>JANXHW010000002.1:248572008-253572008 GCA_026170595.1 Plestiodon gilberti rubricaudatus
AAGTTCACTGGATCAAATAATAAATAAAGTGCACTTTACATCTTGTAAAGTTCCCTAGTCGTGTACAGCTTATTTCAAGCCTAAACCTCAATAAGAATGTGAGATCAATATCTCTCTCTCTCTCTCTCTCTCTCTCTCTCTCTCTCTCTCTCTCTCTCTCTCAATTCCTTGGGCCTTGAGAAAAAAAGTTCTGACACATAAGTTTGTTTCAAGCATTACCTGGGCCCTGTCCAAATTGGCCCTCTTTGATTCAGTTTCTTGAGGATGCAGCATCAATACAGCTGCTGTCATTTTGCATTCATCTCATATTGTACCTGACTTTTCCCCTTTTCACTAATAGCAAGGGGGATTTAAATCAGACGAATGGCTCATGGACACGACACTGGCATCACATCTAGTTTGGCCCATAAAACAGGGGTCATTTCACTTTCACAAATAACCCCAAGTTTGTTACCAAGTGGAAACTCTACAAGCCACAGCCAGTCCTGGCTTCCTGGCAGGCAAGTATGTGACACAAGCGCTTGGAGACGTGTGTTCACCACATTCATGTGTCACATCACTTTCCAAAACAGTTTTGGGGAGGGCCACCAGGATGCCAACAAAAATTGTTTGGGGGACTGCATCTGACCATTGGGACACCAACTGAACACCACTGGGTTAAAAGATGCTTCACACTTGACATTTTTCCCATTCACACACGCATATACGCATGGCGGGAAAACATGGACATTTTAGAGATTGTGTCCATTTTGCTGCAGCTCCCATTTTTATCTAGGGCCACTCATTTATATTTATATTACATCAACAGACATTTATGCATAATGTTTGTACATATTAGTTGTTGCCAAGAGACTTTTAAAATGGGAACTGTTGCCAAGAGACTTTTAAGACTTTTTGAAATGGGTTGTGAGCTAGAATGGAACATGTGCCAGATGCGGACTGTATTATGGCGCAACGCGAGGGCCACGCCGCATTCCTGTGCCAAGATTGTGTGGAGCCATGCTGTAAAAGGATTTCCCCAAGCCAGACCATGAGGGAAGAACCTGAGCAGCAGCCACCATTTCACTCACTGCCATGTGTCCAAGCTCGCACAAGCTCTCTACTCTGCACCCCACCCTCACTGAATGCTAAATATGGTCCTGGGAGAAGACAGTACAGACAGCCACCTGAAATGACTCATCCAGGACTCTCCTGAACCTCTGCTTTGTCCCATGATTGAATCAGCCAGACTGGACCATCAAACCAACAACCCTCCTCCCCCTTTCCTATTGTTTGTGTGTAGTTTTACCCAGAGGTGTACCGGAGGTCCACTCAAGGTATCCCCTCCCCTTTTTTTCTTTCCCATGTGCCTAGTCCACTCAAGGTATCCTCCCCTTTTGCCCATGTGCTTAGTGCCCTATAAAAAGTAGAGACAGCCTGCCAGTCTCTGTCTTGTGTTTTTCCCCCCTCTCTCTTGCACAACCCCCTCTCTTTGCATTATTTCTCAGTTAGCCACTCTGTTGGTTCCTGAACCAAGCTTGTTCAGAACCTTAGAACCATTTTGTTTCTCTCTCCTCGTGCTCTGCTGGTTGGAGCCTTAGCCACCATTACCCCCTCTCCTCTCCTCTCCTCTCCTCTCTCTCTTTCACTATCATTACAGCCAAGGACAACACCTCTCTAGGACAGGTAAATATCACCCATGTGTACAAACCAAGGAAACCTGCTAAACCTCTGTCCCTTTCTATCCAAATTTTCCTAGCTCTGTATGTTGTGTATGATTGGATTTTTGTATATGTATGATGACTGATTTATCTAGTGGCCAGTACAGAAAGGGCCGCGTGCATTTGGCGGTGCCCCCTGTCACCGCCGCCGTAACTGAGGGGGCTCCGCTTCCGTCCTGTGTAGCCCGAAGGAGCACCGCGGCTTGTTTCAGCGTGCGCACGCTGAAACAAGCCGCGGCGCTCCTTCGGGCTACACAGGACGGGAGAGGAGAGTCTCCCCCGCCCGTCCTGTGTAGCCGGAAGCCGCAGCCCTCTGCCTCTGCCGAGCCTCTGAGCCCCTCGCAGGCAGCATTTTCCCGGATTGTGCCCCGGGTACTTTTCCCCCCATTTTTTGGTGAAAAGGTTAGACTTCCACATAATACTGGCATCACTCATAAGGGGGGGGGGGGGAAATACAGGAATTTCTGAAGTGTCACTCCAAGCACAGTATACAAGCCTGAACACAAATATAGAGCTGCATCAATAAAACTGACCCTTGGTTGCTTGTCTGTGGGAAATCAGTATGTTTTCAAAATTCCCTTTGCCATATGGCATAAAATGTGTACCCTCTCAGGAAATAAACTTAGCTGTTTGAAGATGCAACATATTTTTTTGGTTCTCTCAACAGCCAAAGTTCTGGGACTGTGTTCATACTTTAACAGTTATAATGGCCCTGGCTCAGTAGAAGCAGTAGAATCTTTCCAGTTAGGTGCAAGCCTCTGGTGTTCCTTGCTGGAAAGGCAGATAAATGTTAAGCTCAAAGGGGAATTAGAAACTGGGGAGAAGTTCCTTCACCTGAAGGCCATATGCCAAATCTGCTTGATCTGCTGGAATGAACACACAATGCAATCTCCCTCTCCACTGGTCTGTCTGTCCCTAACAGCCCCACCCCTGCATTCCTGTTTCACCATCTTTCCTCCATGTGGTGACAATCCCTAAATCCTCCCTATTATTTTCTCTATTTTTGACCTTTCTGTCCCTTAGGGAAGCTTCTGAATGAGTTCAGCAGGGGTCAATTAGTGTGCCTTGAGAAATAAGTTAAGGTTTCTGCAAGCCCATAGAGAAAATTGCTCGTGGGTTCTCCGGGCTCTCTCTCTCTCTCTCATATACTATGGTTTAAAAGAAAATCTGGATTTAATACAGTTTGATGACTTGCTAGCCCGAGTCTAGTTGGGAGACCACAATAATAATAACAGTACCCACCTTGCTGCATCACTTATAACTTTAGAAGCCAGATATTTCTTCCCATGGTTGTCTCCTGTCTAGAAGAGCAGACTTGAACTCAAAGTGCCTGGTGGTATAACTATAATAGCTTGAAATTGAATCATGGCCAAATGTTGGACTTAATTTGTTTGTATTAAATCCAGATTCTTTTTTTTTAAAGCCCAGTTGTCAAAGGAAAAACGCTAAATATAATTAAAATTGTACATAATTTTTTTTAGAAGCCTCTTTAAAAAAATCACCCACCCTGATCAACACCACCAAGTTTAGAACTTAATTTGGTGAAGTTCTTGGTTTCCTGACATCCACATTATCACAGCATCCAGGTAATTTAAAACAGTGGGCCATTTCAGGACTCAAGTTCAAGAAGAGGAAAGGAGGACGTTAAGGTCTCCCCATGAAAGTGTACCCAGCTCTCTAGTGTCCACATGTGTGTGTTTTTCCTCTCTGGAGCAGCTGCAGCCACTGTAAAAACCAGCCAAACAAAAGGAACTGACCCAGGGTTGAGATTTCATCTGCCACCTAGATCCCAATTAAAAAGGAAAGAAAATCAATCCATCTGGTCATGGCATCATGATGAAGCACAGCCAATCTAGAAGCTCAATGACTGCAGAATGGTGTAATGGTAACATGGGCAGCAATATTAGCGATTATGGCAGACTCCTTGCCCGAAGACAGATGAATTGGGTTTACAAATAAGGAGACGTGGTGTGATGTCCTATACTTAGCAGTCGAAGAGCAACTGCTGCTGCCCAGCATGTCGTCTCTTTAAAAAAACCGAAACAAAAAAATGTGATCATTTATTTATTTTTCAAACCTAATGAAAAAGATCGCCTACTGTTATGAGCCTTGCTGTTTGGCCTGCCAGTGAGTTTCAAAACGGGGCAAAGTGCGCATGCTCCGCTTCCCTGCTCCTCTTTCCCCCCAACCGTTTCTGTTGCCTCGGCAACGGAGCGTCGCCCTTGTCAACGCGGTGCTATTGGGAATGTCCGCAAGCAGCTTCCGTCTCACCCGACTGCATCAGCCAGATTGCTCCCCGTGGGGTGCCCCCAGACACTTGCCCTCCATGTCTCTCTCTCTCTCTGTCTCTCTACGCGTGGCCCTTCAAGTTCACATAGACTGGAGTCTGTCTGAAGGAGAGAACAAACCAAGAGACAAGTCCGGGTCCTGAAGGATCCCACTCCTGGGAGGAAACCGTATGACATTCAGTAGGTTTACATCTGAGAAGACTCTGAGACTCAATCTTATATATACACTACACACCTCCTGCATGGAAGTAAGCACTTATTTCAGAATAAACACACAGGATTGTGCAGTCACACAAGCTTCTGCGTGTCTACTCAAAAGAAGTAAGCCCCACTGAGTGGAATTTACTCCCAGGAAAGAGTGCATAAGATTGCAGCCTACGTCAGAGCCCTTGCACACCCACCTGGGGGCAGGTCCTGTGCAGCTTGGGATTTGCTTGCTTCTGTGTAAATTTTTGCAGGAGTGGGCTTTTAAAAGTGGGAGTTTGCCATGCTTGTGTTAGAGGGTGGGAAGGAGCTGAATTTCTCCCTGATCACAGCTGGTAAAGGCACCGAAGCCCTTCATGTGTAGGGAAAATGTGGCAGGTGGCAATCTTGCTGCAGAACAAGAGCCAGGCCAACCAATCCATGAGGTGGCGGTGGCGGCGGCGGCGGCGGCGGCGGCAGCTGCTTGGAGGGCCTTACAGTGGGACTTTGTCTGTGCCCTTCGTTCTTCTCCCCAGTTTGCTCCAGCATTGCCCATTTTTCTCCCCTCCATGTGCTTCAGTTTTGCCCTCTCCCCATGCCATCCCAAATCACTTGTTTTGCTTCCCTCCCCCATCTTCATTTTAAAGAACCTGTGTGTTAAAGTCTCCTGGAGCGGAGACTAGACTGACAGCACAAGACTATATGTGTCTACTCAGATGTAGTCTCTAATTCACTGGGACTTACTCCCAGCCAGGTAAGTACGTATAGGATTACAGCCTGAGTTAACTTACAGCCCAATCCTATGGGCTTGTTGCTGTGGTGTACAGCCAGATATGCCAGCACAACTAGGGTCCCACCGGCATGGCAGCCTCTCCACCATTCTGCGTAGCCACAGCAGCTGGAAAGCCATGCGCCACCAGCAGGCAGCATAGATCAGCTGCCGGCGGAGTTCTGCCGGTGGAAGGGTGGGGGTGGGGGTGGATCACGGTAGCAGCAGTGTCCAACACATCCTGGAGCCCCCATTCTGGGCCAGACACGCCCTCAGAAGGTTTCTCAGAAAAAGAGCTGGCGTAGATCTCAGGAGTCCCATCAGGAACCATGCAGCAGCTGGGAAGGGAAGGTATTTCACTTCTTACCAGCCTAGTCCCAATACGGTGCACTGGATGCTGTGCCAGCAGCCCTACGTATTCCTAACCAACTGCTTCCCTATGAACCTGCCTAGCAGCTGAGATCATCTTCAGAGGCCCCCTCCAAGGTACCATACCACCATCGGGGCGAGGTGGGTGTCAACTGGAGAAAGGGCCCTCTCAGTGGTAGCCCCCAAACTCTGGAGCTCCTTCCCAAGACAAGGATAGCCTGGCACCACCATGGCTGTCTTTTGAACATCAGACAAAGTCTGTCCTGTGCCCTCAGGCATTTTTAATATAATCTGGTTGTTTTCTGCCCCTTGCAAGTGTTTCAACTGGCTGTTTTAAATGTGTTTTCGTTGTGGCGTTTTATTGTCTTGTAAGCCACCTCGATTTTTGTTTTCATAAGGCAGGGTATAAATTTCTTAGATAAAGAAATAAAATTTAATTCTGACAAAGATATTTTCCTGTTATACTTGCATTATATTCCAAAAGCAGACATGAATTGGCCACAGGACATGTCATTCCAGTCATCACCCTCTCTCAACCACAATTCCAAATCTATAAAACAGGAAAGTAGTAATTGCCTATTTCCAAGAGTCCTTAAAAGGAAGAGGTACTGACTGTGCCTCAACAAGTATGCTCCTCTCTACTTTCAGGCAGGTAAGAAAAAGATACAACCCTATCAGCGCAATCCTATCCAACTTACACCACCGGTGTAACCAGCGGTGCAGCGAGAACAGGAGGCCCCAAAACGGAAAGGGGATTCAAATCCCCTCCAAAGGGGGATTCAAAGGGGATTTAAGTCTCCCCTCCAAAGCCTCCCGCCCTGCCCTCCCCTGCTGGTTACACCGGTGGTATAAGTTAGATAGAATTGCGCTGTATCTCTAGCACCAATTTTAAGGGGGTGGGGAGGTGGGGAACAGCAGCACACTGATTTGTGACTTGATACATCAAGGCCTTTTCACTTGACCCTCTTGGTGCTTGTGGCAAATCAGTTTTGTAACCTATGACCTTACACAGGATTGAACATTCAACGCATGTTAGCAATTTCCATTTTTCCATGTGCAAGCAGCAGGCACACACCTCTACTACACCACAGTCTGGAAGCCACTACGCATAGGCTTTTCAAGCACTTTTCCTGAAGCGTCTCCTGGTCATGTCACTAGCTCCTCAGCTGACATCTCTGAGGTCTTGGCATTAAGAGCAAGCTGTATTTTGTGGTGTGTGTATAGCACCTAATACCTCCACTAAATATCCCATTCATCTCAAGAACAGAGTTTAACATAGGTTACAGTGGAGCAAACTGAGAAGAGGGGGAACATCCTCTCTGTGAAAGCAACATTAAATGTGAAGATGTGCTGCATGTTTTCAGCATTGTAGAAGGATACTTCTTCTCCTTCATAGTCTAAGTAGACTCGAATTTTGCTGAGCCTCTCAGCCAGGAAAATTGGGGTGCGCTGAGGGGACGTGACAGCCCAGTACCGCCCGCCATTTTGCTGCAATGCCCAGATACCCTCTTCAGGAGAAAACTGAGTCAATCCTTTCCGTCGCACTGATTCCTTGGCTACTCCGAAGGCCCAACCATCTGCAGTCCCCACCTCCACCTCCCAATAATGCCTCCCCGATTTGAATCCCTTTGTAGCCAGGACTCGGGAGTTGGTACTGAAGCGTTTAGGGTTGTCGGGGAGATCTTGCTTCCGGCAGCCCATCCTCACGCTCTTGAGGTCAGCCGAGAGGATGAGGAGGTAGTTGGCCGTCTCTGGATCCAGGAGCAAGTCCTCTAGTAAGCAAGAGAAAAGTGTGAAGGGAAAAGGCAACCATCGCAACACACGGCAGCACTAACAATGACAAGAAGCAGCAACATCATGAAAGGTCATAGCAAGCAGAACGAAAAATTAGGGCTTCACAATTTTTTTCCATAGGTTGTGCATGGTGCTGAATTCTTCTTGCCGTTTTTCAACACTCACTTTTTTGCAAGTGTTGGGTTAAAAACAGTCACTGAGTAAGAAACAGTGGGTCTGTTCAGACAACACTTGCCCCACACTCACTGCATGTTCTGGCCCCAATCCTCACTTCGGTGATAAATTTTCCTAATTATGTGGGGGGGAGGGTTTCATCGGAAATGGTCTTCTACTACACACACTGCCAAACCTACTTGAAAATGAGATGAGTCAGACAAACCACCCCTCCATGCAATTAAAGGAAATGGCCTGACTTCTCCCACATGCAAAACGAAGGGTTCGGATGTCTTTTATCGTGTGGGGCTAGTCAGATTTTAAAGTAGCGCACGACCCAACCCACTGTGTCATATTGGGCCAACATGGGACAGTGTAGGAGTTTACAAGCCTTTAAGTTGCACAGGAATCTTTCTGCTTGATATAAAGAGCTGTGAAACTCAAACACTGAAGAACTGTCTTCTCCCACATGAAGATGTACATAAAGATCTTCCTCAGAGGCCCTGCTCTGTGCGCCCACACGGGTCGTGCAGGACAGGGCTTTTTCAACAGGGGCACCAACACTGTGGAATTCCCTTCGGGAGTGGGAGGTCCACTTTTGCTCCATCTATCTTGCACCTCAGGCAAGGGTGGCTTTCTTCCAGAAAGTCTTTAGGGGTCATTCAACATTTGTGTTACATTACTGCTCCTCATGGTTTTTAATTCTGCTGGGTTTTGTTGCTATGTTTATTGGTTTATATGGATTTTGAAATGGGGCAGAGCATGGCCACATGCTCAGATTTGTATAAGGGCATGAACCATAAGCTGTCGACCGAAAGGTCGGCAGTTCGATTCCTGCGACGGGGTGAGCGCTCGTTGCTTGGCCAGCTCCTGCCAACCTAGCAGTTCCAAAGCATGTTAATGCGAGTAGATAAATAGGTACCGCTTGCGGGAAGGTAAACAGCGCTCCGTGTTCCAGCTGCATGCTATGCGCTGCGGCAAGGAGAGTCATGCCGGCCACATGACCACGGAGGCATCTTCAGACAACGCTGGCTCTTCAGCTTTGAAATGGAGATGAGCACCACACCCTAGAGTTGGACACGACTGGACTTAATTGTCAGGGAATACCTTTACCTTTTTATTACAATTCAGCATTTTTCATTTTCAGTCCCTTTCCTAATAATCCTTAGCATGGCATTTGCTCTTTTCACAACTGCCACACATTGAATTGACACTTTCATTGAGTTATCAACTGCGACCTCAAGATCTACTCTTTTCTGGTTAGTCACACCTGACCTCGCCACCTGTTCAGACCTCATCAATGTATATGTGAAGTTAGGGTTTGTTTTCCCTTAACGTACACCACTTTCCACATACTGTGGTGCAACCCCCTCTGCCATTTTGCTGCTCGTTACCCAGTTTGGAGAGATTATCTTGGAGGCACTTGAGTTTTCACCACCCTGAATAATTGGCAAACTTGGCCACTTCACTGTTCAGCCCTAACTTCAGATAATTTATGAACAAGGTAAAGATACTTTACCATGTATAGATCCTTGGGGGATTTCTACATTTCCTCCATTGTGAGAACTGATATTTAATTTCTATTCTCTGCTTCCTGTTTATTTACCAGTAAACTGATCTATGAAAGAACCCATTCTCTTATTCCTGGACTGCCAAGTTTGCCCCCAAGAACCCTTGATGCGGGACTTTGTTAAATGCTTTTCGAAGATTCAAAGTACGTTTGGATCACCCTGAGCCACATGCCTGTTTGTGAACACTGCAATTCTGATGCATTCAGGACCTGCTCTGAATGTTCATTTGTATTGCATGATTTGGTCAGGA
This sequence comes from Plestiodon gilberti rubricaudatus, assembly GCA_026170595.1. Lineage (NCBI taxonomy): Eukaryota > Metazoa > Chordata > Lepidosauria > Squamata > Scincidae > Plestiodon > Plestiodon gilberti. The sequence continues at coordinate 248,581,086 of JANXHW010000002.1, forward strand.
AAAAGCTGTTTAGTGTCTAGCAAGCATTTACCTTTCTCACCTTTCCCCAGTTCATCCCGCAGATTATCTGAAGAGGAGACCCAAACAACAAAAGTCAGAACTAAAAGACACCTGAAAGAGGTTTTTTGACCAAACACCCTGCACAATACCAAACATTTATCACCTGTCAGACTGTTTCTTTATGTTTCTACAGCAATACAGGGCTGACTTTCCGGTTGACCCCAGTGTACAATAAAAGCCAAGCAGCACTTAGAGGAGAGAGTGGCAGAAAGCCTGCCCAGACAGCGGCACCTCGCCCCACTCTGTGGGGCATCTGCCCCCACCCTGCGCACACCTCCGCTGCACCTCCTGCCTCTACCAATCACTGCCTCTCTTTTCAAATAGCAGCAGCAAGGGTGGGGCAGGAGGCAGCGGCAGAGGTGCGCCCAAAGTGGTGGTGGCGGCAGCACCAGCAGCACCAGATCCTTGCTGGACCAGACCAAAGGCCCATCTAGTCCAGCTTCCTGTATCACACAGTGGCCCTACCAGATGCCTCCGAGAGCACACAGTCAACAAGATAACCTGTTTCCTGTTGTCACTCCCTTGCACCTGGCACAGAGACAACCTACTTCTAAAGCCAGGAGGTTGCTTATGGCTTGTAACCTGTGATGGTCTTTTCCTCCATGCATCTCTCCAACCCGTTTTTAAAGGCATCATGGCCAGATGCCATCATCACATCCTGTGGCAAGGAGTTCCACAGATGAATTACACGCTGGGTAAAGAAATTGTTGCTTTTGTCCGTTCTCCACTCAATTTTAGTGCATGTCCCCTGATTCTGGTGTTGTGCGAAAGGGAGAAGAATTTCCTTCTATCCACTCTCTCCATCCCATGCATAACTTTATACGTCTCAATCAAGTGGGTTTTCTCTGTGCCAGGTGCAAGGGAGTGTCAACGGGAAACAGGTTATCTTGTTGTCTTGTGCTCCCTGAGGCATCTGGTGGGGCCACTGTGTGATACAGGAAGCTGGACTAGATGGGCTTTTGGCCTGATCCAGCAGGGCTTTTCTTATGTTCTTAATCATGTCCCCCCTCAGGCGCCTTTTTCCCAGACTGAAAAGCCCCAGACGCTGTAGCCTTTCCTCATAAGGGAGGTGCTCCAGCCCACGAATCATTTTGGTTGCTGTTTAGTTTGGTTGCTCCCATGAAGATGGGAGGGGTGAATGAGCACAGAAGAAATACCGGTAGTTAAAAGTTGGAGAGGGGGCAGCGCCTGGTTCCCAGGAAGGCTTTTACTGGGCCTTCCTATTCCTATCCTTTTCCACTTTGGCCCAGCATGTACAGATGTGGCCACTGAACAGGTCATCTGGCTTGCTTACTGAAAGCAGAAACCACCATTTTGGAAGCTGCTATTATCCGCAAGAGCGTCTACCCCTGTGCAGATGTTTCACTCTGTGTACAGACAAACACATGGAGTGTAGAAGAAGGGTAAAATTGTGTCTCCTGGCCCTGCCCCTCCCCAATTTCCACATGTTCAAAGTCCCATCCGCAGAGGGCCAATGTGCCTCAGTTCTCATTGTGTGGTCTGTCTCCTGCAAACATGGAAGGTGCAGACTGTGTGTACAGAGCTTAGATAGTCCTCCTTGGGCATAGTGCCCTCCTTCTGGGCACTGTGTCCTTAGGTAGAGGGGGAACAGGAATGTGCCAACTAGCTATGACCCTTGAGCCAACATGCTTCATGGTTATACCCTCTGCTCTGCCAATATTCAGTGCTTCTCTGCAGAAGAGCGCAGCGGACATGGAGTGCGTTGACACTGAGGGGCATGGCTAGAGGGCATTCCCCATTTCCCCTCTACTTGGGAATTCTGCACCCAGAATTAAAACACTTGAAGATGGTTGGCTGGTGTGTGCACACAGAGGTCCCTCTGCAGATGAAAATCCGAGTCAGAGAACAATTTTAGGGTTATAATGTTTGACTCAAACGGAAGTGAGTATTACAAGCTAAGGTGGATTTGCACTCCAAGCTGTGCTCAAATAACATCTGGCTCTGTTATTAGTGAATTCTAGGCGTTAATTGGGTTAATAATACTTTTGGATTGTATCATCTGCAGTCTTTGTGCTTAACTTCATGACAACAATTGTGATTATTATTGTGAGATTAAAGGAAATCTCTTGGACACATGTAAGAATGCCATTACGTATATGTGGTGGTGACATACAATACAAGCATTCGCCCAACTGACTAGCTGGGTTGTTCTTTATACCTCTTAGGCTGAAATCCTATACACACTTACCTGAGAGTAAGCTCCATTGAACATAGTGGGACTTATTTCTGAGTAAACATATATGGGATTGTGCTGTTAGTGTCCTCTGCCAGCAACAAAATTTCCATGCCACAAGCCAACATTGCTTCTCCAGACACTAAAATACAATTAGATTTAAACTGAGAGGTGAGGCTTTTCTTTACCTTTGAATTTCTTTAGTACTCCCTTGAGGACCACAGTCTTCAGAGTGAAATTGCAGATATGGCCCTTCATGTCAGAAGACACAGGGATGGGCTTCTGACACTTAAGATCATCACTTCTAGCAGATTAAAAAAAATAGAATTACTGAACTGATCATTATGACATGCAAAAGAGCTAATGTTCTTCACAACATAGAGAGATTTCATGTATTCAGCTCAAATCAGCACTGAGTCTCTCTTGGGATATTTAGTTGAACATCAGATTACAGCTGCAGAAGAAGGGACAATCAAAGATAGGCTTACCAGATCTCCAACCGGGACAGAGTGCTAGACCTTTAGGAGAAGGAATGTGGGCAGATGTAGCTTGTTAAATCATAGAGCACAATCCTAGGCATGTCTACTCAGAAGCAAGCCCCATGTGCTCAGTGGGGCTTGCTTTTGAGTAGACATGCCTAGGATTGCGCTCTAAGGTTTAACAAGCTACACCTGCCCACATTCCTTCTCCTAAAGGTCTAGCACTCTGTCCCGGTTGGAGATCTGGTAAGCCTAATCAAGGAGAGATTTGTAATGCAAACCAGCATTCTGGTCATGCAGGTTTTCCATTTGCATTGTCAAGCAACCAGAGCAAAAACCACTGTAAGCCTCTTGTGTGAAATCACACTGGTAGCCCAATCCTGCCTAACTTTAGGCTGGCAGAGCTCTCACTCACCTAAAGCACTTTTCTCACACCGCTTATTCCACCACCTACCTGGACCTGCACCAGCTGATGCAGGTAAGGGCAGTCAACGCAGGGGTGTGCGGGAGGACAGGCCAGGGTGGCAAGGGAGGGAGGGGACCATTGGCCAGCCTAGGAGGGGGCAGGGATATCAACACTGGGTTGCGCCGATATCCAACACCCCTTCCTAGGCCAAGCTGGCCTTACACGGCCACCCCGGACGCGCACCAGCTAAAGAGTTGGAGTGCAACCAAGGAGGCCCATTGGGACCTCCGACACTTACACCGCGGGAAGGGGACGAATATCCCCTTCCCCCGAGGTAAGCCTGTGTCGTGCCGGCGCGGCCCGCATCCTTCACAGGATGCAGCGACCAGCCATTTAGGCCAACCGCCACAACGTGCGCAGGATTGCACTGTTAATCAAATTCTTAAGAGGCTGCCACTGGCCTAATTAAAGCTTCTGGAGAGAGAGGCTTGAGTTTCACCCCCAATGGCTTTAAGCTAAGACCTTGAGCCGAAGAGAATTTCATGCCACAGGATGGAATAAACAAAGCAAAGCTCCTACCCCCATCTCTATCTGGCATCTTCCAGTAGCATTGCCTGGTGAGTGAAGGAAATCCGAGTCCATCAGAGAGGAGAGGAATCACATTCGTCCCACCCAGAGAAGTTATTAGGAGTCGGGGATTTGTGCTGACCAAGGGAGATGTTTCACAGACTGTAACACGCCTCTGTGACTGCATTGCTCTGTCTACCACTGACCTTTCATTTGGTTCATGGGCAAAGAACAAGTGAGGGTGAAAATGCTGCTCCATACCTGACAATGGCGCTCGTCACGTCCTGAAAGAGGAATGGAAAAAAGAAGGTGCCTGGCTCGAATTACATTCTCCACATCGATAATTCCAGACACAATATTCTATCTAGTTGCTGCTTCTTCCCCCACGCCTCTCCCTCTCTCTTGATCACTAAACATGCATGTGTCTTGTTTAGATTATAGACCAGAGATCAGCAGAACTGGTCCCATCGTTGCAAAATTTCAAAGACATCTCCCAGGATTCTTTGCAGTGTCACAGAGGATGCTGGGGCAGGCGCAACTCCTAGCTTGTGTGACCAAAGAGCTGTGCCTCAGAATCCTCCTGGATTCTTTGGACCAGCAAAACAATTGGCACCTTAAAAAAAAATATTGGTAGAATAAGAACTGACAACACTGGTTGCTTATGCAGTTGGGCCAAGAAGACCCAGTGGTTATTCTGCCCTAACTAGGATCCATCTGCTCAGTCAGAAACATGTAGGACAACATACAAGCTTTTATCAAGTTATGTTCTCGCTAACACAGGCTGGCTGCTACGGCCCACAGCAATGATACATTCACCTGCAAACAGACACCACCACATCCAACACCAAACTCACAATGTTGGGTCAGTTCTAATGACCATTACCCTATGTCCATGGCTGGGTAACTAGGTTTTCTGAGGGACCATGGAAAGGCACTGAAGAATGGCAAGTCAACCCCTTATTTACTTAGAGTGGTCTACCAACTCCTTTTACCGAGGCCAAAACTGCAGCTTCCTACCAACTCACAGCGCAATCCAGCGCAAGGATTCGGCCATTCTGCCGCTGGGCCGGAGGTCTACTCAGGAAAGGGGACGCTCGTCCCCTTCCTCGGGTGTAAATCCAGGCCAGCCCGATCGGCCTCCTCAGATTTCCGCCAGCTAAATAGCTGGCGGAAGTAGAAGAGGCCGTGTAACGGCCTAGCCGGCCCAGCAGGGACGGGGATATGACCGAGGCCATCCCCCGCCCCCTCCCAGGCCAGCTAGGCCAATGGCCCCCCCTCGCCCACCGAACCACCCCTGCACCTGCCGGATCCTGACTCACCTCGTCCGGCAGACGCACGAGTGCTCTGGCGACAGAGAAAGGGAGGCTGGCCTCTGCGCTGGCCTCCCTTGCTCCAGTCGCAAACGTGCTTTCCGGCACGTTTGCGACTGCTGCCGGCGACAGAACGCTTGTTCCGTCGCCATCGCAATCCTCAGGATTGCGCTCACAGTCTCTCCTTTCCAGTTTCTCCTTCCTCTTCTGGCTGCCTGAAAAACGACATACTGTAGTTGCTTCTATAGTTCCCATCAGGAAGGAACTAGGGCAGGAGGCGTGGTCTGGAGGTTGAGCCAGTGCCCTGCTTGAAGAAGCTAAGCATGGTCTAGGATAGCCTGCCTATGTAAACCGCCTTGAATAAATCTGATGAGAAATCTGATGATGAGAAAGGCGGTATATAAATACAGAAAATAAAATAAATAAATAAATAAATCTGGTGAGCCAGGTAGCTTTGTTGCCATCAGTTGCCAACTACTGGGCAATATGGTGAACTGAACCTGCTTTCTTTGGGAGGGATCCTGACATGGGCAACTGGTCTTGTGAATGCTTCAAATACATGTTCAGATCATCATATGTCTTGGAAAACCTACAGAAAAGTGGGTCAACCTAGGATGTCATGTGCTGCAATTAGGACATATATTGAATCATGTTCCGGGGAGAGGGCTGCATAATGCTAACTGTGCCAAAGCCATCCGGGAGTTGTTTGTGATGTTGTCCTGAATACAGTGTGTGACAAATTCAGGAAAATCTGAAAAGGACCACAGTTCTGAGTTCTTCAAGCAGCCATCTTCAGAAAGGAATGTCGCAGCCTTTAAATAGGACCAAGAAACCAGATATACTCCATACCATGGAAACATCAGGTGTAACTTGAGATAGCAGACAAATCACCGCCAAATCACAGCCAAAAACTGACACTAGAGCACACAGCTTTTTCTGCACAGCAATGTTCAAATGGTGAAAAGAAAAGATGTCATTGAAAGTGCCCACACACACACCAATACAAAAGTAAGCGTATACTATATCCACAATCCACATAAAATTAATTTTAAACTGCCAGTGCCTCAGTCACATTTTGCAGTTTATATTTACTATGAATGGTAGGGTGGCCAACTTTTAATACCAGTTCTGGCTCCTATGCCTTTAATAGCAGCTTGATTTGCAGATATTTTCAAGCAATGATGCGTATCTCCATGCTGTGAAAAACTTCAACTATTGATTTCTGAGCTCATGCTGCTGTAAAAATATAAGAGGAGACTAGGCTGTTTGTTTTCTGGTCAGTTGGCAACCTTAATCAATGGACAAATACAAATCAGCATACATTGAAATGAATTAGCAACTACAAATGGAGAATTCATTCTTTTAGCTTGGGATTTTAGAAGAGCTACTGTCTATTGGGACACCATCGCTAGGATGGATGGACCAGTCAGCTCAGTCCCCACTACTTCCAGCTAAGACTGGAGAAAACCCTTCTCAAAGTCTCTGCTGCCATAGACAACAGTGGGTTGCTAGAATATAGTCCAATATCGGATCCAGCAGAAGTTAGTTTTATACATTCATACTATTATTCAGTGTGGTGATATAGGCTCGGTGCAGTACAAAATTCATACATAAGAACATAAGAACATAAGAAGAGCCCTGCTGGATCAGGCCAAAAGCCCATCTAGTCCAGCTTCCTGTGTCACACAGTGGCCCCACCAGATGCCCCAGGGAGCACACAAAGATAGACCATGCCCACTGGGCTTACACACACAACCGAATCTGGACTAAATATATGAAAATAATAATAAGCTAACAACAGGTTTTTGTTAGTGACTTAGATCTGAAATTTATTTCGGTTCCAGAAAGCATCTTAGCCTACAGCTTCCAGTGTCACTTTTCTGGTCCAATTCTACTCCATCTGCACTCAAAGGCAGACACAAAACGGCTTTGCATTCCTCCAGGTGGGCATAAGGCAAAGCAGAGACGTGCTTTTGATTCAGTGCAGCAAGCCTACGGCACAAGCACAGACATCTCTTGCCCATTTCATCAGGGAACTGGTGACCATTGAATTGTGGCTGCTGATGCTAAGAGGTCCACCTGGGCCCGCCAAAAATGCCAGAATGTGTGCACAATTTTAATTGTTACCTTGAGGAAATCCAGCACTGGCTCCTGGATTTTCTCCTCTAGATCAGCAATCAGTTTGTTGAGGAGGGAGATCTCCTTGGAGAGCTCCGTGATGTTCTCATTCTGTCTCTTGCTGATGCCCTTCTCCATCTTGTCCAGTTGACCCAGAAGGAGCTGCTCTTGCTCATGCAAAAACTGCCGCAGCCCCTCAAATTCAGAGAGGACTTTTTGTCTCTCAGCTTCTATGGTTTTCTTTAAAAGAAAAGAGACTATTGGTTAGTTGGGAGGGAGGGCTGTACGTTATCAGCTGAATCAGTTAGAGCCGAGGAAGCCTTCAAGTCATCCTAACAGGAGGGCATCCAGGTTTCTCCAGCTCTGACGTCTTTGGGACTTTGATTCTAGGGAGCTCTGAAGAGTTGTGAATGTGTGCACAGTTTAACAGCCCGATTCTGCCTAAGATGCAGCAGCAGCTGGTCTAAAGGGCCGGCCGCTGCATCCTAGGTAGAATGCAGACTGCGCCAGCGTGGCCAAGGCTCATATCGGGGGAAGGGGATGTTTATCCCCTTCCCCCGGTGTAAGCCCCATGGGCCACGATGAGCCTCCTCAGATGCGTGCCAGCTCTGGAGCTGGCATGCGTCCAGGGAGGCCATGTAAGGCTGGCCCAGCCGGGGGGGGGGGGGGCTGGATATCGACACAACCCAGCGCCAATATCCCCACCCCCTCCCAGGCCGGCCCAGTCAATGGCCCCCTCTCTCGCCACCCCTGCCCGCCCTCCCCATGGCCCGCCTGACCGGTGTGGGGGTCTTACCTGCGTCAGCCAGTGCAGGTCCGGTTCGGCGATGGAGTGAGCGGTGCCAGCCTCCGCGCCAGCTCCACTTACTCTGAAGGAGCTGCAAACGTGCTTTACGGCATGTTTGCGACTCCTTAGGCCGGCGGAGCATGCACTCCGCCGGCCTAACTTTGCGCAGGATTGCACCATTAAATCATCTTCAATTGATTGATGCAATGGTTCTTGAATTTTCTCCAAATCAGCAATTAGTTTGTTGAGGAGGAGAGACTTAACGAGTGGCCTCCAACTCCATTGGAAAGATCACCCTCCAAGTCTAAACTATACATGGCAGACTTACCCACATTGACTCCCATGGCCATATTATAATGAGTAAAGGCTCAGGACAGTAAATTAGGAGGGAAAGTCTTGAGTGGGCCTACACAACTTTTGTCACACCAAGCCAAAGCAGAACACTAGCCATCTCCTTTGATACTTGACAAACCCCTGCCTTTTGCTGCTCTAGGCAGACAGTACTCCAGACAGTAGCCTGGTGGGGTGTGACCTACATGGCTCATGGACTGCATTCAGCTTGGTAGAACAGAAGTTATGATGTAGGCCCTAGAAGCTAAAGTATGCTCATGTCTCAGCACCACAATTATCTTTGTATCAATACCCACTTCGGTTTCTTAGAGCTCCTGTCTCTTGCTGCCTTAACAAAAACAAAAAACAAAAACAACTGGCAGGTCTTATTATATGCCTTTATCAACTTCATGCCATGCAGAAATTCCACAGGTAAAAAATTTCCCAACATGGAGGAGATGCAACGCCAGGGAAAGCTTCTCTTGCTGAATTTCACTCTCAGTGCAATCCTAACCAACTTTCCAACGCTGGTGTAGCTGTGCCAATGGGGCGCATACTGCATTTTGCAGTGCAGGGGCAGTCATAGAGACCTCTTTACGGTGAGGGAACATTTGTTCCCTTACCTCAGGGCTGCATTGTGGCTGCACCAGCGCTGGAAAGTTGGTTAGGATTGCTTTACCAGCAGAATACAATCTTATTTATTAGCAATTTCTGGTAGGGTATCAGAGAACAGTTTAAAAAGTGGAGCTGAAGATATGAAAAAATGGACTGCTGTTCAGCAGAGGGCAAGGAGCAAAACAGAAAATAGTGAATGCAGCAGAAGTGAGAAAAGCTGTATTTTTTATTTTTCCTTCTGTTTTCCAGTGCTGGTTCTTCAAATTTTTTGCAATTCCCATATTTGTAATTTCTCTGTACATCATCTCTTTCAGTGCTTTTAGAAAATGTTGTAAACAAGGACAAATTTTTTAAATGAGCTGTAGTATGAAAACAGTAATAAATATATTCAGTCAGTAGATGGCAGCAGAGGATATGAAACGGCCAACGGTGTTCTGTTTCAAGAAACATTCCAGTGCATAACTCTACCCCTGATCTTTCACCTAAATATAAAGCTTGCCTATATTATGAATTTACATTAGGTCAGTTCTAAGTTCAAGCTGATGTACGCAGTATATACTCCAACACAACCACTGCTCCTCAAAATGAGCCATGATGCTCCTGGAAGTGCGCAACCTAGGTGTGATGAAGGCTCATGCTTTATTATTTGTTCACAGTATCTGGTAGGCAAAGGTACACTGTTTCTGAACATGGAAGTTCCATTCTTTGCCATCTTGAGTGCACATTTGTATAGAAAGGCAGGATCTAACTCCAGGAAATAAATAAATAAATAAATAAATAAATAATAAAGTCGCAGCTACTGTGATTAACTGACATTGACCTTGCCTAATCCTTTAAACAAACACACACACACACACACACACACACACACACACACACACACACACAGAGAGAGAGAGAGAGAGAGAGAGAGAGAGAGAGAGCCTATAAAACTCACTCATAATTTTCTCAATGACTGTCATGAAAGGACCCACAATACTGAACACCCACATTGCATCCCAATTTCTATTCTAAGATAAACCTGAAATCATTTCCCCAACTGTGGAATGAGCGATTGCATATTCCCTATTGTATTCCACTTCTGCCTAACTCAGAAGCAACAGAGAAGCACAGTTATGTGTTCCTTTTTCTGAAGACACAGCCAGGTGAGGGAGAGAGGAAGCAAGAGAAAGTGCTATATGGCGAGGAACACAGGTGAGTGATGCTCATGATGGCTGCCAGGTATTCATGGAGCAGATCTGGACCTGCCATTTGCTGACTGTGATTGACTCTAAGCTTGCCTACTTTCGTCATTGGTTGCTGTCCATAGGCTGTGCCTTTAACAGTCGCTTGACGTGCAAACATCTGCACATAGGTCCATGCTGATTCCTGCAGGCCAAACTGCTGTGAAGGCCACAGAGGCAAGCCAGGCTTTTTCTTCTGACCAATTGGCAATCCTACCTAACTCTCTTCCAACATTTCCAACCAAATATCCATCTCTGATTGCACCCAGTGGCTCATTTGTGAGTAACAAAAAGTACCCACCAACAGATCATGGCTTTTCTTGTCATCTTGTGTTTTGAATTCCAGCAGCTCTTGTCTTTCTTTTTTCAAGAAATCCAAACGGGTTTGAATTTGTTCCTAAGATCAAAAATAACATAATGCTATTATTTGTTGCTATATAAAGGCCAACAAAAAAAATGGCCAGCAAACACGCAGAGGAAAACCAAACCCATGAGGAACAAGTGTCATCATGCAGATTCAGAGAGAGCAGGCAAAAGGCATCAGTTCTCATGCAGGTATTAAAGAATCGGAAGCCCTGCCAGGAAAAGCTGGCAGCCCTCTGAGCCAGGTTGTGCAGGAACCCAGAAATCATATCCTATCCTAGGAAAAGCGGGATGGGCCGGCATAGATCATTGCAGGAGTTTTGGTATTCACATATATGTGTACGGGGCTTGGTGCATTTGACCACCAGGATTGCCAAGTATCAACCTCCAAAAACAAACTTGTACCTTTAAGACCTACAAAGCGAAGAGAGAAGATGGAGATGCCAGCTGGGCCTCCTTGCCCCGCTGCTCCACCTGGCAACCCTACCAGCCACATGAGGAGGATTTGTTGCCTTTAGTGCTGAGATTCTAAAATTAGATGTGCCAAAGAAGCTCGGGTCTCCTTTGAAGCCACACCCTCCACCTTGGAAGACCTGGTGCCTAATCTCACATATGTGGGTGTTGTGACTGCATTGATGATGAGCAGCCATAGCTCAGTGCTAGAGTTTGCAGGCAGAAGCCTCAAGTTCAATCCTTCGCATCTCCAGATAGGGTTAGAAAACACACACACACACACACACACACACACACACACACACACACACACACACACACACAGAGAGAGAGAGAGAGAGAGAGAGAGCTGCTACCAATCAGGGTGCACAATATGGAGCGAGACAGACCAGGAGAAAGGCACTCCATAGTTTGCTCTCCTTTCTTTTCACACATGTTCTAAGGTTGAACAGGTACACTGAAAACAGGTTCCAGAGATAACCAGGACTCAACCTGAGCCAGAGCACACCAGGGGCTTCACCCTGGCTTAGATTAAATCCTGCTTATCTCTTAAGAGGCATCCTGCTTACCATAATAATGGCATCCTCATGCAAAGATAGAGGACAGTAATATACATTCACAATTCTGACTGCAAGTTCACATTTTATTTATTATTTCAAACGTTTATGCCCAGTGCTTCCCGAAGTTGTGCCACTGCACAGCCGTGTGGCTTGAAACCGGGCTCTAGAAACTGGGCTCTGGCTGTTTAGCAACCAGAGGTCAGCGATGATGTGTAGGATGTAATTGCCGAGCATTCAGAGACACCACTGCGCCGCCACAGAAGGGCTCCGCACAGTGGCGCGAAAACAAAGACGGGAACACTGTTTATACCCCGACTTTCCCGATACTGTGGGTGCCCAAGGCAACTAACAAAACACATAAAATACAATCCCATATACATTTAAAACAGTCTATAACAAACCTCCAACACATGTAAAAAACAATAAACAGCAAGAAAAACCTTCACACAATTTTCACACCACTAACAATTATCATCACATGGCATGTCCTGAAAGTTCCCTTTTTCTTACTACCGCTCAACTGGGCTCCCATTTCATCAGGGATTTGTGTTCAGTGACAGCGCTCAGTGATGACTGATGTGGATAGTTTCACATTATATTCCTGTTATCAACTGATAACTGCAATTAACCTGCAGTATGGCGATTATCCTGGGTCAGATAACCTGAGAGCCAAATAATACGTTACAGAGGATACCCACAATTGGATCTCCCAATGGTTTTTGGTTTGTTTGCTTTTGAAGCTACAGGACCAGGAGCTCTACATTTTATCGAAGCCATTGTATTGGGGGGGGGGGGTAACCCTTACCTCCATTTTCCTGATTTATTATATTTATTTTCCAATTTACTTCAATAGAGCTCAAGGTGTGTATAGATTGTTCCCAGGTGGTCTTCCATCTGGGCAATGAAGAGACCCAGCTCTGCTTTGCTTCAGCAAAATTGTGCCACGATATACCTTAAGGCAAACATGTCCCTCCCCTGAACCTGCTTTTTAAGCCCCCCATGGGAGAGAAATGCATGTATTTGAGAGAGTCAAACACTTCTACCACAGCTCTAATCGGTTTTGAAGTGCCCTGCAACTGCATTCAAAAAAAAACAAAAAAAAAACGGAGATCCAGTGACAGATCGAAGGCCTGCCCAACACCTGGTGCTTAAAGCAGCAAGTCAAATGCTGCTCCCTCTTACCTGGTGATGTGCCAACCTTTGCTCCTCCCACTTCCTTGCTTGGAAAAGGAAGAAGGGAACAAAGCAGAAGAGGAAGTACAGAGAAGAGTGGTGGGCTAGAGCGCCAGCTAGACACTCTAGCACACCACTCTCTTCTGCACTTTCTCGTCCACTTTGTTCCAGTCTTCCTTTTCTACTCTAGGCAGTGGGTGAAAGAGAAGCAGTTAAGGTGGGTAGGCAGGTGGAGGTGGGTGACACTCAACAAGCTGCTTCCTGAGGTGACTACCTCAGTTGGCCTCATGGATGAACCGGCCCTACACAACTCTCCTGTATAATAACATAGTTTGGGGAGTGCAATATTTAGTCAGATCACTTGCGTGAGGGAGGCTTTGAAGCAATGGGCTGGAACTCTGGTAAAACTGTGCCCAGATCCAAATCTTCTAGGCACAGCAACTCTCTCCTCTTCAGCTCTGTTACCTTTATCAGCTGTAGATTCTATTTTAAGTCGCTATTTACATGCTGATGATAGGAACAGAAAGCTTGGCTCCTGCTTCCCAGAGAGTTCGTGTCAGCCTGGGATCTTGTTCCCACTTTGGGAGGTCTCCCTTCCAGAAATAGATCAGGAATATGGTTACTTGTTTAACCTTTTCTTGTCTGGCAAGGGCAACCCCCACAACTACATGTCTACAGTCAGGAAACTCAGACGTTGCTGTGCTACAAGCTATGTTCAAACAGCGATCAAGACCACTGATGCTGATATGCTTGGAAGCTTACAAACATGTATTCACCTTGAGTTCCATAATGAAATTTTGGATTTCACTTTATAATGAATTTGGGATTTAAATGCAACAATAAAATAATGATAAATACTCAAATGCTCTGGGAGCCAATCTGGCCACATCTGATACAAACGATGTGTCTCATAGTGCTGGGGGTTGGACTAGATGTCCTCCATGTTCTTTCTAGCCCTATAGATTTTTGCAAAGAACATGTACGTTTAATGCCATTCATGCACATTCAGGACCAAGCCACATGTCAAGCCTACACAGAATCTGAGTGCCTTCGAACCGAAGACAGATAGAGAGGTACCTTGTACTCCTGGGCAGCCTCTTCCACAGGGACCACAGCGTGGGGCCTGTGCTCCCGAGACCGGTCGCACACCACACAGATGGTTTTCTGATCATCTTTGCAGTAGAGTTTCAGAGCCTCCTTGTGCTTCTCGCAGAGCCCGTCGTCCTCAAGGCCCTTTGCGCCCCGCATGATGAACTGGCTGATGATCTCGGACATGTTGGCAAGCTGTCTGTTGGGTCTGAAGTTCCTGTCCTGCACAATTTCCCTGCACTGAGGACAGGGGAAGTCTGTTTCCAGGTTCTTCCAACTCTTGCTGATGCAGACTCGGCAAAAGTTGTGTCCACACTCAATGGACACGGGGTCTTTGAAATACTCCAGGCAGACAGAGCAAGTGGCTTCATCTTGGAGGTTCCCAGGGAGGAAGACAGCGGCCATGGCTCCTTCCTGGCACCCAGGAGCGTCTCCTTCTCCTTCGCCCCCTGTAACTGCATACAGGGAACGAATGCTTGGCACGAAACACAAGGTGGGTGTTCCCGTGCCAGAAACCAGCTTGTGTCGCGAGGTCATTTCAGGAGTTTCTGGTTTCTTAAACTGGCAACAAGTCAGTCTCTGAACTGTTTAGGCCCCTTTAGAGTTTAAAGGGGAAAGAAAAGTACAGCGCCAGGCCTCATTTGGGCTGGGAACAGAAAATAGAAGATTCCAGCGTCAGTCAGTGTGACTGGTGAAATTTCATCAGTCTCCGTGGGGCTGGGAACAGTGATTCATTTCTAACAATAGAGCTGAGAAGGCTCAAGCTTGCCAGAAACGTTGCTCCCTCTCACCCAGAAGCCAACACCACTAGTCCCAGACATGCAAGTCTGGTTCTGGATCCTCAGGGGAAATCACTCTGCACAAACTCAGAGGCATCCTTCATTACTACTTCCCGGAATCCAGGGCTGACTCTTGGTCCTTGTCAATGAATTTCAGGTCTACAGCCTGGTGAATTGTGGCTTGCGGGAGAAGACTGTTTTTTTTTGGGGGGGGGGTGATAGGGGATTTTTTTCTGAAATTAGATACACTCAAAGTATCAGATCACCACAAGCCACAATACCTAAACCCAGCTACATGGCATCCGATTGTGTCTCCTTAGTAGTGATGGAATGGCGCTCTGCAGACCCTCAGAGGAACCTGCATCCTCTTTCTCATGGTCCAGAGCCAAGTTGCGATAGCCCTGCCTTAGCTCTACATAGCAGCTGCTACACTGTACTGTCCTTAGTTCTTTAGATTTCAAATTTGCCATGTGCTCACTCTGTGGCCTTTGATTAGCCACTATTCTCTTGATCCCAGACCTTCCTTTAATTCTGTAGTGTGGGGATAATGATACCGGTCTACCTTACAGGACTGTAGATGGGATTCCTGAGCTAAGACACTGTGGAATGTTTATTTCTCAGAATACGTCTGTAAAGGCAGAAAGTTCCATTGCCTAGAATTGGCTCTGATTGGCTAATAGAATTGGCTCTGATTGGCCAATCCATCTGATTGGCTAACGTGACTCACAGCTTATTGGTGGGCTCAGAGCATACACAATTGTGCCAAACGAGCAACCCAGGCTGCTGGCATTTCCTCCAGTTTCCTTTCTCGAACAGCTGCACTCAAATTATCTCTTGCAATGAGATTCTGAATATATCACCTTCCTTTCATGAGAAGAGAGCATAGAGCAAACAGGTGTATGGGCTCAACATTGATTGGTTACAGAACTACTGCATTTAATACAATTGTTACTGAGAACAATGCTTGCTACAATCTTGAAGGAATGGCAGGTGCACCGATACAGATAATGCATAGTTCTAAAAGTACTGTGGTTAACTATGCCAAAAGGACAAATCCGTCACTTTTTTAAATGACTATGAATACAATTTTATTCCAGGAGAATAGGGAATGAGGCAGACCATCTCATGATTTGAGTCCTGAGCAAATTCAGCGGGGGGGGGGGGGGAATATTCCCATCTGTGAGATGGATCAGACCCTAAGGTTTGCCATCTCTGCACAGTAGTTTGGCAGAGAAATTGAAACCATTAGACTAACCCTAGAACTACAAGCACATACTTACATTTATATGGCAAAGGGGAGAACACACATTAATGTGACTTACAGTACAATCCTATGCATGTCTACTCAGAAGTCCCATTGTGTCCAATGGGCTTATTCCCAGGATAGGATTGCAGAAGGGCAATTAACAAAGGGTACTCTTTGTCATATAATGGGGTCTCATTGCAATATTTGTGTATTTCTCAGGAAGAACTAGAGACCCAGTTACAAGCTTGGAGGGAAAAAACAGAAACAGCTATCGGCTTTCATACAGAAGAAAAAGAAAAATACCAGAACTTTTTGGTGAGTATGACTGATATTAGGTGTGATCCATCATTATGTGCAGGTAGCTTATACTGGACAGTTGGAATGTTTAAGGTGACACTGGACTTCTTGGGTCCCTGTGTGGCCAATCGGTTTATAAAGGAGGGTGCTATAGCTCAGTTTTTTCTATGCAGATGGTCCCAATTTCAATTTTTCCAGGTACGGCAGAGAAAATTCCTGTATAAAAACATTGGAGAGGTGCTGTCAGCAATGTTGCCAACTTTTCAGGATTAGCCTGAAGTCACATTAACGTGGCAATACTGTACTGCCTCATGCCCTCACAAGATTTGGGTGCCGCCATCTTGGATCTCGCGAGATTTCACGAGATCCAAGATGGCAGCCCCAGAAAAAGGTACGTTTTACCACTTTGAAAACAGCGGTGGTGGCGGAGGCTTCCACTGGGCTCGGAACTAGGGCGGTCCCGGGTGGTCCGGGACGGATAGCAATCCTAGGTATAAGGTGTGTACTGAAATGCTCGAAAGGGTAATCACCCAAAATAGATGACAGAATAGGCAGGGCATTTGAAGTAGCATGGATAAGTGTGGGAAGGACTTGCAACATGCTTCAAAGTGATGCCATTGGCATGAGTGTGTGCATGGAAAGGCCAGAAGTATAATGTTTTAAAATGTAAAAGTATATTTAACATTAATCAGCAACAACTGAGTAAGAACCACAAACCAACCAACTTCAGTCCTGTCTGGTGCAAAAAGCTTTTTTTTAATCACTAGAAAGAGGTTTCAGAAATAGCGGATGAAGGTGCCCTGCCCACCCCCAAGATCTGTTATCTTAGTTTTCATTTTCTCAAAGGCACATAGCCCTAGGGCCAAGATTTGCAAGATTTCTTTTGGAATTTATAAAACCTCACTTTCCACATGTATAGAATAAAAAATGAATGCCTTATGTCTTTTTATTAGCTAATACAATAGCTACATGAAACTGAGAAATGCTGTTATTTCTTTAGATGTGGAGTGTGGGAATTCCAGCAGATAGATGTTTGCTCTGAGCTAGAAGAGAAACTTCACGCCGCCTCTAAAAAATACATTATCTTGAAGGATGCTCTGTGTGTGTTCGCAGGTACTGAGATGACATCAAAATATTATTATAAAATATATTTGTAGTTGTGAAAAGTAATGGGCCTTATGAGTCTAGAATTCCACCTCTCGCTTCTCAAATGTCTGCAACCAGAGAACTTCAATCATAATGTTAGAATGCGAGATGTGTGACCTGCAGGGGAGTTATTCCTGAGCATGTTAAGAGTGTTTTCCTTATTATAAGATTGCTGCATAACATATTTAATTTCTAACCTGGTTTTTCAAGTTAGAATAGCATTTCTGGCTTCTGTAAAACAGCTGACACTGCGAAAGGAATGTAATATGATCAAGGCCAATGTATGAGGCAAAAACAGACAGCCTTTGTATGTAGTATCACTTCGTAACAAGCAAAATGCTTGTAAGAAAAGCAGACAACCTTGGGAGTAGGGATACAGAAGTCTGCATTCCAAAGGATACCAAGATTGGGAGGAACAGACCCAAGGTCTCGGCTGCCCAGACAGGGCAGAGATATGCAAGAACAAAGGCCCAAAGTCTTAGTTGTCTAAGCAGGGCAGTGCCGGGAAACGAAAGTTAAGGACAGAGGCCTATAGTTGGGTGGACGAAACTGATCCAGGAAACGAAAGCTAACTAGTTGGGATGGTCAGGGGGGGAAGACAACCAATGTATGTACTCCAAACGCAGTGACGTGTTTTTCATGTTTTTTTTTGTAAGAACTGGAAGGTATAAAAGTTCATGCTCATATTATGCTCAGCGCAGCAGCCCCTTTTGGTAGCTTTTCAGCTTGGAGCTGCTCGTCGTGATGTATCACCTTTTTTCAATAAAGCTGCTTCGTAATTCCTCTTCCTGCCATCCAGAGTCTGATTTAATTGGCTTCAGGTTACAGATGGATGAACCTCAACCCCTGATCTGACCATTTGAGATTTTCTAAGCAGTTCCTGTGAGTCCTTGAAAAACTAGGCTGGGAGTAATCAATAGATCAGGCCAAAGGTCCTTCTGGTCCAGCATTCTCACAGTGCCCCACCAACTGCCTCTGAACAGGAGGAAAAAAAGGGTTTAAAAAAGCAGGTAAAAAAGAGTAAAAAAAAAAAGGGTAAAAAAAGCAGGAGAAAAAGGCATACATCTCTCGCACCATTGCCTATACATTGCCACTGGTAACCATTGAAACTCAACTGGACAAACATAATATGTGAACTGAGTTTCCAAAGATACAGCCAGGAACTCCTTTCATGAATATCCAGTTACATGTGACCCATGAGAACAGGTATTTAAGGATGGATGGAACTACTTGCTTTTGCATGAAATAACCCTTTGTGAGCTGCAAACACAGCAACATTTTGCTGAGTATAAATACATCTCTGCGGTGTCATCTCATATGTCTTCCTCTTTTGTTTTCTGTAGAAACTTTGCCAAAACAACTGAAGGTGGAATGGGGTAAGTCTGCAAGTAAAGTAGAGTAAGGTTTATGTGTTTATGGAGTTACAATAATGCCTCAAACCACACAGTGGATCCTTTCTTTGAAAGCCAAGCACTGAAGCTGTGCTATAAAAGACACTAGTAAGGCAGAAATCTGGTGCTGATTGGCCAGAATACACTGCTTTCATTGGCTACAATAGCTGTCTATCAACCCAGGACAAAGAATACTATAGCAAAACAGCAGTCAAGAAAGTGGTGTTATTGGAGGCATTAGACTGTCCTGTTCTGATAAGCTATTGACAAGAGAAAATAATTTTGAAATTAGTGGCTCACAACTACACACACACACAGACACACAAACATACAGGGCGTTCTTAACGTATAAAGCGTGTGTAGCAGGTGGTTGCATTCCTCCATGCATCCTCTCAAAATTCTCTCTCAATGTATTCTTTTCAATGTGGTTCTTCCAAGTGTATTGTTCGCACTACTACCGCTACTGTCTAGTCAGTGAATGCCAGAAACTGCTATAGATTAAAGTTATGCTTTTATTTATCTAAGAGCTCAGTGTGCTGTCCTCCTTCTAACCGCTTTCCCTAGAGCTCCATTGTTGTGTGAATGTTAGCTGCAGATTTCCCCTGTCTAGAATAAGCATAAGAACATAAGAAGAGCCCTGCTGGATCAGGCCAAAAGCCCATCTAGTCCAGCTTCCTGTATCCCACAGTGGCCCCACCAGATGCCTTAGGGAGCACACAAGACAACAAGATACCTGTGTCCAGTCGCCACTCCCTTGCACCTGGCACAGAGAAAACCTATTTCTAAAGCCAGGAGGTTGCTTATGGCTTGTAACCTGTGATGGTCTTTTCCTCCATGAATCTGTCCAAACCCCTTTTAAAGGCATCTAGGCCAGATGCCATCACCACATCCTGTGGCAAGGAGTTCCACAGATGAATTACACGCTGGGTAAATAAATATTTTCTTTTGTCCGTTCTAACTCTCCCTCCACTCAACTTTAGTGCATGTCCCCTGGTTCTGGTGTTGTGTGAGAGGGAGAAGAATTTCCCTCTATCCACTCTCTCCATCCCATGCATAATTTTATACGTCTCAATCATGTTCCCCCTCAGGTGCCTTTTTTCTAGACTGAAAAGCCCCAGACGCTGTAGCCTTTCCTCATAAGGGAGGTGCTCCAGCCCACGAATCAATCTGGTCGCTCTTTTCTGCACCTTTTCCAATTCAACTATATCCTTTTTGAGGTGTGGTGACCAGAACTGGGCACACTATTCCAGATGTGGCCTTACCATCGATTTGTACAAGCATGAGTGAGCTAATTCAGTTAGACCCAGTTTGAACCCCTGTTTTAGTTTTTGAGCACTTTAGCATGTTCGGCCAAGACCAGCAATTTTCAGTGTGTTTCAGTTTCTCAGCTTTCGCTCCGTTATCTGCTGATTCCTGTCCAAACACTTCTTCAAACACGCAGTTGTGGCCAGCGGTTTTCAACCAGTGTGCCGCAAATGGGCCTCAGGTGTGCCGCGGGGCCAGAGGAGACGGACAGCAGCGGCATGGGAGAAGCGGCCGCCTGGAGGCTTGCACGGCAGCACCAATAAAAGAAGCAGCCGCTTTGTGTGTCACACTTAGGTTCATGATTGGCCACTCAGTTTAATTTTTTATCATCAATGAATTTTAATAGCCCTTTGATTGAGCTGCTGTAACAGTAACTGTACATTTTGAGTTGCGGAATCAAAATCAGATACAGGTGGGCCCCCATATCCGCTGGGGATATGTTCCAGGACCCTCCGTGGATACTTGAAACCGTGGATAAGAGTGAACACCCCCTCCATGGTTTCCTGAGGGGCCCCCCACCCTGCCGGCAGGCATGCTTGCCCCCTCCCCAGCTCTTATTTTTCTTTCAGCAAGCTTTGTTTCTTCCTTAAAACAAACAGAAAAGCAGCCTCCATTGCAGGCAAGTAGAACGAGACTAAGTCCTAGAGAGGCTCTGCAAGGTTTCTGTTAACCTTGCAGAGCCTCTCTAGTACTTAGTCTCGTTCTACTTGCCTGTAATAAGCAGCCAGAGGCTGCTTCTCCTGTTTCTTTAAGGAAGAAAGTAAGCTTACTGGGAAAAAAGTAAAAGCCTGGGGGGGGGGGGGTCCTTACGATCCGTGGATAACTGAAACCGTGGATAGCGAATCAGTGGATATGGGAGCCCACCTGTAATTTTTTCCTCTCTCTCCATCTTTTTCCATCTGTAGTAAATGTGACTCTGGATCCACACACTGCTTATTGCAAGCTCCAAGTATCCTGATGATCGGAAAACCCTGAATTGGATGCGGTATAGGTCTGATGTGATTGACTATCCCCAGCGATTTAGTTATTCGTCCTGTGTGCTGGGCTGTGAAGCATTAACCTCAGGGAGACACTACTGGGAGGTGAAGGTTGGGGCAGGGGTGCATAGGCACTGGGCTGTGGGGGTGGCCAGAGAAGCTGTGAAAAGAAAAGAAAAAAACACCCAAAACCCTGAAGAGGTCATATGGGCTTTGAAAAAGGCATATATCGTATTGTCCCGAGTATAAGACGCACCTGATTATAAGACGCACCCTTAAAGGTTGGTGCTATTAAAAAAAATTAATTAAATCACTGGCATTAAATTGCAACAGCCTGATTATAAGACGCACCCCTAGTTTAAAAACTTAAATTAGGAGAAAAAAGTGAGTCTCAGACCAATACGGTAATATCACAGTGGGAAGCCTTCCATTACAATGCATTGTCCCCACGAGAATTGGAGTTTATCTAGACTTTGAAGACAACAGGGTGGTGTTTTTTGATGTTGAGAAGAAGATTGCTATATGCTCTTGTCCAGCTTCTTTCAAGAAAGAGAAAATTCGTCCTTTTTTCTGGATGCAAAAGGAAGAAAACGTGCCCAATGTACCTGAGAATATGCCTTGGATTTGTTTAAGTTCCTGAAAAGATTAGACAAAAATAGGAGGATGAATTAAAAAAAGGGTTTTTTTAGAAGATATAGTGTGTTCCTGCAACATTGGAAACAAGTGACAGGGTGCCCTCCAAACAGTCTGACATAGAGGGTGGAACCACGTATAACCACAGGGGTGGCTAACCTTGCACAATTAGGGCCTCTGCATTCTTGTGTAGAAGACAGAATCTTGGCAGCAGCTACAAGTGCTGATGGTGCTGCTAAAGCAGCTGCACCTGCTGAAATGCCCTCACCTATGCAATCAATAAAGGGCCAGGAGCCTTCATGTTGAAAGGTTGGCCACCCCTGTATTACCATGACAAGTCTGTGTTCCCAAATCCCCATTGGCAGAGAGAATGTGAATGTGGGAGCAGGGGGAGCACCTGCAAGGGAGAATGAGTCCGCAGGAAGGAGATGTTTGACTCCCCCCATGCCTTCAGATTCTCCCCTCCTTACTTTACCCCTTCCCTCTTTCCATCCTGGCTTCTCCTAGTCTTGGATCCCAGATGGGGGAAAACAGTAAAAGGGGGTGGAGGAATTTGCTAGGAAAACAAGTTGAGGACAGGGGTTAAGCATCTTTTTACAACTGCTGTTTCCCCCCCCCCTAAAAATGCCCCGCTGCCCCCCACATTGGATTGATGAAACAAGCAGACTCAGGAGTTCCACTCTGAATGGTTTCTCCATTCAAGGTTCTAGGAACCATTCAAAATATCCAACTTGCTATATCATTCCTGCGATGGAAAGGTAGGGATCCTGTAAAGTTTTCTTTCTCCTAAATGCATACGTCTTGCTTTTATGGAGGAAGCCTCCAGTATCCTCCATACATATTCCTTCAATATGTGTCTATTATTTCTCAGTATCTTCTTGTTGAGTAACCCTGTCTTTACTGGTCTCCCTCCCTTTTCACTCCATATAAAATTATTCCTCTTTTTGCTGTAGCATGTTGTGCAATAGTATGTTGGCTGTGCACTGGGGAATTGCTCTTAATAATAAAAAAGAAGAAATATATCTGAACTAGAAGCCGCTTGTATTTGAGTGTGTAATTGCTCCAGATCAGAACCCCAGGGGAGTAGCTGGTTTCCCCAACAAAAGCATCATAAAACATCAAGGCATCACTGTAGAGAAAAATAGCCTGGGATGAGCACCCCTAAAAAAATTCTATTTTTTCTATAATGTTTTACAAGTCAGATGGCTTAGGCATTGGGGATTGAGGGTAGGTTGAGAGGTTGTTGCTCATCACAAATTATCAGTGCATTCTTATTCAACTTACTCCACTACTGGTGTAACCAGCAGGGGAGGGAAGGGCCTGAGGCTTTGGAAGGGAGATTTAAACCCCCTTTGAATTCCCCCTTTGGAGGGGATTTGAATCCCCTTTCCGTTCTGGGGCCTCCTGTTCTCGCTGCACCGCTGGTTACAGTGCTGGTGTAAGTTGGATAGGATTGCGCTGTATACCACAAAAATAACCAATGGGTGTGCTATTTATTTTTATTTATTAGATTTCTATCCCACTTTCTCCCCCCCCCCCATAGGGGGACCCAGCTATTGACATGCAACCACATGCCACTGGTTACTATATGGTGATAAAGGGGGAGAGAAATTCCCACCCTTAACTCCAGGCATAGAGAGCGGTGATGGAGGTATGGAGGGAGGTGTGGCTGCCAGTGGTTGTATGACTGACCACTTAGCATCCCTGCACTTGTAGTGCTGGCTGGAGCATCCCATAACTCCTTCAACACCTCCTAGCACTGGAAGTAAGCATGGGAATTGCCCTCCCTCCCTCGCCATACAATGGTGTTTTTGCCTAGCAAACTGTCTTGCTGGCCACTACTGTACTGGCCCCAGACTGGTTGAACTGGCAGCAGTTCTTTCTTTCATTTAAACACCAGGTACAAACCTTTTGGGGCAAGGCTTTTAGAGGGTCATCGATGGCTGCTATTTTTAATGCTCTTTTCCTGCTATTGTCTACTTTGGGAAAAAATAGATTTTATGATTGCTGCCTGTACTGTATAATTTTATATACTACTGCTTTGTTATGGCATTCTTAGTGATCAATGTTTTCAGGTGGTTTGTTTTCTTGATAATACTATGAACCACTTTGGATATGCTGAATAAAAAAGCTGTACAGAAACATTAACATAAATGTTCTTGTCCTTGGAGCCCTCCTGCTGCAGATGTCACTGTTTCTGCTGTAGAAGTCCTAGACACCCCACACACACACACACACACACCTCTCTCAAGTAATGTTTTACTTCTCTCTCTCTCTCCCTGCTTGGGTTAGTCCCAAAGTTCTGGCCTAAGACCTTACCACTTAGATCTGAGCTACTTAAATCAGAAGTGGATAGAAAGTTAGATAGCCTTCGTATTGAGTAAGAAATAGGGGATATAGATTTTGTACACAAAAAGTACAAAGGCTTTCACTGCTTGGGTTAGTCCCAAAGTTCTGGCCTAAGTAAGACCTTACCACTTAGATCTGAGCTACTTCAATCATCTTTAGAGAAGTGGATAGAAGGTTAGATAGCCTTCGTATTGACTAAGAAATAGGGGATATAGATTTTGTACACAAAAAGTACAAAGGCTTTCACTCCAGTAAGCAATGCTAAAGCACAACAAACAAAAAACCACCAAGCTGCAGGTCCCTAAAATCATTATCAGGGAATTTAAGTGCTCTGCATGTTTCATACATGAGCTTTTTCTTGAGGCAGAATGTATAAATATCGGTCAAACTACATATTCTACAAACTTTCCTTGTACTGTGTGTGTGGGGTGTATATGAGCGTGCGCAAATATTCATACCACAAACGTATCACCAGCAGAAAGTTACCCTATAAATTATTTTAAAAGGCACATCGCTTACACAATTATTTGTGAGAACACCCTTTGTTATGAGGCCATTATATGACCTCACCTGACTACAGGACATATTAATCAGGTTCCCAACAGGAAATGAAACATGTGTAAGGTCGTATGCGTGTATGCACCCAGAGTTTTCACTGTCTAATTTGACTCTGCAGCAACAATTCAGTTGTACAAGAGATCCTGCACACAGTGTGCCTTCCTGTGCTTTTCAGAACTTCTGCCTCTGCATTGCAAGCTACACAATATTAGCACAATACTGCCACCTTTTGGAAATATGGGATAGGACGATCTACAAATCATAGTGCCCTCCTTTCAAAATTCTGAAAATGATGGTGCATTGAGGAGATTGATTGGTGCATCACATCATGAGCTAAGCTATAGAAAACCGTGAAAAGCTAGCACAAAAACAAGCCTGTTTACAGTAGCACATGTATCAATCTATTATCTTTCATAATTTGTATTATACAACTAACTCCTTGTGTACTGGACTTGGTAATTCTGAGTACATCTAGGGAACGATCCTCCAGAACAACCAGGCTTTCAAATGATATGTATATATTTGGCACCACTGTAGAAGGTTGTCCAGTAACCATTCATTTTATAAGTCTGCCAACAGACCTTTCAACAACAACAAAAATCCATATAGCGTCTCTACAGGATGACAATTGTGTTCTTGTTGTTGTTCAGTCATTAAGTCGTGTCCGACCCTTCATGATCCCATGAACCATATCCCGCCAGGCCTTCCTGTCTAGCTGAATTGCTGTCCTGACTAGCAATTTTTGTACCCAGGGGCAGTTTAAACATGTAAGCAGCAGCCCTAGAATAGACAAGCTTCTACAAATGTGGACAGTGAACAAACGCCCAAAGTGATGCTGCCAGGCGTTTGGCTTTGTCCATCTCTTACCTTGTAATCCTGGACAGCTTCCTCCACAGCTCCTAAGACGTGAGTGGCCTGGTGGTCCATGGATTCCACGCAGGTGCCACACAGCAGCTTTTACTCCTCTTTGCAGAAACGTTTCAGAGGCTCCTGGTGCAGTTCACACACTTTCTTCACCCCTTCACTTTCTGCCATCTCTACCTTCATCTGCTTGGCTATTTCTGCCACATTCCCCAGTTCCTTGTTGGGTGTGAACTTTCTTTTCAGGGATATTTCTCCACACCGAGGACAAGAGAAATCGATCTCCCATTTATCCCAGTGGCAAACGATACAGGCACGGCAGAAACTGTGTCCACATTCTATGGACTCAGTGAAATATTTGTGGCAGAGGGAACAAGAAAGTCCATCCTCGAGAGTCTTTGCAAAGCTGGCTGTAGCCATCGCTGTGTCTGCATGAAACAGCTGTACAGCAGCCTTAGGTTTCGTTTTCCTGAGCTCAGACTGTTCTGATAAAGCAGGGAGTGAGTGTTTTGAGGGAGTGGCTTGCCTACTCCGACTGCCAGTGCCCAGCCTTGCGATCAAAAAAAGCAACGAAGCATCACAAAAACCAGCCCGTTCAGTCCTCACTCCTCTGGATACTTCAGCCTTGGCTACAACAATAAACAATCTCTGTGTGTTGGTAGAAAAATGGGGGGGGGGGTTGAAGGGGGCACACATTTGAGCAGCCAAGCTCCCTATGCAGTGTAGCTAGCTAAGTTTCACTTTCCCAAGCTAGCTCAGAAAATTTTCTGAAGTGCATTTTCTTTCAGAAACTGCCAGCTTGGCAGGTCTGTCTCTTGCTTGACAACTCTGCTAGTCATCATACATGTGGAAGCCCGTTGTATGTATGCATGATGAAGCCATCACACATGATGATGAAGCCAGTTTTGCATACTTCGGTCTCTTGTCTGTACTGTTGGTCAACTTAGGCAGCAGACTTACTTAGGATAGTGAGATCATGCACGTGTCAGTCAGAACAATTGGTTTTATTAAAGAATCTCCAGTCATGTAAACCCCCCTCCATAGAGGTACAGTCAAACCTGCTGTTGTGCTTTGTCCAGTTGAGGATACTAAGCTACAACAGACACAGTGCTTCTCCAGAACAAGCACCAAGAGCATCCAGGAAGTCAAACAACACTAATCAAACATAGAAGCTGCTTACCTAGACTTATTTCCTTATAAAATCTTACATCACACACAGCAGCGATTTTCAGATTTTTATATTCTGGAAACTGCACTCTTATTCTCTAACTATTGAGTTTTCAAGAGCTTTTGATGAGGAACTGTGTCAAACGCCTTCCGTCATGCAAGGGCAAGAACTGGGGCACAGGCTTCTTAATTGACACCCCCTTTAAACACCCAACAGGAAGTGTATGCTATGACTGCTATCAGAACTCAGTTTTCTGTAGTGTTTGCTACAATAATGAAGGAACTGCACCTCAAATGGCAGGTGCACCGATACAGAGAACTACTTTTAAAACCAGGGCACGTGAATGGCTAAAAGGGCCTCTGGGCCAAGTCCTGTACCTTATTCCCACCAATTGCAAGACCAACAGAAAGAATGCAGAAGTGAGGTTAAGAAGCATGCTTTAACTGGCAAAGGTGCTTGCTGTGTGAATTTTGGGTCCCTCTCTCAGCAAAATATAACGGTTTCAGGACAATCCATAATATCCTGGTGCCTGGGAAAGCCAGTAGGGAGGGTAGAATAAGGAATGTTGAAATGATCAAGTAGTCTGCCCTCACTGTGGGAGGGCCAGGGAACCAATAATCGATCTCTTCCCTAGGGGAGGGTGGGAGACAGAAATCCAAAGCTGGCCCCAGTTCATTCTATGAAAGTCACAGGTTTCAAAGTGTTTGAGATCATTTTTGCACACACGTTCCTGATATTGGAAAGGTAACTTTATTAAAAGCGGTGCTTATTTTTCCGTAAGGAAAATACAGAAAGGGGCAGGGCACTCTGGACACTCCCAGTCACTCTAAGGGCTGATTCACACTACAGTTTTCCAGGCGCGGATGCCCCTGCCCCAGCGCGCAGAGCTGGCCGGAAATCCTCCTGCTGTCCCGCCTTCTTGTGAAGGTGATTGGAGGTAGTTCTGATTGGCATGCAGCCATTCTCCCCGATTGGTAGGCTGCAGTAGCTCCGTGAACCCGCCCAGCTCCGCGAAGGCAACCCCCTCAAAAGATGACGGGAAGCCATTTTTCCAGCCTCTGCGTTGCGGAGCTCACAGCTGCTCCGCAAGCATCCAAAAGAGCTCCGTGCTACGCTCCGCAGATCCGTGACGCGCATGGATTCCTCTAGTATGAATCAGGCTTAACACCATACCTCATCCAGTGAAGCACCAGAGCATTCTCAAAGGGGGGGGACGACCCATTACGAAGAGAAAGACACAGACACACCAAAAGCAGACAGTGAGATGTATTTAAAGAAAATGCTACATACATTTTATTTTTTTTATAGTATGCAGCAATCTCAGCCATTACCTTAAGGGTCTTTTACACAAGCATTTAGACATGTATTTTTCATTTTCAGGGAAATCAGAACACCCAGTTTAAGACTATGGCAATGGCACAGAGCTTTACCCATTTCATCTCCAGCACAAACTCAGGAAAGAAGAAATGAAATTAAACTTCAGAACGAATCAGCCCACGGAAAAGAGATAAGGCTGTTGGTCCTAGAGACTGGAGAAAAGTGATCAACAGACAAAACTGCCATGTAATTATCCAGGGATGCTTGATTCAGGATAATGACCTCTGTGCAAGGGTTGCCTATAGGCCAAGTCTCATGAAGTGTTAAATTTGGGGCCATGCCTCCTAGTGGAAAATAAACCACTAGGTTATATTAAAGCTAAAATACATGCAAGCATTTAAAAAAATAAAGATAAAACATTAAGTATGAATTGATCAAAAACAGATAAAAGTTCAGGTTTAATAGCTAAAAATGTTCCAAATTTGACCCTACTACTACAAAAGGGTCGTAACATTCCCTTGGATGTTCTAATAGCGATAGTATTTTTTTAAAGGCCTACAATCTACTCTTCCTAGTTCTTGTGCTATTCCCTAGAGCAACATCATAAGGCCTTGGTGCAAGGAAAGCAGTTCTGCCTCCTTGTCATATCCTCCAACAGATCAGGCAGAGAGGTTAAAAAAGGTGTCCACTTTCTTACTGTTAAACAGCTCATTTTTCCACATTACTCTGGGAAGATGGAGATGTATCATTTTCTACACTGGGCCCATGAAAAAAAAAGTTAAAATCATGGGCTCAAGATATCCATCTCATGGACCCCAGTTGGATATTTCACCCCCATGTGCCTCAGAAACACTGTCTGAGCTGGGAAGCCCACCACCCACAACAACGGCTGGGTGCGGGTTCCGTTAAAAGAAGCTGGTGGGAAAGTGAAGATGGGGTCATCTGTGTCAGCATCGGTAAAGGTCACACACTCGCCCACATAGTCCAGGGACACTCTGATCCTCCTAGGGTGCTTGCTCAGGGACAGGGCCGTCACAGGGGACGTGAGAGCCCAGTGCTGGCCCTTCCACAACCCCACAGCCCAGATCCCCTCCTCTGGGCAGAAGTCCATCATCCCCTTCTTCTTTGAAGGGTCTCGGGTGACCCCCACTGCCCAGAATTCCCCATCACCCACTTCCAGCTCCCAGAAGTATCTCCCAGAGGTAAACCCATCACACCCCAGAACCAAAGCCCTGGAATCAGATGTCTTGAGCGTATCAGGGGTATACTGTAAGGCAGGCAGCCGGTGCTGGGATTCTTCACGTCCTCTGCTTCTTTGGTCCACAGGCAGAAGAGCACTTGGTACATCAGGATCAAGACTTGCATCTGCTGTAGGCAAGAAGAAAACAGCATTCAGTATGAGCTACAAGAAAATATTTCTTTACCCAGCGTATAATTGGTTTGTGGAACTCCTTGCCACAGGAGGTGGTGATGGCACCTGGTCTGGATGCCTTTAAAAGGGGATTGGACAGATTTATGGAGGAAAATTCCATCACAGCTTACAAGCCATGATGGGGATAAGCAACCTCCTGGTTGTAGGAGCAGGTTTTCTTTGTGCCAGGGAGTGGTGACAGGATGCAGGTATCTTGTTGTCTTGTGCTCCCTGGGGAATATGGTGGGGCCACTGTGTGATGCAGGAAGCTGGACTAGATCGGCCTTTGGCCTGATCCAGCAGGGCTCTTCTTATGTTCTTATGGAATCTTTGACGCCTCAACTGCACCCGTGCAAACCTCCATCCCTCGCTTTGCAGTTCTCAAGTGGAGACGAATAAAGAGCTCAACAGCGAGGTGCTTGCAAACTCTGAGAATATCATTATGAAAACCCACCTTTGTCATTCACCATTTTCACAATCTCCGCTTTCTCCACAGCAGATATCACATTATCTAGATGGAGGAGGAAAGAGAGGATGAATTCCAATCTTAAGGAACACCTTAAGCATCTTTGAGCCTCCCAAAATCTACATGAAAAAAGAACTTTGCCCATAGCAACCAAGTGAGCTTCTTGGCAAACCAATAGTTTTAACCTGAGTTTCTTACATTAGATCTCAGTGCTCAGTGTTAGTCTTTCAAAAGGACAGATAGCAGCTACTACAGAAAAATGATGGAACGGCTTACCTTAAGAGGAAGAATGCAATGTAAAAATCAAAAGCAGTCCCCCTTCTACGTTATCACTCTCTCATCAAGTCCCCAACCTACAGAGCTGTCTAGTGGCCCACTGCTATGGTTACCCAAAGTCCTTTCCACCCCAATCCACCATCATATCCTCAGGAGTCAGACCACAATTCAGCAGGAAAAACTACTGCTCACCATGGTGTCATGTTAAACTCTGTACAGTATGAGCCCAAGGAAACCTCTCAACACTGAGACCATTGACGACATTAGCTTCCCTTTCTTGGTAACGGCATCGCTGCCATATCACCACGCTCAGCCAAACTTAATCCGAGGGCTTTTCTGGTGCATATCAGTAAGCTGCTGGATCAAGTTGCTCACAGTCAAAATAGGGCTCCAAGAACACTGGGATTTCAGCTATCTGGTCAGGATAACATAGGATCACTGTGATCTGATTTGCACTAAAATAAACTCAAGAGGCTTCATCTGGACTCACACTGAGCCATTTCTGCCACACTAGGAGAGCAGAAGCACACGGGGGTTGTTCTTAGCCGTTACTCCCAAACTTAATATCTCTATATTGGCTTGTTCCAAGTGTTCAGAATGCTTCGCATTTCTGTACTAGTGTTGTCTTTAAGTTGTACTATTAGCCCACACGCTAAGGGCAGGGGGAGGGTCGCAAGGTCTAAGAGTGGCTTGCCTGAGGCCATGCAAGGAGTTCCAGCTCATAGCACATGCCCTTAACCAGCTCCTGGTGAAACACTTTCCCTTGGGGCTTACGACAACACGGCCCCATGCATGTTCCAGGAGGGGCCTTCTCTTACTTGTGCTGGCTTTCCATGCAGGGGGATACACAACAAAGGACTGTGGACTTCACTACATAAAGATTAGCCCAAATTTGCAGGCATAGACATTATCTTCAGACAAACCAATCCGACCTAGAAAGTCAGTATAAATGTCCCCCACTGTACCTTGGAATCTACTCAGAGTTTCCTTGAGAGCTGCCCCTTTCCGAGAGAAGTCAGTCAGTCGCTCTTCCAGATTAGGAGGAGCCTCTTCGGATGGCTGAAACTGCCCTGCTGCGCACCTGCATTTTAAGGCAAACATGGACACTCCTAGCCAAACAGTTCCATTTAATAGTCGCCTGCATTCCCTTCCAGCTTCTATTATTTTATAGTCTGAATGACTGAATGAACTGTCTTGTTTGTGAAAAGCAGGGGGGAGATGGCCGGGTGCCCCAGCTCTCCCTTGCCAGGAAGCCATGCCTCTGTCCTGTCCCTTACCCTTAAGGCCGAAACACACCGGGCGCGTCCTGCGTGCGTCGCACACCGGGCGCGCCCCAGTGGAAGCTTGAATGTTGAAACGTATTGCTCTGGAACACTGTTATGCCGGCCCCAAGAAAGAGTGTGAACAAAGGTGATAAAAGCATTTGCTCCCATTGAACCAACTGTATTAGTGTTAAGGTTGGAGAGCCAAGAAAGCTGTTCAAGGAATTGTCCTCGGCATTTCATGTGCGATGAGCCCATGTGCTCAGGTGGCATATTCTGGGCGGCAATAGAGTGGCCACAAACCATCAGGACGTTTCCTGCACAAGTGGCGCTGGGATGGACAAGCTCCGGCACAGCCCCACTGGTAGCGAGGCTTATTTTTCGGAAACTGACCCCAGATGCACTTTTTAGTTGCACTTGTGCCCACAGAAGGTGGCCTGCCTTCAGGGAACCCCAAAGCTGACCTGAGAGGGTATGCACAAGGAGGAACGCAACAAGGGCAGCACCTCTCTTGACCTGCAGACCACAAGTGGGGGGGGGGGGGAAGAGGGAAAAATGCACACGTACCTGTTCATAGATTTTTTGATGTCCTAAAAAGGGGGGAAAGAAAAAAGAAGGACCTGAGCCCCACAATGCTTTGCACCAGAAGAGCACTGCAGGCTAAAAGGGAGCATGCCTCCACACGCCCAGGTCAGGCTGTGGAGGACTCCGACCGAGAGCGCTATCCAAGGCGTATGGGTGGAAGCTTTGTTCTAGCCTCTGGTGCTGAAAAGGCAGGGGGGAAATAGCCTGCCCCACCCCAGTCACCCTCAGGCTCTTACCTGTGATCCTAGAGGTGGACCATCTGGTGTTTGCTCCAAGACAAGAGTTGGGGGATGCTCCGGTTACACATGGGAGCCTTCGGGCCACGGTGGTCTCCCTGGTGCTGCAACTGTTTCTCTGAGGAGAAGGGCTGCCCTAGTTCTTTTAGCAGCCTTCTCCTCCCCAGACTGTCCGCCCACCCTTCCTGCCCGTGAGCAGGCTGGCTTTTAGCCCCTTCCAGGGCCTGCCCACTGGCCACAAGCGTCTCACCAGGAGCCGCCAGCTCCTTCCCTCAAGCGTGCTGTCGGGTAAGCACACTGCTTCACGGGCAAAAAGCGAGTGCACCCTACTTCAGGCCCACAGAGACCATGGCGCCCTGCTTTCAAGAGCCCAGGCCCAGTAGGAGAGACCCCAGTGGGGCCCCAATCTCCCAGCCCGGGATCACTGCGTCTCTTCACCGTCACCCATAGTGCCTCAAAGAGGCTCTCTGCACGACACAGGTTACCTAAAATCTTGTCCTTGTTGCTTGTGATCAGAGAGCTGGTTGCAAAATAATTAAAAAAAGATTCTGTGCCAAGAGATCAAGTGCGCAGGAGGTGCTGCTCGATTTTTAAAACAAATCAGCCTCACATCCTTGGAATAGCTAGAAATGATGATCACCACGGAGTGGACCACAGGAGGACCCTAAGGAGATCCCAGAAAATGCAGGCTTTTTCGCAGGCACAGACACCCAACAATCCCCTTTTGCTTTCCTCCAGAAAATCCCGCTTGCTCACCACTAAAACATGTTACTTTGGCTTCTTTCCCCTGTAACAGCATGCACTCAGCTTTATTCCAGAGGCTGGATTTAAGAGTGATATCTACTCCAGCCCCATAACCAGAGCAGCACCCCAAGTACCCAAACACCCTTAAGAGAGAACCCATATTAACACAACTGTACGTACTAGAGGTCTGCATGGCAGCCATACCCGATGTGTCCCGGCATGAACCTGAAGGAATGGGATCATCCAGGCCAGCTTCTCAACAGCCTTCAGGTCAGGCTGAAGGACCTGGAAGTACATCTGCCAACAGCAGAGTGCTATGGTGTCATAGCATTCCACAATGGGGAAGACCTACAGAGTTCAACTCCAAGTGTGCTCCACAAGAGGATGGGCTGAGCTAGAGGCCTTCATCTCTCTCTTATGGAGCTCCACATCACTCCACAATGCTGTGAAGCTTTCTGGACAATGGAGCCCCACTTCACTGGACTGGCTTTGATTCTTCGTGAACAGCCTGGTGGCTTACAAGGGCCAGTATCAGCCCCTGAGCACACTGCAGACGGGGATCCGCATATCAAAGGGACCCTGATGCCATTACAGCCCATATCCCACTGCCCCCAAGATGGGCACTCCCCGCCAGTATCCTACACACACACAAAAAGAATGCTTTGCCAGTTCCAGCAGGGAAGATCTAAGTTTATCCTTGACCAATCACAAACGTTGGCAAGGAAGGAAGAGCTCCCACAGGTACTTGGGGGCTCCAATGCCCGAGACCCTTAATCCATTGCCAGGCTGAAGTTCAGACCCCACAGAGATCTCTCTGCTTACAGTGAAGTCTCACCTGCAAAAATTCACTGGCTGGCTGCTTACATTTCACCTCCATCTCAGCGATCACATCACCAAGACGGGAGAGCTCATCTGAGATTTTGGTGACCATTTCATCTTTCCGCTTCACTATCTCTTTATCTAGTTCTTCTAGCCGGGCAAGCAGGAGTTGCTCCTGTTCTTTCAAAAACGTGTGCAGGCACTCAAATTCGGACACGATCTCTTTTCTCTCAGCCTGGACCTTTTCCTGTAATGATCACAAGCGAGGTATGAAAGAAGAGTCAGGGAGCCCTTACATGAGGCATGAAACAACACACCAAGTCATTACAGCCCTAACACAGAAACCAAGACAGTGCTGTTTGTATTAAGGCATTCGGACAAGTAACAGTTTAGGAACAGGGTAGAACCTGATAAAGAGGGCAGATTAAAGATGACTTAAATAGGTGGTTCTCTAAGAATCATGACATGGATCTGCATTACCTTCCTACCAGCCCCCCATCATCCCCTGGCATTGCCTCCCTCCCCTCCAGGTGAGCTGGAGGTGTTGAAGAGCATTTTCTGCTGTTGCCTAGAATCTGCACCCCACCTTCCTTAGTCCCTGGACTTGGCAAAATAGCTAGCCTTCCTGGAGGGAGGATAAGTCTGCAAGGGGGCAATGACAGGAATAGGAAATTGCTTAGTGCCCCCTTGAGGGCTGTTATCCAGGTCAAACTGTTATCCAGGACATCCATGGAGAGAGTGTGCTGCAAGATGAAATCAGAATGTTTGTTTAGACTGTTAACTAGCTATTACACAACAAGTCACTAAGACAGAAGCATACACAAACAATCTGGTTGTCCTTTATGCAAACAATTACAAACAATAGAACTTAAGTGCCAAGTCCTCAAAGTAGCAGAAAACCTCTCTACTGCCAATTACATACTGGAAACAGAGGCAACTATATTTGGTAAAGACGAGAACGTTTAGAGAGGAAGGAGTGAGCTGGACCCCTCTAACATTGGCAAAAAGCTTTCAAGCCCCATCCCTCTGGTGCTGATAGGCAGAGATTCCAGGCACCTACCATATATTCCTGAATTTTCTTCTCTCCAGCCAGCTTCTGACTCCATAGTAAGTTCTTCTCTTGCTTCAGAATCTCTAGTTGGGTTTGAACCCGCTCCTGAGTAAACAGAAACCACTTAAAGTGGAAGGAAGCAGAGTTGAAAGTAATAGCAGCAATGCAGTCTTAGCCCTCAAAGGGCAAACATGCCAATAAGTTCAGCCAGGCAAGCATTGTCCCACCTCCATTATTACTCAAAATATAAGCTGCTTTTCAAAACAACAAAAGTTTTAAAAGTAGTCATGTGACAAAAGAAATAAAAACCCCAACTCCTTTTATCAGTTTTAGACTGTTTATAACTTTTAATTAACTGTTTTATTGCTTTTTTAAGGTGATGGATTTTTGTATTTGTTTTTTTCTTGTTCTTGTAATCCGCCTTGGGTCCCATCAGGGAGAAAGGCGGGATAAAAATATTGTAAGTAAATAAATAAATAAATGGTTCCTTATCCTAAAGGGGCTCACAAGTTGCCATTTAAAAAAGAAATTCTTATCCAGTTAGCCATGGTAAAGAATTACCACAAAGAGAACTTGCACAAAAGCTCTCATCCTAATCTGGGATAGCAAGCATATTTAGTTGTTTGTATGTATTTCCTTCACCGGCACCTGCTCAACTCATTTCACTTCTGCTAGGGGCCACTGGAAGGGACAAACTGCACTGCTGAATCATCAAGTCCCACTTCCTCCCTTGCCTGTTCGAAGTCCTGCTTAGCTCCTCTCTGGCTTCCAAAAGACTTTAGACCTGGCTGCCCGCACGTCTTCATACCTGCTTCCTCAGCCATATGAATTAAAAGTTTGCATTTTAAGAAAAAAGAACCAGGGATTCTCAATGAGTTTTGCAGGCAGAGATCAGCAATGCAAAAATGCACACGGCCTTGGCCACATAGCTGCCAGAGCTGTGCATATTCTATGCACCTGCAGTTTGTACTGGGTGTTGAAAGTGAAGAGATGAAATCCAGAGTAGAAACTAATAAGATCTGTTGACCAATATACTTTTCTTTAAGACAAGCAACACATCATTAGCTGGCTCAACTATCACTACACAGCACTGGCCATTTTCCCTTCAGCAATGAGTAGTCTGAGTAGGCTATGTAACTGACGAGGCAGCCTTTTGGTTACTGCAGGTAGGGCATAACATTTTCTTTTCTAATGTGACAGCTGAAGAGTAGCTGGGGTGTGTGTGTAGCGGTGTCTTCAAACTTGCTGGAAAAGAGAAGAGATTGTCTAATGAATTAACTTTCTAGTGTGACAAAAGTCTTTTCGAGTTTGAAGCATACAGTTCTCAGAAACTGTAACTCACATGATCTCCCTGAAATAACTTTTTTTTTTAAAAAAGGGCAGAGACTTGACAAGAGCTTCTCCTCTCAACCCAATTTAATCAATGGCACCAAGAAGAAATATGGCAACAGGAGGAGCCATCCAAATTTTAGGTGTTTTTTTTTTTTAAAACTGGGCTTACTTTCAAGAAAGGATGTTTCGGAATGAGCTAGAAATTGTCGCTTTCTTAAAAGTCATAAGAACATAAGAAGAGCCCTGCTGGATCAGGCCAAAGGCCCATCTAGTCCAGCTTCCTGTATCACACAGTGGCCCCACCAGATGCCTCAGGGCGCACAAGACAACAAGATAACTTGTTTCCTGCTGCCACTCCCCTGCACCTGGCACAGAGAAAACCTACTTCTAAAACCAGGGGGTCTCAAACTTATTTTACCAGTTTATGTGTCTAGGCTTCTGAGGTTGTGGACAGGAACAAAGCATTGTAAAGAGAGAGCACTACCCAGAAGCCTTCATAGTTTGGTAGGCAGTTGTTCCTGCACTGAACCCAGAACACCACACAAAACAAGTAACATGATACCTCTGTCAAATAATGTGTACGTACAGAAAAGCAGCAGGCTAAACAGAGATCTGGCACAACAGCATTCAGCCCTCTGCTGGTTACTGTACTGAATCTGACACAGCTTTGAACATTTCTTTTGAGGTTGCTAGGCACCTGTATTTACAACTCTGCTCTTGTCATTTGGATGGAGGACAGCAGGACAGGGTGTCATATTCAGTCAATACAAGAGACAAAACACCCAGCTAAACATGTGACCAATAAAAGAAACTTGCCAAGCCTTGTCTTGGGGGATGGCCCCAACACGGAAAGCACCAGGGGCTGAACTGTCCTTTGATCCTTTCTCCAAGAAAACCCCAGAGTGACAAAACCCTGGCCACACTTTTCACCCAGGACACAAAAGCAACACCATCCATACACTTGTAAGGTCAAAATGAGCCATTTGGAAGAAACCCAACACCACCACAAACCCACACTGAGGTGGCTCAGGGAAGCAGAGGCCTCCACTATTATTTATCAAAAGAAACACAGGCTTGCAAGAGGACTTCCTTTGGGGGGGGGGCATTCACACCCGTTATTCTCTACACAGCAGCAGCTGAACCTCACTGCTGTACTGTCTGCACTACCAATTCCATTTCCTCTCCCCTGAGTCGGCAGTTCACACGCCACAAGTGGTGGTTCAGCTAACATTCAAATGGGCTCAATAAGGCTCAATGCTACTTCTAGCATCACACATAGCATAGCAGTAGAAACAAACGGTGTTTTCTTGCCACTGCTACCACCTTTCCTCACACATGAACCTCAATACTGAAAGGATAAGGGGGCATCCCTAAGAGAGGTTGCTGTACAAAATACCTGTACCTGCATACAATACACATGCAGGCATATTATCCTGTTATATACGTAGATAGGCAAGTTGTGTTTTAACTTAGGAGCTGGTCCCTTCTCTCCTCCTCCTTACCCGGTAATCTCGAGCTGCCCTCTCCACGTGGAAGATGGTGTGCGCTCGGTGCTCCTGGGATCTATCGCAATGTGCACAGATGGGCGTTTGATCCTCCTCGCAGAAAAACTGGAGCACGTCTCCGTGCTTCTCGCACAGCTTCTCTCCGCTTGTATTCCCCGCAACAACAGGGGCCAATAACCCCCTTTTTGCTGCCACTATTGCTGCTGCTGTCGCTGCAGCCACCGCCATGGCCGACGAGGGAGGTGTCGGCGGCGCCGGTGTTACTGAGAGGACCGGCGGGGGTGGCGGAGGGGGGGTCGCCGCTCGGGTTGGCACTGGCACTGGCACCGGCGGCACTGGCACTGGCGGCGCCGGCGCTATTGCGACTACCGCTCCTCCTGCTTCTCCCGCCATTGCTCCTACCGCCGGAGGTGCCGCCACGTCCAGCCTCTGCCGCTTGGCCCTGTCCGCCACCACCATCCCCAGATTGCCCAGCAGTGGCGGGGGCTTGATAGGCCGGAGGTTCCTCTTGCGAGCGGTGGCGCCGCATTCCAGGCAGGAGATGTTGATCTTGGGCTCGGCGAGGCGCTGCCCGATGCAGGGAGTGCAGAAGTTGTGCCCACAGGGGAGGCACACCGGGTCCGGGCAGTACACGCGGCACAAGGAACACCAGGTCTCGCTGGGGAAGCGGGGGCCGGCCGGAATCTCGGCGGGCGTCGTGCCAGGCGGAGGCGAGTCGGGCGGCGACGGAGAAGAAAGCGGCGGGAGAGGCGAGGGCGGAGGGAGCAGCGGCGGGGGCAGGGGGCCGCCTATGCCGCTGCCGCCCGGGTGCTGCGTACCCCGGAGGCGGCTGCGGAGGAGCCGCTGCTGTAGTTGCTGCTCGGCCGACATGCCGCCACCGAAACCGCCGAGACCACCGCCACTCATGATGCCGACCGCCCGCGAGGCTGCGAGCGAGGACAACGGGATGCCCTTCCTGTGAGTGCCGCGATTGGCCGTGGGGCTTCGAGGAAGAGGTGGGGCCGGGACACAAAGCGGAAGTGACGCATCAATGGGAGACGTTATTTTGGTAACCCTTTGCGCACCGGATGGAATTAAAAGAAGTCGACATTTAAAAAAACATGCAGAAAGAAAGGAAGGAACATCGTCGCAAGCACGCTCTTGTCTCTTCCGCCGCAAATAAAGAGCACGTCTGCACGGGAACTTACAGCAGCAACCCCCCCCCCCAAAAAAAAACACGCAGCCCTAGCTGTGTATTCTAGGAAAGAGCAAGTCCCACTGAGTTCCAACGGCCCTTGTGTAGTTGCGTGTTCAAAGTTACAAGCTTTGCGGGGAACGCGTCAATTCCAAGAGAGTCTTGTGGTGAAGATAAGCAGATTTGTTACGAATACGTCTTAGGTACTAAGGCTTAGTACCTAAGAGCCCAATGAACTGCAATCCGCTTCACTGTTGTGTTTTTGCCCCTGCTCGCTTACCTCATCCTACGCAGCGCACACTTGCACGCATGAGGAGGAACTCTGGGAAATGTAGTTCTGGGATGAGGTTAAGCTAGGCTGTCAAGCATGAGGTTCTTGTGATGTGGGTGAGGCCCCTTTGTGGTATTTCCCTTCATCTACACACTGTATACACTAATGGTGCTCTAACTTTTCGGTCTCCAGAGCCCTTTTTACTCCTAAACAGAGTCTAGAGGAGCCCCTGCCCCCATATGCAGAGTCTTGGAGAGCCTCACAGTACCACCACATGATGCACACAGTGGCTCAGCACAGGCAGGTGGTGGTGGCCACTAGTTATTATGGTGTGTTTGTGGAGCCCCGTAAGAGGTCTCAAGAAGCCAGGGCTCCTAGGAGCACACTTTGAGAAACGCTGCTCAACACAATTTCAGGGCCAGGAAGTCGCTGCCTCAGCCCGCCCCTATCTCTTCCACAGCCCAATCTCTTATGCCTGCTTACTAGGCAGAAGTCTCATCATTTCATGTTCAATGGCGCTTATTCCCAAGAGTATGCAAAAGATTGCAGTCTTAGCTTTGTAGTTAATTAGTAAACGTAGCGTACTATAGTAGAGTGACAATTGGTAATGCTGTATGTCTGCACGAGAGCTCCTCCTTTCATTTCTTTAGTTTTGGTGTATGTTCTGCTAGCAGCCCCATTTTTGTCTGGAACCAGTGGGTGTTGTTTATTTCTTATCAGGTTACATCCCAGAGACTCACGCCCTATCTTTAAAACACTGATCAGTTCGTTGGAATACCATATGTTCCACAAAGACAGCAATGACTTCCTTCACTTGCACTTTTTCATGTGGTCTTCCTTTCTGGCCCTCTCTCTTTCTCACAGCACTACCACCTGTAGTAAGCAGCACTTCTGTTTTGCCCCACCTACACACTGGCATAGTTTGTATGTCTGTGATGAATTTTAATTACTGTAATCTGTTTTGGGGGCTGAGCAGGGTTTATAAATACAGGGTTATTCAAAAAGGATGGTGCAAAAGTAAAGCTGATTTATTCTTAAATTAACTGACATACCACAACCGTCATGACATGAAAAGACTGAAACATTGTCCAAGTTGTACATGCACTTTACAAATGTTTGATGTGGGCACTTGCGTAGCTACAGTGGGGCAAGGGGGGGAATGCCCCAGGTGACAGCTATGGTCTCCTCGCAAGGAGCATTTGTAGAACTTTGTAGTTCTTAACTGGACAATTATGACAGGTTGACCTGGAACCTCTGAAATGAAACAGAGCTTTAATAGTTAAAACTGGCACACCAACATTGAGAAATGACTGAAACATTAGTATTTCCATAATTGCAAAAGACAGGAACGCAAACTACTTTAATATTAGTTTTAGCCTCATATTGCACTGTGGAAATTAACACATTCAATATGTATCAATTTAGAATGTGGAATTAAATGTGACCAAATCCTAAGTACTACTCCTGCTATCAACATGAATCAAATGATTGCACAGAGGCAAGGACATTCCATCAGATCTTCTTGTCATCCAGTTTCCTTGCATTAAAGCCCAGTGCTGAATGTCTAAGGGCCCAACAAGCAGATTGGGTCTGTGAAGGGGCCGGGTTCAGCAGCCCCTTCAGCAGCACCTGCCAAATCCTTACTCCCTTCCCAGGCCTGGTCCACTTTCATGGGTCAATGTGGACCCGTGCCAGTAATATCGCTGGCTCGGGTCTGAGTAGTTCCATCAGGTCGGCATGGGCCTTACCCCGAGGAGGCCTCAACATGCCCAAACTCCCCCACAGGTTATAGCAGTCGCTACGTTGGAGCTGCTGCATCGCTACGTGGGGAGTTATGGTGGATTGGGCTGCCTGTTCCTGATCAGAAATGAGGTTTATGAAAAGGCCACTTTCAAGAGAGGGTGAAGAAACCTACAGCCTTTCCACACAGCTCCCTCCCCTCTGGGCAGCTAGTACTTTTCAGAGATTCAGAGGTGGTCCTGTGACCACCAGTTACACCGGTCGGTTGGTCACTCACTCACACCCAAGTGAAGGACCACAACGATCAGGTTCTTTGATGGTGCCTTGCCCTGATGCCCTACGATTTCTCGACTGAAGACCAGACATTTCAAACGCCAACTGCCTTTCTCACCTCTTCGACGATGATCCTGCAGACCCCGGTTTGAATCCGAGGGAGGACTCTGTCTGGATCGCCGCTTACCCAGCACCGTCTCCAGACTTTCAGGTGCCTCTGCAGACTCCCATCCAGCTTCAGAGGACATCCACGGGACCACCTCCGCAGCAGCAGCACCCTACCGCAGCCCGACGACCGACTGCCCTGCCAAGTGTTCGTCATGCAAGGCATTCTGGGGCATGCCTCGGCCCCCACCACAGAAACCGAGTGGGCACTAAAGACGGAGCAGCAGCTCCGTCATCGTCGCCAGTTCGCCGGGCCAGCTCCCTCAGAGCAGCAGCAGCAACTGGCAAATGGCGGCATGACGGGCAACAACAGTGGCACGGCAGCGATGACGGGCAATGGCAGCGGCAGAATGATAAGTGAATTTATTAATTTTATAACTATAAATAAATAAAAATATTTTGGCTGCGCTTTGTGTGGCAAAAGGGCGCTTCGCGGCCTAAAAAAGCCATCTTAAACTTATTTAATTGTGGGGGGGGGGGCACTCCGGTTTACAACCAGAGAAATCTGGTAAGCCTACTCATCTCACTTTCTCCCTCCTCCCATAAGCCAGTACAGTATCTGGATTAGGGTGGTGGAGTGAACCATTAGTAGGGGTGTTTTTGTTGTGGTTGTTGTTGATAACCGCATAAAAACACAACACCGCTTTCTGCTAAAAAAAAAAAAGGCTGCGAAAAAAGTAGAATTAAAAAACCATGTAATTTTGTGTCCTCCTTCATCTACTGACACTGTACAACCTATACCATCTACCTAGTACACTTTAAAAGCAGTTAAAATGAGGAGAATTGGAATAAAAACGTATAACACCGTTTTCTGCCATTTCATTTTGGTTAAACACCGAAATTGCAAAAAAAAAAAAAAAAACACCTTTAAAAACACCCCTAACCATTTGAAATGCACCCCCACCTTTCCCTCCCCAAGCTTGATTATGTGTTGGCACTTTTACACCAATTTTTAGTGTTCTCTCCGACAGGCACAGAGCTTGAGAAAAAGTACTGGGAACTGAAAATAGACAGGCAATACAGCAGGGGGAAAAAAAACCAGAAGAGGACACATCATTACTTTATTTTTTAAAAAGATTTTTTTACTTTACATTTTCGCCTCCTGTACGTTGCTCCTCCAGACAGCTTACAATAAAAATAAAATACTGTACATTAAAAACAAATGAAAAACCAAATAGCAGCAGCAGACTTTCTAGGTCCTGGCCTAGGTCAACCACCAAGGTGACCAAAGCTATTTCTGTACCAGAAAAATCAGACTGAAATGGGTCCAGATAATGTGTCATCAAGAAATTCCTGGAGTGAGGTCACCACTACACCTTGCCCAAAACAGGAGGTTAGAGACTACCCGGTAATTCTCCAATGCAATGGGGTCAAGGAAAGGCTTGAGCTACCCCTCCCAGCTTGTCCAACCAGGTCTCCATCACACATGCCAAGTCAGCATTAAATGGATAAAGGGGGCCTTATTTAAAAAAAAGCATTTAAAAGCAACAGCTTCAGGCTAATAGGACTGGCACAGAGATCGGTTGGCTGGGAGAAGGACCAGAAAGAGGAATCGTCAATAACTGCCTCGACCCCTTTCTTCTGCAGTGGCCCTTCCCTCTCTCACTGCCTTCAATCCCATTGCCCATCACTGTATTAATGGCGACGCCCTCATTTCCTCTCTCCCTTCCATCATTAAACAATTTACGAACCAATCAAAGTGAACCACTCTACGCCAACCAAATATATAACTCCAGAAAACAGCTAGAGAGAGAGAGAGAGAGAGAGAGAGAGAGAGTGCAACCACACACCCTTTATCCACTCAGCAAGCAGGGAGAAGAGCAGGTTTAGTCCCTCCCTTTTGCTGCCCTACTCTCACCTAGGCCTGGCTGGAACTAGAGAAGTACCATCCACTTCCAAATACCTTAAGCTTCCCCCCCTTCCCCAGCGCCCCCCCTCCGGTTGAGGTTGGGTCTAGGGATAAGGAACATGGTGCCCACGCCCTCATTTGAATTATGGATAAAAGAGACAGGGTCTTGTGTCACCCGAGTGGTGTCCACTATGGTGTCAGCACATTGCAGACGGCCTGCCGGTTGCATCAGGCTTGGGGGGGAAACTATTACGGAGCAAGAACAATTTTGAAAAGACATGGGTAGTTGAAATGTGGAATAAAACAACAATTGCTAATACCATGATCTTAAAATGTTTGAGGTGGAACTAAAGTCCAATGAAACAGAGGCGGCTTATTTTTAAAAGGCCAAAATACTATAAAAAACACAAAGCTAGTTTGCCTTTGTGTGTTTTCTTTTAAACATTAAAATGTCAGCCATAGAGGGGGAGATTTTTGTTGGGCTGCAGCATGAGGGGAAAGAGATAAAATCCCCCTGCCTATGCACCATGGTTCCCATCCTGATTGTCCATGTCTGCTTATCCCCCAGCTGCTATTTAATAAATACACGTGCAAGGGGAAAATGCGCATTTAAAGTCACGTGTAGTTTAAAGTCACGCTAAATAAGCGCAAGTTAAAGATGTTAGCTGAATTAGGGCGCAATCTGATCCTACTTATGCCACTGTTGTAGCCCGTGGCGCAGTGAAAACGGGAGGCCCCAGAACGGAAAGGGGAATCAAATCCCCTCCAAAAGGGGAATTCAAAGGGGATTTGACTCCCCTTTCCGTTCTGGGGCCTCCTGTTTTCGCTGCACCGCTGGTTACAACGGTGGCGTAAGTAGGATCAGATTGCGCCCTTAATGTAAGATCAACGTGTGTAGAATTATATTAACATTCAGCCTGCAACTAAATATTGATGATGATGATGATGATGCAGAAGACTGCCTCTTTCCAATTATGTACACTCAAAGTTCAAAAAACAACATGGGGATGGGAAGAACCTTGCCAGGTGAAGACCCAGAGCAAACCCACTTTTACTTATTCTGAAAGCTGGAAGTCTGTGCCAAAAGTTTTAAATCCTGTGCCAATCATGAGATTCCACAGAAAATTATGCATGGATGGAACTGCAGAACATAACATGTACTGCAGACAGTTTTTTCAAGGATGCATTCTAAGCTCTGAATTTAGACCCCACACTTTGAAGAAAGGACAGATTTTTTCCCCACAGAAATTAGCTGACCGGAAAATAAAAATTAGGGACATATAATCGGCATTGAAAAATGCCACCCAGCCCCTCTCATAATGAACAAAGACTTGGATTTTCTCTGGGGCCTCATCGAGGGTCAGATGCGTCTCAGAGGAAGCAAAAGCCTTGTACTCATTCCCACAGAGCCCGAAAGCCCAAATCCCTTCATCAGGGCAAGCAATGACAGTTCCCTTCCTCTTCACCGACTCCCTGGCGACACCGAGAGCCCAGTTTTGCCCATCACCCACTTCCACCTCCCAGTAATGGATCCCTGAGGAGATTCTCTCACAGCCCAGCAGGAGGAGAGTGGAGTCAAACCTCTCGGGATTGTTAGGCAGTGGCTGAACGGTGCTTCCGCGTTTCACACTTTTCTTGTCTTCACTCACCACGAGGAGGGGATGAGCAGTGTTGTGATCTAGAGTAATGCTTGCTGAGGAGAAAAAAACAAAACAAAAAAACAAAAAGTGACATGAGAGGTCAACCACAAGGAAATACCAAGATTTTACGAGTCGATGCAAAACAGAAAGGAATAAGGTCAAAAATCAAGAGGTGGAGGGCATCACCTGGCCAGAATTATACTGGCTAGGCCTCAATTTCTACTGTCCAGGCTGCCTACCGATCTG
This sequence comes from Plestiodon gilberti rubricaudatus, assembly GCA_026170595.1. NCBI lineage: Eukaryota > Metazoa > Chordata > Lepidosauria > Squamata > Scincidae > Plestiodon > Plestiodon gilberti. Next base: position 248,625,885 of record JANXHW010000002.1, read on the forward strand.
AGAGACAAACTAGACCTGATTTTAAGCACGTCTTTGGTCAGGCATACTTACCTTTTCTTATGTAAATAGCAGATGGGGCCCAGTTCACCTCCCTGGCATGGTCTGGATCAGCCGTCCCACCTGCACAAGCGCTATTTGCCCTGGAACAAAAGCTCCCAGGGCAAATAGCCCAAGTGTCGCATTTATTCCATCCCCTGACAGGGAGGAAAGAGGGGAAGTCACAAAAGTCAGGGGAATGAGGTGTTCAAGGGCCTCCCCTTTTCCTGTGCAACTCTTCCCCTACTGGATGGAGTCATCATTCTCAGCATACTTCACCATACCATGTGACACTAATTCTGGGAGGTTTTTTGGGGGGGCTGAAACATGGGGTTCTGATCTTCTCAGGAGGAGACTATCCCAGCCAAAAAGCAAACTCACCTTTTTTAGCAGATGTTTCCATGGACCTTGCTTTTGCTAATTCACATATCATAGTCTCTAGAGGGAGACCAAAGAAGAATATAAGTGTCAGGAATCTCTGCTGTTTGTTGTTGAACAGTAATAGCATTAATGAAGCTATTAAAGACATCCAGAGTTGCAGGGCAGGAGGCAACAGAGGTGCGAGTGCTAGAATTACTTTCTGTAATGTAATCCCACTGAGAAACTGGGTGGACCACGAGAGCAAGGACAGGACTCGCATCAATTACAGAATCTGGTATTTAAAGCAGAATTTGGCATACCAACCATCTCAGCTTTCATCTTCCCTCTTTCTAGTCCTCACGCTGACAAAACACCCTTCACTCCCCTTTCCCCCAAAACAGTACCATAAGGAAATGCCATAATAATACTAATTATTAAACACCTAAAAACAAGGCGTTGTACATACCAGTACATAAAATTAACACTAACAATTTTGGTCTTCAATCTTGTAAGCTAAACGAACACATAAAAAAAGAGGAGGGGGATAAGAGAAAACAATGCAGGAGGAGAGTCCAGAGTTGTTATACTTATTTGCTCTTCTTGGTACCTCGGCATTTCTCCAGAGCCTCCTTGACAACAATATTTTTCAAACTGAAATGCCCAAGTTTCTTTTCCAGGTCTGTTGGAGAGGAAGAAGCTTCTTCCAGTGGTACCACCAGTCCGTGCTTACATCTAGAATGAATGGAAAGCAGGTAACCACTGTAGTTTTAGCATAAATGACCTAAACTAGCATTTAGTTTCCAAATGTGTCTTATGTTTCTACTCATGCATGGTTTGAAATATGCTGTCTCTGAGCCCCTTCCCAAACTAATGGCTAAGATGTTGTGATAGCACAGAACATTTCTGAACATTTTCACTGCTGATGTGAATCTAGACTACACTTCCGTGTTTCTTCCTACTACAATGAGAGTAATGAAGTTTGTAAAGATACTACTTACCTGTTCAAGACGTTCCTGATATCCTTTGCAGGAGGGGGAGGAAAGAGGGGAAGAGAAAGGAGGTCAGTCACACATTTGTTATGTCAGAAATATTGCCAAAAGGCTCACAAGTACAGTGAATATTTATTTAAAAGATATCTACCCTGCCTTTCCCCGATGGCGGTCGACGTCCATATCAGTAATAAATACAAAAATAGTAAATATAAAAATGCAACAGTTGTAAACATGCAGAGATTAAAATGTAAACTAAAAACAACAATACAGGTATAACCTTTCTTCCCCACGGAATAGCCATCTGTGGAAGTGTCTCAACGCGGATGACTACCCAGGGAATAAAGGGCTGACTGGGGGTTGGGCGTGGCATCATAGTACCTTAAGAACATAAGAACATAACATAAGAACATAAGAAGAGCCCTGCTGGATCAGGCCAAAAGCCCATCTAGTCCAGCTTCCTGTGTCACACAGTGGCCCCACCAGATGCCTCAGGGAGCACACGAGACAACAAGATACCTGTGTCCAGTCGCCACTCCCTTGCACCTGGCACAGAGAAAACCCACTTCTAAAAACCAGGAGGTTGCTTATGGCTTGTAACCTGTGATGGTCTTTTCCTCCATGAATTTGTCCAAACCCCTTTTAAAGGCATCTAGGCCAGGTGCCATCACCACATCCTGTGGCAAGGAGTTCCACAGATGAATCACACGCTGGGTAAAGAAATATTTTCTTTTGTCTGTTCTAACTCTCCCTCCACTCAATTTTAGTGTGTGTCCCCTGGTTCTGGTGTTGTGCGAGAGGGAAAAGAATTTCCCTCTATCCACTCTCTCCATCCCATGCATAATTTTATAAGTCTCAATCATGTCCCCCCTCAGGCGCCTTTTTTCTAGGCTGAAAAGCCCCAGACGCTGTAGCCTTTCCTCGTAAGGGAGGTGCTCCAGCCCACGAATCATTCTGGTCGCTCTTTTCTTATTTTCGCTCACTCCTTATTTTAGCAGAGTGCCAGGCCGCCACCCACTCCTGGACTCCCGCGTGGCTTCTAAGTACTTCAAACAGCTGTAAAGAGGTTTTTTAAAAAAACTTGATTCACAGCAGCTTCCGGTTTTGCGTATGACCGGAAGTTGCTGTGAATCGGGGGGGGGGGGGGAACTCTTCACTGCCGTTTCAAGTACTTTGAAGTTGTGGGGGCATCCAGGAGCAGGCGGCAGGCTGACACTCTGCTAAAATAAAATACTGTGATGCCGCCTAGTCCCAACCTCCCCTGCAGTGGATTTCTTTCAAGGCAGTTTTTTATATCTGCTGGGGGTTTGGGAGCTGAGCCCCCGTGGATACAAAAGGCCGACTGTACATACAACAACAACAACAACAACTCCCGCAGCAGTAGCACAGCCCAGCAGATGGCAGAATGCACAGCACATAAAATTTAAAAAAATCAGCCGTGACATAAAAGCAATAGAATGTTAAAAAAAGCATTTAAAAAAGCATTAAAAGCAACCACTAAAACAGCAGTAAGAACAGCATTCAGTTAGAGCCCTCCCAACACCCCCACCCCAGCAACTAAAATGCTATTCTAAAGAGAAAGGTTTTTAATCCCCACTGGAACAAGAGGAGGCAGTTCTGAAATCATCAGGGAGGAAGTTCCACAATTATGCTGCAACCACAGAGAAGACCCTGTTTCTTGCTGCCACCCCCTTAACCTCCTCCTAGAATATGGTCAAGCAGTGTTCTGGACTAGAACCTGGGTCCAATTTTATTTATTTAATGAATTTATATCCCACCTTTCACCAGCTGAAGCAAATGCCCAAGGCAGCTTACAAAGTTTCATAATAAAAATGTACAATGTATACAAACAATGAGTAAAATCATTAATAAAAACAATAAAACTGGGGGGGGGAGTTATTTGGTCCAGAAAGAGGCAGCAGAACCAAAGCACCTTTAAAGAGACACAAAGGGCAGACGTCACCCAAATGCCAGATGAAATTTTGAGCCCTCGCTGAAAAGCCATCAACAAGGGGTAGTTCTCATTTCCCCTGGTAGGGGATTTCATAATTGTGGCGCCACTACAGAGAAGGATCGCCTTCGTGCCACCATCCCTTTAACGTGGGGCAAAGGCGGCACTTGTAGGAGAGACTCCTCAGATGACCTAAGATGGCGGGTTGGAATGTATGGGGGAAGGGGGCCCCTCAGGTAACTTGGAAACCCCCCCCCCCCAGTCACTGAGTCATTGGGTAGCCTTGGTCACAACCGGCAAGCTTCTGGCCAAATAAAAAAATTACAATTACCTAACTTGCAAGGCTGTGTTTAACCAGTGTACCTTGAAGCTTCCCTCTTTGTTGCTTTTGACACAATCTAAACAAGTGACTGTAGCACAATAACATTGGTATTTCTTTTCTGAAAATGCTGTTTCCTGAATTTTAGTACTGAAGCACAGGAACTAACAATGTAGGAAGCCCCAGGACGGCCTCACCTGCAGGAATTCACTTGCGGGCTTCTCGCACGTCTCCTCCGTCTCACTGATTAGGGCATCAAGGTGTGCAATCTCCGCAGACAGTCTGGTAGCAGCTCCATCCCTCCTCTGTACAATCTCCTTGTCAAACTTTTTCAGCATGATAATCAGGAATCGCTCGATTTTCTCCAGGAATTCATGTATCTGATTAAATTCGGCTTCCACTTTCTGCTTCTCAGTTTGTATATCATCCTGTAATTAACAGGAGAAGGGTAAGGCCAGAGGGAAGTAGAAAAATCTCAGATGCTCTCAAGTTAGAAGACTAACCAAGGCTGGGCAATTTACTTTAAGTGTAAGTACCACCAATGGGAGGAGGAGGCAGAGCATGTGTGCTCGTAACGGGTGTGTATGTTATTTGTTACATTCTGCTTTAACATGGGGCTTTCATTCTGCATCTACTGGACATTAGCAGCACTGAAGCATCAGGTGCTGCCAGATAGAAATGATTGTGTAACTTTCTGAATAGATTTTGTGGTGTTGTTTTTTGGGAGGAGGGAGGTGGGGAGGGAGAAATATCTACCAAACCAGAGTTCAATAAAATCTCAAGCTAGTCCTGGACATGGAGCAGCGTTAAAGATTAATGGTGCAATCCTGTCTACGTTAGAGACCAGCGTGTCACAAACATGCTATAAAGTATATTTGTGGCACCCTAGGAGTAAGCGCCGGCAGCAAAGAGGACAGCGCCACTCCCCCTGCCCCAGATCCCAAGGAGCGCACACCGAGGAAGACGAGTTCCCCACCAGGTGGCAGAGGGGTGGGGAGAGGGTGGAACAGGGGTGTTCCAGGAGGGATTGGTTTGCTAGGCCCGTGAAGGGGGAGTAATCAGCGGTGGCAGCGGCTCCACCGAGATCCTATTCCCCTTCCTGGGCCTGCCCAGTGTTGCACCGCCTGCTCGAATGTCCGCCAGCAAAACAGCTGGTGGATATTCGAGTAGAACCATTGGGGCACCTGGGACTCTACTTGGGGTAAGGGGACAAACGTGCCAGTGCTGGGTCCTATCTGGATAGGATGTGGCACAGGCTCTACATCCGCGCTGCAGCCTAGCTAGACAAGATTGAGCTATAAGTCACATCATACTATCAACAGCCCAATTGAACTGAACTTACCGTTACAGCGCAATAGTGCCCTAGGGCAGTGCTTTCCAAATCATGCGCCACAGGGCGCTCGCCGCCCAATCTGCTCAGCAGCGAGAACACAATGTGACACGGAAGACCACAGAGCAGAGGCTCAGCTCGGCAGGCTAAGCATCGTACTCGGCATTTTTGTTCTCTGAAAATCCCACCCACCCCGAGCTTCTTACCACGGTTTTCAGTGTCTTCCGTGGTCTCGCAACCTGGAAGTAAGTGGCAGTGATGTCATCACGTTAGTCATCGCCAATTACTTCCAGATGGCGAGCTCTGCATCTGCGGCAGGCAGGATGCTGTAACAGTGGTAAGTTTGGGAACCACTGGCCCTAGGGGTAAATATATAATATGAACAGATAGAAAACCTAGGTCCAAGGCACAAAGACACTCTACCCCCAGAGAAAATGGGCATCCTTTACCTCTAGGTCCTTTCCTGACAACAGACAAGCAGGTACCTGATCAGCCTGGCTTCTGCACTCCAAGTCTTCCTTCGATTCCTTTAGCTTCTCTCTCCTTTCCTTCAGAGCTTTCACTTGGGTAAAAACTTGTTGCTGAGCACAAACAAAAGACATTTGGAAGGCATTTAGGAATCATTTTCCCAGATGTTTTGTGAGAGCCATTGTCTATTAAGAAAACTTGTAACTTGTCTATTAAGAAAACTTGCAGAAAACTGTGTAGATTTATTCAGAAATATGACCCGATGGGTTCAGTGGGACTTACTCTCACATAAGCGTGTACAGAATCACTGCCACAAGTTATCTACAGGGCCAACTTCGGATATATTTTTTCCCATTTGCTGTAATATTTAAGAAGATAATTCTGGCTAAAATATCATAGGAGTCTCTGTTACAAAAGCTAACAAAGATTTTTTGGGTACTAAGTTTTGTTTTTTCTATGTACTGTACAAAATTGTATACTGTACTTGGATATTGAACAATATTTTGTGTTGGTACTTCTGTATCACACTTAATAGCATTTTATATTAAAAAGTAAGAGATGGCATGCACATAAGCAAGTTTTACTAAAGTTTCCATGTTTGACTTTCCAGCTGTCATTGATGTGGCACAAATTCCACTCACACTTAATAATTTGAAATCTACCCTGCCCTTCAGTATTGCGTAAGCCGGGGGCCTCCCTACAGATGCTGCTGGTGTCTGAATTTTGACTGGTGGCTACATATGGGAGGGCCTTCTCTGTGGTGGCACCCCAGATGCGATACTCTCTTCCCCCTGACATTATGCTGGCCCTATCTCTGTTGGTGTTCCAGCGGTGCTTAAAACTTGTGTTTCTTTCTGCTTTTACTAAATTTCGTCAATTCCTCCTCCTTCCCCTTTTACTCTTGGTGGTTTTGTCAGTTATTTTTGCCACCATTTTCCCTCTTTTTTACAGTTTATTAGTTTGACCAGCTTTTATGATGCATTTTTTAAATTATATAATTGCAACATTATTATTTTCATTACCAATGGCAAGCTGTGCTGGATGCAGGGGTAGGGGTGGGGGAAAGGCAGGATATGAATATGTTAAATAAATAAATAAAAATCCATAAGAACAACAATAGCAAAAATCAATCGGTGATCTAACCAGCAGTTTAAAACACTAAAACAATCAATTCTGATCATTCATGAGGAATCAAAGAAATAATTTGTGGTCCAAGATGCAAGCCAGGCCAAACAAGCAGCAGGAAGAAAAAGACCTAGTAGACAAAACAAAGAGACACACCCAAAGCAAAGATATCAGACTTCGTTTGGCACCTAAAAAACTAACAAAGACAACAGGAGAGAGCACAGGTCCAGACACTGCGTCATCACAGGAAAAAGGCTCTGCCTCAGTGCCTCCTATGGCGGGGCACCCAAAGTTGGAACTCCGATAAGACCTCAGCTGACAGACAGGTGCATGCACTGCTCATCTGTAAGGCTTGGAGGGGCTAGTGTATATTAAAATTTTCTTTACAACAACCCTGTAAGGTAGATCACATGGCTTAGAACAAGTCAGAGCTTGCAGGGTCTTAAGGTGGTCTTCTCACTCCCACTCTACCTAGAGAAGGCAGGAAGGAGAAGAAGAAGAGCCAGTAGCCCGTTCTTATCCCGTTAATGACTAAGCAGAGGCTTCGTTCCCTGGCACTGGGAAAGGCAGCGGGGCGTGTGGAAGGGCGCGACCAAAGCTGCTTCTGCGCTGACTGGCTTCAGACCTTTCTGTCTCCAAGGTTAAAGAGAGCCGGGAAGAAACCAACAGGGCACCGCTGCTGACTTACCATGTAATCCTGAGCCGCTTCCTCTATGGGCAGCATGGGGTGAAATTTGTGTGTGCGAGACTCCCTGCAGATGACACAGACGGGCGTCTCATCCTCCTCGCAGAAGAGTTTCAGGGGCTCCTGGTGCTTCTCGCACAGCCTCTGGCCCGCCAGCGAGGAGGCTGCCTCCAGGCGCATCCGCTTGGCGACTTCCACCACATTGCCCAGCTCCCTGTTGGGCCTGAAGCTCCTCTTCCGAGACCACCGCCGGCACTGAGGGCAGGACGTGTTCTCGTCGTCCGAACTCCCCCAGCACTGCGTGATGCACGACTGGCAGAAATTGTGCCCGCACTCTATCGACACCGGCTCTTTAAAATAGCTCAGGCAGATGGAGCAAGTGATTTCTCTTTGCAGAGTTTCCAAGGGGCTCTCGGTGGCCATGATTGGAAGCAGAGGCGAGCGTTGTGGGTGGCAACTTCCTCGCGCCATGTGGTTCCCCGCGTGAATCGGATTGGCTACAGGAGAGAAAGGGCGTGTGCCTGAGACGCAAGCAAAGCGCTGCGTGGAACCCGACTCCAGAGGAGACAACTTAGCGACCGACTTCTCGCACAGGTCCCTCGTGTTCAAGAAGGTTTCTTGCCTAGAAAGCGTGCATGCATGGGATTGGGATTGCAGTCTTACACTGCAAATCCTAGGCTGTACACACTTTACACTTGGGACAGAGTAGGTTCCACTGTTGATTATATACACCCTTGGGTAAAAAAGCAGATCCGTCCTGTCCACAGACTCTTTGACCATGCCCAGAGCCCAGTATTTTCCATACCCCACATCCACTTCCCAATAATATCTCCCTGAGGTGAAACCCTCCATCACAGCACATAGCACACATTCCATCAAAACTAAGGAATCTTCTGGGACTGTGATGATGCAGCTTCTGATCGGTTTCCCCACATTGCACACTCTTCTGAACCTTGGAAACAAGGAGCCGAGGCTGAGCTGTGACAGGATCCAGAGAGTCATGTTCACTAAGAGAACAAAAGTACAGAGCCCTGAGTGATCACCAAACTATCTAGACCGCCACCGTTTCACCCAGTGTCCAACTAGATGCAACCAGGGCACAACAGACCTCCTCCCCTGCTGCTACGTCCCAGGAATAGTAGGTATACAGGTATACTGCCTCTGAACATGGAGGTTCCATTTAGCTATCATATAATAGCTAATAGCCAGCAGCAATCGACAGACCAGAATCTGTACAGGTCCATTAGATTCCACTGTATCTGGAATCACATTAGATTCCACTGTATCTGGAATCAAACCACTGCAACTGGTTTGATGTCTTTGACCCCACCTAAAGTATGAAGCCCAGCCTAGACTCCATGAGATGCTTATTTCGCATATGTAGGTACCAGAGGGTGGCGCAGTGGGTTAAACCACTGGACCATGAGCTGTCGATCGAAAGGTCAGCAGTTCGAATCAGCGACGGGGTGAGCTCTCGTTGTTTGGCCAACCTAGCAGTTCCAAAGCATGTTAATGCGAGTAGATAAATAGGTACCACTTGCGGGAAGGTAAACAGCGCTCCGTGTTCCAGCCGCATGCTATGCGCTGCAGCAAGGAGAGTCATGCCGGCCACATGACCATGGAGGCGTCTTCGGACAACGCTGGCTCTTTGGCTTTGAAATGGGGATGAGCACCACACCCTAGAGTCGGACACGACTGGCCTTAATTGTCAGGGGTCACCTTTACCTAGGTACCTTGTAGGGGGCAAATACACAATTCCCCAGTTAGGAGAGTCTGAAGAGATTACATTCCAGGAACAGTTTTGCCATATAAGAAGTCATTTCTGTAAAACACTGGTGTGCAACTGGTGGGCTGCAGAATGACACCATCATTATATCCTGTTTGCATTTCTTTTAAAGACAAGGAGAGAGAAAGGGCTAATTGTATGTAAGGGAGGACAGAGATTCATTTTCTGTAGTGGGTGTATAGAAGAAGTCTAGTAGTAGATGGCTGCAGCTCTTTCACTCCTGCATGACGAGCTGCATCTGCTGAAATTCCCTCTTCTATACACTTGCTTTTCTTTGCATCTTGTCACTCTAATCAGAACTGGGCTTATATATCGTTCAAAACAAAAGAAAAGGGGAACCCATATATATTGCAGTTTGGCATTGAAGGTGGCTCCTTGGGTATCAGAAGGTTGAAAATGACCCTGATCTGGGCCAGGCCTGAGAAGCAACACTAGATAGAAGGTACCACGTTGCACAGTGTCTTCTTTCCAATCCTTCTCCTACGTACTATATGTTGCTCTCATGGACCTGCTATTCCTCCTCCAATGTGTTATGTGGACAGTCCACAGTGGACTAGCGTGGGTAAATAGGCTACTATAGACAAAAATTGAAAGTGATCAATCAGGGCAACAATGCATGTACCCACACTTCACACACAACTGGCTTACACAGAGAGAAAGAGGAAATGTAGAGGGGAGTAGACTGCTGAGCTAGAGCACCGGAAAGTGGGAGGAGCTGAGGCTCACATGTTGTCTGATCTGATGGGGGGGGCAGCCTTTGCATGCCCCGTTAGGCGTCAGGAGGTCTAGGGCACCAACTAGACCCTGAACCAACTCCTGCATCTGCCAAGTAAAAAAATATAACACTTCATGTACATAGGAAGTCCATCAAAGCTCATTCCATGGTAAATCTATAGGCCTAGGATGTCCCAAACAGCCCAATCAATCTTATGCATGTCTACTCAGAAGCAAGCTCCACAGGGTTCAATGGAACCTACTCCCAAGTAAGTGTGTACAGGACTTGCAGCGTAAGACTGCAATCCTATGCACGCTTTCTAGGCAGGAAGCCTTCTTGAACACGAGAGAGCTGTGCAAGAAGTCCGAGAAGTCCATCGCTCTACAAGTATATACAGCAGTCTTGATCATTACATCTGTGATACAGCCAGGGGGCCTTTATCCGCGAAATCTCTGGTAAAGTGTAGACTAGCAGATATCAGTGCTCGGTCTGATCTAGTAACTGCGCAGATGTTTAATTTCTCGCCCATTTCACTGCTAGGAAGTTACATAGCAGAACTCGCAGAGGACAGAAGAGCTCCCTATTGTATACACTTCCCACCAGAATATTTCCTTCTCCTGTGGAAAACATTCAGTCCTTCCTTCCTGGCTGAGGAATCCACAAGAACTGGTTTTCCCTTGAACTTACTTTGTAGGACTGAGTTTTGCATCCAGTTGATTGAAGAAACACACTGCCTTAGTAGCCATAAAGGGCCCTACCAAGGCTAGCTGGGAAGCATCCATAACCTTTTAATGAGCTATGTGGTGACTGACCTAGCTTGTTCTGATTATGGCTTTTATATAGAGAATTTATACTTGGGAAAGTTGTGTTTATGTGTAGTAGATAGTAATTAATCTGTGGAACTCCTAGCCCCAAGATGTGGTGACTGTATCTGGCCTAGAGAATTGGACAGATTTATGGAGGAAAAGTCCATCACAGGTTACAATCCATGATGACCATATGCAACCTCCTGGTTTTAGAAGTAGCCTATCTCTGAATGCCAGATGCAAGGGAGTGGCAACAGGAGGTATCTTGTTGTCTTCAGTGCTCCCTGAGGCATCTGGTGGGCTACTGTGATACAGAAAGTTTAGGCTTACCATCGTCCCGGAATTGAGCCTGGCTTTGGCCTAGACGGGGCCTGAGCCGTTCCCAAGGGCGCACTGCGGCTAACCAATGGGGTTCCAGCTTCTGTCGCGTCATCGACTGGAAGTTCCGGAAGCCCATTGGGCAGCCGCAGTGCACCCTTGGGAATGGCTCGGGCCCCGTCTAGGCTGAAGCCAGGCTCGATTCTGGGACAATGGTAAGCCTAAGAAAGTTGGACTAGATGGGCCCTTGGCCTGAGCCAGCAGGTCTCTTCTTATGTTCTTAATGCGTGTTCTACACAATTGTAAAGATGTGATTGCAGCCAAAAGCCATAACAACCATAAAAGTGATTGACCAAAACATGATCTAGTCCAGCAGTTAATTTTTCACAGTTGCCAACTGGACACTCCAAACAAGGAATGAGGATGATGATGATAGCAATAGCCAGATGCTTGAGGCAAAAGACAGGCAATATAGCTAGGATAGTTTCATTTTTTTAGCTCTCTTGAATAACCACTGCTGATAGTCTTCTCCTTAATGTGTCTAATTCTCTGTTAAAATTATCTGTGAGCTAGTACCCATCACTAGATCCTGTGGCAAAGAATTATCTAGTGTAAGTTTGCACTGCATAAAGAAATGCTTCCTTTGGCTTGCGATTGGCTGTTGGTTCTGGATATGAACATGTGGCTGTTTTCTAGTACGGTGCAAGAGAGAATACTTTTGTCCTATGCACTGTTCATAAGTTGATAAGCATCTATCACGCCCTCTCTGACTTTGCTTTTCCTAAACAAAAAAACCCTCCTCTTCATAAGGAAAGTGCTCCCAACCTTTATAGTTTTACTTACCCTTTTCTGTGCCATCTCCAGCGTTCAATATCCTCAACAGAATAATTAAAGGCAGGCTCTTGTTAGTCACATGTAGGATTTTATTAATTTCCAAATTCTTATTAGTCTCAGAACAACCCTACGAGAGAGGTAGTACTGCTCTCATTTTATGCACTAACACAAACCGTTTGAAAGCGAGCCCTGGAAAGCAAAACAAGACATGTTTTGCAGCAGAAAAATGGGAATGTTCTGGGCAGTTGCTCAAAGTGTATTACATCATACCTGGCAGTCAACTGGAGCAGAGGGTGAAAAGCTGAAGCACCTGTTCTCACCACTATTCCCACCTAATCTACTTTTGGCAACAGTCCAGTTCAGCCCAGGTTGGCAAAGCCCAAGGACTTGCTACATGACTGATTTCTGGAGAGGAACCGCAACCGAGTTGACTGACAGGCCAAGACTCCCTGCTCTTTGAACTGATGTCTGATAGAAGACCTAACTTCAAGGTTTACACCAGGCATTGGACTATTATGGCACCTCAGTGTCGAATGTTGCATGCACGAAAAATCACACGCTGGTGATCCGCATCAATGACATCTGGAGTGACTGCCACCTTTTGGTTTGCAACCATAACACAGCTAAGGACAAACCCCCCCCCCCCCAATTCATTCATAAGCATGCACTGAAAGGGTGGATGGAATTCTGCCTTTTATCCCTCCTGACTAAGTGTATGATGGAGCTGTATGTTAGGAAGTAACTAATATGTCTTAATGGTTTTAATTAGACGTCCCTCAGCCATCAAGGGTCAGTTGGGCAAGCAGCACCTTAAAAAAAGGAAAAATTCTCTCTCCAGAAAATGAAGCGGATGGATAAATGAAGACCGAGTCCTTTGTGTCGGCATTTAAGAACTGCACCTGCCCCTTCTCATAGTCCACAAACACCCGGATCCTCCTGGGGGTGCAGCTGAGAGGCAGAGGTGTCACAGGGTTAGTGAGAGCCTGGTACTGGCCAAAATCCCCTTGCAAGGCCCAGATCCCTTCCTCTGGGGTCAATTTGAGTTCTATCTTCCTCCTCACAGAGCCTCTGGCTACCCCTACAGCCCAGATGCCTCCATCCTCCACATTGACTTCCCAGTAGTGCCTCCCAGACGTAAATCCTTCACGGCCCAGCACACAGCATGAGGACTTGAATCGCTTCGGGTTATGTGGCACATCAGTCCTGGTGACATCCCATCTGGCACTTTTTTGATCCTCGGAAATTACGATTTGGGGATTTGCCGTGTCTGGATCAAGGATGACATTGACTGCAAAGAGAAAAAGAGGAAGCGAATGAAAACGGTAGGATTAATGGACCATGTATTCTTGGCGACATTCTAAGTCAAACCAGAGAGTATCCCACATATCTACGTGTTGTAAGAGAATTTAAACTATAGTTCCCACTAGGAGCTTAGACTGAGTGTGTAATAAAGCCTGGCCGGTCAATCGCTCCCTCTCCTGCCATCCCTCCCCACGCCCTCCAGCCGCCCAGCGCAGCACCTACTTGTGTCCGGGACAGTGCCTGGAGGGTGAGTGGCGCCGGCACCGCTTACTCTCTGGGTGCTGTGAAAGTGCTTTACACCACTTTCAAGACACCCAACACCAGCGGAGCAGGAGCTCCGCCGGTGTAACCTTAGGCAAGATTGCACCCTTAAGCTTGGTTTGTCATATTAAGCTTTGTGAAATTTGATTTCCTCCAGGTTTTGTTACTGATCTATCATTTTGCTGTTGCTATATTATTTAATTAGGTTTATATACCAATTTAGATTGCTTTCTCTGGTTAGGATTACCTGCTTTGTGGAACTGAAAAGTGGGATACTGTATATAATTTTTTTTAAGCAAAAAATAAATAAGCAGGCCTCGTTTGGTTTCAATCTTTCTGCAAATAATAATCACTTCATCAAACCAAACTCACATAAAGTAACTTTTCCACCAAATACTTACCCCATTCTGTTCCCAGTTCAGATGGCAGAGTATCTAAGAGAAAAAGAGAGAGAGATGCCGTGTTTAAGCAATTATTAATTTTTACAAAAAGAGGAATCAAATGTGCCTGCAAATCACTTCTGCCTGGGAGTCCTGCTTCCCAATTGAACCCAGAAATATAGAAGCAACATGAGAGGCACATGACTGCAACCCGCCTTCATGGGCTGGAGATGACAGCTCAGAGCAATTCCTCATTAGGTTCCAAGGCTGAATCTTGGCTCAAATGAAGCCCTATATTTAGGGCCAAACTACAGTAGATGCAACTTCAATCACTCGTGGTGTGTGTGTGTGTGTGTGTGTGTGTGTGTACGTACACACACGTGTATGCGCGCATTTAAAATAACGTGCTTAGAACTGGCTACATCTTTCTCTACAGTGAAGGTTAAACCCCTCCTCCTATGTTTCATAGGGCCTGATCCAAATCAGGTTTGAAACATAGGAGGAGGGGCTTAACCTGTACTGTTTTTCTGCTGTAAATCACCCCCAAAGTTGCTGTTTCTCCAGATTTTAAAAAATGAAAGGGTTAAAGAAGCCTCCCCTCTCAGCATCCTGGCTCCAATCCAGGTCAGGGCCCCCTGTGGTTGCTTTGTACAAAGAGCAACATAGCTAATCCCAAGTAGGCTATTTAAAAAGACACAATTCCAGTTGCATGTACTTTGGTTACTTTTTGATTTGTTTTTCAGAGATGTATGCTATGCTTCTCCCTCTCATTTTTGCTACAAATAGATCTATCTACTGCCGATTCAGGGGCATAATTGCAAGGAAATAGACAGGAATACCAGAAAAGATGGTAAGCCAAGTAGAAGCCAAGTAGATAGATAAGCCAAGTAGAAATGTATATCTGTCTCAAGAGGCTCAAGTCTGTACAGTCAGATCTAGAAAACTGCCTCTAAAAATGCCCATTTTGGGACACTGCAAAAACAGCTCTGAGTCAGAATGAATTTATACTACTCCAATCACTTCTAAAGTACAGGTATGTATTACCTCTGAAGCTATTCAGGATTTTTGTGAGAACAGCATTTTTCTGAGAGAATTCACCTAGCCTTTTTTCCATCTTGATGAATGGCGTCTCTTCTGGTGGCTGAAAGGGCTCCTTATCAAACCTAGAAAGAAAAAGGTTGTTTCAATTTTCCACCATCTTGCTGACATCTGATATTATCTATTGTATTTTAACTGCTTTGATCAATCTTGTTTGTTGGATTTTTATATTAGATTTGCTTGGTTTGTTAATTAGTTCTTATTATAAGCCACATTGAGAATTCTAGCAGAAAAACAGGATATAGGTACGTGTGTTAAATCTCATGATTAAGTTCAGAGCAGATTTTGATACCACATATATTGCAATAAATCTAATGTTCTTATGTGCTTTTGATGCACCCAGAGAAGGTGTTGGCTGGCTTGGTAGCCCATTGTCATTTCTAGTAACCAGCGAGATTTGGCTTTCTAGTTTAATGTTTCACAGAGAGGGGTAGCCGAATCCTATCAGGCAACGGTTCAGCATGGATGCCACGCCAATGCTGTATCCTGAGGAGCAGGCTGGGGGGTCCTTAGAGTAAGGAGCTACTTGGGTCAGTGCCACCTAATTCGGTGGCACTGAGCCGAGAAGCCCCGTCGGGCCTGGGAGGGTGGATAGGATATGGCATCTGATGAGGATGCCGATCCCACCCCCCTCCCAGATCCAATCTATCCCCTTCTATGTCCTCCCCTGCCCCGTTATGCCCCCTCCCCACCCTTCCCTTCCCCAGCCCTACTCGGAGCAGGACTTACAGTACCAGCTCCACGGCACTGGCCTCTTTGCAGGTGGCGCAGGCCTCAGTGCTGGCGCCACCTACTCACCGGATGCTGCAGACATGCTTTGTGGCACGTTTGCGACACCCTAGGACGGTGCCGTGGCTGCAGCGCCAGCCAAAGATAGGATTGCACCGAAAATGCGTGCATCCCTCTTGTATCCACTGTCCAGAGAGGGGATTTTACCAGGGAGAAGGCAATACATCTGTTTGTGGCAATCCCTCCTGTCCAATTCACAAGACTGATACTGCATCTTAGTGCAAAATGCAGGGTGGTACTATTCTGAAAAAAGCCTCTCTATAGTACAGCTTCTTAAAAAAGTTTCATCTATGCTGGTTCCCACTGACTCTCTTCACTCAAACAGGAGTTCTCAACCAATGTTACACGTACCGCTAATGGAATGCAAATTGCTGTTTGATGGAACACGGGTCCCTGGCTACCAAGATGGCGGCTGGCAGGGAGCCTGCAAAGCTCAAGCGTGCGGGTTTCCAGGGCCGGAAAAGGCCCTCCTACCCGCTCTTCCCCTTTAGCTTACCTTTACAGGCCTCCAGTGTGGCAAAAACCCGGAAGTAAGTGCCGATGACATCATCGGCACTTACTTCCAGTGTACATGGCGCGACGACCACCCGGGAGGTAGTACACCGTGCTCCTGGGGTTGAGAACCCCTGCTCTAAAACTCAACTTATGGTCACCTCTGCTGACTTAGGCACCATGTTTGTAGACCTCAGGTGTGGAGCCATACTGCATAAAAGCCACCTCCAGCTCTCTGAAAAAAATATCAGGGATTGTACTTTTGCTATGGGACATCATGTTTTTCCAGCACTGGTTGCATTATGTTTTGTATCCAAGAAAGTGCGACTCTTCCTCCAAAGAGCACAAACACTGCATTCTGCCATTAGTTTTGCGACAGTTGCACACATGTCCTGAGCACCTCTTCCTGCAAAGCCTGGACCAAATCATGACAGTTTAAAGGCTCCCCACCCCACAACTGGTAGGCCCATACACGCTTACAGGATCAGCTCAATCACCCCTATGCAAAATCAAAGTGCAAGAGCAGAGTCAACTTTAGGGCAAGCCACCCACTTCTGCACACAGCAACCATCTCTGGTGGCAG
This sequence comes from Plestiodon gilberti rubricaudatus, assembly GCA_026170595.1. NCBI lineage: Eukaryota > Metazoa > Chordata > Lepidosauria > Squamata > Scincidae > Plestiodon > Plestiodon gilberti. Next base: position 248,642,512 of record JANXHW010000002.1, read on the forward strand.
TGGTGCTCACAAAACAAGAAGAAAAAAGTTGGGAAGCCCTGAAGTAATATAAGCCTTGAGGTGGAGTGCTAAGAGCCACATACCTGCCCAAGGTGCCTCTGATATCCTAGAGAGAGAAGAGAAGGGAAGAGAAAGACAGGGACTCTGCATCACAATCACGACAATAAATTATAAACTATTACATTTGTTTCCAATTCCAATACACACACACTTTAAAAAACTAAGCAACTACTTTTAATCAAGCATGTACCTTCTAACTGTTGGGGAAAACACAGCAGTGGAAAAATGAGTAGATGAAGCTGAAAGCATGTGAAATGTATGCTTTTCTCCCCCCCCCCCCCCGCAAATGTAAGCATCACAGAGGTAAGTCATCTCAAAATGTAGGAAAACATTCATTCAATAATAATAAAGCATTCATATAGAACTTTTCCTGGCTTCACAAAGCATTTCATATATATCATCATCTCAGTCTCCCATCATCAAGACTCTGTTCCTTTCAGAGCAACAGAGAGGGAAGAAAATCACAAGCTACATCTTTTCCCCATCACAGAATTGCAGTGTTAGAAAATACCAGATGAAGTGGCATTTTCTGTTCTATGCAACTTGCAGGGCCCAATCATAAGAACATAAGAAGAGCCCTGCTGGATCAGGCCAAAAGCCCATCTAGTCCAGCTTCCTGTGTCACACAGTGGCCCCACCAGATGCCTCAGGGAGCACAAGACAACCTGTTTCCCGTTGGCACTCCCTTGCACCTGGCACAGAGAAAACCCACTTCTAAAACCAGGAGGTTGCTTATGGCTTGTAACCTGTGATGGTCTTTTCCTCCATGAATCTGTCCAAACCCCTTTTAAAGGCATCTAGGCCAGATGCCATCACCTATCAGATGCCAATCTGATGGGCCAGATGCCATCACCATCAGATGCCAATCCTAACCAATTTTCCAACACCAATGCAGCCGCAGTGCAGCTCAACAGTTCCCTTACCTTGAGGAGGCCTCTGTGACTCCCCCCCCCCCACAGGATTCAGCGCACGCCCCATTGGCATGGCTGCATCAGTGCTGGAAAGTTGGATAGGATTGGGCCCTTAGAGATACAGGAGCCCTCTCAGCACCTGATCCTCCTTTCAGAGCCCAGGCATAGGCAGCTGTTGAATGCGCTCACCTGTAGCCATGGTGGCTCACCATACAGGCTGGCTTTGCATAGAGTAATCCATTACTAGTTGTAGTCCGAGAAGCATATGGATTCTTCACAGTACTTTCTGACCTCCCCCAAGTTGCTACCTTTTTCCTGTTGAATATCTGCCAGGTACCTATTAAAGGCACTCAGATTCTGCCACACACCCACGGCACCCTTATTAATCACACTGGACTCACATGATTAAGACACTGTGTGTACTTGACAAGTATATTATCTATGCTTCCAGTTGGACTCTGTATCTAACATGCTGGGCAGTAAATATAAATATTTACAGTGTGTCTAACACTAACCTCTTGTTTTTTTTATTTCATAGACAGTGTACAGTACATCCCTTTTTTCAAATTCCATTGAAGATTATTTGGTCTCACCTGCAGGAATACACTGTCTGCCTGTTCACACTTCTCTTCTACCTCATCGATCAGGACATTGAGAGAAATAATCTCATCAGCAAGCTTGGTGTCATATTCCTTCCGATGCCGAGCCATCTCTCTCTCCAGTTCACTCAGCTGAGCCAGCAGGAGTTTCTCCTGCTCCTCCAGAAAGTGGTGCAGCTGCTCAAATTCAGACACAATCATCTGCCTCTCAGCGTCTGTCTGTCTCTGTAATGTAAAGAGGAACAGGACAAAGTCAGGGCATTGGGAAGAAGGTCAGCAAACATTTGGTTTTTGAATAGATCAAGTGACATTTCGTCCAAATGCGATATTGGGTGAGATTCCCCCAAATTAAGCAAAAATTAATCTGAACTTCCAGAATGGTTTAAAAACCAAGACTATCCAATTTCAAACTTTGTCAAAGCAACTGAAGATACGTCAGTGATGTTTGAACTTCATCCCCCATGCCCTTTGACCAAATCTTGAAATTTGTCAGGGGAAATCGTAACATTCTTTGTTACGATATACCATTGGGTTCCATGCTTACCAGATGTTCCTGATGTCTAAGGTCTCCAGTCAGTTTTAATCCCACAACTTTTTCTATTTCTTCCTTCAAGCTCTGCAACCGGCTCTGGATTTCTTTCTACGCAGAAAAAACACTGATTTTGAACTGTGTTTTATTGTTGTGATTATTGGCTCTTGATTTTCCCCAACAGATCACCTCTAATTTAGCAAAAAAGAAACATACAGCTACCCTACAGTCGACAGAACCAAAACTCACTGATCATAGAAGAGTAGGATCATCATCACAGCAAGTAACCCCATCTACACAGGGAAGCTCAGTGGTAGATTCAATCCCTGGCATCTCTACATAGGACAGGGAAAAATTCCTACATAGAATCATGGAGAATTATTGCCAGAGTATTGACAGAAATAAGCTAGATGGACCAATGGTCTGATTCAGTATAAGACAGCTTCCACTTATGAGCCCCAGCACGCTACTTTCCAAGTGTTTAATACCTAAAATAACCCAGAAAGCAGGAGAACGGAAAAATTGCCTCAATCAATAAGATTCTGCAGAAGAAACACAAAGAATATTTTAAAGAATTTTCTTTCTGATTAAAGTCTTCTGCAGAAATTGTCATTTTTCTGATTGCATCTTGCTCACTCATGATGAGCTGGAGTATTTTAATCCTGTGACAACCCAGAATATGTGCACACAGTGAGATGTCTGGCTTGTTGCTCATACTCTCCTATCTACAGCATCACACACATCTTCCTCCAGGGAGGTCAGGGCATATACAGTATATGGTTCTGCTGTGTTTTTAGTCTTACAAAAATCCTGTGAGATAGTTAGGCTGAGAGGGTACAACTGACCCAATGCCACTCAGTGAGCTTCAAAGCCGAGTGGGGATTTGAACGAGGATCTCCTCAGTTCTAGTCCAGGGGTTCTCAACCTTTGGAGGCCCGGGTACCCCCTATCATAGTCCAATTTTCTGAAGTACCCCCTGCTAATTAACTGCTAATTAATTTGATTAATCAATTAATTAGGTAATTAATTGTTAAATAAAAAAGTATTAACACAATTTTAAATGTGAAAAAATGTCTTATTTAACTGTGTGTGTGTGGGGGGGAAGAGATGCAAGGATCTCTTTTTTTCTTCAAGTCACACTTCCCAAAATCAGCTCCTCACTCCCCCATCCCACCAAAGTACATTTTCCAAAGTACAAAAATAAGCCCAAAACCAAAATCAGAGAGGCAGAAGGGCTTCAAAAATAATTACAATTTAAAATCCATGTTAATTAACACTTAATTAGCTGTTGATGGGGCAGATAAGGGGCAGGGCTTGGCATACCCCCAGCAAGAGGTCCGCGTACCCCTAGGGGTACCCGTACCACAGGTTGAGAACCTCTGTTCTAGTCCAACTGCATGTTGCCTCATAATAACTAGGTACTGTATCTACAAAACAGTGACACCCTCCCCCTAACACAATATTTGGATATTAAGGAGTGTTAAGTGGGGAAAAGGTTCCATGGTGTTCAGAAATAATGCTACGTGCATTTGTCATTTTCAAAATTAAGTTATTAAATCATAACAAATTTAAATTACATTTTTAAACATTGCCCAAATCATCATCATCATCCTAGTCTCCTTGCTCTCACGGGCTAGCAAAAGTGACATTTGGTGTACCTCACTGCTCAGTAACAGATACACCTCCTTTTGCTCGAAGGTCAACAAGAGCAAATGTGAAGGGGTGACTGACAATCATTTCTAGCCAATATTAGAAAATGCAATTTGATCATTTTTAATACATGAAATGATTCAAAACTATTAGAATGCTGCTTGGATTTCGCATTTGTCTGTTTTGTGTTGATCTAAAATAGCAGCTCCTGTGGCGCACTGCTTTCTGCTGCAAAATTTCTGGCGGAGTCTGATCCAGCTTACAGGGGAAGGAAGAAGACAGGCAACAGGAGTAGGGGCAAAAAAAGAGGCTGTGTGGCAGCACCTGTGTTCTGTTGTATAGGTAGATCAAGGCAATTCTACCCTGCAATGTACACTTACTACCTGAGCGTAAGGTCCACTGAACACAGTGGGACTTATTTCTGAGTAGTAAGCATGCATAGGACTTCATGCATAAAGCCTGCTGCGAGCGACCAGCTTTGCAGGAAAGGTGCTGCTGTGTACTGGTCACTCTCTTCCAAAGGAAAGTGCCTCAACAACTACCGTCTTGTACCTTTCCCCAATGGGGGGGGGGGGGGAAGAGATTCATACCAGTACAGTAATAGCCAGCAGGCTGGCCAGGATGGAAGAGTTTCCCTCCTACCTTATAATCCTGGGCAGCTTCCTCGACGGGAAACACAGAGTGACTCCTGTGAGCCCGGGACTCCCGGCAGATGTAGCAGATGAGCGTTGCCTCCTCGCTGCAAAACAGCTTCAGAGCCTCGTGATGTTTCTCGCAAAGGGCCTCCTCCTCTTCTGCTGCTGCCCCTTTCAAGGCATGAGCGCTCAGCCGCTTCGTGATCTCCACGACATTTCCCAGCTCTCGGTTGGGCCTGAAATTTCTCTGCAGGGCAATTTCTCGGCACTGAGGACAGGAGAAATTGGTGCTGCGCTCCTTCCAGCACTGGGTGATGCAGGCTCGGCAGAAGCTGTGCCCGCAGGGGATGGAAACCGGGTCTTGGAAATACTCCAGGCAGATGGAGCAAGTCGCCTCCTTATGGAGGCTCTCGACCGGGTTCTCCATGGCAGCGCAGCGCCTGCTGCCGGGTCCAGTTTCTCTCGCAGTTCAGCTGATTGGCTGAGCCAGAAAGAGGAGGATGACTGAGCTTTCCAGCTGCTGAGGGACGCAGCAGACAAACGCTCCGTGTGCTGCTGAAGAAAGGCAGCCTCCCTTCTACGCACCGCAAAAGAGGAGCCACTGTTCTTCTGAGCAGAAGAGGTTGCAGTTTAACAGGGCATCTCTTCCCTGCAATTTTGTGTAGTTTCTAGCTGCACATCACAGCTTCACCTAAAGAATGCTGGGAATTGTAGTTTAGTGAGGTTCTTCTGAGTCTTCCGTGTTATCTCAAATTGCAGTCTCCAGGGGCCCCTGGGAAAAGGGAACGATGAGGGTTGAATCAGTCGAAAGCTTGGGCATAGATGTGCCCTGGACACGAAGATCGCTGAGAGACTACAGGGTAGCCCTCTTAAGTAGCACAGGTTAAGGTCAGGAGGACTGTGCTTAAGTTGAAAGGCACTTAAGCAGAAAAATTTGTGCATGTGGCATAAACAAAATTATGGACAACTTTCTGAAATGGCTAAAAAACAGTATAGAAAGATAATTCACTCCCTAGTGAATGTACATTGTGTGGTAATTGTTTTTTTGTTGTGTAATGTACAAACTGGGCCTTAGAGCAGCGTAGATAGTAAGGGCTGCATTTGTATTTGTTGCACTTTACATCTTGCATTTTACATTTTATAACAGTTACAGTTTGCATTTGTACTGTATTATTATGGTGGCACAATCCAGTGTACATTAGCGGCAGGGGAGCACGCTCCCCCAGTGCTGGGTGTTGTAAACGCACCATAAAGCACGTTTATGGCACCCGGAGTTAAGGGCCACCGGCGCAGAGGCCTTCTCTCCCCTGGCGCCTGCCAGACCAGGTAAGCCCTGCACTGGCCGGTGCAGGGGCGGAGGGAGGGCAGACCAGGTGGCGAGGGAGGGCGGCCATTGGCCAAACCGGTTGGGGAAGGGCGGGGACATTGGCAGCAAGCTCCGCCAATATCCAAAGAACCTCTTCCGGCCCGGTGCAGCCTAACACGGAGGGTGTACATTTGAGCCCTCCATGTAAGGCCACACCGGCCTCCAGCCTTACAGCTCCAGAGCTGCGTGCATTCGAGTAGGCCCCATACCATGATATAGGGCCTCAGGCCACTTATACTGAGGGAATCATCCCTTCCCTCGAGATGCACCCGGGCTGCCCCGGGGTAGCCGGGAAACTGGATAGGATGCAGCACCCAACCCTTTAGGCTGGCCGCCGCATCTTACACTTTTCATGGAGGAAAAGACCATCACAGGTTACAAGCCATAACCTCCTGTTTTTTTTTTTGTTTGTTTGTTTTTAGAAGTGGGTTTTCTCTGTGCCAGGTGCAAGGGAGTGGCGACTGGACACAGGTATCTTGTTGTCTCGTGTGCTCCCTGAGGCATCTGGTGGGGCCACTGTGTGACACAGGAAGCTGGACTAGATGGGCTTTTGGCCTGATCCAGCAGGGCTCTTCTTATGTTCTTATGTTACACAGGATTGGGCTGCCTGTTGGAGAGGAACACGGGTACAGTTCTGTTAATTAATGTGCTGGCTCTCCTCTTTACCCACCTCAGATGGCTGCCACTGCTGCTGGTACAGTATGAGTCACCATTCGTCAAAAAACAAAGTGATTTCCTTATGTACATTGTTGTCATGGAAAAACAAAAACCACCACCCTCCTGTTGCTTGCGTGGCAGATCTGAACTGGTTGTGAGGCTAGCAGTTTGGAAATAAATAACTAGACCCAGACCAGGCTGTGGATTACTACTGTTGACTTCCATCCTTTTCTTGCTTATGCAGGTTGTATCTTTGTGCATGTTGTCAGTGCCCACATTATTGCTTCACAGATGAAAATACACTTGTTTCTTCTTTTGTGTGAGCAGACATAATGTGGTGGTTGTTTAGGAAAAGCACCCGGATGGGAGGGAAGCAACGCCCTTGCCCTAGGGACTGTAATATTACACTTGATCAGAGCACATTCCTGTTACATTTCCTGTAGGGATTCATCATGTCCACCATAGAGGAGGCAACTGCAAAACTTCAACAAGAACTTTCTTGCTCCATCTGTTTGGAATGTTTCAGTGACCCAGTGTCGATACACTGCGGGCACAATTTCTGCCGAGCATGCATCACCAACTACTGGGATTCAGTGAAGAAGAAAACATTCTGCTGTCCTCAATGCAGGGAAACGAGCCGGAAGAAAACTCTTAAACCAAATAGGGAGCTGAAGAACATTGCTGAAATAGCCCCGACACTGAACGTTCAGGCAACAGGAGGCAGAGAGCATGTGTGCCAGATGCATCAAGAGCCCCTGAAACTCTTCTGTAAAGATGATCAAAGGCCCATCTGTGTGGTGTGTGATAAATCTATGGATCATCAGGGTCACACAGTAATTCCCGTGGATGAGGCTGCGCAGCATTACAAGGTAGGAAGAAAAGTGCTCCTTAACGCTAGCAATGGTGTTGGGGTCAACCAGAATGGCCACTGGCCAAGGCTGAGACCATTCACACCAAGCCAGTCATAGGGCTGGGCTGGGCCAACTCCTGAACCCTCAGTACTGGTTGTACTGGCAGTGCCTAATGCAACATTAGGGGGTGGGCCATGGTAGATCATCATAGCCCAGTACAGGACTTTGTCCAAGGGCCCCCAGCTTCCTGGCACCAACGTTTGTTGCTTCTTGAGGGCAGGAGTCACATCAATAGTATTTTGCGCATTGTTCATTTTTTTCTCTCTCTCCATAATTGATCACAACTAGGATTGTGATCAAAAGATGAGGTTTACATGTGAGAGAGAGCCACAGATGCAACTGAAACATTGTTTGTTGCCTTGAGAATTCATCAATTGTTCCAAAGTTAAATGTTTTTCACTGAGTTACAGCCCAATCCACCACCACTCCCTGCACGGTGTTGCAGTGGTGCTGGCTGGCGCGGGCTCCAATAAACCTTACAGGGAAGTTTTGGCCTCAGGAGCATTCCTCGGGGTAAGGGGACATTTTTCCCTTGCCTTGGAGTAAGCCCCTGTGGGCCCAGTGGGTCAACTTGGACCTGCTCTTGGTCCTGTGCAAGTCCATGTTGACCCAGGAAGGCAGATCAGGCCCGGGAAGGGAGTCAGGATTCAGCATGTGCCAACGCTGCTGAACCCACCCCTCTCCTGAGCCTTATCTGCCCTCCTCCCTGCCCCCATCACCACCCTCTTCCACCCACTAACTCCATCGGTTCCACTCCCCCACCCCATTCCACCCCCTGTGCAGCCTTACCTGCTACGGCAGGTCCTCAGCCGTCAGCTGGCGTGCAGGAGACTGCTCCAGCCTCCCCGCCAGCAGCCACTGCCAGCGCAATGTGCATTACGCTGGAACCCAGCAGACATAGGATTGGGGCATTAATCTACGTTTGGTGAGTGGAGCTGGAGACAGATAGCTGGAGGCTGCAGTGGAGTTCTGCACTGTGGAATGTGATGATTGGGCATGTCAGTGTTCCTCTTTAAGGAGTACGGGCATCATTAGGCGGTTGTGGGGGGTGCGGATTGCTCCGGGTGACACACAATTTTGGGGTGATAAAATTTGGGAGTGTCACCAGGGTCAGTGGTCTTCCAGCTGCCCAGGCTCAGTGGTCTTCCAGCTGCTCCAAGCCTCTTCTTCGTGGCAGCTTGGAGCCACTGAAGCCGGTCAAGAAAGGGTGTCACCTCTCCCTGCCGAGAGAGCCAAATCCGAATGAGACTCATCATTCCCTGCCCACTGCCGGCCTAGGGACCTTCCTCAGCTGTGATGTTCGCCTTCCGCCCACTTTGGGCCAACTCGCCTCAATTTGCATTCTCGTAAGAGACAAGAACACCAAGTGAGGTGACTTGGTCCGAAGCAGGCTGAAGGTTGCCAAGCAAAGGCACCCGGAAGTAATTGGTGATGATGTGATGACATCACGTCACTACGAATTACTTCTGCGTTTGTGGTGGTGACACGATGGCTGTTTGCACCGGGTGATGCAAAAGTAAGTGCTGCTGCTATGAAGGAGTCAGAAGGTTGAGTTATGACATTGAAACACACTTCTCTGTTTAGGAATATTTCCATGATCAACTGAAGTACATGAAGCAAAAGAAAGAAATGCTCCTTGGATTTAAGGCCATGGGTGTAGCAAGGAGCCAGCAGTTTCTGGTATGCTTTTGTACTGTGTTTGTATATCCTGCCTGTCTGTCATTAAAATGTCTTATTGACTAGCAATGGGAAATGGGCACCCTCCTTCATGATAGTAATCAAACATTTCCATTTTGAAATCCACTTGTAGCAAACAATAGCCTCTGAGATGCAGATAACAAATGCTACCTTTAAGCGGACCCATAATTTCCTTGATGAACAGAAGCAATTGTTGGGGGCCCAGTGGCAGTCTCTACAAACAGCGGCTGTGAAGAGGCAGGAAGAAGAAACTGTCAGGCTTTCAGAGGACATTGCCCAGCTAGACAGCCTCATCACAGAGGCCGAAAGAACGTGCCAGCAGCCATCGACTGAATTTTTGCAGGTTAGAACTTTGAGATTCTTTTTCTTCATGTTGAACAAAAACCCTAAAATAGGCACATTATTAAGCAGCCCCTGAAAGCCAGAAGTGAGAGATTCACGCTGGAGACTCACAGTGGTTTTGATAAGAGTGGATTGACAAAGGTATTGCTTCCTATGCACACATGATGGAAGTTAATAGGATGATATCTGGTGTCAAGAGAGTGGACAGCAAGACATTTTTCTCCCTCTTCCATAATACAAGAATCCAGGGTCACCCTATGAAACAGATTGGCAGAGGGAAGGAAGGAAGGACCTTCTCACAACACATCATTAATGGGTGTTTATCATGATAACCAAATGGAACCTCCACCTTTCAGAGTCAGTCTCCACTGAATACAGTATACTGTAAGCTTTTGGAAGAGAAGCAGTGAGGGCGGCCACCTCCTCTGTGCCCTGCTTGTGGGCTTCCCAGAGCAATGCTGGCTGACCACTAAGGGAAACAAGCTGTGTGAGTAGGTGAACCTTTGGTCTGATCCAGCAGAGCTCTTCTTATGGTCACATCTTTCTTTCTCCCCCCCCCCCTTCCACTGTTACATCTTGTCAAACAGGCTTTGCAGGTTTCTGAAGCAAACAAACCCTGTTTATCAGAAGCAAAATTGGCATAGGTGTGCTGACCAAGAGCAGCAACCCCTCTTCCAAACCGCTTTTATCTGTTCAGAAAAACAACAACAAACCATAACACTTTCCCATTACCCTGAAGTAAAACAAGACACATTAGAGTTATTTTTCCCAATGTACAAGACCCCACCAGCATTCAGAAGAAGTTTTAATTATGAAAGTACATAAGAATATAGGAAAAGCCCTGCTGGATCAGGCCAAGGGCCCATCTAGTCCAGCATCCTCTTTCTAGTTCAGTGGCCCACCAGCTGACCTCTGAGAAGCCCAGAAAAGCAGGAGAGAATGGCACACACCTCTCCATTGCACACCTGCAACGAATGAATTTGGTTCTCAAAATTCATTTTGGTTATAATTTACGTATTGTTTTTAACATGCAAAGTGCTTTGCACTCTTTATCTGATCTATCCTTGCAACAACAGTCTTGTAAAGCAGAACCATTAGGGTCTAATTTTGCAAATGCAGAGCTGAGGCTGAGAGGTCATGATTTGTCTCAGCCTATAAAATGAATCCATGGCAGAAGTGAATGTTGAACTTTTTGCTGTTCGTCCACATTGGCTTGGGTTCTTTGTTATGAATAATGAAAAATGTGAGGATATGTTGCCTCAATTAGCATAGGAATAAAGCTGAATATATCACGTGTCACTGAACTGTCTTTTCCTCCTCTTTTCTAGGATGTTAAAAGCCCTTTGAGCAGGTATTTGTCTTTCTCTTCCTCCTGTTTTTGCAGCATGATGTGTGGAAGCAATTCAGTGAGGGGAATGGTTAAACCAAATGGGATAATGAAGGGAACTGAGCAATGAGAACAGACCTCTCTTCTCAGCCAGATTTTTTTGAATTTTGGCTCCATTCCATGCTGTTCTGCAGTGAGCCATGTGGGCAGGACCAATTGCACTGGTCCCACTTGAACAGTGGCCAGCTGATGTGCAGGCCAGCTGATGTCTCCTCATTTTAGGTTCAAGAAGAGGAAGTTCCAGGAGTCGGTGGAGGTGTCTTCTGAACTGGAAGAAAGGATGAATTCTTTGATGAGAAAAAATGCTTTAGTAGCAGTAACTCTGCAAAAAATTGAAGGTATGAACTTGTTTTCATGCAGCTGAATATGCATCTGGTGTCTAATTTATAAGCAAGGATGTCTTGAAGCTTAAGCATATCTGGAAGACTTTCCTAGTTATACAGCAGTGAACCATGGTTGCTTCTGGAAACAGACACCTTACATATGCATGGCCACAACTACTGTTTCATTATTTTTCATATATTTTAACTTTGCTTGGCATTGTAAAGTTAGAACATTTTTTTAAATGTAAATGTAGTTCTTCCACTGTGAACTCAACTCAAGATGGCATGTATCTCTAAATCAAAACAATAATATTAGAAACACTGAATAACACAAATGCAAATGAATAGTAGCAGTCTTTACCAATAAATGCTGTTCCCGTCAGTTAATTAGTATTTAAAGCTCAGGCACTCATGATGTGACTCACTGCCCGATCCAATGTAATTTTTGCGCCTGTGGAGCGTGAGCTCCGCAGGCGCCAGGTGTTCCAATAATACAAACATTTTTTTCATGCTTTTGTTTTTCCATAAAATTGTGACACAATCTCTCTTTCTAGACAATCTGTCCTCTGAACTGGAGAAAGGTCGGTGGGAATCTCCTGCAGGTGGTGATGCAACAACAGAAATTAAAAGTGAGTCTACAGGCACATTTCTGTAATGCGGTTTATTACAGTGTCTCTAAGATAGAAAACGCACATACAAAATGTATGCATCCCAATCAGCAAGAACGATATGCATAGGCTTTGCACATGTATCCCTTACTGGATCCAGAATCATGGATATACAATTGGATGGATCAGGAGAGGGATCTTGGTGTGGTGGTGGACAGCTTGATGAAAATGTCAGCCCAATGTGCGGCAGCTGTGAAGAAGGCCAGTTCCATGCTTAGGATCATTAAAAAAGGGATTGAGAAGAAAATGGCCAATATTATTATACCACATCTATGGTAGGGCCACATCTGGAGTGTTGTGTCCAGTTCTGTTTGCCCTTGGCCTGATCCAGCAAGGATCTTCTTGTGTTCTTATGTGTATCCAGATGTGCACCACCTCCATATACATCTGCAGTTAGACATATATGCTGTTAGACATTTGATGCGACCCGCTATCTAGGTTGGATGCTATTGATGGGGATTCATGATCCCAACTGCGCTGCATTGTTCCTCGCCACACGCTGTCTTGACATCACTAGTCATATACAACATCTTGTTCCTCATGCTTCTTGCTATATTTATTTATTTATTTTAGGAATTTGTAGCCCGCCTTTCTCCTGAGGGCACTCAAGGCGGCTTACAACATATTAAAATACATAAACACATTAAAACAATTTATAAACACATTAAAATAATTAATTAAAACACTTAAGTTAAAAATAAACAACCCCAGTGGGTCACCAGCATTTACATATATTAAAACCATTTGTTAAAAGGTCAGCCCACCATGTCAGACATTAAAAGCAGTCCTGAATAAAAACGTCTTAAGGCCCCGCCGAAAGGCCTCTAAAGAGGGAGTCGTTCTTAATTCCAAGGGGAGGGAATTCCACAATTGGGGCGCCACTGCCGAGAAGGCCCTATTCTGCGCTGCCATCCCCCTCACTAGATGTACAGAGCTACAATGTTAAAAAAACATCTATCCTGAATCTTTCCCTGATGGAAAAGTATTGGACTGGGTGGTGGTCTTCTGGACCCTTCCACACATACAGTTTTATAACCCTCAAACAAGAAGTGTGGTGGTATGCAGCACTGAGAGGGGTTGATTTATTCTGCTTAAACAGATGCATAAACGTATGGTGGTATAATCCCCATGCGGCTGTCCATGTTGATGACGTCGGTAGCCTGGCGAGCGACGTGCGTCGCCAGGGCGTGCGTCGTGCGTCGCCAGAAAGTAGGCGTGGTGAGTTGCTGTGGGTTGAGCTCTCCAGGTGGTGGGAGGTTGATGTTGCGGGGGTCTCGCTGTCTGGGGTCGTGGCCCAGAGGTAGGATTGCCTCTAGTCCCAGAGTCACCCCAAGGTGGTCTGAGGCAGGGTCATGCCCGCCGGGATCTGGGCCGGGGGGCTGTCGGAGTGCCTGTCTGTGTCCTGGCTCAATGGCTCTGCGGGTCCGGGTTGGCCCTCAATGGGCCTCCAGGGGGGTTCTCTCTCCGTCCAGGCCACTCCCCTCAGTGCCGCGGCCAGTCTTCCAGCCAGGAAAAGGGACGCTGCCCTGGCCCAGCCCGGCCCAGCCGGCCAGTGGGGTTGTGTGTGTGTGTGTGTGTGTGTGTGTGTGTGTGTGTGTGTGTGTGTGTGTATCTATATATTATATAAATAGTTATATGGGTTGAGGCACACTGCAAAATAACCAGATGTACAATTTGAGGGTGGGACTACACCTTATGAGGAAAACAGTAGGGAAGGAACAGTTAATTTTCAAACTGCAAATCTTCATTTGAAGCGAAGAAAAAATAATCCAGTTCTCCAGATGTGAAAAGAAAAATGGTCAAGCATGTTACTTTTCCAACTGGAAATATGGTTTTACAAGGATACCAAAGAGCAGCAGAATGTCCTACCCATCTGCCTCACTATTTGAGGAAATGTTTTTGGTGGGCAATGGTAAGTCCTTGAAGTAGGACTTCTTTGCCAGAGCTATGTGGTGTGAGGCAAGGAGGAGTGGGCTGCAGGGGATTGGCTTACTCAGGTTATTACAATCTCCTTTCTTGAACGTTCAGCCTAGTTAGTCTGTTGCAGCAAACGCAACAGAGCCCTTACACCTTAAAAACTAACCAGTATATTTCAGCGTAAGCTTTTTGTGGAGTATTACTCCTTAAATATTTAATATTTGCCTTAAATATTTAATATTTGCCCAGGCTAAGGAAGTTGATTCTTTGACACAAAAACAACGGTGTCTTTTAACACTTTAAAGACCAAGTGAACATGTAGTCCACAAAAGCTCATGTTGCATAGCTACTGGGAACTAGAGACTTCAGCGCTATGCTCAATCTCTAATGCATGTGTTCTCTCTATCTTTTTGTCTAGCAGTTGTGACCGAACGGCATCAAGCAAAATCTTCTCCTCAGTGCCCACTATCCTAAGGGGAAGGGTTTGTCTTTTGCACTCCGGCTCCCTGTATTTCCATTGAGTGCTGGTGATTCTGTGCCCAACTTCTAAGCCAAGGTGTCATAATGTTAGTACAGCAAAAGTACCGCTGATTCAGCAGATCTGATGACCCACAGTCCTGACCTGACCGGCTAATCCACTCCAGATGACTGCCTGATCTGCATCCTGTAAATACCTCAAGGGGCTCAACCTTGCCTGAAGTGGACATTGCCTTCTGGTTTGACTGTTTTGCTGACCCTTCATGTTTTTAATTCTGTTAGAGTTGTAAAATTGATTTATATTGCATTTGTTTGAGACTGATTGTTTGCAGATACTGTAAAGCCGCCTTGAGTGTTTTTTGTAATGAAAAGGCAGGCTATAAGTCCTGATAAATGAAGTCCATGCCAGAAACAATAATATTTATATTGTACTATACAATACAATAATATTTATATTGTACTATACAATACAGTATATAGGGAGTCCTACACATTTCTGAGTTATACAGTACTATTTCTTTGTTTGCACTACATTAAAGCATACTAGACTCTAGTAACTAGAGAACCTCAAAGTAGCATTTCCAGTCTAAATAGCAATCTAGTCATTGTGTCCTTGAACTGAACAGTAAATCTCAACATGAAATTATATCTGACAGACTGACAGAATAACCTTGTACATCTTGAGCAATACTGTAATTGCATTAATATTTCTTTTTATTCTGTAGCTAGTCTTAATTCTTCCATGGAACTCATGGTGGCATACATAGGGGTCCTATCCAAGCACTGACTAGAAACAAATATTCTTAGTTTCAGCAAGAATGCTACAGCAAGCAACTTCACACCGTGCCCTACAGGACCTAATAATAAGCAGTAGGCAAAATTACGGCCCAGTGCTATGGGCCATGCCAGAACTAGTATTCTGGTGGCAGAACGCACTTTACGGCTGTTGCAAAAAGTGCTCCAGACATGAGTAGAGCCGCACTCTTCTGGACAGCTGCCAGCGAGGCCTTGGAGGCCCCGCACATGGCAGAGGCCTAGCAACTGAGGTGATTATTTGGCAGGGTGGACAGAATGAGAGAGGGTCAGGCACATGTTGGAGGCGGGAGGGTTTGGCACCCAGCATGAGCAACTTGCGCCAGATGCTATCCCCCTCAGTGCCAGCAGCCTGACACACCCACTTTATCTCCTCAGACTTGCCCCAGCTAAAGAGTTGGCGCAGGTCTGAGGAGACCCAATGCAGGTCGCGGGACTTATGGAGGGTGTCAAGATATTGGTTCTGTGGACTGACACTTTTCTGGCCGTAGCCTTTTGGGTTGGGTATATTATCAAACACACTTGAACCCCCAGGGTCCTTTCTTCATGTGCTGTGCCTTCCTGGAGGCTGCACTCAGAATTTTACCCTGCGCAACCCTTCCAACAGAACCGATTCTTATGCCTGCCACCACTTCTCTGTCTAGCCCCCCTTCCTCAGCCCAGAGAAAACAGTTGAGATGCTCCTTCTTTGTTTTCACTTTTGGTAATGTACCCAGATGGTCTAGGCAAGAATTTAGCGAGGTGTGTGTATTCCCTTCGTCCAAGCGAACACTCTGCAATATCTTTCAAAAAATAAAGCAATAGGGAGAGCATAAGTCCTCAAAAGGATAAAAAGACATATTAAGAAAATCACACACAATACAGTACATAAAATAAGAAGAACTATGGTAAATAACTCTGAAATATCTATGAGTTGGTTTCGTGAGGCAATCTTCAGTCTATAAGTTTAGCAGGAAGACTCTGTCTATCTCTGAAGGTCCTCTCTGGCACCAGGAGAGACCCTTCAAGACACAAGGCAGAGCTGGTTCTTTAAAATTTACAGCTTCCCAGCTTTGATGTTTTCTCTGGTCATTTTAAATTTAGAAATTCAGGTTCACACCTCTGGGTCAGGAATCCACCAGGCCAGAGACATCTCTAAATCTATATATCACAGCCTCCTTCAGAGGTGAATTCCAACCCTCTTAAGATGTTACTTTCCCCTGAATTCCATTCTCTTCACAGAGAGGTAAGGGAAAATAAATTTTTCCTTTCCCCTCCCAAGCCTCCCACTCAGTCACACTCCACCACAGCACAGCCTGTTTTGGCACGGATGCATGCTATGGTGGAAAAAATGTGGGTCCACTAGTCACTTTTAAAAAAAATGTTATTTATTCTTTACATTTACATCTGGCTCTTTCCCCTTCTGGAGGGGCCATACTTCAATACATTCCATTGCACAATTTAAAGTTTCGAGTTTAATCACTGGCACTCCAGCCTGCCCATAAGACTGGGTGAAGTGGCCACTTGGATCAGCCAGCTGGGAAATGAACTACCAGGGTGTATCCAACCCATGCCCACCACCTTCACCAGCCTGCCAACACCCCCCGCTCACCTTTCCATTGCTGCCATCTTCTCATTTGAGGTGAACAAGTGAGAAGACAATGGCGGCAGCCTCAGCCCTCCTCCTCCAATGCTGCTGCTGCTAAGTGAGAACCAAAAAGAAGACTGAAGCAATTGGGTGAAGGAGGCGGCTGCAATCCTTTCCCCAGCTCTCTAATCTCAAAACAAGCTGGGTGGGCAGAGCCTGGGAGTGGGAGTGGAAGAGAAGCTCTTCCTTTTATGCTGGTTCTTCAGGCTCCCCTGCCCAGACTGTTAGAAAGAGAAAGTTGTGAAGTGCTGGGCTCAGGAGGAAGCAGCATTCACAAGCCAAAAAAGTTAAAAGAGGGATGTTGACACTTTTTCAGGTACCAGTTGGTCACAGGCCAAGCCTAGGGGATCTCCAGTGAAAAGAGGGGTTCTTAACCTGGGATCTATGGGTGGGCTTCAGGGGGGGGTCTATGAACGGTGCAAACAACTTTTTGTGTTAACATGATTCCATGCATTTTTCTGGGGAGGGATTCCATAGCTTTCATCAGGTTCTCTTAGTGGTCCATTGCCCCCAAAAGGTTAAGAACCATCAAGTGAAAAGGATATGGCTGTCCACTATCAGAGCTGGGAAAGAAGGTAATGGGACTACTGTACTCTTCACAAAAGCCCCTTTTGTGACATGGGAACAGGGTGACCAGATAGAATGGAGGACAAAGTGCCTATACCTTTAAGCTTTCATCATTGTATAGAGGAGGGAATTTTGGCAGGTGCAGCTTTTTGCACTCTTCCATGATGAGCTGCACCTGCCAAAATTCCCTCCTCTAGACAATGGTTAAAGGTATAGACACCTTGACCTCCATTCTATCTGGTCACCCTACATGGGAAGGATGGGAGAGTTCCTGAGGGGGAGGGAGGAAAGATTGTAAAAAAAAAAGAAAAAAAGAGGGAATCTGAAGGACAGAAGGAGAGGCAGAGAGTTCGGCCTAGGAGCTGGTCTGTGGAGGGTTGGTGAAGGCCCAGTGAGTGAGGAACTGGAGCAAAGGACCCTCCTTGACTAAAGAAACAAAGCAAAGGTTGCCCTGTTGATGGCAACAGGGTCTGTTGATGCAAGGGCTGTGCTGGAGAACAGGGGCCTGAAGTGGCAGCCACACAGGTGTGGTTGAAGGCTTTTGTTACCACCCCTTTTTGGATCCTGTTCTCATGCCCCACCCCCAGGAGACTGCAAGCTTCCCTGTCCTATCTGCCTGCTCTATTATTATTTGCCGCCAGGTGTCACTCACTGCGGGTCCTGGAACCCACCAGTGTTGGTACCACCAAGGCTGCTAATCCTGAAGTGCTGTCTCCAGTCCTAACTGCACAGGATGCTACTAATTCACCCTCTCGTTACAAGGCCCCCTTGCCTGTGAGAACCCAGAAAGTTGTCTGCAGACAGTGAAGACGAGTACTGAGCGACATGCTCCCACAAAGGGACACAGCTTGCTGCTACAACAGGTTTTGCAGCAGTATAAGGTCTCAAGGTTCATGCAGGAGAGCCCCCTCCCCCAGGCTCTCCACCCCAAAATATTCAGATGGCAGGGCCTGCCTGGTGAGTGGTGAGGCTTTGGAAAGCTGCTGATGCTGCTCAGAGTAGAGACAATACAAGATTACAGAGACCGTTGTTTGGATTCTGCATAATTTAAGGCAGTTCCTTCCTGAGCCATTAAAAACAGCTGCTGAGCCCAGGCTCCACTATTAAACCCTGATTTTGCTCTGAGTGTGGAATATGTGAACGTCAGTCGGTCCAACTTCCTCGTTACAACTTGCAGGAATTTGCTGTCTCCTGCACTGCACGCACAGCCTGAGATCATCTCAGCCAATCAGAGAGAGGGTCAGTTAGTGACAGTTTGGGCGGAGAGAGGAAAGTGAAACTGTAATCTTTGGCTCCTGGCATAGAAAATCATGGATGCAAACGTTCTCGTAGGAAAACTGAAAGAGGAAGCTTCATGTTCCATCTGCCTGGAGTATTTCCAAGATCCTGTGTTCATAAACTGTGGGCACAGTTTCTGCCAAGCCTGCATCACTGAATGCTGGGGGGAATTAGAGAAAAACATATCCTGCCCCCAGTGTGGAGAAAGCAGCCAGCTAAGAACTTCCACAGAGAACCAGCACCTGGCAAGAATTGTAGAAATAGCCAAATGCCTGAATCTGGAGGCAGCCAAAATGCTGGAAGAGGAGCATGTATGTGAGAGACACTTGGAGCTCCAGACAGTCTTCTGTAAGGATGATAAAACTCGCATCTGTCTGGTATGCCAGCTATCCAAGGAGCATCGGCATCACAGTGTGATTCCTGTAGAGGAGGCTGCTCAGGATTACAAGGTAGAGTGTTGTTCTCTAGTAGCAATTCATCTTTGTGGTTTCTCAGTTCAGGAGGGAGAACAGCAAGGCCCAATAGGCTTGGCCAGAGCTCTGCACCCATAATAATGTGTATTACTCTAGCTATATATTTGGAATGGTAATTTAATGCAGAATGTAATAAAACAAACTGTGTTGAATTATCTGTATTCTATCAAACTTTATGGCCAGGGAACTGGAAAAAGAAAACACAACTGCCTTATGTAACAAAAAGTAGGCTTCCTTAACTCAAAACTGACCAATAAGACTGATTGTTCTGAGAGCCAATGAGGTGTTATGTCCACACCATCTGAGAACCAATGAGGTGTTATGTCCACACCATCTGAGAACCAATGAGGTGTTATGTCCACACCATGGACATGCCCCTGGGCACCATGGGGAACTTGTTAGCTCCTGGGAAAATGTTATTGAAATAAATGACATAATAATATTTTCTTTCCATGCAAAGCCCCTAAATCCCAGTTCAGTCAGTAATTTATCTGTTTTAAAAGGAACAACTTCAGATGGAGCTGCAGACTTGGAAGCAAGAGAGAGAAGAACTCCAGGCACTGAAACTGGCTGAAGAGAAGAGACACTGGCAATGTCTGGTAAGATACTGGCTTCCAAAAGGGAGATTGGTTAGGGCTGTCATTTTTTCCTGTCTGACTTCTGGTGTTCTGGCTACTCCTCCATGATGTCACCAAACTGTTCTCTTCCCCCCCCCCCCCATACCAACCCACCAGCAGTTTGCACTTTAAAAAAAATTCCTTTTAAAGAAAAAAATAAGGCAGAAAAAGAGAGAAACATTCACACAGGGGTGTGTGTGTGTGTGTGTGTGTGTGTGTTTAAAGGTGGACAGGGTGGGACAGGGCAGAGCTGACACAAGCACTTACATGGTGGTGATCTAGAACTTATGTCTAGCACTGGCAGGTTTCTTAAAAAATATTATTTTCGCTACACTGTTCAAGCAGTGGCAGCTTTTGCAGCACTTGAAGCGCTGCTAAAGCTCCCACTGCCCGAAGCGCCCCCCCACATTATTAGCACTTTGCAAGCATTACTAAAGCCGCCATTGCCAAAGAGGAGTGGCAAAAATATTTTTAAAACACAGCGACCATTACCGTCCTTGATGAGGGGGATGGGTGAAAAATTTGGCAGACAGGTAACTTATGTTACCTGTTCAGCAAGTCAGATGGAGGGCTGAAACTGATAGCTGAGCCAGCATTAGATTTGCTGACATGTACATACACATCTGTCATTGCGAAGTCAGGCTTGCTCTGTGACTTGCAGCCCAATCCTATGCATGTCTACTTGGAAATAAGCCCCATTGAGTTAAATGGGATTTACTCCCAAGAAAGTGTATATTCTAGGATTGCAGCCTAAGAGACCCACTGTGAGCTTTGTTTTTATGATTTGTCTGTCAGGTCACTGTGTGCTTACATTAAGCTGCTATTCACTATCTTTGGTAAAGGCCACAGTCAAGAAACAGGTGGTAGCTGGATGTGGCATCGTCCTTTTTTTACGATGATCATATACGTGTCTACAATATCAGGAAGCCATTTCCCACACATTATGCGATTTTTCCCTGGGTCCTAGAAGGGACTAGTGATACTACTGTGAAACTCTCTGTTGTCCTACCCATTTCCTATTTTATCGGCTCATTACAGGAAAGGTTAGACAATGAAGGCAACAGGATTGTGTCTGAATTTGAGCAGCTCCATCAATTTCTAGAGGATCAAGAACAACTTCTGCTGGCCAGGCTGGAGCAGTTGCAGAAGGAGATGATAAAGGAAGAGAAGATAATCATTTCTAGGCTCTCTGAGGAAATTTCCAACCTCAGTTACCTCATCACTGAAATAGAAGAGAAGAGTAAGCAGCCAATGAGTGAATTCTTGCAGGTGAGGATCTTTAATAAGGCTGCAATTCTTGCAGGTGAGGATCTTTAATAAGGCTGCAATCCTATACACGCTTACCTGGGAATAGGTGTCATTGAACTCAATGGGACTTTAGAGTAGATATACATAGAACTGTGCTGTAAGTGGGGTATTCCAGTACTTCAGGATCTGTGTGGCAAGACCTCTTAATTCATCTGAACAATAAGGAATGACAATGCTTTTCATTTTGCTGATGTTCATTCCAACTATTATTAGTTATTAACTGTATTAAAACTACCTTTTTCTTTCTCTTCTCTATATCCTTCTTTTCTTTCCCTTATTGTCTGTTTATAAGTTGTCTCTTTTTGTGGAGGAGTAGGACATAATGAAAATGCTTTTCATTGGAAAAAGTTGGGAGATATAGCAAAGAGAAAGAAGGGTAAGTCAAGGATCACCAATGATGATCATGAGCTTTAGGCGTCTTTAGGGGGGGTGAGGGCCCCAGGACGTAGGGCGCTGAGGTGGGGAGGGTGGGGCACAGGCCCCTTAATTTCCGTCGTTTTACCTTTTTTCCAGCTTTTTCTCATTTTTTTCTTTTTCACGGGCAGCTGCCGCCCCCCTGCTGCTTCCCAGGGCGGCAGCTGCCTTGTGTGCACCCCCCAGGGTGTGTGTATGCTTTTGGGTCACTTATCTTGTCTCCGCGGGGTGCAGGCAGCCTTTTTCCGGGGCGCAGCAGCATGTTCTTGTCCCTGGCCGGAACTTCTGGCGCCGCCATCTTGAATGGGCGGTTCTCCAGGCCTCTCTAGGGCTCTGGAGGACCGACCAATGAGACGGAGAGTCCTAGAGAGTCCCGCCCATTCAAGATGGCAGCGCCGGAATAAGAACATGCTGCTACGCCCCGGGAAAATGCTGCCTGCACCCCGCAGAGACAAGTACCCACAAAGCACACACATGCCCCGCGCCCCTCCGAGAATTCCCCCGGCTACCCTTGTTGTTGTTTTTGTTAAGTCTTGTCCAACCCTTCGTGATCCCATGAACCATATCCTGCCAGGCCTTCCTGTCCTCCACTATCTTTCTGAGTTCGCTCATTTTCATGTTTGTTACATCGGTGATGCTGTCTAACCATCTCATCCTTTGCCTTCCCCTTCTCCTTTTGCCTTCAATCTTTCCCAGCATCAGAGTATTCTCCAGAGAGTCCTCTCTTCGCATTAGGTGGTTGAAGAAAAAACCCCGGAAACGTTTAAAAAAACTTTATTAAAACCGAAACCTAATTTTGACAGGTTTATGACAGGAGTTATGACAGTTTTATGGGAGGCCGTAAAAGGTGAGGGCCCCGAGGCATAAAATGTCTGGGTCCTCCTCTTTTTTAAGTTAGTACAGTACATGCAAATGACTGTTTTCAAGTGGGAGTAAGTGCTAGGAGGTTAAACCTAAAGCTTTATGAAAAATGTTAAAGTTTTGTCCTACAAATGAAATTCTGTCTGGTAAAGCTATCAAGAGAGAATTGTGGCAAAATGGTTTTGATTACTGGCAGTGGATCTCACTTTCTGTTTTCTCTCCCATTTTTAGAACCTCAACCACACCTTAAGCAGGTATGTACCGGTAATCCCTCCTTGCTCCTCTTAACTTGCCCTGCACAGGCAACCTAAAGGAGACAATTTCCTACCTGAGAGCAAAAGCTAGGGTGGACAGCTGGTTCACCTATGTATTCTGATTAGTGCTAGAGATCTGAAAGATTGCTATGCTAGCGTTTATATTTTAAAGGGAGAGCAGCCATTACTGCTCCCCCCCCCCCCCGAAACCTTTGGTGCATCCTGAGATCTGTTCTGTATCTAGCATAGTCTAACCAAATTCTGTCTGCATTACATCTCCTCCACTCCAGCTTGGGGGCTTTTTCACCATCTTTTCCCCCTCTCTCTTCCCTCCCCTTCTTGTTTCTCTGGAGGGAGGAAGGGGTGTCTTCGTAACTCATGGGTTAGCCCTCTCCACGAGTCAGGGTCGGATTGGTCGAAAACAACTCCTCCTTGTGGGAGGGCGCCCTCTAGTGCCCAGTTCGACTCTGACTCCCTCCAGAGAAAGGTCGGGTTATTTTTCCTCAGCGCTCTTGAGCAGCTTTTACCTCACAATTTTTTTTCAACTTTGTCTATCAACTCCTCCGTGTTTTCATATTGTCGTTTGTCTTGTACTGTCAAGCACCTTCTGTGTTCCGTTTCTCTCCCCCCCCCCCCCCATCTGGCAGCCTCGATCGATCCCGGCGAGAGGCCCCCTGAGAGCGGGAAAAGCCGGCGCCGGCTGAGTGAGAGCAAACGCAGCGTCGCTACAGCGCGTGCGGCTCTCTTGATCTATTTTTTCGCTGCCGCTTCTACCAGAGCTCCCGCTAACCAGGTGGACGGACGAGGGCCTCCCTAGAGGCTGCCGCCGTCGCACCGCACCGCGGCTTCAGCGCCCAGACAGAGGAGGCTGGTCGCGCCCTCCCGCAGTCGGCGCGAGCCGGGGACGGCTCCTTCAACTGAGAGGCAAGTTGTCTTTAATCTCAGCGGTCTTTTCAAGCTCCTCTGCGGGCGCCGCTGCGATCGGAGCCTTTTTACTGGGGCCTTTTCCCCTGCCTGGCAACTAATGGCTACCCGCACCGGCCCGGGACGCTCCGCCTCAGATTAGGGGGAGGGGACCTCGCAGGGGCTCGACCCACAGTTGGAGGCACGGATCCTGGACCTGGTCCGCTCCTCGGTAGAGGGGGCTTTTCGGGTTCACCAGGCGCACTCTGGAGGACAACCCACACGGCTGCACCGCAAGGGATATAAACGTAGATCGCCCAGTCCCCTGGCAACTAGAGAAGGTGATTCCTCCTCGGAGGATTATGTGAGAGCGCCTCCTAAGCGCGCCAAGAAGTTCTTCTCTAAATTCCCTGAGAGAGAAAAGTGCCACACAGGAAAGGTTGGGGCTAGACCCGATAGGCGGAAATCAGCGCAGCTTTCCCTGTCGCCCCACAGCTCTCAGCCTTCATTGTCGGCTGATTCAGAGAAGGAGGAAGGAGTCCTCTCTGGCCATGAGGAAACTGACTTGCATGTGAACAGGTTGTTCCCAGCTGATTTTTTTCCCTAGGATTATCCAAAAGGCATCAAAAACTTTGGATCTGGCGCCCCCTGCTGACCAGGCTGGGGATCTCCCTGCTAATAAAGCTGGAGCTTCCAAATATTTTCCTAAATTCCAACCAAAACAAAACATTTTGCCTTTCCCTGAAGCTTTTCAAAGGGTATTGGATAAGGAATGGAATACACCCATACACCCTAAACACTCTACGAGGCTAGTAAACAAATTTTACTCTCTGCCAGAGCAGGTCATGTCCACGCTCAAAGTGCCCACGGTGGATGGGCCAGTGGCATCTCTGTCCTCGGCGGCCACGCTGCCATCTGATGGCGAGGGGGGGCCCCGGGACCCGACTGATAGGAAGGTGGAAGCCTCCCTAAAAAGGGGTTTCGAAGCCTCAACGCATGTTCTCAGGGCGTCTTCGGCCAACTCTTTTTTAGCCAGGGCTGCTTATGCTTGGATCTCAGACCTGGAACGGTCAGAGAAAGGTCTCTCTCACTCAGCCAAGTCTACGCTGCGAAAAATTGCCCTGGCCATAGCCTATTCGGCAGACGCATCCTTGGATGCATTGCAATTCAGTGCGAGACCTATAGCATCTAATGTGGCGGCAAGAAGGAACGTTTGGTTACGAAATTGGGAAAGTGATGCAAATTTGGTTACAAAACTTGTGGGCATCCCTTTTCAGGGCGGTAAACTGTTTGGAGAGGCCTTGGAACCTCTTCTCATAGAAAACGAAGACAAGAGAAAGGTTCTCCCAACTAGTAAAAAGGAACCTCCTAAGCCTAAACCCTTTAGCCAGCGGCCCTTTCGTTCCTACCCCCGCTCTGGCGATGGACATCGACCTCAGAGCAAGTGGAATAAATCCAGGGTTTTCCCTAGAGCGCGACCACAGGGGGGGAAACTCTGCCAACAATGCCAAGTCCCATAAGGACCACCGGGCCAAATGACTCCTGTCTTGGCACGGCCTCCTCCGCTATTGGAGGACGTCTGTTGGCCTTCGCGCACCGTTGGGCTTCCATCTCGGGAGACGCGTGGGTACAACAGACCGTTCAACGTGGCTACTCCCTGGAGTTTGTCCGAATCCCCAGGGACCGCTTTTGGAAGGTCCCCCTGTCCAGGGACCGGAGCAGACACCGTCTCAAAATGGAAGCCATACAACACCTGTTGGACATAAAAGCGATAGAGCCGGTGCCTCGGAACCAGAGAGGGCAGGGAGTTTATTCCGTGTTCTTCCTGGTTCCCAAGCGGAATGGCGACTGGAGGGCCATCTTGGATCTCAAGTGGTTGAACCGATTCATCCGCAAGAGGAGATTCAAGATGGAAACGTGGAGGACCATTATGATGGCTCTAGACCAGGGAGATCTGTTGACATCCATAGATCTGGCCGAGGCCTACCTCCACGTGCCTATCCTGCCACGCCATCGTCGCTTCCTCTGGTTCTGCTACGGCCCCCTTCACTTGTAACCTTCACTTGTAAAGTTTGTAACCTAGTGTACCCGAAAGGGGGTCATTCCCCTTAAGCCAAAGGTTAAGGACATATTAGGGTCATTCCGTGTCAAATCAACCAATGAAAAATCCTTGACGTCATGGATTTTGTTCATTTTCGGTACATTTGTAGCTTACCATGAGATGTTTAAAAATTATTTTTTTCAGATTTTTTTGTCCATCCGTTTTTGAGATATTGAATGTTCAAAATTGCAAAAAAAGGCCAAAATCCACTTGTCACCATACATTCAAATGCCAGTTACAGGATAACGATTAGCGCTACAGACATGGGACAGGTGTCGTTTTAAAGCTTATGAATAGGGCTTTCATTTGATATACAACATGACAAAATTGTAAATTTTCAG
Source organism: Plestiodon gilberti rubricaudatus (assembly GCA_026170595.1). Classification (NCBI taxonomy): domain Eukaryota; kingdom Metazoa; phylum Chordata; class Lepidosauria; order Squamata; family Scincidae; genus Plestiodon; species Plestiodon gilberti. Next base: position 248,668,199 of record JANXHW010000002.1, read on the forward strand.
GAAATTCAAAAATATTCAAATAATATTAATTTTGAAAAATTGAACTTTTTTAAAATTTTCAAAAAAATCACACTTAAAGGTATATGTCTTGTAGTCAATCAGTCAAAATTTCAAGATGGTATCTCAATGGTATCATACAAAAATTAAATTTTCTTGTTGGCAGTGACCAGGAATTAAACCCCTCAAGTCCATTTTTCTACAGTTTACATTGATAAAATTATGTGGTAAACTGAAATGAATCCAAAAATTTATAATAGGACTTATAGAGATAGATTTATAGAGCATGAATTCACTTTCTATTCTTTTACAGGATCAGCTTTTTGGTAAAACTATCAAAATCATGAGCTTTTTACTTCTGTTCGTAGTTTTAAAATTTTCCTTTAGTTGCTGAATAATTTCTGAATCAGCACAGTGACATTTTTCCTCATCTAAATCATCTTCAGAAGTAAAAAAATAATTATTTGTAGGTCCTTTTAATCTTCCCCATCTTTTCTTTGCACTTTAGATACTTTAGATGCTCTATAAATCTATATCTATAAGCCCTGTTATAAATTTTTGGATTCATTTCAGTTTACCACATAATTTTATGTGGTAACCACTGGGGGCTGGCCTGGGATGCAGGGTTGCCACACATCCGCACGTTAAGCCTTTTCTCCGTGGGGTGGGTCTTCTAAATCCACCGCCCGTTCATCGAACCCCTAATTGGAATCTGAACAGGGTCTTATGAGCACTCACAGGGGCACCCTTTGAACCCTTAGCTGCTGCTTCTCTTAGAGAACTCACCTTAAAAACCTTGTTCCTCGTAGCGATCACGTCAGCCAGGCGGGTCTCAGAGCTGGGGTTGCTCTCTGTGAACTCCCAGCTATGCATTTTTCACCGGGACCGTGTGGTCCTCCACCCGGACCCGGCGTTCATTCCCAAAGTTAATTCTGCCTTTCGCAGGGCTCAGGAATTGATTTTGCCCTCGTTCTGTCCAAACCCCGCACACCCACAAGAAAAGATTTGGCACACATTGGATGTGCGTAGGGCTCTGAAGTTCTGCCTAGACAGGACTGCGCCATTTAGACAGACAGAGTCCCTCTTTGTCACCTTCAGGGGACCCAACCGTGGTAAACGTGCTTCTGCATCCTCGCTGTCTAGGTGGCTGAGAGTGGCAATTGAGGCGGCGTATCGCGCCTCTGGCAAGGATCCACCCGAGGGCATTATGGCACACTCGGTGCGGGGAGCAGCTGCCTCTGCTGTTTTTGATGGGGCAGGTTCTATAGCCGATATATGTAGGGCAGCAACGTGGTCCTCAGTCCACACTTTTATGAGGCACTATAGGGTGGACCTGGCTGGGATCACTGGTACCTCCTTCGGCAGAAGGGTACTCCAGAGGGTGGTGGCATAGTTGAGGGCCGCCGCTTCTTTCCCCCCCCCCTATGTGATACTGCTCTGGTAGATCCCATGAGTTACGAAGACACCCCTTCCTCCCTCCAGAGAAAAACGGAATTCCTTACCTGGGAATATCCTGTTCTGGAAGGAGGGTGTATTCGTCCCGCCACTGGTTTGGCGCGGCGGCTCAGGGGATGGGAAACGCCTGGTGCGCCTGCTATGGCTGGCGCACCGGTGTGTACTCTATCCCTAGGTCCTTTGAGACCCTGGGGTCATTTCGAAGTCTGCAGTCCTTGTCCTTCCAATGTTACCCTTGCCCCCTTGGGGGTCTGTTACATTGTTCAGTGTTTGGTGCCCGAACTCCCCTTTCTCTTGGGGACGGACCACCCGGGTTACTGTCTTTGATGTTTTTGTTTTTTCCACGTTCTTTGTTTCCATGGCATGTTTGGCCTGGCTGGTCTGGTTTTTCTCTCACAGTTTTTTTGCCAGCCGCGGGCCGTGGAGGGTTTTCTCTCTTTTGTTCTTTACAGCTCTGAACTGGGCACTAGAGGGCGCCCTCCCACAAGGAGGAGTTGTTTTCGACCAATCCGACCCTGACTCGTGGAGTGGGAGGGGCTAACCCATGAGTTATGAATACACCCCTTCCTCCTTCCAGAACAGGATATTCCCAGGTAAGGAATTCCGTTTTTCCTTCACATGAAGAACAGTTCATGTACACTGAGGGCCCAATGCTATCCAACTTTCCAGCACCAGTGCAGCTGCAATGCAGACTGGAAGTAAGGGGAAAACATTCCCTTATCTTGAGGAGGTCTCCATGACTGCCCCCCCCTCCGCCGCAGGATGCAGTGCATACCCTGTTGGCATGGCTGCACTAGTGCTGGAAAGCTGGATAGGATTGGGCTGTGAAGCTTGTAACTGCTTTGTGACATTTCAGTTGGCCCAACTGTTTTTTTTTCTGGATATCTTCTAATGGATCAAAAGAGCTACTTTTGTTCAGCACCAAGGCCATAGCTCAGTAGTAGTGCACCCAGCTTGACATGGAGAAGGACTCAAGTTCAGTCCCTCGCATCTCCAGGCAGGGCCAAGAAAAGCTCATGCCTGAAACCCTGGAGAGCCACTGCCAGCCACTGTAGTGACCTACTGTAGACTGAGACATGACTTGGTCTGTGGGAGCTTCATGTGCTGACAACATCTCATGAGCAAAACGGCTAGAACTAGCTTGCCTGTTTGATCTATGTCTTCATCAATGGCTTAGGAGCTGAATTACACTGAGAAGAGTCAGCCAACATACTGAATGGGTTGTAGACACATTCCTCTGTGACACCCTCCCATAGTTCGCAATTTCTGAAGACTCGCTCGATGGGGTGTCTTCTTGGTCTGGTATCCCAAAGTCCCCCAGAAGATATGCTATACAGAAGACGCTGATGGGGTCCACCACCACAGCCGAGACTGCAGGATCCACAGTGCAGGAATCCCAATGAGTCTGCTTTCTCCTCTTTTGTCCCTTTTGGCAGGATCTAGTTGGTGGGACATGGTACAGTGAGCAGACCAGAGGAAGAGAAAGAGACTCCCCTCACTGCCCTGCCCTACCTTTGGGGAGAGTTGTGGTAGGAGGGGTCAGGCCAGAGGGAGGGAGTCTCCTTCACTTTGTACTGCCTCCTCACTGCATTGTTTCCTAGGTCTCTATTTAGTTATCAGCATCTGCATAGTTTATCATTTGCACAACACGCACAGTGAGCTACCAAACGACCACTGATGGCCATGCTTCATTTATAGAGCCACTGGCTCATTATTATGTGATATGCTCTGGAATGATTAAGCCTCATGCTGAGAGAGCCTATGATTTGAGCCTTTCTCCTCTTCCAGATCTGAGAGTCAGAAAATCCAGAAGCCAGTGGAGTATTCTCCTGACTTGGAGAAGAGAATAAATATGTTTTCTGAGAAAAACAAGCATCTAGAAGAGACTCTAAAGACACTGAAAGGTATCCAGGTAGCAGAAATAGGATACTTGTTTCTGGGATATTGAGAGCAGCTGTGCCACTAGTTGTTCCCAAATGGTAGGATGGAACACTTTTGGGGATAAAGGGGCCACAGCAACATGGCGGAACACATTTGGTTTAAAAAGGAATGCTGTCTGTCACAGTAGACTCTGTTGGACTCGCAGCGCAATCATATCCAACTTACGCCAGTGTAACCAGCGGGGGAGGACAGGGCAGGAGGCTGGGGAGGGGAGATTTAAATCCCCTTTGAATCCCCCTTTGGAGGGGATTTGAATCCCCTTTCCATTCTGAGGCCTCCGGTTCTCGCTGCACCGCTGGTTACACCGGTGGTGTAAGTTGGATAGGATTGCGCAGTGACCTAAGGGTTCAACAGTATAAGTCAACTTCCTTTGTTCACTTGTGAGTACATCATAGAGATGGTAGCAGTGCGTTTCACAGAGAACTGGTGTTGTGTACAGGCTTAGCAATACAGTCCTATGCCTTACTCAGAAGTAAGTCTCAGTGACTCTGTTCAGAGACCACATGGAACCATGGTTTAATCCTTGTTGCATACAACATTCCCATTTGATTCGTGTGCTGCTGCTCCTCCTCTTCATGCTTGCAAAGAGGAAGTTCTTAAATTTCTGGATCTGGTCTAAAGCAGACCAGGATCTTCTGGGCTCCAGCATCGCAGCAAATCCTGGTTTGTTTTAAAACATAACTGGAAGTTAAAATGTCTTCCCCTTGTGCACAAGCCCAAGGCTCAGAAGCATCATTCGGGTTCGGACCCACAATTAAACCATGATTCTGTATGATGTTTGCACTGGGCCAGTAGCGTCACTAGGACGCGCGTCACCCTGGGGCAGGGGGCGCGCGCCACCATAGTGACGCTGACATCGTGGCGCGGGGGGGCGACCCGGCTCCCCCCCCGCGTCGCCCTCCGGACGTTCCAAGGCCAGCCTCGGAACGTCCGACCCCATCGGCGCTCCAGGGCCTTCTGAAAGAAGGCCCATGCAGCGCGTTCATCCGGGTATTTTTTGAATTTTCGCGCATGCCCAGACCGTTTTGAGGGCAAAAGATTGCAGTTTAAAGAGATGAAATAAGAAAGTCCCTGTCTTGAATTAAACAGGGGGGCTTTCAAGACACATGAAGTGACAGTGAATCCCATTGGCCGGTGGCCCACATGACCTGAGCAGGTGTGCTAGAACAGTAGATCTAGGGCTGCTGTATTTTTAATTGTTGCCCAAGAGATGGACTTGTTAGGCACAGTGGGTCATGCACATGGATGAGAAAAGCTGCGTCTGCTGAAATTCCCCCCCCCCCTGCAACTGCAACTGCAAATTCTCTTTTTTCTCTTAAACTTGAAAGAAATAGGATGATGATGATAGAACTACTGCTGTGACTCGGCTTGGGTCAGGACACAACCCACTTGTGGGTCTGACATTTGAGTTGAGAACCAAGACTGTAGAACATTCCTCCAAGGTTCTGTAATATGCAAGGGTTCCGAGTAGATTCATAGCAGTTCCTCGGCATATAACCATGTAAAGGGTATGCTTGAATGTATAAATTTGAAACCAGTGGCCTGAGCACATCAGTGTGTGAAATCTAATCTTCTTTTCTGTCCTTTCTTTCCTAGCTATGCTGTCACCTGAGCTGGAAGACACGCCTTTGTCAAAAGATAAACTGGAAGTCCGGAAAGTCAGAAGATTATTTGAATTGCCCTATACTGAGCTGAAAAAGATAGGCCACCGAGGTCAGTAGGTACATACATTCTGGGCATGGCAGTGATTGCGTGGCATGGGAAAGCCATTTATGGTGGAATCCCCATGAAAAGTACAAGTTATACTCTGGCTTGTAACCCTTCTGCATATAGGTAAAAGGACTTCGTTGCAACAACTAGCAGTGCCTGTAACATATGCTTTTTTCCCCCTCTCCCTTCTCTCTACTCTCCAAGTGAACGTGACTTTGGATCCGGAGACCGCAAACCCCTTCCTCATTGTCTCAGCAGATCAGAAGAGTGTGAGACTAGGAGACCTCTGGCAGGACGTACCTGATAATCCTGAGAGATTTGACACTTATCCCTGTGTGCTGGGCTGCCAGGCACTCACGTCAGGGAGGCATTACTGGGAGGTTGAAGTAGGAAGTGGGAGGTACTGGGCTGTGGGTTTTGCCAAGGAATCTGTGAGAAGGAAAGGAGAGATCATCCCTAGCCCAGAGGAGCAAATCTGGGCTCTACAGCAGTGTGGCGACAATCACTATGAAGCTCTGACCTCCCCTGTTACCATCCTGTCCTTGAGCAGCTGTCCCAAGAGGGTTCGAGTATTTCTGGACTATGAAGAGAATCGAGTGGCATTTTTTGATGCCGATACAGCAGCTTTGATCTACCTCTTTTCACCCACTACTTTCTGTCAGGAGAGAATTCTCCCTTGGCTCTGGGTCTGGCCAGGAACTGAGCTGAGAGTTTACCAGTGAGATTTTGTCCTGGTATGTCAGTTTAAAGAGGTTGAATAACATGCATACAGAAATGACTTTTCTAGTCCTTGACAGTTACCATCTCTGACTTTGGAACAATAGCTTTACAGGCCAGACGTTGCTGAAAAGCAATTAAGTTGCCTGCTGTGGAACAATCCTACATTCCGTAAAGAGAAACACAAATCTTGTACCAAAATTCTTGCAAAGCATAGTGTGTAATGATTCTAAATTTATACAAACTGTATGCTGATTTAAGTATGAGCATTTTGAATGGTATTTAGCACTGTTAAAACAGCCAAAATTAAGAGAAATGTATGGTGTAGTAGAATACTAAAAGAAAGCACTGCAATTAAATATGAACACTATTCAAGTGATTATGTACAATACTGATTTTGTTCAGAATTCTATCAATCAACCTGTGCAAAGATGGATATTTGCATTTACATTCTGTGCCTGCATTTTTCATTCAGACCCAGACAGATTTTCTTTTTTGCCAAAGAGCCATACAACAGCACCAGGTCAGGAGTGGCATGGATTAGATTGCAGCTGGTGCTTGAGAGTTGTGCATGGAAGATAGAAGCCCTCCCTATGGGTGCTCTCTCTTTTCCTCGGCCATTAACAGCAGCCTCATGTACAAACAGTTTAACAGGTGAACCTTTCCTTGCTACAATTTTCATGCCAGAAAAAGGTATGTCTGCAGCATTTAAACACAGCAAAACTGGGCCATTTTTTTTAAAGTGCCAATATTGCTCTGTCAGCCCTGCCTGTTAGTGTGAGAGTGATAGGAGTATCACAAAACAAGTATTCCGGGGTGAAAGCAGTAAGTAGAATATGAATGTAAATTTGGACCTTTTTGCCTCCCCAGAAAATATTTTCTTATGTAGCTTTTCCAGAAGCAAAGGTGAGACCCATCTCCTTATTTTCCTCCTCTCGCATGAGTCATAGTGTCTCTTATATGCAGATCTGATGCACACCCACCACATCTGTGCTGCCCTAACTCACATTAACACTGCAGGAATGAGAGTCAGAGTGCTAAGAACACAAGATAACCCCTGCTCCTGCTGAATCAGCCAAAAGGGACTTCTAGCCCATCTGCTTCTCCCTCCCCCCCCCAACAGTGACCAAGGGATGCCTCTGAAAAAACTCCCAAATAGAGCAAGACAACAGCTGTACATGGACTTTAATAACTGGAATTCAGTGCTATACTGCCTCTGAACATGGAGGTGCCATTGCGTTAGTTCAGTAGAGAGCAACAACAGGATGATTGCTTTTTCGTGTTTGTTTGTTTTTTAAATACAGACAGTACTGTTCTTATGTGCCGTTCAGTCAGGGCAGCCCGACACAGAACTGGACCAGGTGAAGCTATTCCTTCTACTAAGCCCCAGACGAAACGGTTAAGGGGTTGCGTGCGCTGCCATCTGATTTAAACGTGCAATCTTCTCATTTACATGGGATGAAGACGTACACACGCTGGAACAAAAGTGAAACTAACTAAAGCTTACGAAAGGGTCGCGTTACACACTTCCCATTAGCTGTTTTATATATGCGATTGGGGCAGAGACAGGTTTAACAAACCTGGCCCGTTATATATGTCGTTTCCGCGGGGTGTGTCTCGCCAGTGTTTTTCATTCTCTCCTGTAGTTGCTCTTCTTAAGCACATCCTACCATAGTGACGTTCAGTTTAGACTTTCCTGCGAAGCGAGCTCTCAAACCGAACCAGTTTTACTCAGCTGCTCTCCACTGGGTTCAATGGGATTTAGCTCTTGATAAGCACGCATGTTTAGGACTGAAGCCGCTGCCAGGCAGCTTATTCTAACGGGCACGGCTGTTTCCTCGGAAGTCAGTCTCGGGGAGTTTAACGGGGCTGCTTTGTTTCTCCAAGCAAGTGTGCATAGTAGTAGCACTGCAACCCTTGTCCGAATAAATGCATCTAGGTCTGTCAGCTACTACCCCCCTTCCAAACAAACACTGAGGCCTGGCTTGCTCTCTGCAAATATTTGCATGTGAGAGGCGTGTCCTGCCATAACGTGAGTGTTCTGGTCGCCTGCTAAGGTCTGCAAAACAAGCTTTAAACACATTGGCAACCTGAGCAGGAAGTCGGGCCCGTTTGTCCCATCGTCAGCCAATTGGAGAATGGAGAAGTGAAACTTTAATTTCCTGCTCCTGGCTGAATGCAGGAAAGTGAAACCAACTCCTGTTGAGAGTCTTTTCAGGTGGCCATGGCTAGATCCGTAGACTGCAAAGCTCCCTGTTCCCTCTGTCTGGAGTACTACTGTAACGACGCGTCCACAGCCTGCAGGGGCGTCAACAACGTCTGTCAAGCTTGTGCGGTCCAGAATGATGAGGAAGGATCCGAGGAAGAGCAGAGCAGCGGAGAGACCTCCCAGGACCAGGAGGGACGCAGTGGGCAAACGATACGGAGACTACAACTGATGGTGACATGGCTGAGATTTCAGGTAGCCAGAGGCTCTGGAAGCGAGCCGATGTGTGAGAAACACCAAGAGCCTCTGAAAGTCTTTTGCAAGGAGGACCGGGCCCTCATATGCCTCGTGTGTGATAAATCTCGGCAGCACCGAACTCACACGGTGCTCCCCGTGGAGGAGGCAGCCCAAGATTACAAGGTAAAGGATTGACCTCTAGTCTGTTAGCAAAAGTCAGGGAGATATCTGGTTTATTAACTACAGATATTTGGTTTATTAACTACAGTAGGAGTTTGGCAGTGCGTTTCACTCTGTTCTGTAGTTAACGACCTCCTCTGACCTTCAAATGTGGATTAGTTGTACAATGCTATAATTGTCATGGCACACACCCACCCCACCCCAAGCTTGAGGAGGTTCCTGAGAATTCTCTGATAGAGATCCCTGGTTCCCTTCATCCCTCTTTACAGTACGGCACTTTCCCCCAGGTTTTGTGGAAGGAGAGATTGATCGTTATACTGTATTCCAATTTAAGACTGTGATGTGGATATTCTTGGGAAACAGGCATCTTTCCTGTGGAGTGCGTTCTCCCAAAACAAACCTGTTGGTCTCCATCTATTACAGCAACAGTCTTCAACCTTCAATATAACCTGGGACCCATTTAATTATTTTTTTCACTGTCCATCTTCCAGTTTTTCTCTCTGAGGCAGGCAAATGTAAGGGAGGGCAGCCAGGTGCCTGTATCTTTGTAACAGGCGCATAGAAGAGTGAATGTTGTTAGCAATCATAACTTGTCACAGAGGACGGAGAGAAACTGCACCACTGAACTTTTCTTTTCTACATAGCTAATTAAAGGAACAGGAGGTCTGGGGTAGGCTTTGGATCGGTCTCTCTCTCTCTCTCTTGCTTTCTTGGCCAGGGGTTGTAGTGCTTAAAAACTTGTAGAAAGAAAATTGTAGTAATTCTGCTGCTCCAACCCACCTTAACTCCATGTGCAACCCACTCACCCTTGACTAGTGTAGCCGTACCTTTAGAATACTAGTGAAAACATTTCTTTTCACCCCGTATTTAAAAACAGTCATGCTGGTGCCTCTTATTTTATGTGGGATGGATATTTGGGCTGCTGTTCTTAGGATTATAATTGCTGTGATTTCTATCTGCACTAAGTCTTAATTGTTTTATAGAAATCATGTTTTTATTTGCAAGCCACTTTGAGATGAATGGAGGGCTAGAAATCTTTAATGGGAAAGGTTTTATCAGTTTATGTGTTTTGCCGTGAGGACCCCATCATCTCCCAAAGGAGATATAAAATAGGTTCTTATTTGACACTTCAATCCAAGCCTTTCCTCCCAGGGTGGCATACATGGTTCTTTGCACTCTTTAATCTTCACAACCATCCTGTGAGGTAGGTTAGGCTGACAGATAGTGACTTGTCCAAGGGCACTAACAGCGCAATCCTTTCCAACTTACACCACCGGTGTAACCAGCAGTGCAGCGAGAACGGGAGGCCCCAGAACAGAAAGGGGATTCAAATCCCCTTTGAATCCCCTTTTCGTTCTGGGGCCTCCTGTTCTCGCTGCACCGCTGGTTACACTGGTGGTGTAAGTTGGATAGGATTGTGCTGCAACTCTCTTATCACATTATGCTGGCTTTGACATGAATTCTGACCTTTGTGCAACAAACGTTCAGTGACCTGCATGAGCAATTTTAAACTTGGCATCTGCAAGAAATGGGTAGTTATATTTGAAAAGGCGTACTGTTCTTGTGGTGTGGGTTTTATATTTTTTTTTAGGAGAGCAGGCTCCAGTCCAGAGGGTGGTGATGAGGTTAGGCATTTGCCAGGGCAAAATGACTCACCTGCACTGTTCTCCTCACTTGGCACCCAGGCAGGCCAGAGGCAGCCTGGGAAGGTTCCCTGTTGGTGTGCTTCCCCTTCCAGGTTTAATGGGCTCTACTGAGGAGGCCTTGCCTGAGAACCATTCCCAATCCTGGAGCTGAAACTGTGCAAATCTTTGCTGTGTTGATCCCAGAGACCCAAAACTGGTGGGTTGGGACTCACTAGTAGGTTATCCCCAACCTAAAGTAGACTGCAGCAGTGGCATCACCCCATTACTTTGTTTATAGGGGTTATGTTCTGAGAGAGAGAGACGCAGAAGAGGCTAGTCTTCTTGTGTGTCTGTGTAGAAGAGCAATTTTGGTCAGGGGTAGCTCTTCTCATCCCCACTTCACAAGTGACATCTACCAAAATGTAGACACAACTTAAATACAGTATTCAAAAGACTAATCTTCCCTTGCATATAATCACCCTACGAGAAGCAAGAAGATGACCATGTTTTCAAAGTGGGTCCTGTGTTGTAGTGTAGGGTAGGCCCGGTCTGAAAGGTTGAAGACGACTGCAGTAAGGGAGAGACACTATAAATAAAAAGTGGATCAATGTAGACTGCAGTCCTGTGCACACTTTCCTGCGAGTAAGTACCATTGCACACAGTGGGACTTGCTTCCAAGGCAACATGCTTACCATAGTGCTGTTAGGTTGATCTTGTTGTTGTTCAGTCGTTAAGTCGTGTCCAACCCTTCATGATCCCATGAACCATATCCCGCCAGGCCTTCCTGTCCTCCACTATCTTCCTGAGTTTGCTCATTTTCATGTTCGTTGCATCGGTGATGCTGTCTAACCTTGATCTACGAGCATGCAAACTTTTCACTTTTACAAAACACCTTGTTGTAAAGAGTTTTAAAAAACTGGGATGACTGCATATTCTTATGCCTCAAATATCATTCTGGTTACTTGATCTCTGATTAACTTTAATGTTTAAGGATCCGTGCCTAAGGATGAAATATTTGCAAAGCATGAAACAGTACTTACTTTCTTGAAAAGGTAGATGCTCAAGGGCTCATGCCCATCGGAGAGTCCTGCCCTTTGAGCTCCTGATAGCCAAGCTCCTTAATCTCAAATGCAATGGACCAACTGGGTTTTTTTGCTTGCAGAGAGAAGGATGCAGGTGCTTGTTCTTATGCCATGTAGCCTAGTCCCAGAGCCTGTCATTGAAAGTTTGCTTCAGGGCTGGTGTGCAATCAAGCCCTGATTATCAAGGCATAAATGGTAGTGAGGAGACATTAAGACTACAGATTATGTTGTCCTAAAGTTCTTACCATAACTTACAGTGCAATCCTGTGAGGTAGGTTAGGCTGACAGATAGTGACTTGTCCAAGGGTACTAACAGCGCAATCCTTTCCAACTTACACCACCGGTGTAACCAGCAGTGCAGCGAGAACGGGAGGCCCCAGAACAGAAAGGGGATTTTTCTTGCACTGGTGTAACAGATCCGCAACTCTTGTGCAACTCTTGCACTGGTGTAACAGATCCGCCAGTGTAAATCCACTTATGTCACTGTAACTTGCCGTACGCTGACGGATGCAGGACGGACATAAGTGTAACCCCCCTCAGACATTGCGCATGCACAGTTCGGACACAGGATGGATGCCAGCGCAACTCCACCGGTGCAGGGGGCATTTGGACACCCCCGGAATGCCGCCTGTGCCGGCAGAGTTGCACTGGCATCTGTCCTGTGTCTGAACTGCGCATGCGCGGCATCCAAGATGGGTTACGCTGGTGTCCGTCCTGCATCCGTTGGCGTATGGCAGGTTTGGCATAAGTGGATTTACACTGGTGGATTTATTGTTACACTGGTGCAAGAGTTACACAGGATTGTGTTGATAGAATGTGACCTTATACCGAGTCAGACTATTTGACTATCTAGCCCGGTATTGTCTATTTTGACCGGCAGCACCTCTAAGATCTCAGACAAGTGTCTTTTCTAGCCCTGCTACTTCCCCCCCCCCCCCATCTTTTAACTGGGCAACCTGAGAGAATCAAATGTGCTTGCAGTGGCTGATACTTCTGGATGGAGGTTTTTGTGAGTTCCTGACACATTGCAGCAGTGTATCTGCTGTTTTAATTGTTCAGTAGCTTTGTTGAATGCTTGAGTGGAAAGATGAGATATAAATGCTTATATATAAATGTCTAGCACTTGCATGTTGCACAAGGAACTGTGGTGATTGCTGCTTGTTCAAACAGTCTCACGGGATCGGCATGGTTCAGATCAATGACTAGAGCTCAAAATTCCTGTGCTAATTGGAACACCTTCCAAGAGAGAGCTTTCCTCTTGCTCCTCCGCATTTCTGGTTTAGCACTATAGCAACTGGCAAAAGCTGCCTTAAACAGCTGCCCTAAACTATTTGTTTTTCTTTGCTCAGGAAGAAATTCAGATCCGTCTAGAGAGCCTGAAGGTAGAACGGAATGCTGTCCAAGGACAGAAGCTGATACAAGAGACGCAAACTGCAAAACATCTGGTAAGTAACTATTCTCATACCCAAATAAGACGTGAAGAGTTATTCTCAAAGGGGGGGGTAGAGGAGAAACCCTTCTATCACAAAATGATTTACACGTGTCCTCCATGTTGCAACACAGGATGGGCAGGTAAGCACACTTGCAAAATATCACACGATGACCCTTTTACTGAGAACAGGTTTAAATGTAATTGCACACAGGATTTGAAACAATTGAAAATTACTATTTAGACACTGTGTATCAGACACTGTAGATTCAAGGGTTTTAACTAATTTTATTTCTGCCTCAGTTTCCAGCCAAGGTAGTTCCCAAAACAGATTACAATTTATTTCAAAGGTCCAATATAATTAGTGAGAAGCCTCTTCTGGACCCTGGCAGTTGATTAGTAAAGGTTCCAGCTTTTCTTCAAAAAGGAGGGGGCAGAAGGACTTATAGGTGGCCTTGAGGGCTGGCTGGTGGTAAGCACAGAAGAACCCAACCCTTTTTTTGATCTTGACTCTGCAGAGTCCTTGGATGCCCGGAAATTGATGACTTAGTCCAGGCTCTTCCCTTCCAGAGAGAGGGAGAGCGGTAAGTGAACTTAAAAAAGAGCCCAGTTGAATCGGGCCAAAGGCCCATCTAGTCCAGCATTGTGTCTCCTACAGTGGCCCATCAACAGGAGGGAAAGGCATCCCTCTCTCCTGCCATTGCTCCCTGCAACTGCCGCTGAACCCAGAAGTACAGTACCTGGTTGCTGACTGATGACAAGCGTTATGTAATTAAAGATGAAGTGATAGCTTGCAACAGAGCAGGATGGTGTAGATAGGTAAAGGTATCCCTTGACAATTAAGTCGTCGTGTCCGACTCGAGGGAGCAGTGCTCATCTCCGTTTCAAAGCCAAAGAGCCAGCGCTTTCCGAAGATGCTTCCATGGTCATGTGGCCGGCATGACTCAACACCGAGGTGCATGGAACGCTGTTACCGTCCCGCTGACGTGGTACCTATTAATCTACTTGCAATTTCTTGCTTTCGAACTGCTAGGTTGGCAGGAGCTGTCGCACGGATTTGAACTGCCGACCTTTCGATCAACAGCTCATGGTTCAGTGGTTTAACCCACTGCGCCACCCGCAGTTATTTACCTCCCTAATTATTTAAAAAAGCAATCGAGTGGCAGCTCTAGGATTGAGTTATGGTGAGTGCTTGATTTCAGAACCTAACAGGTTGACTAACAGAATCATAGAATTGGGAATGATTGATGCACCTCCTTGTCCATCCCTCTCCTATGTGAAGGGACGTCCTGATTTCTTGCCCTTCTTCATTTGTTTGATCAAGCTTTAATTTTTTTTCTATTGTACAATTGTTTTCTGTGTGATTATTTAAAGTTATATATATTTGGTAACTGCTCTAGCAGTCTTTTGGCGGAAGAAAGATGCACAAATCTTGAAAACTACAAATAATATAAACCCCAAAGCTTCATTCACAGATGCCTCTCAACCTTTTCTTTGAAACTTCCAAGGATGGAGATACCACATTGTCATGGTCATTTTTGTCATCTTCTGTGTGGTTTTTCTGTGTTGCAAATGCTTTTCTTTATCGTTTCTTGACCATGCACACTTTTCTTGTCTATTTCTAAAAATAAAGTGAGACCTAATTTCTGGAAAATACTCAATAGGCTGCCTGCCTTCCCTTATCTTTGCAAGTTCCATGAGTTCAGCCATCTTGCCTATGTTTCCTATGCTTTATTTAGATTTCTTTTTCCTTCCCTATCCCTAAGGTCTTCCCTTCATAATGACCCCTTCTGGCCTGTTGTTCTAAATTCCATTTTACAGAACTCTCCTTGATCTGCCTTCTTCTCTCTTGTTTATCCTTTTCCTGCAGGAAGAGCTAAAAGTTGAGAGGGAGAAGATTGTGCTAGAGTTCCAGCATCTCCGCCTCTTTCTGGAGGAACAAGAGAACCTCCTCCTGGCTCAGTTGAGTGAACTAGAAAAGAAAGTGGAGCAAATGCAGGAGGAAAATAGTACCAAACTCTCTGACACCTTTTCCCGTCTCAGTGACCTTATTAGTGACTTGGAGAAGAATTGTCAACAGCCTGCCAGTGAATTCTTGCAGGTGAGAATGTCCTTGCCTTGCATGTCATTTTCAAGATTCGCTTCTTGAAGAAAAACAATTCATAGCAGTGGTGGTGGTGGTGGTAGTAGTAGTATAGTACAACATCAATAAGATGCCTGCTACAGTATTGGGATATGTGTGGAAGGAGGGCTTGCATATTGCAGGAATCCCTGCGGGGAGATGTTGAAGTGTGTCTATGCAGACACATTGCACCCACCATAGGATCCCTGTTGGTGGTTGGATCATCACCCATTCAAGTATGGTGGGCCAGTTTTGCTTCCAGCACAATGTTGTGCCCAATCCTGCCCCCGTGCATCATTTTCCATTTTCCCCAATGGAGTAAATGAGGGTGGTTGTAGGGACGCTGTTAGGCTGCGCATACTGGTGATCCCAGTGTTTGGGGTGAGGTTCAGGTACTGAGGCTTCTTGGTTGTATCTCAGACTACATCCTGTTCACTTTGCCCTATAGAACTCAATGGGCACCTTTTGAGGATTGATTCAGTCATCTATATAGCCCTACCACTTTGTCTGTACATTGTTGCTTTGGGTTCCATTTCTTGGTGTGATGCTGGTATGGGAGAAGATTCTGAGCAACTGCTCATGATTTGCAACAGTTACCTCTTATAATTTCAGTGCTTTACCAGTTTCAGCCACTGATGGGCGTAAAGCTGAGTGTTGGGCATTGGGTGAAGTGTTGGCCAAGATCCCATGTCCAGTCAGTGTGCCCACCTGCCCAGGCCCACCCCTAAACCTCAGTACCATCGGCAATGGTAGCATCCAGTGCACCATCAGAGTGCAGGCAGGGGGCACCATTGGTCCTGAGTCTGGGCTGTGTCTCTACAACACCTTTCTTAGCTATTTTAGCCTAATCGACTGCCATGTAACTCTTTCCAATACCGTCACTGCTGCTCTTTCAACAAACCTTTGACCTCTTTTTTTTTCCTCTTTCTCCACCATCATAAGTTGCAATCCTTTTATTTATATTTGTTTCTTTTATACCCTGCCACCTCGTGCCATTGCACCTTGAAGCGGCTTACAACCAAATAATAACAAGAGCAGTAAAATAGTGAACAGTATGCTAGTAGGATGTATTGCTTTGCACTTGTTATAACCTTACGAAATATGTATTGTTTTTATGTTTTACTATTAATAAAATGCAAATATATATGAAAAAACCACAACTAATAACAAGAGCAGTATTAGAAACAGAAATCAACTGAAGTATTAGAAATTTGTAATCAGTCAAAAAGTATAATGTTCTCCAAAGGAATGTTAAGAGGAAATGTCTCGGCAGATATTATTGTGTAGTGCTTTTTATGTATTCACCATGTAAACGAAAATTTTCTCTTTGTTTTCCCTAGAATCTCAAGAAAACCTTAAGCAGGTATGCATTTTCTCTTCAGAACTTGTAATAAAGCAAGTACCTATATTCATTTATTTATTTTTATTTATTTACAGTATTTTTATCCCACCTTTCTCCCCGAAGGGACCCAAGGCAGCTTACAACAAAAAAGAAAATACATACAGAAAATACAATACAAAAGTCACATTTTAAAACAGTAAAAAACAGCCAACAAAACCCAATAAAAACAACATCTAAAGATTGATTTAAAAAGATTATTACAATTAAAACAAGATATAAAAAACAGCAGCGCCTCCACCTGTACCAGCAGGATGTTAAAAAAGGCAAGGACTCAGAAGGCTTCTTTGAACAAGAAGGTTTTTAGGCCTCGCCGGAAAGTGTCCAAGGAGGGAGCAGTTCATTAGTCAAAGGGGAAGGAATTCCATAAGGTTGGTGCCACTACTGAGAAGGCCCTATTTCTGGCCACCGACCCTTGCACCTCCCCGGGCGACAGTACCCACAAAAGGGCCTTCTCATCTCTGATGATCTAAGGAGACGAGCCGGACTATATAGAAATAGGCGGTCTCTCAAATATCCTGGCCCCAAGCCGTATAGGCCTTTAAAGGTCAAAACCAGCACTTTGAATTGGGCCCAGAAACGAATTCTCTCTTTCTGTTGTAAATTCTGTTTCTATTCTCTCTCTCCTTCTGTTGTAAAACAAATCTTTCCCTTCCTTTCTACTACTTAGAGCACTGAAGGCAGTTAAGTTACCCTTGATATATTAATCTGTATGTAAATAAGAAGTTTTAAGTGGGAGAGCCCATGGAGAGAATCCATCTGCCTATGCCCAGAAGTGCTCTTTACAGTTTCATGTCTGAGCCCTGTCACTGAAATGAGGCTCCGGAGCTAATAATCTGCATTCAGACATCTGCATCCATGAGTCTTTCCCTTGTGAGGACGGAGATCTGCCTTAGGAGCGCATGCACACTACACAAATGATGTAAAATGTGTGAACCAGCTGACTGTTTGTACAAACATTCCTGTGATTTGCAGTCGTCCTGTAAGAGGCAGGATCGCTTAGGCAGGATTCACACAGTGTCAACAGGTATTGGACATGTTTGCTTTTGAGGCTGAATCCTGTTAGGTGAAAGATGTTTCTTCAATTTAATAAAAACAATGTGCTGCCTTTCAACACACACATTCTCAGGGTAGTTTGCACAGTAAAAAAATATTGTTATTGTGGCCTTGAGTGTTTGGATTAGGCCTCTTAATTTCTCCTGATTTAGTATTGCCACAGAAAGAAAGGCAGATGCAGATCACAGCACCATCTGACTGCATTTTTCATCTCCTTACTACCAAACCCTTGATGCCTTCCTTGGGTGAAAATATGCATTCTGGGAAACCTGAGACAGGACAAAGTATTTGCAGCATTCCTTGATCTGAAGAATCTGTTGTCTCCTAGGTGTGAAAAAGAAAAGTGCCATTGGTCTGCGGAGAGTCTTCCTCTCGATCTGGAAAAGAAGCTCAATGCAATGTCTCAGCAAAGCATGATCTTAACAGAAAACCTGGAAGCATTCAAAGGTACAAAAGATTTCAGGTAGCACTTCTGGGATGATAGAAGTTCTTGAATAGAAAACAAGTAGGCACACACGTTGACACATCATGAACAAGAAACTGCACAACGCTCACAACTGGAATCCTCCTTTTCCTGCTAAAATGTTAGCTGCACATATGCCAAAAAATCTTTCTCTTCTCCAAACCACAAGGTCTAGAACCATGCGCTCTTTAAACAGGGAAGCTGAGCACCACGATTCTGCACTAGATGCCACATGTCACGCTTGGTGCTTGATTCCTAGGTGCCCTGCCTGCATGAATGATCCATTTCCTCCCAGCCCACAGGTGTACACATTGGACTCCAGATGCGTATATATACACCCAGGCCTTGGGTAAAAATGCCTTAAGGAGGATCAACCGTTTAAGAAAACAAATGTCTGCTGACCCTGCTTATCACACTCTTTGCAAACTCCCTCAGGGGTGTGTGTGTGTGTGTGTGTGTGTGTTTGGTAATTATGACCTTGGTGTGGCAGAACAGCATAACCTTTGCCTCTTTCTCTTCCAGAAACACTGGCAGTTGAACTTGAGAGAGAAAGGACAGCTTGGCGAAATACTGTGGTGGGAGAGACAGAGCATTCACAGGTCTCCCGGCTAGTGATGTACAGGAGTGCTCGAAGAATGGACACGAAAGGTGACACAAATGGTTTGTTTTGTTCGGCTTACGTGTTTGTATGCTTCAGCCTGTAGCGTTTGTCTGCAGCTCTGGAACAGGTAGTTGCTGCTGAGTTGATCCTGGAGAATAAGCGTATTTTCATACAAGAGGTGTAAACCGAGGTGCCCTTCGCACACAGCCCGCATAAGAACTGCTTTTATTGATGGGATCTGATGCAGCAGGGCAATGCACGTGAGTGACCCCACACGTGGGCAAGCCAAATGGCCGTGCTTCCAAGTAAACAGGAAGAGGACTGAGCTACATGTGCGCTGTGTAGGAAACTTTCTAATCAGTCCCACCCATTCGCATGCAGCCCCTAGCTGTGCAGGGTTAAATTATGAAAATGGGGCTGTGCACCTCAATTTGGCTAGACAGTATGGAATGCAGTAGTACTTATCTTCTGCATTCTGCCCTGTATTAATATTTCTGGCTTGATTGTTGTGTTGTGGTGTTTTTAATTGCAAATAACTCTAGAATAGCAACCTAAAAATATAAATACTCGGGTGCCAAAAACAGCATGAGAGAGGCTGACTGGAATCTTGTGTGAAAGCTTTGGAGGCTGTACCTACTCGGCAAATGTCATTGAATTTTAACCGGCTGAACTGTCATGGCTTTCTCCATGGAACCCTGGGAACTCCAGCAAGGGGTTTTTAATGAAGGCACTGACCGTTCTTAATGCCTTCCTGTTCAGAACAACCATTTCTTTGAGAGGAAGTGGCGACCACTTGCAGGGGTGTATTAACCCCCATGGCCGGGCCCCATGGCCCCCTCCAGCACTTCAATCTTTCATCCCACTACAGCTGACGACAAATTATCAAATAGAAAATTAATCAATATACAGTGAAAGGACATTTACTGATTATCAGTAAATAGTCGTGGACAGGGACACGGACCCCTGTCCCTGCAGGGCCCCTAGGCTGAAGCCTAGTCAGCCTTATGGATAATACACCCCTGACCACTTGAACTTGTTTAGATTTAATCAGGCTGTGAAGGTTTGAGATGTTCTTAAGGACAATATTGTCTGGTCATTGACCTTATATAATAATAGGGCTATAACGAGAAGAAATGAATTGTTAGGTTTGTTGAACCTCTATGAAATAAGTTCGCAGAAACCTGGGGAAGTATCAGAAGGTCACCGTTTCCCTGCAACGCTGCCTGGAAAAGGTTCTGTGGCATCTCGACAGAAATATCTGCACATTATTATTTCCTGAATCCCACTGAAATTAATGCTGTAAGTTAGTCATGACCAACCAACTTGTTTCATTGGGTTAATGATGCTCAGTCAGGATTCACTTTCTTCGGATAAAACCCAATATTTACATACCTCTTTTTCAAACAAAAAAGTTATCAGAGCCACTTACATAAGAAAGATGGTTCCCCATTCCAGAGGGGCTCACAGTCTAAAAATAAACCCAAGGAAGACAACAGCAAACTACTACTGGGAGGGACACGGTATTGGGATAAATAGGTTCGGTTGTTCTGCCCATGTTCTGCCCACCTGGCCGAGCTGATACCCTGAACCACCAGTCAGCTGTTGCAAATCCTCCCCTGCCCTGGCATGGATGGAGAGGGGGGGGAGGAGCTGCTGCTGTCTTGTCTGTCTGTCTGTCTGTCTGTCGCCCATTAGTAATAGGCTTGAGAGCATGGCTTTGCCCAGGGCCTCCAGCAACGTGGTGCTGGCGCGGTGGCTGTGCTCCTGCTTATCTGTACTGTAGAAGATCCTCCACTTCAAGAATTGGAGAAACAGAGCTGTTGGGAAGCAGCAAAGCAGTGCTTTTATGGAGCTGTTGCATGGCTCCAGTATCTGTTTTGCAAGGTGACTCGGGGACCTGGAATTTGGAGAAAAACCAAACGTTGCAGGCAGAATTGAGAGGCGGCTTCAGAGCACCATCTCCTTCTGGCAGGGAAGCAACACTTGATTCTCCTTTTGAGCGTTGTCTCCTCAATCTCTTTTTTTTTTTCCCCTCTCTCTCCCAGCAAATGTGACTTTAGATCCACATACAGCAAACCCTCATCTCATTGTCTCTCTGGATCGGAGGAGTGTCAGGCACGGTGATCGGCTGGAGGGGCTGCCCGACAACCCTGAGCGATTTGATACAGAGCTCTTTGTGCTGGGCTGCGAAGGATTCTGCTCAGGGAGACATTGCTGGGTGGTGAACGTAGAGCAAGGGCAGAGTTGGGCAGTTGGCATTGCCAGGGAATCTGTGAAGAGAAAAGGATGCATCGCCCTCAGCCCTGAGCAAGGCATCTGGGCTGTGGAGCAGTGCTGGGGTCAATTCCAAGCGCTGACTTCCCACTGGACTTCCCTTTCCCTGCTCAGGAAACCAAAAAGGGTCCAGGTATCTCTTGACTATGAGAGAGGGTTGGTGGCATTTTTTGATGCAGATCTGGATGCTCCTGTTTTCAGTTTTCCACCCATCTCTTTCAAGCATGAGAAAATCTACCCATGGCTGTGGGTGGGACCAGGATCTCACCTTTGCATGTGCCTCTGAGGATGCTTCGACAGGAAGTCCAAGTGATTGCCCCCCCCCCCAACTTCACTGAGGCTTTTCTATTTCCTGTGATCCCCACCTAGATGACAGCAGAGGAATGTTTTCTCACCACCTGCAACTATTGCTGTCTAATCAGACACGTAAATAGCAGTAGTTTACTTAAAACTTTGCTTTGCAGAAGTTGCTTCATGTGATAATTCATCATTTGTATAAAGTGTAGGTGGAGCAATTTTCCTGCTTCCCCTGCAACGTCATCCTCTTCTGTTTTGTATTTTTTTGCAGTTCTCAGTGGAATGTTAAAAGGTAATTGGACCCATGTGGCAAATGATCTATTTTCATTGACTAATTCTAGCTGTATAGAACTGTTCTTGACTCACACAAGGCTCTACGTCACGGATTCTCAATCTTGGCACGGCTGCGACCCACCTTGTCCTCCAGTGGTGGCGTCGTGACCCACCATGTCCTCCAACAGCGGTGTCGCAACCTCCTGCCACTGCTCCTGGCCCAAGACAGCCTCTGTGGGTGTCAGAGATGCCTCCCAACACAACTGGAAGTTGTGTTGGAGAAACCAGAAGTGACCCAGAAGTCACTTCCAGAGGCCTTCTGAGGCCCGCAGAGGCCGTCCTGGGCTGGGAGCAGCTGCAGGAGGTGAGTCGCGACCTGGGAGTGGCCTCCAGTTGCTTCCATTTGGCTCCAATTTGGAAGCAAGGGTGGGTGGATGGGCCTAACTAGCAGTCCACAGTTTGAGAAGCTCTGCTCTAAGTAAAGGTCATTGGAGCAAAATACAGTGGATTATTTGTTTGTATATCTGGGTGTGATGTCAAGTTTCAGCAGGGCTTTAATCCTATCACAGAAGTGCATAATGAAGCCCTTACCATGGCAGCTGCTACAGAATTCTGCAAAACTGAGTCTTCATTTTAAAAAAACACAAGTTATGTTTCTAGCCCTTTTGGCTGCAGTAGGGGAGGGGGAAGCCCTGAGCACCTGCTTGAGGAATTCAACCATGTATTTAAAAAGCAAAGAAAGTGGGATAGCCAGGAGTCAGAGGCTGCTCCTAGTATGACTTAATATTTCCAGCTTGTTCACACTTTTGACTAATGTTAAATATTAAGCCATTGTGCAACAACGAATCATGTAGAAGGAGCCTGCGTTTGGTGCCTCCCTGGCAGGTAAGTACCAGGAGCATGAATGTCCAAAGGCTGTGGTCAGCAGGGATGGGAGCTGGTGTCCTCCTGTTCTTCTGTCTCCCCCACCCCCTTCCAATGAACAGAGGCCTAAGTGCATTTAAAAAAAACCCAGCAAAATTAACAGTAATTAAAAAAAATTACAACAGCAATAATTGCTGATAAAGCCAGGACCATGGTGTTAATTAATCCCCATATGGGAGAGTTAACCACTTGTCTCAATCCAGGCCTAAAGTAATTAAAGCAAATTTCCTGATAAAGTCTAATTCAGTAATTTCATGGTGGCACTGTCTTTAAAGAATGGTAGCTTTGGTCAGCAGCAGAGGATCTGGGGAGCCTGAAATGTTCTCCAGCTGGTAGAAAGAACAGCCTTCTAAGGCTCAAAAAATCCCTGATAGAAATTGCAAGCACAGGTTTAACTACCAACTGGGGTTGGTGGAATTCACATTGAGACTGTGGTGCAGAAGAGGTTCAAACACCCCCCCCCCCTTGTATTTTTCCTAGTGACAGTAATTATTCTGTAAGGCAGTTTTCTCTGTATCAGATGCAAGGGAGTGACAACAGGAACAGGAAATAGGTTATCTTGTTGTCTTGTGCTCCCTGAGGCATCTGGTGGGGCTACTGTGAGATACAGGAAGCTGGACTAGATGGGCCTTTGGCCTGATCCAGCAGGGCTCTTCTTATGTTCTTAAATCCTCCACAACAGCTACCTGGCACTAACCCCTATGCACACTTGGGAATAAGACTACAGAAACCAGCAAGCCTGTCTTCAACTAAAAATGAACTGGATAGAGCTGCCCAGCAGTAGCCATGTGCATACTTGGAAGTAAGCCACATTAGACTTGGTGGTACTTGAGTAAACAGGGATTCACCATTAGTCTGAAAATTAATTATCAGACTGAAACCATTACAAAAGGAGGCTTAACCTCATGTGTTCATTATTGAATTTCCTCCAACTGCCTTCCAGAATATTTTTTTTAAAGTCTAGCATAGAAAGTCATTTTGTTATCACCCCTCCCTGGGGGTGTCACCCAGTGTTAGGCTTACCATATCCAAAGGGGGACAG
This sequence comes from Plestiodon gilberti rubricaudatus, assembly GCA_026170595.1. Classification (NCBI taxonomy): domain Eukaryota; kingdom Metazoa; phylum Chordata; class Lepidosauria; order Squamata; family Scincidae; genus Plestiodon; species Plestiodon gilberti. Next base: position 248,691,229 of record JANXHW010000002.1, read on the forward strand.
GGTGCCTACACCTTTAACCATTGTAAAAAGAGGGAATTTGGGCAGGTGCAGCTTGTTGCACCCTTCCATTATGAGCTGCACCTGCCCAAATTCCCTCTTTTTACAAGGGTTAAAGGTGTAGGCACCCTGTCCCCCCTTTGGATATGGTAAACCTACCCAGTGTGGTCTGCAAACCCCCCCCCCCCCATGTCCCCACGCTTATGTCATTTTGTTGTGTTTGGTCCAGTGGCTGGTATGCAGGGTTAAACGTCTTCATTTACACAATACTTTAAAATGCTGCCTTTATATCAAATGAATAAAGAATGCAAAAAGGGCAGTCATGTTTGTTAGGAAATGCAGGGTGAGAATGTCATTTGAACATCGAAACGGGCATGTGGTTGAGGCAAGGAGCTGAACCCTCCCCGCCCCCCTCTTACCTCCCCGCAATCCATTGACATTTCGGAGCCAGGCTAGGGAAATAAATGACAGTGGGGATGGGCATCGGGGAGATAGTGTTCAGCTCCCTTTATCTGCCTGTCCCGTGGGACAGTAGACCCCGCCCGTCCTCACCCATCTCTTGAACCAAACCAATGGAAGCTTCTTTCCCAGGGTAGATCAGAATGCTTAGCAGCTGCAGGACCCCAATCGGACCCGTAGGTTGAAATCTCCCCACGATACCAATCGCACGCGTTATTTTATTTAGATCGGAAAAAGCAAGCACGCCAGCCCAAAGAGACAAGCCTGGCTGAACGGGAGAATTTCAGCGGTGTAGGAACAAATTACATACTTTATTATATTCCTGGGCCGCCTCCTCGACGGGAACGACTTCATGAGGCAGGATTCCCTGCAGACAACGCAGATCGGGGCCTGATCTTTCCTGCTAGCAGCAGAAGCGCGACAGTGGCTCCTGGGATCTTGGACAGACTCTTGTCTTCTGGCAAAGCTTCTGCCCTCTCCACCTCTACGAGTTCAACCTGGTCCATATAGAGTCCTGGCCTCGGCTCCCTGTTGCTCCGCAAGTTTCTGTCCAGGATCGTTTTCCGGCATTGTGGACGGGAAGTTTCCCTGAGCTTTTGCCCAGCAATTAACGGTGCAGGGCTGGCAAAAATTGTGCCCACAGAGAGAGTCAAGATACGGAAATACTCCAAACAAGCAGCTTCTGCCTTCGGCTTCGCAACGGTCTCTACTTACCGGTAGTTTCGTTTCTGGATGCCTGCAGCGTTTAAGGTTCGTCCGATTGGCTGCGCCGGGTGAAGCTCCTTGAGATCAGCAAGGGGCGTTGAGTGGGGCGAGAGAGGCATTGATCCCCCCCTTGAGTGCAACAGGGAGTCTGACTCGTGTGTGTGGAAACTGCTTCCCAGTGCTGTGGATTCTCTAGGCCTAGGGAAGGCTTGCAGGGCAAATATTTTGTTACTGCTGTTCTACCATTTCATTGGTTAGGTTTTTTAGTATTTTCTTTAGTGCTTGCGTTTTGTACACCACTTTGATATTGGTGTACAAAAAACACAAGCACTAAGGATAGGCTTACCATATCCAAAGGGGGACAGGGTGCCTACACCTTTAACCATTTGTAAAAAGAGGGAATTTGGGCAGGTGCAGCTTGTTGCACCCTTCCATTCTGAGCTGCACCTGCCCAAATTCCCTCTTTTTACAATGGTTAAAGGTGTAGGCACCCTGTCCCCCTTTGGATATGGTAAGCCTAACTAAGGAAAATACTAAAAATCTATATCTAGAGAGAGAGAGAGGTGGAAATAGAGGAATATTATACTGTATTCTCGATTTCTCTCCTTTTCAGTCAATCAGTTTTGTTGCCTTGTGCCCTATGTCATCTCCCCTCAGCTGCCCCTCCCCCTTCCGACTGCCCCCTAGCCGACTTTTCTCCCCTTCTTGCACTACTTCCCCCACATTCCAACCATGCTCTTCCCTTCACTTCCCTGTGACCTCGTAGCACAATTTCCCCGCCCCCCCTGCGGAGCCATCTCACCACAACAACACTTGAGCTGCTGAGGAGCTTCCACGTTCCATCCCCGTTCCGCTCTGAGAACTTTTCGACGCTGCAACAGCGTCTATGAGCTCCCCCGTGCGCCCACTGGAAATCCACCAATCAGAGAAGGACTTTAGCAAAGGAACTTTTGCATTCTTTGCTCCCTTCCTTCCCGTCGCAAACGGACACCCCCAACTCTTGTCTTGTTTCCGTCTCACTCAGTGTCTGCAGCTGCAAGTGATCATGGACCCAGTAGCAGACAATCCTCTGCAAGGTCTCCAAAAGGCGGCAGTTTGCGCCATCTGCCTGGAATATTTCGCGGACCCCGTCTCCATAGACTGCGGGCACACTTTCTGCAGGGCCTGCATCACTCAATACTGCGCGGATTCCCGCAGACGTTTCTGTTGCCCGCACTGCCGAAGGAGAGCTTGCAAGAGAGATTTCAGACCTAACAGAGAACTGGCAGATATGGTTGACCTGGCCAAACGGTTGAAGTTACAGGCAGAAAAAGCTGCAGGAGGGTGTGAGAAACACCAGGAACCCCTGAAGCTCTTCTGTGAAGATGACCAAACTCTCATCTGTGTCGTCTGTGACAGATCCAAGGAGCACAGAACTCACTCAGTGCTTCCTCTAGAGGAGGCTGTTCAGGACTACAAGGTAAGGTCGGTGTTTGTTAGTGCCATGCGTAGGTTGCCATTGCACCGGCAACTAGCCCCTAGGCCAGTGGTTCCCAAAGTGGGAGGCGTGGTTCCCAGGGGAGCCGCGGATACCAATCAGGGGAGCCGTGGAGTACCACGGAATCCCCTTGGAAAACAATGCAATGCCAATTGGCAGGCATCAACATAATGTCATGGGGAGCCGTGGCCAATGGTCAAGGGATCCACAGGTCGGAAAAGTTGGGGAAACACTGCCCTATGCTATACTATGGTGTTGGGGAAGCCACAGGCTGACCAAAGGGAGTAGTGCCTAGTGGTTAGCACTTGGCACACACGTTTTTGGTCTCCTTTTCACTGTCTTAGTGGGTCAGTGGCTGAATGGAGGGAGGCTGGTAGCTATCCGCTGCCACCATCCCAGGCAGGGGAAGTCAGGCGGAGGGTCATCTGGGAAAAATCTCACAATGGATCTGGTTGTGCTTACTGCAGACACATATTCATCACACAAATTCACTAGGGCTGCAATCCTATACAAACTTACCTGGGAGTAAGTCCCATTGAACTCAATGGGGCTTACTTCTGAGTAGACATGCATAGGATTGTGCTGTAGATAGGTAGCTACCGTGGAACAGAAAGGAAGCAGTACTCAGCCATCCTGTAAGGTGCACAGGTAAGAGGCATGCATGCTCCACCCACTCAAAGATCTACAAGAAATAGCCAACAGTTGACTAAAACTGTTGTACCTGGCTTGACTAAAACTGTTGCAATCCTATGTACCTGGGAGTAAGTCCCATTGAAATATGTGTGACTTACTTCTGAGTAGACATGCACAGGATTGTGCTGTAAGACTAGAAAATCAGGAACCTGTACAGAGGCTATTGTGGTGTTAGCTAAAAATCAATCCAGTGATGTCATGGCCTGCAGAAAAGAGCCTTCAGCAAAATATGAGAGAAGCGTGCTCAGGATAAATCCTTGATTTGAGATTAATGCTGCCAACAAGAAATGTCCCTATTGTATCTGTGTCACGTTGGAGGGTATTTGTAGGAGGTCTTCCAGACTCTGCTCAGGATGTCCATTCACTAGACTAGGCTCTTTTTGAGGAAGAGAAGGGGGAATGAAAAGGAGTTTATTTGCCTTTTCAGATGCAGTGGCTCCTGTTCACTGCAATGAAGTGTGAACTAGCAAGAAGATTTGCAAAGCAAAACGTTGTTGATGAACCAGGAGGAAATGGGGTAGTCCAGTGGCAAGACAGACAGAAATGCTTAGAAAGAAAGCATGTACTTATTTAAAATATAATTAAGAACATTGCTCAAGTTCTTGAGCCACTGACTAGATTTAGGGTTTGATCCCAACGTTTCGCTTTCACCTGTGGAAAAGCATCTTCCGGGGTTGCAAGAAGTTAGCATCCCCTGCTCAGTGTTCTTAAACAGAAATTAAAAGAGAGCCAGCAACATATTCTTTGCCCTAGCAAAGTTGCTTCTCTTTTCAGGAACAAATCCAGAGTCAGTCCCAGAGCCTTAAGCAAGAGAGAGAAAAACTCGAAGAGCTTAAGCAGACTGGAGAGAAAACAACTGAGGAGTATCTGGTAGGTGCTGCGCCAAGATGGACTTGGGGAGAGGAGAAGCTTTGGAATCCGTCCTTGCAGGAGTGTCCTCTTAGGTAGGAGATGGGTGATGTCCCTGATTGCAGTCCTGGCCCTGTGTGATCTCTGCATTCATCATGGCACGTCAGACCCCCCCGCACTTGTGACATACCTGAAGCCCCACCTGGTACTGCCTTTGGTGCTGCCTACCCTGCCTTTATATGTGAATAACAGCACAATCCTGGGTAGCGCTGTGCTGGGGGAGCATGCGCTCCCCTGGCGCAGGGTGTCATAAACGCGCCATAAAGCGCGTTTACCGGACCCAGCAAGTAAGGACCGCTGGCGCAGCAGCTGGCAGCCCTTACCTGGGCTCCTGTCCAGCCCTGTGCCCACCGGAGCAGGTAAGTCCTACCCCGGCCGGGATGGGGAGGGCAGACCAGGCGGGCAGGGAGGGCGGCCCTAGGCTGCCCTGATGCCTGGAGAGGGTGGGGATATCAGTGGTGAGATACGCCATATCCTAGGCCCTCTCCAGGCCTGACGCGGACTTACACGGCCAGCGCGAATGTACGTGAGCTCTGGATCTCGTGTACATTCGAGGAGGCCCATTGTGCCTCCTGCTACTTACACCCGGGGAAGGGGACAATTGTCCCCTTCCCTTGAGGTGCACCAGGGCTGCCCCGGGGCAGCCCTGAACCTGCATAGGATATGGCGGCCGGTCCTTTAGGCCGGCCGCCGTATCTTACACAGGATTGGGCTGCCCACAAGATGGGTAAATAAAAAACACACGTCTGCTCTATCAAGTTTAGCGATGCTAGTTTAATAGTTAGTTGCAGAAAATATTTTATCTATTTTATTTATTTTTCACATTTTTATACCGCCCTTCCTCCAAGGAGCTCAGAGTGGTGTACATATTTCCTCCCCTCCTTTTGTCCTCACAACAACCCTGTGAGGTAGGTGGGGCTGAGAGATAGTGACTGGCCCAAGGTCACCCAGGAAGCTTCGTGGCTGAGCGGGGATTTGAACCTGGATCTTCCAGGTCTAAGTCTGACTCCCAAACCACTACACCATTTCACATGGGAAAGCATTAAAAATATGCTCCATCACCTTTAATAATATGAAACACATCACCTTTAATAATATGAAACAGTAGCATCCATTCTACCCCTGAGAACTTAACCACCTGATATTTCTGCATGTGTAGAGCGCATCCAAGTATTCATATGATTGCATTGTTGTACCTACATCTTCCTCCTCTGGTCTTTTAATTACTGTATAGGGAAAATTGGATGCTGAAATGAAGAAGTTGACCTCTGAATTTGAACTGCTGCATCTGTTCCTTGAGAAAATAAAGCAGCAACTTCTGGACCAGTTGAATGAACTGGAGCTAGAGATTAAGGAAAGGCAGAAGGAAAATGACACTAAATTCTCTGAGGAGTTTTCTATTCTGGAGGACCTGATCAGTGAGATGGAACAGATGTGTAAGGGGCCAACTGAAGAATTTTTGCAGGTGAGAACCAGGTTATTCACAAATACGTTTTGACAAAGGAGTAGTAATATGTGAGCCTGAGAGTCCTGGATTCAACAGTGAGGAGTTATGAATCCCATCTATGAATGAATCCCAACATTCCGAAGCATGTTTGTACAATCTGTGAACTCTTGTTCAAATGCTAGCTTGCATTAAAACCTGACATTTCAGTTTCTAGACCTTATGGGTTACAGCCAGAGGTTTAAAAACTTGCTGGCAGAATTGTGAAGGATCAGAAATACGCAGATGACACTCAGTTCTATCTCACTGTATTGTTTTACAACTGCCCAGCACTTTTTTTTTTTGCCAGACTCCTCTTGTCCTTTTAACAGAAGTGTGACATGTAGTGGAAGCTTTTTATGGCAAGGAGATGAGCATTATCACTTACTAATTGCTGCAGACCAAAGATGTGTTAAAGAGACAGCCTGTGGGGTAGACACTGAAAATTAGAGGAGAGAGAGAGAATTAGAACAGACAAATCTCTTTACCCAGCGTGTAATTAATCTGTGGAACTCCGTGCCACAGGATGTGGTGATGGCACCTGGCCTGGATGCTTTTAAAAGCGGATTAGACAGATTTATGAAGGAAAAGTCCATCGCTTGTTACAAGTCATGATGGGTATATGCAACTTCCTGGTTTTAGTAGTAGGCTATCTCTTAATGCCAGATGCAAGGGAGTGGCAACAGGATACAGGTATCATGTTGTCTCATGTGCTCCCTGAGGCATCTGGTGGGGCCACTGTGAGATACAGGAAGCTGGACTAGATGGGCTTTTGGCCTGATCCAGCAGGGCTCTTCTTATGTTTTCTATTCACTCTATCCATCCCGCTCCGCCGGCGTTGGGTGTCGCAAAAGTGGCGTAAAGCACTTTTGCGGCACCCAGAGAGTAAGTGGCACTGAGGCCGGTGCCACTTACTGGGCCATCCTCCATGACCTGCGCTGCCGGACACAGGTAAGTCCTTCGGTGGGAGGGTGGGCCAGGGTGGCAGGGGAGGGGGTGATTGGCTGGCCAGGGAGAGAGGCGGAGATATCAGTGGCGTGCTCTGTCATATCCCTGTCCCTGCGCTGTGCTGGGCTTACATGGCCTACCTGGTTGCGCATCAGCTCTGGAGCTGCTGTACATCTGAAGAGCCCCATTGGGGCCTCCGGGGCTTACTCCAGAACATCCCCTTCCTCTGAGGTGAGCCCTGGCCATGCTGGTGTGGGCCACATCCTGACTAGGATGCAGCAACTGGCCATTTTGGCCAGCCGCCGCATCTTAGGCACGATCGGGCTGCCTGTCATGCCCCCCCTCAAGCACCTTCTTTCTAGACTGAAGATCCCCAGACATTGTAGCCTTTCCTCATAAGAGAGGTGTCCCAGCCCACTAATGGTCGCTCTCTTTTGCACCTTTTCCAGTTCCACTATATCAAAAGATATATTCCATAACTATGCCCAATAGGTCACTAGGTTGGATTGAGCATTCATCATTAACAAGTTGCTCTTATGTTTTTAAGACTAATTAAAGGAAAGAGACTCTCCAAAACATGATCTCAACAGATAAATATACGGTATGAATGTACAATATTCTGCATTCATCATGTGAACTCACTTTCCTCTCCTTTCTCACCCCTTCAGGATGTCAAGAAGATCCTGAGCAGGTACGTGGCTCTTTCCTGCTGGTTTTTGCTGAGGGTCTGAAGGCTGATTGACACCTGCATCTGCATCATTTGATTACTGAACTCAGGATGACTTACAGCTGAATGTGTGAATGGGCTACACTTAATAGTGTTTCCAGAGGGGTTTATTTAACGACACCGGTGGAAAGAGCCTGAAGGATGTTGGGAAGTAAAGAGTTGCAATGACAAGGGTAGCAAGGGAGACCAGGCACAGAATGGCAGGTGCAATCTTGAATGTATGAAGAAAGATCATAGAGAAATCCTGGGACTTGGATAGAGAGAAGAGCAACAGATAGGGAGATAGGATAGAATACAGTAGAGCAAACGAATGAAAAAAAATTAAAAATGTAGAGGAAGCATAAGCAGAATACCAGAAAAAAAAACAGAGCCAATGCAGTAGATAGGAAAAAAATAAGTAAGCTTGTACTACAGTTTTGGGCATGAAAACACATTTTTATTTGCCACAGCAATGGAAGCTTGCAGCACCTATTTCTTATGCTGTGTTTGCTACCAGGCTACAGTGACCCAACCCCAAAATGCACACAAGAATAATTTCGTTAATTTTCCTCCCCCCCCCCCCCCCGCGTTGACTATCACCCTTCCTTTCAAATACCCCCGCAGGACCATCAAGCATTAATACGAGCTAGATTGAATGTTGTTCCATTTCAAGTCCTCTCAGGCAGATTCTCCAATATCCCATTCTCCAACCGTCGTCGTCCTTAGGGTTCTGGGGTTGTGGAGACTCTTTTTCATATATTCTTTTACTGTAAATTTAATGTACAACCTCATTCCCAATATTTGGATCCCATACTTATGAAATACCCAGGCCGCTCAGATGACGTAAAATTGTCTCTCTGTCTCAATGATGGATTGTCTGAGACGGTAGGGAATGTTGCAAAATTTATATTATCGGTAGAGCTTCTTTTTCAGGCTAGGTTTTATTGAAAGGATTTCTGCCTTAACATATGTGTTTTTATTTGTGGTTCTGTGATTATGCCAATAAAGGTGGGTATTATTATTATTATTATTATTATTAAGAATCATTTCAGTTTGAGTGTTCTCCTTGCTAGGTGTAAGAAGAAACCATTTCATGTGTCGCTGGAGATTCCTCCAGACCTAAATGAGAAACTCAGTATCTTGGCTGAGAACAATACTTGCTTTGCAGAAATCCTGAAGAAATTCAAAGGTAAAAGAAAATTGCTCAAACTCTGATGCTTCTTTATCTTCATCATTTCCATCTCTCTCTTTTGCAGCAGCCACTAAAACCCTCAAGTGTGTCCAAATATGTCCTCAAGTGTTCTTGTTTTAACCCTTCCAACTTGTTACTTACTGATCTCTCTTCTTCAGTGTATTTAGAACATCTCAGATTTTGTCAGCGGAAAACTGAGAAAGGAAAGTGTGGATATGTACACGGTATACAAAAAAGAGGAGGCAAGAAAAGTTCTCCTTGCTGTCTTCTCAATCTCCTGGCATTGAGTACTGTACTGCAATTAAATTGTATAGGTAGCTGGGAAGATTGTCCTTAAGGATGTAGTCCTTGAACATGGATTGGAAACTGGAGGGCCACTCCCTATAGCAGGGGGTCTATGATCAGCAGGCTGGTATCTATGTAAATACAGCATTACTAATTTGCAAACTTACAAAGATTGTAGAATTTGGGTTTTCTGCAGTTGCAGATGTTTTGAAGTGTAGGATTTTAGACCTCTCTAAATTCTGTGCCCACCCTCTCAGAGTTTTAGCTTCTTCCTCTGCTGTTTGCCTCTCATAATAGGTGTTGTATATTATTGTATATTATTATTAGTACACCTTTAAAATCTTATATGGCATGGAACCGGGATATCTTAAGGACCGCCTTCTCCCTCATAATCCTGCCCGTCCCCTAAGATTGTTAGGTAGGGCCCTTCTTAGAATACCACTGGCTAAGGGGATGGTGACAAGGTGCAGGGCCTTCTTTGTTGTGGCACCACATCTATGAAATGAACTTCCAGAAGATCTGAGGACAGCCCCCTCTATATGGTTTCCGGCAGGGCTTAAAAACGTATCTGTTTTACCGGTAGTTGGCATTTGAGGAGGAATGATCCTCCTGGTTACCCCTTTCTTTCATCATTGTTTATATGTTCTGTTTTATGTACTGTACTGTCGCTTTTATGGTTTTTATTTTGCTGCTATTAAGTGTTTTCATTCGCTCCTGTGCTATTGCTTTGGCGGCTTTATTGTTACCTGTTTGTACTTTATATATTTTGTATTAAGTGATGTTAAATTGTGTTATGTTGTATGCCACTTTGTACTGAGGAGAAGCGGAACAAAGATATTTTAAATAAATACATACCGGTAGTAGGAAAATGTGGACAAAGTAGCAGGACATCAGGAATGTTATGTCTCTCCCCTTTGCTTTTCTCTCTAGACACTTTATTATTTGGACTTCAAGAAAGGGATGAGTTTCCAGCAGCAGGTATGCCCATAAATTGGACATAGAAATTGTGTGTCTGCTGACTGAAGAAGGATGAGATTTTCCATGAATGTATTCTCTAATGAAAAGTGAACCTGTAGGTGTTTGGGAATCTGAACAAATTGGCTAAAGTAAGAACAAACTTTGGTTGTTGGTTGGATACAAACGTTCTGAGAAAAATGACTTGTTTTTATAACCTGCTATTACCTCTGTTTCCCTGAAAATAAGACCTCCCCGAAAGTAAAACCTACTGTCATTTTTGCATGATTTTTGCTGGCACTCGTCAATACTGTATAAGTCCTCTCCGAAAGTAAGACCTAGCTAGGATCATCAGCCAGATGGACACGGCACCACCACCCCGCGACCCCCCCCCCCCGGCACTTACTTTGACCGATTTAAGCTTCATTATTTCCTGAGGGTGCAAGGCCTGCACTCGAGTCCTCCACCATGGAGACGACGTGCTAGAGAGACTTTGTAAGGTTGTAAGGACTCTGTAACTTTGACTTTAATCGGTCAAAGTAAGTGCCGGGGGGGGGGGGGGAGGTCGCGCCACAGGTTGGGAAAATAAGAACTCCCTGAAAATAAAACCTACTGCATTTTTGGAGCCAAAATTAATAAGACACTGTCTTATTTTCGGGGAAACACGGTAGAAGGCCTCACACAGGAAGGACAGTGACACATACTTTTAGAATACCCACATGGCAGAGCCCTGTCGGGATTGTAGGCATTTGAACTGCAGGTGGAGGATTTAATAGTTGAGATTTTCCATGTGAAGAACTCTTTACTTGCAAAAACCAAGCACATCAGGGACCCTGCTTGTTCCCATCCCTCCCACAGAGCAAACAGCACTGATGGGACTGATTATTCCCCCCCCTCCCGGAAACAGGCAGGAGTCCTGATCCAAATCTGACAACTTTGTAACTGCCACTAATGCTTTTTGTTCATTTGTTTGTTTTAAAGGGAGATCCATTTCACAGATTGCCTTATTGAGTTTGGGCCTCGTAGCAGGGAGACCTGGTTTCAAATCCCAACTTAGCCCCAAAGCTTTCCGGCCTACTTTTTCTAAAGTTGTTGTGAAGAAATGGAGGGGGGGGGATCATGGCTGTCTCCTTGAGTTCTTTTGAAGGAAAGATTGGCATCCGGATGAATAATAACTTCATACTACATTCCGGCTCTGTGCTATAAGCAGCATGCAGCTGCTTATAGCATTCTGTTTTTAAACAAAAACTGTTTGTTTAAGCAAGAAATAAAGGTAAGGGGCGTGGGGAGGCCATGCGGGGCCTCCCCATGCCTGTATCCAGGGGGGGGGGGCTGGAACATATCCCCTGCAGATACGGAGCCCAACTGTAAATTTTTGAGTACCAGATGCCAGGAATAACAGCATCACTTTTCTGCAATGCTTGTGAGCTTCCCTGGGGCGTTTTGCTAGCTGCTGTTAGAATGCTGCATTAGACAGATCTTTAGTCTGATCCAGCAAAGCAGATTCTTAAGATCTTAGCGTTTGTTCACTGCTGCTCAGATTGTGCACAGGAAGAAACTTATGTCTATGGAAGTGATCAGCTTCAACATAGTGCTACCCTGTGGTAAACTACCGTGTTCCCCCCATAATAAGATAGTGTCCAAAAATTTTGGCTCCAAAAAATGCAGTAGGTCTTATTTTCAGGGAGGTCTTATTTTCCCAACCTGTGGCACGACACCCCCCCCCCCCCCGGCACTTACTTTGACCAATTAAAGCGTCATTCTTTCCCGAGGGTGCGAGGCCTGCACGGCCTGTACTTGAGTCCTCCACCATAGAGACGACATGCTAGAGAGGCCTGCAAGGAGGCTGCAACCTGGCAGAGTCTCTCTAGCACGTCATCTCTATGGTGGAGGACTCAAGTACTGGCCTTCCAGACGTTGTAGAGCTTTGCACCCTCGGGAAAGAACGAAGCTTAAATCGGTCAAAGGGGGTGCTGGGGGGGTCGCGTCCGTCTGGCTGATGATCCTAACTAGGTCTTATTTTCAGGGGAGGTCTTATATTTGAGTGCCAACAAAAATCGCGGGGGGGGGGAGAAATGATGGTAGGTCTTTCGGGGGTGGTCTTATTTTCAGGGTAACAGGGAAGACAAGCCCTAACTCTTCCCTCCTCTCTGTCTCATTGCAGCCAAGCTGACACTGGATGTAGACACTGCAGGCCCCTACCTCATCCTGTCTGAGAATGGGAAAAGCGTGAAGTTGGGAGACACACGCCAGAACCGTGCCAACTCTCGGGATAGATTTAATGTGTACCCCTGTGTGCTAGGCAGAGAAGGGTTTACCTCTGGCAGACACCGCTGGGAGGTTGAGGTAGTGAGAGGGGGATGTTGGGCTGTGGGTGTGGCCAGAGAGTCGGTGAAGAGGAAGAAGAAACTCGATTTCCGGCCTGAGGAGGGGATCTGGGCTTTGGAGCATGTGGGAGGGGATAATTACCGAGCTCTGACCTCTCCCCCAACCCCCCTGCCACTCAGCAAGACCTGCCAAAGGGTCCGGGTGCGTCTGGACTATGAAAAGGGTGAGGTGACATTTTTTGATACAAAGAATAATGAATGGATCTTCACCTTTCCATCAATCTCTTTTGCGGGGGAGACGGTCTATCCCTGGCTGTGGGTGGGGCTCGGATCAAAACTCAGACTATGTCCCTAAGTTGTACTTTTTTTAAAGAAAAGAACACTTCAGATCGGCTCCCTGAAGTGATCGAAACCAACTTCCGGTTTCGGACAAAAAATGGAAGTGGGTCTCTATTGCTTCAGGGAGCCGATCTGAAGCATGGGAAGACCTCCAGAGGAGGCTGTGGGGGCCCCACACCCTCCAGAGGGCCAGTGCGACCCCCGGTGAGTTAAAAACTTACCTGTCAGCGGCAGTGGAATGTCACCATATGTCGCCATCTCCCTTAAGGGGGTAGTGACTGCATCCGCTTTTTGTGGTAGGTCATGACCTACCACTTTGAGAACCACTGCCCTACAGGCAACAAGCTCTGGTTTTTATTTTTATATATCCAATATAGATTTGGGAGAAATGCACATGAAAGGGACAGCATCATGTTCCATCTGAAAGACACATGAAAGTGTCTGTATGAAATATTATACTATATGAAGTATGCCAAGGGACCAAAGTATGAAATAGCCCACCACTTTTCATAGCTCTCTGGCCTAAAGTTGTCTCCTTCAACCATTTTGAGGCTCAGGGCAAGAGCATACTCCCACTAGAAGGCATACACTGTCAGTAATACAATGGATGAAATGGAAAATGCTACATTGGATTAGATGTGGTGGGGCTCAGAGGTGTAGACATCTTTAAAATCAGAAGGCTGGGGAGGGATGGTGAAAGCAGAGGGGAGGGGGTTATTAGGCTTTATGAGACCAAAGCTCTACCTTAGGGTTGCATAAAAATGTGCGTAGCAAGACATGAAAATAAATTGGTATAAAATATACATTTTTGTCTTATATATCCATATACCTATAAGCAAGAAAAAGGGTTAACAGGCAGGACCAGTTTTTCTCAAGGCAAAGAAATCACCCCACCATTGGAGCCAGAGTAGCAAGTTTTCCAGGAGCAAAGTCCCTGATTTTTGGCCTCTGTACTGGTTTTGTCTGTTTATTGGGAAAAAGCCAAACAAACATGTAGCCTGATTCTACTTACGTTTATTTAATTTCACTGGGTTCAACAGACTTCTGCCTATGTGTACATACAACTGAATCTCTAGTCGTTTGAACATTGTGCATCATTCCTGTCCCATGAATTTTGGTGTCTATTTTTCATTTTAGAGACTTGCTTAATGCAATTGCAGGTATCCAGTTTACAAACCTACACTCTTGTGAGCTGTAAAACACTCTTGTGAGCTTGTAAAACACCTTATTCAAAACTTAGCCAGAAACTCAGCCGATGTCCTTCCGTTAGCTGCTATCATTCTGGACTGCTATAGAACATGTAGCCTGTAGAATGCTAGCCTACCGTACACGGTTGGACTCAGGATGATTGAGATCATGCATATGATGCACTTTGAACATACAGGGGCCTATGTGTGTGAGAGAAATTAAGAGCAAACGAAAATGGAGTTACTATTTACACCAGGATGGAGTTAGTATTTGAAACAGACGTGAAACTAACACAAAGTTCCAATTATAACTTTCTCAGCAGAGCCAACTATAACGCTAATAGCAGGAACTGCGAAAACATTACCTTGGCAGAGGACCATATCCTCTAATACACAGCACAGACCAATGTCTTCTGACACGCAACATCCTCTGACACGGAGAGCATTAGAGAACATTGTCCCTTGTCTTTATAAGTTACAGGTCAGTATGACCTTGGTGTCTGAACAACGGATGTTCAAGGAACATAATATCTGATCAGGAAGACACGTGTGTTGTTATTGCCAGCACGGGTACAGTTGTATAACAGCTTATCAGGAATAACATCATGTTGGTTACGGGTATGAAGATATATATACCTGTGTCTTGCTTCATGTCGGGGTGTGAGCTTTTCTTGCACCCCTTGTACACAACTTGACGTGTCCTTGTGTGTAAGGAGTAATAAGAATAAAGACCGTGCTTTGAGTCACTGTGTCACTTCCTGTTTGACCACAACCTGATCCAAGAACGTTCAGGAGATTTAACACCTAAGAAAATGTATCTCCAACATATGCTGTACAAGCATGGTCTGCTAGATAATAGCATACGTTTCCCCATCACACCACTCTGAGTTAAGGGTCTTGCAGAGATCAGCGTCCGTGTCTGCTCTCCATGGTATTTTACTAACAAGGGCCGACTTCCCATTTGAAAGAGCAGCAACTCCACCATGTTCTTCTAAGCAAAAGCTGTAGCTCAGGGCTGGCCCTGCTATGTGCTAAGTTGAGGCAATCACCTCAGGGGGCTATATAGCTACTGTGCCTGAGGCACTAATAAAGGGCACAAACTGTTAGCTATGTTTTTGCTGTGGGTTCTCTTGGATCTTATGTCTCAGGTGCCAAGAGGTCTTCAGTAGGCCCTACTAGAATTGCATGCTGCAGGCCCCCCCCTTGCTTCTGTTTAACCTGTTTCCTGCTGCCACTCCCCTGCACCTGGCACAGAAAAAACCTACTTCTAAAACCAGGAGGTTGCTTATGGCTTGTAACCTGTGATGGTCTTTTCCTCCATGAATCTGTCCAAACCCCTTTTAAAGGCATCTAGGCCAGGTGCCATCACCACATCCTGTGGCAAGGAGTTCCACAGATGAATTACACGCTGGGTAAAGAAATATTTTCTTTTGTCCATTCTAACTCTCCTTCCACTCAATTTTAGTGCATGTCCCCTGGTTCTGGTGTTGTGTGAGAGGGAGAAGAATCTCCCTCTATCCACTCTCTCCATCCCATGCATAATTTTATAGGTCTCAATCATGTCCCCCTTCAGGCGCCTTTTTTTTAGACTGAAAAGCCCCAAACGCTGTAGCCTTTCCTCATAAGGGAGGTGCTCCAGCCCACGAATCATTCTGGTCGCTCTTTTCTGCACCTTTTCCAATTCAACTATATCCTTTTTGAGGTGTGGTGACCAGAACTGGACACAATACTCCAGATGTGGCCTTACTATCGATTTGCACAAAGGCATAATGATATTGGCCGTTTTATTCTCAATCCCTTTTTTAATGATCCCGAGCATGGAATTGGCCTTCTTCACAGCCGCCACACACTGGGTCGACACTTTCATCGACCTGTCCACCAGCACCCCAAGATCTCTCTCCTGATCTGTCACAGACAGCTCCGAAACCATGAGCATGTATGTGAAGTTTTGATTTCTTGCCCCAATGAGCATCACTTTGCACTTACTGTATTTATTGGCGTATAAAACGCACTTTTTTGTCTACATTTGTGACCCAAAATAGTAGGGTGCGTTTTATACGCCAATACTAAAAATTCCCTTTCCCCCCTTGCCCGTTTTAAAGCATTTTCGGGCTTAGCCGCGTTTTTCCCAAGCCGGAGAGCTCCCTTGTGCTTTCTTCCCTGACTAATCTATCCGCTCTACAGCTGTTTGTCGGGTTTAATTTATGCAAGTGCATGAGTTCAGCTTCTCAGCAGCCAGCAGAGGGCGCTGTGCTCCTCAGTTAAGTTCAGCTGAGCTGCAGAGGGTGTGGTTTGAATTGGATTGAATGCAGCTCGGGTAAGCTTCTGAACTGGGCCTAGTTGGGGAGGCTTTGGAAACTGCATAGGTGGGGTGGGGTAAGAGTTGAGTCTGGGTTTTTTTTTTTTTTTTTGTACTTGGGATTTATTTTCTGGTGCATTTTGTTCATGTGTCTTATTGCTGTGTGTTTTAAAAGAGATCCTGGTATTTTTGTGCAATTTATGTAAATTAGCTAATTAAGCAGCCAAGCGGTAAGTGGCCAAGTGGCCCAAAAATGCTTTAAATCTTTTTTTCTTGAAACCCAGGGCCAAAAGGAAGGTGCGTCTTATACGCCGGTGCGTTTTATACACTGATAAATACGGGTACTTACATTGAAGCGCATCTGCCATTTTGCTGCCCATTCTCCCAGTTTGGAGGGATCCTTCTGGAGCTCTTCACAATCTCTGCTGGTCTTTACCACCCGGAATGATTGCACGGCCAGGCTGTGAAACTCTCTCCCCAAAATCACAATACTTCTCAAGTAGTGCAAAGCCCTCAGCAATAGTTTCATCATGCAATCCCTCCCACCCCACAGCCGCTGTTCGGTGCAAATTTATTCCAATATTCCTGCAAACTCATGTAATAATATGTTAGCAGGGAGGGAGGGGCAAGGGTGAGAGAAGAAGCCTCACTGCTATGCTGCTGTTAGAGGATGGGGATGGATAAATGTTCCAACACTGCAAGGAGCACAAAAATGTTGTTTTAAACAGCATTTAATATGTGATGGGCAGTTATCGCTCATTCATGATATAACAGGCAATAGCCAATAGTTACCCACAGCTTCACAATCAGTAGCAACTGACGACCCATCACATCCCCCTCCCAAGATATAAAATACAGCTCACCCAACGCAACACTGAGGTTATGTAGGGACTCTGCAACAAATGGGTAATGATCTAAGCATGCTTACTCAGAAGTATGTCCTGCTGAGTTCAGTGGGACTTTCTCCCTACTAAGGGTGCTGAGGATTGCAGCCATCTTGTATCAATCTCTTGGCTGTTCCTCTGGCACAAAGACAAATGCTTTTAAATGAGGCTGCAATCCTATGCACTTTTACCTGGGAATAAACACAACAAAAAGTCTTGTGGCATCTTGAAGACTAATGTATTTATTGTGGCATAAGCTTTTGCGTTCCAGAGCCCACGTTGGCAGGTGTGTGAACTAGTCACCTAAGTCAGTAGATTCTCATTCATTCAATTTATTGCGAAATGTTTCATGGCCAGCAGTCACTCCAAAATGTATCGGGTATACGGGCAAAGACGCCATGTCGAAAAAGGAAAAAAAATCTTTGAAGTTCAATGAACCTTCAAAACCGAGTGCGGGTTTCCTATACAGGCAGCCGCGTGCGGGCTGAAACATTAAAATCCAAAGATAAAGTAGCACCCCAACGTTTCGTTCCGTTTTACACTCGGAACCTCTTCATGGGAGATCATACAGATAAAGATGGTATAGCTTCTGTGTAAAACGGAACGAAACGTTGGGGTGCTACTTTATGTTTGGATTTTAATGTTTCAGCCCGCGCGCGGCTGCCTGTATAGGAAACCCGCGCTCGGTTTTGAAGGTTCGTTGAACTTCAAAGATTTTTTTTCCTTTTTCGACATGGCATCTTTGCCCATATACCCGATACATTTTGGAGTCTCATTCATTCATTCATATACACATATATATATATGAGCTGTCGATTGAAAGGTCGGCAGTTCGAATCCGCGACGGGGTGAGCTCTCGTTGCTTGGCCAGCTCCTGCCAACCTAGCAGTTCCAAAGCATGTTAATGCGAGTAGATATAGGTACCGCTTGCAGGAAGGTAAACAGCGCTCCGTGTTCCAGCCGCATGCTACGCGCTGCGGCAAGGAGAGTCATGCCGGCCACATGACCACAGAGGCGTCTTCGGACAACGCTGGCTCTTCGGCTTTGAAATGGGGATGCGCACCACACCCTAGAGTCGGACACGACTGGACTTAGTTGTCAGGGGTCACCTTTATATAATATATATATATAATGGAGAGAGAGAAGAAATTAGGTTTCCTTTGCAAGGTGAGGCCAAACGATTGAGCAATGCCTGAGGGAGCTGTAGGCATATCACAGCACTAAGCAGAGAACAAATGAACACAGAATCCAATCACATGAATAAGATCTGATCACTGAACAGTGGGATTGACTTCTGAAGCATCAAAAGGGTCGTGTTACAAAATTTCTCACTGAAATCAGTGGGACCCGCTTCCAGATAAACGTCATCAGGCTACAAAGATTTTTGATTTTAATCAATCATGCAGTAACTAAAGTGAAACCAAACAAGATATTTTATGAATTTTAATCAATTCAAGGCATTTACATTTTTAAATAATAGTCTCTCCATAGAATGATTTTGGGGTGATGGCAATACATGGGTAGAATTTCATAGAGTTTCAAGAAGAGTATCAAAATTTCAGGCGGATAGAGTGCAAAGCCTGACATACTGAATGTGTCACCCAAAATTTGGAATGAGTTTTGTTTCTCTGTACAAATACTTTTGCTTATAAGAAAAATATTGGTTCCCAAATTAGATGCGACAACTACAAGCTGAAATCTTACAGAAATGCAATGGACGTCCTCATGAGAAGTCAGCAGAGGGAGGTGGGACTCCTGCTGATTCCAAATTTGTTATTTGGAATACCAAATATTTGGTATTCAAGTTCCACGAATGCTTTACAGCTGAAACTCAAGTACCCACACATTAACAAAATGAAAAACAAACATTCAAAACTTAGAAATTCAAAATCATGTGGGTTACATTGTATATCTTATGGCAATTGTGGTCCCCTGGATTTGGACAGAGTAGGTTGCACTGTTTGCTACTGGATGGGTTGTTCTGGATTTGCCTCGGCTGCGGTGAGACGTCATAAAAAATTATAAAAAGAAATATATATACATGAGTATGTTCTACATAAATTATTTTGAGTGAGTGAATGCGAGTGTGAGAGAGGCACATCATTAAATTTCCATTATCTACCTAATCTCTCATTTTATTTCATGGTTAAGTAATAAAACTTATTTATCAATTTCTTTTAAAAAATACAACTCTTCTTTGTTAGACTATGGTTCACCTCTAACATTTTATGAAGATACAGGCGGCTGCTTTAACTAAATGTGGTTAATAAAAGCTGGTTGGAACTTTATTCGGTTTGAAAGCAAATGGCTGGAAGGCCATACAGTACTGACAAGATTCACAAAAAAGAAGCCAATTAATGTTTAAACTGGCCCTTTGTTTCTCAGCAATTTCTGTGAAGATGATTAAAAGCCATCCTGCCCATTTTTTTTCTCTGAAGGAAATTCTCAATCTTTCAGTTTGATCACTGAAACGGACCGGCTACGTTTCTAAAAATAAAAGGAAAACTCAACAATAAGCCTGCAAATGCAAATTAAAACAGTACCTAGAAAGAGTCTTGTGCCTCAGTCTACTTAAATGTTATGCAAAGGACAAAGGACTACATGTATTCCACAGTTACACAAGCACAGATTTCAGTATCCTGAGAACCTCACCTTTCATGTTTTGTTTAAAGCAAGTTTTTAGCCCTTATGGTTGCAAAGAGGCTTAAAAACGCATGGGCAACACCTAACAAGATCTCAGAAGCTAGAGAAAGACCGAGTAGAATTTCCAGCGGACACAGGGGCAGACTTTCTGTGCCCTACAGAAGCATAACAAACTATGCAAAACAAATCCATGTCAATTGACTTAATTTGCATAACGTTTTCAGGCTACAGAATTCAGCTTTCCTTGCCAAAGGATCTGAACAGGCTTTGTGCAGAATTTTGATTTTGTGTGTGTGTGTGTGTGTGTGTGTGTGTGTGTGTGTGTGTGTGTGTGTGTGTGTGTGTGTGTAGTAAACACAGTCTGTTTATCATGTATACTTAATAACTTATAAGAGCAGCTCAGGGGATTTGTGAGGGGGGGGGTCTTCAAGAAGACTCTGTTTCTTGTTCAATTGAGGTGGTCTTATTTGCACCTGGACTTTTTGTGGCACTTTTAAAGTGGACTCTCCGATGGCTAACGAGATGCGAGCTCTGATTAAACCTCTTCCCGCACTCAGGGCACTCGTAGGGCTTCTCACCCGTGTGGATTCTCTGGTGTTTGTTCAAGTCCGAATTCCGAATGAAGCTCCTCCCACATTCGAGGCACTTGAAAGGTCTGTCCCCCGTGTGCATCCTCTGATGGGCGAGGAGAGCAGAACTGTAACTGAATGTCTTCCCACACAGCAGGCATTTGTAGCGCCTGTCTTCCTGGTGGGACTTGCGATGGACCAGGAGCTGGTGGATCATCCGGAAACTGGCCGGGCAGTCAGGGCAGGCATGCAACTTCTCCGTGTGAGTTTTCTGGTGGGATATGAGGTGTGACTTGTGGCCAAATCTCCGGTCACACTCTGTGCAGATGTAGGGCTTTTCTCCCGTGTGGGTCCTCTGATGGGCCGAGAGGTTCGAGCTGGTGCTGAAGCATTTTCCACAGTCTTGGCACTCATAGGGTTTCTCCCCTGTGTGGGTTCTCTCGTGGGCCCGGAGCTGAGAACTCTGCCGAAAGCCCCTCCCGCATATGGCGCATTTGTACGGCTTCTCTCCGGTGTGGATGCGCCAGTGCTTGATGAGCACTGAGCCTTCGCTGAAGCATCTCCCACAGTCCGAACACACATAAGACTTCTCCCCTGTGTGGGTCCTGCGATGTACTATGAGGGCCGAACTTGTGTTAAAACTTTTCCCACAATCGGTACATTTGTACGGCTTCTCCCCTGTATGGAGCCTCCGATGGGTCAGGAGGCTGGAACTGTGGCGGAAACTTTTCTCACAGACGTCGCATTTAAACGGCCTGTCGTTGGGATGGATTTTCTGAGGGCCGTTCTCAAAGTCAAAACAGATCTCCCCCGTGAATTGATCCGGATGAGTCTCCAGATCCCTCCTGGCAGCTGTTGGCTGCTCAGGATCCAGGAAATCCTCACTCTCCTCCCACAATGTCTCATGTGACTGTTCAGGATTCACTTGCATGGGATTCATGTCTTGGGGAGATGCCTCTTCCTTTTCTCTCTTGATCCAATCTTCATTTTCTCTTTTGATCCAATCTGTTGGTAGAGGAAAGATTCTGCCATCAGTAACCCATTATCCAGAATGAGGCCAAAAAGGCCGACGGAGAGACATTGCGGGATGAGGTGGGCAGGAGACAGCACAAGTAGAGAGCATGAAAGAGTAACTTCTGAGGAGAAGGACTTAAGGAATGGGGACTTGTCCTGAGCACCACAATAGCAAACTCTTCAACCGCTAGAGAACACCTACATTAACTTAATAAATAAATAAATAAATAAATAAATACTGTTTGCATTTATTAACTGGGGAAAGAAATAGAACAGTTTCTCTCCTGCTTTGTTGCCTGAAATGTGTTCATAAATACGTTCAATTTTCCTCTCTCCCACCCAGAGCAAATCATCAATTGCTCCAACTAACTCAATATAGTGTGAAACTTGTGATAAGTGAGTCAATTATGCACCAGAATAATAAGGACTAGAATAATAAGAGCTATTAGAGGGGAAGAAAGGGATGAAGACTGGGCAGGGATGGGGGGCAGGCACTGGTGGGGCACAGAGGGATCTGCTTCAGCAGTTGTATCAGCTCCAGCCTATTGTACATCTCAGGTGATATTTCCAGCACTGTAATATACTTCCGTTTAGTTGACTAGTTAACCAGAAGGGTTTTAAGTCAGTCACTGCTACGATGACTATTGTGTTTTGCCTTGCCTACTAAGGCAGTTACAAGGGTATTAAGAGACTTACCGGTACAGTATATGGTCTTGGAAGCAAAGAAATGCTTTACAAGTCTGGTTTTAATGCGATTTTTGCAACACTCCTCCCTTTAATCCTTATTTGCAAAGCAGATACAACAGCCTACACATGAGACCTTGGCACAGGAGGACCCTCAGTGTGGTTTGCAAGGTCCGGACCAGAACACACTGTCCTTCATTCCCTTTGTAGGATGAAGGAAACCTAAAGCACTTGACCCTGCAAATCCCATTGCTCCAGCAAGTGATGATTCACAGGAGCCGGTAGATTTGTAGAAGCAGAGAAGAGATGGACACATACCAGCTCACAGGCAGCAATGCAAACCTCTGCGGGCTTAAGTCACGTTCTTCACAGTCTTCCCCCCCCCCCAAAAAAAAACCAACCATTTTTTTGGGGGGGGAAGAGAGGGTGTAATGTGTTTGTGGTCTGTTCCATTTGTTCTTGTTTTATTTGGGCTGGGTTTGATAGAAGGCACACACATCTGCATGGGACAACCACAAACACAGTCAAAGTTCATAGTCACACCTCTAAAAACTGCTGTTTTTGTTGCAGTACTTTCCGCTGCCACAGAGACAAGCTGCAACTCAGTTTTTAAAGCAGCTTGTCTCATGGACAGTGGGAGCTGGGAAAACAGCAAGCAATGGTCTAGTCAAGCATGTAGTTCTGCCTCATATACACTCGCCTGCTTTGAATACCGGTCAGTAAGTAGAGACTGAAAAGATGCAATACAATTTTGGGGTTGTAGCATTCCAACAACAGCTCAACTGGCTGTTTTCACTTTCCCCATGCTCCAATTCTCCCCTTGGCAGTCTGTCTAGTGCTGCCTCTTGATTCATCCGATTCCTTCTGAAGGTTTTATACTACCGTATATCAATTGGACCCTCTTATTAAAGCACAGTACCTCCTGACAGAGCTTCCTTCCCAGAGATTCTAAAGGATGTCAGGAGCCAACTTTCCGGACAAGGCGGCGCAAACGTGTCTCTCACATGCACCTGTGTCACAGAGTACTTTCTGCAGCAAGACTGTCAAGTGACTTGATCAGAAGGAAACTGTTCCCACTGGGTGAGTAGCTAACTGCAAGGCTTTTTTCCGTGGCTCTTTTCAGCCAGTATTTCTTCCATAACCAGCCTACCATTGACAGATTGTGGTGTCTAGTCTTTAAGGACACTACAGAACAGATGCCAACTATCCGGTGAAAGAAGGGGCTTCCTACATGGATCCAAAACAGCCCACCTGCCAGCCTACAATTGCCCACATGTAGCAGTAAGACAATGGTTAATTGATTCAATTCATTAATGGATCAATCAATCATTAATTTCTTAGTCATTAAGAGATTTCTTCAATCACCGACACCCACTTCACCTTTGTTCTACCACTGATTTGTTCTACTGCTTTGTCTTTTCCTGCTCTCTCTGTAGGCAGAGAGTTAGGCAAAATGTTGCCACTGGGAGGTTGTGTAGAATGACAGGACAGCCGCTACTTTTCAGGTGTATGTGGAATTTTGCCTAGCAGAAGGAGGGGCAATGGTTGTGCGTTTTGTCAATGGAAAGACAAAAAATTGTCTTTTCCCCTTCTAAGCTGCCACATGCTTTGCATTTAATTTGTTCGCCAACTGGCATCTCTCTCATGACATCAGTACTAGCAGTTTTCCAAGTGTGAAATAAATAAATGTACAATTGCTTGCCCAGCTCATGATTCAATCCACAACCCCTTCGCTATGTGGCTAATGCAACCTGGATCCACTCTACTCTCTCTCACACATCATGGCACTTCAGTATCAGTCTTTACCTATATTTCCATTCTGCCTGATGAATGTATATGCAAACCAAGAAACTTGGACAGTTTCGCTCACAGCCCAATAACCTCCATACCTATTTTGGTATCTCTGAAAGGACACATATTCAAGATACAAACACAGGTTAGCTTCCTCTTGAATTTCACTGCCATAGAGTAATTTAAAAACTGAACGATAAAAAGAGTGAATATTTTTTACCGTTACAACACACAACTATGGGGAAAATGAGGACTCTAACCAATGTAACAAGTTGTAAGGACACAGCCAAGAAACAGTAAATCCGAATTAACTGGAGCATGCGATCTTCATCTTGAGATTGTAAGGGGGACGTTTAAGGAAAAAAAAATACAAAGCAACCATAGGAAGTGTGCTTCTAGAGCCAAATGAAAAAAATAAATAGCTGTAACAAGGGGAAAAAACCTTGCATAATTAATTATGTCATACCTCTAAACCGACTTGAAAATGTTTTAGAGAGGGAAAGTTTGGCTTTTCCCCTTGCGATATGAAACCCGCAATTCTTCACCTTCTGTGGCCCTCCTCCTGTACCAACGCCCACGCAAGCGCTGCTCTCTAGGCTCGAGTTTAGCCAACAACAGAGCAGCCAACATCATATTTAGTGACATCCGATTTCCTGGGAGGCATTAACAGACTTGCCCTCTTCGCTTCCTCCTATCCCCTCTCCGCCCCCATTTCAGGAACCAACTCACCAGGGTCCATTCCTATCACACGTCTGTTTGGGTTTTATCCCGATGATGAGGACCCCGGGTGCAACGCAGTAGGGCAAACACCCATCTCAGAGTCAAGACTCCGACCGAATTCCTGTGGCCTTTTGTGTTGCCTTCCCAAGGAATCATGGGAAATGTAGTCTTGATGGCAAAGGGGAAGTGTAGTACCCTATTCAGGCCAAGGCACGCTGGGAATTGTAGTTCTAGTTAGAGTGGCCAGCTGAATGACTTTTGGCTCTCTGAAAAGCTTCGTTTTGTTTTGTTTTTTAAAAAAAGAGGTGCCAGACCTAAGAGCACTTTTGAAAGTCACACGGCTTGTCCTGATAAACCTTTCCCCAGTCCCTGAACATGAGCGCGTATTCAAAATGCACTCTGCACATGCTAAACGGCACCGCTATTATTTCACACGGCCCAGTGCTACGTCTCGCTACTTATACAAGTTCCGGTGGTAGCCCAGATTAAAGCAATGAAACGACGAAGAATTCAACAGCAGCAGCGTTTTAAGAAATACTGTCTTTGCTTACTGCCCAGGAGTGGGCAATAAATAAGCAAAGAGGAAGGCTTTGGAGAGCGGCTCCTTGATCCCCTTTCTCCCAAATTCCCGGTTCGGCTTGAGAAAGAAAATAAAGATGGGAAAAGAAAGTTATATAAAATATTACTTACTACTACTATAATTTAGGAACAAAAAGAAGAAAGCGAAGATGAACAACTCAAGGTTTTCTCAATGTTCTGCTTTCGTGATAAGACACAGGAAGCCACTGATATCGCCTTGGGTAGTTTACCCAAGCATGCGAAGTAATAATGAGCGAGTTGAAAAATAAGTGCGCCCAACGTGGGGCTCGAACCCACGACCCTGAGATTAAGAGTCTCATGCTCTACCGACTGAGCTAGCCGGGCACCTGACATGTATGTCTCCTACTACTCTAGTGAATGTATAATTACTTACTTTGTCGGCTCATATTTTTGTTTTATTAACCTATACACCCCCAAAATTGAATGAATGAGATCGCTAACTACTGTAGCCAAAAGCGACTCTTTTACACACACACACACACACACACACACACACACACACACACCTCTTTTTCCTTTAAAGTTATTGCTCCCCCGTCACTGTTTTGGTGTTGCTATAAACACTTTATAATTAGAACCCTGAAACACCGCTTCTTTTAAGGAAGCGTGATGATGAACTTGATAATTTTACATATTATGTATCCCGAGAAGAAAGCGTTTTTAATATGACAGTTTTAGAGAAGCATGAAGTAGAATCTTTTCCCCTAAAAGTACCTCTTTCCAGAGAAGGGCGAGGGGAAAAAAAAAGAACATGTTGTTTCTGCCCGGTTTCGAACCGGGGACCTTTCGCGTGTGAGGCGAACGTGATAACCACTACACTACAGAAACCTACTGACTACACTTTCTTTCCATATATACTACAACAGGGACTGAGAGACATGAGTAATTGCTACATAATTCATGAGTAATTACTCATGACAATGTCATGAGTAATTGCTACACAAGCAACTAATACAAAGACTTCAAGCATTTTCCCAACCAAAAACGTTGTAAGAGTCACTAGCATCGAAAAACCTTAACATCGAAAGTTAAGATCAAGCATCTAATAATAAGATGAATTTTAAAAACTATTTCAAGTTTTCATGGCCAGCAATTATCAAAGAATGTTCTATGGGAGACGGGTATACAGCCATGGCAAAAAAACACTAGTTAAGTAAATAATAAAACTGAGGTACTGGTCATAAACGTGGGAACATATATAAATACACTGTTAAAAACCCTTTTAAAAAAGATGAATTTTGTTTTACCATGCTACGATTGCCTGATCAAATACTTCCTAAGGGCTAGCATATGAAGGAATAGCGCCAATATATCCCTTACTGCTAACATACGGAAATGTGTTGTAGGTAACTGTGCTGACTTTGGGGATCATGTTTCTACTCTAGTATCTCAAAAGGTAGCAAAGGTGCTCTTCCTCTAGAAAGCTCAG
This sequence comes from Plestiodon gilberti rubricaudatus, assembly GCA_026170595.1. Lineage (NCBI taxonomy): Eukaryota > Metazoa > Chordata > Lepidosauria > Squamata > Scincidae > Plestiodon > Plestiodon gilberti. Next base: position 248,717,523 of record JANXHW010000002.1, read on the forward strand.
TGAAAAATTAGACAATGCCCTTCCTAAAGAATTTTCCAAAGTGGTAAAAACAAGGAAGAGTGTTGTGGCACCTTAAAGACTGATACGTGTATTGGAGCATAACCTTTTGTGGGACAAACATTCCGCTTCATTAGATGCATGATGTGTAATCCAAATAATAAATGGGTGGGGGGAGGGGATGCCTGATGTCTAGATTCCACAGGATCTAACAGGTTAGGCTGAACTTTTATTTAAACAAAAGAAGAAGAAAAATATTGCAGGTCAAGAATCATATCATTAGGCAGCAGGGCTTAATAAAAAAAAAAAAGGAGAGATACCCTCTCTCATATGTGTCTGTGGAAATGTTCCTTTCTGATACCTCCTAAATCTCAAAAGGCAGCAGATGTGCTGCTCCCTTAGACGATCTCAAAGGGTGAGCCAGAATACTATATATAGAAAAGGATACCCTGAGATACTCTGGTTCCAAGTTAAAGTGCTTTAAAAGTCAAAACCAGCACCTTGAATTGTGCCCCCAGAAACAATCTGGCAGCCAATGTAGCTACTGGAGTAACGGCCTGACATAATCGAACTGTCAAATGCAGATGACCATGCATTCAGCCATAGCTGCAGAATCCTGCGCAACATTACCCCAGCCGAACTATAGTTCCGCCGGAGGAAGGTGTCACAAACATGCCGTAAGGCACGTTTGCAGCACCCAGGGAGTAAGCGGTACTGGCAGTGAAGCCAGTGCCGCTGCTCCCCCAGCCACAGACCGGCGGAGCAGCGCCTAACGCAGGTCAGGGCAGGGTAGGTCAGGGCAGGGGCGGCGGAGGCTCCAGATTGGGCCGCTAGGCCCAGGAGAGGGGCGGGGATGTTGGCGGTGTGCTCTGCTGATATCCAAAGCTCATTCTCGAGCCTGGCTGGCCTTACATGGTCTCCCCGGATTTGCACTGGCCATTTTGCCAGCACACATGCGCGGAGGCCCAGAGGGGCCGCTGGGGCTTTCTCAGGGGGAAAGGGATGAACGTCCCTTTCCCCCAAGGTGGCCTCCAGTCGCAGCGGCGCTGGCCCGATCCGGGCTCGGATCCAGCGCAGCATACTTAGTGTGTGGCGGATCTTGAGCAGGATTGGGCTGCCTGTCTTGATGGCACCAGGGCATGGACCAAATTAACCCCAAATGTAGCAAATACACAATTACAAGCTTTCTTTCGCTTTGATCTTGCAATCTGTACAGACAAGCTAAAACAGTGCCAAGCTAAAAAAAACACTCTTTCACAGTAAAGCTAATATTATTGCCTATAAATCAATCACTTTCCATGGTGCTGCAAGGTTCCGTCTCCCCCGGTCCCTTTTAACATTTACATGCAGCCACTAGAAGTCATCTGGAGACCTGGGCTCAGGCTAAGCTAAGGAGTCGTCATCAGTATGTATGCTGCTTTGCTTTTTGCAACAACAAAGTCCCTCCTTGCTTTAACATCCAGCCTGATGGAGTTCTGGAGAAATTTAAGGGTTTTTGTATCTTTTGGTTGGTCCTAATATAAACTATCAGAAAGATAAAAGGTATTATTATCCCCCCTCTCTCACCTTTCCAGGGTCACCTTGAGATCTGTGGGCCCTGAGGAGAGGAAAGAAGGTGTCCAGGCCAAAGGGAGCCTATAACACCAGATCCCATGGAATCCAGCACTGGCCTGAGAGTTTTATTCTTTTATTATTGTATTGTATGAACATTTTGTAAGCCAGCTTGAACATTTGCTTTCTTTGGCAAGGGAAAGGAGGACTATAAATTCTTTAAACAAACAAACAAATGTTGCTTTCTGTTTTTTTATAAACCAACATGGCTTCCTACAGTTTTTATCAAAATCCTGAATTTCCCTATTAATTTGTTTAGGGAACTCTCAGTTCTGGGGAATCTTTAAATATACATTTCTGATCTGAATCACGAATGGACCTATAGCGACAACAGGATCCTTCTTTCTGTCTGACGTTTTGAAACATCTTGTAGTCTACCGTGGAATCTTTGGGAACCATGGAGACAGACTATAGAGTGGCACACAACTTCCGGTGCAAAACCGGCTGGAGTTGGACTTTCCTGAGAGTGAATCGCTCATTTCTTTTTCCTGTTGCTCTAGTGACGTCACTGACGTTATGTCTCGCTGGTCGAAATCGCAGAAAGTTGCTACGGCACTTATTTAAAACATGCGCCGTCCTCCAGCCAGCCAACCACTGAGCACGGAGGTTTGGTTGCGAGTAGAACTATAAAGTCTAGCGCGTTTTCGAACTGTCAGGAACTCTCGTATCATAGAGATGAGCGGTAGTGCGTTTCTACGAATTTCTCCCTCACTTCCGGTGGGAGCGTTCTTAATAACTATAGAGTCGCCATTGCGCGGATGTGGTAGAGTGCCGTGTTATTAGTTTGGCGGAGGCTGTGGAGGGGGGTTGTCAGGTGTACGTTTACTCTGTGCAGTTCAGGCTGTTATTGTTGAGGGTGGTCAGAAGCGGGACAACGAGTGTCTCAGAGGTGGGGAGGCCTGACTGGTACCTGGAGCCAAGTGAGCAGGAAGGAAAGAGAAAGAGGAACTGGGGGAGGGAAGAAGCTCTCCTGGCAGAAAGATTATTAAGGGGAGGAAGAGGAGCCGTCGCCGGTGTCCTTGGGCAGGGCAAGGTTCTGTGTGTGTGGGATGTGGCAAGTGAGGACCCTGGTGCTCTGGCAGTAGGGTACTAACTAACAGGCACCCTAAAAGGGAAGGAAGGTGCTTTTTTCAAGGGGGGGTCTAGGAAGGAACGGAAGTGTATGTGTGTGGGGGCTCCCAGCAGGATTGGGGATATTATAGAGGACTTTAGGGCCCATGGCAACAGCAGTGCCTGCAGGTGGTGCCTGTGGGGGTCCCCGGAACCCTGTAGCAACCCTACACGAGGAGGCTGTCTGTGCGATCTGCCTGGATTACTTCATCGACCCGGTGTCCATTGGATGTGGCCACAACTTCTGCCGTGTCTGTATCACCCAGTTGTGGGGATCTGGTGGTGAAAGTGAGGAAGAAGGAGATGATGTAGGAGCATCTGGCTCAGATGGAGGATATGGGCCTGGTTCTGAGGAGGCAGTTGAGGACGGAGTGATAGATGATCTGGGCCCAGAGGAAGAAGGGGATGAAGAAGAAGATTTAGAAGATGATGATTACTTGGATGATGGGGACATGGAAGAAGAAGAGGAGGAGGATGCATCCAGGGATGAGTATGATGATGATGAAGAAGTGTGGGATGAGGAAGATGACAGAGAGTACTGGGACCAGGACCCTGGGTCAGATGAGATGTGGGAGGATGGCGTAGGGAATGATGATATGGGGAGTATATTTGATAATTATGATGATGAAGAGGAAGTGATGGATGAGGAAGAAGAGCTAGATGGAGAGTATACTGTGTCAGCAACCTCACCAACTCCCCCGCACCGCCAGTCTTTCACTTGCCCCCAGTGCCGCAAAGTTTTCCCTCACCGCAACTTCCGCCCCAACCTTCAGCTTGCCAACATGGTGCAGATCATCCGCCAGATACATCTGCAACCGTTCAAGCCCACGACAGCACCGACTGAAGCAGTGGAGTTGGCAGAAGTGGGAGATTCATCTGGAGTGCCATCTGCCTTAGCTGCTGGGCAGGCTTTGTGCGCTGAGAGAGCTTTGTGTGAGAAGCACCAGGAGCCTCTCAAGCTTTTCTGTGCGACTGATGAAGAGCCCATCTGTGTCGTGTGCAGGGAATCGCGAAACCACAAACACCACAGCGTCATGCCACTGGAAGAAGTTGTGCAAGAATACAAGGTGTGCAGTGGGATGGGATGCTGCCAATGTTAGAGAGGCTGTAATCCTCTTCAGTTTTGGCCCATGGTATATATCGCCTGGGTAGAAGAAGGGGGTTTAAAATCACGATGGTACTGACATGCAAGGAGGAACTGTAGTCCAGTAGTAGAGGATATGCTTCATATGCAGAAGGTCCCAGTTTCAATCCCCCAACATTTCTGTTTCCCAATTCTGCAACGGAATTGGGAAACGTCTCTTCCTAAAACCTTTAATGAGCTGCTGTAGATATTGCTGGAGTTGGTGGATCATCAGTCTCGTTCTTTATAAGGCAGCTTCATATATTCACATTTTTTATACCACCCTTCCTCCAAGGAGCTCAGAGTGGTGTATTTCCTCCCCTCCTTTTTGTCCTCACAGCAACCCTGTGAGGTAGGTGGGGCTGAGAGATAGTGACTAGCCCAAGGTCACCCAGGAAGCTTCGTGGCTGAGCAGGGATTTGAACCTGGATCTTCCAGGTCTAAGTCCGACTCCCAAACCACTATACCATCCTGTACAGTACACCATCCTGGACTGCAGTAAGAAGCAATAGTGTGGTATCAATGTTCTCTTGTAAAGCTAATATTATTATTAGCTTACAAGTAAAGTATTATACTTTTAAAAACATACTCCCTTGTGCTCTTTAGAGTTTTATTACATATATAATCTAGAATTTTGCAGCTAGATTTCTTTTCTTAAAAACTGATACAAGGACTGAATGAAGAACATTGCATATGGAACTTGCATGTGGGCGTATGTTGTGCACTTCCACAAATAGGTCACTAAGAGCCTGAGGGACAATGTAGAAGAACAAGAGACATGCTGAGCAAAAGTGCTCCATCCAGACTCTCCAGGTTCTAATGCTTTAGCGAAAGTGAACATAAATATGAAGCATTTTGTTTCTCCTCCACTATGAAGACTAGAAGCTTATGCTCTCTGCTGACACAGCATCTGAGAGAAATCAGGATTTTGCAGAAACGGTGATCTGTGACTTAGGGCATCATCTTGTCTGGCTGCTAGGCTGGCATAGGCCCTCTGCGCTGGCCCAGGACTGATGCAAAAGCTGCCGTAAAGCAGTTGCGCCAGCCCTAGGTAAGTTGCGGCTGGGCTGCACATCATAGGGGCAGGGGGAGGGTGTTTGGGAGCGTTTCAGGGCGGGGTGGGTGGATTGGACCCTGGAGGGGGACGGGATTAGCACCAGCAGTTCACGTCGTATCCTGTCCTCCTCACAGGCCCATTTCTCCCAACCCGGGCCTTCCAGACTTACACCAGCTCAACAGGAGACCCATTTGGAAGGCTGGGGCTTTACCTGGGGTAAGGGAACAACAAAAGCTCCCTTACCTCAAGGAGACATCCAACCCCTCCTCCTCTGCTCAGGATCCAGCATAGCTGGATCGCTGAGCAGAGCGTAGGATAGGATTGGGCTGTTAGAGGCTATAAATCTGTTTACCAATTGCATCCAAAAGTGACAACTGATTGGCCACAAAGAAAAGATCTAAAAGTGGGATTGAAAAAAAAACACAGAAAAGAAAAGAGGATTTGAACTACAAACAATTTTGACTGAGTCTTGAAAAATGTTATTGCATTATCTTACTTGTAGTGTTTTCCTAATTCAGATACTTCAGCAGCATTGATGGTTATCCCCTTGAGATGTAGAGTTTAGTATTTGTTTTTCTTTTTAAAAGGCCAAACTCCAGGGTCACTTGGATCCCCTCAAGAAGAAACTGGAGACTGTTCTGAAGCAGAAGTCAAGTGAAGAGGAGAAAATTGCAGAGCTCAAGGTAAGCAACTAGCTCCCCTGAATCCTCCTTGTACAATCCTATAGGGTTCTTTTTTGATTGGTTAACCCTTGCCTTTCGTGTGGTGTTAATTGGATCCAGAATGAGAAAGTTTAGGAACTTCTTTCTTAACCTGAAGAGCAGATTTTCTTTCATATGATCATTTTGACGCTGTCTTGGGGTATTGTTGCCCCCAGAGGCTGGGGACAAGCGTGAGTTCATTCCCGGAGTGAACACGATCCAGTTGAACACACCAAGTGGAAGGATATAGCAGAGAGCTTTATTGCAAGGTACCAAGCAAAGGCACAAGGAAACTGTGCTCAGATCATGTGCAGAGCGCCACCAGTCGCATACTTTTTCTTATGCTTCTAGAGGCAAAGCAAATTAATGCAAGGCAAGGGCAGAAGCTTTGGAAATTTTCCATGACTTCACACACCCCTCCCTTAATCTTGCAGCTGCCACCTCTTTCTCCCTCTGCCCTCCTTTGCTCGTTGCCACAACATTTCCCCTGGCCAGTCTGAGCCTAGGAGATAAGGCACAGAGGCAAAATACTGACATAGGAGGAGATGTGCTGGAGGCACAAGGGTGCTCATTTACTAACTTTAATGAGGCTACAATCTTATCCACGCTTCCTTAAGGTGTAAAGTATAGATTGGGTCTTGGTAGGTAAGACTAACACCTAGGGTTGTAGTTGTGTCTTGGTAGGTAAGACTAACACCTAGAGTTGTAGGATTCCCCACAGAAACATGCAATGTGGCTTGACCTCTTAAGGGCAAATAAAACTATTGGATTTAGGTGAAATTTTCCATTCAGGCATTATAAGCTTCTGTTTATTTTTCTCATTGTGAAATCTGTTTACAGCTGTCTTATTTTTTAAAAAAGTTAAATTGAGTTCTAATCTAGGTGACTAAACCTACATAATTTTGCATGCAACTAAAACAAAACTTCTCAAGGGAAAATGCGTTGCCTTTAGATGATGTTCAGTACACACGTCGCAGCATATGGCATTTTGAAGGTGTTTCTTTGTGTGAGTGGGAGGGAGGGGGGAGGGAGTGCCTACCACCCACACAGTTGTACTAAAAAGAATTGGCAACCCGTTAAAAACCTGCTGCCCAATTAATGGGGGAGGGGCACATTTTTGTTGATCAAAAGTATTTGTCAATATTAAGAATATTTACATAACGGCTTCTCAACAAAACATAGTTCATAAAGCAGTTTACATAGCAAAATAAATCAATAAATGATTCCCTGTCCGCAAAAGGTTCAGAGTCTCAAAAGAAATGCGGAAGAGATGCTGGAAAAAAGCCGTGCTGTGGTGAAATAATTGATCAACTAAACATTGCAGCCCTGATGACCTTGTTTCGGTGAAGGGAACCTAGACACCCCCCCACACACACACACACAGAACGCTGTTTCCTATAATGATTCTCTGATCCTACTTCCTGTTGACTTGTCAAGTGGGGGAAGGAAGGTGTTCTGTAACCCCAGGTCTTTTCTCCAACCATTCTTCACCACTTCTTCCTCGCCCACCTGTAGAACAAGATGAAGCTCGACATGAAAGAGTTTGAGTCGGACTTTGAGCGCCTGCACCAGTTCCTCATTGGGGAGCAGGCGTTGCTGCTGCACCAACAGGAAGATCGCTATGAGGTGCTACTGGCCCGCCAGCATAGCAATGTCACCCACTTGGAGGAGCAAAGTGCGGCACTCAGGCGCCTCATTGCAGAGGCTGAAGACAAGAGCAAGCAGGATGGCTTGCAGCTTCTCAAGGTGACTCTCTGTCCCTCTAGTCCTGAGCTCAGGCTTTTCGGGCACTGTGATTTAGAAGAGGTGGAATGAAGTGGGGATGTTTGGAAGGCCAGTTTGACAGGTGGAGTTTGCATAGCTTCAAAAGGTGCTCTGCTGCTTCCAAGTGGCAAGCTTTCACCTGACCATTCTGACCCTCAAGAGGTCTTGGACCACTTTCCCCTGTCTTAAGGATGCACACAAAGAATAGTAATTTTGAAGCTGGCTTGTGAATTCTTTGGAGGGAGGAGACTTTACCATTTCCCTTGGGAAATCATTGCATTTTTCAGTCTTGGGAGGTGCTCTGTGACATTTAATGCAAATTTATTTCACTATACTTGCAAGCCACTGCTGCTTTCCCCCCCCCCCCCCCGTAAGTTTGGAAAATGGTTCATCTCGATTAAAAAAAAAAGTTACAATTTTAAAATATTTGATTGTTTGTATATTGCCTGGATTTCTAAACATTTTCTTCTTCTTCTAGGACTTCAAAAGCACCTTAGTCAGGTTGGTTTAATTTCTTTACACTGCTTCTGCTTTACATTTCTCATTGATTCGTGTTCCAGAGTTTGCACTCAGGCTATCTACAAGTCTCTCTAAGACTTGAAGATATCCATAGAAAAATGGAAATGGAAATGCCCATTGGAAATGGAAGTTTTCCATTTGACTATTTGTGATTGAATGGATGATAAGAGCTCTGATTCATATGTCTGTGAATGTCCTCTAGTCCAGGGGTTCCCAGAGGCTTAGCTATGCCCCCAGTTGGGGGGGCCTCACTCACCGTGCACCCCATGACATAATAAGCCCTGCCCCTTTGGGGGCCCTTTGCACGACAACAGGGTGTTCTTCTTCTTACCGGAGTTCATGCACCCCCCCCCCCCGGGCAGCGGGCAGCCAGGCGCGTCCTTCCTGGCTGGCTGGCAGTTGCAAAGATGCTGCGAGAAGCTGCGCCTGCGCAACGCAGCTGTAGCCTCTCTAGCTCCCTTAGACTCGCTGGCTGGAGGACTCACAGCATCTTTGCAACTGCCAACCAGTCAGGAAGGATGCGTCTGGCCGCCTGCCACCCAGGGGATGCACCGTGCACAGACTCCGGTAAGAAGAACACCCCGTTGTCGTACACCCCCCCGGCAACTTTCACACACCCCCGTGGAGCTTGGGGGGGTGTCGAGCTCCGGAGGGGGTGCACTGCTGCCGCTGCGATGCAGAAATTTGCTGCCGCTGCTGCAGCAATACACCCCCCCCCCCCGGAGCTCAGCACCCTTATGCCTGGGGGCCCACCGACACCCCCCCCTAACGACGCCACTGTTCCAAACCCCTTCCCAGCCGAGTACCACCTCTGGCGCCACTCTCCTGAGTACCACTGGAAGTGACAGGCAATGACATCCTAACCAGCTACTTCAGGGTTTTCAGAGGCCAGAAAATGCAGGGAGGAGGCTCTGGGCAGGTGGGAAGGCCCTTCTCAGCGTATCCAAGAGGCTTGGCCAAAGGCAGGAGCTTTCTTGGGAGCAAAAACTTGCCACCAAAAGTGCAGGGGTATGGCTGAAAAGATGCTCATAATTGTGAGAAGGCTGAGAGCTATGCAAGACTGTCACCTGTTTTCCATCACTAGGGACTTGAGCCTTCATTTCCCAGAATGGTCCCAATGGCCACAATTTGAGACCCTGTCTCATGGACTAATAGTAGCGTTTCCTGAAGGAACATTGTACAATAGCATAGCATAATGTTTAGCTTTTTTTGAGCTGAGGTTTTTCAGTACTGTTGCCACCTTCCCATTGCAAAGTAGAAAGAACCCATCCCAGGTTATTTTCATCGGCCTACCAAGGACTGAACCATCCTGAAATCAGTACTGTGCACTGTTATGGTTGGACTTCAGAGGAATTAGCTGGACACAATGTTAGCTTTGCTGCTATGCCTCAAAACCCCTAATTGATCCTAAATGAACTCTGTAACTGTTTTACTCTCCCAAATTAAGGGAAGGCAGAATAACTTGCAGACTTTTCTTAGTCATGTAGTTTTTAAAGAATTGCAAAACTAAATGCTGGGAATAAGCCTGAAATCTTTGTACGTGTACACAGGCAGAAGTTCCTGAAGCCTGTGGAGAAACAGGCTCCGTACGGGGAGAGGGGAAAGGGACAGCTCTGGTGACATGCCACCTTCCAAGTCTCCCCACTGATATTTTATCATCTTGTTTCCCCTCTTCATTTATTTGCCTTCCTTCTGTTCTGTTTCTTACATGGTGGTTCTCTAAATGGTCACCTTGCCAGATGTGAGAATATCAAGTTCCAAGATCCTGAGGTGGTGGCAGTGGACCCGGGGAAAAAGTATCGGAACTACTTTCTTGTAGATATCTTGATGAGAAAGATGGAGAAGGTCTTCGGCAAAGTTCCTCAAGGTAAAGGGTTGTGGTTCCCTCCCCATTGCTGTGCTGCCCACTATGTTATAGCAAACGAGAGAATCCCCAAGACAGCCTACAAAAGAATGAAATTACTGCAAACATGTATGCAACTCACCAGTCCTTAATCCCATGACCAGTTGTGCTTCATTTCAGTTCTGCAGCCCACAGGCAATTCTTTGTACAACAATGTTGGCTACAACAAGGCTAAAGTAGTGGTGTTATGTCCTCCCAGGTTCAAAACGCCACTGGATGGACAAGTAGCTGAGCTAGTGAGAAATGTTTTCACTAATTTGGCATATGGTTAGATCAGCCTAGATCAGTTAGTAGATCAGCGCTACTGGAGCTGTTGCTTGGCTTCTTCTGTGTGATAGGCTTACAGGCTGACCATACTAACAAGTATGCTGTGCTATGTTTGTGGTTGCAGAGTGCACACTGTGCATGTGTTTATTTGTTTGCTAGCTTAACTGATGAAAAGGAAGGAAAAGATGCAGGAACTGGGGTCCTTGGGAAGGCCCAGCTGGTCTCAAACAAAGGAACCTCCCACCTGATAGAATCCCCACCCATTTTTCTGAGCTTACTGGCAAACATTGTCTTGCCTCGCCAAGTGTGATATACCCATGTGGGTTAGAAACATGCTAATTTGAAGCAGGGCTGTAGAGTCTGTACCAATTCTGCCTCCACCCAAAATTGCTTCTGACTCCACGACTCTGACGCCAACTGAGCCGGGCTGTGGAGTCAGAGTCATAGAGTTGGAAGCAGTTTTGAGGTGGAGTCGGAGGTGGTTCTGACTCCACAGCCCTGATTTGAAGTGACAGCAGAGACTGCCCAGACTTGTGAGAGGTTATACGGACCATCTCAGAGGTGTTTTGGAGAAATTCTATGCGTCTGTTGAAGTATAAGTGTTGTTCCCTACCCTGAGCCATTTGGACAGGTCCGACTACAAAATTCCATGCTTAGCCTGTTACCTATACAAAGAGCCAAGTATTCTACCTCTCGTTTCTGTTTCTCTCACCCCCCACAGCTGACTTGACTCTGGATCCAGAAACAGCCCATCCACGACTCACCCTTTCCTCGGACTACCGCAGCGTCCGACTTGGGGAGCGCTGTCGGGACCTGCCCGATAACCCCAAACGTTTCGATTCTGACTACTGTGTGCTGGCGTTGCAGGGTTTCACCTGTGGCCGCCACTACTGGGAAGTTGAGGTGGGTGGCCGGCGGGGTTGGGCTGTGGGAGCCGCCCGTGAATCAGCCCGACGTAAAGAGAAGTCCAACGGAGGTCCCTACCAGAAACGGGAGATATGGTGTGTGGGGACCAATGGCAAAAAGTACCAAGCACTGACCACCAATGAGCAGACGGCCCTCTCTCCAGTGGAGAAGCTGCGGTGCTTTTCTGTTTACCTGGACTATGAGCGGGGCCAGCTGAGCTTCTACAATTCTGAGAGCATGGCCCATATCCACACCTTCAATGCCTCCTTCCATGAGCGCATCTTCCCCTTTTTCCGCATTCTCTCCAAGGGCACCCGCATAAAAATCTGCAATTAATAGCGTTGCTGCTGCTGCTGCTTTGCACGTAGCTGGATTCCTTCCCAGGACCTTCAGCTTGCTTTAAATCTTCTTATCCCAATTGATCATCCTTGGCAAGAGATCCCTGATCCTCATCCCTCTCGGACCTAAGTGGATTCCTTACTTACAGAATCCTTACAGGGATTCTCTCCTAAGGACCCACTGTTGCACAAGTACCTTTTTCTGGGGCTCAGATAGACCACGGATCCAGACTTGTTTCTTTTGAGGCTCTGATCCACTCTCCCAAGATACTTTTCTTTCACCTTCAGCATTCTGCTGTGAGCTGGCCACATCACTGACTGACCTTTCCTCCAGGATCTCGGAGTCCTTGATACATTTTCAAAAGAGAAATGAATAGAGGCTGATTCAGCATGTGATTTCTGCCCCCCTCCCCCTGCTGTATGCTTGATGGGATCTGCCATGGCACAGAAGCATTGGATGGCTCTGCCCCACCTTGTCTGATGCTCCAGAGGCACTTGAATTTTCTTCAAAACCAGGCGCTCAAGACTCTGTGAATTGCTGTACTTGATTGTCTCTTTTGACTTTTGGTGCCCAAACATGATGCCTGGTACCAAGACGTTCTCAGAGCTAGATGCAGTCCATCCTGGGAAGCCAGTTCTGTTTCTGCCTTGTTGTCCCAAGACTTCTGGCCTTCCTGAAATATTCTGAAACAGCTGCATTATTGTGTCATCGACATCTCAGTAAAACCCTCTAGAAACCTCCTGTCTGGATGGTTCCGGCTCCTTCCTTCAGCTTCCTTGGTCTCTGTCTCCTGATGTTCTCCATGGCCCTTTTTATTCTCCCCTCTCTTCTTCTATCCTTTACTACTACCAGATGTTTTAATGTAGAGTTGCCACCCCTGTTCCACTTAGCCATATGTATTTTGATGTAAAGTCTTGGCTTTCTATTTCACTTGATGATGTTTTCCACTCCCTTTTTGTCTGGAGGCAGATGTTTATCAATACTATCAAACCTGGGGCAATAAAGGATCCTCCTTGACATTCTGTTGTGCTCTTGGATGTTATCCCAAGAGCCATAGCCCTGAGGTGAGCATAACTGTGCCAGAAGCTAATTTTGGTGCTTTTGTGGTGGGTCTCCATCACTGCTGCCTCACCCATCTTCCCCCCCCCTCCAGTGTTCCAAAATCTTGATTAACTTATTTTTAAATGCTCCCTCCACCTCCCTCACTGCACAATTTGCAGTGGAATCTCTCCTTGTACCCTGCAAATTACTAGAGGCTTTAGCTGTGTGTAGTGTTTTTGGATTTTTTTTTGGCATTACAGAGCTCCTTTGAACTATTTTTGGCTAAAAAAAATACTTAAATGGAGATTTAGTTTTTTGGAAAAGTTGAGAGAATAAATAAAAACAATGCTACAACTTAAGCTACTGCTGCTTCTGTGATCTCTGTTCAGGTGGTGAAAGGAAGTGGATGAGGACAGTGAGGATGTAGCTCGTGGCTCCAGTCCAACTACCTTAATTCAGATCATTGGCAATCAAACCAATAATCTAGAGGGTGGGTGTGGAGGGAAAGAAGCCCCCAACCTCGTCCTCCCAGGAACATGACCCAACTGGGGCTGTTGTATGGCCTTGAACTACCTGTGCACCCATTTACTCCTGATTGAACTGGGATGCATTTTAATTATTGGGGTTAAATGTTTCTTAGTGGAAGATGTGACTAGGGAGGCATGAGGTCTATCCATTGGTCAAGTATATTCAGATCAGGTCCAGGGGTCTGGAGTTTCCCACCTCTGAAGCAGCCAATTGGAACCAGGTGTCCTAACCCCCATCAAAGGAACTGGCTAGGCTGCATCAGTATTCTGATCAGAGCATGGGAGATATTGCCCCTCATTCATAAGAACATAAGAGCCCTGCTGGATCAGGCCAAAAGCCCATCTAGTCCAGCTTCCTGTGTCACACAGTGGCCCCACCAGATGCCTCAGGGAGCACACAAGACAACAAGATATCTGTGTCCAGTTGCCACTCCCTTGCACAGAGAAAACCCACTTCTAAAACCAGGAGGTTGCTTATGGCTTGTAACCTGTGATGGTCTTTTCCTCCATGAATCTGTCCAAACCCCTTTTAAAGGCATCTAGGCCAGGTGCCATCACCACATCCTGTGGCAAGGAGTTCCACAGATGAATTACACGCTGGGTAAAGAAATATTTTCTTTTGTCTGTTCTAACTCTCCCTCCACTCAACTTTAGCGCATGTCCCCTGGTTCTGGTGTTGTGCGAGAGGGAGAAGAATTTCCCTCTATCCACTCTCTCCATCCCATGCATAATTTTATAAGTCTCAATCATGTCCCATCTCAGGTGCCTTTTTTCTAGGCTGAAAAGCCCCAGACACTGTAGCCTTTCCTCATAAGGGAGGTGCTCCAGCCCACGAATCATTCTGGTCGCTCTTTTCTGCACCTTTTCCAATTCAACTATATCCTTTTTGAGGTGTGGTGACCAGAACTGGACACAATACTCCAGATGTGGCCTTACCATCGATTTGTACAAAGGCAGAATGATATTGGCCGTTTTATTCTCAATCCCTTTTTTAATGATCCCGAGCATGGAATAAGCCTTCTTCACAGCCGCCGCACACTGGGTCGACACTTTCATCGACCTGTCCACCAGCACCCCAAGATCTCTCTCTTGATCCGTCACAGACAACTCAGAACCCATTAGCGTATATGTGAAATTTTGGTTTCTTGCCCCAATGTGCATCACTTTGCACTTACTTACATTGAAGCGCATTTGCCATTTTGCTGCCCATTGTCCCAGTTTGGAGAGGTCCTTCTGGAGCTCTTCACAATCCCTGCTGGTCTTCACCACCCGGAAAAGTTTAGTGTCATCTGCAAACTTGGCCACCTCACTGCCTATCCCCAACTCCAGGTCATTTATGAATAAGTTGAAAAGCACCAGTCCCAAGACCGATCCTTGGGGCACACCGCTTTTCACCTCTCGCCATTGTGAAAATTGCCCATTGACTCCCACTCGCTGTTTCCTGGTCTTCAACCAGTTCCTAATCCACAAGAGGACCTGCCCTCTTATTCCCTGACTGTGGAGTTTTCTCAGGAGCCTTTCATGAGGGACTGTGTCAAACGCCTTCTCAAAATCCAGATATATAATATCCACGGGTTCGCTCGCCTCCACATGCCTGTTGACCTTTTCAAAAAATTCTAACAGGTTTGTGAGGCAAGACTTCCCCTTGCAGAAGCCATGCTGACTCTCCCTCAGCAGAGCTTGTTGTTCTATGTGTTTTAAGATTTTATCCTTAATAAGACTTTCCACCATCTTCCCTGGAACAGATGTTAGGCTGACCGGCCTGTAGTTTCCCGGGTCCCCCCTCCTTCCTTTTTAAAAGATTTGCATGACATTAGCTATCCTCCAATCCTCTGGCACAGTGGCCGTTTTAAGGGACAAGTTGCATATTTGGGTCAAGAGGTCAGCAACTTCATTCTTGAGTTCCTTCAGAACTCTTGGGTGGATGCCATCCGGGCCTGGTGATTTATTGATCTTTATTTTCCCCCGTCACTCAGGGATAAGTACTACAAAGGGCAAGTGTGGGTGGTTAAGGAGTTGGGATTGGTCATGTCACTCCTCTGGGAACTGGCTCCCAACCTGAGGAAACCCAGCAATTTGGTTCAACTTCAGATGGAAAGGTGAGAAAAGGCACTCCTTTTTTGTTCTTTCCCCTTTCTTGGGCAGAGTATCTACCGTTTTCAGAATGCTCTTGGCTGGCTGGGAGATACCCAAGGTCTGGGGGGGGGAACGTCAGCTGCACAGGCTGTGTGCCGTATGTCTTCCACATCACTGCACAGTGGGGCCACAACAGGGTCACCAGGGGAACAAAATCATAACGTTTTCCAATAACTAGCCCTGCTTGAATAACCAACATCATATCCCCCAGTCTGTCCTTTCTTAGATTTTCTTATCCAGGGACAACCAATTGACATTAGCACAGATACCTATACAGCTTATTGTTATATACTGTAAGGCAAAAACTCATGCTGTTGCCTGAATTTTGAGAAAGACGGGTTCAAAGTGCAAGCTCAAAATCTTTCGACAAAGGCCAAGCAGGTTTACTTGTTGTACAAGTTCCACAGCTTGGACACCTATGGACAGCACGCGATCCTTTTCCTGGCATAAAGGATCGTAGTCCTGGTCCTGTAAATCCAGGAGTCTGCAGGGTTGAACATAACATGGGGAGGAAGGACTGCCCATTCCTGGAATTTGGCAAGGATGATACAGAGCACTTTCAGCAACAATTTTTTTATTGAATTATTTTTTACATAATTATAGCCTGTGCCGTAGGAAGGTCAGTTGTACTCTCTCATCTGGTTCCAATGGTGACTTGCCAGACGCGGACCAGGTTATCGGTGTAGCCAGCAAATAGAGTCTGATGGAAGAAGGAGAGAGAAGCAGTGTTAGTTACCAAACATGGGTGAATTGGTAAGAGACAGGCAGGCACCAAAGACTTCAAACAGGAGTCAACGACTGGGCGGAAAGTTCACCAGGAAAAAGTTAAAGGCCCACCCAGGTGAACCCAAGATGAGTGCAAGTAGCTTCAAATGGGAGACTATGGCATGCTACTCATTCATTGCGGATGTCATGTGATAAACCAGACCATTCAAGCACATTGGTGTACAGACTGTCCAGTACATCCCTATTAGGATTTGGGAGATGATCAGGTTAAAGTCCACAGCCTTTTAAAGGGAGAACTAGGAAGGGATAAGGTGCAACTATTTCCTTGGCTGAATGCAGAGTTGCAAGTGAAGAATGAAAAAGAACTGTTACGAGACAATTTTGCTGCTGAATGCTCGTCTTAACAGCCTGGCTGTTTCACAAGCCTCATTCTCTTCCCTTCAAATCTGGATATCCTAAATCAGGCACTACACAATGTAACTTGGGGGGGGGGGGGGGAGAGGAGAGAGAGCAGGCAGTAGCACCACTGTAGGTACATGTAGAGGGAGGGCATTCACCTACTGTGCCTCAGGCAGGATACTGTGTACCTGAAGCACCCCAAACAGATGCCCATTCAAATGACTTTTAAACAATCTTTTAACACAACAGGACTGCATTTAAAACACCTCTAAGAATTCAGAACGTTCAGGGGCCCATGTGCCTGGGATTTTCCAGCCTAAGCAAACCCCTCCTTTAGAATGTCCCAGGCACATCAGTGAATTGAGGCTGCCAGTCATATCTAGGCAACAAGGCTTTCTGGGGCTTGGGGGCAGGCTTAGCATTTCCCTAAAGGAAGCAAAGTTAACACAGTCCAAACTGCCCAAAAGGCAGGCATAAATGGACAAACCAGATATTATTGGGTTAAAAAGCCTTTGAAGACTCTCTTCCCTGGCCCACTTGGAATCTTAATGCACAATATCTCTAGTGGTTAAAGATGCATCAGAAATGAGATTTAAATTGCTTCCTCAGAACACCAGGAGGGGGAAAGGTGCAACCTAGAGTCTGGCAACTAGTACATTCAGCCATCCTGAGACAGATGTCATGTGGATTTCTTTGCCTATTATTCCTGCTCTTACCTGTCCATCAGCAGACCAAGCCAATGAGGTGCACTGGGGTGGCTCTGCCTTGCTGCTAGTGCTGATCACCTCCTGCTTGAGTTCATCCACAATGATCTTGCCTTCCAGATCCTGAGAAAAAAAGAGAATCGGGGGAGGAGGTCAATAGGAGCTGGGCTCTTCTAGGCTCAAGCATTACTCCGTCGCCCCTACGATTTGTACTTCAAAAGGTAACCTGCACAACAGAGCTCAGAAACAGCCTCTGGTTTTCCACATGGAAATAATGTCAGAAGATATTGTGTGTTTCATCATAGCACAAACCCCCTTGTTGTCAAGCCACTGAAACTGTAGCAGTTCACCACAGTAACTGAAGAGGTGGTGGGCCCCATCCCCAACTAAGCCTAAATATGTATCACTGCATTTGTACACATTTGTTTTGACTTTTACTCTTTTCCCTTCTATTCATTTGTTGTCTTCCCCACTGCTGAAATTTATTATTTATTTAAAACATTTACACCCCGCTTTATCCTATGCCAAGGCAAATGCCCGAGGCGGCTTACAACAAGATTAAAATCAAGACAAATCTCTGCCCCAAAGAGTTTACAGTCTAAATTGTATTTATGTATTTTTTAAATCTTGTTACATCATAAGAATACCATGTGCATAGTTGGTTCTATAGAAGTAACCAACAGCAAGGCTCCAGGGAAGTTAAGGGCAAAGGGGGACAAAAGGCTTCCACACGTCAACAATACACTGCTTGGATGCGATCAGAAAAGAATCCAAGTAGTGGTCTGTTTCTCCTGGCCAATAAGACGTGCTCAAAATCCAACCAGGAAAGGGACAAAGACACTTTGAGTCTTCCCCAGCAATTGCCAGTACTTCCTTAGAGAGGTCTGTATCTCACCGAAGCCACTGTTTCCACTGTAAATCCATTTCCCTTTTGGAATGTTGATATACAAGGCAGCAGAGATCTTGTGAGAGGCTACTTCTATATAAACGAGACCTGTTTATATTCTAGAATCTAGTCCAAGAAAATCATGATGCCACACTCCGAATATAATGTGCAGATACATTCATTTTAACGAATACATCTGCATGTATTATTCCAAAACTAGAATTTTGAGCATTTTGGTCATTAGGAATCAGAAACTAGTGTGTTGGCAGGGTGAGTCTAGACAGGTGATGGGCAATTAAAACTGCAATCCTAGGCACATTTACCAGGGAATAAGCCCAACTGAACTCGGTGTGCTTTAATTCACAGTAAGCATGCCATAGGGCTAGGGCTGCGTTTGTGAAGCACACGGCCAGAGCACTGGGTATTCTGGTCTTACAAGTACGAATTTATACCGACAAAATGGAATTCTGAAACTTGTACAAGTTCAGTTGGTTTACGTACACTGTCTTGGCTTGCATAATTTATTCTGCTTCAGCTAATCAAAGAGCTAGGCAGGGTCTGTCCCCTGAAAATGCTGCTTTGTAATCTGAGATTTCACATGTGCAATCACAAGAGCAAAAAAAGCTTCTTTTGCAGACAAACTGGCGGTGACTACTGATTAATAAATAAGGGCAAAGACAAAAAGGATAGGACACACGGACGCCATTTTAATATGGAAACTCGGATCTCTGTTTAGAAAAGAACTGGCTTGATTCTGTAAAATTCCCACCAACAGCGCAACGAAATGACCGACTTACCCATATCTTGATGCTGGGCCCAGTGGCAGCACACAGCCAGTAGCGGTTGGGGCTGAAGCACAAGGCGTTGATGATGTCCCCACCGTCCAGTGTGTACAGGTGCTTGCCTTCATTCAGATCCCACAACATCGCTTGGCCATCCTAGAGCAGAGGAAAAGTCATCAGAATTGGGATCAAATGATGGCTTTCAGTTAAGAGTTTCCTTGTTTTTTCCAACCAGAGATGTGAGCAATAAACAACTCTCTTCCAACGTTCAACAAGCATATTTTAAGGGGAAAGAAGCTCAGGGATTAGGCAGCACATTACACTTGGCTTTGGTGCGTGCCATTATGGGTTGCAAGTTTGGTCCTTGTTGTTCTCCCGATTTTTGGACCTGCTTTAGCTCTGTGTTGCTTTATTT
This sequence comes from Plestiodon gilberti rubricaudatus, assembly GCA_026170595.1. Classification (NCBI taxonomy): domain Eukaryota; kingdom Metazoa; phylum Chordata; class Lepidosauria; order Squamata; family Scincidae; genus Plestiodon; species Plestiodon gilberti. The sequence goes on from JANXHW010000002.1 coordinate 248,736,436, forward strand.
CTTTGGGGAGCTTGTGTGTTTTGATTTGTTGTTTTTAATCCTTATGAACTGCATCTCAGCTCTCTCAGGAATTGGAAAGGTGGGCACAGAATTAATGCACAGAGTTAAAAATTCATTATCTGGGCCCTGACTGCTTTCTTATTGCCACTCCCTGGGCAATAAGATTCCCTAGTCAAGATTCCCTAGTGGTTCCCTAGTCAAAAAACGCTAAGGCAAGGCTGCTGTTACTCATGAGTAAGTGGCCTGGGCATAACGTAACACATAGATCAGTCCTGAAATGACATGCTCAAGATCCAGAGAGACATGGCAATGAAGTGGGACCAGACCTGCACCCTGCAAGCTAGCTCATTCATTGTGGACTGAGCCTCTCCTTTCCTAAGTAAGGCCTAGATGCCTTTAAAAGGGGTTTGGACAGATTCATGGAGGAAAAGACCATCACAGGTTACAAGCCATAAGCAACCTCCTGGTTTTAGAAGTGGGTTTTCTCTGTGCCAGGTGCAAGGGAGTGTCAACGGGAAACAGGTTATCTTGTTGTCTTGTGCTCCCTGAGGCATCCGGTGGGGCCACTGTGTGATACAGGAAGCTGGACTAGAGGGGCTTTTGGCCTGATCCAGCAGGGCTCTTCTTATGTTAAGTAAAAGGTAAAGGTGACCCCTGACAATTAAGTCCAGTCGTGTCCAACTCTAGGGTGTGGTGCTCATCCCCATTTCAAAGCCGAAGAGCCAGCGTTGTCCGAAGATGCCTCCGTGGTCACGTGGCCAACATGGCTCTCCTTGCCGCAGCGCGTAGCATGCGGCTGGAACACGGAGCGCTGTTTACCTTCCCGCAAGCGGTACCTATTTATCTACTCACATTAACATGCTTTGGAACTGCTAGGTTGGCAGGAGCTGGCCAAGCAACAAGAGCTCACCCCGTTGCAGATTCGAACTGCCGACCTTTCGATCGACAGCTCATGGTTCAGCGGTTTAACCCACTGCGCCACCCACTTTCCTTTCCTACCAGCATCTATTTTGGCCCCTAAATATAAAATGCCCGTCCAAGGTTTGGGCAGCTCAGAAACAGCCTCTGAGTTATCTACATGGTTCTAAAAGTCAGATGGCATTTGCAAGTTTCATCACAGCCAAGCCCAGATCTTCTGGCAACTGATAGCATCCACCACCAATCAGGATTACAGCTCAGAGCTGGAGAAAAGGATGCAGGGTGTTTAGCCCAATGCCTTCCTGTCTAAGACCGGATATTCTGTAGATCCCTGTCCAATCTCGCCTGAAAACCTTCAAAGAATGTGTTTCCCTAACTTCCCTAGAGCTTGTTCTGTTCCTAAACTGTTCTGTTCCAATTATAGTTACAATTCCTATAGTTATAGTTACCATTCCTCACGATGCATTCAGGCCTTGGTCTCCGCCCCAACCCCATCCTTCTAAGCTGCTTCAGGGAGCAAGTGAGGGCAGAAAAGAGTCTGCACATCCACACGACACCCCTCTGAGAGTCAGCTGTTAGTCCAGCCTAGTTTCCATCTCCAGTAAGCATCTCCCAACTGAATCCGAGTAGAAAGACTAGACAGAGCTCCGATTCACAAGACAAGGAGGAACGTAGAAAAATGGAAAGGTGAAGTTCTCCATCTCTAGCTGCCTTGCTTGTCCGAGAGCCAGGGAAACTTACCTTGCCACCTGAAGCACACAAGGAGCCATCGGGCGAGACTGTCACTGTGTTCAGGTAGCCAGTGTGCCCAATGTGGTTGGTCTTCAGCTTGCAGTTTGCCAAATTCCACACCTACAAGTGGAGAACGTGGAAAGAGATCAGAATACCGTCAATAGTTTGGAGGCTTCCATGGAAGTTCTTAAGACTATAGAGGCATGACAAAATGTCATGCAGAGGCAGCAATTTAAGCATCTTGTGGTTGCACTTTTTATTTTTTTTAAATGGTGGAGTAGGAACTCTACCATAATCCAATCGCTTCTGCAAGAGCTGGGAATTCAGCCTTTATTTTCATTCAGTTACTGCTTTCCAATGTCACATATCAAGGGTTTTTACTACTGGACGCAGCCCTACTTAGGGAACTGAGAGCTTCTCCCAGATACCATCTCTGAAACACACAGTCTCTTTTAGTGGGTCTGGAACTAGAGCCGAACCATTAAGAATTTGGCCTCAGTTCCATCAGTATGTTATAATGCTCCAGTTTAGTCACTAGTTTTAAACAGGGGTTCAGCAACCAGTTCAGATACTCTGAACCAGTTTCAATACATTTCATGCAGAATAGTATCAAATTCTTTCAGCTGCAATACAATTCGGAAAAATAAATACATTCCCTTCCCAGTCGGAACAAAACAAAAGGATGTGTACCTCACTCACTGAGTTATTAAGTGCAGACTGTTTGCTACGTTTGGTTTGCTTAAGAGTGCTTTCCACACACATCCCTACCTCCAATCTGTTTGGCCTCAGGCCCATGCTTAACCGATGGGAGAGATGGTGGGATTCAAGCTCATCCCCAAACCTGGAAGATATTATTTCATAATTTGTGGGTTTGGTTGCATATTTCTCAAAGATGGGGCAGGAGAGAAGAACCACCTTTTTTGGAGTATTACTTCGAATAGGGACTGAGCCCTGGCTCATATGAAGCCCAATCATCAGGTCTCCTTAGAGAATTTACCTTCACCAACTTGTCCCAGCCACAGGAGACAATGATGGGATTGCTGCTGTTGGGGGAAAAGCGCACACAGGAAACCCACTCAGAGTGGCTCTCATCCTGAGGGAGAGAAAAAGAAAGAGAGGAAATGAAACACTTTACAGTACTCAACAAAACCTGCTAATATGGTACCATGATGAGGATTGGTAGTGAAAGTATCTAGTTTTTAAAAAACCATACCCTCCAGTTCTCACCCCTTAATGAAAAAATGATGAATGTAGAACTGCATTTGCACATACTACTACTACTACTACTACTACTACTACGAAGAGGCTCAAAACGAACACGGCAGCATCTAGCAAGCCCCTCAATGAACTGCTTGCTTTTAGTAATGGAGCATATACAAGGGTTCATGTGTGCTATGCCTTTCTGTATGTTTCTCTGTTCAATTTGCCCCTTGCTTTTTCTGGTCTTTCTATTTTCCCACTTCTTTTCTGCATTTTCCAAGACTTCCTTGCCCTTTTGTATGTTTCCGTCTCTTTGTCTTCATCCTTTTCCTGTATGACTAACTCTTCACCCATTTATTTATTTATTTATTTACAATATTTCTATCCCGCCTTTCTCCCCAAAGGGACCCATTTGCATTTCCCTCCCCACTGGTTCCCTCCCTCTTTGCCTCCACATTCTCTCTTTTATGGTTTGTTTCAGTATCTTCAGAACAACAGGCCCTGGATCAAAATTACAGACTGCCGGGACTTGGTGGAAGCTGCTTCTCTCTTCCCTCCTCTTCCATTTTTGCTTGCTATTAGGATGCAGGATTTTGCTATTCGGTTTGGAGCAAGCATTTTGTCTCGCTTCTCTTCCTTCCTCCTGCCCTTTCCCAACTTACTGTCCATATATTTCTGGAAGTCCCACTGGACCCTAGGAGGCTTTCTTCAGAGTAATCCTGCCCCAACCACACTGCAAAACTGCAGCACTCACTCACTGAGTTTCTAGTCTGCTTGACTGGGCTCTTTTTCCTACCTGTCTGGATTTCAAACAGCTCTTGCTGTTCACTAGGGAAATAAATGCCCTTCTCCTATCTAGCCCTGTATGACTCTTAGGTAGGAAATGACTGTGCTGTGTTCAGGCTCCCTAGGAATCCCTTCTCTATCTCCTTAAACTATATATTCTCCAGGCAGGTTTTTTGCCCCTTAAAAAGATGGGTTTGGGGTGTTTGTTTTTGAGCAACTGTGGAGACCCTGCATACCACCAAGAAATAATCTATACTCTGGTATCTCCGTTTTCGGTGGGCAGTCCCATTTTGGGTACGGACCTATTGGCAGAAAGTTTGGAGTTCAGCATTATAGGAATAGATACTTAGTATTTGCATAGTGCTCTTTGAGGGTATAACTCACTTCACATAACTTGTTCTAATACATATAACCACACTGTAAACCAGGATTATCCCCATACTGCAGATAGGGTGAGAGCGGAAACAGAATGGCTGGCCTACAGTCATCTAGTTGCTCATGGCGGAAATGAAATTCAAAACTGGGGAGACGGACTCACAGTCCAGTTTCGCAGCTACACCAGCACATGCTTCCTATCATCTTTGCCTGTACTTGTCCTTCCGCAACCCTGCTAAAACTTAGGTTGGAGGCTCTTTGGGGCAGGAGCCCATCTTTTTGCTTATGAAATTTAATCAAGTGCCAAATATATCAATGGTCCTATATGAACAGGCATCATTAACACAAATATCATAAAAAACCATCTAAACTGCCACAATTTATGGAGCTTGCCTAAAGTCTGCCAACTTAGGCTCAAGTGGGCCTCCTCAGGAATAACAGTGCAATCCTGTGTAACCTTGTAACAGTGTAACAGCGCAATCCTGTTACACCAGTGTAGATGCACCAGTGTAAGTGCACTTATGCCAGTGTAATAGGTGCAAGGTTACACAGGATTGCGCTGTAACTCTCATAGGACCAGCACCACTAAAGAGAATCTGCACTGTGTCCGCCTGCTGCTGCCCGTCAACACACCAAAGGGTGCCATACTTCTCATTCATATATATATATATATATATATATATATATATATATATATATATATATATATATATATATATATATATATGGTCCGGTGCCAGTCACAGATTTGTCCAGGACGACCTTCGAGACAGATTGATGGCTCGGCCTGTGACACATTCACATACCCAACTCAGAAGCAGGTGAGGGAGAGGAAGAGAGCCAGGCAGTGGCGTTGCTGGAGGTGGGGCGGAACGCTAAGTTCCGCACCATGCTGACCTCCGTTACTCCCCGGCGTGAGGAGGTCCCGTCCCCTCGCGTTCGGTGCCATTCAGTGGGGCGAAGGCAACATGCAGGGAGTCTCCTGCGCGTTGCCTTCGCCGCACTGAATGGCTCCGAAGCCGAGGGGGCGGGGCCTCCTCGTGCCGGGGAGTAAGGAAGGGTCAGCGCGCTGTGGAACTTAGCGTTCCGCCCCACCTCCAGCAACGCCAGTAAAGCCGTGGATGGACCATGTACAACCCAGCAGGACAGGAAAGCCTCAGGGGTGTTCACTTCCAAACTCACCTGCACAGTGTACTTGCAGACACCCAGGGTGTTCCAGAGCTTGATGGTTTTATCCCGGGAACCTGAGACGATCTGGCGGTTGTCCGAAGAGAAAGCCACACTCAGCACATCCTTGGTGTGGCCCACAAAGCGCCGGGTGGTGGTGCCCCTGTACAGGAAGACATGTCCGCATCTCAGTTCCATCTAGTGTAATCCAGGAGAGGAGGAAGGCTTGGGCCAAATCAGTTCTCTCCTCACTTTTCCATTGTGCAAATTTTGAGTTTGGTCCATCTCTGGGGGCCATAAAGTTAATTTCCTAAGAGGCTCTGCAAGGTCCCTATTTAAGGGGATTTTTAAAGGATTTTTTAAGGGGACATTATGATGGGAGGGGCCATGTTGTTGGAACTGAATCCCAACTGCATTTTCAGCAGCTGGTGAAAGAGAGGAGGGAAACCTAAATTTCTCCTTACATCTCTTCTGGGAAGAAAAAAGGAGGAAGCAAGAAAGTAGAGGTTATTTCTTTGATCTAGTCCATCACTCACTGCTGAAATGGGATCTGTTTAACAAATGTGTCTGTGCTGCCGGGGTCGATCAATTTAAATCAGCAAGAAGACCAATTAAAATCATTTCCCCCCAATGCTTCTTCATATATTTCCTATGGTGCAAACCTGATCATTAAATCATAGTAACTTACAATTCAGCAGTGTTATTTACACCAGGGGTTCTCAACCTTTGGAGGCCTGGGTACCTCTATCATGGTCCAATTTTCTGAAGTACCCCCTGCTAATTAACTGCAAATTAATTAGATTAATCAATTAATTAATTAGGTAATTAATAATTAAAAAGGCACTAAAACAATTTTAAATGTGAAAAAACTTCTGATTTACACCATCTAGGAAGGGAGACTTCATACAGCTTACACTTTGTATAATTTTTAGACAACTAGATTTCTTATTCCCATATAATACCTTCTTTATGATCAGCAGTCATGAGATTTGTGGGGTTCAATACGGGAAGGACATATAGGACTCTGCACACCAGAAATTTTGTCTTTCTATTTCATTCTTCCTTGGTCCAACCCCATTCTCACAACAAAGTAAAGTAACTAACAAAAATGAAATACCCACTGATAGTTCAAAGCAAAGTTTGACAGTTACTGGGCAGATGGGTTCAGTAGGTAGAGTATAAATATTTATATCTGAGAAATGATCAACTTGGTTCTTCATTTACATAGAACTGAATGTATCTGGTACCAGGGCATGATGATTCTCTTACTTCCTAGAGCCAACATGCTTATATTCAGTTTATTGGATAGTAATCCAGTTATAGTTTAAGAGAAACTTTGTATTTACATGTTTTAAATATAAATTCAATTTACATTATTTATTTATTTTTAAATCACTGATTTTTACGTACCCTGTGCACTACAGACATAGAAATTTAATTATCATTCCTTTTCCTTTCAAGAACTTTGGGGAAAGTAAGGGGTGCTAGGGATCTGAGAATTTCTCTGGAAATTTCACTGGGAAAGCCATTAACAAGTACACTGCTTTAAGATCATTTGTTTTCAGTATGCACGTGCTCCAAAACTCCACAGGAAACCAATTTTTCCTCTCCATGCTATCACTATTCCAGAAATTACCCCAAAGTATTCAAGGTTCAGTTTCTCTTTCCCCCCGTACCGTGTCTCATCATAATTGCAGGACATATCCTCAAGCCCCAGTGGAGTCAGTAGGTATGTGTCAGATCTAATCACTGGGACACGGAGAAGCAAAGAGAAACTTTGATCCTAAAGCAACCAGGAATAAAAACCTAGACAGGGAGGAGACCGGCAGGAAAGGCGCTGGCGTGGATGAAGCACAGAACCGTTCTGCCAACTGTCCTTTCGTCAAGGGTGATGGGCCCACGTGCCCTCTCCCCAACCTGCACTCACGTGGTCAGGTCCCAAAGACGCAGGGTCCCGTCCCAAGACCCAGAGAGGGCAAACTGCCCATCCGAGGAGATGACCACATCACTGACAAAGTGGGAGTGGCCCCTCAAGGCTCGCTGGGGGATCCCATAGTTGGTTTCATCCCGGGTCAACTTCCACATGATGATGGTCTTGTCTGCAAGAGAAAAGCAGGATAGCAAATGTTTCTCTCGTCAGTGTCATTTGCACGCAGACACACATACCTGTGGGGAAGATATCCCATTCTCTTACACCCAGCCTCTTGACCAGACCAGAAGCTGCACCTAAGCTAAAACTCTGAAATCTAGATTTCTATGCAAATGCCTTTTTTAAAGAGGAAGAATTAACTCCCTTCTTGAAGTGCAGCCCTGACAAACGTATCCCACTTCAGTGGTAGGCCTCTGATACAAGTCAGAGACCTCTGCAGAGAGTAATATACTCTCATTCAAGGCTTATGCACACACGAACGCTGCAGTGATAACCACACTTACGTGGAGGAAAGGCCCCCTAAGGTCAGTGGGATGTCCTTAATGTAACATGGTGAAGATTTTAATTGAAACATGTGGGGCAGAATAAACCTTGTATACCTTGTGCACCTTAGAGCATAGTTTCTCAAAGTTGTCCCCACAAGGTGGGGAGAACTCTAAGTAGCTGCGGGGACGGGGACAGAGGCAGCGGCGACCCTGTGGACCGCTGCTGCAGGGAAATGTAGTTTTGTCACTTACCAGGGTCCTGGAGCCCTCCGGGCAGTGCAGGGAGGCTGCACACCCTATCGCAGACCTCTCTGAGCTTTACATTGCCGCTCTGCGACAATTATGACCACTTCCAGTTTTTGTCTCAAAACCTGAAGTGGTTGCAATTGCCATAGAGTGGCAATCTAGAGCTCGGGGAGGTCCACGGAGGGGTCTGCAGCCTCCCCGCACTGTCTGGAGGGCTCCAGGACCCACCGTATGTGACAAGATTACTTTTTTAAACAATTTTTTTCCTGGCAGCGATCCCTGGGAATGCCACTGCCATGCAGTTCCCGCCCTTAAGGTGGCAGGGGACAGCATCTGGTCCTCCTGGTGGGTTGCGACCCACCAGTTTGAGAACCACTGGCTCCCTCCTACATTCTAAGTTTTATATTTTGGCTGTTATACCAAGAATTCATAAACTGCAAACAACAATCTGGACCCAACAAACCTGCCCGTTCCCTCGGGTTTCAGCGTGCCAAGCCCCTTTAACCACTCACCTGTGCACCAAGAGCAGAAGTGAAGCACAGCAAAAAACCCTTTTGCATAGTGGCAATTTAAGAAACAAGACTTTTGTACTGCAAGCTGGAGCCAAAGGAAGCGCTCAACTATGTTAGCAGATCCTCTTTCCTCCCATCATAATTGCAGGACATGTCTTCAGACCCCAATAAGAGGCTCAGTAGACAATGTCAGATTTAATCATTGGGACTCAAGAGGAGAAGCAGCAGGTGGGCTTAGCAGTACCTTGTCCAGCTATACTCTCTCCAATTCTTGTCCAAGCGATGCTGCCACACAATCATAAACCTCACACTAGTCAATTCTCATTATGATTTGGTTTGTTCTCACGAAGAAACTCCAACACCTTAGCCTAGGAGCCTTCTTAATTTTCACCCTTAGGACGTGGTGATGTTCTCTCTCTCTCTCTCTCCTCCCATCCCATATAGATGGGACAGTCTTTTAGTTGGCCATATTATTCAGACCATGCTTGCCATGTTGGCCTTTGCGGTTCTCACCCCCACGTCCCTGAGAAACTGGTTCTTCCATGCGCTTCCCGCCAGTACACAGCTGGTCTTCTCCCTCTCAGTCGCCCCCCCCCCATTCTATCAGCCGTCACAACCCGCACCACCCCCGTATTACGAGTTGGTCTCGTCCTCCTTACCGCGCGAAGCGGAGAGGATCATGTCCGGGAACTGCGGGGTAGTGGCGATCTGGGTTACCCAGCCGTTGTGGCCCTTAAGGGTGCCACGCAGGGTCATCTGCTCCGTCATGGCGACGGCTGAGAGGGCTCGATCTCCCGCTGGAAACGGAGGATGGAGGCAGATTCTGCGGCGGCCTTTAACCTGGACTCGCCAGCTCGCTCAGGCCCCAGAGAGAAAAAGGAAGCGGCGGTGCCTTCCGGAAACGGAAATAGCCTCTTTTCCCCGCCTCGACTGCTGGTATCGTACAACAACATGGCTGCCTCCACGTCTTCTGTGCGGATGAGCTACAAGTATCGCGACGTCTTGAATGGGGCGCTAATATCCGTCCGTCCCCCCTTCAGTCGAGCCTAATTAAAGGTTTCCTGCGTATAACTTGATGACAGTGCTTACTTACAGCCTCAGGCAGGGCAGATCTCATCTGTACGGAACCTGCTATGGCGAGAAAGAAATCCGGCGTGCCGCATTACTCAGTGAAGTGGCGCATCTGCTGATCAGTGCAAACGCTTTCATGCCATTATTTAGGGCGGTGGTTATTACCGTATGTACCCGTTAGTCGTTAGATGCCCCACTGCATTCAATGGGACTTACTCCCAGGTAAGGATTGAATCCCTTAGAAGAAATGGAGTAGCCCTCATAGTCAATAAAAGAGTGGGAAAGGCAGTACTGGGGTGCAACCTCAAAAACGACAGAATGATTTCAGTTCGAATCCAAGGCAAACCATTCAACATTACAGTAATCCAAGTGTATGCCCCAACCACTGATGCCGAAGAAGATGAAGTTGAGCGGTTCTATGAAGACCTACAACACCTTCTAGAACTAGCACCCAAAAAAGATGTCCTTTACATCATAGGAGACTGGAATGCTAAAGTAGGAAATCAAGAAATAAATGGAACAACAGGCAAGTTTGGCCTTGGAGCGCAAAATGAAGCAGGGCAAAGGCTAACGGAGTTCTGTCAAGAGAACACGCTGGTCATAGCAAACACTCTTTTCCAACAACACAAGAGGCGACTCTACACATGGACATCACCAGATGGTCAATACCGAAACCAGATAGATTATGTGCTTTGCAGCCAAAGATGGAGAAGCTCTATACAATCAGTAAAAACAAGACCTGGAGCTGACTGTGGCTCAGATCATGAGCTTCTTATTGCAAAATTCAGGCTTAAACTGAAGAATGTAGGGAACACCACTAGACCAGTCAGATATGACCTAAACCATATCCCTTATGAGTATACAGTGGAGGTGAAGAATAGATTTAGGGCATTAGACCTGGCAGACAGAGTGCCTGAAGAACTATGGACGGAAGTTCGTAACATTGTACAGGAGGCAGCAACGAAAACCATCCCAAAGAAAAAGAAATGCAAGAAAGCAAAGTGGCTGTCAGATGAGGCTTTACAAATAGCTGTGGAAAGAAGGAATGCAAAAAGCAAGGGTGAAAGGGAAAGGTATAAACAACTGAATGCAGAGTTCCAGAGAATAGCAAGGAGAGATAAGAAGGCCTTCTTAAATGAACAATGCAAGGAAATTGAGGAAAACAACAGAATGGGGAGGACTAGAGATCTCTTCAAGAAAATTGGAGATATCAAGGGAACGTTTTGTGCAAAGATGGGCATGATAAAGGACAAAAAAGGCAGAGACCTAACAGAAGCAGAAGAGATTAAGAAGAGATGGCAAGAATACACAGAAGAACTATACAAGAAAGATCTTAATGTTCCTGATGACCACGCTGGTGTGGTCACTGACCCAGAGCCGGACATCCTAGAGAGTGAAGTCAAGTGGGCCTTAGGTAGCATTACTAACAACAAAGCTAGTGGAGATGATAATATCCCAGCTGAGCTACTTAAAATCCTAAATGATGATGCTGTGAAAGTGCTGCACTCAATATGCCAACAAATTTGGAAAACTCAGCAGTGGTCAAAGGATTGGAAAAGGTCAGTTTACGTTCCAATTCCAAAGAAGGGCAGTGCCAAAGAGTGTTCAAACTACCGTACAATTGCACTCATTTCACATGCTAGCAAGGTTATGCTCAAAATCCTACAAGCTAGGCTTCAGCAGTACGTGGACCGAGAACTACCGGACGTACAAGCTGGGTTTCGAAGAGGCAGAGGAACTAGAGATCAAATTGCCAACATGCGCTGGATCATGGAGAAAGCACGAGAGTTCCAAAAAAACACCTACTTCTGCTTCATTGACTACGCAAAAGCCTTTGATTGTGTGGATCACAACAAACTGTGGCAAATTCTTAAAGAGATGGGGGTACCAGACCACCTTACCTGTCTCCTGAGAAACCTGTATGCGGGTCAAGAAGCAACAGTTCGAACCGGCCATGGAACAACTGATTGGTTCAAAATTGGGAAGGGAGTACGGCAAGGCTGTATATTGTCACCCTGCTTATTTAACTTATATGCAGAGTACATTATGAGAAATGCAGGGCTGAATGAATCGCAAGCCGGAATCAAGATTGCTGGGAGAAATATCAACAACCTCAGATATGCAGACGATACCACCCTAATGGCAGAATGTGAAGAAGAACTAAAGAGCCTCTTGATGAGAGTGAAAGAGGAGAGTGCAAAAGTTGGCTTGAAACTCAACATTAATAAAACTAAGATCATGGCATCGGGTCCCATCAATTCCTGGCAAATAGAAGGGGCAGAAATGGAAGCAGTAACAGATTTTACTTTTCTGGGTTCCAAGATCACTGCAGATGGAGACAGCAGCCATGAAATTAAAAGACGCTTACTCCTTGGAAGGAAAGCTATGGCAAACTTAGACAGCATAATAAAAAGCAGAGATATCACCATGCCAACAAAAGTTCGTATAGTCAGGGCGATGGTGTTCCCAGTAGCAATGTATGGTTGCGAGAGTTGGACCATAAGGAAGGCTGAGCGCCGAAGAATAGATGCTTTTGAACTGTGGTGCTGGAGAAGACTCCTGAGAGTCCCTTGGACTGCTAGGAGATCAAATCAGTCAATTCTAAATGAAATCAAGCCTGACTGTTCCCTGGAAGGACAGGTACTGAGGCTGAAACTCAAATATTTTGGCCACCTAATGCGAAGAGAGGACTCTCTGGAGAAGACTCTGATGCTGGGAAAGATTGAAGGCAAAAGGAGAAGGGGAAGGCCAAGGATGAGATGGTTAGACAGCATCACCGATGCAACGAACATGGAAATGAGCGAACTCAGGAAGATAGTGGAGGACAGGAAGGCCTGGCGGGATATGGTTCATGGGATCACGAAGGGTCGGACACGACTTAACGACTGAACAACAACAACAAGGATTGCAGCCTCAGTCCTGTTAACCCAAGGCAGCCAACCAGATACCTAAGGCTACAATTCTAAGGCTATACAGTACATTTTCCTGGGAGTAGGGACACAATGGGACTTACTTCTTCATATACCTGCACTGGATTGGGCTGACAGAGTGACAGTGAAGCCCACAAACATGGCATGTATGTAGGCAATAGCTGTCCTCTGTTGCCCACCAGCAACTGATATTCGGAAATGTTCTGCTTTTGAACCTGAAAGCTTCATTCAGCCACTGTGACTAATACCGTAGCTCTGATAACTAATAGCTCTGTGACTAATAGCTCTAACGCTGCCTAAGACAGTAGCCATCATCACCACTTCTTGTGGTAGTAAATTCCATAATTTAATTATGTCTTTGTGCAGACAAATACAGTGCTTTCTTTTGTCTTGTCTTGACTCTACTGCTCATCATCTCATCCAGGATTCTGTCCCCAACAATGGCCCAGCCAAAGAGTGGACATGAAAGAGATGGTGTTCGTTCTTTGCAGCATTTGGTGATTAGAAGTATATTTATTTAAAGTATTGATATCCTGCCTTTCCCTCCAAATAAATGGAGCATTCATGAGGCACACAACATAATGAGTCACATTGTACAGCTGGTACAGCTGAACACCTGGGGGGGGGGCGCACACACACACACACACAGAGTACACACATTCCTTAGAATTATAGGATCTTAGAATGTTACAGTTAGAAGGTACCTTGAAGGTCATCTAGTCCAACCTTCTGCTGAATGCAAGCATACTTTTTTGTGAGCTATAATGTAGAAGCAAGGAAGCAAGGCCCACTGCATTCACCCTGCATAAGACTGCCACCTTGATTTGGACACAGACTCGTATTGTATACAAAGTTCTTCACATGAACCTGGGTCAGGAAGTGCCCTCCTGTTTTCAGGAAATAGGCAGACCCGATTTCCACTCAGGTTTGGCCAAAGCTGGACCAGCCTCTAGAAATTTCCAAGATTGTATCATGTTGAAAAAATGACTCTAGGAATACCTTCAATCTAAGTTGAGGACTCTAAGGTAAGAAGACACATCACATTATGGCTGTGTTTGTTTTTCACCTTACAGCGCTAGGAGCGCTGGAGAGCTGTTTGTTTTTTTTTCTAATTCTAGCATGCGCGGGTCAGGTATTTTTTTTTAGCTCCTAGCATGCTCGCCCTGCTAGCAATTTGAGCTATGAGGTCAAACCTAGAAAAGATGGTGGCCTCATCAGAGGTGTTTCTATGGTGGGGCGGTACTGTAAGTTGCGGAATGGCTCCAACGGCGAGGGGGCGGGGCCTCCTCGTTCCGGGTTGTAAACGAGGACTAGGACAGGGCGCAACTTACAGTACTGCTCCCACCGTAGAAACGCCTCTGGGCCTCATGCACCAATAGGAATGCTGTTTGGCTACAAAGGAGCTTGGGAGATGTAATACAAGGGACCAAGAAATAAGAGCAATCTTTTCAACGGAGCCTTATGTCTACAGGATTCATTCAAAACAGCTAAAGTGACTTGCAGCAACACTTCGTCATCTTCAGATTTCCATTCAGCTACTGTAAATAAATATTTAATGCCACAAAAGCACCCTGAACTAAAGTAAGACACCATTTTGTCCTTTTTAAAATGACCCGCTTAGAAGCATGCTAGAGGCATGCTAGAAACGTCACTTCCTCCTATTTTCCATTAGAAAAACAAACGCAGCCTCATTTTGCAGCTGGTTCAAAATGTTGCCTTTGTCTTTAGCGTGTAATTCATCTGTGGAACTCCTTGCCACAGGATGTGGTGATGGCACCTGGCCTAGATGCCTTTAAAAGGCAGTTTGGACAGATTCATGGAGGAAAAGACCATCACAGGTTACAAGCCATAAGCAACCTCCTGGTTTTAGAAGTAGGTTTTCTCTGTGCCAGGTGCAGGGGAGTGGCAGCAGGAAACAGGTTATCTTGTTGGCTGCGTGCTCCCTGAGGCATCTGGTGGGGCCACTGTGTGATACAGGAAGCTGGACTAGATGGGCCTTTGGCCTGATCCAGCAGGGCTCTTCTTATGTTCTTATCTAGTCTGTTCTAAGTTTGTTTTGGAATGAGCCCCGAATCACTTTGTACACGAAGACCTGTACTGCAGAACATGCTGGCGACTTGGTTTGCTGAGCTCCTCTTACTCCTCCATCCCCAACACAGCCAAATTGTTTGCTGCGAGCAGCAGCAACAGACTAGACTGGCAAGAGGAAGCAGGTGCATGTTTATGGGTGTGCAGTACACAGCACCCGTCCCTGAAGTGTGAATGTAGCTGCGATTCTGTATTTGCAGTGCAACTGGCTCCACAGGGGCAAGGAAGTCAGACACTGTTGATTTCCTTCTAGGGAGGACTTTAGCACCTTTAGAAGATAGCAGACTTTAGAAGATAGAAAAGCAGCTGAGAAGAGTCACTACAAAACTAGTGGCTGAGACCTGTTTCCCTGTAAGATCATAGCTGGTAAGTAGCAAGGTGACATATATTTGCATGAGCAAAAATGCTTTTTGGAAAAGTAAGTCGAGGGAGAGAGAGAGAGAGATCCATGATGAATGCCATCTCTTCTACTGTTGTATAAAGTTGGGGAAGGAGCTGAAAGTAAAGGAGGAAGAGGTAAATAACAGCACAATGCTGTGCATGTCTACTCAGAAGTAGTGAGTGGGACATATTCCTACACAGAAGTGTGTATAGGATTGCAGTCTAACCCGTATTCTTATTGGAGATTTATCTTTCAAGATATGTTTGAATCTAAATCAGAAGTGAAAAATGGAAAAAAAAAACCTGAAAAATGTTTCAATGGTATGACTGTCTCTACACAAAGGAAATCCGTTTGAGACGTTTGTTCTTCGTTTGGAGGTCAAATTTAGAGGACAGTGAAATGTGGTTAACCTAAACAGCAGATAAGATGCAACAAGACAGAGTAAGTTGGATGTTAATAAGCCTTCAGAAACAACTATTAGCATTAGAACAGTGGTATTTAGGCAGCACCATCATGTGTATTGATGCTTTCCAGAATATAAGAGGACAAGTCCCTGCCCTGAGCAGCTTACTAAACAAAATGGGAAGACATGCTGCTGCAGATACATACACAAGGAATATATGATTGTTTCAGGTATACATGCCATGGAGACTGAGAGGAGCTGAAAATTGAGGTTGGCCCCCTGTAACTTTTTTCTTTCTGCCCTCTCCTCTTTTTCTTTCTGCCCTCTCTCTCTCTCTCTCTCTCTCTCTCTCTCTCTCTCTCTCTCTCTGTGTGTGTGTGTGTGTGTGTGTGTGTGTGTGAGAGAGAGAGAGAGAGAGAGAGAGAGAGAGAGAGAGAGAGAATTCATCTGGACCTCATGGTCTGTCCAGTTTTAATTTGTCAATGTACTCTAGAACCTCATCTCTGTCACTTCTGTTTCACTCAGTTCTTCAGACTCCCTACCTGCAGTAGTAGCGTAGCTAAGAGGGGGGCCAGTCAGGGCAAAACTGTACCCCCGGGTGCCACCCCAAACAGATATATAAACTGGAGAGATGAGTCAAACATAACAGCTGGAGGCAATTATCACCAGAAGCTCAGGCACAGACCTGCACGTTATGGTAGTTGTTTTGAAGTGTTTGAAGTTTTTAAGTTTTTGAAGTATTGTTTTAATTGTTTTTACAATTTTTATGTTATTTTTTTTTGTTTTTATGTACATGGCTTTTAATCCCGTTAATATGACTCATTCTATTTACATAATTGCTGGCCATGAAAGTTTTAGATCTTATCTCAAGTGCAATCTTATGTGCACTTACCTGGGCGTAACCCTCTTGAAAATGGTCAGACTTAAGCCGCCCTTACACTGCATGTGTCCCGTCAGGTCCCGGAGTAGCCAACCTGCGTCCCTCCCCCACAACATTGAACGCGGCCTCTCATTGGCCGAAGCTCGATTTATTCAACTTGGAACGCACTGAAATGACCTTTGGCCAATGAGAGACCGCATTGGATGTTGTGAGGGCAGGACAAAGAGCAACACGTTGGGCCAATCAGAATCGACTCTGGGACGTGACGCAGCGAGACGTGTGTGGAGCTTTTTCTTCTGAGCAAACCTGCATAGGATTGCAATATTAGAACTTTTACACTCTTGTCCCTTTGGGGTGTTTTTGCCAAACAGGATGCTAACTCCTTTCGGTTTTCCCCAAGGTCAGCTCTGCAACCTTTTTATTTGTTTGAGTCAGTGTTTGAAGGTTATATGAGCTTTTTCAACTGTTTCAAGGAAGTAATTACAACAAGGACTTTGCCATTTTATAACTTAAAAAAAAAAACCAGCCCTTTTTTCTCATTACTTCCTTATAACCCCTAGCCAAACAAACACGTACAACGTTCAGTGACTAAGAACATCAAAAAGGTTTGTCAGGGAAAGGGGATGAGGCAGGGGGAGCGCGGGGGTGGGCGGATTGAGCCCAGGAGGGGGGGTGGGATTGGCGGTGGCAGTGCACACTGATCCAAACCCCCTTCCTGGACCTGATCCACCAACAACGTGGACTTGCGCCAGCGATATAGAGATCCAGACACTAGTGGAGCAATGTGGGGAGGAACCATGGAGACGTCGTTCCTATGCTAACACTAGTAACATATCAATCAAGTCTGTGAGTAGATTCTTAGGGCAACTCGTAAAGTGGGTGAGAAAATATACACAGACACACCCAACCTTCTATATTTCTTCTCTTGTCTTCCTCTGCAGGTGGCAATGTGTATCTTCTTCTCACTGCTCAAGGAAGACCCTTAAACAGCCGTGAAACCTAATCAGACTTCCCCCAAAGACCTCCCTCCCACCAGGTGCTTTGCAACATAAACTGAAGAAATGAACCTTGACAATGTCGAGACAACATCCAGGTCCATTTTTGCCTGGGATTATGTTTTGTGGGAAGTTCGACTCGGACTAGTGGCAGCCGGCTTTTTTGTCTACTTGGGAATAATTCTTCTTTCACACGGTCTGTCTGAATGTATGAGCATCACTTACCGCTCATTGCCAAGACAGCAGAAAGTCTTCTGGAGCCTGGCTCCTGCCCGTGGTTTGTTCGGCATTCAGTGTTGCATAGCTGGCTTCTGGGCTTTGTTCCTGGATCCAGTTTTCCAGGCTGATAAAGTGTCTTCCCAGCAGGATTGGAGTTGGTTCAACTGCCTAACAGGCGCTGGCTTTTTCTTGCTGGATTATGTCGCTCTTACTGTATCCAGTGTTGTTTTCAGGACATTTGACGTTTTCTATTTCAGTCACCATTTGCTTACCTTGGCTGCCTTTTTTGGCTTGGTAACGAACATCAAGTCAGGGCATTACATTACCTTGATGGGAATGCTACTTGGTATGAGCTCACCTTTCACTTGGCTAGGCTGGATGGTTTTAAAGGTGAGAGATTCGTGAGCAAAGGAAAGATGGTATTTTTACTTAACTGTTCAGTGATTTGTTTTGGTCATCATAATTGTAATATAAAGAACAAATCCAACACGATTGTAATTGGAAAGGAGGAAGGACCAGGGGGAAGCCCCCTGTCTATTGTGGTAGAACCAAAAGGAACATTTTGGCTTCTAGCTGGTTGGTTATATCAAACAATTACACACATGTCAAGATCCATCCAGATATCTTGGTTGTTTTCCATTCCAATGCTGCCCATGGAATGCCATAAGCCCATCGAAGGACAGTGAGGTCAAAGCTTGGTGTTCAAGGAATGATTTTGTAAGGAAAGATTCTTGTGATTATTGGCGAGCTGACAAAAGCCCATAGCTGGATTGGCAGCTTTACGTAACAGAGGATCTACATATGTCGAATGATCCTGTAATACAGCCAGAGCAGATGCACCTACTTTGAATCCTTCAAATGCATTCAAATCCTTCATATTTGAAACATTATATTTCAAATATGAAGTAACAATACTTTGTGGACAAAATATTAAAAATACTGACCCCCAAATCCATGATGTATTTCCCATTAAACACACACACACACACACACACACACACACACACACACACACACACACACACACACACAGAGGAGTGTTTCCCACGATTGCTGAAACACCTCCTGCACATGTAATTTTAAATTGTACTTGGTTTATTTATGGTTTTACAAAGATTTAAAAGTAAAAGAAATGAGGCATACAGTACTTAGCTTAAAAAATGCCAGTTGCGGGAGAAAAAACAGTTCAACTCCACTTTTATGTGGGTTCGTTTGTTATTGAGCTAGCTAAACAGACCTTGATCTGATCCAGCACCACATTTCTTATGCTCTTAGTGCATGAATGTGTCCAGGGCGCATGATTAGAGTATTAAGGGTGTTTCCTCAGGATCCTGAAGGAATAATCCTGTGTCAGGTTGGGTGGTTGCCTTTACTTGGAGTAAACAATTCAGGAAACTTCCAGTGCTTGTTGCTAATTCTGTTTCAGGTTGGTGACATTACAAGTTGTTCCCCGTTTACTTACTTATGGTAAAAGCTGTGTTTTTTCCAAGCTGGGAGGGGGGGGGCGTGCAGCTGGTTTCCCTCCCCTTGTGGTTTGTTCCTGCAGAGCCTGGATTTGTCCCTACCTACTCAATGTACTGGAGCAATTTCAATTGCATTAAATGGGGAGAAGTGGATCGTATTTCCCAGGCCTCAGCTTGGGTTGGAAGAATGATCCAACTGTTTTTTTTCAGAAAATCTCAGAGAATTTCACAGTTAATCTAAAGTGAGCATGGGCCCATCTCTACATCGCCCAACTTGCTTTCCTGAGACATTTGTCTTCTCTGATTTTTGAGTCCCTGATCGCAGCCCAGGCTTATTCTCTTTCAAGTTTGGTGTGTGTATCTTTTACTTGGAACACAGATTCCTCTGAAGCGTCTAGTAGTCACTTGCCACCCAGGCATTTGGGCACATTGTGATTTATGCTGACAGAGTCTCAAAAGAATATTATAAGCCCTGCTGGATCAGACCAAAGGCCCATCAGTCCAACATACTGTCTCCCGCAGTGGCCCATCAGCTGCCTCTCTCTGGGAGCTCTGCAAGCAGGAGAGAAAAGTGCATCTCTTTCCATCCATTGCTAACCTGTGTGCTGTGCATTTCCAAGTGGTACTTTTCTCCTTCTGGAATACATTTACTCCCTTATCCCTGCAACCCTTGCAAGTATCGTCCTGCATGTGAAACCTGTACATATGCATGTATTGCATATAAATCTGTGAAATCAGTACATCATACTGAATTGAGTCTAATTTTTTATTTCCTTTTCCCCCCAGGTTGGCTGGGCTGACACCTTATTCTGGAAGGCAAACCAGTGGGTGATGGTCCACTCCTTTCATTGCCGTACGGTCCTTACTTACCACATGTGGTGGGTGTGGATTTCCAATTGGAACGCTATGCTGGACAATCTGGGACTCTTCCATTTTGCTGTGATACTCACAGGGCTAAGTGCCGTCACTGTGATCTTTCACCCCTACTGGACATACAAAAAGACTTGGCAGCTCTTCTATCCTGCTGACTGGTACTTTGCCAACAAAGCAACGACAAATGCATCATCCCAAAAAACGGAATGAAGAAACTGTCCAGAAGAAAGGGCTGTGATACTGGCCTTGAACTTGTGGTCAATAAATTCTGATTGCTCAGAAAAGGCTGCTGAGTCATTAGATGCCGTAGCCATTGTCCTTTTGTTGAGCACCTTCCTCTTCTCCAAATGATCAGAAAACAAAGAACTTGATTTTCAGCCAGTTAGTGGACCATAAAGCCCATGTGATTTCCAAGGGTGGGAAATTTAGGGACTCAATTCCACAGATAAAATCGGGCTAACATCCACAGGCTGCATAAAACCGGATCATGGACTCCTTTGTGATTTGCCCAGGGCCAACACTGAAAGTTTCTGATGCCCCCCTCCCCCCCCCCCCGGACATGTGTTAGGACCAGGATCCTGGAAGGGTCAGGAAAATACTCTGCATCAGGGTTTATATTTGTCTTGGCTTTTAGCCTCCTTTGCTATCCACATCTCTTTCCAAATTTTCTAGTTGCTCAGTGCCTTGTTTTTATCCCTTGTATTACTCCTCCATCCTTTTGAGTTTTCTGAATTTCAATAAACATTGAATTTTTACGGTTTTACCTGCCTGGTCTCAGTTCATACCTGGAGGAAGCAGGTTGACACATGCTCAGACCATCATGTTCTACTACTGCCTATTTTTAAAGGGGTTTTGGAGCCCTCTGTTAACTTGGGAATCAGGCTTGCCCAAGGCAGCCTCTTTTTGTCTGGACTTCCTAGCCTTGATTGGCGGCAGTGGTAGCGATATGGAAAAGAGCCCATAGAGGGATCTGGTTTACGTCAGATTCCCTGGAGACTATTCTCGGCCAGACTTTAACTGTAGTTATGGTAGAGCTACAGGTCTGAATGGAAGTCTGTCCTCCCTAGAATTTGATCTTGAATAAAGTATAATCTATCCATGTCCTCAGATGCACAAAGTGTCATGCATGTATTTCTCACCACCACAAACCGTAATATGGGACAGAGGCAGGGATGGGCTATGCCAGGTTAGAAAGGGTAGTGTCAGAGGTGGCACTGCATGCGGGCCCTTGTGGGGCATGGGCCCATGCCCATTCAAGGACCAGTGTGGGGATGAATTAAACTCTGCAACTGTTGTGCAAACTGTGGCAGTATAGAAATTACCCATAAGGAACTCAGGTGTGGTCCTGAGGTTGAACTACCTGAAGATTGCTGGAAGCTAAGCAGGAAC
Source organism: Plestiodon gilberti rubricaudatus (assembly GCA_026170595.1). Classification (NCBI taxonomy): domain Eukaryota; kingdom Metazoa; phylum Chordata; class Lepidosauria; order Squamata; family Scincidae; genus Plestiodon; species Plestiodon gilberti. The sequence goes on from JANXHW010000002.1 coordinate 248,757,480, forward strand.
AGCCCATTTTTGTGCTGGAAGGGAGACTAGGAAGTCACTGATAAGCTGTCATGACCCTGGTGGCAGAGAGGAGTCGATGTTGCATGCTGTGGTGAGAGAACAGACTGGAATGCTAAGAATGTCAGTGACAGAGCGATGACAACTGGAAAAAAGTTTCCCTTTTCAGCATGATCTGTGGCATCCTGTGGAGAGCTCCAGGCAAGATGACTACACCGTGGAGGAAACCAGCCGGAATTGTAGGGTTCTATACAGAACAATATTGTAAAGAGATCCTTATCGGATCTAGATAAGCCTGCCCAGTGCCAATTCCTGCGGTAGTAAGTCGCGCCCCGACCTTCTACCACGTTCACGAACCGGAGCCAGGAGGCCCCGCCCCTCGCCGTCGGAGCCATTCCGCGCAGCGAAGCCGAACGGGGCCTCCTCGCTCCGGTTCATGAACGCGGTAGAAGGTCGGGGCGCGACTTACTGTCGAGCCCCTACCGCAGGAACACCAATGAGCCTGCCTATGTAAACCGCCTTGAATAACATCTGAAGAGCAATCTGAGGATAAGAAAGGCGGTATATAAATACAGAAAATAAACAAAATAAATAAATACTTTCTTAGCTTTCTGTATGTGACACTGAGCAGCATATATAGACCAAAGGAATACAGAATCAATGTGCAACACTATTTCTTGCGCAGCAGCCTATGGGTCTACTTGCAGTTCTTTCAAGGGTGGGAGGGGGAGGAATAACCCCCACCTGCCAACTAAACTGGGTTGGTGAGGGGGCACATGTATGTAGAGTATCCTAATATTTCCATAGCCCTTGGACCAAGTGCATCCTGACACCAACCTTTAAGTTGTGGTTGCTGTCATCCCCCCGCCCCGCCCCGCCCCCCCGGGTTGGCTGTACAGCTTTAAAGGGCAACAATTGGGGCAGGGACAGTAACATCTAAGGAATCAGGAGGGGTCATTTTACATCATTGTCCCCTCCCAAGCTTTCATCAGTCACCATTACCTTCTTTTAAAAAAATCTGCTTTTGTTTATTGTGGATCCATTTTCTTAAAATTATGCATGGGATGGATAGAGGGAAATTCTTTTCCCTCTTGTACAACACTGGAACCAGTGGACATCCACTAAAATTGAGTTGTGAGAGAGAGAACAGACAAAAAAATATTTCTTCACCCAACATGTAATTAATCTGTGGAACTCCTTGCCACAGGATATGGTGATGTTACTGGTCTGGATGCCTTTAGAAGGGGATTGGACAGATTTATGGAGGAAACAACCATCACAGGTTACAAGCATGATGGGTATAAGCAATCTCCTGGCTTTAGAAGTAGGATGTCTCTGAATACCAGATGCAAGGGAGTCGCAACAAGATATACCATGTTGTCTTGTGTGCTCCCTGAAGTACGGGGGCGGGTTTTTTTTTACCATATACAAAAAGGGGAACAGAGTGCCTACAGAGTGCGGGGAACCCCGCCCCCGAGTGACGTCAGTCAGAGCCAAATGTCCTTCGGGGGCTGGGCGGGTAGACCAAACCAAACTCTCAGCTCGGAGGATTCTGTAGCTCCTCTGAGCCGTTCCGCTGCCTGGATCGCCGCCGCGTTCTCTGCCGCCGCCTGGATTGCCTCCACCTCTGGTTTGATGCCCCCCACCTGCTGCCTGGGGGAGGTCCGCACACACACACCGGCCCGTCCCTTCCTACCCCTCTGCATGGAAGGGTGCAACAAGTTGTACCTGCCAAAATTCCAATGGTTAAGGTCCCAGGTGAAACTAGACTGGAGCGGAGGCAAGTAGTTCTGCAAGACTCCGTTACACCAGAGTCAGCGGCCCCTCCCCTTTGCTGTTGGAGCCATTCCGGCAGCGACAGGGGAGTGTCCTGAGTGTTGCCTTTGCAGCCAGAATGGCTCCAACAGCAAGGGGGAGGGGCCGCTGACTCCGGTGTAACGGAGTCTTGCAGAACTACTTGCCTCCGCTCCAGCCTAGCTACACCACTGGTTAAGGTACAGGCACTCTGTATCTGGGAAGGCTAACTGTGAGAGACAGGAAGCTGGACTAGATAGGCCTTTCGTCTGATCCAGCAGGGCTCTTCTTCTTATGTTAAGAAAGTAGGATAAAAATATTTTCAACATAGTTCAATGATGAAACCCAAATCTCAATCTTGTCCACACTAAGAGTGTGGGTGGAAGAAGGTTCTATAAATAGTGTGGACAGGATTGAGATTTGGGTTTCATCATTGAACTATGTTGAAACCTCCCTTGCTCTGGTGTGGTGATGGATCATAGTTTGGGATGTCTCTGTTGCAAAGCAGTGTGATTTGTACTCACGGAGTGGTTTCAGTGTACAAAGTGCCTTGAATTTGCCCCACTAGCCTGACATGAACCTTGTGAAAGAGATTAGGCTGAAAAATAATAAGTGGTTTCTAGAAGATTTGATAAAACAGGCTACAATCCTATCCCCACTTACCTGGGAGTAAGCCTCATTGACTATAAGAGGATTTTCTTCTTAGTAGTAGACATGCATGGAATAGGGTTCTCAATTTATAGCCAAAATATATCAGAAGCTGCAGTAGCTACAGACACTCTTAAAGCTGTCCGGGAATGTGCTGCTTGAATAAAGTGACTCAGATTCAAAATGATGCATCAATTTTCGACTACCATGAGTTTTATTCTGATTATGCTGCCCTTATCAGTCACAGCAGCTCACAAGGGAAGCACAGTTGGGTTTCTGTAGTGTAGTGGTTATCACGTTCGCCTCACACGCGAAAGGTCCCCGGTTCGAAACCGGGCAGAAACAACTGATTACTGTCTGCTTTTCTTTCCCCTTTTATGGATAAAACTTTAGCTGCTGTAATCATGGTTTATGAAATGTCTTGTGTTTTGTTTTAGAAATAAATTTGAGTAGACAGAACAATGTGTTTCAGGTTTTTTTAAGAAACATTTTCCCAAATGCTATTTAAATTGCACGTTCATAAAGCAAGACAAAATAGAGGACTTTTGTTAAAATGTAAAAAATAAAATAAAAATTATTGATATTGAGAAATGAAATTCACGTGACTGGAAAGCTCATACAATAGTGGGGAAATTCACTGAAAACAAAATTAGGTATCTGAGAGGCTGCAATCCTATACACACTTTCCTGGGGACTTACTTCAGAGTAGACCTGCATAGGATTGTGTTGTGACTTGATTTTTAAAAACGTGAAGTACCGTACTGTTTAGATCCAGGATGTGTCCACTGCACCCGCTATCGTGCCAGGACACTGCCGGGCAAACTTGTTGCCTAACGGCTAGCTTCTCCCTCGCCGCCCTTCGGTGCACAGCTATGCTTGGTGGAGAAGGCTTTTTATGCTCTTACAGCACGTAGAGAATGGACTGGATCAGCCCCAAGGGATTTTCAATATTTGATGGCATTTAGAAGTTGACGTGCAAGAATATTTAATACTTGACTTTAGTTGCTATTTAATTTTTTTTAGTATTTAGTATTGGAAGTCGGAACGTAGCATTAACTAACTATCGATAATTGACACGCATTGCAACGGTATGTAGTACAGTATTTGATATCTACGATGTTTATATGATGCATGTGAACAAAGAGAACCCAACGAATCTAAAAGAACATGCAAAGTCATGTTCAAAATTCAAAGGATGAAGTTCAGATCTGATTCTTTGAATTGCAAATCTAAATGGCAAGCGGACTTGTTAACAAATTTGAAGTATTAGATAGCGATTTCTGGTTAGTCAACGTAGCTGTCGATTAGCGCCCCCCCCTCTCGATTGGTGGAGGGGTGGGACTGACAAGCGGCATGTTTTACTTCGCAAAAGGAGGGAAATGCAGGAATCGCTATACCAAACGGCATCGCTTGTGGATTTTGCTTCACTGAATTAATTTTTCAATAGTCGTGATGATACATTTTAAAAGCGTGAACCTTTTACAAGCCGTGATGGCAATAGCCTATGTGTGCAACTTCCGGATTTTTAATTACAGGTAGCCTATCTCAGAATGCCGTATGCAAGGGAGTGACAACAGGATACAGGTATCTTGTTGACTTGTGTCATCATGCTCCCTGCGGCATTTGGTGAACATTTTTGAAGTGCAAGAAATAGTCCCCCCCCCCCACACACACACATTTCTTTACAAGAGCACAAACTGGGTCGCGCAGAATGGGACAAATCCTCATCTTCCATTTTTTCTGACCACGCGGGATAAAACCTCAGCTCCTCCAGCTCTGATGGAAGTGGACCTGATTGAAAACTTCAATCATTAAGGTCCGCTCTCCGTGGTTAGCAAAAGGCGGGGCTTGGTTGGCGACTCTTTTACCTCAGACTCAGTGCTATAAATACGGCTTGCAGCCCAGGTCACCTTTTATTAGTGGGGCGTCGAGAAGGCAAGGTGGTTCTGGAAGGAGAAAAAATGGTGCATGGAGACCGTCAGGGAGAGTCTGCTCTTACTGAGGCAGCTGCTGCGTCCGTAGCTCCAGCTTCTGGGAGGGGGAAATCTCGTCTTTCTGGCTCGTTATCCCAGCTCATTTTGCAGGCGTTCGAGAATCCTACCAACCCACGAAAGGTCTTGTCCTTATTAGCCATTAAGAAGTTCTTGACTGAAACTGGCTACGCCGTTAATAAAAACAGCCAACGTCTCAAAAGGGAGCTGCACAATCTAGTATCGCACGGAGTACTAATTCGTGTAACCGGTAGCGGTGCTTCGGGTTCTTTCAAGCTCAAAAGTCAAGCGAAAGGACCTCGCAAATCTGATCCAGGGAAAAAGAAAAAAGCAGTGACTGCTAAAAAACCGTCTGTGGGGAAAAGGGAGCCCCAGAAAAAGTCCAGGAAGAAACAACCGGCGGTTAGTAAGCCGAAAGGTCTCGGAAGCAAAACTCCAGTCAACCCGGGTAAAAAGCAACTCCAGCATCCAACGAGGCCAGTCGCGGCCAAGAAAGCAGCTAGAAAAAGAAACTGAGAACCGGGCTACTGACAACGTTGAAAACGGCTCTTTTAAGAGCCACTTAAAGGTTCACGAAAAAAGCTGCGACTTATAGATTCACGATCCATTTTCGCCCCCGCAAACTGAATTTTGCCAGCGATGCCGTTTGTCGGTATACAGATTAATCATTACAGATACTGTTAAAAACGCCTTCCCCGGTTGAGTTTTCTACGTGAAGCGTTTCACAATCTATACAGTTTGCAATTATATCTGGTTTATTAAGGACCCATGAAATATTAGGAAGGTTACCGTGGCCAGTTAAGGAGTTGAGCACGAGTAATAAATAGGCATGCTCTTACACTAAGCAGACAGTAAACTGTGGAATCTTAGTACTTCCCCAAATTGGAATATTTTCCCAATTTCCCAACGTCATATTCTGTAGTGAGAAAATTCTGTACAGTAGTCATAAGTAGTGAGAAATGTATATCAATAAAAATCTAATTCCTAAAAAAAATCTATATTCCTACGTCATATTCTGCATATAATATAGTTTTTCTGGTAGAACTGGAGAAGGCTACTGAGGAAATTTAAATCTCCCAATAAGGCCAAATGTTTTCCAAGCCGCGATGAATCTTCAAAATTGCTGCTTAGAGGCCAGCCCGATTCCATTGATTGATTCATCAGTGAACATGAAGAATAAACGCATCTAAATATCCGCTTATGCAGCAGAAATGCTGATTGGTTGAGAGAAAAACGTTTGCTGCCATATCGGACTTGAGGGAAAACTTCCCTCCTTTTCCCAATTCTCAAAGAATGAACAGGGGGAGGAGAGGTTAACCAAAACAACTTGTTACGAATTTGATTGTTTAATATTAATTTTAATTCTTCAAATGAAACTATTTTTCTATAGTTAAGTCTTCAATCTTTTTTTTTGTCGCTAACTTCCCACCGAAATAATGTTCTGAGAACACGGTTTCAACTGTGTGACATTTTTTGGGAATAAAATATTAAAGTATTTTGTTTGTTGCTTATTTGATAATATCTGACTTGGTCTTTATTAATTAACAAATGTTGGTGAAAATTAAAATACTGGACAAGATCTAGTCAATTAAGAACGTTTAAACCCAATTTGTATTAATGAAAAAGGTTTATGCTTAGCTTTCCCGTTGAAATCAGTATGAACTTTAATGAAGTTCTTACTTTGGCTGGATCGTGCCTACATTGTTTTGTCCTTGGTGAAATGTTGATAAATAATAGCAGTGAAATAATAAAAAAAAAGATACAGCTTTTCCTTTGATTCATATCTCTAAGGGGGAGGGAATCAAATTTGTCCAAGAATTCCTTCCCGTTTTAATTTTTTATTCTGCCTTGTAACCAAGTCTCAGCGCGAACATGTTGAACATTGTAAGATAAAGTTTCCAAAATATATGCAGTTAGTAGAAACCTTTTTGGGAAGATGCCAGATTAAAAGCGACCCAGAACAACGCCAACGCGGCGGCGATCCAAGCAACGGAACGGCTCAGAGGAGCTGCAGAATCCACCGAGCTGGACCAAGTTTGGCTTGGTCTACCCGCCCAGCACCCGAAGGACGTTTGGCTCTGGCTGACGTCACTCGGGGGCGGGGTGAGTTAACCATACTGCTACATTATGCCCCGAGCCATCTTCAGTGGGCTGCACGTATTACGTAAAGACAAGGAGCTGCTAAACAAATTGACCAAAAGCGTCGTTATTGACTTGTTGAGGGTGCGGTGCAGGCTAACATCTATGCTCAGTGTTTGCCGAAGAAAATGGAAAAAATAACTGGCCGCTGCTTGCAAACCATTGCACAGAAATCCAGCCGCCCCCTGCCCTGGTTACATCGCTATGCATCTTTACGTAATCGCAAAGGCAGCCGAGACAAAATCACCCAGCTAGCAGGCAGGGATAGTACTGTATTGGCAGTCCTACTGAATTAAGAGCCAGTGAGATGGATTAGTTTAGCCTAGATCTGATGGCAGGTCAATTCTAGTGTTTGGAGGGAGAAAATGGATACATGCTACATGCCTTTTCCTCTTTCTCAGAGTCTCAGACTCTGTCTTTTGATTACAAAAATCTCACAACATTGAAGAGAAGATAGATCCCACAGTAATTGTTTCTGAGTCAGCATATTAGTGAAGGCAAACACATCCCTGGAAAAATGTGTGTGTGTGTGGGGGAATATATGCTTGAAGAATGTTTTTTAGGAGTGAATTGAATTGCACCTTTTGTCTGTATGGCTTGAGTGGATTACATTCGACAGTGTTTTTCAGTGTATTTCCTATTCCTTAGTAAGCCGGCCCCATGAATATCATGAGAAGATAGGCATCATTAAGGCTGCAAATCCTATACATGCTTTCCTGGGAGTCATGATTTAAGAACTGTGCTGAGATGATAATGCGCAGAATACATTCTCTTCATGATAAAGGCTCCCTCTAGTCAGAGTACAGACCATACTGCATTTCAAAGAATTTAGGTACATGATATGCTGACAGTGGTCAAGGTTCTGTGTGAGAATCCTGCTTCTTGAGCATCATAAGAGAGTACTACAAGGGTGGGAAGAGTGTCTTGAGTTTAAATTGCATTTAAAAAAGGCAGCCAGAACAAAATGTTCATAACGTGCAGCGTAGGTTAGTGGTATTGTTCTGGTTTTTTGGGGGCGAGGGGTTGCAAGACGAGAGGCTGCAGCAGTCATATGCACACTTACCTGGGAGTAAGTCCCACTGGATTCCACCACTGCACATGAATTGCAAACAACTTAAAACGACTATATACTGTAGTATCGCAACACACCAGGTTCTGATCACCCGAGATAATAAAATCACCTGTTTCAGGTACTGACTTGAGCTTGTTAAGCATTTTATTGAATATTTATGTAGCTCTGGAATATACATACATATGTGCGCACGCGCGCACAGACACATATTATAATTATTATTTTTTTTAATTCAATCTTTCTAAGGTCTCCTCCTTGACTTTAGTACTGGACCTACCACTGGTGTTGGGCTGTTGTTTTGAAGGGAAGCTGTGGTTTTTTTCCTGAGACGACTCTGCCCTTTACTAGGAAAAGCAGTTTTACTCCTGCAGTATCTAGGTTTCTTCTCACTGAGTGTTTCTTTGTTATAGGGACTTTGTAGCCTTTTTACTGAAGCTGTGAACTTGATATGAGATACTGAAAGCCTTGATCCTTTCGGAATGACTGTGCTATCAGAACGCTGAAGTTTCTTTGCAGTTCTGCTTCTGCAGTTTCTTGATCTCTTTGGGGTAGCTGCAGCATTATCATTGGACTGGCACGGTCTTTTAGGAGTGGGCATGTATCTGATCCCAGAACGATGATGTTGACCTTTAGTGGTAGGCATGGCTTTTTTGATGAGACTCTGTGATCTCTTGGCAGACCCGCTTTTGCTGGTCGCCGATGGGTGTCTTTGTTGCTTTTCTCCTGGCTTCAGCTTCTTGTCTGGACGCTGGAGCCTTCCACCAGCTTCTCCAGATTTCCAACCAGAACTCTTGGCTTGTCTAGCTACTCCTTTTGTCTTTGCAAAATTGCCCACATTTTTTCTCCTCTCTGCTCCGTCCTGTTTTGTCTCTAATACGGTTTGCTTGGAGCCTTCAAATAGTCTGGTGGTGACAGTCTTTTCGGGATATTTTCTGATTACAAATAACGTTGAGCCGTCACTGTTAGTCATGCGCACCAAAGCACCTTTGGACGCCAAGTTATGCATTTTTCTCTTAATGCTGGGGCACCGCCTGGTCACATCATAGCCCTTCCCGCTGAGCATTTTCTTCAGCTCTGGGAAGTTGAGGCCATTGTCAGACTTGCATGAGGCAATGGCTTGGACAAGGAGCCCAGAGAGGCTGGAGAGACTAGGAAGGGACTCAACCGACTTACAGGGACTCAGATCTTTCTTTTTTTGCATAGATCTTGTCATTACTGTTGATCCCTCAGTGAAATCAGTCGCCCCTTCCTTCCTTTGGTGAGGCACCTTTCCTTTAGGAAATAATGTCTGAGCTCCTGCAGGTAGTACCATAACTGCATCATGCATGTTCACTCCTTGTGAGGCTGATGCCCCAATTCCCTCCATGATGATGACCCACCAGGTGAAGCCCCTGCTGAGACTGACTCCTGTGGCCTCTGCTGACTATTTATAGAACAAGGTTTGACACAATAGAGTCTGTCTCACCGGCTTCTGTTCCCAACAGCCAATCACCTTCCTCCATTTTGTTCTTGAGAATCCCACCTTTCATATGCCACACCAAACAAGGGGAACAGTTGTAATGTCACAGATTAATTCTCCTGGCTGGCATACAACTGTATTGGAAACAACATGAACAAAAGTCTATGAAAACTTCTATATGTGACCCAACAACAATATTTAATAAGAGTCCCACTGGGACTCTTAGCACAACCCCATAGCACACAATAAAATACATAGAACATCCCAAAATTGTACATCAGGGGGTGATATCTGAGCAGTTGTGTTGAGAACATAAGTAGCTGCTTGCTGTAGCATCTCCACACACATTTGCAGTACAAAAATACACTCAGCGAGACTGCTTCAGTCTCCTTCTTCAGGTTCTTCTTAATATGCTGTCGGTGGCTCCGTAGATAGCTTCAAAGCCGAGCTGCCTCACATAAGTCTAAACCTCAATCTTGTCTTCCTCCAAGCTTACACAAAACATGGTCTTTGCAGCTTCTTGCAAACCAAATCCTTATTCTGGGCTGGTGATGTTTGGAGCCTCATGCCTTCACTGCCGAAGTCAAAGCACCCTGATTTCCTTGTACAGTATTGAAAAAGTGGCCCTTCCTCTAACTAGCAGTGGTTGGCCAGGCCCTGGCAGAGGGCTCAAGCTCATCGGAAGCCAGGCTGACTTCTCTACCCACCGGTCCGGGTGGCAGCAGTGCTGCGAGTCAGCTGAGAGACTCACAACTTTGCTGATCTCAGCTCCCCATCCACAAATTGGAGCATCCTGCGGGTGGGGAGGGTAGGAGGAGCTGCTGCTACTCATTGCCTGTCACCCACTGCCAGTACGTTTGGGGGATGGAGGAGCCCAACATGTCGCTGGGGTCCAGTGCAGGGTGCAGCGACTGCCTCACTGCCCCTGGCACACAGAATTGCGGCACACATTCCCACCATGTGTGTATTTCCATATCGGAATAAGTTCAACTCCTGCTAAATGTTTGAGTATCAAATTGCTGTTCAAGGCACAGGAGGAGGGCCAGTGAAAATAATGGCATCTCAATGGGGGAGCTAGTGGACTTCCTGTTAATAATTGTGTGGTCTCTCTGACCCCGGCTAGGAGGAGGTAAGCTGTGAATGGGAAGAGAATGCCTTTTCCTCTACTAATAACAATAGATGAATTAATGACTCTCCACCTGTCTGCAGCTCACACACTCTTCAGGGCTTCTTACAAATATCTCTCTTCCTATGCAAGTACAATGCATCACAGGGCCTGTTTGGTGGTGGTACCACAAGGGTGCAGCTCCCTATCCAGGAAGATCTGACTGGCCCCTTTAAAGTCAACTTTTAAACCAAGGCTAAAGATCTTTTTGTTCTGGAAGGCTTTTTAACAGTTGTATTGATTGATTTCAGATGGCTGCCATTTAGATGATTTTGCTGTGTTTTACTGTGTTTATTATTTTGTAAAGCGGTTTTTTTCAATTTGCATTTAAAAGCAAGATATGCATCTATTAATTAATGAGCCAGCTAACTGGCAATCAAATAGAGAAATGGATGGATAGATAAATGCCCTGTTCTGTTGGCCAAAATGCACAGAGAGGAGTGTGTCTCTGGATTGCACCTGCTGGTCTCCACCCATTGACCCAGAACTTCTTCTCAGAACCTACATGTACTGTATACACACATGTACATACATACAACCTCTGTGCACTGACTGCCCCTTATTTGGAACAGAGGTATGATGATAATCAAACCTTGTTTAAAAAGCGGGGTTGTCTTCAGATTATTCCAGGGACAGATTCATAGGATTTAAAAAAAACATCAGCTCTCTGGTTATAGGAGAAGTGGTATATGCAGTCATAATGTCCTTTGTGATGCAATCATGTGGGTAGCTCTCTTGCAGGAATATCGTGTGACTCAATAAGGGGTCAGCTTGGCAACAGAAGCCTCACATACAGCAGGTAGGCTGTAGGTAGAGGCAGGGGGCAGGGCTGGATGGGGAAGATGACAAGGAGAGCTACTGAGTGACTACAGTCTTGGGCTGCAATTTAGGAGAAGTTCCAGCCTTGGGTAAATAAAAGCCTTTATTGACAGCGCAATCCTAACCAACTTTCCGGCGCTGGTGCAGCTGCAATGCAGCCCCGAGGTAAGGGAACAAATGTTCCCTCACCTTGAAGAGGCCTGCATGACTGTCCCTGCATTGCAAAATGCAGTGTGCGCCCTGTTGGCACAGCTACACCGGCACTGGAAAGTTGGTTAGGATTGCGCTGTAAGCCTTTCATCAGTCTGAGAGGGAGATGTCGGTATGGTAACTGGGCTCTCATTTTGAGGATTTTTGTTACATAGCTGCTTAGGGAGGAGGCTCAGGTGAGGCTTCTATGTTTTTGTTGTTGAAAGCAAAATGATGAGAATACAATTATGCCAGAACTCAGCCCTGGCCCACTTGTCAAATAATAAAGTGAAGACACGGTATTATTATTTTTTTCTTCTCCCTCTCTGCCCTTGTTTTAGAACTTCACACAGCAAAGGATTCATAAATGGCTTCAGCGATGGTTGTTTCTGATCATTTAGAGTGATTTGGTTGTTTCTGATCATTTAGAGTGATTTGGTTGTTTCTGATCATTTAGAGTGATTTGGATTTAGAACCAGGATGGTGTAGTGGTTTGGGAGTCAGACTTAGACCTGGAAGATCCAGGTTCAAATCCCCGCTCAGCCACGAAGCTTCCTGGGTAACCTTGGGCCAGTCACTATCTCTCAGCCCCACCTACCTCACAGGATTGTTGTGAGGACAAAAAGGAGGGGAGGAAATATGTACACCACTCTGAGCTCCTTGGAGGAAGGGCGGTATAACAATGTGAAAATAAATAAATAAAACATTTGTGTTGCATTCCTTTCTGCGTCTTAGAGGGAGCCACAATGTTGTTTGATCCCTTGGATGTCAGGGAGATGGGTCAAGGGGCCTTGATTTTGCCCTTAACTTTATTGTAACTCTGGTAGTGTGCTGCAGCATTTTTGAGCTCCGTTATCAGCAGTGAAGAAGACAAACACATTGAATTGCAGAGCCAGCTTTCATCGTTTTCATTCAGGTCCAACGGGAGCATATGCTGAGCTGAATGACTTCCACCTGCAGATTTGGAAGTCGGCTTGCTGGCATCTTGTACACTATCCAAATCAGCCTTGATTTGTTTTCTTCACTAATTAATGGTGGATTAATTACAGGATTTTTATTGGGCCAGCGGGTGGCGCAGTGGGTTAAACCGCTGAACCATGAGCTATCGATCGAAAGATCGGCAGTTCGAATCCGCAACGGGGTGAGCACTCGTTGCTTGGCCAGCTCCTGCCAACCTAGCAGTTCCAAAGCATGTTAATGCGAGTAGATAAATAGGTACCGCTTGCGGGAAGGTAAACAGCGCTCCGTGTTCCAGCCGCATGCTATGCGCTGCGGCAAGGAGAGTCATGCCGGCCACATGACCACAGAGGCGTCTTTGGACAACGCTGGCTCTTTGGCTTTGAAATGGGGATGAGCACCACACCCTAGAGTCGGACACGACTGGGCTTAATTGTCAGGGGTCACCTTTACCTTTACCTAATTACAGGATTAACACTAATTAATATACTTTACCACCTGGAAGCTGATTGTAGTAGACATTTTAATTTTCTTGAGATGCTGTCTATCCACAGAGTATATAACCGCATTGACACCTGACATGGTTTCAGAATCTTAGCAGATAGTCAGACATAACTGGCTTGTCTAAATTCTGCCATCTTCCGAAGTTGATGTTCTTCCGAAACCCCACGCTATAAACTTCTTAAAATGCATTGCATAGCATCCTCTCTTCTCCCACCGTCTCTCCTCCCACCCATAGCATCCTCTCTCCTCCCACCTGTAACCATGACTACCTCAATTTGAGTCCAACTGTGCTGCCCACATAGAAGAAAGGACGGAATACCTCCTTACAGGAAAAGAGTGTCTTTCGAATAACTTTGTTACCCATATAAAAAGTCACAGTACCCCTTTCACAGTCCAGAAACACCCCGATCACTTCAGGATGCTGGGGAAGCGTGTGGGAACTAGCTTCCAGTCGCCGAAGCCACCAGAGACCCTCTTGCCAAATTCCTTCCTCGGAGTCCAGTCTGAGATGGACCTTCCTTTCCACAGACACTTTGGCCACGCCCACCGCCCATTCCCGCTGCTTTCCAAACACCACCTCCCAATAATGTTTCCCGGATGTAAATTCTGGGAAGCCCAACAAACAGGGAGTGCTGTTGAATCTTTCAGGATTATCCGGCACATCTTGAACTCTGTCTGCTGATCTCACGGTCATCTTGTCTTCAGAAACAACAAGGGTTGGATAGGCTGTGATGGGATCAAAGAACACCTTGGCTGTAGGGGAGACAGACACAACATCAGACCACTGGAAACAGGATCAAATTCTCGGGGTGGAGGGGCTGAAGATAATGTCATTCACAAGCTTAATTGTCCCGCAAATAGAGAATAAAGACAATATGGAGAAAGAGTTGCTCCAACCTTCATCTTTCTGCCTGGGTAAGGCTGCAACTTCTGGAACAGCTACGGTATGTGAACACAGACGCTGTCTACCCTAAATCAGAGCACTGGTTTTCGAGACCCAGGGCTGAGCCCTCCAGAAGGCTGATTGATTGAGGTGGCCACTTCAGGTAGCAGATTGACAGGGTGCCCATCTCCGTCCACTCCCGCGACTTCATTGTTTCTTCCTTGGATTGGAAAAGGAAGAGGAGGATGGAGCAGAGGAGGACGTGTGGAGGAGAGGAGAGTGGTGCTAGAGCAATGCTCAGGGAGTGGGAGGAGCAGAGGCTGGCACATCACTAGGGAAGGGAGAGAGGCAGTACAGTAGGGCCTCGGTGTCCGTGAGGGATAGGTTCCCCCCCCCGCGGATATCGGGAACCTGCAGATAGGAGGGAACGCTATCCCCCGTGGATACCGGGCAGTCCCCCGCGTGGACCCCTCACGCCCATCACCTTTCCTTGAACTGATATCTCTGGCACCAGGTCAGGGAGCTTTTTGATTCACCAAAATTAGCAGCAAAGCAGGCAAGCAGCCTGAGTGCTAGAAAGTCTCCGTTAAACAGGAAGTAGGAAGCTTCCTATAAGTAGCAGCTCGCTGCTTCTAGCATTTTGGTGAATCTGAAGAAGCCCCCTGACCTGGTGCCAACAATATCAGCTAAAGGAAAGGTAATGGGTGTGGGGGGGGGGCTAGGAGGGCTGCGATCTGCATATGTGAATTAGCGGCTCCACGGATATGCCCCCCCCCCCCCCCGTATTTGGCATGCTGCCTCAGGTGCAGAGAGGTCTTGGGCCAGCCTTCTATAAACCAGTATTGACTTATCCAACTGGCAGTGGCTCTCCAAGGTGTCTCAGGCAGAGGGATTTTTCCCAGTCTAGGCACGAGGGCGTATTGAATCTGGGACCTTCTGTGCTGCTCAACCAGTAACCATATATGTGCTGCTCAACCAGTAAGCTGATGTAAAGAGAAAACCCTCCTCCTGGCAAGGCCCCAGACCCGTGCCTTTAAACAACTGTATGGCAAGACAGGAAAAAAAATCAGCAGATGAAACTTTCTCCGCATGAATGTGCAATGAGTGTCTGAGTGTGTGTGTGTGTGTGTGTGTGTGTGTGTGTGTGTGTGTGTGTGTGAATGTTTATTGGTGAATGACTGCATATCAAGAAGTGTAGCTTTTCTCATCACTGCATCTCCATGCTGGTCAAACCTGTGGAATGTCTGCATTTTGTCCCATCTTAATCCAAAGCCAGTTGTTCCTTTTTTCACAACTTTGCTATCCTTACCCAGCTCTTGATACGTGACATACTTTATGGATGTTTTCTTTAGAGATTAGCAAAGTCAAATCATTCCGACAATTTGAAAACAATTGAGTGTTTTCTAGCAAATCATTCTTCTAGCATGATTTCTGTTCACCAGCTTGATTTTAGAAAGTTGTCATTTTTGTTGTTACATGGTCCCAAGGCTCCTGTTTCATCGAACTCCCCCCCTCCATCTTAATTAAAACCCATCTCTTACTTTTGTAAGTTTCTTTTGGCGAAACAGATGTGGACGCGTGGATCTTTCCGCTGCCTCCCCGTATAGCAAGAAAGCATAGCGACAGCCGCAGGAGGAAGTAGAGTCCTGAAGAGGTACAGAGAACAATCAATGGGAAGGGCCACCGCGCTTTTAATAACTGCATATGAGTGGCACTGATTGCAGGTTTGTTTCTGGGCCCAATTTGGAGGGCTGGTTATCAGCTTTAAAGACTTGCACAGCTCGGGACCAGGTTCTTTTCAGATTGCCTGCATCTACCGTATATGAGTTCAGGCGCTAAGAGCTGCACCCCCAGTCTTGCTCGCTGGCCTGCCTCATTGTCAAAGTTTTTGGTGGGTTCCAGAGTCAGGACCTTTTCTGTGGTGACACTGCAATTTTGGAATTCCTTCCAAAGGCAGTCTCTCCCCTTCCCCCCCCCCCAAAAAAAAAGAGTGGCAGAGCCAGGATGGAAAAGGTATGCAGAAGCAAATGGGGGCCAGGTCAGGTGGCAGCGGAAGTGGCTGATGGTTCAGGGGGCTGCCTGCTAGGCTGGCCCGGCTGTCTGCCCTTGGAGAAGGTAGTGTGTAGTGGCTCTCTGACTGATCCTATGCGCTCCCGGTTCCCATATTTTAGATGGGAAAGATGGAGGTTGAGAAGTAGTAGCTGGCCTAAGGCTGCTTAGTGAGAATTCAGGGCAGAGGCGAGATTTGACCCAGGGAACTCCTGATTCACAGCCCAGTCTCCACTATGCTACACCAGCAAAGGGAACTTTTGCATGGAAAAGTTCAGAGGTAGGTAGGGCATGAGAATTGGTCTCTTGTATACCTTGCTTCAACATAAGAGCATTAACTGAAATTATTTTTGCTTGAGTTTTCTCAAAATCCGTGGCCGTGGCCAGCGGGTGGCGCGGCGGGTTAAACCGCTGAACCATAAGCTGTCGAACGAAAGGTTGGCAGTTCGATTCCCGCAACGGGGTGAGCGCTTGTTACTTGGCCAGCTCCTGCCAACCTAGCAGTTCCAAAGCATGTCAATGCAAGTTGATAAATAGGTACCGCTTGCGGGAAGGTAAACAGCGCTCTGTGTTTCGGCTGCATGCTACGCGCTGCGGCAAGGAGAGTCACGCCGGCCACATGACCACGGAGGCGTCTTCGGACAACGCTGGCTCTTCGGCTTTGAAATGGAGATGAGCACCACACCCTAGAGTTGGACACGACTGGACTTAATTGTCAGGGGTCACCTTCACCTTTACCTTTTTCATACCTTGCTGCAACATAAGAGCATTAACTGAAATTGTTTTTGTTTGAGTTTTCTCAAAATCCTGGAGTTGGCATTGGTCCCATCCAATGACACAGTGGGTTCAGGTTTGCCTAACTCTGGGTTGTACCGTGGTCATCAACACCTCCAAATCCAAGGCCAACTCAGCAGTTGCCGGACCACACCAGTTCTCTCTCAGGCAAGTGCTCAGCAAACACAAATGGCCTTGTTTTTATGCATTACCTTTTAACTTGTGTAGAACATCGCTTCCGGGATTTCCCACAGACAAGCAAACAGTAGAAAGAGGCATGGCAGCAAGACACTCTTCCTTCTCACAGCAGACAGCAAAGAGGCAAAAACATGACAATAATATATTTGTCCGGTTGGTAATCATGCCCTCGCTGAAGATCTATGGGTGAAGTGCCCTTTTTTGTACTTATTCTGGAGTTTAGACTAATAGGCAATCAGGAAAACAGTATGGAACAGGGGCGGGGAGGGGGGAGAACGGGAGGGGATCAGGATGTAGAGGCGTGTGAAAGGAAGGGGGCGGATATCAGCAGATTTGTGTTAAACTTTGAATTCCTGCAGAAATTTTAAGTTACGTACAGTATTTAAATAACAATACAGAAGCACAACAAAAACACAGCGGGGAGACATTTTCTCATCTATTTTATATCAAGGACCAGAACTTGAACATGCACCTATAGTTCAAAAAGTAGCCTTAAGGAGCATGTGCAAGGGCTGATCAAAGCTATTTCTTTCTTCTTTTCTTACATGGATATCTTGCCTTGTCTTTCATGGTCAAGTTCAAGGCAACATACATGGCATTTCCAAGTGGTCACTCATCCAGGAACTGACCAGACCTGCTTACATAACATAAGAAGAGCCCTGCTGGATCAGGCCAACAACCAAAGGCCCATCTAGTCCAGCTTCCTGTATCTCACAGTGGCCCCACCAGATGCCTCAGGGAGCACACAGCCAACAAGATAACCTGTTTCCTGTTGTCACTCCCTTGCCCCTGGCACAGAGAAAACCTACTTCTAAAGCCAGGAGGTTGCTTATGGCTTGTAACCTGTGATGGTCTTTTCCTCCATGAATCTATCCAAACCCCTTTTAAAGGCATCGAGGCCAGGTGCCATCACCACATCCTGTGGCAAGGAGTTCCACAAACCAATTACATGCTGGGTAAATAAATATTTTCTTTTGTCTGTTCTAACTCTCCCTCCACTCAATTTTAGTGCATGTCCCCTGGTTCTGGTGTTGTGCGAGAGGGAGAAGAATTTCCCTCTATCCACTCTCTCCATCCCATGCATAATTTTATACGTCTCAATCATGTCCCCCCTTAGCCGCCTTTTTTCCAGAGTGAAAAGCCTCAAACGCTGTAGCCTTTCTTCATAATGAAGGTGCTCCAGCCCACAAATCATTTTGTTTGCTCTTTTCTGCACCTTTTCCAATTCTACTAAAACCTTTTTGAGGTGTGGTGACCAGAACTGGACACAATACTCCAGATGTGGCTTTACCATCGATTTGTACAACGACATAATAATATTGGCCGCTTTATTCTCAATCCCTTTTTTAATGATCCCAAGCATGGAATTAGCCTTCTTCACAGCCGCCGCACACTGGGTCGACACGTTCATCGACCTGTCCACCAGCAAAAGGAACACATTGTTTTTGCCCGGTTTCGAACCGGGGACCTTTTGCGTGTGAGGCGAATGTGATAACCACTACACTACAGAAACCCACTTAGCTTCAGCAAGGTGACTGTACCATGGGCTCTGGGATATCTTTTCCCCAAAAGCCTGGTGGTTGCTTGGCAGCTGAAGTATGCTGCTTTTCACCTAAGCAAGAAAGCAGGGGTCAGCAGCCTTTTTCTTTAAAGGGGCCGGATGTTCAGCAGTGACATCATCACCAAGCACCCGGAAGTGGCCCGTGCAGAGCTTTGCTTGGGAGGGTATGCCTCCTGCCCAGTTTGCCATGTGCCAGACAGGGAATGCTGGAGCCGTCCGCCTAGGCTCGTGGAGTCCTTGTGCCATAGACCGAGCAGGCAGCTCCGCCATCCCCCGTCCAGTGTTCAGTAAACTAGGCGGAGGTGAAGCCTCCTAAGCTGAGCTCTGTGCATGCCGGACTTCGGCTGGTGAGCTGGATGACTTTGGCTGGCAGGTCAGATCCGGCCTGTGGGCCGTAGGCTGCCGACCCCTGCAATAAAGAATTGCTGTTTTGCATAGAAAGCCTCAGCTTAACCCCTCCTTTTGATAAGGCAGGTTTGGTGGGTGACATTCTGACAGCACAAACTGTCATGCCCGCTCTCCATATAGAGCAGCTTGCAGCAGTTTCCCAGTGAATGGCTGATTCCACTCTAGCAGCTATTAACAAAAACTAAAACCAGTTCTTGGTATACAAAGTCCCTGTGCAGTTCACCATATATAACAGGGGTGTCCAAACTGTGGTTTCTGAGCCACATGCGACTCTTTGATGTATAATGTGCGGCTCTTGGAAATATGTTGCATCCTTTTTGCATTACAATTAATATAAAAGGTAAATAAGAAATGTTCAAGCTTTATAATTATTTACCAGGTATAAACTGAGAGTCTCCTGTTCATGGTGAGTAAACGTATTTAAGAATTTAAATGCTTCTTACATATTGTGGCTATCAAACATCTGTCTTATGGCTCTCAAAACACCTGAAGTTTATCGTATGTGGCTCTTACGTTAAGCAAGTTTGGCCACCCCTGATATATAACATCCAAAGAGAAAGTGTGGGATCTAGCAAGACACACTGTATTAGATATTTCCGCAAATGCTTGAGTCCCAAATTGCTCCACTATCATTCAACCCCATATATGCAGAAATCAGAACCTCATATTGCACAGCCTCTCCCCACTCTGCAATATGTTACAGCGTTTTAAGCCACACCTTTCCCCCATAGAGAATAAAACAGAGCAGATCTCTTCGAGTCTGTGGTTCGGTACAGAATATTCACTCACTGCTGAGTTTAATTTCACTAGCAATCATTGAGAGCGATCCTCACTACTGGAAGCTAGCCGCCTTCATAATACCAGGGATGGGGACTCAAGTCAAATGACTCGACTCGCAAGTGCGACTGAGTCACTTTTTCCCTGACTCATACTCGTGACTTGCACTCGGACTAGCGACCCACGGGGCTCGCACTTGACTTACACTCGTGGGGGTAACAACTTGCCATTTCCGAGTCATTTTCCTTTCGCACAACTCCGAGTGCGAAGGGTGGGGAGGGGTGAGGGAAGGCGAAGCTGCCGCAGCGGTTCCTCCTCATTGGCCAAAGCTTCGAGCCCAAGGGATGCTCGGCTCAGCAAGGGGAGGGGGCAGGGAGGGAATAATAAATGGTTTGAATGTAGACACGTTTGTTTTTCACAAACCAGTTGGGTGGTGACAAGACTGAGAGGTGAGGGGAAGGGCATAGGGGAAGCCAGGTGGGTGCTTTAGAAACCTCAGAGGTCCCCATACACATCCCACACACCCACCCCATTTTCAGGGGGAAAAGCCATTTTCTACAAAGTGACTCAACTCATGACTCATGGTTTTGGGCCTTACTCGCACTCAACTCGCACTCGTGCAAAAATGACTCGCACTTGACTCGTACTTGCCCAAACATTTTAGCTCGGACTCGGACTCACACTCTTGCAAAAATGACTCGCACTCACGACCTAGTGACTTAGATACATCCCTGCATAATACCTTACCTTATTTTCCTGAAAGGCTTCTGCATGGACCCTACCCCGAGAACTCAGAGACCCTGGGACTTTCTCTGGGGACTGGCTAATGATTCCCAGCTCACTTCATTGAAGACTCTTAAAAAGACTTTGGAACAAGGAAGTCTGTCTGTCTGCCTCTTTCCCAGATTGTGAATGGAACGGTATTACCTGTTCTGTAGCATTCTCCAACTGGCTGGGGGTCGGGGTGAAGGTGTGCCATTTTTATTTCAAGTCTTGAAGCCCGGAGTGATGCAATCTCAGGAGATGTGGCATCCACAGAACAGGGTGTCCTTCACTTGCGTAGTTGGAACTACAGTACAATACAGCAGGTACCGTGCTTATTAGACTGATTGTGGTAGATAAATACAACCATTCTTTTCCCACATGTGATCTGGATCGATGCACAGCAATTAAAAAGTACAATGTAACACGAGAGAGAGAGAGAGAGAGAGAGAGAGAGAGAGAGAGAGAGAGAGAGAGAGAGAGAGAGAACGTTGAGCAGTGGCGTAGCTAGACTGCGGCGGACTTCTGCAAAACTCCGTAACAGTGGAGTCAGCGGCCCCTCCCCCTCGCCACCATTCCGGCGATGATGGGGGAGTGTTCCACACGTTGCCACTGCCACCGGCATGGCTCTGATGGCGATGGGGAGGGACCGTTGACTCTGGTGTATTGGAGTCTTGCAGAACTACTTGCCTTCGCCCCGGTCTAGCTTCGCCACTGACGTTGAGTGCAACATGGCAGAAGAAGCTGTAATCCTTCTAATCAGCTGTTTGGTATGGAGGGGGGGGGCAATCCCACCTCCAGCTCCAAACAACTAGATTTAAATTTGTTCACTGGATTACATGCATGCAACCTCACTTGCTAAACTGGGCTGGAAAAGCATGCATCTGTTGGTGCATTCTCATGCAGCTAAGGATACAGACACAAAAGTCTGCCGTCAGATGTGCATAGCCTCATATTGGCCGTATAGTATTTCAAGTCTCTGTGGTTAAATGTTAATTTAACTGGTAGCTAAGAGCCCATATGTGATTGGAGAATCAGAAGGGAAACCAATATTGAGTGCACCGTGACTGAAACATCTCACATCAGAAGAGAGGAAAAGAAACAGGATCTGCAGTGCTCCAAAAAGAAAAGAAAAAAAAGAAATATAGATTCCATTTGTTGTTGTTGTTCAGTCGTTAAGTCGTGTCCGACCCTTCGTGATCCCATGAACCATATCCCGCCAGGCCTTCCTATCCTCCACTATCTTCCTGAGTTCGCTCATTTTCATGTTCGTTGCATCGGTGATGCTGTCTAACCAGCTCATCCTTGGCCTTCCCCTTCTCCTTTTGCCTTCAGTCTTTCCCAGCATCAGAGTCTTCTCCAGAGAGTCCTCTCTTCGCATTAGGTGGCCAAAATATTTGAGTTTCAGCCTTAGTACCTGTCCTTCCAGGGAACAGTCAGGGTTGATTTCATTTAGGATTGACTGATTTGATCTCCTAGCAGTCCAAGGGACTCTCAGGAGTCTTCTCCAGCACCACAGTTCAAAAGCATCTATTCTTCGGCGCTCAGCCTTCCTTATGGTCCAGCTCTCGCAACCATACATTGCTACTGGGAACACCATCGCCCTGACTATACGAACTTTTGTTGGTATGGTGATATCTCTGCTTTTTATTATGCTATCTAAATTTGCCATAGCTTTCCTTCCAAGGAGTAAGCGTCTTTTAATTTCATGGCTGCTGTCTCCGTCTGCAGTGATCTTGGAACCCAAAAAAGTAAAATCTGTTACTGCTTCCATTTCTGCCCCTTCTATTTGCCAGGAATTGATGGGACCAGATGCCATGATCTTAGTTTTATTAATGTTGAGTTTCAAGCTTCAAGATTCCATAGGAACCTATATACTGAATCAGCTCATTGGTCCATCTAGGCTGCTATCCTATCCTGACTTACCTGGGAGTGAGCCCCATTGAATATAATGGGGCTTACTTCTGAGTAGACATGCATAGGGTTGGGCTCTAGTTTGTTATTGTTGACTGCTGGTGACTCTTCAGAATTCAAATAGGTATTTCCCAACCAATGTCATGTTTGGTTTGACCTCTCAGTTGCAGCCCAGTGAATAAATGTGTGCTTTCAAACATATTGATTGATGTGAAGGGAAACTAGCCCAGGCTACATCTACCTCTCCTCCTGCAGTCTTTGTATCTGGCCCTTCCTCAGCTTTCAGCAGCCCAAAAATTCACTATTGCAGGGAGGGTGTTATGGACAAAAAGACCAGGGAAGGAACAGGCAGGAGTTGCTGCAACTACCTTATTATCTCCCACTTGAAAGGTGTGTTTTGAAACAAACCTGGTAACCTTGTTCTGAGCCTTTGGGATCCGGACATAGTGCAATGAAGCCCTTAGGGGAAGATTGCACAACAGGACAAAATCTACTGCAGGACGCCCTCACAAAGGCTCGTGTGCTATTGAGACACATTTTGAAATGGCCACATGAAGAACAAGCCAGTCCCAAGGGAGATTCCTTTGAAAGAAAGGGCAAAAGCTGAATCTTAGGCAGCTTATTGACGACCACTTGTATAACATGAGCAAAACCACTGGCGAAAGAAGCGACACTAACAGAACAATTCTGTGTAACTCTTACACCGGTGTAACAGTAGATCCACCGCTAAAGGACTGAAGTAGGAAGGCCTGGCAAACCACATTCATGAACATCTATTTTAAGTATATGTCTGCAAAAAGTGCAAAATCAAAAATGATATGCTTTGAAATACAGTGTGACATCCTTGTACTATATGCTGAGATGCATGAAAGATGAAAATGTATAACAAATCTACAGATACGTTGTACAGAGATAGCGTAATGAGCAGAGGTTAAAAATCATTTCCTTTTCTATTTGTGTGAAACTGGATAGAATTCAGACTTTGAGGGCCCAATCCTATCCAGCATTCCAGTGCCGATGCAGCCGTGCCAACAGGGCTTGCGCTGCATCCTGCTGTATGTGTGTGTGTGGGTGGGGGGGGAAGGGAGTCACTGAGGCCTCTTGAAGATAAGGGCCCTTACCTTGGGACTGCATTGCGGATGCATCAGCACTGGAAAGTTGGATAGGATTGGGTCCTCAGTTATAAAAGTGTGGGAAGGGCAGTTTGGTTTGAAATTCCCTCCCAAATGGCCATCTGAAATGGGGAGGAGCTGAGTAGCCCCTAAATGTGTGTAAAGGCAAGCTAGCCATCCAGTGTGGGAAGTAGGAGGCAGAGCCAAAACTCTGAGGTGAAATCATTGAACACTGAATGTGAACTGAAAATGATTCAGCTCCTTGCCGGTTAGCCGATGAACTTTACTGTGGCACCAACCAGCAATTCCTGACTTAGCTTCTCCCCATCTGCAGGGCCAGTCCAATGCAGCATGCCAAATACTGCCCCCCCCCCTTACCTGGTGATGTCCCAGCCTCTGCTCCTCCGATATTCTAGCCCACCACTCTCCTTTTCTCCAGACTTTTGTTTTGTTCCCCTCTTCCTTTTCCAATCCAGGGAGTGTGGGGAGGATGATAAATGGAAACGAGCAGAATAATGGAAGTGAGAGCTCCCTGCCAGTCTGTTGCCTGAGGCGACTGCTTCAGTTGGCCTCATAGATGGGCCGACCCTGCCCATCTGCTTGACCGCTCATCGTATAATGTTAGAGCTGGAAGAGACCTTGGAAAAGTGAAACTGGTCTTCACCATCTCACCAGGTTATCAAAATTAGATCTGAGTCTTTGACCTTCCTAAGTGATTTCAAATGAATTTGAACTGACATTCCATTCAGGTAGCAATATTCATAGATATTTTTCCACCCCTTTTGTGTCTGTCTACAATAGAGCAAAACAGGAGCTGAGAGGCAGAAGCCGGTGTTGGAATATCAGCAGCTGCACCAGCTGAAAGAACTGGAGATGGACACTGAAAAGAAAAAAGGAGGAAGAACATGCAGCGAAATGTGCTGAAGAGATTCTCTCCTCAGTGCCCTTATCTGTGAAACTGAGCAGAAGAGGCGAGAGATGGCAGGTGAACTCTGGCCAGGATTCTTATGGGTAAGACTGTGTTGAATCCTTTTTGCGTAATCATTTTCTTTTCTGTACAAGAAGTGTGTGCATTCATTTCTCCCTTGAGGTGCAGAATTTTTGTCCTCTCATTTGTGATGTGTGGATATCCCATTTTCTAACCATTCAAACTTCCATATTTTACTCCTGCAAACATGAAATACTTCTCCCAGATATTTCATTCATCTCTGTTGTGGTTGCTGTGTGAAATGACATTATGGGTTGTATCATAACAAAGTCAGAACTTCTGAAATTAATGGACACGAGAGCTAGTCGTGACTAATTTATCTAATAATTTCAGTGGTGCTTAGTCAGGATTCACTTTTTTAGGATACAACCCTACGTATCAAAACCAAGAAGGAGTCCAATAATACTTTTAAGACTAACCAATTTATAACCATTTATTTTTCTCTCCTCATTGATAGTTTTTCTCCATACGATGAAAGCTTTTGTCCAGACAGGCGTTTGGGTTAAGTTAATGCCCTGTATCATTTGTTGATACTCCTTCTTGGAGTACTCACTGCTGATCTCGCATGATCTGATGAAAGGTTAACAGTTTGTTGAAATTTATTGCAGTTTAAGCTTTGTTTTTCTAAAAGGTTGACTTTCCCTTTCCATCAACTTCATGTATACTAGCTACTTCTCAGCATAAGACCACCCATCGATATGTTATATACAGCTTCTTTCCCCTTCCTCAGATAAACTTTGTCAGTGTTCTTAATTTATAGAAAGCCTTTGATTGGTGGTTAGTGCAATCATGGTTCATTAAGTCTGCAATCTTATGCACATTGGCAGCCTGATCTTGCTTAAGTCCTAGAGCAGTGGAGTGCGCGCTTTGCCTCTCTAGGCCGTCACAAACGTTCTGGAAAGCACATTAGCGACGACTCTGGAGTAAGGGCTGCTGGTGCGGAGGCCGACAGCCCTCACTCCGCCGCCCTCCAGATCCGGCACCCACCAGTGGAGGTACGTTCTGCACCGGTCGGTGCAGGGGCTGGGGGAGGGAGGGCCGGCCGGCCGGCAAGGGAGGGGGGCCATTGGCCGAACTGGGCTGGGAGAGGGTGGGGATATTCAGCCTTACTCCACCGCCTCGGATGCATGCCAGCCTCAGAGCTGGCGTACATCTGAGGAGGCCCAGAGGCCCCAGCCTCATCCTATCTGGGCCAGCTGCCAGCGGAATGTGTGTTAAGAACATAAGAAGAGCCCTGCTGGATCAGGCCAAAAGCCCATCTAGTCCAGCTTCCTGTATCACACAGTGGCCCCACCAGATGCCTCAGGGAGCACAAGACAACAAGATAACCTGTTTCCTGTTGTCACTCCCTTGCACCTGGCACAGAGAAAACCCACTTCTAAAACCAGGTCTATAAAACGTTCCGTTGTATAGACACCCCTCTACTAATTGTTTCACATCTTATTTTCGGGAAGAAAATCAGTTTCTGTAGAGCAGGGGTTCTCAACCTTTGGAGGCCTGGGTACCCCCTATCACAGTCCAATTTTCTGAAGTTGTTGTTGTTCAGTCGTTAAGTCGTGTCCGACCCTTCGTGATCCCATGAACCATATCCCGCCAGGCCTTCCTGTCCTCCACTATCTTCCTGAGTTCGCTCATTTTCATGTTCGTTGCATCGGTGATGCTGTCTAACCAGCTCATCCTTGGCCTTCCCCTTCTCCTTTTGCCTTCAGTCTTTCCCAGCATCAGAGTCTTCTCCAGAGAGTCCTCTCTTCGCATTAGGTGGCCAAAATATTTGAGTTTCAGCCTTAGTACCTGTCCTTCCAGGGAACAGTCAGGGTTGATTTCATTTAGGATTGACTGATTTGATCTCCTAGCAGTCCAAGGGACTCTCAGGAGTCTTCTCCAGCACCACAGTTCAAAAGCATCTATTCTTCGGCGCTCAGCCTTCCTTATGGTCCAACTCTCACAACCATACATTGCTACTGGGAACACCATCGCCCTGACTATGCGAACTTTTGTTGGCATGGTGATATCTCTGCTTTTTATTATGCTGTCTAAGTTTGCCATAGCTTTCCTTCCGAGGAGTAAGCGTCTTTTAATTTCATGGCTGCTGTCTCCGTCTGCAGTGATCTTGGAGCCCAGAAAAGTAAAATCTGTTACTGCTTCCATTTCTGCCCCTTCTATTTGCCAGGAATTGATGGACCCAGATGCCATGATCTTAGTTTTATTAATGTTGAGTTTCAAGCCAACTTTTGCACTCTCCTATTTCACCCTCATCAAGAGGCTCTTTAGTTCTTCTTCACTTTCTGCCATTAGGGTGGTATCGTCTGCATATCTGAGGTTGTTGATATTTCTCCCGGCAATCTTGATTCCGGCTTGCGATTCATTCAGCCCTGCATTTCTCATAATGTACTCTGCATATAAGTTAAATAGGCAGGGAGATCCCTTCCCAATTTTAAATCCCTTCCCAATTTAAATCCCTTCCCAATTTTGAACCAGTTGGTTGTTCCATGGCCGGTCCGAACTGTTGCTTTTTGACCCGCATACAGGTTTCTCAGGAGACAGGTAAGCAGAAGCGTCGCTCCGGTAGGGGCGGGGCTGTAAGTATCGCTGCGGTCATAGTCTCTTTACCGAGCGAGGAGGAGGCAGCCCCGCCCCCTCACTGTCCGAGCCAGTCCCCTACGGAGAAAGCAGCAGGCAAGAGACCCTGCCTGCTGCTTTCTCCGTAGGGGACTGGCTCGGACAGTGAGGGGGCGGGGCTGCCTCCTCCTCGCTCGGTAAAGAGACTATGACCGCAGCGATACTTACAGCCCCGCCCCTACCGGAGCGACGCCTCTGCAGGTAAGGTGGTCTGGTACCCCCATCTCTTTAAGAATTTGCCAGTTTCTGATGTACCCCCTGCTAATTAATTGCTAATTAATTGGATTAATCAATTAATAAATTAGCTAATTAAGCATTAAATAAAAAGTACTAAAACAATTTTAAATGTGAAAAAAATGTCTTGCTTAACTCTGTGTGTCAGACAGACAGACAGACAGACAGACAGACAGACAGGAGGGATTGCATTTAAGTTCTAATTAACAAGTGATTGATGCTGATAAGGGGCAGCCTCTGGCATACCCCCTGCCATTGGTCCGCGTACCCCTAGGGGTACTCGTACCACAGGTTGAGAACCCCTGCTGTATATAACCAGGTTTTAATTTGATGGAATGTGTTAATTCTCTCATTTATATGCCAAGAAAAAAACATGATTGCTGATTTTCATCACAACATGAAAAACACAAGGTGCAGACCCTGTAACAAATGGGTTGTGGCACTGTTAGACTGGATAGTATAAACCCTCACATTCCAGGGTAGGGGAAGTGGCTATTTCTCTTTGGCCATAGTAGGCCCAGTGGGCAACAATGGTAACTGAAGGGCTGAAGACGGGACATTTAATAACACTCATCCTGCAGCAGGTACAGCAGCCTCCTCCTCTGAGAGTCCAAGAAATTGGGTCATAGTCACATTCGGTGTAACAATGGCCCGTTGACTGCTGTGCAGGCAGATGCTGCCCAATCAGCACCCTCCAAGCTGCCTCCTCATTTGCATACTATTGTCTATAACTGACCGTGCCTGGCAACGGTCTGGTGACATTTGAAGGCAAGGGCACAGAAGGATGGCTGCCAAACAGCTGCAAGGCAAGAAGAAAGTCAAGACTGGGAAGAGAAAGCAGCTCCAGAAGAACCATCGGCAGGTCAGACAAAAGCAGAGAAAGCTCCAGCCTCACAAAAAGAAGAAGACTTGGTCTCGCAGTCGCCATGCGCACAAAGCCAAAGTAGCGAGCACTGGGCGGCTGAAGACTTGCTCCTCAAAGCGCTTTGCATCCAAGATACTGCGACAGATGCCAAAAGTGCGCATGGAGGCCAAGGCCAGAGGCCTGGTAAAGACCCTGTTGGCGGGCTTGTACAACCAGGTGGTGACTGAGGTCAAGAGCTTGATACAGAGGAGCGAGACCCCCAACATCAGCTGTACTGATGTACAAACTGCCTTGAATGATGCAATGGCAAAGTTGCTGGCCAAGCACACAGCCAAACTCACCGGCGGCGGCACCACCACCACCACCACCGCCGCCGCCGCCAGCAGCCAGTGTGCTTAGACTGAGGAACACCGCTCCCCTCCTCCCTGGGTGCACTCCAACAGGGACAAGAAGGGAGAGTAACAAGCCTTGCCCTGATACAAATCCTAAAACCTGAGAGACTAAAATATTTTGCTGCCTTAATGTATCAAAACAATCCTGTAAATCTACCACTTTCTAAGACATTCTCCTCCACTAACTTTCATTCCCAAACCATCATGGCATTTATGGGACGCACTGCTCTTCTTCTCAGCCGATGAAAACTCTCTGGCGGCAGATGAGAAGTGACCATGGACTGTGTATGTGAGAGATTTCCCATCAACATTAACCAGAACCAGCAGAAGCTGCGTGATCAGCCGTGATATTTGAGGGGGAAGGAGATACACAATCATGGTTTTGAGGTGCTTTCTAAAAGGAAAAGATGTGTCATATATTATCTTTCTTCCAATAAAACAGGATTTTAGCAGCTTTATTCAAATGAATGCGTTTTGTTTTGTTTTTGATCTAACAATTGTGATTGGCCAGTTAGTGCAAATCTAGTTATACAACATGTTGAGTAACAGAGGCATCAGTGGCATAACTTTAGGTAGAAATCATATAGTTGAATGCTTAGCTGTGCCTCATCATGGGTGATTTCAAGGGGTAGCATAAGAACATAAGAAGAGCCCTGCTGGATCCGGCCAAAGGCCCATCTAGTCCAGCTTGCTATATGTCACAATGGCCTCACCAGATGCCTCAGGGAGCACACAAGACACCTGCATCCTGTTGCCACTCCCTTGCACCTGGCATACAGAGAAAACCTACTTCTAAAGCCAGGAGGTTGCTTATGGCTTGTAAGCTGTGATGGAATTTTCCTCCATAAATCTGTCCAATCCCCTTTTAAAGGCATCTAGGTCAGGTGCCATCACCACATCCTGTGGCAAGGAGTTCCACAGATGAATTGCACGCTGGGTAAAGAAATATTTTCTTTTTGTCTATTCTAACTCTCCCTCCTAGCAGAGATCTCCTATCAGAGATCAAATCAGTCAATCCTAAATGAAATCAACCCTGACTGTTCCCTGGAAGGACAGGTACTGAGGCTGAAGCTCAAATATTTTGGCCACCTAATGCAAAGAGAGGACTCTCTGGAGAAGACTCTGCTGCTGGGAAAGATTGAAGGCAAAAGGAGAAGGGGAAGGCAAAGGATGAGATGGTTAGACAGCATCACCGATGCAACGAACATGAAAATGAGCGAACTCAGGAAGATAGTGGAAGGCCTGGCGGGATATGGTTCATGGGATCACGAAGGGTCGGACACGACTTAACGACTGAACAACAACAACAAACTCTCCCTCCACTCAATTTTAGTGCATGTCCCCTGGTTCTGGGTTTGTGTGAGATGGTGAAGAATATTCCTCTATCCACTCTCTCCATCCCATGCATAATTTTATATGTCTCAATCATGTTCCCTCTCAGGCGCCTTGAAGAGCCCCAAACGTTGTAGCCTTTTCTCATAAGGGAGATGCCCCAGCCCACTAGTAAGATTGCCAGCTTGTTTTACTGGCCCCTGCTCTTATGCCTTTAATAGCAACATGAGCTGCAGACACTAGTTAAACGAGAACGTTTGTCTCTAAGCCATGAAACACTTTACACAGGATGCTTTCTGGAAATCAAGTTGCTCTTCTTAAGCCTAGTCTAGTCAGATGTGCCTCTGTGGCTTGCCGGATGGGTTGTTTTGTTTTTTAAATAGCTGTCCAGGGGGACGGTGAAACAGAGTAGGAGGCGCAAGGAGGGGGTTGGGGGGGGCTTTAAGACTTTCTCCTCACTGCGGAGGCCATGTTGCATGTTTAGAGGCATGTGTGACCCCTTAAAGGCACAGGAGCAGCATTGGAGCTTTCCTCCTCCAGATTGGGTGTCACGGTCTTTGAGTAGTATTACGGTTCATAAATAAGCAAATTGGAACCACCTATTAGCTGTGCTAATGAACCTAGTTAAAATAATCTAATCATCAGCTATATGTTGTGCATTCTGTTGAAGTCCAAAAATGTTATTTCGGCGTTCATCTTCCCCCTTCCAAGAAATTATTCTAAATCAAGTAATTGCTGCTCCTTTCCACTGGATACTGTACAAATACGGTATCCCTAAAGACTATGAAAAATCAAATTAATGACAGTTATTCAGATCAGTTCAAGTAGTATAACTCATCTGCTTGGTGTTGTTGAGCAAGCTTCGCCTGCACGCAGACAGGTATAGCTTTGCTGTAAGCTGAGAGGCGTTTTGTAATGGGTATGTTTCTGCTGGAAATCCAAAACAGCCAGTGAAACAGTGAGCAGAATAACCAGCACTGCAGCATTTTAAAGCACTATTTAACAATACTGATTACAGCAAAACCTTGCCCTTTTGTCCTGTTAGCAGAGGCGTTGTGACGGTGGGAGCGCTGGGCCCCAAGCGGCGGGTCATGTGTGTGTGTGTACCTGCCGCCGGATCCATTGCCCCCCTTGTTCCTCTTTGGAGCCGAAAAGCGCCAGGCTGTGTGTTTCCGCACCGCCGCAGTGCACGATAATGACATCACACACACACACCCCGGGGCAGGGTGTGTGGCATCCTGTGGGGGATGTACACAGGGGGGTGTAGGGCCACTACTGCCTGTTAGGGACCAGAGCATGGATGCAAGTAAGGCCCACCTCTGTGCTATATGAGTAGGAGGTGTGCTCCTCTAGGCACCCCCAAGCTCATTGGTCTCTCTGCTGGCTCCTGTGCTGGTATGTTTTTCCATCTATCTTTGAACATCAAATATTTCCCCAAAGGGGAATTGCACCATTCCTGGAAACACTGCAATACCAGGTCGATGCATGGAGTGGACAGAGCAAGCCCCTGTTCCATCTCCCTGCTCCAAAAACTTAGTTAATATAAAGTTCTCAAATAGAGAACATATCAGACTTTACACTGATAAGAACAGATTAACTTTTTATTAGAGAATGTTTCAAATTCACAGATAAAGAATCAGCAGAATAGTAAAACCGAAAACACGGTTACATACGTTGGGAAGAGATTGGTGATCACAAGTACAGAGTATTCAGGCATAGTATGTAGGTCTGTTTCAGAGGGTGAGACAGTAGTGAATTTAGAGTCTATAGGTTGCTAAGTCCAAGCATAGAGAGCAAGGCATGGCCTGGTCTCGCTACCTCACTTGATCTTAGCCAATAGGCCGAGAAGCAATAACCAAATGTGCCACGGACCACTTCTCCTATGTCTTTTGGTGATATTCAACACCTCTGAGAGTGGTGCTACTCTCCACAGTGCCTGATGCCAAAACATAAGCTTACCATATCCAAAGGGGGACAGGGTGCCTACACCTTTAACCATTGTAAAAGGAGGGAATTTTTTACAATGGTTAAAGGTGTAGGCACCCTGTCCCCCTATGGATATGGTAAGCCTACCAAAACATCAACATTTTGGTTTGTAGTCCCTCCAGATACATTCCACCAACACTATTCTTTTTGCCAGTGTGGTGAAGGACCTTCCTCCAGGCAATTTCATCTCAGACTTTGTGGAGTCTTCCCACTTGGGCAAAATGTCTGGTGTTGTCATATTTGCATAGCCCACCCACTGCTCTTCCCATGATGATCTGCAATACATAGAGGCAGTGCATGGCAGTGACAGCAGGGGGAGCCCTTGCACTGGCAATTTATCCTTGCTAGGCTAAAGGCTGATCTATATAGCGTCACGGAGCGTTTTTGTAATCCGGCGGAGCCGCCGGACCTCCACCCCACTGCCGCGTACTCCAAGTCGAGTGCTCTATTTTTTAGGAGGCGTACGGCAGAGCTTGGAGGTGGCTCGCGGAGCTGCTGTAGCCTACCAATAACAGGGAGGGGGGGGAAGAGTTTAACCAATCACAACGGCGCTTTCTTAGGAAAGCGGGACAACATGAGGGGTAACAGGCTTGAAGACACACACCCCGCTTCCAGCGCGGAGGCGCCAGGCAGAGGCGACGGCGGAGCCCCGACGCTGTCGTGTAGATCAGCCTTAAGGCTGCAGGCCTATACAAATTTACCTGGGTGCAAGACTCATTGAATTCAGTGGGACTGGGACTTACTTCTGAGTAGGCATGCATAGGCTTGCATGTCATTAAAATGAACTGCCCCAACAACATACAGCTGGGTTTGTCCTTTACAGACAAAATCACAAAGACACAGGGATACCTTTATTATGAAGACCCCCAAGATAAAATTGCTGGTGTTCTTCTGTATCTTTTTTAGATTGTGAGCTCTTTTGGGACAGGGAGCCATTTAATCATTTGATTTTGTCTGTAAACCGCTTTGTGTTCTAAGAATATAAGAACATAAGAAGAGCCCTGCTGGATCAGGCCAAAGGCCCATCTAGTCCAGCTTCCTGTATCACACAGTGGCCCCACCAGATGCCTCAGGGAGCACAAGACAAGATACTTGTATCCTGTCACCACTCCCTTGCACCTGGCACAAAGAAAACCTACTCCTACAACCAGGAGGTTGCTTATCCCCATCATGGCTTGTAAGCTGTGATGGACTTTTCCTCCATAAATCTGTCCAATCCCCTTTTAAAGGCATCCAGGCCAGGTGCCACCACCACCTCCTGTGGCAAGGAGTTCCACAAACCAATTACACGCTGGGTAAAGAAATATTTTCTTTTGTCTGTTTTAATACTCCCTCCACTCAATTTGAGTGGATGTCCCCTAGTTCTAGTGTTGTGTGAGAGGGAAAAGAATTTCTCTCTATCCACTCTCTCCATCCCATGCATAATTTTATACGTCTCAATCATGTCCCCCCTCAGGTGCCTTTTTTCTAGACTGAAGAGCCCCAAATGCTGTAGCCTTTCCTCATAAGGTAGATGCCCCAGCCCACTAATCATTTTGGTCGCTCTCTTCTGCACCTTTTCCAGTTCCACTATATCCTTTTTGAGATGCGGCGACCAGAACTGGACACAATACTCCAGATGCGGCCTTACCATTGATTTGTACAATGGCATAAGAATATTGGCCGTTTTATTCTCAATCCCTTTTTTAATGATCCCGAGCATGGAATTGGCCTTCTTCACAGCCGCCGCACACTGGGTCGACACTTTCAGTGACCTGTCCACCAGCACCCCAAGATCTCTCTCTTGATCCGTCACAGACAACTCAGAACCCATTAGCATGTATGTGAAGTTTTGATTTCTTGCCCCAATGTGCATCACTTTACACTTACTTAATTTCTCTGCAACCTCCAAGTCCCCTTTTATCACCCCTTTCCCTCCCTCACTGTCCAGCGGGCCAACCGCTTCTCTGGCAGATTTCCTGCTTGTAACATATTTGAAGAAGCTTTTATTATTCCCTTTAATGTTTCTGGCCATACGCTCCTCAAAGTCTTTCTTGGCCTCCCGTACCATCTTTTTACATTTCTTTTGCCACAGTTTGTGCTCCTGTTTATTTTCCTCATTAGGGCAAGACTTCCATTTATGGAAGGAAGCTTCGTTTTGTTGAAAAGCGGTATATCATCATCATCATCATCATCATCAACAACAACAACAACAACAAGAAGCCACCTTGGGCATTTGCCTCAGCATAGGATAAGGCAGGGTATAAATTTTTCAAACAAACAAAACAAAATGCCACAAGCCCTGAGACTATACAAAAATTAGATAGATGCTCATTGCCCTTCAAGAGCAGCACTTCTGCAGTTTGCAAGATAGCTGCTAATTGCCCTGCAAACAGCTGAGCTCCTGCAGTTTGCAAGCTTGTGTAAATATAGGGAGATAATGTTTGAACGTCTCGTAAAGCTAGGTGGGTCTCGATAGAGTGTCATTTTTAAAAGTGGGTCCCGGTGCTAAAAAGTTTGAGAACCACTGGGTTAGAGCAAAGGAGCCGGACCCTGTGCAAAGCAAGAGGCAGAAGCCGAAAGAGGACAGCAGGTAAACAGGCAATAGATGCAGAAGGCACACAGGCAGATGGCAGAGAAACGTCACGGGGGGGGGGCACATGTATCTGCCGACACCCTCACACATGCACAGAAGCATAGTCTGCTACTGGCAGCATCATAGAGGGCTGGACTACTCCTCACCAAGTAGCTTGGGATGGGGCTTGTTGCTGAAAGAACCCATTATGGGGGGGGAGGTAATCCCCCCCCCCAAGGAGGGAAACAAACAAGAAACACTTCTTACAATGAAAGAGCAAGGAAAATGGAGGTGGAACAGCTGAATTCTGGCCAGCAGTGACCAATGTTACAAAGTTGCTCAGTATTTTGTGTTAATGAGTAATCTGTTGACCAGCAGCAGGTCTCCTGCCCGTTCCTTACTGGGCATAAGATAGCTACAGTCTTTCCAGACTTTGGTCCTAACCCTTCCCTCTTGTAAGGTTGCTTGGTTACATAAAATAGAAACGCCCATTGGTGGGTGCATGAAAAGAACCGCCCATTGTTAGGAATTGAAAACCGAAACTTATCTTGCTTCCCCTTTGATTGAAGAAAACATAATGGCTGCTGCAAATCCAGCAAAACACCTTCAGGATGAAGCTACTTGTTCAATCTGTCTGGATTACTTCCAGGATCCAGTGATGATCATAGATTGTGGGCACAATTTCTGTCGAGGCTGCATCACTAAGTACAGAAAAGGATCTCATGTTCATAATGATGGCTGTTGCCCGCAGTGCAGAATGTATTTTTCCTGGCAGAATCTCAAACCTAACCGACATTTGGGGAATATAGCAGAGGTCGCCAAACAACTCAGCTTGCAGCTGAGCAGCCCAAGAGAGAAAATGTGCACCGAGCACAAGAAGGCTCTGAGTCTCTTCTGCAAAAAGGACGAGATCCTCCTATGCGCTGTCTGCGAGAGAACGAGGACTCACCGAAGCCACCCTGTTGTTTGCACAGAAGAAGCTGCTGCAGATTACAAGGTAATGGTTTGCTAAATAATAAAGTATCTCTCGAAATGTATAATTTCAATCAAGCAGAGGCATCGTTGCGGGGGGCAGAGGGGCCCCCGAGCAGCAGGGGCGACACGTGGCAGGGGGGTGCACGTGCCACCGATTTGATGGCAAAAGTGGTGTCCAGCGAATCTAAGCCCCCTTCCCGCGTTTGAGCCACCTTCACAAGTCCATGCGGACTTGCATCGCTAGTGCAGGGCTGAGTAGACCCACCGAACCAGCAGGGGCTTGCATTGGGGCAAAGGAACAAATGTTTCTTGCCCCAGGAGGCTTCCGGAGGCCAAAACTCCCCCACAGCATGCAGCAGACGCCACATTGTTGGGCTTTTGGTTCTCAGACCCTCCCCGTACTTCCCTCCCCCAGGTGTGCGGCCTTGAAATGGTGCCCAGTTCCTTCCAAAATGAGATAAGCAGGGGCAAACCCTTGCAGCTGCCCAGTCCTTGCCTGGGAACAATAACATGGTGGCTTAGAGAGGATGCACCCAATTAAGGGTTAAACAACGGTCTTCAAAAGTTTGTACAAATTGAATGAGAATATACTTCAGCAGGCTGTTATGATAGGCTTTTTAACCCCTGAAGGGTCCAAAAGGATTGAAGGGGGCATGTGGTAC
The DNA here is from genome assembly GCA_026170595.1 of Plestiodon gilberti rubricaudatus. Classification (NCBI taxonomy): domain Eukaryota; kingdom Metazoa; phylum Chordata; class Lepidosauria; order Squamata; family Scincidae; genus Plestiodon; species Plestiodon gilberti. The sequence continues at coordinate 248,793,259 of JANXHW010000002.1, forward strand.
ACCACTAAGTGCTCCAGACAGGCTTTCTGCCATATGCTCAGGTAGCCAGGCATAAACCATGCAACCAGGCAGAGCTATAACCTCATATTCTCTGGAAGGAGGAAGTGGGGCATTTCATTGTAACCCTTGGGCTGTTCCTCCTTCTGGAAGGCAGGGCCGGCTTGGAGTGAAGACTCCTCCTCAGTGGGAGGGCGCCCCTTCCCCCAGCCTGGCCCTTTCTTCGCTGAGCAAGGTTGCGCTTCATTGGAGCTCTATTCTCAGCGGGTTTTTTTTTCTTGTTTCCAGCTATTTTCAGACTCCTCTCTTACCATATTCTACTTCAGTCTTTTACTTTATCTTTCTTTCCTCCCCTCAGCCAGGTCATCATCGGCCCCAGCAGGGATGGGAGCTCAGTATCTACCCTAGGTTTACCCAGCTGGTGGCGCAGCGGGTTAAACCGCTGAACCATGAGCTGTCGATCGAAAGGTCGGCAGTTCGATTCCCGCGATGGGGTGAGCACTCGTTGCTTGGCCAGCTCCTGCCAACCTAGCAGTTCCAAAGCATGTTAATGCGAGTAGATAAATAGGTACCGCTTGCGGGAAGGTAAACAGCGCTCCGTGTTCCAGCTGCATGCTAAGCGCTGCGGCAAGGAGAGTCATGCTGGCCACATGACCACGGAGGCGTCTTCGGACAACGCTGGCTCTTCGGCTTTGAAATGGAGATGAGCACCACACCCTAGAGTCGGACACGACTGGACTTAATTGTCAGGGGATAACTTTACCTAGGTTACTTAAGTTAAGGGCAAGTCAAAGGATACTGAGATGTGTTCTGGCTTGTCTCCCTCAGGAAAAACATATGTGTGTGTTCAAGGTCTAGTTCACATCCCTGGAGATCAGAGAGGTGTGAAGGAACCCTTGCGTTGATACAGGAGTGAGTGCAGTTACAGAACAGTGAGATCTAGATGCGTTAGGCTTTGCTTCAAAGTGACAGTTTTCACATCTGCCTCTAAGTATTCTTGCAAATTCGGTTGTGAAACTAACCATGGTTAGCATTAACTATAGTGCATACAGTATGTAATGCTGCATCATCGTGGGACGGACTAAAATATAGGACAGTAATTGCCGTTTGGCTGGCACGTCTTTCCTGTTGGCAATTAAGAGTCCTGGGTTTTGGTCTGTCCTACCACGGTTGGCTTTGGAAAAGAAAGGAAATGAGGGGGTACTTTGGGCGCAGGGATCATGTAAAGTTTATGTAAGGGCATGTAAACCTTGCAAACTCCTTGTATCCCAACCATGGTGAGATTGGGACTATTATGGGGTCCTCCGCAGTCATAGGGATTGTTGTGGTGTGAGCTTCTTCAGACAGGAGGCTCCTGCAATACTAGCATGGTGATCACACAACGTCACCAAGACTAGGCATCTAAGGGCGCAATCCAAACCTACTTAGGCCGCCGTTGTAACCAGCAGCCCAGCGAAAACGGGAGGCCCCAGAATGGAAAGGGGATTCAAATCCCCTTTGAATTCCCCTTTTGGGGGGATTTGAATCCCCTTTCTGTTCTGGGGCCTCCCATTTTCGCTGGGCCGCTGGTTACAACGGCGGCCTAAGTAGGTTTGGATTGCGCCCTAAGTCATCAACACTCCCCACACTGAGCCACATCCTATGGAAAACAATTATACCACTGGAGTATTGTGGCTGCAGAAAGTATTGATATGGCCACACAACTACTCATAAATGTGAAATATGACAGTTTTCCCACATTTGAAACCAATATTCTAAAACAGAAAAAGTGATGTTGCAGTTTTGTTTCTCAAATGCAATTATTCAGCAATTATTCTTGCAGTAAAAGAAAATGGGGAAATTAGCAAAATTCCAATTTTTCGACCCAAACGTAAACTTTTTGAAATTTGAGCTTATAATTTTTTTTTGCAGTCTTGGGCACAGATATTTAAATGTATTCCAAATTCATTTCAGTGATCAGTTTCATTTTTAAAATCACCATGGATGCTAGAAAGTTTAAAAGGTGTTTGAATGCTTCATGTGGTTTTGCTTATTACACACCTGGCTAAGAAAAGTGGGGCATGAGCACATAATGATATAATGCCTTATATATCTCCAGGTGAAACTTCTGAGACATCTAGAGAATCTGAAGAAAGAAAAAATGAAGATCCAAACAATTAAGTCAAATGGAGAAAAGCCAAGCCAGGAGCTATTGGTGAGAACTGACAGAAACCCAGTCCCCTTCTCTAAGTGCATGTCTGTGAGAAGCGGTTTGGCCTATGGCCATATGCCATAGAGCAAAATTCTGTATACATTTGGACCTTCCCCCCCCCCCCCCGTAGATAGCAAGGATCCGTGGATACCGGGGGTCCACGTTCAAAGCACTGTAAAAAGAAAAAGGTAAACCCCACTTTTTTTTTACCTTTTAGAAGCAAACTGCTCCGTTTTCAAGCCTCTGCAGGGCTTCTGCAAGCTTAATGACCCACTTCCGGGTCACGAGAAAGCTCTATCCCCCTCCCAGCCTTGCCCCAGGATGCATTCTACAGAGGCTTGAAAACAGCGCAGTTTGCTTCTAAAAAGGTAAAAAAAAAAAAGAGTGTTTTTTACTTTTTTCTTTTTACAGCGCTTTGAACGTGGACCCTGTGGATCTGGGATCCGCGGTAAGTCAAATCCATGGAATCTGTGGATAGAAAGGGTCCACTGTACTTTAGTGGAAGGTGTGATTGGACATAAATTAGCCTGTGAAATTTATTGCCTGTGAAATTCATTCATGGTTGAAAAACATGCTCACTTGGGATAAGCATTTATAGTAGACCCTTTCCATCTGTGGATTCGGGACCTGCGGATTTGTCACACCACGGGTCCCGAATCCGCAGGGTCCACATTAAAATCAGTTTAAAAAGGCAAAAAATTCAGGGTGTTGTTTTTTTTTAAAACCTTTAGCAGCAAAGAAGCCTTCCAGAGGCTTGGAAATGGCACGGTTTGCTACTAAAGGTTAAAAAACAACAACGTGTATATCCCCGCCTATAGTTGCGCAGGATTGTGCAGTAAGAGTATGTGAACAAATAGGCAGGGAATATACCCTTATCCGGTAGGCTACTACCACCTCACTAAAGACCTGGGGCTAAAGACCAGACTACTTAGTCCTAGGTCTCTGAGGGTCTCTAGGCACTATAGCACATATCTGGCCTTCCTCAACAGGAGGAAGCCAGGCCTCAAGGCTCTGATATCCAGTTCAGACTGCAGTAGCAAGGTCAAGCAGTTAGGCCGGATCTAGCTAACTCAAGTTCCCAGCAGTACTCAGTGATGACAATGTAGCTGTAATATACAGTAATTGGTTTATTTTAAATATATATTAAGACTATAGTTACATAGATATAAGAAGGTGCTTAAGACAGTTGACAAGAATAAGAAAAGACATACATGAATAAAACAATAAAGTCTGTCTCCTAAAAGCTAATACATTTCCTAACGCTCACCATTAAGGCCTACCACTAAGGCCTCTGGGCCCAGCCAAAGGACAAGCTGATTTGCTTACCCACCCATGGCTGGGGAAGGCAAGTGTCCATGTTGGAAGTTCATCACGAAGTGAAGCGTGGAAAGTGTACAGGATCCAAGGAGAGAGGCAACACCCCCTGAGCTCTAGGACTTTTTTAGGGAAGCTTTGAGCGATGGCTCTATCACCCTATAGGAAGGCAGATCTGCATGATCCTTCGTGCCCTCACCCCTCCCAACTGGGGATTCACAGGTGTCTCGCGTTCCCAATCAAGAGTCCTTGAGCAGCTGGGTTGCTAGGGCCGTTATCTGTCTCTGGGCAGATCAGTGAGCTCGTTAGCGTGCTCTGGCGTGGCCGTTCGCCATTTCACGATAAGAAGTTCTCACGTCCACCAGCTCGGTCTCTGTGAACCAGCACAGCACAGCTGAGACAAACAGGATGTTAAAGATGGAGTCAGAAATCAAAATGGATTCCTCTCAGCTTCACACTCTGCCCTCCCCCTTCCCCCTGAAACTCCCCTGATCCTCCTCTCCCCACCCACAACGTGCTTCCTCTGCCAACTTACCAGGGTCGGTGCAGCCCGGGCTCCGCGGTGGTGGGGGTGTAGAGCTGCCGACACTTTGTGTCAGCTGCCAGACTGACTCTGACAGCGAGTGGGACCTCCACTTTGCACCTCCATGTAACGCCGTGCGGCAGTTATTGCGCTGCCGCCCCCCCCCCCCCCGCTACACTACTGATGGTGCTGCTTGTTTCATTCTGTGCAACTCTAAAGGTAAAACAGCACTCTTGGTTGCTGCGGCTGTCTAAAGGCATTGCAGCATGTGATCTTCCAGATCAAGCAGCTTAGTAGCAATGGCTGGATCCCTGGATCCTTCTGTCCTCCACAGAGCTAGTTCACAGAAGAATCCTCTGTTGCTGCATGAATGAGGCCTCTGTACCCCATGATCTCCTACCCCATAACTGGCTTCACTGCAGGACTCGTGGAAACCATTGGGTCCCTCTGCCTGTTGCATCTATGGAAAATACATTGGCCAAGGCACAACCCAGAGATGCTGCCTTTTATCCTTGAAGAGCCTTCATGGAGCTGGAGAAGGTGCATCTCCCTCTCTGTTCTTTCCCAGAATTCCATCTCTCCAGCCAAAGAATCTGAAGAAGATGGGCTGGGAAAGGTCTCTTCATGAGATTAGGGAGAGCTGCTGCCAGTAAGAACAGACCGTCGTGTGCTAGATGGACCAGCGGTCTGACTCGGTATAAGGCAGCTTCATCTCTCCCCCCCATTCTCAGCCAGTGGTCTGGGGTTGTGCATCCTGAACCTGCTACTCAATTCCTGCTTCAATGACAGAACTGGATGATTTTAATAGAACTACAGCATACAGAATTTTCTTTGGATTTCCCCTAAGTTATTTGAATGTAATCTTGATTCTAGTTCTCTAGAATCTAGTTCTAGTTCTCAAATTAAATCTGTAGTTCCAAATACTTGGTGTAACTGGGCTGTAGTAGACTGAGCCTGAGACTGTTGGCTCTGTAAGTTCTTAATTTTTGACCCCTCTTTGTTACAGAATGAGGCACAAGCCAAGAGGCAAGAGATTGTGTCTGAATTCCAACAGCAGGTTCACTTTTTGAAGGAACAAGAGCAACTCCACTTAGCCAAGTTGGAAGACCTGGAAAGGGAGATTAAGAAGAGAAGGCATGATTATGCAAATAAATTTGAGGACGAAATAAACTACATCACTGATCTGATTGGAGATATAGAAAAGAAGGGTGTCCAACCAGCTAATGAATTTCTGGAGGTATGACTAAAATTATCCCATTCTAACAGCCAGGGTGCTGTGTGTCTTTGTGTGCTACCAGTTGGGATGTCAACTACTCTGTGCCATGTCCTGAATGCTCACTTACCGTATTGTCCCGAGTATAAGACGCACCTGATTATAAGACGCACCCTTAAAGTTTGGTGCTATTAAAATTTTTTAATGAAATCACTGGCATTAAATTGCAACAGCCTGATTATAAGACGCACCCCTAGTTTAAAAACTTAAATTAGGAGAAAAAAGTGAGTCTTATACTCAGACCAATACAGTATTTTAGCCTGTTTCCTCTGCTTCATGTTTCCCTGGAACCTCTGCATTCAGGAATCAGCCATGCTCACTGCAGTTCTGTGAAGAAGTGGAGGTGAATGTTATAGTAGAATGTTGTTGCAGGGGGTGTAAAAATCATGCCTAAAAAAGCTCCTTCAGTATATTAAAAAAACAATGTTGGGGAAATATCCTAATTCATGCTGCAATGACAAGCTCGCAAAACGAAACACATTGCCTGGCTGGTAGGTCCTTGGGAAGGAGCAATCTTATCAGAACTGGGAGATGTGGGCTCTGAGTCCCATCCTTCGAAGAGGCAAATGTGGCCTCTGTAAGACGACCCCTTCATTTCTTTGGAGGGGATAGTCCTGTTGGCAACAGGAATACGAGCTGAAAAGTGGGAGAGGCAGCAGTACCAGCACAAAGGATTGCCGCTCCAGAGACCATCCAGCTCACCATACGGCTGTAAGAGCAGCTGTAGAAACAACCAGCAGCTGACCGGTTGTGAAGGCAATTGTGGATGGCATAAAGACTGGCCAACATGGAAGGCAACCTGGAGCATGAATAAGTCTGACGGTAGTATCAGAGTGCAACCATTGGTCCTTGAACCAGTCACTCTGGCTACCACAGCGCATACCCTCAGGAGTGCTGGGTTCTTCCTGGTCCTTTCTGTTTGGGAGACCATTGTTGTTGTTCAGTCGTTAAGTCGTGTCTGACCCTTCGTGATCCCATGAACCATATCCCGCCAGGCCTTCCTGTCCTCCACTATCTTCCTGAGTTCGCTCATTTTCATGTTCGTTGCATCGGTGATGCTGTCTAACCATCTCATCCTTTGCCTTCCCCTTCTCCTTTTGCCTTCAGTCTTTCCCAGCATCAGAGTCTTCTCCAGAGAGTCCTCTCTTCGCATTAGGTGGCCAAAATATTTGAGTTTCAGCCTTAGTATCTGTCCTTCCAGGGAACAGTCAGGGTTCCCTATGGGAGACCATAGTCAGGGATTAAAGTTGGAATGTGAGGTTTGATGAGAAATCTGTCTTACTCTTCTTTCCTCTCTCCCCTTTAGGATATTGGAAGCATATTGGACAGGTATGTAATGTTTTGTTTTTGCACTACAGCCCTTGCACCCAGTGGTGTGGTGTTAAATTTTGAAGTGCAAGGAGCTCATCCTGACATCCCTTGAAAGCCATTCCCCTATCCAACAACAAAAATTAACTTGAACTGTCTTCATCAGAGTGTTTTCTTCTGTCGGCTTCCATGTGGGAGGAATGGCTGTACCTTAAGCTCTGCCACTGATCTTATGCAGAGGAACAGACTCATAAAATGAAAGCTGAAAGAATAAGAAATATCATTTCTTGATAAGAAATATCATTTTGGAGTGATATTTTTTGTTTGGTGTTTTTGGGTTGTTGTCTTCTTGCCTTCTTCCAGATGTGAGAAGGGGAAATTTCAGTTTCCAGATGTACCTGATTCTTCAGATGCAAAGACGAAGCTCAACAAATTCTCTAAAGAAACTACAGCTCTGCAAAGTACACTAAGGACTTTCAGAGGTAATAAAAGGCCCAATGATTAATAGGGCCAAAACTGCAGTCCTGCCCTCTTACGGAAAGCAGTTCTGTGCTCTTATAGCTGTATAGCTTTATCTGCTGATTTTCTGACAGTGTAATGAAGTGTTGGACAAGAGTTCAAATCTCTACTCCATAGCAAATCACACTGGTGAATCTCATCTCATGCTTCCGGTTAAGGTGTGAAAATAATTAACAACATTAAAAAAGATTGCCTAAATTCATTCATATTATGAGGGATGCCTTTTTATCAGTTAAAAAGGTCTTGAATCTCTTGATCTAACTCATTAATTGATTTAAGGGTGCCACTTCAATTTAATGCCACTGTTGGTAATTCTACCAGTATACATACCATGTTTCCTCGAAAATAAGACAGTGTCTTATATTAATTTTGGCTCCAAAAATGCAGTAGGTCTTATTTTCAGGGAGGTCTTATTTTCCCAACCTGTGGCGCGACCCCCCCCCAGCACTTACTTTGACCGATTAAAGCTTCATTCTTTCCCGAGGGTGCAAGGCCTGCACGGCCTGTACTTGAGTCCTCCACCATAGAGATGACATGCTAGAGAGACTCTGCAAGGTTGCAGCTTCCTTGCAAGCCTTGCTGGCCTCTCTAGCACGTTGTCTCTATGGTGGAGGACTCAAGTGCAGTCCATCCAGGCCTTGCAGAGCCTTGCAGCCTCGGGAAAGAACGAAGCTTAAATCAGTCAAAGTAAGTGCTCATGGGGTGCTGGGGGGTCATTTCCATCTGGCTGATGATCCTAGCTAGGTCTTATTTTCAGGAGAGGTCTTATTTTCAGGGAAACAGGGTAGCTTATATTTATGAGTGCCAGCAAAAATCACGCAAAAATTACGGTAGGTCTTACTTTCGGGGGAGGTCTTATTTTCAGGGAAACAGGGTACCTTTCCTTGCTTTAACAGAGGGGTTGGCAACCTCCAGCCCACCCAAGTCTGGCCCACCAGCTGAAGTCCAGCCTGCATGGAGTTTGGCTTGGGAGGTTTTGCCTCCCGCCCAACTTGCTGCATGCTAAATGAGGCACAGAAGAGCCACCTGCCTGCACTCGTTGAGTCCCTGTGCCACGCAGCGGCCCAGGGACTCCACAAGCATGGGCCATTCCCTGTCCAGCATGCGGCAAACTAGGCGGGAGGCAAAGCCTCCCAAGTCGAGCTCCACATGGGCCACTTCCAAGCTCAGCAACCCAGAGGTTCAGCGGTGACGTGTGATGACTTTAAAGAAAAAGGTTGCCAACCCCTGCTTTAACAGAATGGTTAATCAAGTCAAGCTGCAGTAATATTTTTGATCTGGCAGTTAATCCTGAACAACACCTCACAATTATTAATGAATTTATTTAGCAAAAACGTTGCTAAATGTTTTTAGTGAGCCATAATTGATTGGTTGTATACACTCACAGCGCAGTTTCACCGTATCTTCTTGTTTACTTCTCCTAGAGTCCATGTTGAAATCCAAATGGACTAATGGTAAGATTCTGTAGCTGATATGTACTTTGTACCCAAACAGATGATTCTGTTTAGCTAAAGCTGCAGTCGTGGTGGTGGCGGGAAATGCTTTGCGCTCATTCGAGCACAAAGCCAATCATCCCCCCCCCACTTGCCATGCCCCTCCTCATGCGCTGCCTGAACACCTGGAAGTGCGGGACTTCTGCTTTCACTGGAAGTGCTTCTGGGTTTTGAGGCAGCACACAAGGAGCACAGGAAAGGTTTTGGTGTTTTTTCAAGTGCAGGGGCAGTGACCCCAAGCCCACAACGGGCAGCATTCCCGGTCACTCTGCCCCTGTGCCCAAGGCACATTTCTCAGTGGATACAGGAAGACAGGCAGGATGCAGAGAATACAAGCAGGAGATACGTACAGTGAAAGGTTGCATTCAGTGGATGCAGGCAAAATACAGATACAAAACAGGGGGTTACAAAATGACCATTATTCAATGGAAGCAGGAAGTCATAATACACTGGAATGGGATTCCATCATTGCTTTCCCTTCCCAGAGTCTGTCACGGCCTGTAGTTAAATCATGGAGTTTGAGGCTTGACCTGGGTTTCAGGAAAAGCAGCGTCCAAAGTTCATCCTGTCAATTTGAGGACTGTCAAAATAGTCCGTAATGTAATGGCATCAACTGATGTGGTCAAGCAAAGTTGGCTTGGGTGGTGCTGCCTGGCATCAGTGTATGGCAGTGTGGTTCCCAAACTGCACAGTCACAGGGGCGTCGTGAGATGTCCCCGGTAGCTCCTACCTGTTCTCCTGGGCGCCACCATCTTGGATCTCACGCAATCTCGCAAGATTCAAGATGGCGGCATCCAGGAGAACAGGTAGGAGGAGCTACCGGGGGAGTCGTGAGCCAGGAAGGAGAGGCTGTGGGGCATCGTGAACCAAAAACGTTTGGGAACCACTTCCACGGTTAAATATGAGGGCATAAGACAATAGAAGATCAGGGAGAATCATGCACGAAAAACATCACGTGTAACAAGAGCGCATGGGGCTTTAACCACAGCCCACAGTTGCTGAGGACTTTGGAGCAAAGTCCTGCACTTGGACACCCTGATGATGCCTTGTGTCTGCTGCTGTCTCCAACCCTGAAGATTTATCAGCAATGATACATCATTGGTTTATTGTATAGACTCACACTGTGGAGCCTGTTCTGGAAGTTTTACCTTTTCTCTTTCTCACTTACCCCTCCTAGAGACCACACCGAAATCAAAATGGATTAAAGGTAAGCCTCTGTACCTGATACATCTTGAGGGCCAAAACAGAGGATTCTGTTTTTCGTGAAACGTTTGTGGGGCACATGGGGGCAAATCGGAACTTGGTAATGGTGCTGAGGAAGTGGAGGGGGGGGCTGTGTGTTAACCAGCGCTGGCACCAGGTTGTCAGTGTCCCCGGGGCAAAAGCCCTGCAATGGATCCCCTGATTGTATGCTGGGTGCCACTACTGAAGGTTCAGGAGTTGGCCCGGCCAGGGGGGCCCCTCTGATGGGCATTGGCTTTCCACCACCAGTGCCCAACTTGACTGACTCCGGATGCCAGCCCCTTTCCCCCCCCCCTTGCCGTTTGTATTCAAAATCACACACAACCTGAGCCCCAGTGGGCAAATACTTGACGGGCATTTAGGTTGGGGAAACGGCACAGGAGGAAAAGGTTAACATCTCCTCCTTGGCACCCGGTCCCGCTGCCATAATGCAACTACCTGCCTCCAAAAGCTTTTAACTTAATATAGAAATGCCAGAATATCTAGTCAAGGATCTCCAGTGCCGTGTCTGTTTTGGCCTTAGATGGAATATTACCTCAGAAGTGCCCCTCAGTGCAAACATTTTCCAATCCACAGGATTGCTTTCTAGAGCATTTCCCACCGGTGCAAGTCAAAGTGAACTGCCTTACCTTAGTTCCGTATGCCCTTCTTTCGATATACGAATACATACAGCATCAACACTTGGTGTCCGACCTGACCAAAACAACAAACTGTTAAAAGGCTTTGCTGTGAACAACTTTGGTTCCTGTTTCACCATCAAGCGTACTTTTGTCTTTCAGAGAATGTGCTGCTGGATCCAGAAACAGCCCATCCCCGCTACGTTGTGTCTCCAGATTGGAAAAGCGTCTCATGGGGAGACGTCCGTCAAGAATTCCCCTACAGCCCAAAGAGATTTGAATGTGCTCGCTGTGTTCTTGGCTATGAGGGATTTACCTCAGGGAAACATTATTGGACAGTGGACGTAGGGGATGGAGATTATTGGGCTGTGGGAGTGGCCAAAGAATCTGTGGAAAGGGAGGAGGAAATCGACTTCAATCCAGATGAGGGAATCTGGGCTGTGGGGCTTTACTATGATCAGTACAAAGCTCTGACTTCACCTCCTACCATTCTAGAAATAGATGATGACCCAACAGAGATCCAGGTTTCTTTGAACTATGATGCGGGGACAGTAGCTTTTTATGATGCAGAAGATAGGACTCGCCTCTATATGTTTGAGTCAGTTGACTTTGAAGGGGAGAGAGTTTTCCCTTTTTTCCGGATTGTTAACTCGTCAACTAGTCTCCAGCTCTGTTCTTAAATACATGGGGTTGTCACCAAAGAAAGTCAGTCATAATTAAGCACCACTGAAATCAAGGTGGCAAGTTAATTGTGACTAAGGCTACAATCTGATATGCAGTTTCCTGGACGCAAATCCCATTGAATATAGTGGGGCTTACTTCTACATAAACATGCATAGGCTTGCACTGTAAGTCCCATTAATTTCAGTGGGACCTACTAATTACTAACTTTCTTGGAATGCAACCCATGGTCTGACATGTGGCTGCCTTGATGGTTGGTAGCAGATACTCAGGTGTGTCCAGCTAGTAGTTCTCAAGGGGAGCAGGTATCCAATCTGTGCATTTCTGTTTTTGGAAGCTGTGCAGTGTGGAACTTCTGTCCCACACTGGTGTCCTGATTCAACACAGAACCTGGGTTGATTAGCCTGCCCTTCCCCCACCACCACCACCACACACACACACATGGGCAAAACAGTGCACTGGGCCCTGCCTACACAACCACTCACAGGAATAAAAATGAAAATTATCAATAAAATAAACATGCAGATTTTCATGGCTTGTAATTAAATACACAGTTTGAATATTTATGGGATTTCCAGCCATTTTTTGATTTTTTGAGAGAAGAAATAAAGTTGTATCTTACAATTGACTCAAAAAATCAAAAAATGGCTGGAAATCCCATAAATATTCAAACTGTGTAATAAAATAAACTCTTATTGGTACCTCCAACAAAATCAGTGTTTTGACATTAAAAAAAAAACCATGATGTATAGCAAAGAATAATCAATACAAATGTTGGGACAATATAACATGAGCCTTGAACTTGAAAAACAAAAATTTCAACATGAAAATGGTACTTAGTTGGTAAATCATACTGACGGAGATGGCACTGGCGCACAGTATGAAATCTGTGCATAGATTAGCATGGAGCCCCTATGCTCGTGGGGCCCCCGGGCAACTGCCCAGCATGGCACTGCAGCTAATTGCATTCTAAATGATTATGAAATATAACAAAGCAAAATGATAATATTGCAAAGAAAGGCTCCAAGGTTGAGCACCCACTCGGTTGGCTTCCTGCATTTCTGGTTAGCTCCATTACACCAAGCTAAGACCACAGATAGTTACTGTCTTCGCACTGAGCTAAATTTGGAAAAAAAAAAGTTAATTTCAAGGTGCTTTCTCTTGAAATATAGGAAATGTACTATATTTTAAAAATGGATTTTGCCATCTGTTAGAAAGGCAGGGTAGAAATACACAGGCCTGCAAATTTGAGGATCAATTTCTTTTTCCAAAATTTATGGTGGTTTTATATGCATTTGGGGCACTGATTCCAAAAATGGCATCAGTTTTGCCCTATCATATCTAGTTTGGGGGGTCCGGCATCATCACCTTATGATGCGAGTCAAGCAGCTTCCTTGTGGCCATGGCATCGGCTTCCTCACAAGGAAGCTGCTTGACTTGCTTTATAAGGTGGTGATGCCATACCCCCAAAACTAGATGTGATAGGGCAAAATTGATGCCATTTTTGGAATCAGCGCCCCAAATATACCCAGGAATGGGTCTCGCCTTTAAGACACCAAAATGTGCGCAGGCCTGTGTAATATTATTGCTGGAACTAGACTTGAGTCCAGATGTACTTACGTAGGTCAAGACCAGGGAAGATTAGAGAAAGATGTCACTGCAATTATATTAGGACCATTTTTTTTTCATTTTGGGGCACAAATTATCTAATGGCACAATCCTAAATGTGTCTCATCAGAATTAAGTTCCATTAAGTTCACTGGAACTTGCATCTATAGGCCGCAATCCTATATATACGTTCCCTGGAAGTAAGGCCCTTTAGGCTTTAGATCTTGTTGTAGAATTACATTGTAAGAGCAATGAGATGATTCTGAAAGCAGTTCCAACTTATTTGGGCAGTTCTGATTTTATCTGTTTTAATATGCTATATTTGTTGGGTTTGTCTATGAAGAATGATCTGAGCAATCAACTGACTTCCTGAGTTAAAAGGGGGGGACGGGACCATAACAGGTGATTGCATTCTGCTTTGCTAACTGCAAACCAAGAGAGACATTTAGGAATCTTGTACTTATTTTAATGTAGAACTGTAAAATTCTTATAAAAGTATAGTGATCTTCTGTTAAGATGCCTCTCGCTGTTGTATCTCTTGGATTTATGTTTTTCTGTTCTCATTATACTTCTTGGTCTTTGAATTGAAACAATTTCAGTACACGATAATTTCTCCTCTCAGGAATCATAATATTTTGAATGTTTATTGTTCTGATATGGTTATCATTTAAATTTTAGTACAGTAAAATAACTTGAGATGATTTCAGAATAGGATTTGGTACATACTGATAAACCCAATCCTAAACATGTTTACGAAGAAGCAAGTACTGCCATGCTCAGTAGATCTGCCGGCCTACAGTTAAGCAGGATCTTCTCATATAATTGCTGTATTGCTTGCAAGCATTGCAATTTCATATGTTTTTCAGTTTTGTCAAGGACATTCTGCTATTATAGAAATAACTATTACTTTCAATTACTTTCAATAGCTTCATCAATCCCTCAATAAAGATCCTTTTTAACTCTTAGATTTTTCTCAATCAATGTTATTTTTTAACGTCACTTTATAGTTGTTTAAAACTAGGGAAACTAATGAAAGTATGGTACTAACAGGATATTGTTCTAGAAGTGTCACTTGGGCAACTTCAGCTGGAGCTGCAGTTAGCCTGTGTGAAAGTCCATTTTAAACTGAGAGCAAGTTATGCTGGCAGAGCGAGGGCTCCGCCGGCGCCAGGTATCTCAAACGTGCCACCCAGCAAGTAAGTGGCGCCAAGGCTGGCGCCACTCACTCAAGCCGGGGCTGAAGGCTGCGCCACCGGACACAGGTAAGTCGGGTGACGGGAGGGCATGGGGGGGAGGGCTAGGGTGGTAGGGGAGGAGGCGATTGGCCAGCCGGGATGGGGGCAGGGATATCGGCAGCGCACTCCACCAATATCCTAACCCCCGTCCTGGGCCTGGCTGACCTTACACGGATTCCTCGGATTTGCACCAGCCATTTTGCTGGCGCAAATCCAAGGAGACCCATAGGGGAAAGGGTCACCCATAGGGGAAAGGGAAAGGAGACCCATAGGGGAAAAGACCCAGGGGAAAGGGACACTCCCGGGGTGTGCCCCAGCTCCGCCGGCACTGGCCGGATCCTGTGCAGGATCCTGTGCAGCACACTTAGTGCGCTGCGGCGGATCTTATGCAGGATTGGGCTGTGAATTAGTTACATCATCATGGATGCGTCTAAACTAGAGATTTAAATTACTTGGAACCCACTTCAGCTGTCTTGGCTTACAATACTGGAAATTGTAAGTATATTGTGAAAGCGTAGCTTTTTTCTTTTCCATAGAGATCCCTATTCCATTTGCAGAACAACAATCCACATGGTTCATTTGGAGAAACAATGATAGTTAAAACAGGTTCACTTCTGGTTGATTGCAGAGTATGTCCCAAAATCTATGATTGCTGCTAGTTTGAAAGGCAAAATGCAAACCTTTCCTTCCTTTCCTCCCCCTTTTAAGACGTTTTACCTATAAGATGAGATGACTCCCTCTCCTGGACAAAATTTTAAAGTGCAACAACAAATTGTAACATGAGATGGTTTCATTCTGGAGCAATGCCTGGAAAAGTACAAACTTATCTTGGTCCTTATAATTGAAATTGAGTCGGGTTACATATGCCCTGGCAGCTCGCTTCCCCGATGCACTTCCCTCCTGCTGTAAAAAAAAAAAAAAGTGCTTGGCTGCCTATAGTTCAGTGTTAAATCACTGCTGGAGTGTACTGGACAGTCATTTATTGCTCCCTCCCTCAGTAAAAGACATTGTGGATGGTTCTGAACTAGCATCAAACTCTGCTATCTTTCAGGAACAGAAATAATTGGGCAGTGGCCTCTTTTCAAAGTCAACACCATCATCCCTTTTCAAAGCAAATAAATATGGGAGAGCCGTATTTTTCTTCTCAGCCTGGAGAGGGAGCAAAAAGCAATAATTTAAGTTTCAATAAA
This sequence comes from Plestiodon gilberti rubricaudatus, assembly GCA_026170595.1. NCBI lineage: Eukaryota > Metazoa > Chordata > Lepidosauria > Squamata > Scincidae > Plestiodon > Plestiodon gilberti. The sequence continues at coordinate 248,808,450 of JANXHW010000002.1, forward strand.
GTAGAGGTGTAATTATAGAAGTGATGTATAGTACTTTAAACTTGACGTGTAAATGTACCCCTGAGGTCCTTTTGTTGTTGTTGTTGTTAAGTCGTGTCCGACCCTTCGTGATCCCATGAACCATATCCCGCCAGGCCTTCCTGTCCTCCACTATCTTCCTGAGTTGGCTCATTTTCATGTTCGTTGCATCGGTGATGCTGTCTAACCATCTCATCCTTTGCCTTCCCCTTCTCCTTTTGCCTTCAATTTTTCCCAGCATCAGAGTCTTCTCCAGAGAGTCCTCTCTTCGCATTAGGTGGCCAAAATATTTGAGTTTCAGCCTTAGTATCTGTCCTTCCAGGGAACAGTCAGGGTTGATTTCATTTAGGATTGACTGATGGGCAGCCCGGTCCAGCCTAAGGCAACTGCGGTACAATTCAGGCACAATTGCAGCCCAAGTGCTCTAGGCCCGAGTTGGGCCGGAATTGTACCCGAATTGTACTGCAACTGTGCCGAACTTGGGACGGACCTACGACGGACGCCGTGCGCATGCGCAGGACGGGCGCGGTACAGTTGCGGTACAACTGCGGACTAAAAGTGGGCGTTCCGTGGGCGTCACGGGGGCGGGAACGAAATTTGGTCCGGTTCCAGACATTCGCAACCCCCTGACACGCCCCCTCGAGCCCAACTCAGGCCCAAAATTTGGGCCAGCAAAAAGGGTGGACCCAAATGTGAGGAGACCCATAGGAGCCATTTTACCTTACCTACACCAGCCCTCTCCTGAAAAGTTCTAACACCCTGGGCCCGAGTTGGGACTGAGTTGGGACCGAACAGGTGTGGCCAAACTCTGGACATGGACCCAAATAGTTACCCTATCAGCACCCAGCCCCACCCAGCCTCTCTCCCACAAAAGCCCAGCCCCAGCCCTCCACTCACTCTCTCTCTCTCTCTCTCTGAGCACGTGGCGTGGGGTTCTGTCCCCCAGCAGCCACAAAGTGGGACTTTGAAAATTTTTCTAACACCTCTCTTCTCTTCTCCACTCTGCCCCCCTCTAGGGCAGAGAGGGCTGTTCTGCCTGTGGCCAAACTGTTTACTCCTGTGCCTGGGCAGCTCTCTCCATGCAAGTGTTTGCTAACCCATGTCTTTCTCCCAGCCCCTCTCCCCCCCCCACAGGCAACAACACCAGCAGGTAAGTGCAGGTAAGTGCAGGGTTCATGCTGACATGTGGTCTGACTTCTGCCTCTTTGCATAGAGAAATATAGGTAGGATACATGCCTCTATACCAATGACTTGTCTCATAGCTGCCTGCAATGCCTGCCATGATATGCCTCTTTACCAATGTGTTGTCTCATAGCTGCCTGTATTAATGTGAGCACACAATGCCATGAGTGTGGAACTGTAACCCTTATGTAGACACCAGCTGTTCCCCCCCCCCTCTTTTCTCCACAGGGTCTACTGACAGGTCAGTATTGCTAGGATTGCCATGGTTGTGACCCCCAAGTTGTGTTGTTGTCTCTCTCTTTGACCCCTTTCCCTTACAGGATCATGCTCACCTTACACCCAGGGAAGCAGCGCAGACCAGGCTATGTGTCTCACACCTCTCAGCTGTGTTTGATTTCTCTCCCTGCAGGCCTTTGCAACCGGCACACTGGCATTTCTTCAATGGGGATTGCTACCACACAGCAGCTGCCATGGAACACCCCTGTGATTTATGTCTCCCCAGGAATGTCCACCACCACCTACCTTCTGGGGAGCACCCCTGGGCCCGCAGTCTGGTTGCCCCATGGTCGTCTGCCTCGATGCTGCCAGAGGTCTGGGAGCCTGCCCTGCAACCCTCCTCAGCTGCTGCTGCTGCTCCACCTCCCTGGCTGCCTACTTGCTGTCCCTCCCCTTTCTATGGAGCAGGCTGTGGTTCCACAGGGGAAGAGCCTGCATCTCCAGGCACGCCTGCTGCTGCTGCTACGTTCTGAGTGGCTGCTGTGCCTACCCCTGGCAGCCTTGCCTGGCCATCTCTGCCAATGTTCCAGACCAATAAAGATGCCCCTTGGGCAAAGGCCCCTTGAACAACATGACCCCAATGTTGCACAAGCACTGCCCCAAGCACACAGAGACAGCGCCCAGCACACAAGGCCCTGCATGAATCCCAGCCAGGGCCTGCCCCAGCCAGCCCAGGGAGAACACAGCAGGGGGGCTGCCATATACATTTATATGTATATATAAATACAGGCAGGCAACCACTGACAGGCGACGTGGCGCACGTCCGCCACGTCCGTGAAGAGCCCTTTCATCAACCGGGGCTCTCACCCACTCTCGGTCCACCCGTCAACGGCGTCTGTTTCCGCCCGTCAATGGCGTCCATTTCTGCCCTCGGTCCGCCCGTCAACGGCGTCTGTTTCCGCCCGTCAATGGCGTCCGTTACCGCCGTCGGTCCGTCTGCATGAGAGGCGCCCGTTCCTGCATTGCCTCCATCTGCGAAGTGCCCCTGTGTCCCTATTGGTCTCTGCAGACCCCTCTCCCTGTATCCCTCTCCCACCAGCCTTGTTGTCTGTCTGTTTCTGACCCACCCGTGCCCCTCCCCAGCACCCCCTGTCTGTGTGCCTGCCTCCCCTCCCACTCCCTGATGATGGACGCTGGCATCCCCCACCCCGCCAGAGCGCCTGCCGCAAGGCGCCGACGTTGCCCCATCTGGGGGTGTGATGAGCTGCGTGAGCCCTTCCCGCTCGCAGCAGACAAGCCCGAGGCATCTCTCGGTCTTGGCCGGGGCACGGAGCAGAAGGCATGCCGGGATGCCTTCTTTGTGGGCATAGCCACGGCCCTGGAGGCCCGGGGCTTCAGGCAGTGCACGGGCATGTCCTGGCAGAGGCGGTTCCAGACTTCATGAGACCCCCCTTGTGTGTGACGTTCCCCCCCTCCCCCCCCATGACTCCCACGTGCAGCCTCAACATGGCTTGGGGGTGGCATCGCCTTCTGCAGGAGGGAGGGCAGTGGCACTCCCCCCTGCGGCAGGTGGCTAATGCCCAGGGTGCCCTGGGGCAGCTGGCACTGGCACAACCTCTGCCCTTCAGCTGCCTGTTGCACGCCCAGTGCCTGCAGGCCCACCTGTGGCTGCCCCTCTGCTGCGAACGCTGCAGCAGCTGTGGTAGGTGCACACAGACGAGCTGCGGAGGAGGCTCTTCGCTTCCACAAGACTGACAGCTCCCCACAGGGGCCTGCCTGCCTCTGTGGTAAGTTTTGCCTCGATCCTGGCCCACTGCTCTTGCCTCCAGCCTAACTCAGGCACAGTTGCAGCCTAACTCGGTCCTAGTTTGGGCCCCAATTGGGCCACACTTGGGCCTCAACTGTGCCTGAGTTAGGCTGGACCGGGCCCTTGATCTCCTAGCAGTCCAAGGGACTCTCAGGAGTCTTCTCCAGCACCACAGTTTGAAAGCATCTATTCTTTGGCGCTCAGCCTTCCTTATGGTCCAACTCTCGCAACCATACATTGCTACTGGGAACACCATCGCCCTGACTATACGAACTTTTAGTCAAGTGGAATTGAGATTTTGTCCTGTAACCATTCATGTGACATGCACAGTTTTATGCATTCATATTTTGTTGCCTTGGTCCGGAGAAAACCTCACTGATAGAAGCATGTAGCTTCCACTGACCATTTCTTCTGCTGACTGTTTCCAATTGTAGGTGATCCTCTGTGCTTCCTGAAAAATAGTACAGCTAAGACGGAAGCAGTTGATTCAACTGATTTAACAGGTTTCTTCTTTTTTCTCTCTCAATATTTTATTAAGTTTATATACAGTTTTACAGTATCAACAACATTCTAAAGAAAAAGTAAACACAAGTGCAAGGCCGTAAATTGTTATTCCATACATTTCATCAACTACCTAAACAAAATATCTACATAAGAAAAAATAAAATAAAAACAAATCATCGGTAAATTTATTCCTCAAATTCTAAAAGTTACCAAATCATTGTTCTCCTTCCTTAACAAAAATATCATCAAAGAAAGGCTCCCAGTTCTTCACAAAACTGGAAAGTGTCTTTTCCTTTAATAATCTCGTAAGTTTATCCATTTCAGCAAAGCTCATGACTTTTAACAACCATTCTTCCATTCTAGGTATTACTGTGGTCTTCCAATATTTAGCATACCGAATTCTTGAACAGGTTTCTTCTAAAATGCAAATGCCTGTGGCTTACCTCTGGTCCTGGGGCATAGTTCTTCAGAATAATAATAAATAATGCTGGGTTTTAGTAGGTTCCACAGAACGAACATAAGAAGAGCCCTGCTGGATCAGGCCAAAGGCCCATCTAGTCCAGCTTCCTGTATCACACAGTGGCCCCACCAGATGCCTCAGGGAGCACACAAGACAACAAGATACCTGTATCTTGTCGCCACTCCCTTGTACCTGGCACAGAGAGAACCTACTCCTACAACCAGAAGGTTGCTTATCCCCACCCTGGCTTGTAAGCTGTGATGGACCTTTCCTCCATCAATCTGTCCAATCCCCTTTTAAAGGCATCCAGGCCAGGTGCCATCACTACATCCTGTGGCAAGGAGTTCCACAAACCAATTACACGCTGGGTAAAGCATTACACGCTGGGTAAAGTGTGAGGGCAGCTTAGGCCACAATCCTGGGTATCCTTTGGATCCAGGACCATAGACTTGGATTGCAGGTCTCAACTCAGAAGTAAGTTCAACTGAAATCAATAAGATATGGTTTTGAGGAAACGTTGGCCAAGATGTAAAATACTATGCTTGCTTAAATCCTATTGATTTCAGTGACATTATACATATTTAAGGGCACCTTTGGACAGGCATTTTTACTACTTGGAAATATTTTTGGCATCGTGCATAACACATAGAAGCACATGTTCAATGTATATATTTCTGGTAGGACACATGGTGCAGCCTTTTCCCAACCATGTCTCTAGAGCCAGGTCCACTCATTTTAATGTTGGAACTTACTCCCAAGTAAGCAAGCTTGGGATTGCAGCCTTAACATAATTTGTCATCAGAAAAAAGCCATTATACATCCAGTCCACGTGTGTTATGGTGGTTTGGTACTGGAAAGAAGTGCATCAAACATGATGCCCATGGTGAAAAGCAAGGACTTCAAGATGGTCGGTCCATTATGTCTGAAGCTACTTCGATTGCATATGATGGGGTAATTTTGGCTTCTTGGTTCATTACTATTTACTTGGGGAAATATCCTAATCTTTGCATTTAGCTTGCTGATTCACTGTGGTCCATATTTCTGACTGCAAGGTTTACTGTATGTAGGAAAAACAAAATGTTTCTCTATTACCAAAATAGGGAAAACCAAATATTTCTCTATTACAACAACAGCGCACCCCACCCCCAAATCTGACCCACTGGATAGAACGTTGATCTCATATCTGGAAAGAGATACAGTATGTTTGAATTCTACCTCAGTCTTGGGCAATCTAACACTTTCAAACATTTCTCCGTCTAATAAAATGGAAATATGGATATTTAGCTCTTAGAACTGGTGTTGGGATGAGAGCATTATTCGTGTCAGCTCTCATCCTTGGTTATTCTCAAAACAGGCATGAAATAGCAGCTGTGAAGGAGATGCAACCTACTGTACATCCCTTTGTTGTTTAGAAATTAGAATCTACATCCTTTTGTTTGTCCAAGTAATGAGCTTTGAGTAACACCTTTGTTTCTTTGAACCTTTGTTCCCTGGAAGTGAAGTGGTTTGTGGGGCTGGGGCATCCGTCTTAGATCTTTATGGCCTGATGTGGTCTGGAGCCAGCCCATCTCTTTGACAGCTCTCTGTCTCTTTTTAGTAAGGAATATGGTTTATAAAATCTTTGTGTGAGAAAGGCTGATTACAGCCCTGGTATTCTCCCTCCCATAGGCACCAAGGACACTTGCTGGACACTTGGTTATCTCTCCAAAAAGGAATTTACTTCAGTTGGGCTTTTTGAAATGAGAGGGGGGAGATTAAAAGGAGCAGTAACTTATCCTGTGCCAGCAGATTTATGGCATCAGAATTCTCAATCCTTCTGACTCTTTTGAAGTTTGATTGGCTGAGAAGGGTATACAAGTGATTGTGGGAGTTTGAGCAATTTGCCTTTTCCACTGGCTGGAGGGGGTGCTGCCTGATTGCCTTTTCATCTCCCGGTTCCTGTACGTGCTTTATGTAAGTAGACTTAAGAGCTTAGTTAGCTATTGTTTGTTTGTTTTTCCTGGCTGTTGGGTATGGTTCTTACCCTAAACTCTGTGTGGCTGCTATTATGTTCTTAAATAATTTTTCACAATTTGCCTTGCTGGAGAGCATTTCTTGAACGTGGGAGGGGAGAAGAGCTGCTCAATTCAATCCAGTCCGTAGGCTATTTTGATCATTCTACTAGTTTGGGAAGTGCTGAGAAAGAGAGGTGGTGCAGGGGAGGTTGTGTAATCCCCTCCCCCTCTCAGCTGCCCTCTCAGCTGCTGGTAGAGCCTGCAGGGTCCCGATTCTGCTTCCTCATTTGGGATCCTGGCTTGTTTAGAGAGGAAGTGGTGGCTGTTACCAGGTGTTTGGCTGCTGCTTAAGTCCAACTTTGGGTTTTTGGAATTCTCTGCAGGTCTTTGGAGAAGGGGAGGAGGGTGGTGTGGGTGGTGGAGGAGCCTTGGAGGCTTGGTGACACTTGTGTCCTCCTTACAGCAGCTGAGAAATTTGTACCATTTTTTAGATGAGAAAGAGAGGCTGAGAGAGAGTCGCTTCTTCAGAGTTATCCAAGGGTTTAGCAAGGTTTTGAATCCAGTTCCAACACTCTTTCCAATTGACTATAGAGGCTCTCATAGTTGAGGCTGGTTTAGGAATACTGAGAACTCTACAAACCTCTGTAAAGGACAGTCTGTCTCCATATGGACCTGCCAGAGCCCTGAGACGGGCTTCTGAGGCCCGACTCTCTAGCCTGTCTTTAGAAGAAATCCATGGGCAGATACCACAGAGGCAGGCCCTTCTTGGTGCTGTCACCACAACTCCAGAATGCTTTCTCCCCACTGAAATTTGACTCCCTATATTTCAAAAACCTGTAACGAAGAAAATGAGTGGCACACCTAGGCACACTATCAATTTCCACTCTGCTTCCATTTTCTTGAAAAACAAAAACCACAGATTCATCTTATCCTGGGCAAATCAATCTGTTAGGGCTGGATTTGGCTGCTTGTCCTTTTCCACTCTCCCCCATTGGATATACTGTACTAACCAATGACCAGGCTTCTGGTATAATGACCAGGATTACTTATACCAGAAATCTGGTATAAGAAATCTGGTATAAGCCCTGGTCATTGGTTAGTATAGAAAAACTACAGCCAACAGGGAATTTTGGCCTGGCATTGAGTGGGAAGGAGTTGGTGGCCTCAGACATTGGCTTGAGAGGATGTTTTCTACCCTGGTGGAGGATTGATGTGTGAAACTGCAGTTGCTAAAAAGATGGAACAGATCAACAAAAGGAGTGGATAAAGGGAAGGGTGCATGTTACAGGTTTAGAGCAAAGGATGGGTTTTTTATGCTGAGGAGTTGGAGAAGATGAGGGTCATTAGCAGCTAAAGAATCATTGGAAAGAGGCTGCAAGCCTGCCTGTCCCCCCCCACAGAGAGAGAGAGAGAGAGAGAGAGAGAGAGAGAGAGAGAGAGGTGAAGCTGAGTTAATGAAGCAAAGCAAAAGACTGCCTAGGAATTATGGGTGTTGTTGTTGTTGTTGCTTTCATGGACTACTACAGTCCACGTCATCAGATGCATGATGTGAAATCTCAGCAGGCAGATATACACGGGTATAAAAGAGTCGAGAGATGTTTTTGTTGGAGGACTGTCACTTTGAACTCTGTATGGGAATGGATTTGGACAGCTACATATCCTTGCATGCTTAGTTTTCATCCTGAACACATGAGAAGGGTTTACAACAGGCATTCCTAAAACAACACCTGTGTTTTCAAGATTGTGTTGGCCTTTCAAGGCCAGAGTACTGGATTGATTGATTAATTAGGCTAGAGCTGTGTTCACCGGTTGGGAGGGGGTGAGTGTGTGCTGGACCATCTTTTCTAGCAGTGCACTGTGGGAGTATCAAGCCTCTGATTGGCTGGAACTTTGGAGAAGGTTTGGAAAAGGTATAAAAAGCTTGGGGTGGGTGGCTTCTGATGCCTTTCATTGCTGGACTCAGCAAGTAATGAGCTATGCTGAGGGATGGGGGCACAGCATTCTGCACATGCATTGGAGCTATGTTCCCAAGATGAGGTTAGCTGATATTTACCTAGCTTTGTTGTTTTATGTCTGTCTTTGTATTATTCCAAAGTTGTATTATGGCGTTTTGTGGTTATTCTTCTTTCTCTTTATTTTAATAAATATAAAAACTACCTCAGTCATGTTTGACTATTGGGTGGGGAATTCTGGGTCAGTCTAATTCCAGTTTTCAGCTGCAGTGGTTTGTGGTTAAGACGCTGAACTGCAGACCGGAAGGTCAGTAGGACCACTGTTCGAGACCTGAGTGCCACAGCTCCTGCCAACCTAGCAGTTCCAAAGCAAGAAATTGCAAGTAGATAAATAGGTACCGCTATGGCGGGAAGGTGTGTTCCGTTTAGTCATGCCACATGACCACGGAAGCATCTTCGGACAGCGCTGGCTCTTCAGCCAGAAACAGGGATGAGCACCCGCACCCTAGAGTTGAACGTGATTGGCTTTCGAGCAGGGGATACCTTTACCTAATTCCTGTTAAGAACATAAGAGGAGCCCTGCTGGACCAGACCAAAGGCCCATCTAGTCCAGCTTCCTGTATCTCACAGTGGCCCCACCAGATGCCTCAGGGAGAACACAAGACAACAAGATACCTGTATCCTGTTGCCACTCCCTTGCACCTGGCACAGAGAAAACCTACTCTTACAACCAGGAGGTTGCTTATCCCCACCCTGGCTTGTAAGCTGTGATGGACCTTTCCTCCATCAATCTGTCCAATCCCCTTTTAAAGGCATCCAGGCCAGGTGCCATCACCACATCCTGTGGCAAGGAGTTCCACAAGCCAATTACACGCTGGGTAAAGAAATATTTTCTTTTGTCCGTTCTAGCTCTCACTCCACTCAATTTTAGTGGATGTCCCCTAGATGAGCACTATACTTGTGGTCAGTGAGGGGGCAGTTAGGCTTTGGAGCTGTCAGTTGGGGACATACTCTCAATCCCCCCCCCCATATGTTGACTTACATAGTTGAATAACATCTGTATAGGGCTAGAGAGTCTGTAATGTAATGTAATGCTGTACTTTTCATTAATAAAACCCAAGGTGTGCAAGCTTGTTCATAACATAAGAACATAAGAAGAGCCTTGCTGATTCAGACCCAAAGGCCCATCTAGTCCAGCTTCCTGTATCTCACAGTGGCCCCACCAGATGCCTGAGGGACCACACAGCCAACAAGATGGCCTGTATCCTGTCGCCACTCCCTTGCATCTGGCATTCAGAGATAGCCTATTACTAAAACCAGGAGGTTGCTTATCCCCATCATGGCTTGTGACCTGTGATGGACATTTCCTCCATCAATCTGTCCCAACCCCCTTTTAAAGGCATCCAGGTCTGTCAATGGCTATTAATGCGGTCTGCTCCTCCTACAATCAAATATTGGTTACAAAGAATCTACTTATACAATCTATTTAGCACAATTTGCATAAAAGGGAAACCCCTAGAAAGGCAAAACATCGCTCTGCTACATCACGCTGGACAGTGAGGGAGGGAATGAGGCGATAAAAGGGGACTTGAAGATTGCAGATAAATTAAATGAGTTCATTGCACCTGTCTTCGCAGTAGAAGACCTTGGGCAGATACCGTTGCCCGAACAGCCCCTCCTGATGGGAAGCCCAATCCTGCATAGAATGTCGTGGGCGCCCTCAAGGGCCGCCCACGGCATCCTATCGAGTTCCCAGGCTGCCCCAGAGCAGCCCGGGAACAACTTGGGAGAGGGGGACGATCGTCTATGGGGCCTCCTCGAATGCGGTAACGCCGGCCGTGTTACCTGGAACATAACAACCCCCCCAGCTGGATCATGCCAAAGGGGGCTCATCTAGTCCACTGCCCAGTTTCCCAAAGAGGCCCACCACCTGCCTCTGGGAAGCCCCAAAGCAGGACAGAACAGCGTGTCTCTCTAGCCCTACTGCTCCCCTGCACCTGGGACTCAGAGGTACACGGTTGCTGGACCCAGAGATCCCACACAGCCATCATGACTGGTAGCCATTGGCAGAACTGTCCTCTTCCTCCCAAAACCAAGACAACTCACTGACAAATGGATTCAGGCCATGCTCAGAAATGAGAAGTGGAAGTGTTCTTCAATGCAAGGGCTCATTTTGCCAACATCTGAGGAAACACGAGAGTAGTGTGTGTGTGGGGGGGGGGGGGACACCCTTCTGGAGGGTGTTACAACAGTCTAAACAAAATCATGGGGAGGCACTGTCAACACCACCCCTCACTCACCCCTGGAGGCTGCAAGAGTCCAGAATCTGGTCTTCCAACCCCTGGGAATGGACAGCCAGGGTGTTTCAAGGCCCAGCCCACCTATCGCTGCAGGAGCAGGCCGGGACCTTGGGCTGCAGGCTCCTCCCACCTGCAGGGAAGAGTTGGCATCAGGGCCTGCCCTGGTGATGGCCAGAGCTCAGGGGTCTCAGGTGGAAACCAGGCCTCCACTCTGCATGCCCCTCTCCTACCCCTTGGGACGTGGCCCAGATTCTTTCTTACAGCACAATCCACCGTATCTTTACAACGGCGGAGAGAGCGCTCCGCCGTTCTAAAGTTTCCAACGCATTTAGAGTAACAGCCACCGGCGCGAGGCTGGCAGCCCTTACCTCCACGCTGGATCGCCGCTGCGGCAGCTGGAGAAGGTAAGAGACGTACCAGCAGCTGCGGGGGCGGTTTGGGCGAAGCAGGGAGGCCAGCACGGCCCTACATGGCCTCCTCAGACTTACACCAGTTATACAGCTAGCGAAAATCTGAGGAGGCCCATTGGGTCCTCCCCCGTCTACACTGGGGGAAGGGGACAATCGTCCCCTTCCCCAGAGTAAGCTTTCCGGTCGTTCCAGAGCGGCCCGGTGCAAGGTAAGGAATATTGTGAGATAAATCTCCTTGCAGGGAAGTTTTTATTATACGGCATGTGGTGCCATTATGTAGTTTTGGTACCAGCCATATTAGTCTCTTATCTAGTCCAAACTGATGCAATTTTTGCCAGAGTAAGTCTCTATTGATAGAATCAAAGGCAACCCTAAGGTCTAAAAAAGCAGCATAGAGATGCGACTTCCTCTGTTTAACATATTTATAGACTAAATGGGAAAGTATCACGCTTTGGCGGGATAGCCTCTAATCTGAGAGTTTGCATGTGTGGTAGGGACGAACCAGAATCTTTAAATCACATGGTTCTTTATTGTGATATAGCGAATTACGTAGGCGGTACCTAGATGATTTTTTGTCCTCTCACTCCGGTTGGTCGGATGAGCAAAAAATCCAGTATATGTTAGGGGGTTCTGAAAGATTGTTTACTTTTCTGGTTGCCAAATTCATAAATCTAGTAATTCAAATCAGATGGAATCTTCCATTTTTGGGTTCTGAGATCTAACTTGATATTATGGGGGTGACTTGGTATGTTTAACTATGTGGGTGGGTAGGGAATGTGAACTGCCGTCAGGGGACTTTGATGTCAATGTTAGTTTTGAAATGTTTTGTTGTGTATTGTATTTTTTGTGTGTTTGTTTATGCCAATAAAGGTTATGGTATGGTATGGCAAGGTAAGGATCAGGCGGGCAGCCTGGGCCGCCCCCGCCAGATACTTACACAGGATTGCGCCATTAGTGCGGAATTCTTCCCCTCTCCTCGGCTAGGCTGTGCCCCTTATTCTCTTTTCATGTGAATCTCCCCTTTCAGACACTTTTTCCATTGCCAGGTCTTCCTGCCCCGTATTTCCCCTTACCTTCTCCTTTCTCTCTTCTTTCATCCCAATCAGCTCATCGAAAACTTTGATGTGTCTTAAGGCTTAAGATGGGACATAACGCTTGAAAGGGGGTTCACCTTAATGAAGCATTCTGGGAATGAAGCATTCTGTTGATGCATTCTGGGAAAAATTGCAAAGGCTTCAGCTTACAGGCGGGAGTATGTTTCCCAAATCGTGCTTAAACCAGCCCTGCCTTCACCCCCTCTGTGCCGTTGTCTGTCCACCAAACCGCTGATCACTTCCCTTCTCCCCCAGTCCACCCTGCCAAGCCCAACGACTGCAGGCATAGCTGGAGATAGAGGAAGGGGAGAAGCCAGAAAAGGGGATTTTAGAACTTTCTCCACCACTTTACCAACAGGTCCCTTGTGGTTCGAATTCCCTCCTGGTCAGTAAACGTACACACACACACACGCACACCATGCTCTAACTAAAAGAATTTATTCTAAAGACAAAATAAATCAAGCTGTTAGTAACCTTAAGGGTTATCTGGGAATAGTTCCAGAGGGGGCTGTCACAGGAGGGCATCCAGAAAGCGAGTCACATAAGCAATTGGAAAGCAGCAAGAAAAAATAACAAAGTTATAACTAGTTAATTGCCTACTTCTACAAGACTTTACATGCTGAAGTTTCAAGGTCCCAGATGGATGATCAGTCAGGCAGCGCCTCCCGAAGAAAGAGAGACCGTGGATTGGAATGACAAAGACTGGATCCAGCTCTCCCAGATTTATACAAAACACCCAAGTTGTCGCAAACCAATCAAAGGTCCCAAAATTATGCTGAATCATTCTCCTCTCATCAGTTATCCTATCACTGCCTGCAGGTATCTCGTGATTTTAGCCCCCGATGCATGTTCTTGGTGGTGCCTCACTCACTGCATCAGATAACTGGCCACCTGCAGATAGGAAACGTCCTCCCTAGCATGTTCTCAGCAGAATTTCTTGTCTCTGGCGCCTTGTTTAGCAACTTTATAATCCTAACTGTCTCAGGACACTGGTTCTGCAAATATTTCAAGCAGTGTCACTCACACCTCTTCGCAGGTGATGCAGAACAGAATCTCCATATGGTGACATTCAGGAAAGATCTTACTGTTTCACAGGAAACCCTTTTCCCATTTCAAATCATAATCTTCATTTCAAAGCATCTCACAGAGTATCCTACATGAAAGAAATTACCGTATTGGTCTGAGTATAAGACTCACTTTTTTTCCCTAATTTAAGTTTTTAAATTAGGGGTGCGTCTTATAATCAGGCTGTTGCAATTTAATGCCAGTGATTTAATTAAAAAATTTTAATAGCACCAAACGTTAAGGGTGCGTCTTATAATCAGGTGCGTCTTATACTTGGGACAATACGGTATTTACCATCTCCATCACCTATAACTAAATCAGAACAACACCCAACAAAGCTATCCCCGTGATAGTAAGGATTTCCCGTACCCCAAGGATTTTTATGGTTCTTGATCTGTGTTGATGTACAATAAGGAATGAGTGAAACTTTTTACACACTCCAAACACTTATGTGGTTGCTCACCTCTATGGAATATTTGGTATGCCGTCTGATTGGAGCTCCGACTGATACATGGTAAACGGCTTACATGGCTTCTCCCCTGTGTGAGATCTTTGATGCAAACTCCGGTTGGAGTTTTGGCTGAAGCTATTTCCACACTCCAAGCATTTACAGTTGGGACCTTTTTAATCCACGGGTTTTTTTAATCCACGGATTTGGCTCGATGGCAAAACTGTGGAAGAGGGAGCCCGACCAAACCACATTACCTCTTTTTTCAGCGTAATCAGGGGCCTGCCAGCCGCTTCCCGCCTCCTGCACACATCCAAACCACTGAAAAAAAAAATGCAACGAGGAGTCTCTGGCGCATCTACAGGTTGCTTCTAGTAGCGATTTTCCTTTTTTTCCCCAGTCAGTTTAAACAAACTCAAGAGGAGGGAAGCACCAAAGATCCTGGAAAAAAGGTAATGTGGCACTGCTCCCCACCCCGGTTTTCATATAACAGTGATTTTTTTTTATCCACTGGGGTTCTGGCTCCAACTGAAGCTCTTTCCACACTCCAAGCACTTATATGGTTTCTCCCCTGTGTGGGTTCTTTGATGCACTGTCAGGTGTGAGCTCCAATTGAAGCTCTTTTCACACTCCAAGCATTTATATGGTTTCTCCCCTGTGTGGGTTCTTTGATGCAAAGTCAGGGGTGAGCTCCTACTGAAGCTCTTTCCAAACTCCAAGCACTTAGATGGTTTCTCCCCTGTGTGGGTTCTTTGATGCAAAGTCAGGTGTGAGCTCCAATTGAAGCTCTTTTCACACTCCAAGCATTTATATGGTTTCTCCCCTGTGTGGGTTCTTTGATGCAAAGTCAGGGGTGAGCTCCTACTGAAGCTCTTTCCAAACTCCAAGCACTTAGATGGTTTCTCCCCTGTGTGGGTTCTTTGATGCAAAGTCAGGTGTGAGCTCCAATTGAAGCTCTTTTCACACTCCAAGCATTTATATGGTTTCTCCCCTGTGTGGGTTCTTTGATGCAAAGTCAGGGGTGAGCTCCAATTGAAGCTCTTTTCACACTCCAAGCACTTATATGGTTTCTCCCCTGTGTGGGTTCTTTGATGCAAAGTCAGGTGTGAGCTCCTACTGAAGCTCTTTCCAAACTCCAAGCACTTAGATGGTTTCTCCCCTGTGTGGGTTCTTTGATGCAAAGTCAGGTGTGAGCTCCAATTGAAGCTCTTTTCACACTCCAAGCATTTATATGGTTTCTCCCCTGTGTGGGTTCTTTGATGCAAAGTCAGGGGTGAGCTCCAATTGAAGCTCTTTTCACACTCCAAGCATTTATATGGTTTCTCCCCAGTGTGGGTTCTTTGATGTAAAGTCAGGTGTGAGCTCCTACTGAAGCTCTTTCCACACTCCAAGCACTTAGATGGTTTCTCCCCTGTGTGGGTTCTTTGATGTAAAGTCAGGTGTGAGCTCAAACTGAAGCTCTTTCCACACGCCAAGCATTCATATGGTTTCTCTCTTTTAACTTTGATGCAAACGTTGATGCAAAGTCAGGCGTGAGCTCCAACTGAAGCTCTTTCCACACTCCAAGCATTTATATGGTTTCTCCTCTGTGTGGGTTATTTGATGCACTGTCAGGTGTGAGCTCCTACTGAAGCTCTTTCCACACTCCAAGCACTTAGATGGTTTCTCCCCTGTGTGGGTTATTTGATGCACTGTCAGGTGTGAGCTCCTACTGAAGCTCTTTTCACACTTCAAGCATTTATATGGTTTCTCCCCTGTGTGGGTTCTTTGATGCAAAGTCAGGTGTGAGCTCCAATTGAAGCTCTTTTCACACTCCAAGCATTTATATGGTTTCTCCCCTGTGTGGGTTCTTTGATGTAAAGTCAGGTGTGAGCTCCAGCCAAAGCCCTTTCCACAATCCAAGCATTTATATGGTTTCTCCCCTGTGTGGGTTCTTTGATGCAAAGTCAGGTGTGAGCTCCAACTGAAGCTCTTTTCACACTCCAAGCATTTATATGGTTTCTCCCCTGTGTGTGTTCTTTGATGCACAAGCAGGCTTGAGCTCCTACTGAATCTCTTTCCACACTCCAAGCATTCATATGGTTTCTCCCCTGTGTGGGTTCTTTGATGCAAAGTCAGGCGTGAGCTCAAACTGAAGCTCTTTCCACACTCCAAGCATTTATATGGTTTCTCCCCTGTGTGGGTTATTTGATGCAAACTCAAGCTTGAGCTCCGACTGAAGCTCTTTCCACACTCCAAGCATTCATGTGGTTTCTTCCCTGTGTGGGTTATTTGATGCAAACTCAAGCTTGAGCTCCGACTGAAGCTCTTTTCACACTCCAAGCACTTATATGGTTTCTCCCCTGTGTGGGTTCTTTGATGCAAAGTCAGGCGTGAGCTCAAACTGAAGCTCTTTCCACACGCCAAGCATTCATATGGTTTCTCTCTTTTAACTTTGATGCAAACGTTGATGCAAAGTCAGGCGTGAGCTCCAACTGAAGCTCTTTCCACACTCTAAGCATTCATATGGTTTCTCCCCTGTGTGTGTTCTTTGATGCAAAGTCAGGCGTGAGCTCAAACTGAAGCTCTTTCCACACTCCAAGCATTTATATGGTTTCTCCCCTGTGTGGGTTATTTGATGCACTGTCAGGTGTGAGCTCCTACTGAAGCTCTTTCCACACTCCAAGCACTTAGATGGTTTCTCCCCTGTGTGGGTTCTTTGATGCAAAGTCAGGTGTGAGCTCCAATTGAAGCTCTTTTCACACTCCAAGCATTTATATGGTTTCTCCCCTGTGTGGGTTCTTTGATGTAAAGTCAGGTGTGAGCTCCAACTGAAGCTCTTTTCACACTCCAAGCATTTATATGGTTTCTCCCCTGTGTGGGTTCTTTGATGCAAAGTCAGGTGTGAGCTCCAACTGAAGCTCTTTTCACACTCCAAGCATTTATATGGTTTCTCCCCTGTGTGGGTTCTTTGATGTAAAGTCAGGTGTGAGCTCCAGCCAAAGCCCTTTCCACAATCCAAGCATTTATATGGTTTCTCCCCTGTGTGGGTTCTTTGATGCAAAGTCAGGTGTGAGCTCCAACTGCAGCTCTTTTCACACTCCAAGCATTTATATGGTTTCTCCCCAGTGTGGGTTCTTTGATGTAAAGTCAGGTGTGAGCTCCAACTGAAGCTCTTTCCACACTCCAAGCATTTATATGGTTTCTCCCCTGTGTGGGTTATTTGATGCAAAGTCAGGTGTGAGCTCCAACTGCAGCTCTTTTCACAATCCAAGCATTTATATGGTTTCTCCCCTGTGTGGGTTCTTTGATGCAAAGTCAGGTGTGAGCTCCAACTGCAGCTCTTTTCACACTCCAAGCATTTATATGGTTTCTCCCGTGTGGGTTCTTTGATGTAAAGTCAGGTGTGAGCTCCAACTGAAGCTCTTTTCACACTCCAAGCATTTATATGGTTTCTCCCCTGTGTGGGTTATTTGATGCACTGTCAGGTGTGAGCTCCTACTGAAGCTCTTTCCACACTCCAAGCACTTAGATGGTTTCTCCCCTGTGTGGGTTCTTTGATGCAAAGTCAGGTGTGAGCTCCAATTGAAGCTCTTTTCACACTCCAAGCATTTATATGGTTTCTCCCCTGTGTGGGTTCTTTGATGTAAAGTCAGGTGTGAGCTCCAGCCAAAGCCCTTTCCACAACCCAAGCATTTATATGGTTTCTCCCCTGTGTGGGTTCTTTGATGCAAAGTCAGGTGTGAGCTCCAACTGAAGCTCTTTTCACACTCCAAGCATTTATATGGTTTCTCCCCTGTGTGGGTTCTTTGATGTAAAGTCAGGTGTGAGCTCCAGCCAAAGCCCTTTCCACAATCCAAGCATTTATATGGTTTCTCCCCTGTGTGGGTTCTTTGATGCAAAGTCAGGTGTGAGCTCCAACTGCAGCTCTTTTCACACTCTAAGCATTTATATGGTTTCTCCCCAGTGTGGGTTCTTTGATGTAAAGTCAGGTGTGAGCTCCAACTTAAGCTCTTTTCACACTCCAAGCATTTATATGGTTTCTCCCCTGTGTGTGTTCTTTGATGCACAAGCAGGCTTGAGCTCCTACTGAATCTCTTTCCACACTCCAAGCATTCATATGGTTTCTCCCCTGTGTGGGTTCTTTGATGCGAAGTCAGGCGTGAGCTCAAACTGAAGCTCTTTCCACACGCCAAGCATTCATATGGTTTCTCTCTTTTAACTTTGATGCAAACGTTGATGCAAAGTCAGGCGTGAGCTCCAACTGAAGCTCTTGCCACACTCTAAGCATTCATATGGTTTCTCCCCTGTGTGGGTCCTTTGATGCACTGTCAGGTGTGAGCTCCTACTGAAGCTCTTTCCACACTCCAAGCACTTATATGGTTTCTCCCCTGTGTGTGTTCTTTGATGCAAAGTCAGGCGTGAGCTCAAACTGAAGCACTTTCCACACTCCAAGCATTTATATGGTTTCTCCCCTGTGTGGGTTCTTTGATGCACTGTCAGGTGTGAGCTCCTACTGAAGCTCTTTCCACACTCCAAGCACTTATATGGTTTCTCCCCTGTGTGTGTTCTTTGATGCAAAGTCAGGCGTGAGCTCAAACTGAAGCTCTTTGCACACTCCAAGCATTTATATGGTTTCTCCCCTGTGTGGGTTATTTGATGCAAACTCAAGCTTGAGCTCCGACTGAAGCTCTTTCCACACTCCAAGCATTCATGTGGTTTCTTCCCTGTGTGGGTTATTTGATGCAAACTCAAGCTTGAGCTCCGACTGAAGCTCTTTCCACACTCCAAGCACTTATATGGTTTCTCCCCTGTGTGGGTTCTTTGATGCAAAGTCAGGTGTGAGCTCCAGCCAAAGCCCTTTCCACAATCCAAGCATTTATATGGTTTCTCCCCTGTGTGGGTTCTTTGATGCAAAGTCAGGCGTGAGCTCCAATTGAAGCTCTTTTCACACTCCAAGCATTTATATGGTTTCTCCCCTGTGTGGGTTCTTTGATGCAAAGTCAGGCGTGAGCTCAAACTGAAGCTCTTTCCACAATCCAAGCATTTATATGGTTTCTCCCCTGTGTGGGTTCTTTGATGCAAAGTCAGGCGTGAGCTCAAACTGAAGCTCTTTCCACACTCCAAGCATTTATATGGTTTTTCCCCTGTGTGGGTTCTTTGATGCACAGTCAGGTGTGAGCTCCGACTGAAGCTCTTTCCACACTCCAAGCATTCATATGGTTTCTCCCCTGTGTGGGTTCTTTGATGCAAAGTCAGGTGTGAGCTCCAACTGAAGCTCTTTTCACACTGCCAGCATTTATATGGTTTCTCCCCTGTGTGTATTCTTTGATGCTCAAGCAGGCTTGAGCTCCTACTGAATCTCTTTCCACACTCCAAGCATTCATATGGTTTCTCCCCTGTGTGGGTTCTTTGATGCAAAGTCAGGCGTGAGCTCAAACTGAAGCTCTTTCCACACTCCAAGCATTTATATGGTTTCTCCCCTGTGTGGTTTCTTTGATGCACAGTCAGGTGTGAGCTCCAACTGAAGCTCTTTTCACACTCCAAGCATTTATATGGTTTCTCCCCTGTGTGTGTTCTTTGATGCACAAGCAGGCTTGAGCTCCTACTGAATCTCTTTCCACACTCCAAGCATTCATATGGTTTCTCCCCTGTGTGGGTTCTTTGATGCAAAGTCAGGCGTGAGCTCAAACTGAAGCTCTTTCCACACTCCAAGCATTCATGTGGTTTCTCCCCTTTGTGTGTTATTTGATGCAAAGTAAGTTTTGACCTCCGCCTGAAACTCTTTCCACACTCCAAGCATTCATGTGGTTTCTCCCCTTTGTGGGTTATTTGATGCAAACTCAAGCTTGAGCTCCGACTGAAGCTCTTTCCACACTCCAAGCACTTGTATGGTTTCTCCCCTGTGTGGGTTCTTTGATGCAAAGTCAGGTGTGAGCTCCAACTGAAGCTCTTTTCACACTCCAAGCATTTATATGGTTTCTCCCCTGTGTGTGTTCTTTGATGCACAAGCAGGCTTGAGCTCCTACTGAATCTCTTTCCACACTCCAAGCATTCATATGGTTTCTCCCCTGTGTGGGTTCTTTGATGCAAAGTCAGGCGTGAGCTCAAACTGAAGCTCTTTCCACACTCCAAGCACTTATATGGTTTCTCCCCTGTTTGGGTTCTTTGATGTGTTTCCAGTTCTAATTTACTGCTGAAGGTCTTTGGAAATTGAGGGCATTCTTCTTTCCTTTTTCCAGTTCCTTTTTCTGCATTGACTAGGATGATACTGAAATTCTTACTCTGAAGAGCCTCTGATTTACTCCTCCATTTCTCTGTCTGGTTCCTTTCCTGCTTCCCTGAGCTTTCTTGATCCGCAGCGTTCTCCCTTTCCTGTATCTTTTTATGGGAAGTAGGAGGAGTGTTTGTACTGAAGCTCTTTCTCCACTCAGAGTATTCAAAGCATTTCTTTCCTGTGTGGTTGTTGCTGTTTTTGTTGTTGGATGTACAAATGATTCTGTCCCCCTGCAAAAGACACTTATTCCTTCTCGTCCCTTTGAGATGTTCCCGTTTGATCAGGATTTCATGTCTGTCATAAACCTGACAAACAACTGATTTGGTCCCCCAGGCAGGTGGTGGGCTTCTCTCCTGCTTCCCTGATCCATCCTGGCCTCTAAAAATCACTTCCTGTAAGTCATGCATAGTTGTTTCCGGTGACACCCCACATGGCTCCCTCTGATCCTCACTGCCTTCTCTATTGCTTCCTGGAACAGACAAAGAACCTTGCTTAGCAGTGCAATGGAGAAATGGGACCTCTAACACACACACCTAGGCGTATATACTCAGAAGTAAACCCCAGTGGATTCAGTGGCACTGACTCCCAGGAACGGATGGATAGGATTGCAGCCCTGTACAGTGACCGACTCTCATTAAGCTGTTTTGCTGGAAAACAAAAATTATGGCTGCGTGGCCTGCTGCAGCCTGACTGGTCCTGGGATTAAGGCAGCTTTTTTTATCCCTGGCTTTTTTATAGCTCCCGTGAATGCTTTGAAGTAAAGGGGCTGGCTGAGCCTGGATTTTAATGATCTAAAAGGACCTTAATCTTGCACTTAACAGCTGATCGGTGCTCTTCAGTTGCATAGTGCCGATATTGTAGAGAGGGTGAAGAATGGAGGTAGCAAAGGCTGCAAAACTAATAATCCATTCATAAAGCCTCCTTTCGTGACTTATCCTAGAAGTCACGAAAGGAGGCTGGTGCTTTGAAGTTAAGGGGCTGGGGGGCGGCTAGCAGAGGCGACCTGGGGGGCTGAGGCTGACGCAGCGTGGCAATCCCCCCCAGAGGGTTAGCACCTGGGGCCCTGTACCCCCTGGCCCTCCCTTAGCTACGCCACTGCTTTCATGTCACATTATCCTCTTAGAAATGCTAAAACGTCTGTTATTTTGTAAAACTGGGGCTTGCCTTCATTCTCCGTGGCTTAATTTTTTTTTAAATGGCAATAAATATCAAATGAGCTTGAGTACTCAGAAACAAAGCAGCCCAGAGGAACAGTTCCTCATAGGATGGAGATCAGCTGGGGCACATCTGCAAAATCCTGTCTCGATGGTGCTCGTGCTGGTGTGCTGATCTGGACCAAACAGTTACTGCATCTACATGAAAGGAGAAGCAGGCAAGAGACGGCCTAGGACAGAAGACAAGGTCTGGGAGGAGAACAATAGAAGCCATGGGGTCCAAGCGTCAAGTGGAATATTCCTCTACAACCTCTTGGAGGATTTGGACACGATAGGCAGGGCCTCTGCTCCACACCTGAATTGCACTGGCCTTCAGTGGCAAGCGGGCAAGTTTGGGGAGCTATCAGACACTTGGAACGCGTATGTGTGTGAGCATGCGCATGTTTGTGTGTGAATGTGTGGATACACACATCAGCCTTGTAATAAATCAACGTGGTGCTGCAGCTCCTTATCCCCCAAATTGGTCTCTGCGCATAATTCCCACAACTTGTGTGATACACTCCTGTGCTGCAATAACTCCAGTCTGAGCAGCACAGGATTTGAAAGAAGCTCCCTTACAGCAAAGATACCACTATGCTGGGAATATAGGTGGGTGAAATTCGATGCCGCCATAGCCACGCCATCAGCACAACTCCATCACTGTGGAGTTACAATGGGACAGAGGAACGAGGGTGATGGACAGGGGAGGTGGCATGTCAAATCCTGTGCCCCACTCAGATCCCAGCTGCAACCCAGATGGTGCCCTAAGATGCTGCACTTCCAAGGTGGAGTAAGTTACAAAGTACTCATTGGTGTCACTGGAGAGCAAATGTCACTGCTCTCCTCGCTCTACCCCACCATTGGATCCAGCTTTTATTTATTATTATTTAAAATATTTTTATACCACTTTTCTAATATCCAAAGCGGTACGTGGCTTTTGGGTAGCGTGGCAAAGGTAGCGTGGTGAATGAAGATCCTTCACCCTAACAGAAACTGCCCTCCTTTCTGGGGAGACTTGGCGCTGGTTAGGATGAGTCAGCACAGTACAGCTAAGCTGTTCGGATCTCAACACCTGGAAGCTCTTGACAGCAGCTTAGCTCCTGCGTTGGCTGGGTTGATTTGGGACTGTCTTCCACAGGGTCCGGTGTCCTTTGAGGAGGTTGCGGTGTGGAGGGGAAAGTGGACAGTCACAGCACTTTCAGGCTATAGCTCAGCTCAGTAGTGGCTTGAAGGGGATGAGATCAGAATGGCACAGCTGTACTTTGATGACTCAACACAACGCCTACTTACCCCCAAAAAGAGGGGAGTTTCTATTGTGGTGAAGGGTCCCCATTCACTCAGCACACTCTGGTCAGAAGCTACTGGTGTGTTAAGCAGTCCTGTGCATAAGCATGTTACCTGCCGATTTCTCTTCTTCCTGGAGATCCTGGAAAAATGCACACTCCCCTTCTTCCAGCTTGGAAATGAAGGCAGGTTTGGGAAATTCCTCTAAGAAGAAAACAAGGAGATGAGATACCTCTGTCTATATTACATATTAAGGCTTTCCCAAGAGACCTGATCCTAGACTGATCCCCACTTGAGATGAGCATGGTAAAATCACTGGCTAGGTCTGATTCCATCTTGCAGGCCAGAAGCCATTTTGAAACTGCTATCCAGGTAAGTTTAGGTATAAAAGTTCCCGGGTTTTTTGCCATGGTATAAAATCAATTAAAAGAAAGATGTTAATAATCCCAACGTTTCATTTGCAAATCTTTGGCAAATATTTTAAAGGGAAACCAAAGATTTGCAAATGAAACATTGGGATTATTAACATCTTTCTTTTAATTGATTTTATACCATGGCGGAAAACCTGGGAACTTTTACTTTGGAATATGTGGGTTATGAAAGTTTGCGACTGTTTGTAAGTTTAGGTGTTTAGCATTATTGTTTTAGTACTGTATATGTATAGTCGTCCCTATCTTCCATGGATTCAGAACTGGCGGATTTCGAACCCACGGAAAAAAGACACTTCCAGTTTTTCCAAGAAACCGGAAGTTCCCTTCAGAACCCCCAGGGAGGCCTTGTGAGCAGTGCCGTAGCCAGCCGATCTGGCAGGGGGGGCGTGGCATCCTCGACGCCCCCAAAGCTAATTAGCATAAATTATGCTAATTAGTTTCCCCCGGTTTGCGACGCTTCTTCCCCCGATTTGCGAGCACAATTTTCGCCAATTTTGGCGAAATATGTATGCTTTTACCGGCACTTCTGTGAATATGTTTGCTTTTACCTGCACTTTTGTGATATTTGGACGCTCCCACGACGATTTCTAGCATTCTCCCGGGGGCGCAGCGTCTCCGTGCAGCCGTTTACTTGGTGCCGCACTTGGTGCGCCCCCAGAAGCAATCTCCGTAGTTTGCGCATGCGCAAACCCACGGAGTCTCCAGGGACGTTCTGGGCATGCGCAAACTACTCCCTGGAGCGTCCCTGGAGACTCCGTGGGTTTGCGCATGCGCAAACTACGGAGATTGCTTCTGGGGGCGCACCAAGTGCAGCACCAAGTAAACGGCTGCACGGAGACGCTGCGACCCCGGAAGAATGCTAGAAATCGTCGTGGGAGCGTCCAAATATCACAAAAGTGCAGGTAAAAGCAAACATATTCTAAAAATCGGGCTTAAAATCGGCCAAAAAAAGCGGGAAAAATTCAAATTTTTCCCGCTTTTTTCCGGAGCCTCCCGCCCCCCCGCACCACCTCCCGCCCTTGCGCCCTGGGGCCCACCGCCCCCCGGCCCCAGGTCAGCTGACGCCCCTGCTTGTGAGACAAAGGAAGGTCACGTGTGGCCTTTCCGTGTCTCAGAACGCCTCCTGGTGGCTTCTGAAGGGCACTTCTGGGAATTCCCCCCCCCAGGCAGGTTTCATTGCTCGCAGATCTCGTTATCCATGGGGGATCCTGGAATGGATCCCCACGGATAACGAGGGCAAACTGTGTTTATTCGCTGAAGTAACTAAATGCCTTTCAGTAACATGTTACTGTTGTGGTTTTTGCCTTCTCAAACTGTTCTTACATACCCTCACCTCACTGGTTTAACAACTCCCAGTGAGTCAGAGATGCATGTTCTCTACAGGTTCCCATGGACTCCTCCATCTCAAAGATCACAGCACTCCATGAGATAGCAGTGTACAGTCCACAGGGCAAATATCTCACTGATTGCTGTGACTTGTGAGGGAGGGGAGCACATAAGAACGCATGGAGAACATGCATCTCTCACTCACGGGGGGTTATTAGCAGCTCAATCCTATCCTTCCCCCACCCCCACTGGTGGAGCTAAACCAAAAACAGGTGCGCTGTATTTTGGGGGGGGGGAATCGGGAGGCTTTGAAAGGGAAAAGGGATTTAAACCCCTCACACTTCCATAAGCCTCCTGCTCCGCAATGAGTATCCCCGAGCTTGCAACAAGCGATTTCACTTCTAAAACAATTCACTCTGTATAAAAAGAGACTGGGAATTCAGGCAAACAGAGAATGGTTGTGGCCTTCTCCTGCCTTTTCATCCCGAGCAGGACTCTCCCTGCAGCACCACACCAGTCCTGAGCAGCTGTAGTGCTCAGTGGTAAAGAACCTGCTTTGCATGCAAGAGACCTGACCTGGCACCAAATCAAGGGAGGACTGGGAAATGTCCCTGAGTCCCTGGAGAGCTGCTGTCAGTCAGTGTAGACAGTACAGAGCTAGATGTGCTGACTCAGGAAGAGGTGGCTTCCCTCTGTCCTGAACATCGTGAATGCCTCTCTAGACAAGTGCAGGCTGGGAGGAAGGACTCCCTTAAGGGGTGACAAGGTTGGGGCGTCAGCCAGGGGGTTCCCCTTGGCTGACGTGGGCCAAAAAGCTCTGCCTCAACGAAGCAAGTTTTCATGAGAAGAGAAAGTATCATGATTTGGGCACTCCAGAAAACCAAGAAAAGGATGACTCAAGTTGCCGGTTCCTCTGTATGGCTCCGATACCTAAATAGGACTGGCAAAGCGGCAGGTTTCAAAGGCCTTTCTTGATTCCACCACAGACCAAGACTAAGGTGGCGTCAGCCTCAAGCCCTGGAGGTGATCCAGCAAGTGGACCTGGCTCTTGGTATAACGGAGAAGATAGAACGAATCTTGACTCCTGGTTCTACTTCTACTGAAACGTAAAACCTCCCACATGAGTAACCGGATTAGAACTCCATCATGTTCCAAGTACAACAGGCCAATCAGAGCCCAGCATCTCACTGGTGTCATCAGGCACAGGTGATGGGTAACCACGCCCCCTGCAGGTCGGCCTGATGATTCTCACGTTCGCCTGGAGAGACAGCGATGGGCGGATCATGCAAACTCCCTCCAGCAGCAGCAGCTGATCCTGGGCCTGATCAGTTAATGCTGGATAATGCAGAGGAAGGAGAATGATGAGGCGAGACTAGGCTTACCAGATCCAAACCGGGACAGAGTGCTAGGAATGTGGGCAGGTGTAGTTTGTTAGAGCACAATCCTAGGCATGTCTACTCAGAAGCAAGCCCCATTGTGTTCAACAGAATCTGAGGCACAGCAGGCATGCTGAGGGCACAAGTTCCAGCCCCACACGCACCACTTCTATGGTGCAATCTTGACACTGGGAAACAAGAGGAGCAACTCATGCCTTTGGTTTCTACCCACAGGGAGAAAGGGCGTCCTTACCTAGAGAGGCCACGATCCCGTAATTCTCCAGCATGACTTCCCTGTACAGAGCCTTTTGGGCTGGATCCAGCAGAGCCCACTCCTCTGCCGTGAAGCGCACAGCCACCTCCTCAAAGGACACTGGACCCTGAAAGGAGGAAACAGTCTCTCCTCACTAATAATGTCCCACCCTTTTCACCTAACACCCCCCTGCTTTTTTGCTCACTCACTGAGTGTTTCCTGCAGGATATTTGGCAAATCATGCCAGTGGGTTGCCTGGGTTTTTTCTTCTTTCTTTTCTGATGGAACAACCTGGGGAGATGCACAGGGTCCTGAAGGAAACACCACATTGCTCGCCCCCTGATCACTGCTACCAGATTAGCCAGAGGCAGGATGACTTACCTGTTCTTGAAAAGTGGTCTAGAAAATGTTGGCAGACTGTGTGAAAATTTAGCCAGATATACAACACGGAACACAGAATGTAACTGAACCTGCTTTTCATTATATTTGATAATCTTATAGATACATTTTCGAAAACGCCCTAGAATCCAGTAGCGTCGCGGGGGTTGGTGTGGTGGGCCCCAGGGTGGGGACCAGACGTGGTGGCGAAGGGGCGCGCTTACCTCCGATATGCGTTCCCTCCACCGCGTTCGTCCTGGAGTTGTGCCCTCCCACCCGCCCTGGAGCACCACCGGCTCCAAAATAGGTACTAAAACGGCGTGTGTGTGCGCGCTGGGCGCGCGCTCCAAGCTGACATCACACCCGGGTCACGTGGGGGCGTGGCGCCAGCGCCCCCCCCCCCCCGAGGATCGCCACTGCTAGAATCACTGAATTAGATTTATGCACGAGGGAGGGGAGTAGGAGTTTGCAACCCAATCCCAGCATTCAGAGGAGGCTGGCATCCCCGCTGTCCTAGCAGTCCTTTTGCATTTTACCTGTTCTATTGCATAAAATAAAAACAAACACTAACAAACTCTTTGCGTGTTATTATATGTCATGACATGTCGGGACTCGGGCTGGAAGATGGTCAGGGGGGCGTTGTGTGGCGATCGGGGGGGGGGCGCAAAACTTTGGGCACCAAGTAAAAAAAAGCCTGGCTCCTGCCTGGATAAATCTCATCTCAAGATGCCAGTCATCCCCCTGGCACCGCTGTTTGGTGACCATTTAGCTGACACTGCTAAGCCTTTGAAGCAACCCTACTTTCCTACATCCTGATTAGAAACAAAGAATTCCCTTGCCATTCACATGCCTTAAAAGAGAAAACCCCAGGCCCTCCTTATCACCCAAATAGCCCTGAAATTAGCTTACCCCCAGTTCTGCACATACCAGCAGCACAAAAAAAATCATTAAATAGTAAGGGGATTTGACAAGTGAGTTGTCACTCTACCCCGCTTCACACACACTCTTCTGAGTGGTGAAATATGATATTTTACTACTGCACCAGACAAAAAGGCTTCCTTCAAAAGGCCTATAAGAGAAGGAGGCAGCCAAGCTGTTTCTTGCACATTGCCACGGAGATCTGCCCCTTACCTGAGCAGGTTGCAGAGTTGCTGATTCTGCTCCATGCCAAAGAGGAGACGGTCTGGAACGTGGCCCTGATGCCATCCCACTGCCTGCGAGGGAGACAAACATGATGGGAAGACATTTATCCTTCATGCCCTTTTCTAACTTCAGTTCCTTGTGCAATATTCTTCCTATTTGTTCCATAACTTTGGTTCTGCCCCAGACATGACCGAATGGGGTGAGCCCCACACATCTTGAATCACTTCCTTCCGCATCTCCCTCCTTCCACTTTGTTCCCGTTTCTTCCCCTCTGCCTATCTTGTCACCTCCCACCCCTCTTTTCTGGCCCACCAAGACCCACCTTCCCTGCTCTATTTTCTGCCTCAATTCAGTCCTCCTGCTGCTATCCTTTCACAAAGCTTGAGTCCCAAAGATTCAGATTTACCAGCATGACAGACAGGTGCTGTGTCGATTCCAGGTGTAGCGGAATTTTAGCAGAGAATAATTAATAAAGAGGACCAGGAAGACTGGTAATCAAGGAAAATAGTAAGCAGCTTTAGAATGCTAACCCCTTGCTGCAGGAGAACACACATTTCTATACACAAAGGAACAGTACATCACATGGTTTCTGTGTACGTGCATGGTCATGGAGACATACAGGCTTTCCAAGTACTCTTTGGATTTACATTTCTAAAATACAATAGGAAACCAAAGTGGAATGATTGAGTCAGATGACTCTTGATGGTCCTTACTGCCAGAGCAGGGAGACTTAATTGAGTTAGGCAAATGGAGCCCCCACCCCACCCTCTGGAGGCAGCCGAATATATGCGAGTGAAATTCCAGAGAGGGGAAATGTGAAGTTGAAAAACCAGAGATTCTCCCTGGAGAATAGAAGGAGGCAGATATGAATAAAACCGCATTTTCTGCATCATTGGTGATGTTCTGTAACTTGGACCATCAGAGCTGATGTGGGGGAAAACCCTGATTTGCAGGTGCAGGGGGTGGAAGCTGCTTGGATGTAACAGAGGTGTCTTGGCAGGGCTGTTTCCCAGAACAGACACTTTGGTCCTCGGTGAAAGCCCACTGCCCAGTTAATTGTTTAAGTGGAATGAGTTCCCCTGCCCTGCTGAGACAGACACACACTTTGAAAGATCAGCCTGCTTTGTCCTCCTCGTTCTGTCTTTTGAAGAGATCAGCTCTCTACTGAACTCTCTGGGTTTTTTTTGGATCAGGCACAGATGTGGGAAGGATCCTTTTCAGCTGCAAAATCCGGCACTCTTATGACTTTTATCCTACCTGCCTCTGTTAAAACCAGGAGCAAAAAACTTGCAACAGTTAACAATAAACAATATCAAAGCTAAGCTGACTGAGAGTTTCACAGTCCATTGTTGAATTTCAGTAGTTCTGTTTAATCAGTATTAAAACTGTGTATACAAATTAAAAAAAATCACTTTACTAGTTTCGCCCTAGGGCTGCGTATAGAGCCTTCTGATGAGACCCTAGGCAGGGTAAAACTAGTAAAGATATTTTTTTTTGTTTTTACAGTTTTAATCCCGATTAAATGGAACTACTGAAATATCAAAGACATAGCATACATTAAAACCACAACTCAGTTGAAAATAATAACCCACCTCTTCAGTTTTGGGAACAGTTTCAGGCCTAAAACATTGTTCTTCAGTGACCCTGCTACATCCCACTGTTTTTTGCAATGGTTTCAGTGAGGAATGGCCCCTTCTAGCCTCTCTGTTCTGGTTTTTACACTGTCTCTGTCAATGCAGCCACCATAAAAATACAACCATTGAAGAGCAGACCCAAGAAACTTTGCCTGCAAAGACTGTAGGGGGAGATGAGATGAGATGATACAGTTTGTCTTCTCAGCCCCGTTTGCCCTATTCCTTCATCGGGGGCTGTTGAACCTGGCTGTCTCTGCTCCTCTGGGGGCTTCTCTCCCGCCCTTTTCCTTCACCCCGAGGGCGGAGCAGGAAGTGACTGCCCAGTGCCCGCCTTCCCTCCCCTATTCGCCCCTCTAGGAATCCAGTGTCACCTCTTTTAACCCTTAGAGAGCCGAGAGGAAAGGCTCTGCAGAGTGTTAAAGTCTCGACCCTCCAACTCCCACGTGGGACCGAGACGGGCATCCCCTCCTCCCCCTCCCGGATTTCCCGATGCTCCCTGCGTGGCACAGACTCTGCGGGCTTTCCTGGCGCTGATCTCCTTCTGCCTCCACTGCTTGATACAAATCAACAAGTGGCAACTCGGACCGAAGCTCTTCTCCGGGTCTAGCACCTCCAATATCTCCATTATGCCCTTTGTTGGAACACCCTAAATTTAAATTTCATGAAAAATTTGCACAATTTAAAGGATGGAAAGAAGTAGGTATTTATAGAATTAGAGATTTATTTATACAAGGGAAACCAATTTCAATGAGACAATTAGAAGAAATAACTAATCTAATCAAATGTAATTGGCTACAATTGGTTCAAGTAAGAGATGTTGTAAATAAAATATATGCTAGGTCAGGTCCACTTAGATTATTGTCAATGTTTAAAAATTATTGTTTAGGAGAAGCTGGAGATAAGAAAAAAAGGACTAATTGCAACTGTATATAAGAGTATTATAAATGTAGATTATACTAGTTTTATAGGGGAAAAAATGGTGTGGGAAAAGAATTTGAATATAAATGTAAGAGCGAGAGGACCTCGCCCTTACCTTCCTCCTCCTCCTCACCCCAAAGCAAGGGACCCGCGGACTTACCGGGCCATCCCTCGCCCGACGAAGGATACGCCGCCCCCCCCGCCGGGCCTCCGAGAGCCATCCCCTCGGGGGACCGGGCCGGGGGGTTCCGGAACGCCGGGACCGAAGGGTTTACCGGGGCGCCACCCCGCGAGGCCTTAGCCTCCCCAGGGGCACCACCCCACGAGGCCGAGGCCTCCGCTGCGACCGACGGGCGGCCGGCCGACAACCTGGAAGGGCCTCTCCCCGACCTGCCGCTGCCAAAACGGCCGATTGTCCAAGGGGGGCGGGCCCGTCACTCGGCCAGGCGGCGCCAGGCTCGTTCTCCCGAGAGGGAGAACGCGATTGGCCACACCGCCTGTCCGTCACCCAGGGGGGCGGAACTAAGGGGGTATATAAGGAGCAACCCAGCCGGTGATGAGTCAGTCGGCCGGGAGGCTAGGGGAGACACAGCTCTCCCTCTAGCCCGTGATCGGACGACCCTCCAGAGAGGCGGCCAAAGCGGTGGTGCAACCCCCGCCCTCTGGACGACCTGAGGCTCGGCAAGCAGCGACCGCCCGGGGAGATAGACTCCCTGAAGTTACGGGACCCCGCCTTTCGACCCGGCCAGCATCTGCGGCGACCCTGGAGGTCGACGAAGAAGAGGACCTTCCCTTTTTCACCCCACTGCCAGACCCCGGGCCGGAAGGTACCTTACAATAAAAATACCAGAAAGGCTATAGACACAAATTTGGAATAATCGGGCATATGGATCGGTATCAGCAAAATCTAAAGAAATGATGTTGAAAATAATATATAGATGGTACTTAACTCCTGTAAAACGTCATAAGAAATATCAAACATGTGTTGGAGAAACTGTGGAGAAAAAGGGTCATTTGAACATATGTGGTTGTCTTGTCCTAAAGTAGAGCTATTTTGGAAAGACGTGATTAAGTGGTTAGAAAAATTGACAGATCAGAAAATAATTGCTAATGAAATGCTTCTAATGTTATCCTTATTTACGGAAGAAAATGAACAAGTGAATAATAAAGATCTTATTGAGCTCCTCATTGCAACAGCAAGATTAGAAATAGCCAGCAACTGAATCTTGCAACTGAAAGATTTAAAGAATCTTTCTTTCCAGAGATATTTAGGTAAAGTATGGGAAACGGCATGTATGGAGAAAATGATTTTTAAGAGGAGAGAATAAAATAGATAACTTTAGTAAAATTTGGCTGTTTGTTGTTAAGTCGTGTCCGACCCTTCGTAATCCCATGAACCATATCCCGCCAGGCTTTCCTGTCCTCCACTATCTTCTTGAGTTCGCTCATTTTCATGTTCGTTGCATCGGTGATGCTGTCTAACCATCTCATCCTTTGCCTTCCCCTTCTCCTTTTGCCTTCAATCTTTCCCAGCATCAGAGTCTTCTCCAGAGAGTCCTCTCTTCGCATTAGGTGGCCAAAATATTTGAGCTTCAGCCTCAGTACCTGTCCTTCCAGGGAACACAGTCAGGGTTGATTTCATTTAGGACTGACTGATTTGATCTCCTAGCAGTCCAAGGGACTCTCAGGAGTCTTCTCCAGCACCACAGTTCGAAAGCATCTATTCTTCGGCGCTCAGCCTTCCTTATGGTCCAACTCTCAAAACCATACATTGCTACTGGGAACACCATCGCCCTGACTGTACGAACTTTTGTTGGCATGGTGATATCTCTGCTTTTTATTATGCTGTTTAAGTTTGCCATAGCTTTCCTTCCAAGGAGTAAGCGTATTTTAATTTCATGGCTGCTGTCTCCATCTGCAGTGATCTCGGAACCCCAAAAAGTAAAATCTGTTACTGCTTCCATTCTGCCCCTTCTGTTTGCCAGGAATTGATGAGACCAGATGCCATGATCATAGTTTTATTAATGTTGAGTTTCAAGCCAACTTTTGCACTCTTTTCTTTCACTCTCATCGAGAGGCTCTTTAGTTCTTCTTCACTTTCTGCCATTAGGGTGGTATCATCTGCATATCTGAGGTTGTTGATATTTCTCCCGGCAATCTTGATTCCGGCTTGCGATTCATTCAGCCCTGCATAATAATGTACTCTGCATATAAGTTAAATAGGCAGGGTGACAATATACAGCCTTGCCGTACTCCCTTCCCAATTTTGAACCAGTTGGTTGTTCCATGGCCGGTTCGAACTGTTGCTTCTTGACCCGCATACAGGTTTCTCAGGAGACAGGTAAGGTGGTCTGGTACCCCCATCTCTTTAAGAATTTGCCACAGTTTGTTGTGATCCACACAATCAAAGGCTTTTGCGTAGTCAATGAAGCAGAAGTAGGTGGTTTTTTGGAACTCTTGGGCTTTCTCCATGATCCAGCACATGTTGGCAATTTGATCTCTAGTTCCTCTGCCTCTTCGAAACCCAGCTTGTACTTCCAGTAGTTCTCGGTCCACGTACTGCTGAAGCCTAGCTTGTAGGATTTTGAGCATAACCTTGCTAGCATATGAAATGAGTGCAATTGTGCGGTAGTTTGAACACTCTTTGGCACTGCCCTTCTTTGGAATTGGAACGTAAACTGACCTTTTCCAATCCTTTGCCCACTGCTGAGTTTTCCAAATTTGTTGGCATATTGAGTGCAGCACTTTAACAGCATCATCATTTAGGATTTTAAGTAGCTCAGCTGGAATATTATCATCTCCACTAGCTTTGTTGTTAATAATGCTACCTAAGGCCCACTTGACTTCACTCTCTAGGACAGGGTGGTCCAACTTCTCGCACCTCGAGGGCCGCATGCTGACTTCGACACGAAACCCGGGGGCCGCACAATTAATTAATTATTAATAATTAATATAATTATAAATATTTCTCTTCAAAGCAGAAGTGCAAGATGTTGTCCCCGCCATTCTCCCTTTGACACCCCCAAAGGGTCTGTTCTTTTTTTAAAAAAGGACAACCCCCCAATGCAGCACCCCTTTCCTTTCATATGATCCATCTCATCTACCCTCTCCCCATATAAATAGGAGTGACAGTGAATCTAAATTACAAAGGAACAGTGCATCTAAATTTAAAAAGGATCTTCCCCTTTCAAGCTATCAGTGCTAGTGAACAAACAAGTACTCAGGTTTCCACTTTATTCATAGTGTTTAGTTCTCTCTGCCCAAACAGAAAAGCAAGCCTTGATGTCAAGGGGCTTTGCTGGCTGCCTGGCCACTGAAATATGAAGAGCAGACTTGGTTCGGATGCCTTTGCTTTCTCCCCTCCCCTCAGAACAGTTCAGTGCTACAAAGAGCACAGATCTTCATTCATCATCTTTTATTGCTGCCAGAACATGCTCTGAAAGCAATGCGAACTTTTCCGGAAAGCAACCCCCACCCGCCCTTAAGCTGCTGAAAGTGTGAAGTTTTACTTGTTTCAGGCTGCGTGCCTGGGGGGGGGGGGAGGAAAGAGCATGAAATGAAAAAGGAATTAAGACAAAAGAGCAGAAAGCTACTGGATTTTAACACCCCATTTCTTACATGCTGAGTGAGAAGCCTCCAAGTGAAGCGCAACCACCAGGAATGAGCTTCGCGCCTTTTCGTCAGCTGGAGCGTGGGGCAAGCGCTTCAGCCATCGCACTCTCACCAACATGCCCTGCGCGCACTCGATAACGCTCGGAAAAGCACTCAGAAGCAGAGCGCTTTTCGGAGCATTAGTGGAGCGCGAGGCATGCTGGGGCTCTAGGGGCGACCTGTTCCAAGGCAGCCAGCCCGACCGGCTCTCTTCCTGAGGTTCAGGAAAAGAGCGGATCGGGCTGGCTGCCTCGGAACAGCTCGGCGCTCAGTGCTTTTGCTGGGGGGAGAGAGGGGGGAGGGAGAAGCCTCCGGGGGGCCGCAGGAGAAGCCTCCGGGGGCCGCTGGTGGCCCGGGGGCCGCGTGTTGGGCCACGCTGCTCTAGGATGTCTGGCTCTGGGTCAGTGACCACACCAGCGTGGTCATCAGGAACATTAAGATCTTTCTTGCATAGTTCTTCTGTGTATTCTTGCCATTTGGTACCCCTTGTTAAAATTGGATAGGGAAACAAATATAGAAATGAATAGAACCGATCCACTGATATATTGGTCAATTATTTATTAGGAATATAATTATAAGTATTGTTAAATGTATTGTTATATGTATAAAGTATTGATGTTAGAATGTGATTCACAATTTTGATATGGATTGTCATGAAATTATTTAATATTTTTTTTTTAAAAAAACACATCGTGTCACTGACTCATGGGGTCTGGAAGGTCGTTGAGCAAGAAATCTTGGGAGCTGCCAGAAGGTGACTCAGGCGCAGGCTGACCAGAGCCTGCATAATTGGGACAAAATAAGCTGCCTTTGGTGGGAAATCAGTGGGGAAGAGTGGGCTTAGTACAAGCTTTGTGTGGGGTGTATAGCATCAAGTGGGAGCCGATATCTGCATCTCATCTAGTGCAGGGAGGGGTGTCATACTCATTTCATTCAGCTGGGCTCTCATTATTATTATTAATAATAATAATAATAATAATAATAATAATAACAACAGTATTTATATAACACTTTACAACAAAAAGTTCACAAAGTGGTTTACAGACAAAATCAAATGATTAAATGGCCCTTGCTGAGGTCTGGAGGTGATGTCATTAAATAGGAAGTGGCATCATTAAGCAGGATATGACCAGAAATACTTTTTATCACTTAGGAACTCATTAGCTGCAAATGACAGAAGAGAAAATATGCAAATAATATAATTGTCCCCATTGAATGTAACCTCCTTTGTTTCCCTGTATCACCTCCTGCTTCTATTTGCATCTCCGTATTTTGCCAATCAATCACACTGTAAAACATCTGCATTTTATCTGTTTAAATGTCCCCATGTAACCTCCTGCTTGTACCTGCTTTTGCTAAGCAACCCCCCCCCCCCCCGCATGTGAGCATTTGCATTTTTAGCAGTTCCCAGGATCCACCCTTGCTTGGGCAACATCCCCTGTCCTTCCACAGTCTGATTTCCCTTAATTGTGGGCCAGGAACAGACACATCATTAGCCCTTATCTCAGAGCCATTCAGCCACCAAGTCACACATCTGCATCTTAAAACAGGGTGCTCCAGAGTCCAGACCCCATTCTTCCTTCCTGATAGCATAGTGTCCCCAGAGCTGCATGTAGCAGCAACTCCAATACTGTCACTCTTCCTGTGTGTGTTGCAGCTGGACAGATTCAACGCTGCTCAGAAACCTCTATCTCTGCAAGGAAGCTCCAACCAAATTCCTCTTCAGGAAAATAGGTAGATACATTGCGCTGCTTGGAAACCTTTTACTATACCTCTTTGCCCTCCCCTCCCCCCCCCCCCCGTTTTTCCTATCTCTCTCCCAGTCTAGTGGCTGGTAGTTAGGGTGGAAGAGCAGGGACTCCTTAAAAAAAACCCTTTTCTTTTAAAGTGGCCCTTTTTCCTGATTTCTTTTGACTGCACCAAATACACTCTGCACTACAGCAACCACCACCATACTTTTAGGGCAAAGAAACCTATCTTTATCATGCAATATTTCTGTCTTTATTCTTCTATAATAAAACTGTGATCTCTGACTCTGAGTAAAGTCATCTCTCTCAGTCTCTTTCTTAAGTGAGGGGGATTTTCTGCAATAGGCTGTTGTTTTTTATCCAGTGTTAAGATCCCTTGTTCCAATGGAGCTGCTGTGTAGTTCACCCCCTAAAACCAGCTCTAGTGGTAACATTAGGGCTGGTTTTAGGCCGGGAGTGTGGTCCCTTTCAAGCCAACTCATGGCTGGTGGGATGGCGGAACTCCGGCTTGGGGGCTGCGGGGAGTGGGCAGCTGTGGCAGTCATTGTGTTGATCTTCTTGCATAATTTTAAGCTTGTTGCAGATCAGCCTTGTTTCATCTCCTCTTG
This sequence comes from Plestiodon gilberti rubricaudatus, assembly GCA_026170595.1. Taxonomy (NCBI): domain Eukaryota; kingdom Metazoa; phylum Chordata; class Lepidosauria; order Squamata; family Scincidae; genus Plestiodon; species Plestiodon gilberti. Next base: position 248,844,099 of record JANXHW010000002.1, read on the forward strand.
CTAATTCACTCTGCTGTTTTCTCAATTTCTTCTTCTTCTTTTCTCCTTCTCCTATATAGTGATGTGATGTGTTTCTACCCGCCTGCTGAGGATTTCACTTTGTGCTTCTGTAGTCCATGAAAGCTTATGCAGAAATACATTTAATTGTTAGTCTTTAAGGTGCTTTGGAACTATTGCTTGTTTTCAGTCTTTTCAGTTTGTTTCAGAAGCTCATTTTATCTCACTCCAGCTCACAGAAAACACCATGGCTGCTGCAAATCCAACAACGACCCTTCAGGATGAAACTACTTGTTCAATTTGTCTGGAATCCTTCCAGAATCCAGTGATCATACATTGTGGGCATAGCTTCTGCCGAGCCTGCATCACCGCGTCTTGGAAAGAATTTGATATTAATGCCCCTTGCCCAATCTGCAGAATTTATTCTCCCAAGAAAAATCTCATACCCAATAGACACCTGGAGAATATAGTAGAGAACTATAAAGAACAATTCCTTCTGCCTTCAAACAGCCCACAAAGGAAGAGAATGTGCAATAAACACAATAAAGCTCTGAGACTCTTCTGCAAAGATGACATGAGCCTCATTTGCACAGTCTGTGAGAGATCTAAGGCTCATCAAGGTCACTTTGTTGTTTGCGCCGAAGAAGCTGCCGAAGATTATAAGGTAATGGTTTTAGTGCAATTTCTTTGGACATATATGATTTCAGTAAAGACAAAAAATGCTGTCTTGAGTTATATCTGTAGCGGACCTATAGCATTCCTATAGAGCAGAGGTTCCCAACCTTTGTTGCCAGGTGTACCAACTGTCACAGTCAAATTTTCTGAAGTACCACCTGCGCCAATAACTAAATACATTTATTTATTTTAGAATGAAAAACAAGCATTCTGCCGGGAAAACTTCGTCGTAAAATACAATTTTATTGTTTCACTCAGATGGTTAAAATTGTATTTGATGACGAAGTTTTCCAGGCAGAATGCTTGTTTTTAATTCTAAAATTTGGACACGTCGTGAGAACCTAAAAATGTACACATGCCTTTATAATATTTAATTTAAATAAATATGTGCACTAGATAGTGTCATCAAATGCAGCAATTAAGTCACTGTGTTGTTGTTTTTTCTCTCCAAATAGTATTCACAGATCCACTTTCTGCTTTGGAAGCTTATCCAAAAGAGCAGTTATATAGGCTTCACTTCAGGAGTAGAATAATGCATATTTTGGGCATCCTCAATTTTCAGTCTCTGTTTTTTGGCCTATCTTTCTCCAGGATAGTTTATTTTATTTATTTATTTTTCACATTTTTATACCACCCTTCCTCCAAGAAGCTCAGAGTGGTGTACATATTTCCTCCCCTCCTTTTTGTCCTCACAACAACCCTGTGAGGTAGGTGGGGCTGAGAGACAGTGACTGGCCCAAGGTCACCCAGGAAGCTTCATGGCTGAGCAGGGATTTGAACCTGGATCTTCCAGGTCTAAGTCCCGACTCCCAAACCACTACACCATCCTGGCTCTGTTTCATTGCTCCTTCCCCACCCACTCACCCACATTCATACCTACTGATTCGAATCTCTACAAATATGAGCAGCAGTTTGCTCAGATACAGCTCAAATACAGCAATTTGAGCAGCTTGCTTAAGACAAGTACAGCAATAAAACAGAAATAAAAGAAACAGGAAATAAAAGGCTTGCCTGTTCTTGCCTGCACCGCCTAGTGGTTCAATGCTGTATATACAGGAAGCAATAGGAAACTACAGATGGGAGATAAGGAGCAGAAGCAGCTGAGAGAGATCAGAATGGCAGATAAGAGACCTCCTAGCAGCTGATTACTGTTCCTAGCAGCTAATTACTGCTGTCCCAGATAAGAGGACTCAGTGTTGAGGATAATCAACAACACTGAATTGCAAGACAGGGGAGATTGGAAAACCAGCTAGGAACCAGCCTGCTGCGTACCACCGGTGGTACACATACCACAGGTTGGGAACCTCTGCTATGGAGCATGTTTGTTCCCTCCTCTTCTCTTATACACGTTTAAGCTCCCCCTTTCAGAGATAATTGTGGGTAGTGTTGTTACATCTGCACCAATGTTAATGCTAAATAGAGTATGTCAAATGACAGTTTGCAAATCTGCTGCTGAGCATGCTTGTGAATGCTTTTTAAAGGAACTACACTCATTAACATCAGTGCAGATGTGACATAGAAGCACAGTTAGCTTTATCATGGAGATTTGTGAGAGGGAAACAGAAGCATGTGAATCGTGGGTATGAGGGTTTTTTTTAATCACAGTGAAGGATTTGAGAATCTTTTGGTCTTCACAGAGAGTGTTTGGGGGTGAATTTATGTAGGCAGTAGCCTCCCTTTCATCAGTGCATTGCTACAGAAGTCACCGATGAATATGCTGCCTTTGAAATTTGTGCAATAATAAGTGTCTGTAGTGCCTCAACTGTCTGTCTGTTGCTGTGTAGATCAATTCTTTGCAGTTTATCCTTATGATTTCCAAATAATCTCACCAGGAATACGTCTCGGGCAGCGGCCTAAGGGGCTGGCCGCCGTATCCTATCGAGTTCCCGGGCTGCCCCAGGGCAGCCCAGGAACAACTCGTGAGAAGGGGACGATCGTTCCCTTCCCCCAGTGTCAGCGGTGGTAGGCCCAATGGGCCTACTTGCATGTGCGTGAGCTCTAGAGCTCGCGCACAGTAATGCTGACACTGCTGGTGTATCAGGGGTCTGGAGGGAGCATTGGATACCGGGGATCTCGACCCCCGTATCCCCGCCCCTCCAAACCCCGGGCGGCCAATGGCCACCCTCCCTTGCCACCCGGTCTGCCCTCCCCCGCCCCGACCGGCGTAGGACTTACCTGCTCTGGCCGGCACAGACCCGGAGAGACGGTGGAGCGAACAGCGCAGGCTGCAGCACCGGCACTGCTTGCTCGCTAGGTGTCGTGCAACTGCTTTACGGCACATGCGCAACACCCTGCGCCAGGGAAGCGCACACACACCCCGCGCGCAATTTCTACACAGGATTGCGCCGTAAGCCAGGGGTGCCAAACCTTCCACCATTAGGGGCTCTGTGTTCTTAAGAGTTGTGTAGAAGACAGAATCTTGGCAGCTGTAAGTGCTGATGGTGCTGCTAAAGCAGCTGCCCCTGCTGAAATGCCCTCACCTATACAACCATTAAAGGGCCAGGAGCATTCATGCTGAAAGGTTGGCCACCCCTGCTCTAAACCATCAACACTCCCCACACTCTGAGCCACTTTCTATTTTGTAATTCTATTAAAAATATTATACCACTTGAATTATTTTAGCTGCGGAGAGCAGTAATATGTCTACTGAAGCAGAATCGCAACTTCTCAAAAATATGACAGTTTTTCAAATCTGAAGCCAATATCTCAAAACACCATGATGAAGTTTCGTCCTTAAATCTGATTATTCATACAACAAGCAAACATTGTTCTATGAATAGGAAAACTGGCAAAATTCATACATTTCTTGACCCAAATGTTGAAATTTTTTTGCATCTACTGTATGTATTGAAATTCTAAATTCGTTTCAGTTTTCAATTTCATCTTGAAAACTTGGGCATCAAAAATTTAGCAAGCCTTTCAATTATCATTTTGTTTTGCTTTATCAATTTCACATCATTTTGAATGACTGAAGGTGCAGGGACAAGTTGGAAAACTGAAGAATGTTAGTTGTTGGGTACAGTGATCTGCTATATACTGAGACTATTTAAAGGCTGCTGCTTGTTATGAATGAATGCAATAGCCTAGGAGAACAGAAATTTCAAAAGATATAATGCCACATATATCTTTAGGTGACACTTCAGAAATATCTAAAGAATATGAAAGAAGAAAGAAACTACATTCTGTCAACCAAATCAGATGGGGAAAAGTCAAGTCAGGAACTATTGGTAAGAATCGACATCCACCTTCCCTCTCCTAAGGCATGTCTATGAAAGCGCATGTGACAATATAGAGCAAATACTGTATCTGCATTCTTTAATGGAGGTGATAATTGAACAAGGGACCAGAGGAGGAAGCAGATCAAATCATAGACATATACTTCCTAACCCAAATCCTGGCATTTGCTCCGTTTTCTGTCACTGTGGGATTAGCTGGGGCAAGCACAAGTTGGTGTTTTGACATTGTTAGGAGGAGAGTGTCGTACCAGTGATTAGCAGCCCAACCCTGCTGGTGCAGCTGCGCCAAAAAATAGATACAAAAGCTGTATCTAGTGGGGGGGGGAGGCAGATCGGGAGGCTTCAACAGAGCTTCAGTGAGATCCCCTTCATAAGCCTTCTGCCCTGCAATTTCGCTATCACAAGTTCGAGGAGAGAAAGGGAGAGGGGAGGCTACTGCCAGAGGGGATAGGGTCCAACGCACAACATCACCACCAAATTCACCCTCTCCTGCAGCCTTCATGCCCCCTGTTCCCCTCCCCACTCAGTTTCTCCCCCCTCCTCTCCCCGTTCTGCTCTCCCCTCCCTGTCCCTTCCTCTCCTACTGGTTTACCTGCTCCAGCGGGTAGCCAGTGGTCTGATGACGTGGGTGGAAAGGCTTTAGCTTTCCTGCTGGCGCACTAGCGGCGCACGAGTTTGTGCGCTGCCGGTACACGTTTTATGGCTGGCGCTGACTGATTTACGACAGTCAGCACCAGCGGAGAGTTCCACGGCTGCCCAGCCCAAATAGAATTGGGCCTTAGGAGTTGCTTGAGGCATTTGGTGACACTTGAGTTGAGATTTTTTCAGTGCTTTGTCAGCACAAATTTCACAGGATGCTGGGCAGCCATGACCACAAACCTTTGGCTCCAGGATTCTTGGTTTCAGAAGAATTAAATCAGTTTGTTTTTTGAATTGTGTGGGGTATGTTGTTACTGTGGTCTCCAAAAGGGCTTGTGATCTTTTAAATAAAGGATATGGACAACGAAGAAAAAAGTTAAAATCAGTACATTCTTTCCTTGTAAAGAAATTGGAAGTATGGGTTTCTCAGCCATTTAATTAGTTGAAGAATAAAGTTTTAATACTAAAACATTAGTCCTGCTGACGTTTCACCCTGCACTTAGGGTTTCTTCAGAGCAAAGAACCTGGCACTAGCCAGTAGATGTATTAAAACTGTATTCTTCAACTAATTACATGGCTGAGAAATCCATACTTCCAATTTCTTTACAAGTAATAGCTAGCCATGAGAACCTTCATACCAAGATAACATTCTTTCCTAGTTGCACAACGTCTCTGTTCCATATGAACCCATCTATGCAAGCTTGCCCATATAAGTAGTCTTACCATAGTCCCGGATCTGGCCGGGACAGTCCCGGTTTGGGAGCCCAAATCCCAGGCTCGCGGTCGGTCTCCTGTTTGTCCTGGCCGTCCAGGACTGTGGCGCTCTTTGTTGTTCCAGCCTCATGCAGAAGCACTCGGAAAGCGTCCGAGTTCACTTGGATGCTTTCCGAGTGCTTCTAGCCTCACGCGCACTCGTGCGAGGCTAGAAGCACTTTCCGAGACCTTCCAGCCTCGGGCGAGTGCCTACTCGGGCAAGTGAACTTGGATGCTTTCTAAGTGCCTACCCGCCCCTGGTGACGTCAGGATTCCCGCCCCCGGTGACATCACTGCCGCCGCCCCCCCTGCGTCAGGGTAAATCTGGTAAGGCTACATATAAGGCATCTCTCTCTCCTTTTCTCAATGCCCAGTTGCTAACCCACAGGTGACTTTGCAGGAGTCTTCAGCAGGGAACAGCCAGCCACAGCATCGAAGTTTGGAAGCTGCAGCTCTTTTAGAAATGCTGCCCCCCTTTACCTGGTGATGTGCCAGCCTCTGCTGCTCCCACTTCCTTGAATAGATGAGGGAGATGGAGCAGAAGAGGAAGTATAGAGAAGAACAGGTGAATGGAGGTGGATGGATCCTCCCCCCCCCCCCCCCGGTCAACCTGCTGCCCAAGTTGGCTTCATGATCTCCTGGGATAACCGGCTTCACTGCCAGCATTCTAGATATATACCACTACTTGCCTCAGCCATTGAATTAGGGCTGCCAAGCTGCAATCCAGAGAACCTTTTCTTTTTAACAGATGCAGCAGGAGAGGTGGCCACTGCTGAATTTCCCACCCTATCCCCCCCCCCCCCCGAGAATCTAGTTTAAAGGATCTGGATCTGGAACACTCCCTGTATAAGACGGAGTTAAAAAAAAAAAAGAAGAAGACCTCGCTGTACTGGATAGGTTGGGTGGTCTAACTTGGTGTACGTTTTCACTCTCCTCTCTTGGTCCTGCATCTTGAACCTGCTTCTTAACCCTGGACTTCAGTGACAGAACTGGCTGACTTCCATAGGACCAGGGCATGCATCACTGGATCTGGATCTTCCCAAGCTGCTTGGATGCCAGCGGACTGAGTCAGTGGGATATCATCCCATTTCAAATACTGCTCAGGCTACAGTCCAGTCATATAGAGCAGTAGTAATGCGTTGGCCATGTAAACTCTTCTTTTGTCCCCTCTTTATTTGTTTCTGCCCATTGATAGAATGAGACACAAGTCAAGAGGCAAGAGATTGTGTCTGGATTCCAGCAGCAGCTGAAGTTTTTGAAAGAACGAGAGGAACTCCAGTTAGCTATGTTGGAAGACCTGGAAGGGGAGATTGAGGAGACAAGGGATATTAATGCAAATATGTTAGAGGAAGAAATATCCTCCATCACAGGTCTGATTAGTGAGGTGGAAGAGAAGGGTAACCAACCAGCGTATGAATTCCTCGAGGTAAGATTCATATTATCCAAGTCTGAAGTGTGGAATGCCATGTGCCTCGACTGCTCTGTCCACTGTCCTAAAGGCTCTCTAACGTACTATTATAAGTATTTATAGCCCACCTTTCCACCTGTGTGATCCAAAGGGTGTCACTGGCAAGAAACCCTGCACACCTGTATGCACCTGACTTTCCTGTGCACTAGTCTTAGGTCACTTTTAAAACGCACCATCACAAACTCTCATTGCGCCACCAGGGTGGATTTCAAAGCTCCATTTCACACCTTCCTCCCAGCTTCCTCCCACATTTAGGCAATGCTACTCCTTCTCTCTTATACTTTGCTGGCTATCTCTTGTCCAGTCAGGTTGGAGGTGATCTCATCTCCGACCTGAGCTCATACCTCCCATGCTGCCTACATCACCTCACAACAGGTGCTTCTAATCAGTCTCTGTTGTCGCAGGAGTGACAAAGCAGATCCTGGCTATTTTGATCATCTTTGCCTGCTTGCCTTATCCAGGCATGTTCAGACTTGTCCAGGGTACAGTAAATTTGGTTTGTAAATTTAAGTTTGCTTCTCTACAAACCTCAACATGGGAGACATTGTATACTTGAGATCAAAGGCAAAGTTGTTTTTTTTGGGGGGGGGGGACTGACTAAGCTTCCCTATCTTGCAGGTTCACTTACAATCATGATCTCCTGGAACCAGATAGGCAGTCGCGTCACAGGGACACGCGTCACCCCGGAGCGGGGGCGCGCGTCACCTTTAAGGACGCGGCTCCGCCCCCATGCGTGACGTCACGCGCAGGCGCAGAGTACCCCCCCCACGCCGTTTTCAGCTCATTTCGGAGCCAAACGGACGTGAGGGCGGGCGGGCCCAGCTCCAGCAACAAACTGTAAGTGCCGGGGGGACGTGCATCACCCTTGTGCACGCGTCGCCCCCGGGCGGCCCGCCCCGCGTGCTTCTCCTTGTCGACGCCCCTGCAGACAGGGCATCTCGGGAATTAACCCAGCCCTCACTGGACATCACACTGGCCATTTTCTAGTGGGAATCCTCTCATGCCAACCCCAATTAGTTGACTGCTTTTAAAACTCTTTGGGGGGTTGATGCAATTTAGTGCTGTGCAAAAAAAGGGAACACTCCCTTTTAAAGAGTAGACTGGGAGAGAGAAAGAGAGCCTCCAGTGAAAAAGATTAATGATTATTGTATAAGAGCAGACATCAAAAATAACGTACACCCAAAGAGACCTGCATTATTTGTGTTCAATAAAATGCATGTCGCAAACGTGCCTTAAGTCAGGTACATATAGGTGTGCAAGGTTTCTGTGCCACTCACTGCCGGCGGTTGCAGTCCTGGACGCAGGTAAGTTCTGCGTCGGGAGGGCAGGCTGGGGTGGCAGGGGAGGGGACTATTGGCCGGCCAGGCCAGGGACGTGGGCAGGGATATCGGCAGCGTGCTCTGCCAATATCCTAAGCCCCTTCCTGGGCCTGGCCAGCCTTACATGGACTCCCTGAATTTGTGCTGGCCATTTTGCCAGCGTACATCCAAGGAGGCCCTTTGGGGCCGCTGTGGCTCTCCCCGGGGGAAAGGGACAAACATCCCTTTTCCCAGAGGTATGCCCCAGCTCCACCGGTACAGGCCCAATCCCACACAGGATCCAGCGCAGCGCACCTTGCACACTGCATCAGACCTTATGCAGGATTGGGCTGCCCATGAGCCTTACTCTTTTGTCCCAAACACTTATTGCAAGAGGAAAGGAGGGAGAGAGACAGAGGGGAGGGTTGGTTGAATGGAAATTGTTATAGCTACCTTCCTGAAGACAACTTGATGAAGTTGTGCTGTGGATTTCTGCAGCTATTTGGAGATCCGAAAATGATGCAGAGACCCAGCTGTCTCAGATGCCTTAATATTTATTGGAATTTGGGCTGCTGCTTATGGGCAACTCTAGGGGTACGTTCTCCATCATGCAATTTTAATTAGGTTTTGAGGGTCCCCTCTTTGGTGTGTTAACATGTGTGTGACCGGAATTCAAACAAACACTGATACAGTTGTTCCTGACATACAATGAACTGTACACTTGTATTTTGAACAGTCGAAATACAAACACAGGCACGGCAGATGTCAAACACATACCAACGGAGGCAGGCGTTTTCACAATACAATGAGATAGGAATTTGCCAGCCTCATCCCTTCTCCCCAAAGTAGCAGAGTCTAGACATGAATTTGGAAAGACAATGTCCATAGTTCATACTATAAACCATTTATGGATACAGAGACTCCAGGAAAGTAGCCCAGAAATGCTTAACAATTGAGGTTGGCAGGCAGAACTGACTTGAGCTCTGTTGCCTGGCCTACGTTGTAAGCATTTGAGATACTGTCCCTAACTCATAACTTATAACTCATGAATATGAGGGAATAATACAAAATAAAACAAAAACACACCACGTGTAACAGGTGGCCCCTTGAATTCTGATAGGCTAGCTGAAATGTAGTGGACCCCCTAGACTTCCTGCTACCCACTCAGGTGTGTTGAGTTGGACCAATGACTAGGTGTGAACTGAACTCAACAGGAGTCTAGTGGGGTTCTGCAAGACACCTTTGTCTCCCTTGGTGACACCATACAGGCTGGTGCTATCACGATACAGGTAAAGCTTACCTTTGGTACCAGCAGCAGAGTGCTGGCAGAATGGTGAAGGTGACAGGCTGACTCAATAAGTCAGCATTAGTATACCCAGATGGGGTTTTCTTTAGGAGAAGGGTGCTGGTTCCCTACACCACCATATCGAAATGATGCTACTAGCAGCTAACAGACATGCCAGTGAGGATGAGGTACCCGTTTCCTCTGCCCCATGAATTCCTGTTGTAGGTCTGTCATTAGATGGGGATGAATGTTTTAGAATGTTGTGGCAGTGGGCCCCAAAATGAACATTTTCAGTTCACAAACAAATACACATGTTCTAGATCGAAAACTTTCATGGCCAGCAATTACTGTCAACGATTTAGGGAATACGGGTAAAAAAGCCATGTCAAATAAAAAAGGTCCAGCCAGAATAAAAACAAGTCCGTTTCTGCTTGCATTTCAAATACTTAAAGTTAGCAAAGCAGACAGAAATTCATTTAAAATCCAAAGCTCAGTAGATGTAGATCCGACGTTTCGTTTCTTTAATCCAGAAACATTTTCCAGGTGCAATCAAAACACCTACCAAGCTTTTGGAAAATACACATGTCTAGCAAATCCGGCCCCCAGAAGACAACCACCCCTTTAATTTAAGGAGGGGAGGGTCCTGCAGTGCTGACAACAGTAATAATGGAGAGAGGCAGCAGGACTAACAGCCAGGATTCCTGCCACACCACCTTAACCACCACCTTAACCACCCATAGCCAATCAGATCAACTGTTACATGGACCAGTGCTCACACTCTGGTACTCTTGTTGACTTACTCAGGCTCCAGACTGCCTCCCATTTTAGCCTGCTCCCTTTATCCCATCCACGCCACTCCACAACCAGTCAACTTCTTGCCAGTAGCTGCTGGCTATTTTCATAGGTGCTATTAGCGCTAGCACTCTCTGAAGAAACTCACCTGAGATCTGAAGTTTAAACTGAAACCTACCTACATCTTCTTTTCTCTTTCCCCTCTAAAGGAATTGAAATTGAAAGCATCTTGGAGAGGTATGTAGTTTCTGTGTTTGTTCTATAGCTGTCTCAGTTAATTATGATGATGGCCAGGGTTGCATTTTTGTCTTGTAAGTAATGGTTGCCATTGTTTTCCCCAAATGGACTGTTCTGTGCCTTGAAGTATGCAAGCAGGTAGAAGGTCAACAGGGGCAAAACTCACCATTATAGCATCTCTGTGCCTGTCAAGTACCAGCTGAAGGTGTAGACAGCCTTTGTCAAGAGAAAAGGTGAAAGATGGAAAAAACTTAGAGTAGCCTAACCTTTCATTTATGATTGTAAAAACATTTATATATCACTTTTCAACGAAAAAAGTTCACAGATTGCTCTACATAGTCAACTAAATAAAAAGATTGTTCTTAGTCCCAGAGGACTCATAGTCTTAAAAACCAAAGTAATGAAAGAAAGGGGGGGGGGGGAAGACACCAGCAGCAGCCACAGGAAAATATGCTATTCTGGGGGTAAATAGAACTACCCTTGCTCAATATAAGAGAACTGTCACTTTGCTTCTAAGTTGTATATATTCCATGCACAGGCAGTTATAATTAGTTCAGAATTTGGTATCTGGCATATATTTCAGCAGTCTGAAAAATATAATGTGCAGATTATGTTCAAGGCCGGCCGGCCCATCTATTAGGCCAACTGAAGCAGCCGCCACAGGTAGCAGATGGGGGGGCACCTCTCTCTGTCCACCTGCTCACCCTCACCATTCTTCCTTCTCTGCAGTTAAAAAGTGAGTGAATGGAGAGGAAGTATAGAAGAGAGGAGAGTGGTGGGATGGAGTACCGCTGACTTTCTAGCCCACCACAATCCTCTTCATCTTTTTCTAATCTAAAGAGCAGGAAGATGAGTAGCAGAGGTGACGACTGGGTGTGCCACCAGGTACGGGGGGCAGTGTATTTGGAACCCTATATCAGTAGGCTTACCATAGTCCCGGAATCGAGTCGCGCTGCAGCCTAGAAAAGACATGAGCCACTCCCAAGAGTGCACCGCGGCAGGCCAATGCAAGCTGCGGCTTCTGCAGCTTCTGCTAAACGAGGCGACTGCGTTGGCCAGCCGCGATGCACTCTTGGGAGCGGCTCGTGTCTTTTCTAGGCCGCAGCGCGACTCAATTCCTGAACTATGCTAAACCTATATAACAGGTGCGAGGAGGTCTTGGGCTACTCCTGCGGCATTCAGTGAGTGAACTTTAAAAACATGGCAGGTGTGATGAAGGTGGGGAGTGGGGTTAAGGAGGGCTTCTAGCAGGCAAAGGGTGGAACAATCCTCAGTACTTTTCATAGCTCCCTCCTTCCAACTAGCAGAAGCTGAATAAATTAGGCAAGCTGGCTCATAATATAATGCACAGCTGGCTCCTTGAAAAATTAGAGACTAACTAGCTCCTTAAGCAGATACGGTCATTTTTGAGGAGTCTGGGCATTTTCTGCAGCAGAGAACAGTTGTACCTTGAGCCTTTTCTTTTATGGATTTAGCACTGATCTTATGCAGAGGAACAACATCAGAACATGACAGTTAACGGAACTGGATTAAAATCTCAGTTTATGGTGATCTTTCTTTTTCTTTGCTTAATTCCTCCAGATGCGAGTCAGGGCTGTTTTGGTATCCATCCATGCTTTTTTCTTCAAATGCAAAGGAAAAGCTAAAGAAATTATCTGAAGAAAGTACAGCTGTGCAGCGTACTCTGAGGAAATGCAGAGGTAATAGACCTTAACTCAATTGCTGGGGCCAACAGGGGCCTTCCCACCCTTTTTCATGAATAGCAGCTCTGTGCTCTTAACAGGTGGATAGCTGTGTGAAACCAAACTTCACCTGTTGATTTTCTGCCAATATGGTCTAGTGTTTGACTTGGACAGAGACCACCAAGGTTCAAATCCCCACCCAGGGTCAAAGTAGATGCTACAAAGACTGTATGTAGTGGCCAGATGGGTTTGGTTTTTTTTAAAAGCAATTGTGTGTTGGGGGGTGAAATAGGGCAGAACTGCAACAGGAGGTAGGGGGCTTTACATAAGAACATAAGAAGAGCCCTGCTGGATCAGGCCAAAAGCCCATCTAGTCCAGCTTCCTGTATCACACAGTGGCCCCACCAGATGCCTCAGGGAGCACAAGACAACAAGATAACCTGTTTCCCGTTGTCACTCCCTTGCACCTGGCACAGAGAAAACCCACTTCTAAAGCCAGGAGGTTGCTTATGGCTTGTAACCTGTGATGGTCTTTTCCTCCATGAATCTGTCCGAACCCCTTTTAAAAGCATCTAGGCCAGGTGCCATCACCACATCCTTTAAGACTTTGCCCTTGACATGGTTCTGATCCCGATTGTTTCCCCCAATGGAGGGGAAAAGGTTCTATTATCTTTCAGATGAACTTCCTCTTTTTCCCCAATTAAAATAGTGCTGGGGGCAGGGAGAGAGATGTGATTGGAATCAGAACTGTGGTGGGGGCAGAGCCCTAAAATAGCTCCTGCTGCAGTTCTGCCCTGTTTTGCTGCCAGCCATCCACTATTTCCATGCAAGGTGGAGTTTGATGGGGAGTCATGAAACATCCTGGGTGACCTTGAAAAAGGGGTTTTGTGATGAGAAAATTGATGGGTGTGTGGGAGGGAAATCATGTACGCTGCCCTGAGCACCTGGGAAGAAGATCAGGACAACCATGTGATAAATTAAGTCACTTCTGCTGTATAGTTGGAAAAGACATAGCGCTTTTGTCAGAAGAAGAAACAAAATCTACAAATGACATTCTCACCCCATCATGCTTCTGGGTAAGGTGTGGAGTTCACTCTGTGTGAGAGTGAAGGGAAAATGCCTCATCTAAGATGCAGTTCTTAAAACAATTAAATTATATAAAAAGTATATCAATGTAATTTTTTTTAAAAAAAATGTATTACCAGATGCATGTGAAGTATCTGCACAATCAGCACTATACAAATGTTAAGTGGTGTTATTCAGGGATGCCTTTTTCCCAACTGAAACTTTTTAAATCTTTCAATCTAATCAAAGGTTGCCGCCCCAAATTAATTACATTGTTGGTCATTCTACCAGTACAGTATATATAACTTCCGTTCCATACCTGCTCGCCAAGTCCAGTTGTAGTTATATGGTTGATCTGGCAATCAGCATAAACCCATCGGAATTGTTTACAGATGTAGCAATCAACTGTGATGCATCTTTGGCTTGTTATACAAGTACTGTATACACACTGTGACTGATGTTTTCTTTTCTTTCTCTAGAGGGCATATTGAATCCAGAGTGGATTATAGGTAAGCTTATGTCCCAATATAGACTGAGGGCCAAAACAGATGAGACATGGGATATTTGATCAAATCTCTCAATAATTCAATTCAGCAGGTTTGAAACTCATTTACAGCACGATCCTACCTAATCCAGTTTTAGACTGGTGGAGCGCACGCTCCACCGGCCAAAGGTGTCGCAAAAGTGTCATAAGGCACTTTTGCGGCACCTCTAGAGTAAGCAGCACCAGGGCAGAGGCAGACGCCTGCTCGCCACCCTCCTCTTCCCAAGCCGCTAGACGCCGCTGGGCGGCGGGAGGGCGTGGGGAGTGCAGGCCGGGGTCTTTGGTTGGCCCAGCCTGGCAGGGGGCGGGGATATAGGCACCAGGCTGCGTCGATATCCCAAGCCCCTTCCTGGGCTGGGCTGGCCTTACACGGCCTCCCTGGTTGTGCGCCAGCTCCAGAGCCGGCGTGCATCTGAGGAGGCCCATTGGGGCCTCCTGGGATTACACCAGGGGGACAAATGACCCCTTCCCCTGAAGTGAGTGCCGGCGCAGGCTGCATCCTGTGCAGGATGCAGCGGCCGACAATTTAGGCAGGCCGGTGGCAGGATTTAGGCTGTTTAGGCAGGATTGGGCTGTTAAACATGTAATGTAAAGCAGGGGTCCCCAACCCCCAGGCTGTGGACTGGTACCAGTCCCGGTCTGTGGCCTGTTAGGAACTAGGCCACTGGGCCACAAGGTTTTTTGCCCCCGCGCCAAAACAGCCGCTGCACCATTTCGCCCCCGCTGCTGCCAGAAACATTTTTGCTCAGCACAGCGGTGCCCGAAAATAGCTGTTTTTCAGCGATCTGAAGATCGGGGAGGCCTACAGAGTTGCGCAGGCCTCCCTGAAGGCCCCCCCAGCCCCGGTAAGGAAGAACATGGCATTTTGGGGATGCCCTCGATTCTGAGACACACCCCATTTTTACAGGTGCCTAATTGGGTAAAAATGTATGTCTTAGAATCAATACGGTAGATCCAAAACCACTTTTTTTGTAGAATGATTTAGAATGACTGGATTTAATTTAAAATAGTAGAACAAAATTCAAAATGTAAGTGAACCACATTGTTGGGAACAAATTATCTTTTTGGATTTCTAAGAATCACTTCTTATAATAAGTCATATTGCCTTTTATTATGAAAAAGTTATCTTTCTTGCTTTTTTCTCTGCAAAGTCTTTTAGGATTTTGTCCAAGTTTAGACTCCTGCTGATTTCAGATTCAGTGGTGTTGCGTGTATGTTGCAATGTGTTGTTTTGTGTATTTGACAAGACTACAGTAGATTACCGTAGCGCAGGGCCCCCTTAGGCGTGGGCTCCATCAATCCAAACCACTTCAATATGTACATTTGGCTGGGTGAATTTTCTGTTTTATTTTAAATTGTTTTTTGCTCTATCTTTCCTACCTGTGGTAACTCAAGACAACTTATAATTTAAAAAAACACACAAAAACACAAATTCATAAAACAAAGCAATTTTAAATAACTAAAAGGTAAAGGTGACCCCTGACAATTAAGTCCAGTCGTGTCCGACTCTAGGGTGTGGTGCTCATCCCCATTTCAAAGCCGAAGAGCCAGCGTTGTCCGAAGACGTCTCCATGGTCATGTGGCCGGCATGATTCTCCTTGCCGCAGCGCGTAGCATGCGGCTGGAACACGGAGCACTGTTTACCTTCCCGCAAGCGGTACCTATTTATCTACTCACATTAACTGGCCAAGCTAGAAGGCAAACTAGAAGGCAGCAAAAGTTACCTTAGTTGTGTACATAATTCCCTTATTTCTATATATGAATACATACAGTGCAAAAGCATGGTATCCTACCGTGACAAAAGATTCAGTTTAAACGTTTTGCTGTGAACAACTTTGGTTCCTGTTTCACCATCAAGCGTACTTTTGTCTTTCAGAGAATGTGCTGCTGGATCCAGAAACAGCCCATCCCCGCTACGTTGTGTCTCCAGATTGGAAAAGCGTCTCATGGGGAGACGTCCGTCAAGAATTCCCCTATAGCCTAAAGAGATTTGAATGTGTTCGCTGTGTTCTTGGCTACGAGGGATTTACCTCAGGGAAACATTATTGGACAGTGGACGTAGGGGATGGAGATTATTGGGCTGTGGGAGTGGCCAGAGAATCTGTGGAAAGGATGGAGGCAATTGGCTTTAATCCAGATGAGGGGATCTGGGCTGTGGGGCTTTACTATGATCAGTACAAAGCTCTGACTTCACCTCGTACCCTTCTAGAACTAGATGATCGCCCAACACAGATCCAGGTTTGTTTGAACTATGATGCGGGGACAGTAGCTTTTTATGATGCAGAAGATAGGACTCGCCTCTATATGTTTGAGTCAGTTGACTTTGAAGGGGAGAGAGTTTTCCCTTTTTTCCGGATTGTTAACTCGTCAACTAGTCTCCAGCTCTGTTCTTAAAATACATGGGGTTGTCACCAAAGAAAGTCAGTCACAGCTAAGCACCACTAAAATCAAAGACAGAACCATAACCGGCAGCCTAATCCTAAGTAAACTCCCATGCGGTGATTTAGCGGCACTGGTAAGGCTCCGCTGCATCCCGCAGGGGAGTTGTACATGTTAGAGGTCTCCTCCCCCATTTGTCCCCTTGCCCCTGTGTAAACCCCAGTAGTGGCAATGGGTCAACTTGGACCTGTGCCAGCAATATCACTGGAACAAGTCTGCTGCGTTGATCCGTGCAAGCAGATTGGGCCCGGGAAGGGGATTTGGATACGGGTGTGCCCAGCCACCCACCCATCCCTGCACCGTTATCACCCTCTCCCCACCCTGTTCAGCCCCCTCCCCCTGCGCTGGACTTACCTGCTCCAGCGGGTGTTCCGCTGAGCACTGGCGCATGCAGGAAAGCACCAACCCTCCCACCAGTGTGCCAGTCCTCTGCGCTGTCACAAAACGCTTTCCAGCACTTTTGCGACAGCGCATGCCAGCGGAACTCATGTTCCACCAGTGCAACCCTTAGTTAGGATTATGCCATAAGTCCCATTAATTGCAACTAATTTTCTTTCAATGCAACCCATGGTCACTGGCTTATGGCTGCCATGATTGTCGGTAGCAGATACTCAGGTGTGTCCAGTAGGTCTGAAGGGGGAACCGGTGTCCAGTCTGTACATTCTCTTGAAGAAAAAAAAATGTGAAGCTTACAATGTTTCAAAAATCTAAATATTTCACCTTATGTAGAAAGGGGGGGGGGGAAATCAATAGATAATACTTGACCCACATCTATAGTTGGAATCAAACATGAGCTGAGATTAAGATAGAACTCAACTAATGTTTGGAGCTCTCTTCACTCTGGAAGCACAAGGTATCTAACAGCACAACCCTATGCATGTTTACTCTGGACAAAGTCCCGCTGTGCTCAATGAAGCTTATTTTTGTGAAGTAATTACATCCTCAGAGTTGCAGAAAACAGGAATGGAGTGGCTCCAAGACTAGTTTCAACCGATTTAGGGCAATTTTGCCTTTTTAATATTCTAAATTTATGGAGTTTGCCTACGAATAGTGATCTGGGCAAAAATCAAGCAATCACTTCTCTGAACTAACTTCCTTGTTGTTGTTTTTTAAAAAAAGAACAAAAAGTACACACCTGAACACTGGAGCTGGTTACCTGCATTCCACCTTTGTAGTGGCCAAACGGCCCAAACCAAAGTAGAAGTTAAGGATCCTTGTACTGGTTTTGAATTAAAACTTTAAGGCCCAAATCCTGTAGACATTCTTCCTAAGAGTGAGCCCCATTGAACACAATAGGAACATATTTCCAAGTAGACATGCATAGGATTGGGCTGCAAGATTCAAATCTGCTGATAGAAGTTTAGTGACTCTCACTTAAGATGCCTTTCACTTCTCTTTGATTTAGCACATCATAATTTCTCCTTGCAAAGCATTACAGTGATTACACTATTCTGAATGTTTATTGTTCTGCTATGGTTATTGACAGCCTTATATTTTAGTACAGTTATTTTAAACTCTAACAGATTCTTAGCCTCCTCATATAATCACTGTATTGCTTCAAGCACTGCATTCTCTCAGATTTTTCTACTTTATCAAGGATATTTTTGATAAATTGTATTTTCAGTAAAATAGTTTCATTACTCTCAAAATGAAATGTTTGTATTCTTTTTAACTCTTTGTCTCAGCTAATTTTTTAATACTTTAGTTGCTTCAAACTACAGAAACTAACAAAGTATGCCCAAACTGAATTTTTCTAGAACAATCCTATAATTACTTAGATTACTTCAGTTTTAGTTGCAGTCAGCCTGTGTGATACCCACCCCATGGTTGCATCTAAACTACAGTTTTAAACCACTTAGAAACCACTTCAGCTATCTCAATTTACAAAAAGATATTGGAAATCTTAGCTTTGAGAAAGTTTAGTTCCCCATAACTCCTTGGGGGAACAATGACAACAGGTTCTGGTTTGCTGGAGTGTGCGTGTGTCCCAAAACCTGCAATTACTACTAGTTTGAAAGGAGCAACGCTTTAACCTTTCCTTCACCATAACCTTTCCTTCACTATCTTTCCCTATTTTCATCTTTAAAAAGACTGTAGTTTCTTAGGTCTTTGCAACTGGTGCATATCTTAGAATTAAAAATATTTACCAGGTTATCTGGTCGTTTATTTGGTTCACAGATTAAAAACTGTCCCAACATTTTGCTAGGATGTTTCCCTAGCATCTTCAGGGTAAAAACAAACACACGGACGTTGCTGCTTGTTTGTTTTTACCCTAAAGATCCCTACCCACTTCAGAATAGGGATCCCTACCCACTTCTCTGGCGTTGTCAATTATTGCAACATAAGGATTCATTATGTGCAGGTTTATTTAGGAGTGAGCCCCACTAAAAACAGTTGGACTTTCTTCTAAGTAAAGAGGGGATAGAAGGACAAGAGAGATTTTAAAAAACATATTGGCATGCCAAATGGAGACTAGAATAGCTCCAAGTATAACATTCCATACTTTGCAAAGAGGTTTGTGGGACAAGTGAGTGAGTTTTTCCTGATAGTTGGGTATCTCTTCCACAGATGCTCTTAGAGAACTTGCTGAAGAAGGATAAGAAATTGCATCTCTTCTAGTTGCATAAAGAATGTTTTCCTCACCAAGTTATACGTGAACATTATTTTCATAAAGATGTGCTTTCATGCTGCAGTAGCCTGTACAACTTGCAAGACTGCACAACTTGTATCCCACCAAACTGAACATAGACCGTCTAACATATATGGCAGCCATAAGGACTATCTGT
This sequence comes from Plestiodon gilberti rubricaudatus, assembly GCA_026170595.1. Classification (NCBI taxonomy): domain Eukaryota; kingdom Metazoa; phylum Chordata; class Lepidosauria; order Squamata; family Scincidae; genus Plestiodon; species Plestiodon gilberti. The sequence goes on from JANXHW010000002.1 coordinate 248,862,995, forward strand.
AGACCTGTTGATGTGTAGCCTATACAAGAGAAGAGGGGGTTGTCAAGTACCTGGTAGGCTATAGTACGTAAATGCATTCAGCACAGTGGCTCCCAAGTTGGGCAGGCACAGCTTGTTCATGGCTGAGTCTGCATAGGAGGGGCTGTACTTTCTGATTAGGGTTACATACATGCGTACATGATCAGCGCATGCAAGGACACTTACTTCTACGTGATTAGTGCTGGAATGCAAGAATTGGGGAGCAATACTTCTCACAGTTACAGGCCTCTACCTCAGTACCTCATCATCGCCTCACTTTCATCAACAGCTGTCCCCTCCACTGCAGCTATACAACACAACTGGTACCTACTTACTCGGAAAAGTTCCACTGAGTTCAAAGGATTTTATGCCTAAATAAGAGTTACAGAAGATTATAGCTACATATACATGAGAAATTAGAATTCTGCACTTACAAAAGTGCAGTAAATGAAAGATTAACCAACCTGTTGCTACTGAGCCTAGTAATAGCACAGAGGGAAAAGGAGAAAACTAACAGCTACCATTGATTTCTTTTCGGGAACCTACCAGTCAGCTTGTCAGCTGTACTCAGGAGAAATGTAATCTTGCAAGAAACAGTAAAGTAATCTTGCAATTTGAATATCACACTGTGACTCTAAAGTAAAAGTCCTTACATCCGTTAACGTGAGTAAGTAACGAAACGTTTTACCCAGCCGACTGTGGATTCTAGTCTCCTAAATCAGGACCACAGTTCCAAGGGAATGAGACGCGTCACGAACCGCCTACAAACGGGTTAAAAAAAATCTGTGTTTTTCTCATTGGTCAGATTACACAGACCAATCAAAAGCGACTTCTTGAATCAGCGAGAATGACCTCACCCCGGTGCAACCAAAAAGGGACGTTCGCAGAAAAAGATGTAGGCGCTTTTGTAGTGATAAGTTGTGTCATTCAGACGCAGTGTTCTTCATTACTATCAAACCAAGGACGATCTCCCCCCCCACCCCAGCTCAGGTTGCACAGGCTGCAATTCCATGCATGCTTTCCCGGGAGCAAGCTCCATTCAATACAATGGAACTTACTTCTGAGTAAGCATGTATAGACTTGCATTGACAAGTACATTATCTGCAAAATTACATTATTTGTGAATTTCTTGTTTGGTTTTAGAGATTCTAGAAATTTCCTGGTGCCAAAGTAGAATCGGGTGGAAATCGGAGTACATTAACGACAGTTATTGATGTCCAGTCAATAACACGATCATTTTAACGATGGTAACATGGAGTCCTTGAGGTGCAGTGGATGAAAATGCTGGCCTTATTGGTTCGAGAACACGCCGTAAGCAGGTTCAATGATATTACATATATGGCGTTAACACGACCGTGCCTCTCTAAAGGGGAATAACCATAATCTCATTTCGCTCTCCAAGTCAATGAAATCGATTAATTTAGAATTCATGGTTTTACCAAATACCGATTAACATGTCGGTTGGTCGGTTACTTCTTACGTTATTATTACCGGCTGAGGAGAGTCGGTCAAACACCTCGCATTCTGATGGCAGATTCTGATTGGTCTGATAAGCAGCCAATAAGAGAGTAATTGCTTTTATTTACACCCGCTCTTGAGGCGCAGGCTTCATTGATAGCCCTGAGTGGAGAGCCCGTTAAGTAGCGAAGCTAAACTCGCGCACCTTAAAATTAACCTTCTCTGAGCCAATTCCTCATCATCTCTAAAATGTAGAGAAAGTTAGCATCTTATAGCTTTGCGAGGAAAAACAATGCAAAGCCTGTTATGTATTCTGGGCCGTTAGAAGTTCTCTTTCTCGCTCTCTTTTTATTGACGTCAAGATCAAACAAATCAATAAGTAGGAAAAGAAATTAGATACTCCCTCAGTCGGCTATTTGGGCATCGAGGAACAGCAGGGGGATGGGGGGGGGAACTTACTAAAAAGGAGAGAAGGGTGATACCAAATAATGACAGGGCGTTCTGCGATAAGAAACGTGGTTTGAGCAGTTGATGGGAAATGGTAAAGAAGACCGGACAGTAATAATTGTATAAATTATTTACGGACCATACTGTATGGAACAGGCGGTTCACCGTGCGACGCAGTAGCTAAAATGTTGGGATTATAAAATGGACTCCCTGAAGTTCAAGGAAACCCAGAGTTTTCTACGATAGCTATGGGAATAAGTTAGGTCCATTTCACTGAGAGCAATAGGATTTCGCGTGGCTAGAAGCTCACAAGATTGTAGCTGCAGGAGGCAGACGCTTTGGGGAGGTGGAGATTCTGTGAAGCGTTTGCTATTCCACAAGTATGCGGCAGACAGAGAGGCATAGACACCTAAGCCCCGCTGCCGGCCTTTTCAGCTCCTGTGTTTCTTCAACACCAGAAAGACATGCTTAGAAAATATTAGAGGGAATTTCACGCCAAAATTGCATGGCAACGTCGTGGCAGAACTTTAGAGCAATCATACCCTGGAAACGGTTAATCCGAAGAATCAAACGTACAGGAAAAACTAGCGAAATCCACTCAGCTCTCTTCCTGAGTTTTCTTCTTTCGTTCCTTGTAAAAAAAACTAAGTCTCAACTAAACCACACGCACCAAACCCACCACGAAGACCGTTCTCTAATATGATAATTCTAGTGTCTTATTGGTTGGAACAGGATCCTTCTTCCTATTGGTTTATAAGCTTGGACCAATCACAGTAAGCGAATTCGCACCGAAGAGTGTATAAAAGTGGACAGGCCCAAAGGTCGAGACTAACTTGTGTTCAGTTGCTGAAGATCTGAAGTGATTAATACTGTGTAGCGATGTCTGGTCGTGGCAAAACTGGCGGGAAGGCACGAGCCAAGGGAAAGTCCCGCTCTTCCAGAGCAGGCTTGCAGTTTCCGGTGGGCCGCGTGCATAGACTGTTGCGGAAAGGCAATTATGCGGAGCGCATTGGAGGCGGCGCCCCGGTGTACTTGGCTGCGGTGCTGGAATACCTGAGTGCGGAGATCTTGGAGCTCGCTGGCAACGCGGCCCGAGACAACAAGAAGAGCCGCATCATTCCTCGCCACCTGCAGCTGGCTGTGCGCAACGACGAGGAGCTGAACAAGCTGTTGGGGGGTGTGACGATCGCACAGGGCGGAGTTTTGCCCAATATCCATGCTGTCTTGCTCCCCAAAAAGACGGAGGTCATGCACGGTGCGGCCAGCAGCAAGCCTAGTACCAGCACGAGCAAGTCTGCCAAAGTTCCTAGAGTCGCAGTTAAGTCTGCGGCTGCTCCCGTTGCAGTTCAGTGAGAAGTAACAGCATCCCTGCCCCAGGGACGAAATACTGAGACCCAAAGGCTCTTTTCAGAGCCACTTATGCAATCTTTAGAAGAGCTGTTGGCACGGCAGGTACCTTTCAGCTAGCAAAATCTTAAATGTTTAAGCAGCATTGGCAAGAAAATGGAAACTTAGTTACATGCTAGTTTTTGGTATGTACTGAGAACACACGACCACGTATGTGGGGGGGGGGGGTTTAAGCAAACTGCACAACAGTTTTAACTAACCAGAGGGAAAGAGAGTGCCTGCCTCCACATACAACAGTACTTAAGGCAGAAAACTCACTCAGGTTGAGCCCTTGCTGGCAAAACTGAACTAATGTTAAGCCTGTCTCAGCCCATTCAACAGGAACCACCAATGATAGCACAAACTTGTGTATTTTGCAAGCCCATTGGCTCAAAAGAACCATGATGGCTCAGTTGGCCTACTCTCCCAAAAACTGCTACACTCAGATTTTAACCACCCAAAGGAGTCAAATCACAAGTGGACGAACAAGTACAAACTACTAGCTTCTAGCTAACTAGTCTCCAGTTTATTGTGAGCCTTCCATGGCTCAGGTAGTGATCTTGTGCCTGCATATAACATGGACAGGGTCAGACTTCGGCAGAGCACTTGGTTGGATTACGCACAGGTTTTATTCACAAAAAATGTTTAATGACTTGTTTCCACCTCCAAAATGGCACCACTGTGCTTGATGTAAGTGTAAGAAAAAGAACTAAGGCACAGATTAATTGCTTTTTATTTTTCAAAACTTAGTTTGATCTTTACAAAAGTTTCATCTTTAAAACTACCATGTGAACACAGAGTTGGCACCAAGACTCAGCTTCTTGAATACAAGCTCAGATTTTCCCCTCATGCCTCCCTGCTACCAAAGTGTGTCTTTACCAAGTGCTTCTAAACTCTAATGGCTGCCATTCTGCCCCTCCCATCCCCTCCCCTTCAGTGAATGTGATACAACAGGATTGGCTAGCCTCTGGCAAGCCACCAATCCAAAGCCGGCTGCTCCATACCTCCATCCATACTTCAAGAACATAATTTGATCTGGGTCCCCACCTTCAGTAGCATGAAGAAAGGAAAGACTTTCTCACCAGCAAAAGCAGCTGGCAAAGTGGCAATCAGTTTGCTAGAACTAGCATTAAAAAATGCCACCCACCCTCTCTCATAGTCCAGGCAGACACGGATTCTGCTGTCATCTGTACACCTGAGCTGTTGAAAGCTCTCTGACTGCAGAGCCCAGATCCCCTCATCTGTCTGGGTGAGAATCACACCCTTCCTTTTGACAGATTCCTTTGCAATGCCCACAGCCCAGCATCCACCCTCAGCTGTCTCCTCTACCTCCCAGTAATGTCTCCCTGAGGTAAACCCCTCGCAGCTGAACACACAAGGAACAGAGTCAAAGCCTTGAAAACTTGTAACGAGATGAGAGCTTCGAAGTCCTCCATGCTTCACATCCTTCCGATCCTTAGACAATACTAGCTGCGGATATGCAGTCACTGGATCCAGAATTACATTTGCTTGTGGGAGAGAGAAAATCCATGTTAGCTAGGGGCATTTGTGGATTCAGTGACAAGCCTGAGAGCAGTATGCAAATTTAAAGCGGGAGATTTAAAGCTCATTGCCTGCCTGGTCTTGGATAATCTTTTTCGGGACGCCTGCATACATCGTGGCAGAGACGTTTGAAGGAGAATTTCTACAGGCAAGTTCCAGACCATCTACTTCTTTATTTCTTCAGTTAAGAATTATACATGGCTGAAAATCCCATAAGAATTGTTTCGTTGTCCAAGCCTGAGAGCTTCACACACATTCAAAGCGCAACCCTAACCAACTTTCCAGCGCCGATGTAGCAGTGCCAACAGGATGCATGCGGCATTTTGCAGTGCGGGGGAAGTCATAGAGGCCTCTTCAAGGCGAGGGAACATTTGTTCCCTTACCTCAGGGCTGCATTGCGGTTGCACCGGTGCTGGAAAGTTGGTTACTAGGGTTGCACTATCAGACTGAAAAAGCAGTTCCAGGAAGCGCACGGCACACTTTCCTTGCTAGCAGGGTTAGTAAGACTTGGTGCACCATTTGATTGCACAAGTGTCTACTACTGGATAGTCTCCCCATAACATCACTAATGTAAAATGACAATTTCACCTCCCCTGTGATATTTTTTTAAATGGTAATAAAGACAATAAGTGGTGCACAGATTTATTTTTACCTTAGAAGCTAGGTGTTCCTCATGTGTAGTAGTGCTCACATGCCCTTTTTACATCCCCTGCTCCCTTTAAGTGGACAGGCTGTCAGTGACGTCACTACACACACCCCCGGGGGCTGTCAGCATGACACCCCCCCTGTGATGTCACAAGCCCCACCCCCTGGGGTGTGGCCTGAGGCTGCTGTCCCCCTACACATCCACCCCAGTTAGCCAAAAATGTGTAGGACTTGGCAACCAGCTTCTGTAGCCATTTGATCAGCACAAATTCGGTCTGTACTATGAAGAGTTCCACCTGTTAAACACTTCTGTTTAACAAAGATCAACTTGCTGTTAGGAACTCAGCTACGGATGTAGTCTGAAAAATTGGCAACCTTGATTATATCCAGAAAGCACATATTGCTCTGTTGGTGCTGCTAGACTGGATCTTCCACCATAGCACTAAAAGTTTTGGTTTTTAAATTGCCCGATTAATCCCTTTAGTTTTTTCTCCAGCATTCGGAAGAAGTAGCAACAACCTGAAGTCTTCATCCATTTAATTAGAGAGGCAGGCTGTGTCTACACTCTTAATCCCCCCCCCTCAGCTCCATAGATCAATCTATTTCTTACCTCTTTCCACCTCTGGTTTCAGTAGCACTGTTTCTAGAGAAAGAAACAAAGACTGCTGATTTTTCATTTTTAAGTTGCACTTTACTCCTCTTTAATATCAATTGTAGGAAAGGTCCCACTCACCAATAGGCCAAATTTCCATCTACGCCAAATATAGCGACACCCCTACAACTCAATACACAATCTGTACAAGCATCCTAAAACTGTCAAAAGGTTGCCGTTCAAGTCACAGCTCAATGTTGTACAAAAACTCCCAAAAACTGCTACACTCAGATTTTAACCACCCAAAGGAGTCAAATCACAAGTGGACTAACAAGTACAAGTACTTCACACCCTGATATATGCCACAGAAGCCCTCCAGAAGAAACTTCTAGTCCTCAAGACCTACAAAAGGCCCCTTAAGCTTGTGGCCTTGTATAGCTCCCTTATCTTGCCGATCCTAGAAAGCATTTCTATCTCTAAATCAGGGACAGCCTCTCAAAACTTTAGTATCTGGGAGAGAATGCTTGCTTGTCGAGGCCCTGCAATTCCCGGTGTACATATGTGAACATGTCAATGCATGTAATTTTATTTTAACATTTAATTTTAATTGTGGATGGTTTAAACAGGTTTTAATGATGTATTAAGTTGTTTTGTTGTATATGATTTTGTTGTACACGGCTTTGAATTTTTAAAAAATGGTATATAAACAAACATTCCAGAGGGCTAGCAGTGCTTGCTGTAACACACACAACCAAGGGTCTGTGGAACCTTAAAGAACAGATTTACTGTGGCATCATCATTTGTGGACTAGCTCCAACTTCATGGGTCTGATTCAGTGGGCTCTAGTCCAGTCTAGTAAAAAGCTTTGACATGGCTGATGCTATGGAACCACACACAATAAGTACTGTATCACTACCAGTCTTTAAGGTGCCCCATGATTCATTTGCATTATCCCTCTATTGATGGCCATTCTTTGGTGAACTTTTACCTGTGCATTTTCTCAAGGTATCTTGCAGAAATAGGCTTCTTAAGGAGAGATCCCACAGCTTCTGTTTCACCTCCTCAGAAAAAGACTCTGGAGCTTTAAATGCTTCTGCCTTGTATCTTGAGACAAAAAAATAAAACAAAACGCGTTACTTGCCAACAAGAGCCAAAAGGTGGGTAGGAAAGACGGAGCAGAAGAAAGAGGAATCCCGTTTGGGAACCAGGGGTACATCCCACGCAGGCTAATTGCAGAGTTGTTCCATATAGGTACACGCTGGAGAAAGCTGTGTAAACTGTTTGCAGCACATACACACTAATTCGGAATACTATGTCTTGACAAAAAGCGCATACCAGTGTAGCATAGCACCCAAGTGCAAGCCAAAAATTCCTGCTTCAAAGCCTCACTTCAGCCAGATGGCTTTAGACAAGCTGGTTTCAGCCACCATCTAGGTAGGAGCTGGGGATAACTGCGTCCTCCCACACAAGTCTCTGTGGCGGCGATTGATATGTCTGGAAAGTGCTGCGACTGCTGATAAGTAGCACTGCTTTAAATTACTACATATTACAGTGGGGCCCCCATATCCACCAATTCGATATCCACGGTTTCAGTTATCCATGGATCGCAGGGACCCCCCAGGCTTTAACTTTTTTTTCCAGCAAGTTTCATTTCTTCCTTAAATAGGAGAAGCAGCCTCTGGCTGCTTATTGCAGGCAAGTAGAATAAGACTAAGTCCTAGAGAGGCTCTGCAAGGTTAACAGAAACCTTGCAGAGCCTCTCTAGTAGTCTCATTCTACTTGCCTGCAATGGAGGCTGCTTCTCTGTTTTAAGGAAGAAACGAAGCTTGCTGAAAGAAAAATAAGAGCTGGGGGGCACACGCGCCTCCTGGAACATATCCCCAGCAGATATGGGGGCAGTACTGTATAGGCTTCACCTGCACTAGGGCTCTTTTCTTCCACTGTGCCAAGTTTAACTAGAAGATGGTTAACCCACAGCCATGAACATCAGTGCGGATTTTGCTACTGACCTCACCTGGATGCAGACTGCATCTTAATACATTTGATCCAATACATAAACCACCCTTATTATTTCCCCCCACCATCACTGAACTTTTATCTTATTGTGCAAGAAAAAAACACATACCTGCTCAAAGTTTGTTTAATATCCTAGAAAGATAGAGAAGGAAAGGTGTTAGTTTCAGGAGACATGTCGATGTAGTTTTATTTTGAAATTTTACTCTGTTTTATAGGAGTCATGCCGGGTATATACTACAATTGATATTATCATAGTATTAACTGCAGGTAGCAGTGCTGGCCCGGCCTTTAGGGAAAAACATCCAAAAGCAATAGCAGAGTAATAATGTTATTAGGACCAACAGAAACATTGTAGGAGTGGGCAAGCTTTCAAGTTTAACAGAGCTCTTCTTCAGACTATAAAGAACTGTTCTAGTGGACTCAAAAGCTTTCCTATTGCTCTGGTGTTTTGGTTGGTCACAAACTGTTAACTTTTTATGTAAATCGATTTAAATTACATTTCCTATTTTGTAATGCACTACCCTTCCAGAGTAGGCAGGTGCTCTAATCAGTTGCTAGAACAAGTTTGAATATACAGTATTGGTTTACAGCTACTGTTAGAAAACCAGGCCCTGGGGCTAGAGAGGGGCTAAGCCCCCTTCCCCTTTAGGCTTCCACCTCTCATCACAGGAATGGCCTGTCCCCAAGCTGCGAGAGGCAAGCAGGATATCGCTTGTCTTGGTGGAAATATACTCAGACTCTTGAATGAAGCAAACTGCAATTTTACTTAGATCATAGACATTGAGAACACCACAAAGATTGTCAGGGAAATTCTTTGACAGTCCACCACTGATAGATACACAAACAATGCAGATATTATCCAACCAAGCTAGCTTGTGTTAGCCCTTTTTCTTCTATCCCAGCCCCTTCGGAATCCCTCCTCCCTTCTGGCTCACTATTGGGCTTTCACTCCCTGAGGGGGTGTCAATAGGGGCAATCAGTGGGTGAGATTTCCCAGCCTGGAGTCATCTTTCAAACTGGTACTAACCAGCTGGAATTGAAATTCTCGGTATGTTATCATTTCTGCCTTCTCTTTATCTCTCCTGGGCCTCAGAGAATCGAAACTCTGCTTCTGCAAATGCCTGCCTTGTCCAGTCTCCATCACCTCCCCTCCATACTAAGCTAATTGGCAGATATTCCAAAACTAGCAGATCAGTGCTTTTTGAAAGATCATATAGAGTCCCAAAATGGCAGAACTCTGGCTAAGTAACCAAGGCCATGTTTGGGTTCTGACACTACCCAAGAGTGCATAGTTGCCTTCGATAATGTAGTCCACGTGCCTTTTGCACTATAGAATTATCTGCTCAGAGTCAAATACTGGGGTGGGGCAGGGGGGGAAACCAAGAGGGACATAATTTGCAATTGGACTGAAGGATACTAAACAAGGTAACTTGCTTGACGATTAAGGTTGCAGTCTTAAACTTTTCAGATGTGCCCAAGCTCAGCGGGACTTGCTTCCAAGAATGTTTAAGGGTGGACGTGGACTATAAATGTCCAGAATTTTTCAGAAGCAAGATGTGGTAGTTACCGAGAACAGAGTGCACATGCCCATATTAGTCATGATTTGTCACAATATAGGACTTTTGTGCAGTCAGATTTATGCCCCACATCACAACCAGCAAGGCTGAGAGAGTCTCTTGTTCGGGCACCTCTTGCAACAATTCTTACAGGGTGGTTTTTCAATAGTCATATGGGGGAGGGAGGAGGAGGAGAACACATACATGTCCCTCTTCCCCCACCATAGCAGAGATTCTTATATGGCCATGACCAACGTGTGTAATTCAGTTTTACTCAATACGTAGCCCAACTACCTGGACATAGTTACTTTCGGGTCACAGGCAAGCCACACCGAGTGCCACTTTAAATATCCATTTTGATCTAGTGAGCACACAACTCTCCACAGAGGGAAGCAACATGGTTTGTGAATACTCAAGACCTAGCTATCCAGAGCACCTTTGGCCACCTCACCTGTAAAAATTCACAAGCCGGTTGCTCACATTTTCTCTCCATCTCAACGATGAGCTTTTCTGCACAGGAGTCGTCCTCACAGAGCTTGAAAAGTTTATCATCCAGGTCTCTCTTCAGCAGCTCAGTAAGGTCCATCAGATCATCCTGCAGCCCCTTCATGGTCTGGCAAAGCTGCTTGTATTCCAGTGCAATCTTCCTGCTTCCATCTTCCATCAGATGCTGAGAAGGAAAGAGCCAACCCAGAAAATGAGGCCATGAAAAACAGACGCCGGCTCGGGCACAGCAGAAGCTCAAGGAAGGGGTGGGGGTGGGGTGGGGGCCTTCATTTCAGTCTAGGCTCTTGTACTTTCAGAATCATTCTTCTGCATCAAACCTCAACCCTAGAACATGTGAAATGATGAAGCTGCAAGTAAAGTGACCTTAGCTCAGTAGCATCTTCAATCCTGCATCATTGGGTTCTGCATGTTCTTTTTTAACATTGCAAATGGCAGCCACAAGCCAGGGTATTTTGTCAGGACTGCACCGTCTGACCAGACCGACCCTTGAACTCTGATATGGGTGGTAATGGTGGCACCCAGTGTACTCTCGGGGGGGGGGGGTGTACCATGGAAAGGTCGTGTAAGGCTTTGCCCCAGAGGCTCCAGCAACCTGGAGCCAGTACTAGTGAAGAGAGAGGACCAAATGTCCTCTTGCTCACAAATCGTGGTCTTGAATGCTGCCCCCCCACTACTCACATCCAAACACTCTTTCCATTGCACCACGCTGGCTTGATTTGGCCTAGAGCAGGGGTTCTCAACCCCTTCCCAGCCGAGTACCACCTCCGGTGCCACTCTCCTGCTGCGTACCACCAGAAGTGACCGGCGATGACATAATCACCAGTTACTTCCGGGTTTTCAGAGGCCAGAAAATGCAGGTAGGACGCTCTGGGCAGGTGGGAGGGCCCTACTCAGAGTTCCCGAGTGGCTCGGCCAAAGGCAGGAGCCTCTCGGGAGCGAAAACATGCTGCCAAAAGTGCCGTGTTGGAGCGGGGTTCTGGTGGTCCAAGTACCACCAGCAGTCGGCCCAAGTACCACTGGTTGAGAACCTCTGGCCTAGAGGTCTGAGACACTCTAATTGTATGCAAGAGGTCAACAATGGCACACACCTTTGATGTCCCGGAGGAGTTATTAGGGTTGGTGTCACCCAGGGCGAGAACTCATGGAGTCACCCCCATGGATCTCCTCCCGTACCAGACCATAATTTTTTTGTACTAATGTTACTCGTAAATCATAATTTCTGTATATTGCTGAACATAACGGCAATAGTAGTGACATAAACCCTCTCAACCCCCGCCTAAGACATCCCAGCATTCAATGGGGGGGGGGCAATAAGCTCAAGCAGCCACCAAACCAGTCACTGACTAGCTAGACTCCAGCAGACAGAAGGAACGGAAGCGCTACTGCAACCCCCCCACTGCAGCTCCTGCCTTATCCAACAACAGATTACAGCATCTGTTAACTGGGGGAGCAATTGGGGGGGGGTATACAAGTTGGTTAGTTTGGGATTATAATTTCTCCATGGAGTTTGGAGGTCAAATTTTGGGTGTTTAAATAGGGCTCAGGAGAGAGATCAGAAATTTCCTTCAGAAGAAGGTGGGTTTGAAAGAAAAAAAAAAGGCTTCAGAAAGGGAGGCTAAAAAGGATCTCGGGTAACTGCAGTGGGATAGACCATTGCAATAGGTAAAGTAGTAATTTCCTGTCATGTTTTCTGGAAGTAGAAGCCTGCAGTGCTGGCATAAGATTACAGGTACTTAATTTAGTCCCGGTGGTGCAAAAACACACCAGTGGTAGAAAATAGGTTTCTACTATTGGTGCATTTTCGCACCACCAGTAACGAATATAGTATTTAATAGAATAAAACATTATTTTGGTATCACCCCTCCCTGGGGTGTCACCCGGTGCAGTCCGTACCCCCAGCCATCACCCCAGAGAGCTGTGTCTTCAGTTCTGTCCTGTACATTCAGAGTACAAATCTTTAAAATAAAATAAACTGGAAACTGATGTTCCTAGATGACTTCTATCCCTAACATCTCCACCCCTGCAAACACTACCCAGATATGACTGCATTGGAAAAAGCATACCACTAGATCTTGCCTTTGTCCTCCCAGTTCAGAGAAATGTTGCATCATCTCTTTTTTCTTTTTCTTTCTTGCTTCAATGAGTGCATGGATTTCATACTGAAATAAAGAGAAATTTGGTTGACTGGGGGCATACAAGTAGACGGGGTGCTGCAGTGCCATCCGCAACACCCAGCTTTACGTTACTGCACAGCACTATCCAAAATATGCATCGCTAAGGCGGCAGGTTAGAGAATCATAGAAAGCTGCTTTCTAGTCAGACCATCTTGCTCAGGATGGTCTTCTCCAGTCTTCCCGTTACTTGGGCAGCAGTTCTCCAGCCTGTCAGGCAAGAGCCTCTCTCAGCTATGCCTGGAGATGCGGAGGATTGAACCCGGGACCTTCTGCATGCAGAAAAAGTGCTCTGTCACTGAGCTACAGCCACCCCCGCTACCATAGTTGGGTCGCCAATTGAGCAGGAGAACCAGCCTGCTCCTGTGCTCGATGTGCAGGTCAGAAGCTGAAGCTTCTCACAACCTGGAGATAGGCATTGCCCTCCATTAGTTCCATATGAAGTAGCTGATCAAAGCACAGAAACCAGCCTGAGACTTCCTGGCACCCGAGGTCGTGTGCCAAATGTTGCCCCCCCCCACTTACCTGGCGATGCACCAGCCTTTGCTCCCCCTACTTCCTGGATTGGAAAAGGAAGTGTAGAGGAGAGGAAAAATGGTGGACTTGACTGTGTCGGAGATGCTCTAGTCCACCACTCGCCTCTCCTCCGCATTTCCTCTCCTACTCTGCCCCCTCTTTGTGTTTCAGTGCATTAAATGGGAGGAGAAAGAGCAGTGGAGGCAAGTGGGTGGGTGACGCTGGGCACCCCTGAAATGACCTCCTGGATGGGCAGCCCTGGGAGTAGGCTAGAGAAGTAGATAGCAACCACTAAATGTTTGCCATCACGCCAGGCTGGTCTAGGATAGCACACTGGACATTAAGTACCTACATCAGAGACAGAGAGCCAAAGATTGGGGGGTCTCAATGTTTTTGGTTTTATTTTAATTACTGTATTTCTTCAATTCTAAGACGCATGTTTTTTCCCAATTAAGCATTTCAAAAAATGGGGTGCGTCTTAGAATCGAAGGTCTCCCAAAAGCACCCCAAAATGCCATCTTCTTACTTACTGGGGCTTGCGGGAGCTTCAGGGAGGCCTGCGCAACCCTCTGCAGGCCTCCCTGATCTTCAGTTCAGCAAAAAAAACGGTGATTTTCAGCCATTTCCGGTTTTCGCGAAAACCAGAAATGGCCAAAAATCGCTGTTTTTCGCCAAACTGAAGATCAGGGAGGCCTGCAGAGGGTTGTGCAGGCCTCCCTGAAGCTCCCCCAAGCCCAGGTAACGAAGGAAATGGCACTTTCTGACAGGGCCAGAAATGCTATGCAAAGGCAGTGCACTCAGACATCCTCAGCTGCAGGAGACATGCTGGGGAGAGTTGGGGCTGAGCAGGTAGATTTAATGAAGGGAGGTGAGTCTTACAATTGATGGATTTTTTTTCCCTGCTGGTGGTACTGAAAGTAAAGGTGCGCCTTAGAATCGATGGCACCTTAGACTCGAAGAAATACGGTAATAAGACATTTTACCCAAGGATGTATATACGCAACAGGAGTTAAATGCGTATGTCTGTGGGCTGGGAGGAAATGGGTTTTAGAGAAGTCCATTTAAACCAGTTAAAGCAGCCACAGGGAGGGAGCCTCTCATTTTAATGAGAGCATCAATGCTGTAAGAGGGGCCATTTAACCCTTTCCTTATGCACTATTTTCTTGATACAAAGCCATCCCGAGGCTACCTCTAGCCCCACAGAGGAGGAAAACACAGTTATAGCACTTCTCACACATACTTTGGGCCTCATTAGATAGTTTTTAGGATGGTGGCTGAGTTGGTCTATTTTTAACTAGTGCATGGCAGGCAGATACCTTCTAGGGGTTACTCTTTTCCTGACACAGAAATGAAATGGAAAAGCTTCACCTGTTGAGTTGGTAACTTAAAGGCACAGTCCCCCCGCCAGGAAAAGAGACAGCAGCAACCTACCTGATTATGTAACTTTAGCAATTTTCTTGTAGCCCATCTGCAGACTAGGGCACATTGAAGAAAGCGGTTTGTAATTACAAGGTAAAGGTTTAAACAGATTGCACATTAATGGCACAATTCTATTGATGGCTTAGGAGGCAAGTTTGCAGCACCCAGCAAAGAACCCCAGTGGACTGTGACATGGAGCGGGTAAGTCCTGCTCCGAACGGCGCTGGGGTGTAACAGGGCGGATCGGGTCCAGGAGGAAAACAAAAGTACAGAAAGTCTTTATAGCATCAGCATCGTCTTATAGTAGGACATCTTTTGCAAGTACAAAAACTAAATGGTGGCCTATAAAACTTGTGCCTGCCGGGTTGCCAGATGTCTACCCAAGATGTTACCCTTCCTTTAGGCATGCCCTAACAGGATCTGAAGAGAGAACTTGTGCACCTCAAAATTCCTACAGGACTTATGGTCAGGGTCTGTATCAAAAGGCTCAAGCTGGAATGGGTGTGTGTGTGCGTGTGACTTGATGCAGCACCAGTGAGTTAATGCTCCACAAAGACAGCAAGCAAAGAACAGAACAGCAGGCAAAGAGCCAGTGGAGAACCAAGAATACAAGGCTCTTCAATACAACTAATAAAAAGCACAGGAGCCCAGTCCTTTATTGCATCTGACTAGCATACAACCACTTGTTTTGGGACAGGAGTCGGGTTGTCAGCTTTTCTTACTGGCCTCTCTCTTGTACCTTTTAACAGTAGCTTGATCTGCAGACATTAGCTGACAACACTCAAACCAGTGATTTGTGTACATTGAGCTGTACAAAATAAATTGAGCTGTTAAAGACACAGTAACAGGCCAAACTTTTTTTCCCCCTGGTCAGTTGGCCACCCTAGTCAGGAGCAGGGCTAAGAAGAAGTTCACATCCCTCATTTCTATATAGGTAATAGAAGTCAGTCTACTACTGTGGAAAAAATAAGAGCACTCAAACAACAGTCATACCTTGTATTCTTGGGCAGCCTCTTCCACAGGAGCAACAAGATGACCTCTATGAGCCTTTGATTCATCACACACCGAGCACATGTGAACTTGATCGGTCTTGCAGAAGAGGACCACAGGCTTATCATGCAACTCACACAAGCTCCCAGCTTCTACCATTACCACATCTCGTAACCGGAACTGTTTAATGAGCCCCAAGATGTTCCCCAGCTGTCTGTTTGGCCTACACTTTGCAGTAGCAAACTTCTGCCTGCATTGAGGGCAGGATACATTGCTTTGAGCACCTTCCCAGCACTGGGTGATACAAGCATTGCAGAAATTATGCCCACACTCCAAGATCATGGGGTCCTTTAAAAACTGCAAGCAGATTGGACATTCAGCTTCATCTTGGACACATTTTACTGCCTTCGCAGCATCCATTGTATCCTCACAAAGCAAACAAAAAAAGTCTTCCAAACAACTTTCTTTATAGCTTGTTCTCCTTGGTGCAAAGAAACCAAGGTGCGAGAGAGAGAAATAAATGCTCAACTCAGCCAATGAACTCCAACCAATTTACTACCAGTGCCTCCGCCCAAATTTTGATTGATCCATTGTAGGAGGAAATCAATTGCCCCATTAGATTGCTCCCTGTTGCTTCCTCTCACTCCGGTTTAACTGACATGAGCGTCTCCTTTATTTCAATTTGGGTCTGCAGATTGGCCTAGGGTGGTAGTGGTGGGAGGGGGGGGCTATAAGGAGGATCTTGAGCTGCTCATTATGAAAATTCTGTCTGCCTTGCTTTCTACAGGTGTAGTTTTTTTCCTGGCATGGAGGGGAAAGTTTTACCTGCTCCATTTCTGTGTTGTGTACATTTTTGTTTTGTTTTGTTTAAGGCACTTGGGTCTCTTTAAAACTCTTTGCAGCTCAGACAGCATTGCCATCTTTTTATCTGGCCCTGCTCTTGGGCAGACATTTCATTTGTGCATAAATGTACCAAGTTCTTTTTTGTTTTTACATGGAGATAAGAGACAGAAACAGCTTCTCTTGCCACTGTGTCAGGCTACAGTGAAAGCTTCAGGGTCAAGGGCACTTAAAAAAAATAAACTTACAGCATGATCTGATGCATGTTCACTCAGAAGCCCCATTATGTTCAATGAGGCTTACTCTCAAGTAAGTGTGTATAGGATTGTGGCCTTAGAATACAGTACTGCTTAGTCCCATACCCAAAAGTAGCAGCCACAACCCCAGACTGTGATAAATCTCCTAGACTCAAAAGATATTAGCTTGGCAAGAATGAGGCACAGACTATTCTCAGTGCTGAAGAAAAAACACAGCACACTGAGGCTGACAGAACCAAAGTAGGCTGTGGGGATGCATGCTCTGGCTCCTTTCCCCCCGCCCCACCCCTTAAGGGCAAAACGGAGCGTCCCAGTCGGCGATCTGGTAAGCCTGTCTATGCATACATAAGAACAGCCTTGCTAGATTGGATCAAAAGTCCCGTGTCACTCAGCATCCTTGTTCTCACAATGACCAACGAAATGTCTCCCAAAAGCACACAAGCCAGGCTTGAAGGCAGCAGACCTCTCCAATGGTGTCCCCCCCCCCCCAGCAGACGGTATTCAGAGCCTGAGAGCCATATTCCACCCTCATGGTGATTTCATATAGCCATTCATCTAGGGCAGGGGTTCTCAACCCCTTCCCAGCCAAGTACCACTTCCAGCGCCACTCTCCTGGCAATGACATCATCGCTAGTTACTTCTGGGTTTTCAGGTTTTTGGAGGTCAGAAAACTCAGATAGGAGGCTCTGGGCAGGTGGGAGGGCCCTTCTCAGTGTTCCCGAGAGGCTTGGCCAAACGCAGGAGCTTCTTGGGAGCGAAAACGTGCCGACGAAAGTGCCACGTCGGAGCGGGGTTCCAGCAGTCCGGTGATCCGAGTACCACCAGCAGTCGGCCGAAGTACCACTGGTGGTACTAGTACCACTGGTTGAGAACCCCTGATCTAGGGCTACTTATATTTACAACCAGGGTTGCCCTCACCCAGAGATGGTGCCTACACCTTTAGATACTCTGAATCACAGAAACAGGGTGCAAATGCTAAACCTACCTTGCTGCAGAGCAAAAGGAGAGATCTGGTGGTCACAGCAGGCCAGGTGGCCAGTTTTGAGGGTATCCCTGTGGTTTTCCCTTTCATCGCAGTTTGATGTGGCACAATTAGGTGATCCTGTTTCAAGTTATACCATGACAAGCATCACTTGTTGATTTCTGTATGGCAGGACCTCTGTTCAAAGGGCAGGAGCAGACAAGGCTATTTTCTGGCCCGTTGGCCGGAGAAGCAGGATAGTGGAGGGCTGCGCAAGGACTGCAACCTCTCTTGCTACAGCAAGAACCTGGCAACTCAGATGTGGAAGGCAGCAGAAGAAACTGCATGTTTGTTTCTGAAACAGCTCTCCCCTTTAGTATGGCTGAAGCTTTTTTTTGGACAGAGGCACTGTGCTATTAATAGCAGCCTGTCAGGCAGATTTCCCACAGGTGTGGTTTTCCCCTTGGTGGGGGAAAAAGGGCACCCATTGTGTTCCTGCCTCTTGCAAAGCTGTAATGAGCACAAATTCTCTGTAGTCTGGGTACAGATACACAGTCACAAAAATGGTAACAATGATCAGGTTTGTGTCTTTAAAGCCAGTGTTTTGCTCAAGCTCAGGTATGCCGGCTTTACAGTATTTGAACAGCCACATTTCCATAAAATACACTGCAGAGACCCATTCCAAACACCAAAAGCGATGAACTGTTGGCATCTTTCTTTTCTGTCTTTAAATGGGTGCTTGTTCGGGAAGTGGGGATCACATGCAATGAAAGACAACTAAAGAACAAAACACTGAAGTTCAACCGTTTATTACAGAATGTGCATCTTGGATAAACTTGGTACAGTGCTTGGAGCTGTTGGAGTCTCCTCCTAATGTTGGTAACCTGAAGAAATGCCCTCGCTGAGATGTTATTGATTCAATGAAATGGGGGGGGGGGGGGAGAATGACCCTAGATATTTTACCCACCCCAGCAAGAGACTTTAATGTCAAAACAACACTAATTCCGGTTTGGGATTCTTTGAATTTTAGAGCCTTATCTTACTAAGGCCAATATCTCTTCTTATTGGTGTCCCCAACCTGTGAAGATTGGGAACAAATTGTCAATCCATCAGCCTTTGTTTTCTCATCATCTCCATCAACATGTTTGTGTTCACTCCGGGTCATATCACATACAACACTCACACCCACCCACCCCATCTCAGAATTCCAGGTGTACCCACAGACTTCACAAAGTTGAGGTTTCTGCCTTACTTACAGTCTATCGCTGTGGGGCTCTTTCTCCGATAGTTTCCACTGACTCACACAATTTGTAGATCAGAACTCGACTCGTCTTCCCTCACCCAGAAGTCGAGAAAGCGTCTTGCAACTCATGAGTAGCAAGCAGCTTTTTGGCTCTTGGCATGAAAACTGTGAATTGCAGGTGCATCGCTAGAGTGGAAGGGTGTCTGGTCCAAAAACAACAGTACACCACACCCATTTCCCCTTCAGCCCCATCCACAAAAGGCTCTCTTGCACAGTATGAGTGTGTACTAACTTCATAGACAGACAGTTCCTGCTGCGTTGACTTTTCTGATTTGTAGTGATTATTACCTATCTACGGATAAAAGTTTGAGAATGCAGTTAGGAGTTTGAGTTTGGGGGGGGGGGCGGGAGAAGCTCCCATTCCCACTTGTGAGTTGCCCACCCAGTATAGCCCCTCTGCATAATCTTTATTACTGATAATAAGTGTTTAGTGTTGATAAAGTACTTTTCAAATGTTGAAAGCACTTCAACATGTATTATTTTAAGGCTGCAATCCTATGCACACTTTCTTGAGAGTAAGCCCCATTGAAGACAATGGGACCTACTTCTGAGTAGACAAGCACAGGCTTGTGCTCTTAGTCTCGCAACAACCCTGTAGAGTAGGTCAGTATTATTATTTCTGTATTGCACCTAGAAGAGAGGACTGAGGCTGATATAGGAAGTGACTGCCTCCAGATTTGTAGCTCAGACTTTTTTGCTAGCTCTCTCTAAATATGTAAATTCTCCCCCTTCTCTCTCTGAGAATCACAGCAGCATGCTATGGCTGGTCCTCTGCACATGCTCAGTCTCTTTTTCCAGGAAAAAGGTAGGGTCAGCAGGGACAGCAACCACAGTACATCACTGTAGGGGGGGGGCAAAAAGGAACACAGTGGAGAATTAAAGTGGCCAGAAGTGACCTAAGAAATCAGAGAGCAAGAGAAGGAAGTAGGCATGTGTCGCCTGGCCACTCACCTGTCAGCAGTTTCAACTCAGCTGAGCAGGCAAGTGATACATGAATGGTGTGGAATGTATTACATTTTCATCCTGCCCTTCCTCCAAGCAGTTCATACATGGTTCTTCCCAGGAGAGGTAGGCTAAGCTGAGAGAATGCGACTGGCTGAAAAGTCACATACTGAGCTGGGGATTTGAACAGGGCTCTCCTACATCCTAGTCGTCTAACACTAACTACTACACCATGCTGCTTCTTACAGAGTTGCCACCAAAATCCATCAACTGCACTCTTTTTTAAAAACATCCTTGGAAAATAATTGTGTGTGTGTATGTGTTGTAAGAAAATAGAGATAGTGTCCTCTTCCCAAGGTCTACAAACAGAGTTTTTGTTGGCGAAAATATCTAAGTCAGCTGTAGTTTCCCTGTTCTCTCTTTTCGATATGTGCGCTAAAAAGCTCCCTGATCCCCCGGGCACGTGGGTTCGACACGTATACAGGCTGTCGCTCCGGCTGCTGGTAAGAGCGGGACACAGATCTCACCACCTCTTCCCACCCTTCCTGGAGAGGCTCTCCTCTGGTCTCACATATGTTGTGCAGTATGCAGCAAGCCACAATGACCCTGGGGGCATAGCGCTCCCTCACATCCAGGCGGGAGAGCAGGCACCGCCAGCGGCCCCGGAGGCGCTCAAAGGCATATTCTACCACAGTTCGGCAGCGGCTGAGGGTATTGTTGAACAGCTGCTTGCGGGTGTCCAAGTGACCGCTGTAAGGAGTCATTAACCAAGGTAGGAGAGGATAAGCAGTGTCCCCAAGGATCACAGGTTTCACCCGCTCACCCTCCATGTCCATGGTTGTGTTGGGACCAAATGTGCCTTGATTCATGGCACGGAATATAGGAGAGCTTCGAAATATCCTCGCGTCATGCACTTTCCCAGACCGCCCAGCATAGACGTCAGTGAACCTGCCTTTGTGGTCCACCAGCGCTTGCAGGACCATAGAGTAATAGCCTTTGCTATTGATGTATTCCGTTGCTCTGTGCGCAGGCGCAATGATAGGGATGTGTGTTGCATCAATGGCCCCTATGCAGTGTGGAAAACCTTTGGCTGTGAACCCTTTGATCACCTCTTGGGTACCCGTCAGGTGGACCACATGGTGATACACGTCGTAAAGCGCCTGGCAGACCTCCATGACTATCCGTGAGACTGTAGAGCGTCCAACGCCAAAACACTCTGCTACTGACCTGTAGCTATCTGGGGTCGCCAGCTTCCAGATCGCTATGGCCAGCTGCTTCTCCACCGTAATTGGGGCTCGCATGTTGGTGGTCTGCCGCTCTAAGACGGGTCTCAGCATATGACAAAGCTCCATGAACGTCTGTCGGCTCATCCTGAAATTCTCTTGCCAAAGGGGATCATCCCAATGGGGAAGGACAACCTTCTCCCACCATTCAGAGCGACCTGGTTGCACCCAGAAAGCACGTTCCATGATGTAAAGCTCATCGATCAGTCCAGCAAGGACAGCTGGAGACTGGAAGAGGCAGGAGCACATCATAGCTTTCAGAGAGTCTATGCTCGATTCAACAATGGCCCGGAGGCGCACTGCAGCCGCGTTTTCCACCATCTGTTCTAACTCATCCAAGTCACTGCGCTCTCGCCTGAGGAACTTCCGCCGTGTGGCCAGTCTTGTGAAGATGCGGGACTGGATCCCTATGACAGTCTTAACGGCGCCCACTGCTGCCATGGCCACAGTAATGGCGGCAGACGCCACTTTGTCGTTGGCAAAACTCCTTTCTGAAGGGAAAAAGGAAGAAGGAAACAACAAGGTTTCAGAAACATCCTTAGCTTTTGTGAATCTAACATACGGCTAAAAAATGGTCACATTGCTACGGTCTGAATAAATTATGTAGATCTTTGTTTTGGATACTTTGTTGCTTCTGCTAATCAAAAAAAGGCGCAATGGCTTGTGCGGGACATTCTTGGGGCGCAATGGCTTGTGTGGGGCTTGTGAGTGCACTTATGTCAGTGTAACTTGCCGTACGCCAACAGATGCAGGACGGACACCGGCGTAACCCCCCTTGGACACCACACACGCGCAGTTCAGATGCAGGACGGACGCTGCTGCAACTCCGCCGGCACAGGAGACGCTGCTGCAACTCCGCCGGCGTTCAGACACCCCCGGAATGCCCCCTGCGCCAGCAGAGTTGTGCTGGCATCCGTCCTGCATCAAAACTGCACATGTGCGGCGTCCGAAGAGGGGTACACTGGTGTCCGTCCTGCGTCCGTCGGCGTACGGCAAGTTACACTGGCATAAGTCCACTTACACCGGTGGATCTACTGTTACACCAGTGCAAGAGTTACACAGGATTGGGCCCCTAGTTGTACCTCAAGAGCAGCCTCTCAGGCACAGCACACAGAAGGCACCCAGTGCTGGGAGCCAACACCGCCCCATCACAGAAAAAGTAATTACCTTTATAGTTAATGTACTACAGCACTAGCACTTACTTATATTTTTCTAGTCAGGTCTTTACCTGAAACGACATCTTTTGGGATCTCCCTTTCCCCAGGATTCTGGGGATCCAGCCTCCGTGTTTCTTCCCCTCTCTCCATCTTGGATATCAGCTTAGGTTTTGAGATGTGAAATCCTGATCAGGAATGAGAAGTCAGAACAAATGCAGTCAGAGCCCAATATAGATACCAATGAGATAAGCTTTTTCGAACGTGCTAAAATTTTAAGACTTTTACTGTAAGATTATAGCATCCAAGAGTGTGCTGTGAAGACTGATTGTGGTCCAGATTTTGGTTTCTGGGGGGATCTCAAGTTTTCTTTTTTCCCTTAAAAATCAAAAAAGTTTCCAAATCTGAGCAGCCAGTATCTTTTGAGTGTGACGAACAAATCTTAAGCCTTTCCATTTCTCTACCTTTTCTAGTTTTATGATGTTCTTTGAGATGGTGCAACCCAAACTGTACACACTAGTCTAAATGCGCAAGGCAGCTTTATGACACAAACTATTTTATTTTCAGTCCTTTTCATAATACTTCCAAACCTGGAATTTGCCTTTTTCACTGTCGCTGCACACCAAGCTGACATTTTCATGGGGCACCCTACCCTCCAAGACCCCAAGGTGCCTATCTTGGATGGTTACAGCCAGATCAGATCAGATAGATGCCATCAGTGTATATCTGTGAAGTAAAGAACACGCTGGGATATACTACAGCATGAGCCTATGCATGTCTACTCAGAAGTAAATCCCATTGTATTCAGTGGGGCTGACTCCCAGGAAGAAAGTGTGTATAGGATTGCAGCCTTACTGACACTGAATTCCATTTGCTTGACCATTTATTATCTGGTTCCAATCCAGAACCTTCAGGGAAGAGAGTTGCTGAGCTTCAAAAATAAAAACCATGGACAACAACAAAGCCCTTTTCCCAGCAGTGCCCCCTCCCTGCCTCGGGTGGGCATCATTTCTTCTAGTTCCACATCTTCCCACTTGTCCCCAGGAGACCACATGTAGCTCGATCGCATGCTATTCAATGGAAATCACCTCGATCGCTCCATTGGGGAAGGAGATGTGCGTTAAATCTCCTGTTCTGCTCTGTCTTGGAGTGAACCTGGCTGGCCCGGGGCCCTGCTGCACTGTAGCGGTTAACAAAGCCGGCGAACTTCTCGGCATGAAAGCAGAGCGCGTTTCCATCAAGAAGGAAGGAGAACTATATATATTAGGAGCCTCAGATTTCTGTAGCCAGGACTAGGAGAGATACGGATTCTGCACATGCACGGCAGGAAACGTGCAAGCAATCCGGAGGGACCCAGAGAGGCGGCAACCAGAGCCCTTCTGCAACCATCGAGCGCATTCCCTTCCTGCGTCTGCTGCTCCGCCCGGAAATCTACGTGTCAGCTCCCTCTGGGTCTTAAAGGCAGTCTAACTCCAGGGCAGGGAACCGCTATTCCTACTTCACCCTTATTTTGAGGATTTCAAATTGTACCTACCAGTGCACACGATGATCAATTTGATGTTACAAATCTCGCTCATTTATATACTGTACTGTGTTTCTGTCTGTGGGATTCTCTGTGTCCTCCAGACTCCATAACACACAGCTGTGTTTTCCACCCATGCACTACGTAGTACGTTATTTGTTGTCGTTGTTCAGTCGTTAAGTCGTGTCCGACCCTTCGTGATCCCATGAACCATATCCCGCCAGGCCTTCCTGTCCTCCACTATCTTCCTGAGTTCGCTCATTTTCATGTTAGTTGCATCGGTGATGCTGTCTAACCATCTCATCCTTTGCCTTCCCCTTCTCCTTTTGCCTTCAATCATTCCCAGCATCAGAGTCTTCTCCAGAGAGTCCTCTCTTCGCATTAGGTGGCCAAAATATTTGAGCTTCAGCCTCAGTATCTGTCCTTCCAGGGAACAGTCAGGGTTGATTTCCTTTAGGATTGACTGGTTTGATGTCCTAGCAGTCCAAGGGACTCTCGGGAGTCTTCTCCAGCACCACAGTTCCACTTCCAAAGCATCTATTCTTCGGTGCTCCGCCTTCCTTATGGTCCAACTCTTGCAACCATACATTGCTAAGTACGTTACTACTAACCCCAAAACAACCTCGCCTGTTCCTGGACCCCGAGTACAGTACCATGCTCCTTGCCAGCTTTTTGAGCTGACTGTTACTTTTCTTTGCCACGGTAATTGCTTCGCAAGCAGAATGTTTGTCTCCACACTGATTTCTGCCCGTCGTGCACAGACACGGATTGAAAAGCTGGCAACTCTCACCGGCGGTATTTGTGCTTATTATATCCCTTCTTTCTTTCAGCATAGCATTCATAGCAACAGCATACAGAGAGGGCACCCAAGAGGTTTCCCCTCCAGGCACTGACCATCCGCAAACCTGCTTAGCTTCAGCAAGGTTGCTACATCACATACAGTACCTAAGGTACTGTACCTTGAGACTACAGCCAGGACAAAAGCACGTTAAACCAGTGTATGCCGGAGCGTCAACCTTTGCTATTCTTTACCAATTTCGAAATGGGTGGTAAATATATTTGATTGACTTTGTTACTTGGTCTATGAGGCTTTACTGCTTCTCTCTGGGTTTTAGTTGTTTCCATCCCCGAACAGACCTATAGAAAACATGAACTTATGCCAGTTTACCCCCCCCCCCCCAGTAATCATCAATATATTGACACACATTCTTGTTTGACCAAGGTACCTTTGCAGCCCATATATTAAAATAGCTACTGATTTTCCCAGCACAACAGAAGGCGGCATTGGCAAAGATGAAATCTTCCACCCTCCACTTGAATCTAAGGCTGATGAAGGAGAGAGTTGAACTGGGCTCGTCTTGTGTAATGTTTTTACAGTGCAATATTTGCTTGTGCAATATTTTACAGCGCAATCCTAACCAACTTTCCAGCGCCACTGTAGCTATGCCAACATTGCATTTTGCTGTGCAGGGGCAGTCATGGAGGCCTCTTCAAGGTGAGGGAACATTTGTTCCCTTACCTCCAGGCTGCATTGCGACTGCACCGGCACTGGAAAGTTGGTTAGGATTGCGCTGTTAATTAAGGGTGGAATATCACTGGTGCTCTCTGGTGAGGTGGTTGGCCTGGGGGAATCGGTTCTGGGAATGTTGTACAAGACTACATAGATGTACCGTAGTTGCTGAAGTCTGGGAAGGAGCAGGTAAGTACTGTCCATTAGTCTGAGCCTAGGAATGTGTGGGAAATGGATTTAAGAACTGCCTCCTCAGCATCATTCCAGCAGGCAGAGGCGTTCTAATATGGGGGGGAGCAGGTGTGTTCCACCCCAGGCGCTGAGTGGGCGGGGGGGCGGCGGTCGTGCTCGGGGCTGCGCAGAGCGGCGCGGCACCGGAGCCCGGCTGGCGCGCCCCTCTGAAGCAGCGCGCCCACTCAGCGCGTCCCTGGCCCGAGGATAAGCCCTCCTCAGAGCGACCGCCCAGTTCGGCTGTGGAGGGCTTTCTGAGAGGGCCGAACGCGTCGTGCTGGCTATTATAGGGTTTGCGCATGCGACTGGGCAGTCGCTTTGAGGAGGGCTTGTCCCCGGCCTCTGGAGCGGAGCCTCCGGAGGCCGGGGACGCGCCTAGTGGGCGCTCAGCTCCAAGTCCGGCTGCTTGGGGGGGGGGCTCCAACCCTGCCCCCCCAGGCGCCGGGAGGGCTGGGAACGCCACTGCCAGCAGGAGCTAAAGACCTTTAGAATAACTTTTTCGTTGAGGGGGTGGGGGTTAGATTAAAGGTTATGCAAAAGGTTATGCAAATGGGGATTCTGCATTGCTGCTGTTTTAGTGTTTTATCACTGGTTTTATTTTGAACACCTTTATGCTGCTGCTGTTTTTAAATCTTTTACACCATGTGGGTCTTTTTGTGGATGGATGTTTGATAGATTTTTGTATAATATTGGTGTATTTGGATAATATTGCTAGCTGCTTTTGGATAATATTGCTAGCTGCTCTGAGTGTCATTTGGAGAAAGGCAGGATAGAATTTTTTCCATCAATCTTCTTGAATTACTAGAATACATGCCAGCTATTTGGTATATAAAGAAGGAACAGCTTCTACAACATATTGTAGAATGTTGCTTTTTTCCATTGCTAAAAGACTGGCACCATGGAAGTAGCAAGATAAAACTGAACCAGTCATACTTAAGAGTTAGTGAACGAAACAGCCAATGAAGTATCACATACGACTCAATATTTGGAAGAGAGACATTTAAAAGAAGGAACATGAAAAATACACTGCGTAAGGCAGCAGCTTCAACGGCCCTCCCTCTTCCATTTCTGTCCCGCTTCCCTCCATCTTTACTCACCTGGGCTGCTTATTTGATCACCTCTTTATTACACATAACAGCTTGTAAAGACCTGCATTTCTTAAATTAGGAGAAACTTTTACAGAAGTGTTGAAATTCCAAGGAGTGTATTGTATTAGAGGTTAGGAAATTAAATGGGGATGGGAAAAAAACATGCCAAATTGTTTAAAATTAATTTTAGTATACCCATCAACCAATAAAACGATTAAAATGTAAAAACATTGATTTGTGTGTTGCATTTTATTGTATTAATCTTTTCTGTCTTGTCATTTCCTATTGTGAGCCACTTGGAAAGATCAGTTGTTCAGAACAGTGACAAACGTACAAATGACAAACTGTGTACAGGTGTCCCCTGCTTAACAGTCAGGGATATGGTTCTGGAAAACCTGTCATATAGTGAAACCGTCATTAAGTGAGTCCTCAGCACCATCTAGTGGCTGATTGTGGTATAACGTGTAAAACCAATACAGTATAGCGTAATGCAATGTAACACAGTGGAGTTGTAATAGGGAATGAATGGCAAACACAGTGTACGTTATAAGTGTAACACAAAGCCCAAGATTTCCTGTCAATGGAGGTGCACGCACGCACGCACGCACGCACGCGCGCGCGCACGCACACACACACACACACAGAGTTAAAGAGGACTTTTTTGCATTTAAAATACAGTACTGTAGCTTTAATTCTTTGTTTACACTTTGGGAACCTCCGTCATATATGCGGATCGTCATTAAGCGATCCGTCATTAAGGGTGGGACACACACCTGTATATACGGTATACAGTATGTGTATCACCTTGCACATGTTCTCATGGCCAAGAGGCCAAGGATTACTGACAATGTAGAGAGATGGACATTATCAAGAGGACTCAGTGGTTGTGGTTGTGGGATGAGGCCACTAAAGGCAGGGGGGGTTAAGGGGGTAATTTGTACCCAGGCCCAGGGCGAAAAGTGGGTCAAAAAGGGGGCCCTGGAGCAAAAAAGGGGGGCACAGGAGCCAAATTCATAAGTAGGGAAGGGGACCAAAAGAAACTTTGTACCCCCTGATAAAATTCCTCTGAATGGCCCTGACTAAAGGAATGCTTTCTCTTTCCACCTGGAGGACACAGTGGTACAGCAGATGCTCTGACTGTATCCGAGTCTAGTTTCAATCCCAAGCATCTCCAGAAAACGGATTCCTGATAGTGGGGCTTGAAAACACCTTGGCTTGAGACCTTTACAGCTATTGCGAGTTGGAGTTCCTAGGTGGAGCCACCAAGCAATCCACAAATACAAAGGCTATAAGCGCCAGAAAAGAAAAAAGGTATAATCCCAGATCGGTAAGAGCAGTTGGTTCTTGCACATCCCAGAGAAGCTGCTTATTCCCTTAGGCCATTCTCAAAGAAAGGCAGGTGTGTCGACTCTGCCAGTCACAAGAGCCGCTTGCCACAACAGACTCAGCAGGGCAGACCAGTCCTACGAGGTCTCCCAACTGTCTCTTTTCTTAAAATACCAATTATTCAAACTTAGGAGGAAGAGGAACCAGACGCCTCTAGCATGGCACCAATGGCCTCTGCAGCCAGCAGCATGCAGACCATTCTGTCCTTTGGCTGTGTGGGTTTTGGATCCCCTTTCTTCTTGGCCCGTGCATTCCTCAATACCCTGCCTTTTCCACCCTCCCCTTTACCCATTTAATCTATCCATCCTTCCCATCATCACACCTCCTCTCTCAGAGCACTGCCTGTTCTTTATTCTTCTATTTCCAGGGCCTGCTTCCACTCCCCAGCACTGTCACCTCTGCCCATATATCTTCCTGCCAACACAGGAGGTTTCCCTTCTTTCACATTTGTTTCGTCATCTTCATACAACTGCCCCTTCCTCTTCAGCAATTAGAATTCTCGCCAATGTTCCATGATAACATAACAGCAGCTTGGCCAATGGCTAGGGGCATTTCAACCAACAGTTCCGCCACTCTAACCCCTGTAGAAGACTGACTCACTGACTATGGTAAGAACTTCTCTTCCAAGTGACAAAGCAGGAAAGTTGTGGGAAGAGAGTTGACTCTTCTAGGTCATCAGGATTCCAAAAGGAGTAACATTGATATCTCTATGAGCAAGTAGCCTAATAAAAACAGGTGTAAGCTTGTAAATTCTGTGGATTTATGAGTCAGGCAGAATTGTTACAGCCAAACCACACAACATATCACTTCCCTTGGCAAAGAACAGTGCCCAAAATAAAAACGCACCTGTTAAAAGGACGTGGAGCCAGACTAGGACCAGGTAGGAATAATGGAGCGTCCGTAGAATTCAAATCCTCACTCAGCCACAAAAGGTCCCTGGTTGACTTTGGGCCAGTCACAATCTCAGCCCAACCTACCTCTCAAGGTTGTTGTGAGGATAACAGGGGGCAGGAGGGAAGCCTTGTACTCTGCCCTGAGTTCCTCGGGGGGGGGGATGGGAATGTAAATCCCACCATTGGCAGGCAGAAGAATCCCACCCTAAATTCCCTTCTTTGCATGCTGCTTCCCAATCCATCCCTGCATCGGGCACCACTGCATGGAGCCCTTCCAGCAGCATCTTCCCAGCATTCAGTGATGACATCACAGCATTGCTGACTTCCAGTTCAACTGAGCTCCAAGCTGCGCGAAGCTCGGTTGACAGCCGCGTGGCCAGGCAGCTTAGCAGGAACACTGACCAGCAGAACCTCCCCTCCCTGCTCCTGCGACAATCTTTACCATCAACCTCTTTTCCCTATTCCTTTTCGTAAAACATCCAGGTCCCATCCTAAGAACTGCTTTGTGGCAGGATTTGCAAGAGATGCAGAGTTCATGACCCCAATTCATATCACCGAGGACTGGGGAACTCCCTTCCACCTCATCCATGGCATTAAACTTAGGGGATTGTTTTGCTCAACTCTTCCAACCCTCTTGTGGCTGTGGGATGGTCCAAACTGTGGGAACTTGCGATCTCTGGCCCACTAGGGCAGCTAGAGGGCACAGTGAACATAGGAAACTGCATTAAACCAAGCCATTGGTCCACCCAACTCACTAAGGACTGAAGCCGAGACCTTCTACATGCAAATCCTGTGCTGTGCATTGAGCTACAATTATTCCCCATCACTCTCAAATGTTCTTATGGTGTGTGAGAGAGTTAGGTAAAGGTATCCCTTGACAATTAAGTCCAGTCGTGTCCAACTCTAGGGAGCGGTGCTCATCTCCGTTTCAAAGCCAAAGAGCCAGCGCTGTCCGAAGACGTTTCCATGGTCATGTGGCCGTCGTGACTCAACACCGAGGCGCATGTAACGCTGTTACCGTCCCGCTGACATGGTACCTATTAATCTACTTGCAATTTCTTGCTTTCAAACTGCTAGGTTGGCAGGAGCCGTCGCACGGATTCAAACTGCCGACCTTTTGATCGACAGCTCATGGTTCAGTGGTTTAACCCACTGCGCCAGGTCTTGGGCAAATTCTGGTACCTCAACTTTACTTACCTGACTGGAAGTTGTGAAAAGAAATTGCAACCGACTTTCTGTGCCAAAACTGTTACAGAAATCTTCCTTGCTCCTCCCTCCCTCCGTGTTTACCAGATTTATAATGCAAAAACCATTCCTACTTTATTTTCTCTTTTGCTTTACACAATTGGCAAACAAAATCATTATTGTAAAAAGATTTCAAATTCTTGAAAAATGAAACCACACCCATTACAAATGCACCCTCTCCTTCCAAAGTCCTGCATGCTAACTATAAACAAGCACTCCCAGTAAAAGTTGTGCAGTTCCAGAATCACCTTCGGTACCTTGCCCTGGCAACGGGCCGCCTGGAAACCCCCAAGCGCAAGGGAGAAGGATCTGCAGAATGAGTTGTCTGCCCAAGCCGCGGTAACCGGGTGTGCCGGGTCAACACGGGGGACACGGGGGCCTGAGCCTCACTCTGCTTTCGCACCAGTGACTCCAGCAGTTCTGTCTGGCGGTTCATGAGCGCAATTATCTGCTCAGTGTCCACACGGTCTCTTTCGCGGTCTTCCAAGTCTGCCTTTGCGTATTCGCTGAGAGCGGTCAGGATTCTGTCGGTGGCCGCCTGCACCCGTTTGTCAGCTGCTTGCGTGATTTCCAGGGCCATGTCCTGTCGGTTTTTCTTTTTCCGCTTGCGGATGTTGGCAAGTCGTTCAGCCGCATAAGACCTTGTAGGGCCAGGCAAAGGACTGGGAGAGGGTGTTACAGCCCCATCTGAAAAACATGAAACAAAACTGAAGGGTTAAAAAAAATCATAGCTAGCCATATTGGTCTGAGAGAAAGAGAGAGAAATTCAAAGAGCTACAATTTACTAAACAACTTTATTAGGATCAATAAAAAAAATTACAAAATCTTAAGCAAGATTTCAAGTTCTCCAAAGCTCTTCATCAGGGCAGATGTTCAGTAAAGTAAAAAGGTGGGGGGAGGGGGCTGGCTCGACATTGTACAATAGCTAGAGGTATTTGTTTCCGGTGAGTTGGATTGGGATACAGCCACGAATCCCTCTGCCTCTGCGCGCAGAGCTGGTCAGGAGGAGTGTCTTCCCGCCTGTTGTCGCTCCTGTTGTCCCGTCTTCTTAGAAAGCGCAGCAGTGATTGGTTAAGCACAAATGCGGTCCGATACACAAGAGAAGAGAGAGAGGGGCAAGAAGGAGAGAAAACTGGTGTATTCCATTACTGGTGTATTCCAAAACTAACATAACAATTTGTGCCGGGAATAGAATTCATCTTGCTAACTTTTGTGAGAAGGAGAAATGGATCCATGAGAAATCAGAGACTCGAGTGAGTTCCGATTGATTGACAGCCCCTTTCATCCCGCCCTCTCATCCGATTAGTAGGCTGCAGTAGCTCTGCGAACCCGTCCTTCAAAAGATGGGTTTCCAGCTTTTTGTACGCGCAGGAAATCGGGAGATTGCAGCTGCTCCACTTGCTTCCGCAATGGTGACAGAGAGCTCCGCACATCTCCGCAACGCGCCGGGATTCGTGTAGTGTGGAACGCCCTTAAGTCTTACTGAACACAATGGGCTTACTTCTGAGTAAGGCAAATAGCACCATTTTCAAACATCTCTAGTGATAGCCCCAAAGCCTGAGGTTTCTAGCAGTCTTAAGATGGAGTACAGGAGGCTAATCATGTTTGTTAGTCCTCAGTAGGTGTGGTCACGATCCGAGTTTGCACCCAGGGCTTCTGGGATGAAAAGGGGACCATAATGGCTGTTCCCCCAGTTTTAGAAATATAAAGTCCAGCCATTCTGACCCCAGAGCTAACTGATGGACACAACTCCTTTTGTCAGGCAGAGAAGCTGCACAAGTCAGAATACTGCTATAGAGTCCTTAAGGTGGATGTGCAGGAGAAGTGTGAACCGCACAGGCTCCATCTCACAAGTTTCCACACGTACAGACAAACCATGGTTTTGAGGTGCCCGTCTGCTTTTCATTTTCCATCTCCTCAGCACTCCTTTCTACGGTGCAGGGGCTTCTGCAGACAGGGCAACAGCCACGACTATGACTGAGCTACAGACATTATGGACTCCCAAAGCTGCCTTCTGCCAAGTTGGGCCACTAGCTCATGTAGGTCAGTGGTGCCTATAATACAACAGTTCTTTCCCAACCTTCTCGGTGCAAAGCATGCGCTCTACCACTTAGCCACGACCCATCTGCTGCTGTGACAGAATTATGCAGCTGTGCCAAGAATTTTTATGTACATATTTGCAAGGCTCTCCTTGGAGCAGGGATCCGTCATGCTTTAATTTGGTGCCACACCCACCTTTCACCACGACGGCCCTTTTGACTTGGCCCAGGCAACCAAACCATGTGCTATTCACAAGCCTGCGCAAAGGACCCCAGAAGTCCCCCATCACAGGAATGGTCTGTTCTTACCTACTGTGGAGGCAGAGCTGCCTGGTTTATCACAGGAAGCAGATGGCAGCAGGGGGGCTGGACTGCCAACTTCTCCAATGCCTGAAAAGAGACAGATGGCTTAAGTCCCAAAGCATGGTGGTGGTGTTCATCTACAGAAGCAAAAGACCTCAAGCGGTGGCTCCACGAAGACATACAGGTTGACTGTGACATGTAACACTTGTGGGCCACTAACTATTTCATCAGATGCATGGAGTGGACTGAGAAGGCACTGAGGCAAGTATGCACACAGGGCAAGTAACAGCAAAGGGCTAATTAAATTAATTGGGGGGGGGGGTGTTGCACAACACACGCTGCTAGATAGAGCACGAATCCAGCACGAATCCAGCACGAATCCAGCCCTTCTATTCACAATATTTAGTCATAATAAAGAGGCCAAAAAAGGAGGCCATTTACTTCTCTGGTAGCGCAAAGCCTCTCGCGCTCTTTGCTCAAACCCTTAATGAATCCCAGTTGCGCACCCGTCTTGCTGCAGCTGGCCTTTGAAACTGCTCTGTTTAAGGTACAGAAACGGAACAGTGTCTGTCAGACAGCAGGAACATCCGTTTGCTTGGCCAAGAAGGAGGAGGGGTGCAAGGGAGAGGCTGTTGCGTGAAGATTCTTTTGCGAAACTAATTGCGGTGCTCAGAACTTGAACTTGGAACGTGGGCGATTCCTACACCTGTAAAGCTAGTAGCGAATTGCTTCCCATGTAGCTGTGCATTGTCTGCACAATGAGGCACATTTAAAGTTATCAGTCATCATGGCAGATGCATATCTCCCCCACCCTTCCTTTAAACCGGTTCATCCTCTGGCCGCAATCCATCTATTCTTAACAAACAATAACCACTTTGCGCTTTTAGAAGACCATTAAACAGTGAATGAAGGTGGTTGAGGGCCTAGCAGATTGGATTCAAAATGGGGGCATGATTCAAAATGGGGCCATGCCAAAATAAGGTGGTAGCCTCTACATACTTAAGATTTCTAGGTACTCAAAGCAATACATTTGTAAATCAAAAAGGGGGGAAAGTGCCAAAAAGTCCAATCAGGGTCACCGAGCGCACACAGCGAGAAGCACTGGCGTCACTGCAGGGGGGGTGGAGCTCTAAGTTCCGCCGCGATCCGACCCTCCGTTACACGGGTGTACGAAGCAGCCTCGCCCCCTCGCCTTCTGAACTATTCAAGGTGGCGAAAACAATGCACAGGAGACTCCCTGTGCGTTGTTTTCACCGCCTTGAATGGTTCAGAAGGCGAGGGGGCGGGAAGCCCCAGAATGATCGAGGTGGCAGTCGGAAAAACACAGCAGAGAGGGAACTGGCCTGCTGGAAGGTTTAGCAGTATCTTAAGAGGACACAAACGGTTGGGGAGATGCAATGTTTTCTTGATGGTCCCATTCATACCTTCCTACTACCTATCCAGGCCACACTGATGAATCTGGCTTACGTCTTTCCTGCCACTGAGCCCTCTCATCACAGATATCTTTCCAGGGCTCTTCTCGGTGCCAATCATTCAAGCCCCACCCCTCTCCTCAGCTAACCTGCCACCTCTCCCACCGTACACCATTTACAACTAAAACGCAGCAGGAAAAGCGTCCTGAGGGTCATCTGTTCTTGGGTTGTACAATTTCAGTCAGGGCGGGAGGGGGGCTTGAATGTTTTGACAGCTCCCCTCAATGAAGTAGTTCTCAGACATACAAATCCAGCATGAAGGTTCCATAAACTAACTCCCCCCCCCCCCCAACATGCTAGTGTTATATACTGGAGGGACTATTTTATGCATTTAATTCCATAAATATCCCCGTCTGCAACTTGACATGGTATAGCCCAGCATAATTCACATGGGCCATCTGCTTATCTGTTTCAGCTCTTTACAGTATATTCATTTCATTTGAGTCATTTGTATATTGCCCTTCAGGCCAAGACCTCTCAAGTAAATTTACATACAATCAAAAGAAAAAAAATCAAGTATTTTGGCTATTGCCGCTGGTTCTGAATGCTACAGCAGGTCTAATTTAAACAGACCCCATGAAAATGGCTACCAGGTACTCTCAGCAGTATAGCCTGCCCTGGTCTTGTGAACAGAAGAATCTCTGAAGATGTCTGTGGGACCCATAATTACTGACATTTCCAGAGGCTCCTCCTCAGCTTAACATTTCTGCGATGCCCCAATTTGAACTACATGACTCAGTGGACCACCAAAGCACCAGCAGCAGCCGCCGCCACCACCAACACACCCCTCCTTGAAAAGCCTGAAGGAATTGCACCTTGGTAAGATACCAGAGACTCGTCTACTTATGTACAGTAGCCATAGCAAGATGGGGAGGACAAAGAGCCTATGACGTACTAAAATGGCCAATGTATTACGTTTCAAGTTTTTGTAGGCTTCAATCTGCTTAATCACAGGCACACAGCAACCTACAAAAATTCCACCACAACAATATCTGTTACAGCGCAATCCGACTTAACTTTTGGGCCGGTTTAACCAGCGGCGCAGCGAGAACGGGAGGCCCCAGAATGGAAAAGGGATTCAAATCCCCTTTGAATTCCTCTTTTGGAGGGGATTTTAATCCTTTTTCCATTCTGGGGCCTCCCGTTCTCGCTGCGCCGCTGGTTAAACTGGCACAACAGTTAAGTCAGATTGCGCTGTTAGTCTTTCATGGTTCCACAGGACTCTTGTGTGTTTGCTGCAAAAGTTAAGTCAGATTGCGCTGTTAGTCTTTCATGGTTCCACAGGACTCTTGTGTGTTTGCTGCAACATGTCAGCACAGTGTCTTTTGGGATTTGTGCAAGCAAAAAAAAAAAAAAAAAATCCACTTCGAAACCTCCTGCCATGCTGCACTCGCAGCACTGAAATGCAAGGCTCACCCATTTCGTCAGGGGCTTCCTCCTTTATGCACGACACAGGAAAGCAATCCACCAAACTGGAGACCTCACCAGGTGACTGTATTCTTAAAGCAAGTGGCTCCTGACTGGCTGGGCTACGTTCTTTAGTCCCCTCCAGCAAGCCTTCCTCCTCTGTGGAATACTGGGAAATGGAGTCTGCTCGGGACACCCCACGATGGCTGAAATTGGGCAGTTTGTCTGGAGGTGGGATGTTTGCGTCATTAGCCAAAAGATGATCAAGCCGGTCATAAAAGAGCCACGCTAGGTGCCCTTTCCCAGGGGAATTGTTGGCCTTGGCTATCCTATAGTCCCTCTTCAGAGTTTTGATTTTTGACCTGCACTCCAGTGCGGAACGTTTGTGGCCTCTCTTAGCCATCTTGCTGGCAACAACTTGGAAAGTTTCGATGTTTCTATGGCTCCTTTGAAGCTCCTGCTGGATCTCCCGCTCCCTCCAGATGACCAAGAGGTCAATCACCTCCGGGTATGTCCATGTTGTGCCACGATACTGCCTGTAGGGGGCAATGGCAGGTTCTGCAGGTTCTGCAGCTATAATCAAGGAGGGAAGAAAAGTTAACACCGTTTGGAAAAATAGCAATTCAACTGATTACCTGTGGCCTGGAGGTGCAGAAGTGGGGGGGGGGGGGGAAGGACACTCATTTCCAGCCAGACGAACAAGAGGCACTGGAATGCTTTTCAAGTTAGATTGCTCAAATCATCTAACAAATGGGGCACAAAATCTGGAACATAAAGAAAGAATTGCCTCCAGATGATGGGGCAGGGAAGGGTTACAAAGATCTCTCTCTTGTTTTTGGCCACAAGTGAAACAGGACAAGGAGGCAAAAGCAGGCTAGTACATTTTTGTAGGTATCAAGACCCAGATGAAGTTCAAGGTAGTTCTCCGAATTCAGATGCACAGGAGAGGCAAAGACAGGTTGTCAAAAGGACTTGTAAATAATTATTCTAAACTGAATAGCAATCCCTATAGAGTGTTCAATAATGAATAATGAATAACGATATTAAATAATTCAAGAAGATTTTGAGACTATAGGCAGCTGAAAAAAAATCTTGCTTTCTAGATCCTCCTTTCGCCCCCCTTCCCCCTACTCCAACCAGTTTCTGTTCCT
This sequence comes from Plestiodon gilberti rubricaudatus, assembly GCA_026170595.1. Lineage (NCBI taxonomy): Eukaryota > Metazoa > Chordata > Lepidosauria > Squamata > Scincidae > Plestiodon > Plestiodon gilberti. The sequence goes on from JANXHW010000002.1 coordinate 248,899,245, forward strand.
CAAGTCTTGGATTACACGTGCAGCAGAAGAGGGTGGTAGAATATCCAGCAGTTGGATGGAATGCCCCACCTTGGACTCCAGGTGCCGGATACTACTTTTGAAGGCTCCCCCACATTAAAAAAAAGCACAACTCTCTGCAAACAGAAACAGCATTGAAGGGAGACAGATTCTGTTCCAGTCCTTTGCCTGTTATGCTAGGTTTATTTTTCCATTTGCAGGAAGTTTTCACAAAGGAGAGAGTTCAAAAATGCGATTCCCGACTTGCTGTCTGGAATGGATTCAATTGCCTCATCCTGTTGCTTGTGTAGATCAGGTGGCACTGACAATCTGCTCCAGAATCCTCTTGTCCATCTTATGCAGCTCCTGATCAACTTCTGCTAGGGTTAGGGTCAGGACTGTCTCCCTCCAATCAGCACCCAAAGTGGTGCCAAATTCCACCACGAGCAGCCCCCCCCCTCCATGCCCATCACTGCTGCCTCACCTCACCTCTTCTGCTGAAAATTTGCTTCGGAATAAAGCAAAGCTACATCTGTCTAGCAGAATCTAGCCCTGGACTAACTAGCTCATTTGGTGTGCTTGTTTCATGCAACAATTTGGGCAGAACTTATTAGCTTCAGTTGGAATAGGAATTCCCTTTAAAGGATTGGGGAGCATGGTGGTTAGATTGCCCATTCTGGAATGGCAACACACTGGGATAGTTGGTTTTTTTTTATCATCAGAAAAAACCAAGTTTGGTCACACTGTTATTGCATGCTGCTTTGTGGGGGGGGTTTTTAAAAAAAAACCAAACCCAAAAATGTAGCCTTAAAAAAATAATCAGACATTACATAAAACGAACAAGTAGCAAGAAGTAGAATGGGTTGGAGGGGAAAGGGTTGAAACAATTTAAATTCTGAGACTTTGAGACAGAGACGTATTTTTAACTGTGAGAAACTGTAATTCACCTTGAACCCCCAGGAAGGAGGGAAATATGCATCTAAATGAAAAAGGGAGAGATGGTCAGACTTCATAGAACTGAAACATTACTGCGTTGCGTGACTCGCTACAACACTTTCAGCTTTCATTGGGTACCAGTCACATGTGAATTCTGAAGACCCAGAAGGATTTTCAAGCTAGGGACATATAAGGTAATAAAGAAGGAGCCCCTCTAACATGTGCAGAGTGCATTTTTTTCTCATGGTAACCACAACTAGCTCGCCCCCCACACTCTACAGAAGGAGGATGATGATGAGGATTTCTGATCCGAAGATACGCCTCATTCAGCCTCCATTCCTTTCAGGATGAATTGGCTTCTCACCTGACTTGTTGCCGGGTAGGATTCGCCTCTCTCTAGCAGCTTGCTCACTTGGGATCCATGGCTCCTCCCCTGGCTCGATCTTGCAGATCAGCTCTGGTTCATCAACAGGCAACCCTATGCAAAAAAAAGAGGCAAGGCTCAGTTTTGCTGGCAATTCAATCCACACTTGTCTCATTTTGAGATTTTAAGAACCACCATAACCAGGGGTGGGGTCAAGTTACACCTTACCCAGCAAGGCCACAGTTGAATAATTGTTCTGCATGATGACGACCCCCTACACAGAGTTCTTTGGTTCAGGTCCAGAAGGGCTCCCTGGTCCACCACGACTTCTTCAATTATCACCACCATCCAAAGCAAAACACAACAATTTGCTTTTCCCACAGTCTTGTCAGGAACTGCAGCATATAGAAACAAGCAGAGAGAGAGAGAGAGAGAGAGAGATGAAAAAGAAGAATCAGTAGGGAATTGTCTGAGAGCAACCTATGCTATAACAGTGTTAAAGCTAAGCAGGTAGCAACTTCACCTAGGCCTAGAAGACAGGCCACTGAGATCCCATGTAAGCTGGGCAGAGGAAGAGCAGGATACAAGTTCCAGGGCCCGGCCTAAATACGTGCAACTCAGCACTCTTGCTTAAGCTAAGCAAGTCTGGCTTTAGTCAGTGCCTGGCTGGGAGACTGCTGGGAATTCTTCATATACTACCTTGAGCTGGAAGGCAGGCTATTAGGCGTAGTAATGGAATACACCAGTGGTTCCCAAACTAGGAGACGCAGCTCCCAGGGGAGTTGCGGAAACCAGCCAGGGAAGTCGTGGAGTGCCACAGAATCCTCTTTGAAAACAGTACAATGCCAATTGGCAGGCATCAACATAATGTAATGGGGAGCTGCGGCCAAAGGTCGCCAATAATCAAGGGAGCCGCAGGTCGAAAAAGTTTGGGGAACACTGGAATACACTGTTAACAAAAACAACCTGACAAAATCGTTCCAGTACTGTTTGAGCTGGAGCTTAAGCTGTAATAAAGTTGTAATAAAGTTATTAAGTTGTAATAAAAGGAGAGGCCAGACAGTCGTTGCAGACAGATGTTGACTTTTGAAGAAAGCAGCAGAGATTCAGGTTTGGGGATATTTTTTGCAAGCTGTCTTGAGGGCTTTTTAAATCAAAAGGCAGGTTAAAAACACCATCAATAAGTAAGAAACCCGAGTTAGAAGGGACTCAATACAGCCCATTCTCCTGCCCAGAAAGTGAGGTCCTCTGCCAGCCAGCCACACACTCAGTCGAGATTGGCCCAAACGCCAAAGGCAGAAAAATCAAGCGCTGCGAGAACTGCTTGACTTCTCGAGCCCCAGCAGTTTCAGGATATTTTCCCCCCTCCCAGTTACTGCTTCAAGCGCTACAAAAACCTACAAAACCAGTTTGAACACAGATCACAGGAAGGAAAAAAAATAAAAACCAAGTATGCACACATTGAGCAATGAGCAATTTCTCTGCAACACAAGCTCCAAGTCTCTGAAAAGGTTGTTGTCTGTACACAGTCCCTGTCTCTGGCAGAGAAGGTGTCTGAAATCAGGTTCAGATGCCTTACCAGTTGTTTCCAGGGGTTCAAAGCCAGACCAGCCACATGGAAAGCAACCCTGAGGCCAGAAGAATTTGCAGTGGAAAAAAAGCACATAGTATACTGGTGGGAGGGAGGGGTTGTCTAGGCGCAGCAGCACATTAATTTCACAGTCACCTAATGGAAAAGGGATAACCAAGCCTTCAATTTCTACAAGCTGTAAAAAGAAAATAAAACCCAAGGCTGGAAAGCCTTTTTCAGAGAATGAAAAGTGGTGCTGCACCACATGTGTTCACTCATCCCAGTGATTATCTCTGATCAAGATTGCCCTGTTGGTTTTTGAAAGTTCTTTAAAAAACCTGTCTGACAAGAGGCAACCAAGGAGCAAAAGAAATGAGCACAAAACACACCCCAAGCAATGCTGGCTCCATTGTACCACCATCAACTCCCTTCAAAAAACCACCAGCACACACGACAACAACCTTTACTGCCAGTTTCCAGCCACAGATGCACATGATATAAGGGGGGGGGGGGACAAACAAACAGTAACCGGAGCCCATCACTAAAAGAAGACAACACCAGAGTTTCAGCAGGGAAAGGGAAAGTGGCACCAATCTAATTTCTCTTTAGGGCATTTGAAGAAAAGGGGAAAAAAAAAACACATTTTCCCTCTCCCGGGTAACACTCGATCTCTCCTTCCGGAAATTAAAGTATGAGATCAGGCAAATCATCCGGACGCATTTACCCAGAGTTAAATGACAGCAACACCTGTCCAAGAGACCCAGTGAAGTTTGTTTTGTTTTTCTGCACTAGCAGAACTAGCAATTCCAGTATTATTGATGTCTTTTAGCAACGTGAGGGAAACTTCTTCCAGTAACACCTTACCTTTTAACCAGGGCTAGTAGTTCTTGCTGGAAGGGGATCTCAGTCCCAAACCGCCTTTTCTGCTTCTTGTGTTCGGATGTGGGTCCTTGTTCCTTTTGCAATAGGGTGAGTCAGGCCAGGGCAGATCCGGTTTCCTTGCACAGGAGTCCTTAAAGGATACTGAATTTCAGGGATCCTCCAGCAGGAAATGTAAAAAGTCAGGAAGCTTTTGCTATTTTTTTTTCCATTCCCTATTTTTCCTGCAACCTAATCTGCAGGGTTCCAACAGGAGCCACAACTGTGCAACAACCCTATAGAAATAAATACGGAAGTATAAGCGACATGCAGCGCGCAAGAATTTGCAAGCAAGAAAGAAGGGGGAGGGAAAAAAAATACTGTGTACACACACAGATGCATATACACACGATTATTCAGGTAGACAGCCAAACTCTGCAGCACTTCCTGTTGGAGGAAGCGCTGGGCCAGCCAGATGCCAGAGATGACTCACACATCACCCAACTCCTCCTAGGTCCTAGAGACGGACTTTTTATCTCCTGGATTTTAAAGTGAAGGGGCTGAAGCCCCTCCAGAATTCACGTCTTAAACGTGCTTTGATTGAGAGGAAGTCCTGCTTACTGCGATGGCTGCAAGCAGCCGTTGCTGCTTCGGAGGAAGTGTGCTGAAGCAGACTTGAGAACTCGTCTACACATCACGAGCGTAAAAAGACCAGTTTTAGCTGTCGTGGCTTCCCCTGCAAGGAACCTCGGAGATTGTAGTTCAGCAAAAGGTCTGTCCCTATAAGAAAAGCCTCTCTGCCACTCGTCTGAAACTACAATTCCCAGGGTTCCCTGAGAGCAGCCCATACTCGCTAAACAAGTTTTAGAACCGGTTTATGTTTGTAGTGTAGACGTCGAGAGGAACAAGCTGGAACCAACGCCTTGAAATGGGGCATACAATGAGGATTTTAAACTAAAACGAAAAGTAAGAAACTTTATGAAGAGTTGAGGGTATGACTAAGGAGCTGTCTTACTTTGCAAGACCTGAGCATTCAACTCGAGAGGTCTGTTCTGTGCCATTGGGCTTTAGAGCCCGGAAGGTCAGAAAACAAAGAGCATTTTGAAATAAAATACGTTTAGTGCTGCAATCTGTGCGCCCACTCTAACTTAGTTCTGCACATACAAACACAGGATTGCACTGTCGGGGTGCGCCGGTTCTCCCGCCCAAACCCTGATCCTTCCTGTGGCTTTTACGACTCTCCGCCCGGAAGAAATTTAGCTTCGCTTGCTAAATTTCTGCGTGGGCCGGTTCGGACGATACTTACCGAACCGGCGCCTCTTTGAGGTAGGAGTGCCCATGCTCCCCTCACTTCCAGACACGCTGGATCTGTAGGCTAATCACGGGGGTGGTGTCGTGTAAACCAGTTCTCTGCATGTGCAGCTCGCAAGTCGCGTAGCGCAGCCCCAGATAATATTATGCAAAAATGCTTAATTCCAGGGGGTGCGCGTTCATTGCGCTAGGAGGAGCGGGTCATCAGGTGTCGTCGGAACCGCCTTAGAGAGTCAGGCAACTTTTGAGAGCGCAGGAGCAAGAAGTAGCAGCCAGGCAAATGCAGGCAATACAAGTGGCAGCCAGGCAAATGCAGTTAACGGCGCTCTCAGTAAAAAGGAAACATTAGCTTGGCACGCCTGTGCAAGGGTTTCCCGTAGTGTGAGGGCACACATAGCCGCCACCTCATGCTGGTTTAGTAACAATTTCCTCTCCTCCAAGGAATCCTGGAAGCGGCAACTCTCAAATGGGGTTGTGACTCTGAGTGACGGCATTCTCAGCACCTTCTCCAAACGATAATTCCCAGGATCCTCGGTGACTGTGAAATGGATATCGAACGAACCACTACGTATATAGGCTTGCAGTGCAGTTATATGCCCAGGTGCCAGTGGTCTGGTGGACGTGGTTACCACGTGGCGTTTCCTCCTCTGAGTGACTGACAGCGCAATCCGACTTAACTTTTGTGCCGGTTTAACCAGCGGCGCAGCGAGAACGGGAGGCTCCAGACGGAAAAGGGATTCAAATCCCCTTTGAGTTCCTCTTTTGGAGGGGATTTGAATCCCTTTTCCGTTCTGGGGCCTCCCGTTCTCGCTGCGCCGCTGGTTAAACCGGCACAAAAGTTAAGTCGGATTGCGCTGTGAGATGCCAGCATACAATACTTGAAAAAGGAGTATTTTTTCACTGGGTGCTTGATGGTTGTTAGGTCAGCACCATTGTTGTGTTGCCTGTGCCAAACCTAGTCGTTGTGTTGGCAGTGATGAGAACAGGATCCGTTCAGTGTGTTCCAAAATAATAATATAATAAGGAGCCATAGCTCCAGTACTCTTCCCCCTCCCCTCAGTGCAAGGCTTCAAGGTTCAAGGAACTCCAATTCTCTTCTCCAAATACTTCTACCTAATTATAATTGCTTGCTTGTTGTTGTTCAGTCGTTAAGTCGTGTCCGACCCTTCGTGATCCCATGAACCATATCCCGCCAGGCCTTCCTGTCCTCCACTATTTTCCTGAGTTCGCTCATTTTCATGTTCGTTGCATCGGTGATGCTGTCTAACCATCTCATCCTTGGCCTTCCCCTTCTCCTTTTGCCTTCAATCTTTCCCAGCATCAGAGTCTTCTCCAGAGAGTCCTCTCTTCGCATTAGGTGGCCAAAATATTTGAGTTTCAGCCTTAGTATCTGTCCTTCCAGGGAACAGTCAGGGTTGATTTCATTTAGGATTGACTGATTTGATCTCCTAGCAGTCCAAGGGACTCTCAGGAGTCTTCTCCAGCACCACAGTTCAAAAGCATCTATTCTTCGGCGCTCAGCCTTCCTTATGGTCCAACTCTCGCAACCATACATTGCTACTGGGAACACCATCGCCCTGACTATGCGAACTTTTGTTGGCATGGTGATATCTCTGCTTTTTATTATGCTGTCTAAGTTTGCCATAGCTTTCCTTCCAAGGAGTAAGCGTCTTTTAATTTCATGGCTGCTGTCTCCGTCTGCAGTGATCTTGGAGCCCAGAAAAGTAAAATCTGTTACTGCTTCCATTTCTGCCCCTTCTATTTGCCAGGAATTGATGGGCCCAGATGCCATGATCTTGGTTTTATTAATGTTGAGTTTCAAGCCAACTTTTGCACTCTCCTCTTTCACCCTCATCAAGAGGCTCTTTAGTTCTTCTTCACTTTCTGCCATTAGGGTGGTATCGTCTGCATATCTGAGGTTGTTGATATTTCTCCCGGCAATCTTGATTCCAGCTTGCGATTCATTCAGCCCTGCATTTCTCATAATGTACTCTGCATATAAGTTAAATAGGCAGGGTGACAATATACAGCCTTGCCGTACTCCCTTCCCAATTTTGAACCAGTCGGTTGTTCCATGGCCGGTCCGAACTGTTGCTTCTTGACCCGCATACAGGTTTCTCAGGAGACAGGTAAGGTGGTCTGGTACCCCCATCTCTTTAAGAATTTGCCACAGTTTGTTGTGATCCACACAATCAAAGGCTTTTGCGTAGTCAATAAAGCAGAAGTAGGTGTTTTTTTGGAACTCTCGTGCTTTCTCCATGATCCAGCGCATGTTGGCAATTTGATCTCTAGTTCCTCTGCCTCTTCGAAACCCAGCTTGTACGTCCGGTAGTTCTCGGTCCACGTACTGCTGAAGCCTAGCTTGTAGGATTTTGAGCATAACCTTGCTAGCATGTGAAATGAGTGCAATTGTGCGATAGTTTGAGCACTCTTTGGCACTGCCCTTCTTTGGAATTGGAACGTAAACTGACCTTTTCCAATCCTTTGGCCACTGCTGAGTTTTCCAAATTTGTTGGCATATTGAGTGCAGCACTTTCACAGCATCATCATTTAGGATTTTAAGTAGCTCAGCTGGGATATTATCATCTCCACTAGCTTTGTTGTTAGTGATGCTACCTAAGGCCCACTTGACTTCACTCTCTAGGATGTCCGGCTCTGGGTCAGTGACCACACCAGCGTGGTCATCAGGAACATTAAGATCTTTCTTGTATAGTTCTTCTGTGTATTCTTGCCATCTCTTCTTAATCTCTTCTGCTTCTGTTAGGTCTCTGCCTTTTTTGTCCTTTATCATGCCCATCTTTGCACAAAACGTTCCCTTGATATCTCCAATGTTCTTGAAGAGATCTCTAGTCCTCCCCATTCTGTTGTTTTCCTCGATTTCCTTGCATTGTTCATTTAAGAAGGCCTTCTTATCTCTCCTTGCTATTCTCTGGAACTCTGCATTCAGTTGTTTATATCTTTCCCTTTCACCTTTGCTTTTTGCATTCCTTCTTTCCACAGCTATTTGTAAAGCCTCATCTGACAGCCACTTTGCTTTTTTGCATTTCTTTTTCTTTGGGATGGTTTTCGTTGCTGCCTCCTGTACAATGTTACGAACTTCCGTCCATAGTTCTTCAGGCACTCTGTCTACCAGGTCTAATGCCCGAAATCTATTCTTCACCTCCACTGTATACTCATAAGGGATATGGTTTAGGTCATATCTGACTGGTCTAGTGGTGTTCCCTGCATTCTTCAGTTTAAGCCTGAATTTTGCAATAAGAAGCTCATGATCTGAGCCACAGTCAGCTCCAGGTCTTGTTTTTACTGATTGTATAGAGCTTCTCCATCTTTGGCTGCAAAGCACATAATCTATCTGGTTTCGGTATTGACCATCTGGTGATGTCCATGTGTAGAGTCGCCTCTTGTGTTGTTGGAAAAGAGTGTTTGCTATGACCAGCGTGTTCTCTTGACAGAACTCCGTTAGCCTTTGCCCTGCTTCATTTTGCGCTCCAAGGCCAAACTTGCCTGTTGTTCCGTTTATTTCTTGATTTCCTACTTTAGCATTCCAGTCTCCTATGATGTAAAGGACATCTTTTTTGGGTGCTAGTTCTAGAAGGTGTTGTAGGTCTTCATAGAACCGGTCAACTTCATCTTCTTCGGCATCAGTGGTTGGGGCATACACTTGGATTACTGTAATGTTGAATGGTTTGCCTTGGATTCGAACTGAAATCATTCTGTCGTTTTTGAGGTTGCACCCCAGTACTGCCTTTCCCACTCTTTTATTGACTATGAGGGCTACTCCATTTCTTCTAAGGGATTCATGCCCACAGTAGTAGATATGATGGTCACCTGAATTAAATTCGCCCATGCCCGTCCATTTTAGTTCGCTGATTCCCAAGATGTCAATGTTCAATCTTATCATCTCATTTTTGACCACATCCAGCTTGCCTTGATTCATAGACCTCACATTCCATGTTCCTAAGCAGTATTGCTCCTTGCAGCATTGGATTTTCCTTTCAACCTCAGACACATCCACAGTTGGACGTCCTATTGGCTTTGGCCCAACCGCTTCACTCTTTCTGGGTCTACTTGGAATAGTCCTCCGCTCTTCCTCAGTAGCATATTGGACACCTTCCGACCTGAGGGGCTCATCTTCCGGCGTCATATCTTTTAGCCTTTTGGTACTGTTCATGGGATTTTCTTGGCAAGGTTACTGGAGTGGGTTGCCATTTCCTTCTCCAGTGGATCACTTTTAGTCAGAACTCTCTGCTACGACCTGTCCGTCTTGGGTGTCCCTGCACGGCATAGCTCATGGCTTCATTGAGTTACGCAAGCCCCTTCGCCACGACAAGGCAATGATCCATGAAGGAGTTTGCTTGCTACCCTCCTTGTTTTTCTTTAGATGCAGATCTCCGCAGGCTATGCATTAAATTTCAGGTGCTATCTAAGCAAGCAGGTTGCCAGAGCAGCGAAGGGAGTTCAATGGACTGCTTTTCTCATGTACTTTTCGAAATGGAGGTGTAGCCTGGAGGTTTGAGACGGTTCCCTGCCTGAAGAAGCTAAGCAGGGTCAACTTCAGTTTTTGCTTGGATGGGAGACAATACAGAAAATAAATAATTTTTGTTAACATAGTAATTTCATAGCCTCATCTTTTTGGCTACCTGCCTTTCAGGAGTTCTGTGAGATGAGACACCTGACCCCACTCTCCTCCAGAAGGATAGTGGAGATCCAGAGAAGCCAGCAAGGCTAGTACAGCAAGCAATTTTCAATCCTTTTCATCTCACGGCACACTGACAAGGCGCTAAAATTGTCAAGGCACACCATCAGTTTTTTTTACAATTGACAAGGCACACCATACTGCTGCTCACATCCCCCAATGGCCCTACTAATAAATGACCCTCCCCTAAACACCCATGGCATGCCTGCAGACCACTGGAGGCACACCAATGTGCCATGGCACAGTGGTGGAAAATTGCTGACTTAGTACATGCTCCTAAGAACATAAGAAGAGCCCTGCTGGATCAGGCCAAAAGCCCATCTAGTCCAGCTTCCTGTGTCACACAGTGGCCCCACCAGATGCCTCAGGGAGCACAAGACAACAAGATAACCTGTTTCCCGTTGACACTCCCTTGCACCTGGCACAGAGAAAACCCACTTCTAAAAACCAGGAGGTTGCTTATGGCTTGTAACCTGTGATGGTCTTTTCCTCCATGAATCTGTCCAAACCCCTTTTAAAGGCATCTAGGCCAGATGCCATCACCACATCCTGTGGCAAGGAGTTCCACAGATGAATTACACGCTGGGTAAAGAAATATTTTCTTTTGTCCGTTCTAACTCTCCCTCCACTCAATTTTAGTGCGTGTCCCCTGGTTCTGGTGTTATGCGAGAGGGAGAAGAATTTCTCTCTATCCACTCTCTCCATCCCATGCATAATTTTATAAGTCTCAATCATGTCCCCCCTCAGGCGCCTTTTTTCTAGGCTGAAAAGCCCCAGACGCTGTAGCCTTTCCTCATAAGGGAGGTGCTCCAGCCCACGAATCATTCTGGTCGCTCTTTTCTGCACCTTTTCCAATTCAACTATATCCTTTTTGAGGTGTGGTGACCAGAACTGGACACAATACTCCAGATGTGGCCTTACCATCGATTTGTACAAAGGCATAATGATATTCGCCGTTTTATTCTCAATCCCTTTTTTAATGATCCCGAGCATGGAATTGGCCTTCTTCACAGCCGCCGCACACTGGGTCGACACTTTCATCGACCTGTCCACCAGCACCCCAAGATCTCTCTCTTGATCCGTCACAGACAGCTCAGAACCCATTAGCGTATATGTGAAATTTTGGTTTCTTGCCCCAATGTGCATCACTTTGCACTTACTTACATTGAAGCGCATCTGCCATTTTGCTGCCCATTCTCCCAGTTTGGAGAGATCCTTCTGGAGCTCTTCACAATCCCTGATGGTCTTTACCACCCGGAAAAGTTTAGTGTCATCTGCAAACTTGGCCACCTCACTGCCTATCCCCGACTCCAGGTCATTTATGAATAAGTTGAAAAGCACCGGTCCCAAGACCGATCCTTGGGGCACACCACTTTTCACCTCTAGCCGTTGTGAAAATTGTCCATTGACTCCCACTCGCTGTTTCCTGGTCTTCAACCAGTTCCTAATCCACAAGAGGACCTGCCCTCTTATTCCCTGACTGTGGAGTTTTCTCAGGAGCCTTTCATGAGGGACCGTGTCAAACGCCTTCTGAAACTCCAGATATATAATATCCACGGGTTCGCTCGCATCCACATGCCTGTTGACCTTTTCAAAAAATTCTAACAGGTTTGTGAGGCAAGACTTTCCCTTGCAGAAGCCATGCTGACTCTCCCTCAGCAGAGCTTGTTCTTCTATGTATTTTAAGATTTTATCCTTAATGAGACTTTCCACCATCTTCCCTGGAACAGATGTTAGGCTGACCGGCCTGTAGTTTCCCGGGTCCCCCCTCCTTCCTTTTTTAAAGATTGGCGTGACATTAGCTATCCTCCAATCCTCTGGCACAGTGGCAGTTTTAAGGGACAAGTTGCATATTTTGGTCAAGAGGTCAGCAACTTCATTCTTGAGTTCCTTCAGAACTCTTGGGTGGATGCCATCCGGACCTGGTGATTTATTGATCTTTATTTTGTCAATTAAGTCTGAGACGTCTTCTCTTTTAACCTCTATTTGACTTAATTCTTTAGTCAGGGGAGACCGTTCCGGCAGCGGTATTTGCCCGAGGTCTTCTGCCGTGAAGACAGATGCAAAGAACTCATTTAATTTCTCTGCAGTCTCCAAGTCCCCTTTTATCACCCCTTTCTCTCCCTCACCATCCAGCGGACCAACCGTTTCCCTGGCAGGTTTCCTGCTTCTAACATATTTGAAGAAGCTTTTATTATTCCCTTTTATGTTGCCTGCCATACGTTCCTCAAAGTCTTGCTTGCTCCTGTTTCTTTGTTCCAAAAAGTGATGGATTCAGTTAGGGAACCTTGACCATCTTCCTCTTTTCTGGAGGTCAGCATGTCGCCACAGTCAGTATCTTCTGGGAGAAGAGGATGTGAATTTGTCTTCTGTTTTTATTTTATTTATTATTACTGGTACATTTTAATCCGACCTCTTTCTTCAAGGGGCTCAGAGCAGCAAATGTGATCTCCCCATCCCATGTTTTCCTTACAACCACCTTGTGGGGTAGGTGAGACTGAGAGAGGGACAATGACTAGACCAAGGTCACCCAGCGAGTTTCATTGCTGAGCAGGGAAGCAAAACTGTGAATAAGGCCGAGACACACCAAACACGTCGGCGTGTGTCACGTCCAGTGGCATCCGCATGCGGCTCAAAAAATCTGGTGTGTCTTCTCTCTGTCCGGAACGCACAGAAACGTTGGAGAGCGACGTTCCCGTGCATGCTAAGTCGATCCATGCTCGACTTTTGCCACATTCAGCCAACAGGAGACTGAGTTTGGTGCTATGGGGGCGGGACACAGAGTGGCACATTGGCCAATCAGAATCGATGTCTGAAAAGACTCGATTCTGATTGGCTAACAGGGAGTTCTGGGGGCGGGGCTCTCCTCTCTGGCATCCTTCAGTGTAAACAGGCTGCGTCTTGGTGCGGTGGCTGTTCTCGGCATATCAGCTATTTTCGCGCCGCAGCCAGTCACGCCACAGGAGATGTAAGAAAACGTCACGCCTCTTGGAGCGTTTCCAGAAAGGTGGTCTCAAACCTCATGACCTGAGCTATCGTGGCTGGCTATGTGCCCATTCAGCATCGGCATAGGTCTGGCACTGTGCGCACTGGCCAATGCAGGAAGCAGGCAAGGCATGGTTGCTGTGCCCAGGTGCGTCGCTGGCCCGCGGCGGGGAGGGCGGGCCACCGGGAGTGACATGCGACCCCCTGGGGAGAGCGGGGAGGGCGGAAACTCACATTTCGTCGATCTGCCTTCGGCCCTCCCGCCCTCCCCTGTGTACGTTTGGCTCCAAAATGAGCCGAAAACGGCGCGGGGGGGGCGGGGTGCTGTGCGCCTGCGCGTGACATCACGCGCGGGGGCGGGGCCGCGTCATTAAAGGTGACGTGCGCTCCCCGGTGACGCGGGTCCTTGTGGTGCTACTGGCTGTGCCCTGTGTTGCCTGTGATGACTAGAGGTGGGAGAAAACGGTTTTATTTTTTCGTGGATAGTAGCGTTTACCCAAAATGAAAATAGCAGACAGCGGTGTTATGTTTTTATTCCAAGTTCCCATTTCTATCAATTCTAACTGCTTTTAAAGCATACTAGGTAGGTGATATAGGTTGTGCAGTGTCAGCAGATGAATAAAGATTCGAGACAAATGCTTTGGTTTTTTAATGGGCCACTCAGCTGGCTAGGCAGTTTTTCCTCAGGCCAAGCCATGAGGTAGTCAAGCCCAGCCAGCCTACAGTGACAAATAAAATGTCAATTGACCTTTATTTTAAAGAATTTTGCTTACTACACTTATGGCCCAATCCGGTGTAGAATTAGGCCGGCAGAGCTCTCGCTCCGCCAGCCTAAGGAGTTGCAAACGTGTCATAAAGCACATTTGCAGCTCCTTTAGAGTAAGCGGCACTGGTGCGGAGGCCGACACCACTCACTTCGCTGCCTAACCTGAGGGAGGGGGCCCAGAGACGATGCTGCGCCCCACGTGGGAGGGGACGCCGACGCTACGCCCCCACGTGACGCCGGGCATGACGTCACACGGCTCCGACCACGCCCCCCCCCACCATTTTCCAGGCCATTTCGGAGCCGTTTGGCGCCAGGGCGGGCGGGCCCAACCCCCGCTCGACGGAGGCAGCGATGGACGTCCAGGCAAGTCCTACACCTTGGGGCCCACCGCCCCAACCCCCGCGACGCTTCTGAGGGGGCCATTGGCCAGCCTGGGCTGGGAGGGGGTGGGAACATCAGCACTGATCTGCACCGATATCCTATGCCCCGTCCCAGCCGGGCCGGCCTTACACGGCCTCCCCAGATGCACGCCAGTTCCAGAGCTAGCGTGCATCTGAGGAGGCCCATTTGGGCCTGTGCTGCTTATAGCTGTTTACAGCCCAGGTTGTGCTGGTGCTGCTCACAATGGGCCTAGGAGGATGTGGTGGCTGGGTCTTTAGGCCGGCTGCTGCATCTTAGGCAGGATTGGGCTGTTACTACCGTAGTACCTTTGAGTAGCACATGATCTCAGAATGGCCACAAGGTGGCAGCACACCCCTTGGATGGCATTTACCACATCATGATTGCTTCACTATCTCCCACACTCACCTTCTGTGAAGTTTGAACAGTTTGTTGCTCTTTTGTCCAAGGTGGGCTCTTTCATCAACAGATTGACTATGTCCCCATACTTCAATACATGAAGCTGCTGTGTACTGGGTTCAGGCCAATGATTCAACTAGTTTGGCATTGTCTGCACTGACTGGCAGTGGCTGCTGATGCTTTCAAGCTGAGGTCTTTCTCAGTCCTATCACCTGAGTTCCCTTCCTTGGGAAATCCAGGGATTGAACCTGGGATACTGTACCCACCAAACATCTGGGTTTGTAGCCCCTCTTAAAGGCAGTAGGTTCCTCTGCCCTTTGCATCCAGGACAGTATGCACCAAAAGCAAGCCTCATATCCCAATAAAGCATACACAAACTCGAGTTTATGGAGCTGTGGAATGCCCTTTGCGTGAAACCCTGAGCACACCACTGGAACTGTCCATGGAGCACAGCACGCTTAAAAACGCAAACACCTTCAACAATTGCTGGAGTCTCTTCTTTTATCTCTGCCTTGTCTTGCTTCTAGGCGGGCCAGATGTTGCCATCCTGATCCATATTTCTGTAACTTCCAAGCTTGATTTCTGCAACACTCTCTCCACATGGGCCTGCCCCTGAAGACGTACAGTACAGTAGAATACAATAAAAGTTGCCAAAGTGGTAGTTTCTTTAATCAATAAAAACCAAGCAGAACAGTAACCCTCCCCTCCCCCCTCCCCCGCTGAAACTAAGCAGGTCTAGCTCTGCTTAGGGAGACCCCTGGGAACCCACTATATGCTGCCCTGAATTCCACCCTGGAAGAAAGGTGAGATATAATTGTAATAAATGACAATTTTAAAAGTCTTCATTCCTTCATTTGGTGCTGAAAAGATGTCAAAAGTTGGCACCAGGTGAGCTTCTCTGAGGAAAGCATTAAGGGGCACTACAACTGAAAAAGCCCCCTTACTAGTACCCCCCACCTAACTTCAGATGGTGGAAGGATAAAAAGGAAGGGGGAAGAAGACCGAATTTGAGGCAGACTGATGTAGGACAAAGTGGTCCCTCTCATAAGTTTGTCCCCAGCCATTTGGGGACTAATATAGTTCCAGTGGCTAGCCGCTAGTATCCTGTCTGTGTGCGTCCGTCCGTGCGTATGCGCACACACCCTTCTTTGGGAACAGTTTATTTTGCTTTGTAAACCGCTTTTGGTTGAAAAGTGGTGCATAAATATGCTTATTAATAATAATAATTTGAGAGTTGCTCATCAATCATCAGCATTGTGGATCAATCTCAACACTTTTTTTTTAAAAAAAGGGATTAATACACAGATAAAACATTCTAAACAGGTTTTAAAGAGGAAACAAGGTTCCTGTCCATAGACTGTCCAGAGGGCAGGAGAAATTGATTTTGTACACTGATGACATAACTCAATAACATCGCATGGGTTTCTTTGGCATGGGCTAACCGCTAACGGCTAAGGAGCAAACCCTGTTACTATGGGGTCTTCAAGGGCTACGTGTTGAAATGAGAGTCGTCACGGAGGTATTGTAAGTAAAGACAGTCCAGCTACATCCAGGGCAAGACTAATCTAATTTTCAACAGCCAGTGGTAGCAGACAAATCTAGTATCGGCCAACTGCAGTCTATTCTTCGACATCCAATCGCGTGGGTTCGTTGCTATTTCAAGTAGCCAATCACTGAGCCCAGTTCTAATGCTAAACGCTTTTTGTTTACCTTACTGCAAGTTTTTCTTGTATCTGTGGTAAGGTAAGGAAACTCCCGTTGCAACCTAATGCTTTTTTTTTCTAGCAGTTTGTTGTCAATGCAAAGTTATGAATCTCTCGCCAGCCCGCCCAAGTGTTTTTTCCCCTTTGCATTTTTTGCTAAATCTAAATGCACTTATTTTCCGAGAACGTCGCAGTATCAGCCCCACTTGTCGTATTTCTGAACTTCACAATGCGGCTCGTTTGTTTTGAAACCTTGGCAACACCCTAGAAAAAGCACTCCAGAATTTATTTTAGTTTGAGCACTTGTGATGTACATAGTCTCTACTTCTGTTGATAAATAAAATAAAATTATGATAGCGTATTAAGGAAAAAAAAAATCTCCTTCGAGCCGGAATCGAACCAGCGACCTAAGGATGACTAGTTACGTACTCTACAGTCCTCCGCTCTACCAGCTGAGCTATCGAAGGAACGTGCCTGAGTTTCTGAATCATGGGATATGACTGCCTCTTCATCGAAACGCTCTCTTCCAAATACATTAACAATGCAACAAAATCTTACATGTATCCTCAGACGTGCTACAATTTTGAGTGGAAGGTGATAACGATTTACGGTTTCTAACATTCAGGCAACGGCATTCCAATCATGATCTTAAAATAGTCTTTTGTAGACGTAGACGATACAAGCAGGAATTAGGCCTATTTTGGAGCCCGATTCTACGGAAGTTTAGTTAAGGAAGTGACCACAGGAGGACTGATAGGACAGTGCGTTGGTGCGTTGCAGGCGGCTGGTAGAGGCTTCAAAAAGGAGCGTGCCCAAGACTATGCACTAGGACGGGGCGCCCCCGCCGCCCCCCGCCCAAATCGAATGGAGGAAGGTTTCCCCTGGGCTGGACTCCTCTTTTTGAAAAAGCTCATTCATCTCCTGCCCTCTGGAAACCTGCCTGGACCCACACTTAGTTTGTTGCATTGCACAGCACAGGCAATGCAAAAGCAAAACTGTTCTGCGGAGACTTGCTAGTTGTAGCCCCCGAGATAAGGAAGGGTGGCTCCTCCAATATCCCTCCGTTTTTTGATCCTGTTTCTTTAAGAAGCAAGGCCAGGAAGCCTCAGGATGCGATGGCCATGTGAGAGACGAGGACGACAATTTCAGTTTTGCTGCAGAAGCGCGAGCTAGTGCTTGGGGTTCTCTGACCTTCTCAAGGGCTTAACAGTCAGTTATCAGATAAATTGTGCTTGGTTTTCTTTTCCTTATCTTTATTTTTAACCAATCTTTTGGTTAAAAGCTTATCCTTGGAGCGTTTCCTGTGAGTTGTGAATTTGCATTATTAACCTCTCTTAAAAATGGTGTTGGCGCCACTGGAACTACTGTGGGTTTTGAGACCGGCCTGTTGAAGACCACTTAGGAATGCAGTTTGAAAATGGGAAAAACACCTACTTTGGAAGCTTTGCACTCTGGTCTGACCTTGGAGATGAAAGGATGGCTCGTGTTTTTCCATAGTCTCGCCCCTTCCTTAGCCTTAGGTACACGTACAAAAAGGCAACTATAGAACATCCAAGTCTCCCTTAGACCACGAGCTTATGCACACTTTCCTGAGAATAAATCCCATTAAACTCAACGGGGCTTACTTCTAAGTAGCCATGCATACAACTCCACTGTTAGAGGCACCAGGGACGACCTCGACTTGAATCCTTGACTGAGCGGTATGTCATTGGATTCCTTTTATAATTAAAAAGCCACTGTGGATTTCTTGAACTGTAATCAGTCCAGTGGCTGATTCAGGTAGAAGCCAAAAAAGAATTTTCTGGCCCCCTCAAATTCGGGAAGAAAAGAATGCCCTTCCCTTGGTGGTCCTTCTCCCTGTCCCATGCAGTCAGGAGCCAGGTCTAGATGGAAATGAACTGATTTGTTCTGTAAAGCATCTCTTTCAATGCACCTACTTGGGGTGTTTTTTCTTGGGGTCAAAGCACTTTAAATGCATGTGTTACCCTGCCTTTTTATATAAACAAACAAACCACAACAGCACTGGGGTGTGTATGGGAAACAGAACAAAACTGCATCAACAGAACACAGTAATCCCCAGCATGGTTTTGATCCCAATTGCACAGCTCATGTGCTATTTTAAATTGCTTCCACTGGCATTCAATGAAGGTTATTTTTATAAGACAGCAGGTAGGGGTTATGCGAGCGCCCTTATTCTCCCCTTTTTTTTAAATAAACAAACAGTCCATCATGCACACTTAATGTCACACACATTAATTAGCTCTCAGGCAGATCTAAGAGCTGTTTGTGGGTGGAAAGTCCCACCTTTGAGTGGGTGGGTAATATTGAACACCAGACTGATTTGTTCCAACTTTCTTAGTACACTGTGTAATACTGAAATCAGCTAGGTCAGTGTTTCCTAAACTGTGGGTCACAACCCACGGTGCGGTGGGGTCATGACCAGATGCTCACTGTTGCTCTGCAAAGCACTTCTGGGAGCCACTTCCAGCTCACGCCAGAATGCCTTGGGGAAGCAACTTCCTTTTCTGCAAATGCAACTTCTGGTTTGCTTCTGCAACTTCCGGTTAATGCTTAGAGGCATTCTGGGGCCCATGGAGGCTGTTCCAGGTCCAGTGCAACCCAGCAGCAACCTCTCAGAAGTGCTTTGTGGCACAACATTGAGCATTGTGGCGCAACTCACTGCAGGACGCAGAGGTGGGGTGTGGCAGAAACAAGTTTTGGAACCACTGAGCTAAGTTGTTTCATCTTCTAGTCAGTACACGTGTGAAGTTCTGGTAGATTTGAAGAGACCACATTGAAGACCCAATTACCTCAATGTGAATTTTTTCCTCACCTGAGACAATGACACTTGGACTTTCAACTTAAGTGGCAAAAAGAATATTTTCCAACACATTCGGTACTATTGTGTGATAAAATGGGCCATCTGTAACTACTCTAAGTTCAAACAACACTTTATACTTTTTGGTTACAGAAAAGAGCCACAAGTGGAAGGGATTTCTGTTTTCCTTGAAGGAGGTCCAAGCATTTTAGGTAGGTACTCAGAGCAATCCCACCTAGAGAAACAAGGCTCAGATATTTTATACGGTGACCACAGCTGACTTTATAGGCAACATGGTTGGGTAGGAAAATGGCTAAAACGTTTTTATTCTAGCAGGCAGTTTGAGGCAATGGCTGAACTTTAAAATGGTTACTTGATAAACACTCTCTGTTGGTTAAAAATTGATTTGCAAAAATCAGATAACCATCCCTCCATTTCATTATTAAGCATTTTAAGTGGCAATGTGGCAGGGTAAACATTGTTTTAAAAATCAGCTGATTTGATATTTTGCACCGTTTCCTCTTCCAAGGTATAAATTCTCATATAGAAGTGCAGATCCCATGCCAAATAACTTTGTTGTTGTTGTTCAGTCGTTAAGTCGTGTCCGACCCTTCGTGATCCCATGAACCACATCCCGCCAGGCCTTCCTGTCCTCCACTATCTTCCTGAGTTCGCTCATTTTCATGTTCGTTGCATCGGTGATGCTGTCTAACCATCTTTGCCTTCCCCTTCTCCTTTTGCCTTCAATCTTTCCCAGCATCAGAGTCTTCTCCAGAGAGTCCTCTCTTCGCATTAGGTGGCCAAAATATTTGAGTTTCAGCCTCAGTACCTGTCCTTCCAGGGAACAGTCAGGGTTGATTTCCTTTAGGATTGACTGATTTGATCTCCTAGCAGTCCAAGGGACTCTCAGGAGTCTTCTCCAGCACCACAGTTTGAAAGCATCTATTCTTCGGCACTCAGCCAAATAACTTAATGCTCCCAAATTGCTTATACTCATGTTTCCTTAAGGCACAGAGAGGTTAAGAATCTGGAAAGCAGGCATATTTGACATGGGAATCATTGCTATTTAATTCAATACTATTCCATTTACAAGATGGGGTGGAGCTGGCTAAACCTACCTTTTCACCTGCTAGCCCCAGGGGGCATCACCCAGTCATCTACTGCATGCACTTCCTGCTGATCTGGGCAGCATGCAAATCTTGGCAGCTTGCATTAGCATGTCCCCTTAGGCTATATAAGTATTCTAAGAAAATTCAGCAGCTGGAGAAAGTGACAGAGGTCTGGAAGGAACAGAGGCTAGTCTTTCTGAAATGTTATAAAAATGACCCCAGGAACCAAGAACTGGCCAAATCAGAAGCAGTCCTAATTTCACTACTGCTCTGCTAATAAGGCGCTCACACATACACACACTCGCACTCGTTCCTTTTGAGCAAATGCGTCTTATTGGCTGATCTACTTCAAATAATAGTTCCCCAATTCAAAAACTAAATGTAGGAAAAATATTAGCTAATTATAAATTGCACTGTGGTCTCAAAAGTTGCCAGTAGCCTCTTACTGTGTCTCTCTGGCAGGTTTTAATGGGAGGCACTGGTGTTTTACCACACAAAAACTCAGGCTATGTGCCCCTAAAAATAAAGTAGCAGTTTGCCAGATTTCAACACCCTTCATATTCTTGGTCATATATGACAATTTTTAAACACAGGAAGATTGTTTGACAATTGGGCAAAACTGTGCAAACACATATTTGCATGAACTGATTTTGCACAAACAAGAGAGCAGGGTGGGGTGGAGTGGCAAGGGTATGGAGAATGCTGAGTGGTGGGATGTAGCTATAGAATGTATATAGCCATGAAGAAGAGACAATGTTCAAGGCACTAAATCTCCACTCTGACGTTTCAAAAATTGTGCTCTACAGCGACTTCTGAAATTTCATGAGGAAATTGCCTGTATAGCTAAACTCAACAAACAGCCATGAGGGCTAGAATTTTGTGGGGCTTTAAAATTCTCAATTCAATTCAATTCTCTACTTCCCAGGACACTGATGTAGAACTTTCATGTTCAGGTATACTTTGCCTCTGGTTATGTTATGTTGTGGGCAAATAACAGGGGAGACAATCATGATCGTACTCTGCTTAGGGGTTTCCACAGAGCAGCTGGCTGGTCATCAGAAACAGGACTAGAAAGATTTTTGATCTGGACCAACAAGACGTTTGCACTCCCCCCCCCCCATTTTTTTTTTTTTACTCTATACGTGACATTAAAACAGAAGTTAAAATGACTCCGAGTTCAAAGGCATGGGTTGTCGGAAAAGGACCGGCTTATTTTATTCTGGAAAATATGTTTTTGCATCTTTAAACTTTTTTCCTCAGACTGAAATTTGGACATAAAAACAGTTCACTCTCCATCTAATACTTTTGCTCACCCCAATTTTTAACAAAGTTTGTTTCCAGTTGGAATTTCCAACAGAGTCAGTTCCGTGAGCAGAGGGGGTGCTTTGAAGGGAAGAAAAAAAAAAGACACACAATTATTTGCAGCTGCTGGCAGATTTCTCCCCAACTGGCCCAGAACCTTACCTTGACCACTGGGATCTCACCTGATCTCCTCCCCATTCCCTGTCACACGAACCACTACTCAGAAGTAGCACCGAGGGATAAAACCAAAGGAACAGACCACATGCCACAGGAGAAGGGCCAGGCAACAGATGGTATGAAGGAAGAACTTATAGAAATATGCTATCTCCCCCAAAAGAGGTGGGGTGGGGAAAGGAAGGAGAGAGGACTTCTGAGATCTGATTGTTCATGCAGGAATGAAAGTCAGAGTCAGTTTCCTAAAATACTGTCCATCCTCTGTCTTTGGTAGTGGCAGTGGGGAAATCTTAAGAGTCGTACACGTAGATAAGATCAACTCCTTTCTGGAAAGGGGGAAGAAGGGCATGGTGTGTGTGTGGTTGTGCTGGAAGAAAGGCAGCTTCACTAGCTTTCTCCTATCCACTCTGCTTCTATTTCAGCAACCAAGGGCCTTTGCTTATGCCCCTCAGGACAGGAGGAAGTGGATGGCAACAGAAAGCACTCCCCCCCCCCTGAACCTCACTAATGGTCTTCTACCAGCAAGAGATTTCACACCTGAAGGTGCTCCTATATTGGCACAGGAGATCTGTTTGAGTCAAGACACTTGTAGCCCGAAGAAAGACAAGTCCTGGAGCAGTTTCTAATTTTGATGTTGCACCTCCTGATGAGATTGGCAGATTTCAAAAGCAGGGGGTTAAGATCTGCTGGGAGTTCCAGACAAAGAATCCAACTCACCATTACCACAGACTCTCTTCCATTCTCCCATGCTCCATAAGGACAGTCTCACATGTACACCCAAGTAGAATTCATATGAACCATGATGAGGAGTCCCAGACCTTCCATGGAGAGACTACCAGCCACATATGTTAGATGAATATGGGATAGGGATTCACCTTTCAAATGTAAACCTTTCCCTGAAATCCCCCATATGTATCCCCTCAATGAAGTCTCTCCAAGATGGCAAAGCTTCGCAATGGAGGCTCTCAAGAGGTCAACCTTCCTCCCCTACAGCTCTCAATGCTCTGAGACAATAGTGCTGCTTTCTTGTAGGTCACTGATCATACCAATCGATGTAGTCTCCAAACATACCAACCCCCATCTTTTCACCCACACTTAGAAATTTCATAGATATGGAAGAAAGACCTCCCACAACCATTCTACTGAACTTGACCACAGGAGGGAAATTCCTTATTAAAGTGGGATTTCAAAGCAGATACAACCTTTGTTTCTCCACTTACCTTGGAGAAATGTTTTTTAAAAAGAAAAAATTAATACAGCATTCAAACAAAATACTACCCTTTGGTGTGGTCTGAATTTTGGCCAAATGAGGTCTGAAGCCCCTTCCCCTCATCCACCTCATGAAGTGACACCGGAGCAGCTCAGCAGCACCTCCTAGAGGCAAGAAAGGGGGAGGTTTTGCACCACTGAATAAGGCTGGGCTTCTCTGGTGGAGAGTCCCTTCCGTGGTGTGTTCTGTTGCTTCAGGAATTCTCCTCTCCACTCCTCCTACAGACATGGTGGTGAGCAACTCCAACATGGCTAGAGCAGTGGCTCCCAGCCTGGTGGTCATGACCCCCAAAGGGGGTTGCAGAGTGGTTTCTGGGAGGTCGGCTGGATGGCTACCCCAAGATGGCTGATGCTCTCTTGGGGCTTGTTTGCTCACCTTGTGTTACTTTCTGCTTGCCTTTTCTGTTAATATTAGCTCACTCACTCCCCCCTCCCCCAAATGGGGCTGTTTATGAGTACAACTTTAAAAAATGTGATTTTTAAAAGTGTGGTTTATTTAAAAAAAAGTGTGTGGCTCAGTTGGGAGAGCTGCTGCCTTCGAAGCCCGAAGAGTGGTGAACTTGATAAGTTCGAGACACGCTACCGGCAAAAAGCTGTGAAAGCCTCCAGGAGGACAGATAAGAGCTTCCAGGTGCGTCGGTCGAGTGTGGGAGGCGCCAGTCAGCAGAATTGTCAGACTGTAAAAAGGATACCACCTGAAAAGTAGCCGTTCATGAAAGATTGGACATTTATATATAGTGTAAAAACCCCAAGGGGGGTTAGGACAGCCTGCCCATGTACACAGCCTTGGATTAAAGTCGGAGGAGAAATCCAATGACCAAGAAAGGCGGTATATAAATACTGTATATTATTATATACCGTATTGGTCTGAGTATAAGACTCACTTTTTTCTCCTAATTTAAGTTTTTAAACTAGGGGTGTGTCTTATAATCAGGCTGTTACAATTTAATGCCAGTGATTTAATTAAATATTTTTAATAGCACCAAGCTTTAATGGTGCGTCTTATAATCAGGTGCGTCTTATACTCGGGACAATACGGTATTATTAAACAGTGTAATGTAGTCAATGTATTAAAAACAATGACATAACTTCCTGCCCTAGGTCTTAAGGGGGTCCAGACAGATTGTAATTTGACAAAAAGGGGTCCTGGTGAATTACTGGGCTAGAGAAATCGGTTGCAAGGAAATGTGACTGAGGGACAAACAAACTCTACCTTGACATTTGATTTAGTAAGGAAGTAGTTCCCCCACCCTAAGCAGAATTAAGGCAGCCTGGAGGACAAGTCTCCTAACTCACCCGGGAAGGCAATACAGCAATCAGACCATATGTCAGCTCCACTTGAATAGCATGAAGCTATCCTAATAGAGTTTACTAAGAGCTAACACATATGAGGAGAAGCCCCATGTGACGTCTGTGCTCGGGACTGTACCATTTCAGACTGCAGGTGGTGGGTTGAATGTTGGTATGCCCCTCAACATAAAATATTCTTCCACCTACAGAAGTAGAATGTCAGAGAAAAAAGTAGTTAATTTTTGTGTGTGTAAAGAGTATCTGAAGGGGAGGAGTGTTCAGACACGGGCAGTTCAATCCTATCCAACTTAGGCCACCGCTATAACCAGCGGCGCAGTGAGAACAGGAGGCTCCATAACGGAAAGGGGATTCAAATCCCCTCCAAAAGGGGATTCAAAGGGGATTTGAATCCCCTTTCCGTTCTGGGGCCTCCCATTCTTGCTGCGACGCTGGTTACAAAGGTGGTTTAAATTGGATAGGATTGCGCCCTTAGTCTGAAATGGTAATCCGAGGTGTCTGCTCATCTGTTGCAACTTACAGAAAGGGCCAGCAGCCAGGATACTCCTTTGCGTGGCACCAATTAGGGAGATATACAAGGTTGTCAATGCATCTCATTGCGGGGGGGGGGGGGAGGGGGGAGAGAAGGAAAATGCTGTCTCTTTCCAAGACTTTATTAGGGTTAAGAGTCAACAGGCTCCAGGTTGACGATGTAGTGTAGAAGATAAGCTGTCCTGTATGCTCTTCTTTTTCCCCAGGTAAGAGCAGTTCAGAAGGGCTCTTACTTCCTAGTCTCACCTGGGTCACGGTAGTTCTGAGTGCATAAATATCTTCGTTGCTCCACCCAAGATGGTTAAAAAATTAGTGAGGTTCTTGAGAAGACCCAAGTAAAAATGTCCAACATGGTCAATAAAGATGGTCCTACTAAGGCGCTTAGTGGTCACTTCTAAAGAGCTTCCGGGTTTCTAAGCCTGTGTCTAAAGATGTTCAGATGAGAACTAACCTGGTAGCCAATAGGTAAGAAGAGCCTCTCACTTCCTCCTAATTGCTCAGGCCTGCACAAATTGTCACCCATCACGCTGAAAACAGCACAGCATAGTGACCCATCAAGGGCTCAATAAGCCTCCCATTTTCGCTAGCCTGGAACTGCATAAGCCTGGGAGTCATCAAGCCCTGCAAGGTACACTAAATAGCTGGTAAGATGCATTTGACTTCTGGAGTTACAAGTTGTGCAAGCCTGTGATAATTCATCAAAGCTGGAAAAACCTCAGTGAGTTGCTACTTTGGTTCTGTGTTTTACCTCAATTCACCAAGTTGCAGAAGCCATCAAGGATCCGACAAGTTGCCAGACCGCCATGTCAGAAAGGAGGATAGGCACCAGAGGGTAGAATCAAGAGAGCTCAGAATGCCCCACCTCACACTCCTCATTGGGGCATCAGAATAGCCCCCAGAACCTGCTCTCCCACCCCAATATTTTAAGTGCACAAAACAACTCATTTCTGGAATGCACTCGAATGCCACACAAGAAAAAAAAATACAGAGTCCCACCCACCCCAAGCACCCCTCCCCTACTAGAGTCCAACATGCTTCAGCATTATTAGCTGCTAACTCCAGCGGGGGTCATAGCCTGTCCAGTCAGAAGGGGGCGCTAAGTAAACACGGCGGCCCCGATAAAGAAAGCTGACAATGCCCTTGTAGCCAGCACGGGGCACTCCCGACTTGAGGTCGTCCATAACACCCAAGGCCTTTGCAAATGCCTTGAAGGAGTCCCGAGTGGTATACTGCACTCGAACAGTGCCCAACTCCCGGCGCTGGTTACCCTGAAGCTCTTCTACCCGCAGTTCAGGGGCACCGTAGACCCGGGCCAGGAATGAGCGCTCATACTCATCCTTCTTGAGGTAAGAAAGGTCCATCTGGGTGAAAGGCACGAAGCGGTCGTTGAGCTTGATGAACTTCAGGTACTGGTCAAAGAACTGACCATGGCTCACGCCCTTGCGGCCAAAAGTCATAGTGCGCGATACTTCAGGCCTGATGCATGAACGGCCCTGCCGTTGTTCAGGCTGCCGCATCCAATCATCCCAGAAGGCCTTGGGCCACTTGGGCTCTAGCTCATCCCATAGGTCAGCCAGCAGAAGCCAACCCAGGCCAGGGAAAAAGTCTGTACGGTAGAGAAGCTCTGCATGGGCAACGTCTACCATTTGTTCTTTGCCGTTATCATTCCAGGCAGAGATACACCAAAGAGTTGGATCTGTTATCAGGAGCGGAAAAGCTGCCTGAAAGTATTCAAAGAAGTCTGGAGCCACTTCCAGGTCATCTTCTACTACAATAGCTGCTTGGTACTTCAAGGTCCGAAAGACCTGGCTCAAGGCCCAGCGATAGTGCCGGGCAATCTTGTAGTAGCCCTGGAACTTACGGTGATCGGTGGGCACAGGGATGTCGCTCAGGTTGGGCTGCTTGATGTGCATGACAGCATCTCCATAGGACGTGATGACCCTGGCTGTTTCCTCATGTCCACAGTCTTGGCTCACAATTATGGGAAACCGCTTCTTTGAGGGGCGGTACTGCAGCAGCTTGTCTAGGCAACGGCGAACTGTACTGCGGTCGCAGGCAATTACCACCACTGGCAACAAAGCATCTGGAGAGATTTGATTGTGATGGGAAAAGGGAGCAGCTGTGGAAGGCTGGGCAGATGCTAAAGGGAACATGCGATGTCTCTGGGCTTCATTAGCTTTCCTCCTGCTCCAGAGGGCACTGTAATGGGAAATCTGTTGCAAGAGGCTCTTCTGGCGCTCCAATTCCACCTCAGCATCCTGGGCCAGCCGGATGACCTCTTCAGTGAGGTGGCTGTGATCAGGGATAGATGGAGGCCGGGTCCATAGGAAGAAGAGAATCAGGGCATTCCAGGCCGCAAAAAGCACCACGCCCCAGACAACCAGACTGCTTTTCTTCAGCATCCTTCACAGGCGCAGGCGCCCCACCTTGTCGTCTTGTGCTCTCTCCTTGGATGGGTGTCACACTGCCACTGTGGACCTACAATGGGAAGGAAAATAAAGGACCGTTAGTAGAGATCACAGCTATAAGAACCCGCCTTTCCTCCCTTGCCCTCTACCACCACAGTCTTTAAATACAGTTATACAAAATCCAAAAAAGTCATAATTCCTCATGGCTTAAAGGCCCAAGTAGGGTTAGGTGTTATCACAGAATACACACAGAGCCCAAATGGGAGGTGCAAATGTGGATGGAAGAGACGCAACAGGCTCTCTTTTAGTGGTTCCCAGATATTTCAACAAGAGGCACCATCAACAGGTATTTTGACTCAATTCAAAAGACTGACTGTTGTACATGAATTTAGAAGTCCGGTCCATCTTAACCTCTGTCCTCCAGAAAGGGCCAGAAAAATGTACAGAAAGCAAAATAAAACGGTTATGCTGTGGAAGAACAAAATTACCAGACACAGCCAGATGCTTGGACTCCTTGAAATGCAAAGCTCTGTTTCAAGAAAGAAAGCATAATGCCTGAATCAACAGTTACCAAGAGAGGAGTGTTAAAGCAGAGGCATGTACGGTACATACGGTTCGTTTGCATATAGCCACAGGGGCAATTTTACAGCTCCACAAGCATTCAGTCCCACTGGGCTCCAGGACCAGGGAATTGAGAAGCAAAGCTCTGTAGGGAAAACGTCAACTGTGCGAAAGGCCATGGCCTATATGGTGAGACTATTCCTCATGCCATCAGAGCAGCATTGCAAGACAAGTCCACACATACATGTTACAGGACCAGGTACATTTTGACTAGTGGTAGCTGGTTCACATTAGTAATTTGAGGTCAAACAGTGGACCATGTTTCATAATACCACCCTGTATGGTTGCCTGGATATAATGCTCTTTCATCACAAGCATTTGCCTGGCCACTGTGCCTGGCCACTGTAAGAAACATGATGCAGGACTAGTTAGGCCTTGGGCCTGTTCCAGCAAGGCCCTTACGTTATAGGTGACCAGGCACGTGGCTCTTTGCATGTCTGCACTAGTTATTTATTTAGGAGGTTTTTTACCCTGCCTTTTGGCTTCCAAGGAGGCTCCTATTAAACAGGCCAACACAATGGCAAAAAACTAAAACACTTTCTCTTTCACCAGCAGTTGTTGCCTCATGGTCGCTATGGGGTGGAGGGACGGCTCAGTCTTAACTTCAATACAGTAATTATTGTATAACGCATTCTGAGAACAGGAAACTTTATTTTTAAAGCAGACAGAAAAACATCTGAATTTAGTAGTGAAAACTTGAAGAATACGAGTATGCAAAGCTGCACTGTCAGGACTGTGTTTTCTACCACAGTATTTTCCACACCTGGGTGGGAAAGATCTGCCGAAAACTGAAACTGATAATAACATCTGCACTGCAATATAACATCCCACGTTTAAAGTTTTTCTGAATTACTAGTGTTTAACAGGTGCAGATTTTTCTTTCCTCGGCCCATTAAAGAACCAGAATTGGCTGCTGCTAATAGCCAGTCACTATTAGGTTTAGGTTTGCGCTTCCACAAGCTCCTTGCCCATCCTCTGTGCATATATAACACTCAAACATCCCTAAAGGCCGACCCACACCACACGATTTCCGGCCCGTCCCAGATGGGCGTGGAGCTGTGTGGTCACCATTCCGGAAGAGAGCAGCTGCGCTCTCCCGAGTTCCGGCACGAGCGAAATTGTTTGTTGCCCATGATTGTCGGGGCGGGTACGCGGAGCTACTACAGCCACCAATCAGATGAGAGGGTGGAATGAAAGGGGTTATCAGTCAATCAGAACTCACTTGAGTCTCCGATTTCTCTTGGATCCATTTCTCCTTCTCACAAAAGTTAGCCAGATGAATTCTATTCCCAGCACAAATTGTTTTGTTAGTTTTCTCTCCTTCCTGGCCCTCTCTCTCTCTTATCTGGTGTATCAGACTGCACTTGTGCTTAGCCAATCACCGCTGCGCTTTCTACGAAGGCGGGACAACAGGAGGGACTATTTGCAAGAAGAGGCTTGTGGAGATGAGGTCAGCACTGGGAGGCGAGCGACCAGGCACCTTCACTCGCTCGCCTCCGCACCTGATCTCATGTGGTGTGGGTCGGGCTTAAGTCAAAGTGATGCCAGCAAGCCCACCCGCCCCCTACAAGTTGCTATTTCTTTTCATGCTGTTGCAAAAATTCCCAAGGCCCCAGCAGAATTTTTGCCGTGAAGGAGAGAGGATGAGGGGGACCCCAGTGGACCCAGACAGAAAGAGACTGACCACAAATGAACAGTTAAACTAACAAGATTTATTAACAAGGTGAGTAGGATAGGGGTTCAAGGGTACCAGCAGGATGGGAAGGTTAAGTAACAGGTAAGGAAATATAAAGATAACACAGTAGCATATAACCCCCCCCCCCTTGATAATCACCCGCCTATTGTTCCCTTAAGCTTGAAGGCTTAAGGCCGACCCACACTGCATGAGCTCTGGTGTGGAGGCGAGTGAGCGTAGGTGCCTGGCCGCTCGCCTCTGCGCACTGACCTCGTCTCCACAAGTGTCTCCCAGTGAATAGTCCCTCCTGTTGTCCCACCTTCTTAGAAAGTGCAGCGGTGATTCGCTAAGCACAAGTGTGGTCTGATACACGAGAGAAGAGAGCAGGAAAGAGAGAAAACTAACAAAACAATTTGTGCCGGGAATAGAATTCATCTTGCTAACTTTTGTGAGAAGGAGAAATGGATCCAAGAGAAATCGGAGACTCAAGTGAGTTCCGATTGACTGACAACCCCTTTCATCCCGCCTTCTTATCAGATTGGTGGCTGCAGTAGCTCCGTGTACCCGCCCCCGAAAATCATGGGCAACAAACAATATTGCTCGTGCTGGAACCTGGGAGAGCGCAGCTGCTCCGCGTACAGCTGCTCTCTTCTGGAATGCTGACCACACAGCTCAGCACAGCTCCACGCACGTCTGGGACACGCCGGAAATCGTGCTGTGTGGGTCGGCCTTTAAAGCAGCAACAGCTCTCAATAGCTCCGATCATTGATGGAGTCTTTTAAAGATGTGTTCTCCCTCTCTTCAGATGTCACTCTGAGGGACCCTGAACCAGCAAAGTACCTCGAACCCAGGGAGCAGGCTGCTTCTATACAGCCCTTCAGATGGTTCTAGAAGCCTTCCCTTATTTGGCAAGGACTATCTGCAGGACCTGGCTTTTACAGTTCAGTCCACCCAAGTCTCAGTTTTTCCCGCTCTTTCTGCCGGAGGCACACAACTTCTGCCCTCCTTGGAGGGAAACAAGGACTGTTTGTGACTAAGGTCTGCCTTTTGGCCTAATTTGTCTGAAGTGAATAATCAACATTTTTATATACATATACACTGGTCAATAAAACAATTTTTCACACAATGCCATACTAAAAGATGGAAGCAACATTTTCACTCATTGCCCTACGAAGAAAAAGCGAGAACACAAACTGCAGCTTGCAGAAAATGGATAGTAGGGAAAGGCACCCATGATCCAGTTAAGTTTCAATCCCCATAAGGGAAGAAAAACACAGTCCATTCTTTCCATCATATTGTGGGGAGGAAGATAAGCAGGAAGGGAGACTGGAACTGGAGGATGCATCTATCTCTCCCTCACCACAGCAGCAAATTTGGGAAAAAGCTACTCCCATTTTCTCTGCCTCCTTCAGGGTGCAACAGCCACACTTGCTGAGTGATTACCGGTAAGTGTTGTTGTGGGATCACTGTGATTTGGAAGCGGGGGGGGGGGGGGGGGAGAAGAGAACGTGCTTGTACACATGGACCTGAAAATCTCATGCCCCTTTTCCATGAAGTTGTGGTGCTCCCTTCTCCATAGCACCTCTTTGTCTTGCCACTCTTCTCTCTACAAAATCTCAAGGGCTTGAGTCCAGAACAAAGGAAGTAACTTGAGCAGCTGCATGCAAGATAATTTTGAGGCACTGTCATTTGCATAATTTATTTGGAAAGCAGAATCTGATATTTTGGAAAACAAAGTATGAACAGCTTTCCTTTCAGGGTAAGAAAGGGCACCATTAACGTCTTGAGGAAAATCACACAACTGAATGGAGAACACCCGAGCATGGTACAGCTTGGCACAAAGCCCAAACCAACATTGCAAAGCTGTGATGACAAGGCCCAGCCAGGTTTGGGCCCAATGGCAGCCATTAAAGATCATGATGAGTCAGAGCCAGTCTGTTTTCATTGGTGGGGCTGTGGGTTCAGAGCAGCCTTGTTTCTGTGGTTACTTGGTGCTACTTTACTAAGGAATGAAAAAGAAAATATTGGAGGTGCCTTCTCATAATGAGTGGTAGCTTAGCCCTTTAAGAACATAAGAACATAAGAAGAGCCCTGCTGGATCAGGCCAAAAGCCCATCTAGTCCAGCTTCCTGTGTCACACAGTGGCCCCACCAGATGCCTCAGGGAGCACACGAGACAACAAGATACCTGTGTCCAGTCGCCACTCCCTTGCACCTGGCACAGAGAAAACCCACTTCTAAAAACCAGGAGGTTGCTTATGGCTTGTAACCTGTGATGGTCTTTTCCTCCATGAATTTGTCCAAACCCCTTTTAAAGGCATCTAGGCCAGGTGCCATCACCACATCCTGTGGCAAGGAGTTCCACAGATGAATCACACGCTGGGTAAAGAAATATTTTCTTTTGTCTGTTCTAACTCTCCCTCCACTCAATTTTAGTGTGTGTCCCCTGGTTCTGGTGTTGTGCGAGAGGGAGAAGAATTTCCCTCTATCCACTCTCTCCATCCCATGCATAATTTTATAAGTCTCAATCATGTCCCCCCTCAGGCGCCTTTTTTCTA
The DNA here is from genome assembly GCA_026170595.1 of Plestiodon gilberti rubricaudatus. Lineage (NCBI taxonomy): Eukaryota > Metazoa > Chordata > Lepidosauria > Squamata > Scincidae > Plestiodon > Plestiodon gilberti. Next base: position 248,931,001 of record JANXHW010000002.1, read on the forward strand.
GGCTGAAAAGCCCCAGACGCTGTAGCCTTTCCTCGTAAGGGAGGTGCTCCAGCCCACGAATCATTCTGGTCGCTCTTTTCTGCACCTTTTCCAATTCAACTATATCCTTTTTGAGGTGTGGTGACCAGAACTAGACACAATACTCCAGATGTGGCCTTACCATCGATTTGTACAAAGGCATAATGATATTGGCCGTTTTATTCTCAATCCCCTTTTTAATGATCCCGAGCATGGAATTGGCCTTCTTCACAGCCGCCGCACACTGGGTCGACACTTTCATCGACCTGTCCACCAGGACCCCAAGATCTCTCTCTTGATCCGTCACAGACAACTCAGAACCCATCAGCGTATATGTGAAATTTTGGTTTCTTGCCCCAATGTGCATCACTTTGCACTTACTTACATTGAAGCGCATCTGCCATTTTGCTGCCCTTTCTCTGGAAAATTCTGCTCAGACTCCTCTCCAGCTTCTGAGATCTCAGCAGGCCATAACTATGTCTTTTGAAGCCAACCTCTACAGCCTTTAGGGCTAGGACAGACAGGGGTCTGAACTCTGACCCAAGTGAATGGCTGTCCCCCGAACCTGAAGGGCACTATAGACTAGATGATCAACTAGGTGGGCTCAGTCCTATTAGGACAGAGAGGCTTGTATGTTGCCAGGCTATTGCCCACTTCTTTTTTTGCCCCAAATAGAACAGCACAATGGAACAGATTAAGTATTATGTGATGCATGCTACAGAGCAGGGTGCTATTCAAACTAAGGCTCTTCTTGGAGTACAGGAGCAGATCAAGCGCCCCCCCCCCCCCCCATGCTTGAGGCAACACATCTGCCTACTGCCTCATTTTCAGGCAAAGTGCATGTGTACTAGTGCACACTCTCCGATCGCTGCCTTCTCTTTCCACTTGGTTCTCCAGGCAGGCAGAAGAGGAATGTACAGTATAGAACATCTCCACTCTACTCCCCACATGCTTCAAGCAGAAGCAACGCAGGCAGTGGCTGCAACTCCTGGTAGGCTGAGAGTTGGCCAACTTTTGACTTGCCAGGAGCAGCCACTGCCACCTCCTCTTCCCACTTGCTCCCTAAACTTTGAGGAACGAGTGGAAAGAGGAGACAACCAGTTCTCAAGCCCAGCTGAGGCCAACAGTGCGCCAGTCATGAGTGGGCTGGCTCTGTTTTGAGTACAATTATCCAGGAGTTCCTCCATGGGTAGAATGTACCCAATTTGATTCCCATACACCAGGGCTCCATACTAAGAGTAGAAACCAAAGTGTTCTATGAGTGGGTGCAAGGAAGGAAGCTGTTCTGAGAGTACCAGCAGAAAACTGAAATCTAGGGTATCAATCACGTTGGGTTCAGCTGGAATTGAAGTTGGAGAGCATTAAAATAAAGCTCTTTTGTTCTACAGGTTAGTCTGCTGTGGCATCATTTTATAACATTTGTAGTAGCAGGTATTACGGAATCCTTAAATTCATCTAAGCTCAGAATTCCCTCATCCCACAATACAGGAGCAGTAGTCACATTTCAATGGAAAATACTGGCAAATTGCTCAAGATAACAGAGCTGAAAGAACATTTTCACTACACAGCTGTAGATTTCAAGTATATGACAGTGCAAGTGGGAAAGGTCGAGAATGTCTCAACAGAGAACCAGTCCCCACTCTTCAGACTTCATGCTATAGGGCAGCGGCATGGACAATCTGTAAGTTGCTGGATCTCACACCCTATCCAGCTCTGCAACAGACCCTGTTGGTCCCTTAGAAATTAATCCACAATCCTCTTATCCCCTTGGCTCCCCTCTTGCCCCTTCGGCTTAGCAGTTGCATCAGTAAGTAGCCTCTTTAATCCCCACACAGTACAAGTTCCTGCCTTATATTTAACATTGCAGATTTGTATGCACTTTGCAGCCAGAGGGTTTGTGAAACATTTTGAGGACCTGGAATTCTCACTTTAGCCCCTCCTGCAGCAAAGTACTGTAGCTGTTATCTGGAAATTTTTAGCAGAGTCCTAAATTCAGCTGTTTCTAATGGTGGTGGTATGGGGTTCACCCACTTAAAGTTGAAAGGCAGCCATCTCCAGAGTGGAGCAAAATCACAGCCTCCCCCCCCCCCGATATTTTGTACAGAATTGCCACCAGATATCTGAAATAAAACTGAAATATTCTGCTCACTCTGAAAAATAGAGCATGTTTCTACTTATCCTTAACGTGAGAAATTCTGATAAGACTATCAAGAGTCCAAGGTATTCAGTAGTCTGAGGGACTCCTCCGAGGAGCCAACACCAAACTTCTAGTCACAACATACCAACTATCCCTTAAGTCTCCAACCTCTCTTCCCACCCACCCCCAATTAATTTTTTTGCCATCATTCCCCAATACTGGTTGCAGCAGAGAAAGCACGTACAGAACACTAATATATATATAATTTCTGGCCACAGAATTCTATATAATTCTCTCTATATATTTTGCATAGTGTAGAATTTTACACTTTCACTTCACTGTTGGGGCACAGCCACATACGAGATAGAGCAGATGGGTCTGGCAACATACAGTATGAGCAGAGACAATTCCCTCACCAATACGCAGGAGGTTGGACTGAGCAGGAAAGGTGGCCAACTCTCACAGAGGAACACCTTAGCCTGGGATTAGTGGAAAAGGCCACTTTAAACATTGTAAGTGAGGGATAAACTGAATGTTTGCTTATTCCAATCAGAAGGCCAACCTGAAAATTAAACAGAGTATACCCCTCCCGGTACACCGGGGGCCAAGCGTGCTAACACAGAGGGAAAACGAGTATCCCATTAGCCGCAAAAAACATTTGTTTCAGCAGGCATTTGATTGTGCACCAACTGATACTACTTTTAAATCATTGATACTGTGGAGCTGTTTGTTTCTTCTTATCTTATTTATAACTGGCCTTGGGGTTCTAGGATTAAAATTCAGGCTATTGGTAAATCACACATACAAACGGCCTTAGTCATCCATCCACTCTGAATTACACTAGGATACCAATGTAAGATTTGCACCAACCTCAAGAACCCTGTAGATAGGAGGATTCCCTCTCTGTTCTCCGATTCCACCAGCATCCCAACCAGGCACCGTTGGGCTGGAATTCCAGCTAGACAGGGCAAGCAACATCAATACTGACTTGGATCACCTAAGTGTGGTTTGACTCGTGATGTGGGAATGTTGCCTTTTGGTGGTCTGTTTAGTATCCTAATGGCAGGGAGAGCACTTGGGGTCCCTGGGGGTGGAGGAGACAAAGACTGGAGTGCCTGTGTGGTGTCCATCTGTCTTGCTCAACGGGGTTCTTCTGTTGCGTCTATTTAAGTCAGCTTGATTCCTTAAATGACCTCCTACCATGGCAGAGGTTAGAAAGAATACAGCCTGGCAGGCTGGCACCCAGACTGGACAACCTGCTGCCGGAGGGAGGGGGGAGCACGCAGGACAAGAAGGTCACAATATAAGGGAAGTTCCATTGAGTTCATGGGGTGATGGAAAGTAGAGGGAAAATGGAAACACATTAGAGACCCAAGAGACAAGCTAAGCAAAATATAGAGGGAGACAGGTGTCTTTTTCACTCTCCTGAAGCCTCCCCACATACTTGCAGGGAGCCAGTGTGGTTTTTTTGTTTTGTTTAACCTTCTAGCATGCATTTCCTCCCCCACTCATGGCCCCGACAGAATCCTTACCTTAAATTTTTAGGGTTCAATCATACCAACTTCCTCTTTCTTCCTACATTTTTTTTCACCTTTTGCTATATTATTTGTTTGTGGAATAAGATATCAACTACTGGTCTCCAGAGGCTGCTTTTTTTTTTTTTACACTCTGCACTGAATTTCAAATATGTAGTTGATTTAAATATTTTAAGCAGATCCCATATTTTCCTAAGTCAGTCACTCTTTGTGGGTAAAGATGTTTCTTTCCACTGCTTCAAAACACACAAGCCTGGCCACTGTTACCAAATACAGTAAGGGGTCCTGAAACGGTCTCACACTTGAACCATATAGAAAGAAAACTTGGGGTCCTTACACCAATCTGATGCAAACCACAATCTGTTCGATGCAAACCACACACCTCCAGAACTTCGCTGTCCTCCTTTTCCAACCACAGATTTATTTATTTATTTATTTATTTTTTGGGGGGAGACAAGCTTTGTCTGTGTGACAGATCCAGCGTTTTCCATGTGGTGATAAATGCTACTGGTAGGTCATTTTATAACAGCTCTCTTGTAGTTCTAAAGATACAGAAAAGCACACTCCCTTGGAGACCATGAAAACCCAGACAAAGCCAGTTATTGCCTTCTGCCGGGCTCCATTTCACTTTCACCATTGCGATGTAGCTCTTTCCAGTTTGCAAGCATGTTGTAAATTTTAGACAGTAATTTCTTATGTTTGCTACAGTTATACATTTCAAACTGCTTTTTTTCTTATGCTCAAATTTTGATTTCAGAGAAAGAGTGCAAAGCCTTAATTGTAGAAAATGTAAACAGAGATCTCTCCCATGGTCTGAACAACCTCATCATAAGATAATAACAATTATTATTATTAACAGTATTTATATACCGCTTTCAACAAAAAGTTCACAAAGCGGTTTACAGACAAAATCAAATGATTAAATGGCTACCACATAATTTTCAAGAAAGGATCACACTTATCTAGAACCAGGCATCTGTCAACTCAAAACTGCAAAAGTTACCATCAAGGTTAAAACATCTGTACTGATGACTGAAGCTATTGGTGAGAAAGGAGATTTTATCCCCTATCCTTAAAAGCATGTTGATATTATTCTCTAAACAGCATATTTTTTCTGTACTGTTTACTTTTCCATAGGTATGTTGCTAAATAGTTGTTCCACTGCATAAAAGATGTAGTTTTAATTTTTAAAAGCCACTGTACAGCTAATGTTAAAACAGTTTCTCTTCAGCTAAAAACTTCAGCATTAAAAGGTTTAACTGCCCTTAACCATAGGGACTTAATTACAAGATTTACATAATCCGCCTAACTTCCATTTCCTCAACCCCCCTTTTTTCCTCCTCCTCAGTGGAAGCGAGAGCCACTCTTAGAAAATAGAGAAATCCAGAATATTATAGCATAGCTGGGATTCGGCACCAATGCTCTTTCTCTCAACAAAAAAAAGGCAGTAGCAAAGTATGTCTTTGGTCTTCAGAGTGAACCCAGAAGACCTCTCTCCAGGGAGTATTTTCTGATATGGAACTACACAAGGCTGCTTTGTTTTAAATCTCTCTTTTTGAGTACATACTTACTTACTTAGGTCAATTTAATCCTTTAATCCAGTGTTTCCCAAACTTTTGCAACCTGCGGCTTCCTTGACCATTGGCAACCATTGGCTGCGGCTCCCCATTACATTATGTTGATGTCTACCAATTGGCATTGCACTGTTTTCCAAGAGGATTCCGTGGCACTCTGTGGCTTCCCTGGTTGGTTTCCGCAGCTCCCCTGGGAGTCGCACCTCCCAGTTTGGGAACCACTGCTTTAACCCCTTTATTGTCACACCCCAGCAAACCCTTCTCAGATCTAACCACTTAACCAGCTCTACCATACCCTTGTCCAGATTCTTGTTGGTTCAAAATGGGCTGCCTTGATTGGATTGCTCTCTTTAATCAAGAATCCAGTTCCCAGCAGAGAATTGCCTTGGGGATAAAGGGAAGGATACAAAAATAAGAACTATGAGAAAGGGGCAATGTGTTTGGGACATTTTAATCTAGAAACACCACCACCAGAGAGATATGACAGATTTATATGATTGAGAGGTAGAGAGACAAGCCACTAGAGAGAAATTTCTCCAACACAACAGCAGAAGTCAATCATTTGATGTTATTGAGCGGTGGTTTAGGACAGACAAAAGAAGGCATTCCACAGAAGACATCTTTATTCATTATGCTGATAAATGATGGTGGTCAATAGTTTTTGATGGTTTTTCAAAATGGATTAGACAAATTCAGTGGCTCATTCATATAGTTTCCTAGGATAATGAGAGGAGATGGTTATGCCTAGAAGGCAACTGATAAGTTCATATGGAATTACATGAAGTAGCTGCCAGATAAGGAATGGAGAAAGACAGACATGCAGTTCAGGCTTTCTACCATTTCCCCCAGGATCAGATGAAAAAGCAACAGAGTTGGGAGTCATCCGCATACTATTTATTTTTCACATTTTTATACCGCCCTTCCTCCAAGGAGCTCAGAGTGGTGTACGTATTTCCTCCCCTCCTTTTTGTCCTCACAACAACCCTGTGAAGTAGGTGGGGCTGAGAGATAGTGACTGGCCCAAGGTCACCCAGGAAGCTTCATGGCTGAGTGGGGATTTGAACCTGGGTCTACGTCCGACTCCCAAACCACTACACCAGAGGTTCCCTAACTCCTGGGAAGGCCTTACGCTGCTCTAAGTAGCAGCGGGGCCTTCCCAGGAGTGGCGATGACACGCCTGGGATCGCGCCGCCGCCGCCACCGCTGCGCCCAGGATCGCCGTTTTTACCTTCATTGGTGGGCAGTGGGTGTCCCTCGGGGGTTGCGGGGAGCCTGCGGACCCCTCCGCAGGCCTCCCTAAGCGTCGGAGCAGCGCTCCAACGCGATCGCAACTGACTTCCGGTTTCGCGTAAAACCGGAAGTCAGTTGCGATCGCGTTGGAGCGCTGCTCCGACGCTTGGGGAGGCCTGCAGAGGGGTCCGCAGGCTCCCCGCAACCCCCGAGGGACACCCACTGCCCACCAATGAAGGTAAAAACGGCGATCCCGGGCGCAGCGGTGGCGGCGCGATCCCAGGCGCGCTGTTGTCGTCACCCCTTAAGGGCATAGCAACCCTTTCTTCCCGGCTGGGGCGTCGCGACGCCCCAGTTAGGGAACCACTGCACTACACCATCCTGGCTACTGAAACATCCTGAGACAATACTATTGTCTCTGCAGCCCAAATCTTTCGACAACTTCACTCAGTGGTTTCAGTGCATAGCCTTTTGAGTATCAACTGCTGATGTGGACTTCAGAATTTGAGGAACTGAAACTTTTTAATTTAAACAAAAATAAGTTAGAGCGGAACATAACATAAGAAGAGCCCTGCTGGATCAGGCCAAAGGCCCATCTAGTCCAGCTTCCTGTATCACACAGTGGCCCCACCAGATGCCTCAGGGAGCACAAGACAACAAGATACCTGTATCCTGTCGCCACTCCCTTGCACCTGGCACAGAGAAAACCTACTCCTATAACCAGGAGGTTGCTTATGGCTTGTAACCTGTGATGGTCTTTTCCTCCATGAATCTGTCCAATCCTCTTTTAAAGGCATCCAGGCCAGGTGCCATCACCACCTCCTGTGGCAAGGAGTTCCACAAACCAATTACAGGCTGGGTAAAGATATTTTGTTTTGTCTGTTTTAATACTCCCTCCACTCAATTTGAGTGGATGTCCCCTAGTTCTAGTGTTGTGTGAGAGGGAAAAAAAACTTCTCTCTATCCACTCTCTCCATCCCATGCATAATTTTATATGTCTCAATCATGTCCCCCCTCAACCGCCTTTTTTCTAGACTGAAGAGCCCCAAATGCTGTAGCCTTTCCTCATAAGGGAGATGCCCCAGCCCACTAATCATTTTGGTCGCTCTCTTCTGCACCTTTTCCAGTTCCACTATATCCTTTTTGAGATGCAGAGACCAGAACTGGACGCAATACTCCAGATGCAGCCTTACCATCGATTTGTACAACGGCATAATAATATTGGCCGTTTTATTCTCAATCTCTTTTTTAATTATCCCAAGCATAGAATTGGCCTTCTTCACAGCCGCTGCACACTGGGTCGACACTTTCATTGACCTGTCCACCAGTACCCCAGGATCTCTCTCCTGATCCATCACAGACAGCTCAGAACCCATGAGCGTGTATGTGAATTTTGATTTCTTGCCCCAATGTGTATCACTTACATAGCTAGGTATAATCTTGCAGGATATAGGGTATATGGGTATAGATGCCATGTACAGGTGGGCCCCCATATCCGCTGGGGATATGTTCCAGGCCCCTCCGTGGATACTTGAAACCGTGGATAAGAGCGAACACCCCCTCCATGGTTTCCTGAGGCCCCCCACCCTGCCTCCCCTGCAGGCAGGCATGCTTGCCCCCCCCAGCTCTTATTTTTCTTTCAGCAAGCTTTGTTTCTTCCTTAAAACAAACAGAGAAGCAGCCTCCATTGCAGGCAAGTAGAACGAGACTAAGTCCTAGAGAGGCTCTGCAAGGTTTCTGCAAGGTTTCTGTTTCTGTTTCTTCTTTTAAGGAAGAAACTAAGCTTACTGGGAAAAAAGTAAAAGCCTGGGGGGGTCCCCATGATCCGTGGATAACTGAAACCATGGATAGCAAATCAGTGGATATGGGGGCCCACCTGTACATATTCTATCAAAGCCAGAATAAGATTAAAAACAATTTTCAAACACTGAAACGCAGATTTTAAAAAACAAGTTCAAAAATAACTGCGACCCGGAAAAATATATTTAAAATCAAGGCTGAAGATGGAGTAAAAACATATTTAAAATCAAGGCTGAAGATGGAGTAAAAACCGATGTTTATTTTTCCTGGTCGCAGTTATTTTTTGAACTTGTTTTTTAAAATCTGCGTTTCAGTGTTTGAAAATTGTTTTTAATCTTATTCTGGCTTTGATAGAATATGTACATGGCATCTATACCCATATACCCTATATCCTGCAAGATTAAACAAAAATGTTGATTGTGCAAGGCAGAGCACACAAGAAGATGACCAGATCCGGATAATGTCAGAATCTACAGCCTGCTTCAGACCGTTAACACTAAGCCATGGCTTAGTACTACATGAGCTGCAGGCTTGAATGCTCTACCTTCCTCTTGTGTGCAAGTTCTGCATTACGTATGAACCTGAAGAATCACATTTTATTACTAACTGCAGTTCAGCAAGCCAGGATATCAAACTGGCTTAATCCTGGCACTTTCTAACTACACATAGTTGGTTAACATACCGTAGTTCTCAGAGTGCATAGGTAATGAGAAGTTATGGTTTGTTCTTAAGTGGACGTTTTTACTCTCCTCTCATATGCATGCAGGAAAAGGGGAGGGGGAGAGCAAGGAAGCCCACAGCTTCCTTAGGTTCATTCATGTAACACTAAACCATGGTTTAACAAAATGTCTGAACCAGGCCATGTCGCTTGTTGCAGTATGACTGGCCTTCAATTAACAGGAGGACCTTGCAGTGCACTGCACCTAGCATGACCCATCGTTTCTATGGCATGTAACCTACATTAGCCATAATTTCTATGTCTGACCAGTCGGATATTTCTGGCCTTATTTTAAAAGGGCAACATTCCATTTTGGAAGAAAATCAGCTAAGAAGTCAGTTCCGTGTGTCTGCCACAAACAGAGGGGGGGGGGGTCCAATCACATCTTCTCCCTGACCAGGCCCAGGAAGACAGTTTACATATCTCTCTAGACTGCTGCCTTTCCTGAAATTCTCAGCTGAAATGCTGATAACCTATGTTGTGAGGCAGAGGTATGGTTACCCAGTTCTGGGGAAAGACATCATCTATGCATTATTCTCTAATTGGTTTAGGGACCTGGAGTCGTGGATCCATGATCTTGTTACCAAGATAGAACCTTAGAGATAAATTTAAGGAGTGGAACCTCCATCTCTGTGTGTTCAATCTACCTGATGCCCATCTACAGGTTGTCCTGGTAGTAGCACTGGATCCTGCCAGTAGCACTGGATCCAACTGTTTCTGGACAATCAATATCCCGTTATTGTGGTGCTTGTTTCTGTCTCTTGCTGCCAAGTTAGACGCCACACCCAGTTGGCTCCTCCTGCTTACACACAGGAAATACCTGCAGGAACTCTGGGACTTGTTCTTGAGAGCGTGTTACACAGAGAGTCACAGCACTCTCCATTTCCTCATACAAGAATGTTCTTGTTCTCTCTGCCTCATTGTCTTCTCCAACGGGGGTCCTGGGCTGGCGACTCACTCACTGCTGAGAATATTGCTTGTTTTGTTCTAACACTGCTTCTCACAGATTCAAAAATGAGGAGGGATCTGGCGCACCTTCACTATGAGGAAAGGCAAACCTATCTTTTTAGTTCAGAAACCGGCAACTAAACAAGCGACTCTGGGGCTATCATCCGGTCAGCAATCAACTAGCAGGGCTGTGGAGTCGGTACACAAAACCTCTGACCCCACCCAAAATTGCTTCTGACTCCCGACTCCACAGCCCTGGACATGATAGATGTCCATAAAATTATATGTGGTGAAGAGCAAGTGGATAGAGGAGAGGTTTTTCCCCATCCCCCATTAATACTAGAACCCGGGATCATCCAATGAAACCGAGTGGCAGGAGAGTCAGGATAGACAAGAGGAAGTACTTCACACAGTACATTATTAATTTACAGAATACACAATACACTGCCACAAGATGTGGCAATGGCCACTAGACTAAACAGCTTTAAAAGTGGATTAGACAAATTGAAGAGCAGTCATGATGGCTATCTAGGCTAACTTCAGGTTCAGAGGTATGCCTCTGAATATCTGTTGCTGGGAAACAAAAGTTAGTGATGGATACCGGTACTTGCTTACATGTCTTGTTTCTAGTCTTTCCAGAGGCATCAGGTTGGCCTCTGTGGTAAGCAGGATGTTGGAGTAGATGGGCGTTTGGTCTGATCCACAGGGCTCTTCTTATGTTCTCATGATTCTAGCAAGCCCCAAGAGCCAACAGCCTGAACTGCTCACCTGAGTGACAGAAGTTGAGCAAGGTCAACACATACAAGATTCTGGTTTACAGAAGGCGTCTTCTTCAACACAGAGAAGTTCAAAATAGATGGATACCTGCCATAAAAACATCTTGAGCAATTTGTTCTTAGTAAGACGCACCCTCACTTAAAACACAGAGCAAGTAAGTCTCCATGAATCCACCAGGATCTGAGATCCAGAAGTCCACCCAGCAAATGCTGAGAACTCTCTCCTCACTCCCAGTCACTGGTCTAATAGCTATGTTGCCAAATCCAAAGCATTTATCAAGCAGTCAGTAAGAGCTTCTGGCCAAACTAGTTTAACTGTCTAAAGCTGAACTCTAGCCTGGTTTCCAAAAAAGGTGAAAGGTCAGCAGATCTTTAACCCGATTCCAAACTCTACCCTCATGAGGAAAGCCCTAGCCCAAAGTTAAACTAGCAACACACACACTGATGTGTTTCAGGCACATTTGCAGAGGTTTTTTTTTTAATTCCTGCTGCTAAAGACTCACATTCATAAGCAAAGCACTACATAGTGTACAAATATCAGCCACACTATTTGCTTCCAGTACAGTAACGTTTCCCTCAAACCACAGGAGAGTCCTAAAGTATTATTCAGAATATGCACACCATTGATGTCATGGCATTTGAGCTCTGGATATGTTCAGCTCTTGAGCACTGGCAGACTGCAGCTACTGCAGCTATTGTTCAGTATTTGATTACACCTGTGTCTTATAGAATGTGGGGGGGGGGGGAGACAGGAAAAGCATCTGGATAGTGGCACTCAAGCCCTCTGGATAGGAGGGATACACAGAGCTAGCCATCTCACCAACACTGGCCATGGCTACATCTGTACCATTTCCAGTGGTCTGTAGTGGGGTCTGATCTCCCAACTGGCACCCACTCATATTTCACAGTGCTTATCTGCTGTGATCAGAGAGGTGGTGGGGCACATACCCTCCCATGTCAAGGACCAAGCACTGCAGAATAGGTTGTGGGCCACTTAAAGTTCACAAGGTAATATTAATACTGTATTTATACAGTATACTGCTTTTCAATTACTGTATAGCACTATATATACCTAGGAATAAGAAGATTGTGACTCCCTTTGGGACGGAAAACTATCTACTGGGGGGGGGGGTAGACACAGCAACAGCCAGTGGGGGAGACACAACTGTTCCTATTCACGCCAGCACAGTTAGGATGGGGATGGTATAGTGGTTTGGGAGTCGGACTTAGACCTGGACGATCCAGGTTCAAATCCCCGCTCAGCCATGAAGCTTCCTGGGTGACCTTGGGCCAGTCACTATCTCTCAGCCCCACCTACCTCACAGGGTTGTTGTGAGGACAAAAAGGAGGGGAGGAAATATGTACACCACTCTGAGCTCCTTGAAGGGCAGTATAAAAATATGAAAAATAAATAATACACAGCTAGCACAGCAAGGGGTACAGAATGGTTTTTGGCAGCATGAAAAGGAATTCATGCAATAACTACAATGACTAGCTCCATTTCCTCACACTGCTTGGAAGCAACATGCAAAGGTACATTCCAGGCAACAAATTCATGAAATGTGCCCTGCAATTGATATAGCAGCTCTGAGCCATGGCTCCAAGGCCTTAAATCTTAGAATTCAATAATGAAGTTCAAGTCATCAGTTCTAAAGATTCAACATTCTCCAAGGAGGGGCATTTCCAAACTGCAAACCAACATTTCCACATTCCATATCACTGCTACCCTGTGGAGGGGACACTGAACTCAAGGTCAGATCTGAGCAAGGAGTTGTTCAGACTGAGCACGAGGGAAGCTATGCCTAAAAAAGCTCAACCAAGAGAACACTGAAGCAAATGGTTCAAACTCTCGCTGAGCTTGCTTCTATTTTCAGTTACTGCAAGACAGCAACCTTGGCTAGGAGCACATGATCAATGGGTAAATCGGAGTCAAAGCAAGAACAAGTAGGAAAAGTGTCCTGGGTGACCAATGTTAGGATTGGAATATACAGAGTAAAATTTTCTCCAGTAAAGCAAAACTGTGCACCAGACAATGCAGTGACATCTTCTGCACTGATGGAGGAATTCATGGATCCCATCTCAGAACCGGAGGCAATAACCTTCCTATGTGTGAACAAATCTGCTATTCAAGCATAACAACCCTGAACTTATCTTTAGGAGACCTGTACAACGGACCTTTCAGAAGGTCAAGGAATTGCTCCCAGATCTGGATGGTACACCAAGTACCACCACCTTCTGTTAAGAAGGGTTCAACTTCTAGTCCTAGCAAAACCGTGCAAAATGTCTAGCAAAACCGTGTCTCTCTTAAAAGACAGAGAAATCTCCCACACAAATGTGAATGCAAAACAGCAGCATTCAAATCTCGGAGAGGAAGAGAATTAGCTAGGTGTGTTTGAGACATGTTTGGAAAGGAGCCTCCAGGCAAATTGTAAACCTGTCATCATACTAGGTGACAGGTTAGATAACTCGTTGCCCTGCCCAAGGGAAGTAAATTCTGTTTTCATACTCTATTAAAGCTAAATGCACTGAGCTGGACCTTTGAGAAAGTCAAAAGAGCTGCAGACTCATGGCTACTGGTGCCAAAATACACAGGACATCTATTCTTGTGGTTATCTACCACTATAATCCAAAGATAGGAAAGAACTCTCTCTTTTACCTTGGATTTGATATCAACAGGTCCCGTTGCCAGCAATGCTTCCTTTGTGGAGCAGCAGAAGAAACAAATTAATAGGTGTCCCACACCTAAAGTTAGTTATGGCTGACTACACAATAGAGTTTTCAAAGTGTCAGGGTACAAGGGAAGTGGGAAGCGGCCCAAAAATAGAACACACAACTTTACAGAGTCCCAACTGCTCGGCCAACACCACCAACTCATTCCAGGACAGGCTAACACCACAGGATATCAGGGTGGCCGCCTCCTTTAGCCTTGGACTTAGACCTAGATTCAGCTCGACACAGAGCCCAGCAGACTCAGCAAATCTGCTAATGTTAAGAGGGTGGCTCAGCCATATTGGTATGTCAGCCTATGCAACAGTCAGATCCCAAGACAGCCTATGAAAGATTTATTCCACCTTCAAATCCTTTGGGGGAACTAAAGCAGTAACAGAAAAGGAAAGAATAGCGTCCCTTTTCTGGAAATGATTTTAAAATCGAACACAAAAAGCAGCAATTCATCTTCCAATGCCTTGCTGATGTTAACACAGATTGTAAGTGCTTTTCAGTTATGGACTCTTTACTGTAGATAAGGTGAAGGGAAGAAACATAAGAAGCAGAGTTAAGCAGCCCCGAGTTTGCAGGGAATTGCTAGACAGAACATCCTGTAGGTGTATATACCTATATGTGCCACAGGAAACAAAAATACAACTCTGGAATGTACACATAAGGGGTCAGGTAAGACTCCACACGTCCACACGTGCATAATACTGTCTACATTACGACACATACAAAACTATCATGCAGGAAGAACCAACAGTGATAGCCATATACACCATCTAACTAACACATGCAAAACTAGTGAGCGCATAACGGCTATCACATGTACACAGTTCAAGGTAAAGTTAGGAGGATCAGCCCAATAGCCATTAGTTTAGACACCCAAGAGGACCTCACCACGTGACAGCTCTCTCTCTCTTGCAGGGCTTTCTTAGACCCTCTTCTCCACGCATAGCGACGGCTCCAGTGTTAAACTTCCACTTGTGCCACAGTAACTGGCACAGTTACCATTATCTTGCTGTTGTTGCCCATTGCCTTCTGTTCTCCCTCTATCTGAAGGCCCGGGGAATCGACACATGCTGGTGTCCCAGGCAGATCAGCAAGCCCAGCTTGGGAGACGTGCCCTGCGCTGGGATCGAGATAAGCCCGGCATGAGGACACCCTGCCGCTGCTACGTTCTGCCTTTCCCTCCTCTCTCTGTACTATTCGCCAATCAACAGCCCAAGTCCAGTATTACGAACTTGCCTTCTGTTTCTCTGGCAGCTTTAAATCGCTTGGGAAAAAAAAACCTTTCTGCTGGTATCCAATTTCTAGTTGTGGGAGGGCGGCAAGGCTCCTGCACTCTATCAGATCCGGTTTGGCCGAGGACCGGGAGAACAGCAAGGCACGCTGCTTTGCCAAAGTCTGAAGCCCCAGTACCGGTTTCACTTCCCCTAGAGAAAATAGAAAACAAGGCCCCTCCCTCACTGAAGAAAGGAGGGCAGGGTTAAGAGGTTGCCATAGGGCGGCCCTCTCTATCAGGAAGTCAGGGCCCCTCTTCCCTCCAACCTGAAGAGGAAGGGGGGGGGAGGGCTGAGCCCTTGCACAGCAAGAACAATGTGAAAAAATGACAGCAGGATAGACTAACATCACCGTTTAAAGAAGGAATGAAGGGAAACTGGACTATGATCTCAAGAACACACACACACACACACACACACACACACACACACACACACACACACACACACAGTCACTCAACTAAGTTCTCATACTTGAGCTTCATCGGAGGTGTTTTCCTGAAGCCACTCCACTGACCAACATGGGAAACGGGAAAGAACCGAGTTCAGATCTGAGTTACAGCAAATCCACACTCCAAGCAGGGATCAGATGTGGACTCTGTGAAACTCGCCATCATGCTGCACCTATGCCAAACTTCAGACAAACAGGGCCCATTCTTGCTATTAGAAGAGGATGGCGAGAAGGTGGGGGAAAAAAGAGAGAGAAAAGTTGAAGAAAATGTCACCCAAGGAGCACAAGCCAGAGGTAAAAGACGGTTGGTAAAATGCCGGGAATGGGCCCTGGAAGAGAAACAGCTTTCCTGGAGATGATTAGCTGGCAAAGCAAGCAACAACCGCAGTGAGCTAATTTCTGCTGCCACGTTTCCCCACGGAGGAGCGTTAACCATTAACTATTCTCTTCCCAACCAGCTGGTCGCCTGTTTCTGCTGGGGAAGGCAGAGGGAGAGCTGGCTTAGAGGTAAACAGGATACAGAAGAGGGAGGGCAAAACTGGCTGGAGGTTAGTAAAAATGTACTAGGTTGCAGGCGTTTTAGGGGTGCAATCACACACACACACACACACACACACACACACAGAGTTTTGCATGGTGCCAGGCTACTCACAGGCCCCACTGAGAAAAGAAGGAATGCCACCTGCGGCTGTACATGTACTTTTGCCTCCTATAGCAAGACAATAGGGTTGTGAGATAAGACTGCTGGAGAGGAAGGAAACAGAGACAATGGTATGTATCTTGCAACTTTTAGTTTAAATCCTCTTCAGTCAAAATGGAGGGAGGGGGGAGAGAAAGGAAGAGAGAACCTACCTCTGCTGCACTGGGGACTAGATAAGAGGACAAGACTCAACTGTATGTGGAAGACCAAGGCTTCACTGCCTGCCCTCAGACACTTCAAATTCCCCCATCTCTCTAGGACTCTGTTATACAGGATGGTGTAGTGGTTTGGGAGTCGGACTTAGACCTGGAAGATCCAGGTTCAAATCCCCGCTCAGCCACAAAGCTTTCTGGGTGACCTTGGGCCAGTCACTATCTCTCAGCCCCACCTACTTCACAGGGTTGTTGTGAGGACAAAAAGGAGGGGAGGAAATATGTACACCACTCTGAGCTCCTTGGAGGAAGGGAGGTATCATAATGTGAAAAATAAATAAATATTGCGCTGTTGTGAGAATAATTCAGACTGTAGTGCATTTTAAAGAGCTACATATAACACAATAGTAAAAGCAATTGGATTATTTGCAAAAAGTTTGCTTCGGAAGAGTAATGCCGCAACTGAACACAAGAAAAGCCAGTCACAAAACCAGGAGCAGATACTCCAACCCTGTCCCCTCCACAGCTGCTTGCTCACTAATGGAAAACAGAACTTGATCCCAGGCTGCCTGGTCCTCTACATAATGATGCTGCTGGAGAGGAGAAAAACACCACCACAACATGGACCAAACAAACCAGGAAGCCAAACAAACAACAAGTCCAGGAAAGGAGCTGAATTTGTAATGGAACAGTTCAGAACCACAGAAATATAAAAGGGGCAAATTCTTATGAGGTTCTACTCATAGATGAAAGGCAGAGGTGTGCACCATGAGCTAGGAGCAGAGAGGGCTGGGCATCCCCATTCCCAAGATTTCCTGAAGGCCAATCCCATGCTCGGGATAATTCAAAAGGATTCGGAATAAAACGGCTAGCATTATTAAGCCATTGTACAAATTGATAGTAAGGCCACATCTGGAGTCTTGTGTCCAGTTCTGGTCAATGCATCTCAAAGGATATAGTGGAACTGGAAACGGGGCTGAAGAGAGCGACCAAAATGATGAGTGGGCTGGGGCACCTCCCTTATGAGGAAAGGCTACAGCATTTGGGGCTCTTCAGTCTAGAAAAAAAGATGCCCGAGGGGGGACATGATTGAGACGTATAAAATTCTGCACGGGATGGAGAGAGTGGATAGAGAGAAGTTCTTTTCCCTCTCACACAACACTAGAACTAGGGGACATCCACTAAAATCGAGTGGCGGGAGAGTTAGAACAGACAAAAGGAAACATTTCTTTACTCAGCACATCATTAATATGTGGAACTACATGCCACAGGACGTGGTGATGGCACCTGGCCTAGATGCCTTTAAAAGGGGATTTATGGAGGAAAAGTCCATCACAGGTTATAAGTCATGATGGGTATATGCAACCTCCTGGTTTTAGAAATAGGCTCTCTCTGAACGCCAGATGCAAGGGAGTGGTGACAGGATACAGGTATCCTGTTGTCTGAGTGCACCCTGAGTGCACCATTTGGTAGGCCACCGAGAGATACAGGAAGTGGACTAGATGGGCCCTTGGCCTCAGCCAGCAGGGCATGTCTTATGTTCAAAGGTAATGTGAATATTTGTTCTCCTGTAATCCACTAGCCAGACTAGTAGTTCTCCATGTTTTTTCACTTTGCGTACCCCTTGGCAGCCCATTTCCACAAACTGTACCCCTTGTATCAGCAAAATGTTTGTAATTAATATAGTTGCTGTAGCACTGGGAACTGGGAAGATGTGTTTCAGGCATGGTGGCAAGCACCAAGCACGCTCCAAGGGTATAAGGTGCTCAGCTCGGCCCTATCTTCCCAGGCACTAGAGGCACCAGGGCAGGGGAAGAGCTGGAGCAGCCTTAGAAGGAGGTCCTGGGGAAGCTGCTGCTGGCTCTCGTCTTCCTCCCGGCTCCTCGGGGGGGGGGGTTGAACTCGCTTGGACTCGCTGCCTTTGCTGTAGCTCACGTGTTGGCAACCTGAAGGGCTAAGGCGGCACCTTCCTTCCCCACCCCATTTCCTCTTGGCCCCTTGGTCATATAAAACTGCCTATCGTTTTAGCAGGTGGCCAGTAGTAGCACAGCAAAAGCTTCTGCTAGGTTTGCCTCTGTTCGAGAAAGGAGGCAAGGAGCCATCTGTTTCTCCGCTTGCAGAATGACACCACAATGAAGTGAAAAGGTACGCTGCAACCTACACAGGGTCATTCTTGACTTCATGGAATTATCTGAGAACATCTGACCAGTCAGCTGACCAGCACACCAACTCGACTTGGTCAGGAGTCCTTTGTTGTCCTGACAGTTCTAGAGTTAAAGGTCTCCAATCTCCAACTGGAATCAGGGAAAGAATGCTTCAAATTCATACCTGTGAGCTGAGCACTCAGGTCAGCCATCAAACTGGATTCCACCAAAGCCCAGTGCCCGAGAACTACAGAGCACAATCCTACGCATGTCTACTTGGAAGCAAGTCTCACTGCGTTCAACAGGGCTTCCTCCTGGGAAAGTGTGTATAGGATTGCAGCCACAGTTACAGGACCAAGGAGCTACAGGAGAAACATTCTTGGCACTGCAGCTGAGGTAGGTTGAAGACCTCACCTTTCCCTTGCCCAAATTTGAGTCAACCCCTCAGGAGAATACTCTTCTGGACAAGATGAACACTATCAGGAGACAGACTGACAATCTTGTGCAGAGCTGTTCATCTCTCAGGAAGGCAGCAGCGAAGACAAGATGGTTCACAGGCGCACAAAAAACACATCTTCCCATACATCTCCAGTCCAGGGTGGGGACGCTCTTGTCCAGTTGGTCCCTTCATGGTGCTAAGCTCCTTCCCCTGTGACGATTAGCTGCCAGAACAGGAAGGACTAAACAAACTAACTCAGACTTCTTACAGTAGTAACATGTAGCCTGGAAGTTGTTGCATTCAAGGACACCAAATCAAATCTAGGAGTGCGTGGGGAAGCAAAGGCAGAACACGCAGAATGAAATGCTAACATTTGGAAAGTCAGCCTTGGCTTGCTTGCTGAGCAGCACTTTCTTGTCAAGGTGGTGCAGGATCAAGATGAAAGACAGAAAAGTAGCCGCTTCGGATTTGGCATCACTTGACCAGGACTGTCAAGACGAGAGCGAAAGAATGCCTGCCACAGAAAGGAAAAGACAACTGTGTCGGCAGAGATGCCTTGCCCCTTCGTGGCTTCATTCAGGAACCTTTGGTTTCAAAGTCTTCCTGGATAGCTTTAAACTTCCAAGTGATGAAAGCTAAAAACCTGGCTCATCTAGAAAATCTGCAAGTATCATACTCAAGCAGCCAAATCCTGTGTCAGGTTCTGGGCAGTATGACAATTACACAAAATATGCGTACCCCAGTCAAATTTTGTCGCCTTTGAGGAAATGCCAAGTTCAATCAAGCTTCAGGCTGGGTGTGTGTGGACGGAAAAAGAGCAAAATGAAGGTTGGGAGAAAAGGGTCTCCTGTCCTTGCTTTCAGACAGACCTTTAAGTCAGCTGCTCATCAGCAGTTAACAGGCCACTTCATAGTGACAAATTCACTGCTCAGGCGTTACAACAAACCCACATGCCCACACTGCCCCATATCCACCAAGGCTACGCTATTATGGGACCCAGCAACATCAGCCACACCACTGCAGGCTCATCCCCCTCCACTGTCCTTCTGCCATCTACAAATAAGCCAACCTCTACACAGGAGAACAAATGGATGCAAATTAGATATAAAAACAGCAACAATCAGAAACTGGTGGGAGAACGCTGGGCAGCCCAATCCTGTCTAGCAGGACGCGACAGCGCAAATAAGGCGCCCACAGCATCCTGTGCAGGATGGGGTCTGCGCCAGTGGAGCCAGAGGCCTCCGAGGTAAAAGGACATTTGTCCCCAGCCACCCCAATGGGTCTACTTGAATGTGTGCCAGTTACTTTGCTGGCACACATTTGAGAGGCCCGTGTAAAGCCTAACAAGCCACCGCCTATCCCTCCCACTTCCCGGACACAGCCAACCAATCCCACCACTCCGAAACACCTCATTCCGCCTTCTTCCCGGGCACCTACCTTTCTGCCACAACATCCATCTGTCCTGCGGCGCCAGTGGAGTAGCACAGACCTCTCCACTGGTGCCACTAACTCTCTGGGTGCCGCAAACGTGCTTTCCAGCACGTTTGCGACACCTTAGACCGGTGAAGCAATTGCTCTGCCACTCTAAAAGTAGACAGGATTGCGCTGTAAGTCTCCTAGAACACTCTGCTACGAACCTGAAAGTAGCCATTCTTTAAACAAAAGCATTTCAAAGGAAGATCCCAATGTGAAATGGCCAAACTAGAATTTATTAGCAAGCTCCTCTCTGATCTCCTACTGCAAATGGAGAATTAGCAAAAGCAAAACTAAGGAGATTGTGCAATTATGAATTATTACTGTTGTGAATGCTTACAGACCTTATTTTGTATACCTTTGATCTTTAAACAAAAACCTCACACATAAGAACATAAGAGCCCTGCTGGATCAGGCCAAAGGCCCATCTAGTCCAGCTTTCTGTATCACATAGTGGCCCCACCAGATTTCACGGCCCCGTGGTATACATTTTTTCCTCTGTATCCATGTACACACAGACTTGTACAATTATGAATTAATACTGTTGTGAATGCTCATAGACTTTATTTTGTATACTTCTGATCTTTAAACAAAAACCTCACATACAGTACCTCTTGCCCTGTGTTATGCAGTACCTCTTGCCCCATGTTTATTTCAGAGCCCTGTGTTATGCATTTTTTCCTCTGTATCCATGTACACACAGACTCACACACTGACAAACTGAGGAAAACACTTCACACTCTAATCCATAAAACGGCTGTGCCACAATAAATCTGTTGGTTTTAAGGTTTGACAAGTCTCTCTTTTATGACTCCTGTAGCTACTGCCAGTTTCAATGCAGCTCAAGAGGATAACTCAACGGTGAAAAACGGGGGGGGGGGAGATTGCAGAGTGTGGGCTTCCTCAAGCAACTGGCAGAAACAGCATTTATATGCAATACACCCACACCCACATCCTAGAGAACATGGAAACTGTCATTCATGCTTGTAATCTTAAAGTACATGACAGACGACAATCATACTGTGGAACTGCCCTTGAACACTATTCGGAAATCGTGACGATTACAAAAAGCAGACTTATTGGGGCCAGCTGAGAGCATACAAACCCTGTACACTAGTGTGTCTTATTTAAGGTTGCAGTGGTCATCTTAACAGCTTGCAAATGCATACCTGAACAAACAAATAATCCTGTCACCCATTAAGGTCTATGAGAGAAGGCCAAATATTGTTCACCCATTAAATAAAGTATTTTAGGACAAGGAGTGTCTCTTAGATGTGGCACCCAAAGGTGTCATTCTGTTCTAAGAAATGTTCACCAGCATCTAGCCAGGTCAAAGGAAGCAACTGAAAAGTGTTTATGATTTAGTTAAATTAGGTTTTCTGATTTTGGCACTCACATTGGGTTTTTTTTAATGGTATAATAGAGTCCAATTGTTATTTTATTAGCTCTTTTTGGAAAGAAAAGGCAAGATTAAAAATTCTGGAAATATAAATAAATCCCTGCCTTTTATTCTGAGAGAATCTGATCTGTAGGCTGTTTTTACTACTCATTGTTTTGCTTCACAGCCTGTCTCCTACTCTTATAAAAGGACTGGTGACAGATACCTTCTGTCAAGACAATGGAACTGGTAAGTAATCTGCATGGCCTGGAACACACGAACCCAGCTGACAAGAGGGCTGCAGCAAGACAACGAGAATTTGAAACAACTTTTCAGCCCTGTGTAAAGAATATATTGGGAAGCTTTAGTAATAATGGAGATAAATGATACAACTATTCAGCTCCTGTATGTTCCACATGTCTCCTAATGATCCAAGGAAGTCTTGCTGCAAATGCCCCTGCTATCTGAGGCGGAATGAGTGGCCCCGAGATCAAGGGTCTCCTTCGTAGGTGTCCCACTCATGCAACTCCTACCCCAGGTATCTTAGAATACTGATGAAACTACTCTTGTTACAAAGAGTGTTTGCCCCCCTCTGAAATGACCTCGGAAACTGCTATTAAAAAGGAATCTGCAAATACCTTTTGAACTTACCTGCTGTTTTTCCCTTGGTTGTCAGAACGTTATTTTGGGATTTATTTTGTTGGGAGGGTGTTGACATTTTTCTACTTTATTGCATGATGCATTTAATTATGTACCACTTCAGAAGTCCTGGCTAAGAAAAAGGCTCTAAACTTGAGAAAGAAACGGCAACAGATCCACAGTGGGCTATTAAGACAATACTAGGGAACACCAGGAGTCAGCAGCCGATTTGATCATTAGTCATACAAGGCAGAACGATGCTTACGAGGCTCATGAAATGCCTATTTCCCAACTCGTACTAAGGGCCTCTGCCCCCCCTCCCCCATCATTCTGACTTAGCTTTCAAGGCTCCGTGTCTTTAATAGAATTGGATCAGTTTTGATCTAGGACATGGATGAACAACTTTGAAGGGACAAATGCAAACAGCAGAAGCTTTTCATGTGTCAGAGGCATGCAGCTAATTTGCATGAGTCGGTTTCAAGCAAGTTATTGCCATCTGCAAATCATTTTCTCAAAACCTGAAAACTGCCACATCATAGTGGGCAATCACCTGCTCAAAAATAAGCTTAATTTAGAACGATTACTCTCATGTGAGAAAAAATTAAGCTAGTGCCTGAACAATCCTTACACAGTTTGAAGAGACAAAAAAAAAAAAAAAGGAACTTGACTTTTCTTTGCCTTTGGTTTCCCCAACATAAAACTTCCCATCGGCACATTTTCGAAATGTGTCTCTGTAATTCTAATCTGTAGATACTTTTTCTACCAATGATCATCAGTTTTGGGGGTTTTAATAAGCCACCATAAAATTGGTCATGAAAGGCAGCATTTGACAGCCCATGGGCTGCATTGTTCATCTCTAGCCTGGGAGCAATCATGATATTCAATTCAAAATTCTCTTTATCCAGCGCTGAAGACAACTCCTCTTAGATGGCGCACAGCGTTCTCGAACAATGCTTGGAATATTAGCCAAACTCTTATACCTGCTGGAAGCCTCAGGAAGCGTTCTAATTTGTCCCTTAAATGCACAATGACACTGGCCCAATTATAAACCCTCAATCTTGGCTGCTGTGTTATGAATGATGTGAAATAAAACTACTTTGTTTTTCGTTTACAGGCTAAATTGACTTCATTCTGTTCTTTATTCCACCTACCTTCAGCAGCTGCCTCTTTACTAAGTAATACACCAGGTCTGGGGGCATGTGAAGATGAACAGGCACATCCACAAAGAGAGCCCATCAAAAAGAGAGGAGGAAACAATGTGCCTGACTCGGGAGAGAAATGGCACAGAGAGCATTGTGCGATTGCAGCAGCCTGCTGCTGGGCAAGGAAAGAATTAAATGGACATGGAAGATCAAACTGCAAATATAGGACATGACTGTTAGAAGCCCACTTAAAAAAACCACACACACCAGGTAAGAATAAAACCATTCAGTACCTTGAATGGTTTAAAAAAAAAAAACCACTGAAGACTCTTAAGAGATAAATTTGGTACTCTGTTGGACTTTCCCTATCTTTGAGACTCTGCTTCAACTTATTGCCAAAAGGTGAAAATTCATTCCATATTTTCCTCCTTTAGAACTTAGAACCCAGGTTTTACTCCATTTCAGTAGGGGCAGATTTCAAGAGCCATCTAAAAACCACATTCTAGGTTTCCCCCCTAATCTGTGGTCTAGTCTGCATTTTGAGAAGCCCAGCAGACTGGGGGGGCATCAACATACATTGGCACATCCAACCCACAACAGGTTGCTTAACTGCCAAGCAGCAGCCCACCCACAGACAAATCATTCTGTGAGAAAGACAAATCCCAGGAAAGACCTCCACAGGTCATATGCTGCTTACAGTCACATACAGTATATGCTTGCAAAGATTCAAGGAGGTTCAATCATAAAGTATCTCAAACACATTACGCAAAAGCGACACGAGATTTCTCTGGAAATGAGCTTGGCTGTCTCAGACATTAGGCTACTGTGAACAAGCTCTTATTTATTTTAGTGAGATTTACATGCAAATAAAAGTTTTCAACCAATCCTGAAGGAATGCCATCTCCTCCCCCCATCCTCTTTAAAGCTTAACAGGTCAGATGTGCATTATTGACCCACGTCTCAAAATAGAACATGGGGCAGGTTTGTAGTTTTCTCCTTCCAAGACAGACATGTGCCTACTGATAATTCCGTGCTTTGGCAGTACCTACCTCTCTCAGAAACAGGCACAAAATGCTCCTCATGGTTTTAAAAGATAAACATGGACTTGTAGGACAACTCCCATGACTTCAGGCGTTATAAAAGTTAAATCCATTTCCTAAAGATGTTGAGAACTAATTAATCAAGAATTACACATAGATGTGGTACAAGGAGTGCGATTACAGAAGTCCAGATTCTATTACTAGAAAGTTTAAGCTCTATGCTTTGAATTGCGAAATGTGGTGGTTTTTTTCCCCCATAGAGTACATGAAGGTTTTGATTCAACTTCTGCAGTTAGCTACTCACCCAAGGACAAGGAACAGTTACCTTCCAGGAAAGCAGTTCAGCAGAGTCACTGTACAAGCTGTGACAAAGGTGTATGTGGAATTAGGCAGGCTGGTAAAACGTTTTGTGGGGACACACAAACCCACACCCACACCCTACCTACCCACACACCTACCTGCAAGGTTGTTTTAATTCACAGAACACTGAAAGCTAAACAGGCTTGTAGAGGAAGGAGGACATGGGGAAAGATATGGAGGTGAATTTGTAGTGAACTACAGTCCCTTTGATCATATATGTTCAGGATTTTTCTTCAGGCAGTCAAGGGTGGAAACATGAGGGGGGGTTTGCATTGTTGCTTTACGATCTATACATTATTTTTGAGACAACCTGCCAATGCTCACTCAGAGTTTCTAATCTGGCAATAAGCCATAGCTTTATAAGCATAAGCAATTTGCCATGCTTTATGCCTATTGGATGCCCTCTCTTCAGCTGACATCCTCCTTGTTTTCGCGTTTCTCTCTGCAACCATGAAACCTACAAACTCATGACAATATTTTACAAAGTTGATGCCAACCATAAACTTCAACATAACCAGTCAGGTTAAACCCACAGATCACAGCCATCGCTGGCAAAAACAGAGGAGTCTGTCCTTGGCAATACTTCTCTGGTAGTTCATCCTGCCAAGAAATAAAGCCTCGCTTAGAATGGCTTCCATCAACATTTCATGCTAATGAAAAGAGTTGTTCCCCAGAACACAGGAGCTGTCAGAGAGTTCTGAACACCACAAGATTCAAATCGGTTTCAGCAAAACTCTGAATTTGATGGCCCCACAGAGAGGTCATAGCTATGATGGTTATTTTTAAAAAGGCTCAACACGTTTATGGAGCATAGGGCTATCAATGGCTATATACACAACGACAGCTAAACATAACCTCCATGTGTACAGAAGCAGTATTCATCTGAATTCCAACCACTGGGGGTGGGCTGCTGCTATTCCCTGCTTGTGGGCTTCCCAGAGGCATCTGGCTGGCTGCTTTTGGAAACAGAATGCTAGACAAGATGCACTAAGCCAACAAGACACTTCCAGCATGAGCCTCTAGATCTTGTTCGGTTGGACAGAGAGGGTCTTCTGACAACTGTTCCTTGGGTCCAAGGAGAGAGAGGATATCAAGGAATGTGTTACAGGTACAATATGTCCATCAGGTCTGCCTGAAAATGGAGACGAGGTACTGTAAAAAAATTTTTTAAAAATCCCAACATAAAATAAATATGTATAAAACATGGGAAGGGAGAAATAAATATGTATAAAATATGGGAAGGGAGAAGGACTAGATAGCTCACAGGCAGAGCAGAGAGGAGAACTTTCCCTAAAAGTTACAGTTCTCCAGCTGTGAGCGAGGTCTCCTTCCAGAGATATTAACACTCTTCAAGCAAGATGCAGGTTTCTCTTTGACCCACCCCCAGTTCAAAGTCTCTCATTTAGATCAGTATGACTAGCTCCCCTCCCCTTAAGGCGGGTAACTCTGTGGCTTTCTATTCAACTGACTGGTATGCTGGAAAGCCTCTGGGGTAGCCCCCTATATCCCACTAGCTTCTTTTATTCCTACTGAGTCAATTCCATGGAGCTACAGTTACACAGAAAACATATGCAACTGCCTCTACGTGAAGGAGACAGCAGCCAAGCCATCCATTGGTTAACCTGCATAAAACTTTTAGGCGGTAGACTATGAAGGTCTGGAATCTCCTACTTTCAAGGCACCAACTATACACCAATCCTCGTGTACAAGACGACAAGAGGAGAGCACCTCAAAGTGCGCTTTTGCACAGTCTGGTCTCATTTTAGGATGCCAGGAGTGGATAGCGTGCAGTCAAGCCAAGGGACAATAACTGGGTAGTATAAAGGAAGGATGTGGATTCCTCCTCAAAAACCTCCAGAGCCACTGTTACCAGAGTTATAGCTTGACTTACGGTAAGCTCCTTAATTCACTGCAGTCTCTGTCATTTTACTTCCTCCAGAGAGATGAGGCTGAACGATATGAGACACAAAAATAGTTAAGAGGCTCTTGCACCATCTCAGCACAAATTAACATGTAAACAGCAACCTAGTCATTATTTTGGCTGATCACAAGTGGGTGGAATTCAGGACAACAAGCACCTTAGGAAGATACTACGTAATAGGGTGTGGCGACAGCATCCTGCTTGTGCTACAGGCTAAACCAGTGGTGGCCAACCTTCCACCATTGGGGCTACTGTGTTCTTAAGAGTAGTGTAGAAGACAGAATCTTGGCAGCTGCAAGTGCTGATGGTGCTGCTAAAGCAGCTGCACCTGCTGAAATGCCCTCACCTATGCAACCATTTAAAGGGCCAGCATTCATGTTGAAAGGTTGGCCACCACTGGGCTAAACCAACCATTACTGAAACCACCTTAGTATCACTAGCCTTGTTAGCCAAAGCCTAAATTGCCAATGTACTTCGGACGTGCTGCACTATTTATTAAACATTCAGAGTCGACTTAATTCTATGGCAGATTCAATCCGAAGACCATTTAAGCGCAACACTGTCATACAAATCCATGGAAGACACCAAGGAGGCGGTGGAAAAGACCGCAAGGCCAAGTCACCACTGCCACCTCCACTTGCTGGTGCCTTTTTAAGCATGAACTGTTATCAGCTACCCTGTGATGAGCAGAAGTCCGTGAGGCATATCCTTCCTCACCCATCTACCTTTTCCCCCATGATTATGTATAAGCAGTTCTGGGAGCTTGGTCAGCTAAAGAGTGGGGTATAAATTCCTCAATCAAGACATAATTCAAAATCAAATTACTCATGACTGCTTTTAAAACAGGGATGCGGAAGCAAGCAATTTGCACAACTTTCCTCCATGTCTGTCCTATCCCACTGGACCAGTGCGACAGAACCACCTATACACACAACCTTCTGCTGTTGCTACCTGTTGCTACCAGCATTCTTGGATCATTCAATTAGGATCTCTTCACATTTCACTCTCCCCAGTACAAAACCACTGGCCAATTTAGTATACGGAACAGTGCAGTTTGATGCGTGCCTACTCAGAAGTAACTCTTGTGTTCAATGGGGATTACTCCCAAGAAAGTGTGTACAGGATTGCAGCTTAAGCAATTGTGGAAGCCCAAATCCAGCTCTCAGAAGAAATCATTATTTTGTGATTTCTTCTGAGAGCTGTACTTGGAATAAACTATGCAAATGCATACACCAAATTATTAAGCATACCTCTGGCTACAAGATCTCAGTTTTCACAAATTTGGAGTACTTTAGCAAAGATTAAGGAGATCAGACAAAAAAAAAGAGCATAATGGAGGTTTCCGAGAACATTGAAGGCAAGGAATGAGGGCCAAGTGATAAAAATAGTTTCCAAATGTCCCCCCCCCACACACACACACCAGCTTCACCCAAACATGACCAATAGTCTAATCCAGTGGTGGCCAACCCATGGCACGCCATGTGCCACATTTCATGTAGATAATCTTGAGCATGCCAAATAAATAAATATTTCTAAGGCAATGAAAATATTTAAAGCACAGTGACAGCACAAGAAGAATAAGGTGCAGTGGGGTGCAGAGACCTCCTCTAGTGCCACAGGCTTGGAAAGGTGCACTGGGGTCAAGAAAGAGACAGGGACTTCAGCGCTTGGCTCGAGCAGGAATGGCAGTGCGTGCCACTTCAAAACGCTCGGAGTGCCACTAAGTGGCACCCGTGCCGTGGGTTGGCCACCTATGGTCTAATCCTATGATTTACTGTGAAAAAGCAAACATGAATTAGTTCAGGTGCAAAGGCTCTTACTCCATCGTAATGTCATGAGTTACTGTCATGCATCAGCACAGCAGCTCAAAACAGCACAACTATACTGTAGCGGCAAGGTCTAACTGCCCAAGCCAGATGTGGACGAAGACAGGGGCCACCAGGGGCAGGACAGTGGCAACACTAAGTACAAACCGATCCACATTTGCTGGACTACACTTTCGCCTTCTCCAATGCAAAACTATGATCCTAAAACTTGCTTAGGCTCTCAGGACCGTCAATACCCACGTACCAAGACTCTCAGCCAAAAGAGACAAATGGATACTCAAGCTTGGACCGGAATGATTACCAGCTGCAGCAGGCACTCTTCACAGACACCACGGGGTTGGGTTTCAGATTTCTCAAACCTTGGTAAAAGTTCCCTATCAATTGTAGCAGAGCTGAGCTGCAATACGAGACTGAGCTGCAGTAGTAGAAAGCCCCCAATTTGGATCTCATCCCCGACATTAACTCAATAGGTGGCCTTAGGCAAGCTAGTCTCTTTCAGCCTCACACACTCTGAAGAGCAACATGGGAGATCATAATACTTACCTTATGGGGTTGCTAAGGTTTACTTAGAATAATGTGACGTTGGAAACTCTAAAGCAGTGGGGAAATTCAATGTCCCGTTGGGGTGTAAAAATAATCAATCTAGAAGCACTTCATATCCATCCTAAATACACCACTTAGCCTAACTGTTGCAATCACACCTACAATTATATCATATCGGTATACAGAAGCAAAATAATTTGCTATAATTATGCCCAGTATACTTTTATCATCCACGCCCCCTACAAGAGGGCTTTTTGAAGACATTCACACTATATTACAGAACATCAAAATCTGCTTCTGTGAGGATTACCTCTAGCAAGGATTTTTTAAAAGGCCTCAAATACTACCTATGAAATGTTCATACTTTTAAATAAGCACTCTCAGTTGGTACAGAGAGGCACACAGATTCAGTACTGGCAACATTTGGAAAGTTTTGACATCCTGCCTTTTGCAAGGAGGCTCAAAGCTGTACTGCGAGAACTCTGCACCAAGAATCAACTATGGAAGTGAAACCAATGGCAAACAGATACAAAAGCCAAAATACGACGCTAGGATAGCAGGACAGTGGGAAAAGGAAAACAAGAACCAGGAGCCACAAGGAGAAGCAGAAATCTCAGCTACTCACAGCTCCTGCCCAGTCCAGCCCTCAAGCAGATTCTACCAGGAGGACTAGAAAGGTGAGGCTCAGTTCATTAATTTCATGTTTGCATACCACCTTGAACACTCAAGGCATAACATCAGAACACCCAAGGGTAAGAGGAAGACAGCTCCAATGCGCAACAGATAGAAGATATATCCATGTTGTATCCAACTCTCTAAGACAATAAATCTCACCTGACAAGTGTCATCTCTCCACAGATGTAGGGTGGCCAGCCTAAAGTTCTTCTCTCCTGGGGGAGGGGGGGTCTCTTGGCACCCCCCTCCCCCTTCAAAGACTCCACCTTGAAGAATCAGTGCAGGTGGATGAGCAAAAAGAAGTCTGGGTGTTTCTTCAATTGCCTCTGCAGATCCTCCTGTGCTGGAAGGCAAGAGGATAAAAATTGTTCTTCTAGCCTTTACCTCCACTACCAGTAATGGCAGCCTGGACTTCTGAGGCCAGGATAATTCCCGTCAAGTATTTTTTAAGGCTCTTGCAGAAGCTTCCATCACACAGAAAGGAAGTCCAGTTTTCACCACTGACCATCAACGCTGTCCCAGGAAACCCAAGGGCCACAATACCCCATTGCCATCAATGTCCAGTTGCTCTTCCCAGCTGATGACCAGTTCTGTATTTGACAATGGAACAGTGTTTTTGAAGGCAGTCTCAAGGAGGTCCAGGTTTTCCACTGGCTCTAAACCATCTTGACGGGATCCCTCAGAAGGCAGCACAACAGTGCATCTCCAGTTGTTCTGGCATCAACCACCATGCCCCTGCATAGCATATAAATCTGGATTAGAAACCACCTTCTGATTGTAATTCATTATTCCCACACAGCCCTGATCACAACTGGCTATATTACCTGGATTATAACTGGGTTAAGACCTTGACGAATTCTATCCCTTCACACCATCTCTACCCTACAGCTGAGTCTTCTGTAATCCTAATGCAGTCCCAAGAGCATCAGACAGGATAGTTTGCCCTTAAAAATTTTAAGGTCCCTCACACACACACACACACACTCACAGGTACTGAGTTGGAAGCAAGTACATTTCTATAAAATGCCAACCTGAGTTGGAAACAAGCACATTTCTATAAAATGCAATCTATCATCACAGAAGAGGGAGAAAGACTGCCTGCCACTCACTCTCTTTCCCATATAAACACACAGAAATATTGTACATCTAACCTCGAAGGACCTTACTTTACCCATCAGAGCAAGACATGCTAGGCTGATGGACCACTCGCCAGACTCAGTAGGAGGCTGCCTGACATGCTGACCTATATTTTATCACGACTACATTGCATACATTTATACACCTACGGCGGGGGGAGGGGACAGGTTTCCTTGCGGAGCTCTTCTAGAAACTCGCTTTATTTTACTAACAAAAACCGCGATTCTTAGAGCCGTTCCTTACTTCTCCTCCGGTCCCCAACGGCTGAGGGCTTCTTCCTTCCCTCGAGGTAAACTGTGCGAAATAAGACGGCCAGTGCAAGACGGAGCGAGGAAGGACTACTCTTGCCTCGTCCCATCCCCGGGCTCCCTCCGCCGAGACGCAGGCCGGAGAGACGAGACTCTCCTCCTCCCTCCCCTCCCGCAGCTTACACCGACCGAGGGCAACGATACCAAACGGCAGCCAGCGCCAGAATTCCAGCCACTTCCGCCTGACAGCGCCGGAAGCGAACCCATGGCAACCAGCCGTCCCACCCACCCTGTTCTCTGCTTCCCACTGATGCTCCGCCCCTTTCGCTTGCTCATGAGTGAGTCAACCGGTGCCGTAGCCGGGGGTTTCCATGGCAGCAAGCCCCTCCCCTTCTCATTAGGAGTCACGCCCCCTTTTTCCAGTTTTGCCTTTCGCAATCGGAGTGGATCATCATCCCATTCCCATCACAAGCTAGGCGCGCCCGCATTTCGCAAGTGACACACCACACGTCAAAGCATCGCCTCCTCCGCAGGGAGGAAAGATGAATGTTCCCAGTTAATCCCAGTTCCCTCCCCCGCGCCTGTCTCGAAACGACGTGAAAACAGTGAAAGAAGCCTGTTGCCTCTCTTTTGCCTCTGTATGGTTGCGAGAGTTGGACCATAAGGAAGGCTGAGCGCCGAAGAATAGATGCTTTCGAACTGTGGTGCTGGAGAAGACTCCTGAGAGTCCCTTGAACTGCTAGGAGATCAAATCAGTCAATCCTAAAGGAAATCAACCCTGACTGTTCCCTGGAAGGACAGGTACTGAGGCTGAAACTCAAATATTTTGGCCACCTAATGCGAAGAGAGGACTCTCTGGAGAAGACTCTTATGCTGGGAAAGATTGAAGGCAAAAGGAAAAGGGGAAGGCCAAGGATGAGATGGTTAGACAGCATCACCGATGCAACAAACATGAAAATGAGCGAACTCCGGAAGATAGTGGAGGACAGGAAGGCCTGGCGGGATATGGTTCATGGGATCACAAAGGGTCGGATACTACTTAACGACTGAATAACAAAAGTCCCCGACCAGCAGCCGTGTCAGCCACGCCCACGCATGGAAGACCTGCCTCCTCGTTCCGAATCTCAGCCATGCGCCACGTTCGCCCCCTAGCGGCTCAGAATGGCAGGTTGCAATTGGGGTAACGTTTTAGTGGGAAAGGATGAGAGACAGCGTTATCGTAGTTATTTTATCATGATGAGCAATTGCCTCCCCTAGGGATAAGGGGATAGTCCTATCCTTCCCGCGCTGCCGCGATAATCTGAATAGAACCTCTATGTCCTAATGATAGCTCGATGGTATAGGCGGGGTAGATTGTTAAAGGGGGCGTGCGGATTAATTGTTTCCTTCTACCCTTGTAGGTAAGAAAGAACACACGGCATTAAAATATAGCACCACCATATTACACTATCTAGCCTCAGATTGTTTCTATATCAGTCTTGTCAGAAAGAGGAATGGTTGGGCTTCAGTGATTTTTTTCCAGAATTCTTCCCTAGTAGACTACTGTAAGTCTGTAAGGGAGAAGCTGGAAGAAACCAAATTCAGAACTACCATGGGGGAGAGTGATGGGAGAGTGATGGGGAAATCCTCCTCCCAGGATTTTGGCCGCCTTGATTTCCCTTCCTGCTGCTTCCCAACTCAACCGCCAGAGGGCGAAGTTAGAACATTTTGCGAAGACGCCTTCTGCTTTGCTTAATTTGCTCCTTGAAGGGGCAAGAAAATTTGGCGTATGAAATAGTGTTATTTATTTATTTTCTGTATTTATATCCTGCCTTTCTCATCATCAGATTTCTCATCAGATTTATTCAAGGCGGCTTACATAGGCAGGCTATCTTTAGACCTGATAAGGGTCTTTACAGCTCTCTACATGATACACCTAAGGGGGGGGGGAGGATCTCATCTGGTGATGAATGCATCCGGTTTGACTTGTTCTAATAACACCCTGCAGTTCATTATTTATTCCTTTGTTGCTGTGTGCCTATTTCAGATCATTCTTCCATGATCCACTCTTTTGTACTGTATTTGGCTTGGGGTTGCTCTAAAAATGAAGGACGGGCTGCCCCCCTCCACTTCTTTGAACCATCAGGGATCTGTCCAGCATTTCTGATCTTTTTTGCTGCAATCCTGGCTGCTCCTGTGCAACAAGTACCTAACCAAAGCTGCAATCCTATACACACTTTCCTGGGAGTAAATCCTATGGAACACAATGGGACTTACTTCTGAGTAGATCTACTTTTTTTGCCTCTACTTAAATAGAAAATGAACAGGAAAAGATATTTTAATGAAATCAAAACAAATAGACCTACATCATTTATGTTCAAAGCTGCATAATTATTTTTCTACAAAATCATCACACACTTCAATACACTTCCGCCAACGCTGCACTAGTTTTTGAAATCCATCCTTAAAAAAACATGGTGTTTTGGTTTTGAAACCATTTCCTCATTGCAGACTTCACCTTTTCATCACAGATGAAGCACTGAACCTTCAGGTGTTCCTTTAGTTTTGGGAACAGGTGGAGATCACTAGGAGCCAGGTCTGGGCTGTATGGTGGATGCGGCAGCACTGAAGAGTCCAGGCGTTGAATTGCATCTCTTGTGGCTGCACTTGTGTGAGGCCTGTGACATCTGTGAGACTGTGAGGCCTTGTGTGTCATGTTGAAGAAGTGTTTCCTTTCTTATTCCAATCCGTTTGATTCTTTTTAATGCAGTAAGAGTTTCAATATAACATTCAGAGTTCATTGTTGTTCCTTTTTCAAGAAAGTCTGAAAGAACAACACATTCAGAATTCCACAAAACAGTCAACATGACCTTCCCAGCCTGAGTTTTGAATTTTTTCGGCTGATTCCTTACGGCGGTATTCCACGGACTGCCTTTTGTTCTTGGGGTCATAATGATGGACCCAAGTTTCATCACCTGTAATGATCTTCTTTAAGAAGTCCACACCTTCTGTTTCAAAACGTTCCAGTAGTTCAATTGGAGGAACTTTTTTCGCTGTTAAGAATTCAATAACAGCACCTTATTTGAACCAACTGTCTGAACACTCTTCCATTTCGGATGTGCATTGGGTGAAAACTGTAAGCATCTGTGTGTGCTGTTGGAGATGGGCAGTGTTCGGCTGCTGGACACTGGGGGGCAGTGTGTCATCTGGTCACCTGAAAGACCTTTACCTTGACCTCTCTGTGTTCCAAGGAAGGGGCGTGGCTCCCTGACTCTATTTCCTCCTTCTCCTACCCTTCTTAGATCTCTTCTTCTTCTGATTGCCAACGAGGTAAGATGTGCCATGCTTGGGCTCTGCTGCCCAGCGGCCATCTTACAGCACACCTCATGCAGGGAGCGCCAGCTGAAGGGGCGCTCCATCCTAAGTTAGAGTAACCTCTGGTCTTAACCAGATGCTGTATATATGAACTGAACTGTGAGTAAACTATTTTTCTTTTGCAACTTCACTCAGCCTATGTCTCGTGTGTTTATTTAGCTAAGTATAGCAGTCTGCCTGGGTGTAAGGGGGAACAAAACTCAAATAATAGCCCCAATATGTGCAAGGTCAAAGATGATGGAGGGGAGATACTATGTGACTACACAGAATCGGTTCTATCCAGATATGTTCAATGTAACAAGAAATATGACAGTGGAGGCAAAACTTTTCAGCCCGCCCTCGTACATAGGATTGTGCTATAAAACCGAACAACACATTATGTTTGCGACACTTGGCGAGTAGGCGCCTCCTGCACCAAGGCCGGCACCACAGTACCCGCCCCAGAATCAATGGAGCACCTGCCAGGGAAGGTATGTTCCCCACTGGGCGGTGGAGGGGTGGGAGGAGGGCAGAACAGGGCATTCAGGGAGGGGGGAGTGGTCAGCCGGGAAGGGAGGGATTGGCGGCGATGGCTCTGCCGAAATCTCATCCCCTTTCCCAGGCCTGGACGCCGTTACACAGCCTGCTCAAATGTGCGCCAGCAAAATATCTGGCGCACATTCGAGTAGACCCACTGGGGCAGCGAGGGCTCTACTCGGGGTAAGGGGATGAATGTCCACTTCCCCCAAGGAGTGCTCCAACCACACCGGTGCTGGGTCCTATCTGGAAAAGCAACAGCTGGTCAATGCGTAACACTTCTGTAAGCATCCCTAGTCACAGTCGTCATGTACCTCAGAGGCATCGCTGTTGCGTGGCCAGGCGGGCGGGGGGTCCCCAGCTGACACGCGCACACACGCGTAGAAAGGTGACGCGCGCACGCGAGTGCGTTGCCTCCCCCGCGCGCCTCGCCAGGCCGGGAGCCGACTCCGGGGACATCTTCCCCGTCCGGCTGCCCGGGGCCTTCTGAGGAAGGCCCACTGCGCGAACGTTATTTATAACGTCTTTTGCGCATGCACAGACCGTTCCTGAGGGAAAAGGAAGACGTCCCCGAGCCGGCTCCAACGATTAAAGGGGCAGGTGCGGGGGGCGCCCGGGGCAGCGGCCCGTCGGGCGCCTGGGGCAGCGGCCCGTCGGGTTGCCCCCTCCAAATCGCAGCGCGGCTTTGGAAGGGGTTGTCTGGGAGGGGCGCGATGTACCTGATTCTTCGCGTTGCCACATGGCAGAAATGGGCATGTTTTTCACCAAA
This sequence comes from Plestiodon gilberti rubricaudatus, assembly GCA_026170595.1. Classification (NCBI taxonomy): domain Eukaryota; kingdom Metazoa; phylum Chordata; class Lepidosauria; order Squamata; family Scincidae; genus Plestiodon; species Plestiodon gilberti. The sequence goes on from JANXHW010000002.1 coordinate 248,966,636, forward strand.
ATTCACCTTCCGACTTGATCCGACTTAGGTCCAACTGGGGCCAGATTTCCCCCCTTGCTCCTGCCTGCAGGTGACTTTGAAAATGATAAGGAAGGTACAGCCAAGCACCACTGTCATGATGCCACGCAGCACCCCGGCCTTTAAATTGCACACACAAACCATGGGGAACAAGAACTAACTGGGGGACGATTAAGAAGCAATGAATCTGCTGTGAACAGGAAGCATTAAGTGATAGAAAATGCAAGGAGGAAGCTTGTCATTCAAATGGAAGAGGACCCTTGCTGAACAGGACCGACGACAGCGCAACCCTATTTGGAAGTAAGTTTGGAAGTAAGTTCCAGTGAGTAACTCCCAGTGAGTTCAATGGGACTTACTCCCTGGGAAGTGAGTATAGGATTGCAGCCTTACTTATATTGTTTGCCAGTGTTGGCGCTGATTGGATGCAATGATTGGCTCCTTGGACATCACATTGGATGTTACATGGATGACATGCCGACCTCACAGTGATGACATGTGGATGGGTGACACGGTGATGACACTCAGATGTCACACAGATGACATGCCAACGTCACGGCGATGACACTTGGACAGCATTCTGATGATGCGCCAATGTCATGGTGACGACACAAGCTCCACTGCAGTAGCGTAGCTGGCAGTGGGGCAGACTGCCCCCATGGCACTCTGGCGGTTTTCCGCTGTCTCCGCGCAGAGGGGGGGTGCGCAAGTGCTGCAAAATGGGTCCTCCCACCCACCATCATCTCCATTTGGCTCAAGATCGAGCCATTCCAGAAACTGGGGGGTGACGCGCAGGCGTGGGGGGGGGACGAAGTCATGGCATGGGGCGTGATGCAAGGCAATGTCACCCTGCCCTGAGCAGCAGCCGGGTTGGTGATGCCTCTGCCCCACTGAGCTCAATGAGGCTTACTTCTGCGTAGACATGCATAGGATTGTGCCACAAAAATTGTACTGGGGCATGAGCTTTCATAGGAAAAAAGGCTGACTTAATCTAGTACTACATATGAGACATAGGAGCCGCGGTGGCCTAGTGGTTAAGACGCTGAACTGCAGACTGGAAGGTAGGCAGGACAGCAGTTCGAGACCCGAGTGCCGCGTGACAGTGTGAGCTACCGTCTTCGGCCCCAGAACCTGCCAACCTAGCAGTTCGAAAGCAAGAAATTGCAAATAGAGTAATAGCCGAGGTACCACCTTGGTGGGAAGGTAACAGCGTTCCGTGCGCCTCGGCGTTGAGTCATGCTGGCCACATGACCACAGAAGCATCTTTGGACAACGCTGGCTCTTGGGCTTTGAAACAGAAATGAGCATTGCCCCTAGAGTTGGAAACGACTAGCTTTCGAGCGGGGGTGGTGGTGGTGGTGGTGATGACCTTACCTTAAGTTTCCATATGAGACATATGGAAAGTACGAGCACCTGATAACTTTAATCCTTCCGTGATGTAGCTTATTGCCTTGTTTGTTTGAATAAACAAACTCTGGGAAGGAATTCAAAAGCTTGCCAGAGAGAGGGCTTAGTCAAGGCTGGTTGGCTGCTCTCTTGACAGTGAACTGTTTACCCAACTCTTATGGACTGAGCAGGCTCCTATTCATGGGAATGACAGCATTATGTATCTTCCGAAGGAACATTTCCCATGCACTCCATTTTCAATGATGCATTAAGACCTGATTTAGGGCCAAACTATATGTGATATTTACAGTCCAATCCTGTCCAAGGCCGCTGCAGCATGCAAAAGCATGCTGCACCGGTTTCTAGACAGGATTATGCCATCCCTTTCCCCTGGGTAATGCCCCAGCTGTCCCTATGGGTCTCCTCAGATGTGCACCGGCAAAATGGCCAGCGCAAATCCGAGAAGCCCATTTTGGGCTCGCCAGGCCCGGGACAGGGGATAGGATTCGGTAGAGCGTGCCACCGCCGAGAATCCCTCCCCCCTCCCAGGCCCTGCCACCCAGTCACCCCTCCCATTCTGCCCAGTGCCGCCCTCCCCATGCCTCCCAGCACAGGACTTACCTGTGTCCACTGGCGGCGTCCCCTCTCAGGCGGGGAGTGAGCAGCACTGGCCTCGTTGCAGGTGCCACCTACACACTGGGCGTCAAAAACATGTCTTACTATGGCATGTTTACGACACTGCACAGCATCCGGTAGCCACACACAGGATCACGCTGTTAATGTGTCATCAGCCGTGATACACTTACAGCCCAATCTTGTGTAGGATGCACCAGCTGGCCTAAATGGCCGGCCACTGCATCCTATGCAGGATGTGGCCTGCACCGGCGGAGCCAGGGCACACCTCCAGTGTCAACCTCAGTGACCCCAGTTGGACTCCTTGGATGCACTCCAGCTATTTTGCTGCCGCATGTCCGGGGAGGTCGTGTAAGACCAGCCAGGCCCAGGAACGGGGTAAGGATATGGCAGAGCCGGCTGCCGATAATCCGTCCCCCCCTCCCTGGCCTGGTCAGCCAATCGCCCCCTCCCCTGCCACCCTGGCCCTCCCTCCCCACACCCTTCCACCGCCTGGTGCAGTACTTACCTGCGTCAGGTGGCTCGGGTGTCAGACGGCAGTGGAGTGAGTGGTGCTGGCCTCGGCGCTGGCACCGCTTACTCCCAGGGTGCTGCGAAAGTGCTTTACGGCACTTTTGCGACACTCTAGGCTGGTGTGGAGCACTCGCTCTGTTAGCCAAAAGATGTGCAGGATTGCGCTGCTAGTTATTTGTTCCTCAGTAGCAACTATGGCAGCCCCATCCAGATTGGGACCAGGCATGGAGGGAGAGGGGGGCTTTATCTCTTTGACCTTGCCATGGTCCCTGTCTAGATGGCAACTCTTGTGGCTGCTGTTTGCTGCATTGCCACCCAAAGATATCTCTTCTACACACACATTGTTATTTTTTATTCATTTATTAGATCATTTGGATGTTGGCTTTCCAGTTCAAGACAGCTCATGGCTAACCTCTGTGAATAGATGTTATCTCCCCTATTAAAGACACCTAAGCAAGTGGCTATCACCACACTTTGTAATAGAAAAATCTCTACATTCATTGCGCGTGTTGAGAACGACTTTCTTTTGTCCTGAGTCCACCACCCATCAGTTTCATGGGTTGACTTCTCGTATGGACTTCTCTCTCCACAGTTGTTAATGGGCCTCTCCCTCAGCCATCTCACCCTTCTTGTCTTTGCTCAAGAAGGAACCAGCCGAAAACACCCCAAATGTTTTATCCTTCCCTCATCATCACTGAGCTGACCCAGTCCCTTGATCAAAAGGAAGTTTGCGGAACACTGTTTCAAAACCTGCCTGGGGCTGGCAAAATGTACGCAGTTCTTCTGCAACTCAAAGAGAACAATAGCTGGAACGGAGATTTCTGCTTCATGGTTCAGTGCAATTCCGAAAACGCCCTGTTGATTAATCAAAGAAACCAACCACCCTGGCTGAGATCTAGGCTCAGTTCCTGGTGACGCTGTGTGCTTTTGTTGCCAGCCTTGGCGCAGCCAGAGTGCTTGTAACCTGGCTCTGTACGCAGGGGGTGGATACTTTTCCATGACGCTCAAGTTCGGTGCATTTCACTAACTATCGTTCGGCCAACGTAAAACATCTCCCTGTGCTCCTGTTAGATACGCTCTCTCATATTTTAGATTGTATCAATGTTTTTAGGAGTTTTTAATGTTATATGGGATGAGAGGGGTTTTTCAGCCAATCGGAGTGCACATGTTTCAGCCAATCAGCGATGAGTTTTATTACAAGGCGGGACAATCAGGAGGCAGAAGCGCGTAGAAGAAACTGGTGAAGCCCAGGGCAGCGTTTTGGGCGGGGCGTCCTGTCCCCTACGCAACAGGAGTGGGTATAGATCAGCCTTAATGGTCTTGTTTACCTCAAAGGCAGAAGCTCCTAGGCTGTGGCGTTGTTTACAAGTCTGAATTGGACCAAGCACCAAGCAAGTTACAGAATTTTCCAAGACAAGCTTCTCACAAGTTTGGACAACTAGAATTAAATTTAATTTGGCCTGTGGGATCTGATGTCGGGGTCTGGCTCAGTCGGTAGATCCGCCGCCTTGCAAGCCCGAAGATCGGTGACTGGCAAGTTCGAGACACGCCGCCAACAAAAAGCTGTGAAAGTCTCTGTGTGGAGAGATAAGAGCTGCCGGCTGCGTCAGTCGAGTGTGGGAGGCGACGGCCAGTGGAGAGGCCAGACTGCAAAAGGATACCATCTGGAATGTAGTTGTTCATGAAAGATTGAACATTTATATATTGTAAAATCCCCCATTAGGGGGGTTAGGAAAGCCTGCCCATGTACACCACCTTGGATTAAAGTCAGAGGAGAAATCCAATGACCAAGAAAGGCGGTATATAAATACTGTATATTATTATTGTTGTTGTTGTTGTTGTTGTTGTTGTTGTTGTTGTTATTACCCCATCAATCCAAGCACAATAACACAAGACCGGTCTGGATCATTGTGATGATTCCCCAGTTCCGCCCCCCCCCCCATTTTTTGCCTATTTTCCTGTGTTTTGGGACACTTTTAATGCCCCAGAAGCTCCTGTGCAAATTCAGCAGCCTAAAATGCTCTTGCTGCGTACTTTGCAAGCAGTATTTGTCCTTTGTTTGAAACTCCATTATCCAGCCACACCTACATTTGTGGATTCCTCCATGCCTGGAGTACTGAGATTGTGATTGGGCAGCCAAACCTGTCCATCTAGGACTAGGTCAAGGGAGTGGGACGGAATGACCAGGTGGGTTCCACTCCTCCCATCAGGTGCCTTGATGACATCATCAATGCAAAGATATACATTTCCCAGTCCAGAGGAAGTAGGGGGTTGTTCTCTGCCATTTGCCTGAGTGACCCATTCATAGGGAGCTCAAACAGAAGCACCCACTTGCTCAGTCACGAGTGCAATGACTGGGGATTCCTTGAACAATGTAAGTAACTTAAGCTAGAATAGGAACCATCTCTAGCTAGATCACAATCAGGGCCCCTTTGTTGCTTTGTCAGCTTTATAATTCCAGCCTGCCTACATACACCCCCAGTTTAAGTACAGTCGGACTTTTTATCAACAGTTTTTATCCTTTTTATCCACGATTAACCATGGTTTTTCCATCCACGGATTTGATTCAACACTGGTGGCAAAACTGTGGAAGAGGGAGTCTGACATTACCTCTTTTTTCAGCGTTGTCAGGGGCCTGCCAGCTGCTTCCCACCTCCAAACTGCTGGGGGAAAAAACTGCAACCAGGAATCTGTCGGGGGCTTGCCAGCCACTTCCCGGCATCTTTAAACTGCTGAAAAAAGAGGAAAAAAATGCAACCAGGAGTCTCTGGCGCCATTTACAGGTTGCTTCCGGTAGCGGTTTTTCTTTTTTTCTTTTTTCTGTCAGTTTAAACAAACTCAGGAGGAGAGTGGACTGAGAGTTTGAGTAGCATCCCAGCTCCATCTGCTGAGCATTAATGGTTACTGCATCCATTTGGTGAACCTTTTCTTTGTACTTTCCAGTCAAACTCAGCTATTTTCGATCAGCCTGCTTGTACATTTCCTACCCACCTTTCTTTTCCCATTTTGTTCAGTCCCTTTTGTTTAGAATTTCAATAAACTGGTTCCATTTTGACGCGTTGTCTGCCTGGATCATGTTCACAGGTAATTCAGTGGATTCTTAACATCTTTTCACCCCGTAGACTCTACTGTGGGTTTGATTTTTAATAAGAACCCCTGGTGTTTAGTGCTTTCCTGGGAGGGTTTTTTTCCCAGATGGCCTTCCTCTGCCTGATCTCTGTAGCCTGGATGGTGGCAGTGGATACAAACTACCAAGGTCCACCCCCCCTTCAGTTGGTGGTCTATTAAAGAGAAAGCAGGAAGGGGTGCCCGGGTCAGCCTGCTTTCTCCTGGGAGCCCCTTTCTCTGGCAGTCATGCTCTGGCAGTGCATGCACTCAGCACCAGGCACACACATGTATAAAAGTGCTGGGCAACCAGATAAGACTAAATTTCAGCCCCCACCATCATCCCAATCTAGCTGCTATTAGCTAAAGAAAAAAATGAGCCTGTCGAGGCTAATAACACTTGAAACATCCCATATAATTTGGCCAGCTTGGAGAGATCCTCTTGAAGTTCTTCATAGTCCCTCTGGGGCTTTGCTTAGTGTTCCTCCAAGGAGCTCACATTGGCATATGTGTTTCCCTGCACCATATGTGTCTGTTTTTAACTCGAATCCAAAATCATGTCCTCAAAAGACAAGAGACAAATTACAACAATTAAATTCACAATGAAGTGCTTAAACTACACACATGATTCTGCTTCCAAGAAATCTGTGTTTTGTTTTTTTTTTTTTAACAAAATCTTTATTTTGCCTACAAGTGGCAGAGAGCAAGAGAGGAGTGGAATGTGACCAGGGAAAGGTGTAGAGATTGATGTGATGCCCAACGGTGGCAGCAGTCAGAGGAGAGAATAACAAGACAGCCGTAGGGAGGAAGGACTGCTTGTCTCTGCTCCAGCACTGAAAAGTCTGCCCAGCTGGTTTCTGAATGTTCAGCAGATGCATGCAGCTCATACGTTTTCAAAGTGATCTTTGCAAACTTGTGCACAATAACCTGCTGTTTAAAATAAATTTCAGACTCAATACTTGTGTCATGGCCTTGCAGATAGCATGAAATACATAGAGTCCCATATATTTCTTGGAAATCCAGAACAGTTTCTTAACTAGGAAGGAAAGTGTTTTGTTGTTGTTGTTGTTGTTGTTGTTGTTGTTGTTGTTGTTGTTTAATTTGGGACATCATGACAAACAGAGGCTGTCTGACTCCAGACACAAACAGAACATTGGCAACAAAATTCCTCCTTTCCCTACATTACAAAACACACACACACACACACACACACGCACACACACACACACACACACACACAGAGAGAGAGAGAGAGAGAGAGAGAGAGAGAGAGAGAGAGAGAGAGAGAGCTATAAGAGGCTTGTTCACCCTTTCTACTCTTGCTTGTATTGTCCCGTTGCATGGGACTTAAGGGATCTTCGGGGAAGGACAAGATCTAATGTCAAGTCTCTCTGCTCCATCTCTGATGCCACTGGTTTATAACCAAAGATTTCCATAGCTCCCTTGCAAATGGTTTGCATTTCTTGGACCTCCTGGAAGCTGAGGTGCATCCTCCAAGCCTGGGATACCATGCTGGCATTTTTCTGTATTCCCAAGGGCTCAAAGGTGGAGGGTTTGGGCTGGCTGTCATTGCTGGTGGGCCAGTGAGTGATGTTGTAGACCCAAGCCTCAAGCCTTTGGGAGGACGTCAGGCCGGTGAAGTGGTTCCACTCAGCCAAGTGCTCCAGTGGGGCCCGCACAAGGTCTTCATAGCGTGTTAAGTGATACCGCCGTCTGAAGGCTGGAGGCATATGGTACAAGGCTGTGAGGAACATCTCAGCCTGGCTGTGGCAGATCTTGCTCATGACCACATTGGTGCTGGGACTGGCATTGATGGCTTTGCTGATGAGGAGATCGTCAGGGAAGAGGGAGACTCTCTGACGGGAAGCGTAGATGGCCCGGGGGTCCCTGACTAAGTGGATAACATGAAGATTAAGTGAGGGATCTGTCAGGAGCGGATAAAGTGCTTCCATTTGGAAGAAGCGTACAGTTTTCACCACCACGTGGCTGTAGGTGGTGCAGGCCTCGGAAACCTTCTGGAAGGGGTTGTGGCCACAGTGAGCGTTACATTTCTTTATATCCACAATGTCTGAACGGTTGAAGACCTCGCAGGCCGGAGGGGAGCACAGGGCCCGGCTCATGGGCCACATGAAGAGATCGCCAACCTTGCTGGGATTTCCTATGTAGGAGCCGAGGGCCACCATGTCGCACAGAAAGACGGACCGTAGCAGGTCCCTCAGGGGGCCCTGAAGAAGTTCAGGACTGTCCCTGGTCATACGGCTCCACACATGCTTGGCTGGTTCCATAAGATAGAAAACCTCAGGGTTTTGGCTGAAAAGCTGCCCAGCAAAGGTAGACCCAGAGCGCCAGGTAGAGAGGATAAGCACATGTGTCTTAGAAGGAGCCAGGACTCCTTGGTGGGGCCCAAGCCTTCTCCAGGATGTGAACAAGAGAAGCAGGAATAATGCTGAGGCGACGAGAAGTTTACAGGTGGTGACTCTAATGAGCATTTTGCCAAGCTGAAGAGGAGCCTACAGGAGACAGAACAAGAATTAGGTGTGTATACTTACTGCTGGTCATATCATGGAGATATAGAACTCTATCGAAATAAAGACAGATGTGCTGTTAGTCAGCAAGAGGGCTGATTCTGGGGAGGTTTACAACTTGTTCTGTTAATCCATTTGAAGGAGCAGTTTTGAAATCTGGGGACCTAGCCTTGAACCGGAGGTTTAGGAGGCAACTGTGGTCAGGAGGTCTTTTGCCCATCCACAATGGATACTTTTGCATTGCCAGGACAGGACTTATGGCGGTGGATCATGAGATCCGCTACTTTAAGCTCCAGCTAAGATTGGGGACGGATGCGTCACATAGAAGTGACAAGGGATGAGGTTCCAGAGTGTACAGTATTGACAAATTAAACATTAGTACTCACTGGATCCAGATCACATCCACATTTGTAAGGAACTCAGATGTGCAACTGCTGATCTTCTAACAAAAACAAGTAACATGCTTAAATCAATTTCTGTGCCAGAGGACTGGATGGAAGCCAACATACCACCGATATTTAAAAAGGGGACATTCAGAAAATTACAAGCTGTTCCATGTAAACGGGTGGAAAGCAAAATTAAAGATTACATTATCAAGTGTATCGCTGAACGAGGCTGGTTGAAGGAGACTCTCCATGGTTTCTGCAACGGTAAGTCCTGCCTCACTAGAGTTCTTTGAGAGCGTCAGCAGCAGGCAAATGGACAGAGGCAATCCCGTTGACCTTTTCAGCCCGGCCAGTGCTTGGCGGTGATGTCGTTGTCAAGAGCTGAGGAACTGTGCAGGCTGCTGCATCTTCATCTCTATGGCCCCTGGGTTGGCCCTGTACCAATGGCCCTCTATGGCAGGCTCACAGGCCACACAAACTCATGGAGGCCAGGTCTATCAATGGCTCCCAGTCGTGATGGCTACATGTGTTGCCAGGTTGCCTCTGAATAACAGTTGCAGGGGAGCAATGATGGGAAGGAAGTCTGGGTCATTCCGTGTCAAATCAACCAATAAAAAATACATTTTGGAACTTGATGTCACGGATTTTGCTCATTTTTGGTACATTTGTAGCTTACTATGAGATGTTTAAAAATTATTTTTTTCAGATTTTTTTGTCCATCCGTTTTTGAGATATTGAATGTTCAAAATTGCCAAAAAAGGCCAAAATCCACTTGTCACCATACATTCAAACGCCAGTTACAGGATAACGATGAACGCTACAGACATGGGACAGGTGTCGTTTTAAAGCTTATGAATAGGACTTTCATTTGATATACAACATGGCAAAATTGTAAATTTTCAAGAAATTCAAAAATATTCAAATAATATTAATTTTGAAATTTTGAAAAATTGAACTTTTTTAAAATTTTCAAAAACATCACACTTAAAGGTATATGTCTTGTAGTCAATCAGTCAAAATTTCAAGATGGTATCTCAATGGTATCATACAAAAATTAAATGTTCTTGTTGGCAGTGACCAGGAATTAAACCCCTCAAGTCCATTTTTCTACAGTTTACATTGATAAAATTAGGTGGTAAACTGAAATGAATCCAAAAATTTATAACAGGACTTATAGAGATAGACTTATAGAGCATGAATTCACTTTCTATTCTTTTACAGGATCAGCTTTTTGGTAAAACTATCAAAATCATGAGCTTTTTACTTCTGTCCAATGTTTTATCTTTACGGGTTCAATTGCCATGTAAATTGAACCCGTAAAGATAAAACATTGGACAGTAATTGCTGGCCATGAAAGTTTCCGACACTTTTTACTTCTGTTCGTAGTTTTAAAATTTTCCTTTAGTTGCTGAATAATTTCTGAATCAGCACAGTGATATTTTTCCTCATCTAAATCATCTTCAGAAGTAAAAAAATAATTATATGTAGGTCCTTTTAATCTTCCCCATCTTTTCTTTGCACTTTAGATACTTCCTTCTTGCACACCGGAGACTCAGCAAGGGAGGTCAAAGATGCATTTAAGTGGGTTTGGACAGTGTGTTTTTAGTGAAGGTTTCTAGGACATTTTTGTTGTGAAGCTGCTTTATTAGTCTTTATTAAGTTTAATTCATTAACTGTTTGATAATTACATGATTTGAAATATGGAGGAGAATAAGTGGTCAAAAAACTGTTGCAGCCCTTTTAAAAAAGGGGGGGCAGTGGGTTAGTAAAGACTTGAGGAATGTAACTGATTGGATGGTTTCACTAAATAGTGAAATCAAACCACACATGAATAGAAGCCTTGTCAGATGGAAAACAATATACTTGAAAAGGAAATTCCTCCTGAGAATTATGAGATTCCTGGTCTTAGTCATATAAAGGAGTCTGAGTATTTGGACCCTGATACAGCTTTAAGCCACTTAAATGCCTCTTTGACCTCCCTTGGTGAGTCAAGAAGAAAGTATCTAAAGTGCAAAGAAAAGATGGGGAAGATTAAAAGGACCTACAAATAATTATTTTTTTTTACTTCTGAAGATGATTTAGATGAGGAAAAATGTCACTGTGCTGATTCAGAAATTATTCAGCAACTAAAGGAAAATTTTAAAACTACGAACAGAAGTAAAAAGCTTATGATTTTGATAGTTTTACCAAAAAGCTAATCCTGTAAAAGAATAGAAAGTGAATTCATGCTCTATAAGTCTATCTCTATAAGTCCTGTTATAAATTTTTGGATTCATTTCAGTTTACCACCTAATTTTATCAATGTAAACTGTAGAAAAATGGACTTGAGGGGTTTAATTCCTGGTCACTGCCAACAAGAACATTTAATTTTTGTATGATACCATTGAGATACCATCTTGAAATTTTGACTGATTGACTACAAGACATATACCTTTAAGTGTGATGTTTTTGAACATTTCAAAAAAGTTCGATTTTTCAAAATTTCAAAATTAATATTATTTGAATATTTTTGAATTTCTTGAAAATTTACAATTTTGTCATGTTGTATATCAAATGAAAGCCCTATTCATAAGCTTTAAAACGACACCTGTCCCATGTCTGTAGCGTTCATCGTTATCCTGTAACTGGCGTTTGAATGTATGGTGACAAGTGGATTTTGGCCTTTTTTTGGCAATTTTGAACATTCAATATCTCAAAAACGGATGGACAAAAAAATCTGAAAAAAATAATTTTTAAACATCTCATAGTAAGCTACAAATGTACGAAAAATGAACAAAATCCATGACGTCAAGGATTTTCATTGGTTGATTTGACACGGAATGATCCGTCTCCCTTTTTCTTCTGCTTGTGGGCTTCTCAAAGACATCTAGAGCCACTGTATGAAACAGGATGCAGGACTTTGGCCTGATCCAGCAGGGCTTTTCTTACGTTCAAATGTGTCAATCAAAGCCATGTATCCGTCCCTATTGTTTAAAAAAGAATAATAGATCCAGTCCATATTCTCTGGAACGTATTTGCTTGAGTCCTTGCTTCTTTCACCTCAATACAGCACAATGATTTGTTCCGTTACTGTAGCATCCCATGATCTTAGTCAACCAATTCTTAATTGCAAGAATCAAAGGTTCTTTCCATACAGGTGCTAGGCAAATCTTTTCCATAATGAAGGGATTTTGAATCACACTTTAATATTCGATAGGAATCACAGTATAAATATAGCCCAGTACCAACCCTTTGGGAACATTAGGTAATCTGTAGCCAATCGTTTGCTAGACCAAAGATGCATTCCAGCTGTTTGGAACAGAATATGCAATTTGGACCCAGGGCATTTTTTTGGCGGGTGTGTGTGTGTGCTTCCCTGCCAAATTTTACACCAAATGTGAAGGAGCACTTCTATTTCTGGCCTACACAGTCAGAGACTCTTGTTATAAATCTCGTGGGGCTATGTACTAGTTAGGAAAGCCAGGCAGCAAACCCAGTTATACCTGCCTCACACCTGGCATCTCATCACCTTGTCTCAGTCAGCATGACCATCATTTGGCTGTGGCACAGGACAGCTGCACAGGAGTGCAGAAGGAGCAGAGTTAGAAGACTTTCAGTCATTCACCATAAAGACAATTTTTGCCAAGTTGTAGTTATCATTAGCAAGTACTCCAGTCTGTAAGCTTCTGGATGGGCACTTTCTACCTTAGGGCTATACCCATTACAATGGACTAGCACAACTGAGCAACTGAGTTCTGGAAAGGAAGAAGTAAAATGGGAGGCTCACTCTTCTCAAAATCAATCATGATGACACATCGGAGTGCTGTGCAAGTGAACTCTTCAAACACAAAACTAACAGCCCAATTCTATCTGTAGTGGGTTGCGCCCATGTGCCTGAGGCTTCCAGGGCACCAAACTATGAGGAACGCCAACTGCGCCAACCCTAGGCTTGCCAGTCCGTGCCCCGCCTCGTACCACTGTCCTCCTGCAAACCATTGTCCGCCTGCAAATCACTGGCCGCTTGCCTCTCTGCTCCCAAAGGTCAGCTGCAGGCAGAAGGGGGGGGGAAGGGGGATTGCTGACTCAGCCAAAGCTGTCCAGATCTTTCCAGGTTCCTTTGAGAGAGCGCCTTCCACTGGTTAATGAAATCACCCGCACTCCCAAGTTATACGTAAAAGGAATTTATTAAACGAAACCATGTTAGTAAATACGGAAGATTCCCCACCCTCGTGGGGCTATCACAGGAGAATCTTCAAGACAGTGAGTGAGGGCCCAATCCTATCCAACTTTCCAGCACCAATGCAGCCACAATGCAGCCCTGAGGTAAGGTAACAAAGATTCCCTTACCTCGAGGAGACCTCCATGACTCCCCCCCCCCCCCCCGGATGCAACGCATGCCCTGCTGGCAAGGCTACATCAGTGCCTGGAAAGTTGGATAGGGTTGGGCCCTGAGACACAGACGTTTACAGGCAGCAAGAAAATAAACCAGCTAGCTGAAGACCTACTTACTACATGTTGAAAAACCAACCTCCTGGTTTTAGAAGTGGGTTTTCTCTGTGCCAGGTGCAAGGGAGTGACAACGGGAAACAGGTTATCTTGTCGGCTGTGTGCTCCCTGAGGCATCTGGTGGGGCCACTGTGTGATACAGGAAGCTGGACTAGATGGGCTTTTGGCCTGATCCAGCAGGGCTCTTCTTATGTTCTTATGTTCTTAATCCGCTATTCCGGATAAAGGATGATGGACCAAACTGACAGAGTGCTCCGCAGCAACTCTGGCATAATAAGATGCACGCTCAATGGAATCGAATCGCCTCTCTACTTAAAAAGAGAAGGACCCTCGTGGGTCTCCTCCAATGACCTCCTGATCCCCAAAACCTGCTAAGTCAGGCTGACCACTCAGCAATCAGCGCACATAGGCCAGGTAGTTGGCATAAATCCAAATGAATAACACCTGTGGTTCGTCCTTGTGACTGTCAGGCTAATCAGATACCCTTTTGATATCACGGCCACCTGTGGATTCTCCCACCCTTTCCCAGCCATCCTACAATTCTCTCTCCTGACGCTTGACTTGGCAGTTTTATTCCTCACATCAACTAACTCCCAGTTCTCCGGCTAACGTCAACTCTTAGCATTTTATTCCAACTCGATGTTACAGGAAGGACATGTATACATTTCAAGGCACTCAGATGCCAAAGAGCAAAGCAAAGCAATTCCCACTTCAAAGTCACTCCCAGTTCAAAGCACCATGATGGCAAAAGGAAAGGGGAGGAGGCAGGAAGCCCACCTCTGTGACCCTATCCTTGACTAGCGCCCTTGGAGCACGAGCTCCACAGGTGCTAGCTGTCACCAAAGTGCTATCAAGCGCGCACCTGTGTGTGCCAGCACAGCGGAACAACCTGCCGAAGCAAGTATGCCCAGCACTGTGCAGCATCAGGGTGCAGGGAGGGCAGAGGGCAGGCGGGGCGGGAGGGGGTGGAATGGAGAGGGGGAGTGCGGCAACAGGGGTGGGGTGGATCAGGCCAGTATCAGTGGCGTCGCTAGGTCTACTGGTGCCCGGGGTGGTGACTTATAATGTCACCTCCCCCGGCACCAGAAGACCCGGAGCTAATTGGCGGTGACCTGATGACGTCGCCGCCAATTACTTCCGGGTTGCACGCAGCTGGGAGCAGCTGACCTCTTTTTTCCCTTTTTTTTTCTCCGCTGCAAAGAAAAAAAGGGGGGAAGGGATCGGCTGCTCCAAGTGACACGCAACCCTAGTGGCGGTGAGGAGGCAGCAAAAAGGTAGATTAACCCCATCACCCTCCCCCAACTCCAGCTGCCCCCCTCTACTTTCTTCTCTGAACAAAGTGCTAATCTAGCGCTGAACAGCTGAGGGAGCACCTTCAGAGTTTAAACTCCCAGCACCGATCAGCTGTTTGGCACTAGAGTAGAGGGGGTGGCTGGAGATAGGAGGAAGGTAGGTCACCCCCAGCCCCCGTTGCCCCCCCAGTTCCAGCCACCCCCTCTACTCTAGCACGCACTAAACAGTCCTTTTTTTAAAACTTACCTCCCATTTACCTTTGGTTCACCTTACCACCACCACAGGATGTAACACACCCCTTTTTGTACAAGCTAAGGCTTTCGTGGTCAGAATGGTTAGAATGTCCAGCATTCTGTTGGGTATAAAGACCATGGTCAACGACGTTGGGGTTGTCCTAATGTTTCGCCCTCCTATGTTGAGGGCATTATCAAAGGATAAAGTCACCCCAAACCCTTAAAACGATAAAACTTAAAATTCAGCTAAGATGTCTAAAATCTGAATGAAAAGCTCTAAAATGTGGTTTAAAACCGGACTGACAATGAAACTGCATAAAAGCTAGCTCCAACATCAGTTCAAGCCCAAACTCCCTAGCAAGAGAGCTTCAGTCCTAGATGTCCTGGGGAAAGGACAGAAATGTATTGAGGGATCACCTTCAGATGTAAGCTCTCCTCCAATCGGCTAATTCAGGGGTTCTCAACCTGTGGCACGAGTACCTCTAGGGGTACGCGGACCAATGGCAGGAGGTACGCCAGAGCCTGCCCCTTATCAGCATCAATCAGTAGTTAATTAATTAGAACTTAAATGCAATCCCCCGTCTGTCTGTCTGTCTGTCTGTCTGTCTGTCTGTCTGTCTCTCACACACACACACAGAGTTAGTAAGACATTTTTTAACATTTAAAATTGTTTTAGTACTTTTTATGTAATGATTAATTAGCTAATTAATTAATTAATTAATTAATCCAATTAGCAATTAATTAGCAGGGGAACTTCAGAAAATTGGACCGTGATAGGGGGTGCCCGAGCCTCCAAAGGTTGAGAACCCCTGGGCTAATTGATTAGTATCACAGGACATCACTTAATATCCCAATCGTTAATAATAAATAAATCTCTGCCCTGGTGTAGATGCTGAAGTGAGTTTTTACAATACCTTCAGTGGCAGTTGCCTGACCTTCTCTCCAGGGGCTCCAGCTCCTCTTTGCGGAAAGAAGCTCCCTGCAAAGACTGATACCGTCTCGTGTTTGTGTGCTCAGTGGGTGGCTCAGCATTGTTCAGTTACACAGCCCTAAGGGGAAACAATCATCCAGGACCAAGAAGGAACAACAAATATGCTTCGGGCAGTCAAGACAAGGTAGCATCTTTCTGGAAGGACAAGAACAGATGTGGCGTGTTGACCAAAGCAGTGGAAAGAGAAGGGCATCTGCTGCTGTGAGCGTTTCTAGTACAGTATTTGGAAAGCCTGGTCGTTAGGCACAGTAGGGGTCTTGCCTTAGAACATGAAAGCCTAAGAAAAGCCCTGCTGGATCTGGCCCAAGGGCCAGTAAGCCCAGCATCCTCTTTCCCTCCAGGCACCCCAGGAAGCCCACAAGCTGCTGGAGGGAAAGTCCCACCGTTGCTCCCCTGCAATGGCATTCAGAGGCATATGCCACTGCGTTTGGAGGTGGCACGCAGCCATCATGACGACTAGCCAGTGATGGAGTTGTCCAATCCCCTTTTAAAGCCATCCAAACTGGTGGCCATCACCACATCTTGTGGCTATTTATTTATTTATTTATTCACATTTTTATACCGCCCATCCTCCAAGGAGCTCAGAGTGGTGTACATATTTCCTCCCCTCCTTTTTGTCCTCACAACAACCCTGTGAGGTAGGTGAGGGCTGAGAGATAGTGACTGGCCCAAGGTCACCCAGGAAGCTTCGTGGCTGAGCGGGGATTTGAACCTGGATCTTCCAACAACTAATTACTCGCTGTGTGAAGACGTAGCATCCTAAATCTCCCACTAATCCATTTCAACGAGTGGCCCCTGGTTCTATATTTTGAAAGAGGGAGAAAAACTTCTCTCTATCCACTCTGTCTACACCGTACTTGATTTTATAAGTCTCAATCATATCCCCCCCCTTTTTTCCCATACAAAATGTTGTAGCCTTTCCCTGTAAGTGTTGTTTGTTCTCTGCCAGTCGCCTGAGTGGACCCATTTGTTGGGTGCTCAGAGAGGAGCACCCACTTGCTCACCCGTGAAAGCAATGAGTGGGGATTCCTTGAGCTATTTATTTATTTAAAAAAATTATACTCCACCTTATCCTATTCCAAGGCAAATGCCCAAGGCGGCTTACAACAAGATAAAAATACATAATTTAAAACAATACATAAAATAAGTTAAAAACAATTTAAGTAGCTTAAGCTAGAGACTGTTTAGCTAGATTGTGATCAGGGAGTTTTTGTTGCTTTGTCCGCTAAATGACTGCAGCCAGTGTGCAAACGTCCCCCATTTAAGGCAGCAAGGTGGTTTGGGGGGTGGGGTGGATTGAAAGTTTGAGTAGCATTCCAGCTCCACCTGCTGGCCATTAATGGGTACTGCACCCATTTGGTGAAAACATTTCTTTGTGCTTTCCAGCCACGCTCAAGCATTTTTATCAGTCTGCTTATACTTTTACTTGACTAATATACTTTTACTTGACTAATATAGACTAATTTTACTTGACTAATATAGACTAATTTTTATCAGTCTGCTTATACTTATATTTTTACTTTTAGCAGTCCCTTGGACTGCTAGGAGATCAAATCAGTCAATCCTAAATGAAATCAACCCTGACTGTTCCCTGGAAGGACAGGTACTGAGGCTGAAACTCAAATATTTTGGCCACCTAATGTGAAGAGAGGACTCTCTGGAGAAGACTCTGATGCTGGGAAAGACTGAAGGCAAAAGGAGAAGGGGAAGGCAAAGGATGAGATGGTTAGACAGCATCACCGATGCAACGAACATGAAAATGAGCGAACTCAGGAAGATAGTGGAGGACAGGAAGGCCTGGCGGGATATGGTTCATGGGATCACGAAGGGTCGGACACGACTTAACGACTGAACAACAACAATACTTTTACTACCCGCTTTCTTTCCCATATTGTTTGATTATTATTATATTATTAATATTTATATACCACTTTTAAACAAAAAAGTTCATAAAGCGGTTTACAGAATATCGAATAATTAAATGGCTCCCTGCCACCCAAAGGCCTGTCCCCAAAGGGCTTTAGCCCCAAAGGGCTAAAAAGATGCAGAAGAACACCAGCAAACAGGCACTGGAAAAGACACTGTGAAGACACAGTGGTGAAGACACTAGTGAAGAAGAGGGACAGTTACTTCCCCCCTGCTAAATATAAGAGGAGCACGACCTGGAAAAGTGCCTCTTTCCTAGTTAGCAGTGTCATTTCCATTTCTTTTGGACTTTTAATGAACTAGTAAGGTTTTGCCTCTTTGTCCGCCTGGCCCATGTTCATGGGCAATTCAGTGGATTGTTATGTCTCTTTGTCCTACAGATGCTACTGTGGGTTTGATTTTTAATAAGAATCCCTGGAGTTCAGTGCTAAGGGGGGGGGTTTCTTTGATGGCCCTCCTCTGCTTGGTGTCTGTAGCCTGGGATGCTGGCAGTATACCAAGGTTCTTCCCTGTCCAGCTGCTGGTCCAGTAAGGGAAAGTGAGGAGCTCCAGGGATGTGGCATGCTAACCACTAGGAGCTACTGTCCTTGGTCAGGAGTAGGTTTTCTTTGTGCCAGGTGCAAGGGAGTGGCGACAGGATACAAGTATCTTGTTGTCTTGTGCTCCCTGAGGCATCTGGTGGGGCCACTGTGTGATACAGGAAGCTGGACTAGATGGGCCTTTGGCCTGATCCAGCAGGGCTCTTCTTATGTTCTTATGGTCGTTCTGCTTTGTCCTGGGAGTCCCTTTCCCTGACACTAGGAAAACAGGATTTGATTGCTCACCTGTGTCTATCTTAAGGTAAAGGTAAAGGTGACCCCTGACAATTAAGTCCAGTCGTGTCCGACTCTAGGGTGTGGTGCTTATCCCCATTTCAAAGCCGAAGAGCCAGCGTTGTCTAAAGACGCCTCCGTGGTCATGTGGCCGGCATGACTCACCTTGCCGCAGCGCGTAGCATGCAGCTGGAACATGGAGCGCTGTTTACCTTCCTGCAAGCGGTACCTGCTTTGGAACTGCTAGGTTGGCAGGAGCTGGCCAAGCAAGCAACGAGAGCTCACTCCTGCCGACCTTTCGATCAACAGCTCATGGTTCAGCGGTTTAACCCACTGCGCCACCCAGTGCGATTAAACACGATTTGGCTGAACCTGGCTCAAATAAATCCTGCCTCTGCCATGAACTCATAGATATCCTTACTGGCTGTGAAGCAAGTCCCACACTGTGCACAGCACAGTGAGCTTTACTCTCAATGAAGTGTGCCCATAATAATTGCAGTGCAAGCCTATGCAGGTTTACTCGGAAGTAAGTCCTACTGTGCTCAATGAGACTTACTCCAAGGAAGGCAAGCGTGCACAGAAGCGCAGCGTGCCCAGCCTAGCCAATGGTGGACCGCAATTCTGAAAAAATGTAACAGATTCCAAAGGTGGGGCCACTCTGTCTCCGTTTCCTTTCTCTACTGCTCCTGGTGCATGGACGCTCTGGGCTCCTGGCTTGTCTATCCAGGAAATAGAGCCGCCGCTGCAAGCACGCGTGGAGCTTCTGCTACGGTAGTGTTGAAAGGCTGAAGAGGACGGGAGTCTGGGGAACAAGTCGGTGGTCTGAGTCCCGTCCCTTTAAGGTTGTAATCCTCAGTACTCTTTCTTAGCGGGAGTACAACTTGGCGGTAGACGGGCTTAAGATGGTGCTGCTGCAGGATTTGCATGTAACATGATATCCAGACCAGTATACTATTTTCTTAGGAGGATGCAGCGAGGGGCGAAGAAGGGGCATTTGTTTCTAGAAATTGCTCTTTCTACCCGAATGCTTTCAATAGGAATAGAAGATCTGCTAGTACGTCCAACAATGGGGAGCAGTACAGTTTTTCCGCTGGGGAAGTAGGGAGGGATGCCCCTGTGTTAACCCCCTCCCCCTCCTAGGCAAAGAGGTACCTTTTACATTGGTCGCTCTCTAATATGTTCGATCCCTATTCAGTCTCAGCATAGCCGCTGAGTGTCTGTTGCTGGGATTTCCATTGTATCTTTACTATCCATTGTGTCTTGTGATGCTGCTGCAACTCTAGGTGCAAGGGATTGGCGACAGAATACAAGTATTTTGTGTCATGTGCTCCCTGAGGCATCTGGTGGGGCCACTGTGAGATAGAGGAAGCTGGACTAGATGGGCCCTTGAGGGCTCTTCTTATGTTCTTATATTCTTATGTTGTTTTACATTGTAAAGTGCCATGCACATTTAGATGGTGCTATAATAACGTAATCAAGGAGGAATAGACCAAATAGAAAGCTTGGTATCTGGTTCTCTGTCCATGGCTTGAGGGCTTTCCTCTCTTGCTCTCATCATAGATATCCATCACCTCAGGACCAACCAGGACATGGTCTACCTTGGTTGAACCTGGGTGCAACTCCTTATTGTTAGAGAAAGCCACTGTGGATTTGAATATGTGAAACATTGAAGGATTGTTCAAGAAAATGGATCATTTATGGATGGAAATAGATTCACCAGGCCAGCCACCATACCCTAGCTGAGTCCCAAAATCTTCTGTTCCAAATTAAACATAACATAAGAAGAGCCCTGCTGGATCAGGCCAAAAGCCCATCTAGTCCAGCTTCCTGTATCACACAGTGGCCCCACCAGATGCCTCAGGGAGCACAAGACAACAAGATAACCTGTTTCCCGTTGACACTCCCTTGCACCTGGCACAGAGAAAACCCACTTCTAAAACCAGGAGGTTGCTTATGGCTTGTAACCTGTGATGGTCTTTTCCTCCATGAATCTGTCCAAACCCCTTTTAAAGGCATCTAGGCCAGGTGCCATCACCACATCCTGTGGCAAGGAGTTCCACAGATGAATTACACTCTGGGTAAAGAAATATTTTCTTTTGTCTGTTCTAACTCTCCCTCCACTCAATTTTAGTGCATGTCCCCTGGTTCTGGTGTTGTGCGAGAGGGAAAAGAATTTCCCTCTATCCACTCTCTCCATCCATGCATAATTTTATAAGTCTCAATCATGTCCCCCCTCAGGCGCCTTTTTTCTAGGCTGAAAAGCCCCAGACGCTGTAGCCTTTCCTCATAAGGGAGGTGCTCCAGCCCACGAATCATTCTGGTCGCTCTTTTCTGCACCTTTTCCAATTCAACTATATCCTTTTTGAGGCGTGGTGACCAGAACTGGACACAATACTCCAGATGTGACATACCATCGATTTGTACAAAGGCATAATGATATTGGCCGTTTTATTCTCAGTCCCTTTTTTAATGATCCCGAGCATGGAATTGGCCTTCTTCACAGCCGCTGCACACTGGGTCGACACTTTCATCGACCTGTCCACCAGCACCCCAAGATCTCTCTCTTGATCCGTCACAGACAACTCAGTACCCATTAGCGTATATGTGAAATTTTGGTTTCTTGCCCCAATGTGCATCACTTTGCACTTACTTACATTGAAGCGCATCTGCCATTTTGCTGCCCATTCTCCCAGTTTGGAGAGATCCTTCTGGAGCTCTTCACAATCCCTGCTGGTCTTCACCACCCGGAAAAGTTTAGTGTCATCTGCAAACTTGGCCACCTCACTGCCTATCCCCGACTCCAGGTCATTTATGAATAAGTTGAAAAGCACCGGTCCCAAGACCGATCCTTGGGGCACACCGCTTTTCACCTCTCGCCATTGTGAAAATTGCCCATTGACTCCCACTCGCTGTTTCCTGGTCTTCAACCAGTTCCTAATCCACAAGAGGACCTGCCCTCTTATTCCCTGACTGTGGAGTTTTCTCAGGAGCCTTTCATGAGGGACTGTGTCAAACGCCTTCTGAAAATCCAGATATATAATATCCACGGGTTCGCTCGCATCCACATGCCTGTTGACCTTTTCAAAAAATTCTAACAGGTTTGTGAGGCAAGACTTCCCCTTGCAGAAGCCATGCTGACTCTCCCTCAGCAGAGCTTGTTCTTCTATGTATTTTAAGATTTTATCCTTAATGAGACTTTCCACCATCTTCCCTGGAACAGATGTTAGGCTGACCGGCCTGTAGTTTCCCGGGTCCCCCCTCCTTCCTTTTTTAAAGATTGGCGTGACATTAGCTATCCTCCAATCCTCTGGCACAGTGGCCATTTTAAGGGACAAGTTGCATATTTTGGTCAATAGGTCAGCAACTTCATTCTTGAGTTCCTTCAGAACTCTTGGGTGGATGCCATCCGGGCCTGGTGATTTATTGATCACCATTGGTGTTCAGTTGGTGATCACAAATTGGTGGCAGGTGACTTCTTCAGGATCAACCACTATTTTTATAACCATGTGTGTGTTTTTCCTTCCTTACAGTCTCTACTTTTCTTTGTAATTATGGAGCGAATTGGTTCATGCTTCAAGTCAGAACTTGATTTTTGCCCTGAATGTGGTACAGTCCTGCCTCTGCCGGGCCTCCAGGACAAAGTGACATGTCCCTGTTGCTCCTTCTCCATTGATGTGCGAGGTGAGGGCTGAAGTCTCTTCTTGATACTTTGGTTGGGCCTCCTAGGCAGTCAACACAAGAGTTGGGAATTTGACCCATCAAATTTTGTCAAGTATTTTTAAAGCATTAACTTTATTAGAACAACAAAAACATGCTAAGTACAAAAACATTATTTTTCCACCAATTGTTAACTTTTGAACAATTGCAGGAAATTATTGTAGTTCCTAATAATGTTAAGTATTAAAGGGGACATGATTTCTATAAAAAAGGTAAAGGTGTCCCTTGACATTTAAGTCCAGTCATGTCCGAATCTAGGGTGCGGTGCTCATCCCCGTTTTGAAGCCGAAGAGCCAGTGCTGTCCGAAGACGCTTCCGTGGTCATGTGGCCAGCATGACAATACGGAACGCTGTTTACCTTCCCGCGAGCGGTACCTATTTATCTACTCACATTAACATGGTTTCGAACTGCTAGGTTGGCAGGAGCTGGGCCAAGCGACGAGAGCTCACCCTGTCGCGTGGATTTGAGCTGCCGACCTTTCGATTGACAGCTCATGGTTCAGTGGCACAGGAAGCTGCTTTATACAGGAAGCTGTCTTCTACTAAGTTTAGATCCTTGGTCCATCTAGCTCAGAATTGATGGCACTGACTGACCACAGGTCTGTGGAGTTTCAGATAGGAATGTTTCCCTGCCCTACCTGAAGGGTAGGTACCATTCTTCTGATGTTTAAATATGGAGACATGACATTTTATCTGAGCCACAATTGTCCTTATTCTCACAGACAGAAGATATTGTCAATCTTCGTCTGGGCAGATTCACCTCAAACTGCTGGTGAGAACTTGCATGATGGAATGCGCCTCTGTGTGTGCATACACTCGCATCCCTGAACAATGAAAGCTAGTTGTCAATGTGTAGCGTTCTAGTCTGCTTTTCTATGGATCTCTTCTTGTGGAGGAACATTCCATCGTGTGAAATGCCATTGAGAAGCAGGTTTACCACCTCATCCACTGTTTATGAGAACTAGACCGAGAGCTGACAATTTGACACCCTCTGGTGGCACTTGGGGATGCATGGAGAAGGGAGGTGGCTTTAGAACTAGCGGTTTTAGACTCTGTCACCAGCTTTGTGGAAGGTATGAAAAATATTAGAAGGAATTTATAAGCCTGAATGAATGGGTTCTGTTATCCTTTATGCATTTCTTTATACAGATTTCGAAGCAAGAGTAATCCATACATCCATCCCATTCAACAGGGTAGATTTCACATCTCCAAAGATAGTAGATGAAGGACCGTCCATCAAAGGACCTTTGGTGAGCAAATGGGGAGCTGAAAGGAGCTACTTTATCGGTGGTCATCTAGTTCTCTGGCAATTCATTCCAAAGATCACTGTTCCTTTAATTCGAAAGCAGAGCAATTAAAGGTAGTGCAGCATTATTGGTGGTGGGAGAGTGCAGGTTATGCAATTTAGAACACCTTTGCCATTCCCTGCCTACTACAGGTATATCTGCAAAATGCTGCACATAATGGAAGTAGTACTTACTTAAAAAACAAAATCTGACTTTGCTAACTGTAAACGTTGAGACGCACAGGCAAAGTATGGATTTAAACAGCGGCCCCCAACCTTCGTGGTGTCGGGGACTGGCATCGCGGAGGATTTTTTTTTCACGGACCGGGTGGGGGGCTGCCGACACCACGCCCCCACGTGACCCGGGCGTGACGTCAGCTGCGCACGCCCAGTGCAGCTCCAATCACTCACAAACCCCCCCCCCCCCGGTTTAGTAGCTATTTTGGAGCCGTTTGAGCTCCAGGGCGGGCGGGAGGGCTGATCGCCGAAGCAGAGGCGACGCATCGCACAGGCAAGTAAGCCCCTTCGCCGCCACGTCTGCCCCCGCCCTGGGGCCCACCGCCCCAACCCCGACAATGCTTCTGTCCGGGCGGCCCGGTCCCGAACGGGCCACAGACAGGTACCGGGCCACGGCCCGGTGGTTGGGGACCCCTGGATTTAAACATTCAAAATACAACTCCTGGATTTACGATTTTCAGTGTCGATCTTAGAACTTAGCAAACCAATCTTAGATTCTGCCCGTGACATGTGAGTGACAAAGTCCAAATGTCAGAGGCAAACCGTAATGGTGAACTTTTAATTTACCGTATTTGAAATCTGGAGACTGAATTGGATTTTTTTTTTGGGGGGGGGAATTCCAGCCTTCTGGA
Source organism: Plestiodon gilberti rubricaudatus (assembly GCA_026170595.1). NCBI lineage: Eukaryota > Metazoa > Chordata > Lepidosauria > Squamata > Scincidae > Plestiodon > Plestiodon gilberti. Next base: position 248,990,810 of record JANXHW010000002.1, read on the forward strand.
ATATCTCAAAAGCAGGAGTTGAACTGGAAAATAAAATGGAGCGTATACCTCAACAAGCCATGAAAAGCAGTGATGATGATACAGTAAAACCCGGGGTTGCATGCAGTCATCATGACTTGTAACCTGTGATAGACTTTTCCTCCATAAATCTGCCCAATCCCCTTTTAAAGGCATCTAGGCCAGGTGCCATCACCACACCCTGTGGCAAGGAGTTCCACAGAGTAATTCTGTCCTGGGTAAAGAAATATTTCCTTTTGTGTCTTAGTTGTACGTGTCTTAGACACTGGAGAGTTACTGCGGGCCATGAAACCTTTCGTAGCATTTCCTTTTGTCTGTTCTGACTCTCTCACCAGTCCATTTTAGTGGATGTCCCCTGGTTCTGGTGTTGTGCGAGAGGGAAAAGAACTTCCCTTGCTTGGCAAGCTGGTCCTCTTTTCATGCCGTGGGGAAACAGAATGCTACACAGCCTGTAGGATTTTTTAGAGGGCCTGAACTACTTCTACAGCTAAATGGGGAAGCTATGAGAAAGGAGTAGTGTGGCGACTAGGGAACCTGCCACATGACTGTCTCATGTGACTGTAAGCAGAGGGGAAACAGCCCTAATCTAGGCCTTTTCAATCCATTTCAGATTGACAGGAAGTGCCCCCAGTGTGGGCATGAAGGCATGGTGTACCACACCCGACAGATGAGGTCTGCAGATGAAGGACAGACGGTCTTCTACACCTGCGCTCAGTGCAAGTAAGGAAATGCCTGTTATCAGTTTGTTCATACATTGCCTCTCAAACAACACAGCCCTATGCACGTCTCCTCAGAAGTAAATCTAAGGGCCCAATCCTATCCAACTTTCCAGCACCACTGCTGCTGCAATGCACCCCATTCCCTTACCTTGGGGAGGCCTTTGTGACTGTCCTCCCACTACAGGATATGGCATGCGCCCGTTAGCACTGCTGCATCAGCGCTGGAAAGTTGGATAGGATTGGGCCCCAAGTCATTGTGTTCAGTGGCACTTACTTCCAGGAAAGTGCGTATAGGATTGCAGCCTAACACCGTTTACCTCGCTCATGTGTTACAGAATGTGTTGGTTTGTCTTTGCTGAACTGTTATTTCCCTGAACATGACAGAACTAGGTCGTGTTTCCCTGAAAATAAGACCTAGTGCATTTTCCCCAGAATTTACAGTTTTCCCAGTTATATAAGACATCCCCCGAAAATAAGACCTAGTTAGGGTCATCAGCCAGATGGACACGACCCCCCCCCCCGCACTTACTTTGACCGATTTAAGCTTCGTTCTTTCCCGAGGGTGCAAGGCTCTGGAAGGCCTGCACTTGAGTCCTCCACCATAGAGACAATGTGCTAGAGAGGCCTGCAAGGTGGCTGCAACCTTGCAGAGCTTCTCTAGCATGTTTTCTCCATGGTGGAGGACTCGAGTCCTCTACAATACGGACGATGTGCTAGAGAGACTCTGCAAGGTTGCAGCCTCCTTGTAGGCCTTGCAGGCCTCTCTAGCATGTTGTCTCTATGGTGGACTCAAGTGCAGGCCTTGCAGAGCTTTGCACCCTTGGGAAAGAATGAAGCTTTAATCGGTCAAAGTAAGTGCTGGGGGGGGGGGTCGCGCCACAGGTTGGGGAAATGACATCCCCTGAAAAAAAGACCTACTGTGTGTTTTGGAGCCAAAATTAATATAAGACCCGGTCTTATTTTCGGGGAAACACGGTACAGTAACTTGTGCTCTGATGTCAGGGAGTTCTACGGGGCTATTGCATGACTGACACTATTTGTAATTTGCTTGTTGTTGTTTTAATTCCAGGTTCCAGGAGAAGGAAGATTCTTGATCAAAGTCTTCCAAATGTGAAAGGTTCCTCCCTTTCTGATAAGACTTCTAACGGCTTCAGAGTCTTCTTTGGATTGTTAGATTGTTGGTGTAAAGCTTTTGAACAGCCTCTTGCTTGAGCTGCTGGATGATTCATGACGGTGACCATGGCTGCAACCTTCTGTGGTGGGCCACCCTGGTGGCCAAACTTCCGATGTCATTCCAAAGTAGGAGTGACTGCACAGTATCACATAGCAGACCAGTCTTGCAAGACGTCCTCCCTCACTCCCCAAAGAAGAGTAGTACTTGTGTGCTAAGCCAGTCTAGAGCGGGCAAGGAGAATGTGTGCTCCTGTTGCAAGTCTTTCTGCTGCTGCCGCCATCAAGCAACCATCTTCAGTGTCTCCGTATGCTTATCTTTCCCAAGTGTCCTGGTTCTCTGTGCTAGTCTTCGGCCTGCTTTAAGCTTTTGATCTGTGGCTGTATGGTGCAGTGTCGTCACTTACCTTGTTAGCTTAGCATGGCTTTGTTTTGTAATTATATGCTGGTTTGAAGCCTGTTTCAAGAAAGTGAATTAAGGGGAGGAGCTGTGTGGGTTGTTGCTTAGCAACCACTCGCATATCTCCTTATTTGCTTCCCCCTTTCTTGAGGGTGGCTATTTCCACCCCCTTCATGGTTCTTCTGTTGGGTACCTGGTGGGCAAATTAGCAACCGTAATTGAGTCCGATTTGGCCCTGGGGTGACAAGTTGCTGATCCTGATCTGTGAAGTTCCTAGACCCTCATACGAAGGGGGTTGGAAGCTCATCATCATAAACCTTTAATGGCATAACACTAAAAGACATACACACACATATACAGATAAATTAGAATAAATAATGCATAATACGAAAAACAAGGAAGCAGAGAAGGAAGGGGGTTACAAGGGAATAAACAGTCTACATCCATTCTAATTAGATTTAGCTAAATTGGTCACCATAGAGGCTCTTCGTTGAATAATTAGATAAAGAAAGAAAGCTAGCCGATTAATGGACCATTTATTAACAGATGAAAGAAGAACCAATATAATCTCCGAATCAGACTTCCCTTGCAGATTTGCCAGCAATGGATTAAGTGTGGGTTGGAAGCTTTGACTTCAGTAACCACTGCAGCTTGTGGTGGTTCTCAGCAGCAAATAGGGAACAGTCTGTGAAATTTCATAGCTGGTGTGGTTTGGGATAAAAGGATTGCGAAAGCCCTTCCCAAGCCTCCCTCACTTGTCTGCCCTCTGTCTCCTCTTGTCTTTGTCCACAAAATTATCTGTGCGTTGCCAAGCAATGATATAAGAAACAATTTATTTCCCCCTCCCCTGCCCCCCCCCCAACGTTTTGGTTCTATTTGGAGGGGGAAGAGAAGAGGCAACTTGTCTGTGAGGCATTCCCCCCCCCCCCCAGTTTTCTTGGTGTTTCATGTTCAAGGTGACAGAAGGAAAAAGTTTGGAACTAGATTTTGCTTTATAGAGAGTGTGGGTCACCCTTGGGAAAGAATCCCATTCCTTTTGTTTCTTGGCCACCTGGGAGCGTGATGGAACGTAAGGCAGGGTTCTGCAGCTGAAGAGAAGGGCTGGCTTTTCATTGAGTTCTGTAAGACAATGGGAACTGGCTGTAATTTGGTATATGGTTTGCCCCACCACCACCAAAGGTATGGTTTGCCCCACCACACCACCAAAGGTAAATTGAGCCCTACCATACTGGTGTCCCTGAATGTACTCCTTTGCCTCTTACGTGTCAATGGCAGCCATTCATTCATATGAGGAAAAAAATCAGTCTTGGAGGCAACATTACAACAGAGGCAAAACCTGCCCACAGCCGCTGATCCTAGGTGGCTACTAGCAGGGACTGCACTGGAAGGAGGCTGCAATGTCTACCTGATATATTTTACCCTTCCCCCTACCCCAGCAATCCTTGCAATATACAGACCTACCCTTCTCATACACACCACCAATATGGTATTTTGCTAGTTATGAATTAATCCAACATTAATGCTGTAATCCTATGCACATTTACCCAGGAATAAGTCCCATTGAAATCAATGGAGCTTACTTCTGAGTAGACGTGTATGGGATTGTGCTGTAAAGGCTATGAATTTATTTATGCATCCTAGATAAAATAGGGTATTTTCACATTCACAAAATGCTGCAGAATCTGGTACATATATTGCTTTTCTTGATGGAAAAATAAGTTGCTAGTATTTGTGGACCTTGGAGATTAACCTAACAACTCTTCCAATGGCCTTGGGCAAGCCACTCAACAAATCTGTGTAAATTTATCTGAAAGATCTTAATTGCTGCATAGCATGGGAAACTGGCTGCTAACATCAAAAACGTTATCTTCACTTGAGGAGTGAGAGTTGGGTTGAGACCTCTGGAAGATTGATTTGAATCTGACTCAGCAGTTGCCCAAAGCCATTGGCAGCCCTTGTTAAAATGAGTGAAGCCCTGACCTACTTCACTGTTGAAAATGTCACCAATTTTGACTACATGCTGGATTATAAATGATTAAAAAGCATCTTGTCCTTTTGAGGAAACATCAAACCAGCAACTGAAGGATAATAGTCTATATGTGCTTTGCTTTTCCAGCTGAGCTACTAGAGGGGCAGTTGTTAATGGCCGAGTCAGCTCTTATCTTGCAGTTGTTACATGAAGTGTGTAACACTTATCTTGCAGTTGTTACATATATGAAATGTGCATGTATGTGTGTTCTTAAATATTATGTTTATACAGTGAAGAATTCTGGCAATAGTGCTTCTCTTCCCTGAAAATAACTATTATAAGAGAAAAGGAAGAATCTAACGGTACAAAGCATATTCCAGATTCAATGCCCAACAATGGTGAAACTGGCTTAGGAACACAAGCAGAATCTCCCTATTCGGAGGCACTTTTCCTCCGTATACCAGATTCTGGAGAAAAACAGGAGAAAATTGTTGCCTTCATGCCCTGTTTTTGAGTTTCTTGGAGACATCTGGCTGTTGCAAGCAAGATTCTGGACAAGATGGAACTTATCTTGTATAGAGGTAACCCAAGACTAAGATCTCACTATCTTGCTTGCAGTACTTGAAAACATTTTGCTGAAGAATGTTTTAAGACTGCAGTCTTAGGGCTTATGAATGCTTATATAAAGATTGTCTCTGGAATTATCGCTACCATTTCAGTTAACTCACGACATGATCCTATGCATGTCTATTCTTCAGTGCCGCCTTGAGTGCCCTCGGGAGAAAGGCGGGGTATAAATTCTTTAAATAAATAAATAAATACTCAGAAGTCAGTCCCATTGTGTTCAATGGAACACATTTATAAGATTGCAGCCTCAATGGTCACACACACTACATTGATCTTGTAATAGGTTACAATCAGGATAGACAAAGAAAGCTTCTTATTAGCTATTGTGGCTTCCAGCATGTTCAATAAGGCAGGGAATCTTAGGATCCCACTTCTTAAGGGTTTAGGATAGGGACAGTACATGCCCACTTTCAAGTACCAGCTACTGAGAACAGGGCCTCTGAGAGGGTGGTTAAGGGGGTAATTTGTACCCTGCCCTAGGACAAAAAAGGGGGGCCCAGGATCCAAATTCATATGTAGAGAAGGGCCCCCAAAGAAACTTTGTACCCCCTGATAAAATTCCTCTGAATGGCTCTGACTGAGAAGACTACAAAAAGCAAAGCTATGAAAAGGATCTGGCACAAAGAGTTACCTTTCAGGACAAGATTTTTTAATTGTGTTCTCACCTTTGAAATAACAGTTTCACTTTCAAGGCTAGTTTTCACAGCTAGTTTTCAAGTACATAATTTGTGCTTATGGAAGACTCAGCACGCAGACATTCCTGGGTCACAATTTGGGAGACAGTTTTTCCCTTTGTGATTACCGTATTTAGCACGCAGCAGCATCCATATCTCTAGTAAGCCTACAGTTTCTACACACCATCTGTTGCTATCGGGTATTAACTAGGCGTATTATATACGAGGTTTTCATAAATAAAGGCACAAAACAGTTTGCTTAAAAAAAACAAAGGCGTCGCTATCCCGTGTGTTCTATTCCATATATTAAACACAGAAGCAACACATGATGTTCTCTAATCTAAGAATATGCAGCCCAGGACTGCTAGGAAAATCGATGCGTGGAAAGTGCTGCGCCCCACAACGCAGCTCGTTAAAAAAAAAACCCGGGTTCAGCCCGCCTTAGCAAAGCGCCTCAGCTGCAGTACAGAAAACCTCCCTTCACATAAGCTGGGACACGTCCTCTTCTTACAGTGCAATCTTATGTGCGTCTATTCAGAAGTAAATCTTGGTTCAAATGCGAGGGGACAGGACTGCCACTAGTGTGTTTCCTATTACGCATGTGACTACCAAAAGAAACCGTACGGCGGAAATGACTCTGGGGTCTCGCTGGGGGACAGGTGAGTGTAAGGGACAGATGCCGGAAGTAGGAAGTGGCGGCGCCGGAAGCAGGCTGGGGGAAAGGCTGCTGCACCGGTTAGGGAGGAGAGGAGGTAGCTGTGGCGTGGGGGTGACAGGTGTGGCCGAACGGTTGCCGAGAGCTTTCTCGAGGTGGTGGTGGACCCGGGCGAGTGCTGGGTCGGAGCTCTCGGGTCCGGGATACCCTTTCCCCCCGCAACTAGGGACACGGTAGGCAGGGCCCTAAACAGCGCGGCTATGGCCGAGTCAACAGCCAGCGTGGGAGCCACAGCGACGGTCACCGAGACTGAGGTGACGGAGCCGGTGAGATGAGGGAAGCCATCGGGGGTGGCCAGCGTGACACGAGGTGGTGGTCGGGGGTGGAGAGAGGTACAGGGATTGATTGCTATGGCAACGCTGAGGATGCAAAAACCATGGCAACCCTGGTGATTGAGGCAGGGCCCACCATCACGGTTGTCGTGACAACGATGAGTTGGGTGTTGAGGCCTCGGTGGTCGTGAGAAGGTCACCTGATATGGAGGGGGGACTGCAGTGGGCTTCGTGATGACAGGGAAGAGTTGTGGTAAACGATTTGGGACCTGGGTATCTAAAGAGCTGCCTGCTCAGGTATGTGCCTTCCCACACGCTCCAGTTGCCATCTGGGGCCTCTCCTATATGCTACCACCTTCTGACGTGCAGGGCACATCCACCAGACACGGCTTTTGGGGCAATGTGCCAGTGTTGTGGAATGCCCTTAAATTGGAGGTCCATATGCCCCCATCCCTTGCTATATTCCTCCAGGTATCGGGTTAAAATGTGGCTTTTGTAATGCTTTTAAAGGTGATTCATACTGTTGTATGTTTTTGACTGTTAACAGTTTGGGTTTTCTGGGCTATGGGTTTTGCTGTTTGTTGCCATTGTGTTAATATTGTTTGTTTGCCTGTTGTTGCATTTTTTTTTATGGGCCCCCTGGATTGCCTTAGCAAGACATTTGGAGTATAAATGTTTTAAAGTAAAAAACAAAACCTCTACATAGTGGACATCAACTTGGACAGTTTTAAAAATAGGTTAGAGACCAATACATGGAGGATGGGTCTATCGGTGGGGTGGATATTAGCCATGATGATAGCTCAGTTGTGTCTCCAGTTTCAGAGGCCATACGTATACCCCAATATTACTGGAGAGGAAGCAGCATGAGAGGGCAATTGTCTTCCTGCTCTGCTTGTGGCAGTACCACAAAATCCAGTTGTGTGAATATTGTGTGAAATAGGATGCTGGTCTAGATGATCTGATCCAGTAGGCTCTTGTGTTCTTTACCAGTGATGTCCATGGTATGATAGTTGATTATTGCAAATTGTAGGTGTTCAGAAGTTAATCTGCAAGAGCCAACATTGCAGGTTTTTAAGAGCCAGTCTGGTCATTGTGATGGCCATATTGAAATACTGTACAAGCTTTGGCATCTAGGCTAGTAGTAGTGAACCCCCCCCCCCCACTATAGCATGCAGGATAAAATCATTCTATGCAACGATCACCAGAATTCTCTTCTTGCAAGCTAGTATTGCAGTAAAGGAGTCCTGAGGTGGTTGGAAACCGCCCAGGTTGGTGGATGTTTCAGTAAGGATTGTGAGAACCACAGCGAGGCTGTGCAACTTCAGACAGGGTTACCTAATTATTTATCCTAATAGATCATGTAGAAAATAATACATGACTTCAGTGGTCAGATATCCTTGTCTGCCACCATCGCCACTCCCTGCACTGTTTGATTCTAGAGTCTGTTACTTTTCTTTGATTGCTACCAGCTCTTTTTGATTGCCATAGCAGCTGGACCAATCACTCTTTGATTGGTCCAGCTGCTGTGTCTGGTGGTGATTGTTTTAAATGTACTGTGGGGGGGGGAGGACGACAGGTTTCAGGTTTTGAAAATGGCAGCGACTTAGAAATATATATATATACAACATAATAAGCAAAATGTTTGGAGCTAGAAAGGAAGGCAGCAAATGGATATGGGGAACACCTATACAGTAGTATGAATCAGAGGTATTTCTGTGGTTTCGAGGCACAACAGCAACTCGAAGGAGACTAAAAGCTAATGGGACCCACTTAGGCTGCAATCCTATACACATTTCCCTAGGAGTAAGTTCCATTAAACTCAGTGAGGCTTACTTCTAAGTAGACATGCAGAGGATTGCATTGTTAATTGGTTGGCCATGGGAGCCACTTTACACAGAAATGTAAAGAACAAAATGACTGTATTTATTTATTTATTTATTTATTTATTTATAGAATTTCTACCCCGCCTTTCTCCCACAAGGGCAACCAAGGCGTCTTACAATAAAAACAATCTCTGCATGTATGCAATCTCTGTGTTAGTGGGTAGCCTATCTCTGAATGCCTGGTCTAGCAGGGCTGCTCTTAAGCTTTTATGTAAAACTACAATAAAAAGGAAGCAGTGCCAGCCTAAAGGTTTGAAACGGGAACAGAGGAAGGCGGTCACATGGAGGGAATAACTATCCTGTGTTTGTCTCCACAGCTGAACTCGATAAGAAACACAGTGGTATGTTTCACCTGTGCATATCCCCATCACCGTGGCCTTCCTCCCAGTTGTTTGTAGTAGTTTCAGACTTGCATTACCTTTTACCACAGATTCTTAAGCACTGCTGAAATTATACACACATGCCTCGTCTGAATTAAATATTAATTTAATTGATAAATCCTCACCAGTCCAGCTAGCAAGATGTGGAGTTAGTTGAAGCAGTAGCTTATTTTTCTGTCAAGTCCTGTGCACTCTGCACTGTGGTATCATCACACCAGAAAGCAAGGATGGAGCTATAAAGAAATAGCAATTTCAGCAATTATGGCCCATCATGCTGTAGGTAAAGGTTGAAAAGAAAATTAGTGCATTGTATATGGTCTCATAATGTTCTGTGATGCACATGGGTTTATTGGCAGACATGCAGGGATTTCTCCTGGGCAGAGAAGTCGCTGTGGGAAGAGTTCCATGAAAGTATGAATCTTTGAAAATCAGCCACTCCTGTATTGGATGGGAGGGAGTATATGTTTGTCAACTATGCATGAGGCGAACGTTTCCAGTCCACCCATTCTCTGTCCTTCGCTTGCAGGAGAATCGCAGTCTCACCATAAAGCTGAGGAAACGAAAGCCGGCTAAGAAGGTGGAATGGTCAAGCGACACAGTGGACAATGAACACTTGGGACGTCGATCTTCCAAATGTGAGCAATGCACTGATCTTTGCCCCATTACGTCTGCCACTGTTAAACATCTGCAAGTAAATCTCCTTGAACTATGTGTGTCAGTTGCATTGTTGAGTCAGCTTGCCCAATTCCAGACATACCGTCTGGGAGCCCTTGGCACACACACACTTGTTGTTCCCAGTGGTCACTGATACCTTGACCCAGCCACTGTGGCTCCTTATGTTACTCTGTGTGCATACGCATGTTTGGTAGCCAGCACTAGTAACTGGAGCAGCAGAGAAAGAAATGGGAGGGTTTCCAATTGGGTAGGCTCAGCAAGCCTGTTATTGCTTATGGACCAATTGTCAAGGAGTTAAGGCCTTGGGTACATCACTTGTTAGTTTGGCTAGCAGTGTGGGTAGTTCTTTTACTCCCTCCCCTTCCTCCCATATGCTCAGAGTGTTATACTACATGGTTCTCTTTCCCCCTCACTTTTTCCTTGCAACAACCTTGTGAGGTAGATTAGGCGGAGAGTGACTGGCCAAAGGTCATCAAGTAAGCGTCAAGCTAAACAAAGATTTGAACTCCTTGCCACAGGAGGTGGTGGTGGCACCTGGCCTGGATGCCTTTAAAAGGGGATTGGACAGATTTATGGAGGAAAAGTCCATCACAGCTTATAAGCCATGATGGGGATAAGCAACCTCCTGGTTGTAGGAGTAGGTTTTCTTTGTGCCAGGTGCAACTGAGTGGTGACAGGATACAAGTATCTCTCTGTTTATGAGTTCTGTTTGTTTGGTCAAATACACTTCTGGACCCAGGGCTGCTGGCTGGAGGACGGAGTAGCTGCCACAAATGCACTACAGCCGGAATGGTCCACTTCTGTTCTGGAATGGGGTTGTGAGTTCAGAGTCCTGGGTGTGGCAGGAGCTGGGGGGGGACTAATGCCGATGAGGAAACATTTCCTGCTGGATCGCGTGTGGTGATGGCCTGCATAATCACCCTGGTTCACACACCGTCCATTAACTTGGAGCGCCCTTTGATGGGAAGGTGTTGTGCTGTGTCTGTCTTGTAATGCCACAATCCAGAACTAAAGGACAGAACTTGGATCAGAATTGATTACCTTTGGAGAGAAAAGGCTGCTTATGCCATTCTGGAGAGAAAAGCTATTACCTTGAGCGGCTGCCAGTTGCCAGCAAAAATCTTGGATGCTCAGCAATTCTGGCTAGAAGCTTGAAGTCAGTACATCACATGATGGCTGCAGTGGGATTTGGGGTGGGGGGAAGAGAGGGAGTGAGAGAGGTAATCTGTGCAGAAATCTGTGCTTACTAGAGAAGAGTGATGGCAGAGCACAGAACTGTTCTGAGTCACAGAGTTTATGCATTCAAGGGAGATTGCGTGAGGGGAAATTGCAAGAGGATAAAAATATTAAAACTAGCTGTGGAGGGAGGGAATTTTGCTCAGAGTATGGTGAGTTGGGGGTGGGTGGGTGGGGAGAGAGAGAGAGTCTAAGCATTTTCCAGCTGGATCTGACTGAAGGTCCATCTAGTCCACATTCTGTCTCCAGCAGCAGTGAGTGCAGAATGGAGAGAGAAGGGAAATGGGTGTGTGTCACTGGTGGGAAGTCCTCCTCTTTGACCTTGCCAATGTTCTCCAGTTCTGTTAAATTATTTGATAAGAATGAGGCACAGATGGAAGGACAACATTCCTATTTCATGAGTCCACATTTGTCTGTCTTAACTGGAGCAGAACTTTGGTACCCACTATGGCAGACCCGGGCATTGTATGGCCCCAGGGCCACATCTGGCCCTTTGGCTGTCCCTGACCAGCCCTCGTGAGGTTTAAAGAAGACACGAAGCAGCTAATTAAGGTAAAATAATGCCTCACACGTCCCCCCAGCCATTCTCTTACCTTCATTAGCTGCTCCTTGTCTTCCTTGCAACAGCCGCTATAAGCCACAGCATGCTGCTTATAGCACAGACGCTGAGTGCTAGAGAGGCTCCTTCCTGTTCTTCAGCTGAGCCTCTCTAGCACAACACCTGTGCTATAAGCAGCGTGCTGCTGCTTATAGCGTCTGTTGCAAGGAAGACATGGAGCAGCTAATGAAGGTAAGAGAATGGCCGGGGGGGGGGGGGTTCAGCCTATTGGTCCGGCTCCGCAACAGTCCCAGTTTCTCATGTGGCCCCTTAGGAAAATTAATTGCCCACCCCTGCACTATGGGGTCCATTTCCAGGCCCTGGTATGTCTTTGACTGGAGATCTTTCTTCCTCATTTTGTTTTAGCCTGCCGCTCTCACCAAGTGTGGGGATAGAGGTTTCCTCTTTGGCCCTTCTCCCGGAGTTCTTTTTTTGCCCATGCCTATCTGGAGCCTGTTTTCCTCATTCTCTTCTCTTGTGCCCTGCTGGCCATACATACAAGGGTCAGGAAGAACTGCTATCCAATTCTTCCTGTCTCAGGGTTCCCTTTCTTCTTCCTGGTGATGTATCAAGTAGCTACGAATATGCTGTTACAGTTGGCCCCCTGTATTTAGCGACTTCAAAGAAAAAAAAAGGTTAAGCGGTTTCCTTACCTTGTAAACCACTTCATGTTCTTCCTTCTACAAGCTGAAATTGTGCTCCGGAAGCCTCTTCCAGGTTGCACAACTCTCCCTCCCTTTCCCAAGATAGCTCCAGAATGCATTGCAATGCATTCTGGGAGAACTTGGGAGAGGGGAAATGTGCGGCCCAGAAGAAGCTTCCAGAGCACAATTTCAGCTTGTAGAAGGAAGAACATGAAGTGGTTTGCAGCAAGAAGGTAAGGAAACTGCTTTTTAACTTTTTTCTCTTTTTTAAAATGTTTTCAGGTTGGCCCCGGTATCTGCGGATTTCAGGATCTGCTGGAGTTCCAGAAATAGAACCCCCGCGGATACTGAGGGCCAACTGTACTTCTGAATCCTAGAACTTGCAAGTGACAGAAGGTTGCATTCGTACTGTCTGACATGCATCTTTGAACCCAGCAGTTGATACTGCAAGGAGAAGTGCTCTGCAGAGGTCTGGTAATGGAGATCAGTGGGTGAGAGGACAAGTAGCTGGTTTTCTGTGGATATTGGCACACTGTTTTCTGACTCTCTCCCACTATTTGTGTGTCTCTTCTCTTTTTTTCCTCCATCTCTTTTATCCTTATTAACCTTCCATCCTATGGCTGCTGCCTCTTTCCTTACATTGTCTGCAATTCTCCCTCTCTTGCGTCTTTATGCCTTTATCCCTATTTCCTTCCCCATTAACTTCTTTTCATCCCACTCCTTGTTAAATATTGCTCCGCCTTCCATATCAACTCCCCCCATTTGTTCCTCCCTACTAATGATGGCCTTCCATCTCGTCTGCACTCTCAAATTCTTTCTTTCTCCTCCCCTTCCACCCCCACCTTGTACCTTGTTTCTGCCTCCCCAACCTCAATGCAGGCTGCTGCATTTACGAGAAGCCACGGGCTTTTGGCGAGAGCTCAACGGAGAGCGAAGATGAGGACGATGAAGGCTGTGGCAATGCTCACTGCACTCGGGGCCACAAGAAAGGCCAGCAAGGGAAGGCGCAGGGTCATGCAGGAGACACTGGTCCATCCAAGAGCAGTCCCCAGAAGTCTGAGCCGCCTGACCAAAACCACGCGGAGGCCATGCAACACTGAACCCCCCCTCCCCTGACATGAAGTGGGAGAGGAGAACCCAGACTCCCTCCCCAAACAGGGACTGACGCCGCCCCAACTCTGGGGCATGGGGAGGGCGGGAGGGGAGGGCAGGGCAGAGCACACACATCCAGCTCCCCATCTGTCTTGTTCCAGTGGCGACACTGCCTCAACTCCAGGGGGAGGGAGGGAAGGGGGGAGGGCACCTGCATCCAGCTCCCCATCTGTCTCGTGCCAGTGCTGCTGCTGCTGCTGTTGTATATCTGTCCATCCGTGGCTGGTGAGTCTGTTTGGTGCTGCCCATCCCCACCCCACGTGGAATGTATTGACAGAGCCATCCAGGTTCCTTGGCTGACTTTTTTTCCCCTGCTTCTTAATTAAATATTTGTATCGGTGATGAACAAGGTGGGAAATGGGTGCTGCTTTGGGAAGGAAGGGCAGTGATGGAGCTGTGTCCCCTTCTCCCCCCTGTCTTGGGAGTTTCCACCCCCCAGTTTTTGCCAACATACCTCTGTTTTTCCCCAGCTATGTTCATATTCCCCCTTCCACATCCTGCCCAAATTGATCCTCGCTTGTGTGCATTCTCACATACACGTGCTCTTGTGTGTGCACTCTTTCGTGTGTGCGCACACACACACACACACACACGTTCTGTATCTGTTTCAGCTGCCCTGCTTCTCCCTATATCGCAGTCCTAGTCTCCTCACACAGCTGCCTTAAGGTCTCCTCGCCATGTTAAACTTTTCCAGGACTCAGAAATGCAAGTCTTGATTCCACCTCCTTGTGACTGCACAACTGCCTGTGTTTGTTTTCTACAAGTGTTTTTTTTTCCTTAGGGGAGATTTTATTTCCAGGTGATTGCTTTTTTTCAAGAGAAAAAAAAAGTTTTTTTCCCCTCATTATGCCATGGAAGCCTGTAAGATGTTTTCTTTTAAGTACGATGGGGTGGGGGAAAGCCAATGGAATGGTGGGCCCAGTGGTGTGGCTAGGAGTGTACCAGCTATTACTGGTTCTGGAATGAGGAGCAGTGGTAATCTGGTAGATGGCAGGTTGGGGGAAGGAGGCAGAGAATTGCATGTGACTGACATTTAGCCTCTAACTCATGAGGCCACGCCCACTTTGAAGTTGGTCAGGGATTGATGAAAGCAACACTCATCACCTCGCACAGTGAGGTGGATGCCCACAATCTGACTACCTCTGTCGACTTTCCATTCTTTTGCTTGAGACTTGCACATGAATTAAGCCCCCTCCGGCTTATCGCACATGCCAAATATCGCACATGCTTACAAAAAGGGTCCTGGCAGTGTGATGTGGAGGTGGAGAAAAGCACTTTGCATGAAATCGCCCAATTGCTCTCACTACCTGTGGCTCAGCTTTAGAGGACAGGTGCCTGTATATCTCCGCTACCTTGCGCTGACAATGTTGGCATGCTTCTAATTAAAAATAATTTTCAACAGGAGACATGGAGGGTTTCCCAGAATACTTCTGCATGTCTGTGGACCTTAGGCCAGGTCAAGATGCCCCTAGGGCAGCATTGCCCAAACGTCGGGTGACTGAGGCACACTTCCCGTCTGAACTAAACAGTGGGATCACGCCGAACAATCGCCTTCAAAAGGACTCTGTGTTGCACTGTGAAAGGTAGACGCTTCTTTGCCCTGGGAGGAGCGCACACCATATATGCGCCTGCCTGAGTCGCTGTTCTGAGCAGGACCCCTGATTGGAGACGTGGCCAGAACAGTAAACTGCAGAGGGCTTACAGTGGGCAGCGGATGAGGGCTTTGGGTTCGAAGAAGACTTTAAAATTGTGGGTTTTTTTTTCTCAGCACGCCAAGTGTGCCTGAAACCTGGTGCTTGGATTTTGGGGTAACTAGAGGGGGCCTGGGCCCCTGCTGTTTTGAAACAGTTCTCCTTAGCTACTGTTTTTAGAAGGCTATGGTGAGATGGGGGGGGGGGAATCAGGGAATGGGGTGTGTAGACTTCATTAAGGGCCATGCCTGCCCTTTTCTCCCACAGTTTGAGCGCTACTTATACACAGTTTGGCAACGTGCAGATTCCTAAATGGGGGTAGGTTGGGAAGAAAAGTCACTGTAGTTCTGGTGCTATTATCAACTTGACCTCTTTGAGAATGAGAAATCAGATGTTTTATTCAACTTCAGTGCTAATGAGTTGATAGAAGCGATAGAATTTATCTGTTTCATTGAGGTGGGGGCCACTGGTGGAAAACAGTATTGCGCTGGAGGGGGTCAGATTGCTCCCCCCTGTGTTTTTTTTTACTGGAATGCCAGTATTAACCCTCTGGAGCCAGCTGCAAAATAATGCTTAGGGAGGGGGTGCAGACATTGAAAATGAAGAAACAGGCCGCGTCTGAGCATACGGTCAGCCCAGGAATTTTTCTGTACCAGAACTGAGCTCACCATCGTTTTACACACACACCTGCTCCTGGTTCCCTATCGTCACCACCCCCACCTTCCCTCCTTCATCTCAGCTGCCTGCTATGGGGTGGGGAGAAAAGCTTCCAATTGTTGTTGTTAAACAGTAACAATATTATTAAATAATTAGCAGGGGACTGCCAATTTTCTATGACAAATCAGCCAGGGAACTGCAAGTAATTCCCATCTAGTTTCAGTGTCCCATTCCCCCCCCCCCCCCCGACCTAGAGAGGGTTGTCATACATGAGACTTAAAGGCTTGTTTGTTCCAATAGTCTAATATTGGGGGAGGGGAAACCACCTTTCTGTTGCTACTCTTGATAAGCAATTGGGAGTCGGCCTCCCTTGCTGATGAGCAAATCACCCCTCGAGTTTTGCTGGTAGATTCCGATCTGCCTTTTGCCTGCCCCTGAGCTACCGGGCTTACTGGTCTGCTCCAGCTGGCTGCTGTGAGACTCACTGAGGGCGTGCAAGTGCACAGCACACATGGTATTAATGGGAAAGTACATACAGTACTGGGCAAAATGGTTTCCTTCAACACGACTGCTTTCTCTCTGGCCTTCTCAAAAAAAATCTTGTTCAGAAGCTTTTAAAAGTGGGCTGAGAATTGAACAGTATGACACTTGTGTTTGTCAAATGGCACCAAACTGGTACAGAAACTTTCATTTCCTAAGCCACTACAGTAATCTCTGGTGTGAACTGGCCAACTTAACACAATAAGTATACCTGCATCTACATTTCCTACAGCTTGGAATGCTGAGTTTTGAAACAATGATCATAACAGATGGTGTGCGTGTAATGTTTTTGTTGCTTGATTATTTGATAAATCAGTGAAATTGGGCTCATGTAGACCCAAGCCCTGTTCAGTGGATGCTCTGGTGAATGATTCTACATCGGATTGCAGACAATGTCCTCGTTGCAGAACAGTGCCGTAACAGAAGAAATGTGTCACAGGCAATTGTTTGACAGAGACGTTGGTAGATATACTGAATAAAGAAGTTCTTCACCCTACTTGAAACCTCTTATGCTCCTTCTAGCCAGTGTGTTCACTTTTAAAAGTTCATCCATGCGAGTTAAGGAGTGTGCCTTTTAAAAAGAAAAAAAATCAGACTTCAAGCTTATGAATTTGATAGACTGCAGTACAAAAACCAGAACACCTACATTAGATGGTTGATAATGATAGAGGATAGTAGGCAGCAAAAAATAGGCAGTGGTTATATGTGTCAACAGGCATTTGTGGGGCTTTATGGCCTTTTGTGCCTTTCAGCTGAGCCTGGTGCCCAGGTTGTGATCTGAAAGTACATGATGTTGCAGTGTTGCTGAAATTAAGCAGCTCTGGGTCTGGGCATTGATGGAATGGGAGACTGCTTGAGAGCAGTTGGACTTGAACTCCATGGAGGAGAGGTCAATCAATTCAATAAATACTGTAACTTGCAAAGCTATTAAATAGACTTGCCACTAGAGGGCAGGAAAGTCATATAAAGCAGTGGTTCTCAAACTTTTTAGCACCAGGATCCACTTTTTAAAATGACACTGTATCGGGACCCACCTAGGTTTACGAGACTTAAAAAAAGGTAAACTAGAAATAAATATATTTTATTTATTTACAAGTCAAGAGCTCAGCTGCTTGTAGGGTAATTAGCAGCTATCTTGCAAACTGCAGGGGCTCCGCTCTTTGAAGGGCAGTTAGCAGCTATCTGATTTTTGAATAGCCTCAGGGCTTGTGGCAATTACTTATCTGATTTTTCCATCACCTGGAACCCACCAGAAATCAGGTCGTGACCCACCAAGTGGGTCTTGACCCACAGTTTGAGAAACACTGATATAAAGCATGGGCCTGCTTTTACCTTCCAATTATCCTGAGCAGATGGTCTTCTGCTGATGATTTTCAAAATCTTCTGTCTCATGGATGTGAAACGTTTCCTTAATTACATCTTAACATCTCAGACGCTGGGAGGTCTTGGCCTGGCCCTACCTTACCTCCAAGTAACAGACCATTTTCACAGATGGTACTCCAAGTGGGTTTTGTGTGTCTTGTAATATTTCTGTCCTCTCCCTCAGTGTTTCAGGGCGGCTTACAAAATAAGATCTACAAGGGCAGCAATTATTAAAACATGCTGTCACTGACTTAAAGTCTGCAAAAAGAGAAAGGTGTCTCTTTGGTGTCAAGATATCTGGCTCAGCACCTGCCTGACAAGTTTCTCCAGGGAAAGCATTCCATAAGCGGGGTGCCACAACCAAGAAGACCTTCTTGTAGTGGCCAGAAGCGCCGCTCCGGTAGGGGCGGGGCTGTAAGTATCGCTGCGGTTACAGTCGCTTTACCGAGCAAGGAGGAGGCAGCCCTGCCCCCTCACTGTCCGAGCCATTCGCCTACGGAGAAAGCAGCAGGCAAGAGACCCTGCCTGCTGCTTTCTCCGTAGGCGAATGGCTCGGACAGTGAGGGGGCGGGGCTGCCTCCTCCTCGCTCGGTAAAGCGACTGTAACCGCAGCGATACTTACAGCCCCGCCCCTACCGGAGCGACGCCTCTGGTAGTGGCTGGCTACCCACCCGGAGGACGGCCTCTAAAGATGATTTAACACTACAGGCAGATTCATGTTAGAATTTCATCTATCATCATCATCATCTTCGTCATCGCTATGCCATTGGTGTACATGGTGCCCTATGTAGATGGGGCTCTGCTGCCCTGTGACCTTACAATCTAAACAAGATGGGGAACAACAGGGATGGAGGGAAGAATATGGGCAAATGCAATTAACCCATACTTGCAGCTCAGTTGCACTTGGGAATGTGGGTTAAGAAGATAAGCCAAAGGCTATAAGAAGAAAAGGAGGAATTTGGAGGAAAGGAACCATGTATATATTCAGAAACGACAACTACCCATGGCCAAAGTGGTAGCAAGGGAGAATGGACAGAATCATTTTCCTGTTAATATACACTCCATCCAAAATGACTTCCTTTTTCTGCCCTGCATAAACAATGTTCACAAGTGCAGATTAAATGGCATTTGGAGAGCTCAATCGCCTAGGCCGCTATACTTGAAGTTCAATGAGACTCCCCAGTAATGTAAATTGGCCCTGAGATCAAATAAGATGGTTTTTCTCCTCACTTTTGGATGTGGAAAACCATGTCTGATCTTTCGCCTCCTAAATTAGTCACATTTTTCTATCCATGTATGGTGCAAAACTCGAAGCTCTTCAGGCCAGATCTTGTCAAGTTAATTAAGAGCCTCCCTTTGTAAGAACTGTTGAAAACCAGCTTTAAATGTATCCCAGGGGGTGGTGGCTGCACTGAAACCCCACCTGGATTCTTCCTACATTAGCACAACCTCTCTGTCTCAGCACGTCTGCAGGAGAAAAATATCTTGAAGGGAATCCAGCCAGCTTTGGATCTACCTCATTCCAGATGTTTGTGAACAGCTTGCCAGGAAAATGCAAAACAGGAACAGAGAATCTGTTATGCATCGTTTGGCAGGGTTTTCTGCAAATAAGAGCCATTTTTATTTTGTGTGTGTGTGTGTGTGTGTGTGTGTGTGTGTGTGTGTGTGTGTGTGTGTGTGTGTGTGTGTGTGTGTGTGTGTGTGTGTGTGTGTGTGTGTGTGTGTGTGTGTGTGTGTGTGTGTTTGATTGAATGCACATAGGCAGACAGCATATTCGGGAGAAGATTCACTACAACCCGACTTCCTGATACACTGTTTTCTGTGCAGTGTGGATGTCTCCTTTTCTTTTCCAGAGAGGCTCAGTTAAGGGCAAATCACCCACAGCCACAATTGGTACTGTTTGGAAAAAAGCCTTTACTACTGTACTTGATTCTGCTGAATGGATATGTAGGCTCTGAGGAGATGGCCACTCTGTAACCTCTGTAACCACTTGCTATCCAATCAAGAATGGGTGGCGTAAGAAAGCTGCAGAAGGGTCATAAAATTCAACAACTGAGCACCTGCTCTGTATAGAGAAGATCTCCCAGGTTAAATTCTAGGGTTGGGAACGATCCCTTACTAAAACATCCAAGAGCCACTGCGGCTTAGACAGCGGCCACTAATCTCCCTGGTCTTTGGTTTAAGGCAGTTTCCGCTGGAGACAAGAAAAGCCAAGGAAACGATTTAGTCTGGACCTTGAGAAGCTTTTGGAGAGAGTAATGCCCATTTTCTCTCTGATTTCCTGGCAGGTACACTTACAGATCTGTTCTTCCCGTATATTTCGTCATCGCTTACATAGTATGCCAACTCATAAAGTGTTTTGTGGTCGAGCTTCCCCACCAGAGCAGTTTAATCTGAGCCCAGGCGCAGCCCCAGAATGTGCCTTGATGCCATGACTCCGGACTGAAACTCCCTCTCCCAGTAGGGTTGGCATCTGATCTTACTGATCTTAATCCAGTGCCTTTACCTGACATGTAGACATTTAGCAGGTAGTGCTGTTCTTGGCATGATGATAAAGGACAGGACAGACGGACGGATGCGCGCACGCACGCACACACACACCCGTGCACTGCTTCATTTTTGCATTAAACGCACAAGCATAGGGCAAGTAAAATCGGTGGCAACATACCCTATCACCAAGTTACCACCAGCCCACTCTCATGTGATTGAAACAAGGGTGCAAGGTTTCCAAGCCAGTGTGCTTTGTTTTACCCAGGCAGGTCTGAGTCCCTTAGCACCTCTCTATTGGAACCAGTTTCCCATGTCCTTGTATAGCGTGATCACTAGGGTTGCCAACTTCTTTTTCCCCCAGTAGGAATCTTTTGCCTTTAAGAGTTTCAAGTCATGCAAAAATTAAGCAGGGTTCTTGTAGCTTAGCAGGAATTTCAGCAGGTGCAACTTGTGCCACAGGGTTCCTACAGCGCTGCAGGGTCGGGGAAAGCTACGTTTGCAGAAATGGTCACTCTTACACCATTATTAAACGGAGCCCTGTTCTCCTTTGCATTTGGTCACCCTATGTTTTGCAGTGGGTGGCTTAGTCTGCTTCCTCTGGCCATCTGTGATATTTGTGACAGTTGTACTGCTGTTAAAGAAATGGAGAGGAAAGGGCAACAGCTCTAGCAAGTAGTTTCTCAGGTTTTCATGGCCAGAAAATTTAGAAGTTCCAGAGGAATAAAAACTTTTGGGTATTGAAGCCATGTAATAGATTTTATTAGAATTAGATCCAACGTTTTGCTCATTCTGTGATGAGTTTCATCGGGGAAAATGGTGGTGTGCAGAAAGCACACTCTGAGATCTTGATGCAAATCAACTTCAAATACCTTCTTGCCAAGACTTAACAGAGAAGCAATAGAAATCTACAAACACCAATTAAATAACTTCAATAGAAAAGAACTTAGGATAGTCAATACCGGTAGCAACTGGATTCCAGCACTGTCAAAAACAAAAGTCAAACCATATGACAAGTGCCCCCCTTTAAGAGCACTACAAATTTAGTAACAACAATTCCCCTTAACAAGTCTTAATCAGAATGCTGCGGTTAACCTACTGCTGCGGTTACTGCCACTTTAAGAACTCTAAACTGCCATTTGCCACTTGTCAGTTAAGCTCTGCCTTTTCCTTGCCTCAAGATCTCAGAGTGTGCTTTCTGCCCACCATTTTCCCTGAAGAAGCTCATCACAGGATGAGCGAAACGTTGGATCTTCTGTAATTGTTTAATTCTAATCAAATCTTGTACATGACTTCAATACCCAAAAGTTTTTATTCCTCTGGAACTTCTAGCTCTAGCAAGATTCTGCCCTTTCAGGCTGACTAAATGAAACTGGGGTAGGGCCCCATGCTTGCTACTCCAAAGTATTGGTGATGGGGAAATTGTACATGTGATGTTACCCTGGGACGGGCCTCATGTCGGAAGTCTTCACTGGCTGTCCCACTCTGATGTTCCAAGCCACGAAAGCAAAACGTCACATCTCCTTTGCAATTATGCTTTTATTTGGCACAGAGTTACAGTCAAAAGTCCATTCCATCGAAGGACGGATATAAACCTATGCAAAAGTTATGATATACTACTCAAATTATACCCAAAACAATACAGGATTAGGTGGGCAGTGATGCATCCTTGTCCTTATTTGTGCACACCAGCAAAGAGTATTACTGTACTGTATATATGGGGGGGGGGGGGAGGCAGTCTTTAGGAAGAGGAGACATGGTCATTAGACTTCTTTACATGGGATGGGAAGAGGAGAGGAAGAAACTTCACATTTGCCCCCTCAAATGTGGGCATCGGTGACCAAGGGGGAGCTTTGCAAGTTCTTTGCCATCCTAGCTTCCCTACAGCACTTCCTTTTGATGCTGTTAACCAGAAGAGACAAATGAACAAATAGCACCACCTACTGACCGTTAAGAAATCACCGCACTGCACATTTCAATACACTTCAGTGCTGTTTAGTAAACACTCGTTCATGTTGATGAGCCCATTAGTACTACTGCCACCCGACATTTATGATAGTTAACAGCATACTAGACAGGTGTCATTGTAGTCCTTGTTCAACAGGCTTACCGTGTACATCATGCAGACAAGAGAGTGGTGGAGGGAGATAACAGAGATTGACACATGAATTGCAGAGATGGAATAGGGGAGAGACAGGCAGAATAGAAAGTATGGGTAAGGGAGCCTTTGTCGTCTCCCAGAATCCTAAACAGGTCCACTGAGACTGGACTCCCTTCCCTTCTGCCCCCTAATGGCAGTTGAAATAAAATGTACTTTTACACTGTCATCTGCTAACTTGCAAAACCACATCCTACACCAACACCCCACCATTGCAGGAGACAGGAGGTTCTCCAGTTCTCATGTCAATTGATCAGTATCCACCAGCAACCTCTCTCCAAAGTCCAGCTTCTTGGGCAGCCACATCTGCTACTCTATTCCACGGCTCCTACTGAAGTCTTCCCCGCTGGCACCCTGTGGCCACTGGAGATGGCAGAGCAAGGTTTATCCAGGATGCTGCGCAGAGCACGAAAGGTTTGGATTTCTGCACAACTGAGTGGGATGGAATGGGACTTAATGTGGACCAGGGACAGGCCTGTTTTCAATGCTAGGGCTTAATTATGGAGGATGTGAAGAAATTTTGAAAAGGGTGACTCTGGGCCTGTATAGAGTACTTTTCCCTCTTCATTAAGTAACCACAGCTTGTAACTTCTGAGAAATCCGGGCACTTTCCTTAAAACAACAACAACAACAACAACAACAAATCTTGCCAGATGGGAACCTCTCTAGTTCTTGCTGCTCCATTCCTAAATGCAGACTTTCAGGCCCTACAAGTTCAGGTTCTGCTTCCCCTTCCCCAAATTCAGCTGCAGCCAGAGGAGACAAGTTGTGGCAAGCCAGAAGTGCTGCTTGGAGGGGCTCCAAGTTGAAAGTCCAGTGGGTTCAAATGGAAACAGGTGGTTGGAGGTGTCCCAGCCACATTAACTGTGGAGAAGAAAACAAAGATAGGAACAGTCAGAATCCAGACTAGGAGTACAGTCGTTTGCAGTTCTGCCTGCTGCCACTTGGTCAGTGGAGGATCTCAAAGCACATTTTAACATCTGGCTCATAGGATTGGAGTCTGCTTCATGCAGTTTAAGGTGGCAATTCCCAATCTCAGCTGTGGTGCCCCATTTATGGAATTCCAGATGTTTGGAGGAAAAAGAGGAAGACAGGATTTTATTAAGTCGATTAGCATTTTGGACAGTGTATTACAGGTTGATTACATCCGAAATCCAGACTATTCCAAAATCCAGACTATTCCAAAATGCAGACATTTTGGTGGCTATGATTTTTTTTTAAAAAAAAATGTTTTCCAGTACCTGGCTGGCATAGCGCAAGGATTGCTGGGGCACAAAATTCTTTAAAATACTGTATAAAATTACCTTCAGGCTATGTGTATAAGGTGTATATGAGACATAAATGAATTTTGTGATTAGACTTGGGTCCCATTCCCAAGATATCTCATTATATTGGGTAAAATGCCACCTTGGGTCCCTTCGGGGAGAAAGGCGGGGTAAAAATAATGTGAATAAATAAATAAATATTTATGCAAATATTCCAAAATCCAGACAAATCCAAAATCCAGACAACTTCCCATCCCAAGCAGTTCGGATAAGGGATGCTCAACCTGTATTAAAGGGCTATCTGTGTACATGACATTTTACAGAGGGTACAAAGAAAGGGGTGCTGCCCCAAGGGGCTTATTAGAGATTGACAGAGGAAGGGAAGAAGGGACAGCAGGGGAAACATGCAATTGTTTCAGGTACATGTACTTAGTTACAGTGCTTTGTACTGTACTAACGGTGCCTTAGGCACGGTGCCAAAGGCTTCTCAGAAAAGGTCGGTTTTCAGAAGGGATTGAAAGGCTGTGAGCGAGGGCGCCTCCTGCTGGCGTTCTGGGAGATGGTTCTAGGCGTAAGGGAGAAAGGCAGGGAGCAGGAGCCCTTCCGACAGTTGAGGGATGTGGATCTGAAAAAGTCATGGGCAGGAACGTGGGGGGGGGGGGGGGTTTGAGGGCTTGAAGAGCTTGTGCTGGATCCAGGAGCAGATGGGGAACCAGGGAAGAGATTTGAGGGGGCGGCAGGGTGTGCAAGGTGAAGAACCTGACCAGCATGGCTTGCCAACCCAGTGAAGCCAGACTCGAGCCACCTTTTAAGAGTCATGTGTGAAAATGCAAAATGTGGGGAGACACTTCATCGGCTAGTGCAGTGTTTCTCAAACTATGGGTCGAGACACACTTGGTGGGTCACGACAACCTGATTTCTGGTGGGTCCCTAATTGCCTCAAGTCTTGAGGATATTCAAAAATCAGATAGCTGCTAATCGCCCTTCAAAGAACTGAGCTCCTGCAGCTTGCAAGATAGCTGCTAATTGCTCTGCAAACAGCCGAGCTCCTGCAGTTTGCAAGCTTGTGTAAATACAGGTTGAGTACCCCTTATCCGGACTGCTTGGGCTGGAAGTTGTCTGGATTTTGAGGCTATTCATTAGGGCTACCTCATTATGAGAAATGGATTGAGTTTTTTTGGCAGATAAATAAATACCTGTAAATAAATAAATATATTATTTCTTTCTAGATCACCTTTATTTAAAGTCTCGTAAGGCTAGGTGGGTCCCAATAGAGTGTCATTTTAAAAAAGTGGGTCCTGGCACCATCGTATTTCTTTCAGAAATCTAAAGTGGGACAAAGTTCATCCCTCCCCCCATTGCATTTTCCCTATGGCCCCTCCTCCCTCTCTTTAAACACACATACACACGTGTGCGTGCGTGCGTGCGTGCATGCGTGTGGTTTTTTCTGGCGCTGTCACTGTTTTTTACTCCTTCCAAGGAAGGACATTCAAGAACTTCTCTGGGCTACTACGGTACTAAATC
Source organism: Plestiodon gilberti rubricaudatus (assembly GCA_026170595.1). Classification (NCBI taxonomy): domain Eukaryota; kingdom Metazoa; phylum Chordata; class Lepidosauria; order Squamata; family Scincidae; genus Plestiodon; species Plestiodon gilberti. The sequence goes on from JANXHW010000002.1 coordinate 249,015,626, forward strand.
AAGTATGGTATATTTGAGCAGTTCTCGTCTCTTCTCACACACATCTGGGACCAGATGTTTCTGGCAGAGCACATGCTCTTCAATCCAAGGCAGCATCAGCTTAAAAGTCTCACAAAAGGAGAAGGTAAGTAGACTCACCAACTGCAGACTTCTCTGATGCCCTGCTGGAGAAAAAGAGGGAGGGAGAAAGAAAGAAGGAAGGAAGGAAGGCAGCATTAGGTGGAGACCTTGACTTGTCTATGTATCTACCAAGTGAGTGAAAATGAGTTTGCTGCTCGTAGTTGTGCCAATTGGCTGCAGTAGGCTCAGTGCAGACAGATGAAAATACTTCCTTGCACAATGCATAGTTAACTTCTGGAACTCACTACTACTTGATATGGTGATAAATAGAAGCTGGGGAGGAGGGGTGTATGATCAGGATTAGGACTGCAGCATGTAGGGAGGTACACACACACACACACACACACACACACACACACACACACACACACACACACACACACACATGCCTATCTGACAACAATTGCATCCCTGAAGCTGCTCTTAGCCCCCTTCCCCCCCCCCCCCAGGAAGGAAGCTTCCGCCAATGCCAACGGAAGCTTTCTACTGGTGCAAAAAAGCAGCTTTGAGATGCATTTTCCATCAGAACTGTGGCACTACATACTGCATACTATGGTCCCAATCCTAAACATCCCTCCCATCTCCTTCCACACAGTTGCCATTTACAATCTAAAAAACCAAAACACACAGAGCAAAACTACCTGTTTAATATCATGTGTAGTTTGGCCCATTAGGCGATTAGATCCATTCATGGTGGGTCGGTCTATCCATCGCTACTCAGCTTCCCAGACTGGACAGCTGGAGATCAGCTCCTGCTTCTAACGCTCCTGTTCTAGGAGTCAAGATAGCAGTGGCTCCTCCTCTCTCAGTCCCACCTTCCCCTAATCTGTTGGAAATAATCCCTGCAGTGGCAATTTCACCGTAGGTATTATTTCCAGTAGATCAGGGATGGGGAGGGAGAGCCATAGTTGCCTTTTTCTCCATCTGAACCAGAACGTAAGGTAGGAACCAATCTCTGGCTCCCTAATCTGGCAACGTTAATATTAGCCTTGATGGCCAAGTGGAAAATCCAAGGCCAGAAGCAGTTCTCTCTTGGATTATCAGATTATTCTGGGGACAAACATGGGGGGCATCTCTCACTTTCACATCTTAACATCTTAGGGGGCACTCCTGTACATCTAATATGTGAAACAGCCTTTAATTAAATGTAGAGGAGAGCTATGATCTAATCCTGATTTATGGAAAGGCTGATAACAGCAAAGGTTGAGAACACCCCACGCTACTAAAGCATTGGCAGAGCGAGAAGTGACAAGTGGCAAGATCAGTGCTCCTATCTATGCAAGATACTTATCGGGACGACACGTTATTACAACTTCCCAATTATCCTGACAAGTGCAGGGCTGTTTTTCATATCTGGCTAGTTCCTATGATTCATAGAAACTAGCCAGATGACCTAACCAAGGTCATCAGCGCACCTTGATGGGAGGTTTCCCAAATCCCAGGAAAGCACAGACCCTCCAACCTTTCACAGAGGAAAATAGGGTTTCCCCCTGGGTGTGTAGAGGCAATATGGAGCAGGAAGACAAGGCTGGGATGAGGTCTATGATATGCGCAAATACCATAGATAGACTACCTGAAGTAGTCTGACCCAAATGCTTACTTCTCGTGTCCCTGACCAGGAAGGCCAGCGCTTATTCTAAAATTCCTGTGCCTGTAAGAGGGGTGCACAACGGCACCAGCCAGGATTCCTTCTTCTACTCAAATGTTGTGGGGAGTAGGTGTGAAAGAGGTGGGACAGTCACAAGGCGCTGACAGCTCCTGTATCTTTAAATTATTTTATCAAAGAGGGAATTTCAAGAAGCACAGCTTCCCCCTCCATGTCCCACTGTGCTTGCATAAATTCCCTCTTCTATGTTATTAAAAATATTCATCTCCTGCTTTTTATCATTACTAGTAATGACACAGACACCCTGCACATTGCCACTCTAGTGAAAGCTCTATATTTGTGGGTTGGATTAGGACAGCCAACTTTGACTGATGCTATTCTTGGAGATTTTTTCACTCCCCACATGTCGGAAATTCCTGGAGGCCCTGTCACAATCTCCAGGATGGCTTTCAGTAGACACCTGCAGATGGATGCCGATTCTTGGTTCTGTTTGTGCTGGGAAAGGGCCGATCTGTTGTATCTCTATCTGCTGGAGGCACAGGGATCCTGGCAGAAGAGAAGGCTGCGCTCCCACGCACAAGTGCTCACACACAACTCCATGTGCTGCTTGCTCAGCCGACTTGCCACGTGCTGCTGCTTCTCAAGGACCAGGCTGGCTGCAATCCAGGCCCAGGCATGGAGGAACGTCAACACCTCATCACCCTGGGCCACGATGATCTAATGGTTGGCATGCAGGTTATCCATCACGGGGAGGGTGGCACCCCCCCCCCCAAATCCTTCCAACCAGTTACACGTAATACCGTGTCTGTGCCAACTCAACTAGACTGCACAACCACCACTCTGCTCGAGCTGTCCTGGGCACATTAGGTCATCTGCAACCAGCTCAGCCTCTAGGAATCTACAAGTTGCCTAACTTAATAATGCTGTCTGGGACGGAGGCGTCAGACCATATCACAAGTTTTGTTCTTCCAATCTCTTCTGCGCATCCACAAGGCCTCTTAACTAAGGTTCAGGGCCAGCCCAAGACCACTCAGTGCCTGAGACAGTGTGCCAAAAGCTGCCCCCCCCCCACTTCATGATGTGCCAGCTTCTGCTCCTCCCACTTCCTGGGTTGGTAAAGGAAGAGGGGGAAGCTCTACCATTGTTCTCTCTTCCGCACTTCCTCCTCTTCTGTTCTGTCCCCCTCTTCCTTTTTCCAAGGAAGGAGGAGGGGCAGTGGGGACAAGTGGGAGGTGGGCAACCATCTCATGGACGCTAAACTTAGTCGGTTTGACTGTTCCAATGAGGCTGTCAGCTTTTGAGTTGGCTTCTGTAGCCCTGCCTCTAACAGGGGACTGGATTAGTAATGACCAATGGGCAATCATGTTTAACATCACATAGTATAAACTTCACAGACTGATCAACTGCAGAACAAGATGCAGTTGATGCACAAGAATGGGTCAGACTGGGTTTTAGTCAGTGCTTCTATCCTAAGGTAAAGGTGACCCCTGACAATTAAGTCCAGTCGTGTCCGACTCTAGGGTGTGGTGCTCATCTCCATTTCAAAGCCAAAGAGCCAGCGTTGTCCGAAGACGCCTCCGTGGTCATGTGGCCGGCATGACTCTCCTTGCCGCAGCGCGTAGCAAGCATAACTTTTCTCCCACTTCTACAACTAGGATCAGAAGTAAGAGATGGCAACTCTAGACTCAAAGTGAGCTACACAGCAGGCTGGAGAGATGAGGGCAAAGGATAGGGTAAGAAATAGGCACAAGACACTGGGGCTACCTTCTCTCCCACTTCCCAGAAAAATTTAAAGGCACAGGTTTCTGGGTTACAACCGGACAACCAGCTATTAGGCCCTGAACCTGCAAACACTGCTCTCCGGATTCCTCTACCGCAGTCATTTGTACTTTACTAAAAGTAATGACAGTTTATCATAATCAGTGCATGTACTTTAGGTGTTGTTCAGAACTGAGAACCAAATGACACTGTTCCTGCCCCCAAAGCACCAGACTGGTTTGTGCTGCAAGCTATCATGAGGTCGCTACTGAGCTCGTGCCAAGTTTTTTTTCCTCCCCCAGGAGTATCAGATACAGTTCTGATTGTTTTACAATGAAGTCACAAGCGGCTAATGAGAGGAAGTCTTTTTCTACCACTTCCTTGTGTTTGAAACACTGAGACATTTCTGGTCTGACACACCGGTTATACATCCCATCGTCACTCACAAGTCCTGCTTTCTGATCTCTGTTCTGCCAGGTGGATTGCACTCGCTATAAGTAGAGGTGTTTGTTTTGGTTGATAACCACATAAAAAGACAAAACACCACCTTTTCAACCTTTTCAAACCAAATAAAAACACAAAACACCACCTTTTCAAACAGAATTGGAACCAAATTACCAACTCTCTACTGGTTGTGGAATGCACCTAGTTGAAACAGATTACCTACTATTAATTACCTACTATTAATTACCTACTATTAATTATTTTTAATAATTTCTGTTTGTCCGGGAATACATCGTTAAACCCAGATAAATCGTCATTGTTTTAAAGCTTCGGTCGGATTGCTGTGTTTTTTACATGGATATGGCTGCATTACCCGTACTACCTGTTTCACTAACTATATCTGCTGGCCATGAAAGCTTTCAAATGAAAAAGATTACCTACTTTTCCAGTTAGAAATAATAGAATAATTTGTTGTTTTTGAACTGAAGACTGCAGTATAATGATATGATGCTTAAGAATTCACACCCACACAAACACCACATTTTGCATTTTAATTCAACAAATTTTCAAAAAAAAAAAATCTAAACACAATTTTCAAACACCTCTATCTATAAGTGAAAAAGGGTCCTGATTCTGTGGTAGGATATGCACCTTGTCAGAGCTGAGGGCAACACCGAGAGGGTCTTCTCCATGGGCAGGCTTCCCTGATCGTCGCCGGGACGGGAGCGGTCTACCCTTAAGGGGGCGGGGCGTGGGGGGCCAGAACGTGACACGTTCTGGCCCCCCCACACCCCACCCCCTTAAGGGTAGACCGCTCCCGTCCCGGCGACGATCTGGGAAGCCTGCCCATGGGGCCCCCCAAATCTCCTGCCTTGGAGATCCATTTGTCACTCAGTCACCCTACCTTTTGGCAAAAATTAAACACTTGGCTTCTTCAGCAAAACTTTAAATAATTGCTTGGAATGTTTAATTTTTGTTTGATGACTCTTGTGTGCTTACTTGGTTTTGGTTTTGCTGCGTTTTAAAACATATTAGTCTTCTTGTTGTGGACTTCAGCGGGTTTTAATTGTTGCAAGCCTCTTGAAGTTGGTTTCTAACAGGAGAGGCTGGACAAAAACTCTAAAATAAATGATATTAAAGGCCCCAAGGTCAAGCCTAAGCACCCCCAATCATTTTTTCCATCCCTGACAAGGTTGTAGCCTCACAACCAGACCAAACAACCCGTATCTTCACATCTCTCAATGCAATAGCCAGGATGGTGTAGTGGTTTGGGAGTCGGACTTAGACCTGGAAGATCCAGGTTCAAATCCCCCCTCAGCCAGGAAGCTTCCTGGGTGACCTTGGGCCAGTCACTATCTCTCAGCCCCACCTACCTCACAGGGTTGTTGTGAGGACAAAAAGGAGGGGAGGAAATATGTACACCACTCTGAGCTCCTTGGAGGAAGGGCGGTATAAAATACGAAAAATAAATAAATAATAAACAAGAGAGGCCGCTGCTACCCACCCCGTGATCTCCTGTGCGACACAACTGAAACCCTGCTCCCCATAGCAAGGGAGAAAGGGAGAACGAAGAATAAACTATGACTCCCTTCATTCCCTTCCCACTTTATTGCAACCCTCTCTCTCTACATCAGGTCACTCTGTTGTTGTTGCCCTAAAAATAATGCTGAAAGTGGTTGTTGTTCTAGCTTTAATAAATCTTATCTTGTCTACGTTTAATTAAAGGTGTTAATATGTTATTATGATAGGCCTTTGCTTTGATTTGGCAGCTCAGTCCTTGCAAAAGTCATCTTGCCTATCCTTGTGGCTGGAAACATGGCCGAGGAAATATCGGTTACATACATCTATCTTTACAGTGGGCAGAACAAAGGTGATGGTTGGCATTCAGAGGTAGTAGGGATGTGAATCAAAGCGTCATTAATGGTGGTGATCCAAAACAAGAAACTGCCATGTGGATGACAGTTGTGCATATCTAGACTTCTGCTTGCTTATTTGCATCACAGCCTCACTGCCAAAGAGACAAGCTGCCATTCAGTTTGAAGAGTGGATTGCCTCTTTGGCAGTGGGAATTGCATCAGAGAAATTATAAAGTAATGCTCTGGCTCCATGTGCAGTTCTCTTCCAAACATGCCTGTCCCTTCTTTGAATCCAGGCCTGGTGGTGTTTTGAAATAGGTAGACTTAAGAATACCTTTTAGCTTCCCTTGACACAGTAATTTGCAACTGCAATATGAATGCAAGATATATCATTTAAAATTAATCAGAGGATCTGGCTGGAAAATAGCTTTGTATTTTCAGGTGATGCCAGGTGCACTGACTGTTTTGGTCACCTGTTTATAGACACAATCCTGAGCAGGCACATAATTGCAACCATTGAAATTTTGTGCATCCAGGCTTCTTTCACAGGGACATAGCAACTCCTAAGTAGCAGTAGAAGTGGAAGCATGAACACTCTGTGCTGGAAACATTAATTTCTTCACCACTTGTGAAAATTAACTAAGTACCTCTCTGCACATTTTGCCATGGAAAAGTGCTCACCTGCCCAACAACTCAATGGGCAAGATGGGTGTACCATCTGTTATCTGATTCATTATGCAAGTCCCAAATCCCATGTTTCAAGCAGAGCTAGAGTCCATCTGTCACATCTTTGATTCCATTCATGATTAAAAAGAAAAGGCCTGATCAGGTATCCTGTCTCTTTTGTAGTAAACTAATCCAGGGCCATTCAACCTGTCCTCTTAGGACTAGATCTCTTTCAAAATGCATCCTTTCCCCAGGGACTGATGATCACTAGTTTGGTAGAACACCTCTTGTCAGGTTCAAACTGAACAAGAAATTAGCCTTATCAAGAAATTAGCCTTATCAGAGAGCTCTAGATCACCTGATCCCAGCAGGATTCTCATCCTTCTACAGATCCACCATTTTGCCAAATTGTTCTTTTTTCCCCATAGTGTTCTTTTTTCCCTCTGTATATTTTTTCTACCTCATCGTGTGTAATCTCCTTTTATCTTTATGCTTTCTGTTGTCCTTCTTGTGCTGTTTCTCAAGGAAACAGAGCCTTAATTAAGCTAAAAGACAAGAGAAGGAGCTAAAATAAGGTTACCAGGTGCAAATGCTCCTGCACCTTTAATTGTGGTGCAGAAGGGGAAGTGTTTTTGGCAGAGGTAGGCTTACCAGATCTCCAACCAGGCAAGAGTGCTAGACCTTTAGGAGAAGGAATGTGGGCAGGTGTAGCTTGTTAAATCCTAGAGCAGAATCCTAGGCATGTCTACTCAGAAGCAAGCCCCACTGAACACAATGGGGCTTGCTTCTGAGTAGACATGCCTAGGATTCTGCTCTAAGGTTTAGCAAGCTACTCCAGCCCACATTCCTTCTCCTAAAGGTCTAGCACTGTGTCCCGGTTGGAGATCTGGTAAGCCTAGGCAGAGGTGATAGGTGATGCACCTGCCCAGACTGCCTCTTTCACACAGCTATTCAAACTCAGGAACATTCTTGCCACCCTTTGCAGCTGGTCCCCTCTGCTGACCTCATTGATTTGGTGAGCGTTGGATGGTGTGTTCCATAGACCACGTTCTAGTAAGGTATGTGCGCGTAAGATTGCAGCCATAATCAGAGATATCACTAGAACCAAATGGTGCCCCAGGTGAGGTGCATTTTCAGCATCCACTTCCATTTGTCCAATATGTGAATACTTTAACTATTCTTTTCAATTGCTTTGGGAGTCGGACTTAGACCTGGAAGATCCAGGTTCAAATCCCCGCTCAGCCACAAAGCTTCCTGGGTGACCTTGGGCCAGTCACTATCTCTCAGCCCCACCTACCTCACAGGGTTGTTGTGAGGACAAAAAGGAGGGGAGGAAATATGTACACCACTCTGAGCTCCTTGGAGGAAGGGCGGTATAAAAATGTTAAATAAATAAATTTGTAGCCGCTTCCATCTGTGGAGGTCACTCTTACCAGTGCCTGGGACAAGGGTCTCCTATGTCTAGGCTTACCAGATCTCCAACCGGGACAGAGTGTTAGACCTTTAGGTCAGAGAAGGAATGTGGGCAGGTGTAGCTTGTTGCAACTGAACACAATGGGGCTTGCTTCTGAGTAGACATGCCTAGGATTGTGCTCTAAGGTTTAACAAGCTACACCTGCCCACATTCCTTCTCCTAAAGGTCTAGGAGTGCACTTTGTCCCGGTTGGAGATCTGATAGCCTACCTATGTCCATAAGCAGGCTGGCTCTGGAGCAGTTGTCCTTCCCAGCTGCTGTCCTCGGTGCTATACAGCTGTATACTTAGTGCTCATTAATACAACCCTTAGTTTAAACTGTGCTGATATGTAGGTTTGCTGGTGACTGAGGGGGTGTGTCTGCTTGCATGCACACCCTACATTTCAGACCATATATGATTATTTCTTGGGAACACCTTCCTCTTTGGCCACTTTATTGGTTCTATGCAACTGAGGGCCTGATCCTGATAAACAATTAAATGGGCTTATGTACTGGGCACATACACCAAAGCATCCATGTCTTTGCTTAGGAGGATTGCTAATAACACTTATCGTTAAGTGGCATAAAAGTACCCACAACACATGCCCTTAAAAGACATTCCTTTTAAAAAGTGCTAAGCATGAATCCATCAAAATGATTGCTCCCTGCCCTTCCTATGGAGCAAATATGTGGCAAAGCATATTTCTGATTGCTCCACCATGTAGCCAAGGTTGGGGAGCATCACACCACTCTCCCACCCTTTGCTACAACTGCGCCATCAGTCAACCCACCCTTAGAAACCTTGTGATGCCCTGGACACCTGCACTCAGGTCGCCAGGGCTCACTAACTGGCATCTCACTGCAATTCAGCAATGGTGTAAATGGCCCTGAATCTGCACCCTCAAACTACAATTCCACTCCATTGGCACTAGGTGCCTAAAACTATAATTCCACCACGTAGGGCACTAGGTGGGAAGGAAACAGGGAAGCTCTAGAACTACCCAAAACAGGGTGACGAGTCATGGACAGAGAAGGGTGGAACGCCAAGCTTCATCTTCTGTTTCTGTCATCAACGGATTAGACTTAACAAAGGAAGTGGATTGAAAGTGTTCCTTTTTAGTAATCTAAGAAAAAATAGCCACAGGGGCCCCAACCCATCCACTCTCCCCAGCACTGTTTTCTTGCTAAAAAAATCACCTCTGGAACAAATGTTTGCCCCTGAAGTGGCTATTTTGCTGCAAATAATCTCTTCCAGGGTGTGCGTTTTCTGGCAAGAAAACAGCACTGGGGGGGGGAGTGTCTCCCCCCCCCTTCAAGTTGGATCAGGTCCTTCACTGCTGTTTGTTTGGGTTTTTTTTTAAATTAAAAAGGGACATTTCCAATCCACTTCCTGCATTAAGCCTGTCACTTAATGATGGGCTTAATGTCACATGTGGCCTTGAATTCTTGAGTTTGGAAACGTTGATATGACGCCTAGCTGTTGAGGCATATTTTTTTCTGTACTCATGCCAGTTTCAACACTGGGCAAAGTTGGGCAGCTTTCAGGGACCATTTCAGGGACCGTTCAGGAGGCCAGTTAAGATGAGCCTTGGAACCAGCAAAATCCCTAAGGCACCCTTCCCCCTGCTCTTCAGACCAGCAGATAAGGTGTTTTAAGTACTGCAAAAGCAAATCATTATTACATTCCCCCCCCCGCCCCATCCTTCCTCCAAGGTGCTCAGGGCATACACAGCCCACTCACCCTTTTTTCCCCTTGTTGCAACAACCTTGTGAGGTGGGCTAGGCTGAAAGATGGTGACTAGCCCAAAGTCACTCAGTGAACAGCGGGGATTTGAATTTGGGGCTCCTCAGTTGAGGAGCTACACCAACAAAATGAGTAGTTAGCCCTGGCTGGGGAAGAGGGATTTTTCTGAGGCAAGGGGGCCAACTCGAAGTCCAGCGGATCTGTCCAAGGGCCTACAAGACCCTGGGGCCATCTCTGCTTGCAGAGCAGATACCGCTAATACAAACGCAGTGTGGGTACGAAGCAAGACCCTGAGGGAAGGAGGCTTCTGCCCTCGGGGCTTCGAACCTCAAGGCAAACTCCTTTCAGTATCACTCAAGTCTCCTGCTCCATCCTCTTCCCCCTCCAGTATCGCTTATATCTTGTCTGTCGAGAACTGCAAGGCGGACTATTCTGGTCTCCACCTCAGCTAAGTAAGAGATGATGAGGCAATGGAAGAGAAGGGAACTGAGGCCGTACCAGGTAAGAAGGTATGCTTGGTGGTGTAACAGGGGAAGGCAGATCTCAGAAGAAAGAAAGTCCCACAACCTGAAATGTTTCGCTTGGAAATCCAAGTGTTTGTTGTTGTCGTGCATCCCAAATCCTTCCTTCTGTTTTTAGTAGGTAGCAAACAAGGCCCTGTCCTATCAGGTTATCTTCCTTTGGCAAGAATATGCATGTTTTCAAGCTGCCAGGAGAACCGACATTCAAAGTGGAAAACAAGAAGGGAGGATGTTGTAACTCCAGTCGGAATTTGCAAGCAGACCAAATTCATTACCGATGCAAAGAGATCATCAGATATGCCGGGACACACAGTATGTCATAACAGCAAACTTTACAGACATATGCCGAAAAACATGTGGGAGGGGACACATGCACGTGATTGTATGCAAGCGTGCACCCATACACACAGCACCAAACCACTATTTTAAAATGCTTCAGCATCTATACCACACATAAAGGTCATTTTGGTGAGTGGCTTTCCTATCCATTCCATATTATTCTAACTAGTACTGTAATAAGTTTCCTGCCTCGCTTTTGCATGCTGTGCTGTTTCTAGTAGGGTTGCCAACTTCTTTGCCAGCACTTGTGCCTTTAACAAAGCAGGTACGGTACTTGATTAGCAGGTAATAATAATGCTTCTTTCCATGCTATGAAAAGGCTTGCCTGCTCATTACTGCACATCAAGCTGTTAAAGTCATAATAGCTAGTTAGGGATTTTTTCTGGTCTGTGGTCAACTGTAATTCTAGCCCATCTGCTCCAAACACTATTTCAAATTTCTGCATTTCTATTGCCCTTTATTTGGACTTTTTTTCCCCCTAAGCATCTGAAATCATTATTAGGGTTGTCAACTTTTTTCTGGCTTCTGCTCCTCTATTTTTAACAAAAATGTGATTGTTATCTCTGTGATGTGAAAAGTGCAGGCACCAGACAAGCTAGCTTTTACTGGTCAGTTGGCCCTAGGAAGTAGTTTTAAGCTTTCTCCATCATACCCCAGTGCTGCAGGGAGCTTCACCTGTTGAATTTCTGCCTCTCCTACCATTGTTAAAGGCAGAACAAAAGTGACAACATTGGCAACCTTTTCCCACATTTTCTCCAGAGCTTTTTGCTGTACACTTTTAACAATAATGTGTAAGACTTGGAATAAAGGCTAAATATGGATACACCAGTAGGCCTTCATGGCAAACAAACAAATGGACACACACAGATATCTTGAATTCTGGCAAGCCTATCTTAATTTTGGAAGAAAACATTGTGCTGCACCCTTTTCTAAAATGAAAATTGTCAGAGCATAAGTTAATTACAAACTGAAAGTCTTCCAAACTGAAAGTCCCTCCTCCATCCTTAGACATTTCGGGATTGATTGTGACTACTCGATGATGAAGCAAGCTCTCTGCACATGTTCAAAGGCACTTGTTCTTTGATTATGATTACTTTACCTGTTTTAAGGGTGAACCCTGTCATTAATCTAAGTGAACCCTAACTCAAATTGACCCCAACTCAACCCCATTAACCCCATTAACCCCAACTCAAATTAACCCTGATCATACCTTTTCCTCCTGGATACTGGCCGCAGGTATCCACCCTCCGCGACGCCTCCTGGGCTTAGAAGCAAGGGGCACATGAGCTGTTTTGGCATTGAGGTGTTGGGTAATCTTGACCTCCACGGCTAACTTAACGTTGGTCCGGAGGTTCTTCCTCTCGAAAACGGTTTTGCACTGAGGACAAGACAGCACCCTCTGGCCATTCTTATCTGCAGCTGCCTGGTCCCAGTAGCGAGTGATGCAGGCCCGGCAGTAGCTGTGATCACAATCCAAGATCACCGGATCTTTAAAGTGACCCCTGCAGGCAGGGCAGATAGCAGCTCTCTGCAGCTCAGCCACAAGTCCTTTGCCTTCCATGGTGTGTGTATGCTGTGATCTGTGGTTTGATGTGAGTTAAGTACCGTCTTTGCAGAAGGGGTGGAGGTAAAGGAGGGGTTGGGGAGGAGCATCATCCTTCTCGCTCCAGGTAAACAGTTCTTGCATAACCAACCAGTTCTTCCTCTTTGTGAACTTGGCTTTCTATACTGAAATATGGCAGGAACTGCCTGTGGGGTGGAAGACCAGTTTGTTTTGCTCTTGGTAAGATTTGGCAGTCTGACAACCTACAGCTATTCACACCTGAGGGAGGAGGAAAGGGGCCAGGGGCACAGATGTGGTTTTCTTCCCAGTGTTGGGGCAGCAGGAATCCTGATTCCCATCTTCACTGCTCTCCTTGATCTTGGAAGATCATCTGCCCCGTACTGGAAATGGATCTAAGGAGCCCAGGCTCCAAGTGAGTTGTGCAAGTGGTAGGTTGGCAGAAATGGACCCAATGAGAGCAACCAGGGCTTAATTTGAGCTCTGGCTCACCAGCTGCTTAGCTTAGCCCCAGAACTTACTTCAATGCTAGAACTCAACGTGGAACATTTATTTATTTTCACTTGTATATACTGTGCCACCAAGGAGCACAGGGCAGTATACATGGCTCCTCCCTCTCCTTTTATCAACCTTGTCAGGTAGGGTTAGGCTGAGAGATAGTGACAAGCCCAAGGTCACCCACCATGCACCCAATAAATTTCATGGGTGAGCAGGGATTTGAACCCAGGTCTTCCTGGTCCAAAACAAACACCTAGGCATGTGTAGTGTTCCTTTTTTATTCATTTTTTTAAAAAAGTTACACAGTACTATTGAACATATGAAGCTGCCTTACACTGAACCGGACCCTTTGTCCGTCCAGCTCACTGATTTACACTGACCGCCGGCAGCAGCTCTGCAGGATTTCAGAGATTTATTTATTTTCCCCAGTCCTCTCTAAAGACCTCCAGGATCAAACCTGGGACCTTCTATAATATGTAAAGTGGGGGCTCAGCCCCAACATACCAATAGAACCTATTGTTAAAACAGCAAACAATTATCACATTTGTTATGTGCATACACTGTACATAGACATTTATAGCTCTTTGTCCTCACCTTTTGGGTCTTCTCCCAACCTTGGATTAGAGAGGAGGATCTAATGAAGTCATCACTTGGAGATCCAGTGTGGTGTAGTCAGTGGTTGGAGCACTGGACTTCAACCACGAAGGCCTGTGTTCAAATTCCTTCTCAGCCATGACGCTCATTGGGTGACCTTGGGCCAATCGCTATCTCTCAGTCTAACCCACCTCAGAGGGTTGATGTGAAGATCAAATGAGATAGCCCATGAATGATGATCTGGGTTCCTTGGAGGAAAGGTGGTAGAGAAATGTGAGTAATAATAATACATACCATATTATAGATGGAAAGAACTTAAGGTGACACTGATTTATCTAAGTGCAGGGAGTTTTGGCTATGACTGAACTACATCAGCTCCTGGTGATTTGCCCTAAAGAAGGAGTGAGAAGAAGGTACACTGTGGTCCATTGGTGAGAGTCTTATTATTTCATCTACTTTCATTTCCTTCAGCAATTTTTATGCCTCCTTTCTGCAAGTGCACTCAAAGCGACTCACAATGAAACTTCCATAATGCAACATAATAACACAACACAGCAGCACCACACAGAACAATGAAGGCACCAATTGAAAAATGGCCAACAGCAGGAGACCAGTAGACGCTTGCCAGCCTAAAACCAACTCGCAAAATGTTGGACTACCTTCTTGGACCTTGGCCTGCTGACCAAGCAAGGCGCTTCTTCTCTTCTCTAGCAAGAGTGCATAGTCAGGACTATTGAGCCCAGATAAGTTGTGCTTAGGGTACGCACCTTTGCTTTGGGCATTTAAAGTACTTTGGTGGACAATGGGGATTCTGGTGAGATAAATAAAAAGAGAGTAGATCATGTTTACTCATACATGTCGTAGTAAATGGCTTGTCTTTTGGGAAACTTCTGGAGATATCATTGGAGATATCATTGGAGATATCTTCTGGAGATATCATTCTCTTCTACTCTACCCCATCCCCACAACTGCTTTTCTCGAGAATAAATGATGCAGGCTGGGATAAACTGCATGTGTAAGTACAGATCTGAGTTTCTATAGATCAGAGATTCCAAAATGGGCCAGTAGAGCTGTATAGAGACCTGCTCCAAGGCAACCAAGGCTCCTATCTCACAGGTGAGAAACAGTGGGTCTGAGAGATACAATATTCACACTGGTAGGGCCAGCAGCCCATCCATGAGGCGGACTGAGGCTGTTGCCTCAGGTAGCAAATTGATTGGAGGCCCCATCTAGGACTGCTCACTTGCCCCCAATGCTCCTCCCCCTCTCACTCCCTGGACTGGAAAAGGAAGAGGGGCGTGAAGTAGAGGAGCGGAGGGAACTCTCCTCCACACTTCCTCTTCTGCTCTGCCCGCCTCTTCCTTTTCCAATCCAGGGAGTGGCACATCACCAGGTAACAGGGGGCCGATTTGGCACCTCATGCTCCAGGAGGTCTTGGACCAGTGCAGCACACAAGGTCAGCTATGGTGGCAGAGATCTATTTATTTTTGTTGCAATTGAACTTGCTTTTGTTAAGCTGCTAGTGGGATTCAGGAACCCTTGATAACCTACTGCAAATTTCCCAGAGAACTACTAGTCACTCCTGATCTTCCTGCCTGCCCCTGTAGTGGAGGATGGGGTGGGGATGCTCAGGCAATGATCCTTGATCTGATAAGAGGGGTGTTGCAATCTGCACAAGAGTGTTCTCTTTTCTTCTGGGCCAGTGCAAACTAATCTATTGGTGGGGCCACACGTAGGTAAAGGTGTGCATAGGAACACCAAGACACCATGCAGCATGAATTGTTGGGCGAAATGGTACAAACGAGGGGGGGGCATGGAAAACTTGGGAAAGTCACTAACGTTTTCCTAGTGCGTGATTCCAGGGTACATGACTGGGATCTTACACACATGGGGTTTGATTGATGCTATAAAAAGTATTGCAGCAATAAGAAGCAAAGGCAAAATTGGACCTCACTTGAACAGAAAGGCAAGCAATAACGGAGCCCACATCCTGTTATGGGGCTTGGAACATGACACCACTCTAGGAATATTTGATGGCAAATAACAGGAAAACAAGCCCCACCCAAGGTGGGTCTTCTTTTTACCTGTTGTCAAATTCTTCTTTCCCCTTCAGCTATTTGGCAGCTGCTTGTATTGTTTGTTCTGCTAATAGTTTGTTCTGAATTCAGTGGAAAGGAATCCCTCATTAGGAAGGGGAGCTCTTTAACTTCTCCAGTGCCTTGTTCCACTGTGCCTTTCGGCCTTTATTTTCCGAAATATCCAGCCATGACACTTCCTCCTCCAGATTTAACCCCCCCTGCAGTGCCTTCAGGTTTCCTGCTCTCTTAAATTATTATTTGTACTAAGACTCTTCTATGACTACTATGCCTCACTTCCCCTCGTGCCTGGAACTCCTTCCCAGAACATTCACATTCTTTTTCTTCTAATATTCCCCCCAACAACCCACCTTTTTCTATGATGCCTTTGGCTTTCAGTCCCCATCCTGAAGCCTAACTCCATGTAACTGCATTTGCTCACATCTAACCCTTGTTGCCTCTCCCTTCCCTCTGTTGCCTCTTCCTATGGTCAACATTTAGAATTTGTAGTAAGCTCCATGGGTCATGAGCTTACAATCCTCCCCCTCCCCCCCATTTGCGTATGTTATTATGTCAAGCACGATCTACCTGGATGTGTCCCCTATTCAGTGCTCTGCTTAGGGACTGACCAATCTCTAATGGAGACCACAGCATGACTAAATTCCATCAGATATTGGCTAAGAATACCGTATTGTCCCGAGTATAAGACGCACCTGATTATAAGACGCACCCTTAAAGTTTGGTGCTATTAAAAATGTAATTAAATCACTGGCATTAAATTGCAACAGCCTGATTATAAGACGCACCCCTAGTTTAAAAACTTAAATTAGGAGAAAAAAGTGAGTCTTATACTCAGACCAATACGGTATATTATAATGTGGGCTGTGATGGTTTGATTGATACATCATCTCATGTCAGATTCTGAACCACCAACAGGGACTATCCCACTTGTTAAGCAATTAAAACAGTTGGGAATAGACCTTGACCTATTAGGCTCGCTAAGCCAAGAGCAAACTTTCCAAGTGATTAGGAGGGGAATTCTGGATATGGAATTTCAGGTGTTGCTGAATGCCACAAACAAAACATGTTCTCCACTGCATCTATGGTATATATTCCTATTAAGATAGGTCAAACGGCCATCTTTTTCTCCCTTCTTAAATGGCCACGAGCATAGAGCGTTTTCTTTGGCAAGGTACAATGCTTCGCCATCTGCTCTACTGTATGGTAGATTCAATGGGGTGTCATATGCCGAAAGGTACTGTCAATGTGGGTGGGGTGTGGAAACAGTATCGCACATGCTTTTAGACTGCACACTTTTTGAGGAGGTGCAATCGAAATACTTCGGTTCAATCCTGGCTAATATGAGAGGTTGGTCAGACCAGGATAAGGTTGGATTTGTCTTAATTACAGAAGTGGTCGATATAGTGGAAAGAACGGTTGCCTTTCTATGTGAGATTGTCAAGAGCTGGGCTAGTGTATGAGGAGTATTTATGGGATTGAATGGAGTTATGCCAATAAAGGTTCTTCTATTCTTTGTAAAGCACGACATTCCATGATGTTGCAAATAATAGTGGAAATGTCACCATTTAGGGGGTCTTGGGTTCCGTCTTTTTCACACTCTGCAAAAAAACCCGGATCAAATTAGAATGGAATAGTTGGAGCTGGGAGTCAGGATATCAAGTTTCTGTTGTTATGATGATGATGATGATGATGATGATGATAGAGACTTGAAAACAGCAGGATGTCAGAGACAAGATGAACCAAAGGTCAAGGGTTCTGATCCCAGTTCTGTCAGCAGTGGCAATTGAGACAGACTTGGTGATGATGACCCTGTGACTTAAGCATCAGAGAATATTTCATGCTTGTGGTCTGGCCTGTTATCTTCTTCCGTTCTGTCCTCTCTGCCCCCTCCCCACAGCAGATCCTGTTCCTGGTCTTCCTTCCCCAGACCCAGAAAAAGAGGCCAACCAATCCAAACACCAAGGGCTTAAGTTAAGGATGCTCAGCAATGACTTCAGTGCTCAAATTAGAAGTCAGATGTCCCAACTTTCCAATGACCTGAATAGCAGTAGGAATGTATGGTGTATGGTCATGCTTATTAACATATTATGTGGAGCACCACAGAAATACTGGGACAAAAGTGTGGTGTTGGGTAGATAAAGGGGGTAGATGAGAAAGAGCTTTCTGGCCATGAGCTCCCTGGAGGAACAGTGGGATAAAATTGCAATAAATTGTAAAACTGCCCCCCCCCCAGACCACTTGTTTCTACATTTACTTTTAAAGGAAGTTCCTCACTCTCACAGTTGTGGAAATACAGTTGAACATTTAATACGTTTGCTTGAAGTCTCAGAACCTCAAGGGTTTTGAGTGGTCATCATGGAAGCAGTGATTATTTATTTATTTATTTATTTTTATTTTTCACATTTTTCCTCCAAGGAGCTCAGGGTGGTGTACATGGTTCCTCCTTTTGTCCTCACAACAACCCTGTGAGGTAGGTGAGGCTGAGAGATAGTGACTGGGCCAAGGTCACCCAGGAAGCTTCATGGATGAGCAGGGATTTGAACCTGGATTCTCCAGGTCTAAGTCCATCTCCTGAACCACTAACCCCGTCCTGGCTCCAACATGGACATTATCATTAATTGCTATGCATAACCCACCCTATCCCCACAGGTGCAGTTTGTTTCAGCAATTGTACATCTGCTCCATTGCCTTTGTGGGTTGGGTTTCAATAGCTGCACCCTAACCACTCAAAACCCCTGGGGTTCTGAGACGTCAAGCAAACATACACATTTTCATTTCCACAATCATGAAGGCTTGGGACTTCAAAGCAGAGGGAAATCAAGGCTCACGATTTCCTGGGTTTCATTACTTGCACAACTGCCTGCCCCTTTCCCTCCCCGCTGATTTCTTGTGCCCTCCTCTCTACTAGCCATTTTGTCACTGTGTCTGAGTTTACCAGAACCGGCTCCAGGTTTCCAGGGGTTCTTGGTAAACTGACCTTCCTACCTGGGTGAGCCCCCCCCACCGGCCAAGTTTATGGTGGGGCTTACCTTGGTGACCTGGGTGGGATAGCATGAGAGAGAAAAGGGATCAACACAGCAGCAATCATGACCAAGAGTCTTGCTCCACCGCTACTGCATGAAAGTGATGGGCATGGAGGGGGTCTCACTCAGGAATTGGCAGTGGGCCATTTTGAGAGCCCTTGGCAGCTGCCCGACTATGCCAATCCCTGATGCCAGCCCTGGAGCCTACTTGTCTCAAGATGACTACTCTACATGCATGCATGCATGCATGCACAAAGAGAGCCCAAAGAGACTGGATGAACTTCTAATTTCTCAGCAACCTTCTGAAGTGGAGGTTTGCCCATGAATGTACTTGGGATCAGGATTTCACCCACTGGGCGAAAATTCAAGAACCTGAATTCCTCAGTGGATCATGAAACTGCCCTATATGGTTACTGACTGAAGGAAGGATTTGCATGGGAGCTCAGCCTCCACGGGCCTCTGACAGGCCTGGGAACAGGTTGTGGCAGAAGGAATCACCGTGAAGGATTCCTGTCTGGTGAGTCTGCGCAGCTTCTGCTCTTGGAACGTGAGTGAGGTGACGAGTACGGATCTCTCTCCCCTTCATGACACTGCTGGCCGATCATCTGGAAGAGGGCACATCCTCCCTTAAGTAGGGGAGTGGAGCTGACAGTGTGACTTCCAGCTGGACATGTTTAGAAAGAGGACCCGAGGAAGGAAACGCCCTTGACAGCCTGGCTCACATCACTGGGAACACCTCTAAGCAATGCCACTTCCAGGGGGTGGAAGCCCTGTTAGTCAGTGTGCTGCAGCAAAAACAACAAGGAGTCTCGTCGTGACACCTGCAAGGACAGTCCACTTCTTCAGGTGCCTGAGGTGTTAGGTTATCCTAGGTTGGCAGGTATGCAAGTGTGTGTGTATATACACACAGGTAGAGTGAGGGGGGGGGGAATGTAAACACTCAGGTCAAATAGCCATGAAATGCAAAACATAGAATCCCCCCCCTCTCTCCAGGCTCACTGAATGAGGGGGGCTGGAAATATGCAGGCAAGCTGCACCCCGTTCCAGCAGGCTCACTGGCCACGTCCCCAGGTGTCCCCATGGCACTTGCCTCTGGAGACAAGCACTGGATGTGGGGACACGGGAGACACGGCCAGGGAGAACGTCGGCGCAGGGAGAGCGTGGCTAACCAGCATCTTCCCTCTCCCCCATTCAGTGAATGTAGAAATGAAATCGTTTTCTGAAGAGAACTATTGCTAACTTTAAAAATGTTTATCCTGCCTTTCCCTTGCTGAGGCAAATGCCCAAGGCAGCGTTGCCTGTGACAATTCTATGCAACATTTAAATGTGTATATATAGGATAATAAGGCAGCGGTTCCCAAACCTTTTGAGTCGCGGAGCACTTTTCAGGGGAGAAATTCGTCACGGAGCACTATCATCGCCCTTATGCCAAAGGCAACCAATTGTAAGGTGCTTTTTTCTCTCGCTCACTGCCCCCGATTGCCCCCCCCAGCCCTGAACTCTCAAAAGTTTTCATTTTCATCTACAGCCCATGCACTGTAGGCTATTCTGAGGTTCTGAGCTCCTCCAACCAGGAAGAAGTGGCCAGAGAGAAGAGGCCTGACTGCTCCGAATGGTGTGTGTGTGTGTGTGTGTGTGTGTGTGTGTGTGTGTGTGTGTGTGTGTGTGTGTGTGTGTGTAATACTTGCTATCTACACTGCTTCACAGCACGCTGCAGGTCCTAAATAATTTCTACCCAATACTTACCTATACACAGTTCATGGCCGCACAAATTCACAATTTTGAGATCTTGTCACATTTATTTTATTTATTTTCTTTCCAGTCCCTTCGTGGAGCACTTGGAGATGCTTCGCGGAGCACAGTTTGAGAATTGCTGGGATAAGAAGATGCCTCTTCTGATGGGAGAGGAAGATGCCTCTTCTGATGGGAGAATTGCTGGGATAAGAAGATGCCTCTTCTGATGGGAGGGAGAATTGCTGGGATAAGAAGATGCCTCTTCTGATGCCACTGCCTGGGTGAACAGAGGGCCACCTTGCTGACCTGACTGTAGTGAAACCAATTTCCAATTGTTTCCAATTGTTGTCTGGGGGGTGGGGGCGGGGTGGAACCTGGGGGGGGCAGTTGAAGGATGGACCCTTCAGATTGTGAGAGCAGAACGGAGCAAATAAGTAACACTATTCTCTGAACTTGTGGCTGGTGCTGAAAGATACAGTGGGGCTGTGCCTATATTTGGGTTCTTGTCTGGGGAGGAGCTGCACACAAAGAGGGTGTGAGAGCAACGCCTACAGCTGTCACTGCAGGGTGGCCACACTGCTCTGCAGTCACCTGCCTTGCCGCCCGGGACTCAACCAAAGCAGCCAAAGAGAAGTGTTGCCAGGGGCAGCGCTGGTGCCAGACTGCTGGGGGCCCTGGGCAAAGCCCAGCACACTGGACTCTTAACGGTGCATTGGATACTACCACTGCCATGAGAGGGCAGCTGGGGGCGCCAGTTCTGGGCTTTGCTCCTTGGTCCCCACCCAGCAACCTGGTGCCAACACAACCAGTACTGAGAGAGAGAGAGAGGAGAGCAGCTGTTCTTGTGCACTCTCCTTGTCAATCCTGACTCCTGCAGCCCCCTCCCAGCGCAGGGCAGGGCAGGTTCCTGTGCCTTAGAAAACTGTGTGGGGAGGAACACACAACTTAAAACATCCTGGTCTACAGAAACCACAGCTGCTATGGACTCAGGAGTTTATGTGAATAGAGTCAGACTTTGCACCAATAACATCTTTTCTTTAACAATTAACAGCTATATTGTGTGTACTGTAGTGTGTGTGTGTGTGTGTGTGTGTGTGTGTGTGTGTGTGTGTGTGTGGAGTCATATTGGAGTCAACTGATCCTGCTACAGTCTCAATCTGGGTGGGTGGGTGGATTTGTGTGCATGTGCAGGGGTGGAACGACCCGGAACACCACCTGATGTCGCTTCGGGTCTGCTGCCCCAGCACTAACCCCCCCCCAAAAAAAAACAACCTTACCATGCTCCTTGCACGCTACCATCAAAACCAGAAGTCCCGCACTTCTGGGTTTGACGGCAGTGTGCAAAGAGCATGGTAAGGAGGGGAATGATCTGCTTCTTGCGCAAGCAAGCAAGCAACAGATCATTCCAACTTGCACTGGCGGTGGGTTGGAGCGAGGCAGCAGACCTGGGGTGAAAACCACCCATTGGACCCCTCGTGCTCTGCCGCTGAGGCAACCCACATCAGGAGGTGGCCTCATGGATGGGCCGGCCATGTGCGTGTGTGTGTATGTGCGTGTGTGCGTGTGTGCACGTATGCAGATTTGGCTGCTATTTAGCAAAGAAAACGGAAGTACCGTACGTGACAACTGGTGTTGTTCGGACCCAATGAGAACACGCTATCAGGGAAGACAATTTAGCCAAATGTTCCTTTGCTCAAAGAAGCAAGGGAAGGGTTACATCTTGTTTTGTTCTCTACATACGAAGCTCCCTAATTGCACTTTCTTTTGTACTCATCATGGGAAGGAAATGGTAGCTCAACACAAATATGTGTAATCCTAGAAAATTGGCCTTTCCAAAGGATTAGCAGAAAGCCCGTGTTGGGGTAATTAAGCACTTTCCTCAGGTAAACAAATTGTCATCGTGTATTGCTCTATATACAGTCCACCATCTCCCAAAGGCACAGTTTGTTCTGAGTTCTTTCATCGCTCTTAATTTGCAGATGTGGAAAAAAATAAATGTTGCTGATGTCAAGATTTTAACCCCGCTTTTCCCAGATCAAAAGAGGACACAATTTTGCATGAACCAGTTATGTCTACGAGCCTGGCTTGAAACCTAGCAGGGTTCCATATGAAATAGGATGAATAAAGGAACTGGGTATTGATAATACAGTATCAGAGAGTCTTTGGACAAAGATGCATACTACATTCAAACAGTTTTCATTATGGTCCTCTCTCTGAGGGACTCAGTATAAACAGGTGGTCTGGTCTCTGGTGGTATATATTACTCCTAAGATTAAATTGGATCTTGAAAACCAAAACAGTGTTGGAAATGTCAGAAATGATTATGCAGATGTTTGTTTTCCAGTGCAATCCTGCCTAACTTTAAGCAGCCGGCCTAAAGAGCTGGCCACTAAGACCATTGTGGTCTGCACCACAGTCTGGGCTCTCCTTGGGGGAAGGGGACGTTTGTCCCCTTCCCCCGGTGTCAGTCGTGTGGGCCGCAATGGGCCTCTTTGGATGTACGCCAGCTCTGAAGCTGACATGCATCCGGGGAGGCGGTGTAAGACCGACCTGGGCTGGGAAGGGGCATAGGATATCGGCGGAGCGTGCTGCCAATATCCCCGCCCCCTCGCAGCCCATGCTGGCCAATGGCCCCCCTCCCTTGCCACCCTGGCCCGCCCTTCCCTGCCGCTGCACTTACTTGGGCTGTCCGGCGCCAGTCGTGTCTGCCAGGGGAGTGAGCAGTTCCAGCCTCCATGCCGGTGCCACTTACTCCCGAGTTGTCATTACAGCACTTTTGTGACGCCCAACGCCAGAGGAGTGCTTGCTGTTCACAGGATCGGGCTGTTCATGTGTGGTGGCTTTAATCAAAGGCTCAAGCATATTGGAGTCAACTTCTCAAGATGATCCTTCAAGCACCAGCCACAAGATCCGAGAATAGTGTTTGCTATTTGCTCTGCTCTCACTAGAGGCTTTCATGCACCATCCCTGCCCCGTGCCCCCCCCATTCATTCACAACTAGTGCCTGTGCCAAATGTTCACAGTGGTTGGTTTTTGAGTCACAAATTGCTCTCTCTTGAGGCTGGACAAAAGCTGGCAGAGTTACAGTAAAAGGTAAAGGTATCCCCTGACAATTAAGTCCAGTCGTGTCCGACGCCTCCGTGGTCATGTGGCCAGCATGACTCTCCTTGCCGCAGCACGTAGCATGCAGCTGGAACACGGAGCGCTGTTTACCTTCCCGCAAGCGGTACATATTTATCTACTCGCATTGACATGCTTTGGAACTGCTAGGTTGGCAGGAGCTGGCCAAGCAACGAGCGCTCACCCCGTCGTGGGAATCGAACTGCTGACCTTTCGATCAACAGCTCATGGTTCAGCGGTTTAACCCGCTGCGCCACCAGAATGTAATTACACATTTGGGAAACAGAATGTCACTCGCTGTCACAGGTGTGTGTGTGTGTGTGTGTGTGTGTGTGTGTGTGTGTGTGTGTGTGTGTGGGAGAGAGAGAGAGAGAGAGAGAGAGAGAGAGAGAGAGAGAGAGAGAGAGAGAATGATATATCTTTTTTTGAAAGCAGTTTGGTTCCCTGCCACCTTCTGAATCTATTCAAAGAGGATGATGAATCCCTTTTCTTGGATGCAACTCAATATCAGTTCAGAGAGGCCATGAATGAAATCATCTCCTGTGAAATATTCGACAGGAATTTGCCATGGGATGATGTCACATTTTTGTGCCCATGGGCAAGACATTGGATTAGAATTTAGAGCTATAGTTTCACAAGTACCTGAGTGCATTAGATAAGAATCAACACCTGAAACTGTATCTTAAAGGGCCAGCGCAGACCCAGGAAAAGGAATGCAAAGCTGTCACAACTGTCCGCTCCCTTAGGCCTTGGGCTACCTCAACTACTCAGCCTGCATGTGGGTGATGCTGGTCAAGCGTCATGTTGAGACCTGGGACAGAGGGCAGGAAGTTCACTTTTTTTTATATCCTGCCTTCCTGCTTTGAAAAAGGCATTCAAGGAAGTGTGCAACAGAATACAAAAATCTAAACAATCTCACAATAAAAAGCAATCTACTGAAAAAAGGAAAGAAAACATCACAAAACAGGACACCCCCAAAATGTTGTGCCATGACATATGCCCATGTGGTTTTGACAACTCTCTGAAAGACAGTGACGGAAGGAGCCAGAGAGAGTTTCACAACTTGAGTTGTGAAATACAGAAAATGTATTTATTTTAAAATATTTATATCCTGGCTTTCCCTTTTGTAACAAAAGCCCCAAGGCAGCTAACAGCAATGTAAATACAAAAAACCCCAAGGCAGCTAACAGCAATGTAAATATTAAACAAAAGACTCTGTCCTAATTGAAAGGCAAATATACTTGTCATCATGAGGACAGATGTATGGTCTGTCTTTGCTCCCTCCCCCATATCTGGCAGGCCCTCAAGACCCAGTGACAGAACGAAATGTTCCACTTGCCCTCTGGGTAGCCCTGCCATTTGACTTGCACTTTCAAGACATCCCACTCCTAGAGCACTACTTTCCCATGTTCTCTGCCTTCAGGGACCGTTTTCCAAATTAGTTTCTCTAGCAACAAATTCCGGAACCTTACAGTTTTCAGAGGGTTCTATGGGGTGTTTAGTGGCATGAGACCACTTTGGTTCACACAGGGCACTGGTCAGTCCTCTTGGGCCTCCCTGTTGCCCTACATGAACTGATAATGTGCACTCCCAAACATACCAGAATACTCCCTCTGGCCAACTGATGGGCAATCTCTCAAACTTGTTTATGATGTTCTTCTCGCTGAGGAAATCCTGATAGGTTTCTGAGAAACCTCAGAGTTTCCCAGTGGTTTGAAAATTGCTGCAGTGTCCTAACGATCTTCTACAAAACCCTCCCCCCCCCGTCCTTAATGCATACCCACTCAGAGCCAGCCTCATCATGAGGCAAGGTGAATATTTGCCTCAGGTGGTGGATTATTGGAGGGGGGGGGACACGAACTGCTGCCCCAGCTGATTCAGCAGCATGTTGGAGAGGGCCCACACACCTGTCCCTACGGCTGCTACTCTGAAAGGAAACTTGTGCACTAGAGCATCTAGCCCCCATCCCCTTACCCAGTGGCACGGAGCTGTGTTCTGATCCACCCAGCTAATAGGCATGGAAAGCTGCTCAATCTTTCTTTCTCCTTCCATGTGGGACAGAACAGGAAATGGATGAGAGGCAAGGGGTGGGGAGATGTTCCAGCACACCACTCTTCTATCCTCCACTTCCTCGTCCACTCTGTCCCCCTAACTCTACTGTCATCCCCCCTCTTCCTTTTCAAATCTAGTGCAGAATGAGTGGCTTTTTGCACCTGTGGGCTGCACACCCCCAGGTAAGAGGGTGGGACAGCATTTGGCACCCTGTTGCAAGTGCCTGAAGATCTTGGGCTGTCCTTGCAACTTCACCATAGACACAGAGAATAAATAATAAAACGATACAGTATCCAGTTCTTGACAATATCACTTGCTTCTCATACCGAAACTACTGAATAACACTGAACTCAAAAGAGAATGAGTTGAGGTTGGGTTAAAAAAAAAAAGAACTCTGAACTGCCAGGGTTAGGCAAGCCACAAACTGGAAGTGGAAAGGAATGACTCAGAATGTTCTTCTAAGTTCTAACCCTTCGATAGCTCAGCTGGTAGAGCGGAGGACTGTAGCATGCTATTGTAGGAATCCTTAGGTCGCTGGTTCGATTCCGGCTCGAAGGAGGAATATTTTCCTTCTCCTTGGGACGAAGGTTGCACAAAACTGCAAGAGAGGCAAAACATGTGTGCAATATGTTCTGCAGCATTTAGTCATAGGGCCAAACTAACTGTACAGAATGTTCAATTCATAATCTAGCTCTCTGTTTTTGTTTTTAACTTAAATAGCAGCTATAGGGAAGACCTGATGAGGATCAGGACTGTGATGTGCAGGGAAGGGGGGGTATTTAACTCTTTTCGTGCTCCAAGGCCTTGATGAAAATACCCCCTCCCCCCAGGAAGAAAGCTGCTGGCAGCTTCAAGGACACGATTGTTGTTGGTGAAATATCCAGTCTGTACAGCATGGCTCTGTCCAGTCCTCCCTCCCTTTCCCACCCCTAGGGCCGGCCCATCCATGCAGACAACTGAAGTGGTTGCCTCAGGCAGCAGACTGGTAGAAGGCGCCCATCTCTGTCTGCCTCAATATGCCCCCACTGCTTCTCCTTCCTTGCCCTGGATTGGAAAAGGAAGAGGGGAACAGAGAGGAAATGTGGAGGGGAGGGGAGTGCTGAGCTAGAACCCTGGAGAGTGGGAGGAGCAGAGGCTGGCACATCATCGGGGAAGGGGGCAGCATTTGTCATGCTGCTGCCGCAGGTGTCAGGAGGTCTTGGGCCAGCCTTGCCCACCTCACAGCAGCTATTTCAATTAAAACAAAAATATAGAGCTAAGCTACACAACATTAACGTAAGACGTTGCATGGATTGGTCCATAGTTCTGAGGCCAGCACGGTATCTCTGGGATTTTACAATCCACTGACCAGACAGAAGCTATTGCAAAAGGAGGTGTACGTTCCAATTGAGCTCAGGGTGCAGACTTGGAACCTGGTACTGTATTTGGGCCAGAATTTGGCATTCTGGAAAATCTGAAAAACTGTCCTAAAGGAACACTAGCATTCTTGCCAATCAAAGTTCACAGGAGTTTGTTCCTGTATTAAGAGAGTAATGAGTAGAAACAGGGCTTTAAGGAGTGTGAGCATCTCTCTCTCTCTCTCTCTCTCTCCCTTTGCCAATGAAAGTTCCTCCTTCAATATGCATATTTTTGAAGCCATTTCCTGGATTCCATCTCAGTCACACGGTTGCTCATCTGACAGATAAATAAAATTCAGGGTGGGACTAAGTAGAGATGGCTGTCCTTGTGATAACCCACCCCTCCTCAAATTACTTCACTGGCTTTATTATTTACTTTATATTTAAATTTATGCTTTGCATAAAACAAAAACAAGGCACAGCCCCTGGCCTCAGATTTATAATGTATCTAAGACTAAGGGCAAAACAAGCTGTGTGTTGCAGGAGATCTGTGAATAGGTTCTTCAGAGCCCCTTTGCAAGACTCAATAATAAAAGCAATTGCTCCAGGACTCACATATTGGAGAGGGGGGGGCACGTTAACGTTGAGAAACAGTACACTACTACTGATTTAAAAAGGGGGGGCCTCAAATGAACATGAAGTCCCCAGACCTCACAGTCTGCCTGAGGTTCTCTCTTTGAAAAAAATATTAAATAGCAGTCTCACTCCCCCCCCCCCCCGCCCCAATTTGGACAGGGATCACAGTACTAGAGAAGAAGGGGTTTAACCCCCTCCCCCAGACAACTCTCCTGATTAAAATTGCTCCCAGCTGCTATTTGCTCCATAGGACAAAACTTACATGTGTCGTGGAAATCTATAGGTTTTCCTTTATGGAACAAATTACACCTTTGGGTAGGCATGATTGTAATTGGGGAAATGACACAAAGGAAAAGGGTTCAACGCTCTTCCAGCAACTGTAGTCCCAATCTCAATGAGGGCAGGAGGGGCTTTAATTCAAAGGGGGGCTAGCAGCTGCACGGGAGCCACAGCGGCTTAGTGATTAAGACGCTGAACTACAGACTGGAAGGTTCGTAGGTCAGTAGTTCAAGA
Source organism: Plestiodon gilberti rubricaudatus (assembly GCA_026170595.1). Lineage (NCBI taxonomy): Eukaryota > Metazoa > Chordata > Lepidosauria > Squamata > Scincidae > Plestiodon > Plestiodon gilberti. Next base: position 249,043,297 of record JANXHW010000002.1, read on the forward strand.
CCCGAGTGCCGCTCCTGTCTCAGCTCCTACCAACCAAGCAGTTCGAAAGTAAGAAATTGCAAGTAGATAAATAGGTACCACTGCAGCGGGAAGGTAACAGCGCTCCATTAGTCATGCTGGCCACATGACCACGGAAGCGTCTTCGGACAGTGCTGGCTCTACGGCCTTAGACACGGAGATGAGCACCGCACCCTAGAGTCGGACATGACTGGCTTTCTAGCAGAGGAGACCTTTACCTTTTAGCAGCTGCAGGCCCCTCCCTAAAAAAAAAAAAGGAGATCCGGAATTTTGTAAGACACTGAGAGGCCATGGGGCTAATTGTCAATTTTTGTATTCCCCCTTCTTTCCTAAGGAGTTATCCCAGAAGAAACAGCAGAGAAAGTATCAGAGGTGGGCAGCACAATCCTAAGTATCTGGCGGGGGGCTGTCCGCCGGGTCCTATTCCCGTTCCAGGCCGCTCTGGCGCGGCCCGGAGGTCTACTTGGGGAAAGTAGCTGGTGGAAGTAAGAGGAGGCCGTGTAACGGCCGAGCCGGCTGTAACGGTGGACGCCATCCCCTCCCCCTCCCGGCTCGGCCAATGGCTTGGACCGCCCCCGCCAGGGGTCTCGTACCTGCCTCTGGCGGCTGTGGGGACGTTCCAGTGGTGGAGTGAGGGCGGCCAGCCTTGCGCCGGCCGCCCTTACTCCCGAGTCATTGCAAATGTGTACAGCACATTCGCGACGGATTCAACCGGAAGAATGCTTGTTCCTACCGGAGGATTGCGCTGCTAGTTAATTAAGCAAGAAGTCATGAGATCAGACAAAGGCCTCAATGCTGGCCTCTCTCTCATCCCCTTCCTTGTCCAATGCAAACTCCTTGGCCAGACCCTCAAAGCTCTCCAGTTTGCCCCGCCCTGTCTTTTTGTCTTTATTTCTTCCCATGGTGGCTGCAGCTGAGTCTGCAGTTTCCGATCTCCATAATTTCAGAGCTCACCCATTTCTCTCTTTTGAAACCACCAACACTTTTTGTTCAGGGTCTCTCAGTCAGATCTCCTGATTTCTTAAGTGATTTCATCCATTCTCCCCCCCTGCGTGCTGCTCTTTACGCCTGAAACTTCTTCCCAAAACTCTGCGTGGTACCTTCTGTTTCGCTCTCACTGACATGCACACATTCATGTTATTCAAATTCCTCCTCAGGTGAACTCACTTTTGACATGATGTCTTTGGTTAAGCCCTTATCCCAACTGAAACTAAGCCTATTTACATGTGTTAAGGTAAGGGAATTTGTTCTCTTATCTCAGGGTTACATCGGTGCTGGAAAGTTGGATAGGATCGGGCCCTCCCTCTCATACCCCTGCCTTACCACCCCACCCCCATTGTCTCCCCATTGCCAACGTTTAGACTGTAAGCAAGGACGTGGCTAGAGCATGGCGGCTGGTGCAGATCGCCAGGGGGTGACTCATGCAGAAAGGTGACGCGCGCACCCACGCGCGTCACCTCTGCTGCGCGCGTCGCCCTCCGGAGGCTCCGAGGCCGGGAGAAGGCCTCGGAGCAACCTCCCCGGCCGACGCTCCAGGGCCTTCTGACGAAGGCCCAATGCGGCGATACGTAATTTATACCGTTTTCCGCGCATGCACAGAACGTTTCTGAGGGGAAAAGGGCAGCCCTTGCCGTCAGAAACCGTCTGCGCATGCGCGAAAATGTTATAAATTACGTATCGCGACATTGGGCCTTTTCAGAAGGCCCAGGACAGCCGGCCGGGGAAGACGTCCCCGGAACCGACTGCAATGAAAGTAAGACTTTCGGCGGCACGGAAATTTTGGGGTTTTTTTGGGGGGGGTCATTAGGGTGACGCGCGCGCCCCCGCTCTTGGGCGGCACGCGCCCTAGTGACGCTCGTGACTGTAAGTTCCTAGGGGCAGGGAACTGCCTTTTTGTTTACATAGTTCTGAAGAGCATTATGTACATGGATTGCACTGTCTACTTCTATGATGATGATATGCTTGATTCTTAATCTCAGTTGAATTCTATGGATATGGATGCAATCTGAGATATAGCTCTGGGAGCACAAAATATGGGGAGGGGCGCAATTGCGCATATGTTCCTGAATATACTGGATCTCACTTCACTTCATCACCTCCTCATCATGTTGGACATTGTATTAGCTCTACGCTGACAATGTTTGCATATCCCTAAGGGCCTTACAGGTCATTTTAAAAGGAACCTGGGTTGTGGCTTTTGAACATCTTGGGATTGTCAGATCCTTGTGAGAAGGAAATGCTTCCCTCGTGTATCACACTACGGAATGCCAGAAAAGGGATTGGCCCCTTGGCATCACAGCTCATTTGCAAGGCAGCGGCCATAATCATAACACAGACTCCACAAAGTTATTTCCGTCTCTGTGTGCATGCCAACTCATTAACTTCCCTGGCACGCTCAGACAATAGTTTTTATGCCCATTTTATTTGTGGAGGCACTGAGGCTCTGAAGCAACCAGCCACAATCTTAGACACTGAGTCAGGAAATGGAGGCAACGATTTTGGGAGGAGGATGTCCTGTAGTTCTTCTGGTACTGCTTTGAGAGCCGGCACTGCCTCAAAGCACTGGAAATTCTGAAAGAGCTGTAAGAAAATGGATCTTGTAGTATCTTTAAAATAGCAGCGGAAGGCCTTAGGACAAGTAGAGGGAATCTTGGTCTTAGTATTACCATGTACCGCCTGATTCTATCTTTACTTGACCATAAGTGCCACTGGTTTAAAGAGGACTTACTCCCCAGTAAGTTTGCATACATCTGCAGCCTTAAAATGGTAGTGGCATTAAGGAGGATAATAGTGGTAAACCCAAATACAGTAGTCTCAGAAGGCCCAAGGACTAAGACTAGATCGGCCGGTCAAGTTAAGACAGCCAGTCAGATTGATAAGTAGTACTGTACAATTAGCCCTTGCCTCCTCAAATTCAAATATATGGGACGTAAACTGAAATCTCCCATTGCTCAAGTGAATACGGCACCTGCTGAAATCAGCTACATTAGAATCACTGTCTGCCCTCCTCACCAACACTCCCTGCTCCAGCCCTTCACTGCAAGTACCAAGGTAGGTTGAGATCGGTGGGAACAGGCCACAGACACATTGCTCACTCACTCAATCGCACCCTTTCTATGAACACTAGCCTGTTTTTGAACAGTTGATACGCTCTCAGAGACGTTATGTAAGATCTGATGTTTAACTTATGACGCTCTGGTAGAACGAGAGAAAAAAACGGTGCTTTTGAAGCACAGTTGCATAATCACAATGCAATCCGAAGTGCACATATTCTCTCTCCCTCTCCTCATGGCTTATCTTTGATCTGTGATAGGGTGAGGCAAAAGGCCCCAGATGCCTTGGGAACAGGGGAACAGCTGTGAAGTGGGGGAGTAGTAATTAGCATGTTAGTTAATGGTGCTAATTCCCTGCCTTCTCACCCCTTGCTCTCCCAGGGGTTTGCTCAAGCTCATTAACAAAACAATTGAGGTTTACAGACAAGAGCTGTGGCCTTGACATTGCGGCTCAGTTTTGGCCCTCCTGTTGACAGAGCCCTAAATCCTATGACAACCTGCCTTACAGTGCAATCCTGCCCAGGACTGTGCCGGCAGAGTGAGGGCTCTGCCAGCACTGGGTGTCGCAAACATGCCATAAGGCACATTTGCGGCACCCGCGGAGTAAGCGGTGCCAGCCGACGCCGCTCACTCCGCCACCTGTCGTTGGCACAGCCGTTGGACACAGGTAGGTTCTGCGCCAGGCAGCAGGAGGATGTGGGGAGGGCGGGTTGGAGGGCGGGTGTGGGTGATTGGGCCGCTGTGCCCGGGAGAGGGAGAGGATATCGGTGGCGCACTCTGCCAATATCCAAAGCAGTGGTGGAGCACAGACCCCCCCCCCCGCGTCGGAAGTGACGTAATGGCCGTAGCCAACACTACTGAGGCGCAGGGCGGGCGGGAGGGCCAAACCCGCCACCACTGCTCCTCGCTCGCGCTGACGGACCGCCCTGACACCCGCCGCCCGCCTGCCGCCCAGGGGCCCAATCCCGCTGCCCAGGGGTCCACTGCCCCATCGCCCCCCCCCCCTGTATGACACCACTGATCTAAAGCCCCTTCCCGGGCAGGGCACCCTTACACAGCCTCCCTGGATTTGTGTTGGCCATTTTGCCGGCGCTCATCCGAGGAGACCCATTGAGGCCGCTGGGGCTGACATGGGGGGACGGGGGACGGGACGAATGTCCTTTTCCCTAGAGGTGTGGCCCAGCTCTGCAGGCAGAGCCCTGATCCTGCTTAGAATCCGCCTTTGCGTGTTGTGGCGGATGTTACACAGGAGTTGACTGTTAGTTCTTTTGGAGTACCAGGCAGGTTTCCTGCACCTTTAACTGCATTGTGAATGGCAGGAATTCAGTAAAGGAAGGGGTTCCTCATGGCTCCATCTCTGTGCATGGGAATCTTCATCTGTTGAATTTCAGCCTCACAACTCTTAAAGGCTCAAAAGAGTCCCCCAGAACAAAAAAGTAGCTGCTCCTCTGCCCCTGCGGTTTAGAGATGTCCCTCCAAATTGTACTGTAATAAAGGCCTCCAGGCTCCGAGACTTTCACAATGCTTTACGATTTTGCCTGCTGCAGCTACACACAAGACTTGAAAGCAAAAGACAAGGAAGAAAAGGAACAGAGGATGTAAAGAAAGGGGCTGGCAGAGGTGTAGTAGTCGGAGAATAAGGCTACAAAGCTCCACTGAATACAATGGGGCTTACTTCTGAGTAACCGTGCATAGTCTTGGGCTGTAAGATACAGAAGGCATGAGTTCATTACATAAGACTTCAATCTTTATGGTTTTCAACGCACACTTGTTACGCAATCATTGGAGGGGATATCTTTCTTTCTTCCTGTTATTGCTTCTTCTGCAGAGAAGTTGCATTTTTCAAGCACCCACCCTGTTCTATTTAGTTGCTGGGAAAATGAAATTCTGCTCCCCTCAAAAAACAAAACAAAACAAAAACACGCCACACCTCCTCCAAACAAAACCCACACCCTAGTGCTGTGTGGAATTTCGTTCGACAAGTTGTGTGGGTCTCAAAAAGCATTGGGCCTCTGATGTCACTGGTTCAGAACAAAACAACTCCCCCTCCTACGTCTCTATTCTTTTATGAGCTTTTACAGAAATTTTCATTATACTGCTGCTGACTGTAGGTGTTAATAATAGTACTTTGGACTTCTTTAGTGACTTTGGTGTTCCCCATATCACCGTACATTGCAAGCATTGGAACTGTCACAGTCTGATTTTGGTTTTTGTAATCATAGACACATAAGCATACTGTTTTTATGTTTATATAATCAATTGTCATATTAAGTATTGCTTCAGTTAAGGGATCAACTGTTGTATTCATTATCACATGATTGTTGTCTTATTGTTGCTACTACCAGTAGCGTCACTAGGACGCGCGTCACCCTGGGGCAGGGGGCACGCGTAACCCTAGTGACGCTATGATATGGCGGCGCGGGGGGGGCGACCTGGCTCCCCCCCGCGTCGCCCTCCGGACGCTCCGAGGCCAGCCTGGGAGCCGGCCTCGGAGCGTCCGACCCCGTCGGCGCTCCAGGCAGCGCGTCCATCCGGGTATTTTTTGGATTTTCGCGCATGCGCAAAGACTGTTTTGAGGGCTGTCGCGCGAAGGGTGTCGCGTGTCACGGAGGTTACGCGCGCGGGGTGCGCATGTCACCCCGTGGCGCGCGTCACCCGGGGACGCCACGCCCCCCCGCCATGCCCCAGCGACGCCCCTGCCTACTACTGCTTTAATGCAGGACTTAACTATCTTCTGTATTATGTATGAGTGTGGAATGAGTGAAAAACTGCTTAGTGCTTCCACGTTGGATTTTCTTCAAGAAAAGGCTGAACTAGGGAAAGGCACGGAGAGCTGTGCGTCCTTAGATGAGAGCTTGGAACACAACCGACATGAAGTGGCTCAAAACAATGCGCAAGAAGCACTTGCTTTGCTCGATAAGGAATAATTGAGACTAGCAGTCCAAATCCTGTCTAGGACCCGCCACAGCATGCAAAAGCACACTGTGCCGCGCCGGATCCTATTCAGGATCAAGCCGGCGCAGGCAGAGGCCTCCTTGGGGTAAAGGGACTTTCGTTCCCTTACCCCGACTTTCGGCGCAGGCAGAGGCCTCCTTGGGGTAAAGGGACTTTCGTTCCCTTACCCCGAGTAGATCCCCAGCCGCCCCAATGGGTCTACTCGAATATGCGCCAGCTATTTTGCTGGCGCACATTCAAGAGGCCCATGTAATGCTGGCCAGGTCCGGAACAGGGGCTAGGATTCAGCGGAGCACACCGCTGCCAATCCCTCCCCCTTCCTGGGCCTGGCTGACCAATCCCCCCCCCGGAACACCCCATTCCGCCCTCTCCCCGCCCCTCCGCTGACCGGCTGGGACTTACCTCATTGGCGTGGCACAGGGATGGGACGCTGGTTAGTTGGAGCAGCGCCAGCCTTGCTGCTGGCACAGCTTACTCCCAGGGTGTTGAAAACATGCCTTATGTACATCCGAGGAGGCCCATTGGGGCTGGGCAGCCCTACACCGGGGGAAGGGGACGAACGTCCCCTTCTCTTGAGGAGTCCCCGGGCCGCACCGGAGCGGCCCGGGAAGGGCATAGATCCTTATGCAGGATTGGGCTGTAAGCAACACAGAGCTGCAAATTGCTCTGGTTTCACTCTCACTTCTGCCATGAATTCAAGAGGTGGCCTTAGGCAAGCCACTCCTTCTCTCAGGGGGTGATAACAATGCAAGCTTACCTAACAAGGTTGTTGTAAGGATGACATCAAGATTGCATGTACCAAGTGTTAGCATGACTCAGGATGGATTATAACAGATTAGTCATATCTACATTGTAATTCTGAGTATCTTTATAAATTTAGGCGTGTGTGGCCATTTAAAATATGTTGATGGACCACAGGGTTTCTAATAAGAAAGGATGAAGGAAGACCACACAAGACTGAAGCCATCCGTCCTTGGTGTAGTACTTGCTGTGTTAGTGCACAGGGTTGGAAATGGAATAGATGCCCACAGCATCATTTAAACTCTGTTCTAGGAGGCCAATAATTATTATACCCATTTTACAGATGAGAAACTGAGGGCAAAAGAAACCAGCTTGCCCGAAGGCATCTAGTGAGTCCCTGTTTGAGCTGGGCTTTGGCACATGCTGTCTTGGAATTCAAGGATTGTGCTCCCTCTACTGTACCACAATTATTAAGCAACATTTGCAAACCAAACAAATTAAAAAAAGACACTGTCATGTGCCCCACACTGGAGAAAATGAAACAGTGCCACTTGTTGAGCAACCAGATGCAAAGGAGACCAGGACTTTTGTACTTGTAATAGCGCAAAAGAGAGAATTTTGGCCAGTGCAACTTGTCAAGCAGGGGTGAGAAAAGATGCACCAACTGAAATTCTTTCTCCTACCATCAGACGTTCAGGGGAATCCCAGGCTTGCTTTGCACCTGGCCACTCTAGTTCCTTGCTGGGGCTGAGAATAGCGATTTTCCAGGAACTAGCGTTTTCAGGCTTCACAACTGAAGCAGGCACCATTTGGCTTCTTCAACCCTCCTGTTGCAACAGCACCATCTGGAAGATCCCTGGACTGACAGACAGAAACTGAGGATGTGGAGTTGACAGGGAGAAAAGCAGAGAGGCAGATGCAAGACCCACGTGTTTGTTTTCATGCGGTTTGATCCACAGTTGTTTATTGTTCCTGGCAACTACATAAGGTAAGTGAACAAGTCTTTATCTAGAGCGGTAATTAAAATTCTCCCGTTTCAATGCTCAGGCAGCTAATAGTGATTTTGGTGGCGTAGAACATTTTTCAGAAAAACACTTTGATTGTGGAAACACTCATTCCCCCCCCCCCCCAAAAAAAATCCTTTTTGATGCCATGGTTTCCTCTACCAATTTTCATTCTGATCATTATATGGAGATCAGAGCACTCTGTCTCCCTCCAGTGGTAGCAGTGCAAGGTTTCACAACCTTACAAAAACTTGACCAGGGCTTTTGTTCTGGTAGGAAAAGACTGAAGGCTGAGCTACATTACACGCGTCGCGGAGCTTCTGACCTCATTTTTGAAGCAAGCGGAGCCGCTGAGACCTCCGCACTGCCAGCGCGTACCTCAAACTGGAATCCTACTTTTGAGGGAGCGGGCGCGCAGAGCTAGGGGGCGGTTCGCGGAGCTACTGCAGCCCACCAATCGTAGGAGGGGGGGAGGGCGGCTGCATGCCAATTAGAACTACTGTACCTCCAATCACCTTCTTAAGAAGGCTGGACAACAGGAGGGACAACAGGCGGGAAGACACTCCCCCGCTCCAAGCGCGGAGGCGGAGGCAGAGGCGGTGGCAGAGTCTCTGCCTGTAATGTAGCTCAGCCTTGAGGTGACATGGCCTGGCGGGTCCACACTTTCAGTAACAAACTGTTAGCAGAGCTGAGGGCTGAAAGCAGTCCCACACACAGAAAATTGGCTTCAGTTAAGAACTTTACTTGAACAAAAAGAGAGAACTTCAGCCATTGTTACACATAGGCAGAAACAGCAAGACAAGAAAAGACATCAAATCGGAGATCTAGTAAAAGTAGGAGAGGGTAAACTCGTTAAACAAGCAACAAGCTCCCCCATTGGTGGAGGCCAACATGTACACACATACGGTACACCAGGGGTTCTCAACCTTTGGAGACCTGGGTACCCCCTATCACAGTCCAATTTTCTGAAGTACCCCCTGCTAATTAATTGCTAATTGTATTAATCAATTAATTAGCTAATTAATCATTTAAAATACAAAAAGTATTAAAACAATTTTAAATGTGAAAAATTATTTAACTCTGTGTGTGTGTGTGTGTGTGTGTGTGTGTGTGTGTGTGTGTGTGTGTGAGAGAGAGAGAGAGAGAGAGAGAGGCCCAACACAAAATCAGAGAGACAGAAGGGGAGGAGCTTGGGGCGGGGCAATTATTTTTTTTAAAATAAAACATCCTCTGGTCGCTGACAATCAGCTAATTTTAGCTGATAAGGGGAAGCCTCTCGGGTACCCCCGCCTGATGGTCCGCGTACCCCTAGGGGTACTTGTACCACAGGTTGAGAACCCCTGGTGTACACTGAATACATACCCTGGGTGGCACTGCTCACATGTTGTCACTCTTCTAAATGCTCAGTGTCCTTTTCCGCACTCTTCTTTGCACTGTCTCAACACAAACATGTGAGGTAGCATCATGGCACTGTGTATCTTCCCACCCCACCTATGTCCGCTAATGGTGTGAGATGGGAGAAGGGGGCAGAGAGACATGGCACATCATGACTTCCATCTTCTTTGCATTATATACTACAAGGGAGATAGGGAAAGGCGATAAGGATCAGCACCAGTTCTGTGCCTTTTATACTGTCTACTTCGGCTTTCAGTCACAGACTTTGATTTTATTTTAACATTTAAATAAATAATTATTTAAAATATGTATATCTCCACCATCCTCGATCATTTCTGAAAAGTCCAAGGTATTTATCAAGAGAACTGATGTGTTTGGATACAGCAAGGAATAAAATCCCCTTGCTGGTTTGGAAATGCACAAATTAGATACCAATGTACATTTGCATAGTACACAAATTAGATACCAATGTACATTTGCATAGTGACACACACACACACACACACACACACACACACACACACACACACACACACACACCTCCATCTCCTGCAGTGTGGAAGGAAATGTACACCTCCACTATGATTTTGAGTCAGTAATGATATACAACAGTAATGATATACAACAGATATACATATACCACATGTAACTCTCTCTGGATTGGTCTATGCCCTTTTCCCTTCATGGATTGCTCACCATACCTGCCAACGTTTGGGAATCCAAGAGATGCACTTAGGTTCCTCCCCCTGACCCAGGAGTTACACCCCGTGTTGAAAATAAAGCCACTAATAATAGCAAGTCACTGGTTCTAACGTCACATCATATTCTTAACTGGATATTAGGAGCACACACATGGAACACCTGTTTGGATGATCATTTCCCTGAGATCTGGTGTGCATCACATGCACGCCCAGCGGAATGGTGCAATCCCATTCCGCAGGAGCACCTGTGTGACTAACATAAACACATGCGCATGACCAATTGCATGGGTCTTTCCTGTGGAAGCAGCATCCCTACCCCCCCCCCCCCCCCGTTCATTCTGCTTTATTGTCAAGCCCCAATTACAGGTCTCTTGCTACTGCTTTGTAATTGTTCATTGTAATTATCCAAGGAAAATAAGCCTAAGGGTATGTCTATGTACACAACAAACCTATATTGATTTCATGTCATGGTTCTTTCTCCCCCCCCCCCCCCCCCCATCATCATCAAAGGATCACGCGAATTGTAGTTTGGTGAGGATGCTGAGAATTTGCTGTTAGAGCTTCGAGTCCATTCTGTTCCCTAAGCAAAACCGCAGGGAAGACTTGGGGACAGGGAATGTATTTATTCCAATTGGAACCTGTAGAGTTGAGTTGCCCTAAGAAGCCCCGTCAGCCGAACTGCGTTCAAAACCAGTTCACATTTGCTGACTGGACATTTCACACGGGGATTTCCATATAGGAGACTTAAATCAGTTCACGCTTCGATCAAATTTGCAATGCAATTGGAAAATCTATAGAACATGCAATCAGTTCCTCTTCCACATTCTGTGTTGCATTAGCAACAATCACACCTGGTGCAAGCAAAGAGGAAAGAGAGGCTATTTTTAGTGTCATGTGTGAATACAGTACTCTACAGGGCTGCTCTTCCTATGCTGGATTTCCTTTATGCCTCCAACTGATGCACAGTGCAATCCTATCCAACTTACACCACCGGTGTAACCAGCGGTGCAGCGAGAACGGGAGGCCCCAGAACGGAAAGGGGACTCAAATCCCCTTCAAAGAGGATTTGAATCCCCTTTCCGTTCTGGGGTCTCCCGTTCTCGCTGCACCGCTGGTTACACCGGTGGTGTACGTTGGATAGGATTGCGCTGGCAGAAAACCAGTCAACAGCCCCTCCTCCAAAGATGGTTCTTTCTGCCCATTCTCTCCACAGCCCTGATGCCCACCCACCCACTCCCTCCCTTGCCTACTTCTTTATACCCACACTGTTTCTCCTCCACGGCTAATAGCAACTTCAAAGAGTAGGTGCGTGATCTGGACGGGGCGGAGGCACAGAAGGGGGCTGCCCTGGTCCCAATTCAAATTCCCCATCCCCACCCCACGGCTGCTGCCTGTTTGAAACAGCAAAAGAGGTCAGGAGGAGCAATCCTGGAACTCCCATCTCCCACTGAGTTTGCCCTTTAACTTAAATTCACATTAAGTGAATTGAATTCAAATTCACACCGATTGAAGAATATCTAAAACCACCTAACTTTGTACGTAAAAGGGGGGGGGGAAGCAAGGGGTGGCAACTAGTTCTGGGACACTCCAATCAAAAGAAGAGGCAAGTGAACCAGAAGGAGGTAGGGACAAAACTGCTCTATCACGCCAACCTGATTTGGGAAGAGTTGCTGCTTTGTTCCTGTGTGTGGTTTAGGAGGGACCAGAGGTGTCTGGGTGTAGTCTTGTTTCTCACACCAGCGTGGGATGAGTGCCCGGATCCACAGATTTTTGCACACAGCAGCAGGTTGCATGAACACACCTGTGTGCAAGGGCCTCTCTATGGAAAAGATGTTCAGCCCTGGGTTGGAGGAGGCAGAAAGTAGGATAAGGTTCCACATTGGGGGGTCAGGGGTCGAGTCCATATTGGTCTGGAGAGCTGGTACACTTTAGTCTTGTGGCTTGGTGTTTGATCCATCCCTTGTTTGCAGCTGAGACAGTCTGTAGGGACTGTTTGTTACCAATTACCTAAAACCCCTGAGGGAAGGGATAGTCTTTCTGTTTATTAACAGTTTTGCCTCAGAACTGATGCACCTGTATAAATAAAAGCACAACATCTGACTCATTCACAAGGGCTGTCTTGGGAAAGTCAACTGTCATGTATGATTTAACTATTTTATCAAGGGCAACAATTTGGGTCAAAGACAGAGGACATAGGAGGCAGGGCCGGCTTTAAGCCAATTGGACCAATTACTCCCAATTCGGCCCCGTGCCTAAGGGGGCCCTGTGCTAGGGTAATCTGCTCTAGTCAAATACACACGGCAACACCTATTTTTACTAAATCATTCCAAAGTCACCAAAACAAGTGGTTTTGTAACTATTTTCAAAGCAAGGTAATCTACACATTTTGTTTACTTGTAGGCTTACATGTGTGCAATTTTACATTAAAATGTGCTTAGATCCATTTGGTCCATTAACTCACATGCACTTTCTAAGAGCACATTTTGATTGCTTTCCATTTTACCATAGAGATATAAAGTCTATAATAAATTTATTTATATCTCCAATAATTGGGCCCCGCAGCTGCTAAGGCCGGCTCTGATGGGAGGCTTCTGCAGATCCATTTTCCAGGGCTCCAGTGCCATGATATGTATCATTCTCAAGTATGATGAGAATTGGAAAGGAAGCCACAAGGCAGAACTTCAAATATGCACAGCATCTATGTTGTTGTTGCTGTTGTTGTTGTTGTTGTTGTTCAGTCGTTAAGTCGTGTCCGACCCTTCGTGATCCCATGAACCATATCCCGCCAGGCCTTCCTATCCTCCACTATCTTCCTGAGTTCGCTCATTTTCATGTTTGTTGCATCGGTGATGCTGTCTAACCATCTCATCCTTTGCCTTCCCCTTCTCCTTTTGCCTTCAATCTTTCCCAGCATCAGAGTCTTCTCCAGAGACTCCTCTCTTCGCATTAGGTGGCCAAAATATTTGAGTTTCAGCCTCAGTACCTGTCCTTCCAGGGAACAGTCAGGGTTGATTTCATTTAGGATTGACTGATTTGATCTCCTAGCAGTCCAAGGGACTCTCAGGAGTCTTCTCCAGCACCACAGTTCAAAAGCATCTATTCTTCGGCACTCAGCCTTCCTGCTCCCTGCTTTCCTGCTCCTGTCCAACTCTCGCAACCATACATTGCTACTGGGAACACCATCGCCCTGACTATACGAACTTTTGTTGGCATGGTGATATCTCTGCTTTTTATTATGCTATCTAAATTTGCCATAGCTTTCCTTCCAAGGAGTAAGCGTCTTTTAATTTCATGGCTGCTGTCTCCGTCTGCAGTGATCTTGGAACCCAAAAAAGTAAAATCTTCCATTTCTGCCCCTTCTATTTGCCAGGAATTGATGGGACCCGATGCCATGATGTTTGTTTTATTAATGTTGAGTTTCAAGCCAACTTTTGCACTCTCCTCTTTCACTCTCATCAAGAGGCTCTTTAGTTCTTCTTCACTTTCTGCCATTAGGGTGGTATCGTCTGCATATCTGAGGTTGTTGAGTTTCTCTCGGCAATCTTGATTCCGGCTTGCGATTCATTCAGCCCTGCATTTCTCATAATGTACTCTGCGTATAAGTTAAATAAGCAGGGTGATAATATACAGCCTTGCCATACTCCCTTCCCAATGTTGAACCAATCGGTTGTTCCATGGCCGGTTCGAACTGTTGCTTCTTGACCCGCATACAGGTTTCTCAGGAGACAGGTAAGGTGGTCTGGTACCCCCATCTCTTTAAGAATTTGCCACATAAACAGCATCTATGACTCCACACCAAATCCACTCTGCCCATCCCCTTGCAACGTTTGCAGCGTAGACATACTCTGCATTCACAGAACAGAAGCACTAAGGGACCAAGTTGCGTTTGTAGTTAAACCAAAGTAACTGTTTGTGTGAACACGGCCACAGAAATCTACTCCTCATTTTGGCCATGCAGCAAGCAGTTTACATTTCCTTACCGCATTTCCTAGATGGTTAGAACAAACTGAGCTGCTGCAGGACGTTTAAGGATTATTTAATCCTTTCCATGTGGTTTTCCTCTGCAACCATAAAGACCTGAAGCTACCCAAATCTGCATCTGCCTACACAAAGTATGTGGCTTTGGCTGGCTGGAGTCATTTGCAGCTATTTGCTCTACAAGCATTTAGCTGTCTGCTTCTGGCATGCTGTAATCAGGAGCTGTGCATCTATGGCCATGCAGCCTTCAGCCCAAGAGTGAAGTTAGATGGCCTTTGGTTACAGAGATGCCTGCGAGTGCGACAGATCAGGTTCATCTAGTCAGGCATGCTGGCTGGCCAGTCAAATACCCCAGGAATCTTGCAAACAAAGAGCAATGAAGACCGTCATTCATTCCTGGGAGGAAGCAGAGTTCCTGGACGTCTCCTGCATCAGGACTGGTAACATCATCATCAGGAGCACTTCGTAGGGTGCTGCCTTGGAAATGTTTTCCAAAAGGAATTTGGCTGAGAAGCATCATGCTTAGTAGGAGGAAAACTGAGAAATCTGCCTAGGGGATATGTTAATGTCAACACTACTGTATTCTCTCTCTCAAGGTCTGCCTGAGAGACAGTATATAGCAAATGTGACATTTGGGTTGCAGGCCTATAAAAGCCCCACTGAATACAATGAGACTTCTGAATAGACATGCCTAGGACTACTCTGTAAGGCTACATATCCTATGCAAATTTACTTGGGAGTAGGTTCTATTGAACACACCAGGACTTACTTCTGAGTAAACATGCGGAGGCTAGCATTCTAATATATCTTTTATAGTTATCGGAGATATTTTTAATTCCATTTTTCAATGTGTATACATCTATTTAACTATTGTAATCTACTCCAAGAGTTTGTGATGAAACGAGCTAAATCTTTAAATGAAATACATTAAGTTTCAAATTAGAAATACTGTAAGTGGCCAGAGAAGAAAACACTCTAATGGAGAAATGTAGAGTTGACTTTTTTGTTGTTGTATAGTTCTTGTGGGGCAGGACTCTGGGGGAGTGGCTATGGGGTTCTCACGATGAGCTCTGCACTTAATTTACCACTCCATCAGTGCAGTCCTTTCATGTTTGCCTTCAACATTTGGGAAAAGAAATATGAAGTTTGAGTATAGAGGTTGCATGTAGCTGTTGTGGCTGAGAGCCATTGACAGATGCTTCCTCCATTAATCTGTCTTGTCATTCTACAAATCCTTCTAAACTGGGGGCTATCATCATATCTGTGGTCATGAATTTCATATGTGAAATCTGTGCCCCTTTTGCTGTGAAAGTGGATGCTCCACCCATTGCTTTCTACGTGTTTTTGGCAGAGACATGTTTAAACATATAGATCCACTGCAGGGGCAGCACTAGGGGGGTGGAGGGGGTGGACCTCCCCGGGTGTCACCTCAGGGAGGGGTGACACCAAAATGACTTTCTATTCTATTCTGTTATCGGTGGTGCGAAAACACACAACTGGCAGAAAATCTGATTTTATAAACCTTTATCCTATCCCCTCTTAGGACAATTTTGAACATTATGCAGTACCAGCCTGACAGGTGTACCTGTATGATACATGGGTTTCACAGTACCTTATTTGCTGCATCCAAACTTTACTATTTAAAGTGAATACTGACAAATCTGAGGTGTACCTCTAAAAAAGCATAATGTGTGAAGAGAGTTTTAACTCTCTTCCCTAAACTAAAATGTCCCACCTTCTGTAGCCCTTCCTTGTAAGGAAGATGCTCCAACTCATGACTAGTCTCTCATCATTGTAATCTGATGGCAGTTAATGGGGCTTTCTGGAGCACTGGGTCTGCTCACAGTCCTAGACCCCATCTCCAAAATTCTTCTCTGGATAACGGTGTAATCCTGCGCATCTCTAGGCCAGCGGAGTCACAAACATGCCGTAAAGCACGTTTGCGGCTCCTCTAGTGTAAGAGGCGCCAGCACGGTGGCGGCACTGCTCACACCGTCATTGGACGGACACCACGCCACTGGACGCAGGTGAGTGCTGCGCCGGGAGGTGTGTGGGCGTGTGGAGGGCAGGCAGGGGTGGCGAGGGAAGGGGCCATTGGCGAAAAGCCTGGGAGGGGGCAAGGATATTGATGCTCGGTTGTGCTGATATCCAATGCACCTTCCCAGGCTGGGCTGGGCTGACATGGCCTCCCCAGACGCGCGCCAGCTACAGAGTTGACGCGCATCTGAGGAGGGCCATCGGGGCCCACGGCGCTTACACTGGGGGAAGGGGACGAATGTCCCACCGAGGTGAGCCCGGGTCGCGCCGGCATGGCCCACATTCTGCCTAGGATGCAGCAGCCGGCCCCTTAGGCTTGCCACTGCATCTTAGGCAGGATCGGACTGCCCATCTTGTACCCTACTGCAACTAGGCCACAAAAATACAGAGTGCACTTGATCTGCAAAATTAAACATGCAAGCGATCATGTCAGTTATTTGCATTCTTCATTGCACATACGTTTTGTGCAACTCCACTCTATGACCCACCCAGTTACGCAATTTATTTTTAACAATCTCGCCCTGAGGCAGAAAATAGTAATTAAGTCATGCCAGTTGGATCAACTGATAGGGAAAAGAAGGTATCTAGCAAACGTGCTGATCTGAGATGTTGGACTGGAACAAATCATTTCTATGGGGCCAGTAAGCAAGGAATGTAGTCAAGCAGTTCCTTTCTACCCACACCTGGGCCTAAATGGGAGCCAGCGTGCCCTAGAGGAGAATGGCCCCACATCTTGCTATTTGATCCACCCAGTCCCTAACTTGCCAATTTGCATGAAGAAAAGCAACACTGTAGACATGTTGCATTCTCTACCATGATCGGCACAGCTGCACGTACTCTGTGCACCACCAGCCATATCATACTGTGTGAAGAAGAGGAAAGAGAAGCCAGAAAAGTCTTGCACTGGGGGCCCCACCAGGCTCACCAGCAGTGGGGGACAGTGACTGTGGACCGGTGGGCGGCATCTCCTCCCACCTTTCCCTTCGGTGAATGGGGCAAATCTGCAGTGGCCAATCAATCAGTACTGGGGAGTTCAGGAGGGTCAGCCCAGCCAAGTGGGCCCTCTGATGTGTGTGGGCTCCAGGCTGGTGGTGCCGAGATGCCACCTGGAAAAGGGGTGCAACCCTCCCTCCCCCGTGCCATGGCCCTGATCCAAACTGACCGCTCTTGTGACTGTTTTTAGAAAAAAAGGGTTACATTGGGAGTTGTAATCCTTTAGCTCCAACGTAACACATCGTCCTTAGTCTCCTTACCTTGTGTCCAGCATCCAGCTGTAAGTCCAGCAATCCCACGATCACAGTCCATTTTGGTTTGTCCGATTTCCCCAACCCATCCTTAGCAATATCCAGTCGTCTATCATATTCTGGGTCTTGGAAGCATCTCCAAGAGACTAGGAGGGAGGGTTCTGTGTAAGCAGCAGAGCAGCAAGGCCCAGAAGCACTGAAAGGACACCCACGGCAGTCAGCACCCTGCCGGCTTGCCAGAGAAGGAGGAAACATTCCCTTCAAAATGGAGGACAAAAGATCAGTGGCATATTTCTCAACCCCTACTATGAACAGGCTCCACTCAAGCCACTCAATCCCACCCGCAGCTCCAAATCTTGTTGAAGTCAACAAGGGGGGGGGGGAAATTCTGCTTCCCCCTCAAGGATTTCCCCAAATGTAGCCCCTTTTCTCAGTTGCATACCAATGAATGAAGGGAATTTAATCTCATTTGCTTGTATAGATCAAGGGGAAAGAGCTGCAATTAGGACAAATGAGGGGGAAATTATTGCCTACACACTATATACAGATCACGATGTCTCAACTGCTTGGGCGTGGACAGTGTATATTTCTCCCTTGAGCATTTTCCTTATTCCCAAATGGTCTCCTATCCCAGCACCCATCAGTTCTAGACTGGCTTAGTTTCACCAACATTACTGACTCGTGTGCCTTTAAACCAGGGGTTCCCAACGTGTGGTCCACGAGACCCTGCCAGGTGGTCTTCAAGGCCTCCGGAGCAGCTTGTGCGCGGCAATGACTTCCGGGCTACCTGGCTCTTGCGTGAGCTCGGGCGGCCCTGAGGCGAGTGGGGCCACGGTTGGGCAGGCGACAGAAGCGCCACCTGAGTCTTCGGCCTGCTGTGTGGCTGCCAACCAGAGGCAGAGCGCAGCAAGTGCTGCTGGAGCAGCCCGCCTGTCTGCCTTTGGTCCGAATTGCTGGGAAATCCCGGCAATCCGGAAGTGGGTTGGTGGTGACGCAATGACATGTGTCATCATCAGGTCACTGCCGGGGGGTCTGCGGCAGCTCAGTGAGTTGCCACAGTGGTCCGTGGTCGCCCGAACGTTGGGAACCGCTTCTTTAACCATGCCCAGGGGTTTACTGGATCCCTTCATGGATCATTGCCTTGTCGTGGCGAAGGGGCTTGCGTAACTCAAAGAAGCCATGAGCTATGCCGTGCAGGGACACCCAAGACGGACAGGTCGTAGCAGAGAGTTCTGACTAAAAGTGATCCACTGGAGAAGGAAATGGCAACCCACTCCAGTAACCTTGCCAAGAAAATCCCATGAACAGTACCAAAAGGCTAAAAGATATGACGCCGGAAGATGAGCCCCTCAGGTCGGAAGGTGTCCAATATGCTACTGAGGAAGAGCGGAGGACTATTCCAAGTAGACCCAGAAAGAGTGAAGCGGCTGGGCCAAAGCCGAAAGGACGTCCAGCTGTGGATGTGTCTGAGGTTGAAAGGAAAATCCAATGCTGCAAGGAGCAATACTGCTTAGGAACATGGAATGTGAGGTCTATGAATCAAGGCAAGCTGGATGTGGTCAAAAATGAGATGATAAGATTGAACATTGACATCTTGGGAATCAGCGAACTAAAATGGACGGGCATGGGCGAATTTAAGTCAGGTGACCATCATATCTACTACTGTGGGCATGAATCCCTTAGAAGAAATGGAGTAGCCCTCATAGTCAATAAAAGAGTGGGAAAGGCAGTACTGGGGTGCAACCTCAAAAACGACAGAATGATTTCAGTTCGAATCCAAGGCAAACCATTCAACATTACAGTAATCCAAGTGTATGCCCCAACCACTGATGCCGAAGAAGATGAAGTTGACCGGTTCTATGAAGACCTACAACACCTTCTAGAACTAGCACCCAAAAAAGATGTCCTTTACATCATAGGAGACTGGAATGCTAAAGTAGGAAATCAAGAAATAAACGGAACAACAGGCAAGTTTGGCCTTGGAGCGCAAAATGAAGCAGGGCAAAGGCTAACGGAGTTCTGTCAAGAGAACACGCTGGTCATAGCAAACACTCTTTTCCAACAACACAAGAGGCGACTCTACACATGGACATCACCAGATGGTCAATACCGAAACCAGATAGATTATGTGCTTTGCAGCCAAAGATGGAGAAGCTCTATACAATCAGTAAAAACAAGACCTGGAGCTGACTGTGGCTCAGATCATGAGCTTCTTATTGCAAAATTCAGACTTAAACTGAAGAATGTAGGGAACACCACTAGACCAGTCAGATATGACCTAAACGATATCCCTTATGAGTATACAGTGGAGGTGAAGAATAGATTTAGGGCATTAGACCTGGTAGACAGAGTGCCTGAAGAACTATGGACGGAAGTTTGTAACATTGTACAGGAGGCAGCAACGAAAACCATCCCAAAGAAAAAGAAATGCAAGAAAGCAAAGTGGCTGTCAGATGAGGCTTTACAAATAGCTGTGGAAAGAAGGAATGCAAAAAGCAAGGGTGAAAGGGAAAGATATAAACAACTGAATGCAGATTTCCAGAGAATAGCAAGGAGAGATAAGAAGGCCTTCTTAAATGAACAATGCAAGGAAATCGAGGAAAACAACAGAATGGGGAGGACTAGAGATCTGTTCAAGAAAATTGGAGATATCAAGGGAACGTTTTGTGCAAAGATGGGCATGATAAAGGACAAAAAAGGCAAGGACCTAACAGAAGCAGAAGAGATTAAGAAGAGATGGCAAGAATACACAGAAGAACTATACAAGAAAGATCTTAATGTTCCTGATGACCACGCTGGTGTGGTCACTGACCCAGAGCCGGACATCCTAGAGAGTGAAGTCAAGTGGGCCTTAGGTAGCATTACTAACAACAAAGCTAGTGGAGATGATAATATCCCAGCTGAGCTACTTAAAATCCTAAATGATGATGCTGCGAAAGTGCTGAACTCAATATGCCAACAAATTTGGAAAACTCAGCAGTGGTCAAAGGATTGGAAAAGGTCAGTTTACGTTCCAATTCCAAAGAAGGGCAGTGCCAAAGAGTGTTCAAACTACCGTACAATTGCACTCATTTCACATGCTAGCAAGGTTATGCTCAAAATCCTACAAGCTAGGCTTCAGCAGTACGTGGACCGAGAACTACCGGACGTACAAGCTGGGTTTCGAAGAGGCAGAGGAACTAGAGATCAAATTGCCAACATGCGCTGGATCATGGAGAAAGCACGAGAGTTCCAAAAAAACACCTACTTCTGCTTCATTGACTACGCAAAAGCCTTTGATTGTGTGGATCACAACAAACTGGCAAATTCTTAAAGAGATGGGGGTACCAGACCACCTTACCTGTCTCCTGAGAAACCTGTATGCGGGTCAAGAAGCAACAGTTCGAACCGGCCATGGAACAACTGATTGGTTCAAAATTGGGAAGGGAGTACGGCAAGGCTGTATATTGTCACCCTGCTTATTTAACTTATATGCAGAGTACATTATGAGAAATGCAGGGCTGAATGAATCGCAAGCCAGAATCAAGATTGCCGGGAGAAATATCAACAACCTCAGATATGCAGACGATACCACCCTAATGGCAGAAAGTGAAGAAGAACTAAAGAGCCTCTTGATGAGAGTGAAAGAGGAGAGTGCAAAAGTTGGCTTGAAACTCAACATTAATAAAACTAAGATCATGGCATCGGGTCCCATCAATTCCTGGCAAATAGAAGGGGCAGAAATGGGAGCAGTAACAGATTTTACTTTTCTGGGCTCCAAGATCACTGCAGACGGAGACAGCAGCCATGAAATTAAAAGACGCTTACTCCTTGGAAGGAAAGCTATGGCAAACTTAGACAGCATAATAAAAAGCAGAGATATCACCATGCCAACAAAAGTTCGTATAGTCAGGGCAATGGTGTTCCCAGTAGCAATGTATGGTTGCGAGAGTTGGACCATAAGGAAGGCTGAGCGCTGAAGAATAGATGCTTTTGAACTGTGGTGCTGGAGAAGACTCCTGAGAGTCCCTTGGACTGCTAGGAGATCAAATCAGTCAATTCTAAATGAAATCAAGCCTGACTGTTCCCTGGAAGGACAGGTACTAAGGCTGAAACTCAAATATTTTGGCCACCTAATGCGAAGAGAGGACTCTCTGGAAAAGACTCTGATGCTGGGAAAGATTGAAGGCAAAAGGAGAAGGGGAAGGCCAAGGATGAGATGGTTAGACAGCATCACCGATGCAACAAACATGAAAATGAGCGAACTCAGGAAGATAGTGGAGGACAGGAAGGCCTGGCGGGATATGGTTCATGGGATCACGAAGGGTCGGACACGACTTAACGACTGAACAACAACAACAAGGGGTTTACTTGCCCAGCTTGCAAAAGTTGAGTAGACCTCAGTCTGCAAAGCACCCAGATGAGAGACCGCTTGGGTTTCCTACATAAGTTGCTTGGAAGCCCATTCAAGAGAGGTGGTATATAACTAACTATATAAAATAAAATTCAAAACTTAAACACAGAGCTGGCACAACTCTATACAGAGCCCTTGGTGGAGAAGTCATAGCTCAGCAGTAGAGCTCCTGCTTTTGCATACATATGGATGTAGGTTCAATCCCTGGCATCTCCAGGTAGGGCTTGGACAGGCCTCTGTCAGAAACTCTACAGAGCTGCTGCCAGTCAGTGTAGGCAACAGTGGCTTAGAGTGACCAAGGGCCTGACTCAGGAGAAAGCAATTTTATACGCGAGAGGGAGACATTGAATAGTAAGCGTGCACGAGTTTATAAACAAAAAGGAGAATGCAAACGCATACACTAATAGCCCAATCCTTCCTAGGCATGTCTACTTGGAAGTAAGTCCCATTACAGTCAATGGGGTTTACTCCCACATAAGTGTGGTTCCAACAACACAAGAGGCGACTCTACACCTGGACATCACCAGATGGTCAATACCGAAACCAGATAGATTATGTGCTTTGCAGCCAAAGATGGAGAAGCTCTATACAATCAGTAAAAACAAGACCTGGAGCTGACTGTGGCTCAGATCATGAGCTTCTTATTGCAAAATTCAGGCTTAAATTGAAGAATGTAGGGAACACCGCTAGACCAGTCAGATATGACCTAAACCATATCCCTTATGAGTATACAGTGGAGGTGAAGAATAGGTTTAGGGCACTAGACCTGGTAGACAGAGTGCCTGAAGAACTATGGACGGAAGTTCGTAACATTGTACAGGAGGCAGCAACTAAAACCATCCCAAAGAAAAAGAAATGCCAGAAAGCAAAGTGGCTGTCAGATGAGGCTTTACAAATAGCTGTGGAAAGAAGGAATGCGAAAAGCAAAGGTGAAAGGGAAAGATATAAACAACTGAATGCAGATTTCCAGAGAATAGCAAGGAGAGATAAGAAGGCCTTCTTAAATGAACAATGCAAGGAAATCGAGGAAAACAACAGAATGGGGAGGACTAGAGATCTCTTCAAGAAAATTGGAGATATCAAGGGAACATTTTGTGCAAAGATGGGCATGATAAAGGATAAAAAAGGCAGAGACCTGACAGAAGCAGAAGAGATTAAGAAGAGATGGCAAGAATACACAGAAGAACTATACAAGAAAGAGCTTAATGTTCCTGATGACCACGCTGGTGTGGTCACTGACCCAGAGCCAGACATCCTAGAGAGCGAAGTCAAGTGGGCCTTAGATAGCATTACTAAC
This sequence comes from Plestiodon gilberti rubricaudatus, assembly GCA_026170595.1. Taxonomy (NCBI): domain Eukaryota; kingdom Metazoa; phylum Chordata; class Lepidosauria; order Squamata; family Scincidae; genus Plestiodon; species Plestiodon gilberti. The sequence goes on from JANXHW010000002.1 coordinate 249,066,113, forward strand.
AACAAAGCTAGCGGAGATGATAATATCCCAGCTGAGCTACTTAAAATCCTAAATGATGATGCTGTGAAAGTGCTGCACTCAATATGCCAACAAATTTGGAAAACTCAGCAGTGGCCAAAGGATTGGAAAAGGTCAGTTTACGTTCCAATTCCAAAGAAGGGCAGTGCCAAAGAGTGCTCAAACTATCGCACAATTGCACTCATTTCACATGCTAGCAAGGTTATGCTCAAAATTCTACAAGCTAGGCTTCAGCAGTACGTGGACCGAGAACTACCGGATGTACAAGCTGGGTTTCGAAGAGGCAGAGGAACTAGAGATCAAATTGCCAACATGCGCTGGATCATGGAGAAAGCACGAGAGTTCCAAAAAAACACCTACTTCTGCTTCATTGACTACGCAAAAGCCTTTGATTGTGTGGATCACAACAAGCTGTGGCAAGTTCTTAAAGAGATGGGGATACCAGACCACCTTACCTGTCTCCTGAGAAACCTGTATGCGGGTCAAGAAGCAACAGTTCGAACCGGCCATGGAACAACTGATTGGTTCAAAATTGGGAAGGGAGTACGGCAAGGCTGTATATTGTCACCCTGCCTATTTAACTTATATGCAGAGTACATTATGAGAAATGCAGGGCTGAATGAATCGCAAGCCGGAATCAAGATTGCCGGGAGAAACATCAACAACCTCAGATATGCAGACGATACCACTCTAATGGCAGAAAGTGAAGAAGAACTAAAGAGCCTCTTGATGAGAGTGAAAGAGGAGAGTGCAAAAGTTGGCTTGAAACTCAACATTAATAAAACTAAGATCATGGCATCTGGTCCCATCAATTCCTGGCAAATAGAAGGGGCAGAAATGGAAGCAGTAACAGATTTTACTTTTTTGGGTTCCAAGATCACTGCAGACGGAGACAGCAGCCATGAAATTAAAAGACGCTTACTCCTTGGAAGGAAAGCTATGGCAAATTTAGATAGCATAATAAAAAGCAGAGATATCACCATACCAACAAAAGTTCGTATAGTCAGGGCGATGGTGTTCCCAGTAGCAATGTATGGTTGCGAGAGCTGGACCATAAGGAAGGCTGAGCGCCGAAGAATAGATGCTTTTGAACTGTGGTGCTGGAGAAGACTCCTGAGAGTCCCTTGGACTGCTAGGAGATCAAATCAGTCAATCCTAAATGAAATCAACCCTGACTGTTCCCTGGAAGGACAGGTACTAAGGCTGAAACTCAAATATTTTGGCCACCTAATGCGAAGAGAGGACTCTCTGGAGAAGACTCTGATGCTGGGAAAGACTGAAGGCAAAAGGAGAAGGGGAAGGCCAAGGATGAGATGGTTAGACAGCATCACCGATGCAACGAACATGAAAATGAGCGAACTCAGGAAGATAGTGGAGGATAGGAAGGCCTGGCGGGATATGGTTCATGGGATCACGAAGGGTCGGACACGACTTAACGACTGAACAACAACAAGTGTGGATAAGATTGTAGCCTAATAGCCTGATCCTGCGTAAAGATACGCGATCGGCCCTTAGGGCTGGCCGCAGTATCCTGTGCCAGTGGCGTTGTTGGAGCGTGGCGGGGGGGCGGACCGCCAGGGGGTGATACGCGTGTGACGCGCGCAAAGGGGTGACGCACGCACCCCCGCGCGTCACCATCCTGACTCGCCCTCAGAAAATGTACTGCGCATGCGCGAAAAACGTAAAACTTTACGTTTTGAACCATAGGGCCTTCAGAAGGCCCTGGAGCGCCGGCAGGGCCGGACGCTCCGAGGCCGGCTCGCCGGCCGGCTCCCCAACCTCGAGTGCGGGTGAGGGGGTGTTTGGGGGGGTCATCCTAGGGCGGGGGGGTGACGCTCACCCCCCTGCTCTAGGGTGACGCGCGTCTAGTGACGCTATTGTCCTGTGCCCTTCCCAGGCCACATCGACGTGGCCTGGGAACACCTCGGGAGAAGAGGACATTCGTCCCCTTCCCTGGGTGTAGGACTGCCCGGCCCCAATAGGCCTCCTCGAATACATCAGGGGCGGTGGTGCTGGTGTAAGGGCCACCGAGGCTGGGAACTGGCATGGGAAATCGGTGGAACTTGCTGCCGATATCCCCACCTGGATATCGCTCGCCCAACGGCCGCCCTCCCTCGCCGCCCGGCCCGTCCTCCTCTGCACAGACAGATGCATTTCTTACCTGCACCGGCAGCTGCAGGGTCGGGTGGGAGGCAGAGTAAGGGCTGTCAGCCTGCGCATCAGCAACCCTTACTCCCCGGGTGTCAAAAATGCATTACACAGGCACTTTTTTATGCAGGATTGGGCAGTAAGTTCCCTATGTACATCCTGGTTTCATTATGAAGGTCTGTACAGAAGTCAGAACGTACGTAGGTCGAAACAGCCAGCTATCATGCCTACGCAAAAGCACCACAAAGGCTTAGAAGGTGTGTGTTTCACGCCTGTACGAAAAGTGTTTCACGTCTGTGTGAAAAGTGTGTTTCACGCCTGTGTGAAAGTGGCAATGCAGCCGCCCGTAACTTGGATGCCCATAACACGAAGAAGAGCCAATGTATTTGTCATATCTATAGATTTAAAGGGTTTGGGAATGTCTGAACAGATTTCCAGGAAGAGCCTCCAGCGTTTCTGTGCACATCTTGTTTATGAAGTAGTCCTGGAGGGAAACCACACAAATATTAATCTTGACGATCAAAGTGATAATTGTCCGATACCAGTCTTGTAAAGAGCTGCCAACCATTGAAGCCTGGGAAGTTGCAATAATGACATTCAGTTGCTGAGTGTTAACGAGAAGGGTGAACATTTTATGCCTGGGAAAGGAGCTAGGAAACATTGACAAAGCACCCACGGAAAGTTGTTCAGCATTTCTTTTCATGAAATACTTCAGGGCAGGCAGCAGAAAGATTGGCTGGGCATTAGTTATTAGGAATTTTTAGTGCGTGCATTTAGCAATAATGCACATGTACGTTCTTTATGCTAAGATCAGGAGAAAAGAATTTCACTGATGTCGGCTAGGGAAAGGGCAATTTCATCACGCCTCCTCCTGTGAAGACTCGGAGGCTGCAATCCTGTACACACTTTCCTGAGAGTAAGCCCCACTGAAGACAATGGGACGCACGTACTTCTCAGTAGACAAGCATGCTGTCTGTCCCACTTGTACATCCTAATAGTGCCTTGGACCGGGGTGTAGTCAAGGGGGAGCGGAGAGTTCCAGGACTTCTCCTGCAACAGGAGCAGGGATATCATCAGCAGGAACACTCAGGTGCTGTCTTTGAAAGGACCATAGTCAAAAAGAAGCATCCGGTTCAGCAGGAGGCAATCTGAGAAATTTGCCTAGGGGCATTTTTTAATATCTAGGTCATTATCTTTCCCAAGGGCTAATTGAGAGACAGTATGTAGCTCATCTTACATTCAGGCTCCAATCCTATGCAAATTTACCTGAGAGTAACTCCTACTGAAAACAGTAGGAGTAACTTCTTACTTCTGAGTAAACGTGCAAAGGCTGGCACTCTAATATACCTTTATATTTATCTGAGATATTTTTAATTTCATTTTTCAGTGTCTATACACTTGCTTTAAAGTATTGCAACCCACTCAAAGTCTGGGATGAAATGAGCTAGATCTTTAAATGCAATACAATAAGATTCAAAGTAGAAATAAGTGTAGGAGAGGAAAGTATTCCAACAAAAAACTTAAATTTGATATTTTTGGGGGCTGTATGGTTTTGTATGGTATGGCTGTATGGTCTGTATGTACGGGTGGTGCAGTGGGTTAAACTGCTGAACCATGAGCTGTCGATCGAAAGGTCGGCAGTTTGAATCCGCGACGGGGTGAGCTCTCGTGGCTTGGCCAGCTCCTGCCAACCTAGCAGTTCCAAAGCATGTTAATGTGAGTAGATAAATAGGTACCGCTTGCGAGAAGGTAAACAGCGCTCCGTGTTCCAGCTGCACGCTACGCGCTGCGGCAAGGAGTCATGCCGGCCACATGACCACGGAGGCTTCTTCGGACAACGCTGGCTCTTCGGCTTTGAAATGGGGATGAGCACCACACCCTAGAGTCGGACACGACTGGACTTAATTGTCAGGGGTCACCTTTACCTTTTTATGTTTTTAATGGGGCGTTGCCTTGTGTCATGGCTATGGGGAGCACCATGACAAGTTCCTGCACTTCAAAAATTACCAGTATATCATTTCTTGTGACATCACTGATAACATTACTGATCAGTGGCATTACTGATCAGTGGCATACCAAGGGGGGTGCGGTGGTGTGAGCTGCCCCTGGGCAAGGTGCTACCCAGGCAGAGGGGGAGTGACAATCGGCCAGTTTTAGCGGCGACCGCAGTGGGAAAATGTTTAGCGTCCTTCCAGTCCAGCTGATGATCGGAAAGGCGCTCAGCTTGAGCGCCTTTCCAATCGTCAGCTGGAGCATGGGTGGGGCGGGTGCTTCAGTTGATAAACTCTCCGCAGCATGCCCTGCGCGCACGCCCTTGCTGACAAGCGCAAAGGAACTCAGCTCCCGAGCGCCTTTCCGCTCGTCAGCTGGAAATGCTGTGAAGAGTTCGTCGGCTGAAGTGCATGCCCCTGCCTGCACTCCAGGTGACGATCGGAAAGGAGCCCTGCGCTCGTTTTGTCGCCCCCCTCTGGCGCCCGCATCTTAGGATTCTTTTCCTGCGTGATTGGAGGGGGGCGACAAAGGGAGCTGCAACGCAGGCGCCGGAGGTGGGGCGACAAAGCTGGAGCACGGGGCACCTTTCTGAATCCGATCGTCAGCTGGAGCACGGGCAGGGCATGCACTTCAACCAACTAACTCTAAAAACGTATATTTTTTTTTAAAAAATGTAAAAAACTACGTATTTTATTTTATTTTTTTAAAACACCCCCTAGAGTAACGTCACTTCCAGGGGTGATGTCACTCCAGGGGGGGTGACAACATCATTCGGGCCCTGGGTGCACCGGACCCTAGGGACGCCACTGCGTGACTGATACAAACACATTCCATTCAGTATTGTGACCTTCATCCCAGCTCTCACTCCATAACATGGCGACTGAAACAAAAGCTGGATCAAATTAGCTACAGGTTTACGTGCAGAGAATCCCCTTGGTGGCTTTATGCTGGGAGAACATTTCCCAATTTTGTCTTGAGGCTTTAGTAGGACTCAAAAGGCTATTTGTCCTTTCAGCCAGAATCAAACCAGCAACCTAAGGCTGAATTTCATACCACTCCACAGTCTTCCACTCTACCAGCTGAGCTACCAAAGGAACAAGGCTACAGCTTTCTGCAATTCTTTTTAACTTCAGGTGTGATTTCCTTTTTGAAGAGATTTTAAAGAACGATCTTAATTAGCCTGTAGTAGAGCATAGATCTGAAAGTTTCATTAATGCTTCCATATAATCTTTCAAAAACCTAGCATGGAAGAGTGAATGTTGCAAACGTATCATTTTCGTTTTGCCTTTTTGGGGAATGGTGGTGGTGAGAAGATCCCCACCAAGATATGGTTATTTGGCTACTGTGTGGCTTCAGAAACACTGGAAAAAATGAGGAGGAACAAGGAACATTCCTGTGCCTACCTTTCTGGGGCTACCACCTATTGGACCATGCCTTCAGGAACCATGCAAAAAACTGCTCTTCCTCTGAGTAACCAAAGGTTGGCAGAGAACTGGGTGTTCAGGAAACTATGTTGCCAGAGGCGCGGGGAGGGGCAGTAGAAGGTCATTGGCAGCAGCTCTTCTGGGCTCCAAAAGTATTATTATTATTATTATTATTATTATTATTATTATTATTATTATTATTATTATTATTATTATTTAATAGTAATAATAATAATAACAACAACAACAGTATTTATATACCGCTTTTCAACAAAAAGTTCACAAAGTGGTTTACAGACAAAAATCAAATGATTAAATGACTCCCTGTACCCAAAGGGCTCACAATCTAAATGCTAGATGTGGTTTCTGTAGCCGTCGTCCCATCAGAGGTGAGAAAGACTTTGTGCTCATGCCATATCTTCATTGTGCTACTATTGTGCCTTTGGGTTGTTTCAGAGATGGCAGCTCTGGTATGTGTATGTATCACCCCATGTGGGAAAAGTAGGTAACATCACCAAACTGGAATGGCGAAAGGCACCTATAAGGCAGAAGGAGCCCCCCAAGGGAGACATGCAGACACTTCTGAGCACACTTCGTTTCAGCATTTGACCCAAGCATTTCATGTCTCAAGGTAAAAAATTGACAATCAGGATTTTATGGAATGAGAGAGGCACGCGTCCGTCCGCAGGTGCCGGCCTCATTCACGGTCTGTCAACTGCATTTGCAATTACATTACACTGAATTATATTTGACTAAAATATGCAAGTGGATTTCCAGGCCTTCAGCAGATCATGCGATTATTTCTGATGCAGCTTGCAGCTACCAACCTTAATCCGATCTCCCTCACGGAAACGGGAGCTGAGTACGCCCAAGGTTCCATTAATTTAAAAGATTAACTTTTACAAGAAAACAAGACAGCCCGGGATCAAACCAGATTATAACAGACAAGCAAAAAGCATGGGGGTGGGTAGAGGGAGGGCGAAAAGCAAATATGAATCTGCTCAACACTTAGAGCTCAACAGGGGTGTGACTAGGGAGGTGCGGGGGGTGCGGACCACACTGGGTGACACCCCAGGGAGGGGGTGACGCCAACACAACTTTCTAATCTATTAAATACTATATTTGTTACTGGTGGTGCAACCTCCGCACTGCCACCATGTGCAGTGGTGGATCCAAAATGGCCACTGGTGGCGCTTATGGCCATTTACGACAGTGGAACCAGAGGCGTTCCTACGGTGGGGGCGGTACTGTAAGTTGCGCCCCATCCTAGTCTCCGTTTACATGCTGGCACGAGGCGACTCCACCCCCTCGCAGTCAGAGCCATTCCATGCGGAGAAGGCAACGGGCAGGAGACTCCCTGCCCGTTGCCTTCTCCGCATGGAATGGCTCCGACGGCAAGGGGGCAGGGCCGCCTTGTGCCAGCTTGTAAACGGGGACTAGGACGGGGTGCAACTTACAGTCCCGCCCCCACTGTAGGAACGCCTTTGAGTGGAACTGTGTTCTGCTATCGATTGGGCTGTATGTTTTTCAGGAAGGCTGCTTTGAGGAGAGGATGAAGACTGATGGCCAGAGAAATGCACCTCTTCCCAGTGGACTGTCATTGTTCTTCTTCACGCACTTATCTTGCCTGCGTCACGTGGGTTAACCCTTTCTCTCCCTGTGTGAACAGCAACAGAGGTCTTGGAAGAACCTAGGCACTCAGGATCAAACCAGATACATGTGACATTTGTGCATATCTCCAGTGTTTTTCTTCATTAAAATAGCAGCTGTGGAGCAACTCAATCAGAATCCAGATCGCAGCGTGCCGGGATGGAATATTTAACACTTTCCCCTCACACTGCACTCCTGCCAAAATGCCCCTGCCCTAAACTGCTAAAGACCGAGGAGAGAAACTTCTATCAGCCCCACCTTCGCAGTGGGTGGGTGGGGGGCATTCCAGTGCAACTACAGCATGAAGGCAACAATGAGTCTTGTCGAAGATGGATCCCTCAATGGAAACCAAGACACTCACTCTCTCTCTCTCTCTCTCTCTCTCTCTCTCTCTCTCTCTCTCTCTCTCTCTCTCTCTCTCTCTCTCTCAGCACTCCAGAAGTTTAGCTGCAGTGGCAGAACCAGACTATAGCTACAAAGAACAATCAATGTATGATTGTATGTTGTTGTTTTATTTATATTTCCTCTCCTCTCCTCTCTCCCCCTCTCCTTTTATTACCTGGTATTTTAACTTTCTGTGTGATTGCTCTGATCTTGTTTTAGCTCATGTATATCATTCTCGGGGTATTTCTTCCCTTTTCCCTCCCCCCCTGGATGTTTGTAATTGATTTGGTGCGGTTGTTTTGGAAGATAGAGAGGATGACTGGGACATTGTGTGGCAGCTTATGAATGCGATATGGGAGTTGTTGCCGCGTTGTTTCTCTTCAGCCATGGGAGAACTGTCAGAAGGAGCAGGAGAGATGGTTGACATTTTACTGATTTGTTTTTACATGAGAATTTGATCAAGTCTGGATGCCTGTTTAATGCCTGGTAGAAGTATTATCACCACTGACAGCTGACGCTAATTACATCTGGGTCACTGTTGGCAGTAGCGTCACTAGGACGCGCGTCACCCTGGGGCAGGGGGCGCGCGTCACCCTAGTGACGCTACGATATCGCAGCGCGGGGAGGCGACCCGGCTCCCCCCCCGTGTCGCCCTCCGGACGCTCCGAGGCCGGCCCAGGAGCCAGCCTCGGAGCGTCCGACCCCGTCGGCGCTCCAGGGCCTTCTGAAAGAAGGCCCAGGCAGCACGTCCATCCGGGTATTTCCCGGATTTTCGGCTTTTTGCCCTCAAAACGGGTCTGCGCATGCGCGAAAATCCGGGAAACACCCGGATGGACGCGCTGCCTGGGCCTTCTTTCAGAAGGCCCTGGAGCGCCGACAGGGTCGGACGCTCCGAGGCCGGCTCCCAGGCCGGCCTCGGAGCGTCCGAAGGGTGGTGCGCGTCACGGAGGTGGCCATGCTCCATGCGACGCCCCGCCATGCTCCAGCGACGCCCCTGACTGTTGGGACACCTGATGTCAATTAGATGGAGTAGTATGAGCATATATTGAGTGTCTTTCCAACAGTGTTAATCTTCTGATGATGCCCCAATTGTCAGGGGTGAAACGTAAAGTTATTTACAACATCTTGTTTTTGTAATAAAGATCTTGACACGACGTAGTCTTACCCGGAAATATGTGGGTTTTTAACTCAAAAATATGGTCACGTTGTGAGAGTCTACAATTGTATCAACAATCAATGTGTTTGTCTTTAAGGTGCAGCCAGACTGTGTGTTTTCCCCCCCTTTCTTTCAAGGTGATTATGGAACAAGTGGAACAATATTGCAGGAAGTCTGAGAACATTCTTGAACTGGAGCATTTTTTTTCTTTTTGGATTGCAAGATTGCATTCCAGTTAGTGCACTGTGAGAATATAAAAGTTAACTACCAAGTTCCATTTAATGACTTAAAACATCTACTGAACTGAAAATTTGACGCATCAAGACTAGGTTTAAACCTCAAGTAATCAAGTACCTTATTTCTTGATTTAATCTCTAATTGTTTGTTTTAATGTTAAAATAGCACCTTTAAATGTTTCAATGTTTTTATATGCAAGTATAAATTATTTCAATGAGTTTTCCACAATGACCTCAAGATCTCTTTCCCGTTCAGATCTCATCATTGTATATGTAAAGTTAGGATTTTTTTGGCCCAACATGCATCACTTTATAATAAACTTATAGGACTTCCACTTGCCATTTTGTTGCCTGGTTTGGGTTGGGGAGATCCTTTTGGAGTTCTTCCCACTCTGTTTGGGTTTTCACTATCTCAAATACTTTGATGTCATTCACAGTCTTGGCTGCGCCACTCGCTGCTCACCCCTGATTCCTGATGGTTTATAAATTTAAGCCCTGATCACAAAAGACCCTAGCCCAGGGGTGGCCAACCTTTCAGCATGAATGCTCCTGGCCCTTTAAATGGCTGCATAGGTGTGGTCATTTCAGCAGGTGCAGCTGCTTTAGCAGCACCATCAGCACTTCCAGCTGCCAAGATTCTGCCTTCTACACAACTCTTAAGAACACAGAGGCCCTAATGACGGGAGGTTGGCCACCCCTGCCCTAGAGAGACCTGCTTTAAAAAAAAAAGACCACAAAAAACCCTCTGTTGCTAATCTGTTAAAGGACCTCTGCTCTTATCTCAGGGTTGCTAAGTATCCTCAGGGGCCTTTCCAGGAAAGCCTTTATTAAATGCTCTTTGAAAGTTTACCCATACAAGGACTACCAACAGGGGCAGCCCAAGATCTTTGGGTGCCTGAGGAGGGGTATCAAATGTGGCCACCAGATTTGTTGATACATCTGACAACAAAAACACCTGTCCTTTGAGTCAGAATCAAACCAGCAGCTTAAGGATGATTTTGACAACACTCTGCATCAATTTCAGCATATCTCAAGCATCTTCCTTTGTAATCTGGTGATACGACTGGCAACAAAAACATCTGTCCTTCGAGCCGGAATCGAACCAGCGACCTAAGGATGACTTTGTTATTACTCTACAGTCCTCCGCTCTACCAGCTGAGCTATCGAAGGGACAGGTATAAGGTGCCCTGTTGGTTTTTTTTTAAAAGTTGGGTGTAGCACCTACTGGCTGTGGAACTGGATTCTTAATTGAAACTTTCCCATCTTCCCACCCCAGCTGGCCAACCTCATGATGACCTCATCAATTAAATTACACCTATCTACATCTTATTAGGAAAGCACTTTGAAAATCCCTACTAGCTGTCTTTAGGTTTGCTGGCTGAGAGACAGGAGGGTGGGAAGATCTTCAAAGTTTCAATTAAGAACCCAGTTCCACACCCAGTAGGTGCTACACCCAACTTAAGAAAAAAACAACACAGCACCTTATACCTGTCCCTTCGATAGCTCAGCTGGTAGAGCGGAGGACTGTAGAGTAATAGCAAAGTCATCCTTAGGTCGCTGGTTCGATTCCGGCTCGAAGGACAGATGTTTTTGTTGGCAGTCATATCACCAGATCACATAGGAAGATGCTTGTAGATGAGATATTGAAACTGATTTGTGCTGAAATTGGAATTCTGTTCGGGGATAGGATCCAGCAGGCGGCCCTGGGGCTGCCTGCGGATCTTTAGTCAGGATTGTGCTCTAAGTCTCTGAGCATGATGGATGTTTTCTAAAGAATAGGGAGTTTCAATCTCATTCTGTAGCTTTCATGGCCCGCAATAATCCAACAATGTTGCACAGATACGGGTTCAGACGCCATGTAGTTAAAAAAACTTTGTCCTTTAATTATTCTTACCACCGCAGCGGGTTTCCTGAAGGCAGCCGCTTGCGGAGCACAAACATTAAAAAACCAAGGATATTGTCCCAACGTTTCGGTCCGTAACTCGGACCCTCTTCTTGGGGAAAACCTCGAAAGATTTAGATGTTTCTGTCCTTACTTGACCTCCTGGGCTATAAATCCTAGAAAGCGCGGGAAACAGCGCTAATTCAAAAGCGGAAGCGGCTGTGCCGGTTACACGGCAGCTGTCAATCTGCTCTTGCCGAGCACGCGCTGAAAGAAGGTCATACGATCCGGTTTGACAAAACCAAATGTCTGCAAAGAGAGGACAATGTCAAAATCTTGTGACATTTGGAAGCCCTGGAAATAAGTAGAATACCTATAGGGCAACTGGTTAATCGTCAGCAAGACCTGACCTTTGCGAACCGGATCTGGGGACCAATCATCCGTGAACAGCGTATGTGTAATGATATGTATGCTAGAGCGATTAAAAACGGAGAGACAAGTCTGACAACAGAGATATCACTGAGTGGGTCTACTCAGAAGAAGGAAAAAAACACAGCGACTTGCTCACGAGGAAGCGAATTTAACTATGATCTCCGCAGTACAGCTGTAAGCAACTCGCAGAGAATGACAGCTGCGTGTAACCGGCACAGCCGCTTCCGCTTTTGAATTAGCGCTGTTTCCCGCGCTTTCTAGGATTTATAGCCCAGGAGGTCAAGTAAGGACAGAAACATCTAAATCTTTCGAGGTTTTCCCCAAGAAGAGGGTCCGAGTTACGGACCGAAACGTTGGGACAATATCCTTGGTTTTTTTAATGTTTGTGCTCCGCAAGCGGCTGCCTTCAGGAAACCCGCTGCGGTGGTAAGAATAATTAAAGGACAAAGTTTTTTAACTACATGGCGTCTGAACCCGTATCTGTGCAACATTGTTGAATAGGGAGTTGTTTATTATTATTATTATTATTATTATTATTAATAATAATAATAATAATAATAATAATACTTATATACTGTACCAATTTTCAATACAAAAGTAGTTCACAAAGCGATTTCCATAGTGAAACAAACAAATAAATGGCTCCCTCTCCCCAAAAGCCTCACATAACAACATAAGAACATAAGAAGAGCCCTGCTGGATCAGGCCAAAGGCCCATCTAGTCCAGCTTCCTGTATCTCACAGTGGCCCCACCAGATGCCTCAGGGAGTACACAGCCAACAGGATAACACGATTAGCCGCCTTGAGTGCCCTTGCTGGGAGAAAGGCGGGGTATAAATTCTTTAAATAAATAAATAAATAAAACCTGTTTCCTGTTGTCCCTCCCTCGCACCTGGCACGGAGAAAACCTACTTCTAAAGCCAGGGGGTTGCTTATGGCTTGTAACCTGTGATGGTCTTTTCCAATTTAACAATTTAAATTTTACAATTTACAATTTAAGATTGACACAAAAGAGACACCAGCATCACCACTAGAAAGACATCTTGCTGGGGTGAAGAGAGACAAGTGCTCTCACCCTGGGAAATATACTAGTACAACACTTAAAAGTGGCTCTTTGTCCAGTTAGCAAGGTTAAGTTTATCTATTTATGGTCTGCAATTATCATGAGCAAACACCACTCTTCTGCGAAAAAACCCTCAATTTTTTCCCTCAAAGACAGCTCACTCTGCATATTGAGGCTGATTTAGCAGCCTGATAGATTCTCCATACTGACCAGAGCTTTACAGAGCAATCAGAGGAACTATCGTTCTGGGATGAGATGGTTAGACAGCATCACCGATGCAACAAACATGAAAATGAGCGAACTCAGGAAGATAGTGGAGGACAGGAAGGCCTGGCGGGATATGGTTCATGGGATCACGAAGGGTCGGACACGACTTAACGACTGAACAACAACAACAACATCGTTCTGCTGGTGCTGGGTGTTGCAAACCTGCCGTAAGGCATGTTTTTGGCACCTGGAGAGTAAGCGGAGCCAGCACTGAGGTCGACGCCACTCGCTTTGCCCCGAACCCAGGCCGCTGCCGGACAGAGGTAAGGAAAATGCATCTGCGTGCAGCTTCTCCTGTCACTGCCACACTGTGATGGGAAAAGCGACAGCTGGTGAAATGTTCCTTTCAATCCAATTCAAGAACACAAGATTCCAATCCTGGACTACTGTATGTCTATGATGCTTGTGAAATGTGGAAATATATTGAAAATTGCAACACTTACAGCCCAATCCTGTCCACCCACTTTCCTCCACTGCTCTTCCTTTTCCCACTCCCCGGACTGGACAAGGGACACAGAGCAGAAGAGGAACTGTGGAGGAGAGGAGAGCGGTGAGCTAGAGAAAAAGATGCTCTATCCCTCTGCTTTCCTCTCCTCCTCCACACTTCCTCTTCCTCTGAATGGGAGGAGCAGAGGCTGTCACACCAACAGGTAAGGGGCACAGCATTTGGCACGCCACGTCTGGCACCAGGAAATTATGAACTGGCCCTGGAAAGACGGTTGTCTTCATGCCCTGCCTGTGGGCTTCCTAGTATCATCTGATTGGCCACTGGAGGAAGCAGGATGCTGGACTGGAAGCAAGATGCAACGGACCCTTGGCCTGATCCGTCCAGACTCATGTTCTTATTCATTTATTCTTACATTGCACTGCATTACTGTTTTATTTATTGTTACCCTTATTTTGGAGACCAAACTAGTCCAAACAGTTTATGCAATGCAATGGCCTTTCATCGCAACGCTACCAACCTTAATCCGCCTAAGGTTTCATTAAAAGATTAAGGCTGCAATCCTATGCACACTTTCCTGGGAGTAAGTCCCATTGAATTCAATGGGTTTTACCTCTGAGTAGACATGCATAGGATTGCCCTGTAACTCTTACAAGAAAGCGCTCTTTCATTTGGGTTCCAAGAAAAGAAAATGGATAGTGGGACAAAAAAAACCTGCCCTGATCAAGCCAAGATCCATTTAGACTGCAGTTTCTACGCACTTACTTGGGAGTTGGGAATAAGCCTCATTGAAGTCAGTGGGCCTTACTTCTGAACAGAACAGACACATGCATAGAATTGCACACTGTCAGTCAAGCATTCTTCTTTCCGAAGCAGCGAGGCTTAATATTAACTCGTCATAATATTAAGTAATTCTGACTATAGGTTTCATTGAGCTCTCCAGTCTCCTGGCATAAATGGACTTATGCTATTGCTCCAGGAATTTGCCTATTTTTTTAAGCTCCCAAGTGATGCCCACCCACAAGGAATTATTGTGAATACTGTATATCGTTCAAGACATTATAGTCTTAGCAGGAGGAAGTTACCGCCGAATCCCGGCGCGCACTGCTTTCAGGTCCCCGCCTCACGCAGCGGTGAACATTTCCTGCCTGGCGCGGCCCAAAGAGGAGGCTTCGTCCTTTGCAGCCACCAGAGGGCTCTGAGTGTTGCTCAGGGAAGAGAAAACGGCACTTTTCCTCTTTCTCTCGCTCTGTGTTTCCTCCGCTCGGGGCATCGGCTTTGCTCTTCCTGGGTGACTCGGATGCAGCTGCTGGGGAGAAGCGGCCCACATCAGCGGTTGCTACCCCACTGGGATCAGTGCCAGCCTGGGAACTGGGAGACCCTCCCTACAGACAGGCTCCCGTCCTTTGCCCAGCCAAGGTGGGAACTGGCCCGGTTTGCAACCAGCATTTCTGGGGAGGGTTGATGCAATATGCAGATATCCTGACTGAGCTGGGGTTGCCAAGGGGTTAAGGGCAAGGGGAGGGGAGGTTCCGTAACACCCCAATATTAATTTGACCCCACAGCCTAATTCCTGGCCACTGTAGATCTGCTGCGTGTACAGACCCACCATGTCGCTTCCTTCCTGCCCGCAGGAAGCGAAAGACGCACACTAGAGGATTAGGAAACACAAATTAGCTGCCTCGCTCGCTGGACATAAGGTCCTTTCACTCACAGCCGTAAAAGGGTGGACTGCCCTCGCCTCAGACAGTGCATGCTTCTGGGTGAAAGCAGGATTCTAATCGTTATTAGGCCTTTTACAAGTGCAGCAAAAGTGCCCTCAAAAAAGAATCCCTTGCCCACCAGGGTGAAAGCTTCCAGCCTATCCCATACCCTGTGGTGCTGGTTTTCTACTTGCAGGGAGTTTTTGTTTTTGGGAAGCAGCATTGGAAAATACCGTCACCTTCCTGCAGTCTGAAGTGGTACATCCATTATGCTGCTGTAAATCTCAGCCACCTCATTCTCCTGCAGGCCTTATGATTGTGATTACTATTCAAAGAAGTAGCTTTTACTCTGGCTTAATAACTGTGCCACATAAGGTATGATTTTACTATTTATAATAATAGTAATTAATAGTAGATTTAAATGATTATATCCTGCCTTTGATCTATGGATCCACAAGGCAGCTAACGAAAATATTTACAACTATCATACATAATAAAAACTAAACCAGTAAACACAGAAACAAGATCCAGGAGAATTAAAAACATCAACAGCAGTGATAATGCAAATGGGCAAAGAGCCCCCAGAGCTGTGTGGATGGGAACCTCCTTCTTCTGGCACCCAAAGGCCAATCAAGATGAAACAAGGCCTAGCCTTGGAAGACAGTTTCACAGTTTTGCTGCCCCTCTTGAAAAAGCCTTGTCTGGTTTGGCCATCCACTGTACATCTGATGGTGGGGACACACAAAACAGACCCTCCAAGGAAGATCTTAATGAATGGGTAGCAGGGCCAGCCCAAGAATGTCTGAGATAGGGTGCCAAATGCTGCCCCTCCCTCCCGTCACCTGGTGATGTGCCAACCTCTGCTCCCCCCACTCCCTGTGTTGGAAAAGGAAGAGGGGAGAGGGAACAGAAGAAGTGTGGAGAAGAGGCTAGTGCCTCCCCTGCTCTAGCCCACCACTCTCCTCCACACTTCCTCTCCTGCTCCATCCCCTCTTCCTTTTCCAACCCAGGGAGTGGGAGGAGCTTCAGAGGAGGCAAATGGGGAGGGAGCGGGGGCACGGCCTGCCATTCTGCTTCCTGAGGCCACTGCCTCAGTCAGCCTTGTGGAGGGGCCGGTTCATATTTTGAGGGGGGGGGGTTGCCTTAATATCCTTAAACTACCCTGCTCAGATTTTTGAATGGTTCTGGATGCAATGGAGATTCTAATCCACTTTATCAGCCACAGGTATGGAATCAGGGGCTTGGTACATCCCAGATTAAATGTGGCCTGGTCTATATCTGCAGGAGAATGAGGTGGTGGGAGAAAGAACTGAACCGCTTCTGCCTGTATAGGTAAGGGATTCCAGCGCTGAATGCTTATCTACTGTAAATACCCAAAAATACTCCTCACAAATAGAACATTAGCATAGCAAGGAGAAAGGCTCTTTTAAAGCCTTCTACCTTTTGTGCCAAACTTCTCCACTTGCACAGAGTTTTCAAACAGATGACCACCTGTCTGCTGTCTGAAGTGGTACCATCTGCTCTGTCATCTCATGATTCTACTACCAGAATCTGCCGCATTTGTGGACCAGGCCCAATACAGAGCGGGGGGGGGGGGGGATTATTATGGGTTAGGTATTGTGAAATACAAGTTAGTAGTTTTGCATATGTCAGGTCAGATCCAGGTTTCTCAAAATCTTCTTTTATGAGGTGGATGTGTTGTTGTGGAATAAACTTTGAGTTTGATCTGCTGTAACATGACTAACAAATGGGAAGCCTTTGATATTGTGCACAGGACTGGCCGCAGAAGTGCCCATGCATTTGTGTGGTGGGCTGGCCTTCTTGGCAGGGAGGGAAAAGTACTCCAAAAGACCTCCTTGACATTGCGAACGTGCCTGAGGACTGAGCCCTGGCTCATATGAAGCTTGTCTTTCTTTTGTTTATTTCCCATCTTCCTGCAGGGTAGCATGCATCCCTCTCTACTCTCAACTTGTACCCTCACAACAACCCTGTGAGGTAGGTTAGGCTGAGAGAAACTGGCTCAGTATCTCCCAGCAAGCTTCTTGACTGAATGGGAATTTGAACCCAAATCTCTCCAGTCCCATGTAGTACTGCTGCTGCTGTTGTTATTGTTGTTTCGATGTGCATGGTGCTTTACAGAATAGAAGATGACAGGTACCTGCCCCAAGGAGCTTACAGTCTAAAATTCTCCACAGAGGAGGCAACACAGAGAGGAGAGGGTAAACAGGAAGAATATGCATTCATATAATTTCAGTTACATGTATTTAATTTCAGTAGGGGACAAAGAAGTAGTCAATAGTACAGTGTTCCTAATTCCCATTTTTTTTTCTATCCCAACAGGTTGCAGACTAACCTCTCCTTTTCTGTTTTTCCTCTGGGTACCACAAAGAGCCACTCCCTGCTCTTCAGGTAGGCAGCACTAGTTGGTGGTTCAGGCAGATGCCAGTGTAGACACCATTCATTGCCTATTGGATGTCACTATGTTTCCCCCTCTTGTTACATGACTTGATCACTCTGACTCACAGTCGGAGGAAGTGTGATTTTTTTTTCCACGCTTTCAATGCATACCAATTGGCATATTGAAAGAGTTCAATATTTGTTAGTGTTTGTGAGTTTGAAAAACAGGGGATAGTGGTATCTATATTTGGCCATTGTCCGCATAATTCTGCAAACAGAAACCTAACAAAATGTGGTGTCAAAATGCCTAAGAATTTCAGTTTTCACTTATAAGTAAAGAACGTTCCTGGTCCTCATGACTGAAGGTTAATTTTTAATCCCTTTTTGAAAGTGGGCAGGCAATGTCTGTGAAAGTATCCTCTGCTGAGTAGATGAAGTTAAAATTCTGTGTCCTGAGAATAGCTTGTGTATTTCTTTCACCTTTTCCCTATGCACCCCATGGATCTTTCTTGCCCCATACCTTGACGGGAATGCGACTTTATGCTCATGAGAGTTCTACCAAGTGTGTTCATATGTAAGGGTTATCCTAAGACATTGTGTTGGTAGGCACTGAGATACCAACAGCTCCTGCAAGGAGCAGAGAACAAGGGGACGGACGGACGGACAGTGATTGAATGTGTGGGGAGGGAAAGAACTAGGACCCTGGTTTCTTGGATGGCTGCTTTGACAAAGGAGTCAAGGAGTCCCTGGAGTCCTACCCGCATTGTGGCCTGCTGGGAAGTCCTGTTGCCTCCGATGCCATTGCATTTACATTTCTTTGTACTTCTTGGCTTGGCAACTGGGGTGGGAAGGGGCATGCAGGACCCCTCAGAGATCAGATGTGGCCCAGGGATTTCCAGTTGCTGACCCCAAGCTAAGAGGGTCACTGAGCCCCAATGTAGACCATCGGCTGCTTACTGAGGACATAGTCAGAAGTCAGTGCTGCTACCCCAAAGTCTTGCAATCTGCCAAAATGGCACCACATGCTATAGGACAGTGTTTCTCAAACTGTGGGTTGGGACCCATTTGGTGGGTCCCGACCTGATTTCTGGTGGGTCCCACAGAGCATCCAATGAAAACACAGGTGATGGAAATATCAGATAAATAATTGCCTCAAGCCCTGAAGCTATTCAAAAATCAGATAGCTGCTAATTGCCCTGCAAACAGCTGAGCAGCAGTTTGCAAGCTTGTGTAAATATAGGGAGATAAATGTTTGAGCATCTTTTTTCTGGTTGTTTTTTTTCCAATTCTGTCAATGACAGGTAGTGGGGACAGGTGAAGGCTGGGTCACATAACTAAGCCCCTCAAGTCTTGAGGCTATTCATTAGGGCTGCCTCATTATGAGAAACTGATTGAGGTTTTTTTGCAAATAAAAAGTAAATAAATAAATATTACTGGTAAATAAATCAATATATTATTTTTTTTCTAGATCACCTTTTTTAAAAGTCTAACAGTGCAATCCTAACCAACTTTCCAGCGCCGGTGCAGCCACAATGCAACTCTGAGGTAAGGGAACAAATGTTCCCTCACCTTGAAGAGGCCTCCATGACTGCCCCTGCACTGCAAAATGCAGTGTGCGCCCTGTTGGCATAGCTACATCAGCGCTGGAAAGTTGGTTAGGATTGCGCTGTAATAAAGTTAGGTGGGTCCCAATGAGAGTGTCATTTTAATTGTTTTTTACTGTTTTAAAATGTGATTATTTTTGTATTGTATTTTTGTATTGTATTTTCTTTTTTTGTTGTAAGCCGCCTTGGGTCCCTTCCGGGGAGAAAGAAGGGATAAAAATACTGTAAATAAATAAATAAATAAACAAACAGTGGGCTAAAATGTTTGGGAACCCCTGCTATAGCAGATGCCTGGGAACTGTGGGAGCTGTCTGCAATGTTTCTGAGTCCCTGTGGTTGAGTGGAGATAGAATTTCATACACATTGGACAGCCGCCAAGTACATTTTTGACATCTAAATTTGAAATGATGGAATGTCCTCGTTTTGATTGTAAAAAATGAAATCTTCAGTCTTGTGGGTGGTAATCTTAAGGCACTAGTGTGAAATATTTGTCAGATTCAGTGTTTTGTATCATGTTTTTCAAAACGTTCTAAATCCAGCATGCTTGGGCTTGGGTTATAAAAAAAAGAAAAAGAAAAAAAAAGCAAGATTGCATTTTTTCCCAATTCTGTCAATGACAGGTAGTGGGGACAGGTGAAGGCTGGGTCACATAACTAAGCCGCTCAAGTCTTGGGGCTATTCATTAGGGCTGCCTCATTATGAGAATGAGGCATATCAATGTCAAGGTTTGCAAGCAAATTCTTTTCAACTTTAGAAGAGAAAAGCAGAGGGGTCATTTGATGGGGGGATTCTTGTCTTTTCAGATGCCAGAGACCTCCAAGGTAGAAGGTGCATCTCACCTGAGAGCAAGGCATCCTCCCTGAGGCAAGGCATCCAACTGGAGGACCATGCAGGAGAATTACGAGACACTCATCTCTCTGGGTAAGGATTCACTGCTCTTGAGAAAAGCTGTTGAACAGAAGAACAGCCATATTGGATCTTTTGCCCAGAATCCTGTCCTGTTTCCAGCAGTGGCCAACCAGAGGCTACTTAGGATCCCATCCTGTCCAACTTTCCAGGGCTGATACAGCCGTAATGCAGCCCCAAGATAAGGGAACAAATGCTCCCTTAAGGAGGCCTCCATTGCAGGATGCAGCGCACACCCCCAGTGACACAGCTGTATCGGCACTGTCCCAGTTGGATAGGATGGGGCTCTTAGAGGCTGTTTCTCCTTTCAAGCAAATTTAGTATTAGGGGATGGGCTTACATCTAACATGGCTCCCCAGTTCATGACCTCAAGAGTTTTAAGAACACTCATCTCTCTTTGACCCTTTTTAGCACAGCAGCAGAAAGCAGGCAAGACTATAAGAAGAGAGCCTTGCTGTATCAGACCGAGACATCCATCTAATCTGGCATCCTGTTTCCCAAAGTGGCCAGCCAGATCCCTTCAGAAGCCCAGAAGCAGGGCTTGAAGGCAGTAGCCCTTCCCCACCGTTGCCCCTCCTCACAACTGGTTCTAGAGGTACACTATCTCTGAACATGGAGGTTCTGCTTAGCTATTGCAGTGTAACCCTATTGCCCTGTAAAGTATAAAACAGAGCACGGCTGCAATGGAAAGTTTGCAAGGGATAATGCTTCACTGTGCTTAAAAAAAAAAGCCAATGATGGTGAGTACCAAATCAGAAAACCCTATAAATGCAACCATCCAGCTTTATGTTCTCTCATCTCTTTCTTGTTAGCAGAAGAGATGGCCATCAGCCTGCCTCGGATCACCGCACTAGCTGAGTCCCACCGGAGAGGGTTGGCATCCGGTGAGTCATTTGCACAAACAAGCAGAACACTGAAATTCTCTGCTACTTTAATCTAGTGAATGCAACCAAGCAGCCTACATTCTGCAGTTGAAATAACTGACATCTCCACTTAATTGACATATAACAATTTACATCTCCACTTAAAAGGATCTTGGATAACAAGTAATGGACAAGAGAAGAGCTCCACCTGAGGGGGCTGCTGCTGGTGGTCAGAGCAGTTTGCACTGGGCCTGATATGCCAAAGGTCCGCTCAGCATCACAGCTTCATGTTGTATATTGTATGCGGATACTGTTATCCGGCATACTGTTATGCAGATCTCAGACCTTTATGGGTGTTAATTTCTGCTTTTGAAATTCCCGATTTTGGAACATTTTGGAAAAGACAAGGAAGACTGGAAGAAGGAAGGGCATGGAGTCTGCGGTAGGGTATGCAGGCTTGGTTTGGTTTGGTTACAAATGATGTTTAAATGGTTTTGGTTTTTCTTCCTTCTGTAATCTAAAGGTGGGGTTTGCAAGGGATAATGCTTCACAATGCTTCACCAAATGGGCAAGCAAGGACATGTGATTAACAACATGACCAACTTCTTCTTTGTGTCCCAGATGAGCAACATTCACAAGGGATATTTCCCATGCTAAAAGTTGTTCTGAGAGTCGCTTCAGCACAGAGGCGTCGTCAAGGGGGAGGCAGGGGGGCCAGGGCGGGGGTGCAGAGGCTGTGCGGGGGGGCGCACAGCCTCTTTCAACCATCCACCGCGGCTTGCCGCCGAAATTCGGCGGCAAGCCGGACTAACTGAAGGAAAAAAAAAGGCCCTCATCGCGGCTTGCCGCCGAAATTCAGCGGCAAGCTGAACTGAAGAACTCAACTGAAGAAAAAAAATGTTTAAAACAACCGGCGCTGCGGCGCTGCTACACGGCGCGGACCAGCGAATCTTGGGCGCGCTGCCAAGAGCTTCCAAGAGCTATGGGGAGCTTCCAGTGCCTGCCTGGGGGGCAGTCAGTGTAGGCAAAAGTGAGTAAGAGGGCTAAAAGTCAGACTCCGCAGGATAGTAAACTGATAATTACAAAGAAATAGTAGTATTCTATTGGGTAATGCATGGGTAACCCAGGGCAAGCCCCCGGCTACCTTAAAATCCCCTTAAAAGTAATAAAAAACCACCCAGGAAACGTAAAAAAAACTTTATTAAAACCGAAACCTAATTTTGACAGGTTTATGACAGGGGTTATGACAGTTTTATGGGCGGGCGTAAAAGGTGGGGGCCCCGGGGCGTAAAATGTCTGGGTCCTCCTCTGCTTCAGCAAACACACCCAGGTCATTGCTGGGGAGACGGATTAGGCCCTGTTCATGGTACTGAAGCTCTCTCTTCCTGATCTCGTCACCAGGATTTCCACTTTCCAAACCCGACTTGCTCTCCTGGATGGATCGAGGGGAAGATTCATGGGTTCCAGACCTTCCGGAATCTGAGACAAGGGAGAAAGCAAGTGATTCCGGCCCAGGTAAGGTACCGACTCATGATGACTTCAAAATATGAACACCTTTGAGGTCTATCCTTCTTTGAGCAGGATCCAATTCGAAATGGAGCTCACGCCCTGCCTCCGCTTTCCCCAAGCAAAGAGAGCTTTACACTGGGGGCCTGGAGAGGGAGCGGGCTGTCAGAGGGCTCTCTCCCACTCAGGTACAGGCCCCCAAGGCCTCACCCTAGCTGGAAACTAATGTGCAAAGCATTGTCATTCAGTCTCCAGTAACCAATAATAGTTCTTGGGAGTGTTCTGAAAAGAATTGCGTGTGGATACATTTTCGCCAGCACCCTGGAGTTGAGAAGATTGGCTTGAGAGCTATTTTTCCTCCAGTTTGTTTCAGTTCTGCTATGATTCTTGAGCCCGAGTGCAACTGAAGAGTAGGCCTGTTTCAGCATAGTGGGACTTATCTCTGCGTAAGCATGCGTAGGATTGTGCTGTAAATGATTGGCTGTTGCAGAGCGTTAGTTACAGCTCAGTCCTATGCATATTTGCTCAGTGGGAATCACTCCCAGGTAAGCGTGCGTATGATTGTAGCCCTCGTTGTGGAAGAGGATGCATCATGGGAGATAGCTTACGCCTGCATCCTTTGTCCCTTTAGGTGACGAGTTGAGAAGGAATGATGACGCAGGTGTTCCTCCTCAAGAGTATCCCAGAGAGATGGACCCACAGGCAAAGAGCTCCTTGGAGGCAAATTCGCTTGAGGGAGAGAGCCAGCCGGAAGGGAGACTGAGACACTCAACAGCAGAAAGAAAGGAGCAGCAAGCAAAACCCCTTCCTCTGGGGACAGGCATTTCTAACCCCCCGCTGCCCCTTGGGAAGCCACAGGGGGGCGACAGAGGTCATCAGTGCGCCGAGTGTGGCAAAAGCTTCAGCCAGAAGTCCAACCTCCTCAGGCATCAGAGGCTTCATTTGGACGAGAGGCCGCACAAATGCGACGGGTGCGAGAAGAGTTTCTCCGAGGCTGAGGCTCTGGCCAAGCATCGCAAATGTCATGTGGGCAACAAGCCTTACAAGTGTGGGGACTGTGGAAAAAGCTTCAGCTGGACCTCACACCTGGAGAGGCACCGGCGGATCCACACAGGGGAGAAGCCCTATGAGTGCAAGGAGTGTGGGAAGGCATTCAGTGTTGGGTCGCACCTGGAGAGGCACCGGCGGATCCATACGGGAGAGAAGCCCTATCAGTGCAAAGAGTGTGGGAAGAGCTTCACTGTCAGCTCTACCCTGGTCCAGCACCAAAGGACTCATGCCAACGATAAGCCCTATCAGTGCGAGGAGTGCGGGAAGGGTTTCAACCTAAGTGCTAACCTTGTGGCGCATCAGAGGAAACATCTGGGCCAAAAGCCATACGAGTGCCCCGACTGTGGGAAGACATTCAGCTTCACTTCCCATCTGGAGCGACACCAGAGAATCCACACAGGGGAAAGGCCCTATCAGTGCACAGACTGTGGAAAGAGTTTCAGCCGTAGCTCCCACCTCTATAGGCACCAGAGAATCCACACAGGGGAGAAGCCGCGCCAGTGCATGGATTGTGGGAAAAACTTCTACCTCAGTGCGGCCACCCTACATCACCTCCAGACTTCTCCAACCAGGGGTAGGGATCCCACAAAGTGTGCGGAATGTAGCCGTAAACGGTCTGCCCCCCAGCCCCCTCCACCTCCCTCGCCACCAATTTGTAGCGAGAAGCCCTATAAGTGCCCTGACTGTGGGAAAGGCTTTGGTCAGAGTTCATCGCTGGTTAAACACCAGAGAATCCACACAGGAGAAAGGCCTTATCAGTGCCCAGAGTGTGGGAAAAAGTTCAGCTGGTGCTCAGCCCTGATCAAACACAAGAGAATCCACACAGGCGAGAAACCCTACCGCTGCGAGGAGTGTGGGAAAGCCTTCAGTGTCAGCTCACATCTGGAGAGGCACCAGCGTGTACACTCACCTGACAGGCCCCACAAGTGTGTTGAATGCGGGAAAACCTACGGGGAGTTGGTGTCGCTGGTCAAGCACCAGAAATCCCACGCAGCCGAGAGCAAGCGCTACCAGTGCCCTGACTGTGGGAAAAGCTTCAGTTGGAGTTCCCACTTGGAAAGGCACCGAAGGATCCACACAGGGGAGAAGCCTTACGAATGCAGCGACTGTGGGAAAAGCTTCAGCGTCAGCTCCCACCTTGACAGACATCGGAGAATCCACACTGGGGAGAAGCCCTACCGCTGCAACGAGTGTGGGAAAAGCTTTAGCGTCAGCTCCACTCTCCTCCAGCACCAGAGGACTCACTTGAGCGGGAAGCCTCACAAGTGCAAGGAGTGTGGGAAACGGTTTCTGGCCAGCGCTCAGCTGCTTACGCACCAGCGGACCCACCGGGGCGAGAAGCCCTACGAATGCACCGTTTGCGGCAAAAGCTTTGGCTTTGTCTCCCACCTAGAGAGACACCGGAGGGTCCACACAGGCGAGAAACCGTACCAGTGTCCCGAGTGTGGGAAATGCTTCAGCCGCAGCTCACACCGCAACCGCCATCAGCGCACTCATGCGACTGACCAGCCCTCCAAGGGAGGGGCACGGGGAGGAACCGAGGGGGGGAAAGGCGTCTCCTCGTCCACCAGTTCCAAGCACTACAAGGAGCCAGTTTCTGCTGTCCCTGAGCCCCCGCTGTCATTCATGCCACCCTGGTGGAGCGAGGGGGACAGGAACAGCAACCCCCCAGCTGCCCCCACATGGCCTGAGTTTCCAACTCCTTTCCAAGGCCCCAGCCCCAATGCCACTCCAGTGGGGGGGCTGCGGGGATGGGGCATGAAGGGGTTCTTACCTCCAGATACGTGGAGGTTGGGAGAAAGCAGCTCCAGCTGGGTGTCTACCCTCACCCAAGAGGGGTGGCCACAACCTCCCCCCACATCCTAACTGGGTTCAGACCTCAACTTCCAGAGCCACTTGTCAAGGGAAGCAGTCCTTTTCCACTCCCCCTCTCAACTGTCTTAAGGATCCAGAGCGGATTCACCCATTCCAAAAAGCACATGGTACAGTCCTGCCAGGATGGTACCACTTCAGCATTCAGGGTGCATTTGTGCATGTTTGAATGTTTTTTCATGTAGAAAAAAAATCCACCCTTGCATGTAGACAATTAGCATGTTGAGGAGAAGTGAGAATCCACCCTTTGAGGGATGTTTCCATGTGCAGGAAGCTTTTGATGTGGGATGCATTGAAAGGTGTGATAATTCTTGTGTCTGCATTCTGAGATGACAGACTCCCAGATAGGCTGTGCCATGTCCTTGTTCTGAATGCTTAAACTGGCCCTAAGCTGGAGTTGTTGGGAATAGGTTCAAGGTTGCAGTGAGCGCAATCCTAACCAGTTTTCCAGCGCCGGTACAGCCGCAATGCAGCCCCGAGGTAAGGGAACAAATGTTCCCTCACCTTGAAGAAGCCTCCATGACTGTGCACAAAATGCAATGTGCACCCTGTTGGCACGGCTGCACCGGCGCTGGAAAGTTGGTTAGGATTGCGCTGTTAAGCAGAGAGTGTAGCTACATTTCCTACTCAGGCAATTACTGTCGGTGTAGGCATAACAAAGGTGAAACTATCATTCAGCAGAGCGCATTATTTACATATGAGACAGTTCCAGGTACATGTCTTGGCATCTCTGGGTAGCATCAGAAGTTGAGCCATTCAGAGTAGCATTTATTTGGTCTTCTAGACTCAGAGTCACTGATATGAGTCATCTTTCCCTTCTGGCATCTCATTGCAAGTTGAAAGAGAAGAGTATGTGATTTCCCCTGGCTGCATCCACTATGAGTGCCATGTCCCATTAGCCATTTCAGCAGCGAGTTGCCCAGTGCAATGTGTGGAGAAAGGAGGCAACTGGAAGGATAGTATGTCAGGCCTTTTGTCAGGGGCTCACCAGAGGTATAGAGCCAGCCCTGGCCTGCTGCCATCTCTAGTTTAAGGCAAGCTGCCATCAGCCAGTTCTTGGAAAGGTCAGCGTTGCTCTGTGCTTGAAGGACCATTGGTCTGGATGCACATCCATGCTGCACTGTGCTCCTGGAGTGGTCTGAGAACTGCTTCTGTGTGGCCAGCTAGAGAGATAAAGCCTTGCACCAAGTCAGAGTATTGCTCCATAGAGCTCTATCCAGTCTATTTTGACCGGTGGCTCAGACATAGGTCTTCCTTGGCTCTGCTGCCTGCGATCCTGTTAACGGGAGAAGCAAAGCGATGGATTCATGACCACTGGGAATCTGACACAAGCACACACACAAGCAAGAGGGCTAGAAACTTGCCCTGTTTCTTTCTAAATGACGCCTGTACTGGGTGCCCAATACCAAATGCCACACATGCACGGGACAATCATGGACTATTCATAGAGCTTTGTATAATGCTATTTTCCCTCATCACCATGGCATTTGACTTCCCAAGCGCTATACCGCGCTCTGCTTGGGGGTATATACATACATTCTCAACGGGAGGGAGCAGCAATGCTGCAGTTCTCAATGGGAGCAGCAATGCTTTACAGAACATTTGTAAAGGACTGAACAGACTTGATTGCTTTTTCTCTCGCAATAACCTTGCGAGGTCAGTCACCATTGCCCATTTTACAGGAGGGAAAGTCAGGCTGCAGGAGTGCGACCTGCCCAGAGGCCACAGAGTGAGTCTCCTGGATCCAAGCCCAATTTCGAATCACTGTCTGTATGACCATCAGTAGGCTTACCAGATCTCCAACCGGGACAGAGTGCTAGACCTTTAGGAAAAGGAATGTGGGCAGGTGTAGCTTGTTAAACCTTACGGCACAATCCTAGGCATGTCTACTCAGAAGCAAGCCCCATTATGTTCACCTGCCCACATTCCTTCTCCTAAAGGTCTAGCACTCTGTCCCGGTTGGAGATCTGGTAAGCCTAACCATCAGTGTCTTGGCTACAGCCTACAAGGCTTTAGTAGATCTTGCCTATTGATGTCTGTCTGTTGCTTTTAACCCCGACACCCCCCCCCCCATCAGATCCTGGCTCACAAACATATTTTCTCAGGCCCCCAGCAGAACTGTCTGGCTGGTGTTCTGTTTAATTTTCACAATCCATTCCATTGATTATATAAGACCTTGAATTATATTTCATAGGCTTACCAGATCTCCAACCAGGACAGAGTGCTAGACCTTTAGGAGAAGGAATGTGGGCAGGTGTAGCTTGTTGTTAAACTCTTAGAGCACAATCCTAGGCATGTCTACTCAGAAGCAAGCCCCACTGAACACAATGGGGCTTGCTTCTGAGTAGACATGCCTAGGATTGTGCTCTAAGGGTTTAACAAGCTACACCTGTCCACATTCCTTCTCCTAAATGTCTAGCACTCTGTCCCGGTTGGAGATCTGGTAAGCCTAATATTTCATGGAGGTCTTTTTTTCAAAATCAGCTCATGGACCCCATTTCTCTTTTTGATTCAGAGTTCAGAATCTGGGATTTCAATAGATGGTTAAAGAGTCGGGAGTTGGCGTGTTTAGGAGAGGACTGCCTCCTTTTCTCCATTTTGAAAGGCTGCTGCATACTGTTTCACTCCTGGCCTCTGCACTTGCCAATGGACCAGAAGCTGAGCCTCCTCTGTACTTGTGCCTTTAAGAGCTACTTGATATGTCGGAATAAGCAGGTGATGCTTTTCATAGCATGGAGAGAAACATCATCATTTGCTGATGTCTGCATGTGAACCTGCTGTTCAAAGGTGCGGCTGCAGAGGCCAGAAGACAAGCTGGCAACCTCTTCTTGCTGGTTTGTCTTCTTCGCTGATGTGTCCCAAATGTCCTGCATGGGGATGTGCAACTCAGGCATCATTTGAGCCGGAACTATCCATGACGGTTCTTCCAGAACCTGCTTTTAAAGTCAGGGCTTAGTCCTAGAAGAGCCTGCAACGTCCCCTACCAATGCAAAAAGTGCGCTTCACTCACCATCGAGGGAAATGGCCTATTGGGGCCATTTCTGGGTTTAGGAGGCCAAGCTTCCAAGTGGGAGGGGATGTGGCAACCAGGCAGGCTTGGAATACCAGCATCTCTCTTTTGAAATGAACCTATAGATGTGGGCATTTGAATTCCAGAAGGGTCCAGAGAGCCCTAGCATCAGCTATGCAGTTCAGAACCTGCATAAGACAGATTGACGGCCCAATTCGATTGGTCCTCTGCATCACCAGAACTCATGCTCTGGCGGCACAGTGTGCTTTATGGCTGTCGCCAAAGGCAACGTGTGGTAGAGCACGGCTGGGCCGCCACCGCAAACAATAAGTGGCTGTGCAGCAGTGGAGCCAGGAACAGCCCCGGTGTCAGTAAGTCAGTGCAGGTGGAGGGTGGGCAGAGGGCAGAACAGGGAGGGGAGGGGGAGGAAAAGCGGAGACCAGGGTGGGGAGGGGGGCAGATCGAGGCCGGGAAGGGGGTGGTATTGGCAGCAGCTATATTGCCAGTATCCTGTCCCCCTTACCAGCTCAATCTGCCTTCCCGGGTCCACTCAGACTTGCGCCAGCAAGAGAGCTGGTGCAGGTCCAAGTAGATCCATCCAGGAAATGGTGACTCCCCCCCCCCCCCGCAGAATGCAGCATGTGCTTTGGTGGTGTGGCTGCATCAGCAGGTGGGGAGGTTTGATAGGATTGGGCTGTGAGTCATGATTGCAAAGGCTCCAGGACATGCCTGCTTATTCCAGATTCATTCATCTTAGGTAAAGCCAAAGGACCATTATTAAGAACACAGAAGCATAGACCAAAAGCGGCTTTGTGCTGCCAGCCCTGACCCTGGGCTTCTGAGGTCCTAGTGCCTCATTTTTTAGACCTGAATGCTAGAAAGAGAACCTGCAACTATCCAAGAGGTGCTGGCCTTCCTTCAGCATAACCAGCCGAATGCATGACTCCCAAATGATTTCTTAGAATAAAAATATATTATGCTAATAGCCCTGTTTCTTATACGTAGGCTTACCAGATCTCCAACCAGGACAGAGTGCTAGACCTTTAGGAGCAGGAATGTGGGCAGGTGTAGCTTGTTAAACCTTAGAGCACAATCCTTGGCATGTCTACTCAGAAGCAAGCCCCATTGTGTTCAGTGATCTACCTATACGTGATCTCAGGCACCCTTGCAGTAAACCTAAAAAATGGCCCAATATTATTACCGGGGGGGGGGGGGAATTTGTAGCTCAGGACAGGTACTTTGGGAAGGGCTGTAGCTCATTATTTGCTTTGTATGCAGAAGGTTGTGGGTTCAATCCCTGGCATCTCCACTTATTTATTTTTTTTAAGGATTTCAGGTGATAGGACTGGGCAAACATGAGACCATGAATTGGCTTCCACCAGGCACCAGGGCCTCCTCATTCCCAAGGTCTTAAACAAGAGGACAGCCTGCCTTTTGTCTTCACAAACGTGAAGAAAGCTGCAGCTAATTAACATTTTGCCCCAAAAGGCAGCACAACCTAGATGCTGCAGTTCACAGAAAAGTTTAGCAAGCATGTAAGAAGTGCAGGCTTGGGACATGGGTTCAAACCTCCCCTGTGTTGTAGAGTCACTGGGCAGGCTTGGGTCAATATACACTGTACCACCTGCTGGATAGGACAAATCCTCACTTCTTTTGGTCCTCTCATCCCTTCCTGCTTGCCCAGATTGGGACATGGTGCTGATGCAATCATTAGGGATGCAAACTCCAAGGCTGCTGAGAACCCTAGGAAGGGGGGGGGGGCTAATGGAGAAACTATTCGCTGCCAGAGTTCATCATTTTGCATCCAGAGCTCAAGAATCTGGTCTGACTCTTTAGTCTCTCAAGAGTATCTCTGTGTCCGGCTTACTGTTTGTTTGTCCTTCTTTTCAATGCTCTTTTAATTGCTTGGGAGACCAATGACATAACAGCATTCTGAAATGAGCTCCATCTATCTGGAATTCATCTGTACACTAGAACTTTGTAGAGGGGTTTACGTTGTTGTTGTTGTTTTAATTATCACTATTACTATTATACTACATATTATATTATTCTATATTGCTGAGGTTGGGGAACCTCAATAAAGGAGAAAATATGGCTGAAACTCAAAAGACTTGGTTCTCATTTTCTCTGGGAATAGTCCAGTTCTTGGTTTTAGTAAGCAGTCTTATTGTTAACAGCTATGTGCATGTGGCATGCACAAAGGTGCCATTCTATGTTTGTTTTTCTTTCTTGGCAGCCTCCTTAGCATTTAATAATTGCGTAAAGGGCAGAAATCCAACAGGTGAAGCCTTCCCTATCCTTGCTTGCCTATGCTGGGGGGAAAAATCACCCATTGAATTTAACTGTCATTCAAATGTTAGAGGAAAATAACCAGATTGTGGGTGCTTTCAGGCGAGGGCTTTTTCCATATTATATTGCTGTGATGTTTGTCAAAGGTAGAATAGCTCAGTGTTTTCACAAAATCCTGCCCCTCAAGCGCTTATCCAAAAGAGCGCTCCTCGGGGCAGGCCCAAACCTCCTGACACCTGAGGCGACATACCA
This sequence comes from Plestiodon gilberti rubricaudatus, assembly GCA_026170595.1. Lineage (NCBI taxonomy): Eukaryota > Metazoa > Chordata > Lepidosauria > Squamata > Scincidae > Plestiodon > Plestiodon gilberti. Next base: position 249,096,662 of record JANXHW010000002.1, read on the forward strand.
AATACTGCCCCTCCTCCCACTCTCCAATGTTCTAGCTCAGCATTCTCCTCCCCTCCACATTTTCTCTTCCTCTCTGTCCCCTATTTCCTTGCAGAAGAAAGAGGTGGAACAAGGGAGGCAAGTAGGCAGGAAGAGATGAGCACTCCCCCCTCCCACCACCAATCTGCTTCCTGAGGCGGCTGCTTCAATTGGCCTCATAGATGGGCCAACCCTGGCACTCCTCCCCCCTTTTTTTAAACAGCCCTCTTTCTTCTCCATATCTGTGTCCCATATTTGCGTCTTGCACTTTCTCCCCTCCCCAAATAGCAAGGAGAAAGGTCTCCTTTTGCCACCAGGACACCCCAGGCTATTGCTGCTCCCACAGCCACGTTTAGTTCCAGCCATGCATCAATATTTAATGTACCTTACAAAAAGTTGACCCTGGTCAAGTGTGAATGCGCTCAGAAAACAATTAATAAAAAACTATTACAGTATGGTATTAGTTTACAGATGGCCAGCGGGTGGCACAGTGGGTTAAACCACTGAACCATGAGCTGTCGATCGAAAGGTCGGCAGTTCGAATCCGCGACGGGGTGAGCTTTCGTTGCTTGGCCAGCTCCTGCCAACCTAGCAGTTCCAAAGCATGTTAATGCAAGTAGATAAATAGGTACCACTGTGACTTGCGGGAAGGTAAAAAGCGCTCCTTGTTCCAGCCGCATGCTACGTGCTGCGGCAAGGAGAGTCATGCCGGCCACATAACCACGGAGGCGTCTTCGGACAACGCTGGCTCTTCGGCTTTGAAATGGGGATGAGCACCACACCCTAGAGTCGGACACGACTGGACTTAATTGTCAGGGGTCACCTTTACCTATTAGTTTACAGAGATTGTACAGGGACTGAATATGCAGATTCACAGTGAACCAGAGGGGAAAAAACCCTGCCATAGCCAGTAACCGGAAATAAAATAGCAAAGGTAGATTCAGTTGTGGAAGTGAATGTGCATTAACAGGGAGGAAGAGAAACCCACACCACCCCCAAAACCCAGCTGGGCCTTTTTGCATCCACATCTCCAGAACTGTACAGTTGTTCTGTTCATTTCCCCCAAAACTTTCTGCAGTTTCAAAAGAAATAGATTAAGGACGAAATCCTAACTAAAGATCCGGCCGGTGGCCCAGGGCAGCCTGCCAGATCACATTCCTGCTCCGGACTGTCATGCGGTAGGTTGGAGGTTGGACTGTCATGCGGTAGGTTGGAGGTTGGAGGGACATTCGTCCCCTTCCCCGGGTGTAAACCGGGACCAGCCCTATCGGCCTTCTCGGATTTCCGTCAGCTAAATAGCTGGCGGAAGTAGGAGGAGGCAGTGTAACGGCCGAGCCGGCCTGGAGGGGACAGGGATACGGCGGATGCCATCCCCGCCTCCTCCCAGGCCGGCTTGCCCAATGGCCCCCCTCCTTCATCGCCTGGACTGCCCATGCGGCTGCTGGTGGGAGTCTTACTTGCCTCTGGCGGCCGCATGCTCGTCCTGGCAGCGGAGTGAGGGAGGCCGACCTTGCGCCAGCCTCTCTTACTCCCGAGTCGTTGCAAACATGCAATGGCTTCCAGCGCTGGAGCACTGCCGGCAGCTTACACTGGATCTTGCAAGAGCAGGTAATGCAAGATCATCTTGGACTACAAATAACAACATGATAATGTGAACCCCAATACAAAGCCCAGCAGCAAATGATGGTAGTTCCAGAAGAAACGCCCCATCCAGAAGCAGCCTAAGAAATAAAATAAGAATGTTAGAAAAGCCCTGCTGGATCTGGCGGACAGCCCATCTAGTCCAGCATCCTGCTCCTCGAGGGTGGTGGTGAAGTTTAAAACAACCTGGATCCAATTCTCCCCTCTCCTACAGCTATTTTTAAAATTAACAGCGCAGTCCTGCATAGCATATACAGCGTGAGCCAGTACATGTCTACTCAGAAGTAAAACCTACAGATGTCAATGGAGCTTACTCTCTCTGTGTGCATAGATTTGCAGCCTAAAAGACTGGAGATCCCATCCAATCATAGGTCTCCGACGTCTCGTCTCCATCTAATACAGTCTGAACACGTGGATGTGAAAACAAGCATATTGTTCACTAGCGTTCCGCGCTTTCTTTCAAAAATAAGGAAGAGAAGTGAAAACTTGAACAAGTATTGAGCAAAATCGAATACACGAGATCAGTTTGGAAAAAAAATGGAGAAAGGATGAGACACGAGATAAGGTTTTTTTTTTTTTTTAAAAAATTAAAGGTAACAAAACAAAAACACCCCGCTGCAGGTTTGATTTCCAGGCTAACGTGACAATTGAACAAAGCTGGGTAAAACGCCGGAAACTGATTGGTCGCGCAGATCAGAGCGGACCTGAGTGGAGCCCGTGGGAGGAAGTGAAGGTGCGAGAACAGGTGCCGATGATTTGTCAGCGGCTGGCTAGAGCTTGTGTACGTCAACGTTGGAGGCAACTGGAAACGAGAGCTCCGTGTGCAGGATGGAAGGGCGAGTGGGCAGGCTGGAGGAAATGGGCGCAAGGATTGTGGCTCTGATACACAGCGCAGTCGCTTTGAAAGAAGACTTGCAAATTGAACTGGGTGAGGGCCAGCGTCTGCTGACTTGAAGAGGTTAATGTAAATTTAAAGATGGCTTGATCCGATGAGCCTGGCAAGGTGCCTGTAAGGAATCGATTTATTCCTTCCAACAATAATCTAGAGAAATTGACGATACTCATTATTAGGGCTTACTTTTCTCAGGTGTGGGAACGAAGCCCTGGCTCGGCTTTGTCTAGAACATATTACTCTGAAAGGGAAATAATTATAATGGAATATTTTATGCCAGGGTTCCTGCCTAAGCATATATTCTCTGGAGTAAACTAAATCCTATTGATTTCGATGGTGCTGGCTTCCTGGTAACTAAGCCTGTTTTGGATTTAAGGTTCTTCTTTCCAGGTCCAGTGGGGGTCTGTGTTAATGGGTATATGGTGAATGAGTCTATTGTCTGGAGGTGCTGCTTGTCCCCCTACCGGTGATGGTGAGGAAAAATCAAACTTCTAGTTGAGATTTTTTAATGGGAAGGATAAAGGATCACCTTTTTTAAAACACAAAGTTTCCCTCTAGAAGTCCCATTGAGATGAATAGGAGATGACTGAGGACCAAATGGGATAATACACAAACTGCATGGTTAGGGCCTCCTGTGGATATCCTATTTACCAAAAACGGTAATGTGAGGTCCTAATCTGGATTGGGACCAGGGTGGGGAGGGGGGCTTTAACCCTGTGATCCAATTTGGGCTGCCCCTCCCCAAATGCTGCTATTTGGTCTGGAATGGTAATGCCTTTGCACAGGAAAGAGTGATTCTCCTGCTTCTGTTTGCATAGCTTTCAATGGTCTGTACCCCCATGTTGGCTACTGAGAGGGGATTCCATTTGGGTTATCACCCTCTTGGGAGACAGCCGGTGACTCTCTCCACTCTTGGTTAATTGAGAGAGTCCTTGCAGCAAGCTCTGCTCCCATTTGCTCAGAAACAAAGACTGTGTTTAAACCTATTTAAAGAGAAATTAAAATGCTGAGGGAGTGTTGAGGATTTGGAAAATTGTATTGTGTCCTTTCCTTTAATCTGGAAGACCTGGAGGGCTCTTTGACATCTGATGAATAGCCTGTGCCATGATGTATGCCATGCTTGCGTCTTTTGACAGCACGGGAGTTTAAGGACCAGGAAGATCAAGGCTGCTCTCAAGAAGTGTCGGTTGTGGACGTGGTATCTGATGGAGCGGCACAGCCAGATCAGACCCCTCTGGCTCCACCAAAGCAGCCGCAGGCCTCCTCTCCTTCCCAGGCCTTCGCTGCAATGCATCTGGATGGCAACAGCAAGGGGCAGCACATGCCAATGCTTGGTGAGCAGTTCATGTTGAAACCTGGAGAATCTGGAATTCTGCCCTTCAATCACCTCTAAACAGAAAGTTTGCATAGAAGTTGTTATACAATCAGGTTTGCGTAAGGCGCTCTTGCATCTGGCCCAGACCCCATAGTATTGCTGTGTGTTTTTTTATGACATTAACGTTGCTTCGTTGATTATAACCGGGATCCTCTCATCATCCAACATTTAGTTTTTGATAGTAGCCAGCCAGATGTCTCTAGAAGCCCACAAATGGGACATGGATTCAATTTTATTCCCTTGTTTGTCCCTGGTATCTGGTAAATTGACTCTGAACTTGGAAGTTTCCTTCCTCTATCATGGGTAATAGCTAGGCTTACCAGATCTCCAACCGGGACAGAGTGCTAGACCTTTAGGAGAAGGAATGTGGGCAGGTGTAGCTTGTTAAACCTTAGAGCACAATCCTAGGCATGTCTACTCAGAATAGGCTTACCATATCCAAAGGGGGACAGGGTGCCTACACCTTTAACCATTGTAAAAAGAGGGAATTTGGGTAGGTGCAGCTCATAATGGAAGGGTGCAACAAGCTGCACCTGCCCAAATTCCCTCTTTTTACAATGGTTAAAGGTGTAGGCACCCTGTCCCCCTTTGGATATGGTAAGCCTAACTCAGAAGCAAGCCCCATTGTGTTCAGTGGGACTTGCTTCTGAGTAGACATGCCTAGGATTGTGCTCTAAGGCTTAACAAGCTACACCTGCCCACGGCTTAACAAGCTACACCTGCCCACATTCCTTCTCCTAAAGGTCTAGCACTCTGTCCTGGTTGGAGATCTGGTAAGCCTAGTAACAGCGTTTGATAGACCCACCTGCCCTCCCATAGGCTTGTCAAATTTGAAAGCCATCTAAGCCAGTGATCATCATGATCCACAGCTTGTGGCAGAGAAATTCAGAAGTTGCGCTCTCTCTGTGCTGCTGTGGTTGTATATGGGTGAGCTGATGCTAGCTGGATCCAGGCAAAACTGAAGTAACAGTCAGTGTCTTCCATCATTGTCGGGATTCAGCTCCCTCTGGGTGCTCAGCCTTGGGGATGAGATTGTGGCTGGGAGTGCCTTCAAGCTCCAGCTGCTAGGCTCCAACCTTCTCATTCCAATTCAGATCTAAAGGCTAACGTTCATGCTTCAGAATTCAAGGTTAGGCTGTTTAATGCAACGTGGTTATTGCACGATGGGTGCAGGTGAATATGTGGAGAATCCTGTTTCAGAACTGGATTCCTCTGGATCAGAACTGGATTCCTCTGGATCAGAACTGGATTCCTCTGGATCCTCTCCAGTTTTGCATTTGTACAAGGAAATGGTAGTTCCTGTCCACCACCACCATATTAATAGTATTTATATACCACTTTTCAACAAAAAGTTCACAAAGCGGTTTACGGACAAAATCAAATGATTAAATGGCTCCCTGTCCCCAAAGGCCTCCCTGTCCCCAAAGGGCTCACAATCTAAAAAAGATGCAGAAGACCACCAGCAAACAGCCACCAGAAAGACACTGCTGGGGTGAAAGGGGAACAGTTGCTTTCCCCCTGCTAAATAAGAGGAGCACCAATTGAAAAAGTGCCTCTTGCCCAGTTAACAGGGGAGAATACTTATAATCGGCATTTATATACTGCCTTTTCTTTGGTCATCAGATTTCTCCTCTGACTTTAATTATGGTTTACTGTCTTGTCAGTCTCCCACTTTTCCATGTGCTGCTCTTTGGGGCACTTCCCCAAAGAACAGCACATCTGCACAGAGCAGTCAAGGAGCAGTGAGGAACAGATGGGATTAGCAAGGGCAAGCCAATTTATTGTACTTGTGAATATGAACAGCAGCTCAACACTTCAGGCAGTAAACTAGGAGCATGGGTGTCTGTGAGTGGGGATTATCTATTAGAAATGTATACTGTACAGTATATAAAAATTCTAGAACTAAGAAAATGGTTTGTGCATTCTTCTTTCCTTCTCCCTTTCCCTGGAAAAAAAAGACATTGGGGGGGGGATGAAAAGTTCTTCCCCTTACAAACATGGTCCATTTCTTGCAAGAACGTCTATGGAAAAACCTCTCAATCTCCATTAAGGGGAGGCACCTTAAACACTAACAACTTAACTTGATTGTGGCATAGCCTCTTGTCAGATGTGTGAAGTGTAGGCAGACATATCACCTGTTGCATCCTTTTAATTATGTTTCTTGTGTTGGGCAGATGCCATCTTGAAGAACCAAGAAGCTCTCCAGATGGTCTTGAGGAACCAGGATCTGCTGAAGAGTCTTGTGGACAGACTCCAGAAGACCGTGTCCAACATTGATGAAAGGCTTCGTAGCATCGAGCAGGAGATGGGTCTCCTTGCTCGGTTCACCCAAGAACTCAATGAAGTGGAGAATGAAGTCAACTGGGGTTGAAAATACCATTCCTGCTGCCACCATCCAAACAGTGTCTGGCTTTTTATCTGAGGTGACAACTTGAAATAATGCTCTCTGCAGAGGGAGAGGGAGAGAGCTGGCTGCATAAAGTTTGAGGAAATATTTCCTCCCTACCAATTTGAAATATTTGACCTCCACAGAGAAACACTGCTGTTCCTGTGAACAGCATGAGATCTCGGATTTTTATGTATTTCTCCAGCCTTTTATCCATCCTAGAACTTAAGGCAGTGTATATGGGCCCCCCAAGCAGTATCCCAGCCAGAAACTCCCACCCCTGGCTTCAGCAAAATGACTGTATCACATGTCCTTGAAGCATGCCCTGAAATTGTATCTGCATTCCTTTTGTCATAGCCTTCAGTTACCCCAGCATCTGTTTTTCTTTAATGGATTTCTCCAATGGGAGTGAAGCAAGAAAGCTCTCTAAACCAGGGGTGGCCAACCTTTCAACATGAATGCTCCTGGCCCTTTAATGGTTGTATAGGTGAGGGCATTTCAGCAGGGGCAGCTGCTTTAGCAGCACCATCAGCACTTGCAGCTGCCAAGATTCTGTCTTCTACACAACTCTTAAGAACACAGAGGCCCTAATGGGGGAAGGTTGGCCACCCCTGCTCTAAACCTTTCTCCCCAGTGTGAACAGCAACAGAAGTTTGGGCAGAATTCTCTTTCCCCTTAGACGCTCCTGCTGTGTACCCCTCCTAACCAAGCCAAGATGCCGGCAAATGGGAGTGAACAGCTGGGATGCCTAATAAAGGGGGGGGGGAGGAGACTGTGCCAAAGTCCTTGTGAAAAGGGTGACTTGCTTCTTTCATGGCTAGAGGAAAGGAAGGTTGCTGCCGGTTGTCCTTCTTCTGAAGCTCTTCAGGTGAGGTGTTAAAATGTGAACAGATTGCGGGGAGTCCTAGCCTGGACTGAGTGCAAGGAGGACTTCCCTTGGAATGCAGCAATTGCTTAATGGAAATTGCTACCTGCAGCAGCAGGACAGCTGTGCGAGAAGGTGAAGAGAAAAGAAAGACTGTCTGCATAACCAGTGCCAAGAGCTCCCTGCTGGATAGACTAAGAGAGAGCCTTGCACAAAGCAAGCTCCTAGTCATGTAGTCTAAACACAGCTGTACCCCCAAGTTTTTTTAATGGGGATTTCTGATAAATGGTGCTGAGCCTCAAGCCTGTGTTGATCATAAGTTTACTATCCACTGCTCCCTAGTATTCCTGAGATTATTGGGCACTCTGCACATGCTCAGAACTACTCTTATGGTTTCTGGCCTTGTAGCCAGGCTGTTAGGCAGCCTGGAGGTGGAGGATGCATGCAGTCCTCTAGGGGAGGGATGTTCAGATCACGCTCGGACGCTCTCTTCCCTTTCTCTTGTGCTACATATTCCAGCACATGAACATAAGGTTTGCTGATGTAGCAGGAGTGGGCAGGACAATTCTACTGAGCAGGCATTGAGTAAGTGTAGCTTTTCTTGGTATAGATAGGCTTGCCATATCCAAAGGGGGACAGGGTGCCTACACCTTTAACCATTGTAAAAAGAGGTAATTAGGGCAGGTGCAGCTCATAATGGAAGGGTGCAACAAGCTGCACCTGTCCAAATTCCCTCTTTTTACAATGGTTAAAGGTGTAGGCACCCTGTCCCCCTTTGGATATGGTAAGCCTAGATAGAGATGTGAGGGGGGAGGACAGTTAATGGGCTAAATTTCTACATAGCAGGCAGCTGCTAAGGAAAAGGAGCCCTGCTATTTATTTAAAATAAAGGAGCCTATTTGTTTTTGTTTTTTAAATAGCGTAAGTACTATGCAAAGACACTGAGACAGACTGTGTTCACATTCTTACTTAGCCATACAGTGCCAGTGCTACTGTTGTGTTGTTGCCCCATTGGAAGTACTACTAATAATATATTCCAAGTTGACCTTGTTCAGATGCTTCTGTGCTGAAGAGCTGCAGGCTGCTGCTCTCTATCACCTGTGTCTGACTTTCTCCTAGTTGACCTGCAGCGTTCAGTGCCTGAATCATGTACTGGGCTGCAGCTGGTTGCAGGAACAGAGCCAATGAGATGCTGTAATTATGTGCTCTGCCTGGCCTGCTGCCCTTGCAAAGCCTCCAAACAAATGTTTCATCTCTTATCTATTTATTTATTTTTATTTTTCACATTTTTATACCGCCCTTCCTCCAAGGAGCTCAGAGTGGGGTACATATTTCCTCCCCTCCTTTTGTCCTCACAACAACCCTGTGAGGTAGGTGGGGCTGAGAGATAGTGACTGGCCCAAGGTCACCCAGGAAGCTTCGTGCCTGAGCGGGGATTTGAACCTGGATCTTCCAGGTCTAGGTCCGACTCCCAAATTTCTATAGCGGCAAAGAGTGCCTGACAGCACAATCCTATGCATGTCTACTCAGAAGTAAGTTCCATTATGTTCAATGGGGCTTACTCCCAGGAAAGTGTGCATAGGATTGCAGCCTGCATCTTGTTTTTGTCTGTGTGTCACGGTCACGTGGACCTTTGACAACAGTCTTGTGGCGTGTTGAAGGCTAGTAGACTTACAGCGTAATCCTGTGTAACCTTGCACTGGTGTAACAGCAGGTGCACCGGTGTAAGTGCACCTACACTGGCACTGGTGCATCTCCTGTTACACTGTTGCAAGGTTACACAGGATTGCGCTGTTGTGATTATAAATTGAAATTAACTTGGTCAGTTCAATGAAGTAGGCTGTAGCCCTTGATGGTTCAAGCCTATTTGATAGGCTTGTGTTTTTTTAAACCGTGCTGCAAGACGAGACCCTTTGCCATTATGCTGCAGCAGCAACACAGCGTTGTCCTCCCTGGAAACTCTTTCTGTCTGACATAGGCTTGCATGGTATCCGCCTGGTGCCCTTCTCGTCCCACCCTCGTTTACGCGCCGGGTGGGGCTCTTGCATGGATCTGAACTCTGGTTGAAGGGAAGGGAGAAGCCTGACTCTCTGCCACCAGGGGGCTCTCTTGGTTCCTAAAAGCACCTTAGCGCTTTCTTCACGTCCCTTTTTCGCATCTGAACTCCGCGGCGGAATTTTCCTAGCTCGGTAGTAGTACGATCTGTCCAACTTGTGGATCAGACCCGGAAGCTAATCCTGCACCTTGCTGCAAGGTTGCCCCAGAGAGCTCCGCCGGCCCATGTGTCGTGAAACTGTGGCGTGAATCCTCTCCAGCCCCGGCTCCTGCAGTCCCGAATTCCTTTGCCGGTTAGCCCAGGAAAGGGGTTCTGCGAGGCAGGGATGGGGACTCGAGTCAAATGACTCGACTCGCAAGTGTGACTTAGCCACTTTTTCCCTGACTCGTACTCGTGACCCACTGACTCGCACTCGTACTCGTGAACCACGGGACTCGCACTTGACTCGCACTCGTGCGGGTAATGACTTGCCATTTCCAAGTCATGTTCCTTTAATGGCTGGCATCAACACAGGTAGGCGCAGTGGAGATCTCGGAGGAGGAGGGCAGCAGGGAGGAAGGGTTTTCAAGGGGGTGGGAAAACAAGCCTGGCTCTGAGTCCCCCCCTTTTGTTGCCGTCTGTTTGCCATTGGCCACAACTCCGAGCGCGAGGGGTGGGGAGCAGTGAGGGAAGGCGAAGCTGCCACAGCAGTTCCTCCTCATTGACCAAAACTCCGAGCCCAAGGGATGCTCGGCTCAGCAAGGGGAAGGGGCAGGGAGGGAATAATAATGGTTTGAATGTAGACACGCTTGTTTTTCCCAAACCAGATGGGTGGTGACAAGACTGAGAGGTGAGGGAAGCCAAGTGGGTGCTTTAAAAGTCTCAGAGGTCCCCACACACACCCCATACACAGACACCCACCCACCCCATTTTCAGGGGAAAAAGCCATTTTCCCCAAAGTGACTCGACTAGTGACTTGTAACTTGTGGTTTTTGGCCTTACTCGTACTTGACTCGCACTTGTGCAAAAATGACTCGCACTTGACTCGTACTTGCCCAAAAATGTTGACACTGACTTGTACTCGGACTCGCACTCGTGCAAAAATGACTCGGACTCGCACTCGCACTCATGACCTAGTTACTTAGATACATCCCTGCCGCGAGGAAGCGACGACGTCTCCATGCTTCGCCAAGGGGGCCGTCAGTCCGTCCCCAAGAGCCGCTGCATGCCTGCATCTAATCATTCACACCACCACGCACGCAAGTGCCGGGTAGGTCAACGTTTCGATATTCTGCTACACGTGGTCTTTTTAGAGCACATCCTGAAGATCACTCAGGGGTGCGTGTTTTTTAATACCCTGTTGCACAGCAGCACAGACCTGGTTTACACACACAGCAGAGTGAAAAGCAGCAACTGTAGCTCCGGGGTAGAGAGCAGCAGCCTTTGCATGCTGAGCGTTTCAGGTTCAGTCTTTGGTATCTTCAGATGAGGCTGGGAGAGACCCTAAAGTGCTGCTGCCAGTCAGAGTCAGTAGGCAATGCTCTCCTAATAACCAGTGGTCTGACTCAGTTTGGTAGCTACATACCTGGGTAAGATAAGGAGTGAAAAATGCTGAGGGGTGCAATGAATTGCACCACTTTCAAATGCAAGTGAGGAATACTATTTTTGAATATGTTCCTATCTTTAAATCACCCTGATTTGATAGGATTTTTTAAAAAACACTCTAGCACAGGCATTCCCAACTGGTGGTACGCATACCCCTTGGGGGTGCCCTAACCCAGCCCTCCCCTGATCTGGATTTGTAGCATAACAAAGTGCTCAGTTAACTCCTCTCTCCTGGGTGTGCTAGTTGTGAGAGTGTGAGAGAGTATGAATGAATGAATGAATGAATGAATGAATGTCGGGGATCATTCATATCTGCATTCCTGCATCCTGAAGGAGGACAGTCTATGCTGCCACACGGACTGAAAGCAGAGGTGATAATTAAATGGCTTTGGGAGTTGAATTCCATTATGGCTTCTTACAATGCCGGTGGGCTTAGGTGGTACCGGTATGGGAAATCACACAATTAGGGTGATCTGAACTGGGACCAGAAGAACAAGCAAAGCTCTGCTGGATCAGGCTAAAGCATCTAGTCCAACATCCTGTTTGCCACAGTTGCCCACAAGCCAGCGAAAGAGGCCTATTTCTCTCCCACCATTGCTCCTCTGCAACTGATGCTCAGAGGCATACTGCCACCGAGCCTGGAGGTGGCGCATGGCCATTGTGACTAGGGGGCAGTGATAGACTTATCTCTTCCGTGAATTCATCCGATCCCCTGTTAAAGTCATCCAAGCTAGTGGCCATCACTGCATCTTGTAGCAATGAGTTCCACAGATTACGTACGAGCTGCGTGAAACACTTCTGTTGTAGGCATGGGACCCCTCCCCAAATATTTTTATTTCATCAGCCACCCTCCCCTGAACCCCCCCTCCTTTTTACCCCATCCAGATCCATCAAGGAATCACTGAGATACAGCCATTTAAAGTATACTGCATTTAAAATTCGGCTTCTTTTCCTGTTGCGCGCACTTTGACAGCTGGCGCGGGCCAGCCGAGGTCAAGAGTCCACAGACACGCGCCTGCCGCAAGCCTTCCCGAGCCCTAAGAGAAGCAGCAGCCAGCAAAGTTCACCATGTACCTTTTTAATCCTTTACAGCCTTACTCTAATTCTTGGAAGTGGAGCTTCCCTGTAGAAATCACTGTGTTTTTGGGGTTCCTTCAAAAGTTATGTTGCCGGATCCTTACCAAGGATCATTGGGGACACCCCAGGGATGGGTCGCTACACAGAAGGGTCCCTCCCGCTCAGTGGACCTGCACTGAGCGGTGAAGCTCCTGGCGCAGTGCACATATTTTGCAGCTAGTAAAAAGCTGGGTTACCGTCCCAGCACCCTGCTTGGGGTCCCGGAGAGGCATGAGTGAGTGCGGGTATGGCCCCTTCCCTTCACCACCCTCGGCCCGGACACAAGAGGTTGAGGCACCGGGGGTGCGACAGGCACCGGGGGTGAGCCTCCTGCCAAGATTCTGCACCGCTGGGAGTAGGGGAACGTCCATTTTAAAACATAACTTGTGCCAGCAACAGCGGCCCCGCTCTGTGATGTTCCCACCTGGCTGCCTTCTACCTGGGTGCCAGCTGGGGGCAGGGGAAAAGAGGAATTCCGGAAGCACAGTGAGGACTCAGGACGGCTACCATTTCCTCGATTTCAAACCTGTCTCTTTGTGTGCCTTTTCCTCTCAAACCATACCATCTCCACCTGGAACCATTGTCTCTGCCTTGCTTTGTCACTGTCATTCAAATGTATCAAACCTGTCTCTTTGTGCATGTCTCCTCTCTATCTCAATCACCACGATCTCCTCTCCCACCATAGAACCATTGTTCCTGTCTTGCTTCGCTACATTTATTCAAATGTCTTTCACCCATCTACCTTAGGATGCATGGTGCCATGAGGCAGGCTCCTTTGTTTGGCACCCATGGGCTATCTAACTGGAAATCCTTGTCTTTTGTGGTAGCAGGCTACACAAAAGATCCCATTCATAAGACCCCGAAGATCTCACTTCACCTGAGGTGGGGACCTAATCCAATTACCGGACACACTACCTCCCCAACCCCATCACCCATTGGCTCCCAGTCCCATCACTCATTGGTTCCCAGTATCACAAAGCATCACCCTCTTCATTGGTCCTTTAATAAAGTTTATCCTTTATTGGTTCAAAGTTTCACAAACGCTGCTGCTATTCTCATTGGTGTAAAGTTTCAATCCAACTTCCTATTGGCTGTATCAACGTGTAACTTTTTGGATCTTTCCTTTATTGGTTCTTCTTTGTTATGTGCTCTTTGAAACAATGTACTCCATGATTTCACCTGTAATAATGAAATGTATATAAGCTTTTGTATTGATTTTATATGTTACACTTTCTGCCTTGCTGATTGTGTCCTTTGCTAGCAAAGTAAAGATCTTTCATTCCATTACTGGCCTTTTGAGCTCCATTTTGGCGCCTCCACAAGCACGGATCTTTTCTCTCTCCTTTTTTCTCCCTTTTACTTTTGGGTACCCACTCCACCTTTGGAGTCTGGTGTCTGCTTACCGAATCCAACGAGCTGAAATCACTTGTACCTTTTGGGTGCTTACAACACTTCCTTTTCTCAGGTCTGAATCTTCTGCCGGTCATTTTCATCGAGTGACCCGTGGTTCTGTTGGTTGAAAGAGAAAGGGAGTAAAACATCTGTCTCTAATTCTTACATAATTTTATGTCTCATTTTAGAAGGCTCTCTCTCTTACCATGGGGGAGGGGTGCATTGGCCACCATCAATTTCATGGGTGTATTTATTCCAAATAGGTCCCAGAATGACAAGTGAAAGCAAGGAAGAGACTCTTCAGAAGGCAGACCATAAAATAGTGAATCCTTTGCAACTGGAAATGGGGAGCTCAGAGTGGAAAGTCTCCCAGAATCATGACCACAGAAGCACTTGTGAAATTTGGGACCATTTGAAAGAGCAGGAGGAAATTGTTCCCAAGATGAAGGGAGAGCAGAAATCCACACTCCAGATAGAGGATATTGAGGTGCTGGAAGATTTCATGGTAGGTGAAGAAAACTCTATGCAAGAAGGGAAACATTTAGGCTTCCTACAGAACTCTCAGCTTGAAAGGATCAACACAGAGGAGAGGCCCTTTAGATGCGGTGACTGTGGGAAAAGCTTTGGGGACAGCTCACATCTGATCAGACACCAGAGAATCCACACGGGAGATAAGCCTTATGACTGTCCAGATTGCTGGAAGAAGTTTGTCACCAGGACTGCCCTGGATATACATCAGAGACTCCATACAGGAGAGAAACTGTATAAATGCCCTGACTGTGGGAAAAGCTTCAGTCAGAACTCTCACCTCCTCCTTCACAGGATGGTCCATTCAGGGGAGAAGCCCTGCAGCTGCATAGATTGTGGGAAAAGCTTTGTGACCACTTCAGCCCTACTCAAACACCAGAGAATCCACGCGGGAGAGAAGCCCTTTCAATGTGCCCAGTGTGGGAAGCGCTTCCGCCAGAATTCCCATTTGGTGATTCACGAACGAATCCACTCAGGAGAGAAGCCCTGCCCTTGCCCCGAATGCGGAAAATGCTTTGGGGACACGTCAGCCCTCATTAAACATCAGAGAACTCATTCGGGTGAGAAGCCCTACCCATGCCCACAGTGTGAGAGAGGCTTTGGCCAGAATTCCCACCTTCTGCAGCACCTGAAAACGCACACAGGAGAGAAGGGCTACCAGTGCACCGAATGTGACAAAAGTTTCAGCCAGAAGGCTCAGCTGATTGTCCAAGAGAGAGTCCATTCAGGGGAGAAGCCCTACAAATGCTCTGATTGTGGGCGGTGTTTCAGTCGCAGCTGCAATCTTATTTCTCATGAGAGAACCCACACTGGGGAAAAGCCTTACAAGTGCCCCGATTGTGGGAAATGTTTCAGCAGGAGTTCCAATGTCCTTGTGCATCAGAGAATTCACAATGGGGAGAAACCCTTCAAGTGTCCTTGCTGTGGGAAGAATTTCCATCGTGACTCCACCACTGATGGTGTGTGTGTGTGTGTGTGTGTGTGTGTGTGTGTGTGTGTGTGTGTGTGTGTGTGTGTGTGTGTGTGTGAGAGAGAGAGAGAGAGAGAGAGAGAGAGAGAGAGAGAGAGAGAGAGGAGACTTTAGCTTATATGACTTTGAATTCACGGATGACAAGTCTATCCATGGCTACTGGTCAAGATGTCTGTGTGCTACTTCCAGGTTCAGAGATGGTTCTGGCTCTGAATAGTGGTTGCTGGGGAGCAATGGTAGGGGAGGGGTTTGTCCTCATTTCCTACTTGTGGATTTCCTAGATGCACTTGGTTGGCCACTGAGAAACAGGATACTGGACTACATCGGCCTTTGGCCTGACCCAGCAGGGCTCTTCTAGACACCCCTGACTTGGATGTAGGAAGTCCTGGAATGGTTTCTTAAATGCTCCTGAATTCAATTCCATTTTTGCAAGCAAGGATGAGAACATGCATTAGCAGAGAAAACAGATCAAATATAGTAGCACAAACAGCTGTATTTATTACTACAGTACTGATATATTGTTCAGGCAAACGGGACCACAGCACTGTTGCCTGTATGATCTTGTGTGGATGAGGTCTTCAAGCTGTCTGTCTCCGCAGCTCCATAGGATGCATAGCAACTTCTTTCTAAAGACACATCTCGACTGCCATGGCTTTGTGGTAGAGGCTCCCAGGAGGAAAGAGCTTAAGCTACATCACAGCCTGGAATCTATCAATCTGGAATTATTTCCTGAAAAAGAAAGGCGAATGTGTTTGGGACCCTGGCTCATAGATGCCTTCGAGCATCTGATGGGCCACTATAGGACACTGGACTAGCTGGACCTTTGGCCTGATCCAGTCATGCTCTTTTGATGCTTTGTACCTCTGCACAACTTTGTTTTCACACAATCCTGAACCTTATTAAAAAGGAACCAACTTTTAAGCAGTCGAACTGAACAGAGCCTACTGGTGTTTCACTCTCTGGCTATGTTATTATATTTGAAACAGAGCCCCCCCCCCCATTTCTTTCAACAAATTGTGATTTCTGCACGAAAGCTTTCATGGCCAGCAATTAGTTTTAGAGATTTAATTGTTACGGGCATCATAGCCATGTACAGAAAACAGACTTGAATAAAAACAAATAAAATCCTACTTGCGTCTTCTGTTTCTTTCAGTTTCAACAAGACAGATAAAATTCTATTATCGGGTTAAAGTTAAGTTAAAATTCTATTAACTTTGGATTTTAATAGAATTTTATCTGTCTCGTTGAAACTGAAAGAAACAGAAGACGCAAGTAGGATTTTATTTGTTTTTATTCAAGTCTGTTTTCTGTACATGGCTATGATGCCCGTAACAATTAAATCTCTAAAAAAAAAATGTGATTTCTGCCTCCACCCTTGCCATTCACCATAGATACTAGCCCCCTTCAGGATGTTGTGATGGCCCAGATGCCTTTAAAAGGAGATTAGACAGATGTAAAGAGGAAAAGTCCATCAGAGGTTACAAGGCATGATGACTGTATGCAACCTCTGTATTTTAGAGGTAACCTATCTCTTAATGCCAGATGTAACCTATCTCTTAATGCCAGATGCAGATGTAACCTATCTCTTAATGCCAGATACTGGTGACAGGATACACGTATCTTGTTGTCTTGTGTGCTTCCTGAGGCATCTGGTGGGCTACTGCGAGATACAGGAAGCTGGACTAGATGGGCCCTTGGCCTGATCCAGCAGGGCTCTTATGTTACATAGAAGTAATCTATATGCCAGGGGTGGCCAAACTTGCTTCATGTAAGAGCCGCATACGATAAACTTCAGATGTTTGAGAGCCGCAATACAGTATTTAAGAAGCATTTAAATTCTTAAATATATTTACTCACCATGAACTTTAAACTTATGTTTTAATCCAGTGGACTCTCAATTTATACCTGGTAAATAATTATAAAGCTTGAAAACTTCTTATTTACCTTTTATATTAATTGTGATGCAAAAAGGAGCTCAGCCAACATATTTCCAAGAGCCGCACATTATATGTCAAAGAGCCCTATGTGGCTCAGGAGCCGCAGTTTGGCCACCCCTGCTATATGCAATGAACTTGAGGAGAGAGCGAGCAGGAGCTTGCTGGCTAGTCATGTCCTTGCAATGTTGCACTTCTTATCCATGCTCCCCTGTATGCCCCCACACTCGGCACTTCTCTGCAGAGCCAAGCCCTGAATACAGGGAGGGTTTCTCCCCCCCCCCCCCCCAGTTTAGAATCTTGGCGTGCTAGTATTCTAAATTACTTGACGAAACCCTGTGTTCAGTGTTGGCCTCTACAAACAAGTACTGAATGTGGGGTGGTTGTGACCAAGAAGTGAGGACTTTTCCCAGGCAATCCGGATCATATTTAGGAGGGGAGCTACAGGCCTGTGGGCAACTGTGCAAACACAACCCTTGAACCTGTACATTATATAGGTATAAATGTTCCTGGCTTTGGTCTATGTTTCGCTTGCCCTCTGGGGGATGGTTCTCTCCTGTCCCTTACGAGGCATGCATGTAACAGAAGCCTTGGCAGTGTGTGGGTGTGGGGGGGGGCATAGCTCAGTGGTAGAGAACACATGGCTTTGCACACAGAACCCCCCCCCTTAAGACTGTGAAAGCTCTGAAGGGCTACAAGGTGGTGATGGAACAGAATAGGGTCCCCACAATTTCAGCCAGAGCACTCTCAACTATTAACCTGACCAGGTTTTAATTTGAACCAAAACTGGTTCAACCTTGATATGTTATTTTTAATGCTGGGGTTCAGTTCTGCTGCATGTACTGTACTACTAATAAACAGGGTACCTTAAAGCTCTACAGACTATAACTGCAGTCCACTAGCGCCACCACGTGGGTTCAGAATGTATAGCACCCAGGGGAAAGATACTGCTTCTAGGCACGCCTCTACTATCAAAATCACGTGCTCCAGAATCCCACGTTTTCAGGGTGCCCAGACTTGTCCCATGTTGACCCTCTCTTTTCTGGGGAGAGCCTGGCAGGCTTTACAGAACCAATCCTATATGCATATCTATTCAGAAGTAAGTCCTATGGTCTTCAACGGGGGTTCACTCACAGATAAGCGCGCAGAGGATCGCAGCCTTAATACTGCCAGTCAAGCTCAGCCCCAAGAACATGATTGCAATGCGAGAGAGGTTCGGCCTGAAACGTAACCAGACCAGAGTGCTTCTGAGCATAAGCAGAACGCCTTCTCACCACCGAATCATCGCATGCTGTCCACTCCCCAAAGGATTTAGAAAGAAGGGATACCACGTCAGCTGGTGGGGACGGGGTGCTTGCCAAAGTCAAAGAGAGGCTAGGTTGAGCCCCCCCGCACCCCTCTTTTTCCTTCCAGTAGGGGGCTCTGGTTATTATCATTGGTCAGGGAGGGGAAGGCAACCTTCTCTCTCTCTCGGCATCTTGGCTCTTTATTTCCTGCACTCTCTGCTAGGAAGAAGTTGAACTTCCTGGTTCAGGCTCATCGGACCGGGGCAGCAGAACCTTCGTTTTTTAAACTGAGAAAATATCCACACACCCTTTGGCGGTGCGCCCAATACCGGACGAAGCGTTTGTCAGGGTGGGGAAAATAAATAACGGATCTTTATTATAGAACTTCTCTGCCCTCACTTGCAGTTGCAGCCGTTACACACAAACACAAAAGGGAAGACCGCCCCCTGCTTGGGAGAGAGAGTGAAACCAGATACCGGACGAAGCGTTTGTCAGGATGGGAGTTATGAATGACAGGTCTGAGAAATGTATTGCCCAATGTATTGCGTAGCCCTGGGGGTCTAACATGAAATCAGTGAACTTTGAGGAAAGGATAAGTTGGGCACGGGATCAGTTTGTGCCTCTGAACCTGGGGGAGGGTGGTGTTGTTTTTTTTCCTGATGGCGCTCTCAGTCCTTTTACACTCTAGTCTACAGCAACGTTATGCAGGATAATTGTGAGACCTTAATGTCACTAAGGGCGTTTCGATATTCTTACAGGCTGCTGGAGCATAGGAAACTGCTTTTATTCTGAGGCAGACAGTCATAAAATCATGCATGGGGTGGAGAGAAACCAGCCGCAGATAAATTTGCATAGAATTTGAGCCTTAATATAACATGATGAACTACATCTAGTCTCTCAGGCAGTTCTTGTGAAATATGAATGATGGTTAATATGACTAACATGCCCCTAGACAAATTTCTCAGTTTGCCTCAAGCTGAGCCTGATGCTTTTTCTCAGCTAAGTTGATGACATCACCAGTACTGCTGTATAAGAAGTCCTGGAGCTCCACCCTGCTCTGCTCCCCCCTGCACCCCTAGGCTTATTCCCAGTAAGTGGGTATAAGATTATGGCAGTCATAGTCCCTCCTTTAGCTCCTCTTTTCTGCTGCCACTTTAGCCTGGCAGTACTCCATGAGCTCCAGCTCTTGGCTACTTTCCTGAAAAATGAAATCTGGGACCATTTTTTTTCTGCAAATGCTCCTCTGATAAAAGACTTGTCTCCAGAAGCTAGACTGTAAATAAATGTGTGTAATTTCCATTGTTCCTGCAAATTGCAAAATCATGAAGATTTCTCTGGGTTGTAGAATTGGAGATATTTTGCATAGTGGTCCTCCAGACCTCTACCTACCTTGCAGAAAAACAAGAGAGTCTTGTGGCACCTTGAAGATGAACACATTTATTTTAGCACAAGCTTTGGTAAACTAGAGCCCACTTCAGCAGATGACTGAGTTGGCAGGTGTGCATTCACATCAAGGGGCTATGAAATGGAAGAGGTGCAAGCCCTTTTTGGACATTATGCCTGAATGCATAGAGGTAGCCAAAAGAAGTGTGCTGGTCACATTGTTGTTGTTGTTGTTCAGTCGTGAAGTTGTGTCCAACCCTTCGTGATCCCATGAACCATATCCCGCCAGGCCTTCCTGTCCTCCACTATCTTCCTGAGTTCGCTCATTTTCATGTTTGTTGCATCAGTGATGCTGTCTAACCATCTCATCCTTTGCCTTCCCCTTCTCCTTTTGCCTTCAATGCCCTACGCCAATTAGTCATGCCCCTGCCCCTGGGCTCCCATGCTTCCATTATACTTGCCTTTGTGGAAGCTGTCAAAACTCCTTTGGGGAAGGTTTGTGGGCATGGTAGAAGGAGATAGGATTTGCCCATGTGATGGTCACTTGGTGGAAACTTTAGCATACATCATGGTCCTTAAATGTAAACTGTATGATGATCTCCACCAACAATACCTAGATCAATTCTGCATTCCCACTTGGAAACCAGAGATGGCGGTCATATGTTTTTTATTACATGGGAAAGACCAGGAGCTCACCAAGATAGTGGCTAAATATCTTTATTTAATTTTTTGTCATCGAAGTGCATTACAGACTTCTAGCCTCACTAACGACGCAGAGATGTAAAAATAGACTGCTTTTCCTCTCTTTTCTCTTAACAAGTAACTTGTGCCACTGGAGTGATAGTGGCTGTGTATTGGCATATTTAACTTGGATGTTTGTTTGTGATGCCAATAAAGGTTTGATTGATTGATTTGTGGAAGCCTGGAGGTATAGCTAGCTAGCCACCCATAACATCAATGAGGGGCCCCCACGCTAGTGAACATGTTCCTGTTCCCCCCACTCACACATTACCAGAATTCCGGCTGAAAAGGGTGACAAGCTGGTTCGGGTCTTATAGCAACTAAGTACATTTATTTATTTATCGTATGGCACATTCACGTGACATCGCATTCCAATTAAAAAACCCATTAAAACACAATAAATATGATATAAAATACTCAATATAGATAGGAAGTTACAAGCATATATCTAAATTGCAAATATAATTTTTTGCTTCAGGTGTCACACGTACAATGCACCTTAGTAAGGGGAGCTGGCTGAACTGGTTGGACGTGCTTCTGGTGCCAAGAGGTGTGTGCAAAATATCTCTATATCTATATAACCCAGAAAGCCTCACAATTCTCTGCAACTCACGGATGCACGCCCACCTCCCCTGTAAGCTAGTAGGCCGCGAAGTTCCAGATCACAGGGAGCAACTCTTCCTTATCAAGCTTCAACAGAAAAGATCATGCAAATGAGTGATAAGAGTCTCCCTGGCTGCGCTAAATGCACTCATGTAACGAGGTCGGAGGAGACCGCAGACCCCGATTAAGCCTACATTTTAATGACGGACTGACTGAAAACCGAGGCTTACGTCATCAAACTGCTCGGGTTCCCCGCCCCCGCAGTTTTCCCATCGTCTTTTTATGGCCATTGATTCACTCAATACGCCGAGGAAATGGAAAGTTAAAGCAGGGGAGCAACGGCAGTAGATATTCTGCTCGGCAGAACCGAGCATTATGTGCGTGTAACAAAACCCGGAATCTGCCTGTGGCAGAGAAAAGGGAAGGCGCTGGGGGAGCTTAGGGGAGGGTCTGCTGCCTTAGTCCCCCCAGCTGCTCCCTGGGGCAAATCCCAGATCCTTCCTGAATTCCAGGTGCGGCTTTGCAAGGCAACGCAAATGCACACGCCGCCAGCTGAAAGGAGACAGGATTGTTTGTTTATATAGGTCATGTGGCTTGGTGAGCCGTGGCGATTAGATAAGGCTGGCTGGTGCTATGAAGACAATAAAGAGAATGGAGAGTTTATCAGGCCTTGGCAAAATGAGAAGAACGTTTAACGGGTTCTTATCTTAACGGTCTGGAATTTCTCTCCAGCCTTGGAATGCACAGTTTCCCTCTACTCTAGTTATCCTTGCTTTTTAGAGTAGTAGACTGTAAGCTTTCTGGGGCAGGGACCTGACTTCGTGTAATTATTCTGTAAAGTGCCACGCATGTAAGAATAAGAGGAGGAGAATGAAATATTGAGCCAAGAGCTCACCTGCTTCCGTCAGGCTGGACTCTGAAGGAGGGGGCAACTGCGCTAGCTTCAACAAACTCCCTGAAGGTCCCAACTAAGGCAGCAGTATTTATTTATAGTACTGTATATTTGATGTATTTTATTTAAATGATTTATATCCCGCCTTTCCCTCGGAGTAAATGGAGGAGTCAAGGGAAGGCGGCATTCAATATGTAGTACACCATAAAGTAGTACTGGATTCAGGCTCCACGTTGTCCAATAAACAGCACAGCAAACAGATAATAGAATTCAGGATAGGTTTATTCCATGGAACAAATGACCCCAGTGGAATCAGTTCCAAAAGACTGAGGCCCCGAGCACGAGGCATTGAAAGCTTTTATAGCAAATTAAACGTCATGCATAATCAACAATTTCTCCTCCTGTTTGCGGTGTTTTCTAGCCTATCACCTTCACACCTCCATATATGCTTATCTATGAAATAGTGTCCAGTAATGTCCAGTTTCACAAAGCATGGCTTGTTCATGGCTGAGTCTGCATAGGAGGGGTTGTACTTTCTGATTAGAGTTACATATGTGCGTACATGATTAGCACGTGCAAGGACACTTGCTTCTACGTGATTAGTGCTGGAATGCAAGAATTGGAGTAATAGTTCTCACAGTTACAGGCCTCTACTTCAGAATCAGAGAGGAGCTTTACTTGTGATTAGGGTATTGTTACCTAGTAGTATTGCAAAATCATAACCATAACCTAGGGTACCTCAAAAGTAGAGGGGAAAACAGTCAAATGCAAAACGTACGAATGAAGTATAAAGGGGGGGGGAGGTGCAGAATCCAGTGTTTACATGAGGGTAAACAAACCCTAAATGATGCTTGCTAACAAATTGCCTTAGCACCTGAAGGACTAAACCAGTTATTTGAATTTCGGTGGACTGCAGTCCACTTCATCATCACATGCGTGAAGGGAAATGTCCAGTGACTGGAATGTGGAAATTCACAGTGGAATTGGGGGAGGCTGTAGCATTCTCTATAGCCAGACCGTAGCGCAGCGGGTTAAACCGCTGAATCATAAGCTGCCGATCAAAGGTCGGCAGTTTGGGGTGAGACAATGCTGGCTCTTTGGCTTTGAAATGGAGATGAGCACCACACCCTAGAGTTGGACACGACTGGACTTAATTGTCAGGGGATACCTTTAGCTTTTTTATAGCATTCTCTAAGGCTAGCGGATGGCGCAGTGGGTTAAGCCGCTGGACCATGAGCTGTCGATCGGCTAGGATGCTGGCGTTTCACGTCCCAGCTGGAAGGACAGGTACTGAGGCTGAAGCTCAAATATTTTGGCCACCTAATGGGAAGAGAGGACTCTCTGGAGAAGACTCTGATGCTGGGAAAGATTGAAGGCAAAAGGAGAAGGGGAAGGCCAAGGATGAGATGGTTAGACAGCATCACCGATGCAACGAACATGAAAATGAGCAAACTCAGGAAGATAGTGGAGGACAGGAAGGCCTGGCGGGATATGGTTCATGGGATCACGAAGGGTCGGACACGACTTAACGACTGAACAACAACAACATCTCTGGCCCAAGAAAATAGGGGAAGTTTTGCAACTTGCTATATGTGGACAGTCCTATCATCAGTCCGATTGGGCTTGGGATTTTGGTTGGTGCTGCTTTCGCTGGGAAATTTTCCTTCTTCTGGAAAACAAAACAAAACTTTTCATTTCTAACCTAAAACGAGTACCAGAACTTGGACCTGCTGCTGGGGCTTCCCATCGCTCCTACCTAGTCTGTTCCTGTGTATGAGTCTGGCTGGTTTGATGCCTTCTTAATAGCCCCCAGTCATTTCAATCCGTGGTTTGTGAAAAACACAGCGATGAGTTATCAAATGTCTGTTCCATGTGGTGTTTTTATTTTGTTTTGGCCGGAATAAAATTAATAATAAAAGCATAATATTGGAGCAGTTTCAGATCTAAAGTACTGTATTGTCCTCGTATCTCTATACTGTACATCCCACTCCCCCCCTCCCCCCAAAAAATCTGTTTTATTTTCTTTCTCAAAAAGAGCCTGTTCAAGCTTTTACGCCACGCCCACATTGGATGGACTACGCCGAGCAAGTTTTGGTTTTTGAAGTAGACCCGGCAAACCTGGAGACGGTCTGGAGCGCGCGGCTAAAAGCCGAGAAAGGGGGCAGTTCTGGGATCGCTTTCTTTTGGCTGCAGCGGTCGGTCAGCTGAGGCAATCGCTTTCGGCAACAAAGGGCGGATCCTGGATCTGAGGCTGCAGAGGAGAACGGGAGGCTGGGAGCCAGAGAGACCGACGCTTAGTTCAGCTCATCACCCCACCTTGGTGGGGCACAGACTGGTAAACGCTTCTTCTTTTTGCCTGGGACGACCCACGCTCGCCCTTGTCCCTTCTTTGCTTGCAACCACCATTCTTTCTTCCATCACATCCCCATTGATTCGACTCCTCCTCCATCTTCTTTTCCTCCTTCCCCTTGCTCCTGCGTAAGTGACCGTGTGCGTGTGCTTTTGTCAACTTGTGTATTCATTAGCTACTACACCTTTACCTTACACAACAATTGCTCGCAACTGTTGTCAGCCGAGAAAGGAAGGACAAAAGTTGGGGGAATTGCGCACTTACAAAAGGCTGCTAAGGGAGGGGCGTTAACCATAACATATGTATATCCCCAAGCTAGTGCTGTTGTCTTCAAGGATCATGGGAAGTTGGGAACTAACCTAGTATTACTTTATTTTAGTTTTTTAGCGTATCTGTAGATATTATTATTATTATTAAGAATATTTATCGCTTTTCAAAAAAAAAGTTCACAAAATGGTTTACAGAGAAAATCAAATAACTACATGGCTCCCTGTCCCAAAAGGACTCACAATCTATCTATCAAGTGATTTTTGAATTCCTGTTTGACAGAGGAATTAATTTAATATGGAGTACAAAAATGCGGTGTTGTGGACACGGCAATATAGTCACTAATTTTCCAACTATGGAATTCCCTCCCCCTGGAATTAAGAATGGCTCCCTCCTTCGGCGGGGCCTCAAGACGTTTTTATTCAGGTTGTCGTTCGATGGCTGACATGGTGGGCTGGCTTTTTAATAAATGTAATCATAGGTGACCCACTGGGGTTGTTTGTTTTAATTACTTGTTTTAATTATTTTTATTGTTGTATTTTATTATGTATTTTATTAACATGTTTTAATTGTAGGCTGCCTTGATCAGGGGCGGAACCACGGTGGAGCGCGTGGAGCAGGAGCTCCAGGCACTCGATCGCGGGCGGGGTGCTCGATCGCGGGTGGGGAACTCACCGTCTCCCGAAGCGTGGGCCCTCCCTCCCTCCCTGGAGCCGGTTTGGCTCAGAAATGAGAGCATCGGCGTGTCGACGTGACGCGAGGGCGCGTCGACGTGACGCGACGCTGGCCCCACCCCCACGCGCCCGGGCGCCCTCCCGGCACCTGTCGCCTCTGGCCTTGATTGCCCTTATCGGGAGAAAGGCGGGGTAAAAATTCTTTAAATAAAATAAAATTTTGAACTTTTTTTTCGTTGCCAGCTTTCATCAGCATGAAAGATGAGAGCTACCTGTACGAGCCCCTCCTGGAGGATGGAGATATCAGGAACCTCATACCTGTACAGAGGACATACAGAGAGAAACTCTGGGGAATTCTGTCCCAGAGTTCTGCAGCTTCCTGGCTTCATTTCCCAAGTGACGTAGAATATGGTGCAGCCTGTTTTCAGCATAAATCTACAACAGAAAAGTCCACCATGACTCAGGCCACTGGATCGCCAGTCAGAAGAACCCGGGTTTTGATTCTGGGTCTCATCCTCGTTACTTTTCTGCTGGCTCTGCTGAGTTTCTTCTTCAACCTTTTCATTTGGCCCCTTGGGAGACAGCAATGTCCACCTGAAGTTGATTGGATCAAAGCTGGGGAGAACACAACAACGGCCAGCTTGGTTGTGCCCAAAAATCTCAGTGAAGCAACTTTGCTGGAAGCCAGAGAGCAAGAGTCACAATGGGGAGCCATGAGAAAATGCTTGGATAAAGCCGTGCAGGAGTTCTCTGTGGAGCCAAGTGTGGTGAAGAAGAATGCGAGGCTGATCCTTCAGTGTAACGGAACAAGGCAGGAATTCTTGTCTGGAAACGGGGGAAACCGCATTGAAGTGGTCTGGATCGATGGCAAGGTAGACTTCATAGTCAGTGAGGCTAGTTCAGAAGTCCATGTGGCAAGGCTCGCCCGCCGTCCATTGCCGCTCAGTCTCACCAGCATTAACGAGGTCCTCCGAGATCTGGCGTCCCAGAATGGCTTGGAGGAGCTGCAGGGATGCCTCAACAGGACCTTGCAGAAATTTCGTGAGGAACCGACGGCTGTGCAAGACAACGCCAAACTGGTGGTGTCCTGTGGAAGCAACAAGCTGACCTTCGTCTCTGGTGAGGAGCAGAATGAGATCAATGTATACAGAGGGAATGCCCACGAGGAGATTCAGTATCAGGTGAAAGCTGTTGGATGGGCCTGGTTTGTCAAGGTTTGGGAGGGTCTATGGAAATGAATGGCAGACCATGCAGGAGGTGCCTCCTATTTTTTTTTTTTTTTTTGGCAGACCCGCTCAGGAGATGAAGGCTTAACACTAAGGCATCTCCTTGCCATGCTTCTAAATGTGCATGGCCCCCAGAATCGCATCACTTCAGTGATCTATGCAGTGCCTGTCAATCCCATAGTTAGCAATAAATCATTGCCTGGTCATGGTTTGTTTCATGAATACTTTTGTTCAGGATATTATTTCAGAGCAGGAGGGACTTCTTCTGCGTCAACAATAATGCCTAATCACATATTTTTGGGGGCACCCATTGATTGTAATACAATGTGATTAATTGCAAAGATGATTAATGATCATAATCTTGTATGACAATCTGTTTTTTTCAGAGCTGAAGTACCAGCCTTTCAATATCTTGTGCTTCTGCTCTCTCTACTGCTTTTAATAAACTTTTAAAGAAGTGAGAGTTTCTTTTTCTTCTGCACTGACCCAGACTTCTCAAAAGTTCTCTGTTTAGTTCTCTTGTAGTTATTGAATACAGTGATACCTCTGTCAACCTGGGTGAGCCATTCCTCCAAAGTTTACTGCATGAAACGGCACTAAAGGAGACGCCATTGAAGAAAATAGGAGCTGACTGTCCTTGCCCTTCCCAGAATGCACCACTCCTATTGGCTACAATGGCTGAGTCAACCTGGGATGAAGAACACTGTAATGAAACGGTGCCAAAGATGACTGGTTTATCAGAGGAATTACGGTATATTGCTACTTGTATTTTTTTAAGTTCAATTTAGAATACAGGTATCGCAACACTACCCTCAGGAACTTGTTGGGCAAGTTATTGTAGAATTGGTCGCAACACTGCTTAGTGTTTATGCAGCTTCTTTCTTCTGAGCTCAAAATATTACACTTGTATTATCTCCAGAATTTTGCCGCAAAGCTGCAAGGTAGATCAACTGTGTTATTGATCAGACAGGTAGGTGGGCTGAGGGAAAGATCAAAGGCCACCCAGTCAGGTCATATCTGAGATGAGATTTCAACATGTCCTTGTATCTACTGCAAAGTGAGGTCATCTAGTTGACCTCCTCCCACAACAGAGTCTGTTTGCAGATCAATCTGTGTGACCCACCGAGGCAAGATATGCTACAACAGGGTTTCTCAAACTGTGGGTCACGACCCATTTGGTGGGTTACGATCTGATGCCAAGGTGGGTCGTCGGTTAGGCCCACCCACACCCATTCTTGCCTTTTTGGGCTCCACATTGGAGCCAGAGCTGCTGGTGGTTGGAAGAGGCAAGACTGCATACGATAAACCAATGATTTAACTCTGTTGGGGCAACTTCAACAGAGTACAGTATGTGACAAAAAGCATCTCTGCCAGACAATGCAAGTACATTCATTTCCATGCTGCACTCTACTGGATAAAGCATGACACACACCCAGCCATGCTCCTGTAGGATGGGTACCTCAATATCATTTTTGCAATATTAGCAAGTTTCAAGGGTGGCAGGACTGAAAAGTCTGGACAAGACTAAAACCAGACTCCAATGGGTGATGCAGCAAAATTGGCCACTACAGCAGCTCTGACTGTTCACCAGAAATGAAACTTTCGATGCTGGGTCATCATCATACTCTGCAGTTTCCTGTTCCAGGAAACTTATGATGCTGGGTCATCATCATACTCTGCAGTTTCCTGTTCCAAACTGGTCTCCCA
The DNA here is from genome assembly GCA_026170595.1 of Plestiodon gilberti rubricaudatus. Taxonomy (NCBI): domain Eukaryota; kingdom Metazoa; phylum Chordata; class Lepidosauria; order Squamata; family Scincidae; genus Plestiodon; species Plestiodon gilberti. Next base: position 249,124,548 of record JANXHW010000002.1, read on the forward strand.
GAGAGGAGGAGGCATGCTTTTCAGCTGATGCAAGGTATGTGCTTTGAAAGACACACATGTTTTAACACATGCCGCACAGAGCAATGACTCTCTGTCTAGATGTAGGATCCCCTCAGGTAGTGGTAATCTCTCAATAAATTGTTATGAGCAATGCACCTCGCTGGCTGCTTAAAGTCTGTATGGCTTGTTATGTCTGTCTCCAACAGTGGTGTGGTCTGACAAAACACACCTGCCTACCTACCTGTACAGAGATGCTATATGCCTTGTGGGTCAAACCATATACAGCAGATTCCATTCTGTATGTTTTGGACCCATAAGACAAATAGCATCTTTTCATGGGAGGAGGACTACTTGGGAGGAGAGTTAAACACTATTCAGAAGTGGAGACACTCTGCACAGTCTCAGAGTCCGCAGATCCTTAGGATCAGCTGTCAAAAACAGAATGTCACCCTGGCAAGGATGAGACACGCGGTATATGCTCAGACATGCTCTACCCTGAATGTCAGGATTTTTGAAAATTAAAGTTGATAGCCCTGGAAGCAGCAGAAGGCAAAGGAGAAACTGAAGATCCATTGCTCCAGAAACTCCACAAAATAGGCTACTCAAAACTGGCTAGATTTTCCCTTGTATCTCCCTTGTCCTTTGATTGCAATTTGTCAGGCTAGTAGAGAAAAGGTGTTTGAAGAATATGGAATAATATTTGAATTGTGCAAGAAAAGCCCAAGTCTTGCAGTTCGCAGAATTCCATCATTTATTCCAGAAGTGCAATTCAGTTTTCTTGATACATTTGTTCCACCATCCCACAAAGATCCTTTAAAGCTATCACCCTGAGGGGGTTGCAGAGAGCTCCATCTCAGGACGGAGGGAGGGAGAGTTTTCTTAATAAAAACGTGAAATGAAATCGGGAGAGCAGTTCCTCTCAGGCAAATCATTTGAGGGATTTTTTCAAGGAAAACCAATGAGAGGACAGGAACAAAACAAGTAAGGAGAGAACAGATCCCTGTCCCAAGGGGCATACAATCTAAACATTGGTCTTGTCTGCTGAGAAGGTGTCCATGTTTGTGCTACTGCAGGTAGAAGACTGGAGAGCAGAGAGAGGCAGAAAGGAGAAAGGAGGAGGATGGAAGGGATGGAACTTGTCTCTTCCTTTCTTCGCAATTCCAAGGTTTTCTCCTCGTTACTTGTTGCACTTGTTACCTTTGCAGCAGCTGATTTTGAGGGTGTGGCCATTAAACTCCTTGACGAAGTCACACCCCCTTCTGCTGTGTCTGCTACAGCCCTGGATACGGAACTTCTCCTTTTCTTCTGTTGGAAGAAGGGGGAGACCATGAAAAGGAATTCATAGGCAGGCATCCAGTAGACTGGCCCACCCTGGCCATGAAATCTTCCATTTGAAGAGAATGTCTCTTCAAATGGAAGAGACATTCTCAAGACCTCATACACTCAAGACCCATATTTCCCTGGTACCTCTCAAACCAGCAACAAATGTCCATTGAGTGGATTGCCCAGCTTCTAACCTGATGCCTGTATTCCCTGCATGTCTGAATGCTTCCCAGCAAAAGGGTAACAAAGTAAGCTCAGGACAAAGGCACTGGCATAGTAAGACTGGTGGTGTTGCCTTAACAAAAGTCGGGCCCGTTTTGTTTTCAGACAGCCTTTATTCAAGACAAGAGCGCCTTCTCTCGGTCAAGAACTTGGGATAGGAATTTGCATCAAGATAAGAAGACCCACATCTTCCACCATGGAGACCATGCAAAAGTTGGATTCCCCAAAATAATGTCTTGGTTTTTAGCGGTTTGAAACAGAGCCCTCCCAAAAGCGAATGATGATTGCAAATCCTATGCCCATGTTCTTGGAAATAGGACTTAGGGAACACTATGGGGTTTACTTTCATGTAAATATAGGTTTGGGTTATACATTGCATGACAACATTTGTTTGTTTGTGGTACTTAGTAGGTGCTCTTCAGGCAAAGCTCTCAGAGCAGGCTACAATAAAATTAAATTAAAAATAAAGTCAAAAAGTTAAACAAATCAAACATGAAAAATATAATAAAAATCTCAATATAAAATCACATGATCTGAAGGCCAAATAGAAATATCTTCCCCTAGCATGGGAAAGAATTGAGAGATGATGCCACGCAAACGTCTTTGGGGAAGGAATTCTAGAGAGGGGGTGCCACAACCAAAAGGGCCCTATTTCTGGTCAGTGTCCCTTTCACCGCAAGTGGTGTAGAAGGCGAGTAGCAGAGCAGGGTGTCTGGGGATAGTCTGGACAGATTAACAGAGGCAGTTATTTAGGCATTAATTAGCACCATTCACGTGCATGACATGGCGCTTGACGAGAAATGAGAGGACAGATCCCTGTCCTGAGGGGTGTACAATCTAGACTTTGACATAAGGAAGACAACAGAAAACGGGGGAGGAGACTAGAGGAAGGGGTAAGTAGGGAATAATATGCAATTGTTTCTCCATCATCACGTACCGTGCATGATCTGGATTGTCATGCACAATTCTCCAACATCAGCGAAACAACCTTGGTCTCCAGTCAGACACCCAGTTTCAGGGTCATTCATGAGACAGTAATTGCAGTGGACACTCTCTAGAAAAAAAAAAAAGTAAAGTGAGACCTGTCAGTTTTTGCCCCAAGTGATGTTACCTTATTTAGAAAAATCTGCATTGGCAGATTGTATCATCAGAAACTGCTATTTTATGTCAGACCTTTTGATGCCTCTTTCCTGGAGTGACCATTCAACAATACTGGACCCCCAATCGGGTTATTTGAGATCCTTTTAGCAGAAGGTCAATACAGACGCTGGAGCCGTGGGGATGATTCTACTACTAGGCAAGAAGAGGTGACCTGTCTCAGGAGCCAGAGTTTACGGGTTCCGTTCGAAGGAAGCAACTTCTCAAAAGCTCCACTTACTACTTACCCTTTTACGCCCACGGACAGTGTTATTTGGTTCACGTCACCATTCAAATTTAATGTTTGGAGCCTTGAACGATCTCAATTATTTTTTTTCTTTTGAAGATTGACTTTGAAGATATGCTTTTAGAAAATGTACCGATTGGTCGTGGATTGTAGGGCAATCATGTTAAGTGCAAGGTTGACAAATAGTTTTATGCCTCCCCCCCCCTCACCCCTCTGTGTACAACAGTAACCATGAAGAGGAAAGAGAAAGAAATCAGATTGCGAGAACATACATTTGAATATTTGCACCTTGCATTGCACAGTTCAGCTGGGAGAATGCCCCCCCCCCATTCATTCATTCATTCATTCATTCATTCACTCAGGCTGCAGTCCTATACATGCTTGCTTGGGAGGCAGTCTAATTGAACTCAGTGGAACTTCTGAGTAGACACACATGGCATTGCACTGTCACTTGCTTACTTCCATGTGTATCCTGCTTTACCAAGGTGGCGCACGGCAATATTTAAAAGTTACGCATCTACAAACACCTTTCCTTGCCTGCCTGCTCATGTACTGTTATACCTACTTTGGAGAGCCCACTTTCGTAAAGTTCTGGTTGCCTGGTGGTAGTTCTTACATACCACAGGCGATCAGGCAAGTGGCTATTTACAAGCTTGCATTAGAATACATGTGCACATGCACATTGAGAAGTATCTTAAAAACTGAAGATGTAAAGCACACCTGGTAGGCTATGGATCAAATGTGCTACTGATTGTTGGAAAGACTGGGAGTAGATGTACTTCTAGAGAACCTGATGCCTAGGCTGGGTCTTTTTGGTGAAACAATATCCATCAATACCCAGAGATGATAATATTCAGCACCAGACAAACCAAATTCTGCAGTCAAAATTAATGTGATGCAGCTTCATCTATGGGCATGGGCATGCTTGCAAAGTATCTTGCTGTTAGGATGCCATTTCTTGAATTATTTCTGAAATATATTAACGAAATAACCCATAACAACCATAAGAATTTAAGACTTTGTGTGATGGATTACACAAATTAAAAGATAGCACTTTATAGCCTAAAATGGGCTATTAGAGTTACCAATGCATTCATTTGAGCAAGGACTTACCCCCTAAGTCCAAGCAGAGCAGAGCACAAGCCACTAAGAACAAAGCCCAAACCATATTGGAATGTCTGGGTGCTCACTGCGCTGGAAAGAAACACACATACACACTGGCACGCACGGCGGCACAGGACAGACTTTTGCAAATGCAGACTCTATAAAAGTGAGTGGGATCAAGTGAGCAGTTGATCATTAGCAAAACTGGGACGTCAGTGTGCCTTGTCCAGCTCCTCCTGGCCCAATGTCCCTAATAAGGAACTTTATATTCAGCATCAAACAATTGTGCAATTGGAATAATGAGATGCACAGCGCAATCCTGTGTAACCTTGCACCGGTGTAACAGTAGATGCACTGGTGTAACAGCAGATGCACCGCTGTAAGTGCAATTACACTGGCTTAAGTGCACTTACACCGGTGCATCTACTGTTACACCGGTGCAAGGTTACACAGGATTGCGCTGCCAGTCTTCTGCATATTGGGGACTGTTGAAAAAATGCATTATAATGGGAATGCAGTCACCCATCTTTCTTTTTAATATTAATGTATCTCCCCACTATTCTACCATGAGGCTCTCAATACAGCAACTACGTTCCCTGAATATTTTCTCTTTAAGCTTTTGGTTAGCTTAATAGCGAAACACGTTACTCAGTGACCACCAAGCAAGAGCCTTTGAACCATTTTTTATCCCATCGAATTCAGAAGGACCCACTTGAAAACAAGCACACTCTTATCGCATAGCCTCACCCGCTATTTGTATATCCCATTCTGAAGTCTATTGCTTGATCACTCCAGGGTGTGGTTCTGATCTCAGGGTGTTGCCCCCACCACCCCATCTCAGTTTTAGGAAGGTGATGAAAATACTGTAATCCCTTGCTCAGACTCCAGACCCCTCTCTCCAACCCCAGTCTTAAACGCCCCAGTTCCCCCCCCCCTTCCTTTCCTCCTTAATCATAATCAAGCACTTAAGAGGGATCCAGCAGTAGTGATGAGTAGGCAAAAAGAAGGATCAATCAATGTTGGAACCCTATCGCAACGTGGTGCAAACATCCAAATTTTGTTCCCATTTCCTTGGAAAAGTGACACTTGGGAGGCCCCGTAAAAACACCATTCTTTTTTTTCCCCTTCCCCTTCCCTATGCATTGGTGAATGTGTGGTTTAGCACATGCTTGCTTTCTTTTTTTCTCTCTGGTTTTTCTTGCCCAGTGCTTTTCCCTCTCTTCACAAGAGCTCTCTTGGACCCTGAGTAATTTTCTTCCTTTTACACACTGTTTTGTTTTGTGTGTTTTTTAGCATCCATGTAAGAAGAGTGTGTTTCTCTTCTTCCTGTGCATCCATGTCTTAGGAATCTAGTTACCGTAGTTTATTTGGGAGGGGTGACCCCCTGTGAAATCTGTTTACTAGCAAGCCTGAGATGCTAGGATTGAAACTGCAGCCTTCTGGTAAACAAACCAATCTGCAGACTCTGCAATCTTCATTCACTTCTAAAACTCTAGACTTCACTTCCTTGAAGAACCAGAAAGTTTTTCTTTTTCTCTCTTTTCTTTTTTTTTATAATCTCCCAACCATTTAGGGACACACATGCCATTTTAAGACAGTCCTTGAATGTGTGAACGTAATTGGGTTCCCGCCCCATGTGACTCTTTTACCAACTGTTTCCCAACCTTCCCAATTTCCATACACTAATTTCACTGAATCCCGTCCTTCCAATTTATTTCCCTGCCCTCCTGTTCCCCTCACCTCCCTCTGCTTGAGCTATATCCTTTTGGTTCCCGAATAACCGGGTTTTATTTTATCCATAAAAAGGTAAAGGTGACCCCTGACAATTAAGTCCAGTTGTGTCCGACTCTAGGGTGTGGTGCTCATCCCCATTTCAAAGCCGAAGAGCCAGCGTTGTCCGAAGACGCCTCCGTGGTCATGTGGCCGGCATGATTCTCCTGGCCACAGCGCGTAGCATGCGGCTGGAACACGGAGCGCTGTTTACCTTCCCGCAAGCGGTACCTATTTATCTACTCACATTAACATGCTTTGGAACTGCTAGGTTGGCAGGAGCTGGCCAAGCAACGAGAGCTCACCCTGTCGCGGATTCGAACTGCCAACCTTTCGATCGACAGCTCATGGTTCAGTGGTTTACCCCACTGCGCCACCCGCTGGCCTGGTAAAGTTGTTGATAGGTTCTTGGAAACTGCAACTTTAAGCAAAACGACTTATAACGAAACCAATTTTACAGTAGGCTTTGATATACATAAACAAGAGTTTACAGCATATTTCTGCTCACAAAAACATCACCAAACTTCTAAATATAAAGACCCAAAACACTTCTAATATTAAACATTGAAATAATAGTGAGCTTTCGGGTTCAGAGAAAACCCACGCCAACATGGGGAGAAGAACGTTCCAACTCCACACAGATAGTGGCCCCGGCCAGGAATCGATTTTTTTTTCTCTCAACCACTTTAAAATGAAATGACTTATAACACAACAGGACTTGCTGTACATGGTTAATGTTATGATTCCCCCCCCCCCACTTCTGCAGTTGTATCAATTCCTTAAAGCCGTATGCCATTTTTTTGAATTCTTCCTCTTTTAACTAATTGTGTCCATGTTTGGTGGGTGCACGGTGCCCATCAGTTCAAGATCTGCCAAACACACATGTTCTAGTACACATATGAAGTGCACCAGACATGTCTGGGGCATCTGAGGTACTGCATAAAGAGCAAAGTTGTTACCTGCCTTCCACAGGCCAGCAAAGTGCGGCTTGGGTACATCTCAATCAAACACAAGATCTTTCTAGAGGGCAGATAACACAATGGAGAAAACTCTACTCTAGACTGCACCCTCATCAACCTGATATCCCAAATAGAAGGGATGCACAAGCCAGCCTTCCCGGCTCTTGATGAATGGGAGTGGGTTCCGAGAGAGCTTCTAGCACTCCCTCCCAGTATCACAATTCCCAGCGTTCCTTGGGGGAGAAGAATGTATTGAAACATCTTTGGTGTCTTATGGCATAATTGACAAAATATGCCCATTGGAGCAGACTAAAGGTCCATTGTAGCTTGGGCCCAATACCCATTGACAGACTTGTCCTCCATAAATGAATCTAATTCCCTTTGAAAGCCATCTAAGCAAGTGACCACCACTATATCTTGTGAGGGGTGCTGCTGCTTCCTTCCCTTGTACTGAGTGGTTCTGCTCACTTGCTTGATTTGAGTCATCTTCTTGGGTTCAGATTCAGACTCTTGGTGATGATGCCGACCCAATTTACTGCTACAGGTGGGCCCCCATATCCGCTGGGGATATGTTCCAGGCCCCTCCGTGGATACTTGAAACCGTGGATAAGAGCGAACACCCCCTCCATGGTTTCCTGAGGCCCCCCCTGCCTCCCCTGCAGGCAGGCAAGCTTGCCCCCTCCAGCTCTTATTTTTCTTTCAGCAAGCTTTGTTTCTTCCTTAAAACAGAGAAGCAGCCTCCATTGCAGGCAAGTAGAACGAGACTAAGTCCTACAGAGGCTCTGCAAGGTTTCTGTTAACCTTGCAGAGCCTCTCTAGTACTTAGTCTCGTTCTACTTGCCTGTAATAAGCAGCCAGAGGCTGCTTCTCCTGTTTCTTTAAGGAAGAAACAAAGCTTACTGGGGAAAAAGTAAAAGCCTGGGGGGGGGGGTCCCCACGATCCGTGGATAACTGAAACCGTGGATACCGAATCAGTGGATATGGGGGCCCACCTGTACTCTTTGCTTGCAGCATGCTGAAGCTTGGATTCCCAGGTGAAAGGGAGATGCGGGGAGCTGATGTGTGGAAACTCTTGCCTTGTGCATCTGACGACCTTTTGGTCCTTAACAGTCTCCTCCATAAGGTAGAAGTGGACGAAATGTACACAGGAACATCCTGGCAAGTCAGCCTTGTACTAAAAATTGCAATGTTCTATGCTGAACATTGTGCCTTTGATAATAAAATATCTAACAGAGGTGGGAAATATCTAGATAATAAAATATCTAGCAGAGGTGGGAGTTATGTAATGTTTGTTTGTTTGTTTGTTTGTTTAAACCGACTCTTGGAGGCTCAGGACAATCCCATACTTAATTCTGATGGGAGGAAGAGCTATTTCAAGCACAGGGCTAATTGTGAGCTAGTCAACAGAATAGGACGTTCTCCTTCCTTTCAAAGAAGTAACAAACATTAGAGGCGCCCACATGCCCATCTGCATTGTGAGTAGGCATCCAAGAGAAGGTCCATCCAATGCCAAGTCTAAAGACAGAAGGAAGGTTACCCCCTTTAACTTTGTACCATATTGGAACCCATTTACTTCATCCCATAGAATTCATGAGGAACCATTGAGAACCAAGCCAAAGGCTATTTGCATAACTCCACCCCATATTGGGTTCCACTGCTAGAATCAGGGGCTCACAACCCCTTCCCAGCCGAGCACCACTCCCTCCGGCACCACTCTCCTGCTGCATACCACCGGAAGTGACCGGCAATGACATCATCGCCAGTTACTTCCGGGTTTTCAGAGGCCAGAAAACGCAGGTAGGAGGCTCTGGGTGGGTGAGAGGGCTCTTCTCAGTGTTCCTGAGAGGCTCGATCCAAGGCAGGAGCCTCTTGGGAGCAAAAACGCGCTGCCAAAAGGTCCTCATTGGAGCGGGGTTCTGGTGGTCCAGCGGTCCAAGTACCACCAGCAGTTAGCCGAAGTAGCACTGGTGATACTAGTACCACTGGTTGAGAACCCCTATGCTAGATTAATGTGACAAAGAGATGGAAACCAGGAACCTGGTTTTGTATAAACGATGATGGGGCAGAGCTAAACTGTTTAACATGTCAGGGTTCAGCTATAGAGCATGTCAGTGAATAACTGCTGTCTACAGAAGGCTCCAGGATTTGCTGTATGTGTAGCACTTCTATGCTCACAAGGACAAGCTGTCTGCTCTCATAGCTGATTGTGCCATTATTGTTATTAATATATCATTTATAAAGGATCTGTAACCAAAGCCAGACCAAGACCTCCTGGCGCCTGAGGTGGAATGCCAAATGCTGTCCCCCTTCCCTGCTGATGTGCCAGCCGTTGCTCTTCTGGCACTCTACCTTCCTATCCTCCATACCTCTGCTCTGTTTTCCTCTTCCTTTTCCAAGCCATGGAGTGGGAGGAGGAGGATCAGAGGAGGCAAGAGGGCAGACAGAAGTGGGCTCCCACAATGCAGGAGCCAATCTGCTCCCTGAGGCAACTGCTTCAGCTGGCCTCGTGGATGGGCCGGTCCAGCTTGCAACCATCCAGCCCCCTGAAATGTGTAGTGGTCTCTGAATATGGGCTTGGAGGTCATGGTTTGGTCAAACCTGGGAGTCAGGAGTGCTTAAACCAAGGTCTGGAAGGAAAAAAGAATCCTCACTCACTCCCAATGCAAATGCCTTGAGTTTCCTGAATAAAGGCTGACCTCCACCGCATGATTTCCGTTGCGCTTGCATCTGGAGGCGCGCGAGCATAGGGGACTGGATGCCCCGCCTCAAAACGCTGCCCTAGTCTCCACCAGTGTCTTCATGCAAATAGTCCATCCTGACTGTCCCGCCTTCTAATAAAGCTCAACGGTGATTGGCTGAAACACAAGTGCGCTCTGATTGGCTGAACCCCCTCTCATCCCACTGGTCAAACTATTAGCTCTGCATCCCGCCCTCTCAACATAATGAGCAGGGTCCACTGCAGATTGCAACGGAACTCGGGAGAGTACAGCCAGAGGCGGATCTAGGGCGGAGCCAGCGGAGCACCCGCTCCGGGCGCCATCGCCCGAAGGGCGCCCCGCCCGCAAGTCCGAGTCGGACTCGAGTCTGAGCGGACTCGAGTCCGAGTCGGACTCGGAGACTCGCATCTCCGAGTCGGACTCGAGTCTCCGAGTCGGATTCGGAGACGCTAGTCCGACCGCCCCCTCAATCGGGAGAGCCGGCTCGGGGACGTCTTCCCCGGCTGGCTGCCCGGGGCCTTCTGGAAGGCCCACGCGCGAGAACGGTATTTATACCATAGAACGAAAGATTTCATGGCCAGCTACTAGAATACAAGACACAAGTTTTATGGGTGACGTAGCCATGTAATTAAATATAAAATACAAAGATGACCGACATTTCGTCTTATTTCCTAAGACATTATCTAGGTCAAGACAGCTTGGCTGTTGAGATGGTACTGAAAACCAACTGACAGAAATGGAACTTAAAGGGAACTTAAAGGGAAACACAGGCAGAGCTTAACAAAGATCTTAAAGGAACATCAGACAGATTCAAAAGGCAAAACACATCTTATAAATCTTGCAAAGAAGGCTTTCCTGGAGAAGGCTTAAGACTGACCTCCACCGCACGAGTTCCGGCGTGTCCCGGGCACGTGTGGAGAGTGCGGAGCTGTATGGCACAAGTATACAGGGAACAATACATGTTAATTCTGTCTTCGTATAAGATTAGTGTACTGACAGTTGCTTTGGATACCTTGATACCTAATATTGTTTTAGTCTAGTAGCTGTCTTGACCTAGATAATGTCTTAGATAATGATCCTAGATAATGAGAAGCACCGTGAATTTAGTGGCCAAGCACCTAGAGCATCTCCTAAGTGGTGCTTGGCCACTAAATTCAATCACCAGTATTGTTGCACCAGTTCCTGACCAGCATGAGAGGATCTTTTGACCATCGAAGAACCTCTGCCTAGGAAAGACAGCTTTTGGTTGTTGGAAGCCATGTCCAGGGACTTTTCTTTAAATCAGGAAACCTTCCCTTGTCCCAATGTAGGTTTTTGTCTTGGCTGGAGATGCCTTATTATCTTGCCCATTCAGCCCTGGAATCCTGAAGGTGTAGAAATGGACTTCTGACTTTGCACTGGGATTCCCCTGCCCTTTGGAGCAGCAGCACGGTGCTTCTCAGCCTGAAGCCTCCCTGGTACCTACTCGGATTGCTCTCCAGGCACGTCTTTTCCTTTGAACCTTTCTGGAGTACTTAGTCTTTTTACCCAAGAATTCCCAGTACAGGTGGGCCCCCATATCCATGGATTCGCTATCCACGGTTTCAGTTATCCACGGATTGTGGGGACCCCCCCAGGCTTTTACTTTTTTCCCAGTAAGCTTAGTTTCTTCCTTAAACAAACAGGAGAAGCAGCCTCTGGCTGCTTATTGCAGGCAAGTAGAACGAGACTAAGTCCTAGAGAGGCTCTGCAGGGTTAACAGAAACCTTGCAGAGTCTCTCTAGGACTTAGTCTCATTTTGCTTGCCTGCAATGGAGGCTGCTTCTCTGTTTGTTTTAAGGAAGAAACAAAGCTTGCTGAAAGAAAAATAAGAGCTGGGGGGGCAAGCATGCCTGCCTGCAAGGGAGGCAGGGTGGGGGGCCCCTCAGGAAACTATGGAAGGGGTGTTCGCTCTTATCCACGGTTTCAAGTATCCACGGAGGCGCCTGGAACATATCCCCAGCGGATACCAGGGTCCACCTGTACTTCCGCTCACGCCTTGCATCTCCAGCCAGGCTCCTTGGAATACTGTCACCCAACTCCAGTTCGGCAAATAAAGGAAGGTATACTGGGTGGGCGCTAAGCCCTCTCTATCTCCCTTCCAATTTCCCGCATGCTACTCATTGGTGTCGCAGCTTGTCCTTTGTCATTCTTATCTATGTGACTAGCCTCTCCACATGTATGTTTAAGACGCTGCTCTCAAGTCCCTACTTTCAGCATAAATCTGAATCCATCCATCCATCAATCAACCAATCAACGAAGGAGTCAGAGATCTCTCCTCCAGACTCCCTTGAGTCCAGTTCCCCGAACCGATCTCACACGGACTCTGAACACCAAGGGAAGTCATCGTGTCTTCTCAGCCCTCGGGGCATCAGGGAAGAGTACTGGATGGTGGGGAGCAAGCTCAGCCCACTGTGATTACTAGTGAACTGAAATCTTGCTCATTGTTGAGCCGGCTGTCCTTGTGAGATGTACGATAGAATTTTAAGTTTACAATATACCTGTTTTAGCACAATGTATAACCACTATTTAGAACTTGGCTTTTAAGCAAGAATATTAACTGGCATTCTGGCTTCCATAAAATAGCTGACACTGCGAAAACAATGTAGCAAGGCAACAGAGGCCCAAGGTTGGGAGCAGGGTGGGGATGTACCGAGGAATAAAGATAACAGCAGAGGCCTGTAAGGGAGGGGGAAGGAGGCTCATCTAGTAAACAAAACTTATTTGGGAAACGAAAGTTATGAAACCTAATTAATTGGGGTGGAGACAATCAATGTATGCACTCAGACAACCAATGTATGTGCTCCAAATGCAGTGACGTGTTTTTCATGTTTTTTGTAAGAATTGGAAGGTATAAAAGCTCATGCTCGGCCCATACTCAGGGCCGTAGCCTTCCCTTTTGTCTCGGGGCTACGCTGCCAGTGATATCACTTACCAATAAAGCTGCTTCGTAATTCCTCTTCCTGCCATCCAGAGTCTGATTTAATTAGCTCCAGGTTACATTTCTGGCGCCGTGACTCGGATGGTGACTAGTGGCAGTTGCCTGCCCTTCGGTAGAACCCCTGTTTGGGCTCTTCCGCGGAGGGAACCCCAGCCTCGGGCGCCACTCTGGATTTTCTGGAGAGAGATTTGGGGTTCTGGCTGCGGGAGACCACCGCGGGGGCCTGCTGATCACCGGGCTTCTAAGGACGAGGTTGACAGCGCAGAAGGATCGCCGGCAGGTATAGGGCGCGCAGAGGAGGGACGTCCCAAGGTGTAGCAGGGATTAGCCACCCCTGCTTGGACCGGAGGGGGGTGCGGCAACACCCCAGATACCTCGTCGTGGTCCACAGGTTGGGTTGGTGCGTGACTGGAGTGTATTGTCTTTCCTCATTGTTTTTAGCCAAGCCAGACCCTTTACTGGCCGGCATGGATTTTGCCCTCGTGTTGTCTTGTTTGTCTGGAACGTAAGCCCAGGACACATTGGAGATGGGGGTTTTGTGAAGTGTGAATGTTAAAGGTGTGTGGAGGCATTTGTGAATAAGTAGATCAAAGCGTGTGTGCAAGAAAGGCAGAGAGGAAGAGTGATTTATGATGGCAGCAGCCATAAACAGGGACAAGGAAAGGCAGAGGTCGGAGAGGAATCTCTGGTAGGAGAAAAAGTGCCTGATTAGTTTTTAGGGTCTCTTTGGTCTCGGGTGTAAACAAAGGAGAGGGTGTGGCTTTGCAAGAGAAAGAGAGGTGAATTTACAAGACAAATAGTGTATTTTTAATGTAGAAGGAAAAAAGTGAGAGCGGAGTTTTGTGTGGGGGGGAGCCAGCGATGTGATCAGAGAACGGAGGCAGCGTGGGTTGTGTCTGGCTGGAAGAGATGGCTGATCTTTGTGCAAAAGAGAGAGCTTGTGTGTGAATGATTATCAACTGACTGATGTTTGTTGCAACGAATGAGAAGTTTAGAAAATGCACGTGTTTCATTTCATTTGTGTTTATGATGGCTTGATTTTGACTCCTTGTGAGTATTTAAGTATTAGGGGTGGGATATTTGATGAAAAAGAAGAAATGCACTGTTAGGTTCCCTGGGGAATTCCGGACTGATCACCCTGGGTTCCCTCATGGAATTTTGTTTAACAGGCAGTGCATGCTCTTCTTCCCATCTCACAAAAAGTGTTTTAATGCGCATAGTGATTTTTAAGTGTGTTAAGGTGATTTCTAAGTATAATGAGAAGGAAACAAGGTGTCTGGTTTGGTCTGAACAGTATCCCAAAACTCAAAATAATGCCTGGGAAATGTGTTTAAAAATGTTGTTAATTCACTCTACCAGAAACAAGTGGTAAACAAAGGAAAAATGCGTGGATGAAAGCCTTTTGCTGCAACTTAAAGTGAGTACACTTTTTAAATATCTTAAGAGGGATGTATGATGGGAGCTTTGTAATGGATCTGACAATTCTGGGGAACTTAATTAAATTGGTGCAAGGGGAATGCTGGCTCCAGAAGCCAGTATTGTGTGCAAGACATTCCAAGAGGGAGGGAGTGGTGAAGTTGTTGATGCAAAGGTTCTCCCAGTGCTAATGGGGAAATTAATGTGAAATGAATAATGACTTAAAAATAATGGGAAAATGTGTGTATATGTTTCTTTTGCCCTATAACAATCGGGGCCTCTGGAAGGAATTTTACTGGAAGGGCACAAGGTTTATTTTGAACTCATTTTTAGGGGGGGGGGAGCAGCAATGGCTAGAGCCAGAGCCCGGATTCACCAGGCTTCCCAACAACTGTCTGGTGGACCTAGCCCTCCAGTTGGCTCAGCCCCTGTCTTTTACACTCCATAAGGCCAGTTTGCCTCCTTCCCCCCCCCCCCCCCCAGGCTCTGATAAAATAATGTGGCATGTTTTTGACTTGTGGTGGTAAATGGAACTGTTTGTTAGAGAAGAAAAAGAGAAGAAAGAAAAAAGGGAGGAAAAACCCCACAGAAAGTTTGTTTAAAGTTAGAACGTCGCCTCTGGGTTTAAATGGAACTGTAGCAGAGGCACAGAGGAAAATGGCAAGTCGAGATGATGGAAAGTGTATGTTTTAAAATAGGCGTAAGAGGTAATGTTGGACAAGCCTTGGCTGGAGACCCAAGGAAAGATTCGCTGGCCAGAAAAGCAAAAGACAGGTCCTCCTTCCTCCTTAGCTTGAGAATGTGTTTTGCCAGGAAAACAGGAGGGGGAGAAGGGAGATAAGAGTGTCTGAGAAACCCACAGCCTGCTAGCAAAATACCAAGGGAAGGGGGGGGGACGAAGAGATGCAAGGATTACGCACATAGACTCTCATAACTACACTGGATGAAACACAGGAGGGTGACACAAGACTAGCCCCTTTCTCAAGTGTAAGCCAGGTGAGACGTTATGAGCAAGAGTGGTGCAATGGAAGAAAAGGAGAGCCCCCCCCCCCAGAACCTCAGCAGCCACATTTCAAACCCAAAAGCCTGCATTGTATTGTTCACAACAGATTGCTATTTCCAGAAGCCTAAAAAGCAGAATTTGAGGTCCCTATCAAGCTGAAGGGTACGTACAGTAGAGCTCTTTGCCTTGTGAACAGTCCTATACAAGGCAAGATCAGAAATTGGAGCCTGCTTGCTGCTCCATCAGAACAGGGCCTAGCAGGCCACCTCAGCCACTTGTTGGAATCCATTTGTCTATTTTTGAACTATCTCTAGCAAAGTAATGAAACTAAAGACATTGTATATTGTTGTGATTTCTTATAACTTACCTTTTTTGCCGAAAGCTCACACCCCTGGGTTTTAAAAGCTCACAAACAGCTATTTTTCCTTCCTTGCAGCATGTTGCTTGTACATTGTTTAAAAAAATGGACACTGTCTTCAGATTTCTTGGCAGGCAGAAGCCCACTGTTATCTTGTAATGCCCTTGTGAACAGGAACACAGCATACTCCCAGTATTGAAGAACAAAAGCACTGTCTCAGTGCACTGCGCAAAGAGCTTGGCAACTCAAAAATTGCCAACTGATAGGCAATGGTTGTATTTTGGAAAGGCATGGAAAAAAAAAATCCTAAATTGTATTGTTTGAATTAATTGTTCTTTTGATTTGGATATATGTGGTTATAAGAATCAAAGTTTTGTGTCATCTGAGTATTGTTGTTTGAAAATGTGTATGATGTCATTTCTCTTCTTTGTTGTTTAAAGAAGTTGTTTCAGTAGGAAAGGTTTAATGGATTTAATAGCCATGTGCAGAAGGCTTGATGCAACAACAACCTTGCAAGGTAGCCTTGGTAATCTTCAACCACCAAAACAGAAAAAGAGAGCAAAGAAACGTGGTTTAAATATTAACAATGATCAAAGACTATTATAACCAGCAGCAATGTAAATCGAATGAAGTATATCAGGATTCAGGTTATAAAAACTCAATTTATAAAATGTCAATTCTATATTGGAAATTGGTTTAAATATTGTTTGCATATAAATCCCCTATAGATAGAATAGGGAATTAGGATAGCAAAGGAGGGGTCCGAGGAAAGGTTTTGAGGTTATGGGAGGGAGAAATGAAAATCCGGAAGACCGAGAATTGTCACCCCGAGGAGGAAAAGATGAGTTAGGGAATTTCCCTATAAAAGAATTATGAAACATTGTTAAGAAAACTGTTTTTTATTTTGTTGTCTCAGGTCTGCTGTATTTTTAATGTTGTTGTTTTCTTTTGTATATTTCAGGTTGACTGGCAAAATAGCTAAGGAAGTATTATGAGTTGCCAGAAGGCAACATGGATTTAACTCCTTTAATATTTATCTTAATAGGTCTGAACCCGGAACTCTCTGGAACCGAAAGAGTCAAGAGCCAAAAGCAGTTGCTACGGATTGAATCCCAGGAGAATGGAGCCACTAAAAGGAGAGGCTCCCCAGCTTTGTGAGAAAAGAATCATGTGTATTGGTGCCATTTGTCGGTGTGGAGAAGCCAGCCCAAAATTCAGGGACACTGAGTCTGGCTCCAAGATGGCAATATTGGCAAATGCTGGCACCAAGCAGGAAGATTCCAGAATCCAGAAACTTTTAAAAGGACTGACCCCCGTTTGCCTCCTTGAGATTTGGGGGTGGGGTCTGTTTGATCACAGTCATATGTGTCCCAAATCAGGTTTGGAGGGGAGTAACACATGGTTTTGCATCCATTACCAGTTAAAGGAGGGGATTGCTGATCAGGATCAATGAAACATTGATCCAAACTAACCCAAAGAGCTGTCTGCTGGCAGATGCAAACTCCCTGCTCCTTTGTGGTTATCAAGATGGAGAGCAGAACACAAAAAAAGCAATGGCTGGACTAGCACCTGAGGCAAGTGCAAGAGACACAAAGGATTGTCATTTGCTTTGCTAGACACCTTTTAAACTCCTCTAACAGAGAAATTGTGTGTGGCTCGAATCATGGTCAAACAAAACGTTGCCTAAGAAGTAAACTAGGCTGTGCCTTGTATTGATTGCCACCGACAAGCAGAAAAAGAGACATTTGGGGATCAAACCCTGCTAAGGGGGGAGAACAAATAAAAATAATATTGCTTGTGTTGTTTATTATGTACCAGACCAAGAATGGAAAGGCTGGGACATGTCATGGTTAACATCGTGGATACCTAGCTTTGGATGGCTTAAGGGAATTTTAGTATTTGTTTTTATCATGATATTATTGCTTGCTATTTTGCCTTGTTTGATTCCATGTATCATTAAGTTCATAAGTGCATGTGTAACTAGGCTTGTGCAACAGCAGACTAACTTGACAATGCCAGCAATGTATGATCAAATGATACAAGAAGATGGCGAAGAAGAGGAGGCTGAATCATATAAAACTGCTATAGCTATGCAAGGAGAATCATTAAAGGAAAACTGAGTTAAAGATTCTAAGGGGGGAATGTGAGATGTACGATAGAATTTTAAGTTTACAATATACCTGTTTTAGCACAATGTATAACCACTATTTAGAACTTGGCTTTTAAGCAAGAATATTAACTGGCATTCTGGCTTCCATAAAATAGCTGACACTGCGAAAACAATGTAGCAAGGCAACAGAGGCCCAAGGTTGGGAGCAGGGTGGGGATGTACCGAGGAATAAAGATAACAGCAGAGGCCTGTAAGGGAGGGGGAAGGAGGCTCATCTAGTAAACAAAACTTATTTGGGAAACGAAAGTTATGAAACCTAATTAATTGGGGTGGAGACAATCAATGTATGCACTCAGACAACCAATGTATGTGCTCCAAATGCAGTGACGTGTTTTTCATGTTTTTTGTAAGAATTGGAAGGTATAAAAGCTCATGCTCGGCCCATACTCAGGGCCGTAGCCTTCCCTTTTGTCTCGGGGCTACGCTGCCAGTGATATCACTTACCAATAAAGCTGCTTCGTAATTCCTCTTCCTGCCATCCAGAGTCTGATTTAATTAGCTCCAGGTTACATCCTTGTTGAGTTGAAGTCAAGAGACTTCATGTGTTTGAGAACCGACTCCTTAGGCGTTAATCCAAGCTCGGCTTGTAGAGTCTAAAGGTGGAACTACACTACAGGCAGAG
This sequence comes from Plestiodon gilberti rubricaudatus, assembly GCA_026170595.1. NCBI lineage: Eukaryota > Metazoa > Chordata > Lepidosauria > Squamata > Scincidae > Plestiodon > Plestiodon gilberti. The sequence continues at coordinate 249,142,555 of JANXHW010000002.1, forward strand.
GCTCTGCCGCCGCCTCTGCCTCCGCCTCCGTGCTTGGAACGGGGGAGTGTCTTTTCCCTCCTGTTGTCCTGCCTTCTGAAAACACAAGCGCGCAACGATTGGCCGAAACCTTACAGCCTCGTCTGTGAACCTCCTACGATTGGCGGGCTGCAGTAGCTCCACAAACCGCCCCCTAGCTCTGCGCGCACGCCCCCCCCCAATAGAATTCCAGTTTGAGGTATGCGCCGGCTGTGCGGAGGTCGCAGCGGCTCCACCTCAAAAATTAGGTCAGAAGCTCCGCGACGTGTGTATTGTAGCTCCGGCTTAAGCCACAACCGTCCCTTGCAACTTGGCTTGTGTTCTCCTCTGTCACTTGCTCCCTGAAGTTCATCATCTCTCTCTTGGTTGCCCTCAAGCTGCTTTTCCTCCAAAGCCCTGTTTGCCTCTTGGCTAGACATCGAACAGCGCAATCCTAATCAACTTTCCAGTATCGATGCAGTCCTGCTAACAGGGTGTACACTGCATTTTGTGGTGTGGGGACAGACATGGAGGCCTATTCAAGGTGCAGGAACATTTGTTCCCTTACCTCGGGGTTGCATTGCAGCTGCATTGGCGCTGGAAAGTTGGTTAGGATTGCGCTGTAAACCCCTGGACCATAGGACACTATCACACCCCTAATTTATGTCTCCTTGCTCCCCATTCTCTTACAAGCCTCTCCCTGGAACACTAAGCCCTTCCACTTGCATTTTCACAACCCTTTTGGTTCCTTCCTCCTCTCTTGGAAACCTTAGTACCCTTCCTCCCTCCCTCCTTCCCTCCTCTCCCCTTCCTGCAGGCTAGTACCTGCTAGGTGGAGTACCATTGTATAAGCAATCTAGTCTTAAATACATACATTTGAATCATTTCATATGTTATCTTCCCCTCCCTCAATTGTAAATCAGTCCCCCAATAAATAATACAGCGATTGTTGTACCTTATCTCGGTCTCTTTGGTCTCCGGTAAATGCCAACTTCGACTCAGGGGCAGCACGAGGCAACGGCTGGCTAAAGATGCCTTAGACATGCATGTTGCTGTACATATGTAAAGGTGTTTACGAGTGCCACAGTCACAGAGCAAATATGGTAATGGGCAGCCCAATCCTACTGGACTACCCTATGGGCGAAACGCAGTTTCTGCCAGCGCTGGCTGCTGAAAACCATCCATAAAGCGCACTCCAACAGTGTGCCAAATAGCACGCTGCCAGAGCAGCAGAAGGCTGGAGCATTCCTGCATCTGTCACCAGACCGCTGGCCGCCTGCTGGAGCAGGCAAGCCAACAGGGGGAGTGGGAGGGGTGGGGAAAGGGAGGAATGGGTGGGGAGGGGGCAAAACTGGGTGGAGGAATGGGGGCAGGGAGGCTGTGGGCAGGGGCATAGCCAGGTGCCCCCTACCAGGGTCAGCAGGCCGCGATGATGCCCCCGGAGGCCCCGCCCCACCACGTGATGTCGCCACAGAAGCCATGCCCCCACAGTGACATCACGCAACAGGTCTCAGATCACAAGATCTCAGCACAGGCAGCGCTAGTCAGGGTGCTGGGGGGGGGGTCATGTTTTAGGACTAGATGGGAAAAGGGTCTGCCCCCCCACCTCACTCTCCTTTGACTACACCCCACACATGTACCTATTCATCAACTGAACAAGACTCACCTTTTCCTATTTTCCACATTTTCTCTGACTTTGTGAGGGGAGAGTACCAGGGACATAATGAGTTTTGTTGTATCTATTTGTTGAAAATGCACGGGATGACCAGGATAGGATATTCCCGAGAGTCACTAGTCCAGGAGAGCTGGTGTAGCGTCTTTCCCCAGTTCAGGTCTCATCATATCTGCCATGAACTGATCGTGTGGCCCAAGCAAGTCACCTCCTCTCAGCCTCAGCTTGCAACCTTACAAGGTTGTTGTAAGGAGCATATCGTGATCATACATAGTGCAGACAACAGCAGCACTATACAAATACCACGTAAAGTAAAGGATATCTATTGGAGCCTCCTTGTCTTCCACCCCAGCTCCTCTCAGCCTCAGCTTGCAACCTTACAAGGTTGTTGTAAGGAGCATATCGTGATCATACATAGTGCAGACAACAGCAGCGCTATACAAATACCACGTAAAGTAAAGGATATCTATTGGAGCCTCGGAGCCTCGTTGTCTTCCACCCCAGCTCCTTCTTGACAGCCGGCTGCTAAAGCTCAGACATTGTCTCTCCTTCACTGGTTACATTCACACTTTGAACCCGTTTCCATCGGGACCTGCTCACACAGCTACACAGCCTGCACGGCTAGTAGCCACCAGCTATCAAAAACTGCAATGCTCATTCAACAGTCAAGTATCTTGAGCTAAACTACCTAAACGTTTACTAGTTTGCACAGTGTAAATGACACTGCTCTTCAAACCACCCCAGAATACGCACAAGGCTGCATCACGTATTCTCTGAGTGTGGAATTTGGTTTGCCTGATGCAGAAAAATGTGGCCACATCGCATTAAATCCATGATGGGGGTTTGCTGTGCCAAGAGGATGCAAGCCAAGGTATCCGTTTCTCTAGAAGAATGCGGCCACTTCCCAACTTTGCAAATGACCGGCCTCTCATTTGATCCACCCACACCTACAGGCTGTGCTTTGGCAAAAGTCCGCCGTCCACCACGGTGACTTTGCCCGGTGCGCTTTTGCCAGGACATTTCCGTAGAGTGTGGTGAATCGATAGCCGCGGATATGGCTCCGGCTCTGCTTTCCGCAGCGTGTGTTCTGCTGTCCTTGCTCTGCTCTCCTGCTGCTCTGGGGGGTAAGTAGTCCCAGGAGGCCCCTTTGAGGATGCTTCTTTGCCCTGGCCGTTCATTCGTCCTCACAATCAGGCAGCCCACGAGACAGGGATGCCCAACCTGCAGTCCCAGAAGCCCTTTTATCTGGGTCCTGCCTGCTGACGCTTGCAAACGTTAATCTTTCACTGTCCGGGGGCCACGAATTCACTCCGAAGGGTTAGAATGATAATCGCTTTCCAGAGACTGCCGTGTCAGATCTGAGCAAAGGTTTCTAGGAAAGGGCCGGGCAGTCACTCATTCACAAAACAGACCTTCTTTGTGCAGGAGGTGATTTTCAAGTTCAGTTCCTCACCTCTTTGGATAGGGCTGGTCTTCAGATCTCCTGACCGAAGTCCTGGAGAGCTGCTGCCAGCCTGTGTAGACACACCTAAACTAGATGGGTCTCACTCAGCAGTGTGGACGTAGATATGACCATCTAGTCCAGAATTATTCTGTCTCAAGCAACAGCCCCCTCTCATGGCTTGTCCCCAGCACCTTGCACAGACAGCTATCACACTGGCCATGGAGGTTCTACGTCTGTCGAATAGCTTAGATTAATTTGGCCAATTCTTTTTCAAAGCCATCTGAGCAAAAGCCATCACCACATCTCGTGGTCGTGATTTCTTTACATTTCTTATGGATTGGGGGAAGAAGTTCTTTTTTCCTATCCTGAAACTACTGTCCATCAGTTTCAGCAGGTGAACCCAAGTCCCAAATTAAACCCAGGTGAGATGTGTTCCGAACCAGTTTCACTCACACTGTTTCTTGCTACTACAGAGACGGAGAGCATCCGCTGTTATATGTGCCTCATGAACTACCCTGGCTCTGGATGCATCACAGGAGGGCAGAAATGTACCGCTGACCTTGGTAGAGGACAATCGTGCCTAACTGTTCATTTCTTCCATCGTAAGTAATGTGGGCAGTGGCATCTTGCTGTTGTGCTTTCTTCCTTTTTGCACTCAGTCCACAGCTCTGTTCCCATTGGTTGGGGGCAGGGATTGTGGCAGAATGAAATGACAGACTTCAGGTATCATCATCATCATCATCATCATCATCATCATCATCATCATCATCATCCCACCTTTCTCCCCCATAGGGAGACATAAGGTAGGAGCTACCGTTATGGTCTTCTATATGAAAGTCCCTGAAAGTAGAAAGCTAGTACACTTTTTACCTGCTACATGTCTGCAGCGTATCGAGATATTTTTGGTACTATGATTGTTTTGTATTATGATGATGTACACCACCTTGGGTGCAATAGAAATAAAGCAGAAACATAGAATGTAAACATTGAATGAATAAATACGTCTCAGAGCCGTCCAAGATTTGAAGGGATCCCGACCTCACACATAGGTCTATGAGAATTCAGCCTCTGCCAGGATGGAGCTGTTGCGGGGAAACAAGCAGAGCGTCTGCATGAGAAAATCAGTGGTGGTGGGGGGAGCATCAGCCTTCCTCCTCCACGCCCCGATTCTCCCCTGCAAATGGCCCCAGGCAGGCTGGGAGTTGCTTGTCAGTCTTATGCATTCGGACTGGAGACTAGCTGCCCCTGAGGCAGCAGGGGAACATCCGGGGGGTACAGGGGCCAAATCCTGTCGAAGATGTTCTGCACCTTTATTTTCCAAGCTGCTCTAATGCTGGAAGGTCCTGGAGTCCCTGTCCAAATCTCCAAGATGGCTCTCAGTCGTCTGTCAGCTGGAGACTGGTGCTGATTCCCAGAGACTCCAGGAAAAGCTGTGCAGCCTTACTGGGGAGGCCTGTTTGTAGGGACCAATAATGGGGCGCAGGAATGATCAAACAAGCACTCACCTCCTCCCCACCCATGCTCCCAGGGCGCTGGCCCACTCGAAGTGGCTGCACATTGGCGGCAGATTGCGAGGGGTCCAAGGGGGCAATAGTTGGGGTGCCTTTTACCCCGAGTCTGCTGCCGCCTGCCTCCAACCACCTCCTCCCCCTCCCTCATTCCAAGAATGACTTGCTTTGTACTGGAGTGAGTGTGAAGCAGATTCTACTTTGCATGCACTCAAATGTGCAGCAAATCATTTCTGTACTTACGGCGCTTCACACATGCTGCCTTGAAACCCGGAAGTGCAGGACTTCCGGTTCTGCACTTCCCGTTTTCAAGACAGTGTGTGAGGAACATAGTAAGCGTTTGGGTGGTGTGTGTGTGTGTGTGTGTGTGTGTGTGTGTGTGTGTGTGTGTGTGTGTGTGTGTGTGTGTGTGTAGGGGCGGTGGCGGACCCAGATTAAAAACAAAACAAAACATGATTGATTGTGTTGTCTTGCTAGAGTCACCTCCATGATTCACAGTCCCAGCACAGGTCATCTGTATGTGCAAAAACAACCCATGCTAGCATTAAATATATACATCTCTTGTCTCCCCGCTTGCAGAAGGAACTGAGATGTACCGTATTGAAGGGTGTACCAGACCTGATGTCAAGAACTGCGACGTGGACCACACTGTCGGCGACTATACTGTACAGATGAAGTGTTGCACAGATCGTGAGATGTGCAACAGGGTTTTCTGGAACAATACCAACGTTGTGGATTCCTCATGATCGGTTTACATGAGTGTCAATAAAGTGCCTGTGGAGCATTTTGCTTTATTGCTGCCCAATTCATGGTCCAGATTACACACACACACACACGCACGCACGCACGCACGCACACCTATAGATAGTAGCGTTTCCAGTCTTCATAACCAAGAACAGCTGCTGCTGCAGGGGTGTCATTGGTGTTTGGCGCACCTGGTGTGAGAATCCGTGGTGTCCCCCCCCCCCCCATGGACCTCCTCCCATACCAGGCCACAGAATCCTTAGTAATGTTTTTTGTACTGGTGTTACTTGTAAATTGTAATTTCCGTATATCACTGAATGTAATGGCAATAGTAGTGACATAAACCCCGTCAACCCCCTAAGACAGTGGTTCCCAAACCCTTTAGCACCGGGACTCACTATTTAAAATGACACTTTATCAGGACCCACCTAGGTTTATGAGACTTATAAAAAAGGAGATCTAGAAAGAAATAGTTTGTTTAATTATTTACAACTAATAATAATTTTATTTATTTATTTACTTACAAAAATAATATAATAATATAATAATAATAACAGTATTTATATACCGCCTTTCTCGGTCGTTGGATTTCTCCTCTGACTTTAATCCAAGGCGGTGTACATGGGCAGGCTGTCCTAACCCCCCTTGGTTTTTTTTACAATATATATAAATGTCCAATCTCTCATGAACAGCTACTTTCCAGGTGGTATCCTTTTACAGTCTGACTTTTTTTTCTGCTGGCTGTCACCTCCCACACTCGACCGACACAGCTGGAAGCTCTTATCTCTTCTCCTGGAGGCTTTCACAGCTTTTTGAAGGCAGCAGCTCTCCCCACTATGCCAGACTCTACTCAATTTCTCATAATGAGGCAGCCCTAATGAATAGCCTCAAGGGGGTTAGTTATGTGACCCCCACTACCTGCCCCTACTACCTGTTCATTAACTGACTTGGGAAAAAACACACCAGAAAAAAGACACTCAACGTTCATATTCCTTTATCTGCACAAGCTTGCAAACTGCAGGAGCTCAGCTGTTTGCAGGGCAATTACCAGTTATCTGATTTTTGAATAGCCTCAGTGCTTGAGGCAATCTGATCTTTCCATCACCTGTGTTTTCAATGGAGACTCTGCTCAGGAGGACCCACAAGAAACCGGGCCCCAACCCACAGTTTCGGAAGCGCTGCCCTACAAGATCCCAGCATTCAATGGGTGGGTGCAGAGGCGTACGGAGGGCGGAGCGAACGGAGCAGTGGCTCCGGGCGGCTCCGCCCCTTGGGCGGCACTCCGGGGGAGCACGCGCGTGCGCGCGCGCCCACCCAGTGACGCAGCGGCTCCGCAGCTCGGGCGGCATTCCCCTGGAACGCCTGCCCAGCCTCGGAACCTGAGAAAGCCCTGAAGTGTCCGCCACGACCGGCGGCCAGGGCTTTCTGAAGGCAGCCGCTGCGTCGTGGCCTTATTTATACTTTTTTCCTGCACGTGCGCAGAACGTTACGTTACGTTACGTTCTGCATCTGTACAGGAAAAAAAAGGTATAAATAAGGCCACGACGCAGCGGCTGCCTTCAGAAAGCCCTGGCATCCGGTCGTGGCGGAAGTTCCAGGGCTTTCGGGGGAGAAGGCGGGCGCGCACGCAGTCGCCCCTCCCCGGCGGAGGCTCCGCCCCTTCGGGGCGGCGTCGCAGAGGTGCTCCAGGCAGCCTTAGCTGCCGCGACGCCTCTGGGTGGGTGTAAAAACATCAAGCCGCCACCAAACCGGACACTGACTATTTTCAATCGAAAGCTGTCATGGCCAGCAGTTATATTTAGCGAGGTAGGATATACAGGTAAAATAGCCATGTAAAAGAAAATCCAGCAGAGATAAAAACAAAGTCCAAAACCACTCGTGTCTATCCCAAACAAGGATCACTACGAATGGACAGAAATGTTAAAATCCACAGCTGAGCATACAAGAAGATCCCGACGTTTCGTTCCTTAATGCAGGAACATTTTCCAGGGCAATCCAAGGATTGGTAGATGGTGAAAACACAAAGGCACTTTGCTCTTATATACTTTGCCATGGACCCGTTACACGGACACTGACTAGCTAGACTCCAGCAAACAGAAGAAATAGAAGCCATATTTCAATCCTCAAAAATCACGCCTCTTCTTGGCAAAAACTTCTCAGTCATCCAACAACAGAATACAGCGTCAGTTAACTGGGAGAGAAATTGGAGGAGGGCTGCAGGTTCGTTGGTTTGGGGTTATAATTTCCCCATGGAGACTGAAGGTCAAATGGTGGGTGTTTAAATAGGACTCAGTAGGGGCATATCTTGGGCGGAGCCTGAGGAACAGCCGCTCTGGGTGCAGACCCAGAGGGGGTATAACCCTCAGGCCCCACCAATGGAGCCCGCACCGCTGTTTCCCGGGCTGTGGCACGGGAGGTAAGATGGACCCTCCCACCCACTGCAACCCGGGAAACAGCGGCACAAGCTTTATGCGCTCGAGCTCTGCTGGATCGGCAGAGTCCAATCACAGAGCTGTTTCCCAGGCTGCGGTGCAGGTGGGAGGATGGACCCTCCTGTCCGTTCCACAGCCCGGGAAACAGTGGCGCGGGCTCCGTACATTCACAGAGCCTGCACTGCTAACCTGGAAGTGACATCACTTGACATCATGTGACATAACTTCTGGGGCGCAGCAAGTTCCTGTGGCACTTGGGCACCAGGGGAGCTTGTTACGCTCCTGGGGCTCAGGAGAGAGACCATAAATTTCCTTCAGAAGAAAGTGGGTTTGCCCAGGGGTAAGCCCACAGGGACCTGCTTGGTGTACTAGGACCTGCGCCAGCAATTTTGCTGGTGCAAGTCCGCGTGGACTTAAGTTGTGGGATCGAGGCCAGGAAAAGGGGATAGGATATTGGCGGTAGCACTGCTGCCAATACTGCCCACTTCCCTGTCTTAATTTGCCCTCACCATCTCCTCCCTGTCCCTCCCTGCCCTGTTCCACCCCCTCTCTTCCTCCCTTCCACCCCCTGCGCTGACTTACTGATGCTGGCAGACATCCTCCAGCCGCTGGCGCACTGACCCAGCGGCTTGTTGCTTGCAGCGGCAGCCCGCATATACATTTATTTCAACATTTAAATGAGCACATTTGCCTCACATGTGACGCTCATCCTATTATGACAACTATGTAAATCCAGGAGCAGCACAGCTCAGTTGGTTGCTGTTCCAGTTACTCCAAAGGTCATGTTGTTGCAATAAACCGTACCGCATTGTGCAGCCCAATTCTATTATGGCCTTAACACTGCCAGGATGAGCGTTCCGGCAGCGTAAGGCCTTTTATATAGCTGTTGCAAAATGTGACACACCATTTGGTGTGTCCCAGCAAGCAGCCAGGTCCACGTGCCAGTGGTTGGAAGATGCCTGCCAGTGCCGGTAAGTAAGTGCAGAGGGTGGGACGGAGGAGGGGAGGGAGCGGAACAGGGCAGGGTGGGACAGGGAAGAAATGGGGGAGGACGGCAAGCTAAGTCAGGGAAGGCAGTTAGGATATTTGTACTGGATCCTAATACATGAAATACTCCTAGAACCAAGGATTTCCCAGAAGAAAGAGGGAATTACAGTAGGGCCTCCATATCCACAGGGGATAGGTTCCAGCTCTCTCCGGCGATTAATTGAGACTGCGGAAAAGAGCGAACCCTATCCCCCGCCCACCTCCGCTCATTCCCTTTATTATGTTTCTAGCGCCGATACCAAGCCAGCACATCTCTTTCTTTACCAAAATGCTATAAGATAGCTTCCCGATAATGTCCAGGAGCCTCTAGTATTCAGGCTGCTTGCCTGCTCTGTGCTATAAGCCAACATGCGTGATCAATTGGTGATCAATTGGTGATCCTCTTATATATAGCAGGGGGAGAGTAACTGCTCCCCTTTCACCCCAGCACAGTGTCTTTTCTGGTGGCTGTTTGCTGGTGGTGTTCTGCATCTTTTTTTTTAGATTGTGAGCCCTTTTGGGACAGGGAGCCATTTAATCATTTGATTTTGTCTGTAAATCGCTTTGTGAACTTTTTGTTGAAAAGCGGTATACTAATACTAATACTAATACTAATACTAATACTAATACTAATACTAATACTAATACTAATACTAATACTAATATATCTGAGGCCTCCTTTCCCAGTGTGTATAATATTCTCATTCATATGGGATCAGAAGGGCCCTGCTAGATCAAACCAAGAGCCCATCTAGTTCAGCATTGTGTTTCTACAGTGGCCGGCCAGCTGCTTTTGCATTTTGCTCCAGGTTCAGAACGTCCCCATAGGCTACCCACATGCTCATGTGTGGATGACCTACACTGAGGCTCCAAAGCATAGAGGTGACTCCAGAAGCTCAGAGCAAACGACCAGTTTTTCTAGGGGTCTGGACTAATGATGAGGTGGCCCTGTTTGGAAGTCTTTCCTGAACGTTTACCTACTGATAATGCAGCAGAGGCAGGTTGACCAGGCCTCCGATTCAGAGACCTTGACAGAGGAAGTATTTGGAGCACCGCCATTGAGAGCATGAGCCGAAGATTCAAATCGATTAAGATTGGGGAACAAAACAGAAATAAAGAAGACTGTTTGTTTTGTATGCAGCTGTACTCGTTTATTCCCCCCACACACACACACTGTAATATGGACTTCAGTTGCAAGCATCACGATCGGTGCAGCACGTCATTTGCACAGTATAGTCGCCGACAATGTGGTCTGTGCCACAGATCCCAACATCAGGTGTGGTGCAGCCTACAGAACGGTACATCTCAGTTCCTTCTGCAAACGGGGAGACAAGAGACGTAGATATTTAATGCTAGCATGGGTTGTTTTTGCACATACAGATGACCTGTGCTGGGGCTGTGAATCATGGAGGTGACTCTAGCAAGACAACACAACCAATCATGTTTTGTTTTGTTTTATTTTGTTTTTGTTTTGTTTTGTTTTGAAGCTGGGTTGACTGAAGCCTCAGCAGTGTTTGAAATTCTCATTTCCTAAAACGCCTGCCTGCTAGTAAACTTGAATGAAGAGGGGGAAAGCACTTGTAGCGGAGCATGATGCAAGGGTGGTGCTATTCCAAACACTGCCTGATGCCAGCTTGGCATCTACACTAAAAAAAACGCTACCCTAAAAAAACTCTACACTAAAAATGTTTGTTGGAGGGGAATGTTTGCCTACACTAAAAAAAACCTACCCAAACGCTTACTGTGTTCACACACACACTGTCTTGAAAACGGGAAGTGCAGAACCGGAAGTCCTGCACTTCCGGGTTTCAAGGCAACATATGAGGAGCGCAGTAAGTACAGAAATGATTTGCTGCACATTTGAGTGCATGCAAAGCAGAATCTGCTTCACATTCACTCCAGTACAAAGCAAGTCATTCTTGGAATGAGGGAGGGGGAGGAGGTGGTTGGAGGCAGGCGGCAGCAGACTCGGGGTAAAAGGCACCCCAACTATTGCCCCCTTGGACCCCTCGCAATCTGCCGCCAATGTGCAGCCACTTCGAGTGGGCCAGCGCCCTGGGAGCATGGGTGGGGAGGAGGTGAGTGCTTGTTTGATCATTCCTGTGCCCCATTATTGGTCCCTACAAACAGGCCTCCCCAGTAAGGCTGCATAGCTTTTCCTGGAGTCTCTGGGAATCAGCACCAGTCTCCAGCTGACAGACGACTGAGAGCCATCTTGGAGATTTGGACAGGGACTCCAGGACCTTCCAGCATTAGAGCAGCTTGGAAAATAAAGGTCCAGAACATCTTCGACAGGATTTGGCCCCTGTACCCCCCGGACGTTTCCCTGCTGCCTCAGGGGCAGCTAGTCTCCAGTCCGAATGCATAAGACTGACAAGCAACTCCCAGCCTGCCTGGGGCCATTTGCAGGGGAGAATCAGGGCGTGGAGGAGGAAGGCTGACGCTCCCCCCCCTAATTATGCAGATGCTCTGCTTGTTTCCCCGCAACAGCTCCATCCTGGCCGAGGCTAAATGCTCATAGACCTGTGTGTGAGGGGGGCACAAGAGGCCTCAGTCATACGTTACCTGGATCCCTTCAAATCTTGGATGGCTCTGAGACGTATTTATTCATTCAATGTTTACATTCTACATTTCTGCTTTATTTCTATTGCACCCAAGGTGGTGTACATCATAATACAAAACAACCATAGTACCAAAAATATCTCGATACGCTGCAGACATGTAGCAGGTAAAAAGTGTACTAGCTTTCTACTTTCAGGGACTTTCATATAGAAGACCACAACGGTAGCTCCTACCTTATGTCTCCCTATGGGGAGAAAGGTGGGATATTATTATTATTATTATTATTAATATTATTAATATTATTAATATTATTATTAATATTATTATTAATATTATTATTATTAACAATGATGATGATGATGATGATGATGTGATGGATCAAGAGAGAGATCTTGGGGTGCTGGTGGACAGGTCGATGAAAGTGTCAACCCAGTGTGCGGCGGCTGTGAAAAAGGCTAATTCTATGCTTGGGATCATTAAAAAAGGAATTGAGAATAAAACGGCCAATATCATTATGCCTTTGTACAAATCGATGGTAAGGCCGCATCTGGAGTTTTGTGTCCAGTTCTAGTCATCACACCTCAAAAAGGATATAGTTGAATTGGAAAAGGTGCAGAAACGAGCGACCAGAATGATTTGTGGGCTGGAGCACCTCCCTTATGAGGAAAGCCTACAGCATTTGGGGCTTTTCAGTCTAGAAAAAAGGCGCCTGAGGGGGGACATGATTGAGACGTATAAAATTATGCATGGGATGGAGAGAGTGGATAGAGGGAAATTCTTCTCCCTCTCGCACAACACCAGAACCAGGGGACATGCACTAAAATTGAGTGGATGGAGAGTTAGAACGGACAAAAGAAAATATTTCTTTACCCAGCTTGTAATTCATCTGTGGAACTCCTTGCCACAGGATGTGGTGATGGCACCTGGCCTAGATGCCTTTAAAAGGGGTTTGGACAGATTCATGGAGGAAAAGACCATCACAGGTTACAAGCCATAAGCAACCTCCTGGCTTTAGACGTTTTAGAAGCGGGTTTTCTCTGTGCCAGGTGCAAGGGAGTAACAAAGGGAAACAAGTTATCTTGTTGTCTTGTGCTCCCTGAGGCATCTGGTGGGGCCACTGTGTGATACAGGAAGCTGGACTAGATGGGTCTTTGGCCTGATCCAGCAGGGCTCTTCTTATGTTCTTATGTTCTGATGATGATGATGATGATGATGATGATGATGATGATGATGATGATGATGATGATGATGACGAGAATAACAACAACAACAACAATAATACCTGAAATCTATCATTTCATTTTGCCACAATCACTGCCCCCAACCAGACCTGTGGTTTGAGTGTAAAAAGGAAGAAAACACAACAGCAAGATGCCACTGCCCACATCACTTACTATAGAAGAAATGGACAGTTAGGCACGATTCTCCTTTGTCAAGATCAACGTTACACCCAGTGAGTTTCGTGATGCATCCAGAGAAAGGGTAGGTCATGAGGCAGGCACTGCAGACCAGGGTCTCTGTAGCAGGAAACAATGTGAATGAGACTGATTCGGAACAGCTCTCCCCTGGGTTTAATTCACCTTCTGTTATGAACACCCTCTTTTCCCAACACATGTGCCGACCAACTCACCCAAGTCCAGTTTGATTCCTGGCTGACATTTCTGAGAGCCACACAGAAGAACTTCATTCTGCAAGGGGGGTGAGATCAGGCTGAACACTTAGGAGAGGTCAGGCAAATTAAGGGCCATTAATGGGAAGGTAGATTTCAGCCTGAGGGGCATTTGTATGTCTCCTTTCATCTAAACCCTGTGACACACCACCTACGTCTCAGTGCGGTGCATCCCATTGCAGTGTGAGGTTATCCAACTTGCCACAACGCAATGCACCGTCTACACTACATGGAGAAGGATGTGTCCAAGTAAGACTTCCTGCCCTACCCCCTGCTCTCTGTTAGCCAGTCAGAATTGAGTCTTTTCAGACTCGATTCTGATTGGCCAATGCTTTGTTCTGCGTCCTGCCCCCACAGCACTGAATGTGGCCTCTCATTGGCTGAATGCGGCCAAAGTTCAATTTTTCCAACTTTGCTCGCAGCGCAACACAGCTCTCCTGCGTGGCAGTGCGAGTTTGTAAAAGTCAAGACACACCAAGTTTTTTCAGCTGTGTGCGGACGCTGCTCGATGCAACGCAACGCAGCGCGGTGGGTGTGTCCCAGGCTTAAGGCAGCAGTTCCCAAACTGGGGTGTTGCAATGCCCCAGTAAGGTAGAATCAGTTGCTATTTATTATATTTATTTTATTTACAATATTTCTATCCCGCCTTTCTCCCCAAAGGGACCCAAGGCGGATTACACAAAAATAAAATACAAAAATACAAAAATACAAAAAATACAAATAAATAATTACTTTTTAAACAGCAAAAAACAAAACAAAAAAAACAGTTAATAAAAACATCTAAAAATTGATTAAAAAATTACATTTAAAACAAGATCATAAAAACAGCAGCACCCCACCCGTACCAGCAAGATGTTAAAAAGGCAAAGGCTCAGAAGGCTTCTTTGAAGAAGAAGGTTTTTAGGTCTCGCCGGAAAGTGTCCAAGGAGGGAGCAGTTTGTAAGTCAAAGGGGAGGGAATTCCATAAGGTTGGTGCCACTACTGAGAAGGCCCTATTTCTGGCCGCCGCCCCTCGCACCTCCCTGGGCGACGGCACCCGCAGAAGGGCCTTCTCTGATGATCTAAGGAGACGGGCCGGACTATATAGAAATAGGCGGTCTCTCAAATATCCTGGCCCCAAGCCGTATAGGGCTTTAAAGGTCAAAACCAGCACTTTGAATTGGGCCCGGAAACGAATCGGCAGCCAGTGCAGCTGTCGGAGGAGCGGCCCGACAGAATCGAACTGCCTACCTCCAGTGACCACACGGGCCGCCGCATTCTGCACTAATTGCAGTTTCTGAACCGTCTTCAAGGGCAGCCCCATGTAGAGCGTGTTACAATAATCTAGTCGCGACGTCACCGTGGCATGAATCACCGTGGTCAGGTCTGCACGATCCTGTTACGGTCGCAGCTGGCGCACCAGCCAAAGCTGGGCAAAGGCCCCCCTGGCCACAGCCGCCACCTGGGAATCCAGAAGCAGCTGCGGATCCAGGTGGACCCCCAAGCTGCGGACCTGCTCCTTCAGAGGGAGTGCAACCCCATTCAGAGCAGGACGATACTCTAGTACCTGCATTGTGGATTTCCGGACCAGGAGAACCTCTGTCTTGTCCGGGTTTAGTTTCAGCTTGTTAGCCCTCATCCAGGACCCAACCGCCTCCAGGCAGCGCTCCAGAACCTCAACAGCCACCCTGGAATCAGGTGGAAAGGAGAGATAGAGCTGGGTGTCATCAGCATATTGATAGCACCCCACTCCAAATCCCCGGGTGACCTCTCCCAGCGGTTTCATGTAGATGTTAAATAGCATGGGGACAGGATGGAACCCTGTGGCACCCCACACCTCAAGGGCCAGGGTGCCGAACAGGCATCCCCCAGCACCACCATCTGGGACCTATCTGCCAAGTAGGAGCGGAACCACCGCAGAACGGTGCCCCCAACCCCCAGCTCGGCCAGTCGGCCCAGAAGGACACCATGGTCGATGGTGTCGAAAGCCGCTGAGAGGTCCAGCAGAACCAACAGGGACGCACTCCCCCTGTCCAGTCCTCGGCGTAGATCATCCACCAAGGCGACCACGGCCGTTTCATTCCCAAAGCCCGGCCTGAAACCAGATTGAAAAGGATCTAGATAATCCGCTTCATCCAGGACCCTCTGGAGTTGAGACGCCACCACCCGCTCAATTACCTTGCCCAAAAACGGGAGGTTTAAAACTGGCCAGTAGTTGTCCATTACTGTGGAGTCAAGGGAGGGCTTCTTCAGAAGGGGTCGAACCACCGCCCACCTCAAAGCGGGCGGCAGCACCCCCTCCATCAAAGAAGAGTTGACCACCCTCCCCGTCCACTCGGCCAGCCCCTCCCGGGCAGATCTAATTAGCCAGGCAGGGCAAGGGTCGAGCAGGCAGGCAGCTAGCCTCACACCCCAAAGGAGCCTGTCCACATCCTCAGGCTGTATAAGCTGAAAAGAGTCCCACAACACTGGACCAGCAGATGCCAAGGGGACATCCTCAGATATTGTCAATGAGGCATCCAAGTCATGACGAATCCGATCAATTTTATCTGCAAAATGTTTAGCAAACATGTCACAGTGGGCCACCATGTGTTCCTCTTGATCTGTTGGAGGGGCCTGATGGAGTAGGCCTCGCACCACACGGTACAGCTCCACTGGACGATTGCCTGCAGACGCAATGGTAGCAGAGAAGAAATTTCTCTTCGCTGCTACCACCGCCACGGAGTAGGCTCTATAATGGGCCCTACTCCGTGTCCGGTTGGACTCGGCACGAGTTTTCCGCCACCATCGCTCAAGACATCTACCCCATCGCTTCATCATTTGCAGCTCCTCAGTAAACCAAGGAGCCGCTCTGAGTCTGCGGCGTGGCAAAGGTCGCTCAGGAGCGATCTCATCCACTGCCCTGGCCATTTCACCATTCCAGAGGTCAACCAGGGCCTCAGACGAGTCACCAGTCTTGGCAGCGGGAAAATCCCCCAGAGCCCTCAGGAAACCTTCTGGATCCATCAGCCTCCGGGGCGGACCATAGAATGTGGCCCCCCGCCTTTGCGGAGGAAGGAAGCTGCAACAAGCCTAAACCTTACCAGAAAGTGATCTGTCCATGACAACGGAGTGATCTTAATCTCCTCCACATCCAGATCACCGCCCCCTTGCTCACCAGGTCCAGTACATGTCCCGCCTCATGTGTCGGGGCCAAGATCTTCTGGGACAGGCCCATGGTTGTCATGGCGGCCATGAAATCCTGAGCCGCACCAACCCCAGGGGCCTCAGCATGAATATTAAAGTCCCCCAGCACTAATAAGCGAGGGGACTCCAACGCCACTGCCGAGATTACCCCAGTCAGCTCAGGCAGGGAGACTGTTGGGCAGCAAGGCAGGCGGTACACCAACAGAATCCCAATCCTGTCCAGCCCTCTCAACACAACATGGAGACATTCAAACCCAGTGAACATCCCTATCCCCTTAAGGGTAGTGGCAACCTGTAGTGACGGCTACGTCGCTTCAATGACCTGAGCCTGGGTGCAGCACACACCCTGCCAGTATTGTAGGGGCGGGGGCGGGGCCCCCCTTGGCACATGGGGTGATGGTCTAGCCCCAGGCGGCAGGCAGGCGGGATGTGTGTCAAAGCGGCCATTTCGATGGCGCAAACAGGTGGCGGTGGGTTTGACCCGCCCGCCTGCCCTGCGGCTCTGTGTTGTGGAAAACCAGCGGCGGTTGTGACGTCACTTCCGGTGCGAGGGGGGGGCGGCGGTCGTAGCTCCACTACTGCACCCTGCTATGTTCCAGCTGCATGCTACGTGCTGCGGCAAGGAGAGTCATGCCAGCCACATGACCACGGAGGCGTCTTCGGACAACGCTGGCTCTTTGGCTTTGAAATGGAGATGAGCACCACACCCTAGAGTTGGACACGACCGGACTTAATTGTCAGGGGATACCTTTACCTTTTTTAACCTCTCTGATTGGCGAGCCATCAAGCCTTTCTGTGCTCCTTAGAAGGACCCACTCAAGCTCAATCAAGTCCAGGAAATCTGGGCTGCATACCTAGAGCAAAACTCAAAACTCCTTTTGTTTACCCAAAAATGCTTTGTTTCCTGAAAAGTCCAATAATATTCCTGCTCAGGAAACAGATTTTTGGAGTCATCTTTCCACCATGCTGCATGGGCATCTCTGCTGGTGGAAAGATGACTGTGTGTTTGAGCTTCTTTCTCCGTAAGAAGCCACCCTCCTGGCTCAAGTCAAAGGAGCACCTTTTTGTTGCTGCTTAGAAGGACATTTACCCAGCAGAATAGGATTGGTAATCTAATCTCTCCTCCGTCCCTTTTTGATTCCCTCCCTTTCTCCTCCCTACAAGCATTTCTTTCACTTGCAACTCTGTAACTGATCTCTTAAGCAATCTATATTTCTTTAATAAAATCTTCTTTTGAAAAGCTCAGTCTCCTGGTAGCCTAATTTTGAGGCATTTTGGAGTTGTTTGTACCACTCACCCATCGCAATGATCCAAAACTGTCAGACATGGCTAAATTTTGAACCCTCGCTCTAGAACTCTTGCTAATTCCCCCAATTTGGTTCAATATCTCTCTCTCTCTCTCTCTCTCTCTCTCTCTCTGTGCGTGCGTACACATGAGAGCGTACTACACATGTAGGACACTTGTGTGCATGTAAACAAGCAAGGGAAAAAGAACTTCTTCCCCCAATCCATAAGAAATGTAAAGAAATCACGACCACGAGATGTGGTGATGGCTTTTGCTCAGATGGCTTTGAAAAAGAATTGGCCAAATTAATCTAAGCTATTCGACAGACGTAGAACCTCCATGGCCAGTGTGATATAGCTGTCTGTGCAAGGTGCTGGGGACAAGCCATGAGAGGGGGCTGTTGCTTGAGACAGAATAATTCTGGACTAGATGGTCATATCCACGTCCACACTGCTGAGTGAGACCCATCTAGTTTAGGTGTGTCTACACAGGCTGGCAGCAGCTCTCCAGGACTTCGGTCAGGAGATCTGAAGACCAGCCGTATCCAAAGAGGTGAGGAACTGAACTTGAAAATCACCTCCTGCACAAAGAAGGTCTGTTCTGTGAATGAGTGACTGCCCGGCCCTTTCCTAGAAACCTTTGCTCAGATCTGACACGGCAGTCTCTGGAAAGCGATTATCATTCTAACCCTTCGGAGTGAATTCGTGGCCCCTGGACAGTGAAAGATTAACGTTTGAAAGCGTCATCAGGCAGGACCCAGATAAAAGGGCTTCTGGGACTGCAGGTTGGGCATCCCTGCCTCCTGGGCTGCCTGATTGTGAGGACGAATGAACGGCCAGGGCAAAGAAGCATCCTCAAAGGGGCCTCCTGGGACTACTTACCCCCCAGAGCAGCAGGAGAGCAGAGCAAGGAGAGCAGAACACACGCTGCGGAAAGCAGAGCCCGAGCCATATCCGCGGCTGTCGATTCACACTCTACTGAAAGGTCCTGGCAAATGCGCACCGGGCAAAGTCACCCTGGTGGACGGCGGACTTTTGCCAAAGCACAGCCTGTAGGTGTGGGTGGATCAAATGAGAGGCCGGTCATTTGCAAAGTTGGGAAGTGGCCGCATTCTTCTAGAGAAAAGGATACCTTGGCTTGCATCCTCTTGGCACAGCAATACTCATCATGGATTTAATGCGATGTGGCCACATTTTTCTGCATCAGGCAAACCAAATTCCACAGTCAGAGAATACGTGGTGCAGCCTTGTGCGTATTCTGGGGTGGTTTGAAGAGCAGTGTCATTTACACTGTGTAAACTAGTAAACTTTTAGGTAGTTTAGCTCAAGACACTTGACTGCTGAATGAGCTTTGCAGTTTTTGATAGCTGTTGGCTACTAGCCGTGCAGGCTGTGTAGCTGTGTGAGCAGGTCCCGATGGAAACGGGTTCAAAGTGTGAATGTAACCAGTGAAGGAGAGACAATGTCTGAGCTTTAGCAGCCGGCTGTCAAGAAGGAGTTGGGGTGGAAGACGAGGCTCCAAGGCTCCAATAGATATCCTTTATGTGGTATTTGTATAGTGCTGCTGTTGTCTGCAGTATGTATGATCACGATGTGCTCCTTACAACAACCTTGTAAGGTTGCAAGCTGAGGCTGAGAGGAGGTGACTTGCTTGGGCCACACGATCAGTTCCTGGCAGATATGATGAGACCTGAACTAGGGAAAGACGCTACACCAGCTCTCCTGGACTAGTGACTCTCGGGAATATCCTATCCCGGTCATCCCGTGCATTTTCGACAAATAGATACAACAAAACTCATTATGTCCCTGGTACTCTCCCCTCACAAAGTCAGAAAAAAGGTGGAAAATAGGAAAAGGTGAGTCTTGTTCAGTTGATGAATAGGTACATGTGTGGGGTGTAGTCAAAGGAGAGTGAGGGGGGGCAGACCCTTTTCCCATCTAGTCCTAAAACATGACCCCCCCAACACCCTGACTAGCGCTGCCCAGGCTGAGATCTTGTGTTTGCGATAATTAATGAACAAGATAAACGCCAGTAAACTAAAGACGTGACGATGGAGATCGTGTTGGTGGGTGGTTCATCTGAGCACGGAGGTGGCGGTATTCAGGTTGCATTGTTTTCAGTGGGGTTCCACTCCACCCAAAGGGCCAGGCTCCCAGTCTAGGAGTGCCAAAAATCCAGTTCTCTCCCTGAAGGCACGTGGCTTCTGTGGCACAATGTTCCCTGCACTAGCTGAGGCCAGTGCCAGCTATAGGCATCCCTGATCTCGTGTAGATTGCTGACCATAGTTATGCACGACCTGATAACACCTTCCAGCACCGTAGATGGGAGGGACTGCCTTTCAAGCCTTCTCGGGCCTTCCAAATACAGCTGTTAGGCTACCAATGGGCAGGGCTGACCCAAGACCTCCCAGCCCCTGAGGCAAAACACCAAATGCAACCACCTCCCTTGTGCAGAACCTTGCCACTCCTTACTTGGTGATGCACCAACCACTGTCTCCCCCACTCCCTCTGCTTCCTGGATTCCCAAAGGAGAAGGAGAGTGGTGAGCTAGAGTGTCTCACTCAGCTCACCAGTTCCCTCTCCACAGTTCTTCTGCTCCATTCCTCTCCAGGGAGCAGATACAGGCATGACAGAAGTGAGTGGGGCAGAGTTGGGTGGGGGACACGCCCTTCCAATCTGCCCCATGAAGTGACTGCCTCAGGTGGCCTCATAGCTCATGGGCCTGCTTGTAACTGGGACATGTTCAAAGGAAAACATCTTGCTGGTTCTGAAACAGTTCTAAGCACAATTCGACATGCTGCTGGAAGACTTGAGAAGACATTTACGGTTTGGGCCCTGGCCACCTGAAAGGCAACCTTCTTTCATAATACCCCGTCTTTGTATTGAGGTCATTGCTGGAGGTTCTTCCCTGTGTGCCTTTGTTGGCAGGTGAATGGGGTCTGGAGAAAGTCCTTTCTCAGCTGCCACACCCCTGCCTCTGGAACATTCTCCCAAGATGTTTGACGAGGTGCCCACACTTAAGGCTGACCTCTATTGCATGATTTCCGTTGTGCCTGTGTCTGGAGGCACGCGAGCGTAGGGGACTGGACGCCCCGCCTCCAAACACTGCCCTGGTCTCCACCAGTGTCTTCATGCAAATAGTCCCTCCCGATTGTCCCGCCTTCTAATGAAGCTCCACAGTGATTGGCTGAAACACAAGTGCGCTCCGATTGGCTGAAACCGCCTCTCATCCCATTGGTCAAAAAACTAGCTCCACGTCCCGCACCCTCAAAATCATGAGCAGGTCCATGGCAGATCGCAATGGAACTCGGGAGAGCGCGGCTCTACCGTGTTCCGATGCGATCTGATAAAATTGAAGCCACACAGCTCCGCACTCTCCGCACGCGCTTGGGGCGTGCCGGAATCATGCAGTGGAGGTCAGGCTTCATGTCTTCAGTGTCAGGGCAAGACCTTGTCCATTTCCCCAGCTCTTGTCAACTGCTGTCTGAGCTGTTTTATTCCACCTGCGTGAAGCCTGTGTGTCTGTATTGCCCGTGTTTTCTCAAGGTTGATGTGTTGTTGTGCTATTTTTCTCATTTATGGATTTAAAGGGGGAGAAGCCACTTCTCAGTGGCAGATCACATGCTCTGCATGCTGAAGATTCCAGGTCAGTGGCCAGTGTCTTCAGCTGAAAGGATCAGGTAAGTAAGTGACAAGAAAGGTTGTTGAGGGATGTCTTGGAGAACTGCTGGTTGGGCGGAGAGACAGTTGATCAGAGGGGACAATGCCCTACAACAGGCTATACACCAGACCTCCTGACACCTGAGGAGGCATGCCAAATGGTACCCCTGCTTACCCGATGATGTGCCAGCCTCTGCTTTTCCCACTCTCCAATGTTTGAGCTCAGCATTTTCACCTCCTCCATATTTCCTCTTCCTCTCTGCCCCCTCTTCCTTTTCCAGTCCAGAGAGAAGAAGAAAGACTAGAAGAGGAGGCAAGTGGGCAAATAGAAATGGGCACCCCCACCAAGCCCTGTTCTACAATAGGAGTTGACAGTACTAGATGGATCAGTGGGTATCAGCATAAGGCAGATTGATATGCTAATTGTGTTAGCCACTTTGGGAGTATAAGATCAAAGTCTAGGACATACATTTTTCAAAGCAACAAATCAGAGTAGCCAGATATCAGCACCGTGCTTTTTTCTTTTTCATGTTATCAAGCAATTCACAGAAGTGAGGGTCTCTCTTAGAAGAAGCCATGGAAACATGCCATGAGAGAAACCACCAGTCATCCTAAGTCTGACCTCAGGAGATGGTGCAAGTGTCCAGGCAAGAACAAGGGAGGGGCGTCTCAAAACGGAGAAGTGGGTCATGCGGATTCCACCAGCTGAAAAGAAGTGCATGCTTGTGCTCTAAATGATCATCAGAGCCCTACTTGTACTTTCTGTTGCATAAGTGGCCCCTCGAGCAGCACCTGACCCTCACAATACCATCCTTCACCCTTCTTGTCATCCCACAGGTAATGGAGTTGGGCACGACGCAGCCAAAGACAAGAAACTTCCCATTCTTGCTGCGGCCTGTAAGGAGAAAAAGAACAAACTCAGAACGTCACCACCCCTTTCACAACCGAGTCCTGAGTGATGGAAAAAGAGGGTCTAAACATCCATACTAAGCAGAGTTATAAAGCATAGGACCCTTTTTGCTGAAGCATCTGCCGACCCCTGCTAGATGGCTGCTGAGGGAGCAGAGGCAGAAAAAAGGTTTCAAAGAAAAAATGCTTTACTCACAGTTCACAAGCATATTATTATACATCTTTGTTGGCTGTGCAGGTCCTAAACTTTGGAACAGGGAATCCTGGAGCTATCCCCTTTGCATGGATGTGTGAGACCTCATGGCATGGTGGGCTCCATGCGGCTGGTCAGAGCACACAGAGAGAGAAGTCTTGCACATTGGGAGGTCAGGAGGAGAGAGAGGAAAGGAAGCCAGGTAGAGAGACACCCCCACAGGTCAAAGAGGACAAAGTAAAGGTATAAGATAGGTAGCCTCTGAGTCACCTGCCTCCTAAACAATACACTGCCCTCTAGAGTCCCGCAGGCGGTATGGCACTACTTTCCAACATTAAACGCATAGGTAGTTTAGGCAGGGCTCACGTTTGCACATCATGAGCTAAAGCCAGGCTGCATCCCTCTCTGTCTAAAATTAGCATCAGCAGTGCCTTTCTCCTCTTTCAGTGCCCTACCCAGACCTTGTTAGGAAGACAACCAATGTAGCTGTTTGCATAGCTCAACTGGTTTACATGGAGCATTTCCAAGTGGTAGCCCTTTGCCCCAAACCATCCCATCTGCATGGAGGGCATGGATAAAGAGAAGTTCTTTTCCCTCTCGCACAACACCAGAACTAGGGGACATCCACTAAAATTGAGTGGTGGGAGAAATAGAACAGACAAAAGAAAATATTTCTTTACCCAGTGTGTAATCAATCTGTGGAACTCCTTGCCACAGGATGTGGTGATGGCACCTGAAAGCCTAGATGCCTTTCAAAGGGAATTGGACAGATTTACGAAGGAAAAGTCCATCACAGGTTACAAGCCATGATGGGTATATGCAACCTCCTGGTTTTAGTAGTAGGCTCTCTCTTAATGCCAGATGCAAGAGAGTGGCAACAGGATATAGGTATCTTGTTGTCTTGTGTGCTCCCCAAGGCATCTGGTGGGCCACTGTGAGATACAGGAAGCTGGGCTAGATGGGCCTCTTCTTGTGTTCTTAATCTGGTGTCCTGGCTGTCTCTGCCCAATAGGGTGCCCCAGTCAAAGTTCTTGTCTTGACACAGTGTCTTCCTAGCCCTTGGTCTTAATGTGCCCATTTCCTGAGCCATCGACTCTTGATTGCTTCATTCTGTGCCTTGATGGAATCTTTTGTTCCAACTAGAAAAAACAAGGTTCAAGACTAATGTCCCCAAACTTCCCTTTTTGCCCTTACCATACTAGGCTATCAGTCACTAGGGTTGGTCTCATAGTGTCACCCCCATGATCACCCAGGGCAAGATCTCATATAGTGTCACCCCCATGGACCTCCTCCCATACCACCAGACCACACAGTGTGGAGGGGCCTCCTTGGAAATGCAATCCCTACACGTGTCGTGGCAGGGATCGGGAAAATCCATTTTCTACCAGTGGTACATTTTCACAACACCAGTAACAAATTGAATAAAAAGTCATGTTGGTGTCACCCCTCCCTGGAGTGACACCTGGGGCAGTCTGTCCCCCTGCCCCCTAGTGATGCCCCTGATTAGGCCTCAGTGCCCTACAATTACCCCTGACTTTTTTTGTGTCTGTCCTGGGTCCCTCATGAGCTGCTACCAGGGCCATCCATGAGGCCAACTGAAGCAGTCGTCTCCAGGAGCAGACTGGCGGGACTCGGAGGCCCCCCTCTCTATTTGCCTACTTGCCTCCACTGCTCCTTCTCCTTCCACTCCAGGCTGGCTTGGAAAGGAAGAGGGGCACAGAGAGGAAGAAGAAATATGGAGGGAAGGAGAGTGCTGAGCTAAAACATTGGAGGGTGGGTGGAGCAGAGGCTGGAATATCATCGGGTAAAGAGAGGCAGCATTTGGCATGCCACCTCAGGTGTCAGGAGGTGTGGCCTGGCTGCCACCCACCCTGTGCTTGCCTTGACACCCCATACATTGAAGCAGGGGAGGAACTGGGGCAGAGCCTGAGGAGCAGCTGCTCCGGGAGCAAGTGCAGAGGGGGCGCAACCCTCAGTTCCCCCCCACCAATGAAGTCTGTGCCACTGTTTCCCAGGCTGTGGCACAGGCGGGAGGACGGACCCTGTGCCCGCCCAGCAGCTGGGGAAACACCGGCGCGGGCTCCCTGCGCCCGAACTGGCAGAGCCTGAGCGCAGAGAGCTGTTTCCTGGGTTGCGGCGCGGACGGGAGGACCCTTCCCCACCCGTACTGCAGCTTGGGAAACAGCAGCACGGGCTACATGCATTCGCAGAGCCTGCGCAACTAGCCTGGAAGCGACATCATGTAGTCACATGATGTCATTTCCAGGGCACAGCAAGCTTGTTACACTCCTAAACTGAAGTCATTCTGGGCTGCCTCACAGCTGCAGCCACTATGCTGTCCACAGTCACACAGAGGCTGGAACTCAGATTTGAAACCACTGGATTTCAAATTAGGGTTTGAAAGACCCTTAACCCTAGAAGGGCTGAAATCACATGAGGTGCCGGTGCCCAGAGAAATGCACAAGCATGATGTTTTCTTTGGCTCCTGGAACAGCACAACCCTACACAGTGCTGGTTTAAATTGCTGTCCAGTCACCCTTTTCCAACCCATCTATATTTTTCCTGTCCAGTCGTCGTCATCCCCCCCTGCTTACATGGAAAATTGGCTATTAGCCCTTCTAAACTAGGTATTTTCCTTTTTTCTTGCTCACAGCCAATTGGCAGGGCAGTTTAATTTTCCTTCCCCTGTTCCTTAAGTGCTTACAAGGCTTTCTTTTTAAAGTCAGTATTCCAAACCCATTTCCTAGAGTCTATGCTCTACCTTTGTGGGTGCGTGTTGTTCAATCTATTTTTAATCATTTTATTGCACCGTTGTATTGATTCCCCCCCCCCTCTCTTATTGTACACTTAAAGTGCAATCCTGCGCAAAGACACACCGGTGGAGCGACGGCTCTGCTGGCTCTGAAGGCCGTAAACAAGCTGTAAGGCACATTTTGTAAGGCACGGCCCTGCTGACCGTGCCGCCATTGGCGGAAGTGAGGGGGATGGCGGCGCGGAATAGGGCCTTCTCGGCGGTGGTGCCCCAATTGTGGAATTCCCTCCCCTTGGAATTAAGAACGACTCCCTCTTTAGAGGCCTTTCGGCGGGGCCTTAAGACGTTTTTATTCAGGACTGCTTTTAATGTCTGACATGGTGGGCTGACTTTTTAACAAATGGTTTTAATATATGTAAATGCTGGTGACCCACTGGGGTTGTTTATTCTTAAGTGTTTTAATTAATTTTAATATGTTAATTGTTTTAACGTGTTTTTATGTATTTTAATATGTTGTAAGCCGCCTTGAGTGCCCTCGGGAGAAAGGCGGGCTACAAATTCTTTAAATAAATAAATAAATAATTTTTCGACACTTGGTGAGGAGACCCTGCTGGTGCCGAGGCTGGCTTACCCACCCAACATCCAGCCTGTTCACCGTGCTGAGCAGGTAAGTCCCTGCCGGTCAGCAAAGGGCGAACCGGGTTGGCACAGGAGGGGGCGATTGGCCCGCCGGGTCAGAGACGGGGGAGGGATTATCGGCAGCATGCTCCACCAAATCCTGTCTGCCATCCCTTCCACTGGCTCCTCAGATTTGCATTGGCCATTTTGCCAGCACTGATCCAAGGAGGCCCATAGGGGCCACTGGGGCTCCCCGGGAGAAAAGGACAAATGTCCCTTTCTCCCAAGGTGTGCTCCAGCTCCGCCAGCACTGGCCCAACCTTGCCTCGGATCCGGCACAGCGTGCTTTTGCACGCTGCTGGTGGTGCTAGATAGGATTGGGCTGCCTTTCCCTCAACAAATATTTCTGTGTGTTTGAACTCCCCCCCCCCTCACCTTTTGCAAATGCCAATTTGCTCTGGAGCGTGTTACAAGATGGCGGCCACACATGGAACACACCTTGAGAAACGCTAATCTATAACACGATCCTTGCGAGACTGGTAAACACCACAAAGCATTGTAAAGCACTTTGCAAATTAAGGCTGTACTGCAAAGCATACTTTGCTGTATCAGTAAGCAGAACGTCATTCCAGGTCAACTTGATTAGGAGCAAGCTACAAAAACATTATATGAATGATGAGCGATGGCTGAAGAGCATGGAAGAGCATCAGAAGTGATCGGTGCTGTGTTTTCAAAATTTTATTCTGCAGTTTGCTGAATTTCAAGCTCTTGAGCTTCCCTCTCAAACCACCGACTCCAGAATGAATATTTATACACACACACACACACACACACACACACAGATAGATAGAGTGTGTGTGTGCGGGGGAGAGGGAGAGCATAGCATAGCATACACAGTATAGCATAGCAAACGTCCAAAACAGTTGCTTACCTTGGCTGACAATGGCTTCCTTCTCAAACCACCGACTCCAGAATATATATATAGCCGAAGAGCCAGCGTTGTCCGAAGACGCCTCCGTGGTCATGTGGCCGGCATGACTCTCCTTGCCGCAGCGCGTAGCATGCAGCTGGAACACGGAGCGCTGTTTACCTTCCCGCAAGCGGTACCTATTTATCTACTCGCATTGACATGCTTTGGAACTGCTAGGTTGGCAGGAGATATACCCATATACATATAGTGTGTGCGTGTGCGAGAGAGAGAGAGCATAGTATAGCACAGCATAGCATAGCATAGCATATCAAACTTCCAAAACAGTCACTTACCTTGGCTGACGATGGCGGTCAGACATGTCTGTTTGGCTTGACATCTGCTCGTTCCAGTGATACACCCAATATTGGGTATTTCCATGAGGCACTGTTTACAAGTGATGCTCCCTAAAACAGGAAACAGACCTGAGTGAGATCTACTATCCTGTCAGCGGGAAGGGTGAACGCATGAATACAACTCATCAGCGGACTCAGCTTGGTGAAGATAGGTAGGAACAGAGGGGACAGAAAAAAAAAAACCAACCCCCACCATCAGGCAGTTCCAGTGAAAAACGTCATTGACTCTCAGCACTTAACCTTCCTACAGTTGTAAATTCATGCGGTCGCAATTGTCGCCAGGGCTGGCATTGGGGCCTCACCCTTGCAGTTCTCTCCACTGCTTGCTCACCCTGCCCCCTCCTTTGGAGCAGCAATGGGACCTGTTTGGGATGGAGAAGGTGCGAGGAAGAAGATGGGGGTGCACCAAAGGCATGTTGCCAAGCCCCCCACCCTGTCTGAACCTGGAAATGGTCTTAGTTATTGCTATCCACCATTAATTTGTCTGGTCGCTTTTCCAGCCATCCAACCAAGTATCTCCTTCGATAATGAAAGTCACCCTTTGCTTTAAAAAGCATTCGATGAAACCATGGAGGAGAATCCATCAGCAGCTATTAGTTGATGTACCATGTATACTTAAGATGAAAATTATAAAGGGGCTCTTATTTGGAAGGTTTTTTGTTTAAATCCACACGCTTGAATTTTAGGGGGGCAGAGAGGGCCTTGGCTAGGGGACTTCTAGCCCCTTGCTTTCTGTGATGGTGGTCTTGAGAAGGCTGTGGGGCACTATTTGGCTAAAATTGGGTTGTCAGCTGGTGGGGCTTGTGGATGCCATTTAATGGCCCCCTTCCCCCCCCCCCCATTATCTGAGCCACACAGCCAGACTTGTCAGTTTATTCAATTCAGAGCCAGGATGGTGTAGTGGTTTGGGAGTCGGACTTAGACCTGGAAGATCCAGGTTCAAATCCCCGCTCAGCCACGAAGCTTCCTGGGTGACCTTGGGCCAGTCAGTATCTCTCAGCCCCACCTACCTCACAGGGTTGTTGTGAGGACAAAAAGGAGAGGAGGAAATATGTAGACCACTCTGAGCTCCTTGGAGGAAGGGCGGTATAAAAATGAGAAAAATAAATAAAAAATAAATAAAAATAAATTGAATGTTCCATTTTCCAGGTGTACGAAAGCCAAACTATTTGAAAAGGGACCACGGAGAAGACTTCTCTGTAAAAGATTATAAAGCAGGCAAGCACATGCAAAGTCAGCTGAAAAGATAAGATGCCCATTGGCAATAGAACATGGGTAACGACCGCTAGAGCCAACTGCAATTCTAACTAGAACTTACACACCAGTGGCAGGCAGAGCAGAACAGTGGCGACAAAGAGGAGAGCCGAGGCCATTGACAGAGTCTCCTGAGTCTTAAAGGTGAATAGGCCTTATGGGAGTATACCCTGTATTTATAGAGCATGTCTTGCTATGCTAAGTAATTTCCCACCAGTGGCTGCTATTGGGAGTGGTCCACTCTGACTTTACCTGGTATATACTGTATTGGGACTTGGAATTAGCATACGATGCACTTACTGCTACCCCATTCATCTCAAGGTCTTTTGACCTCAGTTTGGTTCTGTATTTTCTTTCAAAATGTTAATGTTGCGTACTATCAGAGAACACATTGTTCCTCTTAACTGGTTTCTTTTACAATATTTGGCAAAAGGAGCCCATCCCTGCAGTCATTCCTGATAATAAAATTCCTGCTTCTATCTTGCATATGTTTTACTCCAGTTGGCTTGTCCATTTCCATGGTGCAGTACTCACATGATCTTCCAAATTATACTACACGACAGCCAGGTTTGCCATTGGCTTATGCGCAATGAATCTGAGCACCCTCATGATAGATAGTGAGCTATGAGGATGTTATCAGATAAGATTCTTAGGACAATTGTGATTGATTATGCTTGGGAGAGGGCAAGGTCTCATAACACTTGCTGTTGGGGTTTCATAAAAAAAGAGAGCTCTACCTCTTTTCATAAAAGAGATAGGAAGCTGCCTTATATTGAGGCTGCAATCCTATACACACCTTCTTGAGATACAATGGGACTTACTTCGGAGTAGACATGCCTAGGAATAGGATGGTTCTGTGAGCGAGATCATCAGTCCATCTACTTTGATATTGTCCACGCACAGTGGCGGTGACAGTTCTCTGGGGTTTCATGCAGGGATTTTTCTCTGCCCGACCCGAGGGTGATGTGGATTGAAACGGTGACTTTCTGCACACAAAGCAGATGTTATTCCACTGAGCTTTGTGTCCCCCAACATACCCAAACCAAATTGCTCTATGAGCTAATAAGGCCATTCTATGCTTTCAAAGGCCTTCTCTACATACAGGAAGAATAATAAAGAAGTTGGAGGTCCCACTCTCGCACACTCATAGCATTATTGATACCTTGCAACAATCCCAATATTGCCTGAGAACATCCCACTTTTTGCCCCTCTCCATTCTAACGTTTGTTCTTCCCTGTACACTAGCTTAGGACAGGCATTACTCCAAGGCACTCCTGTCAAGGAAAGCTTGCAGGGCAATAAATGGGTGAGTCTTGAAGGTGCGGCAGCCATTCTGTTGCTTTCACCTGTAAGCAGGGCCGGCCCATCCATGAGACCAACTGAAGCTGTCGCCTCAGGCAGTAGATTGGCGGGGAGGGGCATTGATCCTCCTCCGCCTCCCTGGATTGGAAGAGGGGGGCAGCAGACAAGTGTGGAGGAGAGCAGTGGGCGGAGGAGCAGAAATTGGCACATCACCAGGTCAGGGGGCATAGCATTTGGCACGTCGCCTCATGTGCCAGGAGGACTTGGGCCGGCCCTGCCTGTGAGAGTTGAATCAAAGGAGACGCTGACAGTTGGTAAGATCCTGAACTGAAATAGATATACTTCCAGGGCATCTCCCTCCCTCTCTCTTATATATTTTTATCTCACCTTTCCTCCAAGGTGCTAAACACAGGAGATGTGGGTCTCCCTTTTTATCCTCATGACAACCATGTGAGGTAGGTTAGGCTGAGGGATCATGGCTGACCCAAGGTCACTCAGTAAGCTTCATGGAAATTTGAACCCAGGTCTGCCAGATTTTAATCCAACCTTTTAACCCCTACGCTATACTGGCCCGTGGTGTAGTGGTTCTGGAGTAGATCTGGAAGATGCAGGTTCAAATCCCCACTCAGCCATGAAACTTCCTGGGTGACCTTGGGCCAGTCACTATGTCTCAGCCTAACCTACCTCATAGGGTTGTTGTGAGGACAAAAGGAGGGAAGGAACCGTGTACACCACCTTGAGCTCCTTGGAGGAAGGGCGCTACAAAGAAAGAATGTGAAAAAACAAACAAAAACAAACAAAATTAGAACTCAGGGTCATCCAATAGCCCAACAGTGCAGATACCTAGTCGCAATTTAAGTCTAAGACTTAATTTAATTTAAGACCCCTTGGGGGAGAAAGGCGGGGTAAAAATATTGTAAATAAAATAAATAAGTACTGTACTTAATTTGTCAGCTTTTATTTTTCAGAAAATAAAATTATGTTCTAGACAGAGTTCTGCAGTGTTAATTCCTGTTGATTTGAGTTGTGGTACAGTTTTTGGCTAAATACTCTGTCTCCATCATACCCAGGACTGAGCTCTGCCACCCATTCCAGTCTACTTGGCAGCATCTTGTCCAATGGTTACTACTGGCAGTTAGTGCTGCTGGGACATTCCAGGACCTGACTCACCTCCAAACAAAGCGCTAGATGAGCAACAATTTTCAACCTTTTTCATCTCACTGCACACTGACAAGGCGCTAAAATTGTCAAGGCACACCCTCTGTTTTTTTTATCATTGACAGGGCACACCGCACTGCCGGTGGTGGGGGGCTCACATCCCCCAATGGCCTTACTAATAAATGACCCTCCTCTAAATTCCTGCAGCACACCTGCAGATCATTTGCAGCACATCAATGTGCTGTGGCACACTGATTGAAAATCACTGCGCTAGAGACAGTTACCAGCACCACAATTAGGACTGAGCCCTTTCTTCTTTTTAAACAGATTTTACATTTTCAATGTCATTTTGAAATCATTTGGCCTGTTTTATTCCCTCAAATCATTATCACCCCTTGATTGTGAGCCCTTTGGAGACAGAACTGTTAAGTCAAAACAATGGCGTAAGCCAGGGTTCTCAACCCCTTTGATGTGGCATACCACCTCTGTGGCCACCACCGCGCTGAGTACCACCAGAAGTGACGATGACATAATTGCCACTTACTTACAGGTTTTTGGCAATGCCGGAGGCTTGAAAGCAGAGGTAAGGGGACAAGGGCAGGCAGGAGGGCCTTTTTCAGCCCTGGAAACCTGCGTGCTCAGGCTCTGCAGAGCTCATGCCTGCCATTTTCAGGGGTGCGGTACGGTGCGGCATGGCCACCCAGGGGCCTACGTACCACCTCCTGGCGGTCTGTGTACCACTACTAGTACACGTACCACTGGTTGAGAACCCCTGGAGTAAGCCAATTCAATAAAAGAGGGATATAAATAATAAAAAAATACATACTGGTAAATAAGGCTGCAATCCTATACATACTGACCTGGGAGTAAGTGAACTCAATGGGACTTACTTCTGCATAGGATTATGCTGTTAGGGGTGCTAATTATGGAACATCTTACCACAGGGGCATAAATAGTGCTCTCCATAAATAGGCCAGGTGTGGATCAAAGATACCTCTAGCAAAAGACCTATGATTCAGCCATTCACTTACTAAGAAACAAAACCAGTCACACTGTTAAATATCAGGTAGTGATACTAAAAATACAAAACCAATCCTACCCTCAAAAGGGTTAATTGAGCATTAACTCTGATGGAATGATTTTGGCATGCTGCGCTGCAACCTATTAGTTCTGGTTGCAGACTATTAAACACTGCAGAACATTTTGACCAGAGATGTAAGTTGATATTGCTGAGATAGAATATCAAAACCATCAGCTGTGCCTGTTCAGATATATAGCCCAGAAAAAGGAAGACAAACATGTGATGTTTGAATGGGTGGCTGGGAAGACAACCATTTCCCCCTTGCAAAGTGTTTTTTTTGCCATGTATCAATGCAGGCATCTTTGTGCTATCAAGGGTGTGGGCTACGACTATTGCTAAAAAAAAAAAAAGTCATTCAGGTGAAGCCAAATGGCCAATCAGCTTTGGTAAAATCCCTTATAACCTAAAATGAATGTCCAGCTTTTCTGATCTAAATTACTACATTTTACTTAATTTGTGCTCTCTGCCTTACATGGGGCTTGTGTGTTTTGATAAAGGCCAGCGTCAGGCTGTAGGTATATGAGCATGTGTGATAAAAATAGCACAAGCATCCAAGATGGCGCAATAGCATCCAAGATGGCGGCGCCCAAATCTCGTGAGGGCAATGAGGCAGTACAGTACTAGAGATTTTGCAAGATCCAAGATGGCCGCCGACAGGAAAAAAAGGTAAGTTTTAAAAAATACAAACCTCTAAAACTGCCGGCGGCGGCAGCAAGGGCTTCACCGGGCCCGAAAAGCCTGGGATGGATCCGGTACCGGAGCCTGGATTCCAGGACCAGAGCCCAGATTCTGGGGCAGTCCCGGGTTTTCTGGGACGGACGGCAAGCCTAACAATATGTATATGAGAAGAAGAATATGTACTTTGTAAGTCAGATATAGGCTAGCACTTCTTCATTTAATCCAACAATCTATCATCCTTGTTAGTTTAGTAAAGTGGAATAAAGACTCATCTTTTATGGATGCCTCAGCTTGTTTATTCTGATAATCAAGATTCATTGCAACCTTCAAAAGAATCTTAAAAACTATTGTTACCAATATTTGGGCTTGGCAGCCCTCCCAGTTAGACTCGAAGAATGGTTGTCCACCACAGGTTTGTAAGCTCAAGAAATCTTTATTGTGTATTTCAGCTGAGACTACAGAGAGAAAAGGTAGCAAAATGCAAAGCACTGCTATCACAAAGCTTTTCTCTGCTCCTCTCAAGCAGGGTTTTCGTTAAAATAGTTCCCTTTGTTAGCAAAGTTTTACACTAGTTTCAATACTTACATGTTAGAAGAAGCAGAAGCGTACCAGCCCTAAGAGGTGAAAGGGCTTAAAGGGGGACCTGAGGGAGAACTGTGGAAAAGAGTGCCGTGTGGAAAGGAGTTAAGGGCTATGTGCAGAAATATAGTACCGTGTGCAAAAAAAAAAAAAAAAAGGCTATAAAAGGCAGGTACTGGGGGGGGTGAGTGGGGTGACTGCTGTTCAGCAAGATCAAGTGTGGTACAGTGTGGCAGAAGGACAGCTCCAGAACCAGATAACTTGCAGCCAGAGACAGAGGCAGACAGAAAGCAGAGCCCTTTTTCGCTGAGGAAAGGTGATAGACCAAGGAGGGTATACATACCAGATTCTCCCCTGTGACTTACAGGTCTGCCTTAAGGTGGTGCTTCTGGGAGGGTTTTCCTTTTAAAAGACTGTACTTACCTTGCATTATCTCCTGTTTCTTTATGGTTTAACAATAAATCCACTGCAACTGTTCTAGTCTGTCGGGTGATTCTGGGCTTCACAGGGGTCTCGCCTATGTGATCGAAATCCTGGGGGCAAGGATTCTGCCAATAACTTGCTCCCCCAAAGCCAGCCTGCATTGATTTTCGTCAGTTACCCGCTTCCCTCCCACATCAGAGGTGTAGTAATGGGGGGGGCGGAGGGGTGGTCCGCGCCTGGGCAGGGTACGAAAATAGAAAAGGGGTTCAAGCTAAAGTTTCCTGTTGCAAGGGGAAAGAGCTAACTAGGCCAAGAGGAGAGAAACCACAACCTCTTGCACGACAAACTCCTGAGCGACAAATGATTTGCATGAAGCAGGGGACGTAGCTTTTTTAAACAATGGTTCAGGCCTTGGCCTAACTTTGGCCAATGTTGTGGTGGTCTTTGGCCAGAATTTTTCCATCACCATGAATCCCTTTAATATTCACAACAGAAAATACATGTGGACAACTACTAAAGGCTGCTTCATACCTTTGATACTGGCCAGTATTCTGCACAGACAGACTAAGAAGGAACAAGATGTATCACCACCAGGGGCTTGTCAAGGCTATCTTGATACCAAGAGGAGGTCATTTACTCTGTTCCAAGCAATTAGATGTTCTCTGGAGGCAGCGTTAATGAATAGCTCAAGCTGAACTTATTAATTATGTAGGAACAAGGAATTACAAGCCCAGCATCGTCCTCATGCTATTAACCAACCTCTACAAAACAGTCAGTTAAAAAAAGCAGCTAATGCGTATCTCAAACTGGTTTTCCATCAAATGAAGGGGGACGGATCCTGAACCCTATGCATGCAGACTAGGGTTGATTAAGGCAGGATTATAATTTCCAGAAATTTAATTGTTAGCTTCAACACAATGGGGGACATAAAGCTGTACAAAATCTGATCCATTTTTTTTTCATCATGATAGGAGCTATTGACATCATACAATTCCATGCAGAAACTGGTATCACATCCTACACATTTTTTTCAAGAATGGCTATATAAATATATATATTTTAGATTGTGAGCCCTTTTGGGACAGGGAGCCATTTAATCATTTGATTTTGTCTAAACCGCTTTGTGAACTTTTTGTTGAAAAGCGGTATATAAATATTGTTAATAATAATAATAATAATAATAATAATATACCTTTTCACTGTCATAACATGCCATATTGACATTTTCAAAGCACTTTCTACTAGGATCGCAACACTTCTTGGCTGGGCCTCATCAGTGTCTATATGAACAGAACCAACAATATCGGTTGGGTTAAAGACCGTGTTCATTAAAAACATTACTACCTTCTACGTTTTGCTCACTGTCTGTGGTGGGCTTCTTCAGAAGCTAAACACCAACTCCACCAAGTAATACCTAACTTCTCAGCCTGCTCTTACCCTTTGAACTTATATATCAATTGACAGGATGTTACGCCTATTTCTCATTAACTGCTAATCAATCCAGCAGTCTACCTTAGACCTTAAAGTCCTACTCACTAGATTATAGCTCATCTCTAAACAATCTCTTTGAAACACCTTCTTTATGCTTCATTCCCTACCTCCTTTTTTATTCTGGCATTCCTTAAGCACCAACGACCATGCTTTTCTCACACTTCATATTTCTTCCTTCCTTTCCATATTTTATGCTTGAAAATGTCTATAGTTTATCTATGTAATCTGGTCCAATAATCTCCAATTCTTTATTTTCCACATTTTTATACCACCCTTCCTCCAAGGAGCTCAGACTGGTGTACATATTTCCTCCCCTCCTTTTTGTCCTCACAACAACCCTGTGAGGTAGGTGGAGCTGAGAGATAGTGGCTGGCCCAAGGTCACCCAGGAAGCTTCGTGGCTGAGCGGGGATTTGAACCTGGATCTTCCAGGTCTAAGTCCGACTCCCAAACCACTACACCATCCTGGCTCTTGCCAACGGTTGTGTCTTTTTAAATTCAACTACATGTTCTGTTTTTAAAGCGTGCTCTGCTATCGCTGATTTTTGTCCTTGTTCCAATGTACAGTACATTATCTTTTGTGTTCCATGATCCTGATGTTAAAACTCCTTTTTGTCATTCTTATGTAGACTTGCCCACAGGAACATGGTATCCGGTACACCCCTGCATGTGTCGGGGGGGGGGGGTCTGATATTCGCCTCGCTCTCATTACCAAGGTGTTAATTAACCCCTTCTTCTGACTGGGGTGGTGATTTGAACTTCAGTATCCTGAAATAATTTATTTATTTTTCACGTTTTATACTGCCCTTCCTCCAAGGAGTTCAGGGCAGCGTACATGGTTCCTTCTTTCCTCACAACAACCCTGTGAGGTAGGCGAGGCTGAAAGATAGTGCCAAAGGTCCCCCAGGAAACTCCATGGCTGAGTGGGGATTTGAACCTGGATTTTCCAGGTCTAAGTTCCAAACCACTACACCATGGTGTCATCCAAGATTTGATGTCATCCACAAATTTGTATCATCCACAAATTAAAACTCTCAAAGTACCCCAACCCAGATTTATGAATAGGTTACAAACTGGTCAAACACATATTCTTGGGGGGGGGGGGGGATATTGCTGCTTACTTCCCTCAATTGAAACAAATCATTTTCCCCCCCCTTTGCTTGTTTGTTTTCTTTTTTTGCTTGTTTTTACAATTACACCAAAAGGTGGGCCTGTCCTCTTCTCCTCCGATATCTAAACTTTCTTAGAATCTTTAGTCAAAAGCTTGCGTAAGCCTCTAACATGTACCCAATTGTGCTTGTCTACATGTTGTCACCCTAAAATTCTTAAGACTGGAGATGCAAAGCTTTCCTTTGCAAAAGCCATCCTGTTTCTTCCTCAGGAAGATATATTTGTTGTTGTTGTTCAGTCGTTAAGTCGTGTCCGACCCTTCGTGATCCCATGAACCATATCACACCAGGCCTTCCTGTCCTCCACTGTCTCCTGGAGTTTGCTCAAATTCATGTTCATTGCACCAATGATACTATCTACCCATCTCATCCTCTGCCGTCCCCTTCTCCTTTTGCCTTCAATCTTTCCCAGCATCAGAGTATTTTCCAGCGAGTCCTCTCTTCGCATTAGGTGACCAAAGTATTTGAGCTTCAGCCTCAGTATCTGTCCTTCCAGGGAACAGTCAGGGTTGGTTACATTTAGGATTGACTGATTTGATCTCCTAGCAGTCCAAGGGACTCTCAGGAGTCTTCTCCAGCACCACAATTCGAAGATATATACTGTATGTTAATCAGTGTTGAAAAAATGTGTTGAAAGTTTCTCATCAGGTTACCTGGGACAGATGCTGGATGTGACAAGTCTACAATTTCTTGGATCCGTTACTCACAGTATTATACTGGCCATCCAGTTCTCTGGCAAGACAGCTGATTTTAGTGATGGACACTTTAATAGTACAGCATTTTCACATTCAGGTTCGTTCAGGGCATTCGAGTGAATGGCAGATGGTCCCCATGGCATTGCTTTTCTTCAGTTCTAAAATGTTATCCTTTGCCCACTCTACTGGATACCATTCTTCAGATGCACTACCGGAAAAACAGAACATTGTGCCATGAACTTTAGAAGTAAATCAATCAACAGCCACAGACAAATTCCATTCCATTTCTCTACATGTTCTCAGTCCTGTCTCAATGCTTCTTTTACACCATTGTCATTAAAGAGTTCTACTGTTTCCTTTGTGGCTGGTTTCTTGCTTCCGATGTAAAAAGAAATTTACATTTCTTTGAATAAATGAATCTCATTTATTGTTATATCTTTCACAATGTGCTTTTCAGATTCTTTTTTGACCGGCTTTATTGAAGATTCAAGATTTGGTTTGTCTGTGCTCTTTTTTTTTTCATGTAGGCAGGACACCTCAGTTTCTTGAACTGCAATAGCTTCCTTTTGGGGCCTTACTACACTTAACACATACCGCAGTTGGACCCTCATTATTCATGAGCTTCTTTTTAACTGCCGGTAATCCCCTCACACTTGAGAAATTGTCCTTCCCAAAATGAAATATGACAGTTGACCTGGCCAATGTTCAACCTTACCTGTGTGAACCCAATTTTGACAAAACTACCTGCTCCCACCTTCCTCCCAGTGAGAAAGTCACACACCACCTGTTGTCAAATAAAACAGGACATTTTATTAACATCTTTACAAGTCACCATGTGTCTTACACTAAGCTCTGGGTTGCTGAAGAGATGCTGATACACCAGCTCACTTATGCTCAAGAGTTCACTAACTTCACTGTATCCAAAACAGAGCTTCCTCAACTGTACACACACACACACACACACACACACACACACACACACACACACACACACACACACACACACACACACACACAGTTAAAAGAGCAACTGCAAACAGTAGGAGGCAGAAGCAAGCTGAGCCAAAGATTAAAATGTCCTTTCTCTGGTAGTTGGTTCCCTAAGGAAAACTAAATTATGATGAGAGGCAGCAAGTCATCACTGAGAGGGTCTTGCTTAAGCTAACAACTAAACTGGGGCGTGTAGACTGGAAACTGTACTCCCTGGAGTAACTGAAAAGATCTTACAGAGAGTTTTTCCTACTCACGGGGCATTAACATCCTCATTCTCCAATTATTACTCTGTTTTGCATTAAAGTGTATTCCACTCACATACCTACAACAACTCTGAACACCTAACTTGCCTTCAGCAACTGAAAGAGTTCCAACCTGTGTGTGTGTGTGTGTGTGTGTGTGTGTGTGTGTGTGTGTGTGTGTGTGTGTGTGTGTCTACCCTCCCACCCCACTCGTTAAGCTAAGTGGCACACAGCACAATCCTCAGAGAAAAGCCGGCGACGGAACAAGTGTTGTTCAGCTGGTAGCGTCAGCACCTTTTAAAAAACAGGAATGTCTTGCTGAAGACACTCCCAGCTAAACAGAGATCATGTAGAAGCAGCAACACCACAATGCTAGTATATAAC
The DNA here is from genome assembly GCA_026170595.1 of Plestiodon gilberti rubricaudatus. NCBI lineage: Eukaryota > Metazoa > Chordata > Lepidosauria > Squamata > Scincidae > Plestiodon > Plestiodon gilberti. Next base: position 249,180,961 of record JANXHW010000002.1, read on the forward strand.
CAATCACACTGGCCCTTTCTCAGTGCCACATTTTGCTGGGCACCCAAACAATTCCAAAAGTACTGTAAATTTTGCAGGGGGACCATGTTTTATGTGAAATCCTCCCACCCACCCCCACACCCCACCCCCATACACTCCTATTTTGGATCAGTCGTACCTGCTCACTTGCAGATAAACGTCCAAAGAAAGAGGTTATGGGTGACTTCCCTATTCAACTGAACTTCTGGAAGACATTCATACCCTACCTTGGGGCACACAAACTCAACTGCCCTGCACACCATGGCTGCCTTTTACCTGCAGTTGTTTCCCGATTGGATGATGCCCATGGACATGAGTTAAAGCAAAAAATGCTATTTAACTAATGGCCCAATCCTATTTAACTAATGGCCCAATCCTATTGCTGGTTTGCACTAAGAGCCTTCCCGCTGGCGCTAGCAGCCGCACGAACAACCACCACAGCAAGGAAGTCTGCACAGGTGGTGGAATGGGGCAGGGCGGCAACGGGTGTGTGTGTGGAGCAGTTCCGGGGGGGGGGGATTGGCAGCACCAGCACTATCCCCCTCCCTGGGCCTGATCCGCCGACATAGATCAACGCTATTGCTGGCGCAGGTCCAGTGATAGTGTCCATTGCCACTGCTGGGGCTTACCCCGGGGCAAGGGGACAAATGTCCCTTTGCCCTGAGGAGAACTCCAGTGTGCTAAATTCCCCTGCGGGATGTAGCATAGCCCACACCGGCACATCGCCACACAGGGATCTAGTTAAGATTGGGCTATAAGGCGGGTTGCAATTGAGATCATGGGTCAGATGATCAGAGTGCCATAAGCAGGCCATGGACAAAAATCAAGGTGAGTGATGCCACAAGTTGAGAGGATTTGCATACTGGCCCTTTAGATATAAGTTTAGTCACAGTCAAGTCTTAAGACCAGTTTTTCTAATGGTACTACCAGGTAGCTCTATCTCAGGATAGATCAGAAGTGCCATATCAGCACTTTTCATCCATGCAGTCTCTCTAAGGCAGTCGGCTCCAGCTCCAGCTGTTGACAAAGACTGTGCAGCGCCCAGAGGTGACCTTCCATAGTGAGCAACAGCATGTCTCAAAGCAGAAGGTCTCTTCCTGGGTCACCTCCCCAGTTCCATCCACCTGCTGCGGCATCCTTCCAAGAGTGTGAAGATGCTGCTGTCTATATAAACCTTCACTTTCTACAAAAATATGATCGGGAAAGGAGAGAAATAATGTCCACTGTCTATGCGTGCAAAAATAAATAATTCATTCTAATGCATTCACTACCTACGCAGTCGACACCCTTCCACATTCAACAGAGCGCACAGAACTGCAACTCTTTTCACTCACACACGTTTCTGACCAGCTTTTCCCAAAAGCCAATGCCAACAGTGTTGCTTTTTGCCTTTCTAACAGCAAGCCAAGTTTAAGCATCATTTGACCATCATCAATGGTTTGGGACCGCAGAAAGGAACAAGTTGTTCATGCAGGCTCCAACGTTTATTCCCTACTTCAATGCGAACCTCTCTCTTCCTTCCTTTCTATATTAAAATGCGAGTCCTAAAACAAGGTATCCGACTTTTTTATTGTAAAAAAGAAAGATCCTCTGCATGTTTTCTTCTGCGCACCCTTTTGTTTCTGGTTGGAGATAACTTTGGCTTGGACCCCAGGTTATTCTCCTCCCCCCCTTCCCTTCTCCCTTTGAGAAGCCAAGTTTAAAACACTCCATGTATCCCGGGTCTAATCCTACTAGGGGGATGGAACTTATTCACGCTGTCACTCCCAGTCCGTGGGAGGTCGAATGATGAGGGGGGCAGCATTCTTGCGCCCAGCACGGATCCCTGGGTAAAAGAAAGGCCAAAGCTTCTCAGTGAAAGTGTCAGTGAAAGTGTAGATGTGGGAGCGGTCCGTGACATTGTAGAAGGACAGCTTGCCAGCATCGTAGTCCAGGAAGACGCCCACTCGCTTGGGTTTGATGGAGACATTCAGTGGGGTAAATGGGGTGGTGGTGGCTGCATACTTGTCCCCATTGAACAGCCTCACCCGCCAATAGCCAGTCTCGGGCAAAGAAATAGTCTCTCCTTTCCGGCTGACTGAGTCATTGCAGACTCCCAGGGCCCAGTGGGTCTTTTCACCCACTTCCACCTCCCAGTAGTGGCGGCCTGAGGTGAAGCCTTTCGTTGCCAAGACGCAAGGGTAGGCGGTGAAGCGCCTCGGGCTCTCAGGCAGATCTCGCAGGCGCTGCTCCACGAACTTGACACTCTTGCGGTCCTCGGAGAGCACAAGGTTGGGATGAGCGGTCTCAGGGTCAAGAACCACATCTCCTGCAGGGCAAGGAAGAGAAAGTTGTGCAGGCTCTGTATCGTGTCCTTCCTTCCTATGACAGCACTTTCTCCAGTCGATACAGAATGTCTCTCTCCCCCCTATCTCTGTGGCTACCCCTCACGCTTTAGGTACCTGCACTGGCTCTCACTCCTGCTCTGACTCTCACACTGAAAGTTCTAGCAATTTCTTTTGAAGTCCAACACTTCTGCAGGTACCCACATCTTAGCTGTGGCTATGCGCATGCAAAAAAGCCACCATGGCAGAACCACACCAGCTCTAATCAAGGTGGTCATGGACAAGAAATTGTCAGAATCCTCTGCCTCTCCTGGACAAAGCAAAAGTAACCTGAGATTTCAGGAGTGCAGAGAGAAAAGCGGTGGTGGGGCAGGACCAAGAACCGAGATGGTTCAGCCAGTTTACTATGTAGGCAAGGTGCTGGTTCTAGTGCATTACCTACAGAGGTCTCCATCACCACTTTCACCAAAGCGGTCCATTACTATCCCCTCATCCAACCCTGCATCTTATGAGCCTCTGTACATCACACTTTTTATGCAGGAATGGAGGTCATAACCACTGGCTGGTTTAGTACAGGTCAATTAATGCCCATGAACTCTAGTTAGCATGTGGAAATCCTTTTCCATTTACAGCTCAATATTAAGTTTCTAGCTCTCCTGTTTGAAGTTGGGAGATGCAGCAACCAGCTTAAGGGAAACTAAACATCAGTATTCTTTGGACCAGGTACAGCTCAAACACTCCTTTCAAGCAGAATGGAGACAGAAAGCTGTATGCCGTTGCCTGGACCAATAGAAAACGGTTATTCAACTCCCCACCCGCAGTGGTAGCTTGCTGCTCTCCACATGGATGAAGGCCCTCTGGAGAGACCTGCACATCATCACTGCAAGGACAGAGCATCCTGTGGAAGTTGTAGAGACACCCAAGGGATTTATCGCCACCTATGATTTCACCTTTGACATGGAGCGTCACATTTTGTACAGATTGTAAAGATTGCCTGGACAGTGCTGAACAGCTAAGGCAGTCAGTCAGTTTGTGGACAAGCCCTTACATTAACAAGTGAGATTTAATCCCCATTGGTCTCCCATGATTGCAACACTGTCTACTTACAGTGTGCTCCTAGATTTTCTGTCTCAAATCTTAATGCCCTTTATTGCCTGACAATTTCAAAATTAGAGAGTTAGTGTGGTATGGAGGTTAGAGCGCTGGACTTGAACCCCGGAAACCAGGGTTCAAATCCCTGCTCAGCCATGAAGTTCACTGGGTGACCTTAAGCCAATCACTCTCTCTCAAGCCTAACCTACCTCACAAGGTTGTTGTGGGGATAAAAGGAGGGGGAGGAGCCATGTACATTGGCCTGAGCTCTTTGGAGGAAGGGTAGCACATAAATGTGAAAGGTAAATCACTAAGATGGTTAAAAGTTCAGTACAGAGTGTAAAACAATTGTAGTGCTGTTATGATTGGAGAAATCACTGGTGGGAAGCAGAACTATCCACAAAGGGCATGAGCTGCACATTATGTTGCACATGTGATTGGGCCCTCTGACATCAGAAGGAATGCTGTCAAGTCAATTCCTATATTAACTGGCTCAGAAAGCACCCAGAAGAATAATATTATCTTATATTATCCTTTGTTACCGTGCTTCTCTGTGGCATCACCAGGGTGCGCGTCACCCTGGGGGTGGGGGTCGCCGCGTCACCCCTCACCCCCCTGCCTCCGTATCACCCACCGGGGCCTCCGCAGGCTCCACGTCACTCTCTGAGGCTGCCTGGTACAAGCCGGGAGAGGGTCTTGACGCGTCCTCTTCGGCCGGCAGCTCGGCCTCTTCTGACTAGGCCCCTCAGCAGCGTTTTCGCCAGAAGAGGAGCCAGACCATTTTTGATGCGTGGCCCAAACCCTTGACGCCCCCCCATAAAAATGTACGGCCGTAACCCTTTACGCCCCACGGCGCAGCCGCGCCACAAATTTTTGATTTCAGTTTGGAAGCCTCCTTGTCCACTTTGTACCTCCTGTCTCCATTTCCAGCAGCATACATGATGAGGCATTCATAATGATGTGAATTTTGCTCTGCAGAATAAACTTGAAAGTGTTCCAAACATCAAACATGTGGTGTATTGCCCCTTAATGCCCTCGGGGGGGGGGGGGAGTCAGGACTCCTGGGCTGCAAGGCAAGGCAAGGGGAAAAAAACCTACAATCCCCAGCATGCATCTTGTTCAGTCCAAGATGGCGGCGCCCAGGGAAAATGGAGCCTGCGCCCCTCCGAAGCAAGATAAGTGGGCCAAAAGCAAACACACGCCCGGGGGGGGGGGCGGCAGCTGCAGCGGGGGGGCGATATTAAGAAAAAACCCAATAAATTGATTAAAAACGGGAACCCCCCCAAAAATGGAACTTTTACGGAGGCCTGCGCCCCCCCAGGGGCCCAGCGCCCTACGCTCTGGGGCCCACCGCCCCATATCAGGCAACGCTTCTGGTTTTTGCACATGTGCGAAAACGCCGCTGAGTGCCTAGTCAGAATAGGCTGAGCCGCTGGCCGAAGAGTATGCATCAAGACCCTCTCCCGGCTCGTACCAGGCGGCCTCAGAGGGTGACGGGGTCCTTGGCGCGTCACCCCCCGGTGGCCCAGCCTGCTGCCATGCCCTAACGATGCCACTGCTTCCCTTTTACTGACATTAGATACTACAGTGGGGCCTTGTTATTCATGGGTTTGGCTTCCGCGGATCCCAGTAACCGTGGATACAAGTATCCACAGAAGCAGCCCTCAAATTACAGAGTGCTGGAGTCCAGCACCAAATGGCCCATTTACTCACAGTGGAGACTCGTTCCAAGTCTGCGCTGGTCTGGAAAGGCTGACAAAAGCCCTCTGTGGGCCTCTGTAAGCTTCTCCAATGCGATTTAAAGTGACTTCCGGTCAACCTACTGCTGGCCACTGGATGCTGGACTCCAGGATCCGCAGATCCTCGCTATCCACACCCGGGGTGGGGGTTCTGGAACGGAACCCCTGTGGATAGTGAGGGTCCACTGTATTTATGACAAAGATTCTTCTTGGCTTGAATGGGACTAGGACTGATTAGAACTTGACTTTGGAATCCTTACCCTGTCTTTCTGAACCTGCACAGATAAAAGAGAAATCAGTGCTTTATTATGCTTTAGATATACAAAATAAGCACCAGCAGGGACTTGGTGCAGCAATCTTGCTGCAGGCATCTGCAATTTCACAGCATGTCTCAAATACTTAATTCGCCTTTTTACCATCTCTCCAGTTGAGGCATTTTCTTCTTCTTCAAAAGGAGAAACTGGAAATAAGGCTTACTAGATATGATACATGGAGTTCACTACCACAGGATGAGGTGTCTTAACTACTGTACCTGAGATGTCTTTTAAGAATGAGAGAAATTCATGGAAACCGGGTTGACCAATTCTATATGGACCCTCCATTTTTCAGATGCAGTAAATCATCGAAGACCTTATGTTTACACAAAACAGAGGAGAGCCATTTGTGTGTTTTTTAAAGAGAGCAGGAAATTTAACTGCTCAGGAGAAGTAAATATCATGGCCCTGCATAGCTACCCACCCTTCTTCAGGTCTCTGGTGTTTCTCTACATTATAGACCCCCTTCCCTACCATCTAATTTTTTTTCTACCTGAAGCTACCATGCCTTGCCAGGCAAAACCATTTCAAATTCTGCAGCTGTTAGCTTACATACTGAGCAACATTAAGCTCATTAGCCGAGATGTTGGTGATCTGCAGATTTTTTTCTGAGCCCAGAGCTTTATGGAGGAACACTGAGAAGCAGAAGAGTCTCTTTTCAAGATCCTCCCTTGGGGAAAAAGATGCCGGCCCGCACAGTGCATTAACTCACCAGTCAGTCTCTTGATGATTTTGCGCAGGACAAAGTACTGCCTGGGGAAGTTGCAGAAATTCTTTTCTAGTTCAATGGAGATCAGATTTGGCTCTCTGGCCTGTACCTCTTCACATCTGCAAAGACCGGAGCAGAGCAGGTCAAGTCAAGTCCGTCAGTCATTTATCCATGAATGATAAGGGACAGAGCAATGTCCATCCTGGCTGGAATCTTTAAATCAGCGTTTCCCAAACTGTGGGTTGCGATCCACTGGTGGGTTACCCAATATGAAGTGGGTCATGACCTGATGCTTCATGCTTTGCCCGCAAAGCACTTTTGGAAGCCTCTGGAGGCTGTTTCTGGGTTGTACTGGGCCCGCAACTCACTCCATTGGCCTCCACAGACCTCCAAACGCCTCCCAGAAGCAACCAGATTTCGCAGATGCAAACTGAAAATAAATCAGAAGTAACTTCTGGTCGCTTCCGGGAGGCACTCGGAGGCCTACAGAAGCTGGGCTGTCACTGTGTATAAGTGCAGGCTAGTGTAGAAGAAGTGATTTTTGGTAAATCACAAGCAGACGGTGCGGTCTAGTGGTTGAGCTGTCGCCTCGCCTGAAGAACAACTAGGATGGGATCGGTTTGAGACAACAGGAAGCTGCTGATAAGTTGCCAACAAGCTGTGATATCTCTGCTGACAAGCTGAGATAGCCTGCGCTGACCCTCTGTGGGAGAGAGGAGTCGCTGTCGGACAAGCTTGGAAGCCTTGAAGCTGTGTGCAGTCAGTGAATATACCACATTGTTGAAAGAAACAACTGGAGAAAGATGGCTTCTATGTAACTAGAACATTACAGTATTGTAAAAATCCCTATTTTTTGGGGGGGGGGGGTAGAAAAGCCTGCCTATGTAAACTGACTTGAATAAAGTCAGAGGATAAATCTGATGACAGAAAGGCAGTATATACAGATGATGATGATGATATAAATAATAATAATAATAGTAATAATAATAATAATAAATCACATCCTTTAAGTCAGGCTGTATGGTGGATAGTACTGAGAGGGGCAGACCGAGGAATTCCCAGCACCATATTCCCAGGTGCAGATAACATTTAACTAGCACTGATAGTTTCATGTGAAATAAGAAGTCCTAGGTAAGAAGTGAAAGGAAAAGCTGTGATATACAGTACACTCTTTGGATTGGTCGCTATCTAGCTTACTTCAATAGTCAAATTGTAAACATCTACACTGAAGTTATCTGGTCCCAGTAGCCAGCTGTGGTACTGTAACACTGCATAAAGTTGAAAGAATCAGTAACCATACAAGCCACCTGTCCACTTTTTAGGGAGGGGATAAACTCTGTGTTTTATACTTTCGAAAGCTGGCCTTCTGTGAACCCTATGCAAATCACCATGCTGATCCAAAGGTATTAGCAGGACTATGTGGAGGAAATGGCATCCACTGAACTAGAGCAGTGGGAGGTGCGGCTACCAGCCAGGGAAGCTAGAGCAGCAAACTGGGAGGTGCGGCTACCAGCCAGGGAAGCTGCGGAGTGCCATAGAATCCTTTCAGAAAACAGTGCAATGCCAATTGGCAGGCATCCACATATTGTAATGGGGAGCTGCGGTCAATGGTCACCAATGGTCAAGGGAGCAGCAGGTTGAAAAAGCTTGGGAAACACTGCCTTAGGGGAAGGGTTATATCCCCCAACACTGTAGCTAGTCTCCAGACCTCACTGTGCTGTGAACTCTCCGACCATCCGCAGCCAATGACGAACCAAATACTGTACGTAATACTGATAGGATAACGGAAAGTGGTTTGATCAGATCATATAGCACATTGTCCTTTACCAGTTTCAGGGTTATCAATTTGCTCCTCAGCTCAATTCAGGGTGCTGAGCTGGCCCTAAATAGTCTGGGACCAGAAAATCTCGCCTTCCCCAATATCAGACAGCCTGAGAACTCCATTCTATGTTGGAAGTTCTCCTTCAGATATCCCTGCTGGAGGTAAGGCAGGTGGGTACCTGGGGTCTCTCAGCAGAGGCATCCAAGATTTGAAGCAGCCTCCAAGGAGAGGAAGGACTGGCCCCCTTCACAGCTTGCCTTTGCACAGGCAGTAAAAGGCCACCCTGTTTCAAATAGCTTTTTCAGATTTGCGCTTTTAATTCGGATTTAAATCACTGCTGTTTGGTTTTTGATAGCAGCCTAAAACCTGTTCCAGTTTTACACTGAAGTGGTTTTCAGATGTACTTCTTGTATGGGCTTTATATTGATTTTACCTTTGTAAATTCACCCTGAACATGCAGTAGGACATAGAGGGATGCAGTCCTTACCTTTCAAGCGTGTTCTTCACATCCTGCATAAGAAGAACAAACAAAACTGGTCAAGATCATGGAGGAACCCACCCAGCGACTAAGAACTGCCCTTCCAGACAATGCTGCATGCAAAATGGGGGGGGGGGGGACTTCCACCAGAAATATTGCTTTGCTCTTCTTCAGGTCAAAAGCAAAAATAATGGTCCAAAACTCCACCAGTTTACCGCAAAACAGAACAAAAAAAAATCACTCCAAACCAATTCATTTTCTGACATGTTACTGTAACATCTGGAAATATCATCTCATGGTATGCCCACTCTCCTCGTGCCCGATATTTGCACACTGGATCTTATGCTTACATAGGAGCTTGCACAGGTTTCCAAAGCTCCCAAGGCCCTATCCGTATGATGTGTTCTGAGCATATGAATAGGACCTATGCACATTGGGCTCTATGTGCATAGGTCGTTATGGAAACATCAAGTTCAAAGTGCAAACATCAGGTGGGTGCACGACAAGGAGTGGGATGGGCCAGTATGAGCCTGAAACAGAACTGTATGTAGGATTTCCCCCCGTCCTTAATTTGTGAATGATAAAACAGTGATACAACAACCGTGCAAAAGCAACAAATGTGAAAAGAAGAATAAAGGGGGAAAAGAAAAAAGTGATTAAAAAAGAAAAAAAAAGTGTATATACAGTAGGGCTCCGTATCCGCAGATTCACTTATCCATAGTTCTCGGGGGGTGGGGGGGGAAGGCATGCTCATTATCTTCATTATGTTCCTAGTGCTGGCGCCAAGCAAGTGCGTCTCTTCCTTAAACAAAACTATAAGCCAGCATGCTTATAAGAACGCTGGCTTATAGCACAGAGCAGGCAAGCAGCCCGAATACTAGAGAGGCTCCCAAACAAACAGGAAGCAGCATGATGCTTATAGCATTTTGTTAAAACATGACACAGGCTTACTTGGTGCCAGTGCCATGAAAATAAACAAAGGTAAAGGCCATGGGGATAGGGTTCGCTCTTTTCCGTAGTTTCAGCTAATCTCAGTGAGAGCTCACTGGATACAGGGTGGCAACTGTACTTGGTATCCAAAAAAGGTCCCTGGTCCAATTCTTGGCATCTTCAGTTAGTAGGCTTTGAAGAAGCAGGGCTGGGAAAGATTTTTGCCTGAGACCTTGGCAAACTATTACCAGTCAGAGTATACAATACTGAGGTGGACCAAGTCTGAATCAGTAGCAAGCATCATATGTTCAGGTTTGCTGGTTGAGCAACAGCATGTGAATAGAGCCACTCTGTATATAGTTAGAAAGGGTGTAAATGTTAGCCTCCACCTGTAGGGAGAGTCATTACTTGGTTAAAGGCTTGTGGGTTGCTCTCTTCTACTTTCACTACACCTCTGTTCAGCTTCTTTTCCCTATTCTGCTTATATAACAATGGCTGCAGTTATTTCATTGTTGCAATAAAGTGCTTATCAAAACTCAGCTTTGCTGTGTGTGGGACTGATCAATTCCCTCAGCTCTGTTAACAATGTTCAGTTTCTAAGGCAATCAGAATTTAATTCTGTGTTTCCTCCACTAAGGAACTCAAGAATGGCACACATGGTAGTATTCCATTGTATCCTCCTAACAACCCTGGAAGGTGGATGGGTGAGAAGTAATGACTCTCCTAAGGCCACCCAGTGAACTCCAGAGTCACTGGATACCTTCACAACCATGAGAGCTAGAAATTAATTTTAGTTAAAATAGCATAATTCTCAACCACTGCTAGCTTCAGATTTTTATCAAGGACAAAACCCATAGTTACCAAGGAAACAATTGGTAATACACTACGCCGTGAAGGACTGAAATCCTGCAGTGCCTGCAAGGTCCCCCTGCTCAAGAAAGCACATGTACAGGCCCGTCTGAAGTTTGCCAATGAACATCTGAATGATTCAGAGGAGAACTGGGTGAAAGTGTTGTGGTCAGATGAATCTTTGGCATCAACTCAACTCGCCGTGTTTGGAGGAGGAGGAATGCTGCCTATGACCCCAAGAACACCATTGTTGTTGTTGTTCAGTCGTTAAGTCGTGTCCGACCCTTCGTGATCCCATGAACCATATCCCGCCAGGCCCTCCTGTCCTCCACTATCTTCCTGAGTTCGCTCATTTTCATGTTTGTTGCATCGGTGATGCTGTCTAACCATCTCATCCTTGGCCTTCCCCTTCTCCTTTTGCCTTCAATCTTTCCCAGCATCAGAGTCTTCTCCAGAGAGTCCTCTCTTCGCATTAGGTGGCCAAAATATTTGAGTTTCAGCCTTAGTACCTGTCCTTCCAGGGAACAGTCAGGCTTGATTTCATTTAGAATTGACTGATTTGATCTCCTAGCAGTCCAAGGGACTCTCAGGAGTCTTCTCCAGCACCACAGTTCGAAAGCATCTATTCTTCGGCGCTCAGCCTTCCTTATGGTCCAACTCTCGCAACCATACATTGCTACTGGGAACACCATCGCCCTGACTATACGAACTTTTGTTGGCATGGTGATATCTCTGCTTTTTATTATGCTGTCTAAGTTTGCCATAGCTTTCCTTCCAAGGAGTAAGCGTCTTTTAATTTCATGGCTGCTGTCTCCGTCTGCAGTGATCTTGGAGCCCAGAAAAGTAAAATCTGTTACTGCTTCCATTTCTGCCCCTTCTATTTGCCAAGAATTGATGGGACCCGATGCCATGATCTTAGTTTTATTAATGTTGAGTTTCAAGCCAACTTTTGCACTCTCCTCTTTCACTCTCATCAAGAGGCTCTTTAGTTTTCTTCACTTTCTGCCATTAGGGTGGTATCGTCTGCATATCTGAGGTTGTTGATATTTCTCCCGGCAATCTTGATTCCGGCTTGTGATTCATTCAGCCCTGCATTTCTCATAATGTACTCTGCATATAAGTTAAATAAGCAGGGTGACAATATACAGCCTTGCCGTACTCCCTTCCCAATTTTGAACCAATCAGTTGTTCCATGGTCGGTTCGAACTGTTGCTTCTTGACCCGCATACAGGTTTCTCAGGAGACAGGTAAGGTGGTCTGGTACCCCCATCTCTTTAAGAATTTGCCACAGCTTGTTGTGATCCACACAATCAAAGGCTTTTGCGTAGTCAATGAAGCAGAAGTAGGTGTTTTTTTGGAACTCTCGTGCTTTCTCCATGATCCACCGCATGTTGGCAATTTGATCTCTAGTTCCTCTGCCTCTTCGAAACCCAGCTTGTACGTCCGGTAGTTCTCGGTCCACGTACTGCTGAAGCCTAGCTTGTAGTATTTTGAGCATAACCTTGCTAGCATGTGAAATGAGTGCAATTGTACGGTAGTTTGAACACTCTTTGGCACTGCCCTTCTTTGGAATTGGAACGTAAACTGACCTTTTCCAATCCTTTGGCCACTGCTGAGTTTTCCAAATTTGTTGGCATATTGAGTGCAGCACTTTCACAGCATCATCATTTAGGATTTTAAGTAGCTCAGCTGGGATATTATCATCTCCACTAGCTTTGTTGTTAGTAATGCTACCTAAGGCCCACTTGACTTCACTCTCTAGGATGTCCGGCTCTGGGTCAGTGACCACACCAGCGTGGTCATCAGGAACATTAAGATCTTTCTTGTATAGTTCTTCTGTGTATTCTTGCCATCTCTTCTTAATCTCGTCTGCTTCTGTTAGGTCCTTGCCTTTTTTGTCCTTTATCATGCCCATCTTTGCACAAAACGTTCCCTTGCTATCTCCAATTTTCTTGAAGAGATCTCTAGTCCTCCCCATTCTGTTGTTTTCCTCGATTTCCTTGCATTGTTCATTTAAGAAGGCCTTCTTATCTCTCCTTGCTATTCTCTGGAAATCTGCATTCAGTTGTTTATATCTTTCCCTTTCACCCTTGCTTTTTGCATTCCTTCTTTCCACAGCTATTTGTAAAGCCTCATCTGACAGCCACTTTGCTTTCTTGCATTTCTTTTTCTTTGGGATGGTTTTAGTTGCTGCCTCCTGTACAATGTTACGAACTTCCGTCCATAGTTCTTCAGGCACTCTGTCTACCAGGTCTAATGCCCTAAATCTATTCTTCACCTCCACTGTATACTCATAAGGGATATGGTTTAGGTCATATCTGACTGGTCTAGTGGTGTTCCCTACATTCTTCAGTTTAAGTCTGAATTTTGCAATAAGAAGCTCATGATCTGAGCCACAGTCAGCTCCAGGTCTTGTTTTTACTGATTGTATAGAGCTTCTCCATCTTTGGCTGCAAAGCACATAATCTATCTGGTTTCGGTATTGACCATCTGGTGATGTCCATGTGTAGAGTCGCCTCTTGTGTTGTTGGAAAAGAGTGTTTGCTATGACCAGCGTGTTCTCTTGACAGAACTCCGTTAGCCTTTGCCCTGCTTCATTTTGCGCTCCAAGGCCAAACTTGCCTGTTGTTCCGTTTATTTCTTGATTTCCGACTTTAGCATTCCAGTCTCCTATGATGTAAAGGACATCTTTTTTGGGTGCTAGTTCTAGAAGGTGTTGTAGGTCTTCATAGAACCGGTCAACTTCATCTTCTTCGGCATCAGTGGTTGGGGCATACACTTGGATTACTGTAATGTTGAATGGTTTGCCTTGGATTCGAACTGAAATCATTCTGTCGTTTTTGAGGTTGCACCCCAGTACTGCCTTTCCCACTCTTTTATTGACTATGAGGGCTACTCCATTTCTTCTAAGGGATTCATGCCCACAGTAGTAGATATGATGGTCACCTGACTTAAATTCGCCCATGCCCGTCCATTTTAGTTCGCTGATTCCCAAGATGTCAATGTTCAATCTTATCATCTCATTTTTGACCACATCCAGCTTGCCTTGGTTCATAGACCTCACATTCCATGTTCCTAAGCAGTATTGCTCCTTGCAGCATTGGATTTTCCTTTCAACCTCAGACACATCCACAGCTGGACGTCCTATTGGCTTTGGCCCAGCCGCTTCACTCTTTCTGGGTCTACTTGGAATAGTCCTCCGCTCTTCCTCAGTAGCATATTGGACACCTTCCGACCTGAGGGGCTCATCTTCCGGCGTCATATCTTTTAGCCTTTTGGTACTGTTCATGGGATTTTCTTGGCAAGGTTACTGGAGTGGGTTGCCATTTCCTTCTCCAGTGGATCACTTTTAGTCAGAACTCTCTGCTACGACCTGTCCGTCTTGGGTGTCCCTGCACGGCATAGCTCATGGCTTCATTGAGTTACGCAAGCCCCTTCGCCACGACAAGGCAATGATCCATGAGGGGAAGAACACCATCCCCACCATCAAACATGGAGGTGGAAACATTATGCTTGGGGGTGGGGTTGCTAAGGGGGACAGGACAACTTCACCGCATCAAAGGGACAATGGACAGGACCATGCACCGTCAAATCTTGGGTGAGAACCTCCCTCCCTCAGCCAGGGCATTGAAAATGGGTCGTGGATTCCAGCATGACAATTACCTAAAACACACGGCCAAGGCAACAAAGGAGTGGCTCAAGAAGAAGCACATTAATAATGTCCTGGAGTGGCCTAGCCAGACTCCAGACCTTAATCCCATAGAAAATCTGTGGAGGGAGCTGAAGGTTCTAGTTGCCAAACTTTTGAGGCTGAACCTTCAGCCTCGAAACCTTAATGGCTTGGAGAGGATCTACAATGAGGAGTGGGAAAAAATCTCTCCTGAGATGTGAGCAAACCTAGTGGCCAACTACAAGAAACGTCTGACCTCTGTGATTGCCAACAAGGGTTTTTCCACCAAGTACTAAGTCATGTTTTGCGAAGGGGTCAAGTACTTATTTCACTCATTAAAATGCACTTCAATTTATATTGCTTTTTTGAAATATTTTTTTCAGGGTTTTTTTGTTCTTATTCTGTCTCTCACTGTTACAATAAACCTACCATTACAATTATAGACTGATCATTTCTTTGTCAGTGGGCAAACGTACAAAATCAGCAGGGGATCAAATACTTTTTTCCCCCACACTGTAAGTACATAAAAAAGGTCCCTTCAGGTGATGACCCCAAAAACAGGATTTCTGAGCATCATTTGTTCAGAACCAGAAAGATATAAGCGTACCCTATAGAGGAACTGCGGTGCACACCTCACCTTGAGCATCTCTATGCTTGACTGTAGACACTTCTCCTCAATCTCCGTGATGAGACTATTGAGGGAGACCCGCTGTTCAGACAGCTCCGCCACGTTATCCTTCAGTTTCTGCAGGATCTCCTTTTCCTCATTCTCCAGCCGCCGCAACAGCACTTGTTGCTCCTCCTCCAGGAACTGATGCAGCTCCTCAAACTCACTGATGATGAGCTGGCGCCGATTCTCAACCTTCCGCTGCAGCAAGATAGGAGAAAAGCTGAAGATTACTAGAGGCCATCCAATGAAACGGATTAGCAAGAAGTGCAGGATCAACAGAAAGGAATAACTTCACTCAACGTCTAATTGTGGTGTGGCAGAGTGTTGGACCAGGGAGACTGGAATTAAAGTTGTCACTCAGCCATGAAACTTACTGGGTGACCACGGGCCAGTCAGCATATTCGCAGCCTAACCTACCTCGCCGGGTTCTTGTGAGGATTTAACAGACTAATCCCAATGTCTGCCACCATGAGCTCCTTGGAAGAAGAGTGGGATATGAAGTTTGAGAAACAAATTAAATTGCATGCGGAATTTGCTGCCACAAGAAATGCTGGTGGCTCCTCATTTCAATGGCCCTAAAAAGGGGGGTTCATCAAATCCGTGAGAGAGCAGTCTATCAAAGACTCTTAGCCATTTTAGCTAAATAGAACTTCGATGTTCATAAGCACTAAAATTCTGAGAACAAGCAGCAGCTTGTTCACATTCGTGACCCATCTGAGCTTCCTAGAGGCTCGTCACTGTTTGAAACAGAGTACTGAATGGACCTCCATCTGAACCAGCAAGACAATCTTTAGACTTGTCAATCCAGTACAAGACAGCAAGATAATCCAGTACAAAACAAAGATTAAATTTTGAAGCAATAGAGATAAGCAAGCGGAAACAGCAAGGATTGCTGAATAGACAACAAGAATGGTCTTTCATAGACAAGATTTGGCTCCCTACACCAAGTAAGATAACATCCAAAGATGATTAAAGGCGCAGGATCACTGGTTGCAGGGCTAGCAAGCTGGAGGTTACTTGCGGCCACTGCCGCATTGCTAACTTCCAGTGCTAATTGCTCGGCTGAGTATTCACGCGCTTTCGCGCCTTTGATTATTTTAAAGCATTCCTCTGCCATTCCACGGTAACTACATCCTTACAGCTTGCCGCTGTTATACACCAGAAGAAGTCCACAGATGGGGACGAAACGTCGTGTTTTTAACCTTAAGATTGTTTTAAAGTCTAGTTTTTTATGTGTTTTTAAACGTTTCCTACTGGTTTTACTGCAATTTCTACATGGCATCAGAACCTGTATATCCTATTTCTTTGAACAATCTTTAGATGTTTTCCCCGCATCTCATGTGTTATGTATACAGAAATCCATATTGCCTTAAAAGTTTTTACAAAATACCTTAATTGCAAAATAGTCATTAAAAACAATGAACCAGTAAAGAACAGAGTAAGAATTACAAAGAGAAAAGCACAAAGTGATGGAGATTATCCTGAAATGTATGTTTTTAAGCAGTGGTGTAGACTTGAGTCTACTGACTTGGACTTGAGTCGGACTCAAGTCGCATCAATGACTTGACTCGGTGATTGTAAAAGACTCGACTCGAGACTTGTACGACAAGTCCAATTTTATTCAGGTTTAAACCCGTTTTCCCCACTAAATAGACAGGGACTCACAACCTGCAACCAAAGACTTGGGGGCAAAGTCCCAGAGACTTGAGACTTGGACCCAGAGACTTGGAACTTGACTAGAGTCTTGGAGTCAAGAGACTTGATCCACATACCTGGTTTTTAGTATGTTTCAAATATAATCTTCCTGCATGCCTCTGTGTTCCTTGGTATAATTTTTATTTTATTTATTTATTTACAGTATTTATATCCCGCCTTTCTCCCCGAAGGGACCCAAGGTAATTAATTTTTGTTATCAGTAATTTACTGAGATTTTTCATTCTCTACAATAATTAATAGAAATGAATAACTAAAATTATAGCTAAAATTAAAACAAAGACATCTTTTTGGATGGTACAGAACTATGAGGGGGGGAAAAAAGACTTCCAATGAATTATATTCCTGGGGCCCCTGTGAAGTTACTGAATACCCATTCTTCTGTTTCTAACCAGATAAGCAGGAAAAAAAAGAACAAGACAGAATGAAGATAAAAGAGAGAGAAGAAGTTACATTACAAATGCAAGGCAAGGGAACAAACATGGCAGGACGGCATTTATTACTGTTTGGTGGAGTTTGAATGTCAGAAACATTCACCCTTTCTAGAGGAGGATCTGAAGGCATCTGAGAGGGGTGGCATGCACTTGAGAGGAGTTTTGGATTGGGGAAAGAAAAACGTGCTCAGGTAGGAGCGGGAGCAAAAAGATAGGAAACAGAGAAGAAAAGGGAACAGACAGTAGTTTATCACTGTGGCCCAATTCAGACTATGGTTTGACTGGGAAGGAAGAACAAGCTCAAGTACTTCCGGCTCCTCTTCTCTGCACCCCTCACATGCTCAACTGAACTGAAAACTAGTTTGCCATGATATCCATATAGAGAAACTTGAGGTTTGAGCACTTTCTATAACCTCCGATATTAAACCATGGGTAGATATCCTGATTTGTAGAGAGTGCTCAAGCCACAGTTTCTAGGTTTGGTGGCCATGGAAAATTGCAGTTTACCAAATCAGAAAGTTTTCCATTCACCTGGATGTGTGAGGGGAGAAGAAAGAGCTTGAATTCCCAACTGAATAACCCATGGCTTCTTGTCTCATCTGAATCCTGCCTGTATCTCTATCTAGTTTAGTTTTCATTGCAGGATTGACTGTTTTGTAACACAATTAAAATGTCTAGGATTGGATTAGTTAAGAGTCAAGATTGAGCTGCAACTTGAACCAACGTCTGCCACCAAGGCCGAGACTGTACCCAATGCAGCACTTGCTTTGGAAGGAGGAGAATGCTACTCCAAGTGACAGAAACAAAACAAAACACAACCGCAACGCTCACCTTGAGCTCCCCAGGTTTCTTCTCCTCCTGGGATTTGCAGCGGGCAATATCCCGCAGCTTTCGCTCTAGCGGCTCCAGGCACTTCTGCAGCTTTTCCTTCATGAAAGAGATGGCAAAATTGAGAGCTGACACAGCAAAATAGTGGAGGAGGAGTTAGGAGGACTTCTCTTCTAAACAATTTCCCACATGATGATGTTAAGAACATAGGGGTGGTGCTTCTTAACACAGACAAACAAGTAAGAGTTTGAGATTGTAAACTCGACAAACTTAAGGAAGACATTGATTTCCCAAAGTTCCTTGCTAAAAAGAGGCCCAAAACACTTATTATGGTGCAATATGAATCCTTCAAGTAACTGTTCCTAAAGAATTTGTTAATGAACTCTTTCACTAATCTATTTGAATTTATTGACCGCCTATAGTAATGTCAGCACTAATTAATTGTTTGAGTCTTGATTGCTACTTAATTGGTTTTAAGGCAATTTTATCAAATCGTCAATTTCATATTAACATATGGATTAATTTCAAGTCTTTTTAAGTCTTTGCAAAAAGCCTGCTAATTAATTTAACTGAGTAATTATTCAGTAAAGTGACTAATTAGAACAATTAATTGTAAAGGTTTTGGTTAAAAAAAATAAAGACATTATCCATAGATAAACGGAATCATTTCAGAACTTGGCTCTTTGTTTAGAATTAAATTAATATAAAACAATCTCTTCACATTAGTTATTTTGCTATTCAGAAATCCTCCCTTCCTTAAAAAAAGGCAATTATGTTCTCCTCAAGCCTCTACACTACACTCCAGCCACTTCTCACATCAAATGTTAAGCCCCAATCCTTATCTTGAAAGTTTACCATACCTCCACCTCTGTTGTTCAGTCGTTCTTCGTGATCCCATGAACCATATCCCGCCAGGCCTTCCTGTCCTCCACTATCTTCCTGAGTTCGCTCATTTTCATGTTCGTTGCATCGGTGATGCTGTCTAACCATCTCATCCTTTGCCTTCCCATAAGAACATGAGAAGAGCCCTGCTGGATCAGGCCAAAGGCCCATCTAGTCCAGCTTCCTGTATCACACAGTGGCCCCACCAGATGCCTCAGGGAGCACGCAGCCAACAAGATAACCTGTTTCCTGTTGTCACTCCCTTGCACCTGGCACAGAGAAAACCTACTTCTAAAACCAGGAGGTTGCTTATGGCTTGTAACCTGTGATGGTCTTTTCCTCCATGAATCTGTCCAAACCCCTTTTAAAGGCATCTAGGCCAGGAGCCATCACCACATCCTTTGGCAAGGAGTTCCACAGATGAATTACACGCTGGGTGAAGAAATATTTTCTTTTATCAGTTCTAACTCTCCCTCCACTCAATTTTAGTGCATGTCCCCTGGTTCTGGTGTTGTGCGAGAGGGAGAAGAATTTCCCTCTATCCACTCTCTCCATCCCATGCATAATTTTATACGTCTCAATCATGTCCCCCCTCAGGCGCCTTTTTTCTAGACTGAAAAGCCCCAAACGCTGTAGCCTTTCCTCATAAGGGAGGTGCTCCAGCCCACGAATCATTCTGGTCGCTCTTTTCTGCACCTGTTCCTATACAACTATATCCTTTTTGAGGTGTGGTGACCAGAACTGGACACAATACTCCAGATGCGGCTTTATCATCGATTTGTACACTCCAAGCATTGATATGGTTTCCCCTTCTCCTTTTGCCTTCAATCCTTCCCAGCATCAGTCTTCTCCAGAGAGTCCTCTCTTCGCATTAGGTGGCCAAAATATTTGAGCTTCAGCCTCAGTACCTGTCCTTCCAGGGAACAGTCAGGGTTGATTTCATTTAGGATTGACTGATTTGATCTCCTAGCAGTTCAAGGGACTCTTAGGAGTCTTCTCCAGCACCACAGTTCGAAAGCATCTATTCTTCGACGCTCAGCCTTCCTTATGGTCCAACTCTTGCAACCATACATTGCTGCTGGGAACACCATCGCCCTGACTATACGAACTTTTGTTGGCATGGTGATATCTCTGCTTTTTATTATGCTGTCTAAATTTGCCATAGCTTTCCTTCCAAGGAGTAAGCGTCTTTTAACTTCACGGCTGCTGTCTTGGAACCCAAAAAAGTAAAATCTGTTACTGCTTCCATTTCTGCCCCTTCTATTTGCCAGGAATTGATGGGACCAGATGCCATGATCTTAGTTTTATTAATGTTGAGTTTCAAGCCAACTTTTGCACTCTCCTCTTTCACTCTCATCAAGAGGCTCTTTAGTTCTTCTTCACTTTCTGCCATTAGGGTGGTATCGCCTGCATATTTGAGGTTGTTGATGTTTCTCCCGGCAATCTTGATTCCGGCTTGCGATTCATTCAGCCCTGCATTTCTCATAATGTACTCTGCATATAAGTTAAATAAGCAGGGTGACAATATACAGCCTTGCCTTACTCCCTTCCCAATTTTGAACCAATCGGTTGTTCCATGGCCGGTTCGAACTGTTGCTTCTTGACCCGCATACAGGTTTCTCAGGAGACAGGTAAGGTGGTCTGGTACCCCCATCTCTTTATGAATTTGCCACAGTTTGTTGTGATCCACACAATCAAAGGCTTTTGCGTAGTCAATGAAGCAGAAGTAGGTGTTTTTTTGGAACTCTCGTGCTTTCTCCATGATCCAGTGCATGTTGGCAATTTGATCTCTAGTTCCTCTGCCTCTTCTGCCTCCACCTCTGACTATACTGACTATTCCCAGTCATACAGCGCAATCCTGTGTAAGGATCCGGCCAGCGGCCCAGGACCGCCCGCCGGATCCTGCGCCAGGGTTGCCTGTCTGATGACACGCCGGAGGTCTACCGGGGGAAGGGGACGCTCTTCCCCTTCCCTGGGTGTAAACCGGGGCTGGCCCGATAGGCCTCCTCAGATTTCCGCCAGCTAAATAGCTGGCAGAAGTAGAGGAGACCGTGTAATGTCGTAGCCGGCCCGGCGGGAACAGGGATATGGCCAACGCCATCCCCCACCTCCTCCGTGTCCGGCTAGGCCAATGGCCCCCTCCCTCGCTCGCTGGACTGCCCATGCGGCTGCCAGCGGGAGCTCTTACCTTTCACCGGCAGCCACGTCCAGGGCCGGCGGCAGAGTGAGGGAGGCTGGCCTTGTGCTGGCTTCCCTTACTCCAGAGTTGTAGCGAACGTGCTTTACGGCACGTTCGCGACAGCTTCCGGTGACGGAATGCTCGTTCCGTCGCCAGGGGCTTCAGGTGGGTTTTGCTCATATTGTGCACAGACTATGCAAGTTACAGTCCAATTCTAATCAACTTTCCAGCACCAATTCAGCCACAATGCAGCCCCGAGGTAAGAGAACAAATGTTTTCTTACCTTGAGGTCACCGTGACTGCCCTCCCCCCGAATGCAGCGTGAACCCCGTTAGCACGGCTGAATTGGCAGTGGAAAGTTTATTTATTTTAAAAAATTATACCCCGCCTTACCCAATGCCATAGAAAATGCCCAAGGCGGCTTACAACAGTTAAAGATAAAAAGTAAACATGTCAAAACAATACATTAAAAACAAACAATAAAATTCACCCGGGGGGGAGGGGAGACAATATAGAGCAGAGAAGCAGCAGAGCAAAACATCATGAGAGACCCAGACGTCAGACATCAACCCATCACCCAAATGCTAGACGAAACAAAAACATTGGTTGGTTAGGATTGGGCTGTTAATTTGTTACTGCGTCAACAAACAACAAATAAGGGCAGGACGTAGTGCTTCAAATGGACACATCTATAACAAATGCATGCACCACACTGCTGAACATGCACTCACCATGCTTGCTCCCCCATTAAAGTTTCAAAGCTTGATCCCAGCCTCACTCTACCTTGTACTCCAGAGAAGCATCATCCAGAGAAACAACTGTGTGAGAGCGGTGCTCATGGGAGATCTCACACACCAAGCAAACAGCCTCTTGGTCCTCCTTGCAGAAGAGACGGAGCACTTCATTGTGCTTCTCACATAAGTTCTCATCCCGCACCTTGCGCTTGTTGGTGACCTGCAACTGCTTAGCTATCTCCACCATGTTTCCCAGTTGTCGGTTGGGCTTCAAGGTGCGGTGGCGGAAAGTCTTGCGACAGACAGGGCAGGGGAAGTCCCGGTTCAGTTCTTCCCACCAGCGGGTGATGCAGATACGGCAGAAGTTGTGACCACAATCAATGATCACAGGGTCTTTCAGGTATTCCAGGCAAACAGAGCAGCTGGCCTCCACCTGGAGATTCTCCAGAGGGTTTGTGGTAGCCATGGCTCCTGAAAAGCAGAGGGAAAACACTAGTCAGCCTCAAGGTTTAAAAAAATACCGTACTGGTCTGAGTATAAGACTCACTTTTTCCTCCTAATTTAAGTGTTTAAACTAGGGGTGCGTCTTATAATCAGGCTGTTGCAATAATGCCAGTGATTTAATTAAAACATTTTAATGGCACCAAACTTTAAGGGTGTATCTTATAATCAGGTGCGTCTTATACTCGGGACAATACGGTAATTATTGTACGTATCCTACTAAGCTCAGAGCAGCTAACATGCAACTTTCAGTGGTCTTCCAGCCAGGCGCTGATTAGTTGCAAATCTCTTCAGCATCACCATTTACACAGGAGTAGGTAATTCCAGAATATTCAGTGGGCGGCATTGTGTTAAGAAATGGCATGTAGGCCTCTCTCCTTTAGACAGGGCTTGTCTACAATTAATTACTCCAGGAAAAAAAAAATCTCTTGCACACAGGGCCCAAGGTCAGTTAAAAGATTAGGTAGCTCTTAAACCCCTTTTAAAGCCTACTACTTGAAATGGGGGAGGTTAAAAAGTTGATTTTTACCTCAATATATGAAATGCAAAGGTGGGAGAAGTAAGAATGGATTCGGCTCAGGGGTGCAACACATGCTTTGCATGCAGAGGTTCTGAACATCAAACCCCGGCATTTCCAGATAGAGCTGGGAGAGATATGCTTCAGCTGTCTATATATAGGCTTACCAGATTTCTGGCACCCCCAAGGGGGACGGGAGTGACATCACAAGAAGGCGGGTCAAAAACTGTGATGTTACTTCCGCCGGAAGTGGGCGTGTCCACCGGAAGTGGGCGTGTCCACTGTAAAATAAATACAGTATTTTACCTTTTTCCGTGCCTCTGAGCATGTGCAGAGTGAAATGGTAAAATACTGTATTTTATTTTGTGAGACTGTGCTCTTTTATTTTATTTGTGTATTTTAGTTTATTTGTGTATTTTATTTTATGTACTGTTTGTGTATTTTACTTTATTTTATGTGCCCCCTGTCCCCCCTTCCAGCAACACAGGCGATTTCTTGTTCCAAAGTTCATCCTTGCCCTAGCGCCTATTTCCTTCTGGATCTCGCTTTTTTTTCCCCTCCGCGTGTGACTAGCCGATCCGATGTGCGTTTTCCTTGGAAGCCCCGTCCCACTATGGATCTCTGATTCAGAGAATCTACTGTGAATGTTGCAGGCTTGTGGTGGAACTGAGCCTGGTTTGAATTTCCAGCCCCAAATCCCCCTTACAAAACACCCTCGGCCGGGGGGGGGGGCAGCAGTTTAGTAACATTTAGTAGCTCACTTCGACCCCGCCTGGGAGAGGGCTCGGGAAGACTCTGAAGAACGCCGGCCGGTCCCTTGTCGCCTCCGCCGATAAACTCTTTTAGCCCCGGCCCCGGCCCGCCGGCTGCATCGCGGCGGGCCGGAGCTATTCCGAGACTGTGCTGCAGCTGCAGCGCGTCTCGTGCGTTTGCGCGAGACTGGAAGTGCTCAGAAGATGTCCGAGTTCACTTCGGATGTCTTCCGAGACATTCCAGCCTCGCACGCATGCGCGCAAGGCTGGAACGTCTCGGAAGACATCCGAAGTGAACTCGGACATCTTCCGAGCGCTTCCAGTCTCGCGCAGGCGCGCGAGACTACAGATCATCAAGACAGAGACGCGCTGCAGCTGCAGCACAGTCTCGGAAGAGCTCCGGCCCGCCGCAATGCAGCCGGCGGGCCGGGGCCGGGACAAATAGTCAGTTCGGGGGGACGGGGGGGACGAAGGGCCATTTCCGGGACAATCCCGGTCATTTCCGGGACGATGGTAAGTCTATCTATATATGTTCATTTGAAGATTATAAGGGGGTAGCAATTAACGCAGAGATTAACTACATGACAATGCAGTACTTGAGTGACTAGCTTCAAGCTCTGACCTCCACTGCCTTGAGTTAAGAACATAAGAAGAGCCCTGCTGGATCAGGCCAAAGGCCCATCTAGTCCAGCTTCCTATATCACACAGTGGCCCCACCAGATCAGGGAGCACACAAGACAAGATACCTGTTGTTCCACCATTGTGGAACACTGCTTGCTAACCACTGTTCTATAGTAATACAGGGACCCAGAAATTCCCTCAGCACAGTTGAGCATCTCAAGCACTCTGGAACTCAGAAGCAGTTTCCCCCATCTCAATACCCGATACTGGGTAGAGGGGAAAGCTCTTGCTTTCATGCCTGCTCGGGAGCTTCTCAAGAGCATCTGTCTGATTGGGTACTTATTGGAACACAGGAGGCAGAACTAGATGGACCTTTGGTCTGGCCCAGTAGTGTTGTTACATTCTTAATTCCTGGTCCATGTAGTAGTATTGCTGAACCATGACATCATTTCTGAATCTGACTGTGTGCTCTGATCCCTGCCACCAGGCAGAAGACTAAGGGTCCATGGGAGGTTCCACCCCTGCCTCCCAGGATGAGCATCACGGCAAGGGATCACTCTAGCCCCCACCATCAGCCAAAAAAACAGGGCTGCTGCAGGGAGCTCTCCTCCCCTTCTCAGCTTGAAAAGAACTCTGTTCAACCAGGAGACTCAAGGGCTCCTGAGTTGTTTTCTATTGGTACCATAAGACCTCCTGGAGATCACTTTCATCCAAAGGCCGGGCATAAATCTACACACACAAAAAAATATGAACACCACCCTTACAAGAGGGGAAAGGTGAGATATAAACATGAACAAATCATGCTCCAAATAAACATTGAGAAGTGAATGGGTCAAGGAATGCTCCACTTTCTGAACAAGAAGACTGTGGATGTACTCACACTTATGGGCTGGTCCTCCAAGAGGGAGCACTCAAAAATCCACAGGCTCAACAGAGCACGTGCATCTTGCAGGATCTGGGCAGCCAGTAGCTGAGAAGATAAGAGCAGGACACATGAATAAAAGTGACTTTTTTATTTTAAACAAGATCTTGAATATCTATTAAAGAGACCATATATCAACAACCGAGTTTAAATCCACTGGTTTAAACTCAGGAGATAGAAAAGATTTTAGCAATAGGTCCAGATGACTGTTATTGAACTTGTTACTTGCTGCTAGAATAGCAGCTAGGTGGAAATCATTTATTATGCTTTCAATTACAAAAAATTGTGACTGAAATAAATTGGTACTTTATGCCATTAGTTAGAAAACGTTTCACATATTAAAACTGAGAGAAAATAAACTACAGAAAGATAGCTAAGAATGGATAATTGGAAATATATTTAATGTGATATTACTCTAATGGGAACTTGGACGTTTGAGACTGGACTACATTGCCGTAGTTTGTCTGTGTGTATGGATAGCTACATTTTTTTAAAAAAGAGGAAATTGGGGTGAACTGATCAGTCTCCAAACATGCAAGGAAATTCTTTGTCAGCTTCATACATCCTCCCCTTCCCTCACCCCAGCAATCACCTTTCAAGATCAGGCTAACATTTCAAGGCAAAGTGAAATATTTTTTTCCCCCAGAATTATTAAATTACATTTTTTATCCCATTCGAAACAGGGTGGCGTGCGTATGAATATTTTTTCTCTCCCCCTCCAGCATTTTACTCCCACATGAGTTTGGTTGTAAGGTAGGTTAGTTGAGAGATAGCGTCTGGGCCAAGGTGAGCTAAGCAGCAGCATGGCTATCATGTCTCAAAGCAAGGCCATTCCACAAGCTGCAAAGGTTAATTCCCACTACCCCCAACACACCATGTGGACAGGGGATAGTGTAGCTCTAATCCGAGATATACAAGAACTTTCTGTTAAAATGCTTTAGAGGCATTCTAACAAGCACCTCAGAGCCCGCCATGGCAAGTAGCACCTACATACCCCTTGCAAGATTCACCTGAAGCTGGTAAGTCAGCATGTCCCTTTTCTTCTTTGGCCATGGTTTCAGATAGTGATGCTTTTTCTGTATGGGGTTGGCAAGAGGTGGCCCAGCATCCCAGCAAGGGGGTTAGGTGATTGGTCCCTTTCAGCTCTTTCACATCAAAGTGTCTTATGAGACAGTTCCTTTCCCGTATACTTTGGCATTCAAACTTGCCCTTACCATGCCAAAAGAAAAAGGATCATTAGAGAATGACAACACTTCAGATTTACACAGCATACAACACACTTCACATATATTCTCCAGTATACCCTCACAATAGTCTTATAAGTACGTAAGCATTATATTACCCCCATATTGCAACGAGGCTGAGAAAATACTGGTTTATCTAAGGCCTCTCACTAAATTCATGGTGGGGGGGGGAAATGTGAATTTATGCTTGAGGACAGACTTAAAATAGGAGACTTCATAATTCACCCACTTCAGTGTTGCACCACACCAGCTCTAACATGTGACAAATGGTAGTGGTGACCAAGACAGATCTGACCTGAAAGACTCTCAACCCAAAGAGCATAAGGGAGGAAAGACCTTGAGGAGTCAATATAGTTAATTGCAGTAGCACATAGACTGGCAGCCAGGATAAGATAAACCATGGGAGGGAGGGAGGGGCTCGACAGTTAAAGCCCAGAGGTGCTGCAGCTGGGGCACAGAGAGGACCTTCTCGATACGTGGTGCAGGGGACAACAAAGTAGACTTGAAATATACCTGGAGAGCTTTGCAGAAAATGTTTTGAGAAGCTCAGAAGGAGTAATTACGGTAGGCCATTCAAAGCCCCCAACTCCCTCAGGCAACAGGAACGCGAGTGACGTCAGGTTCCGCCTCCCCCCCACCCTCGCCCGCTCAGATCCTTCCCTGACGTCTGGGAGAGGGTGGGGGCACCCAGGAGGCCGGCTTCAGGCCCAGCCACCACAGAAACAAAAAAAAACCCACCCCACTCTGCCTGCCCCCCCCGTCTCCAACCACCCCTCTTTCTGTCACCGCCGCTACAGGAAGTGGCCCTGGTGTCCCCGGAAATGGCCCGCCCCACATCGTGGAAACAGAAAGTACCTCCGTCTTAACCATCAAGATTTATATCTCTACGGTGGGTTTCCCTGTATCTATGGTCAACTTTCCCTCATCGGAAGCGAAGAGTCCCTACCGGAAGTGTCCTCATTTTGCCAACCGTGTGGTATACGAGACTGAGTTTGTTTGCTTCCTCCGTGCTCTTTGGTCAGGCTTTGTTGTTTGTCCCGGTTCTGCAGCAGGGCTACGCTCTTTATCGCGCTGAGACGTCAACGCGCGAAGGTTTGGTGGCTGCTTCTCTGCCCCTCCTGCGGCTATAGGAGTAGCGAAAGGGAATCGGCTGCGCGTGACTCCTCGGAAGTAAACCCCACTGAGCTCAATGGGACTTGCTCCTAGATAAGTGGGTTTAGGAAGGATTGCAGCCTAGAAGTCAGTGGGACTGAGACTCTCCTGGGAGAATGCTTGAATGGCCGGGTGCTGGTCATCCCGCGCTTTATATGTTCTTTATATATGTTTATACAACAAACATTGTATGTTTCATATGTTGTTAAAAAAATTACGTATTTTAAATATGATATATGTCACTATGTGTTTTTGCGTGTGTATTCAATCTGGTTTCTTGACCGGAGTTTGGAACGATACTTGCAGCATTGGTCACGGGGGGGGGGAATGATTTATGTAAGGAACTAGACAAGGGGAGTGTGTCCCTCTTGGTTCTGCTGGACCTCTCGGCAGTGTTCAGTACCATCCTTCATCCTTCCGGAGCACCTCTCAGGGTTGGGATAGGGTGGCACATTGTGGTGGGTGCTTCTTTTCTCAAGGGGAAAGTACAGAAGGTCATAGCCAGGGGGCTACTGTTTGGCACCGTGGCTGCTGGCTTTTGGTGTTCTGCAGCAGGTGGGTTCCATCTTCTCCCTGCTGCTGTTTTTAGGGGACTATGATAAAGTTTCAGGTAATAATGCCCTTTGACCTTCGGGAATAGAGATAGATAGCAGGTGGCTGGAGTTGCCTTTTCCCTCTAGCTGTAGATTCTTACACTCCCTTCTGTCCCCACCTCCCTCTATTTCACACAGGCTTTGAGGCTGGAGAAGTTCATCAGCATGAATTAAAGAAAGTTTAGTACTGTTGAACTTCGAACTTCTTCTTACAAAATATGCATGTAAAGTAGTGGGAGGAGGAGCTCACACATGGGCCCTTGGAGAGGCATGTCACCCAGGTTGGTTGAAGCCTCCAGCATCAAAGCCTGTGAAATAGTAGTGGGAGGTGGGATGGAAGAGAGAGAAGGGGGTGCAAGGACCCACAGCTAGAGGGCAGGGCAAAGCAGTCCTAGCCATCTGGTAACTTTGTTCCTGAAAATAAAAAGGATCTGTGTTGCCTATGGTCTATGAAACCCTTTTCCCGTCCTATCTTGCATAACCAATGGAAAATGGTTTTAAATAACATATCCTCATTATCTATGGATCTTAGACTGCATTTAATTCAGCAAAAAACTATTTCTAGGATCTATTGGACTGCAGCATCTTTATAGGAAAGGGTTAATTAAATAATCTAACTGCTGGCGTCGTAATACCTTGGATGTGCCTCTTATGCATATGCTTTGGTCTTGTTCAGAAATACTTTGGGGGGGGGAGTTATTAACTGTATTACAGCGCAATCCACCGTAAATATCCGGGGGTGGCCCCAGGGCCGCCCGTCGGATCCGATCCCCATTCTGGGCCGTCGTTCATCCCGTTCCCCAACGTTCATCCCCAATAGGCCTCCTCAGATTTCCACCAGCTAAAAGACTGCAATTGAAAAATTGGAAGGATAAGTGCCCCCCTTCTATTAGTCAATGGGCTGAAGACCTTTTGATTTTATAAACATTTGAGCGAATGGCTTACAGACGACAACTATGAATTGATATATTTGTGGATATTTGGAAGCCTTTCCTAGAGGTATACATATAGCATGTGCAATCTAAAATACAAGAATACAACTTCTTCCTTTTCAAGAACAATGTGGGTGGGGAGAGGATACTGCATCTCTTTAAAAGGTGGGAAGGTTCAGAGGGAACAGAACATTTGGGTACAGTGAGATAAGAAAATGGAATGTTGCAACACCAACAACCAGGTGAGCCAGGACCAGCTGGCCATAGAAGGGGAGGGGGTGTAGTGTTTTTCTACCCTTCGAGAGTTGGAAGTGGCTTGGTAGAGCATTTTTGTTGATGTTGTGCACACTCATCCTATTCTATGTGAGGGAGTTTCTCTTGGGATCCAAATCTCCCAGAGCAATGAGATTTGGATCCCAAGAGAAACCAGAGGCCCTTTGACCAAGAGTAAGCAGAGGCCCTTGGCCAGACATAGAAACTCCAGGGAAATATGAGGTGTTAATATTCCACCTAGGGTTCCAATATGCAAAAGGTCAGCTATCATCTCATCGCGTATCAACCATGTTCTTGATCCACCTCCAAAAGGGCAAGTTGACCTCTAGAGAACAGGTGTTTTTATGATGGGTATAAAAACTGGCTTGACCACTGAGAACATGTCAATTTCTCTTTTCATGCCACAAGGTCATCCAGTGGGGGACAGATTCTTCCTCCAGATTTGGGGAGGGGGCTTCTGTGCCTCTGGGTTGGCTACTGAAACTTTGTTGTCTGCCTCAGACCAGAAGGTAAGTGCTACATAAGTAACTACATAAGTAAAGAAAGAAAGAAAAAAACACTAATGTGCATGTGCTATTCCTACTTTGCAAAAAGTGACAGATCTCCTAAATGACTTGGGACCAAGATACTGTATCTGAAAGATTACCTGTTCCCATATGAACCTACCTGTCACTTGAGATCATTCCCTGAAGCCCTTCTCTGGGTACCCCCACCTTCAGAGTTATTGGGGGGTGGCGGGAGAGAGGACCTGTGTTCCATGGTGGTACCCAAAGTTTGGATCGGCTTCCCAAGATAGGTATGCCCAGGTCTTGCCCAAGCCAGCAGCACCCAAATTCTGTTGTCCACCTGCCCCCTGGAGAGCAATTAGGATCAAGACCCCAGTGCTGCTTCCTTGTACTCTAGCTCTGCCACTGTGACCCTCAGCGGTAGCACTGAAGGAGAGAGTAAGCTTGCTCTCCCTGGAACCCTTGGGGGTTCAAGTAAGGAGAGGATGGGGCAGCAGCCATGTGGAGCGGTCAGGCGGGGGCAGGTGGGGTGCACGCCCGGCTGGTTCACCAACTTTCTAGCCACCTCAGCCAGCCTCATGGGTGGGCCGGTCTTGGTGCCTTCAGTCCTGTATTTTCTTTTCAGCATCGGGCTGACAGCCCAATTCTGTGCATGTCAGAAGTAAGTCCTATTGAGCTTAATGGGGCTTGCTCCCAGGAAAGCATGCATCGAATTGCGGTCAAAGTCTGTTCTGTTGCCTTTCCTCACGTGTTTTATAAAATTGGCGAAGCCTGGAGTTTATAGCCCTCCTGTATAAAATTTTATCAGCTGAGATTTGTAGTGTTTTACTGTTTTGAGTTGCTGAGTTTCATCTGTCGATTTATTGTGTATTGCTGTTTTTATTTAATTTTTTTGTTTATTTGTCAGAATTTATACCCCACCTTTTCCTGTTAAAAACAAGCACAGGGTGGCTTCTTGATGTTTTTGTAATACCATTGCTAGTCACTTTCAGTGTTTAGATAAGGCAGGGTATAAATACCTTAAATTAATAAGCAAACTAACTGCTTTTTTAAATTTGGAAGTTAGTTTAGAAAGCAGCTAGAGGAGGTGTCCTGCCATGGTGGCCACTGTTACAACATGCCTGTTGATTAAGTAGCACTATGTGTGATACTACAATGTGTGATGGAGAAGGATTTCTGGGAATCCAAGACGCCCCACACATTCTGTTGCGTTCAGAAAGGCATACTGTGCCTCTCCATGGGGTTCCAGGTAGTGGCAGCCAAAGCCATATGAACAAGAGGTTTTTTCCCACTCCAAACTCTTTCTTGAGATAATGCTCTTTTTTAAATAACTTACTGGCCACCATTGAAATGACTGCCCATTATATGCTTATATATGGTTAGTTTTAAATCTCTGCTTTGGGGGGGACAGTGCTGGCCCCCCCCCCCCGGAAAACTTTCCCATTAGCTTAGGATCACTCATGTCAGTGCTGAGGAGGGAGTCAAAGCATTAGAAATTTGGGTTCAGTTCTGATTCTGGTTCATCCGTATATTTTTAAGCACTTTGGTCCAGACACTAACAAGTGGCTTGGTAACCGATTCAGAGACTTAGAGCCAGCTTTGAACTGGTTTAGATGCATTTTGTGCAGAATAATGACACATAACTGACTTAAATCTGTAAGAAAATAAGTGAAATTACAGCTCAAGCCAGTGTGTGCCTACTCAGATGTAAGTCCCATTAAGTTCAGTGGGACTTACTCCCAGGCAAGTGTGCATAAGATTGCAGCCTCAATGCTGTTTTTATGCCCCCTTCCTCTACGTTTAAGGCCACCATGAGCACAATAAGTTTGGGCCTCCTGTGTTCTCATTCTTTTTCTTATGTAAACGTCAAAATAGAATAGAAGCTTTCATGGCCAGCAAGTATCGTCCAAGTTTTTAGTAGTACGGGTAAAGACGCCATGTAGTTTATTTCCAACAAACGATTCAAAACAACTTCAAATCACTGTGCGAAGATGCCGATTTAAACGGAGCCCCGGACAGGAATAAAATACGTTAAAAATCCAAGGCTGCGGATGTTGCCGGATACCAACGTTTCGCTCTGTAGCTCGGAGCCTTTTCTAGGTGCAATCACGAAGATTGAGGATGGTGAAACAGGCGGAGTAAAGCCCACGGTCTTAAAAGACGCGCGGGAACCAGCTAATTGGTAACGGATTGGTGCTGGTTCCCGCGCGTTCTATAGTCTTTTAAAACCGTGGGCTTTACTCCACCTGTTTCACCATCCTCTATCTTCGTGATTGCACCTAGAAAAGGCTCCGAGCTACAGAGCGAAACGTCGGTATCCGGCAACATCCGCAGCCTTGGATTTTTAATGTATTTTATTCCTGTCCGGGGCTCCGTTTAAATCGGCATCTTCGCACAGTGATTTGAAGTTGTTTTGAATCGTTTGTCTGTTGGAAATAAACTACATGGCGTCTTTACCCGTACTACTAAAAACTTGGACGATTATGTAAACGTCTTTGTTGAAAAGCAGTATCTACAGTATTATTGTTAACAACAACATACAAGGATTAATGAGGACAAAATTCCTGTCCAGGAAGAGTGACATATACAGGAACTGACTGAATTAAAAAAAAACAATACCAGTATAAAACCCACAGAATCAAGTACCGTATGTCTGCTCCACCTAAGAGTTCTTAAGGGTTTTCAGGGCACATTTGTATTCTTGGCACCAGTACTCCTTTGGGAAGTTGGCCATTCTAGAAACGATACAGGAGAACCAAAATGCATGTCAATTCTCGCATGGCAGGCATCCCTTGTGCTCGGGTTGTATCACTCCAGGCATCTGTGTAGATTTGAACAGAGCAGATTCCAAAATTCCCTGGAGGGAATGCCACACCGCACCCAGTATTTCTTCACCCAGTGTGTAATTCATCTGTGGAACTCCTTGCCACAGGATGTGGTGATGGCACCTGGCCTAGATGCCTTGAAAAGGGGTTTGGATAGATTCATGGAGGAAAAGACCATCGCAGGTTACAAGCCATAAGTAACCTCCTGGCTTTAGAAGTAGGTTTTCTCTGTGCCAGGTGCAAGGGAATGACAACAGGAAACAGGTTGTCTTGTTGGCTGTGTGCTCCCTGAGGCATCTGGTGGGGCCACTGTGTGATACAGGAAGCTGGTCTAGATGGGCCTTTGGCCTGATCCAGCAAGGTTTTTCTTATGTTCTTATGCACAAGTGACCCTGCTGCATTTCTGGCTGATTTCATGGCCTGAAGTGCTGAACACTTGCATATTCTGAGCCTAGGAAGAAGCCAGGCAGGTTGGGGTGATACTGGGACCATTCTTCTCTTTTAAAACAAGAAAGGTGCAGGAGTTCAAAGAATCCTTGTTTAGATGATATGCAAATTTACTACATAAAAGCTAATCTCCACCATACTCTTCTAGAGAACTTACTCACCCTAACTTGGATGTAAATGCTAGAAAGGGGGTTAGAGAGAGATTTGGCAGAGGGTTATTTTTTAATATGGGAGCCTTGTGAGTCTGTGCCTTATCAGCTGTAAGTCAGCTGTGAGTCGGGAGTTTAAATTTAAAAAACTAAAAGCCGATGCCGACTCGCAGCTGATAAGACACAGCAAGCCGCGTACCCCCGCCTGTTGGTTCGCGTACCCCCAGGGGTACGCGTGCCACAGGTTGAGAACTTCTGTTCTAGAATAAATAAAGAATAGCATCAGTGATGAGGCTATACAGATGAAGGAGCAGATCCGTGCAGATAGGAGCAAGTTTGGTTAGGGTCAAGAGGAGGGTGCAAAGGAGGTTTAGTTCCCATTGTCTCCCATATAAATGAATGGCTGCAATATTTATGGTTGAGACGAAACCTACCTTCCATTCCCGGCGCTGACCTTACTGACAGGGGTCCCACAGAGATAGGTGCAAAGAGGAGGCGCACACAGAGACAGACCCAGCAATGAGGCCAGTTGAACAGTTCACTTCAGGTGGTGGTGCTCCATCAGGAGGTAAGATGGCAAGGTGTGCCCTGTACCCCCTTGCTGTCCTGCCATCTCCCCTGGCCTGCTGGCTGTCTGGTCTCCAACTCTGCACTCGGAGAATGTGCATGAGAAAGATGGGAGGGGCTTACCTCCCTGACATCCAGCTCCACCGCCTCTTCTTCTAACTTGACCAGTAGAGTGAATGCTCTAGGCTTCTACTCCCACCATTTTCTCCATCAGCCATTTTAGAAGATGCAGTGACAGAGCTGCTGGACATCAGAGGAGGCAAGTCCTCTCCACCCTCCGAGCACATGTGAAGAAGATGGGGCCATTGGGCAGGTGGTGAGTGGACACACACTACCCCAGTGTGCACCATTGATGTTGCGTGGCCAGGGGGCTGCATCATGGTAGGGGTAGGGGATGGACAGCACAATTTTTTTTGGGGGGGGGGTGGCAGAGTTGGGTGGTAGGTTCAGGCAGCAGCTCGCCTAGGGCTGTCCCTGCTCACAGAAGATTTTTGCAATGTACGAGTCCTTCCACGCACATCATAATGAAGGGCAATTTGCTGCTTAATGGTAACACTGAAGCAAAGACTCTCTCTTCTCTTCCCAGTCCTAGGTTTTCAGGTGATGGAAGAAGAACAGGGCTATACAGAGAAAGAGAGCCTGAGATGGAGAACTAGAAGATGGACAGATCTAAGCATTCAACACCAAAACACATTTCTTTGCTGTTCTGATCAGCACTTGTGCAACAGAGTCAGTTAGCTGAAGATGTCTTCCCACTTGGGTGGTTCCACCTGTCTGTCTTTTGTTTTACAGGTTTGTTGGTGAAAGTCAAGACCAGATTTATTTAAAGGAGCAGGAGAGAAAACGGGCAAGTAAAAAAAAAAAAGTCATTGCAAACCATGAAACTGGCTCAATCGTCAAATTATCTTTTACCACCCAGTCGGCAGTCCCATTTCTGCACATGTTGAGAGTAACACAGATTGATCACTCCTAAATTCCCCTTTAAGTGGCCTGTCATCCTCCCAAACAGTGTTGATTTAAAGGTAGATTTTCCCCATCCTTTCTCTGGCTGTTTATAGGGAAAGATGTATGTGTCTGGAAATTCTGAAACCACAGACAAAACCAGATTCTCCCCCCCCCATTTGTTTTTGTTTTCAGGGGGGAAAAACAAGAATAGGAAGAACATTAAAATATATGGAAAACTTATTTTATGCTTTTACAGCACAGTCGTGTACACACCTGCCTGGGAGTAAGCCCCATTGAGCTCAGTGAGACTTACTTCTGGGTTAATTTATTTATTTATGTTCTGTATTTATATACCGCCTTTCTCATCATCAGATTTCTCATCAGATTTATTCAAGGCGGTTTACATAGGCAGGCTATCTTTAGACCTGATAAGGGTCTTTACAATATTGTTCTGTTCCTATATAGAACCTTCCATGCTCGAGATGTTTTCCCTTCCGAGTGCAGCCCTCCTTCTGGCTTGTGCTTTGCACTTCCAAGCTTCACAGTTCACCGCAGTTCACCCTCGGACTGTTGTCTTAGATGTTCTCTCTCTAGGTTAATATGCACAGGATTGCGCTGTTAGTATATGAAATGCATCGTGTATGACATAGCACAAGAAGTCTACCATATGGTATATTTGTAGTATTTAAAAGCACAAACACCTTAGTTTTATTTAAACGATAATTACAAAAATATATACAGTATTAGAGACGGTGTTTAAGCTGCTAAGCTACTGAAGAGCCAAAACAGAAAAGATAAGATCCATAGATATTTTGGTGTTTTTTTTTAACTTTAAAGCAGCCAATGGGGGGGGGAGGGGAGGTCTGCAGATTAGATCAGAAAGAGTTTTGTGTCCCTCACTTTAACATAGGATTGTGCTATTCGTTTATTTCATTTGATGTGGAAGATGGAGGAATCTGAGACCTCTTTGCTTGTTTCCTAACCCATTCAAGTAGCAATGTCATCATTGCTAACAGCAGTGCTTGGGGATCTCAGCAATTTGCAGCAGCAAGAATTGGCTGTTACAATCATCATCATCATCATCATCATCATCATCATATATACAGTATTTATATACCGCCTTTCTTGGTCATTGGATTTCTCCTCTGACTTTAATCCAAGGCGGTGTACATGGGCAGGCTGTCCTAACCCCCCTTGGGGTTTTTTACAATATATAAATGTCCAATTTTCATGAACGGCTACTTTCCAGGTGGTATCCTTTTTACAGTCTGACAATTCTGCTGGCTGGTGCCTCCCACACTCCACCAACGCAGCTGGAAGCTCTTATCTCTCCTCCTGGAGGCTTTCACAGCTTTTTGTCGACGGCGTGTCTCGAACTTATCAATTTCACCGGTCTTCAGGCTTTACAAGACGGCAGATCTCCCGACTGAGCCAGACAATAATACTTTGTAAGGAAAGAAACTGTTTGAAGATGTATCTTGTTGTCTTGTGCTCCCTGAGGCATCTGGTGGAGCCACTGTGTGATACAGGAAGCTGGACTAGATGGGCCTTTGGCCTGATCCAGCAGGGCTCTTCTTATGTTCTTATGTATTTCATTCATTGTGCTGAAGGAGAAAAATATTCCATAAGGACTTCTGCAATATATGCAACACCTACAGCGCAATCCTATCCAACTCACACCATCGGTGTAACCAGCGAGGGAGGACAGGGTGGGAGGCTTTTGGAGGGGAGGGGGATTTAAATCCCCTTTGAAGGGGATTTGATCCCCTTTCTGTTCTGGTGCCTCCCGTTCTTGCTACACCGGTGGTGTAAGTTGGATAGGATTGCGCTGTTAGGGAGCTAGAAAGGATGGCGTTGTTAAAAAACAACAACTGTATAGCAGCTAGAGGGGGGAATTGGTTCAGGAGGTGAGGGTTTTCTCCCCCCCTTAAAACATAGTTAGACTTTGCTAAGAAGGACGTGGTATTGGTACCCGAAAAGTAGATCAGTCGCAGCTAGGACTGTCCGATGTTTGCTCCCATGGAGCTCTCCAGGGTCCTGGAGCTCTGACCGCCTTGCTACTTCACCTGTTGTGGGTCCCTGAGTGAGGCTGACAGTTCAATCTTGCACTACCTGTTAGCTATGGATCCTCCAGTTTGCCCCTGAAAGCCAGTTTGGGGTGGGGGTGCAAATAGCAAAGGGGGTATATTGCCTTCACACTCTGCAAGTGCACTTTCCAGAACTGTCAGCCTGGGCGGTGCAGCAAACAGGATGCTGAACTTGTGTTGTTATTTATTTAGAATATTTACATGCCACTTTTCAACTAAAGTTAGCCAAGTGCTTGATGCTGCAAAGAAATCAGAAGATGGTTCCCTGCACAAAAGGGAATCTCACTCTGGGGGGGGGGGGAGAGACAAGGGGGATGGACACCTGCAAGCAGCCACTGAGAAGGACACTATGTTGGGGGTGATTAGGGACAGTTGCTTTTTCCAAGGGCTCGGTGGACCTTTGGTCCAATCCAGCGATGCTCTTCTTACTTTCTAGTTCCCAAGCTGCCGGATGTTTTGTGAGCATTGAATATAGTAAGGAACTAAAGAATCCTGAGAGCCCCTAAAGTCCTGACTGCCTGGGAAAAGGCTACTTGGTGCATCACTTTGTGTGCTAATTTGTGCCACTACACTCCACGTCATAATCACAAGCATGCCAGACACATCCTGAAGGCAGGATCGCATTTCCCCCAGTAGCAATAGTGTTGTATGTGCTAAGAAAAAGAAATAGCTTTCCACAAAAGTGAAACCTTGAAAATAGACGTGAAGGTGGAGACAACCAATGAGAAACAAACATGCATTTATTGAACCCACAAACACTGTGTGGAAAGGTGCTGTTTGGTCTTTCTGAAGAGTTTCACCTGCTTACAACCTTAAACGCTCATCACCAGCAGCTAAAGACCAAAACAAAGGTCCCGTGGATTTTCTGGAAGCACTTAGTTTGTCTAGTTTGATCTGTAGGTATCTGTGGTCAGCGCCAGGAGTCGGCGCCAAGAACGTGGAGCCGGAGAACAGGCCAAGAGTGAAAAGGTGGTCAACAGAAAACTGGTCAAGAAGCAGCACAAGCCAGAGTCCAGATCATTGCCCAGGAGCTGTCCCAGCCTGAACAGGAAGTCATCTTTTGGAGCCCTTCCTGTTAAGGAGAGTCAATGGACAGCCAGGGTGGGCAAGGGCACTTCAGTACCAGTGTGAGCGAGGCCAGTTCACCACATGGGAGAGCAGTGCCCAGAGCCATGGGTTCCCCGCCTCAGCCCTGACATAATCCTACAGCACTGGGGATGCTAGCAAGGTATGAACCTGATTGGTGCATCACGCATGGATAAGAGACCAGCGCGAGCTTCCATGCAAGCCGTTCTTCTCTAAAGGGAGAGCAAGACAGAAGTGTAAATCAATAGTTATATTTACAGAAAGTGTTGAGGAAGGGGGAAAGTGCACTGCTTTCTTTTAAAGATGCAAAAGGAACAGAACGTTTTGAGACAGTAAAACCAGAAAGGCGGAAGCTTCAATGCCCTGTGTGCATGTGTCTGCATGCATGTGTCTGCATGCATGTGTGTAGGGTTTTTCCAGGGAGTGGAAACTGTTATGATCTTGTGGTCCACATTTGTCCTACACAGGCATTGTATTGAGTTCTTGAAACCCCAGAGCAATAAGTGAAATGCAAACATGGGCTGCTAGTCTTAGAAACTTCTAGAGCCAGAGCGGGGGTGGTGTTTTAATACTTCGTCTAGGGTTCTGACATCCAAAAAGCCAGCAGTGATCTCGCAGTCTATCAGTCACATTCTTGATCCACGCCCAAGGACAAGTTGATCTCTGGGGCGTAGGTGTATGTTTCCCCCCCCCCAAGGGATAAAATCCAGCCTGACTATCAAGGAGAAGGTCAGTGACTCGCCTTCCCTGCCAAACGGCTATCCAATGGGGGGTAGCTTGTTCCTTGGCATTCGCGGAGTATGCGTGGCTCGGGCTCTGCTACTTGTAATCTGTGTTGTTTCTTGCCTGGGAGGAAAAGGTAAGTTCTAGCTACAGGCATAGATGAAAAATATGATAGGCAAGTAGTGCACAGGTGCTGCTGAAAGAACTTAGCTGCTTTGGTCCTGGCTATCTCAGGGTGAAAAACATGTCTTCGTTGGCATGGTTGTTGCTGGGGGGTTTCCAAGTGGAAGCAGGGCACAGGAGATGGAGCAAAACCATGGCAGGGGGGGCTATAAAATTTGCCCCCTCTGTGGTTTGACACCCCCCCAAGCGCACCCCCCTACATGTTATTTACAGAAGAAAAAAGCTCTGTGAATGACGTTCAATGGAGCACAATGGGATATTTGTCTGGGTGGGGGGTGAAATAGCTGCTGGAACCCCCGCCACAGTTTTCCCCCTTTTCTCCCCCCCCCACTGCTATTTAAGAAAAAAAAACACCCAAACAACTGGACCTACTTAGCATTCTGTGTAGTGTGCAGTTTTGCTTCCAGGGACTATCAACTCCTGGATGAATCCACCCCCCATTAAGATTTCTCTGCCTGACTTCCCTGTAGTGTCTTACCTGAGCTCTGGAACTCCCTCCCCCAGGATGTCCACAGTGCCCCCTCCCTTGCAACCTTTGACATCTTTGAGAAGCTGTTTATTTCATCAGGCATCTGGGATTGAGTGAGGTGGGGTGTTGGGCTTTAAGGATACTTCGGCACAGGGTGTTTAGTCTGGGATTGGCAGACTTGGTTCTTCCACACTTTATGGAGGGATCATGCTATATCATTGTCAATCTGTAGTGAGTCTGTACTGTCCCCCACCTTTTTAAATTACAACGTTTATCAAAGCAGAAGATCTAACTTTTTGAAAAACAAACCCTATGCCACCCAAGTGAAGACCGATCATAGTAACAGCTGTCCAATTGCTTATTGCGGATGAATTTTTGGAGGCAGCATTCTCTGCATTTTCCGGTGCACGTCCCGTTGCTGTGACCTGTCATTGCGCCTTCCCTTTCTCAGTGGCTTTGCCTTCTGTCTGCTTTTTGTGTGTGTTCTGAATCACTGCCGGCGGGGGATCCAGGATTGAACGGTAGTCAAAAAGAGGTGGGAGATTTGTAAAGAAAACGAAGTTATGGGTCTTTCAGCCATGTGGTTTGTTGAAAGAATAAAGTTTAATACTTATACCAGTGGTGGCCAACCTTTCAACATGAATGCTGGTCCTTTAAATGGTTGTATAGGTGAGGGCATTTCAGCAGGTGCTGCTGTTTTAGCAGCACCATCAGCACTTGCAGCTGCCAAGATTATGTCTTCTGCACAACTCTTAAGAACACAGAGACCCTAATGGTGAAAGGTTGGCCACCCCTGACTTATACTATTGTCTGGAGAAATTCCTTAACTTCCTGTCAACAAACCACATGGCTGAAAGACCCATATTTCTTTACAAAATATAACAAGCCATGAGAATCTTCATACCATGCTTAGAGGTGGGAGTGCTTAACCCTTCAAGGCTGCAATCCTATATACACTTGCCTGGAAGTAAGTATGACTGAACTCAGCTAGGCTTACTTCTGAGTAGACAGGTGTAGGCTCATGCTATTCCTGTGTGGTCCTGATGAAAATTGCCCCCATATTATACTGTACATTGTAGGGCCTGGCTGCATGTGAGCAAGCAGAGTCGCTACTTCATTTGCAGATTGGAGTGGAAAAGCTATGATTGGGTGCCACTTTGGCACAAATCTCCGATGTCCCACTGCTTTTGGCATATATTACTCCTGAAGATACTAAGGTACTAAGGCTGAAACTCAAATATTTTGGCCACCTAATGCGAAGAGAGGACTCTCTGGAGAAGACTCTGATGCTGGGAAAAATTGAAGGCAAAAGGAGAAGGGGAAGGCCAAGGATGAGATGGTTAGACAGCATCACCGATGCAACGAACATGAAAATGAGGAAAACTCAGGAAGATAGTGGAGGACAGGAAGGCCTGGCGGGATATGGTTCATGGGATCACGAAGGGTCGGACACGACTTAACGACTGA
This sequence comes from Plestiodon gilberti rubricaudatus, assembly GCA_026170595.1. Taxonomy (NCBI): domain Eukaryota; kingdom Metazoa; phylum Chordata; class Lepidosauria; order Squamata; family Scincidae; genus Plestiodon; species Plestiodon gilberti. Next base: position 249,221,307 of record JANXHW010000002.1, read on the forward strand.
ACAACAACAACAACAACTCCTGAAGATCACACAATTATCTCATGAAGAGGTTGCTGACTAGACGATGAAAATGATCATCTACACTATCATTCACAATATACAGAGGGTTCATCTGTATCAGTGGTTCCCAATCTTTTTAGCAGCGGGACACCCTGTGGTAGAATGACAATCTGTCAGGGACCCCCTAAGACCTAGGGCCATAAGTGATGTCAGCAGGAAGTGATGTCATGGTTTTTAATAATTTACACTGTTTAATAAATCACATTTTAATTTTATTAAAAAGTTGTACTCATAAGCAGCGCCATTTTTGGGGGGGGTTGAGTTTATATTAACAGAGTTGCTAAAGGGCAAGCAGAAAGTAACACAAGGTGAGCAAACAAGCCCCAACAGAGCATCAGACACTTCTTTCTCTGCAGTGTGTGTGGGGGGGAGGGGGAAGAGGAGTGAGCTGCCATCTTGGGTGTGGCCAGGACACATCCCGCGACCCCCCAGAAATTGCTTTGCGACCCCCTTGGGGGTCCCAAACCCTCACGTTGGGAACCACTGATCTATATCTTTTTCTTCCAATATTATGTTTTATTAATCTACTTGAAAGTAGCCTCACTATGCTTGCTGTATGCTTATTGTATGTCTTGTTTTAATGTATGCCGCTTTGGGGGTCTCAGTGCAGAGGCTTATCCATACACACGAACATTCCTCATCTTTATTCTTAATAAATGTCTAATCCCCCAATTGCCTTCTGCATTTGGAACAGAATCAGAAGTGTGCGTTCGCTCGTTCTACTTGGATCATTTCTGAAAGACAGAAAAACCATGCATATAGAAAGCTGTTATAGTACATGCAAACAAGCCCGTCTGGAGCATGGTCACAATTAGAAAGACATTAATTAGCTGGCAACTTATTGATTACTATGATATGTGGGGGGGGCTGAGGATGGCAGGCGATATGAAGGTATACAGTGCACCTCTCTGCACTCAAAGAAACTGTGCTCCCCACAAGGTCCCAGATCATGAAAGCCACAGTGCCATGAATGAACATCAGAGTTTTCTTGCAATCCAAGAGCTTCCTGAGATAATTTGCTTTCTTAGATGTAATTAGATGGCTGCTTTTGAGATCACTGAGAATTAAATGCTTATATTTAGAGCGAAAGCTTTCATGGCCAGCGGTAATTGTACAAGATGTGGGATATATGGGAAAGGATGCCATGTAGAATTCTATTACAGCCAAAAACACGATTAAAAATAATTTCCAGTCGCTGCAAACAGGTCCTAGCAGGTAGTAACTGCGCGCAGGAGCAAAATACATTTAAAATCCAAGGCTGTAATATGCGAAAGACTGACGTTTCGTTCCTGGTCTCGGAACTTTTTTATAGGTGCAATCCAGAGGATTGAAGGTTGGTGGATAGGCAAGAGAGATGCTTATATGTGAAAACTGAAACCTTTGCTCTGGGAGAGGGATCATATTGTGGGTAGGGAAAGCCATCTGTGTAAGCTGGGATCATGTGGATCAAGTCTCTGACTCCAAGTCTCAAGTCAAGTCCCAAATCTTTGCCCTCAAATCCTGAGTCTTTGGTTGTGAGTCCCTATCTATTTAATGGGGGAAAACGGGTTTAAACCTGAATAAAATTGGACTTGTTGTCAAAGGCTCCAAGTCTCGAGTCGAGTCTTTCGAGTCTTTTACAACTGCCGAGTCAAGTCTGAGTCAATAGACTCAAGTCTACATCACTGGGGATCACTGATGTCCATGATGGCTAAGGTTGCCAACTCTTGAAAGAAATCAGAAACACATCTCCTTGCATGCGAGGCAAGGGGTTTCTTCACCACAGGGACTGCCCAAGAACACTCATCCACTGTTAGTTTAAGGAGATTGCAATGAGCATAGGGGAGCCAACTTGAATAAAAAGGTCCTTTTTTTTTAACAGTCAATCCCTTGAGGTGCCGACATTGTGCGTCTGTGAGGCAACTGGCACCATGTCTTCCAGCTGAGAGATACTGCAGAGTCTACAGCGGTGTTTGCTTCACTCTGAAAGTCTATGAGGGTAAGTGGTCTTCCCTGGACACGGGCATTCTCTTAGCACCGCTCTTTCATGGAGCTGCCCATTCTGGAAGTAGTACAGGAAACACACTGGCAACTTGGTCTGGGCAAGGCAGGTATTCATCCCTGGAACTGTACCACTGCAGGGAGCTGGTATGGAAAACACCTGACACAGATGATCTCAGTCCTCTTTCATCAATTGTGTAAGGCAGGCTGTTCTCATTGCTATCCCCGTGCTCCAGTTCTTATTGTTGTCTTCACAGTTTGTTCAGGAGTTCAGAAAACATAGTAGGCATACAGCAGGCATGGGGAACCTCTGGTCTGCGGGCCGTTTAAGCCCCCCGAGGCCATCCAGTCTGGACCACCGAGACCTGTCGGTCTCCGGAGGCTCCGCGCTCACCTCCGAGGCTGCCGCCGGCTCCGCGTGTCATCTCGGTGCCTCCTCCTTGGCTGGCGGCTCGGCCCCTTCTGACTAGGCCCTCAGCGGTGTTTCCGCACATGTGCACAATGCCGCTGAGGGCAAGATTTCAGAAGGGGCCGAGCCACCAACCAAGGAGGAGGCGCCGAGGGTGACACGCAGAGCTGGCGGCGGCCTTCGGAGGTGAGCACGGAGCCTCCTTAACCGATGGGGGGGTTGCAAAAGAGGTGGGTGTGTGTGTGTGCAAAAACTGCGGCCGGCCCGCAAACAAAATTCCAATAATGAAAATGGCCCTTGACAACAAATAGGTTCCCCACCCCTGGCATACAGTACAGTCAGCAGTGGCACAACCGGGAATGTTGCCTGACGCTGCCTCGGATTTGCACCTCTAAACATTAAAAAAAAAAAAAAGTAGCCACTTACCATGCTCCTTGTGTGGTTGCTTCTGTTGCGGAAGTGCAGGATTTCCACATTCAGTTTAAAGGGACTGTTCGAATGAAGGAACGCCTTTGTTTGTGTAGTCCCTGGAAATCTAACCGGAAACCCCACACTTCTTGTTTGAAGAAGCCATGTGAGGAGCACAGTTAAAGAGGCAGGCGATGCACTTTCTGCTCACTTCTGGTGGGTCGGAAAGTGGATCAGTGTGGGTTGCATCTGTGGCAGGCTGGAAGGAGGAGGAGGTGGCAGCAGAGGTGGGGTGAAGGGTACCGTGGCTCTGCCACCCTCTTGCCCCTCTGCAATCTGCCTCGGATGCATCCTTGCCTGATGGATGGGCTTCTCCTGAGCAAAGTTCAGAGAATGGCGAAACTTCTCACACACACACACACACACACACACACACACACACACACACACACACACACACACACACACACACACACACACACCTGTGTGCAGCATGAAGCAAACGTGCAGGAGCACAACTCAAACACAAACAGCATCCTATGCAAACACACGCAGAAACATGCCACCTACAAATGGATGCAGGGACATGTAGGAGCATGTCATGGGCAAAGATGTGCAGGAAGATACCACATGCACACATATGCAGGAATACATCACCTGCAAATATGAACAGCAACACATCATGTACAGCGGCGACAAAACACCACTTGCAAACATGTGCAGAAATATGCACCAACCGGTCATAAGCAACACCCTCCTCACAAATATGTGCAGCATCACATCGCACACATAGATGTAGTAGCTCCTTGTCCCCCAGTCTACAAATGCTGCAATCTGCTTAATCTGATGACAGTCATTTTTTCCTATGGGAAGCGGGTTTCACCAGGAAAGCTTTAAGCTGCCAGACGGACATGACCTGTAATACTCATCCATAGTTAAATGATTTGTTTCAAATAGGAACTTTGAAATATAGTAATTTAGGAATACATAATTGATTTTTGCCAAAGCAGCTAAATTTGCACCTTTACGATGCTTTTTTGACGTTCAAAACTGCTAAAAGGAGAATGTACATTTTTACCATGTTTGAACAAAATGTGAATATACAAAAATTTACAATGTTTGGTGGGCACAAAGTAAGTTGCTCATATAGGATGCCCAAAATTTTAAAGCACTGTAACTCATGCCCCAATCCTATCCCCTCCCCTGCCAGCATAACTAGTGTTGAGCCTGCGGAGGCTGCTTTACGACTATTGTAAAACAGCCTCTGCTGATGTGCCCATACACTGGCAGACCCACAGACACACTCTGGAGCAGGTCAGTCCGCACAGGGAGTTGGAGGAAAGTGGGGGGGTTGAATGGGGCAAGGGGAGAGTGGAATGGGGTGGGCAGAATGGGGAGGTGACAAGGATGGGGAGGAGGGTGGATCGAACCAGAGAGGAGCAAGCAAGCTTAACTCTCATGTTAGGATCACCAGGCAATAAGGACATTTAGCTCCCATGATCTCCCATATACGTGAATGATTGCAACATTATGCTAGACTTGCAGGGGTGGCCAACCTTCCACCATTAGGGCCTCTGTGTTCTTAAGAGTTGTGTAGAAGACAGAATCTTGGCAGCTGCAAGTGCTGATGGTGCTGCTAAAGCAGCTGCACCTGCTGAAATGCCCTCACCTATACACCCATAGGCTTACCATATTTTCCTGACCTTAAACTGGGACACCACCCTACCAAATAAATAAACAAATAAATAAATAAATAAAATTTAAAAATACCAGGGAGGCACAAAGTGCCCCCTTTGCCGCACAAAGCGCACCCGAAATGTTTTATTATTTATTTATTTAAGCCATGAATTAAATAAATAGATAAATAATTAAAGAAATAAAATAAATTAAAAAATACAAGGGGGGGCACAAAGTACTCTCTTCGCCGCGCAAAGCGCGCCCGAAATTTTTATTTTGGCGAGCCTCAGCCGGGCCGGGCCACGTTCACTCCGCTTGCCCGCTCTCGCCACTCCGGACGTATGGTAAGCCTACCCTGGACGTATGGTAAGTCTATCCATTAAAGGTCCAGGAGCATTCATGTTGAAAGGTTGGCCACCCCAGTGCTAGAGGCAAAAGCTGTCCTCCATCCCCCTGGCCCTCATTGACAGAGTTTCCATACAAGGAGGTATAATAGGGAAGGGGACTGCACATGCAGGCACACACAGAGGATCTTTGCTATATAGACCCCTTTGGTTTACACGTGTCCCACCCACTACTGTATAGTGATGGGCAATTTGCCAGTTGATTATAACCATAAAATAAGACTTCTTCCTTCTCATCTCAGAGGATCACATAGATAAATTTATACAAGGCTGTATGAAGACTAGAGACACGAATTGCGACACCACATGGGAGAATCCAGCAAAGCAACATCGCTATGAAGTTAGCTGCTGTTCTGACCGAGACAAATGCAACTTCACCCGAATGCTTCCACGGAAGTCCTTTGCATAGTGTGTTCACTCACTCCTTACAAAGAAGCCAGATGTTGTCATTGAACTGTTGCATTCTATGTTTTCTGTCTTCTCCATGTTTTTTCCCCCAGACCTGTTTTTTTTTTTGGGGGGGGGGGAGTTGCTGTGAAAATCAACCTGTTCAGCATGGAGCAGCAAAGCATTATTTTCTGGACTACTCCGACTATAATGAAATTCTTCCTATTGGCTGGTTGTGGCCAGATTATTGTTCCCTGCTCAGCATAGACATAGGATTGAAATTTGACCTAGTGTTGCTTGCTCACTAAAGGGCTCTAGCTCAGAAAGAGTCTTTATCCCCTTTGGGTGGCTCCCATTTGGAGCTGTATCTGCTGTGTTACCAATTTCTGGGTTACAGTTGGTGCTGGGTTTTGTTAAAGAGGGAGAGGCGAAGGGAAATACAGCAAATGATCAAACTAAGCCTTTGAATGGCCCAGATGAGGCTCTATCTCTGCTTGGAAATTGAAAGCATAAAACATGGAATTGTTTGATGTTTGATGATAGTCATCTTTATAAATTGTTACATGATGATCCCTTTTGTACTAGACTTGTACAGCATGGCCGGTGACAGTAGCCAGTGTTACGAAGGGGGCTGGCATGGGGAATGATTAATAAATGGTTCCGTCAAGAAGGACATAGCGTGTTCTGTGCTGTCTCCACCCGAAGGGAAACAGCGACAGTGAAATGAAACAGCTCAGTTGATAAGGGATCAAAACAGGGTGCAAATCAGCATTGAGCAGAAAACAACCCCCTTCAACAGAAAAGACTGAAAGATTCCTCAAAAAGAATACAGGTTTATTCCAAAAGACAGAAGTAGAAAGGTGTGTGTGAAAATACCCTTTCACCAATAATACAATAAAATATAATCGTTCCTGATATGTGTGTTTATATCTCTATAACAGCGGATGTGTGTGATGTGTATTTGGCGCATCCAAGAGGAAATAGGAAAGAGCAAACACAGGGTGGAAGGAAAGCATTGCAAAGGGAAAATCCTCATCTTTTATCCCTGTCCCTACACTAAGAAGGGGAAGATGGGAAGGGTTTAGAGAGGGTATTGGAGAGGAAAACAAGAAAGCAAAGAGTTCAGTCATATAGTAGCTACCTACCATTCCAGAAGTCAGCTTGCCCAGCAATGGTATTCTAGGTTCTGTGCGGCATTTGGCAAACCAAAGATGATCCAAATACACAGAGGTCTTTGCACCAGGTTTGAATCACTCCTGACTGACATGTCCCAATATTTATTAGAATTTGGGATGCTGCCTGTGTGCAGCTCTGGGGTAGGCATTACAAGAGGCCTTACTCCTCTTACTTAGCTTAACTGGGTTTTGCTGATTGCCGTTTTGGTGTGTTAATATGTGACTTGGTGTGTGAATAGAATTCAGGTGTGCAGTGATACAGGTTTTCCTGGCATACCATGAGCTTTCAAAAGACACAGACGAAATATTAATACAGAGGTCAAACAGATGCCAACAGGCAGTGATGTAGACTTGAGTCTATTGACTTGGACTCGAGTCGCATCAATGATTTGACTCGGCGATTGTAAAAGACTCGAAAGACTCGACTCAAGACTTGGAGCCTTTTACGACAAGTCGAATTTTATTCAGGTTTAAATCCATTTTCCCCATTAAATAGATAGGGACTCGCAACCAAAGACTCAGGACTTGCAAAGACTTGAGACTTGACTTGAGACTTGGCGTTAGAGACTTGATCCACATCCCTGCCAACAGGAGATGAAGTTTTCATCATACAATGAGACAGGGAATTTGCAATCCTACTCCCTTTCGCCAAAGTACTGTGACATGCATGAGATGGCATCTTGTGGCAAGCAGAGGTCAAGTGGAATCTTGAGAGCTCAACCTGAGTTTTGAGAAAACAGGGTCCAGACTTCAGCCTGTGGTCCTCCTTGATGTCTACAGGTTTCAGGAAAATAATCCAAAAATGCGTTGCTAATCACATGATGTTGGCAGGCACAGTTGACCTGAGTTTTGCTGCCTGGCCTGAATTTGTACACACTCCACAGGTAACACGAGTACGAGGAAATGATTCAGAAATAATACATCATAAAATAAAATAACCATTTGTCACACCAAAGCACTTAAAACAAAATTAAAGCAATTCAACTCTGAAAAAGTTTTACAAAACAGTTTGAGAATGAGGTGGAAGAATATTTTTCAGCCATCGCTGTTTGCATCACAAGAAATGTCCAATATAGACCCATCTCTTGTGCCACCACATTCCACTGTACAGACAATGTCAAGAGCCAATTCCGAGAGAAGCATCTCATTTTTCCTGGTACATGACATTGTGCTTTATGCGTAGGGGGGGGGGGGGAAAGCTGGCTGTAGATGTGACGACTGCACGCAAGTGGTGAGAAACGAATGTGCATTTCTTGCATGATACATTGATTTTGTGTAACGGTCTGCCCGTGTAAACCGCCTTTGAATTAAAGTCGGAGGAGAAATCCGATGACCAAAGAAAAGGCGGCATATAAATGCTGGTTTATTATTATTATTCTCACTGCACCGTTGGTGACACCGGTGGTGTAAGTTGGATACGATTGCGCTGCTAGTCTCATAACAATATGACCCAGTGCAACAACGCAGCTGCCGAGTTCTCCAATTTCTTTCTTGTGATGAAACTGTAGGAGAAAAGGGCCTTGCATCTCCTTTAAAAGGTGGGAGGGTTCAGAGGGACCAGGACACTTGGGTACAGAGATAAGAAGATGGGATCTTGAAATGCGAAAGGCCAGTATAGGCATTGTAGGGAAGACGGTGTGCTGTTTCTTCTTCCCCCTTAGAGAGCTAAACGTGGCTTGGTAGAGCCAGCGTTGTCTATATTGTGCACGTTCATCCCACTCTTTGCGGGGGAAGGTACAACTGGGCTCCTCAAACCACAAAGCAATGAGTGAAAAGTTGCCAATCTTAGAAGCTCCCAGATGCAGGGAGGTGTTCCAATATTATCCAATAGTTCCAGCTTTTTAAAGGTCAGCACTGATCTCATGGCCCGTGAACCAAATGTTTGATCCACCTCCAAAAGGGCAAGTTGATCTCTAGAGTGTGGGTATGTTTTATGATGGGCATTTAAAAACTAGCTTGCCCAGTGAGAGGAGAGAGATTCATTTCTCTTTCCCTGCATAAAGACCACCCAATGGGGGGCAGCTTCTTCCTGGAGAGTCGTCCACACCTGGCTCGGGTTTGGATTCTTGCAATCTGTGTTTTCTTCTGCCTCAGATTGGGAGGTAAGTCCCACCGACTGGAGTCTGATAAGGAAGGATGTGCCACTGGTGCAATATGTGCGGTTCCCCCCTTCCTCATGGAGAAGTCACAAATGCCTAAAATGCTTTTTGAACTTGGAAGAGCAGTTGAAGTGGATTGTGATGATGGGACATCTCCTGCAAGACTGAGAAGAAACTGGGTGCATACATGGAAGGCGTATCTGGAAGTTAAATGATGTTGTGATGGTGTGGGTTATAGGAGAATATGTTCATTATGATAATGTGTTAAGGAAGAGGATTGCAAGGGATCCAAGGGGTTGCCATATACCTGCATCAACTAGGTCAATGATGGGGGACAGGCTGACGCTGCAATGACGTCTGAAGTCAGAAAAAAAGGCCACACAAAAAAGATGGGGACACACTGGAACATATCAGTCTAACAGTGAAGCCACCTGAATTTTCCAGAATAACTCAAGGAACAAATCATGCCTTCCAGAGAAAAGGGCATTCTTCAGTGGCTAGGGTCTGGAAGCATCCTTGATTGCAAGTAACTGGATGGCTGCCATGGAAATGCAGGGCAATGATATGCTATAGGGCAGGCATTCCCAACCTGTGGTATGCGTACCCCCTGGGGTTTGTGTACCGCAGGCCAGGGGTACGCAAGACCAGGGGTACTGAGATCAGCAGTTGGTAAGGGACAGCTGCTAAAGGGGATTTTTCTGGGTTGCAGCGGCGCGGGCAGGTCTTCCAGCTTGTGCCACAACACAGAGGGAAAGGCTACAGCCCTGGTGAATCAGCAGGGCTGTAGCCTTTTTTTCTGGGTTGCAGCACGGGCGGGTCCTCCCACTCAAGCCACAACGTGGAGGGAAAGGGTACGTGGGAGGTATGGGAGGGTACGCGGGCCTCTGAATGTCCAGGGGTAGGCGGGGCAGCCGAAGGCCCGCGTAGGGGGTACTCGGGCCTCTGAAGGTCCGGGGTTATGTGGGGTAGCCGGAGGCCTGCGCAGGGGGTACGCGGGCCTCTGAAAATTGGGAACCCCTGCTATAAGGGAAAACCTAAAAGGCTGCTGTTGTGGGGGGAGGTTAAACCTTGTCTTAGGGTGGCATCACTACTAACAGGGATGAGCAAGGTTTCCAGGTCATGGAGTTAAATTTAATTTAAAAACAGAAAAAGCAATAGCCTGAGTACTGTTGCATGCTCAGTTTAAAAAAGATGCAGTTGGTGCAGTGACCACTTCCATCAGAGTGATGGCAGAGAGCCATTCAACTAAAAAATACCTGTCTCTTTGCCAGCAGATGCCTTAACCTGCCTACGCTGCACCTCTGTGAGGGGGGGCGAATGCTATCCACCTGGAATGTTCTGCACCGCCTATGAAAATAACTGCTTCACCTTCAAGACCACTTACTGTAAGGCGTCTTCCTTTAACAGCGTCCTTTAATAGCACCGATCATTCTGGAAGATCAGAACATCCAGGGGAACAAACCTGCCCATTGCCTCTGGCACAGCAGGCCAGCACTTGCATGAGCCAGGAGAGCAGAAAACCCTGCCTCGGAGCGGGGCCCTTCATGCCGACGAGGCCGCGACATCGTTGCTGGGTGACAGGTTACAAAAAGTCCTAGTTCAAAGGACCCCTCTTTGGCACGCAAAATTAACTGTTTGTGTAAAAGTCGATCTCCAGTAAGGGATTCATGGTGCCAGGGACGGTGCAACCTGAAATGCATTCTATTGATGCCAGCTTGGGTCCGCCGTCCCTGCCCTAGAAAACAACGCAATAACCTTACCACACTCCTCGCACACTACCTGAAACTGGGACGTGTGGGGCTTCCGGTTTCACCAGAAGTCCCGTACTTCCGGGTTTCCCATAGTAAGTTGGGAAAGGATCTGCTTCACATTAGGGTGAGTGCGAAGCAGAATCTGCTTCACACTCACTCCAACACCAAACAGCTCCTTCTTCAATTGAGGGAGGTGGTGGTGGCAGGAGCAGCAGACTCAGGGTGAAAGTCACCCTGAGCCCATTGCCCCCTCGGAGTCCTCAGCTCCATGTAGCCGCTTCTAGTGGCCGCTTGGGTGGGCCGGCCCTTTGTGATGCAGTTATGCGACAAAGGGGCAGGGCTATGCAGACAGAAGCAAGCTTGATTCTCAATGGCTAGGATCAAAAAGAGGTTTAGTACCGTTTTGTCCCACATAAGTGAATGGTGATAACATTATGCTCGAGGCAAAATCCACACTATGTTTCTGGCAGATAGAGAATCTTTGCAATATGCCTGGCCCCTGCCCACCCACACCTCATCCACTCTGCAGGGCAATTTGCTCACTAATTATACTGTGTGTTGAATAAAAACTTTGCTTTCTCTTCCCAATCCCAGCTAATCAAACCCTCGGAATAACACGAGGCTGTTGGGAGAATGCAAAGACTGCATGCGGAAAGAAATGGATGAACAGAAAGACTTATCACATTCATGAAATTAGCTGCTGTTCTCATGAAAACAACTGCAACAGTGGCCCCTAGTTCCTACACAAGTGCGCCTCCAGTTTCACCTACCTCACAGGGTTGTTGTGAGGATATGATGGAAGAAGGGAAGAGACCATGTATGCTGACCTGATGCAGGAAAGGAAAGGTGGAATAATAAAAATAATTTTGAACTCTTCAATTGCATACTATCATTGTAAACAGTAAGGTAGTGGCTTTATGTATATTTATCTCAAAGTAAGCTCCACTGAACATAGTGGGACTTGCTTCTATGATTGCCAGCTCCTGAAAAAAACACAGATTTTAGTAGCTGGGTGAGACTCAGGGGCTGAGTCTGGAAGGGTTAAAGGGCCTAGCACTAAAAGGATGGAGACTGTGTACCTAGGGGAAGCACCAAATAGCAAAATGGTAGGAACCTGTGCTTGGGAAGTGCAGTGGTAATGGGGTAGAGGCTAGTGGTCAGGGCCGGCCCACCCATAAAGTGGGGTGAAGCGGCTGCTTGGAGCGATTGGATGGGGGAAACAGAAAACCTGCAGGGGGGGGGGGTGCCCTCTGCCTGCCCAGCTGCTCTATCCGGCCACTGCCTCATCCTCTTCTTGCTTGTTCTCTTTGGCTGGAGAGAATGGTGGAAGTATGGAGGTGGAGGTGGCAAAAGAATGAAAAAGAATGAAAAGAAATAAATCACGACGATCTCAGCCTATCAGCACATGTGCTCAGGGACACATGCACCCCAATCCGCATGCAACTCGAATTGTTGGGCTGTTAGCTCACGTCGCATCCAGTGGGTATTGGTGGTGTTGCAACAGATGAGAGACACAGATAACATTTTGAAGACAGCACTCTTTATTGGGGGGGATGTACAATAATGCAGAGGGAGAAATAAGAATTCAACTGCAATAAAAGAAAGCAATGCTTTGAGGAGATGCTGCAGAACAGTAAGGAAGGGAAGGGAAGGTGGAGCAAGGGAGGGTGGAGGGGTTTGAGAGGTATCCAAAGGTCCCATGGAAGGGAGGGAGGAGAGGGCAAGGAAAACAAAGCAAGGGGCGGTATGAAAAGTGAGACAGTAACATCTTATGCAGAATAGTTCCTACCCAAAAGGAAGGGCAATGCAAGTTCCTAATTTGAATGAAAAGGGGCAGAAGAAACCCTGACATTTGGTGAAAGGCAGGGATTCTAGCCAAGATGCCCGGAGTTGAGTCCACTACTTCCCAGAGCAGTTGCTATAACCAAGGAGTTTGCTCCTCGATCAGCTATAATAAGGCACTTCACTCACTTGAGGTGGCTGAGCAGCCTCCCCACCATATGATTACTCCTACCCGGTACTACAGGTCCCCAAAGGGGCCGGGAGGGGACACCAGGTGTCTCAGGACTTTGAGTATCTGCCGTGTTGGTTAAGGGGAATGGACGGTATATAAGGTAGCCTGGAGCTCATCTGGTACTGGTAAAGGATCCAGACAGTCTTTGGCTGAAGTCTGGCACAACCAAAGTATCGGAGAGAGGACAAGGAAGAGTCAGTAAGGTAGGAGAGCAGGGCTGAAAGAATGGCCAAGGTTACCCATCTCTGCTACTCTCCGGCTAACAGTAACGTAAGAACAGCGGTAATAAAATGTTTCAAAGAAAAATACTTTACAGGTACTTACAATTCACAACCACCACATACGTCTTTGTTGGCTGTGCAGGTCCTAAACTTTGGAACAGGGAATCCTGGAGCTATTCCCTTTGCGACTGTCTGTGAAATCTCTTTTTTTCAGCTTCCAGCCCTCTCACCACGCTTGCAGTTTCAACTGCGAGCTCGATGCTAGAAAGAATGGCGGCCTAATGGGCACCATATCCTAATGGGCATGGGCACCATATCCTAATGGGCACCATTCAGACCTAATGGGCACTAGACTGAGGTTTATCTAGTAGTTGCAGGAAAAGGATTAACGGAGACACTGGGAAAGCGCAGACTGTAAGGGCCCAATCCTATCCAACTTTCCAGCACCGATGCAGTCTCAATGCAGATCATCATCGTCACTAGGGGGCGCGTCACCCTGGAGTGGGGGCGCGTGCGTCACCCCTGCCCTAGGGTGACACTTACCCCCGCTGCTGCTGCTGGCTGCTAAGAGCGTCCGCCCTGTCCGGCGGTCCGGGGCCTTCTGAGAAGGCCCAATGCATTGACGCATCATTTATTAGCTTTTTCACACATGCGCAGACCGTTTTTGAGGCAAGGGCTGCCCTTTTGTCCTCAGAAACGGTCTGCGCATGTGCGAAAAAGCTAATAAATGACGTGTCGATGCATTGGGCTTTCTCAGAAGGCCCCAGACCGCCGGATGGGGAGGACGCTCCGAGGCCTTCTTCCGGCCTCGGATCCTCTGCGCGGAACGGGGGCAACGCGCGCGGGTGTGTGCACGTCACCCTTTGCGCGCATCACACACACACACCCCGGCGGCCAGCCCCGCGCACCATGCTACAGTGACATGCTTGAATGCAGTCCTGAGGTAAGGGAAAAAATGTTCCCTTACCTTACAGAGGCCTCCGTAACTGCCCCCCCCACACACACACACACACTGCAGGATGCAACACATGCCCTGTTGGCATGGCTGCATCAGCAAGGGAAAGTTGGGTAGGATTGGACCCCAAAGCAAAAGGAAAGAGCAATGAGGCAGGGTAGCTGTCCTAGATGCTTGATATAATGGAGGAAGCTTGTGGAGAAGATGGAAATGGGAATCATGTGATGTAGCACAGTGGGTTAATACCCAAACACACAGTCTGGAGACCGAGATTCCTTGTTGGGAACTGAAAAGGACCTCACCTTTTATAGCATCTTTGGCTGTGGACTAAATTCAGGTATTTTGTAGAATCAGGTCATCCTGGACCAATCAATCTTTTTTTAATAGTCCTTGAATTGTTCATTTGCTAGGGTGAATTTTTTGCTGAGTAGAAAGCAGCCAAAGCTGGAACCAGTCCTTTTGCAGCTCAAAATACTTTTGTTTTCCAAACACAGGAGTCTCCTAAGGTTGGCCTATTGTTCCACAGGTGAATGGGAAGAGTGCACAAAAGTGCAGTAACTGTGGAAAATTACAGAAGGCTTCTTCTGTGCAGTGTTGGAGGCTCTTCAGTCTAATAAAAAGGCGCCTGAGGGGGAACATGATTGAGACGTATAAAATTCTGCATGGGATGGAGAGAGTGGATAGAGGGGAAAAATTCTTCTCCCTCTTGCACAACAGAGAACCAGGGGACATGCACTAAAATTGAGTGGAGGGAGAGTTAGAACAGACAAAAAAATATTTCTTCACCCAGCGTGTAATTCATCTGTGGAACTCCTTGCCACAGGATGTTGTGATGGCACCTGGCCTAGATGTCTTTAAAAGGGGATTGGATAGATTTATGGAGGAAAAGTCCATCACAGGTTACAAGCCATAAGCAACCTCCTGGATTCAGAAGTAGGTTTTCTCTGTGTCAGGTGCAAGGGAGTGACAACAGGAAACCAGTATCTTGTTGTCTGTGTGCTCCCTGAGACTGTGAGATACAGGAAGTTGGACTAGATGGACCTTTGGCCTGATCCAGTAGGGCTTTTCTTATGTTCTCCAAGTGGAGGGTGCAGAGAAGGGTCTTCAAGCAGCAACAACATTTTGGCTTTTCCATTCAGCCTGACACTGGCACACATCTGTCACAACTCTGGTCAAATGACAATCAACTAATGTATGTTATGAGATACACTCTTGGAGACAACAGTGCAACTACAATGAATTCTACCCTGTATTAGCAGCATTCACAAGGGACACAATTAGTACCTGGGAAGCTGAAAAATAGTTTTGAAGCTCTGTTAATTATGAGGCCATGTCAGCCCTGTCTTTTTTTTGCAAATCCACCTTTGCATTATGATCTCACACCATAAGGCAACATAAAGTTCTACCCTTGGGCACCATGTGGGTTGTCTTCAAAATGCTCCACCACCTGCTGCAGGCATTGAATCGTGATTGATCTGCTTCCCAGAACTAACATTTGAAAAGGATAAAGATGGTTTGAAACAGAACAGAACGTTTGGGAGTGGCCACGAGATCCAGGACAGACTGATCATGTGGGTGTAGAAAAGGTAGGGTTGTTTTATTTTGAGAGTTGAAAGTGAGAGGCTTTCAACTTATCATTGTCCACAGTGTACAAATTCATCCCACTTTATTAGACTCTAGCAACAGAGCCCAGGGGCCTTAGTCCACCCCACAGCAGCTTCTAAGCAGATGTAACTATTAAATCTTTGGTGCTCTGCAGACTTTACATCCTGTATGTGGCTGAGGGTTGTTGGAGCTCTCAAGCTCGCAGGATCAGGTGACTGGAGGAGCCAATCAGGTCCCATCTGCTCTTATATAAGTGCTGAAGAGTCCTACGTTTGAGCAGCTTATTGCTTGGGGTAGACTGAGCCTTTACAGCCTGCCTGTTCCTCCTTACCAGCCTGGACAAGGAATAAAAACCAAACTGTCCACTGACGAGAGGTTGGTGCCCCTCTCTGTACCTACGCAAAAGCTACCTAGGACAACGCAGATTCTGCCTGGAGACAGAGCCCAGATATGGCAAAGGGTTGGCTACTTGCAATGTGTCTTTTCCACTGTCTCCTTTTAGGAGGTAAGTCTCAGTACAAGAGGTAAGGAGAGATAAACCACTCGTGTCCATACGCTACTCTCACCATCCCACGTGCTCCTTAAAATTCACAACCACGCACACTGCAAAGTGTGTGTTTTTAATGTAAGACTATATACTGGTTGGGGCATCTTCTGAAATGCAACCTTCAAGGAGTGTGCATAGCACACAGACATGCTGCTCTGGAGTGTGGTCACTGGGAATAAATAACAGGTGAGGGGGAGAAAGATGCCTTTGTCCCTTCGCTTTCTGACAACTGACCCCAAAGCAAGAAGCCCGGCGGTTTACTTTGGCTAGTTGGGAAATGAAGTGTTGAGAAGCAACTATCACTCCAGCCTTCTCTATTATATCTTATCTCCTGGCTCTGCATCCCACCCACACTCAGCAACCCATCTTCCTAATTTTCTTCCAGTAGTTCAGCTCTGCACAAACCAGGGTTTCTTTGTCCATCCTGGTCATCTAAGGAAAGAGCCAGGTCTGGAGCTGCAGGCCCGGCCCACATGTTGCCGGATTCCTGCTGTTGTAGCCCCAGCAGTGGATGGGAAAGGGCAGAAGTGTAGAATGAGGAGCAGCAGGTACAGAGAACTGGGCAAACACAGGTCTACCCCAAATGGCTGAAGCAATGGCAAGCCACCACCTGGGTTGGCAACTCTTCTCCTGTGTCTCTGTACTGATGTGAATAATCCAGGCTTTCTCTCCCCACTAGAAATGGGAAACTGATTTGACCCCTCCCAGACTTCCACCTGCTTGCTTTGTCCTGTTGGATTCAGTAGAGAGAATGAGGAACTGAACATGGGACATGTCTGGTGCCTCCCAGCAATGCCCTCTTCTAATGCACAGAGTCCCCCCTGGCACTTTCCAGAGCTGGTTTGGTGAGGTTTTATGCCCAGGCAATGTTTGCTGGGAGTCGTTTGAGTGAAAATTCCTGTCTTTCGCAGCTGATGCCATCAAATGCCGAAAGTGTGCTAGTTGGGGTCCAGACAAGGAATGCATTAATGCTGACAACACCTGTGAGGATGCAGGCTGCATGGTCAGCAAAATCTATACAGGTAAGGAGTTTTTCCTGGAAGGGATATGAGTGTCTTTTGCACCACTCCCATACTGTGGCCATGTAAAGGAGCAACAGTGACCAGAGGTAGGGGAGTGCATGGATCCTGTATCTTTACTGGTCCTTTTGCAGAAGAGAGAACTCTGGGAAATGTAGTATTTCTATTGCCTCTCTCACTAACTTGTTAACACAAGAGTCTGCTTGGATCGGGAGAGAGAGAGAGAGAGAGAGAGAGAGAGAGAGAGAGAGAGAGAGAGGAGTGCCTACACTTGTATGCCCACTGAATTTGTGGGTGTCAGCGGCAGGGTTTGAGGAATGCATAGATGTTTGGGGTGTGGCTACTGGATACGGTTCTGCTCCCCTTCCAAGTGTGGAGGACAATGACTTCCGCATCATCCTATGCATGTGAGCCTGGCGCACACCTGCTAACTCCCAAGGCCACGTGGGCTATTTTGCTGTCCCCATACAGTGCAAACACTTAAGGTATCTCCAGCCTTAGGAGTGGGTACAAAACGCAAGTAGGCGTGTCACACTGACCATCCCACAATTTCTCGACAAGGTAGGTGCTGGGATTTAAAGAAAGCTGAGCTCCACCACTCCTGCACAATGCCAATGATCTCTCTCTCTCTCTCTCTGTGTATGTGTGTGTGTGTGTGTGTGTGTGTGTGTGTGTTAAGAGTGGCCCCCAACCCAACATACCATTCCATCCACTCAGCATTCATCCCTATGGTCAATAATCACAAAAGATGGGTTTGAGCAGCAAAGGCAAAACCTGTCCTTTCCAGTTGTTATCACTCTAGTCACTGACATTCTCAGCCTCCCAGTCTGTTCTCTCACCACGGCATGCAACAGTGACTCCTCTCTGCCACCAAGGGTCATGAGAGCTTTATCAGTAACTTCCAGTCTGTTTCCCTTCCAGCACAAAACAAGTGTGCTCTTGCTTAGCTTCCAGCCATCTTCTGACAGTTCAGCCTCAGGACCACACCTCCTGCCCACACTCGAGACTGACACTTGAGTCTGAAGGGTCCCAGAACGTCGTCCTAATTAGAACAGCAGTAAGCCATGAAAGCCAGCAGCAGAGCCTACAAATAAAGACTGCCTTATTGACAGGAGGAGCGTGTGTTAGCTAGAGGAGCCCTGTTATAATGGCGGATTATTTCCAGACTATTAGCAGTAACCTTCTTTCTCTCCCAAATTCTAGGTGATGCACTGGATAAAAAATTTATGGGTTGCTACGATGACACGGATGACAAATGTGGAACCAAAGGGAAAATTGAAGAGACATCACAAGAATTTGAATATCAGTGCTGTTCTGATGGTGACTTCTGTTCTGATAATCTGTAGTTCACTTGAGACAAACTAGCTAACCAGTCTGTGCTCAGCTGACTTTCTTGCCAAGTTGCAGAACCATCTTTTCAGAGCTTGACTACACTAACAATGTCACCTCTCTGTCTTCACACTACACCTCCCCTTTAGGTTGCCACCTGGTTGCTACCTGTCTAAAGTTGACATCATGTTCCTTTTCAGGAAAAAAGGAAATGGCCAAATTACAGAGATAGTGGTTGAAAATATTAATCTGTGCAAATGATCAAGGTTTCAAATTCTCTTCTAGCAGGTGGCAGCCCTTTCTCTGGAAGTTTCCTCAGTAGTAGTGACCCCTTACAGCACAATCCTACGCTTGTCTACTCAGAACAAAGTTAGCCCCATTGTGTTCGGTGGGCCTTATTCTTAGGAAAGTGTCTATAGGATTGCAGCCTTGCTTCGCTTTAAGCACCCAGTCATACTCACAGTCAGGATGGTTAAAAGTTGGGTTCTTCCAACCCTTTCAGTAGATCCTTGTAAGAGAAATGAGGATTCTTATCTCCCCGAAGGATTGTGAGCACACAGTACACAGGTATGTTAGTTCCTGGAGAAAAATAAAGAATACCCAATTCTGATCATGTGTATGTCTTGTATGTTAGGCCTAATGGTAAATCAGCTAGTCTTCAAGTTCATCCTTCTCCTTCTCAGGATGGGTCGATGTTTGGAATTGAGGTGTGTTTTATGGCAGGGATGTAAGACACCAGAGGACTCGAGCCAGGGCTGCTTAGAGAGGTTGGATAAGCCACCCTTCATCACTCTAAGGACCTGTGTGCTCACATCATACCTCAAAGTTCTTATCCATCTCTCCTACAATGAACCTGCCAGACGTGAGACAATTATAATGCTGTAACACAACCCTGAATGGACCAAGCCAATATCTAACTTTTTCTATCATTTTCCAATAGGCAAAATAATAAAAACTAAAAACCCCATTTATTCCACTCTATGGTAATGCCAGAAAGCAGACCCACCTGAATACATGTTCGAGGCTCACACTATAGCCCCATAGATGCAGAGAGTTTTGCAGCACCTAAATGTCCACTCTAACGTCCTAAAAAATTAGGAGTCATGCAGTGACTTGAAATGTCCTTAACTCTATGTGTGAGTGAGCCTTTATGGTGACCCAACAGCCTTCTCCAAGGAGCCCTGTAGGCAGCTCCCCCTGTTGGCTGCTGGGGCAGGAAGGGAGAAGGAAGTACCCCCGCTGGCATTTACTCCCCTCCCCAGTGGCCTGTGCAGCCATCATGCTTCCATGTTACCAGGCAAGCTCTGGGCCATGCAGAATAACATGTGCACATGAGGTCATTTAACACCTATGCAGGGGCTGTTGTGACCCACCTCAGTGGACTGGTATCTGATAAGGATGCAAGAGACCACTAAGTCTCTTGGGGAACCAGAGTTTCTCAGAGGAAGCAATGTGTGTGCAAAGCACACAGCGAAGGGATCCCAAATGCAAATTGTGTTCAAGTCTCCTCTCTGTGTACATTGAGTATCCTATGTATATTTTTGAGTGTGGTTTTAGGTGTACATTGCATAGTTGCTAGGAAAGAGCTTAACGAGAGCAGGTAAACACCCTTATTATAGAGCAATTAATGAAAGGAACATGACTTGTTAGGTTGTGTCATGATAACTAAATTCAGATATGTTACGCTGCTAACAATGATGTCCTACTCAAAGGTATGCTAGCCAATTCTTCATTCTCCCCCGAATCCAATTTTTTCCTGCAAAAGATCCAAACAATGGGTGTTGCATTAGATTCATTGGGAACCCTCCCACCGACCCAAGCCTTCAAGCTTCTTAAGGGTAGGCTATCGGACATTGAGCAACAAGTTCTTTCTGCAGCAGCACAGAAAATATGCTCTCCCCTGCATTTCAGACGAACATCACCTGTATGTAAAATGGCCAAATATCTTGCATTATTGAAAAGTCCACAGGAACGACATGCCTTTACATTAGCGAGATGCAATGTGCTCCCGTCTAATGTTACAACTGGCAGATATAAATCTGTGCCACGTGAAGCACGGCTATGCCCTTGTAATAACAAAGCTATTGAAACCTTGCCTCATATGTTATTATATTGTGATCTTTACCAAGACTTGTGTTTATCCTATTTAGGTCCGATTTTGATTAAGTTCACAGATTTTCTGATTTGGAAGTCATATATTACCTATTGGCTGGTGATGATGAATTACGCACCAATCAAATAGCAAACTATCTGGATTTATTAATAAAACGTCGAAGTGATCTCACCTTCATATGACGCAGATTCATTTGGTTATAGATGACGGTTGGAATCCTTAATATATTTTAATATCTAGATGGTCCTTTGCAGTTGTTGTATCCACTTATTTTGTCTGCCTTAGATATTGTTTTATGTGTCGGATTAGTCTGTGCTTTATGATATTGTTTGCTTGTTTGTTATTTATATTTTATGTGTGTTTGTCTTTATGTCAATAAAGGTTTCATTCATTCATTCATTCATTCAACCAACTAATATTAACTGTTGATGTAAATGTGTCCATTTGAATAGAATTTGCTGTTCTAGCATAAATGGGCATTATTTTGGGGGCTCACAAATGCATAAACATCATTCCCATTGAAATTAATTAATGATAATTTATATGTTCAACTTATGGTAATTATAAGTAACCATATAATGGTAATTATATGTTCAGCTTATGAGCATTTGCCCTACAAAGGTTTCTTCAGGAATAAATTACCATCATGTGGCAGGGGAAGGCTGTATAACGTCTGTCAGCCACAGGTTTTATGTTATACCTCTTAAGCAGTGAGTTGATTTGTGAAATATAGATGCATTTTCTGACAGGGTTATATAAGGCACCTGCGGTTCTGAGCCATGGACTTTAGCAGCAGAGCCCAGGCACCTTGGTCCCTTCACAACCAAGCAGAAGGATCTATTACACCACCCTGCAGGTGGTCAGAGAGTTACTGGAGCACTCAAACCTGCAGGATCAGGTGATTTGAGAAGCCAGTAAGGTTGATCTGGTCTTAGGTAAGTGCTGAATCTGGTATGTGTCTCAAGGTTGAGCAGTTTCTTCCTTGGTATAATAAGCTGAGCTGCTCCAGCCTACCCGCCTGCCCACCCCTCCTTACCAGCCTGGACAAGGAATTAAAACCCAACTGTCCACTGACGAGAGGCTGGTGTCCCTCTCTGTACCTGAAAGCTACGCAGTGGGGCACAGATTTTTCGTGGAGTCTCAGAACTCAGATATGGCGAAGGGTTGGCTACTGGCAGTTGGTCTTTTCCACTGTCTCATGTCAGGAGGTAAGTCACAGTACAAGAGGTAAGGAGAGATGGGTCACCCATGTCCCTATTTCATTCCCCCCCCCATCCCACCTGCTTTTTAAACTAGAAAGGGTAGTTGGGTTATATTATTCTTACACACACACACACACACCCAAAGAAGACACAAGACAAGCTGTTTGTGGAGAGATGGTCACTTTATTTAAAGTTAACATTAAAACCTGCAGAGGCAAACCGAGGGGAAATTCATCCACCCCCTGAGGCATGCGGGGTCTGGTCGGGGGAAATGGGCCTAGCCATTTTCCTCCCCCTGCTTGTTTTGGCGTCAAACACCCCGGCTCCAGGCCCCCCAGGACAGCTGCCTGGGGAGCCTCTCATTGCCAACCCCAAAGGGCTGAGACAGCAGAGCAGGCTTTGAAACCCATGCTGGCAAGCCATTGGTGGGCTTCGCCTGCTCCAGCCCGGACGTTTGCCAACCTGCCTCACCGAGCCGCTGGAGCATCGTTATGAGCGGTCTTGGCTCACTTCCTAACCTTGCCAAGCTCACGGTGCACGCCGATCCCTATCAAGCCTTCCTACCCTACCCGCACGCCACCTGCCAGGTGACCCACTGGCGGAGAGCCTACCCCCAAGGACACAGTCTGAGGTAGGCGAAAAAACCTGCAATTGGTGCCAATCTATTGGAAGCCAAAAATTCCTACCTGGCCCCCAACGGGCAAGCGGCTAATCCCAGACTATGCCAAGGGAGGGTGGGCTGGAGCTTCGCATCCCGGGCGCCGACTGAGTTGTTGAGCCACGCTGCGGCGTCCTCCCAGCCAACGCCCGGCCCACGTGGAGCTCAGCCAATCGCAGGCTGGGCCTCTAAAAGCCTGTCCTCTGCCTCCTCCGGGGTGGGGGGCAGAATAATTTCCCCGCACCGCTATTGGCAGCGCAGGGGTTTTCTGGAATGCAAAGTTCAAGGAGTGCGCATAGCACACAAACATGCTGCTCTGCAGTGTGGACAATATTGGTAACATCATCATCGTCATCATCATAAAACACAACAACAATGACTATGATTGAGAAGAAAAGAATGGTTTGTATATTTTATGGGAAGTGTGATCAAGTGCATCACTCTGTGCATAGCTGTGTATGGCGTCCCTTTTGGCAGAGGCTACAGTAGCGTGAATGAGAGGCAGGGTTTTGCCCCACCTCATCCATGATCCACAGGGCAGAGATTTGCTTTGTCCCAAGTCAATAATTGGCTGCCATTGAAACAAAGGGCAAAATACCATCAGAACAAAGGCACCTTTCCTTGGGATGCAAATCCTCCTCCTTTGAGGGGGTTGTTGTCACTAATGTAACAGGTTAGTAAGACTGTGCTGCTCATAATGGAGTCTCTGGGGTGGTGCTATGGAGGCAGATCTTTGCAAATTTTGCCAGGCCTGTGATTGAAGCTGTCATTTGGAGCCAGTCCAAGGAAGAGACCAGCAGAAACTTCACTATTTAGCTAAGGTGTGTAGCGTAAAAAAAAGAAAAGAAAAAAATCCAAGGGAGACGTAAAACAATGGCATCTTACAGAAGCAAATGAACTTAGGCTGTAATCCTATGTACACTTACCTGGAAGTAAGTCCCATTGAACTCAATGGAGCTTACTTCTGAGTAGACACACTTAGGATTGTGTTGTTAGCGGACTAGCACACAAGGGGTATTGGAAGAGCAACAGCCTGTGAGCACTGGCGTCACCACAGGGGGGGGCGGAGCTGTAAGTTCTTCCGTGATCGGAGCCTCCCTTACACGGAAGAACGAAGCCCCGCCCCCTCGCCTTCCGACCCATTCAAAGCAGTGACTCCCTGCGCGTTGTTTTCACTGCTTTGACTGGGTCTGAAGGTGCGGGGGCGGGGCGCTTCGTTCTTCCGTGTAAGGGAGGCTCCAATCACAGAATAACTTACAGCTCCGCCCCCCTGTAGTGACGCTAGCGGCTGTGAGCAGAGAGCCACCGGGTATATCATCAGTGGGTGTGGGTATATATTGTGACGTTAATCCTGACAAGTAGCAGTAGGGGGATCTTGTTGCAACTTTCATGGCTTGTGGGTTGCTCTCTCGTTTTGTTCAGGTGTATATGGCATGATTTCCCTTCGGGGAGAAAAGGCGGGATAAAAATACTGTAAATAAATAAAATAAATAAGTTTCCGTCACATAGGCTTCTACTTCTTTCCCATGTATTCTCCGCCTTTATCAGTGCAAAGCACTTATATCTTCCTTTATGTGTTGCTGACTCCTGCCATGTACCCTTGCAGTTTGCCAGGCATCTCACACTTCTGGTCCAGAAGGTAGGTGATGGTGTATCTAGAGAGTAACTGTGGATGAAAGTCAGCAGGTATCTCTTTTCCAGCTGGGGTGAGAGTCTTCACTGGTCCACATCCGTCACTGTGGATACCGTCGAAAGATCGAGTAGCTGTGCTCTGCGTTCTGTGGTGCACATGTGGCTTTCACCTTTATGCAACACATGCACTGTCTTCATGGATGTGTGACATGATGACATTTTCGGGTCCTCAGTCGGGTTCTGCTTTCTGAGGTCTTTTCCAGTCTCTCGGTGCCTGTGTTCTAGGCGTCAGTGCCACAGGTCAATGCACTTCTTGTTTTGAAGAAGAGCTCTGAATCGAGCTTCTTCACGTTGGCGTACGAGCCTAGAGAGGTGGTCACTTCTGCAATTCTTCTGGCTATAATCTCTGTTTGCTGTGTTGCCCTGGGTGGCTTTCACGCAACCTTCCCACGCACTGTTTCTCTTGGCACTTTTGGTGCTTCTTTCCTCTGCTCAGCTCAGTAGACTGAGCAGTCCTTTTTCACGTGTCAAGATGTCTTGCTTCTACAACATGCTCTGGTTTCCCATCTCTGCCTTGTGACCTCATCTGCCTTGAGTGCTCTCTCTGATTTTTCACTTTCCTCACCACCTTGGATTTCCTTTCTGCCCCTGAACTCATCACCAGCTTTTCTTTCATGTACTCCACTGTCAAGTCAGACTATGGTCTGGTCTCTACAGTACTGATGAGGGCACCAAAGGACTCTGGGGGAGTGCACAGTAACAGCGCCCCCACATGGTTGTCTTTTGTTTCTTTTCCAAGCCCATGCAGCTGTTCACAATGTCTAACATGTCATTATGTGTTTATGCATCTCCTGCATTTTGCCAAGTCTGTATAGGTAAAGGTATCCCTATACAGGAAGACGTGGTGCAGGCACAGAGGCTGAAGACAAAGACACGGGCAACCCGGCTCGACACAAAAAAGCCCCGCAGGGACACAAGGTGAATGGCGGCCATTTTTTTAAAAAAAATCTTTGGTGAGAATTTTTTCTTTTGGGGGGGACTCTGGGATGGCTGCCATGCACCCTGGGATGCCCGGACAGGACCCCGAAATCTGGAACTGTCCCGGCCATTCTAGGACGTATGGTAAGCCTATCTATGGGAAAGGTAACCATAATAGTTGGGGTCATGGTTGCAGTGAGGGCAAAACGTGTCCATCAATCCTATCATGGGTTAGTTTATGTACTGCAATATTTAAATATCCTATGCTTGGGTCTGAAGAATGGTTTACAAAGTAAAACAGCAGGAAACCATAAAAGCAAAAATTAAAAGCAGCAGAAGTACCATGGAATAAGGGGTGCCTGCTGACAGGGGGAGCGTGTGTTAGAGAGAGGACATCGATAGAGGGTCCCTCTTAGGATGGTGGTTTGTTTCTTAAACCATGAACAGTACCTCAAACACATCTCCTTCTTGCCCAAACTCTAGGTGATACTATGATCTAAAAATATATGTTTTGCTACAATGAACACGAGAAGAAATGTGGAACCTGTAATGTTATTTCAGATAATACACATTATCAAAATCTATGCTGTTCCGATGAAAACTTTTGTTCTGATAAACTGTAGTTCACTTTAGTGTGTGAGCAAAGACAGATGAAATAATACAAGTACAGGTGGGCCCCCATATCCACTGATTTGCTATCCACGGTTTCAGTTATCCACGGATCGTGGGGACCCCCCAGGCTTTTACTTTTTTCCCAGTAAGCTTCGTTTCTTCCTTAAAGAAACAGGAGAAACCTTGCAGAACCTCTCTAGGACTTAGTCTCGTTCTACTTGCCTGCAATGGAGGCTGCTTCTCTGTTTTAAGGAAGAAACAAAGCTTGCTGAAGGAAAAATAAGAGCTGGGGGGGCAAGCATACCTGCTTGCAGGGGAGGCAAGGTGGGGCGGCCCTCAGGAAACCATGGAGGGGGTGTTCGCTCTTATCCACGGTTTCAGGTATCCACGGAAGGGCCTGGAACATATCCCCAGCGGATATGGGGGCCCACCTGTACTTGCATCTGCAGTGAGGTTGTGTGCCTATCTTCTTTCCGTCCCAATTCAGTTGACAAATATACTGGTTGGTAAATTGAATCCTGATTAAGCTTTACCATGACCCCATCCACGCTACAGGCAGATTGCCTACTTCGTTTTTCCATTCCCCCCCCCAAAAAAAAACCCACATGAACAGTCATACATAAAGTGCAAAACTCTTCTGGGGATTGGGAGGTGGGAATGGTTTCTCAGTAATATCACAGAAACTAGTCAATCAGTGCTGTGCTCAGCTGGTTTTGTTTCCAAGTTGGAGAAACATCTTTTTTAAAAGAAACATCTTTTAAAAGCTTGAGCATTCCATGAAGTACAGCCCCCCTTCGGATTACTCTTCTGCGGTTTTAGATATCCACGGTTGAGGAATCCCCCCCCCCCGTGCCCTCCAGAACCAACCAACCCCCCCCCCCCCCGGCACTTACTTTTACAGGAGAAACCTCCAATTTTTCTTCAGGCCGAGTGAGTTGCTTCCTTCCAGGCCTTCTCACCAACAAGACTTCGGTGCTAGACAGTCTCAGCAACCTAGATCCTTGTTGGAAAAGTGAGGATTCTATTCTGCCCTAAGGATTGTGTGTACAGTACGCAGTATGGTGGGCCCCAAGAGGTGGGTCATTGGGGCCGCACCTTCCGCTGGATCCGTTGCCGCCGTTCTCGGCTGCAAGTTTGGCCCGCACACCCTCCCTGGTGCTGTTTGGCTCCAAAAAGGAGTCAAAACGTGCCAGGGTGTGTGTGTTTCGGCACCGCGGCAGCGCTTAACAATTATGTTGTACCTCCAGGGGTGGGGCGTCCAGCGTCTGTGGGGGGATGTCGCGGCGGCGGCCCCCTCCCACGGCGGGTGGGTGTAGGGCCACTTCTGAAGAGACCACTAAGTTATAGGTGCCACACAGTTCTGTTTATTGTGGGCATAAATGTAGAAGAAGAGGGAGGGGGAGTCTCCTGGCTAGACAAACAGTTTCAAGAAAGCACAAGAATAGAGGGGGGTTGATAGGCGAGCCTCACTGGGGCTCCGCAATAGCCTGGCCAGTTGCAGGGAGGAAACATTGTGGTTGGCTGCACTTTACCAGGAGAAGGTTTCTCAAAGGACAACTCAGTCAGCTGGCCCTGACCCACAGCTTGTTTTGCTCTGAGCGGAAGGCACGAGGAAGGTGGAGAAAGAAGGGAAACAAAGGGGAGTGCAAGAGGCTGAATACCTGTCCCAGATGCCTGGTGGCAGCAGCAGTTCTTGGATTGCTGAAGAGGAGTATGGGTGCCCCCTAGATTATATAATCCCCCCATATAATCCTCTTGCCCCCTAGATTGTTTGGCCTTCTCAAAATTCATAAACCCGAGGTTCCACTGAGACCCACAGTGAGTACTATTGGCTCCCCTACTCACGGGTTGTCCCAATATCTGACTGGCTTCATTCAACCCTTTATAGCAGAGGTTCCCAAACTGGGGCATTGCAACACAAAGGGTTGCTACACACTTAAGGGGCATGGCAACCCGCGGTGACGTCAATGGCACATCCAGGATCGCGCCATCACCACCGTCGCCACTGCCACCACCGCTGCAGACGAAAAGTCCCATTTTACCTCCATTGGTGGCAGTGGAGGTCTTCTGGGGTGTGTGGGGACCCTGCGGACCCCTCCGCAGGCGCCCCAAGCGTCAGAGCGGCCCTCCGACTTGATCACGACCCACTTCCAGTTTTGCCGTAAAACTTTGGTCCATATTTTTAACTCTGAAATCTGTAACTGTTTGACTGCAAATTGCTTTACAGCCCAATCCTATTGGGCTGTAAAGTCCAATAGGCCAGTTCCGCCAGCGCTGGCTGCTGTAAAGCACTAGAGCCTTCCCGTGTACATTGCCAGATCTTTGTGGAACTCCTTGCCACAGGAGGTGGTGATGGCACCTGGCCTGGATGCATTTAAAAGGGGATTGGACAGATTTATGGAGGAAACGTCCATCACAGCTTACAAGCCATGATGGGGATAAGCAACCTCCTGGTTGTAGGAGTAGGTTTTCTTTGTGCCAGGTGCAAGGGAGTGGCGACTGGACACAGGTATCTTGTTGTCTTGTGTGCTCCCTGAGGCATCTGGTGGGGCCACTGTGTGATACAGGAAGCTGGACTAGATGGGCCTTTGGCCTGATCCAGCAGGGGTCTTCATATGTTCTTATGTTCTTAGATCACTGACCACCTGTCGGAACAGGTAAGCCAGTGGGGGAAGCAGGAGAGGGGAGGGCGGGGGGCAGAAGTATCATCGGTGAAAGGGTGGGGGGCCTGGGCCCCAAGGCAGCGGGCTCCCATCATTGTCATGTCTGTGAAGAAGGCCAATTCCATGCTCGGGATCATTAAAAAGGGGATTGAGAATAAAACGGCCAATATCATTATGCCTTTGTACAAATCGATGGTAAGGCCACATCTGGAGTATTGTGTCCAGTTCTGGTCACCATACCTCAAAAAGGATATAATTGAATTGGAAAAGGTGCAGAAAAGAGCGACCAGAATGATTCGTGGGCTGGAGCACCTCCCTTACGAGGAAAGGCTACAGCGTCTGGGGCTTTTCAGCCTAGAAAAAAGGCGCCTGAGGGGGGACATGATTGAGACTTATAAAATTATGCATGGGATGGAGAGAGTGGATAGAGGGAAATTCTTTTCCCTCTCGCACAACACCAGAACCAGGGGACACACACTAAAATTGAGTGGAGGGAGAGTTAGAACAGACAAAAGAAAATATTTCTTTACCCAGCGTGTGATTCATCTGTGGAACTCCTTGCCACAGGATGTGGTGATGGCACCTGGCCTAGATGCCTTTAAAAGGGGTTTGGACAAATTCATGGAGGAAAAGACCATCACAGGTTACAAGCCATAAGCAACCTCCTGGTTTTTAGAAGTGGGTTTTCTCTGTGCCAGGTGCAAGGGAGTGGCGACTGGACACAGGTATCTTGTTGTCTCGTGTGCTCCCTGAGGCATCTGGTGGGGCCACTGTGTGACACAGGAAGCTGGACTAGATGGGCTTTTGGCCTGATCCAGCAGGGCTCTTCTTATGTTCTTATGTTCTTATCTCCACGCGGATCTGTCCTGGCGTTGGGCCCTCCCACCTGCTCTGGAGCCGTTTGGCTCCAAAAAGGAAGCAAAACGGCGGGGGTATGTGTGTGTGATGGGAGCCGCGCACGAAGGGGGCGTGACTTGCGGCGTCACATGGGGGGCCATGTGGGGGCGTAGTTCCGTTTCTGGGGATGGGCAGAACATGGTGGGAAGGGGGAGGAACAGGGGGCAGGGAGGCTGCAGGAGGGGTATATTTGGGGGCGATGGCACACACTGGATCTTGTCCCACCCCCTTTCTCTTCTCAGACTTGTGCCAGCAAAATCACTGGCACAAGTCTGAGGAGACCCATTGCAGAGAGAGAGGCTTATGGAGGGGTAAGAAAGAGGATTAACCCCTTTCCCTTCCAAAGTCTTCGAATCTCCCCCCCCCCCCCCGCAGGATACAGCGCAACGTTTCAGCGCTGCTGCACTAGCGGGGGTGGGAAGGATAGGTCTCGTCTGCTAAAGACTGAAAAATGTTGCTCAAGTCCAGTAACGTGATATGTTTAATTCAACTTCTAGTGTATGTTTGCACACGAATACCATGTTGAAGAGCAGTTTGATTAAACGTACGTATGTAATGAGATCACCCCTTAGAGAGCACAGTATAATTGAAATAAATTCAACCCTGTTTTAACAGCATTCGTAAGGGGCACAATTAGTATCAGGGAAGCTGAAAAACATTTTTTTCAAGCTCTGTTATGTGACCATCTTGTTGTTGTTGTTCAGTCGTTAAGTCGTGTCCGACCCTTCGTGATCCCATGAACCATATCCCGCCAGGCCTTCCTGTCCTCCACTATCTTCCTGAGTTCGCTCATTTTCATGTTTGTTGCATCGGTGATGCTGTCTAACCATCTCATCCTTGGCCTTCCCCTTCTCCTTTTGCCTTCAATCTTTCCCAGCATCAGAGTCTTCTCCAGAGAGTCCTCTCTTCGCATTAGGTGGCCAAAATATTTGAGTTTCAGCCTTAGGACCTGTCCTTCCAGGGAACAGTCAGGCTTGATTTCATTTAGAATTGACTGATTTGATCTCCTAGCAGTCCAAGGGACTCTCAGGAGTCTTCTCCAGCACCACAGTTCAAAAGCATCTATTCTTCGGCGCTCAGCCTTCCTTATGGTCCAACTCTCGCAACCATACATTGCTACTGGGAACACCATCGCCCTGACTATACGAACTTTTGTTGGCATGGTGATATCTCTGCTTTTTATTATGCTGTCTAAGTTTGCCATAGCTTTCCTTCCAAGGAGTAAGCGTCTTTTAATTTCATGGCTGCTGTCTCCGTCTGCAGTGATCTTGGAACCCAGAAAAGTAAAATCTGTTACTGCTTCCATTTCTGCCCCTTCTATTTGCCAGGAATTGATGGGACCCGACGCCATGATCTTACTTTTATTAATGTTGAGTTTCAAGCCAACTTTTGCACTCTCCTCTTTCACTCTCATCAAGAGGCTCTTTAGTTCTTCTTCACTTTCTGCCATTAGGGTGGTATCGTCTGCATATCTGAGGTTGTTGATGTTTCTCCCGGCAATCTTGATTCCGGCTTGTGATTCATTCAGCCCTGCATTTCTCATAATGTACTCTGCATATAAGTTAAATAAGCAGGGTGACAATATACAGCCTTGCCGTACTCCCTTCCCAATTTTGAACCAATCAGTTGTTCCATGGCCGGTTCGAACTGTTGCTTCTTGACCCGCATACAGGTTTCTCAGGAGACAGGTAAGGTGGTTTGGTACCCCCATCTCTTTAAGAATTTGCCACAGTTTGTTGTGATCCACACAATCAAAGGCTTTTGCGTAGTCAATGAAGCAGAAGTAGGTGTTTTTTGGAAACTCTCGTGCTTTCTCCATGATCCACCGCATGTTGGCAATTTGATCTCTAGTTCCTCTGCCTCTTCGAAACCCAGCTTGTACGTCCGGTAGTTCTCGGTCCACGTACTGCTGAAGCCTAGCTTGTAGGATTTTGAGCATAACCTTGCTAGCATGTGAAATGAGTGCAATTGTACGGTAGTTTGAACAATCTTTGGCACTGCCCTTCTTTGGAATTGGAACGTAAACTGACCTTTTCCAATCCTTTGGCCACAGCTGAGTTTTCCAAATTTGTTGGCATATTGAGTGCAGCACTTTCACAGCATCATCATTTAGGATTTTAAGTAGCTCAGCTGGGATATTATCATCTCCACAAGCTTTGTTGTTAGTAATGCTACCTAAGGCCCACTTGACTTCACTCTCTAGGATGTCCGGCTCTGGGTCAGTGACCACACCAGCGTGGTCATCAGGAACATTCAGATCTTTCTTGTATAGTTCTTCTGTGTATTCTTGCCATCTCTTCTTAATCTCTTCTGCTTCTGTTAGGTCCTTGCCTTTTTTGTCCTTTATCATGCCCATCTTTGCACAAAACGTTCCCTTGATATCTCCAATTTTCTTGAACAGATCTCTAGTCCTCCCCATTCTGTTGTTTTCCTCGATTTCCTTGCATTGTTCATTTAAGAAGGCCTTCTTATCTCTCCTTGCTATTCTCTGGAAATCTGCATTCAGTTGTTTATATCTTTCCCTTTCACCCTTGCTTTTTGCATTCCTTCTTTCCACAGCTATTTGTAAAGCCTCATCTGACAGCCACTTTGCTTTCTTGCATTTCTTTTTCTTTGGGATGGTTTTAGTTGCTGCCTCCTGTACAATGTTACGAACTTCCATCCATAGTTCTTCAGGCACTCTGTCTACCAGGTCTAATGCCCTAAATCTATTCTTCACCTCCACTGTATACTCATAAGGGAATGCCCTTTGCAAACCCCTCCTTAGCTCCACAGTCTCACAGACCTTAAAGAAAAATACAGATCTACCCTTGGGCTCTGTGTTGGGCCCCTGGGCGGTCTTAAAAATGCCCCACCACCCGCTGCAGACATTGAATAGTGATTGATCTGCTTCCCAGAGCTAATGTTGGAACGAGATTGTTTGAAACGGAAGAAGATTGTTCTGAAACAGTACATTTGGGGGTGGCTCAGTAATAAGGAGATAAAATCTTGTAGCATGACCAACTAGGAGATTCACGGCAGGATGGTCATCATGTGGGCATAGAAAGGTACATAGAAACCCCATAGAAAGAGGCTGTGTTTTGTTTTGAGAGCTGAACGTGATAACTAGAACCATTGTTGTCCACAGTGTGTACTTTCATCCCACTCTATTGAGCACAATAATGCAGGGACAGGCTGTTGCTCGGGGACAGAGAACCTTCTTTGCAGGCCAAAGGTTCCAGGTTTAATCTCTGGCAATGGTGCCCGCCTCCAGGTGCTCAGGGCCCCCCAGGTGAAGCCATTCTGTGGGCCCACCGTGGTACTCCTGCCTGCCCCATCATGGCACACTGGGTGCCAGCACTGCCACTGGTACTGAGGGTTCATTGGCTAACATGGTCAGGTGGGCCCTTAGATAGGTGTGGGCACCTGGCCAGTGATTTTATTGCCTCCCCTGCCTGGTTGAACACTCCTGGTACAGCATGTGAGAGTGAAGCCCTGAAGGGCACCTGCCAGCCACAGGAGATAATGCTCAAAGAGATGGACAGGTAGACTGATTCAGTAAAAGGCGGCATCATGTGTTCAGCCACAGAGCAATGAATCATTTTTGAGGAGGTCTTGCTAGTTCTAGAAGTTCAGGGGTGGGTGAGAATATTTGAAGGAACCAATGGTCAAGGCTGACTTTATACACCCTGAGACATGCCCATTTGAGTTACGCCCATTCGACTACAGAGACACGCCTATTCGGGTTACGAGAATTCGACTTTATGAGCAGCTTCACTTTATACTCCTACTTCGTCTTACGGAGCATTCTTCACTTTTACAAGGACCTATTTGGATTTCACGCAAATAGGTTTTAGAAGTAGGTTTTCTCTGTGCCAGGTGCAAGGGAGTGGCGATAGGAAGCAGGTTATCTGTGCAAGGGAGTGACAACAGGAAACAGGTTATCCTGTTGGCTGTATGCTCCCTGAGGCATTTGGTGGGGCCACTGTGAGATACAGGAAGCTGGACTAGATGGGCCTTTGGCCTAATCCAGCAGGGGTCTTCTTATGTTATGTTCTTATGAGGCGGGGACAGCTCAATGGAGGCGACCAGGAAAAAAAAAACAATTTTAGACTCTAGCAATATTGGACTCTAGCAACAGAGCCTAAGGACCTTAGTCCACCCTACAGCAGCTTCTAAGCAGATGTAACTATTAAAAATTTGGTGCTCTGCAGACTTTGCATCCTGTATGTGGCTGAGGGTTGTTGGAGCTCTCAAGCTGGCAGGATCAGGTGACTGGAGGAGCCAATCAGGTCCCATCTGGTCTTATATAAGTGCTGCAGAGTCCTACGTTTGAGCAGCTTATTGCTTGGGGTAGACTGAGCCTTTACATCCTGCCTGTTCCTCTTTACCAGCCTGGACAAGGAATAAAAACCAAACTGTCCACCGACGAGAGGTTGGTGCCCCTCTCTGTACCTACGCAAGAGCTACCTAGGAGAACACAGATTCTGCCTGGAGACAGAGCCCAGATATGGCAAAGGGTTGGCTACTTGCAATGTGTCTTTTCCACTGTCTCCTTTTAGGAGGTAAGTCTCAGTACAAGAGGTATGGAGAGATAAACCACTCATGTCCATATGCTACTCTCTCCATCCCAGGTTCTCCATGAAATTCACAACCACGCACACACCGCAAAGTGTGGTTTTTTTACTGGTTGGGGCATCTTCTGAAATGCAACCTTCAAGGAGTGTGCATAGCACACAGACGTGCTGCTCTGGAGTGTGGTCACTGGGAATAAATAACAGGTGAGGGGGAGAAAGATGCCTTTGTCCCTTCACTTTCTGACAACTGACCCCAAAGCAAGAAACCCGGCTATTTACTTTGGCTAGTTGGGAAATGAAGTGTTGAGAAGCAACTATCACTCCAGCCTTCTCTATTATATCTTATCTCCTGGCTCTGCATCCCACCCACACTCAGCAACCCATCTTCCTAATTTTCTTCCAGTAGTTCAGCTCTGCACAAACCAGGGTTTCTTTGTCCATCCTGGTCATCTAAGGAAAGAGCCAGGTCTGGAGCTGCAGGCCCGGCCCACATGTTGCCGGATTCCTGCTGTTGTAGCCCCAGCAGTGGATGGGAAAGGGCAGAAGTGTAGAATGAGGAGCAGCAGGTACAGAGAACTGGGCAAACACAGGTCTACCCCAAATGGCTGAAGCAATGGCAAGCCACCACCTGGGTTGGCAACTCTTCTCTTGTGTCTCTGTACTGATGTGAATACTCCAGGCTTTCTCTCCCCACTAGAAATGGGAAACTGATTTCCACCTGCTTGCTTTGTCCTGTTGGATTCAGTAGAGAGAATGAGGAACTGAACATGGGACATGTCTGGTGCCTCCCAGCAATGCCCTCTTCTTGTACACAGAGTCCCCCCCTGGCACTTTCCAGAGTTGGTTTCGTGAGGTTTTTATCCCCAGGTAACGTTTGCTGGGAGTTGTTTGAGTGAAAATTCCTGTCTTTCGCAGCCGATGCCGTCAAATGCCGAATCCGTGTTCTTCAGGTTTCTAACATGGAATTACTTACTCCTGACGCAATCTGTGAGGATGCAGGCTGCATAGCCGCTAAAGTCTATATAGGTATGGTATTTTTCTTGGAAGGGATACGAGTGCCTTTTGCACCACTCCCATACGGTGGCCATGTAAAGGAGCAACAGTGACCAGAGGTAGAGGAGTGCATGGATCCTGTATCTTTACTGGTCCTTTTGCAGAAGAGGGAACTCTGGGAAATGTAGTATTTCTAACGCCTCTCTCACTAACCTGTTAACGCAAGAGTCTGCTTGGATTGGTAACGGGAGAGAGAGAGAGAGAGAGAGAGAGAGAGAGAGAGAGAGCATATTTTATCATGCATGGTTTCAGACAGTCTGGAGTGCCTACACTTGTATGCCCACTGAATTTGTGGGTGTCAGCGGCAGGGTTTGAGGAATGCATAGACGTTTGGGGTGTGGCTACTGGATACGGCTCTGCTCCCCAGCTCCCCTTCCAGGTGTGGAGGACAATGACTTCCGCATCATCCTATGCATGTGAGCCTGGCGCACACCTGCTAACTCCCAAGGTGCAAACACTTGGGGTATCTCCAGCCTTAGGAGTGGGTACAAAAGGCAAGTTGCCGTGTCACGCTGACCATCCCATAATTTCTCGACAAGGTAGGTGCTGGGATTTAAAGAAAGCCGAGCTCCAGTTCACTCCTGCACAATGCCAATAATCTCTCTCTCTCTCTCTCTGTTAAGACCCAACATACCATTCCATCCACTCAGCATTTGACATTCATCCCTATGGTCAATAATCGCAAAAGATGGGTTTGAGCTGTCCTTTCCAGTTGTTTTGAGCAGCAAAGGCAAGGCCTATCCTTTCCAGTTGTTATCACTCTAATCACTGACATTCTCAGCCTCCCAGTCTGTTCTCTCACCACGGCACGCAACAGTGACTCCTCTCTGCCACCAATGGTCATGACAGGTTTATCAGTGACTTCCAGTCTGTCCCCCTTCCAGCACAAAACAGGTTGCTCCTGCTTAGCTTCCAGCCATCTTCTGGCTGTTCAACCTCAGGACCAGGGCCCCTGAGAGGGGGGTTAAAGGGGTAATTTGTACCCAGCCCCAGGGCGAAAAATGAGTCAAAAAGGGGGCCCTGAAGCAAAAAAGGGGGTCCAGGAGCCAAATTCATACGTAGGAAAGGGGCCCAAATAAACTTTGTACCCCTGATAAAAATTTCTCTGAATAGCCCTGCTCAGGACCACACCTCCTGCCCACACTCCAGACTGACACTTGAGTCTGAAGGGTCCCAGAACGTCATCCTAATTAGAACAGCAGTAAGCCATGAAAGACAGAAGTAGCAGAGCCTACAATTAAAGACTGCCTTATTGACAGGAGGAGCCCGTGTTAGTTAGAGGAGCCCTGTTATAATGGCGGATTATTTCCAGACTATTAGCAGTAACCTTCTTTCTCTCCCAAATTCTAGGTGATGCACTGGATAAAAAATTTACGGGTTGCTACCCATCTAACTGGGGTACCATATGTGGAACCAGAGTGAAAAGTGAAGACTCATCAAAAGAAATTGAATATCAGTGCTGTTCAGATGATGACTTCTGTTCTGATATTCTGTAGTTCACTTGAGACGAACTAGCTAACCAGTCTGTGCTCAGCTGACTTTCTTGCCAAGTTGCAGAACCATCTTTTCAGAGCTTGACTACACTAACAATGTCACCTCTCTGTCTTCACACTACACCTCCCCTTTAGGTTGCCACCTGGTTGCTACCTGTCTAAAGTTGACATCATGTTCCTTTTCAGGAAAAAAGGAAATGGCCAAATTACAGAGATAGTTGTTGAAAATATTAATCTGTGCAAATGATCAAGGTTTCAAATTCTCTTGCAGCAGGTGGCAGCCCTTTCTCTGGAAGTTTCCTCAGTAGTAGTGACCCCTTACAGCACAATCCTACGCTTGTCTACTCAGAACAAAGTTAGCCCCATTGCGTTCGGTGGGCCTTATTCTTAGGAAAGTGTCTATAGGATTGCAGCCTTGCT
The DNA here is from genome assembly GCA_026170595.1 of Plestiodon gilberti rubricaudatus. Taxonomy (NCBI): domain Eukaryota; kingdom Metazoa; phylum Chordata; class Lepidosauria; order Squamata; family Scincidae; genus Plestiodon; species Plestiodon gilberti. The sequence continues at coordinate 249,257,624 of JANXHW010000002.1, forward strand.
TCGCTTTAAGCACCCAGTCATACTCACAGTCAGGATGGTTAAAAGTTGGGTTCTTCCAACCCTTTCAGTAGATCCTTGTAAGAGAAATGAGGATTCTAATCTCCCCGAAGGATTGTGAGCACACAGTACACAGGTATGTTGGTTCCTGGAGAAAAATAAAGAATACCCCATTCTGATCATGTGTATGTCTTGTATGTTAGGCCTAATGGTAAATCAGCTAGTCTTCAAGTTCATCCTTCTCCTTCTCAGGATGGGTCGATGTTTGGAATTAAGGTGTGTTTTATGGCAGGGATGCAAGATACCAGAGGACTCGAGCCAGGGCTGCTGGGAGAGGTTGGATAAGACACCCCTCATCACAGCAAGGACCTGTGCGCTCGCATCATACCCCAAAGTTCTTATCCATCTCTCCTACAATGAACCTGCCAGACATGAGACAATTATAATGCTGTTACACAGTGGTTCTCAAACGTTTTAGCACTGGGACCCACTTTTTAAAATTACACTCTGTCGGGATCCACCTAGCTTTATGAGACTTAAAAAAAGATGATCTAGAAAGAAAAATATTATAATTTATTTAGAAGTAATATTTTATTTATCTATTTGTAAAGAACTCAATCCATTTCTCATAATGAGGCAGCCCTAATGATTAGCCCCAAGGCTTGAGGGGCTTAGTCATGTGACCCAGCCTTCACCTGCCCCCACTACCTGGCTGTCATTGACAGACTTGGAAAAAACACACCAGAAAAAAAGACGCTCAAACATTTATCTCCCTGTATTTACACAAGCTTGCAAACTACAGGAGCTCAGCTTCTTGCAGGGCAAATCATTTTTGAATAGCCTCAGACCTTGAGGCAATTAGTTATCTGATCTTTCCAGCACCAGTTTGCCTTTTCATTGGAGGCTCTGTGGGACCCACCAGTAATCAGGTCATGACTGACCAAGTGGGTTCTGACCCACAGTTTGAGAAATGCTGCTGTAACACAACCTTGAATGGACCATGGACCAAACCAATATCTAACCTTCTCTATCGTTTTCCAGTAGGAAAAATAATAAAAACTAAAAAACCCTGTCCGGGCCAGCCTGGACCTGCTCCTGGCTTAGCTGGGGATCCCGCCTTGCCCTCCGACACAGTGGCCCCTCTCGTCGCCCCCACCAAGGCATCCAGAACGTTCCTCCAAGGGGCGGGGCCTGGGGGCAGTGTGAGGTTATCTTTTTTTTTTTTAAGGAACCTTTATTGGCATAAAAACAAAACAAAAACAAACATTACATAACACTTAACACATAATATTTATATTACAAAATCTACAAGCACAACAAAATTACAGCTTAAACATCAGAGGGAATACTATCAGCTTTGCGTGCTATAATGATTGTATCAACAAAGGCTGCCGATCTTTCCATTACGCCATCCCTCTCTGTCGATAAAAGGTAACGTACTACCTCCTGATCTGCCCAGCCCTGGAGCTTGTCTAATATAGGGCCTAAATGTTGCTTACGAGGGGCCTCATGGAGTGGGCAATACAAAAACATATGTAGTAATGTTTCTACACAACCCACTCCACAAGGACAATACCTCTCAGAGACTGGTATACCACTATATCTGCCAAGTAACAGAGCAGACGGGAGAGCGTTGCACCTAGCTAAAGAAAGGGCTCTGCGCGACTGGGGGCACTTAAGATTACAAAGATAAGGTGCCATCTTCCCAGAGCTGATAGGGATGTGAAATTGTAGTGGGGAACAGGTCGTACTCGCCGCACTATGCAACTCCTGATTTTCAATATCTAGAATTCTGGCCTTGATTTCGCGGTAGGCCGCCTCTTGGCTCGACATACCCTACCTCTCCACATTGAGGCCCAAGGAGTTTAATTTCTGTTGTAATTCTATTGCCCCAATAGGTGGACCAGGTTCTGACAAAAGTTGTGACAGCAGACTATCTTGATTACAATCATAATAGAGTCTGAGCCAGAATTTCGCCAACCTCAACCATATTAAGGTCTTCAATCGAATAAGGCCAGTTTCTAAACATAGAACTGAGTACGGTACACAGGTAGGTAACCCCAGGATTTTCCGAAGGAACATTGCTTGGATTTTTTCAACAGATTGATCGAAATTAGTATACCACACAGGGATGCCATACAAGACTTGTGGAATGATTTTAGCTTTATATACCTCCACAGCAGCTGGTACATATTTATTGCCCCGGTTGAAAAAGAATCTAGTTACTGCTATAGATGATACTTTGCCAGCATTAACTACAGCCCTACGATGAGCCACCCAAGAATGGTTATACTGAAAGGTAACACCAAGATATCTTATCTGTCTGACCTGTTCGATTTTATGACCCTTGCAAATCCAGCTGAATAATTCCCATTTTTTTTTGAAAAGACCATTATCTTAGACTTATTGTAATTAAGTTGTAATTTGTTGGCATAAAAATACTCCAAACTTCCTGCAAGCAAACGTTTTAAGCCAATACGTGATCTAGAAAGAAGGACCGCATCATCGGCATACAGAAGAAGTGGAATCTTACGTAGGCCCAGTTTGGGACAATGGCTCACAATACCCTGCAAGAAGGGGTTGAAGTCATTCAAAAATAAATTGAACAATGTTGGAGCCAAAATGCACCCTTGTTTAACACCTCTATTTGTCTTGATTGGTGGAGTTAAATCGCCTTCCCAAGAACATCTCATTTTACAAGAAGTGTTGGAATAGAGAGTTCTGATAAGAAAAAGAAGCCTTTTATCCATGTCCATTTTTGAGTGTTTGTCCCATAAAAGCTCTCTGTCAATAGAATCAAAAGCTCCTTTTAGGTCCAAAAAAGCTGCGTAAAGTTTCTGCCTAGGAAATTTGATTTGCTTATTAATTAAATAAGATAATAATATACAGTTGTCCATAGTAGATTTACCCTGGCGAAAACCGGTTTGCTCTGGGCCCAAGATTTTTTGGACATTAGCCCATGAGGTGAGCTTATTAAGTAGATGTTTGGCATAAAGCTTACATAAAACCGATAGCAGACTAATGGGCCTATAGTTTGAAGGTAGAGTGCTGTCACCTTTCTTGTAAATTGGAATAACTAGCGCCCTCAACCAATCTCTTGGCATTATTGCATTACTGTCAATTGATGTGAACAGAGGTGTGAGGTTATCGAAGGGGGTGACTGGAAACCCACTAGTCTCCCATGCTCGCCGTTGGAGTCTAGGGGGCATGCAGGGGCAGGGCCACCAGGGAGAGCGTGGGAAAGACCCAACAGGAGGGGAGTAGGACCAGAGAAGCCAGAAGCGAGACTTAGGTCTACTCGGGAGGGGGGACCAAGGTCTGCTCGAGAGGAGGGACATAGGTCTACTTGAAGGGAAGGACCTAGGTCCGTCTACTCGGAGGGAGGAACGAAGAGCCAGGTGGGACCGGGAAGGGGAAGGGCGAGGTCAGAAGGCATCCAGGACCATAAAGGCAGAGATGGCCGATGATGAGAGGAGGCTGGATGATGAGAGGAGGCTGGAGGCCTCTAACCTGCCCTTAGGTTTGAGCCCTTGACCTCTTGTAAGACCTGCCAGGGAGGAGGAAGAGGGTGAATCCAACCCCCTCCCCTGAGTAATTATGTGGCCTACTAAGCAGCGGACTCTCTGCAAGCCAACTAAGGTCCTCCCATCCCTTCACCGGGCTGGAGAGCGATCCTTCACCCTCAACCCTTGGAGCTGGGCTTGCGCTGGCCACCCTGCTACTTGGGTTGCCAGAGCACAGACCCCAACAACCCCATTTATTCCACTTAATGGTACCAGCAGAAAGCAGACCCACCTGAATACATGGTTGAGACTCATACTATAGCCCCATAGATGCAAAGAGATTTAAAAGTCCACTCTGAAAAAATTAGGATGGAGTCATGCAGCCGAAAAAATAGGAGTCGCCGGAAGCTGTTGCGAACGTAAAGCATGTTTGCGACAACTCTGGAGTTAGGGAGGCCGGCCGCCGGAGCAAGGTCGGCCTCCCTCACTCCAGCGCTGGATCTCCATGCGGCTGGCAGCAGAAGGTGAGTCCTCCGCTGCTGGATGCATGGGCGGTCCGACCCGGGAGGGAGGGGTCCCTTTAGCCTAGCCTGCACGGGAGGGGCAGGGGATGGCATCGGCCATATCCCTGTCCCCGCTGAGTCAGCCACACCTCTTCTGCTTTGTTCAGCTATTTAGCTGGTGGAAATCCGAGGAGACCGATAGGACCGGCCCGGGTTTACACTTGGGGAAGGAGACGAGCATCCCCGTACCCGAGTAGACCTCCGGCCTGCCGGACGATGGGACAGCCCGGGCGCAGGATGTTTGGAATTAAGGTGTGTTTAATGGCAGAAATGTGCATTGCCAGATCACCGACCACTTGTCGGAACAGGTAAGCCAGTGGGGGAAGCAGGAGAGGGGAGGGCGGGGAGTGGACAGAACCTGGTGGGAAGGGGGAGGAACAAGGGGCAGGGAGGAGACCCATTGCAGAGAGAGAGTCTTATGGAGAGGATTAACCCCTTTCCCTTCCAAACTCTTCGAATCTCCCCCCCCCCCCCCGCTGGATACAGCACAACGTTTCAGCGCTGCTGTACTAGCGGGGGTGGGAAGGATAGGTTTGGTTCACTAAAGATTGTTTATATCTGAAAAATCTGGACTTACAAGTTCAAGTCCAGTAACTTGATATGTTTAATTCAAATTCTAGTGTATGTTTGCATACGAATACCATGTTAAAGAGCAGTTTGATTAAACTTACGTATGTTATGAGATCACCCCTTAGAGAGCACAGTATAATTGAAATAAATTCAACCCTGTTTTAACAGCATTTGTAAGGGGCACAATTAGTATCAGGGAAGCTGAAAAACATTTTTTTTCAGCTTGGTTATGTGACCATCTTAGCTATGCCCTTTGCAAACCCCTCCTTAGCTTCACGATCTCACAGACCTTAAAGAAAAATAAAGATCTACCCGTGGGCTCTGTGTTGGGCCCCTGGGCGGTCTTAAAAATGCCCCACCACCCGCTGCAGACATTGAATAGTGATTGATCTGCTTCCCAGAGCTAATGTTGGAACGAGATTGTTTGAAACGGAAGAAGATTGTTCTGAAACAGTACATTTGGGGGTGGCTCAGTAATAAGGAGATAAAATCTTGTAGCATGACCAACTAGGAGATTCACGGCAGGATGGTCATCATGTGGGCATAGAAAGGTACATAGAAACCCCATAGAAAGAGGCTGTGTTTTGTTTTGAGAGCTGAACGTGATAACTAGAACCACTGTTGTCCACAGTGTGTACTTTCATCCCACTCTATTGAGCACAATAATGCAGGGACAGGCTGTTGCTCGGGGACAGAGAACCTTCTTTGCAGGCCAAAGGTTCCAGGTTTAATCTCTGGCAATGGTGCCCGCCTCCAGGTGCTCAGGGGCCCCCAGGTGAAGCCATTCTGTGGGCCCACCGTGGTACTCCTGCCTGCCCCATCATGGCACACTGGGTGTCAGCACTGCCACTGGTACTGAGGGTTCACTGGCTAACATGGTCAGGTGGGCCCTTTGATAGGTGTGGGCACCTGGCCAGTGATTTTATTGCCTCCCCTGCCTGGTTGAACATTCCTGGTACAGCATGTGAGACTGAAGCCCTGAAGGGCACCTGCCAGCCACAGGAGATAATGCTCAAAGAAATGGACAGGTAGACTGATTCAGTAAAAGGCAGCATCATGTGTTCAGCCACAGATTAATGAATCATTTTTGAGGAGGTCTTGCTAGTTCTAGAAGTTCAGGGGTGGGTGAGAATATTTGAAGGAACCATTGGTCAAGGCTGACTTTATACACCCTGAGACATGCCCATTCGAGTTACGCCCATTCGACTACAGGACTACAGAGACACGCCCATTCGGGTTACGAGAATTCTACTTTATGAGGAGTTTCACTTTATACTCCTACTTCGGCTTACGGAGCATTCTTCACATTTACAAGGACCACTTTGGATTTCACGAAACCTGCGAGCAGCCGGGGCACATGTGTCACCAACCAGACCAGCACTCGGCTCAGGTGTTGAATGTACCATACGTCCTCCAGACTTTAAGAATGGGGAGGGTGGGATGGAGCGGGAGGCGGGATACCGGGAGGCTTTAGACCTCCTGGCTTTAGAAGTAGGTTTTCTCTGTGCCAGGTGCAAGGAAGTGACAACAGGAAATAGGTTATCTTGTTGGCTGTGTGCTCCCTGAGGTATCTGGTGGGGACACTGTGTGATACGGGAAGCTGGACTAGATGGGCCTTTGGCCTGATCGAGCAGGGCTCTTCTTATGTTATGTTCTTATGAGGCAGGGTCAGCTCAATGGAGGCGACCAGGAAAAAAAAAACAATTTTAGACTCTAGCAATATTAGACTCTAGCAACAGAGTTCAAGGGCCTTGGTCTACCCCACAGCAGCTTCTAAGCAGATGTAACTATTAAATCTTTGGTGCTCTGCAGCGCCACCCTGTATGTGGCTGAGGGTTGTTGGAGCTCTCAAGCTCACAGGATCAGGTGACTGGAGGAGTCAATCAGGTCCCATCTGCTCTTATATAAGTGCTGAAGAGTCCTACGTTTGAGCAGCTTATTGCTTGGGGTAGACTGAGCCTTTACAGCCTGCCTGTTCCTCCTTACCAGCCTGGACAAGGAATAAAAACCAAACTGTCCACCGACGAGAGGTTGGTGCCCCTCTCTGTACCTACGCAAAAGCTACCTAGGAGAACACAGATTCTGCCTGGAGACAGAGCCCAGATATGGCAAAGGGTTGGCTACTTGCAATGTGTCTTTTCCACTGTCTCCTTTTAGGAGGTAAGTCTCAGTACAAGAGGTAAGGAGAGATAAACCACTCATGTCCATATGCTACTCTCTCCATCCCAGGTTCTCCATGAAATTCACAACCACGCACACACCGCAAAGTGTCTGTTTTTTTACTGGTTGGGGCATCTTCTGAAATGTAACCTTCAAGGAGTGTGCATAGCACACAGACGTGCTGCTCCGGAGTGTGGTCACTGGGAATAAATAACAGGTGAGGGGGAGAAAGATGACTTTGTCCCTTCACTTTCTGACAACTGACCCCAAAGCAAGAAACCCGGCGGTTTACTTTGGCTAGTTGGGAAATGAAGTGTTGAGAAGCAACTATCACTCCAGCCTTCTCTATTATATCTTATCTCCTGGCTCTGCATCCCACCCACACTCAGCAACCCATCTTCCTAATTTTCTTCCAGTAGTTCAGCTCTGCACAAACCAGGGTTTCTTTGTCCATCCTGGTCATCTAAGGAAAGAGCCAGGTCTGGAGCTGCAGGCCCGGCCCACATGTTGCCGGATTCCTGCTGTTGTAGCCCCAGCAGTGGATGGGAAAGGGCAGAAGTGTAGAATGAGGAGCAGCAGGTACAGAGAACTGGGCAAACACAGGTCTACCCCAAATGGCTGAAGCAATGGCAAGCCACCACCTGGGTTGGCAACTCTTCTCTTGTGTCTCTGTACTGATGTGAATACTCCAGGCTTTCTCTCCCCACTAGAAATGGGAAACTGATTTGACCCCTCCCAGAATTCCACCTGCTTGCTCTGTCCTGTTGGATTCAGTAGAGAGACTGAAGAACTGAACACGGGACATGTCTGGTGCGTCCCAGCAATGCCCTCTTCTAATGCACAGAGTCCCCCTGGCACTTTCCAGAGTTGGTTTGGTGAGGTTTTATCCCCAGGCAACGTTTGCTGGGAGTTGATTGAATGAAAATTCCTGTCTTTCGCAGCCGATGCCGTCCAATGCCGAAAACATATTCTTCAGGTTTCTAACATGGAATTACTTACTCCTGACGATACCTGTGAAGATGCAGGCTGCATAGCATCTAAAATCTATATAGGTAAGGAGTTTTTTCCTGGAAGGGATATGAGTGTATTTTGCACCACTCCCATACGGTGGCCATGTAAAGGAGCAACGGTGACCAGAGGTAGAGGAGTGCATGTATCCTGTATCTTTACTGGTCCTTTTGCAGAAGAGGGAACTCTGGGAAATGTAGTATTTATACTGCCTCTCTCACTTACTTGTTAGCACAAGAGTCTGAGAGAGAGAGAGAGAGAGCATATTTTATCATGTAGTCTGGAGTGCCTACACTTGTATGCCCACTGAATTTGTGGGTGTCAGCGGCAGAGTTTGAGGAATGCATAGATGTTTGGGGTGTGGCTACTGGATACGTCTCTGCTCCCCTTCCAAGTGTGGAGGACAATGACTTCAGCATCATCCTATGCATGTGAGTCTGGCGCACACCTGCTAACTGCCACGGTGCAAACACTTGGGGTATCTCCAGCCTTAGGAGTGGGTACAAAAGGCAAGTTGGCGTGTCACGCTGACCATCCCATAATTTATCGACAAGGTAGATGCTGAGATTTAAAGAAAGCCAAGCTCCAGTTCACTCCTGCACAATGCCAATAATATCTCTCTCTCTCTCTCTCTCTCTGTTAAGACCCAACATACCATTCCATCCACTCAGCATTTGACATTCATCCCTATGGTCAATAATCGCATAAGATGGGGTTTGAGCTGTCCTTTCCAGTTGTTATCACACTAGTCACTGACATTCTCAGCCTCCCAGTCTGTTCTCTCACCACGGCATGCAACAGTGACTCCTCTCTGCCACCAAGGGTCATGAGAGCTTTACCAGTAACTTCCAGTCTGTCCCCCTTCCAGCACAAAACAGGTTGCTCCTGCTTAGCTTCCAGCCATCTTCTGGCTGTTCAACCTCAGGACCAGGGCCCCTGAGAGAGGGGTTAAAGGGGTAATTTGTACCCAGCCCCAGGGCGAAAAATAAGTCAAAAAGGGGGCCCTGAAGCAAAAAAGGGGGGCCAGGAGCCAAATTCATATGTAGGGAAGGGGCCCAAATAAACTTTGTACCCCCTGATAAAAAAATTCTCTGAATAACCCTGCTCAGGACCACACCTCCTGCCCACACTCGAGAATGACACTTGAGTCTGAAGGGTCCCAGAATGTCATCCTAATTAGAACAGCAGTAAGCCATGAAAGACAGAAGTAGCAGAGCCTACAAATAAAGACTGCCTTATTGACAGGAGGAGCCCGTGTTAGCTAGAGGAGCCCTGTTATAATGGCGGATTATTTCCAGACTATTAGCAGTAACCTTCTTTCTCTCCCAAATTCTAGGTGATGCACTGGATAAAAAAGTTTTGCGTTGCCTCCCAGCTGAGCCTGACTGGGAAGCCTTATGTGGAACCAGAGTGAAAAGTGAAGACTCATCAAAAGAAATTGAATTTCAGTGCTGTTCTGATGGTGACTTCTGTTCTGATAATCTGTAGTTCACTTGAGACGAACTAGCTAACCAGTCTGTGCTCAGCTGACTTTCTTGCCAAGTTGCAGAACCATCTTTTCAGAGCTTGACTACACTAACAATGTCACCTCTCTGTCTTCACACTACACCTCCCCTTTAGGTTGCCACCTGGTTGCTACCTGTCTAAAGTTGACATCATGTTCCTTTTCAGGAAAAAAGGAAATGGCGAAATTACAGAGATAGTTGTTGAAAATATTAATCTGTGCAAATGATCAAGGTTTCAAATTCTCTTGCAGCAGGTGGCAGCCCTTTCTCTGGAAGTTTCCTCAGTAGTAGTGACCCCTTACAGCACAATCCTACGCTTGTCTACTCAGAACAAAGTTAGCCCCATTGCGTTCGGTGGGCCTTATTCTTAGGAAAGTATCTATAGGATTGCAGCCTTGCTTCGCTTTAAGCACCCAGTCATACTCACAGTCAGGATGGTTAAAAGTTGGGTTCTTCCAACCCTTTCAGTAGATCCTTGTAAGAGAAATGAGGATTCTAATCTCCCCGAAGGATTGTGAGCTCAGTACACAGGTATGTTAGTTCCTGGAGAAAAATAAAGAATACCCAATTCTGATCATGTGTATGTCTTGTATGTTAGGCCTAATGGTAAATCAGCTAGTCTTCAAGTTCATCCTTCTCCTTCTCAGGATGGGTCGATGTTTGGAATTAAGGTGTGTTTTATGGCAGGGATGTAAGACACCAGAGGACTCGAGCCAGGGCTGCTGGGAGAGGTTGGATAAGACACCCCTCATCACTGCAAGGACCTGTGCGCTCGCATCATACCCCAAAGTTCTTATCCATCTCTCCTACAATGAACCTGCCAGACATGAGACAATTATAATGCTGTTACACTGTGGTTCTCAAACGTTTTAGCACTGGGACCCACTTTTTAAAATGACACTCTGTCGGGATCCACCTAGCTTTATGAGACTTAAAAAAAGATGATCTAGAAAGAAAAATATTATAATTTATTTAGAAGTAATATTTTATTTATCTATTTGTAAAGAACTCAATCCATTTCTCATAATGAGGCAGCCCTAATGATTAGCCCCAAGGCTTGAGGGGCTTAGTCATGTGACCCAGCCTTCACCTGCCCCCACTACCTGGCTGTCATTGACAGACTTGGAAAGAACACACCAGAAAAAAAGACGCTCAAACATTTATCTCCCTGTATTTACACAAGCTTGCAAACTACAGGAGCTCAGCTGCTTGCAGGGCAAATCATTTTTGAATAGCCTCAGACCTTGAGGCAATTAGTAATCTGATCTTTCCAGCACCAGTTTGCCTTTTCATTGGAGGCTCTGTGGTCTCAGTAATCAGGTCGTGACCCACCAAGTGGGTCCTGACCCACAGTTTGAGAAATGCTGCTGTAATACACCCCTGAATGGACCATGGACCAAACCAATATCTAACCTTCTCTATCGTTTTCCAGTAGGAAAAATATTAAAAACTAAAAAACCCTGTCTGGGCCAGCCTGGACCTCCTCCTGGCTTAGCTGGGGATCCCGCCTTGCCCTCCGCCACAGTGGCCCCTCTCGTCACCCCCACCAAGGCATCCAGAACGTGCCTCCAAGGGACGGGGCCTGGGGGCAGTGTGAGGTTATCAAAGGGGGTGACTGGAAACCCAGTAGTCTCCCATGCTCGCCGTTGGAGTCTAGGGGGCATGCAGGGGCAGGGCCACCAGGGAGAGCGTGGGAAAGACCCAACAGGAGGGGAGTAGGACCAGAGATGCCAGAAGCGAGACTTACATAAGAACATAAGAACGTAAGAAGAGCCCTGCTGGATCAGGCCAAAAGCCCATCTAGTCCAGCTTCCTGTGTCACACAGTGGCCCCACCAGATGCCTCAGGGAGCACACGAGACAACAAGATACCTGTGTCCAGTCGCCACTCCCTTGCACCTGGCACAGAGAAAACCCACTTGTAAAAAAAAAAAAAAAAAAAAACCAGGAGGTTGCTTATGGCTTGTAACCTGTGATGGTCTTTTCCTCCATGAATTTGTCCAAACCCCTTTTAAAGGCATCTAGGCCAGGTGCCATCACCACATCCTGTGGCAAGGAGTTCCACAGATGAATCACACGCTGGGTAAAGAAATATTTTCTTTTGTCTGTTCTAACTCTCCCTCCACTCAATTTTAGTGCGTGTCCCCTAGTTCTGGTGTTGTGCGAGAGGGAGAAGAATTTCCCTCTATCCACTCTCTCCATCCCATGCATAATTTTATAAGTCTCAATCATGTCCCCCCTCAGGCGCCTTTTTTCTAGGCTGAAAAGCCCCAGACGCTGTAGCCTTTCCTCGTAAGGGAGGTGCTCCAGCCCACAAATCATTCTGGTCGCTCTTTTCTGCACCTTTTCCAATTCAACTATATCCTTTTTGAGGTATGGTGACCAGAACTGGACACAATACTCCAGATGTGGCCTTACCATCGATTTGTACAAAGGCATAATGATATTGGCCATTTTATTCTCAATCCCCTTTTTAATGATCCCGAGCATGGAATTGGCCTTCTTCACAGCCGCCGCACACTGGGTCGACACTTTCATCGACCTGTCCACCAGCACCCCAAGATCTCTCTCTTCATCCGTCACAGACAACTCAGAACCCATTAGCGTATATGTGAAATTTTGGTTTCTTGCCCCAATGTGCATCACTTTGCACTTACTTACATTGAAGCGCATCTGCCATTTTGCTGCCCATTCTCCCAGTTTGGAGAGATCCTTCTGGAGCTCTTCACAGTCCCTGCTGGTCTTTACCACCCGGAAAAGTTTCGTGTCATCCGCAAACTTGGCCACCTCACTGCCTATCCCCAACTCCAGGTCATTTATGAATAAGTTGAAAAGCACCGGTCCCAAGACCGATCCTTGGGGCACACCGCTTTTCACCTCTCGCCATTGTGAAAATTGCCCATTGACTCCCACTCGCTGTTTCCTGGTCTTCAACCAGTTCCTAATCCACAAGAGGACCTGCCCTCTTATTCCCTGACTGTGGAGTTTTCGCAGGAGCCTTTCATGAGGGACCGTGTCAAACGCCTTCTGAAAATCCAGATATATAATATCCACGGGTTCGCTCGCATCCACATGCCTGTTGACCTTTTCAAAAAATTCTAACAGGTTTGTGAGGCAAGACTTCCCCTTGCAGAAGCCATGCTGACTCTCCCTCAGCAGAGCTTGTTCTTCTATGTATTTTAAGATTTTATCCTTAATGAGACTTTCCACCATCTTCCCTGGAACAGATGTTAGGCTGACTGGCCTGTAGTTTCCCGGGTCTCCCATCCTTCCTTTTTTAAAGATTGGCGTGACATTAGCTATCCTCCAATCCTCTGGCACAGTGGCTGTTTTAAGGGACAAGTTGCATATTTGGGTCAAGAGGTCAGCAACTTCATTCTTGAGTTCCTTCAGAACTCTTGGGTGGATGCCATCCGGGCCTGGTGATTTATTGATCTTTATTTTGTCTTAGGTCTACTCGGGAGGGGGGACCAAGGTCTGCTCGAGAGGAGGGACATAGGTCTACTTGAAGGTAAGGACCTAGGTCCGTCTACTCGGAGGGAGGAACGAAGAGCCAGGGCGGGACCAGGAAGGGAAAGGGCGAGGTCAGAAGGCATCCAGGACCATAAAGGCAGAGATGGCTGATGATGAGAGGAGGCTGGATGATGAGAGGAGGCTGGAGGCCTCTTACCTGCCCTTAGGTTTGAGCCCTTGACCTCTTGTAAGACCTGCCAGGGAGGGGGAAGAGGGTGAATCCAACCCCCTCCCCTGAGTAATTCTGTGGCCTACTAAGCAGCGGACTCTCTGCAAGTCAACTAAGGTCCTCCCATCCCTTCACCGGGCTGGAGAGCGATCCTTCAACCTCAACCCTTGGAGCTGGGCTTGCGCTGGCCACCCTGCTACTTGGGTTGCCAGAGCACAGACCCCAACAACCCCATTTATTCCACTTAATGGTACCAGCAGAAAGCAGACCCACCTGAATACATGGTTGAGACTCATACTATAGCCCCATAGATGCAAAGAGATTTAAAAGTCCACTCTGAAAAAACTAGGAGTCATGCAGCCGAAAAAATAGGCGTCGCCGGAAGCTGTTGCAAACGTGCCGTAAAGCATGTTTGCGACGACTCCGGAGTAAGGGAGGCCGGCCGCCGGAGCAAGTTCGGCCTTCCTCACTCCAGCGCTGGATCTCCATGCGGCTGGCAGCAGAAGGTGAGTCCTCCGCTGCTGGATGCATGGGCGGTCCGACCCGGGAGGGAGGGGTCCCTTTAGCCTAGCCGGCACGGGAGGGGTAGGAGATGGCATCGGCCATATCCCCGTCCCCTCGGCCACACCATTACACTGCCTCTTCTGCTTCGTTCAGCTATTTAGCTGGCGGAAATCCGAGGTGACCGATAGGGCCAGCCCGGGTTTACACTCGGGGAAGGGGACGAGCATCCCCGTACCCGAGTAGACCTCCGGCCTGCCGGACGATGGGACAGCCCGGGCGCAGGATGTTTGGAATTAAGGTGTGTTTTATGGCAGAAATGTGCATTGCCAGATCACCGACCACCTGTCGGAACAGGTAAGCCAGTGGGGGAAGCAGGAGAGGGGAGGGCGGGGAGTGGACAGAACCTGGTGGGAAGGGGGAGGAACAGGGGGCAGGGAGGAGACCCATTGCAGAGAGAGAGTCTTATGGAGAGGATTAACCCCTTTCCCTTCCAAACTCTTCGAATCTCCCCCCCCCCCCCCCCGCTGGATACAGCACAACGTTTCAGCGCTGCTGTACTAGCGGGGCTGGGAAGGATAGGTTTGGTTCACTAAAGATTGTTTATATCTGAAAAATCTGGACTTACAAGTTTAAGTCCAGTAACGTGATATGTTTAATTCAACTTCTAGTGTATGTTTGCATACGAATACCATGTTAAAGAGCAGTTTGATTAAACTTATGTATGTAATGAGATCACCCCTTAGAGAGCACAGTATAATTGATATAAATTCAACCCTGTTTTAACAGAATTTGTAAGGGGCACAATTATTATCAGGGAAGCTGAAAAACATTTTTTTCAACTCTGTTTTGTGACCATCTTAGCTATGCCGTTTGCAAACCCCTCCTTAGCTTCACGATCTCACAGACCTTAAAGAAAAATAATGATCTACCCTTGGGCTCTGTGTTGGGCCCATGGTGGGCGGTCTTAAAAATGCCCCACCACCCGCTGCAGACATTGAATAGTGATTGATCTGCTTCCCAGAACTAATGTTGGAAAGAGATTGTTTGAAACGGAACAAGAATGTTCTGAAACAGTACATTTTGGGGTGGCTCTATAACGGAGATAAAATCTTGTAGCATGACCAACTAGGAGATTCAGGGCAGGATGGTCATCATGTGGGCATAGAAAGGTACATAGAAACCCCATAGAAAGAGGCTGTGTTTTGTTTTGAGAGCTGAACGTGATAACTAGAACCATTGTTGACTACAGTGTGTACTTTCATCCCACTCTATTGAGCACAATAATGCAGGGACAGGCTGTTGCTCGGGGACAGAGAACCTTCTTTGCAGGCCAAAGGTTCCAGGTTTAATCTCTGGCAATGGTGCCCGCCTCCAGGTGCTCAGGGGCCCCCAGGTGAAGCCATTCTGTGGGCCCACCGTGGTACTCCTGCCTGCCCCATCATGGCACACTGGGTGCCAGCACTGCCACTGGTACTGAGGGTTCATTGGCTAACATGGTCAGGTGGGCCCTTTGATAGGTGTGGGCACCTGGACAGTGATTTTATTGCCTCCCCTGCCTGGTTGAACATTCCTGGTACAGCATGTGAGAGTGAAGCCCTGAAGGGCACCTGCCAGCCACAGGAGATAATGCTCAAAGAGATGGACAGGTAGACTGATTCAGTAAAAGGGAGCATCATGTGTTAAGCCCAAGAGCAATGAATCATTTTTGAGGAGGTCTTGCTAGTTCTAGAAGTTCAGGGGTGGGTGAGAATATTTGAAGGAACCAATGGTCAAGGCTGACTTTATACACCCTGAGACATGCCCATTCGAGTTACGCCCATTCGACTACAGGACTACAGAGACACGCCCATTCGGGTTACGAGAATTCTACTTTATGAGGAGTTTCACTTTATACTCCTACTTCGGCTTACGGAGCATTCTTCACATTTACAAGGACCACTTTGGATTTCACGCAACCTGCGAGCAGCCGGGGCACATGTGTCACCAACCAGACCAGCACTCGGCTCAGGGGTTGAATGTACCATACGTCCTCCAGACTTTAAGAATGGGGAGGGTGGGATGGAGCGGGAGGCGGGATACCGGGAGGCTTTAGGCCTCCTGGCTTTAGAAGTAGGTTTTCTCTGTGCCAGGTGCAAGGACGTGACAACAGGAAACAGGTTATCTTGTTGGCTGTGTGCTCCCTGAGGTATCTGGTGGGGACACTGTGTGATACGGGAAGCTGGACTAGATGGGTCTTTGGCCTGATCGAGCAGGGCTCTTCTTATGTTATGTTCTTATGAGGCAGGGTCAGCTCAACGGAGGCGACCAGGAAAAAAAAAACAATTTTAGACTCTAGCAATATTAGACTCTAGCAACAGAGTTCAAGGGCCTTGGTCTACCCCACAGCAGCTTCTAAGCAGATGTAACTATTAAATCTTTGGTGCTCTGCAGCGCCACCCTGTATGTGGCTGAGGGTTGTTGGAGCGCTCAAGCTCGCAGAATCAGGAGGAGGAGCCAATCAGGAGGAGCCAATCAGGTCCCATCTGCTCTTATATAAGTGCTGAAGAGTCCTACGTTTGAGCAGCTTATTGCTTGGGATAGACTGAGCCTTTACAGCCTGCCTGTTCCTCCTTACCAGCCTGGACAAGGAATAAAAACCAAACTGTCCACTGACGAGAGGTTGGTGCCCCTCTCTGTACCTACGCAAAAGCTACCTAGGAGAACACAGATTCTGCCTGGAGACAGAGCCCAGATATGGCAAAGGGTTGGCTACTTGCAATGTGTCTTTTCCACTGTCTCCTTTTAGGAGGTAAGTCTCAGTACAAGAGGTAAGGAGAGATAAACCACTCGTGTCCATACGCTACTCTCACCATCCCACGTTCTCCTTAAAATTCACAAGCACACACACCGCAAAGTGTGTGTTTTTAATGTAAGACTATATACTGGTTGGGGCATCTTCTGAAATGCAACCTTCAAGGAGTGTGCATAGCACACAGACGTGCTGCTCTGGAGTGTGGTCACTGGGAATAAATAACAGGTGAGGGGGAGAAAGATGCCTTTGTCCCTTCACTTTCTGACAACTGACCCCAAAGCAAGAAACCCGGCTATTTACTTTCGCTAGTTGGGAAATGAAGTGTTGAGAAGCAACTATCACTCCAGCCTTCTCTATTATATCTTATCTCCTGGCTCTTCATCCCACCCACACTCAGCAAACCATCTTCCTAATTTTCTTCCAGTAGTTCAGCTCTGCACAAACCAGGGTTTCTTTGTCCATCCTGGTCATCTAAGGAAAGAGCCAGGTCTGGAGCTGCAGGCCCAGCCCACATGTTGCCGGATTCCTGCTGTTGTAGCCCCAGCAGTGGATGGGAAAGGGCAGAAGTGTAGAATGAGGAGCAGCAGGTACAGATAACTGGGCAAACACAGGTCTACCTCAAATGGCTGATGCAATGGCAAGCCACCACCTGCGTTGGCAACTCTTCTCTTGTGTCTCTGTACTGATGTGAATACTCCAGGCTTTCTCTCCCCACTAGAAATGGGAAACTGATTTGACCCCTCCCAGAATTCCACCTGCTTGCTTTGTCCTGTTGGATTCAGTAGAGAGACTGAAGAACTGAACACGGGACATGTCTGGTGCCTCCCAGCAATGCCCTCTTCTAATGCACAGAGTCCCCCTGGCACTTTCCAGAGTTGGTTTGGTGAGGTTTTATCCCCAGGCAACGTTTGCTGGGAGTTGATTGAATGAAAATTCCTGTCTTTCACAGCCGATGCCGTCCAATGCCGAAAACATATTCTTCAGGTTTCTAACATGGAATTACTTACTCCTGACGATATCTGTGAAGATGCAGGCTGCATAGCATCTAAAATCTATATAGGTAAGGAGTTTTTTTCTGGAAGGGATATGAGTGTCTTTTGCACCACTCCCATAC
Organism: Plestiodon gilberti rubricaudatus; assembly: GCA_026170595.1. NCBI lineage: Eukaryota > Metazoa > Chordata > Lepidosauria > Squamata > Scincidae > Plestiodon > Plestiodon gilberti. The sequence goes on from JANXHW010000002.1 coordinate 249,275,020, forward strand.
TGTGGCCATGTAAAGGAGCAACGGTGACCAGAGGTGGAGGAGTGCATGTATCCTGTATCTTTACTGGTCCTTTTGCAGAAGAGGGAACTCTGGGAAATGTAGTATTTATACTGCCTCTCTCACTAACTTGTTAACACAAGAGTCTGAGAGAGAGAGAGAGAGAGAGAGAGAGAGCATATTTTATCATGTAGTCTGGAGTGCCTACACTTGTATGCCCACTGAATTTGTGGGTGTCAGCGGCAGAGTTTGAGGAATGCATAGATGTTTGGGGTGTGGCTACTGGATACGGCTCTGCTCCCCTTCCAAGTGTGGAGGACAATGACTTCCGCATCATCCTATGCATGTGAGCCTGGTGCACACCTGATAACTCCCAAGGTGCAAACACTTGGGTTATCTCCAGCATTAGGAGTGGGTACAAAAGGCAAGTTGGCATGTCACGCTGACCATCCCATAATTTCTCGACAAGGTAGGTGCTGAGATTTAAAGAAAGCTGAGTTCCACCACTCCTGCACAATGCCAATAATTGTGCAACTCTATCTCTCTGTGTGTTAAGAGAGGCCCCAACCCAACATACCATTCCATCCACTCAGCATTTGACATTCATCCCTATGGTCAATAATCACAAAAGATGGGTTTGAGCAGCAAAGGCAAGGCCTATCCTTTCCAGTTGTTATCACTCTAGTCACTGACATTCTCAGCCTCCCAGTCCGTTCTCTCACCACGGCACGCAACAGTGACTCCTCTCTGCCACCAAGGGTCATGAAAGCTTTATCAGTAACTTCTAGTCTGTCCCCCTTCCAGCACAAAACAGGTTGTTCCTGCTTAGCTTCCAGCCATCTTCTGGCTGTTCAACCTCAGGACCAGGGCCCCTGAGAGAGGGGTTAAAGGGGTAATTTGTACCCAGCCCCAGGGCGAAAAATGAGTCAAAAAGGGGGCCCAGAAGCAAAAAAGGGGGGCCAGGAGCCAAATTCATACGTAGGGAAGGGGCCCAAATAAACTTTGTACCCCCTGATAAAAATTTCTCTGAATAGCCCTGCTCAGGACCACACCTCCTGCCCACACTCGAGAATGACACTTGAGTCTGAAGGGTCCCAGAACGTCATCCTAATTAGAACAGCAGTAAGCCATGAAAGACAGAAGTAGCAGAGCCTACAAATAAAGACTGCCTTATTGACAGGAGGAGCCCGTGTTAGCTAGAGGAGCCCTGTTATAATGGCGGATTATTTCCAGACTATTAGCAGTAACCTTCTTTCTCTCCCAAATTCTAGGTGATGCACTGGATAAAAAAGTTTTGCGTTGCCTCCCAGCTGAGCCTGACTGGGAAGCCTTATGTGGAACCAGAGTGAAAAGTGAAGACTCATCAAAAGAAATTGAATTTCAGTGCTGTTCTGATGGTGACTTCTGTTCTGATAATCTGTAGTTCACTTGAGACGAACTAGCTAACCAGTCTGTGCTCAGCTGACTTTCTTGCCAAGTTGCAGAACCATCTTTTCAGAGCTTGACTACACTAACAATGTCACCTCTCTGTCTTCACACTACACCTCCCCTTTAGGTTGCCACCTGGTTGCTACCTGTCTAAAGTTGACATCATGTTCCTTTTCAGGAAAAAAGGAAATGGCCAAATTACAGAGATAGTTGTTGAAAATATTAATCTGTGCAAATGATCAAGGTTTCAAATACTCTTTTAGCAGGTGGCAGCCCTTTCTCTGGAAGTTTCCTCAGTAGTAGTGACCCCTTACAGCACAATCCTACACTTGGCTACTCAGAACAAAGTTAGCCCCATTGCGTTCGGTGGGGCTTATTCTTAGGAAAGTGTCTATAGGATTGCAGCCTTGCTTCGCTTTAAGCACCCAGTCATACTCACAGTCAGGATGGTTAAAAGTTGGGTTCTTCCAACCCTTTCAGTAGATCCTTGTAAGAGAAATGAGGATTCTAATCTGCCCGAAGGATTGTGAGCTCAGTACACAGGTATGTTAGTTCCTGGAGAAAAATAAAGAATACCCCATTCTGATCATGTGTATGTCTTGTATGTTAGGCCTAATGGTAAATCAGCTAGTCTTCAAGTTCATCCTTCTCCTTCTCAGGATGGGTCGATGTTTGGAATTAAGGTGTGTTTTATGGCAGGGATGTAAGACACCAGAGGACTCGAGCCAGGGTTGCTGGGAGAGGTTGGATAAGACATCTCTCATCACTCCAAGGACCTGTGCGCTCACATCATACCCCAAAGTTCTTCGTCCATCTCTCCTACAATGAACCTGCCAAACGTGAGACAATGCTGTAACACAGTGGTTCTCAAAGGTTTTAGCACTGGGACCCACTTTTTAAAATGACACTCTGTCGGGATCCACCTAGCTTTATGAGACTTAAAAAAAAGATGATCTAGAAAGAAAAAATATTATCATGTATTTAGAAGTAATAATTTATTTATCTATTTGTAAAGAACTCAATCCATTTCTCATAATGAGGCAGCCCTAATGATTAGCCCCAAGGCTTGAGGAGCTTAGTCATGTGACCCAGCCTTCACCTGCCCCCACTACCTGGCTGTCATTGACAGACTTGGAAAAAACACACCAGAAAAAAAGACGCTCAAACATTTATCTCCCTGTATTTACACAAGCTTGCAAACTACAGGAGCTCAGCTGCTTGCAGGGCAAATCACTTTTGAATAGCCTCAGACCTTGAGGCAATTAGTTATCTGATCTTTCCAGCACCAGTTTGCCTTTTCATTGGAGGCTCTGTGGGACCCACCAGTAATCAGGTCATGACCCACCAAGTGGGTCCTGACCCACAGTTTGAGAAATGCTGCTGTAACACAACCTTGAATGGACCATGGACCAAACCAATATCTAACCTTCTCTATCGTTTTCCAGTAGGGAAAATAATAAAAACTAAAAAACCCTGTCCGGGCCAGCCTGGACCTGCTCCTGGCTTAGCCGGGAATCCCGCCTTGCCCTCCGACACAGTGGCCCCTCTCGTCGCCCCCACCAAGGCATCCAGAACATTCCTCCAAGGGGCGGGGCCTGGGGGCAGTGTTAGGTTATCGAAGGGGGGTGACTGGAAACCCACTAGTCTCCCATGCTCGCCGTTGGAGTCTAGGGGGCATGTAGGGGCAGGGCCACCAGGGAGAGTGTGGGAAAGACCCAACAGGAGGGGAGTAGGACCAGAGAAGCCAGAAGCGAGACTTAGGTCTACTCGGGAGGGGGGACCAAGGTCTGCTCGAGAGGAGGGACATAGGTCTACTTGAAGGGAAGGACCTAGGTCCGTCTACTCGGAGGGAGGAACGAAGAGCCAGGTGGGACCGGGAAGGGGAAGGGCGAGGTCAGAAGGCATCCAGGACAATAAAGGCAGAGATGGCCGATGATGAGAGGAGGCTGGATGATGAGAGGAGGCTGGAGGCCTCTTACCTGCCCTTAGGTTTGAGCCCTTGACCTCTTGTAAGACCTGCCAGGGAGGGGGAAGAGGGTGAATCCAACCCCCTCCCCTGAGTAATTCTGTGGCCTACTAAGCAGCGGACTCTCTGCAAGCCAACTAATGTCCTCCCATCCCTTCACCGGGCTGGAGAGCGATCCTTCACCCTCAACCCTTGGAGCTGGGCTTGCGCTGGCCACCCTGCTACTTGGGTAGCCAGAGCACAGACCCCAACAACCCCATTTATTCCACTTAATGGTACCAGCAGAAAGCAGACCCACCTGAATACATGGTTGAGGCTCATACTATAGCCCCATAGATGCAAAGAGATTTAAAAGTCCACTCTGAAAAAACTAGGAGTCATGCAGCCGAAAAAATAGGAGTCGCCGGAAGCTGTTGCGAACGTGCCGTAAAGCATGTTTGCGACGACTCCGGAGTAAGGGAGGCCGGTCGCCGGAGCAAGGTCGGCCTCCCTCACTCCAGCGCTGGATCTCCATGCGGCTGGCAGCAGAAGGTGAGTCCTCCGCTGCTGGATGCATGGGCGGTCCGACCCGGGAGGGAGGGGTCCCTTTAGCCTAGCCTGCACGGGAGGGGCAGGGGATGGCATCGGCCATCTCCCCGTCCCCGCCGGGTCGGCTACACCGTTACACTGCCTCTTCTGCTTCGGCCAGCTATTTAGCTGGCGGAAATCCGAGGAGACCGATAGGGCCAGCCCGGGTTTACACTCGGGGAAGGGGACGAGCATCCCCGTACCCGAGTAGACCTCCGGCCTGCCGGACGATGGGACAGCCCGGGCGCAGGATGTTTGGAATTAAGGTTTGTTTTATGGCAGAAATGTGCATTGCCGGATCACCAACCACCTGTCGGAACAGGTAAGCCAGTGGGGGAAGCAGGAGAGGGGAGGGTGGGGAGTGGACAGAACCTGGTGGGAAGGGGGAGGAACAGGGGGCAGGGAGGAGACCCATTGCAGAGAGAGAGTCTTATGGAGAGGATTAACCCCTTTCCCTTCCAAAGTCTTCGAATCTTCCCCCCCCCCCCCCGCTGGATACAGCACAACATTTCAGCGCTGCTGTACTAGCGGGGCTGGGAAGGATAGGTTTGGTCCACTAAAGATTGTTTATATCTGAAAAATCTGGACTTACAAGTTCAAGTCCAGTAACGTGATATGTTTAATTCAACTTCTAGTGTATGTTTGCATACGAATACCATGTTAAAGAGCAGTTTGATTAAACTTATGTATGTAATGAGATCACCCCTTAGAGAGCACAGTATAATTGAAATAAATTCAACCCTGTATTAACAGCATTCGTAAGGGGCACAATTAGTATCAGGGAAGCTGAAAAACATTTTTTTCAACTCTGTATTGTGACCATCTTAGCTATGCCGTTTGCAAACCCCTCCTTAGCTTCACGATCTCTTTGATCTTAAAGAAAAATAAAGATACCCTTGGGCTCTGTGATGGGCCCATGGTGGGCGGTCTTAAAAATGCCCCACCACCCACTGCAGACATTGAATAGTGATTGATCTGCTTCCCGGAACTAATGTTGGAAAGAGATTGTTTGAAACGGAAGAAGATTGTTCTGAAACAGTACATTTGGGGGTGGCTCAGTAATAAGGAGATAAAATCTTGTAGCATGACCAACTAGGAGATTCAGGGCAGGATGGTCATCATGTGGGCATAGAAAGGTACATAGAAACCCCATAGAAAGAGGCTGTGTTTTGTTTTGAGAGCTGAACGTGATAACTAGAACCACTGTTGACCACAGTGTGTACTTTCATCCCACTCTATTGAGCACAATAATGCAGGGACAGGCTGTTGCACGGGGACAGAGAACCTTCTTTGAAGGCCAAAGGTTCCAGGTTTAATCTCTGGCAATGGTGCCCGCCTCCAGGTGCTCAGGGGCCCCCAGGTGAAGCCATTCTGTGGGCCCACCATGGTACTCCTGCCTGCCCCATCATGGCACACTGGGTGCCAGCACTGCCACTGGTACTGAGGGTTCATTGGCTAACATGGTCAGGTGGGCCCTTTGATAGGTGTGGGCACCTGGCCAGTGATTTTATTGCCTCCCCTGCCTGGTTGAACATTCCTGGTACAGCATGTGAGACTGAAGCCCTGAAGGGCACCTGCCAGCCACAGGAGATAATGCTCAAAGAGATGGACAGGTAGACTGATTCAGTAAAAGGGAGCATCATGTGTTAAGCCACAGAGCAATGGATCATTTTTGAGGAGGTCTTGCTAGTTCTAGAAGTTCAGGGGTGGGTGAGAATATTTGAAGGAACCAATGGTCAAGGCTGACTTTATACACCCTGAAACATGCCCATTCGAGTTACGCCCATTCGACTACAGAGACACGCCCATTCGGGTTACGAGAATTCTACTTTATGAGGAGTTTCACTTTATACTCCTACTTCGGCTTACGGAGCATTCTTCACATTTACAAGGACCACTTTGGATTTCACGCAACCTGCGAGCAGCCGGGGCACATGTGTCACCAACCAGACCAGCACTCGGCTCAGGTGTTGAATGTACCATACGTCCTCCAGACTTTAAGAATGGGGAGGGTGGGATGGAGCGGGAGGCGGGATACCGGGAGGCTTTAGGCCTCCTGGCTTTAGAAGTAGGTTTTCTCTGTGCCAGGTGCAAGGAAGTGACAACAGGAAACAAATTATCTTGTTGGCTGTGTGCTCCCTGAGGCATCTGGTGGGGACACTGTGTGATACGGGAAGCTGGACTAGATGGGCCTTTAGCCTAATCCAGCAGGGCTCTTCTTATGTTATGTTCTTATGAGGTGGGGACAGCTCAATGGAGGCGACCAGGAAAAAAAAAAACAATTTTAGACTCTAGCAATATTAGACTCTAGCAACAGAGTTCAAGGGCCTTGGTCTACCCCACAGCAGCTTCTAAGCAGATGTAACTATTAAATCTTTGGTGCTCTGCAGCGCCACCCTGTATGTGGCTGAGGGTTGTTGGAGCTCTCAAGCTGGCAGGATCAGGTGACTGGAGGTGCCAATCAGGTCCCATCTGCTCTTATATAAGTGCTGACGTTTGAGCAGCTTATTGCTTGGGGTAGACTGAGCCTTTACAGCCTGCTTGTTCCTCCTTACCAGCCTGGACAAGGAATAAAAACCAAACTGTCCGCTGACGAGAGGTTGGTGCCCCTCTCTGTACCTACGCAAAAGCTACCTAGGAGAACACAGATTCTGCCTGGAGACAGAGCCCAGATATGGCAAAGGGTTGGCTACTTGCAACGTGTCTTTTCCACTGTCTCCTTTTAGGAGGTATGTCTCAATACAAGAGGTATGGAGAGATTAACCACTCGTGTCCATACGCTACTCTCTCCATCCCAGGTTCTCCATGAAATTCACAACCACGCACACACCGCAAAGTGTGGTTTTTTTTACTGGTTGGGGCATCTTCTGAAATGCAACCTTCAAGGAGTGTGCATAGCACACAGACGTGCTGCTCTGGAGTGTGGTCACTGGGAATAAATAACAGGTGAGGGGGAGAAAGATGCCTTTGTCCCTTCACTTTCTGACAACTGACCCCAAAGCAAGAAGCCCGGCGGTTTACTTTGGGCTGGTTGGGAAATGAAGAGTCGAGAAGCATCTATCACTCCAGCCTTCCCTACTATTTCTTTTCTCCTGGTTCTGCATCCTTCTGTGTCCTGGTTTTATCCCACCCACACTCAGCAACCCATCTTCCTAATTTTCTTCCAGTAGTTCAGCTCTGCACAAACCAGGGTTTCTCTGTCCATCCTGGTCATCTAAGGAAAGGCTGAGGCCCGGCCCACATGTTGCCGGATTCCTGCTGTTGTAGCCCCAGCAGTGGATGGGAAAGGGCAGAAGTGTAGAATGAGGAGCAGCAGGTACAGATAACTGTTTGGGCAAACACAGGTCTACCCCAAATGGCTGAAGCAATGGCAAGCCACCACCTGGGTTGGCAACTCTTCTCTTGTGTCTCTGTACTGATGTGAATACTCCAGGCTTTCTCTCCCCACTAGAAATGGGAAACTGATTTGACCCCTCCCAGACTTCCACCTGCTTGCTTTGTCCTGTTGGATTCAGTAGAGAGAATGAAGAACTGAACACGGGACATGTCTGGTGCCTCCCAGCAATGCCCTCTTCTAATGCACAGAGTCCCCCCCTGGCACTTTCCAGAGTTGGTTTGGTGAGGTTTCATCCCCAGGCAACGTTTGCTGGGAGTTGATTGAATGAAAATTCCTGTCTTTCGCAGCCGATGCCGTCAAATGCCGAAATCATGTTCTTCAGGTGTCTAACATGGAATTACTTACTCCTGACGATATCTGTGAAGATGCAGGCTGCCTAGCCACTAAAGTCTATATAGGTAAGGAGTTTTTCCTGGAAGGGATATGAGTGTCTTTTGCACCACTCCCATACGGTGGCCATGTAAAGGAGCAACGGTGACCAGAGGTAGAGGAGTGCATGGATCCTGTATTACTGGTCCTTTTGCAGAAGAGGGAACTCTGGGAAATGTATTATTTATATTGCCTCTCTCACTAACTTGTTAACACAAGAGAGAGAGAGAGAGAGAGAGAGAGAGAGAGAGAGAGAGAGAGAGAGAGAGAGAGAGCAAGCATATTTTATCATGTAGTCTGGAGTGCCTACACTTGTATGCAATTTGTGGGTGTCAGCGGCAGGGTTTGAGGAATGCATAGACGTTTGGGGTGCGGCTACTGGATACGGCTCTGCTCCCCTTCCAAGTGTGGAGGACAATGACTTCGGCATCATCCTATGCATGTGAGCCTGGCGCACACCTGCTAACTCCCAAGGTACAAACACTTGGGGTATCTCCAGCCTTAGGAGTGGGTACAAAAGGCATGTTGCCGTGTCACACTGACCATCCCATAATTTCGCGACAAGTTAGATGCTGAGATTTAAAGAAAGCCGAGCTCCAGTTCACTCCTGCACAATGCCAATAATCTCTCTCTCTCTCTCTCTCTCTCTCTCTCTCTCTCTCTCTCTCTCTGTTAAGACCCAACATACCATTCCATCCACTCAGCATTTGACATTCATCCCTATGGTCAATAATCACAAAAGATGGGTTTGAGCAGCAAAGGCAAGGCCTATCCTTTCCAGTTGTTATCACTCTAGTCACTGACATTCTCAGCCTCCCAGTCTGTTCTCTCACCACGGCACGCAACAGTGACTCCTCTCTGCCACCAATGGTCATGACAGGTTTATCAGTGACTTCCAGTCTGTCCCCCTTCCAGCACAAAACAGGTGTGCTCTTGCTTAGCTTCCAGCCATCTTCTGACAGTTCAACCTCAGGACCAGGGCCCCTGAGAGGGGGGTTAAGGGGGTAATTTGTACCCAGCCCCAGGGCGAAAAATGTGTCAAAAAGGGGGCCCTGAAGCAAAAAAGGGGGGCCAGGAGCCAAATTCATACGTAGGGAAGGGGCCCAAATAAACTTTGTACCCCTGATAAAAATTCTCTGAATAGCCCTGCTCAGGACCACACCTCCTGCCCACACTCGAGAATGACACTTGAGTCTGAAGGGTCCCAGAACGTCATCCTAATTAGAACAGCAGTAAGCCATGAAAGCCAGCAGTAGCAGAGCCTACAAATAAAGACTGCCTTATTGACAGGAGGAGCCCGTGTTAGCTAGAGGAGCCCTGTTATAATGGCGGATTATTTCCAGACTATTAGCAGTAACCTTCTTTCCCAAATTCTAGGTGATGCACTGGATAAAAAAGTTTTGAGTTGCCACCCAGCTGACTCAGACTGGGATACCTTATGTGGAACCAGAGTGAAAAGTGAAGACTCATCACAAGAAATTGAATTTCAGTGCTGTTCAGATGATGACTTCTGTTCTGATAATCTGTAGTTCACTTGAGACGAACTAGCTAACCAGTCTGTGCTCAGCTGACTTTCTTGCCAAGTTGCAGAACCATCTTTTCAGAGCTTGACTACACTAACAATGTCACCTCTGTCTTCACACTACACCTCCCCTTTAGGTTGCCACCTGGTTGCTACCTGTCTAAAGTTGACATCATGTTCCTTTTCAGGAAAAAAGGAAATGGCGAAATTACAGAGATAGTTGTTGAAAATATTAATCTGTGCAAATGATCAAGGTTTCAAATTCTCTTGCAGCAGGTGGCAGCCCTTTCTCTGGAAGTTTCCTCAGTAGTAGTGACCCCTTACAGCACAATCCTACGCTTGTCTACTCAGAACAAAGTTAGCCCCATTGCGTTCGGTGGGCCTTATTCTTAGGAAAGTATCTATAGGATTGCAGCCTTGCTTCGCTTTAAGCACCCAGTCATACTCACAGTCAGGATGGTTAAAAGTTGGGTTCTTCCAACCCTTTCAGTAGATCCTTGTAAGAGAAATGAGGATTCTAATCTCCCCGAAGGATTGTGAGCTCAGTACACAGGTATGTTAGTTCCTGGAGAAAAATAAAGAATTCCCAATTCTGATCATGTGTATGTCTTGTATGTTAGGCCTAATGGTAAATCAGCTAGTCTTCAAGTTCATCCTTCTCAGGATGGGTCGATGTTTGGAATTAAGGTGTGTTTTATGGCAGGGATGTAAGACACCAGAGGACTCGAGCCAGGGCTGCTGGGAGAGGTTGGATAAGCCACCCTTCATTACTCTAAGGACCTGTGCGCTCACATCATACCCCAAAGTTCTTCGTCCATCTCTCCTACAATGAACCTGCCAAACGTGAGACAATTATAATGCTGTAACACACTGGTTCTCAAACGTTTTAGCACTGGGACCCACTTTTTAAAATGACACTCTGTCGGGATCCACCTAGCTTTATGAGACTTAAAAAAAGATGATCTAGAAAGAAAAAATATTATAATTTATTTAGAAGTAATATTTTATTTATCTATTTGTAAAAAACTCAATCCATTTCTCATAATGAGGCAGCCCTAATGATTAGCCCCAAGGCTTGAGGAGCTTAGTCATGTGACCCAGCCTTCACCTGCCCCCACTACCTGGCTGTCATTGACAGACTTGGAAAAAACACACCAGAAAAAAAGACGCTCAAACATTTATCTCCCTGTATTTACACAAGCTTGCAAACTACAGGAGCTCAGCTGCTTGCAGGGCAAATCACTTTTGAATAGCCTCAGACCTTGAGGCAATTAGTTATCTGATCTTTCCAGCACCAGTTTGCCTTTTCATTGGAGGCTCTGTGGGACCCACCAGTAATCAGGTCATGACCCACCAAGTGGGTCCTGACCCACAGTTTGAGAAATGCTGCTGTAACACAACCTTGAATGGACCATGGACCAAACCAATATCTAACCTTCTCTATCGTTTTCCAGTAGGAAAAATAATAAAAACTAAAAAACCCTGTCCGGGCCAGCCTGGACCTGCTCCTGGCTTAGCCGGGGATCCCGCCTTGCCCTCCACCACAGTGGCCCCTCTCGTCGCTCCCACCAAGGCATCCAGAACGTGCCTCCAAGGGGCGGGGGCAGTGTGGGGCCTGTGTGAGGTTACCGAAAGGGGTGACTGGAAACCCACTAGTCTCCCGTGCTCGCCGTTGGAGTCTAGGGGGCATGTAGGGGCAGGGCCACCAGGGAGAGCGTGGGAAAGACCCGACAGGAGGGGAGTAGGACCAGAGAAGCCAGAAGCGAGACTTAGGTCTACTCGGGAGGGGGGACCAAGGTCTGCTCGAGAGGAGGGACATAGGTGTACTTGAAGGGAAGGACCTAGGTCCGTCTACTCGGAGGGAGGAACGAAGAGCCAGGGCGGGACCAGGAAGGGGAAGGGCGGGGTAAGAAGGCATCCAGGACCATAAAGGCAGAGATGGCCGATGATGAGCGGAGGCTGAAGGCCACTTTCCTGCCCTTAGGTTTGAGCCCTTGACCTCTTGTATGACCTGCCAGGGAGGAGGAAGTGGGTGAATCCAACTCCCTCCCCTGAGTAATTCTGTGGCCTACTAAGCAGCGGACTCTCTGCAAGTCAAGTAAGGTCCTCCCATCCCTTCACCGGGCTGGAGAGCGATCCTTCACCCTCAACCCAGGGGCGGAACTCGAGCAGAGCGCGTGGAGCAGCTGCTCCAGGCACGGGGGCGGGGTGGGTGGCGCACTTGGCGTGGGGGAGCACTTACTGTAGTGATGCGCCGCCTCGTTTTGGCCCGCCCACCGTCCCTGGAACCCGTTCGGCTCCGAAATGACTTCAAAACCGGGGGGGCGCGTCGATGTGACGCGACGCAGGCCCCGCCCTCGCTCCGGGCGCCGGGAGGGTGTCCGTCATTTCTGCCTCAACCCTTGTAGCTGGGCTTGCACTGGCCACCCTGATACTTGGGTTGCCAGAGCACAGACCCCAACAACCCCATTTATTCCACTTAATGATACCAGCAGAAAGCAGACACACCTAAATACATGTTTGAGGCTCATACTATAGCCCCATAGATGCAAAGAGATTTAAAAGTACACTCTTTAAAGTCCACTCTGAAAAAATTAGGAGTCATGCAGCAGAAAAAATAGGAGTCGCTGAAAGCCGTCACGAACGTGCCGTAAAGCATGTTTGCGACGACTCTTGAGTAAGGGAGGCCGGCCGCTGGCGCAAGGTCGGCCTCTCTCACTCCAGCGCTGGATATCCATGCGGCTGGCAGCAGAAGGTGAGTCCTCCGCTGCTGGCCGCATGGGGGGTCTGACCCTGGAGGGAGGGGTCCCTTTAGCCTAGCCTGCACGGGAGGGGCAGGGGATGGCATCGGCCATATCCCCGTCCCCGCCGGGTCGGCTACACCGTTACACTGCCTCTTCTGCTTCGGCCAGCTATTTAGCTGGCGGAAATCCGAGGAGACCGATAGGGCCGGCCCGGGTTTACACTCGGGGAAGGGGACGAGCATCCCCGTACCCGAGTAGACCTCCGGCCTGCCGGACGATGGGACAGCCCGGGCGCAGGATGTTTGGAATTAAGGTGTGTTTTATGGCAGAAATGTGCACTGCCAGATCACCGACCACCTGTCGGAACAGGTAAGCCAGTGGGGGGAGCAGGAGAGGGGAGGGCGGGGAGTGGACAGAACCTGGTGGGAAGGGGGAGCAACAGGGGGCAGGGAGGCTGCAGGAGGGCTAGATTTGGGGGCAATGGCACACACTGGATCCTGTCCCTTCGGCAGTAGCCTCCCTGCCCCCTTTCTCTTCTCAGACTTGTGCCAGCAAAATTGCTGGCGCAGGTCTGAGGAAACCCATTGCAGAGAGAGAGGCTTATGGAGGGGTAAGAAAGAGGATTAACCCCTTTCCCTTCCAAAGTCTTCGAATCTCCCCCCCCCCCGCAGGATACAGCACAACGTTTCAGCGCTGCTGCACTAGCGGGGGTGGGAAGGATAGGTCTCGTCTGCTAAAGACTGAAAAATGTTGCTCAAGTCCAGTAACGTGATATGTTTAATTCAACTTCTAGTGTATATTTGCATACGAATACCATGTTAAAGAGCAGTTTGATTAAACTTATGTATGTAATGAGATCACCCCTTAGAGAGCACAGTATAATTGAAATAAATTCAACCCTGTTTTAACAGCATTCGTAAGGGGCACAATTAGTATCAGGGAAGCTGAAAAACGTTTTTTTCAGGTCTGTTATGTGACCATCTTAGCTATGCCATTTGCAAACCCCTCCTTAGCTTCACGATCTCACAGACCTTAAAGAAAAATAAAGATCTACCCTTGGGCTCTGTGATGGGCCCATGGTGGGCAGTCTTAAAAATGCCCCACCACCCGCTGCAGACATTGAATAGTGATTGATCTGCTTCCCGGAACTAATGTTGGAAAGAGATTGTTTGAAACGGAAGAAGATTGTTCTGAAACAGTACATTTGGGGGTGGCTCAATAAGGAGATAAAATCTTGTAGCATGACCAACTAGGAGATTCAGGGCAGGATGGTCATCATGTGGGCATAGAAAGGTACATAGAAACCCCATAGAAAGAGGCTGTGTTTTGTTTTGAGAGCTGAACGTGATAACTAGAACCACTGTTGACCACAGTGTGTACTTTCATCCCACTCTATTGAGCACAATAATGCAGGGACAGGCTGTTGCTCGGGGACAGAGAACCTTCTTTGCAGGCCAAAGGTTCCAGGTTTAATCTCTGGCAATGGTGCCCGCCTCCAGGTGCTCAGGGGCCCCCAGGTGAAGCCATTCTGTGGGCCCACCATGGTACTCCTGCCTGCCCCATCATGGCACACTGGGTGCCAGCACTGCCACTGGTACTGTGGGTTCACTGGCTAACATGGTCAGGTGGGCCCTTTGATAGGTGTGGGCACCTGGCCAGTGATTTTATTGCCTCCCCTGCCTGGTTGAACATTCCTGGTACAGCATGTGAGACTGAAGCCCTGAAGGGCACCTGCCAGCCACAGGAGATAATGCTCAAAGAGATGGACAGGTAGACTGATTCAGTAAAAGGGAGCATCATGTGTTAAGCCACAGAGCAATGGATCATTTTTGAGGAGGTCTTGCTAGTTCTAGAAGTTCAGGGGTGGGTGAGAATATTTGAAGGAACCAATGGTCAAGGCTGACTTTATACACCCTGAGACATGCCCATTCGAGTTACGCCCATTCGACTACAGAGACACGCCCATTCGGGTTACGAGAATTCTACTTTATGAAGAGTTTCACTTTATACTCCTACTTCGGCTTACGGAGCATTCTTCACATTTACAAGGACCAATTTGGATTTCACGCAACCTGCGAGCGGCCGGGGCACATGTGTCACCAACCAGACCAGCACTCGGCTCACGTGCGGAATGATACGACCTCCAGACTCTAGGAATGGGGAGGGTGGGATGGAGTGGGAGGCGGGATGCCGGGAGGCGGGGACAGCTCAATGGAGGTGACCAGAAAAGAAAAAACAATTTGGTCCATAGTCACTCTTTTCTTGTAGGCAGCTGGGCCGGGTTGTAGACTCGCATGCCAGAGAAATGGATGTGCCACCCACCCACCCCCATCAGCAAAGTGTGCGGCGGCACACGGTGTGGTAGTTTGTCTTACTCCTGTCTCTGATTGCTTGGCATCGACAGGATAATAGGAAGGTCGATTAGCAGCAGTGGGAGACTCTGGGGGGCGAATAGGGAAAATCTTGGGGAACCAGAGTTTCTCAGAGGAAGCAACGTATGTGCAAAGCACACAGCAAAGGAATCCCAAGTGCAAACTGCGTTCAGTTCTCCTCTCAGAGTACTTGTGCCATAAACATTGAGTATCATATGTATATTGGTGAGTGTGGTTTCAGGTGTATGGTGTGTAGTTGCTAGGAAAGAGCTTAACGAGAGCAGGTAAACAGCCATATGATAGAGCAATGAATGAAAGGAAAATGACTTGTTAAGTTGTATCATGATAACTAATATTAACGTAATTGTGTCCATTTAAATGGAATTTGCTCTTTTAGCATAAATGGGCATTATTTGGGGGACTCAAAAACATCTTTCCCATTGAAATTAATGATAATTATATGTTCAACTTACGAGCATTTGCCCTACAAAGGGTTCTTCTTCAGGAACAAATTACCCTCATATGGCAGGGGAAGGCTGTATAAAGCATGTCTGCCACAAGTTTTATGTTCCATCTCTTAAACAGTGGGTTGATTTGTGAAATATAGATGCATTTTCTGACAAATTTATAAGGCACCTGCGGTTCTGAGCCATGGACTTTAGCAGCAGAGCCCAGGCACCTTGTTCCCTTCACAACCAAGCAGAAGGATCTATTACACCACCCTGCAGGTGGTCAGAGAGTTACTGGAGTACTCAAACCTGCAGGATCAGGTGATTTGAGAAGCCAGTAAGGTTGATCTGGGCTTAGGTAAGTGCTGAATCTGGTATGTGTCTCAAGGTTGAGCAGTTTCTTCCTTGGTATAAGCTGAGCTGCTCCAGCCTGCCCGCTTGCCTGCCCGTCCTTACCAGCCTGGACAAAGAATTAAAACCAAACTGTCAATTGACGAGAGGCTGGTGTCCCTCTCTGTACTTGAAAGCTACGCAGTGGGGCACAGATTTTTCCTGGAGACTCAGAACCCAGATATGGCGAAGGGTTGGCTACTTGCAATTGGTCTTTTCCACTGTCTCATGTCAGGAGGTAAGTCACAGTACAAGAGGTAAGGAGAGATAGGCCACCCATGTCCATATTTCACTCCCCCCCCCATCCCACCTGCTTTTTAAACTAGAAAGGGTAGTTGGGGCATCTTCTGGAATGCAAGTTCAAGGAGTGCGCATAGCACACAAACATGCTGCTCTGCAGTGTGGACAACATTAGTAACTTTATACTACTACTAATAATAATAAACACAACAACGATTATGATTGGGAAGAAAAGAATGGTTTGTATATTGTATGGGAAGTGTGATCAAATGCATCACTCTGTGCATAGCTGTGCATGGCGTCCCTTTTGGCAGAAGCTACAATAGCGTGAATGAGAGGCAGGGTTTTGCCCCACCTCATCCATGATCCACAGGGCAGAGATTTGCTTTGTCCCAAGTCAATAGTTGGCTGCCATTGAAACAAAGGGCAAAAATACCATCAGAACAAAGGGACCTTTCCTTGGGATGCAAATCCCCTCCTTTGAGGGGGTTGTCACTAATGTAACGGGTTAGTAAGACTGTGCCAACCGTGAGATAAAATCTTATTGCTCAGAATGGAGTCGGGGGGGGGGGTGCTGGGGAGGCAGATCTTTGCAAATTTTGCCAGGCCTGTGACGGAAACCATCATTTGGAGCCAGTCCAAGGAAGAGCCCAGCACAAACTTAACTATTTAGCTAAGGTGCGTGGTTTAAAAAACAAAGAAACTGGTGAGGTGAAGAAGGATGTCATTGTCCCTTGTGTGTTTGCACAGCCCTGCTTTGGAATTACCAGTTCCACCATCAGAACTGGGGGTTCAGGAGGAGACAAGTCACCTCCTTTCACAGGAGGATGTCTGGTTACGGTGGAGGCAATGAATCTTTCACACCAGGACCTCGGAGTGGGGGGTTAAGGGGGTAATTTGTACCCGGTTCCAGGGCGAAAAACTGGTGAAAAAGGGGGCCCTGAAGCAAAAAAGGGGGCCCAGGAGCCAAATGCATATGTAGGGAAGGGCTTCTAAAGCCTCCCACCACTCAGTTTGTCGCACACAAGATGGAGAATGGCAGAAAGAGGCACAGGGACTCCACAAACCCAGCTTCACACAGGCTGGATAACTTGACTGGCAGGTCAGATCCGGCCTGCGGGCAATAGGTTGCCAACTCCTGCAAAACGGTATCCTTCTTATGGAGAATTCTTCATTGCATGCCAACTGTCAGCCTGCTGCGTGTGTGTGTGTGTGTGTGTGTGAGAGAGAGAGAGAGAGAGAGAGAGAGACAGACAGACAGACAGACAGACAGACAGACAGACAGACAGACAGACAGACTCAGAGTAGATGAATTCTTAGGTTGGTATTAGTGATTGGTATTTGCTGTTTCTGAGTGATTCATGTCAGGATCAAAGAACCTACTCTTCCTGGGGGCTGGGGCTCCCTGGCACTTGCACAACCCCTCCTAGCCCCCCCCCCCCAGGCCCAGACTCCGTCAGGCCAGAATCAGTTTGCCCTCTAACTCTGCAATGTTATTCCAATCCTAAACACGCAGAACTGGCTTTGGCTCCTCTCCGCTGCCTCCCAGCTTGACTCATCTGCTGGCTTTGTCCTGTTGAATTCAGCTGGGAGAACTAGGAACTGAACCTGGGGTATGTCCGGTGGCTCCCAGCAATGCCTTCTTCTAGCACACAGAATCCCCCTGGCATTTTACAGAGGATAGAACTGGTTTGGCGAGCATTTCCCCCTATGGCAATGTTTGCAGAAAGTTGTTTGAATGAAAATGCCTGTCTTTTACTGCAGATGCCATCCAATGCCACTCGTGCAATCTTGTGAGTCCACAGTGGTTGTGTCCTCCTTCTTTCCCTACATGTGAGGGTCTAGGCTGCATAGTCACCAAACACTTTTCAGGTAAAAGGTTTTTCCTGGAAGGGGTCTGAGAGTCTTTGTTACCATTCCCCTACTGTGGCTGTGCAACGGAGCAATGGTGGCCCGATACAGAGGAGTGCCTGGATCCATCCTGTATGTTTACTGGTTGTTGTGCAGCAGACAGAACGTGGGCAAGTGCAGCATTTCTCACCTCTGCACCACAACTGCACCTGCCAAACAGAGTTTATGCCACAATCAATTTGTCACAGCCCAATCCTGAGGGCTGCGCTGCCAGAACCCATGTTCCAGCAGCACAGCGTCATTTGCGACATCTCAAAGTGTGATGCGCTCTTGCGCACAGCCAGGCTGCCGGGGTCAGCCGCACAGCAGTGGTCTTCTAGAATGCTAGGAGCACTGGTAAGTTGTGGCAGGGGTGGGCAATAGGAGGGGAGGGGGTGAATGGGGGAGTGTCTCTGCAGGGGGTGAGCAGAAGGAACAATGGGAGGAATGGGTGGATTCTGGGAGTCGCGACTTGCACCGGTTTGCACAGCCCATCCCTTCTCCAGTTCCCTCTCCGTTAGGCTCCTCAGAACTACGCGAGCAAAATGGCTGGTGCAGATCCAGGGAAGCCCATTGGGGCAGAGGAGTCTTGCCCCAGGGTCAGGGAACAATCGTTCCCTTACCTTAAGGAGACCTCCGCAACTGCACCCCCACCTCAGGATGCAGCGCCTGCCCCATTGGCACGGCTGCATCAGCAGTGGGGGAATTAGTTAGGATTGGGCCCACAGTTGTCCGCTGCCACAGCTTTCTGTGCTTGCTCCAACAGATGATCACAGTGTCTGTATGAACCATATTCCCATGTGTCCCATGAACCATATTCCGCCATTGCTGTCTCCTTACCATCTCCTCCTCCTCCTCCTCCTCGCCACCGCCGCCGCTGCCGCCGCCGGCCCCACGCTCACCTCGGTGCGAGTCAGCTCCTTTTAAAATTGGCTGTTCTGTACATGCGCAGAACGCCTAAGAGGCCAAGAGAGCCTCTTTAAAAAGGAGCCGACTCGCGCCGAGGTGAGCGCGGGGCCGGCAGCGGCGGCGGCGAGGAGGAGGCTGAAGAAGGAGGTAAGGAGAGCAATGGCGCTCCCGGCCCCTGAGCGCCCACCCCCATCGCTCTCCCTACCTTCTTCAGCCTCCTCGCCGCCGCCAGCCCCGCGCTCACCTCGGTGCGACTTTTAAACAGCCACGCCGAGGTGAGCGCGGGGCCGGCGGCGGCGCCCCGGCTGAAGATGGCGCCCCCCGGAAGATGGCGCCTGGGGCCCGAGGACCCCCCCAAAGAACGCCACTGGCTTCCATTTCTTCCCCTTCTATTTGCCAGGAATTGATGAGAATGAAAAGTGACAGTTAAGTTAGAAAGTGAGAGTTGGGAGTTGAAAGGAAAGTTAAAGATCATAATGAATTTGTTGTTGTTGTTCAGTTGTTAAGTCGTGTCCGACCCTTGAACCATATCCCATGGTTCCGTGAACCATATCCCGCCAGGCCTTCCTGTCCTCCACTATCTTCCTAAGTTCGCTCATTTTCATGTTCGTTGCATCAGTGATGCTGTCTAACCATCTCATCCTTGGCCTTCCCCTTCTCCTTTTGCCTTCAATCTTTCCCAGCATCAGAGTCTTCTCCAGAGACTCCTCTCTTCGCATTAGGTGGCCAAAATATTTGAGCTTCAGCCTCAGTACCTGTCCTTCCAGGGAACAGTCAGGGTTGATTTCATTTAGGGTTGACTGATTTGATCTCCTAGGAGTCCAAGGGACTCTCAGGAGTCTTCTCCAGCACCACGGTTCAAAAGCCTCTATTCTTCGGCGCTCAGCCTTCCTTATGGTCCAACTCTCGCAACCATACATTGCTACTGGGAACACCATCACCCTGACTACACAAACTTTTGTTGGCATGGTGATATCTCTGCTTTTTATTATGCTATCTAAATTTGCCATAGCTTTCCTTCCAAGGAGTAAGCGTCTTTTAATTTCATGGCTGCTGTCTCCGTCTGCAGTGATCTTGGAGCCCAAAAAAGTAAAATCTGTTACTGCTTCCATTTCTGCCCCTTCTATTTGCCAGGAATTGATGGGACCAGATGCCATGATCTTAGTTTTATTAATGTTGAGTTTCAAGCCAACTTTTGCACTCTCCTCTTTCACTCTCATCAAGAGGCTCTTTAGTTCTTCTTCACTTTCTGCCATTAGGCAGAATGCATAGATAATGACTTTACTGTCGTTCTAGGCACGGGAGCCTGGCGCACATCTGCTTAACTCCCCAAGGCTGTTTGGGTCAGTTTACTGTCTCTGTACAATAGCCTGAAGTGGCAAGCTCCCAAGTAGGTCCAGGGGGTGCAAGAGACCAGAAGGGGTGTCACTCTGACCATCCCACAATTTGTCGATGAGATAGGTGCTGGGATTTAAGTTCAAATATAACCCTGCAGAATGCCAGCTCTCTCTCTCTCTCTCTCTCTCTCTCTCTCTCTCAACCAAGGGTGGCCAAGCTTCCACCATTAGGGCCTCTGTGTTTGTAAGAGTTGTGTAGAAGACTGATGGTGCTACTAAAGCAGCTGCACCTGCTGAAAATGCCCTCATCTATACAAACATTAAAGGGCCAGGAGTAGGCTTACCAGATCTCCAACCGGGACAGAGTGCTAGACCTTTAGGAGAAGGAATGTGGACAGGTGTAGCTTGTTAAACCTTAGAGCACAATCCTAGGTGTGTCTACTCAGAAGCAAGCCCCACTGAACACAGTGGGGCTTGCTTCTGAGTAGACATACCAAGGATTGTGCTCTAAGGTTTAACAAGCTACACCTGCCCACATTCCTGCTCCTAAAGGTCTAGCACTCTGTCCCGGTTGGAGATCTGGTAAGCATAGCCAGGAGCATTTGTGCCGAAATGTTGGCCACACCTGCATAAACAGTGGCCACCAACATTTCATTCTACCTTTCCAGCATTCCATCACATACTTGTCCGAGAAACAGGGACAGGAAGTAGGTTTAGCTGGCCCCAATGGTGTCACCGAGTTCACCTCATTGCTTTTTTCCATATGTGAATATTTGCCAATATTACATGTACATGTACTGTATTCCTACGGGGAAAGTAACCACAATAGTTGGGGTCATGGATGCAGTGAAGGCAAAACTTGTCCTTCAATCCTATCATGGGTTAGTTTATTTATTGCAAAATTTAATTATCCTATGCTTGGGTCTGAAGAATGGTTTACAAAGTAAAACAGCAGGAAACCATAAAAGCAAAAATTAAAAGCAGCAGAAGTACCACGGAATAAGGGGTGCCTGCTGACAGGGGGAGCATGTGTTAGAGAGAGGACATCGATAGAGGGTCCCTCTTAGGATGGTGGTTTGTTTCCTAAACCATAAACAGTACCTCAAACATATCTCCTTCTTGCCCAAACTCTAGGTGATACTATGATCGAAAAATATATGTATTGCTACTATAAGAACCAGATGAAATGTGGAACTAATACCACCTATCCAGACACTACTATTGCTGAAATAGCAAATACACGTTATGAACATCTATGCTGTTCCAATGAAGACTTTTGTTCTGGTCTACTGTAGTTCACTTTAGTGTGTGAGCAAAGACAGATGAAATAATAAAAGCAATTGCATTCTGCAGTGAGCTGGTTTGCCTTCTTCTTCTTTCCTTCCCAATTCAGATGACAGATATACTGGTTCGTAAATTGAATCCTGATTAAGCTCTTGGTTTTACCATGACCCCATCCACGCTACAGGCAGATTGCCTACTTCGTTTTTCCATTCCCTCCCCCCCAAAAAAACACCGTATGAGGTCATGCATAATAATGTGAAAAACTCTTCTGGGGATTGGGAGGTGGGAATGGTTTCTCAGTAATGTCTGAGGAACTAGCCAATCAGTGCTGTGCTCAGCTGACTTTGTTTCCAAGTTAGAGAAACATCTTTGTTTAAAAGAAACATCTTTTAAAAGCTTGAGCATTCCATGAAGTGTGTTTGGATTAACCACACTGTGAGTGCTTCCCACTGGTGTTGCTGGAGGGGGTGTTGCTGCGCATTGCCTTCGCCGCTGGACTGGCTCTGGGGGCAAGTGGGAGGGGCCACATTACACGTGTGCAAAGCATGGTGCAGCACCTTGCACCATTACGGTGCCATGCTCCCTCGAGCAACGCCAGTGGTGCTTCGCTATCATGCCCACTACAGTAACAATGTCACACTCACAGCCAGGGCGGTTAAAGGGTGGGTTGTTCTTCTGACCCTTTCAGTAGATCCTTGTTGGAGAAATAAAGATTCTATTCTGCCCTAAGGATTGTGTGTACAGTACGCATGGATGTTAGTTCCTGGAGAAAAAGAAAGAATACCCAATTCTGATCATGTGTATGTCTTGTATGTTGGGCCTTGTGGTAAATCAGCTAGTCTTCATCCTCCTCCTTCTCAGGATGGGTCGATGTTTTGAATTAAGGTGTGTTTTATGGTAGGGATGCAAGATACCAGAGGTCTCGAGCCAGGGCTGCTGGGAGAGGTTGGATAAGACACCCCTCATCACTCCAAGGACCTGTGTGCTCACATCATACCTCAAAGTTCTTCCATCTCTCCTACAATGAACCTACCAGACGTGAGACAATTAAAATGCTGTAACACAACCCTGAATGGATCAATATCTACTTTCTCTATTGTCTTCCAGTAGGCAAAATAATAAAATCTAAAAAAACCCCATTTACTCCACTCAATGGTACCAGCAGAAAGCAGACCCACCTGAATTCATGCTCGAGGCTCATAGCCCCATAGATGCAAAAAGATTTGCAGCACCTACAAATCCACTCTGAAAAAATTAGGAGTCAGTGACTTGAAATGTTCCTCTATGTGTGAGTGAACCTTTAGGCTGCCCCAACAGCCTTCTCCAAGGAGCCCTATAGGCAGCTCCCCCTGTTGGCTGCTGGGGCAGGAAGGGAGAAGGAAGTGCCCCCGCTGGCCACTGCAGCCATCAGGCCTCCAAGTGCTGGGACTCCACCTGGGAGCATTCTAGGGTGGAGAGGGCAGGAGGAAACAGAACGATTCCTATCCACTAAGAATAACCCCCAAGTAAACTGTGAGGTCAGCATGGTGGAATAGGGGAGAGGGGTGAGCAAGGGGAATGGTGCAGGTGTGGGGTAGAAGGACCCTGGCAGATACCATCACTGGCACTGATCCTGGATAATCAGGGAATCAGCAACACACACACACACACACACACACACACACACACACACACACACACACACACACACACACACACACACACACACAATATTTTGGCCCAACCAACTGGTTTTCCCTGTATTTCTGAAATAGGCAATTATGAGGGCTGCATTGGCTGGTGAGTAAGGATCTGTGGGGGAGCCATTGCTGTGTTACAGTCTGTATGCCTTTATTTGCTAGATTTCACAATGCCCAGATGCTGGTAGGCCCCACCCCTACCTCCACCTGCTCCACATCTCCTGAAGTGTAAAGACAAAGATGTCCTCTCCCCACCATGGACCTGGGGAAGCTTCACTCCATACAACAGGAGCAGATCTACAGGGTTTGCTGCCATATTAACATTGCCAGGCCTCATCATCTCTGTTCCTGGCCTGGCTATGCTGGCAGAACAAGAACACAGCCCTGTCCCTCTGCAGCCAGAGCCTTCTCCAAGGAGCACACATGTCAGTTTTAACCTAGGACAAAGGTGGCCAACCTTTAACGTGAATGCTCCTGGCCCTTTAATGGTTGTATAGGTGAGGGCATTTCAGCAGGAGCAGCTGCTTTAGCAGCACCATCAGCACTTGCAGCTGCCAAGCTTCTGCCTTCTACACAACTCTTAAGAACACAGAGGCCCTAATGATGGGAAGTTGGCCACCCCTGGTTTAGGAGCTCTGCGCAAGCACTGAAGCCAGTTATGTGGTGGTGGCAGCTGCTAGCTGCTGGGCCAGCCTTGCTGTGGGGGACCTCATGAGTCACATCATCCTTCCCCCTTTTCCCCTATGATGGCCTGCAAGGGAAAGGAAGTTCCAGCCTAAGTGAACAGTGTTGGAGGGAGCCTCCTGTTCGTGTGCTTTGATTTTCAAAGTGACATGGTGGACTTTGAGGGCCAGGGGTGTACCTTTTGAGCTCAGTGCAGTCCAAGACATTTGTCCAACCCAATTGCACCTATTCACCAATGGCATCTGCACTGTTGGTGACTACCCAGAAAGGGATCTTGGGGGGTTATGGTGGAGAGCTCAATGAGGTCATCAACTCAGTGGACAACAGTTAAGAAGAAAGCAATTTCCATGCTTGGGGTCATTAGGAAAGTGACTGAAAATAAAAGTGACAGATTCTAGTGCCCTTCTACAAGTCTACGGGGCAGCCAGATTTAGCAGACTGTGTATGGTTCTGGCCACACATCTCAAAGGATATTGTATAACTGGAAAAGGTACAGAAGAGGGAAACTCAATTTATCAGGAGGCCAGAGTACCTTCCTTATGAGGGAGGGCAACAACTTTTAGGACTTTTTTTAGACTAGAAAAAAGGTGACCAGCAGAAGGGAAAGAACATGACTGAAACTTACAGAATGATGCATGATGGGTGGAGGTTTCTCCTCCTGCTTTCGCAATACTAGAGCCAGGCACATTCCAAAGAATCTGCCTTGCAAGAGGTCTACTCTAGATTAGAAATTATTTTATATATACCGTATTGATCTGAGTATAAGACTCACTTTGTTCTCCTAATTTAAGTTTTTAAACTAGGGGTGTGTCTTATAATCAGGCATAAATTTAATGCCAGTGATTTAATTAAATTTTTTAAATAGCACAGAGATTTAATTAATTTTTTTTAATAGCACCAAACTTTAAGGGTGCATCTTATAATCAGGTGCGTCTTATACTCGGGACAATACGGGTATATATCTATATCTCAGCCACTAGCAGAGGCAGTTTGAAAGCAGGGTTTGACAAACTTGTGAAAGACAAGTCTATCAGTGGAGATTAGCCATAATAGCTACGTGCCATTTCGCGCTGCAGTAGCATGCCAGTTACCAGTAATGTAGACTTGAGACTATTGACTCGGACTCAAGTCATGCTAATGACTTGACTCAGCGATTGTAAAAGACTCAACTCGAGACTTGAAGCCTTTTACGACAAGTCGAATTTTATTCCGGTTTAAACCCATTTTCCTCATTAAATAGATAGGGACTCGCAACCAAAGACTCAGGACGTGACTCGAGACTTGGAGTCAGACACTTGATCCACATCCCTGCCAGTTACAAGGGAGCAATAGTGGGAGAGGGATGTTGCTTGGACTTCACAGACTACTGAGATTGGATGCTAGACTCTTATGGAGCTGGACCATTGGTCAAGTTCTGTATAAGGCTGCTCCAAATGATCAACAAATGAAATGAACCTTCAACCAGGCACTGTATACACCACACATACACTCTGCTTCCTTTCTAGCCTCCCCAGAGGGCTGGAGTGAGATTTTAAGTAGGCAGAGCCCAGAAACACAACTCTGCATCCCTGGAACATTTTTGAAAGAGCCTTTAATTAAAGTGTATATGGAACATCTATTTAAAAGCATAAGGCAATGATTGATTGGATAAGCAAGTGACTATTCATGTGACCGTTGAAAATTTCACTTAAAATATTCATTAAAACAACGGCCGGGGGGGGGGGGGGAAGCAAACCCAACAGCTGAAATGGCATTTCATCGGCTTAAGAGTTTAAAATGAAAAGGTAGGAAGAAGCAAGGATTGCACCTCCCATCAGGGACATGAGTCGTGTCGCTGCCCCTGCTCAAGTGAGTCTATCACTACACATGTCTCCGTTGGTACAGCAGAGGGTCTCCTCCCTTAGTCCACCCGCTGTCATCTGTGTTTTCCCACAATACCAATTGCCGTATTTCGCACACCACATGTATCTTTTCTCCAGGGTGTTGCGCTGGACTAGAGAAAGAAAGTAGAGTTGACCATCGTTAATATGGGAATTGCAACAGGTCCATTATTTTGATTTTTTTATTATTATTATAATACATAAAAACAATCCAGAAAGAAAAAAAGTACAGAACAACAGAAAAGATCCGGATTAGCCACTAACGTTTATACTTACAATCCAGAAAGAAAAAAAGTACAGAACAACAGAAAAGATCCGGATTAGCCACTAACGTTTATACTTACACTTAAGTAGCTCAGCTGGGATGTTATCATCTCCGCTAGCTTTGTTGTTAGTAATGCTACCTAAGGCCCACTTGACTTCACTCTCTAGGATGTCCGGCTCTGGGTCAGTGACCACACCAGCATGGTCATCAGGAACATTCAGATCTTTCATGTATAGTTCTTGTGTGTATTCTTGCCATCTCTTCTTAATCTCATCTGCTTCTGTCAGGTCCCTGCCTTTTTTGTCCTTTATCATGCCCATCTTTGCACAAAACGTTCCCTTGATATCTCCAATTTTCTTGAAGAGATCTCTAGTCCTCCCCGTTCTGTTTTCCTCGATTTCTTTGCATTGTTCATTTAAGAAGGTCTTCTTATCTCTCCTTGCTATTCTCTGGAAATCTGCATTTAGTTGGTTATATCTTTTCCTTTCATAATGAATGGGGGACACTAAAAAATACCTGTTGAAAAAAATGGGGGGTGGCACATATCATGGGCCGCCCCCGCTTGCCTTGCTACCCCCCTCTGCACTGGGAAGAGGCGGGAAAATGCCAGCATCCCACTGACTTCAATGTGTTCTGGGGCGGGGCGATCCTAGGCGTTCTGCAACGTTCCCCTCAGAGGACTTCCTTGTCCTTGAGGCTGCAGGTCGCTAAGGATATCGCCATAGTCAGGGGTTGGATTCCGGGGATTGTTATCCTCTGGTCAGACAGGCTGCCACACAGAGTTTGGCGTGGGGCATTTCACCCGCGTCATGTTGACATTGATCAGCGCAAGGTGAACATTTACATGAGGAAGGTCTTCAATGCACAGGGCGGAGCAACTATCGCTCACCCTAGTATTGTTTATACTTCACCAGACCTTTACACAAGCCTCTGTCGAGCCTGTTTATTGGGGGGGGGGGGTTTCACAGTTAATAACTGAAACACGAAGTAGTCCTAAGAACAAATAAGCATCCTCTATCAAATAAAAAACACCCTTTACTTTTACCCCCTTAGAAATACAGTGGTGCCTCGCAAGACAAAATTAATTCGTTCCGTGAGTCATGTTGTCTTGCGAACAATTTTGTCTTGCGAGTCACCTCCCCTGCCGTGCTATTTACTTTTAAGTATTTACAGTACTCACAGTTCCCAGAGCTCTGCTCTAGTAATGCACACCGTTTCTGGAAGGGAAGGGAAGTTTTATCTCTGCTTTGCCTTTATCTCTGCTGGTGTTAGCTATTTGTCGGGTGATAATCGGTGTGGCCTCGGGCTGTACTGTTTGCAGTCTGCTAACCCTCTTGAATACTTTATTCAAATGGCAAGTGTAGCTGTCGCCTACAGTATCCTCCTGCCGCGGTGCCAGCCAGGCTAAGGGGCGGAGCAGGCACCACTAAATGCACCATTACCTCTCGGCCGTGCAACAGCTGAAGAGGCTTTCCTCGGCGTGAGGGCGGCTCCTGTGTGAGTCAGTAAGAGACTCGAAGCAGGCAGGCAGACAGCCTGTGCCGAGTTGCTGCTGCCGCTTCCGGGCCAAAACGAAGAATGGGTAGGGTCTTAATCAGTACACCTACTAGGATGGGAAGTTTTTCAGGATGGTAGTTTTATCTCTGCTTTGCTTTTATCTCTGCTGGTGTTAGCTATTTGTCGGGTGATAATCGGTGTGGTCTCGGGCTGTACTGTTTGCAGTCTGCTAACCCTCTTGAATACTTTAACATTTGAATAGATTGTGGCTTTAGGAGCTGAGTGTTCCACAAGACGAAATTGTTTTTGCAAGAAAATTTGTTGTGCGAGGCATTTGTCTTGTGAGGCATCACTGTACATAGGACTGGGTTTACAGTGACCATCAGTGTAGCGACAACCATTTGTTTTAATGGCAGTTACTTTTCTTTAAAAAAAAAAAAAAACTCCCTGAATGACACTGAATCCCAGAGCTGTTCTATATATTCCAGGTGGTATTCCAGGAGGCAAATGCTTCTATCAATACAAGAAGCAACCAAAATAAAATTGCAGAATGATTTTCTTCTTTAAAAAAAAAAAAGATAAAATGCAGCCCCTAGGCATGTTTACTCAGAAGCAAATCTTATTGTGTTCAATGGGGATTATTCCCAGGTAAGTCTGCATAGGATTGCAGCCTGATCAGATTCCCTCAAACAAACCCCATTCTATCCCTCCAGAAACAAGATTAGCAAAACCAAGCAAAGTCAGGTTTAAGCAACTTTGCTAGCTGAGCTAGGATTGCCAGATGCAAAGGAGGCCGAGGTTGCTCTGCCTTTAATGGCCATATGAAATAGAATTGTAAAAGGCCTCCACCCTAGTAGTTTCTTGTGGTAGTTTCTGGTAGTGTCCTGCGGAACTTGAAAGACTAACAGTCCTAAACAACAGTCCTAAACAACAAACAGCAATCCTAAACAACTTTCCAGCACCGGTGCAGCCACAATGCACCCCCAATTTAAGAGGCCTCCATGACTGCCCCTGCACTGCAAAATGCAGTGTGCACCTTGTTGGCAAGGCTACACCAGCGCTGCAAAGTTGGTTAGGATTGCACTGTAACAGTATTATACATAACTTATACATAACTTAGTACAGTATTGTTACAAAAGTTTTATTAAGGCAGATGTAGTTTATTACACAGGGGTGAGACCCAAGCTGTACCTGCTGAAATCCTCTCTTCTGGGCAACCTTTAAAGATTGGGCAACCTTTAAAGCTCTGAACTACTGTGCATTGACTTGGCTTCCAAAAAGGAAAGGGAACAAAATGCACCCGTCACACGTCACGCAAGATGCCTTACCTGAGTAGTGTTTTCTCAATACGCAGGTCGCTTTGTCGCCAGTTTCCGTACAAGTCCTTCTAGAAGGAAGGCATGACCGACCAGGCATCTCAGAACTGCAAAATCTGCATTTCAGTGCATCTGGAGTAAGAGACAGGCATGTTTATTTTCACCTCTGTATTCCCTGCAGGTATTGCCACATCAGTAGCAAGGTCTCCCAAACCAACTATAATCTCTTTGAAACTGGCAGCAGGATCCCACCCACTAGAATAGTCTTGCTCAGGGGCCCAGAAGATCCTTACCTTCAGTGATCCCAGTGCTAATTTACAGGGGAAAGTAAGCAGCACAAAGTGGAGGATTGGACAGGCAGTAGCAGAGAGGTGATAAAACCAGCTGCTCATTCCAAGCACTGGACCAGGAAGAGGAACTCAGTCTTGGTGAATGGGTTGCACTGGGAAGCAGGAATTGTAGCAAGTGGGGTGTTCAGTACAGGAGAGGATTGTGGTTGAAGCTCAGAGGAATGCAGGGTCAGTAGCAGCAAAATGGGAGAGGAGAGGACCGAAGCTTACCTTCAAAACGTTCCCCAACCAACCCCAAAGTCAACTCCTTTGTATCCCTGGTTTCCATAGACCTGGTGATATGCCCCTCCCCCTCTCCTGGTCATCCTACAGACTCCCACTGCAGTGAATTGAGGATGCCTCTTCCCCCACATGAAACAGAACATTTGGATCCGTTTCCAAAAGTCAAGGCCCAAAGTCAGATTTTTCCTCTCCACACCACTGACCCATTTTTAAAGGTGTACACACCTTAACTGTAGCCTGAAATGGACCTTTCCTAGAGACTGGCTCTAACATACCAGGCTCCAATCCCCAAACCTAGGAATATATCACATTTTAATACTAAGATCTTCAAAGACATAGGGTATACAGGTTCTGGTGCCATGTAGAAACTGCAGTAAAAACCAGTAAAACACGTTTAAAAACCAGTTAAAAACACACGTTAAAAATGTTAATAGTAAGAATTTACTGCTATTGTCTACACTGATTGAGAGCTGTGCACCAAATGTGCAGGTCAGAGATTTTCCCAGCCCCACCTAGAAATGCTAGACTGAACCTAGGACCTTCTCTTAAGATTGGATTGTGCTGCAAGTGTCTTTTCCAGTGACTATTTGCTGGCGTGTCTCTTTTACATCTTAAGAGTGGAGGGCTTTTAGAACCAGGGGCTGTTTTAACTTATTTTGCTATGCAAATGATCCTGTACATTTTCATTAAGTCATATGTTGCATTGGTTGGGGAGTTGTAAACAACAACAACCACTCTTCTCTCCCCATACCATAACAGACATTTTAGGAGGTGACACTATCAGACCATCACATAAGGAGAAGTGGGTGCAGGAACATCTCCCCCCCCCCCTCCACACTAGGTTCTGTTCTTACACATGGGATTAGAACATCTAAATCACTCCTACCACATACTGGTTTAAAAAGTAGGGTATTAACCATGCAACAAGGGGCTATTCGGGCATTCCACCCACATGGCTATGCAGGAATGGGACATGGTTAGGCTTACCAGATCTCCAACCGGGACAGAGTTAAACCTTGTTAAACCTTAGAGCACAATCATAATCATTTCTACTCAGAAGCAAGCTCCATTGTGTTCGGTGGGGCTTGCTTCTGAGTAGACATGCCAAGGATTGTGCTCTAAGGTTTAACAAGCTACACCTGCCCACATTCCTTCTCCTAAAGGTCTAGCATTCTGTCCCAGTTGGAGATCTGGTAAGCCTAGACATGGTGGTACCAGACAGGAGAGGAAGAGACACACACCAGTCAGCTGGCATGATACAAACCAGCCCTTTGCTCATTTGTCATCAGGTCAGCCCCATTCCAGAGTGTTATATGCAAACCCATTTGCTTGTTCAGACTGAGCCTTCAGACCTTGTGGAGCCCCAAACCACTCCAGTCCAAAACGCAAATTGCACATGGGTCTTTAAAATAAAACTTAATGGTCTAATCTAATGTCCCTAATGGTCTAATCTCTCATTATGCCTCTTGCCAGTGGGACATACCTCCTGGTCTGAACAGGAAGAAAGCACAGACAACAAGTAGCCAAGCCAGAGCCAAGTATGACCCCAGGTTTTTGTTGAAGCAGCTGTGGCCCATTGAGTAGCCTTATGGCCTGGAGAGACTGGGTTTTGTTCCCTGTCAGAAGCAGCAGCCAGTCATTCAGCAGGTCCCAGCCAGGCTTCCGAGGAATCTATAGCACACAGGAAGTAAAGGAACTACTCAAAACTTAGTCTGAGACAGCAATTATATAAGGACAGGTAAGTCCTGATTGGTTCTTCAGGTCACCTGATCCCACTGAAGTTGGACCTTTGACCCTGTGTCAGTCTGGCTGAAAAGTGGTAGAGATGTGGCCTGCTGTTTCCTTTGCCTCCAAGGTGGTGTAGGGAGTAGGGCACCTGGCCCCCACCAGAACCCCTGGTATCTTCTTCTAACCTTGTCACAATCCATACCTTGATTCCAGAAATCAACCCACCTTCTAGGAAAGAGAATATAGATTGTGGTTGAGGATGGACCATAACATACATACATGCCTCAAAGTTCTCAGACAGGTAAGGAAAGGAAAGACAAAGCTGAGAGCCCAACTACACACTGTGTTAGTAGTGGCATTGGCCCTGATGTCCTTGTTTTGTTTGGTAAATTGTATCCACAGGGGAAGTAATGGGGTTCAGGACCATGGCATGCAGACGAATGACTTTGCCCCACCATGATCCCCATTGGTTGTAGGCCCTCAGTAACTGATATTTGCCCCAGGAGGGAAGTCCCCACTGATGCCAATGGGAAGCATGTGCTCCATGGAAAGCTAAAGCCCCTCTCCTCAGGTTAGAGCTCACTTTAGTGGCCACCCCTTGGCAGGAGGAATACTTTTCCGTCACTACGGTCTCAACACAGTGTCCCACAGAACTTATCTGTGTGGTACAGAATATTGACGAGCACACAAAACATGGCTGCACACACATCCTGAGCCTTAACACAGTCTTTATCCCTTTGCGATTTTTCTTCTACGTGGCCATTCTTCTGCAAGGCAGAGGAGCCTATGCTGTCTTTGCATATGGCCACCTTACCTACACCTCTGACCCCCTGCCTTGTCAACAGCAGACTCTGCTTGGTTTTGTAATCATTTTAGCCTTTGGAAAAGAAATACTATTGTCATGGTCACTTGAGAACTGTATAAAGGGCTCTGACTGGACCTTCCCTTTCATGCTCAGTCCTATCTCCTTGGGGCATAGTACTGATTAAGGGGAGCAATAGGAATTAGTTACATGGTCATGGAGTATGTATAATTAGGCTTACCATGTCGCTGACCGGGACGTTCTGTTTTGCCCTTAAGGGGCAGGGGGAGGGGAGGGAGTCAGAGCGCGCGCAGGTGACCTGAAGAACCAATCAGGACTTACCTGTCCTTATATAATTGCTGTCTCAGACTAAGTTTTGAGTAGTTCCTTTACTTACTGTGTGCTATAGATTCCTCGGAAGCCTGGCTGGGACCTGCTGAATGACTGGCTGCTGTTTCTGACAGGGAACAAAACCCAGTCTCTCCAGGCCATAAGGCTACTCAATGGGCCACAGCTGCTTCAACAAAAACCTGGGGTCATACTTGGCTCTGGCTTGGCTACTTGTTGTCTGTGCTTTCTTCCTGTTCAGACCAGGAGGTATGTCCCACTGGCAAGAGGCATAATGAGAGATTAGACCATTAGGGACATTAGATTAGACCATTAAGTTTTATTTTAAAGACCCATGTGCAATTTGCGTTTTGGACTGGAGTGGTTTGGGGCTCCACAAGGTCTGAAGGCTCAGTCTGAACAAGCAAATGGGTTTGCATATAACACTCTGGAATGGGGCTGACCTGATGACAAATGAGCAAAGGGCTGGTTTGTATCATGCCAGCTGACTGGTGTGTGTCTCTTCCTCTCCTGTCTGGTACCACCATGTCTAGGCTTACCAGATCTCCAACTGGGACAGAATGCTAGACCTTTAGGAGAAGGAATGTGGGCAGGTGTAGCTTGTTAAACCTTAGAGCACAATCCTTGGCGTGTCTACTCAGAAGCAAGCCCCACCGAACACAATGGAGCTTGCTTCTGAGTAGAAATGATTATGATTGTGCTCTAAGGTTTAACAAGGTTTAACTCTGTCCCGGTTGGAGATCTGGTAAGCCTAACCATGTCCCATCCCTGCATAGCCATGTGGGTGGAATGCCCGAATAGCCCCTTGTTGCATGGTTAATACCCTACTTTTTAAACCAGTATGTGGTAGTGAGGTATCCTAGGTTATGGTTATGATTTTGCAATAGTACTAGGTAACACTACCCTAATCACAAGTAAAGCTCCTCTCTGATTCTGAAGTAGAGGCCTGTAACTGTGAGAAGTATTACTCCCCAATTCTTGCATTCCAGCACTAATCACGTAGAAGCAAGTGTCCTTGCACGTGCTGATCATGTACGCACATATGTAACTCTAATCAGAAAGTACAACCCCTCCTATGCAGACTCAGCCATGAACAAGCCATGCTTTGTGAAACTGGACATTACTGGACACTATTTCATAGATAAGCATATATGGAGGTGTGAAGGTGATAGGCTAGAAAACACCGCAAACAGGAGGAGAAATTGTTGATTATGCATGACGTTTAATTTGCTATAAAAGCTTTCAATGCCTCGTGTTCGGGGCCTCAGTCTTTTGGAGCTGACTCCACTGGGGTCATTTGTTCCATGGAATAAACCTATCCTGAATTCTATTATCTGTTTGCTGTGCTGTTTATTGGACAACGTGGAGCCTGAATCCAGTACTACTTTATGGTGCACTACATATTTGGTGCCGTGACTCGGATCGAGGCCACGTGCGCAGCCCCCAGCTGATCTATAGGAAGTGAGGAAAAGGACCTCTGGCGGATCTTCATCGCGCAACGGAACACATTCTTCCGTGAAGGGACGTTCAGACCCCAGACCTGCACTTCACATACTTCAGCTGCGGAGTGAGACAGAATAGAACAGGATCACAGGATCGAGACCTGCAACATCTCTCGAAACAAGTAAGTGTGCACTATAAACACCCATGGTGGAAGGTTTGATCAACCTAGGATTCGCAGTAGGAATCCGGGATGGGCCTAACCATCTCGCAGGACTTGAAAAATAGTCCACAGGGGTATGTCTAGGGGGTATGGGAACTTGAAAAAGAGTTCCCAGGTTTTAACCAAGTACACCTTGGGGGTACCTAGTAGGACTTGAAAAAGAGTCCTCATAAGGTACATCTCGGGGGTGCGGGAGCTTGAAAAAGAGTACCCAGGTTTAGCCAAAGTACACCTTAGGGGTTCCCAGAAGGGCTTGAAAGAGAAAGTCCTCACATTTTCCAGGTACATCTCAGGGTGTAATTGGATTTTTGGGTCCCACAGGGAGCCACAGGGTCCCACAGGGAGCCACAGTGTCTTTGATTGTGTTGGTTCTCGGATTGTGTGCATTGATTCCCCTTGATCGCACAGGGGAAGGCTGTCTTGGTTCTTGGTCTCCAGGAGCTATATTCTTGTTTGTTTTGTGTGTGTTGGGAGGTATTGAACTGTGTTTGATTGACTTGTGTCTGATTGAAGTCGCCCTCCTGGTGCCTTGATCAGCCATGGGTACTTCTTATTCTAAAAAGACTCTGTTTCACTGCCTAACCCTTTGGACATTTTCAGAATTTAAGGGAGGCTATGGTGTGCATATGAAAAAAGAGACTTTAAGGAGCTTTTGTGATTCACACTGGACTTGTTTTTGTGATTCACACTGGACTTTGGATGATTTGTCAGAGACTTTGGGTTATTTGTGAAAAAACCAGCCGAACTCCAGAACCCTCACTGACTACAAAAAAATGCAAGGGACGGACTTTTAAATTTTTAGCCCTGCATACATCAAGGATCAACAGCCATGAGAAAGCCTCCGAGGCCTACTGTACATTCCAAGGCTTTCCCAGCTGATACACGCAGTGGCAGCAGCCTGCGTCACTTGTGCACTAAACAACCCACGTCAGGGGCCTGTACAGCCCCAGGGATTTAAAAATGTTTGATTTTTCCAAATGACAATGTTTAAAGGTTTTATAGATTATGGTATACCACAGGTTTGGAACCTCTCTTGCTGGAGTAACCAGCTGGGGGACGGCATGGGGATGGCATTAAGATCCACGCTAGCACCCTTTGTTTAGAAGGGGGATCTGGCCTTTCCACGTGTCGTGCCCACAGCGACGATGACCTCCGGGAACAGAGTAGGCCTCCCACAGGAGTGCCAGTTTCCAGCCTGCTTCACAGGAGTTCAAAAAGAGAAAAAAAATGATGAAATGAAGCGCTTATGAATGGCCAGGCAAAAATTACCATCATGATGTTGCAGCTGCCAGTGTTTTGTTACAGATGTATGTTCAGTGTCTATAACTTTTTAAGTTTCCTTTTTATTGTGTAGTGATAATGTGAACCCATCTTGAGACACTTTGCGTGGTTTTTTTTTAATTCGGATGTCTTTTTATCACTTATTTGGCTTGGTATTCTTGTTCGCTATTTTCTGTCGTTTACAAAGAACTGTTTGTTAGAGAAGAAAAAGAGAAGAAAGAAAAAAAGGGAGGAAAAACCCACAGAAGGTTTGTTTAAAGTTAACGTCGCCTCTGGTTTTAAATGGAACTGTAGCAGAGGCACAGAAGAAAATGGCAAGTCGAGATGATGGAAAGTGTATGTTTTAAAAGGCGTAAGAGGTAATGTTGGACAAGCCTTGGCTGGAGACCCAAGGAAAGATTCGCTGGCCAGAAAGCAAAAGACAGGTCCTCCTCCCTCCTTAGCTTGAGAATGTGTTTGGCCAGGAAAACAGGAGGGGGAGAAGGGAGATGCAGTGTAGGCCATGCTAGAAAAGACGGAGAGAAAGAAGAGGAAGAGGAACAGAAAAATTCTTAGACTTAGCAGACACCTGTAGGACAGGTCAACCCCTAGAGGTCTGGATAGTGCTTAATGAAACATGTAAATAAACTTATGTTTAGTAACAAGACATGTCCTTTCAGTAGGACAACACATGGGTGGAAATATACAAGCCCCAGCTGAAGCAGGGGCAGCCATTGAAATCCTGCCCCACCTGTAAAAGACTCAAACTGACTCAAACTGAAATCCCAATCACATTTTCTTGGGAGTAAGTACCACTGAACACAATGAGATGTACTCCTGAGTATCATACATCTCTGCACATCCCAGTGGAACACACCAGTAAGGCTAGCCAGTGTTCATCCATTTTGAACCCTCTGGCCCAGTGCTGTATCTACCTGAAACCAGTGACAGGCTAGTCTCACGTATGTTGTCCATAACAGTGCCCCGAGAAAATGCCTGGAGACTATTGGCTGTTCTGGCAGAAGTAAGGGGTGAACCAATACCCTCCATCCCCAAAGAATTGCAAGCGCCAGAAGGGGTATGGGCAGAACACAACCTACTTGGGATGATTAAAAACATTGCACCTTTTGTCATAACTTTGAAACCAGGAGCTCAGCCTGTATCAATAAAACAGTATCCCATCCCAAAGCAAGCCAAAGAAGGGATTCAAAAGCATTTAGACCAACTACTTTAATGTGGCCTTTTGAAAGAATGTCAGAGTGCATGGTCAACGCCCTTTTGCCTGTAAAAACACCTTGCACCCAAGCTGACACTCAGGAAAACAGGCCTGTACAAGATTTACGCATGGTGAACCAAGCGGTAGAAACTTTGCACCCAGCAGTCCAAAACCTGGGTCTCACCATATCTCATGGCCAACGCGCTTTGAGGCCTGAATGAAAAGAGGCCATTTGCCGTTTGCAACCCCCAGTAAACAGAAAGCAGTTACGTGGGTTCTTAGGAGCCAGTGGGTACTGCCGTCTTTAACTTTGTTCCTATGGGCTGCTAGCCAAACCCCTCTATGAAAGTACCAGAGGAGCAGAAAACTACCCTTTTAATTGGGGGCCTGAACAGCACACAGCCTTTGAAAAAATAAGGCCCTCTTGATGCCCCAACATTGGGATACAAAACCTTCACTTTACATGCACATGAGAAACCCACAGCCTGCTAGCAAAATACTAAGGGAAGGGGGGACGAAGAGATGCACAAGGATTACGCACATAGACTCTCATAACTACACTGGATGAAACACAGGAGGGTGACACAAGACTAGCCCCTTTCTCAAGTGTAAGCCGGGTGAGACGTTATGAGCAAGAGTGATGCAATGGAATAAAAGGAGAGCCCCCCCCCCCAGAACCTCAGAAGCCACATTTCAAACCCAAAAGCCTGCATTGTATTGTTCACAACAGATTGCTATTTCCAGAAGCCTAAAAAGCAGAATTTGAGGTCCCTATCAAGCTGAGAGGTATGACGTACAGTAGAGCTCTCTGCCTTGTGAACAGTCCTACACAAGGCAAGATCAGAAATTGGAGCCTGCTTGCTGCTTCATCAGAACAGGGCCTAGCAGGCCAGTTCAGCCACTTGTTGGACGCCACTTGTCCATTTTTTTGAACTATTTCTAGCAAAATAATGAAACTAAAGACATGGTATATTGTTGTGATTTCTTATAACTTACATTTTTGCTGAAAGCTCATATTTTTCCTTCCTTGCAGCGTGTCGCTTGCACATTGTTAAAAAAAAAAAAATGGACGCTATAAAATGGACATTGTCTTCAGATTTCTTGGCAGGCAGAAGCCCACTGTTATCTTGTAATGTCCTTGTGAACAGGCACACAGCATTTTCCCAGTATTTAAGAACAAAGCACCGTCTCAGCACACAGCGCAAAGAGCATGGCAACTCAAAAATTGCCAACTGATGCAAATGAAGAATTTTTGTTGTTGTTGTTTTTTCATATTTTTTTTGAACTTATCAATTGTTTTACAGCAAGACAGGTTTAAGCCTGCACAAAATTTGCATAACAATCGCCAAAAGCAAAGTCTCTCAAACAAGGGGCAGGGATGAGAACAAGATATTTGAAGCAATATGTATTTGTCTTGGTTGCTTCCTCTTTCTGCCGTTTCTTTGTTTTTTTTATTCACAGATACACCCTGGACCTCAACCCTGGAGACTACACCCAGAGAAATTACGGAGAGGAGCCCACATGACTGCCTGACTGGAAGAGGACAGGATTGCACCTGCATGAAAGAGTTCCTGTTCCTGTTCCACAGCGACCCTCCAGCCCGGAGATGTCTGGATAAAAGAGTGGAAGTCTGCACCTTCTCATTCCCCGCTGGCATGAGCACCCTCTAAAGCCTAAACTTTATTGCACAAATTGTTCCAGAGGTGCCCAGGCAATTAGACAACTGATTTACTGTTGCTGCTCCGGAGGCCAGCAACTCTACGTACATCGGAAGAAATCTACATGGATCTTCACCAGTGACATTGCTTAGTGCTATTCCAGCTTCACCCTCTTGGGCCTGGAAGAAACACCATTCTACTGTCACAGTTATACTCCTGAACATTATTATCCCTGTTACCCATTGCCCAATGTACCATTGGTAAAGGAGGCTTGAACACTTTTGAACACTTTTGCACTTGGGTAACTCAGCCTCTGCTTACATGGGTGCCACCCTGGTCTAGTCACAAGTGCCAGGAATCCATTAACATCCAGTAGCACCCAAACTAACTGTATGATTACTATGTATATATTGTTTTTGCAGGTGGAGCACAAAGCCAATCTTCAAATAAGGTTTTCAAAACTTTGGGGGCCATCATGAATGGTGGCTAACGCAACCAACCAATTTCTTGTTTTTGTGAACGTTTGGGCAAACCCATACCTGTACATGCTTATATTGTTTCTTCATGCTTACTTGTAACTTAAGACACAGATAGAAAATTGAAGATTTCTTGAAAGTAAATAATAAGACAGGTATATTAGCTGTTGTCCAGAAGCTTGGCAGGATGACAACAGAGATAGAGAATAACAAAAGGTTTGTGTTATGCCAGCCTGCTCAACAGCTGGGAAGTCTGCCAATGACCTACAGTAAAGATCTCTGTGTACTGAAGTTACCGATTAAGAACAATAGAACAGAACCTCACTCTTTCTGCCTTCAGTTGTAATGATAACACACTTTTGCCTTTTGTATTTTATACCAAACTGCATGTCTTTCACTCTACCTTGAGAAATGTTGTAGATCAGAAGATGCAGCCCCATCTGATAGCTATGCATGGAGAATTATAGTCAAACAAAGTAAGATCCATGGATCTTCGCGATCCATGGGTCTTCTTAGTTTGAAAGGGGGGAATGAGGTATCCTAGGTTATGGTTATGATTTTGCAATACTACTAGGTAACACTACCCTAATCACAAGTAAAGCTCCTCTCTGATTCTGAAGTAGAGGCCTGTAACTGTGAGAACTATTACTCCAATTCTTGCATTCCAGCACTAATCACGTAGAAGCAAGTGTCCTTGCACGTGCTAATCATGTACGCACATATGTAACTCTAATCAGAAAGTACAACCCCTCCTATGCAGACTCAGCCATGAACAAGCCATGCTTTGTGAAACTGGACATTACTGGACACTATTTCATAGATAAGCATATATGGAGGTGTGAAGGTGATAGGCTAGAAAACACCGCAAACAGGAGGAGAAATTGTTGATTATGCATGACGTTTAATTTGCTATAAAAGCTTTCAATGCCTCGTGCTCGGGGCCTCAGTCTTTTGGAGCTGACTCCACTGGGGTCATTTGTTCCATGGAATAAACCTATCCTGAATTCTATTATCTGTTTGCTGTGCTGTTTATTGGACAACGTGGAGCCGGAATCCAGTACTACTTTATGGTGTACTACAGTAGGAGTGATTTAGATGTTCTAATCCCATGTGTAAGAACAGAACCTAGTGGGGGGGGGGGAGATGTTCCTGCACCCACTTCTCCTTATGTGATGGTCTGATAGTGTCACCTCCTAAAATGTCTGTTATGGTATGGGGAGAGAAGAGTGGTTGTAGTTGTTGTTGTTGTTGTTTATAACTCCCCAACCAATGCAACATATGACTTAATGGAAATGTACAGGATCATTTGCATAGCAAAATAAGTAAAAACAGCCCCTGGTTCTAGAAGCCCCACACTCTTAAGATGTAAAAGAGACACGCCAGCAAATAGTCACTGGAAAAGACACTTGCAGCACAATCCAATCTTAAGAGAAGGTCCTAGGTTCAGTCTAGCATTTCTAGGTGGGGCTGGGAAAATCTCTGACCTGCACATTTGGTGCACAGCTCTCAATCAGTGTAGAGTAGACAATAGCAGTAAATTCTTACTATTAACATTTTTAACGTGTGTTTTACTGGTTTTTACTGCAATTTCTACATGGCACCAGAACCTGTATACCCTATGTCTTTGAAGATCTTAGTATTAAAATGTGATATATTCCTAGGTTTGGGGATTGGAGCCTGGTATGTTAGAGCCAGTCTCTAGGAAAGGTCCATTTCAGGCTACAGTTAAGGTGTGTACACCTTTAAAAATGGGTCAGTGGTGTGGAGAGGAAAAATCTGACTTTGGGCCTTGACTTTTGGAAACGGATCCAAATGTTCTGTTTCATGTGGGGGAAGAGGCATCCTCAATTCACTGCAGTGGGAGTCTGTAGGATGACCAGGAGAGGGGGAGGGGCATATCACCAGGTCTATGGAAACCAGGGATACAAAGGAGTTGACTTTGGGGTTGGTTGGGGAACGTTTTGAAGGTAAGCTTCGGTCCTCTCCTCTCCCATTTTGCTGCTACTGACCCTGCATTCCTCTGAGCTTCAACCACAATCCTCTCCTGTACTGAACACCCCACTTGCTACAATTCCTGCTTCCCAGTGCAACCCATTCACCAAGACTGAGTTCCTCTTCCTGGTCCAGTGCTTGGAATGAGCAGCTGGTTTTATCACCTCTCTGCTACTGCCTGTCCAATCCTCCACTTTGTGCTGCTTACTTTCCCCTG
Organism: Plestiodon gilberti rubricaudatus; assembly: GCA_026170595.1. Taxonomy (NCBI): domain Eukaryota; kingdom Metazoa; phylum Chordata; class Lepidosauria; order Squamata; family Scincidae; genus Plestiodon; species Plestiodon gilberti. Next base: position 249,315,134 of record JANXHW010000002.1, read on the forward strand.
TAAATTAGCACTGGGATCACTGAAGGTAAGGATCTTCTGGGCCCCTGAGCAAGACTATTCTAGTGGGTGGGATCCTGCTGCCAGTTTCAAAGAGATTATAGTTGGTTTGGGAGACCTTGCTACTGATGTGGCAATACCTGCAGGGAATACAGAGGTGAAAATAAACATGCCTGTCTCTTACTCCAGATGCACTGAAATGCAGACTTTGCAGTTCTGAGCTGCCTGGTCAGTCATGCCTTCCTTTTAGAAGGACTTGTACGGTAACTGGCGACAAAGCGACCTGCGTATTGACAAAACACTACTCTGGTAAGGCATCTTGTGTGACGGGTGCATTTTGTTCCCTTTCCTTTTTGGAAGCCAAGTCAATGCACAGTAGTTCAGAGCTTTAAAGGTTGCCCAATCTTTAAAAGTTGCCCAGAAGAGAAGATTTCAGCAGGTACAGCTTGGGTCTCGCCCCTATGTAATAAACTACATCTGCCTTAATAAAACTTTTGCAACAATACTGTACTAAGTTATGTATAATACTGTTACAGTGCAATCCTAACCAACTTTGCAGCGCTGGTGTAGCCATGCCAACAAGGCGCACACTGCATTTTGCAGTGCAGGGGCAGTCATGGAGGCCTCTTAAATTGGGGGTGCATTGTGGCTGCACCGGTGCTGGAAAGTTGTTTAGGATTGCTGTTTGTTGTTTAGGACTGTTGTTTAGGACTGTTAGGGCTCAGTCCAGCCTAACTCAGGCACAGTTGAGGCCCAATTGTGGCCCAATTGTGGCCCAAACTAGGACCAAGTTAGGCTGCAACTGTGCCTGAGTTAGGCTGGAGGCAACAGCATTGGGCCAGGATCGCGGCAAAACTTACCGCAGAGGCAGGCAGGCTCCTGTGGGGAGCTGTCAGTCTTGTGGAAGCGAAGAGCCCCCTCCTCAGCCCGTCTGCGTGCACCTACCACAGCTGCTGCAGCGGTCGCAGCAGATGGGCAGCCACAGGCGGGCCTGCAGGCACTGCGCGTTTGACAGTCAGCTGAAGGGCAGAGGTTGTGCCAGTGCCAGCTGCCCCAGGGCACCCTGGGCATCAGCCACCTGCCGCAGGGGGGAGTGCGACTGCCCTCCCTCCTGCAGACTGCGATGCCACCCCCAAGCCACGGTGAGGCTGCACGTGGGAGTCATGGGGGGGTGAGCGGGGGAGAGAAGGGAAGGAGGGGGTGGGAACGGCACGCACAAGGGGGGGGGTCTCATGAGGTCTGGAACCGCCTCCACCAGGACATGCCCGTGCGCTGCCTGAAGCCCTGGGCCTCAAGGGCCGTGGCAATGCCCACAAAGAAGGCATCCCAGCATGCCTTCTGCTCCGTGCCCCGGCCAAGACCGAGAGATGCCGTGGGCTTGTCTGCTGCGAGCGGGAAGGGCTCACGCAGCTCATCACACCCCCAGATGGGGCAACGTCGGCACCTTGCGGCAGGCGCTCTGGCGGCATGGGGGGTGCCAGCGTCCATCATCAGGGAGTGGGAGGGGAGGCAGGCACACTGACAGGGGGTGCTGGGGAGGGGCACGGGTGGGTCAGAAACAGACAGACAACACGGCTGGTGGGAGAGGGATACAGGGAGAGGGGTCTGCAGAGACCGATAGGGGCACAGGGGGCACTTCGCAGATGGAGGCAATGCAGGAACGGGCGCCTCTCATGCAGACGGACCGAGGGCGGACACGGACGCCGTTGATGGGCGGAAACGGACGCCGGTGACGGGCGGACAGAGGGCGGAAACGGACGCCGGTGACGGGCGGACACGGACGCCGGTGATGGGCGGACCGAGGGTGGGTGAGAGCCCCGGTTGCTGAAAGGGCTCTTCACGGACGTGGCGGACGTGCGCCACAGTGCCCGTCAGTGTTTGCCTGCCTGACAGGCCCCCCAACTCCCCCCTCCCCTCTGGTCCCAGAGGGTCCGGCAGCCCCCCTGCTGTGTTCTCCCAGGGATGGCTGTGGCGGACCCTGGCTGGGATTCATGCAGAGGCTTGTGTGCTGGGGCCTGCCTGTGTGGGTGTGTGGGGCAGTGCTTGTGCAACATTGGGGACATGTGTTTCCAGGGGCATCTTTATTGTTCTGGAACAGTGGCAGAGATGGCCGGGCGTGGCTGCCAGGGGTAGGCACAGCAGCCTCTAGGACCACAGCAGCAGCATCAGGCGAGCCCCATGGACCTGGAGATGCGGGCTCTTCCCCTGTGGAACCACGGCCTGCTCCATAGAAAGGGGAGGGACAGCAAGTAGGCAGCCAGGGCGGTGGGGCAGCAGCAGCAGCTGAGGTGGGTTGCAGGGCAGGCTCCCAGACCTCTCTGGCAGCATCAAGGCAGGTGACCGTGGGGCAACCAGACTGCAGGCCCAGGGGTGCTCCCCAGACGGTTTGTGGTAGTGGGCATTCCTGGGGGGACGAACAACATGGGGGTGTTCCATGGCAGCTGCTGCGTGGTAGCAATCGCCATTGAAGAGGAGCCAGTGTGCCAGTTGCAAAGGTCTGCAGGGAGAGAAATCAAACACAGCTGAGTGGTGTGAGACACATAGCCTGGTCTGCGCTCCTTCCCTGGGTGTACGGTGAGCATGATCCTGTAAGGGAAAGGGGTCAAAGAGAGAGACAACAACACAACTTGGGGGTCACAACCATGGCAATCCTAGCAATACTGACCTGTCGGTAGACCCTGTGGAGAAAAGAGGGGGGGGAACAGCTGGTGTCTACATATGGGTTACAGTTCCACACTCATGGCATTGTGTGCTCACATTAATACAGGCAGCTATGAGACAAGACATTGGTATAGAGGCATATCATGGCAGGCTATGCAGGCAGCTATGAGACAAGACATTGGTATAGAGGCATATCATGGCAGGCTATGCAGGCAGCTATGAGACAAGACATTGGTATAGAGGCATATCATGGCAGGCTATGCAGGCAGCTATGAGACAAGACATTGGTATAGAGGCATGTATCCTACCTATATTTCTCTATGCAAAGAGGCAGACATCAGACCACATGTCAGCACAATCCCTGCACTTACCTGCTGGTGTTGTTGCCTGTATGGGGGGGGGAGAGGGGCTGGGAGAAAGACATGGGTTAGCAAACACTTGCATGGAGACAGCTGCCCAGGCACAGCAGTAAACAGTTTGGCCACAGGCAGAACAGCCCTCTCTGCCCTAGAGGGGGGCAGAGAGGAGAGAGGAGAAGAGAGAAGTGGGGTGTTAGAAAAGTTTTCAAAGTCCCACTTTGTGGCTGCTGGGGGACAGAACCCCACGCCACGTGCTCAGAGAGAGAGAGAGAGAGAGTGGAGGGCTGAGGCTGGGCTTTTGTGGGAAAGAGGCTGGGTGGGGCTGGGTGCTGATAGGGTAACTATTTGGGTCCATGTCCAGAGTTAGGCCACACCTGTTCGGTCCTAACTCAGGCCCAACTCGGGCCCAGGGTGTTAGAACTTTTCAGGAGAGGGCTGGTGTGGGTAAGGTAAAATGGCTCCTATGGGTCTCCTCACATTTGGGTCCACCCTTTTTGCTGGCCCAAATTTTGGGCCTGAGTTGGGCTCGAGGGGGCGTGTCAGTGGCTCTCCAGTGTCTGGAACCGGACCAAAATTCGTAACCGCCCCCGTCACACCCCCGACACGCCCCCAACACACCCACTTTTAGGCTGCAATTGTGCCTGAATTGTGCAATTGTGCCTGAATTGTACCGCAGTTGCCTTGGGCTGGACCGGGCTGCAATTCAGTCACAATTGCAGCCCAACTCAGGCACAATTCAGGCACAACTCGGGCCTAAAGCACTTGGGCTGCAATTGTGCCTGAATTGTACCGCAGTTGCCTTGGGCTGGACCGGGCTGTTAGAATCTCTAGAAATTAGTAAACACTTGAAGACAGGAGAACTTTTGAATCGCCAACAGGACCTGACATTTTCTAATTGTATTTGGCTGCCAATTCTGCACAGAGAAGAAGATCGGGGGAAAAAACCGAGAGCGCAGTTTGCCTGATTGAGTGACTGACAGCCGGTGCGGTCAGGTCAGGTCACTTCCGCTTTCGAGTAACAGCACTTTCCCGCGCTTTTTTCAACTTATACGGACTGTAGGTGAACTCAGGACATTTCCACCTACAATCCTTGTGATTGTTTCCCTTGGACGATGTTCTAAGATACTAGAACGAAACGTTGGGCTGCTTTTTTCCTTGGATTTTTGATGTTATTTTTTCCGTGTGCGGCTGCCTGATCGGGAAACCCGCTGCGGTTTGGATTCATTAAATAATCTTAAGTCTATACTACATGGCATTGAATCCCGTATTTTTGAAACACTGTGGACTACTGGTGGGCCATGAAAGCTACCGCAAGAAACTGAAATTCATCAAGGGTTCTGATACCATCATATTATGCAAACAACGTAGTTGTCTCACCCTTTTAAAACACATTCTGCTTTTGGGGATAAGATATTTGAAGTTTACACTTAAGAATGAATAGAATGAAGGAGACAAGCAGACATATGCAAACATGGTACATGCCAACACTACAGAGAGCCAAGGTTAACAGTGCTGCCTGTTGACAAAGACCTGCCGTGCAGTAACAACCAACAGCCCAAGGCCATGCAGCCAAGTGTTTAAAGATCCTCCCCCCCCAAAAAAAGAGGAATGTAATACTGTATGTGCCTTGCCAGATGTTCCTGATTTTAAGGTAATTCCTCCTTTCCCACTTGCCCTGTATTACACACGGCAAAAACTAGACTCACAGAACACACGCTACAGAACACAGAACACACGCTACATTGCTATGTTCACATTGCTGTTAGGGTCCAGCTGCTGGACAAGACTACGAGCCAGATGGGAAAGATATCTGCACATCATCCCTTACCCAAAGGACCTGAACTCACATTTGGGTGCTGCATTCAAGGACTGTGTTGCCAGAAAATCACAGTGTAGGGCTGGTGATATCTGCCCGATTTGAGGTGCTTCATCTGTGCTGATGTGGAAGACGTCCTGTTTGGTGGCATTGTAGAGTGGCCAGTGTGCCTCACTAGCTGTGGACCCCGTGGGATTCCTGCGAGGGGGAGGGGAAGGACAACATCATCGTCGGATTCCAACCACAGCCTGAGGTTTCACTTTACGCAATGAGAAAACATTGAAGAGAATGACTGACACTGCTGGAGTCTGCATCTGGTTGCCACTATGACAGGTGACGAGCTGGTGTTGTTGGCTTATTATTACCTACAGCCCAATCCTATATAACCACACACACACACACACACACACACACACCGATGCAGCCATGCCACCGGAGCACTTGCTGCATCCTCTACGAAGGAGCAGTCCCGGAGGTCTCCTACACGTAAAGGAACATTGGTTCTCTTGCCCAGGAGTAAACCCTTGCTGTCCCACTGAGTCTACTCAGACCTGCACTAGAGGTTTTGCTGTCACAAGTCTGAAGGGCCCCAAAATACAGATCAAGGCTGGGAAGGGGGAGAGGATGCTGGCGGTGCTGCCCCCACCAATACCGCCCCCTTCCCAGCCTTGACCCACACCGCTCCCCACTCTGGTCTCTGCCCCATTCCACCTCCTGTGCCAACTTAACCCCCTGTGCCAGCTGTGCCAACTTACCAGCACTGGGGCATCTTCGGAAACCGCTGGCAACCAAACACCAATGCTCGCTTGTTGCTAGCGGTGGCCCGGCTGCCCAGAATGGAGCATAGCATTTTATGACAGACATGAAGCAGATAGATAGAGCGAGCGAGCGAGCCTTTATTGGCATAAACATAAAATTAATAAAACAAACATAGAGTACAACAACCACTATAGAAAATAAAACAGCATCTTACCCTAACATACAATCTAAGCATTATGATAGTTCGACAAATGTCTCTTGACAACCAGATTTAAAAATAAAGCGACCTTCACCATTTTTCCATCCTTCACATCCGATAAAATATACCGAAGTTTTCCTGAATCCTCCCCAAACCCCCCCCCCCATTAATCAAAATTGGATCCAAAAATGCCATTCGAAGATCTTTATAAAAGGGACAATGTAAAATCAGGTGCTGGATGGACTCCACACCACCCAGAACCCAACTACAGTTTCTCTGCTCAAGCGGAATCCCTTTAAATGATCTCCCATACAAGAGCTCTGAAGGCAAGACATTGCATCTTGCCAAGGAGAAGGCTCTTCGATCTTGAGGGCTTTTTAATGAATAAAGGTACACTGCTGGTTGACCATAGGAAATTGGAACAGCCATGAAGCACACTGCGCCACCGGAACATGAATTCTGGTGATGCAGCAGGCCTGCAGGATTAGGCCCCTAGTCAATTCGCCAAGGAAAACAATGACGTCTGCATACATTTGAAACTATTGGCATGTGGTTTTGCATCTGATTCATTGCTGTTTCCATCTAGAAGAAAGCACAACGTATCCTCAAACCTCAGTCATGTCGAGGACGTCAGCCTATCCTTAGTCCAAAAGACGGCCACTTTATCACTGCTGCCTTTGAGAATCTGTTTCATCAACAGTGCACCCATTTCTATAGGTATGTGACGGGTATGTGACAGCGGCATTTCCTAGCTGCTTCGCGCCATGTTAACATGGAGAAAAAAGAGCTACGGAAGATGGGAGTCTTTTGTTCAGGGTTACCTAGCGTATTGGATTAGCAAAACAATCAACAGGCCTCAGGCATTGCCCAAGTTACTTGGAAAATTGATGTTTCTTGCAAAGACAATGCCCCGGGAGTGGACCACACTAACAATTTTATATGGACCACAAGTTCTCTTCAAACTGGTGCAAATGGATCAGAAATGCACCGGCAAGCCCCACCACAATGTCTACAGTGTCCCTAATCATGGGGAGAATCTCTCTCCAGGTACAGCATTTGTCTATGCAGACAAGCACTGTACTCATGGGACGGAGAAGCTATGGAGCATGGCAGCAGGAGCAGGGCTTGCCGGTGCGCTCCAGGAAGCACTATAAGCATGGAGACTCTCTATGCTTACAGTAACATCTGACTAAGGCTGCATTCATGCCCAGCACCAAAGTTTTATTTATTTATTTTTCACATTTTTGTACCGCCCTTCCTCCAAGGAGCTCAGGGTGGTGTACATGGTTCCTTCCTTCCTTTTGTCCTCATGATAGCCCTGTGAGGTAGGTGAGGCTGAGAGATGGTGACTGGCCCAAGGTCACCCAGGAAGCTTCATGGCTGAGTGGGGATTTGAACGTGGATCTTTCAAATCTAAGTCCAACGCCAGAACCACAACACCATCCCGGCTCTCACTACAACACCCTGGCTGAGCAGGCAGCATATTTAGAAGACTTTGCAAAGAATGCTTAATGCCTTACCCATTTCTGGCAAAGTTTGCCCAGTATCGCATCACCCGGCGGCTAAGTGCAGCTTCAGCCTCCGTGTACGATGGGTCTGTTCCCTGGAGTGACGCGAAGATCCCAAACACGTAAGGTATCTCAGCTCCACGGTATGCTCCTGCCCATTCAGGCCACAAAGACCCAGCAGGGCGTTGGTTGAACGAGTAAACATATATGGGACTCCCGGCTTCTGTCACCTTTGCAGCAATTTCAGCCAACGGGCAGGCAAAGAAGTAATCTCTAAAAAAATGAGTCAAGGTCTGTCAGTGGCTTTCCGGCTCAAGGCGAGACTCGCTGTATTTCAGTGCTATAGCTTTGAGAACCCCTTCATTAACTTTCCTTTGAATAACTACGGCCATTGCTTCCAGGAGCTCCTTCCATGTCATTTTCCCATTACTGGTTCTAATATCAGGAAACATGAGATATGCAATGCTAGCCCCCTCATCAGCTGTAATGCCAGTGAGAACCGGTTTAGCTGGAATAGCTCCAGTCTCCAAAAGGTTTGGGGGTTCGTCTGTCAGGAATTCCCCATCATTGGTCAATGAGTAGATACCACCTATTTCAGACAGCCACTGGAACCCAATTTCCTTCTCCTGTAAGCAGCTCACATCAGCACTCTGATTATCTGAACCACACCCCATTTGGCGGCTCACTCTCACAGCCTCTTCCTTGGCCTCCACGGGACTCTTCCAACCCCAGGGAGAATTGGGAGCTCCACTCTGAAGCACGGCGCGGGCAAAAAGGGGCTGGCTGGCTGGTGAGAGGAGGTGGAAACCCACTGAGGCTGATCCAGCACTGTGACCAAAGAGGGTCAACTGAGCTGGGTCACCACCAAATACAGCTGCGTTCTCCTTCACCCATTTCAGAGCCAGATGTTGATCCCATAAGCCCACATTTCCGGGGGCAGCTGGTGGCGAGTAAAAAAAACCCAGAACCCCCAAGCGGTAATTCATGGAGGCCACAATGACGTTCTCAGTAGCAGCTAAGAAAGCTCCGTTGTAGATATCCAGCGAGGCTGTGCCAGTGATAAACCCCCCACCATGGATCCAGACAAGGACAGGCGCTGGAGTGGAGGGCTGTGGATGAGGGACCCAGATGTTGAGAAAGAGACAGTCTTCTGAAAGCGGTGTGTTGGGAGCCAGCATGGCTGCATCAGGGACGTGAGTCATATTTAACTGGGGACAAGAATTGCCAAAGCTGGTGGCCTCCAAGACATGGCTCCATGGCTGATGTGGACGAGGTTTCTGGAAACGCAATTTTCCCAATGGGGGTTCTGCATATGGGATGCCCAGATAGGCAGTCACAGCACCAGAGCCAGTGGGGAGCTGCTTGCCCTTGATAGGGCCACTGCTGGTGACCACAAGCTGCTGGTGGTCATCTTCGGAGGCAGAGTTAGAAACCAGTATGGAGAGGACAAGAAAGAGGCAGGACCAATGGGGACCAGGCATAGTAACTGCACCTAAAAGAAAAGCAGGCATTAGAGAAAAATACAGCATATATTGTACTTCTCCTTTGCTGACTTCAAATGACTGCGGAAGGACCAAGAAGAGCAGCCAGATTGATTTGGTGCAGCTGCAGTTTAGTATCCGTGGACAGTGCATTGGAAAACAAACTCACTCTATAAAAAGGTAAAGGTGTCACTTGACATTTAAGTCCAGTCATGTCCGATTCTAGGGTGCGGTGCTCATCCCCGTTTTGAAGCCAAAGAGCCAGCTCTGTCCGAAGACGCTTCCATGGTCATGTGGCTGGCATGACTCTCCTTGCCGCCACGCGTAGCATGCGGCTTGAACACGGAGCGCTGTTTACCTTCCCGCAAGCGGTACCTATTTATCTACTCGCATTAACATGCTTTGGAACTGCTAGGTTGGCGAGAGCTGGGCCAAGCGATGAGCCGCCTTGGGTCCCTTCGGGGAGAAAGGCGGGGTAAAAATATTGTAAATAAATAAAAAATAAATAAATGAGAGCTCACCCCGTCACGGATTCGAACTGCTGACCTTTCGATTGACAGCTCATGGTTCAGTGGGTTAATTATACTTCTCCTTTGCTGACTTCAAATGACTTCAAATGACCAATATTTTCTCTTTGTGGGTTCTTGGGGTGGGCTACTCACTCAGGCTTCCAGGCCCCGATAGGTCCTGCTCTCCGGTCAGCACTCAGTAGAGACAGGTGGGCAGGTAAACAACTTCCATTCATTCAGAACAGCCCACAGAGGCACATTAAGCAAAGAGTCAGTTCATCTGGCTTGCTTTCCCCTCCGACCAACATGCAGGCAAGTGCCAAACTGGAACAAAGGAGGAGCCCCACCCAGTAGGAGTGAACCACCCCAGGCACTTATCAGGGGGAACCTGACTGTTCCATGACAGACCCCTTCTACAAAGGTACGATCAATACATTAAGTATGTGCTCCTCCTCCCATAGGTTGGGCGGAAGGGATTACCTTCCAAAACGTGGAACCACTAAAGCAACTCAAGAAGACATAGCGCTAGAACTGATCCCCTTTCTTGTTCCTGTTCTTCTGTTACTTCCCCCCCCCAAAGACTACTCCCCATTCTCGTCTACTCTCAGAGACACTTTGACTTCTTACCTAGTTTTTCCAGTTTTTGGAATCAACACCTCCTGCCCAACTCATGCGAGCCTTGGGAGCGTTATAGACTCACCACACCGTCCGTCTCCCTGCTCTATTTTGCTCCTCCTCCTCGGTGTCCCTCACAGCTCAGGCGAAAGTGAAGGGCACTGAGGCTGGTGGGTTGCTTGCTGCTCTTGCAATAAGACCCAGGGAGGAGGCAGCGGCCTCTGCGCATCGACGCAAAGGGCAATGACCACCTGAGTTCCACCTGCTCAGTGGAGGAGGCCCACTTTGGCAGGGAAAGTAGATGCCAGAGGTGAAAGACCTGCTTTTACATAAGGGGGGAGACGCTGCAAGTAGAACGGGACGGCAGTTTTGGAAATTCCTCCGTCTCTCAGCTATGGAGAAACACCGGTGTCACTGAACGGAGGCAGTGCAGTAGAGCTCAGAGTGGTGTACGTATTTCCTCCCCTCCTTTTTGTCCTCACAACAACCCTGTGAGGTAGGTGGGGCTGAGAGAGAGTGACTGGCCCAAGGTCACCCAGGAAGCTTCGTGGCTGAACGGGGATTTGAACCTGGATCTTCCAGGTCTAAGTCTGACTCCCAAACCACTACACCATCCTGGCTGTACAGGGCTGGGCCATCCATGAGGTCAACTGAAGCAGTCGCCTCGGGCAGCAGACTGGCAGGGGCCCACCTCTGTCCCCTCATTCCCTGGATTGGAAAAGGAAGAGGGGGACAAAACAGAATAGGCTTACCAGAGTCCCGGTACTTGCCGGGTCATTCCTGGTTTGGCGGCCACCATCCCGGCCGGCCTCGACTCGGGCCCAACTGTCCCGGCTTTTCCCAGCCCACCGACTTCATTGTGGTGGGCTGGAACTCTTCTGAGCCTGTCCGGTGCATTCCCCCGACCAGGGTTTCTCGCGCGCCTGCAAACGCTCGCACAGGCGTGCAAGGAACCCTGGCTGGGCAGAACGCACCAGTCAGGCTCTGAAGTGTTGCAGCCCGCCGTGATGTAGCCAGCGGGCTGGGAAAGGCCCGGGCCACTCGCGGGCCAGGGGATGAAGACGCTGCAGCAGCACCGGTGGCGGTGGCAGGAATGACGGCCTGAACCAGCGCAAAGGACGACCAGGACCCAACTTGGAAAAGGCAAGTGGCAGCAGCAAAATAGCCATTTTCAGGGCCATAAATAACTAAATAAATAAACAAACATTTTGGCCGCCCTTTGGGTGTAGAGCGGGCACTTTGAGCCCACAAAAAGAAAAAATATTGATACATTAAAAATTCTGGGGGGGGGGGTGTATCCCAGTTGGAAAATCTGGTAAGCTTAGGCTAGAGCATTCCTGCGTGCGCTGGCAGAGTGATGGAGGCCCACCGGAGCAGGTAAACCAGGTGTAGGGAGCGGAATGGGGCGGGGAGGGGGTGGGAAGGAGGTTGTACAGGGCAGGGAGAGTGTGAAACGGGGAGGAGAAATGGGGGTGGGTGGTTGGATCAGGCCTAGGAGGGATTCAATGAATCCTAACCCCCCTTCCCTGGCCTGATCCACCTGCATGGATCAACACGGATGTGCACCAGAGATACTGCTGGGCAGGTTCGAGTTGACCATTGGCAGCTGCTAGGGCTTACCCCGGGCAAGGGGGCAAATGTCCCCTTACCCTTAGGAGACCTCCAGCAGTCGAAAATCCCCTGAGCAGTGCAGCATAGCTAGGCTTACTATCTGCCCCGAAATTTCTGGCACCGTCCCAGAATCCGGGCTTGGGTCTCGGAACGGTCCCGGAATGATTCCGGGCCGGTTGGCAAGCCTCCGCCACCATTTTTATAATGAAGAAACTTACCCACAAGATCCAAGATGTCAGTGCCCAAATCTCGTGAGGGCATCATTTCTTCATTTTAAAAATGGTGGCGGTGGTGACGGAGAGCAGGTAAGTGAGCTGGCTGAGTCGGCGAGAGCGGGCGAGCAGCCTGGGCCGGCGAGAGCGGGCGAGCAGCCTGGGCCGGCGAGAGCGGGCGAGCCGGCTGGGCTGGCGAGAGCGGGTGAGCCAGTGAGAGCCTCTTGCTGGCTCGCCTGCTCTCACCGCTCCGAGCTGGCGAGACCGGGAGAGCCGGCCGTGCCAGAGCCGGCGAAAGCAGCCAGGTCAGCTGAGCCGGCAAGAGGGGCCGAGTCGGCCAGCTGGCCGCCGTCGACGACAATGAGTCGAGGAGGACCAGGAGCAGCAGCACGGCAACAACGGGAACAGTTTGGACGCGGGGGGCACGGTAAGTGAATTTAATTTAATTAATTAATAGCTATAAATAAATACATAAATAAAAACTTTCATGTGGGAAAGGGGCGCTTTGCGTCCTCAAAAGAATTTTTTTTAAATTATTTATTTAATTAGTTAGTTAGTTGTGGGGTGTGTCCCGGTTTAGGACCGGGAAAATCTGGTAAGCCTAGGCATGGCCTAGGCAATGGCCTCTTCGACATGATGTTGTTCACCCTTCGAGCACACACATGGACACTGTGGTGATGGGATCTCTGGAGAAAGGGCACTTGGCACACAAAGGGAACAATTTGCACAAATAACCTGTTGTATGGGAAGATGCTTTGTTAATACTCTTCTTTGAATTCTTTTCGCACTCTGCCCTAGCAGGACTCCACACGCAAGAACTCAAGTGGAACTTCCACTCTGTCACTTCAGGAAGGGGAGCAAGAACAGTGCACCCCATCAGTGGTGTTGCTGGAGGGGGTGCGGCACCATAACTGGTGCAAAACGCTGCACTGCGCCTTGCAAACTGGTGTATCACAACCCCACCCACTTGCCCCTGGAGCCATTCCAATGGCAAGGGCAACACGTGTTCCCTTGAAAGAAAACAGGAGTAGAGCTTAGGTGATCTGGTAGACATGGCAACCTGCCTCCTACCCATTGAACTCAGATCAGGCAGGTAAATCAGTGAAAAATATAAGAAGTTTGTTAAAATATGGAAGGAACAAAATGTGAATGATTAAAACCAGGCATGGAGCAGAAAGCCAATGGGAATGACAAAGGTGGCAGTGGTGAAACTTCTCACTGACATTTATGTCTTTGACTGGCGGCAGTGATGAAAGGGCCCTTCTAATTTCTGCAGGTGCAATTGAGGGTTACGGAATTGCACAATGTACCTTCTGTCCACAAAATCAGGCTCTGAAGAAGGTGTTTGGCTAATGTTTAGCTGTGTACTTGAGTTCCCATCTCTGGAGGGCCTCTTCCTGCAGATCCCCACAGGTGGATCCAGGGATGTGGATCAGGTCTCTGACTCCAAGTCTCAAGCCAAGTCCCAAGTCTTTGCCCCCATGTCCCGAGTCTTTGGTTGTGAGTTGCGAGTCCCTATCTATTTAATGGGGAAAACGGGTTTAAACCGGAATAAAGTTCGACCTGTCGTAAAAGGCTCCAAGTCTTTTGAGTCTTTTACAATCGCCGAGTCAAGTCACTGAGTCTGACTCGAGTCCGAGTTAATAGACTCAAGTCTACTGTACATGACTGGGTGGATCTCTTCTTCCACACAAATTCCTGTGCTTATGCTTGGCCAGCCAGGAGGAGTCACAGAGGGAGAAACCCCTCCTCCACTCCTTTGCTTAGTTCGAGGTTGCAGTCTACACCCACCCCATTGAGCAGCACATACGGTCACACCATCTGTTGCACCGGAGGCGCACCACAGAAGACCAGCATGGGGAGAGAGCTCCAGCTCACAGCCTGTCTTCTTCTTTCCTTTGCTCTCATAGGTACGTTCCAACTACTATTGCAAGTGCCACTGGCTCAAATCTGATTGGATTGGAAACAAGCTGAGATACTTTCTAGAAACATGGGAAATAGTTGAAGTTATGGGAATAGTTGAAGTTGAAGTTATCTTTGAGCCAATTCAAGTTCAGATTAAACCTATTCCCACCTCAGGAGCCCTCATCCCACTCCCTTATCCCAACCCCTTGTCCCCTGACTCCTTAAGAATTTCCCCTCTTTTGACCCACTCCATCGCCATTTAAAAACTGGGCATATGATTGTGCTGAAGGCAGCAAGTGGTTTTCCAGCAGGCTTGAGACTTTCTTTGAAAAATACAAAGGCAATAGTTCCACTTGGACCTCTAGGTTCTGTGATGAAGCTGGCCACTGGCGGCTCTGGAGCCAGTCCCTTCCTCTCCCCATCGTTAGCCACTGGATTTGAAGGGAGCAGCAGCACCCTTGTTGCTCTCAGGCACCCTTGAAGGCTGGTGTTTGGTGTTTGGGGCAGGACTGCCAACTCTGACTGAAGCTATTCTTGGAGATCCCCCCCCCCCCAGTGTGATGGAATACTGGAAGTTCCTGGTGGTCCTATTCACATCTCCAGGATTTCTTTCTGCAGTCACCAGAGATTGATGCTGATTTCAGGAGACCCCAGGCCAACCCTGGAGGGTTGGCGACCCTAGACTGAGGCTTTGGCCCTCCACCTCTCACCTCCTTCACATAAGACCATCTGAATAAAAATACTAGTGTTGCATAGATTTTATGTGGTATGCATATTCATCCTCTTAGTCTTTGTCTATGTCGGGGTGGCCAACTTTCCACCATTAGGGCCTCTTAAGAGTTGTGTAGAAGGATTCGGAGATACCTTCGCTGGAAGATTGGTGGCTGAAAGTTTTGGACTATGCTGAAATGGATAAACTTACAATTTTAATTAAGGAAAAGTCAGTTAACTTTTTCGTGAATAATTGGAAACCATTTATTGATTTTTTAAGAGAGAGAGAGAGAGGAATGATGTGATGATATGCGGATTTAATGAATAGAATGTGGGGGTTGTTTTGGCTTAGTTGGAAATTGTATGTAGAAAATAGTGAATAGTATGCTAGTAGGATGTATTGCTTCGCGCTTGCTATAACTTTATGAAATATGTATTGTTTTTTTAATGTTTTAATATATCAATAAAATATAAATATATATATATAAAAGAGTTGTGTAGAAGGCAGAATCTTGGCAGCTGGAAGTGCTGATGGTGCTGCTAAAGCAGCTGCCCCTGCTGAAATGTCCACACCTATACAGCCATTTAAAGGGCCAGGAGCTTTCCTGTTGAAAGGTTGGCCACCCCTGGTCTATGCGTTGGTGCGATCAGAAGAATGAATGTATGCACATTCATGCATGGGAGAGCTTGAATAAGTCTGGCGGACTGAGGGGGAACTCATGTATTTGTTTGAATCTGCATTCATCATACAAATTGTGTGAACTGGGGAACCCATGGTCATTTCATATCCCTGTAAAACGGTTTAGCATAATAACTGAACTGTACATATATCCATTTAACCCCACTCTGACTTTCCATGCACAGAAGCTGAAAACTTCTGTTTCATTTGTCTGTTGATGCTGACCTGTTTTTATAGTCTTTTTGTGTATTTTATTTTGTAACTTTTTTAAAAAATGTGTGTGTGTGGTGTATCTATCTATCTATCTATCTATCTATCTATCTATCTATCTATCTATCTATCTATCTATCTATCTCGGTCGTTGACGTCATCGGCCGGAAGCCCCGCCCCCTGAAGTGACGTCAGTAGCCCGCCAGTGGCCGAAAACAGGTCCAGCGGGAGGGCAGGGACCAACCTTTCCACCCTCAAAGCCTCCCCAGTGGCGTTTCGAAGCTCGCCGCTGCCGCATCTGCCTCGGAAAGCACCTCCGATGCGGTGCAAAAAGACTTGTCGCTGGCACTGCCGCCGAATTGCCACCCATTTCGACGGCCAGACACCCCTCTCCACGGGCCACCAAAATTTTCTCACGGACCATCAGTGGTCTGCGGACCAATGGTTGGCGACCACTGATCTATACCACAGGCAGAGATCCACAGCCTCCAAACCAGAAAGAACGACATCTGACTCTAACCATACATAGTTCATGTCATTTTCAAACTCAATTCTGCCCTTCTCTCATTACAGCCGAGGGCCTGAAGTGCCAATACTGTTCGCGGGAGGCCCCCACATATGGCTGTCTGGCAACACATGACTCATGTTACACCACCAACCGGAAAGGCTACTGCGTTGCACTCACTCTC
Source organism: Plestiodon gilberti rubricaudatus (assembly GCA_026170595.1). NCBI lineage: Eukaryota > Metazoa > Chordata > Lepidosauria > Squamata > Scincidae > Plestiodon > Plestiodon gilberti. The sequence continues at coordinate 249,331,055 of JANXHW010000002.1, forward strand.
CGCCTAAGTAAGTTGAGGTAGCATGGGATGGCCATGCACAATTATAGCACAAAGGTTAATAATAAAAGGTACTAACTCATGTTCTCAAATATTAAAATGATGGGATTAAAAGCCATGACAGAATTCCACTAAAATTGAGTGGAGGGAGTATTAAAACAGACAAAAGAAAATATTTCTTTACCCAGTGTGTAATTAGTTTGTGGAACTCCTTGCCACAGGATGTGGTGATGGCACCTGGCCTGGATGCCTTTAAAAGGGGATTGTCCAGATTTATGGAGGAAAATGTCCATCACAGCTTACAAGCCATGATGGGGAAAAGCAACCTCCTGGTTGTAGGAGTAGGTTTTCTCTGTGCCAGGTGTAAGGGAGTGGCGACTGGACACAGGTATCTTGTTGTCTTGTGTGCTCCCTAAGGCCTCTGGTGGGGCCACTGTGAGATACAGGAAGCTGGACTAGATGGGCCCTCGGTCGATCCAGCAGGGCTCTTCTTATGTTCTTAACATCAGAAGAGCCCTGATGAATCAAGCCAAAGGCCCATCTGGTCCAGCATCCTACTTCCCTCAGTGGTCCACCAGTTTGTGAAAAGACTTGAAATGATCAAAAGAATGGTCACATCTGCTCTCGCTCTCTTTCCTTACCTCCCTCCCCTTCTCTTTCTCTATGCAGGAGGTGTCATAAAGTACAGGATGGAAGGCTGCACCAATATGCCAAAACACTGTGGCAGAAAAATAAAGTCAAAATCTGGCATCAGTTGGGAAGTCGTCTGCTGCAAAACTGATATGTGTAACCACTGGGACCATGATATCTAGCAGTGATGGCGAAGGGAATCTTCAAAACAAGAACCCTGTCAATTGCTCTTCCTTCGCACGTAACATTTTGCTTTGAATTTGGATAGCAGAGAGAAATGCCTACTCTGTCAGTTCTCTTACTCTGTACTCAGAGGAAATGTTTCATAATTCATTGTGACTTTCTAAATTAATTGCACATGCAAATTCATTCCTTATTCCCCCCCCCAATTAGATTTCTCTTTAACTTCCCATTGCTCTCTTTTCTCTGCCCATTCCTACCTTATAGTTCTTACAGGTCAGAGGACCGGCCCTCTTCCCTGTTTCTCATTATGTTATATAAGGCAAGGTTTTCACTGCCTGAAATTCACGCCATAGCTTAAATGTGTCTAACTTCATTCCCTTTTTCAAGGGAAATATGGGAGCTGTAGCTCTCTCTCTCTCTCTCTCTCTCTCTCTCTCTCTCTCTCTCTCTCTCTGTATGTATGTATGTATGTATGTATGTATGTATGTATGTATGTGGGGAGTGTCTGATTAGGAAATCTCTAATGAAGAATAGCATTTCACTAACAGATAATTCCTTGGAAGTCACAAGGCTTTGTCTTGTATGAAATTTTTCTGTTCTTTTTCTCTTGCTTCCTTCCGTTCCTAGAATGTTGTTCGCCCTGAATGTATTTGAATTGCTCTTCATCTCATTTTAGGTCTCCACAAACCCAGCTTGGAGCCTCTAGTGTTGCCAACTGACTAGAAAAACACAGGCTTGGCAGATACTTTAACAGCAGCACACTAAGCAGAAATCAGCTGGTGATGTTTTCCCAGCACGAAAATCAGCTTTATTATCTGCTAAATGGCGCATGTCAAGTTGGTGTTAAAGGCATGGGAGCAGGTACTGATAAAACAGTTGGCAATCCTAGGAGCATCCACTCACAGCCATGTGATTGCGGTTTATTTTTTAAATGTGTACTCCAACTTTCTCCCACAGCCCCCTTGGAGCTCTTCTCAGGTACCAGGGCTGCCCTGTCAAACAAGGATAAACGTAACATCTTTTATTATTGAGCACCAAGTCTGTGGTCCCCTTCAAATGTGCCAGGGCTTATTGATAATATGGCCCCTGTTGAGAATGGCTGTGTCTCAGCGACTCAGGGTGGCTTATCAAACTCATTAAAACAAGAAAAGAAAAACAAAACTCCATTGCAGCAAGAAGCAACAAGACAAGCAACTCCGTGCAAACGTTATTTGAGCCCAGCAAACACAGAGAGGGCAGAAGACAGTGTTCATTGTGTTAGTGATCACTTCTGGACTTCCTTTCGGAAGTTCAAAAAACCTTTGTTTGACATGCCACGCAGATATGCATGATATCCGATGCAGCCTTCCTTCTTATAGCATCAGTAGTCAGTATAAGTGTGGGTGATGTAGGGAGGCTACAGGAGATATATACATGAGCTATAACTGTGTAGTGTAGCAATTACAGTGCAGGAACATGAGTGCTGGTTCAAATCCCTCTTTCACCATGTCACTTCCAATGAACAGTCTCTCAGCCTCACCTACCACATAGGGTTGTAGTGAGAGTAAAAGACCTTGTCTTAACTTCATTGAATCCCCCACCTCCTGTCCCCAGAGGCTCCTCAAAGGTGTTTTTCTAAATTCGTTTCAAAGATTGCTATATTTGGCTTTAATGATATCTGTGTCCACCTGGAGACGCCTGGCATCGGATGAAAGGACTGGTCGCAAGCCGAAATTACAGCTGGTGATTGCTAAGTGGTCTCAGAGCACGTTCCCTTCAGCTGACCGACTCCTTGGGAGCGAGGCCAAGGCTCAAATCAGCCCTTTGATTTGGAAATGCTTCCTACAGACTTCAGCTCATGTGGGTTGGTTGTGGTTACTCAGTAATTCTGGTCTTTCATTTATTTAGTTTTATTTCTTAAAGAAGAAAAGAATATGAAACATTACCTTGTATTGCAACATACGGAGTAGATGGGATATATCGGTACATGTAACATTACCTTGTATTGCAATGTAGAGAATAGATGGGATATATCAGCTGAACAACATGCCTGCTTAATCTGCCAGGAACTGATAAATAAATTCCAGATTTGCAAAAAAAATATGTACCAAGTTTCTGTCTTCCTTCCTATATTCTTACAGAACTGAATAACTGATATGCTTATATACTGTATTATCATAAACTGTATTTTCACATTCTCTTTCCGTGGGGAGAGTTCTCCGTTTCCATGCCACTCCTTGCCAGTCGAATCAGATACAAGATCATCTTGCACAATTCACATGGTCAGAGGAATTCTCTTTTTGCTATTCCTAAGACTGGATCTTTTGAACTGAAAAGGTGGTTCTGTGATGAAGAGCCAAAGTACAGATGACTTTTAATGTTGCTCTTTATATTTCAAACATACAAACATAGAGGGACAGATTATACAGTATGTCTAGCCTAACATATCACTTGGTTCCAGGTTCTAGTAAGCAATTCATGATGCCTTGATGTGTTCAAATATATTTTTTTCATTAGAAACCCAGCACACTCTGTATGAACCTCGTACAGCCTCTCTGTTCCTTATCTTATTATGTGTTGCCTGGTGGTGTGGCTTGGCTCACTTGCTTGTGCCATCTCAAGCAATATATGCTCTGTGAGCACCTTTCTGCAGTACATCTGTTTCTGGCTTGTTGTATGCTGGATGGCACAAGTTGGTTTGTGTAGAGCAGGAAAAGGTGCTCCGCTCCAGCACTTTGATGTCAGGCTGTGCATCTTGGTCATCCCTGATTATTGGAGTATTAAACTAGACAGAACATCATAGCCAGAGCTGTATCCAGTTTTGAAGGGGACCTCACTAAACTGTCCTCTATAGAAGCTCTATAGGGCTTCCTCTTTTCCCAGTGTACCTATATCTTTGCAGTGGATGTGTAGAGGATGCAGGTGTCTATTTTTCTCCCTGCAAATCTTTTTTTTGGGGTGAACGTTTGGGGGGTCTGGGGGTACTCAGACTTTGGGGGCCCACATAGGGGGTACACAGGCCCCCAAGGGTTGTGGAATCCTGTTCTAGAGGGTTTCTTTCACAGTCCAGCTCTCTCTCTCTCTCTCTCTCTCTCTCTCTCTCTCTCTCTCTCTCTCTCTCTCTCTCTCTCTCTCTCTCTCTCTCTCTCTCTCTCTCTCTCTTTCTCTCTCTGGCATTCGGCTCACCATGCTTCAGCTGACAGGCAACCTTGACTCTCACTCAAGTGCCGCTGCAGTTTCCCTCCCCCACAGAGGCTCTGCAACTTATCAGCTCGGCGTGCCAGCAGCTCTCCAACAGACACAGACACTTCCGGCCGTCTCGAACTGCCGTCCTTCAGATCTTCAGGCATATATGAGACAGTCGCTCTACCAACTGAGCCAGACCTCCTGTCCTGGAAAGGTGCACAGAGCATCATCTCAACACAGGGGCTGCTGGAGCCTGGTTGTCTCCCATGCTGTCCTGGCAGGGGAAATCAGCACACCAAGGTTAAGTGTTTCAGGTTAAGTGTTTCAGGGCATCCTGGGGCTGGAGGAAAGGGACACTGTGGAGGTGGAATCAGCTGTGAGGAACAGGATGAACTGAGCCCTGATCACTTGTGCACATTTGCATGTGATCAGGACTCAGCTTTCTCTGATATTCAGTGCAAGAAATTGGGAGACAGAGGCGTCACTAGGGTGTGCGTCACCTGGTGCAAGAGCTCAGCACGTCACCCCCATGATCGACCTCAGAGGTGAATAGGGAGAAACAAGGTTGGGCTGAGCTGGGTTCTACAGAAGATGCCCATCTGGCAGGACTATGTATTTCTACAAATTACTCCTGGTCAGTGGGATCACTAGGGTTGGAGTCAACAGGTCCGGTAACTCATGGTGTCACCCCCGTTAACTTTATTTTAATATATAACAGTACAGGTCACCCAAAAAATCAGTAACCAACTCGGCTCTCAGAACAGTCTCATTGGTCTGTTTTGAGTTAAGGAAATCCACTTTTTGTTACATAAGGCAGTTGTGTTTTCTGTTTTCGGTTATTTGGCCATAGCTTTTGATAGAATACAGATACTTCAAAACGGTTTGTTTCATTGCATTCTGCATGGCAATTATACAATAACGTGATGGTATTAATACATTAACATGATGATATATAACATGATGGTATTATTCATACATACAAAGTTTTCACAGTTTTTGGCCACTAGTGGTGTCACTCCCCTGAGGGTGTCACCTGGTGTGGTCTGCACCCCCTGCACCTCCCTAGTGACGCCACTGATGGGAGCTGATATTTTGAGCAACCTGATAGACTTCTCGCAATATCTCTACGAGGGAAGGGGTGGAACTTCTCAGCAGCCCTTATTTCTCTGGCTGGTGGCAGAGACGAGAATGTTCTTCCGAAAGGACTGCAGAGCTGAGCAAGTGGAGACACTCCCTCTGGGTGTAGGGCAAGAATTTTGCGCACAAAATCAGGCTCTGTGGAAAGTCACTCGTTAATGTTTAGCTGTTCACCTCAGCTGCTAAACTCTGAAGGTCCTCTTCCTGCAGATCCTCACAGGTATGTGGGAAACTGAATTTTGGGTTTGCGAGGTCACGCTAGGACAGCCAGTAGATAAATCTCTCCCCCACTCCTTTGCTTTGTAGTAGGCCAGGGTCAGCCCCCCTTCCTGCACTGAATACACCCAATCAAACCATTTCATCACCAGAGATTCATCACAGAAGACCAGCATGGGGAGAGATCTCCACCTCACAGTCTGTGCTTTCCTTTGCTGTGCTGTCATAGGTACGTCCCATCTAGTCTGGCAAGTTCTCCTCTTCCCAACTCCAATCAGGTTGGCTTGGAGAGAGAAGGCAAAAAATGGACCGTTTGGAGTAGTATCTATGGGAATGCGCCGATATCCTATGCCCCCTCCCAGCCCGGGCCGGCCTCCCCGGATGCACACCAGCGTCAGAGCTGGCGTGCATCTGAGGAGGTCCATTGGGATCAGTGCCACTTACACCGGGGGAGGGGGACGAACATAGCTCATGCCATTTTCACATCTTCAATTGTCTTTCTGCCATTGCAGCCTATGGCCTGAAGTGCCAGTACTGTGAACGAAAGGAGCCCAATGCTGGCTGTCGCTATCCTGGGAATGTATGTTACACTCATCCGCAAGGCTTTTGCACAGCAATCAACATCTATTTCAGTAAGTTGAGGCAGCAGGGGGTGATCCGAAGGAAGACGCTGTAGGAAGTCTCCTTTGCATGGAGAAGATCCCAGGTTCGATCCGCAGCACCTCCAAGTCTGAAACTGTGGGGAGCTGCAGCCAGCCAGTGTCAAAAATACTCAAAAATATTTACCCCTTCAGCAGCAGTTGTGGCAAAAATAGGCAGTGAGCCGTTGCATTCTTACACACATGCCTTGCTCAGAACTTGTAATGTGCTGTCACTACTAATAAAGTACAGTACCTTTTCAGAGGAGATTGGAGCCCTGGTGGGAACATTTCTGAGTGCATGTTAACTTTTCTGCAGAGACGTTACAACGGTGGAGCGCGTGGTTCACTCGAACCAGGCGCTCAGCGGCGGAGCGCGTGAAGCAGAAGCTCCAGGCGCTCGGGCAGGCGGGCAGGGCAGTCACTGACGCGAAGCGTCGCGTTGTGTCGGCCCTCCCTCCCTCCCTGGAGCCCATTACGCTCCGAAATGAGCGGAAAACGGGCAGGGGGTGGCGCGTCGACATGAAGCGACACAGGCCCCGCCCCCACGAGCCAGGCGCCGGGAGGGCGCCCGACATTTCTGCTTTTCTGACATTTCTGTTGGCTCAGAACAGGGCCTCTGAGAGGAATATTATCAGGGGATACAAAGATTCTTTTGGGCCCCTTCTCAAAGGGGGAGAGGGCAAAACTGATGGAGATATTCTAATCTGCTTCCCCTCTTTACACCCACGGCAGACTGCTTGCTAGCTTACTTGGCTAGATAAAACACATGAGGCACAGGCAGATTGAAGTTGCAAAAGAAGAAGAGTTTTACTTACAGTTTCATGTGTATGTACACAGTGTCTGACCATCAATCAGAGGTACATCCTAGACTTAAGATAGAACCCCCCTAGAGCTGGGGCTCCCTGCATGAGGTGTGCTGCAAGATGGCCACTGGGCTCCTGGGAGCAAGGCATCATCTCACCTAGTCTAGCATCAGAAGAGAAGAGAAGGGAGAGAAGGGAGAAGAAGGAGGAAATTGGGTCTGGGGCCACGCCCCTTCCTTAAGACAATGAGGGGTCAAAGACAAGAGGGTCTACCTAGGTACTTAGGTGATCAAACAACACACACACACACCCTCCAGTGTCCAGCATACGGAAGTTGCCCAATTTCCCAACAAAAACAGGGTGTGGGGAGGGCAGCAATAGCTGGAAAAGTCTTTGGAGCCCAGGACTACCAGGTTTCCTGATGCGGTGCCCAGGTCTACCCACCTGGTAGACCTGGCCTGGCCACCATCTTTCAATCTCCATGAGGCCAGCTTAGATCCCAGGAAGTTTCTTGGCCCCTTCCTTTGGCTCCTGGGCCCCCTTTTTGACTCTGGGCCCGGGTACAATTTACCTCCTTTACCCCCCTCTCATGGGCCCTGGCTCAGAAGATGAAACGATTTCTTGTTGATTGCTTTAGGAAGAAATCATTTCATTTCTAAATGAATATGATACGAGAAACGCAAAGTTCACCCACCTCCCGTTGTCATGTTTGTTGTCACTAGGGGAATTGAAGTACAGGATGGAAGGATGTACCAACCATCTCAGAAACTGTATGAAAGATAAGAACCGTCGAATTGGCCTTCACGTGGCCATCTTCTGCTGCCGCTATGATTTGTGCAACCACTGGCAGAACGATGTGTCGTAATGCTTCAAGAAAACTCAAAGGAACTAATATAACAGTTGCCCCTAATTTGGCATTCTCATACATTTGTGAGTGGGGTAGTTTGGGGTGGGAGGTACGTCCATCCGTCTGCCTGTGTTTCTGTTTGTGTCTTGTCTCATTCAGATTGTGTTGATGAAATCTGCCTGTCAGGGCTGGCCTTGCCATGAAGCAGAGGCGTAGGCTGATATGGGGCGGTGGGGCGGTGGGCCCCAGGGCGTAGGGGCAGAAGGGCTCCGTGGGGGGCAGGAGGCTCCTTAAGTTTCGTGTTTTTTTTTGGTCTTTTTCGGGTTATTAAAAGCTTTTTAGGGTTTTTTTAGCACTAGCGCAGGGCTTGTAATCTGTAGTGTATGCTTTGCGCCACTTATCTGGATTCTAGGAGCCTCCAGCGACGATCTACTTCAGCGATGATCTCTTCCGGGGCGCAGATCGTTCCTCTGCTCCCGGGCGCGAACTCGGTAAAGCGCCCAGGAGCGCTTTGCAGAGTTCACGCATGCGCAGAGTGACGATGTTTCCAATCGTCATCTTGCGCATGCGTGAACTCTGTAAAGCGCTGCTGGGCGCTTTACCGAGTTCGTGCCCGGGAGCAGAGGAACGATCTGCGCCCCGGAAGAGATCGTCGCTGAAGTAGAGAATCCAGATAAGTGGCGCAAAGCATACACTACAAACGAAAAATAAAATAAAATAGCATAAATTATGCTAATTAACTTGGAGTGTCTGGGTTTTCCGCCCCAGTAGCAGGGGCGCCTGGCTACCCCTCTGCCATGAAGCGACCTGAAATGATTGCATGGACTCTTGTAGGGCACTCTTGTGGGGTGGTGAATGGAAAATCCTCTAGTCCAGGGGTTCTCAACCAGTGGTACTAATACCAGTGGCACTTCAGCTGACTGCTGGTGGTACTCGGACTGCTGATCCACCAGAACCCTTCTCTGATGCAGTGCTTTCAGCAGCGCATTTTTGCTCCCAAGAGGCTCTTGCCTTTGGCCGAGTCTCTCGGGAACGCTAGAAGGACACTCCCACCTGCCCAGAGCTTCCTACCTGCGTTTTCTGGCCTCCCAAAACCTGAAAACACGGAAGTTACTGGTGATGATGTCAAAAGCGACAACAAATGAACTGACAAATGCATGTATGCTAATGTAAAGTTTTTTAAAAAACAAAAAACTTGCAGAGAGCAGGAAGAGTGGGAAAAGAAGACGGACAGCAGAGCCAGCAATCAATTCCCTGTTTGCGCATCTGCCATTTACATTGTGAAGAGGCCAAACTTCATGCCCCAGCAAAGGGAATAGGGTTTCCTTACTGTTACATTTGTAAATAAGAACGAAAGCTTTCATGGCCAGCGCTGATAAAAATAGATTTCAATTCCTGTCTGGGTTTAAAAGCTATGCTAATTATTTTTTTTAAAAAATGTCTTTATCGTTAAAATCAATAAAACACTGATTGAAAATGACAAATACAGTAACATTAAAAGGACGACATAAGAACATAAGAACATAAGAAGCGCCCTGCTGGATCAGGCCAAAAGCCCATCTAGTCCAGCTTCCTGTATCACACAGTGGCCCCACCAGATGCCTCAGGGAGCACACAAGACAACAAGATAACCTGTTTCCCGTTGACACTCCCTTGCACCTGGCACAGAGAAAACCCACTTCTAAAACCAGGAGGTTGCTTATGGCTTGTAACCTGTGATGGTCTTTTCCTCCATGAATCTGTCCAAACCCCTTTTAAAGGCATCTAGGCCAGGCACCATCACCACATCCTGTGGCAAGGAGTTCCACAGATGAATTACATGCTGGGTAAAGAAATATTTTCTTTTGTCTGTTCTAACTCTCCCTCCACTCAATTTTAGTGCATGTCCCCTGGTTCTGGTGTTGTGCGAGAGGGAGAAGAATTTCCCTCTATCCACTCTCTCCATCCCATGCATAATTTTATACGTCTCAATCATGTCCCCCCTCAGGCGCCTTTTTTCTAGGCTGAAAAGCCCCAGACGCTGTAGCCTTTCCTCATAAGGGAGGTGCTCCAGCCCACGAATCATTCAGGTCGCTCTTTTCTGCACCTTTTCCAATTCAACTATATCCTTTCTGAGGTGTGGTGACCAGAACTGGACACAATACTCCAGATGTGGCCTTACCATCGATTTGTACAAAGGCATAATGATATTGGCCGTTTTATTCTCAATCCCTTTTTTAATGATCTCGAGCATGGAATTGGCCTTCTTCACAGCCGCCGCACACTGGGTCGACACTTTCATCGACCTGTCCACCAGCACCCCAAGATCTCTCTCTTGATCCTTCACAGACAACTCAGAACCCATTAGCGTGTATGTGAAATTTTGGTTTCTTGCCCCAATGTGCATCACTTTGCACTTACTTACATTGAAGCGCATCTGCCATTTTGCTGCCCATTCTCCCAGTTTGGAGAGATCCTTCTGGAGTTCTTCACAATCCCTGCTGGTCTTCACCACCCGGAAAAGTTTAGTGTCATCCGCAAACTTGGCCACCTCACTGCCTATCCCCGACTCCAGGTCATTTATGAATAAGTTGAAAAGCACCGGTCCCAAGACCGATCCTTGGGGCACACCGCTTTTCACCTCTTGCCATTGTGAAAATTGCCCATTGACTCCCACTTGCTGTTTCCTGGTCTTCAACCAGTTCCTAATCCACAAGAGGACCTGCCCTCTTATTCCCTGACTGTGGAGTTTTCTCAGGAGCCTTTCATGAGGGACCGTGTCAAACGCCTTCTGGAAATCCAGATATATAATATCCACGGGTTCGCTCGCATCCACATGCCTGTTGACCTTTTCAAAAAATTCTAACAGGTTTGTGAGGCAAGACTTCCCCTTGCAGAAGCCATGCTGACTCTCCCTCAGCAGAGCTTGTTCTTCTATGTATTTTAAGATTTTATCCTTAATGAGACTTTCCACCATCTTCCCTGGAACAGATGTTAGGCTGACCAGCCTGTAGTTTCCCGGGTCCCCCCTCCTTCCTTTTTTAAAGATTGGCGTGACATTAGCTATCCTCCAATCCTCTGGCACAGTGGCCGTTTTAAGGGACAAGTTGCATATTTTGGTCAAGAGGTCAGCAACTTCATTCTTGAGTTCCTTCAGAACTCTTGGGTGGATGCCATCCGGGCCTGGTGATTTATTGATCTTTATTTTGTCAATTAAGTCTGAGACGTCTTCTCTTTTAACCTCTATTTGACTTAATTCTTTAGTCAGGGGAGACCGTTCCGGCAGCGGTATTTGCCCGAGGTCTTCTGCCGTGAAGACAGATGCAAAGAACTCATTTAATTTCTCTGCAGTCTCCAAGTCCCCTTTTATCACCCCTTTCTCTCCCTCACCATACAGCGGACCAACCGTTTCTCTGGCAGGTTTCCTGCTTCTAACATATTTGAAGAAGCTTTTATTATTCCCTTTTATGTTGCCTGCCATACGTTCCTCAAAGTCTTGCTTGGCCTCCCGTATCATCTTTTTACATTTCTTTTGCCACAGTTTGTGCTCCTGTATATTTTCCTCATTAGGGCAAGACTTCCATTTACGGAAGGAAGCTTCCTTGCCTTTTATAGCTTCCTTAACTGTGCTTGTTAGCCATGCCGGCACCCTCCTGGACTTGGTCGAGCCCTTCCTCCTTTGTGGGATACACTCCCACTGGGCCTCTATGACTGTTGTTTTAAACAGCCTCCATGCACTCTGGAGCGATTGGACTCTTTTTACATTCCCTTTCAGCTTTTTTTTAACTAGTCTCCTCATTTTGGGGAAGTCTGCCCTTCGGAAGTGAAGGGTTTTCGTGTCAGATTTGCTCGGCACTCTCCCTCCGACATGCATGGCGAAACAGATCGCAGCATGGTAACTGTTCCCCAATGGTTCGGTAACATTTACCTCCCTGACCAGATCTTGAGTGCCACACAATATCAAGTCCAGAGTCACCTGTCCTCTGGTCGGTTCCGTGACAAGCTGCTCTAAGGCACAGTCATTTAACATATCCAGAAATCCAGTCTCTCTTTCATGACCTGAGCATGAATTGACCCAGTTGATGTGAGCATAATTGAAGTCCCCCATGACTACAACCCTGTCTCTCGTTGACACCTCCCTGATTTGCTTCCTCATTTCAAGATCCCCTTCAGGTTTTTGATCTGGAGGATGGTAGCATGCCCCTACTATTACATCACTCTTTGAGCCTGGTAATCTAACCCACAGTGATTCTACGGAGGAGTCAGAGCCCCCCTCCAGCTCTACTCTGGTGGATTCTACCCCCTTTTTGACATAGATGGCCACCCCACCTCCAACACGCCCCTCTCTGTCCCTCCTATAGAGTTTATATCCTGGAATTGCAGTATCCCACTGGTTCTCCGCATTCCACCAGGTTTCTGTTATACCTACTATGTCAATGTTTTCCCTAGCCACCAAACATTCCAGTTCTCCCATCTTTGCCCGTAGACTTCGGGCATTTGCATAAAAGCACTTATATACCTGGTCCCCCAAGAAGGGCTGCATGTTTGCACCTTTATTCCTGCAGCCTTCTGTCCTGCTAGACTGGCTGTCATGTCCCATCACGCTACCACTCCCAATTCTTACTCTGTTATTACTTGACTGCTCCCCATCCTCTGCACCCTCATTCCCTAGGGATGAGGAGTCCCGAACCGGATGCCCCTCGGCTCCTGTCAGCTTTCCCCCAGGAGTCAGTTTAAAAGCTGCTCTGCCACCTTCTTAATGTTACGCGCCAGCAGTCTGGTTCCGTTTTGGTTCAAGTGAAGCCCGTTTCACCCAGACATCTGTGGGCAGCATCAGGTCATCAAGTTCCAAGAGCCTACTGGCTACTGAAGATGGTGTTGTTGCAGCAAGTAGCCAGGTGCTTTTCAGCAGGCAGACAGAAACAAGTCACAGCCAGAAGGGAGGAAGTAATTAGCAGCACGTGTCAATTAGCCTCTGTGCCAATGCATGCAGGAAAATTTATATAGGAACAACAAAAAGAGCAATTAGTACCCGTATTTAGTACCCGTATTAAGGAGCACAAAAGAGAGTGTCACTTAGAACATAAGGAACAAACTGCTGTAGCGGAACACACGGTTTCTATGGGGCATAATATCGAATTTGAAGAAACTAAGGTTTTAGTTCAGGAATCAGCACATAAACAACGTCTTCATAGAGAAGCCATAGAGATCACCAGGAATAAATCGAGGCTTATGAATCGTCAACAAGAAATCTCCTTTATTGATAAGATTTGGATGCCTGTTTGAACAAAGAACATAGATATTGTAAGTACAGACAGGATTATGCTTGGTTGAACCACATTGACAGTAGTGAGTCAGGATGATTGGAGGCTAATTGACATGTACTGCTGCTAATTACTTCCTCCCTCTGGCTGTGACTTGTTTCTGTCTGCCTGCTTAAAAGCACCTGGCTGCTTGCTGCAACAACACCATCTTCAGTAGCCAGTAGGCTCCTGGAACTTGATGACCTGATGCTGCCCACAGATGTCTGGGTGAAACGTTGTCCTTTTAATGTTATTGTATTTGTCGTTTTTAATCAGTGTTTTATTGATTTTAACTATAAAGACAATTTTTTAAAAAAAATAATTAGCAAACCTGGACATGAATTGAAATCTATTTTTATTACATCTGTCTTCAAGCACTCATTTAAATGCACTGGCGTCGCTGGGATGGTGGTGCAAGCTGCACTAGGTGTCACCAATTTGGGGGGTGATACCACATCCGTTGCACCTCGCCACACTGCCCCGGCACAGCACCGCAGCCAGGCACTCAAAGTGGCTTCTTTGTTTCCTTGCGAGCAAAGGTTGCAAGAACACAAAGAAGCAACTCAGAGGCCAAGCAAGGGTACCCCTCTGGGGTGACACCCCCTTGGCTCGGCGGCTCCGCCTGCAGGGAGGGGTGACACCCTTGCTTGGCTTTCCATGGCGTAGTGGCCCCGGCTCTGAGCTGAAGCTGAGTTGTGTCAAGACAAGCTTTGGTTCACTGAGGAAAGCTGAGCAAGGGTGTCACCCCTCCGTGCAGGCTGCAGGGAGGGGTGACACCCCCTTGGCTCACCTGTGTCCCTCTTTGGCAGCTCCTCCTCCAAGCTGAAGCCGAGTCATGACTCAAAGACATGACTCAGCTTTGGCTCAAGAGATGGAGCTGCCTTCACTCACTCATCTTCTCTTCTGCTTCACCGAACCAAAAGTAATTCTGGTGATGTGATTATATCATCATGTCACCAGAATGACTTCCAGTTCAGCAAGTTCTTCCAGACCGGGTCCCACACCAGGTTCATTTCAGGTAAGCGACACCGTAGTTCAAGTGAACTATAAATCATTGCTGCAAAAATCTGCATCCGAACAGCAGACATATTCATATCGTTGTCCATTTGATACAAGGACCCCGTTGGTTCCACATCTCTTGAACAAGTCGATAAAGCAGGTCTTCATTTTTATCATAACTTGATCACCTGGGATTGGGGAGTGAAAGTGTTGCATTAGTAGCTGACACAAGAGACATAATGAGGATAGATGGAATGTATGTGAGGAGAGGAATGTGCAGGATCCCTATCAGCAAGGATTGGATCATCAGGTTTAAGGAGTGAAGTCACCCCCTGCTAGGCTCAGCCTGAGGGGGGAATAGAAAAAAACACCCAAACAGCCAACTTACAGGAACAACATTAGATTACCCTATAACAGTGGTTCCCAAACTCCTGGGAAGGCCCTACGCTGCTCTAAGTGGCAGCGGGGCCTTCCCAGGGGTCGCGACGACGCGCCCGGGATCGCGCTGCCACCGCCGTGCCCGGGATCGCCCTTTTTACCTGCATTGGTGGGCAGTGGGTGTCCGGCCATGTGTGTGGGGAGCCTGTGGACCCCTCCGCAGGCCTCCCCAAGTGTCGGAGCAGCGCTTTTACGCGAAACCGGAAGTGAGTTGCGATCGCGTCGGAGCAGTGCTCCGACGCTTGGGGACGCCTGCGGACGGGTCCGCAGGCTCCCCACACACCCCGCCGGACACCCACAGCCCACCAATGCAGGTAAAAAGGGCGATCCCGGGCACGGCGGAGGAGGCGGCGGCGCAATCCCGGGCGTGCCGTCATCATCACCACGGGTTGCCATGCCCCTTAAGGGCATAGCAACCCTTTGTTCCCGGCTGGGGCATCGCGATGCCCCAGTTAGGGAACCACTGCCCTATAAGGACCAGTGAGTGTTTTGAGCAACGCCTTGTGTTGCTCCTACTTACAGCTCTGTAAAACTGATCACCTGCACCTGAGGTGTTGGAAAGAAAGTGGATTCAAAAGCCAGGGCCCTGGCCATGAAAAAAAAGCCAAAGTTTCATTTCTAATTTCAGTGAGGAGGGGGTACTCTGCAACCAATTCCTGCACCTCATTTTCCCTAAAAACAGTGATCTTTGCTCTTCTGGGGGGTCAGTGGGGTGACCCTAGAACTCTGAATTTTTTTAAAAAAAATAGTTTCACCTGTCTAATTTCCACAAAATAATCCAGAAAAATTGGGGGAAGCTCTTTTTTTTTAAACTGTTTTCTTTCAGGCGTTGCTCGAAGCACTCACTCGGGTCGAATGGGTTTTAAACATGAAATTCATCTATTTTTCATATACACCTTATTATTATACACATAGCCTGAAGGTAATACAATATTTTAAATAACTTTGTGTATGAAACAAGGTTTTTCATGCAAAAAAATATTAATGCACGCAAAAAAGTAAAAAAAAAAAGTCATGTTAGCGTGCAAAAAAGTTCTAGATTTTTGAGCATGCTGGTTTTCAGAATTCTGGATAAGGGGTAATCAACCTGTATATCCATTTGTCGGTTTAAAGACTTTCCACAAAATTAAAAAGATGGCTTGAGAAAGACCCCTGCCCAGTGGCTCCCAGGATCCACAGAATGTCGAGGGCAATTGAACCACAGAACATTGAGCGTAACAGCTGAAGAAAAAAAGAGTATGGGGTGTGGGGCAGTAGCGTCGTGCCAGCCGCCCCCCTCGTGATGCTGACGTCACTCACCCTGCCCCCGAGGGATGTCAGCCAAAGCCAAATGTCCCTCAGGGGTTTGGACAGGAGGGAGGGGGCCAAATATAACAGTGCGGAGATGGCAGGAGCTGTCTGCAGGCTCCTTTGAGCCATGCCGCCGCCCAGATCACCACCGCTGGTATGATGCCCCCGCCTCCAGTTTGATGCCCCCTTGCCTGCTGCCTGGGGGGTGGTCGCCCCCCCATCCCATCCCACGCTACTGGTGTGGGGAGACGGAATTGGCATGCTCAAGTCATGACATCTTATATAGTATCCTGGAGTGGATGCATTGTGACGTTAACTCTCTCTCTCTCTCTCTCTCTCTCTCTCTCTCTTCCCCATGCTATATTGGCATTTCAGGAGGAAAGAAAGGGGAAACGACACTCCCCCTCCCTTCCTACTCTTTAGATGTCTGCTTCTTCTCTATTACATAGCAATAACACACTCCGGCTCAGGGGTGGCTGCCAGCCCCAAACCTGGCCCTTTCCCATTGTGTCGCATGGTGGAGAAAAATTTCAACACGTTGGGAAAGAAATAAAGGTATTTTTTTCATTCTCATCATCCTGAAACTGCTGCCTCACTCGACCCCACTCCACCATGAGCCCCAAACTTGTTTCCTGTTTGGCTGGTTGGAGGCCAATGCAATAAGGAAAAACATTTTCTTACAAGCTGCCACTTGCATGTCGAGTGCCACTGCCACTGGCTCAGCATAGGGCTTTGGACCAGGACTATTTTGAACTCTGACAGCTATCCTGTTTAGAAATTGTAGGATGGTCCCAGTTATCATCCCAGCTTGTGTAGCCCCTAGTACCCTCTCCCAAAACTGAAGATGCTTGAGAGTTTGCCACTACAGGTCACAGGAAGGGCAAAAATCCCAAGCACGGGGTTGGAGAACTAACCAAGTTCATTTGACCAGAATGGTAATAGACTGAAGGAGAATTGCAAGGTCAGGGCTGGTTCAAATGTATGGTCATTGGTCCTGTTACTCCAAGTCATTGGCTTCAGCACCAGTTGACATCGCCGACCAACCAAATAACCAACCAACCAACCAACCAACCAACCAACCAACCAACCTTTCAGCTCTCTTCAACTCAACCCTGTGACCTTTGTGGTTGATTCCATGGGGCTCAGTCAACCATGGTACTTGGCTATAAACCTTGAGTAAGAACATTGTGGGTAAAAATAGTGAGCACCAGGAAGCAAGACTGGTCTGGAGGGTTCCTTTGAGTGCTCAGCTTATCATGTAACTAATTTGAATTGTCCCCATAAATCTGTATGTTACTGGTAGCTGAGCTCCAAATGGAAGGTCAAATAGTAACCATATTAATAATAATATACAGTATTTATATACCAACTTTCTTGGTCATTGGATTTCTCCTCTAACTTTACTCCAAGGCAGTTTACATGGGCAGGCTTTCCCAACCCCCCCTAATGCGTTACAATCATATCTATCTATCTATCTATCTATCTATCTATCTATCTATCTATCTATCTATCATGTTCAATCTTTCATGAACAACTACATTCCAGATGGTATCCTTTGCAGTCTGGCCTCTTAATTATAGTTGTTAAGAGGCTATATAACATTATTCCTTGTCCAAAACACTCGTGATTGCAGATCGTAAGCAGAGTCTTACATAAACAAGCTAGTGAGGGATGAGGTGAGAGGCACTCAAATGACCAGGTGGAAGAGAAACTGCAGACAGGAGCTGCCATAGTACCCTGCTACGCTTTAAGGAATATCATATTTATTGTGCCATAGGCCAGCGGTTCTCAGACTGGTGGGTCACGACCCACCAGCTGAACCGGGTGCTATCCTCTGCCACCTTAAGGGGCGAGGACAGCATGGTGGGGACAGCGATCCCCAGGAATGCCGCCACTGGGAAAAAAAAGTTTAAACGTTTAATTTTAGCACTTACTGGGGGTCATGGAGTCCGAAAACCGGAAGTGGTCGTAATTGCTGTTCCGCGATGATCTAAAGCTTGTGGAGGCCCATAGAGGGGGGCGTGGGCCTCCCCAACCCCCCCAACCCCCGGAGGGCTCCAGGACTTCCAGTAAGTGCTAAAATTACATTTTAAAACTTTTTCCCGGTGGCAGCAATCCTGGGGATTGCCGCTGCCACCATGCCATCCCTGCCCCTTAAGGTGGCAGGGGACAGCACCCAATTCTGGTTGTGGTTTGCGATCCCTGGGATCGCCGCTGCCGCTGTCCCTGCCCCCACAAACACTCAGTTTCCCCCGCCTTACGGGGAGAACATTGAGAATACCTGCCATAGGCTTTATTAGAGCAGATGCTGCTTTTTGTGCAGAGAAGAGGACATTTGTCCCTGTAGAAATGTTAACTTCTGCCCAGGAGCCTGGAGACCTTTACATGTGATCGGCATAAACATGACCTTCATAAGGGAATGGCAAGTGCATGCACCTAGGGAAGATGTCTGCAGATGCCTTACCTGAAAAGAGGTTTAGTACGACACAGACTGCATCTTCGATGTCACATATCCCATCAGAAGGATTGCAGGTCGGTCTTCCTTTTAGAACACGGCAGTTTTGGCATTTTATGGCATCTGCTATAAAACACAGGCTTTGGTTTTTTGTTTTGTATTCTAATGACTCGCTGAAACTAATTCCCCTAGTGCTGTGTTTCCCAAACTTTTTCAACCTGAGGCTCCCTTGACCATTGGCAACCATTGGCCGCAGCTCCCCATTACATGATGTGGATGCCTGCCAATTGGCATTGCACTGCTTTCCAAGAGGATTCCATGGCACTCCGCAGCTCCCCTGGCTAGTTTCCGCGGCTCCCCTGGGAGCCATGCCTCCCAGTTTGGGAACCACTGCCCAAATGGAATGGTCAACAAGCCACCAGTATTCTGTTTTAAACTGTCACTGGAATCCATGTGCTAGAACACAGAATTATATACGAACATAAGAGGGTGTGTAGCTTAGTAGCACACCTGCTTTGCATGCAGAAGATCCCAGGTTCAATCCCTGGCATCTCCAGATAGGACTTGGAAAGACCTGTGTCTGAAACCCTGGAGAGGGGTTGCCAGTTAGCGTAGGCAACATTCACCTTGATGGACCAATGTTCTGACTCAGGAACTTCATGTGTGCCCTGGACTCGGTTCTCTGTGGTCCTTACTGAGTTCCATAGGACAAAATAAGCAGATGGAAATCTGAGAGACACTTGAAAGGGGCCCAAACCAAGTGCTTATTCAAAGCACTGTCATTATGTGGGGCAGGAGGCTGGTTTGGCCCTGGCACCAGTTGTGTCCCCCTAAATTTAACCCCCTGTATTTTTGAGTGACCAGCTGCCATTCTTTTACATATGGAAAGAAAAGGCATTGTACTTAATGTTGCAATAGGGTCAGAAACTTGCTCATTGGCACTGATAGAGACACCAGAAGCGGGCCAAGGCAATGTTCCTACTGCTCTTCTCTAAAGCACCTCAGAGGAATATGCAATATATTTCCGGCATTCACAGGAAGAACTGGGATGAAAACGCAGCACATGGACACTAGACAGTGCAGAGCCGGCCCATCCTTGAAGGATTGAAGAGAGCAGAAGGGGTGGCAAACAGATTCCACACACCACTGTCAATGGAGCCAGCCCTCCTTACCAGCCCCTGCCTTCACGCAGGTCCTTGAATCAAAGCAGAAAATGTGGGGCAGGCTGAGATAGCTCTCAGCACATGTTGCATTTTCCATTGTTTTAAGAGTCCAGTGGGGGAAAGCACAAGATGGCTTCTTCTGCTGAGCAGGCACTTTAGGTGAGGCAAGAAATGTGGAGCATTTCTGGGATGCTCCACATTTCCTGCTTTGATTCAAGAGCCCGTGGGGAGGAGAGAGGTTGGGGAGGTGGCACCGGCAGCCCAGTGCTGCCCTGAGTGAGTGGCATCTCTCTCTCTCTCTCTCTCTCTCTCTCTCTCTCTCTCTCTCTATCTATCTATCTATCTATCTATCTATCTATCTATCTACCTTTGTGGATGGGACTTACCTCCTGGTCTGAAGCAGAAGAAGACACAGAAACCAAGGAGCCAAATCTGAGCCATGAATGGAAGAGTCCAGGAAGAAGTGGTACCCCAATGGAGAGCCTTTTGGCATGAGAAGAGAAACTGATCTCTTGACCATGGAGACGCTAGTTTTTATCTCTTGTCTGGGATTAGGGACGGACGGTGCAACAGGATCTTATTGACTCTTCAGGTCACCTGATCCTGCTGGGCTTGAAATCTCACCATCTGGAGGGATGGGGCTGCAGAACAGCAACCGGCAGTTGCTTTTGCTTGCAAACTGCCTTGGCTCTTTGGGGTATATAAGGCACCTGCTTTCCAGAAATCAAAGCGCCCCTTTGGAGGAGGATACTGATACTGATTCGCAGATGTTGAAGTCAGCGCTTACTGCCACCTAAAATGAAATATTACAATGCTTCCCAAGCCCTGGACTGCCTGTCAGTCAGGGGCTGCCGACCCCTCCGTATACATCAACTCCTAATTCAAGCCCAATAGATCCTCTCCAGTAGAGTGGGATGAATGTGGACAATGAAACCTCCATCATCCTACTTTCAAGCCTCTGGGAGTGGGGGAGATGACCACATCTTTTCTATGCCCATTGCCAGCCTGTCCTGCAGCATCATGATGTGGTTCCTAATGCTGCAACATTTAGTCTTATCTGGCTGCCCATAAATGCTGTGCCCCATCCCATATTTCCCATCGTTCAAGTTTCAGTTCTAGAATGCAGATTGATAGCCTCGTCCTGTAGCCAGTGGTGGAACACGGAAGAAAAAAGAACCACCCACATAAGGGCAGAATGAGCTGTTGACTTAAAATGTATGAGAGCCTCAGGGTAGTGAGTGGCATACCAACATTTAAAGCAGCCCAATCCCATGCTTCCCCCTACCATAGCATGCAGCCATGCCAAATCAGGCTGCACTGCACACCATGGGGGGGGGGAATCGAGTGGCTTGGGAGGGAAAAGTGAAAATAATTTCTTTCTTGGTAAGCCCCTCAAGCACCAATCGGTCTCCTCGGACCTGTGCCAGCTCAAAGGGGGGGGTGTCGGCTCCCTCCAGAGGGGATAGCATCAGGTACAAGTCGCTTGTAAATCATGAGGGAGCTGAGCAGGAAGAAAATCCAGGAATTCTGTGCCCCTGGTTCTCCACAACTTCCTTTACATGTCTTAATATGGATGATGATGATGATGATGATGATGATGGTGATGATGATGATGATGATGATGATACCACCGGTATTTATATACCACCTTTCTTGGTCATCAGATTTCTCCTCTGACTTTAATTCAAGGCGGTGTACATAGGCAGGTAATTCTACCCCCCCCCCCGAAAGGGGGTTTACAATACAAAGTTCTAATCTTTCATAGAACGTCTTCATTCCAGATGGTGACCTTCACGGTCTGGCTTATCTCTGGCATTCGCCTTCTATGCTCGGTTTGACAGCACCCTGCCTCTCACTTCAGAGTGTTATCTGACAGCTTTCTTCCTCGCTCTCACCGAGGGCTTCTGCAGATCATCAGAGACGTGTTGACCGCTCTCGGATACTTCTGGTTGTCTCAAGCTGGCATCCTCAGATCTCTTCAGGCATTACAAGGCGGCAGCTCTACCACAGAGCCGGACCTCCTGCCCATCGTATACCAAGACGATGAGAAGATTAACTTGATTGTTGGACCTGTGCTTGAACTTGAATGAATGTCGTGATACCGTGTATTGTAACACCAGACGGATCCCTCTTCACTTTGATGGGGTATACCTATGGCTCTTCCTAGTAGACGTTCCATTCATGAGGCCACAGAAGCCCTCGCAGGCTCTGGATGTGATATCCCTAGCATATTCGTCCTTCTCTGCAAGTCAGAGCTTTCAATATCCAAGAAAAAGGACTTCAGGCTATCTGATGATCCAACCTTCTACCAGCACTCCCCAACTAAAAGCTGCAGGCTCTATTTTGATTCCATGTGCAGCTTGGTTGACCAAGAAAGATGAACTATAACATAAATCTGATGGAAAAGAACAAGACTTCCTTCCAAGGAAGAACCATTAGCATGAAGAAGTAAAACAGATCTGGAAGGTTCTGCTCAGAACAGAAGTGACCCTTTTGGTAGTTTTGATTTGTTCCCATTAATTAGTACATTGTGCTCCACATAATGTGAGGAAGGGTTCCAAAGAGAAGGTACAATGGTAAACCCTTTCCCACCTCTCTGCTGGTGGGATTCTGCCTGTAACCAGGCCATGCCCTGCGGCTTTCCGTGCAGCAGCCAGCCACCAATGGAGAGACTGCCACAACGGTATGGCTATCTTTGCAGTGAGGAACCTGGCGTTATGCTGGCACTTCCGGCGCATAGAATTCTGCTGCTTCTCTTAAAGGGTTTCTTTCTTTCTTTCTTTTTTAATCCTAGGATATTATGTTGACAAGAACAGGCCAGAACTGAAATAGGGAGGGGAGCAGTGGTGGGATGGGGTGAGGCGGAGATGGTGGTTGCCGGATCTTGAAACCCCATTCCGCGATGGTGCTATAGTGGACATTTGGCCATCAGTTCTCTCTAGGCTCTCATGGGAGAGTAAATGGATAAATGTTTGAATAGTCATGTGGTGCTTATGAAAAACTAAAAGGCAAGTAGCCTACCAACAGCCAAGCCAGAATGCAATTTGCTGATATGTACATTTTAATGGAAATTTCATGACAATTATTCCATTTCATGGAATGATGTCCATTTTCATGGAAATGTCCATGGAACTCATGGAAACAGGCTCACACCCAGGCTCAAGGATGCCACTCCTCTTGATTTTACAGCTGTCTTCTTCACCCACACTCAGCTGAACTACATATGTTTGCTGCAATAGTCATGTTCAGAACAGCAGCTGTATTTAAATCGGTATCCAGTCACAGGATCTGTCCCTTCAGTGCCACACTTGGAAGAATCCTTATAACAGTCCTTCACTTTTTGTACCCATTCATCACCTAGTATTTGGGAGAGAAGATGAGTCTTTGTGTTACTGTTAATATTAGCAAGTGGAAAGCCCACCATTATGATCTCTTTCCCTCCAGCTCTTCTCTCCTTTTCGGCCTAATCCTAACTCTCCACATGGCTGTGCAGCGATGTGGCTTCCGCTATATACCATGGGGGGGGGGGGGGCTGGGTTTCTGCAGGTCCCCTCAGGTTAATGGGACATTTGTTCCCTTGCTCCGGGGTAAGCCCCAGCAGCTGCTATGGGTCAACTTGGACCTGTGCCAGTGACATTGCTAGCACAGGTCCACGTTGATCCATGAAGGCAGATCAGGCCCAGGAAGGGGGTTAGGATTCGTCAGGCAACGCTGCTGCAAACCCCACCCCCTCTTGGCCCGATCCACCCATCCCCGCCCCCATTGCCGCTCCATTCCACCCTCCCCCCAATCCTGTCCCTCCCCCTCTCCCTCCCCGCCTCCCACTCTGTCTTTCCTGCCTCGGCGGGTCCTCCAGGATCAGCTAGCACATGCGGGGAGGCTCTGGCCTTCACACTGGCGTTCCGACAGCCAGCAGTGACAGAGTGCGCTTTATGACTGCTTTGCAGCAACCAGTGCCAGCGGATGGCGTGTTCCATCCAATAGGATTGGGCTGCCTGTCTCTTGTCTTTTGAAGATTGTGAGCCTGCAGTCTGAGAGTTGTGCTTTTCTCTTTTTGTACAGTGCTTAATGTAGATCAGGCACTTTTATAAATAATAGAGGATGAGATCATGCTGCTAGAGGAGCACATGGAGGGCCAGGTGTCCACGAAGAAGGGCCAGGGCACCCAGTTTCAAGACTGAAGGACTGCAGCACAATGTCCTCTAGTTTAGTGCTTCACTTGGCTCCACTGAAAGAATGATCCCTTTTTGCTTATATGCGAAAACACTGGGTGATTGGGGGGCTTAACCTGTCCTTTGTGACCCCCCCATGACCTCAGTCATTGGGAAGTAGGCCTGATCCTTTGCACTTCATTGTTCAATTCTGGGTCGCACTTAGGATGGCCAACCCTCCAGATTTGGGCTGGAGTCTCCCGGAACCGGCATCAATCTCCAGATGACCACTGAAAAGCAATCTTGAAGATTTCAACAAGATTAATGCACGTTGGGGAAAAATCTCCAGGTAGCTTTGGCCAGAGCTGGTAACCCTGGTCTCACTTTGGCATTGTAGAATGGTCCTAGTACCACTGAAGGTCACATGGCCTTTCCTAAGCTGGAGACATTTGTCAGCTTGCTCAGCTCTCCATTCAGTAAAACTGGATGGAAACAGAAGACACAGCATTTTTCTAGATGTCTACCATCGTTATCTAAGCTGACCTTTTAATACGTTCTTCTGTGTTGCTTACTACAATCTGGTCAGCTTTTGGAGACGGCTACAGGCTTTTCGCATGCGACTGCATGTGCTCATGCCTGGAATGGATTCAGGGAAGTCTGGTACGGGGGGGGGGGGATATCCGCAGATCTGCTGTCTGCAGATTCACTTATCTACGGTTCACAGGGCCACACCGCGACTCCCCCTGCACCCATTACCTTTGTTAGGAGTCTAGCTCTGGCACCATGCAAGCACGTCTCTTCTTTAAATAAAATGCTATAAGCCAGTGTGCTCTGTGCTTATAGCACAGAGCAGGCAAGCAGCCTGCATACTAAAGAGGCTCCTGAACATTAAATAGGAAGCAGGAAGTGGGGGACAGTGTTCCCCCTATCCTCAGATCTCTAGTATCGCGGGAGGGCCAGGAACCTAGCCCCCGCGGATATGGGGACCATACTGTACTATTGACTTATTCCTCTCCTCCTGCTGCCCGAGTACAATGTTGAATTATCCATCCCTTTTAAAATATGGATTGGGAATGTGCTGTGACATAGTGGATGCTGCCAGAGTTGCTTCAGTCCATTGTACTTCATTGGTTTCCTGCCCTGAATCTGCACAAGCTGACGTGGACATATCATCCAAACCAGCTTCATGACGATCAATGATCTCTTGCTTTGAAGTGAAGTGACTGGCTGTTGCTCTAGCCTTTTATAAAACACCATAGTAAAAATTCATGCATTGGATAAACCCTTCCCTTCCCTCTCTGCCCATTTGATGTCATTCCACAAGAATAAAGAGACACTCAAGAAGGTATTGAGTGTGTCCGTCGGCTTTGCTGACTCACACACAACAGCCTGAATTACAGATTTTAGCAAGGCAGAGAATAGATGATCCATTGTGTTCAGTGGGGCTTGCTCGCAGGAGAAGTGTGTATATCGGATTGCAGCCTAGTCTGATTTGGTGACCTTGATATAACAACCTGAACAGCAGAGCTGGGGAGCCATTCAAAAGAGATGTGTGGAGGACATATTCATAAAACCTCGCCCCATGTCCCCCAATATCAAGTCAAACAAGTTCTGAAAAGAACTTTTGGTGCCACTTGCAGTGCAGCTACCATGTTAGACCGTCATAATACAATCAAGAGGGAGTCCTGCGGGGCACCTGAAAGACCATCATGTAAGCGTTGTTCAGGTGGATGCATGCAGGGATGAAAAGACCAGGTCCTGCCAACATTCTCTCTTCTGCACAACCATCCATGTGGTCACCCAGACCTCCTTTGTACCTGGTCATGGTACATGGTACATGGCCGACCTAAGAGAGCAACACATAAAGGGTGTACTTGGAAAGACTCCTTACCTCCACTGTATAGTTTCTGGACTAAGCAGACCCCATTCTCGATTTTACAGAAGGTTCCTACCGGGTAGCATCGCTCTCCTGGATTCCTGAATTTGCACCGGCGGCAGCTTATGGCATGTGCTGCAGAAAACAGGCATCTCTTAACTACTCCCTGCAAAGTCTGCCCTTGTTACGACAAGAAACATGACAAAGGTGCCATCTTTACATGTGTTAGAACCAGAGATGTTGTGAACGTTTGGCCAGGGGTGCTCAAACAAGTAAACTTCTGAGTTCAATTCTTTTAAAAACAGAATCAAGACAAATGCAGGCCGTTCCCAAGGGCTCATGTTTTTGCGAGCAATTGAAAGGACTGCTCACCAAGGCTTCAGTGTAAAACATCGACCACGGCTGTCACTGCCCTCTCCCAGTTCCCCTTTCTACAAAGGCAATAGGAAGCAAGGCAGCGGCAGCAGCAGCAGTAGCAGCAGCAGCAGCAGCAGCAGCAGGCATCTTCTCCTAGTGCATACTGGGACTACCAGCCCCAGAATCCTCAGTGGGAAACTGGCGCTATTAGCTCCAGGACTGCAAAGAAGAGACCATATACTTGATCCAAACAATCCAAACCTGGAGTTGTTGGAGCAGGGCTAAAGGAAGGGAAAGTAGCTTCTAGCTTGGATGGGAGTCCCCCACTTCTGCTGGATTGGGCTGGCCCAAGACCTCCTGACACCTGAGGTGGCATGGCAAATGCTGCCCGCTTACTTGACGATGTGCCTGCCTCTGCTCCCCTACTCACAAATATTCTAGCTCAGCATTCTTCTCCCCTCTACATTTCCTATTCCTCTCTGTCCCCCTCTTCTTTTTCCAATCCCAGAGGTGGAAGGAGAAAGAGGAGCAGTGGAGGAGAGTAAGCAGAGAGAGGTGGGTGATTCCACCAATTTTCTGCTTTAGGTGACCGCTTCAATCGGCCTCATGGATGGGCCGGCCCAGCTGCTGCATAACAAGTTACTTTTTCTGGTGGAAGGGGAAGCAATGAATTGAGGACGCATTGACCCACCCAATATCACCCAGCATTGGGAGGTGGTAGCGTCTTTGATTCTTTGCTTTCTCCAAACCCAGAAACTTATGCTGACTTGAATGGCAGGTCCAGGGTCTGCCAGTTCTGTATGTGCACACACACACACACACACACACACACACACACACACACACACACACACACACACACACACACACACACAAGCACACAAACATGTGCAAAGGCAACTTGTTTCCAACATTTTACTCAAATACCAAGGAGCTGTTGCGGGGGGGGGGGGGGATGAAGGCATTATGCAGGGGGGCAGGGGCTGAGTTTCTTTCCTTTTAGAAGGCTAAGGTCATTGCTTTGGAAATTTTGGCATCTTCGTTCGCCAAAGCAGACCTTAATCCCTGCCCTACATCTCCTCTTTCCCATCCAATGTTGAGATTACTTCAGGGACTAAGGTAAAGGGTGAATGAACTACACAGCACAGGGGAAAGAGCTAGGACTGCCTTCCCCCAGATCTCTCTGCCAACTTCAAGATGTACTTTGGGAGTTGGTCACATTTTAAGAAACAGAGGTAACAGTGCAAAAATGCACCTTCCTTGTGTAGGTGGGACTTACCTCCTGTGATGATGCCAAGGAAAACACAGGCTGCAAGGAGCCAAGTCTGCATCATCATCCGTGGTCCCCAAGTCTCCAGTCTCCAGGTGGGTCCCACTGAATGACCTTTGGGTGTAGAAAGCTAAGGGTGAGCCTTCTCTGCTATGGTGCCACAACTGTGGAACTCCCTGCCAGGGGATCTGAGAACTACCCCCTCCCTCATGGCTTTTCGGCGAGGGCTCAGAACGTTTCTTTTTTGTCTTGCATTTGGGTGATGGGTGGTTGTCTGCCTCCAGTGCCTCAGTTCCAGTGCCTTGCTGTTCTTCTGCTCCACATTTTCACCCCCAGTAGGTTTTATTGTTTTTTAATTTGTTATATATTGTTTTTAAATTATGTAATGTTTTTAAATTATGTATTTTAACTGTTGTAAGCCGCCTTGGGCATTTGCCTCGGCATAGGAAAAGGCGGGGTATAATTTTTTTAAACAAACAAACAAACAAACAAACAAATAATCAGACCTCTCAGAAGTGGGCAACCAGGGTTTTAGTTGGCAGCTTGGCAGGCTGTCAGTTCAGTAGACTCAGGCAAGGCTCCCAGGCAGTCACCGGACCTTCACTAAGAAGCAAGTTACTCAAGCTAAGCTAAAGCAGTTGTATAAATCCAGGTGGGATGTTATTGGCTCCTCAGGTCACCTGATCCTTCTGGGGTCGAAAGCTGCAGTAACGCTCCAGCAGCTAGCTGCGGGGGGGGGGGGGTTGCTCCACAACAGCAGGGATGTGGTGAAGCACTTACCCTTCCTTGCAAGCTTCCTTGGTTGTTCAAGGACTATGGTGCTGAGTGATGATCCCCTTAGCAACTGATTTTGGAAGACTACAGGAGGCATACAATAGCTACAAATTGAACGAGTCAAGAGCCCCCTACCTTTCCCCTATAATTTGACCACAAGTATAAGGTAGTCCAGGAGGATGCCAGCATGGCTAATGAGCAGAATCAGCAATGCTGTAAAATGCAAGAAGACTTCCATATAAGATTAGAAAGTTCATCCAAATGAGAACAGGAAGGAACACAAATAAATGTAAATCACTGGCATTAAATTGCAACAGCCTGATTATAAGACGCACCCCTAGTTTAAAAACTTAAATTAGGAGAAAAAAGTGAGTCTTATACTCAGACCAATTTGCCATAGAACTGTGAACGCAAACATAAACCAGGCTCACACTTGGGTTCAGGGGTGCGACTCCTTTTAATTGTACCACTGTATTTACCTGAATTCACTTGAACTACAATTTTTTGCTGCAATTTTTACCCTTAGAACAGCATCTGTATTTAAATAGATATCCAGTCTCAGGATCTATTCCTTCAGTGTCACACTTGGAATTGTCCTTATAGCAGCTCTTCACTTTTCGTATCCATTTCTCACCTGGTATTTGGAAGAGAAGAGGCATTTTGTGTTACTGTCGATATGAACTAGTGAAAGGCTCACGATTCCAATCCCTTTCTCCGCGGCACTTCCCTCGTTTTGGTACCTGTCTTGGTTAGATTGTCATCCTGCAGCCCGGGACAAGAGTTGTGCTTTTCTCTTTTTGTACAGTGCTAAATGTAGATCAGGCACTTTTATAAATAAGGGAGGGTGAGATCCTGCTAGAGGGAGCACATGGAGGGTCGAGTGCTCATGAGGAAGGCCAGCCAAGGCACTCGGTTTCAGGGCTGAAGGGCAGGTTTTGCCTTCAGCGGAACAATGTCCTCCGGCGATTAGTTTCTCCCGCTGATCTGTGTTTGCTTAAGAGAGAACAAGAGGTGCACTCAGGAACATCACGGGGTGGGTGAATGCGGCTTAAGCTGATTCCTGCTGCCCTTTGTGATTCCTGCAAGTTCAACCTTGAGAATTAGGCCTGCTTCTTCGCACTTCTCTTGAAATTCTCTCTTCTGCACATCTATACCAAGAGACCCAGACCTCCTTTGTACCTGGTCACGCTAAGCATGGCCTCCATAAGAGAGCAACACATGCAGAAAGAATGCACGTGGGAAGGACCCCTTACCTCGATTATATAGTGTTTGAACTAGGCAGACTCCATCCCCGGCTTTACAGAATGTTCCTGGAGGACGGCATGGATTCCCCTGAATCCAAGCCATGCACCGGCGACAAAAGAGGCCCTGTTCTGGAAAAGACAGGCATCGTTAAATGACTCCCTGCAAAGATTGTCCTGATGGGATAGTCATCATGTGTGAACTGGCCACACAGGGACAGGGGTCAGGAAGCTGGAGGGGATGTGGGGCCAGGAAGAGGGGAGAGAACTAGAACCCTCCCACCAAGACTCTCTGTGCAATCTCGCCCCCTCCTCCCATTGCCTACAATTCACATGATCCTCCTGCCACCAACCCATTAATAACGCTTTTCATACTTATCACCACGACCACAATGGGTACTCCATCGATGGGCATTCATGTGTGAGGCACTCATGTTGGCCTCAGAGTTAACCATTGCAAAGATGTTCTTGCAGAACTGCCTCCCCCCAAATCGCTCGTTCCAGTTCAGGAATTGGTCACTTTTTAAGGAATGGGGGATATAGTGCAAATGTGCACCTACCTGGGACGTCAGCTGGGTCTCCCGTGATGATGCCAAAGGACACACAGGCTGCAAGGAGCCAGGTCTGCATCATCTGTGGTCCCTGGGTCTCCAGCCTCCAGCTGGGTCCCATTGAATGGCCTTTGGGCGTAGCAAGCAAACCCAACCTCTCCCAAGGGGCAACCTAAATTTTGATTGGCAGCTGGGCAGTCTGTCAGTTCAGTAGGTTCTGGCAGGGATCGAAGACAGCCACTGAATCTATAACAAGTCACACACACTAGTTATAGAAGTCAGGATATGTTACTGGCTCCTCAGGTCACCTGATCCTTCTGGGCTTGAATGCTGCAGTAACTTCAAAATCACAACCCCAAACACAAGATCTTCAAGTGAGTGAACAAACGATGGCAAGTCCAGAGAAGAAGGGCTAATGTGCAAGCCTGACTGAACTCTAAAAGATTCCACACCAATATGGTGGGAGACACAGCTGTAGCATGTGGTGGTGACATCATCGCTGAGCGCCAGTCATCCAGGTGTTATAGGCAGGGGGTTGTTGGTTGAGAATCCACGTGCTGGCAATCTGAGGGAGGAAGGGCTAAGTTATTGGTCCCACTGTAAGAGGGGCTTGACCAGGTGTTGGAGAGGAGAGAGATGGGGCAAAAGGAGAAGGTAAAGCAGGGTCACTGAAGCCCAGGAGGAAAGATGAAAGAAAAGGTTGAGATGGGGAAGAGTGGAGAGGTGAGGGAAATAGATGGGAGAGGGAAGGCAAAAGGTACAGGGAGGCAGATAGGAAACAGGAGAAGGAGGTGGTGGAGGCATGGGAGAAAGCACTGATAACCTGAGGGGTATTGAGCATGTGAGCAGAGCTGAGGGATTAAAGCAGTTCCACACATAGCAAAACTGACTTTGTTAAGAGCTTTACTTTAACATAGAGAGAACTGTAGCCATTGCTACACAGGCAGAAAACAACAAAAGAAGAAAAGAAGTCAAACCAGAAGTCTAGCAAAAGTAGGAGACAGCAAACTCATGAGCCCTAAACTAGCAACAAACGTCCCCTGATGGTGGAGGCCAACATCTACACACTTGCTAAATACGATAGATATACTGGGTGTTTCAGTTCACATGCCGTCACCTTTCCAACAGTGCAAAGCATAAGAAAGGGAGCAGATGGAAGGGGAGTGCCTGGAGAGGAAAGGACAACACAGGCGGGCGGGGGGGAGGGAAGGTCAGGAGAGGAATAGAAGGATCCGCGGCAGCCAGCTCAGGTGAAGATGAGGAGTCATTTCTCTGGGTGGAATCCTAATTGGGGACATAGCTCTGATGCAGCAGCCCTGTCCAGGACAAGGGACTGAGCCCGCAGCTGATCACTACCCCCTAATTGGGTAGACCCGAACTCAAGAGGTCTGATTACCCCCGTAGACCCCTACATAGAGTAGGATGGCAGGCGTCCATCTGATCTATACATCTATAAAGCTCCCTCTTGGGGAGAGGAGGAAGAGATTGCCATGATCACACCTTCTAAAAAACAGGGAGGGCTCTCAGAAAGGGTCAGGGGGTCAGGCATCTTCTGTCACCCCGATAATTCAAGCCCAGTTCTTAGCTGTGTCATTTTCTCTTAGTCGTCCCCCCCAAGTGTGTTATACGCATCAGCAACACATATGCCATTCCGCAAAGGTATGCTCTGTCCTTGGAGTTTGGGTCATTGGTTTTCTAAATGTTCCACAACAGCTGCAGACATTAGATATCGTTCTGCTGACTTGATCCGATATTTGACCATTGGAAGGATTGTGATAGAGTAGAACATTAAGGGAGGTTGCAGCACCATCCGCCCAGTGGTCCAGTACAAGCTGTCCACGTCCAAGTGCCTGGTTGAGACTTCCGTGGTCTTACCAGGGAAACCCATTTGTTCCTTTCACTTCTGAACTGGGACAGTTTCAGACATGGGGCTTTAAACAGGCATAAGGATGAGTGTCATTGTTGAAACTGGTAGGATAGAACCATTGTTGCCCATGACTCTCATCCACGTCTCTTGGGTTTGATAAGCCACAATGAACAAGATGTACTCAGAGGACAGTAGTCCCAAAACTTTGGCATGGTGGTGGGTAATTGTTCATTGAAAGTGCCAACATTTTGATCCATCAGCTGCAGTCTTTATCTTCTTCTTGAACGGAGCATTGATTTCTGGAATGGAGACATGTGGAACGAGGACGGAGGCTACCAGAGGTTTTGAACTTGAGACTCTGGCAATCTCATGTCTTAATCCCTGCCTACACTGCCTTGGAGGGAAAGGAAACGACTGGTCACAACGTTCCTGCTCCATAGTGCCACTTACTGTAGCTCTCAACCTCAGTAGGATCAGGTGATCTGAGGAGCCAATACAGGCTCACCTGGTGATATATAACTGCCATCTCTGGCTCAGGTTCAGCAACTTGTCATTTACTGTGCATTGACTGAAGGGCACAGCAGAGAGACCTTGTCTGCCCTGACAGGGAATGAGACCCACTCTCTCCAGGCCACAAGGCTACCCAATGAGTCGCAGCTGCTTTTCCAAACACCAGGGGGTGTATTTGGCTTGGGCTTGGCTATTTGCAGTCTGTATTTTTGTCTGCCTCAGACCAGGAGGTAAGTTTCACCTGCAAGAGGTAAAGAGAGATGTCTGCTGCCCTTTCTTCTTAAAATGTGACACATCTTCAGGCTGCTTTTTGAACTGGGAAGGGGGGGGGTCGACTCTAGCAGCAACATTTTCTGAAAGACCCACTCTTTTCGAAAGAGGGGGTGTTTCAGAAGATATTCAGAAGATATTGTTGGGGGAAAGAAGTGGGTATGAGTACAGAAATCGCTGAAGAAGACTGCAATCCAGGGTGTGTGTGACCTTCTTACCCTTTTCACCACTGCCACTGTCTCCTCGCTGCCACCGCTCAGGTTGAGAGCCGCTCTGCATGGTCCGGCCGACCACTTTTTCATTTTTTTTTCTTCGCAGCAAAGTGGTCAGCCTCTCAGAGTGACTCACAACCTAGAAGTGATTGGTGATGATGACATCATCACGGCACTGCCAATTACGTCCGGGTCTTCTGGTACTTGGGGGTGACGTCATGAATCACTGCCCTGGGTATCAAAAGACCCAGCTACACCACTGGGTGGAACTAGGGAAGCATTACTTGGGACATTTTGCTGAGCCTGGGGAAGAAGCTTTGCATTTTGGATTGAGAAGAGGCCATCTTGGACTCTAGAGCTAACACTCTTTCTTCATCTGTGGTGTACACCTAAAAACATGGGGGAGAAGAAAAACCTCTCACCGTGGACTTTGGTTTTCTGGCATCTGACCGAAATGCAAAAGCCCCACGCAGGCTATTTGTCCTGTTAAATTTCTGGGGTTTACTGCACCTCACCAATTTACTGCAGTGGGAATAAGCAGGATGACCATTAGAAATACGTATGCTCAAAAATAATTCTAAACTAATGAAAATACCTATCTTTTATAGCAGATGCCCTAGAATGCAGGGTTTGTACTTCATGGACTGGAAAACCATGCAGTCGGGGACAGTCGTGTGAGATACATGCTACAAATGGTGTCTGCTTAATGAACAAAGTGTATTCAGGTAAGGAATCTTTCCAGCAATGTGTTCATTTTCTCCACATCTCACTACTGGAGGTCATGCCTTGGCAGAGTAGATGTGTAGGAGACCAGGGTTTGTTAACCTTTTAAAAGACACAATTGTATAGTATTTTTTGTAAAAAAAAAAAAAAAAAAAGATGTACACAAGTCATAATAGCCTTTGTTTTACAATAAGATAAGATAAGCGCTCCGTGTTCCAGCTGCATGCTACGCGCTGTGGCAAGGAGAGTCATGCCGGCCACATGACCACGGAGGCGTCTTCGGACAAGGCTGGCTCTTTGGCTTTGAAATGGGGATAAGCACCACACCCTAGAGTCAGACACGACTGGACTTAATTGTCAGGGGTCACCTTTACCTTTTTTAAAGACTTCTGTAGCGTATCCTATGTATGTGAATAGTTCATATTCTTTCTTTTGGGGGAACGTGAGGTACTGCATTTAGGGACAGAACTGCCGAGAGGGCAAAATGTGTACCTCTGCCCTCAACACTGGCTGGCCTGGCGGTGGGTAGGGGCAGGAGAAAATGGTGATAACGAAATAAAAACACATAACACCGCTTTCTGCTAAAATCTGCGGGAAAATAAAATAAAATAAAATAAAACCATGTAATTTTGTGTCATTCTTCATCTGCTGACACTGTGCAACCTATACCATCTACCTAGTACACATTTAAAGGGGTTACAATTGATAAAAATGGGGAAAATTTGGAATAAAAACACGTAACACCGCTTTCTGCTATTTCATTTTGGTTAAACACCAAAATCTGTGAAAAAATAAAATCATTCTCTCCCACCTCTAGCAATGGGATTCCTGCATGTCCTCCCTCTAATATGCTCTCCAGCCACCATAATCATGGGCTTGCCACTAAATAATGTATCATAAACTGTAATAGAGACTTTCTTTCTACCCCAGAGAAAGATAATACGTTGATAAGGACAAGCCTGACGTGTCTTAACGATGAAACAAAACTATGTGGGAGAAAATGGACTACTAAAGACAATGAACGGTATGAAGTCACCTGCTGTTCTGACAAAGACTTCTGCAGCAATTCGTTCAAGCAGGATTGAGACTGGAGGAAGATATCAATCTTAGAGAGAGTAACATGATCAGCAATTAGTAACGGTAATATTACAAGAACAACTATCTGTGAAGTGTGATCCTGGCTGGCTTCTTCCCACCTTAGCAATCTGCATGACAGGCAGGCAGACCGACTAGGGATTCGTGAATGAAATGTTCTTCCTGCTTGAGGCAGCTGGCTGGTCCACTTTCTTTCTTTCTTTCTTTCTTTCTTTCTTTCTTTCTTTCTTTCTTTCTTTCTTTCTTTCTTTCTTTTGAAGTACCACATGAATGTTCATTCACAGGGCAGGTCCATCCATGAGCCAACTGGTCACCTCGGGCAGCAGATTGGTGGGGGGGGGGGGACCTATGTCTACCTACTTGCCTCCACTGCTCCTCCTCCTCCTTCCTGTCCCTGGATAGGAAAAGGAAGCAGGGGACAGGAAGGAAGAGGAAATGTGGAGGGGAGAGGAGTGCTGAGCTAGAACACTGAAGAGTGGGAGGCGCAGAGGCTGAGATATCATCAGAAAAAGGGGAAGCATTTGGCATACCTTCTCAGATGTCAGGAGGTCTTGGGCTGGTCCTCTTCACTCATGTATTCATTCATTCATGAGCAGCGCAATCCTAGCTAACTATCCGGTGGGCGGATAACTATCTATCCAACTATATATATAACTAACTATACCAGCCAATATTAACAAAAACAACAATAAAGACTGATCTTATGCATCTCTTCAACTTCTGCCTCCACTTTAAGTTGCTGCCTTTTTGTTGTCTCAGGTACCTGTGGACTGTAGTGATACATGGGTTGATATTGCACTGAAAGGTGAAATGGACAAATTTCAGAACACACTAATGAAAATAGTAGTGTGTGCAAATCACCAAAATGCACTCACAAATTCCCTTGAAGCAATGTGTTGTGCTCACAGTCAAGGTGGGTGTGAGGGGGGCTGGGCCAACTAAAAAAAGGGAGACGGGCATTCTGGCAAGGGAAAGGGGCAGTTCATATTCCCACTTTCCCACTTGGGCAGCCAATCCTATCTATATTTTAGACCTCCGTCAATCTATTCAGGGATGGCCAACCTTCCATCATTTTGGCCTCTGTGTTTTTAGAAGTTGGGTAGAAGACAGAATCTTGGCAGCTGCAGTTACTAATGGTGCTGCTAAAGCAGCTGCACCTGATGAAATTTATTGTTGTTCAGTTGTTAAGTCATGTCCGACCCTTCGTGACCCCATGAACCATATCACGCCAGGCATTCCTGTCCTCCACTGCCAGTGGCGTACCTGCGGTAAGGGCTCGACAGTAAGTCGCGCCCCCACCAACTACCGCATTCACGAACCGGAGTGAGGAGGTCCCGCCACCTCGCTGACAGAGCCATTCCACGCAGCGAAGCCGAACGGGTCTCCTGCCCGGCTTCGCTGCGCGGAATGGCTCCGTCGGTGAGGGGGCGGGGCCTCCTCGCTCCGGTTCGTGAACGCAGTAGTTGGTGGGGGCGCGACTTATTGTCGAGCCCCTACCGCAGGAACGCCACTGTCCACTGCCTCCCGGAGTTTGCTCAAATTAATGTGATACTGTCTACCCATCTCTTCCTCTGCTTTCCCCTTCTCCTTTTGCCTTCAATCTTTCCCAGCATCAGAGTCTTTTCCAATGAGTCCTCTCTTTGCATTAGGTGGCCAAAATATTTGAGTTTCAGCCTCAGTACCTGTCCTTCCAGGGAAAAGTCAGGGTTGATTTCATTTAGGATTGACTGATTTGATCTCCTAGCAGTCCAAGGGACTCTCAGGAGTCTTCTCCAGCACCACAACTCGAAAGCATCTATTCTTCGGCGCTCAGCCATCCTTATGGTCCAATTCTCGAAACCATACATTGCTACTGGTAGGCTTAACAGATTTTCCTGGTTCTAAACTAGGACACACCTCACAATTTTTTTTAAAAAAATTTGTGTGTGTGTGTGAAGCACCCTTTTGCTGCCTGAAGGGCGTCAAAATTTATTTATTTATTTATTTATTTATTTATTTTAGTTAGCCAAATTAATTAATTAAATTGACTTGCCTGTCCTGTCCCACTGCCGTCATTCTGCCGCCAACTTTGCCGCCAGTCGTGGCCGCCACCATCATCGCTGTCCCCGCTGCTTCCATCATCATCATCAGCCCCCAGCAGCAGCAATCCCCAGCAGCCAGCAGCCCCCAGTCCCCAGCAGCATTAGCGGACCCCAGCAGACACCAGCCACCAGCAGCAAACAGCAGCAAATTTTTAAACGTACCTTTTTTCCTAGCAGTGGCCATCTTGGATCTCACAAAATCTCATGAGATTCAACATGGCGGCGCCCAAATCTCATAAGGACACATGAGGTAGTACTGTACTGCCTCATGCCCTCACAAGATTTGGGCGCCGCCATCTTGGATCTCACGAGATTTCGTGAGATCCAAGATGGCCGCCACCAGGAAAAAAGGTAAGTTTTAAAATTTTAAAAGCCCCAAAAGCAGCGGCTGCGGAGGCTTGTACTGGCCTGGAAACGTTCCAGGACAAATCTGGGACCCCAGCTTGGGTTCCGGGACTGTCCCAGAATTTTCGGTACGGATGGTAAGCCTACTACTTGGAATACCCTTGCTTTGACTATACAGACTTTTGTTGGCAGGGTGATAGCTTATGCTGTCTAGTTTTGCCATAGCTTTCCTCCCAAGGTGTAAGCATCTTCTAATTTCATGGCTGCAGTCTCCGTCTGCGGTGATCTTGGAGCCCAAAAATGTAAAATCTGTTACTGCTTCCATTTCTACCCCTTCTATTGGCCAGGAATTGATGGGACCAGATGCCATGGTCTTAGTTTTATTAATGTTGAGTTTCAAGCCAACTTTTGCACTCTCCTCTTTCACCCTCATCAAGAGGCTCTTTAGTTCTTCTTCACTTTCTGCCATTAGGGTGGTCCAATCTAATAGTTTATTAACAGTCAATGACCAGCAGCATAGTACAACAAAACACAACATCAACAGAGCATCACATAACAAGGAGAAGCGGAAATTTTCAGCCAAGCCTACGTTAAAACAGGTAGCAGACACTACACAAAAGGAAGTCGGACAAACAGAGCTTAAATATAGAATGAATATTTTCATGACCAGACATGATAGCAAGAAATAAACTTTATAGGTTTAAAAGGTCATGTAAAAATATGATTAAATATGAGGAATTACAATGTACTTTAAAAACGTAATAAAATCACCAAAAGTCCACACATTAAAAATATAGGTCCGACGTTTCGTTCATATCTCTGAACATTCTCAAGTAACACACGTAAAACTATGTGTGAGATGTAGTTAACAATTGGAGAAAAACTGCTGACTTAAATAGAGCCCAGCCCTTAATTAGCAACCAGAACTAACACTTGCACTCAATTCAGAAACAATCACTTAAAGCACCAGGAGCATAAAGGTCTGTAAGACAAGCCGATAGTAATCCTGCAAAGTTCGTTTTCCAAGGGCAATCAAAACTAACTTAAAAGGGAAAATGCGTGCTGCAAACAAGAGCAGCCACGAACCCTCAATTAGCAACAAGCCTCCATTTGCGGTCAATATGGAAGCAATCAATTTCAACGCATAAAGCGTAGAAGTCCGAAAACCAAGTCAATTTAAAAGATCTACATGGTTCTTCTTCACAATAGGCATCCAAATTTTATTCACGAAGGAAAGTTCTTGCTGCTCTATTAAGCAGCGAGTGATCAATCTTCTCGAGAGCTTAAATAAGCATTAAAAATTTCCCTCGGTACTGACAATACTCTTTCCTGTTTTGCAAGCAGCTGCCAAAAAGCTTGCACACCGGACTTTTCCCCACAAGGAGCATCTTGGCCAACTCCACGTCAGTCAAACTGGAATATTTTTTAATAAAGGGGAAAATAAACCTAGCACGCAGCCCCTGATAAAATGAACAGCGAAACAGGACATGCTCTACTGTCTCCACTTCTCCCAAGTCACACAGGCAAACCCTTTCAGATATTGGAATCCTTCTAAAACAGCCCTCCAAAAATGCCGAAGGGAGGGCTCTCCACCTGGCCAAGAAAAAGGCCCTCCCTCTAGCGTCACTACAGGGGGGCGGAGCTGTAAGTTCTTCCGTGATCGGAGGCTCTGTTACACGGAAGAACGAAGCGCCCCGCCCCCGCGCCTTCAGACCCAGTCAAAGCGGTGAAAACAACGTGCATTCACCGCTTTGACTAGGTCTGAAGGCGCGGGGGCGGGGCGCTTTGTTCTTCCGTGTAACGGATCCTCCGATCACGGAAGAACTTACAGCTCCGCCCCCCTGTAGTGACGCCAATGGGCCCTCCTATGCGTGGGGAGCTCTAGCAGTGACAGATAAGCTGCTGGCGCTACTTTATATCCTCTGCAGCTAAAAAGTGTGGAGTTCTGCTGATGTCCTCTTGCCGCTCTGTGTCTTATGGCTGCTCTTGCTTGAGAAAAGTCCATTGCCAGCACAACCTCAGGGGAGAATCCCAGATGTCTCAATTTCCTGTGAACTGCCATAAGCCATGACGATTGAAAGTTATCTTGTAGGATTAGTGATGTTAGGCCCTGGGCATTAAAGTTCAGATTTAGCCAAGTATTAATAGAGGCTAGGGAAACCCTAGCATCAACCTTAAGCAGGCCAGAGTCCAAGCGCAAGCTTGCGTTGGAAACATAACTGGACACTTGGAATATAGATCTTAAAAACTTGGATTGCACCCATTCCAAGGGGGTGAAACTGGAGGAAAGGGCCCCCAAAATTGTCCCATATAAAAGCTGGGGCAGAGTTTTTGCTTGGTGTAACTTAATAGCTGCAGGCAAATAATGGCCATCTGGCTCCAGTCGCTTGCAACATTACCCCCCAAGTATTTATAGGTGCAAACCTGCTCAATCTTGTGGCTCCAAGCCCTGATTTTTGGCCTCTTGCCAAAGGATAAAACTTTGTTTTTTTAGTATATCTGAGGTTGTTGATATTTCTCCCGGCAATCTTGATTTCTTATGATCAGTGGTGTCTTAGGGGAGGCGGGGGCCCCCTGGGCACCAGGGCACAGAGGGCACAAGCTTCGGGGGGGGCGCAAAATGTCCGGGGCTCCCCCCCCAGTCCGGGTGTTATTTCCCATTTTTCGAGTCTTTTAAAAAAATTTTAGGACCCAGCTGCCCCCCCCGGTGCGCTCCCAGGGCGGCAGCTGCTTTGTGAGCACTCCCCAGGGCCTGGGGGTCATTTTTGACTGGGCGCGGAGGCGATATTTTACTTAACTTGCCGGCGGCAGCAACAAAAAGTTCACAAAGCGGTTTACAGACAAAATCAAATAATGAAATGGCCTTCTCAGTCAGTGGGAAGCCTTTCTCATTATGGAGAAAAAATGAAGACCTTTAATGAAATCCATCACCACCACCCTGTGACCTCCCTCTGTTGTAGCCAAATCAGTTCCCCTGTATCCTTCTATGAGCTTCATTTTGTTCCCAGACCAATATGGTGGGAGACACAGCAGAGAGCTGCATGCTGTAGCATATGGTGGTGACATCATCGCTGAGCGCCAGTCATCCAGGTGTTATAGGCAGGGGGTTGTTGGTTGGGAATCCAGGTGCTGGCAATCTGAGGGAGGGAGGGCTAAGTTATTGGTCCCACCGTAAGATGGGCTCGACCAGGTGTTGGGGAGGAGAGAGATGGGGCAAAAGGAGAAGGTAAAGCAGGGTCACTCAGAGATGATGCTGCGCCCCCACGTGGGAGGGGCTGCCGACGCTACGCCCCCACGTGACCGCGGGCATGACGTCACACAGCTCCAACCACACCCCCCGGCGCCATTTTCCTTCCTATTTCGGAGCCGTTCTGCGCCAGGGAGGGCGGGAGGGCCCAACCCCCGCTCAGCCAGGACGACGAAAGAATGCAACGCCTCATCCAGGTAAGTCCTATGCCTTGGGGCCCACGGCCCCCCTGCCCCTACCCCCACGATGCTTCTGGGATCACTGAAGCCCGGGAGGAAAGTTGAAACAAAAGGTCGAGATGGGGAAGAGTGGAGAGGTGAGGGAAATAGATGGGAGAGGAAAGGCAAAAGGAACATGGAGGCAGATAGGAAAGAGGAGAAGGAGGTGGTGAAGGCATGGGAGAAAGCACTGATATACCTGAGGGGTATTGAGCATGTGAGCAGAGCTGAGGGATTAAAGCAGTTCCACACATAGCAAAACTGACTTTGTTAAGACCTTTACTTTAACATAGAGAGAACTGTAGCCATTGCTACACAGGCAGAAAACAACAAAAGAAGAAAAGAAGTCAAACCAGAAGTCTAGCAAAAGTAGAAGACAGCAAACTCATGAGCCCTAAACTAGCAACAAACGTCCCCTGATGGTGGAGGCCAACATCTACACACTTGCTAAATACGATAGATATACTGGGTGTTTCAGTTCACATGCCGTCACCTTTCCAACAGTGCAAAGCATAAGAAAGGGAGCACATGGAAGGGGAGTGCCTGGAGAGGAAAGGACAACACAGGCGGGTGGGGGGGAGGGAAGGTCAGGAGAGGAATAGAAGGATCCGCGGCAGCCAGCTCAGGTGAAGATTTATTTATTTATTTATTTAAAGAATTTATACCCCGCCTTTCTCCCGAGGGCACTCAAGGCGGCTTACAACACAATATTAAAATACATATATACACATTAAAATAATTAATTAAAACAATTTAAAATAAACAACCCCAGTGGGTCACCTGAATTTACATATGTTAAAAGCCATTTGTTAAAAGGTCAGCCCACCATGTCAGACATCAAAAGCTGTCCTAAATAAAAACGTCTTAAGGCCCTGCCGAAAGGTCTCTAAAGAGGGAGTCGTTCTTAATTCCAGGGGGAGGGAATTCCATAATTGGGGCGCCACAGCCGAGAAGGTCTTATTCCGTGCCGCCATCCCCCTCACTTCTGTCAATGGCAGCACAGTTAACAGGGCTCCCCCTGATGACCTCAGAGTACGGGTCGGATTATAAGGAAGGAGGTGGTCCCTCAAATACCCTGGGCCCGAGCCGTTAAGGGCTTTAAAAGTCAAAACTAGCACTTTGAATTGTGCCTGGAAACGAACCGGCAGCCAGTGTAGCCGCCGAAGCAACGGTCCGACTGAGTCGAATCGACAGATGAGGAGTCATTTCTCTGGGTGGAATCCTAATTGAGGACATAGCTCTGATGCAGCAGCCCCGTCTAGGACAAGAGACTGAGCCGCAGCTGATCACTACCCCCTAATTGGGTAGACCCGAACTCAAGAGGTCTGATTACCCCTGTAGACCCCTACGTAGAGTAGGATGGCAGACATCCATATGATCTATACATCTGGGGGAAATGGTTGTGGGACTTGAAGGTGGAGGAAGCCATCAGGGTGTGGCCAACATAAGAACATAAGAACATAAGAAGAGCCACGCTGGATCAGGCCAAAGGCCCATCTAGTCCAGCTTCCTGTATCTCACAGTGGCCCCACCAGATGACTCAGGGAGCACACAAGACAACAAGATAACCTGTTTCCTGCTGTCACTCCCCTGCACCTGGCACAGAGAAAACCTACTTCTAAAGCCAGGAGGTTGCTTATGGCTTGTAACCTGTGATGGTCTTTTCCTCCATGAATCTGTCCAAACCCCTTTTAAAGGCATCTAGGCCAGGTGCCATCACCACATCCTGTGGCAAGGAGTTCCACAGATGAATTACACGCTGGGTAAAGAAATATTTTCTTTTGTCTGTTCTAACTCTCCCTCCACTCAATTTTAGTGCATGTGCCCTGGTTCTGGTGTTGTGCGAGAGGGAGAAGAATTTCCCTCTATCCACTCTCTCCATCCCATGCATAATTTTATACGTCTCAATCATGTCCCACCTCAGGTCATTACCCTGTTTTTTGGTTTATTAACTTACCCCCCATTGGTAGGCTGAATTAAAGGAGTAAATAAGAGTAACCATCTGCCTGCTTTGTCCCCTGATGAACCTCTTCAAGACAAAGCTCCCTCTTGGGGAGAGGAGGAAGAGATTGCCATGATCACACCTTCTAAAAAACAGGGAGGGCTCTCACAAAGGGTCAGGCACCTTCTGTCACCCCAATAATTTAAACCCAGTTCTTAGCTGTGTCATTTTCTCTTAGTTGTCCCCCCCCCCAAGTGTGTTATACGCATCAGCAACACATATGCCATTCCGCAAAGGTATGCTCTGTCCTTGGAGTTTGGGTCATTGGTTTTCTAAATGTTCCACAACAGCTGCAGTGCAGACATTAGATATCGTTCTGCTGACTTGATTTTGACCATTGGAAGGGTTGTGATAGAGTAGAACATTAAGGGAGGTTGCAGCACCATCCGCCCAGTGGTCCAGTACAAGCTGTCCACGTCCAAGTGCCTGGTTGAGACTTCCGTGATCTTACCAGGGAAACCCATTTGTTCCTTTCACTTCTGAACTGGGACAGTTTCAGACATGGGGCTTTAAACAGGCATAAGGATGAGTGTCATTGTTGAAACTGGTATGATAGAACCATTGTTGCCCATGACTCTCATCCACGTCTCTTGGGTTTGATAAGCCACAATGAACAAGATGTACTCAGAGGACAATAGTCCCAAAACTTTGGCATGGTGGTGGGTAATTGTTCATTGAAAGTGCCAACATTTTGATCCATCAGCTGCAGTCTTTATCTTCTTCTTGAACGGAGCATTGATTTCTGGAATGGAGACATGTGGAACGAGGACGGAGGCTACCAGAGGTTTTGAACTTGAGACTCTGGCAATCTCATGTCTTAATCCCTGCCTACACTGCCTTGGAGGGAAAGGAAACGACTGGTCACAACGTTCCTGCTCCATAGTGCCACTTACTGTAGCTCTCAACCTCAGTAGGATCAGGTGATCTGAGGAGCCAATACAGGCTCACCTGGTGATATATAACTGCCATCTCTGGCTCAGGTTCAGCAACTTGTCATTTACTGTGCATTGACTGAAGGGCACAGCAGAGAGACCTTGTCTGTCCTGACAGGGAATGAGACCCACTCTCTCCAGGCCACAAGGCTACCCAATGAGTCGCAGCTGCTTTCCCAAACACCAGGGGGTGTATTTGGCTTGGGTTTGGCTATTTGCAGTCTGTATTTTTGTCTGCCTCAGACCAGGAGGTAAGTTTCACCTGCAAGAGGTAAAGAGAGATGTATGCTGCCCTTTCTTCTTAAAATGTGACACATCTTCAGGCTGCTTTTTGAACTGGGAAGGGGGGGGGTCTAGCAGCAACATTTTCTGAAAGACCCACTCTTTTCGAAAGAGGGGGTGTTTCAGAAGATGTTCAGAAGATGTTGTTGGGGGAAAGAAGTGGGTATGAGTAACAGCACAGACATGTCATGGTCATGGCTGTGATAGTGTTGAGTATCATTAAGTACCTGTCGATGGATGAGTCACCACCCCATCAGCAGCCGCTGCACCGGTGCTGCCCCCCCAGCTTCTTTCCAATCATACCACCCATCGCTGTTAGTGCACATGCACTGCAGCCAAAAATCTCCAAAATCGCTGAAGAACACAAGTCCAGAAGTTCCAAACATCGTTTTCTGTGTACAGTACTTGCTAAGGTTCGTGTTCTGCAAGAGGTAAAGGCAGAGGCGAAACTAGGGTGGAGCGGGCGGAGCACCCACTCGAGTCCCACCGCCCCCTAAATCGGGAGCCGGCTCGGGGACGTCTTTCCCGGCCGGCTGCCCGGGGCCTTCTAAGGAAGGCGCACGAGAACGGTATTTATACCGTTCTTTTTGCGCATGCTCAGACTGTTACTGAGGGAAAAAGGCTGCCTTTTTTCCCTCAGTAAGTCTGAGCATGCGCAAAAAGAACGGTATAAATACCGTTCTCGCGCGCCTTCCTTAGAAGGCCCCGGGCAGCTGGCCTGGAAAGACGTCCCCGAGCCGGCTCTCCCGGTTGAGGGGGGGGTCGCCGCCTCCCGGAGTGCGCCAGCCGCCCCCCCTCTGGATCGCACCGCCCCCCCTCTGGATCACGCCCCCCCTCCGGATCGCGCCGCGGCCGATATTAATTATAGGGGCGTAACTACCTCCGTTGCTCCGGGCACCAACAGGGGTAGTGACGCCTCTGGGTAAAGGGAGATGTCTGCTGCCCTTTCTTCTTAAAATGTGACACATCTTCAGGCTGCTTTTTGAACTGGGAAGGGGGGGGGTCGACTCTAGCAGCAACATTTTCTTGAAGACCCACTCTTTTGGAAAGAGGGGGGTGTTTCAGAAGATGTTCAGAAGATGTTGCTGGGGGAAAGAAGTGGGTATGAGTAACAGCACAGACATGTCATGGTCAGTAGCGTCACTAGGACGCGCGTCACCCCTTCGGACGCTCCGAGGTCGGCCCGGGATATGGCCTCGGAGCATCCGACCCCGTCGGCGCTCCAGGGCCTTCT
This sequence comes from Plestiodon gilberti rubricaudatus, assembly GCA_026170595.1. Taxonomy (NCBI): domain Eukaryota; kingdom Metazoa; phylum Chordata; class Lepidosauria; order Squamata; family Scincidae; genus Plestiodon; species Plestiodon gilberti. The sequence continues at coordinate 249,375,539 of JANXHW010000002.1, forward strand.
GAAAGAAGGCCCAGGCAGCGCGTCCATCCGGGTATTTCCCGGATTTTCGCGCATGCGCAGACCGGAAATACCCGGATGGACGCGCTGCTTGGGCCTTCTTTCAGAGGGCCGGCCTCGGAGCGTCTGGAGGGTGTCGCGCGTCACAGAGGTGACGCGCGAGGGGGTGCTCGCGTCACCCCATGGCGCGCGTCACCCCCAGGCGGCCCGCCCCCCTGCCACGCTCCAGTGACGCCCCTGGTCATGGTCATGGCTGTGATAGCGTTGAGTATTATTAAGTATGTGTCGATGGTCGAGTCGCCACCCCATCAGCAGTCGCTGCACCGGTTCTGTATTTCCCCCCCCCCCCAAGCTGCTTTCCAATCATACCACCCATCGCTGTTAGTGCACATGCACTGCAGCCAAAAATCTCCAGAAATCGCTGAGTACTGAAATTCTTTTCTTTCTATTGCCAGGAGTTGGAGGAAAGGGGCGGTTACTGCGACTGATCGAAGCATATGATTGATAGCGGCAGCCGCTACCTTCCTCCAAAAAGCGGGGGGGGGGGGTTGGACTGCAAACCGGGGTGTGTGTGACCTTCTTACCCTTTTCACCACTGCCACTGTCTCCTCGCTGCCACCGCTCAGGTTGAGAGTCGCTCTGAGTGGTGCGGCCGACCACTTTTTCATTTTTTTTTCTTCGCAGCGAAGTGGTCAGCCTCTCAGAGTGACTCACAACCTAGAAGTGATTGGTGATGATGACATCATCACGGCACTGCCAATTACGTCCAGGTCTTCTGGTACTTGGGGGTGACGTCATGAATCACTGCCCTGGGTATCAAAAGACCCAGCTACACCACTGGGTGGAACTAGGGAAGCATTACTTGGGACATTTTGCTGAGCCTGGGGATGAAGCTTTGCATTTTGGATTGAGAAGAGGCCATCTTGGACTCTAGAGCTAACACTCTTTCTTCATCTGTGGTGTACACCTAAAAACATGGGGGAGAAGAAAAACCTCTCACCGTGGACTTTGGTTTTCTGGCATCTGACCGAAAAGCAAAAGCCCCACGCAGGCTATTTGTCCTGTTAAATTTCTGGGGTATACTGCACCTCACAATTTACTGCAGTAGGAATAAGCAGGATGACCATGAGAAATACGTATGCTCAAAAATAATTCTAAACTAATGAAAATACCTATCTTTTATAGCAGATGCCCTAAAATGCAAGGTTTGTTCTGCACGGTCTGGCATGGAATGCAATTGGGAACGGACATGTGTGGTAGATGCTAAAAAGGGTGTCTGCTTAATGACCAAAATCTATTCAGGTAAGGAACCTTTCCAGCAATGTTTTCTTTTTCTCCACATCCCGCTACTGGAGGTCATGCCTTGGCAGAGTAGATGTGTAGGAGACCAGGGTTCGTTAACCTTTTAAAAGACACAATTGTATAGTATTTTTTGTAAAAAAAAAAAAGATGTACTCAAGTCATAATAGCCTTTCTTTTACAATAAGATAAGACTTCTGTAGCATATCCTATGTATGTGAATAGTTCATATTCTTTCTTTTGGGGGAACGTGAGGTACTGCATTTAGGGACAGAACTGCCGAGAGTGCAAAACGTGTACCTCTGCCCTCAACACTGGCTGGCCTGGCGATGGGTAGGGGCAGGAGAAAATGGTGATAACGAAATAAAAACACATAACACTGCTTTCTGCTAAAATCTGCAGAAAAATAAAATAAAATGAAACCATGTAATTTTGTATCATTCTTCATCTGCTGACACTGTACAACCTATACCACCTACCTAGTACACATTTAAGGGGGTTACTATTGATAAAAAACGGGGAAAATTTGGAATAAAAACACGTAGCACCGCTTTCTGCTATTTCATTTTGGTTAAACACCAAAATCTGTGAAAAAATAAAATCATTCTCTCCCACCTCTAGCAATGGGATTCCTGCTTGTCCTCCCTCTAATATGCTCTCCAGCCATCATAATCATGGGCCTGCCACTAAATAATGTATCGTAAACTGTAATAGAGACTTCCTTTCTACCCCAGGGAAATATAATACGTTGATAAGGACAAGTCTGACGTGTTTTAATGATGAAGCAAAACTATGTGGGACAAAAACTACGACTAAAGCAAGCAATGTACGGCATGAAGTCACCTGCTGTTCTGACAAAGACTTCTGCAGCAATTCGTTCGTGCAGGATTGAGACTGGAGGCAGATATCAATCTTAGAGAGAGTAACATGATCAGCAATTAGTAACGGTAATATTACGAGAACAACTATCCCTGATGTGAAGTGTGATCCTGGCTGGCTTCTTCCCACCTTAGCAATCTGCATGACAGGCAGGCAGACCGACTAGGGATTCGTGAATGAAATGTTCTTCCTGCTTGAGGCAGCTGGCTGGTCCACTTTCTTTCTTTCTTTCTTTCTTTCTTTCTTTCTTTCTTTCTTTCTTTCTTTCTTTCTTTCTTTCTTTCTTTGAAGTACCACATGAATGTTCATTCACAGGGCAGGTCCATCCATGAGCCAACTGGTCACCTCAGGCAGCAGATTGGTGTGGGGGGGCACCTATCTCTGTCTACCTTCTTGCCTCCACTGCTCCTCCTCCTCCTTCCTGTCCCTGGATAGGAAAAGGAAGCAGGGGACAGGAAGGAAGAGGAAATGTGGAGGGGAGAGGAGTGCTGAGCTAGAACATTGAAGAGTGGGAGGCGCAGAGGCTGAGATATCATCAGAAAAAGGGGAAAGCCTTTGGCATACCTTCTCAGATGGGCCTCCTCGGATTTCCTCCTCGGATATTTAGCTGGTGGAAGTAGGAGGAGGCTTTGTAATGGCTGCGCCGGCCAGGATAGGGATATTGCGGCCGCCATCCCCATCCCTTTCCCGGACCGGCTCGGCCAATGGCCCGCCCTCCCTCACCGCCCGGACCACCTATGCGGCTGCTGTGGGATCCCTTACCCAGAGGCATCGCCAGAAAGGGGGCGGGGTGTCGCCGTCCCACCCACCCCCCGCCCGCCCGGTGCCCCCCTTATTTTTTTTAACTTTTTTGGGGTTTTTTCCATTTTTTTAAGCTATTTTTGTGTTTTTTTAAGTCTTAACGGGGCATCTGTACGTATATGTCTGCTTTCGCCCACTTATCTTGTTTCCAGCGACAATCTTCTTCCAGCTCCCGGGCGCTTCTTCTCCCTGCGCCCGGGTACGAGCTCCGTAAAGGCTCAGAAGGTCAGTGGAACAGCTTCGTTGTTCTGCGCATGCGTAAGAACAACGAAGTCTGTGAAGACTGTCTTCACAGACTTCGTTGTTCTTGCGTATGCGCAGAACGACAAAGCTGTTCCAGCCGACCTTCTGCGCCTTTAAGGAGCTCGCGCCCGGGCGCAGGGAGAAGAGGCGCCCGGGAGCTGGAAGAAGATCATATCTTGTTACTGTAAGGCTCCAGCAAAGTGGGCGAAAGCAGACATATACGTACAGATGCCCCGTTAAGACTTAAAAAAACATGGAAATAGTTTAAAAAATGGAAAAAAATGGAAAAAAAACCCGAAACCGGAGGAGCCCCGCCCCACCCCCTGAGCCCTCTGCCCCCCGCCCTGGGGCCCACCGCCCCACCGCCCCATATCAGACGACGTCTCTGCCCTTACCTTCCTCCTGCGGCCGCATGAGTGATCCGGCGTTGGAGTAATGGCTGCCGGCCTAGCGCCGACGGCCCTTACTCACGAGTCATCACAAACATGCTTTACGGCACGTTCGCAACACTCTTGAACGGTGGAGCACGCGCTCCGCTGTTTGAGAGTTACACAGGATTGCGCTCTGATTGTCTTATTTCCTTTTAAAAGAACTTTGTCAAGACAGTTCCAGAGATGGGGGGCTAGTACATTTCTTAATGAGGTCACAGGCATAAGCCAATCAGTGCCACTGACAGCTGGCTTTGCTGCAAACCATTTTCCAGTACTCAAAGATTACAGCAAAGTACTGTAGTGAGGGCCCCACCCCTCCCCCAATATTTTTGTGTCGTCGCTCACCCTCTTCTGAACCCCCTCCCTTTGACCCCATCCAAATCCGTCCAGGAATCATGGAGATACAGCCTTCTAAAGTCAAGCGCCTCTTTAATTTGGCTTTTCTCCGCTTTTCGCCACATTTGACAGCTGGCGCGTGTCCGCCGAGGGCAAGAGTTCACCGACACGCGTCTAACACGAGCCCTCCGGAGCCCCCAGAGAAGCGGCAGCAGCAAAAGTTCACCCTGTACCTTTTTAATCCTATCAGCCTTCTAACCTCACTAAGCCTTTAATCCTCTTTCTGGGCGTTCAGCCAAGATCCACTAGACGGTGCGTGTATCCAATTAAAGGATTATCGGAACCGCTAGCCGTTCTGACCCACTAACCCACTCTACAGTTTTTTTCGTATATTTTTCGTATATTTTATATTTATAAAGTAACACGAACCTATTTCTAAGGCAGTGGATCATTCTGCTAAATTGCTGTGGTTTATGGGTTTCCCTTGAGAGTTATGTACCGGATCTTCACTGAGGATCATCGGGGCCTCCTCAAGGATGGGTCCCCATGCAGAAGGGCCCCGATCCTCGCGCACTGTTGGGATCAGTCCCAGCTGGAACGGAGAGGCTCCTGGCAGCAATGCAATAGATCTGCAGCCGTAAATAGCCTGGTTCGGAACTGGGCAGCCTTCTGGAATCCCAGGAGCTGGGTAGTAGAGTGGTTCGAGTCCCTCCCCCTCCTCCCGTGACGGAAACCTTAGGGTAAACGTAGGCAGCCCGGGGGGCTCCTCCTGCCATAGATCTGCACTGTTAGGAGTAGGGGAAGCCATTTTAAAAGCATAACTCCTGTGTATCAACCTGTTCTGTGCTGGCCTCAAATGGCTGCCTTCTACCTGGGGAGTCGGCTGAGGCCAGGGAAGAGGGAAATCCCAGGATCACAGCAAGGAGTCAGATTGTCACCACTTCATTTCCTCAGGATCTTATCTCGTTGGGTCTGCACCTTCCCTCCATCAATCTCCACCATCTCCCACATCCTGGAATCATTTGTCTCTGTCTTTCTTTGTTACTATTATTCAAAATGCCTCTCTCCTGGCTGCCATTTACCTGATTACAACTTGTCCCTCTGTTCATGGGATCACTGTCTCACCTCCCATTGTTCCTGTTTTGCCTGGCTACATTTGTTTCACATGCTAATCCAGTTACCTGCCTGGCTCTTGCCTGATTGACAGGAACAATTCAAAAGTCTTAAACTGTATGTTTGGTGCCATGGGGCAGGGACCTATTGTGTGGCACTTTTGGCTATCTAATTGGAAATACTGCCTTTTGTGTTAAGCAGGCTTCTCAAAAGGACTCATTCATAAAACCCGGAAAACCTCGCTTCCTCTGAAGTGGGGGTCTAATCCTATTACCTCCTGCCACCCAGTACCCCCACCCATCATACCATTGGTTCCCAGTTGCACAAAGCACCGCACTTTTCATTGATTCTTTTAATAAAGTTTATCTTGTATTGGTTCAAAGTTCCACACATGCTGCTGCTGTTCTCATTGGTGCAAAGTTTCAATCCAACTTTCTATTGGCTGTATTGTAGTGTACTCTTTGGATCCCCCTCTGTATTGGTTCCCTTTTGTTATGTACTCCTTGAAACAATGTACTCCATGATTCTGTATGAAATAATGAAATGTATACAAGCTTTTGTAATGATTGTATATGTTACACTTTCTGCCTTGTTGATCATGTCCTTTGCTAGCAAAGTAAAGATCTATCTTTTCCCAGTGCTGGTCTGTTTTGGAGCTCTAATTTTGGCGCCTCTGCGATTCGCGGACTTTTTCCTTTTCTTTTCTTTTCTCCGTTTTTGGGTACCTTCTCCATCTCTGGGGTCAGGTGCTTGCCCACCGAATCAAACGAGCTGAAATCACTCATCCCACCCAGGGGTGCTCACAACAGTATGATACTGTATATTTAGAATTTTAGACTGATCTGAAATGCCCCTCTTTTTTCTCCACCACATTCACAGTCAATGAAAATGCTGGGCCAATTGGATAAATTTTTCAGAGGCTGAGAAATTTCAGCCCACTGGCTCCTCCCCCCTGAAGCCCACTAAGAATGAAATTGTGTCGCCATGTAGCATCATTCACAAAGCATTCAGGCAGTTTATTTTTTTTTTAGTTTATTTATTTTAGTTAGTCAAATTAATTAATTAAATTGACTTGCCTGGCCTGTCCCGCTGCCGCCATTCTGCTGCCATCTTTGCCGCCAGCCGCGCTTGCGGCCGCCACCATCAGTTTGGCCACCCCGGTAGGGTGTTGCAAACATGCCAAAAAACATGTTTGTGACACCCGGTGAGTAAGCGCTGCTGGCAGAGAGTCTTGTGCCACCCCTCCAGCACCCAGAGCAGCGCCACAGCGGGAAGGTCAGTCCCCGCTAGGCGATGGAAGGGAGTGGGGAGGGTGAAACGGTGAAGGGGAACTATCAGTGGTGGCCTCCTCAGCCATATCCTATCCCCTTTCCCAGGCCTGACCACCATTACACAGGGCTCTCTCGGATCTGTGCCAGCAAAATAGCTGGCGCACATCCAAGTAGCCCCATTGGGGCGGCTGGTGTGTTACTCGGGGTAAAGGGAGAAGCCAAACATCCCTTTACCCCGAGGAGGCCGCTGGCTGTGCTGGGACAGGCCCAATCCTGGAAAGGATGCAGTGGGCACCTTTATGTTCGCTGCCGAGTCCTGCTAGACAGGATTGGGCTGACAATCTCACACCAACTCTTCTGTAATAGCTGGGGGGGGGGGGAAAGGAACCTAAGAAAAGGAGAACTCTTGGGCCCTTACTGGGAGGGGGTTCAGAGCTGGTCACCAAATCTTGAAACGAACCTTTTGGGTATGCCCCCCCAGGCCACAATCATGTTCACAGCTAATTTCCAGAGAGGTAGCTATATTAGTCTGTAGCTAATAGACAGCTAATGGATTATACAATAATATATAAGAGTACTGGGAGGAAAGCTATGGCAAACTTAGACAGCATAATAAAAAGCAGAGATATCACCATGCCAACAAAAGTTCGCATGGTCAGGGCAATGGTGTTCCCAGTAGCAATGTATGGTTGCGAGAGTTGGACCATAAGGAAGGCTGAGCGCCGAAGAATAGATGCTTTCGAACTGTGGTGCTAGAGAAGACTGCTGAGAGTCCCTTGGACTGCTAGGAGATCAAATCAGTCAATCCTAAATGAAATCAACCCTGACTGTTCCCTGGAAGGACAGGTACTGAGGCTGAAGCTCAAATATTTTGGCCACCTAATGCAAAGAGAGGACTCTCTGGAGAAGACTCTGATGCTGGGAAAAATTGAAGGCAAAAGGAGAAGGGGAAGGCAAAGGATGAGATGGTTAGACAGCATCACCGATGCAATGAACATGAAAATGAGCGAACTCAGGAAGATAGTGGAGGACAGGAAGGCCTGGCGGGATATGGTTCATGGGATCACGAAGGGTCAGACATGACTTAACGACTGAACAACAACAACATATAAGAGTACAGATCATGTAGCAGCAGTGTAAGTGTAAAAATAAATAAATAAATAAATAAATAAATAAATAAGTCCAAAAAGCACACCGAGGTCACAGCTTTGTACTCTGTGTTAATCATTCTGCAGGAATTTCTCTCTCCCGGGGTGCTCTGCTGCTCACAAAAATGCAAGCGGGCGAAGGTCCCTCCTCCCTACAAGCTTCCACTGGAAGGGTAGAAAGAGTCGAGTCTACCTTTCACTTACAGTTCCCCCTTTTGAAATTAGTGGCACCAAAGTCACTTACGCCACAGATCAAACCACCACTATAAAATCCAACAACCACATACCACAAATACCAGCAATACAGCAACGGAATAATCACCCTATTTTTTTTTCCCCACACACTGTAAGCTTTACAGTTTAACTCTGGCCAAATTGGAAATTTCCCAGTCATGGAAATCATCAACCCTGCCACACAGATTTGTACAGTATCAGCATGTGTGAAAACGTGCACTAATGGACAAACGGACACTAAAGTTAAGAGGGCTGGGGAAAGGAGGAAAGGCTACAGCATTGGGGACCTTTTAGGTTGCCAGAAAAATTGATTAATGGGGGAGGGACATGATTGAGACCTCTCCATGCAGGGCATAGAGAGAGAGAAGCTTTTCTCCCTCCATCACAACACTAGAACCAAGGTTCATCGATAGAAACCAATTGCCAGGAGATTTAGGGTGGATGAAAGGAGGTACTTCACATAGCACATATAACTAGCCTGTGGAACTCATCGCCGCAACATGTGATGATAACTAGTAATGGGTGATTTTAAAAGGGGAGTGAACAAATTCTTGAAGGACAGGTATATCAAAGGCTACTAGTCATGAGGGTGATGTAGGTTCAGTGGCAGTCTTTCTCTGAAAACCAGTTGCAAGGGAGCAATAGGAAACCCCTGCTAACTGGGCAAGAGGCACTTTTTCAATTGGTGCTCCTCTTATATTTAGCAGGGGGAGAGTAACTGCTCCCCTTTCACCCCAGCACAGTGTCTTTTCTGGTGGCTGTTTGCTGGTGGTGTTCTGCATCTTTTTTAGATTGTGAGCCCTTTGGGGACAGGGAGCCATTTAATCATTTGATTTTGTCTGTAAACCGCTTTGTGAACTTTTTGTTGAAAAGCGGTATATAAATACTGTTAATAATAATAGTGGGAGAGAACCATGCCTCTCTCTCTCCTGCTTGTGGGCTTCCACTAAAAGACACACATATGCAACATTTTAAAAAAAAATGGGAGAAAAGAAATAGCAACCCTGGAGGATGATTCAAAAGCCACAGAAAATCTCAGGATGCAATCCTGTACACACTTAAAGGTAAAGGTATCCCTTGACATTTAAGTCCAGTTGTGTTTGACTCTAGAGTGCGGTGCTCATCCCCGTTACGAAGCCGAAGAGCCAGCGCTGTCCGAAGACGCATGTGGCCGGCGTGACTCTCCTTGCTGCAGCACGTAGCGTGCGGCGCTAGACATGGAAGGCTGTTACCTTCCCGCAAGCGGTACCTATTTATCTACTCGCATTAACATGCTTTCAAACTGCTAGGTTGGCAGGAGCTGGCAGGAGCTGGCCTGAGCAGCGAAAGCTCACCCTGTCATGTGGATTCAAACTGTCAACCTTTCGATCGACAGCTCATGGTTCAGTGGTTCAACCCACTGTGCCACCCCGTGGCCCTTATACACACTTACCTAGCAGTAAATCCCACTGAATTCAATGAGACTTACTTCTGAGTAGACAGGATTCTTCTGTTAATCAGTGAGTAGGTGTATATGCCCAGGGTTGCACTCTCACAGATCAGGTTCATAGCTTGGGGGGGGGGGTACCCCTAGATACAGCATTTCTATAGCCAAAGTGTCTTTTTACAACTTTTTGCCAGCTGCTCCCCCTTCCTGCAAAGGCATTTCCTGGTCACAAGTACCAACCAGGGTTGATTCGGGTGTGTGTGTGGGGGGGGGGGGGCAAGCACTGCCCCCAAAAGGAACTTGTCCCTGTGACATCACTCTGGTAACTTGAAGAAAAGCCACTTTTCACATACTCAAGGTGCTTTTCTTCTCTCTCTCTCTCTCTCTCTCTCTCTCACACACACACACACACACACACACACACACACACACACACACACACAAATAAATAAATGTAACATGGAACAATGTTTGTCCCCTGTAATGCCCTTTGCCTCTTCTGCGCCCCCCCCCCCACAAAATAGCATGTGTTATACAAGAGCCTGCTTTTGAAAAAAATATTTAGAAACTTCAGCTGTTTCAGAACACAACCCCCAGGTGGTTGGCAGGGGATCAGCAGGGCAACCAGGAAGGATCCTATGCTTCAGGCTGGCACATCATCAGATAATAGAAGGGCAGCATTTGGCATGGAAGTTCAGGTGCAGGAGGTTTTGGCCCTATCTGGAGCACACTCCAAATTGGCATGGGGATGTGCTTGCAATGTCCTGTTTCTTAAAGAGTGGCATAGGTTAGGAGCAGGGAAAACTACACCCCAGGGTCAGCTTGTCATACAGGGTAGAGGAGACAAGCGGCATCTGCCAGAATTATCCTTTTCTATATTAAAGTCATTCTACTCTCCTCCACATCTGATGTGGCCTAGGCATGCTTCTCCAGGCTGCCCCACGCCTCTCTTTTCTTGCTGATGTGGCTAGCTTGTCTTGAATGTAACAGCCATGGGGCTCCCCAAAGTGCCACCCCGGTGGTTGAATCTGTATGTCGCAGCCAATCGATAAGGACTTGGACATATGTCCCATAGAAAGGAGCAAGATTTGCTTCCAAGTAAGGACAGTTAGTATCTAAGCAAGATACAAGGATTGCTTCCTGATGGTACCTTACACACAGCGCAATCCTGTGTAACTCTTGCACCGGTGTAACAGTAGATCCACCGGTGGAAGTGCACCTATGCCAGCATAACTTGCCATACACCGATGGACGCAAAACGGAAATCAGCGTAACCCCTCTCGGACGCCGTGCACGCGCAGTTTGGATGCAGGACGGACACCAGCACAACTCTGCCGGTGCAGGGGGCATTCCGGGGGTGTCCAAATGTCCCCAGAATGCCCCCTGCACCGGCGGAGTTGTGCTGGCGTCTGTCCTGCAACTGAACTGTGTCTGAGGGGGGTTACGCCAGTGTCTGTCCTGCGTCCGTCGACGTATGGCAAGTTACACTGGCATAAGTGCACTTATACCGGTGGATCTACTGTTACACTGGTGCAAGAATTACACAGCTGATGGTCATGGAGTACAGTACTATAAGTAAGGGTTCTATTATACATAGGCTTACCATGTCGCCGACATGGGTTTGACAAACTCGTGGAAGACAAGTCTATCAGTGGAGACTAGCCATAATAGCTACGTGCCACTTCTCGGTGCAGTAGCATGCCAGTTACCAGTAATGTAGACTTGAGACTACAAGTCGTGCTAATGACTTGACTCGGCGATTGTAAGAGATTCAACTCGAGACTTGAAGCTTTTTACGACAAGTCGAATTTTATTCTGGTTTAAACCCATTTTCCTCATTAAATAGATAGGGACTCGCAACCAAAGACTCAGGACGTGACTCGAGACTTGGAGTCAGAGACTTGATCCACATCCCTGCCAGTTACAAAGGAGCAATAGTGGGAGAGGGATGCTGCTTGGACTTCACAGACTACTGAGATTGGATGCTAGACTTTTATGGAGCTGGACCATTGGTCAAGTTCTGTATAAGGCTGCTCCAAATGATCAACAAATGAAATGAACCTTCAACCAGGCACTGTATACACCACACATACACTCCGCTTCCTTTCTAGCCTCCCCAGAGGGCTGGAGTGAGATTTTAAGTAGGCAGAGCCCAGAAACACAACTCTGCATCCCTGGAACATTTTTGAAAGAGCCTTTAATTAAAGTGTATATGGAACATCTATTTAAAAGCATAAGGCAATGATTGATTGGATAAGCAAGTGACTATTCATGTGACCGTTGAAAATTTCACTTAAAATATTCATTAAAACAACGGCCGGGGGGGGGGGGGTAGAGAGCAAACCCAACATCCCATCAGAGACATCAGTCGTGTTGCTGCACCTGCTCAAGTGTACTTGAGTTTATCACTACAAATGTCTTCGTTGGCACAGCAGAGGGTCTCCTCCCTTAGTCCACCCGCTGTCATCTTTGTTTTCCCACAATTCCAGCTGCCGTATTTCGCACACCACATGTATCTTTTCTCCAGGATGTTGTGCTGGACTAGAGAAAGAAAGTAGAGTTGACCATCATTAATATGGGAATTGCGACAGGTCCATTATTTTGATTTTTTTAATTATTATAATACATAAAAACAATCCAGAAAAAAAAAGTACAGAACAACAGAAAAGATCTGGATTAGCCACTAACATTTATACTTACACTAGCATGATACCCACACTTCGCTACGGGATGCAAGTACTTTAAATCTATTTTGATTGCAAAAAACTTTCCTTTGATTGCAATGAACCATTTAAATGTAGCACAACTACCCCATGTCAGGCACCACCCTGCAATTATTAAAAGTCATGGTTCCATCAAATGATAGTTGTCCCCCTCGCTGTCGTGGGACATGATGGAGAACTCGTCCCAGTTGTCCGCCACGTGCCTCACGATTAGCTCACGCACCTCCCTAGCCATGAGGTGAGCGTCACACATGAGATAGGAGAGGGACCAAAACAGGCAGGCTCCATCTCCTGTGATGGGGACAATTGTGTGAGGAACCATCACTCCATTAACATTTAAAAATCCAATGGCTATACCAACTTAAAAAGCAATAGTGACAGCGCAATTCACACTAGCTTTAGACCAGCGGAGCGCACACTCCACCAGTCTAAACTGTTGCAAACATGCCGTAAAGCACGTTTGCAGCAACTCTAGAGTAAGGGCCACTGGTGCTCACTCCACCACCAAAGCAACCCAGCTGCCGCTGGTTGGTGCAAGGGTGGGCTGGGCAGTGTGGGGCGGCGGCAGTTGGCCAAGCTGGCCCGGGAGGGGGCGGGGATGTTGGCCGCCACATCCCTGTCCTGTTTCTGGGCTAGGCGGCCATTACACATCCGCCTCAGACTTACGCCAGCTCTTGAGCTGGTAGAATCCAAGGAGCCAGCTCTACACGGGGGGGGGGGGGGGGGAGGACGACGAACATCCCCTTCCCCCGAGGAGACCTCCGTGCCGCTCCGGTGCAGCCCGGAGCAAACATAGGATCCTGTGGGCAGCCCTAGGGCCACCCGCAGATCTTTAGGCAGGATTGCGCTGGGAGGAAAACGCACTAAAAAGTGTAAAATAATCCTTTCCTAAATATATGAATTTAAAGTTTTTGGAGCCGGCACCAAATTTAAAGCAAACTAATTACATAAATGTTCATTCACATGATAAGCTATGTAATTGTTGTGGAATAGTACTAACAGTTCTGAAGAGAACTGATTCAGATAGAAGGAAGATTCTAGATAGCCAATGAAAAGTGACAGTTAAGTTAGAAAGTGACAGTTGGGAGTTGAAAGGAAAGTTAAAGATCATAATGAATGGGGGACACTAAAAATACCTGTTGAAAAAAATGGGGGTGGCACATATCATGCGCCGCTCCTGCTTGCCTTGCTACCCCCCCTCCCCACTGCGAAGAGGCGGGAAAATGCTGGCAGCCCACTGACTTCAATGTGTTCTGGGGCGGGGCAAGCCTGAAGGCTGATCTACACAACAGGCAGAGGCTCCGCCGTCGCCTCTGCCTGGCGCCTCCGCGCTGGAAGCTGGGGAGTGTCTTCAAGCCTGTTGCCCCTCATGTTGTCCCGCCTTCCTAAGAAAGCGCAGTTGTGATTGGTTAAACTCAACCGCGCAACGATTGGCCAAAACCTCGGCTGTGAATCATCTGTGACCCCAGCCCATTTCCTCTCTCGCTCTGCCTTTGGCATTTGCCTTCCGCATAGGATAAGGCGGGATATGAAGTCCATAAATAAATGAATGAATGAATGAATGAAAATAAATAAGTGCTGTTTTTGGGAGGGAATGCAAAGCAAGGGAAGCCCTTCAGAGTATCAGTCTCTGCTCTGCTCCCTCCCCACCCGCAGTTCACCATTGCCAGTTTGCCAGGATGCCTTTTTTTGCTAACCACGGCACCAAAAAGGTGAAAGTCAGGAGCGGACGCCCCAGCCAGGCAGCACTAGCGAGCCAAGAAGGAGAGAAAATAAATGAATAAATAAATAAATAAGTGCTGTTTTTGGGAGGGAATGCAAAGCACTCTGCCCGTGCGTCCATACCTTTATCCATGCACAGAAGTTATTGAGTTGTGACTGTAGGCAAGGGGGCATGAATTTAAAATTTAAATTTAAAAGGAGTCCAACTGTTCCACAGACCCCAATATCTTCACCCATTCCCAGACAGTATTCGAAAAGTAACCTAGCTTCATCTGCACTGTTAATGGGTTTGCTGGGTCGCCATGGGCTCCCATGCTTCTCTATATCTCCCTGACCAGTGCTTTATTCAAAAATCCCCAGCAAACAGGACGGGAATGGAGTTGCTGTGTTTGCTGTGTGGATGTAACATTCCAAGGTGATTGGTTGTCGTTCACATTGGCATTCAGCCACCCTCCCCCCCTCCTGTGATTGGTAGGCTGCAGCAGCTCCACAAGCCACCTCCAAGCTCTGCCGTCACGCCCCCTAAAAAATAGAACACTCGACTTGGAGTACGCGGCAGTGGGGCAGAGGTCCGGCGGCTCCGCCGGATTAAAAAACGCTCCGCGACGCTGTCGTGTAGATCAGCCTTGAGGGATCGTAGGCGTTCCACAACAGTCCCCTCAGAGGACTTTCTTGTCCTTGAGGCTGCAGGTCGCTAAGGATATCGCCATAGTCAGGGGTTGGATTCCGGGGATTGTTACCCTCTGGTCCGACACGCTGCCACGCAGAGTTTGGCGTGGGGCACTTCACCAGCGTCATGTTGACATTGCTCAGCGCAAGGTGAACATTTACATGAGGAAGGTCTTCAATGCACAGGGCGAAGCGAATATTGCTCACCCTGGTATTGTTTATACTTCACCAGACCTTTACACAAGCCTCTGTCGAGCCTGTTTATTGGGGGGGGGGGGGTTCCACAGTTAATAACTGAAACACGAAGTAGTCCTAAGAAGAAATAAGCATCCTCTATCAAATAAAAAACACCCTTTACTTTTACCCCCTTAGACATACATAGGATTGGGCTTACAGTGACCATCAATGTAGTGACAACCATTTGTTTTAATGGTAGTTACCTTTAAAAAAAAAAAACTCCCAGAATGACACTGCATCCCAGAGCTGTTCTATATATTCCAGGTGGTATTCCAGGAGGCAAATGCTTCTATCAATACAAGAAGCAACCAAAATGAAATTGCAGAATGATTTTTTTTTTTTAAAGATAAAATGCAACCCATAGGCAAGTTTACTCAGAAGCAAATCTTATTGTGTTCAATGGGGATTATTCCCAGGTAAGTCTGCATAGGATTGCAGCCTGATCAGATTTCCTGAAACAAACCCCATTCTACCCCTCCAGAAACAAGATTAGCAAAACCAAGCAAAGTCTGGTTTAAGCAACTTTGCGAGCTGAGCTAGGATTGCCAGATGCAAAGGAGGCCGAGGTTGCTCTGCCTTTAATGGCCATATGAAATAGAATTGTAAAAGGCCTCCACCCTAGTAGTTTCTTGTGGTAGTTTCTGGTAGTGTCCTGCGGAACTTGAAAGACTAAGGGCTCAGTCCAGCCTAACTCAGGCACAGTTGAGGCCCAATTGTGGCCCAATTGTGGCCCAAACTAGGACCGAGTTAGGCTGCAACTGTGCCTGAGTTAGGCTGGAGGCAACAGCATTGGGCCAGGATCGCGGCAAAACTTACCGCAGAGGCAGGCAGGCTCCTGTGGGGAGCTGTCAGTCTTGTGGAAGCGAAGAGCCCCCTCCTCAGCCCGTCTGCGTGCACCTACCACAGCTGCTGCAGCGGTCGCAGCAGATGGGCAGCCACAGGCGGGCCTGCAGGCACTGCGCGTTTGACAGTCAGCTGAAGGGCAGAGGTTGTGCCAGTGCCAGCTGCCCCAGGGCACCCTGGGCATCAGCCACCTGCCGCAGGGGGGAGTGCGACTGCCCTCCCTCCTGCAGACTGCGATGCCACCCCCAAGCCACGGTGAGGCTGCACGTGGGAGTCATGGGGGGGTGAGCGGGGGAGAGAAGGGAAGGAGGGGGTGGGAACGGCACGCACAAGGGGGGGGGGTCTCATGAGGTCTGGAACCGCCTCCGCCAGGACATGCCCGTGCGCTGCCTGAAGCCCTGGGCCTCAAGGGCCGTGGCAATGCCCACAAAGAAGGCATCCCAGCATGCCTTCTGCTCCGTGCCCCGGCCAAGACCGAGAGATGCCGTGGGCTTGTCTGCTGCGAGCGGGAAGGGCTCACGCAGCTCATCACACCCCCAGATGGGGCAACGTCGGCACCTTGCGGCAGGCGCTCTGGCGGCATGGGGGGTGCCAGCGTCCATCATCAGGGAGTGGGAGGGGAGGCAGGCACACTGACAGGGGGTGCTGGGGAGGGGCACGGGTGGGTCAGAAACAGACAGACAACACGGCTGGTGGGAGAGGGATACAGGGAGAGGGGTCTGCAGAGACCGATAGGGGCACAGGGGGCACTTCGCAGATGGAGGCAATGCAGGAACGGGCGCCTCTCATGCAGACGGACCGAGGGCGGACACGGACGCCGGTGATGGGCGGAAACGGACGCCGGTGACGGGCGGACAGAGGGCGGAAACGGACGCCGGTGACGGGCGGACACGGACGCCGGTGATGGGCGGACTGAGGGTGGGTGAGAGCCCCGGTTGCTGAAAGGGCTCTTCACGGACGTGGCGGACGTGCACCACAGTGCCCGTCAGTGTTTGCCTGCCTGACAGGCCCCCCAACTCCCCCCTCCCCTCTGGTCCCAGAGGGCCCGGCAGCCCCCCTGCTGTGTTCTCCCAGGGATGGCTGTGGCGGACCCTGGCTGGGATTCATGCAGAGGCTTGTGTGCTGGGGCCTGCCTGTTTGGGTGTGTGGGGCAGTGCTTGTGCAACATTGGGGACATGTGTTTCCAGGGGCATCTTTATTGTTCTGGAACAGTGGCAGAGATGGCCGGGCGTGGCTGCCAGGGGTAGGCACAGCAGCCTCTAGGACCACAGCAGCAGCATCAGGCGAGCCCCATGGACCTGGAGATGCGGGCTCTTCCCCTGTGGAACCATGGCCTGCTCCATAGAAAGGGGAGGGACAGCAAGTAGGCAGCCAGGGCGGTGGGGCAGCAGCAGCAGCTGAGGTGGGTTGCAGGGCAGGCTCCCAGACCTCTCTGGCAGCATCAAGGCAGGTGACCGTGGGGCAACCAGACTGCAGGCCCAGGGGTGCTCCCCGGACGGTTTGTGGTAGTGGGCATTCCTGGGGGGACGAACAACATGGGGGTGTTCCATGGCAGCTGCTGCGTGGTAGCAATCGCCATTGAAGAGGAGCCAGTGTGCCAGTTGCAAAGGTCTGCAGGGAGAGAAATCAAACACAGCTGAGTGGTGTGAGACACATAGCCTGGTCTGCGCTCCTTCCCTGGGTGTACGGTGAGCATGATCCTGTAAGGGAAAGGGGTCAAAGAGAGAGACAACAACACAACTTGGGGGTCACAACCATGGCAATCCTAGCAATACTGACCTGTCGGTAGACCCTGTGGAGAAAAGAGGGGGGGGAACAGCTGGTGTCTACATATGGGTTACAGTTCCACACTCATGGCATTGTGTGCTCACATTAATACAGGCAGCTATGAGACAAGACATTGGTATAGAGGCATATCATGGCAGGCTATGCAGGCAGCTATGAGACAAGACATTGGTATAGAGGCATATCATGGCAGGCTATGCAGGCAGCTATGAGACAAGACATTGGTATAGAGGCATATCATGGCAGGCTATGCAGGCAGCTATGAGACAAGACATTGGTATAGAGGCATATCATGGCAGGCTATGCAGGCAGCTATGAGACAAGACATTGGTATAGAGGCATATCATGGCAGGCTATGCAGGCAGCTATGAGACAAGACATTGGTATAGAAGCATGTATCCTACCTATATTTCTCTATGCAAAGAGGCAGACGTCAGACCACATGTCAGCACAAACCCTGCACTTACCTGCTGGTGTTGTTGCCTGTATGGGGGGGGGGAGAGAGGGGCTGGGAGAAAGACATGGGTTAGCAAACACTTGCATGGAGACAGCTGCCCAGGCACAGCAGTAAACAGTTTGGCCACAGGCAGAACAGCCCTCTCTGCCCTAGAGGGGGGCAGAGAGGAGAGAGGAGAAGAGAGAAGTGGGGTGTTAGAAAAGTTTTCAAAGTCCCACTTTGTGGCTGCTGGGGGACAGAACCCCACGCCACGTGCTCAGAGAGAGAGAGAGAGTGGAGGGCTGGGGCTGGGCTTTTGTGGGAAAGAGGCTGGGTGGGGCTGGGTGCTGATAGGGTAACTATTTGGGTCCATGTCCAGAGTTAGGCCACACCTGTTCGGTCCTAACTCAGGCCCAACTCGGGCCCAGGGTGTTAGAACTTTTCAGGAGAGGGCTGGTGTGGGTAAGGTAAAATGGCTCCTATGGGTCTCCTCACATTTGGGTCCACCCTTTTTGCTGGCCCAAATTTTGGGCCTGAGTTGGGCTCGAGGGGGCGTGTCAGTGGCTCTCCAGTGTCTGGAACCGGACCAAAATTCGTAACCGCCCCCGTCACACCCCCGACACGCCCCCAACACACCCACTTTTAGGCTGCAATTGTGCCTGAATTGTGCAATTGTGCCTGAATTGTACCGCAGTTGCCTTGGGCTGGACCGGGCTGCAATTCAGTCACAATTGCAGCCCAACTCAGGCACAATTCAGGCACAACTCGGGCCTAAAGCACTTGGGCTGCAATTGTGCCTGAATTGTACCGCAGTTGCCTTGGGCTGGACCGGGCTGTTAGTTTCACTGAAGCAAATTGAATGTCCCTCTTTTAAAGCGTGCTCAGCAACGGAAGACTGTTCTGGGTGATTAAGCCTGAAGGATCTTTCGTGTTCAGACACCCTCGTGTTTATACTCCTACCTGTCATTCCGATATAATATTTTTTGCATTCGCACGGAATATAATAAATGCCTGCATTAGATAGAGCTGGTCTTTTGTCTTTTGGATGCCACCCTCTGTGTTCTTAAGAGTTGTGTAGAAGACAGAATCTTGGCAGCTGCAAGTGCTGATGGTGCTGCTAAAGCAGCTGCACCTGCTGAAATACCCTCACCTATGCAACCATTTAAAGGGCCAGCATTCATGTTGAAAGGTTGGCCACCACTGCACTAGATACAAGAAATAAATAATATAAATCCCCAGGTAGGGCTGGGAAAGACTCTAGTCTGCTCTGAAGAGCAATTTACAGTCAATCGACAATGACTTTGATGGACCAATATTCTGGTTCAGTATAAAGATATGTTTCACAGGAAATACATCTGGCCCTCTAGGCAAGTGAAGAAAGTGAGGATTAAATTGTAGTGGTGGCTGATCTGAGGAAATCATATCTTTCTCAAGTTGTACTAGACCAGTGTTTGAATTATGGGAGAGCTAGGCCTCTTTACCAACTATTTTTGGCAGTTAATCGAGTTAAAAATGTCAAGATTTTCTGACCGTTTATTAAAAGAATAAAAATACGACTGAGTCGAGTCTTCCTTTTTAGCAGGCTACAAGGGGACATGATGTCAATTGACAATGGTGGGGCTTGTGGATTCCTCTAAGAGACTTCCTGCCTGATCTTCCATCATATACGATTGTTAAACCCTGGAAATAGAGTTTAGCCAGGAGTCCTTGGAAATCAGAACCAAAATATTGAAGTCAAGACCAATTCCTGCTGCGTATCCCCAGCTTATGCTAATCAGAGGTGCTCTGCACCTGCAACATAGATGTCCCATTGAGCAAGTACTCATTGATTCTTGGTTTGATCCTTGTTCCAAGCCATCTATACTAATGGCCATCACTTCGACTTCTAGCAGGAAGGAGACAAGTAGCCCACAGAAGTGCATGCATCCCAAACTCCCAAACTAAGGCCAATTGAGTAGACCCCAGAACAAATCATTCCTGAAGATGACAGCTTCTGCAGATAGTCAACAAAGTTCTGCAGGTAACAAATATTGCAAGCAACTTAGTTCCAGTTTTAATTCATATGATCTATATACAAATCAAGTGAGCTAAATCATCCAATGCAAGGCCGCCATCTTTTCCTTTTCTGGGAAGACAACTCTGAAGCTTTCAGAGGTGCGCGATATGCAGAAAAAGCACCCAAATGCAGCTTTCCTCACCTCCAGGCTGGTTAAATCTTCTCTTAATTTCTATCCATCACTTACTTGTAAAAGGCACAGCATGGTCCTCCTTTAAGATGGTCGTAAATGTAAGTGGAAGCGGTCTTCAGTTCTGTAAGGGGGTCCTTATCAGGGACCCCAGCAGTGGGGTGTCGAGGGCCAACCCCGAGTCTTGGGGGGCATCAGACTCTGGGGAGACCTCCAGACCAAGCCCACGGGGCATATCAGGATGCCTTAGAAGAGGCCTCAGAGGGACTCCAGGGGAGGAGGTTGCCGCACCCGATTCCTCCTCCTGGAGCCGGTTGCAGGAGGCTTGTCTGGCTGTCACTCCTGTTCTCCAGCCAGCCTGCTCGCAACTGACTCATCCTTGGCCAGGCATCCCTTATAAACCCCTCCCAGCTCCCTGGTCCAGCGGCCCGCCTCCCCAGGCTCTGATCCAATCCCACCACGTCTGCCTGATAGGCAGGGGTGAGTCTCCCTTCAGGACTGGTACCGTCCTGGATTCCTCTCTTGATGCCGGCATCTGCTGGGAGCCACGACCAGGGTCTGCACTAGCCAGGTGGACTACGGATCCGCTGTCCCTCGATGGTTCCCTGCCAGTCCATGGGGGCAAGGGTTGCTTGGCTGGGTCAAGGGTGCCCCGTTCTGTGGGGTAGCGACGGCCCACGTCCGGGTGCGGGGTCGTCGCCTGCAAGCCTGGCCTCTCCCCCGCTGTCTCGGCCTCGGAGGGCATTGCGCTGTTTGGGAGATCTCCTGTTGACCGTGGCAAGACGCCGCAGTTGCTGCTGTTGTCTGGTTCCCGTGCAGCATTCCGGGTAAGTACGGGGCTCGCCCCGAGTCCCGGACAAGTTCATATAAACATGCCCAACCCATGGCATTGCTGCATTTTCAACATGCTGCAGCAGAAACATCCATTGCCTCCAATGGAGACTACTTTCACAAGCTCAAAAGGATACCAATGGCCTTGCATTTCCCCCTCTACCATTGCTGTTGTTGCCAGGATCATGTCCCCTCTTTTTCAACCTGTCCCTCCTCTTTTTGCTCCTTGGACTTACGCCAGCTATATAGCTGATGTAGGTCCAAGGAGACCCATAGGCCACCAGGAGGCAAGGAGGAGAGGTAAGGGGAAAATATGTTTCCTTATTTCTCCCAGACCTCCTGGTCCCCCCCCACACACACACACACACACCATTGGATGCAGCATGTGCCTCATTGGCGTAGCTGCATCATCACCGATGGTGGGGGATAGGAGTGGGCTCTTAGGCTGCATTCCTAAACACACTTACCTCAGAGTAAGCTCCATTGAATAACATTGGACTTACTTCTGAATAAATACGTATAAGATTGTGCTGTTAGTATGCTTAACAAAAAGAGAGGGAACAACTCATATGGTCAGGGAAGACAATGTTATTTTTAATTATTGATAATAATAATAATAATAATAATTTAATCAGTAGATGCTTACATCCAAGAAAGGATTCCATAAGAATTAATAATTACGTTAAAAGTGTGGTCCTATACCACAAATGGAAGCCATTGCTTTCAAAGGTTTCCAAACTTCACTTTTGCTTACACAATCAAATGTGTGCAGTTAATTTTGACAAACTCACTATAGAATCCAGGTAATTAACCATTTCTTTAAGTTGATAAACCAGGATTGCCATATGTCAATATTAAGCAGAAATTTTTTGGTAACAGTGAACAAATGCCATATCGTTGGCTTTAATTGGGAATACAGAATCTTTCAAATATCACAGTATACAAAATGGTCCTCATGTTAAAAAGAAAAAAAATCCTCCCATAATTTTGATTCCAAAGACATTAGCAACATCTAAAGAGAAAAGGGAGGTAAAGAAAGGATCTGTCTGTGCAGTTAAATGTGAGACCTAAAATGAATTATGAAATATTCCAGCTAAAAACAGAGTAAGTACATTGAGAATCAAGCTCAGCATTTTGCTTTGCTATTAGAAATCGGGATCAAACTCCCAAAAGTTGCACATATTGCCACTGCAGCAGGTGTAGTTCCAGGTGATGCCATTGTGCGTTGTCTTTGATTTGCCACAATGGGTTTTGTGCCTCGCGCAGCCTTCCTCCTGGTCCTTCAGTATGCCTCCTGGAGAGAGAAGAGAGGGAATAGATTTCACATGTATGCTATGAAGAACACCTCTTCGTCTAGAATGTGTTTGTACAAACTGCCTTGTTGCATTTGTGCCAAATGCAAATGCCAAAATGCCTTGTTAAGTTGTTGCAACGTAACTTTTGTTGCAAAAGTGATTTGCAAAAAAAAAATAATGGCTAATATATACATATTAAAGCAAGTAGGTATAATCACTAAAATAGCCGCATTAAAAACCAATATAAGCAGCACACGTTAAAACAGCTGTGGATCTGGGAGGACCTTCCAAAAGAATGGGGCTACCATCAAAAAGGCCCTGTCGTACCCGCCAGACCAAAAAGCAGAGCCTCCAATGTTGATCTCAAGAGCCAGGCAGACTGATAAGGAAGAAATGTGAGCCTTCAGGTAACCTGGACCCAGATCATGAAGGACTTTAAAGCCATGACCAGTACTTTGAACTGGGCCCAAATGCAAATTGGTAACCAATGTAAACGGTCCAAAATAGCTGTTGTATACTCTCATCTACTTGCCCTCACCAGTACCCTGGCATTGTTGTTTTGGATCAGCTGAAGCTTGTTGTGAACCATTTTCAAAGGAAATCCCATGTACAGCACACTACAGAAATCTAACTGGGATGTGATCATCAGTGCATGAATAACAGTGGCTAGGTCTGATCTGGAGCATGGCAGTCCTCCCCCTGGCAGTCCAGCAATACTGAAGGGAGTAGGGGGAAGCTCTTTACCCTCCCCACCACTCTCCATCCTCATGTGTCCCTTTAAACTTTACATGCCATGCAAGTATGGAGCGAGGCAGGGGATGGTGTAGCGAAGTGCTCCTTCCTCATGTATTCCCTTTACATTTTAAACTCCATGTGAGGATCCAGCACAGGGAGGGAAGGGTTTGATCCAATTCCCTCTCATATTTACTGAGCGCACAGCGAACCAATGCAGCTGGCATCCGCAGTGAAGGACATCCCAAACTCTAGTCCCTCTCTTTCCTGAATGGTTCAGACTAAGCAAGAATGGGAGAGCCCACTCTCCGAGGACCAGAGTCGAGGGCTGCCGGGGGGAGCCCCCAGGTATGCAGAGAGGAACCACATATAGATAGCTTATGGTTAGCTTTGGTTTGGCCTCCTCCTCCTCCCGTTTGAAGCTCTCAGTTCCTTCGGCTCGGGCTAGGCCGGGTCCTTCTCGGAGTTCTCGAGCCCAGCAGGGCCTGCGGGTGAGGCTTACTGCAGAGCTGGTTCCAGCATTTACCTGCAAGCTACCAAGCCTGTATGTTGTTTAGAAATATTGTTATCCGTTTTCTTTAGTGTGAGTATGGCACCAGTCCCATCTTCACTGGCTTCAAAGTTAAAAACCCTTTTCTAACAGTTACGTCATGTGACGTGGAAAGATCGTTCTCTGCTTACATTACAACAGCGGTGGGGAACCTCCGGCCCATGGGCCGGATCCGGGCCCGCGTGAGACCGGACCGGAGGCTCCGCCACCGCGCGCCTCCTCCTTCTGAAAGCGGCCTTCCTCTCGGCCTCAGCGGCGATCTGCGCAGGTACAGGAAGGCCGCTTTCAAAAGGAGGAGGCGCAGGAAGGCGGCAGCGGCGGCCCGGAGCCGAGGAGCCTGAGGTAAGGAGAGCGGTGGGTGGGTGGGGGTTCGGAGAGCGGTGGGTGGGTGGGAGGGAGAGCGGTAAATTCGCAGGGGGAGGCCAATTTTGCGGTGGGGGGGCCAAAATTTCGGCCGGCCTAATGGCCGGCCCGTGGCAAATTTTCACCATGGGAAAATGGCCCTCCACCGCAAATAGGTTCCCCACCCTTGCATTACAAGAACATTCTGTCCGACAGACGTCAATCAATGACCCCAGAGAACTTGGAAAAATATATCATTGCTCACTGTGCTGCAAAGTTTACTAATGAGTGAGTGTCTGTGAGTGTAGTAATCAATAAAATATTAAACTGATATTAAATATGTGATATTTCATATTTCACTGATTGTCACTACACATTTATGTACATATTTCACTACATGTTATTACATAAAAATCCCAGCTCTAGTCATGACATCTTCTGCGAGGGTCAAGAGAACAAACAGAGTATCTCTGCCAGTGCAGATCATCCACTAGGGCCGGGGCAACTGTTAGGAGCTACTATTATGCAGAAAGGTCCATAGCTCTTTATGATGAATCCCTGTATTTTCCTGTGTTCCCCAAGTTTCCCTGGTTCTTTCTGCATATTTTTCTGTGTATTTTCTCATGATTTGGGGCATTTTAGCCCTTCCATTCCAGCAGCTTCTGTGCCTTCAGCTGCTGGAATGTATTTTACAGGCAGCCTTTGCCCCCTTGTTTTGCAAACTGATTGGCTCAGGTTGGCTGATTGGCTCAGGTTCCTGCCAGTTCTACTACAGGAAGGGAAGAGGCCGAGATCAGGTAAACCACATCAGTCCAGCCAAATGATGAAACTTCCCAGGTCCAGCGATCCAGAGCTCCGTCAGGGAGCTCCGCATCAGAGTCCATCAGCCAATCCCAGGAAATGCGAGGGGAAGGCTGGAGGCCTCAGATAAATAAGACAGGGAATAAGTCTAGCTAGATTTATGGGGCTTATGGTTATTGGCTGTTTGTAGTTTTCCAGCCTCCTACAAGGGCTCTCCTTGTTCCTTAAAGTGCACATGTGAGATCCAGCAGCACCTCAGCACCATCTGCTGGCATCAACGATTATTGCACCTTGAAAACCACTTGTTCTCTCGTTGCCTTTCTTAATCCTTTTTTCCCACTTTTTGGTTAGCCTTTTAATAAACTGTTCACATTTTAACCCTGAATCTTCCTCATCCCTGGTACAGGAAGTACAATGGATTGTCAAGTCTACTTGTTCTGCAGGCACTATTGTGAGAGTGCTTTTGATAGAACCCCCTGAAGTTCAGTATTTTCCTAGGGGGGGGGGGGTTCTGCCCAGGGAGCCCCTCTGTCTAGCCTGATCTCCTGGGCTGGTGACAGCAGATTTTTTCTACTAAGGCTTTTCCCCATTCAGCTGCTTGTCCAGACAGGGGAGAGAGGGGAGCAAGAAGAGAGTGACTTTGCTAACCACTTACCCTCTTGACCACTGCGACCACCAGCTAGGGGAAAATGTTGGGAGATGACGTTTCCCAGGCCTGCCCAAAGCCCTGAGGCACCTGGGACCAAAATCTGGTGCTGCCCTCCCCCTCTCAGCACACCAAGCACACCATGCAAACTCTCCGCTTCCCCACCCCACCCTTGCCCCTCCCCAAGTCGCCAGGCAGGACCAGCACCAGAACCTTCTGGGCCCTGTGACCACAGACCACTTCTGGGGTCCCTTTCCACAGTACATATAAGTGTGCACACTTTCCATACATCCTCCTTAGCCGTTTGCCACTCCCCTTTCCTTGGCTCAACCTCCCCCCCCCCTCAGCTCAGTTCAGCTTGTCCTTCCCCCCCATCTTGTCTCCCAGCCTGGCTCACTTCTCCCCTCCCCCACACCCTACCAGGGGGGCTGGATGGCTCTCCACCTCAGCCAGCTGGATGGGGGAAGGTTCCTCCACTACAAAACATCCAATGCACTAGGTCAAGGATTCTCAACCCTTTCCTGGCCGAGTACAACCTCTGGCGCCACTCTCCTGCTGCGTACCGCTGGATGTGAATGGTGATCACCATTCATCACCAGATACTTCCGGGTTTTCAGGTTTTCGGAGGCTAGAAAATGCAGGTAGGAGGCTCTGGGTGGGTGGGAGCATTCCCGAGAGGCTCGGCCAAAGGCAGGAGCCTCTTGGGAGCAAAACCGCACCGCCGAAAGCGCCATGTCGAAGCAGGGTTCCGGTGGTCTAACACTCCGAGTACCACCAGCAGTTGCCTGAAGTACCACTGGTGGTACTAGTACCACAGGTTGAGAACCCCTGCACTAGGTGGTAGTCCTAGTCTTGGCCACAGTGACTACTGGCTGGGGGAGGTAGGTCAATATGCCTTTCCCTCTCCAGCAGCCAAGGGCCCCTGAGAGAACTCCACTGGCTGCTGTGGGGCTCCTGACAGCCCTGGCTTTGCCAGGGTCAAATGTTCATTATAAAAATCACAGTCACTATTGCAGATTCTGGATTCATGGATTTTTTACAGATCAGTGGGCCCCTATCCCATTTACCCTCTTCTGACTTCTCTTTCTCTTGTGTCCACTGGCAGCTTCCCTTCACGTCCTTGGCTTCCAGCTGCTGCACTTTCTAAAGGCAGGAAGGGTCAGGAAAGGGGGAACGAAATGGGGGAGAGGAGTGGAGACTTGCTGCCTAACGCAGCAGCACCTCTTTCCTGCTGCCTTATTCCTTTCCCCATCCTCCCTGCCTTGTGAAAGTGTGACAGGAAGACAGAGACATGGAGAGAGGTGGGCCATGACACGCTAGAGGTGACCCTGTGTTCTCAGTGACTTCTTCGGAGGAGCAGATCCGCCGAGTTCCATTATAGGGCCAACTCCTCCACTGCTCCCCACTTCTTGCCTGCTGAGAATAATCTCTCTCTTTTTCCCTGCAGCTGCAGTTTGACACAGACCTGGCACAAACAACTTGTTTGGCCTGAGCACGTAGATTTCAGAGACATTTCTCAGTAAGGCAACCACAGAACCAGCTGAACAAGCTCTCAGGTGACCAAAGAGAATTTAACACTGCAAGGAGAAAGAGTAGAGAGCATGCTGGTGTGAGTCAGAGCTGTCATGGTACAGCACATGGCTGCCCCAACTTACCTTCTGTGATGACCATCTTGGTGCACACACCTCCAGGACCGACGACACATGTTTCAAGTTCTCTATCAAGACAGCTGTAAAAAGGAGGCCTCCGTTTACAAACCCGGCACCGCATGCCAAAGGCTGCAATGGCAGAAAGACAGAATTGAAGTTCAAAATGTCATTAGCTATGTGGCTGGAGCAGACGGTGGCATTTTTACAGTTGACGGTGATTGGAAAGGAGGGTCTTTACCCCCCGGTGCACACCAGGACTCGGCAACTTTTTTAGGGCCCAACGTTTGGTGGTGAAGTCATCACGTCACTGCCAAACATCCGGGTTGCTGAGCTCCCAGAAGTGGCTATGTAAAGCTTGGCTTTTATGTAAAGCTTGGCTGGATTGGGAATGGCTCCGCCATTCCCAATCCAGTGCACAGCAAACTGGACAGGAGGCTTCACCTCCTTAGCCAAGCTCCATGCGGGCCAGATGTCTTTGGGTGGTGGACCAGATCCGACCGGCGGGTTGTAGGTTGCCGACCCCTGATGTACACTCATCCCACTGCTGCCTCTGGTAAACCGAACTGGCAAGCTTTTCTTTTTTTTGGGGGGGGGGGGTTTGTAGAGTTTCACAAACTTGCAGTACCTCATTGATCTGATGTAACTGTAGCTCTTCACAGACATTCTTAGTATGGATGATCCAAGGCAGCAGTCTCCCCCCCGCAACCGACACGTTGGTTTTGTCTTGTGAACCTAGCTGACGTGCAAACAAGTGTATGCGTGTCGGCATTTTCCTGTGTGATCAGGAACCCGATGGGTTTGCGTCACCCGGTGGAAGAGTTCATTGCGTCGCCCCAGTGATGTCACCAGGGTTTGTGTCACCCGGTGTGGTAACTCATGGTGTCACCCCCAGTAACTTTATCGCACCAGGTGACACAAACCCTAGTGGCACCACTGGGGTGATGCAATGAGCTCTTCCACTGGGTGACGCAAACCCTAGTGATGTCTCTGGCACATTGCTGCAAACATCAGTGCATGCATCGCCATGGCTAGAAGGGCTATAGCTGGCACAAGTGTAAGTAAAGGTGACCCCTGACAATTAAGTCCAGTTGTGTCCGACTCTAGGGTGTGTTGCTCATCCCCATTTCAAAGCTGAAGAGCCAGCGTTGTCCGAAGACGCCTCCGTGGTCATGTGGCCGGCATGACTCTCCTTGCCGCAGCGCTTAGCATGCAGCTGGAACACGGAGTGCTGTTTACTTTCCCGCAAGCAGTACCTATTTATCTACTCGCATTAATATGCTTTGGAACTGCTAGGTTGGCAGGAGCTGGCCAAGCAACGAGAGCTCACCCAGTCGCGGATTCGAACTGCCGACCTTTCGATCGACAGCTCATGGTTTAACCCACTGCGCCACGTCACAGCCGTACCTGATACCCCAGGAGCAAAGCCAGGGCCAGAACCATTCCCTGAGCAACGTATGTTAACTCAGTTCCAGCCTGCCTGTCATGCGTTATATGAGCTCGTTAATGAGCATTCATTGCGTTTGCACATCTCAACCACCTCATTATGCTGTTCTGTTGAAAGCCAGTTTCTAGATGTTATCCCAGATAGCGTAATGACAGGGATGAGATAGGAAATAGATCAGCAGGAAACCTTACAAAATGCTAACCATCAGCAACGTGTCTTAGGTAGCCAAATTGCACTTCTTGTCGTTGCTATCTCTGTGCACTGGAAGGCAACTTATTTATATCTATAGCTATAGATAGAAATCTATATCTGTATACGCTCTGCTTTTCATATAATAAAGCAGTTTACATTACATTAAAAAAACCATTTACAGTGAAACAAAGTATACCCAAAAAAAAACCCACACACATCTGCCTTGCTGTTCCCTAGCCTCAGACTGCCTACTGGAACACCTGAATGAGGACTTCTCTTTTTCTTCCTAGAATCATAGAATGTTACAGTTGGAAATCATCTTAAAGGTCATCTAGTCCAACCCCCCCCCCCACTCACTGTAACTGCTACAGCATCCCTGACAGGTGACCCTCCAGCTTCTGCTTGAAAACCTTCAATGGGGGAGAGCTCATATGTGCATAAGGCAGACTGTCCAGTGCTAGACAGCTCTTACCATTAGGGAATTCTGCCTCATGTCTAGCCTCAATCTATCTCTCTGTAGTTGAGAGAGAGAGAGAGAGAGAGAGAGAGAGAGAGAGAGAGAGAGAGAGAGAGAGAGAGAGAGAGAGAGAGAGAGTCTCAAGCTGTCCTAAGGTCAACATCCCAAGCAATAGTTTTGTCAGACATTGAACCTTTCCAGCCCACCCTCAATGATTTCAATCCATCCTTGGGGATGAGACTGCAGCTCAGTGGTAGAGCACTTGCTTTGCATCCATATGGTCCCAGGTTCAATTCCTGGCATCTCCAGGTAGAACCAGGCAAAACTGTTGTCTGAAATCCGACAGAGAGCGGCCGGCTTCCAGTCAATAGAGACAGTACTAAACTAGATGGATGGACAAATGGTCTGACTCAGTTTTAAGGCAGCTACAGTACCTATGTTAACCTCGCAGCCAAGACATGCTGTACCTACCAACAAGCACAAAGCAAAGCAGAACACTGGCTGTCCAGAGCACAGGCTGTCCAGCTCTCGCCATGCTGGTCCTCTCTGATGCACCAGGTCCTCTGCTGTCCGGGTGATGTGACTGTTTGCACTTATAAGGGATGCTGACTCCAGCCTAACAGTGGTGTGGGGGAGGGATTTATCCTTCTGTACCTTTTCCTGGCTGGCCTAAACGTACCTCTGAGCTCTGTGAAAAATACCACTTTCTTGCACATATTTGTGGGTATCTGCAGAAAGAGCTTCTGCAGAGTCTGAACCCCAGATGCAAAGGTAGACATTAAGCAGACACCTTCTTCAGAGCCTGCTCTAGATTTTTGTGAGTTCAATTCCCAGCAAAGACCCTCAGTGGATTTCCCTGGATACATTTCTTGCCCTGATCCCTAGCCCAGAAGGAGCATGGTACCTACCTCAATCTAATCTTTGTTCTTCTTTCTTGGTGGTCTTCCAAGTGTCAGAAAATAACAAGAAAGGCTGGGTTAAGAAAGTCTGCCAGGTCACAGGCTTAGGCTTGGTGATCTGTTGGGATTTCCTTGGGCTGCGGTTTCAGCTGGTGCTGCAGCCTCCACTGATGAAAGTAACCCTGACCCTGACCCTAACTCTATGCCACTGGTATCACTCAGGCACCCAGTGACAGAGCTGGATCTATGAGCACCCCAAGCTTTAAACCTGATCCTTTAGGAGGAGCGGAACACCATCTCCTGAACAGATGGACCAGCCCCCAACAACACCTTCAACGTGTCAGGATTGGTTGGTCGTCATCCTATCCAATTTAGCATGTCCACTACCTCAAATCAGATGTAAAGGAGGGGTACGGCTGGGTATCATCAACAGACTGATGGTGCCCAGTTCCAAACCCCTGGATGACCTCTCTCAATGACTTCACGTAGACGTTTAAAAAACATAGGGGAACAAGGACCCTATAGCCTAAATGCCATAGGGATAGGTAATAGTCCATCATGGCTACCTTCCGGAATCGACCCTCCAAGTAGACAGGGAATCAGTGAAATACCATCCTTCCCTTTCCGTAAACACTGCTCCCAAACAGCCGATTGATATATCACATGTGTTTTAGTGCCACCACAAAAGCAGTCCCAGGTACCATTCTGAGATGGGGAATCCCATGCATAGCTCATGTTCGAATGTGCAACTCCCTGTTCAGCAATAGATACATGTACGAAGTCTTCTCTCTCTCTCTCTCTCTCTCTCTCTCTCTCTCTCTCTCTCTCTCTCTCTCACACACACACACACACACACACACACACACACACACACACACACACACACACACACCAGACACACAGAGAGAGAGAGAGAGAGAGAGAGAGAGAGAGAGAGAGAGAGAGAGGCTTAGCTTACGTGTGGCTTGCAACTCATATAAAGAAGATCTGCAACGAAGGTAGCTATGCATGGATAAGGGCAATAACCACCTGGACTCTCTCTCTCTCTCTCTCTCTCTCTCTCTCTCTTCCCCCCCCCCCATTAGAGGCTTCCTTGTTATTGTCCTCATATAGTGCTGTATATTTGCAGGGGATCACGCTGCCACTACAACTGAATGCTCTCATTCGGCGTAGTTATGTGTTTGGTGACCATCTAAGTGACCCTGTTTCCCTTGGGAAGACTCTTGCGTGGAACTCTTTTTCAGCTTGGGGAAGGGGAGTCTTGGGGCAGGCAGGACCTTGGGTGTCTTTGGTTTAATTGGTTCGTGGTAAATATGGTTTAATATTAAACCATATTTACCTCAAATAAATAGAGAAGCCACAGCAGCAGTTGCATCCCAGCGTTAACAAAGGCCAAAATCAAGCAATTTAACCAAGACAACAGTGAGGGGAGCAGTAACAGCGCGAGTCCTTTAACTCCTGTTTGCAGTGAAGGTATGATGCCAGTGAGTGAATTCACTTGATATAACCAATTCAGGTATAAAAGCTGTGTTTGTTTGAACCCGTGTTTGTCAGAGCTTTCTGCAAGATGTTTTGACTGTCTATCCTCTGAAGAAGCCCAGGCAAATGTACTGGATGAACTGTTGGGAATTGGCAAGAACTTTGTTTTATAGAACTTTGGGAGTTTGTAGAAACTTGTTTGGCTGTTTTATAGAACTTTTTCTGTGCTTTTTTTTTTAAAAAAAAGTTTTTTCTTTAAGGAAACTTTATTAAACTTTACATGGCTTTAAATCCTGAAAATCTATATTGTTATGATCTCAGTGGCTATGAAAGCTTCAATAACTGCTCTGCAAGGATTTCATTTCTATACAAGTATGTATGTCCATGTGCACTGGGCCCTTCTACCAGGGAATTGTGATGGGCTATCTACAGCAGTAGTAAGAAGTCTGATAGACAAAGCACATGTCTTAAGGTCATGTTGCGCTTGCCTTGAGAAGGCCTGTGGGGACTGATGCATAACGTCATGAGTAGCTTGACTCTTTGACTTATTTTAAAGAGTGTCTAGGCACTGTTCTTGTTGTTGGCACACTGTGTTCCTGTGTCCTGGTACAATTCATGTTCTGCTTCTGTGCCTTATTACAGAAAAATGGTCTGAAGTCACTCCATGTGGCACTCTTTCTCCAAAGCTAATCTGCACCCAAATCGCACTTAAAAACAAAAAGCCACTTGAGAACTTCAACCGCACTGAGCTAAGCAGACTGCAGAAAGGGCAGAATGAATTTATTTTAATACAGTACTTCTGAGTTTTGTAAGAGGAAAGTTGACTCCTCACAAAATCGGTTTTAATTCACGTGTCTCTGATGTTGCATCCACACTGTACCAGTCCTCCTCTTTGCACTGAATACTTGGCATGTAAAGGAGCAGCTAGTGTTAAGCCCCAGCTACACTATACCCATGCGGCCAGCGTGCGTCCAACGTGCGGGAACGCACGTCAAGTGGAGCCTGCCGACGGCAGCCGGGCAGCTCGGCTCGACCTTTGCCCGTTCGGCTGCGTTCCGGCTGCGTCAGAACGCAGCCGCGACGCAGCCGTGGACAATGTAGCCCAGCCTTTATTCTTGCCATCATCTCAAGTGCCTTTGTCCTCTAGTCTGTTTTGTCTGCTTCCTGTAAAAGTTCTATGTCTCTCTATATAGTGCAGGCTGCCTGCCTTCCTGCTCGTCGCTATAAGCTTGCGTGCTTATAGTGTTCTGTTAAAGCAGGGGTCCCCAACCCCCGGGCCGCGGACTGGTACCGACCCGTGGCCCATCAGGAACAGGGCCATGGGGGCTTGCCGTGCTGTGCCGCAGTCTACTGCCTGACCAGACGGCGGGAGGCGAGCTACCACAGCCGACTGTCCCGCCAATCGGGCACTTGGCTCCAGCAGACAGAGCGGTTGAGGCTTTCGCTTCTGACTGAATGGAGCGGATTGGATTCACGCTCCAGGACGCTGCACAGTGGCGTTTCCACGGTAGGGGCGGCACCGAAAGTAATGCCGCGTCGAGTACCGTGTGTAGGAACCGAAAGGAGGAGGCGCCGCCCCCTCACTGTCGCTACCATTCAGCGCGAAGAACGCGACCGGCAGGAGTCTACGGTGCCGCCACTACCGTGGAAACGCCACTGACGCTGCATGGGCAAAAAGGAAGCGAGGTGATGCACGGCCAGCCAGGGGAGTTGCGCACGCACCCACTCCTCACTCTCGCAGGAGGCGTGGACAAGCACCGCCGTGTGAGCCTGCCCCTTTCTTTGCCGCCATCACACAGTCCTGGGCCTGTGGGTGGAGCTACCGCAGAGCCGTGGCTGGCGGCAGCAGGCTTCCGGACCCAGCTTGTCCGGCCACAACGGCGGCGAAGAAACAGGCTGCACAGTCGGGAGCGAAAGTAACGGCGGTGGCAGCAGCAATGTTTTTGTGGCAAAGGGGTGGTCAAACTGGCAAAGGGGGCGGGGGCGGCAAATGTTTCGCGCGGTGGTCAAAGCGTTGGCAAGATTCTCGCGCCACTTTGGAGGCTCTTGGAGGGCTCCAAAATGGCACTGAAGCGTTCTTGGTGGGGGGCGCGAAAGGTTTTGCCCATCCTGCCAGCCCTCCCACTCCCTAGGTACTTTTTCGCACCGCTGCTGCCATTCCCAGGGGCAGCCCTGTGACGTTATGGGGGTGTCATTTTGCGCTGCGCCCCCCGTACCACACCACACCCCTGTTCCGTCCAGAATTTTTCTATAGCGAAACCGGTCCCTGGCACCAAAAAGGTTGGGGACCTCTGTGTTAAAGGATGCAATCCTGTATAACTCAAGCACTGGTGTAACAGTAGATCCCCCAATGTAAGAGCACGTATGCTAGTGTAACTTACCGTATGCCGATGGATGCAGGACTGACACTGGCGTAAACCCCCCCTCCCCCCCCGTGCAGGCGCAGTTCGGACGCAGGGTGGATGCTTGCACAACTCGGCTGATGCAGGGGGCATTCCGGGGGCGTTTGGATGCTCCCTGAATGCCCCCTGAGCCAGCGGAGTTGCGCCGACATCTGTCCTACATCCAAACTGCGCTTGCAGGGGGGGAGGGGTGTCTGAGGGATGGTTACGTTGTTGTCTGTTCTGCATCCATCGGCATACGGCAAGTTACACTAGCATAAGTGCTCTTACACCAAGGGATCTACTGTTACACCGGTGCAAGAGTTACACAGGATTAGGCTGAAAGAAAGACATGTTCTGTTAAAGAAAAACGTATTTTATTAAGAAGATCAAGGTAATAGGTGCTCAGGGTGGCCGTAGGTGTGTGTGTGTGTGTGTGTGTGTGTGTGTGTGTAGAGCTAGCCTTCCTCCTTAGCCGTGGTTTCCAGTATCCGCAGGGGGGCCTGGAACCTATCCCTGCGGTTACAGGGGGTGCACTGTGTATCATGACTAGTGCAGCCCCTGCAGAGATGCAACGTGAACGATAAAGAGAAGAAAAATGGCACCCGCTTCTGTCTCTGTTGAACAGTGGAAAACCACCGCCACCCTTGGAACTTTACAGAAAACGTTAGAAGAACGTCTCCCCCCTCACCTGCATAACCTGTTTCATCCCAAATCGTTCAGCATCTCTAAATGTCACCAACATACTGTAGAAGCAAACAGAAATTTTGGATCAGCTGTCTTGTGTTGCTGTATATCCAGTGCTACATTGCATGAACTTCATGCCATTCACATAGCCCTGATTATAGGTGAAGGACAAAAGAATGCATGCATTGAGGGCAGAGGAGGAAGTTCAGGAAATCAAAAGGGTGAGATGAAAACACACACTATTTGACAAGATACTGTAGTTGCACAGCTGCTCTTTCTACGTGTTGCATAAGTTGCCTTCACAGCACATGACGATGGCAATTCGGTTTGAGTTCTCGATCTTTTGTCTTATCCCACAGTGGTCCTTGCCACTGACAGAACAGCCTAGTGACCTGGCTATCAGTTGGTTGCCTGCAGGTGGAGAGGAAAATCATAAGAGATGGAAGTCACAAGTTCCAAAGTTAACATTTCCCATTCTCAAGACATACCTACATCCCTGTGCTTTGATAATCAGCCACTCAATCTTCACCTTCTTCCTGGGCTTGATCCACTGTCACAGGTCCACGCAGACATGCGCCAGTAATATCACTGGTGCAGGTCAGAGTAGACCCACTGGGCCGGCAGGGGCCTTCCCTGGGGGAAGGGAACAAATGTTCCCTTATGTAGAGGAGGCCTCCAGAGGCCAAAACTCCCCCACAGGATGCAGCTGATTCCATGGTGCTGCTGCTGTAGTGCAGCAGATTGGGCTGTTAATTAGATGTACTTCTAACTTACACGCAGGAGTCGCTCCTCATAGTGGTATTACGACTGAACAGTGGAAATAGGTGGCTCTTACACAGCTGCACATGCCACTAATTGAATACATATACAATGGGCCCTACCAAAATCCATGGATGCTCAAGTCTGCAATTGGGGGGGGGGGGGACACGTGATGCCACAATACCTTAATTAACAACTGTGCAGGCCTGCAGCTGGCTTCATGCCTCTCTCGCCACTTGTTCAGCTTGTAAAGCACCTGTAAAAACTAAGTAACAAACCGCAATCGGAAGCAACTTCCGGTTGCGCGCACAATCGGAAGTCACTTCCAGTTGCATTTTTTCCCTTTTTTACAGACATATTACAAGCTGAAAAAGTGGAATTAGAGACAAGAAATTGATGGTGGACCCACACAGCTGTTAATTAAAGTACTGTTGCCTCTCCCCCCCCCCCCCCCCGCCCCGGTGAGATCCCTCTTCTGTGGATGGTACTGATGGTCAAATCCGCAGATGGCTAATCCATGGATAAGGAGGGCCCACTGTATTTCAAAAGTAAGGCTTAGAGATATGCAAATGGTCATCACAGGATAATGTGGTAAGCATAAGCCCAAATAGCCTTTCAAAGCAATAAAGGTCAATGTATATAGTCATACAACGAGATATGAGGAGTATTCGAGTTAGGAGAATTTGCAATTACAGGGAGTGGAGAGGGCTGCTGGGTGGGCCAGCAACGACTGACCCCACAGTGAGGCACGGTGGCGGCCAAGGAAGCGGCCTGGCGACACGAGAAGCAACAAGCACCATCCCAGATGGCTGCGCAGGTGCAAATGGCAGCAGCTCTGGCCAGGCCGTGCCTGTACAGATGCCAAAGCGCCACAGAGCCCACATCCGAGGACAGCAAGGAGGGCCCAGAAGAGAAGGCGCTGGCCCGCAGCTTACCCAGCCCCGCCAACACTCGCCAGGCCGAGGCACGGAATCCACGACAGCTGATTGGCTGCCGGGTGGGCCAGGGCGGGACTGAGAGGAAAGACTCCCCTCAGTCGCGTCCAGGGAGCCGAAGCCCCGCCCACCCTCCCTGTTTACAGTGTGAGATTAGCTGGCTGTCCTTCACTGGAAGCTGAATTGGAATTTTTTCTCTCAATCTGATTGGCTATTGGCTGGGGTTTTTTCTCCTATCCCAAGCTGTATTGTGAGAGGGGCACATAAATTTGCAATTAACCCGGTTACTTAAGGCAGGTGGCCTGCAGGTAGGGTAGCCAGGGAGGGGCCTTGGTATACATCCTGAGGTGAGCAAGCCCAGAAGGTGAGCCAGAACCGCTCAGACCATGCCGACCCGGATCGGTGAGACTGGCTGGTGGCAAGCCCTCGGGCTGGAGTAGCAAAGACCACCTTAAGGATTTCCTGGAGAGGTCTGTGCTACCCAGCTGCCTCGACCCTTCGGGGTTGGCGGTGATAGGCCAGCTCGGTCGTGGACCGAGCAGGGCTCGAGCCAGGATGTCATGCCCGTTTAGATTTCAGGGGAGGCAGACAGCTAGGGCCGTTTTCTCCATCCTAGAAGCCCGCATGCTGAGGAGTATCTAGTTAGGTCCCTGCTGCAGAAGTTTATTGTGTTTATATTAAATATTTACCGTATTTTTCGCTCCATAAGATGCACTTTCCACACAAAAAAAATAGGGGGAAAAAAGCCTGCGTCTTATGGAGCGAATCCCCCCCCCAAAAAAAGGAAAAAATTCTTACCAGGGCTTCGGGGAGGCCTGTGCGACCCTCTGCAGGCCTCCCCGATCTTCATTTCGGCAAAAAAACGGCCATTTTCGGCCATTTCCGGTTTTTGTGAAAATGGCCTGCGCCTCCCCGATCTTCATTTCGGCAAAAAACGGACATTTTTGGCCAAAATGAAGATCGGGAAGTCCTGCAGAGGGTCGCGCAGTCCTCCCCGAAGCCCCGGTAAGTATTATTTCCTTTTTTCCCCCTTTCCTTTCCCTTTTTTCCCCTATTTTTTGCTCCATAGGATGCATGTGTCCATTCATCACTTACCGTCTTCTACCTTGACAGTCACACACACTTGTCCAGGGCTGAGAGGACAGTCACTGTAATCGGTCAGGCAGCCAAACCCAGGTACTTCCATGTAGCACCTTCTGCAGCTCTCGGAGCTGACTGCAACGGGACACAAAGCAGAGATGGGTATTTATGGTTCCCCTTAAGCCTCTCACAGCTGAAGATGGTGAACCCCTTGGGTAAGTGCAGTGCTCCCAGCCTCAAAAGAAGGACTGCACCTTCAGCGGGCCGCCGGGTCCTGCTCCATTGTCCTTTGCTTTTCCTTGCCTGCTGTCGGCTATAGTTATTTACCTTGCAATACGCTGCCCTTCCCAGATTTGCAAGCAGAGGAAATGCTTCTACTGAAGATACAAAAAGAACATCCCATATGCTACCAATACAGGCATCCCCCATGTTTTTGACAGGTTAGGGACTGGGGCACTGGCAAAACCCGTAAATCGTCAAAATGCAAAGCGGCTGCCATTATGAATGTCAGGGCATAAACTCACCTTGGTGGGGCGAGGTTCATCACCCCCTCCCTGATCAGCCTTCTGAGGTCCCAGTGTGGGGCTGCACGACCTAGCTCGGCTCGGAGGCCGCCTTCCGGAGTTCACCGGGTGATGCAGGCACCTATTCTAAAACGTGAGCCTGCCCCACTTGAATAAAGCAGTCTCAATTTGAGGTGGGCACCGAGGTGATGCGACCTGGAATGCTGCCTGATGCTACCGCCCCTGCACACACACACCAAATAAAACATTAACCCTAACCCTTAAGGCTGACCCACACTGCACGAGTTCCGGCGTGGAGGTGCGCGAGCATAGGTGCCTGGACGCCGGCCTCCA
Organism: Plestiodon gilberti rubricaudatus; assembly: GCA_026170595.1. Taxonomy (NCBI): domain Eukaryota; kingdom Metazoa; phylum Chordata; class Lepidosauria; order Squamata; family Scincidae; genus Plestiodon; species Plestiodon gilberti. The sequence goes on from JANXHW010000002.1 coordinate 249,413,334, forward strand.
AGTGCTGCCCTGCTCTCCACCAGTGTCGTCCTGCAATTAGTCCCTCCTGATTGTCCCGCCTTCTAATCGCTGATTGGATGAAACATAAGTGCGTTCCAATTGGCTGAAACCCCCTCTAATCCGATTGGTGACAAAAGTAGCTCCACGTCCCACCCCCTCAAAATCTTGAGTGGGGCCATTTCAGATCGCGCCAGAACTCGGGAGAGCACAGGTCTCCCGCGTTCAGATGTGATTTCATAAAAATGGAGGCCACACAGCTGCGCGAGCTCCGCACGCGTCTGGGACGCACCGGAAATCGTGCGATGTGGGTCGGGCTTACCTGTGCTCCTCCTCATGCACAGTCTTGAAACCCGGAAGTGTGAGAATTCTGGTTTCATTCACAGGGATAGTGAAGCACTTCTGGATTTCAAGCCAGTGCGCAAGAAACACAGTAAGTACGGGAATGATCTGCTTACACTAATTCAAGTGTAAAGCGGATCATTCTTGGTTTAATTGGCAGGTTGCAGTGGCAGCAGTGAAAAGCACCCCAAATCGTCTGCCCCCCCCCAGACCCCTCGCAATCTGCTACCGATGCAGCCTGATTTTCGTGGTTGCACGGATGGGCCGACCCTGGTTGGGTACCTCAAGCACCAGAGGCGTTCTTACAGTGGGGGCGGTACTGTAAGTTGTGCCCCGTCCTAGTCCCCGTTTACAAACCGACAGGCGTCCCTGCCCCCTCGCCGTCGGATCCATTCCATGCAGAGAAGGCAACAGGCAGGGAGTCTTACAGTACCGACCACACCGTAAGAACACTTCTGCCTGTCTCTCTGCTGCCCTCCCTGACAGCCAGTGTTCACCGTCCTCTGGAGAAAAAAAACTTACCTTGAAGCGATGGTCAGTACACCACAGGGAGCTCCATGTATACAAGAGAAGCTTCGTGAGAAGCTCCAGAAGGATCTCTCCAAACTGGGAGAATGGGCAGCAAAATGGCAGATGCGCTTCAATGTAAGTCAGTGCAAAGTGATGCACATTGGGACAAGAAACCAAAACTTCACATATACACTAATGGGTTCTGAGTTGTCTGTGACGGATCAAGAGAGAGATCTTGGGGTCCTGGTGGACAGGTCGATGAAAGTGTCGACCCAGTGTGCGGCGGCTGTGAAGAAGGCCAATTCCATGCTCGGGGTCATTAAAAAAGGGATTGAGAATAAAACGGCCAATATTATTATGCCGTTGTACGAATCGATGGTAAGGCCGCATCTGGAGTATTGCGTCCAGTTCTGGTTGCCATATCTCAAAAAGGATATAGTGGAACTGGAAAAGGTGCAGAAGAGAGAGACCAAAATGATTAGTGGGCTGGGGCATCTCCCTTATGAGGAAAGGCTACAGCGTTTGGGGACAAAAGGCGCCTGAGGGGGGACATGATTGAGACGTATAAAATTATACATGGGATGGAGAGAGTGGATAGAGGGAAAGGCCTGCTTAGCTCCAGCAAGGTGACTGTGTCATGTGCCTTCAGACCGTAGCCCTGGCCTATGGCAGCAGAAGCAAGACAGACTATGGCAGAAATAGCCTGTGCGAAGCTTGTTCAATGTTCTCCTGAGAGAACAATCCTACAGCACTTGGATCCAAGGTGGGGCAGAGATTCATGTTTCCCCAACCGTACAGCCTTACCTGTGAGCAAGGAGTGAAGCAGCACACAGATTGTGAAGAGCACACCTGTGGTCATGTTGGCCTGAGCTGACTCCAAGGTGCAGTCCGTCCCGTCCGTCTGCCTGCAGGGCTGACTGCGGTGAAGCATTTGATGCAGGCACTCTGGGCTTGCTCCACCCCTGCAACTGACCTCACTGCAGTCAGGTGAGGAGCAAACTCTGTGCTTACTACACAACAGTAAGTCACCCTGTGCCTAATCTCATTAGCGTTTTGTTCCTCTTCCTTGTAAATCAGCATTTCTTAACCTGATCCAGGGCCAGCATCGGGGTCGAGTTCATTGGCCAGCTGTGGAGGGCCTGGGGCCCTGGGACCCATGGAAGGTGGTTTGGCGGGGTGGCTGCAGCTTAGATCTGGCCCTCTGCTGGTCTTTAGCAGGTGGGAGGCTGTATGCCCCATGGAGGAGCTGCAGTGGTGATGGCTGCACTGGACCCGGAGGGGGGAGACACACACGCACTAGCACAGGAAGGGGGCGGAGCCGTTCAGGCTGCCGGCTGGAGGGGGGCAGGAGGCAGGTGATGAGTGAAGGGCACCCAATGCCAAATTGCCACTTCCTCCAACTTTTTCGACATGCTTCATGGAATGGGCCGACCCTAAAAGAATCATGAAAGTTTCCGTTTGATGCTGAGGGTTGTGTTAGAGATCCATAACTGCTTGCTTAGAGCCCAATCCTATTTACCATCCCCCTCGCCAACAATTCAGCATCACCAAAATGGCTACTACTGCAGCCTGTGGGGGGTGGGGAGTTGCAGAGATCTCCTCTGGGTAAGGAGACATTCATTCCCTTACCTAGGGGTAAGCCTACGCAGGGCAGGGGGGGGGCTACTCAGACCTGCCTCAGTGAAATCGTTGGCACAAGGTCATGTGGACCCACGTCACAATAGGACTGGGTTGACCGTGACAGTCTCAGTGTGCATATATAGATGCTTGAGGAGGCAATAGGGGTGTGAATGCAATTTGGAAAGAAGCATCCTCTGAATCAAATTACCCTACTACACTTTGAGAGACTTACACGAAGTCAGGTCTCTTTGAAGCACTTTCAAGCAAAGCAAAGCCATGGCTTTGTTTCTTGTTACCTTGTTTCTTGTGTGTCTGATTCATTTATATTTTTATCTCTTCGTTTATTCCCAGGACCCAGACCCACTCTCCCAATTCCTAGTTCAACCTAACAGTCCCAGACTGTTCCCCATCTCTGTGCTTGTGTTAGTTTTGCTTTGACTCAGCAAACTGCAATACAGAAGTATTACATTTCCGTGTAAACTTTTGTCTGTCTTTCTGAAACCTAGGACCAGTTCTGCATTTACCGTGTTCCTGTGAGGAATGGTGGCTCCGCCATTCCCAATCCAGTGCACAGCAAACTGGACAGGAGGCTTCACCTCCTTAGCCAAGCTCCATGCGGGCCAGATGTCTTTGGGTGGTGGACCAGATCCAACCGGCGGGTTGTAGGTTGCCGACCCCTGATGTACACTCATCCCACTGCTGCCTCTGGTAAACCGAACTGGCAAGCTTTTCTTTTTTTGGGGGGGGGGGGGGTTTGTAGAGTTTCACAAACTTGCAGTACCTCATTGATCTGATGTAACTGTAGCTCTTCACAGACATTCTTAGTATGGATGATCCAAGGCAGCAGTCTCCCCCCCGCAACCGACATGTTGGTTTTGTCTTGTGAACCTAGCTGACGTGCAAACAAGTGTATGCGTGTCGGCATTTTCCTGTGTGATCAGGAACCCGATGGGTTTGCGTCACCCGGTGGAAGAGTTCATTGCGTCGCCCCAGTGATGTCACCAGGGGTTGTTGTGAGCACCCCTGGGTGGGATGAGTGATTTCAGCTCGTTTGATTCGGTGGGCAAGCACCTGACCCCAGAGATGGAGAAGGTACCCAAAAACGGAGAAAAGGAAAGAAAAAAAAGGAAAATCCGCGAATCGCGGAGGCGCCAAAATTAGAGCTCAAAAACAGACCAGCACTGGGAAAAGATAGATCTTTACTTTGCTAGCAAAGGACACGATCAGCAAGGCAGAAAGTGTAACATATAAAATCAATACAAAAGCTTATATACATTTCATTATTTCATACAGAATCATGGAGTACATTGTTACAGAAGATGCATAAGAAAGGGGCACCAATACAGCGGGGGATCCAAGGAGTTACACTTTGATACAGCCAATCAGATGTGGGATTGAAACTTTACACCAATGAGAACAGCAGCAGCGTGTGTGAAACTTTGAACCAATAAAAGATAAACTTTATTAAAAGAACCAATGAAAAGTGTGGTGCTTTGTGCAACTGGGAACCAACGGTATGATGGGTGGGGGTACTGGGTGGAAGGAGGTAATAGGATTAGACCCCCACTTCAGGTGAAGCGAGGTTTTCCGGAGTTTTATGAATGGGTCCTTTTGAGAAGCCTGCTTAATACAAAAGGCAGTATTTCCAATTAGATAGCCAAAAGTGCCACACAATAGGTCCCTGCCCCATAGCACCACGCATACAGTTGAGGACATTTGAATTGTTCCTGTCAATCAGGCAAGAGCAAGGCAGGTAACTGGATTAGCATTTGAAATAGTTGTAGCAGGGCAAAGCAGGAACAATGGGAAGTGAGATAGTGGTAGCATGGACAGAGGGACAAGCAGTGGCGTCGCTTCGGTAGGGGCGGGGCTGTAAGTATCGCTGCGGTCAGACTCTCTTTACCGAGCGAGGAGGAGGCAGCCCCGCCCCCTCACTGTCCGAGCCAGTCCCCTACGGAGAAACCGGCAGGCAGGGTCTCTTGCCTGCCGGTTTCTCCGTAGGGGACTGGCTCGGACAGTGAGGGGGCGGGGCTGCCTCCTCCTCGCTCGGTAAAGAGAGTCTGACCGCAGCGATACTTACAGCCCCGCCCCTACCGAAGCGACGCCACTGGGGACAAGTTGCAATCAGGGAAATGGCAGCAGGAGACAGGCATTTGAATGATAGTGACAAAGGGAGGTTGGAACAAAGATTCCAGGAAGGGGGAGATGGTGGTGATTGATGTAGGGAAGGTGCAGACACAATGAGATAAGATCCTGAGGAAATGAAGCGGTGACAATCTGACTCCTTGCTGTGATCCTGGGATTTCCCTCTTCCCTGGCCTCAGCCGACTCCCCAGGTAGAAGGCAGCCATTTGAGGCCAGCACAGAACAGGTTGATACACAGGAGTTATGCTTGTAAAATGGCTTCCCCTACTCCTAACAGTGCAGATCTATGGCAGGAGGAGCCCCCCGGGCTGCCTACGTTTACCCTAAGGTTTCCATCACGGGAGGAGGGGGAGGGACTCGAACCACTCTACTACCCTGCTCCTGGGATTCCAGAAGGCTGCCCAGTTCCGAACCAGGCTATTTACGGCTGCAGATCTATTGCATTGCTGCCAGGAGCCTCTTCGTTCCTGCTGGGACTAGCCCCAACAGTGCGTGAGGATCGGGACCCTTCTGTGTGGGGACCCATCCTTGAGGAGGCCCCGATGATCCTCAGTGAAGATCCGGTGCATAACTCTCAAGGGAAACTCATAAACCACAGCAATTGAGCAGAACGATTCACTGTTTTAGAAATAGGCTCGTATCGCTTTAAGCTGTCAAATACAAAAAGAGATCGTAGAGGAGGTTAGTGGGTCAGAGCGGCTAGCGGTTCTGATAATCCTTTAATTGGATACACGCGCCGTCTAGTGGATCTTGGCTGAACGCCCGGAAAGAGGATTAAAGGCTTAGTGGGGTTAGAAGGCTGATAGGATTAAAAGGTACAGGGTGAACTTTCGCTGCTGCCTCTTCTCTTGGGGCTCCGGAGGGCTCGTGTTAGGCACGTGCCGGTGAACTTTTGCCCTCGGCGGGCACGCGCCAGCTGTCAAATGTTGCGAAAAGCTGAGAAAAGCCAAATTAAAGAGGCGCTTGACTTTAGAAGGCTGTATCTTCATGATTCCTGGACGGATTTGGATGGGGTAAAAGGGTGGGGGTTCAGGAAAGAGTGGGCAACGACACAAAAATATTGGGGGAGGGGTGGGGCCCTCACTACAGGGTGGTGTCACACGGTGCAGTAACTCATGGTGTCACCCCCAGTAACTTTACCACACCGGGTGACACCAACCCTAGTGACATCACTGGGGTGACGCAATGAACTTTTCTACCGGGTGACACCAACCCTAGTGATGTCTCTGGCACATTGCTGCAAACATCAGTGCATGCATCGCCATGGCTAGAAGGGCTATCGCTGGCACAAGTGTAAGGTAAAGGTGACCCTTGACAATTAAGTCCAGTCGTGTCCGACTCTAGGGTGTGGTGCTCATCTCCATTTCAAAGCCAAAGAGCCAGCGTTGTCCGAAGACGCCTCCGTGGTCATGTGGCCGGCATGACTCTCCTTGCCGCAGCGCTTAGCATGCAGCTGGAACACGGAGTGCTGTTTACTTTCCCGCAAGCAGTACCTATTTATCTACTCGCATTAACATGCTTTGGAACTGCTAGGTTGGCAGGAGCTGGCCAAGCAACGAGAGCTCACCCAGTCGCGGATTCGAACTGCCGACCTTTCGATCGACAGCTCATGGTTTAACCCACTGCGCCACGTCACAGCCCTACCTGATACCCCAGGAGCAAAGCCAGGGCCAGAACCATTCCCTGAGCAACGTATGTTAACTCAGTTCCAGCCTGCCTGTCATGCGTTATATGAGCTCGTTAATGAGCATTCATTGCGTTTGCACATCTCAACCACCTCATTATGCTGTTCTGTTGAAAGCCAGTTTCTAGATGTTATCCCAGATAGCGTAATGCCAGGGATGAGATAGGAAATAGATCAGCAGGAAACCTTACAAAATGCTAACCATCAGCAACGTGTCTTAGGTAGCCAAATTGCACTTCTTGTCGTTGCTATCTCTGTGCACTGGAAGGCAACTTATTTATATCTATAGCTATAGATAGAAATCTATATCTGTATACGCTCTGCTTTTCATATAATAAAGCAGTTTACATTACATTAAAAAAACCATTTACAGTAAAACATAAAATATACCCCAAAAAACCCCCACACACATCTGCCTTGCTGTTCCCTAGCCTCAGACTGCCTACTGGAACACCTGAATGAGGACTTCTCTTTTTCTTCCTAGAATCATAGAATGTTACAGTTGGAAATCATCTTAAAGGTTATCTAGTCCAACCCCCCCCCCCCCACTCACTGTAACTGCTACAGCATCCCTGACAGGTGACCCTCCAGCTTCTGCTTGAAAACCTTCAATGGGGGAGAGCTCATATGTGCATAAGGCAGACTGTCCAGTGCTAGACAGCTCTTACCATTAGGGAATTCTGCCTCATGTCTAGCCTCAATCTATCTCTCTGTAGTTGAGAGAGAGAGAGAGAGAGAGAGAGAGAGAGAGAGAGAGAGAGAGAGAGAGAGAGAGAGTCTCATGCTATCCTAAGGTCAACATCCCAAGCAACAGTTTTGTCAGACATTGAACCTTTCCACCCTCAATGATTTCAATCCATCCTTGGGGATGAGACTGCAGCTCAGTGGTAGAGCACTTGCTTTGCATCCACATGGTCCCAGGTTCAATTCCTGGCATCTCCAGGTAGAACCAGGCAAAACTGTTGTCTGAAATCCGACAGAGAGCGGCCGGCTTCCAGTCAATAGAGACAGTACTAAACTAGATGGATGGACAAATGGTCTGACTCAGTTTTAAGGCAGCTACAGTACCTATGTTAACCTCACAGCCAAGACATACTGTACCTACCAACAAGCACAAAGCAAAGCAGAACACTGGCTGTCCAGAGCACAGGCTGTCCAGCTCTCGCCATGCTGGTCCTCTCTGATGCACCAGGTCCTCTGCTGTCCGGGTGATGTGACTGTTTGCACTTATCAGGGAAGGGATGCTGACTCCAGCCTAACAGTGGTGTGGGGGAGGGATTTATCCTTCTGTAGCTATTCCTGGCTGGCCTAAACGTACCTCTGAGCTCTGTGAAAAATACCACCTTCTTGAACATATTTGTGGGTATCTGCAGAAAGAGCTTCTGCAGAGTCTGAACCCCAGATGCAAAGGTAGACATTAAGCAGACACCTTCTTCAGAGCCTGCTCTAGATTTTTGTGAGTTCAATTCCCAGCAAAGACCCTCAGTGGATTTCCCTGGATACATTTCTTGCCCTGATCCCTAGCCCAGAAGGAGCATGGTATCACTCAGGCACCCAGTGACAGAGCTGGATCTATGAGCACCCCAAGCTTTAAACCTGATCCTTTAGGAGGAGCGGAACACCATCTCCTGAACAGATGGACCAGCCCCCAACAACACCTTCAACGTGTCAGGATTGGTTGGTCGTCATCCTATCCAATTTAGCATGTCCACTACCTCAAATCAGATGTAAAGGAGGGGTACGGCTGGGTATCATCAACAGACTGATGGTGCCCAGTTCCAAACCCCTGGATGACCTCTCTCAATGACTTCACGTAGATGTTTTAAAAACATAGGGGAACAAGGACCCTATAGCCTAAATGCCATAGGGATAGGTTCCTGTCTGATTAACAGGCAACAAGACCTGAGCTTCATTAATCAAGCATGGTTCCCAATTATACGTAAGCAAGACCACAAGCAGCAAAAGAACAGCAATAGAGAACAGCAGAGTTCATCCCAGGTTAGTGAGGTTCCGTGTAGAGTGATTACTGTGGTGGAAAACCAAGTGTTTGTCAATTCTGGCACCCACGAAAACCTTACACTGGGCTAAGTACTCGCAGTGCTGCTTGCAGAACCGGCTCCGCACTGATTGATCATTTCCGTGTCAGTTCCGGTCATTTGCTCCATTCCCGTGCTTATTGGGTATAAAGAAATGAAGCGCTGCACTCTTTCTCAACATCTTCCAATCTTTTGATTGTACCTGGGAAAATGTTTCTGGATTAGAAACGAAACGTCAGACCCATAACTACTAAGCTTGGGATTTTAAATGAATTTCTTTCTGCTTTGCTGAATCTAAGTACTTGGAAGACGCAAGCAGCAACGGACTTTGTTTTTATTCCGGCTGGACTTTTATTTGTTTTGGACATGGCTTATTTACCTGTATTCCCTAAATTGTTGACTATAGGTAATAGTCCATCATGGCTACTTTCTGGAATCGACCCTCCAGGTAGACATGGGATCAGTGAAATACCATGTCTCCAATCCCCAACCTAGAGAGTCTAAAAGATGTTAACGTTACACAGAAATTGGATGGAAACCTAATTACAATTGCTAGACTTATTACAGCAAGAAATTGGAAACCAGCATGAGTAACTAAAGACCCGTTTAGTCAATGATGGGGAACCAACCATATACATTGATAAAGCATTGTAATAAAATGCCTGTGAAAGGATGCCCCTAGGATTGGATCTGTTTCATCAGACAGACCCTCCCTCTCCCCCCCCCCCCATGCCTTCAACAGTTATGACTGCAGACTTTAGCAGGTGATAATACAGTAGTTCTGTTCATGTAAAAACCTCCAACTACAGTACTGAATTCTGCATATCAAGCGGCAGTTAAAAGCACACATTAGGCTGCGATTTCTTTGGTCAGTCAGCCACCTACTGTACAACAACTTTGGAAGAACTTGGTGCATATATTGACATTTCAAAAGTTATTTTTAATATTTAGAACATCTATATACCGCATTTTAGCTAAAAGGTTTTAAAAAGCTAAAAAAAAGATTTTAACTAAAAACATATACCGCATTTTAGCTAAAAAGAAAAAGGTTCTCAAATCAGCTTGTATTGCAAAATCAATGAAAATAAGGTTCCCTGTCCAAAGGAGACACACAATCTAGGGAAGCAACAACAGCCACTGCGAGGGACTCTGTGCTGAGACGAATAGGAACAATTAATGAGAATCACCACTTTAAAAAATGCCTCTTCGCCCAGTTGGGAGAAAGGAATGCGGTTTACGCATGGGGGAGCACATTTGCCAGCTTTATCAGTTTCTGAGAGGTATAGGGTCTGGTGTGAGTACAGCCTCCAATTTATTACTTCCCATGACTGCAAACCCCCTTTTTTCCCTACAAGCAAGCAATTCTGTTCCACTGACCTGAGAGGAAGGGTAAGCACTGGGGAGAAACGTTTTTGTCGAAAAGCACATTTTCTGTCCGAGAGGGCCAGATCCAAGCTGCAGTGATTACGCATCGAATGATATATAACATGATGATATTATTCTTAAAGACAAAAGTGTTCACAATTTTTACCATTAGTGATGGTCACCCCCCCTGAGGGTGTCACAAGGTGCGGTCCGCACCTCCCGCACCAGCGTAGGGACGCCACTGCAGAGACTGTGCATGCTGGGACTTGCAGCCCTTTAATAGGGCCGCTACTGGTGACCACCACAAGGTCATCTTCAAAAGCAGAGTTGAAATCCAATTGAGCGAGGGGGATGAAGAAGCACAAGACTGAAGGGCGGAGACACGGCATTGCAGCAGCTGAAAGAAACATGTCCCAGGAATTCTCACGTCAACGCTCTGGTCCAATAAAACAGACACAGAAGCTCCTAGGTTTAAAAAAAAAAACACCTAAAGCCCCACTAATCTGCTGTATGAGGGTGTAGCCCCCTTCCAAGGGGGAATGTCCACATCATAGGAATGATATCATGGGATCTTTATAAGACGTTCCAGACACTGAAAAATACTGCTTAATTTCAGGATTTATTGCAGAGATAACACATGGGGGGGGAGGTTCTTCCAGACAAAGAGCTTCATGAAGGGGCCAGGAAGGTGCTGTCTCTGTTTGTGCCTTGCTGATTGTTATCTTCAAACCGCCAAGGACTGGTAGAACAGTCAGATGGAAGCTGTAGGACGGCGAGTCCAAAACACGCAAGCAACCGATGTGTCAGAATTCAGATTGTTTTATTCAGGCATATGCATGGTCGCTCAGCGGGACTTTGGAGTCACAAATCAGAGAGCGCACCTTGGCATTGTGTGCATGTACTTTTATACTTTTGCAAAGCTGTTACAAAAAAGCCAGGAAGCATGTCAGGGTTCAAGCTTACATTTGGTTGGTTACATATGTCCAAGAGGCATTCTATCCTTACATTGGCTGTAGCCTTGTTACTAACCCAGAAGGGCAATGGCGATGCAGCCCCCCCCCCCAAGCTGTAAGCATTTAGCTTTCATTTCTCCCCTTGTTCCGCATTTCCTGAGCTAGCTGACAGGTACAGTGTAGGCTTTGTGGTTAGCTACATTTCCTCTTGCAAGAGCTACAGAAACCAAAGTGTCTGTTAATATTTCAAGTTAAACAAGCATCATTCTCTAGGTCACAGGCTGAACACATATGGCTAATGGGGAAAGCATTCAACCGGTAGAGCATTCCTGGGAGCTGGTGTACCCTTCAAAGCCTTCTTCTCTATGGCCTTCCCCTGGGGCCTGGATGTCAATCCTGATGTTGCCCTTTGTTGTGGCAGTGGGATAGGTCACTGGAAGCCCCTCACCACCCATCCTTAGGGACTGGGGCTTGAACTGGGGATCTCCTGCCTGCATCCTCGTCGCCTTTCTTCTTCTGTAGCCTTGTCTGCCACCTCTGTTCCAGTCTCCCTCTCCCGAGGATTCTTCCTGTCCTGGTTCTCTTCTTCCCGTCTCTCCCCTGGCTGCGCCCTTGTTTGCTACTCTATTCCCTCCATTCACTTCGCTTGATCTCCACCACTCGTCTCCGTCGTGCTTCCTTGCTTTCCTTCTTCTCCCTTTTCTTTCTGTCCTCCGTATCTTCTCTTTCTCCCTGTTGGCTTCCTCCACCTTGCTCTGCCTCTTCTGCTACCACATTCTGGCCTGCTGTGTTCGGTCACCATGGGTTGCTCAGTACTGATTATATCATTGAGCCCCGAACGGGGAAGCCGCAGCCACGACATGCCCCAAACGATGCTGCAGGGGGTCACAGGGGGAGAACCGTGGAAAGAGGGGAGAGAATCCTTCCCTTTCCGTAAACACTGCTCCCAAACAGCCGATTGATGTATCACATGTGGTTTAGTGCCACCACAAAAGCAGCCCCAGGTACCATTCTGAGATGGGTGCATAGCTTATGTTCGAATGTGCAGCTCCTTGTTCAGCAATGGATACATGTATGAAGTCTTCTCTCTCTCTCTCTCTCTCTCTCTCTCTCTCTCTCTCTCTCTCTCTCTCTCTCTCTCTCTCTCTCTCATGCACAGAGAGAGAGAGAGAGAGAGAGAGAGAGAGAGAGAGGCTTAGCTTACATGTGGCTTGCCATTCATATAAAGAAGATCTACAATGAAGGTAGCTATGCATGGATAAGGGCAATAACCACTGGCGTCGTTGGAGCGTGGCGGGGGGGCGGACCGCCAGGGGGTGACGCGCGCATGACGCGCGCAAAGGGTTCAAACGTGACGCGCACAAAGGGCAGCCCTTTGCCCTCAGAAAATGTACTGTGCATGCGCGAAAAACGTAAAACTTTACGTTTTGAACCATCGGGCCTTCAGAAGGCCCTGGAGCGCCGGCGGGGCCGGACGGTCCGAGGCCGGCTCCCCGGCCTCGAGTTCGGGTGAGGGGGTGTTCGGGGGGTCACCCTAGCGCAGGGGGTGACGCGCACCCCCCTGCTCTAGGGTGATGCGCGTCTAGTGACGCTATTGGCAATAACCACCTAGAGTCTCTCTCTCTCTCTCCCCCCCCCCCATTAGAAGCTTCCTTGTTATTGTCCTCATATAGTACTGTATATTTGCAGGGGATCACGCTGCCACTACAACTGAATGCTCTCATTATTGCCTACAACTGAATGCTCTCATAATTGCCCTTATTCATGCATAGCTACCTTGTTTGGTGATCATCTAAGTGACCCTGTTTCCCTTGGGAGGACTCTTGCGTGACTCTCATTTTCAGCTTGGGGGGGTCTTGGGGCAGGCAGGACCTTGGGTGTCTTTGGTTTAATTGGTTCATGGTAAATATGGTTTAATTGGTTAAATTAAACCATATTTAATGGTTACATCCACAGCAGCAGTTACATCCCAGCGTTAACAAAGGCCAAAATCAAGCAATTTAACCAAGACAACAGTGACGCGAGCAGTAACAGCGCGAGTCCTTTAACTCCTGTTTGCAGTGAAGGTATGATGTCAGTGAGTGAATTCACTTGATATAACCAATTCAGGTATAAAAGCTGTGTTTGTTTGAACCCCTGTTTGTCAGAGCTTTCTGCAAGATGTTTTGACTGTCTATCCTCTGAAGAAGCCCAGGCAAACGTACTGGATGAACTGTTGGGAATTGGCAAGAACTTTGTTTTATAGAACTTTGGGAGTTTGTAGAAACTTGTTTGGCTGTTTTATAGAACTTTTTCTGTGCTTTTTTTTAAAAAAAGTTTTTTCTTTAAGGAAACTTTATTAAACTTTACATGGCTTTAAATCCTGAATATCTATATTGTTATGATCTCAGTGGCTATGAAAGCTTCAATAACTGCTCTGCAAGGATTTCATTTCTATATAAGTATGTATGTCCATGTGCACTGGGCCCTTCTACCAGGGAATTGTGATGGGCTATCTACAGCAGTAGTAAGAAGTCTGATAGACAAAGCACATGTCTTAAGGTCATGTTGCGCTTGCCTTGAGAAGGCCTGTGGGGACTGATGCATAACGTCATGAGTAGCTTGACTCTTTGACTTATTTTAAAGAGTGTCTAGGCACTGTTCTTGTTGTTGGCACACTGTGTTCCTGTGTCCTGGTACAATTCATGTTCTGCTTCTGTGCCTTATTATAGAAAAATGGTCTGAAGTCACTCCATGTGGCACTCTTTCTCCAAAGCTAATCTGCACCCAAATCGCACTTAAAAACAGAAAGCCACTTGAGAACTTCAAGCGCACTGAGCTAAGCAGACCGCAGAAAGGGCAGAATGAATTTATTTTAATACAGTACTTCTGAGTTTCATAAGAGGAAAGTTGACTCCTCACAAAATCGGTTTTAATTCACGTGTCTCTGATGTTGCATCCACACTGTACCAGTCCTCTTCTTTGCACTGAATACTTGGCATGTAAAGGAGCAGCTAGTGTTAGTCTTGCCATCATCTCAAGTGCCTTTTTCCTCCAGTCTGTTTTGTCTGCTTCCTGTAAATGTTCTGTTCTATGTCTCTCTCTATAGTGCAGGCTACCTGCCTCCCTGCTCGTCGTAATAAGCTTGCATGTTTATTGTTCTGTTAAACTAAGGGATGCATTCCTGTGTAACTCTTGCACTGGTGTAACAGTAGATCTCCCAGTGTAAGAGCACTTATGCTAGTGTAACGTTGTAACTTGCCGTACACCGATGGATGCAGGACTGAAACTGGCGTAAACCCCCCCTCCCCCCCCGTGCAGGCGCAGTTCGGACGCAGGATGGATGCTTGCACAACTCGGCTGATGCAGGGGGCATTCCGGGGGCGTTTGGATGCTCCCTGAATGGCCCCTGAGCCAGCGGAGTTGCACCGACGTCTGTCCTACATCCGAACTGCGCTTGCATGGGGGAGGTTGGAGCGGAGGGGGGGTTATGCTGGTGTCTTATAGCTCCACCCACTATAAGAGTTACACAGGATTGGGCTGAAAGAAAGACACGTTCTGTTAAAGAAAAACATATTCTATTGAATGGCGTGTGTGTGTGTGTGTGTGTGTGTGTGTGTGTGTGTGTGTATGTGTGTGTGTGTGTGTGTGTGTGTGCAGGGGCGTTGACGAAGGGAAGCACGCGGCGCGGGCCGCCTGGGGGCAACGCGCGCACAAGGGTGACGCGTGTCCCGCCGGCACTTACATTTTTGATGTTGAAGCTGGGCCCGCCCGCCCGCCCGCCCTCGCGTCCATTTGGCTCCAAAATGAGCCGAAAACGGCGTGGGGGGGTGCTCTGCTCCTGCGCGTGACGTCACGCACGGGGGTGGAGCCGCTTCCTTAAAGGTGATGCGCGTCCTAGCGACGCGACTGTGTGTGTGTGTGTGTGTGTGTGTGTGTGTGTGTGTGTGTGTGTGGAGCTAGGCTTCCTCGTTAGCAGTGGTTTCCAGTATCCGCAGGGGGGCCTGGAACCTATCCCTGCGGTTACAGGGGGTGCACTGTGTATCATGACTAGTGCAGCCCCTGCAGAGATGCAACGTGAACGATAAAGAGAAGAAAAATGGCACCCGCTTCTGTCTCTGTTGAAACAGTGGCAAACCACCGCCACCCTTGGAACTTTACAGAAAACGTTAGAAGAATGTCTCCCCCTTCACCTGCATAACCTGTTTCACCCCAAATCGTTCAGCATCTCTAAATGTCACCAACATACTGTAGAAGCAAACAGAAATTTTGGATCAGCTGTCTTGTGTTGCTGTATATCCAGTGCTACATTGCATGAACTTCATGCCATTCACATAGCCCTGATTATAGGTGGCTTCCTAATGGGTGGAGGACAAAAGAATGCATACATTGAGAGCAGAGGAGGAAGTTCAGGAAAGCAAAAGGGTGAGATGAAAACACACACTGTTTGACAAGATACTGTAGTTGCACAGCTGCTCTTTCTACGTGTTGCATAAGTTGCCTTCACAGCACATGACGACGGCAATTCGGTTTGAGTTCTGGATCTCTTGTCTTATCCCACAGTGTTCCCAGCCACTGACGGAACAGCCTAATGACCGGGCTATCAGTTGGTTGCCTGCAGGTGGAGAGGAAAATCATAAGAGATGGAAGTCACAAGTTCCAAAATTAACATTTCCCATTCTCAAGACATACCTACATCCCTGTACTTTGATAATCAGCCACTCAATCTTCACCTTCTTCCTGGGCTTGATCCACCGTCACAGGTCCACGCAGACATGTGCCAGTAATATCACTGGTGCAGGTCAGAGTAGACCCACTGGGCCGGCAGGGGCCTTCCCTGGGGGAAGGGAACAAATGTTCCCTTATGTAGAGGAGGCCTCCAGAGGCCAAAACTCCCCCACAGGATGCAGCTGATTCCATGGTGCTGCTGCTGTAGTGCAGCAGATTGGGCTGTTAATTAGATGTACTTCTAACTTACACGCAGGAGTCGCTCCTCATAGTGGTATTACGACTGAACAGTGGAAATAGGTGGCTCTTACACAGCTGCACATGCCACTAATTGAATACATATACAATGGGCCCTCCCAAAATCCATGGATGCTCAAGTCTGCAATTGGGGGGGGGGGCGATGCCACAATACCTTAATTAACAACTGTGCTGGCCTGCAGCTGGCTTCATGCCTCTCTCGCCACTTGTTCAGCTTGTAAAGCACCTGTAAAAAGCAGGGATGGGGACTCGAGTCAAATGACTCGACTCGCAAGTGCGACCGAGTCACTTTTTCTCTGACTCGTACTCGTACTCATACTCGTGACCCACTGACTCGCACTCGCACTCGTACTCGTGACCCACGGGACTCGCACTTGACTCGCACTTGACTCGCACTCGTGGGGGTAACGACTTGCCATTTCCAAGTCATTTTTCAAGTCATAGGGGAAGCCAAGTGGGTGCTTTAAAAGCCTCAGAGGTCCCCACACACACCCCACACAGACACACACACACACCCCATTTTCAGGGGAAAAAACCATTTTCCCCAAAGTGACTCGACTTGTGACTTGTGACTCATGGTTTTTGGCCTTACTCGTACTCGACTCGCACTCGTGCAAATATGACTCGCACTTGACTCGTACTTGCCCAAAAAATTTGACACTGACTCGCACTCGGACTCACATTCGTGCAAAAATGACTCGTACTCGCACTCGCACTCGTGACCTAGTTACTTAGATACATCACTGGTAAAAAGTAACAAACCGCAATCGGAAGCAACTTCCGGTAGCGCGCACAATCGGAAGTCACTTCCGGTTGCATTTTTTCCCTTTTTTACAGACATATTACAAGCTGAAAAAGTGGAATTAGAGACAAGAAGTTGATGGTGGACCCACACGGCTGTTAATTAAAGTACTGTTGCCTTCCCCCCCGCCCCGGTGAGATCCCTCTTCTATGGATGGTACTGATGGTCAAATCCGCAGATGGCTAATCCATGGATAATGAGGGCCCACTGTATTTCAAAAGTAAGGCTTAGAGATATGCAAATGGTCATCACAGGATAATGTGGTAAGCATAAGCCCAAATAGCCTTTCAAAGCAATAAAGGTCAATGTATATAGTCATACAACGAGATATGAGGAGTATTCGAGTTAGGAGAATTTGCAATTACAGGGAGTGGAGAGGGCTGCTGGGTGGGCCAGTAACGACTGACCCCACAGTGAGGCACGGTGGCGGCCAGGGAAGCGGCCTGGCGACACGAGAAGCAACAAGCACCATCCGAGATGGCTGCGCAGGTGCAAATGGCAGCAGCTCTGGCCAGGCCGTGCCTGTACAGATGCCAAAGCGCCACAGAGCCCACATCCGAGGATAGCAAGGAGGGCCCAGAAGAGAAGGCGCTGGCCCGCAGCTTACCCAGCCCCGCCAACGCTCGCCGGGCCGAGGCACGGGATCCACGACAGCTGATTGGCTGCCGGGTGGGCCAGGGCGGGACTGAGAGGAAAGACTCCCCTCAGTTGCGTCCAGGGAGCCGAAGCCCCGCCCGCCCAGGGGGGGGGCTGGGTAAATGACCTCCCAATGGGCCGGCAGCCAGATTGGGAAGGGGTGGAGGCCAGGGATAAGAAGAGGACGGACCGTGGAAGGGGAGGGAGCAACCAAGGCCGGGTAGGTACATTTTCAACTGATGAGGGTCTTCACCCGATGAGGGGGTTTCCAGGAACGTATTGCCCTCGTAAGGCTGGGGAAGACTGTAAGAGCTATGACAGCTAAACGAAATCAATTGCCAGAAGGAGGGAGAGGGGCACCAAGGATAGCTGTTCCTGTTCCAGCCCTACTGCAGCCATCTGGCCTCATTCACTGTCAACAGCAATTTTTAAAATCAGATTATTATGGTTTGTCGTCATATGGTTCTTTCCTCATATTGTGTATGACACTGCATTATATAAATAAATATGAATTTGATGATCCTAGAAGATGCAGAAGGGCATAATGGGCCACAGTCCATTCATCACTTACCGGCTTGTACCCTGACAGTCACACACACTTGTCCAGGGCTGAGAGGACAGTCACTGTAATCGGTCAGGCAGCCAAACCCAGGTACTTCCATGTAGCACCTTCTGCAGCTCTCGGAGCTGACTGCAACGGGACACAAAGCAGAGATGGGTATTTATAGTTCCCCTCAAGCCTCTCACAGCTGAAGATTGTGAACCCCTTGGGTAAGTGCAGTGCTCCCAGCCTCAAAAGAAGGACTGCACCTTCAGCGGGCCGCCGGGCCCCGCTCCGTTGTCCTTTGCTGAAGAGCCTTTTCCTTGCCTGCTGTCGGCTATAGTTATTTACCTTGCAATGCGCTGCCCTTCCTAGATTTGCAAGCAGAGGAAATGCTTCTACTGAAGATACTCTAACAAAAAGAACATCCCATAGACTATCCCCCAATACAGGCATCCCCCATGTTTTTGACAGGTTAGGGACTGGGGCACTGGCAAAACCCGTAATTCGTCAAAATGCAAAGCGGCTGCCATTATGAATGTCAGGGCATAAACTCACCGTGGTGGGGCGAGGTTCATCACCCCCTCCCTGATCAGCCTTCTAAGGTCCCAATGTGGGGCTGCACGACCTAGCTCGGCTCGGAGGCCGCCTCTGTGGCCGGGCGAACCCAGAAAGGCTGGCTGGCGATCACTGACGCGCAAAGCCTTCCAGAGCTCACCGGGCGATGCAGGCACCTATTCTAAAACGTGAGCCCGCCCCACTAGAATAAAGCAGTCTCATATTCAGGTGGGCACCGAGGTGATGCGACCTGGAATGCTGCCTGATGCTACCGCCCCTGCACCCCCCCAATAAAGCGTTAACCCTAACCCTTAAGGCCGACCCACACCGCACGAGTTCTGGCGTGGAACAATCCTACAGCACTTGGATCCAAGAAGGCGGGGCAGAGATTCATGTTTCCCCAACCGTACAGCCTTACCTGTGAGCAAGGAGTGAAGCAGCACACAGATTGTGAAGAGCACACCTGTGGTCATGTTGGCCTGAGCTGACTCCAAGGTGCAGTCCGTCCTGTCCGTCTGCCTGCAGGGTTGACTGCGGTGAAGCATTTGATGCAGGCACTCTGGGCTTGCTCCACCCCTGCAACTGACCTCACTGCAGTCAGGTGAGGAGCAAACTCTGTGCTTACTACACAACAGTAAGTCACCCTGTGCCTAATCTCATTAGCGTTTTGTTCCTCTTCCTTGTAAATCGGCATTTCTTAACCTGATCCAGGGCCAGCATCGGGGTCGAGTTCATTGGCCAGCTGTGGAGGGCCTGGGGCCCTGGGACCCATGGAAGGTGGTTTGGCGGAGTGGCTGCAGCTTAGATCTGGCCCTCTGCTGGTCTTTAGCAGGTGGGAGGCTGTATGTCCCATGGAGGAGCTGCAGTGGTGATGGCTGCACTGGACCCGGAGGGGGGAGACACACACGCACTAGCACAGGAAGGGGGCGGAGCCGTTCAGGCTGCCGGCTGGAGGGGGGCAGGAGGCAGGTGGTGAGTGAAGGGCACCCAATGCCAAATTGCCACTTCCTCCAACTTTTTCGACATGCTTCATGGAATGGGCCGACCCTAAAAGAATCATGAAAGTTTCCGTTTGATGCTGAGGGTTGTGTTAGAGATCCATAACTGCTTGCTTAGAGCCCAATCCTATTTACCATCCCCCTCGCCAACAATTCAGCATCACCAAAATGGCTACTACTGCAGCCTGTGGGGGGTGGGGAGTTGCAGAGATCTCCTCTGGGTAAGGAGACATTCATTCCCTTACCTAGGGGTAAGCCTCCGCAGGGCAGGGGGGGGGGCTACTCAGACCTGCCTCAGTGAAATCGTTGGCACAAGGTCATGTGGACCCACGTCACAATAGGACTGGGTTGACCGTGACAGTCTCAGTGTGCATATATAGATGCTTGAGGAGGCAATAGGGGTGTGAATGCAATTTGGAAAGAATCATCCTCTGAATCAAATTACCCTACTACACTTTGAGAGACTTACACGAAGTCAGGTCTCTTTGAAGCACTTTCAACCAAAGCAAAGCCATGGCTTTGTTTCTTGTTACCTTGTTTCTTGTGTGTCTGATTCATTTATATTTTTATCTCTTCGTTCATTCCCAGGACCCAGACCCACTCTCCC
Source organism: Plestiodon gilberti rubricaudatus (assembly GCA_026170595.1). Classification (NCBI taxonomy): domain Eukaryota; kingdom Metazoa; phylum Chordata; class Lepidosauria; order Squamata; family Scincidae; genus Plestiodon; species Plestiodon gilberti. The sequence continues at coordinate 249,433,093 of JANXHW010000002.1, forward strand.
AATTCCTAGTTCAACCTAACAGTCCCAGACTGTTCCCCATCTCCGTGCCTGTGTTAGTTTTGCTTTGACTCAGCAAACTGCAATACAGAAGTATTACATTTCCGTGTAAACTTTTGTCTGTCTTTCTGAAACCTAGGACCAGTTCTGCATTTACTGTGTTCCTGTGTCCTTTGGGACAAATAAGGCAGAAAATAAAACAAAAATTAGAAGTGCAAATCTCTAGTAAATCTCTAAAATTAGAACCTCAAATCTCTAATCATGGTTGTGTGTTCATGGGAGCTCAGCAATTCGACTTCTGTGGGACCATTGCTCTGGCAGCTACATTGGCTGCCAGTTCATTTCTGGGCTCAACTCCAGGGTGCTGGTTTTAACCTTTAAAGCCATTAACAGCTTGGGGCCAAAGTATCTGAAGACTCGTCTGCTTCCATATAGACTGTGTCATTTCCTAAGATCTTCAAAGGGGGGCCCCCTTGTGTGCTTTCTTTGTGTGCCCCTCTTGATTGAAGCAAGGGGGCAGCGCTACAAGGAAGAGCCTTCTCGGTGGTGGCTCCCTGAATGTGAAGTTCCCTCCCAAGTGAATTATGATCAGCCCCCTCCCTGGACACTTTCCAACAGGGCTTGCAAACTTTTTTTTTTTAATTTCAAACAGCTTTTGGTGGTGGGTAGGATGGGGTGGCATTCTGACAGTTCAGCCTGCTGGACTTTTTTATCTGCTGTTTGCCTGATATTTTAATCTACGGATATTTTAATCTACGGTCTTTATGCCACTGTGGTTTTTTTTAAGTATTGTATTTATGTATGTTTTATTATGTATGTTTTAATCTTTTGTTGCAAACTGCCTTGAGTGCTGGGCTTGTTACCTGGGGAAAGGCAGTATAGAAATCTCTTAAACAAACAAACAAACAATTAATGCAGTTCTTATGGGAAATTCTGAACCCCTGCACCAATTTTGAAATTAAGCGAGAATTTTGCCTAGGGGCATATTTAGGTTACCTGTGTGTTTCATGCAAATTGGACCAGCAGAAGCCTTTTAAAATGATCCAACTTCAATTGTCCCTAGAATGAAAACCCCAAAATCTATCCGGGTGGCATTTGGCTGTCTTTCTCCCCTTATGAAGGACTTCCATCTCTGTAAATTTCATCTGGAAAGAAATCAAAGCGTCACAATGAATTGAAATTTGTCCACTCTAATCAATGTGAAACCATTTTAAACTGAAATGAAATTGAAATCAAGTGGCCATCCGAATTGGGCATGAAAGGAAGCAAATTGTTGACACCAGCTAATGAAAGAGATCAGGCCATCACAGGAAGCAACATGTTGAAATCAGAAACAAATATATGTATTTTTGTACATCCCTATGAGGCAGGTGTTTAAGCCGAAATCCAATTAATTTGACATGCTATCAATGAATAGAAAAATGGACCTCTTCCCAGATCACACACATCTGGCGCAATCCAGCAAATTTTAGAGACAGCTGATCTGAAAACTCTCCTAGAAGAAATGTTGACAATATCTGAGGTTTCAAGGCCAGGAGGAGTGAAATAAAAGAAGAGAAATTTCAGAGATGGAGGACAAATTCTCATAAGAAATGGTAGGAAGCACTGCAGTGGGATCTGGGATCAACGAGCTTAAGAAGACCCGTTGAATATATCAAGAGACTTTAAGTCATAGCTAAGATTTTCTGGATTTGCTCAGTCTTTCAAACACCGAGGACCTGAGCTCACTTTCCTATGTTGAAGTCAAGAATTGTTTTGCCAGGAAGTCGCAGTGCTGCGCAAATGACGTCTGTGTGACCTGGGGTTCCTCTGCACCGATAGGGAAGAAGTTCCGTTCTGTGGCATTGTAGAGTGGCCATTGCACCCCATCAGGTCTGGCTGCAGTTGGGTTCCTGAGGAGCAAATGAAGAAATTATACTCCTTCCTGTCAGAGACAATGACCTGGGTGGACATGATGGATGGCAGCAAACGGAGGCCCCATCATAAGTTCACCAACTCACCATTTTCAAGCTTGAGTGTTTTTTCTGGCCATTCAGTCAATACTTCCTGTAGTTCAGCTCCTAAACGAGCCAAATATGCATAAAAATGCATTATGACTTACCTTGTTATCATTTCCCTCTGGAAAAGAGAACAAGGTGTCTCCAAATGGCTGAGTCTCCTTCATTAGTGCCCTTTGCAAGAAGCTGCCCCATGTTAACCGGGCAACAGCCATTTCTTGGAGATAAAGTCAGGGCTCGTCCCATAACCAGAGGGCAAGCCCACTGCCCTCTGTTTATGACTTCCTAACCTATAGGAGTGTCCTGTTGTCATAACAATATGGCGATTGACTATCTTACAGAAAAATCCTACACAACGCATGCCTACTTAGAAATAGTGCCCCAATCCTATCCCACACTCCTTGCTCAGATGAAGCCAAGCCATGGAGGCAGTGGCGTCGCTCCGGTAGGGGCGGGGCCGTATCGCTCCGTCCTAGACCCTTTTCTGAGCGAGCAGGAGGCGGCCCCGCCCCCTCACTGTCAGAGCCTTTCCCGTGCGGAGAAAGCAGCAGGCAAGAGACCCTGCCTGCTGCTTTCTCCGCAGGGGAAAGGCTCCGACAGTGAGGGGGCGGGGCCGCCTCCTGCTCGCTCGGTAAAGGGTCTAGGACGGAGCGATACTTACGGCCCCGCCCCTACCGGAGCGACGCCACTGCATGGAGGCACATGGAGGAATCCTAGGTGGGGAATGATCAGGAGGCCTCCTCGAAGTAAGGGAACATTGTTCTCTTACCTCCAGGTAAGCCCCTTATTGCCTTATGGGCCTACTCAGACCTGTGCCAGATCTTTGGCTGGTGCAAGTCCGAGTGGACCCAAAGGAGCATGGCAAGGCCAGGTGGGGTGCATAGGATAGTGGCGGCGCCTTTGACACCAATAACTGCCACATGCCTGCCCAAACACACCTCCTGGTGGTTCCAATCCATGCCCCAATCCTCCCCCTCCCCGCCCACCCCTTGCGCCAACATATTAGCTCAGGAGGGGGGCTAGATGAGCCACTGCAATGCGGCTGGCACCCCTCTCCATTAACACACCATGTTTTGGAATGCTGCAAACCACACTGCACTGCCAGAACACGAGTTCCAGCGGAAAAGATGGACAAAACAGGTATTGTAACAGCAGTAACAGCCCAATCCACCGCAACTCCCCATGCAGCAATGCAGCAGCGCCAACGTGCAGGGGCGTCGCTGGAGCGTGGTGGGGTGGCGCACTCCGCGCGCGCCACCTCCGTGACTCGCGACACCCTTCGGACGCTCCGAGGCCGGTCCAGGAGCCGGCCTTGGAGCGTCCGACCCCATCGGCGCTTTTTGCCCTCAAAACGGGTCTGCGCATGCACGAAAATCCGGAAAATACCCGGATGAACGCGCTGCCTGGGCCTTCTTTCAGAAGGCCCTGGAGTGCTGACGGGGTCGGACGCTCCAAGGCCGGCTCCCGGGCGTCTGGAAAGCGACGCGGGGGGGAACCAGGTCGCCCCCCGCGCCGCGATATCGTAGCGTCACTAGGGTGACGCGCGCCCCCTGCGTGTCGCGCACCCCCAGGGTGTCGCGCATCCTAGTGACGCTACTGCCAACGTGGCATCCGCTGCATCCTGCAGTGAATTCAACCTCTGGAGGCCTCCTCAGGGCAAGGGAACATTTGTTCCCTTGCCCCAGGGAAGGCCTCTGCCAGTCCAGTGAGTCTACTTGGACCTGCACCAGCGATATCACTGGTGCAAGTCCAAGTGGACCTGTGCAGGCAGATCGGGCCTGGGAAGGGGGGTCAGGATTCGACGAATACTGCTTCCGCCGAACCCGCCCCCTTCCCAAGCCTGATCCTCCCTCCTCCCCACTCCAGTCACCTCCCCGTTCTGCCCACCCCCAGTCCCGTTCCACCCCTCCCTGCCTCACTCCCTGCATGGCCTTGCCATTGGTGGCTGGCATCCATCGGCAGCTGGTGTGCAGAGCTGGCCATTCGCTTCTTCCGGCAGTGGCCAGCCCATGTGCTCCAGCAGCGCATTGCGTTTTGCAACGGCTGGAAAGTGTGTTATGCCGCCGGAACACTCATTCCAGCAGCATAACGCACTGTCTGGGTTGGGCGTAAGTCTCATTGAGCTCAATGGGACCCGGAGACTTTAATACAGTTCACTTCCATGCACAGCAACGAGATCAAAGGTCCAGTCCATGAAATGAATGGTCAGGCGTTGTGTTTCAGGGCAAGCAAGGGGATCAGTTAATGCCTTACCCACTTCTGGCAAATTCGGCCCAGTACTGCATCATCCTCCGGCTCAGTGCTGCGTCCATCTCTGGGTTTGTTTGGTTAATTCTCAGTATCGACGGCAGAGTTCCAAACAGGTAAGGTACCTCAGATCCATGCGCTGCCCCCATCCATTCATCCCAGATAGAGCCAGTGATGTGGTGGTTGAAGGAGTAAACGTACACAGGACCGCCAGCTGCTGTCATTCGTGCGGCAACATCCACCAATGGACACACAAAGAAGTAATCTAGAGCAAATTGAGCCAAGGCCCAAAGATACCTTTCCGGCCTATCTTCACTATACTTCCGTGCTATCGCCTCGGCAATATCTTCTCCCATTACCTTCCGCAATGACCTCACCCCTTGCAGGAGGTGCCTCCAGGTGAGTAACCCGTCATTCTCTGTGGTGGCAGGAATAAACACAGACCCATCATCACCAGTCACGCCAATGAGAAGCGGCTTCGCGTCAGGGAGCGCATTCTGCAGGAGCTTTTGTGGTTCATCAGGGAGGAAAGCCCCATCTGTGGTGGGTGAGAAGAGACTCCACGAAGAATAAAATATTTCGTTCTCAGTTTCCTTTGCCTGTAAGCAGCTCACCACAGCGCTATAATTTTGTACACTGCAGTTGAACAAGATGGCCAAGGACCAGGCGTTCCATATTGCATGTTCAGGATGTTTCCGAGCCCAAGGAGCATTAGGAGCTCCACTCTGTACCACAGCGCGGGCAAAAAGGGGCTGGCTGGCTGGTGAGAGGAGGTGGAAACCCACTGAGGCTGCTCCGGCACTCTGGCCAGCGAGGGTCAACTGAGCTGGGTCACCACCAAAGACAGCTGCATTCTCCTTCACCCACTTCAGAGCCAGGTGTTGATCCCATAAGCCCACGTTTCCAGGGGCAGCTGGTGGCAAGTAAAAAAAACCCAGAACCCCCAAACGGTAATTCATGGAGGCCACAATGATGTTCTCAGTAGCAGCCAAGGAAGCTCCGTTGTAGATATCCAGCGAGGCTGCACCAGCCATAAACCCCCCACCATGGATCCAGACAAGGACAGGCGCTGGAGTGGAGGGCCGTGGATGGGGTACCCAGATGTTGAGAAAGAGACAGTCCTCTGAATGTGGTGGCTTGGCCACCCACATGTCTGAATAAGGTGAACCAAAAGAAGTCAACTGGTGACAGGAATTGCCAAAGCTGGTAGCCTCCAAAACATCGCTCCATAGCTGATGGGGAACAGGCTTCTGGAAACGCAGGTTTCCTAATGGAGGCTCTGCATATGGGATACCCAGAAAGGCAGCCACGGTGCCAGAGCCAGCTGGGACGTGCTTACCTTTAATAGGGCCACTACTGGTGACCACCACAAGGTCATCTTCAAAAGCAGAGTTGAAATCCAGTTGAGCAAGGAGGATGAAGAAGCACAAGACTGAAGGGCGGAGACACGGCATTGCAGCAGCTGAAAGAAACATGTCCCAGGAATTTTCACATCAACGCTCTGGTCCAATAAAACAGACACAGAGGCTCTCTTCAAAAACCTAAAACCCCACTAATCAGCTGAATGTATCAGAAAGGAGGGATCGTGCTGACTGCTGAGGGAGAGTCAGCATAGCTTCTGCAAGGGGAAGTCTTGCCTCACAAACCTTTTAGAATTCTTTGAAAAAGTCAACAGGCATGTGGATACAGGAGAACCCGTGGATATTATATATCTGGATTTTCAGAAAGCGTTTGACACAGTCCCTCATGAAAGGCTCCTGAAAAAACTCCATAGTCAGAGAATAAGGGGGCAGGTCCTCCTATGGATTAAGAACTGGTTGAAGACTAGGAAACCGAGAGTGGGTATCAATGGGCAATTTTCACAATGGCGAGAGGTGAAAAGCAGTGTGCCCCGAGGATCAGTCTTTGGACCAGTGCTTTTCAACTTGTTCATAATGACCTGGAGTTGGGGATAAGCAGCGAGGTGGCCAAGTTTGCGGATGCTATTAAACTTTTCCAGGTGGTGAAGACCAGCAGGGATTGTGAAGAGCTCCAGTAGGATCTCTCCAAACTGGGAGAATGGGCAGCAAAATGGCAGATGCGCTTCAATGTAAGTAAGTGCAAAGTGATGCACATTGGGGCCAGAAATCCAAATACACACTAATGGCTTTGAGCTGTCTGTGTCGGATCAGGAGAGAGATCTTGGAGTGCTGGTGGACAGGTCGATGAAAGTGTCGACCCAGTGTGCGGCGGCTGTGAAAAAGGCCAATTCCATGCTTGGAATCATTAAAAAAGGGATTCAGAATAAAACGACCTATATTATTATGCCGTTGTGCAAATCGATGGTAAGGCCACATCTGGAGTATTGCATCCAGTTCTGGTCACCACATCTCAAAAAGGATATAGTGGAACTGGAAAAAGTGCAGAAAAGAGCAACCAAAATGATTAGTGGGCTGGGGCACCTCCTTTATGAGGAAAGGCTATAGCGTTTGGGGCTCTTCAGTCTAGAAAAAAGGCGCCTGAGGGGGACATGATTAAGATGTATAAAATTATGCATGGGATGGAGAGAGTGGCTAGAGGGAAGTTCTTTTCCCTCTCACACAACACTAGAAATAGGGGACATCTGCTACAATTGAGTGGAGGGAGAATTAAAACGGACATAAGAAAATATTTCTTTACCCAACATGTAATTAATCTGTGGAACTCCTTGCCACAGGATGTGGTGATGGCACCTGGCCTGGATGCCTTTAAAAGGGGATTGGACAGATTTATGGAGGTAAAGACCATCTCAGGTTACAAGCCATGATGGGGATAAGCAACCTCCTGGTCTTAGTAATAGGCTATCTCTTGATGCCAGATGCAAGGAAGTAGTGACAGGATACAAGTATCTTGTTGTCTTGTGTGCTCCCTGAGGCATCTGGTGAGGCCTCTGTGAGATACAGGAAGCTGGGCTAGATTAACCTTCAGGCTAGATTGGCCTGATCCAGCAGGGCTCTTCTTATGTTCTTAGGAAGAGAGGAAACATTCCCTTCTTCACAAACAGCCAATTGTTGAATCATATATTTCAAAGAGTCACCATAAAAGCAGCCTCAGGTGCCATTTTGAAAAGGGAAACCCCATGAACCATGTTTGAATGTTTAAATCCCTGTTCAGCAATGGATACATGTGTGAAGCCTTTCCAACATACTCTCTCTCTCTCTCTCTCTCTCTCTCTCTCTCTCTCTCTCTCTCTCTCTCTCTCTCTCACACACACACACACACACACACACACACACACACACACACACACACACACACACGGCTCAGATCTGTTAAATATTTCTTCTTTAGGAATGCCTGCTCCAAACTAATTGCAAAAAATGTCAGAAGAGTAGCCACATTCGTCTGTTACAGCGAAACCAACCAAGAATTCTGTGGCACAAAACTATGTATTGTGGCATGTGACTTTACCAACCTAGAATGGTTAGTTTTCTTGGCATGGGTCTGTTGATGCTTAATGACTTGTATCCTAAACATGTTTAGCTGCAATGTGTCTCACAGAATTGAGTGGCTCTTAGCTCTTGGGATATGAACAAAGGAGTGCAGCTTTCATCCGGTAACTTCAGTTGTTTGATTTGGGTATGGCATCTCCTGCGTTCAGGTTATTTTCTTTATCCTTCCTCACTCTGCCCAACTGTCTCTCCCTCTGATGCAAAGATACGTTGCAGTGAATGACCAAAATTTGTGAGGAAGTACATCCAAGGATATTCACACAATGCATCTGGGATTTTTGTTAGCATTCCCGTGCGCATTGCAGTGTTCACCAAATACAGGACATTCACTATAACACATATAAAACCAATCAAACACCATCAAGACTCAAAGCCCATGACGTTCTGGCAGTATCATAGCATCACTCTTGCCCACAATGTCTCATGCTGGATAAGGAGCCTTTAGCATGCCAAATGTTACTAGCCATACTTTTTAAAAGCAGACCCAAGGGGGAAGCAATCGTGTGTAAGGACCCTGTGTTTCGGCCAATGGCATGTCTATGTAATTTGGCAGCAAAAGGACAACTGAGGTGAGGGTAAGGGTGCACTAAAGGTTTATTGGAAGTGCTCCAAACCAGAGTTTGAACTGGGACTTACTAAATTGGCTCATTCACACTTCGCCCAAACAGGGGGAATTCTACCACAAACAGTAATTCAGAATGAAGTCCTAAGGCAAGTGGTTAGAAGGAAGAAAGCGACGGAGTGGGGAGGAACTCCTTAGAAGGAGAAGGGGCAGAGCAAAGAGGGGCGACATGTGGGGAAGAAGGGACATGATTAGTTGGGATTCTCAGAGGAACTTGGAGAAAAAAAGGGAAGGTTTTTACCACACAGGGAAGGGCAAAAGAGAGAGGAATTTGGGGAGATTAGTGTGGGGTGGAGGAAAGGATAGACACTTCAGACTGGAGCAAAGGCGGTGGCAGCAAACAACTTGCTGTAGCCTGAACTACAGGGGGGGAGCTTAGAAGTGGGCCATGAATGCACTTCACCCACTTGCAGTGGGGGATCTACTCTCTCTCTCCCCCCCCCCCCACTGGCCAAACTCTTGTGATTTATGCCAAGGTCCTCTGAAGGACATGATGTGTGAGTAAAGGGGTCTCTTGAGCCAAATGGAGCCTGAGTCTAAATAGAAAAAACTTTCATACTACACGCACGCACACACGCACGCACACACACACACACACACACACACCACACCACACAGCACTCACAGAACGACAGAGCGACAGAGCGACAAAGACAAGCAATAAGCATGCAGTCAATTTGACTTTGCACAAGACAAAGACAATAACAACTGTGGGAATCCGGTGTGTCCTTGGTGAGGGGGCTGTGCCGTGGACCAAGGTTACCTATCCTGGGGGACTGTCCCTCATTAAGAGTGCCACCAAAATGGCTGCACAGTAGTATTTTGCAACATTAGGAACATCCATTCTGCCTTTCTTTCTTTGAATCACCATTAGTTTTTTTTTTCTAGATACTTGGTTTCTTCTAAATCCATATGAACGTCATCAATAGTCGTTGTGTTGTGCTGTTTTGGCAGGCAGTAGTCTTCCTGTTATTTCAGCTTATTTTTAAAACATCCGAAAGACGTATGCTCCTCACATGAGTTGGGCAATAGGGGTTAATGTCCCAAACTCCAAATTATGTTTAAAAATTACCGGTAGGTAAGAAGACACAGTGGTAGAATTCAGGGCTCTTTGCTTCCATTGTTTTGTTTTGTTTTGCCACGTCTTCAGACACTCTCTTGACCAGCTACTCACCAGTCCTCGTGAATTCAGAGAGGCCTGAACACCTCAGGCTCACCGTCTTTCTCCCTGGCGGGGTCTTGCTCAGCATCCCCCCAACTCAGTCCCAACAGTGGCTTACGTGCGGCTTAGAACTCTTACAACTAAAGACCTACAAAGAAGGCAGCTTTGCATATACAGTACATGAAGGGCGATGACCACCTGGACTCTGTCCCCTCCGTTTGAAGAGGCTATAGCTTGGGTAAGAGTATGTGTCAGGGGTCAAAGTGTCTTTGCTTTAGTAGAGGCAAAAAGGGATAACAGCGAAACTCTTCTGTCTTTAGAGTGTCACTGGGCAATGGCAAGAGGGCCTTCAAGACAAGCAGCACTCAAGAACTGCATAGTGGTGGCAGAATTGATCCTGACTTATCTATGTTTTTAGTTAAATTCACTGTCCCATAATAAAGGCTAGCTTCTTGCACTCACGTAGAACCATACAACTCACGTGTGGCCTTTGCTAAATTCTTTGCATGCACGTTTCATCCCACTGCAAAAGGTCACCACTGTTTATGCTGTTGCAAGGTATTTTTCAACATCTTCCCTAGCATTAGCAAGTTGTTTGTTTTTATAGCATAATAGATGCATTTACTACATAATAGCATCTCTCCTATTTTTTTTTTTAAATCAAAACATAACCTACACACAAACAACTGCATTATACAGATTCAGACTTGCGGCGCGAGCCTGCCTAAGTTTTAAAAAGGTAAAGGTGTCCCTTGACATTTAAGTCCAGTCGTGTCCGACTCTAGGGTGGTGCGGTGCTCATCTCCCTTTCTAAGACCAAAGAGCCAGCACTGTCCAAAGACGCTTCCGTGGTCATGTGGCCAGCATGAATACAGAACGCTGTTTACCTTCCCGCAAGCGGTACCTATTTATCTACTCGCATTAACATGCTTTCGAACTGCTAGGTTGGCAGGAGCCTGCCCATGTTTATGTGTCCCAAAAGTAAGGCACTTTTGTTGCACCTCTAGAGTAAGCAGTGCCAGTTCAAAGGCCAGTGCCATTCACTCTGCCGCCCTCCTCTTCCCGCACCACTGGACGCAGGTAGGTGCTGCGCCGGGTGGTGGGAGGATATGAGGAGGGAGGGCCGGGGTGGCGGGGAGGTGGCCATTGGCCAGCTAAGCCTGGGAGGGGGTGGGGATATCAGCGCCTTGCTGTGCTGATATCCCTATGCCCTTCCGGGGCCAGGTTGGCCTTACTCGGCCTCCCTGGATGCACACCAGCTAATGAGCTGGCACGCATCCGAGGAGGCCCATTGGGACCTCCAACACTTCCACCCGGGGATGGGGACGAATGTCCCCTTCCCCCAAGGTGAGCCCTGGCTATGCCGGCACGGGTTGCATCCTGCACAGAATGCAGCCGCCGGCCATTTAGGACGGCCCACTGCAACTTGCGCAAGATTGGGTTGTTGGTCTACACCTCTCCTGGTTCTGAGAGAGAAAATGTTTCCAGACCTGAGACCTTAAGAATTGAATGTAGTAGCACCAACTGCAAGCAAAGTAAGAACTGTTTCAATGAAATATCGGCAACAAACTCCAGATAAACACGTATTACTTGCATGTTCACCTGTTTATTGCTGTCTGTTGGGGATTCATGAGTAATTTCCCCTCTCTGTGAATTGCCCCATTTCAGTTTCTGTTCCTGGGGTAGAGAAGAAGGGGAAGGGACTATAATTACTGATTACCTTTCATTATTATTATTATTTTCATTTTTAAATAGCAAGGTAGCACTATTACACTATTTAAAAAAGAAAAAAATCAGAGGAAATCAGTAATTAAAGCATACGCAATCCATGTGAACAGGTCAGAAAGTGCCATTGGGGCAATTCACAGGGCAGCTGTTCAAGGGGGAAGTACTGTACTCACTAAGTACTGTACTCACTAATAGTGAATACAGTACTTTCCCCTTGAACAGCTGCCCTGTGAATTGCCCCAATGGCACTTTCTGGGGATCTGGGATCAATAGGAAGCTGAACTTGCCAAGAAGAAATATTCGACACTCCAAGGCATAGGAATCCCCCAAAAGTCATGATAACACAATGGTCAAACTGGAGCTGCAGGTGCATTTTATTTATTTTTTTAAATGGCCACAAATCAAGTCTGGGAAAACACAAGAACAAAGTGCAGAAAGCCCTGGAAATTAATCATTTGGAAACAATCAGAGGCGTCGCTGTGGCGTGGCGGGGTGTGCGGGGGGCACCAGGTGACGTGCGTGCACACGCGCGCAGAAAGGTGACGCGCGCAGAGGTGCGCATCGCCTCCCCCGCGCGTCGCCTGGGGGCCTCCCGCGCACCTCGCCAGGTCGGCTCCGGGCGCCCCCTCAATCGGGAGAGTCGGCTCAGGGACGTCTTCCCCGGCCGGCTGCCCGGGGCCTTCTGAGCAAGACCCGCTGCGCGAACGTTATTTATAACGTTCGTTTTGCACATGCTCAGACTGTTACTGAGGGAAAAGGGCAGCCCTTTTCCCTCAGTAACAGTCTGAGCATGTGCAAAACGAACGTTATAAATAACGTTCGCGCAGCGGGCCTTGCTCAGAAGGCCCCGGGCAGCCGGCCAGGGAAGACGTCCCCGAGCCGGCTCTCCCGATTGAGGGGGCGCCCGGAGTGGCGACCCATCGGTCGCCCCCACCCCCAAATCGCGGCGCGGCCGTGCCAAACATTTATAAAGGGGGGGTGTCAGGGGAGGAGTCACTAGGTGACGCGCGCGCCCCGCTCTGGGGCAGCGTGCGCCCTAGTGACGCCACTGGAAACAATGTCATGTGGATGCTCCATAAAAAGTGAACGAATAAAGGATGGCAATTCCAGAAAAAAGGTTTCGTGTGGCAGCACCCTGTCTCCGCTCTAACCTTAAGTGTAATTTTCATTTCACAGTCAGAGAAATAGGGATGGGTAGAAATGCGGCCAGGGCTGTAGAATAAAGAAGAGGATAGAGATGGAGGCAGATACAGAAGAGAGGCAGGAAAGGGAAGACTAAGATAAAGGAGTGAAGAAAGGCAGAGAAGGGGAGAAGGTCATGAGCGTGGGGGGGGGGGGTGGACATGGAGCCAAAGGATTAACAGGAAAAGGTATGGGGTGGCTAGCCACTAGGTAGACAAAGGGAGCCAAACAGATGAAAGGAGAGAGGGGGAAAGCAACGGATTATGTAGTATGTGCAACTCCAACTCCTCTAAATCACTGGAAACCAAAGAACTTTGGAGTTTGTCTGTTGTAAGATTGGAAAACTGGGAACGAAATCAGTGTAATTCTCTGACGAATTCAGCCTGCCTGGAACAGTAGGCTCAGAGAAGCACTCTGGCCTATTGATAAGACTGCAAATCGATGATCTCAGAGGACCTTGGTCTGCAACAGCAGAGGATTCATAAAACTGGTATCTCAACACCATCCTGAAGGGGATTGGAGTCAGGTGAAACATTAAATTTGTGTAACGTTTCTGAAAAACAATCCCTCGTCCTGGACAAGGGGTCTAAAGAAGCGCCTATGTTTGGTTTTTTTCCAGTGTTCCAGATTGCAGGACAGCAGTTGCTGTTTCTACCAGCTCAGCTGTGATTGGACTGGTGGCCCTCCTCCCTTTCTCCAGTGCTTTCTCCAGCGCCAGTTTCTCCAGTGTTGGTAGACAGCCACACCTGGTTGCTGATGGTGTACGTCACTCGGTGATGGGCATTCAAGCAATTGGCTTCGGTAAAATGCACGTGCTTGTTGTGGCAAGCGCTTGCTTAACTAAAAATCCCCTTCCAAAATGAGAGCAGAAAGCCACTTCCACCCCTTCCCCTTCCCCGCCTGCCATGCACATGAACTCAGTGGCGTCCTATCATGGGGGGAGCTGGTGTGCTCCACCCCAGGCGCCGAGCTTCCGGGGGGCGCGGCAGCCGGGCTTGGCGCGGCGCGGCACCAGAGCCCGGCTGGCGCGCCCCTTGGAAGCAGCGCGCCCACTCGGTGCGTCACCGGCTTCCGGAGGCTCCGCTCTGAGGCCGGGACAAGCCCTCCTCCGAGCGACCGCCCAGTTTGCCCTCAGAAAGGTTCTGCGCATGCGGGAAAAAGGAATAAAAGGTGCATCGACACGTTGGACCTTCTCAGAAGGCCCTGACTGCCGAACTGGGCGGTCGCTCGGAGGAGGGCTTGTCCCGGCCTCGGAGCGGAGCCTCCGGAAGCCGGTGACGCGCCTAGTGGGCGCGCTGCTTCCGGGGGCTCTGGTCCGGTGCCGCGCCACTCAGTCCCGAGCCCGGCTGCTGGGGGGGTGCGGAGCCAGCCTCGACTACGGGGGCAGTCCAACCCCCACCCTCCCAGGCGCCGGGAGGGCTGGGAACGCCACTGCATGAACTACAGTTGTGCTTTGCCCCCTAGTGCTTTTAGTGTGGAAGTGCAATCTAAAACAAACTGCTTTTGCAGGTACTGTACTGCCAAAACACAGAAAATGCTGAAGCCACCAGACCACGTGCTGTGCTGGTGTGATCATCATTAGGCAGGTTGAAAAATCTGAACTTTTCTGAGACCACAGCCACAAAAGGCCTGATTCAATCAGAACCACGGAGGGAGGGTGTGAAACAGGCAACATATATGGTTAGAAGCAAATTTGCTTTTAAATTTTAGATCGAAAACTATTGTAACCGGCAACTATGTATAGTGAAACAGGTATCACGGGTAACCCGGTCATAATTAAGGCTTAAAAGTAGCGATCCAGCTGATTTTAGAAAATCATACCGGGCAGCTTTCGTCATTTTTCTAAAATCAGCTGGATCGCTACTTTTAAGCCTTAATTATGACCGGGTTACCCGTGATACCTGTTTCACTTGCTTTTAAATATTTATTTGTATCAAGTGCCTTTTTGATTTGTTTATTATCAATTAATAACCAAGGAGCTCGGGGCTACAGCGTTCCTAGGTGCATCCCAATTAAAGTTGCGACTACACTCAGAGAGTTGCTCTGATTCCGAAACCAAACTGAACCTAATGTTTATAAATGCAGCACCCCCAACACTTTTTGATAGTTAACATAAGAACATAAGAAGAGCCCTGCTGGATCAGGCCAAAGGCCCATCTAGTCCAGCTTCCTGTATCACACAGTGGCCCCACCAGATGCCTCAGGGAGCACAAGACAACACGATACTTGTATCCTGTCGCCACTCCCTTGCACCTGGCACAAAGAAAACCAGTTACGGTGGCGTAATAGCTGGAAAAAAGCCAGTTGGTTCTGAGTTCAGAAAAACCAAACTGGAAGGGGACATTTGCACAAGAAAAGTGGCAAGCACAGGAACAGTTAAGTGCCCCGCCCTCCTGCCCACAGATTCTTCTCGTCACACACAGACACACACCGATTCATGTTACCTCAGCATCTTTAAGATTGGGAACCTGCGTTTTCTGAGGGAAGATAAAATTCCACCCTCATTCCCCTTTGTAACTGTGCTCTCCTTTCTTTTCAATACACGTAAGGGTTGCCCTTCACCAGCTCCCCCAACAACACTGATTCCACATGTATAATAAGAATCCCCTCTACTACGTTCTGGTCTCATTCTTCCCATCTTCTTCCTTTTCCAGTGAAACAGGGTCTTCTTGAGATTTGCCTGTAAAAGAGAAAAAGGAGGGATAGAAACAGGTCAACAGAGGGCCAAAGAAAAGAGGCTGCAGGAGACCCACAAACAAGGCCTCCTGTGGTCCTTTCCCAAAGATCAAATAAACCACACGGTGGTTTATGGGGTGTGTGTGACTTATGGGGGTGACTTACGGCCCAAACCTATTGGCACCGTAAACTGATGGAACAAACGTTCCGGCGGTGTACGGCACTTTTCGGCTATCGCAAAAGGCGACATGCCAGAGTGCGCAGCCTGGCCACCGCTGCAAGTGGCGAGTGTCCGGCTCCATGCGCCAGTGGCCTCTGGACACCTGCCGGCACAGGTAAGTGTGAGCAGGGGAGGAAGGGAGGTAGGGGTTGGTGGAACAGGGTAGGGGATTGGCAGAACTGGGTGGCAACGGGGCATGGAGGAGGGCGGATAGGGACTGGGAAGGGAGCGAGTTCAGTGACAGCGGTGTCCACCTAATCCTAACCCCCTTCCCGGCCTTGATCCCTCAAGACCCAGAGGCCCGGCATGGGCTTACCCTGGGGCAAGGGAACAAATACTCCGAGGAGGCCTCCAGAGGTCAAAACTCCCCTACGGGATACAACTCAAGAACCTATCTAGTCCAGCTTCCTGCTTCTCACAGCAGCCCACCAGATGTCTCTGGGAGCACATGAGACAACAAAATACCTGTATCCTGTGGCCACTCCCTGCATTTGGCATTCAGAGATAGGCTACCTCTAAAACCTGAAAGTTGCATACAGTCATCACAACGTGAACCTATGATGAACTTTTCTTTGATAAATCTGTCCAATCCCAGGCATCTAGTCCAACTGCCATCACCACATCCTGTGGCAAGGAGCTCCATGGATTAATTTTGTGCTTGGTAAAGAAAGATTTCCTTTTGTCTGTTCTAACTCTTCTGACAATCAATTTTAGTTGATGTCCCCTGATTCTGGTGTTGTGCGAGAAGGAAAAGAACTTCCCTCTATCCACTCTGTCCATCCCAGTTATAATTTTATACGTCTCAATCATCACCCCCCCTCAGGTGCCTTCTTTCTAGACTGAAGAGCCCCAAACACTGTAGCCTTTTCTAACAAGGGAAATGCCCCAACCCACTAATCATTTTGGTCGCTCTCTTCTGCATGCTTTCCAGTTGCACGATCTCATTTTCAAGATGTGGCAACGAGAACTGGGCACAATGGAATTTTTTTTGGGGGGGGTTGCTCTAATGTGCATCACTTTACAGTTACTTACAATAAAGTACATCTGCCAGTTTGCCACACATTCCCTCCAGTTTGGAAAGATCCTGCTGGAGCTCTTCAAAATCCATTCTAGATTTCACCACCCAGAAAAGTTTAGTGTCCTCTGCAAACTTGGCCACCTTGGAACCCCAAATTCCTGGTCATTTATGAACTTGAAGCACACTGGTCCCAAGACCCTTGGGGTGCACTACTTTTCACCTCTCTCCATTGAGAGTACTGCCCGTTTACACCCACTCTTTGTTTCCTGTTCTTCAACCAGTTCCTAATCCATAAGAGAACCTGTCTTCTTATTCCCTGATCGTTGAGTTTTCTCAGGAGCCTTTGGTGAGGGACTGTGTCAAACTCCTTCTGAAAGTCCAGATATATAATAACAACAGGTTCATCCACACCCGTATGCCTGTTGACCTTTTCAGAGAACTCTAAAAATTTGTGAGGCAAAACGTACCCTTACAGAAGCCATGCTGATTCTCCTTCAGCAAGGCTTGATCTTCTATATGCTCCAAAATGTTGTCCTTGATAATTAGGCTTTTTTTTATGATTTCCACATTGGAAATACAGGACAAAAATCTGACAGAACTTGCAGTTCACAGAACAGATGCTACACTTCCTCTATACTTCTTTCACATTGCTGTTTTGACCAAGCCGCCATACATGTCTTTTTTCCTCTAGGAGATGCAGGTTGAGATCCAAATTCAGTTAATTGCAACTATCTACACATCCGCTGTCACTCACCTTTGTGCGTCGCATTCAAGAAATGCATTGCCAGGAAATCACAGTGCCGGGTAGGTGACATCTGCATGACTTGGGGCAACTCTGCGCTAATGCGGAAGAAGTTCTGCTCTGTGGCATTGTAGAGCGGCCAGTGCACCTCTCTCGGCATGGATCCAGTGGGTTTCCTTAGGAGGAAATGAAGACATCATCATCATCCAGTGGTTTGGGGTAAATTTTGCAGCACAATGAATAAAACTAATGATGCTGGAAGCAGCATCAAATTGCCACCTGTGCATTTTCAGGAGTGAATGGTTTTTCTTGCCACTTCATTGGTCCAAACTAGACCTGCACACAAATGTATGCAATAGAGGCATGCTTCCAACAGGAAATGTACAGCATCCCATTTGTAAAAAATAAAATAAAAAAAGAAATAACAGCTAAGTGGGGAGAGCAATATTGTGTGTGACCAGGGTATGCAGAGAGAGGGGGAGAAGCCCACTATCTCTCCCCATGCGCTGTTTTCAAGCTAACACAAACACACACACACACACACAAAAGCAGAAATTAGTTCCTACAGTGGCCATTTCCTCATGTCACCGTTTTGGGTGCTGACACTATTGGGGGGGGGAGGTTCTTCAGCTTTAAATCAATAAACGGGGGAAGAGCAAACCTCCCCGTCTTTTCTTCACCTTCATGTTGACCAGGATCACCTCCCCACCACCACCACCACCCCAGCTTGGCCATTTTCTTTTACAAACAAGAGGTACTTCTGTTTGGAAACATGCCTCTATCGCTCACATTTGCATGCACATCAAATTTGTCCCTTAGTCAGTTGGCATGCTTAGATCTGAATATATTGAAATGCATTTAAATGTGGATTGCTGTTTTGTTTTTGTTTTCCTCTGGAACAAGGAGATGGGGCCTTGTGAGCCCTGTGCTAGGGGCCCGCCTATGGCCACGCAAGGGCCCACATCTATGCCTGGCCAATGTGGGCTCACTGCAGCTGTACCTCATCATGGCCTTCTGGTAAGCCTGCCTACTGGTGCCCAGCAGGAATACTGACCAGGCCCCAGGCTGCAGAGACGCAAGAGTCCTCCTTCCCCACTCACAGGAACTCACAGGAACCAGGAGATTCCCAGACAGCATGAGGGGGGAGCTGGTGCACTGCACACACATGCTTTCCAAAGCATGGGGGAGCGGGAGCCCACTATTGGGGTGCCCCACAGGACTTTTGCCCTAATGCTCCCCAAAAGCTGGAGCCACCACTGCTTTGGAGAAGAGGGCAGGATCTCCTCGAACCCTAGTGATGTTCTGGAAATCAGACTCTCCTTATTATTCATATCTGATGCTTTTCATGGCTTGAAAAGCTACTTGTTATTGTGGGAGACAGATCAAAATGGAGTCAGACTTATGTTTAGTTTGAAATCAGGAGTGCTGTGTGTTTAAACTGACAGGCAGGGTGACTAAGCATATTTACGCACCCTCACAGACCTGCATGCTTGCATAAACATCAGGAAAACACGTGTGTTGTTATTGCCAGCACGGGTACAGTTATATAACTGCTTATCAAGAATAGCCTCATGGTGTTTACGTGTATGAAGGTATATAAACCTGTGTTTTACCTCATATTGGGGTGCGAGCTTATCTCGCACCCCTTGTACACAACTTGATGTCCTTGTGTGAAAGGAGTAAAATAAAGACTCCATGTTTTGAGTCACTTTGTTGTTTTCTGTTATCTGACCACAACCTGAGCCAAGAACCTATTCAGAGATTTTAACACCTAAGAAATTTATCTCTAACATTATCAGCTGAGCACACACTTCCTTCAAGATGTGATAGCTGCTTTCCTATAAAGCAGGCAGAATTATTCCCTCTGTTTCAGCACCCTGTAACCCATCGTCACTATTATCAGTGGAAGATGGTGCTCTCTCTCTCTCTCTCGTTCAGGATGACCTCATGTGTACAATGTGCATAACAACACAAGAGCCCAGGGTCTTGCTTTGCCATGGACCACCCACACCATTTAACGCAAGCAAGCAGGCACTGTATATCTGTAAGAGAAATCAATGCTTGGGTGTAAGGCACTCAGGAGGGGTGTCAAACTGGGGCTCCCTATAGCCAGTGGTCTCTGTTGCCTCACCTCCTGCACCAATAAGCATTCTGGTCCCTCAGCTGTCCAGAGAGACGTGAGTCAGGCACACAATCTAGGTCCAGGGAGAGTCTGAACCCTGGCAACAGATTCACAACCTAAATATGGTCTTCTCATCCCACAAGTCGATGATGGTGGTGGTGCATCAGGCCCTATACAACCCCTGCTTCCAAAGCCAGCTCTGCAATCTGAACATCACACCCAGAAGCCACACACAGGCCTGCCTTGCCTCTGACCAGTCCCTGGCCCATCTCTGACCACATCTCACACTTCTGGCCCCCATCTTCTCACCTGACTGATCTGATACTGGCACCAGCCCATTCTTGAGCAAACCTGGCTCTCTGCTTTTCATCTGCTTGATCTGGTATTCAGTGCCAGCCTGGTCTCAACCATGCTACATTCTCTCGTCCACTGCTTCACATCTCCCCACGCTACGACCATCTTCCTGAGCTGCAGCTTGTCTCAGAGCTTGACTAGACACTTACCCACTTCGAGCAAACTCTGCCCAGTATCTCATCACCCTGCGGCTCAGTGCAGCCTCAGCCTCTGTGTGTGACTGGTTTGTGCCCAGCACTGATGCCAGGGTTCCAAACAGGTAAGGTACCTCCGCACCGTGGGTTGCCCCTGCCCACTTAGGCCACACAGAGCCAGTAGTATAATGGGTAAAGGAGTAAACATATACAGGAGTCCCAGCTCCCACCATCTTTGCAGTAATGTCAGCCATTGGGCACACAAACTCATAATCTCTAGAAAATTGAGCCATTGCCCAGCGATAGCGCGCTGGACCACGGGAATCTTCACTGTATTTCTGTGCTAAAGCCTTGACCGTGTTTTCCGGCACTGCTGCCATATTATTCTGCATGCCTACCAGCAGCAGTTCCCAGGTCAGTATACCATCATTTACAATCATATGGGAAAAAATATAAAACACAATGGCCGAGCCTTCATCAGCAGTGACACCAGTGAGAACTGGTTTCCCCTGAATAAGTCCAGTCTCAATAAGCTTTCGTGGTTCATCAAGAAGGAAGTCCCCATCCGTGGTTGGATAGAAGAGGAAATCCAGGCTGTAAAAAGCTGTCTCTTCAAAATCCTTCCCTTGTAGACAGCTCACCACAGCACTGTGATTTTGTGTTGCACAAACAATTAAGTGGCTAAACTTCAAGGCATCCTGCTTTGCCTTCTCAGGACTCTTCCAAGCCCAGGGAGCATTGGGGGCTCCACTCTGAAGCACGGCGCGGGCAAAAAGGGGCTGGCTGGCTGGTGAGAGGAGGTGGAAACCCACCGAGGCTGCTCCAGCACTGTGACCAAAGAGGGTCAACTGAGCTGGGTCACCGCCAAAGACAACTGCATTCTCCTTCACCCACTTCAGAGCCAGATGTTGATCCCATAAGCCCACATTTCCGGGGGCAGCCGGTGGCAAGTAAAGGAAACCCAGAACCCCCAAGCGGTAATTCATGGAGGCCACAATGACGTTCTCAGTAGCAGCCAAGGAAGCTCCGTTGTAGATATCCAGCGAGGCTGTGCCAGTGATAAACCCCCCACCATGGATCCAGACAAGGACAGGGACTGGAGTTGAGGGCCGTGGATGAGGGACCCAAATGTTGAGAAAGAGACAGTCTTCTGCGCATGGTGTGTTGGTGACCCATACTGCAGCATCAGGCGTTTCAGTGTTTGAAACCTTTCTCTGAGGACAGGAATTGCCAAAGCTGGTGGCCTCCCAGACATGGCTCCATGGCGGATGTGGAATTGGCTTCTGGAAACGCAGTTTCCCTAGTGGCGGTTCTGCGTATGGGATGCCCAGGAAGGCCGTCACGGTGCCAGAGCTAGCTGAGAGCTGCTTGCCTTTGATAGGGCCACTGCTGGTGACTAGCACAGTATCATCTTGAGAAGGAGAACTGGAAACCAGTAAGGCGTGGAGGAACAGAAAAGACAAGAAAAATAGGGAGAAACCAGGCATAGCAACTGCACCTAAAAGAAACAGAGTTCATTTGAAAAAATACAGCATATAAGGGTTTTCTCCACTAAGCAGGGTCATCTAAAACCCGTTCTTTTATTATTATTTTTAACCTTTTGTTTTTGTTTTGTTGTTTTTGGGCATCCCTTTGCTGATTATCTTTTTTCCCAACAGAAAATGAATTTGTTAGAGCCTGGCAGAACGTACGGGTAGGGGGAGGAATATTGCTGTTCTAATGGGGGAACAGTAATATTCCTTTCAAAATAAAATGTGCCAGATTATCACTGAACTCTTATCCTACAGATGTGCCTGCTTAAAATGCAAAAAGAACAGAAAAATTCCACAAGAGCAGCTGTGTTAGTCTGCTGCAGTTCTGTGGTATTAATTAAATTAATTAAAAGTGCAATCCTATCCAACTTACACCACTGGTGTAACCAGCAGTGCAGCGAGAACGGGAGGCCCCACAATGGAAAAGGCCTCCAAAAGGGATTTCCGTTCTGGGGCCTCCCGTTCTCGCTGCACCACTTGTTACACCAGTGGTGTAAATTGGATAGGATTGTGCTGTAAATTCATGAAATTGTTGGGAAAGTGGTCTAAATCAAGCTCCTCACCAACCCCTGCAAGAACAGGAGCAGAGGCAGTGGGGAAGGTTTCAAAGAAAAAAATACTTTACTGATAGTTCACGTGCACTGGCATCGCTAGCGGGGTGCGTGTGCGCCCAACACTGAGTGACACCAATTCACGTGGGGTCACGTGGGGGTAACACCAAGGTTGGGCAGACTCAGCTGTGAGCGGTATTTCTCACTGCTCACAGTTGAGTCGAATCAGTCTTGGCTTTGGCTCACAGGTAGAGCCGTTGAAAAAGCCAAAGAAGCCAAGGGGGGTGTTGCCCTATTCCAGGAGGGGTAAACAACCCCCCCCCCCGGCTCATTCAGCAACTCACCTATGCCCTGTGAGCCAAAGCCGCGTGAGTCGGAAGTGACTTGCGCGCCTTCGGCTCACAGGCGGGAGCCGCAAAGAAAGTTGAAGGCAGCAAAGGGGCTATCACCCCTTCGCTGTCTTCGGCTTTCTTTGCAGCTCTATGACCCAGAAGTAATTGACATGGCATGATGACGCTATCACACCACACCAGTTACTTCCAGCTTTCAGCTGGCACACCGCACCAGGTGATAATAAGGTAAGCTACTTCGCTGCTAAAATGTGCAACTCTGTTGATAGTACAGGTTCTAGATTTTGGAAAAGAGAATCCTAAAGCTATTGCCTTTGCATGGGTGTGTGAGATCTCATGGCATGGTGGGCTCCATGTGGCTGGTCCCCCTCTGGCTTATCTGACCTGGCTGGTTGGGAGGGCTTATAACTTCAGTCAGGCTGGTGGGTGAGAGCAGATCCTGCCCCTCTCAACCTGGTGCTGAATTGACTACTAGGAAGGGGGGGGGGAGAGAAAAGGAAGCCCTCATGTGGGGGCTTCCTCCTCCCTTTCCTCCCCATCTGACAGTCGGGATTGCTCTCAAGGGTCCTTAAGAATTGCTGGGAGGACCTCACCGGGTGCCATACAATTCACAGAAATCCAGGTGTTGAGCTAGTTAGTTGAGCTAGTAAATCTGGCATCCTCATGCTGCTGAACGTTTAGGCTGCTGCAAGTTGCACAGTAGCCAGTGATGGAGTAGATCATCCCTCTGTGGCCCTTGTGAAGCTGTGGGCCCCAATTACGTCCCCATAAAGTCCAACTTGGTGCACTGGTACTGCCCCTTTATGAACACCATTGGCCTTTTGATGCCCAATGATTGCATCTTGTTGATATAAATAGACTGACTTCCGTAGAGTATCTGTGCATGCAAGATTTATTATTTTATGTGTAACTTGTAAGCACTATTTTATAGTCAGTTAAAACGTATCTATAATAAACCACTTAAATAAGCCATATAGGTATCGTTAAGGTACCACAGGGCTGTTTGCGGTTTTTCCTGTAAAAATGGTCTGGCCCAGGGAATGGGGCTCGTTCCTTCTGTTTGTCAGTTTCAGCTTATCAACATCCAACTCTCCCCTTCAGGAGAGATCAAAGAGGACAATTCTGTTTACTACCCTTTGACTCCTTTAGCAAATAAGTCATAGTCCCTCAATATCCTGGGTTCTGGCTTTGGCCAGCTCCTTGTTTTGCCTTTTTTGATCAAACCTGCGTCTGCTCTTCTACATCCCCTGCTAACTACCTCATGCACGTCTGCACCAAGAGAGACAGTTAAAGGGAGATTCGAGCTAGATGTGCTGAGGCTGAGAATCACAATCTTGGTGAAATCTACTAGGATTCGGTTTTGATACCTGAATGATGTGCATGCACTGCAGCTTTTCAATCAATCACAAGCTGTGGTCTAAGACTTTCATGGCCGGCAGTCAGAGATAGACAAACTCACAATTTGCCTGCAAGCAAACACAAAATACAATTTTATTCAACCTTAGTGTTATGTTCTGGGGCCCTTGTCTGCATTAAAATGCAATTGCCTGGTGGGGGGGGGTTACATTTTTGTACATGAGTGCATCAGCGCATGTAATGTGTATCTTGTTTCATGAGTGTATTCTAGATGTTCTACTGTACATGTTTCTTCACTATCGAAATTTCATGATGGGAATCTTTGTACAAAGAAACACATTGTTACATTATAAAAAGTACAAGCTTTTCCTACTAGAGTACTTTAGCTTCAACCTTCACCTGAAGTAGAGGTCGCTGAACTCCAATTGCTGGCAGCGAACGCAGCTTCTGTAACCTTACTCCTAGTTCTGGAGTAGGATCCAGCTTTAAGGGATGCATGATAATAATATTTGGAACCAGCCAACTGTCTATTGGCGTGATCTTTTTGAGGCAGTGCTGCCACACAGAATGAGGCACACATGCAAAATGATCATTTGTATCGCAGAGGTACCCCACCGCCATTGGAGCCTATTGAAATGAAGTGAGCATGCACACAAGTTCCCTCTGCCAATGTGCATTTGCATCTGAGCATCAGTATTTTTTGTATGTCTATGAGTAGAGAACGGCAACAAAATTTGCATGTGCCAGTTCCAGAACTATTTCAGAAATTCTTCACACAGAACGCAAGGAAAAGGGACATGAAAAGTGGGACAGAGCAGAACCACAGAACAATAACCAAAGGAAATGGACGCGCTCTGCTCAGCCTTACACCTTGTTCAGGGAGGTCACCTTGCTTGCTGCCACTCCTTTTTTGAAGCAACTCAACAGGTCATTATCTCATCCGTTTGACAGATCAGCATCCCAAACCTTGCGTGCAAAAATGAGGTCAGGCAGCCTGGTGCTAGAACAGGTTTCTGACTTCCATCCTTGCAGCAGTACTTCTTCTGTCCCCTCCCTGCTCAGAGATCACTCTCCCGTTCTGGTCCATTCATAGCAGCATGTCATTCTTCTGCACATCAAAGACTCACCTCCCTTCTCCTTGGTGCAGTTTTTCTAGTCCTCAGTGCCCCTCACAGCCCAGTCCAAAGGGCTGCTACTGAGGTTTATGTGTTGCTTGCAAATCTTAGAAAGAAGCCTTTCAGAGAACAGAGCTGCCTCCACGAATGCATGTGATTGTGAAGGGCAATGACCAGCTGGGCTCTACACACTCCGTTGGAGGAGGCCCCATCTTGGCAGGGAAAAGGGACAAGCAGGGGAGCCAAGAGAACAGGCGTTGCATAGAGTGGGAGGTGCTGCAGGTAAGAAGGCCTCAGCTGTCTGCTTTAGGGAATGGGGCTAGAGATAGTCAAAACTAGTAGGGGGCCACCACCAAGAAAGCTTGCTCCAACTGAACTTCTAATAGCGATGGAAATTGCAAGAGGGCTTTTCCGAAATATCTTACCAGATGGGCAGTTTCATGTGGAGGAAGGCAGGCCTTCAAATACTTTAATCTTAATTGTTGCAACTAGAGGGCACAAAGGTTGTATGAACGGTACATAAAGTATATTGCAAAATATTTCGCAATTGTGCAATAAGCAGTGATTTTTTTGAATTGAGCGGAAACATGATAGAGAGACCTACTCGTAAACCTACTCGTTTACGATAGAGACCTACTCGTAAAGCCCAAGTGTTGTGGGATCCATGGGTCTACCTGAGGACAAGAGGAAATACATTATAAGAGAGTGCCATGGTTCCCAAACTATGTGCCACGGCGTTCTGGGATGCTGCAATGAACTCACGGGACACTGTGGAATATTTCAAAAAAAATAATGAAAACACAGGGACAGAACTATTAGGTGGGCCTATGGACGCCGTGAAAAAATATGGGTGCTGTGAACCAGGAAGTTCAGGAACCTGGGATAGTGTAATAAAAAAAAAGTTAGAGGACTAACCCACAGTCACGCTTCAACTTGCCTCTCCAGACCTCATCAATCAATAGAGGATGTACCCTGCCTAGGACATCTCAGTGTGATGTGGTGTGTCAAATACTGCTTTCCCTTATCTTGCGATATACCAGCCTCTGCTTCCCCTGAATTGGAAAAAGAAGAGGGAGCTGGCACAAAAGAGGAAGTGTGGAGGAGAGGAGAGTAGTGAGCTAAAGCCACCCCCTGTTCCTTTTCCGATCCAGGGTAATGGGAGTAAAATGGACAGCAGTGGAGGTGAGTGGGTGGATGGAGGTGGGCGTCTCATGCCAATTTGCTGCCTGAGGCATTTGCCTCAGTTGGCCTTATGGATGGGCTGACCCTGACTGGGACTGCTGTCAAGGTGAAAGTGCTTCCACCTCACTAGTGACCTTTCTGCAGGATTGGGCTTCTGCACAAGTGTACATTTCTCATATGTTGTGCATGATCTATACATTTTCCCTCGGGGCCACACCTCTATTGTGGCGATAATACTGCATTTTCCCAACACTGACTCCACAATGTTTTCAACCAGAGACACAGGTTGTTAAAAGTGTTTTTGGAGAAGAACTAAGATGCGAAATGAATGAGAGGGGATGGGGAGAGAATCCAAAGGGTTGATAACGGAAAAACATGCAATGGTAAGTAAAGCTGGCAACAACAGCAATGGCAGAAGGGGAAATGCAAGGCCATTGGTATCCTTTTGAGCTTGTGAAAGTAGTCTCCATTGGAGACAATGGATGTTTCTGCTGCAGCATGTTGAAAATGCAGCAATGCCATGGGTTGGGCATGTTTATATGAACTGAAGACCGCTTCCACTTACATTTACGACCATCTTAAAGGAGGACCATGCTGTGCCTTTTACAAGTAAGTGATGGATAGAAATTAAGAGAAGATTTAACCAGCCTGGAGGTGAGGAAAGCTGCATTTGGGTGCTTTTTCTGCATATCGCGCACCTCTGAAAGCTTCAGAGTTGTCTTCCCAGAAAAGGAAAAGATGGCGGCCTTGCATTGGATGATTTAGCTCACGTGATTTGTATATAGATCATATGAATTAAAACTGGAACTAATTTACTTGCAATATTTGTTACCTGCAGAACTTTGTTGACTATCTGCAGAAGCTGTCATCTTCAGGAATGATTTGTTCTGGGGTCTACTCAATTGGCCTTAGTTTGGGAGTTTGGGATGCATGCACTTCTGTGGGCTACTTGTCTCCTTCCTGCTAGAAGTCGAAGTGATGGCCATTAGTATAGATGGCTTGGAACAAGGATCAAACCAAGAATCAATGAGTACTTGCTCAATGGGACATCTATGTTGCAGGTGCAGAGCACCTCTGATTAGCATAAGCTGGGGATACGCAGCAGGAATTGGTCTTGACTTCAATATTTTGGTTCTGATTTCCAAGGACTCCTGGCTAAACTCTATTTCCAGGGTTTAACAATCGTATATGATGGAAGATCAGGCAGGAAGTCTCTTAGAGGAATCCACAAGCCCCACCATTGTGAATTGACATCATGTCCCCTTGTAGCCTGCTAAAAAGGAAGACTCGACTCAGTCGTATTTTTATTCTTTTAATAAATGGTCAGAAAATCTTGACATTTTTAACTCGATTAACTGCCAAAAATAGTTGGTAAAGAGGCCTAGCTCTCCCATAATTCAAACACTGGTCTAGTACAACTTGAGAAAGATATGATTTCCTCAGATCAGCCACCACTACAATTTAATCCTCACTTTCTTCACTTGCCTAGAGGGCCAGATGTATTTCCTGTGAAACATATCTTTATACTGAACCAGAATATTGGTCCATCAAAGTAATTGTCGATTGACTGTAAATTGCTCTTCAGAGCAGACTAGAGTCTTTCCCAGCCCTACCTGGGGATTTATATTATTTATTTCTTGTATCTAGTGCAGTGGTGGCCAACCTTTCAACATGAATGCTGGCCCTTTAAATGGTTGCATAGGTGAGGGTATTTCAGCAGGTGCAGCTGCTTTAGCAGCACCATCAGCACATGCAGCTGCCAAGATTCTGTCTTCTACACAACTCTTAAGAACACAGTAGCCCCAATGGTGGAAGGTTGGCCACCCCTGATCTAGTGCTATGCACTTGTGGTCCACTTTCTCTAGTGATCAGAAGCTCCAGGGAGCAGCACTACCTGGGTCCTGGCTTCCCTAGGAGAAGAAAGCACTGGCAGCCTATGGCACCTGCAGTATTTGCTCTATTGACAAATATTCAGGTTGAGCACTAAATGGAGGTAGGTAGCAGAGCAATCCTGACCAACCACAACAGGCCACATCAGTTGGCTAGAGAGCAACTCTGGGCTCCCAGACACTTGGGCTCTTGACTTGCTCTTGTCCTTAGCTTCCATTCCAGCCTATGAATCATCATCAAATCTCACATCTTCCTGTCTGTTTGCAGGTATTACCATTTACCAGTTTTTCCACTGGAACCTCCCGTTCTTTTAGGGAAGTTTCCCATTCAGTCATCCGTTCAAGGTGCTTTCTGGGATCGTAGGATCGTTAATGCCTCTTTAAGGGCCTCTTTAAGGGCCTCAATGATTCCCTGAACTGGCAGCCCAGAGCTCTGCTTTTAAGTGATCAGTTCATCTTCATGAACACAACCCCAGCCCCATTACCTAATTTCAGACCAGTATTTATATCCTGCCTTTTCCCTGCAAAAGTGACTTCCCTCAAGTTAAACAGGCTTATGGGTTGCTGTCCTCCAATTCCCTACATCTGCATATTTACATCGCAATCCTATCCAACTTATGCCACCGGTGTAACTAAGCTCAATCCTATCCAACTTACACCACCGGTGTAACCCAGCGGTGCAGCGAGAACGGGAGGCCCCAGAACGGAAAGGGGATTCAAATCCCCTTTGAAGATTTGAATCCCCTTTCCGTTCTGGTGCCTCCCGTTCTCGCTACACCACTGGGTTACACCGGTGGCGTAAGTTGGATAGGATTGCGCTGTCATCTAATGATCTAAGGCAGGGGTTCCCAACCTGTGATACTAGTACCACCAGTGGTACTTCGGCCGACTGCTGGTGGTACTTGGACCACTGGAACCCCACTCTGATGCAGTGCTTTTGGTGGTGCATCTTTGCTCCCAAGAAGCTCCTGCCTTTGGCCAAGCCTCTCAGGAACACTGAGAAGAGTCCTCCCACCTGCCCAGAGTCTCCTCCCTGTGTTTTCTGGCCTCTGAAAGTAACTGGTGATAATGTCATTGCCAGTCACTTCCGGTGGTACTCAGAAGGAGAATGGTGCTGGAGGTGGTACTCAGCCGGAAAGGGGTTGGGAACTCCTGCTCTAAGGATGTCTATGCAATCCCAAGGTCGTTTAGAAAAGCAATTTAAAGCCGCAATCAAATTATTAAACACACTAGCGTCGCTCCGGTAGGGGCGGGGCTGTAAGTATCGCTGCGGTCATAGTCTCTTTACCGAGCGAGGAGGAGGCAGCCCCGCCCCCTCACTGTCCGAGCCAGTCCCCTACGGAGAAAGCAGCAGGCAGGGTCTCTTCCCTGCCGGTTTCTCCGTAGGGGACTGGCTCGGACAGTGAGGGGGCGGGGCTGCCTCCTCCTCGCTCGGTAAAGAGACTATGACCGCAGCGATACTTACAGCCCCGCCCCTACCGGAGCGACGCCTCTGATTAAACAGTCAATGACAAAAACAATCAAAACAACTTAATCCCACAATGAAAACATCTTAATCCCACAGATCTCTTCTGTGAATCCTGTCTTTTAAGCTTTGGTCCCATTCTTTCTGCCTTCCTCGCGGCCAGGGAGAACAGAGTATTCGGCAGGTTTATCTGCAAAAGGGAAAAAGAAGGGAGGGGTAGAGCTGAGGAGCTGAGTGCAACCAGTCAGCAAGGTCTTGCAAGCCAAAGGCAGGGGGATCCTCAGGACCTCACATGCGCTGAGAACAGGAAGATGCGCTTTCCCAGGAGTAAGAAGACCCACTGAACACAATGGGAAACTCACTTCTGAGGAAACATGTAGAGGACTGTGCTGTAGGTCTCTGAATACCAGCTTGTCTGCTGGTATTGCTGCTGCCTCTGGGAAGCGACAGCAGCAGAGAGACGTTTGCTTACATGTCCCACTTCTGGGCTTCTTCCCAGGGACATCTGGTTGGCCAATGAGTGAAACTCTCCGCTGATCTCACAGGGCTCCTCTTCTGTCCTTGCTTTCTATTCGAAACAGGCTTTAGTCAGTTTCACTAATGTCAGTTTCACTTCTCACAGCTTCTTTTTTTAAGTCATTTTTTTCTTTGGTCCCTGTCAGTTTCTCCGCTTTCCTACAGATGCCATTTGTGCTACCCTATTAAAAACAGTTCATCAGCCCAATCCTATGCATGTCTACTCAGGATCAAGTCCCACTGAGTTCAATGGGACTTACTCCCAGGTAAGTGCGTATAGGATTGCAGCCTCACTCACATAGAGTCGCCTCTCTTTTATGTTTCACATAGTTAAGGAAATTCATCAAGGGTTCTGATACCATCATATTATGCAAACAACGTAGTTGTCTCACCCTTTTAAAGTACATTCTGCTTTTGGGGATAAGATATTTGAAGTTTACACTTAAGAATGAACAGAATGAAGGAGACAAGCAGACATATGCAAACATGGTACATGCCAACACTACAGAGAGCCAAGGTTAACAGTGCTGCCTGTTGACAAAGACCTACTGTGCAGTAACAGCCAACAGCCCAAGGCCATGCAGCCAAATGTTTAAAGTCCCCCCCCAAAAAAAGAGGAATGTAATACTGTATATGCATTGCCAAATGTTCCTGATTTTAAGGTAATTCCTCCTTTCCCACTTGCCCTGTATTACACACGGCAAAAACTAGTCTCTAGGTCATGGGTGGTGAACCTCCGGCCCGCGGGCCGGATCCGGACCCCGAGGCCATCTGGTCCGGACCATGGAGAGATTGCCCGGAGGCCGCCCAACCGGCCCCCAGAGGCTCCGCCGGGTCCGCACGTCCTCCCGGGCTGCCGGCTCGAACCCTTTTGACCAGGCCATCGTCGGTGATTTCGCACATGCGTACAATGCCGATGAGGGCAACTTGCCCTCATCGGCATTGTACGCATGAGCAAAATCGCCGACGAGGGCCTGGTCAGAAGGGGTCAAGGCAGCGGCCGGGGAAGACGTGCCGAGGCCCTCTCCTGGTCTCCGGAGTCCGTGCATCACCTCCGGAGGCCGGAAGAGGGCCTCCACAGTCCTCCCAGGCCGCCGGCTCCGCCCCTTCTGACCAGGCAACTTGCCCTCATCGGCGTTGTACGCATGTGCGAAATCGCGATGTGGGCCTGGTCAGAAGGGGCTGAGCCAGCGGCCGGGGAGGACATGCGGAGGCCCTCTCCCGGCCTCCGGAG
Source organism: Plestiodon gilberti rubricaudatus (assembly GCA_026170595.1). Lineage (NCBI taxonomy): Eukaryota > Metazoa > Chordata > Lepidosauria > Squamata > Scincidae > Plestiodon > Plestiodon gilberti. Next base: position 249,463,954 of record JANXHW010000002.1, read on the forward strand.
GCTTCGGACGGTGAGCGCGGAATCTCTGGAGGCCGATCGGGGGGCGGGGGCCCCCAAAGATAATTAATTAAATAAAAATGGCGGACGGCCTTACGGACGGCCCGCAAGCAAATGGCCCTCGGCAGGGAAAAGGTTCTCCGCCCCTGCTCTAGGTTCACAGAGCACATGCTACATTGCTATGTTCCCACTTCACATTGCGGTTAGGGTCCAGCTGCTGGACAAGACTACGAGCCAGATGGGAAAGATATCTGCACATCATCCCTTACCCAAAGGACCTGAACTCACATTTGGGTGCTGCATTCAAGGACTGTGTTGCCAGAAAATCACAGTGTAGGGCTGGTGATATCTGCCCGATTTGAGGTGCTTCATCTGTGCTGATGTGGAAGACGTCCTGTTTGGTGGCATTGTAGAGTGGCCAGTGCGCCTCACTAGCTGTGGACCCAGTGGGATTCCTGCGAGGGGGAGGGGAAGGACAACATCATCGTCGGATTCCAACCACAGCCTGAGGTTTCACTTCACGCAATGAGAAAACATTGAGGAGAATGACTGACACTGCTGGAGTCTGCATCTGGTTGCCACTATGACAGGTGAAGAGCTGGTGTTGTTGGCTTATTATTACCTACAGCCCAATCCTATATAACCACACACACACACACACACACACACACACACACACACACACACACACACCGATGCAGCCATGCCACCGGAGCACTTGCTGTTTCCATCTGGAAGAAAGCACAACGTATCCTTAAACCTCAGTCATGTCGAGGACGTCAGCCTAACCTTTGTCCAAAAGACAGCCACTTTATCACTGCTGCCTTTGAGAATCTGTTTCATCTGCTTGCTGGTGCGCTCCAGGAAGCGCTATAAGCATGGAGACTCTCTATGCTTACAGTAACATCTGACTAAGGCTGCATTCATGCCCAGCACCAAAGTTTTATTTATTTATTTATTTTTCACGTTTTTATACCGCCCTTCCTCCAAGGAGCTCAGGGTGGTGTACATGGTTCCTTCCTTCCTTTTGTCCTCATGATAGCCCTGTGAGGTAGGTGAGGCTGAGAGATGGTGACTGGCCCAAGGTCACCCAGGAAGCTTCATGGCTGAGTGGGGATTTGAACGTGGATCTTTCAAATCTAAGTCCAACGCCAGAACCACAACACCATCCCGGCTCTCACTACAACACCCTGGCTGAGCAGGCAACGTATTTAGAAGACTTTGCAAAGAATGCTTAATGCCTTACCCATTCCTGGCAAAGTTTGCCCAGTATCGCATCACCCGGCGGCTAAGTGCAGCTTCAGCCTCCGTGTACGATGGGTCTGTTCCTTGGAGTGACGCGAAGATCCCAAACACGTAAGGTATCTCAGCTCCATGGTATGCTCCTGCCCATTCAGGCCACAAAGACCCAGCAGGGCGTTGGTTGAACGAGTAAACATATATGGGACTCCCGGCTTCTGTCACCTTTGCAGCAATTTCAGCCAACGGGCAGGCAAAGAAGTAATCTCTAAAAAAATGAGTCAAGGTCTGTCGGTGGCTTTCCGGCTCAAGGCGAGACTCGCTGTATTTCAGTGCTATAGCTTTGAGAACCCCTTCATTAACTTTCCTTTGAATAACTGCGGCCATCACTTCCAGGGGCTCCTTCCATGTCATTTTCCCATCATTGGTTCTAATATCAGGAAACATGAGATATGCAATGCTAGCCCCCTCATCAGCTGTAATGCCAGTGAGAACCGGTTTAGCTGGAATAGCTCCAGTCTCCAAACGTTTTTGGGGCTCGTCTGTCAGAAATTCCCCATCAGTGGTCAATGAGTAGATACCACCTATTTCAGACAGCCACTGGAACCCAATTTCCTTCTCCTGTAAGCAGCTCACATCAGCACTCTGATTATCTGAACCACACCCCATTTGGCGGCTCACTCTCACAGCCTCTTCCTTGGCCTCCGCAGGACTCTTCCAACCCCAGGGAGAATTGGGAGCTCCACTCTGAAGTACAGCGCGGGCAAAAAGGGGCTGGCTGGCTGGTGAGAGGAGGTGTAAACCCACTGAGGCTGATCCAGCACTGTGACCAAAGAGGGTCAACTGAGCTGGGTCACCACCAAAGACACCTGCGTTCTCCTTCACCCACTTCAGAGCCAGATGTTGATCCCATAAGCCCACATTTCCGGGGGCAGCTGGTGGCAAGTAAAAAAAACCCAGAACCCCCAAGCGGTAATTCATGGAGGCCACAATGACATTCTCAGTAGCAGCCAAGAAAGCTCCGTTGTAGATATCCAGCGAGGCTGTGCCAGTGATAAACCCCCCACCATGGATCCAGACAAGGACAGGCGCTGGTGTGGAGGGCCGTGGATGAGGGACCCAGATGTTGAGAAAGAGACAGTCTTCTGAAAGCGGTGTGTTGGGAGCCAGCATGGCTGCATCAGGGAAGTGAGTCATATTTAACTGGGGACAAGAATTGCCAAAGCTGGTGGCCTCCAAGACATGGCTCCATGGCTGATGTGGACGAGGTTTCTGGAAACGCAATTTTCCCAATGGGGGTTCTGCATATGGGATGCCCAGATAGGCAGTCACAGCACCAGAGCCAGTGGGGAGCTGCTTGCCCTTGATAGGGCCACTGCTGGTGACCACAAGCTGCTGGTGGTCATCTTCAGAGGCAGAGTTAGAAACCAGTATGGAGAGGACAAGAAAGAGGCAGGAACAATGGGGACCAGGCATAGTAACTGCACCTAAAAGAAAAGCAGGCATTAGAAAAAATACAGCATATATTGTACTTCTCCTTTGTTGACTTCAAGAGACTGCAGAAGCACCAAGAAGAGTAGCCTGATTGGTTTGATGCAGCTGCAGGACCAATATTTTCTCTTTGTGGGTTCTTGGGGTGGGCTACTCACTCAGGCTTCCAGGCCCTGATAGGTCCTGCTCTCCGGTCAGCACTCAGTAGAGACAGGTGGGCAGGTAAACAACTTCCATTCATTCAGAACAGCCCACAGAGGCACATTGAGCAAAGAGTCAGTTCATCTGGCTTGCTTTCCCCTCCGACCAACATGCAGGCAAGTGCCAAACTGGAACAAAGGAGGAGCCCCACCCAGTAGGAGTGAACCACCCCAGGCACTTATCAGGGGGAACCTGACTGTTCCATGACAGACCCCTTCTACAAAGGTACGATCAATACATTAAGTATGTGCTCCTCCTCCCATAGGTTGGGCGGAAGGGATTACCTTCCAAAACGTGGAACCACTAAAGCAACTCAAGAAGACATAGTGCTAGAACTGATCCCCTTTCTTGTTCCTGTTCTTCTGTTACTTCCCCCCCCCAAAGACTACTCCCCATTCTCGTCGACTCTCAGAGACACTTTGACTTCTTACCTAGTTTTTCCAGTTTTTGGAATCAACACCTCCTGCCCAACTCATGCGAGCCTTGGGAGCAGAGGCGTCGCTCCGGTAGGGGCGGGGCTGTAAGTATCGCTGCGGTTACAGTCGCTTTACCGAGCGAGGAGGAGGCAGCCCCGCCCCCTCACTGTCCGAGCCATTCGCCTACGGAGAAAGCAGCAGGCAAGAGACCCTGCCTGCTGCTTTCTCCGTAGGCGAATGGCTCGGACAGTGAGGGGGCGGGGCTGCCTCCTCCTCGCTCGGTAAAGCGACTGTAACCGCAGCGATACTTACAGCCCCGCCCCTACCGGAGCGATGCCTCTGCTTGGGAGTGTTATAGACTCACCACACCGTCCGTCTCCCTGCTCTATTTTGCTCCTCCTCCTCGGTGTCCCTCACAGCTCAGGCGAAAGTGAAGGGCACTGAGGTTGGTGGGTTGCTTGCTGCTCTTGCAATAAGACCCAGGGAGGAGGCAGCGGCCTCTGTGCATCGACGCAAAGGGCAATGACCACCTGAGTTCCACCTGCTCAGTGGAGGAGGCCCACTTTGGCAGGGAAAGTAGATGCCAGAGGTGAAAGACCTGCTTTTACATAAGGGGGGAGACGCTGCAAGTAGAATGGGACGGCAGTTTTGGAAATTCCTCCGTCTCTCAGCTATGGAAAAACACCGGCGTCACTGAACGCAGGCAGTGCAGCCTGCCCGTTTCGACACGTAAATGCAAGTCTCAGCTGTGTAGTGGTAAAAAGACTCAGATACCCTCTCTCTCTCTCTCTCTCTCTCTCTCTCTCTCTCTCTGGTTGTACAGGGCTGGGCCGTCCATGAGGTCAACTGAAGCAGTCGCCTCAGGCAGCAGACTGACAGTGGGCCCACCTCTGTCCCCCCATTCCCTGGATTGGAAAAGGAAGAGGGGAACCAAACAGAATAGGCTTACCAGAGTCCCGGTACTTGCCGGGTCATTCCTGGTTTGGCAGCCGCCATCCCGGCCGGGCATTGCGGTGGGCCGGAACTCTTCTGAGCCTGGCTGGTGCGTTCCACCTGGCCAGGGCTCCTCGCATGCCTGCAGACACTCACACAGGCGCGCGAAGAACGCTGGCTGGGCAGAACGCACAAGCGAGGCTGTGAAGATTTGCGGATGTAGCCCGTGGGCTGGGAAAGGCCCGGACCACTTGGGGGGAAGGGAATGAAGACGCAGCAGCAGCTGTGGCGGCGGCGGCAGGAAGGACGGCGCAAACCAGCACCTAGGACGACCAGGAGCCACCTTGGAAAAGGCAAGTGGCGGCAGCAAAATGGCCATTTCCAGGGCCATAAATAAATAAACAAACATTTCAGTCACCCTTTGAGTGGAGAGCGAGCGCAAAAATATTGATTCATTAAAAATTCCAGGGGGGCGTGTCCCAGTTTGGAACCAGGAAAATCTGGTAAGCCTAGGCCAGAGCATTCCCGCGTGCGCTGGCAGAGCGATGGAGGCCCACCGGATCAGGTAAACCAGGTGCAGGGGGCAGAATGGGGAGGGGAGGGGTGGGGAGGAGGTTGAACGGGGTAGGGAGAGAGTGAAACGGTGAGGGGAAATGGGTGTGGGGATCAGGCCTAGGAGGGATTCAATGAATCCTAACCCCCTTCCCAGGCCTGATCCACCTGTATGGATCAACACGAACTTGCACCAGTGATATTGCTGGGCAGGTTCGAGTTGACCTATTACAGCTGCTAGGGCTTACCCCTGGGCAAGAGGACAAATGTCCTTTTACCCTGAGGAGACCTCCAGCAGTTGAAAATCCCTTGCACAGTGAAGCATAGATGGTGCACTTTACACGCGCACGTGCACACACAAGTGCTTGGCTGGTACTAGTTGCTACTGCTGAGAGGAAGCCCAGCTAAGGTGCAGGTGACCAGTCAAACCTGGCTCAGTGTGCGTGTCAACAGTTCGGGTCCTTCACTTCTCCCCCTTCCTCTACTTTTGGAAAGGAGCAGTTGGTACACTGGTGGTCAAATACACTTTGGACAGTGCAGTGTTTGTTGTTTCAGGCCCTTCCCTCCTACTCACCTGCCTCCAAACTCTTCTGAACCTCACCACGCACATGTACACATGCACCACACCAGGGGCGTCACGACGACGCGCGACACCCCTGAGCGGGGGTGCGCGTCACCCTTAAGGGGAGGCTCCGCCCCTGCGCGTGACGTCACGCGCAGGCGCGGAGCGCCCTCCCCGCTCCGTTTTTGGCTCATTTTAGAGCCAAACGGACCCAGGGGAGGGCGGGCGGGCCCGCCTTCGCCACAAAAAGGTAAGTGAGGGGCGTCGCGCGTCACCCCTATACGCGCGACGCCCCCCGGCGGCCCGCCCCCCCCCGCTTCCCCCTGTCGACGCTAGTGCACCACACATGCAAACGTGCGCAGACTCTCTCTCTCTCTCTCTCTCTCTCTCTCTCTCTCTCTCTCTCTCTCTCTCTCTCCACAGGGCAGCAGAATGCATCTTGAAGGGACATGACTGTAATTTCCAACATCATTTTAAAAAAAAATTGGATTTGCAGAAGTGGACAAATAAATGACTAAAATGATTTGTGCTCCTTGCCTTGAGGTGCTTTACTTGCCAAACAAGTACAACATTCCACAACACACACACACACACACACACACACACACACACACACACACACACACACACACACACACACACCTAGTATTTCTTCATTCTGGCATATTTTGGCATGTTTTCTTTGGAGAGTTTTACTTGCAAAATATGTAGAACACTCCCTCCAGAACATGAATACCAGGTACTTGTCACAATCTGTCTCTTGTTTCTTACATATTTGGGGGCTATGTTGTTTGTTTGTTCAGGGTGTGAAGCTGGAAAACCTCAAAGTTATGGGGAGGAAAATTCAATGGGTTCTCTCACTGAAATCAAACCACAGCTTCAGGTAGATACTGTATACCTTTTTCAGCAGCCTATACAGGTGGTTCACTTAGTAGTATCTGCCTGAACCTTGGTGTGTGTGATCCTTTGGAGGTCCATTGATACTTAGAAATGTTCTGATTGGCTGGAAAATCACAGTGTTTATGGGCAGGAGAAAGGGAGGTGGTATCTGTATTGAAACCAATGGGGAAGAAAATGGACAAATCAAACAGCAAACTTTGTGATGCAACAAATGCAGTTTCACAAACACATATTGAGGTGAACAAGATCATTACATGGGGAAATGAGCAGAGAGAGGATAATGCTTCCTAGATAATGCTTCCTGGATTATCTTCCTAGATTGCTTCCTGGATAATATTTCCGGAGTAAGGAAATGAAACGTCCGAGTTTTAACTACTGAGCTTTGGATTTCAATGATTTTCTGTCTGCTTCGTGAAATCTAGTAATTAGAAGACGCGAGCAGAATTGGACTTTTTTTTTTATTCTGGCTGGTTTGTTTATATTTACATGGCTGTTTCACCCGTATTACCTAAATCATCGATAGTAATTGCTGGCCATGAAAGTTTTCGATCTAAGATTTTTTTTCCCCAATGCACATGCCTGGCGGCAGGCTATTTGTCAAGTCCTTTCCAACAAACCAATGTTCTGTAATGAAAACCCAAACTAGCAGTTTTTTGTTGTTGTAATTTCTTCCAAAGTTAGCATACATGGAATTCCCAAAATGATGCTCCTACAATCTTTGACTTCATCCACCCCATCCTAGCTTCCAAGACAGGATTGCACTGGGTACCTCCAGATCACTTTAAGAACATAAGAACATAAGAAGAGCCCTGCTGGATCAGGCCAAAAGCCCATCTAGTCCAGCTTCCTGTATCACACAGTGGCCCCACCAGATGCCTCAGGGAGCACAAGACAACAAGATAACCTGTTTCCCGTTGTCACTCCCTTGCAACTGGCACAGAGAAAACCCACTTCTAAAACCTCTAAAACCAGGAGGTTGCTTATGGCTTGTAACCCGTGATGGTCTTTTCCTCCATGAATCTGTCCAAACCCCTTTTAAAGGCATCCAGGCCAGGCACCATCACCACATCCTGTGGCAAGGAGTTCCACAGATGAATTACATGCTGGGTAAAGAAATATTTTCTTTTCTCTGTTGCAACTCTCCCTCCACTCAATTTTAGTGCATGTCCCCTGGTTCTAGTGTTGTGCGAGAGGGAGAAGAATTTCCCTCTATCCACTCTCTCCATCCCATGCGTAATTTTATACGTCTCAATCATGTCCCCCCTCAGGCGCCTTTTTTCTAGACTGAAGAGCCCCAAACGCTGTAGCCTTTCCTCATAAGGGAGATGCCCCAGCCCACTAATCATTTTGGTCGCTCTCTTCTGCACCTTTTCCAGTTCCACTATATCCTTTTTGAGATGTGGCAACCAGAACTGGACACAATACTCCAGATGTGGCCTTGCCATGGATTTGTACAAAGGCATAATGATATTGGCAGTTTTATTCTCAATCCGTTTTTTTATGATCCGGAGCATGGAATTGGCCTTCTTCACAGCCGCCGCACACTGGGTCGACGCTTTCATCGACCTGTCCACCAGCACCCCAAGATCTCTCTCTTGATCCGTCACAGACAACTCAGAACCCATTAGCGTATATGTGAAATTTTGGTTTCTTGCCCCAATGTGCATCACTTTGCACTTACTTACATTGAAGCGCATCTGCCATTTTGCTGCCCATTCTCCCAGTTTGGAGAGATCCTTCTGGAGCTCTTCACAATCCCTGCTGGTCTTCACCACCAGGAAAAGTTTAGTGTCATCTGCAAACTTGTCCACCTCACTGCCTATCCCCAACTCCAGGTCATTTATGAACAAGTTGAAAAGCACCGGTCCCAAGACCGATCCTTGGGACACACCGCTTTTCACCTCTCGCCATTGTGAAAATTGCCCATTGACTCCCACTCGCTGTTTCCTGGTCTTCAACCAGTTCCTAATCCACAAGAGGACCTGCCCTCTTATTCCCTGACTGTGGAGTTTTCTCAGGAGCCTTTCATGAGGGACTGTGTCAAACGCCTTCTGAAAATCCAGATATATAATATCCACGGGTTCGCTCGCATCCACATGCCTGTTGACCTTTTCAAAAAATTCTAACAGGTTTATGAGGCAAGACTTCCCCTTGCAGAAGCCATGCTGACTCTCCCTCAGCAGAGCTTGTTCTTCTATGTATTTTAAGATTTTATCCTTAAGGAGAGTTTCCACCATCTTCCCCGGAACAGATGTTAGGCTGACTGGCCTGTAGTTTCCTGGGTCCCCCCTCCTTCCTTTTTTAAAGATTGGCGTGACATTAGCTATCCTCCAATCCAATGGCACAGTGGCCGTTTTAAGGGACAAGTTGCATATTTGGGTCAAGAGGTCAGCAACTTCATTCTTGAGTTCCTTCAGAACTCTTGGGTGGATGCCATCCGGGCCTGGTGATTTATTGATCTTTATTTTGTCAATTAAGTCTGAAATGTCTTCTCTTTTAACCTCTATTTGACTTAATTCTTTAGTCAGGGGAGGCCGTTCAGGCAGCGGTATTTGCCCAAGGTCTTCTGCCGTGAAGACAGATGCAAAGAACTCATTTAATTTCTCTGCAGTCTCCAAGTCCCCTTTTATAACCCCTTTCTCTCCCTCACCATCCAGCGGACCAACCGTTTCCCTGGCAGGTTTCCTGCTTCTAACATATTTGAAGAAGCTTTTATTATTCCCTTTTATGTTGCCTGCCATACGTTCCTCAAAGTCTTGCTTGGCCTCCCGTATCATCTTTTTACATTTCTTTTGCCACAGTTTGTGCTCCTGTTTGTTATCCTCATTAGGGCAAGACTTCCATTTACGGAAGGAAGCTCCCTTGCCTTTTATAGCCTCTTTAACTGTGCTTGTTAGCCATGCCGGCACCCTCCTGGACTTGGTTGAGCCCTTCCTCCTTTGTGGGATACACTCCCACTGGGCCTCTATGACTGTTGTTTTAAACAGCCTCCATGCACTCTTGGAGCGATTGGACTCTTTTTACCTTCCCTTTCAGCTTTTTTTTAACTAATCTCCTCATTTTGGGGAAGTCAGCCCTTTGGAAGTCAAAGGTTTTTGTGTCAGATTTGCTAGGCACTCTCCCCCCAACATGCATGGCGAAACAGATCGCAGCATGGTCACTGTTCCCCAATGGTTCAGTAACATTTACCTCCCTGACCAGATCTTGAGTGCCACACAATATCAAATCCAGAGTCACCTGTCCTCTGGTCGGTTCCGTGACAAGCTGCTCTAAGGCACAGTCATTAACATATCCAGAAATCCAGTCTCTCTTTCATGACCTGAGCATGAATTGACCCAGTCGATGTGAGCATAATTGAAGTCCCCCATGGCTACAACCCTGTCTCTCGTTGACACCTCCCTGATTTGCTTCCTCATTTCAAGATCCCTTTCAGGTTTTTGATCTGGAGGACGGTAGCATGCCCCTACTATTACATCACTCTTTGAGCCTGGTAATCTAACCCACAGTGATTCTACGGAGGAGTCAGAGCCCCCCTCCAGCTCTACTCTGGTGGATTCTACCCCTTCTTTGACATAGATGGCCACCCCACCTCCAACACGCCCCTCTCTGTCCCTACTATAGAGTTTATATCCTGGAATTGCAGTATCCCACTGGTTCTCCGCATTCCACCAGGTTTCTGTTATACCTACTATGTCAATGTTTTCCCTAGCCACCAAACATTCCAGTTCTCCCATCTTTGTCCGTAGACTTTGGGCATTTGCATAAAAGCATTTATATACCTAGTCCCCCAAGAAGGGCTGCATGTTTGCACCTTTATCCCTGCAGCCTTCTGTCCTGCTAGACTGGCTGTCATGTCCCATCACGCTACCACTCCCAATTCTTACTCTGTTATTTCTTGACTGTTCCCAGTCCTCTGCACCCTCATTCCCTAGGGATGAGGAGTCCCGAACCGGATGCCCCTCGGCTCCTGTCGGCTTTCCCCCAGGGGTCAGTTTAAAAGCTGCTCTGCCACCTTCTTAATGTTACGCGCCAGCAGTCTGGTTCCGTTTTGGTTCAAGTGAAGCCCATCCCTCTTGTACAGGCCTGGCTTGTCCCAAAATGTTCCCCAGTGCCTAACAAACCTAAAGCCCTCCTCCTGACACCAGTGTCTCATCCACGCATTGAGACCCCTGAGCTCCGCCTGCCTAGCTGGCCCTGTGCGTGGAACAGGTAGCACTTCTGAGAACGCTACCTTTGGGGTCCTGGATCTGAGCTTCCTACCTAGCAACCTAAATTTGGCCTTCAGGACCACCCAGCTACATTTCCCCACGTAGTTGGTGCCAACATGCACCACAACCGCTACCTCCTCCCCAGCACTCTCTACCAGCCTATCTAGACAAGAGGTGATGTCCGCAACCTTTGCACCAGGCAGGCAAGTCACCATGCGGTCCTCACATCCGTCACAGACCCCCCTCTCTATGTTCCTGACTATATTATTATTATTATTATTTAATAGATTTCTACCCCGCCTTTCTCCCAATAAGGGCAATCAAGGCGGCTTACAGAGCATGTTAAAATACATAATACACAATAAAACATAATTAAAAACAAGTAATTAAAACAAGTAAAACAGACAGTCCCAGTGGGTCACCTATAAAAACCATTTGTTAAACTATAGAGTCACCCACGACAAGAAGCCCCCTTCACCCCCTCCCCAGAGGAGTATCCATAGTGCAACTGGATACGGGCCCGTCACCTGAAGAAGGGGTCCCCACTGTGGGATTGTTTCCCTCTTTTCCAGAGTGATGTCCTCCAGCCCTGAGACTCCCTTTCCTGGCAGCTGAGGAGCTGGCCAACTGAGGGTGGGACGATGCCTCCACGTCCCTAGAAGTCTCACCCTGGTTCCTCTCTACCTGTCTCTGCTTCTCCAGGTCAGCAACCGTGGCTTCAATGGATCGAACCCATTCCCTGAGAGCCTGGAGCTCTTTGCACCGAGCACACACCCATGACTTGTGCCCAAGAGGCAGATAGTCATACATGTGACACTCAGTGCAAAACACTGGGTAGCCCCCACCCCTCTGCTGGCTGTCTGACTGCATAGCTTTTGAGTGTACGTTATGGGTTTATCAAAGTTTGGGTACCTTAATGTTGTTGGAGCTCTCCTCTCTTCAAGGTTGTTGGAGCTCTCCTCTCTCCTCTCTTCAAGGGAAGTGCCAGGCTGTGTGTGGGGCCTGGCTTCCTCGCCCCGCTGCTGAACTCACCCAGCTGCTTAACTCACTGTGTCTTTTTTACCTTGCCACTTTGTCCCAGTGAGCCACTGCGTCCCAGTGAGGCCACTCGCTGCTCCTGAAAGGGCTCACTCGCAAACCAGCCCCAGATTTAAACTGTTGTATAGCTCCTCCCCCTGCCTACCTGAAAGTTTGAAATGACTGGCCTCTAAGGGGGGCGGGGCCTGATGGGGTTTACTGGCAGGAAATTCCTGTTGCTATGGTTCCTGCTGCTGCCTCAATTTACATCTGACCTACTTAGCTGGCAGGAAATTCCTGTTGCTATGGTTCACTTTCCTGTAATAAACCCAGGAGGAAAACACAATTTGCAACAAGGCTGCCCTTGAACATGTTGGTCTGCACTGGCTTCCAATTTGCTTCCAGCTGGGCCTATAAAGGCTTACCATCCATCCCAGAAAAACCGGGACTGCCCCAGTTTCTGGAGCCCGGGCCCGGCTCGGGTCAGTCCTGGTTTTCTGGGTCTGCTGCCGCACCGCCACCACCACTTCCACAATTTAAAATGATTTTTCCAGCGGCGCCATCTTGGATCTCACGACATCTATATACTGAATCCTATATTGTTTGTAATTGATGTACATTCTGTAGCTTTGGAATCTACAGCAACTAAAATGTCCCTTACTGAGACCAACATGGAGTTATGCGATATTTGCCAATCCTTAATTCAAATTCCTGTTTTAGATGTCATGTTTCAATAATAACTAAACCAATTTATAGCGCAATCCGACTTAACTTTTGTGCCGGTTTAACCAGTGGCACAGCGAGAACGAGAGGCCCCAGAATGGAAAAGGGATTCAAATCCCCTTTGAATTCCTCTTTTGGAGGGGGATTTGGAGGGGATTTGAATCCCTTTTCCGTTCTGGGACCTCCCGTTCTCGCTGCGCCACTGGTTAAACCAGCACAAAAGTTAAGTCGGATTGCGCTGTTAGTTACACAATGGACTTACACCAGAAATGTTTATTGGATTCCTTACAGCCCAATCCTATCTTTAAAAAAATGTGCCCAGTGCAGCTGCACCACCGGAGCACATGCTGCATCCTGCAAGGGGGGGGGGCAGTCCTGGAGGTCTCCTCCACGTAAGAGAACACATGTTCCCTTGACTGGGAGTAAGCCACCACTGTCCAAATGGGTTTACTTGCACGTGCACCAGCAATTGCTGGCACAAGTCCACCTGGGAAGGCAGATCGAGGCCGAGAAGAGGGGTAAGGTATTGCGGCACTGCTGCTGCCGCCAATACCACCCCCTTCCCAGCCTCAACATACATCCTTCCTCACCCCAGTCTGTGTCCCATTTCTCTCCCTCCCAACCCTGGTACACCCACCCCACCCCGTCTGTTCCCCACACTGACTTACCAGCGCTGGGACATATCCTGGGGCTGATGGCACACAGCCACTGTTGCTTGCTGCGGCAGCCCAGCTGCAGGGAATGGTGTGTTGCCTTTTGCAACCACCATAAAGCATGCTGCACTGCTGGAACGCAAGTTCCAAAGGCGCAGCATGCCCATAGGATTGGGCCCTCAGTGGTCCATAATTGCCAGGGCACCTAGAAAAACCTTCTCAGGAAGTAGGAGAGTTACTTTGCTGGAGCTTCAATTGCAAGGATTAAGACGTCCACAGATACACAACGGTGCAATTTAATTAAATTCTCCTGAATCAGTCACGTCACAGCAAACGATGCCTATACAAGCAATGCAGACATATTTCTCCGCATGGAAGAGTGTCCTGAATATCGTGGTGCATTTCCAGGCCTCTCAGAAACACCTGGACCTATTCTTGTAGGTATGGAGCCCACCAGCACCTGTTATCAAGAAAGGAACGTGGTCAGGTGGTTGCAGTATAGGCTGAATAAGACATTTGCCCAGAAACCACACTTGCAGCCCAAATGAGAGGACGGCTTTTGAAGGCACCCCAGCTCTCTCTCTCTGAAGTCCTGCTCACCTCCACTGGAATTCTCTCTATTGGGTTCCCGACTCTTTCTCCTTGCCTGGTGAAACAGAATCTTCTTTAGATTTGTCTGCAGGAAAACAAGGGTGGGGAGGAGGTAACTGTTACTGACTATATTTAGATAACTAGAAACAACTTTTAATCCTATTGAACAGAGGCTCTGAGAGATTATTATTATTATTATTATTATTATTATTATTATTATCAGCATTTATATACCGCTTTTCAACAAAAAGTTCACAAAGCGGTTTACAAATACAGTACTAGATATGTAGTGCATTAATACATATGTTTCATACTGATTTGTTAGAATTGACCCCAGAGAATTCTGAGCATTGTCATTTATGATTTATTGGAAATACTAGCTACCTCCTCCCAACATACACACACAGATACCTAGAACTGTGGTTCTCTGGGAAAAGGGAGTCAGTTAAACCAGTTCAACTCTGTAGTGTAAATGTGTGTGTCCAGGCCAGATGAGACCAATTGAAGCAGTAGCTTCAGGCAGCAGATTAGTGGGAGGGGAGGGTGCCCAGCTCTGTCCACCAACAGGCTCCACTGCGCCTCCTTCCATTCTCTGGATTGGAAAAGGAAGAAGGGGATAGAGACAAACAGGAAATGTGGAGGGAGGAAAGTGCTGAGCTAGAACATTTGCAAGTGGAAGGAGCAGAGATTGGCACGTCATCAGGTAAAGGGGGCAGCATTTGGCATGCCGCCTCAGAGGGGCTTGCTTCTGAGTAGACATGCCTAGGAATGGATGGTGCTCTAAGAGGGTTTAACAAGATACACCTGCCCACATTCCTTCTCCTAAGGTCTAGCACTCTGTCCCAGTATGGATCCGGTAAGCCTAGTGTGAATGGTTGAACATAATGTTAATTTTTTTAAGTGAATCTGAGGACTGGACCCCTTAAACACAGGGCAGGGCTTGTGCATACTCCTATATGTCTGTTGGACATAATGTGTGAAGGACTGTATGCACATACAGGTTATGTATGATGTGCTGTTTGAATAGCCCTTTAAAGAGGCAGCCGTCTCTCGCACTCTTTCTCTCCAGCAGATGCTGCTGTTGCCAGCACTGGTGTGCAGCAGACACAGGGGAGAGCAAGGTTTCCAGAGTGGGGATGGTTCAGTTCACTTTTTTTTTATACCGCCCTACCTCCAAGGAGCTCAGAGTGGCATACATATTTCCTCCCCTACTTTTTGTTCTCACAACAACCCTGTGAGGTAGGTGGGGCTGAGAGATAGTGACTGGCCCAAGGTCACCCAGGAAGCTTCGTGGCTGAGCGGGGATTTGAACCTGGATCTTCCAGGTCTAAGTCCGACTCCCAAACCACTACACCATCCCGGTCTCTGGGGGCACTGTATCCGAGGGCTCACTGGCGTCACTACAGGGGGCGGAGCTTAAGTTCTGCTGAAATCGGAGCCTCCCTTACATGAAGGAACGAAGCGGCCCCGCCCCCTCACCTTCGGAGCCTTTCAGGGAGTCTCCTGCGCGTTGCTTTCGCTTCCCTGAAAGGCTCCAAAGGTGAGGGGGCAGGGCCGCTTCATTCCTCCGTGTAAGGGAGGCTCCAATTTCAGCAGAACTTACAGCTCTGCATGCATGTGCACATACACAGATTGTAACCCTAAGAGATGAACTCACTTAGCTTTGCAACTTCTTGTGCTGCCAAGAAACCACAGTGTCGGGCAGGTGAAGTCAACATGACTTGGGGTGGTTCAGTGCTAAGGCGGAAGAAGTTCTTCTGTGTGGCATTGAAAAGTGGCCACTTGACCTCATTGGCCTCAGCTGACCCTGTGGGATTCCTGTGGAGGAAATAAGAAATCATAATATAGCAGGAAGTATGGTTGTGTATTAACTGTGCAAGAAACCAAGGCTGCAATCCTAGTATACACACCTACCTGGGAGCAAGACTGCACTGTGATTGCCAAATTGGATAAAATGCCTATTGTATGATTGAGGCCTCTATACTCGATTTTTCAAATGTAAACAGAGGTACATTATTATTGGATTATGTACACACACACACACACACACACACACACACACACACACACACACACACACTATACAGGAAAAGATCATGCAATATTTTTTTTCCCTTTCAATTGATCATGCTTGTGGTTATCCTGTGTCAATAAGCAGAATTTAGGCCATTTCATGAACGCCACATATTCCCTTTAGACAAAATAGCTACAACCTCATCACTGATGCCTGTTGCTAATAGTTTTGTTACTTGATTCATGTGTTGCTTCGCTTCACCACGGTGAAGGAAATGGGGTGCATTTCTTCACATCTGCTTAATGAAGGACATGCCTTCCATATGATGCAGAGGGTATGAGAGACAAGGAAGTGCCTTACCCACTTCTGGCAAACTCTGCCCAGTACCGCATCATCCTGCGGCTCAGAGCAGCCTCAGCCTCTGTGTATGTCTTGTTGGCGCCCAGCATTGCCTCCAGGGTTCTGAACAAGTAAGGCAGCTCAGCACCATGGGGTGCCCCGATCCACTCAGGCCATGCGGAGCCAGCGGTGTGATGAGTGAAGGAGTAAACATATACAGGAGCCCCAGCTTCCACCATCTTTGCGGCAACTTCAGTGAGTGGGCAGACAAAGAAGTAATCGCCACACAACTGCGACATTGCCCAGCGGTACTGTGCTGGGCCACGGACCTCTTCACTGTACTTTCGTGCCACAGCCTGAACAACGTCTTCTGTAGCCCCTCGCACTGTCATCCTCACCCCTTCCAGGAGCTGCTCCCAAGTAAGTAGCCCATTGGCAGCGTCAGGAAAGCTAAATGACACAAAGGTAGACCCTTCATCGGAGGTGACCCCAGTGAGGAGTGGTTTAGCCCTCATGCGCCCAGTCTCCAGAAGTTTTTGTGGCTCGTCAGGCAGGAATTCTCCATCTGTTGTGGGTGCAAAGGGAAGATCCAGAAGCATCTTGCTTTTAAGCTTGGATGACTCATATGCAGCGAACTCTGCGATGTCCTTTCCCTGTAGGCAGCTCACCACCGCAGTGTCATTGTCTTGACCACAGCCCAGCACCTGGGCCAAAGCAAGGGCTCGATGCTTGGCCTCCGCAGGACTCAGCCATGACCAAACAGCAGTGGCACTTCCACTCTGCGACACAGCTTGGGCAAAAAGGGGTTGGCTTGCTGGAGAGAGGAGATGGAGACCCACAGAGCCTGCTCCAGCACTGGGGCCAAAAATGGTCACCCGAGCAGGATTTCCTCCAAAGGCAGCTGCATTCTCCTTCACCCACCTCAATGCCAACTGTTGGTCCAACAGGCCCATGTTTCCTGGGGCAGCTGGTGGTAATGCAAGGAAGCCTAGAGTCCCCAGGCGGTAATTCAGAGAGATAACAATGAGGTCCTCAGTAGCAGCTAAGTGTGCCCCGTTGAACAAGTCAAGGGAGGCTGTGCCAGTGAAGAACCCCCCGCCATGTATCCAAACAAGGACAGGAGCTGGTGTGGAGGGCCGTGGGTGGGGCACCCAGATGTTGAGAAAGAGGCAATCTTCTGATATTGGTCTATTGGCAGTCCACACGTTAGCATCAGGGAAGCCCCTAAGAATGAACTGGTTGCAGCAGTCGCCAAAGTCATTGGCGTCCAAGATTTGACTCCATGGCTGATGTGGGATGGGCTTCTGGAAGCGCAGTTTCCCCAGGGGAGGTTCGGCATAAGGGATTCCCAGATAAGCAGTCACAGTCTTGGAGCCAGCCAGGAGCCGCTTGCCCTTGATTGGGCCACTGCTGGTGACAACCACGGTGTCATCTTCAGAGGTGGCGACCAATGAAAAGAGGAGGAAGAAGCACAAGACTGAGGGGAAGGGGCCAAACATTGCAGCTGCTGGAAAGGAAAAAAAGAAAAACCTTCGAGGTTACAAGGAACGTAAGATGGGATATTTGTTCTTAAAGGGAAGCCTGCTCTGATCCATGACTGGCTGTGACAGGGGAATATGACTGTATTTTCTTGCTCAGGATCTCGGCTCCAGTCTGTGTAGTGTGGACACCCTGATCATACCAAGCAAGCCCTGATCTGTGGAGCCTCTCTGAAGCTCCACAAAATCAATTCATTTACCTTGGACCCCTTCAGCAAACATGCTCTGACCTTTCACTCAACAGCGTCCCTCCCTGGTACTCATCAACTCTTTAGTGTGCCTTTGAGGAGAGATCCCTTTGAAGCCTGTGAAATACAGTATATACCTGACCTGCACTACACATAGTTTTCAGATTAAATGAAATATCTGCTTAAATGTTGCATGCACTACAATTTATGCCATTGGGCGTGTGGGGAAGGGGTCCTGTTTGCATAATTTTGCCATTTTAAAAGTATGGTATTTATCTTTATTATAACCAAATCATCCTACAGAAAAGTCAGAACAGCGTACATGGGGCTCTCATGTAATCTCTCTTCTAAACATAATATTTTATCTGGGACTTAATCTTTTGTGCTGTGTTTGTGAAGCAAAGTGTCAATGTAGGCAAAGCCTTTTTTCCTAAAGAAATCTAAGGAACAGACACAACACAGAATGTTGATGCTGTTGTCAGACTTCAAAGACTTTCAAGAAGATAAAGGGCTGCAGTGACATTAATGAGTTTAGTGTTCCCCAAACCCAACAGTTGAAAAAGATCAACTAAAATATGCATGAATAAATATTTAGGGCAGTTCCTTTATTATATTATATTTTATTTTATTTTATTGTTGCTTGCTTTTTAAAAAATATATTACGATCACAACATACATATTTGAAGTGCTTCAAGGAGTCAACGCTTCTGTTGGCACCTTCATTTACTGAGCAGGTTGATTATGAATTCAACCTCTTGAACTTCTGAAAGTGGTTCTCGCTGCAGGCTGGGGTTAATGTGAAGGCACACATCAGAGTTTTTTGGTGGGTTTTTTTTTTAAATACAAATGTAAAATTGGATTTTAATGAGCATCAATCCGTCAGTCCCCACTACCTGCGGGGGTTAGGTTCCTGCAAACCCCCGCAGGTCGCGAATTCATGGGTATGGAACCATTGATCCTATGGGATCAATGGGGTTCCGTACCGGGGGGTTGGGGGTTGGTGTGTGTGTCTTACCTGCTGCCTCCTGAAGGTTCCCCCGCCATTGAAAGTGTTCTGCGCTGGTCACAGGCACCATTTTGAATGTCCCTGCTACACACAGGAACAAAATGGCGCCCGTGATCTGTGCAGAGCACTTTGAAATGGCCGGGGAAAGCCTCAGAAACGTCCTCCAGTCACTTCAAAGGTGTGCAGCGGGGTCCAGTGACAAAGCTGCGGTGCTGCCGCCTCTTGTGGCAGCTCTTGCAGAATGACCGCCAATGGAGTGCTGCGTGTGCCATTAACAGAAGACACTTCCGCTGTCATAAACCCCTCCGCTGCAGCTTTGCCACCAGAAATTAACTGGATGCCTGTGCCATACGTGTAACTCAAATCACACACCTGATGCTAAATCAGGAGGGATGAGGATGACAGTTCACTTCTAGATCCTGTAAACTATCTCTAACCGGGGAAAGAAACAATGAGCCCTAGATTGCAGCAGATCCACTCTGGACCTCCCACCCTATTTACATCAAAAGGAAAAACATACACATAGGCTTCAAGTGAGGTTCCATCTGCAGCTGTTATAGTTAAGGATCTCTGCCTTGGTCGGAATGCTGTAGAATCTTGGAAGACTACGGAGGGAGCTATTAATTTAAGGGGAAGCTGTTGCTATATTTTTATCAGTGTTGCCATAAATCCAGAAATTAACTGGATGCCTGTGCCATACTTGAATAGTAGTTAACAAGTCGTTGTGCTGGGGGCGAGGTGCATGGAAGTCAAAGGAATCCAGAGAAGAGGAATCAGGGCCTGCTGAAGCTACTGCGGGCCAATAGTGTGGCCACTGCCACTGCCTGGCCAAAACCTGCTCACCCTTGACTTGGTTCCATCTTCCACATGGCCTCTTACAACAAAGCAAGCAATGCAGAGCACACTGGGACCAATCCCAACACACACTCCACAGTTCCTGCTTTGTTGAAAGAGCCCATACGGAGGAAGAGGCAGATAAGGAGACCGGCTACGTAGGCAGTAGACTAGAGGGAGGTGGCAGGCGTCTATTCACGGCTGCCCCCTAGTCTGCCACCCAATCCAAAAGGCATCATTTGCAGCATGGATGGGCCTGCCATGAGAGCTATGTTGATCACGTCCTTTGTCCCAGGGATGGAAATAATATCTGATACGCTTGCATCTTCAGGCTGCTAGTCCAAAGCGCTGTTTCTAGGGGGCAAGGAACCATTTGAATGTTTCCCAGGAAATCCTAGGAGGAAAATAGGGCTTACTGGCCTGGAAGACCACATGCTAGGCATCAGTGTTCCTAACTTTTAATTCTTGATCTCATCTCTGCTGGTCCTTTCCCAAGGATCACTCTCCCACACTCAAAGACTATTGGGTTTTCTGGACTATATTGACTTACCTCCCTTCTCCCTGGTTGATGTTTGTCACACCTGAGTATTCCTCACAGCTCAATCCAGAGCAAGATGGTATATGTGGAGATGATGGATATGCCCAGCAACACTTACAAATAATAGTCAGGGAGAGAGCAATTCTCTGTATGTACTGGTTGAAAAGAGCAATGACCACCTGGACTCTCCACGCAGTGGGAGGAGGCTATGTACAGTACGGTATTATCAAGGTGGAAGTCCATGACAGAGAGGTCAAAGAGATGGAAAAACTGCTTTTGCCTGGAATGGAAAGGGCTGCAGACAAAGAGGAGCTGTAATCCCCGAAATGCAATCTTGCAGCCTTGAAAAGACAAGGTGTCCTTGGATATGATCCAGCTCCAGGATATCCCAGATGAGACTGAGGCTACAATCCTATGCTTTCCTGTGAGTAAGCCTTACTGAATACAATGGGACTCACTTCTGAGTAGACACGCATAGGATTGTGCTCTATCTGAACCCATTTCATCCAACTTCCGGTCAGGGTTTGGGACAGAAATGACCTTGGTCACCCTACCTATGCTGGGAACTAGATGGGGGAGGGTGTCCCTGTTGATTCTGCTGGACCTCTCAGTGGCGTTCAATACCATTGATCATGGTATCCTTCTGGATCTCCTGGCTGGGATGGGACTTGGGGCAGTGTTTTGCAGAGGCTCTGATCCTTCCTGGAGGGTAGATTCCAGAAGGTGTTATTGGGGGAGTTCCGCACAACATGGTGACTGTTAGCCTACAAGATCCCTTTCTACCATCTACATGATGTCACTGCGAGAGGTCATCAGGGGATATGGGGTGGGGTGGGGTGCCATCAATATGCGGACAGCACTTCTATATCTCAATGCCATCTGGCAAAAGGAAGGCTGGAGGTCCTGAATCACTGTCTGGAGTTGCTTGCTGGTGAATTTCCATATGCAATTCAAGGTGCTGATTTTAACCTTGAAAGCCATAAATGGTTTGGGACCAGAAAGGACCACTTTTCCCTGCATGGAAGTGCCCACTCCTGAGCTCAACTGAAAGGGCTCTTTGGCATGTTCCACCGCTGGTAGAAGAACTCCTGACACAAGTGAAGGCTTTTTCTGTGGTGAGTCCCAAGTGGTGGAACTCCCACCCTCATGATGCAAGCTCAGTGCCATCTTTGCTGTCATTCTAAGGCCAGCCGAGACTGCCTAGTATCTCTCGCCCTTTTCACCTGTGATACTGTGGCTCAAACTGCTGGGTTGCTGTTTCATTTTTCGTGCTCCCACAGTTGTTCTGGTTGCTGCTATTGCTTTTGTTATGTTGTCCTGATTTTAGGGAACAGTTTTAGTGAACGCAGGAGGTCTGGCTCAGTTGGTAGAGTTGCCGCCTCATAAGCCTGAAGATCAGTGAACACAGTGATCAGTTTGAGACACACCACTGACAAAAAAGCTGTGAAAAAAGCCTGTGTGAGGAGAGATAAAGAGCTGCCAGCAAAGTACCATTGAGGCTTTTCAGGGCTAATGTGCCTTTAATTAGAAGCTTTCTCCTTGTAACTTCTGCATTGGATTGCTTCCTGCTCAAGAAAGCAAAGCATTAGTGATGATGACTTGCTCCTTAACTGCCCTTTAATTACTCAGTTCCCCTCAGAGTATGAGATAATTTAATTACTAGCTTCCTCTTACTTTGTACTTTTCTTTTTGTACTGTGCAATTGTGCTGAAGAGCTATTGCTATTATTTAGGCTTACCAGCTCTCCAACCGGGACAGAGTGCTAGACCTTTAGGAGAAGGAATGTGGGCAGGTGGAGCTTGTTAAGCCTTGGAACACAATCCTAGGCATGTCTACTCAGAAGCAAGCCCCACTGAACACAATTGGGCTTGCTTTTGAGTAGACATGCCTAGGATTGTGCTCCAAGGCTTAACAAGCTACACCTGCCCACATTCGCTTCTCCTAAAGGTCTAGCACTCTGTCCAGGTTGGAGATCTGGTAAGCCTACTATTATTTATTATATTTACAGCCCTCTCTTTTATAGTCCCTGTACTCAAAGCAGCGTACAACAACACTGACACTCTAACATAGAAGCAATCTTCATGTGCTTCATGGATGTTGCTAAAGCAGAATAAAAAAAGCTGCAGAGAGGTATTTGTAACATAGATGAATAGTCTGGCCAATGTAAGTTTCACATTCACATTACAAAGTCAGTTTGTCATATGAAAACAGCTACCACATCATCCCAAGCCAGTGAAGACAGCCAAGGGGCTACACCCAATGTCAAGTGATCCTGTTCAGAGGTCGAACTTGTAAAATGGCAAAGTCAAGATCGAGTCCAGAAATCACAAGACTTCAAACATTCTCAAGGCTGCTGCCGGCCTCTTTTATTTGCTCATGGATCTGGAAGCTTTAGTGCAAGGACTGAAATAATCACATTTTAAAGCTTGTGTCAGTGATTAAGAAGATTTGAAAACCACTCTTTTAAAAAAAAAAAGCAAACTGAGATGCTGAAGATTTCTACCAAAGATTTCTTTCTACCGACATGAATTCTACCGACAAGCAAAAGTGGACTGCAAAAAGCTGTATTAAATAGCTCTGCTACAGGCCAGGAAGGGTGAAGATATGATGTTGATCTGCCATCTGATGCCATTAATTTTCAGATACTTCACCGATGGGAGAGGATTTTGTTGCATCTCCTTTGCTGCTTCCATCAGGGCAGAGATCCTAGAAAACCGTGAAATACATTCAGTGAACAGAAGCTCTAGAAGTCCAGGGTTTCATGACTGCAAACTAAACACAGTACGGCCAGCGGGTGGCGCAGCAGGTTAAACCGCTGAACCATAAGCTGTCGATCAAAAGGTCGGCAGTTCGATTCCCGCGACAGGGTGAGCGCTTGTTGCTTGGCCAGCTCCTGCCAACCTAGCAGTTCCAAAGCATGTTAATGCGAGTAGATAAATAGGTACCGCTTGCGGGACGGTAAACAGCGCTCCGTGTTCCAGCCGCATGCTACGCGCTGCGGCAAGGAGAGTCATGCCGGCCACATGACCACGGAGGCGTCTTCGGACAACGCTGGCTCTTCGTCTTTGAAATGGGGATGAGCACCACACCCTAGAGTCGGACACGACTGGACTTAATTGTCAGAGGATACCTTTACCTTTAAACACAGTACAGTAGTGTCACACATTCCTGCTTTGACACTTGGACACCAATCTGGGAGTGTTGGATGGGGATTATTCATCACCCACATTAGCTGATACACCAAGAAGCTGCATGTATAGCTCACCCCACTGGAAAGTGTGATAATAAGTATCCCCACATCCACCAAGTTCATTAGGTGACCCAGGGATCCGTCACCCATCATCAGCAACCTGCTGAACTGATGTTCCTCCTAGTTCAAGAGAAGGAAGCAAGCCCAGGTGACCTCTTTCCCTACCTGTTAATTATCTGATTAGCAAGAGACACGAAGGGAAGGGAATCCACTCACAGACCTCTTGCTTATTGGCAGGTATTAAGAAGATCAGAAGTGCTTCTAACTTTTAATGCACATGGGGCTGTGTTGATTGATAAGTAGACACACAATAAGACATTACCTCAGCATACAGTTTATTTTTCTTGTTGTATCAAGTTGAGAATTAGTACTTTTTCACCGATGGGAAGCACTTCACAGGTTCTCTTAGGCTTTGAAGAACTGTCAGCATCACTACTTTTGTGCTTTGGGGGCATTATTAAGCAAAATTAAGGGTTATTTTCACAACACTGCAATAACGCAGCAACGAATGCAGACAGCGAGAATGCTAGAGGCTAACTGGACAAGGGTATAGCAGGCCAGCTTGGGTACAGAGGACAAAGAGAGATGAGTCATGTACTGAACGCTATGGGTTAGGAAGGTTACACCATGTTACTCAGAATGGCATGCAATCATTTATTTCTGGAATTTCCCATTTGGACCGCAGTAAACCGCGGATAACTGAAATTGCAGAAACCAAATCCGTGGACACGGGGATTCCACTGTACATAGTTTTAGATCATTCTCACTGGAAGAAGAATTAAGAATTTTTATTTGGAATTAGTTATAACTGTAGTTTATTGAAGAAATCTAGAGATAGCTACAATGTTTATGCTATATCCCTTTCTTATATGATTTGCTGTCACATTGTTGTCATATCGTTTATATTGTCAGTATTGTATGTTTTTTTCCTGTTGCCTGTAGTATTTGTGTCTTTCATATTTGTGTGCTTTGATAATTTTGAGAAGAAAATGTTTTGAAAAGAAAGACAGTGTGGAAGGTGCTTTTCCTATCAATCTAGAAAGGTTTAAGAGTTGCCATCTTTTTTTCTGGCTGAGCTGCTACCCTTTTTACTGATGTGAGACAGACAAATCAAGGTTGTGAAATTGCAGGACTGGACTGAGCAAATTTTCTGTTGTTTACGTTCAGGTGCCCTGCTAGGAAAGGAGGTACTAGAGGCCTACTGTGGTGTCCTGCATCAGGGAAAGAGACAGGTACTGAGGCTGAAGCTCAAATATTTTGGCCACCTAATGCGAAGAGAGGACTCTCTGGAGAAGACTCTGATGCTGGGAAAGATTGAAGGCAAAAGGAGAAGGGGAAGGCAAAGGATGAGATGGTTAGACAGCATCACCGATGCAACAAACATGAAAATGAGCGAACTCAGGAAGATAGTGGAGGACAGGAAGGCCTGGCGGGATATGGTTCATGGGATCACAAAGGGTCGGACACGACTTAACGACTGAACAACAACAACAACGACATCAGGGAAAGATCTTAGGATACTATTTTGTTGTTGTTCAGTCGTTAAGTCGTGTCCGACCCTTCGTGATCCCATGAACCATATCCCGCCAGGCCTTCCTATCCTCCACTATCTTCCTGAGTTCGCTCATTTTCATGTTCGTTGCATCGGTGATGCTGTCTAACCATCTCATCCTTGGCCTTCCCCTTCTCCTTTTGCCTTCAGTCTTTCCCAGCATCAGAGTCTTCTCCAGAGAGTCCTCTCTTCGCATTAGGTGGCCAAAATATTTGAGTTTCAGCCTTAGTACCTGTCCTTCCAGGGAACAGTCAGGGTTGATTTCATTAAGGGTAGCAAATTGCCAATTCCTGAATTTATTAATGTATTTTTACCACTGGGGGAGGATGAGGCACCATTTAAATTTCCTGTCTCAAGCCCTGAAATATTTTGGGACGACGCGATCACATTCTTTAGAAAAATGTAATGCTCAATGCCCCTTCAACTATGCTGAAAATAAACCTAGGTCTGCTTGTCAGGTGTGACGATCTATTTTTATCCCAGCTTTATCCCAACAGTCAACTTCATCATCAGATGAAACTTGAAGTTCCTTCATCAATCATCAGGAACTTCTGATGAAGCCTTACGAAGTATAAGTCGAAATGTAAAGTGATAGACTTTGTTGTTTTAATTACCACAGTCTCAAACCCGAAAACTGAGAAGTGTTAAGTATGGACTGTGAAAGCCTAAGTAAATATCTCAACTTCATCTTCATCGTCACAAATTTCATCAGGAAGAAGAGGCAAGTACTGTAGTCATCATCTTTATTCACCCCTAAAATCCAATGGGATTTATGACCTTCTGTGGTCTTAATGGTTTAGTAGAGCAGGGTCTTCTTGAAGGTTTATGAGGAAAAATTAGCTGATATAGTTTTCTGCATATTCTGCATATAAAATGCAGAAAAATTGCTCCATGATTCCATCCAATAGAGAATGAACACCTGGGCAGCCAGAAATTCTCTGATCACGTTGGAAAAGATGGTAATTTAACTGGGTTACAGGATCTTTCCCCTCATGAATTGTAATATTTACCTCTAGGTTTCTCAGTGACCAGCTGCTCCCAGAAGCCACAATAGTGCGTGGGTGACATCCCGGCAGACAAGCTGGACTCTGTGTTGATGTGGAAGAAATTCCTTCCTGTGTAGACAGGCCACTGCCCACTGGTTTTCCCATTAGGGGACCTGTGATAGGAAGAAAGGGGCACCCACTCAAGTTCAGATTTGGGGGGGTTGTAAGGGGGGGAGAGAATGATTATGTATTGCCTTCTATTAGTCATTTGAAATCCACAAAATATTTCCCCTTTCCCCTTCAAAGCCTTCTGATTCCCCCCCCCCCCCGCTGGATATAGCATGCTCCTTTTGGTGCGGCTGCATCGGGGGGGGGGGGGGATAGGATAGGGCTCTAAGGACCTGGGATAGATTTCCAAGTGATATAGGCAAAGAAATAAAATAAGTATCTTACAAAGGTTCTGAGCTGTGTCGCAAAGTATTTTGTTCTTGTGCTACTTTAGGAAACATCACCGAAGGTGAAAAAGATCTAAGCAAAGTCGAGAGAGTAGATCCCAAAATGTGGATGGGGAAGAGCGTTTAGATTGGGGTCCTACTCCTCAAAGAGGGAGGGGGCAGGTCTAAAGTAGGGCCACTCTGGTATAAGGGTAGGGGGGAAGAGAGGGAGGGTGGAAGGAATAACTTACCCAGTCCTTATGAACTCTCCCCAATACCGCATAACCCTTTGGCTCAGTTCTACCTCGGCTGCTGTGTATGTGGTGTCATCTCCTGCCATAGTCAGTGGGTCACCGAACATAAAGGGTAGCTCAGAACAATGGGGCACACCTATCCAGTCAGCTGCTGCTATGAAAGAGGGGCGGTGCATGAAGGAGT
The DNA here is from genome assembly GCA_026170595.1 of Plestiodon gilberti rubricaudatus. Taxonomy (NCBI): domain Eukaryota; kingdom Metazoa; phylum Chordata; class Lepidosauria; order Squamata; family Scincidae; genus Plestiodon; species Plestiodon gilberti. The sequence continues at coordinate 249,490,554 of JANXHW010000002.1, forward strand.
AGGCAAAAACTGGGCACCCAGCTCTTGCCATGTGGCTGGCCACCCAGGCCACTGGGCACAAGAAGAGATAGTCCCCAGAGGCTTTGACCAAAGCATTTCGATACTGCGCCTTCCCGTCTTCTCCATGGCGGTAGATAAATGCTGCAGCCTTAATGGCGCTCTCAGAAGCCTCTGGCACCATCAGGTGGAGGCCCTCCAATAGCTGCTCTTGACTGATCAGGCTGTCATTGTATAGGCTGAAACCGGGAGCGCTAGAAAGGAACAGAGCTCCTTCCTCAGAGGTGAAGCCCGTCAGAATAGGCTTAAGCAGGAAGCTCCCAGTCTCTAGAAGTTTCTGAGGGTCATCTGGGAGGAACTCTCCATCTGTTGTTGGCACAAAAGGCATCTCCAACAAAGTCTCCTGACTTAGGATAGGCAACGTATGCACAATCTCTCCTGGGTTCTTCGTCTGAAGGCAGGTCACAACAGCTCTATCGTCGTTCTCCTCACAGCCCAAAATCTGGCCCAGGGTCCGTCCTCTGGTCTGGGCCTCTTGAGGGCTCACCCAAGCCCAGGGGCAAACAGCAGCTCCACTTTGTAAAGTGGCCCGAGCAAAGAGAGACTGACTTGCTGGTGAGAGAAGGTGGAAGCCCACTGATGCAGCCCCCGCACTTTGGCCTCCCAGGGTGAGCTGGTTTGGATCCCCACCAAAGGCAGCCATGTTCTCCCTCAGCCAGCTCAATGCCAGATGTTGGTCCCACAAGCCTACATTCCCTGGAGCATCTGGTGGTAGTGAGAGAAACCCCAAGGCACCTAGACGGTAGTTCATGGAAGCCACAATGATATTCTCAGTGGCAGCCAAGAAGCTTCTATCCAAAGAGCCAGTCCCTTCAAGAAAACCACCTCCGTGGATCCAGACAAGAACCGGGATGGGTGCAGAAGGCCGGGGATGAGGCACCCAGACATTGAGGAAAAGACAGTCTTCAGAGAGTGGCAATGTGGATTCTGAGTATACTTCTTCTTGATAGCTGGATGGTTCTAAACTCCCCTGGTAGCAGGAATTGCCAAAGTTGTTCGCCTCCAGGATGTGGTTCCAGGGCTGGTGGGGACGGGGCTTCTGGAAACGCAGCTTCCCCACAGGAGGTTCAGCATAGGGAATGCCCAGGAAAGCTGTCACTGTACCAGAAGTTGTCATGCGGTGCTTGCCCCGAATGGGACCACTGCTAGTGAGCACCACAGTATCGTTTTCAGAAGCAGAGCTGGAGCTCAGCAGGAAGAGAAGGAGCAGGCGTGAAAGTACTTGGAACAACGTGGACATCATGGCAACTAGAAAGGAATCAACTCAGCTCAGTTACAAGCAGTGAAACATAGACCATGATTTGGGGCTTCCTATGTGTTATCCTTGCTGTTCAGGATTAGATTAGATTGATGTTTATTACAGGATTTAGGGCCCAATCCTATCCAACTTCCCAGCGCTGATGCAGCCATGCCAATGGCGCGTGTGCTGCACCCTGCGGTTGGGGGGGGGGTAGTCATGGAGGCCACCTCAAGGTAAGGGAACATTTATTTCACTTACCTTTGTTCCCTTACCTCAGGGCTGCATTGCGGCTGCATCGGTGCTGGAAAGTTGGTGTAGGATTTGACCCTTAGTGAATCATTAAACTATCTGGCTTCCTCTGTAGGTGGAGTAGAAAAACAGTCCTTGATGTTCCATAACCATTTACGCATGAACCATGATGCTTCTGGATAGGCTGGTGGTTCCCAAACTTTACAAGTTTGGACCACTGTAAGTAGTTGTGGGAGGCGGTGATGGTACTTACGGGATCGTGCCGCAGGCACTGAGAAAAAGGGGGTTTCCACATATCTGGGGGTCGCTCTAACCAGTCTGGAGGGTGCTGCGGGCCTCCCTACACCTCAGAACAGCTCCCTGCTGACGCAATCTCAACCCACTTCTGGCTATCTACAAAACCATGTCTACATAAGAACATAAGAAGAGCCCTGCTGGATCAGGCCAAAGGCCCATCTAATCCAGCTTCCTGTATCACACAGTGGCCCCACCAAATGCCTCAGGGAGCACGCAGCCAAAAAAATAACCTGTTTCCTGCTGTCACTCCCCTGCACCTGGCACAGAGAAAACCTACTTCTAAAGCCAGGAGGTTGCTTATGGCTTGTAACCTGTGATGGTCTTTTCCTCCACGAATAGGCTTACCACATCTCCAACCGGGACAGAGTGCTAGACCTTTAGGAGAAGGAATGTGGGCAGGTGTAGCTTGTTAAGCCTTAGAGCACAATCCTAGGCATGTCTACTCTGAAGCAAGCCCCACTGAACACAATGGGGCTGGCTTCTGAGTAGACATGCCTAGGATTGTGCTCTAAGGTTTAACAAGCTACACCTGCCCACGTTCCTTCTCCTAAAGGTCTAGCACTCTGTCCCAGTTGGAGATCTGGTAAGCCTATCCATGAATCTATCCAACCCCCTTTTAAAGGCATCTAGGCCGGGTGCTAGCACCACATCCTGTGGCAAGGAATTCCACAGATGAATTACACGCTGGGTAAAGAAATATATTCTTTTGTCTGTTCTAACTCTACAAGCATCACATGCAGCTGTTACAAGCATGGTGACTGAATGGGCAAAAGATGGGAGAGGGATCATGCATCTACCTGTGTGCCAACTTTACATATGTAAACTTTCTTCAAAACCTATGCAGAATAGGACTAGGGGAAGTGGCAGGGCCAGTGGGCATGAGCCTATTTCGTCCTCCACATGTCTTCAGTCACCACAGTCAAAATGGCTGCATAATTCTTACATGTCTTGAAAGAAAATGTCATTTTTGACCTTTTCCTGGGCTCAGAATGCTTAAGGACAGCATTATACCTTAAGGCAGAAGCACCAACACCTCACCTGCGGATCGCAGGAAATCCTACTAAGCCCTGTTCTGACTTCACAGATTTCAGAAGGCAATCCTCGCTCAACCCACACATGCCTTCAAGCCTGTCCTCACAGCAACATGATCTAAATCAGAATGATGTTCTGTGCGTTTTCTGCACTTGCACACAGTTGAATAAAGTTTGTCACAGCAAATGGTCAAATGTCACGGCAAATGGTTCAGGTGCCACTCAGGGGCAATGAAATGCACGCCATGGAGCTGCAACTGTTCTGGTGTGTGTGTAATGAAAAGCAGCAAAAGTGAAGAAATTTGAGGCTCTGGTACAAGAATTCCAAACAATCTAGCAAAACAGTTTTGCACCAGGTTCTTTTCTGGCACAAAATGCATGGCAGACATGAATTGCCTGTAGGATATATGCACAGCATTGGCTATAACTTCCTTTGAGGCTGACCAACCATATCTGAGGACCACCAAACCAGATGAGATAGTAGAAGTTCCATGATCTTTTTTTTTAAAGGCTAAATGCAACCACTGGAGATTCCAATTCAAATCAGATGCACTGGGGGGGGGGGGGAGAGGATTAATCTTATCCCCCCCCATGCCATTTTTCCCACTCCAAATCTTCCCCCAACCAAACACACACACAACACACACACACAAACACACACACAATGAGTTGCTATTTTCCTCACAGGGCAAAACATACAGGCTCAAAATGCCAGCTGAGGACAGGGTGAGACGATCCAGATTACGAAAATGGCACAGGGTGAAAGGGTTAGATCCCCACCTCCACCAGTAGCAGGGTTTAGCCTTTTCAAACCCACAAGAGAATCACATGGATCTCCTGCTGGTTTGGCCCTCAGCCATTTGAATTCCTGGAAAGGAGAGGATGCAGAGACTCACCTCCAGTGTCCGTGCGGATGAGAAATTTTGCATTCAGAGCCAAATTCACAGCTCAGTCTGGCAGAGAATGGAGCAGTCAGATTACCCTCCGCTCTGCAATTACTGTACTAACTCAGGAGCAAACACTGAGTCAGTAGTTTTGTTACAGTATATCTAGCAATGTTTGATGCTGGGCCAACTGTGATACCTGTGAAGGTTTCATATGATTGTGACCTGGTGGGCCTCCAGAACTTATATACTGTGACAAAGGTCAAAGATTTCAAAAAGCAAAGACCTTGCTATATCAACGTCAAGGCAATTTCTTAGATAAATAGGCTTCTCCATTGCAAGTGATCTCTCAACCTGAACCTGCAGTTAAACATCCTAATATCATGCTGCTGTTGAATGTGGAGAACATTCATCGAAACATTGAGACTCAAGTTGCATCCGAGCCCGGGCTTAACCCCAAGATCTGCTTTCGAACTGACAGCCAACTTTCCAGCGCCGGTGCAGCCACAATGCAGCCCCAAGGTCAGGGAACAAATGTTCCTCCACCATGGAACATGACTGCCCCTGCACTGCAAAATGCAGTGTGCGCCCTATTGGCACGGCCAGGGTCATAACAAGGATGGAGCCTGAGGAGCAGCTGCCAGGGGGGCGCCAGGGGGGCACAACCCTCAGGCTCCACCATTTGACTGCTGCCTTCTCGCGCCACTCCCTCTCCGGGCCTCCAAAGGTTCGTTGAGAACCCCTGATTTAGATTATACCCTCCCAATCAACAGGACACACAGTCAGCAAGGACATTTTTAGAGCTGCTGCCATCTGCTTATCTGTAATACTGATTCCTAGGCACTCCTTTTATCAGCCATCAGGTTACAAGCATTTGATCATGCTGGGAACTGTAACTGCTGCTGTGATTAGGTGTCTTAGTGGACCACAAGCTAAACATGAACCAACCGTGTGATGCGATGCAGCTGCAAAAAAAGAAAAAGTGAATGCAGTACTGGGCTGCATTAACAGAGGCACAGAGTTCAGATCAGATGAAGCAATAGTTCCACTCTATTCTGAATACCGTGGCCAGTTTTGGGCACCACATTTTAAGAAGAACATAGACTGGAATGGGCACAGAGGAGGGCAACAAGGATGGTGAGGAGTCTGGAAACCAAGTCCTAAGAAGAATGCTTAATTAAAAAAAAAAAAAGGAACTTGATATGTTCAGCCTGTAGAAGAGGAGACTAAAGGCTGGTCTACACTGCACAAATTCCGACGCATCCCAGGCGCGTGCAGAGCGGTGTGGCTTCCCTTTTAACCGATCACCACGGAACGCAGGAGAGCGGCGCTATCCTGAGTTCCGTTGCAATTGGTCATGGGCCATGCTGATGTTTGACCGTTTTTGGCCAATCAGAAGAAAGTGAGGGCGGGACATGGAGCGAAGTGTTTCACCAATGGAATGAGAGGGGGGCTTTCAGCCAATCGGAGTGCACTCAGGAGGGACAAGTAGGTAGACAACGCGTTGGAAAAACTGGTGGAGCCAGGGCAGCGTCTTGGGGCGGGGCATCCTGTTCCCTACGCTCGCGACCCCGCAAATGCAAACAGATTTGGTGTTGTTCTGCTTTAAGGGAAGATAGTCTCCCCCTATCATAGCTGTCTTCAAGTACCTGGGAAGGGTTGTTGCACAGAAGAAGGGGAGGATTTCTAACTGTGGCTTCTGAGGGCAGGACTAGAACTTGAACTAATGGGTTGAAACAACAGGGAAGAAGACTTCTGGCCCAGGACCAATCCTAACGAAAGTTTATACCGGTGGAATGTGCATTGTATAAATCAAAGAGACCTGCTAAACCTATATACTTCTACCTAAGTTCCTAGATCTGAATGCTTTGGAGTATGATTGAAGTGATGCATATTGAATTGTATTTTTTTGTATGAATCTGACTAACTATCTAGTAAATATTGGAATAAACAACCCATGTGTGTCCTCAATATTATTTAAAACGGAATTCTGTGAAGCTGGACTCTGGTATACACAGGTAAAGATCCCTGTATATTCCAAATTGCCATATTTAAAAGCTATTCCCCAAAATAACAAGGCAATTTGGTTAACAGTACCACTAGCCTCTGCTCCTCACAGACCCTGGACTGGAAAAGGAAGAGGGAGACAGAGCCGAAGAGGAAGTGTGGAGGAGAATGGTGATGCTCCAGCCCACCACTCTCCTCCACACTTCCTCTTCCACTCCATTCCCCTATTCTGTTTCCAATCCAAGGAGTGGGAGGAGAGGCAGTGGAGGTGAGTGGGCGGATAGAGGTGGGTGCCCCCGCCCTGCCAATCTGCTGCTGCTTGAGGCAGCTGCCTGAGTCAGCCTCATGGGTGGGCCAGCCCTGTGTTTAGCTCCAGAAGCAGCATCCCTGCAGGCCAGGGTCTTTCCCATCTCTGCTGCCTGAGATCCTTTAACTGGAAATTGACCCTGGGCCTTATTAATGGAAAACATGCTCTGTCGCCCACACAGAGAGACTTGGGAGGTAGATGATCTGGGTACCAGTTCTACCTCTGCAGTAGATTCCTTATTTGACCCTAGACAACTCACCCTCAGCTCAGCTGCATTGAGTATTTTCTCAGCTGTGGAATAAGAGGGATGCGAGTCACAATAACGTGAAGGGTCAACAGCTGAGGAGTAAGTAAGTTCAAGTAACCCATTGAACAACACGTAGGAGTTTACATCTGAGTAGGTGCGTGCGTGGGTTTGGGCTGCACAACTGTAAGTCCCCTTTTTGTTCCCAGAGTTAAAGCTGAGTGGGTGCCCAGAAGACACAAAGAAAAACAATTATTTATTTCACCCAAAGTGTCCGAAGACGGGCCTGGGAGCTTTGCGCTATTTGCACGTAGCCTCATCCATTTCAAGCCTTTTTCCTATACTAGGCACCAGGGGGGCATCCTGGAGTGCATTTGCTTCATGTTGGATCAAAAAGACAATAAAAATGTCCTTTGTTGTTGGATGTTTTTTAGAGTAGTAGACCATCAAGCTTTGCGCTCTCTTATTTCCGAAGGCGCACTCAGACACAACTACTCCCCCTTCTTCCGTGTCTTTTTGTGCTGTGTTATAGAGCCGTCTAGCGACAGACGTTTCAAGGATCATCAGAATGGAAAGAGACGACGGGACTACATTTCCCATGTGCCTTTGCTGCCTCTAACCCGGAAGAAGGTGAAGGGGCGATTGATTTGGAGAGGCCCTTTGCGCGCAGGTAAGGGTCTTGTCCCTGGATAACGAGTGTTCTTTGGGTACACCTCTCTCTCCCGTCCTGCCCGCCTTGGGACCGGAGCAAATGGTATCGGTCGTAGCAGTTTGCTTGAGGAAGGGTGCGCAGTCCCATGACATGCCTTCATTTCCAAGGCTCGTCGCCATCCCTTGTGCACTTTCTGCAATGTAATTAAGAGTGTCTTTGAGCGAGTGCAGAGTGCATTTTCTTAACCACCGTTTAAAAATTAAGCCATGGCAGTGTAGCCATGGCTTTTCAGACGATTCTTTTCTGGAGTGCAAAATGTTTTCCGAGCCTTTTGATGAATGGCCTCTGAAGAGGATGATGGTGGTTGCTTTAAGTTCTACACAGTACTGTATTGAGTTGGCAAATTGTCCACCATTGTGATGGATGGGGTGTAGTTAGTCTTTTTGTTTTTGTTATATATCACTTTTTAATTAAAAAAAATGCACAAAGCAATTTACATAGCAAAATAAATGAAATGGTGGTTCCTTGTCCCAATGGGCTCACGATTTTAAAAGAAAGATGCAAAAGCGACAGCAGCAAACAGCTACTGGAAAAATGTGTTGTGCTGAACCGGGAATAGGGGCAGTTGCTCTCCCTGGTAAGAGAACTACCCCTTAAAAAGTGCATCTTTGCCCAGTTAGCAAGGGTCACATTTCACATGGCAAAGTAAAAAGACTTCTGTATTGCAAAGATTGATCTAAACTCACTGAGGACACACGGTGTCCTTGTGTACTCTGGGCATAACATGATGTACACGTTTGGGTTTCCATTAGCAAGGGCCAGACTAACCAATGTCAAGGAGGGGAGGACAGTTTTGCCCTCATTGCGATAGTATGTCTCTTCTTCTACTCTTCCCTCCTTCCCCAGAGGTTTTTATTTTTTCCTTGCAGGAGTGAATTGAATCCATTCAGCTATATGGAAGAAAGTAAAGGAGTGCAGTCGGGGACAACAATGGGGTAGAAATAATAAATCCTTGCCCTTGTTGCCCTACGCTTCTGAGGATAAATTAGGCTTGTGTTGGTCTCGCCACCTCCTTGATTCTGTTTCTTGATCACATTATTAGAGCATTACAGTGTTGCAAGGACTGATTTTTAGGTCAATGCTAGCTTTTTTGGCTACTTAGTCCAGATTTTTCCTCTCTTGCCCAGCTTCCAGTAATATCCATTAGGTTGAGAACTACTGTATGTGTTTTGCCTCTAACGTTTTGTATTTGGGCTATAATGACATTGATCCTACAATTAAGAGGTGACAGGAAGCTGAAAATATTGGTGCAGTCCCATGTGATAACGTGTGGGTTGGATTGACATTTGTAGGTCACTGCCTGTTCATGAGTGCCTCTTTCCTGTAGGTTCGTGGTCAGTTGTCTCCAGGCTCACCACCACCAACCTTGCATAATTTCTCTCACCAGCCATGATTAAGGATAAAGAAGCATTCCAGAGGCTGAGTTTCCTGTACCAGGTAAGAAGAGTGTTCCCTTTATCCCTGTGCTATTTGGCTTGGGATGGAGGTTGGTGGGGAATGCAACCCTTGACGCCACTTCTGGTGGCATGTTGGTGGCTTAATTACAAATGCCTGCAAGCTTTCCTTTGCAATTGGGGGGCCGGATAGAATATTATTGTCATAGTTTTAAGGGCTTACAATGATGTGCCAAAGAGAGCTGATTTCTGGGGGGGAGGGGGTGCTCCTGAACCTTGTAAAAACTGCAGAGAGCAAATCTGATACTGTGGAACTCAAACAATAGAGATTGAGAGTGCACTACAGAAGACAATTGTACCAATTTGTTTGTTTGAAAATTATATCCTGCTTACCTTCCCCTCCATTTATGGGACCATCAGGGTGGCTCACAACCAATATAAAACAGTACATATAAAACATAACAAAAATATAAAAAACAAAAAGATTTTTAAAAAATCCAGCTGGGGGGCATAAACAGAAAACTGGAGGTAACAGAGCAGAATCAAAGAGAGGTCACATGAAACAGATAATTCTTCATTGATTGTCTGAAGACTGGTCGTGATTGGGCCTAGGGGAGGAAATTCCACAGTCTAAGCCCCGCTAACAAGAAACCGTGGATTCCCACCGACCACATATCTGCGGACAATGGGATGTGGATCTGACAGCCTGGGTAGATACGGTATGGGAGAAAACGGCCCTTCAACCATCCCGGTCCTAAGCCATGTAGAGCTTTAAAGGTCATAACTGGCACTTTGAGTTTGGCCTGGAAACCCACTGGTAACCAGTACAGATGAAAGATACTGGCATAATATGGTTGGACCAAGATGCACCAGAAAGGACCTTGGCCACCCCATCCTGTACCAGCTGAAGTTTCCGGACTGCCTTCAAGAGCAGTCCTGCGTACAGCGCATCAAAGCAGTCTGCTCATGATGTTACTACTAAGGCGTGGATTACTGTGGCCAGATCTGCCGCCTTCGGAAAGCTGCCACACCAGCTGAACCTGAGCAAACACTCTTCTGGCCAGAGCTGCAAACTGGGGTTCCTGAGGCAGGGCTGGATTCAAGAGCACGGTCAGGCTCCAAACCTGGTCTAAGTGCAGCACCATCTGGCCTAGGACGCTTTGCTGATTTTACTATAACAGATGAACACTCTGCAAGGTTTGATTGTGCAGTTCAGCTATGGGGTCATTGCATGTGGTGGCTGTTTCTCTGGGGCCGGATAAAGAGATTTCTGACTTTCTTCTTCAACCACAACAGGCAGCGCATTGTGTCCTTGCACAAAACCCAGAAAACCAGGAGTTGGCTCGCTTCTATTGCCACACACAGAACAGCATCAGCAGACGGCTCGTCTTAAGACAGTGAGTGTCAACATGAGGGGGGATGCTGTCTGGGGCCTTTACCTTCTCAAGGGGATGCTGGCTGCAATCCGTGTTCTAGATCCTTGGCTCTGGAACAGTTTCCCTCTCTGTGTTTCTTAAGCCATGCTCTGTCTTAAGCTTTGTCTTTTTAGATCTTGTCTCGTGCCTCACTTCCTAACCTGTCCTACTAGGCCGTTTATTATCTCACCCATTCTCATGATGACCTTTAACGAAAGTGCTTAATGAGCAATAAGACTTCAATCTATGCATACTTACTTAGAATTAAGCTAACTTGACCCTCTTTTGGGTCACCCTGCTGTTGGATGGACTGACATTCATTTGGGTGAGGGCTTCTTCAGCTGCAATGTCCGAGATCTGGAAGAGCTTTCCGTACACCTGGCCCCAGTGGCATTGCTCTAGGTGGGGCAGAATGCTAAATTCCGCATCGCACTGAACCTTCGTTACTCACCAGCATGAGGTGACCCCGCCCCCTCGCTTTCTGAGCCATTCAGTGCGGTGAAGGCAACGCGCAGGAGACTCTCTGTGTGTTGCCTTCGCCGCACTGAATGGCTCCGAGGGGGCAGGGCCGCCTTGTGCCAGTGAGTAACGAAGGGTCAGCGTGCTGCGAAACTTAACGTTCCACCCCACGTAGAGCAACGTCACTGCCTGGCTCCTTCACTACGTACCTTTAGATCTTGGCCTACCTTGCAGGTATGTTATGTATGTGAAACACATTGAGCTTATTGCATTTTGTTCAGAGAGCTGGGTAACGTGGACACAGAAACGCTTGCCATGTGTTTTGCACTTCTGCTTCTCTTGCAGGGACCCCTCCGTGAAAAGAACCATCTGCAAATCTTGCTTCTCCCTCCTTGTCCCTGGAGTCAGCTCAACTGTGCGCCAGAGAAGTGAGTGGTCTCTTCTCATTTGTGCCGCTGGATGGATATTCCTGACTTCTAAAATGACAGGATTTTAAAATTGTGCATGACGTAGAGACAGTGGCTAGGGAGACGTTTTTCCTTCTTTTGTAACACTAGAATCTGTGGTCCTCCAATGAAACTGGTTGGCAGAAAATTCAGGACAGCGAACAGGAAATGCCTCTTCACACAGGGCATAACCAATCTCTGGAATCTGTAGAATTCACTGCACAAGAAATGGCGATAGTCACTAGCCTAGATGGCTTGGGAAGGGAATGAGACAAATTCAGAGAGGACACATCTGTCAGAGGTGACTAGTCATGAAGACGAATCCACTTTTCTAGGGCTCTCTCAGCTGTGAGGGCCAAGATTTGGAACTGCCTTCTTCACCCCTGGCTCTATCACTGTCTGCTTTTAGGCAGGCGCCGAAATCAGTTTCATTCCAATTGACCTTTTCAGCTTTGATCAGTTTTCCATAAGACTCCTCTTGAAGACGAGTCTCACCCAGTTTAGAAACTTGGGATTTCACCTCAACAGTGCCACAGAGATACCTGAAGAACTTGCCAGCAGGTGACCCTTATACAGTATGTTCCCTCCCTTCCTCAGCCCACATTACTTTTTTCCTTCCCTGCCTCTGTGGTCTTCTCAAATCCCAAACAAAGTGTTTAGTGGGCTTTTAGTGGTTCAGTACGAAGACTGAGAGGAAAGGTGTTCAGAATGGGGGAGGATGTTTTGGTGGTGGTTTTTCAGGCTTCCCTGACTTGCTTGTTCCCTCCCTCACCTTTTCCACCAGAGCGCCGTAATCAGCGATGGACTGTTGTACGGTGTCTCAACTGTGGCCTAACCAAGCGTTTCCTCAGCAATCCTGACTATAAATTGTGGTCAGAGCAACCCGAAGCGTTGCTGGAGAACCAGACACCACCCTGCGCAGGAGCAAAAGGTAAGCAAATGTGTCTGTGGAGAGTGAGCTGCTACTGGGGGTGAAGACAAGATGGGGTAAATTACAGCCGGATCAGGTCCATGGGGACAGAGGACAGGGTTTGAAACCCCTCCCCAGTTTCATTCCCTGGCAAAGTTGATCTGACTCCTATTCACTAGAGCATTTATTCTCAAAGTTCTCCCCATGAGGCAGGGAGAACTCTGAGTGTTTATAGGGGCAGGGCCAGTAGCGGTGGCAATCTGGGAATCGCCACCACTGGGGAAAAACGCCCCCGAAAACGTGTTTTTTGTAGTTACCGGGGCTTGGGGAGCCTTCGGGGAGGCCTGCACAACCCTCCTCAGACCTCCCCCGATCTTCAGATTGCTGGAAAACGGCGATTTTTGAGCACTTCTGGTTGAAGATCGGGGAGGCCTGCGGAGGGTCGTGCATGCCTCCCCGAAGCCCCCCCCCCAAGCCCCAGTAAGAAAACCCATTTTGGGGCACTTTTTCGGCAGGGATCGCCGCCGCCGCCATGCTGTCCCTGCCCCTTAAGGGGGCAGGGGACAGTTTGTGGTCTCAATGATGGGTTGCGACACACCACTTTGAGAGCCACTGCACTAGAGAAAAACGAAGCCCATTAGGGCTATAAGCATCATGTGACCCTAAGAGTGGCCCTAGTCATCCACTGGGTATTGATGTGCACAAACTAGAGGGGGGTCGGCGGGGTGAAGCTGTGAAGTTGCCAGCTGTGTAGACAAATAATGTTAAGAAGGAGCTTTGGAAGGGGGAGTGAGGATGTGGGCAGTGAAAGATTTTGTTTGTTGGCAAGGCTAGTTGGAAATAGATTGTGGGAAAAGTCGCTGTGGGGCACCTTTTTCGAGAGGCCTCAATGGAACTATTTTGTGCCATTTTGTTTCCTTGCCTCCCACTCCAGGCCAGGCACCCAGCTCAGTGCAGCAGCCCCCCAAGGCCTCTCAAGCAGATAAGACCACAGCCCCAAGTTCTGAACCTCACAGCCGTTGTGCTTCAAAGGAGGCCCCAGCAGGCACCATATCTAAGGGGAAGAAGGAGCCGAGTGGAAGGTGACCCCTTTCTTGGAAATGGAAACTTCCCAGCCAGACAGGCTGTTGTGGCAGGGTGCTGTGTCGGAGCCCCTGACCTGGCTCAAAAGATACCATTGTGGTTACAATGATTTGGTATGGCAGGAGGGTCAAGGGTTTCACTTTTGTTAACAGAAGCTCAGTTAGCTACTTGCAAGATTTGGTTAGTTCAGGCGAGATGGGCTTTGGGGATACAGGCCCTTTTTATAAGGCCCATTGAGGTTTTGAGGTGGCAGAGAGATGGATTGGGAAGAACACAGCACCTGACCCCTCCAAGCGGCCTGGTGGCAAACCTTCCCTTCATGTCTCTTCCTGTGTTTCCACCCTCTCCTCTCCACAGCTAGAAATCGCTTCTGTTCCTCTTTTGCTTACCCATGCATGCCTCTCGGCTAATAAGCCCTTTGATTGCTGCCAGTTCCTGATGTCAATTATAGAGTGCTGTGGCTAGGTAAACCCCAGATTAAGAGAAGTGGCTGAACTGGGAGATGTTGGTGAATGGTCTTTCCCCTTGCATTTGAGTTTAGGAGATATGGAGGGAGGTCTCTAACCCAACGTCACTCGTGTCAGAAGGAAGTTAACTTTTATAACAACTTTGAAATAAATTTTTGTTTCGAGAAGGTTTTAATTGTGCTGTTTTCTTGATTTGTTTCATTTACCCTCTGCTTGATTATGGGGAAAATAAATATACAGTAGCACGAATATACAGGATCACGAAGGTTCGGACACGACTTAACGACTGAACAACAAAATTCATGAATTAATGAATTCTTAATTAAGCATTTAAGAATTAAGCTTGCTGCTTTCACTAGACTAAAGCCTGGGCCAAATTGTGACCAAAATGATGAAGATATTGGTGGAATTCCAAAAACATAGCACACACTTTGTTGGCTTGCCCAGAAGCATCATGCATGTCATGTAATTTATGCATGAAATGCATAGGGACAGTTTTCCCTTTTAACTTGCAGAGGCAACAATTGGCAGTTAGTACCCACTCCTAGTTTCAGTAGCTGCCATTGAGAATGTGCAAGAAATTAGGAGCTGGGCAGATATACCCAGATATACTCATCCTTTGAGAAACTCATGGAGGGTATAACAATATAAGGGCCTGGGTAAACCTACAAGATTATCATGAAACTTGAGGTACAGGAAAATACTGTACATGCAAGCTCAAGTGAGAAGAAGACCATCAGGTCAGTGTAGCAGACAGATGTCTGCTACACTGACCTGATGGTCTTCTTCTCACTTGAGCTTGCATGTATTTTCTTGTACCTCAAGTGGGTATTTCTCAATGGGTATTTCTAATACCTCAATGGGTATTTCTAAGTTATTTATTATTTGCTATTTGAAAAATGTCTTCTTTACTGGACACTGTTATAAGTGAATGCATCATTGATATCGCACCAAAAACACTTTGGAAAGTGTGTGACTTCTTTGTATATTTTCAGAAAAAGAATGAGATGAACATACTTTTGTAGGTGATGGAATTGTTCCTGAGTTCAGGCATTTTAGAAGGATGTTGCTAAAATTATACAAGAAATCATTAGATAGCAGATGACCATTCTCACCTTCCTGGGCATGAGCTGAGGGCATGTGCTACAGGCACCTTAGGTAAAGGTGACCCCTGACAATTAAGTCCAGTCGTGTCCAACTCTAGGGTGTGGTGCTCATCTCTATTTCAAAGCTGAAGAGCCAGCGTTGTCCGAAGACGCCTCCATGGTCATGTGGCCGGCATGACTCTCCTTGCCGCAGCACGTAGCATGCAGCTGGAACACGGAGCGCTGTTTACCTTCCCGCAAGCGGTACCTATTTATCTACTCGCATTGACATGCTTTGGAACTGCTAGGTTGGCAGGAGCTGGCCAAGCAACGAGTGCTCACCCCGTCGCGGGAATCGAACTGCCGACCTTTCGATCGACAGCTCATGGTTCAGCGGTTTAACCCACTGCGCCACCCGCCACAGGCACCTTACTGAAGCTAAACAAGGGCGGATCTGATTCAGTGTCTAGAACTGATCAGGAACTAACTGGAATCCCCATGTATTCTGCCTTGAGCTTCATGGTGGATGAAAGGCAAAATATACATGTAAGAAATATTGCTTTGGGACTGTTATAAATATTTGTAATACCATTTTTCAACAAAAATGTTCACAAAGTGTTTTACATATTAAATAAAAAGATGGTTGCCAGTCCCAGAGGGTCCGCAAGAGATGCAACAGACACTAATAAACAACCCTGGAAAAGATGCTATGCTGGGGTAATTCCTCTCTCCCTGCTAAATATAAGAGAATGAACACTTAAAAGGTGTCTCTTGCGCTACAATTCTCTGCACACTTACCTGAGAGCAAATCCCATTGAGCATTGTGAATATATGTAGGTGTTTACCGGTAATTGCCAATTTGGTGATGACAGCATGGATCTTAATCATGAATTCATAGAAACAAACTTGGAAGAATGCAGGAACCATGCCTATGAATTAATAGACAACTTGTAGGAATCTTTGGGAGGAGAATCATAGGTAGTTAATAATATACAGTATTTATATACCGCCTTTGGTCATTGGATTTCTCCTCCGACTTTAATTCAAGGCGGTGTACATGGGCAGGCTGTTCTAAACCCCAAGGGGTTTATACAATATAATAACGTTCTAATCTTTCGTAGAACCCTTCATTCGAGATGTTACTTTCACAGTCCAGCTCTCTCTCTCTCTCTCTCTGGCGTTCGCCTCAGCACGCTTCAGCTTCAGCTGCTTCAGCTGCAGCTCCACTCCCTCACAGGGCTCTGCAGCTTATCAGCTCGGCATGCCAGCAGCTCTCCGACAGACTTCCAGTCGTATTGAACTGCTCTCCTTCAGATCTTCAGGCATTTGTGAGACAAACGCTCTACCAACTGAGCTAGATGTCCTGCCCTTTGAGTTCTCCCATTTGAGGAACAAAGGCATGCTTTCATCCAATTTTTCATCCAGTATATCCATTTGAAATAACAATAAGCCAAATGGAAGAGCTGAAACTGGTGTACTTTTATTTTACTGTGTTTTCTTGATTCTGAATGATGTTCCGGAAATGATGGCCTTTTCATTGTTTTAAAAATAAGGTAACTGAACAGATTTTTTTAAGCCTACAGAGGGCACCAGAGAGCTTCAAGTTGCAGCAGAACCATTAACAAGGCTAGTCCTCCCCTGAGCCAGAACCATGTACTTAAGGGAGCAAACTGGACTTGCAGTGTGTTCTTCTGGCTGTGCCTGGCTTTTCCTTGCACTGGGATCTCCATCAACTCTACAGTTGGCACATTAGGGACAAAAAAATCCTAAGTGGATGTATGTTTATTTTATTATTTATTTTTCACATTTTTATACCACCCTTCCTCCAAGGAGCTCAGAGTGGTGTACATATTTCCTCCCCTCCTTTTTGTCCTCACAACAACCCTGTGAGGTAGGTGGGGCTGAGAGAGAGTGACTGGCCCAAGGTCACCCAGGAAGCTTCGTGGCTGAGCGGGGATTTGAACCTGGATCTTCCAGGTCTAAGTCCGACTTAAGTCCGTTCTTGCCTGCCCACAGAGGGAAGGGCGGCAGCCCCAGGGAGGCCTACTGTGCGGGGACGTCAGCCAGCGCTGCTGTTGCTGCTGCTGCTGCTAAGGGGCAGCTCAGACCTCTTCCATCCCCACCTCACCAGCAACTAGCTGAAAGGCTTAAAAATGGATTTGGGAATATTTCAGATTTTGGAATTCCGGATATGAGATACGCAACCTGCACTGTGTCCACTGTATGGGAGCGGACTGCCTATTTTCAATCCATCATGGTGACTGGTCTTTTCTAATCAGTTAATCCTAATTGCCAGTTTAATAGGTAATCCTTGGTTCTTGGACAGCAACACAAACTTTGTTCCATTCTGAAGTGATCCTCCATCACTTTATGCTGTTCCTGAATGCCACAAGCTCATGCATGCAAAAAGCATTGCAGAAAGAAAGGTTTTTGGTAATCGTGTAGTTTTAACTAACACTCTTTGAAGAATTTTACAAGTGGAAGAGCAGCTTATTAATATTTAAATAAATTAAAAGAATAACCAATATTTATATACCGCCTTTTCTTTGGTCATTGGATTTCTCCTCTGACTTTAATTCAAAGGTGGTTTACACAGACAGGCTTTCTAAACCCCAGGGTTTTTTTTACAATACAATAATTGAATAATGTTCTAACCTTTCACAGAACCCTTCATTCTAGCTGGTTTCTTTCACAGTCCAGCCTCTCTCCACCTCATCACACTTTGACTGACAGGCAACCTTGACTCCTACTCAAGTGCAGCTGCAGCTTCTCTCCCTCCCAGGGGCTCTGCAGCTTGTCAGCTGCGTGCCGACAGCTCTCTGACAGCCCACGGATATTTCCGGGTGTCTCGAACTGCCATCCTTGAGATCTTCAGGCATATAAGATGGCTGCTCTTCCAACTGAGCCAGACCTCCTGCCCGGACTTATTATCCCAGACTTATTACCATTATAAAATTGACTTATTAAATAGGCAATCTTTGAGTGGCCCAAAACTTTAATTGTGCCTTTCTCAGCCAAAGATGACAAAATCTTTGAACACACCTGAACAGTTGCAAATTGCAATGTTGAATATTGAACGACTGTGATGAATACAATTGTTTTTCCCCTATTGTTTTTTTGGCCTATTTTTCCTTGTTTTGGGACATTTCTAATCCCCCAGGAGCTTCTGCATTGGTTCAGCAGCCTAAATGCTGCTGGGACAGCCTCCAGCAGTAGCCTTTGGCCTTTGTTTGAAAATGCCATTTCCAGACAGCCATGTGCTGGATGTAGATTTGGTCCTTCGATGAAGAAAATGTACTTAAACAAAATGTAGGTTAAGAAAGACTTCTCTGTGTGCACAAGAAAGAAAGGCAGAGAAAATGAATTAGGCTTCTGTGAAACTCCCTAGTAAAAGCCAGCCTTTATAACAAAAAGCAACATGAATAATAAGTTCGGGTCCAGGATATCTGAGGGACCGCCTTCTCCCATACATTCCGACCCGCTCACTTAGGTCATCTGAGGGGGCTCTCCTGCAAGTGCCACCTCTATCGCAAGTTAGGGGAGTGGCAGCTCGTGGGTGAGCCTTCTCTGCTGTGGCGCCACAACTGTGGAACTCCCTGCCAGGGGATTTGAGAACCACCCCCTCCCTCATGACTTTTCAGTGAGGGCTCAAAACATTTTTGTTTCATCTAGCGTTTGGGTGATGGGTCGTGGTCTGCCTCCTGTGTCTCAAGATGCTCTGCCAAGGTGCTTCTCTGGTCCATACTGTTGCCCCCTCTCCTAGTTGATTTTGTTTTTAAAATTGTGTATGGTTATGTATTGTTTAAATTTATTATGTATTGTTTTTAATTATGTATTTTAACCTTTGTAGTAAGCCGCCTTGGGCATTTGCCTTTCGGCATAGGAAAAGGCAGGATATAATTTTTTTAAATAAATAAGTCAGTGAGTTAAAAGGGGGGGGAATATATATTATAGATAACACAGACATAAGGGTACTCAGGACATTCCTCACTTTTCTAGAGAGAACAATTAACAAGAGTCAAGCTGTTGACGGTCTTGCTGCATCAGCTTTTCTCTGTCAAGCTTTCTACATGACTTTTCAGCTTTCAGAATTGAGGATAAATAAAATCCATTTTTACCTCACCATCTTCTTTGTGGGGTAGCCAAAGCTCCTACTGAGATTGGCAGGCAGCTACCAATTGGGCAGCCAAACCTGTCTGTTCAGGTAAAGGGAGTGGCCAGGTGGATTCCACTCCTCCAATCAGGTTACTTTATAACAGGGGTGGCCAACCTTCCACCTTTAGGGCCTCTGCGATCTTAAGAGTTGTGTTAAGAGAGAATCTTGGCAGCTGCACCTGCTGAAATGCCCTCACCTAACGTATACAACCATTAAAGGGCCAGGAGCATTCATGATGAAAGGTTGGTCACCCCTGCTTTACAACATCATCAAGCCTAGCTAGGTTTCCTACATTCAAGCACAAGGATGCTCATGTGTGTTTCTGCTGTGAACTCTAATGTGGGTTCATGGAAGGCACACTCACCACCTTGCCAGAATGTACAGGGACTGGGATTCCTGGGACCAAGACACATTGATTTAGGGAGCTGGTTTTGTTTGGTTTGCTCTTTTCACTGGAAGCCAACCTGCAGACTTAATCAGCCTGCTTGTACTTTTCTTGACTCTTTGTTCCCCACTTGATTTGGGCTGCAATCCTATACACGCTTACCTGGATGCAAGTCCCATTGAACATAGTAGGACTTACTTCAGAGTAAATATGCCTAGGATTCCGCTGTTAATTCCTTTTTTAATTGGGGTTTTGAATAAACTGATTATATTTTGACTCTTTACCTGCCTAGGTGAAGAGCCAAAGACTAGGTGGGTAACGTCTTTTGGATATTGAATTCCAGACTCTTCATTCCTCTGCTTGTACAACTTGTTCTCCTGTTTTCTTTAATATTCCTTTCTCCCTGGTCGATTATCTCCTTATCTTTCTTTTCAAATACCCCCGCAGACCTGTCAAGCATTAATATGTGGTAGATTTAATGTTGTTCCATCTCAAGTCCTGTCAGGCAGATTTTCCAACATTCCACTTTCTGAATGTCATTGTCCCTGTGCCTCTGGGGCTATGGAGAATATTTTCCATATATTCTTTCATTGCAATTTTCAGGTGCATTCTCGTTCCGAATATCTGGACCCCATACTTGTGAAACACCCAGGTCACTCAGATGTTGTAAAATTGTCCTATCTTCTAAATGACGGATTGACTGAGACGGTAGGGAATGTTGTAACATTTTCACTGTCAGTAGAGCGTCTCTTTCAGGCTAGGTTCTATTTAAGTCCTTGTTTTAAACTGTGTTTTTTATGGATAACTTGTGTTATGCCAATAAAGGTACTTATTAGTAGGTGGGTAAAAATGCTTCTGACGTTGGCCCAGGAATCCCAGTCCCTGCACATATTGTCGCCAATCACTTGCAGGCACTACTGCAATTTGATTGCATTCGCTACTGCAATTTTATTTTAAATTAGATTTCACATCAGAAACATACACAAACATCCCTGTGCTTAAATGTAACAAACCTAGGTTTGATGATGTTGTAAAGTAACCTGATTGAGGAATGAATACACCTGGCCACTCCACCCATGCGGCGGCGGCGGTGGTGGTGGTGGTGAGAGATTTTTTTGGCCACCAAGACCAGCATGGAATAGGCCTTAAAATGGCCTATTTCTTGTGTTCAAGAGAGAGATCTTGGGGTGCTGGTGGACAGGTCGATGAAAGTGTCGACCCAGTGTGCGGCGGCTGTGAAGAAGGCCAATTCCATGCTCGGGATCATTAAAAAAAGGGATTGAGAATAAAACGGCCAATATCATTATGCCTTTGTACAAATCAATGGTAAGGCCACATCTGGAGTATTGTGTCCAGTTCTGGTCACCACACCTCAAAAAGGATATAGTTGAATTGGAAAAGGTGCAGAAAAGAGCGACCAGAATGATTCGTGGGCTGGAGCACCTCCCTTATGAGGAAAGGCTACAGCGTCTGGGGCTTTTCAGCCTAGAAAAAAGGCGCCTGAGGGGGGACATGATTGAGACTTATAAAATTATGCATGGGATGGAGAGAGTGGATAGAGGGAAATTCTTCTCCCTCTCGCACAACACCAGAACCAGGTGACATGCACTAAAATTGAGTGGAGGGAGAGTTAGAACAGACAAAAGAAAATATTTCTTTACCGAGCGTGTAATTCATCTGTAGAACTCCTTGCCACAGGATGTGGTGATGGCATCTGGCCTAGATGCCTTTAAAAGGGGTTTGGACAGATTCATGGAGGAAAAGACCATCACAGGTTACAAGCCATAAGCAACCTCCTGGTTTTTAGAAGTAGGTTTTCTCTGTGCCAGGTGCAGGGAGTGGCAACTGGACACAGGTATCTTGTTGTCTTGTGTGCTCCCTGAGGCATCTGGTGGGGCCACTGTGTGACACAGGAAGCTGGACTAGATGGGCTTTTGGCCTGATCCAGCAGGGCTCTTCTTATGTTCTTATGTTCAGTTGGATTTGTTCTCAGTGTTTTCCCTAGGTCACTATAGGCCTTGCCACTAATGCTTCATTGCCACATGCTTTGTGGAAAACCAAGTACCTTGGCTTGGCTCTACGTTCCTCAGGGATAGTCATGCCAACCTCCTGAGGTATTTTCCTGCCATGGCAAGGAAGTTGAGGATGCAAACCTATAACACTTTACTGGGAGTAAGCCCCATTGAACACAATGGAGGTGCAATCCTGCCTAAGTTCGGAACGGCAGAGCCAAGCGCTCTGCCGTTCCAAGCTGTCGCAAATGTGCTGTAAAGCATGCTCACGACGACGGCCTACGCAGAAGCACCCTCACTCTGCTGCTGGATTGTCCCTGTGGCCACCAGAGAAGGTAAGTGATCCCCCGGCGGACGCGGAGGCAGTTGGGGCCTCCCCGCATTACACCGAGGGAAGGGGACGAACGTCCCCTTCCCCCGAGTAGACCTCCAGGCTGCTCCCAGAACAGGGGTAGGATCCAGCAGGCAGCCTGGGCTGCCTGCCGGATACTTACAAAGGATTGGGTTGCCCGACTTACATCTGAGTAGACATGCATAGGATTGTGCAGTTAAGTGCCTGTATTCACAATTCCCATGCTTTTTGGAGCATGAATGAAATTGTTACTGTCTTAAAACTCATCTAAACCAAAGGAGTTTTTAGTATTGTGGAATCTGAGCAGGAACAGGTAGCAGAAAGCAAATCAAGACTCTTGAGTCAGAGCTGCAACCAACAACTAGTTTATTAAAGGGGGTGGAAGAACTTATTCCAGTCAGAAGATCCAATAAAACCAGGTGCAAGTAGTCTATTAATGCAGCATTTATGTGTCTGATTATTTGGACAGTCACTCAATTTGAATGTAGTTACAACTATGCCAGAACAGTAGCTTTCCCGTGGATAGCAATGTCCCCAAAAACCAAAGCAATGAGTTTTCGATTCTCCAAATTGTGAGGCAACAGACACTTTTTTCTTCAGTCCATTCTCTGCATATAAAAAAGGTAGTGCTTATTATTCATTTCTTATTGGTCAGAAGGAAAATATAAACAGAAGGCACTGAAAAAAGTATATTTCCATTAGACAATGACTTTTCATTTATTTTTTTCTTGATGAAAAAAATTGCAGTTCACAGTCATAAGTTGAACTGTAAAATACAGTAATGAAAAGATTCTCAACCAATTCATTCACCTCAAACTTGCTTGCAAAAAAAAGAAAAGTGTGGTGTTTTCTTCATTATTCTCTAATATAGATACTGAATACAAAGCAGCTGAAGAAGATGCAAGCAGCGATCGGGTTGTACTGGGCGATAGCAGGGGAGGGGGAAGCAGGTGCATCACCCCCTCCCTGCGCGTCACCCCTGGCGACCCGCCCCCTGCCACGTCGTAGCAATGCCCCTGTCCAGGACATGGCAACAAATGGTCTCTTACCTTGAGGTCTCCAACTTCCCTGCAGGATGCAGCACACACCCCATTGGCGCAGCTGAATTGGTGATGAGGAAGTTACGTTAGATTGGGCTGCCCATCTGGGAATTATGATGCCTTAAACATTATAGATGTGCAGACAAACATATAGTTGCAGATTTCACTCTGTTGCTTTGTCCTTGGCATAACTCATTTCAACAATTTATTTTGCTTTGTGCCCAATTCAGGTGGTTGCTCCATTTAAAATTATGACTTATTTATGAATCATTTCCCATTGATTTCAATGGGCAGATTTCAATTCATTGTAACTTTTTTGTTTCTTTTTAGAATTGGATGAAACTTGCAGAGATGTAAACCCTCATAAAAGGAAGGGTAGCGCAATCCACTGTAAGGATCCGGCCAGCGGCCCAGGGTCACCCTCTGGATTCTGTGCACGGCTTGCCCGTTGCACGCCAGGCTGGAGGTCTACTCAGGGAAGGGGACGCTCGTCCCCTTCCCCGGGTGTAAATCCAGGCCAGCCCCATCGGCCTCCTCGGATTTCCACCAGCTAAATAGCTGGTAGAAGTAGAGGAGGCCGTGTAACGGAGTGGCCGGCCCAGCGGGGACAGGGATATAGCCAACGCCATCCCCCGCCCCCTCCCTGGCCCATGCAGCCGGCGACGGAGCTCTTACCTTCTGCTGCCGTCTGCGTCCTGGTCTGGCGCCGGAGTGAGGGAGGCCGGCCTTGTGCCGGCCTCCCTTACTCCCAAAGCGTCGCAAACGTGCTTTACGGCACATTCGCAACGTCATCCAGTGATGGAATGCTCGTTCCATCGGAGTTTCCAGGATTACGCCCTCAGCCTGCAAAATTTCATAAAAATACATGCTGGGTTTTTCATTCTCAGGGTAAACGTTTGATAATTTGAAAAGGTTTCTGCTGGTCCTGCCACATACTTTTGTGACCAGTTTGCATGAAACTCACAGAAAATGTACAGATGTCCATAAGTAAGATCCCTGCACGTTTCAGAAAGGTAGGTGCAGGGGTTAAGAATGAACCATTCCGGGGGGGGGGGGGGAGGAGGAGGCAACAGGCAGATGGAGGTGGTCGCAACTGCCAACGTACTGCTGCCACATCACCAAGCAGGGGGGGCAGTATTTGGCATGGCACCTGAGGTGCCAGGAAGTCTTGGGCTTGCCCTGTCTTACAGTTATGAGGTGGAGGGAGCTGTAAACAGCACAAGACAAAGCACACGGTGCTGAGTATCTGGGATTGCTACGATCGGAGCCTCCGTCCCTTTTGGAGTGGATCAGAGAAGGAATGGCTGGAGAATCTGACTTGCGCTGCTGGTCTCCTGTCTCACAAGAGCAGTGGCCCCGTCGGCACCATGACCAGAGTGACAAGGACATTCGAGTTGTAGCTTAACCGGGGAGGGGGGGGAGTGACAGGGCACGTGCAAGACTTAACGGCAGGGAGGAAAGCACTGAAAAGTCTGGTGGGCTGGTGGATGAGGGCTCTGTCCATTTGCGTAGGGAACAGGAGCCTGGGGAAGTATCTGCAGGAATAGGAGGAGGATCTGAGTGAGGCCTGTAACCCCCTGCCTGCCCCTTCCATAGGTGTGAGATGCTGCCCCCACTTCACGGTTCGCCGCCCCCACTTCACGGAGCTTTGGGATCATGCCAACTCATTCTCTTTCCACCCCTCATCTACAGTGTTATGCGAGGTGAACAGGCGTCCCTGGGTGGGACACAAGTCACTGATATATCAGCAAGGAGGGCACCTCTCCACTCAGCAATCCCCATCTGGGAAAGGGAAGAGAAGGGTAAGTCTAGTTGTGGCATATTTGGCACAGTGAGAGTAGGGAAGGCTTTTGGGACTGCTCCAGGTGAGAGCTGGGCTTCGGTCACTTCCGAGGCAAATACTGTACAGTCCTACTTACCACGTGTTGGATGAGTGGCAGGTTCAGGTTCCTCGGTGGCTTTGAATGGATTCTTGGGCCGTGGATTTGGTGTGGCCTGGGTCTGGGAAACCACGACAGCAACAGCAAAGAGAAGGGAAACAGGCTTCAGGTTCATCTTCAGGGGCTTCGATGCTGTCTTATTGTCAAAGGAAATAAAGTCTTTGAGAAACAGAATCCTGGTAAAGCTCAGAAAAGAATTGCAGAATCTGCGAGTCATACTTTCCTTCTGAAGGGAAACCAGGAAATGATAAGTGGAAACATCTTGCATCTCTGCGATTGCAGCCCACAGTCTTGGAGGTTAGCTATAAATGGTGTCTTGAAATCATTAAACTTTTTTCCATCTGCACTTCAACCACTGTGTGCTAGGATTAGAATCCTCCTTTCTACCTACTCTGGCTCATTTTGTTCCCATTGAGCCTCCCATAGCGTTTGAATGCCTTTTGGCTGGAAACTAATCAAAGCCAGGTTGAAAAAGCTCCCGGAAGGTGATTTGGATACATTTCAGATGTTTTAGATACTCTTATTCCAACTGGAAATTCAGGACAGAGGCAGGATAGAGAGCGAGATTAATTGGTGAGTTCTTGACAAACTTTGGCCCAGTATCTAGAGATGCAAAGCTCAATTCTTCAATCGAATCTTCCCCCGATAGATATCACAGCAGTCTTGAACAACCTTGTATGATCGCTACAGCGTATTAGTGGATCAGGCCCTTGAAGTTGACTTACCATTCAAAGCACAAGATCATGCCTTCTAGGCAGACATTGGTCCATCCAACACAGCGCTATTTATACCGACTCTCCAGGTTTTTAGACGGAGGTCTTTCCCAGCCAGCGCTGACCCATCCATGAGGCCAACTGAGGCTGTTGCCTCAGGCAACAGTTTGGTGAGGGGTGCCCATCTCTGTCCACTTACTTGCCTCCACTGCTCCTCCTTTTCCTTCCACTCCATAGACTGGAAAATGAAGAGGGGAACAGAGAGGAAGAGGAAATGTGGAAGGGAGGAGAATGCTAAGCTACAACACTGAAGAGTGGGAGTAGCAGCGGATGGAACGTCATTGGGTAAGGGGGGGCAGCATTTGGCATGCTGTCTCAGGCATCAGATCTTGGGCCAGCCCTGCACCCACCCAACAAGGGTTTGAACTTGGGGGGGGGACATTCAGTATGCAGGGTAAGTGTTCTATCGCGGAGCTACAGCCCCCCCCCCCCCCGCCTTGTCCTGCTTCTTACAGGGACCTTCTCAAGCTAAGGCAATGTTTGTTCCCTTACCTCAGGGCTGCATTGTGGCTGCATCAGTGCTGGAAAGTTGGATAGGGTTGGGCCCCGAGTCGCAGTACAGTCATAAGAACATAAGAAGAGCCCTGCTGGATCAGGCCAAAGACCCACCTAGTCCAGCTTCCTGTACCACACAGTGGCCCCACCAGATGCCTCAGGGAGCACACAGCCAACAAGATAACCTGTTTCCTGCTGCCACTCCCCTGCACCTGGCACAGAGAAAACCTACTTCTAAAACCAGGAGGTTGCTTATCCCCATCATGGCTTGTAAGGTGTGATGGACTTTTCCTCCATAAATCTGTCCAATCCCTTTTTAAAGGCATCCAGGCCAGGTGCCATCACCACCTCCTGTGGCAAGGAGTTCCACAAACCAATTACACGCTGGGTAAAGAAATATTTTCTTTTGTCTGTTTTAATACTCCCTCCACTCAATTTGAGTGGATGTCCCCTAGTTCTAGTGTTGTGTGAGAGGGAAAAGAACTTCTCTATCCACTCTCCATCCCATGCATAATTTTATATGTCTCAATCAGGCGCCTTTTTTCTAGACTAAAAAAACCCCAAACTAGCCTTTCCTCATAAGGGAGATGCCCCAGCCCACTAATCATTTTGGTCGCTCTCTCACTCCTATCCTTAAGTTATGGTGACCAGGCAAAGATAAGATTGCCTCTATATTCCTTATGTGGACAAAATTCCAAGTAACAATGGCATACGGAAGTTAAGAAGACCAAATTACAGTGTCCTAAATTTACACCACTCTAGTCTTACTATGGTTTCGTAGCTAAAATGGTATAAGGGGAAGGAACTGGAGGGTTCTGAGGGTGTGGTAGGGGAAGCATCGTGGGTGTGATTATCTTAGTCATAGGCCTCTCTTCTCCCAGGAGAAGTCCCATCTTCCATCACCAACATAAAGTTACAGCATAGAATCTGTTTTAAGGAAGTGATTGCATCGCACCAATAGGATGTATGGGGAACACAGAAGTTACAAGCAGGGGAAATGCTGCCAGGTCTCTCGAAATCAGCAGAAATCTAATTCTGTGTAACACAATTATAGAATTGTCTATAAAATGGGTTATTGTGTCCAGTCCCTCTTGGACATTCCAGACATATCATGCCATAAGGGAGTAGTAATTCCCACAATTTTCAGGCAGCAGCTATCTAGAAGACTGTGGGAATAGTTAACACAGAATTCATTGCTACAAGATATGAGAAAGTCCACTGAATTGGATGGCTTTAAAACGGGGTTGCATACATTCATGGAGAATGGGTTTATTAATATTAGACAAGATGGCTGTAAAGAAAACCCGCCTCCCCCCCCCCCCGTTGGAGTGTGTATTAACTGAGCCACCCACCCCAGATCCTGTTCCACCCCTCCCCAGGGAAAACCTGCACCTAGGACTTCCACCCCAGAGTGTCTTCCAGTGGTGATCCAATAGCTGCCACTGCCTCCTTTCTGCCTTGAACACCCCCCAGCCCAAAGGAGGAAAGCTGGGGGTTCTGGGATGCTGCAAGGGATCATGGGGAACTGAGGACTAACCACATCCCATTCCCCATGCTCTCCTCCCTGCCTTGGTCAGGCTAAGGATTTAGGTGGGTGTTGTGCTTCGCGGTTCCAAATGAGTCGCACTTCACATGATCAAATAATATTTATTCATTAGGTAAGGGAAGAGTACATGACCTTCAGAATTAGCAGTTCTTTGGGTACAGTTAAGATTATAACACACACAAGAAAAATTAAAACAAACTAAACAACTCATATAAACAGTATTTAGATTTCCCTGGAAACTGGGGAAAGGTTCAGTGGTATGTTTAAGCAGCATGTCATCCCATTCTGATGCAAGGATGGGGGGGGGGGGGGGGGAGAAGAAAACTGACCAGCAGCACCTTCCCTTACCACCTGGTGACAAGCACAGCTTCTAACCAAAAAACCATACTTAGGACAAGATTTGCGATAAGGTTTGCAGCTGCAGTTATCTCCATCACATCCACCTTCAGGTACCACTGGAAGATGAATTTGAGGGAGAAGACAGTCTGAACAATTTGGGCAAAATATTAACAGCCCCTTCTGCCTTTGATGCAAACCTACAATTCCAGGGAGGATCTCCCTGTTTTGGCTAGCTAACATCAGTGTGTCAGTTCCCCTAAAATGTAAGTACTCAGGCTTTCGTGGTTCCCCTAATGCTTCCTTCTTCAGGGTGTCCCCCCTCTCATAGGGAAGTCAGCGTCCAGTGGAAGGGTCTGGTATTTTAAAAAATGTTCAGGGTGTTTAAGCTTAGAATCTGCTTCTCTTGACAATAGTAAAATGGAGCCTCCACATTCAGAGGCAGTATACCTCTGAGAATACCAGATGCTGGAAACAACAGGAAGGGATGTGGCTTTCATGCATTGCTTGTGGAGCCCCAGAGCCACTATTGGAAACAGAACTTTGGCCTAAGCCCCTGATGGCGAACCTATGACACGCGTGTCACAGGTGACACACGAGGTCATTTTGGGTGACATGCCAGTGTTTCCCCCCCAGGGCCCCCAACACACCTTACATTTTCGCAAAAGTTTTACAGGCTTGTCTTGAACATTTAGGGCAAAGATTTTTGGCAGACCTCTTCCATCATTAGTAAAACTCAGCAACAAAAAAGTCACTAACTGATGTTAAATAAAATGCAATGTGTTCTATAGTTGTTTTCAGTTCAGTTCAATTCAAAATTACTATTAAAAGTAGCAATAGTCAAAATACTATTAAAAGTTTGGGGGGGGGGTTGACACACCAGCAGAGTCAAGTTAGGCATTTTCCAAAACGTTGACACACCAAGCCCAAATGGTTCGCCATCACTGGCCTAGGCCCTACATGTTCTTTTTTGAGAAACCCAACTCTGCTATGGACCCAATGCTGTGGAATTTACATCCTTGTCAAATAGAGTGGATGATGTAGGAGATGTCATGTAGGGAAATACTATTGAGAGGGGGGGGATCTACACTCTGAAGGGTCTGGAAGTCAAATGTAGAGATTCTATCTGTATAACCTAATGTCATGAAGTACAAGTATTCTCAAACTGAGCTTTATATGTGCTTCTATGCCTCTAATGCTTGAGCTAGCCAATCTTAAACTAAGAATAGGTTTAGTAAGGGGAAAGAAAAACCCTATTTTGAGAACCCAGGCTGTAACTGCTTCTGGGATGTTTCTCTTCCAGGTGCTGCAATGACCCACCTTCTCCCTTTGTTTCTGTGCCTTCTGGTCCTTTCCTTGCTGGGATTCAGCTCTTCCACGGAAGATGACACAATAGTGATCATCACCACCAGCAGTGGCCCTGCCTGAGGAAAGCATCCCCCAGCTGGCTTTGGCACAGTCGCAGCCTTTCTCGGCATCCCCCTATGGCTATGCAGAAGAACCACCCGTGGGGAAATTACACTCCAGAAGCCTGTTCCTCATCAGCTGTATGTTGGAAGCCATCAGCTTTGGCAATTCCTGCCCTCAGATGTTCCTTTCTGGCTACCCTGATGCTGAGATGTGAACCACCAACACATCTCGCTCAGAGGATGGTCTCTTCCTCACTGTTTGGAGGATGCCACATCCACATCCTATCATACCAACTGCAGTCCTTGTTTGGATTCCGGGGGGGGGGGGGCAGAATTCTGGACAGAATCAGGATGGGTGAGGGGGAGCCTTGTAAGTTGTATGTATTTTCACCTGAGGGGAGGGGCTGAGAGGAGAATAGTAAGGTGATTTATCTCTTCCTCCCCCAGCAACTTTGAAAATGAACAAGGAGTTAATTTGAGTGAGATAGACAGACAAAGGACAGCCAGCCAGTGATCAGTTTGACAAAAGTGCTAACCAACTGTAAGGGTCAGGGAAATCCACTAACCCTTCCATACAGGCTCTGCAGCACTCCTCTGCAATATACTGGCCTGAAATTGTTCAAAAAGCAACCACGCTCCTGGTCTAACAACAACCCAGAAAGGTAGAGCTGCCACCACTCCTTCTGCCAATTCCTCAGAGGAATTACAGGCATCCCAGTCCCTGCAAAAGGAGAAGAGCCTTGCAAACTGGTTGCCAAACCCCTTTCTCTTCCAGTACTAGCAAAATTGCAGTAAAGTGACTTTGGTAGTCAGGAACCAGATTTAGACTGGACCAACATTTCCCCCACCCAACAAGCACACTGCAATGAGCTATATTTTATGAATTTATTAAAAGGAGAACACAAATAGCAGCAAATACAGTTTGAGCAGGCAGACTGAAAACAACAAAACTATCTCCTAGCTATACTTAGCTGTCCTCACCTTAAAAGCATCATCTCAGAGCTTCAACAGAGTTCCAGGTGCTGCTGTGCTAAGTCTGGCAAAACGGGAAGTAAATAACACCCCCCCAGAGTGACCTTTTTAATACCTTTAGGGCACCTTCTTGAAGGTTCCCACCAATCAGGATCCAGGAATCATGGAAGGGTCTTGAAGATGCTGGAAAGCTGATGCAACTCCCCAAGGTAACTTTCTCTCAGCCCCCTTCCAACCTGAAACTCACAGCTGAAGCCAATTCCTAATCAGTTGTACAGGCGCTTTGGCCTTGTAGAAGTCCAAAAACTCTTGATAACACAGGTGCTTCTCACGACACAATCTCATCGGGTCAGGTTCTGCCCTGGCAACAAGGCCTAGATGGAGCACAAGCAACTGATAAGCCCAACAGCAGTTCCCATAGATTTTCCTGCCTTTTTACCTAGCAGCATAGCAAGGATGACAAGGCCTTTTTTTTTAACAAAATGGATTCCAAAGCACCACAAAAGGGAAACTCAACCAATCAATCAATATCTTTATTACGGTCAAAGACCAGCCCAAAATAAAAACGATACAGAAATAACATAACATAAACTCAATTGCTTTGCACCAACCAAGTGTTGCCCAACCAGTAGCCATTCCTCAATCCTGACATAAGGTTGTAGCCTGTGACAAAAGCAAATAACATTTCCCTAACGATGTTAACCCAGTTCTCTAAGCTTAGTTATGATTATTGAATATGGCTAGGGTGACATATTTTGCTGATACTCAAAATTTGCCTTGGCACTCAATTGTGGAGTCAGTTCCTGTCCGTCATGCAATATCTGGATTCTCTGCCTCTCACAATGTCCAACTTCTTGATCATTATTTTTTCTTGCTTCCTGCACAACAATCCCACTGCCTCAGCAGCTAGTGAAACAAAATGGCCCCTCTACAATCCTGCGGAGCAGAACTTCTTCCAGATCAGCACAGGGCCACCTCAGGTCATGAAGATCTCATCTGCTTGGCCCTGTGGTCTCTGGAAGACCCTTTTATCAGAGGCTTCATCCAAGCCAAATGAGTTGATGCCCTAAAAGGGGGGAGGGAGCCTGAAGTCATTCCTGAGGTAGACATTCCCCATAATAAGCCATAAGGTTGTACAGTATTGGAACCTTGACAGCCCAGAGATGATAAAAAGGCACCACCTTGAATGTTGTCCAAACCAAAGCAGCAATGGCTTCAGGAGACAGTCTGAAGGTTGTCTGTTTTGTGAGGATATGGTGTCTTTCAAAAAAGTTGGGACACACACACACACACACAAAATTTTGGAAGTATGAGAAGTAGTTGCTCCCTCATGGATCTGAACTGAAGTACTTAGCCAAGGCTAACGTGAGTAGGTAACACTGTCTTGCAAGTAATCTTCTTGATTTGGGTTACAACACGATAGGGAAGTCTTGTTTTCAAATCCTCTTGTCCAACTCAGTAGAAAGTTTATTTTCTCTGCTTTCTTCTGGCACAGAGAAACCTCAGGAAGACTCTGTCCTATCTAGCCAGGGAAGCAGAGGGAAGCAGGAGCTGTGACTTGAAAGAGAAGGCACTTCTTCGAGGTAAGTATGGATGGAGAGAGGATCATAGGAAGTGGGCCATGAAGAACAGCTATCAATCAGCACTGCAAAATTCCATTTGATTTCAGCGGGGAAGAGATGTAAGCATGTGTTTAACTTCTTCATGGAGATCAATAGGGCTTAAGAGTGCTTCACTTTGGTTGGGCTGTGTCCTATACTTCAGTCTATAGCTCCATCTTACCCTGTAGATCCAGGGTGATCCACAGGAGTTTCCATCTACAGGTTTTAAAACATGATTCCCACTTTAAGAGGAACTTAATGGTTGGACAGTTCATAAGGGAATGATATCATATTTCCAGTTAAGTGCCTTCCTACTACTTACTCCTTCTCAGAAATGAACTCCTCTACGCTCACGCCACCCAAAATAACTTTTAATCTTCCAGCTCTCAGTCAGATAACAGAAAAGCATCAGGAATGCTTTCCTCCTCCCTACCCCAAACCTCTTTGTCCAGCAATGTGCTATTATTTTGTTTATTCCTTGCATTTTATTTTATTTCTTTGAAGGCTGGGCACGCCACATCTTCAACATAGTATCATACATTTCCGGTCATTATTATTATTTTTAATTAAAAGACAAAAACAGCAAACACATGTACCCCAGTTTGAAGTTTTATAGATTTATTTATTTATTTATTTATTTATTCACATTTTTATACCGCCCTTCCTCCAAGGAGCTCAGAGTGGTGTACATATTTCCTCCCCTCCTTTTTGTCCTCACAACAACCCTGTGAGGTAGGTGAGGCTGAGAGATAGTGACTGGCCCAAGGTCACCCAGGCAGCTTCGTGGCTGAGCGGGGATTTCCCACACAGGATCTGCCTGAAAACCACAGCTATTTTTCCGTGGGCCTGTAACTTTTCCAGCTGAAGGCAAGAGTACAGCAGCCACTGCTACTGCTGTTTTGAAATAGATTTCCCAACTTCCGGTGGCTATTTCTCAATTACAGTGATAAATGGCATTGACAGACATTAGAGTTTCTTATGACAGCTGATGTGAAACTTTCAAATTCAGTGGGGTGTGTTAGAGTGTGGGGCTAGGAGACCTAGATTC
The DNA here is from genome assembly GCA_026170595.1 of Plestiodon gilberti rubricaudatus. NCBI lineage: Eukaryota > Metazoa > Chordata > Lepidosauria > Squamata > Scincidae > Plestiodon > Plestiodon gilberti. The sequence goes on from JANXHW010000002.1 coordinate 249,522,906, forward strand.
AAATACCCACAACTATGAAGCTCACACTCGGTGACCTTCTTAAGCCAATCACTATCCATCAGTCTAACCTACCTCAAAGGGTTGTCGTGAGGATAAAATAGAGGTGGCAGCAGAGAGAAAAACCATGTTTACCTTGCTGAGCTCTTTAGGGGGCGACTACATGGCAAAAAGACTACACTACCCAAAGGGAAGCAGGGCCCTGCAGCTTTGCGAAAGCCCAGGACTGAAAAGGGACCTTTAGCTCTTTAGGTGAACGCTCGCAAAATTAAATGACTTTGGCTTCCCAGATTCTCTCCACACATCCTATCTGTCCCTGATCAGAGGGGCAAAAGGGACTTAATGTGGATGCCAAAGGCCAATGCCACAAAACTAACGTGTGCATTGCTGCGACAGCCAGCCAGCACTTTTCTGCTAAACTAGAGAGCTGATTGGTCAGTACGAGTCCTACTATATCACCTTTCAGTCCTTTCTTAAAAGGAGCTAGAGATTGTGGAAAAACAACCTGGAAGCAGGGGGTCCACACAATAGGGGACCGGCAATGCAATGCAAAAAGCAATGGCTGTACTGAGAAGGACAATGGATTACATCAGATGCAGCCAATACAAACAAACATACTTTTAGTAACAGAGGCAGACAGTTGTGTTTGGTTTTTTTGTGTGTTTTTTTTCCAGAGTGATGGAGATGGCATGAGACAGCCAGTATTGCCTGGGGTGTGCACACTCATCCCACTATTCTCTCTGTGCACACGTTTTGCAGGTTTTGTAGTGTTCTCAAATCCTGCAGCACCTGTTTCAATAGAGGCTACAGTGGGACAAAGGTTGTCATACCTGGACACTGGACATTTCACTCAATCATTTTTAAGAATTGTCCGTTTTCAGCTATACCAGGAGTGGCCCAACTGTGGCTCAGGAGCCACATGTGGCTCTTTGACAGTTTGTCTGTGGCTTTCAGCCAGCAAAGCCGCCCATACACTTTGTGGACTCTGTCATCCTCCTCAAGAGGAGGCAGATGCCACTGCCTAAGGGCTGACTCACACTATACAAATCCAGGCGCAGATGCCCCTGCCCCAGCGCGCAGAGCTGGCCGGAAGCCCTCCTGCTGTCCCACCTTCTTATGAAGGTGATTGGAGGTAGTTCTGATTGACATGCAGCCACTCTCCCTCCCTCTCATCCGACTGGTAGGCTGCAGTAGCTCCGCGAACCCGCCCAGCTCCGCGAAGCCCGGAGCTGTCAAAGAGCTCCGCACATCTCCGTAACGCGCCTGGAGTAGTGTAGCGTGAATCAGCCTTCAGGGGGGATGGGCCACAGCTTGGAAAGGACAACTTTGCCTGGCTGCCAAGGTCTGTTGAAGAAGTGTGGACAGCATGGAGAGGCGAGAGAGAAAGCCAGAGCTCTGCTAAAGGACAGAAACACAAGCTAAAAGCAGAGAGGGGGGTACCAAGGAGAAAGGCAAGAGGTCAGTCCGGTGGTGCCCCCTTTGGGATACTTGTGGCCACCTGGTAGGGCCAGGCTAGGGAGCCTTCTCCTCTTCCACCTATGCTTTGCAGGCCTCACCAGGAAAGGAAGAGGCAAGGAACCTGCCTCCTGCAAAGCCTTTTCCCTTTTCACACGGCATTAGGCCAGGAACGAGGAAATTAATCAGCACCTTTTTTTTTCTAGATCTTTTACCCTCTGCCCATGCTCTGTATGCCTCACCTAGGAGGAAGAGTCACCGGCGTCTGCCCCTTCCAAAGCAGATATTGTCTAGCAGTGATTGTCTGAGGGGTTCCAAAAGGATCTTCTAAATCCTTTGATAATAATAAAGTGATAAATTTGTGAAGGCAATCAGTTGGATATCTCACCTCCCTTCATTGAACATTTCTGATGTGATGCTGTTGCTTGCCCTACCCCATCTAATGGTCTATTCACATGGAAGCAGAGTCCTGGGACAAAGCCCTGCACTGAGACCCCTATGGCACCCCTGCCTGCCCCCTGATGGTACACTGGACAATACCAGTGTCACTAGCACTGGGTGTTCAGGGGTCAGTCCAGTCAGGTGGGCCCTCTGACAAGCATGGGCCAGTATCCAATCTGGTCAACCTCTGATGCAACACCCCCCCCCCCACACACACACACACTGCACAGAAGGATCCTGCAAAAGCATGACATCATCAAGGAATGCAAGTAGAACGGGGAATTTTTTTTTAAGTCCAAATGGAAGGTTTTGCATTTCATATTAAAGGACGCAAACCCCTGGGGCCTGGAGTATATTGCTCATTCACTACAAAACAAAACAACTTGAAAATGCCACTATGAAACAAATCACACACACATCCCCCCAAAAACACAACATAACCCCAACCTTTTCAGACCTCCCTGGGCCAGAATTAAGGAAAAATGAAATAACCATGTCAACATCACACCTAAGCAGTCAACAAACACAACCTTTGAAATTTACTAGAGAAACAAACAACACTGAAGCCAGTTGTGCTGCTATGGAATAGAACACTGATGCTAAACAGCTGTATTCTGCTGAAGAAGATTGCAGGAGGAGTTGGAATTTGAGATCCACTCCATGCAGAACTCCACAAAGAAAGCAAATCCTAGTAGTGATTCGTTGTGCTGCAACACAAACGATTTTAATATGAATGTATTAATATAAAAACATTACGGTATGTAGTGCATGTGCACGTCTTGTGCGCGTCTTGTGGCTCTCAAACTGTTGAAGGTGGTTGTGTGTGACTAGTGTTGTAATTCTACTTGGAAGGAAGTCCCATTGAATTGAATGGGACGTACTTCTGAGTATACAATGCATACAATTGTGCTGCTAGTTGGGCTCTATGGCTCTCCCAGAGCTATGGGAATCTAGAGAAGCTAATAACTATTAGCTAGACAGTAGGTGGCACCATAATGCCAAGCAACCAATTAAGAGAGACGGTTATGTTGGCGTAAAAGTCTTCTACAATAAGAAATTTGGCTCTGTACCACATCCCCCCCCCCATTTACTGAGAGAACCCCACAACACCATACTGGTCTGCAGAACATACATCCCACCATGGCACACATTATAGTAATAATTTGTTCTTGACCGTAAAAATGACAGAGAGTCTTGTGGCTCCTTAGAAAATAAAAGTGCATCATTCAGTCTGTGGTATTCACTGCCACAAGAGGTAGTGATGGCCTAATTTGGATGGCTTTAAAAGGGGACTGGACAAATTCATGGCGGAGGACAGGTCTATCAATGGCTCTAGTCACGATGGGTATGCCCTACCTCTCGGTTCAGCAGCAGTATGCCTCCAAATATCAGTTGCAGGGAAGCAGTGGTGGGAGAGGGGTGGGAGAGGGGTTGGCCTTCATCTCCTGCTTGACTTCCCAGAGGCAGCTGATGGGACACTTTGGGAAACAGAATGTGGGGCTAGATGGGCCTTTGGCCTGATCTAGCCGGGCTTTCCATGTGCTCTTATGTTCCAACAGATTTATTCTGGCACAAACTTTGCCACTTCCTCATACACATGATGCATTATCCTCAGTGGGTAGGTACGTGGGGGGGGGGGGAAGGAAAGAAGAAATGAAACAGTAGGGCCAAAGAGGCCATGAGATGTAATGAGAGGCGGCAATAGGTTTGTAGCACTCAGATGTGTGGAAGAGAAGAACAGTAAGCAATTTGCAACAGCAGCAACTGGTGATAATACTCATTTTTTTTTAACAACTGTGACGTTGTTATACATTGGAGTAACAGCTACAGTGAATGTCGCTTGGAACCATTTAAGTGTTCCTCAGAGGGACTAGGCCAGGGCTGGCACTAGCACTTGGGCAAACCGGTCCGGGCATTACTAGGAACTTCAGATGGGCCCTCCTGCCGACAGGTAGCCTTCAAAGTTCTGCATTATGTCTTCAGCATTGTGTCCTGTCTCATGATGTGCAGAAGCCCCATAGCCCCAGCAGCCTAGCATTGCTGTATAGCTGAAAGCACTGATGATTGCTTAAGAGGTGCCAAAGTGTTCCCCTGCCAACTTCTCTCTCAGTATCAAAGAGCGGGAGAAAATCCCAGGACAAACGTTGACGATGCCCCCACGACCATGGCCGTCCATAATGTGTCACAGATGTGCCCCGACGCTTCTGACCCACAACATTAAACAGAATGTAACTAGCCACACAATCCTGACACCATCTTCTGCTGATGTTTTGTTTAGCCATAACACCAGCTGTCTCCTTAACTCATTGAAGGATCCCTGACCCTAAATCAGCATGATTTCCAAAAATGACTTTGTACACTTGCTGCCAATTAAAAAAAAATCATAAACAAATCCTAAAATTGATAAAAGAAAACTTCAAAAGCCTACACAATTTGCTACAAATCCCTCAGGCATGTACAATCTCTCTCTCTCTCTCTCTCTCTCTCTCTCTCTCTCTCTCACACACACACACACACACACACAGGAGATCCAAGGAAATATTACTAGCTGAATTTTTGTTCCCCTAGGGAGATCAGTGCAACACATGAGGTTCTCCACCCACCACCCCGTTTAGCCAAACAACAACCCTGTAAGGTAGATTAGCCCGAGAGATGGTGACCATTGATCACCTAGTGAGCTTCCTGGCTAAGTAGGGATTAGAATCTAGGTCTAACCACTACAACCACTCTAGTTCTCAACTGCAGAGAGTATTTATTAAAATGTCTAGTAATTAGTACAGTGCCTGGTTGTTCAAGCTATGCTTACAGTTTAACAAGCCCTGAATGTTCAGTTACCTATTCGTTGCTTGGGTCCAATTCAAGATGCTTTCTCAGTGTGGCCCCAAAGTGTTGAAAATCCTTTCTTCTCAAGGCCTGCCTGGCTCCCAACGTATGCTCTTTTAGATAGAGACAGTCAAAACTCAGCTCTTTTCCAAGACTTTTAAAGCTGGTTTTCTTGGCTTGGATTAATCTGTTCTCTTATTTTTGGCAACACTTGTTTTTTTTATCATTCCTGTTATGTTATTGCTTATTATTCTGTTGTAAACTGCTTTGGGTTATAGATTGCAACACGCACATGTTTAATAAATGAAATGTGCACTCATTTCTGTTCTATTTTCATCTTTCCCCTCCCCATTCCAGCAAATGTTACCTGAACTGGGCCTGTGTCCCAGGATGTCTTTTGCCACCAAAGAAATAAGAACTGCTACAGGGCAAAGAAAGATGGCACACCATTTAACTTTACCTAACTGGAATCTACACAGAACCTCCTGACTTCTCAAGATTTTTACACAAAGACTCAAATCCACTACTGAAATACAGTTCACATCCTCCATGCCCATAGACTGCATAGTGAAAATACTGTTTTCAACCTCTCACAGCACCACCGTGGTGCAAAAACTGTAGCATGCAGCACGAAACTTCCTTTTTGCAGGCAGGACCCACCATCTAATCCCAGTTCAGAACTGAAACAACAGAATGCACTGCAGAAAAACATGATTCAAGTGGGTTGTGGGGTTAAAACTCAGATCCAAGGCACAGATCCTCATGATTTTTACAGGCGCTGAATGCTCTAAAATCACTAATCTAAACATGCAATGCCCCACAACTATGTGTATGGATTGCACCATAAAAATCAAAGCATCTTAGAGGAGCCCACCTTTCTTCTATCTCAGCACCCAAGAGATTCTCAGGAAGTCGTCCATCCAGGGACTAACCAGGGTCTCAGTCAGCCTGGCGTTAACATGGGACACCGCTATCATGGACCCCCATCTCTTTCTGCCCTTGTACAAATCGATGGTAAGGCCACATCTGGAGTATTGTGTCCAGTTCTGGTCACCACACCTCAAAAAGGATATAGTTGAATTGGAAAAGGTGCAGAAAAGAGCGACCAGAATGATTCGTGGGCTGGAGCACCTCCCTTATGAGGAAAGGCTACAGCGTCTGGGGCTTTTCAGCCTAGAAAAAAGGCGCCTGAGGGGGGACATGATTGAGACTTATAAAATTATGCATGGGATGGAGAGAGTGGATAGAGGGAAATTCTTCTCCCTCTCGCACAACACCAGAACCAGGGGACATGCACTAAAACTGAGTGGAGGGAGAGTTAGAACAGACAAAAGAAAATATTTCTTTACCCAGCGTGTAATTCATCTGTGGAACTCCTTGCCACAGGATGTGGTGATGGCATCTGGCCTAGATGCCTTTAAAAGGGGTTTGGACAAATTCATGGAGGAAACGACCATCACAGGTTACAAGCCATAAGCAACCTCCTGGTTTTAGAAGTGGGTTTTCTCTGTGCCAGGTGCAAGGGAGTGGCGACTGGACACAGGTATCTTGTTGTCTTGTGTGCTCCCTGAGGCATCTGGTGGGGCCACTGTGTGACACAGGAAGCTGGACTAGATGGGCTTTTGGCCTGATCCAGCAGGGCTCTTCTTATGTTCTTATGTTCTCTTGGAATCTGGAAACACCCCTGAATTGCGGAAATATAGGACTGAGGAATGGTGCCTCATGATAATGATACCTCTAGGTATTCACAGCTCACATATGAGCCCAGGAATGCATAGCAAAAATACAGGATTTCTGATTTTGTTTTAATAAAGGACTAAAGAATAATAGGCCATTGAAACAGGCGTGCCAGATCATCCGCCCATTTGATAATCCCAGGGACGGGATTCTGCCTGAAAGTATAAGAGGGGAAGGTCTCCGTCTCCTCTCCATACTACGGATGTGCCTAAATAAAGAGCAGAAGCCATAGGTAAAATGGAACCTGCTACAGAGCTGTAGAGAGCCTGGCAAAGAAATGTGCCCTATATGGGGACCCAGGAAGGAGCTGTAGCGTGGCTATGGGGTCTGCTGAGCCGCCTCCCTCCTAGTGCCATGGGGAGGAGTCCCCTCTGTGGAGCAGTCCATGGTAGTGGCCCTCTGTTCTGTGAACTCGTGTTGTTCCTTAAATAGGAAATCTCTGAAAAAAACACACACCAAGATTTCTGACAAGCAAGTGCCTTCCTTCCTGACCCAGCCCCCCACTACTCCCACCCCCACAGTTTACTGCCAATCTAGCCCCGCCCCTTTTCATTGTCCTCCCCTTTCTGTTTATACACAAAGACCCTCTGCTTCCCCTTCTTTTCCCTTCTGTCTTTCTCCGTCCCTTGCTTGCTTGCTCTCAACCTTTCCTTCTCCCTCCCTTCCCCCCCTTTCTTTCTTTCTTTCTTTCTTGCTGTCCCTCCTGTCTCCCCATTTCTCTCCCCCCACCCGGGTTAAAGGATTTGAGCAACGGGAGTGGAGGTGGAGCTCTGCTGAGGATTAAAAGAAGCGGATGTGTAAAGAGACAGATAGAGATTTCTCTCTCTCCGTCTCTTCCCCCCCCCCCCCCTTGCTTCTCTGCCTCGCCTCGATCCGAAAACTTCTTCTTGGAAAACTGCGGAAGAAAGCGGCTAAAGAACATACAAATAAAACGGAAGAATACGAGGAAAAGGGAACTAACCAAGCCCCCTTCCCTTCTGGCAATAATCCAGACCCGCCCCGCCTGGATCCCCTCCCTTCTCTCGGTTTGACGAAAGCAAGAGAGAAAGAAAAAGATCTCGGAGGTTGCCGGAATTCCCCCCTCGACCAACGCGAGCGAGAAGGACCGGCTGCGGCCAGCCACGCTCCCAGCAAGCATGGGCCAAGCGAGGGCTTCAGCCCACCGCCGACCTCACAGCTCCACGACCAACCTGGCTTGAAAGTCTGCCGAGCCGAGGACCCTTTTCTCTCTCTCCGGCGTATTGGGGGATTTCTTGACGTCTGTGGCAGCCGCCGCTGCTCAGAATATATAGACAAGCTGCTGCCGCTCGGCTCCAGATCTGGGTTCGAATGCAGAGCGAACACTTTTTTTTTCTTTTTTCTTTACAAAATCCTGTCGGCATTGATTTAATCGCCCGGAGACCTGAGTTCCAATGTGCATTCTTCATCGGAGGCAGGAGGAGGGGAGAATGAGAACCTTTTGATCTTGGTCGCCAAGATTTACATCCACTACGCTTTCCCTACAAAGCTATTGATCTTATCCTCAAGTGCTTTGGGGCTCTCAAATTACTGGGATATATAAATATTTCCACCACTGACCAAAAAATTCCTTGGTTCTCCTCTTGCTACTCCGGATGCCAGGGTTCTTCCACGGAGTTACTGGGAACACACCCATCGTTGACTAAAAGGATTTAAAAAAACCACCTCTAACAGCTTTCTCCTAGACCCCGGAAAACTGAATTCTTGGAATTCCCTAGAATATAAGGAATTCTCGTTCTGCAAACAGCCTCCCACCCGCCGGCATTATTCTCTCGGACTCCTGAGTCCCGACTGAGCTGCTGAGATTTCGTTGGATTTTTATCACTGGCTGGATTTGCGTTGACTTTGTTTCCTTGTCTAGAATCCTGACTTCTGACCCAGCAAAGAACTTCGAAACGTGGGGTTAGATACCAAAGTCAATTCGCTCATCTGTTACCCTACCCTTTCCGTTGATTCTGCTAGCACTTGAGCTCCTGGAATTGCTTGAATTTTGAAAGCTGGTAAATTTGATTTCCATTCATTCTGTGCACATCCCTCTGTCCCCCCCCCCATGCCCCCACATTTCCTGTGCAACATCTGATTAGGTTATGTCATGGAAATTTGAAGTGTATTTATTTAAAATAGTATTTATAGCCCACTTCATCTCTTCATCTCTATAGCCTCTTCATAAAATGGCATGTTAACCTCACTCCCCAATTGGGTTCTGTGTTGCCTCCTCAGTCCAGATCACTTTCCTCCTCAGGTTTAGATTAAAACCATTTCCCCTATCTTTGGGCCAAATATCTGGATAGCGCTGGAATATGAGCTTCCTTCCGCTGTGTCACCAGCCAACTGTGGTGAAATTCACTTTGCTCATACTGTCTGCAATCCAGAGTTCCACCTTTAGCCATGCAAATGCAAAGCCTCCATGCTTTAATCCCAATTAAGTAGTCTGGATTAATTGGCATCCCCTTGCTCTGTGCTCTCATTTGCCAACTCAGATTATTGCATGCCACTATTTTAGTCTAGATTAACTGATCTAGAATAACTACCACCCCCTGTTTTGTGTTTGCACTGGCTAATAAGAATTAGAGACGCTATTGCAATATCAAAATGCACTGAAAAGAGAGGCTCTTTAAACATTTTTTAAAAAACTTCTGCTCTAACCACTCCTTATGTAGACAACAATGTGGGTAGTGTAGACGAAAATGTGCATATTAAGAGATAACTAATCCTTAACTCATTGCTTGTCCCATCTTGGTTCCTTGGGTGAAGATCCACGTGTGAAACTGTCACCTCCCTCAGGCGTGGGAGGGAGTGTATATGACGTGTGCCGGAAAGGGTGAGTGGATTGGGTGGGGGGGGGGGAGAGAAAGCAAGTCACAGGCGGAGCCCAAATGAGGACTTTAAATCTTTTCTTTCCCCTCGCGCTTCCTGAATTGCCAGAGCAATCGCTTCCCCATCCCAACCCCTCCTTTGTGATCTTCCCTCCCTCCCTAACTGGTAAACTTTCCCTCCTTTCTTCCTTCTCTTTCTGGCTCTGACCCTCCTATCCTATCCTCTTCTGTTCCCTCTTTCTCTAGATCTGTCTTTTTCACACCCCTCTCATCCCTCCACTCTTTCCCCCCTCCTCTCTTCTGCCTCTTTTCTCCAATCACATCTTCATTCCTCGACCACCTTTCTCTAATTTTGCTCTGACTTTCCCTTCCTGACTCTTTCCTCCTCTTTATCCCCCCGCTCCTCTCTCCAGGCCTTTTCTCATCCCACTTTACTCCTTTTTCCCCCTCCTGTTCTTGTTTTCCGTTATCTCCCTTTGGTTGTTGGTCGCTTACGCTCTGTCCCTTTCATTTTCCCTTGATTCTCCTGCTCAGACCTCCCATGTTTTTATGCTCCTTTCTTGCTCAAGTTTTCCTTCTGTCTCCCACCATCCCACTTCTCAGGCAAAGATGTCTTCAGCTCCAGCGCTGCCAGAGTGGAAGCTCCAGCTACTGGAACGTCGGCGTAAGGAGGAGGAGGAGGCCCGCCGGCGAGAGCGGGAGCAGCAGGACCGCATGGCTAAGATGCCAGCCTGGAAACGCGAGATAATTGAAAGACGCCGGGCCAAGCAGGGCTCCAGCACCTCGTTTTCAGAGCCCGGTGGGCCTGGAGGAACAGAGAGTGGGGCAGCCCCTGCTCCTGCAACACCGCCACCCTGCCAAGAGGGGGAGCCTGAGAGCTCTGTGCTGCAGGAGAAGATTGGCCCTGTCCATCAGAACCCTTTCATTCAGTTGGAGAAGCGGCGCAACAAGGAGTCGGCACCATCAGAGAGTGACCTTGCCAGTGCTAAAGCCAAGCAAATAGTGGATCTCTATGGGCAGATTCCTGGCGTCCGCACCCTACGTGCTGACAATGTCATCATCATTGAGACTGTCCCAGGGGCACCGCCAGCCCAGCACCCCAGTGATCGGCACTCAGGGGAGACCAAATCGGGCAGCGTGGAATCCCTCAACGAGCTGCTGGCACGACGTGGAGGCAGCGTGACTGAGATCCGTGCTGGGGAGGTCTTCATTGTCAAGTCGGCATTGAGCCGCAGTGTGGAGGACCTCAATTCTGTCGGAAGGTCTGAGTACCGAACATCGCTGCCAGAGCAGCACCAAGGGCGGGTGAGCAAATTGCTGAGCAGGTTCAGCCAGGACGATGGCGGCGGGATGGTTTCAGCACGCCCAGTGAGGTCCCACAGCACTGAGAACCTAACAGAAAGCACCTACGTGGCAAGGAAGCCTGGCCGTGTGCCAGCTGACCCCAGCCCGACCCGGCAGCACCGCGACAGCTCACCCAGTCCTCCCCGTGACCTGCCAGGGCTAACTTCACCAGTGCCCTTCACTGTGGCATCTTATCGCAGCCAATTTGAAGCCAAATCAGGCAGTGGTGAGGCCTGGCCAGACAGCCCTCCAAGACGCTCCCCAACTGGAAGGACATGGGGGAGAGAGACTGCCTCATCAGATAGAGGGCCCAGGCGGGATAGTAATGATTTTGAGGCCACGTTTGAGATCCATCCAGCTCCACCACCGGCATCGGTTGCCGAGGACGATGTCCAGGGCAAGGCCTTGGCCAATCTGCGACTGCATTCTCGGAACTCCTTCGTGGTTATGCCGCGACGGACCTCAGCCTCTCCTCCCCCACCCTCAGAACCCAAGCAGGAAGCCAGCCCTTCTCCTTCTTCAGTCAAGCCCCCAGCCCCCACTTCCTTCTCCTCACCCGGCCGTGAGCAGCTTCTCCCGGATGTTGAGGAGCCGCCCGAGGCTGAGGCGATGAGACGTGGTGGGAGCAGCAACACCAAGGAGGATGTCAGGATGGGGGGCTTGGCCCGGGCCTCGTCCCCCCACCCAGCTGTGCAACGTCGCAGTGGTAACACCATCACAATCAACCCTCGCAAGGTTCCTGTGGCACCTGTCACTGCTGTAGAGAATGGCATTGAGAGCGACGCTTCCACTGCCGTGGCTCCTATGAAGAAACGCTACCCCACAGCTGAGGAGATCCAGGTGATTGGAGGCTACCTCTCCCTGCAGAGATCCTGCCTTGCAAAGAATGACCCCCATCGGAAAAAGGTACATGCATCTGTTTTGCTGGGCTGTCTGCAAGCCTTGGTTTGGTAGATCCTCTGTCTATCTCTGTCTAGCCATTTCCACCTTAGAGTGCATCTTCTCTTATTCCTCTGGTTATCCTGCTCTGTTTTTTAATGTGTTCTTTCCCCCCCCTCCTTTTTTTCTGACTTCTCTTCTGTATTCCCCCCCCCCCTTTCATTCCTTTGTCCTTTCAGTTCATGACTCTGACACAGGTAGAACTGTTCACATAAGAAATTGCCCTGAAATGACTTCACTTCCAGATCATATTGTTAAAGAGCTGGGAGCCACTAGAAGCTAACTTGGTGAGCTCTTTTCCACACTCTGTTATCCGAACCTTGCCATCGGCTTTTAACCATGCACAAAATGCTCTCTTGTCTTTGTAAGGTAGCCCACTGCTATTCCCAATTTACAGATGGGTCCATGACGGCAAGAAAATGCAGTTTGCTCAAGGGCATCCTGCATTTCATGCCTGAAGAAGGGTTTGAACCCATACCTCCTAAGGGGCAAGTCCAGTACTCTAGCCAGTAGGCCACCCTAGCTTTGATTTGAGTACCTCTCCTTGTCATTTGGTCTTTTGGACTAGGCATGGAATTGCCAAGTTGTGGGAGTGGTTTGTCTAGCAAAAGGTGCATAGTAGTTTCACTCATTGCCGTGTATGGCAAACAGTGAACTGTTTTCCTCTAGCAACAGCTGTCCAGGAAAAGCACAAACAGCACTTAGTCCTTTTTCCCCTTTGCCTTTAGTCCCTTTTTACATTTTCTTTATCTCTCTTCTCCTCTCCTTTAACTCTCAGCAACACTCATCCTTAGAGACATTCTGCTACATCCCATTAGACTTGCCAGTGCAAGATTTGAAGTTGGCTGTGGTTGGCATTTGACCCACAGCTCTAGGTAAGCGCTGGAGGCGTTGTTGCATGAAAGGCCGAAAAGTGCTTTTGCATTTCTCTCGTGCTGCTGCCGCCGTGCCTGGATGTTGTTATTAATGTGGAACAGAACAGGAATTCAATGTACATTGCTGACAATGTACATTCATTTGCAACTGGGTTTGGGTTTTATAGGCTGCCATAGCCAGAAGAGATATCTTTCACAAAGAGATCCCCTTTCACCCCAGCACAGTGTCTTTTCTGGTGGCTGTTTGCTGGTGGTGGTCTGCATCTCTTTTTGATTGTGAGCCCTTTTGGGACAGGGAGCCATTTAATCATTTGATTTTTGTCTGTAAACCGCGTTGTGAACTTTTTGTTGAAAAGCGGTATATAAATACTGTTAATAATAATAATAATATGTATAGGCGATGATCCCAGGAGCCCCAGTTACAGGCCAGGGCCTCTGTGGTGGTGGCCCCAAGTTCTCCAAGCACAGGTTTGAAATGCAAATCTTACTGCCCTTCAAAGGAGGATCGATATCATGGTTGTAGTTAACATGCAATTGCTTGTTCATCTGAAATTTCATCAGGAGGTGACTGATAAACTTGGAAAAAGCCTCTGCCAAGGGATGATGAAACCCCCACCCCCACCCCTGGGCAGAGAACCTGGCTGAGGAGAATCATCACCACATGATTAGGACTTCAAATGGGTTATCCTTTGCTCTGCAAATGCCTTTCTGCTTTTTCCATGTCTGTGTGGATGAGAGAATATAGTAGCCTGCCTAATGGCAGCCGATAGCCTTGTTCTCCCTTCCAACTCTGTGTTCTGAATCCAGGCTTTTCTGTTGTGGCGAGTAGCACTGCAGAACTGTGGTGAATGTTGATGTTTACCAGTAATTCTTAACATCTGAAGGGGTCCAGAGGGGAAGTGCAGAAACTTCTGATTTCTGCCAGTAAATCTCAAACCCAACTGAGTGCTCTTGGTAAATGTCCAGACTGTTGTTGCTGTTAGGATGATCATATGCTGCTTTTCAACCTAAGTTCCTGAAGTAGTTTTACAGAGAGCTGGTGTAGCATAGTTGGCTACGAGACTGAGCTGCAAATCAGAATTTCCCCAGTTGGAATCTCACCTTGGCCATGAACTTACTAGGTGGCTTTAGGGCAAGCCGCTCCCTCTTAGCCCCAGTTGCAATTGGGGATGATAATAACACTGTGTCACACACACACACACACACACACACACACACACACACACACACACACACATTTTAAATGTTTTTTATACAATTCAGAGGCGCTGATTCCAACAGTACTCTCGGATTTTTTGTATCATTGTGGCAAGTAGCACTGCAGAACTGTGGTGAGTGTGTTGATGTTTACCAGTAATTCTTAACATCTGAGGAGGCCCATAGGGCCCTGGCCAGCTTACACCCAGGGAAGGGGACAAATGTCCACTTCTCCCGAGGTACTCCCGGGCTAGCCCGGGAATGGGATAGGATGCAGCGACTGGCCCTTTAGGCTGGCCGCTGCATCTTATACAGGATTGAGCTGTAAATCTTACTGGACACAATGGGCTTACTTTTGAGTAAAATAAAGAACACCATTTTCAAACAAAAGGGCTCACAGTCTAAAAGGATGCAGAAGAAGAAACACCAGCAAACAACCACTAGAAAAGACACTGTGCTTAGGCGAAGAGGGACAGTTACGTAGCAAAAACGATGAGAGATGATTCCCTGTCCCAAATGGGTTCACAAGGGAGACACCATTGGGAGGATGGATGAATAGAGACATTTGCTCTCCCCCTGATAAATACAGGAGAGCCACCACTTTGCAAGATGTCTCTGCCTAGTTAACAGAGGGACAATATCATCCTCCTTTCCATAATTTAATGGTAAAGGACATTTCCTATGCCACTGTCGTCAGTGTCAAAAAGAAGCCTCATCATGACACAAACATTTCTGGCATTTCCCATTGAGCCTCCTAAAATCTTACAAACTGCTGGTGAAATGTCAGCATTCACCAAGTTCTGACATTTACCATAACATAGACATTTAATGACACAAAGGCACATAACAAATTATGTTCAAGAAGATAAAAGGTGCGTTATAATTTTCACACTCGTATCGCAGAATTGTGGTTCACTGTGGTTAGGAAGATTTTCTTTTTTTGTCTGCTTCTCACCCTTGATCTTAACTTTAAAATCGAATGCTGATTTTCATGCATCAGTGTTTTGTTACACTGATGTGATGACCAGGCTAGGTGCTTGAAGGAAGATCCTGGTCTGGAAAACTAGTTCTCTGTGGGACATCTAAAAAGTGGTGGGGTGGTGCCATTTGGAGGGGGAAAGTCGTCTCACCCTCTGCTTCTCCCCTTCAGTCCCACTTCAACTTTCCAGATTCAGTGGCAGAAAAAATGAGAGAAACTGGTGGGGCAAGTCCCCCCCCCCACTTCAGGCAAGAAGTGGTAAGTAGTTGGGGAAGGTTAAGCACCCCCCACTTGCCAGTTCTCCCCTTCAAATTGCATCATCCCTTGCTGTTTTTTAGATGCTTGAAACCTGTTTCTCTGACTTTGGTCTTTGCCAAACATCTCCTTTGGCCCTCAAGCCGGAGCTACATTACACGCGTCGCGGAGCTTCTGATCTGATTTTTGAAGCAGGCGGAGCCGCTGCGACCTCCGCACGGCCAGCGCGTACCTAAAGCTGGAATCCTAATTTTCAGGGGGCGGGCACGCAGAGCTAGGGGGTGGTTTGCGGAGCTACTGCAGCCTACCAATCGTAGGAGAGTGGCTGCATGCCAATCAGTACTACCTCCAATCACCTTCTTAAGAAGGTGGGACAACAGGAGGGACAACAGGCGGGAAGACACTCCCCTGCTCCAAGCGCGGAGGCGGAGGCAGAGGCGGCGGCAGAGCCTCTGCCTGTAGTGTAGCTCAGGCTTTAGACTGCAAGTGTGCAGATCCTGGTCTTTTGAGAATTGCACAGGAAGTGGGCCTATGTCTTCTCCCAAGTATTGGGAGTGCAGTGTGAGAAAACATGGAGCAGGAGGGTCTGTCTGACTGTTTTGTAGGTGGGTTGATGAATGCAAGCACCTTGGCACAGCCAAGGTGCAAGAGAAGACAGTAAGATTAGGAAGGAGCCTGAAGGTTACTTTGTGGAGAAAGCGGTCTCTGGGAAGGGGATATAAAAAGAGGAAAATGCGGTAAGAACCAGGGAGATGACCTTAGTAGCATGGTTGCTTGCAGAGCACGTCAAAAAGGAGAGAAGATTCTACTGCAAATCTTCAAGTAGAGTTTAAGGCTGGCACAGCCCCCTAGAGTTTAGGGTGTGTGAGTTGGGCCTTGGAGAGGATAGGGGTGCTGCCTGTTTGCTGTGGGATTTGGACTAAAACGTGACAAGCAAGCTGTGGAAAAGAAGAGGGTTGGAATGGGTTTCATCGCCTACCAAAATCCCATTTCCATAGCGTCCTTGCTCCGTTTAGCCTCCTCCAACAGTGGAGGGGGGAAAGAAATACCACTAAGGGCCAGGGATTGGCCCTGAGTATCAGCTTCCTGCCTGAGGGCAGCCTCTTCGGCAACCTGTGCACAGTCTACTGCCTTGGAAGTGCTCCCTCCCTGCAGTGCTGGCGCAAGATGGTGCAAGAGCCAGGATGGTGTCGTGGTTTGGGAGTCGGACTTAGACCTGGAAGATCCAGGTTCAAATCCCCGCTCAGCCATGAAGCTTCCTGGGTGACCTTGGGCCAGTCACTATCTCTCAGCCCCACCTACCTCACAGGGTTGTTGTGAGGATAAAAGGAGGGGAGGAAATATGTACACCACTCTGAGCTCCTTGGAGGAAGGGCAGTATAAAAATGTGAAAAATAAATAAATAAGAGGCTGAAGCCGGTGTCGAACATTTGCTGCCCCTAAATTTCACCCCAAATTGGCTGCCTGAAATGGGGGCCTTGATGAGGCTCGCCTTGAGAGCATCTAGCCTCATGCTGGAAGACTGACACAGAAGCCTTAAGTCCCTCCACAAACGCCTTTTCATACCAGCCATCCTGCACCATGGTCTGGGGATCACCGGATGTGCCCCTAGCAAAAATAGAAGCTTCTCTCTTCTCTGCCTCATAAGGGGGTTATTTAGCAAAGTCGCAAGCTACGTGAGAGGCATCCCGGCTACTACTTTGTTGCCGGGTGCCAGCAGCATTTTCTGCAGCCAAAGAAAGATGCCCAGTTTCCAACCACTACACATACACGTCGCCTCTCCCCTGGTTTTTAACTCTGTCTTCTCCCCTTCCATTTTCAAGGCGGCCTGTGCACAAGCCCTGCACAATAGTCCCTTAATCATCCTCAGCAAAGATGTGAGAGCCAAACTAGACACAATGTTAATTGCATCCATGATTTGACCTTGTTGTTTATGTGTTGTTGTTGTTGTTACATGCGAATAGAAGTTATAAGGGTCCTGATCCAGCATGGAAAGAGATGGCTGTTTCCCCTGGAGAGAAGCTGCCATTGGCAACAATGAGATGCCTCTCAAGTAGCTGGAATTGTAGCTAAATATCTCCCATCTCCAGGGAATCTTTTGTCAGCCTTTAATTATCACCCATTAGGGACATTCCTTGGCTCTTGTTTTAGTCAGACCCAAACTATTAAGGCTGGTGTCTTTTAAGGAACATGAACCACATCTGCAGTACATTACATTAAAGTTGATTTAAATTGCTTTAATATTCTTTGTGTCTCAAAAAGGAACTCTGGGAATTATATATTTTGCAAGGGCTGAGAATTCTGTTACAGTGAGCAGCCCCCTTACAATACTGACTTTCCTCTGGAGAAAGACATGATAGTTCAAGAGATGTACAAAGTAACTTGCATTTGCAGCAAAATACAGTCCTAGTGGGGTTGCCAACTGACCAGGTGCATGTGTGCACATGTGCACACACCCCTCCTGGACCACATGTGTGCCTTCATTTTCAGCTTGATGTACAAAAATCAGCAAGCAAGGCATTTGCAGCTAGAGGTAATTTCGGTAGATCAAACTGCTGTTAAAAGCAAGACTACAGTGGCTGTTTAAAATGTTGGCAACCCTACTGGCTTCAGGTCCCAACGCTTCAGGCCCTGCACCAAACAGGAAACAAAAATAGTAGCTGGGATTCAAAGGGCCATGCCCAGCCACAAGAAGGAAAAATCGGCACCCACCTAACTACCTGTGTGTGTATAAAAGTACTTTGCTCATACATGGGTTTCTCTGAATTCCAGCTGGTATTTGTTTGTAGAAACTCACGATTCCACATTCCAGGAGTGAATGTAGTTGCTAAGAACTGCAGAGAACAAGAAGGGAACATTCTACTAGGTGCAGCTACTCTTCCCTGCCATAACTACACAGTAGTAAGAAGCCATAAGTGGTTGAAGTCTGCCTTCTGTTCTGTGCAATCCAGATCTGGCAGTCCCTAGGGATGGGTTTCAATGTTGCAATCATGGCTTCCAGATTTCCTCATGAATTCCAGTTAGGGTTGTCATCTGACCAGAAACGTTACAGCCTGTCCTGCTCATGTGTCTTTAATGGCAGTTTAATATATCAAAATCAGCAGATGAAGCTTTTCACAACATGGAGATAATCACTATTACCTTACCCGTCATCCCCTGCCTTTAACAGCCACTTGATCTGTAGCCATTAGACTGCAGATCAAGATGCTGTTAAAGGCACAGGATTAGGGGCTAGTAAAAAAATGAAGTTGGCAACCCCAATTTGAGGCAAGAACTCTATCTCAGCTTTTACACCAGTAGCTGTTAGCCAAGCCAGTTCAGAAAATATAATCTCGGTTATGTGATTAAGGTTACTACTTTTTTCCTGAAAGGGCTTCTATGTCTTGAACAGCATCTCCAGAGAGGTAGAAATTCAACAGACAATTCTTTCTCCATCCCAACATCCCCACGATGGACAGTGCTTTGCCTGTTGAATTTCTGCCCTGCAGCCCTTGACAACCCCACTCATAATATTCCAAAATTTCATATAGGTGTTTTTTTTTTTAACAGCATGGGCATGAGAGGGGGAAAAGATAGCCATGGTAACACTGGTGTACTTTTTTTCTGGAGCATCGAAATGTGGACAATTCATATGTTACATTTTTTAGGTGTGCTCCTAAGATGTTTTAAGTTTCAGCCTAAAAATGTGCCAAATGCATGCAACAAAAGTAATGTTTGCAGACACACACACACACCATACTGACACATTTGTCAGGGAGCCATGACTGGCTGCAGTGTCCTGTGGCTTGTCCAACCCGATTTGGCTCTGCATGTGTGAAATTAATGGCCTGGATAAAACAGTGGGATATGCCTCTGTGCAGCTTGTTGCTCCTGGAAAAACAGAACCTCAGAAAAAAGCAAACTGAGGAAATGAATGAGGGCCACATAGCTATCACTGACCCAGTGTACAATAGATGGACTATTGATCTGTTGTTCTCATTACAGTACATACTAAAGCCTTTTACGTTCATCCTCATTCATTCCCACAACAGATTAGCGTGTGCATGTTAACAATCCCTTCATTCTACAACTCTTTGTATCTTGACTGTTCCTGCTCCATACTTATGGTCTGGACTGCTTGGATTAAGGCTTTTTTTTAACCCAAGGATGCACGGTATATACGCAACAGGAGTTAAATGCATACACCTGTTGGCTGGGAGGAGATGGGCTTTTAGTTAATCAAGGAATATCAATAGCCCTGTCTCTGACGTTATTGTCGTGCAACATTTTGCTCCCTGAATCCCAAATTCTTCAGACTTTCAAAATATTGTACATGGTAGGAAACATAGTTTTCAAAGAAGCTAGGCAGCATTTCTGAAGCTAAATGTGTGCAGCTGACTATGACATCCTGTTTAGCAGGTACACACCTGGTGCATGTAGGGACAGATTGTGTTTTTCACTGTTACGTGGGTACATGTTGGCCTGATTATAATCTCTCTTTCTGACCGGTGTGTTTTGATCGCTTTCCTCCTTCGCCCCTCCAAGTTGTCTCTAGCCTCTTCGTGATGCGCCTTGGGGAGAATTCCAGCCCTGCTTTTCATCCCTTGCTGGTCTCTTCTTTTCCTTTCTTTCTCTACAAATAGCCCTTTTATCTTGTGGCCCTGCTACAGGCAGCCAGAACTGGCTGGAGTCCCCCCCTCCTCGCTTCATTTCTTTGGCCTGAGCTCGAGTTCTCTGGCTTGGACCCAGAGCTGGCACAACAGCCTCGGAGAGGAAGCAAGCAGCAAGCCTGGTGCTCGCATCAGCTGCATGGAGCAGCTCGTCGCTCAGCCGCCTTCCTCTTCTGAGCAAGCAAATCTGCGAGAACAGCTCCTGTGTCTTCAAATGGACGAAAGCTTCAGTGAGGAAGCGGAAAGTGATGTGAGCAGGCCAGGGCAGGGGGGCTATTCTACGTTTGGGGGAGGGAATGCTCAAAAGATTGCTGGGCAGAGAGATGTCCAGGCTCGACCCCTCACCAGAACAGATGCAAAGGTGGATCAGTGTGGCACCTCGGAAGGCAACCAGTTTATTGTGCCGTTGCCTTTCATCATAGGCAACAGCTTGTTTTACCATGTGTTGCTGTAACAAAAACCAAGTGATGTGCAGCCTGATTGGATGCATGTTTACTTGGAAGTAAGTCCCACTGAGATCAAATCAGTCAATCCTAAATGAAATCAACCCTGACCGTTCCCTGGAAGGACAGGTACTGAGGCTGAAACTCAAATATTTTGGCCACCTAATGCAAAGAGAGGACTCTCTGGAGAAGACTCTGATGCTGGGAAAGATTGAAGGCAAAAGGAGAAGGGGAAGGCAAAGGATGAGATGGTTAGACAGCATCACCGATGCAACAAACATGAAAATGAGCAAACTCAGGAAGATAGTGGAGGACAGGAAGGCCTGGCGGGATATGGTTCATGGGATCACGAAGGGTCGGACACGACTTAACGACTGAACAACAACAACAACAACAAGTCCCACCAAGGTCAGTGGAACTTCTTTCCAAGTGAGTATGCATAGGACTGCAATCTCACAGAACAAGTCTCTGCATGTTTACGCAGAAGCAAGTCCCATCAAGTTCAATGGGGCTTACTCTCGTGTTTAGGGTTGCAGCCTTAGCTGCCCTTACTTTAGAAACGTTTTAATTCTAACGCACCACTTGGGAATTATCACCATCCTATGCACACCCAAAGCTGAACAATTTTACGTAGGGGTAAGTCACACTGAATTCACTTTGCAATGAGTATGTCAGTAGGTAGAGGCAGCAGATTATCAGTACCCATTCACACACACCCATCCGTCCATCCTGTCTTCTTCCCACCACCCTTTTAAAAGAATTCTGTGTTTCTTTAAAAAAAAACATTTTGCTGACTCTTTGCCAGGAAAATCCGGTCATTTTTTTTCTGCCTTTCTTTCCAGACAGCAGCTCCTTATCTTCATAGTTTCTTTTTCCTTATCAGTGTCTATCCACGTTGACTGGATCGATCCTTCCCCTCTGAAGCAGCGCTTCTCCTAGGGGAATCCAGACCTCGTTCCAGCTGCCTCTTTGATAGATGCAGACTGTATCGCAAGCAAGAACTCAGACGAGGCACAATTTCCACACCCTGTCTCCGTAGCAGCTTCTGCCAGCATACAATTCTGGGGCTTTTTTCTTTTCTTTTTCTGGGCCCTACGGTTTTGGCTGCCTTTCAACCAGTCTTTGTCCCTTTCTGGCAGGCTTCCTGCCAGCTCTTACTGGCTAAGGGGTTGCTGGGTGAGCACAGAGAGGATGTCAGGGCAAGTGATGACAACACTTAGGAGTGGTGGAATTCCTCACTGTTGCTAACAGAGACCCGGATTTTCCCCAGGGCCTTTTGCACCATCACGGACCTTTATCCATAGAGGGGATGTCTCATATAGTTTCCACCCACGCACATGCCCTCTGTATTGCAGGGCAGCTCTGGAATGAGTTTCAAGGGCCTAACAATGAGAGTTGGGACCCTGTTGAATTCCATTCCCACTCCCAGAAGGAGAGGGGTGTTTTGTAGACTAGTACAGATTGTGACAGAAATAGAAATAATAGTACTTATGATACATATATAGTGTTGTATAGTGTGTTTGAGTGTTCAAAGCATTTCATATTTTTATTTTACTATAAAGCTTGCGACAGCCCCATAAGGGGGATGTTACTGGCCCCATGTTGCAGGTAAGGGGCCCAAGCTCGGAGAGGGTGGCTTGCTTAAGGGTGCTTAGTGAGGTCATGGCAGAAGCAAAGTCGGAGACTTCCTGATTCATAGCTCAGTTGCTTAGCCACAGCCAGTCATCATGACAGCAGTTTAGTGTTGCCAACTGACCAGAAAAAAAATGGCCTGGTTGCCTTTGGCAGCAGCGTCACGTGCAGCAATGAGCAAATTAAGCTTTTCACAACACAGAGATAAACATTTTCATCTGCTGATTGCTGCAGATCAAATAGCTGTTAAATGCCCAGCTACAGGGTCAGTTTTCAGAGTTGGTAAACATCATTCTGTCTCCAGGTCTGGACAAAAATTGAGATGCTACCATTGAGCAGGGACTATGAGCCAGGTTTTGGGCTTCTATTCCTACTGTAAGAAGGGGGGAGTCTTAGGATTTAAGGTAGGCAGTGTCCTAGATTTTTATTCCAGGGAGTCCGATGGCATCTTAAAGGCTAATCCATTTCCTGCAGTGTTGCCAACTTTTTCACTAATTAAGACAAATGTAGCAGGTGAAGCTTTTTTCCACCTCTTATCTCCATGTCAGGGAAAGATTGACCGACTACATTTTTATATATCAGGCTGTTGTTAGCTCGTGCCACAATAAATGTGCTCGTCTAAGCACATTTATTGGTCTAAGTCCAGCTCTCAAACCACTACACCAGGGGTTCTCAACCTTTGGAGGCCTGGGTACCAACTATCACGGTCTAATTTTCTGAAGTATCCCCTGCTAATTAACTGCTAATTAATTTAAGTAAGTAAGTAAGTAAGTAATAGTTAAATAAAAAAGTACTAAAGCAATTTTAAATGTGAAAAAATGTCTTATTTAACTGTGGGGGGGGAGGGGGGAGACACACATGCAAGGATCTCTTTTTTTCTCCAGGTCACATTTCCCAAAATCAGGTCCTCCCTCCCCCACCCCACCAAAGTACATTTTCCAAAAATACAAAAAGAAGCCCAAAACCAAAATCGGAGAGACAGAAGGGCTCCGAAAATAATTACAATTTAAAATCCATGTTAATTAACACTTAATTAGCTGCTGATGGGGGCAGATAAGGGGCAGGGCTTGGCATACCCCCAGCAAGAGGTCTGTGTACCCCTAGGGGTACCCGTACCACAGGTTGAGAACCCCTGCACTACCCCATCCTGGCTGTCACCTGGATTTGAATTCTTACTCAGCCGTAAACCTCACGGAGTGATCTTGGGCCAATTACTATCAGTGGCCAATTACTATCAGCCTA
Organism: Plestiodon gilberti rubricaudatus; assembly: GCA_026170595.1. Lineage (NCBI taxonomy): Eukaryota > Metazoa > Chordata > Lepidosauria > Squamata > Scincidae > Plestiodon > Plestiodon gilberti. Next base: position 249,545,748 of record JANXHW010000002.1, read on the forward strand.
ACCTATCTCACCGGGCTGTTTTGAGGAAAAAAGGGAGGTAACTGGTGTCAGCTGCCCTGAACGCCTTGGAGAAAAAGTAGAATATTAATGTGTCTTAATAATACAGGCCAGTATCCTCCCTTTGCCAAAAAAGGATGGAACTGATCCATCCTCACTATGCATATAGCAAAGTGGTTAAAGGATGTTGACAAGTAATTCATACACCCAGGGTGATCTTCAAGATATGCTCTTAAAAGAAATAATATAAATTATTGAGTGTGAAATAAGCATATGAAATTAAAGAGACATCCATACGGAGTAAGAAAGATCTACAAAGTCATGAACAATGAGAAGCGAATAATAAGAGAGACATGACACCCCTCATAATTCTAGAACTCCTCAAGGTCACCCAGTGAAGCCGATTGCCCATCAGTCCAGAACTGACAAAAGGAAGTACAGTACTTCTTTAATCAAAATGCAATGAACTTGCACATTTCACTTCCACAAGAAGATGTGGTGATAGGCACCAGTTTAAGAGGCTTTTAAAAAGAATTCAGTCAATTCATGTCCAATGAATATATTAGTGGCTATTAGCCACGATCATTAAATAGAACCTCCACATACATAAGCAGTATACCTCTGAATACTAAATATTGGGGACATGCAACTGGGGATAGCCCTCTGCTTGTGAACTTCCAGAGGCATCTGGCGGCTGCTCTTGGAAACCTGACAACCTTAGGAGTCCGTGGCAGATGATGAACAGGAGGCCTAGTCTGAGGAAGTTGGTGGTGGTGTGGAACATGGAGGAAGGATCCAAACCGACTTCATGGAAGCTTGAATACAGAGGGAGCCGTATGAATACAGAGGGAATAGGGCTTCCACTGGCAGAAGCCGCCTGCTGTGTTTTTCCAAAGGAAGTCATTAAAAAGTACTGAGGTCAGTGTTTATGACGTTGCCACGGTTACCAGAGAACAGGCCTCTTTAACTCTTCACCTCGCCAGAGCAGATGCCCTTCAGAAACCTCCCACCCAAGGCCTACTTCACTTGGCATTCACCCAGCCCAGTCTCACTCTAGCTGTGGCTTGGCTGCCTCAGGCTAGCGCCAAAGAAGCATTCCTGGCATTGATCTGAACTTGATGTCACTGGTTCCAGCCCAGCTTCAGCTCTAGGGGAACTCAGAGAATCCATTCCTTGCTCTAAGAGACATTGGTGCCCAGGAAAGTTGGAGGACTGACTGGGAAGCGTGAAGCACTGCCAAGTCAAGAGGAATACGCTGGGATATCTGTTGCTGGCAAGCAGGAAGTGCTGGCAGAGGACCATAAAATCCAAGGCCTCATCTGAATGCAGGTTCCCTTTGGTCTGATGTGCAGAGGCTCGCTCTGTGGCATTTGGCCAACACTTGTCTTCTTGGTGCAATAGTTGCTTGTTGTGACTCCTAGAGTTGCCAACTTTTGGCCTGGCTAGTGCTTGTGCTATTAACGGCAACCTGAAACTGGAATTAAGCATGTGAAGCTTTCCCCATCACTTTCTCTCTGTTCTAAGACAAGTTTCACCTGCTAAATTTCTGCACTTCAGGCTGCTGAGCCAGTAAAGAACCTGGCACATTTAGGGAGTCTATATTGCAGTTCTAAGAAGAGGCCTGCCGGATCATATCCAGGATCTTGTTTCCCACATTATACAAGCCAATGTCTCTGGGGCTGCAATCCTATACCCACTTACCTGGGAGTAAGTCCCATTGTTGGACTCAATGGGGCTTACTTCTGAGTAGACATGGATAGGTGTGTGGTGTGAGAGACCTATCAACAGGTCATAAAGGCTATTAGCCCGTCTCTACTTTGCCCCCAGCAACTGGATTTCCTTGGTGTGCTGGCTCAGCAGGTGGAGATTCCATGTAGCGATTATGGCTAACTGCTGCTGACAGTCCCGTGACTCCTGTCCGTCTGTTCCCCTGCAGAAAAGTATCTAACCCGCTGCTAAAGCCATCTAAGCTTGCAGCCTTCACCACATCTTGTGGCAGCGAATTCTATCAATTCATTCTGAATTGCATTGTGACTGTGAGGAAGTGCCTTTTATTTTCATCTTCTCCAAATCTGCTGCCAACCAGTTTCTTGGGATGATCTGAGTTTTAGTACTGTATTATGAGAAAGGAAGAAAAAGTTCTCTCTGTGGACTTTCCCCACACTGTGCATAATTTTATAAATTTCTGCTGTGTGTCCCCTTAGTTGTCTTTGTCTTGACTCTAAACTGAAAAAAACACCAAATGCTTTAGCCTCACCTCATAGAAAAGGTGCTCTCTCTAACCCCTTGATCGTGTTGGTTGTCTTTTCCTGCATTCTTTCCTGCTTCATGCTTTTTTTTAAATTTGCAAAGTATTTTATAGAGATTGGTGTTTCCCAATCCACTGATGAATAGCCAATAGAGGCTGAAAGACTCAAGCCCATTCAGAGAGTCCAAGGAAGGCACAGCTCATTTTGCATAGCCAAGTCTGACTCCGAGTCTGCTTGACAATGCTGGCTCTCCAGCTGTAACAACCCCTGCTTTCAGGATCCCTTCTGTCTCCCCTTCGCTTTGAGGCTTCTCTCTCTGAATTCCGGTGTGCCTTCCAACGTTCGGTGGGACTCCTTGCATCCTCACCCTTTCTGGGGCTCTTTTTCTCTGCAGGAATGTCCAGCTTATTACTCTCTCCTTCTCCGCAAGAATGTCAAGTGGTTTCTGTATATCAAGCTGCTGGTGTACACAGACATTAGCACACTGATAGTGTTTATCATGCTGTTAAAAGGGGCTGCTGCCGATTCCTTCACATCAGGCTTTTGTTGGGCTACAAGCCTATACTTCTGGGAGTAAGTCCTATTGAATTTAGTGGGACTTACTTCTGAGTAGACATGCATAGGATTGTGCTGTTCAAGACATACAAACAGACCAGGCAGTTTCTTCTGGTCAGCTGGCAACCCTATCAAAAGTGGTGGAGTTTTGTTGCCATGGGTGGCTCATCATGTTGTGTGTGTTTCTGTAACCCCTGTGCAATAGCAAAAGAGGATGCAGTGAGGGATTGTGCCCCCTTTACTGCACCAAATGCTGAAGCAAGCAGCAGGACTCTTGATTTGCCCCACAGAGGGAAGTGTGGGAGAACCTATGGATGCATCCTCTTTGAAGCAGATGTTATGACTTGGCAAGGCTATTTCAGGTTGTTGGACTCGCCAGAAGCACAAGGAATCATCTGGGATTCCTTACACCTGCATCTGCCCAGTTGCTTCTTTCCAGGTATTCCTGCATTAGAATCCATTGTATGCAACCAGCTGTGTTACAATGGGACCGCCAGGCTGCAGTCTCTAGGGTTGCCCTGAACAGATGTGATTTCTGGTATCTATACGCCTTGATTCCCCATTCCTTTAAAAAGAAATCTCATAAAGATTGCACAATTTCACCTTCCATTCCTGCTGCTTCTGTGATATTTTGCTTTCTCTTGCATCAGAGAGTATTAGGGCTGAACACGCACAATTGCACAAAGTAGCATGAAGAAAATGAAAACAATTGCATGGGGCAGTGGGGGTGGGAGAGAGGAGAACTGCACAATTGCACATTCCGGGTCAGGATTGCACCCATTTCTTTCCTGTTTTATTTCTCTTCACGAAGGCTGACGAAGCTGAATATGTACATTTTGCACAAAGGAAACCACCCCAGCCTTGTTTTTGAACTAGGGTGAGTGGATGAAGATGATAGCCCCCATATCAGGATTGCCAAATTACTGTCCACATGCTTTTTATTTATTTTTTTTGTTTTTTTTGCAATTGCAGCATTGAAACTAGAAAGTTGTCCCCTCTAGATCCCAGGACAAAAATAAATAAATCTGTACTTAAAAGAAAAGATTAGACAAATTCATGAAAAATGGCTCTCTCAACAGCTATTAGCCATGACAACTAAGTGGATCTTCCCATACAGAGGCACTACTATACTTCTGAATTCCAGGTCCTGGGGACATACAACAGGTGCCTTCACCATCGTGTCCTGCTTGTAAGCTCCCAGAACCATCTGGCTGGCTGCTATTGCAAACAGAATGCTGGACTAAATGGGTGACCTTGGGCCAGTCACTCTCTCTCAGCCCCACCTACCTCACAGGGTTGTTGTGAGGACAAAAAGGAGGGGAGGAAATATGTACACCACTCTGAGCTCCTTGGAGGAAGGGCGGTATAAAAATGTGAAAAATAAATAAATAAATAAATAAATAAATATTTATATTACAATATTTTAACCCCACCTTTTCATTCATATAGACCTCAAGGTGGATCAATAATTAAAAACAAAACAGATTTTAAAAAAATCTTATCATCATTACAAATAAAACACAATCAACAACATAAAAAAACACCAGTAAAGCCACAAACATAAAGACCTTCACAAGAGGGCCAAACAGGTTACTACATAGGTCAAAAGCAGGCTGACCTAGCAGCATTTAACCTGGTGTCCAGATGTTCCAGAACAAATAATTCTATGAGTAGGTGCCACCACTGAGAAGGCTCTGCCCCAAATTCCCAGCTGCTGTATCTCAACCAGCAGTAGGATATGGGCTTACCCAGCAAACCAGTCCTTAGTGCTGGAATGCGGAGGGGGGGGAGGCTTGGAGAATGCTGGCAGCTACTTTTTTATCCCATCCATCTTCAAGTTGCTTAGGATGGCATATGTGGTTCTCACTCCTCCACTTTTATCCTCACAACAACCCTGTGAAGCAGGTTAGGCTGAGAGATAGTAAGTGGCATAAGTTCATCTGATGAGCTTTGCAGATGATTGGGGATTTTAAGCAAGGTCTCTCCAGCCCTAGTGCACAACACCACAATGGCTATGGGGTGGCACAGGGTCTGTTATTATACTATCTATGCCTATCTCTGTTCTAGCTTTTTAAAAGCCTTGTGAGGTAGGTTGGACTGAGAGATAATGATGTGTCCAAAGATCATCAGGCAGGCTTCAGAGCTAAATGAGCCTCCCATGTAGAAAACTGACACTAGTGAGTCTGTCACAGGTTACAAGCCATGCTGCCTATAGGCTACCTCTAAAACCCAGAGGTTGCATATCTCTGAATGCCAGATGCAAGCAACAGGATACAGACTTTTTTTTGTCTTGAGTGTTCCCAAAGCCAAGGCATCTGGTGGGACCACTGTGAGATACAGGAAGCTGGACTAGATGGGCCCTTGGCCTGATCCAGCAGGGCTTGTCTTATGTTTTTATGTTCCACTCAACAGCCCCAGCTCTGTTGACCTTTATCTCTTCACAGTCTAATACTTCAGCTTTTGGACTCACTTCCATTCCTGGCAGTTCTCACCACCTCCTACCCCCATCACAGTTCTTCCGAAAACAGGAAGCAGAGAACGTGTGAGGCGGAAACGAGAGAGGCAGCAAGAGGCCTCAGCGTGCAGCCCAGTGAACCGGGCTAGCTCTGACTCAGGAAGTGGTTAATGCACTTAACTAAAGAAGGAAGGACGGGGAGGGGGGGGGAAGCTATGAGCAGGGCTTTTGGTCTTCTGGAATTCCCTGTCATGCACAAGGAACTCCAAACACAATGTGGAATTGGGCGCAGAGCTCAGAATCCAGAGCTTCCCTTGTTCCTTTTTATAAAACTTAAGTTTCTAGCCCTCATTGCTTTGAAAACACTCAGACAAAATGCCTGCTGAAAGGTTCAGTACTCTAGAGAGAGACACACACAGCTGTGCCTTCTGTGGCTGTTGACTACCAACTTGATCCTCCTCGCATAGTCATGGCCCCTTTGATTGGAACTGAGTTAGCCTCCAAACATGCTTTTGAAACTCTGTGGCAAGAGTGGGGGGGGGGGGGGGGGAGAGTTGCAGGCAGGGAAGAAGTAGTTCAGCTGTGGGTTTTTTCAGATCCTAAGATGTGGCCCAGGGGTGCATGCTGCAGCTGCTTTGCTGAAGCTAAGCAGGTCTAAGTTTGGGTTATTGCCTGGGAACTGTCTTGAGATCTGTGATGGAAAAAAGGGGGGAATATAAATGTAATTAAATAACCGACCTGTGTAACATGTTTCACCCTGTGTGAACAGTGCTTACGTTGCAGGGTAACTTGTTTTGTTTCTTTGTCTGACTTTTCCTTCAGAAGCTACTGCTATGTGCTTGGGGCAAACCATGGCTGGGTGGATAAGGTGGGTTGAAGAGAAAAAGATCCTGTCTTGTGCCAGAGGGTTGGATTAGTTCAGTAAATCCCAAACAGTATTCTGGGGGGGGGGGGTGTTAGTGTAAGAGAACCTCTAGTGTTAGGTTTACCATCGTCCCGGAATTGAGCCTGGCTTCGGCCTAGAACGGGCCTGAGCCGCTCCCAAGGGTGCACTGCGGCTGCCCAACGGGGCTCCAGCTTCGGTCGCATCGTTGACCAGAAGTTCCGGAAGCTGGAACCCCGTTGGGCAACCGCAGTGCACCCTTGGGAGCGGCTCGGGCCCATTCTAGGCCGAAGCCAGGCTTGATTCTGGGATGATGGTAAGCCTATCTAGTGTGCAGTGAGAAACAGAGGTGTATCAGGAGCGGATGCCGCCTGGAGAACCGCTCCTGATAAACTGCCCCGAAGGGGCGGCGCCTCCCCCTGTAGGGGGCGGCCCCGCTCCGGGGGGGCGGCCCGGCTTACCGGGCGCTCCGAGGCCTTCTCCCCCGGCCTCGGAGCCGGAGAAAGCCCCAGAGCGTCCACCCCGACCGGTGGACAGGGCTTTCTGAAGGCGGCGCCCTATTTAGCCTTTTTTGCACATGCGCAGACCGTTTATGTAATGTAAACGGTCTGCGCATGTGCAAAAAAGGCTAAATAGCGCGCCGCCTTCAGAAAGCCCTGTCCACCGGTCGGGGTGGACACTCCGGGGCTTTCTCCGGCTCCGAGGCCGGGGGAGAAGGCCTCGGAGCGCCCGCCCGCTCACTCCGTGGAAAGACTGGAGCGAGCGGAGCAGCGTCGCCCTGCGCCGCGGTGCCGCCTGGAGCCACTGCTCCGCTCGCTCCAGTCTTTCCACGCCTCTGGGAAATAATAAATTCATGTCCCTGTGAGCCAGTAGGGGAGGCTACTTTCTGCATGATTCAGTTCTCTGGCCTGGTCTCTTTCCTCTCCAACTCTGCTGGTCATTCTGTCCCATCTCTGCGTCAGGTGTGATTGTCACTCCTGGTACAGAGACAAAGCAGAATTGGCCACTCACTGAGGAGGCTTTCCACTGCTTCTCTCTGTTCATCATTTGTACAGGATTCGAACCCAGGACTCCTCCTACACTACATGAGAATCCTGCACTGAGACCAACAAACCTGGGAAAGGAAAGAGCAGACCTTGCTCCTGTAACACTCATATGAACAAACAGTGTAGGTAGGAGCTAGGCTATAACTCCTTTGTAAAAGAACCTGTAAAAGAACCTTTACTCAGTTATCCCTAGTGTACCAAAGTGAAAGAGCATTAAGGACTTAATGTGCGTTTGTTAAGCCAAAGTTAACTATGTGAGCATGGCCAAGATCACTTAATGTAGATTAGTGATGCTCTTAATGCCAATCACCTACCCGGCTATACTCACAGTGCGGTTAAAGAATGACTTGCCATTTTCCTGACTCTTGCAGTGTGTTCCTTCAGTTGAACTGGGAGCTCTTATCTACATTTGTCTATATGAATTGGAAACTGAGAGCTAGTTGGGGCTGCTGGATAGAACATTACTGCTGGGACTTGGCAAGGAGGGTTCAGTCCCTGTTATGTGGCTCACTAGATGTTCCTTGGCCAGTTACTATCTTTAAATCTAACTTACCTTAGAGTAGGGGTGGCCAACCTCCCACCATTAGGGCCCCTGCGTTCTTAAGAGTAGAAGGCAGAATCTTGGCAGCTGCAAGTGCTGCTAAAGCAGCTGCACCTGCTGAAATGCTCGCACTTATACAACCATTAAAGGGCCAGGAGCATTCACGTTGAAAGGTTGGCCACCCCGCCTTAGAGGGTTCTTGTAAGGCTAAAGTACAAAGAGCTCTGTTTATGCCACCTTGAGCTCTTTGGAGAAGGGGTGGGCTATACCTGTGATAAATAAATATATATATATTCAAGAGGGGTTCATTTCTCCCTGGATCAATTTATGTGGAGCACAAAGCTCTAAGGCTGACATATGCCACCCTGATTTCCTTGGAGAAAGCCCTTGATTCAGATCTCTCACCTCAGCTCTTAAATGTCTTATGCATGCAGCATGCATGATGCCGCTATCTCTCAGCCTGCTGTTTGACCTACCTCCTAGGGCTGTTGCAAGGAATAATGAGATAATGCATGCTCAGTGTTTTGAACTGTTCAAGAGAACACAGAAAGTTGCCTTATATGGAGTTGGACATTTGGTCCATTGAGCTCTGGATGGTCTAACACACACTGACAAGCAGGGTATCGAACAGGGGTCTTTCCCAGAGCCTGAGATCATCTGCCTGCAAATATGTGCTCTGCTGAGCTACGAACCCTCTCCTGAAGTGAGGGACCTGCCAGAACTCAAAACCACACTATGCATAGAGCACCTCCCTGCTATTCAGCCATAGGAGCAGACTATACATCATCATCATCAATAGCATATTATTATCCTTATGCACAGGGGCAGTGCAACCCAGAACACCGTCTGTCTGATGCTGCCTCTGCACTACAAAACAAACACCAAAACCCTTTGCTGTGCGCCTCATGCGCTGCTGTGAAACCTGGAAGTCCCACACTTTTGAGTTTCATGGCAGCACATGAGGAGCATGGCTAGGAGTGGAATGAACTGCTTTTTGCTCAAGCAAGCAAGAAGCAAGATCATTGCAGCTTGCATGGGTGGCAGGTTGGAGGGAGGTGGTGGCAGCAGCAGACTCGGGGTGAAAGGCACCCAAAATCCACAGTCCCCTCAGACCCCTCGCAATCTGCCACTGATGCCACTGGTGGCTCATGCAGTCAGGCGGCTGCATGAATGGGCCGGCAGCCCTTATGCAGTATTTTTAGGGGAACTGGCTTGGAGAGAGATCAAATGGATTGTTGGTGGCATGGACAGTAAATGCTTTGCGTTCCATTTTCCTTCCAACCCTCTCGTTTCATGTTGGTTTTGACCCTTCTGTAAGGCCTTATTCATTCACTTTTTCCCCTCCTACGACTTCCATCCCTCAGAAAACATTCTATCGTCCTTTGAGGCAAATGGGCTTGGGCAGAAATTGGATTACTGTATAATTAAGGCTATCAACAGAGGAGTGCATAGCGGGCGTCCGGCCTCTCCTGCACACCACTTCCTGGTGACGCGAGCAGCTGGGTAAAAGGAACCTCGCGACAGCCCCTGCCCAGATTTGTTTTTCCGGTTAATGGCATTTGGTGTAAGAGCTTTAGAGGCTGTTCTTTCGCCAGGAGGGGCCCCTGCGTGAAGCTAAATCAAGGTGGAGGACAAAGAAGGTGGCATTAACATGGGGCTGTGGATCAAAGGGCTGTCCGCCTCGACTCTCCTTTGTTAAGAATATGCTGCCTGAAAAGGTAGAGAACTACAGCACAGGCTGGCTGCGTTTCATCCTCTTGAAAAGGGAAGGATGTCACATTCCCTGTCAGCCCCTCATCCCCAACTGATAAACAGGCTTCCAAGAAAGATACAGTTAGATTGAAGGTGTAGCCCTATGTGACATCATGCTGGTTCCTTATACAGTATGTTCACACTTGGTATGCTTCAGCGGAATTCATGGAGGAGGATGGGACTGTCAATGTCTGTTAGCCATGATAGCGAAGTAGAACCTCCATGGTCAAAGGCAGTGTACCTCTGAATAACAGCCTCTGTGGACCTGCAGGATTGGAGGACAGTTGCCTTCATGCCCTTTCCTTGGCTTTTCAGCAACATCTGGCTCTCTCTCGTTGTGTGAAACAGACTGGGCCTTTTGTCCAGGCCAGCTAGGCCCTCTTGTGTCCTTAGAATATCATGCATGCACCTTTTTCAGATGCCACCTCTTCAAAATGCCCCTGGCTTTCTAGCAGGCCTGTACAACTTATTCATTCATTCATTCATTCATTCATTCATTCATTCAAGCAATTTATAGCCGGCCTTTCCACACCTGCTTGTTTTGGGGGGAATGTGAGCCTATCCAGAGTGGGCAAAACCACTGTGCCTCCATCTCTGTGGTTGTCCTACCGTCAGTGCCAGGGCCACGTTTGTTGCTGGCAGACCTGGGGCAAAGCACACATTTTGCACGCAGAAGGTCCTGGGTTCAAGTCTAGATGTGCTATGACAACCGACAGCTGCTGTAACGTAGAGGCTGAGCTGCTAATCAGGACTACCCTAGTCCCAATCTCATCTCGGTGGGCCATTGCCTCTCAGCCATTGATCCTCAACGCCATGAGGGGGATAAATAATACTTCTGTTACAGCTTTGTGGTATAAACATGTATGCTCAGGAAGCACCATACAAATGCAAAGTAACTTATAGTGGTGCAGTGGTCAGACTGTTGGACGTGGATCAGGAAGACCACGTCCAGTCCCTGTTCAGCTCAGCTGTGACACTTTCCTGATGACCTTGCGGCAATCTGTTTCAGCCTAACCCAACCTCACAGGGTTGTTGTGGGGATAAAAGGAGGAGGAAACAACATGTACACTGCCCTAAGGAAGGGTGGTATATCAATGTGATAGACAAATCTCCAGATAGGGGTAGTAAAGATCCTTGTTTGACACCCAGAGAGCTGCTGCCAGACAGCGCAGACACATTCTGAGCTAGATGGATTAATGGTCCGACTCAGTACAGGTCCCTGCCCTCCAGGAGCTTACAGGCTAAACTTGACAAGTGGGGAGTGAGCCATTGAAGTAACAAGGGATGACTGTGAGCGAATGCCTACATGTACATAAGATTAAGAAGTTAAGTTAAAGGCAGTCATCTTTACAAAGAATAAGGAACACCATCTGTAGGACTTGAAGCCAATCTCTCTTTCATTCTCTATACTGTTTTGCTTTTGTGCTATTCCCATCTGCCCCATGCAGTTCTTCTGTTCGTGGCCTCAACGTCCCACATCTCCTGCCCCTTCTTCAGTGTCTCCCCCCCCCCGCCTGCCCGCTGCTTCCTCTCTACCACAGCTGCTGCTGTGCCCCACCCAAGGCCTGCCTCCCTAAAGAATGCAGCAGGCCTGAGTCACTCACTCGGGCTCCTAAATAAGGCCTGAGCATTCCTGGCAAGGGAAGAGCCAAGGCTCATGCAGCTGCTGCCTGACGTGGAGAAACCCCAGAGACCTGCCTTCCCCCCGCAGGCACGGATAGGCAGTGGTAAGGGAAAGGACAGCAAGCAGGGCCTGATTCTCCACACATAGGGGGACAGCGAAAATACCCTAACACAAGAGTATGTGAACGGCAGGAGTACAAATTCCTGAGCCATGTCAGGCAGTTGCAGCAAACGCAGCATCTTGTGGCACCTTAAAGACTAACACATTTAAGGCTGAAACACGCCGGGCGCGCGTCGTGCACGTTCTTGCAGTGGGACGTGCCTCTGGCCGGAACGCTGAGGGCCGGTGGGAGCCGCCAAGAGGCACGTTTGCGTTGACGCCTCCCTTGGCCAATGTCCAAGTTTTGATGTGTTTGTTGCGCCGTACGCAACACACGCGAGACGCGCTCAGTGTGCTTCGGCCTTTACAGTGCAATCCTGTACATGTTTGCTCAGAAGTAAGACCCACTGTGTTCAGTGAGGCTTATTCCAGGTCAATGTATATAGGATTTCAGTCTTAATAATTTGTATAGTGCTTCTAGAGTGTGTAGTGTGCTTCACTTGTATTGTCCTTACAACAACACTGTAGAGTAGTATTATTCTCCCCATGTTGCAGCTCGGGAGCTGAGGCTCAAAGGGAGTGGCTTGTTCATGGCAGAGGTGAGAGTCAAACTGGGGATCATTGTCCTGATTCATAGCTCAGTCTCTTAACCACTATGCTACAACAGCTCTCTATTAGAGATTTCTTGTAACATAAGCTTTTGCGGGCCAGAATCCACTTCTTCCAGTTGCACTACTGTCATTTTTGTTAATGTAGGTGGGCAGGGTTGTTGTGAGGGTAAAGGTGGAAGGTGCCATGTAGACTTCCTTGAGCTACTTGGAGGACAGGCAGGATAAAAATGTGGCAGTAATAATGGGCTGCCGCGATTAAACCTTGCTCACCCATGAAGTAAAATGGATGGCCTTTAGAACTGTCAACTTTTTTACCATACCCTTTTCCCGTTAGCTGCTAACAGCATTAGAGTAAGGCAGGCTGGAATCAGTTGGCAACTCTATTGGCCATAGGCAAGTTGCTGTTTTTTAGCCTAAGCTACCTCACAGGGTTCTTGTGAGGCTAGAAATGCTGCTCTGAGCAACTTGGCAATAAAGAGTGACTGAAGTGCGCAGTGCCAAAATAAGCCCCCACCCTCCAAACGCCTGTAATACCGTATTTCTTCGAGTCTAAGGCGCCATCGATTCTAAGGCGCATCTTAATTTCAGGATCACCAGCAGAAAAAAAACAAAAACCATCGATCGCAAGACGCACCACCTTCCTTCAATTTGTCTGCTCAGCACCAACTCTCCCCAGCTTGCCTGCCATGGCGATCTGATTTTTACCGCGCCATTTTGCCACTTCTGCTCAGCAGCTCTCTCTCTCTTCCTGAACCCGAGAGTTCGCCCCAGCATGCCCCGCGTTGCAGCTGACGATCTCCTCACTGCCTTTGAGCAGTGCCTTTACGGTCCGCCAGAAAATGCAATTTCCTTACTTACCGGGGCTTGGGGGAGCTTCAGGGAGGTCTGCGTGACCCTCTGCAGGCCTCCCCGATCTTCAGTTTGGTGAAAAACAGTTATTTTCGGCCATTTCCGGTTTTCGCGAAAACCGGAAATGGCTGAAAATTGCCGTTTTTCGCTGAACTGAAGATCGGGGAGGCCTGCAGAGGAGCTCCCCCAAGCCCCGGTAAGTAAGGAAATGGCATTTTGGGGTGCTTTTTGGAGATCTTCGATTCTAAGACGCACCCCATTTTTTGAAATGCTTAATTGGGAAAAAACATGCGTCTTAGAATCGAAGAAATACAGTAATACCTGATGCCTTCTGCACGTCCATAGCCAGAAATGTTGTGATGAGGAAGCCTGGGGCAGATGGGGAATCATTGCAGAACAGCCAGAATATCAATATTGGTGTTACAATATCGGTGTTAGCCAAATACTGTATGTCTGGTGTTACTGATTATTAAATATGAATAAAATTTCATAACAAAGGCCCCATACTTGTCAGTTATCCCAGTGCCCTTGCACTAGTTGGCCAGAACATTGAAATGTAGGAATGAGTTCACTTCTTAGTGAACAAAGGTGACAATATCGCTTGCATGTTTTGCTTGATAACTCGGGCAGCGCAATCCTGATTAAGGATCCAGCCAGTGGCCCAGGGCTGCCTGCCGAATCCTGAGCCCAGGCTGCTGTTGCACTTCATCCCCTTCCCCGGGTGTAAACCGGGGCCGGCCCAATAGGCCTCCTCATTCCGTCAGCTGAATAGCCATCCCCCGCTCCCTCCTGGGCTGGCTAGACCAATGGCCTCCCTCCCTTGCCCGCCGGACTGCCCACATGGCTGCCGGGGGAGCGCTTACCTTCCTCTGGCGGACGCGTCCTCAGTCTGGCAACGGAGTGAGGGAGGCTGGCCTTGTGCCGGCCTCCCTTACTCCTGAGGCGTCGCGAACGTGCTTTATGGCACGTTCGCGAGTCTTGGAACGGCAGAGCGCTTGCTCTGCCGTTCCAAGCTTAGTCAGGATTACGCCCTAAAAGAAACAAGGACCTTTTATTTTAAAATAAAAGTTGACTATTCAGAATGGGGGCTGGAATACCCCTAGGTGAGCCAGGCTGCCCCTGTGGCTGTGGTCGTGGCTTCTGTTTTTCTTCATGATATCTTCAAATAAGCCTTAAACCTGCCCTGAATTTCTTTATTCCTTGCAAAGGAAAACTGTAAAGCAATAATTAAGTGCTTTTGAGTATGGAACTATTGCTTTTCCATCAGCGCTGTCTTTAATAGCACCAGCTATGCAAAAGTCAGCTGGTGAAGCTTTCAAAGCCTGGAAATAAATACTGTACGATCACTTGCTAATATCTGTGCAACAAACTGGTATTAGAAGCACAGGGCAGACTAGAGAGTAGAAAAAATGATTCAATGAATGGAAAGGAGGAGGAGGTGGCCAGCTGGACTGGACCACTTCAGGCTACAGGTGGTGACTTCCGGTTTTGAATGCTGTGTAAAATTCCCTGCAAATAGAAAAACTGACTCAGGAGGGAGAAAGTCTCTTTCATGGCTCTTTGCCTGCTGTGCTAGTTTTCTATTTGCAAGGAAACTATTATTTTGATAGAGGATCACTGAAAAATGCAATCACTAACCGCTGCCTTGAGGTGCTAGAGTCTATTCTGTCACTTTAGCATTCTGCCTGCCTATGTAAGCGAGTCCCTAATGCTGCAGGGTGGTAGAGCGGACACAGTCCAGTATAGGTTCAGGCAAGCAGATACCATTTTTAAATGCTATCCCATGTAGGTTAAAAAAAATCCTCCCTGTAATTTTATTTTATTTTAAAATTGCGTATGAAGGAGAAAAGTTGCCGCTTAGTCTTTCCCTGCTATGCTGGTTTGTACCTGGTACAAGTTAAGGAGCATTAAAAAAAAATGGAAGCTGCTCCCCCTGCAGTCTGAGTTGGTTTAGCCCATTCTGCTGCATGTGGAGTTCTGGCCTCCCTTACTTTTACTTTAGCCCCCTTTTCTAGGATTGCCAACTGTTTTTACTGGCCTCTCTGCTCCTCTGCCTTTAAGGTAAAGGTAAAGGTATCCCCTGACAATTAAGTCCAGTCGTGTCCGACTCTAGGGTGTGGTGCTCATCTCCATTTCAAAGCCGAAGAGCCAGCGTTGTCCAAAGACACCTCCGTGGTCATGTGGCCGGCATGACTCTCCTTGCTGCAGCGCGTAGCATGCAGCTGGAACACGGAGCGCTGTTTACCTTCCCGCAAGCGGTACCTATTTATCTACTCGCATTGACATTTGGAACTGCTAGGTTGGCAGGAGCTGGCCAAGCAACGAGCGCTCACCCCGTCGCGGGAATCGAACTGCCGACCTTTCGATCGACTGCTTATGGTTAATCTCCAAACACATAAGCAAATTATAATTCCAATTTCTTGTCTGCATTTTTTTCTGCTAATGCCTAGACAGCCAACTGTTGTGAAAGGCACAGGAGTTTGGGCAGGCCAGTGTGGTTCCCCCCCCCCCCTTGGCTAGTTGGCAACCCTGTTCTTTCCCCTGTTCCTCTGCAAACAAATCCCTGATCATGAACAACTTCCCCCACCTTGGTCATTAATAGAATTCAGTTAATTGAGATTAGCTTGGATTAATTCCCATGGGAACCGCTTGGGAAGTAGATAAGATCAAGGAAAGGACCCCCTATGTTGCTAAACTTTGGCCAAGGGAGCCAGGAAGAAATGGGATTGTAGGGGGGCTAAAGCAAACTGGATCTTCAACCATTGTACTGGTGGGGTGGGATGCTAGGGTACCATTCCTGATTGCCAGAACTGGAGGGAGCACCATTGTCTGCTTTAACACGAAAAGGAGAATAATGGGCCTTCATCAGCCAGCTTTAGAAACCTAGCTTTGTATAATTATTTACAGGACTCCTGAAGTGCTATGAATTAAGTGTGCCAGATGCAAGGGAGTGGTGACAGGACAGGATAAAGGTATCTTGTTGTCTGTGTGCTCCCTGAGTAGGCTTACCAGATCTCCAATTGTGTTCAGTGGGGCTTGTTTCTGAGTAGATGTGCCTAGGATTGTGCTTTAAGAGTTTAACAAGCTACACCTGTCCACATTCCTTCTCCTAAAGGTCTAGCACTCTGTCCCGGTTGGAGATCTGGTAAGCCTATCCCTGAGGCATCTGGTGGGGCCACTGTGTGATACAGGAAGCTGGACTAGATGGGCCTTTGGCCTGATCCAGCAAGGCTCTTCTTATGTTCTTAAGTACTGTGCAGGCCTTATTGTGTTCTTCCTCACAATGACCTTGTGAGGAACTTAGGAAGGCTACTATAATTCCTCTGATTGTGCAGCAGCAGAGAAAAGGCAAATTGTTGAAGGCCACCTTGTGAATGTGTAGCTTGGAGGTAGAGTCTTGAACCCAGGCTCCTTATGTTTATATTTGACATTCCATCACAGCAACCATCTTTCTTTGCAGCTAGCTGCTATTTGAAAAAAGAAGTTTAAGGGTAACTTATTTCTCATAACATCTAACTTGACCCTAAGCCTCTGTTAAATTCAGTAGGATTGACTTCTGAGTAAACATGCACAGATTTGCACTGTGAGGCTCACCCAGTTGTTTGTATAGCAATAGCAACATTTTCAAGAATGCCATGGAAATGGAGTATGATATGAGTTATGTGTCCCAGAATCCCTTGCAGTGTTGCAGAGAGGAATAGGGTCTGCTCTCAGGCTGTGCAACACAGCTGATTGGACCAGGGAGATGACCTTGGGCCAGCCTCACCTGATAAAAGGGGTCTGTGGCATAGCCCCCACTTTGTACACAGAAGGTTCCGGGTTCAATTTTTGACGTTTCCAGGCAGGGTTGGGAAAAAAAACTTCTGTCTGAAACCTGGGGGAGCCACTGCTGGTCATCATGGTAGATGATACCGTAGTAACCTTGTTGTATCATGACAATGCTGTGACTTGGTAAAATGTTCCTAGGGTGACCAGAGGCAAAAGACAACAGGGTTCTTGCAGCTTTAATAGAACACGGATGGCAAAAAGACATAAGAGCTCAGCTTGTGCAGACTACAGATCCTGCGTCCCACTGTGGCTGACCAGATCCTCCTTGGAAGCTCACAACAAGGGCTTCAAAGCGCAAGCGCACACACACACACACACACACACACACCTCCTTGCTCCCCAGCGTCTGGTAAGAGCTTCAATCTCTATCCTATGTGGATCACAAGCCAGTTTTTCATGGATCACTGCTCCTCCCCCCCCCATTCCTTAACAACATTTTGGTCATGTATCTTACAAATTACATTTCTACCCCTCTTCTCCCCAAGAACTTGTGGTAGTGCACATTTTTTTAAAAAAAATATTTTTATACCAACCTTCAAATTTCCAGAGCTGTTTTCAAAGAAACACTCCCCCTCCCTCATTTATCTTTACAACAACCCTATGGGGTAAACTAGGTTAAGAGAGAGGAATTTTAGCAGGTGCATCTTTTCAAAGCAAGTGTAAAAAAAGCTGTACCTCCTGGAACCTTCTTCTGCCCAAGTATGAAAAGAACAGCAGCCCCCTGTCCTCCTTTTGTATCTGCTCAACCTCTTGCCTACCTTCCTGTTATCTCATTGTGTACAATTCATTTGCCAGCCCCTGACCTGTCTCCCCACCCAACCACCTGTTTTGTCCATCTGCTGATCTGAACGTTGCTGTCCTGTAGCAGAGGAGCTTCAAAGGAAGACTCCAGGAGGAGATTGTGGAATTAGAGTGTATAATGAGGCTTCTTGATACAGTTCTTTCAGGTTTGAATCAGGACAATGGATTTTCATGACATTACAGGCAGCCTAATCCTAAACACCACCCCCTCGCCAATGCAGCCATGACGCTGGAACCAATGGGTCTACTCAGACCTGCACTAGCTCCTTGGCTGGCACAAGTCCGAGTGGACCTGGGGATGTGGATAGAGGCCGGAAAGGGGGATCGGATATCAGTGGAGCTGCTGCTGCCAATAATTACCCCCTTCCTGCCCTCAAAAGACCCCCTCTCTCTGCTCCAGCCCCCACCCCATTCCTCCCCATCTATGAAACGCCCCCCCCCCAGGCATCGTTCTTACACTGGTGTGGTCCAGACAGGCTGTCGATGTGCATGGGGAGCTGTAAGCAGCTTCTGCTACTGGCTCCCTGATGCACAGCAATGGCACGCTTACGTATGACAGCGCAAGGCTACCTCTGCTGTTGTACTGGACTTAACACCACTAGGAGAATGCTGTTATCAGCAGGGACCGCTGTTTTGAATTTATACTGCACTGTTCTTAGATACTTTTAAAGCTTTACATAGAATTGTCACAGATAAACTTCCTGCATTTCTCGTCTCCCCCCCCCCGTAGCTGTGTGTATATATTTATTACATTTATAATACCCTCCCTCCAAGGAGCTCATGTCTCCCCCCCTCGTGAACTAGATATGCACGACTGAGATATACTGACTGGCCCAATGCAATTAAGGAAATCCAAGGAAATCCAAGGACAGAGCTAGACGTCAACATGGATCTTTCTGGTCCAAGTCCGGCATTAAAATCACATAAATGTGCATATGCGTGTGCATGCGCATGCGCGCACACGCACACACACACACACACACACACACACACACACACACCTGAGTGTAACACTTCATTGCATCTGATGAAGTGGACTCTGGTCCGTGAAATCATATGCTCTCTGTTGTTTCTCTCGGCTTGCATCACTTCCATGTTGCACGCAGCAGCTTGCACACTGCTGACACTAAACATTTAGCAATAGCCATGGTGGGTTGATCAACTGCTCTGCCCCAGAGGCATCTGTGCCTCATCACCAGCTAAGGAACTCAGAATATCTCCATTCGCCCAGGCAGTGCCTTCTATCCTCTCCTTCCACGTGCTACTTTGGACTCGCTTTGCTGCATGGGAAGGTGACTGGGCTAGTAGGGCATCTGCTCTTGGGAACAGACAGCCTCTTTCTTTCTTTCTTTCTTTCTTTCTTTCTTTCTTTCTTTCTTTCTTTCTTTCTTTCTTTCTTTCTTTCTTTCTTTCTCCATAGGAGGGGTGGGTGTTGGGGACTTTAATCTCATTTCCTCCAGGGTTTATCTCCTGCTACAGCTTCCGCTCTGTATTTTGCCAGTGGGGGATGAGCTCAAGGAGTGGGGAGGGAGAGCGTGTCTTGGCAGGCAGAAGCAGACTGGTTTACCTGGTCACGGCTATGCAACCTCTTTCCTTTGAGGTTTCCTGGCACAAATGCCAATGCAACCAGCTCAGTTGTTCGACATCCTTTCAGCAGTTTTGCCTTTGTTAACGATTCCCTTTCTTCTTCTTTTTTCTTTTTTTTAATAAATATTACTTACATAAATAAATATTACATAAATAAATATTACTACAGCCAGGATGGTGTAGTGGTTTGGGAGTCGGACTTAGACCTGAAAGATCCAGGTTCAAATCCCCGCTCAGCCACGAAGCTTCCTGGGTGACCTTGGGCCAGTCACTATCTCTCAGCCCCACCTACCTCACAGGGTTGTTGTGAGGACAAAAAGGAGGGGAGGAAATATGTACACCAGTCTGAGCTCCTTGGAGGAAGGGTGGTATAAAAATGTGAAAAATAAATAAAATAAATCCTGGCAAATTATAGACAGTTCAGCTACATTCTGTACCAAAACGAGTAAGACGGGGCTATAACTGGGTGGGGGAGCAGCTTCACTGCATGCAGAGGGTTTCAGGTTCAATCTCCGGCACCTCCAGACAGGGCTGAGAAAGAACAACCTTTGTCTGGAAAGTCACCACCAATCAACGTGGACAATACTAAGCCAAATGGATCAGTGGCCCAACTCAATTCAAAGCCAAGCGCATAGAAAAGGGTTTATTTCGAGCACAGCATCAAACAAGAGTAACTGGGCACATCCTCTGTAGTTCACTTCAGAGATTTATAGCCTGCCTTTTAAATTATAAACTTTTCAAGGCAGCTTACAACAAGGTTTAAAATACAATAAAAACAACAAAAATAAACACAATTGTGGTACCTGGATGGATGGGCGCAGTGCGCAACACTGAGCAACCAGCCTCTACTTCCAACCCATCGTGTTCCAAAACTAGGTTTAATTGGGATGGTAGTTCTTGCTGCCACCACCCAAGGCCAGGGAAAACCAGGCAGAAAGAGGCTGCCTCGGAGAAAGTGGACAGAAAGCAGATAATCTCTCTCCTTGCTTTGCTCTAGCAAGTGGTTTCTTCAAACACAGAAGCGTGGGACATCCAGTTTAATTTACAGGGATCGAGTCTTAACGCACAATCCTATGCATGTGTAATTCCCAAGTCCCACTGGGTTCAATGGGGCTTACTCTCAAGTACGTGTAGAGGATTGCAGCCTTATCTTATTCAAAGGATGAAGAAGACCAGACAAAAGGGGTGAAGTAAAAGGCACCTGAGGAATCAAGGATCGGCAAAGGAAGGTGTGGGTGGATGAGCTGGGTGAGCTGGGCAAAGGTTGGCACAGAGGCTAAAAGGCAAGCCGAAAAGAAAACAAACCACTAACACAGCTTACTGGGTACTTTCCCAACCCTACTAGTCGAGCATCTTGATCCTTACACACCCACACCTAGCTGGGCAGTCAGGCGACCCCCAATACAGCATCAGATTCTCCAGCCAATGGACCACAGTGAATGTGCACAGGGGGCTCATGACCCCACTTTTTATAACTGGTGGGTGCTAAGCAATTTTAATTAATATGAATTATTATTAACAGTATTTATATACCGCTTTTCAACAATAAGTTCACAAAGCAGTTTACAGACAAAATCAAATGATTAAATGGCTCCCTGTTCCAAAAGGGCTCACAATCTTTTTTTTAAAAAAATGCAGAACACCACCAGCAAACAGCCACCAGAAAAGACCGTGTGCTGGGGTGAAATGGGGAGGAAGTTACTCTCCCCCTGCTAAATATAAGAGGATCACCAATTGAAAAAGTGCCTCTTCTTGCCCAGTTAGCTGGTTAATCTGCTGGTTTGGTCAGTTGAGGTCACTTGAGCCCCTTGAATTCTGGAGAAAGTGGAGAGAGAGAAGGCTTCCTCCCTTTTAAAATTAAAACTCCAGGATCATCCAATGAAATTGACTGGCAGTAGATTCAGCACGGACAAGACAGTATTAATTCACTGTGTGTAGTTAATAGCCCAATTCTAACCAACTTTCCAGTCACGTGCCTATGCAGCTCTGCCAATTGCATTCTGTGGTGGAGGAGCAGTCATGGAGGCCTCCTCAAGGTAAGGGAATGGTTGTTCCCTTACCTCAGGGCTGCATTGCAGTTGGATCGGAGCTGGAAAGTTGGTTAGGATTGGGCTGTAATTTATGGAATTCACTGCTACAAGGTGCCGTGATGATCAGTAGTTTAAATGCCTTTAAAAGAGGATTAGACAAATTCAGGATTTCATGGAGGATAGGTCTCTCTATGTCTGTTTGTCAGGGAGGCTAGATGGCACCTCTCTGCTCAGGGGAAAATGCCACTGAATAGCAGTCTCTAGGGAGAGGAGGGCTGTCACTTCCTGCCCTGCTTGTGGGTTTCCTGGAAGCCATCAGTAGGAAGCAGGAGGCTGGACTAGATGGATGTTTGGTCAGACTCAACGAGGCTCTTTTTCTTATGTGCTTCTGCACTGTGATGATCAGACAATTTTGAATTGGCTAGATGTATCTTTTGATGCATTATTGTGTAGGGCCACCAGCTATAGCTGGATCAGGACCTATATCCACACCCTCCAACACGTCACAGATGAAAATAAGGATCCCCCAAACACACACACTATTGCACTTCTCTGCTGGGGTCTGCTGTGCTAGAAAATGAACCTTTCTTTCTTTCTTTCTTTCTTTCTTTCTTTCTTTCTTTCTTTCTTTCTTTCTTTCTTTCTTTCTTTCTAAAAAAGAACATTAAAAAACATCAAAACACCCTTCAGAGTTTCCAAGGAGATAGGGTATATGGGTTTATAAGCTGATAAAGGAAATAAAAGCTTTTAAATTGCACAAAAATGTCCGAAAAAAAATTAAAAGTTTAAATTTTTTTGGACATTTTTGTGCAATTTAAAAGCTTTTATTTCCTTTATCAATTTTACATGGCTTATAAACCCATATACCCTATCTCCTTGGAAATTGTACCAAGCCATGAGAACTTCCATGCTACACCCTTCAGAGTGTTTCAGAACCTAAAAAGCTGTCTTATACTGGGTCAGACCCTTGCTCAGTGTTTTTGGCAGGGTTCTGGAGAAGAATTTTTCTCTGTGCCACCTGGAGACATCAGGAATTGAACCTGGGACCTTCTGCACGCTAAACAGATGGAGTACCACTGAGCTATCGCCCCTTCCCAAATCTAATCTCACTATAGATCTGGTTGTTTTTGTTGACATGTGTTTTCTGGCTAGGCACCCATTCCCTTTTCAGAGATTTTGCTGCTAGAGCCTCAGCAGAGGGCGTTGAAACCTGTTAAAAATGCCATTTCTAGTGCGTGTATATGCATACCAACAAAAAGGTGTAAGGGCACACCTCCAGAAAAAATGTCCCCAAAGGCAAAATCAAGACAGTGATTTTCCAGAGATAGTTGCAGAAAACTGGGACTGTCCTTGGCAAATTGGAGTGTCTGTATATCAGTAGCGGACATATGGATGTCTATGATTTATTTCTTCATTACTCACACTGTCCTCTTCTCCTCAGAGGGGCTTATACACAGTTTACATGTGATTCTCAGGCATGCTTCCTTCCACCCAAGCAGCTTGAAGGGCCAAACTTGCTTAGCTTCAGCTATAGGGCATACGCGTTTTGATGTTCTCGGGAAAATTGATCAAAAGAATCAAATACTCTATCTGTGGTTTGTCATTCACGTGAAACGTGTCCATTTTATTTCCTCTGAGAAACATCTCAGGACAAAGAAAACAGCCTGCGCTAACTCCATACACATCTGACTTATTATGGGCAGAGCTCTCAAACTACGAATCATCCATTCACATTATGATCGGGTGGCCGCTCTGTTGGCATTTGCTTGTGCATAGATGCCAGTGAAGCCTTTGTTGTTGTCATTGTGTGGTTTGCAAGCATGGGTGGCTTCTAAAGGATCCGAAGAGACCTATATGAGGCCTCCATGCATAGCTGCAGTACAGGTTTAACAGTCAAAGGACACTGCCCTATACTGAGTCAGACCATCGGTCTATCTAGGGCAGGACTGTCATCGACAGGCCGGTAGTGATGCTCTAGGAATTCAGAGAAGGATTTTTCTCTGCCCTACCTGGAAATGCAAGGAATTGAATCTGGAACCTTTTGCGTGCAACGTATATATGCTACTATTGAGCCACATTGCTTCCCTAAACTAATTCTCTCTGGGAATGAGGCTACAGATCCTTCACAGAATTCTTCGCAACTTACCAACAGCACATTCCTACCCAGCTCCTCCACTGGTGCAGCCAGTGGGGGAGGGCAGAATGGGAGGCTTTGGGAAAGGGCCAGTGGGGGACGCTGGATAGGATTGCGCTGACAGTCACCTTGGGTATTGCACAGAGCTTGCATGTTGCTTATCCCTGCTGGATGGGTGGTCATGTCTGAATGAAAGGAACCTGTTGGTGTTCAACCCAGTGTGATATTGCCCCAGTAGTCTGATCTTGCATGGCCACGATAGGACAGGGTGACTGAGAGGACTGCAGAACATCTTGGACAATTGCTCTGGGACGGCATCTGAAACTGTATCTCCCCCCCCCCCCCCCGCAGCTTAAGATCTCATTCAGTGAGAATCAGCTAGAGAGGACCTTCCAATACCCATCAGAAAGTTCCCTGCTGGAGGAGTTTGGGCCCCCTGACGAATCGGAGCCTCTGGCCTGCACCAACCTCCATGGGGATGATGAAGATGAAGAGGAGGAGCTGCTGCTGCTTCATCGGGGCCTCCCTGGCCTGCTGAGGACCAAACCTCTCATTGTGGGTGAGTATCTGAGAACCTCTGAAGGTGCTGTTGCGTGGATCATAGTAGACTTGGGAGCACTGTCTCCTATACTCCAAGCCCAGCATAAGGGTCCCTTCATGGGTTTAGAATCTCAAGCTGGGCTGAGACAGATTGGTGACTCGCTGCACTAAGGGAGGAAAAACCATCTACCCAAATGATCAGGTCCCACAGAAATCAAACAGATGAGCAGAAGTTTGGCACGGTGACTCTGTTGCTCAGCTGTACAATTTCAGAGAACAAGCGTGGGGATCCAATGCTTCAGTGATATTCCAATAATCAATAATATTCCTACACATACAAAACTGGCATCTGGAGGACGTTCCTAGGTTAGCCTTTTTCCCTGAGCCAGTTTGGATGATATCTCCACCAGCCCTGATACGAGAGACTGATACAGGGCTCCACCTAGTGGTCCTTCCTGAAAACTAGAACGACTCTTGGTTCAGTCCTTGGAAAATCTGGGTTAGTGGGGACTCCGGAAGAGCCCCCTGTCACACAACGCCCAGCCCTCTCTGCTGGAAAAGGTATCAGGACGTTGCTTTGGTTGTACCCTGGGTCCACTCAGGTGGGCACAGGATGCCAATATCTCATCTTCTGTTCCTTAGCAACGCTGGCTCTTAAGAAGAGTCAGGGTTGAACCCTCCACTGGTGGGCTACCACCACCTGGGATACACCAGGACTCAGAGTGACCATCCAGCTCTTGCAGCTCCTGGCCTTCCTCAGCAAGTGGAAGCCAGGCCTCAAGAAACTGGAATAGCAATTTAGAGTATATAGGAATATAGTTGGTTTATTTAAGATACATTTTAAGACTATGGTTACATGGATAAGAAGACACTTAAGACTAATAAGAATAAGAACAAATACAGGAATAAAACAAGAAACACTAGCTCCTAAAACCTAATAGCTCACCCTTAAGTCACCAGGTATCTGAGCCCAGTCAGAGGACGAGCCGTTTCCCTTACCATCCTGACGCGTAGGAAGGGTCATCCATGGGGAAGGCAAGTGTCCATGTTGAAAGGTCATCACGAGGTGAAGCAGATCTCAAGGAAGGAAGGCGAAGCAGAAGGGACACACACCCCTTAGGCAGACTTCAATAGTTTTTTCGAATACCTCTGAGTGACAGCTCAAGTACCCTATCAGAAGGCAGATCCGGCTGAACCTTCTCGAAGAATGATGTAACCCTGCTCAGGCTATCTGCTCTCACCCTTCACAGGCAGTGGTGTTTCTACACTCCTCGTGGGGGGGGGGGGTGCCAACACGACACCCCCCCCCCCACATGAAGCCACAACCCACAAACCCCGTGGCCCGAGGGGTGTGATGTCACTTTCGCCTCGCTGCCACCGAATTTCAGTGGCGCGAAAACACACACACACACACACGTTTTCACGGCCTTTTCTGGGACGTACGGAGCCAGGGAGGGTGGGAGGGCCGATCCTACCACCCTCCCAGGCTCTGTGCGGCCTAAAAAAGGCAGCGAAAACGATGGAGGGGTGCTTTTGCACCGTCGCCTAAATTCGGCAGCGGCATGGTGAAAGTGCACCCCCTGCCGCTCAACACCCCTGGTGCCAGGGTGCCCACTGCCCCCCCCCACGATGCCTCTGTTCACAGGTGTCTTGAATTCCCATTCAAGCATCCTTGGGCTGCTGGGTTGTTGCTGGGGAATGATCTGTCTCAAGGCAGAACTGTGAGCTCATTCGCATGTTCTAGCGGCCGTCGCCATTTCACGATAAGGGGTTCTCACGTCCTCCAGCCTGTTCCCTGTGACTCAGCTAAAACACAGGATGTTCAAAATGGAGTCAGAACCAAAGAGAGAGTTCACTATTCTTCTCACCCCCTTCTTTGTGCTTCCCCCTCTTGCTGATAACTCTTGTGCTCTTTCTCTCTTTCCAGATGAGTCTTGTCGGCGGTAACCTCATTTTGGCTTTCTCCATCACAGAGAAGGATTGTTGTTGTTCAGTCGTTAAGTCGTGTCCGAGAGAAGGATGGAGGATATCTAAGGTTTTCAGGCCACATTCAGCTGGACATTTTGCATCTTTCCGTCTTCCAGTGACCACTGTGGCAAGGAAAGGAGCTGGGATCAAGACAGACTGCACAGAGTTGTCCATTTCCTAGGGCCCTGTGTACGCTTCTTCCATCAAGAGGGTAGAGACAGTTGTGCAACTATCCCGCCATCTTTGATATCATTTTCCTCTGACTCTGGCACTGAAAATAGAACCTCTGGCACCTCCCCTCCGAATTAAAGATAATTCCCCACCCCAGTCTGAACCACAGGGTGGCTTTGAACCACAGGATTAAGGGAGCTCTCAAACACAGATGTGGGAGCTCTGAACCACACAGGTTTCATTCGAAGAGATCCTAACCATACCACTGCCAGCCAAGGAAAAGTCTGGCACAGCTGAAACTTAGCCATGGAGAGATTTCTTAAAGCAACCAGCAGGGGGAGCACTGAACCTTATTACACACACCTCCAGTATTGCAAAAAAAAAGGGCTAATATGAATTGTGGTATCTTTCTTCCTGCTACCAAACTATGGTTGTAGTCTTCACTCGGCTAAGGAACTTTTTTTTTAATTCCCAGATCTTTGCTGTTGTTTTCTTCTCGTAAAATATCTGGGTATTATCCTTTAGGACTTCAGTTATTATTATTTTATCTAATTGCTGCCATGTGGTTGAGGGGGGATTTGGGGGGAAAGATTTGGGAGGGGCCAATTATAATGGCACACAGCCTATCAGTATTGGGAAGGACGTTGCACCTTGGGGGGTCCAAATGTTGCTTATTTTTTTCTTAGCCATTCTGAAGGAGGGCAATGCAAATAGTTTAGTTCTGCTTGTTTTTAAACAAGGCGCCGTGAATTACAGCATGGAACTGGACAAATGGAGGGGGGATATTGCTGTTCTTTTTTCCTATCTTTATTTCAGGCAGGAACAGTCTTGTCAGAGTCATCAACATTTGTGTTTCGGAGCCTAAAAGGGGGGGCATAGCATGTAGAGGGGGGGTAAATATAAACGGAGCCAGGAGGAAAAAAAATGCAGCTTTCTGTTTGAGTCATGCCCATTTCTTTCCTGTCCAGGATTCAGAATTTGCACGGGATTGGATAAGTGGACATGAAGTGTGATGAGTAGAGGCAGGTTGAATGTTAGAAAATGAAGTGATATTTTGACAAATAGAGCTTTTTTATTATTGTTGTTATTATTATTTTATCACCATCTTGATGAGTATTTGCCACTCTTCACTGCACAGCACTTTGAAGAAGGAGAATTGGTTGGATCCAGAGACTAAATTGGGAAGGTCTTTCCAAAATGTCTGAGTACAAAGTCAAAATAGTGACAATTTCCAGGGTTGGCTTCAGGAGGCCCATGTTCATCATCAGGGGTTGGGCAGGGTGGGTCACACAAACCGTGGTAGTCCTCCAGACTCCCCTGCCCAAATGACTGATGCAAGCAAGCCATGCCACGTGCAAATGCCACAGTATAATTTCCATCAAGCATCTACTTCATCAACTGAGGGCAGTAACAAGCCTGGTTAAGATGTGGCACCTTTCTTTGTAGGCCAGCTTCTTTAGACCTCTTCAGTGTCATCTCACTTGCTCTCAAGGCAGGGTCAGTGTCAGTCTTCAGCATCGTTGGGCACCTGCTGAGACTCATGTCTCTGCTTGGGGCCCACTGCCCACCTCTGGGGAGAGACGGAGCATCTAGTACTTTGCATGCAAAAGATCCCAGGTTCAATACTTGGAATCTCCAGAAAGATTTGGGAGAGATCCTTGACTGACACACTGGAGATCTGCTGTCAGACACTGTAGGCAATACTGAGTAGCTGGACCAATGGTTTCACTAAGGCAGCTTTCAGATGTTCCTCACCCTCTTCCTCTGGGCAGCTATACAATTGGGCCCAGAGGCAGAGCGCAAGAAAATGGGTAGTAACGAGGGTATTGTGTCTCCCTAATCCTCAAAAAAACTCAGGCCTGTCACTGCCTCATAAGAACATAAGAAGAGCCCTGCTGGATCAGGCCAAAGGCCCATCTAGTCCAGCTTCCTGTATCACACAGTGGCCCCACCAGATGCCTCAGGGAGCACAAGACAACAAGATACTTATATCCTGTTGCCACTCCCTTGCACCTGGCACAAAGAAAACCTACTCCTACAACCAGGAGGTTGCTTATCCCCATCATGGCTTGTAAGCTGCGATGGACAGGTCTCCCTCTGTGGGGCCAGCCACACCACTCTCTCATCTTTCTGACAAAAAACACATAACTAAGTTGGCAGCGTTCCGTTCAAATTCCTTTACTAGAATCCCCCATAGTTGAGAGTCAGGCAACTTAGGTGAGCTCTTCAGTTCGACAGCTTGAAGAATGACACAACTCATCTGCAGGAGAGGATGCTGACTGTGTAAACAAAAGACTGGTAATCGCACGAGCACAGAAAATTGCGACTTTCGAAGTGTCTGTGGTAGAGCGTGGATTGAGGGAACCAAAGTATGAACGAGTGGCAGAAGGAGGTGCAGATGGGAAGCAACACGGAAAATTACATTGTTTCTTCTCTCTCCCTCCATTGCTAATTTATCTTGTTATCTGTGGACAGTTTTTTTATTATCGTTTCCCCTGTTCTGTTGCACTGTGGGAACAGCTGTGCCTAGAGCCCATGAAGAAATGTGCGAGTGAGTGATTGAACATGGCAGACAGACATCGCGTTCTCTGGTTGTGGAGGAATGGGGTCTGCCCAGATCAGTGTATGTGGGGTAAGGGCTCTAGCAGCTGTGTCCAGCCATTTCCATCAGTGTTTTTTTAAAATATATATATATATATAATTGTTATTAACAATAAACCAGAATGATGTTGCACGTTGAAATACTGGTCTTCTGTTGTCTGTTAATCATTGTAGGTAAATAGAACCTCCATGTCCAGAGGCACTACGACTGTTCATGTGGTACATTGTACGCATGGACCTGTTTTTGTGCAAATAACTGTGCATGCATTCATTCTTAAAGTCAATATAGAGAATGGACCCCTTGAAAATGTAGAGTACAGATTGTGCATACTGCTGTCTGTGCACTGGATGTAATGTGAACAGTATGCACATACAAAGCAACAGCTATGTATGCTGCACACGTTATATATACACTCAGTATAATATTTGTAATGTAAAAAGGAAATAAGTCAGACCATATCAAAAATTTTCTGTCTTAAATTCTCATGTGGATTAGATTCATTTCAAAATTCAAGAAAAGGATACTGTTGCTCCATAAATCCTCTGAAGACACTCTTGCTTTCCCATATATTTTAACGTGATATTCTGAATTGTGACCCTAGACCCGTGATGGCGAACGTATGACACGCGTGTCACAGGTGACACGCAAGGTCATTTTGGGTGACATGCCAGTGTTTCCCTCAGGGCCCTGACACACCTTACATTTTTGCAAATGTTTTACAGGCTTGTCTTGAACATTTAGGACAGGGATTTTGGCAGACCTCTTTCAAATTACTAAAACAGCAACAAAAAAAGTCACTAATTGATGTTAAATAAAATGCAATGTGTTATATCGTTGTTTTCAGTTCAGTTCAAAATTACTATTAAAAGTAGCAATAGTCAAAGTACTATTAAAAGTTTTTTTGGGGGGGACACACCAGCAGAGTCAAGTTAGGCATGTTTAAAAATGTTGACACACCCGCCATCACTGCCCTGGCGTACCCCTAAGGCCCTGATGGCGAACCTATGACACGCGTGTCACTAGTGACACGTGAGGTCATTTTAGGTGACACGCCAGCATTTCTCCCAGGGCCCGACACACCTTACATTTTCGCAGGTTTTACAGGCTTGTCTTGAACATTTAGGGCAGGGATTTTGGCAGATCTCTTTCAAATGATTATCTAGTAAAGCTCAGCAACAAAAAAAGTCACTGATGTTAAATAAAATGCAATGTGTTATATAGTTGTTTTGTGTTCAGTTCAATTCAAAATTACTATTAAAAGTAGCAATAGTCAAAGTACTATTAAAAGTTTTTTTTTGGGGGGGGGGGTGACACACCAGCAGAGTGAAGTTAGGTATTTTCAAAAATTTTGACACGCCAAGCCCAAATGGTTTGCCATCACTGCCCTAAGGCATGGGTGGGGAACCTACGGCCTGCGGGCTGGATCCGGTCCCAGAGGCCATCCGGTCCGGCCAGCCGAGGCCCACCCCTGAGCTCATTCCATCCGAAAACCTTTTCCTCTCGGTGGGCCGGACGGAATGAACTCAAGCACTTACCAGGTATCGGCGCGCAACGATGAGGAAAATCAGGAAGAGGAAGCGGTGCGCCCCTCTAGGAATCGCCTAATCTTGCTGGTGACTCACCAGTGAGATTAGAGAGGCGATTCCTAGAGAGGCGCTTTCCTCTTCCTGATCGACGATCACCCTCCTGGTTGCTGCACGCCGATACAAGGTAAGTGTCCCCCGCGTCCGGCCGATAACGTCCCCGGCCTCCGTGCTCACTCTCCCAGGTTCCGGGAGGGTGAGCGTGGAGAGGCCGATGTGGTGGCAGCCTCAGTTTCTTTGTGGGCCGCCGCAGCGGCGGTCCATGAAGAAATGGGCTGCCGCCGCATTGGCCTCCGTAGGCGCTGCGCTCACTCTCCCGGGCTCCGGGAGGGTGAGCACGGAGAGGCCGATGCGGCGGCAGCCCCAGTTTCTTCCTTTTCCCTGGCGAGGGTTTAGTTATTTAATAAAGTTTATTAAATAAATAAATAAAAATTTCGGCCGGCCCGCAAGCACATTTAGAATACTTTAAACAGCCCTCGCCAGGGAAAAGGTTCCCCACCCCTGCCCTAGGTGTATGCGGACCTCTTGCTGGAGGTACCACAAGCCCTGCCCCTTATCTGCCCCATCAGCAGCTAATTAAGTGTTAATTAACATGGATTTTAAATTGTAATTAGTTTTGGAGCCCTTCTGTCTCTCTGATTTTGGTTTTGGGCTTATTTTTGTACTTTGGAAAATGTACATTGGTGGGGGTGGGGGAGGGAGGAGCTTATTTTGGGAAGTGTGACTTGGAGAAAAAAGAGATCCTCGTGTGTGTGTGTGTGTGTGTGTGTGTGTGTGTGTGTGTGTGTGTGTGTGTGTGTGTCACACACACACAGTTAAAGACATTTTTTCACATTTAAAATTGTTTTAGTACTTTTTATTTAACAATTAATTTCCTAATTAATTGATTGATTAATCTAATTAGCAGGGGGTACTCCAGAAAATTGGACCATGATAGGGGGTACCCGGGCATCCAAAGGTTGAGAACCCCTGCCCTAGACTGCATTTTTCTTTCCTACTGTTCTGTCTCCAGAATTGTGCTATCAGTATTTTTACAGATATCAATGTGCTACCCAATCAGCTTATAGTTTCCTGCCAACCCATTGGGGTACATCCTTGATTTCTCCACCAATAATAAACAGAGAGTAGGAAAGTGTTTCAATGAGATTGTTAGAGGTGAATTATAATCTAGTAAGTAGAACTTTAAGATCTAAGGTAGACTGCTGGATTGATCAGCAGTTAATGAGAATAGGTGTAACATCCTGTCAATGGACCCCAAGTGTAAGAGCAGGCTGAGAAGTTAGGTATTACTTGTTTAGCTTCTGAAGAAGCCCACCACAAACAGAGGACAAAATGTAAAGAAGGTAGTAATGTTTTTAACGACCACCGTTTTCAAATCGATAACGTTGGTTCTGTTCTTAATAAACACAGAGTGGCAATTTCATGTTGGTTATTCTTTGTCATGCATTTGATGAACAAGATTGTAGACCGCAGAAGCTTAGACTGAAGTAAATGTGCAAGTTTTTAAGGTGCTACAAGGCCAACAGTATGAATTGTGGTAAGATCTCATATACAGATTACAGTCATAATCTTGCACGGAAGAGAGATAATTATCTGCCTCACAAGGTTCTTGCAGGATGAACAAGATGAGAACAGTAAAGTACTTCCACTTGAGAAAAACAAAAAGGCAGTATTTATACATTCTCTTTCCGATAAGAATTACTCTAGTCTAGGCTACTCTTCGTGTTGGAGAATGTATTTTTGCTTTCATTTTCAACGTCAGACACCATTAGGTCTCTACTCAGCACTATTTAATAAACCCAGAAACAAGTTTTCTATCTCCAGGCTTGTTTTTGCTTATTTAATTTCTCCAACAATTGCTACCAACAGAAACATTATACTAACTTAGGACCCAATCGTATCCAATTTTCCAGCGCTGATAAAGCCATGCCAACAGGGCATGCACTGCATCCTGCAGCGGGGGTGCAGTCACAGAGGCCTGCTCAAGGTAAGGGAACATTTGTTCCCTCACCTCAGGGCTGGAAAACCTTGTAACGCACATCAGCGCGGGAAAGTTGGATAGGATTGGGCCCTTAAAATTTTTAAATGCCATTAGATTATTAGACCATATTACAAACATGTTTTAAAATTAAATCCCCCAATAAAGCAATAAAGGAAAAACCGATGAGGAAACAAAAGGACACAGTAAGAGAGGAACCGGGATATTAAAATTACAGAGGAGTTGATTCCTCCAACATTGTATTATTAGTGAGATTTTTAAAATGTTTTAAAACTTGAACAAACCAACCAGAAAAACAGAGTTAGAAAGAGCCTGATGACCTTTTGAGTGGGTGGAAACAAGACTCCTCTCTGACTGCTGTTCTACTAGCACAGTCCCAGAAGATTAACAGGAAGGACTTCTGCTACAAACCAGGGCATTTTCTTTCTACTACTCAAAGTTGGGTTATTCATTCTCTAATACTTCCTTGTCTCTGTGCAGTTATGATACTCGGTTCGTAGAGATATAATAAACAGACCACTTACACCATGACCTGGAAGTAGTAATAGCGCATTCCACATACAGTAAGGTAAAAGTAAAGGTGATCCCTGACAATTAAGTCCAGTCGTGTCCGACTCTAGGGTGTGGTGCTCATCTCCATTTCAAAGCCGAAGAGCCAGTGTTGTCCGAAGACGCCTCCGTGGTCATGTGGCCGGCATGATTCTCCTTGCCGCAGCACATAGCATGCGGCTGGAACACGGAGCGCTATTTACCTTCCCGCAAGCGGTACCTATTTATCTATTCGCATTAACATGCTTTGGAACTGCTAGGTTGGCAGGTTCAGTAGGTATGCATAAATGCACATACAGTAGGTATGCATAAATCTACGGTAAATCTTATATCGATAAGGACAACCATAGGAACAGGGAGGGAAAGGACCAAAGGAAACCTACAAAGCTTAAAAAGCACAACAGTAAACCAGCTCGAACGGGAAGTCTTGTGCTTTCCTATGTCTACGATCCTTCCTTTACAGGAACCGGAAGTTATTCTTCCCGAGAGTGCCGATTGGCTGAGGCGGCCCCGCATCCGGAAACGTTGCTTTTGCGGCTCCGGAGCGAGAGTGGGTCTTTTGAGTTCCAGGCTGCTGCCGCTACTATGACGGGCGAATTGGAGCGCTGGGTCTCCGGGCAGTTGCACACCCTACTCGGGCTCAGCGAGCGTCACGTGGTCGCTTTCATGGTGGGCCTCGCCCAGCGAAGCCGCAGCCCAGATGACCTTCTCGCTCGCCTTGAAGAGACCGAGACTCTTCGCGTCACCGACCCCACGACGCGCGTCTTTGCGCAGCAGCTCTGGGAGCGGGTGAGACGGTTGGGCAGCTGAGCGCGACAAGGGAAGAAACCTGCTGAGGGGCGGGGCCTAACGTGTCGGGGGCGTGGTTTCTGAAAAACGGGGTGGGGTCAATCAGTTTGGAGTGGGAGGGCCCGTATGGAAAGTTAAGGGTAAGGGTTTTCCGTGATTTTGTGTGTGTATGTGTATATAGATATATAGATATAGATATAGATATATGTGTATGTAGATATAGATATATTCCTCGGCTAGAATATATCACAAGCAGTGTCCATTTTTAAATGTATGCTGCCTTGTGATATATTATAGCCTAGGAATATAAATCCACCTGCTCTCCAAAGGACTGTACCATAATAAGCATTAGAATAAAGTATGTTACAATAAAATAGACCAGATGTTCTGAACCTGTGGTACGTGTACGTGTATTTAATAGACAGTATAAAATCCGTAAAAACTGGTAGCACAAAAATCAGTGAATTTTTGAAGGCCCACTGTGAAGGCCCTTGTGGCATAACAATGTTTTGAGGCTGCTTTATAAGCAGAGAGCGTGGGGATCAGGCACATCTTCCCCAGGAAAGAAATTCCACAATTGAACTTGTCTCTGATACCTGCCAGTTGAATCTGAGCTAATAGTGGATGAAACAACAGGACATGTAATGTCAGTCTTAGGTAGGCTTACCGGAGTCCTGGAATCGAGACGTGCTTTGGCCTAGAGCGGACCCGAGCTGCTCCCAAGTGTGCACTGTATTTGCCCAATGCGGGTGGGCCTTCTGGTCAACAACGCAGCTGCATTGGGCAGCCGCGGTGCACACTTGGGAGCAGCTCGGGTCCGCTCTAGGCCAAAGCACGTCTCGATTCCGGTATTCCAGTAAAGCTAGTCTTAGGTAGGCTTACCATTGTCCCAGAATCGAGCCTGGCGTCAGCCTAGAGCGGACCCGTGGTGCACCCTTGGGAGCAGCTCGGGTCCGCTCTAGGCCGATAGGCTCGATTCTGGGATGATGGTAAGCCTAGTCTTAGGGCTTGGATAGGTTGATGTGGACAAAGATGGACGTTAAAGTAACCTGTCCCAGAAAAATAAGACCACACTTTAAATAGAGCCTGGAAGCTTCTGATTCCTGGTTCAGGCTGCAATTCTGTACACACTTTCCTGGGAGTAAGCCCCATTGAACACAATGGGACTTCTGAGTGGACAATACGATTGTGCTCTCAGTCTCTTAAACACTACCCTGCCGTAGCTCTTAATACCATGGTGTGGTGTGTAAGGTGGAGGACCTGCACCTGTGGCAGACATGAAATGCTCCCCCAAGGAGATGGAGACAGCAGATAGGCCTTCAAAGGAGCCAGTGTGTACGTAAGTTACGAGTTTCCTTACTTGTCCCCTTCTCCAACTTTCTGGTAGGTTCCACATCAGGCCCCACGAGAGAGGCCAGCTCGAGCGGCCGAACAAGAGGCCTTGGCCTTGCAGCAGAAGAATCGCTCCTACACCCTTCTGGAGGACAGTGATGATGAAGTGGCTGGTGAGACAGCAGCAGCAGCCCAAGGCTCCAAGCGTCAGCGCCCCCCACGGGGACCTGAGGGCAAGCAGCGGAAGCGGAATAAACACCTGAGGCGGCATAAGGCAGAGGAGGAAGACGATGACGACTCAGGCTCCGATAAGAAGGCCAGGTGAGATGATGAGGGCCGGTAAGTATTGGCCTTTTGTAGAAGTGCAGGACTGTGTGAGAAGCAAATGAAGCAAAGGGCCTGATTTGGTTTCTGTGGTGTAGGGAGCCAGATGCTTCCCCCAAGAAAGAGGAGGATTCAGAAGACGAGTGGGACCGGAGCGAACGAGAGCGACTGCAAGACCTGGAGGAGCGTGATGCCTTTGCGGAACGTGTCAAACGCAAGGACAAAGACAAAACGCGCAACATCCTGGAGAGGTCGGACAAGAAGGTGCGGCCCCAGCCTGTGAATCCTGCTTCTTTTCCTGCGGGCCTTTCCTGATCACTCTCCCTGGCTTGTTCGCTCTGCGTGCCACAAATTTCTCATTATCACCCATCTTTTCCATCATCGGTAGTCCCAGGGCTCAAGGCATCCCAGGTGCTTTGCCTAAACGTTTGATGTTGATACGCCATGATTCTGCTCCAGCAGAGTAAAGCCAGATGCCGTGGCTTCGGGTACAGAACTGTACTTCGTGTGAATCTCATGTCCGAACCCTTACGGCCATGAAAATGTGCTTGAAACTGTGTGGTCAAAGTTCCAGAATATTTCCTGAATAAGGTTTCCAATAGTCAAAGAATAGGGCTTCAGTGCACTGTATAACGTCTTGCCCCTCCTCACCCTATAGCTGAATAAATTATGCAAAATAACAGCAGTCTTGCAACATTCCTTAGTTTTGATCATTTATTTATTTAAAGTGTATATCCCATCTTTTTTTTTTTTTAAAAAAAAGCTTTTTCCCAGAGTGCCTAGTGCCTACAGAGTTAAAATTACAATAAATAAAATCATATTTTTTTCAATTTCAGTTTTTCTTCTTCTTACTCTGGTGCAGAATGTTTGACTTTTGTTTATTTTTGACAGGTAGAGTACACACATCCTGCATTCAACCCTACTCAAGGCTAATATCTAAGCCTTGGGTGCTGGCATATAGGAAGTTGAAACTGTATTTTTCTTCAACCCCTCTTTATCACTTTTTTGCTTGCTCCTAAGATTCTCATTCTTGGATCATCTGCTCTCCTTGATTTTATAGTTGTTATTTCCTTCTCACCCCATTTATATTTTCATGTAATTTTTTTAACTATTCGTGGTAGCCTTCATGATGATTGTTTCAGCTACTGCGGCTAGGGAAAGATGTGATGGAACAGAAGGACCCCCATATTTGCTTTCTTTTTGAGTTTTTCAGATCCATTCTGTGGATCTGTGACAACAGCTGATTGTGTGTGGACTCCCTAGCCCCGGAGAGACTTGAAAATATTGCACACACGCAGGGAGCTTGAAAACTCTGCTTCGGTTGAACAATGTGTCTGTGTAATTTGCTTCCCTGTCTTCTTGATCTTAGGCTTATGAAGAGGCTCAGAAGCGTTTGAAGATGGCAGAAGAGGACAAGAAGATCATGGTGAGTGTTCAGCTTTCCCCTTTTGTGTCATGCATTTCTGGCTTATTAAATAGTAGTTGTGTTTAGCAGCTAGCATTCTTTCTGCAACCTTTTTTGTACACTAGATCTTGTGACCAGTTATCTTCCTTTACCTGACCTCGGATCAGGCTAATGTAGACTGATTTGAGCCTCCTTCGTTGAAAGTTACACAATGTGTGCACTGGTATATTAGACATATCCACATATTTAATGGAACTTTTCCGAAAAGTAGAAGAAGTTAGTAGCCTACAACATATTTGTGATTGCCTGCCTGCCTGCACACATCTGCTTTTTGCAAGGCAGCTTGACTGGTGGAACTGGCAAGATACTAACTCAAAAGGAAATATCAACCCCTAGTTAAAGGGATTGATTTTAACAGTGATCTTTATACAACACTAGTCTACAAGAACCCAGAGTGTCATGAAAAGCAAGGATTTTGCTGTACGGTTTATCTGCATGATCCCATATCTTCCATTTGACAGGTTCCAGAACTACGTAAGAAATCCCGTCGAGAATATTTGGCGAAACGGGAAAAGGACAAGATAGAAGACCTGGAGGCAGAGATCGCAGATGAGGAGTATCTTTTTTCTGATCTGGAGCTGACAGCCCAGGAGAAGCAGGAGTTAGAGTACAAACGCAAAGTCCGTGACCTGGCTAAGCAGTACAAGCAGGCCGGTGAGCAGGAGAAGCTGGAGAAGAGTAATCGTTACTATATGCCTGAGGAGAGTCGCAATAAGGTAGTGTTTATGTATGTGTGTGTGTGTGAGAGAGAGAGAGAGAGAGAGGGATGATGGGTAAAGGAAAGGGACTAGGTTGGCCTAAGGTTTTTCCTTTGAAAAGAAAGTGTGGGATAGAACAAAGAAAAACAAACTACGGTAGTTCCCAGTTCCACCTTCTGTCTTGTGTCAGTGACTGCCTTGTTCCTTGGTATGCTTCTATGGAAACATGTATCTGACTGGACTTCTAGCATAGCTCCAATGCACTGATCTCTTGTAAACCACTGAATGTCAGGATGCAGTAGCGTCGTCAGTGGTGGGGGCCTTGGGGCGGTGGGCGCCAAGCTCACATAGCGGCGGAGGGGGGTGTACTTGCCTCCTGGATGCGTCCTCTCATGCTGGCCAGCCTCTCGTTGGGCCCTCCCGCCTGCCCTGGAGCCATTTGGCTCCCAAAAGGTAAGCAAAACGGCGGTGTGTGTGATTGAAAGTGCGCTGGTGGCAGCGCGTGCAAAAATGATGTCACGCCCCCAGGGGGCATGACGTTGGCGTCATGTGGGGGTGTCATGGCAGCACGCGCCCCCCCCCCCCCCACTGTCAGGATGCACACAGTGGGAAATGCCTTGCCTGACCCTTCCTGTTTTCTTCTTGCCCTGCAGAAGATCCCTGATCGCTACGAAGAGCCTCAGACGGAGGATCATTTGGCCCCACGAGATGAACAGCGGCGCTGGGAGGAAGAACACATTGGGGCAGCTGCCCTTCATTTTGGGGCTCGGGACGCCAACCAGCGCCATCCTCACAAAGACTATGAGTATGTCCTTGAGGAGGACGAGATGATCCAGTTTGTGAATGCTATGCAGATACGGGGCACAAACCAGAGCAAGGTGAGAGAGGAAGGTGCAGTTTGGGAAATGGGAGATGGGACTTTTTGGTGATACTAAACAGCAGATTGCCTGATGACCATACCAAGATATTTTTTTTTGGGGGGGGGGGAGTTTAGGGAAAACTGATTTCCAGTAAAATTCTGTGCTTGGGCAGTTCAAACAAACCTCTGTTTATATTTCCTTTTACATTTCCAGGAGGTGAGAATGAAGGAAAGAATTATTATTTCCCCTTCAGCTGGTAGGAGAGCAAGCAGGAAAGAAAGTTAAGAAACTCCTCCTCTGAGTCAGAAGACAGAATTATTCAGATTGTTCACCTCAGAAGAAGAGGTGTTAGGTGATGTGGGAGGGAGACTGGATTTAGATTTTGACAGTTTATGGGGGGGGGCTAAGGGTGGCTGAGTTACAAGCAGGTAGGCAGGAGACTAGGACTTGGGAGTAGCAAGGAGATGGGGTAGAGCTTTTTAAGGAACTATCACCATAATTTCTCAGAGTACATTTATGGGCATAGAATACCAGAGATTGAACCTTGCACTTTCTGGACCCAAAGCTGTTCCTCTGACCTATGGGCCGTCCCCAAATTTGCTTGTGAAACTAGTTTTTCCCAATGATAGGGATTAGGTGCAGAATTCTAAGGTTCCTGCCAGCCTCCTGCTCTGGCCTAGCTGAGTCCATGCTGCCACCCTCTTTCTCTTAGTCCCAGGAGGAGAAGCCAGAGCTGTCAGAGGCGGAGCTCAAGAAGCTGTCCATCCAGGAGGTGCGTTATAGCCTGCCCATCTTTCCCTACCGTGAAGATCTGCTGGCTGCCATTGCCGAGCATCAGGTGCTCATCATCGAAGGGGAGACTGGTTCTGGCAAGACCACTCAGATCCCACAGTACTTATTTGAAGAGGTAACTTGATGAGGAGGGGGAGGCAAATGGGCTCTAGCGTTGTGGAGGTTGAAGAAACTAGCACTGAGGCTTGCTAGAGGAAGTGTGCTTCTTGCACTCGCTGCTAGTGCCAGCATGCTATGGGAATGCCATGCTGCAGGAAATTTGATGGGAAACCCAATTGGGGGGGGGGAATGCCCATCCCCTGTAGTCCTTGACCTCCAAGTAATGCTGGGCTGTATTTCGCAGTAAGCCATTTCAGTCTCACTGAGGAAGCACGTTGCCGGGTGGCGAATCGTAGGTGTGCGATCTGTTTTGAACTAGAAACAGGAGCAGAAAAATTTTCAGTTTTTAATGCTTACCCTTAAATTTGACCCCAAATGCATCAGGAGCAGGGCCCACGAGAGGGGGTAAAGGGGGTAAATTGTACCCGGGCCCAGGGTCAAAAGGGGGGCCCAGGAGTCAAAGGAGGGGGCTCAGCTGTCCTCATGGAGAGTGAAAGTCTGTGGCCAGGCCAGGTCTACCAGGTGGGTAGACCTGGGCGCCACACTGGGAAGCCTGGTAGACCTGGGCTCCGGAGACTTTTCCAGATATTGCTGCCCTCCTCCCACCCTGTTTTGTCCCCTCCCCCTTTGAGAAGGGGCCCAAAAGAATCTTTGTACCCCCTGATAAAATTCCTCTCAGAGGCCGTGATCAGGAGTATTTTAAAGCAGTGGTTTAAATATACTGGGACCCACTTTTTAAAATAACACTCTGTCGGGACCCACCTAGCTTTATCAGACACACAAACATTTGCAGAGAGAGTAGTCCAGCCATGGGTAGTCCAGCCATGTAATTTTTTGTTGTAGAGAAAATAAAGTTTAATATTCAACCAAATGTCTGGAAAAATTCCTTTTAACATAAAAAACAAGTCTTCAGCGAAACGAAGAGAGAATAACGCACAGGGATTATCTCACAGGCATAAAAGATAAAATAAAAACCTCTAGTCCTCCTGCTGACATTTCTCCCTGCACCTGGGGTTTTTTCAAAGCAAAACTGGTTGTACACCAGCAGATGTTCCGATACCTGCAGGAAAGAACAGGCTAGATTTAAACAGAAACGCGCTGCCAAAAGCGCGGGAAAGTTAATTGTTTAATCAATACCGGAACTGTCAATCTCCTCCCTGACCGGGAATGACCTTTGCCTCAAAGGGGCATGCTACCGTCTTCCAGATCAAAAACCTGAAGGGGATCTTGAAATGAGGAAGCAGATCAGGGAGGTGTCAACGAGAGACAGGGTTGTAGTCATGGGGGACTTCAATTATCCTCACATCGACTGGGTCAATTCATGCTCAGGTCATGAAAGAGAGACTGGATTTCTGGATATGTTAAATGACTGTGCCTTAGAGCAGCTTGTCACGGAACCGACCAGAGGACAGGTGACTCTGGACTTGATATTGTGTGGCACTCAAGATCTGGTCAGGGAGGTAAATGTTACCGAACCATTGGGGAACAGTGACCATGCTGCGATCTGTTTCGCCATGCATGTGGGAGGGAGAGTGCCGAGCAAATCTGACACGAAAACCCTTGACTTCCGAAGGGCTGACTTCCCCAAAATGAGGAGATTAGTTTAAAAAAAGCTGAAAGGGAAGGTAAAAAGAGTCCAATCACTCCAGAGTGCATGGAGGCTGTTTAAAACAACAGTCATAGAGGCCCAGCGGGAGTGTATCCCACAAAGGAGGAAGGGCTCGACCAAGTCCAGGAGGTTGCCGGCATGGCTAACAAGCACAGTTAAGAAGTCTCGCCCTAATGAGGAAAATAAACAGGAGCACAAACTGTTGGTCCGCTGGATGGTGAGGGAGAGAAAGGGGTGATAAAAGGGGACTTGGAGACTGCAGAGAAATTAAATGAGTTCTTTGCGTCTGTCTTCACGGCAGAAGACCTCAGGCAAATACCGCTGCCGGAACGGTCTCCCCTGACTAAAGAATTAAGTCAAATAGAGGTTAAAAGAGAAGACGTCTCAGACTTAATTGACAAAATAAAGATCAATAAATCACCAGGCCCGGATGGCATCCACCCAAGAGTTCTGAAGGAACTCAAGAATGAAGTTGCTGACCTCTTGACCCAAATATGCAACTTGTCCCTTAAAACGGCCACTGTGCCAGAGGATTGGAGGATAGCTAATGTCACACCAAACTTTAAAAAAGGAAGGAGGGGGGACCCGGGAAACTACAGGCCGGTCAGCCTAACATCTGTTTCAGGGAAGATGGTGGAAAGTCTCATTAAGGATAAAATCTTAAAATACGTAGAAGAACAAGCTCTGCTGAGGGAGAGTCAGCATGGCTTCTGCAAGGGGAAGTCTTGCCTCACAAACCTGTTAGAATTTTTTGAAAAGGTCAACAGGCATGTGGATGCGAGTGAACCCATGGATATTATATGGATATTTTCAGAAGGCGTTTGACACGGTCCCTCATGAAAGGCTCCTGAGAAAACTCCACAGTCAGGGAATAAGAGGGCAGGTCCTCTTGTGGATTAGGAACTGGTTGAAGACCAGGAAACAGCGAGTGGGAGTCAATGGGCAATTTTCACAATGGCGAGAGGTGAAAAGCGGTGTGCCCCAAGGATCGGTCTTGGGACCGGTGCTTTTCAACTTATTCATAAATGACTTGGAGTCGGGGATAGGCAGTGAGGTGGCCAAGTTTGCAGATGACACTAAACTTTTCCGGGTGGTGAAGACCAGCAGGGATTGTGAAGAGCTCCAGAAGGATCTCTCCAAACTGGGAGAATGGGCAGCAAAATGGTAGATGCGCTTCAATGTAAGTAAGTGCAAAGTGATGCACATTGGGGCAAGAAACCAAAATTTCACATATACGCTAATGGGTTCTGAGTTGTCTGTGACGGATCAAGAGAGAGATCTTGGGGTGCTGGTGGACAGGTTGATGAAAGTGTCGACCCAGTGTGCGGCGGCTGTGAAGAAGGCCAATTCCATGCTCGGGATCATTAAAAAAGGGATTGAGAATAAAACGGCCAATATCATTATGCCTTTGTACAAATCGATGGTAAGACCACATCTGGAGTATTGCATCCTGGTCACCACACCTCAAAAAGGATATACTGTATTTCTTCAATTCTAAGACGCATGTTTCTTCCCAATTAAGCATTTCAAAAAATGGGGTGCGTCTTAGAATCGAAGGTCTCCAAAAAGCACCCCAAAATGCTATCTTCTTACTTACTGGGCCTTGGGGGAGCTTCAGGGAGGCCTGCGCAACCCTCTGCAGGCCTCCTTGATCTTCAGTTCGGCAAAAAAAGGTTATTTTCAGCCATTTCCAGTTTTCGCGAAAACCAGAAATGCCCAAAAATCGCTGTTTTTCGCCAAACTGAAGATCAGGGAGGCCTGCAGAGGGTTGCGCAGGCATCCCTGAAACTCCCCCAAGCCCAGGTAACGAAGGAAATGGCACTTTCTGACGGGGCCA
Source organism: Plestiodon gilberti rubricaudatus (assembly GCA_026170595.1). Lineage (NCBI taxonomy): Eukaryota > Metazoa > Chordata > Lepidosauria > Squamata > Scincidae > Plestiodon > Plestiodon gilberti. The sequence goes on from JANXHW010000002.1 coordinate 249,588,006, forward strand.
GAAATGCTATGCAAAGGCAGTGCACTCAGTCATCCTCAGCTGCAGAAGACATGCTGGGGAGAGTTGGTGCTGAGCGGGTAGATTCAATGAAGGGAGGTGAGTCTTACAATCAATGGATTTTTTTTCCCCTGCTGGTGGTACTGAAAAGTAAAGGTGCGCCTTAGAATCAATGGCGCCTTAGACTCGAAGAAATACGGTAGTTGAATTGGAAAAGGTGCAGAAAAGAGCGACCAGAATGATTCGTGGGCTGGAGCACCTCCCTTATGAGGAAAGGCTACAGCGTCTGGGGCTTTTCAGCCTAGAAAAAAGGCGCCTGAGGGGGGACATGATTGAGACATATAAAATTATGCATGGGGTGGAGAGAGGGAAATTCTTCTCCCTCTCGCACAACACCAGAACCAGGGGACATGCACTAAAATTGAGTGGAGGGAGAGTTAGAACAGACAAAAGAAAATATTTCTTTACCCAGCGTGTAATTAATATGTGGAACTCCTTGCCACAGGATGTGGTGATGGCACCTGGCCTAGATGCCTTTAAAAGTGGTTTGGACAGATTCATGGAGGACAAGACCATCACAGGTTACAAGCCATAAGCAACCTCCTGGTTTTAGAAGTGGGTTTTCTCTGTGCCAGGTGCAAGGGAGTGTCAACGGGAAACAGGTTATCTTGTTGTCTTGTGCTCCCTGAGGCATCTGGTGGGGCACTGTGTGATACAGGAAGCTGGATTAGATGGGCTTTTGGCCTGATCCAGCAGGGCTCTTCTTATGTTCTTATGTTCCTATGGCTGTGATCGTGCTTTACTCAGGAACGGGTACCAGATCTTATTCACGTACACCAGTTCTTGTTGGCGATTAAGGGGGTTCATTGATCTTCTTTGGGAAATTGCAATGGCTTCCAGGGTTCGTCTCCGTCTGTTGTTGGCTTCATTAAATAAAGAACGGGTTTCCTGGAAAGCAATAGCGTGCCCAGTCTGAACCACATGCGCTGCTACTGCAGACTTTTCTTCTTGAAGTAATCTGGCAGCTCTTAAATGTTCCTGAAGGTGTATCCTTATTGGTCGCATTGTGTTCCCCACATATGTTCTGGCACAATCAGCACATGCAATTTCATAAACACCTGGATTAGACAGGTGGGGTCTTTTATCTTTTGGATTGCGCAGTAGTTGTTCAATTGTAAGGGTGGGAGAAAAATGAGTTTTGATGTTATACTGTCTAAAAATGCGCGCTATTTTGTCTGTGAAGACTTGCACATATGGAAATGACAGCCAAACCTGATCTTCCGTTTCCTGGATTTGCTGTTCGTTCTCCCCAGGTCTCACTATCTGCTGGCTCTTTGTCAGTTGTTTTTTCCAACATGCCTCAATCAAAAAAAGACATCAAATTGTCCAGACAATTGGTTGAATATTAAACTTTATTTTCTCTACAACAAAAAATTACATGGCTGGACTACCCATATTTCCGATCTCTCTGCAAATTACGACGAGCCATGAGAACTTCCACACAACACTCAAACATTTATCTCCCTATATTTACACAAGCATTAGGTGGCCAAAATATTTGAGTTTCAGCCTCAGTACCTGCCCTTCCAGGGAACAATCAGGGTTGATTTCATTTAGGATTGGGAGATCAAATCAGTCAATCCTAAATGAAATCAACCCTGACTGTTCCCTGGAAGGACAGGTACTGAGGCTGAAACTCAAATATTTTGGCCACCTAATGCGAAGAGAGGACTCTGGAGAAGACTCTGATGCTGGGAAAGATTGAAGGCAAAAGGAGAAGGGGAAGGCAGAGATGGTTAGACAGCATCACCGATGCAACGAACATGAAAATGAGTGAACTCAGGAAGATAGTGGAGGACAGGAAGGCCTGGTGGGATATGGTTCATGGGATCACGAAGGGTCAGACATGACTTAACGACTGAACAACAACTACAAATTTACACAAGCTTGCAAACTGCAGGAGCTCAGCTCTTTGAAGGGCAATTGGCAGCTATCTGATTTTTGAATAGCCTCAGGGCTTGTGGCAATTACTTATCTGATCTTTCCATCCCCTGGAACCCACCAAAAAATCAGATCATGACCCACCAAAAGGGTCCCACAGTTTGAGAAACACTGTTTTAAAGTATGCATGGAATTCTTATTATGAAGACCTTGACTTTTTAAGAAGTAGTGCAGCAGCTATTTTTGAATGATGAAGCATTACCTGTACAGCTGAATTGTTCTTTATTTTTCCTTTTGTGTACAAGTGGTGGGCCAGCTAAAGGGTAACATTTTGAGTAACACCAGGTACATAGAGAATGGTAAGACCTGCTTGGCCCTGGTGGAAACCCCAGAAAAGTGTGTGGAGTTTCTTGCAGAATTAATTCCTTTTTTTAGTGCTTTAATCAACACACATGTGTCTTACATGACAGAGGTTGTGATGGAAGTGATTGTTTTCAGTTAAATAAATATTTCTAATTATTTTCGTTTCAATAAATATTTCTAATTATTTTCGAAATGAATGTGTACAAGATAGAAAGAGATAGAGAAACCCGGTTGCCTTTCTCTAGCAGGAGCTGCGTTTCAACACCTGAACAAACAGAGCTATATATGCATGGCCTAGGAATACTGAGGACTTGACTCATGGAGATTTTCTCTTCTTCCATCAGGGCTACACACAGAAAGGAATGAAGATCGGCTGCACCCAACCCAGGCGAGTGGCAGCTATGAGCGTGGCTGCCCGTGTCTCCCAGGAAATGGGCGTCAAGCTTGGAAATGAAGTACGTGCTGGCAGTGGGGGGGGGGGCATGTGTGTCCCGTTTCCCTGGCCCCTCAGACAGCTCTCTGTACATCAAACGGATATTGATTTATTTTTTGCACGATAAACATGTTGCTAAATAGATGGAAAGATCCCCAGATGGATTTTGGAGGGGAGGGATTGGAACTGGAAATAGATATGCGCCCAGGAGGCAGCTCAGTTTTGTGACTAGGGATCTGCATTCCTTTGTCATCAATGGCGTCGCTCCCGTCAAGTGACGGGAGCGGGCCGCCACAGGGTGACACGCGCAAAGGGGTGACACGCGCACCCCTGCGTGCGTCACCTCCAGCGCGCGTCGCCCTCCGGACGCTCCGAGGCCGACCCGGGAACCGGCCTCGGAGCGTCCGGCCCGGCCAGCGCTCCAGGGCCTTCTGAAAGAAGGCCCAATGCGTCACGAACTTTTACTGTTTTCGCGCATGCTCAGAGACCGTTTGGAGGGCAAGAGGGCAGGCCCTTGCCCTCAAAACAGTCTCTGCGGATGCGCGAAAACAGTAAAAGTTCGCGATGCATTGGGCCTTCTTTCAGAAGGCCCTGGAGCGCCGGCCAGGCCGGACGCTCCGAGGCCGGCTCCTGGGCCGGCCTCGGAGCGTCCGGAGGGCGACGCGAAGGGGGCGGGGGGGCACCCGGAGCAGGGTGCAGCCGGGTGGCCCCCCCCAAAAAAACCCCGCGACACGGCCTACGGCCGCGCCGATAGTTCTAGTGGGGGAGCATCACTAGGGTGACGCGCCCCCCCCCGCCTTGGGGTGATGCGCGTCCTAGTGACGCCTCTGATTGTCATTCCTTGATCTGGTGGCTGTCGAGTCCAGCAATTCCATATCTTTTTTCTGATGGGGAACTAAAGCCCACTTGGAATGCTTTTCTCTTTATTTTCCTTTTGAGAACCGTTGTGGATTGAGTTGAATCGGCATCATGCCAATTTTGCATGGGATCTTTCTCTCTTCCCCATCACGCTGGAATATCTCACACATGGCTCCTTTTGAGTGAGCCCAAGTGGAGGTAGCAAAGATGGCCCAGTAAGCTATATCTAAAGTTTAAACCCAGCTTTCCACCAGGTAGGCTATAGCATCCGTTTTGAGGACTGCACCTCTGAGCGGACGGTGCTGAAGTACATGACCGATGGGATGCTGCTGAGAGAATTCCTGACTGAGCCTGACCTTAACAGCTACAGGTGAGCAGTGGCACTGAACTGGACGAGAGGACGGTGAGGTCCTCAGTTGGCCAGAAGGGATGGAGACATCAGTGGGGTTTTGTGGTTGCTTGTTTTTAGAGAGAACATGCTGACGACAAGGGCATTTAAGTATGGAGCAGTATACAGTTGTAGAAGGGCGGGCTAATGTTTGGTGTAAAGATGGAATGAAACTTCTTACCCTGAGAATTATTATTACTAAGAATATTGATGTACTGTTTTTCAATTTAAAAGTTCACAAAGCGGTTTACAGAGCAAAATAAGTAGTTCCCTGTCCCAAAAGGGCTCCCAAAAAAAAAAAAAAAAAAAAAAACCTATGCAACACCAGTGAACAAGTGGACAGCCATTGAAAAAGATGTTTATACTGGAGTGAACAGGGAAAGTTGCTTCCTCCCTGCTAAATACAGTATAAGAAGATCACCACTTTAAAAGGGGCCTCTTTGATCAGTTAGCAAGGGGTAGAATCTGTTTTTATATCAACAAAACACCACAAGCAACTTCCTATTCATGGTTATAGAGCAAAACATGGAAGCAGGTTGTAGTAGGAACTTGGGGGGGGGAGCACTTGGGGGGTAGATCTTTAGGAGTCACAGAGTAGGAAGTCATTCAGTGTACAGTGCCACCAACCCCCAGCCCTGACCTCTTTTTCTGCTCAGCATGCTTGTGTGGGTTTTGCCTTCTTACCCACTCCTTGCTGCAAAGGGCAACGTTTCCAAATTCCACAAAACAAAAATCTTCAGTTGTGCTACCACTGAATAAACTGAACTGAACGCAACTGAATGATGCCTGCAGATTGAGAATGTGCATTTAGATCTGTTTGCTTTGTTCATTTTATTAAACCAGCAATTTGGAGATTATGAGTGGGTTTGTGAGAGGGCGCTAGCTCTAATCATGAGCTAGTAACCTGAAGCAGGATCTTCCCCACACAAGATGTCCACAGCAACTTACGGTAACGAGGGGAAATATTTGGGTATCACCTTTTGGGGACCTTAGATGCAGTTGAGGTCCACTTTGCTTGTCTGGGCAAATCTCAGAAGTAGAGATTAACTTCCAAAATGAGAGGAGCTTAAAAGAACGTACGGCAAGATTCCCACTTGCCTCCTAATCCTAGTTGTGGGTTAGTGATGATGGAAAGTCAGGTCATCTGTGCTCAGAGGTCCTCTCTTTATGTTGAAAGCTCAGCAAAATGAGCAGGCAAGCTCAGTCGCGTCGCGATGACGCGCGTCACCCCAGAGCGGGGGCGCGCGTCGCCCTTAAGGGGGAGGCTCCGCCCCTGCGCGTGACGTCTCGCGCAGGAGCAGAGCGCCCTCCCCGCTCCGTTTTCGGCTCATTTTGGAGCCAAACGGACACAGGGGAGGGAGGGTGGGCCCACCTTCAGCTTGAAACTGTAAGTGGGGGGTGATTGCGCGTCACCCCTAGACGCGCAACGCCCCCCGGCGGCCCGCCCCCCCCCCCGCTTCCCCCCGTCGACGCCAGTGGGCAAGCTAGGCTAGGTGAGGTTTTCGAACAAGATACAGACTGAGTATAAGACACGTGCGTTGGGTGGGGGAGATTTATACAGTGCTCCTCTGTGCCGTGCACTGGAGTTTGGCAAGAGCACGGTTTTGACATCGCTACAAAGAGTGCAGGCCAGAACAGAGCACAGTCGCTAGCAATGCTGCAGTACAACCCCTCTGACTTCCTCCCTAGTGTCGTCATCATAGACGAGGCCCATGAACGCACGCTGCACACCGACATCCTGTTCGGGTTGATCAAGGACATTGCTCGCTTCCGACCTGAGCTGAAGGTGCTGATTGCTAGCGCTACCCTGGACACAGAGCGCTTCTCCACTTTCTTTGACGATGCCCCCATCTTCCGCATTCCTGGGCGCCGCTTCCCTGTCGACATCTACTACACCAAGGTCGGTGGGTGTGGCTGGAAGGGAGGGCTAGAGGGTGAGCCAGAAGATCTGAGGAGCTCCATCTGAGAGAACCGTTGTGCCCATGAGCCAAGTACACACCATAAGGTCTACAAACTCAGCCTTGCTTCAAAAACAGAAAAACATTAGGTGCCTAGAAGTGAATTCTCTGTTTGCATACTAACGTTAAGGAATGCACACAGCCCTAGGAATTTAGTATGGTATAGTGGTTAGAGTGTCTGATTAGGGCTGGGAGAAATTGGATTTAAATGTGTACTTGGGCAGGAAGCTTAATGAATGACTTTGGGCCTATACTTATCTCAGCCTAACCTATCTTGCAGGGTGGTTGAGATGATAAAATGCTGGAGAGGGGAGAACCGTTTTGGCTGCCCTCAGCTCCCTGAAGGAAGGGCAGACTATACATGAAATAAATAAATTGCAGTTATTTGCCATACCTCATTTGAGTTTCGACTTCAGGGGCTTTACTGATTTAAATTTAAATGAATCTCCTGAGTATCCTACCATGACAGTTCCTCTCCTTCTCCTCTGTGTTTTCATGAATTTGCCTGCAGCTCTGTCTACTAACTGATGGAGACTGTTGAGATGCAAAGATCAAAAACTAGCATTGTGTTTCCTGCAGTTGTAAACCCATTTTACCATGGGGATGGGGGCTTCTTTATAAGGTTACAAGGAAAAGTCACCTTATGGCACGGTTTTCCTGTAAAGAGCATATAAATTCACCTATGGTTTATCATTCATTGCAAGTTGTTTATTTCTCTGTCCATGCTAGGGTCTTGGGATTGAATGCTGCAGCGATTAGGAGCAGAAGTTGCTGTTTTGCAACAACTGGTGTCCAAACGTTGCTGCCTGGACAGGCATGGGATGTGTGGAATAAGATGGAAGACTGGAAAGGCAAGATGCAGGATAATGGAGACTGGAAGGGACCCTTGTAGTAAATACAGTGTTCAGTGAAGAGCGAGGTATATTGGAATGTCTTGGAAATTGAAGCAACCAGGAGATGGGGATAGGACAGATAAGTGATGGTAGGTCTCCTGGAGGAGATCAGGTACAGAGCACAGGGGAGAAGCAGCTTGTGGAGGATGTCTTAGAACTGCAGTCCAGGGCAGGAAGTTGAGTGAGTGCTCTAGACAAGCAGGTGTCTGGGGGTGGAGATGAACTTTACCTGTGTAAGTCAATAGGGGACTGCAGTTGATCTCCCTCTGGCCATTGCGTTTTAGGCTCCAGAGGCCGACTACCTGGAGGCCTGTGTGGTATCGGTGCTACAGATCCACGTTACTCAGCCTCGAGGGGACATCCTCGTATTCCTCACGGGCCAGGTGAGTCCTCTCCATTAGGTGTGTTTTCCCTCTCCCACTTCAGCCTTTGTCGCACATGCAGCAGCACCTAATTCTCCTTTCCACTGGCAGGAAGAAATTGAAGCATGCTGTGAGATGTTGCAGGATCGCTGCCGTCGCCTGGGCTCCAAAATTGCCGAGCTTCTGGTCCTCCCAATCTATGCCAACCTGCCTTCTGACATGCAGGCCAAGATCTTTGAGCCAACCCCACCAGGGGCCAGGAAGGTAGGACCTCCTTGCACAAATGGCGCTTTGGCACTTTGGGATGGAGCGATATATCTTGGAGCAGGGGTTCCCGAACCCTTCTCGGCCGAGTACCACCTCCGGCACCACTCTCCTTCTGAGTACCACTGGAAGTGACTGGCGATGACATCATCACCAGTTACTTCTGGGTTTTCAGAGGCCAGAAAACGCAGGTAGGAGTCTCTGGGCAAGTGGGAGGGCCCTTCTCAGCATTCTTGAGCAGCTCGGCCAAAGGCAGGAGCTTCTTGGGAGCAAAAACGCGCCACCAAAAGTGCCGCGTCGGAGTGGGGTTCCAGTGGTCCGAGTACCACCAGCAGTCGGCCGAAGTACCACCGGTGGTACTAGTACCACAGGTTGGGAACCCCTGGCTTAGAGGGATACAAAGACTAGGTCCCAGAGAATGTGGAAGGACTGTGGAGGTAGTGGTTTTTGTGAAGGGGTCAGTGTTCTGGGGGGTTGTGACTTCAGGCATCAGCAATTTAGAGTTTTGAGGTCATTGCTTCAGAGGCCATAGCGGTGTCTATGCTTTGGGTTCTCTGGTTGGTGGTTGGCGTGGTGTGGCTTAGGCTGTGACAGCAGCACCTGCCACCTAGGAGAACATTGGTGGCACACAAAACAGAATCCGACCTCCCCACCAACGAAGCGATGCATCTCTGTCTGCTCCTCCTTCAGGTTGTCGTGGCCACCAACATTGCGGAGACATCTCTGACCATCGATGGCATCATTTACGTGATTGACCCTGGCTTTTGCAAGCAAAAGAGTTACAATGCTCGCACAGGCATGGAGTCGCTTGTCGTCACTCCCTGCTCTCGGGTACCCGGCTTCAGTACTTTTATCCACAACGTCCCTTCCTACTCAGTCTGCTTTAATTTACATCGGCTTTCGTACGCCTAGCCTTGTCCTCAGTTTACTTGCAGTTCTCATTTAGTGAGTGATTCATCACCAGGGAGCCATAAAAACCCTGTAGCAAGTGGTCATGTAACATACTGTTGCTCAAGGGACATCTGGAAAGAGAACATGAGACAGCATCATGGAAATATAGGCCACCGTTAACTAAGCGCCTGTTTGCTAGTCCCTGTAATACGCCCTTGGAACTTAATAGGAACAGACCCCTGGGTGGTCATTCCCCAGAGTGGTCCCCCTCCCCTGCCACTCCCTCATATCATTCTCTCCTTTCCTCAGGCTTCCGCCAACCAGAGAGCAGGACGGGCTGGCCGAGTGGCTGCAGGGAAGTGCTTCCGCCTCTACACAGCCTGGGCCTACAAGAATGAGATGGAAGAGACCACAGTGCCAGAGATTCAAAGGACCAACCTGGGCAACGTGGTGTTGCTGCTCAAAAGCCTGGGTGTGTGACCACCAGGCAGCCTAGAATGGAAATGATTCTAAGAATGATTCCATTCTTCCCTTACTGAGGCTTTCCTGGATGGGAGCAGTTGTGGGTTTTAGCAGCAAGGAGTGAATTTTTCCATGATTCAATTTAAAAATATGGGGGTGGGGAGCTCTTTGGTGGTGAAATATTGTGTGATCTTGTGCTTTTGTAGGGATCGGTGACCCGCATGGCTGTTGCTAAACCTGCCCTTCTTCCATCTTTCTCTGCAGGCATCAATGACCTGATTCACTTTGACTTCATGGACCCCCCACCCCATGAGACTCTAGTGTTGGCACTGGAGCAGCTCTATGCCCTGGGAGCCCTCAACCATCTTGGCGAGCTTACTAAGGTACAGTTCCTGAAGTTCAAGGCTATCTTCTCAAGCAAGGATTCTTACACTGAAAGTGGGCTGGATTCTCCAACTCGCCATCTCTAATGGGAATGGAGTAGAACCAGGACAGATCAGACAGATCAAATCAGTCAATCCTAAATGAAATCAATCCTGACTGTTCCCTGGAAGGACAGGTACTGAGGCTGAAGCTCAAATATTTTGGCCACCTAATGCAAAGAGAGGACTCTCTGGAGAAGACTCTGATGCTGGGAAAGATTGAAGGCAAAAGGAGAAGGGGAAGGCAAAGGATGAGATGGTTAGACAGCATCACCGATGCAACGAACATGAAAATGAGCGAACTCAGGAAGATAGTGGAGGACAGGAAGGCCTGGCGGGATATGGTTCATGGGATCACGAAGGGTCAGACACGACTTAACGACTGAACAACAACAGAACCAGGAGGCTGGAACAGAAGGCCACTTCTGGGCCAGAAGGCCACTTCTCAGTTCAAGGATCCATGAGCAGCAATGATTTTCATAGCATTGTCATTGATAACCCAGAAGTGAAATTGCTGTTTTCCCACCTCAGATTATGGGATGTTGTCATGAGTAGAGAGCTCTGCGGAACTATTTTGAGAGAGCCTTTTGCAAACCATTGAGATTGGGAAGAACCGGGTTCAAATCTGTGCTAAGCTATTCAGCTTGTTATCTCTTAGCCTAATCCACTCACATTGGTTGTATACTGGTCCTGAGGTTTTTGGAGGAAGGGTGGAATAAAGATGTAACCATAATAAAAAATATTAACATTTTAAATTATGAAACCCCCAATTAGAGCAATTAAGCTGAAGGGCAGTAGATCTGGGACGGAGTTTGAGATTTCCTCCTCTGGAAGATTCTGTTAGCCACTCCCAAACTTCCCAAGAGATCTGCCACATCCAGGTGAGGGAGAACTGTCTGGAAGTTCCCTCCTCCGGCTTACGCTTTGGGCTGACCCTTTGTCGGAGTTGAAGGCAAATCATTTTCCATCTCTCCTTAAGCTGTCTGCTGTTAACTACAGTACTTTCAGATCTTGGAGTGATGAATCTTGCTGATACTTTTCAGTGCTATATGAATAACATTACATCTGCTTTGAGATGGAGACCAGCTTTTGTGCCCTTCGTTTGGTTGGCTTTAACCCTCTTGTATTCTCTGTCTAGCTGGGTCGGAAGATGGCAGAGCTGCCCGTAGATCCCATGCTGTCCAAGATGATTCTGGCGTCAGAGCAGTGAGTTCTCTCGAGTGACTTTTTGCAGTGCATGATATGCTAGAATTTGCTCTTATCTTCTCAATAGCAAATGAAGCTTGGGACGTCTGTACCAGTTTCTAGTCTCATCTCCTATTTCCTTACAGTTTTCCCAGCAAATTCCAAATCTCTCAAAAACCTGACTGACTTATTAGAATAATTCTGCAACTCATATAGATTTATTCGTATGTTTGATTTGCATGACATATTCTCAGGATAGCATTTTCGTTTCCTTTGAATAAGAGTTATGAGCTTTATTTTTCACAGAGAATAGGAAGCCCTGCTCCAAAATAAACCCTTCTCAATCAGGATAGGTAAAAGAACATGGGAAAAATGTTTTGGAAGTCAAGCATTATACGCATGGCACCTCCTGTTTTTGTTATGAATTTGGTGCTGGAGGCTATGGACTACTAGAACGTAATTTGTTACGGGCAGCGCAATCCTGTTTAGGATACAGCGGTCGGCCTAAAGGGCTGCCTGCCATATCCTATTCGTTCCCGGGCTGCCCTAGAGCAGTTCCCGGGCTGCTCTAGAGCTTGCGCACAATAACGCCGACAGTGTCGGCATATCTGGGGCCTGGAGGGAACGTTGGATACCGGGGATCTCGACCCCAGTATCCCAACTCCCTCTAGGCCCTGGTCGGCCAATGGCCGCCTGTCCCAACTGGCGTAGGACTTACCTGCTCCGGCCGGCACAGGGCCAGGGAGATGGGGGAGCGAGCAGCGCAGGCCGCAGTGCCGGTGCTGCTTGCTCGCCGGGTGTCGCGTAAGTGCCTTATGGCACTTTTGCGACACCCTGAGCTAGGGCAGTAAGTGCTACACAGGATTGCGCTGTGGGTTTCAGCCTCTGGCTACAGGAGACATAACACTGAGGGGATTATTCACTAGGCCCACTTGAATGATCTTGTATACTCTTTATACTCCTCATTTCCTGAGCTCTACTATTTGCTTAGTTGTCAAGTTAAAAATAGTTACTCTCTGTATGCAAATCGGGACACTTTTTTCATTTTGCAAAAATAAACTGCTCTACCTAGCAACTTCCTACCCTTGTTTCTGACATGCATAATTTTATTTTATTTACAATATTTTTATCCCACCTTTCTCCCCAAAGGGACCCAAGGCTGGTTGAGCAATAATGAGCAAAATTGTCCATTAAATAAGCAATGTACCATGTAGCATTGTCGTAAATATAGTACAAAGCATAAGATAACACATATATCTTTTTAGATAATGCTAATGCCGCCTTGAATAAATCTGATGAGAAATCTGACGATGAGAAAGGCGGTATATAAATACAGTAAATAAATAAATAATGCGTGTTCCTATTTCATTGTAAATTAACATGTTTTAAACATTACGTTGTCTGCCTGGGGAAATATGTGATGTACTCATGGGAAATTTGATTAAACCTGCCGCTTTCCTGGTTTTTTTAAATTACTCCAGTGGCCCTTTTATTTATTTATTTTTCACATTTTTATACTGCCCTTCCTCCAAGGAGCTCAGAGTGGTGTATATATTTCCTCCCCTCCTTTTTGTCCTCACAACAACCCTGTGAGGTAGGTGGAGCCGAGAGATAGTGACTGGCCCAAGGTCACCCAAGAAGCTTCGTGGCTGAGTGGGGATTTGAACTTGGATCTTCCAGGTCTAAGTCCGACTCCCAAACCACTACACCATCCTATCTGTGAACTGACTACCCTTCTGTAGATTTCTCTTTGCTGTTGTTGTTGTTGTTGCTGCAAATATTTGTATACAGCTTTTTTAAAAAAAATGTCACACACAACATAAACAAACAATCCCAAAAGGGCTCACAGTCTAGAACAGCGTTTCTCAAAGTGTACTTGTAGGAGCCCTGGGGCTCCATCAGACCCCTTCAGGGGCTCCACGAGCACACCATAAGTGGCCGCCATCTGCTCAGCACTGCACCACTCCACGTGGCCCCGGCGCTCTGGGGCTCCACGAGACTCCACGTATGCACCGGCAGGGCTCCCCAATACTCCATTGAGGAGTGTAAAGGGCTCCAGAGACCAAAACGTTTGAGAACTGTTGCTCTAGAAGGATGCAGAAGAAACACCAGCTACAGTCGCTAGAAGAGACGTTGCACTGAAGAGGGACAGTTGCTCTCACCTTGCTAAGTAGAAGAGATCTACCACTTTAAAAGGTGCCTCTTTCCCAGTTAGCAGTGGAAAGTTAGTTTCCCCATTCGCCAACCTTCTGAAGCTGCCTTTTGGCTGATTTCCAGTGCTCTAGAGCCGAGCAAACTCTGCTGCTGCCTTGCCAGGACCTAATGCTACTCTCTCTTCATCCTGTGGAATTCTCCAGGTACAAGTGCTCAGAGCAGATCCTGACTATCGCCGCCATGCTCTCCGTCAACAATGCCATTTTTTATCGGCCCAAGGACAAAGTGGTCCATGCTGACAATGCCCGCATGAATTTCTTCTTGCCTGGTGGGGACCACCTTGTGCTGCTGAATGTTTATAATCAGGTAAGGAAGAACTTGCAAGTCCTGGAGAGTGAGAGACGAGGCGCAGAACTCAGACATCGGTTACAATTAAATCCCAGGCTAGCTCAAGAAAAGAACTGGGGCAAGGGATGGCTTTCCCCTGCTTGATTTGAACAGGCCATTATGTTAGCAGTGGAGTTCTGCACTAAGTTGCTTAAAAGTGGAACATTCATTGCTCGAAGTCTCTTAGAGCAGATCAAACAAAACTTGATTGGAATTGTTGAGGACTGAATTTAATCCTTGAGGCAGACGGATTGATTGGATGGCCTCTTGCTATCCACTAGCCTCGTATTCCAGTATGTCTGACAACTGAAGATGCATGTGCACGGTTTTTTGATAGGGCTTTTGGGAAGGATTCCTGCCTTGGGAGACACCAGCCCTAAATCCTCCCTAGCTCAAGGGGGGGGGGGGAGAGACTGCTTGGCTTTGGGGGCCTTTGCATTTTTTTTGTTTTGGTTTGTACTCAAATTGCTCCAGGTTGAATCTGTGATACCAGATGATGATGATGGCGACTGGAGAATTGCCCCGCAGTGGGTGGTACTTAACGGTGACATACTCGGGTCACTGGGTGGGGATGGTAACCAGTGGCTGGGACTTAGCCTGACCCTGTCCTTCTCCACTTACTCCTCAGTGGGTGGAGTGTGGTTACTCTATGCAATGGTGCTATGAGAATTTCATCCAGTTCCGCTCCATGAGACGAGCGCGGGATGTGCGAGAACAGCTGGAAGGGCTGATGGAGCGCATTGAGGTAGACATAACCTCTAGTGAAGGGGACTACATCCCTGTCCGCAAGGTACGAGCATTCCCACTCCTGTTGCTCCCCTGTGTATGGTTGTAAATGGGGGTGGGTGGGTGGGTGGTTTCTACAGCTAAGTGTGTGTTCCCTGTGCTTCCAGAAGGGAGCAAGTGTTTAGCCTCTTTGGTTGTAGGGGAAGCTTTGTGACCCATGAGTCTCACACTGAAAACTGATTACAGCAGGGCTGCATAACAACGGTTTGCAAGATGAATGGCTACATCAGTATGAACGAAGGCAGATGCTATTGGGCGCTTGTAAAAGTTGTTCAGGACGGTGATTTCTAATTTGTGCCCTCTGCTCAGGGTATTCTCTACATTGTCCCTCTCAGTGAAGACAGCATTCAGTGGAAGCATGTGAGGATATCCCAGAAATCTATACAATATACTAACTATAGCATCTGTGTGCTGTGAAAGTGTCGCTTCAGCACACCCCACAATTTCATATACCATATAAAAGCACAGCAGCACCATCTCAGTTTTGCCTGGGTTGCATGGTAGTCAGGGGGTTGTCAAACAGAGGCAGGCAGGGTTCCCACGCGTCTTCTGGTCTTTCCTTTCTTTGACTCATTGGTCCCTCTTGTTCTCCATCTTTAGGCCATCACGGCTGGTTTCTTTTATCACACAGCCCGCCTAACCCGCAGCGGTTACAAGAGTGTCAAGCATCAACAAACAGTGTTTGTCCACCCTAACAGCTCCCTGTTCGAAGAACAGCCACGCTGGCTGATCTATCACGAATTGGTCTTCACTACTAAGGAGTTCATGAGACAGGTAGGTCTTATGCCTGTTGCACTGTAAGCATGGCCCTTGCTGGATCATCTGCAGTTTTCTACTTTGGGGGTGATAGTTCAACTCGGCCCTAGGGAATATAGTTGGCAAGTATAGCAGGTGTTTTGTGCTCAGGCTACTATGGAGAAGATACTGGGCTAGGGACTTAACTGAGTGGCACTGAGTTCAGGTCATTCCACTGTTCTGCCCTCCTTAGCAAGGTGCCACAGCTCAATTATAGAGCAGATAGGGGTCCCAGCTTCAGTCCCTAATTTTTAGGACAGTGGTATAGCCAGAAGGCCAGCAGGTGGTGCAGCGGGTTAAACCGCTGAACCATAAGCTGTCGATCGAAAGGTCGGCAGTTCGATTCCCGCGACGGGGTGAGCGCTCGTTGCTTGGCCAGCTCCTGCCATCCGAGCAGTTCCAAAGCATGTCAATGCGAGTAGATAAATAGGTACCGCTTGCCGGAAGGTAAACCGCGCTCCATGTTCCAGCCGCATGCTACGCGCTGCGGCAAGGAGAGTCATGCCGGCCACATGACCACAGAGGCGTCTTCGGACAACGCTGGCTCTTCGGCTTTGAAATGGAGATGAGCACCACACCCTAGAGTCGGACACGACTGGACTTAATCGTCAGGGGATACCTTTACCTTTATAGCCCTTTACCAAAGAGCCTCAGGATTGCCATCATTCAAGGCGATCTATCTCTCCCTCAACCAATAGTTCTAGCTCTCCCGGGGACAGGCTGTCTGATCCTTCTTGTTGTGAAGGGACAGGATCCAATGAGCATGAAGACTATTCATCTGAAAGACAACTGGGGAGAGATCAGTTGCTGTGTTTCACATGGCTTCAGCTTTAAAATATATTTTGTTCTAGTGATGCTTGTTCCTTTCCTTCTGTACGTATGTTTGATGTGTTCCATGCACTTTTTGCATGAAAGGCTCAGAAATTGATTGCAATGCTGGAGTCTCTTTTCTGTTTCCTGCAGATCATAGAGATTGACAGCACATGGCTGCTAGAGGTGGCCCCTCACTACTACAAGGCCAAGGAGCTGGAGGATACCTCTAACAAAAAGCTGCCCAAAAAAGTCGGGAAGACACGAGAGGAGCTGGGATAAGGCAGGAGCCTATTCCTTGCTTCCTATTAATCCTTATGCTGCAGTGGCATCTTCAACCTGGCATTCTTTTTGTATGGTTATATTTTTTCTGCTGTCCCTTATAAGTGGATAAAGCCTTTGTTGCATACTTTTGAATCTGCTTCCCATTTCTTCATAGACAAGTCTGTCTTAGTTATCCAGAAGAGGAAAAGAGATAGATTTGTATGGCTATCTTTAGCATTTTATGCATTTGCGCTTCTATCTTGTGCTCATTACTGGCCATACTAGTAATAGGCAAACACTTGTACATGTTCTGGGAAGGAGTATATGTGTTGATCTAGGCCCAATTCAAATGTCCCCCTATAGTTTAGCATCTTGTGACCCTCCACTAAAATGCCTACAAGGGGCCAGGGGAAGAGACCCATCTATTTGTGTTTAGCTATAGACTGGGCTATTTCTGGTTTGAGAGAGTACCTCTACACCAACAGTAGGAAAGGGACAAAAGTATGAAGAAAGGTAAATAAATGACCAGCTAGATGCAAACCTAGAGAGAGAGAGTGCTAAAGACGTTGAATTGTGGGTCAAACACACCTAACAAGAATGTAAACTGAAGAACTGCTGTGTACTCCTTGAGGCATCTGGCTATGTGCTCCCTGAGGCAGCTGGTGGGGCCACTATGAGATACAGGAAGCTGGACTAGATGGGCCTTTGGCCTGATCCAGCAGGGCTCTTCTTATGTAACTTGGGAAAAGAGCAAGCAGCTGTGTATGGCCCTGAAGCCCTGGCAGCAGCTACTGGAAATCTTGCTGGATCATTTCCTCTGGCTTCTAAAACTTTAGCAGGCAATGCTGAACTGTTTAAGCATTTTTGCAGTCAAAGGTTAGCATAAGTAAAAACTGAGGTCTGCAAGGATATTGAATGTCACATCTACCAGTAGTACTTATTTCCTATGTTCTTACAGAAGTAACACCATCCTCACTAGCTCTGAACCAAACTGAACCAAAAAGCAGGAAACGTTAAAAATAGAGGCTCTACAGAAGAGAATTCCTTATTTTGTGGAGTGCCTCCTTTGAATTGACAGTTTCAAGTTCAAAGGCGGCAAACTGCTGGGCACAGCTGGAGACTGGTAAAGGGGCACCTTTTCACAGAAGGTAAAGGGTTTTACAAAACTGGCCTCCCAGTTTGGCACGGCAGAAATGTCAGTTTCCATACAAAGCCTGTAGCCCCTGCTTTCACGATCTTGACCACTTATCCAGACTACTTTCAACATAAACTTTTATTATATTATATACAGATTAAATTACAACCATCTTTACAGCGCTTGCTGATAGGATTAACAGCAGCAACATGAGGCAAGGCCCACACTCTTTGTACAAAGGCAACACCAATACACAATGAGCCACTAGTGGCGGCCTCCCTGCCCCACGCCACGGTGAGGCAAATAAGCTAAGAGAGATACAAGCAAGGGAGCCAAAAGGGCTGGGCTTCAGCTATTCCTACAGGCTACTGGTGCCCCCTGCTGTTTACCAGCCAGAGCCGACGAGAGCAGCTGTAGTGATGGCCTGTGGTCAGACAGCCCCAGGCCCAACAGAGAGGCTACCAAGAGCTTCTTCACCTTGTTCATGGGAGGCTGCGATGGCATGAGCTGCAAAGAAAGAAGAACAACATTAATCTGGTGCGTGGTGTAAAAGCACTTCTCCTGGGGTGGGGGTGGAATGCTCCTGCCCCTATCTTCCCCCTGCAGCAACACTCATGCACTGAAACTCACCTTGCTTACCCTGTGACAGTTAATTAAGCCTTGTGAATCCAGGAAGAAAGTGGAATAGGCATCATAGGTCCTGGGAAAGGGGGGGGGGGGGGAAATCAGACAAAAGGTCATTTAGGTGACCTCTTCAAATATAAATCATATAAATGTTTGTTTGAATATCTAACGTACTACAGAGTAGGGTCAAATTACTCTCCTTTAAAACCACAACCTAAATAACACTTAAAAAAAATTGCCTAGCACTGCTTAACCCCAGGCATGACAATACAGCCCAAATAAAATTCTACAGTACTTCCAGATGACCAGTCCCAAGAATCCTGACAAAAAAAGTGGCAAGAGGAATTAAACAAATTTTTGCACTGTCACCTAGAGGTGCAGATAGTCAAACAAAAGGACTACCCTAATTCCACTTCCAGGGAAAATAAATCTTCCCCAACCTAGAGGAAGGGACTGCATACACAGCACATATTTAGAGCTGCTTGACTCCAAAGAACCCTCAAGGGATGCCTCACCTGTAAAGCTCGCTCTTGTCTCTCTTGTAAAAGCGGAGCAGAAGGACATGAAAAGGCAACCCAGTAATCCGCCACCGGGCTTGGATACTCCAGTTCTCGGGATGCTGGGTCACTTTCAGCACCTCCATACGCAAGTCAGCAAAGTAGTTCCAGGCCACAAAGCGACAGAAGGTCAGCGCCATCTGGTACATCGCTCGGCCACTAGTGATGAAGAAGGAGGGCGAAAAGATGACAAGGATCACATTAGGATGGAAAACACTGAGGGACCCCCTTTCACATATGCACACTATTGTCAAGTAATGATCTTACTACTAAATATGCAGAGAAAGTTTCATGGCCCGCAGTAATGGACAAAGTCTGAGGGATTCGAGGATTAAAAGCCATGTAAAAATATTTATAGTAAAGTTCAACTTAAAAGGCTTCACAAGCATAAAAAGCTTTAAAAGCAGATCTTAAAAACAATTTAAAAGATTCAAAAGCACAGTTAACAAGCTTTAAAAGCAATCAAGTAAAAACAACTTAAAAGTTAAAAGAATACCAGGGCAATATCCACATTTGTATCCACACACCTTTTCAAGCCAATGCAAACATGCAGGCTGCAAGGTGTTGAAGAAACTAGCCTGATGTGGGAGGTATAAGTAGCCGGAGCTGCACTGTAACACCAGATGTTCACCTCCTCAGAAACTGTTATATCTATAACTTAGTGATTCAGGTATCAGAAGTACCGAGTCTTCTCCTTCACCACATCTTTGAGGACCGTCAGCCTGTATTCATAACACACTGTTGCATCCATATCAATTGTCCTTTGTGACTATCAAATCAGGTTTCAGATCTCTCCCGCGGTAGTTTCCAGGTGGGGCTCATGGTAAACTTTTATGACTTGCCGCAGGATTTCACAATCTTCTGCCTCATGATTTTTATAATTTGTACCGCAAGTCATCGTCTCAGAATGTGGTAGTTTTCCAGGGTGATAGTCCAGGTGCCAAGTTGACATTTATCTCAAATAATAAATGTACAAGGAAACTGCAGGAAACCTGTGGGTGAGGGGGTCTGAGAATTTGTCTCTAGAAACAAACTGTGGAAGAGGGGCACTAAAGGGCTCCTGCAGTCCCTAGGGGGCATAGGCAAGTAGGGAGCCAAGCACTGCTTGACTGATTGGTTATGGCTCTTATTTGGCTACACAAAGAACTGAAGAGACTATTTCTTACGCCTTTCCTAAACACCCCACAAACCCTCTCCTCTTTGACAGGGAGAGTACAATCCAGTCTGCAGAACGTTGCCACCTTTTAAGTGTTCCCAGAACTTACCGTGTTCTCAGGTGCAGAATCTCATTCACAAATTCCACGTTCTCGGAATAGATTCCATAGTCATGTGTCTTCAAAAAAAATCCTGGTAGCTGGAGGGATGACAGAGACAATAAGGGGAAAGGTGAACTGCGAGAACTCCTAGCCCAGCAGGACAACCTTGATGAAGTCAGCTCTCATAGGGCCCAGTTTTCCTGGCAACCTCTTTGACCCGTGTTGCCTAGAAGAATGGGAACAAGTTGTGGGACAATTCTAATTCAAAACCTCAAGTTTATTTGTAGGAATTCAAATTACAAAATCAGATTCTGACTCCATCTTCAACTTTAGATATAAGCATGTACTGTCCACTAGTATCAAGTAAAGAAAGATGGGTGGCTTTGAGAGTCACCAGTCAAACCAAGTGCAGGTGGAACCACAGAGCCCAGCCCACTAGGGCAGATTCACAAATTATTTCTTGATGTGACAGGCAGTTCCACCATGTTTGTGTTGCATGAAAGATAAATTGAATGCCCATCTGTATGGTGATAACTATTAATTACTACACTACAGAAAAAGCATTGTAGACTAAGGTCAATTCTGGCATGATAAATATTAATTCTTGCCACACACACTCACAATCCTACTCAGAAACTAGTCCCACGGTGTTCAATGGGATTTGCTCTCAGATAAGTGTGGATAAGGTAAAGGTTACCCCTGACAATTAAGTCCAGTCGTGTCCGACTCTAGGGTGTGGTGCTCATCCCCATTTCAAAGCCGAAGAGCCAGCGTTGTCCGACGATGCCTCCGTGGTCATGTGGCCGACATGACTCTCCTTGCCGCAGCGCATAGCTTGCGGCTGGAACACGGAGCGCTGTTTACCTTCCCGCAAGCGGTACCTATTTATCTACTCGCATTAACATGCTTTGGAACTGCTAGGTTGGCAGGAGCTGGCCAAGCAACGAGAGCTCACCCCGTCGCGGATTCGAACTGCCGACCTTTCGATCGACAGCTCGTGGTTCAGCGGTTTAACCCACTGCGCCACCCGCTGGCTAAGTGTGGATAGGGAGCAACCTTAGTTATACAAAGTGTTTGCAATGCAAAAGTTACCTCAGATTTCTCATGTCCAGTTCCCTCTTAACATGATATTTATCATGTCACCCTCCTCTGGACATGCTCCAGTTTGTCAATTTCCCTCTTATTTATTTTTTATACCACCCTTCCTTCAATGAGCTCATGGTGGTGTACATGACTCCTTCCCTCCTCACAACAACCCTGTGAGGTAGTTTAGGCTGAGATAGTGACTGGCCCAAGGTCACCCAGGAAGCTTTGTGGCTGTGCAGAGATTTGAACCTGGATCTTCCAGGTCTAAGTCTAGAACCACTACACCATCCTGGCTCTCAAAGCAGAATACAGATAAGTAATAGTACCACTTATCCTGGTATTCTGCTTTGATAAGAGAAGTAATGGTACCACTGTATCTTGCTTTAGTCCATCTGGAATAATATGTCCAGTTCAGGGTGCCACAGCTTAAGAGGGATATTGACAAACTGGAGTGGGTTCAGAGGGTAACTAGCTGGAGACCATGTCCTATGAAGACAGGTTGAAGGAGTTGGGGCTGTTTAATTTGGAGGTGGTTAAGAGGTGACATAACAACAACGTATAAATATCTGGAGGGCTGTCATGTGGAAGATGGAGTGGATTTGTTTTTGGTTACTCCAGAGGGTAGGACCAGGACAAATGGGTTCACATTACAAAGGAGATTTTGATTAAATGTTAGGAAGAACTTCCTGATGGTGCGAACTGCTTGGCAGTGGAACAGCCTGCTTCAGAAGGTGGAAGACTCTCGTTGTTTGAAGGTCTTTTAAGCAGAGGCTGGACAGCCCCCTATTGGGGGTGTTGTAGCTGTGGACAGCCTGCACTGGCAGGGGGTGGGACTTGATGATCATGTAGGTCCCTTCCAACTCTACGATCTAGCCAACTTACAACTTCCAGCCCTACCACTCTGCAAATGAAAATCACTAAGCCCTAAAACAGCACAAGATTCCCCACATAATACCTCATTCCGTAATTTCTGGTGCATAGTTGCAAGATGCTCCTCCATGCTGGGGTCATCGCTGTCTGGAGAACGGGTTGGAGAGGGAGCCTCCGTAGTTGCTCTGAAGGGTGCAAGGGAACCCAGTGCTACCTCAGGAGCCTGACAGGGTGATCGGTACTGCCAGCCATGGAAAAGGTTGTACAAAGAGTCCAAAGAGGCACCATCCAGCCCTTCAACATCCCTCACCACAATGTCATCCTTTTGCCTTCCATTCACCAGGGTGATTGCATTCTCCATGCCTTCTGGCAGGGAGAGCACAGCAGCACGGGAAAGGGTCCTGGTCTCCAGATTGTGCATCAATGGACAAAGGCTGTTCTTCGGTTCAGTTTGGTTGATACTGGTAAAGTTGCCCCCAGCAGGTGTTGACAGGGCCGGGAGTACAGCAGGGGCTTCCGCTGGCTTCTTGAGGAATAATGAGTGGAATGTTGGCCCTATGGAACTGGAAGGGACAAGCCCTGGAGGTAATTTATCCCAGGAGACATCCAAGTCCTAGAATAAAAGGATAAAGCATTTAAGGATAATGAAAACTGGATTACCAAGTACAGCATGAATCAGCCCTAACATTTCAAGGTTTTAGAGGTAGCTTATCTCTGAAGGCCAGATGCAAGGAAGTGGCAACAGGATACAGGTATGTTGTTGTCTTATGTGCTCCCAGAGGTATCTGGTGGGCCACTGTGAGATACAGGAAGCTGGACTAGATGGGCCCTTGGCCTGATCCAGCAGGACTCTTCATGTGCTCTTAAGACAAAGCGGAAGTGTGAGGAGAGCAGTGGGATAGAATGTCAAAGGCTGGAACATTGTCAGGTAAGGGGGGGCAGCATTCGGCAAGCTGCCTCAGGTCTGGGCCAGCCTTGCTCTAGACCCAGCCAACTGAAGAAATACTTAATGCACCTTATGAAATGAACCATAAGCCACGAGGGTTTACAATAAAGAATGCCACCAGACTGTTGTTTCTAAAGATATTCAGGTTTGGTTTCTAGAGGCTCAACACTCACACTACCAGCCCGCCTTCCAGCTACTGCCTCTTGAGTCCATTGTCAACATTGTTTTCTGTCCATTCCTCACCCCACAGAACCAACTCATGTTCCACATCACTCAGCAACCTTCCCCCAGTGCCTCCACTATTCTCACAACCCGCGTGTCTTCCAACCCTAGTCCGCAACTCGTTGACAATTCCAGGCCACGCCCACTACTGGGCCACGCCCCGGAGGCCACCCCGTTACTCAAGTGTTTCACTCACCCGCGGCCGCGCCCGGTAACAGCATCGCGCCGAGTCCCCCTGGCCTAGTCGGAGCCTGCCGCTGCTCCCTTCCCATCCCCAGGGGTACCGGGGCCCAAGGCGTCCGGCCACCGCCCGGCTCCGCTGATACATGACCCGGACACGGGGCGGCTCCCCTCCTCCTCCAGCACCCTTCGCCTCAGAACCCACCCGCTTCAGCCGGCTAGCCCACGGCGCCTGCGCTAGCGGACAGTCCACTAGCGCAACCGCAATACCGTAGTCTCCTTGAGTGAAGGAGGGAGAGCTGCGCATGCGCCCTATTCACCGCGGCTCGGAGTACGACTTCCGTGAGCAAGCGCGACCTCGTCGACCTGCAATTACTGCGCTTGCGTGCTGAGAGGATCTCGAGATATCCGATTGTCAATCCTCAATCGCAGTTAACAGACTGTTCACGTGTGAGGCGAAAGGACGTACGAATTACAGTGCAACCTGATCTACACTTTAGAGGCGTAGCTTAAGTTTACACGGCAATAAAACGCAAAGTGTGTTCAGTGTGCGTACGATCGTAGCCTGAAGGGGGGGGGACACACAAAGAAGCAGGGTTAGAGACGCCTCTCGCTGCAGTCGTTTGAATAATGCGTAGCATTTGTATAACGCTCTCGACTCGAGTGTCCAAAGCGCTTCACATATACTGTATTATCTTGTTATCCTAAGGACAATCCTGTTCCTGTAGGATAAATTTGTATTACTATATTACCCCACTGCAGATGGGGAAGCTGAGGGAGCATCTACGTGCAGAGATAAGAGTAGAACTGGCAAAGCTTTGATCACTTCTAGGTGAATAGGATTGTATAGTACCGTACTTGAGTTTCTGAGGCTCTTGTGCCTTTAAAGGCTGTAAGATAGGCAGAGGAAGAAAAAAAAAACCGGTTAGTAGTTGCAGTCTTCCCCTCCCCTGCCCCTGTTGAGCAGCTAGCACTGCTGAAATTGTACCTGTTGAGCAGTCTAAGGCTTGAAGTCCTCTGTGATCCTCTTATTTTCCTTTTGTATCATGTCCTCCTATATATAATTAAGGACAATGCACACCTCCTCTGCCAGGCAACACACCCAAGCCAAGCCTGCCCATATACCCACAGACAGATGCCAACTTTGCCTTATGTACTGTTTCATAATGGATCCACGGACAATATGAGCACTGGACACTCTTTCCCTGAAAGTCAGGTCAGGCCTAAGATTCCCTATTGAACTGCCATCCCAAATCACTATTGAACTACCAACCCAAGTCTGCCATCCCAAATAACATACTGTACTCTGGGAAAGAAGATAACCTCATCTATTCAACCTTCTGTTTCTACCAAGTAAGATTCCCTGCTGCTTGTATGTGCATGCATATTATGCATCCTTTCAATGTATCTGCATTTTGCACATTTCCACCGAATGCAACCTTTTAATGTACAGTATCCCATTGTTGTAATCACTGATCCTTCTTAAGGGTCCATGCCGGTGCGCAAACTACATGTGTGTTGCCACAACTCATCACATCATCGCCAAACGTCTGGATTGCTGAGCTCCGCGCTGCACAGGAACACTGGTTGTAATTTTATTTCAGTGTGATTTCCACCTCCTGCTACATTGTGAAACTATATTTGGGTCTTGACTGTGAGGTGTTCCTTGCTGCACATCTGCATTTTATCAATAAGACTTTGGCTCAATCCTTTAGGCATCCTCCTCTGTCTGTCTGTCTGCATTTTGGTGCTCCTCATTGTAATTCCCTTTGCACATCTACATTTTGATTGGAAAGGTTTCCCCTTTTGAGTGTGTGCCAAGAGCAGACACATCAGCACCCACTCAAAATCCCTTCACACACTAGGTCGAATATCGGAGCTTCCAGATTCCTTTCAAACACCCTGATAACCAAATTAACATGCTTACCCCCAAAACTGCACATTGCAGCAACTCCAGCACCCCTTAAATACTTAAGATTTTGACCAGCAAGCTGTCACAGAAACCTGGTACAACAGCCCCTGTGTGTGTTGCATCAAGTCAGAGTTTCCACAAGCTGCTCTGAACCCTCAGGACCCCTGCAAGGCTCTCCTTTAGACCAGGTCAGAATCAGGTAGCTATAATTGTGCTTTGAAGCTTTCTTTCCCCTTTGCAACTTCCCTGCCTTCTGTCTCACTCCTTTTTCTCCTGTCTGAGCTTAGGGGCCAGTGGAAAGTGCACTGGATTTCCTTTCCAGAAAATCATTCCCTTTTCCTTTCCTACCACTGCACCAATTACAAACACATACACACCCACACCACAACCTAGAAACATTTCACACAAATATATCTGTTAGGGTTTATAGACTGCTTTATTGAATCTATATATTTGCATTTACATGTTCTTTTAATAAATATCTTGTATCTTTGAAGACTCTCCCTTGCCAGTCTCTTGAACTGATTCTCAAGGACTCTAGTCTTGGCACCTAGCCCAAAAGATCCTTTCTTTCATTGACTGCTCCTATGCAGGGCAGGGCTTACAGCACAATCCTATGCATGTCTACTCAGAAGCCCCATTATGTTCAACAGGGCTTGCTCCCCAGAACGTGCATATAGGATTGCAGCCTGAGATGCTCAAATAGACTGCGCCACTTCAGACTGTAGGTAGGGGGATCACAGTTCTGAATGCTCCTGTACTGCAGTTGAGGCTGGGTCTACGCATGCAGTAGGAGGTGGTGGTAAAATGGATTGTAAGTGGGACAGAGCTCTTGAATGTTTCTCCACCTAAAAGACTCCCTGCTGTGCTATAAAACAATTTGTAGGCAAAGAACCTTTCTCCCTGAAGCACAAGTTGCTTAATTGCAGGGAGTCTT
The DNA here is from genome assembly GCA_026170595.1 of Plestiodon gilberti rubricaudatus. Classification (NCBI taxonomy): domain Eukaryota; kingdom Metazoa; phylum Chordata; class Lepidosauria; order Squamata; family Scincidae; genus Plestiodon; species Plestiodon gilberti. The sequence continues at coordinate 249,613,344 of JANXHW010000002.1, forward strand.
TTAGGTGGGGTGACAAATGAAATGTGGGAGGTTGGAAGGTTGGAGGAAAAGGCTCTCGAGTCTGAAAAGGTTGAAGAGTGCTGGATGATCATAATTCTTCCCTAGTAACTTGAGTGAACCAAGGGAAGCTCTTTTTTCCTGTATTTCACATTTAGAAGTCTTGGGGCTTGGAAAGTAAGACGTCACCTTGACATTATGAAAGGCACATCTTAAGATGGACTTTTGTCCAGTTTCTAGCATTGTTCTGCTTCTTCCCAGGGTGAGATTAGCACAGGGGATGCAGATGACGCAAGCAATGCATCACAAGAGGGGAGAACGCAGAAGCATCTCTAGCAACAAGAAAGCAACTCAAAATAGGAAATTCCCAGTGGAAGAGATGGAAAGACAATGGGAGGAGAGAAAAGAGGATTTTCCAATTGGTCCAACAGGTTGAGGGGTGGGTGGGTTGTTTATTCCTCTTGTTCAGCAAGTATCTTGGGTCAGTTGCTTGAGCGAACAGGAATTCCTTTATAGGTTGCTCCTGCTGTCTTTGAGGCCATAGCAGAGTACCTGCTTTGCATGCAGAAGGTCTTCGATCTATGGCATCTCCAGCTGGGAAGCCTGTCTGAAATCTTGGGGAGCTGTTGCTAGTTGGCACAGAGAATACTAACCTGCCTGGACCAATGGTCCAACTCAGTCAGTAAACAGCATCCATGTACATCCCTATCTCTGCTTGGAGCACCACTGCAGTTTAGTTGTGTAAGTCAAAGTGGGTGGATGGTTCTGTCGGTGGTACAAAGTTACACTAGAACAGCTTTTTGCTCCTGCAATTTTATGGGCACTGCGGAGAACAAAATGGAGGCAAGAAGGTGGAACTGGGATGCCTTACTGACTCTCCGATTCTTGAAGCTTTCTGGATGGGCTGGGGATGCCTTTTAAGTCATCTAGAGAAGCAGGAAGAAATCAGGATTTCAGTAGCAGTCAGTTACTGCAATATTTCCCCCCACTCTCTACTAGAGGACTGATACATTCTATTAAAACGCTTACCTGCTTTGGGAGTACGAAGGCAACAGCTGTAGATGCAAGTAATCACAGTGCTTTACAAGCAGTGGCATGAGTACCACTAGTGGTATTTCACAGTACGACAGGCGATAGTTGGCCACATCATTTGTGTGAAGCTTGGCTGCCACCACCATGGGAGCCACGTGGTACATGGACATGGCAGCAGTAAGGTAGGGATATAACTGTGTGACAACCCAGCTCACACCCTTCAAAAGAGGCACAGGATGAGGATGGAAGATGTGGAGCTGAAGAGACAGCAGGAGGTAGCAGTAACTGGAGAAGTGGAGGAATGAATGTGTGGGGAGCTGCCCTGGGAGATAGTGGTACCCGCAAACAAACAACAGATTGAAATGCCTTGAACTGTGTGTCCTTTTCAAACTACCAACCAAACACAAAACTTCCTCAGGTATATTAGGGGTAGAACCGTCCCATGGGCATGGGCGTGAGAGACATGATGGGACAAGGGCTAGACACGCTACAGTATATAGGCAGAACCAGTGATTGAATCATCCATTTTCACCCAATGCAAAGATAGTTATTTGCCTGGCAACAGATGCTGACTGGAAGAAAGCAAGGTCAGAGCAGTGCATTGTGCTGGAGTGGGCAACTCCTCTGCGTAGGCGGGTGGGTGCTTGGGCTCGCTACATCTAAGAAAGTTAACAGCAGCACAACAGTATTTCTCTCATAGCACAAACAGTTCCGATTGTGAGTACTACTACTACATAGGGGGAAAAAATGCTGTAAACTGCTTTGGTCTTTGGAAGGGGAAAATATTTTAAACAGTATAGCAGCCGCTGCCAACAGTTTGCAAATTTCAGGGCTAGGCCTTCGAGCGGCTGAGATGACTTTAAAAGTTGGCAATTCCTGGTGGAACGTTTTCGTGGGGTCTGTATAGGACCTTCCAGAAGCAGTGGAGGGAGCCTTTTGTGCTCTGTGAAGTTCCTTGCTGTTCTGGGTAGCTAGCAGAAGCAGAATGATGCAAATAAGTGCTAATTTGCATAACAATCAGGCTGTAACATTTTGCACACAACCCTAGAATGCATTTTCTTCAGGGGAGGGGCTGTAGCTCAGTGATATACAGCGCATGCTTTTTGCACATATAAAAAGGTCTCAGGTTCAACCCTTGGCATTTTTTGTGAAAAAACAGGAAGAGGACAGAGAATTCTGCCGCCCCTCCCCCCAGTCATGGAGTGCCACAGCTTGTCAGAGTGGACCGCATTGGGCTAGAACAGGAGTTCTCAGCCCCTTCCCAGCCGAGCACCACCTCCGGCGCAAATCTCCTGCAGCGTACCACCAGAAGTGACTGGCAATGACATCATCGCCAGTTACTTCCGCATTTTCAGGTAGGAGGCTCTGGATGGGTGGGAGGACTCTTCTTGGCGTTCCCAAGAGGCTTGGCCAAAGGCAGGAGCCTCTCAAGAGCAAAAAAGGCACCACCAAAAGCGCCACGTCGGAGTAGGGTTTCAGTGGTCCGGCGGTCCAAGTACCACCAGCAGTCGGCCCAAGTTTCACTGGTGGTACTAGTACCACTGGTTGAGAACCCCTGGGCTAGAATGATAGATCAGTTTTATTGACGGATTTATTTAGAATGTTTACCGTGTATATACTGGGTTTATATATGTAAACATCTCAAAGCAGTTTACATAGCAAAAAGAATGAGAAGACTGTTCCCTGCCCCCAAGGGCCGACAATCTAAAAAAGACAGAAAGGAGACAACAGAGGATGGGGAGGGAGGTAGAACATGTGATTACTTGATGCGCACATCCTTCATTTAGTGGCAGTGTCGTATACCGGTTTTTGCAGAGCCAATGGAAGGGGGCCTGGCTATCATGTGCCCTTCCCGCTGCTGCAGCCAAATGGAACGTGGCTGCAGGACAACACAGTTCTTTAGATGTGAATTGAGGTTTTCATGGCCAGCAGTAATTCTCAAGGATGAAATAGGGGGGTTAAAAGCCATGACAATTAAAATCTAGCGTTAAAAAAAACCCAAAACTCCGTTTTCAAATTTTTTATAGATTAAAATCTGGATGGGCGACGTTTAGATCGAATGCATGATCGAAACGTCGCCCATCCAGATTTTAATCTATAAAAGTTTTTTAAACGGAGTTTTATCTTGGTTTTTTTTTAACCCTAGATTTTAAATTGTCATGGCTTTTAATCCCCCTATTTCATCCTTGAGAAACGCAGTTCTTTCTTGGAGGGGAGAAACAGTGTGTGTTTTGTCATATTTCTCTGTCAGACTACACCATAAAGGTCTTTGCATAGTAATCAATATTTCTATAGTACTAAGTGAGCCCTTTGGGGACTAGGATCCCAAGTTCTCTCAGGTAAGATTTATTTGGCTCAGTACCTTGTGATGAGGCTGGCTATAAATCTGAAGCCCCACGCCCCTGACTTCCAACCCCACCAGACTCCACTCACTTGCTTTTTTCTCAGTGTCTTCTAAAATCGGGGAAGATTCTTGAAGCGACTGTAAGAATACTTCTGAGCGATTAAGATGTCCTTTTGAGGGCTCATCCTGGAGGGAAGGAAGGGAGGTGGAGGTGATGAGGTAGTAGAAAGCAAGGATAGGGCAGGAGCACCAAACCAGAATGCCCCAGGAGGACCAGGAAGTTAGGGTACCATTGGGAAAGAAATCAAAGTGGCAGGACTAGAGGATGGTTCTCTACTTAAGAGCCAGTGATTATGTCAGGGGAAATAATTCTGGAGGAGGGAGGAGCAATGGTCAACCTTTTATTTACATTTCCAAGTGTTCGGAGCAGGTTTACAACATGGCCTCACCTAATTTTATTGGCAGAACCCCAAAAGGCAGGTTACATTGAGAGAGAAGCAAACTTGCTCAAAGCAAAATGAAGGCTTAAACTTGGGTCACCTATGTCTAACCAAAATGCCTTCTACGTTACATGAACTTCTGGAAAAGAAAATAAAAGATGCCGTTTCTTTGGCCGTTAGTGCATTAGGATGGTGATATCAAGAGCCGCTTGCACAGAAACAGCTGTGATGGAGTGCAAGATGCTGGGTAGCCCGTGGCTCCCCTAAGAACGTGTCTTTATGAACACGTTTTGCATCAACTGCTTTGCATCAACTGTGCAGCCAATCCATTCAGTCTCCGCAGCATCACATGGTACAAAGGTCTCAGGTTCAGTCCCTGACAGGATCTCATTTTAAAGGCTCTCGCATAGTGGGAAAGATCTTAGACCAGAACTAAAGAGTCCAATGATCTAACAGTATAAAATAGCTCATCTCTCATATTCAGGATCTACACAGCAGCTCTTCTGCCCATATTCGTCCAACAGGAGCCAGAAGTGCAAACCCCACATTCCAGATACTTCTTTTTCAATGTTCTTCTTATGCCAGATCCATATATTTCAATACACACGTGGCTCAGGCCAAACACAACTGTTGTGCGCCTGGCTTACCGTCTCGATTGACCCCCCCCCACTTACCGTCTCGATTGACCCATTTCTCAACATCCCACGTTTCCTCACCTCCTGTCACTGGGAAGCAATGATGTGGAGTGGGGTAAGAGTACATCAGGAGACAAGACAATAGGAATAGGAAGCCCATGGCGCAGAGACCACGTGATCGTTTCTGGCTGGCCCTGCCTCCGGGTGGCGCGAGAGCAATTCCCATTCATAAGAATGCCCCCCGCCTCTACCAGGGAAACGGACATTATAGAGTGAGATACATGGCTGTCGTTTTCACTAACAGGTGCACGTTTATGTAAGAGTTCACACCTGAGTTTACTCACTTTCTTCCTCTCTTTTCATTCCTTTTCCCATTCAATCGTAAGCTATTCAAATTATAAACCACTTTGAGTGCATTACCAGAACGATGATGTATAAATACAGTAAATGAATCACTGTAATGTATCTAGTTCCAGCCTCAAATTCCAGATTCTGTTTTCCCTCTTTGATATCACTCTATCTTCCAGCAATTTCTGCTGAATTCAGGGCTCTCAGTGGCCTCCAAGTCTGCTGTACCTCAGGTCCTTAGGGGACAGCATTCTGGCTTTCAATGAAAAAGGATTCCTTTGCAGCAAGACCTATACTCAACAGCCCCACCCACCTGTTCAAACTCACAACTCTGAAGAAAGGTGAACCACAGCAGAATTACACATGGAAAGAGGTGGTGAGAACTTTATATGGCAAGAAGAAGATCAACAGTTACTCCAGAAGCCATCAGATGTAGAACAGAAAGACAAGACCACTTATTGAAATTTTTAAAAAATTCCAAACTTTATTGAAATGTAAACAAAAGCTCATATTTCCATGCCAGACGCTAACAGCAAAAGGCAGTTTAGAGACTTGGATGCTTTGATAAGAGGGGGTGGGGGAGAGGAGGACTGATCGGGGCAAGCCTCAAGGAGGGATGTAGTTACCGGTAGGTTGCCAGACCAAAAGTTTAAAAGAGAAGGAGGTACTGGAGGCTCTCCACCTCTGAGCAGCTTAAACATGTCGACTGTTTTCTATGGAACTATGATGTCCTGAAGAGACATGCCCTCTAGAGTGACGTTCAGGAGCGTAAGAAAAATTGTTCATGTGCTTAAGGTACTAGGCAAAGGTCTAGCTTACAGTATATTCCCTTCTCATCCACTGATTTCCTGACCAAGTAGCTGCCACACTCAGCTTCAATTTTCCCATCAGGAAAACAAAGAGGGACGTGTATGATGCCATCAATTTGGAGGTGCACTACAAGACATAAGAACTGCCAACATAGGTCGGACCAGACGTCCTTCAGTGATCTGCCAAATGCCCTGCTTGCGAGCTTCCAACAGGCATGATGAAAATAGCCTTCCGTAATCTGTCCTCAGCAGTGATGATTGATATACTGCCTCTAGAGGTTCCATGTTTATCTGTCACTCACAGACCTATCCTCCAAGTTCATATAATGCTTGTGGAGCTGAGGGCCATTTAGTTCCCTGGTCTAAGAGGTGGTTAGAATTAAAAGCTGCATGAGCCAGACACTCAAGGAGTCAAATGGCTTATTAAAGAACAAACATATCTGATAAATCCATGGAGGTTAGATCTATCATCAGCTATTAGCCTCGACAACTAAATGGGACCATCTCCAAGTATTGAGTGTAACAGAAAACTGAAAGCAAGCAATCCACCTGCTTCATACTCTTGCTTGCAATTTTCCTGAGGGTAACAGCTGGCCAGCAAGCCTGTTCCTCAGTTCTAGTGAGAAAGCCATCTAAGCAAAGCCACGGCATGGTGGTCTCCATTATTAGAGGTGCGCCCATGCTACCATGATGTCACAACCATGCCACATGGACGTGGTTAGACATTTAAGAAACATGCAGTTACACCAAATGTAAGACCAGCCCACATTGTCACATGATACAACTGCCAAAAAAATCAGTGAGACGACAACAAATCACACAGGGTGACAAATGAAACACTTCAGTGCATAACATTTCAACCATGTCTGCCTCTCTCAATGTCTCTCAATTATATTTAGAGGACAAAATAAACTATGTAAAATCAGGACATGAAACACAGAGCTGTGTGCACAGTCCATGATTTCACTACCGACGTGGAAGAATTTGGTATCTGGCACCAAATTTAGCACCCCAAGTCACTGAGCTGTCAATTAAAAGCACGTTTCTGGCCCTCGAACGTGTGAAGATAGGCTTGACCTTGGGTATTGCCTAGTGAAATCTTGGGTGACAGAGGAAGCTCTCAGCAGGAACTGGTGCTCAGAAGGTAGCATTTTAGTGCCCTAAATATTAACTAATACAATAAAAGTCGCATTATCCGGCACCTGGTTTACATGGCAAACTCTGTTAACCAGATTCTCTGCCCACCACCTCAGGCGGACAAACATTCCAGTTCAATGAACGTGCTGCTTACAAAGTGTCAGTTAAGCAGCTGCTCAGCTCCCTCCCTCACTTACCTGAGGGGGCTCCCTCAGCGGCGCTGCTCTGCTCGCCCCCTTTCTTCACAAGGGCCCTCTAAGAATGGAGACATTCCACTTCCTTCCTCACGAGGCCCTTTTGCAAAAGGAAGTGCAAGAAAGAAGGGTGGGGTGCCATCACAGACGGAGCCCTGTCAGGTATGTGAGGGGAGGGCTTGCAATTAATTTTGTTAACCAGCATTTTTTTTTTTTTTTTTAGGTAAGCGGCAACCTCTGCTCCCACACGTGCCAGATAAATCTTTTACTGTACTACATTTTCATCCCACCTTTTTTTAGCTGCTCAGGGGGCATATTTAGGGCCCTCCTCCTCCTTCCACTTCATCCCTCACAACAATCCTGTGAGGTTGGTTAAGCTGAAAGACGATATCCGGCCCAAGTGAGCTTCATAGCTGAGTAGGAATTTGAATCCTGCTCTCCCCAGTCCTAAATCCAACACTCTGTTCACTATGCATTGGCTCTATAGCTCCTTATATTATTAGCATAAGCTGCCATATAAACAAATGTGTTCATTTTGAACGCTAAGGAAATGTGCATGCGTGTTGTTATCCAGCTTGCAGCTTTTTCCTGGAACAACATTTGGCTTACTTTGGCACAAGTTTCAGTCACTTTGTTTTTAGCATACACAGCCCAGAACGTATGCAGTTCTTGCTTATTTCACATAACCGTTCTCTGTTTTGCGCACCTGATATCAACATCTCCTCCTTTCTTGTCACTACAGACCCCTATCCACATCATGTTCCAACCGTCATTCTTGAATCCTAACATCCAGTTTCCCCTTCCAACGCCTCTGAACCTGCCCACTTTCAATCCCAAAACTGAAAGAGAAACCTCAGAGTTTCTGCTTCCCAAGTGGAGGTATTTGTTTAAAAGCTCCTCTTGCCCTGGGAGGATGGAGGCACCTGCTAAAGGGTTTAATCTATCACCACAACCACATCCTTTTATACTACAAACTACACACACAACCACCTTGTGGCAGAGCTGTGCATCCCAAAGGGAACACAGAGCAAACCACACTACAGACAGAATACCACCCCAAGACTAAAGACAACACAGTTGGCACATCATAAAGCTGAAAAATGCAGAAATGGAGTACGAGTGGGACCGACTTCGGAGAAGGATTAAATGCTTGAGCACCCTTACAAATAGTCATTACGTTTTGGGGGAGCTGGAACACTGGACTTTATTCCATTTTCTGTACAGAGGGGATTGCCCATGGAGCTGGGCCCTGTGGACAGAGGATGTTTTTGCTATTAGTGTACTCCGTGAATGTTTGGAAGGAAAACAACGGTCTACTGAAAAGGAATGATTTTAACCACACAGTATCCTATTTGAGGGATCTTCTTACTTTTCCACCATAACTACATCAAACGAGACCTCCATAAATACATTTCTCTGCAGTCAAACTAAAATAGTGTGAACTAAAAAATAAAATAAGATGCTGAAGTGCACCAGTTGATTTTAACAGAGAACAGGCGAGATGGTTGCAGGGCTTAACTTGGGATGCGCCTATGAATGAGATCATTCTGGTTTTCAGAGAGGTTTCCACTGGGGCGGGGGGCACAGGCTCTTGTAGTTGTGCTGACCTTCAGAGGGCATGAGCTTTGCCCATGCAACTGCTGGGACCATACCCATTTGCTTCCCTTCTCCAGCTCCAAAGGGGAGTAGGAAATAGTTTCTGTCTTCGTGTCTGTCTCCACGCAAAGCCAGGACCAAACAGCACAATCCTAGGCAAACCTATTAAAAAGTAAGTCATGCTGAGTTCAACAGGGCTTACTCCCAAATATTAGGAGGCTGCTCCATAGAATGCAATTCTATGCAGTTACCCAGGAATTAGCTTTAATGGACACAGCAAGACTTGCTTCTGGCTAGGTATGCCTAGGATTACACCAGCCAGGATCTAGGAAACCGAGCCCATACCTCAGTGGCAGAGCACAGGCTTAGCTTCCAGGTTCCATTGCCAGGTAAAGAAAATACCTCTCTCTCCATGAGCCCCTTTAGAGCTGCTGCCAGTCAAAGTACATAGCCCTGGGCTAGATGGATGGATCGTTTGACTCTGGGGAGTGTCAGTTAGACAGCACCCTGCAGTCCCTCCCCTTATGATGTATCTGAATCGCCAAGAGCAAAGCGTGCCTTAAAAGTGGCGGAAGTGCATAATGGAGGGTGGGAGGAAGCAGTATTCTTTCAGGGACAGGGATTGTGCTCAGGGACCAGTAGGGAGCCTGTAGAGGTTTCACTGATCTCCCAGTTCTCTATCCTTAGTTTGGTCTTGCAGATAAGTTCACAAAACTGCCCAGACCTTTAAAGTCCTAAAGGGCTTGGGATCAGAGTACTTTAAGGATCACTTTTTCCCCATAAATCTGCCTGGATATTAAAATCTTCCTCCAAGGCCCTTCTTTAGGTCCCTGTTTTCAGAAGAGAGGTGGGTGGAGATCCAAGGTGTGGGGTGCCACACCTGAAAAGGCCCCGTCTCTGCAAAGCTGTCTTCAGGAATGCTCACCTTGTGCCAACCTTAGTGTCTTCCTAGCATTATTTATTTGTCCAAGCTTTTTTGATCTTCAGTTTCATGATGCTGGCCTACTTTTGAATTTTATTTTGCTATTTTCTGCTGGTTTTGTGGTGTGTTTTTCAACAACTGTTAGCCATTCTAAGCACCTCTGGGCTGAGGTACAAGGTATGAAGTCTTCTAAATGAAGGAATGTTCTTGCTAGCCCACATATATTTTGTTTTAGTTCATGGCACACTGATAGCCTGCATGACAAAACAAACAACTCTCTTCCATGTCCCCAAATCTTTGCCTTGTCACTTGAAAACAATTCTTTTGAATGCCATCACTGACAAACGACAGCAAACACAACAGAATGTGTCTTGCAGCATCTTAAAAACTAATATATTGCATCATAAGCTTTTTGTGGACAAGAGCCCACTTGGCAAGATACATAATGAAAATATAAGGGATTCCTGCAGGCTGAACAAAGTTTATAAGGGCTGAACAAAGTTTCACAAACACAGATTTCAAGAAGTTAAAAAAAATCCCATTTATAAGATGTCCAACATGCAACATTTCAAGCAGAGTTTTTCTTCAGAAAAAGCTGAGTAAAATAAAAGAGCTCTATTTATAGTGAAAATTCACTTTTCTTTCTTGGAAAACTGTTTTGAAATCCAATACTTATCTTTCCATTAACTTCCTTAATCGTTTGTTTAAATCAGGCTTCCAACTTTCCAATTCGTATATGTCCTAAACAAGCACGCATTCTAACAGGTTGTTACAACAGTTAAAAAAACATATCTGCTTGCAATTAGAGCCTTTAAACTACCCAGGAAAATAATCTAAAAGCTTTTGTCAAGTAGCCAACATGCCTTGTCTACCACAGAACTGGTATCTGCTTAGGGGAACAATTGTGAAATTAGTAGTTTATATTTGGCTCTCTTTGTACAGATGTACAGGCACTAGAACTTTACAAAAACAAGAGGCAGTACTTACTGAACTGAACAATGTTTTTCCATGCCCATACTGTTCGGCTGACCAGAATCTATATATTCATAATACACACAATAATAAATACAATTCATGACCTATAGCAGCCTGTGGGCTGGATATGGCCTCCGAAGCGTTTTATCTGGTTCACATGATAACTGGGCTCTCCCAGCACCACCCTTTCAGCAGTGCCACTTCTGCTGAGGCTCTGGGAGCAAGAGACAAAAGGAGGCCTCAGAAGTCAAGAAATGCTATGGCGGAAGGGGCAGACCAAGAGGTGAGAGAGGGAGACTCTGCCAAGGTGCTGGGAGAGCCCAATTATCATGCGGGTCACCCTTTCAGCAGCACCACTTCTGCTGAGGCGTCACTTCACAGAGCACCTCTCAGATGCTGAGCTGTGAAGTGATGCCTTGGCAGAAGCGGCGCAGCTGAAAGGGCAGCCCACGTGATAATTGATCATGATTTGCTTATCTTCTCTTCTATCATTTGCAACTGAGTTCCTATTTGAGAACGAAGTGTTTATTTCTGGCCATCATCGGCTTAATGACATTGCTTCCAGCTTAATGGTGTCAATTCCGGCGCTCAGCAGGTGCCATGAATGCTATCCAGACCGCTGTATGAAATGAGTTTGACACCGCTGACTTATGGTGTTATTTATAATACTTGATCTCAAAAGTTTGCTTTCCATTCTTTTTAAAAGAAAAACAAGCTTTATCTGAATGATAAAAAGAGTCAAGGATTCAGTTTTAAGAGATGTCAACAGATATGTTTGTATTACAGTCAGATATCATTTAAACCAGGTTATTTTTTAGTGTCGCTTCATATCAAGGGCTTGGATCCGGAGAACCATGAGCAGTGTTCCCCTTGCAGAACAGGACTTTCCCACCCCTCCTCTGTGCTGTAGCCCCCCCCCCCCGCCTCAGCCCCCGCAAATTCCCCCTCCTCTCCAATTCTGTGAGCACAAGAGCCTTTTGTTCATGGACGGACACCTTTGGATACCAGCCACTAAATTTAAATAAATAAAAATCTAACTTTTAAGAATTGATATTTATCCATTCTGGTTCTCAGTTTTGATCTCAAGTTTATCTGAAGAACGCTGGTTGAAATGTGTGCACAGGCAATTTTACAGAGTTTTTGCTTTTTTTTCCCCTCTGGACTCTCAGAAAAAAAAATATTCCCTCCTTTAGTGGTCTCTGTAAAAATCCATGTCAGGAGGTGGAATGGGATACTATTTTAAACTCAACTGTTAGCCTAAAGAACATATTCACTCCAATCTACCCTGCCAAAATCAACACACATCTTATCTTGCACTCTTCTCCTGATAAACTACAGATTTTCCCTTTCCCAAATCAAGAAAACACACACAAAAATTAATAGACTCCAATAACCAATTAAAAGTCTACAGTTGGTTCTTTTTTCTGTACTTATCGACAAAACCAAAAGAAGGTACTTTTCTAGCATCTCAAAGACAAGTCCCTTTCTTAGGGAATCTAAGGCAAGAGACACAGACAGTAGTTTTGGAGGGAGCTGAACCTGAACGCATGACGAGAGGCCTCATTACCTATGGGGTATACATATTTCATTTGTCCTACACTGTTGCTTCTTGTCAAGGAGGTTTTTTAAAGCACTACAAAAACTGATTTACTAAAGACAGAAATGGGATTTGTTCACACCACAGACACGTCTTTCATATCACCTTCAACTCTCTGAACTAAAATGACTCTCTGAACTCTCTCTCATCTAAGAAAAAAATCTTAGAAGGAAGGTTCAGCAGTCCCTAAGCCAGAAAATCTGAATGGTTCCTGCCCAATGGTGGTCAAATATAGTAATAATCCGGCTGTGTCCTTTTAATGGTCGAGGAAGATCTTCCACTGGAAGTCAGTTTCCTCACCCTACTTGCTAGTATACCTGAACCTGATAGAAGGATCTTCATGGACATACCAGCCTCACAACTTTCTCAATCAATGTAGCTTTTCTTTTTTAATTTTTAAAATTTTTAAGATTTTTAAGGGAAAATCTTCTAGAGCTAAGTGATAATCTACAGTAGGACCACTAGAGAAAGCTCATACTGCCTTTTTGGATCTGCAATTGGCAATCACAGCAAAACATCCACTGGGGACACAAGGCCAAGGTCTATATGGCAACAAGTAGTGGACGGTACTGGCTGTAATGTAGTGTATTTGTATTGAACACCAATAATTTCTGTGCTGTAAACCTCTGACCACTTTGGAACTGAAGCACAACTTAAAATTAAAAACAAAACACCCAAGCAGGAGGCTCTTCTAAAATGCAACTATGGTAAGTATCTTTTTCTTAAGGGTTTTTAGGAATCATGGCATTAAAAAGTGAATAAGATCAAAGCACACTCCCACACTATATAAATAAACCCACATCCTTACAGGTTTTACCCATAAAGCATATATAAAAAGGAAAGGGGACGAGGAAATTGGATGTAAAACCAAATCTCGCTTCTAGAAAGAGCTCAGGACACAACTGGAGGCCCAATGGTTGGGGAGACACAGCAGAAACCGGTGATCAATGGTTGTTTTCAGAGCGATTCAGGGAGCTGGCAGTGGGATAGGTGGGAGAACGAGAAAAAAAAGGAAGGGTGGGTATAGGGGGGGGGAAAGAAAGAGAGAGAGAAAGAAAGAGGTTAGATCCCATGACTGAGGGAAAGCATCGATCAGGTATAAGATGCAAACAAAAACACATCTTTCCCAAGAGTGGAACCTGGGAAACAGTATCTATACTGCTGTTGAAGAGTCTGGCTCAGTTGGGAGAGTTGCTGCCTTCAAAACCCGAAGACCGGTGAACTTGATAAGTTCGAGACACGCTACCGACAAAAAACTGTGAAAGCCTCCAGGAGGAGAGATAAGAGCTTCCAGCTGCGTCGGTCGAGTGTGGGAGGCGCCAGCCAGCAGAATTGTCAGACTGTAAAAAGGATACCACCTGGAAAGTAGCCGTTCATGAAAGATTGGACATTTATATATATTGTAAAAACCCTCAAGGGGGGTTAGGACAGCCTGCCCATGTACACCGCCTTGGATTAAAGTCGGAGGAGAAATCCAATGACCAAGAAAGGCGGTATATAAATACTGTATATTATTATATTATTATAAATTTTATGCTGCAATAGCAGGCAGTGATCACAAAAGGATCATATTCTACAATGGCAGAATATAGACTATATCAGAAGAAGAGGGAGAGAGATGGCCCAAAGCAATGAGGACTAAAACTACCACCACTAAAGCAAAAGACAAGAACTACTGGAGTAAAATTACTCACACATATTTAGCGTCTTAACTATCTCATTGGCAGCGCAATCCTATCCAACTTACACCACCAGTGTAACCAGCGAGGGAGGGCAGGGCGGGAGGCTTTGGAGGGGAGATTTAGATCCCCTTTGAAGGGGATTTGAACCCCCTTTCCGTTCTGGGGCCTCTCGTTCTCGCTGCACCGCTGGTTACGCCGGTGGTGTAAGTTGGATAGGATTGCACTGTAAGACGACGCTCCCAGGAACAACTCTCCATTCAGGGCTGGACAGGTGAGGGGCAGCCAGCCAACTCAGAAGCAGCACGCAATTCTCAGGTGTGCTGGGTCGAGCCTCAGCAGCACCACCTTTTGAGCAAGTCCTTGAAAAGCAGCACAGTCCAAGTTGAACACAGCACCCCACCCCACCCCCCGCATCAAAGTCACACACTACTTCTGAGCCAGCAGCCCCTCAGTCTTTCCAAGCCTGGAACAGAGAGATGCTCCAGGGACCTCTGGAATAGTCCAGAGGCCCCTGGGGTGCCTTCCCAACCCAGCATTAGGTGGGGTGTTGGCAAACTGAGAAGGAAGCCTGAAAACAGTACTAGAGAGGTCAAAAAGCAGCTCTGTTCTCAGATTTCCTTGCAGCTGGCCAGTGCAACTCTGAGAGCTAACAGGAAAGGATGCTTCAAAGGCACGGCCTCTCCTTTAAACGCCGACAGGATTCTTCCATCCTGGTGATTCCCCAGCCAAGGTGTTGGGCAGTGTCCAACCTGCCAGCAATTTGGCTGGAAAGACCCAAGCTGGCCATTCCTGGTACAGCATATAAAGAAACGAATGAAGCAGCTTTCCAAATATGAGCCAACAAAGCAACTACAACATCCCTGCAATGCCCGTTGCTCCACTGATGCAAAACAGGATGACTTTGCCAGATCAAGGAGGCGGCATAAAAAGAAGCAGCCAGCTTTAGAATGGATGCAAGCAATCAAGGAGGGTTGCCAGCACTAACCCGGAACTACATTCAACATGCCAAAGAGGATACATGCTCATAACAGATGACCAGTATTTGCAACATAGTCATGCCTACAGCAGACATTCAAAATGAGGGTGAGCCCAAAGCTGAGAGTTCAAATTCTGTACTCAAAATCATGTGGATCAAATAAATTACCATACCATACAGTCACTTATTTTGATTGAAAGATTCCTGGGTGGCCAAAACATTTGGATTTTTTTTTGGCAAAGACTGAGGTAACAGATGGCAAGGATTAAGGAGAGGGAAGCAGATGGGGTGGTGGTAGGAGATGAAGATGCTGCTATGGAAAAGGATAAGCAGCTGTGCAAGGGCACTGAAATCTTCTCTACACACACACACACACACACACACACACACACACACACACACACACACACACACACACACACACACACACACACACACACACACACACACACACACACACACACACACACACACACACACAGCCATTCACCAGACTGTCTACATTGCCCCAAACTTGCATCTGGAACCATGAAAACTACAATTTGCTATAATTTTAATTATAAAGAAAAAGCAAAGAATTTCAGCACATTAGATTCTATGACTGCTGTATAGAACAAACATAGGCTTGGGCATGCTTTCTTTTGAAGGTTCAAGGGGAAAGAGCATACAATTAGAAGCATAGAATAGAAGCGTAAACCAGGATATGCAACCACCATTTCAAAATAAAAGCTCTGAAAATCCTACATGAGAAACATGCACAGAGATGTGCAATGCATGCTGCTAAGCAGGATGTACATCTAAAACATGCAAAGCAACTGCCATAATCAGAGGTCAATATAGCCTAGACAGGCAAACTAGGGCACCTGTTATAAGTGTAGCATACAGTCCAAGTTCTGAACAAAACTTACACTAGTCCAGCTATCACAAATAAATCAGGTTTAAATCCAGCATTAAATGAGGCAAATGCAAAAGTGACACCCTTTTGACATGCCACATGCAAAGCAAACTGATGGATAAAGTGCAATTGACTGGACTCATTTCACAGAGTGCCTGTGGTCAACACCAGTTTTGCCATACAAAGATCAGCGAAACCACCACCATTCCACACAGAATTTTCTCCCTGGGACCCAACCATGCAGTCCACATCCCTCTGCCCTTCATTCGCCTTTGCTTGCTACGACTGTTCTTGCTCATGTGAACAGCCTTGTGCAGTTGTGGGCTCTCCCTCATTGGACGTTTTCAAGCAGAGGCTGGATAACTCCCTGTCAAGGATACTGTATTTGCCTGCACAGAGCAGGAGGTTGGACTTGATGGTCTCCAAGGTTCCTTCCAACTCTAACATTCCACGACTACCTCTGGCAGTGATGCTTCAGTCCAATTCTAACCATTTTATTTCTATGTCCAGGAGAGGTAAGGATGCTGCAGTTGTTAACCAATGGCAGGACACTTGGACAACCACCTCTAAGCTGAACTTGAAGTGGTTGGGATGAGACTTTCGTGGTTGCTCAGCAACCACAAAGAGCACATCCTTCTTTGTACTTCTGAACCAAGGCTGAAGCACACCTGCTCGTGATCAGGAGCAACAGGAGCAGCAGAGCATCCACCCACCTGCTTACTGTAGGGTCAGAACCTGGATTATATCAGTCCAATGTGTTACTATCTGACTTTGTTGTTCATGGTGCAGGAGATGAGCACTTGTCCCCTTGTCAACTGGTGTCAATATCTCCAAGGCTGGAGATTGGCTCCATCCCAGGGATTTCCAGGTTCATTGCTAGATTCAGGATGGCACAATGTTGGGGTTGAGCAAGACGCTGGCACTGGGTTAACATATGGAGAAACTTACCCTCCACCCATTAGTTGGGCTGCCAGACAAATCTGCTCATTTTGATTAAAGTCTGCCATACAACGTGCAGAATTCAGTTCCTCCTTGGGCAGAATTTGGGCTGCCTGGGTGCAGAATTTCTATTTATTGAGTGCAGGGTACACACAACCCTGCATAAGCTTTCAATATGGGGGGCAAAACTGCTAGGATCTGAAGTTATCTGGAAACCAAACACATGCCAGCACCCTGGCCCTGTGAATTTGATGAAGCAGGCAGGCACCCACACTTCCAAAGCTGAACACACTCGCTGCAAGCATTTGTTTGTATTTCTGGAGGGCCCCCAAGAGACTCCCCCCCTCCACCCATACCTGGTTCTCCGCCTCTGTGAACGCGGGTCTCCAGGCTCACCATTCATCAGATGGTGGGCTGTCGAGTGAGGGGGACAGAGGCGCAAGTTCTTCAACAGCTCCTGCTCATTGAGGAAAGGTTTGAGGCAACCCCGCACCGGAGAATTTCCCAGGCTGCTAGAGCGGGTCAGCGAGTGAGACTGGTTGAAGGGCCATGGTGGTTCAACCACTTCCTTCAGGACTGGGGGAGGAGGAGGAGAGAGAGAGAAAATCAGACCATTCTCCAGTTCCTAGACAGACTCAAGTTACATTGCAAAGAGAAGCCCAGTTCAGACATAATGTTAAAAACTTAGCATAAAGTATATGAGCAAGTACAAGTTCTCAGCTTGTGCGCTCCCCTACTCCTTTGCACATGAAGGGAGGGAATTCAAAGCTTTCATTTCCAGTTTGTAACAAGCCACTGTTTCCCGTTTTATTCAAATATGGGAAATTGTGATGTGTTCCAAGTACAGTTACAAGCAAAGATCAGATTCTGGTTTGTAAAAAAACAAACGCAAATTCTACCATTGATGACACCTGGATGAAACAGGAAACTGCAGTTTGTTACAAATAATGGATGGAATCATTAAATCCCCCCTGACACACAAAGAAGGAATGGGGGGGGGGAGTCACAAGCCCAGAGCTCACACCTGCTCATGTGCGTAACACAGTTTTGCATTTTGTCTAACCCAGGTCAAAGAGTATTCCTCAAATTTATTCAAATTCAGTCAGCCTTGGCTGCTTAAAATCCACACCAGCACCTGATTTGCTTGCTGCCAGATCAAGGACACAAGTCCGGTGAACCACCTCACTTTTCTTTCTCTCAGTTCTACTGTGGGCTGCTCACATGGTTGCTTTTCGTGCTTATGGAAACTAAATGAGAACAAAGTTTGAGAGTTTCCTTCCCTATACTATGTATCTCTTGACACCTGAGGAGCAAACGGAGACCGATACACTCTAAAAGTGGCAATGTGATCTGATATCCTGTAGCTTATTTCCCAATACATGAAAGGGAACACTTTTCCTTCTAGAAAATGTCAACTTAGATCACCCAATCTTGAGAGAATTGCTCAATGAAGAAATGGAACCAAGACTCTCCTGGCTGAGAGCAGCATTCAATCTCACATCTGAACTGGCACTTTCCCTATTCCCTCACCTCCCTTAGATCATACAACTGCTCCATTCTTGGTGGGACCAACTGCCACAGAAGATTAAACACTGTACCATGTCCCTCCTCTTCACAAAGTGAGCTTTGTCCAAGCAGATCAGAAAGACACCCATCATCTCCCCCCAGCAAAAGAACTGGCTTCTTTGTCCCACCATCATAACCACCATTAGCCTCCAACTAATTTGGAGGTAGATTATCCGAAGTTCTGTCTAGAAAGGAATTACTAGTACAGGTGGGCCCCCATATCCACCGATTCGCTATCCATGGTTTCAGTTATCCATGGATCATGGGGACCCCCCCCCCCCCAGGCTTTTACTTTTTTCCCCAGCAAGCTTCGTTTCTTCCTTAAACAGGAGAAGCAGCCTCTGGCTGCTTATTACAGGCAAGTAGAACGAGACTAAGTACTAGAGAGGCTCTGCAAGGTTAACAGAAACCTTGCAGAGCTTCTCTAGGACTTAATCTCGTTCTACTTGCCTGCAATGGAGGCTGCTTGTTTGTTTTAAGGAAGAAACAAAGCTTGCTGAAACAAAAATAAGAACTGGGGGGGGGGGGCAAGCATGCCTGTCTGCAGGGGAGGCAGGGTGGGGGGGCCTCAGGAAACCATGGAGGGGGTGTTCGCTCTTATCCACGGTTTCAAGTATCCACGGAAGGGCCTGGAACATATCCCCAGCGGATATGGGGGTCCACCTGTACTCAAATCCATTTCCCAATCCTGAAGAAGCTGTTTTCAATCTCTTACACTCTCGGTCCGATAAGGAGTAGGGTTTTATCTCCTCTTCGTGACGTTTTGGAGGTAACTTCCTCACTGGAGCTGTGGGGAGAACAAGATGACTCAGCTTAAAAAGTTTCAAGAACTGGAATGTTAGCAGCTTAGATTTTTCTGGACACCCAGAGGCCAAGCTATGGAAAGAGAATGATTTCATGAATTGTATAAGGCATGCGGGAGGAACAAACAATCCCTGTAACGGTTGAAGGATCTCAGGGAGCAAACTATGGCTAGGCAATTGCACCAGCAAATTCCAACAGCAGTGCTTGAACCCCCTCCTTAACCACAAGAACTACACTGATCAGTTTTATTTACCCGGCATAAGTGTCATACCATTTTCAAATACCTGGCAGAATCCAGTTGGACAATGGTGTACTTTTACAAGAAACGTATCCTGAAATATGTAAAAAATACCCTACAATGTGAAAAAAAATGTAACTCCATAGGGCAGAAAGCATTCTTAGCATGTGGCCAGAAGAGTCTGGCTCAGTCGGGAGAGCTGCCGTCTTGTAAAGCCCGAAGACCGGTGAACTTGATAAGTTCGAGACATGCCACCGATAAAAAGCTGTGAAAGCCTCCAGGAGGAGAGATAATTGCTCCCAGCTGCGTCGGTCAAGTATGGGAGGCGCCAGCCAGCAGAATTGTCAGACTGTAAAAAGGATACCACCTGGAAAGTAGCCGTTCATGAAAGATTGGACATTTATATACCGTATTTTACGCACTATAAGACACACTTTCCCCCCCCCAAAAAAAACATAGGGGGAAAAAAGCGTGCGTCCTATGGAGTGAAACCTGAAAAAATACTTACCGGGCTTCGGGGAGGCCTGCGCGAGCCTCTGCAGGCCTCCCCGATCTTCAGTTCGGCCAAAAACAGCGATTTTCAGCCATTTCCGGTAAAACCGGAAATGGCCGAAAATCGCTGTTTTTGGCCGAACTGAAGATCGGGGAGGCCTGCAGAGGCTCGTGCAGGCCTCCCCGAAGCGCCCCCAAGCCCAGGTAAGTGAAAAAAATGTTTCTCTATTTTATGCTCCATAGGATGCATGCGTCCTATGGACCGATGCGTCCTATGGAGTGTAAAATACGGTATATTGTAAAAAAACCCAAGGGGGGTTAGGACAGCCTGCCCATGTACACCGCCTTGGATTAAAGTCGGAGGAGAAATCCAATGACCAAGAAAGGCAGTATATAAATACTGTATATTATATATTATATTATAAAACCATGAGACTGACAGCGCAATCCTGCGTAGGTTTAGAGCAGCGGCGTGTGCGCTCCACCGTTCTAAACTGTCGCAAACATGCCGTAAAGCACGTTTGTGACTACTTCTGAGTAACGGCCACTGGCGCGGAGGCCGGCAGCCCTCACTCTGCCGCCAAAGCCACCCAGCTGCCGCCGGGGAAGGTAAGGCACCTGCCGGCGGGTGCAAGGGCGGGCTGGGCAGCGAGCGAGGGTGGCAGTTGGCTGAGCTGGCCCGGTAGGGGGCGGGGATGTCGGCCGTCGCATCCCCACGCTGGCGGTCATTATACGGCCGCCTCAGAGTTACAACAGCTCTTGAGCTGGCGGAAATCCGAAATGGCCCATTGGGGTCTCCCAGCTCTACACTGGGGAAGGGGACAAACGTCCCCTTCCCCCGAGAAGACTTCTGGGTCACTCTGGAGTGGCCCGGGGCAAGCATAGGATCCTGCGGGCGGCCCTAGGGCTGCCGGCGGATCTTTAGGCAGGCTTGTGCTGCCCAACTCAGAAAACTGTGGATTTGGATTTTTCTTCCATCCTCGTTTCTGCTCAGTTAGCAATTGTCATCAGAACATCTGCAAATTCCATTTCTACAAACAAAAGGACAGGTTTCTATTAAATCTTGAAGCTACACAGAAGGGAGAGCTGTGCTGGTCCTAAGGGACAGTAGGTCAATTCTAGACAGCAACCTTAATACTGCATTTAGCTAGAAAAAGATAATACAGGTGTGAAGCTAGGGCTATGTGGAACTCACTGGTTTGGACAGGAGTGCTCAATTCTTCAAGTTTTAGGTAGATAGGATCCCATGTGATTCCAACAACTTTTAATGAACCACAAGCATCTGTATAGGAAGGCCCATCTTCCAAGTTGTGAAGAAATCTTCTTCTGCCCAAGAAAGAGTTCTGTGCAACTGGCTATCCCAGGGATGGCCAACCTTTCAACATGGATGCAACCCTTAATGGTTGTATAGGTATCTCAGCAGGTGCAGCGGCTTTAGCAGCACCATCAGCAATTGCAGCTGCCAAGATTCTGTCTTCTACACAAGTCTTAAGGACGCAGAGGCCCTAATGGTGGAAGGTTGGCCACCCCTGGGCTAACTTAACTCATATCATGGATTCAATAAGAGGTATAGAGTGACGTTTTTCTTCCTCTCTCAACCCTAGAACCAGGAGTCATCCAATACAACTTCTATCAGTGGCATCTGGTGGGCCATTGTGGGAAACAGGATGCTGGACTAGATGGGCCTTTGGCCTGATCCAACAGGGCTCTTCTTATGGACTCAAGTAAACTCACATCCAACGCAATCTTCCACCACTTGGAAACTCAGCCTATTGTGACTTCAAGACAAACCATCCATTGCCTGAAGGTTCGAATTTAGCTGCTCCATTCATTAGAGACAGCATAAAGCCATCTCATTGTTCAGCCTGGAGTGGGAAACGAAGTCCCATGATCAATCACACACTTGCATAAAGAGGAGCTAACTGTTGGAGCTGTGCAAAAAATAGGAATCTGGCATAGATTCTCTGTTGATCAGCATTCAGATCAATTCTCCACAAGCAGCAAAAACGTTTAGTCCTCGGGGTGGGGGTGGAACATATGGGCAGAGAATACTAGAAGGCACATAACTATTACTGGGATATATAGCCTAGCATGTTGAAGAGGTACCTAATTTCTGGTTCATTTCCCCCACCCCAAAACAGGACGTCCCTCTGCCTAAAGCATCCCATGCCTAATCAGACAACTCCATACAGAGGTAACAAGGCAAGAAATATTTATGCCACTGACTCACCACGCTGGTGGCTGAAAAAGCCCTGGAAAATCACAAAGTTGTTCACCTGAAGAGAAAAAAAATTAGATTCTGAATCAAATCCAACAAAGACAGAAACACTTGCAACTGTTTTAAGCTTCCCACAGTCCACTACTGTAGAGGAAATAGCATTTTGTCTCTTTCACAGCTACGTGCAGATCTGCTGAACTTCACAAGGTTCCAGGCATTTTTGGTCAAGGGATCTCGAGTAGCATCGCTAGAGGACACCTCTTATGAGACAGAGCTGCTGCTATTGCAGGTAGAGACTGTTGTGCTAGAGTGCTCACAGGGTGGTGCCTTCTGGCCTCTCAAATGGGAACTCCAATGCAGAACTCGTAATCCAACACAATGCTTTCCTCACTGGCCATTTCTGCAAATGGCCTGTACTGATAATCCACTGTGGAATATCTGTATATTTCACTGAAGACATCTCACTGTTCTTCCTTTAGATTTTGGAAGACATACACACACCTATGAGTTTGTTCACACTGATTTTGTTTTGATTCATCCCTCTTTCCATAAAGTAATACTGACCTCTCAAGCACACATTGACACGGGCAAATGTAACGTGCAAGTTCTAAAATCAAGAATGTGTCAAGAGGGGACCAAATTCCAACTATGTGGAAACCCACCCCGGTGTAGACTCTTCAGTGTGGGTAAGCGGGAATCTGCCTGCTTCCCCCGGGTAAGCCCCCAGCCGCCGCAATGGGGTTACTTGGTTCTCTTTAGCTAGCGGAGAATCAAGCGGCCCCATGTCGGCTGCAAGGGCCTGGGAGGGGGGGGTGTAGGATACAGTGTGCCGTGTCGTCGCTGATTCCTCCCCCTCCAAAGCACGATTTGTCCACCGCCCTATTACACCCCCTCCCGCACTCCCCCCCGGCCCTGCACTACTCGGAGCAGGACTTACCTGCTCCACGGTGCTGGTCCTCTGCTGCTTGGTGGGGTGGGACGCAGGACTTGGTGCCGGTGCCGCCTTCTCCCAAGTCAGCGCAAACATGCCTTATGGCACGTTTGAGACACTCAGCACAGCGCTCCTTCCGGATAGGATTGCGCTGTCAATGTCTTAACATTACAGCCACCCTAAACCCACATTCAGTTAGTGGCCCAGAGAATGATGCTTTGAAGGCTCAACACAGTTCTGCTGCTGAAGCTAAGCAGGCCTGAGCTTCAAAGCTGCCTGGATGGGAGGCCACCTGGGAACCATGTTGAAGCTGCTCCAAGCCACTTGGAAGAAGTGCTGGGTATCATCGAAGAATGACTTGGACTCCTCCCACTTGATCCTATCCTGCCTGTACAGCACCCATTCAGGCCCCTTTACTAGTTATTTCCACCTCCCTCAAGCCATTCACATCTCTATAATCTCTGTAGCTTAAACTCAGTGCTTTTAGAGTTCACAGACCTACACTCAGGTAACTGGCACAAGGTGGAGTCATTGTTGCATTTTCCTCTGGACTGGTTAAAAGAGCAACAGTTCTGTGTAGGCTATCTCAGATGACAAACTACAACGTGAAGAGAACATCTACCCTATCAAGGAGAAAATGACTCACCTGGGGGATAGTGTCACAAAGATTATAGTGTTTCCGGAGGAAGCACAAAAGTTTCTCTGAGGGGCGGTCCACTGCCAGCTGGTGAGGCTCTACTCGCTCTCGCTGAGGGGGAGGGAAAAAGAAAAAGGTGAAGATACTATTTTGAACTCAGGAATCGAGGGTGAAATCTAACAACAGTCTCTAAAGCAACAACTGCAGGGCCAGTGATTTCTTGAGTGAGAAATGCTTGCTTTGATGTGGTGATGGGGTTTTCCCATTACCTAGTGTGTCCACTTTGTGTCCACTTTTCTTATATTTGAGGAGTTGTGCTCTCACCAAAAAGTAAAGGCAACTTACTTTTACTTTACTTAGCAGCTGCCCACAAACCGACTGGCACTGCCCCTACCTTGGAAGATATCAAGCAGTGAAGTAGCCTTACCAGGTAGCTGCCAAACCCTTTCTCCCCTAACCAGTGAAGGTCTGGTAGGCAGAGGCACATCCTACATAAACTAGTCAGGTTGCAAGGCGACCTAAACTAGAAAGACATTAACAGCAGTGGGCCCTTCACCTGTACAAGGACTTGCACCAACCCCATCCATACCACAGCCAGGTTAACAGAACAAAAGTAGTGTCCACTGCAGAACCATTCACAGTGGATCTATACAACTGGGGCACTCCAGATGCACTATAAGTAGCTAGAACTTCTAGCAGTGTCTAGTTGGCCACTATGGAAAGCAGAATACTGGAGAAGATGGTCCTTTTTGGGTTGACCCTCTGAATAATTCTTGATTCTCCAGAACCACAGCTAGAGACAGCACATAAGATGAGATGGACTCATGTTTGGAATTTTCCTTCAGATAAAATCTTCCTTTAGATAGGGCTCTGTGGAGTGGCCCATTTACTTCCTGCCCCTTGTGTATGCAATCACCATATCTGAAAGGAGGAAGGAAATCTCCTCACATATCTGATTAGCTACTGAGGATCTGGAGCCTTCCTTGCAGCAAGTGCAAACACAGTGGTTTGATCCAGTCAAGAGAACAGGCTGGATGACTCTTCCTAGATTCAATGTTCTAGAATGAGGCACAACCAGAGAGCCTCACCTGCAACATGTAATGGAAGAGCTCCTTGCCATAGCCATGCCTCTGGAGGGACTCATGAATGTAGAAATCCAGTACACACAGTGGTTCCACTTCATTGTGAGCTCCATGGCGATCCTGAAAAAAAAAAGAGGAGGGAGGTGTAAAACTTATCATTTAAGCATGTAGGACAAGGGACCCGTCCTCCCATCCACCTGTGAGCGGACAGAGAGCTCAAATCTGAGTCACCAATCATTCTGCATGTAAGAACCCTCCTCCCCTCAATCCTCAGACTCGCATAAGATCCCTCTGCCTATAACATGGGTCACACACTTGTCAACAGAGGGATTAGTAAGAAAATGCTCTTCAAGCACTTAAAAACCAATTTCCAACTCCACAATCACTCCCAACTCTAATTCACTCCTCTCTGCTGCCAAGTCCGATCAAAGCATCAGCAGTAATTGTAGCTCTGCTCTCCCAGGTACTGAATTTGACCTCACTGGCATAGAAGAAAGCAGAAGACGGCCTCAGCTGCCCCTCATTGCTTGGCCTATTTACAATTATTTGGTTTAGGGATTTTCCCTCACTGGTCCGAGCCCTAAAGCGAAAGGCTTCTTGCTATCCTAGCCACTGGTCAATAACTGTGTTCTCCCATCAAGGCTCCTCACGCCAGAGTCTGCTTTGTTCTTACTGCTCCGTCCTTCCTGTCACCACCACCTCATCTTCCAGCAGTCATACAGAAAGAGAAGCTACTGTGAGCGGCAAATATCCTCTCACTCAGTTCCTTGGGCAGGGGTCTAGCTTAGTCTGATCTTGCCATAAGACACCAGTATAGTACTGAAACTTACACTGATCCATAAAGAGGAGGACAACCTCATGCCTTCACGTGCCGGAGACAAGAGGTCTACTTACAAAGGCAATTTTCCAGTGCAACTTACCAGTACAAAGAGTTTCTTGTATCCAACCTTGAGAAAGCCAATCACGACCCCCTTCCCAGCCCTAGAAGCAGTGCAAACACACAAAGTATTAGTGAAGAAGAGGCCCACTGAAGCAAGGAAACTCTACAATACTTGGGGATAATCCTCAAGTATCTGATATATTTCTAGACCTGATGTTTTTTAGACAGATAGAGCCACGGTGTGCAGAATTGAGACCAGGAGATCAATCTAGGGGTTCCCAACCCCTTCCCAGCCAAGTACCACCTCCGGCACCACTCCCCTTCTGAGTACCACCAGAAGTGACTGGTGATGACACCATCACCAGTTACTTCCGGGTTTTCAGAGGTCAGAAAATGCAGGGAGGAAGCTCTGAGCAGGTGGGAAGGCCCTTCTCAGCGTTCCTGAGAGGTTTGGCCAAAGGCAGGAGCTTCTTGGGAGCAAAAATGTGCCACCAAAAAGCACCACGTCGGAGTGGCGGTCCGAGTACCACCAGCAGTCAGCCGAAGTACCACTGGTGGTACTAGTTCCACAGGTTGGGAACCCCTGATCTAGAATAACACAGATGGACTATAAATTATAGGCTACATGAGCAGCAGTGGCAATAGACACTAACTACGTGCACTTTAGAACTAGATTCTTTTTTCCAGATTCCACAATCAAAATAAATTATGCAAATCAAGAACATTTGAGCAATTCCAAGAGCAGACGTTTCTCCCATCAAGAACATGGCTGATTGAGGGGAACATGGCACAAAAACACAATATGTAAAATTAGCAACTGTGGGGAAGGGAAAGGAACAGCACAGAAACTCATACAAACAAGAGAGGGAAGCTTTTAAAAAGGAATTGTTCCCAACGTTTCCAGTATTTTGCATTTTCAGAAACGTCTGTAGATACAAAATGCAGCAACAAAAATTCCAACCAAAGCCATTTTTTTGTGAATGTATGAATCTTCTTCTATATCAGTTTCTCCACCTGTTGATCTGTTTCGAGGCTAAATGCAGAATGCCGATTACTCCCTTTAAAGCCCTAACTGGCTTAGGACCAGGGTCACCTCCTTCCATATGCTTCTGCTGGAGATAAGCTTTGGAAACCCTGATGCCTGCTCGAAAGCGTGGTTAGCAGGGACACATGAAAGGGATTTCTGTGTTGCAGTATGAAAGCAGCCTGTAAAGCTCCCTGTCATTCACATCCACCTGGCTTTCTCCCTGATTATCTTTCATTATCAGCCGAAGGCTCCCTCTCTCATTTTTTTTTTAACTCTAGCAGGCCTTTCACCTAACCAGTGTTTGATTCTATCTTACCCGGCTCCCTAGGCTGGTTAAAATTGCCTCTGCTTCTCCTGCATGTGTTTGCTTATTTTAGTTTGTTCCTTTTCTGTTTTTGATTCTGATTGTTTTACTTTTTTTCTTGACGTTAGCCACCTTGAGTATTTTTTTGTAACTGAACTGAAAAGATAGGACACAAATCTCCCAATTCATAAATATGCTACTTCAACAGAGTGTGTGGTAGTGATGATGACTGACAGCAATGGGCTGAGTGCCCTGATGCTGCACAGGGGTAAGAGCAGGCTAAAGGGTCTCAAGATGTCACTGGATAAGCTGCTCAGATCCCCCCAAGGGGTCTTCCCCTGAGGTATCCCAGATGCTCCCCAGCTTAGGAATAAAATGCCTCTTGCAGTTGCACTCACATCTTTGCTTCACTGTCCTTCAGGATGTAGAGAACATGGCGGTTGGTTTGCATCCGCGAGGCACTGGTGATTGGAGTTGGCAGATTCTGGGCCTGAAACCAAAAAAGATTCGAGTTTCACCACCTCAAGGGATCAAAAAAGCAAACAAACTTGAAAGGTCAACTGAACAAACTGCTATCTGAACAGGCACTTATCCTCCTTGGAGAAAACAGATCTCTTCTCTACTTTTTTGCACCCTTTGGACTAAACTGCATGCCGTTACTGAAAGGCATCTCATATCCCAGGTCCATAGAGTTTGTGAACCACAAAGCCTAACACACAGTGCAATCCTGTGCAGGTCTATTCAGAGGCAAGTCCCACTGAGTTTAATGAGACTTAGTCCCAGGTTAAGTATGTATAGAATCGCAGCCACAGTTACACAGCTGTGTATGGCATACTACGAGTTCAAAAAGGCTCCAGCTTATGCTAGCTGCCTGGGACTGCAAAAACAGGGAAACTGTCAAGCACCTCACAGACCACAATCCATGGCTGATGGGCTACATTCAGCTTGGTAGGTCACAACATTATCTAGGGCTCACCTATCATTTTAGAATCCCAAGGCAGCCTCATTGCCCAAACTGGAATCCTTCTCCTTATTGTTTATACATCTCTTTCTACCCACCCACCCCCAATAGGTCCTAAAGCACAGATGCAGTTATAATACTTGCTTCCGCTGTTTTGGTTGCAAGTCAGTGAAGTGGGCCACTACTGCCCCTATGGCCAGCTTGTTTATCCAAGAAGCCCTTAGCTAAGCTGGGATCAGACCTTCCAGGTGTAAATCCAATATGAACCACACAGCCACAATTCATGCACATAGCTGAGCTCTCCCCAGCCCACTACTTTGTCCCCAATCAATTTCCCTGAGGCCAAGGGAGCCGTACTAGGAACAGGCAACCTGGTTCACACATTATTCTGATCCAGCAGATTTCACAGCAGTGCAGCCCCCTCCTCCCGTTTTCCTAAAGAATCCCATATGGTCCGGGTCCCTTTAAAACCTGCAGCCTCAAACCGTGACCTACCTTGGCAGAGGCCTTGCCCATCTCATCTATTATTGTCATGAGTTGCTGCTGCAGATCCACCCTGGACAGAAAAAGTCCGAGAGAGATTCACGCATGTTAAGAACCAGCAGGACCTGATCACAACAGAAGCCTGCAATAGGAGATTGCTCAAGTCCCCACAGGAGGAGACCAAACTTTGGTACATTAGAGACCCAACTGAGTCAGAAAAAAAAAATCAAGGTAATTGCTTGTAACCCAATTTTATGCACTTTTACTCAGAACTAAGTCCCCATTTCAATGGGACTTACGGCGCAATCCTATACAAGTCTACTCAGAAATAAATCCTACAGAGCTCAATAGGACTTAGTTCCAGTTAAGTGTACATAGGACTCCTGCAGCCTCAAGGAGCTCTTTCAATTCCAACCACTCAATTCCATTCTTCACCAGACGTTAAGAAGTCTTGGCAGGAGAAAGCCCATAGCTAAGTGGTAGAGCACATGCTTTGAATGGTGGAGGTTCACGTTCAATCCCTGATACCTCCACTTGAAAGACTTTTTAAAAGGTGGCAGGGCTGGAAAAGATCTTTGCCCAAGCCCCATTGCCAGTCAATGCAGATAGTAGTGAGCTAGATGGACCCTTGGTCTTACACCCACTCCAACACTTGCATTACTGTCATTTGACCTACAAGGACCACAGCTCCCATGGAGACCATTTAGAGTTAGACTGTCACAGTGGCCTTTTTAACAGTTCCAACACTGACCAACATCTTCAGCCCAGAGTGAGTTGAGCAGTGTCAAAGAGCACTACTGAAAGCACAAGCTATCTGGAAGCAATGTGGGTAGTTGCTAGACAGTCATCTGTGTGCACTGTTCCCTGAGCAGATCTCAAGAAGGAAGGTGATGAGAGTCCTGTCACAAAACTGGCAGCATAAAATAGAAGTGAGAAGCAAGAACGATAACAGATTATGGTGAAAACCCATAGATTTCCTTCTTCTCTGTCTACAAATGGGCTACTGAATACTTTTATGATCATCACCATCACTAAACAGCCTATGGTACTGTTTAGGCCAGGGGTGGCCAACCTTTCAGCATGAATGCTCCTGGCCCTTTAATGGTTGTATAGGTGAGGGTATTTCAGCAGGTGCCGCTGCTTTAGCAGCACCACCAACAATTGCAGCTGCCAAGATTCTGCCTTCTACACAACTCTTAAGAACGCAGAGGCCCTAATGGTGGAAGGTCGGCCACCCCTGGTTTAGGGAATAAGCGCCTTCATTCCAGAAGGCATCAATTTTAGAGGGTCCTCTTACATGCATCCAGATGGGCCCAATGACAAGTAAGGATGCCCAGATGATCATGCCAATGAGGCAGGACAGTGACATCATCGAACCAAGCCAGGACAAATAAGGTGAAGCCCAAGGATGCTCTTGGCTCTTGCTGGGCAGCAACTCTCCTGGGGGGGGGGATCTTTCCAGAGGGTCTTTTGCAGCCCTACCTGGAGATGCCAGGGACTGAACCTGTGACCTTCTGCATGCACAGTAGGTGCTCTACCACTGAGTTACAGCCCCGTTTCCCAATCGATGTCACAATTCAGTCATA
This sequence comes from Plestiodon gilberti rubricaudatus, assembly GCA_026170595.1. Classification (NCBI taxonomy): domain Eukaryota; kingdom Metazoa; phylum Chordata; class Lepidosauria; order Squamata; family Scincidae; genus Plestiodon; species Plestiodon gilberti. The sequence continues at coordinate 249,643,071 of JANXHW010000002.1, forward strand.
AAAGCTGATTGGGCGATTTTGGACCAGTCACTATCCCTCAGCCTAACCTACCTCACAGGGTTGTAAGGATAAAATGGGTGGAAGGAAGGAGAACCATGTACGTCACACCTTGAGCTCCTTTGGAAGAAAAAAAAAGGATAAAAAATATAATAAATACAGGGCTTGAGAAAATAGCCAGGATTCATTTCCATCCCTCATTCCAGCAGAATCGAGAAACTGATTCCTCAGCCATGTGGAAAAACCAGATGACCTCATTACTCCCTACTGTGATAATGTCATGGCTTTGGGGCCGACACAAGTCACAGCAGTTACTACAGCTGACCAAGCACATGAAAGACAAACAGCTAACTAGGCAAAGAGCCACAACAAAACAGAGACTGGTCTAAAAGTAGTGGGCGTAGATCCTTTCTGGAAGCTAATGCAAGTCCGAGTCTGTCGGAGCTAATGCAAGTCCGAGATCGTCCAAGAGTTAATTCACCCACGGAATCAGGTAACTCCAAAATAATGGAGTTTCCTACAGTGAACGGATCGGATGGAAGAAGATAACAGTAATTTAAGTTGTTAGTGTGCACAATGTACTATTTCTTTTAATCTGCAGCTGTGCAGATTTTCAAGTCTAAAGTTCTAGCAAAACTTTTGTTTGGTAGCCCCATTTGGATTTCAGCTGTCTCAATTATTGTTGAGCGAGTCCAGGCCTGCTTTCTATATACCCTATTGGTCTGAGTATAGGACTCACTTTTTTATCCTAATTTAAGTTTTTAAACTAGGGGTACGTCTTATAATCAGGCTGTTGCAATTTAATGCCAGTGATTTAATTAATTTTTTTTAATAGCACCAAACTTTAAGGGTGCGTCTTATACTCGGGACAATACGGTGCAATCTTTGCGGTCCCTCACAGCGTACCTTACGCAGTGCTGTATCTGGAAGCAGGCCTGCATAAAACTGAAACTCTGGCGTGGCTTAGATTGTTGAACTTTTGGCTAAGGGCTTGTTTTGCCGCTGACCAGAATAGTGTGTTTAGGAATATTCTATCCGATTCTGTCCTTTCTCCGGGCCTCGCCTTATTTTACAAAAAACTGCAATCCTTGGGGTTATTGTTAGACCTGATAGGGAGAGTTCCTTTGTTGATTGCTCTCAAATCACCCAAACCGGCCTATTCAATATTGAAAAGCAGGATTTGCAGGCAATGGCCCTTAAATCATGCTCACCTTTACATTTTGGTCTTTCATGGCCCTTGGACTCGGCCTCCAGTTATCCTTGCATTTTGCTTACCCCTTCAGAGCGCAAAGCCTTTATTTTGGCAAGGTTTAATGCCTTCCCTTCCAATGTCATGCACGCCAGATTTAGAGGATCAGCGGAATGCACTCAGGCCTGTTCATGCGACTTGCATACTACCGAGTCTTTGTCCCATATGATTCTTTATTGTCCCTATTAAAACGACCTGCGTCAACATCTTCTGCAGCCAATTATAAAATCTCTTTCTAGATCGGATACGGATATTATCAGTTTTTTATTGGATGGGGAAAATGAGAGTCGTACACTGAGGGTTACTTAAACTTGATTAGGCGTAACTCTTATTGTAATTCTAACCTCCTACAAGAGAATGACTAGGGTTATAGTTTCGCTTTGCTTAAACTATTAAACTATTATTGATTCTTTTATTTCATTTTACTATAATCTGCTGTATTAAGTTATCTTAAATAAGTGTTCTTGCACTTGTATTTTAGGTTGGCGGGGTTTTTACTCTCACTCTTGTATGGTTTTTTTATGCCATTAAAGGTTGATTGATTGATTGATATTTCTTTTAATGCTCCAAGACTGTGGCTTTCAAACTAGATTCTGATGTACTCTAGCTTTCCTTGGAAGTGCATTACAGGGTTCATCAAAGAAAAAGGCCAGCAAAGGAAGACAAGCTTCCCTGAAAGTTTCCCCGGCATTATTCATCTCCCCCCCCCCCACCCGCAATATACAGCCACAGAAGGCTGTGTTCTAGCTCACAATTTCTGCAAACATGGGGCAACTGTGAGATCCAGATTTCACATTAACTGAGTGTGCACCCATGAAAATGTGCTCCCAGGTTCAGCAGCAACTGTGCAGGGGTTACTTGGCAGACCAATCAATGCAAGAGAGGGTACCCTGAAGATATAAAGTTTGAAAACCACTACCCCAAGATCACAGACAGCAGGGACCACTATCGCTACAGGGCACTGTTCCTACTACGGTACATCTTCTCCATCTAAGGCAAATAGTACAACATCCACCGTCTTGAGACACTGGATGAAAGTAACTGTACATACAGCCAATTTTAAACACATCACATCATATGCATAACGTGTCTGTGTGTAGGATTATTGTCTAGCACACTTTTTATCAACCCTGATCAAACAGTTAAAAGTCACTTTCTGTAGCACAGGTTGTTGCTATTTAACACAGCCTAAAGCTTAATTCAGTTCTGTTAGAGCTATCTAAATCTTTATCCATTGGCTGGAAGACAACAAACAGGTGCTGATGCTAGTAATGTGGGGTAATGGATTTATGAATTATTATTCTGTATCACTTTTGTAGCCCACTCTTCCTTCAATGAGCTCAGGATGACATTCAAGAGGAACTCTATTCTCGCAACAACCCTGTGAGGTAGGCTATGCTGAGAGTAACTGAACCAAGGCTCACAACCAAATGGGGACTTCCTTCCCCATACCCAAGTCTATCTGCTCACTACCCAAGGAGGCATGCATAGTTTAATACCCATTATGCTTTGGGAATAAGGACAAGGAAATAACCGTTACCCAGCATGCCATGCACTTGGGACTACTGGCTAGAGACAATAGATGGGTGTAACCAATTCTAAACATAAGCACTTGGGGCAGTGAATAATATGGGCATAACGTCAGCGCGTATGTGAGTATATGCAGCAGAGATCCATTTTTTCCCATTACAGTATAGTCCAGGACAATAGCCAGGCAAGCAGTTATTATCCTTCCTTGGAGGGTAGCAGACAGATGTCCGGGAGGCTGGGTCACAGCTAGACTGACTGACTATAGCGGGAGTCAGGCTGAAAGGACACGCCGTTGCCATCGTTACCTGTGGGTCGTGGCGAACCCGGGTCCCTTTCGGCCTGACGGCTGCAAGTGCTGATCCACCGTCGTGATCCGCTCTCCGAAGAGCGCGTCCACGTCAAACGAGAACTCCATGCTCCCGGCATCCGGGTCCCTTTCTTTGCCTCCCCGGTCGCGTGGACTTCCGCCTAACAACGCAAGGGGACCGCCTCTGAGTGACGCGCTGCGTTCTCCGCTCCGTTGCCAGGCTGCCTCGCCCTAGCAACCACACCCCTATGCCCAGCCAGTGTCTAGACTTGAAGGCGCGTCCCCTAGGCACCGCAGTATAGTTTAGCGGCCGGCCATCCTGCAGCGATAGATCCAAGTTAGGAGAACCCAGCTTAATGTATACTCTTTATGTTCGTTTACTAGGAGTAAGACAATTCCCCTGAGCACTCAGTTCCCCTGAGCACTGACCTCTTGACCAAAATATGCAACTTATCCCTTAAAACGGCCACTGTGCCATTTTTGGATTGGAGGATAGCTAATGTCACGCCAAACTTTAAAAAAGGAAGGAGGGGGACCCGGGAAACTACAGGCCAGTCAGCCTAACATCTGTTCCAGGGAAGATGGTGGAAAGTCTTATCAAGGAAAAAAATCGGAAAACATATAGAAGAACAAGCTTTGCTGAGGGAGACTCAGCATGGTTTCTGCAAGGGGAAGTCTTGCCTCACAAACCTTTTAGAATTCTTTGAAAAAGTCAACAGGCATGTGGATGGCGGGAGAACCCGTGGATATTATATACCTGGATTTTCAGAAGGCTTTTGACACGGTCCTTCATCAAAGGCTCATAAGGGGGCAGGTCCTCCTATGGATTAGGAACTGGTTGAAGACCAGGAAACAGAGAGTGGGAGTCAATGGGCAATTTTCACAATGGTGAGAGGTGAAAAGCAGTATGCCCTAAGGATCGGGACTAGTGCTTTTCAACTTGTTCATAAATGACCTGGAGTTGGGGATAGGCAGTGAGGTGGCCAAGTTTGCGGATGACACTAAACATTTCCGGGTGGTGAAGACCAGCAGGGATTGTGAAGAGCTCCAGAAGGATCTCTCCAAACTGGGAATATAATTTTTTTTTGGGGGGGGGGGGAATATATTTTTTAATTTAAAAATCCATACTACTTCAATTGTACGTACCCGCACGTAAAAGTCTGTTACATAAATGCAAATAGTACTATTTCTCTACTTATTACATTATTTCTCTGTCTAACCTATCACTAATACATCACTAATACTATCACTCCCCTCAAGTTATCGGCAGAGTGGTCCCCTCCATCCACGGCCAAAACTTTACCCATTTAGCTCTTGGCATTCTGTTCCTTTCATACTCACTCAAAGTCTTCATTTTACATATTATAAAATTAACAGATGCCTCTGGTAATTTTGGTTTATTTGGTTTATTTATTTGGTTTATTTAAACTGGGAGAATGGGCAGCAAAATGGCAGATGCGCTTCAATGCAAGTAAGTGTAAAGTGATTCACATTGGGGCAAGAAATCAAAACTTCACATACACGCTCATGGCTTCAGAGCTGTCTGCGACGGATCAGGAGAGAGATCTTTGGGTGCTGGTGGACAGGTCGATGAAAGTGTCGACCCATTGTGTGGCGGCTGTGAAGAAGGCCAATTCCATGCTCGGGATCATTAAAAAAGGGATTGAGAATAAAACGGCCAATATCATTATGCCCTTGTACAAATTGATGGTAAAGCCACATCTGGAGTATTGTGTCCAGTTCTGTTCACCACACCTCAAAAAGGATATACAGGTGGGCCCCCATATCCGCTGGGGATATGTTCTAGGCTCCTCCGTGGATACTTGAAACCATGGATAAGAGCGAACACCCCCTCCATGGTTGCCTGAGGGCCCACCCACCCTGCCTCCCCTGCAGGCAGGAATGCTTCCCCCCCAGGCTCTTATTTTTCTTTCACCAAGCTTTGTTTCTTCCTTAAAACAAACAGAGAAGCAGCCTCCATTGCAGGCAAGTAGAACGAGACTAAGTCCTAGAGAGGCTCTGCAAGGTTTCTGTTAACCTTGCAGAGCCTCTCTAGTACTTAATCTCATTCGTAATAAGCAGCCAGAGGCTGCTTCTCCTGTTTCTTTAAGGAAGAAACGAAGCTTACTGGGAAAAAAGTAAATGCCTGGTAGGGTCCCCATGATCCGTGGATGACTGAAACCGTGGATAGTGAATCAGTGGATATGGGGGCCCACCTGTAGTTGAATTGGAAAAGGTGCAGAAAAGAGCGACCAGAATGATGCGTGGGCTGGAGCACCTCCCTTATGAGGAAAGGCTACAGCATTTGGGGCTTTTCAATCTAGAAAAAAGGCGCCTGAGGGGGGACATGATTGAGACTTATAAAATAATGCATGAGATGGCGAGAGTGGATAGAGGGAAATTCTGAGGATGTGGACAGGCTCCTTTGGAGTGTGAGGCCGACTGCCTGCCTGCTTGACCCTTGCCCGGCTTAGCTAATCAGATCTGCCCGGGAAGGGGTGGCCGAGTGGATGGGGAAGGTGGTCAACTCTTCTTTGGTGGAGGGGGTGCTGCCGCTCACTCTGAGGCGGACAGTGGTTCGACCCCTTCTGAAGAAGCCCTCCCTTGACTCCACAGTAATGGACAACTACCGGCCAGTTTCAAACCTCCCGTTTTTGGGCAAGGTAATTGAGCGGGTGGTGGCGTCTCAACTCCAGAGGGTCCTGGATGAAGCGGATTATCTAGACCCCTTTCAATCTGGTTTCAGGCCGGGCTTTGGGACGGAAACAGCCTTGGTGGATGATCTACGCCGAGGACTGGACAGGGGGAGTGCATCCCTGTTGGTTCTGCTGGACCTCTCAGCGGCTTTCGACACCATCGACCATGGTGTCCTTTCTGGGCCGACTGGCTGAGTTGGGGGTCGGGGGCACCGTTCTGCGGTGGTTCCGCTCCTACTTGGCTGAAAGGTCCCAGATGGTGGTGCTGGGGGACGCCTGTTCGGCATCCTGGCCCTTGAGGTGTGGGGTGCCACAGGGCTCCATCTTGTCCCCCATGCTATTTAACATCTACATGAAACCGCTGGGAGAGGTCATCCGGGGATTTGGAGTGGGGTGCTATCAATATGCTGATGACACCCAGCTCCATCTCTCCTTTCCACCTGATTCCAGGGTGGCTGTTGAGGTTCTGGAGTGCTGCCTGGAGGCGGTTGGGACCTGGATGAGGGCTAATAAGCTGAAATTAAATCCGGACAAGACAGAGGTTCTCCTGGTCCGGAAATCCACAACGCAGGTACTAGAGTATTGTCCTGCTCTGAATGGGGTTGCACTCCCTCTGAAGGAGCAGGTCCGCAGCTTGGGGGTCCGCCTGGATCCGCAGCTGCTCCTGGATTCCCAGGTGGTGGCTGTGGCCAGGGTGGCCTTTGCCCAGCTTCGGCTGGTGCGCCAGCTGCGACCGTACTTGGATCGTGCAGACCTGACCACTGTGATCCATGCCACGGTGACATCGCGATTAGATTATTGTAACGCGCTCTACGTAGGGCTGCCGTTGAAGATGGTTCGGAAACTGCAATTAGTGCAGAATGCGGCGGCCCATGTGGTCACTGGAGGTAGGCGGTTCGACTCTGTCGGGCCGCTCCTCCGACGGCTGCACTGGCTGCCGATTCGTTTCCGGGCCCAATTCAAAGTGCTGGTTTTGACCTTTAAAGCCCTATACGGCTTGGGGCCAGGATATTTGAGAGACCGCCTACTTCTATATAGTCCGGCTTGTCTCCTTAGGTCATCAGAGAAGGCCCTCTTGCAGATACCATCGCCCAGGGAGGTGTGAGGGGCGGCGGCCAGAAATAGGGCCTTCTCAGTAGTGGCACCAACTTTATGGAATTCCCTCCCTTTTGACTTACGAACTGCTCCCTCCTTGGACACTTTCCGGCGAGGCCTAAAAACCTTCTTGTTTAAAGAAGGCTTCTGAGCCCTTGCCTTTTAACATCCTCCTGGTACAGGTGGGGTGCTGCTGTTTTTATGTACTTGTTTTAATGTAATCTTTTAAAACTATTTTTAGATACTGTTTTTATTAATTGTCGTTAATTTGTTTTTAATGTTTTAAAATGTAACTATTTTTATTTTTATTTTTGTATTGTACTGCACTATATTTTCTTTTTGTTGTAAGCCGCCTTGGATCCCTTTGGGGAGAAAGGCGGGGTAAAAATACCGTAAATAAATAAATTCTTCTCCCTCTCGCACAACACCAGAACCAGGGGACATGCACTAAAATTGAGTGGAGGGAGAGTTAGAATGGACAAAAGAAAATATTTCTTTACCCAGCGTGTAATTCATCTGTGGAATTCCTTGCCACAGGATGTGGTGATGGCACCTGGCCTAGATGCCTTTAAAAGGGGTTTGGATAGATTCATGGAGGAAAAGACCATCACACGTTACAAGCCATAAGCAACCTCCTGGATTTAGAAGTAGGTTTTCTCTGTGCCAGGTGCAGGGGAGTGGCAGCAGGAAACAGGTTATCTTGTTGTCTGTGTGCTCCCTGAGGCATCTGGTGGGGCCACTGTGAGATACAGGAAGCTGGACTAGATGGGCCTTTGGCCTGATCCAGCAAGGCTCTTCTTATGTTCTTATGTAAATGCACACAGGATTACAGCTCTACATGTTGTTTTCCATAGAGAAATTCAAAGTAGTTTGAGAATCTGAGGCCAAGTTGCTGCAAGAGGTTTTTATCCAGAAGGCACTTCAGTGTCAAAATAAATATGAAACACATTTGTCACATCCGGAGAGCCACAACCAAATGTGGATTCCAAGCATGAGTCATTATAATTGCACACTATTTTACATTAATTACTACACTATATTTTGTAATGTGAAGTGGGCCCGCATATGGTTTTTCAGGTTTTCATGGCCGGCAAATATAAAATGGTCAAAAGTTTCTGGGCTGTGTGGCCACTCTGTCGTATATTATTATAATTAGAAAGTTGAAACTTTACGTTTCGCCTCCAACGTTGAAGGCATCCTCAGAAGCCTTGTGGCTACACACTGCGACTACCAATAAATACCTTCTTCTATTAGCCCAATAAATACCTTCTTCTATTAGCCCAGATGTTTGTGTTACAGTTAACTCTCACACACCTGATCTATGGGTTAATTCAACAGTTCTGCTAAAACTTACAAGCTGCGCATTCATTGATCCTCCTCCTTTTCATTGACCCTCCTGTGAACTTTAAAGTGGCCTCAACTGCTCTCATTAGCATGGTAACTCCTTAGTTATTTTTGGGTATCTTTTTGAACTCTATTTTAAGACAGTGGTCACACAGCCCGGAAACATTTAACCATTTTATATGGGCCCTGATAGTTTTCCCACATGTAATACTGATAATGTAATAAGAATTATGTTATACTTGTACTGCACAGAGCAGTATACAATCATAAAACAGCCAACTAGACCTATTATAAAAACAAGACCAATACTAAAATTATATATTTCCCCCAATAACTTATTTTAACTCCTGATCAAAACCAGAAAAGAATCTGGAAATGGGGGAGGAAAAGTTGATCACTGATTAAGGATGCCAGCGTGACTGGAAAAACACGACTCCCATGTTCTTTTGGCAGTTTGCCCATAGGATTACGTATTTTGTTCTCAAGGTTATTCCCACAACTGTAACAGCTAGAAACAAAGTGAATTAACTAGTTTCAGACCTCCCAGAAAAATAATCTGTGGCCTAAGTGGCTGCTAAAGATTGCTGAGTGAGGAAAAACGTCCCTCTAGGCTTAGTTAGGATTCTTAAAGACAAGACTGAGCACTGTGTTCAGCACTAAATGGGGCACATATCAGGAGCCTGAGAAGGCCGATGTCTTAATTATGTGCACCTAAAACAAAAATCTGCATATAAGAGCCTATAAAGCAGAAATGCTCTCAAACGTTTCAGTCTCTGGAGCCCTTTACTTTGGGGAGCCCTGCGGGCACATGCCCAAAGTGCTGGTGCAAACTAGGCAGGGGGCACACTCCAGCCACTTATGGTGTGCTTGTGAAGCCCATGAAGGGGTCAGGGGGCCCCAGGGTGAGAAACAGTTGCTCTAACCTGATTGACAGCACAATTCTATGCCGGTGAAGTCTCACTATACTCAACAGGCCAGGGCTTACTTACGCCTAAATGTGCATAGGATTGCAGTCATACATCTGCAATCTTATTCTCTTTTAAGCCAAACAACAAGCATACCTAAACCTGAGAAAACAGTAGTTTTTTTCCTTTTAACACACACAAAACCCTTAATCAACCAGTCAGAATTCTGCATATGACTAACCTTAAAAAAGTCACACATTCTCTTAACCCCTTACCTGCCTGCCTATTAGGTCAGTATCTCTAGACTGAGCCCCTCTAAGCAGGGACCTGTCCTCTCATGTAAAGCTCCATGTAAATGGATGGCCTTCTATAAACTCAAAAGCTTACACAGCAAATGTTATTTGGTCCTATTTTACTGATCTTGGAAACCTGAGCCATTTAATTATTTGATTTTGTCTGTAAAGTGCTTTGTGAACTTTGTTGAAAAGCAACATTATTAATAATTTTGTTCAAATAGACCAACACACATCCCTGATTTTGATAATGTAAGGTACATGTCATTTTTATGAAGAAATTACAGACTATCAATGCCAAATCTGATGATAATTTTTCAACAAAGTATATCCTCAAATGTGAAAGTTGCTTCAAATACTGGGTGTACGTTGCACACACATTACACACTTGTTATACTCTCTTCAATAAGCATTGTGAGGTAAGCTATGGTGAGAAATCACAAGTTGCCCAAGAGATGAGTAGGAATTTGTATCAGTTCCTGAAAAGTCAAAACTTAGCACTTCCAGCCACTGTTCTAACAGCAGCAACAGGTACTGCAGCAACAGCAACAGGCAACTGCTGGAAAAATGCAGTTGGGAACTGCATGTGTTCATTACATTTACAAAATACATATAAAATGTCATCTGTCTAAAGTTGTCTAAAAACATCATCACTGTCACTGAACAGTGCAATCCTACCCAGCGGTGTAACCAGCGGTGCAGCAAGAACAAGGCCCTAGAACGGAAAGGGGATTCAAATTCCCTCCAAACGGGGATTCAAAGGGAATTTAAATCTCCCCTCCCAAGCCTCCCGCCCTGCCCTCCGCCGCAGGTTACACCAGTGGTGTAAGTTGGATAGGATTGCGCTCTAAAGTTGAACATGCTTTTGGTGTAAGAAAAATGGTATGGTGACCCTAAGTAGGACTTTGCAAAATCTTGATAACAGATTTAGAACTGGTGGAAATTAAAAAAATAATGTAATCTTGTTTGCGTCATTTGTTCTGAACCTTTGGAGGTCAGGCACGTCTCTGCTTGTAATGAGGCACACAATGTTAAAATGTAACTGATCTGAGACTATAAAGGTTATCAATAAATTCTTGGCCATCACATTTGCACACACCACTTGGCACTGCTGAGGGCTAGACACTAACAAAGAGTTAAAGCAAAAGGGCGTTAAGATTTTGAAGCACATTTACCACTCAAAAGTGTCTTGAGGGCGGCGTTTCAATTACCCTGCCTGCTCTACCCTTGTTCTCCAGTAAGAGGCACTTTGAAAATTATGAACAAGACTAAGAACAATTGCACAATCACACACAATTAAGTTACATGTGACAGGGACCAGACCATTGGTGGAATGTTGCACTTAATTACAGTATATGACGTCTCCTGCGGCCAAAATACTTGATGGCTTGCACAGCATTACATTTTCTGGAACCAGCCCTTGGTATGATAGGAAATGCAACATGGACAAACTTACCAGACTACCTACAGTCCTTCTCAAATGTTCAGAATCACACAAGGGCTTCCTAAAATAATGATGGGATTACAGAGATAAATAACTGAAAAACAGTACTTGGTTTTAAAGGTCACTAGTGACCTTTCAAACATTCCCACATTTGACACTATTTCCCACTATGAGAATTACAACAGCAGTCTTGTTTTTCTGTGGAGGCTATTGATTAGGAAAAGCAAGTTTCTAGGACTGCAATCCTATACTACTGGAGAGTAATTCCCATTGAATAAAATGGGACTTTTAAATCTTACTTAGAACACTTTAAGGTAAGCGTGTAAACACGTTAAGACTGTAAACATAAGGCACAGGCCATGTACAAGATGGTCACCATCCCTCAGACTAACATATCTTAGGAGGAACAAGGGGGAAAAGAGAGAAATTACATCATGAGCTCCATGGAAGAAGGGTGTCCTACAAAGATGACAAATTTAAAATTTCAGAGGCTCCCAGCATGAAGCTATAGAGTTGAGATTTATTAGCACACGTGATATAGCAGAACTCTGACTCAAGACTAGGAGTGGCTCACTTACTACAGAAACTACTTGACTCATTTTAAGAGCTTATTTTTATTATCCATCTTGCTATGCCAGTTTCAGTGTCATCTCTTCTAACACCACAACATATTTGTTCATCTTTAAGGCAGCACAAGACTTTTTATTGTGAGAATTTGTACAAACCAATCTGTACCCCAGGGACGAAGCAGTGTGTTGGCCTGGGCCACCCCACCCCTCACCCATTTTATGATTCGAAACTGTTCCTCCTTAGGGCTTTATTCATTCAAAGGGAAAGGAGGAGCAAAACTGGTTAAGAAGTACAACAGGAGAAGGAAGTGGCGGAAATGCAATGTGTCACAAATTTGTTTGCCTGTTCTGAATATCATTTAGCGCCATGTTACCTGGGGCCAGCAGGCACCTTGTCTTGCTTTCCCTGGACTTGCCCTCATTTCACAGCATGACTCTAACGTTCTAGCCTTTCATAGAACCCTTCATTCGAGATGTTGCTTTCACAGACCAGCTCTCTCTCTCTCTCTGGTGTTCGCCTCAGTGCGCTTCAGCTTCAGATAACACAGGCAACCTTGATTGTCACTCAAGCGTTGCAGCTGCAGCTTCACTCCCCCACAAAGACTCTGAAGCTTATTTGGTGCGGGGGGGGGGAGGGAAGAAACCGACATGATAGTTTCTGCTTTTGTCTACCCTTGTTCCCTCCTCATCAGCCAGGCCTCATGTTTTCAGAAAAATGTCAGCACCACAGTTGACATTTAAGGGCTTTAATTTTATTGACACTGGGAACATAAGTGAATGAGAAAATAGGCGGTCTTGAGAAAAAAGGTGGTGAATGAGAAAAAAGGCAGCTTGACAGTCAAGTCAAGCTGCCCTTTGAAGGACTTTCAAGGACCAACACCACAACTATTAGAAAATGTGTGATTCTGTCCACTGCCACCAGCCAGACTCAAGGAGGACCAGTTTCTTCCTTCAGGTAGTTCTTGTAAATCCTCCTGATACGTTTAATCTCCTTCTCAGGGGGCTGCTGCCAATCATACCATTCATACCAGGCGACTTTGCTCTGCAGAGCTGGGGACGGAGGAGTTTTGGTGACAGCTGGATGCTGGTTGCTACAATCCTCATTCTGATAGTTAGCGAAGGGGACATGGATGGATAGGAAACCTGAGGGAGAGGAGAAAACAGCTTAAGTATCTTCAGAAAGGAGGAACTCAAATACTTGCTTTTCCATGGCTGGAAAATCCCACAGTAGAGTTTGGGGTATGGATTGGTCTCGCATACAGTCCTGCAAGCACCCTCATCTTCCAGCCTATTGCCATACCCCATTATTACATAACATCCTCACCATTGTCTCGAGCCTGCTGAATGGCTTGGGTAAGTTGTTTATACTTTTTCATACAGACACCTGCAACATAAAGAGGGAAAGAGTAGATAATGGAGACTGCTGAGGGTCCCAAGAGATTTTCCTTCTGAGGAAAGATGTGGATTCTACCCCAGTGTTTACATTTTAGAAACAGGAATGGCAAAACAGGATCTAAAACTTTCATGGCCGGCCAGAATATACAACGAATGCGGTTCACATACCGGATAAGAGGCCATGTGGAATTCCAAAAAAAAGTTTATGTTGATAAAAACCCAGTTTACCAGTTTTACCAGCAGATAAGGAAACGCTACGGTCATTTTAAATAAGGAAGATTATTTAAGTGAAATTAATGGGTTATTGGATCCTACTGTTTATAATATTTTAAAATTAACCCTTCCACGAGTGGTCTCATAACTTGGGAGTCATGAAGCAGAAAGGACTTTACAATTATGGAGCTTGGACATAATGAATTCTCTATCAAGCCAAAGAGAGACAATATATTAAGTATAGATTCTCTCATGTGCCACTTTGAAAACCAAGTTTCTTTATCATAAGCGCCACTGTAGGCAAAATGTTTACCACACCTTAATTATAATTTGCTAGGCCCTCCAAGAGGTCCAATTAAAAAATAAAAAACCCTTATCTGTGGCAGTTCCTTGGCTGCCAGTACGCCCTCCTTGTTCTGAATTGCCAACTGACAGCTCCTTAAGCAATTTTATTTGCTTCTTGGATGGTCCTAACAGATTTCAATCAAGGTGCAATTTTAAAAAATGTACACATTTTCATTGTTAAGGAAAGACACAGCGTTCTCAGGTTGTTAGAAAGCTCTGCACTTTGTTAACCATCTATCTTTAGCATACTGTATGTTGGAGATACCCAAATGCAGATTCCCCACTATGCGTTTGACGTGTTTTGTGAAAACCGGAAGAGGGCATCGGAACGCAATTGCTGCTGTTTAGAGCCTTAGGGAGGCCTGTGGAGGCGGCAGCAGCCCCCCCCCCCCGATCCTTTGGTGAGCTGGCAGGACAACCAGGCACGTTGAAAAAAAGCATTTTCGAGTTGGCGGAGAGGCACCTGGTGGGGCCACTGTGTGATACAGGAAGCTGGACTAGATGGGCCTTTGGCCTGATCCAGCAGGGCTCTTCTTATGTTCTTATGTAGGGTGCGTTCCTGGAGCGCCGCCGCTTGGTCTGGCCGCCATCCCCCTTAAAAGAATATCACCTACTTCCGGAAAAAGTGGTGGGTCGCGACCCACCACTTTGAGAACCCCTGCCATAGAGAAATGACTAAGTTAGCCACCACCTGAAGGATGAGGATATACCTCTTGTAAGTGGTTCACTGAGCTGCAACCACCAACTGAATAAAAAACCACTTCAAAAGGACTGAGATTTGACCAACAGGGAAGATTCTATGCAGACAAACGTGCGACCAAAGGAACCCCCTCCCCAAGCAATTCCATTCCTAGGTTACTAGAAGTCCCTGCTGAAAGGAAGATCAGATGAAACAGTAGGGTAAAAGACATGCAAGACTTCCATCAAATGACAAACAATGCCATAGGAGCCAACAACATGCAGAGCTCACTGTGAAAAAACAACACTTTCTTTTTTTTTGTTCCCTCCCTTCCAGAATAAAAATATCAAAGGAGAACACACACCCTACAAGGCTATAAAAAGTAGAAAAATCAAGAAAGCAACAAAGCTCTATCACAGCCCCATTCCTAGAAGCAAAACAGGACCAGAATTGAGAGTGGCTTGGCCCCTCACACTTTTGAATGACAGGCCCTGTCAGGAGCAAGTGGGAGAAGCAACCCAGTAGAGCAGTGTTTCCCAAACTTTTTCAACCTGTGGCTCCATTGCCTCCCCATTACATTATGTTGATGCCTGCCAATTGGTATTGCACTGTTTTCTGAGAGGATTCCATGGCACTCCGCGGTTCCCCTGGCTGGTAGCCACGCCTCCCAGTTTGGGAACCACTGCAGTAGAGGATACCGACCTTCACTATGAGAAAACTATCAATTTTATTGTGTGAAACACACCCCACCCTGCTATTCTTATATTAAAAGAGAGAAAAATAACTTTCAATCCACTTTCTGGATGGCATTCATAACAAATTCTTAACATTTGGGTACATTCAAAATTCTTCACTGGATAACAGTATGTAACCACCACGCTGTAGGGTAATCAGCATTAACAGCAGCTTGCAGATGCGGGGCTCAAAGGGAGACAAGCTCTGAATGAGGAACTTCCTGATTTGCTGCTCAGTTTTTTACGGCACAATCCTGTGTATCTAAGCACCCTTCCCTCAAGATGCTCCCTGGCTGCCCTGGGGCCTTTAGGCCAGCCGCCACAACTTACACAGGATTGGGCTATACTACACTACCTCTCTCAGAAATCTCAATCATTTTATAAGCTATCACACCCCAATGTCTTTTTTCTGGAATTAAAAAAACCCTCAAAATGCTTTAGCCTTTCATTACAAGGAAAATGCTTCAAACCCTTTATCATTTTGGTTGCCATTTTGTGGATTTTTCCAGCTCTATTAAACCTTTTGAGATGGAGGAAGCAGCTGGCTATGCCTACATTCAATACTCAGACCATCATTTCAAAACACAACCTCGTTTCAAAAAGATACAGATTTAGAGTTCTCTTGCTTACATAGCCAGAAACCTAAAGATGGAATTCCACAGGGAGGGGAAATAAAACGAAACAGAAGCAGTGAAGGACAATGGGAGTCTTACCTGTACGAGTCGGATGGTAAGTGATGCCTGTGTAGGGGCAGATGAATTGTTTCAGGAGCTTCACATTCTGTGGGATGAAAAAGAGACATTAGAATAGAGGAGACTATAGAGAAGTTTGGGCAAAAGTCTTTCCATATTAAGGAACCATGACGACACTTTTAAACAGGTCAACAGCCATGTCACTAACACATACACATCAAACTTTGTTCAGAGTACAGAGCACGGCTGAATGCCAAAGGAAATCAACATACTGTATTAACAGGCATAATTAACTTGGCATATAGAATAAGATTTCTTAGCACAGAATTTTGATTCTGTTGTGCCCCGAATAACAACAGCCTGGGAGGGGGAGAGAGCGCTTAGGCAGAGATGCCAAGTCACCCTTGAAGGATTCTAGCATTCACCTGCATTTTGCCCAATTAAGGTCCCCAGGGAGAGCCCCGAGTTCACATGTCAGATGGCCAATAAGTCGGCAATCGTATGCACCCTTATTAGGGAATAAGTTCCACTGGATACAGTGGGACTTACTTCTGAGTAAATATGCATAGGATTGCCCTGAAAAACTATTTCAGACAGTCTCATTTTGTGGTGTCTGAGCTACTGTGATGGTGATGCAGGACAGAGCCTTCTCTGTGGTGGCACCAAAGCTGTGGACAGCCCTCCCTGGATAAATGAGCCTTGTGCCTTCTTAATGGTTTTCAGATGCCAGGCCAAGGCAGCCTTCTTCTGAAGAGTTTTTAGTTATCCTTTCATTTCTGTTGCTCTGATTAATGTGGCTACATTGGTTTTTAGGCTACATTGGTTTTTATTGGGTGCTCAACACTCCCCAAATCTTAAGACACCCAAAGCATTATTGGATATTGTTAGTCGCTTCAGAAGCTATTTAATTGAAAAATATTTTTATATTTCAAAAGACAGATATATTATTCTTACCCTATAATCCAGGAAGAGGTTTTGGTCTCTGCAGATGGGACAGGGATTCCCACATATGTTCTTTCCTCTCTGCAGGAACAAAACACAATTGAATGTTCAGTTGCCAGTTGAACATCATTAAAAAAAAAAGAAGCAGCAGCAACTTGCCCAGATAACACTGGGACTTGGAAACACATCAAATTGGAGAGCTGTAGTTAATGAAAATATTTTCATATACACACACAACTGCACAATTTACTCAGAGTTCCATCAGGCTGACTGGCATCAGCTAAACCTGGGTTTACACTCAAACACGCATACATGTATGTGCACACATACACTTGTTTTTGTGTGTTTTTAAGCTAAGCTATAATAAGTTTCTTTCTAAAATAATCTGGTTTAAAATGAAAGTAGAACTAGAATGCAAAAATATTACATCTTAAACCCAAACTAATGACACTTTTAAACCCTTATGAAAAGCTGTTTTCCTTTATAAAGAACGAAATACGGGGAAAACATCTCTGCCAGTTAGCACAATAGATCAAACTGGTCTTTATCCTTATACACAAGTCACCTCCTCTCCCGCTAGCTTTTTGCCACTGAAGCACTTCTAGCATTCCTACACGCACTGAACTACGTGTCATGATTTCTGAAAAGCTCTGTGTGTTTTTTCAGGTGGCAGTAAGATTTTTTAATTAAAGTTTTTAATTTTTCTCCAATACAGGTATACACCACGCAGCGACGTTCCAGCGAACAAATGACCACATATATGAAGGTGGTCTTGCTGAACTTACCAGGCTAGCTTCCTTCCATTCTTCTATGCGCTGAACCGGCTAGCCAGTGTTTCACACGCTTTCCGTTAGCGCTTTTGTCAGCTAGTTCCTTTCTTCCTGCTTTCCCGGCCCCAGTAAAGCATTCTGGGGTGCTACAGGGCTGCCCCAAGGTATTGTGGGGTGCGACCTGGCAGCCATTAGCAGTTATCTGGGCAACGACTGACGTACCTAACAACGGGGTTTGCTGAACAGATCCCCATCGTTACACGGTGCATACCTGTATTTTTATTTTATTGTATTTTATACAATCTATCTATCCTTCATCAAGAAAAACATAAGCTTCAAGTATCCAAAGCATGTCAACCACCAAATTCGTTAATGTTTTCCGCTTATTTTCAACAACAGGACTTCAAAATATGAACCTGCCTTATGCCAAGCCAGCTGATAGGTCCATCCAGCACAAGCCAGCTGTTTTGAGCTACATACCTTCCAACTTTTGGACAGTCTTCTGGAATGGAACCAGTATTTATGTTGGGGATTTAGTGTATGTGTGTGTGTACATTGCTTCTCGACCTTCTGGCTGGGAAAGCAGCTCAAAACAGCTGGCTTGTGCTGGCCCCAGCACTATCACACATGCACGAAAGCAGCACAAAAGATGCATTGCGTGAAAGCTCCGATGCAACCGTTTATGAGTCAGACGTCCAAAAGTTGGGGAACCAGTGTACTGTCCACAGTTGTTCAGGGTTTCACTGAGGAGTCTTTCCTAGGCCCTATCTAGAAATGTCAGGGATCAAACCTGGGACTTTCTGCATTCAGTACGTACATTCAGTACACGTGCTCTGCCACTGTCTTCTTCAATTTCCATCAAGTGTACAGAAAATACATTCCACATCCTGCACAGGTACCCCTCCCACCTCTACTGTACCTCACTTGTCCGATAACACTGAACCAGTCGGAGGACAGAAGAACGCTCATGGCCAAAAAAGATACAGGGGAAGTATCACTACACTGTCCTCTTGGAACAGGGCAGATTAAAGAAAATGTAAATATTTCTCTCATGATCCCACAGCTTTTGCTTCCATCTTGCTAAAAAAAAAAAAAACCCTGTCAGACAGGAAAAAGAAGCATGCAAATTAAGCAAGATTGATCTGTATTACGCATCACTGATAACAAATTTAAAGGTTTCCCCGGCATAGAACCTGAACAATTTGGATGTGAAGTGTTGGCGGCTGTTCATATTAGCACCAAGTATCCACTTGAGAGTTCAATTCTCCTGGCTCACAAACTTCCCGAAAGAGAAATGCACTCACAATACAAGTCTTCCGGGTCTTCTGTGGTGGAATTTGGCCCTTGTGATTGCGCCTGTAGCCGAACCAGACAGGATTGCTGCCATATTTTTCTATGTATTCTAGAGGCGAGAGGAGAGTTGCATCATTCACAGTAGTAGTTTCCCAAAGTTTTCCAAAAATGCAACACAGCAGAAGCCCTCAGTGCTCTCAAAACTGTTCAGATACAGCTACACATTGACAATCTTCATTACTACACTAAGATGGATGGAAGGAATATATAGACTGACTGACAGAGATGAAAAGGGAAAAAAAAGATCACACTAAGAAAAAATGTATCCCAAGCCCTTGTGTGTTTTCAAGGGGAAACACATTTCTGCAGCAGAACTCGCTGTCCAGGAAAGCTCTCCATCCCATCCCATCCGGCTCCTTCCATCGCACATGGGCTAACAACATCCTGTCTAGAACACAGCACTCTATGGCAGTTCGCACACATACGCCGGAAGTCCCACTGACGGCAGAAGCAAACGATTGCTGCTTATATATTGTCATTGGTACAGCGTATTTTCCTCTTTATTGCTTTTTACTGTAGGTTCTATTATTGTATTTGTTTCATATTGCAGGCTGCCTTGTGCCTGTTTTCGATAGGGAAAAGCAGCTAATAGGGAAAAACTGCTAAAATGAGTAAAATAAGTTATTGAAAAAAAACCAGCAAAGGGAAACTGAGAAATTTCTCCATGACTTCCCTTACTTCAATTCTCCTTGTGTAGAAGGGGAAAGAAAAATGGCATGCAAACAATACAGGAACCAACTCACTTGCTCCATATATTTCTATGGAAGTATAAGACCAATGCAGAAGACCAAATGCAGCTCATGGGACACTGCAGGCAAGAAGGGGGGAGGGCAACCTATTACAAGTGTGTTGGCATGATTCTCTCTAGCATCCTCCCTGCGCCTGGCCAGAAATCAACAGGGCTGAGGCAGACTTGTCTCTCAACTAGTCTGCGGGGGGGGGGGGGGGACCAGGAGCCAGAGTGGGCTTGTCTAGGCAGTACAGCCTGACTGGATGTCAGAAATGACCCCCCCCCCATTAAAGTTTCTTCAAGTATAGTCCCAAAAAACAAGGAAAATCTGGCTCCAGCAAGTGCCACAAGCTGAACTGCAAACCTCCAGCCATCCACAATGGCAGCAACAGAGAAGACTGGTTCTAGAGGATGGGGGAGGTGCCTCCTGCCTAGCCCTCCAGCTGACCTTGCTTCAAAAATAACCTGCTTCCTAATGGATGGATCAGAGAGCACCCCAAAGTCATGGAACAAGGAGTGCAACAAGAAGGGAGAAACAAGTCAAAATAAACATTTACGTCCTGACGTTAGAGGACCTCTTGCTTGTAGCAAGAAAACACTGAGACAGTGCTTCTAACAAAGCAAACAGTTGTTTCCAACTTGACGTAAGAAACTAATTTGGGTTTGCCTATAATGTAAAATAGCGTCAACTGTTTGTAACTGGGCATTAGATGTTTCTAACTTGGTTAGAAAAGAGTGCAAACTTTTGAGCACAGACATTCACTTAATCTGTGACAAATGTACCATAGTGGAATAGATGTTATGCCCTGTTCTGCTAAGGCACACCACTCATAAGGCACACCTGTCTTTCACGCACACACACACACACAGAGCTATCCTTGCGTTCCCCAGATACCTTCACTCTCCAGGTATTCCCAAGGCTTCTCTTTGAATTGTGATTCGGTGTCCAAAGCAACTGCCTCTGTTGATCCAGCTAGGCTGGACTCTGTGCTAAAAATCCGAACTAGCAATCGCTCAGGCTGCAGGAGAGACACGCTGGGCACATTCTAAGAGAAGACAAAGCAAAACAGGGCAACTCTTAATGGCAGGTATCAGTAGGACTGTCAGGGGAATGGCTTACAACACAATTTCTTAATCGTGTTGAACCAAACGCAGGTCACCTTGAGCATACCTTAAGAGGTGAAGACATCATATAAACGCCCAGATTAAAAAACAACAACAACAACTGTGGTTTAAGAGGTCAGAAGCAAGCTTATGTGTCTTGTATCATCCCATCTCTCACTTCTCTTTCCTTTGCTTGTCAGTATTAACCATGGTTAGCCTTAGCTTTAACATCTACAGTACACCAACACTAACCAGGGTTGGGTTTTAGTCAATTTAAAACCAGGAGCTGAAGCTTACGGTATTTACAAAACCTGGTTAAGTCTGAACCAGCACGAATAATGGTTAACAATGACAAGGGAAGGAGAGAATTGCTCTAAGAGGGAAATGTCTGCTCCCAATCTCTTAAACCCCAGTTAACAAGCAAGCTTTATGTCTGCAAAGCACTGATTTGTTTTTCAGAGCTATACGTTTTTCAAGTAATAGCCAGATTCTCTGCAGAGTTGAGCACACCCAAGCCCATTGATTTCTAAAGGCTTCAGTGTGTCTAACTCTCCTTAGGAATGAACGGATTGTAAAAAGATTATTTTAAATAATAAAATTGGATGCCTGTTTAAAAAAGGAAAGCCCCCAGTTTATCAAGTCTGTCGCAGTTCCAGTGTAAAGTGTTTTCTAACTCATAGTGTTTTCCAAAATGGGATGCAGCACTGGAAACAATTGATTCTTACATGAGTACTACACATGAGTACTCTACTACCAGGAGTAAAGAATGGTTCTGGGATTTGGGGAGACCCTAGGGTAAATGACTCCACAAGTTTGACCATGTAGTCTGTTCCCTTGATGCTCCAATAACTGTGGATATGTAAAGTGTCCTGAGGAATCCCAAAACTGAAACATCTGGATGATAGACTGCAGATGTTTGCTCTTTGTAACCAATTATAAACTGGAATTGGCATGTCACATTACAGGGTTTTTGATAGTCTGCATGGATTTTCTTCTATGGGACCTGGATACAGGATTGGACATCCTAAAAATCAGAGCTTTGAACCTACGGCTGACCCAAGGAATTGGACTATTTAGAGAGAGACTAAGTTTGCTTCGCAGATGTTTTAGGCAAGGATAAGAGGGAGTTATATACACCCATAACTTTTGAGAACAGCAGCCTTTTCTCTTTGGAATGCACTGTTGAGGAGAAAAGATATTTGATCATCTCTGCACATGAACAGAGTGCTTTTATTTCACCACCACCTCTACTGTTGTACAAGCAACATCAATAATTCAGATGTGAAATAATAGAATTATATTCTAATAGAATGCTAATGGGGCAAAAATAGTCATCAGTAGCAGTGGAGGAAGGGTAGAGGGGAAGAGCTGCAGCCCATGCTAAATGATGTAGGTTTCATCACATAGTGTAGTCTAACTTCTAAGCATGTTGACTGGAACCTTAACCACTGTGACCAACCCAGTGTGCTTGATCTTACATTATTGTATCAGATGCGAAACAGCTAAGTTTAAAAGCATGCCAACACACTGAGCACATCTGCTGAACGGTCCATGTGCCTCAAGGACAGAAGAAAGATTTACTGATCTCAACAGAAGTAGGCATGCCTAGAAACACATCGACAGGATTTAAAGCTATGCTCCCCAATGCACAAATCCAACAATTTATCAATTTCTGTTACTACACCGCATTTAAAAATTGTCAGTTTAATTAAGACTATTTTAAAAAGAACCAATTTCTCCAATAAACACCACAAAACACAGAGACAGTGTCACAAACTATAGATTTGCCATTTTTTTCAGTAAAGAACTATGACATTTTTAATTTAATGGTTCTATGACAGGCATATCAACGGGGGGGGGGGCAGTTTTTCCCCAGAATGAAAATTAAGAAACGCGAAATCAGTGAACATAAAGCTGTAACGAGGGACAGGACCCTGGGTAGGGAAAAGGATCAATCACAAATCCCCCCCTTTTTTTAAAGAAACGAAAATTGTCCCGCGGAAGTCAACAGCAGTAGAATGCCTACGACAGCAACCCAAGGCATGTTTACCAAAGCGTAGCTCTTTAGATGCAATGGAATTTACTTAGTTTGGAGTAAACATGCATTGGACCGGTCGTCTACATACCATCATGTAGCTTTCTTTCTAAAACATTAAAATTAAATTTCTTAAACTTTTTCTTGCCGAGTAATTAGTACAAGTCAAATTAATACAAGTAATTTTCAGACAACAAATATATACAGGAGATGCAATTGTGCGCGGAACTGACCGACAATGTTACATTCAACATATTTCATTATTAATGTTAATATTAACATATTACTATCATTTTTACTACATCCTAAGCGAGCTCTGTAATAATAAGGTACAGGCAGCTCCTCACCTGGACCCAGAAAGGCGTTCTAACGACACCACGGAATGCCAAAAAGCCCACCGCCCTTCTAAGCAGCATGGTGGCACTGGAGGCCGCCATCTTGAGAGACGAATATCTTCACGCATGCGCCAAAGCTCGAAAGCCTCAAGGTCACTTTGAGAGGATTTCAAATGGTGCCGAAATGTTAAATTATATTAACCACTAATACTGTAACATTAGTATTATTAATAAGGGTCACCTAGACTTGAGAATGCTTAACGTTTTTCCTTATCCTTTGAAATAATTTCACTCTCTGTATCGTTTATTTTTCACCATGAGCTTCAATGACGCACATACATACTAGCAATGCCAATTATGTTTATATGTCACAAAAGTTTTATGTTCCCAAGTGCCTTTTTTTTTTTTAACGCGAATCTTGAACAGACGCACAACGCTTCGCACAACAAAAGCTGCGCCACAAGCAGCGGCGATCAAAAGCAGCAAAACTTCCTTGCGCATGGGCAAACAGATTACTACTGCGGCGATTACTCTGCCAACGTCCAAACGGTGCGCATGCTCAGTTTGAACCTCCATCTTTCGACCTCCTTCCCCATCCCCCAGCAGCAAACTAGGGCGGAGGCTGCGCGCGTGCACATCGCCAACGTCGCGAATATGGCAACGGCTAACGCATGCGTATCTGGAGTTTACTAACTGCGTCACAAACTGTAGAGGCTTTAAAAAATCAATTTATTCAAACCATTGTATTGCAATTCAAAATAGAATTCAGAAAATATGCGAAGATTTAAATTTTGAAGCGTATTTAGTATATTGAGTGTCGGCGTTCGGTAGGGGAACGCGCTCTAGGCTTTGTTCTCTATCCGCAGCGCGCGACGTTGGGAGGGGGCATTTGGAAGAGGGAGCGGCCTCATATAAAAGCCTCTGCGCGCGCCCAGTTCGGCCATTCTGGGGTCTGTTTAAAGGTGAGTACGGTGTTGCTGGGAACGTTATCGTGGGGAACGGTTTGGGAGGGGACAAAAGGGGGTTACGTTATGCTTTCTTATTCTTCCCCGTCACCCCAAGATGTTGTAATTAACATTTACAAGCAGTAATTATTTGTTTGGCTGTAGTGAAGGTAAATTGCCCCGTACAACGAATTCTTAAAATCAATTCCTAATAAAGACCCGAGCCACTGAAAGTTGAGCAACTAAATTTGAAGTTTTCCTTTTTAATTCCGTACTGTTTTTCCCCTGTGATTTTTCTCCAACCCCCCCCGCGTGCGTGCCTTTAGATTAGCTTTACGTGATCAGTTCACATAACTTCGTTAAATAAATTCTGTATTTTTTTTTAACTTAAGATATTTCATGTATGTTTTTTTCTCTCAAAAAGCTTAACTTTGTAATTTTTTTGTCGTCTTGTTCTAGGTTTGCTTTGGTCTTGAGACACGGACGAACTTGCTTCGTGAAGCAAAGGGAAAAATCCCCCCACAGTTGCGCTTCTGAGAAGACACACAAAAAAAGCCAGCTACATTTCTGATCCGCCTGTCTTGGGAAGCTGTTACATTTCTTGACCTGAAGGAGAACAACAGCCACTAAAAACATAAAAAAACAAAATTAATATCTAGCAACAACCTTCCCTGGTCTTTTTTACCAAGCAACTTTTTGTTTCTTATTGACCATCAAAAAAAGTTGCTTATTTTTAAAAATGAGAAAATCAAAATTCATTTTTTTCTTTAAAAACACAGCTTAATCCAAAAAAAGCTAAACCTTGAGGCGCTGTCGACGAGAAAAATAATTGGATAGTAAGTGTCGCATTTTCAACCAACTGACCAAAAAAAATTCATCCGTGTCGAAGTGAGCTAACGGCACAAAGAAAAGACCAAAAAAAAATGGAGGGGAAGTGGGATTTGTTTGAGGTGTTAACCCTTAAGACGCAGGCATTTTGCCACCAAAATGCATATTTATAAGGAGTATGATGGTCTCTTAGATAATCCATCCTCTCCAGGACTGTCAAGGGTTAATGAGCTCCCACATAACAGATGGTGGTGACTGGGCCATAAAGTACTACTTCTTTGTGTGGGAGACGAGGAAATTGAGCTAAATAAGCAATCTGTACATAAAGATTGCAGGGTAAGAGTTGAAGGGACAAAGAGAGCAATAACTCTGCGTAGTAGCCAGCAATGAGTCTGTTTACAGGATGATCTGTCATAGACTCGTCTATTTTTAAATTTGTCAATGTTAAAAAGGTTTTGTGATTTTTTTAAACTTGAAAGTTTTAATAATGTATATATAGGAATGTAATACTGCAAAAAACCCTGGCAATCTAGAAATAAAGATTGCAAAATGACTTGGGAAAAATCGTTTTAAATCAGTCCAATATTATTTTAAAAACCCTCCTCAATAGAAAGTAGAGGTCTATTGGACTCAAATGAGATCTGTGCTTTTAAAATGTTCGTCCTTTTATTTTCCCCCTCTCGCTGCAATATGGCAGTGCTATTTTATCTTTGTCCCTGACAAGCAGCATTGTATCTCTGGTTTGTAGGATGTTTCCATTTTTACTCCCATCTCCTACCTCCCTCATGTGTGGAGGGGTAAACAAGGGGGGTATGTTAACTGCATCGGTGAATAATGAGAGGTTCTTTGAATCTCCAGCGCTCGCTGACAAGAAATAGCTCTTTTTTTCCTTAACTGTGTATGTTAAATAGGTTTTAGTTTATAGAACTGACATAATACAATACAAATCTGTATATATGATGGGGGATGTATTGCTATAGTTTTCCTCTTAATAGATTCTGAAGTCTCTTGCTTTTTTTCTAATTGCCTGTGCTTCTAAAATGGCGTCGCCTCTTTTCTTCCTCCTGTGCAAGAGAACCCACAAGCCTTGCTGGGCAGGGAGCTGATGTAAGCAGCTTGTTGCAAACTCCTCCCACTGAATAGCTTGCAGAGCCTGGAGCAAGCAATCATGAAATGGAGGAAAGGAGAGATGATGGGGGAGGAGAGAACTGGTTTATCCTTCCCCCTCATCACCTTTCCAAAACGATCTAATGAAATTCCACTCCCACTTCATCTGTAGGTAATCTCTAGGTGCCGCTATATACGTGCAAAGTATGATCATAAATCCACTGAGTTTCTTTTTAGGTTTCAACATCACATGAGAGCTTTGGATTTTAGTGATCTCCGTGTTTCTCATTTGTATTTGTGTCAAGACAAATTTTGTTAAAAGTTTATTATCCGGCCGGCAAGCTGTTTTGTGTCCTCTTCCCCCCTCCTTTTTTTTTTCTTCAATCTATTAGGCCTCTTTGTAGGTGGGATGGGTCAGCAAAGTGTGTTTCCTAGTTTAATCAAATTAATTGTTAAGAGATGAAATGCTACCACTGGACCCCAAATATTTAGCAAGTGTCGAAGACACTTGCTGGAACTAGTGATAAAAGATTTGGGGTGGGAATACTGCATTTTCTCTGGCCACATGCACACAAGTGTTTGGGGCCAGGGAGATAAGTTTTGTATTAATTTGCCACATTCCACAGTTCCTGTACAATGTACTAGGAAAGAAGTTATCATTAGGAAAAAAGGGAAGCCAGCACTTGTATTACCTCATCAAAGGGAGGGGAACAGCCACAATTCCACCTGGTAAGCAAAATCTTTCTGGTATTAATTACATTTCACAACCTTCATTTCTGTTCCAGACCACTTTGTTTTATTTTATTTTTGTTTTTGCTGCTGTTCTCTTCCATTGTCAATGCCATGCAGTGACACCTACCAATGCATGCAGGCTATTAAGGGTGTTAAATGTTTGCCAATCTGCTGAGGACACTAGCTAACTTTTTTCCCCCCAAGTCGGTTAATTCCTTAAAACAGGAGGACTCCGGTTTCTTAAATGGATCTGCATGAACAGCAAATAGCACTTAAGAGATGCTGACCTTGTGACCTTTTCCCTCTTTAAGTGCTGGTTCTTGTACTGTTTAGGGGGAAAAACGTTTCATGAAGCAGAACTTAATGCCTCCATCTACATCTCCGGTGGTAGCATTTCACATTGTAACCTCCTTCCCCAGTGAATTGGTGACACAGTTCTGGCTATAGGATTTGATAGTGTTAATCTATCTGCCACTTCAGCTGAAGAACATCTCAAGGTGCTCTGTTTGAGGCAATGCCCCTATCAGTTTAACTTGACTTTGGGGAATAGAATGAGGTAAACTGCTATGTAAGATAGCACCCTTAATAAAGGAGTAAACTTTGCAAAATGCTGCTTCGTTTCAAAAGGGGGGGGTGAGAAATTGGGTTGCCTGTTCAAACTGTCCCCATTGCAGACAAGTGTGTTCCTTTTTAAATTTCCAAACATACTGATACGCTCTTTGGAGATGGAATGATCTCCAGGAAAATAGTAGACTGAACAGCAGTTACAGGACAATGGGCAGTTTTCATGTAGCAAAACTAGACACAATTTAAACTCAGACAAAAAAGGACAAATGTGCATATCTTCAGTAAACACACAGACTGCTCAGTCTAGTCCTGTGTAGTAACAGAAGCCGTAAGAAAAGTTGCTAGAAACTAGCAGTGTCTTTGACCTATTTAACTCAAGCTTGAAAATTAAGCAACTTAATCTTACTACTAGTAGAATATCAACTGTTAGTAGTTTGTTCCAAGGAGCACAGTGGCCTAGCTTGTAAATCTTCCTTCAGAATTATTGAAAATGAGACAAACTTTAAAGTAAGGCTCCCCTTAAATCCATTGTTTGAAGGATTCTCTCCCTTTAAGGAAAAACAATGCTTTTAGAATCCTGGTTTACTTAGGATTCTAGAAACTTGGCAAAAGAGGAGCTGGCCAGTTGCGTAGTTTTACAGACTTGTGCTGCCACAGTCTTCACAGTTGGTCTGTTCCCTGATGACTTTGCTCATCTGCCATTTGTTATAGTGACATTATTATGTCAGCCACTTTGGTGAGGCAATGAAATGTCACAAGACTGGCAAGCTGGTTACAGTGGTCTTGTGCATGTGGTATAAAGTACACAGCTTGAAAGCTGGTCCTGCTCCCTTTACACTGTGTCTTTTCCAGAAGACAGCAGCAAGTCTCTAGCTTTCTGTTTCCATGCCAAAGAAATAGTCCTAAATTTGATAAATAGTTCAGCCCTCCCAGTCTACCTTCATATTATGTGAGGGGGGAAGATGTAGGAAAAATAACGAATTTTCACTTTATACTAACCAGGAAACGATTCTGCAGTCTTGGACATACTTAACTGAAAGTGTAACGAGCTAATTTCTAAGTAAGTGTAATTAGGTTTGAAGAAACCAGAGTTGGAAGTCCACCATGTAAGAATAGCTCAGATAACTTGTGCAGCTTCATTTTAGGAAGGGGATTTATGGCATTTAAGCAGCATGGTGCGATAGAAGTCCCCTTGACTTCAGTGAAGTTTTACCCCAAAATATATCTGTTCAGAATTGCACTTTGACATGGCTGCTCCTCTAGAATCTTACCACCTTCTAAAAAACCTGTGATTCGGAGGAGAGGTATAAAACGTTGGCTTGGAACTTGGGGCTTCATTATCTCGGTTAAAAACACAGAATTCAATCAGAAAAAACCATGGGGGGGGGGGTTTTTGCCTCTAATCTCATTGCTTTGTGATTTCACCAGTGAGAGCTGGTGGTTGATTCCCATCTTAACTCCTGAAGTGCTGACCTCAAGTGGAATTTCTTATTAATTGCTACAGTCAATTTCTCCGTACAGTACTTGCTAGAGTGGAAGAAATATTTGGAGGCCTTCAACACACTACAATAATGAACTGAGTACTTTTTAATGAAAAGTGAAGCAGAAATTCTTGTAGAGAGTATGTATGATCTTCTGGGAGGTTTGCAATGTCAACTGTCCCTCCATAGTAATTCCCTTGGGAACACATGTTAAAAACACTTTGCTAACATGTATTAATAGAATTGTAGGATATGAAGATGTCTGTCTTTATTGGATTAAATCCTGATTCCATTCTCTAAAAAGTAAGTACCAAATGACACTCTCCTCTTGGAGTCCAGTCCTGGAGAACTCATTTTCAAGTGAATTGGAGCACTTGGGGAGAGTTTAATGCTAAATAGATGAGTAGACATGCTTTGCTTGTGATGGTTCCAGTGTCACTATCTGTATCTTACCCCTGTTTGTAATCTCTTCCCTTTTCAGGCCTTGAAGCTCTCTGGTATAGCCTACATGTTACTTCTGCTTCAGCAAGTGCAAACTCTTTAAGAGTTTCTAAAAAGGTGTACCGGATTCCTTTGCATGATGAGCAAAGCAATATATTGGGGGCAGGCAGCTATAGGTGATTAACTGACTTCTGACAATGTCTGCCTACCATTTGACAGGTATTCAATTCTGAATACCATTCTGGAGGGAGTGCCTTGTTGGGAACTGCTTATGATTGCCTGCATTGCCCCTCTACCTGCCCCCCCCTGTCGCCAAAAAAGTGCTTTGCTTTAGAACTGGAACTGAAGCTTTGTTTTTTTTTGCTTTCTATAATGTGAATTGGGGATGAAACGTTGGGTATCATTACCTCACAGGTGTAAGAACAATTAACATTGTTTTATTTTCAGCATATACAACAGGCTACAGTGTTCGTATTGCAAGTTTGGGTTCTGTTGAGTGTTTTTTCTATACTGCCAGCTAACATTCTTAATTATAGCAATGAACACCTCTAATCTAGTTAACTAAGATAACCTTGTAACCTTATTTAATGTGTGCCCTTTCTCCTCAAGGCCTTGACTTTTGATATAGTATAAAAATATGTGTTTAATTTATTATAATAGTGACTGTTAAATACCTACTGGTAAATCGTCTCTAAACAGTTTCACCCAGTTCTTACTTTGCATCACTGGAAGCATTTCTTAGTTTGTGAATTTACAGTTGAAAGATGCTGAGATCTATAGTCTTGTGATGAATACCTGAATTCTAATTCTTCCCTCGTGTCTAACTCTGGCGAGCTTTTTAAATAGGATTGGCATGGTTGAGGAGGGCGGATGTACTCGTAATCTCTCTTCAGGCTGATATCTGTTCTAATCCTAGGGCATGTAGGTCACAACAAATATGATTAAATTGCTATATTCAATTGTCACTTCAAAGAAGTAGGTCTGTAGGGGGCATCTTACCCTATTCATATATTTACTAAATGAAGGCTTTGATCTGAAGCCATTCTAGAAGAGTCAGTTATTCTAAACTTTGCTTGGTATTTTTGTGAAACGTTTTGGGAATGATCTGTTTGGAAGTAGGATGTGTTTGAAATACCAGGTATTTCATGCTGGGTATGTTTGCCTGGTTTTTGCATGCAGCTTTTTAAGTGAGGCTGTGATAGAGAAGTTGGGTTCCTATATACTTGCCTGAAACGATTTAGAATAGCACCTATCTAGCTCAACTATCCTAGTAAGAATAACTAATATTAGACTCTTGTGTGTTAAGCTACGTTTTTAAACTCTTTAGTTTAGCCACTTTTGTAGAATTTGTTCCCATTTGTGTCAGATGAATTATGAAAATGCTCCTATGGGGATTACAGTACTACTCTTGAGAAGCATTACCAAATGGCCAGTTTTTACTTCTGCCCAAGAAATGGGTTGCTATTTAAAATTCTGTAATGGATAGAATTGTAAATAATACTGGAGGAGAGAACTGAGATCATGAAATTTGTTTCTGTGTGCATTGTAGCAAGGCATAGCAAACATAAATCATTTTAGGCTTAGAGATTAGAGAGTTGGGTATCATGGGCTCACAACTTGTCTTCATGTTTGGGCCTTTAATTTAGTGTGTTGAATCGCATTTTAGACTTGAAACTATATGGCCACTTAGCTAGTTTTTCCATGAATCGGATGTAAATATGTACCTTGGTTTTATAGGGAGCAAGGCTTCTTTCCTGTAGTACATGGTTTAATTTCATCCACTGTCCTTTTTTTCTGGCAGAGAAATGCTTCTTTTGATGTGAATGTATGGCATTGCCCATTTATTTTTTTAATTTGTCACTTTAATTTGAAACCACTGGGCTGTTCAACTGGTTAATATGGCTTTGTGTAGCCTGATACTTCCGAGTGAACAAGTCTCATAGACTTGAGTGGGTCTTGCTTCCAAGTAAGTGTGTTCAGGGCTTTTAGTGTTAATGGTAACTTTAAAGCATATGTTAGAATGTGACAGCTTGCACCTCTTTAGAATGTATCTGAAACATGTTGATGTGCTTATCTGTAGTCCTGTATTATACATTAGTTAAAGTTCTAAGTTAAAGTTGCCTTGCGCAGGTGGAACTCCAAATGGTATGTTGTGCAAATTAGGTGTGCAAATACAGTGGACCCTTTCTATCTGCAGGTGGAGTCCACCTTCAAAAACATGTAAAATGTTTTGTTTAAAAAAAAAACCCCATCCCCATTTCTACCTTTTTAGGTGGCCAAACCGTGCCATTTTCAAGCTTCTGCAAACTTAATGACCCACTTTCGGGTCATGTGAAGGCTCTTCTCTCTTCCCAGCCTTGCCCTAGGATGCATTCTGGGGCAAGGCTGGAGGGAGGGAATAGCCTTCGTGTGACATGGAAGTGGGTCATTAAGCTTGCAGAAGCCCTGCAGAGGCTTGAAAACGGCACGTTTTGGCCACTTAAAGGTAGAAATGGGGAATGGGGAGGTTGCTTTAAAAAAACATTTTACAGGTTTTTAAAGGTAGTCCCCAGTATCCACAGATCCTCACTATCCGTGGGGGGGGGGAGGTCCGGAACGAATCCCCTGCGGATAGGGAGGGCCCGCTGTAGTTCTAGGGAAGCGCAATAAAGGGGGTAATCAGATCTGTAGAAGAATAGCCATGGCAGCCCCTAGGCCAAACTAGATATGATAACAAATACATCATTGTCTGGTTTATTTTTACTATAAAATAGCAGCTGCATGCTGGCCAGTTAAATGCTGCCGCGTGGACGTAGGGAATTCCTGCGGAAAATCCTCCTTTCCCAAAGAGTACCTTTTGTTGCTGTTTGGGGGCTCATAGCCACTTGCTGCAGAGGGTGGGGGCGGCACGGAGATGCATTCTCTATATCCACACTGCAGTCCTGATCTAGGCAGCTGCTATTTTTTTAAAGTGCAAGTAAACCCATGCTAAACAATGTGTTTAATTTGGTACCAAGACAGAGAATTGTGGTTGCAGCTAGTATGTTTAAAAATAAGCTTCCATTATTTCAAACCATGATATTAAACAGACAACGACACTTTCATAAGCTCTGTTTTGCAGAATCTGACTGATTCATTGTGGACTGTCTGAGTGGTCTGAACTCAGTATAAGCAATCTAAACTATTGACTATTCATCAGTGTTCAGGCTTGTTTAAGTTTAAGAGCAAATATGTGTGACCCTGTTCTCAGTGTGGGATCCACTGTTTATATTTTGGTCCTTGTTTAAGCCTGCAAACATAAAACATGCATGAAAAGTCCATTCTCTGGAAGAGGGAAGTGGGGCTTCAATGTACAAGGGTGTTCCCCCCTCCAGTATGCACGGGGGATACGTTCAAGCTCCCCCCCCCCCCGTGGATACTTGAAAGCCATGAATGGGGCGAACACCTCCCCTCTGTGCCCATTACCTTTATTTATTTAGCGCTGGCACCAAGCCAGCTCGGGTCTTGCTTAAACAATGCTATAAGCAGCATCATGCTGCTTATAGCACAGAGCCTGAATGATTCTAGCAAGCAGCCTCTTTTAGAAAGGGTCCGAATGTTAACAGGAAGCAGTTTCCGCTTTCTGTGAATGTCCAGAGCCTCTCTAGCACTGAGGCTCCTTTCTAGAATCATTCAGGCTCTGCTATAAGCAGCATGCTGCTGCTTACAGCGGTCTGTTTGCACTGGCTTGGCACTAATGCTAAACAAATAAAGGTAAGGGGCGTGGATACCGGTGACCCCCTGTAAACATGGATAGAATTGACTGTAAGGGTGAATGCTTTTGTGAAGACTAATCAAGTATGATGTCCATAATTTATTTTGGATCATTGCAAAGTAATCTCAATACAGTGTGTAGAAACATCCCTTAACTTTTATACAGTATTGTGATTTCCTAGTCATACAGGCCTATTGGGAATTTACTGCCCTTTTCTTGTGGGAGAACTAAACTCCTAGTCTTGGTGTTGACTGTGTGGCATAAGGATGGTCTCTGAATTCTTCCTTGGCAAATTGTCAAAAAATAAGAGACCAGTGTCCACAATTCTTGCATGATTATATGGGAGAAGATACGGTTAAAATAAAGCTTTGGCTGTAAAAACATTCTATCTCTTCTCTTAAATCATAAACATTTAAGCTTTTAAAAACTTAGTTTCTGATAGAGACATGGCCCCTGATCCATCATAAATGACTGGCAATGACAACCCATGGAAAATAATTGTGTAGTACTTGCAATTCAAACGCAGTAGCTTTGTGTATGCACAAAAATAAAGCTGAAAAGATCTCTGCTAAATTCAGTAGGATGGTTTATTAGAGGAGAAGGCTGCATAACAAAACAATTATAAACAGGAGTGGATTTTTGTGTTATGGTCACTTGTCTTGAATGTCTGCTTTACAAGGGGAGGGCTTTTTAATACAGGTTTGTGTCTTTTAATAATAGGAAAGAAATCCTATAGTTTTTAATATAGTAGAGTTTTAATATAGGAAAAAAATCAGCAGTGATAACCTGGTGCTTCAGAAACTCCAGCAAAGAGTCTTGTGGTATCTTAAAGGCTAACAAGTATGTTGTAGCATAAGCTCATGCAAATTTATTCAGCAATGTATTCGATTTTTAAGATACCACAGGACTCTTGTTCTGCAAATCACAGCTTTATTCTAGGTTATTAATCCTGATTAAATTTCAAAATGTTGTATTGACTTCCAGATACATAGAAGCCATCTCTGTGGCTTTTGGGACCTCAGTCTCAACATCCAACTTAACAAATTGAAAAATGGGACATTCTACTAATATAACACAATTCATACATATATTGTAAGATGAATTAGATGAAGGAAACTCAAACTCATTGGAGGCTGAAAATTCTAAGAATGGCCTTTTCTACAAGGTGTGTGTGTGCAGTGATCTTCCAAACTGGTGATTCTGTTTGAAAGCTGCTTTCTTTGGGGCTGCAGCTTAATAGGCAATCTTAGTTTGTTCATAGCAGGTCAAATGCAGGAGGGAGACTGTAAGCTAAACTTCGTTTTAGGACATAAAATATTCACAGATGTAGCAACATTATGGACCATTTGATTGAGTCAGACTGTTCTTACTGTGAGGCACAGTGACCTAACATTGGGTTCATTTCAGTTGGGAGTGAAGATGTTTGACTTTTTCATCAATGGCTGGATAGCCGCATATATCCTCTTCTCCACATCTTAGACATGGGCGTCTTTAGGGTTCCAAGAAAATGTTTAGAGGACTTCAGTGCATCTGGGGGGGAAATGACACAAATTCTGTACCAAAATAACGCTTGTATTTTTTGGATTTTTCCTGGGAATGTAGTGCTGGATAGTGCCAGATTGACAGCTCTGGAGACTGAAGTCCTTTCTTCACCACCAAAGCAGTCTGAGCCCAAGCATCATCTGTGCAAGTTTTCCTCACCACTGCACTGCTGCCTTGCACGTGGAAGGCCATATTATGGGGTGAAAGGGGAGTTCAGTCTCCAAAGCCCACTTTGTTGTTTGGCCTGTCCACTACAAGGTGAATTCACAAATGTTGATCTTCAATGCAAACGTTTCACAACTGGACTGAAGCCACAAAATCTCTGCAAGCAACCACAAATTGGTAACACTTTCTATCCCTACCCAGCTGCCTGTTTTTGGATTTTATTCCCCTCAAATGAATGCATGATAAGTCTATTGATTCCAGCAACCAATGGAGATACTTGCTTTTTAAAATAATTGAATTCCAGAAGTTAGAAGAACATAGAGCCATACCTGGTTTTAGGACCTGCTGCTTTAGTGGAAATGCGGCTGTTCAAAAACCCTAATCGATACAACTATGAGAAGAGGGTCTTCTAGAAGAATCCAGTCTCCTGTATCCAAAGAACTGAAGATGTTTTAGTGTGAAATATTTTCTTTCAGTTTACTATCAGCACCAGGACACAAACTTCACAATACTTGTCTCTTTTTTGAGCTGAAGCAGTACATGTGACTAACAGGTGGGGCAGAAGTGTGCTGCAGTACTATCAGCCCTTGCTAAGTAATGCAATGACAGTACCTTGGTCCCCTGTGTTGTCAAATTCATTATACATGCTACCTCTAGCCTTCTTGAATTCATAGTAATGAATACAAAGGCAATGTTCCTTATAAGTGTGTATTATAACAATGCAGGCATTAATTGCCTCAAGCTTTGCAAGAGCTGGAGCTGCCCACCAGCACACATTTCTTTCCTGACAGGAAACCACCTACCTCTGTAGAATGTTGGCTGCTGGTAGGATAGCTGCCATTTACTACTTAGCACATTCCAGACAGACAGCATCTGTCCAGTGAAGCTAGTTACACTTCAGCATAATACAAACTGCACTCTGAATCATGGAACTACAGTTTCTACAAAATGAGTGTGTGAGCCTATTCAACCACAATGTGAAGGAAGAAACAGTCTTGACTGGTAGGCTTTTATACGTGTAAGTCCTGTATTTTCTGTGCCAGGTGCTACTGTAAGAAAACGGATGCTGGCGCCTTAAATTACAGTGGTACAATACACATTCCAGGTGACATTTATGTTGTGCATATTGTACATCCTTGAATCATTACACTAGAATGGAAATATATCTAAATTTTCCCCTCATTGCAATTTCTTAAAATACCAATTCTTCATGAGGGTAATTCTGGTACTATTTGGGGATATGGCACAGCAGCTTGTCTCTCAAAACTATTATAATTAACAGACAAAGTCAAGAATTACATTCTTGACATTACATGACAGGTGCTTTAACATGCCTCCTGGGTGCTGGTTGGTCTAAATAGAAGGGGTGTGTGTGTGTGTGTGTGTGTGTGTGTGTGTGTGTGTGTGTGTGTGTGTGTGTGTGTGTGTGTGTGTGTGTGTGTGTAAAACACATTGCATATCCCTGAGTTACAGATCTAGTCAAATGCTGGCATTCCAAATTTAGATTAGCTATAGCCATAGTGGATTTCTAAACCATATATCTGCCAAGCCATATGAACTCCACAGAAAACGCCATCGAACCTTATTTTCTGAGCACATAAGTAGCAATCTAAAAAATCTTGTATACTTGGTTGTGGTAAACCAAGTGCATTGCTTCACTGATGAATGGGGTTTTAAGTGCTTTAGTAGCATGGTGTTTGCCGTGCTCCCAACATGAGTATTTTTGGGCACTGATCTGGTGCACAAGCACTGAGTGGGTCCCATAAAGATTAACTCATATCACCTGAAGATTCCGGTGTAACACAGTTGCACTATTTGCAGTAAAAGCTGCAGCAGAACAATTAAGTGTTACATGATGAGACAAAGGACAGCATGAATTCTTAGATCCATGTTGCCATATTTGAGACTCAATGGAATAATTGCATCAAGTAGCTGCACAAGATGCTTATTCAGTGCTGTTAAGCATCCTGTATGTCTTCCTATTGTATACAGGACTTGGTGTGTGTTCTCTTTAAAATATTGATAGTCTGAAGTTTGACATTGGAGAGCCAGGATGGTGTAGTGGTTTGGGAGTCGGACTTATCCAGGTTCAAATCCCCGCTCAGCCATGAAGCTTCCTGGGTGACCTTGGGCCAGTCACTATCTCTTAGCCCCACCTACCTCACAGGGTTGTTGTGAGGAGAAAAGGAGGGGAGGAAATATGTGCACTACTCTGAGATCCTTGGAGGAAGGGCGGTATAAAAATGTGAAAAATAAATACAATTATCACCAATGAAACACTTTTAAAATGTTTGGCTCTGCACACTTCCTGGTAACAATCTGCCTGGTCTAAAACTTGACATTATTAGGTATACATTAGAGGCCACAAATTTTCTATTTTTAATATGCCTGTTTTATATGGTAAAGATTAGGAAAGAAAACTAAAATTCATACAACCTGACCAGATCATCTTTACTTTGCCTGTGAAACCCTGTTGAGCACTATGTACGCAGAGTGCGGTATTCTCAATAAGGCAGACCTGTAAAACAATAGGCATCCTATTTTATCCTGTTCAGAATGTTCAGTAAACACACACTTGTCCTTAGTGGTACATACAAGATCTGGGAATAGAGCATATGTTGTGGCTTCCAAATAAATCCATTCCATTTCAGTTGCATCAACAAAATAAATCTTGTCACTTTTGCTGATCTGCAGACTAAAGCAAATAGGCTTTAGGTAGTAACTCCTTAGGTCAAAGGTCATGGAGAATGTGGTAATAGTTTTATCTGCACAAATGCTATGATTTCTGCGCTATCTCAGGAGTTCCACCACCACCAACCAATTCTGTCTGGTTTCCAAAGTATTGGCATATGTGATTGAGGGAGATGCCTACTGTCTCCAAATAAATTAGCATTATTGAAGGCTAACCTTAGAAAAATGAAGGACAAAATACCTTTCTCATACAATTCTAGTTACTTTCACCTCAGTAAGTCTATAGATGCTGACGTACTCAGTGGAAATATGATCATACTTTGTATTTAGGTCATCAACGTATTCTCAGACGCACTTCATGTGTTCCTGCAGTTTGTTTATTTATTTATTTTTAATAAATAAATTTATTTATTTTTACTCTGGGAGGGTGTTTGGTAATTTTGTAATCTCCCCTTCATTGTCTTTTAACAGAATTTCTCACCATGGGCTCCAGACCAATAGATCCAAAGGAACTCTTGAAAGGACTGGACTGTTTCCTTGGCAAAGATGGAGAAGTCAAGACTCATGAAGGCATCACTAAAATTTTCAAGTAGGTGTTTAGTGTAAGGAAGTGACTTGTGACAGTGAAGTCTTGTTCTCCTATGGCTCATGATCTCTCCTTGTGGACAGAATAGCAGGTGGGGGTTATTGGGAAAGGGCCAGTGGAGAAGGGAAACCTTGAACGCTTCCCCAATATTTTTTTTTTCCTCTCATTGTGCTACCCATGTGATTTTCAGCTGTTTAGGTTGTGAATTTCCCAGTATTATTGGCTACTGGTAGTGGCATCATGTATGTTTGGTTTCCTGTTGCATATGCTGACTGTCTGGGTCTGTGACAACTGACTGTCTGTGACAACCAGTTCAGGTTATTGGAGTTAACACAGACACTGACACAGAAATAGAATTGCTGTGTCTTTTGACAAATGGTACCCCAATCTCTGCCATTCCTCACAAATGCTACTATGCAGTTAGTAGATTGATCTTTGGGGCAAATTTACTGACATTAAAACTGAGTTTCCTTGGTTTTTCTTCTCCAACTTTAGCTTAATGAAAGAGGCGCAGAAGATGGTTAGTCGCTGTATTTACCTGAACATCCTGTTGCAGACTCGAGCGCAAGACATACTTTCAA
Source organism: Plestiodon gilberti rubricaudatus (assembly GCA_026170595.1). NCBI lineage: Eukaryota > Metazoa > Chordata > Lepidosauria > Squamata > Scincidae > Plestiodon > Plestiodon gilberti. The sequence goes on from JANXHW010000002.1 coordinate 249,681,225, forward strand.
AGTAAGAGCTGATCACTGTTTCTATTGGAATGGGATCTGCTAATTTTATGGGCAAGGCAAGGGTGAGGTTCTGTACGTTAAAGCAGGGAATTAGAAGGGACTTCAAACTTTTATGTACATGAAGTAGAGGCTTGACCAGAGTGAAAAGGGGAAATGTCATAAAACAGAAAAGAATCTGTAACGAGTTGGGGTTTTTTTTAGTGTAATTGGCGCTGAGTTGCCATTTGATCTTAATCTAGTCGCTTCAACTTTGTTGAGGTCTGTACGTGTGTAAGGTCTTTGGTATTGGATGTTAATTTTGCAATTTAAGCACATTGGTTCGTGGCTGGCTGGTTTATTGTACATAGCTTCCAGTTATCAGACTCTTTCACATCACTGGGATCTTGTTAGCATAATGAGAAGGGGGGAGGAAAAGACCATCACAGGTTACAAGCCATAAGCAACCTCCTGGTTTTAGAAGTAGGTTTTCTCTCTGCCAGGTGCAAGGGAGTGGCAACAGGATACAGGTGTCTTGTGTGCTCCCTGAGGCATCTGGTGGGGCCACTGTGAGATACAGGAAGCTGGACTAGATGGGCCTTTAGCCTGATCTAGCAGGGCTCTTCTTATGTTCTTATGTTAAGGGAAAAGTAAGAAAGATCTGGGGGATAGGTGCCAGCAGAGATCAGATCCATAAATAATGGCCAGGGAAAGAGGTGATGGGATCAAACACTGGCTACAACTCCAAATCTTTGGAAGTCATAAAACAAAATTCTGTTTGGTTCTTGAATCTTCAGGATAGTTCTTACAGATTTTTAAGTATTCTTATTAGTGAGGTCTATAGTCTTGCTTTTCCAATTCAAGCAAAGAGTTTGAAAATACTAGGTTCTGTGCTCTGAGCCTGTTTACATTCAGGATCAACATGGTCCTGCCTTGTTTCTGTGTCTTGGCCTTCAAAGTTAGCTTTATAGGTACTTTTTTCATCCTAGGTGTTCATTGAACCTCGCTGAACTATGCATGTATGTGTGCCTCTCTCTGCAGATTCATCAAGGTTGGTGGCTACAAGCTCCTCAACACCTGGCTGACTGGCTCGAAAGCATCCAACAATGTCCCCCTTCTTCAGCAGATTCTGCTCACTTTGCAGCACTTGCCCCTTACAGTTGATCATCTGAAAATGGTTAGTTACTGAAGCAGCATTAGACATCCTTTGGTGTTCTGCAGTTTGGGGGCAAGAGGAATGCTGTGCATCGTGTGTAGGTCATAGGGGTTCATCTTGCATTGGGTCATGTCTTTTTTTCAACACCAAGGTTCTGTGGTGCAGTATTGAAGGCGCTTGATCTTTTGTCGTTTCTTTATTGCTACAGTCCATAGCTATTATTATTATTATTATTATTATTATTATTATTATTATTATTATTATTATCAGTATTTATATACCGCTTTTCAACAAAAAGTTCACAAAGCGGTTTACAGACAAAATCAAATGATTAAATGGCTCCCTGTCCCCAAAGGGCTCACAGTCTAAAAAATATGCAGAAGACCACCAGCAAACAGCCACCAGAAAAGACATTGTGCTGGGGTGAAAGGGGAGCAGTTACTCTCCCCCTGCTAAATATAAGAGGAGCACCAATTGAAAAAGTGCCTCTTGCCCAGTTAGCAGGGGTGAAGTTAGCTACTTTGGAAGTGTTTAGTGAAAGCTAGGACATGGATAGAAACAAAAAATATATGTATTTATAGTGGTTTTGCTCCATCTGCTAACCTCTTTTCCATGCCCCACCAATCTTTTCCAGAACAATACTGCCAAACTGGTGAAACAGCTCAGCAAATCAAGTGAGGATGAAGGTAACAACTTACAACATCCTGGATAATTTTAAGACACACACACTTGGGGGCCCACCCTCAGTTTTGGAGGTCATTGTATAAGAATTCATCGTGTGCTTATGTCCGTCTCTCTCCTTTTCAGAGCTTCGCAGATTGGCTTCCATACTGGTCAGTGACTGGATGGGGGTCATCCGCTCCCAAAGTAGCTCGCAGCCTACAGGTGAGTTGGTCTGTGCAACCACGCGGATGTTTACACTGTTGTCTAGGTTTGCGATAGCCAAACCTGGAGTAAAACTCCACCCTCTGCTGTATATTATGTTCCTGATTTCCTCAAGAGACCTGGGACCATGTAATTGAGTACTACTTATTCAGTATTTATTCTTAGTTTTGTGCACTAGATTAGACTGAGAGAATATATTTTTTTTTATTTAAATGCTGCATTGTGTATTGCTCCCTTATATAGTGATGGACTGGCATTTTTGCACAGTTGGCATTTTTCTAGGAGACCCTTTTGACTTTATTAGGTTGGAGCTCTGATTAGAGGTTGAGCTGTAGAAGTGGGACTCTTCTCTATCTCAAAAAGCTTTGGAGGAATGAACCTTTCTGGGCTTCTGACCTTGCATCTTCTTTGCAGAGCGAGAGAAGAAAAAGCGGAAGGAGGAGAATAAAAGTAAAGCCCCTGTTCAGGAGAAACCTCAGGAGGCCAAATCTGAAACCAAGCCTGAGGAAACCCCTGAAAAGAAGAAAGAAAAACCAAAATCTCTACGCACCACAGCACCTAGCCATGCCAAGTTCCGATCTACTGGTAAGTGGGTTATTTTTGTACGTGCCTTTTGGCCTGGTGTATGTGGCTTTTCATCAACTCTTGTCTTTAGAAGCAGCTGCCTTTATAGCCTTCGGGTGGCCAGGTGATCCATGTCTACCAAGGAATTATTGAAGTTGAGTTGCTGTTTGAAATGGCTGTAATGGCCACTGTTGCTCTTAACTTTCAGGTTTGGAAATGGAGACTCCATCACTCCTTCCTGTCAAGAAGACTGCCAATGCTTCAGTAACCTCGGATAAATACAACCTGAAGCCGATACCACTGAAGAGACAGAGGTAGTTCTTGTGTCCTAATGACAGCCTAGTGGGAAAGATTTTCTTATCTCTTGCCATTAATTTGTAGTTCAGTGTGGGATTTGAACCCAGGAGTGTTCTAATTTAACTACTCCTTTTGGAGTAGATGGGAGCGGTTAAGAAGTCAGCATTTTCCTGAGTGCAGGGGATGGGTCCATATCCATGGTAAATTAGATGTTGTAATTGGAGACAGGGACTCAAAGCCATCACGATGTGTTTCCAGATAATGCCATGAGATCTTGGATGTCCAATGTTCACCTGCCCTCCTCCCCAGACTCAAGATCTGTCGTGATCATGAAAAAGGACCTGCATCCACCTAGCTCTTAATTTCCCTAACCTTGCAATTTTTGCCATCTGATTTTTGCCACCACCCTTCTCCCAGACTCTTATGGTTCTGCGTTGGCCTTTCTAGCCTATTGGAAATCCTAGCCTGTAAATAGTTGAGGTCCCAGCTAGGCCCAGTAGCCTTAACAAGACTTTGGTCAAGCTAACTTAAACCATCTCCCTTCCTATTTTATTTTATTTATTTATTTAAAGAATTTGTATCCCGCCTTTCTCCCAGCAAGGGCACTCAAGGCGGCTTACAACATTAAAATAATCATGTACTTTAAAATAATTAAAAACACATAATTAAAACAATTAAAATAAACAATCCCAGTGGGTCACTGATTATGTCCTACTGATTATGTCCAATCCAGCTATTTATAATTATATTTCTAAAATCATCCCACACTGTCCAGGAGAAAACGTGAAGTATATACTCGCTGGGAGAGAAATAAGTAACTGTTTGGACTGATGGGAATTGCCATTGTAGTAGACACCCTATTCTGGGTGCCCTTTCCTTTTTTGATAGTCAAACCATATAACAAGTGTCCATCCCCATCCCCCCCCTTTAAGAGCACTACAAACTTAGTAACATCAATTCCCCTTAACAAGTCTTAATCAGAATGAAGTAACATGTTCTCCTACTGCTGCGGTTACTGCCACTTTAAGAACTCTAAACTGCCATTTGCCACTTGTCAGTTAAGCTCTGCCTTTTCCTTGCCTCAAGATCTCAGAGTGTGCTTTCTGCCCACCATTTTCCCTGAAGAAGCTCATCACAGGATGAGCGAAACGTTGGATCTTCTGTAATTGTTTAATTCTAATAAAATCTTTTACATGACTTCAATACCTGAAAGTTTTTATTCCTCTGGAACTTGTTTTTTGATAGTATTTATCTTTTCCCTTGCACAGCACATCTGCTCCAGTCGGAGACAACCCACCTGCTGAGAAGAAATACAAGCCCCTCAATACGACTCCCAATGCTACCAAAGAGATTAAAGTGAAGATCATCCCCCCACAACGTAAGTATCTCTCTTTTATTGATCTGTCATTGTCCTTTTGTTGGTGGAGGAGGAATCTTGGGGGGGGGGATTACTCCTCCTGCTTGCTCCAAGCACAAGGCCCTGCAAATTAGCTTAGTCTTGTTCCTTCCATTAGAAGTATGCCCCCCCCCCCAAAAAAAAGTTTTCATGCAGCCCATTCCATAAAGATCTTGCTCTGTCTCTTTATGGGGATGGGGGTGGCAGGCAGTACAGTCTTGACCCTTCTTTCTGCCTAGCTTTTTAGAGTGGGAATAAAGTAAAGCTGATTGCTGCCTGCATCAGAGGTGGGTGGTAGCTAGAACTCCAGAATTCTACCCCTTCTCATGAATGGGGCTGTGGCAGGGATTGAATTTAATCTTTAGTGGCTTCAGTTTACAGAATTGCATTCAACTCTTTTTTTTTTCCCCCCCTCGACTTTCCTTCAGCTATGGAAGGCTTGGGCTTCTTGGATGCCCTAAACTCTGCCCCTGTCCCAGGGATCAAAATCAAGAAGAAAAAGAAAGTCCTGTCTCCAACAGCAGCTAAGGTAAGACAGTTGCCAAGTGTGTATTAAGCCAGGACTCCTCCCTTTCTGGGAGGGACGTAGGGCCTCGTCGTGATGTTGAACACAGGAATTAACTAGGTAATAAGGGCTGTTTTTGTTTTCCTTTCTTAGCCAAGTCCTTTTGAAGGGAAGCCCACCCCAGAAACCAGTACTACTAAGCCGTCTTCACCAGAGCTTACTCCTGCATCGGATCCAATGGATGTGGATAGGCCTGGTACTCCTGTACCAGCTGTGGAGGTTCCTGAGACTACGGAGACAAGTAAGGAAGAGAGAGAAGGCGCCTCCAGTGTTATGGGACGGTGTGGGTGTGGGTGGGTCTAATATCTCCCCAACCTTGTTAGACTTTGCAGGAAAGCCTTTATCATTCTGATTCTCAGATCCTGGTTCGTGTTGTCCACAGTATAAGTGGCATGAATGCAGCCTAACATACGTGGAGCCTGGTGGCTGGTTTCTTGCCTTTCTAATCCTGGCATCTGGGGAATGTGGTTTTTCTCAAGCTTTTGTTGCTGAGGTTTGTGTCCCCTACATTTTCAGACTCCTCTGAACAGGGTGGGTTGCTGGATCCCAAGCCAGCTGAGAGCCCAGCGGACTCCTCACAGTCAGCACAGCTAACAAAGAAGGGCAAGAAGAAGAAGACAGTAAGCTGGCCGGAGGAAAGCAAACTGCGGGAATATTTCTATTTTGAACTGGATGAGACGGAGCGAGGTGAGTGGCTTGCCTCATTGAGGGGTGGCTGGTTAGGAGATGGGTTCTGTTGTCAGTCAGTTACAGTAATATGAATTAAAGAGAATAGGAACATATCATTCAGCTGCTCCTCTCGGTTCTGATATTCTAGCAGGCATTGCCAAGACACTATTTTCCCAGCTATAAAGGCTATAAAGGCTAGAAACTTGCACTCCCAAAAAGAGGAAGACAGAGAGAGCTGGGATTCTCAGGAAGTCTTCATGTTGTCATCCAGTGAGTGGTCCATCACTAGGGCTGCTCTCTGATCTGTCTACTAGGAAGCAGGATCGTTCTGAAAAAAAAAAAACTTGCTGGGGGCACCACCTGCTTCCTCTCTAGAACAGGTCTTTCTCCTGTGTCCATTGTGGACAGATGCAGATTTGCAGTCAACCTGTGGAGTCTGCTGCAGCTGAGTTCTCCCTCATTTCAGGCTGAACTTGAAGAAAGTGGGGGCGGGGGGGCAAACACAGCTTTGGCAGCCAGTCTCAATTTAGTTTAGAAAGTTACGCAAAAGTGTGCACACCTTTCGTCTGCCAAGAAATTCTTGCAGCTTCTCTTCCCCCCCACCCCCCGCTACGTTTTAAGATGGAGCATGTTGGCTAATGTCATCTGTTACTGTGGTTCAGCATCTTGGGCAAGTCAACAGAAAGGACTTCCTTCTCTGTAAAGGATTTGATTGCAATTGCATTCCAGCTAGAATGTTAAATATATGGCAGTGTGGTTTCTGTAGCCACAGAGAGTCTCCCAAGCATCACTGATGAGAACCCCAAGATCACACAGTGTGACCACCAAGTATTTAAAACCACAAGATTGAAAAATCAATTCTTTGAGCATTTTTCTTTTTTATCCCAGGGTTTTCTTTGCAAACACTAATGCTAGAAATCTGTTTTTGTTTAGTTTTGTTAAATACAAAAGTGGTCACAGTGGGAGGAATAATGTAGGGCAGCGTTTCCCAAAGTGTGCCTCGGCGTAGCCTTGGGGTGTCGCAATGCACTCCCTGGGGTGTTGCAGGACCCGCACTGGCCAAGCTGCTCGGTAGTGGGACCGCAACATAGTCCACTGCATGCACGTTGTGTTTTGGGCCCAGCTGCCCTCACCCATTTAGCTCCAATTTTTGGATAGTCTTAGGCTGTGGAACCCGGAAGTAAGTGCCAATGACATCATTGCGTCATTAACAGTTCCGGGTTTCGCAACTGGCGCCAGCAGTGGGGGGGGGCTTCGTGAGGCCCATAAGTTTGGGAACCACTAGTGTAGGGCAAAGAACTTAAGACACCTGAGGCTTCCTAGCCCTGAATTGTGCAAGGAGTTTGCCAAATCTTGAATTCAGCTGACTATCAATTTCTCTTGGTTTCCTCCTTCCAGTTAATGTGAACAAAATCAAGGACTTTGGGGAGGCAGCTAAGAGAGAGATGCTGAAGGACCGCGAGGCTTTTGAGACAGCCCGTCGGCTCAGCCATGATACCATGGAGGAGAAGATTCCCTGGGTGTACCCAAAGTCCATTGACTTACCTGTACCGCTGGTGCAGCCAGGAAGTGGCAGCCAGGAGAAATTCACCCAAGCGGAGCGCGTGAAGGGCATTTTACAGGAGCTCTTTCTTTCAAAGGAGAGGTGAGTGAACTGTCCTCCAGACTTGATATTTTGCATATACAAAAGCCTGTGTTTGGTCCTTGGTATCTCCAATGGATGGCTTTAAGGCCTGGGCTGGGCTTTGAAACGTGTAGATAAGACTAGATGGGCTCTAAATAGAACTAGAGTTTAGCCATATATTCCATAAGATAGCATCAAAAATCCTAACTGGCCTTGGGGACCACCGAGAGCTGGTGGCATGGTTTGAACGAAATTATATGGCTAGTCCCATCTGGACAACATTCATCCAGCTATCCATCCGTTTTCTTCTACGCTACCTGGGATCCTTACAATGTGTGTCCAACCAGTGCTTATACTAAAGCAAGAGAAAAGTATTTTTGTATAGGGCAGTATGTGACATGTTTGTAGTTGCCTGTATCTGACCTAAACCCTGAAGAGTCCTGGGCTTGCCAAACCCAAAGTTCAGCCATGAGGGACAAAATGGATCTTACTTAGTGGGAAAGTTTGATACTGCATGACCATTGTAAAACCCAGAACTGTTGAAGGAACTTGGCTAAAGAGAGTGGCATGTTTTTGGCAACACAGCAGGTGGTAGAGCCATGACATTGCTTAGGAGCAAGGTCAAGAATTAATAAAAATCACAAAATGTGGTGGACATTCCCAGAACAAGATGGCAGAAAATTGCAATGCAGAGTGGAGTTAAAAGGAGAACAAAGGGAATTTCTGAAACCTCAGCTAAACGTTCTTCCAGCACTTCCCTCTGTTTCTGAGTTGCAGGCGTAGTGAATAGTGATCCTAACCTAGGCAGACTAGCCATTCTGTCTCCTCCTCGCTCCATGTATTAACTGTAGACCAATCTTCTCTTTCTGTCTGTTTCCAGTGTTCCTGACAGCCCTCATGAACCTGACCCAGAGTCCTATGAGCCAGTGCCCCCTAAGCTGATACCTCTGGATGAGGTAAGTGCACCCCAACCCCCTGATGTTCCATTCCCTGCTCTGAGCAGAAAGTGAGAATTCTGTGGGCTACAGCGGGAGTGGGAGTCAGTCAGGGCTTGTCTTGCCATTGTGGACAAGGGCAAGGACTTTTTTTTAGAACAGGGCATTTGAACAGGCTCTGAGAAAGCGTCCTTGAGAACAGGGTTACTAGAATTCCCATGCTCTGTGCCATTTCCCCCTCTCTGTGTCTCAGTTTCCCCTCTGTGTAGGGGAAACAAGCTGGAAAAGGGGGAACACTTTGGATTCAAAAGCACAGCTGATCTCCCCTGGGGGTAGAGCAGCCAACACCCCACCCCACCTCCTGATTACCAGTCACCCCCTGGGTTTGAGCAGCCAGCTCCCCAGCAGCCAGCCCCTCCTGACTCCTTCTGTCTCCTCTGTCACCTCTCTCAGGAATGCGCCATGGATGAGGCCACCTACGAGGAAAGACTCGACCCAACCACCGCCTCGCAGTCTCCGGACGGAGCTGGGGGCTCCAAGCTGCCCCCGGTCCTGGCCAACCTCATGGGCAGCATGGGGGCAGGCAAGAACCCGCAGGGCCCCAACCCCAACATCAACGTACAAGAGATCCTCACCTCCATCATGGTAATTAGAGCTGCCTTAGTGCGGTCTGTGAAATAGCAGGAATATGAATTGCAGCTGACCTGGGAAGAGAGACCATGTGGTCTTCTACCCTAGGGTCATGCTTTATTGCTTTCCATGTAGTTCGGGACCCCAAATTCCTACTTAGCTAAACCACCCCATTGAATCCATGACACCTTCAAGTAGGTGTAATTAATGGACCCAGAACAAGCGCATCACAAGGGGGGTGCGACCCGCATCGGATGTCACCGGGGGGGTGACACCAAATGCCCTCGCCTCCGCTCAGCAGCCCATGGCCTGCTCCAGACCTCACCACCACGGGCACACTCTTGCTGACGAGTGGTGAAAACACGCTTGTGGTGGCAAGGTCCGGAGCAGGCCGGGGGCCACCAGGTTTTTTGCATTTAAAAAAGTGCAAAAGCTCGGTAACCCGGACGTTTTGGGGGTGACGTCATCACATCCCTGCCGAAACGTCCTGGTTACCGCACTGGGTGAGACTCACATGAGTGACACCGCTGACCCAGACATTTCCTCTACTATAGAGACACTTGCCTTGCTCCAGGAAGAGAAGCCAATAGATGGGATTCTTTCCTGGAACCCATTTCTGCCTTTCTCTGGTCTAAGTCGGGGCCTGTTGCTTTGACAGTCACAAGATTGAGTAGTGCAGCTGTTCCACAGAGCAGTTTCAAGCAGAGGCGTATACAGGGCCAGTGTAGTCAATAGGGATGGGGCAAGACTGGCAAACACTTTCTCTAATTCCCATAGCTTCTCTTCTGTTTTTGTGCAGGGCAGCTCAAATAATCATAAAACAGAAGAGTTGATGAAGCAGCCAGATTATTCTGACAAGATCAAGCACCTGCTGGGCAACTTGCAGGGTCAGCCTGGACCAGGTCCTTCAGGAGGTAAGAGTGGAGTTGGGGGTGTTCCCTGATCGTTGTAATCCTGCCCCATGTTGACTCCAATAAGACCTGCAAAGTGCGACTTTCCCCACATGCAACACAGTTTTCCTTGCACTAACCTTTCTCATGAGGCAGTGTCGGGCTGTGTTCCTTTTTGTACTCCAGTGAAACCACAATAGATCCATCAAAAGGCAGGCTGTGCCAAAGCTGGGTGTTGGTCTCCTGTATTTCAGGATCCTGCAGGCTCGTGATTTTTCCCTGCTGGGCTTAGTCCAGGGACTTCATGCAATCACCTTTCACTCTCTTCTTCTCCTGACTTACATCTGCTGTGTGTTCATTCCAGTTCCACATGGATTACTTGGACCAGGACCTGGGCCAGTCTCCAATGGTTTCCCACCAGGTCCCAAGAATATGCAGCACTTCTCTCCTGGAGGGCCAGGACCTATGCCTGGTAAGTAGAGGCAAGCTGTCCCTAGAAAGGAAATACTATCATGGACCATGCAGCTACACGTGGGGTGGTCACAGTGCTGTGGCATATTCTGCAACTGGTTGTGGGGGACCTAGGTGGGCATGGCCTTGATCCGTTCATGCTCATTGTGTTCCTTTTTCTGTCTTTTCTAGGACCACATGGGGGCCCAGGTGGCCCTAATATGCCCCCAGGCCCTGGTGTGCCAAGTGGGCCCCGAATGATGGGCCCACCTCCTCCCCAATGTAATGATGGATATTGGGATCCTCCTCCTGATGGTGGCATGCGTGGTGGGCCTCATGGAGGCATGAGAGGCGGCAGCCCTGGTCCAGGACCTGGCCCCGGCCCCGGCCCTTACCACCGTGGTCGTGGTGGCCGAGGTGGAGAACCTCCTTTCCGTGGACGAGGAGGCGGACGCAACAGCGGCCCCTCCAATGGCAGGGGTGGACCTCCCAACAGCAGCATGGGTGGTGGTGGCCATGGGGGACATGGCGGTAGCAGCGGACATGGAGGGGGCCACGGCGGTGGCAGCCATGGAGGTCACGGAGGAGGAGGTCACCCAGGGGACCACGGCAGGGGACATCCAGGAGGTCATCCAGGGGACCACAGCAGAGGATATCCAGGGGACCACAGCAGGGGACATCCAGGAGGCCACCCAGGGGATCACAACAGGGGACATCCAGGGGACCACGGCAGAGGTCACCCAGGGGACCATGGCTGGGGGCACGGAGGCGGCCATGGAGGAGGTAAATACCAGAAGTGTGGATTACTCTGTCTAGGAGGGGGTGGGACTTAGGAGGAGGTTGAATCAACATGTAGAGTTTCACAGGGAGGCGAGCAACTGCATAAGCAAAGAGCAAGGGCATCTTGGGGAAACGGCAGGTTTCTTTCCTTTTGGCAACGAAAAAGCTGATTCTTCAAACGTACTCAGGAGTGCCATTCTCCTCCCCGCCTTGTGGTATACTCCCATTTAAAACCATGGTTTTGCTAGCTTAACATTCGAGCGCTAGTCTTCATGCAGCTTAGACAGGAGTGCTGCGTTGCATGCTGGGCTCTTGATGGAGGTTGGGTAGTGCTGTGCTTGCTAGATGTGGTTGGCGTATGTGAAGTTCACGGATCTTGCGGCTTCTGTGGCTAATCACCCTGTTGTTCCTTTTGTGCCTCAGACAGGTCAATGCGCCCCGTGTGTCGCCACTTTACGATGAAAGGCAGCTGCAGGTACGAGAACAAGTGTGCCTTCTACCACCCTGGAGTGAATGGGCCACCCTTGCCCTAGTAACGAGGACCGGTCCCCTCTCCCTGTCTCTACTAACTGTGGTATCAGCGCACATTCCCGTGTCATGGACTCTGGGGCGTGAGCCCTAACTTCAGACTTATGCTGCATCCACCTTTTTATGGCTTCTGTGAGGCCCTTTTAAATCCTTGGGGCAAGGGGAGGTGACTGCTCCCTCCTCCTGCAACTGCTGCTACTGATGAACTGCCACATCCCCAAGAGAGGAGCCACCTTCTCCCTTCTATCCATGGGGCGATGAAGCCACAATGACTTGAAAGCACAAGAGACTTACAGAGGGGGGGTTAAAAACCAATGTGGTGTAAATATCCCTGTGAAATCACCAAAGGAAGAGGGGGAATCTTCAGTTCACAACCCGACCTGGGCTCTGTGCTGTATTGTGTCCACAGGAACTAGACCGACCCTGAAAACGTTTGCTTCCGTCTGGAGGAACAGCTGGCGTCAACAGGAAGACCCTGCCCTTTTAGGAACATACCTGTGAGGCAGGGGTAGGGGTGAAGCAACTGCCTGTGGATCATTTGGTTGTATTCTGTGGGACTGGAGGTCAAGGGGTCTCTTGCCCCTTGTCTAAAGGTCCAAAGGAGGAGGGGATACTTCGGCAGCTGCCACCTGCACAATGGCCTCTTGACCCACAGTGCCCCATCCTCCCCTTTGTAACATACCCCCTGCAGTGACCCCCCACTGACTGCAGAGATGTGATTTCCCGTGGTGCTAAGTCTGTCATTGGGGGAAACCTACAAACTGTTTTCTGTGAAAACTCAACCTTGACTCTAATGATTTAGGGGGTAACTTTTTTGTTTTCCTGATAACGCTGGTGTTGGTTGTGGGTTTTTAACTGTCTCACAAGGTGTGGACTCATCACTACATCTTTTGTCTCCTTGGAAGTGGGTGCAGCAACTCCTCTGCAGAGGGGAAGACAACGTCTCCTATGTTTTGTATATTTTGTACATTAGTAATAAACATGGTGGAAAAATATCTAATTTAACACACAATCTGGGCTTTTCTTCTTGATATTGAACATAAATGGTATTATCTTTAAAGAGGGATTACGGGCTTTACCGAATTCCTTGATCAAGCCAATTCACCTACAGCCAGAAGAGGCTGACAAGGGCACAGTTCTTCATAGAAACCTGTTCAAGGATGACTTTTTTGTGTGTGTGGCAAGTTCACACAGGGAACTTTACTGACTTCAATTAGTTCATGGCACAGAACCTTGGGTTGATTTTTTTTTTTAAGTACAGCAATACTTTGACTTTCACCCACTTGACTTTCTTCATCACTTTGCTTTTTCAGCCGTTTTAAATTATAACCACATTTCAAATTTCGTCCACATGCTTTCCTCTTTTCATCCAACCTTCCATGATGCTTGTCGACTTCCTTATGTTTTTTTTTTCTTTTCTGTTTTAGGTTTTGCATGCATCTGTGTGTTATAATTGTTTACGTTTTTCACTGGCCAAAATAAATTTGCAAGCTAAATAAGGCTATGCTTTGACATTCATCCATTTTTTACTTTCATCCACGCTCTGGTCCCTAACCAGACAGTGCAAGGTATTGCTGTAAGTAATCAAGAATCTAGCCCTCATGGTTGTGTGGATAGTACCTGCTAATGCCTTCGCGACTACATGTCCTGAGTATATCTTCAGAGACTAGTTTGCTCCCCAGCACGCTTCATTGTAACTGTTTTTCAACGTGCAAATATCAACATCTCTTTTCTCTCCTCCCCTCCCCATAAAATGCAGTATGAACCCTGCTGTCTTTTCCTTTGTTTTCTAAACTCTCATCATTCCTACAACAATCTTCTCTGAAATTCTTTCCAATCTAAAAATGGACACATTTTAACGGTTTGACTGGAAATGTAATCCTCTGTAGTTCCAGTTTCTGGAATATACACAGGACAGGTTGACTAATGCCAAAGCATGGTTTTGCCATGTATGACAAATAGCTAGAGGTGGGAGAAAATGGTGGTTTTTTTGCAGATTTAGGTGTTCAACCAAAATGAAATAGTAAGAAAGCAGTGTTATGTGTGTGTATTCCAAATGTTTCCCGTTTTTATCAATTGTAACTGCTTTAAAAGTGTACTAGGTAGATGGTATAGGTTGTATGGTGTCAGCAGATGAAGAATGATGCAAGACTACATGCTTTTTTATTTTTCAAATTTTTTAAGCAGGAAGTGATGCTATGTATTTCATTATCACCGTTTTCTCCTGCCCCTATAAATAACGCATGTCTTCTATGATATAATCAGTACTTTTCTACCTGCCACCTTAAGTAAGTATATGGTGATTTATTGCATCTGAGAACAGGACAAGATGTAATAGGCCAGTAAAATGAAGGGAATACTCTGTTAAAACAGTAGCAAGTTGGTTGGAGTCTAGAATTTCTCCTACAGATTTTCTGGAATGGTGGGTTTGGTACTCTTTAAAAAATGTTTTAGCTGTTTACTTGCAATCCTTAAGCCTGCTTGCTTATGAGGTTTGCACTTTTTAAATGTAAATTAATAATGAGAGGCTTGGGGTGAGAAACAGTTGAGCTGACTGGTGTCCAAAGTTTTTTGTAGTTCATTGGAAGACCACTTCAGCTGACCCAAGCGAAGCACCACCAACCTGATAGGAGTGAATGTGCTTCACGTTAGCAATGTTGCTTTTGTTGCATTTTGTAACATGTCTCTGGCAAGGAGCACCACACTGGGCAAGACCAGAATGGTCAAGACTCAAAACCATAATCCCCTTTTGCCATTTTCTACAACCCTTCTCTCCTTGAGCATAATGGGACATCTCACCAGCAGGACCAAGACTAGAAACTAAAGGAACACCCAAAAGAGCCTTATCCTGAGTTAGACCGTTGGTTCAGGTGTAGTCCGATACTGTCTGCTCTGACCAGCAGTGATTCTTAAACTGAGTTGTTGATGTTCATGCAAAGGTGAGTGAACTAAGGGGTTTTCCACCCACCGGGGGGGTGGGGGGAGATGCTCTAAGGCTACAATGTTGTGTATGAAGTTGTCCTTGGCTTAATATTGCTAATGACCAAGATATCACTTGTTGCAATACAATGAATGACCTCGTAGCACCCTCCCATTCCAAATTCTGGATCAACGGCCTTTTGAAGGGCTGTGCAACAGGTTATAGTGGCTACCTGGAGGCTGCTTGAATATTGTCAAGTTGCCCGATGATGAGCTACTGTATATGAGGACCACTTCAAGCAGCGTGGGGAGCGTAGCATGTACAGTAGCTGTTCTTGAGATGAGGGGGAGAAAAATAACCTCCCAGTGGGAGTGAGATGCCTTTATAAACTAAAGAACCTCTTTAAGAGACCAACAGGTAACACATTGAATTGAGCAGCCTCCAGGCATGGCCATTTGCTCCATCGCAGCTAGATACTGCCACTGGCAGCTGCAATGCAAGCTTTGTTATCTGCTACGTGGGAAGCTTTGTCTTTAAACAGCAGAGGCGTCACTAGGGTTTGCATCACCCAGTGGAAGAGCTCATCAACATCAAGTGTGGTTGCTAGGGATGGTGTCATCGGTGTGGTAACTCAGGGTGTCACTCCCATTAACTTTGTTTTAATATACTGTACTGTATAACAGTACAGATCATCCAACAAATCAGTAACTAACAAAAAAAAACAGGTCAACTTGATACACAACTGAATAAGAGTTCTGGTATTGGCTCTGATACACAGAAATGAGAGAAGACTCATAACACCTTACTGGTTCCATGCTGTGTCATACCACCTCATTGGCTCTCAGAACAATCAGTCTCATTGGTCAGTTTTAAGTTAAAGAAATCCACTTTTTGTTACATAAGGCGGTTGTGTTATTTTTTGGTTATTTGGCCATAACATTTGATAGAATACAGATAATTCACAATGGTTTGTTGCATTACATTCTGCATTAAATTACCTTTCCAATGAGATATAACAGCATTTCTCAAAGTTCTCCCCGTGAGGCAGGGAGAACTTTGAGTGTGTGTAGGGGTGGAGCTAGCAGCGGCGGTGATCTGGGGGATCGCTACAACCGCCCCTGAAATAGCCCCCCCTGCACTTAGCGATCTTCGCCTGAAGATTGCTGCAAAACGGCAATCCGAAGATCAGGGAGTCTTGCAGAGGGTTGCGCAGGCCTCCCTGAAGCTTCCCCAAGCCCCGGTAACTGCAGGGGGGGGGGGGTATTTCAGGCACTTCTGTGGTGGTGGTGGTGATCCCCTGGATTGCTGCCGCCATGCTGTTCCCATCCCTTAAGGGGGCAGGGGACAGCTTAGGTTCTCAATGGTGGGTCGTGACCCACCACTTTGAGACCCGCTGATATATAATGATGGTATTATACATAAATACAAGGTTTCCACAATTTTGGCCACTAATGGTGTCACCCCAGGTGTCACTCTGTGCAGTCCGACTGCACCCCCCTAGTGACAGCATTGCTAAGCAGCCAGTATGTATTGTGTCTGCAAAGTGGGATTTTCAAAGCCCCTCATAAGGCCTTGAAAGACCCATTGTAATCAAAACTTCATACAGGCCTGTTGAGACAAGTGATTTCAGAAGATATATTTTGACCTCAGCTGTAGATCTGATATTCAGGTTGTGTTCTTAGGAAGGGGCATTCGTTAATACCAAATTGCAGCCATGGAATTTATCTTAGGTAGTGAGGTTATACAAACTGGTGGTTTTCTTTCCTCTTGACACCATTCATTTGGTAGGAGTCAGTATATCCTGCTACCAAGAGGACAACAATGAATTAACACCATGGTGCCAAAAATATGAGCAGGCCTGACTATGAGTTTTGGGTTGTTGCTAGGGAGAAGCTGGAGGTCCCCTCTCCCTCTGGGGAGGAGTTGAAGCAGCTGAAAATTGGAAATTGCTCAGGCAGTCAGTAAGGCTGGGAAATGCCTCCACCCATGCCCTTTGTGAGATCTTGCTAGTCAGGAGACTACCTGGGCTAGACTGACCACTATAAGGCAGCTTTGACCATTTGAGATGGAGGCAAGATGCCTTGGCGTTTGTGTGTTGCTGGAACAAGTTTTGCACCAAAAAAGGTGCATAAGCAGCTGCCTTATTATACTCAACCCAAGACCATTACGTTATCTCGGTCTGTATTATCTACAGTGACCAGCAGCAACTCAACTAGGGTACAGCCTAGCTGGAGCCTCAATCTGGCACCTTCATGTCCTATCGCCCAGTAAGCTCCAAGCTCCTCCCCCCATGCCAGAATGGATTGGACCCCCTCATATCCTTCAATCTACTTGTTCCATTTCTGGACAGGGAGGGCCAGGTCTTCACTATAGCTTTATTATATGGACCAGACCTGTATAAACCTGACCGGTGTGACCTGCAAACTTATTATCAGGAAGACAACTCACATCTCTTACAAAATGCATTCTGCAAGTCCTGGAAACACAATGAGAGTGTTTACATCTGCCTCTTGCTAATCAAAATCGCAGCAGAGAGGGAGAATGAAGAATAGGAGACCACTCCCTCCCTGTCCCACTAGAAGCCATTGTAGAAGAGGCTGTGTAGATTTAGCCTGGCTTCTGGACGTAACTGAGCTATAACACCTTCAATGGAGAAGAGTGGTGGAAGTGTACTTCCTTTTATTTTGTATGTCAAAAGAGAGATTTAGTGAGCCTCAAAGCCTGACTCTTGAAGAGGGGACTGAACATAAAAAATCAATAGTCCCGTATCATCAGCAAACAAGAACATGTAAGTTATCATGAAAGTCAAAACATGTTTGCTTGACTTGTCCTTCCCGAGTTTGTACAGTTCTCTTGAGGTCATTTTATCAATCTATGCATGCTAATTGCCTGTACATCAGACTTCTAAGAGGGGAGTCTCCTTGCAAGTGCATGTTCTGAATAAACCAATGCTCTGCTGAAGGAGGAGTTGTATGGGTTTTTCTTCAAACACAATCTTCCCCTCATTAATCTGGAAGGGCATATTGAGAGCGAGCGAGAGAGATGGTGCCACAGAGCACAACCTCCAGCTTCATTATTTCCCTTTACACCTTCTCCTCTCCCACTGTGCAGTCCAACTGGGGCCCTGCCAACGATGCTGATGTGAGAAGGGAAAAATAAGTGCGAGACACTATAAGCAATGGCTTTTAAAAGAACAAAGCTCTAGGTATCACCTGGCAAACCCAGCTCCTTGGGATGCATTCTGCCTCAAGAATTAACACTTCTTTTCAGTGATAAGACAACGCACGCGCACGCACACACACACACACACACACACACACACTTCCTAGAAAACGGATGCTGAACTCTCAGTTCATTCACAGGTTCCTGTACACTGTACAGCATCCTCGCCTTGCATCTGGGTAACCAACTGCAGAGGACAGGAGTCTGGCACCCTTCATTCTTGGATTTAAGAGGTCATTTCAATGCAATATTTTTCTCATGTTCCTCAAAAGATAGCCCTCTTCTCTTGTACTCTCTCCCCAGCTGAGTCCAACTTCTGAGGGGTTCCACCACCTCACTCGACATTCATTCTCCCAAATGAGAAATCAGAGACAACCCCACAATAAAGCATCCTTCACATTTTAATTTAGTAAGTTTACATGACTCTGCTCCAACTATTTTCAAAAAAAGGGGGAGGGAGGGGGAAGGTCAGTAAAATGCCAGAGGCCCTCCTAAATGACCAAGTCCAAAATCCATCCCACATTTTCCTGCTGGTGTTGGTGAGATAACATAAAAAGCTCTTGCACATGCTCAAACTCCACCCCCTTCCGCTAAATAGAATCCTGTTCATGAAGAGAGGGTGGAGCTTCCACTAGGAAAACAGAGGGAGGCCAGGCAGTTTCATAGGGGGGGGGGGATCATGTCTCTTTCAGGCTCACTCCCGAGGCCGGTTGATGATGACTTGGACTTCGCCCAAGGCCTCTAGCACTTCCCGCTTGTAGTCTTCAAAGTCTCCATCTATCTGGTTGACTGACTGATCCTCCACCACCCACAGCTGGCAGTTGGTCTCGGTGATAAGTCGGGCATCGTGGCTGACAACGATCACAGCTGAAAGAGGAGGAGAGGTTAACAGTCTCACCCTGCTACAAAAAAAATATCCTCCCTCCAACTTCACCCAGACTGATACCACCTACTGAAAAAGTGCTTCAGGGGGTCTGCATGCCAATCTGTTATTGAGAACCAGTCAAGCAGCTAAGAGGATGAGCAGAAAGTGCCATGTTCAAATCATCTCAGCTATGACAACAGGCAGCCTTAGGCAAGCCATTCTCTATCAGACCCAACACCTCCCCCCCCCCCCGGCATTTGCAATCTTAACCCTGGCTTACCTTACAAATTTGCTGTAAAAATTGAGGTACTGTATTGTTACTATGGACATTGTATTGGCCAACTTAGAGAGAGGGAGATTGCTTAAAGAGCCCACAGTGGTTGGGAGAGGGTTCCTCAATGGGAGCTAACAGTTGACAATCTCACTGTATATTTGAATGACATTACCGTCAGCAGGCCCTTTGCTGCCCAAGGCCAAGCCTACCTACTGCCCCCTTATATTATAGCCCCCCATCTCCCCTGTGCCTCCCCTCCCACCCCCTCTGCATGGTCCCTGCATCAAGCTCATCTCCTCTTTCCCACCCTACTACTGAAAAGGCAGAGAGGAAATGGGGAAGGAGCCAAGCCTAGAGGGCTAGTGTCTCCTCTCCCCCTCCATAGTCTTGTCTGTCTTTTCGGAGGGCTGCCAGGAAAAGGAGGGTGACGGAGGCCACTTTGGCCAAGGGTACCATGGGTACCATCGGGCCTGATCATGGCCATCAGAGCTTGGACATCGGGCAAGAAGAGGGGGCTATGTAAGGCTTGTGTGTGAAGAAACAACAGTATAGAACAGAGAGAGTGAATGCTATGAATGCTGGGAATCCCCCACAGGTGCAGGACCTCTTTCTTGGAGGGGATCTGGGTGTGGGGCAGCAGGTTAGAAATATTCTCAAATAATAGTAAACTAGCAGATCTGCTGCCGTGTAGAAGTTTCTGCACTTTTCTACCCCATACATCCTATTTGAATTATTGTAAAGAAAAGCAAATCCCACAAAAATGGCTCAAGTCTCCAAGCGCTTTCTCAAAAGGAAACCCAAGTTGCAGGGTGTAGTCCTTGAAGCTTCTCACCACTCAAGGGAAGTGGGGGGTACACAAAAATATGAAGCCTTTAAGTTTAAGTTGCAACTTTAGACTTCTGGGAGCTCTTTGGTTTTTTGCTAGAATATTGTGTGTGTGTGGGGGGGGGGGGCACCAGCACAAAACAGTAGCTTGGGGAGACAGAGCATATTGCAAAATGGAGCTTATACAATAGCTTAAATTTTCGGGTTATTTTCTCTCTCACTATTAAATATTCTTATTAACAGCAACACATAGTACCCAGCACAGTCTGCAGCATGGGCTGGATTTGAACCCGGGTTCCTGGGAGCTAGGCACAACAAATAAAAAACCACCAAGGGAAAAGGAGGGCAAAAGGTTCAGGAATGACTTTAGATCACTGTTAGAACTATCAGTAGCTCCAAAGTTATCTTCGGCCTGCCCCTGCCTGGGAACACAAAAATGCTATACACAGTGCAGTCACGTCATACACGTATTTAATGAATTCAATTACACACACTCGGCAAAAAGAAGAGAGAGAAAAACAATTTACAGGGCTATTTACATAGTGAGGGCTGTTACGCCCTCCATTCCACTCAATCACTGTATTTCCTGGAGTGAGCATGGGACCAGAGACGTGACCCTGTGATTCCCTGTCGATTTCAGCTCCCACATGCGATTCTAGTTTTTAAAGAGACAGTATGTGTTTTTCAAATATAAAAGGGATTTTCAAGGGTCCTTTTGAATACAAGTGATTTTTGCCTTGCAGGCTGACTTTGGAACCTGACCACTGCATAAGATAAGATTGTACAGTAGTTAATCATACTAATACCTACATATTCTCCCTCCTGTTATTGCACAACACTCTTAAGCTACTGGGGATAGTAAGAGGTTTTTTCCCCTAGTGGTTTACAACTCAGGATTTATTATCTGCAGAGACAGGAAAACCGGGGTGTGTCAGCCATACCCTTTCGCTCACTATCTCAGGCCAGTCACAGCTCACAGTGGAGAGACTCCAACCATACACCAGAGATACGAAAACTGAGGCTTTTTCAGAGACAGACAACACCACAACAGCCCTGCCATCCGAGAAGCACCTTTGGGCACATATTTCTAAAATTCGTTCTATTGGGATTCCAGGTAATCTTTTGGGAATGGGACCTTTGAACTATTCTGCTCGCTCTCTCTCTCTCTCAGACTTTGGGATATTGAAAGTCAGGAACTACATGCAGCAGCAGCCAGGGTATGTTTGCCTCTCCGGTGGCAGTTACCAACCAATCTGGCGTTGGACCCAGATATCTTTACTTGCGGGAAGATCCCCAGTCTCACCGGGCGAGACTGCAATGTATTTTTATCCTAAAAATAAAGGATTTTTTAAATTCCTTGATTTGTGCGAGCCGTGATAACTTGAAAACGTATTTTATTGGTTTTATTTGTTTGACCTGGCGCGGTTGTTCAACGCGGTCATATTGCTGGTTATTTGTATAAGTCTATGCCTAATAAAGGTTAATGATGATGAATGATGACGACCTTTGGGCACATGCAAAAATGAACATAACGCACTACCATGAAACCCGGAAGTGTGGGACTTCCCGGCAGCGCATGAGGAACACAGTAAGGAACAGACCTGAGCAAGTGGGAAGCAGATCATTGCGGCGTACGTTGGTGGCAGTGGGAGGGAGGTGGCAGCGCCAGACTTGGGATGAAAGGCCCCCCAAATCCCCCCGTCCCCTTGGACCTCTCACAATCTGCCACTGATGCAATGTGACCTCATGAATGGGCTTGGCAGTGCATGAAGCCCTCTGGATTCAGGTCATTGACTGTGGGATGGATCCCTCCTGGCAAAGCTCCCACCCCATAACTGAGAGAATATAAGCCCTAAAGTTCCAGCATACTGTGTCTCAATAGTGGTCATCCAGAGGCTGCTGGGAAGCCGAGGGAAACAGTTCTTCCCTGTTGTCTGTTCCCAACATCTGGTATTTGGAGGTCTGCTACCTCTCATTCATTTGGGGAAGCACCGTGGCTCTGTGGTAGAGCCAATGTTTTGCATGCAGAAGGTCCCAGGTTCAATCCCTGGCATCTCCAGGTAGGATAGAGAAAAATCCCTGTCTGAAATTCCTGGAGAGCTGCTGCCAGTCAGTGCTGGCAATACTGACCTAGATGGACCAATGGTCTGACTCAGCAGAAAGGAGCTTCCTACGATTCCATAAAGTTTAGAGTAGTAAATCTGCCCAGTGTTTACACAGATTCAGCAGAAGAAAAGCAAAACTTCAGGACGATGTTAACAACAATGCCCCACGTTTCCGAGCACTTTCTCATCAAAGGAAACTCATGTCGTGAAATGTCCCTACAGCTTCCCAGAAGAAGGGAGGAGAAGGCAGAGTCCCCCTTGCTTGCTATCTGATTTCAGCCCTGGCTGCCAATTCTGTAATCAGGTGGGGAACACAAGGATGGCCTTGAAGCCAGACACCGGTGGTGTGACCAGAGGACAGCATGATCAGGGACTAGAGAAAGGTTGGCTGTGTGAGGGATCCGACTGCCATGGTCAATTCTACCACTGCCCGACTGGCAGCTGGTCACCTGGTACCCCAGATGAGAATTCACCCCACCTGTTACAGGAACAATGGGCCCATGCAGTGGATTTCTCCCCAGCACCCCTTTGTCACTCACCGCCTTTGTACTCGTTGATGGCATCTCCCAATGCATCAATTGACTCAATATCCAGGTTATTTGTAGGTTCATCCTATGGAGGGAAGGGAAAGTCATAAGCAGGATAAGATGCACTTGATAGAAAATAACTCCGGGCTTTTCACTACTCTGCCTTTCTAGAATTTAGAATAGGGCAGCAGTTCCCAAACTGGGGTCACGAACAGCTCGCAGCCCGAGCCTCAACTTCCGGGTTGCCAAGCTATCACTTTTTTTTTTTTTTTTTTTACACGAACAGTTGGCCACCCGAGCCTCTGTTCTCTCAGCGAGAACACGATGTGACAAGGCCTGGAGCGGCTGAAGACCGTCGAGCAAAGGCTTGGGTGGCTGGCTGTTCACATAAAAAAAAAAATGTGAAAGCTTAGCAACCTGGGAGTTTTGGTGGTGACATGACGACTTCAACACATCACAGCCAAAATGTCCAAGTTGCAGAGCTCTGTGCCGAAAGTCGGTCGCGGAGCTCAAAGGATTGGGAACCAGTGGACTAGGGAATGGCCACAGATCCGGCAACAGCAGTCGAAAGCCGTGTAGCATTTGGCAGATCCCAGAAAGCAGGCAACCGCCTGGGGTCAAGTACTTGGACCCGGAAGCCAAATCCAGCTCAGACAGGATCCAGAGGCTGCTAAACAAGGCCAGGAAGGCAAAAAGCAAGCGAGTTAGATGAAGATGCCCTCAGGATTACCACCTTCTGTGTAAAAGAAAGCTAAGTTCCCTTTTAACAAGAGGTAGAGTCTTGGCTGGGATAGCTCTGACACTCTATGTGGGGTGGGGGCGCACCTCAGTCCAGGAGCTCAACAGCTGATCAACCAGAGCAAGGGAAGTTAGTCCAACTCAAGCTAGGCACCCCACACCCTACCTAACACCAGGGGGTAAAGGTAATCCCCAAATCTCTATCCTTTCCCCTGGGAAGACTCACCAAAATGAGGACATCTGGCTCTCGGCAAGACAGTTCAGCAAATACCACACGAGCTTTTTGTCCCCCTAGTGAAGAAAAGTATTTCATTAGAGAGTCTCTCCCTCTCTGGAATTCATCTTCTCCCCACCCACCCACATCCCACCTTTCTACCATGGTGGAACTCAAAAGCAACACACACGAGGTTTCCAGGAGATCCATGAAAACAAACAGCACACGTGTTTGAACAGCACTTTTGCAAGGCCCATAGTAAAAAAAAAGGAGCAAAGACCCCAAAGTCCCGGAAAAACGTTTTGCATTTATTGACAAAAAACCTCCAGTAAAATATATTCTCAACAGCTCAACACATTTCAAGCAAATAATTCTTCAGGAGGTGAGAGAGAGAAGTTGTGCTATTGAGCACGCAGGGGAAAAATGTATTATTCAAGGCAAGAGACACTTATAGCAAGTCCTTCCAGTTGTACAAGAAACTTATTGAAGATTCTTGTCAATAAATACAAGTCTGTTCAACACTTTGGGGTCCCCCTTTTCTTCTCAGGTAGTCACCCATCGTGGCACTGACCAGACCTAGACCTGCTTAGCTTCAGCAAGGTGGCTTTATCATGTGCTCTCCAGTCCACGCACCCATTATGGCGTTTTGTTTGAGCAGGGGGAGATACTTCAAGCACTTCTGAACTTGACAGTTCCAGAGGAAAAACTGAACAGTTTCCAGAACAGTAGAGGACGCAAGTATTATGGGTTTGCAAGCCATGTATTTTAATATATAAACCACAGGAGGTTACTGATAAAGCAAATAAAATCCCTAAGGTTTCAAGAACATTGGGGATCTCAGAGTGCTGGCCCAGGGGTCAGAGCTTCTTAACTCTACAAGAACTTTTCAGACCAGCCCTTCCCCACCCATCTTCCCAGTTGGCTTCCTCAAGGCCCAGGAGGACTATTAGCCCCAAAGCCCTCTAGTGGTCTACTTAAGTCCCATCTCCCTAATGGCCCCCCCTTCCCAAGGCCCTCCTCCCAGTGGCGATTCCCCAACCACCACCACTCCACGCCGGAAGTGACGCAACGGCTGCAGCCGTTATTAAGCATACCGAGGCGCAGGGTGGGCGGGCCAAATCCATCACTGACACTCCGCACTCGCCCCAATGAACAAGGCGATTCGCACCGCTGTCAGCTGCCGTGACACCCCCCCTCCCCGTCTGGGGCCCGATTCCACTGCCCGGGGGCCCACCGTCCCAACGCCCCATCCCCGATGCCGCCTCTGCCTCCTCCTAGTACCAGAGAGCTTGCAGATCTGGATGGTGTGAGCGTGGCTCTCCAGGCCAAAGCGGCCCAGACATTTGCGGGCATCCTGATAGGGCAGGTTGAAATTGCGCTGCAAATACTCCGTCGCTGTTTCCTGCATATTCAGCTGATCAGCATACTGCTGGTTGAAGAACCCGATTTTCTACCAAGAGAAAAGGAAGGAGATTTTGCCAACTGGTGACACTTGAACCTAAAACTCACATCCTTTGAGCAGTGCTGAGAAGCTGTAGCACTTGTCAGAGGTACAAAACATCTAAGACTGCAGACCTGAGGCCACCTTAGGTAACCCTTTATGATTTTGCTGCGCAGTCCACAACTCAATTGGTGCCGATAAGCACGTCTCATCAGATGCATTTAGGCTGTGCTGATGCCCTCAATTACAGGCAGTATATCCATCTAGTGATTTAAAGAAGCAGGTCTACCACATTCAGACATGCTAAGCACCAAAATGAGTCAAGGACAAGGCTGAAAGGGGTTTATATGGATGGATATGAACTGCCCTCTCCCCGAAAAGCCTGCTTTTTTGTTATTGTTGAGAGTGTTGCCCACCCACTACACTGGTACCAAACTGTTGAAGGGGACTAAACACGCATCCTACTGCATTGCTTTCATCGAAATTAACACTTGCCTGTGCATGCAAACATGCATCTCCAATCTGGATAGAGATGCACAGCCAAATATACATTCCAGTAACAGCAATGCAGTGCTGAGAAACTGCACTTGGGTGAGCTTCCAGTCTAAGTTCACATGGCATATTGCTGGCCCAGCAAATGATACACACATGAAGACTGCTTCTACACCTAGATCTTCTTAGGTGGAATGGCCCTGTCCACCTCATTGGAGATTAGTGGCAACAAAACCACACCTCCAACCAAAAGAAATGTAAAGCAAAGATACTTAATTTGCAAAACGTTTTGCCGCCTGTCTAGTCTTACGCTAACCAGCATCTCCAGTTAAAAGGATCTCAAGCGGGTTCTTGGAGAGTTGCTGCCAGCCGACAACGACAATCGTGAGCAAAAGGGACAATGGTCTGACTCAGTATAAGGCCGATTCACATGCATACTAATATCCTTGCAATGACTTTGCGAGGTAGGGGAGGTTGGCAGGCAGCGATTAGCCAAGGTTACCCAGCAGATGCAGAAGAATGGACTATACCATTTCAGGCTGGAGGGAAGGGGTGTTATTTTTTTTAATGCTCTCCACCCCCATGTAAAACCACCACACAAGTTAAAACAAAAAGCAAAAACTAGCACAGCAGGGTAAAAACATCCAGCCCCCTCATATCCTACATGTGTTAAAAACTAACACAGAACTATTTTTGAAACAGGAGAGCATTCTAAAATGGTATGCCCTCACCCACAGTTTGAAGTGGTGCAATCCATTCTACAACCCCAATCCGATACATGTGTAGACCAGGCCTTATTTCCAATCTTGAGACAAACCAAGTTCCACTGGGTTAAATCTTTCCATCCCGACAGCCTCGATGGGACCTCTCGTTTCCTAGTCCCTCAAATTCTGCGCAACTCCACCAAGACATCCCCGTTAGAGTATCACCCAATACTTACTAGCCTGTGGTTTTTTCTCATTTCCCCTCTGGTCTGGAAAGAAACAAACAAGCAACATTAAGATGGAACCTGACAATCTTCTTTGTAATCGCACCAGATTGAGACAGCAGTGTCCCTAAAATGGGATCCAGCAACTGAGAGAATTCAGGGCCAAAATGCAGCCTCTTCTGGAACTGTACAGTTAAGAACAACAGAAGAGTCCTGCTGGAACAGGCCAAAAGCCCATCTAGTCCAGCTTCCTGTATCTCACAGTAGCCCCACCAGATGACTCAGGGAGCACACAGATGACAAGAGTTAACAACAGAGCGAGAAGAGAAGAGAGAATCCTACATCTTAGTTAAGGTTTCAAAGGGGAACATTTCACAGACAATGCAGCCATTATCTCCTGGGTTTTTCATACAACTACGTGGTGGAAAGTTGTGTCTGTTGGCTACAGTGTGGGAAAGAAAGTGGGTGGATGTGAACCAGAGTTGCTCGCATCTTATTTTCAAATACTGTGTTTAGGAGGATGCTGAAAGCAGCACCTGACCGGTTGAGGAAATGAGCTAAGACGGGTCAAGGTTTACTGCAGACTATGTTGTGACTTCTTCCTAACTGTGCTATGCGGCGTGTGGAGTTGCCCTGCACTTTCACAATGTAGTTGTGCAGAGGCGTCGCTACGGTGGGGGCGGTACTGTAAGTTCCGCACAGTTCTACTCCGCGTTACGAAGTGGCCCCGCCACCATCGCCGGTAGAATCATTCAGAGTGGTTGCCTTCACCGCTCTGAATGGCTCCAACAGCGAGGGGGCGGGGCCACCTCATAACACAGAGTAGAACTGTGCGGAACTTACAGTACCGCCCCCACCATAGTTGTGGTCTGAAGTAGGGTTGGTACTGCTAGTAGGAGATTAAATAAGGTGGACCGAGTTGGCTCAGCAAACTCCCCAGAGCTACAGACTTGGGCAGAGCCCAAGCTTATGCTTAACTTGCAGGTAGCCGCATTAGTCTACCGAGGGGTAGTCTACTCATTAGTCTACCAATGGCAGAGCACATGGTATGCGTGCAGATGGTCCCGGATTTAACCCCCAACATTTCCAGTTGAAGAATCTTTGGAAGGAAGGCTGAGGAATGCCACTGTCAATCATAGTGATTGACGGGCTAGGGGAGTCAACAACCTGACTCCATACAAGGCAGCTTCAATGCACTCAGTATGGCCTGTGTTCAATCTGCACTCCATAAATCTACCTATCTTGGGGGGTGAGACAAAGGGTATTTTGGGGGAGGAGATTTTCCTCATTAGTTAAGATTTCTGAAAGAAAAAAACGTAACAGTATATTTCATATTAATACACAGATTCCTCCCCCCCCCCCCATGTACTGTAAATCCTACTGATGTTGATGGAGTTAAATTATTACGTTAGCATGTTTAGGACTGCAAGCTTATTTTCAATTTGTAATTAATGATTCATGACCACGGAGGCATCTTCGGACAACGCTGGCTCTTCGGCTCTGAAATGGGGATGAGCACCACACCCTAGAGTCGGACACGACTGGACTTAATTGTCAGGGGTCACCTTTACCTTTAATAGGGAAACAAGTTACTTGTAAGAGGAGTCTGTGCCCCTACCCACTCACCACTACGGTGCATGAAAAAGGCAGAATACAGAGAATCTCTTGGTCAACACAATGGAAAGATCAGAAAGAGGAAGCAGGATACGTTTTCTTACCGGTGTAAGCTTTCCCGTTAATAGTAACAGCAGTGTACTCTTCCCCACACCATTGGGGCCCACGATACAGACTGAGGGAAAGAGAGAGGGAGAATGCATGAGCAACACGACAATGCTTGTGGGCAGGCAGGCTGATTCCGGGAGATTCTTCCCTCGCCTTCCTCCAGGCACACACAACTAAGGCAGTCCAATTTGGTGGGCCACAAAAAGAAGGTGGACTCTCAAGCAAAATACAACTTCACAAGGACCTTGCAAGAAGTTGGCACACGTGTGGAGTGAGTCTCTGTGTTCGGCAAATGAGAGACACAAACCATCTGCACAGACAGGTTCAATAGGAGATGGTACTCTCTCTTCGGGTCACTTACTTCGAGACTCCAAGTCAATCCCAAAGTCCAAATTTTTGAAGAGAGGCTTCTGACTCTCATAACCAAAGTCCACACCTAGAGAACAGAACAGAAAAAAAAACAATCCCAGTGAAAGATCTTGGAAGCAATATTTATTGTAATAAATACTACCAGTATCTCTACTCATAGGTGAAGAGGATGCTTGCTTCTTACAGGAGGCCCGAGCACCATGTGTGCAAGTGTGCACGCACCTGCCCCCCCCCCCCTCTAGACTGGAGTGCTAGGTAAAGCCAGGGCAAAAAGGCAGGACAAGAAGGATGCCTAGGAACTCTATAACTTGAGAGTAGTCAGACTGCAGGGTCCACAATCAAATGTGTCCGTCAGTGCTGCCTGTCCTTGACCTCCACCAGCAAATCCCTCCACAAAGACAGCTGTGATAGTCTCCATTGGGGTCATCGTTGCCCAGGCATGCCCCATACCTAAACCAAGAGGGCACATGTGTGGCATGGTCATCAACATCTCTGTGGAGAGATTTTCCATCAGGGACACAAAGACCAAAATGAGCAGCCCACCTGAACTGGTCTGGGTCCACTGGTGGACTATCTTGCCCAACCCTGCTATAATCAATGGGGACCTTAGTTTGCTGTTAAGGCAAGGCAAAAAAAAAAAAAAAGAGGCAGGAATTCAATAGGATCAATGGCATCTCTGAGTGCTTTGCGAACTTGACCAAAAAAATGGCATCATGTCCAACATACTGTATGTTCCCTACATGACAGCAGCGCCCCCTACTGTCAAAGGGAGTCAGTTTCCCCCCTCCCCCAAGGCAAGTGGGGCATTTTACAAAGTCACTCATATATCATTAGCTGCTAACATTCCCTGCCCTACCCAGCACACCCCACAAAAGATAGGCCCATACCATGCAGGCCCAGAATGGGAGGACTGAGGGGTGGTGGGTTCGGAAAGGTGAATTTCACCACATATTCCTTGGGCCGTTTCAGCAGCTCAGGGGCTTCATTTGCCTCTTCATCGGGGTTCTTCTTGCGACATTTCTGCTGCTTGCGAGTCAAGGCCTCTTTGGTCTGCTTTTCCTAAAGACGATCAGAACAAGACAAATTAACACCACTTGGCCATATCGTAAGTGACCTGACAAACCCAAAACTCTCCTAGTACCTTCCTTTACATCGCTGAACAAAAACATGTAAGAGCATCCAATCAGAGCTAATCCTCCCACCAAATTTCTCACTGAAATAATAATAATAAAAATCTTGTCCCAACCTCCAGGGTCACAAAAAAGGACAAGGGTGAAGAGCACCATGCAATTTTATTCCAGATAATACAGTAGCTTTTTCCAACTAACAAGAGTAAGGGAGTGCTCAATTCAAGTCCATCAATTGAACCCAAGGTACAAGGTCTGCCGCCTTGAGCCACTCCGATATCAAGAAACCCACAGAGCAGAGTCAGATCATGCAATTTTTTTTGCTTCTCCAGAACAGGCGATCAGGTGACAGAAGCCAAACCCCGGACTTACTGCTTGCTTTGTGGATTTCCCTCCAGCCTTGAGGTCTTTCAGCTTCTTCTCTTGTTTCTCGTACTGTTTGAGCAGCTCCTTCTGTTTCTGCTGATACATTTTCTTGAAAGTCACTGAAACACAGAAGGGAGAAAGGGACAAGCTTGAAGAAGGCAAGAACTGACTTGCTGTCAAGAATTTCTCCCTGATATTTGAAAAACAAACAAACAAACAACAAATCAAGATCTAAAGCCCACAAAGTTCATCAAATATTGAAGTTCAGTTTAAAAAAAAACCAAAATCCATTTTTTTGTCATTTGAAATTGATAGATACTTGAACTGCATTTTTTTGAAAACAAAAACCCCAACAACTGCCATCGACATGAAAACTGTCATATACTGACTATTCCCCTCCCCCCCCGCTTTGCCCTTCAGATGTTCGGGGATTCCAGGGAGCACTTACTATAGTTTCCCCGGTAGTAAAAGAGCTTCTGTAGGTCCAGGTGGATGATGTCTGTGCACACATCATCCAGGAAGCCCTGGTCGTGGGAGACGATAAGGAGGGTTTTCTTCCATGTCTGAAGGTAACTGTAATGGAGAAGTGGAAAAATATAGTTAGGACTGGTGTTCCCAGTTAAAACAGCTTCTTGCCAGGCTCAAGTGTGAAATGAGGTTTACATGATCGATGGTCTAGTCAGGAGGTTGGAAGAACTAATGCTGTATTGAAGAAAGAGAGTCTCTGGATAATGAGGGGCTACTGTAGTCCTCTGGCTCGAGGTATATGGAAGACACGCTCCTGAGTGCTGAACAAGTCACCCCCCCCCCCCCGGTATAAACAGAACGGATCACTATCCAGCATTTGCCATGACATATCTTGGGCCCTCTTCATTTGAACTCCTTCCCCTTGGCCCTATTATCTGTTCTATTAACATTCGTAAAAAGAATGCCGACTTTTATACTGACAAGATCAGCTCTTCTGATCCTCCCTTTCCAAGATCCCTGTTTGTCTTGTCGCTATTTCTGACTGCATGTCTTCTCCTTATCTTAAACTTAACTTCTCCAACACTGGGATACTGAATTGTCCTCTTCCATCTGTTCCTCATTCCTTTTCTCTCACTCTGGGTAAGGGTTCTTGTCTTCCTAAGTACAGAAACTTGGAGTTCTCTTCGGCTCCTCTCTTTCGTTGACTGCAAAAACAGTCCAACTATTTCCAACTTAATCCAAGCAACCAGGCAGCCTTTCATTCATTCCCAAGCTGGGCTGGCCAGCAACTTACTTGTTCAGCCAGATGACAGCATTCAGATCCAAGTGGTTGGTGGGCTCGTCCAGCATCAGCAACGTGGGCTCCATGAACAGGGCTCTGAGAGAAGAGAATGGTTAGCAAAGTGGGGCTCTCTCGTTTAAAGAGAGAGAAAGGAAAAATACACAATACTATACAACAGGGGTTCTCAACCCCTTCCCAGCCGAGTACCACCTCTGGCTGCATACCACCGGACGTGACTGGCGATGACATCATCACCAGTTACTTCTGGGTTTTCTGGTTTTTGGAGGCCAGAAAACGCAGCTAGGAGGCTCTGGGTGGGTGGGGGAGGGTCCTTCTCAGCATTCCCAAGAGGCCAAAGGCAGGAGCCTTTCAGGAGCAAAAATGCACTGCCGAAAGTGTCATGTCGGAGTGGCGTTCCGGTGGTTCGAGCATATACAGGTATGGTATGCATGGTGGATAAACATTGCGCTTCCATCACTAGTAAAGACAATGTATCACACTTTCAAAAGTGTATGTATATTTCTGCCCTTAGTTGTCTGGTGGAACAGGAAAAACAAGTTTGGGCGTGACCCCTCACCCTGAAGCCACTTGTGGCAGCAGATCATGCAAATTAGCATGTCTGACTTTCCATCCACCTCGGGAACAAAAGTGGTCAGCTGTCCTGATTTCCATGGCTTAAGCCCATGTTTACCTGGCCAGGGACACCCTCATGCGCCAGCCCCCAGAGAACTTCTTGGTTTGCCGGTTCTGCATCTCGGGGTTGAAGCCTAACCCAGCCAGGATTCTCCGCGCTTTGGCTTCGGCAGCAGCTGCTCCCATGGCCCGCAGCTCCTCATAGACCTGGGGGTAGAAGGCGCAGGTTGCGACAGGAGATCAACAAAGCAGCATTGAGTCCACTTCACAGAGGTTACCTACTAGGAGGGTGGTGGTGGTGGAGCAGGAGATCTCCAACACAATGGCTCAACCAAGCGAATATTCCTTGCGTAGCTCCTTAAAAATGCCAACGCGCCATCCTCACCCCTTTCTCTCACACACAAGTGATCAACCCACCCACTCACACTTTACAAAATGACTCTACTTTTGCCAAGCTACTCAAACTCATGCTCCGTTCCTTCCTTTTGCATGCTAAAATCTGTGCAACTCACTCATGCCTGAAAATGGTGTGTCTCATGTTTCTCACCCTTCACATAAGTTTTTCATGCATTTGCTTGTCTTGCAAGCACCAGAAAAGTGGCCCAACCCAGCTACTCTTCTGTCCCCTGCACAGAACCAACATTTGCCCCACTCTATTCTCCCCCTTGCCTTTGGGTAAAACAGGAACCCCACCCCACATGATAGAACTGGTATGATCTCTTGAACCTCTCATGGACCCTCTTGCCTACTGGCATACCATTAGGCCCAAAGAAAAGGTGTATACATAGATCACTTAACATAGACTAGTTATCCCTTAAGATGCTTTTAACTACTCTGTCACCTTGGGCAATTAAAGATGGAGCACAGTACCCAATTTCTGCACTTTTCTAGAATGTTTATGAACAGAGCAGTGATTTTTATATTGCTTCTACTTTCACTATTGCTATGAGGTCGTTATTCCAGATGAACAACCTTGGGGTAAAAAGAGTACAATCTTATGTACAATATGTGCCCATAGCTGTTTGTGTTTCTAGGACTGGGTAATGTCTTACTGATCCAAAGTCATGCTTTGGCAGAGATCAACCCATTACAACAGCAGTTCCCAAATTTACCGTGGTCACAGCACCCTTCCTCCGTGGCACCCTGTTGGGATGTCCCCAGCAGCCTCTTCTTCTAGGCTCTCCCAGGTGCCGCCACCTTGGATCATGCGAGATCTCGCGAAAATCACATGAGTTTCTGCGAGAATCGCATGATCCCAGATGGCATCATAGTAAGGAACTCCTCTTTCAAAAAATATTAAAACTGGGCATGCCAACCACATATCACTCCTGACAAAAAAAAAAAAAAAGAACAGCTTGGTAACAGTCTACCACAAATACCTTCTCCAGCTTCTCCCCAGCCGTGTCGTCCCCTTTTTCCAGCAGCGCCTGCAGCCGTTTCTCCTCCTCCAGCAGCTTCAGCCGCTTGGTGTCAGCCTTCAGCACAGCTTGCACTGCAGGGGTTTCATCTGCAACCACCTCTGTGAAGACAAAGAAGGCCACAGTAAGGGACAGCACAACAGGCTCAGGCTTTTAGGTAGAGCTCCAGGATGGTATCGCATTCACCACCAAAACTGCTTAAAAAAATCTGTAAGCAGAAACCTCAAATTCTGGAATTAGATGGCGCGAGGGGATGCAGCATGAGATTACTTGCTTTACAGATCACGTTACTAATGTATGGAATTCACTGCCACAAGATTTGCTAAAATTTGTGTCCTGCCTTTCAACACAGATACACTGTCAAGGCAGATCCCAAAGTTTAAAAAAAATCAAAAAATGCAACAACAACAACACAGTAGAAAGAGAACAGCAGATACAAACACAGCTGTTATTAAAGTCAATAGAGGCTTAAAAGACCTGGAAAACGAAAAAACAAAACAATGGAATGACATCCTCATCTCAGAACCCTTGCTAACTGGGCCAAGAGGCACCTTTCAAAGTGGTGCCCTCTTATATTTAGCAGGGGGAGAGCAACTGTCCCTCTTCACCCCAGCATGACGTCTTTTCCAGTAGCTGTTGCTGGTGTCGCTTCTGTATTTATTTATTTTAAGATTGTGAGCCCTTTACTTAAGAACATAAGAGGAGCCCTGCTGGACCTGACCAAAGGCCCATCTAGTCCAGCTTCCTGTATCACACAGTGGCCCCACCAGATGCCTCAGGGAGCACACAGCCAACAAGATAACCTGTTTCCTGTTGTCACTCCCTTGCACCTGGCACAGAGAAAACCTACTTCTAAAGCCAGGAGGTTGCTTATGGCAGGGAACCATTTATTAATTTATTTTACTATGTAAACCGCTTTGTGAACTACTGTTGAAAAGCGGTATAGAAATATTCTTGAAGCAGCAGCAGCAGCAGCCTGTAGAACCAGCATGAGTCACTGGGAGGTTTTAATCCCTGCCCAGCCATGAAGCGAGTTTCAAAGAAGTTCGCAGCAGCTCGGGCTGGCCTACCTCACATGCTTGTTGTTAGGACACCAAAAGAAAGAGAAAGGTATACTGTAACTTGCTAAGTACTTGGGACAGAGTGGGAGAGTCTCTCTTACATGTATGTAAGTTGCTCTCGTATTTTCTTAATTCTGCTCTTTACAGCACTAGCCTAACCATTCAGATGTCAACTGCTCCCCTTTCCCATCCGCCCAACTTCCCTTACAAATGGGAGTCACAAGAGCTCCGCCTTCAAGCTCTCCACACCAGCCCAGTGGGGAGAACACTCCATACACCCCTTTACCTTGTTCACAGAGTAGCACATCAATGTTGGGAGGGATGCTCAGGGCCCGGTTGGCAATGTGCTTCAGCAAGGTGGTTTTGCCTTTCCTGAAAAACGAGAAGCAGAGGAACTAAAACGGTGATGCACATCTAGAGGATCAGGACCATCACACTACGGGCAAGGAAAGACGGGCAGCCCAGTCCTAACTAAACTCCCGCATGGCAATGCTGCGCTACATTCCGCAGGGGAGTTTTGGCGGCTGAGTTGGAAGTTCTTCCATCTTGGGGGAAGAGGCATTTGCCCCCTTGCCCCGGGTTAAGCTCCAGCAGCTGCAACAGATCAACTCAGACCTACACCAGCTCTATAAATGGAACAAGTCCGCGTTGATCCGTGCAGGTGGATCAGGCCAGGAAGGGGATTTGGATACGGTATGTGCTGCTGCTGCTGCTGCTGCCGATCCTGCCCTCATTGCCCCTTGACAGAGCTTTTGCATCAGCACGTGCCGGCAGAACACGTGTTTCGCCGGCGCATCTTTTAGAACAGGATTGGGCCAAAAGAGGCCTTCCCACCCAGCCACAAAAAGTCTCCCTGTAGGGCTGCATCTTCTAGTATGAAGTAAGGGGTCAGTAAAGTTACCCTGAAAGAGTGGTGGAACTATCCATTGGGATAAGCCAACAAAATGGTGGGGGATGTTCAGAGTACACCATGTACCTACCCATTAGGCCCCACCAGGCCGTACCGGCGCCCAGCCACAATGTACAGGTCTGCATTGACAAACAGCTCTTTACCATGAGCCGAGATGCTAAACTTCTCCAGCTGCAAAGAAAGGAGGAGGGTGTTAGGGAAAGATGTTGCAATTCATCTCCTCCTACTCTCTTGGCAGCAGATCAGAACAAAACAAAAGAAGACTTTTAAGAATATGATTAAATTCCAGCTAACATTAAGTGCCTCCCCCCCCCCCAAAAAAAAACCACAATCCAACAACCTGGTTCCAAATAAAATTTGAGTTTAACGCAAATGCTGCTCTCCTAAAACCAGATCCATGTTCCTCTTTCAAACACATCGATTCAAACCTGGGTAGTGGTACCTTAATGTCTGAAGCATTTTCCAGCATGGCCTGTCGCGATGACACCTCTGCCTGCGACACTGAGAAGTCATTCTCCGCTGCATTGGCTGCTTTCAAACTTGCTACCTGCCGCTCAAAGTCCAGCTGTTGGAGCAAAGAGATGCCTAACTGAGAAATGCCAGCAAGGAAAAAAAAAAAAAAGGAGAGAGAGAGACCCTACTGACTCTTCCCCATAACCCTTTGTCAGCTGCCATACTGTCCAAACTGATCCTCCAGGGTAAACTTTGCCAAAATTTGAGTCTTTTACCTAGACGTGGACTTAATTGACAGGGGTCACCTTTACCTTTTTAACCTTGCCTAACATTTCTCTCACAACCCTTTTCTTACTTCCTCCTGACACTGCAGCGTGGAAGTTCTCCTGTTCGACCCTTCAAAACTTTCCACATAATGTCCAAACCTTGCTCCACCCATGTAACCATCATCTTCCCTACGGTTGCTTGAGCCTCCTCATTTTGTGGAGCCAAGAAGTGTTCCTTTCTTCCCCGTGGCTCAGCTGAGAAGGTTTACAGTCTTAAAATCTGAACACACTTATTTGGGAGTCGTTTTTTCTGAAATCATTGGGTCTCGACTTGTTGGAGAGAGCAAGAAAGAGAGAAACGTGCTCGCTCGCACGCACGCACATATTTCTCGGACAATTTTTTCAATCCAAGTTTGCTTGGGTTCATTTAGATATAATGCAAATAAATGAATGTTGAGACATACAAAACTTATGAACATACATTTTGTTAAACCAAGTGCAAAAAATACAAAAGTGTTTCATTAATGCATAGTGAAACCATAACACAACACATTATAATATAGTATTTAACAACAACCAGGGCTTTAAGTTAAGAGGTTGCAAGACAAGCCCTGCTGGACCAGTCCCAATGTCAACCTTGTCCAGCATCTTGTTTCACAGTGGCCCAAACTGATTTTATACAGCAGGGTTCTGAATGCTGCTGCTGCTGCCGCCCAACAACTGGTATTCAAAGGTCTGTGGCCACAGAACCCCGATGCTTCACACAGCCATCAAGAGGCCTATCCTCTATCCGAGATTACATCACAAGCGGTTCATTAAAATTCTCCCCGATCCAGTAAAACAAGAGGGCCACTGCAGCAACGAACAGAGCTTGAATTACAATTTGAGGATTTGACAGAGGTGGAAATTAATGTCTAAAATGAGAGGTGCTAAAACACAGGTTGGCCGTGTTTAGCCAGTGATAGGAAAAGGGCACTTTGTGAGTGTTCAGAGGTGCTCTCAGTTTTATTATGGTTTCCATTTCCTACAGAGTTGAAGCCCGGACATGGGGCTGGTTGGAGGGAGGCTCCTCAATACAGCACGGCCTACTGCCCATTGAGGACACCTCAAGATGCATTTCTAATAGCCAAGCTTCCTACTGAATAAGTTCCTTATCAGTTCTAATGGCACAAACACCAACAGGGAGCACAGAGGAGTGAGCTGCCTGGCTATTGCCAAGCAGAGGCGGAGACAGCTAAGAATCCACTCCTGTAGAAGTATAGGGAGCCATATGTAGGAGCCAGGATGGTGTAGTGGTTTGGGAGTCGGACTTAGACCTGGAAGATCCAGGTTCAAATCCCCGCTCATCCACGAAGCTTCCTGGGTGACCTTGGGCCAGTCACTATCTCTCAGCCCTACCTACCTCACAGGGTTGTTGTGAGGACAAAAGGAGGGGAGGAAATATGTACACCACTCAGAGCTCCTTGGAGGAAGGGCGGTATAAAAAATGTGGGGGAAAAAAAAGTACTGGTTGGCCAACCATAGAGAAGATGCCAACCACCGGTTTGGGTTACAGGACTCCACCTAGCCCCCAGTCTGGATCTCACCTGTTTCTTAAGTTTCTTCTTTTCCTTTTTGCTGAGGTGAGCATAGGGATCGTTTTCCTTCTTCTCGCCCTCCTCCTCCTCCTCCGACTGCTAAAGAAATCACAGGAAACCCATTTGTGTTAGCAACTAGTGTCAGACAGAGAACCCAACCGTGTTTATTGTGGGATCCTTGGAGACTCCTCCACACCACCCACCAGACAGCTTTCACCGTAAACCTCTGGCCACATCTCTTCCCTTCGGAAAGGTTTACAGCTCTGCCTCAAGGCAGTATATGGGGCTCCTGGCTGGCTGCATCCTGTTCCCTCATACTATGCCCTGGTACCCACTTTTAAGCAGTGGGGTGGAGGAGATGGCCCGAGGCTGCCCACTGCTTCCCAGCACACACCAAACATTTTGCATTAACCAGCAACTATGTGTATATCCTCGTACACAAATCCACCTTGCCCAGCTCCCCTTTTTTGTGTTAGATGACCAGAGTGCAAGCATAGGCAACACAGCTCTTGAAATATATTCTGCGAGTATTGAGGGAGGGCAGACACCCAAGGCTCATGCCAGTGCCCCACTGCGCACTGTGGGACGCAATGTCAATAGAGTTAAGCTAAATGGATGGAACTGAATACAGACTGAACAATGTCTCCTTACTGGCTGGCTGCTCTGTTTGGACTCCTCCTCTTCTTTGTCATCATCCTCTTCCTCTTCCTCCGCCTCTAGAGCAGCAAACATGTTCTGTGGAACCAGAACATGGGAAGCAAGTGATGTGCAGGGAAAAGGTTAAGACATTCTCACCTCAGGCAACCTGGTGCACAGCCTCACATGGGGGCTACTGTGATCTGCAGATCTCCCCACCTTTCAGAGGTTCCCCAAAATCCAAACAGCTTTCAGAAGTGCTGCTAAAACGTTTCTTTCAATCTGAGATGCTTTGTAGAGGGTTGGATTTAGAATGCATCATTAACTATAGCTACAGAGGCGGTTTGGAAAAAACAACAAAACGGTCACTCGTGCTGTGCATCAAAAATGACTGTTACTCCGGGTTTTAAAATACAGTCTTTTTTACCTAAAGAGAAATATGATAAAATGCAGCATGGGCTTCTTCTGTCACACCACAGTCTAGGAAGAAAAGTGTGCACCTAGTGGCAGGACCCCCATTCAGTCGCCACAGCCCACCACAAAGCACTGCTTGGTCCCTAGCTAAAGCCCCAAGGCCAATAGAAACCATTTCAAGATCCCTTACCTTGGGTGGAGGATTCTTTTTCCCTTTGGGCTTTTTCTTAGCTTCGTCAGGCTGAGCAGCCTGTTTGTCAGTGGTCTGAAAGAAGAGCAGAAAGTCACAAAGGGGCAGCTAGATGGCAGGAATACAAGAGGGAAAGCAATTGCAACAGACACCCAGTGCCAGGTCCCCACAATATCGCTCACCTCTGGCGTGGGTGGGTCAGCAAACTTTGCCTGACCTTCGCAGAGGTGCCCTGGAATCTCCACTCACCTCTCCTGTTCCAGGGCAGGAGAGGGAAGAGCGTGGCCGTTGTGGTCATGCTTGGCCACGGTGCCCCTGGACGCCTTGGCTGTATGCAGTCCCTGCATTTTCCTCTCCTGCTCCAGAACAGCACGGGGGGGGGGGGGGGGGAGCAGGATGATACATGGTGGAGCCACACTGGGCTGAGGTGTCCAGAGCACCCAAACCAAGCACAATGAAACAGCCCAGCTCCATGCTTCCCTCTTCTGCTTCTGAGCAGGAGGGGGAAGGCTGGGTGGGTCGGTGGGGTGGGGTGTTTACCTTGGAGGCAACCAAAGATGTGAACTGACAAACAAAGCCAGCCAACGACTGTGGAGCAATGCTCAGGGCATCACAATCACAACTCTTTTTCTACTGCTTTAGACACATTACTCATTTAGCTGGCTCTCTCCATCTCTAGCCTTGGGACCCTTAGTGCTTGTCAATCACAGGGCTTCACACACTTGTCTTGGCTCTAGAGCTATCACTCTCCCCTGTTCCACAATGCTGTGCCCTCCTCTGGGGTACACATCCCGGTACAAGCGAACATTCTTTTGATGCTCTCTGTGCTAGGCTCTTCCATTGAAATGTATAGTAAAGTATAGTATATTTCCGAGCTGGTTCTTAGGCCCTGCTGACCCCATACTATTTGGAGAAGGGTCGGTGACAGAGACCTACATTCCCAAGTGTGCAGAAGCAGCTAACCCTGGAAAAGAACTAGTAGTGGCATGAGAGGCCCTCTCCCCCTCTTCAGGTCAGTGCCCCACAGCTCCAACGAACACAAGTGGTGCTCTCCCATGCAGGGTTTGGGAAACAAAGGGGAACATCCAGTCAGATCTCATCCGTTTTTGGTGAACAAACCACTTTATCTATCCGGCACATAACCTAGAAGCCTAGACTCCTCTTCCTCCTTTCGCCAATGTCCTCTGGGGTCCTGTACTCCAGCTCTCAGGATTCCCTCTCTCTTTACCTTCGGTTTGCCCTTGGGTTTCTTTACTTCTTCACTGTCTTCCTCCTCCTCCTCACTCTGAGCCAAGATGGCAAAAGCTGAGCCTCCTTTCTACGGGGACAAAAAAGAACATTTGAAATATACGGACATGCCGAGACAAATGGGGCAACTAGAGCATATGTTGGTGTTTGTGCACAAATTCAAACTTAAACAGAGTTTCAAAATTTGGATTTGAAACTTTTGCATTCTGGAATTTTCAACTAGAAATCCCCGAGCTTTAATTCTCTGTTAGCTGGGACCTTCTTGGCTCTGGCGACACACTTGTGGAACTCTCTCCCCCCCCCCCCGGGAGACTCCGCTGGCACCCACACTACTGCCCTTCAGGCAATCCTCCCAGGCCTTATGGAAACGATTGCTTTTAGTGCCGTTTTAATCTGCTGCATAGTTTATGAAGAGAACAATGTGGCATGTGGATTTTGAAAAGTAAAACCCAACACAGTCCAGGAGTGCACTTTGGCTCATGACAACCCAGACTGAGAAAAAAATTGAAGCACCCGAGTCATCCCCTCTCAGCCTCAATTATTCACCTGTAAAATGGGGACACAATCACTTACAAGGTGGCAATCATTCAAAATAAGCTAAAGAACATAAGGCAATCTGAATGCAAAAAACTTTGCTTTCATTAACAATAATAATAATAATAATAATAATAATAACAACAACAACTCAAAGCACCAGACCTGCTGCTTGCCTTTGTTCTTCTCATTTTTCCTGCTCTTCCTCTTTTGGTCGTCTTCGTCTTCCTCCTGAAAAACAAAAACAGGAATTCTGACTCTACATGCAAAATCAGCGTTAGGAAATCCTCCCACTTCTAAGAGCAGTTCAGCAAAGGAAGAATCTATTCTAAAAGCACTGAGGAATCTTCCTTTTCAGGTTTTCAAAAATAAGCTGGAGGCACTTAGACAAGTTCTTTCCTAGAGTATCCCTATCCTTCTGGCACAGGCTTAATTTGAATCAAAGAGCATCTGTTTTCAATGCCAAGATTCAACCCCACAATATAGGTAGTAAGACTAAAAGAAACTCTGAGCTGGTGCAAGTGTACCGGGTCTTCCCCGGCAGGAAGCTGGAGCCACCGCCAGCACTTGAACCTGGGACCTTCTGCGTGCAAAGCAGCTGCTCCATCACTGAACTACAGTCCCGCTCACATGTGCTCTACCGCCGAGCTATGGCCATTCCCCTCAACTGGCACTGGGGACTGTTTTCATATTGGTTAGACTTCACTATTTTTTTTTATAGCTGTTTTGGGGCATTTTCACCCAGCCCAAATCTTCAGGATGGGGTGAATCATATGCAGTCAATCAGGGCAGAGGGTTAAGACCAGATGAAACACTGAGCCCTTTCCAACCCCATCATTCATTGTCCATTGACTATCTGGCTTAAAAAATGGGGCTAAACTAACCCAAGAAAAGTCCTGCTGGATCAGGCCAAAGGCCCACCTAGTCCAGCTTCCTGTATCTCACAGTGGCCCCACCAGATGCTTCAGGGAGCACACGAGACGACAAGATACCTGTATGCTGTTGCCACTCCCTTGCATCTGACACAGAGAGAACCTACTTCTAAAGCCAGGAGGTTGCTTATGGCTTGTAACCCGTGATGGACTTTTCCTCCATGAATCTATCCAATCCCCTTTTAAAGGCATCTAGGCCAGGTGCCATCACCACATCCTGTGGCAAGGAGTTCCACAGATGAATTACACGCTGGGTGAAGAAATATTTTCTTTTGTCTGTTCCAACTCTCCCTCTACTCAATTTTAGTGCATGTCCCCTGGAGTTAGTGCATGTCCAAACTAGTCTAGACCAGCACAGACTGGCTTTGTTTTTTGGACCTTTTTGCCTGGTTTCTTCTCTTCATTATCAGAAGCAACCTACAAGAACATACACATGGTTATATAAGCTGACATAATCGGCTCCAAAAGCGCCGACAGCACAAAAGGCCTTTCCCTCAGGCCTAGAGACCAGGATCCTTGCCCTTAGGTATCTGCAGCCGGTGCTTAGAAACGTGAAATATTTTGCAGTTCTAGGAAGGTGCAGTTCTGGTGCCTAAACGTTCAAAGAGGTCTCAGCAATTAGGAATTTGAAATGTTCATTCTGGCCCTGCTCACAGTCATTTCTAGTCATTCCAGAATGCAAAAATTCTATAAATTATACACATTTATATTTGCTAATGTTTCATATTATTTTGCTTATCACAAGGAGGAGGAAGAAGCTACAAAGAACATGAAAACCTTCCATTCCAGCCTTCAGATCTTTTACCAGACAGCAGCCAAGCATTTTATATCAGTAGTCATAAGGGCTAGAAACTTGCATTTAACATGAAGGCAGAGGTTTTCTTGTTGTGCTCATGCAGTTCTCACAGTCCAGTCTGCAATACAAGAATTATTAAGCCCAAGAAGAGCATATAAAGTTCTTTATGGGGCAGCCGTATCCTGTCCTCCAGCCCATTTCTTTACCAGCTCCCCATTCACTGCCACTGTGCCAAACATCATCACACACTGAATTCCAAAGTGCACCTAACCTCATTGATCTTATTCTTGTCAGGTCTGATGGGCTTCGGTGGTTCTTCCTCTTCCTCCTCCTCCTCCTCACTCTGCTCCTGATTCAAGGCAGCAAACACATTCCCTCCCTAAAGAGGACAGCGAGAAGAAAGAATAGTGAGCAGACTCCTCATCGAAGCAGAGAGACCCCTTTGCCTAGGCACGCTTCTCCAGGCCTTTCACAAAAGGCTTTTAAACTCAAGCCACAAGTACAGCTTGGCCCAGGCTGGACATTGGACAAGAGGGCCATCTATGGAAGGGGTCAGGCCTATAGGGGAGTATCTAAACTAACAGCGAGGCACTTCCATCGCTCATCAGCCACTTCGCAAGCTGGAAGCAAGGAGAGGGGAAGAGACATACTTTGGTGGTTACCTAGCGACAAGAGGATTTGCTCAGGGTACCCCCACCATTCTTTAAGGTTAGATGGGGGGGGGGGTGACTAAGGAAGGCCCTTCTCGGTTATGGCACCTTGCATGTGGAATACCTTCCCCAAAGAAGGAGGAACTAATTCTTGTTTTGTGGCCCCAGACCAGGCCTGGTCAAAAAAAAAAAAAAAAAAAAAAACAGTCCAGACAGTCCAGTATGTGAAGTAACTGGTTTTAATCCATTTCTTTTATTCCCCCTGCTCAACCGATTTTTATCTAGTCTCCCAATATTCATGCCTCCTCTAATTTCTTGTAGTTTTTAACTGATCTTTTATTGTGCCTTATCAGCTTATGTTGTATACTGCCCTGAGAGTCTCAATACTGAAGGGCATCACAGAACACGTTCAAATAAAATAAATAGCAGTAATAAAAAGGCATGCATCATGCTAGGCAACTGCAACAGGGTTTCCTCTCCCCCCACACCCTCAAGCTCAGCTCCACACCTTGAAACCCTCAAGCTCAGCTCCACAGCTATGACTGACGACAAAACAAAATGCTTTCAAAAATGAAAAATACAGGGGCCTTGATATGAATAGTGAGAGAGACATGTTATCACTAATTATGGCAGTTGTATGTGACACTGCTGAAAGGGTGGCGCTGGGAGAGCCCAATTATCACATGAGCTGCCCTTTCAGCCGTGACACCTCAGCAGAAGCAGCGCTGCTGAAAGGGTGACCTGCATAATAATTAGGCCCTCCCAGTGCCGCCCTTTCAGCGGTGCCGCTTCTATCGATGTGTCACTTCACAGCTCAGCAGCTGATGGTGGTGCTGGGACAGCCCACTTATCATTGGGACCAGATAAAGAACTTCTCTGGGCCGTATCTGGCCTGTGGGCCTTATGTTTGACACCCCTGACTTCGATCATCCAGATTGACTTCATGCAGGCTGCAGGGACTGCAAAATTCTGCAAATTTGGTAGTCTGAGATTTTGATAATGTGCAAGGCCTGGTTTACTGTGTCTAAACTCTTACCCTGTCAAGGATGACCCACACCCTTGCCCAACAAAGAAAATCCAGAAACTCACTTTCATTTTCTTGCCAGATTTGCGGACAGGGGCGGGCACTGGAAGAGAAACAAGAAGAGTCATGAGCAGTGGCGGAGCTTACGTTGTTTGTACCTGGTGCAGTTTGTACCTGGTGATGACATCATCACGCCACGTCAACTACTTCTGGGTCACAGAGCGAGTTGGAAGCAACTTGTGCCTTCAGCTCGCAGGCAGACCAGAGCTGAAGGCAGCCAAGAGAGGTGTGTGTGTCACCCCCTTGGCTACTTTCGGATCTGTTCGGTAGGTCCACCTGTGAGCCCAAGGCACAAGTTGCTTCTGACTTGTGCAGCTTCGGCTCACACGGCACAGGTGAACTGCTGAACGAGCCAAGGTGGTGTCACCCCTCCCCAGGAGGGGCAACACCCCCTTGGCTCAGCTATTTTTGGCCACTTCGAGTCCCTTTGAGAACACAAAGGGACTTGGAGTGGCTGAAAATGGCTGCTGGGGGTGCTGCACGGAGCGGGATGCCCCATGGTGTCACCCCAAACATTGGTGTCATCTGGTGTGCCCTGTACTCAGCACACCCCCTTGTTGATGCCAGTGATCTTGATTGGCTGAGCTGAGAATGACATAGGGTA
Organism: Plestiodon gilberti rubricaudatus; assembly: GCA_026170595.1. Classification (NCBI taxonomy): domain Eukaryota; kingdom Metazoa; phylum Chordata; class Lepidosauria; order Squamata; family Scincidae; genus Plestiodon; species Plestiodon gilberti. The sequence continues at coordinate 249,725,360 of JANXHW010000002.1, forward strand.
GAACCAAAGCTCACAAGCAGATTTGTCATATGCTATCCAAAGCTCACAAGCAGATTTGTCATATGCTATCCAGTGAAGTGCTGCTGGTTGGAGTGGGGGAATTGGTGAGTTAAAACACAGCAACATTCCACAAGCACCACTACCCACGGAATGCCAGAAGCTTTGCCTGTGGAATGACTATCTTTTGCAGAGCTCTTAGCAAGATAGAATTGCATTGCTGGATCAGATCAAGGTTTGATTTGGTCCAGCACTCCATCTCCAAAAGTGGTCCGCCAAATCCTGCGAAGACATGATGGAGTGGCTCCACCATCTCTAATCAAAGACGCTCCACTTGACAGGTCACACCTACTGAATGTGCGTTTGTGCCTCTGAAGACTATGGGGCAGGGAGGGGAGAGGGCAAAGGCACCACTGCAGAAACAATAGGGGACAACCTCTAAAATGCACAGGAATATATTGGGCCCAACAGGTTTAGAAAAAAAAAAAAACTCTTCTCAGGATCCTATGTGGCAAAATAACATACCGTATTGTCCCGAGTATAAGACGCACCTGATTATAAGACGCACCCTTAAAGTTTGGTGCTATTAAAAAAATTTAATTAAATCACTGGCATTAAATTGCAACAGCCTGATTATAAGACGCACCCCTAGTTTAAAAACTTAAATTAGGAGAAAAAAGTGAGTCTTATACTCAGACCAATACGGTATTTCTTGCACACCTTAGCTGTTGTCTCTCTGCTTGTTCTTTTAAGGTCTATCCTAGACGTACGATGCAAACCCTGCTTACCAGAGGGTTGAGCCTCTAAAGAGCAATGGAAAGGGGCGGGCGGGCAGTGAAGACAAGAAATATTTGGAAAGCCTGTACAAGGCACCCTTTCCCACAAAATCCCCAGCCGCCAACCTTCTTCTTCTTCCTCATCACTGGCTTGGGCTGACAATTTCTTCAGACGCTCAATCAGCTGGCTCTCCTCCTCATCTTCCTCCGTCTCTTTTTTCTTTCGGTCCTTTTTCTTATCCCGTCTCTTCTTTTGCTGCTGCAGCCAGGCCAAAAAAAACACAAAAACACACTGACTGTCAGAGGGTTGGCTGACATTATCAGAGCGACTAGGCCCGAGCAGGATGTTCTCTGCTGACAAGATCTACAACTCCCCACAGGCTACTCACTTGCTGTTGCTGCTGCTGCTGCTGCTGCTTTTCTTTCACACCTGCCTGCTCTTCACTGGTGTGCTTCTCCTCCACAGCCAGCTCCTCAAAGAACTTGGGAGACAGGAAAACGTTTGAGGTCAGGGCAGGGAGGTGACAGAGTAGCAGGAACGATTCCCCGGAACTACTTTCCCTCCTGAATGACTGAACTGCCACAGGCTCAACCCTGACTCCCCTTCCCTGTGCTCTCCCCACAGCAGCAACCCAAATTCAATGACATTAAGCAACCTTAAAGCCCCAATACTTCTTTTTATATAATTTAAACACTGGTTCCGACAAAGCTTTACCAACTCATTTCTTCAGAGCCATGTCTACAGAAACTTGACAATGGCACTTCTGAATAAGATGCATTACAGTGCAGAGACCCATCTCTGCTCCCAGCACCCCACTTTTGGCAACTCTGAAGGCCGATTCACTTTTGGGGGATGGACGGACAGGCCGGTGCACACACATACAAAAATACACCAGTATTTCCTCCCAGCCCATATGTGTACACATTTCAGGATGGTGTAGTGGTTTGGGAGTCGGACTTAGATCCAGGTTCAAATCCCCGCTCAGCCACGAAGCTTCCTGGGTGACCTTGGGCCAGTCACTATCTCTCAGCCCCACCTACCTCACAGGGTTGTTGTGAGGACAAAAAGAGGGGAGGAAATATGTACACCACTCTTAGCTCCTTGGAGGAAGGGCGGTATAAAAATGTGAAAAATAAAATAAATAAAAATATTTCACACCTGTTGTGTATATACACCCTTGGGTAAAAAAAATGCCTTAAAGAGCAAAATACACACGTGATGCTGCCAAGCCATTGGGAACGGAGCTGCATGTTTAAACACAGAATACTCCCTCCAACAAACACAGAAGAGAGAGAGTGTGAGAGTGAGAGTGAGAGAGAACGAACACTGGTCTACCTTACAAGCTGGCTGGAAGGATTACTGAGATCATACATGTAAAATATACTTTGAAAACTATTAGGATAATAGTTATATAAATGCTAAGCAGCATTATTACTTCAGGAATGGGAGGTGAGGCATTAAAGATCCAAGATTCCTAACCCGAATTCTGAGTTGGGGGATGCGCGCACACACACACACACAGTATTTATATACCGCCTTTCTTGGTCACTGAATTTCTCCTCAGACTTTAATTCAAGGCGGTGTACATGGGCAGGCTTTCCTAACCCCCCTAATGAGAGGTTTTACAATATATAAGTGTCCAATCTTTCGTGAACAGCTACATTCCAGGTGGTCTCCTTTTGCAGCCTGGCTTTTCTGCTGCCTGGAGCCTCCCACACTTGACCAACGCAGCTGGTAGCTCTTATCTCTCCTCACGGAGGCTTTTCACAGCTTTTTGTCGGCGACATGTCTCGAACTTGCCATTTGCCGATCTTCGGGCTTTGCAAGGTAGCAGCTCTCCCGACTGAGCCAGACTGCCTGCCACCCACCCAAATCCTTTCCAATTACCACTTGCTTGTTTATTGCAGGGAAATCTAAGTCCTACTCAGGCATTCATCTCCCCATGGAGAGGAACCCATAAGGGCTTTCTGGCAGTGTGCCAATGATGCATGTGCTTACCGTCCAGTTCCCCCCCCCCCCCATCAGCGTTTGTCTGCAGTGGCAGACAATGCAGAACCCAGGGAGAGACCCTCCCTGGGGATACCAATGTTGTCTAGTGCTAAAGGTCTTGAAGTACTGGGAGGAGAAACGGAAGCACCTGTGAAAAAGTTCTCAAAGGGAAACACTAAAACTAAAGAAAGCTTCAGACTCATGAATCACCCGTGGCCAGGTAGCTGTGTGGACGCAACTGAGGGAGGAGACTGTACCTTACCGACTTTTTGGTCTTTTTATCCTTCTTCCCCTTCTTCACCATTTTGTCTGAAAGAAAGAATCGGGAGACATCCAAGTCACTTTCCCCCCAAAAAACTAAGAACCTAGGAGTACTGAGCTTCCTTAATCCAAGAGCCTGTGTGTAGAGGTTTGAGGTGGAGCAGGGAAACCTAGACTCAAATCCCTTCTCACAAAGCACACTGGGTGACTGTGGGTTAGACACCGTCTTTCAACATAACCCACCTCACAGGGTTGTTGTAAGAATAACGGGGGAGGGGGGAGAAAAGGCAGGATAAAAGTATAAGAAATAAATCCACACAATATCTTACTAATCTACTTGTACACACATGCTAATTTGTCATTTATGACAGATCCTAGCAGCTGAAGGGGGGGGGGAAGAAACCAGTCACAACCAACGTACAATTATCTTTCCCACCTGCCTTCCTAGAGCGATTACTCACCATAGGCGAGTGGCTATTTACAAGACTGTGTTTAGCCCTATTCAGACCTTCCTTTTCATGTGGTCAAGTCCACATAGGTGGGGGGAGCAAAAGCACACCAGCAAGTTCCGCCTCCGATACACTCCACCCCCAAACCCTGTGAATGACATTTGTCTGCACAGGCAAATGCTGTCCATGGGGAGACTTTCTCCCTAGGATTGTGAATGCTGGCGACTGAGTGTTGCAATCGCGGGGAAAATCAAGATGAATGCTGTCCACAGGGAGAAGGGATGCAGAACTTCAGAAGCATGACAGTATGGAGACAGGGCTTGCTAGCACACGGTTGCTGCCCCTCACATGTGTTCTGGTACACGCAACCAGAAGGCCTGAACAGGGCCTATATACCGTATTGTCCCGAGTATAAGACGCACCTGATTATAAGACGCACCCTTAAAGTTTGGTGCTATTAAAAATTTTTAACTAAATCACTGGCATTAAATTGCAACAGCCTGATTATAAGACGCACCCCTAGTTTAAAAACTTAAATTAGGAGAAAAAAGTGAGTCTTATACTCAGACCAATACAGTATTACCATCATTCAACAACGTACACAAATACAGGCAGACACACTAGTAAAAATATTTCTAAGTTAGTGCCTTCTGTATACTTAAGAGGTTGTAATCATATGCATTCTTACCAGGAAATGACCCCACTAAACACAATAAAACTTACTTTTGAGTCAGCATGCGTAGGATTGCAATATTATTTGTATATTAGATTATACGAGTTCATTTGATGTGAATACAGTGTGGTAAGGAGCGTTCAACTTGACACCATGTGTTAAAGATTGCAACCTCTTTTTTTCCTAAGGCAAAACTCCTGTCTTTAAAAAAATATTTTAAAGGCTTTTGGGGGGGGGGGCAGTCTATAGAAATAATAATCAAACACAATCCACAAACATTTAAGTACATAATTTAAGACAGATACAGAAAAAGAGAAAAAAGGACAGGTGGGGAAAAGAAAAGTAGGAGGAAAAAGGGGGTGAAATCTATAGGACAGAGCAAAAATACATTACAACCAGCCGTCCCTGTATGCTGCATGGCCGCGCAACTGGAATTCAAGCTTTCCTTTCTGGGCTTTAGAGCTTGGTGATGATTGCCGAGAGCTCTGGAGCCTCCCCTGCATAGCCACCAAATAGCTCCAGGCAGCCCCCTCGAAAATTAGAGGGAACATTGATTATAACCAAAGTTTGCATAGTCAAGGCAATGGTGTTCCCAGTAGCAATGTATGGTTGCGAGAGTTGGACCATAAGGAAGGCTGAGCGCCGAAGAATAGATGCTTTCGAACTGTGGTGCTGGAGAAGACTCCTGAGAGTCCCTTGGACTGCTAGGAGATCAAATCAGTCAATCCTAAAGGAAATCAACCCTGACTGTTCCCTGGAAGGACAGGTACTGAGGCTGAAACTCAAATATTTTGGCCACCTAATGCAAAGAGAGGACTCTCTGGAGAAGACACTGATGCTGGGAAAGATTGAAGGCAGAAGGGGAAGGCAAAGGATGATATGGTTAGACAGCATCACCGATGCAACGAACATGAAAATGAGCGAACTCAGGAAGATAGTGGAGGACGGGAAGGCCTGGAGGGATATGGTTCATGGGATCACAAAGGGTCGGACACGACTTAACAACAACAACATATCTTGTTCCTCTTGGATACCGATGTGATACAGAAGCTTCCAGCCATGGTGGTGGTGGTATCTTCACCAAGAAAGGCAGAAATTCAACTGGTGAACGTTTCTCCATCACTCAGTCTGTACCAGATCAAACACCACTGCCTGAATTTCTGCTCATCATACAGCTGATTAAAAGCATAAGGCAACCTCAGGCAACCTGGTTATTTACCAGGTGGTAACCTCATGAAAGTGCATTAACAGCTGAAATAGCTCTACTATGCTAATATAAAGCATCCCAATTCACACCAGACCTTAGCTTGCAGGGCTCCTCCCAACCCAGCACCCTTTTCACTCCAAGCCCCAATTAACCTGGCTTGTCTTAGCCCAATTCCTTGCATCTTACTCAGCCCACAATTCCTAACAGGTCAGTCTCTCCTACAACTTTCATCCAACCAGTTTCCCTCACAGCTCAATTAAAATGGGCTCTTCCTCCTCTACCTCATATAGAAGGTAGAGCTCCTCTCAGCCTTCTTTACAACAACATAACATACACAAGTTCAACAGCTGAACCTTTTATCAGCATGGAGAGGCAGTGATAGGAAAGTCTTCAGCTGTTAAATACCTCAGGCCTGCCAGGAAAAACTCACTCACACACACACAGAGAGAATGTGTGTTATGGCCTACCTGGTTGTCTTCTTAGCCCAATGTCCACCCGCTCCCAAATATTCTGTCCTGGGCATTTGGAGAAGGGTGGGGTGTCATGCAGTAGCTACAGCATCAGGCTAGAACCTGGGGGACCTGGGGTCAAATCCCCACTCAGTTACAACGCTCACTAGGTTACTTTGGATCAGTCAGTCTCATCCCCCTATCTCACAGGGCTGTGGTGAGGAAAAAAATGAGGGGCTGAACTACATATATCACTGTGATATGATAAAAAATGCACCATCAGTTTGCACAAAATCTACGGACGGGAGAAGTCACGTACTCAAGATAGGAAGGGGAAAGGAAAGGCAGATTTTGGAGCTGTGGACCAGGGACCCAAGAAGATGCTGCATTATGAATTTCAAATTTGATTTGTACCCAACAAGACAAATCCTTGGTTAGAGATCCTTGATGGGATGTCATTTAGCTGGGACAATCCACCAACATGTCATCCTCCTGACCCTACACTGAGGAAATACTTTCTCTCTTAGTGGTCAACATTAGTTAAGATCTGAATATAATTAGTTTGGGTTGAGTTTATCAGTTTTGCCTAGTATATTTCAAAGTTATGTTTACATTGTAGTTCCTTTTAAGGTGGTTCCTTTTAAGGTGACATTAAAACAAACAAATAACCCCATATAAATAAGGGGAAAATCATTACTGTAATGCATAGTGGCCCTTTAGAAAGCTATCAGCCTAACCTCTTCCAACAGGCTGCGGTAGCTATCCCTGATTTTCCCCCACCTCTCAGGATAGGCACATTTTCAATTAGAGCAGAAAATTTACTCCTTAGCGCCTTTAGCCTCCCTTTTGGATGCAAATCAGAGTAGGTGAGAGCAAAAACAGGAATTTATTGATATACAGCACCATCAACGTACATGGCACTAAGGCACTTCACACAGTTACCCAACACACTGCCCCAGTGCCCCCCCAATCCAGAGGCCCCTGCCCCAAAGTCCTTACATTTAAATAAATAGGACAAAAAAAAAAGAAGAGATGCAAGGGTTACAAAATGCTAAACATGAGCAAATTCATTCATCCATGCTTAGGTTTTGTTAGCTTTTCCTATCCCTTCCCATAAATGCCTACCTTGGGAAGTCCGATCTGTATTAGGAATTGCATGTATAGAAACAGAGAGCGATAGTTATTCCAGATTTATTTTGGATTAATCAAAAGGCAAAATAATTATGGGGGGGGGGGGGGGAGAGTTAGTACCTCCGGGCCTTTCTCTTCCTTCCCATCACCACACAGATTTTTATCCACCTCTTCCTACTGGTCCTCTAAAAGGTTCCAGATCCTCCCCACCTCCACCCCCTTTTACTAGGCTTACCATATCCAAAGGGGGACAGGGTGCCTACACCTTTAACCACTGTAAAAAGAGGGAATTTGGGCAGGTGCAGCTTGTTGCACCCTTCCATTATGAGCTGCACCTGCCCAAATTCCCTCTTTTTACAATGGTTAAAGGTGTAGGCACCCTGTCCCCCTTTGGATATGGTAAGCCTACCTTTTACAGACTTCTCTCACTTTTAGCCCAGTTCGATTCTGTCCTCGTCCTCCTTCCCACCCACTCCCATCTCACCCCCAGCCCCCTCTCCGGGGCAGGTCTTCTCTTCCTCGTCCCCGATCCATTCTTCCCGTTGCTGCTTCCCTCCCTTGGGCATGGCTGAAGACTCCCGTTCCGTCCCGGCAGCCGTCACTTATATTACGGTGACTCTTCTCCCCGGAACCTTGGCTCCACACATGCACTCCTGGACTGCACTGCGCCTGCGCAGAAAATGACGCAACCACAACTCCTCACGTCTCGACCATAGAGATACGAAACGCACTATCCTTTGCGTTTCCTTCCGTCTACGACAGCCCTATGAACACAGCCCGCTTGTGTCATAGAGATCAGGAAACAGTCGTCTCCTAGAGGGAACAAGCAGGGGTGGAAACCATAAAGATGCGGAAACTTTTCATTATACAGTACAGACACAGTAGGTGGTCAGAGTAGTAGATTACAAGTATTCAGAAATAGCTGATACTATTAGCTCCTCAGATTAGGATTTAGGAAGCAAAGCAATATAAATTAATCAAATGAACAAATTTACTCAAACCACTGTTAAATCAACAGTGGGGAGTCTTGGTCATTCTGGAGCTAATGTTCTTTATGTTGGTGAAGAAATCTCAATGATTCTTCATTTGAATCATTCATCTTCAACATTTGCTTGTATGCAAGCATAAACAACTGTTTATTTTATAAAAGAAGTTGTCCTAACTTCACATGTGGGGAAGCATCAAAATAAATGCACATGTTCCTACACCAGGGAAACAGACTATTGAAAACTAGAAATAGGAAAATGTAACTGATATCTGTGAGATATCACTTGTTCCATTCTCCAGAGAAAAAAATATTCAATAAACCCTATACCTCCATAACCATAAGCATCCATTTATAGGGTATAATTTCCTTTCTTTCCTTCCACCCCCCCCCAACCCCTTGCATGGAGTCTGTTGAAATATTTATTTTAAAACATGTACATCCTGCCTTTCCCCTTGTTATGCTGCATGCTGGGCATATGGCAAACCCAATTACCTGCCATCGTGGATATTAATCTGGTGTGCAAGGGAGGGAGCAGTTTCATCATGGAAACAAAGAATCCAAATGCAGTTCATCCCTATATTTCTGCCCAGCCCACAGGTGTACGCATTGTTCAAAGAAGCCTTCTGAGTCCTTGCCTTTTTTAACATCCTGCTGGTACAGGTGGGGCGCTGCTGTTTTTATGCTCTTGTTTTAATTGTAATAATAATGATTTTTAAATCAATGTTTAGATGTTGTTTTTATTAGTTTTTCATTAACTGTTTTTTACTGTTTTAAAAAGTGACTATTTTTGTATTGTACTTTTTTGTATTGTATTTTCTTTTCTGTTGTAAGCTGCCTTGGGTCCCTTTGGGGAGAAAGGCGGGTAAAAATATCGTAAATAAATAAATAAAATTTAACTCCAGATGCGTATATACATCCATGGGCAAAATGCCTTAAAATAAATCAATGGAGTTGTGTCATAAAGCTCAGGAAGTGTTAATCTGCTAGGGTCCAGTGCAGATCAAAAATTAAGAAGGGCATTCTAGATTGACTGGGAGCAGTAGAGACTTGCTATGGTGTGAATAGTATTTGGTTTATCTATTTTTATTTTAAAGTTTAAGATGTATAATGTTTACAAATGAAAAATCTCAGTAGAGATTTAAAAAAAAACTGCTTACTGATCATAGCACCCACAGGTTAAATCTACAGTCAATTGCATAACTATTCAGAATGTTATTATGTGGGCATTTTTGCTGCAGTTAACACAAAGCCAGCCACTAATCTGGCAATGTCCTTCTTTGTGTTTGCCAGCAGAATTTTTCTGCAAATCTGGGGTTCATTTTTCTGCAAATCTGACCAATACTGTTGTTCCTGCTGTAACTTGTAAGCTCCTAATGTGTTTCTTCTGAAAGTGAATATTGCTGTATATAAGGTGTCATGTCTTCTACAATTCGCATCCCACAGAAACAAAAATGAAACTCAAATGGGAATATTTCTCTGATGCTGATCAATAATTGCCTGGAGGTTTGAGCCGGTGCCCTGCCTGAAAAAGCTAAGCAGGGTCAACCTCGGTTCCTGCTTGGATGGGAGATGGAAGCTGCTGCTGAACCTCGCAAAGACACTGCGAAGGCATCGTGAGAGGGTGGAATGCAGAGGAGTCAGCTAGAGAGAGAACATCTAAGACAACTGTCTGAGGGTGAACTGTGAAGCTTGGAAGTGCAAAGCACAAGCCAGGAGGGCTGCACTCGGAAGGGAAAACATCTCGAGCATGGAAGGTTCTATATAGGAATAGAACAATATTGTAAAGACAGCTTATCAGGTCTAAGGATAGCCTGCCTATGTAAACCGCCTTGAATAAACTCTGATGAGAAATCTGATGATGAGAAAGGCGGTACAGTATATACAGAAAATAAAAAATAAATAAATAACATAAACTGCATTCTAAATACAGCCATTCAATACAATTCAAGTTCATGTTACTTTAGTTTATTAAAAGAGAAAATCTAAAACCAAATTCAAAACTAATACTGTATGTTTGGTATTTTTAGAATTTTTTTCCATGTAAAACTGAGCTAGTCTTTGGACCTTTCTGAACAAACTATTTTTTTATTTACTAAAATAATGTAGCACTTATTATTATTAACTTATTGTAAAAGCAAGAGCGTTTATAGTCTGTACGCTTCTTCACCAGATGTTAAAAATGCAGGAAGGCAGCTATTTGAATGTATAAATTTACGCTGTAGACCTAAACACGTGCAGTCAGATCCGATGCACGATCGATTACCCAAAAGAAGGCCCCACCCACTGCTTGCATGGCTTTGCTCTCAGAGGAAGAATGCATCTGGCCTTGTTATGAACTCACCGGGGCCTCCTTCTAATCTTAGGAAATATCTATGGATCTCAACGAACTAACTCTGGGAGACACTGGGTAGTAAATCTCTTTCTCTCCCCCCTCCTACTAATCCTACAAAAAGAAGCATTCCTGAAGAGGCATTCCCGGTGCCTTTAAAATCAATCAGCTTGATGGTTAAATGTGCTAACCCCCCTGTTAACTAGATCAATGAAACAGCTTTTTAGCTCTTTTAGTTTTTGTGAAGTTGGGCGGCCTTCCGTCATCTCCATTGCGCTTTTCCCCGGAAGAAACAATTTTTTATATTACACACTAGGGGGCACTCAAGAGCCCACATCACCAATGGAGCAGGTTGAACGATGCAGTTTGGTTTAGTCTTCTTCCTCCCCGAGCGAAATGGTACGATCTGTCTCCCCCAAACGTCATTCCCTCTCCCTTGAATCTCCATCGCTTTCATGCTATTGTCTCATCCCTCCTCTTTTAATTGGTCCCAAATGGTTTCGTCCAGCCCACCCCTCCCTTTCAGGTTCAGTAGCTGTTCCCCTCTTTCGTCACGATCCCGCATTCTTTAGTTTAAGCGGGCTCCGCCCATTTTCAGTAGCTCCTCCTCCTGCGCCGCGGTCATTGGCTCCTCCGCTCCCCGCCGAGTATTCTTCTTTTGGCTCCTCCCCTCCTCTACTCCGGTGCTGCGAGTCGGTGCTGTTGGAGGAGCCGGAGGAGGGGACGGCAGCCGGGATAGGACATGCCTCGTAAGAGGCCATTCAGCGCTAAACAGAAGAAAAAGCAGCTGCAAGACAAACGGGAGCGAAAGCGGCAGGGTGAGAGTGAGCACGGGAGGGGGCGGGGCCTTGGGGAGGGGGCGGAGGAGGTGCAGCCCCTCCCCCGCAATGAAACATCTGGAAGGATGCAGCCCCTCTATTAGAACATCTGGGGAGTTGTCTTCCACATCTGGATTGTAGCCTGCCCTTCCACCTTTTTATAATAATACCCGGGAGGAGGAACTCCCTGTTATCATTTCAACATCTGGGGTTCATAACTGTCCGTGGAAACATCTGGATATGAAAGGCCACTCCTTCTCCTTGAAACAATTTTGGGGGGTGACCTTTAGTTTTCCTCCGTTTAAATAATTTGGGGTGTGCTAGGATGGGATCTAGTGGAATTGGCTCCTGTTCAAAACACTTGCAGACAAGCAAACCCCCTTCCCTGAACCATATAGAAAGCACCTGGCCCCCTTAGAACATCTGGAAAAGGGTGAGTTGTTGTCAGGCCTTTCACATATTGTTTGGAATTGGCCACTCCCCTTCCTGAAACATTTGCAAGATAAGTCTAAACGTTCACTTTCTTTCTCAACTTCGAAGGAAAAGTGACCCTGCTTTCATAGCATCTAGCATGGGAGCGACTTCCTTATGGAACATGGCAACACCCCCTTCCCCAGTATTTGCACATAGGCACACACAGAGTGTTCAGCTCCTTCCTGAAAAAGTCCACCCCTCTCCATTTAATGAAACATTTAAAAGAAACAAACTCCTCTTCCTCACGAGCTAGTTAGAGACCATTGCTCCTCCTGATTCCCCTTTTTGAAAGCTGTAAAAGTTAATCTGAGGCCCCTTACACCAGGTATTGAGTAATGACTTCTCTTTGCTTTTTTTTATTCAGACTTGGAGGATACTTTCTTTGTAAAGCATTGGGATGCTTGCTGTATTTCTTTGTATTCCCAGCATCTGCAATGCAGTAGACATTATATCACTCTCTCTTTTTCTCCCACTTAAATTGCCTAATGGAATTGCCTTTCCTTATTCAGTATTTCTGAAATGTCTCCTCCTCTACCCATTGTGTGTGGAGGGAGGAGGGATCCAAATGTTTTTGCTTAGAGCTTTTATCATTTGTTGTTTTGCTTTCCATACTGAATTTTGTCCCTCTCTAGATATGTGCAGCCAGGTCTTGTTCTTGTTTACTCAGAAGTAGGCCCCACTTTATTCAATGGGACTTGCTTGCAAGTAGTATCTGTCTGTAGGGCTGCAGGCTTGTGGAGTGGGAATTGATGTAAGAGACAGCAAGTATTGTGTATCGATTGTTGGACCAGGAGTGCTGGGAGGCTGGTGTTCAGATCCTCACTTGGCCACGAAACTCACTGGGTGACCTTGGGCCAGTAACTGTCTGGCAGCCTAGCCTCTAAAGCGGTGGTTTTGAGGATAAATTGGAGCAGGGAGAACATGTACACTGCTCTCAGCGTGTTGGTGAAAGAGTAGGATAAAAACAGTCCTAATCGGAGCTGCACTGGGACTGGAAGGGTGGTCAGAGTCTGTCTAGCAGTTCTGAACAGGTGTCAGTTGCACTGAAACCAGTGGAACTTGCTTACAAGCGTCAAGTGTTGAGGATTGTAGTTAAGATGCATAGATTCCACATCATCAAGCCTGCACAACTTGCAGCCCAGCAAACTAAATGCAGTCCACTGTGTATTCCGACCTGCAATGTATTGTAGCCCAACAGCCTCCCTGTTTTCTTTTCAGTTGCAGCAGGCAGCAAAAACAAGGCCCCTCGTGGTCTACCATCCATGGTGGGTGAGGTCCATCAAGCTCATGAATATGACAGGTTGGCTCTCTAGGACTCTTCAAGCTGTTATATAGGGAGTGGTCTTTGCCACTCCTACCTGGAGATGCCAGGGATTGAAGAACCTGGGGTGTTCTGTACACAAAGCAGACGCTGGGCTGTGGCCCTTCCTCAGTGGCTTGGTGGGTTGCAACCAGGGACGTGCGGTGCAGGGGCAAGAGGGGAGGCAACCCTGCCCACTCCTACTCTACCGAAAATCGCTGCGGCAGACCTTTGAAGTGCGCTCGCGCGCTGCCTGCTACTCGAGTGCAGCGGACGGTGCACAAGCGCACTTCAAAGGTCTGCCGCGGTGATTTTCGGTAGAGTAGGAGGGGGCAGGGTTGCCTCACCTGTCACCCCCGCACTGCACGTCCCTGGTTGCAACTTGTGCTGACCTATCTATATCCTCTCCCACCTGCACAGTCTGTTGCACTTTGTGTGTGCGAGTTCATCCTTCCGTCTGGATAAGGACTAGTGGCTGTGATTTCTACAGTCAGAAGTGTTTTTTGTGTTGTGTTTTTTTAATTTAAGAAGCGTATGTGGCATAAAGGAAAAGATTGCTTAAAAAAAAGACAAGCAATGATGATCATGTTGTTGGCGTGCCAGTATAGTTGCACCCGCACTAAGCCATTCATACCACTATAACACAGTCAGTTTCTGTGCCGTCATATTTAAAAATAGCCAGTGTGGTCCAGGCTATTGAACGGTCCTTCTGCTCTCTAGAAGGTTTTGTTGACAGTAGCATCTCTTGGCAGACAAAGCAAAAGAGAAAGGTTATCGTGGAACCTCTTGGGTGACTGTGTTAAGTAAGCTCGGAAAATTCAGACGTATTTATTTTAAAACCAAACCTTTGTGACAGCTCGGGAGAGATGAGCTGTTACTGCCACTGAGTCAACTGAACCGGAAACACGTTGAAAGAAGAGTGCTGAGCTTCAGTGACAGGCGGTAGGATGGAAAAGCTTTGTGAATTGCCTGCTAATGGTACTGAAATGACCCTGCACAAAATGAAACGGGCAGCTGGCTTGGAGCGCAAACGTTTTGTATGGCGGGTCTCGGTTAAGAATATACTAGTTAATGGAAAATGTGACAGGGAGGTACATGTGCAAGAGTGTTGCCATTTTTTTGATGATCACACAGCAATAATGTTGGGCAGATGGCTCCGTGAGAGTTCACCGTGCCTTGCTTGGGTTAGTAATACAACAATAATACCTCGATAACCCTGTATGGTTGGTTAGTAGTGGTACCCCATCTCCTCTTAGTCATGCTCCCTCTCGCCGTGTGTGTGTGTGTGTGTGTGTGTGTGTGTGTGTGTGTGTGTGTGTGTGTGTGTTTAGCGCTGTATACTGTTTAAGTTGATGGGTGGTTTTTTATTTATTGATTAATTTCATTAAGTTTTTGATATGTTCTGAGCCACCTTGAGTGAGGATACAAATATTTTAAATACGGTAAATACTCTCCCAATTTTGTAGTTGTGGGATTGAGAGAATAGTTGCATACCTAAGGCCACTTAAATCCATGGCGGAGGCAAGATTGGAACCTGGCGTACGGGTCACTTTCTTAGTTGTTCTAGGACACCAGGTACTTCTGGAAGGATTCAGGAATATTGCAATCATATGCTAGATTTTATTATATTTTTTGTCCTGCCCCTCCTCCTCTAGGTGACTCAGGCTGGTATATAATTGTATACAATTAACAATGTTTGACCACAATCCAATAATATGCACTCAGGTGAAAGTATTTGATAAGTTAATTGATCAGAGTGCTGGCTCTACTGGGAAGTTTAGTGAAGGCATTCTCTTCTTGCCTCACCTCGAATCCTCTTTATCTCCCTTCACTTTTCAAAATTGACTGTGCACTGTTGCCATGCCCCTCTTTGCCCCGCCTCTCCTCCCAATTGGCCAGGAAGGAAAGACAAGGCAGAATGACACAATAGCAATGGTCACTATGCCTCTCAGGGCCCAATCCTATCCAACCTTCCAGTGCTGATGCAGCCCCAAGGAGCCCTCCATGACTGCCCCTCCACCACAGAATGCAGTGTATGCCCTCCTGGCCCAGCTGCACCAGTGCTGGAAAGTTGGATAGGATTGGGCCCCTCAGACTCTTGGTTGTTGTTGGTTTTTTTTTTTTTAGTAATCACAAGGACAAAATGGAATCTCTGTAAAAATGAAAAAAGCAATACTTTAAGGTAGGAATGGACAGAGGGGGCGACCAGTTTCCAGTAGACGACTCAATGTCTGCTTGTTGCTGGGATTCCTGCAAAGAGTGCTGAATTGGGGGGGGGGGTCCTTGGTCTGATCGAGAAAGACCATCGGCCTATCTAGGCCAGAATGGTCTCCATCTGTGGTCTTCAACTTGTCAAGAGCTGGGACCCATCCCAACCAGCAACATGATATCTGCTTGGCAGGTGAGAGAGGCAGGCAAGTCAGCTGCTATGTTTCATTTTATTCCTGCGTCGCATTTGGGAGGAGAGTGGCACAGCAAGAGTGTGCAGTCAGTTTTGAAAGGTGGAAAGGAAAAGCGAGGCGAAGCAAGGCAGAATAAAGCGAGTGCCATGGCAGGGGAGAGCAGGCAGGTGGGACCCCATGAAGATTGGAAGGCTTGGCCAAAGCAACTCCTCTGCAGTCTACATCTCAGATGGAAATTACCGGTATCTCATTTAAGACTGCTAGCCCTAGCTACTGCTGAAATTGTGCAGATCTGAGCCTCAGAACAAAATGGAGACAGAAGTAGTGCTGTGATCCACCGAAGGTTTAGTCATAAACCATTTCTGGGTCCCGACTGCCTGTTGAAGGTCAGTGGTCTGTGTTGACTTGCAGTGGCTCTCCTGGGATTCAGACAGGGGTTTTTCTAGGTCCTAGCTGAAGATGCTGGGGCTTGTATCTGGGGCCTTCTGCGTGCTACGCATGGGCTCCGTCACTGAGCAGAGGAGTAGGCATTCTTGCTTGGTATATTTACGGTAAAATGCATCAGTGGATCACAGGGTTTCTATTTAAAAAAATAGCAAGAGCATCCCAAGACTACTTTAAGGCACCGCCAGGCATCTGGTGGTCTGTGGGCCACAGTTGGCCTACTGTTTATGTTGTCCCAGCAGATATATTGAGACAGGCTCTTCCAGAAAGTAGAGAAGCTGCCAGCAATCACGCATGTCTGGACTTAATGGAGCACATTGCAACACTAGAGGAACACGTGTACAGTGAGAGTTCTAGACTACCCCCTTCTGCACTCCGCCTCCTCATCACCCCCACCCACGCACTTCTGCTGCCACAAGGTTTTCGGCAGTACCAGAGCTCTGTGACTGCAAGGAGAGCCCTGGGTGCAGCTACAGTTTAAGGCTGGAAGGGAAACCATGTGTACGTGTACGTACACACACGTACACACACCCCTACCTACCTTTCGTGGCACTGCCCATGGGAAAACAGAGCTGCACATAGTGCTCATTCTTATGTCCTTTGTATCTTAGAGAATCAGTAAGGTTGCAATTCTGTACACTTGTACACACAGTGGGTTAAATCTCAACTGTGTTTTGTGCAAGCGCTGACTCCTGCTCACTCAGAAAGGGGAGGGGCTTGATTTTCAACGCTTCCTCTTTCCTCTTCTCTCCAGCCCCTTGTGTGCCCTAAAATCTGCTTCTGAGGATTGGGGAGGGGGGATCCTCGGAAACAAGATGGTACGTGGCAAAGGGGGCAGGAGAGAGAACATGACTTGTCAAAACTCATGCCCATCCCACAATCCTTGCATGATTGGGAATCGGTGCTTGCATAAGTCAGGGTTTGGATCCAACCCAATGGGAGTCGACTTGAACACAAATCATTTACTTCCGAGTAGATGTGCAGAGGCGTGCTCTGCGGGTCTAAGTTAAAAGAGAACGAATGCCTCATGGCACTTCTGTATCATTGCAGCAGGAGAGAACGTTTGCTTGCCAGTGAATTGATTGAACGTGTGTGTGTGTGTGTGTGTGTGTGTGCGTGCGCGCGCGTATGCACACGCATGCACATGGCTGTTTCCCAGATATTTTCAAGTGGATTGAGGAGCAGCCCACACTCTTATGTGGGGAGATGTTACCCTTTCAAATCGCTCTGCTCAAAACAGTGCCTACTCCTACTTTGTAAATAAATTCACGCACCGAAGGACTGGTGCCGATGTGCCTGCAGCCAGCTCACCCCTGTAACAAACTGCTGTCTTCAGAAACTTTGCTGGCATGAGCACAGGAATGTCAGAAGCGGGGGCACACACAAGATCACAGAGGCTGCTTCTGCGATAAAAGGGGCAAAATGGACCTTGCAGTTTTGCTACACCACTGCTGTCTTTTGTGCATCTCCACTTCAAATGTTAGTTGATACGGGGGGGGGGGGGGGAGAGGTTGGAAATACAGTAAACAGAACATCTCTGAGGTAGGGGTGGTTTGTTCTGTGAGACAGGGACATGTTCTGAAATAACTACCAAATGTTTATTATGAACTCACTCAAAGGATAGGATAGCTTGAGGTTTGCAGAGTTGTCTTCTCCTGTTAGTTGGCACCACAACGATCTCTGCCAGTTTCTGCAGACAGCCTCTTGCCCAGTGGATGCAGTATGACTGCCGTATGGAAGTCACTAGAAACGGCCTTAAGAGAAGGGAGGCTGGGGGTGCATAACATGCAGCGCAGCTTGAACATGAACCGCCCCCATGTGCACAGAGCCTGGCGCACAAGCATAGCAAGTGATTATCTTGGCGTGGAGATAAATGGTGGGAAGTGCTTCAGCTACTTACGTTTTTATGTGCCGGGCTGCCGTGAAAGGTGCATTAGCAGTGTCAGTAAGTAACCGCCCCCCCCTCCACCAAGTGGCAACGCTGCTGCTTTCTTCACCGTTGCCAGCTTTTGGTAGTAATGTGTGTGTCCATTCCAATTTGTTGGCCCTTCAGCTGTTTTCTGAATTACTGGGGAAAACACATGGGTGAGGCTCTGTGTCTCTTGCCCTCCAGAGAGAAAAGCATCTTGGGAAGGGTGATTGTAAGTGAACAAACAGCTGGAAGGGAAAGGATGAAGCAGCCCTCCCTACCACGCCTTTGCTCAAACTGGCAGCTTCCTCAATTGCTTACAAAAGACAAACCATCAGGAGAACGGTAATGTGTCTCCTATCGAATGGCCCAGTTTGGTCCAGAGCTGCTTCTAGGTGTGTGAGCAACGTGCGGAGCAGGGGGTCTGCAAGAGTCCAGCTCTTATGTATGTTGGCAAACAAGACCGAGGAGATTATGTGCCTAAAGGAAGACCTGCACAAAACCTCTGTTGCAATGCGCCCGGCGGTGGGGGAGTTGAAGAGCTCCTTGCCTTTATCTTCTTGAAGTGGGTGACCGAACCACGTAATAACTAAGGGAAGGGCTCTGCCAAACTCTCTGTTGTAGTTCATACTAGCAAGGAAGGGGCATTCAGCACTTCAGAGTCTTCTGTGCTCGCCTTTGCATCTGTTGCTGATGCTTTTATGACTTTAAGAAGGATCAAAGACTGTTATAACCTGCTACAATGTAGATAGAGGAAGACATCTTCGGGATTCAGGGTTATAAAAATAAGTTTATAAATTGTAAAATATCAGCAACTTTATAAGTCAGATTAAAATCACACGTGATTAAAAATGCTTTAAAAGTCCACAATTAAAATACAATAAAACATTCTAAAACATCTCAAGCATGACGTTTCGTTCATGAGCTATGAACTTTTTCAAATGCAAAAAAGGAAAGCCTGAAGGCCGATCTACACAGCACAGCAACAGCACTGCGTCCGGCGTGGAGTCGTCTTGCGTCCTGCCTCCGCCGAGCGGGTGGAGGAGTGTCTTCCTGCCTGTTGTCCCTCCTGTTGTCCCGCCTTCTTGTGTAAAGCGCAGCTGTGATTGGCACTCTCCTCCCCCCCCTCATCCGATTGGTGAGTGCATAGCGTTCGGCGAAGCTACCGCTCAAAACATAGTTGGAACCATGTTTGACGCAGTGCACACGGCGTAGCATCGGGAGCGCGCAAATGCTATGCAAGACTACGCAAAGCGCCTGCAGAGCACCCAACGCAGTGCAGTGTAGATCGGCCTTAAGTAGGCAGGAAGATGGCTTTATGACTTTTGTGCTGCTGCCCCTGACTCGATTGCTGTTTGATTTGCTGCATTGTTTTTATACGGTTGGCTTTTATGCAAGCTGCCTTGGGCACCCATGGCAGTGGGGGAAACCTGGAGTAGAAATGTGTTAATTGAACTACAGTAGTTTCCAAGCATGGAAATAGGCTCTCTGTATTACTGATGGCACAGAGGCTCTGGGTGGCAGCTGTAAGCCATAAACTGTTGCAAACAAATCCAGAAATACAGGAGCATATAGGATAAGAATGAAGAGCCTGAGGAATGAGTGACTGAGGAACAGATTTTAAAAAAAGTGACCCCCAACAAGGACGTCCCTGACAGGCATACTGGCAGGATCTGGTTGCCTGAACTGTGCACAGTTCAATGTGAGCCAGGTCCATTCTTCTTGTTGGGGGCGTGTCTGTTTGTAGCCAGTAACGGTGTTCCTCATAAGCCGTGCAGCGGTGCAGCTCCCTGCTGAGCTCCATGCAGCATTGAACTCAGTAACCCGGAAGTTCAGCGGTAACGTGCGACGACATCATCACCGTGTGCCTGCAGATGATGTCGCGACTGTTTTGCAACACTGCACAGCAGAAGGGGTCTACGCACTGGCATGGATCCCTTCAGGGAATATAGGCCAGTAACCTCAGTTGGGGGCTCAATGGGTTGTGCTATAATGATTAGTGGATGTGGCTTGTCTCTCCCCTGCATGCACACGCATGTAGTTAAATTGTGTGTTTCTGTGTAAACGCAAGTTTGTGGTGGTGGTACTGTTGCCTGTAGCAACCGGTGGAGCCTGATCCCCTGCTTTTAAAGCCCTGAAAAATTGGCCCATTTCCCACCCCCTTCCACTGCCACTTGGACAGACAGATGTGGGCTGGGAGCAGCTGATAACAAGAACAGCAGCTCCACCTTCGAGCGACTTATCTGCTCCCTCTGTGGACCCTCCTCCTGACCCTTCCTTGCGTCAAAAGCCCTGAAAAATATCAACCAGACTTTTCGCTGCAAAGTTCCTTGATGCACCTCCTGCCAAGGTAAAACTGCTGAGCCATTGCAGAGTCTATCATAGAAAGCCTGAAGCCCTTGCTGCCGTCCTCGCCTTCCCTTAGGCACTCTTTAACCCTCCCTTTTGGAACCGGATTCCTCTCTCTGGTATGCCCCACTCCCCACACAAATATGAAGCCTGGAACTGTTTTTGTCCTGTCTCCTCTGTTCCTCCCCCCCCCACAACCCACAAATCCTACTTTTTACACCCTTCCCTGCTTTAAGGCATTCATCATGCTGCATTCATCACCCTAAGCAGAAATGTGGGTAGAAGTTAGAACCCCTTTCATTCTAGTTCCCGACCTCTCCCTGCTTTTGACGCACACAAGGCCCACTGCCTTCGCTCTGTCCAGGTTGCCAGTAATCTACCCTTTCTGTAATGCAACAGCACCCCCCAGTTGCATCCCCCAACTCAGAATTCGGGTTAGGAGTCTTGGATCTTTAATGCCTCACCTCCCATTCCTGGAGTAATAATGCTGCTTAGCATTTATATAACTATTATCCTAATAGTTTTCAGAGTATATATAACATGTATGATCTCAGTAATCCTTCCAGCCAGCTTGTAAGGTAGACCAGTACTATTAAAATACCAGTACTATTATTATACCAGTACTATGGTGGGTGGGTGGTTAGAATGTTAGACTAGGAACAGAGAGGTTCAAATCCCCATTCAGCCGTGAAGCTCACTGGGTGATCTTGGGCTAGTCACTGTCTGTCAGGCTGACCTACTTCACAGGGTTGTTGTGAGGCTAATGGGGATGGGAAGGACTTTGTACCTCACCATGAGCTTCTTGGAGGAAGGACAGGATACAAATATAATAAATTCAATAACATCATCAGCAATTGATACGCACAGCAGGAGACAACATAAACAGCAGCTTCTAATTGGAAAGGCTGGATGGAACAAAAAGGTTTTAACTGCACTTCTGGAATGGCTAATGGCACCGATTTTGAGGAAGGGATTTCTATGAATTGGGGACCTTCACTGTTAAAGCATTGTTGGTGGATGATAGGCTTGTCTCCCGCAGTGGTGGAACCTGTAGTTGATCCCTGAACTTGATCAAAATTTTGGGGGAGGTCATATAGTGGGAGGTGTTCCCTCAAATACCCTGGCAGGTATATCCTGCCCTTTTTCCAAGGAACATATGCGATTATTATATTTTATCTTCTCAACAATCCTGTGGAGAAGACTGAACTGAGATATCAACTGACTTATGAGTTCTTTGGCCCAAGTTGAGTTTGAACCACCCTGCTCCAAGTTCACTTTGTATCCATGTACTGCATTGACTCTCATTTACACATGCTTCCTGGCTTATGGATGTCCGTGTTACAGGTGGCTGTGTCGGCCATTTTGCGTAGGTGCAGTATGTCCTTGGCTGGTGTTTCTGCGCAGGTGCAATAGCTCTGTGCCGGCAAGAACTGGCTGTTCTGACCTACATCCGTTTCAAATTATGAACAGACCTCCAGAACCGAACCCCTCTGTAAGTAGGCGACATACAGCACAATCCTATGCATGTCTACTCAGAAGTAAGCCCCATTGAGTTCATGTAAGTGTTTATGGTATTGCAGCCTTACAGCGCAATCCTGTGTAACTGCACAGGCAGAGCGTGTGCTCCGCTGGTGTTGGGTGTCATGAGAGTGCTGTAAAGCACTTTTGTGGCACCCGGAGAGTAAGCAGCGCTGGTGCTGAGTCCTGTGCCACTTACTAGCCGTTGCCCATGACCTGTGCTGCCGGACACAGGTACGTCCTGCGCCAGTCAGCGCAGGGGCATGGGGAGGGCAAGCAGGGGTGGTGAGGGAGGGGGCCATTGGCGACCTGGGCTGGGAGGGGACGGGGATATCTGCGCTGAGTTGCGCCAATATCCTGTGCCCTGATGTAGCCCGGGCTGGCCTTACACGGCCTCCCCGGTTGTGCACCAGCTTCAGAGCTGGTGTCCATCCCAGGAGGCCCATTGCTGCCTGTGCCGCTTACACCGGGGGAAGGGGACGAGCATCCCCTTCTCCCAAGGTGTGCCCAGGCCACGCCGGTGCAGGCTGCAATGGGCCTAGGATACAGTGGCCACCCCTTTAGTCCGGCTGCGTATAATTACACAGGATTGGGCTGTATTACCACATTACAGGTTTGATAGACACCGAGGCTAAGACACATGACTGAGCTTTGAACTGGAGACTTCCAGCTCATACTCTTAACCACTATTTAAACCACTACTACATGACACCATCTCTGCCACTTTTCTGGATGGGTGGCTGCTGTCTGAAGGCCTTGGAAAAATAGGAAGGGACCAATGGGGTGGAACGTTGGATTTAGACCTTGCAAGCTTGGATTCAAACTCTAGTTATTTAACCGGTGGCTAGAGAAGGAAGGAGGAGTTGAACTGGGTGAGGAGAGTAGGGCCTACTGAAAACTGAGCTTGGAAGTGTTGCTGTACCAGAATTCCCAGATTGTGCCCTCATTTTTGAGAGGGAATTGGGGTCCTATTGGGGTTAATGTGATGGGGGCATGATGGGATTAAGAAGAACTAGTGAATTAGAGTGGAGATGACGCACTGCTGACAAAAAACCGTATAATTTCCAGGAGCCAGTCTTGCACAGGGTTGAATAAATCATTCATATTGCGCCAGCATCACATTTCCCAGGTGCCCAGTGGTCTGGGAATTTTCCTCCCACAGCGTCAGGACTCCTGGGCTTCAAGACTGTGAAGGTCAGGAAGAGAAAGAGTTCTGTGTCATTCCACGCATCCTGAAGTCCGATTGGAAACCATCCCTCTGCTTGTTTGGCCCTTGCTGTGCCCTCAGGTTTTCCAGATGGCGTGAGGTCCAGCTCAAACAGCCGGAGCGGCAGCCATGACAGGCATGAGGATCACACGGACACGTCGGACAGCGAGTCGTTCTCCCTGCAAGTCCGCAAGCTCAACCAGCAGCCTCAGGTCCGCAAGCCGGGAGAACGTGGCTATGAACCCAACAGGTAAGGCAGGAATTTCACTGCAGTGGCTGAAGAATAGCTAAGGCGCTCGGAGAGGAGCAGAATCTGTTTAACTTTAAGGTCGCCGCTGTCGGATTTGTAGCATAGGCTGATAAATTTGGCGTTCACTGAAGTCTGGATCTGAATACATTTTCCTAACTTCCTGTTTCTCATCCCACCAATTTTTCCAGTCATGAATTGACCTAAAGAGACTTATTTTTTTTTAATTGTCTCTCTTGCCTGTATCCAGCCAACATTAGCTCCCCAAACGACTCAGAATTCATTCAAATATACAATATAATTAGAGAGATGCTGGTGTGTTGGGGGTGGGTGGGGGGAGGCGGCAGTTCCTTCAAGTCCCTGGCAATTAATGACACAGTGCAGGTTCCCTAGAGGGAGGGAACAGAAGGAACTGCAGTCTTACCAAGAGAGGTGGCGGGTCTTATTCCTCCTGTTAGAAGGAGCTCAGGTACAGTCAGTGAAAAAGAATAAAAGGCACTTTATGGATTCATAGTCGAGGGACAAGCCGTCCTGCTAAGATCTTATTAAGCAAGCTAGGCTCACTCACTCTCTCATACTCGCCAAGTCTAGCCAGTTGATGTGTGCGGGGCAGGAGCGAGCCAGCTGTTTGGGATCTTGGCCAGGTTCCTCCAGTACCTTTTCTTTTGAACATTTGGGGAGGTCCGCTTTGCTGTAAAAGTCTCTCATTGGCTCCTTTAGCCTTGTCTCACGGGTGTTTCTGGGGGAGAGGATCCTCTGGACTGGAATTTTCTCAGGAGAAGTTGCAAGTTACCGTTTTCTCAGCTGTCGCTCACCCTCTCCTATCTCCTGACCTTGTGTAAGGTACACACGCTGCTCGGCTTACAAGGAGTTTGGCAACATGTACGGAGCCTTTCATCTTCTTTCTTCGGATCTCCCTGCTTCTGGCGTAGCCTCGCACGCACGCACGCACGCACGCACAGGCATGCAACTGCTACAATGTGTGGAAGTCTACTTCTTGCAAAAAACGAACTAGCAGAGAAATTAGAAACACTTGTTTTTTCAAGGCTCTTATTAACCCTGAGTTCTTAGTTCAACAAGATGGCAACGCTTTGTGGTAAAGATGGGCCAGTGCAGTAGCGTAGCTGGCGTTTTTCCAAGGGGGCCGTGGGCGGGATGACATGTCTTCGCCCCGCCACCAGAATTGAGCGGGACCGGAGCCAAAAGGTTCCGTTCCGGTGGCGGGGTGAAGACGTGTTGTCCCGCCCATGGTCCCCTTGGAAAAACACCAGTTACGCCACTGAGCCAGTGGTAAAGATGCCAGCCCAAAGAAGCAGCCCCTTCTGTTGAGCTGTAGAGTCTTTTGGTCCAGAAGGTTCTAGTGATGGTTAAAAGAATTTACTAAGATAATAGTAAAAGGAAACAATTGGTTTTAAAAAGGCATATTGATTTTATTTTATTGATTGATAAAGATACACACACACTATAAAAACAAAGGAAAAAGTACAGAGAAGCATATACTTATAACTTAAGAATTTCCCAATCCTAACAATTTCCCAATCATAACAGGCAAGAAAGAAAGAAAAAGAAACAAAAGCTTGGTCAACCACCAGCTTAAAATCTCTTCTAACAGTCAAATTATTTCTCTTAATCGCACCTTTATCAACTAAAACATCCCTCTCAAATTCTTTTAAATCTTTTTTAAATTATCCTTATTCATCAAATCCACAGATCATTACATCATTTTTTTTCTTTTGCATGCAAAAAGTCAGTGTGGGGTTTCCAATTACCCATAAAACTCTTTAACTAAAGAAGTAAGTTTATCAATTTCTGCAAATTTCAAAATCTTTAACCACTAATCTTCAACTGAAGGTATTTCTGCAATTTTCCAATTTTGTACATAAAGTAACCTCACTGCTACTGTCATATATAAAATGACATTATTATTCCATGAGTTTTTCCCAATTGTGTATCCATCACTCCCAACAGAAATACTTCTGGTTTTCGACTGTATATTAATTTTTAAAATCTTCTGAATCTGAGTCCAATACTTTTTTAGCTTTAAAACAAGTCTGCCACATATGATAAAATGTCCCTTTTTGCTTTTTAAATTTCCAACATCTATTCGAAGTAAAAAGGCTTATAGATTTCAAATGATACATTGACTTGATCTGACAATAAGAGTAATTCACAGCCCAATCCTAACTAAGGCTACAATCCTACGTACATTTTCCTGGGAGTTGTTGTTGTTCAGTCGTTAAGTCGTGTCCGACCCTTCGTGATCCCATGAACCATATCCCACCAGGCCTTCCTGTCCTCCACTATCTTCCTGAGTTCGCTCATTTTCATATTCGTTGCATCGGTGTACCTGGGAGTAGGTCCCACTAAACACAATGGAATTTACTTCTGAGTATACCTGCCTAGGATTGGGCTGTGACTTTCCAGCGCAGATGCAGCCAACCCAATAGGGCGCATACTGCATCCCGCAGCAGAGGGGCAGTCACGGAGGCCTCTTCAAGGTGAGGGAACGTTTGTTCCCTTACCTCAGGGCTGCTTTATTATTATTATTATTATTATTTATTACTACAGCAACAGTATTTACCGGTATATACCACTTTTCAACAAAAAGTTCACAAAGCGGTTTACAGACAACATCAAATGATTAAATGGCTGCATCAGCCTTACAGCTGCATCGGCCCTGGAAAGTTGGTTAGGATTGGGCTGTCAGCTTAAGAAACTTGCATTAAAAGTTTGAGCTTTCACTGGCAGGTGAAATTTTCCCCATATTTACCAGCTTGAAAGGGTGTAGATTCAGGGAAGGCTCTTCAGGGGCTGAGAAAGCCATTTGATTATTCAGATGCTTTTATTTTAAATAACCACTAAAATGTGGAGTCCAAATTACAGTGTTATGCATGTTGAATTGTCCTCCTGAGATTGAACTAAACAAGGCTCGACCAGTTCTGAACATATGCTCTGAACATATATAGTGGACCAGTATAAAGCTGGAGCTACACCGCATGCGTCATGCACATGTCATGGCATGACACGGCCAGCACCGTCCATGTGCGTCTGGTGTGTTGTCTTGGCGCCTGCCGACGTTGGCGTGTCGGAGATTTCCATCCTGTCCTGCGCATAGTGGCCTCGGATTCCACTTTTGCCCGTTTCTTGCCCGTTCAGCCAATCAGAGGCAGTGGTTTGGACTGTGGGGGGCGGGACGTGTTTCACATGGTAGCCAATCACAGGGCAGATTTCAGAAACACTGTAACCAATCTTAAGCAAGTAATTTTAACCAATCCACAGTCACTTCCCCTTCCCTTAAGGCCCATCTTGTTCAGTTTTGTCTGCAGTGGCTGGCTGTGGCTCCAGGTTGTCAGACAGGGGTCTTTTCTAGGTCTACCTGGAGATGCCAGGGACTGCATCTGGGGGTTTCCAAAGTCCTGGGTGGCTGCCTTGGAATTTCAGGCAGGGATGGTTCCTCCTTCATAGCCCCTAACTGATCACCCTCCTTGTCATTGTCCCTTCCTGACAGGTACAGGCTGCACTTTGAGCGGGAGAGTCGAGAGGAGGTGGAGCGGAGGAAGAAGATTTCCCGGGAGAAGATCCTGGAGCCGCTGACAGAAGCTGAGACAGAGGTGGACATAGAAGATGTTTACAAGACTGGCTCAGGTGAGCAAAGGGGGCCTGGGGAAGATGTTCCTGCACAGTCTGCTTTGATAGGTACTGCTGAACAGCTCTCCCTTCTGCCTCCAGCTCCTCCCATCCCTTGGCCTTAACCTGCTGCGCCTCCTGGCCTTTGGAGGAAGTGGCTTTTTTTGGTCCCGATGAAAAGCATCCTTTGTGTTCAGTTGCTTTGGGCAGTCTGAAAACGTTGTTTTAGATGCAAGGCTGAAACTCTTTTTGGTGCACTGGTCACCTCTTCTCGACCACCATAGCGTTCTCCTCTTGCCATGTTGCCCGCGTCCAGTGGATTCAGAAGGCCTTTGCTAAACTCCGCTTTCTCTCCTATTCCTACAGTCACATCATCCTGCTCTTTTTAAGCCTCTGCACTGGTCTCCTGTTAAGCTTTGTATTGCTCTGCTTGTCAGTCAGTACTCAGAAGAGGAGAACGAGTGGGAGTTCGGACAATCAGTGGAACTCTTTACTGAAGGATATTACCGTTCCCTTAAGACTTCTGTCCTACTTCCTCCATGATGTTGGCTTTATTTTCGAACTGATACTCACCTTTCTTTGGCTAGCAGTACTGGACTTTCCCAAGCGCCCACCCTGGAATTACCAGATAACCAAGGAGCAGCTGTTGGCCCAAGAGGAGAAGTGTTTCCGGGAGTATCTAGAGAACATCTATAGTGCATTCCAGCCAAGCCAGCTAAGTTACTTCGAGCACAACCTAGAGGTGAGCCCTTAAAAGTCTTAGGGGAGAACATAGGCTTCATGCACTAAAATACAATTGTGTGTAATTGTTGCGCATGATGATCTACATGTGAGTTTTATGTCAATTCCTTTAACTGTTTAAGTTTGGTGTTGTCAGTGCATTGCTTTCAGGGGGCTCTCTGGAGAAATGTCAGTGAGATCAGCCTTTGGAATGAGATTAAAGGGATATGAAGTCTAACTCTAATTTGATCTGATGCATTGCAAACTGTGGATGACAAAATGGGGAAAGAATACAGAGAAAGAGTTTTCCCCACAAAATTGGGAAAGAATACAGAGACACTTAAAGAGACACTAATACTCGTTAGGACATGAAATCTCTTACTTTTCTAATTTTTTGGTATCTCTTGCAGACATGGAGGCAGCTGTGGCGGGTACTGGAGATGTCTGACATCGTGTTGCTCATTACAGACATCCGACACCCAGTAAGGACACTGCTGTGTTGTTGATGACCAGATGTTGCTTCTTTCTGGACCACATTCACACAAACAATCCTGTTTATGCTTTCCTGGGAGTAAGCCCCATTGAACACACTGGGACTTACTTGTGAGTAGAAATCCATAGGATTGTGCTGTGATTTCTTCAAATGTTTAATATTCTCACTAAGCAGGGAAGGAATGAGCCTATGCGCTCCTTTCAAGAATTCATACCCATCGTCCTGAGCAGGAAAGAATTACTGGGCAGCCTCTGCTTATTTCGTTGAATATGGTCTGCTTTGGGAGAACTCCTGAATGCACTGTAAGCCACTGCATTCCTCAGAAATCTCAGCAGCCAAGGAAAGCTCTCCTTGTGAATTCTTATCTAAAAGCCAGCAATGAGAGGAATGCTAGAGCAGCAGTCCCCAACCTTTTTGGTGTCGGGGACCAGTTTCCTTGTGAATTTTTTTTCCACGGATCGGTGGGGGGGGGGAGTGACGTCACGCGGCATTTTTGCACCCCCCCATTGCCCGCAAAACAAACCATGGCGCAGCCATAAGGCCGTGCCGCAAAAAATTTTTTGGGGGGAGTACCTAGGGCACGGGTACTTAGCTGGACTCGGCCGGGGCGCAGGCAGCATTTTCCCGGATCGGCGGCATCCATCTTGACTGGGCGGGACTCTCTAGGACTTTCTCTCCGTCTCGTTGGTCTTGCTGGTCGGTCCTCCAGAGCCCTAGAGAGGCCTGGAGGACCGATGGACCAGAGAGACGGAGAGTCCTAGAGAGTCCCACCCAGTCAAGATGGATGCCGCCGATCCAGGAAAATGCTGCCTGCGAGGGGCTCAGAGGTTTGGCAGAGGCAGAGGGCCGCGGCATCCGGCTACACAGGACGGGCAGGGGAGACTCTCCTCTCCCGTCCTGTGTAGCCTGAAGGAGCGCCGCGGCTTGTTTCAGTGTGCGCACGCTGAAACAAGCCACGGCGCTCCTTCGGGCTACACAGGACGGGAGTGGAGTCCCCTCAGTTACGGGGGTGGGGGCACCGCCAAATGCCCGTGGCCCTTTCCGTACTGGCCCGGTAACGGGCCCCGGCCCGGTGGTTGGGGACCCCGGTGCTAGAGTACTGGAGGCCTGGGGGAATAAGGCTTGTGGGGGAGTGGAGTAGCATCTCTTACGACAGTGTGGCATGTTGTTTCTTTGAAGGCCATGTCATATGGTTGCCTTGTGGCAAAATAATAGCAGGGGTCTATTATTTTGGCCTGGCTTTTGTTGCCAAGTGAAAATGGTGGCCCCAGTTTAAGGAAACACACACACACCACACCCCCTGTTCATGCTCAAGAGCAGGAATGAGATGTGCAGGGTGGGATGGGGAGCTTGCTTAGTTATGATGCTCTGGAGCGATGTGGCCAGGCAGCGGCCAGATCCACGCCTGCACACCTCCTGTTCCTAAGCAGATAAGGCACAATTGGCCTGAACTCTAGGTCCTTTTGTAAACCTCTCCTTCCTTGCCATCCTACTCTAATCGCATTCTTGCATCTTTGTCAGAGAGAATATTGAAGCAATGAACCCATATTTCCCAGCTGTAATAACTAGGAACCACTTGTATAACTTGGTTGTCCTCTTCTTTTCTGCCACCCAGGTGATCAACTTTTCCCCAGCCCTCTATGACTTTGTGACCAAGGAGATGAAGAAAAACCTCATCCTTGTACTGAACAAGATTGACCTGGCCCCACCTGCTCTGGTGGTGGCATGGAAGCACTACTTCAAGAGCCAGTTCCCAGAGGTGCACGTGATCTGCTTCACCTCCTACCCACAACAAGACCAGGATCCCAGTGCAGGTGTTGGTTTGTTTCATTTTTTAAGCCTCGTAATAACCACAGTAGGGTGTGGAGACTTCAGTGTGGTGCCAAACCCTTCATGGAAAAGGTGGGTTTGGGGGAAGGATTTGAAGAAGGCATCATGCTGATGTTGTTTTTGGTTTTGTCCTCCTTTCCTAACTCACGTGATCCAACCAGCCATATGAACAGGTGCACTGATTCACACCCCTATTTCCCCTGCTCTGTCTAAACCACCAGGACATAGAACCCAGAAGTCCTGGCTCTCAGTCTTGAGCTTCTCAATTTTCTCTCCTGCCAGTGTTTAAGAAGCGCCGGAAGCGCCGGAAGGGCTGGTCCACAGCCATGGGGCCCGATCAACTGCTGAGTGCCTGTGAAAGCATCACTGCTGGAAAAGGTGAGGCCATTTAAGAAGAGCCCTGCTGGATCAGGCCAAAGACCCATCTAGTCCAGCTCCCTGTATCACACAGTGGCCCCACCAGATGCCTCCAAGAGCACACAAGACAACAAGATACCTGTATCCTGTCGCCACTCCTTTGTACCTGGCACAGAGAGAACCTACTCCTCCAACCAGGAAGTTGCTTATCCCCATCATGGCTTGTAAGCTGTGATGAACGTTTTCTCCATAAATCTATAAGAACATAGAAAGGCCACCTGTATTGCTCAGCCTGGGACAATCCATTTTGTTGCTGTGTTGGAGTACTTGCAAGATCTCGGAGATCTTGGCTGTGCTTGCAGAGTCTGTTTGACCAGGGCTAAACTGCTTCTGGAGTGGAACACATTTTCTCTTTTTAAGAGCTTAAAGCTGCATCAAAGCCAGATGATTGGGAAATGGGTGTGAAAGCTCAGGAGTAAGGGAGAGGCCGTCTGTCTATGCTCAGAAGTATGCTCCAGCTACTTTGCGTATTCAGAATAAAATAGTCCCAGCTAGGGTGGTGCCCAATTTCCTCCTTGTTTACTCAGAAGTAGCTTCCACTTACTTTGGTGGGACATCGTCCCAAGTAAGCATGCCTGGGATTGCAGCCTTAAATTCTGAAAATGGGGGGTTGGGTTTTTGTTTTTTTTTGCCGTCACTGCAGTGGACTTGAGCAGCTGGAAGGAGAAAATCGAGCGGGACGCAGCCAGTGCACACCTGCCTCTTGAGGACTCGGAGGAGGAGGAGGAAGATGACGAGGGGGCAGCGGTACTCGTAGAACACCAAACAGATGTGGCTATGGAGATTGAGGACCCCTCCCAGGAACTCTACAAGGATGGAATCCTTACAGTAGGCTGTGTAGGTGAGTCCGCACAAAGAAGCCAGACTAGAGATGGTATTACAATATTGTAATACAAGAAGTATTGTAATACAAGAAAGGAAGCATTATTAAATGACTGCTAGGTCATCCCCAAAGGATACATACTTGAGCACAGCCAAACTTCCAGATCTTTCTCAGAATACGACAGCGATAACAGACTAAGCATCCAGGAAATATAGTACAACACCACCTGCTGGTTAGAGGTGCAACATGCCGTAATGGTGTGAGATCTCTCTTGTCCTTGACTACTTTTGGTAGCAACTGGTTTTTAAGAGGTGACTTGCAGCACAATCCTGTGTGTGTTTGTTCAGAAGTGAGTCTCACTGAGTTCAGTGGAGCATGCTTTGGGTAAGCGTGCATAGGATTGCAGACCTTGGTCATTCTTGATTGGCCTAGGTGGGGGTTGCCATGTTGTTCCTGGAAAATTTAGAAATGAAATATGAAAGGATCTCTTGGACAGTGGCGACAGTGGAAGAACATTCTCTTCTAAGTTCTGTTGATCTTAATCTCATAGCTTCTTCCTCCTCCCTCCCCCCATTTATTCACGTTGGCTCCCACCCACCCCCCGCAGCTTTGATTTTGCCAAATTAATGAATTTTGTATGTAATTCCAAACCAGTGGGGAATGATTCTTTGCCCTGCCCAAATCAGAGAGAAAATGGTGCCCGCTCTGCCATTGCAGCAAGTCTGTCTGAGGAGGCTGGCACCGGAAGAGGAGTGACTAAGTGGGAGGGACCAATGGGGAACCCCTTGCTGAGCAACAAACCGAAG
The DNA here is from genome assembly GCA_026170595.1 of Plestiodon gilberti rubricaudatus. Lineage (NCBI taxonomy): Eukaryota > Metazoa > Chordata > Lepidosauria > Squamata > Scincidae > Plestiodon > Plestiodon gilberti. The sequence continues at coordinate 249,756,994 of JANXHW010000002.1, forward strand.
GAGGGCCAATCAAAAGATTTGTTCCTAGCCACCACGACCCTGCTCTGCCAGACTGTAGAAACAACACGCTTGATTTTATCATTTGTTTCATTTTTACTCCAACCTGCTCAGAGCAGTTTACCTGGACCACCACTACCCCCACTGCCATGTTTATCCTCACTACAACCCATTTTCCTGAGAGTTTTGCAACCTGTTCTTATGTAGGGTGAGATTGTTGTGGGATTCTGCAAGTATAATTTGGGCTTCTTAAGGCAAGACGTCAATTGATGTTATACGTACTGATAGCAAACTAAGTAAGGACAAAAACTGCAACAGTATTTCAGACTGAAATAAAAGCAAATGTTTGTGTGGGCATTGTTTTTATCAAAAGCTGGGAAAGAGGACCTGCAGAATAGCTAGCTGCTTATTAATCTTCACTGTGGCCTTCCTCTTTCACACCTCTATCTTCTATCTAGTATTTTGCTGTCAAAATTGATCACCTTTCACTCTATGCAGCACTCCTCCTCGGATCCCTTCACTGGCTTTCCATCCCCACCTAGATCTACCATAAACTCCTTGTCCTTACTTTTATAAACTATTCAGGGCTTTGCCTTGCTCAATCTGCTGTTCTTTGTTTCTTGTTCTATCCCTGTCTGTGACTTTCGCTCCTCCAGTTCTCCCACCTTCAGCTGACTAAAGATCTTTTGCTTCCTTAAATAACTCTACCAATGATCCCTTGCAGCCTTTTCTCCCTAAGTGTAGAACAGCTCCCCTTTGTACATCCTTCAAACACCTTCTCAAACACCACCTTTCTCACATGGCCTTTGGCTTATTCTTTTAATCCTTGTTCCCAGGTGTAACCAGGCTTTAAGTGATTATAACAGCAGTTGCGTATATCCTTCCCTTTCTGTCTTAGCCTGCCCCAACCTCTCTGTTTGTTTTAGACTGCAGGTTCTCTGGAAGCAGGGATCTGTCTGTGTTGTCTTTGTAACGCTGTACACAGATCTATTGGCATAAGACGTAAATAACATGAATGGCTAGCTGGTGGGCTTGGAGCCAGAGAACAACAAAGGGTGGCTTTGATTGGCAGAGCCTTGAACTTCCGTCTGGATTCTGACTCCGCCCCATCCCTCTGCTTCTCCACAGGCTTCCCCAACGTGGGCAAGTCTTCACTCATCAATGGGTTAGTGGGCCGCAAGGTGGTGAGCGTCTCCCGCACTCCAGGCCATACTAAGTACTTCCAGACTTACTTCCTGACTCCCACAGTCAAACTGTGTGACTGCCCCGGCCTCATCTTTCCCTCCCTTGTTGACAGGCAGCAACAGGTAAAAGCTTGCAATGGGCAAAGATGGGGGCATGCGGAAGGTGGGGCACTGTGTGAGGAGTTGCGTTCCAGGAGCTGGGAGCCAGGAATCCTGGGGAAAGTATCACCTGCTAGCAGTGGGCTGGAATATGCTTAGAACAAAGGAAAAAGAGCAACGCGGAGCACATGCTCAGCTCAGTCTCTAAGTTTCAGAACCAGAACAGAGCTCAGTCCTTTCACACGATCTCAATTCCTGGTTCTCCCCCACTCCCTTCCCAAGTTTTCTTTTGTTTCGGCAGCCTGATTTAAAGAGTGGCGGAAGCCTCTTGGCTGCTGCTAAACATTTGAGAGTTGGAAACCCTTGCCAATCTATTGCAAATTGCCTAGAGATCTACCGGTAGATCCGGCTCTGCCCTCTGCCTGTCACTGGCATAAATTTCCCAGGTTCTGTCCCTGACAGTTAAAATCCCAAGTAGCCAGGCATTTTGCCAGAGCTACCGCCAGTCTATGAAGCAAATACTGGGCCCTTGACTGTTGGTTTGGCTCAGTATAAGGCAGCTCTGTAGGTGCTTTATATAGTGACATGCCCAGAGGGCTTCATGTCAGGGAAGGGATTTCACCTGATGTACCTTATTGAAATCCAGTGCTCTGTCCACACTGCAAAGGAAGAGTGATGTGCTGGAGGTGAAGCTTTGAGGTGGGGATCCCCGGCTTCCCAGATTTGGAAGGGAATTCTTTTTCCTTCCTTAGTCTGCCTCCCACTGGCAATGAGTGGGATTAGTGGCACCTGCAGTGAAAATGTCTTCCGTCTCATTTTAGATCCTGGCCGGTATCTACCCTATTTCCCAGATCCAGGAGCCCTACACTTCTGTGGGGCACCTGGCTGTGCGAATTCCAGTCCAAGCCTTGCTGAAGCTGCGGCATCCAGACGCGGAACACGGCAAACCTGAGCCCCCTTGGTGCGCCTGGGATGTTTGTGAAGGTAAGATGGCTGTGCGGATACTGCTTTTAAAACGGCAACCATGATAGGGAAGCTCAACACAGGGCGAAGTTGTCAATCTACAGTGGATCTGGTTCTGACATCGTTTTTATCCTCGTTTAGCCTGGGCTGAGAAACGAGGTTACAAGACCGCCAAGGGAGCCCGTAATGATGTATACCGAGCAGCCAACAGCCTCCTGCGCCTGGCGGTGGACGGCCGCCTCTGCATCTGCATGCGCCCCCCGGGCTACACTGCGCAGAAAGGTACTTGAGAGAGAGCATTGTGGGAGCTTAGCCAGTGTTACCGAAGGGTGGAGGGCAACAGTCTGAGATTGTGGGGAAATGATGGCTAGCTGATGAGAGTGTTGTATAGGAGCTGGGAGCCTGCATTGATAGGGCAAATAGCTCTTTTTTGTTGGTGGGGAGGAGACCACTGATGTAAACCTTGAATTACTGCCTCTGATTCCATTGTCTGTTGCCTCTCACTTTCCTGCACAACCTTTGTGGGATTCTCTCTGCCTGGTTCTCTGTTGGTCTTGGCCACATGTTTCTGCGTCCCCTGCCTGTAGGAGCCCCTATCGTTGGAGTTGCACCTTGTCACCTAGCCTGGCTCTGAGGTTCAGTTGGCTTTTGTACTTCAAAGGAGGGCAGTAGCTCAAGTGAGGTGTCTATGGACTATATTAGAGTGTGGACCTGTGACACTTTGCAGGGAGAAGTGCTGTCTCAACTTGAGTGAGGCTTGAGCTGTGTACACGCTGGGTTCTGTGGAGTTTGGAGAGAACAGGAAGTGAAAGAAGGTGTCGCAGCTGGCTTTGTATGGCTAGTCTGCTTTGTCATGTAAGCATGGAAAAAAAAGGCTTAGAAGGAAGTCGACAGGTTTGTGAGTTCCATGATGGCACCACAAAAGCAGGGAACGTAGGCCTGGTCCAGAATCCTGAGAATCTTTCTTTTAAACATGCACGCACACACTTCTATCCCTTAAAATGAGCTTAAAGTCTATGAATAATGACTGCTGAAATCTGAAAAGCCATAAACTGGAATGTGTGTGTTTGGGGAGCAGGCTTTTGAGTATCCAAGAAAGTGGGGTTGTCTTGCATAGCGCTGTGTTCTTCTCCTTTGGGCAGACGTATGGACTAGATCAGGGGTTCTCAACCAGTGGTACTTTGGGGGACTGTTGGTGGTACTCGGACTGCCGGCCCACCAGAGCCCCGCTCTGACGCGGCGCTGCGTTTTCGCTCCCGAGAGGCTCCTGCTTTTGGCCGAGCATCTCGGGAACACTGGGAAGGGCCCTCCCTCCCGCCCACCCAGAGCCTCCCACTTGCATTTTCTGGCCTCTGAAAACCCAGAAACCTGGGAGTAACTGGCGATGATGTCGTCGTCGTCGTCATCATCATCATCAGTTGTCATCGTCCTCATCAGTCACTTCCGGTGGTATGCAGCAGGAGAGTGGCGCCAGAGGTGGTACTTGGCCAGACAGGGGTTGAGAACCCCTGGACTAGGTCACCCTGACACTGCTCTGTGTCGACAGCCGTGTCTCCTGGTCTTGTTCTCTGCAGCCACCTGGGAGCATCACCCTGAGACGGCCGAGATCGCTGCTTTGCAAGAGGCTCACCGCCATGACGGCAAGCACAGCTCTGGTGAGGAGGAAGAGGAGGATGAAATCTCCAGCTCAGGAGAGGAGGAAGATGAAGAGAAAGACCGGGATGCGGATGAAGAAGGCGAGGAGGAGGAGGAGCCACACTCGGCACCCAAGAGCGGGCCCAGCCAGCCTGTTCCTTCCAGGAAGGGAAAGTTTGCTGGCCAGAACTTGTTTGCTTTGCTTGGGGAGGATGAATGTTAGCAGCCCTCCCTAATGGACAGACTGGGGAGGGGGGGAGCCTGCCCCTCCCACTTCCCTATGTGCATTCCCAAGCTCCAGGGCCACTGTATATCAATAAAGGTGACGTTTATTTCCTGGCCCGCCTCCTTCGCTGCAGGGAGGGCACAGGTGAAGGGGTACAAACATAAGATCCACCTTGTAGGATTAGGCCGCAGTCCACTTGGTCTACTGCTCTTTCTGTGATTGTGGCCAGCTAGATGCCTCAACAAAGTTCACAAACAGGTCGTGAAGGGGAGGCCTTCCCTTGTTCTTTGATCTCAGGATCTGAAAATCAGATGTAGACTGCCTCTGAAAATGGAGGTTCGTTTCTTGGTTATGGATGGGAATCGGCCGTTATAGACTTCTCTTCAGTAAATCTGTCTGTGCCATCTGGTGGTGGTGGTATCAGTATATATAACCTGCCTTGAGCCTACATATTTCAGGCAGGTCACAGTATAAAACCTTGCAATGACACGCACAGGATTTAACTGCCGCTTGGTTGAATCTTGCCAACCTCAATAATAGACAGGAGCCATCTCTCTCCTTCAGTGCTTATAACTGTTGCAAATTAGTCGCCTTGAACTGGAATTGCTAGAGTGTGTGTAGCAAGACTGCCCTCTTGTGCAGCAGCAGAGCAACGCAAACTGTGCTGTTCAGTATTTTTGGTTATAGCTTTGATGTGAACCAGCTTTGGTTGGCGTAGAAAGATGCAGACTTCTGAGTCACACAGAATTCTCCAGCATAAAGATCACATCATGATGTTGTTTCCCCCTTGGAGAAGTCCCACTTCATGCACACATCCATCTCTACTACCGCCTTCTTAGTGGAGTGATATACGGCACGCATGCTAGTCAGGGTGGCAGTGTGAGGGTTTTCACTGTGAAATTCTGCCCCTGTGGTTCTCTGGGGTGAAGGTTCCTGTATAACTAGAAAGTATGGTGGAAAGTGCTGTGTAATTCAAAAGTTTGAATACTCCTACCCTAACAAAAGTTGGTTCAAGAGTAGAAATTAGCTCAGCAACAATTTTTGGTGCTGTCATATTAGGGGAGGGACATCTCGTAAAAATTTTTTTGTTGCCTGTGAAATGTGTCCTGTCCTTTTGATGCTGGTGTTTTGCATCACTTTGTAAAATGATGTGAAACGTAACGCATCCCTCCTGCCAAGACAATCAGGCAGGTGATTCTTCAGCCTGCTCCAATTGGGTGTTGCTTGTCCAGTCACATTTGATTACTTTCAGTGGGATGCTTAACCCCATCCTGCCTCAACAAGTTGCGTATAACTGGACTTGAGTAGGTGGGCTGGTCTTGCCATGCAGTACTAGTAGGCAAGGAATCCATCTCAGTAAAATGACTGCATGGACATTGGCCTGGTCATCTGAGTAGAGATATGTTACCTCTCTTATCCCTGACTCCGTTCAGAATCAAGGACTTTGGGGCCAAAAGACAGGATAAAAACCTTTTAAATTGGGGCAATGGGAATATTTGCTCCAGGTGGGGTTGTCACATAGCTAAAACAGATTTAGGGCCCAATCCTATCCAACTTTCCAGTGCTGATGCAGCCGCAATGCAGCCCTGAGGTAAGGGAACATTTGTTCCCTTACCTTGAGGCGGCCTCCATGACTGCTCCTCCACTACAGGATGCAGCGCATGCCCCGTTGGCCCAGCTGAATCAGTGCTGGAAAGTTGGATAGGGTTGGGCCCTCAGGTATATGCTATTGCAGGGGTGGCCAACCTTTCAGCATGAATGCTCCTGGCCCTTTCATGGTTGTATAGGTGAGGGCATTTCAGCAGGTGCAGCTGCTTTAGCAGCACCATCAGCACTTGCTGCTGCCAAGATTCTGCCTTCTACACAACTCTTAAGAACACAGAGGCCCTAATGATGGGAGGTTGGCCACCCCGTGCTATCGTGATCTTCTGTGATCATGCAGCAGTGAAGCTTTCTAAAATATAGTGGTGCTCAAGCAGCAGGTGGGGAACGGTGGCTGTAAACAGGTGCAAACAAACTGCACAAAACAGTAAAAGTGTGGGGTGTTTTTGTGAGCACCCCCTGCCCTTCCTCCCTGCAGCCAGCAACTTTTTTTTATATAGCAAAAATGGAACCTCAGCCAAAGGTTGAGAGCCAAAAAACAATTGTAAAAGTGGTTTGCTTTCTGTCTTAAGCATTTGGAACTCTGCCTTAGTGACTCAGTCATGTGGTTAAACTTTAAGAAATAAGACTGTGTTTCTCATGGTTTTGATAGGAGCTCTGGGGTTTTAGAGATTGCTAAAATGTCATGAATCACAATTAAATGGAGGGAGCCGAAACCAGCAGGCAGAGTGTCTTTTTTTTTTTTTTAATGTGCTTTCTCCCTCATCCATTCACTTGCACATTGCCACACAGTTCTTAAGGCGGATCTACACCGCATGCGGCTTGGAGTTGCGTGCGTCCGGTGTGGTGCTATTTGCGTGTGACGGCATTCGCCCACTGACTGGTTGTGTCCTGTCTCAAGTGCAGAACGCGACCAACGCAAACGCGTGTGGTGTGGATCTGCCTTTAGGAGGGACTGGTCAAGAGCTGATGCAAATAAGTGAGCTTGGGGTCAGATGGTTCTGCCAAGGGATTACTGCTATCTGAGTTTTCACTGAGTTTTAAATGTAAAACTCCACTCCAAAAATAAAGGGGGGGGGGAAGGGGATAGCATTTCTGTATCTCATGCCTGCTAGAGAGGCCAGGCAGGAGGTAGCCACCTTGCGAAAACGGCCCTCCCAGCTGAAGCCCAAAATCTAGGCAGAGGGGCTTAAACCAACCAGCAGCAGAACAGGAAAAGCCTGGCAGATGTGACTATCTGCTCGCTCCAGCATGAAGTGAAACCAGGCAGGCAACAGTAAATGAAATTTATTGAAAGGCTGAAAGATAAAAACAATGGAGGAAGAGATGCCCGGGATAAAAACAAGGTAGTAATCAACTAGCAAAAAGAGAGAGAAAGGGCAGTAATGGTTGACAAGGATGTAAAAGTGTAAGTGGTGTAAATAAAACAAAAACCCTGACACAACTGCTCTGGGTACATTTCCTACCCTGCTCACTCACATGATTGGAAGTTGTAGTCCGAGCACCCACACAAAGGGACAGAGCCAGCTAGTTAGCGTCGCTCACCCTGGAGAAATGCAATTTAGTTTTTCATTTCTCTCCATAATGGTGCGTCACAATCTGTCTGACGCAAGTCCCTCGCTTTGCAAGCTGTTTGCCTGCGTCAGGGGAGAGCTGCTGTTCAAGAAACACCAGCTCCCCAGAGCAGACCCACAAAAATGCAGATTTCAGACATGCACACACAGAGCTGAGAAATAGTAGCAAGGGGGGGGGGAAGAGAGGAGAGATCTCATTTATGAAAATTGAAGTCACAGTCCCAAAACGTTGTAAGTGCACTTAAGCCCAAATGGCATAACATTAAGGACACTTCACTCAGTTGGACTCTGAGACCAGTGAAGCTAAATAGCTGACAGAAATCCAAGGAGGCCCATTCCCTTTCCCCGAGTAGCAGCCCGGAACAGGGATAGGATAGGCCCTGGGCAGCCCACCAGATAGTTTCATAGGATTGTGCTCTAAATCTCTTACAAACACACCTTAGTCTACACAGGACTATCTGCATAAAATGAAACCATGGGGGGGGTATTGTGATCACTGTCTCCTGGCCCCGTTTCCAACCTCCACGTGCTCAATGAATGTCTGAACTTTGCTCAGTTAACTTCTGAACAAAATATGGACTTGACCCAGAAGTTATGCTGCCCAGTGACGAAAAGTGTAGTGCTAGAGCAATAGTCTTTTCTATATATATGAAAATGTGCAGGCATTTTATGGCAGAGGCAAAGGTATTGCAGCTTCCAGGGAAGGCTTCATCAGTCAGAGAAAAACAGCTTCTGAGCTGTGTTGTCTCTAAGGTCCATCTACACTGATCAAACTCATTTTGTGTGTTGCAAACAATTCAGGGATTCTCTAGACTTCTTCAGATAATGCATCTGCATTGAATGAACTGATATCGCACTTCACGAGTAAGGGCTGCTGGCGCTAGGATCTTACTGTGAAGATCCTGGGTTCAATCTCTGGCCTCTTCAAGTAAGGCTGGGAAAGAATATTGTCTGAAACTCTGGAGAAGCAGTGGCAGGCCACTGTAACCCGCTACTGAGACAGATATACCAATGGTCTGACTCAGAAGGCAGCAGCTACTCAGGTTCACCCATCCCCTCCACACTATGAACACATGTTCTGCTTTCTTCCCCCATCCCCACACTCCCCCCTCTGAGTTCTCCAGACCTTTTAAGACTATGATGACCAACTCTTTTTCTCCAGACAGTTAGTGACGGGTGAGACTATACTTAGCTGCCCAAACAGACCTCTCCCCCACCTATGCAACAAGTAGCCAGGCTCTAAAACAAAGTTGGCATCATCAAGTGTCAAAGAGCTTCAAGCTTATGAAGCATGTGTGCCTAGGCACAGCTGGGGCGTGACATTCTAAAAAACCCAGCAGATGCCAACGTGAAAGTATGGAATAATAGCATGATTTTTCACAACTTGAAAACTTTTTTTCCTCTTTCCAAATGGAAACTGTGGGTAAACTTCTTACCCGCACCAAGACTGAGATGTGATAGGGAGGCAAGGGGGAAGCTAGATTTGGTCACCAATCTCCCCCCCCCCCTTTTAATAGCTAGATAAGGAAATAAAACCTAAGGATGTTGGCATTTCGTATCTTAAAAACCATCTGTCAGGACAGAGTAGAGGCAAACAGACCTACTGTATAAGAAAAGCATGATTTGTTTAAATTTACCATACAAACATTTCTCTCTCACAAACACAGACATCCCAGATAAAAGCAATGCTGCTTTGGGGTACAGAATACAGTATAGCAGTCAAAGGGGAAAGCACTGGTGGATATCGGAGGTACTGGATTAAAAGATTAAGGCTAAGATCTTCCACCAGCAGGCAGAACCTAAGAATTATAGTTCTAGGATTCCGGCCACATGTAATGTTTTCAGGTCCAGATGTTGAGAGGCTCGTGTTAAGTTTAAGAGATGCACAGAAAGGGAGAATTACACCAGATGCAGCTGTACTGCAGCAATGGAAGAAACAGCTTCTGGGTTGAATTATGCAATCCTTGAAAATGCAGGCCTCCCTTTAGGAGGCCCAACAACCCCACCCTCACACCCAGTGATCAGGCCAGAAATGCTGTATTCCTCTCCCCTAGGATCCTGTACAGGGCGGCACATGCAAGATTAATTCTGCTTCTCTGCAAAGCAGAATAATTCAGAGCCATTATCCATATAAAAAGAAAGGGGGGGGGAAGAGACTCAAGTCCATTCCACAAGCTCTCCAAACTGCTAACATTTTTAAAATAGTTATCTCTTGTTAATTTAAGTTAAAATATTATGCTTTAAAAAAAATCCTTTGGACAGAATCCCTGCAGCAGAATTGCCAATGAGATGAACTAAGCCCCATCCTCTCTGCTTAAAATGTACATCACTGAGTTGAGAAATATTGGGGGGGGGATCAACACCTGCTGCTAGGCTTTTAACAGCTGCAAGCAACCAACAGGTGCTGCCTTTTCACAGATGGGGAAAACTTTTTGCCTACTTAATTCCCACCTTCCATGCAGTTATTAATAAGACAGAGCTTGCCAGAAAAAATGGCAACCCCACTTGGATGTAACTGTTAAATCTCACTGTTCTTCTGGCATCACAACTCTATGGTCCCAACCTATCATTTTAACCCTCTATGTACTATTTCCTCCCAATAACTTGGGATAGAACCCAGGCATGCCGAGTTCCAGCCTCCCCCATATAAGACTCTAAGCTACTGGACTCCATGTCTTGAGCTGGGAACACAAACTAAAATGTTGCATGAGTGTCGCAGTAAGTAAAAGGGATGCTGGAAGCCAGAACACCTGGGTTTCGCTAGTAGGCCACTTCAGTGCAGATAAGCAAAAGGCAGTAAGACACATTGCATCATTCAGTGCAAGGCATGGCAGAGCGCAAGGTGCCCAACTGCTAGGCCCCAACAAGCCGTAATTCCCACTCTTTGAGGACCAACTCCACTTCTGCTCAGTTCTCCTTGAGGGTCGAGGGGCCATTCTGTGCCAACAGGTCACCATGGGCTGCCTCCTCCCGGGAGAAGACCTGGAACTTCTTGTCCAGCTGGGCTCGGAGGTAGAGATAGTCTTGCTGGTCAAGGCTGTGGGCGCAGGTAAGGTAGGCCGTGAAGAGCAGGGCGAGCAGCAGGCGGTCAAGGGAGAGGCACGGGACGGCCCAGAGGATGAGGAGAAACTCCAAGTAGACCGGATGGCGGAGGTGGGAATAGAGGCGAATGGCACGCGAGGACTTCACTGCCAATGGGTCTCCCATGCCCAGGCAGTGGTAATAGACCTGGGGAACGAGAGTGGATCAAGGAACCATCTGTGTCACTGCAGATGCACTCACACACGGAGGAGAAGACACGGCATTTTAGGCCTCTAAACAAACTAACAAGGAATTCTGCAACCCGCTCTGAATTCTGTAATCCATTCCAGAGTTTTGATAAAATGAAATGGAATGATTTCTGGTTCCACAAACATTTTGGATGACAACTAAGCAGTTCCATTCACCCCTCAGGCCCTAATTCAAGTTAGGATCAGCAACTCTTGGTGGTGGGAGGGGGGGGGAGAGAAGCCCCTTATGTCACTTAGCCAGAAGAGACATGCCGTTTTGTGCCAGTTTTCAAACAGTGCTCTGGTGAAGCTGTTGACACGCAGGGGAAGAGCAAGGCCAGATCTTCCCTGCACAGAGAGTATATCCACCAGGTCATAGGATCTAGCCTCAGAGAAGCCCTGCTGAATCAGACCAAAGACCCGTCTAGTCCAGGATCTTGTTTTCCACAGTGGCCAGCAAGATGCCTTCATGCCCTGCTTGTGGACTTCCAGGAGGCAAAAGCCTTTCCGTTCTGTTGCTCCTCAGAAACTGGTATTCAGAGGTGCACTGCCTCTGAACACAGGCTCCACAAAGCCATCGTCATCATTGATAGGAACCCTAACGATTTTCAACGTTTTTCTTCTCACGGCAAGCTTGACCTCTATGGTCTTCGCCTCTTGTGGTATCACTTCCAGGAGACTCTTCTGGGTTCTGTGGCTCTGTTTCTAGGGTAACTGTCTGTAGTAATGAATTGTTACTCCATGAGTAACAAATCGCCGGGGGAGGAAGAGGGACAGACAATTCATTACTACAGACAGTGGCTCTAGAAACAGAGCCGCAGAACTCCGAAGAGTTTTTCAGCTATTTTCAACCACTGTGCTCCAAACTCCCACGACACACCTACGGACCTTTCGCAGCACATCAGTATACCGGATGATTGAAAATCATTGCCCTAGACTGGCCACCACCACTCACTGCCCTAGACTGGCCACCACCACTCTGATGCCCCACCTTCTTACGACAGCCATCCTGGACGCATCCAGAGGCGTAGTAACATAGGGGGCCCTGATGTACAGGGCCCCAGGCGCCGAGCTTCCGGGGGGTGCTCTCCTCGGACTAGAAGCTGGAGCGCGGCGCCCGCCTGCAGCCATAATGGGCAGACGGCGCTCCAGCTTTTGAGTCCGAGAGCGTCCTCGTCGTCTAGGCAACGCACACAGCGCACGCCTGCCCGCAGCCACAGGGTCTGGGCGCGCGCTGCGCGTTGCCTAGACGACGACGCTGTTGCTCACCTCGGACTCGAAAGCTGGAGCGCCGCCCGCCCGTTATGGCTGCGGGCGGGCGCCGCGCTCCAGCCTTCGAGCGTCGTTTGACGTCACGTGACGTCACACATCACGTGACGTCAGGGGGGGTGCTTGGCCAGCCCCCGCCCTCCTAGCCCCAGGCGGCAGGAGGGCTGAAGACGCCACTGGACGCATCATGTACTATGTGATGAAGCATCACATACACAATGCTCAGCCCTAGAGCAATTAAAGAAAAGAAACTCTGTGCATATGCAGAGTACCTTTTCTTTATCACTGTAAACCCTTACACCACACCTTACACCTCTGGCTTTAGGGAGCAGGGTTTCTGTGAGAGGCTTCTAAACAGGCCTGGGCCCCAGTACTCTCTCCTTGAAAAGTTATTACTGACTACAAGAGGAAAGCTCTTATATCTTCCTCATCGCTTGCATTAGTCAGCCCTGTTAAGTCACTTGACTTGGAACTGTGCCCCCCTCTTGATGAAAAAGGTTACAAGGTTACCTGTTTGACCCCCATCAGCTCTGCATAGTCGAAGATGAGGATGATGCTAAAAATGACCAGCCAGGCGATGAAGTGGAGGATAAAGCAGATGAGTGGAACCCAAGTGACCCAGGGCTCAGTGCTAATATTCCAGAGCATGGGTCCATCTTGGACTGGCTGCCAGTATCTCATCAGCAACTACATGGGAGGGGAAAAAATTCATTAGTAGCTTACTTCTGCATGCATGCCTAATGTGTGTGCAGAACTGCAATCACATCCTGGAAGCACTGTGTCAACATGCAGAATCTGGAGGCCTGAGCCCAATCATGCAACTCAAACAGTCTTTAAAAGCTCAAGTTTCTAATCCTCATGAAGACTGAATTTGGGTATACCCACCCACTCCTCTACTGTAAAAGAAAAACTTATCCTAAGCTATCCTGCTTAAGCTTACAAGTACAGTTTGGGAGCCATGAGCAGCAAGGAGTGAGACAGAGATGGGAGGCAAGATCTGAGGAGTTTGCTTTGGCAATATCACTGCCCTAGTTCCAACTAAGTGCAGTTTGCGAAATCAAAATACCATTGCGACAGGAGACTTCATTCCACATCTAGAGTTCACATCAGATCACAGCCACACTGCTATCTTACCTAGGGTAACTCTCCCTCCCCAGATCACTTCCACATTCAATTCTGGTGTCCCAAATTGATGCACTTACCTGGAGGGCAAGGGCCGTGCAAAAGACATAGAAAGATCTCTGCAGGACCCCAAAGCAGCTGCTGGTCCAGCGTTTGAGCCATTCAGTTGCCATAAGGCTGTGCTGCAGGATGAAGAGGATGACAAGACCCACATCCACTGCTAGAGGGTGCAGAATCTTGGGGTCCCTCAAGGCAGCTCCCCATTCTGGACTTTTTGCACCTGTAAAGAGAAGAGGCACAAGTTGAGGCTCACTGAAGCCTGTTCATTCCAAAGGTGCTCCCCCTCTTTCTCAGGGTCACGTTAAGGCCTGTGAAGTCCCTAAATGTATGTGGCCCTGCCATATAGCGCAAGAAGTGGAACATAAAGACTAGTGGAATATTCTTTGCATACTAGTGTAGCAGGAAAAACAATCACAGCATCTGGTCACCCCAGATCAGGACTTCTGGAAATCCAATGCTGGTCTGGCACATAAAAATCAAATGCTGGTTTCTGGCTAGAGGGAGGAGAAAGGTTTGGAAGACGTTCAATTTGGAATCCAAAGGATCAATGAACAACTTTCACTGCTGCTATTATATTGTGCTTGTGGCGGCTGATGGGCGAAGCTGGCTGGTAGCACAAAACAACTAATGAACATTACCAAGTGCTCAAGTTGTCAGCTTGGCAGTGCCCAAGGTTATTATTTACAGAGTTCAACTCTTTCTTGTTATAAGCCACAGGGAAATAAATAGCTTTGAAAAGGTTGAAACAGGTTCCAGGAAATCCAGGGGTTGCTCAGGCTCAATTTATACAGGGCTGCTGTACTTTTAAGAAATGCATGGAAAGAGAATTCTGCCAGTTTGGGCTTTTACTATCACTGTAGCACTGTGGCCACGCTCAGGTGGGCAACAAGACGGTAAGACCCAAGTTTTTTAGGGGGGGCACTTTTAAGTTCTACACATATTTATTTGAATTAGCCCCCCAATTCCTTGGCTGCAGGTGTCTAGATTTAAGTGTTGCCTATGCACTGAAAGTTTTCAGTGGGATACCTTGCTGGTGCAAATCATGAAGCTGTTTAGAGCATTGTACTGGAATGCCATTGACAGAGGACACTTGATGCTTATTTTGTGCAACAATGATAGATTGTCCAAATAAAACCTACTAGGCAAGCACATTGGAAATCTTACACAGTTTTTAAACTGTGTGTTTGGTTTTTAATTGTTTAATTTGTTTTAATTTTTTAACCTTTTACTTGTTTTAAAAACAAATAATTTTCTTAAAGATGCATGGCTTTTAATCCCATCTGCAAAACTGTGAACAAATCTTACACTATTTCTTAAATGTTATTCACAACTGTAACTGGGTGCCATTTCAAAACTGAGCATCGTCTGAGCATACTCCATTGAAATTAACGGGAACTGCTCTTGTACTATCATTCAAATTCCCCAAAGTCTCAGCACATTCATAAAACAGAGTTTCTAGTCCTCATGGCTGTGAAAAAAATCCAGAAAGTGTGACTACAGTGTTTCACTTCCCTAGATCCTCTCTTTCCTTTTGTTTTTATAGAGTTCTGGGGGTTCTGAAGGCCTAGCACTATCCTTTTCACCAAACACAAGTCTCGCCCCCACAAGCTCCTGCCTTTCTCCTTCAGAAGCAATTCATATCAGCCCTAAGGGAAAATTAATTATATGGGACCCAGAGGGGTGGGGCTAGAAGTACTCTGGCAACAAAACATTTATTGAGATCATCTGCTACCAAGCCCTGATGACCTACATTAGAGAGAAGCAACAGGTAGCCATGGGCCAAATGCAGGGTATCAGCTGTCACAATGGGACTTGTGGGCAGGGCACTTTCGGGTAGGGAGCTATTGGGGCCTCCTCCACCCCACATTCTCCTCTGAAGAATTACCACTCCTGCAAAACGACTTTGCTGACAAAGTGTCTCTGGTGAGAGGTTACCTTCTGGGTCTCTTTACCAATTTTCTCTTCATTTCTACAGGTGGTGGCAGTGGAAATTACTTCTTGTGGTGTAACAGGAAACTGCAGGAGGAGAGCAGTGCCACGCCTTGTTTACCCTATGCCATCGGCCCTGCCCCACTGCATTGAGCCCGACCGCCTACCTGCGTACCTTTTTTAAACTGTCTTTTGGCAACAAAGATTAACATTTATTTATTCATTCCTATTTACCCCCCCCCCTTTTTTTTTTGCAAAGGCCCAGGGCAAGTTGCAAACACAACCTATCGTGACAGTATTACAATATTTTAAATAATCTATATATAGAAGATTTATCAATTGGTGTAATTCATTTTAACAGGCTTTTTAGATAAACTTTCAGGCTATTGCTATCAGCTTGAAGTACCGGGCAGGCGGCAAAGTATGGATAATAATATATATAAAAATCGTAAGAGAACGCTTCCCCTGTATCCCAGGCACCCTCTGTGCCCCTAACGCTAACTTCCCCTCCCAAGATCCCCCCTTCCTTCTCCCCGCAGCGATTCGCACCAGCTCTGGGTTGGGGGGTCTCAGTCCCCGTTGGCAGCTGCAGGAACAGGGGACGGAAGGAAACGAAGCGGATCAGCTCCACTCCGGTTCCGAAGGTGAAAAGGAAACTGCACAGGGCCGGGACCAGCAACAGAAGCGGCAGAACCGCCATGGCGGGGAAAGTAGCTTCTCCCGCCGCCTGCAGGAACCGCCCCACAGGGGAGGGGCTTTCCCTGGAATTCCCACGCCCCTCATGACATCACAGCTCCGTAGTTCGAAAAGAGGACATCCCGCCAAGGAATGGCGCTTCCCCGCTGTTCCCAGCCAGCCCCGCCTACAAGACGAGTGACGTCACAACCCGGGAAGAAGACTCCTCTCGGGATCCCCGTGAAGTCACAGCCTGCCAGGCGCGAAAATCGGAACTCCCAGCGCTGTTGACGTCATATCGGGCTTTATCTCGGGTGGAGAGCCGTTCATTCAGAATTAAGCCTGGTTCACACTAGCCTTTTCCCGGCTCGTTGTGGATCTGCGTTGGGTCTTTCCGAGCATCGCAGCCAGGAGAGATGGTTTCCCCTCATCTTTTTGATGCGCTTGCGTTTAAGCTTGCGGGAATGCTCGTGGTGCTACGGCAGCCCACCAATCGGATGGAAGGGGGAGGAGAGTGGTGGTATGCCAATCATAGCCACCTCCAATCGGCGTGGGGGTTTCTTGCAAGGTCTACTTCAAGGTTTCCGAGCGGAAGTCTGGGAAAACAGTAGGAGGAGGAGCTTGAAAACAGGAATGGCGGGAGGCAAAGAAAAAAAGTTCAAACTCCAGCGGGAGAGCGATTTACAGTTTGTTCTCGCGGTTAGGGAAAGGCCATGTCTTTACGACATGACAACCAAGTTTTACAAAGAAGGGTCGCTTTTTGGCCAATCGGAGCGCACTTCTGTTCACCAAATCACAGCTGCGCTTTCTTCAAGAAGGCGGGACAGGAGGGACAACAGGCGGCAAGCAGCCCCCAGTTCCAAACGTTCAGAGAACCGCATACAAGCGCAGACGCAGGGACAGGCGGCATGCGCGCCGGGAATAGGCTAGTGTGAACCAGGCTTTAGGCTTACCATATCCAAAGGGGGACAGGGTGCCTACACCTTTAACCATTGTAAAAAGAGGTAATTAGGGCAGGTGCAGCTCATAATGGAAGGGTGCAACAAGCTGCACCTGCCCAAATTCCCTCTTTTTACAATGGTTAAAGGTGTAGGCACCCTGTCCCCCTTTGGATATGGTAAGCCTATTCAGAATGCTTCCTCTGCCCAGACATTCCTTCCCGTAGCAAAAAATCTACACATGAACGCCGGCGATTACTCTCATCGGAGATGCCTTCTGGATCCCAAAAGCTATAGAGCGCCATAGATATAGGGAGCTCTTGCTGTCTCCACATGGGCCTCACACAGGCTCAGGAATCAAGAAAGTCACAAATGCCAGAACAAGGGATGCCCAAGCCCAACCCCCCCCCCCAAATAGAGGAAGTACAAATTTCGAAAAAGACAGAAACAGATGCGTGTCCCGTCCCCCGCGGTGGTGTTCTTATATTTACAGTATCCTTCCTTCCAGCTTTTCAATTCAAAGCCGAATTTGCAAGGCAATTTCCGGAAAATAAAACATCATACATACAATTAGCAAGGCAACACACGACATCTTTATAAAACCAGCAGAACATTAAACCAATTTATTAAAAAAGATTTAAAAAACCCAAACCCTTAGACCATAAAAGTTCAGTAACAATGTAACAACAAGAAAATATTGTCTAAAAAAGCAATGTTAATGAGAATTCTTCTGACCTGGTGCCTCAAACTGAGTTGGCATCAGGTGAACTTGTATGAAGAGGGTTTTCCATAGAGCGTGCATCACCACATGATACAATATGACCTACTGCCAGTCACCACCTGCCTGGCCTCCTGAGATGGGGGCCCTAGGGAAGGATCTCCATGGATGACCTTGTTAGAGTTAAAATAGCCAGGGAATGATAGGGTTAAAAAGTTATGAAAATAGGTTTGAGGACCAGAAGGAAAACTACTAAGGAAAGGAGCCAGAAAGTCAAGAGAACTCTTAGAGGTCCACCAAACCATTAGAGGGTGGTGTGCAAAAATTAGGGCCGTGTGGGAAAAGGGCTATAAAAGGAGGCCCTGTCTTCTCAGAAAGGGCACACTGACACACACACACACACACAGAGAGGAAGGAGACAGAGACACAGAGACAGACAGAAGTAGTCCAGGCCAGAAGTTGGTGAAGGACAACAGCTGCAGCCTGCCCGTGACAGTTAACAGCTGACAGTTCCTCTCCCACTCTGCCTTCCCTGACAGATTCAGTTTGTGTATCCATTCACCTCACCAATGTCTGGCAGGCCCTATGCCCTGCTTCTGTTCTATGTATCAACATAAGCTGTCATGACTCACAGCACAATCCTATTTTGCTCCTCCACCAACACAGCCAGCTTTGGAGGGGAAAGGGGATTTGAATCTCCATTTAGAGGGGATTTGGATCCCTTTTCCCTTCCAGGGCCTCCAGTTCTGGCTGCACCGCCAGTGGAGGAGCAGGATAGGGTTGCGCTGTTAGGCTGATCTATCTCCTCTGTAAGAGTCTGGGACAAGGGTTTTTACAGGGTTATAATAAGTGTAGCTGAGGGCCAATTGGCAGATCCTAACTGAATAGTACTTGGGAATTTGGTTTTATTCTGGTGCAGATCCAAAGTTCCATTACACCTGTTACTTACACAAATAATAAGGCATGTTTATTCTACCGACTGAACTGTCTCCTGGGGTTCCTTGGGCTGATCCGTTTACAACAACCTCAGCATTCAGGCAGGTTCATGGGGCTAACCCCAGACCTCTTGGCACATCAAGCAGAGTGCCAAATGCTAACCCACCCACCCTGCATTACTTGCCATCCTCTGCTCCTCTTCCCATCTCTGGATTGGAAAAGGAAGAGGGGGTGGAGCAGAACAGGAAGTGTAGAAGAGAGATGAGTGGCGGGCTAGAGTGTCTCCAAGTCATGGAAATGTCAGAGACACTCTAATCTACCACTCATCTCTCTTCCACACACCCTCATCTACTGTGTACCCCTCTTCCTTTTCCAATCCAGGGAGAGGGAAAAGCAGTGAGGGCAAGTGGGTGGGTGGAAGTGGGTCCCTGTGACAGGCTTATCTTACTGAAGGAGTAAAGGTGGGATTTTTTTTTACAAAAAAACAACCTTTAAAACAAACAAATAAATAAAATAAATGTCAACTTCCAACTCTGGTGAAAAACACAGCCTCTGATGTCTGCAAGCCTCCCTAACTCCAGCTTCCAGCCAGCGCCAGCAGCTCCCACTCTCACTGAGCTCCCACTCTCACTCCAACTACATGCCGTTTCAAGTTTCCTTTAACCGCCTTCTGCTCCCCCCCCCCCACCTTGGAACTTTGAAGGCACATTTCTCATTGGCTACCCTCAAGCCCTGTACGTTCCATCCCCAGGTGGAAGGTGTTTGGTGTAATCCTTTTGGATAGGCTGGTGGTGGGGCATTGCCCTGTCTGTCACAGCGCCTTTGCCAATGTGCTACCTGAGGTAACCATCTCAGTCAGCCTCATGAATGGGCCGGACCTGCAAGTTCATCTGTTTGAAAAAGGGGCATTTTCTAGAAGGGTTGAGTAATGGTGTGTGTGTGTGTGTGTGTGTGTGTGTGTGTGTGTGTGTGTGTGTGTGTGTGTGTGTGTGTGCGCGTGCGTGCGTGCGTGAGGACACTTTAAGGATGTTTCCAGTCAAAGACTGGCATCTTTAGCAATTTTAGGTGCATCCCAGAGCACTCTGTGGGACTTTGTCTTTGAACAACAGATAGAAATCACTGATGACATATTACAAACTGTTTTTGAAAATCTGTCCAGGTTCAAAAGCAGTTTGTAATGTGGCATTGGGGAGAGAGATGGTTTTCAAGGGACTCGAATCCAAAACCTTCTAGGACATGCAAAACTAGAAGTGCATGGTTCTTTGACTTGTGACCAGAGTGATTTGTGGGTGATCAGCAGGGCTGTGGATCAAGTCTCTGGGTCCAAGTCTCAAGTCAAGTCCCAAGTCTTTGTCCCCAAGTCCCAAGTCTTTGGTTGTGAGTTGCAAGTCCCTATCTATTTAATGGGGAACACACGTTTAAACCTGAATAAAATTCAGCTTGTCCTAAAAGACTCCAAGTCTTGAATCGAGTCTTTCGAGTCTTTTACAATTGCCGAGTCAAGTCCAAGTCAAGTCACTGACGCGACTTGAGTCCGAGTCAACAGACTCAAGTCTACAACACTGATGATCAGCATTCTGAACCAACGCTGATAATTCACATGTCCAGGGTGCCAACTCCTATGCTAATTGATGGTAAAATCTAGACAGACTAACTGGTCACTGGGAGGGTCACTGGTCATATACTTTGCATGTAATAACGATTCCGAGTTCAATTCCTGGGATTTGGCCTGGAAAAAGACTCCTGCCCAAACCCTGGAGGGTGTTACCAGTCAAAATCATCTTTACTGTACTACATGGATCAAAGACCTGACTCAATAGAAGGCAGTTACATATGTTCATATACTGGCCAACACAGCTATAGTTGCCCCAAACAGCTCTAAATCCCCACAACCAAAAAGTGTTAAGGTACTTCCTGTTGCACTTCCGGTGCTAGGAATGCCTTAATGGTTAATTGTGGCATGACCTGTCAGAAGCATCAGTTTGCTTCATCCAGTCCATGGTAGCTGAATCACCTGGTGAACCAGGTGCAATTTGCCAAAGCTCATGCCACAAAGGAATAGTTAATGGGCAAAGGTGCCATTAGCACATGTTTGTCTTCTTGCTGCTACATAGGACAAGATTTCTCAACTAAAACCAAGGAAGAAGAGGAAGAAGAAGAAGAAGCAGACTGTAATTTATCAAAAGAGATACCAGGATTGAAGTATTTGATGTCATGGGCCAACCTTGCTCGCTAAATTCTAACCCCAGTTACATGCATGATGGCTGTGGTTACTGAAGAGGTGAGGGAAAAAGACATTGTTCAGAAGCACATGATCAAAGCAGGGCACAGAGCAAGAGTACGGGAGGATATGGTAATTATATACACATAGCATCTCACAATTGGGGCAGGGGTTGATTAAAGAATCTAACTGCTGACGTTATAGTTTACCTAAAGCAGAGCATCACTTAAGCATATGATGTGGTCTTGTACAGTGATACGATATTTTTGGGAAGAAGTTATTAGTTGTATTAACTCCGTATTACAGCAAACACTGATATTTGTTGATACTTGTGTTCTCTTGAACTATCTGCCTATTTCATGGAAGTTAATTGCAGGACTGCAGAAATGAACTCTTCGTGCCTTTACTGTAGCTAAAAGACTAATATTGCAACCCTAGAAGGACAATTGCCCCCTGCTATTACTCAAAGGATTGAGGACCTTTAACCTTATCAACATTTGAATGTATAGCATATAGATGGCAACTATGGATAGATACATTTGTGGGCATTTGGAAGCCTTTCTTAGAGATTTATGTATAGATGCTTAGTTCTTATGTATTCCATTTATATTTTATCTTTTTTTCCCTTTTTTGTAGATTCTATGTTTTGGATTTTGTTTCTCCACATTTATTTACTAATACTGTATATAGGATGAAACTGATATGCCTGATTTTTAAAAATCAGAGTTTCACAATGAGCACATCAAATTTGGAGGCTACCTCCACAAGGTCTAGTGGCACGTCCAGCTGGTATGGTTTGAAATACTTACTTCTGAATAAACATTTTTAGGCCAGGAAGCATATCTTGTGTATTTTGGTGTAATACATTTGTAAACTTTGAATTGTCACATAATACTTCATTTCTCAGATATTAAAATATTCAGAATCTCAGACTTAAGCATGCACTAGCAAAGTTGTCCGATACCGCTTAATAAGTAAGAGAAGACATGTTATTGTATCTTCCAAAACACTGCAATTGAATCCATATTTGGAATCAGTATAATAAACATAACATGATATAGAGAGAAAACAACTGGTATATATCTATTAAACTGGTATCAGGAAGATGTTCTACTCTGCATAAGATGTTGGGTCCCTCCGTCCTCCTCCATGCATTTCCTTTGATGCATCACACAGACAGGATGTTGGGTGACATGGAGACTCAGCCAGTTAAACTTCTTTTGGAATAAATGGCTGAATGGATTTTGATCATATTCAGTGTATTACTGATTGTCATGTTTACGGCCAGGAAAATATTCCCTCCAGGTCAGATCGTCAGTAACCCTGCACTTATTTTTGCCTTCCTGTACAGTAAGTTTCTTGCCTCATTTGCATGAATCATGCAAATTCTTCTCCCTCTCGCACAACACCAGAACCAGGGGACATGCACTAAAATTGAGTGGAGGGAGAGTTAGAACAGACAAAAGAAAATATTTCTTTACCCAGCGTGTAATTCATCTGTGGAACTCCTTGCCACCTGGCCTAGATGCCTTTAAAAGGGGTTTGGACAGATTCATGGAGGAAAAGACCATCACAGGTTACAAGCCATAAGCAACCTCCTGGTTTTAGAAGTGGGTTTTCTCTGTGCCAGGTGCAAGGGAGTGTCAACGGGAAACAGGTTATCTGGTTGTCTTGTGCTCCCTGAGGCATCTGGTGGGGCCACTGTGTGATACAGGAAGCTGGACTAGATGGGCCTTTGGCCTGATCCAGCAGGGCTCTTCTTATGTTCTTATGTTAATCATTTTTCAGGTGTTTGACCTGTAAGCACTTTTGAGCAGAGCATCACCTTTTTGCTTGGGCACTCTGCGGTCTGAGTTGTGATTTGCAGGACGTCGCTGGATAGAAAGTCCTGCCTTGTGGCAGAGTAGGATTAGATACTTCTTTGGTTCCTCTCAACTCTGCTAAGCATAATAAAGCCAAAGTAAAGCACATTTCAAATTTAATGGGTTTAATTGTTTAACTCTCTGTCACTGGAATCAATGGGACAGATCATATGGATTCAGTAGAAGGTGTCAGAAGTGGGAAGGAGCCTGGTTATTTACAGCATAATCCAATGCATGTCTACTCAGAAGTAAGTCAAATTGAGTTCAATGGAACTTACTCCTGGGAAAGTGTTATAGGATTGCAGCCTTATGGGGCTTGTGCTGTATCCTGCTGTTGGAGAGCAGTAATGGAGACCTTCTCAAGATAAGGGAACATTTGTTCCCTTACCTTGGAGCTGCATTGTGGCTACATCGGTGCTGGAAAGTTGGATAGGATTGGGCCTTAAGTCAACCAAAGGCCTCTTAAAACCTGGATCTAGCCCTGTAGGCACCATTCACAAATCTGGACACAGTTTAACTATTGGTAGGCTTACCATATCCTCGCCGGGACGGGAGCGGTCTACCCTTAAGGGGGCGGGGCGTGGGGCCCCCCACGCCCCGCCCCCTTAAGGGTAGACCGCTCCCGTCCCGGCGAGGATATGGTAAGCCTAACTATTGGGGGGTTGAGAGATTACATTCCTTTATGATTAAGAATATCCATTAAATAGATGTGTATTGTATTTGTATCCGTATATATTAGAAAATGTAGATTGATTGAGCTATTCAATGAATATTCATCTAAGACTAAACTGGCAAACACAAGTACTGTAATTACGGTAATGTGATCCACTTTAAATGTGAATGTGTCAATTACGTGTCCTTTGAACCCTGGATTTTGTCATTGTTCCTAAATCCCTATGGGGATCACTGAAGCTTGCTTCAGCTCATGTTAAATACAGGAATTTATCCTACACAAGTAAAAGCACAGGTCTCATTTTACTGCTGTCTGCACATGTCTAGGTGAAGAGAATCAGAGGAACTTTGGGGTACTCACACAGTTCCCACACCAAATTCCACACAGATGGCAACAGGGGAGTCTCATTGATATCAGTGTAAATTATTTTCAAGTACTGTTTGTGAGTGCTGAGGCCCTATAGCCCAAGCCTATGCATGCTTACTCAGAAGTAAGTCCTACTGAATTCAGTGGGACTTACTCCAAGGTAAGTGTTATAGGATTGCTAGACATATAGCTGATTCATACTCATTATTATTTGTTACATTAGTATTTATTTAAAAGATTTATATCCTGCTTTATCTAATGCTCAAAGCAGTGTACAACATAAAAACAAAACAAATTTTAAAATAACTAAAAACCAATTACTGTATATAAAATATACTACTGTACAAATAGGCAGGTTACATTAAAACTGATTAGCACCAATACCATAGGAGTGGGTTAAAACTTGGCTTACCAGATCCCCGCCGGGACAGGAGCGGTCTACCCTTAAGGGGGCGGGGCATGGGGGCCAGAACGCGACGTGTTCTGGCCCCCACGCCCCGCCCCCTTAAGGGTAGATCGCTCCCGTCCCGGCGGGGATCTGGTAAGCCAACCTATAGGTTGGGGATCTATAGGTTGGCTATAGATTGGCTTACCCTACAGGTTGGCTTACCAGATCTCCGCCGGGACAGGAGCGGTCTACCCTTAAGGGGGCGGGGCGTGGGGGGGCCAGAACATGAAAACAATGAACAGCAGCAGCATAAAAACCATAAAAGCAGCATTTAGTGAAACTGTGTATATAACAAAGACTTAAAAAGGGGATCATCACTCCTAAAATGCAAGACAAAGTACAGTAGATATGATTTTAAACTCTTCCGGAAACCATATCAAGAGGGGGCTGGCCCCTGTTCTTCTGGAAGTCCATTCCATAGATGATGGAATTAGAAATTCCATTTTTAACTTCACAAGGGTGGTATAAAAATGTGAAAAATAAATAAATAAAAATAAAGAATGCTGGGAGGTAGGCTAACAAACTTGCCCAAACCCCCAGCCTGTGAGCTTTACTGTGCACTTGCAGGGATTTGAGTTTGTGCTTCTGACGTTCAAAGCCAGCACTATAGCCACTATACCACACTGCCTCTATGATTGCTGAAATAGACAGTGATGTAGGCACAAGTAGCTGAATTCTGCTGTTAGATTAACAATCCAATCCTATTCAGATTCACAGAAGCATGTCCCATTATAGTCAACGGGGTTTACTCCCAGGTAAGTGTGGAAAGGATTGCAGACTACCTTTCTTCCTTATTGCCAAGAGTTCTTTGGCAGAAAGTAACAGGTGTGCTGTCAACTTGGAGCACTGCTGTTTACACCAGGCCTCATCTAAGGAAGCTGTAATAGTTGCCTTGCCCACAAAGATACAACTGAGGATCAAAGTAATAGAGACGTAACCAAATATTTAGCAGTCACTCTGATCCTGTTGTTAACAATGATAGCAAGTCATTTTGTTGTTCTTTTTATCAGAGGAACTCAAAAGTGCATTGCTCAGCATTATGATTAGGCCAATTAAAATAATCCTTAATTAGGGTTCATGAGTGAAGAGGAAGCAATTTACGGTTGCACATGCAGGAACCCTAATTCCTAGCCACATGTTTCAGGACTGCCCTTGTCAGCTGCAAAGAAGTGCTCTATTATACACAAGCTCCTAAGACCAGGATGTGAACAAGCTGATTCCGTGAAAGAACTACAAGCTGGCATTGCATGTCCCACAACCATCGCAATGTCCCACAACCATTGCATTTTCCCATCACCAAGATAACACATGCTTCTGTATGTACAGTACCTGCCACAGATCTGCTTGTTTCTTCTCTGTCCATCATTCAAGCTTCCTTCCCCAACACTGTATTATCATGTTTATATTAGGTATATATTAGCGCTGTGATGTTTTGTCAATTAATTGAGTAAATGAATTGATTAAAAGGTGCCCCTGGTTAACCAGGCAGCAGATGTAAAACAAACAAACAAACAAACAAAAATCTGTATTAACAAACCTAAAAATTCTGTATTAACAAACCTGAACCAGGATGCCTGTATGGGGGCATGCTGAGCCAAAACAGAGAGGGCGAGGACAGCAGGGTAGGAAAGGAGCCTTTTACTGACAACAGATATCCTATATATTTGTAGAAAAATATTGGGGAGGTCACTATAATAACCCCCTACGTCTCCTCCCCCCCACCCCCCAAATCTGCAGGGGTTGAGTGCTAAACACTGGCGTCACTGCAGGGGGGGCAGAGCTCTAAGTTCCGCTGCGATCCGACCCTCCGTTACACGGGTGAACAAAGCGGCCCCGCCCCCTCGCCTTCGGAGCCTTTCAGGGCAGCGAAAGCAATGCACAGGGAGTCTCCTGTGCGTTGTTTTCACTGCCTTGAATGGTTCCGAAGGCGAGGGGGTGGGGCTGCTTCATTCACCCGTGTAATGGAGGGTCGGATCGCGGCGGAACTTAGAGCTCCGCCCCCCCCTGCAGTGATGCCAGTGGTGCTGAACATGTGCACAGCCCTCATGCTTCCAGGGAGTGTTGGTAGCAGAGAACAGCATGCAGGCAAGTAAGCAGCCCTCAGGTCTTTGTAAAACTGAAGGGATATGACATGACAAGCATGAGGCCTAAAGGGGATGGGTTAGGGTTAGACTGGGAGGCCATGGGTCCCCCACCCATAATGACCTTTGAAGCTGTGAGTGAGAATCCCCCCGAACCCCAAGAATGGAGAGAACTGGCTTTGGAGGAGGACATGATTCTTCTGATCCCAGATCCTCTCTACGCCCCATCTATGCACCACACACCCTATGCATTTTTTCTCTTGGGTCCTGATTTGTTTTGAATTATTTTTACAAGTTATTACAAAAGACGCAGATAGCCTCCACCATCTTTGATAGCTGCCACCCCCCCCCCTTTTATCGCCCACACAGTGTGGGATGTGCCCCTCCTAGAATGGTGTCCAATGAATGCACCACCATGGCAGGCAACACGTGCAAACCAAGCATGCTTTCTATGCATTGCTCTTCTTCATATGCACATTTTATGCCAAAGTAATGTATTCATTAATTTATTAACACTCATAGGATTTGTTGCAGCAGAGGGCGAGGCGAGAGAGCGGGCAGCCCACTTCATTGACTCAGCAAGAACCAATTGCCACATGACTTTTCCCTTCCCAGGACAGTCTTCTCAGCGGCGATTCCACCTAGCCATTATGTAACTTGAAAGTTTTGGTACCTGAGAGTTCTTTCTTTCTTTTTCTCTCCTCATCCCTTTTTTTCCTTTTGTATCATGCCTATTGGATTGTAAATCTGTGGGAAAGGCCTGTCCTGTTATTTTTTAACACATGTACAGTGCCAAGAACACAAGAACCCTGCTGAATCAGGCCAAGGGCCCATCTAGCTCAGCTTCCTGTATCTCACAGTGGCCCACCAGATGCCTCAAGGATATTCAAGACAACAAGATACCTTTATCCTGTTGCCACTCCCTTGCATCTGGCATTCAGAGTTAGGCTACCTCTAAAACACGGAAGCTAAATATAGTCATCATGGCTTCTAACCTGCGATGGATGTTTCCTCCATTAATCTGTCCAACACCCTTTTAAAGGCATCTAGGCCAGACGCCATCACCACATCCTGTGGCAAGGAGTTCTATTGATTCATTACTTGCTCGGTAAAGAAATATTTTATTTTGTCTGTTAATATTTTCTTTTGTCTAAGATTTTAGGTGGCAAACAAAGAGTTATTAACTAGCTAAGGCTTCTTTAACCAGATGGTAACCCTAGTATTGGGCACTGCGGTGGCTTAGTGGTTAAGACACTGAACTGCAGACCGAAAGGTAGGCAGGACAGCAGTTTGAGACCCGAGTGCTGCATGACAGCGTGAACTACCGTCTTCAGCCACAGCTCCTGCCAACCTAGCAGTTCAAAAGCAAGAAGTTGCAAGTAGATTTAATAGGTACAGTACCACTTCGGCAGGAAGGTAACAGTGTTCCGTGCGCCTCGGCGTTGGGTCATGCCGGCCACATGACCACGGAAGCGTCTTCGGACAGCGCTGGCTCTTCGGCTTTGAAACAGAGATGAGCACTGCCCCTAGAGTCGTTAACGACTACCTTTCGAGTGAGGGGAACCTTTTCCTTTACCCCTAGTATATACTAGTTCCTTGATATCTGGCAGTTGACCATATATATAACAGAGAGTACAAATTGGGTGCCATGTCTTGTGCCTTGATCATGTTATAGTCAAAGGCCAATGAAGCTGAAATATTGAAACTGAAAATACAAATAAGGCAAAACATATCATCATGTCAATTGCCCAGGGAGTCCTTTCCAGAATCTCCTCACATGAGGGAATCCTTTGGAAAGAGCATAACTTCCAAAAAGAGGGGAATAATATGAAAATGTTGGAGTGGCCGGGTCACACTTTTATGGATTGTTTACGTAATTTGCTGTTAGAAATACAGTATCTGGATATTTATGGGAAATGGACTGATAATTTCGATCTAAGGCTGTTATGACTGGCAGTTAAACTTATTGAAGAGGGTAAAACGGGTAACAAGGTCATATTCACGGCTAAAACCGCGATCCAGCTGACTAAAACAATGACGATTTAATCTAGGTTTGACAGCAGCCAGTCCCAGACAAAACAGAGATTATTAAAAGTCAGTACTGATAGAGAAAAGCCCGACGTTTCGTGTCTTAAACCAGACACATCCTCTGGGGCAGTCCAAAGCGAATTGGCAGATGTTAGAATCTGCCAATTGGCAGATGTTAGAATCTGCCAATTCGCTTTGGACTGCCCCAGAGGATGTGTCTGGTTTAAGACACGAAACGTCGGGCTTTTCTCTATCAGTACTGACTTTTAATAATCTCTGTTTTGTCTGGGACTGGCTGCTGTCAAACCTAGATTAAATCGTCATTGTTTTAGTCAGCTGGATCGCGGTTTTACCGTGAATATGACCTTGTTACCCGTTTTACCCTCTTCGATAAGTTTAAAATGGACTGATATTTTAAATGGATCACCGAGGGCAGGTTAAAAACATTGCTGTTTGATACGATAAACAAATGGGGTGGAGTTAGCATTCAACCAGGGTGGACACTGGCTGAGGGGCACATGTCCATCAGGCGGCCCACCCAGTCAAGCCAACCCCGAATGCTTCAGTACCGGTGGTGGTGGTGGAAGCTCAATGCACTATTGGAGGAGCAACATTGGGAGGGCCCAGTGCAGGGCTTTGTCCCAGCAACCTGGCATTTGCAGTGTAAACAAACTCACCCTCCCCACAACTAATTCAAATGTCCAATGCACAAGTCTCACAGACTTATTATCTTGTCCAGAAGTCTTCTTTATAGACCTTTACTCAACTTCTCCATCATCTTTTCCAAAGGGCCTCCCTTTCCAAGGAACCTCTGATGCAACTCTTAGGTGTGTACCCAGGCCGTGTCACTTTGACTGCTGTAGATCTTATCTCCCTTCCGCTTGTCCAACACTGATCCAGAAGTATATGTGTGGGTGCCTTGCTGGGCAGTGAGCATATATCTTGGCCTAATAGGGGGCGGAGGAGAGAGACGATATACAGTGGCTCACACTTGAACAGGAAGCTGCTATGGGCCTGATTGACTCACCCTCTTATTTGCAGTGGTCATCAGAGCCCTCCCTTCCCAGTCAAGACTGTCACTTCAAGACTCCTGAAAATTCACCACAGCATTCTCATTCTTTTTGTCCCCCAAAAAGGGATAGATGGAATCCAGAAGTCACGATTTACAACTTTCACCACGTTAACACAAGACTCTACTTGGCACCAGAGACAAATCCTGACTCCCATGTTCATCGTTTCCATATTTCCGCTTCTACAAATACTTTCTTTGCTCAGTTGGAGTTGTGAAATAGATACCAATCCCCGTTAGCATTGCCAGATGGGACACAAGAGGAGTTCCTGTTAAACAAGGAAAGATGTGGCAACGGACAACTGGAGGCTAACTTTGCTCCTGGCTGAAACTGTAGCACCAACACTGTACTTCACAGCACCCAGAAAGCCAGAGCACCATTATCGCAAAGATCAATGTCCCATCAGCATTTGTTCAACAGATGCTGGTTAGTTATGATCATGAAGATCATTTACTTATATAGCGCTATCATGCTTCAATGGGGGGGGGGGTTTTGCTGCAGGTTATTGTCAGGTGTAGAGACCCAGGAGCCCAGGAGGCAGAGAGAAAGCTGTGGTCTGAACGGACAGACAGTTCCTAGAACAACCCCTTCCCAGCCAAGTACCACCTCCAGCACCACTCTCCTGCTGTGTACCACTGGAAGTGACTGGTGATGACATCATTGCCAGTTGCTTCCGGGTTTTCAGGTTTTTGGAGGCCAGAAAATGCAGGTAGGGGGCTCTGGGTTGTTACGAAATAACTTTTTAAAACTGTTTATTGCCATGAGACTTTTTGAAAAGGATTGAGAGCAAAACTGAAACATGTGCATGACCAGGACTGTAACAAGGAAGGACGTGATGTCCATGCCACGTTTGTATTCCTGCACCAGGAGCCATGCTGTAAGGACTTCCCCAAGGCCAGAAGGTGAACCAGAGGGAAGGCATACCTGAGCAGCAGACTCCATTTTAACATGTCTCCAAGCTGAAAAACCTGAGCAGCCTCCATGTGTCCAAAAAAGCTCTCACAGAATCTACTCTGCATTCCCCCCCCCCCCCACTGTGATGCTAAATATCTTCCAAGACAAGACAATACAGGGCTACCTGAGATGAATCCTTCTAGCCTTTGCTTTTGTCTCTTAAGTACCGGGCCATCAAGACAGATCTCCTCACCCTCCCCCCCACTTGTCTGTTTTACCCAAGGTGCACTGAGGTGTCCCTTCTAGGAACTCTCTTTCCTGTTTGTCTGTGTACATGGGGATCCTCTTGGACATGTGCTCAGGTCCCTATAAAAAGTTGGGACAGACTGGGAAGCCTTCCCTTCTTACTCCTGCCCTTCGGACTGGTACTGGTGAGATCCCTCTGCTCTATCTTGTTTTCCCTTCCCCCCTCCTCTTCCCTCTCTCATGCAACTCCCCCTCCCTTCTCTTTGCATTACCCCTCAGTTAGTCACTGATTTGGTTCCTGAACCCAGCTTGTTCAGAACCTTAGAATCATTTTATTCCCCCCCTTCTCCTCCTATCCCCCACTCTTAATTTGACTTCTCAGTCATTCCTACAGACTGCTAGTCCTACTTTTCATTCAATGCTACAGCATTGCAAGCCAAGGTGAACTCTAGCAAGAACCCTGCTAAATCTCTGTACCTAAGTTCCTAGATCTTTTATGCTTTGGGAGTATGATTGAAGTGATGCATATTGAACTGTATTTTCTTTTTGTATGATTCTTGCCTGAACTATTTAGTAAATATTGGAGAGTAACCACGTATGTTCTCAATATTATTTAAAACGGAATTCTGTGAAGCTGGACTCTGGTATACACAGGTAAAGATCCCAGAACATGCCAACTTGCCTTATTTAAAGCTATTCCCCAAAGTAACTGGCATTTTGGCTAACAGGGTGGGTGGGAGTGCTCTTAGCATTCATGAGAGGCTCGGCCAGAGGCAGGAGCCTCTAGGGAGCAAAAACACACCGCAGAAAGCGCCGTGTTGGAGCGGGGTTCTGGTGGTCCAGCAGTCTGAGTACCAGCAGCAGTCAGTGAAAGTACCACTGGTGGTACTAGTACCACTGGTTGAGAACCCCTGCCCTAGAACACAGATCAGAATCTCAGAAGCAAGATGGGCATAGCTAAAACTGGGCTGAAGAAGACTGAGCTCCAGAGAAGGAGGTGAGGCAGGGTGGCCAAGCAAGCAGGGTCAAGAGCCAAGACCTCCTGCCACCTGAGGCAAATGTTGCCCTCCTGATCTTGTGATGCACTGCTCCTCCTGCTCCCTGGATCAGAAAAGGAAGAGGGGTATGGAGAAGAAGAGGACGTGTGGAGGAGAGGAGAGTGGAGGGCTAGAGCGTCAGAAATGGTTAAGGCCCCCCACTCTTCTTTCCTCCACACTTCCTCCTGTGCTCCATCCATTCATCCTTTTCCAGTCCAGGGAACAGGAGGAGCAGTAGAAGCAAGTGGGCAAAACAGAGGTGGCTGCCCCACCAATCTGCTGCCTGAGGTGACCACCTCAGTCACCTTCATGGATGCATCGGCCTAGGCCTGGTGAGCAGGGATTGGCCAGTGGGGTCAGCTGACAAAGAGACAGGCAGGTTAGTACAGCAGTTTAGATGGGGGCATAATGACAAAACCCCAAACCTGTTACCATTTGGATTTTCTGTGCTCAGGCTATCAAAAATATGTACTACGAAAAAGGATTTGAAAATCCCAAGAAGTTCCTCTGTCTGGAGAAGCTTAGCATCTGAATTTTGGCCATCAGATGGAGAAAAGGGAAGAGAGAAGCCAGATTGGCCAGGGATAAAAATTGTACTTCTCCCAGTGAGCTTTGTGGTCGAGCAACAATTTTGAAGCATCCCCAGTGCTAAACCAGCATTCTGTCAATTATACCACCCTGCCAACTGATGTCTGAGCCATGCTTAACACAGTGAAAGGTATTTGCTCAGGGTAAAGCACATTAGACTAAAAAGGATTCAAAACCTTGCCTTCCACTCGCAACCTTAAGCAAATTGTTCTGTCTTTCAGTCTCAATCCTCCATTTATATAAAGTAGATCTCATAAAAGTTGAAAGAGTTTTCTTTCTTGTATTAGCCATGGGCTAGTACAAAAGTCACCACAGAAGCCAAATGGGTGTATAATATAGTAACCAACCTCAAAGCTTTCTTATTAAAGGCAGACCAAGCCAGACCAAAGCAATATGCACATTTCAACTGAGCAATATGACTGCTTAATGACAATCACGGCCGGCCCAGTCATGAGGTGACCTGATGCAGCACATGGCGGCACAGGGAGAGGGAGTGGTGGATTCAGGTGCCCTTCTTCACCCTGAGTCTGCTGCCACCTGCCTCCAGCCTGCCATGGAAGCGAGCCACAGAGACCCGCTTCCTACTTGCTTGAACGGGAAGCAGCTATTCCACTTCTTGACCATGCTCCATTGCGCATTTTCACAAACCTGGAAGTGCAGGTTCCCCTCGCTCGAAAGGTAGTCATTACCGACTCTAGGGGCAGTGCTCATCTCCGTTTCAAAGCCGAAGAGCCAGGACGTCCAGTTTTATTGACAGGAACCACATGAACAAGGAAGGGTCTTCGTTTGATGAGTGGATGGAGCACAGGAGGAAGTGTGGAGGAAAGAAGAGTGGAGGCTTAAACGTTTCTGATGCTAATCTAGCCCTCCACTCGCCTCTCCTCCACACATCCTCTTCTGCTCCAGACCATACCCCTCTTCCTTTTTCAATCCAGGGGCCCTTCGTTTGTGCAGTTTCTTGTCTTGCACTTCCCGAGCTGCGAAAACTGTGCGATGGAGTCAGGGGCATGAGGCAGCAGTGGCAGACTTGAGGCGGTGTTGGGTGACGTCCCTAGTTGCGTTGCCCCGATAACAAATGTAGTCTCAGCAGTTTGCTTAGTCCTGAAAACCCAGAAGCTTATGAACAGTGATATAACCTATGGCTCCTGTTTGAACTCAGGTTAATGTGATACTGGGTGTGTAAAAAACAAAAACAAAACTCCCCCCCCCCACACACAGCTCGCATCATGATTAAGTTGGGTTGCCAGTGCTTCTGCATGCAGCTGTAGCATGCCATCATGGCACATATCTGCTGGCACAAGAGTCCCCTGCTGTGCTAATGCTGCATGCATAGGCACCGATGATGATGGTTCAGTTGCCATGTGGGGCTTCACACAGGTATATCCCCCCCCCATCTATGTCAAATTTAAACCAGGTCTGACCTTGACAGACTGCCAAGCACATTCCCATGACAGCTGAGAATGTCGCTTTCACTTGTAATGCTTAGATGACCATTCAAGCTGCAGCATATACAGTCTCCATCACATACATCACAGACCGTTTGTGTCTCATCTCTTTACAGAGTTTCCCTTGACAAGGTCAGCTGCTGCCAATATTTTCTCTAATCTCTCCTCTTTTTCAAACTACCCCTCTTAGCACCTCAAATGACCAAATTAAAGTTTGAACTCTGCTCTCCCTCTTGACTGAGGTTGTCAGCATTTCTTACTGTCCCTGCGCCTTTAAGAGCAACCTGAACCCAAAGTTAAAATGATGAGCAAAGCAGTACTGGTTAAATTTATGCATGTAAGGCTGCTGCAATATGGATAAGGAAGGCCAGTAAAAAAGATGGCACTGATTGGTTAAAGTGTGTCATCTCTGACCAAGTAACCAAATAATACAAAGCTCCAACCACCACAGTGAACAGATATTGCAATGACTGAACCCCCAAATACCAATTGCCCAAGTATTGTTAGTGTGGATTGTTGCTGCTGTTTAGGATACATTTTAGCACACCATGAGCGCAATCCTGCACAAGTACATGGCGACGGAATGAGAGTTCCGTCGCCGTAAGTAGTCGCGAACATGCCATAAAGCATTTTCGCGACTACTCTGGAGCAGGAAAGGCCGGCGCAGAGGCCGACCGCCCTTGCTCCAGCACTGGAGCGCCCCAGTGGCTGCTGGACCAGGTAAGCCGGGATCCGGCGGGTGCAGTGGCATTTTGCCAGGCGAGGGAGGGGGGCATTGGTCCAGCCGGCCCGGGAGGGAGCGGGGGATGGCCTCGGCCATATCCCAGCCCCTGCCGGGCGGCTGGGCCATTACACAGCCTCCCCTGACTTCCGCCAGCGATTTCGCTGGCGGAAATCCAAGGAGGCCAGTTGGGCCGGCTGGCATTTAGTAGAGTTCTGGCCTGGCGGCAGCCTGGCTACAAATGCACAGGATCCGGCAGGTGGCCCTGGGCCGCCCGCCAGATCCTTACGCAGGATTGCGCTGCATGTTTTGCATATTGCTTTAGAAATTGGTCTCATTCATTCTCACAGCAACTTTCTCATGATCACACTGCCGAATAATGAAGAACAGACCTAATAAAAATATACTGGGTGCTCCAATTATGAATGACACAGAATCAAATATGAAAATAAGGTAATAGTGAAATGACCTGTTACCAAAGTATTGGATGCAGAAACATGAATCACCACACAGTAACTAATGGGAAAGGAAGGGGATATTGAAGGGACCCATTGCCAGGCTAGTTATTACCGAAGTATTAATCAGCACAATAATACCAAATACTGGATAGGAATGAATATCATACTGACCAGATGCCAAAATATTCAAGGAGTGCTGCACTTGTCACAGTACCAAATACAAAAGGAAAATGTATTTCCCTTCCCTGCAGTGCTCCGGTTCTTTGGTGTTAGGGCACCCAACTTGTTTTCCTGACAGGGCTCGTGTGCATTTAAAAGCTGCGCCAGAACCAGAAATGAAGCAGGTGAGGCTTTGCCTAGCATGGAGATGAAGTGAAGGGAAATTCTTTGCCTACTGAATTTTTGACAGTCCTGCGGCTGTTTATAAAGTAGGCGTGGTAGCCCTGCCAAAGAAAAGAGTTGGCAACCCTGCTTAGCGTTAGGGGGTCCTCCCTCCAGGCTTTCTAGTAAGCAATCTTCTGCTTTCCAAGGGCTTAGGGACACTGCTTAAGCCTCCCCTCTTCATAGTACAGCAGGGAAACCCTCCTTGTCCCACCAGGATTGAATTCACCCATTATATCACCAGCCTTTCCCACCTCATCCATCTTAAAGCATCCTGTGTCCACTGTAGAGGGTTAATAGCAGGGGTCATATTGTGCCAAACCACAATGAAATGGCATGTGGAATGCAGCGTCCCGTTCCTATCTTGGGATGATGTCCCCGCCTTATTCTCAGGGCAGGGCTGGGTTCCAGTGATATAAATCCCAGAGCACGGAGGAGGGAGTTGCATTCTGCCCTCATTCCAGC
Source organism: Plestiodon gilberti rubricaudatus (assembly GCA_026170595.1). Lineage (NCBI taxonomy): Eukaryota > Metazoa > Chordata > Lepidosauria > Squamata > Scincidae > Plestiodon > Plestiodon gilberti. Next base: position 249,792,174 of record JANXHW010000002.1, read on the forward strand.
AGAGGTAGTGGAGGAAAACACAGCAGTTGCTCCTTCCAGGCCTCCAGGATGAACTGTGGTGGCCATGGGCGATGGTCCCTCCTTAGCATGACTCCTATGGTCCTTCTGGTTCTGGGTCTCCATCTGCAAGGTATGTTGAGGGATGGGAGGGCTTCATCCTTGACTTTTTCAACAGTATTCCTGGTGGCTGTGATACCACCACTGCGTGTAATTATTCTCATCCATGACATCATCCTAAGTGCCAAATGGTACCACAGTCTTGTGATGCTTTTGTCTTTGGGGATCTCATTGTATTAGGACTGCCCAGTTGAAACCTGGAGCCTCTTGGCCTGTCTACCGAAATAAATGGGACTTTGTCCCGTAGCAGATAGGAGAGGAGGCCGAGCAACAGGAGCTGGGCAGGAATGGGAAGAGAGGCCTAGTGGTGGCAGCCTTCTGGCTCTTTATGCATGGTTAAAGGTTACACCATATCCAGGTGGGAGAGAGAACAAAAACCAATGAGGAGCTCTGCTGTGGTCCAGCAACTAGTGTGCTGTACGAGAAGGTGGACTGAATCCCACTCAGTCGTGGATTCTGTAGATGTTTGGATGTTTATCAGAAAGACAGCAACTTGATCCTCTATGTACACTGGGAATCATAGGAACAAAACTGAATGACCGTAAAGTGCCTTGCACAGCTAAGGCTGCAATCCTGGGAGTAAGCCCCACTGAACACAGTGGGACTGACTTCTGAGTAGACATGCATAGTAGGCTTGTGCTCTAAAGCACTATATCAAACAAGGATCGCTAAAGAGAAGGTCCAGTTCTTCTTAGCAATGTATAGGTTGCTTCCTGGACACCTTAATTAAAGGTGAGGGGTGATTCAGCAAGACAGTTCTGTTCTGCACAGAATACCGGGAGTCTGGTGGGTCTTCCTCGGATGAGATGATACCAGGGAAGAGGCAAAGGGACTGCCAAGTGAATGGTGGGAGATGAAGCCGAGGCTTATTGTGGTGGAGACCAAGGGTGAGTCAGATTTGCTGCAGAAATGAGTGTGGGGAGGTGCAGAAGATAGAGACAGGAGCTGATTCAGGCATTAGGAACAGCAAGGCAGAGGGCAGGGAGCCTGAAAAGGCAGAAAGAGACACAGCATAAAATCCTAAAGTAATCATCCAGTAATAATGGGAGGTGAGATGTAGATGGAGCTGAGAGGCAGAGAGGACTAGAAACTTAAAGCTGAAACTGGCACGTTGCCAATGCAGATACACTCCTTCCTCTAGTATAGTTGCCAAGGGCTCGGCTGCGTGTGACTCTGCCTGGCACCTCCTGCATGGATGGCCATTGCCTGGGACAAATGCCCTGTACGCTAGAATGATGACCAGGCCCTGGCCGCCCTGGAAGCTTGCTTTGTGACATTTGCAGATAGGAACGAGTTTGTTGCTGGGAAGTCAGAATTCCAGGGTCTTGTCAGCTGTTCCAAAACAACACTCAGAGCTTGGGAATGAGCAGCGAGTATCGGGCTTCATGGGTGTGCCTGAAGCAGGAGGGCATGAAGAATGAAGAGGGCGATTAGTGATTGGGACACGGGAGCCCCAGAGGCTCAGTCGGTTGGGTGCTACTTCTGCTGCAATACTGCCCAAGGGCCTTGCCCATCCCAGGCTGTGACTCATGAGTAAATAAATGATGGGAGATGCAATGGATGCTTTGGGAACAAGAGGGTATGTGGGGCTGTGGAGCCCTCAAGGCTTACCTTTTATTCACGGCACTTCAGGCAGTGGGGACCAAAGGCCTCTGAGCACGTGCAGAGCGCCTTTTCCTTGTGAAGTAAATATTTTCCTTGCTTATTTGGGTGATAGCTTCACCCACACAGGTTTCACCCTCAGTCTGCTTGCCTAGGGTGATGGCAGCCCCTTCAGAGGTGGCCTGGGAGGGGTGAGATGGCAGGAAGAGGCTTGTCGTTTTGTGCTCGACTCTGTACTGGAAGACTCTCCTACATGGCAGCTGGGTAACTAGGCATGTGTGCAGGGGGGCATCACCCCAAATGTGCCCTGCACAATGGCACCATCCACCTTCAAGCTCCTTTTCTTCCGAAGCTGAGCTCCGCACAGTGTTGCGGCATTTGCATTCACAGCACAACACTTCCCGCGGCACACACGCACGCACACTGGCCTCGCCCTCATACAGTGACATCATGTGCCTGCAAATACTACGACAGCTCAGGCAGGTGCACGACTAGACAAAGTGCCATGCCGAGAACGTTTTCTAGTGTTGTGTCCTTTGATTCTGGCAACCGCTGCTTTGGTAACAATCTTGCTTGGGTAACAGTCAACTATCTTTCTACTATTAGGCCTCTGTCATATAATTTTATTATTCCAGTTTAACAAACCTAGGATGCACTTTAACTCCTGTAGTCATTGAGACAGGAATTAACACAAGTAAGGAGCAGATACTCCTTTAAATGGGAGTCTGACTGTAGTGTAAGGGAAAGGTATCCCTTGACATTTAAGTCCAGTCGTGTCCGACTCTAGGGTGCGGTGCTCATCCTCATTACAAAGCCGAAGAGCCAGCGCTGTCCGAAGACGCTTCCATGGTCATGTGTGGCCGGCATGACTCTCCTTGCCGCAGCACGTAGCGTGTGGCTGGACATGGAACGCTGTTACCTTCCCGCAAGCGGTACCTATCATGCTTTCAAACCGCTAGGTTGGCAGGAGCTGGGCCAAGCGGCGAGAGCTCACCCCGTTGCGTGGATTCGAACTGTCGACCTTTTGATCGACAGCTCATGGTTCAGTGGTTTAACCCACTGTGCCACCCCACAGTCTGACTGTACAGCATTCCTTTTCCTGAGGGGTTTGTTCCTGTCAACATTTCCATGGTAGGGCCCATTCCTCCACCCCCTTTCCAGGGTTCCTGTGATTACCACAGAGAGAGGAGTATTTTCAACTTAGAAGCTAGAGCTCTGAGATAAACATAACTTTGGGGGCTGGAAAAAAGTGGGAGATGATTCTGGCAACCGCTGCCCTATGTGGAATGTCTGAACAGAAGTCAGGCAACTTGAATAACCCTTTAGAGAAGGACACTGTGTGCTTTTGGTTGGGGTGAAGGCAGTTGGTGTACTCCTTCACTTCTCTGACACCCACAGATTTGGGAACCCCACCTGCTCCACCCAACCTGCTCTTCCCTTTCAGCAAACTGCCTTAATGCCGTCCGTCTATTGCGTTTCCTCATTCTCATATGGCTGAGCCGCTCATCACTCATCTAAGACCAGGCAGGCACAACACACGCTGAAACTGGCTGAACTATCGTGACTTACCCTGGAAGGAATGGTCTGAGTGACAACCAGGCAATTAATGTGCTTGACAGCATTCCTGAAGGTTGTGGGCTTGCAACTTGCTTGAGAGTCACTCACTTCCATGCCACTTAGGTGTAAAAACCAGGACAATGTCACTGATGGAAGAAACTTATTAGTTTTAGCCTGCCAGTTAATCAATCAAGTCTGCATATACTTGCATATCAGAGCGAACAATAGGCATAAGAGCAGATTTTATTTCTTTTTAGAGTAGACAATGCACATGTGTGTCAGAGCGGGCATCATCTTTTCTTGCAAGAGGTTTGTGTCCTTTTTGGTCATGCAGACGAGCCAAAAGAGTGGTGATACTTGCGGAGACTCTCAGTCTGAGAACAGCTGAGAATGCAGCGGTACTAAAGCTAAGTTGGTGTGAAGTTTTATTTTCAATAAAAGAATGCTGCCTAGGACAGTGAGCAGAGGATGCCAACTTCTTGCAACCCCCTGAAGATGCTTTCCATAGGTGAAAGCGAAACGTTGGGATCAAATCCTACGTCTAGTCCGTGGCTCAAGAACTCGAGCAATGTATATTTTAGATTCGCCCAGCCACGAAAGCCTTGGTGTGTTTGTAGAATGATAGCTCTGTGTGTGTGTGTGTGTGTGTGTGTGTGTGTGTGTGTGTGTGTGAGAGAGAGAGAGAGAGAGAGAGAGAGAGAGAGAGAGAGAGAGACCATATAGGCACAATCAACTGTCATTAAAACAACCAAGCACACTTCTAGCTGTCAAGTCCTAGCAAATAAATGAAAGCCTGGCATTTTATCGCGTTTCCCTCAACCCCAGAAAGCAAGCAAGCAAGCAAGTAAGAGGGAGATAAAGATACGATTACTGTGGTGTAGTGGTTAGAGTGCCCAATCAGGACTTTTGGAAACCTGGGTTCCACCCTATCATGAAGCTCACAGGATTTTAGCCCAGTTTTTCTCAGTGTAATCTACCTCACCAGGTTGTTGTGAAGCTATAGTGCTGAATGTAATACAGCACTATATGTAATACAGCACTATGCTGGAAGAGGAGCTCTTTGAAGCACTCATCACAGACGTGGGTGGCAAATTCTCCAACTGAATAATGTAATATCTGTTAAATAATCCCTATATAATGGTCACAGAACCTGTTTTATGGGTGCTTACTCAAGATCACTTAATGTAGATTGCTTTGTGTGCGTGTGCATGTGTTAGTGCATGTGTGTGTATAATGCAACACGCTCTCTGTCTACCTGTATGGTGTGACTGAACTGCATGCCCATGAAAAGAAAAAAAAAAACTGTCTGCACAGAATGCTCACACATAAGGCAAAGAGCAGAATGCTCACAAAACCCACCTCCCTGAAGTGCTAGCTTTCTAAGTGAAGGGAGGTCTTTTGGGGGAGGGGAGTGTTTACATATGCAACCATCCCCCTGCAATGGACCGGTAGCTCCTTTATTCAGCAAGAGCAGGGACTGAGCCCGGAACCTGAACATGCAAAACAGCTGCTCCACTATTGGACTATGGCCCATTTTCCTAGCTACTGGACCACAGTAATAAAGATACACGAGAGAGTACAAAGGACAGTCAGGCCAGCTGACAGTGTGTGTGCCCAGAAATCATTCCCCTCCATACCATGCTCCTCACGTGCTGCCTTGAAACCCGGACGTGCGGGATTTCCAGTTTCATTTACAGCTCTTTTGCGCTGTCCCTCCCTGTAAATGAAACCGGAAGTCCCGTACGTTTGAGTTTCATGATAGCGCGAGGAGCATGGTAAGCTTTGTAGCATTCCGGGTCATGCCACTCCTGTGCAATTCTGTGCCAGAGTCCCTCCTTCTCCACACCCTTCCTCCACTGGCAATGCAAAAGCAACAGCACAGATCGTAGGGTGGGTTGCGGTGGCCAATCCCAAGCTAAGAATCCAGACACCTGCTCTGTGGTTTCTGAAACGGGCTTCTGTGTCTCTTCCTTTCTAGGCTCGGCCTCCCGCTGCATCGACACGGTTCTTGGACAAGACCTGCAGCCTCTGCCTCCTGGCGTGCAACGCTGCTCGTTGCCCAGCGGACTCCTTCAACCTGACGTCTTACCACCTGGGCAAGGAGGGGGCAGCAGTGATGGAGGAGGAGGCAGCCGTATAGTGGGTGGGAGTCCTGCAGTCTCCGGAAGCTACGGAGGGGGCTCTTCTGGAGTTGGCCCCACGCCACAGGGGGGCGGCCCGTTCCAGTTTGGCAGGCCGGGTAAACAGTGGCAGTGGCCGAATGGCAGACCAATAGGGCCTATCATTGCAGGTGGCTCTTCCCAGTCTGGTGGACCACTAGGATCTGGCCCGTCTGGGAGTGGAACACCCCCGTATGGTGCTGGCCCTGTGGGGGCTGGCAGGCCAGGAGGTTCTGCCCAGTGGGGCTACCCTGGGCAATATGGAGGTGGTCCTGGAGGGTCCAGTTCTGGCTATGACGGAGGCTACGGCCCTCCAGGTTACATTAGGCCAGTGGCGAAGCCCCCTAGCATCCCCTACATACCATCCGCTCGAGAATGGGGTGGAGGCCGCATTCCTCTGCCACGGGACTCGCCTCCACTGAACCCCAATGCTCCATTTGGCGGCGGTCCATATGGCGGTGGAGCAGGTTCATACAACAACCCAGGTCGCCCATACCCACCGTCGACCTATAGTGGCGAGTCTGGACCCAGGGGCAGAGAAGATGGCAGTTATGGCCCTGAACCCCTCCGCATGACGCCTGGCTCGCAAAGTAACACCCCCCTTGATCGTGAGTCCCCTTGCAAACCAACCTGTTAAAATGGAGACCGTTTGCTCAAAGCTTTGGGCACATAGGGATGGAGTAGACAGAATTCCTGTCTTTGGCTTCCATTGTTGGGAAGAAATATTGGGCAGCAAGTAAAAAGCAAGTGGTTGTCAAACTGCTATTCTGGAAGGGGTGTACCTGATCTAGTGCAGTTTTTTTCCCCTCGAAGTTCAACCCCCCCACTTGCCCCCTTTTAAAAATATTGGGTTGCTCCACAAGCCGAAACGGATTTCAAAACTGTTGAGGCTTCTAAGGAATTCTGGGAATGGTTTTGTGAGGGAACTAGGAATCTATCTAATAAAAAGTACCACCTTTGCAAAACTGCAATTCCCAGGGTTCCTTTTTTTGGAGGGGTGGATGGGGGAAGCCATGGCAATTAATCCAATATCAAATGTCTAATCATGCAATTGTATCCTAATCAGTGCCCCCCCCCACCAGAAATCCATGGGTCTACCCACCTGGAATTACAACACATGTACAATTTCTATCCTAGCCACCCAACTCCCTGCAATGCCCCCCATCCTTCTCTTAAGCACGCCTACCCCATTTGTCCCCCACATTTGAACATCCTCTCCCTCCAAATCACTTACCTCCAGTCTTCAGTAACTAGGCCCAGCAGTGTTATAAATTAAATCCCCTTCCTTGCTCCTTCCTTTCAGCAATCCACAATTTGGAGACCCCTCAGCCTTGCTAACTCTGAGATCAAGAAGGCGGCCAGTGGCGTCGGCTGAGAGGCCTAAAAAATTATTTCCACTTGCTTGCCTCTCACTCCTCTGGTGTCTCAGGTCCACCCCTCCCCACTTTTCAAGCCTAGTAGGTCAACATATGCCATTTGGGTGGGTGGCTGGTAGTGTCGGCCTTCCACAATTCTTTGCTAAGGGCAGCTCTTGTGAATTATCCATGTGACCCTCCACAGTCAATGTAGATGGCTCATTTGACCACTGCTGGGGCCATATAGTGAAGGCAGGTCATTACTAGACATGGTCACATCAAACCAAATGCGTCTGCCCAGCCATGGAGAGAGGACAGTGCCAGTACCAGCTTGCTGTGGGCCCTGGGGCAATGCCCTGCATTGGCCACTCCATAGCACCCCCTGCCCCTGATAACACACTGGGTCCTGCCAGTGGTACCTAACCAAGGGGTCAACCTGACCAGGTCGGCCCTCTTATGAGCACCTCACCTGGTCAACCTCTTACACCACCATTGGGTGGAGGGAATAAAACTTTATTTTGCTACCTGCCTGGAACTGAAAACAAAGGAGCTGTCAATCACTTGGAAAAGGAAGGGGTGATGTGGGACCTAGTGGGGAATGGGAGTCTGGTCATCCTAGCGCAGACTCAGAAGTTCGAGGTCTACTACAAGAAACATGGACTGTGTCACTGTGATAAGAACACAAGAAGTGTCTGGCTGGATCAGGCCAAAGGTTCATCTCCTCCAGCATCCTGTTTGCCACAGGGGCCCAATCACATGACTCTGGAAAGCCCCCTGCAGGGCTTGAAGGCAGAAGTCTTCTACTGCCGCCACCCCCAGGCCAGCAACTCACCTTTTCAAGCCTAATTCCTCGACATCTGGGGTTTGCCCTCCTTTATTTGTGTGTCCACTGTCCAGCGTTGGGAGCAGTTCTGGGGGGAGGAGCAACATTCAGACAACATACATTCAGACATTCAGAAAATACCTTGCCACTGTATTCATTTTTGGGCTTCTAAGAAGGGGCCGGCAAAGGATGATAGTGTTATTGAGGCAACGAACATGAAATCGAGCACACTGAGGACAACGGTGGAAGACAGGAGGGCCTGGCGTGATGTGGTCCATGGGGTCGTGAAGAGTCGGACCCGACTGTGCGACTGAACAACAACAACTACTACTACTACTTCCCCAACAACCTAGCTGAGTCAGGATGGTTGTGTGAACTGGCTCCAAATCGATGGATTTCTTTCGTCAGCTTTCTTGACTGTTTTGCTATCAAAATTGTTTTAGTCGCTTTGATGGCAGCCTGATTGTTTTGTGTGTGTCTCTTTGGTGCCCCTGAAGAATCTGCTCAGGGTTGCATCTTCTTTGAATGTAAAATATATTTGTTAAGATCCTGCCTTTGCTCGCATCTCTGCCACTCGCTCTGCCTTGCTACTGTTGGAGGCAAAGTACTTTGTATTCCTGTTGGACCAAAATGTTTGTATTAAAATCCTTGTACTGTAACACCACTGAATTTCCTCTTTTAGGAATAACCTTGGGACTGGACTCTCAACTCCAGTAGTTGTGAGTGGTGCATCCTCTGGTGTAGCTTGGTGTCAATTTTGGGGTAATGATGGGGGGAAAATGGGAAGGAAACCATACGGGATGAAGGAAGTCAAAGCATTCAGTGGACTGAGAATGTTGCCCTCTCCTCCCATTTTAGAGATGAGAATCAGTTTCTTAAATCAGGAGTGTTTTCTTTTCGGAATGGACTAGACGAGGTTATGAAGCTGTGCTGAGTGAAGAACTCCCATTGCCTGAATACAAGAAGCTTCCCTCTTCCCTGACATCTCCTTCCCCTCTGCATTTATATATTCTGCATAAACTCCCCACATTTTCAGGTTTTTCTCTTCAATCACATGGACTAGAAACTTGCTGCTTTCTAAAATTGAGATTTTAGGATACTGTGTGCAACCATGGTTGGTGCCAGCGGCAGCTGCATAGAATCCCACTGCTGACCCCACTCTCTCCTCACCCTATACAGTGATTGGTAGCTTACAGGAGAGTTGTGGTGGGGCTGCCACTCTTTTTGACCACCCATTGGCATCATCCTTCTCTTTTGAGGGCAAGCACTGCATCTCTGCAGGTCATTTGTTTGGTAAGACAATCAGCAGGATGGCCAAGCTACAAAGGAGTGTGAGCTATAGCTGGCATTCCTTAACCATCTTAGTTAACAGCTGCTAATGATATTACCCTCCTCTTGTACTAGTCTGGCCATTGGTATTAACAGCACAGCAGCTCATTGCAATTGTTATTGAGGGGGAATTTTGATGCGGTTCCTAAGTGTAGAGGAATCCAGCTATGATCCAGCAATTAAAATTTCCTTCATTGCCTTGGAAGCAAATTAAGGTGAGTGGCTACATAATCCCCTTTGGCATTTCACTGTACGCCAAAGGGCACTGCGTGGCCACTCAACTTAATCTGCGTCCCGTAGCAGAGGAGACTTTAATTGCTGCAATGCAGCTCCATCCTCAGCACTTAGGAACCAAATCATAAATTCCTGCTCTGTCACTCATTTGCAATGGGATGCTGTAAAAGCCAATCACCTGACTAGTTTAAATGAAAGGGTAAGAGAGGATAGTGTATCATCAACAACTATTAGCCAAGATGGTTAGGAAATGCTAGCTAGAGCTCAGTGTGTTTCTGAACCATTGGAAGATGGAAGAGAATAACAGACAGTTGCTGACTTCTGATGAAGGACGGATACTGGCCTAGGTGGACCATGTATCTGAATTGAGAGAGGCGGCTTGGCCCCTTTTGGTCTTCCAAATTCCTCTCAGCTTTGATGCCTCAAAGCATCTTCCTGGGGTACTTCAAAAATAATGTCTTGGCAGCAGCTCAGGTTATAATCATCACTGCAGCTGATTACCTTTTGCATATGGAAATGATGTGTTACACCCAGGAACCCAAAAACAGGGAAGGAAGGGCAGGAGAGAACGTACAAGTACGAGAAGAAAGCTTGAACTTGTAGCTTGCTGGAAGAAGAGCTCTGTACAGTTCAAATGCTTGGTCATCCTCTCAACTGCTAGTCTTACCATCCGTCCCAGAATTTCCGGGACCGTCCCGGAACCTGGGCTCAGGTCCTGGCTCAGTCCCGGATCGTTCTGGTGGAAGCCTCCGCCGACATTTTTAAACTGAAGAAACTTACCTTTTTTCCGGGCGCCACCATCTTGGATCTTGCGAGATCCAAGATGGTGGTGCCCAAATCCCGTGAGGGCACAAGGCAGTACAGTATTGCCCTCACGAGACTTGGGCGCCATCATCTTGGATCTCACGAGATTTCGCGAGATCCAAGAAGGAAAAAAGGTAAGTTTCTACAGTTTAAAATTGGCGACGGCAGCGGAGGTGGCACAGAGGCTCGGGGGGGGGGGGCACGGAGGCTCAGCAGGCAGCACGGAGGCTCGGTGACGGGTAATAGCGACACAGAGGCTCGGCGGGTGGCACGGAGGATCGGCAGGCGGAATGGCAACGGGCAATGGTGGCAGGGCACAGGCAAGTCATTTTAATTAATTAATTAGGTTAGGCAAAATTAAATAAATAAAAATTTTCAGGCACCCTTTGGGCGGCAAAAGGGTGCTTTGCACCCCCAAAAATGAATGTAAATTATTTATTTAATTGTTCGGGGGGGGGTCCCACTTTACAACCGGGAAAATCTGGTAAGCCTATATAGGCTTAGCATACATCCCTAAATGACCAGGACCCGGATTTTCGGGTGCTGTCCCGCAGTGTATGGTGCTGTCCCGCAGTCTTGCCGCCGTGACTAGGCCTCTTTGCAGTTTGCAAAGAGGCCCAGTCGTGGCGGCAAGACGCCAGGACCCAGGCAAGTCCAAAGCGCCCAGCTGCACATGGACACAGCGCTGCTGGATGCTTTGGGAACTGGGCCAGGACGAAGCGTCCAGCTGCGCCATGCGTCGTTACCGTATTTACTGAATACGGTAAAGTCCCTCAAAATATGGTAACCCTACAAGAGAGGTGACAGAAGGTCAGACTGAAGACTACAAACCTGAATTTTCTTGTAGCAGTGCTATACCGCCGCATCAGTGCCTACATGGGAGAGCCCCACTTAAGCTACATGTGCTTTCCAGGAAGAATGCCTCATCTTTGTTAGGCTCTTCCAAAATGACATATGAAGGGCTCCTCTACTCAAGTGGAAGTATAGATGGCCATATTAAAGAACATAATTTAGTTAATCTATGTGCATATAATGCATGAAAGAATTCAAAAACGTGGATCTGCTGAAAACTGTTTGAAAGTCATTTGGTCCGAATCCACAGTCAACGTGATGTCACGACAGTCTCCGAGGCTTCCGCACAAACCTGCCCCACAGCTATCCTGCCCTGAGCGCTCTGCAAGCTTCATCGGTTTTATTTTAACATAAATTACAAAACAGATCTTTCATGGGAGGGTAGAAACGTGGACAACTTTAGACTGAATTTTTCTGGGCTTAGGGCATCAGTGAATGGAGGGCACTGGATTGTCACATGCCTGCTAATTTAATGAGGAAACAGAACACTTTTCAAGACTCGGAGCTCTGCTGATTTCAGTCCAGACTCCACTGGAACGGGAGCAGGTGGCGATGATCTCTCACTGGTCTTTCAAACCACCAACGACCCCTTGCTCTGCGGTTAGGATTGGAGCTGTTTCCTTTTGCCTGGAGACAGTGGGTTTTCTGCTCTTGGCTTGCTGTCCTAAGGGAGGGGAAGGTGGGAATGAGTGAGGCAAGATGCTTTAATACTGGCCAATAAAAAAAATTTCTAGCTGAGTTCAGCTGCTACCTCCTGACAACTCCTTTTTAAATACAGAGAGGGTTACGTGTATTCTGCGATTCTGCACAAGGATTGGATTTATTGAGCATAGATTCAACATGCTCAGAACTTAAGCTGTTGTATTTTTAACAAGTAAATTTCTAGCCCTTATGGATCCCATCTTCAATTAAACGGAAGAAAATATAGTTCGGAGGACTGTATGTGTAATATCAATGAAATCTGAGAAAATGAAAAACAGAGTAGGACATATAGTGCTAGGTTTCTGCCTCTCCTAGTGAGTCAACTGCTGTTATGCAAAACATGCAAATAAGTTTAATTTGCACAATTTATAGAGGTGGCAGAGTAAAGCTGTTCTTGGTGTGGATGGGAGGTGACTTTGATGCTGTTTATGCACAGACCTGAATACGGATGTTTGCTCATTCCCTCAGCTGACAAGGGTGGCATTCCCACCCTTTCCCTAACACTGTTCCTTGTCTGAGACTACAACCCTAAACACACTTATGATGACAAAAACTCCATTAAGGCATTTCTGTCCACGGGTGTATATACGCAACAGGAGCCAAATGTGTACACCTGTTAAGTTCAATGGGACTTACTTCCGAATAAGCAAGTTCAGGATTGCACTGTGAGTGTATTTCTTCAAGAGTCTCGTTTGCCTCCATCACCTCCTCACTCTTCTAATAAAGATGGCGACTCTAAGTCTTGTTGTTGAGGTCTTTTCCCATAAGGCAGTGGTTCCCTAACTGGGGCGTTGTGACGCCCCAGCCGGGAACAAAGGGTTGCTATGCCTTTAAGGGGCATGGCAACCCGCGGTGACAATGACGGTGCGCCCGGGATCGCGCCGCCGCCGCGATCCCAGGCGCGTCGTCGCGACCCCTGGGAAGGCCCCGCTGCCACTTAGAGCAGCGTAGGGCCTTGCCAGGAGTTTGGGAACCACTGTATAAGGCTAGAAAGCCACACTAGTTCCCTTATTTGGGGTATGTAGTACACACATACTCCAAAAGAGAAGTTACCGTGCTCTGGGAGCACATTCACCATCTTGTAGTTAGGCTCCTCTATAACCGCACAATCTTAGGCATGTCTCCTCAGAAGTAAGCCCATTAAATTCAATAGGACTCATTCCCAGGTGTGTGATTCAGTCTTACAGCACAATCCCATGCATGTCTACTTGGAAGTAAGCCCCACTGAGTTCAATGTGACTTACTCTCAGGACTTACTCCCAGCTGGCTGCAATCCTACACACACTTACCTGGGAGTAAGCCCCACTGAACTCAATGGGGCTTACTTCCAAGTAGACATGCATGGGATTGTGCTGTAAGACTGAATTTAGGGTCAAATGGCATGGCATGTGTTGCATGTGCATGTTTTGGGTGCTTCAAATCCATGTTTTTTTCCTTAAAATAGTGTATGGGCACAGTGAAACAGTGAAGAGGGTTTTTTTTTTTTTAATACTTTGCTGCCACTATGGTTCTGATCAAGATATCTATCTCTCTCTCTCTCTCTCTCTCTCTCTCTCTCTCTCTCTCTCTCTCTCACACACACACACACACACACACACACATAGGGGGGACACATGGGGAGAGTGCATGCTTATTTAAGTGCATGCTTATTTAAGTGCATCACTGGAAGCTTTTTTTCCTTTTGTAAATAGCACAGGCATGGGTGCGATCCTGATCAGAAACATGGTAGGAGAAAAGTATTAAAGACCCTCTACCTTCCTGCCATGCTGTTGCTGCACATGTGTTACACAGGACATGTAGTTTGACCGGAGGAAAACTGTCCTGTGTGAGTTCGTGGCAGAACCTAGTCTGCCTGTCATTGCCCTGGTCTGGCTGTTGGTTGCCCTGTTGGGAGAAAGGCAGGATAGAAATTCTATAAATAATAAATAGTCGTGCACGAAGCTGATTGGCTGATGACCGTGATGTCACAATCTCAATCCCTGTGCCCCCTCCTGGAGCACAGTTTTATAATCTTAACAATTCTCTTAAAAAAATAAAATAAAAAGGCAAGGGCTGGAGAAGCCATAACTTAGTTGCTGGTAGAGCACAAGCTTTGCATGCAGGAGGCCCCATGTTTAATCCCTGGCATTTGAAGGCAGGGAAAGGGAAAAAAAACCACATGAAACCCCAGAGAGTCGATTTCAGGGCTCAGCTAGATGGACCAATGGTCTGATGCCACATAAGGCAGCTTCCCATGTTTGTAAGATGCCAAATGAACATGAATTGATAAAAAGGAACATATGCTTTAAAAAATAAGAAAGGTAGACAGCCTGATTAAAATATAGCGGAGAGGGACAAGAGCAAGTATTGGGATTGCTGAGATGGGACGTTAGAAGGAAGCCAGACTTGCTGCAAAGGATAAAAATGGCAACAACTGCTCTTTTGAGATATGTAACTCAGCCAGAAGCATCATCAAAGAACCTCCTCTCCAGATCCCTCCACACTTAGAGCAATGAATATGAATGTGTTCCATCTGTTAGCCCCCGAAAATAAGGCCCATCTCCTCGACCTACTCTGGCTCACAGTGTGGGAATCTCCTGTCCCCTGGAGCTCCTGGATTATCTCTTGAAGAAGGTCAAACCTGTGGAGGCATGAGTAAAAAGCACCAGCAATAGTTTTATGTGGCATTTTAAGAACTTAAGAGATACATATAAAGTAGAAGGAACATCAGGCAGTACATAATTAGTTTTAAAAACCATTTTCAAAGAGTACCCATTAACAGATCAAAGTCAAACTAGGAGGAGACTGTTTTGCAGGGATTCCTGGGTCTTATATTCTCTTGCATTTCTGTGTGAATGATGAAGAGAATGCAGACAACATGGGGGAAAAAAGAACCTTGTTTTTCCTCCTAGCATTAAGTGAGGGAGGACACTTCCAGACTGGAGGCTTCTTTTTCACATGCATTCAGTTAATGCTGCTCCAATGTTAGACAAATACAGGGCTGGCCCATCCTTGAGGCCAACTGAAGCAGGTGCCTCAGGCAATAGATTGGTGTGTGGGGGGGGGGTTGCCCATCTCTGGCCGCCTACTTGCCTCCCACTGCTCCTCCTTCTCCTTCCCCTCTCTGGATTAGAAAGGGAAGAGGGGGATGGAGAGGAACAGGAAATGTGGAGGAGAGGAGAGTGCAAGGAGCAGAGGCTGCACCTCAGCAGGTAAAAGGGGGCAATATTTGGCTTCCTGCCTCAGGAGGTCTTGGGCTCGCCCTGGTCAAATGCAGAAGAGCACTCTGCAGCTTCCACATACAACAGTTAGGGCACTATCCTATGCATTGCTACTCAGAAGTAAGCCCCGTTGTGTTCAGTAAGGTTTACTCCCAAGAAAATGTGTAGAGGATTACAGCCTCAGAGCCTCAGAGCGCAATCCTAACCAACGTTCCAGCGCCGGTGCAGCCACACTGCAGCCCCGAGGTAAGGGAACAAATGTTCCGTCACCTTGGCCTCCATGACTGCCCCTGCACTGCAAAAGGCAGCGTGCACCCTGTTGGCACGGCTACACCGGTGCTGGAAAGTTGGTTAGGATTGTGCTGCCAGTGTGTGCCCCCCCCCTTTTACTTTGACTTTTTTCATCTGCACAGGGTGGTAGAATACATACAAATTTATTTGTTGGTCACAATAAACTCCACCGTAAAGTACCAGTCTGCAGACAGTGGTACTTCCAGAATAAAATCCCCATCTGGAAGCGCACTCTAAAAGAGACGCCTTGTCAGCACCCCTTTACAGGTCTTGGGGCAGAGCCATTTGCTTGCTGCTTTATTTGATTTGAAAGACAGCAACAAAAGGGAACATGTTTCATCCAGCACTGAACAGGGAGAACACTTTAGGCCAAAGTCTAAATTAAAGAAAGAAAATGTTCATGAGATTAAGGTCTGAACGTTAAAGCTGTCATCCAATGCACACATACTTGATGGTAAAGCCAGTGGGACACATGCCTGCGTTGGGGTGCATTGCGTCCCGGTGCAGTGCAAGAGTAGCTGACGTGTCGCACCGCACCCTGTCTACACTGAAGGACACCGGAGAAGTGTAAGACGTCCTGCCCTGCCCCCTGCTTTCTGTTACAGAGCTCTCTGTTAGCCAATCAGAATCAAGTCTTTTCAGACTCAATTCTGATTGGCCAACATGTTGCTCTGCATCCCCTCTCCACAGCACCAAACACGGCCTCTCATTGGCCGACAAAGTTCAATTTTTCCAACTTTGCTTGCACCGCAACACAGGAGGAGCACAGCTCTCCTGCGTTGCGATCTGACAAGAGAAGACACACTGAGATTTTCTAGCACCGCAACGCAATGCAGCCGGTGTGTCTCCAGCTTAAGCCCCATCAAGTTCAGTGGGGTTATTGCCAAACATATTTGCAGGAGTCTTTCAAAAGGGTGGATATACATCAGGCTTGGATGGCTTCAGGGGAAGGAGCTGGGCTTATAACTAATTCCCAAGGTCTGTTCTAGACAATATAATTTGCAGCAGCAGAAAAGTATAAAGCCAACTGTTTTGCTCTGCATGAAAGAGTAAGGCTTGTCTCTTACGTTTGCGAGCTACCAAAAGGCCTTTCCGTGGTGCTCTCCAGTCTATGGCAAATCTTTGTTAAGACAGGGTTTCGCTGTGGACAGAAAGATGGCCAACGTCAGCATCACACAAGGGAATGGCGCAGCCTGAGGGTTGGGCTGGGCTCACGGGGATCTTCTTTGTAAACATCACCTTGTGTTTTTTCCTGGTCTTGGCTGATAAATCGATGAGCGTCTGCAGGGAGCGAGCCTGGGTGTAATCCTTATGGTTTTCTGTAGTGGAGGCAGAGGCATATTACTGCAATTTTTAAAATCATAAATAGGTAGTCTAGAAATCTGCATGGTTTTGTCTAAGTGATGAATAACAAAAATTTGGCCATCTAGCCCCATACCATGCAGCACAGCATCTTCAAAATTCTTCCAATCCAACCACATCATTGCTTTAAACAAACAAACATAATTTACTATCATTTAGTCTATGAAGACAATTACTCTTCTCATTTCACAGAAGTGAAACTATCTGAATCCAGCAAGATCCCTGTCCTCATGGAATGGAAGGAGTTGGCAACAGCCATGATTCTGGGAGAGGACAGTCTTGCTGCAGGGTGCGGCAGCTGATGGGTTTTAAGCTTGGTTTATTTTGTAGAAGTAAAACAGATGAATAGGATTAATATAAAGCTTTGCAGAGGTGAGCGGAAGACCCGTGATAGTCTAAGAAAGTTGGCAGAGGATTCAGAACCATGGATAGTTTGGGGAGAGACTTGTCTGGGTGGTTCTGTGATGGCAACACAGATCCAGAAAGACCCAAACAAACCCGACTTTAATGTTTGTGTTGAAGGAAAGTCCTCAGTACTTGTGTTGGGCAAATCTGTTACTCACCCACCACGACCCGCTTAGGCAGGGCACCATCACTGTGACAGCTTCGACCTGATGCCGCCTGCTGCTGCTGGTTGACAAATGACTCTAACGTGTGGATGCCAGTTGCAAAGCGTTGCTCCAGGGTTTCTAGCGAGGCTTCGGCCTTTGCCAACAAGCAGGCGGAATCCTGCAGACTGCTCACAAATGTTGCCTCCTGGGTGGCAACAGGGTCTACCTGAAGGAGATGGAGAACCATAAGGAGTGCAAGGCTGGGGTAGCAGGAAGGAGAGGATGACAAAGATAGGGATGTCACTGGTCAGATATACTGTGGTGATAGGAGAAGGGTAGTGAGAGCACAAGTGTGATGAATGCCTTGTTTTCCCCCTGGTTTTTGCCATTGCCTTCTTATTTATGGACATTTCTAGCCTGCCTCCCCCCCCCCTCCCGAAGGACTTTGGGATCAACCCTGACTGTTCCCTGGAAGGACAGGTACTGAGGCTGAAGCTCAAATATTTTGGCCACCTAATGCGAAGAGAGGACTCTCTGGAGAAGACTCTGATGCTGGGAAAGATTGAAGGCAAAAGGAGAAGGGGAAGGCCAAGGATGAGATGGTTAGACAGCATCACCGATGCAACGAACATGAAAATGAGCGAACTCAGGAAGATAGTGGAGGACAGGAAGGCCTGGCGGGATATGATTCATGGGATCACGAAGGGTCGGACACGACTAAACGACTGAACAACAACATCCTCCCAAAGAGACTGCCTGGAATTCTAGATGCAGGAGCCATGACCCTGAGTGCTCCTCTGAGGCTCTTTGTTTCAGACACAACAATGTAAGTAGCTAGAAACAGCGACAGTATTTGAGCTAAGATGCATGAAGGAATTGTTAAATTAACAATTTTCTTGCTGCTTTTCTTGCTGCTTTAATTCTCAGCCAACCTGCCCACTTTACTCACTATTTTTTTTATGTGTAGACTTTTTTCCTTTTCTCTCAAGCTGCTTGGCTCCCCCTGCTGGGCATTACTAGTTACTATATGCAATTTTGTCAGGCTATCCCTTTGGAGCCATCCAGTCAAGCCCAGGCATTTTTCTCTAGTCTGCTTGTGGTACTTTTTTTCCCACCCCTGCTCCATTTGGTTTAACTCCTTTGTCTTTTGAGTTTCAATAAACTGGTTATGTTTTAACTCCTTGCCTACCTAGTCCATGTTGACAACTGAACGGGTTGTCCAGTCACTAGAATTGCTTGCATACACTACTGGGATTTGGTTTTAAAACAGAACTGCCAGGTTCTAAGTTCTTTGGGGAGGGAGGTCTTTCCCAGAGGGCCCACCTGCCTGGTTTTCTCTAGTTTGAGATGGTGACATCTCAGGCAGCAGAGAGGAGGGCACTGAGCACTAACCATTAGGTACTACACCCCTTGGTCAGCCTCTGGCTTCCCTAATGTGTGCACATAGAATGGGGCTGGATTTAAGCTGGATTGAAGGTTGCCCAGGGCAGTGACTGAGGGACTGAGGGAGCCCCCCCCCTCTCAACGACGTCACCACTGATTACTTCTGGATTTCGAGCGTGCTGTGGCGGCTGTCCCCAATCTGCACGTGCCTCTTAATATTTTCGGAGGCTTGGCTCCAATCAGAGCCAAGCTGCCGAAAACACTAATAGGTGCACAGCGGCCCCTCAGTGAGCCCCCCCCCCTGTAGCTGCTGCCTAGGGCAGCCCACACCAGCTGCCATATGGTAGCTATGCTACTGCATGAAGCACATATAGTCTGGCCCTCCACTTAGTAACCCCTTTACTTAATAGAGGTCACACACAGGGAAGGAGTTCCCTTTCCCACCACTATGTGCAGCTTCAGTATGATAACTGGCATGACTGCAGTGTGGTGAGAAAGGGTTAACTACTGTATATCCTCCCTATGCACTGTGGTTCTGATCCTGATCAAGCTGCCTCCTGGCCTGTTATTTAAGCACCCTCCCCCGAAAACTCTAGACCAAACCATGTGTTTGACATAATATGGTTTGACCCTGAGTGACGCACAACAAGGATAGCTCAAATCCACAGTGCGAGAGAGGTGTGGATCCTGACAACTCAAGGGCAATGCTGCCTGCCTGTTAAGGGAGGAGTCAAAGCAGTGGGATAATAGCAGGACTGCTAGTGGGGACTTGTGGGCCTTGCATGTATGGGAAGATTGTGGTATCAGGGTGAGCAATGGGTTTCCTGTGATTTGGATTCAGGGGGCTTCCGATCACTGCTGAGAAGTGTGGCCTGGTGGAATTGTACCAGATCTGTCGACTCAAGACTCCTGTTGGCTGACTCAATGGTGTCGTCTCCACTGCTCTTGGGTTCCCATGTGCTGTCCGAGTCTGACCTCCGGTGCTGTCCCACAGAAGATCTGCGAGAAACACCTTCGTGTAGGTCACATTCTTTCTGCAAAAAAGGAACACTGAACTCTCTGTGAAAGTTCTTTCTCTTCCGAGGGAACGTATCCAGGTGGAGGTGGCTCCTCCACTCGTTCAGTCTACAAATACCTTGTTACCCACCCAGAAATATTATGTATTGAAATATATTATGTATGACATATGGTGCATGTTTATTTATTTTACATAAACATAAAATAAATCAATTTTGACTATAAATGCCTGCCTGTGGGAAGACACTCCCCTCCCCACATTTATGGGACACGATACCACTGAGAAAAAACAAAACTGAAAAAAAGTCATCTGGTCAAGTAACATCTATGAATAGGCTTACCAGATCTCCAACCAGGACAGAGTGCTAGACCTTTAGGAGAAGGAATGTGGGCAGGTGCAGCTTGTTAAGACCTAGAGCACAATCCTAGGCATGTCTACTCAGAAGCAAGCCCCATTGTGTTCAATGGGGCTTGCTTCTGAGTAGACATACCTAGGGTTGTGCTCTAGGTCTTAACAAGCTACACCTGCCCACATTCCTTCTCCTACAAGGTCTAGCACTCTGTCCCGGTTGGAGATCTGGTAAGCCTATCTATGAACGAACTCTACAATAATACAGAGAAGGAAGAATGGGAAGATAAAGAAATAAGGTCATTCCCATGGCTACAAACTATTTCCTTTATATCCTGCCTTTCTTCCATCATGGAACTCTAGGTGGCGTACATGGGATTCCCAAATGGTCACCCATCCAGGTACTAACCAGACCTAAACCCACTTAGCTTCAGCAAGGTGGCTATGTTGGACCACGCCTTGGGAACAACTACGTTTAAGTGGAGACCCCAGGAGTTGGAGGAGACCTCCCAGTTCATTAGAGTTGTAGCCACAGGGAGTCCTGGCTCCAACAGGGATATCTCAAGCCCCTTCCTGAGTGTGCAGCTTCCATTTTTAAAAAAAGTCTTAGCCCTTAGGAAAAATGTGAAGGAAGAAATCTAATCCAACTGCTCACTGAAAAGTGGTACAATTACCGGTAAATAACTTTAAATATATCCGGCTACCTGTATTTATGTTATGTCTGCTCTGCAGCGATACTTCATCTCAGCACAACATTTTTGGCAATGGGCCTGCAACCTATCCCACGCCAGTGAGATAACTCAAATTCCAGGTGGGGCAGGAAGGGATACACTCCGTTGCTAAAGGAACGAACTTTCGTACATTCCAAAACATCCCCGTCTCTTTCGGTGGAGAGACGTATTCCAGTATGGGAGGTTCAACAACACCTGGGTGGATGACCTCACTGTATTTGCTTCCACCGAGGCAGCACCTGTAGGATTTCTTTGCAAGATTTGTACCTCACCTCTCAACTGAATGGCCCTTGAGGAAACTTACGACGATTGGCAGGAACAACAACTTAAAAGCTGGTACCCCGTCCCCTATGCACATGTACAACATGTACAGAGGAAAGGAGACATCCTTTTAGCTTCCAGAAGCTGCCCTGGTTATCTGTTACCTGATCCTGTCTGGTTGAACGGCTTTCAGATTGAGCCTTGTGTGCACTTCGTTGATCTGCACTCCTGCTGCTGGACTCCACCTCGAAGTAAGGCGGCTCTGGAGACCAAGAAACAGAGCAGGTGAAACTCCTTCAGTTCCTTCCCGGGCCCTCCTTGTCTTCCCATTGCTGGGCACTATAGTGGAGCCGCAGCCCATTGCTGGGCACTATAGTGGAGCCGCATGTCCCCAAACATTTCTCATTGTCCTTCCAGCTGGTTGATCTGAACCTACTACCTCACAACTTCCCCTTTCTTCAACTATTATATAATTAGTAATTATTTCCATAACACTTCAAGTGTACAAAGTATTTTCTCACAGTTCTTAACCCACATTCACCTGACAACAGTCCTGTCACGAGGGATAGTGACTTGTGTCAGTTAAGTGGACCCTTGAGTCTCCAAACCCAAAGTTCTGTCCATTCTCATCTGCTGATCTGGTCCTTTCCTGAGCCCATATCTCCCCTTGCACTCCATACCTACTTTCTACCTGGAAATGATACCTTATTGCGGTCCCCATTCCTACCATCTGGCATCAAACTGACCTTCAGGAACAATGGGGAGGGATGATTCTCCATCCATCTCTGTTTGTCCTGCCCACACACAGAGTTTGTTTGGTGATGAGGCTGCTGAAAGCAGAGGGGAGCCCCTTGTGACATCCTATGAAAGAAGGGGAATAAATTATGTCATAGTGAAGAAGGAGTTCAGTTGAAACTCGTCGTCTCCCAGAGAAAACGTTAAGGTGCTCCATAAGATGAGAAGGCTCCTGTAGGCCACTGGGACCTGCGCAAAGTACATGTTGGTCCCAAGTTTTTCTGCATGGTGATCATAGAAATGATACCATCCAAAGAAGGGCTAGATGGGCTCAAAATCCCATCAGGTTAAATTCCTCACCTGTTTGGCTGACCGCAAAATATAGCGTATGTCAGGGAAATTGCCTGTCCGGTCACGTTCCTTCAAGGCTAGGCCACCCTGGACCACCTCATATAAAGGCTTGGGGAGCCGGGCATCAGCCAAGAGAGTCTGTCCTGCTTCCATCTTCTCCTTCACAGTGGGGCCATCCAATCCATCCCACGGGACTTCACCTGAAAATGCATGTTGCCTGACATGAAACTTCATGGATCAGAAGGTTAGGCAGACAAAACTCCAAATGTATATATTTGTAAAGCAGGTTCCCAAATACTGGAAACTGAAATGCGGAGGACGGCAGGATCAGAGTCTCTAAAAATCGAAGACATCCCCCTACCTTTGCAGAAAAATGTAAGGAGGTTGCAATGACCCCTAATGAATGTGAGGAGGTTGAAATGAAACGAAAATGATTGGAGCAAGCTAGATCCAATTGTGGCCTATACACATTTTGCTTTACCGCCGCCAGGAATCATTCCTAGCAGCAGAGGTTGTCACAAGGACCTAACCTTGACCAGAGATGAGGATAAGCTCCACCAACCCAAGGAGTGACAAATCTCTCCATCCCAACCATTGCCCTAGAGGTGAAGAGAGGCAGAGCAGAAGCAACCATGTGGCAAAAGAAATAAGACTATAATAATCTTGCTGGATCAAACCAAGGGATCCGTCTGGTCTAGCAACCTGTTTCCAACAGTGGCCACTCAGAAGCGTCTGGGATGCTCACAAGCAAGACATGAAGGCCATAAGTCTTCCTTGCTCTTCCCCCACCTCCTCGCGGCAACCAATATTTAGAAGAACACCAACTCGACCACTAAGGTTCCATTCAGCTATCCTGGCTTTTAGAAAGGCCTCGCCTCCATCACCTGTGTGCTACATCCGAACAGCAAAGGCAGGCAAAGAGAGGTGGTCCTCCAGAAATGGGTCTAATCTAATTTTTTTTAATCTCAAAAGCATCTTTTTCCAGCCCTCAGGCCATCCTTGTAGCTTATCTTTACATCCCTTTCCATTTTTAAATGTCTTCTAAGTAATACAGGTCTAAGTGGATGCTGAACCCTAAACGTTATCCCTCAGAGATGCAAGAATTTAAGATCTTGTTTAATACTGTTCTGATAATACATTCACAAGCCACAACAGTCCTTTCTGTAACAGAATTGCACTCACTGACAACTTGTGAGTCTTGGGTCAGGTCAGTCCTCCCTATCCCAGCCAATAGCCAACCTGTGAAGATCTCCTGGATCACAGTGCAGAAGCTGTAGAGGTCACAGTTCACCGAGGCTGGGTGATCTCTAATGACTTCCAACGGTAGCCAGTTGTAGAGAGGTGGGGGTGGTGGAATGGGCCAGGTCAGCCTCACTTTCTCTGTCCTGAAATAGAACCCATCCAAATCAAACTTCCTGAGGAACCCTGCCTGCCACAGATTTCCAAAGATGGTGATTTCTTCAACCAACCTCTGCTGCATGTACTCCAGGTTGCTGAGCTTGGCAAGCCCAGGCCTCACCAGCTGAACTGCGTGGGAAGTCACAGCTCGATGAAGATACCCGCGGGAGTGAAGAAATGAGAGCGCTTCGGAGACCTGCAGCAGGAGGTGCACAATTGCTGAGGGTGCCGGGGAGCCAGAATTCTGCAGTGAAGGAGAGAGAAAGGGTGAGCTTAGAAAGTGAGGCAAGGAGACCCACCCTACTTCCTGGCTGCTCTTACCTCACAATGCAAGGCATAGTAGAGGGAACACATCTGAACTCGCTCATATACAAGCTGGACAGTTTGCAGATCCAGGGAAGGACACACCGCCAAGAGAAGCAAGAGCTGGGGATGGTGGAGCTGGCTATAGGAAACAGGGAGGTCATGGAGAACATCTACTCTGATCTCCTACACAAAACACAGGCCATGTCCCACCATGACCCAACTGATTCCCAAAGCCTGCAAGTAGACATTACCTGCAATATTCATGTTCAGCTAGGAGCAAATCTATGGTGCCACGCATTTTGCTGCAGTTGGGGTGTGCTTCTGGCTTTAAGCTTCGCACAGTGACAAATTGCCCATTCCACAGAAAGCTGGAAGAAACAATTGTGTTAAAACTCGTAGTTAGATCTGATCTACCCTCTTCTGTTCTAAATAAAGTTCTGAATGAGAAGTTACAACCACAACTATGTTCTCCATTGTCTCACTGGATTGGCAATTCACCCCCCCACACACACACACCCTTCACATGCACCATCTTTATCTACAGTTTCCCCTGTTGCTGCACAGTTCTTACACTTCTTTATGTTAGTTTGTGGATAAATGTTTTCTCCACCATGCTTGAAAATTTGGTGTAACTTCGGAAAATTTGTATATTGAACACCTGTGGCATAAATGGTATTATCCGCGGGTCAAACTAGATGTGACACTGATTGCAGGATTACTTATGTGTACCCATCTGCTGACATATTTGACTTGTTCAGTGCTTTTTGCTCTAAAAGAACTGCTACCCAATTTGGAGGAACACTGCCCATTTCCATTATTGGTGCTGGCCAATCTCCCAATTGATGGGTCCTGTGCAGGACCAAGTTATCAAACTTATTCAAGCTTCAATGGATTAAATATGTCTTTGATTTATGGAGAATGTATGGATTTGGCTGGGTTATAGAGAGAGAGAGGATAATTAGCCATGCTTGTGGACAACTGAGAGAATGAACAGAAAAGATGCACAAGAGGATGGATGGGCACATGGAACTGCAAAGGGATGGGACGTAGGGACATGTTTTGGTATAAATGTGTGAATGCAAACAACAAATGACTAGAAGTGATAGATGATGTGAAGGTCGCTAGATTGGGATAGGGATATGAGGTATGAGGTAGTGGCAGCAGGTAAGTCACATTGAACCACATACTAGACCCCAGGAGTAACTGACAACTAAAAACCCTCCAATACAACTTCAGTATTGCCACCAGAAAAAGTATGTGAGGCATAACAATAGATAAGTTGAAGGGTAGGACTTAAGAGTTTGGGAGAATGAATAAAAGAGCTGGATGTATAATATCAGAGAGGCGAAATGCATGTGGGGGGGGGAGTGTGTAACCGTGCATTATGTCATTGCTTCAGGATTGAAGTTAATTCATTACTAAGTCTTCAGGTCCAGGATGGCAAGAGATTGCAACTGTGGTCAGTTGTCTTCCTAGCACTAGGTCTTGCATTATCTCCCAAAATAAGGTATCATCATTTCTGTCACAAATGGGCTGTGGGAAGGAACGCATCACCCAGGGCTAATCAGTGCTATACTCTTACTTCCTCATGAGTGTGAATGGTCCGTTTGGGTAACTACAGTCAGGTTCTCCACTGCCTCTGATCAGCTCACTGCTATCCGCAATGAACGTGAAGGCAGCAACCCCTGGCTGCTGGTGCCTGAGTGGACAGACCTGAAAAGGAAGGCATGTGTTATGAACTCAGGGACTACAATGATCCCTACCGCACCAAATCTACGCTCTGCAGAGAAGCTCTTTTACCTGGCCGTATCCAACAGCTGGCTTCCTTGAGTTTTTCAGCAACCCAGGGCTATCCAGAGACCTGAAACAGAGGAAGAAGAAAAAAAATCCTGACATACATTTTCCTCTTACTTCTATCTTAGAAAAGAAGATGGGAACCTTTTCTTTTTAGCCATTAGGAGTCTAACAACAGACAGTAAAATTCCTGTTGTCCTGGAGAATAAAGGCACAACCCATTTTCAATTGCTTCTATGGGACGACCCAAGAATAAATGGTTTTTGGACATCAACCAAGGAGCAAAATAGGATATATGCAGTGCTCTATTTTGGCACGAGTGAGAAGCATGTGGCTATATACCTGAAAAGCACCATACCATGCACTGCCCTGAAAGAAAGTTATCTGCTGCTAAAGCCCTTCAAGTTGCAAACGCATATGACGCAACGGTCCTCCTCCGAGTGCCTTACAGAAGACAGGCAGCAAGTGGAGCCTCACCAGAAAGAGGCAGACAAGAGTGATGAGAAAGAAGAGCGCAAGCTGTGCGAAGAAAGTCCTAGAGGTTTGGAGTAGAGCGACTGGTCCCCGTGCAGCACCAGCATAGTCATCTGGCCACAGCACCGTTGTATGAAGTCCACGACCTGGAAGCAACAGAAAGAGAGAGAAAATGGGCAGCACTGCATCACTCCACAAATAAGCCATTGTCAACCTGATGAAAACGGTACCTCGACATTCTGCTCGCTCCCAGCTCGCTCGGCCCAGTCTCCAGGGGTCCAGCCCCTATGGTCATGGAATCTTAAATCACCCCCAGCTTCTAGGATGTTGCTAAGAAGTCTTTGGTGGCAAGAGAAGGCAGCTGCATGGACCGGGGTGCTACCATCGTAACAACGGCTTCAAGAGGAGGGGAAAAAAAAAAGAGAGGTGTGAGGATGCAAATGATAGGAGACAACTAAAGTTCAAACTGTCCTAGTTTTGGGAACCAGAAACCTCTTTTAGCTGAATTTGTCAGTGCATGCATGTCCCTGCTGTTCTACACAGCCAGTTCTTTTTATTGGCTTTATTTAAAACATTTCTAGCCTGCCTTTTGGTAAGAGCAACTTATAAGCCTCAGAGATTGGTAAAGGGACCAGTATGAGTTATTTGTGTAGGTGGCTCCCCAAAACAGGGCACGGGTGGTGTCACTGTCATCTCCCCCACCTAAGACAATTCTTGTCCTACTACAGCATCTAGTTAGGAAGGTAGGGAGCTGCTTTTTAGGATGAACATGTTCCCTGGCATGCTCTCGTGCATACACATGTATGTATGCAGAGCTAAATGCATGCCATGAGAGCAAGACACAGGCCGAGTTGTGTGGCATTTTGAAGTGGGCTGATGGCAAAAGGCCTCAGGTTCGACAGACCTCAGGCTCGATAGGTTACACAAGAGGCCAACCTTGGGTTTTTCAGAGCAAGCAACCCCCCTCCTGCCCAGCTTAGGAGAAAACTTGTTCTATTGTCTTTCTGTTGGAAAATTCCATGACCAGCCACACCTTGGAGTAAGCAAAGTAGTTGTTAGTGACGGTGCCTTCAATCTTAGCTTCAACCTTAAGTTTCCACACCAACTCCATGGCCAAAATGTAATCGAGAGCTGAACAGAGGCACTGGCCTCCAGAGCCATCGAGAAGTTCATTGCCATACCCTCGTAAGGATGCAAAACAACAGAGGCACCCATCTTGAGCCCAGAGTGGTCGATTGAGGGCCATCAAGGCAGAAAAGATACCTGATGAGCGACACCCACCCACCCCCGGCCTCTATGCTTCTCTATGGGAATTGAAGGCATAAAAAGCTGGGTCACAGATGCCTCATATCTTTTGTCTATCATTCTTCCTTCAGCTTTATTGCTGTCGCTTACAGAATCTGCTGGTGCACCTTCTTTGTGCGAACGCTATGTATGTTTGCGAGTCTAGATTCTTGGTCTATTTTTCAACCAATTAGGGGGAGGCTTGAAGACCAGTCCCAAGCCACCCTTTCAGGAAGACTTCCTTAACCGTCACAGCAGCTGCCTGAGCACTCGGGCTGCTCAGTTGTCTAAAACAGGGGTTCTCAACCCCTTCCCAGCCGAGGACCACCTCCAGCGCCACTCTCCTGCTGCATACCACTGGAAGTGACTGGCGATGACATCATCTCGTTACTTCTGGGTTTTCAGAGGCCAGAAAACACAGCTAAGAGGCTCTGGGAGGGTGGGAGGGCCCTTCTCAGTGTTCCTGAGAGGCTCAGCCAAAGGCAGGAGCCTCTCAGGAGTGAAAACATGCTGCCGAAAGCGTCAGGTCAGAGCAGGGTTCCGATGGTCTGGTGGTCTGAGTACCACCAGCAGTTGGCTGAAGTACCACTGGTGGTACTAGTACCACTGGTTGAGAACCCCTAGTGTAAAAGAATGCCTGTCTGAGCATTCTGAGCATTTCCACTGTCACATGGTGCAAAAGGCAAGGTTCCCCCAACGCAAGGAAGTGAAGTGATTTCACAGACCACCAAAAGACCACCACGTCTGTAGTCCCAGTTTAGGTTCAGCCACAGTCATGCACTGCTGCAGAAACCTTGGTGCTTTCCTGCTTTTTCTCTCTGTCCTTCTCCTTTACACGTCTCAAAGGCACGCTTGGTAACAAATATACCTTACACTTTGACAAAAAGACCTTTTTTTGAAGATGTTAACTAATGAAGGGGCTAGGAATAATCCAAAGACTTTCTCTTAAAGAGACATCAGTTTTGATTTGATGCTAGCTTATACATTATATAAACACATCAGCTTTGGAGATGTAATTTGATAGATAGATCATGCTATCATTGCCGGGAATCCAGACACAATTGCATCTGGAATTTGCAGGTGAACCCTCTTCTCCCTTCTCAATGATGCCAGCATTGGTGTTGAGCTCTTGTATGTAACATGGTTGGCATCTGTTGTGGGCATCTATTTGAGAGTGCTACTTGAGTGTCACCACCAGTGACAAGAGAAGCCTTCCCAAGCCCATTCCATATTTGGCCTTTTAAAAAATAGGTTCCATTGACTTTCATTAGTAATATGGACACACATGTAGCCCATTAAAAAGTTGTGAATTCAAGTTGTGAATTCAAGCTCTTTCCCACAACACCCTGCTATTTCAGAATGTTTTCTTCTTTCTGTTAGAAAACATAAAACTAATGGATATATGCCTCCTCCAGCACACCTCCTGTTTGCTGCTTTAAAGAGGAAAATGCGTTTCCTTCACACTAAGCACACTGGCAACAAAGTACAGCAAGTTCCCACAACTTTCCCTCTCAACTGTTGTCACGCTATTACTGCAGGACTGCGGCTAGTGCAGTGGTCATGCTATGAAGGAAGCTACTGTCATCATTCCTAAAAAGCAATTCCTAAAAAGCAAACGGATGTGCAAGCCCGAAGGGATGCATGGGAATGGGATACAGGGTGCTTTTATTTTAGAGGGTCCTGGGTTCAATCAGAGATGGGCTATCTCAAGAAAGGGATTAATTCGCTAATCTTTAGGAGTTCCGTGTCACTCACTGGTTGGGATTAGCATTGAAGTGCAGAAAAAGCCGGACCACGGAGGCACGTCCCAGGAGGGCAGCAAGATACAGACCTGTCTGTCCAGCTGCATTGTGACCATCCACATCCACACCTGAAGAAAGAAGCATGCATGTCTCCAATGAGCAATGGCAAGAGGTTGTGGTAGAACCATGCAAAGCACAGACTACATGTACCAGGATGCACTGCTTCAGCTTTTTCAACCTAGATTATTTTTTCTTAACCCTGTACTGGAATAGAATAAATATAATAAAGCCTATCTAAACATTGCAGATGCTCCCCCTCATTTGGTAGCACAACCAACTCGAAGCAGTTCTCGTATTGTCAGGTTAGGTAGGGCAACCGAGATACAGTGCAAGCCTCAAGATGGCAGTTTTCCACATTTAGCATCAACAGTTTGATGTTACCTCTCTTTAGTAGCGTCTTGACTTTCTTGTTCCTGCCTTCAGCAGCGTACCTGAGTAACTGCCCCTCCAGAGAGCTGGGTTCAGGAAAGTAGCCGAGGTTTACAGGGCAGCTTGGTGGGAGAACCAGGGCTTTTGGCATCACACTAGCAATGTTTAAAAGAGAGAGAAGTGAAAATGAGAAGCTATCTTGAAAAGGAATTAAATTCTCAGCAGTGGTTGGCATAATAACCACTAGGACAGTCACTCAGTTAAAGAAATCGTAGCTAGTTAAGCATATTAATTTTAATTGATTACATGATAAAGAGGATGCTCCCCGGGACCCTTTTAATTAGCATGTATAAGTTTACTCTGTGCTGTTTTTATAGTTTTATTGCTATTTGTATTTACTGCTGTTTGTATATCATTTTACCTGCTCTTGTATCACTCTTATCTTTTTGTATTTTTGTTTTTATTGTTATATTGTACACCGCTTTGTGCTTTAGGAAAAGTGGTATATAAATCTTTTTAAAAAATAATTAAAATGTATGAACATATTTTGTATGAACAAAGCAAATCATTCTGAAATAAAAGCTCACTTTTTGGGGACACACACACACACACTAATGAGCCTTTATTACCTTGAAAAATACCAGGAACACAGTGCTGCAATATTTGGCCATCATCATTCTGCAATCAGGATTTCAAACAAACTAATTTATTCACATTTGCAGAATCCAAGGATCTTTTTGGAGTGGGCCAACAGATGCAAGGGAGTGGAGACAAGATACAGATACAGGTGTCCCCCGCTTAATGATAGATTGCTTAATGACGATCTGGATATATGACAGACCCAGTAAAAAAAGCAAAGGATTTAAAAAGATGCATCTTTTTAAATCCCCAGCTCATCAGCTGTTTGGCTTTAGATAAGGGCTTTGAAGTTCAGCACTGGGGCTTTAAGCACAGCACTCAACTACAAAGCCCTTATCTAAAGCCAAACAGCTAATGGGCAAGATAAGAGCTTGGATGTTTAATGCTGGGGCTTCAAGCACTGTTCTAAACGTCAAAGCACAGCAAGACCCGCTTAATGACAGCTTCACTTTATGACAGGGATTTCAGAATGTATCCCCATTGTTAAGTGGGGGACACCTGTATCTTATTGTCTTGTGTGCTCCCTGATGCACCTAGTGAGCCACTGTGAGATATAGGAAGTGAAGCTGGACTAGAGGGGCCTTTGGCCTGATTCAGCAGGGCTCTCTTTTTATGTTCTTAACACCAGCCTGTGTTGCAGGATGTATACCTTATATTAGTATGTGTGAAAAGAAAGCGGAAATGTTTCTTTCTAAGATGGTGCCCGTTACCCATAGGCTCTTGAGAAGTACTTAAAAATAATTAATCATGGGCACAGTTCTAATTTTAAAAGGCATTTAATCAATTAATTAAACAATTAATCGACGAAGCACGGAAGCCCTTCAGTTACCTCTTTCTTCCATCTCTTGAGATCATTGTCCCAAGGACACACTTGTTTCCTCACAGTAACACCAATATCCTTCCTCTTCCTCCTGCTATTTCTAAGCAGCAAAAGCACTGCCCTGACTTGGTACTAAGAAGTTCATCATTTGCTGTTGGCAAATAGCAGGAGAATGGGTGCGGCTAGGAGATTGGTAAAACTGAAGTCAAGCAGGCTATTGAGTTTAAAGGAAATGAGTATGAAATAATCAGATTGGCTTTCACTAAAGTTAAGACTGAAAAACCAGTTGGTCTGAACCATTTGGCAAAAGCAGAGATGAGAAACTAGTTAAGGAGTCTAAATTAAAAGTTATGCTCACCTCTAACCAGTGTGTTGCCTCATTCTACCAGGATTTTTAAAAGTAGCCACCCATATGCACTCACTCTGATAGGGTGCTCTCCCTCTCTCTCTTATTTGAAGGACTTGAAATTCATGTCCAGTCCTTCATTTCTAAAGCAAAACCAAGTTTGGAAGTTCTGACTCCTATGACTTACACATATAGGAAATGCATTCTGCACGTTCAGAGAAACAGGAAAAAGGCTGTAACTCACAGCCCAATCCTGTGTAGGATACGGTGGGCGGCCTAAAGGGCCGGCCGCCATATCCTATCGAGTTCGTCCCCTTCCCCTGGTGTCAGCAGCAAGAGGCCCAATGGGCCTACTCACATGTGCGTAAGCTCTAGAGCTCGCGCACAGTAACGCCGACCGTGTTGGCGTATCTGGGGCCTGGAGGGAGCTTTGGATACCGGGAATCTTGGGCCCCGGTATCCCTGCCCCTTCCAGGCCTCAGGCGGCCAATGGCCACCCTCTCTTGCCACCCTTCCCCCACCCTGACTGGCATAGGTCTTACCTGCTCCTGCGGCGCAGGGTCGGGGAGATGGCGGGGCGAGCAGCGACAGCGCTGCTTGCTTGCTGGGTGTCACGCAAGTGCTTTATGGCACTTGCGCAACACCCTGCGCTGGGGAAGCCCCTGCTCCCCAGCGCAGTTTCTGCCCAGGATTGCACCGTCAGTGGTAGTGCGCTTGCTGTGCATGCAGAAGTTCCCAGGTTCAATCCCTGCTTGCATCTCCAGGTAGGGCAGATAATAATTCCTGCCTGAAACCTTGGAGAGCTACTGAAGGTCTGTATAGGCACAGCTGACACAGTAGTAAGTGAGCCAATGGTGTGATGCAGCATATAACAGCTTCCTGTGACTGGTACTTTTAGCCATACTTTCTGTGCCCCATGGCTGATTCCCAGGCATTCAAAACAGTTTACAGGAGTTAGCAGCCCACATTTCAATGAAGCCCCACATATATTGCAGCTATCACATTAGGTTTGGGTTTTTTCCCCTATAAGTTCTCTAGAGCTTCCGTAACTACTCAGGATATATCAACATTTAATATGAATGAAATAAATTTATAGCGTGAAAGTGAGAAACTAGTCATTCCCTATACTGTATACAGCAACCCACAACGGATCGCAACCCTGCGTGAATGCACCACCTACTTAATTATTCTTGTCCACGTGTGAACGCAGAAAAAAGGGAAAGAAAACAAACAGGGAACGCCGGCCCGCTGTAGCTTCTTCCAGTTGATTGAACGGACTCTCAGATTTTAAGCCACTATTTTTTATCGCACGGACCTTGTATCGAAGCGCAGGAGCAAGGCGCGTTTCTCACAACCAGCGCGCTGACCCAGAAAACATATTCAAAGCCCCCCCCATCGCCTGCCTCCGAAGCAGCGTTTGTCTCATTTCTCTGTGCGTGATTGGCTAATTAAGGCTCTGGAGGCGGGGCTGAGTTTTTCAACGACCATGGCTCGAGACAAGAAGTTTGAGCCAACTGGGCTGGCAGAAAGTTGCAAGAACTTGATCAGCAGACGCAGACAGAGAAAGAGCACCGATTGGACGTTTCTTTCCGCCCCCTCCTCGCTGCTCGGCCACGCCCATTTAAGGTGAGCGGTGCAGTTTAGCGTGCGGGTCTATGTCGTTGGTGTTCATATCCTTGAAACGCTGTGAGTGTTGGCTTGGCTTCTTGTACACAGAAGCAGGCGGGGGAGTTGATCAGTTCCCACGCTTTGGCCGTTTCCTTATAGTCCAGGGGTGGGGAACCTCAGGCCCCAGGGCCGGATCAGGCCCCGAGGCCATCCGGTCCGGCCCCCGGAGAGATTGCCGGGAGGCCGCCCAACCGGCCCCTGGAGGCTCCGCCGGGTCCACGCGTCACCTCCAGAGGCCGGGAGAGGGCCTTTGCATGTCCTCCCCGGCCGTTGCCTCGACCCCTTCCCACCAGGCCATTGGCCATTTTGCAAATGCGTACCATGCCGATGAGTAGGCTTACCATATCCAAAGGGGGACAGGGTGCCTACACCTTTAACCATTGTAAAAAGAGGGAATTTGGGCAGGTGCAGCTCATAATGGAAGGGTGCAACAAGCTGCACCTGCCCAAATTCCCTCTTTTTACAATGGTTAAAGGTGTAGGCACCCTGTCCCCCTTTGGATATGGTAAGCCTACCGATGAGGGCAATCTCTTGCCCTCATCGGCATGGTACGCCGGAGGTGACGCGCTGACCCGGCGGCAGCTTCGGACGGTGAGCGCGGAGCCTCCGGAGGCCGATGGGGGGGCGGGGGCAAAAATTAATTAAATAAATAAAAATGGCGGCCGGCCCTCAAGCAAATTTCTAATATTTAAAACGGCCCTCACCAGGGAAAAGGTTCCCCACCCCTGTTATAGTCCCTAGTAGTTCCTAGTTAGCCATTTAACGGGCACAGTCCCTAGTACATAAGTTACCATGTACCGGTAGTTAGTTACCTAATACAGAGATATTAGGACATCACCCAAGTGCGCTTATTGGGGGTGGTAGAATACCAAAAGTTTCGCTCTGACTCCACAACAAATTATGGATTTATGGATTTGGGAATCCACTCCAGATTTGAATAATGAACTAAAAACATAAAGATCTGTGGCAAGAAGATAAAACGCTTTGAGTTTACTAAACAATAGAATCGTAGCAGGTAAACTGAAGTGTAAAAGTTGCAAGTTTCAGTGTTGGGGCATCGCCAACAACCAGGTTTCATAAAATCAGTTTGTTACAATTTATACTGCCTACTGTAGGGACTTACTACTGTCATGCAATGCAAACGAATGCAGAAGGCCTCCTCCACAAGCAAGGAAGTTACCATCAGGATAGACACATCCAGGAAGCCACCTGAGGTGGTTGCCTCCTCAGGCAGCAGGATACTAGAGAGTGCCCATCTCATCTGCCCACTTGTCTCTACTGCTGCTGCTTCTCCCACTCTGTGGATTGGGAAAGGAAGAGGGGGATGGTGCAGAGGAGGAAGTGTGGAGGAGAATGGTAGACAAAAAGCTCTTTCTAGCCAACCCTTCTCTTCTTCGCCACCACATTTCTTCAACTCGATCCCCTTTTTCCCATCCAGGGAGAGGGAGGCGCAGTGTTTGCATATCACCAGGTAATGGGGGAGGAAGCAATCTTGGGCCAGCCCTGGCTTCAATCCCATGCACACTAACCTGGGGGAAACCCCACTGGAAACAGTGGGGTTTACTTTTGAATAAACGTGCATTGGTTTGAGGCTGTGTGTGTAACTATTTACTTCTCTACCATGTATGACTCTTGCCTGATTCTTTCAAAGAGGATCATCTTGTAAAACCAGCTGTTGCTGTTCACCAGAAGGATGTTTGCACTCAGAATGTAGCCAAGTTCCTCTTTTTAATTCACTGGCCAAATTTTAGGTGATTGTGTTTTTTCCCCATCTACGGCTCCTCCGCCACCACTTTCCATTGGGCTTTTGATTTGCTCCTTCTGTGCTGCTTCCTTGATTTCCCCAACTTGCATTTCTTACCTATCCCCATGTCTAGATTGCCCCTTCTTTCTTTTCCCCCTCATTCCACCCAATCTTTTTGTTCCCCTGTATCAACCCTATAATTTTAGCTGCGTCATTGCCTATGTTTGTCGCAATAAAACCACTTCTGTGCTATGCTGTGACCTTAACCTCTTTTTGGGATGAAAGAAAGATCATTTGACTGCAGTGCTGCTGCTCTTGATGATGGGGAAAGATTGTGGGCCTGGTAAGCCAGGTAAATGAGAGTTAAAACAAGATATGTTAGGCAGCAAAACCAAACCTTTGTTGAAGAAAAGTGTTTCCAGGCAGGTAGTCTGAATTCATTGTCACAGGATGGCCAAGAGTGGAAATCAGATTCATGGAGAGACATGAGGTGCCTCTAGAGAGCTTATTTGTTACGGTCTCCACTGCTGGAGGGACAAAGTACTGTGACCTCTGGATAACTGAGAATGCCTGATAAGAGAACACTCTGCTATGTAGAACGTCTTTGTGATGCAACAATCCCATCTTCCATTAATATGGTTTCAGACATGATGAAGGGGTGGGGAACGCACACATCACATGGGAAGTCGTACCCCAAAGACTGTGTCACATCCCAAATCTTTGGGCTTGTGTCACACCCCAAAGATAATTCTAGAAGAATTCCTGTTGGTATATATTTCTCTTTAATCTTGTTCACAATTTACTTTATGCTCTGCCTACATTCAGGGTACCCTATTTTGTGTGGATGCATGATCAGTTTCTTAGAAGAAGAGAAACACAGGCGAAACGGGGCAGGG
The DNA here is from genome assembly GCA_026170595.1 of Plestiodon gilberti rubricaudatus. Taxonomy (NCBI): domain Eukaryota; kingdom Metazoa; phylum Chordata; class Lepidosauria; order Squamata; family Scincidae; genus Plestiodon; species Plestiodon gilberti. The sequence goes on from JANXHW010000002.1 coordinate 249,827,479, forward strand.
GGAGGGCAGGGAGGGGGCTGAACGGGACAGGGGGCAGATTGGGCCTGGGAGGGAGGCGGGATTGATGGTGGTGGCATGTGCCGTATCCTATCCCCCTTCCTGGGCCTGATCTGCCAACACAGATTGACATGGACTTGTACCAGCTATAGAGCTGGTGCAAGTCCAAGTCCACCTATTGCACATGCTGGGGCTTACCCCGAGGAGACCTCTCCAACATGCAAAATGCCCACCGCTGCTGTAGTCCGCCGCTGCATTGCCGCACGGGAGTTTAGTTAGGATTGGGCGGTTAAGCAATCAGAACTACAGTATTAAAGATAGGCTTACTCTGACTCCCTCCCCCCGCCCCGCCCCTTAAGGGCAAAACGGAGCGTCCCGGTCGGCGATATGGTAAGCCTAATTAAAGAACATGGTAATTAAAGATATGGTAAGCCTAATTAAAGAGCATGGCCAGAATATTTTTGGAGTGTGGGGTGAGATGGGAAAGGATGACCCCTGCCATTACAGAACATAAATGGGACTGATAACCCTTGGTCCATTGTCAATGGTTAGTATTGCCAACACAGACTGGCATCAGTTACCCAGGGTATCAGACATGAATTTTAATCTGTCCTATCTGGAGATGCCAGGAATTGAACCCGGGACATCCTATAGGCAAAAGAGGTGCTCTACCATTGAGACAATCATTTCCCAATAGCTTGCTTATTTGTTATTATTTATTAAGATCATTTATGAGTTGCCTTTCCACTCAGAACCTGATGGTGTGGGGGGGGAGGCTGTGGGGGGGGGGAAGCGGCAGATGTCTGTTCGCCACCCCCTCTGCTCTCCCTCAATCTGCCACCCAGTGCGAATGGGATTGTTCACTTCATGGATAGGCTGGTTCTGTCTGTCAAACCTCCACATACCCTGCTTCTTTTAAAGGAAGGAGCGAGAGTGCTGTGTTCCAATCCTCGGAGTGCAGTGATCTGTCTCCCTCACCTTGCTCCTTCCTCCACCAAGCCCTGTGAAGAAGCGTCGTGAGAAAGCAGCAGAGGGTCAGATCGCTGCACTCGGAGTATCGGAACGCAGGGATCCTGTCCGCATATCTGGCTCCTTCCCCCGAGATGCTTTCATTAAAACAAAAAATGTGGAGCACATTGAGGTCACTCCCAGCATGATCTGAATTGCCTGCTTTGTTTAAAGCACCTGCATCCACTGAGCTTTTGTTAAAACAAAGAGGAAGATACAAGATGGCTCATTGGCTCCTTCCTCTGTGCAGGCTCTTTAAACGAAACGGAATGCAGAGCATGCTGGGAGTTGCCGGTATGTCAATGTGCTCCACATTTCCTGTTTTGATGAAAGTGCCACAGGGAAGGGTGGGTAGGATCACTGCATTCCAGTTCTTGGAGCGCAGCAATCTGGTCCCCTGCTGCCTTCTCATGTTGCTCCTTCACCGGGCTTGGTGGAAGAAGGAGCAAGGTGAGGGAGACAAATTGCTGCACCCTGAGGATCAGAACACAGTGATTTCACTACTTCTTTCCCACAGGCTCTTAAAATGAAGCAGGAAATGTGGAGCACACTGGGAGCAATTCCAGCGTGCCCTTCATTTCCTGCTCTGAATAAAAAGCCCATGTGGAGAACATAAGAAGAGCCCTGCTGGATCAGGCCAAAAGCCCATCTAGTCCAGCTTCCTGTGTCACACAGTGGCCCCACCAGATGCCTCAGGGAACACACAAGACAACAAGATACCTGTGTCCAGTCGCCACTCCCTTGCACCTGGCACAGAGAAAACCCACTTCTAAAACCAGGAGGTTGCTTATGGCTTGTAACCTGTGATGGTCTTTTCCTCCATGAATCTGTCCAAACCCCTTTTAAAGGCATCTAGGCCAGATGCCATCACCACATCCTGTGGCAAGGAGTTCCACAGATGAGAAAGGAGCCAGGTAAGGAGTGCACCGGTATTGGGGAGACAGAGACGGCACTATGGGGCTGCTTTAGGCAGCCCTATAGCTTCAACCACCAACCCTGTTGACAGGCTTCACCAGTGAGCCCGTACCAATAAGATGAAGTTCAACAGACACAAATGTAAAGTCCTGTATGTAGGAACAAAAAATCAAAGGTAAAATACAGGATAAACCTAGCTTGGCAGCAGCATGTGTGAAAATGATCTAGATGTCTCAGTGGACAAGAAGTTGAACATGAGCCAGCAGTGTGATGCAGCTGCAAAAAAAGCAAATGCATTGCTGGGCTGCATTAGCAGAGGCATAGAGTCCAAATCATGAGAAGGAATAAATCCACGGAATACTGTACTAGTCAGACCTCACTTGGAATACTGTGTCCAGTTTTGGGCATCACATTTTAAGAAGGACATTGAAAAGCTGGAACTGGTTCAGAGAAGGTCCAGGCCAGAAAAAAAAATGTAGACCAGTGTAAATGTGCTGTTTTTCATTGATTTTATCAAATGCAATATTTGATATCTCAAAAACCTGATGTGATAGACAAAAACTGATGCCAGATTTGGAATCAGCGCCCCAAAATTACCTTATCATTAGAATACCTTATGCCAGAAAAAGTGTGTTGACCAGTGTTATCGTACAGCTAGATTTTTAAGACACTTGTTGTTGTTGTTCAGTTGTTAAGTCGTGTCCGACCCTTCGTGATCCCATGAGCCATATCCCGCCAGGCCTTCCTGTCCTCCACTATCTTCCTGAGTTCGCTCATTTTCATGTTCATTGCATCGGTGATGCTGTCTAACCATCTCATCCTTTGCCTTCCCCTTCTCCTTTTGCCTTCAATCTTTCCCAGCATCAGAGTCTTCTCCAGAGAGTCCTCTCTTCGCATTAGGTGGCCAAAATATTTGTGCATATCTGCGGCATTTCAAAGTAGACAACAGGTTTTCTAGATGGTAGGGAGAACGTACATTCTAGATAAGATTTCAGTCTTTATTCTTCCTGATGTTTTTAGTGCATGTGGTGTTGTGCTATTTAGGCCCTGTACAGAACACAAAGAATGATACCGTTGCTGCCCAAGAGGACTTACAACCCACAGGATTGTTCAACTGCAATGAAAAATACAAAAATGTTCAAATCTGACATTACTTGGGGACCAGCTATTATGGGAAAAGTTTGTAGTCTTCAAGCCCAATCCTATGCATGTCTACTCAGACATAAGTCCCATTTTAGTCAATGGAGCTTATTCCCAGGATGCTTAGGATTGCAGCCCAAGTGTGAAAGGCAAACCTTGTCCTATTTTTGTCAAAGTTTCATAGTTTCAGCCACCTTTGAGGGAGATGTGTTAGGCTAAGTTGGATCTCTGCCACCTTATGTGAGGAAGCTGGGAGAAGAAGGTATCACTGTTGGCAAAGTTATCAACATCTCCAAGCAGAGCAAGGAACTGGATAACCTTCAATATTTGGAAGCAACTAAGGAAAGACCACTTATACGAAGTAGGCATGAGAAGGCAGGGTTTCTTCCACATCTTTCTCGAGAAATCCTCCTCACATAGGCTAGGGCAGTGGTTCCCAAACTGGGAGCCGCAGGGGGGTGCCGCGGAAACCAGCCAGGGGAGTGCCATGGAATCCTCTCGGAAAACAGTGTAATGCCAGTTGGCAGCCATCAACATAATGTAATGGGGAGCTGCGGCCAATGGTCACCAATGGCTAAGGGGAGCCGTAGGTTGAAAAAGTTTGGGAAACACTGGGCTAGGGTGTGTATGTGTTACCATAGATTACTGTAAAGTTTATGAAAACAATTAAGAGGGGACAACCACTGATGGCAAATTAGGTATCACTCCTCTTTAAAGGTAAAGGTATCCCTTGACAATTAAGTCCAGTTGTGTCCAACTCTAGGGAGCGGTGCTCATCTCCGTTTCAAAGCCGAAGAGCCAGCGCTGTCCGAAGACGTTTCCATGGTCATGTGGCCGGCATGACTCAACACCGAGGCGCATGGAACGCTGTTACCATCCCGCTGACGTGGTACCTATTAATCTACGTACTTGCAATTTCTTGCTTTCGAACTGCTAGGTTGGCAGGAGCCGTCGCACGGATTCGAACTGCCAACCTTTCGATCGACAGCTCATGGTTCAGTGGTTTAACCTCGTAAGGTAACTGTTTTGATCAGTTTATTGTCTTTCCCTATTCTGTTCTATAGTACTATTTTAAAAAGAGGAGGCCAATTATATTTGCTCACTGAGGAATTCTGGGGGCAGAAAGTACAGTATATTCTACACATCCAGGTATTAATGGGGCCTGTTTGGCAAGAGGATGAAGGAGCTTCAGATAGTTTGCTGGCATGTCAAGGCTTATTCTGAACCTCCCACACTTCCCCCATATATCTCTTGGATATTTTGGTTGCATTCCTGGGGCAACAAATACGTAGAATGTATGGGAAGTTCTGTTGTCTGCTTGGCCTCTGATATTCACCCCTATTATTAATGAAGACAGATGGGTTGGCATTCAGAAAAGAGTGCAGTGCTGTCTCTAGAGAAAGAGTGGTATACTGCCAGCTAGCATAATGAGGATGACCTGGAATGTCTATGTGGGCAATCCTGGGAGGAAATGGAAGCAGACCTCTGTCAGGCTATTCCTCCCCTATTGTGGCAGGCGGGTTGCATACTCTTCGGGATGGGCCTGGAGTCTCAGGAATCAGTATCGGGTGATGCAAACAATCATGGAAATGTTGATAAGACCTCTGTGGTTTAATAATGTTCTGTCATGTCGGAAAATAAAATCCCCTGGAACTGTTTCAGTCAGAGCTGGCAATCCTATGTGGCAGCCACATATGTAGTCCTGTGCATACATCTACTCTCCAAGGTAGGGTAAGTGCATGAAGAGCTTCTCTGGAATGCACATGTTGGCCCTGCCCCTTCAATGATGCGCAGGCTAGCCCCGCCCTTCCCATGTCCAGTTGCAGCCATGGGGAAAAACCTCTACCCGTATTGAACCCGTAAAATTAACTCTTTGTCACTTATGATTGCAAGTTGTTGTGAGTCAGTGACTGCTTTAGTGTTAAAATATGGTGCTGTATTTTTAGGATAGTGTGTTTATAATATCATTTAATGTAGATATCCACATTTATTTAATATTTTCCTTCTGCAGGGCGTGATCTAACAACGGCTACAACAGGGGTTCTCAAGCTGTGGTATGGGTACCCCTAGGGATACATGGACCTCTTGCTGGGGGTACGCCAAACCCTGCCCTTTATCTGCCTCATCAGCAGCTAATTAAGTGTTAATTAACATGGATTTTAAATTGTGATTATTTTCGGAGCCCTTCTGTCTCTCTGATTTTGGTTTTGGGCTTATGTTTGTAGTTTGGAAAATGTGCTTTGGTGGAGTGGGGGTTTGGGAAGTGTGATGGAGAAAAAAAAGAGATCCTTGCATCTCTCTCTCTCTCTCTCTCTCTCTCTCTCTCTCTCTCTCTCTCTCTCTCTCTCTCTCTCTCTCTCTCTCACACACACACACACACACACACACACACACACACACACACACACACACACACACACACACACACACACACACACACAGAGTTAAATAATACATTTTTTCCTTATGCCAGAAAAAGTGTGTTGACCAGTGTCTTTGGAACAGTCAGTTCCATTATCAATCACTGATAAACTGATGCCTCCACTGGTTTCTATCTCCACCCACCTAAACGTTTAGTGTCATCCGCAAACTTGGCCACCTCGCTGCTTATCCCCAACTCCAGGTCATTTATGAACAAGTTGAAAAGCGCCAGTCCCAAGACCAATCCTTGGGCACACCGCTTTTCACCTCTCGCCATTGTGAAAATTGCCCATTGACACCCACTCGCTGTTTCCTGGTCTTCAACCAGTTCCTAATCCATAAGGGGACCTGCCCTCTTAAGGCTGAAGCACACTGGCTGCATTCTGCGTGTGTGCAGCCCGTTGCGGCCGGCTGCGTTTGCGTTCTTTCCGTCTGGAGACAAGTCTCACTGAACGCTGGGAGCCGCAGAGAGGTCCGTTTGCATTGACACTTCCCCTCAACTTTGGCTGTGTTTCTCGTACCGCACGCAGAACACCACGCAGACCGCAGCCGGTGTGCTTCAGCCTTTATTCCCTGACTGTGGAGTTTTCTCAGGAGCCTTTGGTGAGGGACCATGTCAAACGCCTTCTGAAAATCCAGATATATAATATCCACGGGTTCTCCCGCATTACTAGAAATAATTAAAGAATTGCTTCTAGTGAACTCATTCTTCATATATGGCTGAACATGGTATATATTGCAGTGCAACAGGAGTAGAGACTATTCATAAATGTTTTATATAAAAAAGCCAACTACTTTACATACTGATTACATAGTTCTTTCTCGTGCCTGATATAAACATGCCACAAATAAGAATGCATAAATAAATAGTTGTGGTGCCAGCACTGAGAGCCAGGAGTGCCCTCAGCATGCAGAGGTAATGCTATCAGGTTTCCCTCTTTCTCAATTGCTCCGGAGAGGCAGAGAAGCCTGTTTGCTTCAAGAGCCACTGCTGGCTGCTCTGCCAAAAAGCTAATTCTGTTATTGATGGAACAGAAGGTGTCATGATGATATTCTTTATAATAACTTCTTGCTGCTGGCTCAGAAACATGTTCTTTCCTAGGGAGGAGCCATAGCTAATTAGTAGCAGTAGATGTGCTTTGCATGTGGAAGGCTTCAGGCACAATCTCAGACGTCTGTCTCTCCTTAAAGGACCCCTGGTCGAATGTTGGCCTGCGTTCCTGAAAAGCTGCTGCCAACCACAGTACTGTAAATGGCTGGAGGATGGACAGCAGGTATGACAGCAACGAGGCTTGATGATTCAGAGCAGGGGTGGTAAATTGTGGACTATCGGCCAGTTTGGAGTATCAGTAATGCCTGCTAGTTGCTGGGATTCTTGCAACATACTACTAGTAGGTTGCAGTAGTATGTCAAAGGCCTAAAACAAAGTAGAAATAGCACAGAGATGAACACACACACACACACACACACACACACACACACACACACACACAGCCCTGCCCACAAGTTTACAGACTATTTCAGTTGTGATGTTGGAACATGCTGAGTGGCCCCAGTTGTGCAGGCAGTGCCTCATCAGCCCCCAACCAGATCTAGTTAATTCTGTTCAATCATGGATCTACTGTATAAGCAGAACTTCTGGGTTCTTTTTCCTGGATTTGGGAGGACAGCCAAATCTAGTGATCAAAGAGCTGATATTGGAAATCAAGATCCTTGGGCTCCTAGGTAGGTTGGGAAGAAGAGGATACAGCTTCTGGTAGCCCAAACCCCTGTTTTGGGGGGATGTCCCCATAGGAGCTGTGATTTCTTGGAGGGCTGCAGCATTTTATGCACCTGTATTGTTCCTATCACTGAAGGCAGGTTGGTCAGTGGCCAATTGTTTGGACCCATTTGACCCAGTAGGTAAGCTGAGGCACAGCACAATCCTGTGTAACCTTGCACTGGTGTAACAGATGCACTGGTGTAAGTGCACTTATGCCAGTGTAAGTGCACTTACACTGGTGCATCTGCTGTTACACTGGTGCAAGTTTACACGGGATTTGCGCTGGTAGTGTGGTGGTTAAGGGTCAACCTAGAAGCTACGGGATACACAGGGTTCCAAATTGGGGGGGGGGTCAGGGGGACGAACACATTGGCAGGAGAGAATTACGGAGATGCTTAAACCTTCCCCCATCCGCCAGTTCCCCTTTGAGGATCTCCCTTGTCAGTAGGGGAGTTAAAACTACAGTAGTTTTAATTTAACTCCCCTTCCTCCCAAACTGGACTCTGAAACCAGAACTAAGCCCCACTGGGAGAAAACGATTTTGGGGGTGAGGGGAGGGTGGGATTGCTAAGCAAGAATTAGGAGGCATGGGGGGGTTAGGCATCCCTCCCTCCCACCAATCCTCCTTTGCAAGTGGGACCATGTGTTGCCAAGATAATGCCCAGTTGCACCCTAAGAAGGTGAGCTGATCTCAATTTAAGGCTTAGCTAAGACTTAACTGATGTAATAAATAGCCTTAGGTAAGCTGCAGTTTGCTCAGTTTCACCCCCACATCTGCAACCGGGTGAGGCAATACTGGTCTACCTTACACAGGGCTGTTGTGAGGATTGATGAAATAATGTACTGGAAGCATTTTGTACCCATGAAATGGGTGGCACAAAGACCTTTGTGTGGAGGAAGAAACTGTGAAGCCACAGAACACTTTCAATGGGAACTTGAATGTGGAATGGGAGAACCAACTATCCCAGGATCCTCTGGGCTGAGACAATGGGAAATTGCCTGTATAGCATTTGATGGTGACCTACCTGTGGGAACATTCCTTTGAAACTCTTTACATGTAAGCTCTTTACATTCTTTCTCAGCTCTGCAATTTAAAATGCTATAAAGCCCAAATGTGAAACTAGCCTAGTGTGTTGACCCAGTATTTGGGGGGGGGGGGAGCCCTAGTGGATGGAGGGATTTGGGTGTGGTGTTTACTGGATTAGAACAATGGAAACTACTGTTCTATAATTCCATTCCTGACTTTGGGAAAAGAACAGTGTCCATTGGTGAGAGCTTTTTCATCATGCCTATCTTGTCTTGCCAAACTCCCAGTAGGAGGATGTTCGCCAAACAATGCACCTGCCCTGTTGAAATAGCAAGGAAGGCACTCCCAGGCAGGTGATAGCAGAGGCACCACACCCTGCCCATCTGGGAAAACCAGCCCTGTATCCCAACAGAAAGGATATAAACCCTTTGAGAGCATCTGGAGTGATTTGTCTCTCTGCGAGGAGCTCATCCTAATGATGCAGGACCCTGATCGTGTCGTAACCAAAAGGGTGAAAGCCAGCTTGAGCAGGATGCCTCTTGGGGTGAAATTTGCCTTCATCTTGGTAGTAACACTGCTTCTTCCAGGTAGGTAAATGACATGGCGAGCCAAAGAAGAGAACATAATGTGGAGACAATTAGCCTTGAAAACATGGAGCTGGTTAAGGGGCTGCAAACACTTACCTGGAAGTAAGTCCCATTGACCTCAGTGGGATTTACTTCTGAGTATAGACATGGCTAGAATTGCACTGTAGGACAGCTAGGAGCTGCCCAGTATAACAGGTTTCCAGGTATTTCTTGACAATGATAATGTGTTTAAAAAAATGACACATTCAATCCAGTCTTTTGGCAGGGGCCGAATCTGGATGTTTGAGGGATGCTGAGCAACACCAAGTACTAATAAATGTCTTCATTCTTGACTACCCACTCCTTACTTCCAGTAGTTTGAAGTATTCATCTTCTTCTTCTTCTTATGTTATAAATTCAGCTCATTCTTCTTGCACCAGATTGCTGCGGGAATTGTAGCAAATGTTTTATTGAGACTGAGTAGCAATTAACATGCTTTATATCGTACTTAGATTTTTTTTAATTTTAAAAACAATAAACCTTTGGTATAGGTTTGTCTGAGAGATTTTGGCTTGTCCAAAGCCATCAGATGAGTGTCATGGTTGATCAGAGATTTGAATTATTTCAACAGAAGAGATTTAAGCAGGTGCTTAATCCTTTTTTTTTTTTTAAATCAGTTGGATGTAAAAGTGCTTCACTTTGGTTAGAAGTGCCTGTGTTGCTGTTACATCCTTTCAGTAGCACTTTTCAGCCTACCTAGAGACATTATAGTTCTTATTTGCATTGTACTGATGATGGTAGAGTTTGGCCATGGGCGACCAGGAGGTGGAAATTCCAGTTCATCCATGAAGCTCATTGGATAGCCTTGGGCAAGTCAGCCTAGCCTCATTGAGGATAAAAGAGAACAGAATGGTAACGCATGCATCCTATACAGTGAAAAGTGTCCTAGAAGTTGATTTGGGATTCTGCCATTGCCTTGCTGCCACCGTCATATTTGACTGGAAACGTGGGTTAATATTCATTGCATTTTTATCCCACTTCTGTGATGGAACTGAAGGTGGGGTACATTGGTTTTCTAAAACGTTGCCCATTAAGGCACTGACCAGACCCAGACTTGTAGGGTTGCTACATCTTGTGCCTTCAGACCATGCCCTGAGATTTTAGACCTATTCATGCATGGATTGTATGCATGTACAGGTCTCTGTATGCAGGAATCAGCGGTCATGTGAATAGCTGATGGCACAATCCTAAGTCCAGACCAGCAGCGCGACTTCGCCGCCGCTCTAGGGTGTTGCAAATGTGCCGTAAGGCATGTTTGCAGCACCCAGAGAGTAAGGTGCCAGTGGAGAGGCTTGCACTGCTCCTCTGGTGCCGCAGACCACAGCAGCGCCACGGCGGACAGGTGAGTCTCCACAGGCAGCGGAGGGGCAAGGGAGGGGGGACGGGGTATTCCAGGGGGTGGGATTGGAGGATCAGGCCTGGGAAGGGGGAGGGATCAGCAGAGGCCTCCTCCGCCATATCCTATCCCCCTTCCCCGGCCTGTTTGGCCATACATGGGCCTCTCAAATGAACGCCAACAAGGACCATCGGGGTGGCTGGAGCATTACTCGGAGTAAAGAGACAAACATCCCTTTACTGCGAGGAGGCCGCTGGCTGCGCTGGAGCAGGCCCAATCCTGTGGATGCAGCGGGTGCTTTATGTGTGCCACCGCGTCTTCCTAGACCGGATACGGTACTCACTTGCTGCCCATTACTCACTTTGAAAGTCAACCTGGGGACTGAACTCCTAGAAAAGGCAGAGGGCATATTCATGTACTGCTATATGCACACTGAATATAATGTGTCAATAATTGTATGTGTGCACAGATCAACAATCATGTGAACACTGTACACAGATTGTACATGTGATGAATATAACATATGAATAGAGTTATAATATCTGTGTTTTCATTGGCACACCAGGCTTGGCTCTGGGCCAAGTGAGGTTGCTGATGCTGTTCTGTTCCCTCCCACAAAAGAAGGGAGTGCTTGTCCAGTTTGCTAGCTGGCTGAAACCAGATTTTTCTGGATTGGATCGGTTACCTCAGGAATGCCACAGTGATCCTGCCCACAGGGTGGAGGCATTGGGGAGGATCCGTATCAATGCCCTAAGCAGGCCAGAAAGTGGTGGTAACAATGGTGCCAGGGTCGCCCTCGCTATTGGGATGCAGCCCCGCCTCATTGATAGCACGGGCTGTGCTGATGCCAGGAATCTCCCACAAGAGGAGGGAAGACTCCTCTTTGTACATCCATTCCCATTGTACTCCCCATTGTACATCCATTCTGCGCCAGCTTGCCATGCACTCTTTATGGGGGAAGCATGGGTGATAGGAACACAACTCTCCTGACAGCTGGGCACAGAGGCAGATCTCGCTGAGGGAAAGAGGAGGAGGAAGGGTGGTAACCTCAACCCCCTCCCCTGGAAGTCTGAGGCTGAGAATTCCCTGGAAATCCTGGAATTCCCACAGGATCCAAGTGGGTTCACCCATCTCCAGTTTTCTCTCAAAACTGCCCTGTGAGGTAGGTTAATCTGAGAAAGTAACATGGTAGGTTAATCCGGCCACAAGTAACATGGTGAGCTGAACGGCAGCCAGGCTGTGAGCAACCAGTGTCCCATGTTCAAATACTGCATTTAGGGACCTATGTGCACAAGTATTTCAGTGCATGGTTGCTGTCCTCGCAAAAAAGGACATGTGTGACTGCTGTGGCATGCTAAGAATCTGGAATTCAGTCCGTGTTATGCTCCATTTCCAAAGATGGTTTAATCAGTGGTTCACCAAGATCAGCTCAATTTGTTCTTGTGCCAGTGTGGTTGTGAGGTTGAGGCTCAAATAGCAAAGTGGCTGAGGAACAGTCCTCTTAGTTTGCTAGTGAGCCTTGTTTCCCTTCACCAACCGTCTCAACACTTTTGTTCTGTGATGATTCTAGCATGATGGAATATCATGAAACTGCAGAACCCTGAATCAGATGAGGAAGAGATCTGCCTTGAACACTATATGTGATAGCATTTTGCTGATCCTTCTACAAAGCATACTACCCAAGACCTCCTTAGGCGGCATGCCAAATGCTGCCCCCCCTTACCCAGTGATGTGTCAGCCTTTTTCTCTCCAGAGGCATCGTTAGGGGGGCGGGGGGCACCACCCCAGGCGCCAGGGCGCCAGGGGGAGTGCACTTACCCGGCATCAAAAATGGTGGCGGTGGTAGCGAAAACGCGTGTTTTCGACCCAGTGGCGGGTCGGAGATTGGCTCGCCCGCCCAGGCTGTTTGTGGTTTAAATTGGGCAGAAAAACACTCCAGGGGTTGTTTTTTCACGCTGAAAAAACAGGAAGCGGCCCAATTGGGCCGAAGGGGGCGGGGCTTGGGCGGTCACATGGGGTGTCATGTGACCCCCTGGTTTTTCTCACTCTCCAATGAACATGCCACTGTTTTTCTCACTCTCCAATGATCTAGTTCAGCACTCTCCTCCCCTCTACATTTCCTCTTCCTCTCTGTCCCCCCCCCCCGTTCAATTCAAGGAGTGCAAGTAGAAGGAGGTGCAGTGAAGGCAAGTAGGCGAATAGGGATGGGTGCCCCCACCCATCTGTTGCCTGAGGTGACTGCTCCAGTTGGCCTTGTGGATGGGCCAGCCCTGCCCCACATTCCAAATCAATCAACAGGAGAACATCCCTTAAAGTATGAATAGCATTAGTCACCTGCAGTTGCTAGGCGGTCCACTAGAAATTGGCCAGTTTATCTTCTCCCCACTCATTGCTTTACCTTATTTGTTAATTAAGTATTTATTGGCAGACCAAAAAATTTGCAAACAGTAAAAGGAATTATTAAATTAATTTTACCCAACCAATTGCAAAACAATATGTAGTCAATGGAGGGAGACTCAAAATCATGAACTTGAGGACTTCTTTTATGTTCTTGATTTTGTGTCTTCCTGTTTATTGAAGACTCTGTTGGAATCACGCTCAGGGTCCATCTAGTCCAGCATCCTGTTTCCAAAAATGGTTAACCAGGTGCTTCTGAAAAGCCCACAAACTGGGCATAGGCAACATCGCTCCCACTTTTGCCCCCCGCAACTGGTAATCCGAGACTTACTGCCTCTGGTATGGTGATTCCATTTGTTTTTCATAATTAATACTTTTGATAGACCGCCATCAATTTGACTAATTCCTTTTAAAAACCAACTAAAGAAGTGGCCTTCAGCACTTCCTGTTGCCTTGAATTCCATAATTTAGGTATTCGTTATGTAGAAGTTCTTTGGTTTGTCCTATACTTACTGCTAATCTATTTTACTGGGAGACGCCAAGTTCAAGATTAACATGAAACTGAAAAGCAGAATGAGGACACATTTCAATCAAATGTAAAGCAAATCAAATCCCACTGATTTCCATGAGAGAGTGAAGAATGTGCTCAGTGGCCCAATCCTATCCAGGGCCTATGGCAGCGAATCTCACGATCCGCTGCCATAAGTCCCAGTCTGTCGCTGCAAAAGCCATACCAGTGTCATGCGTTTCAGGGCTACCATTGCAAACTCCTGGAGGCCCCATGCGCGTGCCAGCGACTCAATCAGCCCGCACTGGAGCAGGTAAGGTGGTGGCGAGGACATTTCGGGGGAGGAGTGGGACAGGGAGTGGTCTGAACCAGGGGCAGTTTGGGGGCAGGAGCGGATCTGGGCAGCAGCGGCGCTCGCCAAGATCCTGCCCCCTTTTCCCGGTCTGACACATGCCCCCCCGGGGATCCTTGAACTTACACCAGCTAAATAGCTGGCATAGGCCCAAGGAAATGCATTGGTGGCCAGGCGGTTTTATGGGAAAGTAAGTAAAAATGATTTTTACTTGCCTCTTCCAGGCTGTCTGGTCATGCACACAACACACACAACACACACAAACACAACATGCTGCACATGCTCCAGCATGCAAGACCTGTTTTAATCCCTCAGTACCCGAGTTCCTACAGAAGAAGAGCTAAAGGTGACAACAACTTAATTGGTTTCAAGGTGGAGCCTGATAGTTTTAGAAGGGAGATTTACAATTGAAATGATTTACATGAAAGTTCACTGCTCACATTTTACACAGGGGGCAGAACTGTGTGGGTTCTGTTCAGAATGTCACTGAAGTGATAACAAACCCAGGTGTTAAGAAGTTGTTTGTGTCCTCCTGCTTCAGGGTACGTGTCTGAACTGTGGCCCAAAGATGGGCTTCCTTTCTTTAAACTTGAACAAATAAGGCATTGCTCATGTACCGCTGAACGTTCAGTCAGATACTTGGCACCAGGTCTGTCCGTCCCGCCTCAGTGTTTGGTTGAACAGTGAACCTCATCATCTACTGAAGTAAGTAGGGCAAAGCTTTGTTTTCATATCGCCATCAGAAGAAGTTAATCAAAGGATTAACTTCTGATGAGGACACTATTTGCATATTGAGGGCCAAACTAGACGTGATGTTAAATGTGTCTAGTTGGTAGGTTTTGTTTGACTTAAAATAACAGCTGTGGGGGCCCCCATGTCTGGACTGGGGCCTGGTATTGAAGTAGAGGCAGTTCAATGTAATTCAGTGCCATTTTCCTGCCAAAGATCCCATGGGAGGTTGCTATGGGTGCCCAAAGGTGCCATTTGCCTGTAGCAGTTGAGGGGGATAATTTGCAGAATGAAAGAGTTAAACCCCTTTGACTTCCATGCTGTGATTCCAATCCAGATTGTGCCCTTGTGCAGCTATTTTAAGATTTAAAGATCCTCCCAAACTTGACAATGATGCATTTTAATATTTTGTCTTGTTTGGACCCAAAGCCTGTCCACACTCAGCAAAACTGTTTGCAAAACCATATTTTTTACCCTCTTAGGAAAGCCATTACGAAGTTGTGAATTCAAATTTTGCTCTCTTCTTACCTGAATGGTAAAGCTCTTTAAGGCTACAATCCTATGCACCCTCCTGCGACTTACTTCTAAGTAGACAAACATAGGATTGTGCTCTAACTCTCTCTTAGACCATTGCCTTTGTATTTGTGACCAGGGCGGTACTGAGAACGTGATGCACTGTTTGCTTTATTGCCCTTGATACAATGTCCCATTTATCAGATTTTGTCAGATCTCTTATTACCTTGATAGTTTGAAAAAGGTCTGTCTTGCTGCTTGATGACAAGCGATGGCCTATACAACATTTGTTCTAGTGACATTTGTTGCTATGTCTGAATGACACATTTCTATAAGACATTTCTAGCAGAGTGCAAATTATCTCAATAGCAAGACTTGAATTGAATTTAATCAATTCTGCTTTGGGAATCACTTGGGTTTAGACTCCCTATATCCAGCCAAATTCAGCAAGTGAAACTTTTCCAGCCTGGAGGTGCCTGTGATCTACCTGTTGATTTTCTGCCTGTGAAAAGTATAGACGCTATGCCAGAAAACAAGGTGGCAGCCACACCGGGATGATACAATACTGTTTTTCAGAGAACACAATGTGGGTGGTACCTTAGTTTATTGAACTGGGAAGCTCTCTTTAATCTCTGTCCTAAATAGCTGGGATATTCCTGGATGTGGAAATCGGCTAATATGATTGATGGAATTCGAGATGGGAGGAACCAGTGTGGAAACTAAAGTCAAACTATCTACTTAAGAATAATTACGTGGATTCCAAGCATTGATACAGAGACCGTATGTCAGTCATGGATTTAAGGATAACAAAGGTCAAGCCTATCTTAGCCAAGGATCCACTTAGTGATCTTGGGCAAAATGTGCTCTCCTGACCTTTGTCTTCCATCTGTTAAATGGGGATAACAGTGACCCATTTGATAGGACGGGTATTGAGAATACATAGATAAGGAAGTTTTGTCACCTGCCCTATGCCTTGTGGATAAGGTGAGGCATATACCTAAACAAACAGTCACTTGGAAATAATTGGTTGATGCGTGGGTTGCTGTTTGTGCTGTCAATAGGACAACACCTTAGTAATAGAGAGCAAACCTGTATATTGCGAGACATCACATGGTACAGCTCTTCTCAGACTATACCATCTGAGCATACATGTGTGTAGGGGGTGGATGTTTGAGTGCTTTTTCACTTATATCTTGCTATACCCTGGAAAGTTACCATGATATGGTCAAACTAGTCAAAGATGTATTTCTTCTTTTAAAGCTTTTTTTTTTTAACACAGCCATGAGGAATCCAATCCAGATTGCGATTGCTTTCTCCCCTGCTATTTGTACACATATTTGTGTTATTTTGTGCTATTTGTGTTATTTTTTTTCTCTTGGATCAGCTCGGGTGGGGGGAGTGATTTTTATGGGGAAAATGACACAGGGAAAGGGGTTAAACGCCCTCCTGTGTTGTGGTGTTGATTCAGATTGGGGACCCCCACAGATGCGAGTGTTGTTTTTTTAAGAGGCATACATGTGATAACATATTTCATGTAGCGTTTGATTTTCAGAGAGAAAGGTTTTGGGTCCCAGTGACAGGACTTCTTCATAATGTGAACATTTGCCCAAATCATCGTCGTATATGAAACACCACGTCCTTGTTCCCAGCTCTGAGACTCATTGGATGACCTTGGTCATCTCTATCGCTCAGCCTCAATTTTCCCATGTGTAAAATACATACAGGTGGCGAAGAACCATGTGAATTTTAGAAAAAGTGTTATTACAATTTAATGTATAATTCGTAGGAGAAGCTCTATTTTTGGGACACTGGACACTGATATGGCTGTCTAGGCAGTGATGTATCCCTGTGATCAAGCCTGGTGTCAGCCCACTTTTGTGCAAATGCTGGCACCCCAGAAAATCATGGATGATACTGTACATGGCGGCCCTGTAAATTCCTCCCCTTCTTGGTACTGGAGTGCTAGGAAGGTTAGAGACACCATTTTAATTCCTCCACAGTGTCCTCATGTACTGTCACTCTGGATCACTACACTGCAGGTGTTGTGAGGGAATTAAAATGGCGGCTTCAGCCATCCTGTTGCTGAGAGGAGTGCCATTGCTCACCATTGCCCTCATGGTCACGGCAGTCCACTGCTCTGTCCATGGCTCTCTGATAAGTCCAGGGGGCTACCAGAGGGCATCCACTGCCCCCTCAAACCTGAAGCCAACCCCGCCAGTGATTGGAGAAACACCTGGATGAATACTTGCTAGGCAGAGCTCACATTGTATTGAGGTCTGCGTGTCTTGGTGTATAGATCCATTGGTTCATATCTTTCTCCTTTGTGGCCCTCCCAGGTGTGACATCGAAGAGCATTCGAAGGTCTGTTGAGACAGCTGTCACCCCATCTCCCAGTGTGGCAGAGGTACCCAAGGCTGATCATCTTGAAAAGGAGGCTGCCCTTGAGAAACATGAGCTTGAATCCAATGAAATTGTAACAGATTCCAGTGAAATGGGATTGGTTCCATTTGATGATTCCTTGAATTATGATGCAACTGAGAATAATTTACTTGCTGAAAAAGAAGCCACCGACACCCTGCCAGAAAAGACAGAAGAAACCAATGAGGAGACGGCCACTAGCTTTGAAGAGGACCCCAATACTGAAACAGAAGCCAATACTGTTGAAGGCGGAGACCCAGCTGACCTAGATAATGATGATGATGACAACGATGTTGCTGAAGATGAAATCGCCAAAGCTGCTGAACTTATGAACCTCATTGTCAAGAGAGCTGCTGAGGAGGGCGACAAGGTTGGTGATCTACAGGCTGATTCAATGGATATGGATAATTTTCAGTTTTCAGATTTTCCCAAACTCATCGAGCCTCTTATGAAAGCTTTGTCCAGCTCTTCAGAAAATGAGGCTCCTGAGGTTCCCTCAGAAGATGATTTCTTTTTTTGGTTTCCTGCCGTGAGGAAATTTCTGGAATTTGCCATGGAGAGTAATGCAGCCAAACCAACAGGTGTGCCAACAAACAGCACTGCGAAACCAGCGAGAAGATCTGGTTTCTCGACTCCTTCAGAGCCCTCGCGACAAATAGCCCCTGCCTCTACACCATCATCTGAACCCGAGGTTCTTCCCGTAACTCTGCAGGACGTGTTTGTCACTCCCGTGTTGCCAACCATCGCTGAACCCCTTTCAGCTCTTCAGCGTTCTCTCTCAGATGCCCCAGACTCTGAAGAGAGAGTTTCGTAAGCAGACCATGATTAATTATCCTCATCTTGGAGAGTGAGGAAACAGCGGAGGTAGTTAAGGAGGATGGGGGAGTCTTTTCCTCCCTCATAGTTCAAATTAGTCCTCAGGATCACTTGTATTTCTGATTTAAGGAAAGGTATCTAAAAATAAGCACAACAAATGCTTTTAAAATACACTCTTTTTTGCAATTTAATCTTTAATATTTCCAAGAGTAGGGCTTTGAGCTTTGTGGTGGATTTTAACTGTATGATGTAACTCTTCGATGTTATCAACAACTGTGTAAATCCTGAAGCAGTAGGCAAGGGTCGAACAGAAAAATAAAGCCAAGATTTAAGTTCTTAAGTTTTCTTGGCCGGTGCATATTACAGAATTAAAAACAAAGTCAGGGAAAGATATGTTTTTGTCTTTTAATAACTGGCCAGGTCACCCGGAGAACTTTGTTTTTAATTCTGTAATAAAGTCAAGATTCTTCTACAACCTACGCCTAGATCTCGCAGGAGCTAGCGAATTAGATTGGTGTGCGGACGGATAAGAAACAGACCTTCAGGAATTCGTTTTTTCAGTTGGGAGTGGGCTCTGGTGTGTTAATGGTGAGCTAAAAGCCAGAACTTTCTAGGATCTACCCTCAGTATTATGAGCACACCTGGTGAACTCCAGTGAGGAGTCCCTCCATAGGAAACATTTTTGGGACAGGCAACAGTGCTTTGTGAATGTTGGAATATTTGGTTCAATAAAGAGATAATAATACCTAAAAGTGCCTCTAGTTATTATTGTGTGTGAGAGTCCATAGAATGGAAAGGCAATTTGGAGCCCCCCTCCGCCCCTTCCCTGCACTTACAAAGATCACTGCATGCGTGCAGCCTCACAGTTAGACCCCTCTTCTGCCTGCAGTTATGCTTTGGCTCCCAACATCCTCTGCACCTGTTCATTCAAACAGAAGAAGTGCAGACTTTGGAAGGTGGATTAAGAATAAACTAAGATGGGAGTCAGAAATAAGTATTATAAAGCAATACATAGTCTCTGTGTTGTGTGCTGTGTCAAACAGGGTGATTAAGCATAGACAAGCACCCTCACATAAGCTTGGCAGAACCCGCAAGAAGCCTTCTCTCGGGCTAGCTGGTGAGCCAGGGCAATGTCCTCTAACGCCCTGTCCTTGGAGATGTCCACCCTTGACCTGCCCTGCTATGCCTTAAGGAACCCAAGGATAAAGCATACATGCTGCATGCTTGCCTAAACGTCTTGTCAGGAAAACATGTAGGTTGTTATTGAGCTGTCAATCGAAAGGTCAGCAGTTCGATTCCCACGATGGGTTGAGTGCTCGTTGCTTGGCCAGCTCCTGCCAACCTAGCAGTTCCAAAGCATGTTAATGCGAGTAGATAAATAGGTACCGCTTGCGGGAAGGTAAACAGCACTCCGTGTTCCAGCTGCATGCTACGCGCTGCGGCAAGGAGAGTCACGCCGGCCACATGACCACGGAGGCGTCTTTGGACAACGCTGGCTCTTCGGCTTTGAAATGGGGATGAGCACCACACCCTAGAGTCGGACACGACTGGACTTAATTGTCAGGGGTCACCTTTACCTTACAGTTACACAACTGCTTATCTAGGATAACCTCATATTGTTGATGTGTATGATTGCATGATGAAGGTATATAAACCTGTGTCTTACCTCATATCGGGGTGCGAGCTTATCTTGCACCCCTTGCACACAACTTGACGTCCTTGTGTAAAAGGAGTAAGAATAAAGAGTCTGTGTTTTGAGTCACTGTGTCACCCACCCAGCTTCCATGGGAGGGGTGCGCGCAGGAGCACGAGAGCAGTGGGCAGTGGATTCAGGTGGCACAGAGGCATGTGCCATCCCTCCTTAAGACCATTCTACTTACCTAGTCTAGTTTCCAAGTGTTCCTGGTACTCTGCTATGGTTCAGAGTTGGGTAGCGCATTCTTCACCTCCAAAGAGAGGTCTTGGGAAATGCCCCCTCAGCCTGGGAGATTCTGGGACTGTCAACCTGGCTTGACATCATTATCAGAGGAGTCACTAGTAACAGGGTCTGAGGCCAGCACACCTGTTGCAGCCAATGTTGTGTTTAGATCCCCACTGTTATCTGAAATATTCAGCTGAGATAATAGTACACCTTTCCAAACATTAGGTAAAACAAATGACAGTTTATTGATTTATACGCCACCCCACATGACACATTAAAGCGTGGGTGTGTCAGACATAAGGGTTGGATGCTGCCCATGAATATCTTCTGTCATTTGCAGCTAATGAGTTCCTGAGTGAGAAAAAAGTGCTTATTTTTGGTCGTCATAAGCTTAATGACATCACTTCCTGCTTAATGACATCACTTCCGGCCCTCAGCAGACACCATGAATGCTGTTCGGGCCACTGTATGAAATGAGTTTGACACCACTACACTGAAGTATCTCAAAATATTTACTAATGTATATTCGCCTTGGAGCTAAGCTTCTGATTAAAATGGCCAGCCATTTAACTAGGTGCCCCAGAGGAGGAGTAGAAATCTGCACAGATCTTCAAAACGCAAACTATCTCTAATCCCACAATTAGTTTTGTATTATTTGGCTACATAAAGCAAGCATAAGAACATAAGAAGAGCCCTGCTGGATCAGGCCAAAGGCCCATCTAGTCCAGCTTCCTGTATCACACAGTGGCCCCACCAGATGCCTCAGGGAGCACAAGACAACAAGATACTTGTATCCTGTCGCCACTCCCTTGCACCTGGCACAAATAAAACCTACTCCTACAACCAGGAGGTTGCTTATCCCCATCATGGCTTGTAAGCTGTGATGGAATTTTCCTCCATAAATCTGTCCAATCCCCTTTTAAAGGCATCCAGGCCAGTTGCCATCACCACCTCCTGTGGCAAGGAGTTCCACAAACCAATTACACGCTGGGTAAAGAAATATTTTCTTTTGTCTGTTTTAATCCTCCCTCCACTCAATTTGAGTGGATGTCCCACTCAAATTGAGCATCTTCTGACTATTTTTTTTGCAGTTTTTTGTAGGTGATTGCCACACTTTAGCTGCTGATACAACATACTCCAAAGATTTTTCAATTTGTGAATTGATTTGAACATCCATGCACTTTAAGACAAGAGGGATGAGTTGCATGGAAAAGAGCTAGTGTATGGTCACAAGGGGCCTGCAGCAATGACCCACTTACCCTCCGTCAGGGAAATGGACTCCTGGGAGAAGGCCAGCTGACCAAGGGGATCTAATAGTTAGGGCACATGCACCCCTTCCTGCTTTCTCTTTTACTGGACCAGCAGCTGAATGGGGAAAATGCCTTGGTATTTGGTATCTGCTGCCTTCACACCATGTTACAGAGACCAGGTAGTGGAGTGCTTTTTCGGGGGAAAAATCCCAGGAGAGCACCGAACCGCAGGGATTCTTATTAAAAATCAAACCCACAGTAGCATCTGCAGGGTGAAGAGATGTGACAGTTCACCTGTGAACATGGACTAGTCAGAGCAAGGGTCAAAATGTAACTTGTTCATTAAAAATCCAAAAGAAAAAGGGAATTAACAAAATGGGAAAAGAAAGGTGGGTAGTAAAAGTATAAGAAGGCTGATGGACAATACCTGAAAAGCACAAAGAAAAGTTTTCACCAAATGAATGCAGTAACCAGTAAATCCCAGCAGATGGAGCTGGGATGCCACTGAAACTCTCAGCCCGCTCATGCCCCCCCCATGTTCAACTGGTTCTCAAAGTTCTCTGCACAAAGTGGGGAGAACTTTGAGTGCTTGCGGGGCGGGGACAGCGTCTGCGGCGATCCCTGGGATCGCCACTGGCGTCAGGAAACAAAGGTGATTTGTGCACTTAGCGGGAGTCCTGGAGCCCTCCGGAGGGTTTGGAGAGGCCTGTGCAACCCTCCGCAGGCCCTCCTGACCTTCAGATCACCGCAGAGTGGTGATTTACGACCATTTCCAGTTTCTCGTGAAAACCAGAAGTGATCGTAAATCGCTGTTCCGCAGTGATCTGACTTTGGGGGGGGGGGGCTGCGGAGGGTAGCGCAGGCCTCCCTGAACTGTCTGGAGGGCTCCAGGACCAGTAAGTGCACAAATAATCTTTTAAAACTTTTTTTCTCAGTGCCGGCGGTGATCCCTAGGATTGCCGCCACCACCATGCTGTCTCCACCCCTTACGGGGGCAAGGGGCAGCTTTTGTTCCAGTGGTGGGTCATGACAGGCTGGAGTCACAAAGCAGACAAAGCAACAAAAGGTCTTTGATTGTGATTTAGTTAGATCATCGCTAGCTTAAGCTACTTACGTTACTCAAGGAATCCCCAGTCATTGCACTTGTGGGTGAGCAAGTGGGTGTTCCTCTCTGAGCTTCCAATGAATGGGTCATTCAGATGACTGGCAGAGAGCAATTCCCACTTCCTGTGGGCTGGGACATTTATAATTTTGCTTTGATGATGTTGTCAAGTTACCTGATTGGAGGGGTGAAACCCATCTGGTCCCACCCCCTAGATCTTCTAGATGGACATGTTTGGCTGTCCAATCGTTAAGCTCCTGCGAATCTCAGTACTCCAGATATGGAGGAATGTCTCCAATCCACAAATGTAGGTGGGGCTGGATAATGGAGTTTCAAACAAAGGACAAAGACAACAGTTTGCAAAGTATGCTGCAACCACTTTTTAGGCAACCACTTGCACAGGAGCTTCTGCGGAGCTGAAAGTCTCTAAAAACACAGAAAAATAGGCAAAACAAAAACAAATCAACAACAACAACAGCAAAAAACCGGGGGGCGGGGGACGGGACAGCAGATTCATCACATGCTCCCTACTCCTTCTGAGACTGTGAAATAGATAACACTACTGATAGTAGATGATGGCCACTTGCTAGAAAGATAATTAGGATTTGCGACTTGGTTTAAAAAGGGAAACAAGAAAATAAATGTCCTTGTTTCCATTTTGAAGTCTTTTCTTGTTGTTTTGGCTAATGGCTGGCAGGGAAGCTGAACACAGTACAAATGGATTCAAAATAAATAATAGAATCATAGAGTTGAAAGGGACCTTGAAGATCACTGCCAAGACAGCTGCCCAGAGCAGCACTGCCCTTGATACAGAATCATAGAGTTGGAAGGGAAATACTTCTATTTCTAGTTCACCTACAACTTAAGGTAGCATCAGGTTCATGGAAAGTGACAAAAGTGTCCTTAAGCTACATACCTTCTGCTTCTCAGCCCCACAGCAGCATCATGGGGCTTAGAGAAGGCTGCCCAATCCGAGGGTTGTTGTTTTACTAACTAATAAATGTGAAATGCTTAGATCAATGGAGATGTGCTAAATAAATGCAAGTGAGACTTCTGGCTATGTATGTAGGTTTTGCATTCACATTTCAAGATGGTTGAAACAAGAATCAGTTAAAGCCTCGTGCATGAAAAATCCTCAGTGTTTCAAAATTTACACACACACAAAAATCCACAGCTCTGATTATCTCCAGGAAAGATCAATAAACACACAAGCTGCTTGTATGATATTTTTCGCTAGGGGGCAGTAGACACACACAAACAGCTGCATTTTTATGCCATGCTGCAAGCAGCTGCAGAAATTGGCTGTCTCCTGTAGATAAGAAGTAGTGTTCTGTGTGTCCCTAGGCATTTTGGCCTAGTGATAAGCATCCATGTTGAAACCCTGCACGGTAGACAGAAGCCAGAAGGCATGCTGTCTCACATTTTCTTCTGCTACAGCCAGGTGGAATGGCTGTGGACTGAGAAGTTTCTGACAGCCAGATCCTGACTAAGGATCCGGCGACAGAATGAGCCTTATGAACTAAGGGCTTCCAGGCTGCATTGTGCGTGTGCGCGAGCCTCGCACACGGGCACAACACAGCCTGGAAGCCCTTCGTTCAAGGGCTTCCAGGCCGCTTGTGCGCATGTGTGTGTGGCTCACAAAAAATTTTTCGTGAGCCGCATGCATGCACACAAGCGGCCTTGAAGCCCTTATGAACTAAGGGCTTCCAGGCTGCATTGTGCACGAGGCTCGCGAGCCTTGCAAGGAAATATGGCGGTGGCGGCAGGAATCCGGGATGGCCACATATCTCCCGGCATGCCGGGACTTGACCCCAAAATCCGGAATGGTCCCAGCCATTCTGGGATGTATGGTAAGCCTAAACAGAGTACATCTCACTTCTTCCTCAGATGCAGCTCTCTGGAATGGTTACAGGATGATAGGCAATGAGGGCAAACTAAGTCAATTGAACAAGAAAATAAGAGCAAGCAATCTAAACAGAGAGACCAAGAGTTTTTGCAAACATGTGCTGAAAAACAACTGAAAAGAAGGGCATGTTTCACACTGCAGAATATGCCCCCCTCCTCCTCAACCAGTCATAGTTTGAACTAGGCCTATTAAGATTGTTTTTTACACAAGCCCCAGTGGAATCTCTTTAACAGAGTGCAGTAGTTTGTGCCTGCCGTGAATTGTTTGAGTCAAACAGCAGCGAGCAATCTACAGAACTAGACATTTGGCACATCATTGCAAACCCCAAACTCTACATTTGGTGTCCCGTCATACAGCAACTCTGCAATGTACATGGAGCTGCTACATTGCCAATATTTAAAGCAGTCACCACCCTGGTGTGTGCTGGTGTGTCTTTGCATATGTGTATCTAATTGAGCTACTTAGTACCTATTGCCTGACTGCAGTTAAGGCATTGTAGTAGTTATAAATTATGTTTATAAGGCATTGTAGTAGTTATAAATTATATTTATAAATTATAAATTATATAATTATGAATAGAGCATTTAGCAATAGCTAGAGTTCATACAGTACAGCACTTTACAATGGTCAAACTACTCTGCATATGTTGTGTCATTAATCCTTCAAATAGCATAAGGAAGGACAGTGGTATTTATTCTCCCCATATATTGCAGAGACAGGGCTTTGAAGCTGAAAGGTAGTATCGAGATCTTGTTGATCTTCTAACAAAATTTGTAACAAAAATAGGCAACCTGTCACTAAAACTGGGTGACAGTTTCCTCCCTACCAGGTAAAGTAGCCAATGTAATGTTGATTGTTATCATGGGATCCAAGAGAGATCCAGGAAATTAAAGTGCCACAAGCCTAATGTCTGTCTTAGGAGAAATGGTGGAAGGTTTGGCTAAAGTCAGAAACATTAAACATGTAAAGGAATAAGCTTTGCTCAGGAAGAATCAGCATGGCTTCTGCAACTCCAAGTCCTGACTCACTGATCTTTCAGAGTTCTTTCTTTGAGAGTGTCAACAAGCTTGTCCAATGGAGAGTTCCCAGTAGACATTATATATGGTACTTGAGTTTTCAAAAAGCGTCGGACAAAATTCCTCAGCAAAGGCTCTTGAATTAACATAGCAATGAGATATATGGATGCAAGTCTTGTCCCCCCGCCCCTCCAAAAGTGATTTTAACAGAGTGAAAAATAATAATTTATTCCTACAATTAAATTGCCCAAAACATTTCCATAAAACAGCTTTGGGAAGGGACACTATAAATAACTAAAGTGCATTCAATATAAACATTAAATTGAATTTAAAAAATGCTGAATCACATCAATGAATTTGTTGTTGTTCAGTCGTTAAGTCGTGTCCGACCCTTCGTGATCCCATGAACCATATCCCGCCAGGCCTTCCTGTCCTCCACTATGTTCCTGAGTTCGCTCATTTTCATGTTCGTTGCATCGGTGATGCTGTCTAACCATCTCATCTTTGCCTTCCCCTTCTCCTTTTGCCTTCAATTTTTCCCAGCATCAGAGTCTTCTCCAGAGAGTCCTCTCTTCGCATTAGGTGGCCAAAATATTTGAGTTTCAGCCTTAGTATCTGTCCTTCCAGGGAACAGTCAGGGTTGATTTCATTTAGGATTGACTGATTTGATCTCCTAGCAGTCCAAGGGACTCTCAGGAGTCTTCTCCAGCACCACAGTTCAAAAGCATCTATTCTTCGGTGCTCAGCCTTCCTTATGGTCCAACTCTTGCAACCATACATTGCTACTGGGAACACCATTGCCCTGACTATGCGAACTTTTGTTGGCATGGTGATATCTCTGCTTTTTATTATGCTGTCTAAGTTTGCCATAGCTTTCCTTCCAAGGAGTAAGCGTCTTTGTATCTGATCTCAATTATGAAACATCTCTTGAACCAAGAATCCTTGGTTTGGAATGGTTTAGTCATGGTGTTAAAAAAGATAATTACATTAAGAATCAATATTGTATTTCTTCTTTTTTTTATATAAGCTTTAAGAACATATGGATTATTAGTATATACAGTGAACCCCCACTATCCACGGATCCTGCATCTGCAGATTTGTCTCAACGCAGATACTGTCACTGTAAAAACCTGAAAAAAAAGGAAAAAGGATTAAAATAGAATTCCTTACCTTTTCGCTGGCAAACTGCTCCTTTTGCAGGGCTGTAGAAAGCAAAACCGTGCTTCTACAGTCTCTTCTGGGTCACTTGACTTCCCCCCTCCCATCCCCAAGGTCACCCCAGAATGCATTGGGGCAGAGGCGTAACAAGGGTGGAGTGAAGGCAAGTAGTTCTGCAAGGCTCCGTTACACTGGAGTCAGCGGCCCCTCCCCCTTGCTGTTGGAGCCATTCTGGCAGCAAAGGCAACACGCAGGACACTCCTCTGTTGCTGCTGGAATGGCTCCAACAGCAAGGGGGAGGGGCCGCTGACTCCAGTGTAACAGAGCCTTGCAGAACTACTTGCCTTCGCTCCACCCTTGTTTCACCACTGCATTGGTGCAAGCCTGGGGTAGGGAGAGAGAAAGTCGAGCAACCTGAAAGAGGCTGTAGGAGCGTGATTTCACTCTCTACAACAGTCCTGCTGCCCAGTCAGTGTAGACATCACTGAGCTCGATGGTCTGACTCAGTATAAGGCAGCTTCCTATGTTCCTATGAAGTAAGCCTCAGAGACTAACTGGTTGATGGCGTCATTAAATTTGATAGGAAATAATCTACCTCCATCAGTTGCATGAAGTAGATTACTGATGAAGTTGGCTGCTAACTATGTACAGCATCATACGGTAATTCAATTGGTCTCAAAGGTGCTGCAGAGCTCACCCAGGCAGGGCTATGGCCAGGGCAACCCTCTTCCGTGGCCCAACACCATGCTTTCCAGAAACACAGCAGTTCCACTTCAGAGCGGGAGCCTCTCTTGTGCAATGTCCATCCATCTCCACCCTCTTTTTTGTTCTGTGCTTAATTAGGGAGAATATTCAGGAAACCTTTGGTGACCTCACTGATTTAATTGAAGCCTGTCTCACGCAAGGTATTGCACATAAATAATAAAGTACTTTTGACATGCAGATGACTAGACAACAGATATAAGGGTGGTCATTGCTCCTAATCAAAATACATTCGTTGCTTCCACACTAGGGTCCCATTGTGCTGCTGAGGCACTGATTTTCCACAGTTACAGTGAGATCTAGTGTAAATGTTCAGCGCCGGAGCGAGTACTCCGGTGCTGGAAGCCGGACTGAGGATGCAGCCGCCGGAGGCAGGTAAGGCTCCCACCACTGGCCGCGTGGGCGATCCAGGCAGCAAGGGAGGGGGGCCATTGGGTGAGCCGTCCCGGGAGGGGGTGGGGATGGCGTCAGCCATATCCCTGTCCCCACCGGCTCTGCCGTTACACGGCCTCCTCCTACTTCCGGCAACTATTTAGCTGGCGGAAATCTGAGGAGGCCGATAGGGCCAGCCCCAGTTTATACCCAGGGAAGGGGACGAATGTCCCCGCCGCATTGTCTCCGGCCTCCGGCCCGCCGCATTGCGGGCCGTAGCAGGTGATGGGATTCAGTCGGCGGCTCTGGGCCGCCGGCCGGATCCTTATACAGGATTTCAGCCTTAGATGAACATGGAATGAAAACAGAGCACAAGATGGTGCTGTTTCATCCAGCAATGCTCTTTCCCATGACCAAGTTCCTTCTACAATGTTTGCTAATGTTTAAAATGTTTGACTCTGGCGACGTCCTTGACCCAACTCCACATTACTGGATGACCTCTTCGCTCACTTTCATGTAGATGTGAGACAGCATGGGGGATAGTATAGAAATCTATGGCACCCCACATGTCAATGGCCAAGGTGCTGAACAAGCACCCCCCAGTATCACCTCCTGGGACCTGTCAGTCAGGAAGGAGCTGAACCACTGCAAAAGAGTGCCTCCAAGCCCTAATGGTCAACTGACCCCGAAGGACACCATGGTCAATTGTCTTGAAAGTCACTGAGAGGTCCCACAGGACTAATTGGAACGCACTACCCCTGTCCAGTCCCCGGTGCAGGTCATCCACCAGAGTAACCAAGGAGGCTGTCTTGGCCACAAAGCCAGGCCTGAAGTCAGACTGAACGGGATCCAGATAATCTGTTTCATCCAGGAGGGTGGTTTAGGTTAGCTTACGGATTAGTGATGAATTGCCCCGTAGTTGGATGAAACAGATTATCTGGGCAGGCCCATGTGACTCCCTGGTCATCTCCCTGACCAGGCCCATGTGACTAAGGATGCGTGTGTTCATGATGCATGCACGAGGCATGATGCACACATGTTGTGAACTTTCCCCTTCCCCTTGCATCCAGGCGAGTTGCCTTAACTCTCCCTGTGTGTGTGTGTGTGTGTGTGTGTGTGTGTATGAGTGCTTTAAATAAACCCACTAACCCCTCTAACATGGCGATGCGGGGGGGGGACGACCCAGCTCCCCCCCCGCGTCGCCCTCCAGACGCTCTGAGGCCGGCCCGGGAGCCGGCCTCGGAGTGTCCGACCCCGTCGGTGCTCCAGGGCCTTCTGAAAGAAGGCCCATGCAGCGCGTTCATCCGGGTATTTTCCGGATTTTCGCACATGCGCAGGAAAGGCTTTTTACCCTCAAAACGGTCTCTGCACATGTGCGAAAATCCAGAAAATACCCGGATGAACGCGCTGCGTGGGCCTTCTTTCAGAAGGCCCTGGAGTGCCGACAGGGTCAGACGCTCCGAGGCCGGCTTCCAGGCCGGTCTCGGAGCGTCCGAAGGGTGGTGCGCGTCACCCCCTGGCGGCCCGCCCCCCTGCCACGCTCCAGTGACGCCAGTGAGGGGGGAAATAGATATATCCAAGAGCCAACAAAATAAGTGCTTACAGGTGTCCCCTGCATAAAGACGAATCACATAATGCGATTTCGCTTATACAGTACAATGGAGATCCCCAGTAAAAAAGAGTAAAGGATTTTTAAATCCCCAGATCTTCAGCTGTTTCCCCGCTAGATAAGGGCTTTAAAGTTTAGCACTGTGTTTAAAGACCCAGTGCTAAACATCCAAGCCCTTATCTAAAGCAAAACTGCTAATGGGCAAGATAAGAGCTTGGATGTTTAGCACAGGGTCTTTAAGCACAGTGCTAAACTACAAAGAACTTCAAAGCACAGCAAGCCGCCATCAGCACCACTAGATGGTGCTGAACACTGGCTTAACGACGGTTTCACTTCATGATGGGGATTTCAGAACTCATTAAGGGGGGGACACCTGTATATTGTTTGACGCCTACTAGGAAGACCTGGGTTCAAATCGCCATGAAGCCCACTGGGTGTCAGCCTAACCTACCTTGCAGGGTTGTTGTGAGGATAAAATGGGAATGAGGAGAATCATGTATGCTGCCCTGAGCTCTTAGAGGAAGGACGGGAAATGGCTAATGCACACATTCAGTTCAGTTACATATGCTTAGCTTAGCCTTAGTCCCAGTGAGGGATATAAACTAAAGACATACCGTAAGCTAAAAGGGAAAGATTTGAGTGGCAAGAGACTCTTGCATTTGCTCACATATGTCCCCTATTGCCTTTGACTCTCCCATCCTTTCTTTCCATGTGTGCAAGACCTGCCTCCTGAGAAATCTCATCCCAAGATATTTTGCTGTTCACAAATCCTACCAAAATACTTCCCTTTTATTTTTTTTCACATTTTTGTGAAACCCCAAATACATACTGCTCACGGTCATAAAGGTAAAGGTGACCCCTGACAATTAAGTCCAGTCGTGTCCGACTCTAGGGTGTGGCGCTCATCCCCATTTCAAAGCCGAAGAGCCAGCGTTGTCCGAAGACGCCTCCGTGGTCATGTGGCCGGCATGACTCTCCTTGCCGCAGCGCGTAGCATGCAGCTGGAACACGGAGCGCTGTTTACCTTCCCTCAAGCGGTACCTATTTATCTACTCGCATTAACATGCTTTGGAACTGCTAGGTTGGCAGGAGCTGGCCAAGCAACGAGAGCTCACCCCATCGCGAATTCGAACTGCCGACCTTTCAATCGACAGCTCATGGTTCAGCGGTTTAACCCACTGCGCCACCCACTGGCCTGCTCACGGTCATACCCTGTTACTTTTGCTTCTCCCCTCCCTTCTTTCCTTTTTCCCATGTGCAACTCCCCACTCCTGCAAAACATCACAAGTCGTATTAAAATTTATTTACTGATAGTTCACTTGAACATCTGCTGCTCTGTGTCTAAATTTGGGGGAAAATTCATCAGCAGCAACACTGAGATGCATGAAACTCCCTGAGATGTTTGTTTATTAATCATCTGAAAAATACATTTTACCTTTCCCAGGTATTCCCAGTTTGCTTCTGGTTCTGCTCTGCATGAAATCTGGCAGCAATTCTAACTGCAAGCTTCTTGGGGCAAAGAATTTTGCCTTAAAAAATGAAGCTTACTTTTTACAACCCAAACTTATCCCCCGCCAGCCTGCTCAATGCAGCAGCAGTGAAGTGTTGCATGCTATGGTGGGGGTGGCAAAAAGACAGCCCAGGCGAGGTAAGTAAACATATTTTTTATCTTCCCATAATAAGTCGCCTGGCTGCCAATGGGTCTCCTCAGACCTACACCAGCTATTTAGCTGGTATAAGTCCAAGGAGCTTCAGGGGGGTGTTGAGCTGGGACAAGGGATCCTGGCATGTGCTGCTGCCGCTGAGATCCTCCCCCTCCTGCCCCCAGACAAAAAAAGCTGTGAGCCTCTGTGAGGAGAGATGCCAGCTGCATCGGCCGAGCGTGGGAGGCGACGGCCAGGGAGAGGCCAGACTGCAAAGGATACCATCTGGAATGCAGTTGTTCATGAAAGATCGAACATTTATATTACATATATGATTGTAAAGACCCCCCATTAGTGGGGTTGGGAAAGCCTGCCCATGTAAACCGCCTTGGATTAAAGTCAGAGGAGAAATCCAATGACCAAGAAAGGCAGTATATACATACTGTATATTATTATTATTATTATTATTATCTTACCTGCTCCAGTGCAGGCCAGGTGAGCTGCTGGTGTGTGTGTGTGTGTGCGCGCCGAAGCATCCAGCTATTTGCACTGGTTTCGGAGCGACCCACACACTGTCGGAGCGACTTTTGTGCTGCCGGAAGCTCCAGAGAAGATTGGGGCATTACTTACATTACTTATATACTCTGTCCATTATACAAGTATGTGAATGGCAACGCATACACAGACTGGGGTGGTGCCAGTGTTCCGAGGGCCCTCTGGCAAAAATCCTTCTGGGGCCAACAATGTAGTTTCAATGATGTGCATGCATTCCAGCGAATCTGCTCCCACCTGTTACACATTCCCCCTTACCCGGCAATGTTGAGAGGAAGCAGTAGAAATGGAGCATCCTTTTCCTTTCCCGGCCAGCTCCATTTTAAAATTCCGGTCAGCTCCAGCCCCTGACGCTGCATCGGGCAAGGCATCTGGGAATTGTAAAGTGGCACATGGGAAAGGAAAAGGGCTTTTCACCATAGCTGCTCTGTTTCAGCATTGCCCCGTAAATGTCTCTCTGGCTTACCAGGCATGGTGGGGAGGGGGGAGCAGCAGCTGACAGAGTGAGCCACCCCAGTGGAGTGGGAGTCTGCTGAGCTGGGCCTTTGGTTCTTGCAAAGGGTGTGAGCCTGTGGCACTTGTTTGGCCAGGCCGCACGCCTGAAGCCAGCCTGTACACAAATAAGAAGAACACAAGGTAAATACTGAAGTGATAATTTTAATAGTTTAGTTCACTAATAGCAAACCACAAGCAAACCTCCAGGGACTCCGGTTTCAGAATTCCTGGGCTAACGCCTTTCATCCAACCAGTGCCAACTGCCGTTGTCTTAATGACTCCAGCAAGTCTCTTGCCCTGGGCTATTTTTTTCCTGGGGTTGCCCAGTATTCCTGAGTGGCTCAGCATTCTGTGCCCTGTCCAGTCCCAGCATGGCTGCCAGGTATGCTGACACACATTCCCCTCCTCCAGCTCGTGCTGGTGGTGCCTGGATGTGTCCTCTGTTGTGGGTGGAGACAGAAGTAGTTGAGTAACTCCCTTCTCCTGCTCCGGTTTATCTGGTCCTTTGGTTTATAAACCCAGGAGCACTTCTGAGAGCATCAAAGCAGTGAGGTTCCAAGAGGAGCGACTGCCTTCTGGAGAAAGCGAAACCAGCAGTTTCCAGTCTTTAGGTATAATGACTTCAAAGGCTATAGCAAGGGGACCTCTGGTGGGGTTATATGTTGCAGGTGGGTGAGAGTGGCAGCGCTGGGTGAGTGGAAGGCTGAAAGTCCTGGTTGGGAAAAGACAGCTGGTCCGACTTTGATTTGTAAAAGAGTTGGATCCAGATGTAAAATGGCCTCCCCTTTTTTGTTACGGGCAATGCTCCTGTCCCTTTGTGGCAGGTGTTTATGATTCAGCAACTGACGCTATATGGGGCATGCATCAGGGGTTGGCCAGGTCAGGCATTGACTGAGGTCCGACACCATCAGGGGATCAACCCAGCTGGGCTGGCCCCTGACCTCTCCAGTAGTACCATTAGCAGTAATAGTGCCGAATAAAAGGTACGGTACCATCTGGCTTTGGCCCCGGGCCCCAGCAACCTGACATGTGCATTGCTTTCTATGCTGGGAAGGGGGTTGCCTATTGAACCTCTGCCTATTGTGCAGCTGTTAAAGGGGGGAGAGAGAGAGAGAGAGAGAGTCCTTGGGAAAGCTCCTTTATCTCTTGCTCTGAGAACTTAGGGCCAATTCACACTACAGTTTTCCAGGCTCGTTGCGGATCTGCGGAGGGTAGCGCGGAGATGTCTTTATGCTTGCGGAGCAGCTTGCGGAGCAGCAACGCAGAGGCAGGAAAGTTGGTTTCCCCTCAACTTTTGAGGCGGTTGCGCTTGCGGAGCTGGGGGATGCTCGCGGAGCTACGGCAGCCCACCAATCGGATGGGAGGGGGAGGAGAGTGGCGGCATGCCAATCAGAGCCACCTCCAATCGGCGTGGAGGTATAGTTCAAGGTTTATTCCGAGAGGAAGTCTGGGAAAACACAGGACGAGGAGAGTGAAAACCGGAATGGCGGGAGACAATCAAAATAGTCCAAACTCCAGCTGGGACAGTAATATAAAATTTGCTCTTGAGGTTAGGGGGTTAGGGAAAGGCCATGTCTTTATGACATGACCACCAAGTACTAAAAAAATGCTACTGCAAGGCTGAACTTTTCTGTCTTTTGTCTGTCTGAACTTCCGAGAGAGGAAAAGGCGCAGGGTCAAAGAAGGGTTGCTTTTTGGCCAATCGGAGCGCACTTCTGTTCACCAAATCACAGCTGCGCTTTCTTAAGAAGGCGGGACAGAAGGAGGGACAACAGTCGGCAAGACACACCCCAGGTCCAACCGCATAGACAAGCGCATAGACCGCATAGACAAGCGCATACGCAGGGGCAGGGGCAAGGGCAGGGGCATCCACGCCGGGAAAACTGTAGTGTGAATCAGCCCTTAGTGCTTCCGTACTGAGACAAGGGGCAGACTTCTGTGGAGTCAGACCCTGGGTCCTTCTAGCTCAGCACTCTCCAGTCTGCCTGACAACAGCAGCTTGGTAAGTGCTCCCCTAGTTCTGCCACCTGAGATCCTTTTAACTGGAGATGCCAGGGATTATGGCAAAATCCCTGCTTGGAGACCCTGCGGCTTTAGAAGAACATTCTGAATTCTGTGTCAGGATGCAACTGGTTCTGGAATTGTCTCTTTGAACAGCTGTTGCTTGAAGTATTTTTAATCTAGTACATGTAATAGATAGGTTCAAGTGGATTTTCTCCCTAGTCAGGCTGGCTGGTAACTTTGGAGGTTTTCCACTTTTCCTTGCAATGTGGACCATCACTTGGACCATCTGGGGAAAATTTATGCTTGGCCCTCCTACAAGCTCTTCTGACATGGGCCATCTTGGTCTACCCATCTCTTGACTTGTGATACACTGTAATATATATGCAGTGCAATCCTATCCAACTTGCACCACCAGTTTAACCAGCAGTGCAGCGAGAACGGGAGACCCCAGAACGGAAAGGGAATTCAAATCCTCTCCAAAGGGGGAATCAAAGGGGATTTGAATCCCCTTTCCGTTCTGGGGTCTCCCATTCTTGCTGCACCGCTGGTTACACCAGTGGTGTAAGTTGGATAGGATTGCGCTGACGGACAATGTAGGCTAGTCTGTCTGGAAGTGTTGTTGGATACAAAAAGCCCTTTTCTGGTGCAAAGGATGTGCCTTTATTGTCTTTACTGGGGGGGGGGGGATCCTGCTCAGTTGGTAGAGCGGCCACCTCATATGCCTGAAGATCTGTGGACAGCAGTTCGAGACCCGTCGAGAGCTGTTGACACGCCGCTGACAAGCTGCAGAAGCCTTGGTGTGAGAGAGAATTCTGCAGCTGGCACACTGAGTGGGAGGCAGTGTTGCCGTCAAGTCGATGCGTGGGAGACGAATGCCAGACCGTGAAGGAAACCACCTGGAATGAGCGTTCTATGCAAGATTACAACATTTGTAATATGTAAAAACCGCTTTGGTTTAGATAGCCTGCCTATGTAAACCGCCTTGGATTAAAGTCAGAGGAGAAATCCGATAACCAGAGAAAGGTGGTACTGTATATAAATACTGGTGGTGGTATTATTATTATTATTATTATTATTATTATTATTATTATTATTATTATTATTATTATTATTTACTGAACTGTCAAGCAGGAGTGGAGCAAGAGACCTAGGTAAACATACCACGGCATAAAGAGAGCATGCATTGCCCAAACTGTCTGACATGGGTGCTTCCTGATATTAGTGGCCCAGAACAGATTGAGGGCTTGGTTGGCATACTGGTTATTCTCTTGTCAAGCTAGAAGCATTGGTCTTGTACAGATGGTTGAATCTACAACAGGAAATAGTAGCTTTACATTGCAGGAATTTAGAGCAAACATAAAGGAAAATATATTTAATTTTAGAGTTGACACAAAATTTTACAAAATGTCCAAAACTAACAAACATTCCCATTTCAAAATTCAGTTTTGGGTGTTGAAATTTGCCATGAGAATTTGCTGTCTGAATTTTGCAATCAAGATTAAATGTCAGAATTTGAAATGTAACCAGTTTTGATTGGTTAAATGAATGAAATTAATATAACATTTATTAAATAGTATGCAGATTATCAGATATAGTCAAATGCTGACTACAGTTGTACATCAGCTTTTAATCTTGTAGCTATGTGTCAGTTCCTCTCAAAACCTGATTTCTACTGCATGCCAATTGTCAACTATTCTCATATGTTGCAAAAATCTTCACATGCCAAATGTGGATACTGATCATCAGATATTTGCAGAATGTCTGGAGAATATTCACACAGGCAGAGTGATGTTGACCACCAAAATGAACAAAGATTTGAGAAGAATGGGAGGGGAACTTCATTCGCGTTTTTTAAAAAGTATTATTATTCCAGTTGTGTTTATAAACAACATTTCAGCAATAGCAGAAGCTGCCCAAAGAGATTGCCAAATTTTCTTCCTTGGATAATTTTAAGAAAGACATAGTATTTGTGGTACCTTGGTTGGATCAGCTGACCCACTCATTGCTACATCCTTTTTCATTCCATAAACAACACAAAGGTATCTGAGATAAGGAGGGATGTGGATCAAGTCTCTGACTCCAAGTCTTGAGTCAAGTCCCAAGTCTTTGCACCCAAGTCCCGAGTCTTTGCTTGCGAGTTGCGAGTCCCTATCTATTTAATGGAGGAAAATGGGTTTAAACCTGAATAAAATTCAACTTGTCGTAAAAGGCTCCAAGTCTTGAGTCAGGTCTTTTGAGTCTTTTACAATTGCCGAGTCAAGTCCGAGTAGAGTCATTGACGTGACTTGAGTCTGACTCGAGTCCGGGTCAATACACTCAAGTCTACATCACTGGAGATAAGGAGGGTTGTGTTAAAGGTTCTTTTATCATCAATGAAATATCTCTCTGGATCATTGCATTTGGTCAGGCTGGAGTACAGTATCTTTAAAGCTGGCGGAATGTGTCCTTGTAAAGTTATTTTCCTCTTCTGGATTCTGTAGACCTGAACCTTCCTGTGAGACCTCGGTATGGCTAGCAATCATCCAGCACCTGATCCTTCTGCAGCACCCAATGTCCCTCCTGTGCTGAAACCGGACAGTTCTTTGGTTCCAGTTCCAGAGAAACCACAGCCTGAGGAGCCTCCCAATCTTGAAGCTGTCCAGCCACTGGGACCGCTGGTGCCCGTTGCACCTTGGCCACCACTGCCCGAGTGGCCAGAGAAACCTCCTGAAAACTCCTCCACCACTGCCGCCACCACTGCTAATGAGGATGAGGATGATGAGGATGATGAGGATGATTAACTTTTTTCATCCATGTTCTCCAGAGATGCCTCTGGCTGTTATCGAGACACACCTTACCTTCTCCTGATCCGATACATTCCCATGTTCAGCTGATCTCATCTCGTGACAACTTCAAGAAAGAGTGAAACTTCCTAAACATGTAGAAATGAAGATGACTTTGGCCCACCATGTTTGTTACCTATTGATGAAGCAACTTGGCTTTGTTGGTGATGAACATGCTGAGCAGGTGCCCACCCACCAGTATTGCACTTTGTCCTGATCTGTCTGTCTACACACCTGATCTGTGTACATATCTTCTAACTACCTATCTGATCCAAGGAGCCAGATCTATTTTCTATAATATACCATTATACCATCTGGTATAATTAGGTTTACCAGATCTCCAACCAGGACAGAGTGCTAGACCTTTAGGAGAAGGAATGTGGGCAGGTGTAGCTTGTTAAACCTTAGAGCACAATCCTAGGCATGTCTACTCAAAAAGCAAGCCCCATTGTGTTCAGTGGGGCTTGCTTCTGAGTAGACATGCCTAGGATTGTGCTCTAAGGTTTAACAAGCTACACCTTGTTATAATATAATGATATAACATATGGTAATATATGGTATAATATAT
Organism: Plestiodon gilberti rubricaudatus; assembly: GCA_026170595.1. Taxonomy (NCBI): domain Eukaryota; kingdom Metazoa; phylum Chordata; class Lepidosauria; order Squamata; family Scincidae; genus Plestiodon; species Plestiodon gilberti. The sequence continues at coordinate 249,864,624 of JANXHW010000002.1, forward strand.
GGTATATAATATACCATCTATTACAAGCTAAAAGATGGCTTTAACTGTTACTTGTATGTTACTTGTATTGTAAAAGAAGACTCCAATAAAACATTTGAATTAGAAATGTGTTTTCTTAATGAATTGAATAAATGGGTATGCAAGTACAGTGTGCTTCATTAAATAAACAACCATGCGTAGTAAATGTAATTAAACCAATTAAAGAAGGAGGACTTCCATTGTGAGTCATAGCTGTGCATTATTATGCTTCCCAATTACAATATACAATAATCTCAGGGGGGAAAGTAGGCCAGTATCCCAGTGGAGGGATTTCAGAGTTTGTTTGTTTTTTAAATCCTTTAACTTGTGTTTTGCAGGCAAAAGAAATAGATCTAGTAGCATATTCACATTGTAATTGACAGTCTTTTGATAGTTTGAAAGAAATGAAAAAATGTAATTAGCCCCGAAATATCACCATTACTAGAACTATTCTGTTTGAAAGTCTTTAATAGAAATAGTGCATTGGGGATGGGCAAGAAGTACTGTATATCTAAAACTCTTGGAATTATGAAAGAATGTTCAGTTTGCAAGCTACCAACAATTACCGTCTGATTTTTTAGGATGTAGAATCCTTCTATTTCAATACTTTGCAATGAGACATTTTTGTCAGGAAACACTGTGGAGTTTCATATGCTGTTTGACAATAATGAGAGCTAATAGACAAGGACATATTTTTAAAACTTCTGAAATCTTATTCAAGTTCATCCTGTTTAGGTATCATAGATTGATCAGGGGCAGGAGAAGTTGGAGTTATCTTTAGAAGGTCAGATGTGGCAGTATATCTTCCAGCCTCAAGGCTTGAATTGTACAAATCTTACGGTGCAATCCTATACTTCTGAAACACCAGTCTGAGCAGCATAGGATATGGCATAGGCCCTCAGATGCCAGCGCAAAAACAGCAAAGCCAGCACAATGACAGTCCCGCCAACGTAGCCCCAGTTCCATCAATGGATGCACCATGGATGCCGACAAAATGCTGCGCTGATGTATCTCTGACATCTGTGTAATTAATTGCCACCTGTGCAAACACCCAAATAGGGTGGAGACATGGGATGGACATGGGATGGACAATGTGGGCAGGATGGGGAGGAGTCAACAGTCGTACACCATATCCTAAGTCCACTCTAAATGACAGACATGCCCCACAAGTTAGCAAAATGTTACGCCAACATCAGAGTTGCTGTAGGAATTTAAAAAGCAATAGGAAATAATGGGGAAAGGCCAAAACCAGAACTTATTACCACCCCACAAACTTTCTTATGACCATGGGATATATAGGTTACACTTCACAGCCAATTGCAACACAACAACCTCAGTACAGCAGGGTTCTTCTTATGGTCTTATATGTAGAATTATGCAAAATGCAAAATAGGGCTGGCATCAATGGTAGGCATCAATGAGCAGCCGCTGAGGGCCCACCTGAGTTCACCTGAGTTGATACCTGAGTTCACCTTTATGCTCATAGATGTTGTGTGGTTGTGGTAGAGTACCCACCAGGACAGAGGTGTCCGTGAAGAGCAGGTTGCTGAAAGCCCCTAAAACCTGGAGCTGGCCGAGTGTGAGGTGGCTTTAAATTACTATTATGGTAAAGTGGGCAATCTTGCCTTCTTCTGGCAAAGGTGAGAAAGACTACGTGGAGATTTGGGATGAGTCATGTGACATTTTTACAATGCTAAACAGCTTCTGCTGGATTTCATTTCCCAAGCAACTGTGATCTTGTCACTCACATGGCAGGGCAATATATATATATATATATATATATATATATATATATATATATATATATATATATATATATATATATATATATATATATATATAGTTATACTAACAGCCCATTCCAACCCAAGGGCCAAGCAGCCCAAGTCAGACCTAAAGTCAGCCTAAGTCATTTAGGGCGACTTTAGGTCTGGAACGCAACCATTTAGGGCGAAGTTAGGTCAAAGTTAGGTCGAAGTTACGACTGACGGACTAAGAACAGCCCATTCCAACCCAAGGGCTAAGCAGCACAAGTCAGACCTAAAGTTGACCTAAAAGTGGGCGGACCATGGGCGAACCGTGGGTGTAACGGAGGCGGCAACCAATTAACGTTGGATTCCAGACCCTGGCAAGCACAGACACGCCCCCTCCAACACAAATGCTGACACAAATTTTAGGTCGACCAAAAAGGTGGACCCAAATTCGAGGAGACACATAGGAGCCATTTTACCTTACCCAAGCCAGCCCTCTCCTGAAAATTTCTAACACCCTACTCCTGAGTTAGGACGGAGTTGGGCCTGCTAGGTCTAGAAACCAACAGAGTTATGCCTAAGATAGGGAGCCTATCAGCACCCAGCCCCACCCAGCCTCTTTCCCACAAAATCCCAGCCCCAGGCCCCCAGTCTCTCTCTCTCTCTGAGCATGTGGCGTGGGGTTCTGTCCCCCACAGCCACAAAGTGGGACTTTGTCGGTGGAGGGCAAAATTCACAAACACCCCACTTCTCTCTTCTCCTCTCTGCCCCCCTCAAGGGCAGAGAGGGCTGTTCTGGCTGTGGCCAAACTGTTTACAGCTGTGCCTGGGCAGCTGTCTCCATGCTACCATTTGCTAACCCATGTCTTTCTCCCAGCCTCTCCCCCCCCCACACACACAGGCAACAACACCAGCAGGTAAGTGCAGGTAAGAGCAGGGGTTGTGCTGACATGTGTTCTGACATCTGCCTCTTTGCATATAGAAATATAGGTAGGATACATGCCTCTATACCAATGTCTTGTCTCATAGCTGCCTGCATAGCCTGCCATGATATGCCTCTTTACCAATGTCTTGTCTCATAGCTGTCTGCATAGCCTGCCATGATATGCCTCTTTACCAATATGCCCTCTCATGTCTGCCTGCAATGCCTTCTCTGAAATGCCTCTTTACCAATGAGTAGTCTCATAGCTGCCTGCAATGCCTTCTCTGAAATGCCTCTTTACCAATGAGTAGTCAGATGCCTGCCTGCAATGCCTGCTATGATATATAGGATACATGCCGCTTTACCACTATTGTGTTGGATTGCCGCCTGTTATGTGAGCATACAACACCACGAGTGTGGTGTGGTGGTGCTGTGGTGTGGTGGTGCTGTTAACCGTTTGTAGACACCAGCTGTCCCCCCCCCCCTTTTTCTCCACAGGGTCAACTGACAGGTCAGTATTGATAGGATTGCCATGGTTGTGACCCAATATATGTGTTTTCTTCTCTCTCTTTGACCCTTTTCTCTTTACAGGATCATGCTTGCCTTACACCTGGGTAAGCAGCTCAGACCATGCTATGTGTGTCACACCTATCAGCTGTGTAATTTCTCTTCCTGCAGGCTTTTGCAACCGACACACTGGCTTGTCTTCACTGGCGATTGCTACCACACACCAGCTGCCATGTAACACCCCCTTGTTTTTTGTCTCCCCAGGAACATCCACTACCACCTACCTTCCTGGGAGCACCCCTGGGCCCGCAGTCTGGTTGCCCCACGGTCCTCTGCCTTGCTGCTGTCAGAGAGCCAGCCCTGCAACCCTCCTCAGCTGCCGGTGCTGCTGCTGCTCCACCACCCTGGCTGTCCTTCTTGCTGCCCCTCCCCTTTCTATGGAGCAGGCTGTGGTTCCACTGGGGCAGAGCCTGCGTCTCCAGGTCCATGGGGCATGTGTGCTGCTGCTGCTTTCAGATTGGCTGCTGTGACTACCCCTGGCAGCCTCGCCTGGCCATCTCAGCTAACGTTCCAGAACAATAAAGATGCACCTCGGGCAGAGCCTCCTTGAAACATATGTGCCCAGTGTTACACAAGCATTGCCCTCCACACACAGACAGCCCCCAGCACTGAAGCCCCTGCATGAATCCCTTCCAGGGACTGCCACTTCCTTCCCAGGGAGAATACAGCAGGGAGGCTGCCAGACCCCCATGGGACAGAGGGGAGGGGGAGTTGGGGGGGGCCTCTCAGGCAGGCAAACAGTGACAGGCGCCACGGAGCCCATAGCGGAGCCGCTTGTGGCTGCTGCATCTGTGTAGTGGCCGCTCAGCAACCGGGGATCTCGCCAGCCAGGGCGTCCGCCCATAATGCAGCTGCTTCCGCCGAAGGTCTGCCCGTAATGCAGCCGCTTCCGCCCACAGTCCGTCTGCATAAGAGGCGCCTGTTTCTGCATTGCCTTCATCTGCGGAGCAACCCCTGTGTCCCAATTGGTCTCTGCAGACCCCTCTCTCGGAATCTCTCTCCCACCAGCCTTGTTGTCTGTCTGTCTCTGACCCACCCGTGCCCCTCCCCAGCACCCACTGTCTGCCTGCCTGTGTGTCTGCCTCCCCTCCCACTCCCTGATGATGGCTGCTGGCCACCCCCCACCCTGCCAGAGCGCCTGCCGAGAGGCGCCGTCGTCGCCCCATCTGGGGGCGTGATGAGCTACGTGAGCCCTTCACGCTTGCAGCAGACAAGCCCAAGGCATCTCTCGGTCTTGGCCGGGGCACAGAGCAGAACGCACGCCGGGATGCCTTCTTTGTGGGCATTGCCCCGGCCCTGGAGGTCCAGGGCTTCAGGCAGCGCACGGGCAAGTCATGTCAGAGGTAGTTCCAGACATCATGAGCCCCCCCCCTTGTGTGTGACGTTCCCACCCCCCTCCTTCCCTTCCCTCCCCCGCTCCCCCCCATGACTCCCACGTGCAGCCTCAACGTGGCATGGGGGTGGCATTGCCTTCTGCAGGAGGGGGGACGGCCACTCTCCCCTGTAGCAGGGGGCTGATGCACAGGGTGCCCTATGGCAGCTGGCTCGGGCACCTCGCTTACCTGTCACCTGCCCTGCGTCCACCACATGACTGGCGCAACCCCCCTGCCTGCGGTCAGCCCCTTTGCGACAGGGCTGAGACAGACACTGCAGCAGCTGCCATGGATGGACGCTGACACGTGCAGACACACAGGCCTGCACATGCCTGAGCCAGACACCGAGCCTGGAGAGCCTGCCTGCCTGGGAGGTAAGTGTTGCCTGGATCCTGGGGTGGTGCTGGGCCACAGAAACTGCAGCCTGCCTAACTCAGGCATACCTCTGACCTAACTCAGACATAACTTCTACCTAACTTAGGCTGCACTTAGGCTACACTTATGCCTGACTTGGAGAGGAGTTGGGTTGGAATGGGCTGTTTGAATCCTGACTCAGTACTCAAGGAAGAGTTTGCCTATGCCAAAGGTCACTAGGGAAAAGGTGATTCCAGCATCCCAGACCCTGGGATTAATCATTCTGTTGAAAGCAAAGCTTTGAATTGGAGCTACAGCTCCTTGGGGATTGGCACCCATTTTTTTTTATGCTGAAACAATGAAAAGAAGAAAAACAGTGTTTTTAACATGGGCAGACTCCCTCAGCACTCTGTAATCCCCCCTCCCTCATAACTGGAATAACTCCAAATAAGGGGGTAGGCTGTGTTTTCCAGGAAGTCTAAAGCTCTAACGTGTACTCAGATTCCCTGTAAATTTCAAGGCATATTTTCTCCTTCTGAGGGTGTCTTAAATACCGTATTCAGATTACTGGGAGTAATCCGAAAGTCAGTGATACGGATTATTGAGTCATCATGATCTGGACTGTTAGACACTTCCTCACAGCCCCGAGAAGTGGTCCATGAAACAGGTGATGCTGGGTTAAATAAGATGTTAGTTAGGTAGACTAGGTATAAGGTAGGTATAAGGCTTTTCTTATATTTTCACATAATGAATTCTAAAACAATGTTAGTACTATATTGAGCTTTAAATAGTAAGCACAGACTTTTGAAGGCTGGTACTATTGCACCCTAACATGCTGAGTAGCTTTCTCCCGCTCGTTCCTAACCCTCTGCTGGTGCCTTAGCAACAGGCCTGAATCCCAGCCCCATTGCCCCGCACCACTCCAACCTCCAGCCAATCCTAGAGTTGGCAATAGAATCAGAGATACCTGACTCCCAGCATCCACATCTCCCTGGCAACGCAACATGGTAACCCAGCATTTCCATGGCAACTGAATGGAGGCATGTTGAGACCAAGGGCCTACCCAGACCATAGAACTGGTAGCAATCTAGTCATCTGGTATGGTGGAATTCTAGCAGCTCCTCAAAGCCTTGAGGTTAGAGAATTCACTCACTCCTACATTATTATAAGTACAAAAGGCTTGCCCTCGCAAGTGGTCATCCTGTTGAAACTCTGTCCCACCAGATTAATCACTTACAGCCCAGTCCTAACTAAATTCGTGTGTGGCGATGCAGCGGTGCCAGTGCAGGCTGCACTACATTTCGCAGGGCAGTTTAGCAGGTTGGAGGTCTCCTTTGCCTCCAACATTTGTCCCCTTGCCCTGGGGTAAGCCCCAGCCACGGCAATGGTTCAACTCAGGCCTGTGCCAGCAATATTGCTGGTGCAAGTCCACATTGATCCATGTTAGTGGATCACTCCCAGGAAGGGGGATAGGATACAGCATGTGCCGGTGCTGCCGATCCCGTCCCTCTCCTGGGCCTGATCTGCCCACCCCTGCCCCCGCTACCCTCCCCTTGCCCTGTTCAACCCCCTCCCTGTCCCACCCCCTGCGTGGATTTACCTCTTCTGGCGGGCGTCTCTGCACTCCCCGGCACGCAGGGGAAGGCTTTGGCCTTCCTGTTGGCACGCTAGGCCTCTGCGCTATCACAAAGCACTTTATGGAGCTTTTGTTACAACGTGCACCGCTGGAACTCGTGTTCCGCCAGTGCAGAGGCTGGATAGGATTGGACCATTAATCACAAGAAGCAATCTGAAATATAGGATGTTGTAATGTTTACAGAAGATACTCAAACTACAGTAATGCTTTGAAAATCCCTGAGTTTTGCAGTGTCTTAGGTGTGAGAACCTCTTTCGGTATTTATGGGTCATAAATAGTTCCTTCAACTGAGCCCAGAAAAGTAGAGAAAATGCAAGGTCATGTGCAATGTGCACATAATGAAACCAGTGGTTCAATCACTAAGTAAATGAGCTTTTCTGTTACCTCAGATGAGTTTCTTGCGTGAATAACAATTAGGACATAAATAATTAGATGACTCATTATTTATCTTTGATTTGCTGAGTAAAATAGATATTACACTTAAGGAAATTAGAGCCTACACTGGTGTGACGCCATGCACTCCAGAATATGGAAATGGCCAGGTGCGGTGTCAGAGGCCAGCCAGTTCAGGCACTGGCTGAGAGCCCATGGACTCCCAGGGACCCAACTGGGTGACCTCTGAAGCCCTCAAATGCCGGTAGTAGTGGCACAAGTTGCTGAACGGAAAAATGTGCGTTGTCATTGCCTTGTCCACTGTCACCATCTGCAACTGGGATTCCTCAGAGGTGTCTGCAATGATGGAGGGACCTCCGAGGAAGCCCATTTGCGGAAGGGGAGGACAAGAGAAGAGGGTGCTCGGGCACCCCTCTCTCAGCGATGCCAGAGCAGTGAAGAAAGGGCATTCGCTGATTGTGCCTCCCCCTTTCTCCAATCCATCGTGGTCAGGGAAAGTAAGGGGAGCAATCTTGGAGGGTGACCCCAGTGGTATCACTAGGGTTGGTGACACCCAGGGCGAGAGCTCATGTTGTCACCCCCATGGACCTCCTCCCATACCAGACCACACGAACTGGAGGCCTCCTGGGAAATGTGATCCCCAAAGGGGAGTGGGAAAAACCCATTTTCTACCAGTGGTGTGTTTTCACACCACTGGAAACAAATAGAATAGAAAGTCATTTTTGTGTCACCCATCCCTGGGGTGTCACCCTGTGTGGTTTGCACCCCCTGCACCCCCCCAGTGATGCTCCTGGGTGACTCTCACTCTGCTGGAGCACTGAGAGGCTCTCTCCAAGCCTACTCCACCAGGAAGGAGTATGTGTGTGTGCATGTGCAAGAGTGCACACACAAGAACCAAGGGGTGCCCAAAATCAGACCCAGAACCAAAGGGCCCCCCAGTTACCTGCTGCCTGCACTGGTAATTGTAGCCAGTGCAGAATTTCTTGTGGTAGCCTGGAATTTGAGTTTCCATACAAAAAAAGAAGTCTCCAGCTCTTACACGAAAGCCTGCAATATGTATATGATGCATGCAGGTCCTTACTCACAAATCCAGATTTCTGCACCAAGGCAATTCAAATCATATGCCAAGAAAATAAACATATTATAAATTGTTATGCTTAATTTGTTGTCCTTCTGCTAGCCAGGGGAAGAGGTGGGGAGCTAAACACTGGCCATTCAAAATGTTGCTTAAATCCTACTGGCTTCTGGAAGCTCGTCACACTTTTCCAAAACCATAATAAATAGACATTTTCTTGACATTATTTTTTTTCTCCTTGTAAAAATAACACTGAGAATTTTGAGAGGTTGAATTCTGTGCCAGCCTGCCAGGTGTGAAATGTGGTATTTCCTACAAGCTGAGATAGCAGAAATAATCTGCTCCTGAATGAACCTGCCAGATCCTTTACATTGGCCTCAGAGATTTTTGGGCCCACCGGACATGACTGGACTTAATTGTCAGGGGATACCTTTACCTTTTTATAATGTCTAATGGGTTCCAGAGATAGGGTCTTCTTGGTGGTGGGGCCATAACTGCGTACTTTTCTCCCCAGGGAGATATGTCTAGCTCCCTCCTTCAGAGGCGGTGCGGTGACCGCCCCCCTAGCACTAGAAGTAACGTCACCGCAGTTTTTGCATCAACCAGAAGCGCAGGGTGGGCGGGCAGGCCAAACTCACCGCCGTGTCTGTCGCCACCGCCCGCTCGCGCCTCCGAAATGGCTCAATTTGCCCCGCCACCATTCGCCGTGACACCCCCCACCCGCCTGCCACCCGGGACCCAATCTTGCCGCCTGGGGCCCCCCCGCCCCACCCCTAACGACGCCGCTGCCCTCCTTTGCTGTTTTTAAACTACAACTGAACATCTTTTTCCTTTTGTCAGGTTTTGGGAGTATAATCGTATTAGACCACTGAAATTATAATTTGTTTTCTGTACTGCTACTTTTATACTGGCTTTATGGTCCAATCCTATGGGTCTTTTATGACACTGGATCATCTTGCCAATGCCATCCACTGTCGTAAAAGGCCCAGTGACAGTGCAAATGCTCAATGACAGTGCATCATTGAGCATGATGATAGAGAAACTGGTGGAAATGGACGGTGGCTCCCTGCGTGCGCCAGAGCTGCCCGGGTGCTGCGAAGGAGCAGGTAGGTCAGTGGCATGGGCAGGCCATGGGTGGCTTGGGGAGATTCAGGGCAGGGATTGGGCCCAGTTGGGGGAGAGCTGAAGGTGGACTGGGGGCGGATATCAGCAGCAGCGGCAGCACCAATATCCTATGCCTCCAAGCCAGGCTCAACAAGCTCCCTTGAACCTATTCGGATTTATACCAGCCAAAGAGCTGGTGCAGATCCGAGTAGGCCCATTGGGGACCAGACAGTGGTGGAGTAGGTCACTACCTGGTCCCTAGTCAACCCATAACATGCAGCAGAGGCTGTGTCAATGCCACAGCATGCTCTGGGCCAGCCCTGGACAGGATCAGGCCATGACTGTATTTTTGATATATTTTATTATTTTTCATATGTTTTATAATATTGTTTTACTATCGTAACTCTCTTTGTGCTTGTTTTCAAGGAAAAGACAAGGTAGAAATGGTTCAAACAAGTAAGGAAACAACTGCAGTACAGAGGGCTACTACAAGGAGTATGAGTTGGCTTTCTGGTAGTTGGGTGATGGTGGGTAGTTTTTGATCTGCAAACTTCAGATCAGATCCTCTCTATTTCTGCCAGTTCCTGTCTCTTTGGTCCTATACATGCATCTTCCCACCCTGCTCTGCCTCCTTGCAGTGATTTAAATCCTAACCTCTTTGTCTCTAGGACAAAACGTGGAACAAAGATTTCCTAAGGTTGCAACACCTTTCAGAGGTATGCTATCCATCCATTTAGCCTTTGTGGCTAATAAGCTATTAAAGAGTTTGTCACTCTAATCCTTCTTCAAAGCCCTCCAAACTTGTGGCAATCACCACATTTGACGGCAATTAATATAAGATATTAATGATACGTTGCATGAAGAAGGACGTCATTTGCCAGTCATGAATTTACTGCTAACCCACTTCATTAGAAGACTCTAACCCCCTTTAGGAGTCACTTTCCCTGAGTTCATTAAGTGCAAGAGAGGGAAATGAGATCATGTCAATTAACCACATCCCAAGTCAACTAGCCATGGGCCACATCCCTCAGGCATCCCTGCATTCAGAATTCGTGGATGATGTATCCATGCTGGGTGTTTCAGGGTTCACATTTGCCAAGAGGAATCCCCATGAATTTGGCACCGCCCTCTCCAGACAGATGAAGAATGCCCAGAGGCCCGGGGGTCTGGGCCGCCAAGCATGTTGGCACAGAGGTAGGTGGGTATCTAGCTGATGTGCTCCCATTTTCCCTCAAACATTCGTGAATGGGAGATCATGACTGAAATTGACACACCCACACATGCTTCTCCTATTTTCCCCAGCTTTCATTCCCTCCCTCTTTGTCTTTGTCTCCTTTGTATCTGTATCTAGATTGTAAGCCCCTTGGGGCAGGGACTTGCCTTTTCACTCTATGTAAAGCATGATGTACATTGATGGCGCTGTGTAAATTAATAATAATGTTGAGAAAGGGGAAAAATTACCTTTGTTCTCTCTCTGTCTTCACACTGTTCAGAAGTTCGCAAGCAAGGAAACGTTACAAACTAGGCAACCATAAGTCTGTTATCTGTCCCCCCCCCAAAAAAAAACCCCTGCAGTGGCATTTTAGGATGTTTTAACACACGGGGTACTTCAGCTGCTTTGAAAAATGTACATAAACTCAACCTTAGCAAGATGCTCATTTGTATTACAAATGCCTCTTCTGCTATTGCAGAGAATCAGAGATTTACAGCGCAATCCTATCCAATTTATGCCACCGGCTGAGCTCTACTCAATCCTATCCAATTTATGCAACTGGTGTAACCAGCGGTGCAGCGAGAATAGGAGGCCCCAGAACGGAAAGGGGATTCAAATCCCCTCCAAAAGGGGAATTCAAAGGGGATTTGAATCCCCTTTCCGTTCTGGGGCCTCCCATTCTCGCTGCACTGCTGGTTATAAATTGGATAAATTATAAAATCTGGTGGCATAAATTGGATAGGATTGCGCTGTTACAGAGAGAGGATCAAAGGAGTCTCTCAGATAAAAGGAGTCCTGCAATTTAAATCCTAAGCATGTTTTTTACTCAGAAGTATTTTCAGGAACTATATAGGATTGCAGCCTGAAACTAGTTAAATTATGTGACTATTTTGATAGGGAGCAATCTCCTTCATCAGATGCATGGATGCAGTAAAGTCCATCACAGGTTACAGGCCATAAGCAAGCTCCTGATTTTAGAAGTAGGTTTTCTCTGTGCCAGGTGCAAGGGAGTGGCGACAGGATACAGGTATCTTGTTGTCTTGTGTGCTCCTTGAGGCATCTGGTGGGGCCACTGTGAGATACAGGAAGCTGGACTAGATGGGCCTTTGGTCTGATCCAGCAGGGCTCTTCTTATGTTAAGAAATGAAATGTTTTTCTAGTGTGTAGAATTGTTGTGAGTCACTTTGAGTTCATGTGATACAGCAGGTATAAATCAAAATCATTATTATAATTATAGTTATTGTTGCAAATCGCTCTTGTGGCCCCCGTGGAGGCCAAAGGGCAGGATAAAACTTTCTTAAATAAATAATACATTTATCTTGTCTAAAATGCCTCTGTTGGGATTCATAACCCAGACAACTGTGACTTTGTCACTCCCACAACAAGAAAAAGATTTCATAAGAGTCAGCTTGCAAAACACTGGCAAAAGAAGCCCATTCTGGAAATGTAGTTTGAAAGGAAAGAAATCCATCCAGTCTCTGTTTTTGATACTACTGTAATACCAATGACTCCATCCCTCAAAAGAGGAACCTGGAAGATTCTTAGTGCGCCAGAGGAAAAGCAATTCCAAAATGCCAGGCTTTGGGAGTGTGGCAAAAATCCTTGAGTTTCCCCTCACTTCTACCTATTTTTTTATTTCCTGTTAGAGCTTCCTAACCCCCCCCCCCCCCAGAGGCTTCTGTGATGATAACTCATCTGCCTGAAGAACAATTATCCTGTTTGAATTCAGTTTCATTATAGAGGGACCACAAGGCATCTCAGACAGGTCTTATGTGAATCCCATGTCTTCATGTCTGGAGCATCATTGAAACAAAACTTGCAGAGTTTATGAGCAGTGGTGTAGTAAATTTGGATGTACAGGAGCTTGTCATCATCACACCCCATAGCCACACCTCGTTAACAGCCCCAATCCTATCTAAATCCCTGTGCGGCGATGCAGTGGCGCCGGCACGGCTATTGCTGTATCCCGTGGGGGATTTTCAGCTGCTGGAGGTCTCCTCGGGGTAAGGGGACATAGGAGAAATCCTGGAACTCTATTGCCTCCCCGTTTCCCCTTGTCTTCACACCCCTGAAAAGGAGACAGGGAAGCAAACACGCATTTAACGCTGGATCTGGTTTGAACCTGGGAGTAACCAGTTTGTATAAAATGAGGGTTTAGATTTGAGCCACAGTTCCTCAAGGCATGCTCCAAGAACATTTTTTTTTTACATAAAACACCTCAAGCAAAATAAGCAGTGTTGGGTTCAAGGGAACATGCTCTCTAGGAGAGGGGTCATCATCACTTAATAGTAGAGCACATCTTTTGCATGCAGAAGGTCCCATGTTCAATCATCCCTTACATCTCCAGACAGGTCTGGAAAAGATTCCTGTTTGGAACTCTGAAGAGCTGCTGCCCGTCAGTGTAGACATCACTGAGCTAGATGGACCAATGCTAGATGGACTCAGTACAGCAGCTTCCTATGTTTCTATGAAGTAAGCCTCAGAGACTAATCGTTTATGGCGACATGAATTTTAATAGGGAACAATCTCCTCCATCAGTTGCATGAAGTAGGCAATGAAGCCTACTGATTAAATTGACTGTTGAGTAGGCATAGCATCGTCATAATCCGGTTTGTCTCTAAGGTGCTGCAGAGCTCACCCAGGCAGGGCTATGGCCAGGGCAACCCTCTTGCGTGGCCCAACAACATGCATTCCGGAAACACAGCAGTTTCCGGAATGCATGAGCGGGAGCCTCTCTTGTGCAATGTCCCGTCCCCGTCCCCCTCTGAGTTTTTTGTTCTGTGCTTAATTGGGGAGAATATTCAGAATTTCTCACTGCAGGAAGCCTTTGGTGATGTGACTGTTCTAATGGGAGTCACCAGGTTATGTCAAGTGCTGTATACAAATGGTAAAGAACGTGCTTTTGACATATGGCTGACTTGGACCATAGTTATCAGGATGCTCACTTCTTGCTTCCAAACACTATACCGAGAAACCAGAAGTGCCTACTTCTTGCTTCATCTAGGAATTTAGGAGATGAGCCTGTTCTTAAACCCCCCCCCCAATCCAAAGCAGCACTGCCCAGTGCCCATGGCAGAACTCCACCCCCTACGCCCATGCCATTTTGTGATTTAGTGTTGATCTTGCATCATTGCATTGTAATGTTTGGGAGTGCTCACCTGGCCTTTAACAGCAGCCAGAAATGGCACTGCTGCCCCTCTGAAAATGTGGACTAAGGGCAACTCTGATTCACAGACTTGTTCACGTGGAAGCTGGGAGAGAATGATGGCACATGGCAGAAGGACTATCGAGAACACAGCCATTGAATGGCTCACTGTAACTGTCAAGGAGGTGGAACAGAAGGGAGGAGAAGGCAGTCCCTGTATTTCTGAATCCTATTGCAAAATACCTGGGAATTGAATTGACTTTTTGGGAGGTTAAAAAAACAAGGTCTGTTTATTTACATTCTGGGTGGACAGGCATCTGTCAGTGATGTGCAGTTTTTTTGGCTGTCTTGGCAAAGGGCGTTGGCGTACATGTTGCATTCAGTGCTCCCTAACACTATAATTCAATTCTTTGGTCTCGATAATAGCATAGCTCTCTGAACAAAGTATTGCTAAAGAAAATTAATTTTCTTATCTTGCATTTATTGGACCACGCCAGCAATTCATCTAGCCCCGTAATCAAGCTCCAGGAATAGACAGGTGCCATAAGTTACATAGATAAGGAAACAGGGCCCTAATAGAAACTGTCCCTGATGGTGCAATCCTCCCTTACTTTAGAGCGGCGGAACACGTGCTCCGCTGCTCTAAAATGTTGCAAACATGCCATAAAGCATGTTTGTGACGACTCAGGTGTAAGCGGCACTAGCGTGGAGGCCAGCACCGCTCACACCCCTGGTGGACTAGGCTACCTAGGCTACTTGGCACAGGGACGGGGCCGGGCTGGCGAGGGAGGGGAGCCATTGGCCTGGACTTGGAGGGAAGCGGGGATATCAGCGGCGTGCTACGCCGATATTCTAAGCCCCTTCCCAGCCCGGATTGTCTTTACACGGCCTCCCTGAATGAACAGCCTAGACCTGGGGTACATCCGAGGAGGCCCATAGGCCCTGGGCTCGCTTACACCCAGGGAAGGGGACAAATGTCACCTTCTCTTGAGGTGCGGCCTAGCAGCCCAGGGGCAGCCCGCAATGGGCTTAGGATACAGCGGTCAGCCCTTTAGGCTGCACAGGATTGGGCTGCCCATGTCCAACTACATATTGCTCAGTAGAGTAACACATGCAAAGAATGCGGGTCCTTGCTTGAAGGCGCTTACAGTTAATTGTCTCAATCTGGATTGGGGCCCGGGGCCCTACACATTCATGCTGGGGACAAAAGCTCTCACTGGAGCCTACTCTAATCCTTAGGGCTTCATTGCTGTTGGGGGTGAAGCCTTTCTTCCTGTCTGGAGTTGCAGATTTTACTAAGTAGGGAAGAAAGGCTGAGGTACATGGAGTTACACCTCTAAAATCAGATATAACATGACAAAGGGAACAATAATGCTAAGATCTCTGCTTACACACCATACAGTTGCTGATGCAGTGATTTCGCCAACAATCCCATGACATGGTTGTATGTACACAGACTCATAGCCAATGTAAATGTAACGTTTCACACCCATTGTATTCACACCAGAGCAGGCCTTGTGGCCACCTTGGCATCAGGATGTGAAGTTGAACTGTCCACCCACTGACCTCAGAATCCAAGATTAGGTGGACCAACTGATGGCAAGTTGGCAACATATATACAAATAAGAAAACAAAGTAAATTGCAATCGTTCTTTTGTTCAAAGTAAATTGCAATTTACTTCAAAGTAAATTGCAAATTGCAAATTGCAAATTTTGTTCAAAGTAAATTGCAATCTCTTTTGTTATTGGCAAGTCTCCAGAGACACCAATTTGAGAGTTCCTGGTCTAACTCCTTTCCTATGATCTGTGCTAGCTGCCCTAATTTCCCCGTTGAAACCCGTGGCCTGGGCTCTTTCTGCCCTGGGGTTCCCAAAAATTCCTGTGACTCAGCATTCTGGGCCCTGTCCCAGGAAGTAACTCCTCAGGCATCATAGAGAAGTCCAAGCAGGGGGAGGGAGAGTAGGGTACAGGTATGTTGACATACATACCCTCCCTCCCCCTGCATGGACTTCTCTATGATGCCTGGGGAGTTACTTCCCTATGGGTGGAGACAGCGGTATTTGAGTAATTCCTACCACTCTGGTTTATCTGGTCCTTGAGGATTTATAAGCCAGGAGAAGCTCTCAGAACACCAAAGCTGTGAGGTACAAACAGGAGCCAATACCTTCTGAGGGAGCAGAAACCTGCAGTCTTCAGCCTTTAGGTATAACCAATGTACTTCAAAAGTGATGGAAACTGCACTTTGGGTGGGGTACCCACAAAATAGTGGCGTGGGGTGGATGGAAGGGCTAAACGTTCTGGTTACGAAAAGGTGGTCAGGCTTTGATTGATTAATGGAGACAATGTAGCTAGACATTATTCAGCTCTTGAACTTGTTACCAGTGCCAAAACTCAGCTTTGTAGTTAACCATAAAAAGAGCATGTCTGAGCATGGACTGAATGCATTCCTGCACTTCAGGGTGACAATTGTCTACCTGCACAAATCTGGGATAAGGGGCTTCCTGGTCTGGGATAAGGGGCTTCCTGGTCAGTTAGTGCCCTGGCATTTTGGAATTTAAGACTGATTGGGGTCTGGAAGTTGCACGGCTTCCTTCCCCTAAATTTTAAAATAGGCTTGATTAAATTGGATTTTACCTCTTGTCAGCCTGAATTGTGATATTGGAGGTTGTTCCCCTTGTCCTGACATGTGCACGTCCTTGTTTAAGCTATCTGGGGCACGTTTTGCTAAACTTTTACCTGGCCCAACAAGCTTTTCCGACGTTGCAGTTCTTAGTCTATCCATCTCTTTGCTCGTGATACACTGACTGAGTGTATTGTTTTTAATTTTGTTTTATCACTATTTATTTATAAATTGTATCCCACTTTGGATGGATTGTGGAAAAGTGGCGTATAAATCTCATATAGAAATGAATAAAATATGAACAGTGTGGACTAATCTGTTCAGCAATGTTGCAAAGAACGTTAAGTAGGATCTGAAGCAAAGAACATTTTCCCAGGGTGTGATTTCTAGAATACCTTAAATACCGTTCCTTCAAGTAGAAGGAGTAGAAGAGATCTGCACGTACACCTTGGCTAAAGGACGTCTGTAGTGCCCATCTGACATGTATGTTGCCGGTACAGGAGGGTCAACAGAGAGAGACTCTCAAGACAGAGGGCTTTGTTGATGTCCTGACTACTCTGTCCAAGCTAACAGAGTTGGTCTCATACAGGTGGATGAGAGATTGAACAGAAAGTGGTAGCTTTAAATTGCAGGCAGGCTTAATATAAAGAGAAAACAATCCGTTTAGAGCCGATATGAAGTTTCACATTTCAAATTCCAACAAACTTTTGAATTTCAAAATTTGGATTTCAGCATTACACTTATTTACCAGCACAACTTGAAAAGTACAACTGTATTTGTTGCAATTTCAAGTGTAAAGGCATTTCAGCAATAATGTACTCTGCCCTGAGAGATTGCAAAATCTCCATGAAAGTTTCCTTTATCAGCTGTGTAGTATCTCTCCAGGCTAGGATGATTGTTTAGGAGCAAGGGAAATGTATGGTTGACTGCTAACTTTCTTTTTCCCCTTCTGGATTTTCTAGATCTGTATATGCTTATGGTACCTCACCATGTCTGCAAGTCATTCAGGGAATGATTCTTCTGGAGCACCTGGTGCCCCTCCTGTGCCCAAGCCTGACAATCCCTTGGTTCCAGTTCCAGAGAAACCATGGCCTGAGGGGCCTCCCAAACCTGAAGATCCTCAGCCACTGGGGCCTCTGATGCCTGGAAAACCTTGGCCAGAAGGGCCTCCTGCCTCTCCAGACCCTAGACGTCCAAGATCTCCACAACCACCAAAACCTTTAGGGCCTAACAGCCCCCCAGGGCCAGTTCCTGGACCATCAAGTCCCCCTAAGCCACCCCTGCCTGATGACCCTTATCTACCTTTTCCTCTGGCACCTGTTGCACCTTGGCCACCACTGCCTGAGTGGGATGATTCAGGGAAACCTCCTAAAGACCCCGGCTCTCATGATGATGATTAGGCTTTTCCCTGTCATTTTCCTCCAGAAATTCCTCTGACTGCTACAGAACCACATAACCTTAACCCCTGGCCCCTGACATAAATGTTTCCATTACCTGTTGGCTCTAGGAAGAAGAAACTCCTAAAAGAGAAAAGAACTTGATGTTCATTATCCATTGATGAAGCAACTTTGTGGGCTATGCATATGCTGAGGAAATATCCTTCCACCACCAATTCTATCTCCCTCATCTTTACCTTTATCTACCTGTTTGTCTGAGAGTCATCCACCCACCCATCCATCCTTTCTGTCTAATCTAGAACTATTTTCTGTAGTTAGTATATCACCTGCTTGATTGCAAACTGAAAGGTGATTCTAATGGCTGCTGGTATTGTAAAACAACTTTCCAATAAAATATTTAAATTTGACATATGTTTTGACTGCTCTAATGAAACCTCCTCAGCATATTTACAAGACTGTGAATTCACTTCCACCTCGCTCTTGCAAATGTTAACCAGCAAGGAGTCTAGCCTCTCTGGTCTGTTAAGTATTTATAGGTGCTGCCATGGAAGGTAGTAATTAGCAAAAGTCAGTTACCAGGGTGGGTTTTGTGTCTCAGAGTCCTGACTTGCAAACCCAGTGGGTGGAGATACACCAAACCCATTGCAGACTCATCAGCAAATGATGATATACTCTGAGCTGGGTTTGTCTTCTGCCCACATAGATTGCAGTTGGGGGAAAATGCTCTGTAAACCAGTTGGACATGGGTTGGACACTTCTCCTGTTTCTTAGCAGGAGAGAGGCCCCATGGCTAGAGGGAAAACCATCATTAATGACTGTAAACCACTGGGTAGTACAATTCAGTGGCTCAATGAACAAGCAAGTTCCTGGTTGATTTAAAACTCACCTGAGCTATGAGCTCACTAGCTGGCCTTAGGTAAGTCACTTCTATTCATCTTCAGCTTGCCCCTTTCCCATCCCCCATTATTGTAGGGGTAATATATATATAGTACTGACCTATCTTATGGACTTGTCACTGACTGCGCAATCCTGAAGAAAACACTGGCGCTGAAACTAGCGTTCCGGTGCTGGAAGAGGTCGCAAACGTGCCATAAGGCACATTTGCACTTCCTCAGGAGCAGAGAATGCCGGTGCAACACCAGCCTCCACAGTTCCGGCGACGGACCAGACCCCGCCACCAATGGACCCAGTAGGTAGGTTAGGATCCAGCGGGCGAGGGGGATCGCCGGGGCAGGGAGGGTGGCCATTGGCCCAGGCGGCCCGGGAGGGGGTCGGGACGGCCTTTGGCCGTATCCTGACCCCCGCCGGGCATTGAAGCCTTTACATGGCCTCCTCTAAGCAAAATAGCTGGCGGAAATCTGAGGAGGTCGATAACACCTGGCCTAGCATCTGGCCCTGGTTCGGCTGGTAGCTGGCGGAAATCTGAGGAGGTCGATAACACCTGGCCTAGCACCTGGCCCTGGATCCCTGGGGGATCGCCGGGGCAGGGAGGGTGGCCATTGGCCCAGGCGGCCCGGGAGGGGGTCGGGACGGCCTTTGGCCGTATCCTGACCCCCGCCGGGCATTGAAGCCTTTACATGGCCTCCTCCAGCAAAATAGCTGGCGGAAATCTGAGGAGGTCGATAACACCTGGCCTAGCACCTGGCCCTGGTTACACTCGGGGAAGGAGATGAGCGTCTCTTTCCCTGAGGAGACCTCCGCTCCGGCGGAAACATTGCCGCTGGTGCTCAGCATCTGGCCGGCGGCCCAGGGGTCGCCGGCCGGATCTTAGTCAGGATTGGGCTGTTAAGGCTGCAGTCCTATACATATTTGCTTGGGAGTAATTCCCATTGAACTTAATGAGACTTACTTATGAGTAGTCATGCATAGGTTAAGATAATTGCTTCTATTTCCTCAGGTTAATTAGGATAACAAGACTTCTTTTGCTTAGGCACATGAGCTTGGTGAAGTAATAGAAATATAAAGATTATAATAAATATATTAGCATTGGTACATGAAAGGGCTTTCCAAGAGCTAATTTTCAGACATTTGCATATTCTGAATGAAGAAAGAGGGTTTGCCCCAAGGTCATTAAATAATGGCTTGTTTGGAGACATGAGCAATCCAACCAGTATGACCAGGGAAAAGTGTGTTGTTGGGAGAGCAGCTGTCACCCTGATCCAGGGAATTCCATGCGTGCCATAGGTGCACATTTGAAAGTTTCTACTTATGTTAGCTTAGGGAACCGCTTTGCATGTGCCAAGGAATGTGCGCACCAGAGACTTCCACTCAAAGAAAGGGAGAAGTCATTCTGGGCAGGGAAATTCTGAATATCTGGTGAATATCTGTCCCCATGGTGAATAAGCGACAAACTACATAGCATATAACGTTGTGTGGAAACCTTTACTTTGTGAGGACCTTTACGTTACAGGAATTTCTTCAGGCATTTGGTTAAACAAGTAAACTTTATTTCTCTTCAACAAAACAATACATGGCTGAACTACCCATACTTCCGATCTCGCTGCAAGTACATAGCATATCTTCATAGATTTAATATTCACAGGTTTAATAGCATATTATACCCGTCAGTAAGAGACAGGCTTAAAACAGGAAGTAAACACACAGTAATTCTCTTCTGTCAAAAAGCACAGATAATCTAGATCAAGGGTGGCCAACCTTCCACCATTAGGACCTCTGCGTTCTTAAGAGT
Source organism: Plestiodon gilberti rubricaudatus (assembly GCA_026170595.1). Classification (NCBI taxonomy): domain Eukaryota; kingdom Metazoa; phylum Chordata; class Lepidosauria; order Squamata; family Scincidae; genus Plestiodon; species Plestiodon gilberti. The sequence goes on from JANXHW010000002.1 coordinate 249,884,880, forward strand.
TGCGTAGAAGACAGAATGTTGGCAGCTGCCATTGCTGATGGTGCTGCTAAAGCAGCTGCACCTGCTGAAATGCCCTCACCTACTGTACCACCATTAAAGCTTCAGGAGCTTTAATGGTGATGATAAAAGGTTGGTAAAATTCATGATAAAAGGTTGGCCACCCCTTGTTTAGATGAAGACTATGGAGCGTGAAGGGGTGGGGAAATAACACTTTCCCCCCTATAATGTGTTCCTGCTGAATATTGCTTACTTGAAGCAGCTAGGATGTTTTGTGGGAAAATGTACAGGGGGAAAGTGACCTACTCAGTGAGGTCAGATTTCCCCTATGCCAGATTTTTGACAAATAAGAGGTGTTTTCTGTTCTTCTGTTTTAAGCACCTCTGTTGACAACGGGCTTAACAGAAGGTGTAGTTTAGCCCCAAGAGTAGAATAGAATGAAATTGAAGGGAAAATGATTCCAATTCTAAAATTTATACAGGTGAGCCCCCATATCCACTGATTCGCTATCCACGGTTTCAGTTATCCACGGATTGTGGGGACCCCCCCCCCGGCTTTTACTTTTTTCCCAGTAATCTTTGTTTCTTCCTTAAAGAAACAGGAGAAGCAGCCTCTGGCTGCTTATTACAGGCAAATAGAATGAGACTAAGTACTAGAGAGGCTCGGCAAGCTTAACAGAAACCTTGCAGAGCCTCTCTAGGACTTAGTCTCGTTCTACTTGCTTGCAATGGAGGCTGCTTCTCTGTTTGTTTTAAGGAAGAAACCAAGCTTGCTGAAAGAAAAATAAGAGCTGGGGAGGGGGCAAGCATGCCTGCCTGCAGGGGAGGCAGGGTGGGGGGGCCCCTCAGGAAACTATTATTCGCTATTATCCACGGTTTCAAGTATCCACGGAGGGGCCTGGAACATATCCCCAGCGGATATGGGGGCCCACCTGTACTTTGAATTTTGAATATGTGAAAACCTGAAATTCTCAAAATCTGACTTTTGAATTTGATATTTAAGTTTTAAATGATATTTAAGAGTTTTTGATATTTAAGCCAGGATGGTGTAGTGATTTGGGAGTCGGACTTAGACCTGGAAGATCCAGGTTCAAATCCCCACTCAGCCACGAAGCTTCCTGGGTGACCTTGGGCCAGTCACTATCTCTCAGCCCCACCTACCTCACAGGGTTGTTGTGAGGACAAAAAGGAGGGGAGGAAATATGTACACCACTCTGAGCTCCTTGGACGAAGGGTGGTATAAAAATGTGAAAAAATAAAATAAATAAATAAGAGCGAGAGTGAGCGAGCGAGCAAGTTTTTGATATTTAAGAGCGGGAGTGGATGGCAGTTGTTAATTACCTATGCATGTGCATAGGTAATACCAAGTTCCCAACATTCCCAGTTATGGATGCTTTTGGATGAAAAGTTAAAGAGAAGAGAAAGATTGATAAGCTACAAAGCCCAAGAACTTTCAGGGTGAGTATCAATTTTGTATAAACATGAATATTCTTCTATCTATCATACAACAGCACACTTGAACTATACATCACACATATTTAAAAATATTGTTACTATATCTTCACTTATTCTTGTTTTGTCCAAACAGACATTCTGGAACTGCATTATATGTGATGTGGATTCACTTGCTACACTACACCTCTCGCAGAGGCGAAACTAGGGCGGAGCGGGCGGAGCACCGGCTCCGGGCGCCATCTCCCGAAGGGCGCCCCGCCCGCGAGTCGGACTCGGACTCGAGTCTCGAGTCGGACTCGGAGACTCGAGTCCGAGTCGGACTCCGAGACTCGAGGCTGAGTCGGACTCGGACACTCGAGTCCGAGTCCGAGTCCGACTCGGAGACTTGAGTCCGAGTCCGACTCGGAGACTCGAGTCCGAGTCCGACTCGGAGACTCGAGTCCGACCGGCCCCCTCAATCAGGAGAGCCGGCTCGGGGACGTCTTCCCTGGCCGGCTGCCCAGGGCCTTCTAAGGAAGGCCCGCTGCGAGAACGGTATTTATACCGTTCTTTTTGCGCATGCTCAGACTGTTACTGAGGGAAAAGGGCAGCCCGTTTCCCTCAGTAACAGTCTGAGCATACGCAAAAAGAATGGTATAAATACCGTTCTCGGAGCGGGCCTTCCTTAGAAGGCCCTGGGCAGCCGGCCGGGGAAGACGTCCCCGAGCTGGCTCTCCCGATTGAGGGGGGGGGTGCCCGGTGCAGGGTCCCGCTGGGTCGCCCCCTCCGGAGCGCACCGCCCCCCTCAGGAGCGCCCCCCCTCCGGAGCGTGCCGTGGCCTCTTGGCCGCGGCGATGTTTTATTGTAGGGGCGCCAACCCCCTTGCTCCGGGCGCCAACGGAGGCAGTTACGCCTCTGCCTCAGAGTACGGAAGAAACTTGTGGATGTGATCTTGGAGCAGCTGTCTGTAATCTTTGAGAACTTCTGGAGAATGGGTTTTGGTGACTGAGGACTAGACACAAGCAAATACAGTATTGTCCCTGTCTTTAAAAAACGGAAAAGGGAAGATGGAGAAACTAGATTGGGGAGACATATTGTCTGATCTGGCAAATACACTTCGGTAGACAGAAGACAGAAGATTACAAAGGATATGACGACCTATTTAATAATTTCATGTATAGTTGGTGGTACAGTGGGTGACTATAGTACCTGAGGTGGTGGCAAATGTGGTGTAAGATACAGCAACTGATGTCTCTGGCGTCACAACACATATTATTAGTTTGTGATGATGAACATTTGCTTTGATGTTTTACAAAGCTGTCCCACCCCAAACTGATTGTTGCAAGTGTTGGGCAAATGATCCTTACATAACATTGCTGTATCAGTAGTAGGAGACGTTGAACCTAAGCCCTCCTGTCCTCAGCCAACGGCCTTAGCCAGGGGCCAGCCTCCCACCATTAGGGCTTCTGCGTTCGAATTGTGTAGTAGAAGCCAGAATCTTGGCAGCTGCAAGTGCTGATGGTGCTGTTAAAGCAGCTACACCTGCTGAAATGCCCTCACCTATACAACCATTAAAGGGCCAGGAGCATTCATGGTGAAAGGTTGGTCACCCCTGGCCTTAGCAAAAGTAGGCTCAGATCACTGGATGTTTTCTAACATGCTTTTGAAATCAGTGCTCATTGGAACCCTCACATAGAACAGGGTCATCTGAAATATCCCAGGACCATAAAGCTTGATCTACTACTGTTTCAGGACGCAGGAGGGATTCATGAGAGTGTTCCCATGCCTTTGAGATTATCTAGGAAAGTGCAGAAACCCCATGAGATATTTTACTTGCCTTATGGAAACTCATTTGGCTTCTCTTAAAAAGTCTCATTTGTTTTGCTTGTAGAGGAACCCTGAAATTTGCTTTGACCCCAGTGCTGCTATCCTTGATTTGTGCCTCATTGTCCCTTCAGGGGTTCCTTTTCTACACAGTTTCCCACACTGAGGATTGTAGGCTGGGTTGTTTTTTTTGTTTTTTGTTTGGCTCAGGTTATTTTTTAAATCACATGCTAAATAGTCACACAGACAATTGTGTGCACTTCTGTGGGCACCAATTACTTTGCAGAGAGGTGTAAAAGAAAGGGAAGGAGGGAAACTCTGAGACACCTCAGTGGGATGGCAAATTAGTCAAGGCTGTATGAAATCTGAAATAACTTTCCTCCCCACACAAACTCTCACAAAGATTCCTCAAGGTGTCTGTCTACTGGTGGGAGTTGCTGAACTGGTGAGTCTGCATTTTGAATTGGTAGATCTGCTGCCCCTGGGAAGTCCACAAGCAGGAGAAAGAGGCATGCCTGCTACAGTGATGTAGACTTGAGTCTATGGACTCGGACTCGAGTAGGACTCAAGTCGCATCAATGACTCGACTCAGACTTGACTCGGCGATTGTAAAAGACTCGACTCGACTCGAGACTTGGAGCCTTTTACGACAAGTTGAATTTTATTCAGGTTTAAACCCATTTCCCCCATTTAAATAGATAGGGACTCGCAACTCCCAACCAAAGACTCTGGATTTGGGGGCAAAAACTTGGGACTTGACTTGAGACTTGGACCCAGAGACTTGGGACTTGACTCGAGACTTGGAGTCAGATACTTGATCCACATCCCTGCCTGTCTCCCACCATTGCTCCCCTGCAACTAGTATTCAGAGACATCCTGCTGCTGAACTTGGAGGTAGTGCATTGCCATCCTGACTGGTAGCCATTTGATAGTTCTGTCGTCCTTGAATTTCTCCAATCACCTTTTAAAGTCAACCAGAGACCGTCATCACCTTGTGGCAATGAATTCCACCGACTAGTTATGTATGTAGATTATGTGCTGTGTGAAGAAGTACAGTACTACCTGTTGTCCATTCTAAATCTCCTGTCAATCAGTTCCATAAACACACTTACTAGGGTGTAAGCCCCATTGAAAACAGGGACTTACTTCTGAGGCCACATACATAGGATTGTGCTGGACCTGCTACAGTCCAAGACAAGACACAGGACTCAGTGCAGCCAACTCTAATTGTAGTATCTGCTGGCATAGCTGATTGTACATTGGATGATCCAGACATATACTTGTGGGGTATACTGAATACTTGTGGGGCAAATGTCTTGGGGTTGATCAAACGTTGAATAATCCTTTACTCTCACATACCCACACACTGGAGCATAGAGCCAAGATAAAGACACCGCTATATCAAAGAAACACAACTGCTTATTTATGCATTGCATGTTGCTGCCAGAGTCTGCAACCCATAATACAGCTAATCCTGGCAAATAAAAGTTCCCTTCCCTGGAGGATATGAGTCTAACAATCCCGGTGACAGCAGCAAATTACAGGACAAATAGCAGCTCAAGACTGTGTGGGTTGGGGAGGGTGCCTGTGCTCAGCAGATTCGTGTAGCAATAAAAGAGCACCCTAGGCAATATGAGGCAGAGCTACTTATTAGACAAGTTACAGATGTCTGGTTGGCTTTTGTCTATTTCAGCATTTGCAGAGCAGATGGGGGTTGAATAATATTCATGGACTTATAAGATTGTCCTTAGCGTATCTATAGCTGAGCTTTGAGAATCAGGATCCTTATGCATTCTCCGCCTACAAGCACGTGCCCTTTGGTAATTAAAGAAATGCACATTTTACTTACAGGATCCTATTTTCATAATTTTCAGATCCTTGACACTCCATATTTTTGTTTGGTGATCTCACAATGTGACGCTCATCACGGGTTTCTCTTTGAAGATTGGAAGTTGTGGTGAAAATCTCTTATTTCCCCCTAATTTTTCACCTGCTTTGACCTTCCTATCACCTAAGGAGGCTGTGGGATGCACATCCTGAAGGGGCTGCGGAGTCGTTTCAGGGCAGCAGCCATTGCTTTTTGTCAGTTGTTGTCGTCGGTTGTTGTTTACTTGTCTCTTCTTCCCCCAAATGATCAGTAAAGAAGGAACTTGGCTTTGAGTTTTCAGTCAGGTCATTGCACCACCGTGAAGCCCACCCGATTCCAAAAAGCAGGAAAGTCAAGGGGTTCGGATAATCCTAAGTAATCAACCCAATAAGTAAAACCTGTGTACAGGGCCAGCCCAAGACCTCCTAATGCCTGAGGCGGCATGCCAAGTGCTGCCCCCCTTACCCAAAGATGTGCCAGCTTCTGCTCCTCCCACTCGCCAGTGCTCGGGCTCAGCATTCTCTCCTCCTCCACATTTCCTTTTCCTCTCTGTCCCCCACATCCTTTTCCAATCAAGGGCGTAACGTGAGGGAGGAGCATTGGAGATAAGTAGGCAGACGCACAACCCCCCCCCCCCACGCACACTCCAAACTGCTGCCTGAGACAACCACTTAGGTTGGCATCATGGATGGGTCGGCCCTGCCTGGGTAAGATCCTGAGGTTACAAATAGCAGGTTAGCAAAAACCCTTTTACCCATTGCCCTGATCTTTCATCCGGAGTGTTGGATGCATTGATGATGGTTGCCTGCCGCCCCCCTGCTGTGGATGCAAGAACCAAGATCCTGGACCAGCGTGAGTACTTAGGGTATGTAAGGACATTGCCCACTGAGATGCACTAGCTTTATGTTTCATTTCAGCTTACAATTTAAGCTCTTTGCTAATGCTCTTTGCCAAATGCTTCCTCCCTGGTGCTCCACTGCAGTTGCCTAATCCCTGCCCATGCCTTGCTCTTTCCTTTTTCTTTCCCTTTCATAGTTTTGGTGTGTGTGTTTTAGTTCCTTTACTATTTTTCCCACTGAGGAGGGAACTAGTTGCCCCGTCTCCCAGGTCTTCAGCTACCATCCAGTTTTTTTAAGGAGATTCCTGGGATACCGGGCTCACTGCCCTACAAGGAAGTAGATTTCCCCAAGACGGACTCCGTTTGCCTGAATCTTCTCTAGTCTTGGGCTTCTGGCAGCAACAACTACTGTCCCAGTTTAACTCCAGTTCACAGGGTGAAATGGGGGCAGGGGGTGGGTGCCAGTTGCTAAGCAATGAGCTCTGCACTGTCTTCCCTTACATAAGCCCATGTTAAGTTTCCCCCTGTAACACTTACTAAGAGCTGTTTTTTGGTAGGGAAAAACTAACATAAATTTGGGGGGGGGGGAGAAAAAAGTATAAAGGCAAGAGTTTCTTTTGACTATATTTTCATTACATTTTTAGGAGGAAGAAACCACCTTGCTTCTTTGGTATGAACACATTCAAAAAATAAAATACAGAAGATGAACAGAAGTTTGCACCTCTTATTGGTTTCCACATTTGAAAGTGTTGTGTTTTTCCACATTGCTTTAATCAATAGGTAATTTTCCTCATTTTGTAGTCCAGCGGTTGAGAGGAATGCACATGATTACGAAAATTCTGTGCTTGTCCACAAATGATGAGAGCTTTCTGTTAGTGGATCCTCTATGTGCCCAAGTCGAAGCCTGACTGACGATGGACCAGGTGATGATGATCATTTCTATCAGCAAGAGCAATGGTGTTTCTTTGTTTATACTTCATTGTCTCCAGGCTCAAGGCAGGGATGTTATTGAGTAAGAGGTGTTAGAAGTCTGAGGAGAGGAGTTAGGACACAGACAGCGGATTAAAAATATTTTTCTGGATTGAAGAAGTACTGTACTGTATTCATCCCAGCAGAGAGGAAAGAGGTACAGTATTTCAAATTCAGAGCAGTAACAAATAGTACATCCAGAACAAACTAATGAGATAACCTTCTTCTACTTTGTAAGATCGGGCCTCTAGAACATTTCACAGAGGCCTACAAATAGGGCCTAGTACTCAGACCTAGGCTTACCAGATCTCCAACCGGGACAGAGTGCTAGACCTTTAGGAAAAGGAATGTGGACAGGTGTAGCTTGTTAAAACCTTACAGCACAATCCTAGGCATGTCTACTCAGAAGCAAACCCCATTGTGTTCAATGGAGCTTGCTTCTGAGTAGACATGCCTAGGCTTGTGCTCTAGGACTTAACAAGCTACACCTGCCCACATTCCTTCTCCTAAAGGTCTAGCACTCTGTCCTGGTTTGGAGATCTGGTAAGCCTACTCAGACCCTAAACCTGATCTGACATGGACAACATCAAAAACAGGATTGGTATTTTTGTGCTGGAATGTTTTATCTGTGCCTCCTTTAACAGCTCCATGGCATGCAAAAGTTCAACAGGTACTGTCTTCCTTGGTATGGAAGTGCAGAGGCGCAGAGGGCTGTGGGGCAGGGACTGAGCCTATATGGAGGAGTGGAAGTGGGAGTTCAGATCCATTTGTCTCCCACAGCTTCTCCAGACCAAGAATTCCTCCCCACTCTCTACAGAACTAACTGCTTAGATCTCTGCCAATGTCAAAGTCCCCCCCCCCCTTTGCCCTTAATTGGGGCACAAACCAACACTTTATGACAATTAGGATTCCTATTTCACAGAACAGAGATGGGAACAACAGTCACTTGCCTGAGGTTACAACAGAAGTTCATGACCGAACTGGAATTTGAACCCAGGTCTCGTAGATTCAAATCCATACTGTCCTCCCTGGCTAATATTATCTTTCCATGCTCTACGGCTCCATTCCTTTGTCCTAATCAACCTAAATGTCTCTCCTCAATAGTCAGAAAGCCTGGAATTCTGTGTTATAAAAACACATATTCTGTAACCAAATATCAAATTTTGCAGTTGAGTAAATGCATGCACATGTGTCTGGTTTGCACAAGTTATTTAATGTTGGTCACATAGCTTTGTTCTTTGGCAAGATTTGGTTCAATGTTTTCATCAAAGATTGAGGAAGAAAAATGTTTTTGGGACTTATTCGACATTGGGAGAACAATTAGGATACAAGGCAGAGAGATTCAGACTTGAGTGAACAAGAGCCACTCCATTATTCTTGGGAGCCCTCAACCATGATTTCTTAACATTTTGCAACTACTACCTACATCTTCTTTTTGCAACTAATACCTACATATAACCATGAGGACTAGAAATGTTCTCTTTTTCTTAAAATGAAAAGACAATGATCTTTAGAATTCTGCAGCAGCCACCATGTTCAGCAGTAGAACGTGATTGCATAATACAGTCACAAACTACCGGTATATCCATTTCTAGACCGCTTGCTCATAGTTCTAAAACAACTCAGGAGTCTTGATTCTTACAATCCAATCCTACGTAGGTATCCGGTGGGTGGCCCAGGACCGCCCGGCACATCCTGTGCTCGCTGCCCGGAGGTCTACTTGGGGAAAGGGAACGTTCGCAATGAGCCTCTTCGAATTTCCGCCAGCTAAATAGCTGGTCGGAAGTCGGAGGAGGCCGTGTAATGGCCGAGTCAGCCCGGTGGGAGACGGGGATATGGTGGATGCCATCCCCGCCTCCCGGGCCGGCTCAGCCAATGACCCCCCTCCCTCACCGCCCGGACCACCCATGCAGCCGCCGGGGTCGCTTACCTTCCTCCAGCAGCTGTATGGACATCCCGGCAGTGTAGTGAGGGCAGCTGACCTTGCGCCAGCCACCCTTACTTGCAAGTCGTCGCAAACGCGCCTTACGGCACGTTTGCAACTGCTTAGGGCAGCAGAGCGCTCACTCCGCCGCCCTAAAGCTCCGCAGGATTGCATTCTTAGTCTTATACTCCGTAACCAGGAGAATCTGGAGCTCTGTGGGAACATACTCTTCCCAATACTGTATTTTCTCTCGCAGAAGGCCTTTACATGTGTTATTAGGGCCAATAAATAAGCAGAGAGTGACACTGTGATGGAAATTATCCCAAAACCAGTGTCTCTTCCCTGTCCCATAAACTGTAATCTTGCCTCTGATGATTTCGTGAACCCAAACCCCATTGATCTGAATAAAGCTGGTGCTCCTGCCTTACTCTACAAAAGTAGCAGCATCCAATGAATCCTGCAATGATAGCCGCAGTAACCGCTAACGAGATCAGAATGATCTCCCAGAACTTCAGCAGTTGCTTCCCTGGATGGTATGTTGTCTTTGTTCCTGCAGGAGAAGAAGGTGAAAGAAGAAGGTGCATGAGAAAGATATTGTCCCTGCAGAAGCAGAGCTCAAGTCCTTGGGTCCAGAGGCTCAGGGGTCTCAACCCTGACCAACTTGGAAGATCCTTTGAACTTCCCCATCTTTCTGATTGGCTAGAACAGGGGTGGCCAACCATCCACCAGTAGGGTCTCTGCATTCTTAAGAGTTGTGTAGAAGACAGAATCTTGGCAGCTGCACCTGATGAAATGCCCTCACCTATACAACCATTAAAGGTCCAGGAGCATTCATATTGAAAAGTTGGCCACCCCTGACCTAGAGAAACAGAGACGCCCAAGTCAAGTGTGCAAATTGGGTCCATAATCTGCTGACTACATAGCTTGTCATGGTTACTAAATGTAAGATCTTGAATGAATCCCACATACCATAGGAAGAAATCATGACAAGCGTAATCACTTGAATATGGCCACTCTCTCTTTAAGCCTAACGAAATGACGAAGAAGCAAGCCCTCTGCTGGTAGACAGCACTGAGACAGAATTTCACATATATTCAAAATACTACAATTTGAAATGTTCAGTTTCAATTTTATAAACAGGATTGCAATTTGCTCTTGGAGTGTCATATTTAGCTATTTTCTCTGATAGGTTCTTTCACCAAAATTTGAGGCGTGACATACTCCCCCACCAGAAATGGAAATGTAGTTTCGTAGCGATACGATTAAAATAACCATTTTGAAAACCCAAATTTCATCTTTCAAAATGAAAGATGAAATTTAGATATTTAGATAAATTAGATAAATTTAAATTTAAATAATTTAGAATTTAGATATCTCTATGATGATAACACAAATACAAAAACTGGCACATTGAATGAGACATTATTGAATGGCACATTATCTTTTCCCACCCCCTATTTGCTTCAGCTCTATTGGTTGATCAATTTCCATTATCATCCATACCTGGTATGGTGGTACCAGTTCCAGCACTGACTCCTGTCGATGTGGTTGTGATGCTGTCAGTCAACAGTGTAATGGTATTACTTGGGCTTGGTGGTTGGTTGCTGCTGGTTGCCAATGGTGTAACTAGAGTAGCAAAAGAGGAACAGATAGTGTTGGTGTCTCCTAATATTGGTCACTGCTTGATCACTGGTGGACTCAGTGTGCTAGAGGTGACACCAAGTGGTGTTTTGGTGGTGTTGGCTGACAAAGTGATCCCAGCAGTGAGAGAGAAAAAGAAAACACATCCAGATAAGAAAGGGGAATCCAGACAATTATTAAGTTAGCATTTCTTCCTATTTTTCCAAAACCACATCTTCATCATCTTGCAAGGTCATGACTCATGGTATCACATCTACAACCTATTATGGCACAATAACAGAATCTGAGTTTACAGGAAATTAATGTCAATGCTTTTAGAACTACATATCATACCTCAGCTAAAATCCAGAGAATGTGATCTGCTTAAGCCCAGTCGAGTATACTCAATTTAACAACATTCTCTGGACTGTGCTGCTCAGATTGTTGCAGGCTCTGATCGTCTTGCTTTTACATGAATCATGGCAAACTGTTTCCCACAAATCCACTTTTATACCAAATTGGCTTCACCTCTTCAGTATTCTAGAGTTGTTTGGTTATGTCTGGCTGTCTAGTCAATGGCAACGATCCAACACAGATTCAAGCGTGCTTATCCCCGTTGATTGATTCAGCTCAAGTGTGCTTAACTCTGTTTTGTATTTTGCACTGGAAAGCCTTCATTCATTTGCATTCTCGAAATATTAACTACGACGGGCTTTAATGGCCGGGGAAATTCCTTTCACTTTTTAATTGTTTGTGTTTTCAACTATTTTATAAAACAGTTGCTGTGCACTAATTCCGGGAGGCTAAGGCCTGGTCTATACATGTTGCAGGATGAGGAGGTACAAGAGCTCCAAGGTGGGTATAGCAAAAGGTAACACTTCAGTCTGCAGAAGGGGAGTAGGTGGTAGAAGAGATCCAAGGTGATATAATGGACTGCATCATTTCAGACGGGGGTGGAATCCCACTTTGAATACTCCTTTGTGTAAAAAGAAAAAGCATTCTGCAATCAGAAAACTATCGCAATACCAAGTGGGCTGTGTGATATCTTTTTTCCTCCCTCGTATTCTAGTTTTTCACTTTTAGAAACACTGGTAGATCACGAGAGAACATTCAAAAATTGCACCCCCCAACTGCCTCAGGATTCTACCACCTTATTCTGGTGCATAGGTAGAGCAGGTCTAAGAATTTTTGAAATGGAAACAAAACAACGTACATTCTGAGACTTTCGTGGCTGGTATAACATCATCGTTAAAACTATTCGGGCTTAAGGGCCGTGGTCCAATAAAAACTTTACCTCCTGATGTTTCGCCCACAGCTTGTCAGGTGGTAAAGATTTTATTGGACCTCTGCCCTTAAGCCAGAATAGTTTTAATGATGATGTTAAAACAAATAACAAATAAACATGCACGAAAAGGGCAAGCCTTTTCCTGTAAGTCAGTGAACAGGAAACCTACCTGATGTGGTGGTACTGATTCTGCCATTGTCACTTGTCAGCGTACCTGTGAAGCTGGACCACTCAGGGGCAGCAGGGCTGATGGTTACGCTGACTGGTTGCATGGTCATGCCATTGGAGATGCTTGTGAGCCATGCAGGTGATCTGGCAGAATTGGCCTTTTCAGCTGCTGCAGTGCTGGTCTCGAAAGCCTGTGAGGTGCCACCACTGAGGGCCCCTGCAGTCCTGGGAGATATTGTAGAGCCTGTGGCTGACAATGGATAATGAGATATGAAAAACTGTAAGCAGTTGTGTCGGCTCATTGTGGCATGGAAATACCATGGGCTGGGGAAAAGAAGATTCACCTACTGAATTTTCTTACACTGGGATGGTGATATAAAGGTGAAGGAGTCCTAGTTTTGCAGTCCCATCTTTTCCTTCAAGATGGTAACAGAGAAAGGAACTCTGATGATCCAGTAGGCTGCTCTCTTCCTTTTTCATTTTTCATGCCTGCCAAGCCCTAGTCCTGGCATTTAAAGTAGGTTCTCAGGCTAATCTCTGTCAATACAAGCCAGTCCTTTACCGTCCCTTCCCCTTTTAAAAAACAACAACATTAATCTGTTTTGTTTGAAATGACAGCATCCTTTCTTGATGGAAGAGCTTTTTTTTTGGGGGGGGGAATGTATTTTCAAAGGACTGAACAACAAAAATGCCTACTCTCAAAGATGTGTCAGCAGCAATGTCTCTGACTATACTGACATCTAGTGGACAACCTTCCTGGCTTCTGGTCTGGAGTTTGCAAGCTCATTCAGGGAGAGTACAGTACTCAGTTTTCAAGCTCCCAGCCTCCCTGTATGGGTAGGGTTGTCAACCCTCCAGGATTGACCTGGAGTCACCAGGTATCAGGATCAATCTCCAGGTGACTACTGAAAGCAATCCCAACCACAGGAATTGTCAACATTACATCATGTTGGGGAAAAACCCTCCAGGAATAGCTTCTGTCAGAACTGGCACCCCTGTTTATGGGCCTGTGACATGCCACAGCTCCCCGCGGCTCAGGAGAGGCTGTCTGGTGCCCACAACAGGCCTCCATGGAGATGCCCAGTGATGTTGCCATTGCCATGCACCTCTGGGACAGGGACAGGCAATGGCTTATTGGTGGGCCATCAAGCCCCATTGGTAGCAGCTGGGGCTTGGAATCAGCCCTTAAAAGGGGCTGCTGGGGGAAAGGAGAGGGGAGGCATGGAGGAAAGAGCAGAGAGCAGGCTGGTGGTACAGCTGGTGGACCCGGCTGGCAGTGGACCTGGCTGGCCTGGTACTACCAGGTACGTGGGCTGCTGGCGGCCAAGATGGCGACTGCTATCTCGGCCGTGCAGCACTGCGTCAGAGCCCAGAAAGCAGCGGCTTGAGCTCTGCTGAGCCGGCAGAGCTCAAGTGCATGAGCTCTAAGCACAGGGAACGGCAGCCCCGCCCTCCCTTGTGCCTTATCTAGCCTTTCTGAGCTTTGGCACAGCCACAAACCTGGAAGTAAGTGCCGATGACGTCATCAGCACTTACTTCTGGTGGGGTCCAGCTGGCCGGAGGCCCGTGAAGGTGGTACGCTCTGATAAATTGCTTTCACTGCCTATGGGATATAGAATTGACCTCCTCCACTTGAAGAGGTTAGGACAGCAGTTTTAGGCATGGCGATTCTGTGAGTGCCTCAGAGACCTCCATACATATAAATTACTGTACTGGGAAAAGAAGTGACATTGCACATAGTTTTGATTGATGGGCTATAAATCCTCTGGTGTAATAGTACATGCCAAATGCAGCTGCAAAATTATACTAAAAGGCCCGTCGTTCATCTAGAGACCCTTCAGTTCTGGCTAACTGCCCCACAGCTGACCTCAGGGGGGAGGAGAAACTGCCAGGCATACTTCCACAGGCTCCACCACCGATATTTCCTGCCTCTCCCAAGATAGGCAGAGTAATGGTTTAAGGATTTTTACATCCTCTGCCACGTATGAATAGCATAGATACCTTGTTGTTTCTGGAGCTACAGACCAACATGACCGCACCTCTGGAAGTTGTTGTAATTTAGGAGTACACTATGGGCAGCATATCAGCAAGGAGGAAGGAGACCTCATAATTAGTGACATTTTCTTTAACAATTTCTATACCACCTTTCATGTCTATCAAGGCAAACCAAGGCAGCTCACAAAAGATAAATCAAAATACAATCAACAGCGACTAATTGAAAAGGGAGCGACTAATTGAAACAGCGACTAATTGAAAAGGGAGCATAAAATCAAGCCAAACAACACAACAACTGAAAAGCAGTTGCTAATAATAACCCTGCCAGAGCACTGCCAAACCTCCTCCTCCAAAAGCAGAATGGAGAAGCCAGGTCTTAACATATCCCCTGAAGAAATGTAGGATAGGGGCCACCTTGAACTCCAGTATGAGCCCCAGATCAAGGAGCACCCTCAGACTCCAGTAGAAGTTGGGTCAACACCCAAGTAAGGGCGCAATCCTGCACACACTTTCCTGGGACTAACCCCCAGCATTGAATACAATGATACTTGTTCAGACAACTAGACAACATGCATAGGATTGTGCTGTATTACAGTCTCTCCATCTTGTCTGGATTTCTGTCCCATCCTTTTTCCAAGGAGCTCAACGCATCAAGCAAGTTCCCTTGTATCCTCACAGAGAGAGAGAGAGAGAGAGAGAGAGAGAGAGAGAGTAGCTCAAAGGCATTTAGGCTACAATCCTATGTAGACACAGTAGGACTTACTTTGGAGTCAACATGCAACAAAGCATACTGTCAGTGAGCTTCATGGCAGAGGGGGATTGGAATCTGGGTCTCCCTGCTCCTTGTACGGCATGCTAACCACTACACTACACTGAGATGTGCCCTGTGCTGAATTTGCACCCTGACTAATCCAAATGCTGACACCTTGCTGACCATCAAACACCTTACCTGCTAGGACAGAACACAGCAGGAGGATCAGGTAATAGACTCCTGGCACTAGGATCCATAGAAGTCTCATCTTGATGCTATACCGGGTGAACTGCTGGGTCCACTTGATCCTGTGCTTCTACTAGCTGGGCTACAGATCTCATTTGTGCCTGTCTGTGACAGCTCTGCCTGCATACTTTTGCCTGCATACTTTCACCCTCTTGTCTTTCCCAAGGTGCGGCCCCCTTGATACCGAATGAAAAATAAATGGGCATCAGAACACATTGCATCATTTCCATGCTGGAGAGGTATGTCTGCATGAAAAGGCTCTGTTTATAACACCGTCACAGGTTTAAGGTGTATGATGCTTGACCTGGGTCTATGGCTCTGGCTGAATTTTCCTGAAAGGTGGCGGGCTATGCCACTTGGTAACCTTAGAGTCAGGAGAGGCTTAAGCAGTGGAAAATATGCTGCCAGTCCCATTCATTGCTAATGTCCCATGGAAAACAAAAGCACCATGTAATTTCTTCGGCAGTTCCTCATTTGTATTCCCCTTCTTTTGTGCGAACTCTCCCTCTCCCCACCCATTTGTCCCCTCTCATGCACACAATGAAGTACATTGTCTCAATAATTCTACCTCTGATATGCGGTCACTGAGCATACTCAGAGAGAGCCTGTTACTATCTTTCCTATCTTTTAAGGCAAAGCGGTCACACCTTTAAGGCTGTGACACACCAAGCACGTCGGCGTGCGTTGCGCCCAGCGGCGTCCACGTTCATCTGGTGTGTCTGACCTTGGGCCGGAACGCATAGAAGTGCCGAAAGGTATGTTCCGGTGCGCGATAAGATGGGTCATGATAAGATGATAAGATCAGAATCGAGACTCTTCAGACTCAATTCTGATTGGCTACCGCGTTTGTTCCGTGTCCCGCCTCCACAGTTCCAAATATGGGCTCTGATTGGCTGAACACGACACAAGTCAGCAAAAGATTAGCATGGGTTCTTCCATACAGTTCTTGCAGACATTAGTAGGTGATAACGATTATAGTAGTAGGTGATAATGATTATTAGTAGGTGTGATAATGATTAATAGGTGTGATAATGATTAGTAGGTGATAATGATTAGGCCCTGAAGTTTCACTTGCTGATTTCTTCCAGCAGGGCAGCAATGTTAATTTTTTCCAAACAAAAGAAACAATGAAACAGAAAAAGAGTTTCTGAAAGCAAGTCGCATGCATGCGCACAAGTGACCTGGCAGCCCTTATGAACTAAGGGCTTCCAGGCCACATTGATTTTCTCTCAAAGAAAAATGGAGGCGATAGTGGCGGCGGCACCCCCTGGATTTTGCAAGGAGCAGTGGCGGTTGGATTAAAAGTGGCGGCCACAGCGCAGCCACAGTAAGGGGGTGAAAGAACAGGGGGGAATAAATAAATAATTTTGGCTGGCCTAATGGCCGGCAAAACAAACTTCAAAGCCAGCCCGAAAAACAAAATAAAACAATTTTTTAAAAATTGGGCACTCCCCAAAAAATCGGTGTGTGTGTGTTCCGGACTGGGTCACCAAAAATTTGGTTACCCTATTTATAGGGAAGTGCTCTCAGGCTGGGAACACTGCACACCTACAAAAAGGACAAAAGCCGACATTCTTGCTTCATCTCTATGATCTAGGACAGGGGTTCTCAACCTGTGGTACGCGTACCCTATAGCAGTGGGAACGTGAGAGGCTTCCCCTTATCAGCTAAGACCAGCTGATTGTCGATGACCAGAGGTTTTTTTTATTTGCCTGGCCCCCAAACTCCCAGCTCGGCCTCCCACTGGTGGTGGTGGTGGGGAGGATGTGAGAGGCTGATCCTTATCTCCCTGGATCAGCTGAGTGTGGGCAAGTCAAGTATTTTTAAATTCAAACTGCTCTGCAGTTTCACTTTCATTTTCACTTCAGAGCAGGAGAATGCAAGCCATGGGTTTCTTGCAACATGATGAGGATTGCCTGCTTCTGGAATGTCTGCTTCTCTCTCTCACATACTAACAGATAAGAGACTGGGTGAGGTGGGGAGGGGTGGGGAGGGGGGAGCTGATTTTGGGAAGTGGGAGAGGGAAAAGATGGCTTGGAGAAAAAAAAAAGAGATCCTGGCATGTGTCTTTTTGCACTAATGATATCAAGCTCTCTATTTGGTTTTTTTCCTTCTCTCCCATCTGTGCAGTGTATTTTTTGTAGTTGAGAAAATGCAATCCCCCCCTTCTGTCTCTCTGATTTTGTGTTGGGTCTTTCACTCACTCACACTCACTCAGACACACAGACACACACACACACAGTTAAATAAGACATTTTTCACATTTAAAATAGTTTTATTTTTTATTTTAAATGATTAATTAGCGAATTAATTGATTAATCCAACTAATTAGCAATTAATTAGCAGGGGTACTTCAGAAAATTGGACTAATTTGGGCTGGTGAAAAGCATAAACAACTACGTAACACATACAAATGCGTGCAAAACATAAATAAATAGACATTTTAAAAAAGAAATTTATGAATGTTGATGAAAGACTTGGAAGGTTGGATGAAATCGGATGAAAGAGGAAAGCAGGTGGACAAAATTTGAAATGTGGTTATAACTGCAAATGACTGAAAGAGCAAAGCGATGAAAGTCAAGTGGATGAAAGTCAAAGTACTGCTGTATCAAGTCTATTATTTGAATCTCCAAGTACAGTGATTACTAACAGTCCGATCCTGTGTAAGGATCCGCGACCAGCCCATAGGGCCGACTACAGGATCCTGAGCCCTTCCCTGGCTGATCCAGCGCGGCCTGGGGACTCCTTGGGAGAAGGGGACGTTCATTCCCTTCCCTCTGGGTAGGGCTGCCCAGTCCCAGTGGGCCTCCTTGGATGTACATCGGCTTGGGGAAACATCCTCCCCCTCCCAGGCCATCTTGCCTAATGGTCACCCTCCCTTGCCATCCAGCCCTCCTTCTCCCCCTGCACCAACCGGTGCAAATCTTACCTGCACTGGCGGCTACATGGTTGGTCCGGAGGTGGAGAGAGAGCTGCCGACTTCCATGCCAGCTGCCCTTACTCTTCGGGTGCCATAAACGCGCAGGCAGATATCTAGCATGCAGTATTGGGCCGTAAGACATGACAAGGGAGCCGGACATTGATTTCATAGTTTATAAATAACTTCCACACATAGACAAAGAGATAAAAAAAAAATAAGTACTGTACATCCATGTTGTTAAACTGTACATTCTGGGAACAGATTTGTAGCTAATCCTGTTATTAAGACTCAGGACAGGAAATGACATTCTTCATCTGATTCTATGTTTAGGGCATGGTGACACGCAAAGATATTCAGTGAATTCTTGACTCAGACTTCAGGTTCTCCCAGTTTCTGGATCATGATGTCTAGAGCATGTTGGCCCTTGTGCGTGTGTGTGTGTGTGTGTGTGTGTGTGTTGTGTGCGTGCGTGCGTGCGTGCGTATGTGTTTCTTCCTTGGCAGTTAACCACTGGCTTACTGTTAGACATGGCCTGCTGTAATACAATCTTAACTAATGGGAGTTTGGTACTTTTTTTAGTTATTATATTAAAAGATTAATATTCTACCTTGGCTATTTCAGGGAAGCTTATAGCTGAAACGATTAATGTTTCCTTAAAAAGAGCACGTAAAAACTATAACCATAGAACACACCATAAGCTAATGACAACATAACATAAAACCCCTGATATGCTGACGTAAACAAGAACAAAGGCTACATTTTCCTGAAATACTGCAGAGATGGATAGGGATGGTCTTTGCTGGGGAGCATAATTACTTCATCATCCCGGTCTTGGCAGCGTTGGTCTCGGGAGACTCTGAGAGTGGGGGTCATGACTCATGGCATCAAATAATTTCTGTCAGATTTAGCAGTGATCAAGGGTGGCCAAGGGCTTGTGCCCCTCAGAGGGCCCACCTGGCTGTACCAACCCCCCTTCATTGGCGTTACTTTAGCGTGGCGGGCGGGACCGCCGGGGGGGTGACGCGCGCAGAGGATGACGTGCACATCCACGTGTGCGTCACCTTTGCTGCGCGCGTCGCCCTCCGGAGGCTCCGAGGCCGGGAGAAGGCCTCGGAGCGTCCGCCCCGTCCGGCTGTCCAGGGCCTTCTGACGAGGCCCAATGTGGCAATACGTGATTTATTACGTTTTTCGCGCATGCGCAGAACATTTCTCGTGTGCATGCGCGAAAAAGTAATAAATCATGTATTGACGCATTGGGCCTCGTCAGAAGGCCTCGGACAGCCGGCCGGCGCGGATATTTGGAGCCAGCAGCAGCAGGCTGGGGTAGGTTGAGGGGGTAAGTTTGAGGGGGGGAATGGGGGGGTCACTAGTGTGCATGCCCTAGTGACGCTGCACTCCTCAGTACTGCTGGTGGCAGAGGTGGTGCTGCCAAATGTGCCGGCAGGGGCAGGCAGGAGGTGCCATGGGAAACCCAGTGCACAGCTGTGTCCCAGGGACCCCAGCAACCTGGCCCCAGCATTGGCTGCATCATCTACTGTATGGCTATTTCCTGGGCTTTGCCTGAAAGAGTCAATGATGTGAATAGTTCTTGAGTTGAGTGTATCTTTCCCCATACTTCTCCTGGGCGGAAATCATTGCATTATTTATAATTTGGGGGTCTACTTGTCTTTAAAAGCAGCTGACAATAAACCTAACAGTCAAAACAGTTAAATGATCCTGAACAAGTCAACAAGAGCAATATGACAATACCAACAACGAACAAGGGGCCCGGCCCCATCATAGGCACAACTGCAGTGAACATGGTCAGCCACTCCCAAAAGCCCCTGGAAGGAAGAACCATGTCTTGGCCAAGTGTCCAAAACCACTTAGCAAGGGGGGCTTGGTGGTTTCCCTGTAGAGTCTATTCCATATGCTTAGCGCAGTATTTCCCAAACAGTTTCGACCTGCGGCTCCCTTGACCTTGCAATTGGCATTGCACTGTTTTCCAAGAGGATTCTGTGGCACTCCGCGGCTCCCCTGGCTGGTTTCTGCAGCTCCCCCGGGAGCTGCGCCTCCCTGTTTGGGAACCACTGGCTTAGCACCACAACAGAAGCAGCCCTACACTGTGTAAGTGTGCTACCTGCTGCACTTCAATCAGGTAGCCATGGGTCAGGGTCCAATGTTGAATGGAGAGCATGGGAAGGAGCATATGGTGGGCAGAGGCCCTTTCCAAGGAAAGCATCCTCCATGTTATTTCACTCAACGCAAGCCTTTACAAACTATACATTCCTTTCAGAGATACTTTGGGAAGAGTTTTCATATGCTGCCCCTAGAGAAGATTTTATGTGTTTGGTGGTGGTGGTGGTGGGGAGTCAAGGTTTCTGCAGTTCCACTGAAGTAGTCAGTCACATGAAGTTCTCCACCAAAGACCATGAGGAGGAAGTTCAGAGAAGTGGCTCCAAAGGTGCTTATTGCTGCAACTGGCTTTTGGTGGGAGACCTGTCCCTCTCTCAACATCTTTGACGTGGTGTTTGACGGGGGGTATAGTGGGGCCGGTAAAGAGGGAAGGAAGGAGGACTGTATCCTTTTTTTCGTAGGCACCTGCAAAACTACAACAGAAAACAAAGAGTCAAATGTGAGGGAAGAGTCAAAGCAAAAACCACAATATGTACATTATACAGTACTCCCTAAATATTATAACTGCCTACTCTTCCCTACCAGCTTTCTCAAAGACTTATGCATTCATTTTTCACTAAGGCCCCCTCTGCCCCCAAGCACCACTCACTTTTGTCATTCGGTTCCTTACTTCTCCTGGCGTTAGCCATAGAAGGTAAGAGTTTTGCCCGGGTCCCTCACTCCTCCTTGCTGTAATCCACACTTGCTGAATGAGCATTTCCCACTTATTGTAGGAACAATAATGGCAGTAATGCCACTAGCCCTCCCGGCGCCCGGGCCAAAGGGGCGGGGCCTAACTGACGTGACGTCGTCGCGTCTCTGAACACGCCCCCCCACCGGTTTCAGCACCGTTTTGGAGCCGAACGAGCTCCAGGGAGGGTGGGAGGGCCGAGACATCGCACGGGTAAGTAACCCCCCCCAACGCTGACTGCGCCCCCTGCACCCGCCTGGAGCAGCTGCTCCACGCGCTACGTCCTTCTTCCGCCTCTGAATAATGGCACCTATATAACAAAGAGTCAAATTGTGCCTTTAAAGGCCAGCAGAATAATTGAAGCACAAACTTTGGTGAACTACAAGTCAACCACCAGCCATTGTAATCTACGAACGCTTGTGCTTCAATTCGTGTGTCATAGCTTATTTTTGCTGTGACAGACTAATACAGCCACCCCTCTGGAGCATTTGTGTTGTGTATTATGTTGTATTATGTTGTGTATTATCTATTTCATATACTGTAGTGCAGTGTTTCTCAAACTGTGGGTCGGGACCCACTTGGTGGGTCGCAACATGATTTTTGGTGGGTCCCAGGTGATGGAAAGATCAGATAAGTAATTGCCACAAGCTCTGAGGCTATTAAAATCAGATAGCTGCTAATTGCCCTTCAAAGAGCTGAGCTTCTGCAGCTTGCAAGATAGCTGCTAATTGCTCTGCAAGGAGCTGAGCTCCTGCAGTTTGCAAGCTTGTATAAATATAGGGAGATAAATGTTTGAGCGTCTCGTAAAGCTAGGTGGGTCCCCGATAGAGTGTCATT
This sequence comes from Plestiodon gilberti rubricaudatus, assembly GCA_026170595.1. Lineage (NCBI taxonomy): Eukaryota > Metazoa > Chordata > Lepidosauria > Squamata > Scincidae > Plestiodon > Plestiodon gilberti. The sequence goes on from JANXHW010000002.1 coordinate 249,906,399, forward strand.
TTAAAAAGTGGGTCCCGGTGCTAAAATGTTTGAGAACCACTGCTGTAGTGTACACGAATGTTCAGAGCATTTCACATATATATCATCTTAGCAATTGTTGCTACAACTCTGAAAGGTTGCATTTTCCCCCCCCCCCCATATTGCAGACGGGAGGGCGGAGCACTAAGCTTATTATTAATTCCTATGAAGGGTTCAGAGTGGTGTTATGTCTTCCCTCTTTTATCTTTGTGGCAATCCTAGCTCTTTTCAGCTATTATTTTGGAGAGAAATGAATGTGCGTTGGGTGTAGGTGGCAGATTGCAAGCAGGTCCCACCCTCAAACTACATTCCAGAGATTGAAATGAATAGCGTACAGCTCAGAGCTGGCGCCTGCCACTGTAACCCCCCCACCCCCACCCCTTGTATGCCTGGCTTTCTCCATGGGCTCCCCTGAGGTAGGTTAGGCTGAGAGATGTGATTGGCTCAAGGTCACCTAGTAAGCTTTGTGGCTGAACAGGGACTTGAACCTGAGTCTTCCTGGTTGAAGTCCAGCCCCTAACCATGACTAGATCTTGGAATCAAACACTTGTGGTTTGCCTAAGAGTCAAACTAGATGTGACTCTTTTGTGTTGTTTTTGAAAAGAAAATGGCATTGTGGGGAGCATCACAATCTCACTCAGCCCAATCTGCCTCACAGGGTGGTTATGAAGAGAAAAGGGGGAATCATGGGGGCTGCCCTGAGAAACTTGGAGGAAGGCCGGACAGGATGAAAGTGCAATGCATAATTATAGTGAGTTCATGACAGAGGTGAGTTTTGAGCTATGGGCTACTACAGTAATAGGAATTGGGTTTTATATCAACATGGGCAGATGATAGCCTATTATTTCTGCTACTCGGAGAATTTACGGCCCAATCCTATCCCCTGCTGGCACGCAAGATGCAGTCTTGCAGGTGCAGTGGCCACTATATCCTGCACGACCAGGCTGGACAGGGCAGGTAAGTAAAGGAAAAATTCTGCTTGTCTCTCCATCCACCACCTGGTCCCTATGGGCCTACTCAGATCTCTGCCGGCTCCTTTGCTGGCATAGAGGCTGCTGTTACGGCACACTGTGCAGATAGGATTGGGCTTTTACTCTAGCTTGATAGACTGGTTTTATGGTGTCAAAGGTTTCCAAACTGGTGCTGCTCAGACCTCACATAAACGTTTAACCCCCCCACCCCTCTCTCTATGCTACTTTGGCACTTTAAGTACATCATGCTATCCCATTTCCTTACCAAGCTGCTGAGGCAAATTATGAGCAGAAAAGCCATCAGACAGGCGATACTGATCAGGATAATGGCCCAATAGGAAAGACGAGTTCCATCTTCGGGATTTTCTGTAACTTTGGTGGTGGTGTGGGGGGCAGCTGTGACTGAGATGGGGGTATTGGAGGCTGCTGAGGTGGTATTGGTGGGGACCACAGTGGCTGAGATGGTGGCATTGGAAGCTACTGAGGTGGTGATGTTGGAGGCCGCTGTGACTGAGTTGGTGGCATTGGAAGCAGCTGAGGTGGTGATGTTGGAGGCCGCTGTGACAGAGATTGTGGCATTGGAGGCTGTTGTGATGGTGTTGGAGGCCCCTGTAGCTGAGATGGTGGCATTGGAAGCTGCTGAGGTGGTATTAGTGGGGACCACTGTGACTGAGATGGTGGCATTGGAGACTGCTGAGGTGGTGATGTTGGAGACCGCTGTGACTGAGATGGTGGCATTGGAGGCTGCTGAGGTGGTGATGTTGGAGGCCGCTGTGACTGAGATGGTGGCATTGGAGGCTGCTGAGGTGGTGATGTTGGAGGCCGCTGTGACAGAGATGGTGGCATTGGAGGCTGCTGAGGTGGTGATGTTGGAGGCCGCTGTGACAGAGATGGTGGCATTGGAGGCTGTTGTGATGGTGTTGGAGGCCCCTGTAACTGAGATGGTGGCATTGGAAGCTGCTGAGGTGGTATTGGTGGGGACCACTGTGGCTGAGATGGTGGCATTGGAAGCTACTGAGGTGGTATTGTTGGAGGCCATTGTGACTGAGACGGTAGCGTTGGAAGCTGCTGAGGTGATGGTGTTGTGGGTCACCGTGGCTGAGACGGTGGCATTGGAGCCTGCTGAGGTTATGTTGGGGGCTTCCGTGGCTGGAATGGTGGCACTGGAAGTGGCTGAGGTGGTGGTGATAAAAACAATAGGAGAACAAGAGAAAGAAACCAAAATAACAAAGAGAATCAAGGAATGTCTGCTGAAACAAACAGTTCAAGCTCCTCAAAAAAGCTGAGAGGGAGGGACCGTGCCATACCCCATGGGTACGGGAATTCCATGAGGCCCCCGCCACTTAGAAGGTTCTCTTACATGTCCCCACAATTGCACCTCCGGCAGTGATGAGAGCAAGAGAGGACTCACTGGAAGATCTTGTATCCAGTTATCTCATATCCAGGGCTCTGTTCTCTATTCTCTAATACTGCTCAATCAATCAAATATGATTCTCACCCAGGGAATCCAAATTCTCTGCCAGGAAAAGGTGAATTCTGCAACCCTTTGCATTACAGTGAGGATAACAGCATCGTTTTTATTATTCTACATAATAAATTCCACAATTGTTACTGTTTTGCAGAAGTTTTTCTTTTTTGTTACTAGTGGTGAGGGAATGCATCTTTGCAGAACACTGAAACTCTGCCCCCAAACAGTAGAGACCTTATGCAGTCATTTCTTTAGCATGTGACACATCGTCCACACTCTTTGAAGCATCTGCTGAATCATAAGGGCTAAAAGCTTGCTTTTTTTACCTGTTGCTGGTATTCCTGTAATTGAAGTGGATTCAGAAAATGCTTGAACTGGTGTTGAGCTTTCAGACCTGGCTGTTGTTTCTAGGAGTAATATTGCAGTACTACTTGAGGTGGTCTGCCCAGCTGTGGAAAAAGAGAATAATGGCAATAAGAAAAATAATTTGGAAGCAGACATAGAATTCTCTTAGTTATTTTCTTGGTGACATAAACCATAGACTAGGCAAGAAATCTTCCACATATGCTAGGAGCATCGGCCACAAGAAAGAAACACAGTATGTACTCTAGGAAACAGCAACAACTCCTTGCCTGTTGCCAAGAGTGAACTCAAGAGTGAAATCTTCCTAATACAGTAATAAGCTTTGTTATTGTTATGCCACTGTGCCATCATAGTTGCACATGCACCTTAAAGTTCTTGCTTTAAGCCGTTTACCTGTTTCTTATGCTCTTGGGCTGTTGCTGGGATCTATCTATTGCCACTAGCCAATGATGTAGACTTGAGTCTATTGACTCGAACTAGCCAGCGGGTGGCGCAGTGGGTTAAACCGCTGAACCATGAGCTGTCGATCGAAAGGTCGGCAGTTCGAATCCGCGATGGGGTGAGCTCTCATTGCTTGGCCAGCTCCTGCCAACCTAGCAGTTCCAAAGCATGTTAATGCGAGTAGATAAATAGGTACCGCTTGCGGGAAGGTAAACAGCGCTCCGTGTTCCAGCCACATGCTACACGCTGCGGCAAGGAGAGTCATGTCGGCCACATGACCACGGAGGCGTCTTCAGACAACGCTGGCTCTTCGGCTTTGAAATGAGGATGAGCACCGCACCCTAGAGTCGGACACGACTGGACTTAATTGTCAGGGGTCACCTTTACCTAGAGTCTTACTCAAGTCGTGTCAATGACTTGACTCAGTGATTTTAAAGACTCAACTCAAGACTTAGAGCCTTTTAGGACAAGTTGAATTTTATTCAGGTTTAAACTCCTCCCCCCCATTAGATAGATAAGGACTCGCAACTCGCAACCAAAGACTTGGGACTTGACTTGAGACGGAGTCAGAGGTTTGATCCACATCCCTACCACTAGCTCTGCTGTTATTGTAGCAACATCCAGTTCTTACCTCCTATCCCTGTAAAGGGGAGGGATGTGACAGGGGATGCCAGGGGTTACTTTTCCTCAGCGGAAATAGCAGCCAGAGGAGGACTCGATGTGGAATGGGATTTGGAACCATGGTGGACCAGAGGCTTAAACCTCTTGTTTTCCCCATGTTGTGGTGCTGATCCAGATCAGCCCTCCCCCCTCCCCGAACCTTTTTATTTACATTATAAAAACAAACTCAAGCACAATGGGTATCTCATCCTGTAGTAACATTTGAGAGAGAGAGAGAGAGAGAGAGAGAGAGAGAGAGAGAGAGAGAGAGATCCAGTTGTCTCCCAACCATTAGCTCCCACTCAACCAGCAATTGCCTAACAAAAGGATTGTCTAGGCAGGAGCCTGTAATGGTACATCATGTGCTGTGGGAAAGAATACAGATGGCTAAGCACTTCCTTCCAATCTCTTCGTAAAGCCCTCCTTGTCCACCATGCCTTTGGTGCCATGTTATTGCTCCCATTTTGCTCCCTAACTACTGTATGTTTACATATACGTAAATATATTTTGCTCCCATTTTGCTCCCTAACTGTGTTCACGTATATGTAACTGAAACAATCACATTTGCTCCCCATGTTTTCCCCTGCCTGCCCCAACAGAGGAGGAGCTAGGGTCTGGTGCACCCAGTGCCCCCCTCAAGTCCCGACAAACTCATTACGCATAATATGTAACTATGTTAATAATTAATTAATAATAATCCCAAAACATTCACAGAAATGCAACATTTCACCCCACCCCAGATCCTTACAGTACACACCCTAATAAAAATGGGTCCCCTTATGAGGGAGAAAGGTGGGATATAAATTCATTAAATAATAAATAATATTATTATTAAATGGCACCCACCGTGGCAACCTCCCCCCCCCGAGGCCTGGCACCCAGGGACCTGGCCTCCCTGCCCCCCTTAGCTATGCCACTGTGCCTCATACCCTCTTTGTCTTACTTGAGTCAATATCTAAGCTGTAAGCGCTTTGGGGCAGGGACCTTTAAAGTGTCACCTATGTTGATGGTATATGTATAAATAAGAATAACATTCCCTCCTGCCCAGGCTCCCTTGCAAGCAAACACAGAAAGTTCCCTTATTATCGAGTCAAGCTACCTCAGTGTTGTCCACACAGTGGCCGTTTAGGTTTTGTAACAGGATCTTTTCCCAGCTAAAACTTGAGATATCGGGGATAGAACCTGGGCTGTTCTGCATGCAACGTGTGTACTCCTCTATTGAACTACAGCCACCATTTCCCAAAGTGCTCCCCTCATTTGCCATATATAAGAGAAATATAGAGCTGGGAACACTATTTCCCTCAAAACATCAAACTCACCCTTAGAGCCAGGAATGAGGACTCTAGTTCTATAGTAACATGAAAAGAAAACTTCTTACCTGTTAAGCTCAGGCAAAAAGGAATAATAATCCATAAAACATATTTGAGGATTATTTGTTGGCCACCCATTGTGACTATGGCAAGCTTCTGTGGTCAGAGAACACTCTTCTTAATTCTATAGCTTCTTAAAAAATGAAATGAAGAGTGAGATCAACCTTATATACACCACCTTATATCTAGATTAGAAGGTGTGACACATTTTATTCATGTCCTGTTGATGTGTTTTTAAGGATTTATGGCATTTGCACAAAGAGCAGGACTGAGTGTGAACGTTTGGAGGAAGAGCTCAGGTGGTTAATCTTGACTGGATTTATGACAAAGCAGGGAAATATTCCTCTTGACAAAAGGAGTGGAAGAGTTTTGTAGCCCAAGAGAAATGGAGTGATTCATGCGATATATATATATTTTTAAGTTAGAGATATTTGTGGGGTCAAGAATGGGAAGTTCATTTACAATTCAAGATTCATGAGCAAGAAATGATGAATGAAACCTTCAGTATTACCTAGATACCAGAATGATAGGACCAACAAATAGTCTGAAAACTGAAGGACTAATTTTGTTTCAATAAGTAAATAAATGAAATGGGTTAGTCTTTAAGGTGCCACATGGCTCTTTGTTGTTTTTGCTAAACAGACTAACATGGCCACTCCCATGTAGAAACAGAGACATCATGTTAGATAAATTGATTGTTAACAAAGAGGAAAAGAGCAAACATTTTTGGAACAGAGAAAAGTCTGGACAGAGTTGGAGGAGCCATTTTGTTCTGTACATTGCCCAAAACATTCAGTGTCATATTCTCCTTTTTGCTCTCACACATACTTGTATTAGGTATGCCCATGACATCCTCTCAGTCTCAGGAGCAGCCCATCCATAAGACGAGGTGATGCGGGTTGCATTAGTGGCAGATTGGGGTGGGGATGAGATTGTGGCAGATTGGGGTGCCCACCACTTCCCTTCAGCCTACCATGGATGCAACCCACACTGATCCGCTTTCTGCCTGCTAAAAGTGATCAGAAAGTGGATCACTCTCCTCTTTACCTTGCTCCAGGTGCTGTTTCTTCAAACACGGAAGCGCAGAACTTCCAGTTTGATTTGCATTTTACATGGATTGTGCAACGGAAGGAGCGCTTTCATTCGTGCACTTCTGCAATTGAAGAAATTGCACAAAGAGTGAAATAAATGGCTGGGTTCTTTGGGGGAGGGGTAATTGTGCAGAGGCGGCATTGGGTGGCATTCCGGGTCATGCTGCCACTGCATCCCCTCCTCTTAAGGCCCCATGTGGTGTACTGAGGGTCAGTTCAGATGAAACTTTACCCATCCAACTGACCCGGTGCAATAACACTCACAGAGTGCACGTGATCTTTCCCCCTTTAAAAGACAATAGCAAAGCCTCCACAACTCTGAGCAATGTAACTGAAACAGAAACAATAGCCCTTGAAGGAATCTCTCTATGGGAGTACAGCTTTTTGTAGCAGTAGCGGTGGTAGGAGCAGCGGTGTCACTAGCTGTCTGGGCACCCGGTGTGGATGTTGATAGCAACAACAACAACAACAACAACAACAACAACAAACAAACCAGTATTTATATACTGCCTTTTCTTTGGTCATCAGATTTCTCCTCTGATTTTAATTCAAAGTCGGTTTACATGGGCAGGCTTTCTAAACCCCAAGGGTTTTTTACAATACAATAATGTTCTAATCTTTCGTAGAACCCTTCATTCTAGATGGCTTCTCTCACAGTCCAGCTCTCTCTCTGGCGTTCGCCTCACCATGCTTCAGCTGACAGGCAACCTTGACTCTCACTCAAGTGCCGCTGCAGTTTCCCTCCCCCACAGAGGCTCTGCAAGCTTATCAGCTCGGCGTGCCAGCAGCTCTCCGACAGACACAGACACTTCCGGCCATCTTGAACTGCCGTCCTTCAGATCTTTAGGCATATGAGACAGTCACTCTACCAACTGAGCCAGACCTCCTGCCCTCCTGGATGACTCTGGCATCACCCCAGCAGTATGCAGCTGTGGAAGTAATTGGCGATGCCGAGACCGCCAATTACTTGCGGCTCACACAGTTTCCACCAAAGCGCCGAAGCTGCCCAATCGGCCTTGCAGACCTGCGTGAGCAGAGGAAGGAAACCTGTTAGTTTTTGTTGTTGTCACCCCCCTCCCAGCATGTCACCCGGACGCCAGTGGGTAGGAGACAATTCATGTTGGGATTCCATTGATGTACTCTAGCCCTACCACATAGAACTTCTTTGGGAGGAAGGAAGACTGTTAAACAGATTTAAATCTGTAATATGTTTTTGCCCAAGGTGGCTGGTTTTACTAAAGCTGGTGCTAGTAGATTCCAAAGTTTTCTGTGCAATTCCTTTTATTATGTATTATATTTATGAGTAAATGAAATTCTCACCCAGTTTCCGCAGATTTGCTTATCCACTGGAGCAAAAGTGTAACTCACGCCGTGCTATCCACGGTCTGTTCTCAGCTATCCACAGCCATTCTGACGCTCTCCGTAGCCATCCTGAAGCTACTGTATTCGTGGTGGCCATTTTAAAGGTTTTCACTGTATCAACGACCATTCCCTGTATCCGTGGCTATTCTCTGCAAAGCTCTAGTTAATTTCACTAGTATCGCCCCAGAATGTCTTGCTAAAGCTCTCAGCGCCATTCTGAAACTCCCTATGCCATTTAGGAGCCCTCCACAGCCATTCTAAAGGTATTTGCTTTTGGCATTCCTGACCAGGTTAGCTCCCCCTAACCCCATCGACATCATAGGATCAATTATTTGATATCTGCTGGGTTTTCCAGGAACCTGAACAAGATACCGAGAATTTACTGTATTATGAATGTGATCGTTTGCTGAGATTACAGCAGCTTGAGGCGGGGATGGAGGGCTCCATTTATGCTGTAACACATTCACTTTCACACAGAGTCAAAGAATGTGCATCCCTTTCGAAAGAACAGGCACTAAATTAGAAGGGGGGGCACCGGGAAAAATTGAGAGGGACTCCCAAGTGGTATGATCTTTCCAGACTACATCAAGGTCAGTGTTGACACCTAATCATATGCTGAGTTTTCTGTTCCTTGCTTTATATGAATCATGTTAATAAGAAAGCTGTTTTGCTTACTCATGTGACCTGACTTGTATGATTCCCTACGAAAAAATTGGAAGGTGGGTTTGTACAGACTTGCCCTGCTCTTCCACCAGTTGAGCTGGAAACACAACACAGAACTGGTTAGGGCGTGCAAAGCAGATCAGAGGGACTGAAGTTGCAATGGAGGGGAGCTAAAAATATGTGACATCACATCACAAAACTGGATGTTATAGAAAAATGGTACCAAATTGCTGAAAAAATTGTTTAAAAGTAATTTTTGAGCACGTTTTTGCCCCCCCCCCCAATTACTCCTCATCAAAAATAGAAACAAGTTAAGGCCAAAATCTGCAATTGAATCAATCTTATAAAATATAACAGCTACCCATGTCCTGTTCAAGGTTGGGACAGGACACAAATGCCCTTTTTATTTTAACGTGATGGTAATAATATAAGTAATTGGAACTTTTGAACTATAGCCCTTTTCTGCTGTAATATTCTGCATATATTACATGTACAGCGTCGTTTCAAAGATCATGGTCTGTTAGGCATAGCCTGTGGAACTTCGAATAAGGAAACAACACTTTTTTTTAAAACTTTTCATGTCTTTAAATAAACCAACAAATGGAAATACAGAATAATTACAACTTACAAAGAAACCATTTGTCAACACCTGAGATTGCCCAGTGTAGTTCCCTATTCTCCAACAGTGCATAAATTCTTTGTGCCACATGAGCTGCCCAATTTGAAAAATAGGTAAAATACTATCATTCAATGTTCTCAGTCCACTGCCTGAAATTCTAGTAGGATGCTATTGTTTGGCAATTCAGAGATTTGGACCAGGGTATCCAGGAAACAAAATCCAGACTGGGAAATTGTATATATAGGTTGAGCCCTGCCCTTAGATACTTAAGAGCTAATTTAGTCTGTTGGGAAAGTGTGTGAGCTCTGAGCTAGGAAACCCCCAGTGCAAAGCTTATATTGGCCACACGCTCACTAGTTTCTTAGCCTCAGTCCTTCTTCCCCATCTGTAAAATGGGTATAATAATACTGATTTACCTGACAGGGCTGTTGCAAAGGTTTCTGAAATAATGTATGTGAACCACTTTGAGCAATTGTAATACACTATATGTTTACCAAGTGTTGGTGTGTGAGTTTGTCTATAATCATACAATTCTAAAATGTAAGGATACAATGAACTTCTGTGGGGAAACTGTGCTAGCATTGCTTTCAATGAAGTACTCTGAAACGTCTGTCTGACACACACATATGTGCATGTGTGAACACTGTAGAACTGGGCAGTATCCCCTCCGTGCAAACATCAAGATAAATAAAAATTAAGGGAATAAATAAACAGTAAGGAAAACAGAATAAAACAAAGTAAAATTTCAAACCACCAATACCCGGGGGGGGGGGGGGAAGCAAACCAAATTTCTCTATAAGGTAAAGGTATCCCCTGACAATTAAGTCTAGTCGTGTCCGACTCTAGGGTGTGGTGCTCATCTCCATTTCAAAGCCGAAGAGCCAGCGTTGTCCGAAGACGCCTCCGTGGTCATGTGGCCGGCATGACTCTCCTTGCCGCAGCGCGTAGCATGCAGCTGGAACACGGAGCGCTGTTTACCTTCCCGCAAGCGGTACCTATTTATCTACTCACATTGACATGCTTTGGAACTGCTAGGTTGGTAGGAGCTGGCCAAGCAACGAGTGCTCACCCCGTCGCGGGAATCGAACTGCCGACCTTTCGATCGACAGCTTATGGTTCAGCGGTTTAACCCGCTGCGCCAGTAACATCTAAATCTTTGGTATGAAATTGATGGGTCTTCAAGGTGATATTACCATTCTACTCAAAACCAGAACATTGTAAACATTTTCAAGTGTTCAAGTTTAAGAGTTCACACAGAATGACCATATAATCCCCCCCCCAAAACTCCACAATTCCTCTCTTTCATGAGCCCTCTTGAACCCACTACCTGAGAATCACTTTCCCTTGCTCTCATTGGCTAGAGGCCACTGTTGGCCAATGTGTCATAAGGCAAGTCTGAAATGTGAGAGAATGCCACTGCATGACAGTACGTACGTATGCAGCTCCCTTAAAATCTAATTAGTAGCTGTTCTTCTTAAATCTAATTAGTCAGGGAGCAGGGAGTACACACACGTTGCAGAAGAAGAAGGCTGGCAAGAGTACGGAGCTGACTCTGTGTCCTAAAAAGACCCAGGATGACCTCCTGCCGGCTACACGTTGTCCGCTCCTTGACTGGTCCTTCCTGTTCTTCCTGTATAAGATCATTCCCTTTCTCCCACTACCAGGGCCATTCAGAGGAATTTTATCAGGGGGTACAAAGTTTCTTTTTTGGGCCCCCTTCCCTACATATGAATTAGGTTCCTGGGCTCCCCTTTTTTGCTCCAGGGCCTCCTTTTCGACCCATTTTTCACCCTGGGCCCGGGTACAAATTACCCCCTTAACCCCCCTCTCAGAGGCCCTGCCCACTACTACCTGGCCTTTTCCTGATCTAGCCCTCAGGCCTTCTTGTGTTGGGAACAGAACCCAAGAGCTGTGTGAAAAGGAAATATCTAGGAGTCGGTCTATAGCTCCACCCCAGGTTGTTTTAATAATCTTGCAAAAATCCCAAGACTCTCTCTCAAAATACAAGAACCCAGGCGTCATCAAAGGAAGCAAATAGAAAGTGATTCATCATCACATACGAGTTTCCTATGGAACTTGGAGTTCAGAGAGTAATCAGCGTAAATGAATTTTTTAAACACTAGTTAAATACAAAGAGGATAGATAGATTTATCAGTAGCTACCAGCCACGGTAGTCAACTCCACATTCAGAAATGGTATAACTATAACAGCCAGAACCTGGGGACCAACAGCAACGAATAGTTGCCGCCATCCTGCCCTGCTTGTGAATTTCCTTGTGTTATCTGGCTGGCCAGGCTCAACCCTAGCCTAGATCCTGTTCCGAATGCCAGGGCTAAATTTGGAACATACATAATAATGGTAGCGTGCCTCTGGCCATATGAGGGCTGTTTGCCTCTCACTTTTGAGTTAACTCAGTCCAACCACATATTTCTGGGACTGCGTTTCTGAGTCAAAGGGTGCAGGTTTTTTTTTAGGTAGGTTTCAACACCAGTTTCTTTAGAAAGGAATCTGATCCCTGGGTGGCCAGTGGGATGTTGAGCTGACCGGCCCATTGGTATGACCCCAATTTTCATTGCTTGCTTCTTTCCGGGTTTCAGTGAATTATTCTTCCTTTTCATGGTAAATGTTCTTCCACCTCCTCTTCCTCTATATTACATATTGCCGCAATAAATAATACAGTTTAGTCATTGCGCGGATGCAGAAACGACACATTCCTCTGTCCAAACAGAGTGAACCCTTTCAGTACTTCTTGAAAGCATCTTACAACTGTCTCTCGGCTACCACCTAGAGGAAATTACAAGTACTGGGTATCTAGTACTGACAAATTTTGTTTTTCCTGGAAGGATTTCTCCTGTGCTTTCAACAGCTTACAAAGCAAGAGGAAATTCGCAAGTGTTTTCATCATTGCAGATCTTGCAGGCTGGGAAAACTTTCCCCTGCTGAATTTCAGCTTGCTGGGCAGCTGTTAAAAGTGAAGGAGTCCCCTCCAAGGAGGGAAAAAAAGCTGGGACCTTAGCATTAGTTCAGAATGCAGCAATTTGACACTGAACGCAAACGTTTTAACCAGAAACACTCAGAAAATATCTGATGAAATCAAAGGCTCTCGTTACAAAAAGGCATAATTGCTGTTGCCAACGCTGCTTTGGTCGGCATTCTTCCTGCCCCTGTTGCAAGCCTGTGGGGCGACCTGGGCCATCTCTATCTGGCCATTTCCATCTGGACCCCTGTCTGGGCCATTGCTGCGATTGCTCCTCCGGCAACTATGATTTTGGAAGCTCTGGAGCACCGGGTGATCTCTGTAAACGTCATAAGATGCCGAGTCAGCTGTTGAAGACTTCAGGCAGGAGAAGAGCTGCAAGAGAAGGGAGAGTGAGGCAGAAGGAAAGCAGGAACCAGAGGACACCAGTTTTAAGTCATAATCACGACTTCAGAATCTGAGCAAGGCGGGTCCCTCTAGTTCAGCACATCCTTTCCAATGGTGACCAGTCATACAAAGCTCAAAAGCAGGATGTGATGTCATAGTCATGCTCTCCTGTCTGTCCCCAGCATCCAGCAATCAGAGTTATGGTGTTTCATTGCTTCATTTAGGTGTGGGTGAGTCAAGAATGGGACTATGGAGAGCAAAGGGGGGTATTAACCCTTTTCTCCTGGTGCCATGATCTCAATGAAAATTATGTCACCACCCCCTGAAGCTCCTATTCAATTCTGAGACAGAAACCCTCACTGATGTCACATGTGTGACACTCCCTTAGTATGTCAGGGAGAGAGTTCTAGCCTCATCTAACTATCTTGAGGTTGTGCTATGAATGGTGTATAAATTAAAGACGAAATAAAATAAAAATAAACAGTCCCTTGCATGCTACTTTTCTGTGTAGAGAGATGTTTTTCTCTGGGGAAGCATTCAATCATGGAACCACCACATCAGATTTGGTAAAGTTCAGAAATGGTTAGTTATTAAAGCATATTCTGTTTTAGTGGTCTATGATGGTTGGAGAGGAGAACTTTAAAGAAAGGTGAGGGAGCAAACTTCCCTCCGAGAGAGGATGACATTAAATTAGGCTAGGGAGTCGCAGGGGTGATGTGAAACTGGAGATCAAAGGAAGTGGTGAGGAATCAAAGAGTGTTCACAGGAATCTTGAAAGCTCCAAAGATAAGGGGAAGAGGTCAAGAAGAAAGGGAAACAGTAAGAAAGGGAGAAAGAGAGACTCATTCCAGCCACTTACTATGTAGAGCTGATGGTGAGGCAAGTGATGGGGCAAAGAGAGGAAAATGGGCTCCACTGAAAATGCCCATAACAGAAGGTAATCCGTAAAGAGGAGGAGGAGGGGGATACAGTGATGATCACCACCACGTGTTTCTCCTCCACACTTCTGCTTTCACTCCCCCCCCTTCCTTTTCTAATCCAGGAAGTGGGATGAGAAGAGTATGGCACATTATCAGGTTAGGGGCAGGCAGCGTTTGGCAAACTTCCTCAGGCGCTGGGAGGTCTTCGGCCAGCTCTAGTGCAGGCTTATCCAGGAGCAGGTGGCTTCTGAGGTCTCCTGGTCCCAAGCCATTTAGCACTTTCAAGGCTGATCCCATCACTGAGCCCTCCAATAGATAGGCAAGTAATGAATGTTCTGATGTATGGTCCCTGACAATTGTCTGGTAGCTGCAGTTTTGGATCAATTGATTGGTATTAGAGTTAGATTTATATTCTTGTTTTCTGTATGTTTATATGTTTATGCCAATAACGGTTATGGTATGGTGTGGTGTGGTGTGGATCAATTGCAGTTTCCAAACTATCTTTAAAGGCATACGATCTATCCCAATCATGCACACCCTTCACCATTTGCAGACGGCAAATCTTCCTCATCCTTACCAAGCAGCCAAGATAAATCAGGAACGTAGCACCCAACACAGAGGCCAGGCTGAGGAGTATAATAGCCCAGTATTCAGATAGGAAATGTATTTCTGCAGGATATGAAAAAAGAGCAAGATTACATGAATGTATTTTGAAATGGTTCAGCTAAGGAACTAATGGAACGTAAGGCTAAATCTTGCACAAATAATCTGAACAAAATTCAAGTCTAGTGTTAGTAACTTTCAAGACGGGACAACCCCTTAGTTCCTTCAAGGAAGAATGGGATGAATAAAGAAACCATACATGGACAAAATGGAATAATTCCACCACTTCACACTGAGCTCCTTCAGGGTGGGGAGAATACAACTATGATTAAAAATGTATCCTGAAATACTTGACATTTGTATCTATTTATTTTAGAGATTCATATGGTGTCTTTTGTGTAATGGTAGCTAATAAAATCACATAATATTAATAATAAAAGAATAAAAATAACAAAACTAGGAGCTGTTGACTAAAAATTGATCCAAGTTAAAAGGAATAGTGCGCAATTCACCGAAAATAGCCGGCAACAGGGTGAGCGCTCCATTGCCAGAAGCCGACTCTAGAGTAAGGGAGGCCTGCGCAAGGGAGGCCGCATCACTCCGACGCCGAACCGAGGATGCCGCCAGAGGAAGGTAAGCGCTCCCCTGGTGGCCGCATGGGCGAGGGAGGGGGGCCATTGGCCTAGCCAACCTGGGAGGGGGCAGAGGATGGCGCCCGCCATATCCCCATCCTCACCGGGTTGCTAGGCCATTACACGGCCTCCTCCAACTTCCACCAGCTATTTAGCTGGCAGAAATCTGAAGAGGCCTATCTATCAGGCCAGCCCTGGTTTACACGGGCAGTCGACTGGCAGCCTTGGTGCAGGATCCGGCGGGCGGCCCTGGGCCGCTGGCCAGATCCTTTCACAGGATTGCGCTGATAATGTGATATGATTTAAAAAGTGTCAAATGTTATTAAAAGCCCAAGAGGCAGGATAATGCATTGATGGCCTATAGTACAGTACTGAGAAATTGCCATCTTCTTCATTTCCTATAAGTGTGACTGTTCTTCCAAACTCTTCAAACTATTTGTTTTCTCTGTTTCTTTTTTCTCCTTCAATCTGTCCATGAGGAACACTGTGCAATTATAGATACGGAAAGCAACACTGCCAATTTCGAGGACTGCCTAATGTCTGGAGACTGCTAATGAATCATGAATTCTAACGTTGGTTCTTTTCTTGGATGAATGATTTTCTTTCCATTTGCCTCACTTGTTCTACAATACCCACTTCATCCAGAAGGCAATCATTCCCACTGTTCCTTTGGCCAAAACTATAGTCTTTTCCCCACACACTCCATTCAAATAAACTTTTGGTTCATCCTCTCACCAGTGCTGCCAGGTGTTGTCTGTCCAGGTATGCTTGAGACGTTGGTAGTATTGGAGTGTGATGGACTGGATGGAAACACAGACACATTATTTCCAGTTGTGTTGGCCACGTTGGTCGGGTTCACTCCAGTCACGACAAGTGGCTCTGAAAAATGGAAATGAAGAGGAAGTAATTACCTCAAAAGAAAGAAGGCCATTTCATATTGCAAAATTCCTACTAAGAAAAAACGTCTATAAGAGAAGCACCCAAAACGCATTTCACATTGGTGTTTCTACACATATGTATTTTACTCCCTGTACATGTGTGTACACAGTGGAAATCTGTGACCTGTTGCTATTTCCCAGAACACATCCAGAAAGAAGTCTCACCAGTTGTTGGTCCCAGTGTGCTCAATGTGGTTTCAGGAGATGTCGGACGGGTGGTTGTTGGTGTTGTTCCTTCTGTTGCTGCTGTGATAGCACCACTCAAGGTGGTCAGTGCTGTGTGGAAAAGTGATCATGATGACAACCCAGATGATATCAGCAATGATAATAATTCTTGGGATATGTTAAAGGAATGAGAAATTGAACCAACAAAAGCTCTACAAAATAGCAGAAACTCTTACTAGTTGTTGGTGCGAATGCACTTGATGTGATTAGAGGAGTTGTTGCAACTGCAGTAGTGGTGGATTGAGATGTGGATGCTGTTGTTTCTGCTGTTGCTGTCGTAGGACCACTCGAGGTGCCCAATGCTGTGGAAAAAGTGAAAATCATGGCAATGAAGGTGATAACAGCAGTGGTAACTGTTGGGCTGTGTTAAGGGAATGAGGAATTGAAACAAGAAGAGCTGTATGAACTAGTGAAAACCCTTATTAGTTGTTGTAACAACAGTTGTGATGGATTCAGAAGTGGACGTTGTTGTTTCTGTAGCGGCTGTCATAGGACCACTTGAAATTTCCATCACTGCAGGAAAAGTGATGAACATGACAATGCAGCTGATAGCAGCAGCGGCAATAATTGTTGGGGTGTATTAGGGGAATGAGATATTAATACAACGTGATCTACTCAAAAAAAGCAGAAACTCTTACTAGTTGTTGGAACAAGTGTACTTGACATGACTACAGGAGATGTTGGACCAGCAGATGTGCTGGATTCAGATATGGATGTTGTTGTTTCTTTGGCTGCTGTTGTAGGTCCACTTGAGGCGCCCACTGCTGTGGAAAAAGTAAAAATCATGGCAATGAACATGACAATACAAAGAAAATAATTCTTGGAGCAGGTTAGGGGAATGACATCTAGACACAATGAGAGATACTTGAAATAACAAAGACTCTTACTAGTTGTGGGCGTTATGGTACTTGATGTGACAAGCGGAGATGTTGCAACTGCAGTTGTGGTGGATTTAGATGTGGATTGTGTTGTTTCTGTTGCTGTTGTTGTAGGACCACTTGAGGTGCCCACTGCTACAGGAAAAGGGATCGTGCAGACAATGAAAATTATAGCAGCGGTAATAACTCTTGGACTGTGTTCAGGGAATGAGAAATTGAAATAACAAGAGCTGCTAGAGGAAATAGTAATTCTTACTAGTTGTTGTACTTGATGCGACTAGAGGAGATGTTTGAACTGCATTTGTTGGAGATTCGGTGGTGGATGTTGTTTCCATGACTGCTGTCGTAGGACTACTCAATGTGCTCACAGCTGTGAGAGAAGTAAGCATGGCAAGAATGAAGATAACAGGGCCCAGTTTGAGAATAGGAATAGTATTGTATTATAATCTTGGACTTTGCTAAGGGAATGAAACATTGAAACAACAAGAGCACTATGTAATTGTAGAAATTCTTACTAGTTGTTGGTGCCGGTGTACTTGACATAACTAGAGAGGATGTTGGAACTACAGATGTTGGGGATTCGGATGTGGATGTGGCTGCTGTCGTAGGACCACTTGAAGTGCTCACTGCTGTGGAAAAAGTGAAAATCATGGCAGTGCAGATGATAACAGCAGCGATAACTGTTGTGTTCAGGGAGTGAGAAATTGAAACAAGAAGAGCTATATGAAATAGTGGAAACTCTTACTAGTAGTTGGAACTGCAGTTGTGTTGGATTCAGAAGTGGACATTGTTGTTTCTGCGGCTAGTGTCGTAGGACCACTCGAGGTGCTCATGGCTGTGGGGAAAGTGATCATGATAGAAATGCAGATGATAACACCAATGGTGGTAATAACCTGTGGGGTGAGTTATGGGTTGAGAAATTGAAACAATAAGAGAGATAAGAAATAGTAGAAACTCTTACTAGTTGTTCGTGCCAGAGTACTTGATGTGAGTAGAGGGGATGTTGGAACTACAAATGTTGGAGATTCAGGTGTGGATCTTTTTGTTTCCATGGCTGCTGTCGTAGGAGCTCTTGAGGTACCCACTATTGTGAAAAAAGGATAAAGATGATGATAATGATGATGATGAAGAAGAAGATTAAAAACACAGCCACATCAATCTCAAAAATCTTCTTCTTGATGTATATAGGGCAGAGGTTCCCAAACTGGGGCATCGTGACGCCCCAGCTGGGAACAATGGGTTGCTACTCCCTTAAGGGGAGTGGCGACTTGCGGTGACGTTGATGGTTTGTCCGGGATTGTGCCAACGTCTTGGGAAAAAGTGCCTTTTTTACCTTTCTGGAGGGGTGTGCTGGTCCCCTGGGGAGTGTGGGGAGCCTGTGTACCCCTCTACAGACCTCCCCATGCCTCAGAACGGCTCTCTGATGCGATTGCTACCCACTTCCGGTTTTGTCAGAAAAAACCAGGAAGTGTGTTGCAAGCACGTTGGAGGGCCGTTCTAAGGCGCAGGGAGGCCTGTAGAGGAGTCTGCAGGCTCCCCGCACCTCCCGAGGAACCAGCACACCCCTCCAGAAAGGTAAAAAAGGTACTTTTCCCACAGCGGTCTCAGTAGTGGTGCGATCTCGGTCGCACCGTTGCTGCTCCCCCCCCCCCACAAGCAGTTTGGGAACCACTGATATAGGGAATGAGGGTTTGAAACAGCAGGAGCTATGCAAAATGGTAGAAACTCTTACTTGTTGTTGGTGCCAGTGTACTTGATGTGACTAGAGGAGATGGTGGAACTGCAGTTGTTGGGGATTCAGATGTGGACGTTGTTGCTTCTGTCGCTGCTGTTGTAGAAGCACTCGAGGTGCCCACTGCTGTCGGAAAGGTGATCATGACAAAAATAAAGTGGATAAAAGCAGCCATTTTTAGAAGAGGAATAGTACAGTATTATAGTATCATACAATTATAGGGCTAATATAAAGGGAATGAGATAATGAAAACAAGAGCTATATGAAATACTGTATTGTCCCGAGTATAAGACGCACCTGATTATAAGACGCACCCTTAAAGTTTGGTGCTATTAAATTTTTTTAATTAAATCACTGGCATTATTGCAACAGCCTGATTATAAGACGCACCCCTAGTTTAAAAACTTAAATTAGGAGAAAAAAGTGAGTCTTATACTCAGACCAATACGGTAATACAAAATCTTACTCGTTGTTGGTGCCAGTGTACTTGATGTGAGCAGAGGTGATGATGGAACTGCAGTTGTTGGAGACTCAGAGGTGGATGTTGCTGTTTCCGTGGCTGTTGTCACAGGTCCACCTGAGGTGCCTACTGCTGGGAAAACAATTACGGTAAAATCATGGCAATGGAGAAGATATCGGAAAACAACTCTTAGAGTGTGTTCAGGGAAAGACATATAGATACGACAGGAGATGCTTGAAATAGCAAGAACCCTTACTAGTTATTGGTGCCAATGTACTTGATGCGACTAGATGAGATGTTTGAACTGCAGTTGTTGGAGATTCAGAGGTGGATTGTGTTGTTTCTGTCGTTGTTGTTATTGTAGGACCACTTGTCATGCCCGCTGCTGTAGGAAAAATTATCATTAAGACAATGAAGATGATACAGTAACAGCAGCAGTAATAATTCTTGTGCTGTGTTCAGGGAATGAGAAATTGAAATAAGAGCTAAAGGAAATAATAGAAACTCTTACTAGTTTTTGAAGCCAGTGTACTTGATGTAACTAGAGGAGATGTTTGAACTGCAGTTGTTGGAGATTCAGAGGTGGATATTGTTGTTCCCAGGACTGCTGCTGTTGGACTATTTGAGGTGGTCACAGCTGTGGGAGAAGTGGTCATGGTGACAATGAAGATGATAACAGGTGCCATTTTTAGAATAGGAATAGTACTGTATTATACTCTTGGGTTGTGCTAAGGGAATGAGACACTAAACAACAAGAGATATACAAAAAGGTAGAAATGCTTACTAGTTGTTAGTTCTGGTGTATTTGATATGATTAGGGGGGATGTTGGTATTACAGTTGTTGGGGATTCAGATGTGGATGGTGTTGCTTCTGTGACTGCTGTTGTAGGACTACTTGTGGTGCCCGCTGCTGTGGAAAAAGTGAAAATCATGACAATGCATATGATAACAGCAGCGATAACGGTTGGACTGTGTTAAGGGTATGAGAAATTGAAACAACAAGATCTATATGAAACTGTGGAAACTCTTACTAGTTGTTAGAACTGCAGTTGTGATGGATACAGACGTGGATGTTGTTGTTTCTGTGGCTGCTGTCGTAGGACCACTCGAGGTGCTCGCGGCTGTGGGAAAAGTGATCACATAGAAATGCAGATGGTCACACCAATGGTAATAACTTGTGGGGAGAGTTATGGGCTGAGAAATTGAAACAGCAAGAGCTACACGAAATAGTAGAAACTCTTACTAGTTGTTGCTGCTGCCAGTGTACTTGACGTGACTAGTGGAGATGTTGGAATTGTGCTTGTGGTGGGTTCAGATCTGAATGTTGTTTCTGTCATTGTAGGACCACTCGTGGTGCTCACCGCTGTGGGAATAGAGATCACTATGAAAATGCATAAGATATCACCAAGGATAATAATTTGTGGAGCGAGTCATGAGAATGAGAAATTGAACCAAGAGCTATTCGATATAGTAGAAACTCTTAGTAGTTGTTGGTTCAAAAGTACTTGACGTGACTAGTGCAGAGGTTGTAATATCAGTTGTTTGGGATTCAAATGTGGATGCTGTTGATTCAATTGTTGTTGTACAGCAGTACCTCGAGATGCCCACTGTTGCGGGAAAAGTGATCATGGAGATAGTAACAGCAGCAATAATCCCTCCTGGGCTGTTTTAAGGGATTGAGAAATTCAAATAATATGAGCTATATGAAATAGTAGAAACACTTACTCGTTGTTGGAACCACTGTACTTGACGTGACTAGAGAAGATGTTAGATCTGCAGTAGTTGGAGATTCGGATGTGACTGCTGTTGTAGGAACTTTCGAGATGCCCATTTCTGTGAAAAAACAGATAATGATAATTATGATGAAGATAAAAACAACAGCAACATAAACCTTAAAAATACAATTATAGTCTTTTGGATGTATATAGGGAATCAGCCACATAAATCATAAAAATATTATATTCTTCTCAATTTATCTGGAGAAACATTGTTTAATATTACAAGAGCTATCCAAAATAGCAGAAATCCTTACTCGTTGGAGCCACTGTACTTGACGTGACTAGAGCAGTTGTTAGAACTGTGTTTGTGGTTGATTCAGATGTGATGGTTGTTTCTGTGGCAGCTGTTGTAGGACCAGTTGAGGTGCCCACTGTTATGAAATAAATAATGACGATGATGAAGATGATAATTGAAGATAAAAGGACAGCCACATTAATATTAAAATGCTGTTCTATTCTTCTCTTCTAGACATTTTTAGGGAATGAGAATTTGATCCAACAGATCAAAATAGTAAAGACTCTTATTAGTTGTTGACACCAGTGTATTTGACGTGACTGGAGGAGATGATGGAACTGCAGTTGCTGGAGTTTCAACTGTCGTTGTTGTTGTTGCTCCTATTGCAGCTGTTGTAGGACCAGTTGAGGTGCCTACTGCTGTGAGAAAAGTGATCGTGATGATACTGAAAAGAATAACAGCAGCCATTTTTAGACTGGGATTGTATTTCGGGCTGTGTTATGGGGACGAGATATTGAAACAAAGACATTTACAAAAAAAAGTAGCAACACTTACACGTAGTTGGCACGAGTACATTTGACGTGGCTTGAGGAGTTGTTGGAACTGCACTTGTGGTGGATTCAGATGTGGATTTTGTAGTTTCTGTGGCTACTGTTGTAGGACCACTTGTGGTACCTACTGCTATGAGAAAAGTGATCATGATGAGAACGAAGAGGATACCAGCAGCCATTTTTAGATTGTATTAAATTTAGATTAGACTAGAGATATTGAAAAAAAAGAGTTATACGAAAAAGTAGAAACGCTTACTCGTTGTTGGCACCAATGTAATTGACGTTACAGGAGGAGTTGTTAGAACTGAATCTGTGGTAGATTCAGATGTGGATGTTGTTGCTTCTGTTGCTGTTGTTGTAGGACCTCTCAAGGTGCTCACTGTTATGAAAAAGGGATGATGATGATGATAAAAACAAGAAACAGCTACATTAATATTAAAAATACTATTATATTCTTCACTTATTGATGTCTCTGGGGAATTATTGATTGATACGAGAGCTATCCGAAATAGTAAAGATTCTCATTAGTTGTGGACAATAGTGTACTTGATATGACTAGAGGAGAGTTGGAACTGCTGTTGTTTGGAGTTCAGATGTGGAGAGTGTTGCTTCTGTCAGTGTTGTGGAAGGATAAATTGAGCTGCCTACGGCTGTGAGAAAAGTGATCATGAGGTCAATGCTGAAGAGCATAACAGCAGAAATTCGGAAGGTTTTATATTCTTGAGCTCTGTTAATGAGTTACTGAAACAAAGAAAGTTATATGAAATAATAGAATCACGCGTTGTTGGCAACAGTACAATTGATGTGACTAGAGGAGTTGTTGGAACTGTACTTGTGGTGGATTCAGATGTGGCTGTTGTTGTTCCTGTCGCTGTGGTTATATGACCAGTTGAGGTGCCTACCAAAGAAAGAATAGTGAACATCATGACAATGAAGAAGATTTTCGCAGCCATTTTTAGATTAGGATTGTATTATACTTTGGGGTTGTGTTAACCAAATGAAATATTGAAAAAAACAAGAGCTCTGCGAAATAGTAGGAACTCTTAATCATTGTTGGAACCACTGTATTTGACGTGATGAGAGGAGATATTGGAACAACATTTGGAATGGATACAGATTTGGATGTTGTAGTTTCTGTCGCTGTGGTTGTAGGA
The DNA here is from genome assembly GCA_026170595.1 of Plestiodon gilberti rubricaudatus. NCBI lineage: Eukaryota > Metazoa > Chordata > Lepidosauria > Squamata > Scincidae > Plestiodon > Plestiodon gilberti. The sequence goes on from JANXHW010000002.1 coordinate 249,928,895, forward strand.
CCAGTTGAGGTGCCTACCGCTATAAGAATAGTGAAAATGATGACAATGAAGAGGATTTCAGCAGCCATTTTTAGGTCAGGATTGTAATACAACCTGGAGTTGTATTAAACAAATGAAATTTTAAAAAAACAAGAGCTCTCCAAAATAGGAGGATCTCTTACTCGTTGATGGAACCGCTGTGCTTGACGTGACGAGAGGAGTTGTTGGAACAGCACTTGTGGTGGATACAGATGTGGATGTTGTAGTTTCTGTCGCTGTGGTTGTAGGACCAGTTGAGGTGCCTACCGCTGAAAGAATAGTGAACATGTTGACAAAGAAGAGTATTTTCGCAGCCATTTTTAGATTAGGCTTGTATTATACTCTGGGGTTGTGTTAACCAAAGGAAATATTGAAAAAGAAGAGCTCTCCGAAATAGTAGGATCTCTTACTCGTTGTTGGAACCACTGTACTTGACGTGACGAGAGGAGTTGTTGGAACAGCGCTTGTGGTGGATACAGATGTGGATGTTTTAGTTTCTGTCGCTGTGGTTGTAGGACCAGTTGAGGTGCCTACCGCTGTAAGAATAGTGAACATGATGACAATGAAGAGGATATTAGCAGCCATTCTTAGGTTAGGATTGTATTATACTCTGGGGTTGTGTTAAACAAATGAAATATTGAAAAAGAAGAGCTCTCCAAAATAGTAGGAACTCTTACTCATTGTTGGAACCACTGTACGTGATGTGACGAGAGGAGTTGTTGGAACAGCACTTGTGGTGGATTCAGATGTGGATGTTGTTGTTTCTGTCGCTGTGGTTGCAAGACCAGTTGAGGTGCCTACCACTGTAAGAATATTGAACATGATGACAATGAAGAGGATATCAGCAGCCATTCTTAGGTTAGGATTGTATTATAACCTGTTTGTGTTAAACAAATGAAATATTGAAAAAGCAAGAGCTCTCCAAAATAGTAGGATCCCTTACTCGTTGTTGGAACCACTGTACTTGACGTGACGAGAGGAGTTGTTGGAACAGCACTTGTGGTGGATACAGATGTGGATGTTGTAGTTTCTGTCGCTGTGGTTGCAGGACCATTTGAGGTGCCTACTGCTGTAAGAATATTGAACATGATGACAATGAAGAGGATATCAGCAGCCATTCTTAGGTTAGGATTGTATTATAACCTGGAGTTGTGTTAACCAAATGAAATATTGAAAAAGCAAGAGCTCTCCAAAATAGTAGGATCCCTTACTCGTTATTGGAACCACTGTAGTTGATGTGACGAGAGGAGTTGTTGGAACAGCGCTTGTGGTGGATACAGATGTGGATGTTTTAGTTTCTGTCGCTGTGGTTGTAGGACCAGTTGAGGTGCCTACCGCTATAAGAATAGTGAACATGATGACAATGAAGAGGTTATCAGCAGCCATTTTTAGATTAGGCTTGTACTATACTCTGGGATTTTGTAAACCAAATGAAATTTAAAAAAAACAAGAGCTCTCCAAAATAGTAGGATCTCTTACTCGTTGTTGGAACCACTGTACTTGACGTGAGGAGATGAGTTGTTGGAACAGCACTTGTGGTGGATTCAGATGTGGATGTTGTAGTTTCTGTCGCTGTGGTTGCAGGACCAGTTGTGGTGCCTACCGCTGTAAGAATAGTGAAAATGATGACAATGAAGAGGATATCAGCAGCCATTCTTAGATTAGGGTTGTATGATACTCTGGGGTTGTGTAATCAAATGAAATATTCAAAAAACAAGAGCTCTCCAAAATAGGAGGATCCCTTACTCGTTGTTGGAACCACTGTACTTGACGTGACGAGAGGAGTTGTTGGAACAGCACTTGTGGTGGATTCAGATGTGGGTGTTGTAGTTTCTGTCGCTGTGGTTGTAGGACCAGTTGAGGTGCCTACCGCTATAAGAATAGTGAAAATGATGACAATGAAGAGGATATCAGCAGCCATTTTTAGGTCAGGATTGTATTACAACCTGGAGTTGTGTTAAACAAATGAAATTTTAAAAAAACAAGAGCTCTCCAAAATAGGAGGATCTCTTACTCGTTGTTGGAACCACTGTACTTGACGTGATGAGAGGAGTTGTTGGAACAGCACTTGTGGTGGATACAGATGTGGATGTTGTAGTTTCTGTCGCTGTGGTTGTAGGACCAGTTGAGGTGCCTACCGCTGAAAGAATAGTGAACATGATGACAAAGAAGAGTATTTTTGCAGCCATTTCTAGATTAGGCTTGTATTATACTCTCGGGTTGTGTTAACCAAAGGAAATATTGAAAAAGAAGAGCTCTTCGAAATAGTAGGATCTCTTACTCGTTGTTGGAACCACTGTACTTGACGTGACGAGAGGAGTTGTTGGAACAGCACTTGTGGTGGATACAGATGTGGATGTTGTAGTTTCTGTCGCTGTGGTTGCAGGACCATTTGAGGTGCCTACTGCTGTAAGAATATTGAACATGATGACAATGAAGAGGATATCAGCAGCCATTCTTAGGTTAGGATTGTATTATAACCTGGAGTTGTGTTAACCAAATGAAATATTGAAAAAGCAAGAGCTCTCCAAAATAGTAGGATCCCTTACTTGTTATTGGAACCTCTGTAGTTGACGTGACGAGAGGAGTTGTTGGAACAGCGCTTGTGGTGGATACAGATGTGGATGTTGTAGTTTCTGTCGCTGTGGTTGTAGGACCAGTTGAGGTGCCTACCGCTATAAGAATAGTGAACATGATGACAATGAAGAGGTTATCAGCAGCCATTTTTAGATTAGGCTTGTACTATACTCTGGGATTTTGTAAACCAAATGAAATTTAAAAAAAACAAGAGCTCTCCAAAATAGGAGGATCCCTTACTCGTTGTTGGAACCACTGTACTTGACGTGACGAGAGGAGTTGTTGGAACAGCACTTGTGGTGGATTCAGATGTGGGTGTTGTAGTTTCTGTCGCTGTGGTTGTAGGACCAGTTGAGGTGCCTACCGCTATAAGAATAGTGAAAATGATGACAATGAAGAGGATATCAGCAGCCATTTTTACGTCAGGATTGTATTACAACCTGGAGTTGTGTTAAACAAATGAAATTTTAAAAAAACAAGAGCTCTCCAAAATAGGAGGATCTCTTACTCGTTGTTGGAACCACTGTACTTGACGTGATGAGAGGAGTTGTTGGAACAGCACTTGTGGTGGATACAGATGTGGATGTTGTAGTTTCTGTCGCTGTGGTTGTAGGACCAGTTGAGGTGCCTACCGCTGAAAGAATAGTGAACATGATGACAAAGAAGAGTATTTTTGCAGCCATTTCTAGATTAGGCTTGTATTATACTCTCGGGTTGTGTTAACCAAAGGAAATATTGAAAAAGAAGAGCTCTTCGAAATAGTAGGATCTCTTACTCGTTGTTGGAACCACTGTACTTGACGTGACGAGAGGAGTTGTTGGAACAGCGCTTGTGGTGGATACAGATGTGGATGTTGTAGTTTCTGTCGCTGTGGTTGTAGGACCAGTTGAGGTGCCTACCGCTATAAGAATAGTGAACATGATGACAATGAAGAGGTTATCAGCAGCCATTTTTAGATTAGGCTTGTACTATACTCTGGGATTTTGTAAACCAAATGAAATTTAAAAAAAACAAGAGCTCTCCAAAATAGTAGGGTCTCTTACTCGTTGTTGGAACCACTGTACTTGACGTGACGAGAGGAGTTGTTGGAATAGCATTTGTGGTGGATACAGATGTGGATGTTGTAGTTTCTGTCGCTGTGGTTGTGGGACCAGTTGAGGTGCCTACCGCTGTAAGAATAGTGAACATGATGACAAAGAAGAGTATTTTCGCAGCCATTTTTAGATTAGGCTTGTATTATACCCTGGGGTTGTGTTAACCAAAGGAAATATTGAAAAATATAATGACGTGACGAGAGGAGTTGTTGGAATAGCATTTGTGGTGGATACAGATGTGGATGTTGTAGTTTCTGTCGCTGTGGTTGTAGGACCAGTTGAGGTGCCTACCGCTGTAAGTATAGTGAACATGATGACAATGAAGAGGATATCAGCAGCCATTTTTAGGATAGGTTTGTATTATACTCTGGGATTGTGTAAACCAAATGAAATTTAAAAAAAAAAGAGCTCTCCAAAATAGTAGGATCTCTTACTCGTTGTTGGAACCACTGTGCTTGACGTGACGAGAGGAGTTGTTGGAACAGCACTTGTGGTGGATTCAGATGTGGATGTTGTTGTTTCTGTCGCTGTGGTTGCAAGACCAGTTGAGGTGCCTACCACTGTAAGAATATTGAACATGATGACAATGAAGACGATATCAGCAGCCATTCTTAGGTTAGGATTGTATTATAACCTGTTTGTGTTAAACAAATGAAATATTGAAAAAGCAAGAGCTCTCCAAAATAGTAGGATCCCTTACTTGTTATTGGAACCACTGTAGTTGACGTGACGAGAGGAGTTGTTGGAACAGCGCTTGTGGTGGATACAGATGTGGATGTTGTAGTTTCTGTCGCTGTGGTTGTAGGACCAGTTGAGGTGCCTACCGCTATAAGAATAGTGAACATGATGACAATGAAGAGGTTATCAGCAGCCATTTTTAGATTAGGCTTGTACTGTACTCTGGGATTTTGTAAACCAAATGAAATTTTAAAAAAACAAGAGCTCTCCAAAATAGTAGGATCTCTTACTCGTTGTTGGAACCACTGTACTTGACGTGAGGAGAGGAGTTGTTGGAACAGCACTTGTGGTGGATTCAGATGTGGATGTTGTAGTTTCTGTCGCTGTGGTTGCAGGACCAGTTGTGGTGCCTACCGCTGTAAGAATAGTGAAAATGATGACAATGAAGAGGATATCAGCAGCCATTTTTAGGTCAGGATTGTATTACAACCTGGAGTTGTGTTAAACAAATGAAATTTTTAAAAAACAAGAGCTCTCCAAAATAGGAGGATCTCTTACTCGTTGTTGGAACCACTGTACTTGACGTGACGAGAGGAGTTGTTGGAACAGCACTTGTGGTGGATACAGATGTGGATGTTGTAGTTTCTGTCGCTGTGGTTGCAGGACCAGTTGTGGTGCCTACCGCTGTAAGAATAGTGAAAATGATGACAATGAAGAGGATATCAGCAGCCATTCTTAGATTAGGGTTGTATGATACCCTGGGGTTGTGTAATCAAATGAAATATTCAAAAAACAAGAGCTCTCCAAAAGAGTAGGATCCCTTACTCGTTGTTGGAACCACTGTACTTGACGTGAGGAGAGGAGTTGTTGGAACAGCACTTGTGGTGGATTCAGATGTGGATGTTGTAGTTTCTGTCGCTGTGGTTGCAGGACCAGTTGTGGTGCCTACCGCTGTAAGAATAGTGAAAATGATGACAATGAAGAGGATATCAGCAGCCATTTTTAGGTCAGGATTGTATTACAACCTGGAGTTGTGTTAAACAAATGAAATTTTAAAAAAACAAGAGCTCTCCAAAATAGGAGGATCTCTTACTCGTTGTTGGAACCACTGTACTTGACGTGACGAGAGGAGTTGTTGGAACAGCACTTGTGGTGGATACAGATGTGGATGTTGTAGTTTCTGTCGCTGTGGTTGTAGGACCAGTTGAGGTGCCTACCGCTGTAAGTATAGTGAACATGATGACAATGAAGAGGATATCAGCAGCCATTTTTAGGATAGGTTTGTATTATACTCTGGGATTGTGTAAACCAAATGAAATTTAAAAAAAACAAGAGCTCTCCAAAATAGTAGGATCTCTTACTCGTTGTTGGAACCACTGTGCTTGACGTGACGAGAGGAGTTGTTGGAACAGCACTTGTGGTGGATACAGATGTGGATGTTGTAGTTTCTGTCGCTGTGGTTGTAGGACCGGTTGAGGTGCCTACCGCTGTAAGAATAGTGAACATGATGACAAAGAAGAGTATTTTCGCAGCCATTTTTAGATTAGGCTTGTATTATACACTGGGGTTGTGTTAACCAAATGAAATATTGAAAAAACTAGAGCTTTCAAAATAGAAGGAACTCTTACTCGTTGTTGGAACCACTGTACTTGACGTGACGAGAGGAGTTGTAGGAACAGCGCTTGTGGTGGATACAGATGTGGATGTTGTAGTTTCTGTCGCTGTGGTTGTAGGACCAGTTGAGGTGCCTACTGCTATAAGTATAGTGAACATGATGACAGTGAAGAGGATATTAGCAGCCATTTTGGGGTTAGGTTTGTATTATACTCTGGGATTTTGTAAACCAAATGAAATTTTAAAAAAACAAGAGCTCTCCAAAATAGAACGATCTCTTACTCGTTGTTGGAACCGCTGTGCTTGACGTGACGAGAGGAGTTGTTGGAACAGCACTTGTGGTGGATACAGATGTGGATGTTGTAGTTTCTGTCGCTGAGGTTGTAGGACCAGTTGAGGTGCCTACTGCTGTAAGAATATTGAACATGATGACAATGAAGAGGATATCAGCAGCCATTCTTAGGTTAGGATTGTATTATAACCTGGAGTTGTGTTAACCAAATGAAATATTGAAAAAGCAAGAGCTCTCCAAAATAGTAGGATCCCTTACTTGTTATTGGAACCTCTGTAGTTGACGTGACGAGAGGAGTTGTTGGAACAGCGCTTGTGGTGGATACAGATGTGGATGTTGTAGTTTCTGTCGCTGTGGTTGTCGGACCAGTTGAGGTGCCTACCGCTATAGGTATAGTGAACATAATGACAATGAAGAGGATATCAGCAGCCATTTTTAGATTAGGCTTGTATTATACACTGGGGTTGTGTTAACCAAATGAAATATTGAAAAAACTAGAGCTTTCAAAATAGAAGGAACTCTTACTCGTTGTTGGAACCACTGTAGTTGACGTGACGAGAGGAGTTGTTGGAACAGCGCTTGTGGTGGATACAGATGTGGATGTTGTAGTTTCTGTCGCTGTGGTTGTAGGACCAGTTGAGGTGCCTACCGCTGTAAGAATAGTGAACATGATGACAAAGAAGAGTATTTTCGCAGCCATTTTTAGATTAGGCTTGTATTATACCCTGGGGTTGTGTTAACCAAAGGAGATATTGAAAAAACTAGAGCTTTCAAAATAGAAGGAACTCTTACTCGTTGTTGGAACTACGGTACTTGACGTGGTGAGAGGAGTTGTTGGAACATCGCTTGTGGTGGATACAGATGTGGATGTTGTAGTTTCTGTCGCTGTGGTTGTCGGACCAGTTGAGGTGCCTTCCGCTATAGGTATAGTGACCATAATGACAATGAAGAGGATTTCAGCAGCCATTTTTAGGTCAGGATTGTAATACAACCTGGAGTTGTATTAAACAAATGAAATTTTAAAAAAACAAGAGCTCTCCAAAATAGGAGGATCTCTTACTCGTTGATGGAACCGCTGTGCTTGACGTGACGAGAGGAGTTGTTGGAACAGCACTTGTGGTGGATACAGATGTGGATGTTGTAGTTTCTGTCGCTGTGGTTGTAGGACCAGTTGAGGTGCCTACCGCTGAAAGAATAGTGAACATGATGACAAAGAAGAGTATTTTTGCAGCCATTTCTAGATTAGGCTTGTATTATACTCTCGGGTTGTGTTAACCAAAGGAAATATTGAAAAAGAAGAGCTCTTCGAAATAGTAGGATCTCTTACTCGTTGTTGGAACCACTGTACTTGACGTGACGAGAGGAGTTGTTGGAACAGCGCTTGTGGTGGATACAGATGTGGATGTTGTAGTTTCTGTCGCTGTGGTTGTAGGACCAGTTGAGGTGCCTACCGCTGTAAGAATAGTGAACATGATGACAATGAAGAGGATATCAGCAGCCATTTTTAGGTTAGGTTTGTATTATACTCTGGGATTGTATAAACCAAATGAAATTTAAAAAAAAAACAAGAGCTCCCCAAAATAGTAGGATCTCTTACTCGTTGTTGGAACCACTGTGCTTGACGTGACGAGAGGAGTTGTTGGAACAGCACTTGTGGTGGATACAGATGTGGATGTTGTAGTTTCTGTCGCTGTGGTTGTAGGACCAGTTGAGGTGCCTAGCGCTGTAAGAATATTGAACATGATGACAAAGAAGAGTATTTTCGCAGCCATTTTTAGATTAGGCTTGTATTATACACTGGGGTTGTGTTAACCAAATGAAATATTGAAAAAACTAGAGCTTTCAAAATAGAAGGAACTCTTACTCGTTGTTGGAACCACTGTAGTTGACGTGACGAGAGGAGTTGTTGGAACAGCGCTTGTGGTGGATACAGATGTGGATGTTGTAGTTTCTGTCACTGTGGTTGTAGGACCAGTTGAGGTGCCTACCGCTGTAAGAATAGTGAACATGATGACAATGAAGAGGATATCAGCAGCCATTTTTAGGTTAGGTTTGTATTATACTCTGGGATTGTATAAACCAAATGAAATTTAAAAAAAAAACAAGAGCTCCCCAAAATAGTAGGATCTCTTACTCGTTGTTGGAACCACTGTGCTTGACGTGACGAGAGGAGTTGTTGGAACAGCACTTGTGGTGGATACAGATGTGGATGTTGTAGTTTCTGTCGCTGTGGTTGTAGGACCAGTTGAGGTGCCTACCGCTGTAAGAATAGTGAACATGATGACAAAGAAGAGTATTTTCGCAGCCATTTTTAGATTAGGCTTGTATTATACACTGGGGTTGTGTTAACCAAATGAAATATTGAAAAAACTAGAGCTTTCAAAATAGAAGGAACTCTTACTCGTTGTTGGAACCACTGTAGTTGACGTGACGAGAGGAGTTGTTGGAACAGCGCTTGTGGTGGATACAGATGTGGATGTTGTAGTTTCTGTCACTGTGGTTGTAGGACCAGTTGAGGTGCCTACTGCTATAAGTATAGTGAACATGATGACAATGAAGATTATATTAGCAGCCATTTTTGGGTTAGGTTTGTATTATACTCTGGGATTTTGTAAACCAAATGAAATTTAAAAAAAAACAAGAGCTCTCCAAAATAGAACGATCTCTTACTCGTTGTTGGAACCGCTGTGCTTGACGTGACGAGAGGAGGTGTTGGAGCTGCACCTGTGGTGGATTCAGATGTAGATGTTGTTGTTTCTGTTGCTGTGGTTGCAGGACCATTTGAGGTGCCTACCGCTGTAAGAATAGTGAACATGATGACAATGAAGAGGGTATCAACAGCCATTTTTAGATTAGGCTTGTATTATACTCTGGGATTGTGTAAACCAAATGAAATTTAAAAAAAAACAAGAGCTCTCCAAAATAGAACGATCTCTTACTCGTTGTTGGAGCCACTGTACTTGACGTGACGAGAGGAGGTGTTGGAGCTGCACCTGTGGTGGATTCAGGTGTGGATGTTGTTGTTTCCATCAGTGCTATCGTCGAAGCACTTGAGGTGCTCACCACTGTGAGAAATGCGAGCATGATGAAAATGAAGGTGCTAACAGTAGTGATCATATCTTGTGGGGTTGAGTTATGGGAAAGATAAAGGGGAACCATGAGAGCTATATGAAATATTAGCATTTCTTACTTGTTGTTGGTACCGATGTAGTTGACATGACTGTCGGAGTTGTTGGAAATGCAGTAGTGGTATATTCAGATGTGGATGTTGTTTTTTCTTTGGTTGCTGTGGTAGGGCCAGTTGAGGTTCCTACTGTTATGAAAGAATCATGATGGTGATGAAGAAGAAGATAAAAACAGCCGCATTAATGTTAAAAACAGCAATATAGTCTTTTCTATAATTATGGAATTATAGGTGTATACAATGAAAGTTATCTGAAATAGTAAGAAGTCTTACGTGTTGTTGGCATTAGCGTACTTGACGTGGTTACAGCAGACATTGGAACTGAAGTTGTTGGCGATTCAGATGTTGATATTGCTGCTTCTGTTGCTACTGTTGTTGGACCACTCAAAGAAATTTCTACTCCAGTGGGAAAAATGACTATGTTAATTAAGTTTAAAATAACAGCGGGTGGGGGGCAGGATCGGCAGCAGCAGCGGTACACACCGAATCCTATCCCCCTTGCTCAGCCTTCTGTTCCTACACAGGCCTCCTGGACTTGAGCTAGCTAAATAGCTGGTGTGGATCTGAGGAGACACGTTGGGGACACTGGAACTTTACCCGGGGTAAGGGGTTGAGGAGACCTCCAGCCCCTCCCCTCCCCCCTCTGGATGCAGTATGGGCCATTAGGTCCTACTGCGCTGGCGGTGGTGAGGATTGGGCTGCCCATATTAAAAATGTGTTTAAACATCCAGTCAAAGGTGCAACAATGAGAAGTTCGGGAGGAGGCGGTAGCTCAGTGGTAGAGCACATGCTTTCCATGCAGAAAGATCCAAGGTCAATCCTTGGCATTCCCAGATAGGGCAGAGAAATATTCCTTTCTGCAACCTTGGAGTGCTTTTGCCAGTCCGTATGACCATATGGAGCTAACTGAACCTCTCAGACTGTACGAGACAGCTTCCTGTATTCTCTGATTCTAGATGCTTCAAGGTGCATATTCTGGTTCACTTTGAACGCATGCAACCAGGACGCGGGGGCGACTCACCAGCAAGGAGCCGAGTAGGCTCCAAAGGGGACGGACGAAAGGATCCTCTCTGTCGGGGAGGTCCCCTGGCAAGCCCCTGGCATGGCGCAGGCGCTGGATGAGCCCCGATAAAAGGGCCAAGGCGTCCTAACCCAGTGGTGCATCCTTTTATAGTGACGCGGCCGCCGGGCCAAGCGTAGTCCCCCGAGATTTTGCGAAGGTCCCACCCCCAGAAGGGGCGGGGCTGGCGAAGCAGAGCGGGAAGCTCATAAGGAGGCTGGGGAGGAGAGCTCCTCTACAGGGCAACTACAAGGCCTGCCTCAAAGGGGGAAGAAGGCGGAGGCTGGGACAAGAGGAGGACAGGAAAGGGAGAGACCTGGCTGGAGGCAAGCACAGGGAACCAGGCCTGAGCCAGGAGGGGCCCACTGAGGGCTCCTGGTGGAGACGCCTCTGGGATTGGGGCACCTCCTTTGTCTTTCCCACCAGACACCCCCCCGCCAGAACTGAGCCACCGGCCCACCTCTCCCCAGGGGCCCTTCCTCTGCCCAGGGGCAGCCCAGACTTACCTGCTGCCAGAAGGTTCTCCGACCGCTCCAACGTCGGGGTATCGCCGCCTAGAACAAGAAGGAGACACAAGTCATATTAATATTGTGGACCATCACTCGGGGACCTGTGAAGTAACACGGCCCCATGAATGTCAAGGTGCTTTCTAAATTAAACCGCCTTCAGCAAGCAAGTCGCCTCATTTACCTTATGGGGGGGGAAGTGGACCCCAGCAACTTACCTGTAACTCATGATTCTGCCAAAACTGCCCCCTTTTTCCAACATCTGGGGGCATGGATGTAACATGGCCTCTCTGGATTACTTGCTTAAAAAAAATCAGCTGGGCTGATATGTTTGTTTTTATTTTCCCATCTCTTGTAGCAACACCTAGGATTGCTGTCCCACAGCTTTTCACCCTTTCTTAAAGACTATCCAGGAGCCCACTGAAAAACCAGAAGAATTGCTGAGTCTGGACGAGGGGTGAGTCACTGGCAGTTTGGGGCTAATTGGACATTTGGAGCTTCCTTATATTGCGTCAGATCATTGGTTCTCCTAGTCCAGCATTGTCTACTTTGATTGGTGGCAGCCAGCACTGCAAGACTCCAGACAGAACTTTTTCATTGCCTTGAAGAAATTTTCGGCACAGCTCCTCCCCTTCTGGGTCCGAAGTGCCATTTGGCATTCTAATTGCTAGCCCAAGGTGTGGATAAGTAGGGTACGTGGCAATTAGACCTGGCAATAGACCACTGTGGAGATGGTGAGTGAGAACCTTGGTTCCCTACCCCACCCTTCTCAAATATCCCCCAGCACAATGAATTGCTGCCCAGGGTCTGCAAACGCCAGCTCTATGAACCAGAAGAACTCAGCACTTCTAATCCAAAGAGCTGCAGATCCAAGGGCCATCAAACCTGTTGACTTGACTTCTCTTCTCCAGCAACCCCATGTCAGTAGCCTTAGCTGCTATTGCGTCTCCCAATAACCTCCCTACAAACTCCTCCTCCTTGTGCCCCTTAGTTTCCACATCACTGTCATCAGCCCCTGGTCAGCCTACTGTTCTCTCCCTTAGCCAGGTCATAAATCTATTGCAAGATTTAATATCATGGTCCAATACATGTATTTGTATACAAATACAATCAGCCCTAAATTCCTGGGGGCTGTTTGCAATCCATTATTGATACAACCGAAAAATAAAAGTGATCCCAATTTCCAATTCATCCATTCTTCCTTCAGAACAAGGAATACAAGCAAGAAGCCATAGGGCACATGAACGAAACCTTCCTTACCTGCAGTCAGCGTAGGCCCGCTCAAAGCAAATATAATCCATAAAGCAGTCCTAGGTGCCATTTGTAGCCCATCCATCCTGGATACAACTGGAAGCGGTGATGATTTGAGAACGTTCACCAGACTTATATAGCTTCTATTGAACTTGAAAAATGTCTCATTTGGAACTTACAGGTGTCACTTCCAAGCTGTATCATCTTCTTTTTGACTAGAAGGTGTGGTCTGTCTCACTGTCATGCATTTTGCATGCAATGGAGTATACACAAGGGGTAGGGCTTGGAGTGGAGGATTAATATACCTTGCATCATTTATCTACCTGATTACAGGTTCTTGTTTCTCATTAATTTTGTGTATGTTTCCCTTGGAGATAAATTGAGGGAAGTTGATTTAGTGAAGGGCTAGTGAGTTTTATGAGCAACTAATGACAGTGCAAGAGCTCGTACCAGTATGGCATATTGTGTACATTTGAAGGTAATGCATGCGGCTAATTCAGAATGAATAATACCAGGAGAGAGAAGAATAGGGGAGAGTGAAAGAGTGAGAATATCAGGTATAATGCTGAGCAGAATGTTCTCAACTGAGAACCTTTGGCTTGAATTAGGGGAGGGATGAAAGAAATGACACCATGTGATTCTTTTATTCCCCCAAAGCCAGAGGAGGAGCTAGGGTCTGGTGCACCTGGTGCCCATGGAATTTTTGCACCCCATTGCGTGCCAACAAACTAATTATGTATGATATTAACTATGATAATTAATTAATTAATAATTAATTAATAATAATAATCCCAAAACATTCACAGAAATGTAACATTTCATTTTTTCTCCCAGACCCTTACAGTACAGTACACACCCTAATAAAAATGGGAGAAATGTGGGATATAAATTCAATAAATAATTCAATACATTGTTGTTGTTGTTCAGTCGTTAAGTCGTGTCCGACCCTTCGTGATCCCATGAACCATATCCCGCCAGGCCTTCCTGTCCTCCACTATCTTCCTGAGTTCGCTCATTTTCATGTTTGTTGCATCGGTGATGCTGTCTAACCATCTCATCCTTGGCCTTCCCCTTCTCCTTTTGCCTTCAATCTTTCCCAGCATAATTTATTATTATTAAATGGCACCCCCGTGGCACCCCCCAGAGGCCTAGCACTCGGGGCTCGGGGCCCCAGGCCCCCCCTTAGCTACACCACTGTGGGCCAAAGCCGCCATCAGAATGACATTACAGCTTCAGAGCCCAGCCCATGATCTGAGGGCACATGATCCATCCAGCCACTTTTTTGAAGCTACATAAGCCTAGGTTTGCTAAGTGGGTGAATGGGTGATCATCTGGGAACTCCGTGTAGGCTGCTTTAGTTCCATGATGGAAGAACAGCAGGACATAAATGGAATAAATAATCCAGGGGTAGCAACGATCCAAGCAAATTTCCTGCCCCCAATGGCATAGATCTCCTGCCCCCACTAACATGCACCTCCCCTAGGTGGTGCCTGAGCTGGCGCCCTAATTTCCCCCTTTTCAAAATTTGCTTGCATGTGCCGCCACCACTGCCTCCTCCTGAACTGCCTGGCTATTTAAGAAGCAGCTGGGCAGGCAAGTGCAATGCAGTGATCCTGGAGAACTTCCCTTCCTCCTCCTTCTCCTTACATTTACCTCTTCCACCTTCCACTGATCCCACGTGGGTGCATTAAAACAGGTTGGGCGGAGCATGCTGGGAACAGAGTCCTCTTCTGTTCCCAGCATGCTCTGCCCAGCCTGTTAGTTTGAACCACGTTGCATTGGGTGAAAATAAACATAAGCCCCCCTGCTGGATCAGGCCAAGGACCCATCTAGGCCAGTTTCCCATATCTCTCAGTGGCCTGCCAGATATCTCTGGGACAGTACGTGGGAAGCGGTGGAGGTAAACGTAAGGAGAGGTGGGGCACTCTGCCTTCTTCTTACCCACCTGACCTTCTTGCTGGGTGGGCAAGAAGGAGGCAGAGGTGGAGCAATTCTGTTTGGATCACTAGTGGAAGAGGAGCAATCAAAACAGGATCACCACCGCGTCACAATGCTTTTTTCTCCATCACAACCACTTGCAGCAGCAACACTGGAGGAAGAGATGGGTTGCTGCTGCCCCCCCCATCCCCCTCTTGCTCAGTACCCTGAACTCTGTCAGAAGCTTTCCAAGTGAGAGATCTTTCTTTCACAGTCCTGTGCCTTGAGATCCTCTTGCAGGATCCACGAATTTTGTCTACCATTGAGTGATGACCCTGCCTGATAAATATAAACACCAGGTATTATTCAGTGATCTTTCAGTACTCCCCACTTTTTTCTGGTGCTCTGCTGCACCTGTCGGTTCTTATGCACTTTCACTACTGGGATGAAGGATATGCTGTCAGCTAGTTTTCAGACTTTTATAAAGATGCCAGGAAGCAGAAGGAAAAGAGTGATTCATTCCGCTCAATTAAATGAGGAGAAATGTATCCTAAGGAGAAGTGCTCTAAGTCAAACTACTTGTTACGAGGAATGCAATGTAGCCTTGGGGGTTTGACTTTTTTTTAAAGTAAATAGCACATTTATAATATTTAGTAAATAATAGCACCCCTCGCTGAACCATGAGCTGTCGATCGAAAGGTCGGCAGTTCGAATCTGCGACGGGGTGAGCTCTCGTTGCTTGGCCAGCTCCTGCCAACCTAGCAGTTCCAAAGCATGTTAATGTGAGTAGATAAATAGGTACCGCTTGTGGGAAGGTAAACAGTGCTCCGTGTTCCAGCCGCATGCTACGCGCTGTGGCAAGGAGAGTCATGCCGGCCACATGACCACGGAGGCATCTTCGGACAACGTTGGCTCTTCGGCTTTGAAATGGGGATGAGCACCGCACCCTAGAGTCGGACACGACTGGACTTAATTGTCAGGGGTCACCTTTACCTTATTTTTAATGGGAAAAAGCTTCCTTTGACTTTCAATGCAAGCTTTTTTTCTATTAACAGCAGTGCATGGGGAGGGTGGATCAGGTGGACCGTGGGAGCAAAGTACTAAAGCCCCCATCTAGTGGCGTGGCTACCGTGAAGAGGCTGGTGCGGTCCGCCCCAGGCTCCACTGCTACACTGGAGTCCCAATCCTGATTGTGCCCCCAGCAGCTGCTACCAACATCCCAAAACCATGCAGGGCATGTTTAATGTTACGTAGGGTAGTTTGGCCCTTACCTTTAAAACTGAGTAGACAAATTCACAGAGGAAAGGTTTATCAACTGCTATTAGCTGTAATAGCTAAATAAAAGCCTGGCTAAATAGAAGTTCATTATTAATAGAAGTTCATTATTACTAGTAATGTAAGAAGCTATTAATAATAACTATTATAATTAATAATAATAATTTGGATCGAAAACTTTCATGGCTCGTCGTTATGCAGCAATGTCGAACAATTACAGGAGTCAATGCCATGTAATAAAAAGAATGATTCTTTTTATTACATAATAAAAAGATTACATTTTTATTCTTTTTATTTATAAAAGAATAATAAAAAGAATGATTCATCATTCTTTTTATTACATGGCATTGACTCCCGTAATTGTTCGACATTGCTGAATAATAATAATAATTAACAATAATATTAGTAATAATTACTATTATTCATTATTACTACTACTATTACTATAAATAGAAGTTCATTATTACTGAATGGTAAATGGCTTCCTCTTTTAACTTCTATTCATCTCGAACTTTCTGGTGACCATTGTTGTGTTCTTCAAGCCAAGACTTACTCCATTCTAACGTTACTCCATTCCAGACATTCCAGCAAAGGTTTCATCAAGCTGAAACAGCATTAAGAGCAAGGCACTTCCTCTCAAGTAAATCCCACTTTAGTTTTTTTTTAATCCCTTGTGTATATCTCTACTATGTTTAGATAAAGAACTTTAGTCTCTTCCTCTATTCCCATTTCCTCTATTCCCATTTTGCATGACTCACACAACTGGTGTACTGTATAAAATTAGAAGTTGCATGTAGCAAAGGAATGTGGGGGTGTCTTGTTTATCATGTTATTTAGATGAGCCTCCTTTTATTGTCTTTTCACAACATATTTATAATAATGACTTTTTATGTAGCTTTTAGGGGTTTAATGGCTTTATTTCCATTGCTGCCATATTGATGATAGTTTTATGTACATTTATCTATCCACTCTGTTTTAAGACATTTTTATTGATACCCATTTTGATTGTTAATCATCATTGTTTTAATTCTTAAATTTGAATATTGGTAGAAAAATGACATAAAATATTTGAAAGAAATAAGTTGAATTAAGGGTTTTAAATGAATAAAGCGAACAGTATAAATTGATACGAGTTGAAGCTTTCATGGCCAGCAACAATAGTAGAAAAAAGAAGGACGGATTTAAAAGCCATGACAACAAAATTTTTAAGTTAAAACCAGAAGCTGGTAGGAACCAAAGGCTAGGTTAAAACATTTTAATTAAAAGATTTGCAACGTTTCAATTATCTTGTGATGATCTTCCTCAGGCAAATTGAACTCTTAAAATCCTAAACGCGAAGCAGCCAAAGTGTATATCCTGAACATCTGTGAATGTAGGAATAGGATTGTGCCAACTAGGCACATTGCCATCGCTTATGTGCTCCTTGGTCGCACACCCAAATGCCACGGCGTTTTGTCACTTGTCTATAAAGTCATATGATGAATACAGGGAGAGTTCTTTCCTATGACTGGGAACAAACAAGCACTGAATGTAGGCATGTTCTGGGGCATGGCCAAGGGGGGGGGGCGTGGCAAGCCAGCAAGTTCCTTCTCTCCTTCTCCCTGTTGATTCACAGCGCAATCCTATCCAACTTCCCCCACCAGTGTAACCAGCGGTGCAGCAAGAACGGGAGGCCCCAGAACGGAAAGAGGATTCAAACCTAATCCAAAGAGGGATTCAAAGGGGATTTAAATCTCCTCTCCCCTCCAAAGTCTCCCGCCCTGCCCTCCCCCGCTGGTTACACCAGTGGTGTACGTTAGATAGGATTGCGCTGCCAGGCTGATTCTTCCAGGGATGTCTGTGGACAATTCAAGTACTGTAAAATATTAAATGATATGGGAGGGGGGGAATGTCCTCTCATTTGGTACTACAGCAATTGTTTCATATTTATGCTGTGATACTTTAAGAACAGAGGCATCGTCTGATATGGGGCGGTGGTGCGGTGGGCCCCAGGGCGTAGGGGTGGAAAGGCTCCGGGGGGGGGCGAGAGCCTCCTTAAGTTCCGTGATTTGTCCCCTTTTTTTTCTTTTATCGGCGATTTTTCGGCGATTTAAAGTGCAAAAACGGGGGTTTTAACATGTATGTATGCTTTGCCGGCACTTAGCTTGTATAGGCACCGTTACAGGACGATCTTCTCCCTGCACCTGGGCGCGGGACTCTGTACCGCCCCCAGCAGCACTTTCCGTAGTTTGCACACGCGCAGACCCACGGAATCTCCAGGGACATTCTGGGCATGCGCAAACTCCCTGGAGCGTCCCTGGAGACTCCGTGGGTCTGCGCATGCGCAAACTACGGAAAGTGCTGCTGGGGGCGGTACAGAGTCCCGCTCACGGGCGCAGGGAGAAGCACCCGGGAGCAGGAAGATCGTCGAGGGAACGTCCTGGAACGGCGCCTAAACAAGCCGAGTGCTGGCAAAGCATACATACATGTTAAAAACCCCGTTTTTGCACTTTAAATCGCCGAAAAATTGGCGAAAAAAGAAAAAAAAGCCAATAAAACTGTCAAAAATAGGTTTCGGTTTCGATTTTTGACAGTTTTATTGGGGGGCTTTGGGGGGGCAGCCCCAGATGCAGGAGCGCCTGGCGAGCCCCCTGTTTAGGAAGTGTCTTGATGAGGACTAGAAACGTTGAGAGCTTGAACATGCAAGAATTGTCTGAAAATACTTTGATTAGTTATCACATTTATAGATCGATCGATCGATCGATCGATCGATCGATAGATAGATAGATAGATAGATAGACCTTTATTGGCATAAATACATTAAAAAACAGACATAGACAAACAACCAGAAATCCCCTGACATATCTAATGATAACGTCTACAATCTTGTAGAAGGTTCTGTCCTACTATGAATCTATACTTGAAAGCTCATTTCCCGAGTAGCCACCACCGAAGATCACATTTATGAGTTCTGGCATTCATGCAGAGCACCCCAGTTATCAAGGTGTGTGTTTTATACTGTCAAATTCTCTGTACTGTACTTCTCTGACTGGCAGGAAGTTTCCACTGCCTACTCAGATTCATGTGTTTTTGTAATATCTGTTTTTTTCAGCCCCCACCCAAGCAGATGGGGTGTGTCGCACATTCCAGGAGCTAGTAGCCACCAGACATCAAAGCCCATCAAGGAAGCATCTTCTTTGGGCAGCCTGGAGAAACACCTTGAGAGAAGGGTTGGTTTTTGTTACCATTTTTGCATAGCCAAAGTACATGCTGGTTCTCCTTAGTAAGTTGATTGGTATTCTTCACTAGCGTCTCTTCAGTTGTGTGAATACCTTGACCCACTTGATACATTTGATGGAGTCGGCAAATGAACATGTATGCTTCAGGCAAATTCTGTTCTCATGGTGGATGAGGGAATGTGAAGCACTTTAGTATGCCGGAAACCAAAGCAGTTCTGGCCTGGATTTTACTTACCATTTAAACCTTATGTTGACTTCAGTGAATCTGTGTACAAAAACACATGATCGGGAGGAGGGGTGTGAGCATGCCGACAAGCCCCACTCCCAGCACCTACATACTCTTCCAGAAAGCCCCCCCCCCCAGCATTCTTGATGAGGAGATATCTCCCTGGTGAATTTGGGAGTGTGGAGCACAGCAGTGTGTGGCCAGTCTTGCCAACACTCTCTCCCCACTCAATCTTGTATACAGATTCACTAACACCTGCATCGGATTTTAGTCTCATCATGAGCTGGACCCAGCTAAGCAGCAGTGCAGTAGGCTCTTAGACCCAGCTTTACATATCCATTTGTTTGTACAGAGCTGTTTTTATAAAGCTAGGCTCTTTTCACACTGCCCACCTCTCTGCTTCTTGCTGTGCCCGTGAGGTATCTTACATTACTTGGAAGACCCAGTTTGAAGCCTTGCTCAGCCATGAAGCTCAGTGGGTGACTTTGGGTCAGCCACTATCTTGGGCAGCCAGATTCTGCCTAAGATGTGGCAGCCAGCCTAAAGGGTCAGCCGCCGTATCCTTTGGCCCATTGCAGGCCATGCCGGTGTGGCCCGGGCTCACCTCGGGGGAAGGGGACATCCGTCTCCTTCCCTCAGTGTAAGCTGCGTGGGCCCCAATGGGCCTCCTCGGATGCACGCCAGCTCTGGAGCTGGTGTGCGTCCAGGCAGGCCATGTAAGCCCGGCCTGGGCTAGGATGGGGCGCTGGATATTGGTGCCGATATCCCCGCCCCCTCCAAGCCCAGGCCAGCCAATGGTCCCCTCCCTTGCCACCCCTGCCTGCCCTCCCCCCGCCCCTGCACCAACCTTTGTGAGACTTACTGCGGTGGCTGGTACAGGTCCGGTCGCAACGCGAAGTAAGCGGTGCCGGCCTTCACGCCAGCGCTGCTTACACCAAAGGAGCCGCAAAGGTGCAACACTGGGAAGACAACAGAGGAAGAGGAGGGGAGTGGAAGCAAGTTGTGGTTGCTTCCTGTTCATGTACTTAGTTACAGTATGATACACTGACTTTCTGGATAATCACTCTTCACACTCAGGGACAGACGCCGCTGCACCATTTTTCCAAGCTAGTTTGATGGTAGCTGGAATACTGACTGGAGGGGGCTTGATAGAGTTGCCCTTCCCCTTTGCTGATGACGGCGGTGAATCTGGACGCTCCTGTTATTCCTGGACACAGCTGGCTTGATGGCTAATAATAATAATATTTATATTATTGTTTCACCATTATCATTTCTTTGGTGAAATGTTGATGACCCAACCGTACCTTTTTCAGAAATTTCACTAGGAAATGGTTCTTCCGCTCTGGCGATCCTCTGCAAGGATTGCTGGCCATCTGACCTGCTTTTGCAGCACCAATGATCTCCTTAATCCCGCTAAGCTCTCTTCAATATAAACTTTGCAAAATGAACATGCATTACAGGCTTAGACTGGATGCAAGCATGACACAAGACATGTGTGTGCAATGTTTTAAAATAACTTTCTCAGTGTGTCATTGAGTCCTCGAGACATTTTATTAGCATAGACCATGTCATCAGATACAATATAGTGCAGAACAGAGTGAATGCTGATATACGTATTCACCCTGCCAGGGTGGGATTGGGAAGAAATAGCTTTCCTTTTAGGATTAGGCAGAAAAAGATAATCAAGGTTGGATAATGGGTAACAGTTTTATACCCTAGGCCAGCAGTTCTCAAAGTTCTCCCCTCGAGTCGGGGAGAACTGTGAGTCCATGTGGGGGTGGGGTGGGGGCGGCGCTCCCCGAATTGCACCACTGCTGGGGGGGGGAATTTTAACTTACTGAGGAGGGTGTGGGGAGGCCCGCAGCCCCCTCGGCAAGCCTCCCTGTGCTTCAGATGGGCTATCCATGGCAATTGCAAGAGCCAATCTGAAGTGCGTGGAGGCCCGCAGAGGGGGCTGCAGGCATCCCTGCACCCTCCAGCTGGCGTGACCCTCAGTAAGTTAAAAATAACCTTTTTTCTCCTGGTGATGGTGCAATCCCGGGAGTGCCACCACCACGGTGGCAACGCCCCTTAAAGGGGTGGTGGCCACTTCCGGTTCTCCTGGTGGGTCATAACCCACTAGTTTGAGAACTGCTGCCCTAGGCCAAGATTGAGAGTAGTGACCAATGGTTATCTATCTGCTGCATTTCCCCTTGAGAGGGGAACTAAACAAGGATGTCCTCTTTTGCCTTTGATATCTGATTTGTGCTTGGAATCTCTGGCCTGTGCTATCAGACAAAATACATGGATTTATATTTTATATGCAGATAATATTCTATTATTTATTTCTGAATCTCAATCTTCTATCTTAGAATTTATGAATTAATAAATATTTTTGGAAATTTATCGATTAACTGGACAAATTCTGAACTGGAAATCTGAACTGATGCCACTTAGAGATAATAATGCATGTAGCATTTATAGTGCTAGGCAATTTCAAAATATCAACATGGATAATTATCTTTCTCCATCTAATTCAAAAAGGAAAGCTGTTTCATCCCTGTCAGAGAGGTATGTATGTCACCTGTGTTCCTAGCTCTAGGGATATCTTCGCCCATTGTGCATCTTTCTGGCTGCAATACAAAAGCCTGGATGGATGGTACGTTATTCACTTTGCATGGTTGTATAACAATACAGTGTGCAGCAGGACTCATGCATTTGTGGTCAGCTCAGGACCCAGATGTCTGCAGTGGGGAACACCAACCGCACTTACAGAAATTGTGGGTTTTGTATTAAAAGTTGCTGCCTTTTGAATCAGGGAAATGACACCTGTGGTGGTGCCAGTGGGAATGGAGGTTTTAGTAGTGTAACAGCCCATTCCAACCCAACTCCTCTCCAAGTCAGGCATAAGTGTGGCCTAAGTGCAGCCTAAGTTAGGCAGAAGTTATGCCTGAGGTAGGTCAGAGTTATGCCTGAGTTAGGCAGGCTGCAGTTTCTGTGGCCCAGCACCACCCCAGGATCCAGGCAACACTTACCTCCCAGGCAGGCAGGCTCTTCTCCAGGCTCCGTGTCTGGCTCAGGCATGTGCAGGCCTCTGTCTGCATGTGTCAGCGTCCATCCATGACAGCTGCCGCAGGGTCTGTCGCAGCCCGGTCGCAAAGGGGCTGACCGCAGGCATGGGGGTTGCGCCAGTCATGTGGTGGACGCAGGGCAGGTGACAGGTGAGCAAGGTGCCTGAGCCCAGCCGCCACAGGGCACCCTGTGCATCAGCCACGGGCTGCAGGGGAGAGTGGCCGTCCCCCCTCCTGCAGAAGGTGATGCCACCCCCATGCCACGTTGAGGCTGCACTGGGGGGTGAGCGGGGGAGGGAAGGGAAGGGGAGGGGGTGGGAACGTCATACACAAGGGGGGTCTCATGAGGACTGGAACTGCCTCTGACATGACTCGCCCGTGCGCTGCCTGAAGCCCTGGGCCTCCAAGCCCGGGGCAATGCCCACAAAGAAGGCATCCCTGCGTGCCTGCTGCTCTGTGCCCCGGCCAAGACCAAGAGATGCCTTGGGCTTGTCTGCTGCGAGCGTGAAGGGCTCACGCAGCTCATCATGCCCCCAGATGGGGCGACGACGGCGCCTCACGGCAGGCGCTCTGGCAGGGTGGGGGGTGGCCAGCAGCCATCATCAGGGAGTGGGAGGGGAGGCAGACACACAGGCAGGCAGACAGAGACAGGGTCAGAGACAGACAGACAGACAACAAGGCTGGTGGGAGACAGATTCCGAGAGAGGGGTCTGCAGAGACCGATAGGGACACAGGGGGCGCTCCGCAGATGAAGGTGATGCATAAACAGGCGCCTCTTATGCAGACAGACTTTGGGCAGAAGTGGCTGCATTACGGGCGGACCTTCGACGGAGGCGCCTGCATTACGGGCAGACCTTCGACGGAAGCACCTTCATTACGGGCAGACCTTCGACGGAAGTGCCTTCATTACGGGCGGACCTTCGACAGAGGCGCCTGCATTACAGGCGGACGCCCTGGCTGTCACTGTTTGCCTGCCTGAGAGGCCCCCCTGACTCCCCCCTCCCCTCTGTGCCATGGGGGTCTCGCAGCACCCCTGCTGGGTTCTCCCAGGGAAGGCCGTGGCAGTCCCTGGATGGGACTCATGTAGGGGCTTCAGTGCTGGGGGCTGTCTGTGTGTGTGGGGCAATGCTTGTGTAAACACTGGGCACATATGTTTCACTGGGGCATCTTTATTGTTCTGGAACGTTAGCAGAGATGGCCAGGCCAGGCCAGGCTGCCAGGGGCCAATCAGCAGCCAATCACAGCAGCCAATCAGAAAGCAGCAGCACACATGCCCCATGGACCTGGACATGCAGGCTCTTCCCCTGTGGAACCACAGCCTGCTCCATAGAAAGGGGAGGGAAAGCAAGAAGGACAGCCAGGGAGGTGGAGTAGCAGCAGCGCCAGCAGCTGAGGAGGGTTGCAGTGCTGGCTCCCTGACCTCTGGCAGCATCGAGGCAGACGACAGTAGGGCAACCAGACTGCAGGCCCAGGGGTGCTCCCAGGAAGGTAGGTGATAGTGGACGTTCCTGGGGAGACAAAAAACAAGGGGGAGTTACATGTCAGCTGGTGTGTGGAAGCAGTCGCCATTGACGACAAGCCAGTGTGTCGGTTGCAAAAGCCTGCAGGGAGAGAAATAAAACACAGCTGATAGGTGTGACACACATAGCATGGTCTGAGCTGCTTACCTGGGGGTAAGGAGAGCATGATCCTGTAAGGGGAAAGGGTCAAAGAGAGAGACAACAACACAACTTGGGGGTCACAACCATGGCAAACCTAGCAATACTGACCTGTCAGTAGACCCTGTGGAGAAAAGGGGGGGGAAACAGCTGGTGTCTACATAAGGCTAACAGTTCCACACTTGTGGCATTGTCTGCTCACATGACTACAGGCAGCAATCAGACACAACAGTGGTAAAGAGGCATGTATCCTATATATCAAAGCAAGCAGCTATGAGACAACACATTGGTAGAGAGGCATGGCAGGCTATGCAGGCAGCTATGTGACAAGACATTGGTAGAGAGGCATATCATGGCAGGCTATGCATACAGCTATGAGACAACACATTGGTAGAGAGGCATGTCATGGCAGGCTATGCAGACAGCTATGAGACAACACATTGGTAAAGAGGCATGTATCCTTCCTATATTTCTAAATGCAAAGAGGCAGCAGTCAGACCACATGTCAGCACAAACCCTGCTCTTACCTGCTGGTGTTGTTGCCTGTGGGGGGGGGGGGGAAGAGGGGCTGGGAGAAAGACATGGGTTAGCAAACACTTGCATGGAGGCAGCTGCCCAGGCACAGCTGTAAACAGGTTGGCCACAGCCAGAACAGCCCTCTCTGCCCTAGAGGGAGGCAGAGAGGAGAAGAGAGAAGTGGGGTGTTTGTGAATTTTGCCCTCCACCGACAAAGTCCCACTTTGTGGCTGTGAGGGACAGAACCCCACGCCACGTGCTCAGAGAGAGTGACTGGGGGCCTGGGGCTGGGCTTTTGTGGGAAAGAGGCTGGGTGGGGCTGGGTGCTGATAGGCTCCCTGTCTTAGGCATAACTCTGTCGGTTTCCAGACCTAGCAGGCCCAACTCCGTCCTAACTCTGACCTAACTCAGGAGTAGGGTGTTAGAAATTTTCAGGAGAGGGCTGGCTTAGGTAAGGTAAAATGGCTCCTATGGGTCTCCTCGAATTTGGGTCCACCTTTTTGGTCGACCTAAATTTTGTGTCAGCATTTGTGTTGGAGGGGGCGTGTCTGTGCTTGCCAGGGTCTGGAATCCAACGTTAATTGGTTGCCGCCCCCGTTACACCCACGGTCCGCCCATGTTCCGCCCACTTTTAGGTCAACTTTAGGTCTGACTTGGGCTGCTTAGCCCTTGTGTTGGAATGGTCTGTTCTTAGTCCGTTGGTTGTAACTTCGACCTAACTTTGACCTAACTTCGCCCTAAATGGTTGCATTCCAGACCTAACTTCGACCTAAACGACTTAGGCTGACTTTAGGTCTGACTTGGGCTGCTTAGCACTTGGGTTGGAATGGGCTGTAAATTGTTTAAATGGAGATTTCAGAACCAGTTCCGGAAGCTAATCACATGCCAAATTCTAGGTGGAATTCCAAAACTCCAACATGCTGACTATATAGCTCATGGAAATCAATGTGGCTAATCATCTTTAGTGTTATTAAGTCTGGTGTGTGTGTGTGTGTGTTGTGTTGTGTTGTGTTGTGTGTAATTGTTATGAACGGTCCAAGCCAGGGCCACCAATATTAAGGAAAAGCATCATCACAAGAAAGGATTAAAACACTCTCGGAGGATAGTAACCACTATTTACAGCATAGGTGGCCAACCCACCGCACGGGTGCCACTTAGTGGCACGCTGAACCTTTTGAAGTGGCACACGCCGCCATTTCTGCCTGAGCTGAGTGCTGAAATCCCTCTCTCTCTCGACCCCAGCGCACCTTTCCAAGCCTGTGGCAGGAGGTCTCTGTACCCCACTGTGCCTCATTCTTCTTGCGCTGTCACTGTGCTGTAAATATTTTCATTACCTTAGAAATATTTGTTGTTTTGTTTATTTAAGTGGCACACTTAAGATTATCTACATAAAACGTGGCACATGGTGTGCCACGGGTTGGCCACCACTGATTTACAGACTTTGTAGGTTCTAATTGGATCACAACCTTGCCATGGTTACCCTGTGTGACGCAATAGATCTGGGTGGTCTCTGCCCAGCTTCTCCAGAAAGGGTCACTACCCACAACATGAGAAGATACATTTCTGCAGAGCACGCACAAACAAACACACACACACACACACACACACACACATGCAGAGAGAGAGAGAGAGAGAGAGAGAGAGAGAGAATCTTAGCTGCCAATTCGAGGAGAGACTGCCAGTCATGTGACAATTGGGACCCTTGAGGGAGTGCTGAGAGAAACGTGAACCTGGCCCATCGTGAATGCTGAAGTTAATATGATCCTTCTCAGGTAAGTCTTGAATGTCCACTATTAGACAGTCAAGTGAGGGGGGAAGGAGAGATTTTGGGCAGCTTAAATCCCATCTTGTCATCTTGTATCCGGAGTTGACAACTTATTGCAGGATAAGCCAAACAGGACACTGTATCATATCATTTTGACACTCAAAAAGGGTGTCTCCTTTTTCATAAACACATCATTAAGTAGATTTTTTAAAAACTACCGGTAAATGGTTAGACAGATTTTTTAATTACCCCTGTGACTTTGATGTTTTTGGCTACTTTTAACAGGTAACTATTTCAGAAATCCTGACAGTGTATATGCAGATGGGATTTTTTTTACCCTTCATGTTTGTAAAACAGCAGTTTAAAAACACCAAAGAGATGTATGACTCTAATCTACTGTTAAAGGACTCCAGACACACGCAACTGCTGAGCTTTCGGCTGTTCGGCATACAAAGTGATTGTGGGGTGACAGAGTGTAAACTGGGGTAACCTTGGAAGCCTACAGATCTGTAGCTCAGTGACAGAGCAGCACATTATAAAACAGAAGGTCTCACTCAGGGCCTCTGAGAGGAATTTTATCAGGGGGTACAAGGGCCCCTTCTCAGACAGGGAGAAGGCAAAACGGCTGGAAAAGCCTCCAGAGCCGGTCTACCAGGCTTCCCAATGTGATGCCCAGGTCTACCCACCAGGTAGACCTGGCCTTCCGGTTGGCCCAGCCTCAGTCTTTCACTCTCCATGAGGCCAGCTGAGATCCCAGGAAATTTCTGGGCCCCTTCCTTTGGCTCCTGGGCCCCCTTTTTGACCCTGGGCCTGGGTACAATTTACCCCCTTTACCCCCCTCTCATAGGCCCTGGTCTCACTCGAATTCAATCTTTGGCCTCCACGGTACCTTAGAGAGCTATTACAGTAAAGGCAGTGCTGGGTTATATGTAGAAGACTATTGGCCTGACTGCAGTTAAAACATCTTCTTAAATGTATCTCTAATCATGATGAAAGCAATTCACAGAAGTATATATACCCTGGTCCAAGATGATTCATATTTGTGCCATTGTAATTATAGAGAAAAGGATATTTTGGTTATTTTATTTTAGCCCACCTTGCTTCAAAGTATTCAGAGAAGCATTTCCTCTTCTAACTGTTGCTCAGAGGCGTCGCTCTGGTAGGGGCGGGGCCGTAAGTTTCGCTCCGTCCTAGTCCCATTTACCAAGCGAGCAGGAGGCGGCCCCGCCCCCTCACTGTCGGAGCCATTCCCGTGCGGAAAAAGCCGCAGGCAGGGTGATTTCACCAGATCATTTCACTGGATCAGCAGGAGAGAGCTACCACTTGCTCTACTCTTTACACTGGCATTTGTGACTCAGCCCACTTGCATGCCTTTAATTGAGATCCATGTGGCGTGCACCAGAGGTGGGGGCCTTCTCGGTGGTAGCACCACAACTTTGGACCTCTCCTCAAAGTGATACAACAGCTAACTCTGCCTATCTTTAGGTAGCTATTGAAGATACCTTTGCTTTTGCAAGGCCCCATCTGCTGTCTTATTCAATCAAATTGTAGCTTTATGCTCCTTCTTGTATTATATGTTGTGTTTTGACTGGTTATGCTTTACTGCCCATGGCTTTTTAATTCTGTTTCATTAGCTACCCCTGGGTTTATTTTTCAAAGATGGGTAGAGCTATATATATACTACAAATGAAAATACTGTCATGCCGAAAGAGCAGTGGTAGCTCTAGATCCCTGCAGCAGGAAGTACCTCTTTAACAAAGTGCTTCCTTAGCCTGCCTGTTGACTTCATTGATTGAAATGAAGCAACATGTTAAAAAAAAAAAAGAATCCCCGTTTTTTCAGGATTCTGAGTGCCAAATTACACATGAGCTGCTGTATCATTAGGACTCACAAACTAATTTTTTTTTTCAAAGTAGCCTGCAAGAGGGAGGTGGAGCAGGGATTTAATTTTGTTCCTGTATTTTTTGTACATATTGTTTTGTTCCATGTTCCTTGGCTGCTAATAGCATGTGATTTATATACTAATAGGTGATTTATCTAATAGTAACTTTGAGGGAAGTTTGAATCAGGGTTGTGGCCTGATACAAATGATGAACTCCTCTGGCTGCTTTTGCAAGAAGACTACTAAATTGAGAGTTCCAATTGTGGTGCTGCAATGTAATGTGTAGTTTGGCCCTGAAAAAGGGGTACAAATTGCCAGCCACCACTATAAGAAGCTAGTGTCTGGATGAAGTTTTGATTTCCAACAGTGATTTGTTATTTTTTGGTAGGTCATTAAAATAGGAGTGGTGAGAGAAAGGGGTTGTTATTATTATGGAAAGGGTTTTTCTAACCATTGTGGCTTTCTGTCCTCATGGTCATTGTCTAACTCAGGGGTGGCCAACCTTCCACTATTAGGGCTACTGTGTTCTTAAGAGTTGTGTAGAAGACAGAATATTGGCAGCTGCAAGTGCTGATGGTGCTGCTAAAGCAGCTGCACCTGCTGAAATGCCCTCACTTATGCAACCATTTAAAGGGCCAGCATTCATGTTGAAAGGTTGGCCACCACTGGTCTAACTTATTTCCATCTTCTTGCAAAGACAGCACAAGGTCGTAATCTCAGTGTTGGATGAGCTCCAGGAGCATGCCTTGTTCTCTTCAACAGAAATGCCAGATCAAAATAATTGTCAAGTTAAGACACTCTGCGGAGTTATGGCATGGAGCAGTGGAATAATAAGAGATACATTTAGGTTTTATGACATGTGATGATCTGGAAGAAGAAACAGTGCTTAAAATAAGGGATATCAGAGAATCCTGTTCTTTGAGGACTGGTTTTTTAAAAAAAACTTTGGCATTTCTTGTCTGTTTAGCCCAGAAGAAATAAGAAATCACACAAATGCTTTTGTGAGAAGTGGCATTTCCAGGCCGCTAGACTACAATTCATCCCTGAATCATATCTACAGTGATGACAAGGTGTACAAACCAGTCAGGGTGAGACCCAAAGATCTGGGGTGAGAGTGAGTGACTGTGGGAGGGGCTTAGCTTAGATACGATTTAACGTTATCTGTGGTGTACAGATTTTCAGTGCATTGTTATGTTTGTCAGGAGGGGCTGTCTATCTCCATTTTTACGCTCTCCACTTGAGAGCCAAAGTCAGAGCCCAATTAGTTGCGACTCGATTAGGATCTCTGGCAGCTTTTTTTTTTGTCTTCCTCATCTTAACTAATTAGCTGCCCCCGTGCAGTTGCTTTGAAGATCAGGGAAGTGGCCCTGGGGAAGAGGTGATTTATCTCCTGCTAGGAAGAAAAAAAGACAGGTACTATACAGGTAGTTAGGGACAGCCGAACCTTTGGGTGACAGCCTTTGCCTGATGTGACGCTGCCCTGATCCTGAAGCAACTACTTACCTCCACTCCCTCCTGCATGACCCTCTTGATAAAACAGGAAGTATGGGTCATGCTGAGAACCAGCGTGCCCCTGCACTTTCTGTTTTACTTAAAGGGATGGCAAGGAAAGAGCCAGGTATGTAGCTGCTTCCCCTCACTTCTTCCTTGCACGGTCCCTTCAAGTCTAAAAAACGGATTATGAGAGGAAGGAATGAGGCAAAGCGGTAGTCAAGCAGCTTGTTGCTGTCCATGCCATGCCGTTTTTCCAGTGTGGGAGCAACGAGCCAGTTCACTTCCCTTGTACCTTCCATGTGTGGTCCAACCCTGCGAGGAAGAAATGAGGGGAGGGGTGTAGCAAGGCAGGCAGATGATCCCTTTCCTGCTTAAGTTTAGCAAATGGGAAGCAGATCAGTGTGGCTCACATCTGCGGTGGCTGGAGGGAGGAAGCAGCGGAGTCAGAGTGAAGGGGCACCCCAGACCCGCCCCAAATCCGTGCAAGCCGCATCAGGTCACTTCACGGTTTAGCCGGCCTTGTAAGTAGTGAAATATTTCCCCCTGCAGAGCTAATAACAGCTTCAGGCAAGGCCAACCCAAGACCTCCTGGTGACTGAGGCAGTGTGGCAAATGCTGCCCTTCCCTGACTTTGTGAGGTGCCAGCTTTGCTCCTCCCACTTCCTGGACTGGAAAAGGAAGAAGAGGATGGAGCTGAAGAGGAAGTGTGGAGGAGAAGTGAGCTACAGCAGAGACGCTCTAGCACACCACTCCCACCCTTCCACTTTATCTCTTCTGCTCTACCCCCTTTTCTCTTCCTTTTCTAATCCAGGTAATGGAAGGAGGAGAAAGAGCAGTGATGGAGGCAAGACAAAGACCCCACCACCACCAACCTGCTGCCTGAGGCCACTGCCTTAGTTGGCCTAATGGTGGGCTAGCCCTCGTTTCAGAGCATGATGTAGATTGGGAGAATGACTCAAGAGGAAAGAGTTCAGTAACTTCTCCCCTAGCACCAATTGCCCTGTCTTCAAAGTAGCTGCACGAGGCAGTTCTGGCCTCAACATGTGTTAGGCTGTATGACTGTCCAGTCAGCTAACCTCACATCCAATCCCACAAGTTTGGTTAACCAATCTTGAACTTTGTTGAAATCACAACTTGGACAGCAAACAACTCCTCAATGAAAAGAATTAAGTACTTTGCAGGGTGACAAATCTAGAGGTGAACAGGATAGGTGAGATTGGATGAGGAAGAAGGCAATTGAATGAGGTGAGAAGTCATGCCTTAATAATGTCCAGCTAGGACTACTGCAGTGTGCTCTATTTGGGGCTGTCTTTGTGGAGTGTTTGGAAATATAAGTTGGTTCAAAACATATCTGCCAGAATATTGATTGAAATCAAACAGATGGAGCACATGTCACACTGACATTGTTTCACCTTCGTTGGTAGCCGATTCATTTCTTAGCCCAATTCACCATGCTGGTGACCACTGGAACCAGGGATACCTTAAGGCAGAGATTTTCAACCGGTGCGCTGAGGCACATTGGTGTGCCGCGAAAGGTCTGCAGGTGTGCCGTGGGAGTTTGGAGCACAGCGGTTGAAAATTGCTGAAAATCTCTTCCGGGTTCTGCGGCTCAGTTTCTAGGGCAACCGTCTGTAGTAACAGACGGTTGTCCAAGAAACAGCCGCAGAACCCGGAAGAGTCTCCCAGAAGCCAGAAGTGACATCACAAGAGGCAAATACCATAGACAAGACCATAGAGGTCAGCGTGCCGTGAGAAGAAAAACATTGGAAATCGCTGCCTTAAGGCAGTGCTGGACACCGGGGTTATGCCGGTGTCCATCCTGCGTCCATTAGCGTACGGCAAGTTACACTGGCATAAGTGCACTTACACCAGTGGATCTACTGTTATACTGCAAGAGTTACACAGGATTGGGCTGTTAAAATCTTAAGGATGTTGTCTTAATTTGTGACAGCCTGCAGTTAAATACTGATCCATTTTCAGGTTGCTTGCTTACTTAGTGTGTGTGACCTATCCTGATGAATATGAGTTTTGGCTTATTTCTTCCCAGGCAATTAGTAACAGGGCCATCATGTTTAAAATATACTGATTCATATCATAGCAAGGAGATGAAACGGATGACCAGCCCAGCAGGAAGGGAGATGCCGCACTGGGGATCTTGTCTATTCTTTTCAGTACCAAACCAGAGTTACTGCATACCGGCTTGTCTTGTGATCGTATTAGACCAAACAGAGGAGGGATGTGTTTGGGAGATGGGAAGTGTGCTGTCAGAGAAGAAAGGGTGATGGTTTAGGAG
This sequence comes from Plestiodon gilberti rubricaudatus, assembly GCA_026170595.1. Lineage (NCBI taxonomy): Eukaryota > Metazoa > Chordata > Lepidosauria > Squamata > Scincidae > Plestiodon > Plestiodon gilberti. The sequence goes on from JANXHW010000002.1 coordinate 249,960,463, forward strand.
TTCTTTTGCCCCAGGAGATCATGCTGATCTCTGGTTTGGTTGCTAGGTGGCGCTATCTCTCTTGTCTGTATCCCAATCTGTAGATAAGTCTTTGGCAACTCTGTTATTTTTGGTTCGGTGCAAGTTTTTTCAATCTACATATTTCTGCCCCCCCCATCACTTATTTTCTTATGTAATTTTATCTAGTCTTTCTTCTTCTTCCCAAATTCCCTTAAATTATACCTTGAATTTTTTAATATAATTCTACTTTCTCAGAATGTGCGTCTTAGAATATTCGATGTTTTTTTCTTCAGTGTGCAACTGTGCACCAGTCCTCATCCTTCTCCAATAATAATAATAATAATATACCGCCTTTCTGTTGTCAGCTATGCAATATTTCTCCCTTACAACACAGAAGTAAGTTCAATGGGGCTTCCTCCCAGGACAGTGTGCATAGGATTGCAGCCTTAATTTTCCAGTTAAATGCAAGTTAAGAACATAAGAAGAGCCCTGCTGGATCAGGCCAAAAGCCCATCTAGTCCAGCTTCCTGTATCACACAGTGGCCCCACCAGATGCCTCAGGGAGCACAAGACAAGAAGATACTTGTATCCTGTCGCCACTCCCTTGCACCTGGCACAAAGAAAACCGACTTCTAAAACCAGGAGGTTGCTTATGGCTTGTAACCTGTGATGGTCTTTTCCTCCATGAAAATTATTCTTAGTTATTTTAAAGTTATTTTAACATTCTTCTCCAACATCATATTCCAAGTGCTTCCAGTTTCTTCTTTCATTTCACCTATTGTCCATGCTGCCCATCCCTACAGAGCTGGGCTGTACTCTTTATGTGTGTTTTGTTTTTGTATACATTTTGTTTTTAGCAGTCAATTTCTTCCTCAGTTTATGAAATCGCCTTCTGCTTGTCGAAAGAGTGTAGGGAGAAACGGGCCTGAGAGGGGGATCAGATATGGTGTACACCACTGCCGCCAGTCTTGCCCCCCTCCTGGGCCCAATCCGCCCACCTCCTGCCCCGGAGTGCCCCCAGATTGCCCTCCCCCACCCCTGCACCGCATGGCCCAGCCACAGCTTACCTGCACTGCACGCCATCTGGATCTGGCCCACAGGGCCCCGCGCAACTGTCTTACGGCAGCTTTTGCAACAGTTGGGCCAACGCAGTTGTCCTACCCTGGCCTAGCCTGGATAGGATTGAGCTGTGTGTTTACTTTGAGTACAAAGAGCACTGAAGGCTTATGATGCTTTGACAATATTTGTTTATTTACAAATATACAAACAGAGCATAGCAGAAGCAAATAGACGCTACTATAGCAGACAGTAAACCCCTAACCCTGCAACAGATTTCTAGAAAGAGTGCCTGCACCCCAAGGTGATTCAACTTTGGCCAGTGTACAGTTCCAAAACTCTCTGTCTCATTCCGATTCTCTCAACATTCAAACTGCAAATAGGTTCTAGATTCTTGATTTGCCCCATCCCATTAGCTGGAAGGTGTCAAACCCCAAACTTGATGGGCATTGCATTCCAAAAGCTAGAGAAACATTCCCAGCTATCAGGGGAACATCTCCTGTAACTAGTTCCCATCAAGGAAACATCAACTAATTCAATATCAGCTGGACTCCTAGTGAGCCATCAGCAAGCCATCAGCCTAAAAAAGGATGGTACAAGGGAAGGCCATCTGTAACACCATGTTCTGCAGGTTACTTTCTGTATCTGTCTTTACCAGTATATCATCAGCAAAGCACACAGCCAGCTTATTCCTTCCTATTTACTCAGAAGTAAGTTCCATTGGGTTCAACAGGACTTATTTCCAAGTATGTATACATAGGATTGCAACCTGAGTCTATTTTCGATGATGATAAAATGTCCATAACGGGATTAACAAGTCTATTTTATTTTTAATTCAAAACTATCCAATTTTCTTAAAGATATCACTTGTTTTTATTTGATTGCATCCTCTGTAAATATATTAAACTGTACAATGGATGGTAAAAAGCACCCTTGACAGTCTTCTGTACTAATTGGAGCTCTTGGTGCCGTATCATTTGCTCTTGATCTTTGTTAGTATTTTTGAAGTCTGGTTTAGTAAAATTATGGCACTATGCTTTTGAATGTATTTGCCTTATCTGTTTTTTGGGGTGAAGGTAGGTACTGTTATAAACTCAATAAAATCAAGTGGCATATTGCTACTCTTATGCTGCTGCGTCGCTGGAACAGGCGTTCAGGTGATGCAGTGCGCTTTACGGCTGGTTGCAAACAGCAACGCACCATAGACCGGTCTCCTGGTCGCCACCGCAAGAGGCAAACGACTGTGCCTGTGCAATGGTGGCCACTGCGGGAGCCCCAACGCTGGTAAGTCGGCATGGGAGTAGGTAGTGGGTGGGAGCGTGTAATTCATCTGTGGAACTCCTTGCCACAGGATGTGGTGATGGCACCTGGCCTAGATGCCTTTAAAAGGGGTTTGGACAGATTCATGGAGGAAAAGACCATCACAGGTTACAAGCCATAAGCAACCTCCTGGTTTTAGAAGTGGGTTTTCTCTGTGCCAGGTGCAAGGGAGTGTCAACGGGAAACAGGTTATCTTGTTGTCTTGTGCTCCCTGAGGCATCTGGTGGGGCCACTGTGTGACACAGGAAGCTGGACTAGATGGGCTTTTGGCCTGATCCAGCAGGGCTCTTCTTATGTTCTTATGGAGGAACGAGGAGGGGAGGAATGGGGCAGAGGGTGTGTGTGTCAAGGCCAGGAAAGGGGCAGTATCAGTAGCAGTGGTGCCAACAATATCCTATCCCCCTTCCAGGCCTTGATCCATGATACCCGGGTCCACTCGGACTTGTACCAGCAAAGTAGCTGGTGCTGGTCTGAGTAGACCCATTGGGGCAGTGGAGGCTTGCCCCAGGGCAAGAGAACAAAATGTTCCTTTACCCCTCAAGGAGGCCTCCGGGACCCAAATCTCCCCCGCCAGATGCAGTGTGTGCCCCCGTTGGTGCGGCTGCATTGACGCCAGAGGAGATAGGTAGGATTGGGCTGTCCCTCTAAGTCTCTTTGATTAGTTTAGATGTGTTTTGAAGCCATCTCCTGCTTGTTAACAAAAAGCTCAGCTGGGATGTGTTACCTATTCCTGTTGATTTATTTCTTTTCACCTTGTCTGTCAAATTCCAGTTTAAGAATAGCCTTAATTGTTCCCACCTCTTCTGTGGGAACAACAGAATGAAATAGATTAGTAGTAGAAGAGAATATAATAAATATGGTTTCGAACTTTAGACAGACTCATGGTAGATAGTTTTGCCAGTCCATATTGGCTACAACAGTTAAGAATCAAGCCTTCCTGTTTGGAAGCAGGATACAAGAAGCTGGGGGGAAAGGATAGCAGACGTCCTGCAAGGACCATCGTTGATGGTCCTTGCAGGACGTCTCCTGTCCTTTCCCCCCAGCTTCTCATATCCTGCTTCATGCCATGCCTGCAAGCAAATACACAGTCTTTATTCCAAAGTGTTTATAATCTAAGCCCTACTAATTGGAGGAAGTGGGATATACCGTATTGTCCCGAGTATAAGACGCACCCGATTATAAGACGCACCCTTAAAGTTTGGTGCTATTAAAAAAAATTAATTAAATCACTGGCATTAAATTGCAACAGCCTGATTATAAGACGCACCCCTAGTTTAAAAACTTAAATTAGGAGAAAAAAGTGAGTCTTATACTCAGACCAATACGGTATATCCTAAGTGAATAATGGTAGTTCAAGAAATAGCAGCAGCTGCTGTGGCCAAGAAGCAGCAGCAACTGAGAAAATCCTGTTCACGCCTCCTGTTCTGGTTCTATCACCTCCCTTGTGTGCGGCTTCTCAACATTTACCACAGTGCGTAGCATGTGCAACGTAACTTCCCACATTTGAACACTGTTGCGATTGTGACGGCTTTTTCTTCAGACTGTACCAGATCTGAAACAATTAAGAAAGACCATTGCATTTTTAAACGTTTCAATGTATCATCTACGGCCTTTTGTCCTAAGGTCTCAAGGCGTTAACAAACATTTTAAAGATATGTAAAATACAATATGGATAGGAAAAACAATAAACATCAATAAGGACAGTAAGCAGCCTGTGTAAGAGGATGAGCTGTAAAAAAAACCCCCACCAACCTTTCCCCCCACAGTGCAATAAAAGAACCCCTCCTTGCAGCTCATCCCAAAGATCCAGCAGAACAAGCAGGTCTTCAGTAACTGTCTGAATGCTGAGAGAGAGGGGGCAGCTTAATTTTAATATTGCTAACCAGGTTGTGGATTTTTTTTAAAAAAATGGAACAGTGGGAAATAAATGTTTTAATAAATGAATGAATAAATAAATAAATAAATCCTGTATGACTCTACGTCCTTTTCAAGTTATGGTGGGTCTACTTGCAGCTATACTGCATCGTATACTGGCTCCCCTCAGGAAATGGAGTTGATGGGCAGGGTCAAAGAAGACTCTGATTGGCTAGCAATGGAATCAGAGTGGGACTTTGCTGGACGTGGGTGGAGCTTGGAAGACAGAACAATTTTATGAGTTGCAACAGTAAAATGTTGGTTGGTTGGTTGGTCTGTTTTAACCAGTGTCAGCCCATCCATGAGGTCAACTGAGGCAGCAGATGGAGGCACCATCTCCCCACTTGCCTCCACTGCTGCTGCTCCTTCTTCTCCTCTCATTTCCTGAATTGCAAAAGGATGAAGAGGACAGAGTAGGAGAGGAAGTGTGGAGGAGAGAAAAGCAGTGGCATAGAGCCCACCACTTCTCTCCTCCACACTTCCTCTTCCATTGCATTCCCCTCTTCCTTTTCCAATCCAGGGAGAAGCAACGGCAGGCACTTCACCAGGTGGGGAGGTCAGCATTTGGCAAACCACCTCAGGCACCAGTTCTTGGACCGGCCCTATGCTTGTTATCAGCAATTCCACAGACAAACTGCTGGCCCGCATCCTGTGATTTGCTTCTCTTAGCTCACCAGCCTTTTGATTTGGTGTTGTTTCCAAAGGGGGAGGAGCCAAAGCTGAGTGACTGGGCACATCCCCTGATGCAGAAACCCCAGGTTTGATTTTTGCCATCTGGAGTCAAAGGACTTTAGGTGGCAGGCTGGGAAAACCTTCTGCATCATTCTTCTTCCTGCTCCTCTTTCCCAGTCATGAATAGTGCAGTGAAAAGGTTAACCAGATACTTACTAAAAGGCCTGATCCAGTCAGCAACATGCCTGCACAAATGGCACCCAGAATGATCAGACAGAGGGCCCAGGATTGGAGGGATACATTTTCTGCAGAGGCTGCAGAACAAAGGGGGAGAGAGAGAGAGAGAGAGAGAGAGAGAGAGAGAGAGAGAGAGAGATATTAAAGTCAAAACCAATGCTGGTGATGCTGCTGTCGCATAATGATTAATGTTTAAAAGACTGAGCTGCTGCATATCAGGACTTGAGCTGGTGGAGTCCAAAGACACATCAGCGAAGGCAGCAGTTCTATACTGGCGTTGTGTCATGGTTGTGCCAGTGTAGTGTAGCGCTGCAGTGCACTGGTGGCATGAGGGGCAAATATGGGCAGAGCTAGATGTGTGACAGGGGAGGAGGATGGCTTAGCCGGAATCCTGTGCTCACTCAGCAATTGCACCAACTCATAAATCCTATAAATAAATCCAGTGCCAGGATGCAGATGATTGTTCCATCAGAACTCCTGGTTTTCTCTCCTTGATTGACTTCAAAGCCCATCTTACCTGTGGTTGTAGTAGTAGCTGTGGTCGTTCCTGTAGTTGTTGTGGTGGAAATATCTGGTAGGAAACAAATGGTGAAAATACAGTGAAAGAGCTGTCTCATCAGAAATGCAGAAGAAGAGCTGAAACAAATAGTCTTTATAATTTATGTATTTATTAACAGTATTTATATACCGCTTTTCAACAAAAAGTTCACAAAGCAGTTTACAGACAAAATCAAAAGGTTAAATGGCTCCCTGTCCCAAAAGGGTTCACAATCTAAAAAAGATGCAGAACACCACCAGCAAAGTCACCAGAAAAGAAAGACACTGTGCTGGGGTGAAAGGGGGGCAGTTACTCTCCCCCTGCTAAATATAAGAGGAGCACCAATTGAAAAAGTGCCTCTTCTTGCCCAGTTAGCATCTTTAGCTCTGGTGACGAGCTTGCAGCAGCTGACCCCTCCCAAAAACATATTGCAAAGGAAAAAAGAGAGCAATGCTTTCCTTTGCAAGCATATTCTTTGTGCTCTGGGTCCCTACACTCTCCTGCCCTCTAGAAAGATTTCAGGCCTGAGCTGTGCTGTGCATGCAGCAGATTGAGTTGGTAGAGCTCTGAGGTAGTAGCATGAACTGTGGCAGGTGGCAGAATCACATTCTAGAATGGAAGAAAACACACCCCAAACAAACTAGGACATCAGGGAGCAAGCTGCTCTCTCTCTCTCTCTCTCTCTCTGTGATGTGCTACTTTTTTTTCTTACTTGCAGGGAGTTATTTATTTATTTTGTACATAAGGGAGCATTCAGAAATGGTATCCTACCCTGCAAGGTGAAATGGGACAATCTGCTCTATCACAGTTCAGGGTTCGCTTTTGTCACCTCCTTCTATTGCATGTGTAAACCAGGCCTCAGAAGACATAAAAACGTAAGACAACCATAAGCCGCCATTGACGGAGGTGAGGAGGATGGCGGCGCGGAATAGGGCCTTCTCGGCTGTGGCACCCCAATTGTGGAATTCCCTCCCCCTGGAATTAAGAACGGCTCCCTCTTTAGAGACCTTTCGGCGGAGCCTTTTATTTAGGTTAGCTTTCGATGTCTGACATGGTGGCTTTTTAACAAATGGCTTTTGACAAATGTAAATACAGGTGACCCACTGGGGTTGTTTAATTGTTTTAAATATGTGTTTTTAATTATTTTAATGTACATGTTTATTTTAATGTTGTAAGCTGCCTTGAGTGCCCTTGCTGGGAGAAAGGCGGGATACAAATTCTTTAAATAAATAAATAAAATAAGACCAAAGGCTGATGTTGTCCAACATCCTCTTTCCCACGATGGCCAAGCAGATGCCTCTCTGGGAAAAAAACTCTTGGAACTGGTATCCAGAGAGGCACATTGCACTTGAACTTGGAGATAGCGCATAGCCATCATGATTAGTAGCCATTGATAGATTTGTCCTTCATTAGGTTGTCTAAGAAACACTTTTCAAAGTAATCTAAGCTAGTGGTTGTTGCTGCATCTGGTGGCAGTGAATTCCATAAATGAAGAATGCACTGTGTGAAGAGGTCCTTCTAAGGGACACAGGATGCTACCATACTGATCCTATGCAATCCTACCCAGCTCCTCCACTGGAAAAGCCCCTTTCCCTTCCAAAGCCTCCTGTTCTGCCCTCCACCATGGGCTTTTCCAGTCGAGGATCTGGATAGGATTGCTCTGGTAGTCAGACCATTGGTCCACCTAACTCAGTACTGCTGACATGGCCTTGCAGTGGCTTTGTGGGGGTTTCAGACAGGAATGTTCAGCTAGAAACTGCCTTTATTTGTCCTGAACGTCCTACCAGTCAGTCAGTTTCATTGAATTCTTGTGTTCTTAGAGAGAACATGGCTTCTGTCTCCATGGCATCCATAAAATAGCATCCATAAGACTAAGAGGCAGAGGCAAATGTCCTTGATACCCACATGGGGCTGAAGGCCAGAATACCGTATTGGTCTGAGTATAAGACTCACTTTTTTCTCCTAATTTAAGTTTTTAAACTAGGGGTGCGTCTTATAATCAGGCTGTTGCAATTTGATGCCAGTGATTTAATTAAATTTTTTTAATAGCACCAAACTTTAAGGGTGCGTCTTATAATCGGGTGCGTCTTATAATCAGGTGCGTCGTATACTCGGGACAATACGGCATATTGCCAATATATTCCCGTGTCAACTAGTCATGGGCACGTTATTTACTTTGTTTCTCAAGAAATGAACCTTACTTGTTGTGGTTGGGGTGGTGGTGGTGGCGGTGGTGGTGGTGGTGGTGGTAGGCAGTGTTGTTGTCTCAGTGACAGGGGCTGCGGTTGACGGTGCAGTGGTAACAGGGGCTGCTGTTGGCGGCGGGGTAGCTGGTCCTGCTGTTGTGCCGCCTCCTCCTCCTCCAAACAAAGAACCTTCTGCTAATCCACCTAGCAGTGTGCCACCTCCTGATGGTGGTGTCAAGTTGTTTCCTGAGTCCCCATCAAGTATTCCTGTGCCTAGAAGACCTTGTGCAGCTGTTGAGAAAAAGTGACGACAAACATTAGTGAACCAGGTAGAGCAGCTGTCAACAGCCCTGTCTTTTAGTTCAAGTCACACACAGAGCAGTCCATTTGTTTTGGAATTCCCCACTTGAATAGGGCTTTCATTCAAAGCTGTTCCATGCAGAACTAGCTCCGGTTTACAAAGCTGACCTCTAGGTCACTGACATGTTCCATTTCCCCCTCTGACAGTCAGAAACTCCCATACCACCACAAAAGTACCTAGCACAGTATCTTCTCTCCAAGTCTTAAGGTGCTGTACCTAAGAGTGAAGGCCTGGGCTAGGCTCCCAGGTGAAGCAGTTATACCTTATGGACAGGGTTGGTTATTATCACTGCCCCATTTATCCTACCCAGGGCAGAATCCTACCCTGGAGCATAGAGATCTCAGAAGGAGGCCATTATCTCCCTCTCCGTAATAACCCACTAGCAACTTATGTCACAATCCTATCTACTCTTTGACCAGCAGAGCAACTGCTCCAGGGTGTCGCAAACATGCTGAAAGCACATTTGCGTCACCCTAAGAGTAAGTAGTGCCATGGGAGAGGCTCACGCTGCTCCTCCAGCTCCGCAGAATGGTGGAGCACCGCGGTGGAGAGGTGTCCCCTCACAGGGGGATGGAGGGCTGTTTGTTTATATCACACTGGACCCCAAAGGGGCTCAGAACAGCTTGGTTTGGTTCCCAGGCGGCCTGCGTACAGAATGCCCTGCGTACAGAATTCTGCGTACAGAATGCCCTGAGGCATCTGGTGAGGCCACTGTGTGATACAGGAAGCTGGACTAGATGGGCCTTTGGCCTGATCCAGCAGGGCTCTTCTTATGTTCTTATGTTCTTAACAAGACCTTCTAAGCTTTAGCTGTAAAAAACGGCACCTTGTGCCTCCATATAATTCTTTGCCCTTACGGCCTATGGGGCGTTAGCAGATTTTAAATCATCACCCATTAACTGGTATTAAGGGTGAGCCAAAATGAAATCTTGGCCAGCAGGCAAGGATACTCGTTGGGCTGGTTTAAAGCTTGTGACTAAGCTTCGGGTTGGCGATTAGATGCTCTGTTTTGTTTTTGCTTATTTAAAACTTTTCCCAATAGAAACCCAATAAAAACACAGAGCAAGAAAAGCCAACCATAACAAATTACATGCAGAACCATTGTTGTTGCGAGCATCCCAGGAAAAACAGCAATGAACTATTGCTTTATAGTTGTAGTATCTTTCAACAATAATGAACACCCAACTTCTGATGATCATACTAACTATGTAAAAATGTAGACAGTCACTGGTTCCCTGAATGCTAGCTGAATATGTGCTGAATGTTCACCTGATTTTGGAGCCAAAATTGAAAAGGCCAACATTTTCCTGAAAAAACCAAGCCCCAGAATGATCAGCCGCATCTGTTTTTTGAACCTGTGTACTGTTGTTTCATGTCTGGTTAGGGCTTCTGTCTCCTTACTGGTATGCGTGATCTCAGTCAGCCTGGGCCATCCATGAGACCAGCAGATGCAGGTTGCGTCAACAGCCAATTTCGGGGGTCCAGATTGCGGGGGTCCACTTGAGTGAGAAGCAGACAAAATTCCCCTCCTTACCTTGCTCCTCGTGTGCTGTTGTCAAACCCAGAAGTGTTTGGAAGTAAAGGACTTCTAGATTTATTTACAGCTTCTATTTACTGAAGGTCTCTTGCAATTGTCCCTTCGGGTATTTTAAACATTCCCCCTCCCAAGCTGGATTCTGACACTGGAAATAAACCTGATTGGGTGGGCTGGGAGGGAATTTGCAGAATAGACTCATTAGGAACAGTAAGTACCCCCCTCCTCTCCTGCCCACTGATTCATCTGTCCAGATGCCCTCCTGCATTATGTTAGCTCAAGAAATACAGGTTTGGGAACACACATTTGCTGAGATCACATGTAGTTCTGTCTTCAGGAAGACTAGATTTCATGTGTCGTTCTCAACATTGTTGAACCATTGGTTGTTTGTTCCCTTTGCCTGTCTTCCCCTTATACCCCATATAAATAAAATAACAATAATGGTAAATAGCAGATTTTTAGAAAGGAAATAATTGCAATTTGGATCTCCCCGGATTACTGAACCCTTGGGGCCATTCACATGATCTCACATGACTGCTTGTTCTTTTGCTTCTTTCTGTCTTGGATTGCCATTTGCTTATGGTGAATGGAACGGGTAGCGACTTTATTATGAGAAAATGCCCAACCTTGTCACATGCAAATCTGAGAGATGCTTCTGGCAAAGCAGCCAGTTACCAGACACATGTCTGTCAGTGCAGTCCTGTGTAACCTTGCACCAGGGTAACAGCAGATGCACTGGTGTAACAGCAGATGCACCGGCGTAAGTGCACTTACACCGGTGCAAGTTTACACAGGATTGCGCTGCGTGTCTCATCATATCTGGCTGTTCAAATGTCACAGCTTGTGAAATACATTTTTCACCCAAGCAAAGAGGGCCAGATCAAGAAGGCAGTGAGCTCAGGCATTTTCCTGGTCTAGATTTCCAGGTTGACCTCTATTTCCAAAGTTGACCTCTTTGGCAAAGGTCCTGTGGCCCCAAGAGCACCATCATTCTCCCTTTGTATAGGTCACTCGGAGAAGCCGTGAGAGAGGGTCCTCAGCTGGCATGTCCTCCTTCTAGTTAAAGGGCTTTATTGTGGATGGCTCTCCTAGGATCTCTTCAATCCTACAGCTGGCTGGCTGGTGGCTGCCCCCAGATATACACTGGTGAGAACAGTGAGCCTGACAATGGCAGACAGGACTGGCAGGGTGCTAAGAGAGCATCAAACTTGTTGCCACTCCTATTCGTCATCCTATGGTACACATGTTCCATTCGTCTACAGAACAACATCTGAAAAGCTTTGCTGGATCAAACCAAAGGCACGTCTAGTCTGGCATCCTGTTTCCCCTAGTGATGAGTCAGACGCTTCTGGTACATCCAAAAGCAGGGGAGGAGGATGCAACAGCCTGCTCCCCCTTATCAGAAGGACACTGTCCCTGAACAGGCGGCTCCATTTAGCTAATAGCCCTGGATAGATTTGTCCTCCATGATGAATTGATCGCATCTCCTTTTAAAGCCAGCTAAGCCAGTGCCACCTCCACATCTGGTGGCAGCAGATTCCAGACGTTGATTATGTCCTGTATGTAGAAGTCCAGTACTTTCTTTGGTCTACCCTGATTCTGAATCTCCTGCTGATCAGTTTCATTGGATGACCCCTGCTGCTGTATTTGGGTATTACAGGAGAGGAAGAAAAATTCTCTCCTTGCATGTCTGAGGGGGATTAGGAGGACACTAGGCATGGAGGGGAGAAATGTGTGGGGTGGGTGAACCACCCCCTGTTCATTAGTCACCTGCTTCTCTGATCTGACCTGACTGAAGCAGGCTTCATATAGCAGGGGTGGCCAAACTGCGGCTCCTGAGCCACATGCGGCTCTTTGACATATAATGTGTGGCTCTCGGAAATATGTTGGCTGAGCTCCTTTTTGCAAATAAGAAATGTTTAAGCTTTGTAATTATTTACCAGGTATAAACTGAGAGTCCACTGGATTAAAACATTAGTTCACGGTGAGTAAATATATTTAAGAATTTAAATGCTTCTTAAATATTGCGGCTCTCAAACATCTGAAGTTTATTGCACGTGGCTCTTCCGTCAAGCAAGTTTGGCCACCCCTGCCATATAGTCACTTTTTCACATCCCCACTGATCTCTATCTTCAGCCAGCAAAGGGGATTGTGAACCTCTTGGGGGCAGGATTACTACCAGTACATAGAAAAGAAATAAATATTGTAAACCACCTTGGGCGCTTCCGATGGGAAAGGGAGAGGCAGGATATCACTATTTTAAACAAGGAATAAATGAATAACTGATAGTTGATTAGAAATTAAGAGGGAAAAGTCTTACCTGTCTCCTGGAAGTGTATGGCAACAAAAAAGAGCAGGATCTTTGAAGTCAACACAAGTGCAATCTTTGACTGGGCCATGGCTGTGAAGAAGAGGCAGGAGGGGAGATAGGCAGCTGTCTTTAGGTGCTCTGGCTGTAGTAGTGTCAGATCTCCTGGGTTCCCTTAAATATGCTTTGTTCCATGAACCAGGAGCAAAGTGACTCCACATCTAACCAGTTCAGGCTGTCATTATAAGGATTGCTGCTGACATATCGTTTGCCCAACAGGATCCCCTTTCTTGGTGTTTTTGTAAGGGAAAAAAAATCTGTCTGCTCATTCCTTGAGTTCATATTACAGGAAACTGACACACTCTTCCACCCAAATTTAGGGATCTGGAAAAATCACTTTTGGTGAACTTAGGGAAATGATTTATTGGCATGGTCAGGAGAACTTGACACGCCCGACAACTTTATAAAATGTACACAGAAGTAATATTTATGGGTTTTTCAGCCATGTGATAACAGCTCTTAACTTGAAGAAATAAAATTATTTCTTCAAGTTAAGAGCTGTTATCACATGGCTGAAAAACCCATAAATATTACTTCTGTGTACATAGCAACAAGCCATGAAAATCTACATGTGTAACCTATAAGAATGTGATGTGACTTTTTTTTTCTTACAAAAGCAGACCTCTATGATATAGCTATCATGAAAGGTTTTTAAAGCACATGGTTTTTTTAAAAGCAGCAGGCTCTGCAGTATTGGGAAGGGGGGAGGTAGCAGGACTGTGAAGTTGTTGCTGCAACTTTTTATTTCTGTGCCCTGGGGTGGCTATGCCCAGTTTTACACCACTGTTTCAATTCAAGAATTGGCACCAGGTGGATTTAGAATGGATGAGGACAGTAAGGATACTGCTGCTGAAATTCCAGCCTCATTGCTCAGATAGACTGCTCCTGGCCAGAGGCTGTTCTGCAAAAATCCCACTGGTTGTCAATGTCCAGTGCCAGATTCTTCAGCTTTCTTTTCCCTCATCACTAACATTTAATGACTGACAGCCCAATCCCATGTAAGATATGTCGGCCGGCTTAAAGGGCTGACTGCCGTATCCTCTCCAGGTCCCTGGCTGCCCTGGGTCAGCCCGGGTGCACCTCGAGGAAAGGGGACAATCGTTCCCTTCCCCGGGTGTGAGGCGCCCCAGGCCCTATACAGGAGGGCATGATCAGACACAAAATTGTAGTAGGGACAAAGTTCTAAAGCATGCCTCCATGATTTTGCTCCTTTTTGCAGACCCCAGACCTTTCTTTAAACAAAAACAAAAAGCACACACCCTGGATGGTGTTACACATTTAGGGTCATGTTTGACGACTCTTAGATAGTTTGGTCCTAAGCCGTATAGGACTTCAACGATAATAACACCTTGAATCATGCTTCGACACAAATACAGCTGGTAACCAATACAGCTGGTGTAACAGGGGCATGGCATGATCATATAAGTTAGTAGATGCATTTTATAACTTTTGAAGTTTCTGAAGGGCCTTCAAGGGTAGCCCCATGCAGAGCTTGTTGCAGTAGTCTAGATGAAAATTAACTAGGGGTAATCTTGTCTAGGTCTGCTCAAGGAAGAAACAAGTGCAACTGGCACACCACCTCGATCTGGATAAATCATGCTCAAATGACTTCTGCAAGCCTGGGTTCAAGAACGCTGCCAAGCTGCAACGCAGCCCCAACTAAAACAGGCTGACACCAAGTCACTACACCAGCAAGTCTCAGAAGGAACTCTGCCTCATCTAGATTTAAGTTTATTTAACACTTTAACAGCCCAATCCTACCTAACTTCCCGTGCACCAATGCAGCTGTGCCAAGAGACACATGCAGCATCCTGCGGGGGAAGTTTTGAGTCATGAAGGCATCCTTGAGGTGAGTGAATTTTTGTTCTCTTGCCCCGGTGTAAGACCTCTCTGCCCTGCTGGGTCTCCTCAGACCTATATAGCTGGCACAAGAGTGAATGGACCTGGGAGGGTGGATTGAGTCCGGGAAGGTAGATAGGATATCAGCAGCGCTGCTACCACTGATACCACCCCCTTCCTGGCCTCGATCCACCCTTGTCCCCGCCCCAATCTCCTCCACATTCCTCCCCCTCCTCAGTCTGTTCTGCCCCCTCCCTCCCCCCCCCCCGCTGACATATCGGCACCGGGGCTCTTACTCTGGCTGCTGTTGTGCAGACTCGGCCGCTTGTTACTTGTGGTGGCAGCCAGACTACGCTGTATGGCACTGTACATTTTGCAACAGCCATAAAGGACCTCAAGCTGCTGGAATTACGGTAGTTACTGCCAGCTCTGTCCAAAACTGCTGGCCTTCTTCAGATTGGGCCGTAAGTACATTTCATACTTTAATTATTCATTGAATAATTAAATTGAATTTAATTATTCATTGAATAATTAAATAACATGCATGGAGTTCAGGAGTGTGGTCACAGGGGAGCCTGTGGTGGCATAGCCCTCTATGGATATTTGAAGCCCTTCCCTGAATTTCTAGGTTTCATTTAAAAAATGTCGCTAGGTCTTTTTCTTGTGGCAATATAAGGAAAAGTGTGCAGACCGTATTCTAGCCAATTTTTGACAAAGTAATACAATAACATGATGAGGCTACCTGTATTTCTGTTCTGACTTTCTGTAAAGACTTCCTGGCCCCCCTTAGGACCCCTCACCACATAATTTCTGGCTACGGGCCTGATGGATTTTACAAAAAATGAAGAAATCCATGTGCTGGAATTGAAAGATCATCTTCAAGTCCTAAGAACCGACGGTCACATCGCAAGGGACACAGGCATCGACGAACTGTAACACACACAGCCTGGTGACTCCAAATTCAGGGATGGTTACTGAGAAGAACAAACAGGGAATGTGATGAAATGGAGACATGCAGAATATCCGATGAGGCACTTGGGGTGAGGAAGTGCCTAGGAAAGGGAGATGAAAGGTTCTAATTTTGGGTTTCATGACTACAATTAAATACCTGTTTTAGGTAGGAGAGTCAGGACAGATCCTCTTGTTTCCTGAGGTGATGAGGGAAAAGGATGGCGGACATATGCATTCTAAACTGCTGGCTTAACTCAACTATTTGTCTTTTATTACTTGCCAATTCTGTGTCTCCGATTGTGTTTTTGGTTTGACTTTTTTTTGTTTACATTTGATATACGGTAATAATAAGGATGTATACGTGTTACAGTGACTAACATTTCACCCATTTACAAGAAGTGATTGTCCATTTCCACTACAGATGGCTGAGATACACACACACACACACACACACACACACACACACACACACACACACACACACACACATCAGATTGACATAAAAAAATAAGGGCCAAACTGAATGTGTTCGATATGTTAGCTGAATGTGTTTTGGTGTTTTTATTCTGTAATAGCAGGGGGGGGGGGCTTTGAAACAGCAAAACCAATATGGGGGTAGGAGGGGCTTTACTACTTTGCCCCTGCCACTGGGGGAAAAAACTTAAATTAAAAGTCAGTGGATTTTTTCCCCCAATAAAAATTGTGTGCGCAGCACTGCACATCAGAATCAGAACCACAGTGGGAGCAAAGTATTAAAGCTTGCCTACCCCCACCACAATTTTGCCCAGTTTAAAAAAATTGCCCTTGCCATTTACAAAAGAAAAAGAAAAAAATGGGCCACATTACATATCTGGCCCTAAATTATCCTACTTTTTAGATGAAAATAGTTTGGTTAATCTTCCAAGTGTAGGAGAAAAATTAAAGAACAGGCTTTAAGAAAGAAAATTGATCTGTTTATTAAGAGTACTCTTGGACAGAGTTCCCCTTTGAGTCTGACGACCCCTACACATACAGAAGAAGACATGACTTTATATGTGTAGAGCTTGAGGCAGGATCAGTCAGAGAAATACAATGGTTACAAGAAACATATTCCCACAATTTACACGGCCATGGCCTGCTTCCAATGAGGAAATGGCAAGGGAAGTCATAAATTGGCTATAATGAGGATGGAAGACACAAATTGGCTACCAGAATACAAAATACTGTAGTGGCGATATTAAGAAAAGGGAAAACAGGGTAAGAGACAGTTGCAAAAACGTAGCCAGAAGGAGAGGTAAATTTATCAATGAAGAACAAAGTATACTACACGGGATATGTGTTTCTGCTCTCTTACATATAGGCCCCTTTCCCAAAGCCTGACTTCGAAAAGCAAATGCTTCCTATCCTGAGGCTGCCATCTGAGGCTGCCATCTGCCATCTGTTCCTGAAGACAGTCAGAACAGGTTACAGCATAGGTGCTGGGCTCGCCTGAAAGGAATGGCGACTTAAGAAACAAAGATGGCAATGAAAGGTGCGAAAATCAGTATTCCCCGACATAAGCCATTCTGATTTGGAAGTTGTTCACTCATCTGTTCCTGCTGATCCCCCAAAGTCCCTCCCTGCCCCCTTTTCTTTCACCAAAACTTACCACTTCAAGGCAGTAGTTGTGGTTCTAGCTGTGGAAAGAGGGAAGCAGGGAGATCTGATCTTTTCCTCACTTCCCAATGCGTTCACTGTGAATGCCAGAGAAACGATCTAGTGCTCCTCTCTTGGAAAATGTATTTTTCCCTATAAGTATTCTGGAGAGAGGAGAGATCAAATCTGCCACCAAATCTGAGCAAACGTACTCAGATGGGTACGTTTAAGTGAATGGAGGTTGGGGATCAGGAAGCTGGGGGGTGGGGGGGTCTGGAAATTCTTTGCCAGCTCAAATATGAATCTGAGCCAGAGAAGAATTTGGTTCAATGCTTGTCTCGTTTTATTCATTACATAAGAACATAAGAAGAGCCCTGCTGGATCAGGCCAAGGGCCCATTTAGTCCAGCTTCCTGTATCTCACAGTGGCCCACCAGATGCCTCAGGAAGCACTCAAGCACACAATTGCAAGCACACAAAGCTCATTTCGAGGCCCAAGCACAGCAGATCATTTTACAGATCTTGTGATTTATTTATTTATTTATTTAAAGAATGTATACCCTGCCTTTCTCCCAGTAAGGGCACTCAAGGTGGCTTACAATAAAAAACATTAAAATACATATATACATTAAAATAATTAAAAACAAATAATTAAAACAATTAAAACAAACAACCCCAGTGGGTCACCTATATTTACATTTGTTAAAAGCCATTTGTTAAAAAGCCAGCCCACCATGTCAGACATTGAATGCTAACCTGAATGATTGCACATATTTCAGGCTTAAACTGGCACTGAATCTCGCAAGCGCCATTTTTCTGAACACCTGATCATTGATAAAACAAGTAGAGGAAGGCACATGCCAGGCACAAGAACATTCTAATTTCTGGCCAAGAAAGAGTCACTTTAAAACGTCATGTCTGAAAAAACTCTTGACGTCACCCTATTATTCCTGCCATTCATGGTAACACGGTGATTATTGTATGCCTTTGTTTACTTTTTTGAATGCAGCATTATGGTGGACACTAACAATATTGTCACAAATGTGAGGGGAGGCCTCAGGGCCCAATTGATTTAGCCGTAGCCAGAGGGAAGGGAGTTTCTCACCCTTTTTTATAGCTCCTGTTTCCCTTCCCAGTCAGAGAGACCTACAGAGCTCCTTCCTCTTTGGTTTCCTTCCTTTGCCTTTTATATCCAATTTGTCTCCCTTGCCTTGCTCATGAGTAGACTGAGCAAGCTCTGAGGAGACTTCCTTTGAGCTCAAGGGGCCAACTGGGAGAGCAAATGATTCACATGCAGAGGGGTAGGATGGCATGGAGCGGGGGGGGGGGCAGATTGCCCCCGGGCAGCAGGCGGGGGGGCCATCATACCGGCAGTGTGGGTGATCCGGGCGGTGGCGGCGACAAAGAATGCGGCGGAACAGCTCGGAGGAGCCTGCAGAAGGCTCCTGCTGCTTCTGCACCGCATTTGTTTTGGCCCCCTCCCTCCCACCCAACTCCTGAGGGACGTTTGGCTCCGGCTGACGTCACTCGGGAGCGGGAACACATCTAGACCCATTTCAATCTGGTTTCAGGCCAGGCTTTGGGACGGAAACGGCCTTGGTCGCCTTGATGTATGATCTATGCCAAGGACTAGACAGGGGGAGTGTGTCCCTGTTGGTTCTGCTGGACCTCTCAGCGGCTTTCGACACCATCGACCATGGTGTCCTTCTGGGCCGACTGGCCGAGCTGGGGGTTGGGGGCACCATTCTGCGGTGGTTCCGCTCCTACTTGGCAGATAGGTCCCAGATGGTGGTGCTGGGGGATGCCTGTTTGGCATCCTGGCCCTTGAGGTGTGGGGTGCCACAGGGTTCCATCTTGTCCCCCATGCTATTTAACATCTACATGAAACCGCTGGGAGAGGTCATCCAGGGATTTGGAGTTGGGTGCTATCAATATGCTGATGACACCCAGCTCCGTCTCTCCTTTCCACCTGATTCCAGGGGGGCTGTTGAGGTTCTGGAGCGCTGCCTGGAGGCGGTGGGGACCTGGATGAGGGCTAACAAGCTGAAACTAAACCCGGACAAGACAGAGGTTCTCCTGGTCCGGAAATCCACGATGCAGGTACTAGAGTATCGTCCTGCTCTGAATGGGGTTGCACTCCCTTTGAAGGAGCAGGTCCGCAGCTTGGGGGTCCGCCTAGATCCGCAGCTGCTCCTGGATTCCCAGGTAGCGGCTGTGGCCAGGAGGGCCTTTGCCCAGCTTCGCCTGGTGCGCCAGCTGCGACCGTACTTGGATCGTGCAGACCTGACCACGGTGATCCATGCCACAGTGACGTCGCGATTAGATTATTGTAACACGCTCTACGTTGAGCTGCCCTTGAAGACGGTTTGGAAACTGCAATTAGTGCAGACTGTGGCGGCCCGTGTGGAGGTAGGTTCACTGGAGGTAGGCGGTTCGACTCTGTCGGGCCACTCCTCCGAGAGCTGCCCTGGCTACCGATTTATTTCAGGGCCCAATTTAAAGTGCTGGTTTTGACCATTAAAGCCCTATACGGCTTGGGGCCAGGATATTTGAGAGACCGCCTACTTCTATATAGTCTGGCTCGTCTCCTTAGATCATCAGAGAAGGCACTTTTGCGGGTACCGTCGCCCAGGTAGGTGCAAGGGGCGGCAGCCAGAAATAGGACCTTCTCAGTAGTGGCACCAACCTTATGGAATTCCCTCTCCTTTGACTTACGAACTGCTCCCTCCTTGGACACTTTCCGGCGAGGCCTAAAAACCTTCTTGTTCAAAGAAGCCTTCTGAGTCCTTGCCTTTTTTTAACGTTCTGCTGGTACAGGTGGGGCGCAGCTGTTTTTATGATCTGTTTTAATTCTAATATTTTAAAATCAATTTTTAGATGTTGTTTTTATTAGTTTATGTTAACTGTTTTTTATTGTTTTGAAACTAACTATTTATGTATGTATTTTTTTGGTATTGTATTTTTAACATCTTTTTAACATGTATTTTTTTCTGTTGTAAGCCGCCTTGGGTCCCTTCGGGGAGAAAGGTGGGATAGAAATATTGTAAATAAATAAATAAATGAGGGGAGTGGCTGGTGCAACGCCAGCTACGCTTCTTTTCGCGTGTGGCTCCCCTCCCACTTGGCTTTCCTTCTCTTCCCCCCCCCATCATGGACCCTTATCCTGGATCTTTGGCAAGCAGGAGGGGGTCCCCTGTGGCCTGCTCCCTCTTCTTGAACCCCCTACACCCCTGCCCTAATTCTCCGTAACCTCATCCTTTTTCTAAGCCTTTGCAACTGGGCTGCACTCTCTCCTTTCTCCTTAACAACGTTTCTCTCACCAGGGGTTGTAAGCTGCTTACCCCCATACCCAGCAAATAAACACACGAGACAGAAAGCTGGAATTAACTGGGCCACTTTATTATTATAACAACACAAATAGGAACAATTCTACTTTGCAGCAGGGCCCACTGGCGTCACTGCAGAGGGGGCGGAGCTCTCAGTTCCGCCGCAATCCGACCCTCCGTTACACGGGTGAACGAAGCGGGCGCTGGGTATCAGCTATACTTTTCTGCCTCTTCTTATTCTAGCTCAATGGCTTGTTCCTCAGGAGCCACGTAGACCTTTTGTTTATGTTGTTGGCGACGCTGCTGAGGCGGCAGACGTCGGCCTTGTCGGCAGCGGTAGAGCTGGAAAGCAGAATCACAGGGAGAAGCACGATAATGGTAGCGCCTGGAATAAGGCAGTCTCTGCCTGCCCGACTGATACAGAAGATTGCATGCTTGCATTCCAAGTTAATTCTTGCACCACCCACCCACCCATTCAGCCCTGGTTCTGTATTCACAATAGGGCCAGATCGGAGATTTCACCCCGATCCAGCCTATACATGTGCTCCTGCTTACCCTTCTTGCCCACCCACCCAGCGTACTGCTCCTGCCTCTCCTTTCCCAATATATCAACATGGGATGTACCGGTAACATTCAAGTATAGCCTATGCATGTAAAATCTAAGGCACGTATGCCAAAACTGTACAATTGATTTCCCTTGATAAAACAACATTAATCAACTATGCAATGTTGACTTATGGAAACAGAAATGACCAGTGAATCAGTAACACACAGCTGAACCTTGATTTTACTACCTGCCCATGTTTCCAATGTTTCAGGATTTAAAAATATTGTTGCCATATATTTATTTTCAAAACATTCTGTTGAAATACCGTGTATTTCAGCAACAGCAGATTATCAGCCGCATGTGTGTGTATTGCTTACCATCACTGAGATACCAGCCAGCAGGAATACTGTCACAGTGGTGCCTAAACAGATAAAGAAGATGGCCCAGCCCTGCAAACGTATCAGCTTTGCTGCTGTTGCATCTGTGAAGAATAAGGGGTGCAGTGGAAAAGGTTATTTATATTTATTTCTTAAATCTATATCTCACCTTTCTTTTCCAAGAAAAATCCAAAAAGGCTAACATCAAAAGTCTAAACTCAGTTTGTTTTTTCATATTTATTTTGTTAGATAGTGGGTTGTTGTTTTTTAATTTCTATCCGACCTCATGGTTCCACAGAACCAACCAATACCCCTAAAAGGCTCAGAGGGGTAACAATAGTTATTGCCAGGGCCAGTTCCTCTGTGAGGGTGACTTAAGAACATAAGAAGAGCCCTGCTGGATCAGGCCAAAAGCCCATCTAGTCCGGCTTCCTGTATCACACAGTGGCCCCACCAGATGCCTCAGGGAGCACAAGACAACAAGATAACCTGTTTGAAATCCAATCCTATCCTTCCCCCGACACATACTGGTGCAGGAGTGCCGAAAAGGCGGGCGCTGTATCCAGGGTGTGTGTGGATCTGGAGGCTTTGGAAGGGAAAGGGGGTTTAAATCCCCTTACCCCTCTGTAAGCCTCCTGCTCCACAATGGGTCTCGTTGGACATGTGCCGTTGATTTTGCTAGTGCAAGTCCAAGGAAAGGGGGCAGGGAGCCTGCTGCTGGAGGGGACAGTATCCAGCGCATGCCATCACCACTGGATCTACCCCTCCTGCAGCCTCCCCACCCTTCCCCCTCTCCACCCAGTTTTGCTCCCTCCCCGCCCTCCCCCTCTTGCCTCCCCTGCTGACGTACCTGCTCCAGTGGGTAGCCAGCGATCCAGCAATGTGCACAGGAAGGCTCTGACCTTCCTGCCATCGCTCTGGCAGCACCCTACTCTGCGCACCGCCAGAGTGCGCTTTACGGCTGCTTTGCAACAGTCAATGCTGGCGGAATGCGTGTCCCGCCAGCAGGGCAGCACAATAGGACTGGGCCGTGAGTTAGTTGCCTCAGGCAGCCGATTGACAGTGGGTGCCCACCTCTGTCTGCTTACTCACCACCACTCTTCCTGTTGCTCTTCCTCCCACTCCCTGGACTGGAAAAGGAGGAGGGAAATGAAGTAGAAGAAGAAGTGTGGGGAAAAGACTCCCCCCGAGGAGACCTCCAGTCGCCAAAAATCCCCCATGGGATGTAGCGGAAGCCATGCCGCTGCTGCATCTCCGTGCAGGGATTTAGGTTGGATTGGGCGGTAAGTCTCATTGAACTCAATGAGACACTTACTCCCAGGCAGGGATGTAGATCAAGTCTCTGACTCCAAGTACTGAGTCAAGCCCCAAGTCTCTGGGTCCAAGTCTCAAGTCAAGTCCCAAGTCATTGCCCCCAAGTCCCGAGTCTTTGGTTGCGAGTCCCTATCTATTTAATGGGGGAAACGGGTTTAAACCTGAATAAAATTCGGCTTGTCGTAAAAGGCTCTAAGTCTGAAGTCGAGTCTTTTACAATCGCCAAGTCAAGTCCGAGTCAAGTCACTGACGCGACTTGAGGCCAAGTCAATAGACTCAAGTCTACATCACTGCTCCCAGGTAAACGTGCATAGGTTTGCAGCCCTGGGGGACCAATAGTCCACCTTTATATAAAGGCAGCTTCATGCAGCCAAATAATCCCCCCCCATATTTGCTGCTTACGAAAGCAGCAGTGACGATGATGACGATAATGCTGGTGGTGGTCTGGTTTTGGACACAGAATCAAGATGTAAAAACTGTGCTGTGAGAGAACGTGATGACACACTGAGAGCAAAGATAGGTGCCACCTGAATGACCCGATAACACTTGGGTTATGGAGTGAAAAAGAAGAGTGGACTTTGGGGTCCAGTCTGCTCTTGATGAAAAAGCACTTCAGAAGAGAAACCTGCATGTTCACTAGTGGAAGGGCTATAACTACGTGATCAAGGCTATATCTTACATGCATAAAAGTCCCACCTTCAGTTGCCAGCGCCTCAGATTCAAAAGCCTCAGGTAGGAGGGCTTGAGACTCTGAGGGAGCTCAGAATAGCCAGGATTAGCCAAGATGGACGATAGTCTAGCAACTCACATACAACATAGGCTCAAGAAATACTTTTACCAGTGTTGTTGGATGAAGGGTAGATCAGGGGAAGATTAGGTGAACGTATTGTGGCATTAAGTGCGCCTGTTGGAGTAATGGTGATGTTTGTTACACTGGATGGTGTGATGTCCTGAAGAGTTGCAGAAGTCGTCACTGGAATCCCAGAAATTGCGGAAGAAGTAAAATGATCAGAATGCGTAGTTTGAGAATCTGGAAGCAGATGACAGTTAGAGCTTGTTGGTGGAAGAGAAAAAAAGAATTGTGCATTTTCTTTTACACAAGGCATTTTGAAACCAACAATCCCCCCCCCCCCCCAGATTTCAAGGTGCTGTACTGTGTTTATTTATATTCTGGCCTTCTTTGAAGGAGCTCAGCACCTAGGGATCTGTCTTCTTTTTTTTCCCTCTGAGGTACATCAGGCTGAGGGATAGTGACTGTTTTACTCAGCGTGTTTGGATCAGTCACAATAGTGCACTTCCGACATTCTGAAATGGTATTCCACCCTGCAAGGTGAAATGGGACAATCTGCTCTATCACAGTTCAGGGTTCTGTCACCTCCTTCTACTGCATGTGTGAACCAGGCCTCGGAAGACATAAAAACGTAAGACAACCATAAGATCAAAGGCTGATGTTGTCCAACATCCTCTTTCCCACGATGGCCAAGCAGATGCCTCTCTGGGAAAAAAACTCTTGCAACTGCTACCCTGAGAGACACATAGCACATAGCCATCGTGACTAGTAGCCATTAATAGATTTGTCCTTCATTAAGTTGTCTAACAAACACTTTTCAAAGTAATCTAAGCTAGTGGCTGTTGCCGCATCTGGTGGCAGTGAATTCCATAAATGAAGAATGCACTGTGTGAAGAGGTCCTTCTAAGGGACACAGGATGCTACCATACTGATCCTATGCAATCCTACCCAGCTCCTCCACTGGAAAAGCCCCTTTCCCTTCCAAAGCCTCCTGTTCTGCCCTCCACCACTGGCTTTTCCAGTCGAGGATCTGGATAGGATTGCTCTGGTAGTCAGACCATTGGTCCACCTAACTCAGTACTGCTGATATGGACTGGCAGTAGCTTTGTGGGGGTTTCAGACAGGAATGTTCAGCTAGAAACTGCCTTTATTTGTCCTGAACGTCCTACCAGTCAGTCAGTTTCATTGAATTCTTGTGTTCTTAGAGAGAACATGGCTTCTGTCTCCATGGCATCCATAAAATAGCATCCATAAGACTAAGAGGCAGAGGCAAATGTCCTTGATACCCACATGGGGCTGAAGGCCAGAATACCGTATTGGTCTAAGACTCACTTTTTTCTCCTAATTTAAGTTTTTAAACTAGGGGTGCGTCTTATAATCAGGCTATTGCAATTTGATGCCAGTGATTTAATTAAATTTTTTTAATAGCACCAAACTTTAAGGGTGCGTCTTATAATCAGGTGCGTCGTATACTCGGGACAATACGGTATATTGCCAATATATTCCCGTGTCAACTAGCCATGGGCATGTTATTTACTTTGTTTCTCAAGAAATGAACCTTACTTGTTGTGGTTGGGGTGGTGGTGGTGGTGGTGGTGGTAGGCAGTGTTGTTGTCTCAGTGACAGGGGCTGCGGTTGACGGTGCAGTGGTAACAGGGGCTGCTGTTGGCGGCGGGGTAGCTGGTCCTGCTGTTGTGCCGCCTCCTCCTCCTCCTAACAAAGAACCTTCTGCTAATCCACCTAGCAGTGTGCCACCTCCTGATGGTGGTGTCAAGTTGTTTCCTGAGTCCCCATCAAGTATTCCTGTGCCTAGAAAACCTTGTGCAGCTGTTGAGAAAAAGTGACGACAAACATTAGTGAACCAGGTAGAGCAGCTGTCAACAGCCCTGTCTTTTAGTTCAAGTCACACACAGAGCAGTCCATTTGTTTTGGAATTCCCCACTTGAATAGGGCTTTCATTCAAAGCTGTTCCATGCAGAACTAGCTCCGGTTTACAAAGCTGACCTCTAGGTCACTGACATGTTCCATTTCCCCCTCTGACTGTCAGAAACTCCCATACCACCACAAAAGTACCTAGCACAGTATCTTCTCTCCAAGTCTTAAGGTGCTGTACCTAAGAGTGAAGGCCTGGGCTAGGCTCCCAGGTGAAGCAGTTATACCTTATGGACAGGGTTGGTTATTATCACTGCCCCATTTATCCTACCCAGGGCAGAATCCTACCCTGGAGCATAGAGATCTCAGAAGGAGGCCATTATCTCCCTCTCCGTAATAACCCACTAGCAACTTATGTCACAATCCTATCTACTCTTCGACCAGCAGAGCAACTGCTCCAGGGTGTCGCAAACATGCTGAAAGCACGTTTGCGTCACCCTAAGAGTAAGTAGTGCTGGGGGAGAGGCTCACGCTGCTCCTCCAGCTCTGCAGAATGGTGGAGCACCGCGGTGGAGAGGTGTCCCCTCACAGGGGGATGGAGGGCTGTTTGTTTATATCACACTGGACCCCAAAGGGGCTCAGAACAGCTTGGTATGGTTCCCAGACACCCTGTGTACAGAACAAGACTTGCTTAGCTTTAGCTGTAAAAAACTGCACCTTGTGCCTCCATATAATTCTCTGCCCTTATGGCCTATGGGGTGTTAGCGGATTTTAAATAATCACCCATTAACTGGTATAAATAATCACCCATTAACTGGTATTAAGGGTGAGCCAAAATGAAATCTTGGCCAGCAGGCAAGGATACTCGTTGGGCTGGTTTAAAGCTTGTGACTAAGCTTCAGGTTGGCGATTAGATGCTGTTTTGTTTTTGCTTATTTAAAACTTTTCCCAATAGAAACCTAATAAAAACACAGAGCAAGAAAAGCCAACCATAACAAATTACATGCAGAACCATTGTTGTTGCGAGCATCCCAGGAAAAACAGCAATGAACTATTGCTTTGACTGTTTTACTCAGTAAAGATAGTGACTGTTTTACTCAGATAGTGACTGTTTTACTCAGGTGTTTGGATCAGATAGTGACTGTTTTACTCAGTGTTTGTATTAGTGTTTGGATACAGATAGTGTTTTACTCAGATGTTTGGATCAGTCACAATAGTGCACTTCAGACATTCTGGGAAGCGTGTAGCTCAGTGGTTCCCAAACTGGGAGCCGCAGCTCCCAGGGGAGCTGCAGAAACCAGCCAGGGGAGCCGCGGAGTGCCACGGAATCCTCTCGGAAAACAGTGCAGTGCCAGTTGGTAGGCATCAACATAATGTCATGGGGAGCCGCAGCCAATGGTCGCCAATGGTCAAGGGAGCCACAAGTCAAAAACGTTTGGGAAACACTGGTGTAGCTGAACGCATTGGCAGAGATGT
This sequence comes from Plestiodon gilberti rubricaudatus, assembly GCA_026170595.1. Lineage (NCBI taxonomy): Eukaryota > Metazoa > Chordata > Lepidosauria > Squamata > Scincidae > Plestiodon > Plestiodon gilberti. The sequence continues at coordinate 249,986,754 of JANXHW010000002.1, forward strand.
GCCAGCAAGCCGCACCCCTGTGCTGATGCTACTTGAAGCGACACTCTCTGCCGTCCACACGTACAGCATTTGTCTGCCGTGTGAAATGCAGTATTGGGGGAGAGATCCTCAGATTGCCACCCTGGAAAGTACCTGGGAATTTTCAAGTAGGAGGGAGCAGGAAATTTATGAGAAAACAGGCTAGCCAGAGAAGGAGCTGGAGAATTTGTCTTCTATAGAAAGGAAAAGACGTATGGAGGACAACTGAACAGATGAGAAGTGGAAGAAATACATATCATTTAGGCGAATAATAAAATGAAAGGGCAATAAGGGACTGACAGGATCGACATCGACGCAGACAGCGCCAGCAAAGCTGAATCCCCTTGCCTAGCGCCCTTTTATCCGTTCCTCCTCCATTTGCTTTAGCTGCGAAATGGAGGCACTACACAAATATACCAGGACTGAAACATCTTCAATGGGATTATGGTCATAAAAACAACAAAATGCTTTAAAAATGTTTAAAACATGTATCCTCAGAAACAGCTTTATATGTCTCTTAAAATGCACTGTGTGCAATAAAATACGTTAAAAGTTTTCTTTAAAATACAATAAAAACACTTTAAAACATATATGGCATGACGTTTCATTCATTACGCTATGAATTTCATCAGATGCTGAAAAGCCTAAGCAGACAGGAAGATGGTAAACCCGTCGCAGTCCTGCCACTATTTTTTTTATTTTTATCAATATATTTTATTGAGGCCACAGCGCCGGCACAGAGTCCGCAGCACCGGCACAAGGTAAGCTTAGGATTGCACCGTACATCTTTATTTTATTTTTTTTACTTACCTGCTTCCATAACACACCAGAGTTTCTAAAAATAAAGACAAGTTCCTTCCAATCTAAACCCCACTGATTAAAAATTGCCATCAATTAACATTTGCGCACTCACTAAAGCTTTAGGTACTTGTTATATATTTGGATTAAACCTATTAAGCAGGCTCATTTTTTTCTGTTTGTAAAATAGCTAAGGGAGCTAGGGGAGCAAAGTGCTGTCGGCTTTTAGAAATAACTAAAATGAATAATTTTGGGTTGAAAGGCAAGGTATAACTGTCTTAAAAAACCAAACAGAGTGTTGCTCTAATTCTAATTCACTGTGCCCATCAGGGATGGATGGGCAGAAAGTAGACTGAGATGTATTCAAAGATCTCTCTGTGATTTTTCATAGATCAGCAAGGATTTCTGACTTCCACAGCGCAATCCTGTATAACCTTGCACCGGTGTAACAGTAGATGCACCAGTGCAAGTGCACTAACACCGGTGCATCTGCTGTTACACCGGTGCATCTACTGTTACACCGGTGCAAGGTTACACAGGATTGCGCTGTCAGACATTTTTGATGTCTTGGGTAAAAAATTCAAAAGGCACCCCCATAGTTGCACAAACATAAACTAAATAAAAGACAATTTACTCCTGAACCGGCCACCCGGAGTAAGCTGCTTCAGCCTCCTTAATAGGAAGGCCAGCCTGTCTGTCCCTTCCCCAGTCTAGAAACTTTACTGGTCTCAGGGCCCAATCCTATCCAACTTTCCAGCACTGATGATGCAGCCATGCCAATGGGGCGTGTGCTGCATCCTGCGGTGGTCGGGGCAATCATGGAGGCCTCCTTAAGGTAGGGGAACATTTGTTCCCTTACCTTGGGGCTGCATTGTGGCTGCATCAGTACTGGAAAGTTGGATGGGAATAGGATGGGCCCGAAGTCTTTCCTTACAGCAATTCCAGTGGGACTACAACAACCCACACATTGGGAAACCCTGAGCTTTGACTGCTAAGATGCCCAATACCAATCAGATAGGCAAAGTACTTGGACCAACTCAAGAATGTCTATCCTGTAGGCCATAGGGCAGAACTACACATTAGCTCAGCAAATGTGTGATCCCAAACTTGAGTTTGCCAAGATAACACAAATGTGGAGAAAAGGGAACTTGTAGTGGGCAGGAGGAAAAGGTGCTTAACCCTTCCCAAGTCTGCCAATTTCCCCTGTACATTTTCTGTCTGTGCTATTTTTTCCCCCTATGCTGAATTTCTTCTGGTGTCAGAGCCTGGCTGAAGAAAAAAATGATTCAGAATAATTGGGAATTGGGTGGGTTTGCAGGATAAAAATTGCAAGTAGGGCAAAGGTTAAGCATCCCATTATTATTATTATTATTATTATTTATTATTATTATTAACAGTATTTATAGACCACTTTTGAACGAAAAGTTCACTAAGCGGTTTACAGACAAAATCAAATGATTATATGGCTCCCTGTCCCAAAAGGGCTCACAATCTAAAAAAGATGCAGAACAACACCAGCAAACGGCCACCAGAAAAGACACTGTGCTGGGGTGAAAGGGGAGCAGTTGCTCTCCCCCTGCTAAATATAAGAGGAGCACCAATTGAAAAAGTGCCTCTTGCCCAGTTAGCAGGGGTTACCCGCTACCCACTACTTCTCTCCTGCCTATGCCAGTTTCTTGCCCCATCTTAGCATTACCAGGGGGGAAAATGCTCCCAGTTTATACCTCCTTCATAACATGTGGTGCCATTTGGCATACTGGCCATTTTTTCAACCTGTTCTGTCTAACAAGATCAAAACAATGAACTATCTCTCAAATGCTGGTGAAATCCAGTTTGGTTGACCCACGCAGCACACAAACCTCACCTGCTGTGCACAGAAACAGGACCACAAATGCTAAGAGAATCCTTAGTGAGTCCTCATGGTTCATTCTGTTCTTCTCCATGGCAGATCACGCTGTGTGGAAAAGTATCTCCGATGCCGTGGTGTGCAACGAACTGCTCTCCTGTAAGCCTCGTGCCTCCTTTATATGGGCCACTGCAAGAGGCAGCTCTCTTCTTACCTAATTCAGCGACACCTTTGCTAGGACAGAAATGTCCTAAAATATGCTGGTTGTCATAATTTGCATTCAGAAAATAAGATATATATCTTATTTTGTGTCAGAAGCACAATAAAATGGGGAGGGGCCTGAAATGTGGTCACAAACCCAGTTATTTCTTATTTTCCTCAGATACGCATCTCTTCCGGCTAATAAAAAAAGGGGGGGGAGCTTTAAAAAACAAAAACATGGCCCAGAATAATGAAATCACAGAGTTGTGTTGCCCAATACCATAAATTACCAACACAAACAATGTTTATAGCCTTGTGATTAATTGGTTGCGCTGTCAGGAGTCCGTTGAACTCCATGATGGGTGTTTCTGTGAATGACATAGTATGTTTCTGAGTGTCCTGTTCTTATTTTTCTGTATATAGCCTCAGTCTTTGTAATACTCACCACCACATTATTTTGGAATGTCTAGGACAACAAGAGTAGACAATTCTTTCCCTAAGGAGGCTTCACCTTAGCCACAGCGCTTAGACTTTTAGTAGTAGTAGGGACTATAGCTTAGTGGTAGCACACTAATTTTCTGAAGAAAATTTTCTGAAGAAAATTTGGGTCAACAACTAGTACAGAGGTTCTCAACCTGTGGTACACGTACCCCCAGGGGTACACGGACCTCAGGCTGGAGGTACGCGGGATGGTCCCTGTTATCAGCTGCTGCGATCAGCAGCTGATAAGGGGGAGCACAAAAATGGGGAAATTGCTGGCGCTAGCTTCCCTTACCTTGAATCCTGGCTGCCTTCATCTTGAATATCGCGTAAGGCCAAATCTCGTAAGGGCACATGAGGCAGTCTCACGCCTCATATGCCCTTACGAGATTTGGCCGCCGCCATCTTGAATCTCGTGAGATTTTCGCAATATTCAAGTTGGAGGCAGCCGGGATTCAAGGTAAGGGAAGCTAGCGCCGGCAATTTCCCCGTTTTTCCCAGGCTGCGGCGCGGCCGGGCGGGTTCTCCCGCTCGTGCGGCAACCCGGTGGGTAAAGCTACAGCCCTGCCAATTTTTGCTGGGGGGGTTGCACTCTCGTGGGTGGGGTGCATTTTGGGGGGTCCAGGGGTATGCGGACTTTGGGGGCCCACGTAGGGGGTATGCGGGCTCCCAAAGGTTGAGAAACCCTGAACTAGAACATTACTCAGCAACTAGTGGGAGACCATCCTGAGGACAGGGTAGCAGCAGGCCAGAGCCTCCCTGCTGCTACTACATAAAGAGAAGTGCCATGACCAAGGCCAGTCCAAGACCTCCTGACATGCAGTAGCGTCGCGACGACGCGCGACACCCCAGAGCGGGGGCGCGCGTCGCCCTTAAGGGAGAGGCTCCACCCCCACGCGTGACGTCACGCGCAGGAGCGGAGCGCCCTCCCCGCTCCGTTTTCGGCTCATTTTGGAGCCGAACGGACACAGGGGAGGGCGGGCGGGCCCGCCTCCAACAGAAAACTGTAAGTGGGGGGGGATCGCGTGTCACCCCTATACGCGCGACGCCCCCCGGCGGCCCGTCCCCCACTTCCCCCTGTCGACGCCAGTGCTGACATGGCGTCCCAAATGCTGACCCCACTTACCCGATGATGTGCCTTCTCCATGTGCCTTCTCCTTTGCTCCTCCCACTGTCCAATGTTCTAGCTCAGCACTCCACATGTCCTCTTCCTCTCTGTCTGCCTCTTCTTTTTCTAAACCAGGGAGTAGAAGGAGAAAGAGGGGCAGTGGAGGCAAGTAGGTGAACAGAGATGGGCGGCCTCCCCACCAATCTGTTGCCTTCAGTTGGATTCATGCATGGGCCACCCTTGTCACAGCCATCACTCCCTCCATGTACAATTTTTGACTCTGGACTGAAAACCAGAAGCTTGGGGACCACATGGGGCCCCACACAGGAGCCAGATTTGGCCCTAATGCAGAAACCACCATCTGTTAGAGGTTCAAACCAAACGTTCATTGAGTCCAGTACTCTAGCTCAACAGTGGCCTTCAAATGCCTCTGGGAAATCATGCAGGCAGGAAGTGAGGAAACAATCCATCTGCTGGTGTTTGTCCCCAGCATCAGGCAATCGGACATGCTGCCCCAAGCATGAAACTTCCATCTTCAGCTACTGTGAAACAAGCATCAACAGATCTTTCTTCCATGATGGCCAGAACGACATTAAGTATTGCATGGTGCAAGGGAGTGACAACGGGAAACAGGTTATCTTGTTGTCTTGTGCTCCCTGAGGCATCTGGTGGGGCCACTGTGTGATACAGGAAGCTGGACTAGATGGGCCTTTGGCCTGATCCAGCAGGGCTCTTCTTATGTTCATGCAGACAGGGCCAGCCCAATACCTCCTGGAGCTTGAGGTGGCATGCCAAATACTTCCCCCTTACCCGATGATGTGCCAAGCCTTTGCCCCCCCCCCACTCTCCAATGTGTGAGCGCAGTACTCTCATCTCCTCCACATTTCCGCTTCCTCTTTGTCCCCCTCTTCCTATTCCAATCCAGGGAGTGGATGGAGGAGGAGGATCAGTGGAGGCAAGTAGGCAAATAGAGATGGGTGCCCCCCCCCCACTAATCTGTTGCCTGAGCTGACCGCTTCAGTTGACCTCATGGATGGGCTGGCCCAGCATGCAGGGATACTTCCTATTGTTTGCTTCCTGAATCTACAGCAAGTCACTCATTTCCATTGAGTAGCCCAAGTTCTACTGTTGAGCAAGCTACAGAGAAAGAGAATGAATGAAGTTAGACGACTCTTACTCATAAAATGCTAAGTCAAGTTCCTTCTTTGGTCAGATGTATCACCTGCCATGTATCATAGTAGACCATGACTGCCAACACTCTGTGAGCTTCTTGCAATATCTTTACAAGTATTTTGATGGCATCACTAGGTCTATAAGTTAAGGAACTGTTTTTCAACCGGGTTTCATCTGAGTAAAGTTGCTAGATTTCAAAACAAAACAAAAGTAGCCCTACTCCTGTGCCATTAACAGTAACCTGATAGCCAGACATTTTAACAGGTGGACTTTTCCCCACCACGTATCTTCCTAACAGGAAAAACTTCACATTTCTGTTGTCAAGCTAAAGGCACAGGAGCAGTTTTTAAAAAGGTGAGGGGATAGCCCTAAATTGGAATTTTGCATATAGCATTCCCAAATGAGTTACTTATACCAGGGGTTCTCAGCTGGTGGTACTTTTGGATACATCTGGTGGTACACGGCCGATCTGAACTCTGAAACCCCCCTGACAGAGCCAGTGGCGTACTGGGGGGGGGCAGTGCATAATGACACACACCCCATAACACCACAAACCGGAAGTGACGTCACAGCCCATCCCCGGCCGGGAACGGAGCCAGCAGCGCGAAAACGTACCAGGGTGGGAGGGCAAAAGCTTTTGCGCCACCGCCCGCCCGCAAGAACTCTTCAGCACCGCTTTGGAGCCATCCAGGAGCCTCTAAAGCAGCGCGAAAACCTTGATGACAACGATGCGGCGGCTTTGACACCCCCCCACTTGCTGCTCAGGGGGCCCCCCCCGCCCGACGCTTCTGGATGGAGCTCTGAAGCAGAGGTTTCGAGCACCGCAGAGCTCATAAAAGCATTGGCAAGAGGCTTGGCTGGTGAGCGGAGGTGAAGCACATGAGTTTCATGCGCTGAGAAAGGCTCTCCCATCCCCCCCAGCCTTTTACTGGCGCTTTTCCAAGCTTTGCGGCATCGGAAACCTCTGCTCCTAAGCTCCGTCGGTGTCCAATACCTGGAAGTGATGGGTGATGCAGTCATCGTCAGTCAATTTCAGTGGTACACTGAGGGATCCCGGCAGTGGTACACTGCTGCCAAGAGGCTGAGAACCCCTGACTTACACCATTTCAAGCACTTATCACTAACCTCATTTGAGTTCTTGTAACTCTCATTGCATCGATAAGTGAGAAACCTCTCCCTTGATACATACTTCCTTACATGACTGACAGCGCAATCCTATCCAACTTACACCACCAGTGTAACCAGTGGTGCAGCGAGAACGGGAGGCCCCAGAACGGAAAGGGGATTCAATCCCCTCCAAAGGGGGATTCAAAGAGGATTTGAATCTCCTTTCCGTTCTGGGGCCTCCCATTTTCGCTGCACCACTGGTTACACCGGTGGTGTACGTTGGATAGGATTGCGCTGTTAAAGAGCAGGGAAGGACCCTCTTGTCTTTTTGTGGTTGTCAGGGAAGGTACCAGGGGAAAGCAGACCGACCAAAGGGAGTAGCGCCTAGTGAGTAGCACTCACACACCCCTTTCTGCTCTCCCCTTTTTACTTGGTCAGTAATTGAAGGGAAACAGGTAGTTCTATCCACTACCACCATCCCAGGCTACAGAGACCAGGCACAGGGGAGCTGGTCCCCTCCTAGAATATTTTGAAGCAATGAGTGCTAAAATGAAACCCAAATGAATGAAGCCATGTTAGAAACCCAAATATCCATTGCTCTTTGCACATGAAAGAGCACATGAAGATGACATTACTAAAGTGAAGACATTGATTCTAAAATCCCATTTTATTAGTATGATTATAACTAGCTGCTTTTTATTGTCCTGAAAGAAAATCTCTCACATGCAATCTGGGTGTAGGGAAATCCAATGCTCTTTGAAACAAGAGAATCTTCTCTTTTTCACAAAAAGAGGAAACTTCTGTTAGTTGAATGAATTTTCTTCTCAGCAAAGATTGGGTTCTCTCGCCCATTTGGGAAGTTCATTGCAGAGTCGCTTGGGGTGGAGGATTGTGGCAAGTAAGCGAGGTCGTGTCCTAAGAAAGACCATTGAGTTCCTTGGCACCTCAGATGGCAGTGTCAGAGAGATGTAAGATGGGATTTTGCTCAAGCCGGCTTATTCTTTTCCTTCTCCCCTGTAGTAATTGTCTGCGGCATCCCAGGGAGAAAGGGAGTGACGTTCTGCTAATGAGGGACACGGAGGTTGTTGGCAAACGCGGTTCTGGTCATTTGCTTGTGCATCATCATCTCATTCAGTTCCTGCTGAAGCTCCTCGGAAGTAAGGGTGCACAGGTTCCTGCCCATCTTGGCACACCTGGCTTGTGAGGACACATTGCTGTGGAAGTTCTTCCCTAAAGAGACCGTCTTTCCATTGCCTTTAGTCGAAAGGGGTCCCTTCTTTTGGTGTAGCTGTTGGGGCATCTTCGTTGGGGCAGAGGAGTGCTGTGGATCCTTCATGTTAGGCAGCTGCCTCATTGCCAGTTTCTTCTGCTCCTGCTTTCCTTGCTTGAGCTCTGGCGGTTTCTTTTGGGATACAGGCTTCTTACATAAAATCTTCTTCAGAGACAGGGGCTGCTTCATTGTTGTCTTCCTCTGACTGTGGGAAGCAGCCATGGCTTCGCTTGTTTGTGCCTATGCTCAGCTGTACTTCTTATTGATTAATGCCTCTGGACTGTCCCCACTTCTACTAGCTTGTATTCAAATGAGGGCCAGCGGTTGGATTCGTTGGCTGGCAAAATACCACCTTAGCCTGGTAGCAGCAGTACCTAAGGAGTCAACAGCACTTCATAATATCCACTTGTGAGTTATCCCTCCCTCCCATATGCAAATACAGGAAATTATGACATCAGACCTGCTCATTGGCCAATGTGACGGATGAGTGAATAATCCATCTGGCCCTATAAATAAGGGCAGTTTTATTATATCCATATTACAGATGGTGTGGAGAGAGAGTGTCTAAGACCAACAAATGAGTGGGTACTGAGGTGACATTTTAGCAGGCTCAATCTCAGGCCTGGTCTAAACATGGAGCAGAATTAAATGGTTCTGTAGTGGCAGAGCCCTGAAGTGGGAATGGCCTGTACTAATTCAGAATGGACGTGAGGATCACATATCTGTCTACTCCCCTATGTTGTTTAAAAACACAGCAGGGAGTGGTCTGTGCTAGAATCATAGGAACAGTTCTGTTGAATGAACCCAAGGGCTCCTCTAGTTCATCATCTTATTTCCCACAGTGCCCTACCAGGGAAGCCCTGAAGCAGGAGCAGGGGGGCGGTGGATGCAACACCCCCACATGACGTCTCAAGCCCCGCCCCCTGGGGCATGACATCACTTTCGCGCTGCCACCACCAAAATTCGGCATCAAATGCAGTGGCACGAAAGCACCGTCATGGTGTTTTTAGACCGGTTTTAGGTCTAAAAACCTGCTGGGGGGGTTTGCATGAGCTGCGGGAGGGGTCATGATTCAGCAGCGCTGGGGCGACAGTGGTGGCAGAAACGGCACTTACCCAGCCTTTGTGCACCCACAAGCCCAGATGCAGCGCAGTCTTCTTATTGCCCAGCTGGATGCTAGAGAGGCTGCGCCTGCGCAATTATTGCAGAGCCTTTCTAGCTCGCTGCTCCTAGTCTCGCTGGTGGGGGAGTCCTCCAGCCAGCGAGACTAGGTGCTAGAGAGGCTCTGCAATAATTGCGCAGATGCAGCCTCTCTAGCGCCTAGCTGGGCAACAAGAAGGCTGCATTCGGGCTTGGGAGGTTGCACCACAAAGGCTGGGTAAGTGCCGTTTCTGCCGCCGTCATTGCCACAGCGCTGCCGAAACATGCGCACACACCTCGGCTCGTGGATGCCTTGGACGCATTGCGACATGCGGGGTTTTTTGCATGAGCTGCCATTTCAGTGGCAATTCGGTATTTTGTCGCCGAATTGCCGCCGAAGCGACGGCTCGTGTTCCCCTCCTCCGCATGCTGCCCCCACTGCCCAGGGACCCACCGCCCTCCCCAACAACGTCACTGGGTTCTCTAGCTCAGTATCATCCTCACTGACTAGCAGTGGCTCTGCAAGGTTTCAGACTGAGGTTTTTCCCAGCCCTACCTGGACACACCAGAGATTGAGCCTGACATGCTTCTGCATGCAAAGCACATGTTCTTCTACGGAGCTACGATCCTGTTCCCACAATGCCATTCCAAAGTGGCATCACCCCCACTCACCTGCAGTTAGAAGCGGCACAGTCTGCCAGTTTAGTAGTCTGTGATCTCACTCTGCTGCATGTGTAGACCAGGCTTCAAGACATTACAGTTCACCAACATTCCCCCAACATCCAGGATTAGGAAGGGAAAAGCAATTCTAGGTCAAAGAACAGGAATTTGGATCCTCTCCAGTCCTGACACCTCTTATTTTAGAAATTAAAAGCATGTATCCCTCTGCTGGTGAATCTCCTCAATTACAACATCATGCATTCAAATTCTTGTTACCTTTATTAGGACCAACCAAAATGGCAAAAAGTTGTGAGCAGCAGAAAACTCAAAGCTTGCCGCTCATAGCTTTGTCTCATTGTGGATGGTCTTCCTAAGAAAAGTGTTACTGGACTGTGACTGGGGGAAATCATCAGTAGGGGGAAACGTGCATGTAGACACTCGTAAAGAATGAAGGTGCAAGTGGTAAATCTGCTGCCATTCCAAGATTGAAATTTGGCTCAATCTTGCAATGATTTAGAATATCTATACTGTACCAGTTTTCAACCAAAAGTTCACAAAGCTGTTGACGTAGCAAAACTAGGAATGAGAAGTTGCTTCCCTGTCCCAAGGGGGCTCCCGATCTAAAATGGAGATGCCAATTACAGTCATTTGAAGGGATGCTATGTTGGGATGGATAGCGATAATTGCGCGCTCTCTCTCTCTCCCTCCCCCCTGCATTTTCAAAGGTGCCTCTTTGTTCTGTTAGCAGGGCTACCTAGCATGGTGATAGTTAAAGCTACCTACGATGTTGGCCAGCTGGTAGAAAACCTTGTGAGCAAGGACATAAAATTGACTCACCTGCTGTAATGTCTTCAAGGTCTTTCCTTCCAAACTAAGAGCCAAGCATACCCTGCTCTGCTTCACTTCAATTAGGAAGCCAGTTCAGCCAGACAACACCCACCTCAATTAACACCCTGATTGTTGAGGCTGCTAATTAGAGGTTAACTGCAACAGTTACTTCTTCAGGCTGAAACTCATTGTTAATGTTCTATAAGGTGCCAATGGCTATAAGGAAGCAGTCCCATTAACAGCGAATGAATATGTGACAGTAGTGACTACCTAAGGGAATGGGGATATGTAGGCCAGTTGTCTTCAATATTTGTAGACCTGGGATTCACCTTAGCCCAACCTTGAATATATGACCCACTTTATTTTTTTGTCTTTACTTGTGTCTATTTTTTCAGCCTCTTTTATTTTCCCTCTGTAAGCAAGCTGCCTCAGGTGTTGGATGAGCACAGGCGGCACCCTGCTGCATCCTTCAACAACCCCCTAGGCATGCAACTCACCTAGCCCCCATTTGCCCCTGTACCTTTTCTTCTTTGCTCTGTAGCTCTACGTTTTGAAACAGAGCAGCAGAGGGAGGCTGGAACGAGGAAGCCAAGTGAAGTGAGGCAATGACAGCCCACTTTGCTTTTCCCAACGTCTTTGTTCTGACCTCACTCTGTTGCTTTATTTCAAAATGTGGGGGTACAATGATGAGGAGGAGGAAACAGGTAAACTGAGCAAGCTGGGGAGGCCCTGCCTCTGTCCAGTGTCATTGCTAAAGACTGCGGCAGCACTGTGGGGCAGGCAGGGGGTCATGGGGGCGGCAGTGATCCTGTTCCCTGGTCAGGAAGAGGGCCAGTGTTGTCGCCACTGCCTCCTCGAAACTGAGAACGAGGGATGGGTGGCGGGCCAGGGCATGTGCATGCACAACAGTGATGGGGGGAATGGGACGGACAGCAGAATCTCATGACATTTCAGGTGCCGTGCCATTTCCCTTTGGGTTTGGCCTGAGCCTGGGCTCGACTCAGTTGTGTACCCATGAGGCGAAGATCCAGTGATATAGGGCTGGTTCAGATTACTATAGTGTAGTATTTAGATCACATGATTAGGGGGCTGGTTTGGATGTTACAGCCCATGTGGTCTGAGGCAGAGATAGCGAAAGCGTGCTGCTTCTTCTCAAGCAATGGCCCTCCACTCAGACAGCAATAGCCAAAGAGCCCCACAGGCAGTAGCTATAGCAGTCCGAACAGCAACCTGAACATTCAGTTCCCGGTATGCCATCTCTCTCTCTCTCTCTCTCTCTCTCTCTCTCTCTCTCTCTCTCTCTCTCTCACCTATGATTTTGCTCATAGTCACATTGTGATGATCATCATGCTTGAAGTCCAAAGGAATGCATTGTCATTGTGTGACTTGGCTCACTTCTTTGATCCATTCAAAATTTCATCCATTGGCATCGTTCATGGCACCCATACTGAACGATTTTGTCACACCCTGCTCTGAATTGGGTGAGTTGATCCATGAGTCTTGGTGACAGGGGTTGGGTGAGTAGGGATTGCACTTTGTGATTACTTTGTGATTTTGTTCGGTAACTTTCATGGCCCGCAATTAATACACAATGTTTCCAGTATACGGGATTAGATGCCATGATGTCAGAAGAAAAACTTGTATTTTAATAATTTCCAATCCGTTAGCGGATTTCCTAGCAGGCAGCCGCTCCGGCACAAAAAAACACAATAAAATCCAAGGTCACTGGCCCAACGTTTCGTTCCGGTCCCCGGAACCTCTTCATGGGGTAAAATCAAAATGGCCCAGCATAATCTTTTTGATTTTACCCCATGAAGAGGTTCCGGGGACCGGAACGAAACGTTGGGCCAGTGACCTTGGATTTTATTGTGTTTTTTTGTGCCGGAGCGGCTGCCTGCTAGGAAATCCGCTAACGGTATTGGAAATTATTAAAATACAAGTTTTTCTTCTGACATCATGGCATCTAATCCCGTATACTGGAAACATTGTGTACTTTGTGATTTATTTCATTGATTCAGTTCTGTTAGCCCAGCCCTAAACATATTAATTCAGAAATAAATCTCACTTTCTTCAAATAGGACTTACTTCCTATGACAAAGTTTGAGAAACTCTTGATCTAGAAAATTCAGCACTTCTGCTTCTATTTGTAAATGACTCACCTCTCTGTCCTCTTCCCCATCTTTTGCCATGTGCCAGGCTTGATGGGGGTCACTGAGACAAAATTCAGGATGCTTGAGATAATTGGAATATAATTCCTCTGATGAACAGCTTCTATTTAAGGAGATCCAAGGCTGTCTCTCACAGATATCTAGGTGACAGGCTGCAGTTAACTGCCCTATTTCCATCGCTGCTTTCAGACTACATGTCATCTGGAAAATGGAAAGTATGTACCGGTATGTGTGTCTGTCTGTCTTGTATATTGATAATTTCAGACTTTGTTGTTTAGGAGGATTTTGTTGTTTAGCAACTCTGTTTTACTGCTGTTTTACCTGTTCCATACTGGTGTTTATAATGAGCTGAAACAATAAATTATAATATTTCTCTATGCTCCTAGTGAGCACAGATGGTTGAGACTGTGCCTATAAGACTGGAAACAAAACAGGGCAGCTCCAAAATAAAGTTGTGGTTTCTACATACCTGTTGGACTTCCCAGGTGTGAAGTAGTACATACATATCTAATTTTTTTTTAAAAAAAAAAAGTAAAGGAAAATCCAGCAAATCCGCCAGATGAGGACTACTTGCTCAGTGGTCCCCAAGAGCTGCTGAATGTTGGGGAAAAAGCAACAGCAACCGCAGAGCATCAGGCAGGGGACAGAGATGGAGGGAATTGGCTTTCTTGAGCTTTTATAGTATCTTGGAAGTGGGCATTAGAGTTGGGGAAGCATTTGCTGCAAGTCCCATTTGTTATAATATTATTGTTACTATTACTATTATTTTATTTTCCATAGCCATTCATCCAATCTATTCTCTCTGTCTTAAATCCATCCGTTTAAATACATTTTTCACTTGGAGGTTCAAGCTCTGTTCTGTATCTGTTGCACATCAATGAAATATGATTTTTTTTTCATGCGTATCCTGATGTGAGTCTCTGATTTGCCCTGTGTCAGTGTATTTTTAATCTAATGTCAGTATGCTTTCTTACTTGTAGTCCATCATCTGGTATTTAAATATTCATCAATTAAATAACTATGTGAGGAGGAGTGCGTGTGGTGGAGGAGTGAGAGGGGCAGGGGGGCTGCCGGGCTGGTATCCCCTTCACTGCTCCCTTTATGACTGTCTTCTTTATGCTGACTCCCTTTATGACTGTCTTCACAAGGGTACCTGTCAGTATCCTTTTGTACGGTCAAGAGTGGACAGGTAGTGGGCTTCTCCAATCTGATCTATTAATAAGTCGGTTCGGGACATGGGACAGGCATTGAATTTTGCCCAATTTTTACCTGGAAATTGATGGGAAAGTGTGTTGAACTGTTAGGTTTTGGGACTAAGACAATAAGGCTCTTCCATTCACTGTGTGAGGACTCAGTGACACCCAACCGGAGCATCTCCTCCACCTTTTTGTTCACCTCTTCCCAACATTTCTGCAGAATTGATCACTGTATGGCCCAGGCAACTACCCCTGAGGGTGTCTCGATCATGTGCTGGATTGTGGGGGACGGGGGTATATCCAAGAGTCACCTAAAAATGCTCTGGGGGACGGTGGCCAGCAGGGCCCTCACTTGGGCCCACTGCAGCTTGGTAGGGTCCAGCCCAAAGGATGGCTCAGGATGGCCGACTCGCAGATGTCCCAGCTGGTCTTGGGGGCCTTGGGGTCAACCAGCAACCCAGCCAGAGCAGGCTGAAGTTGGGTGTCTCTTGGGGAGTTCGTGTCATTTCTTCAGTTGATTGTCTGACACGTCACTGGGGTGGTCGCACTCCACATTATACCTCATAGGTAGAGGTGTGTGAAAATGTTATTTTTTTAAAAAAAAAATGTTGAATTAAAATGCAAAATGTGGTGTTTTGTGTTTTTATTCACAGGTGCGAATACTTACACATCAATATCACGTTCAATATCATTATATTGCAGTCTTCCATGCATAAACAACAAATTATTCAATTATTTCTAACTGGAAAAGTAATCTGTTTTAACCAGATGCATTCCACAACCAGTCAAGAGTTGGTAATTTGGTTCCAATTCTGTTTAAAAATGTGGTGTTTTGTTTTTTATTCAGTTTGAAAAGGTTGAAAAGGTGGTATTTTGTCTTTTTATGTGGTTATCAACAAAAACAAACTACCCTACTCATAGGTGTACAGCCCGGGCCTATAGCTTTGGTCACTCACAGGAAAAGGCCCAACCCATGGGTCTGTTGGTTGCCCTGGGAATAGAGTTTCATAGACTAGCACGTTATTGTCCACCTCCAACCATCTGTACTTTGCTGTGTGGTTGTAGTATCATTTTTTGTGGTTGTAGTATCATTTTTGTCGGATCTGAGCCTGCTCAAGGTGCTTGCTGGCCAGCGTCTGGGCTGCCTGAGGTGTTCCAGAGTTGTTTCAAGTAAGTGCTAGCCAGCCAGCTGGGGGAGGGGCTTTTCTCAGACTGTCCCTCAGGAGAGAAATGAGCCCCTGAGGCCACCGTCATTATACTAGTTCAAAGGATGCATACCCCATGCAGGCCTGTGAGGTTTTGCAGATAGCGAAAAGAATGAGACCCAGCCCTGCCCCTTCCAGCTGTGACACACTTAGTGGTGAGGGTGGTCCAGCCACCATGGCAACCAGGCTGCCCACCACACTCTGGGCAGGTTGCACAGCCTGGCACCTGAGGTGTGGCCCCCGCCGGCTCCAGTTGAGGAGCAGCTGTTTGTACTGAGCTGTGCTGCAGTCCAGTGGTGGGACCAGAGAACAAGAACACACACACACACACACACACACACCCCTACCTACCTACCTACCTGCTGGGTAAGGCTGACCCCAGACAACCTATTTTCCAGCCTATCATGAAAATTGCTGATCTTCTTATCTGCCACCTCCTTCTACCTCATGTACAGTCATTCACACAACACCTGTACACATGTACGTGTAATGTGTGAATAGCTCTAGAATAGATACGTAGCAGATAAATCAACTGGATCATTACAAGGGGCAGGGATTCCTAAAGGAAAGGCTAAACTGTATTTGGAGATATTTAGTTTAGAAAAAAGTCAGCTGTAGGGGGGCATGATAGAGGCACTATACCTCTGAATACCAAATGCTGGAGATAAACAACAAGGGATAGTCAGCACCTTTATGGCGTGCTTGTGAGGTCCCTCTGTCAAATCAGTGAGAGCTTTCTGTATGGGTATTTTGATCGCTGTTGGTGTAAAATTACTGGGTAAACTGAACTACGGTCTGTACTCAGCTGACATTAACAGCTGAAAAAAACGGAAGAAATTTGCTATTTTGATAAAGGAATAATAACTTTTAGTGTTGTGCTGTGTTTGACTTTTGCTATTCTCTCACAGGTTTTTGGTTTTCTTACCACTGAACTTACTCCTGAAGATTAGAAAATGAACCCAGCAGAAACAGAAGAAATTGCCAGCATCCAAAAAAACACCACAGTTCAAGAAGTGGATATGGTTGAAATCAGTACAGTGGACACACACACTGTGACTGATCTGGCTATAGTTCCCAGAATCATAACCACCACTTCTGAAGCCACGTTTGCCATTATCTCAGAAATCCTCACCAAGCACCATCAAGCACCCACTACCATCCCTCAAAGCCACACGAGCACCACTCTTGAGAACAATACTACTGCTTTGGGAGAAACAACCAGCACAGCTGACCATGGAGATAATGTCACTTTTGGAAATACCCATCTCAGTATCTCTAAAGAGAGTAGCAAATCCACTTCTGGAGATGTTGTTGTCCCACACTGGGAGTTCTCTGCTGTCTCCAAGGATGTCACTTTGGATACTCCTAGAAATGTTAATTCTACTGCTTCTGGAAATATCTCTGGCAAGGAATACATTACCAACATAAGCTCTGGTGACAACGCTACCTCCACTATCAAGGAGACTGAAACAGTTCTTGGAAACATCACCACAGATGATACCTACTACACTGATCCTAGAGGTACGGCTACTGAGGAAGACAACACAGACGGCACCATCTCCGCTCCTCCTGAAGTCCACTTCATTCCTACAATTGTCCCAGGAGATATTTGCAATGCCCCTGCCTTGAGGGAGATTGTGCCTGTTCCTGGAGACTTTAGTAATAATATCACTTCTGGGGGAAAGCTGAACAGCTCAGTCTTTGGAGATGCCTTCAATGCTCTTTCTGTTGTTGACACAGCAATTCCTGCTCCCTCCCTTGACTCCACTACCGTCTTTGTGGATACTAAGGGAAATAAAGCAGCCTCAAGCCCTGGGGACTACACCACAGACAAAGGTGACATCATTGTTGATCCTGAAGATGTTATCAACAGTGCTCACCACCCTTTCTCTGACCCTGGAGAAGTTTTCCAAACCTCCTTTAAAGAAACGTACCCCATTAACTCTGAAGCCAACACTGTTTTCTCAGAGGGTTTCACTGACAACCTTTCAACTGTAGATTCATCAACCATTTCTAACGCATTTTCAGCTATGTTTCAGTTGCCTTCAACGATTGTCTCTGGAAGCCTTATCAGCCTCTCTGATGGCAGCAACACTGCTGTTGAGGGCCTGTACACAACTTCTGGCTCTGGAGGCAGGCCTATCAAAGGAAACAAAACAGATGGTGAATCTAGAGAAGTTGGCTGTTCTCCCTCTGTTATCACAACCACTTCACCTGGGGACATACCCAGTGCTTCTACAGATGGCAACTTGAATACGTCTGGAACTATGGCCACCGCTGTCTCTGTGGAGACTATCCAGGATGTTTCCACAACAAGCAATAGAAACACTTTTGCCATCATTGTTGGGGAGAATGCGACAGCTTCTGGAAACGTCACCACCAGTCATTTAGTGACTTCCCCCTTTAATGAGCCTGTTATTTCTGGAAATGTAACCAATGTTGCTGGTGCCCAAGGCACCACAACTGCAAACCCTAAAAACATGACCATCGCTCCTGGACACATACAAACCATGGCTGCTGTAGAGATCACCACAAACCCTGGAAATGCCAGTACCACCCCTGGAGAAACTGCCACTATATTATCTTCTGGAGATGTCATGATGTCTACCATCCCTTGTAAGGAAGCAATCATTGATTCTGAAAATTCTACCATTACCATGATTCCTAGTTCCATTACTGCCTTTGGGAATCCAAAAGCTACTAGATACATCACTGCCACAGGTTCTGGAGATAGCTCAACTAGAGAAGACACTATTGCTAATGCTCCAAGAAGTGCCAACCACATGGAACTTTCTAGTGCCTATGGAAAGGACACCAATATCATCTCTGGAGAGATCCTCAGCACTACCCTTATAAAGACCTTTGAGGAAACCACCACCATTGTTTCTTTTCAAGAAAGCACTGCCAATTTCATCCCTGTAGGTGCTAGAACTACAGCTACTCAAGGAAACATATTCAGTAACATGACCGAAAATGTCACCAACTGTGGATCCTCTGTTGTATCTGAAGGTGCAGTTGGCACCACCTCTGAGAACAACGCTGCCATTGGAGACTTGGCCACTGTTGTTGACTTTGGAGTCAATACTATCACCTCTGCCTCTGGGGAAACTGTTGCTACATCCCAAGATATCATTTTACCTGTTCCTAGCCATGTTACTGCCATCATTTCCAATCAGGATACTATTGGAACTTCTGCCCAAAGAGAATTTGGAGAATCCCCAGAAACCATGACTGGAAAGACCACTACAGCTTTTAGAGATGCCACCACTACTCCTGGGGACACTGCCACCACTGAAGTCACTGACACAATTCCTACAGATATTGTTACCAGTGTCGTTGCTAGAGGGACTACTGCTAGGAACGCAGTCGCCATCCTGGAAGACTGTAATACCATTGCCTCAAGTGGAGCTGCCCTTACTTCTCAGAATACTGGTGCTACAACTTCTGAAGAAGGCACTGCTGCAACTTCTGGAGATGTCACTGAGTCTATGACACCCAAACAGAGAGCTACAACTCATGTGGAGAGTACTTGTGCCTCAACCGTTACCCGCAGCTTTTCTGGTGCTTTTGAGAACACCACTTTTACCTCCTTAACCCCTAGACATACCACCTCATCCATAGGAGAGAATACTACAAACACTGGTTCCAGAAATGTCACCAGCTTGGTTGTCTCCACTTCTGCTGTGGGAGAGCTTCCAAGTACTGTCGCTGAAAAGACTCCCATTCTTAATGGGACCACAACTGATTTCCTGTCTAAAGACCCTAAAAGCACAGTCACCTTGGGAGATGCTATGGACAGCCATAACGCTATCCGCATCAACACACCTGAAATGGTCACTAGCATCTCAGATCCAGGAGATGCTTATCATACCATTATTTCTGCTCGTGATGACACAGCCATAACTGCCCCTGGAAAGCCACTGACCTCTGTAGATTCTGGCATCGCCCATGTGGCCAAACCAAAAGGATCCATGAACAGTTTTGAAGGAAACCAGACATTTAGTGAGGCTGCCTCTTCTCCTGTGCTTACAGGAATTCAAGCCAGCACCAACAATGGTGGGAACATATCCCTAGAAGGATCAATAACTGCAGTCCTAAGCCCCACTTCATCAGATGATGTCATTCCTGGGGTGTTCAGTTTTTCCAAAGGAAAGCCTTTGGAAAACTCCATCAGCACCCTTGGAGATATCTATAATGAAACAATTGTTCCTGGCACCACTTCTACCCACAATTCAGCACAAGACAGAAATGTGAGTGTTCCTTTTAATGGCAAAAACCCTTCAGATGCTCTTGTGTTTGGTCCTGGGGGTGTCACACCAACCTCTGGACCAGCTGCTAACATTTCTTTGCTCTCAGAGGAAATGTGCTATGGAGAGAGAGTTGTTTCAGTGCACAGTGAGGCCACCACAATCCTTGGGCATAAATCCTCTACTGATTCTTCATTCTTGATTGCAGCTAGCATTCAGGAGACCAACACAAGCCCAGGAGGCACCACCACTGCCTTTGGTTACACCACCAATATTCCAGGAGGCACACAGCTTGGGGAGACATTAGCCTGTTTGCACAGTGAAATCTCCACCAGTTCTGTAGAGGTATCCAACTTTAGTGAAACCAACATTTTTGGTGCATGTACTGCTGCTGAAACCGCTACAGAGAAACCCCCAACAGGAAATGCTGCTAGCTCACCTAGAAACAGCAACATTTGGTGTGAGAGCCCCATAGGTCCGGTAACTGTTGGGACTCAGAACATTACTGACCACAAGGATACTGCACCTTTAGACACATCTTTAACATCAGCCATCCGTTTAGCTTCAGAGACTTCTAGAATACCTGAACTCACTCATGCCGGACACACCATTACTAACCAAGGTAGTAATGTAGTAAATACTACATTTGCCACTGGAGACACTGCTAACATGACAACTTCTGTAGATACTAACAAAACCAATGCCACCAAATCCAGAGAGGCTACTGTTCCTGAGACTGCTAGTGTCTCAGGAGACTTTGCCAAAAGAACCAACCTTTTGAGAGATGCTACCACCATCACCACCACTGCCACAAGGAACACAGACATTGCCCTTGGAAATACTCTTATGACAACCCAAGCTTTTTCTGATAATATTACTACTGTTTCTGGAGAGAAATCTACTACCATCCTTGAGAACACCCCCAAACCCGGAGAAAACGTTACCTCAGAAAAGATTGCACCTGCCATTCTTGAAGACACCAATATCCACAGTGAAATACTTCTCCTTAGGACAGGATCCTCTGGAGAGACCCTCCTCCTTGAGGATACTTGTGACCCTGTGGTTCAAAAAGAGAGTTTTATTCCAAAAGAGACTCTTAGCAATAACCCTTCTGATTATGACACAGCTATAATTACACCAGATTCATCATCAGTCACTGCTGATACCGTCAATACCCTGAACGATACTTTTTCTACCCATGATAATGTTACCATTGTACCTCATATCACCACAAGCTCTGAAGAAGTCCTGACATCTAGAAATGTCTCCAGAACCACCCCTGTAGGCATCAGTATCCAGAATCAGACCACAACCACTGAGGTTCCCATGAGAGTCCCTGATAAGGCCTCCTTTGCTACTGGAGAAAATATCACCACCATCACCATACATGAAGCAAGAACTGTCCACTCTGTCACAGGAGATGCCACGGTGACTGATGCCACAGAAGACATGTTCACAAATTGCTCTGAAAATGTCACTGACCCCACTGTCAGCCCTAGAAATGCAAGTGCTGTTGCCTCCGTCCCATGTGACACCGCTACTTCTGCTCTTGGAGAGACAGTGCCTGAAGAAGAAAGTTTTTCTTCTGGAAATGTGAAAAGCATGACCACACCTCTAGGAGAAGCCAGTACCCCACCAGGCAGCCACTCACCTATTGAAGCGATCACCTCTCCTGTGTCATTCAGCATTCTTGCAAATGTCATCCATGGAGACACTGAGTGCATAGACGGGGGGTCAGTAACTTCAAATCTTGACACCATTTTAACATTAGGGGATACTTCCAGGATACCTGAGACAAATATTGCCTTTGGAAATTCCATGACACCCGCCAAATGTCTCCAAGGAACTGACATGCCCATTGCTACTGGAGAGATCATTAGACCTAGAGCCATGACTAGCGTTGGTATCGCTCAAGACCCTAGCATCATCACCTTTGCTCCTGCAGATGATACTATACCAAGGACAAACATCAATGGTTCTAGAAGGAGTATTGCTATAAATGCTGCTAAATACTCATCCAATACGTCTGAAGCCTCTGTCATGTCTGCTGGGGACAACACAATTGGTACAACTGTTGACAAATATATAATCACTACTACCGAACCTTCTGGAGATATCACCACTATTGCTGGAGACACTATCTCAGTCCCTGAAGATAATGCCACTGATGTCGATGTTCCAAGAGATATAATCACAACAATGATCCTTGAAGACATTCACACAACCACTGTTGGGGATTCTACCAACCCAGAAAACAGAATTATATTGAGAAAGGCCTCTGGCTCCATCTTGGAAGACACCAGCACCCAATATGAAACATCTATCCCTGGTCACATAAGACCCTATGAAGAGACATCAACATTCGAAACCCAATCTACACCTATGGCTAATTTGGCCACCAGAAAAAACTTTGGCACTGATGTCTCCAAAGCTGTCATTAGTATAGGAGAAATAACTGCTGATGAAGTCACTAATACTGTAAATGATGCCACCACAGCCTGTAGAAGAAACTCCACTTCTGGCTCTAGAGATATTATTTCTGATCCTGAGAGCATCACTACCAGTGGAGAGACAGTGACATCTGGACAGATCACCACAGCTGTTCTTGAAGACACTGGAAACCAGAATGAGAGCTCAGTGAACCTTGCTGATAAAAATGTCTCCAACGCCACTTCTGGGCCCTCTACGCTTAAAGAAGATGTCATCTTGATCCCTAGGGATGCTGCTGCTCCTGTCACCGTAGCTGGTGAAACGGTCATTTCCCCCAGGCAGACTAGTTCCCCACAGAAATCAACAGATGTTAGCTCAAGTCCGACCTCTTCAGAAGACTCCATTCATGAGACTTCGACTGAGTCAAGACAAATTATCCATCCTCTCTCCACTGTAATTTCTGGCCCCTACTCTGGAGGCACCACAAAAGAGGCATTCACCATTGGGACCAAGGATGGTATTGCTGTGGCACAGACCCCTGAAATCACCACTTCCCCTGAGGAAACTCTCGTCCCTTGTGCCATCGTTGCATCTGAAGAAATCAGCCCTACAGCAGTCACAAGTAACAGTGGACAGTCCCTCACATCTGGTATGACTGTTATCTCAGGAAAGTATGCCACCCCTGAAGCTTCAACTGCCCTTGGAAAAATTACTTTTCCTGGAGTCATTGCTGCCCCTACGAAAACCTTTGCTTCTAAAGGCAACACTAGCTTTACAGAGGCCCCCATATCCAGATCTGTCAGTGACACTTCTATAGCCTCCACCTATGATGCCATCATTTCTCCTGCTGACGCTTCCATTCTTGATGCTACTTTTTCTTCTAGACAGACAGCTGCATCCCAAAATCCTTCCTCCGACAAATGTATTCCCCCTGAAGATACTACTGCTATCACTACCAACAGTACATCTTCCCTTGGGGACGTCACACCTTGGGACAGTGGTAGACCTGATAAGGCAGTTACTTCTGGAAAGGTCACCGCCATCAACATCTGTAGTGAGCTACTAAGTCCCAGAGCTATCACTGCCCCTGCAGAGGCCCTCATATTTGGAGATGTTGCTACCAATGCATCTGGAGACTCCAACACTCCTGACAATACCACACACTGTCCTGAAAATGCAGCTACTACAGTTGCTGAAGATGCCGCCATTGTCTCTGGAAACAACAGCACTGCCCCGAAAAATCCTGTCAACACTACCCTTGGCAAGTCCAATTACAGCTCTACTACAGACACCTCCACTACCATGCAAGGGGGGCTCATCATTGCTGCTGAAAAGACACCCACTGCCAAGCCCAAAGAGACCCCTGAGACCTACATGAAGGAGAATAGTGCTAGCACTCCTAGACACATTAAGACTGTCCCAGAAGATAATCTCATCATTGCCCAAGAAGAAAACACCATTGTCACATCCAGAAAGATAACCGATGATGCCAGTACAGAGAGCCCTGTGGCCACAGCAGAGACCAGTGCCTCTGTCTATGGAGAATTGTCAGCTGCCCCAGAAGGGATCCTCACTGCCATCTCTGACGAGACAAACATTGCAATACTTCAGGAGACCACCACGGACCCCGCCACTAGAGGGCCCTCCATAGCTCTTGGTCAGACTGTAGCCATCAGTCCTGGAGATGCCTCTACTGCCATGGGCCAGAGAAATGCCACCACCTATGAAGATGCCTCAACTGCTTCAGAAAACACACTTATTGGCACCCCAGTTGTTAGTTGTTCAGTAAATACTACCGAAGCCACCACTAAGGAGACCCCCACTTCTGTATATGAGACTACCACAATTATTCACAGAAAAATATCAAAGACCCTCAACATTGCCACGTCTGGAGCAGGTCCAGCCATTAGCCCTGGGGAGACTCCTACTACTACTATCTCTGCAGAAGCTACCACCATCCACAGAGAGGCCTCTCCTGCTGTTGCTAGAGGGAATATTCCCTTTGTTCATATCCCCAAAGAGACTCTCATGGCTGATTCCAAAGAGATAACCTCAGTGTTCCAAGGGAAAAACAATACTGTCAACCCAGGTAAGCAGAATCCAATCTGGGTTTTCTGTGCTAACTGTTCCCGCGTCCAGCTCGCTCGCTCGCTCTCTACCCTTTGCCAAAGCCCAAAGGGGTCTTTATACAACCTAGTGCCACCCAGGAATTCATTGATCTTTGGGATAGCGATATGTGATGGGCCATTGTGAAGCCTAGAGCCAGGTCTCCAGATGGAAGGTGGTCCTTTCTCAGAAAACATGGACAATTGCTGTGGGACTCTGAGTTCTTTCCTGACATCCTTCCAGTCCAGATTTTGTGTGTGCTTGGAGGTAAAAAGTCCCATCCCACTTAGTCAGTTTGGGGCAGCTGTGTGTGGACTGACGTCATAGACAGCCTTTTAGGGCAGTGCTTCTGCCGCTCCAGCAAGTGGGACTTTATTTCCTGAGCAACACCTTATGCCCAAACGTCTTCTGATCAAGAAGAGCTAGGGATGAAGGACTAAGGAAGGGAAGATGATGGATCTAAAGGCCTGAATCTGAGGGTGGAGTTTGTTCAGGGTCGTAGAGCTGGAGCTTATCAGGACCTAGGAGGAGGGGTCAGGTGGAGGAAGAGAGTGAGGTTGAGATATTGCAGGAAGGGAATTGGTTGGTTATCTGCAGAAAAACAAGAAGGAATGAAGCCTTATTGTGGTCCATCAAGCCACACAGTCAATCAGGATTGTGGAGTAGTGGGCTGCAGTACCCAAATTATCAAAATCTAGAACAGCTGGGTAAGGGTAAATTTCAGGTGATACCAGAATGCCTAAAGTGGGCCTTGACTGGCTGTGACACAGCTTCTTCTGTTGTGGGTCAGTTTATAAAATTATCAGTGGCAAAGTTTTTCCTGGAGTATAGCACTTCAGGATGCAAGGGTAAAGATGTATATTTGAATGTTCCCCAATGGGGAAAAACAACAACAACCTCTTTCAATAGAAAAATACCATGATGGAGAGATGATCAAGCTGAACCCTTCTCCCTGCTATGCTTGTTTTCTATGTACAGGTACAGGGAATATTATGTCCATCAGGATTCAGACATGCAATCTCCTCCCACCTGCAGCATGTAATGTTACAGTCAGGGATCATCCAGGTGATGCAGTAGCTGATGTCCATCAGAGACCCCATCTGGCCAGGTGGAGCCCTAAACCTTCAGTAATGGTGGCAATGATAGTGCCCAATGTGCCATCAGTAGGCAGGCAGGGGCCCAGTTGCAGGCATTGCCCAAGGCCCCCCGCAACGCCCCGCAAGAGGCGTAACAAGGGTGGAGCGAAGGCAAGTAGTTCTGCAAGACTCCGTTACACTGGAGTCAGCGGCCCCTCCCCCTTGCTGTTGGAGCCATTCTGGCAGCAAAGGCAACACGCAGGACACTCCCCTGTTGCTGCTGGAATGGCTCCAACAGCAAGGAGGAGGGGCCGCTGACTCCAGTGTAACGGAGTCTTGCAGAACTACTTGCCTCCGCTCCACCCTTGTTTCACCACTGCCTGCAACTTATCACCGGTATTGGGTACAATCTCTAGGACATACATTATCATTTTATTCTGATCATATAGAGATAGAGTATGGAGGATGAGAAGAGAGGGACATGCACCTGACAATTGGGGTGGGGAGCAAAGCTCAATGGTAGGGCACATGCTTTGTATGCAGAAGGTCATATATTTAATCCCTGGCATCTCCTACTAACGACACACAGTCCTATGGTCGATGACTGAAAGATGCTATGCACATGCCCAGAGTCTCATTACTACTTGGTGTGATCCAAGATTGACCCAAGGCACTGAAATAAACAGTTTTCATGGTTGCGCAGGGCAAGCTCTGAATGAAATTTGGGCAAGCCAGCAGAGATTAAACAACTCCTCTTTCTCTACTTGCAGTTGCCCCTCCATCATACTGGTTCATCTTGTTCACCGGAATCCTGGTCATCATGATAGTCCTGGTGGTGGTAGGACTTTGTACGGTAAGCATAAACACTCCACATGGATTATTATTGCTTTTAAGATCTTATATCCATTGGCCAGTTAGTTTGTGTAGATTGTGTAGTAGGATGGTTTGCTAGGTAGAAGGAAAATGCTCCCTCCCTCCTGAATAAGCAAGGCAACTTTTTAAATGGGGTGGAGGGAGGACTGCAATTGAGGTAGCAATTTGGGCCCCATTGTAACTGTCTTTCAACAGGGATCTCAGTTGTCATTTGTAGCCCTTTTCACAACTTTGACGCACAATCTGCAGCCCTGATTCGTCTCTGTCACATAAGATGATAAATTTACATGCATGGATCTCAAAATCTGTATTTATTCATAGCACGCACATAAGCAAATAAAAAATGTTTCCTCTAGTCATATATAATCTTTTACATTATGTAAATAACTGAAATGTACTGGGGCACCTACCCCCAAATGCAACCAGGCTTTGTCTTAAGTGGAGGTGAGAAGTAAGGCATTAAGACCAAGAGGACTGGAAACTTGCTTTTCTAAAAAAAATATGAAAGCTGTTATATCAGGATGCTGAATTATATGCTAGAGATGATACTGGATTTTATATTTGCATGGTAAAATCACAGATGTCCACAAAGAACTACTTATTGTTATTTAATAAGAGCTCCCTCTTATTATATCCATCAGGGACAGCGCTAGGTTTCAGGAACTACTTGGCAAACTGCCGTCCATTGGCTCCCTCCTATCTGGGTGGACCTCCTATGAGAATTGCTCCACCACCACCACCACCACACAAAGACTATGGGGACAGTGGTGGTCTCAGGAATCAGCAGTGGACCCTTCTGGAGGGGGGGCCTGAGCACTTAGCTTCTGCACAACAATGCCGACCCAACCACTGTGATGGACATGAACATTGTCAGATGCAGACATAAAGTAGCATCTAAGGTTTAGAACAGAAGGAAGGAGTTGGGTGTCAGGACTTGAAGGTTCTGTTCCTTTGGCCTCAAAATGGTTGTATTATTTTACACTGAATATAGAATATAACATTGATTCTCTCTCCTCTCTGTGTGCCTCTCCCAGGTCTTCTCTGGTATATAATCTTCATCATGGTCACCTCATCAACATCCTAATCTGACATTACCAAGCTTCAAAACATTTGTCTCCTGTTAACTATGGACACCCTGAAAAAGAGTGCCTGTGGAAGACTTTGGAAGAGACCCTGGGGAAAAGAATCATGTGATATATTTCAGCATTCCAGCTTGCCAGTTGCTCCACAGAACCACAAAGACAGATGTATTTTGGCAGTAAGCATAGTTGTCAAATGTTCTACGTAATTACAGGCTAAAAGAAAATCACACTTAATTTTTTTTAAAAGGCCAGCAGTATTGCCTTTTCTAGGTGACATTCTGCTGACTAGCTTCTTGTAGCGTATAATAAACTCCTGGCTATTTTTTCCTTTCCCCCCACCCCGCTCTACCCCGCTCTGCTCTGCTATCACTCAAATTCATTACAAGAAACAGGTTTGTGTTGTTAGAAATGGTTTAGAAAGGTAATGATTAGTATTGACCAGTAGAGGGAGCAAAAATAAGACAACTGCTTGAAGTTTCCTCAAGTGAAGAGATGAGAAGGTGACCCCCTTTCTAGGCTTTTGTAAGCTTAATTGTTGCTAAGCAGCCTGGGAGGGCTTGTGGCTTCCTTAGGCTACAGATCATGCCAACCACTGTGGGTATTGTGTTTATGAATGCAAAGGAGACAGAAATCTGAGTTGTTGCAGTTGACTGGCTAGAAGCAGTTTTGAGGAACTGCATTGACATGCAGTTGTTGAGTGTGTGTGTGCGAGGGGGGGGAGGGGACCAATGTCATTCTAAGAACAACTAACACAACTTTTCTGGATGCCTGCCTGCTCCGCACTGCTCAGCTTCTATATTTCTAACTACTGTAAATGGGTATATTACAAAAACATCAGTCTCTCCTCACAAGGGAACCAAATGACCTTTTCAAAAAGGTTACCATTGCTGTGAAACAGAGGCATCAGCACACTCAACTTGGCAAGTCACACAGTCAGTGTGCCAATCCATGTCACACAAATTACACCCCAATTACAGAGGCTGTTTGGTGGTTACATTGTAAAATGAAAGGCTGCTATAGATCCAGCCATGCATTTTTATTCTTGTTGGATTGGCAAGTTTTTAATCAGCCACCGAAGCTCTGTCTTTTTACAACAGCGAGCGTAAGGTGCAGAATTAATTTAGGTTTATCTCCATGCTGCAAAAAGCATGATGATTTCTGCACACCGAGCGGCTGTTAAAGGCACAAGAGCAAGCCAGACTGTTTTTTTCTTCCGATCATTTGACAATAGTGCTAACCTTTAATGTGGAGAAAATGCTATAAATATTACAAATTCTATTCACAGCAATGGTTTCTTCTGAGGAAAGGAAGGAACTGCAAAGCAAAAGGAGAAACAAAGGCAAATGACAAAAAAGAAACATATTGCAACTATTCCGATGCCTTGTCTTACCCTGAAGGGCCTTTTTCAGGCCACAGAGATTTGTAGGAACTGTGAGATCAGGTAGCTGCAGAGGTGTTAGGATTCTGTGGATGTAATAAGTGTTTGTGAACAGGGGTGTCACTAGGGGGGTGCAGACTGCACTGAGTGACACCCCAGGGAGGGGTGACATAGGAGAATTAAATAAATAAATGGCTGATGTAAGAAAACTGATCCGTTTATTAAGAGCGCTCTTGGACAGAGTTTCCCTGAGTGGGATGTCTGACAACCCAATACACAAAGTGCCCAACTTTTATGGGAAATCGGGGTAAGACCAATTAGAGGCATACAGTAAGGCCTTCTCATACAGCCTAAGATAGGTTACAAAGAAACTACATATACAATCTAATTAGTGCGGTCTGCTCCTCACACAATCTAATATTGGTTATAAAGAATCTACTTATACAATCTAATTATTACAACTTGCATGAAAGGTAAACCTCTAGAAAGGTCCGTAATTACCTTGGAACTGTTAAGAGGGCTTTTCAACCCCTGTACCAAACTTTGGGGTACCAAAGTATAAGAGGAATTTATTTAAGTGGAGGTTATTAGCTGATGGCAATATATTATGTGAATGCGGAGAAATCCAAGACCCGGTGTATCTGATGGTGTACCGATTATTGCTGGAGTCTTGTACTGTCAATGGTCTACAGCAAGCTAATGACAAAGGTGTGGCAGTGACTACATTTTGGCAGAACAAAGTTTGATCTGGATACGAAATAAATAAACTCCTGTATGAGGTAACTATGAAGGTGATTAAAGCTGCAATCTTAAGCACAGCTACACAGGAGTAAGCCACAAGAAGATCCCTGATGGATCAGACCAAAGTTTAACCGAGTCCAACACTCCATTTCTCACGTTGGCAAACCAGATTGATTCCTCTGAGAAGCCCATCAGCAAGACATAAAAGTCATGCCTTCCCTACTGTCTCCCCACAGCAACTGGTATTCAGAGGTATACTGCCTCTGAACATGGAGGTTCCACACAGCCATCCTGACTTATAGTTAGTAGACCACCTGCCATGAATTGTGCCTAATCCCTTTCTGAAGCTGTCTAAGCTAGTGGCCAGCATCCTATCCCATGGCAGAAAATCCCATTAAAAAGTCTATACAGGGCCCATACAGTATGGGAGGTCAAAAATAGCCTGGGCTGAGAAATGCTTAATTTCTTATGCAAACATTCAGTATTTACCAAGTGAACAACAACATATGCATTGAGCATATCACAACATCTTTATTGATACATACAGAGCGGCATACTAAATCTCACACATGGGGATTAAGAGAAAAGGGTTTCCAAATCAGATAAAGACCACAATCATTAATAAAAGTATTACTAAATAATTAATTAAAAGTATTATAGTTGGTAAAAGCTACAGCAGTAGTGGATGGGTTCAGTTTTCTATACGTTCATCCCACAGGACTACTATCACGTTTAAAGGCCTGTAACAACACGAGAGGGGCGCAGGACCCATATGTACTTCTCCCGTGAACTATTGACATTTAAAAGGTACCTACAGTATGAGGAAAGGTCTGGCACTTCTCCGTCTGGAACTTAAATGTCTTAAGAACATAAGAAGAGCCCTGCTGGATCAGACCAAGGGCCCATCTCAGCGCTGGAGCTGCCAAAACAAAGCAAACCAAATGCTGATCTAGGTTAAAAAACCAGCCGCATGGGCGACCTGGTTTGGGATTTCAGAGCAGCATCTCCAGGAAAGCTGCTAAACGGAGGATCGAGGGGATGAGCTGTACGGCACAGGTGTGGGGTGTCTCAGCCTTATGCAGTAGGGAAGCTGCAAGGAAAAAGAGCAAGTGACACACCTGTAGTAACATGATCAGGAGAGAGAATGACTCAACTCATTGCTGTGAAGGGACCCAATCGGGACTGGGAAGAAGCGGCTTTTAGCCCTCACAAGGCAAATAGCCATCACAGTGGGCGATATAGGTCAGGGCCATTACAGATGCAAACGGTGAGAGCCCCCCTCCCCCAGGGGACCCCAGTCTAGATCCCCTTGGCTGCTATTTACACGACTAAATCAAAACGTACACACAGGGCCAAGTAAAGTGATTCATGTAATGTCTAGCTGGCAGCTTTGACACTGCCCAGTTGCCCCCATAACTCAATATTCGCCACCCCACCAGATGGCAGGCTCACTATAGTGGGGCAGAAAGGGGTGAGAGGTGCCAAAGAGCGGGCCGAGCGGGCGGGCGAGTGCGGCGCTGGAGGCACCGAGCCGGGCGAGCACGGCCCCGTGCTCTCGCCCGGACGAGAGCGGGCCAAGCGCCTGAGCGAGAGCACGGGGCCGCACTCGCCCGGATCAGTACCTCCAACACTGCGCTCGGCCAGCCACTCGCCCGGAGCGTGGCGCCCACTCTCGCTCGTCGAGGAGAAGAAGAGGAGCAGCAGCACAATGGCGACGGGATTCAGAAGGTAAGTCAATTAAATGTATTATTTTACTAGGAAAAATAAATAATTAATTAAAAATGTGGCCGCGCTTCGCGCCCCCTTAGTATTTTAATTTATTTAACTTATTTGATTATTTATTTATTTGATTATTGGTTTAAATAAATAAATAATTAAAAATGCAGGCGTGCTTCACGGAGCAAAAGGGGCGCTTCACACACCCCAAAAGAAATTTTATTTATTTATTTATTTAGTTAGTTAGTTAGTTAGTTAGTTGGGGGGGGGGTGTACCGGTATAAATCTGGTAAGCCTACACCTGCCCATGCTGCAAGTATCTTCAGGAGCCTCACTGTTCCGCAGCAAATACCTGCAGGAGCCTTCCCGTCTCTTGGGATAGGAGGAGACAGAGGGCAACCTGGCAGGGAGGGTGGAACCAGGAAGGGAAGCAGGGATGACAAGCCAAGGCCAGGAGAAGATAAGGAGTGGGCCAGGGATGAGAAGGGGCAGGAGGATGCCTGCAAGAGAGATTCCAGAGCCCTGGGAGGCTGGAGAAGGCCCTGAGGAGGAAGAGGGGAGACACCCTCCCCTAACCCACCAGACCCTGTGTCTTTGATGCCCTGGCTTCAGGCAGCTGCAAATGTCCTTTCTCTGTGTTGATGAAGTTTACAACATTCAAGCGAGACATCAGATCAGCTCTGTGTTGCCGCAATCCTAGACCTGACTGTTCTAAAACTCACCAAAAATACGAAGCCAACCAGCATGAAAAGGAAGAATGCTATGGCCAAGCACAGAAGAACGGTTGCCCACGCTGGGATAATATCACAGGCAGAATAGCAGTCAGCGTTTCCTGAAAATGACAAGATTAAGAATACAGTCAATTCTCGTTATCTGCTAGGGTTAGGTTCCTGGAAAACCTAGTGCAGTGTTTCTCAAACTGTGGGTCGGGACCCACTTGGTGGGTCGGGACCTGATTTCTGGTGGGTCCCAGGTGATGGAAAGATCAGATAAGTAATTGCCATAAGCCCTGAGGCTATTCAAAAATCAGATAGCTGCTAATTGCCCTTCAAAAACTGAGCTCCTGCAGTTTGCAAGCTTGTGTAAATACAGGGAGATAAATGCTTGAGCGTCTCATAAAGCTAGGTGGGTCCCGATACCATCACAGGTTACAAGCCATAAGCAACCTCCTGGATTTAGAAGTGGGTTTTCTCTGTGCCAGGTGCAAGGGAGTGATAACAAGAAACAGGTTATCTTGTTGTCTTGTGCTCCCTGAGGCATCTGGTGGGGCCACTGTGTGATACAGGAAGCTGGACTAGATAGATAGATACCTTTATTGGCATAAACACATCAAACAGACAAACATAAACAAACAACCCAAAAATCCTCCAACAGATCCAATGACAACAACCACAATCCTGCAGAAAATTTCTCCCCCAACTGTCCCACAATTAATCTATACATCAAAACTCATTTCCCGAGTAGCCACCACCACAGAAGCAAAAGTTGCAACATCATCAAGTCTCCCATCATCTTCTGTTGACAGAAGGGCTCGGCGAATATCCGCCTCCATCAGGCCCTGAAAACACGTCAGTATCGAATTAAGGTGTTTCTGACGGAAAGACTCGTGCAGAGAGCATGATAAAAAGATATGCTCAGATGTCTCCACACACTTCATGCCACATGAGCAGAGCCTTGCTGAAACAGGTATTCCTTTGTACCGCCCCCATAAAAGGGCAGAAGGGAGAGCGTTACACCTTGCCAGCATAAAAGCCCTTCTTAGCTGTGGGTTATGCAACTGATATAGATAAGTTGACAGCTTCCCAAACTTTATAGGCAGATGGAGATGCAATGGAGAACACGTTGTATCAGCTGCACTGATTAACTCTTGGCGCTCGACGTCAAGAGTTCTCTCCTTAATAGTTCTAAATGCTGCAGCTAACCCCATCGTGCCTAGCATCTCAATGTCAAGCCCCATCGATTTTAGCTTTGTAAGCAGACTAGAAACCCCACAAGGCAAAGATGTGTCTGATAGTAGGTGGTAAATCAGGCTATCACTTGTCACTTTAAAAAGAATGCCCAGCCAAAATTTGGCAAATCTTAGCCACGCCAATGTATTCAGCCTTATAAGACCGGTTTCAAAGCACAGAGCTGAGTACGGAACACAACGTGGCATACCCAAAATTTTCCTGAGGAAATTAGATTGGATACGCTCCGTGGCTAGGTCTGAAGCCTTGAACCAAATCGGGACACCATATAAAGCTTGAGAGACAACTTTGGCCTTATAGGCTTCCAGAGCAGCCGGGACATATCTGTTGCCCAGAGTAAAATAAAATCTCGCAACTCCTGAAGATGAGAGTTTGGCCAAATTAGAAATGGAGCGGCGATGAAAAGCCCAAGAGTGCCTGTAATGGAATGTGATGCCCAAGTATTTAAACTGGCGGACTTGTTCAATATTGTTGCCCTTGCAGGTCCAGTTATAGATTTTGTATCTATTTGCAAAAATCATAATTTTAGATTTGGCATAGTTAATGTTCAATTTGTTGGCTGTTAGGTATTCAGCACATCTATTAAGTAGCCTCAGGAGACCCACACGAGTACGTGAAAGGAGAATCATATCGTCCGCATACAAAAGCAGCGGTACCTGACAGTTGCCCAAACATGGACAGTGACTGTTTACATCCTCCAGGGCCAGGGCAAGATCATTCAAAAATAAATTGAACAATAGGGGGGCCAAAATGCATCCCTGCTTCACTCCTTTATTAACAGATATGGACTGGGATAGGGCCCCAGTTCGCGGGCACCGCACTTTGCAGAAGTTGTTGGTATAGAGGGATCTAATCAATAGCAGGAGTCCTTTTTCTATTCCTTGTGAACTAAGCTTGTTCCATAACAGTTCTCTGTCTACTGAATCAAAAGCCCCTTTTAAATCAATCAATAAAAGCCACATATAATCTTGCTCTGGATACCCTGACTTGTTTGTCAATTATGTGGGAGAGAATAAGACAGTTGTCAACAGTAGATCTGCCTTGCCGGAATCCTGCTTGTTCTGGTCCAAGTATACTATTCACGTCTACCCAGGCCAAGAGCTTGCTGTACAGATACCTTGCATAGATCTTACCCACAACTGACAAAAGGCTGATAGGTCTGTAATTAGCTGGGGAGTCAGCATCACCCTTTTTGAAGATAGGAACAATAACCGAGGAGCGCCAGTCTTGGGGGACACATCCAGTTTCATTGATCTTTGTGAAGAGAGGGGCTAACAACTGAGCCCACCATTCTGGCTCGCTCTTAAGAAATTCAGGGGGTATTGCATCCAGTCCAGGGGCCTTCCCAGATTTTAGATGACCAATTAGCTGCCTTATCTCTTCTGGGGCCACCGGTGGTCAGACAGGAGGCTCAGAAATTAGTGTGTCTAAACACACTTCA
Source organism: Plestiodon gilberti rubricaudatus (assembly GCA_026170595.1). NCBI lineage: Eukaryota > Metazoa > Chordata > Lepidosauria > Squamata > Scincidae > Plestiodon > Plestiodon gilberti. The sequence continues at coordinate 250,021,009 of JANXHW010000002.1, forward strand.
GGCTGGTAGGATTTATCCAAGAAGATCCCCTCAAAATGTTGAACCCAGGCAGAGGAGGGAATTACCACCCTATCACTTCCCTCAGAGTTTGATGCACCTGAGACAATGTTCCAAAACATCCTACTATTTTTGGATGATATGGCCTGTAGTAGCTTCCCCCATTGTATTTGGTAGAATTTTTGTTTCTTATCGTGCAGTAATTGACCTAACCCTTTCTTAAGATCTATGTATTTGTTTAAATGTCTGGGGTCATTAGAGTTTCTAAAGTCACGGTAGGCCTCACGGATTTGGATCTTCAGATCCTTGCACTGTTGATCAGACCAGACCTTTTTAGTTTCCATGCCCCCATTGCCCAGCAAAACCATTTTACGTCCTAGCTCCTTTGAAAGCCGATCTACAAGAATTTCATAGGAGCTAATTATTACTGTAACCTCCTCTCCCCATAATATGTCAGACAAAGGTTCCGTGCAGTGATCTTCCCTGATAAACTGGTGAAATTTTGCATTAGCCCCACTGTCCCATCGAATTTTATAACTATATTCCGCCGAGAGCGGGGGCATCACTGGAAGACCCATTGCTGAAGCATGTAAGTCAAGAGTCAAAATCAGTGGGAGATGATCACTGCTTATATTATCCCCAATCTGGAAGTCCAACACATGGGACTTCATCATTAACGAAGTCAAGACATAATCCACAACACTCGCACCCAAGGCAGAGATATAAGTGAACTCCCCCGATTTTGGGAAATCAATTAAGCCATTCAGCCAAACCTTGTTAAGGCTGGCACAAAATCTGGCTAAATTTATTCCAGCTGCATTAGAATGGCGGTCCTTAGACTGTCGATTTAACAAACAGATTGGGGGAAGGGACGACTCTTCGTCAACTTCCAAAGCCTTGTAAAAAACATGCTTTGAATTAGCAACTCTGGCATTCATGTCACCCATAATAATAACTTCAGCCCCAGGATAAGAGATTTCCAAAGCCTCCACACAGGACTGGAGATTATCCCAATATAAAGTCCGCTGAGAAGTATTAAGGGAGGGTGGTATATAAACATTGACACAAATTAATTTCATGTCACACACAGACACTAAGGTGGCTTGTACTTTACAACAGCCCGATATTAGCTCCAGTTGCCTTGACTCAAAGCACTTTGTCACAAACGTGACTAAACCCGCAGATGGACGCCGCTTGACATTGGTTTTCGAAGCTGGGCTACAGTACGCATGAAACCCCTGGAGGTATATTTGATCCCTCATCCAAGTTTCTTGGAGTGCTATAATATCAAAGGTCTTAAGATAATCTGTGAGTTCCTTATCTTTTTTCTTTCGACCCCAGCCTGCTATGTTCCATGTGAGAATTCTCAGTGGCTGGACAGAGGATGCATGCTTCCGAGGCAGGTTACTGAGGGCTCAGTCCAGCCAAACTCAGGCACAGTTGAGGCCCAATTGTGTCATAATTGGGGCCCAAAATAGGACCGAGTTAGGCTGCAACTGTGCCTGAGTTAGGCAGGAGGCAAGAGCAGTGGGCCAGGATCGAGGCAAAACTTACCACAGAGGCAGGGAGGCACCTGTGGGGAGCTGTCAGTCTTGTGGAAGGGAAGAGCCCCCTCCTCAGCTCGTCTGTGTGCACCTACCACAGCTGCTGCAGCGTTCGCAGTAGATGGGCAGCCACAGGTGGGCCTGCAGGCACTGGGCATGCGACAGTCAGCGGAAGGGCAGAGGTTGTGCCAGTGCCAGCTGCCCCAGGGCACCCTGGGCATTAGCCACCTGCCGCAGGGGGGAGTGCCACTGCCCTCCCTCCTGCAGAAGGCGATGCCACCCCCAAGCCACGGTGAGGCTGCACGTGGGAGTCATGGGGGGGAGAGGGTGGGAACGTCACACACAAGGGGGGTCTCATGAAGTCTGGAACCGCCTCCGCCATGACATGCCCATGCGCTGCCTGAAGCCCTGGGCCTCCAGGGCCGTGGCTATGCCCACAAAGAAGGCATCCCAGCATGCCTTCTGCTCCGTGCCCCGGCCAAGACCGAGAGATGCCTTGGGCTTGTCTGCTGCGAGCGTGAAGGGCTCACGCAGCTCATCACACCCCCAGATGGGGCAATGTCGGCGCCTCGCGGCAGGCGCTCTGGCGGGGTGCCAGCGTCCATCATCAGGGAGTGGGAGGGGAGGCAGGCACACAGGCAGGCGGACAGGGGGTGCTGGGGAGGGACACGGGTGGGTCAGAAACAGACAGACAACAAGGCTGGTGGGAGAGGGATACAGGGAGAGGGGTCTGCAGAGACCAATAGGGACACAGGGGACACTTCCCAGAAGGAGGCAATGCAGGAACGGGCGCCTCTCATGCAGACGGACCGAGTGCGGAAACGGACGCCGTTGACGGGCGGAAATGGACGCCGTTGACGGGCAGACCGAGGGCGGAAACGGACGCCGTTGACGGGCGGAAATGGACGCCATTGACGGGCGGACTGAGGGCGGAAACGGACGCCGTTGACGGGCGGACACGGACGCCATTGACGGGCGGACCGAGGGTGGGTGAGAGCCCCGGTTGCTGAAAGGGCTCTTCACGGACGTTGGCAGCTGCTGTGTGGTAGCAATCGCCATTGAAGGAATGCCAGTGTGCCTGTTGCAAAGGCCTGCAGGGAGAGAAATCAAACACAGCTGAGTGGTGTGTGACACATAGCATGGTCTGCGCTCCTTCCCTGGGTGTAAGGTGAGCATGACACTGTAAGGGAAGGGGGTCAAAGAGAGAGACAACAACACAACTTGGGGGTCACAACCATGGCAATCCTAGCAATACTGACCTGTCAGTAGACCCTGTGGAGAAAAGAGGGGGGGGAACAGCTGGTGTCTACATATGGGTTACAGTTCCACACTCATGGCATTGTGTGCTCACATTAATACAGGCAGCTATGAGACAAGACATTGGTACAGAGGCATATCATGGCAGGCATTGCAGGCAGACATGAGACATGACATTGGTAAAGAGGCATATCATGGCAGGCTATGCAGGCAGCTATGAGACAAGACATTGGTAAAGAGGCATATCATGGCAGGCATTGCAGGCAGACATTGGTAAAGAGGCATATCATGGCAGGCATTGCAGGCAGACATGAGACAAGACATTGGTAAAGAGGCATATCATGGCAGGCATTACAGGCAGACATTGGTACAGAGGCATTGCAGAGAAGGCATTGCAGGCAGCTATGAGTCAAGACATTGGTGTAGAGGCATGTATCCTACCTATATTTCTCTATGCAAAGAGGCAGAAGTCAGACCACATGTCAGCACAACCCCTGCTCTTACCTGCACTTACCTGCTGGTGTTGTTGCCTGTGGGGGGGGGAGAGGGGCTGGGAGAAAGACATGGGTTAGCAAACACTTGCATGGAGAGAGCTGCCCAGGCACAGGAGTAAACAGTTTGGCCACAGGCAGAACAGCCCTCTCTGCCCTAGAGGGGGGCAGAGAGGAGAGAGGTGAAGAGAAGAGAGAAGTGGGGTGTTAGAAAAGTTTTCAAAGTCCCACTTTGTGGCTGCTGGGGGACAGAACCCCACGCCACGTGCTCAGAGAGAGAAAGAGAGAGAGTGAGTGGAGGTCTGGGGCTGGGCTTTTGTGGGAAAGAGGCTGGGTGGGGCTGGGTGCTGATAGGGTAACTATTTGGTCCGGTTCCAGAGTTAGGCCACAACTGTTCCGTCCTAACTCAGGCCCAACTCGGGCCCAGGGTGTTAGAACGTTTCAGGAGAGGGCTGGTGTGGGTAAGGTAAAATGGCTCCTATGGGTCTCCTCACATTTGGGTCCACCCTTTTTGCTGGCCCAAATTTTGGGCCTGAGTTGGGCTCGAGGGGGCGTGTCAGGGGGTCGCCAGTGTCTGGAACCGGACCAAATTTCGTTACCGCCCCCGTGACGCCCACGGAACGCCCACTTTTAGGCCGCAGTTGTTCTGCAACTGTACCGCGCCCGTCCTGTGCATGCGCACGGCGTCCGTCGTAGATTCGTCCTACGTCCGGCACAGTTACAGCCCAACTCAGGCACAATTTAGGCACAACTCAGGCCTAAAGCACTTGGGCTGCAATTGTGCCTGAATTGTACCGCAGTTGCCTTGGGCTGGACCGGGCTGTGAGTCTTGTGCAAGATTTACAATTTCCAAAGGGGCAAAGGATGTAGATGCTGAGATGATCCGCCCCTGAGGCACTTTAGGTGGTCCTGGGTCCGACGAGGTTGGCAATACCGAAGGAGATTCAGAACTGGGATGATGAATCATCGCCTGTACCGCATGAATGTGAAGGTCAGGCCCTTTCTCTTGAGGCTCCAGGTTAATTGTAGGTTCTTCACAATCTTTAGACTGCGAGCTCACTGTATTTTGTTGTTCCAGATTCGGTTGATCTGTAGATGGACTGATAGTTATCTCATCTACCAGAATTGCAGAGGGTTCACCATTATTACTAAGTATTTCTGCCCTGACTATATCCAGGTATTCCACCAGCGGAAGCGTCAGGAGGATCCAGGTGGAAGTGCTCTCTCGGAGGCATCTGGTGGGGCCACTGTGAGATACAGGAAGCTGGACTAGATGGGCTTTTGGCCTGATTCAGCAGGGCTCTTCTTATGTTCTTATGTTCTTATGATAGAGTGTCATCTTAAAAAGTGGGTTCTGATGCTAAAACGTTTGAGAACCACTGACCTAGTGGATACCGAATTAGCAAATACAAAATCATTGAGTCTGTGGGGAAAATGGGATTAGGTTCCAGGGGACCCTCTTTGCTATACACTTTGTGAACCTTGAAGTCTATGGGCTGGGTGATAGCAGGGGCAGCATCTAGTATACCACATTAGCTCTCATGGAATAATTCCTAACTCAAGCACATTATTATTCCTTCCTAACATCATTATGCAAATATAAAAGACATTGTGCAGTATGGAAAGATGAGACAGAGCCCCTTCTGCCCCTCGCAGATAAGCGAATTCACAGATAGCAAATTTGCATATCAAGAGAACTGATTGTAGATGTGGACCAAACCAATAGCAATTTACTCAATATCAAGATTGTTTAAAAAAAACCAATCAGGTTCTTAGTTCAGATCCACATTACAAGCTAGAGCCAACAGGGAGTTCATTCTTCCCTGCAAATGCCTGTCCAAGATGTCACATTAACCCCTATTTTCCCACTCAACCATGGGCTCCAAGGCTAGGCACTAGCTTGGCTTTGGATGGGAATTACCTTTTATGGCGGGATTCGGCAGGCACAGAAAGAGTTAAATATCCTCTCCACCTGCTGATTTTCCAATACAAATGGCCCCTACAAGGCAAATGCAGCTTTGGGAACCCTGCCTGGGGCAGAGAGTGCATTTATGTCCTAAGGAAACAAGCCCAGCGGCTGCATAGATTTGCTATAGTTGTTGTTTACCTGGAGCATTGCCATCGGGCTCATTAAGGTGGTGCGCGGCATTTCCAGGATCTCTAGTTGTAACATCCTGGGTGTCATCTCCATGGCCTGGTGTGCTTGTCTTTCTAAGGATAGCACGAGTGATCATTCCAGGTGAAAGAGAAGTGAAATGCCCTGGAGGTTCTGCTGGGGTGACATCCTTAAGGAGATCATAGTAATTTCCATGGTCAACACTTGGGGTTCCATCTTTGCTTGTAGCGCCTCCAGGACTTAAGGCAGTTGGGACCGTGGTGGAAGCGGTCTGTTCAGAAGCGGTGATGTTGCTAACACTTCTGGAAGCATTTTTGGTGGCAGTGTAGGAGACACCAGGGGGCGCTGTGTTGGTGACAGCAGCACCTTCAGCAGTGGTACCTTCATGTTCACTGGCAGTTGTCGTGTCCCTGGCAGCTGCAGTTGTGTCTCCAAAGATGGCAACGGACATTATGTTTCTTGGGGCAAGGGTGGTGCTTTGTCTAACAGTGGTACCTGTACTTTTATTGAGAGTTGTTACTACTGCAGAGATGGTGGTTGAATATCCACTAGAGCTGGTGTTTCCTGTGCAGGTTACATCCATGTCGATTGTGCATGGCTTGGTGTTGGGTAGTAGTGTTGCAACAGTCTCACCATTTGTGTTGGCTGGGAGGGTTGTCCTCAATTTATCTGTTGTTTCTGGGTGATAATAGGACACGTAGATCATTGGAAATGACAAGTAAGGATTTCCTCACACCAGCCTCAGCATGAGGCTCTCCTGTGAAACTCCCCCACTTATTTGACCCAACAGGTATTATTTGGCCAATGCTGATCATTAAATTAATAGCTATCTTGTATAGGATGGTCAGCTGACCAGACTCAGCATGCCTGAGATTTCTTTGCTTTCAAGCTATTTGCCCAAAAAAGCAATGGGCAAGTCCATTGTTTAATCCCTTCAGCCAGGTTCTCTTACTATTGAGGGACACTTTACAGTAGATTAACAGATAGCCTTGCACTGAGATCCACCCCCACAGATGCCCAAATCCACCTGGATCTGCCCCAGAGCTATCAACAACTGCTGAGCTCCCTGCCGCAATTGTCATTATGCCATCCGTGTCCTTTAAAGGCATTTTACACAGAATGAAAGGACCGATCCCTGCCCCAAGGAGCTCACAATCTAGTGAGACACAAGGAAAACAACATGGGAAGCGTGAGAATGGAAGTGGGGCACGCAGTTGGAAGAACATGTCCTTTTCCCATTCCATGCACTTCTTAAGGTGAGTTACAGGAAGGAAAGACTAAGGCATGAGGCCAAAGGCTTCAAGGAAAAAGTGGGTTTTAAGAAGGAAGAGAGGAGGAGGCATTGCATAGAAGTTCTGGGAGGCTGTTTCAAGCCAAAGGGGCAGCAAGGGAGAAAGGGTGGAGAGGTTCGAGGGAGCAGGAGACCTTTGGACAATGGAGGGTTATGAAGCTGGAAGAACAACCGTCTATGTGGGCATGACTATGACAGGATAGGAGAGCTGAGCTGTAGGAAGGGGCAAGGCCTTGAAGGGCATAGATGGTAAGGTCAATGGGCTTGTGCTGGACCTGGGAGTGGGCAGGCTATGCATGGATTCAAGAAGGGGCGGGTGGCAGGTGCGATTGGTACAAAGAGCGCATGATGAATGATTTGGACATTAGAGTGCTTGATTGGAGCTGAGAGGACCAAGTTCCGCCCCGGACCTGCCTTACGTTCTGAGAGACCCTTGGCAAGGCTCCCTTAGTGGGGCCTCTCCTGGACCTGTCAGTAGAGAGAGGACTGACTCTGGGACCACTGGGAAGACTGGTCTTCGGACTACCACAAAGGCAATCTACTATGCACAGGGAGGTTCTGATGCGGTAGCATAACCCCAGCGTGCCTTCTGAGGTCACACAGTCACATGTGGCTGTCTACGGAGTTTGAATTGCCGCACAGATAAACAGAAAAAAGTGGATTAGGAGAACAAAAACACTGTAAAGATGTGAAGAGTCAAAGCATGGAAAGAAGAATAGAGGGGCACACATATTCACATATTATGTGAAGAGAGACATGAAAAAAAAATCTGTAAGACACAGAAGCACAAGGTCCCCTAAAAACACAGACACTACGCTGGAAGAAGTGGCCATTTTGGTGCCAGAGGAAGAATATCCAAACGGTGCCCAGAATAAAATAAAATAAATGACAATTTGCTGCCCTTTAACAACAGTACCCCAAGGTTTGCTGTCTTGGGCAGCCTGCTTCACATTGCTGAATGGTAGGCCAGGCCTGACTGCAGCCCAGGTCACACATCAAAAATCCTGGATCTCGGCTCTGCAGGGTGCCTGGAGAAATTTATTTTTGCTCTCATCTGAGCTGCTAGAGAGATTACAGCTCCAATCCTGAACACAGCGGCATGGAAGTAAGGCCCATTGACCTGCATGGGACTTGCTTCTGAGGCTTGCACTGTAAAAGTTGCAATTGTAGGCACTCTTCCAGGAAGTAAGCATTAGTAAGCCCCATTGAACACACATCTGGGATTTTACTTTACTTTACTGGGAGTACCCACGCACTAGATCAGGCTGTAAGCGAAAGAGAGAGCCGTACCTGTTTCTGCAAGACACAAGATTGCAGGGAAGACGATCTTCCACATAGCAGCCAGAACGGGCTCCATTGCACGGACTCAACCAGCCGCCAGTGGCAGGAGCCCTAGTGCCCAGGTTTAATGAGAAAGAGGATGTTTGGTTTCCCATGACACCGACAAGTGTTCCCATTCAAAGTGGAGATGCTTCTGCCTAATGACAGGGCAGCAGCTTGTCAGGCGAGCGGTTAGTGAGACAAGTACAGCTGGTGAAGTGTAATAAACAGTCTAGTTTTTCATGGCTTCTCATTGAAATAAAGCCTTTTCAAACTGGATTTCTCTAGATTTTATTACCACCTTTTTCATTTTATTTCTCTATAAAAGCTTTTTAGAAAATGCAGGAGACACTTGCAGTGTTGGCAAGTGCGTGGACAGTGGCGGCAGGCACCCTCCACCAACCTGCTGCTTGAGGCAACCGCCTCAGTCTCATGACTGGGCCTTCCTTAGGTTTAATGCGTTCTCTGTGGCTGACAACAGTTCATGGCTGGACACATTTCAGAGACAACTCCACATTACAGTAGTCCAACTAGGAACAGGAGGTGGTTACCAAAGCATGCAGCATTTTGTGTGTGTGTTTATCTGGTTTCACATACAACTCCCTCCTAGGATGCAGGAATGGTTTCTTTGGGACAGGGCTCTTGTGTCTTCAACAGTGCTGATGCCGGGGTGCACCAGGCAGTGGAGCAGAATGAGTAGGCTTACCAGATTTTCCGGTTCTAAACCAGGACACCCCCCCCCCACACACACAGTTAGTTAATTAATTAAATAAATAAATTAAAATACATTTTAAAAATTGGGGGGGGGGCGTAAATCTCGTAAGGGCACATAAGGCAGTACTGTACTGCCTCATGCCCTCACGAGATTTGGGCGCTGCCATCTTGGATCTTACAAAATTTTGTGAGATCCAAGATGGCCGCTGACAGGAAAAAAGGTGAGTTTTAAAATTACAAGTCTTGGAAAAGTGGTGGTGGTGGCAGAGGCTTCCACTGGCTGGAACGATCCGGGACTCGAGCCTGGGTTCCAGGACGGTCCCGGAAACTCCAGGACGGATGGGAAACCTATGCCTGCCACCCTTACCCACCAGCTGCCTCCCCTGGCCCTCCCCCTCGTTTCTTGCTCACTGTCCTGACGTCCTCTTCACTGGCTGGGAGTGGAGGATCTTGGGAGTGGGCGCTTCCAGGAACGATCCCAGCAGCATGCCAAGACTATCATGTGAAGGAAGATGGGCCCAGCAGCCCGCGAGCAGATGGAACACTTTGCCCAGTGTGCCAGGGCAGTTCTGGAAGTTGGCAGTGGAAAGGCTGGAACGTCGCCTTGCGCAGGCAGTGGCACAAGGAAGAGGTGGGGTGGGCGGAGGCAGCAGGCTGCGCTGGAAAAGACAGAGCCAGTGTCTGCCTCTCCCCATTGCAAACAGTGATTGTCTTGCTCCAGGCTGTTTAATGTTTTTCTTCTGACCACCAGAGCAGCTTTTTGAACAGATACAACTGAAGCAAAGTTAGAGTATTGCATTCCCCACACACACACACAGTCTTTTTTAATCTGCTTTTTCACCAGACTACAATTCCCAGGATTCCTGATGAAAATCCAGGACAATTAGCATGATACCAAATGTGTACAGCAGCAGAGTGACCCTGCACACTGCCAATGCCACCTCAGGTCTGCTGCCTTTGCATAATTATGGGGGGGAGGAGGGGAGGCAGACTCTTACTGCCCTCCTCCTCATATGGTTCCTTCAGCTGCAGAAGTGCAGGACTTCTCATTTGATTTAAAGGGACCGTGCACATAAAAGAGCTCCATTCACATGGTCAAGTTGCACCTGGAGCATGGCAAGGAGGTGGGTGAACCACTTCCTCCGGCTCAGTTTTGGCAGGTGGAAAGCAGATCAGTGTGAGTTGCATCTGTAGCAGGCTGGAGAGGGACAGTGGCAGGCTGGAGGTGAAGGGCACTCTGAATCGGCTGCCCGCTCGCCCCCGTATAATCTGCCACTGATGCAACCGTGGCAGGCACCTTGCTTAATGGATGCCCCTGAAAATGCGCCTCTCTGCTCTGAACCAGTTGTCCCTTGTCATTTCATAATGTATCTATATTATTTTTCCTGTTTGGGAGAATCCCTCCTGTGCCTCCAGATGGCACCATAAAACCCAAGAATCCTTCCTGAGAACAACACAGGGGATAGTCCACTAAGCTGTTAGTATGAGTCAGATCTCATTTCTATGTATCAGATGTTGCCCCATGACCTTTTAAAATGAGAATGTTGCCAAGAGACTTTGAAAATATGTTTGATGCCAATGACTGGCGAGCAAGAATGGAACATGTGCATGACCAGGACTGTATCAAGGAAGAACGCGATGGCCACGCCGCGTTTGTGTTCCTGCGCCATGGGCCATGCTGTAAAAGGGATTCCCAAGCCATGAGTTATGCCAAGGGAAAAGCCTGATCAGCATTCATAGTTTCAGATGCCATGAACCAAAATGCTCCCAAGCACGTAGGCACATTCCTTCCCCCTCTCCACAGACATAGCCCTAAAGACTTGCGAAGTGACCAGTCTGGCAGGAAGAAGAGGATCCACAAAGATATACTAACACCAACGTCCTCCCCTTCCCCTAGTGTTTTTCTCCCCCCCACAGGTGTACATCCAGCCCAAATAAGGCAACTTACTTTTTCAGCATAGTAGCCACACTAACCCCCTTCTCCTTGCATAAGATATGCATAAAGGATAAGTTGCCAGTTTGCTCTCCCTCTCTTGACCCTTGCCTCCTGAACTCTTCTTCTCTGCATGCCCTCTTGCACCAACCCCCCCTCTTGTTCCCTTGCTTCACCACCACCACCCCTCTTGTTGCCTTGCTTCATTGTGCCTCAGTCTTCCTCCTCTGCGCTTGTGCTCTGCTGGTTGGAGATGCAATAATTCTGGCTTCCAGAAGATGGCACTGAGATGCTGCAGAATCTCATGCATGTGTTGAAGGCATTTTGCCCAAGGGTATATATATATAGTGTATAAGCAACAGGAATTGAACGTATGCACCTGTGGTATGGGAGGAACTCAAGAGTGGCTGCTAGGAATGAATGAGCTTCATAAATGCAGCTGAGAGATTCCAAACACAAAACAACATAAATGCTGAGCCGCACCACTTCTTCCGGCTACAGGGTGGACAAGGGGACGCCCGCCCTGTAGCCCGAAAGGCTTTGAGCACACGCTGAAACAGCATGCGCACGCGGCACGGAGTGACAGGCCGGAACTACACTGCATTGCGGCCGGCTGCGGAGATTCTGACAGCATTTCGGAAGCAAGCGGAGCAGCTGCAAGCTCCCGATGCCGGCGGCGTGCACAAAGCGAGAAAGATGGTGCCTAGCCATCTTTTGAGGAGCGGCTTCGCATAGGCAATACAGCCTACCAATCGGATGAGAGGGGGGATGAGAGTGGCTGCATGCCAACCAGAACTACCTCCAATCACTGTGGAGGTTTTATTTCAAGGCTAAATCCCAGAGGAAACCACAGGACGAGGAGAGAGAAAACCAGAATGGCAGGAAATACTCAAAATAGCCCAAACTCCTGTCACCGTGGAGGTTTATTCCAAGGCGATTAATTGTAACAAGAAAGAGTAGGAACAATCAGAGAGATTTGCGCGTGTGTGGGGGGAAGCGTTTTGGTGCTCGCTTGCTGCTTGCAGCAAGGGAACGGTCTGTTGTGTGTGCACAGGCAGAGCAAAACAATATTTCCACTGCAGACCGATTATGGATTGAAAGCAAAATACTGCTTACGACTGCTCCATGTTGACTCATTCAGAGATGCACGGGAAGTTGAGCAGCACCCGAAACCCCTCAACGTGTGTGTTAAAACGAAATAGAGAGAAATGTGTGAAGCTTGTGGGTGATTTTGTCTCAGCTGCTACGTCAAGATGCATAGGGCAGGGTTGTTAAAAAGTAAAAACCGGCCCCGCTGTAAAGAGCAGACCTGCAAGGTTTTCGGCCAATCAGAGCGCGCTTGTGTTTAACCAATCACAGTTGTGCTTTCTTAAGAAGGCGGGACAGTAGGAGGGACAACAGGTGGGAAGACACTCCTCCAACCAACTCTGCGAGCAGAGACAGAGGCAGGACGCCTCCGCGCCGGCAGCAGTGCAGTGTAGTTCCGGCCACAGACTGGAGGTGAAGGCCACAGACAGAGCAAGAAGACGGAGTGGCCTGGAAACGAGGAGAGTCTAGTCTGGAAGGAGAAGAGTCCAGGAAAGAGAGATCTGACTGCTACTACACCATCAGAGAGTCAAAAGGCGAAGGGACTTTCATTTACTGAAATTTCCCCCCAATCACGATTAGGGCTCATGAACGACAGGCAAGAGAGTGAGGCTACAGTTACACACCCTGGGTAGTCTGCTGAGAGAAGGAAGTTGCAACGTGCTTTACGGCATGCTTGCGATAACGCACAGCCCAGTACCACCGGCGGAGGCCGACATTGGATTGGGCTGTTAATCTATTAAAAAGGAGATGGTTCGTCAGCTAAATTTTTGCATTGGTTGGTTGACAGCACTAATTGTTAGCTTCCTTTCTCCTGAGGGGACAGAAACATGTTTAAATAATTGAGAATCCCTTTGCCTCCCTGCAGAGGCATGGAAAGACTGGAGCAAGCGGAGCAGCAGCTCCAGGCGGCACCGCGGCGCTGGGCAGTGCTGCTCCGCTCGCTCCAGTCTCACAGAGCACGCGCCCGCCCGGTGATGCGGGCGGACGTGCGCGGTAGACGCTCCGGGGCTTTCTCCGGCTCCGAGGCCTTCCCCGGAGCCAGAGAAAGCCCTGGAACGTCCACCACAACCGGCGGCCGGGGCTTTCTGAAGGCGGCCAACTGCGTCGGCCACTATTTATACTTTTTTCTGCACATGCGCAGAACGTTTCGAACGAACGTAGTGGACGCTCCGGGGCTCTCTCCAGCTCCGAGGCCAGGGGAGAGGGCCTCGGAGCGCCCTGGTAAGCCGGGTCCCTCCGCCAGGGTGGCGTGCCCCCCCGAGGCGCCGCCACAGCGAGTGCTCCAGGCAGCACTCGCTGCTGGTACGCCTCTGCCTCCCTGCAAAGTCTCTGCTGGTGAAACACTGTCTTCATTCTCCCTTGTGTCGACTCATCTCCCCCCCGCCCCCAGGATTCATGCTGGGTTTGCCAGAGTCTTCCAGAATAACGGCGACATCTTGAATGCCACATTTCTCACTGGCAGTGGCAACTTCCCCATGAGGTGGGGTGAAGCAACCAGTGTAGATGGTGGGCTGAGGGAGGCAGCAACAAAGGGAGGCAGCGCCCCTTAGCATGAGCTGCTTCCCCTGTCCCACCACCTGCTCAGCTGTTACCCATCGTTTTCTTGCTCACTCACTTTCCTGGCAGAATGAGGAAGAGGAGGGGGATTCAGCTCCTCCTCACTGGTTGGGAGAAGAGGATCTTGGGAGCGGCAGCCTCCTTTCCAGGATCAGTCCCTCCCAGCAGTGTGCCACAAGGCTAACATGTGAATTCATAGGGACCCAGCCAGTGAGTAGGCAGAGACGGAACTCTTTGCCCAGCATGCCAGGAGGAGTCGGGCAGGTCTGGAAGCTGGCAGTGGAAACGCTGAAGCAGCACTGAGAAGAGGCAGTGGCACCGGGTTGAGTTGGGGTAGGCAGAGAGCTGGTAGAAAACCCTGGAACAGACGGACGGAGGGGGAATCAGGAGAGGACATGAGCTGCGTTTGCTGCTCTGTGGAAGCAGAGAAGTCTAGGAAAGAGAGACCTGCCATGCCATCGGCTACTCCAAGGGGGAAGCGATTGTCCATTACTGTAAGTCCTCACTTAAAGTCATTGGGAAAATAGCATAGTAACGCTTACGTTTATCAATTAGCCTATGCGTAAAATTGGTTTCATTATAAGTCATTTCACTTAAAGTTGCAGTTTTCAAGAAGAACCTATTGACAACTTTAAGTGAGGACTTGCTGTTTTGTCATTTCCCCACATCCCAGCACAAAGGATGTTTACAACTAGGGGGGGGGGGCAGGAAACCGATTAACGATAGCCAACTAATGTCCCTCTTTTAACCAATTCATTCATGCAATTTCATTTAAGTGACTGATTGGCAGATTCCCCAAATGTTCCAGTGCTCAGGATTCTGGGAAGCAGCCTGGAGTTTGTTTCCGACATGAGATGCCACGAAGAAGAATAAGTTATGAGAAGCTCAATCTCCATCGTCTGCAGACTCCGCCACCCTCCCGGGTTCAGGGCTCACCGGTGGTTTCTTGCCTTTGGTTATTTGCATGACGGACGTGATCACCAGCAGTTTGGTCTCTTGCCCTCCTCTCCCAACTATCCAAGAGACATTCCCCACCATCACACACCATCCAAGAGACATTCCCCACAAATGTGTTTGGCAAAAACTTGCTGGAAGCATGCAATAGAAACTGGACACAGAGTTTCTGGAGGCTGCTTTATTGAAGTTTTCACCACCACCCCAACTTCTTCATCAGCCCAAGATGACAGACTATATAATAAGCCAGACAATATATCTAGCGAGTTATGATGTCAGGGGGACTAGATGGCAGGATCCAAGGGCCTTCTGTGGGGCTTGAGTCGGATGGGGTGGAGGTTGGAGAGGTCCAGGGTTCCATCTCGTTGCAGAAATTTGATTCACAACACAGAACACGTTTGTTCGGGTTTTTGTTTTGGTCTCTGACACCTTCACACATCCATTTATAAATACAGTTACTGTGTCCCGTTCCTGGAATGGAAGAGAAGAAGACATGAGTGTATCATCAGGATACTGTTGTTCTTCCTTTTGAAAAGGAAGAACAGTCAAGGATTGCACTGGGAGAGCAGCAGCTCCTATACAGGGAGTAACGTCTCAAGCAGGAGCTGGAAAAAGGCAGAGCATGGTCACGCCCACCGATGGTTAACTTGCTTACTTTCGGCACTCCAGGTAGTATTTGCCGGATCCCAAGATTTTTTGCAAAGATAGATCATGTTCCACCAGTGGACAATGGTCCTTTGGGGTTGGCACACCCAGGATCCCCTAGTTCCCAGGATGCAAAGAATGCTGGATTAACTCCTGATCCAGCAAGGCACTTTGCAGCTTCTTAAGCAAAAGTGCTGCTCAGCATCACCTAATATGAATTAGTGTTATCTGAATAGGCTTGCTTGCTTTTTAAATGTAAAGTACACTGGTGAATCCTGGGAATTCTGGGGGGAGGGAATAGAACACTGCAGTCAGTCTGCCCCTAATGTAATATTTCAAATTGGGAGAATAGGTATGCATTCCAGAGAACATAGTTTCCAAGAAGTTGTTTCCAAACAACCTATGAAAATACAAGGACGCCCTGCATCTTACCATTAGAGTAGGTGATTCTCATGCATGTAGTTCCACGAGATGGGACCAGACAGCTCTTTTCTCCAGTTGTACAGCGACCGTCCTCATAATTCAAGCATTGCTGGCATTGTAGATAAGCTGCTTTGAACAAAGAAAAGATTATTACTACAGGAAATCTTGGATCCCGGTTAGTGTGTTGTCCTGGACTGGAGTGGAGTTTTGTGGTGTGCAGTGCAGCGAGTGAAAGGCCTTCGGCTGCAATCCTATGTAAGCCCCATTAAACTCAATAGGACTTCTTTTGAGTAGACATGCACTGGATTGGGCTGTTAGTGAAGGGGCTCAGCTGTATAAGAAAGGCTGTAAAAAGAAGGACATAGAGATGAAGGGTCCAATCCTACCCAACTTTCCAGCACTGATGCAGCTGTGCCAGTGGGGTGTGCGCTGCATCCTGCAGTGGAGGGAGGCAGTTACGGAGACCTCCTCAAGCTGCATTGTAGCTGCATCGATGCTGCAATGTTGGTTAGGATTGGTCCAGAAACCAGAGGTGTGAGTAAAGAGCAGAGCTGAAAGAAAAGATTAGGAAAGAAGGTACTTGCCAAACAACACACTGTTCAGAACCACATAATGCAGAAGAATAGAGAAAGTTATTGTTTGGTTGGTTGGTTGGTTGGTTGGTTGGTTGGTTGGTTGGTTGGTTGGTTGGTTGGTTGGTTGGTTGGTTGGCTGAGTGAGTGAGTGAGTGATTGTGCTGAAAAGAGTGTCTTATGGTAAAATGCTCCAATCTGGTCAAGAACCTGAGCAGGAAGCCCCATCATATGATAACTAGTCAAATGCACCTGAAAGCATCCTCATTAGGAAGGAACCCACACACAAAATCATGTAGCAGGCGAGACATCATTTTCCAGACCTGATCTCTTTTCAGCTGGTCAGGAAATATAGATTGTAATTTTTTTTCAAAATATAGACTTTTAAAAAAATTAAAAACAGTCATACTACAACACAGAAAACAATCTACCTACTAATTAAAGTTAGAAGTACATAACGATATACACTTCAACTAAAACACCTCTAGCAAAACCAAATGGTACAATTTTACCACTGTAGAAATTATACAAATTAATACAGAGTAATACAGAATGTTACACAAAATGTTACTTAGAATCCCTTCACGTTATAGGGGAAGGGGGTCGTGCCCTCCAGCCACGCCCACCATTCATTCCACCTGTCCCTGCTGTTCCTAAGTTTCTCATAGGCCGCTACCCCTCGGACTCGAGAAACCACAAAACAGACCCATCCCTGCGTGTCGGTGGACTTTCCCTGCTTGAATTCTCTGCTCCATTGGATCGACAGCACTAACAGAACATACAAGTTTATTAAGCTGGTCATACAAGCTGGTCAGGGCTGGGGCTGCAGGACTGGGGTGAGAGGAAACTTCCCATAAAGCCTGGCATCTTTCATGCAATTATCTCCTCCGGTGTGCTGTCCTGAGGATCAGACTTGCACTTATCCCCACTCCACACCCAGGTTCTCCCAACTTCTTCTCCCAACCATCTTTTGGACAAATGACATCCCGTTTCCCAGGCAGGACTCACCAGAGCTCACGGAGAGCAGAGCAGCAAACAGCAAAGTGAGGAGAAGAATCTTGTTCATCGTGCTGGTCGTCACAGGCGAAGCTGGGGATGCAATCGAGGCAAAGAGAGGAAGAGAATCACCTTCAGGTCAGAAAGCTCTTCTCCGGATAACTCAGGACAGCTCAGTGCTGATCATTTATCCTCTCCGAGGCACTAGGAAGAGCCAAGCTGTGAGGCAAGAGGCTCATCTTGTGCCTCTAACTGGAACAGTAAGACTTTGTAATGTGCTTCTGAGACTCTATATTCTAATCCTTGGGAGCCGTCTTGGCAGAAACCCTTCGTGTTCAGCCCATTTCTCAGCATCAGGAATGTGGACGTGTTTGGCTTTCTAACCATATGCAGTAAGTCAGGGTCTCTGCTACTGAGCTACAGCCCCTCTCTTGAAGTGGGCGCCATAGTTCAAGCATAGACCTAACAGGGGGTTGAAAATGCTGCACTGATGTTTGCTGACATCTTTCCAGCTTTGCTCAGGAGATGCTGACCAGCAGCCCAACGTGCTCCCTTGAGGCTCTGCAGGGCTGGTCTAAAGAACAAGGGAAAAGCCAGGCCAGGGTCACCATGGTCAGGTGGGCAACGTATGAGATGGGATTTGGCACAGGCCAGGCGCAGTCTGCATCAGGCTGTTTTTTGCTTCTTCTCAAAGGAGCACAGAAGGGCACAACCAAACCATGGGGGGGGGGGGCTTTAACACTTCCCATCCAACATCATTCCAATCAAGATCACACACCCCATATTATTTCCACTGAAGTCATGGAGCCTTAGAATACTAAGGTTGTAAGGGACCATAGAGAGGTCATCTAGTCCAAGTGCTACAGCATGACTGACTGGTGCCTTTCCAGCCTCTGCGTGAACACCCCCAATGAGGGAGAGCCCACCAGAGAATAGTTCGCTTTTACAGTTACGGAATACTTCCTACTGTATAGCATAAACCTTCCTTTCTGTACTTCCAACCCATTGGTTTCAGTTCTCCTCTCAGGAGCCACAGAGACCACTTGCTCCCCTTCTTCTGTGAGACAGCCCTTCACATGTTTGAAGATGGCAATCATATTCCGCCCCCTAAGTCCTCTCTGTTCTGGGCTAAACATACCAAGCTCTTCTAACTGTTCTGATAGGCCTATTTCCTTACCCCTCACCACCATAGGGGTCTGCTCCTCCGAACCCCCTCCAGCTTCTCCATGCCCTTCTTAAAACGTGGTGCCCAACTGTACCTGCTCTGACTAGTAGAGCGAAACGATTACTTCATGTGATGTGGACTTTAGGACTCTGCTAATGCAGCCCACAATTGCATTCGGTTTTTTGTTTCCTTGCAGCCACATCGCACTGCTGCCTCATTTCCGCTTATGATCCACTCACCCCTGGCGTCTTTTTAAACAGCTTGCTCCCAAGCCAGGTTTGGGCCATCCTGTCCTTCTTCCTCTGATTGCTTTGTACCTACTTGCAGGACGTTCCGTTTGTCTCCCTTGAACTGCATCTGGTTGGCGTCGGCCCAACGATGAAGCCTGTCCAGATCATTTTTAATACTATTCGCTCACCCAGGTTGAGAGCTACACTCAGCTGTGTGTCATCTGCCAATTTGATCAGCATCCCCCCTTCATCCAGGTGATTTATTAAAAATTTGAGCAGCACAGAGCCAAGAAAGGGTCCTATGGAACTCCACTCCACATGGAATCATTGAGCAGCACAAGTACCATCTAGCAGCCCACACTTAACCCTGTTCTCCACAAGGATATGACGGGAGATTTTGTCAAATGCTTTGCTGAAATCTAGCTGTACTATGTCAATGCTGTTCCCAGGGTCAACCAGACTAATCAGAATCGCTCTATCAAAGGAGATGAGATTAGTCTGGCACAACTCGTTCTTGACGAACCCCTGCTTGGTCCTACAAATCACGCCAGAACAAAGCTTTCTCATCTTCCAGGCAATCAAAGAGGGCACAGAATTAGGACAAAGATCTGTTCTAGAGCAGAGCGCAGGGACTTCTCCTAGTCTCTGCTGAAATACTGATGCAGAAGCAGGAGCACTCAGGGGCTTCCATTCAAACGTCTTCCAAAAGGGCTTCCACCAAGAAGAAGCATTGGGCTCAATACAGGAAACTGAGAAATATGCCTCGAGTAATCCGTTAATGTCTAGGCCAGTGGTTCTCAAGCGTTTCAGTCTCTGCAGCGCTTTACACTCCTAAACAGAGTTTTGGGGAGCCCCGCTGGCAGATGTGTGGAGTCTCAGGGTTCCCCGCATGCTGCATGGAGTGGTACAGCACTGAGCAGATGGCAGCCGCTTTGGGAGTGTTTGTGGAGCCCCTGAAGGGGTCTCAGGGAGCCCCAGGACTCCCAGCAGCACACTTTGAGAAACGCTGGTTTAGGTCATTATCTTTCTCAATCCGTCATCTAGGAGTAACTGCCCAATCCTATCCAAAACACCACGCTGGCGGAACACGCATTCCACCAGCGGAAGCATCAGGATCCAGATGGAAGTGCTCTCTTGGAGGCATCTGGTGGGGCCACTGTGAGATACAGGAAGCTGGACTAGATGGGCCTTTGGCCTGAGTAGTATAAATACATACCTTTCGTCAAACGTCCTTATCTCCCCTTATCTGATTAGATAAGATCTCGGGGTCCCCTGTACCCCAAATTTTTTGGGGTACCCCGCACCCCAAAAGTTTTTGGGGTCCCCTGCACCCCCTTAAAAATTGGGGTCCCCGTACCCCAAATTTTTTGGGGGGCCCTGTACCCCAAACTTTTGTTTTGCGTGCTAGGTATGTCATGTGGCCCCTCTACGTGTTCGGGGCGGTGCCCTCGACCAATTGGGAGAGGTTTCAGACCTCTAGGCCCCATGACGTGGGATTTATAGGGTATTTTGCGACGGTCGGGTTATCTGCGACGGCATGTTGGTTTCGGGGTCATGTGCCCCCCTACGTAGTCGGGGCGATGTCCCCCCTGCCCAATAGGAATCGGCTTCGCCCCTGTGACGTGTTGGGCGTTGGGGCGTCCCGAGAACATGCCCGGGCATGTTCTGACTGCCGGGGTAGCTATTTAAGCTTCCGTGCGTGGAACAAGCCCCACACCGTGCACCGTCCTGGACTTGCCGGAAATGGAGACTCCCAAGAGACCTGCATCAGTGCTCGGAACACCCCCACAGGCCCCAAAGAAGAAAAGACGAAGATACATATCAACTGACTCCGATGACTATCCTAGGCCTTCTTTGGGGCTTCTTTATAAACTAGCTTGGGATGACCCCGCGGCGTGTGCCTCTGAAGGGGATTCAGTGAGTGAGCCTCAGCGTCCTGTGGTAAGTTATGCTTCTTGGCTGTGTGTGGGGTGAATATGCTGTTTGAGGGGTAAACATGTTTTTAAAGGAATTGTAATGCTTTTTTCTACAGATCAACCATGAAGAGGTAGTGCATCAAGAGCCCCAAACAACTCTGAAATATCTCTGGGGGTTCCAAAACCTTCCAGATGGATGCTGTTCAACCCCGCAAGCCCGGCGTAACAACACGAAATCCATAATGCGTGCAACCGTTTATGTGGTCGTCAAGCATTGCCTCGTGAAAACAATGATTGCAGAGTGTGAAGGGTGCGAAATCGAAGCTGGCGCACAAAACTCGCATCAGTGCACTTCCTGGACTCAGGCTGATATTGATGCTAAACTGAAAAAAGTTATGGATGGTTTATATCTCCAAAGCCTCATACAATATGTGGTGTGTTTTGCGTACGCAGTGCACAGTTTAGAAGTGACACAGTTCACATTTGATTACCTGCTGTGCCTCATACAATTTTTACAAAATGCAGAAAACCCCCAACAATCTCTTGAACAAATCCTCCAGACTTCTGATAAAAAATATATTGAAAAATTCGAAAGTATAGTTAAAACATTTCACTATACTAAATTTCTCTCTAAGAGAATCCTGCCTGTGTTGATGATGTAAAAATGTTTTGTGGATGGAAAAAAATTCAGATCACTCTGTAAAATATTCTTACGCTGGCTGTGTAAAAAAAAAAATGTATTAAATAAAACAAGTTGGTTTTTAAAAAATACTAGTTAGCTGTTTTATCTTTCATCCTAGCACATGGCCACATGGCTGCAGGAGGGGGGGGGGTTTGGGGTGCACCAGCCAAACCCAGAGGAAGGTTTGACGCACTGGAGGGTGACCTGGCCCCCTGGGGAACACTTGGACAAAGGATTGCCAAACGAGAGGTTGACCTGTCCCCCCGAGGAACACTAGAGGAAAGACTGCCCAGGTTGACCTGTCCCCCCTGGGAGCACTTGGGGAAGGACTGCTGGACTGGAGGTTGACCTGTCCCCCCGGGGGGAACCCTTTGGGGCGGATGTGGCCTTGATGATCCCCCCTGCCGCCGCCCCCCCACAAGCGCACCCCCAACAATAGTTTTCAGCATTTCATACAAAATATAGAGGCCGATTACCAGGCCTGGTTATATTACAGGCCTTTTTTAAGGCACCATTCCTAATGAGATCCATTATCTCCCTGTCACACGTGGTCTTGAAAAACAAAATGTTTTTGCATTATTGCCTTGCATGTAAGCCTTCTGACAAAAAAAGCATATTAACAATTTATGAAAACATCTGAAATCCACATTGTTTTAGGTCAGTGTGTGTGTTTGGTTTTGTTTAAGACAATGTTAAAGAGTCATCATCACAAGGTTTTTTTTTAATTTGGGTTGCAGGAGGGGGGGGAGAATTGCATTAGAGTGAGCAAGGGATTATTCTATATCTGTCCTTGTGAAAAAATAAAAAAACACCATTCTGCTGACCATGTAACCATGTGTGAGAGATGCGTGCATAACACCTTATTAAAAATACAAATTTAAGAAATAGTTTACATCATTTTATACAGAGCTGTGTGGCTAGTTACCAGGGGCCGGGATGCCCTGCAGGCCATTTTTTTTTCTGCTACACCATGCCTTATCTCATTGTAACATATGGCTGGTCAACTGTCACAACACATGTTTTGACCTTTCCTAGAAGGGTGGTGGGCAGTGCCTTGCAGAGAGGGGTGGAGGAGAGGGGCTGAATGACGTAGAGATGGGTTGGACTATACTAAGGGTGGACAAGCAGCATTTTTTAAAAAATAGCCAATCAGAGAAAAGGCGCGAAGACGGGTCCAGTCAGAGAAGGACAGGGGTGGGTGGGTGGGAGGGTTTTTCTGAGAGCGGGGTGTGGGGATAAAAGCAGGCGGCCATAGGGGGCTGCTTCCTCTTCCACATGGTCGCATTTTCAGAGTAGAACTCAAACTGTCTGTAGGTGAGTATGTCTGCCACGTGTTCTCCACATGGCTTGATATGGCGCATGTGCTGTCTATTTCAAGGCATGGGCCCCGCTGCATGTTTTCTTCCTTTTCCTGCTTGTTTTGTTTTCTGGTATCTGCATGCCCTTCCAGTTTTTTGTTTTGTTTTGTTTTGTAGAAACGTTTGTGTGATTATAAATATTGTAGTTTTTTTTAGTGTGGATGCTTTTTTAAGATGCGGGTTTTTTTAAAACTAAATGCTGGGCTTTGAGGAGCATGTGATCTCACTGTCCTGTATTTTTCCTGCCGTCCTACCATGGTCTAAGCTTTTCTGCATGATGTTTTGAAACTAATTGCTGATTTTTGGAGGGGTGGGGTGGGGTGGGGAAGCATGTGCTCTCTCTCTGCCATGCGGGCAGGCCACACCAGTGGGGCTGGTTGCTTGCACGGGTCTAAACTTTTGCAAGTGTGTGTGGGTCTAAAACATGGTATTTTTGCTTTAAGCGCTGTTTTTTAAAATTAATTGTTTGCTTTTGGGGGGGGAAGGTGGGGGTCATATCTGCCTCCATGTGTTCAGATGCATATATGTGTTTGTTTGCCTGAGCTATCTGCGTGGTGGTTTTAAACATGTCAATTGCTTTTAAAGCTAATTGTTGGACTTAGCGGACATGTGCTCTATCTGTCCTGGGTTCTGTTGGTTGTATTGGCCTAAGCTTTTGCTTGTAGGGTCTAAAACATGGTATTTTGCTTTAAGTGCTGTTTTTAAAATTAATTGTTTGCTTTTTGGGGAAAGGCGGGGGCATGTCTGCCTCCATGTGTTCAGATGCGTATATGTGTTTGTTTGCCAAAGCTATCTGCATTGTGGTTTTAAACTAATAGCTGTTTTTTTGTTGTTGCTGTAGTTGTTGTTTTTGGAGGGGGGGGGAAGCATGTGCTCTCTGTCATGCGCTCTGTTGTTTGTATTGGTCTAAGCTTTTGCATGTGTGTGGGGTCTAAAACATGGTATTTTTGCTTTAAGCGCTGTTTTTAAAATTAGTTGTTTTGCTTTTTGGGGGAGGTGGGGCATGTCTGCCTCCACGTGTTCAGATGCATATATGTTTTTTTGTTTGTTTGTTTGTTTGCCAAAGCTATCTGCGTGGTGGTTTTAAACATGTCAGCTGTTTTAAAGCTAATTGTAGGGGCTATGGGGACATGTGCTCTCTCTGTCATGCGCTCTGTTGCTTGTGTTGGTCTAAGCTTTTGCACGTGTGTGGGGTCTAAAACACGGCAAGTGTTTTTAGACGTGGCTTTTAAAATTAATTGCTTTGCTTTTTGAGGGGAGGGGGGGCATATCTGTCTTCACGTGTTCAGATGCATATATGTGTTTGTTTGCCAATGCTTTCTGTGTGGTGGTTTTAAACATGTCAACTGTTTGAAACTAATTGCTGATTTTTGGAGGGGGTGGGGTGGGGTGGGGAAGCATGTGCTCTCTCTCTGCCATGCGGGCAGGCCACACCAGTGGGGCTGGTTGCTTGCATGGGTCTAAACTTTTGCATGTGTGTGTGTGTGGGTCTAAAACATGGTATTTTTGCTTTAAGCGCTGTTTTTAAAATTAGTTGTTTTGCTTTTTGGGGGAGGTGGGGCATGTCTGCCTCCACGTGTTCAGATGCATATATGTTTTTTTGTTTGTTTGTTTGTTTGTTTGCCAAAGCTATCTGCGTGGTGGTTTTAAACATGTCAACTGTTTTAAAGCTAATTGTAGGGGCTATGGGGGCATGTGCTCTCTCTGTCATGCGCTCTGTTGCTTGTGTTGGTCTAAGCTTTTGCACGTGTGTGCGGTCTAAAACACGGCAAGTGTTTTTAGACATGGCTTTTAAAATTGTTTTTGCTTTTTGAGGGGGTGGGGGGTGGGGGTCATATCTGCCTCCACGTGTTCAGATGCATATATGTGTTTGTTTGCCAAAGCTATCTGCGTGGTGGTTTTAAACATGTCAGCTGTTTTAAAGCTAATTGTAGGGGCTATGGGGACATGTGCTCACTCTGTCAGGCGCTCTGTTGCTTGTGTTGGTCTAAGCTTTTGCACGTGTGTGGGGTCTAAAACACGGCAAGTGTTTTTAGACGTGGCTTTTAAAATTAATTGTTTTTTTGCTTTTTTGGGGGGGGGGGAGATGGGAGCATGTCTGCCTCTACGTGTTCAGATGCATATATGTGTTTGTTTGCCTGAGCTATCTGCAGGGTGGTTTTAAACATGTCAACTGGTTTTTTTGTTTTGTTTTTTTGTTTTGTTTTTTGTGAGGGGGAAAGCATGTGCTCTCTCAGCCATGCGGGCTGACCACACAGGCTGGCCAGGGCCTGGTTGATTGTATGGGTCTGCGTGTGTGTGTGTGTGTGTGTGTGTGTGTGTGTGTGTGTGTGTGTGTGTGTTTCTACGTTCTCACAGCTTTACCATGTGGGAGGCATGTTTATTGTAGTGCTAAAGCTACATTTTAATTTGAGGGGATGGATCTTCAATATTTTCTATTTTACATGGGGTTTTTTTTTTAGCAGTGTAACCTGCTCTTTCTCTTTTATTTTTATTTTTTTTTAAATATCTTTGCAGTGTTCAAGAATGGATGATGGAGATGGCTTTAGTGACTCGCAACTCGATGGTGAGAGTCATATTATACATATATATTTGAAATATTTCTTTAGTTCAACACAGACGAGTGTTTTTTAAGGGTTGGCTCACTGTGTCTCTTTTTCCTTTTCTAGTTGTTTTTGTTTCCACACTCAGTGAAGCACTGTTTGGTTCTCCAAACCCCGGTAATTCTATCTACTTTTTTTTTTAAAAAAAGCTAAAACAGCCTTTTTCCTATTTCAGCACATGCTAAGCATTATTTTATTCTGTAGATACACCCCAGCCACAGAGGGCCCCTGCTGTAAAGGCACCCTAACCCCAGAAGGCCCCAATTCCCACAAAGCCACTATGTAAGTGTGTGTGTGGGGGGGAGTGGGATGGGGTATGGGGTGTAGGTATCACAATTAAAAACCATATTTTTCTCCTTGCAGGTTCTAAAGTAGGACCATATACTTTCCGCAGAGGTGAATTAATTTTTAAAAGTGGTTTACCCACCTGCCCCCCTTTTTTCTAGGAACAGCCTCTACCCCCCCCTCAACCAACCAGTCCATCCATGCAGTTATTTTTTTAAAAAATGTTTTTTCACTGCTTTTCAGTTCATGACGGGCAAAACACAGGAGTACAGCCTTCAACCATCAGCACGCCGCAGCAAGGTAAATGTATATAGCTCTTTTTTTTTCTTTTACTAGGAAACCCCTCACCCCCCCCACCCCCCAACCCCTTACAAATTAAAATGGGTTTTGTTTTTTTTATTCCAGCTGCTGCACCCCAGGCTGCAAGCGCTTCGACCAATGCTCTTTCAAGAGGTGATATACACCCCATCCCTATGGTTTTGTTTTTGTTTTTTTTGCAATCAAACGTAAATAGGTTACAGGTTTTTTTTTCCAACACATCTCCCCTCTTTCAGGAAGTGAAATTCCCACAGGGTGGCCTGCAGATCCTAGAAATGTCTTTCGTAGAGGTAATATACATTTCTTAGTTTTTAAAGGTTTTTTTACCCACACCACCATCGGTGGTAAAGAGCTTAATTGTTTTTCTTTATTCTAGATGCTGCACCCCAGCCTGCAAGTCCTTCTACAAATGCTCTTTCAAGAGGTGATATACAGCCCCTCGTTACTATTTTTTTGCAATCAAACCGTAAATAGGTTACAGTTTTTTTTCAACACATCTCCCCTCTTTCAGGAGGTGAAGCACCCACAGGGAGGCCAGCAGATCCCAGAAATGTCTTTCGTAGAGGTAATATACATTTCTTAGTTTTAAAAGTGTTTTTTTACACCAGTCCCCATCAGTGGTAAAGAGCTTAATTGTTTTTCTTTATTCTAGATGCTGCACCCCAGCCCGCAAGTGCTTCTACAAATACTCTTTCAAGAGGTGATATACAGCCCCTCATTACTATTTTTTGCAAGCACGCCGTAAATAGGTTACAGTTTTTTCAACACATCTCCCCTCTTTCAGGAAGTGAAATTCCCACAGGGAGACCTGCAGATCCCAGAAATGTCTTTCGTAGAGGTAATATACATATATACATTTCTTAGTTTTTAAAGGTTTTTTTACCCACACCACCATCAGTGGTAAAGAGCTTAATTGTTTTTCTTTATTCTAGATGTTGCACCCCAGCCTGCAGATGCTTCGACAATTGCACCCCAGCCTGCAGATGCTTCGACAAATGCCCTTTCAACAGGTAATATACACCCAACCCTTATGGTGGTTTTTTTTTTTTTTTGGCAATCATACCGTAAATAGGTCACATTTTAACAGCCCCCCCCCTTTCAGGAGGTGAAACACCCACAGGACGCCCTGCTGCGGACCGAGAAGATCCCAGAAATGTCTTTCGTAGAGGTAATATACATTTCTTCTTATTATTTTTTTACCCCCATCCCCATCTATGGTAAAGAGCTTAATTGTGTTTTGTTTGTTTCTTTGTTTCAGGCGAACATGGCCAAAAGAGGGGAGATGTGTTGAAAAAACTGTAACCTATTTACAGCGTGCTTGCAAAAAATAGTAATGAGGGGCTGTATATCACCTCTTGAAAGAGTATTTGTAGAAGCACTTGCGGGCTGGGGTGCAGCATCTAGAATAAAGAAAAACAATTAAGCTCTTTACCACTGATGGGGACTGGTGTAAAAAAACACTTTTAAAACTAAGAAATGTATATTACCTCTACAAAAGACATTTCTGGGATCTGCTGGCCTCCCTGTGGGGAGGGATCCATCCCCTCAAATTAAAATGTAGCTTTAGCACTACAATAAACATGCCTCCCACATGGTAAAGCTGTGAGAACGTAGAAACACACACACACACACACACACACACACACACACACACACACGCAGACCCATACAATCAACCAGGCCCTGGCCAGCCTGTGTGGTCAGCCCGCATGGCTGAGAGAGCACATGCTTTCCCCCTCACAAAAAACAAAACAAAAAAACAAAACAAAAAAACCAGTTGACATGTTTAAAACCACCCTGCAGATAGCTCAGGCAAACAAACACATATATGCATCTGAACACGTAGAGGCAGACATGCTCCCATCTCCCCCCCCCCAAAAAAAGCAAAAAAACAATTAATTTTAAAAGCCACGTCTAAAAACACTTGCCGTGTTTTAGACCCCACACACGTGCAAAAGCTTAGACCAACACAAGCAACAGAGCGCCTGACAGAGTGAGCACATGTCCCCATAGCCCCTACAATTAGCTTTAAAACAGCTGACATGTTTAAAACCACCACGCAGATAGCTTTGGCAAACAAACACATATATGCATCTGAACACGTGGAGGCAGATATGACCCCCACCCCCCACCCCCTCAAAAAGCAAGAACAATTTTAAAAGCCATGTCTAAAAACACTTGCCGTGTTTTAGACCGCACACACGTGCAAAAGCTTAGACCAACACAAGCAACAGAGCGCATGACAGAGAGAGCACATGCCCCCATAGCCCCTACAATTAGCTTTAAAACAGTTGACATGTTTAAAACCACCACGCAGATAGCTTTGGCAAACAAACAAACAAACAAACAAAAAAACATATATGCATCTGAACACGTGGAGGCAGACATGCCCCACCTCCCCCAAAAAGCAAAACAACTAATTTTAAAAACAGCGCTTAAAGCAAAAATACCATGTTTTAGACCCACACACACACACATGCAAAAGTTTAGACCCATGCAAGCAACCAGCCCCACTGGTGTGGCCTGCCCGCATGGCAGAGAGAGAGCACATGCTTCCCCACCCCACCCAAAAATCAGCAATTAGTTTCAAACAGTTGACATGTTTAAAACCACCACACAGAAAGCATTGGCAAACAAACACATATATGCATCTGAACACGTGAAGACAGATATGCCCCCCCTCCCCTCAAAAAGCAAAGCAATTAATTTTAAAAGCCACGTCTAAAAACACTTGCCGTGTTTTAGACCCCACACACGTGCAAAAGCTTAGACCAACACAAGCAACAGAGCGCATGACAGAGAGAGCACATGTCCCCATAGCCCCTACAATTAGCTTTAAAACAGCTGACATGTTTAAAACCACCACGCAGATAGCTTTGGCAAACAAACAAACAAACAAAAAAACATATATGCATCTGAACACGTGGAGGCAGACATGCCCCACCTCCCCCAAAAAGCAAAACAACTAATTTTAAAAACAGCGCTTAAAGCAAAAATACCATGTTTTAGACCCCACACACATGCAAAAGCTTAGACCAATACAAACAACAGAGCGCATGACAGAGAGCACATGCTTCCCCCCCCCTCCAAAAACAACAACTACAGCAACAACAAAAAAACAGCTATTAGTTTAAAACCACAATGCAGATAGCTTTGGCAAACAAACACATATACGCATCTGAACACATGGAGGCAGACATGCCCCCGCCTTTCCCCAAAAAGCAAACAATTAATTTTAAAAACAGCACTTAAAGCAAAATACCATGTTTTAGACCCTACAAGCAAAAGCTTAGGCCAATACAACCAACAGAACCCAGGACAGATAGAGCACATGTCCGCTAAGTCCAACAATTAGCTTTAAAAGCAATTGACATGTTTAAAACCACCACGCAGATAGCTCAGGCAAACAAACACATATATGCATCTGAACACATGCAGGCAGATATGACCCCCACCTTCCCCCCCCCCAAAAGCAAACAATTAATTTTAAAAAACAGCGCTTAAAGCAAAAATACCATGTTTTAGACCCACACACACTTGCAAAAGTTTAGACCCGTGCAAGCAACCAGCCCCACTGGTGTGGCCTGCCCGCATGGCAGAGAGAGAGCACATGCTTCCCCACCCCACCCCACCCCTCCAAAAATCAGCAATTAGTTTCAAAACATCATGCAGAAAACTTAGACCATGGTAGGACGGCAGGAAAAATACAGGACAGTGAGATCACATGCTCCTCAAAGCCCAGCATTTAGTTTTAAAAAAACCCGCATCTTAAAAAAGCATCCACACTAAAAAAACTACAATATTTATAATCACACAAACGTTTCTACAAAACAAAACAAAACAAAACAAAAAACTGGAAGGGCATGCAGATACCAGAAAACAAAACAAGCAGGAAAAGGAAGAAAACATGCAGCGGGGCCCATGCCTTGAAATAGACAGCACATGCGCCATATCAAGCCATGTGGAGAACACGTGGCAGACATACTCACCTACAGACAGTTTGAGTTCTACTCTGAAAATGCGACCATGTGGAAGAGGAAGCAGCCCCCTATGGCCGCCTGCTTTTATCCCCACACCCCGCTCTCAGAAAAACCCTCCCACCCACCCACCCCTGTCCTTCTCTGACTGGACCCGTCTTCGCGCCTTTTCTCTGATTGGCTATTTTTTAAAAAATGCTGCTTGTCCACCCTTAGTATAGTCCAACCCATCTCTACGTCATTCAGCCCCTCTCCTCCACCCCTCTCTGCAAGGCACTGCCCACCACCCTTCTAGGAAAGGTCAAAACATGTGTTGTGACAGTTGACCAGCCATATGTTACAATGAGATAAGGCATGGTGTAGCAGAAAAAAAAATGGCCTGCAGGGCATCCCGGCCCCTGGTAACTAGCCACACAGCTCTGTATAAAATGATGTAAACTATTTCTTAAATTTGTATTTTTAATAAGGTGTTATGCACGCATCTCTCACACATGGTTACATGGTCAGCAGAATGGTGTTTTTTATTTTTTCACAAGGACAGATATAGAATAATCCCTTGCTCACTCTAATGCAATTCTCCCCCCCCCTCCTGCAACCCAAATTAAAAAAAAACCTTGTGATGATGACTCTTTAACATTGTCTTAAACAAAACCAAACACACACACTGACCTAAAACAATGTGGATTTCAGATGTTTTCATAAATTGTTAATATGCTTTTTTTGTCAGAAGGCTTACATGCAAGGCAATAATGCAAAAACATTTTGTTTTTCAAGACCACGTGTGACAGGGAGATAATGGATCTCATTAGGAATGGTGCCTTAAAAAAGGCCTGTAATATAACCAGGCCTGGTAATCGGCCTCTATATTTTGTATGAAATGCTGAAAACTATTGTTGGGGGTGCGCTTGTGGGGGGGGGCGGCGGCAGGGGGGATCATCAAGGCCACATCCGCCCCAAAGGGTTCCCCCCGGGGGGACAGGTCAACCTCCAGTCCAGCAGTCCTTCCCCAAGTGCTCCCAGGGGGGACAGGTCAACCTGGGCAGTCTTTCCTCTAGTGTTCCTCGGGGGGACAGGTCAACCTCTCGTTTGGCAATCCTTTGTCCAAGTGTTCCCCAGGGGGCCAGGTCACCCTCCAGTGCGTCAAACCTTCCTCTGGGTTTGGCTGGTGCACCCCAAACCCCCCCCCTCCTGCAGCCATGTGGCCATGTGCTAGGATGAAAGATAAAACAGCTAACTAGTATTTTTTAAAAACCAACTTGTTTTATTTAATACATTTTTTTTTTTACACAGCCAGCGTAAGAATATTTTACAGAGTGATCTGAATTTTTTTCCATCCACAAAACATTTTTACATCATCAACACAGGCAGGATTCTCTTAGAGAGAAATTTAGTATAGTGAAATGTTTTAACTATACTTTCGAATTTTTCAATATATTTTTTATCAGAAGTCTGGAGGATTTGTTCAAGAGATTGTTGGGGGTTTTCTGCATTTTGTAAAAATTGTATGAGGCACAGCAGGTAATCAAATGTGAACTGTGTCACTTCTAAACTGTGCACTGCGTACGCAAAACACACCACATATTGTATGAGGCTTTGGAGATATAAACCATCCATAACTTTTTTCAGTTTAGCATCAATATCAGCCTGAGTCCAGGAAGTGCACTGATGCGAGTTTTGTGCGCCAGCTTCGATTTCGCACCCTTCACACTCTGCAATCATTGTTTTCACGAGGCAATGCTTGACGACCACATAAACGGTTGCACGCATTATGGATTTCGTGTTGTTACGCCGGGCTTGCGGGGTTGAACAGCATCCATCTGGAAGGTTTTGGAACCCCCAGAGATATTTCAGAGTTGTTTGGGGCTCTTGATGCACTACCTCTTCATGGTTGATCTGTAGAAAAAAGCATTACAATTCCTTTAAAAACATGTTTACCCCTCAAACAGCATATTCACCCCACACACAGCCAAGAAGCATAACTTACCACAGGACGCTGAGGCTCACTCACTGAATCCCCTTCAGAGGCACACGCCGCGGGGTCATCCCAAGCTAGTTTATAAAGAAGCCCCAAAGAAGGCCTAGGATAGTCATCGGAGTCAGTTGATATGTATCTTCGTCTTTTCTTCTTTGGGGCCTGTGGGGGTGTTCCGAGCACTGATGCAGGTCTCTTGGGAGTCTCCATTTCCGGCAAGTCCAGGACGGTGCACGGTGTGGGGCTTGTTCCACGCACGGAAGCTTAAATAGCTACCCCGGCAGTCAGAACATGCCCGGGCATGTTCTCGGGACGCCCCAACGCCCAACACGTCACAGGGGCGAAGCCGATTCCTATTGGGCAGGGGGGACATCGCCCCGACTACGTAGGGGGGCACATGACCCCGAAACCAACATGCCGTCGCAGATAACCCGACCGTCGCAAAATACCCTATAAATCCCACGTCATGGGGCCTAGAGGTCTGAAACCTCTCCCAATTGGTCGAGGGCACCGCCCCGAACACGTAGAGGGGCCACATGACATACCTAGCACGCAAAACAAAAGTTTGGGGTACAGGGCCCCCCAAAAAATTTGGGGTACGGGGACCCCAATTTTTAAGGGGGTGCAGGGGACCCCAAAAACTTTTGGGGTGCGGGGTACCCCAAAAAATTTGGGGTACAGGGGACCCCGAGATCTTATCTAATCAGATAAGGGGAGATAAGGACGTTTGACGAAAGGTATGTATTTATACTACTGGCCTGATCCAGCATGGCTCTTCTGATGTTCTTATGTAAGTGTGATACTGTGCTTCTGAATGCCACCAGCGAGCTCCCCATGGAGCTCCCCAGCCAGTGCAGTCACTGGAGGCTGTGCTCACTCGCCAGCGACGAAGACACTGCCTGCTGGCGCCAGGTACGGCAGCAGTGAGGGAGGATGGTGGAAAGGATTGGGAGGAATGGGAATTTCTGAGTGGGGAGGGGAGGAAGGTGGAATGGGGGCAGCAGGAGATGGGATTGGTGGCACATGCATAAGGCCGTACCCTATCCCCCTTCCCTTCCCTCTCCTTTTCCTTTTCCAAAATCCTTTCCTTGGTTCTGCACCAGGGAAATAGTTGGGGACCCATAGGGAAAGTGGAGGCTTTCACCAGAGTAAGGGAATGAGAGTTCCCTTACTCTGAGGAGACCTCTGCAACTGCTCCCCCCCCCCAGACCGCCATTGGATGCATCATTTTTTTAATATATATTTTAATTTTTATTAATAGACTACAAAACAAAAACAAAACAAAACAATACAACATACTACGAAAGATTACAGCAAGCGCGAAGCAGTAAATCCTACTTGTATACTATTATCTATTTTCTACTTCTAATATCTAACTAAGCCTATATCTCTAATATACTATTCATTAAATTCACACTTCATCACTCCTTCTCTCTCTCTCTCTCTCTTAAAGAATCTATAAGTGGTATCCAAATATTCATAAAAAGATTAACTAACTTTTCTTTTATCATCCAAAAATCTTAATTCCCACTTCAAATATTTTAATATATAAAGCCACCCCATTTTTCTCCAAATGTGTTAAAATAAAAACCTTCCAAATGTTTCTTTTTAAAAAAAATCTATATCCCCTTTTTATATAAAATTCTTAAAAACAAATCACATCTTACTTAAGTCTTTTCAAATAATAAAACATTATTTTTCTTTTATTCAGAAAAGGGTTAACTAACCTTTCCTTTATCATCTAAAAGTCTTAACTTCCACTTCAAACTTCTAAATTTATTAAGTCACCCCATTTTTGTCTTCAAATTTGTTAATTCATCATCAAAATTTTTCCATCACTCTTAATATAAGTTTCTTAAAAACAAATCATATCTGTTTCTTAATAATAAAACATTTTTGACAGTTTGCCATTACCCCTTCCATCCCTCCCCTTCCTCTTCTTCCTCTTCTTCTTCCTCTTCCTCTTCTTCCTCTCCTTCCTCTTATTCATTTTTGAATCTTTCCCAAAAGTCCCTTGTTTTTTAAATTGTATCCACTTTGCAATCTTTTCCACAGGATCATTCACGTCTTCTATATTCCTCTCCCGAAAGACAATCTTCAACACCATTTTTAGTAAAGTACTCTGCTTCTCTATCTCAAGTCTTGGTTTAACTCTTGGTACTTCCTTTGCTAGAGTGTCTTCCAATAAATCTTTCTCTTTATTGGGAGCAAGGGAGGCCGACGTAGAATCTTTTAATTCATCCTTTTCATCCTTTTCCTTCCCTGCTTGTTTCAGTTCTGCAATCATATTCTGAAGATTTCCCTCCAAAATTGTCATCTTTACATCGAATCTCTGTTCCCATTTCTTAAAGCAAGACAATATTGTAGTCATGTTGCAATTTTTTCACCAGATGCCAATCTCTCTTCTCTTAAAAAAAAAGAAGAGGTAATATAAAAAACTTCTGCGGTCGACGACGTGAAACAGAAGGATTAATTGCCAGGATCCATGAACTCTAACACGGAAGGGCTCATATTCTTTTAGCAAAAATGTCAGGAATGTCAACAAAGTCCCGGACAATTTTCTCTTGCCGAAATAATCTATTAAAAAAAACCTTTTTACTGTTTTAATCTTCCATAAGTACAAAACAAAAAAGTAATTCAATAAAACTCACCACTATTGTAACTTTAACTTCGTCTTTCCAACTTTCAGTTTCGAATGTTCAGTTCGCCTTATCGCAACGTATTATTTTTAGCGTTAACTCTTATCTCGGCTAATTTCTCCAACTCATAAATCATTTCTACGCCTCTTGCTTAAGCAAAGAAAAGCATGTCGGAGGTGGCTTGACTTGTTTTTCATCTGGGCTCGAGCTCGATGGTTTATCCAGCCTTCTCACCGAGAATCCAAAACTTCAAAGCCTTTGCCTTGAAGTGTCAGAAAGGGGGCGATTGAAAGCCTTGTGGTTTATCTCTTCGTACTCCCTTTTAATCCAGGGGTAGAGTAATTAAGTCCATCAGATGTACTCCGTCAATACAGAGCGATCGGCGGAGTTGTCAGCCAGCCATGTCCTCCTAGCCGGAAACGCCATTGGATGCATCATGATGACTTCCTAACAGGCCTCCCTTAACATAATACAGACTCAGGGCCCAATCCCATGGGTTTCTAATTTTTTTCAGGGTTGGCAGGAGCTCAGAGATTCTCCTCCAGAGCCACTTAGGTACATTTCTTCTCATCAAGCCCTTGGAGAAAACATAGATAAGAAGCAGGACCTTATGCCCCCCAGAGACATGTGGGCCCTGCTTGAGGGGGCCGTTAAGTGCTGGGCTCCCACCCGTTAGGGAGCATATAGCATGCTTTACAGCCCATTCCAACCCAACTCCTCTCCAAGTCAGGCATAAGTGTGGCCTAAGTGCAGCCTAAGTTAGGCAGAAGTTATGCCTGAGTTAGGCAGGCTGCAGTTTCTGTGGCCCAGCACCACCCCAGGATCCAGGCAACACTTACCTCCCAGGCAGGCAGGCTCTTCTCCAGGCTCCGTTTCTGGCTCAGGCATGTGCAGGCCTCTGTCTGCATGTGTCAGCGTCCATCCATGGCAGCTGCCACAGGGTCTGTCTCAGCCCGGTCGCAAAGGGGCTGACCGCAGGCAGGGGGGTTGTGCCAGTCATGTGGTGGGTGCAGGGCAGGTGACAGGTGAGCGAGGTGCCTGAGCCCAGCCGCCACAGGGCACCCTGTGCATCAGCCACTTGCTGCAGGGGAGAGTGGCCGTCCCCTCCCTCCTGCAGAAGGCGATGCCACCCCCAAGCCACGTTGAGGCTGCACTGGGGGGTGAGCGGGGGAGGGAAGGGGAGGGGGGTGGGAACGTCACACACAAGGGGGGTCTCATGAGGACTGGAACTGCCTCTGACATGACTCGCCCGTGCGCTGCCTGAAGCCCTGGGCCTCCAAGGCCGGGGCAATGCCCACAAAGAAGGCATCCCGGCGTGCCTGCTGCTCTGTGCCCCGGCCAAGACCAAGAGATGCCTTGGGCTTGTCTGCTGCGAGCGTGAAGGGCTCACACAGCTCATCACACCCCCAGATGGGGCGATGACGGCGCCTCACGGCAGGCGCTCTAGCAGGGTGGGGGGTGGCCAGCAGCCATCATCAGGGAGTGGGAGGAGAGGCAGACACACAGGCAGGCAGACAGGGGGTGCTGGGGAGGGGCATGGGTGGGTCAGAGACAGACAGACAGACAACAAGGCTGGTGGGAGACAGATTCTGAGAGAGGGGTCTGCAGAGACCGATAGGGACACAGGGGGCGCTCCGCAGATGAAGGTGATGCATAAACAGGCGCCTCTTATGCAGACAGACTTTGGGCGGAAGTGGCTGCATTATGGGCAGACCTTCGACGGAGGCGCCTGCATTACGGGCGGACCTTCGACGGAAGCGCCTTCATTACGGGTGGACCTTCGACGGAGGCGCCTGCATTACGGGCGGATGCCCTGGCTGTCACTGTTTGCCTGCCTGAGAGGCCCCCCCTGACTCCCCCCTCCCCTCTGTGCCATGGGGGTCTCGCAGCGCCCCTGCTGGGTTCTCCCAGGGAAGGCCGTGGCAGTCCCTGGATGGGACTCATGTAGGGGCTTCAGTGCTGGGGGGCTGTCTGTGTGTGTGTAGGGCAATGCTTGTGTAAACACTGGGCACATGTTTCACTGGGGCTCTGCCCGAGGGTCATCTTTATTATTCTGGAACATTAGCAGACATGGCCAGGCGAGGCTGTCAGGGGTAGTCACAGCAGCCAATCAGAAAGCAGCAGCAGCACACCTGCCCCATGGACCTGGACATGCAGGCTCTTCCCCTGTGGAACCACAGCCTGCTCCATAGAAAGGGGAGGGACAGCAAGACAGCCAGGGAGGTAGAGCAACAGCGGCGGCAGCTGAGGAGGGTTGCAGGGCTGGCTCCCTGACCTCTGGCAGCATTGAGGCAGCCGACAGTGGGGCAACCAGACTACAGGCCCAGGGGTGCTCCCAGGAAGGTAGGTGATAGTGGACGTTCCTGGGGAGACAAAAAACAAGGGGGAGTTACATGTCAGCTGGTATGTGGAAGTAGTCACCATTGACAAGCCAGTGTGTCGGTTGCAAAAGCCTGCAGGGAGAGAAATAAAACACAGCTGATAGGTGTGACACACACAGCATGGTCTGAGCTGCTTACCTGGGTGTAAGGAGAGCATGATCCTGTAAGGGGAAAGGGTCAAAGAGAGAGACAACACAACTTGGGGGTCACAACCATGGCAAACCTAGCAATACTGACCTGTCAGTAGACCCTGTGGAGAAAAGGGGGGGGGGAACAGCTGGTGTCTACATAAGGCTAACAGTTCCACACTTGTGGTATTGTCTGCTCACATGACTACAGGCAGCAATCAGACACAACAGTGGTAAAGAGGCATGTATCCTATATATCATAGCAGGCAAAGCAGGCAGCTATGAAACAACACATTGGTAGAGAGGCATGTCATGGCAGGCTATGCAGGCAGCTATGAGACAAGACATTGGTAGAGAGGCATATCATGGCAGGCTATGCAGACAGCTATGAGACAACACATTGGTAGAGAGGCATGTCATGGCAGGCTATGCAGACAGCTATGAGACAACACATTGGTAAAGCGGCATGTATCCTTCCTATATTTCTAAATGCAAAGAGGCAGCAGTCAGACCACATGTCAGCACAAAACCTGCTCTTACCTGCTGGTGTTGTTGCCTGTGGGGGGGGGGGGGGAAAGAGGGGCTGGGAGAAAGACATGGGTTAGCAAACACTTGCATGGAGGCAGGTGCCCAGGCACAGCTGTAAACAGGTTGGCCACAGCCAGAACAGCCCTCTCTGCCCTAGAGGGAGGCAGAGAGGAGAAGAGAGAAGTGGGGTGTTTGTGAATTTTGCCCTCCACCGACAAAGTCCCACTTTGTGGCTGTGAGGGACAGAACCCCACACCACGTGCTCAGAGAGAGAGAGAGAGAGAGTGACTGGAGGTCTGGGGCTGGGCTTTTGTGGGAATGAGGCTGGGTGGGGCTGGGTGCTGATAGGCTCCCTATCTTAGGCATAACTCTGTCGGTTTCCAGACCTAGCAGGCCCAACTCCGTCCTAACTCTGACCTAACTCAGGAGTAGGGTGTTAGAAATTTTCAGGAGAGGGCTGGTTTAGGTAAGGTAAAATGGCTCCTATGGGTCTCCTCGAATTTGGGTCCACCTTTTTGGTCGACCTAAATTTTGTGTCAGCATTTGTGTTGGAGGGGGCGTGTCTGTGCTTGCCAGGGTCTGGAATCCAACGTTAATTGGTTGCCGCCCCCGTTACACCCACGGTCCACCCATGTTCCGCCCACTTTTAGGTCAACTTTAGGTCTGACTTGTGCTGCTTAGCCCTTGGGTTGGAATGGGCTGTTCTTAGTCTGTTGGTCGTAACTTCGCCCTAACTTTGACCTAACTTCGCCCTAAATGGTTGCATTCCAGACCTAACTTCGACCTAAACGACTTAGGCTGACTTTAGGTCTGACTTGGGCTGCTTAGCACTTGGGTTGGAATGGGCTGTTAGTTGCTCACATAGTGCGGCAAGCCACGCCACAGCCACATCCCTGTTCCTCAGCTGACTCTGCCAGTTCCTCCATCCTCTAGGATCTCTCTATCCCTCTCCTGCAGATTCTAGAGCCTGTCTGATCCCCACTAACCTGTGGATTTCTGGGAAGAATCCCATGTGTACGATCAAGGGGTCAGTCAGCGAGCGTCCCTCTGGCAGTTCCCCAGCAGACATTGCATCCCCCATTTTCTCTCTCCCCCCATCCCTCCCACAAGATTTACTTGGTGCCATATACTGGATACTGCCATTCACAGTTGAACTTCTGATGGCCCAATTGTATCCCCCATTGTTGTTGTTCAGTCGTTAAGTCGTGTCTGACCCTTCGTGATCCCATGAACCATATCCCGCCAGGCCTTTCTGTCCTCCACTATCTTCCTGAGTTCGCTCATTTTCATGTTTGTTGCATCGGTGATGCTGTCTAACCATCTCATCCTTGGCCTTCCCCTTCTCCTTTTGCCTTCAATCTTTCCCAGCATCAGAGTCTTCTCCAGAGACTCCTCTCTTTGCATTAGGTGGCCAAAATATTTGAGCTTCAGCCTCAGTACCTGTCCTTCCAGGGAACAGTCAGGGTTGATTTCAGTTAGGATTGACTGATATGACCTCCTAGCAGTCCAAGGGACTCTCAGGAGTCTTCTCCAGCACCACAGTTCAAAAGCATCTATTCTTCGGCGCTCAGCCTTCCTTATGGTCCAACTCTCGCAACCATACATTGCTACTGGGAACACCATCGCCCTGACTATGCGAACTTTTGTTGGCATGGTGATATCTCTGCTTTTTATTATGCTGTCTAAGTTTGCCATAGCTTTCCTTCCAAGGAGTAAGCGTCTTTTAATTTCATGGCTGCTGTCTCCGTCTGCAGTGATCTTGGAGCCCAGAAAAGTAAAATCTGTTACTGCTTCCATTTCTGCCCCTTCTATTTGCCAGGAATTGATGGGACCAGATGCCATGATCTTAGTTTTATTAATGTTGAGTTTCAAGCCAACTTTTGCACTCTCCTCTTTCACCCTCATCAAGAGGCTCTTTAGTTCTTCTTCACTTTCTGCCATTAGGGTGGTATCGTCTGCATATCTGAGGTTGTTGATATTTCTCCCGGCAATCTTGATTCCGGCTTGCGATTCATTCAGCCCTGCATTTCTCATAATGTACTCTGCATATAAGTTAAATAGGCAGGGTGACAATATACAGCCTTGCCGTACTCCCTTCCCAATTTGGAACCAGTCGGTTGTTCCATGGCCGGTCCGAACTGTTGCTTCTTGACCCGCATACAGATTTCT
This sequence comes from Plestiodon gilberti rubricaudatus, assembly GCA_026170595.1. Classification (NCBI taxonomy): domain Eukaryota; kingdom Metazoa; phylum Chordata; class Lepidosauria; order Squamata; family Scincidae; genus Plestiodon; species Plestiodon gilberti. The sequence goes on from JANXHW010000002.1 coordinate 250,060,259, forward strand.
CAGGAGACAGGTAAGGTGGTCTGGTACCCCCATCTCTTTAAGAATTTGCCACAGTTTGTTGTGATCCACACAATCAAAGGCTTTTGCGTAGTCAATGAAGCAGAAGTAGGTGGTTTTTTGGAACTCTCGTGCTTTCTCCATGATCCACCGCATGTTGGCAATTTGATCTCTAGTTCCTCTGCCTCTTCGAAACCCAGCTTGTACGTCCGGTAGTTCTCGGTCCACGTACTGCTGAAGCCTAGCTTGTAGGATTTTGAGCATAACCTTGCTAGCATGTGAAATGAATGCAATTGTGCGATAGTTTGAGCACTCTTTGGCACTGCCCTTCTTTGGAATTGGAACGTAAACTGACCTTTTCCAATCCTTTGGCCACTGCTGAGTTTTCCAAATTTGTTGGCATATTGAGTGCAGCACTTTCACAGCATCATCATTTAGGATTTTAAGTAGCTCAGCTGGGATATTATCATCTCCACTAGCTTTGTTGTTAGTGATGCTATCTAAGGCCCACTTGACTTCACTCTCTAGGATGTCCGGCTCTGGGTCAGTGACCACACCAGCGTGGTCATCAGGAACATTAAGATCTTTCTTGTATAGTTCTTCTGTGTATTCTTGCCATGTCTTCTTAATCTCTTCTGCTTCTGTTAGGTCTCTGCCTTTTTTGTCCTTTATCATGCCCGTCTTTGCACAAAACGTTCCCTTGATATCTCCAATTTTCTTGAAGAGATCTCTAGTCCTCCCCATTCTGTTGTTTTCCTCGATTTCCTTGCATTGTTCATTTAAGAAGGCCTTCTTATCTCTCCTTGCTATTCTCTGGAAATCTGCATTCAGTTGTTTATATCTTTCCCTTTCACCTTTGCTTTTTACATTCCTTCTTTCCACAGCTATTTGTAAAGCCTCATCTGACAGCCACATTGCTTTCTTGCATTTCTTTTTTTTTGGGTTGGTTTTAGTTGCTGCCTCCTGTACAATGTTATGAACTTCCGTCCATAGTTCTTCAGGCACTCTGTCTACCAGGTCTAATGCCCTAAATCTATTCTTCACCTCCACTGTATACTCATAAGTAGGCTTACCATTCGTACCGGTTTCGCCGGGACAGTCCCGGAAATCGGACCCGATTCCCGGTCGTGTCCCGGGGGACGAATGGGCGCCGCCATCTTTTTTTTTAATTTTAAACTTACCGGGCAGCATCTTGGCTCACGAAATCTCGCGTGATCCAAGATGTCGGCGCCCAAATCTCGTGAGGGCATGATGCCCTCACGAGATTTGGACGCCGACATCTTGGATCACACAAGATTTCGTAACCCAAGATGCCGGGAAGTTTGAAATTAAAAAAAAAAGAAGAAGATGGCGGCGCGGCGAGCGGGTGCTTCTCCTGGTCGTCAGCGGCACCGGGAGAAGCACAGTGCTTGCCCGTGTTGCGCGAGCCTGCTGGAGGCTCCATGCAGTGCCGCTGGGAGACCGGAGAAGCACAGCCTCTAGCAGGCTCGCACAACGCGGGCAAGCAGGCTGTGCTTCTCTCCGTGCCGCTGGTCTCGCAGCGGCGCCGGGAGAAGCACAGCCTGCTTCTTGCCCATGTTGCGCGAGCTCCAGGGCTCGCGCAACGCAGGCGAGCAGGCTGTGCTTCTCCCGGTGCCTGCTTGCCGCGGCCCCAGCAGCAACAGCAGCAGCGACCACCGACCAGTGACCAGCGACCAGGTAAGCGTATTTTTTATTATTTTTAATAGAAATATTAATTATTTACCCCCCCAAATTTTCCACACCTCCAAAGGCGGCACGAAAGTCTTACTTTTACCGGCCGGCTGTCCTGGGCCTTCTAATGAGGCCCAATGCATCATTACGCAAACGTTTATGTTTTTTGCGCATGCGCAGTACGTTTCTGAGGGCAAGGGCTGCCCTTTAGCCCTCAGAAACGTTCTGCGCATGCACACAAAACGTTATAAATTACGTATCGCCGCATTGGGCCTTCGTCAAAAGGCCCTGGAGCACCGGCCGGGGAGGTCGCTCCAAGGCCTTCTCCCGGCCTCGGAGCCTCCGGAGGGCGACGCGCGCAGCAGAGGTGACGCGCGTGGGTGCGCGCGTCACCTTTCTGCGCACGTCACCCTCCGGCAGTCCGCCCCTCCCCCGCCACCCTCTAGCGACGCAGGTGGCTTCATATGCTGCTGCAGCTGAGATATCGGATGAGATTTCATTCTGCACCAAAGAATATAGTTTGCTCCTCACAAGGACTGCAGGACTGCTTACCAAGGAGTAAGTCCAATTGGACACAATGGAACTTACTTCTGAGTAAATTCATATTGTATAGGATTTTGCTGTCAGATATTTGTTTACTTATGTATGTTTGTGCTTTGTTTTCAATTGGTCTTAATCTACTTTTTAAGGAGTTTGGTCTTTAGGCAACTCTGTCTCACACACACACACACACACACACACACACACACACAAACACACACACACACACACACACACACACCACAGTGGTGGTGCTTCTGGGAGGACAGTCTCTTGGAGGAATATCATGATGAAGAAGGAACGTCTGAGGCCAAGGACTAGTTCCGGGAGGGTAAGGCCAGAAGTGAGGAGCGGAGGCTTTGTCCTGCTGCGGCAGTTTCGGGTGATTCATTCCCCCCTGTCTTGCATTCTGCCATTCACAGCATGAAGCAGCGAGGAAGCCAGGCTGATGATCGGGTGCAAGAAAAACCAGCGGTGGGTCCGGCAGCATCCAGGCTATGTTTGCACACTTGCTACCAAGCAGATCCATGGAAGTGCTCACTTTGATTGAGGACTGAATGGAGAGCTGCTTCCAGCCCCAAGTAGGTTGTTTCCCCCACGGCCTCCTGAGTGGCCCTCAACGGAAAAGCCCTTCTCCCTTCCTGTGTCCTCGGTTCCTGTCAACCTCGATGGCACTGGGAGTCAGCTTCTCATGTCAGGCTGTCCTTGGATCCGCCGTGAGGTTTTCCGCCAGCTCCTCTCCCTGCCTTGGCTAGGTCCTCCTTTGGTGCCTGCTCCGCAGCCCCCCTCCCCCAACTCCTTCTTTCACCCAGGCCAGGTCTCCCTGATACTGCCTCCCACTCACCACTCCAGCAGCCTCACCTGAGAGCCCTGTGTATCCCACTCTTTCTTTCAGGACCTCATAGAGGGTATCTGACATTTTTCCCCATTGTCGTGAGAAGAGGATAAGATGGACTAACCTCCATCCACGCTCAGTATCCCCTGCACTGGTCAGGATCCTATGCAGCAGGCAGAGGAGGAGGAAGAGGTGGAGGAGGAGTGGGGGGGGGGGGGTTGGGTGGATGCTAACCTGGACAGCAACTAAAAGAGGGTGGAACTGGGCACGGGTTTGGGGGCCAGTTTGGCCGGGGTCAGCATGTTGCCCAGGGATCCAAATCACAGGGAGAAACGTTCCCTGCAATGAGTGCTTTTCTCTGAGGTCAAGCATGGACTGTGTCAAGGGCCAGGGATATGGCCAGGGAGTGCACCAGGGCCAGGGAAGCAGGGCTATTGGCTAGATTTCACACCCATGGGATGAAGGGGGGGATGCTGATCAAATTGGCAGATGACTCACAGTGTAAAGTGTAGCTCTCAACCTGGGTGAGCGAATAGTATTAAAATGATCTGGACAGGCTTCATCGTTGGGCCGACGCCAACCAGATGCAGTTCAAGGGAGACAAATGGGACGTCCTGCAAGTAGGTACAAAGCAATCAGAGGAAGAAGGACAGGATGGCGGAAACCTGGCTTGGGAGCAAGCTGTTTAAAAAGACGCCAGGGGTGAGTGGATCATAAGCGGAAATGAGGCAGCAGTGCGATGTGGACGCAAATAAACAAAAAACCGCAATTGTGGACTGCATTAGCAGAGTCCTAAAGTCCACATCACATGAAGTAATAGTTTCACTCTACTAGTCAGAGCAGGTACAGTTGGGCACCACGTTTTAAGAAGGGCATGGAGAAGCTGGAGGGGGTTCGGAGGAGCAGGCCCCTATGGTGGTGAGGGGTAAGGAAATAGGCCTATCGGAACAGTTAGAAGAGCTTGGTATGTTTAGCCCAGAACAGAGAGGACTTAGGGGGCGGAATATGATTGCCATCTTCAAACATGTGAAGGGCTGTCTGACAGAAGAAGGGGAGCAAGTGGTCTCTGTGGCTCCTGAGAGGAGAACTGAAACCAATGGGTTGAAAGTACAGAAAGGAAGGTTTATGCTATATAGTAGGAAGTATTTCTTAACTGTAAAAGCAAACAATTCTCCCATGAGCTCTCCCTCAGTGGGGGTGTTCAGGCAGAGGCTGGAAACGCACCTGTCAGGCATGCTGTTGCACTTGCCTGCCGTGAGCAGAGGGTTGGAATAGATGACCTTTATGGTCCCTTACAACTTTAGTATTCTAAGGCTCCATGACTTCAGTGTAAATAATATGGGGTGTGTGATCTTGATTAGAATGATGTTGGATGGGAAGTATTAAAGCCCCCCCCCCTAGTTTGGTTGTGCCCTTCTGTGCTCCTTTGAGAAGAAGCAGAAAACAGCCTGATGCAGACTGAGCCTGTCCTGTGCCAAATCCCATCTCATACGTTGCCCACCTGACCATGGTGACCCTGGCCTGGCTTTTCCTTTGCTCTCTGGACCAGCCCTGCAGAGCCTCAAGGGAGCACGTTGGGCTGCTGGTCAGCATCTTTGGAGCAACGCTGGGAGGTTGTCAGCAGACGTTAGTGCAGCGTTTTCAACCCCCTGTGGGGTCTATGCTTGAACTATGGCGCCCACTTCAAGAGAGGGGCTGTAGCTCAGTAGCAGAGACCCTGACTTACTGTATAGGGTTGGAAAGTCAGACACGTCCACATGCCAGACGCTGAGAAATGGGCTGAACACCAAGGGTTTCTGCCAAGACGGCTCTGCTGCTCTGCTCTCCGTGAGCTCTGGTGAGTCCTGCCTGGGAGACGAGATGTCATTTTTGTCCAAAAGATGGTTGGGAGAAGAAGTTGGGAGAACCTGGGTGTGGAGTGGGGATAAGTGCAAGTCTGATCCTAAAGACAGCAGAAGGGAGGGGATAATTGCGTGAAAGATGCCCTTTATGGGGAGTTTCATCTCACCCCAGTCTTGGAACCACCTGAAATCAGATTAGCGCTGGAAATAGATGTCATACCTGCTACATGGTTGTGTTTGGGTTTCTAATGAGGATGCTTTTGGGAGCATGAGAGTTAGCTAACGGAACATCCTGCCCAGACTGTTGAGTAGATGGTAGTGTTTGTCAAAAATAAAATAGTTTCAGCATTTCGAGATTCCCTCTGGTTTTCCCCAGGACCCTGGGGTACAACTATAGCCTTTAAGCCCACGTTTTGACAGATATATTTTTTGTATTGCTTTACACCACCTTGGGGTGACTTTGCTCAGGTAAAATGAGCTATCTGTCTGTTCAAGCAACCAACCAACCAACCAGCCAGCCAGCCAGCCAGCCAGCCAGCCAGCCAGCCAGCCAGCCAGCCAGCCCGTCAGTCAGTCACTTTCTTCTTCTCCTGCATTATGTGGTTCCGAACAGTCTGTTGTTCGGCAATTACCTCCTTTCCTAATCTTTTGTGTCAGCTCAGCTCTTTCCTCAGACCTGCTTTGATCTTTCTGCCCTCCGGTTTGCAGCTTTCCATTCCTACCTCTTACAGCTGAACCCCTTCACTACAGCCTTTCGCTCGCTGCACCCCACACCACTCCATTCCCCTCCACCCCAGGGCAGCACAGTAACTAACCGGAATCCAGAATGTCTCTGTAGTAACCACCCTTCCTTTGTCTCATAGCCTTTCTGCTGCACTGCAATACATGCAATCAATATGTGAACGGTCGCTGTAAATCAGGGAACAATACATGTTCTTCATCATCTAAAATCATAACCTGCATAACAGAAGTGAACTCTGAAGGTAAGGTGCAGAGTCTGCTGGTATTGTCATAGGTAATGTGGAACCCACATCTTGGACAGAATGATCTCTGGAATGCATACCCTATCCTCCCATTCTAAACATGACCCTAGGAGCAGACTTGCTGCAGTGTTGTATTCCCCACCCACCCCACAGAATACCCATGATTCTCCAGTGCATTCTACGTTTCAAAAGTGACAGCGCAATCCTATCCAACTTATGCCACCGGTGTAACCAGCAGTGCAGCAAGAATGGGATGGCCCCAGAACGGAAAGGGGATTCAAATCCCCTCCAAAAGGGGAATTCAAAGGGGATTTAAATCCCCTTTCCATTCTGGGGCCTCCAGTGCTTACTGCACCGCTGGTTACACCAGTGGCATAAATTGGATAGGATTGAGCAGAGCTCAGCCGGTGGCATAAGTTGGATAGGATTGTGCTGTAAGGCAGCTTATTCAGGATCCTGTAACACTTGAAGGATAAGTGACAGCCCAATCCTAACTGGGCGTTACGACAGTGGAACTGGTTCCCTTGTTGTAAATGGTCATATGGCAGAACGCACAGTGGCGGAGTTGGAGGACCGCTGCCAAAGCCGGCTACATGCAGGTCTGCAGGTCAATCGGCATGGGGGAGGGAAGTGGGAGGAACGGGGTGGAGAGAGGAGGAATGAGAGAGTGTCTGCAGGTGGAAGAAGGGAGGGAGGAGGTGGATCCTGGTGGCACCAGAAATGGGATCCTATCCCAATTCCTCTCCTCTTCCCTCTCCCTTACTCTGATTGGTTATGTGCCAGCGAATATGACTGGCATAGATCCATGGAGACTCATTGGGGAACTTTAGGCTTGCCCCAGGGTAAGGAACAAAAGTTCCCCTATCTTGAGGTCTCCAAGGCTGCCTCCGAAGCAAGTTGCTCTGTTGGGACAGATCCATTTGGGGGCGTGGCTTAGTTAGGATTGGGCTGTAATTTCCATCAATTGATTCTGAGCAGGACTCTATTTAAGAATATGCAATGTTTGTTTGCCAGACCAGGCCAAAGTCCACCTAATCAGAGGCGTCGGCTGATATGGGGCGGGGGGGGCGGGGGCCCCCAGGGCGTAGGACGCTGAGGCTCTGGGAGGGGCGCGGGCCTCCTTAATTTTCGGGCTTTTTTCCGGCTTTTTAAAAAGTTTTTTTTACTGTTTTTAGGTTTTTTTTAGTGCTATCGGGGCTTCTAAGCGTGTTTGTATGCTTTGCCCCCACTTAGCTTGTGTATAGGATCCTCCAGCGACGATCTCCAGCGACGACGATCTCTTCCGGGGGCGCTGATCGTTCCTGTGTTTGCCCCGGGCGCGAACTCTGTAAAGCGCTCAGCGCTTTCCACAGTTCGCGCAGGGGCAGAACGACGATGTTTCCAATCGACGTTCTGCGCCTGCGTGAACTGTGGAAAGCGCTGCTGGGCGCTTAACAGAGTTCGCGCTCCCGGGCGCAGGCAGAGGAAGAGATCGTCGGCGCTGGAGTTCGTCATCGCTGGAGGCTCCTATACACAAGCTAAGTGGGGGCAAAGCATACACACACGCTTAGAAGCCCCGATAGCACTAAAACCCCCCGAAAAAAGTAAAAACGAAAATGAAACTTAAATTATGCTAATTTTGGGGGGTCACCCCAACCTCGGGGGCGCTAGCTACACCACTGCACCTAATCCAGCATTCTTGACATCCTGTGGGGGACTAGAAGACGCTTGGTGCGCCATCCCAAAGGGGGCAGAGGTGCACCGGCGAACCACAATCTGTGTTTGCAACGAATCCTGCGAATTAACAGATGATAGTTGTAGTAGTGCCAAATGTGAGCAAGTGAACCATCAGTGGACCACTAATCTGCCTTTCGTCAACTCCTGCTGTAGACGTTGCTTCCTGCATAGAACGTGTGCTGCTCTCCCAGTGCAATAATCCTTGACAGCTCTTCCCTTTCAAAAAGAAAGACGTTATGCTTACATTCATGTCTTCCTTTCTTTCTTCCATTCCAGGAAATGGGTACTATCAATGTATGCCTAAAGTAATTTGTGAAATTCGCAGAAAGAAATTTTCCAGTAGCAAGCATACTGTAATGTGTTGTGACACAGATGACTGCAATGGGATACCACTACGCACAGCCTCCAATTCTCCAACCACCAACCCAACCAACCCAAGCCCCACAGAAAGCCCTTGAATCATCTATTCCCCCTGACGTAACCCACCAGATATACTGTCTGATTTATTTAGTCCACTCAGGCTGATGAAGAAGTGTGTGTGTGTGTGGAATTTCAATAAAGCTACATCCAGAAACTCTGTGTCTGGTTTCTATTGCATGCTTGTACATGCTACAATTTTCTTCTTTCCCTGGTTCCATGGGGATGGGCTTTGCTTTTCCACATGATGTGTGCTGATATTTAGAATCCCCAGAGAGAGAGAGAGAGAGAGAGAGAGAGAGAGAGAGGCGGTGGGCTCAATCTTCCTCCACACCAACGACCCAATCATATCCGGGCCCTGCTCTGACGGAAGCTGCTTTCCACCAGCATACGGCCCAGGCTACTAATTGGCGCAGCAGCTGCTGCAATGGTTCGCAGGCCGGGGCCCTCATTGCAAATGGCTGCCAACCTCGGCTGCGTGTCAACGGAGCGCCCAGCCCCTGCCAGAGCAGGTGAATCGGCAGGGGGCATTCTGATGAAAGATTGGGGTGGTTATTGGGGCTGGATGGGGGGGTGTCGAGGGTGGGCTGGGCTGGATATTGGTGGTAACAGCACTGCCGATATCCTATGTGCCCAACCCGGCCTCAGCACGCCCCCCCCCCGACAAACTCGGATTTCCACCAACCCCAAAGCTGGCACATATCTGAGAGTAGGCCCACTGGGGACCATGGCACAGTGGAGTAGGTAAGTTAAAAAGTGCTTGACGTTCCTCTTCCTGGCTGCCTGGTCCCTGGCCGACCCATAGAATGCTGCGAGGAAGGAGGCAGGCAGGAGGGTGAGGAAGGCGGTAGTCTTATGTGCACACTTACCTGGGAGTAAGTCCCACGGAGCGCAGTGGGACTCACTTCTAAGTCATCACGCGTAAGATTGTGCTGGAAGTAGATGTTCCGTTCCTCGCTCAAGAATGTGGGGTGTGTAACATAGCACAACTGGGGGTGACACAGTGGCGTCGCTCTAGGTGGGGCGGAGCTCTAAGTTCGGCCGCGCTCCGACCCTCTGTTACAGAGCTGCACGAGGTAGCCCCGCCCCCTCACCTTTGGAGCCATTCAGGGCTGCGACTTTAGGTGCCCTGACCTGTCAGATTTCCCTTTTGAGACTCCAAGCCTGCGCACATGACTGCTGGGCCCCTAATGCCTGACTTTCCATGGCAACCTTACATGCCTCTCTTTACAAAGCATCATCATCACCTTCACTTAGCTAAGACTGCAGGCAGTGAAGTAATGACCCGGCTGCCTGTCACAGACAATCGGTAAGCATGGAACCACTTCCTATATTGCCGCTTGCCTAAGTGCAATTGCATCGTCATTCACCCATAGAAGGTGAATGAGTCGTCGTCATCACTATTGCCTTACAGTGTCTGATTGAAATGTCAACATGGCATCTTACAGTGGAAAAGAGAGACTGGGTATAGGGCTAATAAAAAAAAAATTAAACTCGGCTGGGTGGATATTTAACCACACTTTGGAATACAGTAGATCCTTCCTGCATTCTGGGCCTGGGTTTGCAGGACTGTGCCGCCTCCTACTATCTGTCTTCATAAATTACAGCAATAGATAACAAAACCCATCAGGACATGAAGGAGGCAGCTTCTTCTGGTCAATAAAGGGCGCAACTAGAAATCCTGAGGAAAACGTGGTGTCTCAACCCCACATTTTCTTTGTTAAGATAAATGCAGGGGTGAGGGATACTTGCAGGGAAGAATCAGTAGGGACAGGAGATGCTTAACCCTTTACCTCCCTACCAATTCTCCCATGTAATTTCCCCCACCATCTGTGTATTTTAAATCACTTTTAAATGGGGAAATGGCCCTCCACCGCAAATAGGTTCCCCACCCCTGCCTTACAGAATAATCTCCAAGTCAGAAGTGGAGTCTCCCTCCCTCACCTCAGGGACATAGTGTGATAGAGGCCTCAGGGGACCAAAGCCAAAAGAAAGGGTAAAGCTTCTCTGTGAAGGAGGCCCTGAATATGAAGAGAGGTTCTGAGTCTCAAGAGTCGGAGAACGTCACCCGTCCTGCTTCGTAGTCCAAGCTGACCAGAATCCTGCAGGTTGGAACGTCTGTCTCTGGGTTGCAGGCTGGTGCTGCAGGAAGGAGCTGGTTTGGACCCAGCTCCACAGCCCAAACTCCGTGTTCCAGATCAAGTACCACTGGCCTCTTTCTATCTACAGATTCTTGAGCCACACCCAGGGCCCAACCCCAGTGGCCTTTCACATCCACCAGCCAGTGGTGCCGGCTGGATTCGAAGCCCTCAGAGCAAAGGACACAGAAGGAGGGGTAGAAATATTGCGGTGAACTGGACAAGCATCTCTGCGGCTCACAGTCCTCAGGTCAGCGGACATGGCAAGGCTGGGGTGGGCTTATCAGGATCCAGGGTCAAGATCTCTGTGATGACCGAGAGAGCAATGTTAATCCAGTCTGTGTACAGTATATAATATGAATTTCTACCTGCATTAAATATGTTGTACAGTAGGGGTGGCCAACCTTTCACCATGAATGCCCCTGGCCCTTTAATGGTTGTATAGGTGAGAGCACTTCAGCAGGTCCAGCTGCTTTAGCAGCACCATCAGCACTTGCAGCTGCTAAGATTTTGTCTTATTCTATACAACTCTTGAGAACACAGAGGTTCTAATGGTTGAAGGTTGGCCACCCCTGTTGTACAGACATAATTCTCTAGTCTGGAAGATCTTTGGAAAAAATTAATGGGCTGCCCCATAGCATATTTGCATAATCCACCAAATGAAGTGCCAGCACTCCAGCTGTTCACCACGAATGCATGCATTGATCTCAGAGTCTCCTATTTTGCATAAATTTGTGCTGTCAACAGAAATATATGCAACCATTTGCATCAACTCAGCTGGTTGAAAATGGCAAAACAGCAACTTATTTTTCTTGTCATATAAACCAATTCAGCCATGAGAGCCATTGTCTTTTTACTAACTGATGGGGCAACAAGTTGTCATAGGACCAGTTCAGATATTCAAGATCTCTTCCAAATGATGTACCCTGGGGATTTCAGCAATCTGAAATACATGCAGATACCTGTCTATTCGTGGCTTGTGAATGCCTCCCTGGGGACAGTCAGAACACATTGCATGGACAAGATTTGACAGGAACCGACCCACAGCATCCAGGAAGCATGAATGATGTGTAGCGATACTGTGGTTGAATGGTGAGTCTCAGTGGCCAGGTTAAGGTACCACCAGTGGCGTCACTAGGGCGCCTCCACCCTACAAGTGACGCCTCCCCCACCCAAGTGATGCCTCCACCCTATAGCCCCCTTCTTACAAATCTTTGGCGCGGCCATAGACCGCGCCGCGATTTTGGGGAGGCCCGACGAGGCGCTGCTCCGGGCGCCCCCTTAACTGAGGAAGGCCCCTGTTGCAGCCGGCTCGGGGACGTCTTCCCCTGCCGGCTGTCTGGGGCCTTCTGAGGAAGGCCCGCTGCGCGAACGTTATTTATAACATTTTTTAGCGCATGCGCAGATCGTTCCTGAGGGAAAAAGGCAGCCCTTTTCCCTCAGGGACAGTCTGCGCATGTGCAAAAAACGTTATAAATAACGTTCGCACAGTGGGCCTTCCTCAGAAGGCCCTGGCGCGTCGGCCGGGGAAGATGTCTCCGGAGCCAGCTCCCGGGGACGTCTTCAGGGGTGACGCGCGCAGGAGAGGTGACGCGTCATGCGCGTGCCACCCTTTGCGCGCGTCACCCCGTAGCGACCCGCTACCATCGCTTGACGGTAGCAACGCCAGCGGGTACCACACAGTAAACAGGTCAGTGTTGAACACTGTCAGTGAGAAACGTTCCTTTTGCGGGTGCTCTATGAGAGGTGATGCATGGCAGCTACTGGTGCTTCTGCTGCACCGATGGCCTCTAGTTTCCGAATCAAGTCAGCGTGTTGACAGACAGGCTCCATCGCAGAGACTGATGCCTCAAAACCTGACAGACCTTCCAACATTCGTCTCGCTGTGCATTCTTCTGGGTCTTGAAGATAATCCGGCTGCCCAGTATGGGCTTCACTCTACAAGTTCTCATGACTCCGTTCTGTCAGGATAGGATCCTTGTCTTACCGCCATCTTCTGGAAGGTTGCTTTGGCTTGTTCTATCCGCTCCAGTTCTGAATGAAGCAAGGAAATCTGTGATGAAAAGGAGACGGTTATTTTATTTATTTTTTATTTATTTATTTAAAGAATTTGTAGCCCGCCTTTCTCCCGAAGGCACTCAAGGCGGCTTACAACATATTAAAATACATATAAACAACTTTAAAACAATTAATTAAACACATTAAAATAATTAAAAACACTTGAGATTAAAAACAACCCCAATGGGTCACCAGCATTTACATATATAACCATTTGTTAAAAAGTCAGCCCACCATGTCAGACATTAAAAGCAGTCCTGAATAAAAACGTCTTAAGGCCCCACCGAAAAGCCTCTAAAGAGGGAGTCGTTCTTAGTTCCAAGGGGAGGGAATTCCACAATTGGGGCTCCACCGCCGAGAAGGCCCTACTCCGCGCCGCCATCCCCCTCACTTCCGCCAATGGCGGCACGGTCAACAGGGCCCCCCCTGATGACCTCAGAGTACGGGTCGGATTATAAGGGAGGAGGCGGTCCCTCAAATACCCTGGACCCGATCCGTTAAGGGCTTTAAAAGTCAAAACTAGCACTTTGAATTGTGCCCGGAAACGAACCGGTAGCCAGTGTAGCCGCCGAAGCAACGGTCCGACTGAGTCGAACCGACAAGCCCCGGCAACCACCCGGGCCGCCGCATTCTGCACTAGTTGCAGTTTCCGAACAGTCTTCAAAGGCAGCCCCACGTAGAGCGCATTACAGTAATCTAGTCTAGATGTCACTAGGGCATGGGTCACTGTGGCCAGGTCTGCACGATCCAAGTACGGTCGCAGCTGGCGCACCAGCCGAAGCTGGGCAAAAGCCCCCCTGGCCACAGCCGCCACCTGGGAATCCAGGAGCAGCTGCGCATCCAGGAGAACCCCCAAGCTGCGGACCTGCTCCTTCAGAGGGAGTACAACCCCATTCAGAGCAGGACGATGATCCAGTACCTGAGTCGTAGACTTCTGGACCAGAAGAACCTCTGTCTTATCAGGATTTAATTTCAGCTTGTTCGCCCCCATCCAGCTCCCAACTGCCTCCAGACGACGATTCAGGACATCGACCGCCCCCTTGGAGTCAGGTGGAAAGGAGAGAAAGAGCTGGGTGTCATCCGCATACTGATGACACCCTACCCCAAACCCCCGGATGACCTCTCCCAGCGGCTTCATATAGATGTTAAAAAGCATGGGGGATAGAATTGACCCTTGTGACACCCCACACCTCAAGGGCAAGGGTGCCGAACAAGCATCCCCCAGCACCACCTTCTGGGATTTATCAGCCAGGAAGGAGCGGAACCACCTCAGAATGGTGCCTCCAAGCCCCAACCCAGCTAACCAACCCAGGAGGACACCATGGTCAATGGTGTCAAAAGCCGCCGAGAGGTCCAGCAGGACCAACAGGGACGCACTCCCCCTGTCCAGTCCCCGGCGCAGGTCATCCACCAAGGCGACCAAGGCCGTCTCTGTCCCGAACCCCCGCCTGAAGCCAGACTGGAATGGATCCAGATAATCAGCTTCCTCCAAGACTCTCTGGAGCTGACACGCCACTACCCGCTCGATCACCTTGCCCAGAAACGGGATATTTGAGACTGGCCGGAAGTTGTTCAGAATAGTGGGATCCAGGGAGGGTTTCTTCAGGAGGGGACGTACCACCGCCTGCTTCAGAGACAGCGGCAGCACCCCCTCCCTCAGAGATGAATTTACCACCCTCCCCGTCCACTCAGCCAGCCCCGCCCGGGCAGCTCTAATCAGCCATGCTGGACAAGGGTCAAGCGGGCAAGCGGACGGTCTCACACTCCAAAGAATCCTGTCCACATCCTCAGGTTCTACAAGCTGAAAAAAATAGGGAGAAAAGAATACATAGGGAGATGGATGAGGCACTGCGACAGATGAGAGAAGGAAGTCAGAGGGATGTCCGTGCACCTTTACACCACTGTTCAAACTGAGGATTAAGTATTTAATCTATTTAGAAAACTCTGATATTTGGCGGTTCTTGGCAGAGGCTAGAGCAGTGACGGAGGATGGAAGGGGGCGGTGGGTTTGGCCCCGGGTGGCAGGCAGATGGGCGTCAAAGTGGCCGGCGGTGGAGAGAGAATCGGGCCATTTTGGCGGTGCGAGCGGGCGGCGGCAATGGGTTTGGCCCTCCCGCCCAGCCTGTGCCTCTGTTGGATGGAAAACTGCCAGCAGCAGTGACGTCACTTCCGGCGCCAGTGGGTGGGGCGGTCGTAGCTCCGCCTCTGGACTAGAGTACAGAAGGTGTGTACAATCTCTCTCTCTTTCCCTCCCTCCCTCAAGGTGCTCAGGGAAGTATATATGGTTTCCTCACCCACCCCAGCTCACGTTGATGGGTAACAGCCTACTTCAGGGACACAAGACACAGTGAGAATTTTGTTTTGTTGAGTGCCTAAATGTAAAGAAAAAAACAATCCCTTTCTGAAAGAAGAAAGTCTCTTTAGAAGTAGCTCTGGCCTTGGGAGAGAATTCTTCCCTCTGCTTCATGGCAGCCAGTACCTTTTGCTGGTGATCCGATTTGGTTTTGAGGGAGGCCTGCTCCTGGTATCTGGCCTCCTGAACCCGTGCTGTGAGGTCTGCCAGCTGCCGCTCCAGTTTCTCTTGCCGAGATGTCAGTTTGAGGAGCTCTTTGGGGGGGTCTACCAGCCCCTGTGACAAGAGCAGAGTCACAGATAGTCAGGTTTAGTGCTTCATGAAGTCAAAAAGATGTGACCCTGTCTCCAACTACACCCCAATAACCCCTCAGTGAGCCCTTTCAGGCACAGACCAATCCGGTTATCTTACACTGGTCTGTACGTATTCCCTAAATGGAAGCTGTAATTTTCCCTCAGTACATTTCAGCTAGATACCATCTTTCTGCATTTTCCTTGCGAACCAGGACTTCAAACCCAGAGGTCTACCAATAAGGGGTCTTACCTGCAGATCCACATGGATGCTGGTGTGATCCTTTGTCCTCACAGCCACGCATTCTACGGGAGGCTCTGCTCCTTCAGAATCAGGGAGGATCCTCAACGACCCCGCCAAGGACAGAGTCTGCAGTGGTTCCTGGTACGTCTCATATACACCACGGGAAACTGGCTCTGAGCAAACCAGATATACTAGAGACGGGCAGAGAGATTTAAATACAGGTTCTCTTCTCAGGCAGATAAGAGAATCAGCCAACTGGTGCTGGTGGAGAAACCTACTATGCAGGGCATGATGGGAAGTCTAACTTCCCTCACTAACTGGGTATTTAGCTATGATAGTAATGCATAACAAGATGGCACAGTTTTCAAAAGGCAACAGCTCTACCCCCACCCCACACGCCACTTGGTGTTAAGCCTGTAATAACACAACAGCACATTTGCCATTTCGGAGTGACACATTTAAGCAATCGCTAGGTTGCAACAACAACAACAACAAGGTGACGCTCCAGAATCAACAGCCTCATGGATTATTATTTATTGGATTTTTATCCCACTTTTCTCCCCCATCGGAGGACCCATCCATGGATATGATCCACCTGGCTATCTACTTAAGACAGCCCCCCCCCCTCAATGCAAAAGAACTGTGTAAGTGTTTACCAGGAAGTTGTTCCCCTCTCCTGGCACACAAGGTTGGCAGTTTAGCAAATCCTACAGTTCTAGTAGCAAACAAAGTATCTTCCACAGCTGAACAGACCTCACCTGCTGGCCGCGCTTTGGTAAGCTGGTACGTTGCTCTCAGGGAGCGCACCACTCTGACGACTTCCTGTACTAACAGGAAGTTTGCTTCTTCCTCCGGGTGACACCAATGAGCCTGGAAGGAAGTGAATGCAGGTAGAAAAATGCCCTTGGAAATATTTGGGTTTTTTTTCTCATAGAACAGAGTATACTACATAACGTACTGTAATTTATTCATGATGACAAATTCAGAATAGGAGAAAAGGTGCTGTGGAGGTTTATAAAAATAAACCTCATATGAGGCCAACTTGTTAAAAGTACATACAGGCGCCTCAAGTCACTCTGGAAGACAATCCCAAATGCCAGTGCCTCAGTTTAGCTCCACCCAGAAGTGGACTCACCAGGTGCTCATGGCTTGGGTATCTGGCCACACAGATGCTGGGAGGGGACTGGGAGCCCATCTTTGGAAGCCGCTGCCATAGCTCCTCTGTCAGGAAAGGCATGAAGGGAGAGAGGAGGCGCAGGGCCAGATCCGCACAGCTGTACAAGGTCTGACGGGTAGACTGGAGTGGAGCTGGATCCCCACTCCTTAATACAGGCTTCACTGACTCCTGTATATATAGAGAGAGAGTCATATGACAATGATTTGGGGCGACTGCTTAGTCTTTCTGGAGACTCACCTCATCCCATCTGGATCGATACGCTCTCACTGCTTAGGTGAAGATCCAGCCCAATTCAGCACATTCCCCGAGGAAGGGGGACTGAGGCCGTGGTGGCAGGTTAGGGGAAGCTCACCAAGTAGACGTCACAGAAATTGTGCAGCCAGAAGAGGTGAATGGAAGAGGCCACAGAATGTAGTGCATATTCCCCAAACTGCTGAGCACAATCCTCGGCAGTATGATAGAGACGGCTTAGGATCCACCGGTCCATGGGGGAGCTGGGGAAGACCTGGAGGAGGCAGGAACAGAGAGAGGCACCCAAGTCCCGCTCAATGCTATTAAACCGAAAACGGTTCTCAAAGCAGTTGACACAACAAAGGAATGAGATGCTTCCTTGTCCCAAAGGGGCTCATAATTGAGAGAGAGAGAGAGAGAGAGAGAGAGAGAGAGAGAGAGCACTGCAGAATGGGAGGGAAGTGGAGTCGAGGGGGTAAACTGGGGAAGGATGTGTGGCTATTTCATGCTCACATACTTAAGATTACACATTTACCTGGGAGTAATGCACTGAAACTTACAATATTTCTGAGTAGGCATATATAGGATTGCACTGCTAGTTAACACACACCCCTTTGCCTTAAGGGCTGCTTCATGTTCCAATGAATATATAGTAGTATGCAGTTAAAATGTAATACGGAGTTTTTGGTGACTCCCTGTGGCACATACCAGAAACTAGGGGACTTGCATCTTCGGACAGTATTGTACGAGCACAGGGCTATTCTAGACCCCTAAGATGAAGGATCCTATATTACCAATACCTGCACGGGAAACGTTTCCCCAACTACTTTCCAGAAAACTGTTCCCTGTGGTATTGGAGGTATTACTGTACTTGAAAAGGGTGAGTGTATTCACTCCTTCACAATGATATTTTCTCTAAGCTCAGTATACTCTGTGCCTTAAAGCCTTTATTCATATGATTTCTGCTCTAAACTCCAGTTCTTTCTTTCGAACACATGTGCATCTCAGTTATACAGTATAGCTTTCTTGCAATGCCACTCAAAACCAATAGATGGCAGTAACACACTTCCATCTCCTATATAGCCCAAGGCAGATGTTATTAACCCTGTGTAAACCAAGGAGCCAGCAGGTGGCGCAGCGGGTTAAACCTCTGAACCATAAGCTGTCGATCAAAAGGTCGCACGACGGGGTGAGCGCTCGTTGCTTGGCCAGCTCCTGCCAACCTAGCAGTTCCAAAGCATGTCAATGCGAGTAGATAAATAGGTACCGCTTGCGGGAAGGTAAACAGCGCTCCGTGTTCCAGCTGCATGCTACGCGCTGCGGCAAGGAGAGTCATGCCGGCCACATGACCACGGAGGCGTCTTCGGACAACGCTGGCTCTTCGCCTTTGAAATGGGGATGAGCACCAGACCCTAGAGTCGGACACGACTGGACTTCATTGTCAGGGGTCACCTTTACCTTTAAACCAAGGAGAGCAGCAAGAGCATACCAGCAAGTCCCGCACTTTCTCTGCAGAGAGCATTTGTCCGAAGAGGCAAATGCCCCCGATGAGGAGAGATCATCCCTGCAATCAAGAATGAGCAGAACTTGCCAGTGCGCTTCTGCTGCCCTTCTTTACCCAGCGTGTAATTGGTTTGTGGAACTCCTTGCCACAGGAGGTGGTGATGGCACCTGGCCTGGATGCCTTTAAAAGGGGATTGGACAGATTTATGGAGGAAAATTCCATCACAGCTTACAAGCCATGATGGGGATAAGCAACCTCCTGGTTGTAGGAGTAGGTTTTCTTTGTGCCAGGTGCAAGGGAGTGGCGACAGGATTAAAGTATATTGCTTTCTTGTGCTCCCTGAGGCATCTGGTGGGGCCACTGTGTGATACAGGAAGCTGGTCTAGATGGGCCTTTGGCCTGATCCAGCAGGGCTCTTCTTATGTTCTTATGTTCTTCTTCCCCCAACCGTTCACTGACGTACACATTTTAATAACATCTGCACAAGACTTACAAAGATACCAGGCTGCTGGGGGTGGCAAAGAAAGAGACAATCCCTGTCCATATGATGGCTTCCTAACATTTATTTCTTGGCAACCCTAACTAAAGAGCTAAAAGGAAAAGAAGACGAAGAAGAAAATGACGACAAAGGCTACAGCAACATACAATCCTCACTTTTGGCTACCCAAACGAAAGCTGCCATGTGGACGGTAGAACTGTGAAGCTCTACAGTTCTTTATACAGGGGGGAGCGAGCCTCTCTACATTGTACTTGTATGTAATTAATCTGTGGCACTCCTTGCCACAGGATGTTGTGATGGCACCTGGCATTCAAAGGGGACTGGACAGATTTATGGAAGAAGTGTCCATGACAGCCATAATGACAATATGTAACAATCCTAGGTATGTCTGCTCAGAAGCAAGCCTCGTTGTGTTCAGTGGGGATTGCTTCTGAGTAGACATGCCTAGGATTGTGCTCTAAGGGTTTAACAGGCTACACCTGCCCACATTCCTTCTCCTAAAGGTCTAGCACTCTGTAACAGATCTGCTAAGCCTACCTTTAACTACAAATGACCTTAAAGTTTCACTTTTGCCCCTTACAAAGAAAGACGACGTTATCCTCAAACATCCTCTATATCCACCCGCTCTATGCTGCCAACGCCCCCCCCCCTTCCACTTACCTCCTCTGTACGCAGTGGGGTAAACCCTTCTCCCAGGGCTGCCAAGGTGAACTTTAAGGCATTCCAGACCTTGTTGCAGAAGCGATTTGCGTTTTCTACTGCAGCTACATTAAGGTTAATGCTGTCACCTAAGGAAGGGATGTATCTTTGTGAAAACCAGCCATTTCTCTTTGTTTAATTTATCTGTGCCAGGTGCAAGGGAACAGGAAACAGGTTATCTTGCTGACTGTGTGCTCTCAGAGGCATCTGGTGGGGCCACTGTGAGATACAGGAAGCTGGACTAGATGGGCTTTTGGCCTGATCCAGCAAGGCTGTTCTTACGTTCTTAATTCAAGGCTGTGTTACAGATTCTGCCGTCCCTCGTCCCCAGCAAGGGCATGGAGCAGAAAGGTCTCTTACCTTGAGCACAATAGGAGCAGAGGGCAAACCGCAGTGCATCAGTGCCACATTCCGGAATGCCCTGTGGAAAATCTTGCCGCTGGAAAGGATCCGAGAAAAGGCAGAGGTGAGAATGGTCAGGAGCCACAGAAACCAACGGAGCAGAGGAGAGAAACAGAACTCACCTGGCCTTCCATAGCAATGACAACCTCTCTTGGCTCTAAGTTGCTGTTTTGAAGCGTCTCCTGCAGGACCTGAAATGGGGAGGCAGACTCAGAAGGGAAGGGACAGGGGAGGATGGGGAATTCGCCCTCGGGCCTTCCCCACTTGCAGTACAACCAGTGCCCTTCCCATATGATGACAGCCAGGGCTAGCGGTATATTCTGTGCACATCTGGAGGGCTACATTTAATACATAAGAATCTCAGCTTGTTTGTTGTGGTGACATTCTGACGGTTGCGGAGAGAATCTTAGAAACAAGTTAACCTAAAGCCGGCTTCGCACTAGGTGCGCATGCCCCTGCCCTTGCCCCTGCATCTGCGCTTGTATGCGCTTCTCTATGCGGGTGGTCCTGGGGACTGCTTGCCGCCTGTTGTCCCTCCTTCTGTCCCCCACGCCGATTGGAGGTGGCTCTGATTGGCATGCCGCCACTCTCCTCCCCCTCCCATCCGACTGGTGGGCTGCCGTAGCTCCGCAAGCATTCCCAGCACCGCAAGCGCAAGCGCATCAAAAGATGAGGGGAAACCATCTTTCCTGCCTCTCCGCAAGCTGCGACGCAAGCATGAAAACAGCTCCGCAAGACCCACCGCAGATCCGCAATGAGCCGGGAAAAGTCTAGTGTGAAGCCGGCTTAACTGTGCACCAAAATGAGCTCCAAGCTTGCCGTTCTCTCCAAGAAGGAAAGAAATTGTAGTGCAGTCATATGATCTTGCTTTCCTGAACTGTACCACTTCAGACTGCAGGGACAGAAGGGGACCCTCATGCTCGAATGCTCCCCCTATAAGGAAAAAACCCTTCCTGCACATTAAAAATGATTATGTCAAGGAAACATTCGGCTAAAACATCTCTTTGATGTGGTAATTTGATGGTCTTTCTTTTCCCCTGAACCAAAGACTTCCTTGTGCAAGTCCCCCTCCTCAGCCAGAGCTGCTTTTTTCCTATGCAGCTAAAACATACAGGTACTTGTAGCTATATGTAGCTCCCTCCTCAGCTAACAGCAGTTCCAGGAAAGGGAGCTAATTTGCATTGAGGAATTAGTACGGGAGGAAAGGGTAACCCCCCCACAAACATGCCATGGCCCCAATTCAACCCATCCCCTCATGACTGTTTTTGGGAAAAGAAAAAGACACCAGGGATCCAATCTCGGAATCCTCTGGGCACTCCATCTCCAAGTGTAGGAACCTTTCCTTAACGCTGCAAGTGGTTGCAGAAAGAGTGCAGAGGTATACAGCTGGAAGATGGAAAGCATGAGCTTAACCCTTTGAAAGAGAAATATTGTACAGTACCTGCAAGGTGGCCCCCCGAATAACATGGAGGGGGTCAATCACGTTCCCAAGGGATTTACTCATTTTCCTCCCATGAGCATCACGGACCATGGAGTGAAGGAAAACCTACAGTACAGAGACAGCTCTGCTAATTATCTTCCTCCTTAATCTCAAACTCTTGCTCACCCTAACACAACATATTCACACACCCACACGTACATCAATTGATTTTCATGTGATTTGCACTTGGAAATACCACAAATCAATGCATAAGTATGTGATGAATAAACAAAATGAGTAAGAAAGATGCACATTGGTGCATCTCTTTCTCTCCCTTTGGGGAGAAAGGTGGGATATAAATACTGTAAATAAAAAAATAAAAAATAAACATTGAAAGGGACAACATCTCATTTATCCCTGGAGGGGCTCAGTTCATATTCTACCTCACGATCAGAGGGTGAAACTCACTGATCAGGAAGCATGTTACAAGTATTTAGGTTCACTTCACTTCTGCCAGTCCCATAGATTCTCCCACAGGGGAGGGGGACAAATGTACCAGATTTCCATCGGCCATACCTGAGAGAAAGGAAGTTCTCCAGTGAGCTGTTCTCCCAGCATCACCATCCGGGCCACCCAAAAGAACAGAAGGTCACTTCCTGTCTCCAAGAGGCTATTGGGATAGAACTGCTGGAGGTCACCTGTCTGTAGAGGAAGACACAGGTGGCCCTAAAGTCATCACACGACTTACAGATGTCTAACAGTATCCCCTTTCCTCCTTCCTCCATGTCAGCTCCCTTTTGACTCTGGATCAGTCTCATGAGCAATACTCATGACCACAGTATTGCAGTGAAGCAGTGTTTAATATGGACCTCGGAGTCCTGGTTTCAAGACCATTTGAGGACTATTGAGGAGGCAATGCCTGGAGACCTCCAGTTATATTCTCAGACTCAATTCCCCATGTGTAAAAGGGAATGTTAATCTGGCTCATGGGGTGCTTGGACAAAGTGTTTTACACAATAAAGTGATCATTCTATGTGTTATGAAGGTTAAACAGACTTGCATGAAAAAAGTTAAGTGGGAGACTTTAGAGAGCTCACAAACAGTTTCAGCTGCTATTCAACTGCTTCAGACTCCCTGATATAAAGTAGCCGGGAAACGGATCATTTTACGAACTCCCTTCTCCCACCCCCCATGAGTGTGAGGAGGCCACACTTAACCTGCCGGAACTGCCCCTCCCTCCTGTCTTCTCTCACAGGGGCAGGCAGCAATGGGACAGAAGAAACAGAGTTGCTCCTCTTCCGGCTGTTGTCACCTCCCGTGTGTGTGTGTGTGTGTGTGTGTGTGTGTGTGTGTGTGTGTGTGTGTGTGTGTGTGTGTGTGTGTGTGTGTGTGTGTGTGTGTGTGTCTCTCTCTCTCTCTCTCTCTCTCTCTCAATCTCTCTCTCTCTCTCTCTCATGAAATGCTTGCTCTCGGATTTGCTTAGAATTTTTGGCATCTACTCAATGGCCACCTGTTCCAATTCTCCCAAATCTACTCACCTTCTGGGGCCAGCCCAATGCAGCAAAAGGGAAGAGACCAGATGAGAACCACGTATCTAAGACATCAGCATCTGGTGAAGGGAGAAGCAATGCAAATCTTTTTTCAGGAAAAAATAATAATCTGAAGGGAAGTTGTGGGGGTTTGCTCCTCCTTGTGTTAAAAAATAAATAAGGCTTCTAAGGGCTGAAAAGAGCTCTGGAAATGGAGGAAATGAAAGGAGGCAAGGCAAAGATCTGCTACTGAGGATGTACATACCACCCCAGAGAAAGATGATAAATACCTACATACCTACCCACATACTATATATCGAAAGATAAAAATCTACATAAATTAAATACTAAAAAAAATGCAAACAATATTAGGCAAGTCATTACATTCAGTCCAAGTACTTCCATGTATTAACCCAGACCGCCACCCTCCCTCCCTCCCTCCCTCCCAGAAGCGTGAATAGTTGTGCTCCTGCTTTACCTCTCACAAGCTCCAGGGCTTCTTCCGATTTTCCCAGCATGCCTGCTGCTTTTCTCCGAGCTTCTTCTTTGGTTCTGCCCACTACCCATAATCCATCCGTCCCCTCCTGCTGCAATACATAAAAAAATTAAAGGCTGATCTACACCGCACGTATCCCAGCGCGTCCCGGGCGCGTGCGGCGTTTGTGGATGGAGCAGTGTGATTTCCTTTTTAAACGATCGCCATGGAACGCAGGAGAGCTGCGCTCTCCCGAGTTCCGTTGCGATCAGTCGTGGACCATGCTCATGATTGAGAGAGGGCGGGATGAAGAGCAAACTGTTTGACCAATGGGATGAGAAGGGGCTTTCAGCCAATTGGAGTGCACGTGTTTCAGCCAATCAGCGTTGAGCTTTATTACAAGAAGGGACAATCAGGAGGGACAAGCGTGTTGAAGAATCTGGTGGAGCCCAGGGCAGCGTTTCGGGGCGGGGCATCTTATCCCCTACGCTCGCAAGCCTCCAAACACAAACGCAACGCAACCGGAGTTGGTGTAGATCAGCCTTAAAGTTCAGGTTGCATTATTGAGAAAAACCAGGGATTCCAATCCCAGCCAGCTACTTGCCACAGTGAATGATCTACAATTAAATATGCCAGCACTCACCTCTTCTATGTCAAGTGATCCAGAAACTAGGACCCGATAGGCTGGAATCTGATGGCCCCACCACAACTGGCGAGAAATACACCAATCACTGAGAAAGTAAGCAAAATAAAACCATTAGGATGTTAAGAACAAAAAATCTGAAAGTGGGACTCCCGTGAATGATAAAAGGATACGCAGTAGCACTTGGGAGCCTCTGCTTTGAGAGCCAGTGTGTGTGTGTGTGTGTGGGGAGTAGATAGCATACTTGGACCAGAGAGATCAACGTTCAAATCCACACTCAGCCACTGTTGATCCCCACTCAACTCAATAAACTGACTGGGTTAGCTTAGACAAGACACTGCCCTCGATCTAAACATGCAGTAGAATGGGGGAAAGGTACAAAAAAGGCTGAGGTTATAAAATCAACGGTAGCACTTCAAACTCCAGGCCGGAGATACCATTGTTAAAGTATTTTCCAGATATGAAAACCCACTGAAAACTAGCACACCACCAGGCCTTTGCCAGCTATGTAGGCTTTTATTTGCCGAAGGTTTTAACAAAGCATTCAAAAATGCAATCCCATCACCTGCAGCCTGAAATGGTACAGTCTATTTTACCATCTCATTCGGCAACACGCTTAGACCAGGCCTATCTTTTTGCCACAACTAACGAGCAGAGTCATTACAAGAATAAAATGAGTAATTCCATGTACACCACCATGAAGGATGAGAGAAGGACGAGGTACAACTGCAACAGATACATAAATAAATGAAACCCTCTTCTGGACTTGGACAGTGGAAGGTGCCAACACAGATAATGCGAACAGGCTCTCAATAAAACACAAGTTCTAACTGGCCAGTCACAAGACATGCAGCCAGGTTTAGAAGAAAAAGGATACAGCTGATTAAAGAGAGAGGGTTGCTCTCCTTTCACCTGATATTCAAGAGCCAAGTCCTCCATTTTTTCTCATGAAATTCAGGAGTGAACTTCAGGCATCCAGATTCCACAGCCTTAGGAGAAAAGGGGGAGGCATATTGGATTAAGTAATTCCATGCAAAATAAGTCCAGATCTTGGTTGAGATTGTGAACCCCTGAATCCAGAATGAGTCAGATGCCCAACAGATCTCCTCTAGCAATTTCGCTACTTGCAAACACATCTTTTGCCTGAATCCAATGTTTTAAAGATCCTTAAAATTTGGCAGATGCATGCACAGGATATTTTTTGCCACCCCGGTCTTAGAACTAAGGCAAGTGTTTCCACTTCTAAGAGGAAAATGGGATCTGGTGGATCATTCCAGTGAAGTTAAAAAGTTATGGAAGTTACCTCCAATGCCCTTTGAGCCATTGCCTCACATCGAACAAACCACTGGTTCTTCAAGAGGTTTTCAATCACATCCCCAGAGCGGCTGTGGGTTAAAGACACAGATCAAAGGGTCACTTTATGTTTCCCAAGTTGCCTTTCACTTTGCAACACCATTGCTGCTTTAGGACCTGCTAGTACAAAAGACAGGTCCCTGCTCCTGAGGAGCATACAGTCTAACATTTTCACATAAGAAGCTGTCCTGAGATTCCTTTTTTCACATAACCTTGCCTCCAATTTGTTCATACCTGTGAACGTTTAAATCAGAGGGAGAAAAAAGAGAAGAAAAGGAACATCCCTGAGTAATTATTAAGGGTTTTCAGTCAGATGTGCTAATAAGGGGATACAATAAATAAATAAATACAGAAATAAATAAAATAAGCCACAGGCTTAAGAATTCACCGCCATACAAAGTGACTCAGGGGAGTGAACAAAGGGACACCTTCTGCATCCCCCGTCTTTGTAAAAAGAGGACTGTGCATTCAGGGCAAACATTCTAAATAAAATCCATCCAGAGTGTTCCAAATAATATGCACAAACTTGAGAAAAGAATGAGAGATGCAGGAAGGAATGGAATAACAAGAGTGTTTTAAATTTCTCTACCTTTACCTGCAAAGGGGGAGTACCATAGGATGCTCCTTTGCACTCCGATAGAGGCCTCTCTCCTTCAAAGCAGCCAACACCTTCTCTCGGGCCACGAACCTATTCAGTCCCTAGAAAAGAGCATCCCTTTTATCAGGCATCTGTCGCAGATTTCTGACCTTAACAGCCCATGTTCATCAGTCCGAATAAAACTGAATAAATTCTGGCCACTCTTGGAAACACGATGCTGAACTAGATGGGGCTTTGGTCTGATCCATTAGGGCTCTGCTTATGTTCTTAAGAATACACTGACCTACTGGTAACTCTTCTCATGTATTCCCACAGGATTTTTCAAAATTAGAAATGATTTCTAATTACAAACTGTAGTAGGTGGTGGCATTTGGAATGGTTGGAGGGCAAAAGGATACATGCATGGGCTATGGGATTACAACAGTCCACCAGGGAAGCAAATCACCCATTGGCTACAGAAGAGTGACCTTCCAATAGCAGAAGAGGAGCACAGAGGCCAAGAAGAA
Organism: Plestiodon gilberti rubricaudatus; assembly: GCA_026170595.1. Taxonomy (NCBI): domain Eukaryota; kingdom Metazoa; phylum Chordata; class Lepidosauria; order Squamata; family Scincidae; genus Plestiodon; species Plestiodon gilberti. The sequence continues at coordinate 250,086,399 of JANXHW010000002.1, forward strand.
GGCCATGAGCAATTTCTGTATGAACAAAACTCACAAAAAACGTTTTAATCTCTTTTATGACGGACTAGTTTTTCCATGGAAAAATCCAGGAATGAAGAACTTGCAAACGCTGCCCATAAGCGTGAACTGAACTAGCTTCTTATAGAAGGTTCTGCAGCAGAATGTGCCAAATGCAACCGGTCTGGAGGGGGGCACCTTAAAAGATCCTCTTCTTACCTGCAGCCATTCCCCACACTCTGTGGTCATAGTACCATCCTCTGCAATGACGGACACGAAAGGCAGGCCATGCCCACGGCCCAGTTCATAATCGGCATGGCTGTGTGCTGGGGTCACCTTCACAGCCCCTGAAAGACGAGGCAAAAGTATGAAAGGAATTCACTTCTGAGAACAAGAGCTCAGCACATGAACCACTGGCTCACCTGTGCCCATGTCCTGCTCCACCATGGAATCAGTTATGATGGGAAGGAGTCGTCCAGTGAATGGGTGGTGAAGTCTCTTGCCATGAAGATGCTGGCAAAAAGCCAAGAGGATAGATCAGGTCTTGCTGCAGTCAGAGCCCCCGACCCCAAATAATAATAATGAAAGGTTCTGCTACCAGTACCACTTCTAACCACCCCAATGAGCAGTATACCCAGCTCATTATTGTCTAACCCTTCTGGCTGTGGTCCTCTATGGTCTCAGGCAGAGATCATTCCCAGTCTTGGTACTTGAGAATCTTCACTGGAGAAACCTGGGATTGGAACCTGGGACCTTCTACATACAAAGCTATAGATGCTATCACAACAGTTCCTTCTACACAGGAAAAGGGAATAAGGCCAAGGAGGCTTACTGTGTACCGCGAGTCGTCTGGATGAACAGCAACAGCCACATCTCCCAATATGGTCTCTGGGCGGGTGGTGGCCACAGAAAGTTCCTCATCTGCCCTCAGTCAGAGAAAGCATATGGTTATTTTAGTCAGAAAGGCTATTTAGTCAGAACCCACATGGGGTGGGTAGCATTAAACGTTTAAGCATGAAAACAGGCATATGGGGGGAGAGGCAGCTGTTGACAATCTGCCCAGAGCTACTTACCCTTAAGGCAGCTTCCAATTTTTTTTAATTTCAGTGATTTTCAAGTTCCCTACATTCACAAAATCCTTTCCACGTCAAAATGCCTGCTACAGAATTCTGGGCAGTGCAAAGGATTCTGGTACACATTCTCGAGCACACTCTCACATGGTACACTAGCCAGGCCTCTTAGGTCTTGCTGTTGTCCCACACAAACTGTACCCTCTTGTACATTGATCAGAATGGCAGACAAATTGGTCTTCCATATTCTGATCAAGGATCAGCGGTTAAGTACCCAAGGGACTGTTACGGCCACAGCTTCAAAAGTAAAGTTTTACTAGCTCCTGACAGACTATTGCTTCCAAAAAATACTGGAGTGCCTAGGGATATATTTTGAAAATAAGTGACACACATCATCCAGTCACTGAGTAACAGGATACTTCAAACCCCAGAATATCTAGATACTTCACATAATTTACAAAGAACTATTTGTTTTCCATCTTGAATAAGTATATATAAACTTATTCAAGTTTATACAGTTTACACACTGTATAAACTTGGTTAAAACTGAAACTTATGAGAGCTCTAGAAGGCATTTCTCCTTAGCTAGTTGTTTTACAGATGTCCAATATTTACCAAAACATTGGTCTGGCTCAAACTGACTGAGAATCTGCGTGTAGTAGTAGATGGAGTCTTGAGCCACGAAATGTGGGTTCAAATCCCCTCTCAGTCACAAAGCATACTAAGAGTGCAATCCTATGTGTGTCTACTCAGAAGTCATTGAGTTTTACAGAACCTGCTCCCAGGTAAAGGCTGATCTACACCGTACGAATTCTGGCGCGTCCCAGGCGCGTGTGGAACAATGTGGCTTCCTTTTTTAACCAACCGCAATGGAATGCAGGAATGCGGCGCTATCCCAAGTTCTGGTGTGCTTGGTCATGGACCATACTGATGTCTGGCCATGTGGGCGGGACGTAATGTGTTCACCAATGGGAGGAGAAGGGGGGCTTTCAGCCAATCAGAGCACACATGTGTGACCAATCAAGAGGGACATGCAGGGACACTTGGAGGGGAAGATATCTGGTGGAGCCAGGGCAGAGTCTCAGGGCAGGGCATCCCATTCCCTAAGCTTGCAAACCCCCCCCCCCATTTGGAGTATGTCAGCCTAGCGGCGCCTGGGCGCCTATGTACAGGCTCTCCTGGTTAAGGATGGTCGTTAAGTGAGCCTTCAACACCATCTAGTGGTCAATTTTGGTATAGCATGTATACCCTACATACTGTGTATGTAATACAGTGCAGTTGTACCGGTAATAGAGAATGAATGGCAAGTACTCCAGACATGTCTTTTTAAATTCCAGGCCCATCACCAGCTGTTCGGCGCTAGATTAGTGCTTTGATGTTTAGTGCTGAACAGCTGATGAATTAGGGATTTAAAAAGCCGCGTTAAAAAAAGATATAAGTGCTTCCTGCTTCCTGCCTCCTCCATTTTGTGATCAGCAGCAGGCTCAGGCGGTAAGTGGTAGCGACTTTTTGTAAGGTTCTGTACTGGGGGCCTGCTATCGTATATGTGGATTGTCGTTAAATGAACCGTTGTTAACCAGGGGGCACCTGTACAGGGTTGTAGCCTGAATGATCTTAGGCCAGTCACCATCTCTCAACCTAACATCCTTCCCAGGGTTGGATAAAAGTGGGCAAAACCCCAGGAATGTATGAAACTGCCTTCAACTAAGTCATTAGTCCACCCAGCCAGACTGGCAGTTTTTTACAGGGGTCTCCCACAGTCCAATCTGGAGAGGCAGGGGTTGCGCCCCTTCCAACCCTAACGTGTGCTGTTCTGAGCTCGCTGGAGGAAGGGCAGAATACAAATATAATGATAGCCAACTTAATCAAATCCACACTGTTGCCAACCTTCCTCACCCCTTATTTGTTCTTTTCAACTTGCTCAGTACAGTAACTCACCCTCTTCTCCTTCTACTTTGTAGGCAAATGTCACCAAGACCCCAAATGGCACCTTGCCCTGGAATCCAGGGACAGAGAGCTCCGTTCGGCCCCCAAGCTGCCTGTTCTCCACCTGTCAGAGAAACAGCCGGTGAGCTACCTCTGAATGAAGGACACCAGACTCTCCCATTCCCTAGTCTTTGACTCCAGCTTCATCCCACTTACTTCAATGTCGGAAAGTGCTGATCGCAGGGCACACGACCAGTTCACCAGGCGTTTCTCCCGATACACTAGGCCTTGCTCGTGCAGTCGCACAAAAGCCTCGGTCACAGCTTGGGAGAAGCCCTGTGGAAGGGAAGGGCAGGGAGTGAAAGGGGAGCGGGATAATTACCATATTGTCCTGAGTATAAGACGCACCTGATTATAAGATGCACCCTTAAAGTTTGGTGCTATTAAAAATTTTTAATTAAATCACTGGCATTAAATTGCAACAGCCTGATTATAAGACGCACCCCTAGTTTAAAAACTTAAATTAGGAGAAAAAAGTGAGTCTTATACTCAGACCCATACGGTACTATGGCTAAAGACGTTTCGTAGCTGAAATAAGAATTGCACCCACAGCATCCAGGCCACTCTCTTTACAACAAGGTCAACACAGAACGATCTTGTTTCACTTCTAACAATATTTAGGAACATTTGTGGGGGGGGGGGGTGGTTTGTGAACGTCTACATCCAAAGAGTTCAGAGCAATATTTCAGTTTCAAAACAATCCTATAGGGCAGGCCAAGAGACCATGGCCGTTCAGGGAACTTTATTGCTGATTTGACCCTGGATTTCCCATGTACTGATACAACACTATCACCACTGACTGCACTGGGTCTGTACTACTAAGGGGAAAAAAACCCATTCTAGTCATACTATATTCATGGAGTGAAAGAATGGCAAAGGAAGTTGCTCAGGGTCTCAACAGGAATGCAGTGGCAGAGTAAATAGCAGCATTTAGGAGCCTCGGCTACCCTGACTCCAAAACTCAGACACTTTCCTCTCTGAATTGTGGAAAAAGAACCCAGGGATCCTGGAACACAAATCTTTCAGCATCATCTTGTTACTTACTGAATCCATAGTAAAACAGACTCTGTCCCAGTCCAGCGATGCTCCCATCACCTTCAGCTGTTGGAATATTTCATTCCCTTTTCTGGTCTCGGGGGGGGGGGGGGGGAAGCACAAAAGTAACCTCTTAGTGAAATCTGAAAATCAAGTGGTTTGCTTTTTATTGCTGCTCTGATACAATTACTTTTCTTGGGGGGGAGGGAGAAGATTTTGCTCCATTCCATCAATCTGACGTCTTATAGAAAGTTCTGGAAAAATGTCATTGAAGCCCATGTAATATAGTAGACGCAGGACGGGGTCTCTGCCTCTTGTGAATATTCCAGGTTCCGTCATTATTTTTATTTATTTAAAATAGTTTATATACCACTTTTAAAAATTAAAATATACACAAAACAGTTTCCAAAGGGACAACACACATAAAGCAAGAACTCCAATAATAGTCTAACAAAACAAGCAGCCCTCTCTCTCCCAGCAGACTGTCCCTGTGCCCACCGGGCAAGGTAAGTCCTGCACTAGCGGGTGCAGGGGCAGGGCGGACTGGGCGGCCATTGGCCGCACCGAGCGGGGGGAGGGCGGGGATATGGCAGCGAGCTCCACCAACATCCAAGGCCCTCTCCCGACCTGGCCCGGCCTTACATGGAGGGCTCGAATGGGCCTCAGGCTGCTTCCACTGAGTGAAGAGGTGCACCCGGGCTTCCCCAGGGCAGCCCGGAACCAGGATAGGTTCCCTTTGGCCGGCCACCGTACCTTACACAGGATTGGGCTGCCCGTCTCCAGCCCATTTTTCACTGTGACATACCACTCCTCCCACCCCCCCAGTCTTTAGGTTGTCCCATCACAAAGTTTAGGGGCACTGCCCTAGCCCAATGCATACTCACTCCTCCTTCCAATTCCAAACTTCCCGCAGGAACTCCTCTCGCGTGAGGTCTTGTCGCAAGGCTCCCCGTTCCTTCCAGATCTTTCTTTCCACTACAGCCTGGCCAAATAAGAGAAAAACTGAGAGCAATTCAGAGGTTTATATTGCTTGCTTGCTCAGGGTGTTTGTGATTATTTAGCTCTTGCTTGTTCCGTCTTAAAAAATAATAATTGTTCTACTGAGTTTTAATTAACATATTTATTAAAGTGACTGGTGTGGGCACCTTTACTACGGTAAAGTGGTTTATGAATATTATAAGAAATAAACAGGAAGTATACCAAGAGTCAGAAAAGAGATGTTTGAATTGGCCAGAATTGGTGGTTCTCACCTGAGTGGCAATTCCAGCATGATCTGCACCTGGTGCCCACAGAACCTTATAGCCTTGCATCCTCTTCCTGTAGCACATGGATCAGAAACAAACACAGAATTCAGCAGTTGAGAAGTAAGTAAATTCTTAAATAATTTTTTTTTAAAAAGATGTTATATGAGTTTTCTCCTCCTGTGAATTAGGCAGTAAGACCTGGGAGGGACAAGTATTTGTGTCTCTATATCTATTCTCATTCTCTTCCTCCCCCCCCCCCAAAAAAAAAATGTACACATCATTTGACTGTAAGCCACTCTGACCTTACAGGGCTTGAAGGATATGAACCGATCATGAAAACATCTGTAGTAAACGTGGAGCTGCATAGAACCAGTGTCCCCGCCCTGGGGCCAAGGGTGGTTCCACCCACACAGCCATTTCCCAGGCCCTCCAGAACGTCACTTACCACCGCACTAAAGCATCTTCAATAGCCACAGTCAAGGCATGCCCCAGATGTAGGGACCCTGTGACGTTAGGTGGGGGGATGGAAAGGGAAAAGGTTTCTGGCTTCTGATGAGGCAACTGATGCTGATGAAGCAGAGAAAAAGGAAAAGAGATCAGTTTTATCGGAGGTCCAGAAATCCCCCCACAACCAGCAGCCCCCTCTAGGCATCACCTTGGAGGCACCGTCCACTTGGAGGTTCATGAGAATATAATGGTAGCCCTGCTCTTCTAAATCCCCCCCCCCACACACACACACACACTGGTTAACCAGATGCCTCTGGGAATCCCACAAGCAAGACATGAAGGCAAACCCCCTCTCCTGCTCTTGCAACTGGTATTCAGTGGCAGGCAACCTCTGAAGAGGGAGGGTCCCTTCAGCAACCAAGGCTAACACCATTGATTGACAGACCTCTCCTCCAAGCATATCTGGTCTCCTTTTAACGCCATCCAAGTCAGCAGCCATCATCACAATTTGGAGCAGAAAATTCCAACAGTCAGTTTTGCATTATATGAAATATTTATTTTGACTGTCCTGAATCTATTGCTGATTAACTTCACTGGGCAATTCTGATTTCTAGTATTATGGAGAGAAAGAAAAGTTATTTTCTCCAAACCATGCACAATTTTATAAACCTTTTGTCTTCTTTTTCATTCATTCTCTCATTTATCCATCAGCTCTTAAGAGGAGAATCTCAGGCTCACTTGCTTATAGTATCTTCTATCATTGATCTAAAGGGACAAATTTTTCTACCTGGTACTCTGGCTTAAAAAATCCCTCCTTCACCCACCAAGCGTACCAAGCAGCTTCAACGTAACGTGGACTGTAAGAGGTGGGCAGTGGTCCACACGTATCTGTGGAAAAGATTGAAATATATATTTTTAAAGTTTTAATGATTGGATTGATATCCTGCCTTTCCTGTAGAGCCCAGCAGCTAAAATGATAAAAACATACAAACCTCCCTTAAAATACAAATATAAACCATAACGATACACAAAAAGCAACAGATAAAAAGGGCAAGCAAAGATAGATTTTTTAAAAGGGATATTTCTGAGGCAAGGTGGTGCCTGATGAGTTTCCTTTTGCAAACCTAACAGATTCTGGCAAGTGCAAGGAGTTATAATTTGCTTGCTGTACCTTTCTTTTGTCCAGCTATAGTTGGGATGTCATATGGAACCATGTTTTTCGAGGCCTGACTCTTGCCTTGCCTCCCAGGCTCCTCCTGAGGAAAAAAAAAGAACGAAGAGAAGAATGTTTAAAAGGAACAAAAAAACCAGTGACATCTATCAGTACTTAACTGGAACCAGCACAAACACAGGGCCCTTCTGCAAAGAAAGGGAAGCTCCTATAGCCCAGTGGTAGAGCACATGCTCTGCAATGTAAAAAAAAGAGTCCCCAGTTCAATCTCAGCCTCTCTCCAAGACTCCCAGGCAGCAGGGCTGAAGATTTACAGGAACACTGCCAATCATCACAATAGAATACTGACAAAGACAGAGCAAGCGTCGTATAAGCCCTTCACGGTTTGGGTCCAGGATATCTGAGGGACCACCTTCTCCCATACATTCCGGCCCGCTCTCTTAGGTCATCTGAGGGGGCTCTCCTGCGTGTACCACCTCTATCGCAAGTTAGGGGAGTGGCAACACGTGAGTGAGCCTTCTCTGCTGTGGCGCCACAACTGTGGAACTCCCTTCCAGGGGATCTGAGAACCACCCCCTCCCTCATGACTTTTCGGCGAGGGCTCAAAACATTTTTGTTTCATCTCGCGTTTGGGTGATGGGTTGTAGCCTGCCTCCTGTGTCTCAAGATGCTCTGCCATGCTGCTTTTGTGCTCCCTACTGTTGCCCCCCCAGTGGTTTTTATTGATATTATTGTCTTTATTGTTTTTAAATTATGTATTTAAACTTTCTGTATTTTAAACTGTTTTTAATTTTTGTTGTAAGCCGCCTTGGGCATTTGCCTCAGCATGGGATAAGGCGGGATATAAATTTTTTAAATAAATAAATAAATAAAATAAGTTTCCTCCACATTTATTTATTTTTCATATTTTTCTACCACCTTCCTTCTTTTAAGGCGCTCAGGGTGGTACACCTAGTTCCTACCTTCCTTTAGTCCTCACAACAATCCTGTGATGTAGGCTAGGCTGAGAGATAGTCCCAAGCTCAGCCAGGAAGCTTCATGGCTGAGCAGGGATTTGAACCTGGATCTTCCAGGTCTAAGTCCAACACTAGAACCACTGCACCATTCTGACTCACATACCCAAATAGTTTCTATAACACAGGTGGTTTGTGAAAGAATTGCATGCCTAGTGCTGAAAAGTTGCTCGTTCACAGTCACAAATATCCCTTTAGTGGATATGCTCAGAGCTATATCCCCAACCTAAGTTTAAGAAAATGTAATTTCGTTCGCTTACTTCCATCTTGAGCGTTTACATTATTACATGAGTGCAACAACAATGCACTATTGCAAGGGTGGCCAAACTGTGGCTCCTGAGCCACATACAGCTCTTTGACATACAGTATAACGTGCGGCTCTCAGAAATATGTTGGCTGAGCTCCTTTTTGCATCACAATTAATATAAAAGGTAAATAAGAAGTTTTCAAGCTTTATAATTATTTACCAGGTATAAACTGAGAGTCCACTGGATTAAAACATAAGTTTAATGTTCATGGTGAGTAAATATATTTAAGAATTTAAAGGCTTCTTTTGTGGCTCTCAAACACGTGTTTATCGTATGTGGCTCTTACATTAAGCAAGTCTGGCCACCCCTGCACTATTGCAATAACCTTGACACCAAACCCCATCACTATACAAACAGGTCTCTGACTTCACCTCCTTGACCATCAATGCTTCTTGCTGCCCCAAGCGGCCTCACCTTCAGCCCAGCAGCCAGCCCGGCTTCAATGGACTCCAGCCTCTCACGCTGCCGTTTCTGCTTCTCTGCCTTGTTTTTCAGGTGGGCCATTTTCCCAACCTGGCTCTTGGGATCCAGCTTGCTTGCTTGGGAATAAGACCTCCAGCCACCAGGCACATGATCCCAGCACCTCTTCTCAGCATGGAGAAGTAGACGGCAGAGAAAACAAAGGTTCCTTCTGGTGCCCAAATGAAGTTTGGCCGACGGCATGTTTGGGAGCAGGTACTAGCAATGCTTATGCATGTGTGGAGGAAGAAGTACGATGACCCTCACTGCGAACCCCAATCGGGTACAGCTAGTGGAAGCACATTCTCTTTTCATTCCTCAGCGCATGGATGATGCAGCCTGCACAAAGACAAGACCCAAACGGAGTAGATAAGGCCATGATCGAACAGTAGCATCAATGTCACAAGTCCAGTGGCGTCACTACGACGCGCGTCACCCTGGGGCAGGGGACGCGCGTCACCCTAGTGACGCTACGATGGCACGGGGGGGACCTGCCCCCCCCCGCGTCGCCCTCTGGCCTCGGAGCGTCCAGAGGGCGACGCGCATCACGGAGGTGATGTGCACGGGGTGCGCGCGTCACCCTGGGGCTACCCGCCTCCCTCGCCTCGCGGCAGTGACGCCAGTGCACAAGTCTCTGATGATTTGTCAATGCTTGTTATTTCCTACCACATTGGGAAAAGCAGAAGTATGTACTCAGGGGTGGCCTCTCCCTGAGGCCAACTAAGGCAGTCACCTCAGGCAGCAGATTGATAGGGGGGGACCCACTGCTGACCAGCCATTCACCCCCACTGCTCCTGCTGCCCCCACTCTGGATTATAAAAGGAAGTGTGAGGTGGAGCAGAAGAAAACCTATAGGTGAAACGTTTCACCTTGGGGTGAAACGTAAAGTTTGTTTTAACATCTTGTTTATTTAATAAAAAGTTTCATAAATGACGGAGTTTACCTGGCAATATGCGGATTTTTAATTCGGAGATTTGGTCACGTCGTGATAACCTACGAACGTATTAAAACGTGTAGAGTCAGCCCAAGCTCCAGACACCTGAGGCAGCATGCCAAATGCTGCCCCCTTACCCGATGATGTGCCCCCTCTCTGCTCCTCCCACTCTCCAATGTTCTAGCTCAGCACTCTCCTCTCTTCCTCCCTGGCCCCCTCTTCCTTTTCCAATCCAAGGAGTAGGAGGAGCAGTGGAGGCAAGTAGATGAGTTCCCCCCCCAACCTGCTGCCTGAGGCGACTGCTTCAGTTAGCCTCATGAATGGGCCGGCCCTGGTATAGCCTACCACTCTCCTCTCCTCCAGACTTTCTCTTTGCTTCACCCCCCTCTTCCTTTTCCAATTCAAGGAGTGGGAGAAACAGAGGTTGGTTGGCATATCACCAGTAAAGGGGGGGGGCAATATTTGGCATGCCATCCCAGGGGTCAGGATATCTGGTCTGATCCTGCATGTATTCCAACACCTGAGCTTTTAATCCATGTATATATGATGAAACAGAGTCTGCTCCACTCCTTCCCAGAATATCCACTAACTAAGCATGATACTCCTAACAGTTTTTTTTTCTGGAGGTGAATGATCACCGAGTAGTAGTCAATCTTTCCTACAGGGACAAGCCATAGCTCATGGAAGTGCAAGTGTTTTGCATGCAAAAGACCCCTGGCATCTCCAATAAAAGAAGCACTAATAATGAGGCTTCCCTGATTTCCACCTTCTCCCCTCACTTCTAGCACCACTAGGGTTACCAGCACAGTATGCAGTTTTCTCCTACAGCAGAACTCCCCTGCCTTTTAGCAACAGCACAGCAAATAGAAATCCGACAAGTGAAGCTTCCCCCACCATGTGGATGATGACAGAGCTTTACCTGCTGAACTTCAGCTTGTCATCACGCAGCTCTTAAAGACACAGGAACAGGAGAGCATTAGGTAATTTACTGTTTGCTCCAACCATGCTCAAACCTTCCCACTTTCAGAGCCGAGAACCGAGAGGAGTGCGGCTCCCTGCTGCGCATAGTAGGGGTCAAAAAAGACACCCTTTCGAGGAATTTCATGAAGAAAAAGGGGGCCTCCCTGGCGGCTTACCTCCAAAAGCACCAATTGCAAGGGAAGAAAGAAACAGTGTGACGACCCCCGCATTGGTGTGGAACCGTACAAACCTTGCAAAGGGAGAAAATAAAGTTCACAAGGAAGGAAAAACACGACCGTCTCTATGGCCGCTTTCTTTCCTGTATCTGCCGGTTGAGAGGCATGACGGGAGCGGAGCTCTCAGGAAGGGGAGGGGTGTGCTGGATGGCGGAGAAAGGAGGTGGGCAGGACGGAGGGTCGAAGAGCGGAACAGCGTGCAAGCAAGCGCGGTGAGTTTCGGGCGCGGGGCGCCGCGGAGAGGGACTCGGGGAGAAAGGGCTGTTGCAAAGGCTAAGAGAGGGTCCCTTGCTGGATCGGTGGGTGGGAAGCACGCACGCTTAAGGTCGTCGCCTCCCATGCAAGCAGTCAACAAATGTAAAAGTGCTACATGAAATGCTCAAAAGTCATGAGAGAGCAGTGGTACCTGAAGCAGGCAGAAGGGGGGGGGGGAAGTCTTCCTGATTTAAACAATGAACCCCCTAAGCACTAGTGTGCAACAATCCTTTTTCAGATGGTGTGTGTGTGTGAACTTCAGCAAAATATAAACATGACATGCAGTATGGTCTGGGGGGTGCGCTTTTGAGTGCACACATCCTAGTCGGATCCAAACACGGTGCTTGTTGTCATAAATAAAAGCATGTTGTGAAGGAGCATTCAAAAATATATTATCTTGCACATATAGCCTTAAGGAATCTATGGCCTCATTCTGCTACATCTGTCGATCTGGCCTTGGGAATCTTGACTCTGTTCCTTCCCACATGTTCTGAATTGCTTCAAGCCAGTTCATGCAATCACAATCTACACCTGAAAAATGTCTAGGGTTACAACCATCCTGGCACACACACCTGTACATTTAACACATCATGTTGAATTGAAAGGATAACTGTGAACTGGCTCATTCACGACTACAGATGCAGTGACCTGGCATTGATTTCTGTGACCGCAGCCGGACGTTTCCAAAACAGTGAGCTCACTTAATCACTGAAACTGTTATCTCTAACCTGCTATGAGAAGACATGCCACAGCTGATGCTCTCCATCTCTAGACACAGTCAAGATGTATCATATCCCATAGAAGAATGTGTTCATGTGAACTTGCCTCTTGATCTTGGGTCTTCTTCCCAAGGAGAAAGATCCCCAGCAAACTGGATGCAGTCAGAGGTTTTCTATTAGCAGGTAGTAAAAAGAACACATTTGGTTTATGCGTCACATTTTCAGGATCATTAAGGTTGTCACTTGCTCCACCTTTTGCAGGAGATTTCTAACACCATGCTGAATCTGGAAGGGAAAAACACATATACAGACCTGCATGTATACACACATGACCACTCCAGGGAGGGCCCTAGGAATAGAATAGGTAGCTTTTCGTGCAGGGTACTTACCATATACATAATAGGAAAGCAGCCATGCGACTGGACAACTTGCCCTTTCCCTGCTGTCAACCCACACAATACGTCCTCTACCACATAGTCACTGCTCATAATTCATAACCTCTTCCTTGCACATCAAATGCTGTCTAATGAAGATCAGAAGCCAGGTTCTCAGGCTTTCATAAAAATGTTCATAAAAATGTCTTCTGGAGTCTACTACTGTACTAGGCTGTAGAATTGCTTTTTTTTTTTTTAATGCTTGTTCAGATTTCCTGCACGTAGAAAACTAACCCATGATACTTTGAGATGCACTGTATATTTTGGCTCTCGGATCAATCTATGCATGGCCATGGTTTTGTGCCTTGGTAAGAACCTTTTGGGATGATAGTTTTATTGCTCAATGAATGCGCATTTGGTAGAGGGCATCTGTAGGCTTACCAGATCGCCGACCGGGACGGAGCGACCCCCCGCGCCCCGCCCCTTAAGGATAGGTCGCTCCGTCCCGGTCGGCGATCTGGTAAGCCTAGGCATCTAGGTGTCTTTCTCCCTGCTATCACTTCCATTGTGGGGAAATCAAATTGTCCCAGCAATAAACAGAAAAAGCACAATTCATCCTTGTCCATCCCCCTCCCCGTTGGTACATTAACTTCTTATGTTTTCTTCTTATGTTAAGAAACTTATGTCTTATGTTCTTATGTTCTTTCTTTCTTATGTTAACTTCTTATGTTCTCCCGCGAGGCAGGGAGAACTTTGAGTATTTGCGGGGGCGGCAATCCCAGGGATCGACAGCATCCGGTTCTCGTGGTGGGTCACGACCCACCATTTTGAGAACCAATGTACTAGTTCAAGGAGGGTCCTGGGTCCTTTGAAGTGGAGGATTGAGCTTGGCTTTGCCGCTTCCTTCCACCAAGCTGCCTCTCTAACTTGGGAAAGGAGGACAGGTCTATCAATGGCTACTAGTTATGATGGCTGTGTGCTACCTCCAGATGTGGCAGCAGTATGGCTCTGAATATCTCCTGCTTTGGGGCTTCCCAAAGGCAGCTGGTGGGCCACTGTGGGAAACAGGATGCTGGACTAGATGGGCCTTTGACCTGGTCCAGCCGACCAGCCGGGCTTTTCTTATGTTCTGTGTTCTTAAAGTCTTCCATAGTGCAGTTGCACTGTCTGGGGTTGATGGACTAGTTTATGTAACATCCTGACTGTTGTACTGCGCTGGGGAAAGGACACTATTCATTTTGTGCCTTGCACAGCTGACCAGGATTGGGCTGTAAGATACCATACATAAGCCTTTAGTAGGGTTCTTTCTTTGTTCACAGTGCTGTGTAGGAGAAGAGTGAGGTTTAAAATCCCCTCTGCTTGTCTGAAGTTCTCCTTCCTGTAGATTATTATGGAATCTGTGATGAAGCTCCAAAGGGTACAGCTGAAATGCAAGAACCTTCATGAATTCCTGCGGGGCCTCAGCCCTGCAATCTTAGACCGGCTCTACAATCATCCCGCCACCTGTCTAGCAGTCTTCCGGTGAGTGAGAACTCCCTTCTTCCTGAATTTGGCAGTGCTGACCCGTCACTGCCCACCAGAGATCATTCATCATAATATAATTGTGGCCCAATCTAAATGTGACCCTGGGCCATGAGTCCCTGGCACACTAATGCTGCATGTGCAGGTGAGGAGACATGCAGGTGCATGGAATACCATGCAAGTAAGATTTTTTTTTGTGCATATGTATTTCGGTGTCTCAGTTGGCCCTTCGCCAAGTAACAGTTCGCGAAGTAACAGGAAAGCACGTGTCCACTATTCAAATTAAATTGTCATGGTTCTAGGGGTTGTCTTTTTTTAATGAATATTTCCAAATGAAATGCAACATTTCCAAATTTTAAAAAAATTGAAAAATGTTTGTATTTGATCATGGGCATTTGTGAAAGCACTTCTACTTATTAAGGTGTGCCTTAGAATCGATGGCGCCTTAGATTCGAAGAAATACGGTATGCACACCACTATGGAAAATGCAATGCAATGCAATTCAAAAATATAAAATGAATTAGAAGATAAGCTAGAATGGGAAGAAGATGATTGGGAAGGTTTTTTTAACTGTTAATGCTTTAATTTCAGGAATACCAGCAGAAAAAAAACAAAAACCATCGATTGCAAGACGCACCTTCATCTTGCTCAGCACCAACTTTCCCCAGCTTGCCTGCCACGGCACTCCGATTTTTACCGCGCCATTTTGCCCCCTCTGCTCAGCAGCGAGCTCTCTCTTCCTGAACCTGAGAGCTCGCCCCAGCATGTCCCGCGCTGCAGCTGATGATCTCCTCACTGCATTTGAGCAGTGCCTTTGTGGTACGCCAGAAAATGCAATTTCCTTACTTACCGGGGCTTGGGGGAGCTTTAGGGAGGCCTGCACAACCCTCTGCAGGCCTCCCAGATCTTCAGTTCGGTAAAAAACAGCAATTTTCAGCCATTTCCGGTTTTCGCGAAAACCGGAAATTGCCAAAAATCGCTGTTTTTCACCAAACTGAAGATCGGGGAGGCCTGCAGAGGGTCGCGCAGGCCTCCCTGAAGCTCCCCCAAGCTCCAGTAAGTAAGGAAATTGCATTTTGGGGTGCATTTTAGAGACCTTCGATTCTAAGACGCACCCCATTTTTTTAAATGCTTAATTGGGAAAAAAACATGCGTCTTAGAATCGAAGAAATACGGTAATTGCTCTGTGCGTACTTTCATGGGAATAAGCTGCACTAAACACAGTGGGAATTTATTTCTGTGCAAATAAGCAGTAAATTGCACTATCACTTTTTACAGATAGGGGACTGGAGTTATAGAGAGGTAAAAGGAGTGGTTTGCCTCCCGCTCAAGCAGTGACAGATGTTACTGAACCTTCATGGTTTCTCCTGAATGTGATGTGAATGTGATCACAGATGCTGTGATGGAAGCATGTAGTACTGATGGAACTTTCCTTGGGTTGTTTTCAGTGAGCTGCCAGGATTGGCCAAGAACTATGTCATGCGGATGCTCTTCCTGGAACAGCCCCTTCCTCAGGCCGCTGTGGCATCATGGGTAAAGAAGGAATACATCAAGTAAGTGTCTAACATGTCCCATCCCAACCAAGAAAACCTTAGGAGAGCATTGAGAAATCTGTTAGGGAAGGCGCTATGGGGTAGCTCTGAGAATGTGTCTCTACATGACCTTGCTATTTGGCGCACGAATATTTGTTTCCTTATTTTTTAATTGCATTACATTATTATCCTGCCCTTCCTCCAAAGAGCTAGGAGATGGTGACAGGTTCAAAATCAGCTGGTGAGCTTCAAGGCTGAACAAGGATTTAAACTTTGCCCTCTCCAGTCTTAAATGGTTGCTGCCAGGCGAAGTGCAGTACATAAAATGGTTGTTGATGGCGTACGCAGCGCTCCAACTATGGCCATTCTACAAGCGCTGCCACAAGAGGCAGCAGCAGCGCTGCCGCACCCTGCTATACCCATCAGACCCAGTAAGTTGGTGGTGGTGGCAAGGGTGGTCGGGGGGGGGGGGAGGAACCAGGGCAGGGGAGGAGGCAGGAGGGTGAGGATCCGGCATCAATGGCGCTCGCCAGATCCTGTCCCCTCCTTTTCAAAGCTCCCCACGCCTTTGCTCTGCTCAGACATACGCCACCCAAAGTGGTGATGTATGTCCATGCCATAGGCAGTCCTAGGGCTTACCAAGGGATAAGTAAAGGTTTTATACTTACCTCTTGTTTGCCCTAGGGTTGCTCTCTCACTCACTCTCTCTCTCTCACTCTCTCTCTCTCTCTCTCACTCTCTCTCTCATTCTCTGCTGGATGTAGCATGCACCTTTTTGGCACAGCTGCATTGGCGCAGCTGGCAGGGGATAGGATTGGGGCCTAAGTTTGACACTAACTTTGCATTGTTGCATTGGCTCTCCTAATATTGCAATAGTATAAGCAAGATAAAGGAGGAGACAGTTTCCAAGACTTAGGCCCAGACCAAATGTGCAGTACACCCATGGGAACTTACAATTTCCTAATTCTGGAAAAGAACTTTACCTTAGGAGCAAGCAAACCCTCCCCATGCTCAGGGATTTTGCAGGGGCAAAGGAGGGCCTCCTCCAAGAGATAGTCTGGTGTGCCACTTCTGAGGTCTCAAAACCCATGGATATCAGACAACCACATGAGTTTCTAAACATACATTCAGAAACCACGTGGATGATTCCAAACGTAGAGATTAAGAAGTGAAAATAGTACTTGGCTTATTCCATAGGCAAAAACTCACAGATAAGGAAACCCACATGAGTTTTGCATCCAAATATGCACTACATATGTGGGAAAAGTTAATTTCCACATGGGTTTTTGCATGTTTGTTCTGGGCCTTACCAATCCAAGCCATTTAGAACTTTAAAAGCCAAAGGCAAGCACCTTGAACATGAGATAATAGTCATTGCAGATATTGAACTTCAATATCTCAGGTTTTAGCATCCATCTCCCTCTTGTCAGCGTTCTGTTTTATATGGTGCTTTATAGAATAACATATTGTACACAAAAAAACAGGTCTCTGTTTTGAGGAGCTTACAGTCTCTTACATTGAGATGTTGCAAATTAAGCTTCCAAAGAGTTCTCAGGCATGGTTCCCATTTTCTAGAATGAAACCACAGGAAGATTTTGCATTCTGGAACCTTCTGAGCCCCCCACCCACCCACCCAAGTGAAAGTGAAAGCAGCTTCTCAGTGTTGCTCCATAAAATGGTTCCACGTGTCTATAGGCTCCAGGCGTACAGTGAGCTGTGTGTCCTCATGCTCTCACAATCTGAAGGAAGGAAGGGACCACCCTGGCCAGATTCTTTTCAGTGGCCTGATCTCTGCTGGCTCCTCCAGTCTCCCCTTGGGGAAGGTGTTTTCCTGTGTCTGATCCATATCCCTTTGTTTTCTGAAGCCTGAGTGAGGAGACAGGTTCTGTGCTTGCTTGGCTAGTCTGTCCCTGACTAGGCACTTGGTTCTTTTCCTCCAGGGAGCAGGAGGAGAGCTCTGATGTCTTGCTGGGCTTGAGACTCTGGCACACGCAGTTGCTCCCGGGGGGTCTCCAAGGAATCGTTTTGAACCCCATCTTCAAGGAGAACCTGCGCATTGCCCTGCTGGGTGGGTAAGTGAGAGCCCTGAGGAGCAATGCAGAGGCTCGGAGTATTTCATAGACCAAAGAGAAATCCCTTGGAATGCTGACCTAATAGCAGTGCATGCAGAAAAATTCCCAATTTTTTTTTATAATGCCCCTGTCCCTTCTCATGGTTCACTTTAGCCATGGTTTACTGTTAACGTTGCAAACATGATTACAGTTAACCTGGATGTGGGGCCAGCAGTCTGTGTCAGCCGTCAGTTTCTCATCTCACTTGCCGAACACAGACATTGCTCTCCTTATTAGCTGGGACTTAGGGACTTGTTCCACTCAGACCACTTAGAAGACCATTATGACCAGGGTTGAGAACCTTGGCTCTCATGTCATGAAGAGGGGTTGGTATAGCAAAGAGCAGTGCCCCTTCTGTGACGTTCGACCTGCTCTGTAACTGTTTCACCGCGTTTCTGGCTTCTTTCTGTCTCTGTAGGGGGAAGGCCTGGTCTGATGACACCAGCCAGCTGGGTCCAGATAAGCATGCCCGAGATGTCCCGTCTTTAGACAAGTACGCCGAGGAGAGGTGGGAGGTGAGCGTTTTTGTCACTGTGTTCTGGTTGGCTTAAGGGTATACCCCCTTGGGGACAGAGGGAGCTGTGATTGGTGCAGCTTCCCTCCAAATTAAACCCGTGGGGGGACTGTTGTTTGCCCTCCCTCCCCTTGCCTAAGATTCTAGGGCCCAATTCAAGGCTGTCTGCCCTGAGGGATGAGTGAAGGAAAGGAGGGGCCTTCTATGCTTGTGTTTTTCTAGGGGCCTAGCATAGCCAGTGACGAACCTTCCTTTTCAAAAGCACCCATTTGGTTGCGCTTTGGACATTAGACCTGCTTCTGTTTTTTTCACCTTGCCTCCTTTTAGGTCATCCTGCACTTCATGGTGGGTTCCCCAAGTGCGGCGGTGAGCCAAGATTTGGCCCAGCTGCTTATTGAAGCTGGGCTGATGAAGAGGTAAGTGGCAAGAATCAGAGAGGAAAACCAGGAGGAAGAAGAGAGGAATTGATGGGGGGCCTCATGAGGGTACCGTAACCATGGAGACTGTTCAGGTCTTGGGTGTTGTTGTGGGTGAACAGTCTAGAAGTAAGATGGACCTTCCTGAGGTATGTTGTGCTATGTGCCTTTCTCGTCTCTTCAGCAGCGAACCTGGAGAGCCCCCCTGCATCACGTCTTCCGGCTTCCAGTTCCTGCTACTGGACACCTCCTCCCAGCTCTGGTACTTCATGCTGCAGTATCTCCAGTCCGCTGAGGTGAGGAGGAGAGGGGGCTGCCCTCCGCCTCAACCCCAGCTGCTCTGCCTGTCGACGTCCCCCCCCCCCCCCCGGTTGTGTGTTAACTCTCTTCCTTTGTCTTCATTGCTCCCTACAGACCCGGGGCATGGATCTGGTGGAGATTCTTTCCTTCCTGTTTCAGCTCAGCTTCTCCACCCTTGGCAAGGTGAGACCGAGGAAGGGACCTGCTCTAATTAGACCCAGGGTGAGGGAGGAGGTAAATGTCATAATGGTGAGCTGCAGGAACAAGTACTTTTTTCCCCTGAACCTTCTTTGATCAGTTCATGGGCGACTCTTTTATTCATACTCTCTGCGCCATTCATAAGTTTACAAACCTCTATCACATCTCTTCCCCCCCCCCCCCGCGCGCGCTGCCCGTAGTGATCATTTTTTCCTAAGCTGAGAAGGCCAGTCACCCAACGTTGAACCATCCGATCCTGTACCTCAATGAGTGAAGCGACCCTGTTTCTTTCTCTCTGTTCCCAGGATTATTCTGTAGAAGGGATGAGTGAATCTCTACTCAATTTCCTTCAGCACCTTCGAGAATTTGGCCTGGTCTTTCAGAGGAAAGTAAGACATGGAAGGGCATAAGAGCATTAGTTGAATTGGATTATATTGGGGTGTGGAGAAAACCCAGGACTGGGGTGGGGGTGGGGAACGTCATCTGGGGTATTGAAGGAGTTTTGGCAGTGAGGAGGAGGTGGAGCTTTTGAGATGAGATTGTCCATTTGGATTGAGAATTGTCAGGAGAGCAAAGAATGTCAGTCTTGATACCATTGTCTGTCTTTTCCCTTCCAGAGGAAATCCAGGCGTTACTACCCCACCCGCCTGGCCATCAACCTTTCCTCTGGCATCTCGGGCACCACAGTCGACACCCATAACCAGGGCTTCATTGTTGTGGAGACGAATTACAGGATCTATGCATACACAGGTCAGGGATCATACACAGGTCTGGTCAGCAGTGCTCTGCTGATCTCTAATTGAGACAGGATTGCGCCATAAATGATTACTTTCTTTCCTCTGCCCCTCTTTCCAGATTCCGAGCTGCAGATTGCACTCGTTGCTCTCTTCTCGGAGATGCTCTATCGCTTCCCCAACTTGGTGGTGGCTCAGGTCACCCGGGAGAGCGTGCAGCAAGCCATCGCCAACGGCATCACGGCAGACCAGGTGAGGGAGGCAGTAAAACCCCCATTGGCCACTTTCCTGTTGAGTGAGCTGGTTTCATATTGCATCTGTTTGCATCTGTCTGGACTGGTTTGGGAGCTTCCAACTGAATGATTCCAAATCTAGATGCAAACTCAATTGGAGATGATGGTATGATTGAGTCGCCATGTCCGTCAAAATGCACAAGGCCTGGTCTGGCTCGTTTACTTGGTTCTCACTCTTTTCTACAGATCATTCACTTCCTACGTACCAGAGCTCAATCAGTGATGCTGAAACAGGTGAGGAAATGGTTGGGGACTCCTGGGTTACCCTAGCAGGGCGTGGGGCAGGGCACCCCTTGAATTAGAGTAAATAGGAATAAGACGTCCCTATTTTAATAGGGCTGATACGGTTTCCAAGGCTTATGAGCATAGATTTTCTCAGAAGGAGACCCATCTCCATGGGAAGAAGGGTTTGGGGCTTAATACTGGACCACGAACGGGTGGTTGAAGGATTCTGGGTTGGGAGGGGGGGGGGTGCGGCAAGGAGATATTAAGCCAAGGCTGCTACACCAGTAGGAGAAGCCAGTCTTTTTCTGTACTTTGGAAGATGGTGCTTTGTCATGTGACCATAATTGTCCCATCTTCTCCCAATAGACCCCAGTGCTGCCCCCCACCATCACCGATCAGATCCGGCTGTGGGAGCTGGAACGGGACAGACTGCGCTTCTCTGAAGGTGAGCATCTGGAGATGAGAGAGCAGATGAGCAGCCAGATGTGGAGGGAGGAAATATGATAAGGACGAAGGACTGGGTCTGGACAATTGCGTTTCAGCCAGTGATACCACTGATGGTGCTTCAGAGTATGGCAGGTGGCACTTGACCTTGTAGAAAAATCTACATGGACATGATGTGCTGCTACTGCTGCTGCCACTGGGACCGTGCAACACTGCTCTGCCTGGCTGGGATCGCAGGAGAATGCAGCTGCATGGCAGGCCAGACTTTGCCCTTCAAAAAAGGCACCGGTTGGGAAAGGAAGAGGCATAGTTGGGGATAAACCAGAAGGAAGCTGTAACTTGCAAAGTCTCTTCCTTGCTACATGAACAACTGTGGGGTGAGCCACACAGTCCCCAGGTAACAACCGTCTCTGCAAGGAGTAGTACTCACAAATGTGGTATTTGCAAACAGTTATATTCAAGTTGAAAAGCTCTGGTATAGACGTTATCCCTATCACACAGGTTTTTGTGTGTGTTTTATTATTTATTTCACATGTGTATATACTGCCCTTCCATTCCACCAAGAAGTGCAGAGGTGGTGCACATGGTTCCTTGCCCTCCTTTTAACCTCACAACAATCTTATGAGGTAGGCTAGATTGAGAGATGATGACTAGCCCAAAACCAACCACCCCATAAGCCTCATGGCTGAGCAGGGATTTGAGCCCAGGGCTTCCTGGCATGAGTGCTAATGCTGGTCTCCCACCATTTCCAGCTTCCTGTATTCCTCCATTTCACACCCCTGCCCCCTCCCTCGTATTTGTGATATGTGGGGGATGTGTATGAGTTAAACAGCTAGTTCAGGCAGAACCCACCACCTTCCCTGCCTGTCAACCCCTTGACACAGTCTTTAAATAGCACGACAAGGAGGTTCTAAAATCTCTCCCGCTTTAATCTTGTACAGTATATGGAAACTCTTTTTAGCGGTAACAGAGGAGGGAGTTCTGCAAAGACCTTCCTGCCTTCTCCACTGTAGACTCCTGTCCTGCTGCCTTATACTGAAAGCAGTTCGGGGGGGGGGGGGTTTCTGGTAATGTGTGGGAGTGATCATGCTGCCCAATAAAATAACTTTAGTATTCTTATAAATAGTTATAAATATTTAACTCTCAATAATGCCTAGACGCTGTGACTAGTTCAATCTCCTACCTAAACCATTTAGGCAGAAAGAGGCAATTGGCTATCTCCGCCCCACTCATACACTGGGGGACTTCCGTGGAAGGCTGGCTGGCTGACTCCACCCCTCATGTAGATTCAGAACTCCAGCAACTTCTTCCTAAACTGCCTTCCCTGTACAGCAGGTGCACAGCTGTAATCAAAGCCCCATGCATGTCTCAGCCGGGTTTTCCTATTTTGGGCCATTCAGCTTCCAACAGCTGCCTTTCTCTATATGACCTTTAGGTGGCGCCAGAACATCACAAACAGGTCATCACAAGAGCAGTGGAGGAAAAAATTAGAGGGAACTTTGTTCCTGAATTCCTCCCTTGAGTCCTTTGCTCTATGGGCCTCAGGACACTCACGCTCCTGCTGAAGTGCCATGCAAAGATGCCACCAAGTAGGCAGATCCTGTTTTTTTGTTTTAGAAGTGGCTTCTGCGAAGGCTTCCTTAAACTCTCTCCCCCAACTTCTTCAGTGACTGTCACAAATTCCTCTTCTGGTCTTCCTGCCTTCTGTCTCTCCATAGTAACAAGCCCAATGCAAACGGAGGGAATCTTGAATACCCATCTGGAAGTGGTCACTGTTGACCAGCCAGAACTGCAGGTGTACAATGTCTTCTGGTCCATCCAAACAGTCCTAGCGCACCCGCCAAACCTCCCCAGTCCTGTCATCTTTGAGGCGCTGGTGTTCCCTATGGTGACTGACAAAATTCTGCCTCATGAAATCTCTACTTGACTTACCTCTTCCTCCTGGGATCCCCCCCTTCTGTCCTTTTCACTGTGTCTCTCATCCCTCTTAGGTGTCCTCTACAACCAGTTCTTGTCACAAGTGGACTTTGAGCTGCTGCGTGACCATGCTAGAGAACTTGGGGTGCTTGTCTTTGAAAATCCCGCCAAACGCCTCATGGTGGTGACTCCCGCCGGCCACTCGGATGTCAAGCGTTTCTGGAAGCGGCAGAAGCACAGCTCCTGAGAACCGTTGCTACACTCAGGATCTCTTTCCTCTTACGTAGCGCTAAAAAGTGGTGGGGTGTTACTGTATCCTCCTCCTCCTACCCACCCAAAGTTTACACCACAGAGAATTTTTCACAGGGTTTGCTGAGACAGAAGACGATGACCTGATGAGTCTTCTTCAGTCAAGTGGTTAAGAACATTGAAAAAGCCCTGGAAGATATGATTTAAGTGATAGCGTGGTTACAATATTGTCACCTGTGACCAATTCTGTCTCACAGTGAAGACATGAAAATTGGGTACATGTTGGTATGGAATAGATGTTTGCATGCCTAATAAAATATTATGGGAAGCAATGACCCGGGGGAGAGGGCATAACTGTATGCCTGTTATAAGCGTAGGCACTTGGTGCCAGTTGAATGGTTTTGGACCAGCTGGTGCTGCCAATATTGCTGCAGCTAAACCAGTGTGTGATCAATCCCTTGAATAGGAAATTGCTGGGACAGCCCCCACCCTGCCCTCTGAACAACAGGGTTAAATACAAAGGAATAGAAATGCACTGTGCACTTCTCCTCCAAGCACGTGTACCATGCGCAGGAGGACGATAACATTGCCCCTAAAGCATCTGTGCGGCAATGAATAGCTACAGGTCTTTGTCTCTCATGAACTTAGGCTATGACTTGTGAACATGCAATGGGAGCAGGCAAAGATGATGTTTCATAATTTATTATTGGTTTTTAATCCATAAAAGGGCTGGTTTGTTCTCCCCACCTCCCCCCATTCTAAACGTTCTCCCTTTTTGTGTGTGAGATGCAATTGAAGGACATGCTTGTTCTACCCTTGGATGATAGAGCCTGTTTTTGCTTCTGTGTGCAGGACAATATCATGGCTACATTTCACTCCTCCCCAGGGTTGCCACCTTGTTTTATGGGCTGTGAGCCTTTTGAGAGCCACCTGACAGGCAGACATTCAACAAGTGCAACGCCCCATTCTTGTATCTCATGTTGGGAAAAATAAAACTCCACCTGTTGATTTTGTACCTGTTGGTGAGTCTTAGTTTAAAGGAACCAAGGATCCCTAAAAACTAAGGAACCTTTCTTACTCCCTACCTTGGCTAGTGCCTACCTTGGGAGTACTACCAAGGAAAATGCTCTCGGTAGACAGGCACACCTAAAGTGAACAGACAAGACATGTTACCAAAGCTATTGAGATTGTACCACCCATTTCAGGCAAATTCCTAGACCAGATGTATTGAGCACTTAGGCAGTGCTTCCTTTCTGTGTCGAAGTTGGAGAATGGAAGTACTAGAATGGAGCTGCTCCAGCCGCCGCATCTTCTCAAGGGTGTCTGCTTGGATCTGTCTATGAAAAAGTGGGATTGTATCATTCTTTCTGTCCTGTTCATTAAACTTGTGTTGACATTTTGAGTGAACCCAGCTTGCCCTTGCATCTGTTAACATTTTATGAACGTGTGTTCAGATTGCTGATCAAGCCAGAACTGATGGACTTTTTTTCATGAAATCTTGCAGTTTAACCCAAACCCAGAAAACCTGTTGAATAATTATCAGGATTGGTTAACAAGTTCAACCTAGGCTATCTGCAATAAGTCAATGAAGACAGCAGAAATGTGTGAATGTACTCTGAATTATATTGCTTCCCGGTCAGCTCCAGCCTCCAAAGTCTCTCTTGTACGTTGGTGGAGTTTTTTGACAACTTCCAATATGGCTTCTGCTATCGTTGCAGCTCATCAAAATAGAGAATCCCACTCACAGTTTAGAGTGGGGAAGCCTCATTTCTCTTTTTCCATCCTTTGGATGTAATCATGGAAGTTATTGTAATAAAGGAGGTTCTTTTTCTTGTTGCTTATAAGAGACTTAAGTCCAAGGGGGTGATGAAGTAACCAAGAATCTTTATTCAGTGATGAACCAGGAAAGACATCTTGGGGCTATGATGGATAATGAAAATGTCAACCTAGTGTTGCAGCAGCAGTGAAGAAAACAAATTCCATGCTTGGGGAAGGGATGGAGAACAGCCAGACAGAGCCGTACCCAGCCGATTTTACGTGTGGGGCGGGTCCTCGGCCCCGCCCCATAAAACTAATTAGCATAAATTATGCTAATTTTTCGGCTGATTCCCCCCCCCCCCGCTTTTTTTGCCGATTTTCGGCGATTTTAAACCTAAAAAAGGGGTATTTTTAAAGTATGTATGCTTTGCGGCACTTAACTTGTGTATAGGAGCCTCCAGCGAAGCGATCGGCTCTCTCCAGCGACGTTCTTTTCCAGGGGCGCAGATCGGCGATCTGAGATCGCTCCTCTGCTGCCCCTGACGCGAACTGCTCATCGTAAGCTCATCGTTTGAGTTCGCGCATGCGCATAGCAAACAGCCATTCACGCATGCGCGAACTCAAACGATGAGCTTACGATGAGCAGTTCGCGTCAGGGGCAGCAAAGGAGCGATCTCAGATCGCCGATCTGCGCCCCTGGAAAAGAACGTCGCTGGAGAGAGCCGATCGCTTCGCTGGAGGCTCCTATACACAAGTTAAGTGCCGCAAAGCATACATAATTTAAAAATACACCTTTTTTTAGGTTTAAAATCGCCGAAAATTGGCAAAAAAACCGGGAAAAAATCAAATTTTTCCCGCTCTCCTCCGGAGCCTCCTGCCCCCCCGCACCACCTCCCGCCCTTGCGCCCTGGGGCCCACCGCCCCAGGGCACCACGTCAGCCTACGCCCCTGCAGCCAGATCTTATGCATGTCTTCTCAGAAGTAAGTCCCATTATAGTCAATGGAGTTTACTCCCAGGTAAGTGTGCATAGGATTGAGCTTAACACTACTATTCTATTGCTCTTATATAAATCTATGGCACAGCCACGGTTCGGGTCCAGGATATCTGAGGGACCACCTTCTCCCATACATTCCGGCCCACTCTATTAGGTCATTTGAGGGGTCTCTCCTGCTAGTGCCACCTCTATCGCAAGTTAGGGGAGTGGCAACACATGGGCGAGCCTTCTCTGCTGTGGTGCCACAACTGTGGAACTCCCTGCCAGGGGATCTGAGAACTACCCCCTCCCTCATGACTTTTCGATGAGGGCTCAAAACGTTTTTGTTTCGTCTAGCGTTTGGGTGATGGGCTGTGGTCTGCCTCCTGTATCTCAAGATGCTCTGCCATTCTGCTTATCTGCTCCATACTGCCCCCCCCCAGTGGATTTTATTGTTTTTAAAATTGTTTATGTACGGTTATGTATTGTTTAAACTTTTTAATGTATTTTTTTAAGTTATGTATTTTAACTTCCGTTGTAAGCTGCCTTGGGCATTTGCCTTGGCATAGGAGAAGGCAGGATATAATTTTTTTAAAATAAATAAATAAATGCTGTGGACATTGAAAAAATTGAGGTCCTCAAAAAAAGTGAGGTTCAGAATGCATGAGAAAGAAAAGAGAGAACTTTGAGAAAGAGAAGGAGAAACATTGCCCCAGACAATATAATGTAGCTTGCATTGTTATGCAAATTCAGGACTAGGAAGGAAAAATAAACTATGAGGGGTAGAAAATGAGCATAATGTGTAAATTAGTGTAGCTCCCAAGATAAAATAAGGAATTTTATCAAAACAAACAAATCAAATGAAAGGAACAAATTGAAACTGTTCACTCAACAGAAGGTTGTCCCCCAGGACTTTGAGCTCAATCCAACTTACCCTCGGGCGGCGGACCTAGCGATCCCCTGCCCAAAGTAGTTGCAAACATACTGTAAAGCACGTTTGCGGACTACTTTAGAGCAGGACAGGCTCTACCAGTCGGCGGACCCAGGTAAGGTTGGATCCGGCAGGCGGTTGGGCGGGCGTTTCGGGCAGTAGCAGGAGGGCGGTCATAGCAAAATAGCTGACGGAAATCCAAGGAGACCTACCAGCCCCAGCCGCCATCATCCCCTTCTTCGAGTAGACTTTCCGCTGCGGGTTGCCTGCTGCAGGGAGCCCGCGGCAGAGCACTTAATCGGGTGGATGGCCTCGGCCGGCTGCCCAGTCTTTAAGTTGGATTGGGCTGTTTGCCTCTTGCAGTCACCGCTTGGACCTTAGTCTCTATGAAAGAGGTGTCAAGCTTGTTTCATAAAACAGGCCATATAGCAGTGATGGCGAACCATTTGGGCTTGGTGTGTCAAAATTTTTGAAAATGCCTAATTTGACTCTGCTGGTGTGTCTCTCTCCCCCCCCCCCCGAACTTTTAATAGTACTTTGACTATTGCTACTTTTAATAGTAATTTTAAACTGAACCGAAAACTATAGAACACATTGCATTTAATTTAACATCAATTAGTGACTTTTTGGTTGCTGAGTTTTACTAGATTATAATTTGAAAGAGGTCTGCCAAAATCCCTGCCCTAAATGTTTAAGACAAGCCTGTAATACTTTTGTGAAAATATAAGGTGTGTCGGGGCCTTGGGGGGAACGCTGGCGTGTCACCCAAAATGACCTCACGTGTCACCTGTGACACGCATGTCATAGGTTCGCCATCACGACCATATAGCATTCATGGCACCTGCTGACGGCTGGAAGTGATGTCAATAAGCTGGAATTGATGCCATTAAGCAAGTGATGATCATAAGTAAGCACTTTTTCTCACTTAGGAACTCAGCTGCAAATGACAGAACATAAAATACAGCAAGTCCTCACTTAAATTGTTGATAGGTTGTTGGAAACTGCAATTTTAAGTGAAATGACTTATAACAAAACCAATTTTACCGTAGGCTAATTGATATACATAAACAAGCATTTATGGCATATTTCTGGTCACAAAAACATCACCAAACTTCTAAATAAAGACCCAAAACACTTCTAATATTAAACATCTAATATTAAACATTGAAATAAATGTGGGATTTCCAGGCCAGAAAAAACCAATGCAGACACGGGGAGAACATTCAAACTTCACACAGACAGTGGCCCTGGCCAGGAATCAATTTTTTTTAAGAAGTTTCTAGCCATGGAAAAACTGGAAAACAAATTAAAAGAATCTGAAGAACGTTTTTAAAAAAGGATAAAAGGCATCATGGCTTTTAGTTTTAAAAGTTGGGAAATTGAGTTTTAATGCTCTTTACAGTCTTCATTTTATAGCAATCATGTTTCCCCCCATCCCAGCTGCCATGCGTAGGGGAGCTGAAACGCCCCTTCTACGTTGGTAAAGTTGCCAGGGCCAATTTCTATTTGCAGACTATCACTTCTTCCCCACCAACACTCACGCAGCACCTTAAGATTGCTTCTTAAAAACACTTATTGAGGTAAGCTCAAACTGGTTAAAACAATTCTTGAATTCCCCTACACAGTAAAAATAAAATAAAAAGGTAAAGGTGACCCCTGACAATTAAGTCCAGTCGTGTCTGACTCTAGGGTCCGACTCATCCCCATTTCAAAGCTGAAGAGCCAGCGTTGTTGTCCAAAGACGCCTCCGTGGTCATGTGGCCGGCATGACTCTCCTTACCGTAGCATGCAGCTGGAACACGGAGCGCTGTTTACCTTCCCGCAAGCGGTACCTATTTATCTACTCGCATTAACATGCTTTGGAACTGCTAGTAGGTTGGCAGGAGCTGGCCAACCAACGAGAGCTCACCCTGTCGCGGATTCGAACTGCCGACCTTTCGATCGACAGCTCATGGTTCAGCGGTTTAACCCACTGCGCCACCCACTACACAGTACCCTCTACCAACTCAGCTCTCAGGACGTTTGCTCTTTGATGTTCTTCCGATGGTGCTCTTTCAGGGCCAGGTTTGATCTCTTCACTCAACAGTATCTGACCCACAGACTGCCTTCGCAAAGCCCTCCTCTCCTTTTCCACAGTGGAGTCCTCCTCAACATTCCATCTCCAACTGCCTTTTCCAACTGCCATTCATTCTCTACTGCTTTCCCCCACCACCCACGGGAAAGTTCTTTTAACCCTGTAGTGTCCTTCTCTCATCCCTGTGTCCCTGGTGTGGCATCAACATTATTCCCCACTGTCCCCTGATGCCTTAGTGGACACTGTGGAATAAGCAGCACACAGCCTTTTCTCACAAAAACTCACTGAGCTTCTCCTCTCTAGGCTCAGCTAGATCCAAGTAGAAACAAAGCAAGGCGTCCCCCACAGTGCTCCCTCCCCTGTGACCCAACTGTTCCTTCACCGATCTTTCAATATCTTGACACCAGCTTTACCGGACATCGTAAACTGCAGCCATTTCTGTAAAGAAGTAACTTAATTAGTCTGTCTCTGTAGGCTACAGACGTCTGAATACTGTATTGCAGAAGCCTCGCTCCAGTAGGGGCGGGGCTGTAAGTATCGCTGCGGTCATAGTCTCTTTACCGAGCGAGGAGGAGGCAGCCCCGCCCCCTCACTGTCCGAGCCAGTCCCCTACGGAGAAACCGGCAGGGAAGAGACCCTGCCTGCTGCTGTCTCCGTAGGGGACTGGCTCGGACAGTGAGGGGGCGGGGCTGCCTCCTCCTCGCTCGGTAAAGAGACTATGACCGCAGCGATACTTACAGCCCTGCCCCTACCGGAGCGACGCCTCTGCTGTATTGCAGAGTGCAAAATTAAGGCTGGGGGGGGGGAGTGAAACTGATATCTCGTTTCTAAGATTGTTTTTTGAAACTGTGTAGAAATAGAAATCAATATAAAATTACAGCTTTCACTGAAATGATATAACGATTCCACGGTAAAGGTACAAGCCAAAGTCAGAGATAATTAGGCTTACCATATCCAAAGGGGGACAGGGTGCCTACACCTTTAACCATTGTAAAAAGAGGGAATTTGGGCAGGTGCAGCTTGTTGTACCCTGCCATTATGAGCTGCACCTGCCCAAATTCCCGCTTTTTACAATGGTTAAAGGTGTAGGCACCCTATCCCCCTTTGGATATGGTAAGCCTAGAGATAATCATTCGTGATATATTAGGTTGTTTACCAGAGCTTGGGCAGAGGGGGGGAAAACCGATTGGACAAGAGCTATTAGCTTGACAATGTGATTGGCTGAACAAAAAAAAAAGGTACAGCATAAAAGACAATAGGGCGGAGCACTAATCATTCCATTCCCTCTAGACGTGTCTCGTCTACAGTGACGGCACTTACAGCTCACCCTACCACCTACTAGCATGGTGGGTGGGGACCAAAGCAATAGGTGAGGGCTTATGTCAATCGTTGCGTAGCCAATGGAAAGGCGGGGCTTGGTTAGCTACTTAATAGCTGAAGGCTGCTTCTTTGCTCAGTGTGGTTCCTCTTTTCGATGTGTGTCGGACTGTTTTAATACTGTATACGATTTTTTGTGGAGGCCCTAATCTTGCATTGGCCTTGGATCATTTTTTTGTTTCTCTTCGCGCCTAAGACTGGGGAAATGGTATTACTACCTCTTCTTGCTAGATAATTGGATTAATTAACCGAGTTGGTTACAGCACTGCACAGCTAGCAAGAACCGTGTGGGTAGAATGGTGGCCGCCCTGAACCGCCTGTTTTTTTCCTAAGTGGCTGGTCGCAACTGGTGCTTCAAGTTCAGTCGTGCCCACCCATAGCGAATAGGCAGCTCTCTTTCCTAACTGGGACAGGCCCCCGTCAACATGGCAGGGGGAATGTGTGACAGTGAAGATCCGGGAGCAACTGGAGCAGCCGCTCCTAACCGCGGAGCCCTGATGGGGATCACCCAGAAATGGGGTGCGGGGGAGTGGGGAGCTACCTCTGACTACAAGCATCACCCAGGGAATAATTGATACAGTGGGAGGCTTAGTGTGGTTATCCACTGCGGGTATTTTTTTTAATAAATAAAGTGCTCCGTGTTTAAATCTAGTGCCGTTGTCCGAGTCTGTTTGCAAAGAGTCGGTGGTGGGATTCTGCCTTCGGAGTTCGAGACCTTCCCCTGTACATTGAGATCTGCGTGGACAGCTCGGTTTTATTCAACATTGAGGGAAGGTCCTTTATTCCCCTCTAACGCCATATTTTATAAGAGCAGGTTCCAGGGCTGAGCTCTCCGTCAGTGAAATCCTTCCAGTGAATTTCTCAAGCCTTTCCTCGCTCCTCAGGGGTGAGAGATCAAAAGCGCACGATCGATAGGGGATAAAACCCAAATGGACGTGTGTGTATGAATGGTTTGAGAAAGTGGGCTCTGCCTTCTAGTTCACGACAGTTTGTATGCCACAATAAATCTATTATCTCTCTCTCTGAGTGTCTGGGGTTTGTCTTGTTTTTGTAAAAGAGCACAGGCAAGCAGCTTTAATGCCTGGGCGGAACAGTGCTTTGCCTAACCACTGGGAAAGAGAAATTAGGACTGCACGTCATAACTTGCTGCTGCAGCACGCTTCTACTTTCAGTACTGGGGTGCTGTGGAGGAAGAATCTGCTTGCCTGCGTCGCGAAAAAAAACCAAAAATGGGGGTTAAGGTATGATTTTTCTTGCCCTTGTTGTTGAGCTGGGAATGAAGTTGCTGGAAGTACAGAATTTGCTTTTTGAACTGCAGAGAAACCGGAGTGGATTTGTTGGCTTTACCTTACATAAGGAAGACTAAAAAGCAGCTATGACACTAGAGGAAGCGAATTAACGAAGCTGGTTTTTCTGTGTTTATTACAAGCGGCGGCTTGAAAATGCTACTTTTGATTTGAACTGCTTGGACTGGTGGCTCTGGTGATTTTTTTTTATACTTGCTCGATATGTATCTGTACAAGGAGATTCGTATATCGTAAACGATTATGATTTTAATGCAGTTCACACGGGAAGACAAGGCGAGGGAAACCGAAATTGCGTCCAGCCTTGGGGAGCGGTGGCTGTGCATTTCAGGGCTCCTCCGTGGGGGAAATGCACAAAAAGGATCCGTTTGCTCCGCACGACTTTGGTTTTCAAAAGGTTGCCCTTGGGAGGGGTAACCTGTAGGTTAAGAGAAAGATATCTTCTTGACGGGAAAATATTAAGGCCCCCGGGGCTTGTCAGCAACTGGGCCCGGAGCTGAGTCCGGAGGCTGCGTTGAAGAACAAAAGACGTGCGCCTTTTGGGTGGGGGGGGGGAATTCTGAATTCCCCGGGGGAAGGCTGCAGTTCTCTACGCATTGTCTTGGCAGTAAACGAAACCTGGTTGAACTCCTATGATTCACCGCGCTATGATTCACTGAAACGGCTGCCACGAATGTCCTGTGTTGGCAGTCTGCCATAATCTAGGCTGCATGAGGAAACTAAGAGAGAATTTAGTTCGGTGGGGTTTTTTTTCTGTCTTTCCTTTTTAGGATTAAGCCATGGAATTAATGGCCCTTTCGCAACTCTCAAGCCAAAGAGAGGCTGTGAGTATAGGTATCGGGCGTAGGCGCTGTGGCGGAGCAGTGTTTTTCCTCAGTCGCAACTGGATTACTGCCATGTTCTGGGCCGCCGCCGCCATTTTGACTGCGTTGACGATCATGAAGGTTTCTTAATCTTTAGTGCCTTTTGCAACAGCAAGAACAGTTGTCCTCTTCTGAGGAAAGGGTTGTATCTAGAAAGCTTTTCACTGAAGCTGACCCTGAAATAGTTTTTTTTTTGGGGGGGGGAGAACAACCACCATTATTTGTTCCTGCCTTACTTTAAAAATACGGTGCACAGATCTATGCCAAGAAAGTCTCCTGTCTTTCTCAGGCTGCAGCAGTCCTAATATGGGAGTAAGTCCTATTACACTCGCTGGACGGAGCTTCTGAGTAGGCATTCAAGATAGGATCGTGCTGTTAATTGTAGAGAAGAAAGAATCCTTACTGTTGGTGCCATGTTTCTAATTCGTGTGTGTGTAAGAGAAAATATATAAATAAAAAATTAATATTTCTGTTCTGCCTTTATCCTCCTCATTTGGAAGAGGGTTTACAGTACCCCCCCCCCAAATGTGCCAGTAGTAGTTCTGTCCTCAAGGGACACACAATCTTAAAAGAAAAAGATTTGGGGAAAAATGATATGAACATAAACTTCTTCCTCCACATCGCAGGGCTGTTGGTGTTTCTGTGGCCACTGTGAAATGAGAGCCAAGCCCAGGCTTAAGGAGGCTGTAGCAACTGGGAGGTGGCCACAGCGAATCTTTGCTTTTATGACCTTCCTTTTTTCCTCCACCTTACATTAATGTTATGTTAAAGCAAAAGGCAGAGGTGGCCATTCATATGCATTGATTCCCTCTAAATGGCCACTGGGCTGCATTAAAGTCAGGGTTATTACTAGTTGTCGGTATGATGCTTTTTAGAGATTGTTTCTAAAGAGAATCTTTTGGAAGTGGCCTTTGACCTTGAAATAGATTGGAATCTGGCATTATTCTAGCAGCTCAGAATACAGTTATACAGCAGTCTTTTCATTCAAAATGTCCATTTCTAGTTTGGTAGGGAGCAGTTGAACAGTCAGATATGCATGCATGCATACACAACAAATTCATGATACTCTCTGCTCTCTAATCTAATCTCTAATTCTGCTGTAGTCATGACAGTGTAGATAATAATAATTATGGTTAATAGGATTTCTACCCCCATCCCTTGAAAGGGTATTTCTGGTTGACTTTAGTTTGTCAGTGATTGTGCGGGCTGAACCATCAAATAGAGATATTTGAAAAATTCCACATTTTTGATTATCAGTTTATTGTAGTTTAATAGTGTGTGTGTGTGTGTGTGTGTGTGTGTGTGTGTGTGTCTGAGTGCATATCACGAATGCAGGGATAGTGTCTCAGAGTTTGTCCAGGTCAGATAGGCTGGCCCCTGCCCATCAAAGGGCCCACCTGAACATTCTGTCTTCTGATTTTAAATTTGGAGCAAACTGAGCAAAGATACACCTTTTTTTTTTTAAGTGGTTGTGGTTCTGTATTTAATGGGGGGGGGAGCTACTGTCCCAGTTCACCCCAGCATATCATCTTTTCTAGTGGCTGTCATCTGGTGGCTGTCGTCTAGAGACTTCTGCATCTTTCTTGGACAGTGATTCCTGTTGAGACAGGGAACGATTTGTTTTACTATGTAAATCACTTTGGAAACATTTTTTGGTGAAAAGCAGTATATAGATGTTCTTGGCAGTGGTCATGCCCAATGCATCACCAGGGGATTGGTAGGGGTCCTGCTGCAGGTATGTGTCCCAGGGCCCCCTGCAATCTGGCGCTGGCACTGAGGCAATATCCAATGTTTTTGTGTTTGGCAACAAATCATAGCAGACCCAGAAGCTTCTTTTTCTGTCGGATCACATCAAGAAACTTTCTTGATTTCTACCACTTTCTTCATAGGTGGAAATAGAGTTGCCAATTTTTGATTTCACCAACTCTGTTTCTAGGAAGGAGAGGCTAGAGGGCAAAACTCTACAGTGTTCAGAGGGCAGAGTCTGCTGGACTCTGGTGTAGGAGCAGCAGAGCCAAGAGGCAAAGTTTTCTGTTTGCCATTATGGTTAGTGTGGTCTGTGGGATGAGCCCATACTTGGGTCCTACTGCAGGTGAAAGAGCAGAGTTTGAAAGTGTGGGCAAAAAGCAACCCCCACTGCACAGATGCCACTAACTAAGGTGCCAGTTTGCTTTACCACCACCCAACGTTTTCTTAACTCTACAGAACCTGGGAGAGGGAGACTGGGCTGACTATGGAGGAAGCCCATATATGTGTTGGAATATGCAGCAATGCAGTACCATTACAATGCAGTACCATTACACCTGTACCAGCAGGGGGAAGTAAGTCTAGGTAGATAGGGGTAGGGGGACCGGGTAGGGGGACCAGGTGTTATCTCCCTTTTCTATCCTCTGGTAATGCATGCTTGTTGGCTACCCAGAGTATCTCAGGCCCTGCTTTCTCTCCCTCCTGAAGAGAAGACATGTAGCTAGATAGGCAACTGCTGCTGCATCTACAGCCATTGTTTCCTACAAAGATGTATTTCCCTTAAATAAAGTTGACTTTTGAACACCAGCATCCTGCAAATCTCCCTATCTGGACTTTCCTGTGCAAGGCACTTTTCGGATCCTTATCTCTGCCAACAATATGCACTGACTGCAGCAGTATGTGGAATAGCATGCTGAGGCAAAGATTCTGCCCGGCCCACAGGTGTACACATTTGGCTCCTGGTTGCATATATATACCCGTGGGCAGAAATGGTTTAACAGCCTGCTGCCTTGTGTTATGGGATGTTAGAGTTGGAAGGACTCTTAGAGATTACTGAGGCCAACCACTTGCACAATGCGGGCAACTGCTACAGTATCCCTGACAGATAGCTGACAAGCCTCTGCTTGAAAACCTCCAGTGAGGTTGGTTGAGGTCCACTATTGCACAAAGCAGACTTTCAATGCCAGGCAGCTCTTAAGTTGCTGCTGAGTTTATTTAATAATAATACCTAAGCTGTATTTATAAACCACCCTTCTTGTCAGACTTCTCCTCAGCCTTTATTCAAGGCGGTTTACATAGACAGGCTATTTTAACCCACCCACCCACGTAGGGGTTTTTACATCAATGTTCTATTCGCATAGAATCCCTTTCCTTCTCCAGATGTTTCCTTTCAACGGTGTGGTGTCTCACTGGCTGCACACGTCTTTCGAGTTTGTTTGACAACGGCTCCTCTCACAGAGGGTTAACAAGGTTATCTTCAGCTTGTCGGCAGCTTCCGGTTGACTCAAACTGGTCTTGTCTTAGCTTTTTCTTCGGGTGGTGGTAGCTCAACCACACCTCCTGCCCTAGCAATTAGTCCAAACTTCTTACTTTTGTACAAAAACATCTGGCAGCTGACCTGGTGATAAAAATACTGGCTGGGCCACTTTAGTCCATGACTGATTTTGAAATCACCACCTTCCTGTAAAATCCCACAGTCAGGAAGGTGGTGATTTCAAAATCCCTCGGGGACTAAAGTGGCCCAGCCACTTGACTCTGATCTTAGAATCTTAAGATCTTGACTTCCTTAAAATCTAATGAAATGGACTCTGATCTTAGAATCTAAGGTTATGCCACAATATTCTTTGTTGCTTTTTCCAAACAGCTGCATAACTTTAAGACCAGAGTAAGTTTTCTCTCTGTGAGGCTTGTGTAGCAACCTGTCAAACCTTTTCCAATAAAACTTCATGCGTCTGAAGTCGGCTCTGGTCTAGCATTGTTCACAGCCCTTTTGGATCTCTAAGTTCCACTTTCTGTTCTGTGATTTTCTGAGTTATGAATAGTTCTTTCCTAGTTTTTGTATAGTATTCACAACCCTTCTGAGTTCACAGTTTGCATTTCCTTTCCACACTAGCAGCAGCAATGGTATGAAAAGAGAGATGTCTGGTAGCTGAGCAGAAGGAGGGAGAGAGTTTAAATAAAACATGACCCCCTTTTGCCTGCTTTGACCCATTTGTATGTTGTACTTTCATTGTTGAAAAGGAAAGGTGAGATATACATATGAATGAATATCTTCTGACTGGGAAGCTCTGCTCCCTTAATCCAGGAATATGACAGCTGGCTGTGTTTAGAGTCATTTTCTTTATACAATACTTATGTTTTAGAGGTGAGACTTAAAACTGAATAAAATAGTCTGGGTCTGAGCTTGGCAGCCCAATCCTGTGTAACTTTTGCACCGGTGTAACAGTAGATCCACCAGTGTAAGAGCACTTATGCCAGTGTAACTAGTCGTATGCCGATAGATGCAGGACGGACACCGGCATAACCCCCCCTCAGACACCGTGCATGTGCAGTTCGGAGACGGGACGGACTCCGGCACAACTACGCTGGCACATTCTGGGGGTGTTTGAATGCTCCCTGAGCCGACAGAGTTGTGCCGGCGTCTGTCCCACGTCTGAACTGTGCTTGTGTGGCACCCGGGGGGGGGGTGTTACACCAGTGTCTGTCGGCGTACAGCAAGTTACACTGGCATAAGTGTTCTTACACTGGTGGATCTACTGTTACACCGGAAGAGTTACACAGGTTTGGGCTGTGGGTTTAGATTAAGCCCTGCCATTGAATAACCAAAGTTTACCCATACTCATCTGGGTTTAGAAATAAAGGATGGTAGAGCAGAAGGCCTGATGTCCGAGTAGACCATCACCAACATGACACCATCACCCCCTAGTACTTCACATTTTTGAAATACAGCCCTGAAAAGTAAGGTTGCGGTTAAATGTGAGGGACATTTACAGAGTGTTATCCTGGGGTGACAAGGACTAGGTTCCCTCTGCCATTCCTGCTGTAGTTTGTGGGTATACATAGGATCATTTAGTATGGTATCATATTTATTACACGGTAACACTCATTAGCTACACTTCTGTCTGTAATTTATGAAAATCATGTAATAAATTGCAAGGTGGCAGTGAAAATGTTCATTGTGATGTCCAAGGTTAACTATTTGGAGGAGGGGAAGGAAAAAACTTTTAATATTGGAGAAGAAAGTGTAAGGCACAGTATTGTAAGTCTTAACAGAAGCAATGAATCATCAATAGGGGGTTGAGAGAATGTTCAAAGCTGCAGGTGTTAGCTAATTGCAATGTAAAACATCTGGTGGAAAGAACTGGCAGCATTTATGTGGGTTTGCAATAGTAGCTATGTTACTTCTGATGATGCCTCCTAGGTTGGAGGCAAAAACGTAAAGTTTTTTAACCATCTGATTAGACTAATAAAAATTTATATTATATGGCGGAGTTTCTTGGTAAAAATGTTTGTATTGAACTCTAAAATTGTGAAAATCTAA
Organism: Plestiodon gilberti rubricaudatus; assembly: GCA_026170595.1. Classification (NCBI taxonomy): domain Eukaryota; kingdom Metazoa; phylum Chordata; class Lepidosauria; order Squamata; family Scincidae; genus Plestiodon; species Plestiodon gilberti. The sequence continues at coordinate 250,123,629 of JANXHW010000002.1, forward strand.
GAATGTATCCAAATATTGATTTACTCCCATAAACAGGTGGTCCCCTGCTCTGACTGTGTGTCCTTCCTCTTCCCAAGGTCCTGCAATGAAGGGTTTGAGAATCACTGAAGTAGTGGGAGGAAAAAGAGTGAAATAGTGAAGGAGGGAGAGAGAGAGTACAACATCATGATGCTGACATCTGGTGGATATGTAATGTATAATGGCAGCTCTGCCTTCTTGGTATTCTAACAGTTAGAAAAATAGTCTAATGCTGTGCACAGGAACAGGAACACAAATGCTAAGAGAATCCTTAGTGAGATACTCGTCCACTAGATGTCAGCACTAGACTATTTTTCTAACTGTTAGAATACCAAGCAGGCAGAGCTGCCATTATACAATACATTACATATCCACCAGATGTCAGCATCATGCTGTTGCACACCACTTTTCACCTCTACATTGTGAAAATTGCCCATTAACACCCGCTCTGTTTCCTAGTCTTCAACTCTGCGGCTCCCCTAGCTGGTTTCCGTGACTCCCCTGGGAGTCACCCCTCCCAGTTTGGTACCCACTGCCTTATTGTCCACCACACCCCTCCCAACCAGAACCACAGCTGTTCTCACTTTTCAGTTAGACTGCTCCAGGCCAAAACCTAATGCCTTCACCTGTTCTTCACAGCACTGTAGCAAATGGGGGCTGTATCAGCAGCCTGCTGCCACTACCAGCTACCCGCAGGAGTGCAAGTAAGCCATGGGGGGGGGGGAGAGAGATGAGGCGGGATAAACAGGGGCGGAACAGGAGAGGGGGTGGATCCCAGCAGCACTGTGCCAGGATCCTATCCCATTCCCTCTCCCTTATTCTCCTTGATTTTGAGCCAGCAAATGACTAATGCAGATCTGAGGAGACCTGTTCAGGCAACAGAGGCTTGTCTAGCCTTAACATCGTCCCATAATCAACATGGCTTTGGCCTAGAGCGGACCCAAGCCGCTCCCAAGAGTGCACTGCTGCTGCCCAATGGGCTTCCGGTCAACGACGCAACAGAAGCTGGAACCCCGTTGGGCAGCCGCGGTGCACCCTTGGGAGTGGCTCTCGTCCGCTCTAGGCTGAAGCCAGCGCCAGTTCCGGGACGATGGTAAGCCTAGGCTTGTCCCAGGGTAAGGGAACAAAAGTTCCTACCATGAGGAGGCTTCCGTGACTGTCCCTCCATCACAGGATGCAGCACATGCTCTGTTGGTGGAGCTGCATGAGTGGGGGTGAAGTGGTTTGGCTATAATAGGATTGGGCTATAATTTAACTATTTTTAGACTAGCAAATTTTTAGACAGCTTTAAACAAATCAAAGCAATTTATAAAAATATAATTTGATACTAAATTTCCAACACACAATTAATACAAAATCTATAAACAGTTCTAGAGTCAAGAAGGCCTTGCCAAAAACATATTTTTCACTTCTTAAACACAGGTCTGTCTGTGAAGAGAGTTCCACAACTGTGGGGCTACCACCAAAGAAGTCCCATCTCTCTTTTGATTATTTTTATTTTAATACATAAAAACATACAATACAGAAAGAAAACAATACAAAAAGAAAAAGTACAGAACAGAAACATTTATAGTTAAATTCATTCACTAACATTTATAGTTAAATTCATTCTTAATTATATCCTGCCCAATTACAGAATAAACCACTGTATTCTTTTTATATCCATAAATCAATTAACCTAATACTACCCTTAACCAAAAATGACCTCAAATTCTTACTGTTTGGCAGTGCAATCCTGTGTAACTTTGCACCTTGTGTAATAGCCTTGAGTTAATCTTTGTAAGTGGTCTCACTTGGGGGAGTCCGGAAGGGGGGGGTGCTCAGAGGGAGCTCGCTTGGCAAGAGGGCTTCTGAGGTTGCTTGGGGCTCCAGCCCGTCAGCCCAATTAGGGGAGAGAGAGAGAGATTGGGCGTTGACGCCTTTCCCTCACCTGGAAGAGGAAAGGGGTTAGTGAGGCCTCAGAGTTGCAAGAGGGTGGGGGTTCAACCACCGTGCAAACCACCTCTCTAGGCAGCTTCGGACGGTCCTAGGCTGGAGGGGGGAGACTTGCCTCTCGGCAGACTGCCTCATCCTGGCCTGTTTCTCCCTTATATACCCCTTCCCACTGTTGTCCTGCCCCCTTGGGTGATTGGTGGGCGGCGGGACCTATCCCCTTGTTGCTCTCAGGAGCTCTGGATGCAGGCTGGCCGGCTCTCAGTCAGGCCCGCCCCTTTGCTCTCACTGGTGAGGAGGATGGTCTCCCGCCCAAGGGGGAGGTTGGGAAGCTGGTTGACGGGGCTCCGTTGCGGACTGACGTCCGGGGGCGTCAGTGGAGCTGAAGGAGCCGACGACAGGGAGCGAGCTCCAATCAGGTCCCGGCCAGGCGGCTGGGTCTGTGGTTGGGGTCCTGAGTCTCCTCGCAGTTGGAGGCTCCAGAACTCGCCAGTCACCTCGCAGTGGGGGGGGTCCCCTCTGGGGCCTCCGTGGGTGTCCGGCCTGCTTTTCTCAGTGTGGGCGCGCTCTGCCCGTCGCTGCCTGTCATCGGTAAGTACGGGGGAGCCTTGGGTGTCCAGACAATCTTGTTCCCAGGCAGACAGAGTTCTGTCATGCACATAACCAGTGCCATGAGCGATAATGAGTTCTCACATATGACCTTGTGACCTGGGTGACCTTGGGCCAGTCACAATCTCTCAGCCCCACCTACCTCACCGGGTTGTTGTGAGGACAAAAAGGAGGGGAGGAAATATGTACACCACTCTGAGCTCCTTGGAGGAAGGGTGGTATAAAAATGTGAAAAATAAATAAATATACCCTGGAGGCCTCTGAGAATTTGGACAACAGACAATCACTATGCTGCAAGTCAGTTTCTGCACATCCTGTTCAAGATGGAGTCTGAGACAGAAATGATTTTGCTCTTGTCACACACACACACACCCCCGAAAGTCCGATGATGTCATTGGCACTTCTGGTGGTACGCAGGCGGCTGAAGGCCCGCTTAGGTGGTACGCAGGCCTCCAAACGTTGGGAACCTCCAATGTAGATGTCTCTCAAAAAGCAAGTGAACAGAAGTGGCAATTTCAGAGGTCATTTCACTCACATCCTTGAAGTTGAACGTTTTCTGGATGAGCTTCACAATGTAAAACAGAGTGAACAAGAAGTGGCAAAAATGGCAGAGAGAGGCGTCCAATGACACGTTAAAATACCCAGGGCTGCATCTGAAATCAAACCAGAGAGTTAGAGTTCCAGCAGTAGGTACTTTAGAAAAATGACCAACAGATGAAGCAAGCTTCTCAAGGGTACACATTGTTTAGGGCTCGGGTATAGTCAAGGCTGACTGCTGCTCCCCCCTGCCCTGCCTCTCAATTCGATTGCTAGAATGCCTAAATTGTGCATGCAGAATACTTAATTTTGCCACCCTAATGAAAACTCATATTTCTCCCCAACCACAGTTATGAACAATTGAACAGCACATTTTACTTTGCTTCCCTAGCGTTATTCTTTCCTTGTCTTGCTGCTTCTGCTATATAAGCATGCAGATATACAAAGGTGAAAGGTTTTTCAAAGAGCAAACTTCCTTCCCCTCCCCTCAAACACTTACTACTTATTCCAGAATTAGGAGGGGCCTTGGGTACAGCTGAAAATGCAGCAGATGGGGGCACTTCAGATGGAGGTACAGTAGGGCCTAGAAAGCGATATGAAAAAGAGCCAGTTCAGCATTCAAAGTTTCAAGTGAAATGCATGCTGGGTGGGTATGTGTTTGCACAGAGGGAGGGCCAAAAGAGACCTCTGCACATAGAGACATGTTGTTCCTACCTACAAAGGTCCTTTTCCCACTACAATGGTGTCTCTCCCCCCCCCCCAATAATTAACTTTTTTCCATAGGGGCACTTTTGAATTTATGTACTTTTAAGTACACAGCTGCACGGAGGGATAAAGCTGCTTTTAGGTCAGGGCTTGACAAATTATGCTTTGGATCTAGGATCCAGCCCAAACATTTAGGAGCCAGATTGTTTGGCTTTCAGCATTTTGTTTTAACGAAGCTCAAAAAAAAATGATACTAGTGAATGATAAAAAATAGATTTTACACATAAACAAGCCAAGAAAAAACCCCTCATGTACATTTGTCATATGAAATAATATATTGCAATGTGAAATGACAAACATGCTATACATCCACTAGAGAGCTTTCTTGTGTTCTAGCTGCTGCTGCTGCTCACTTCATTTTTATTAGTGGATACCATAAAAAAATCTTCATAAAAATGAAAACCTCAACTCATGGATGAACACACACTAATATCTATTTCACATTTTTCTACCCCCTTCCTCCAAGGAGTTTAGGGTGGATTTACAGGGTTCTCACAACAACCCTGTGAGGTAGGCGAGGCTGAGAGATGGTAACTGGCCCAAGGAAGCTTCGTGGCTGAGCGGGGATTTGAATCTGGATGCTCCAGGTCTAAGTCCAACTCCCAAACCACTACACCATCCCGGCTCAGCCTCCCCTACCTCATAGGGTTGTTGTGAGGGCAAAAGGAGGGAAGGAACCATGTACACCACCCTGAGCTCCTTAGTGGGTGATATAAAATTGTGGAAAAAATTAAATCGTTGTTAATTGTACATCTACTGTCCATGCATTGACAGGAATGTTTTCAAATTAGCACCAAACCGATCACTATGCTCCATGCTTCATGCCATGCACAAACATATCCATAAACTGTGTGCCATGGGACGCATGATCACAAATGCTGCTAAACAAAGAATTAGGCACTTTAATTCACTGCCAGAGATGAGCAGCTGACTGACACAATTGCTGCTGTTCATATTTTACTATCATAACGATGTGAAAAGCAGTGAATAACTGTCAGAAGTACTAGGTGCCATATGCTTCATTTCTGCTCTGCCTTTTGATTCAGAAGGGATTTTGTGGTGTAGGAGCAGGTGGTTCATACTGTGACTATGCTGAACTATGCTTAGGCGGTTGTCTCTATCCATGATGTAGCCAATATCTGTAATGAAATGCATCCCCCCCTCATCTTGCTGTCCCTACACTTTGTCCCATTCAAGTGTATGGGTGACATTGATGTATAAGAGCAGAGGGCAGGCTCATCCCCCCCCCCAAAAAAAAGTGACATTAATTCAGTCTGTTTACTTCCATAGTCTGCTTCTCTGTGGGGTTCTGTTTCATGGTCACAGTATTGTGCAGGGGTGGAATTTGACAAGGAGTTAATCCAGGAAACCGATTGTTCTATATATGAAGCCTGAGTTTAGATTGCATCCTGTGCCAAGGTAGCAATGCACTTGAATCTTCCACTATAAACTCTTCTAAAACAATCTAAAATAAACTAGAGTTCAGTCAAACTGCTGATACTCTATTTGCCTTACTTTCTTGGTGCTCTGGAACAAATAGAGTATTTCATGATACCTGAGTGGTTAGACAAGGTCAGAAATTATTTTAAAAGCTTTCAAAAGGCTGCCACTATTGCAAGCCACTTGACATCCTTTTCTGAAAGCATTATTGTGGTCTATCTGGCTTGTAGACACAGACACTGGACTCTCAAGCCAGCTTGTTAATATCCTTACTCTCAGGGGTGGGCAATTAATTTTCCTAAGGGGCCACATGAGAAACTGGGACTGTTGAGGAGGGCCAGACCAACAGGCTGAACTCAATTCTGTTCAATATGAATTATATCATATAATAATAAAATAATTAGGTAAATCAGAAGGTAAAATAATGCCCCCCACCATTCTCTTACCTTCATCAGCTGCTCTATGTCTTCCTTGCAACAGACGCTATAAGCAGCAGCATAGACTCTGAGTGCTAGAGAGACTCAGCTGAAGAACAGGAAGGAGCCTCTCTAGCACTCAGCACCTGTGTTATAAGCAGCAGCATGCAAGGAAGACACAAGCAGCTAATGAAGGTAAGAGAATGGCCGGAGGCGCACGTGGAGAGGGCATTATTTTACCTTCATTAGCTGCTCTAGGTCTTTAACCACACGAGGGCCAGTTAGGGACAGGGCCATACAGTGCCCAGTTCTCTTCTAGGAAACTAGGCTGGTCCTTGAACCTCTGACATGGATAAGGTATTGAGAGGTTGGTGCTTGGTGTTAATACGTTCCCACTCCTCCTCTCACATCTTTTGACTTTTGCCATTTGACTGTTGCCATTCAATTCACCATTCTGAATTGCTGAACAGGGCAGTGCCTCGTGCTGTTGCATTCACAGCCTTATCCAGATTTTTCCCTGATAAACATTGTTTAGGTTCAGGCTATGAAAAAGCATAGGAAAAGCATTTTTCCTTCTCTACAACTCAGATGGCCCAAAGGGTACCAGGGAGGGTTTTATGTGGGGAGCATTTTTCAGCACTTACCACATGGAATTACTTTAACTGTAGCCAAACATGCTTCATCCAAGTGTTTCTGAAGTTTGAAGTAGGATTCATTTTTCTCTCCTCTGATCCATACAGTGAACTTTTGGTTGGCAATAGAAATACTACAATTATTTGTTACATTGTGAACTTTCCCATTAGGAACCAAAACTATTGGTGGTATACAGTCTTCACGTTTTTGGTGGTTACACTTGGATAACAATAACTGTGTTGTACTTGTTACAGCAATTGGAACAATAAGTGATGTCATGCCACCGTCCTGTACTGTTGCAGTGCATTTGATAGGACATTCTTTAGTACCTGTCAAAAGTAAAATATGCACATTAATAAGATGACAGAATTATCAGAGTTAACGACATGGTAGAAACTAGATTAAAATCAGTAACAGTGCAATCCTATCCAGTTTACACCAGCGGTGTAATCAGCGGTGCAGCGAGAATGGGAGGCCCCAGAATGGAAAGGGGATTCAAATACCCTCCAAAGGGGATTTAAATCTCCCCTCCCCTCCCAAGCCTCCTGCCCTGCCTTCCCCTGCTGGTTACACCAGTGGTGTAAATTGGATAGGATTGCGCTGTAAGTCTGTTGCCAAAGGTCAAGCCCAAGAGCACAAGTAACAAAGAAGATGCTACCTTGTGGAAGATAGTACCATTTCAAATAGGCATCCAGAACAGTTGAAAAATAAAGCTTGAAGGAAGTTGTCACCAAGACATCAGAGGGAAAGCACTGTCTGTTTTAAACAGCTGAATCAAGACCGATGCAAGGCAGAATGGGGGGGCTAAGAAGGTGTTAAAAGTGGAACAGGGCAAAAAGAGTTGACCCACTTCCTGTTTGCCTGCTTATTCTTCAGCTTCTCTGATTTCCCCTAGTGGCCCTATGTTCTGTAGATAGGAGAGAGAATATCTGTATCCCCTTCTCCAATGCTTGTTCATGGTCAGCAACAGGGACAGTACGCTAGGGCAGTGGTTCTAAAAACATTTTAGCACCGGGACCCACTTTTTAAAATAACACTCTATCGGGACTCACCTAGCTTTATGAGACTTAAGAAAAAAGTGATCTAGAAATAAATAATTAATTAAATTTATTTACAAGTAAAGAACTCAGCTGCTTGCAGGGTAATTAGCAGCTATCTTGCAAACTGCAGGAGCTCAGCTCTTTAAAGGGCAATTAGTAGCTATCTGATTTTTGAATAGCCTCAGGGCTTATGGCAATTATTTATCTGATCTTTCCATCTCCTGGGACCCACCAGAATTCAAGTCGTGACCCACCAAGTGGGTCCCAACCCACAGTTTGAGAAACACTTTTGTTGTTGTTCAGTCATTAAGTCATGTCCGACCCTTCGTGATCCCATGAACCACATCTCGCTAGGCTTTCCTGTCCTCTACTATCTAGCTTATCCAACTACAATTGCATGGGGGGGGGGGAGAAGAGCTGTAGGAAACGTACATAGAGGGCTGACTCCCCAGTTGTTGCCAGGTTTGGTCACAAGCTTAATAGGCTGATAAAATGTCTGGCTTGCATCCATTGACTAGGGAGTACTTAGGAGGTCCAGGTGTAAGAGTCCAACATCCTGGTTGTCCAGTACCTCAAAGACTGCTGATCGGTAGTGGTGCAAAGGCATACTCACCCGTACTTTGTGGGATCTCTGCACAATGGTCTTCTTGGAGCTTGCCTGGATTTGGCACTATGTTAGATGGTCTTGGCCACTCACCACCATCCTGTCCCTCCAAGGTTTCAGTGTGAGCTGCAGGAAAAGAGTACTTTCTGCTTCCTGTTGTATCACATTTTTCACCCCCGTCCTTGGTGTTTCTCCTTTGGCCCACCCAAGAGTCTCCAATCTCATTAACAGAGCAGTCACCACCAATATCTTATCTTCATCTGAGGAGAAAGCTCAGTGCTAGGAGGGTCTGGGCTTCCCCCTTTTCCCTAGTCTTCTTTAGGCCCATGACCTCTAATACCAAGCTAAGAACATCTTATCCCCTTGGAATCTCTCTGCATCCAACCCATATAGAGACGGGGGGGGGGGGGTGCCTCTGGTCCCGCCACCCTTTTGAGTTCTTTTGTTCATTTGAATGCATCTACTTGCTGAATGCTGTTTTTAGATACATAAGGGTTAAAGGAAAACGTTAGACACTATCGTCTTAAAATGACTACTTGAATTGGGAAGCTATGTTTCAAACCTCATTTTCTAAAATTGTTTGATTACATGGCAACAGAAGCAAACTAGTACCAAATTGATAGAATGTTCATATTTTTTACAAATATGAAAACAAACAATGTTAGACTTAAGTTCTTTGGAGGAGGAATAAATAGTGAAATAAAGGCCATTTATGCGCAAAACATGAACTTGTGTGTCTGTACTTTAATAATGTGTTGAATGCTCACAATTAAGATTTACGTCAGGCAAGTGGTGACACTTGTAACTACTGGTGGTCACAGAATGGTGAAGGAAGGGCATTCTATGCATGTCGAGACAGATGCACTCTTATTTTCCCCTATACGCTTGGGCTAAGTCCTGATATTGTAAATGGCTGTCAGCTCAAGTCTGCCCAGTAGGATGACCGATTTTCCCTCCCCCCTTTCTGGGACCGTCCCTGTCCTTGTAAAAACTATAACAGGCAAACTCTGTCAGTTGCAACTTTCATGGAGATGCAGCGAGAAGCAAAATCACACAGGTTTATGGATAATACAGACCAGGATAGGCAGGACAGAAGCTCTGTCAGACTCAGAAACATACTTAATGATGGTCTTACCCTTACAACCTCCCTATCTCAGAAATCCTTTTCTTCTGCCTCCTTACCTTCTCTTTGGGGCTTTGCGAGTACCGAAGAAGAACATATGAAGATCAAGCGTACAAACACTGCCCAGTTCTTCATTTCGACTTCTCAAATTCTTCCCCGCACTCTTGAACGTATCAGCTACTCTAATTACAAAACAAGAAATCAACGCGCCGGTTCTTTCCAAGTCCGTCGCTCCCGCCCCTTTTAGACTCGAATGTTCTTGAACATGCTCCTGAATACTGTGTGTTCTGGGAAATGTAGTTATTCTCTCTTGCTATTATACACAAACAAATGTATGCGTGTAGGTAGGCACAACGCCTGGAGACGGACTACATAAGGGCGTAGGAATACTGTACTGTACGGGACGGTGAAAGGGAAAAAAATTTCATTCTATCTGACGTCAGTAGGCAGGGACCGGGCGAGTCCCTTGCAAGAAACGGATCACGCAACTGGAGGGCGCAGAAAGACGCCGCGATCTCTTCGTTTGCCGTCCTCCACAGCCGAAGCAGGAAGAGCATTTCTTCACAATAACAGTTATTACAGCTGTGTGTGTTCTCCATTCTCCCTTCCCTCCTGTCGTATCGTATCTCCGTCTCTCCTTTTGTGTTTACAGCATTTGCTTTGCAAAATACGTGAGGGAGAATGTCCTGCTCTGAAGAAAGCAACAGCTTATTTCCCCCACCCCTTTAGGAACTTTTCGATGCTCTCGCTCAGGCTGGCAAATTGGAGTCTGGCCGTAGAAATGTAAAATTAGTCTCTAGAACTACAGTACAGTACAGTATATTCCCTAATCCCTAATGATGAATATGGCCCTTGTATAGCCCGACATGATGTATATACATACTTATTCGAAAGTAAGCCCCCCCCTTTCAGTGGCGCTTACTCCCAAGTGCACATGATTGCATTCTTGATGTTTAAAATACTGCATTCTGATGTACATAAGACTGGGGTAGTAGTGAGAGGCAAGGGTTGTTTGATTTTTTTTAAGGTTTGAACTTCCAGCGTTATTATGGCCAAATAAGATAGAAATTCAACAGATGAAGCTTTCCCAGAAGCAGTAATGATGAATTTCACCATGACATCTAGCTGCTAACAACCTCCTTGTTCCCTTCACCAGAGATAGTATTTTTTAACAGTACTGTACAAGCCTAAGCATCCTTACCTGGGAGTAAGTCTCATTAAACACAGTGAAACTTACTTGTGAGTAAACCTGCCTAGGATTGCACTGTAAAATACTGTACTGTTAACAGCACCAGAGGTGGCTAATATTGAGATTTTCAGAGGACCAGGATGCAATATATTGAGTGGTGGTCAGGCAGGTGCCATTCACCCTAAAATGGCACAGAACATCTTTCACCATGCACCATGCACCAAGTCATTCAGGTCAGGTTCCAAAGGCTCCTGCATCACAACTTGTGATTCACAAGCAGTAAAGGGGCTGGAAGGATAGAAAAAATGAAGGGGTTCAGGACCATTGGGGGACCGAGTCTGTATTGCTCAGTCAGTCCTTTATTACAGTCATTGACCGGAAGTAAAGAACAGATACAAATATAAATTTAAAATATATTACAGCAATTGATTAATATTAATGTTTATAATCAATGATTAATTTTAATCACAAATAGTCTCAAAAACTGAATCTAACTCATACACCACCCTCAACCTTCTTCCTCCTGATGTTTATTGCAGCTGCCTGAAACTTAGCCACCGCAAGGGTGACTAAAGGGTAAAGAGTCTGATAGGAGATAAGCTTTACAGTCACTTCTAGAGATTGTCACCAGCCCTTCCATTGTTGAAGAGATATAGATCGCCCGGATCTCCCTATAAAAATTGCAGTCCAACAAAACATGCTCTATTGATTCAATTCGGTTGGCCTCACAAGGACATAATCGTTCTGCATATGGGATCCTCTTATATCGGCCCTCTAGAACTGCAGAGGGCAACCCACCACAGCGGGCCAACGTGAATGCTCATCTGTGGCTAGGCAACTCCAGCTGACCTAAATATGGAGCAGGGGCAACTAAATATCTAAGATCTTCCTTGATACAAAACACTTTTACCATACTAAGGTCTAATTGGTGCTCACTATCAATAATCCCCTGTTTGATAATAGCTCCCACCTGATCCAATCCCACGCCAATCAAATACGACCTAGAAAGGCCCAAGGTGGGCAGTTTTGCATCAACCCCCTTGATCCATCCAGATTCAAATACATCTTGTAAAATAAGAGGAATACGTCCCAATGGACAGAAGATGAGTTTGAACCAATATGAGAATATAACCATCCACACTTGAGCTTCCATTCTAATCTGACCTGTCTCCAAGTGCAGAAGAGCATTCGAGGCCCCTCTGGGAACCCCAAAAGCTGATCTAATAAACATAGATTGAACCTGCTCCAATTTCACCATATTGGGAAAAAGAGCCCCACTGTGCCCCATATAGCATCTGGGCCAAAATCTTAGCCTTGAAAAGTTTAAGAGCTGCCAGGAAAATCTATCCCCCTTTAGTGTGCATAAAATGCAGAATGGCATTAGCACTTTTCTGTCCACTTCTTAGGGCAAAATGTTCAGCATGCGCTTTCCTAGAGCCACTTGGGTGAAAAACAACCCCCAGATATTTGAAATGAAGTACCTGCTCTATCAGATGTTCCTCTATCCTCCACTGTTGTATTTTTGGTTTCCTAGCAAAAGCCATGATCTTAGTTTTATTATAATCTCCAACTTATTTTCTACACAGTATGAATTTATGGCTTTTAAAGCTCTTTTAAGATTAATAGGTGTTCTGGACAGGATGACTGCGTCGTCAGCATACAGTAAAGTTGCAATGTGCCTCTCCGCTAATTTAGGGGGATGGAATTCTGTCTTATTTAAATAGCCAAACATGGAATTAATGTAAAAGTTAAATAGAGTAGGGGCAAGTATACATCCTTGCCTCACCCCCAGTCTGTATTGCTTGCATCATTGTCTTCACAAACTTGCCCTATTAAATGGAGCTGTGTGCTTGGCAGAAAGTTGGCAAGGGACTCACTACATATCTGTTATGTATTAAGTTAGCTGACTCTTGCATGTGAATAATTAGATACTAATTACATTCAAGTTATGATTGAATGCTGTACACATTTTCCTGGAAGCAAATCCATTGAACATGGTGGGACTTACTATTGACTAAACCTATCTAGGATTGTCATGTATATCCCGGTCCACATATTAGCTATGCATGGAGGACACCATTCAGTGATACTCAAACACCTCCATGATGTCACCCATCCAGTACATAGACAGGACACAACTGTACAGTCACAAACACACAACTGTGCGTGCCCTCACTTTTAACCACTGTGGTGCAAACAGAATGAGCTGTGTAACTGATACATCAGGGATCCCTGTAGATGATGTGTATACCACACAGCCTGCAGTTAGTCTTTTGAATACACATACACACATAGGAAGGGCAGATGTTCATAGCACATCACCACAGCTGACTTGAAGGGGACATACTTAGGAGCCCATAGTCTTCCCCAGTCAAGGATTCAAGCTTGCTAGGGGAAAAATATCACGGTGAGGTGGAACGTGACAGAGTGGGAATGGAGATGCTAGGACAAAGCAGCAATGGAGGCTGCAACAACCTTATAATTGCAACGTAGCTCAGGGGCAGACAAGAGATACGGGTTCAAGCTCCATAATAGGAAAATGCAGTATTAAAGCAAACTTGACTTTTGAATAGCTGAATGCAACTATCATGTCATTGGCATTCGGCAGCTGCACTTCACAGAGGACAGCCTGTGCAGCGAGGGCTACCTGCAGCAGGGATCCCACGCGGCACACCTCCCACAGATGTACATCCCACACAAGAAATGTCCAGGCCTCCTCCTTTGCCTCCTGGGGCCCCTTTTGGACCCTGGGTACAAATTACCCCATGTAACCCCCCTCATTTCAGGGTTATCACAAGCACTTTTTTGATATATAATTTTATTAATATACTACTAAAAAAAATACAACATTACGAAAGATTACAGCAAGCACGAAGCAGTAAATCCTAGGTAAAGGTATATCAAATTCTTGAAAACAAATCACATCTTATTTAAATCTTTTCAAATAATAAAACATTTTTTCTTTTATTCACAAAAGGGTTAAATAACGTTTCCATTATCATCTAAATTCCTGCTTCAAATATTAATATATTAAGCCAATATTTTTCTTCTTCAAATTTATTAAGGAAAAAAACCCAAGTTTTTCTAAATCAATTTTTTTCTCATCACTCTTTATACGAGTTTCTTAAAAATAAATCCCATCTTCTCCGTGTTCCAGCTGCATGCTATGCGCTGCAGCAAGGAGAGTCTTGCCGGCCACATGACCACGGAGGCGTCTGACAACGCTGGCTCTTCAGCTTTGAAATAGGGATGAGCACCACACCCTAGAGTCGGACACGACTGGACTTAGTTGTCAGGGGTCACCTTTACCTTTTTAAACAGTTTTGGGTGTCCCCCCCCATGGGAGGGAAATTGCGATATAAATCCAATAAATAAATGCAGTCACACTGGCACATCCAGATCACTATTTAAATGGCTGTGTTCTGAACCAGTTGGAGTTTCTGGACAGTCTTTAGGGGTACCCCCACATAGAAGGCTTTTCATATGCTTGACCATACACTTCGCTGTGGATGTAGACGAAGGGGATTCATTACGTCTTTTCTTCATGCACTTTCGTACAATGAAAATGACAAAAGCAGCAACAGCCACAACAGACACCGAAATTATCACATCAGTATCTGAAATAAAACAGGATAAGAGTTTCAGTATTTTATTGGAAGCAAACAGATGAAGCAAGCTTCTCAACAGTATACATTGTTTAAGACTAGGGTATATCAAGGACTGAATGTTTCCCCCCACCATGTTCTAACTCTGCTTGTAGAATGCCTAAATTATGCATACAGAATTGTACAATCCAAATGGCTTTCATTAGGACTATCAAAATTAAAGCATTGGTGAATCAATACTAGAGATATAAAAGTTTCCAGACATTCTGAAATCTTGGACTAATTTTTTCTACCTAGAAACACACAAAATTTTGGTAAAGTTGAAATATGCACCATTTGTCACTTATCAGAGCTAAATTTACTATACTACTTTAAGAACATAAACTTATGAATTATTTAGTTAGCACATAGCATTGTATTGCTGTATATATTTATGGAATTTAGCAGTACAGTCGGACCTTTTTATCCACGGTTTTTTTATTCACGGATTTGACTCAACACGGATGGCAAAACTGTGGAAGAGCAAGTCCAACCGTTGTCGGGAGCCTGCCAGCCGCTTTCCCACTTCCTGCGCATGTCCAAACCACTGAAAAATGCAGCTGGGAGTCTCTGGCGCCATTTATAGGTTGCTTCTAATAGTGGCTTTTGTTTATTCAGTCAGTTTAAACAAACTCAGGAGGAGGGAAGCAGCCAAGATGCTGGGGAAAAGGCAATGTAGCACCGCTCCGGACTCCTCTCCCCAGATTTCATACAACACCGATTTTTTTATCACTCCCCTGCACCTGGCACAGAGAATACCCACCTCCAAAACCAGGAGGTTGCTTATGGCTTGTAACCTGTGATAGTCTTTTCCTCCATGAATCTGTCCAAACCCCTTTTAAAAGGCATCCAGGCCAGGTGCCATCACCACATCCTGTGGCAAGGAATTCCACAGATGAATCACACGCTGGGTAAAGAAATATTTTATTTTGTCTATTCTAACTCTCCCTCCACTCAATTTTAGTGCATGTTTGGACAGATTCATGGAGGAAAAGACCATCACAGGTTACAAGCCATAAGCAACCTCCTGGTTTTAGAAGTGGGTTTTCTCTGTGCCAGGTGCAAGGGAGTGACAATGGGAAACAGGTTATCTTGTTGTCTTGTGCTCCCCAAGGCATCTGGTGGGCCCACTGTGTGATACAGGAAGCTGGACTAGATGGGCTTTTGGCCTGATCCAGCAGGGCTTTTCTTATGTTCTTATGTCCCCTGGTTCTGGTGTTGTGCGAGAGGGAGAAGAATTTCCTTCTATCCACTCTCTCCATCCCATGCATAATTTTATACGTCTCAATCATGTCTCCCCTCAGGCGCCTTTTTTCTAGGCTGAAAAGCCCCAGACGCTGTAGCCTTTCCTCATAAGGGAGGTGCTCCAGCCCACGAATCATTCTGGTCACTCTTTTCTGCACCTTTTCCAATTCAACTATATCCTTTCTTTATGGGAACTGGACACAATACTCCAGATGCGGCCTTTCCATCGATTTGTACAAAGGCATAATGATATTGGCCGTTTTATTCTCAAAACGGTGGGCTGCCGGACAAACGTTAGCACAGACGTTAGCTGAAAGCGAGCGCTTCAAAAAGATCAACAGGAGCCAACTCTCCTGGACGCGTCGGGAGCTCATGCTGCGTCAGACGCAGCATTGAAAAAACGGAAGAAAAAGAGGCAAAACGCGAACGTAGTGGCTAGTGTGAATCAGCCTTCAAGCGTGTGAGCGCGTTCCGCATACTGCGGAGCGGCCGGACGACTTTTCTGTGATCGGGCTCGCCCAAGAGTGCCGGCGCAGATAACAGCCCCACCGTCCCTTCGCCAGGAGATCGACACGGGCGGCGGCCCTTCCTTCAGCCTTGATTCCCGACCCTTCACTTTACCTCAGAGCGGTAAGCGACCCAACGGCCACAATGGGGGGGAGAGATGCAGACAGACAAAGCACTTGGGCGGCCGGGCCCCTTGATCCTACCTTACATGCTCATATTCAAAGAGCGGTGTCTGCAGCCGTAACTGGTGCTATTGCAGACCCATTTCAGTAGGAGCACGCTCCACAAGAGCCATACTTCACTTCTTCCAGATCAAAGAGGTCCAGATCACACAGTGCACTTCGCTATCCTCATCATGAGGTGGATTCTGGTTCCTCACCACCATCCGCTAAGCGCCACAAAAAACATTCTTCCTCTAAATCTAAGGAAAAGGAGGAAAACATAAGTATAAATCCAAACACTGAGACACATATGACCTCAGCTCTTTCTCAGGGCCTTTTTCAGAACCGCTTGAGGTTCCCATCGCAGTGGGGACAGGACGATGCTGCAGTGCCAGCCAGCCACTGAGAGGGCGCACTGGCCAGCCGAGCCATGGTGCACAACCACCGGCAGCGTTTAGGCAGCTTCAGACCGCACGAATCTCGGCTCATCCTGGAGCTTAGCCGAGGCGTGCTGAGGTGTCTGGTTACTGCAGCGATTTCCCACGCTCGAAAATCCTCCTGGGCCATGTTTGAGGGGGACGCACAGCGGAGCTACTGGAGAGACCAATCAGATGAGAGGGGGAGGAGAGTGGTTATCTGTCAATCATGTGTAACCCTAGCCCAGCGGTGGGGAACCTCAGGCCCCAGGGCCGGATCAGGCCCCCGAGGCCATCCGGTCCGGCCCCTGGAGGCTCCGCCGGTTGGTTTCTGCACGTCACCTCTGGAGGCCGGGAGAGGGCCTTTGCATGTCCTCCCCGGCCGCTGCCTCGACCCCTTCTCATCAGGCCGTTGGCCATTTCGCACATGCGTACCATGCCGATGAGGGCAAGCTCTTGCCCTCTTGCCCTCATCAGCATGGTACGCCGGATGTGACGCGCAGACCCAGCGGCGGCTTCGGACGGTGAGTGTGGAGCCTCCGGAGGCTGATGGGGGGGCGGGGACAAAAATTAATTAAATAAATAAAAATGGCGCCCGGCCTTACAGCCGGCCCTCAAGCAAATTTCTAATATTTAAAACGGCCCTCGCCAGGGAAAAGGTTCCCCGCCCCTGCCCTAGCCAATCACCGTGCATGCATGGGAGTGGGGGGAAGAAAAGCAGAGTGTATAGAGCCGTTAGTTTAGGAGAGAAGAACTCCCATCCTTCTCCCTGCCCGTGAGTTTTTGCCCGTCGCCAAGGCAATACTCAATACTTTTTTGGGGAGGGGGGCTGTTACATGTAGTGGTATAACACCATGTTCTGGACAACCATCTCTTTAAAATAAAGGGGCATCCGAGAGGGCTGCCATTTTTTATTCTTGGCAAAGCTCCCACACCTTCAAGCTATGTGAGAGGCAAAAAGTCAACAAGTGAAGCTCTTCCCATCCCTTCATCTCTCTCTCTCTGTGTCAGGGCAAGTTGCATTTACTTATTTTTTTTTATTCCGTCACCCTCCTGTTAAAGCTACAGAACCGCTGCTAGGAAGAAGGGGTGAAAGATTGAGCAGTAAAGAAAGCAGCTTTGATCCACTAACCAAGATGATAATAAAAGCAAACAGAGCGCGCGCGCGCACGCACGCACACACACCAACACCAACAACTGACTCTTTCCATCAGGTATAACACAACAAGCTAGAAAGTTTGCAAGGAAATGAAAACGTTGCAGCGGGCAACAGGCGATTTATAATACAAACACGCTGTCATACACTTTTGCAGAACCTATCAAATTTCTTTTTTAAGAAGACAGACAGCCGGGTTTTTCAAAAACAAAAGTAAGAAGCCCACGGAGGGGCACCAGACAGTTAAAAGCGAAACTGCAAGATTTTCGGCCAATCGGAGCGCACTTGTGCTTAGCAAATCACAGCTGCGCTTTCTTCAGAAGGCGGGACAGAAGGAGGGACTATTTGTGGGGAGACACTCCTATAGACAGGCAGGTCGGTAGCCAGCCTCTCGCGCTCGCTCGTCTGCCTTGGCAAGCGGTCTGAAACGGCTAGTGGCGAGGGAGGAGGACGGGCCTGTGGCGGCCGGACGACTTGCAGACGAGTTCGCAGTTCGATTGTCGGGAATCCCTGCCCTGCCTGGCTCCGCGCCGGCGGCTTTTCCTCATCCTTTAGTTCATCCGTCGATTCATTCATTTCATTCGGGAGCGGGGCTCACTTGTCTGTATCGCGCTGCTCCTTCCGCCCCCCCCCCCATTGCCTGTCATCTCGCTCGCTATCGCCCCCTTTTGACACGCAGCGGTAAAAGAAGCAGACCGCGTGCCTGCTTGGGCTTGGTGAAGCTCACTCTTCTAAAAAAAAACTCCGTAGCAGTCGTTCCCTCTGCCTCGGCAGGGAGAAGAGCGCGAGGCGGTCTTGCAGTTTGCGAGCGCTCCGACCGTATGTGCGCGTCTGCCCTGTCGCGTAGTTTCTGCTGCAGGCGGCCGACGAGCGACTTCCCTTTGGCCCTTCGCTGTATGCCTGCCGGCTACCGCGTTTTTGCATCTGCGCGGAAAGTGTGTGCGGGTTGTGGTCACTGGAATGGATCGCAGAGAGGGCAAAGTTATCTTGGGTATTGGTGCTCCTGTTGCTGATCTGAAACATTCCTGGTCCGGGACTGGACTGAGCTTGTTACTCTTCTGTTGGGATGGGGGAAGTCCCCGAAATAGGGCATTATGGAAAGTTGGCACTTGGCGCTCGGCTCTCTCGGACCTTCAGGGAGGAGCAACGTGCACTAGTATCTGAAATAATGTGTAGTGTCTTCCCCACCCCCTCACGCACACACATGGCAGGTTTGTGTATGTGTGAGGTTTTTAAACCGCTGGGAGTGAGCCCACAGTTCCCTGGGAATCCGCCTGCCTGCGGTCACATCCACAGTGTGCCCGCCCCCCCCCCCCCCCTGTATGTCCGTTTCATGCTGCATCCGCTTCTCATGGAAGGAGGACGGGAGACTGGTGTAACTTTTTTTAATACAGTACTAGTTTTCTCCATGGGTGAAGAAAGAGCACTCGGTACTTGCTCAGATGCATTTTATTCTGAGCTATAAGATGTATGGTGGTTGTGAAAAAAGAAATAGACAGTACAAACAGAAGGAAGTTCTAGATCAGGACGACGGACTTGCCAAGATGCTTGATTGATTTTGAAGCAGGGGCAGCTGTGAAGACAGGATAAAACAAATGTCTGGGGCCCCCAGGGCGGGCAGCTCCATAACTTTGAAAATAGCGACCCCTTGTGGCAATGGGGGAAAACACCAATGTTGTTGTTAAGTCGTGTCCACCCTTCTTGATCCCATGAACCACATCCTGCCAGGCCTTCCTGTCCTCCACTATCTTCCTGAGTTCGCTCTTTTTCATGTTCGTTGCATCGGTGATGCTGTCTAACCATCTCATCCTTTGCCTTCCCCTTCTCCTTTTGCCTTCAATCTTTCCCAGCATCAGAGTCTTCTCCAGAGAGTCCTCTCTTTGCATTAGGTGGCCAAAATATTTGAGTTTCAGCCTCAGTACCTGTCCTTCCAGGGAACGGTCAGGGTTGATTTCATTTAGGATTGACTGATTTGATCTCCTAGCAGTCCAAGGGACTCTCAGGAGTCTTCTCCAGCACCACAGTTCAAAAGCATCTATTCTTCGGCGCTCAGCCTTCCTTATGGTCCAACTCTCGCAACCATACATTGCTACTGGGAACACCATCGCCCTGACTATACGAACTTTTGTTGGCATGGTGATATCTGTGCTTTTTATTATGCTATCTAAGTTTGCCATAGCTTTCCTTCCAAGGAGTAAGCGTCTTTTAATTTCATGGCTGCTGTGTCCGTCTGCGGTGATCTTGGAACCCAAAAAAGTAAAATCTGTTACTACTTCCATTTCTGCCCCTTCTATTTGCCAGGAATTGATGGGACCAGATGTCATGATCTTAGTTTTATTAATGTTGAGTTTCAAGCCTACTTTTGCACTCTCCTCTTTCACTCACATCAAGAGGCTCTTTAGTTCTTCTTCACTTTCTGCCATTAGGGTGGTATCATCTGCATATCTGAGGTTGTTGATGTTTCTCCCGGCAATCTTGATTCCGGCTTGCGATTCATTCTAATTTTGAAAATCTAGGCTACGGATTCCTGGGGGCAGAAGGGGAATGGGGAGGATGAAAGGAGCAGTCAGCGAATCCAAGGCTAAATGGGTAAAGGGAGAGCTGAAGTTTTGCAGTCAAAACATAATTTAATTATGATTAATGTGACTAAAAATAATGCCAAAGGAACCCAATGCCCCCAAAACAGCTTAAAATTAAGGTATTGTAGTGCTGCCACCACCACCACCCCTTACCGTGGATTTCATTATCCGCCAATTTTGGCATCTACGGTACGGAGGTTCCAGGAACAGAACCCCCGTGGATAAAAAGGCCCGACTATAATAGCATCTTTAAATTCTCAGAATCCTCCATGTAAGTTTGGAAGACAAAACATTAAACTGTTATCGTTTGTCTTGCAGGTAGTGAACAAAATCCAAACTCCCCACATTTCAAAACACAGTAGCTCTCCTATTGGAGTTTCACTAAACTGCCATTGTGTGTGCTTGTGTATTCACCTTTAGTAAAAACAAATGAGGACTTTTTAAACTTGAGTTTCATTAAAATCTAGGTGAGAAGGTTTTTCTGTGCAACTGATTATTACCTTATTGTTCAGGAAGGCTTGATTTTTTTAAATGATGAAAATGGACAGGTATAGCAGCTCTGGCTGGGCTGGACACAGGGACTGCGGAAGAGAAGAGAGAGATTGTGGAGTGAAGACAGTGGGCCGCTCACGCTTGGAGAAGGCAGTAGGACGGGGTGTTGATTGCTGTTCTGCATAACCCCTCCCAGGTATAGCAGCTCTGGCATATCTGGGCTACTATATCAGGAGTATATCTGGTCGGCTCCATTCACAGTCGTGGCTCCCCTAATGTGGTGAATTCATCTCCCGGGTGAATTACAACCAGCCCCCTCTCTGAACACTTTTTCTGATGAGATTTTAAAACTTTTTAAATTTCAAATTGCTTTTGCTAGTGAGTAGGATGGGGTGGCGGTGGCTCTTAGTTGGGGATATTGGTGACCTGCTGTACTTTTTATTTGACCTGTTAGCTGCTGTTTGATATTTTAATCTGCTGATTTTTGCCACTCTGATTTAAGTATTGTTTTTATGTAAAGATGGTATATAAATCTTCTAAATAAACCTGCATCAATACTTCAGAAATCTCAAGTATTAAAAAATAATGAATGTCTTGATAATAAAAATGCTTTCCTGAGAATCTCTAATGTCCTCATGTGATTTGGTAAGCTCCCAAGTCCTGCCAAGGTAAGTACCAAGTGTAGTCTTGGAGCTATTCCTTCAGTTAGCCTGCCTGAATTTTCTGCATATAACTACTCACATGGCATCGGCTGATATGGGGCGGTGGGGGGTGGGCCCCAGGGCGTAGGGGCGCTGAACCTCTGGGGGGGCGGGCCTCCTTGAGTTTTGTTTTTGTTTTCAATTTTTCCGGGTTTTTTAGGTTTTTACGGTTTTTTTATTTATTATTTATTTATTTATAGAATTTTTACCCCGCCTTTCTCCCACCAGGGCAACCAAGGCGGCTTACAACAAAAATATTAAAATACATAAGTACATTTAAAATCAAGAATTAAAATAATTAAAAACAATTAAAACAATTTTTTTAGCGCTATCGGGGCTATCTAAGCGTGTGTGTATGCCTTGCGCCACTTATCTTGTGTCTAGGAGCCTCCAGCGACGATCTCCAGAGACGACGATCTCTTCCGGGGGTGCAGATCGTTGCTCTGCCTGCCCCCGGGCGCAAACTCTGTAAAAGCGCCGCTTTACAGAGTTCACGCATGCGCAGAACGACGACGTTGCCAATCGACGTTCTGCGCATGCGTGAACTCTGTAAAGCGCTGCTGGGCGCTTTACAGAGTTCGCGCCCGGGGGCAGGCAGAGCAACGATCTGCACCCCCGGAAGAGATCGTCGTCTCTGGAGATCGTCGCTGGAGCCTCCTAGACACAAGATAAGTGGCGCAAGGCATACACACACGCTTAGATAGCCCCGATAGCGCTAAAACACCCGTAAAAACCTTTAAAAAACCCGAAAAAAATTAAAAACAAAAACGAAACTTACGTTATGCTAATTTATGCAAATTATTTATTGGGGCGTCGAGGGGTGGGCCCCAACCTCGGGGGGCGCTAGCTACACCTCAAGTGATCTTCCAGCATGAGCCGGAAAATATAGGAACAACCAGATCCTGTGAGGCCATTCTTTCCATTCAGTGAAAGGAGCCAGTGGTCTTGTGTGAAATGGCTTTGTTTACATGTAATTTTTTTTAAAAAAAATCAACGCTGCAATGCTAAGAGGAGATTGTCTGTCAGGATTGTGCAGTGCTGTTTGTAATAGACATAGGAAGTTCACAGCCCATCTTTCTGTTTTGGCAGGAAAATCGCTTTATTTCTCCTCATTGACTTCCTTAGCAGACCAAACTTCCATATTGCAGATCTCATATCTCATCTGTTTTTCTAAGCAACGCACAAGTTTAAATGCACACGTGCGCGCACACACACACACACGCACGCACACATACATTGTGGACATTCATCCTCTTCCCCCGGGTGTAGCATGAGGAGGCCCCAATGGGCCTCCTTGGATTTCCACCAGCTATTTAGCTGGTGGAAGTCAGAGGAGGCCGTATAATTGGTGGATCCGACCTGGAAAAGGGACGGGGATATGGTGGCTGCCCTCCCCTCCTCCCTGGGCCAGCTTGGCCAATGGCCCCCCCCTCGCCGCCCCCACCGGAGCTGCACTTACCTCCTCCGGTGGTCGTGGGGATGATCCTGCGGCGGAATGAGGGCGGCCAGCCTCTGCGCCGGCCGCTCTTACTCTAAAGTTTACGGGTTGTTTGCGATGGCTTCGGGCGGTGGAGTGCTCGCTCCGCCACCCGATACTTACACAGGATCGGACTCTAAATTAGTGTCTCAGGTTTTTCATGAACAAGACTTCATGATTTTGCTGAATAAATGGAGTCCAAGGCTGCAATCCTATGACACTTACCTGGGAGTAAGCCCCATGAACGCAGTAGGGCTTACTTCTGAGTAGCCATGCCTAGGATTGTGCTGTAAATGGTGTGTTGTAGTTATTGTAGGCATTTTCTTTCAGGAAATGAACATATGTTCAGCAGTGTTTAAATATATATTTTGTTTTTAAGGCTAAGGCAGGCACCATTGAAGAGAACAGAAAAGATGGAATGCGAGAATCCTGTTGAAGTAGAATTGAAGGAACCTCTTAATAACAATGGAAAACTAGAACAGGCATATTCTGGTTTAGGGCAAGAAACGTGTACACGCTCAAGGGGGACAGAATCTGATGGTAAGCTAACATTTGCCCTTCTGAAGGAAGAGAGAGATTTCCGTTAAGAATACCATACAAAGATGAAAATTCTATTTTGAGCCTGCAGTGAATCCCACACAGATGCTGCTGTGAATTTTGTTGTCCATTTGTGCAATTCCAGTAATTTTAAGGCTGGTAGCTTACATTCCTTACCGGAGCCAATTTTGTGGTGAGAAACTGGCATCATAAAGGTGGGTTTCATTGGCAATGTCCAGTATCTTCTCATCATGTCTAAATGATGTAGAGTGCACTGCTAGCTCTCACATATTTCCAGTGGTTAATGTCTAAAATGGGAGGTCACAAGGCCTAAACCTGTGCCACATATCCAAAAGAAAGTAGCACGTGTAAAGACTTCAGGTAGCTCAGCCTGTTGGGCAGAATATGGGACAGGTAATGCAAAGACAGGAGCAATGGAACAAAAGGTCTAAGCCAGAGGTTCCCAACTTTCGGAGGCCCATGTACCACCTACACGGGCCTCTGGCTGCCCGCATACCACCGGAAGTGCCAATGACGTCATCAGCACTTTCAGGGCGGGGGGGGGGGGAGTCTGCCAGCGACTTTTTTTCTGGGCTGCAGAGCGGGCAGGAAGGTCCTTCTGTGCGCGCCGCAATCCAGACAGGGTTGGAGCCTTTTTTCCCAGGCTGTGGAATGGGCGGGAGGATCCTCCTGGCCGCACCACAACTCGGAGAGAGAGAGAGACTCCAGCCCGCCATAACAGGAGGACCTTCCCGCGTGCTCCCATCCCTCCAAAGATGGGAGGGAGTTATCAGTTGCTGCTGAGCGGAGCAGCTGATAACAGCCACCCTGCCGCATACCAAAAGTTGGGAACTTCTGGTCTAAGCTCAGCTAAGCACCTAAACGGTTTGTCAGCCCTACTGAGTGCCAAAGCCTTGCTCCTGGGTGCAGGTTTAGCAAGAATTTAAAAGGACAGTGCTCTGTTGGGCACTGTAGCATCACTGGCTGGTGCCAGGAGCTTAGGTTTACAGTATATAACAATGAGAGACCTTAGGTGATTGCAGAAGCTATCGATCCTGACACCTGATGTGAGGAACCCAAATCCCCAGTCTTCAAGAAGCAATCAAGTGCTGGATTCTCCTTTTTCTTGGTTGCCTTTGCAGCACTGTTCTTTCGATGGAACACCAGGCTGCTCTGAAGCAGAATCCTGTGGACTCTTCTCCTCTGCCTCTGAATTGCGATCGGATGTTTCTGGGACATAAGTGTCTAGAGCAGTGATTCTCGAAGTTCTCCCTGCAAGGCAGGAAGAACTCTGAGTATTTGCAGGGTGGGGACAGTGAGGATCGCCGCCACCACCAGGAAAAAAATGTTAAAAGTGTACTTTAAACACTTACTGGGGGTCCTGCAGCCCTCCAGAGGGTTCAGGGAGGCTGTAGATCACCATTCTGTGTTGATTACAACCACTTCCGTTTTTCAGACGAAAACCGGGCGTTGTTATAATCGCTGCGGAGTGGTGACCTACAGCTCGGGGAAGCCCGCAGAGGAGGCTGTGGGCCTCCCTGAACCCTCTGGAGGGCTGCAGGACCCACAGTAAGTGTTTAAAGTACATTTTTAACATTTTTTCCTGGTGGTGTTGGCAGCAATCTCTGAGATCGCTGCTGCCGTTGCCATGCTGTCACTGCCATTTAAGGTGGCAGGGGACAGCATCCGGTTCTTGTGGTGGGTCACGACCCACCACTTTGAGAACCGATGGTCTAGAGAAAATACTCTGTATATGCTCTAAGGCAGTGTTTCTCAAAGTCTTACAGGGGAGTTTACTCCCCTATAAGTCTTTGCGGGGGTGGGGCGATATCGGAGGCAGCGCTCCAGGATCACGCCCGTCCCAGACCCCAAAACAAAAAAAGGAAGTGGGCTTCGGAACGCTATCGCCGCTGTTTTGAGCCTTGGGGAAGCCTGCGGAGGCACCCACAGGCCCCTTGGATCCTTCGGGGAGCTGGCAGGATAACCAGGTACATTGAAATCAGTGTTTTGGGGTCAGGGTCGGGCGGGCGCGATTCCTGCTGGCCACCCCCTTAAGGGCATATTGCCCACTTCTGAAAATAGTGGTGGGTCACGACCCACCACTTTGAGAATCCTCTGCTCTAAGGCATTTCTCTCTTTATTACTAGTTTGTATATTCTAAGATTGAAATTGACCCTTAAATAAGGGGAACTTGCTATAAGAAGAACCCTGCTGGGTCAGGCCAAAGGTCCATCTAGTCCAGCTTCCTGTATCTCATAGTGGTCCACCAGATGCCTCAGGGAGCACACAAGATACCTGTATCCTGTCACCACTCACTTGCATCTGTCATTCAGAGAGAGCCTACTTCTAAAACCAGAAGGTTGCAGATCTTGGCTTGTAACCTGTGATGGACCTTTACTCCGTATATCTGTCCAACCCCCTTTTAAAGGCATCTAGGCCAGATGCCATCACCACATCCTGTGGCAAGGAGTTCCACAGATTAAATAGTTGATTTGAATTAGCTTAGCAATGCTCTTAATATTTAGGGTATAATGGAAATACTGCCCACCTAGAGCAGAAGGAACCTTCAAATTATCTCGCCATTTCAAATTCCTGCTTCAGGATTGGCTAACCCTGATGCAAGCAGAACATTGATTAGTAGATCAACCAACATGAGCTTTTTTTCTTCTATATTAAGAATGTTTCATTTGACTTGTAATACAGCAGATATGCAAAACCTGGAAAACGGGCTGTGTCAAAGAGTGTCTTGTGACTGGCAGAGATCCACACATTGCTGTAGTAAGTATATTGTGTTAATTTTCCAACCTACCTGCAGAAATCAAACATGCAAGTCTTTGAGCTTCTGTGGTAGAAGGAATCAAATGGGAATTGTGAATTTAAAATTGAAGATATTTTAAAATTTAGAATTGTGACTATGAAACCAGGTATTCCAAAAGACCTGTGTAAAAATGGTGGATCGGCAACCAAGAGTGAGTGTGTGTGTGTGTGTGTGTGTGATCAGATTTCTGATATGTGTCTGAGAATATCGTGGCCTTTTGTGTGGAATCCACTTGGCCTCCTAGGTTACAGATGACATGAGACTTTTCATTTGCGGCCGGGGGGGGGGGCAGATAAGAGATGGTCCAATGTGCTGTCTGGCCCCCGGAGCAAGGGGGCGGGGCCAGCATCGTGACGCGCCCTCTCGTCACGTAGCCGCGCGCCCCCCCCGCCCGTTTTGCTCCTATTTCGGAGCCAAACGAGCTCAGGGTGGGCGGGAGGGCCCAACGACGATCGTCGTCTTCAAGGTAAGAGCCCTCCCTGCCCGCGGTGGAGCGCCTGGAGCGACTGCTCCACCCGCTCCGCCGCAGTTCCGCCTCTGGGTATACGTGCCAGAAAGCCAACTACCCCCTTTTGCATCCACTGCAGTTCTCAAATGGCCTTCAAGGGCATCCTTGTGTGGAAGGTCATAGTCGAGGTTTTGCCATCCTATAGCAGTGCAGGGTCAATCAACTCATCAGTCTGATGAAATATTAAAACCTGCGCCACAATAAAGGGGCTATTACACTATTGCAGGAAAGATAGTATAGTAACAAAACTACTCTTCTGAATTGTTGAGGTTTTTCCTGTATTGGAACCCAAAATATACTTGAATTAGTGATCTTTGTGTTTCCCTTTCTCTGTTTCAGTTGATGGAGATAAAGCAACACTCCTCAAGAAATGTAATCGCATTTCCATAATTGCTATAGTCTTAGCATTGTTGTTAACATTCTCTGGTTGTTCCAATATTATCCAGTATGGTAGGTTCCTAATTTTCTTTTTTGCCATCTTGCTGTCATACTGTTCATTTTTATGCCTACTTGCTACCTGGACCTATGATTTATTCAGTCTCTATTAAACACTCAGCGCAATCCTATCCAACTGACACCACCGGTGTAACCAGCAGTGCAGCGAGGAGGCCCCAGAACAGAAAGGGGATTCAAATCCCCTTTGAATCCCCCTTTGGAGGGGATTTGAATCCCCTTTCGGTTCTGGGGCCTCCCATTCTTGCTGCACCACTGGTTACACCGGTGGTGTAAGTTGGGTAGGATTGCGCTGACTATCTTGTAGGCCAATCTCTGGCCGAGGGTCCCTGGCTCCTCCTCTTTCTTTGCAGATTCATGTCTAAATGAGCCTTGGAAATCATTGAGTTGGAAGGGGTTTACAAAATCGAGCCCACCCCCCTTCCAGTGCAGGCTTTTCACAACTACAGCATCCTTGATAGATGGTTATCCAGCTGCTGCTTAAACAGCCATGGGAAATCTACCACTTTCAAGGCAGACCGTCCCACTATCAAAGACTGTTTATACTAGCAGGAAGTTTTTCCTAATGTTTAATTGAAGTCTCCCCTGCTTGCCCAATTCCCTCAGCCACTCCTAAATACTGTAGTTCCTCTCACAGCAGGAGGAGGAGACTGTGATACTAATGGATATTTTATTTTTAAAAAAATAATTGGAAAACATAAATATGAAAATATACAGCATATAAGGAAAAAAAAAAGGGGGGGATGTTTCACAACTTCAGTCGTAATAGTGGGATAGGCTTAAACCAGTATTTTCTTCTGGGAGCTATCATACTTCAGAAAGGGTGGCACCATTCCACCATGTATGCGTAGACCCAGCATTTTGTT
Organism: Plestiodon gilberti rubricaudatus; assembly: GCA_026170595.1. NCBI lineage: Eukaryota > Metazoa > Chordata > Lepidosauria > Squamata > Scincidae > Plestiodon > Plestiodon gilberti. Next base: position 250,151,495 of record JANXHW010000002.1, read on the forward strand.
TTCTACATCAACACAGTCCAGAAGCCACCCTCTAGATATGTTTTAATCCTCTTAGGAGCAAGATACTTTGACACAGTGGTATCACAACATTAGTCGAACAAGTAGTAAATAATAATAATAATTCTAGTATTTATATACAGTCTTCCTTGGTCATTGGATTTCTCCTCTGACTTTAATTCAAGGTGATTTACAACAGGCAGGCAATTCTAAACCAAACGGTTTGTACATTAAAGGCTGAAGCACACCGGCTGCGTTCTGTGTGGCGTTCTGCCTTCTGTGTGGCGTTCTGCCTGCGGCGCGTGCACAAGAAATGCAGCCAAAGCTGGGAATTCTCCAAGGGAAGTGTCAATGCAAACGGACCTCTCTGCGGCTCTCGGCGGTTCTCGGCGTTCAGTGGGACTTGCCTCCGGCCGGAAAGAACACGGACGCAATGGGCTGCACACACGCAGAACATGGCCGGTGTGCTTCAGCCTTAAATAAATGTCCTAATCTTTCGAAGGACACTTCTTTCCAGGTGTTTCCTTTCACGGTCTGGCCTCTTTGCTGGCATTCACCTCCCATGCGTTGACTGACAGGCACCGGCTGCAGCTTTCTCTCTCTCACACAAAGGGCTTCTGCAGCTTTGTCAGCAGCGATGGAGTCTCGAACTGCTGTCCTTGATCTTCAGGCATGTAAGGCTGCAGCTCTCCCGACTGAGCCAGACCTCCTGCCAGATACACACACTTCCATTCTTCAGACAGCATCTATCACTCTTTTCTGTTTTGTCCTGTAAATATCTTCTACACCAGTGGTTTAATAAATCACACTTTTTAAAAAAAAAAATCACATTTTAAAAGTTGTATTCATAAGCGGCCCCATTTGGGGGAGGGGGAGTGAGTGAGCTAATATTAACAGAAGGTTGAAGAACAGAAACCGTAATGGAAGTTCGCTTAATTGCAGCTGACTTGCTGATCCATCTCTGGGAGAGAGTTTAAGCTTCCTCCCATCTTTTTCATTTATTCTGTATCTCCTCCACTCAGGGATTCAGGTTGTCTTTCACTATCTCTTATGTTTTCTGCAACCTTGATACCAACATATCAGAATGTATTCATGAAATATTGTGCTGTTGTGCAGTCAGAGCACAAGGTGATGGTGGTGAATATTTTACCTCTTATACTTCAGTCTCTTTTTTTTCTCCCCAACAGCAAAGATAAAACAATTGCAAACTACTTCAGCCTCAGTAACTACTGCAAATGCAAACTATTTGCATCCAAACTACTCCTTGCAGTGCCCGCCAATCTGGATTACGACGGGAGAAAAATGCTACTTTTTCTCTGGTACCCAAATGTCCTGGGACGACAGCCAAAGCAATTGTTCCTCATATGGTGGCTCCCTGGTCACAATTTACAGCCAGCAGGAATGGGTGAGCAGAACACGCTGAACTCTGTAACATGAATCTAGCCATAAGTGTGTAGTTGCTGATGACACACTAAACAAGATTAACAGCGCAGTCCTGTGTAGCTCTTGCACTGGTGTAACAGTAGATCCACCGGTGTAAGTGCACGTATGCCAGTGTAACTTGCTGGACGCCGACAGGCACAGGACAGACACCAGTGTAACCCCTCAGACACTGTGCATGCACAGTTCGAACACAGGACAGACGGCAGTGCAACTCCACCAGTGCAGGGGGCATTCCGTGGGTGTCCGGACACCCCTGGAATGCCCCCTGCGCCGTCAGAGTTGTGTTACCAAAATTGCCAGTTGTTATTATGGGGAATAGCTTAAATATAGCAATCTGATATATGGGATCTTGATACCTTTGTATACCAGAGTCCAGCCCCCAGCATTCCGTTTTTAAATAATATTGAGGCCACACATGGATTGCTTTCCAATGTTTACTAAATAGTTCAGTCATACATACATACACCAAATGTAATCACACACAATATACAGAGCTAGGAAACTTAGATAGAAAGGTACAGAGACTTAGCAGGTTTCCTTGGTTTGTACACATGGGTGATAATTACTAGTCCTGGGGAAGTTGTCCTTGGCTGCAACGCTGTATAAGAGTAAGGAGGAGGGTAGTAATGGCACAAGAACGAGGAAAGAAACAGATTGGCTCTGAATTGATCAGGCTCAGAAGCCTGTAGAGTGGCTGAGAAGTAAAGTAAAGAGGGGGAGGGGAAGCTCAGGAGTCAAGATTCAGGATGAGAGAGCTAGAGAGTGAGCAAATTGCCAACCTGCCTTTTTGTGCATATCTTACGCAAAGAGGAGGGGGTAGTGGCTACAACACAATGAAAAAGGGAAGTTTCCTTCTTGGGATGGACCAGCAAGACATGAAACAATGGGGAAGGGTTGTTGACTTCCATTTGTTTCCAAGGCCAGCCTGTTAGCATATCTTTGTGAATTGGTCTTCTCCTTGCCAGATTGGTCACTTAGCATGTCTTTGGGACAATGTCCGTGGAGAGGGGGAAGATAATGGAATGTGCCTATGTGCTGTGAGCATTTTGGTTCATGGCATCTGAAATGGTGAATGCTGATCAGGTTTTTCCCTTGGCATAACTCATGGCTTGGGAATCCCTTTTACAGCATGGGTCTAGTTTGGCACAATGTTCCATTCTTGCTCACCACCCATTTCAAAAGTCTCGTGGCAACATTTCCATTTTAAAAGGACACTGGGCAACAGTTGCGCTGGCGTCCATTCTGCAACCAAACTGCACGTGTGTGGTGTCCGAGGGGGTTTATGCTGGAGTCCGTCCTGCATCCGTCGGCGTACGGCAAGTTACACTGGCATAAGTGCACTTACACCAGTGGAAGAGTTACACAGGATTGCGCTGCAAGTGATGATTAGGAATGAAGTGGCATCAGTATGAAGACTGCCTTGGCACTGCAATTTTCTGTGTGTCTGGCTGAAAGAGGGACATGTGCATTGCGCATGGGGAAGCCAGTGGAAGTTGAATCCAGGCAAAGCTGAAGTTAGGATGCTGTGAGTTTGGGAGTTCCTGTCATTTACCCCGGTATTATTATTATTATTATTATTATTATTAGTATTTATATACCGCTTTTCAACAAAAAGTTCACAAAGTGGTTTACAGACAAAATCAAATGATTAAATGGCTCCCTGTCCCCAAAGGGCTCACAATCTAAAAAAGATGCAGAACACCACCAGCAACACCTGTCTCTGGGAAGCCCAAAAGCAGGAGAGAGAGGCATGTTTCTCCCCCCTCTGTTGCTCCCCTGCAGCTGGTGGCCAGAGGCAGGCTGCTGCTGCTGCTGCTGCTTGGAGGTGGTGTATTGCCTCCATGCATTTGTCCGATCCCCTTTTAAAGCCGAGGGAGTGGACATCCTCTCATCTTGTGGCAACACATTCCACAAACTAATTAGGAGCTATGTGAAGAAGTACCTCCTGATGGCGTAGTGGTTCTGGAGTTGGACGTAGACCTGAAAGATCCAGGTTCAAATCCCTGCTCAGCCACCATGAAACCTATGGGTGACCTTGGGCCAGTCACTATTTCTCAGCCTAATCAAACTCACAGGGTTGTTGTGAGGACAAAAGGAGGCAAGGAACTATGTACACCACCCTGAGCTCCTTGGAGGAAGAGTGGTATGAAAAATTAAATCTCCCACCAGTTCATTCCATTGGATGACTCCTATTGGGAGGGAGGGGGGAAAAAAGATCTCTTCCCACAACATGTATGATTTTATAAATCTGTTGCATCCCTCTTTAATCACCTTTTTTCCCCACAATCTAAACAGGCCCAAACGTTGTAGCCTTTCCTTTCAAGGCAGATACTCCAGTCTTTTGATCATTGTGTTTACCCTCTACTGTACCCTTTTCATCCAGACAACTTCCCATCCCAAGTAGTCCGGATAAGGGATACTCAACCTGTATTTGCTACTTGAGGTGTGGCTACCAGCACTGTACACTGTATTCCAAATATGGCCACGCCATAGATTTATATGGAGTATTATAATATTTGCGGTCCTGTCTTGATCCCTTTCCTAATTACCCTTTGCATGGAATTTGCCTCCTTCGCCGCTGCTACACACTGTGACACATTTGTTGAGCTCTCCGCTACGATATTAAGAAACACCTAGCCTAACGAGCTTGCTTCTAGCAGAGTGCAATGGCATGCCTGCTCCAAGGTCGTTCCTCAGCCGCCGAAATGAAAACAGACAAGGCAGATTTCCACCACCAAGACTGTATTTTAGCATTTACAGATAAGCTTCTATTTACAACACTCCACAGCATAGACTCCACATAACATCCCACAACAACCCACACAGGTAGGCTCTGCCAGCCTCCTTATATACTGCTTTCCACCAATCACTGTGGTGCTTGATGCATCTGATTAACTATTGCATCAGCTTTCGCTCACAGGTGCTCAGTCACCATGATTCAGCATTTTTTCCTTTTTCACATTACATACATATACATACATATACAGTGTCCATTAGAAACCAATCATCAGGGCCCTGCACTATTCAGACTGGAATTTCCTGGGTTTGGTGAGCTAACCCTAACATACGATCCCAAGATCTCTCATTTGCAAACTTGACCACTGTACTGTTTACCCCTAAGTCCAGATAAGTTTTGAATAAGCACCAGTCCCAAGATAGATCCTCGGGGACCTCCTTTCTTACTTCACTGTGAAAATTGCCTGTTTTACTAGTCTCTGCTTCTGTAACAAGCTATTGATTTAGAATTGAGTGTCAAGATATTACATGCTGGTGCTGGAGAGCCCTGACTGCCGAGGGAATGTTTATAACTTGCCTTACTACACAAAGGCTCAGAATAGGTAGCAAAACTGAAAAATGCAAAATACTGCAACACTAAAAATGACTTATAAAATATGTTTTAAAGAAACACCTTATGTTTTTGTTTTGTTTTTTGCAATTAAAGGCTTTTCTAAAGCAGCATAGACGCCCTGCCGAGTATTGGGTTAACCTCCAGAGGGACACAATAGATGACCCCTGGAAGTGGCCGAACGGTTCACTTGTTGACAGCTGGTAGGTGTTGGCTCTTTCTTTTGATCCATGGATTTGTGGCAGTCATACATGGAGGTTTGGCTATTTTAAGGATCAATTTTTAAATGAAAGTTTACACACAACCTCTTTAGTGGTGTTAGAAATCTAAAAATTCTGGAAAGTTTAGAGCTGTGAAGGAAAAAAAGGTTTTTTCTAGTTTTTCATTTTGGGGGAGGGAATGGAAATGTGGGAAATTGAAATATACTGTATTATTGATCTAAATGTGCTTTGATACTTTAGAACATAAAATGCATTTTGTAAAACGTAGCACGTGAAATTGTTCTGTTTGATATAAGGTAAAGGTATCCCCTGCTCAAAGGCCAGTCATGTCCGCCTCTAGGGTGCGGTGCTCATCTCCATTTCTAAGGCCGAAGAGCCAGCACTGTCCAAAGACGCTGGTCATGTCTTTAATCAAAGACTTATGTATAATAGGCAGCTCTTGATGTTTCCTGCTGAAAAGACTTATGTATAATCGGCAGCCATACCTTATTGACAAATGCCATGTCCTGTTGCCTATTCAGGAGTTTCCCCATAGGTCTTTTACCTATCTCAAGAGATTCTAAGTTTCTCAGGATCCTGACGTTGTTTTCACTTTTTAAACAGGTGGCATTTTCAAAACATCAAGAGCTGCCTATTACACATAAGTCTTTTCAGCAGGAAACATCAAGAGAAAACAGCGAACGGAGCTCGGCTAATTGACTGATAGATAGTTCCCGGCTGAGCGTATGCAGCTGATTAATAGTGTCTGTTTGGAGACTTCCTGCTCCTTTGCCTTTTTAAACCAGGAAATGGTGGGGAGATACAGTTTCAACTGCAATCCCTTGGGGGTTGTTTCCTTTGAGAAAGTTCCAGGCAATTGGAACGAAAGTAAGGACCTTGCACACCACGGATTTTAAAGATTTTTCCCGTGCGTGGCTGCCAGTGTATGGAGACCCGCGGACGGCGCAGGAAATTATCAATTTGATCCAGGACCTTTTCCTATTGACATGGCATCTTCACCTGTAATACCAGAAACTAGGAAGTCACATGGTGTTCCTTGCACTAGCTCATGCTGGTGTACCAAATGCAAACTTCCCTGGATAGAGCTACTATAGCCAGTTACCTTTGCTGTAGTAACCTTCCAGTTTGACTACTGCAAAATATTATACAAAGGATCGTCCCCTGAATCTGTGCTCTTAGTCCAGAACACCACTTCTTGAATACTAACCAGTGTTGAAAGAATTCCATTAGTTTCTCAGTCCATTTTCCAAGCACAATTCAGATCTGGGGCATAACAGGGAAGCACTCCATGACTTGGGTCTAGGTATCTGCAGGACTGCCTACTTCTGTGGTAATCTGCAGGACAACAACTGAGATACTCCTCCAGTTACTACACCAGGAATTACCCTCGTTCAGAAAGGCTTGCATAGCACCTGTGTTAGTATGTTTTCAATACTAGCTGGATACTCTGTAAAAAAAATCTCTGGCCTTTTAAAACTTATCTAATACTGCTTTGATTTTGTTTTAATATTTGATGTCGTGCCTTTTTTACAAGTCTTTCACTAAATCATCCTAGAAACTTTAACAGTCTATAGTAGTCTAGTAAGTAAATTAATGCTGCTATCTTTTTTGCAGGTTTACCATTGGAGGCAAAGGATACTGTGCCTACCTTAATGAAAAAGCAGCCAGCTCGACATTGTGCGACAAGGACAGATACTGGATATGCAGCAAACCAGTCTCTTCCATTTAGAACAAAAGAAGAGCCTCGCTGGATCAGGCCAAGGGTCCAGCTACTCGTCCAAGCTTCTTGTATCTCACAGTGGCCCATCAGATGCCTCAGGGAGCACACAAGACAGCGTGTGTCTTAACTGAATTCAAAATTCTCATCTCCAGGTTCACAGATCGTTTATTAATGAAACAATTCAACAGTTGTGAATTCAACAATTCAAAGTTGAAAAAAAAACCTTGACGTTTCGTCGGCTGTGCTGCCGACTTCATCAGAAGGTACAAGCCAAACGCCTGCACAGGTCGGCTGGAGACAAATGCAATATAACTGATCTAACTGCATTTGTCTCCAGACGACCTGTGCAGGTGTTTGGCTTGTACCTTCTGATGAAGTCGGCAGCACAGCCGACGAAACGTCAAGGTTTTTTTCAACTTTTAAATGGTTTTTTATCAGTTGAATTTTTTTTTAATAAACGATCTGTGAACCTGGAGATGAGAATTTTGAATTCAGTTATCCTTAACAATCATGGTAGCCTTAAAATGTACATCAGTGTGTGTCTTGTTGTCACTTCCTTGCATCTTCATTCAGAGACAGGCTTCCTGTAAAACTTGGAGTTTGCGTACAATCATCGTAAATCAGGGGTCAAACTCGTTTCATACAGCAGGCTGAATAGCATTCGTGGTGCCTGCTGAGGGTCAGAAGTGACATCATGAAGTGATGTCATTAAGCAAATGATGACCAGAAATAAGCACTTTGTTCTCATGTAGGAACTCGGCTACAAATGCCAGAAGAGAAATTATGCACATCTCAATCATGTTTTCAAGATATGGGAGAGCCTAATTATTATGCTGGCCATTCTTTCAGCTGTGCCACATCTGCCGAGGTGTCACTTCATAGCGCAGCAGCTGAGAGGTGCTCTGTGAAGTGACGCCTCGGCAGAAGCAGCGCTGCTGAAAGGGCAGCACTGGGAGAGCCGGATAGAAGCAGCGCTGCTGAAAGGGCAGCACTGGGAGAGCCGGATAGAAGCAGCGCTGCTGAAAGGGCAGCACTGGGAGAGCTGGATAAAGAGCTTCCACGTGCCAGACTTGGCCCACGGGCCTTATGTCTGACACCCCTGTTGTAACTTGGGAGCTTAGTTTTTTAATGTTTCTATAAAATATTTATAAGAAAGTATTTTTTAAAAAAGCAAGGTATTTAATGTACAAGAAACATTCTTTGTAAATAGAAAAAAAACGCTTTAAAAGCAGACTTCCTTGAAAGGTTTTTTCTTCCAAAATTATGAGCTGCACCTGCCCTAATTCCCTCTTTTTACAATGGTTAAAGGTGTAGGCACCCTGTCCCCCTTTGGATATGGTAAGCCTAGTGATGGAGATATTAAGGTATATTTTGTGGTATGCTGACATGATGTGATATTAAGGTACTTTGAAATGGGAAAGGGAGTTCTTGTAGCATAATAAAATGCACTGCACTTTGAAGTGGGAAAGGGCTTTGTAAAATACCAAGACATTCCTGAATGTAGTCATATGACGCTGCTGATATATGTTAACTGTGAAAGTGTTTGAAGTATTGACAGGACCAGTGTCCTGAGACAAAGTTAGAATCATAAAGCTGCTAAGGAGGGTGCCAGAGACAAAGAAATATTGAGAAGCCTTCTGAGCCTTTTTTAACATCTTGCTGGTACAGGTGGGGGTGCTGCTGTTTTTATGCTCCTGCTTTGATTGTAGCCATGATCTTTTTAATTGTTTTTAGACACTGTTTTTATTTTCATTCATTGTTTTTACTGTTTTAAAATGTGATATTTTTATATTGTATTTTTGTATATATATTTTTCTGTTGTAATCCGCCTTGGGTCCCTTCAGGGAGAAAGGCGGGATAAAAATACTGTAAAATAAATAGATATTGCTGGGAACATGCTAGAGATGTGCTCTTCCTATCTCCAGGTGGTCAGTTACCTGATAGTGGAGGTGCCACCAAGGACAAATTTCAGGTGCTAAAATCACAAGATATGTGAGGGCAAGTGACAGGATGATTGGTGCGAGGACAGTGATTCAGCATAATTTTGGGGTTCATTCTTGGTCTGCAACAATGTGGATTTTTTGTCTAAATCTGGGAGAGGGCATTTGCTCTGTCGTTCCTGACCCCCTCTGTGCTGCTGGCGGTTCTGGCCAACTGAATTCCGATCTGGGACCAGGAATCTTCATGTATATAGTAGGATAGGTGTTAGCTAGTTAGGCTTTTAGTACATGAAAGACACAAAGTGACACAGAGTGAATGCCCTCTCCCAGATCTATACAAAAAAACCATGTTGTTGCAGGCCAATCATGAACCCCCAAATTATGCTGAATCACTGTCCTCGCATTTTAGTACATGAAACCTCTTACAAACAAAGTTTACATCGGGGGGCTATTGAGATCTGGAAACAAAAAGATTTGATCAATAGGAAAGAACAAATTTCCTTTCTTGATAAAGTTTGGACACCAGCATTAAAGAAACAACCCAGCCGGCAAGGGAGAGTAACAACACAAGTGTAGCCACGCGCTGGAGCAATTATGACGTAACACCTTCTTTGTTATAAATTGAGCCAAATATCAATCAGCTGTTGGCCGTGGGGCTTCAAAGCTCACTATTTAAGCATTTGTTAAATGCAAGTTTACCTCCACCATCTTGATTGTTCCAGGTTTTCTCCCGGGGCTTGCAGCTTGATAATATTTAGTACATACTAGATGAAATGTCACTTCTTTGCTATTTTTTTGTAAAAAAAAATTTAACTTCGACCATGATCCCTAACCTGTTCCATGAAGATAAGAACATAAGAAGAGCGCTGCTGGATCAGGCCAAAAGCCCATCTAGTCCAGCTTCCTGTATCACACAGTGGCCCCACCAGATGCCTCAGGGAGCACAAGACAACAAGATACTTGTATCCTGTTGCCACTCCCTTGCACCTGGCACAAAGAAAACCTACTCCTACAACCAGGAGGTTGCTTATCCGGGATCCCCATCATGGCTTGTAAGCTGTGATGGACTTTTCCTCCATAAATCTGTCCAATCCCCTTTTAAAGGCATCCAGGCCAGGTGCCATCACCACCTCCTGTGGCAAGGAGTTCCACAAACCAATTACACGCTGGGTAAAGAAATATTTTCTTTTGTCTGTTTTAATCCTCCCTCCGCTCAATTTGAGTGGATGTCCCCTAGTTCTAGTGTTGTGTGAGAGGGAAAAGAACTTCTCTCTAGCCACTCTCTCCATCCCATGCATAATTGTATACGTTTCAATCATGTCCCCCCTCAGGCGCCTTTTTCCTAGACTGAAGAGCCCCAAACGCTGTAGCCTTTCCTCATAATGGAGGTGCTCCAGCCCACTAATCATTTTGGTCGCTCTCTTCTGCACCTTTTCCTAAGACATTAGTCTTTGTTGTTTTGTTTGCGGCTTTCCAATTGCTCTGTGACTCGCTTTCTTGGATGTCCCTCTTTGTAACAGCCCCCTCTCGTGGTTGTGTGGATGAGAATCCCTTACTAACAGCTGACTTATATTATGTTTTTGGAATAAATTATTTTACGATTACTCGTATGCATATGGTGTGAGTGCGGTAACTTAGCCAGGAGGGAATTTGCACTGCAAGGAACCTGTTGGGGTAAGTGGTGGAGTTAAAGAGCTAAAATCTCCCTTCCTGGCTTCTCCCCCCCCCTCCTTTTCCTGCAGCTGTGCCAGCAGCCGTTTCGCTTGGTGAGCTGACAAGGAGGAGAAAAGGGGCGCGCTCAGCGGCTGGCTGAACGTACAGCGTACAAGGGGGTGAAGGCAGGGCTGGTAAAGTTCAGGAGGTGGCGGAGTCCCCAATTGTACCTAAAGCCCGGTATCCTTCATAAGGAGACCCCCCTCTCAAGTGCTACACTGAATGTGGGAGAAAGGCGGGGTACAAATTCTTTAAATACAGGCAAACAAGTGTGTTCTTGTAGATCATAATTATTTATTTATTTTTCACATTTTTATACCGCCCTTCCTCCAAGGAGCTCAGAGTGGTGTACATATTTCCTCCCCTCCTTTTTGTCCTCACAACAACCCTGTGAGGTAGGTGGGGCTGAGAGATAGTGACTGGCCCAAGGTCACCCAGGAAGCTTTGTAGCCGAGCGGGGATTTGAACCTGGATCTTCCAGGTCTAAGTCCGACTCCCAAACCACTACACCATCCTGGCTTTTTAGCGCTTCCAAACTGACTACATGTCAAAACATTTTACACTTCTGTTGAATATGTGCATCTGAAAATACAATTCTAGAAGAACCCCAAATTGATATGCTGGTAGTACAGAACCCCCAAATGTGGGGAGAAACTTAGTACAGGTAAATTTACAAGCATATTATATTGCATTTACATAATCCTTGTTCACTCAAGAGTCCCACTGAAGTATCTACACTCTTCCCCTGCTATTCGTACGTTTGTTATATGGATTTTCACTTATGTGTGAAAATATTTCACATTAAATTCTTGTTACACACATTAAGACCAGGCTTTGTTCAGCGGGTTAAACCGCTGAACCATAAGCTGTCGATCGAAAGGTCGGCAGTTCGATTTCTGCGACGGGGTGAGTGCTCGTTGCTTGGCCAGCTCCTGCCAACCTAGCAGTTCCAAAGCATGTCAATGCGAGTAGATAAAGTAGGTACCGCTTGCGGGAAGGTAAACAGCGCTCTGTGTTTCAGCTGCATGCTATGCGCTGCGGCAAGGAGAGTCATGCCGGCCACATGACCACGGAGGCGTCTTCGGACAACGCTGGCTCTTCGGCTTTGAAATGGAGATGAGCACCACACCCTAGAGTCGGACACGACTGGACTTAATTGTACACAATTCCTTCTAATTTTGCCCTATGGAGCACTTGTTGTTGTTGTTGTTCAGTCGTTAAGTCGTGTCCGACCCTTCGTGATCCCATGAACCATATCCCGCCAGGCCTTCCTGTCCTCCACTATCTTCCTGAGTTCGCTCATTTTCATGTTTGTTGCATCGGTGATGCTGTCTAACCATCTCATCCTTGGCCTTCCCCTTCTCCTTTTGCCTTCAATCTTTCCCAGCATCAGAGTCTTCTCCAGAGAGTCCTCTCTTCGCATTAGGTGGCCAAAATATTTGAGTTTCAGCCTTAGTACCTGTCCTTCCAGGGAACAGTCAGGCTTGATTTCATTTAGAATTGACTGATTTGATCTCCTAGCAGTCCAAGGGACTCTCAGGAGTCTTCTCCAGCACCACAGTTCGAAAGCATCTATTCTTCGGCGCTCAGCCTTCCTTATGGTCCAACTCTCGCAACCATACATTGCTACTGGGAACACCATCGCCCTGACTATACGAACTTTTGTTGGCATGGTGATATCTCTGCTTTTTATTATGCTGTCTAAGTTTGCCATAGCTTTCCTTCCAAGGAGTAAGCGTCTTTTAATTTCATGGCTGCTGCCTCCGTCTGCAGTGATCTTGGAACCCAGAAAAGTAAAATCTGTTACTGCTTCCATTTCTGCCCCTTCTATTTGCCAAGAATTGATGGGACCCGATGCCATGATCTTAGTTTTATTAATGTTGAGTTTCAAGCCAACTTTTGCACTCTCCTCTTTCACTCTCATCAAGAGGCTCTTTAGTTCTTCTTCACTTTCTGCCATTAGGGTGGTATCGTCTGCATATCTGAGGTTGTTGATATTTCTCCCGGCAATCTTGATTCCGGCTTGTGATTCATTCAGCCCTGCATTTCTCATAATGTACTCTGCATATAAGTTAAATAAGCAGGGTGACAATATACAGCCTTGCCGTACTCCCTTCCCAATTTTGAACCAATCAGTTGTTCCATGGCCGGTTCGAACTGTTGCTTCTTGACCCGCATATAGGTTTCTCAGGAGACAGGTAAGGTGGTCTGGTACCCCCATCTCTTTAAGAATTTGCCACAGTTTGTTGTGATCCACACAATCAAAGGCTTTTGCGTAGTCAATGAAGCAGAAGTAGGTGTTTTTTTGGAACTCTCGTGCTTTCTCCATGATCCACCGCATGTTGGCAATTTGATCTCTAGTTCCTCTGCCTCTTCGAAACCCAGCTTGTACGTCCGGTAGTTCTCGGTCCACGTACTGCTGAAGCCTAGCTTGTAGGATTTTGAGCATAACCTTGCTAGCATGTGAAATGAGTGCAATTGTACGGTAGTTTGAACACTCTTTGGCACTGCCCTTCTTTGGAATTGGAACGTAAACTGACCTTTTCCAATCCTTTGGCCACTGCTGAGTTTTCCAAATTTGTTGGCATATTGAGTGCAGCACTTTCACAGCATCATCATTTAGGATTTTAAGTAGCTCAGCTGGGATATTATCATCTCCACTAGCTTTGTTGTTAGTAATGCTACCTAAGGCCCACTTGACTTCACTCTCTAGGGTGTCCGGCTCTGGGTCAGTGACCACACCAGCGTGGTCATCATGAACATTAAGATCTTTCTTGTATAGTTCTTCTGTGTATTCTTGCCATCTCTTCTTAATCTCTTCTGCTTCTGTTAGGTCCTTGCCTTTTTTGTCCTTTATCATGCCTATCTTTGCACAAAACGTTCCCTTGATATCTCCAATTTTCTTGAAGAGATCTCTAGTCCTCCCCATTCTGTTGTTTTCCTCGATTTCCTTGCATTGTTCATTTAAGAAGGCCTTCTTATCTCTCCTTGCTATTCTCTGGAACTCTGCATTCAGTTGTTTATATCTTTCCCTTTCACCCTTGCTTTTTGCATTCCTTCTTTCCACAGCTATTTGTAAAGCCTCATCTGACAGCCACTTTGCTTTCTTGCATTTCTTTTTCTTTGGGATGGTTTTCGTTGCTGCCTCCTGTACAATGTTACGAACTTCCGTCCATAGTTCTTCAGGCACTCTGTCTACCAGGTCTAATGCCCTAAATCTATTCTTCACCTCCACTGTATACTCATAAGGGATATGGTTTAGGTCATATCTGACTGGTCTAGTGGTGTTCCCTACATTCTTCAGTTTAAGTCTGAATTTTGCAATAAGAAGCTCATGATCTGAGCCACAGTCAGCTCCAGGTCTTGTTTTTACTGATTGTATAGAGCTTCTCCATCTTTGGCTGCAAAGCACATAATCTATCTGGTTTCGGTATTGACCATCTGGTGATGTCCATGTGTAGAGTCGCCTCTTGTGTTGTTGGAAAAGAGTGTTTGCTATGACCAGCGTGTTCTCTTGACAGAACTCCGTTAGCCTTTGCCCTGCTTCATTTTGCGCTCCAAGGCCAAACTTGCCTGTTGTTCCGTTTATTTCTTGATTTCCGACTTTAGCATTCCAGTCTCCTATGATGTAAAGGACATCTTTTTTGGGTGCTAGTTCTAGAAGGTGTTGTAGGTCTTCATAGAACCGGTCAACTTCATCTTCTTCGGCATCAGTGGTTGGGGCATACACTTGGATTACTGTAATGTTGAATGGTTTGCCTTGGATTCGAACTGAAATCATTCTGTCGTTTTTGAGGTTGCACCCCAGTACTGCCTTTCCCACTCTTTTATTGACTATGAGGGCTACTCCATTTCTTCTAAGGGATTCATGCCCACAGTAGTAGATATGATGGTCACCTGACTTAAATTCGCCCATGCCCGTCCATTTTAGTTCGCTGATTCCCAAGATGTCAATGTTCAATCTTATCATCTCATTTTTGACCACATCCAGCTTGCCTTGGTTCATAGACCTCACATTCCATGTTCCTAAGCAGTATTGCTCCTTGCAGCATTGGATTTTCCTTTCAACCTCAGACACATCCACAGCTGGACGTCCTATTGGCTTTGGCCCAGCCGCTTCACTCTTTCTGGGTCTACTTGGAATAGTCCTCCGCTCTTCCTCAGTAGCATATTGGACACCTTCCGACCTGAGGGGCTCATCTTCCGGCGTCATATCTTTTAGCCTTTTGGTACTGTTCATGGGATTTTCTTGGCAAGGTTACTGGAGTGGGTTGCCATTTCCTTCTCCAGTGGATCACTTTTAGTCAGAACTCTCTGCTACGACCTGTCCGTCTTGGGTGTCCCTGCACGGCATAGCTCATGGCTTCATTGAGTTACGCAAGCCCCTTCGCCACGACAAGGCAATGATCCATGAGGGGATGGAGCACTACTGTGGCTATACTGGCAGTGCTCTACTCTGGAGCAAATCCCGTCTCAGTCTTTTGTCAGCTTATCTCCCTTCACTCCCCACTTCCTTTCTCTCCCCCCCCCCCCAGCCTGTGCTTCTACAAACTAGTGTGCAGTATGGGATGGGTCCCAAAAAAGAGTAAGTATGCAAAATGAGGACTTTGTGTGAATATGAAAGGAAGAGAATGCCAAGAACTAAATGGATAAAGTTTTGGCCGTGGATGGAGGGGACCACTCCACCGATAACTTGAAGGAAAAAACTGTATTAGGATAAGTTAAGCAAAGATATGAAGTAATTGGTAGAGAAGTTGTATTATTTGCTTTTACCGGTATGTAACGGACTTTTACGTGCGGGTATGTACAATTGAAGTAGTATGGTTTTTTAAAATAAAAAAAATTATATTCCCAAAAAAATTATATTCCCAAAAGTAAGAAAGAAAATGGGAAAAGCGGGGGAAAAACAGTGAAATGAAAGAGAGCTGCTTGTAGTTTGGAACAGTGAATGTGGTGAATGACAAAAAGGATGTATCTCTTGCTATAGGTCTATTGAAAACTGCAGTGATTACTTATGGCAGTAGGCATTGAGGGTGATTTTGGGGGAAACTTGGACTGGCTTTGGAACAAGTTGGAATTTAAAAAGGATCGAAGACTGTTATAACTGGTTATGATGTACACAGAACGAATCATCTCCGGGATTCAGGTTATAAAATGGCTTTATAAAATGTAACAACTGTATGCTACTGATGATTTCAAAAGTCAATTCAACCACATATGTGTATAAGCACCTTTAAAATTCTACAATAAAATACAATAAAACATTTTAAAAAGGCTTCTTTCGCATGACGTTTCGTTCATTTCCCATGAACTTTATCAAATACAGACACTGCCTCAGTAGACAGGAAGATGGAAATGGAATCCCCATCGCATACCTGTTACTTTTAAAGAGGATTCTGGCAAGCAAACAGTCATTTGAAACGGAAACACTACATTTAAAGAGACATGACCCCAAGGTATCTCTCTTCCCCCCCCCCCCCCCCGTCCTGAACTTTATATCAAAAATCTTGGTATGGATTGTCAAGGTCCACAAGGTAACCCTATCTATGCTGCGCCTGGTGGTAACCTAGATAATAGCAGCCAGGGTACAAAAACTATTTAAAAGGCTTACTATTCTTGCTTAATACAGGGGTCCAAATTTTATTGATAAAAAATTCTAAATTTTTTTGACTGCTATTATCTAGGTTACCACCAGGGGCAGCATAGATAGGGTTACCTTGGGGTCATGTCCCTTTAAATGCAGAGTTTCCGTTTCAAATGACTGTTTGCTTGCCAGAATCCTCTTTAAAAGTGACAGACACGAGCGAGACCGCCCTAGAGTCAGACACGACTGGACTTAATTGTCAGGGGTCACCTTTACCTTAAGGGCACAAACAGTCAATTTCCATTGTCCTTTGGATAGCTTCCATACAATAAGCAAATCAAGAGAATATGCATATCCACAAACGATTGTTTCAATACCTGGTTTATACAACTAATAACCTCCATCCAAAAAGGTTGTATCACTATACAAGACCAAAACATATGCCTAAATGACACTTCAGATTCGCCACAGTGCCAACAATTCGATTCCTTGATAAGCCCGCTACTATACAGATGCTTTGCGTCCAATAAACTCTAAAAAGATTTTTTTTGCTGAATCAGTCACACTTTAAGAGCCATGGATATTATAGTGGTAGTAGCTAATGCTGTTTTCCATTGATTGTGTAAGATAGGACATTCCAATTCTTTGTTTCATGTTTGTCTAAGACTATAACTGTCATATTTATTAAACAACAATACATACTTATATACCAATATCCTAGGCTTCTTTTTCTTAGTAGATTCAATAAGAGTTTTTAGAATTGGAGGTAAATGAGAAGCTGAAACTTAGTCACTAACAAATGTTGTAGAGTAGTTGTAGATATTGCCATCTGGCCGTTACTCTTCAGTAGTTACCCTTCAACCTAACAAAAGAGAGAAACTCCTGATCTTGACCAATTAATTGGTCCAAGGTAAATATTGCTCTAGTCTATCCGTCCAATTCTTCTACAGGGTTAGCCAAAAGTGTTAACTTGGCATGAGTAAATGAGTCAAAGTTATGCTTCCTAGAAATTGTGGTCCACAAATATCTGACTGCAGAAATTGTAGGTGGAACTAATACAGTCCATTTAGAAAGAGGTGTCAAATAAGAAGCTCCCAGAAGCAAGCCAGCACGATTGCAGCGACACTGACTTGCCTCCAACTCAACAGATGGGGTGGAACTGACAAAAGCAACCGAAGGGGTGAAACACATGGCCCTTAAACACGCAGCATTTTCATTTTTAGTGACCCGAAACACTGGGAACGAGGAAGAAACTAGCTGGGTGCTCCCTCCAACCACATGTTTTGAGTTTTTGTTAAAGGCATACTTTGACAATTTCATCACCCATATTTTTTATTGTTGTTGTTCAGTCGTTAAGTCGTGTCCGACCCTTCGTGATCCCATGAACCATATCCCGCCAGGCCTTCCTGTCCTCCACTATCTTCCTGAGTTGGCTCATTTTCATGTTCGTTGCATCGGTGATGCTGTCTAACCATCTCATCCTTGGCCTTCCCCTTCTCCTTTTGCCTTCAAAGACAAACAGTGAAGGGGGGGACCAGAAAATGCCTTGTTTTGAAGGCTGGTCGCTGTAGTTGGAGGCAGAACAAACAACCTATCCCATGTTCAGAGGCGTCATTGAGGGTGCATTGGGGTGCATGAGGATGGGCGGGTGCAACGAGCCGTGGATTGCCACGGATTGGGCAGCAATTTGGGGGCGGGCAGTTTGTGTATTTTTCGCACTGCTGTGGCTCGGAGCACCCCCAGGGAGTGGCACCAGGCACCCCCTCCAAGAATGGGAGGGCGGCCTGTTTTTGCCATGGCGGGGGGTCACTACCCTTACCTCCACAGCTGGTTCCACAACCTAGCGGATGTATTGAGACCCTGGGGAAATGAAAGAGAGAAGCTTTGGCGACTGGTTTCTGAACAAAGCAAATGTCAGGGAAAACCATAATGCTGCCACTGACCGCTCATCCCCTGAGAGACACTTTGCTGTGATGTGCTCTATACAGAGCTGCCTTTTTGAAGGAGGTCTGGAAACTTGCACAGCCTCACATGTCCCGACTGGGGTGGGAGGTGAGAACTTGTATAACCAATACAGCTGTGAATGCAGTGGCTGCCTATTGATTTCTGGGCCCAATTCCGTGTGCTCTTTTGACTCAAGTACAGTGTGCGCTTTTCGATTCAAGCACACACTTTTGGGCAATCTTATGCATGACTACTCAGACGTAAGGCCCATTTAGTTCAGTGGGGTTTATTCCCAGGTAATTGTGAATAGGATTGAAGTCTCAATCCCTTCCTCTATGAAAACCTAAATGAGTGGTGCACCTCCTCAGATATACGGTAAAAGAGGGTGTATAATCCATGTGCCTTGAAAGGGTGGGGGCACACTCCCCCCCATCAGGCAGTGCATCTCACACAGAGGACGCCTCTTCCCCAGCCGTGGTCAGTCCTCCGAGGGTCCTGAAGAAGAGCGCTTCCCTTAAAGTCCGCAGGAGCACTCCCGAGAGAGGGGGTGCTTCTGGACCTCTGCCCTACTAAGGGTAGAAAATCAAAATTTGAGAAACCTGCTGGAACTCCTTCTTGGTCATGTGAGGCAAATTCATCCCCCTCCCTGTCTCCGGAGCTCAAAGCAGAGGGGAGGCGAACCCATTGGGTACAATGGGAGATAGACCTTGCTTCTATGAGAGCCTTGCTCTCTCTCTCTCTCTCCCCCCCCCCCCCTTCCTGAACTTTATATCAAAAATCTTGGTATGGATTGTCAAGGAGTTGAGCCATGCCTTTAACATACTGTGTATTCCCCTTGTCGGATATTGTACTTTATCTGTATGTAACAAAACCTATGGCTAGAGGGGAAGTTAACTTTGTCACTGGCCCTTTGAAATTGTAATTTCCCAACCAGACTTGCAAATTAACAAGGCAGACAGGGAACAGATAAGATACTACAAGGGAAGAGTCCCTAACACCCAGCTACCTTCTGATACAGAAGTCTGGCACTTATACACAACCCAAGATGGGGAGACAGACCTACGTGTACATCAGGTGATTGGTCCCTCACCATACCATGAGGGGATGGGGATCAACTATTGGGGGTAGCCCCACGAGGGAATGCAATATAAAACTGAACACCCAGTTGCTAAAGGGCTCGTGCTCTCAGTGTATCTGTGTGTGTGTGTGTGTGTCCCTGCGCGGGGGATGGCTCCTGGAACAGACAGCATGCCTGCTGCTTCAGATGGTAACGATCTCTTTTGAGTCTTAAGTAGGGAGATTAGAGTTCTTTGTTTTCCTAATGTGCCTTTTAAAATGTGGATTGGCCTGTGCCAACTAACAACTGCGGTTCCCTCTGAATAGCTTCCTTTTTCCCAAGGAAGTAGAAGGCGCACTTAAAGTTATTAACCAACTTGCAAATAAATTCTTTTAACTGTTAGACCTGGCCTTTGTGTGTTGTGGATTATGGATCAAAATGGGAGAAGCACAAACCAATGAGATAAGGAACACAAGAGTTATTCCTTAGGAGGAACGTTGGGAAGGGAAGCCTTGCTGAGCCCGGGGAAGGGGAAGGGTGGTGACACAAGAGGGAAAGGGAAGGAAGGCGCGCTGGGGGAAGGCCAGCAGACTGGAGTTGCACTCGGAGGAGGAATTTATTATCCTGTGCTCCTGGGGTGGAAATAAGGAGCTGAGTTGTAAATAAAACCAGGAATATGAAGTTTGAACCCTGCTCCTCAGAGGGACATCTCTGACATGGATTATAAAGAGGGGTGGTCTTAATATGGATATGTGGAAATCTGTAAAGCGAAAGCGCTTATAAAGAGGGGAGAGTGTAGATGCACGAGAGAATCAATTCATAATTCAGACAACCCTAGCAGGGATTATGTTGTCTTTGTCAATAACCCAGCATGTCAAATTAGAAAAAGAACCCACATTTGCACAAGTACATAGGGAAATACTAACAGGGGTTGATTCAACATTGAACCACCTACCCAAGTCCAGTTCTTCTACAGAAACATGAAGTTAAGCTCAAACCATACAGGATATTTCCCCTGAATGATTTTCTGTATGAATTCTTGCCAGGAACACGAGGAATGCTGTAATTTTCATTCCTCTCTGCCATCTTTTTAAAAGAGTGACGATTACATCCAGAGACTCTTAGGTTATATCAGTGTTTTGAACTTGTGCTACTCAGAGTTCAAGCCAAGATTTCAAATGGAAACCAGCCGTGTGGCAGCAGCTGCTGGACACTGTGCTAGAGCAGGTTAGGTGGCAGAGGGGGTGGTTTGGGGGATGATAGGGGCAGGAAGTGGGCCAGGCTGGGGATGGATCAGGGGTGGGATGGGGCAGAACTCAGCAATGGCAGTGCCTAGATGCTATACCCCCGGCCTGGGCCAACATGCCCCCTTAGACCTACTTGGATCTATGCCTGCAAAAGAGTTGGTGTAGATCCGAGTAGGCCCATTAGGGACCAGGGAGTAAGTATAAAATGTCTTTACTTACCTCTCCACCATGGCCTGGTTCCCATAACACGTAATGGAGGCTGCCTCATTGCCACTGCATGCTCTGGGTCGGCCCTGGATAGAACTGGGCTGTAGCTCCATGTATTAAAGGATGGGCACGTCAGTGGTGCGTGCAACTCCTGGCCCCTTCCATTGCTTCTGCCATGTCTCCAGAAGACTTTCTGAATCACATGGCGGGGGGGGGGGAGTTAATACAAACCACCCCCTAAATGAACTGCGAAACTTACTTCAAACGTGTGTGTAGCTCTGATGCACATCGGGGCACAATTCGCTTTTGTCCACCTTCTTGTGTTTTGCTGCCACCTGTACAGCAGCAGTCGCCCTCTCCCCACTTTTTTGCATGGTGGGGGGAGTCCTCCTCCTCTCCTCCCTTCCTGCCTCCTTCTTTGCTTGGGGGCATGTCCAGCACATATGGTAAAAAGTTCCTTCTTGCTTTTTACATTTCCAACAGCTATTCATCACCTTCTCATACATTTTTGCTAATTTGCTTGTGGTTATATACCATCTATACATCATTTTATACATATTTTCTTTAATATTAACATTTAATGTAAATTTCAACTATTTTAACCATAGTTGTTCCCATTGGTCCATTAAAATAACATGACCTACATTTTTCGCCCAATGAATCATACATTCTTTAACCTGTTCTTCTTCTGTCTCAAATTTCAAAAGCAATTTATACATTTTTGAGATTACCTGGTCTTCAGATTTTAATTGTACCTCCAGTATTGATTCTTTTTCTACAAGTTTTTTTATATATTCTTTTTATACAAGTTTTATATAACCTTTTTGTCCACTTTAAATCTCTTCAAAATTTGAGCATATACAAACCATTGGTAATTAAAATCTTCTTCCATTAATTTTTCTCTTGACTTCATTGTACAGTCTCCTTGTGAAAAATTTAATAAATTTCTGTATAGTAGTCCTTTCTCTTTTGGCACGCTACTTCCACCAAAGTGCACTTCATATGGTGCAATCCATAATGGTATTTTCTCATAAAACCTCATTTTATATCTATTCCAAATTCTCCATAATGCATGTCTAACATAGCGATTTTTAAATTCTAAATTTGCTTTCACTTTATCATACCATAAATACCCATGCCAACCAAATCTCAAGTCAGTGCCTTCTAACTCCAATAATCTTCTATTTTGTAAATACATCCACTCTTTCAACCATACAAAACAACATGCTGCATAATATACTTTCAAATCCGGTAGTCCTAATCCTCCTCTCTCCTTTGCATCTTGAAGGATCTTATATATCACCCTTGGTTTTTTCCCTTGCCAAATAAATTTAGAAATGTCTTTCTGCCATTCTTTAAATGGTGCATCAGATATAATCATGCGAGAGTTGGACCATAAAGAAGGCTGAGCGCCGAAGAATAGATGCTTTCGAACTGTGGTGCTGGAGAAGACTCCTGATAGTCCCTTGGACTACTAGGAGATCAAATCTAGGAGATCAAATCCTAAATGAAATCAATCCTGACTGTTCTCTGGAAGGACAGGTACTGAGGCTGAAGCTCAAATATTTTGGCCACCTAATGTGAAGAGAGGACTCTCTGGAGAAGACTCTGATGCTGGGAAAGATTGAAGGCAAAAGGAGAAGGGGAAGGCAAAGGATGAGATGGTTAGACAGCATCACCGATGCAACGAACATGAAAATGAGCGAACTCAGGAAGATAGTGGAGGACAGGAAGGCCTGGCGGGATGTGGTTCATGGGATCACGAAGGGTCGGACACGACTTAACGACTGAACAACAACAAAAATCGTTTGAAATAAGAACATCATTTTTGGCAATACATTCATCTTAATCACCGATATCCTTCCTAGTAAAGACAATTTGAATCTTTCCCATCTTAACAGATCTTTCTTAATTTCATTCCATACTTTAATATAATTATTTTGAAATAGTGTACAATTCATACCTGTCAATACAATTCCCAGATACTTAACTTTTTTCTTCTTCGTTCTTTCTTTTTTAGGGATATTCGTTTAGGGATATTCTTTCTCTGAAAAAAGAAGAAAGAACCAAAGTAAAGAACCAGAAAAACACACATATGTATATAGCCTAAGTAACATGTCCTGAGTGTTTGAGCCCCGCTTGATTCAAACAATAGGCAGCAGCAGCTGCTGCATTGCTCCAAGAAGCCGGAAGGAGCACACACCTGCTCTGGCGGTTACATTGTTCAGGATCAGTCATTGATTGGGTGGAAATCAATTTCGGGGAAAGTCCGGTATTTTCCGCCCAGCAGCTTCTCCCTTCCCTCTCTTTTGGCAGTGGCACTTGACGTCCCCTTTGTGTGGTACGCACGCAGAGCTGCAGCAGACCCTTTCACGGAGACCCTGGCAACGATAACAAGCTGCACGGCAGTGCTGGTAAGGCGGAAGCCCCCTTTTCCTGACCCCTCTTCTCTTCTGCTGTGGCCTCGGGAGGGGTGCGGGGGACGGCTGGACGCCTCCCTCCTCTTGTGCGCTTGCTCGGCTTGCTGGCTCTTCTGGGCGCCTCACTCGCTTTCCCTTCCTCAGTGCTGCTGCGGATGCCTGTGAATCGCCTCCCTGTCCTGCGGGACTCCCCACCCCCTCTTTCAACAAGTGTTTGGGCTGTTGGTGCAACGTGTGGAGCCTGCTTTAGATTGCACGTAGAAGCTGCCTCCACCACGCGGAGAGTCGATATGGTATGTATATGGCGCTCAGCCTTTCGCTGTTCTCGATTGCTTAGCAATTGTTTTCCCCACGGCATGGCAAACTGGGGGGGGGGGGCAGAAAGGGAGAGAAGGTGTTTCAAGAGACCCTCGCGGGCCACGTGGAGCGCACACATTGCTTGCGACCTGGACCACCATGTTCGCTAGTGATCATCCCCATCGCAAGCAAAGTGTGCGCTCCACGTGGCTCAGTCTTCTCAATGCCTGCATTTTGGGGGGTCGACGTCTTGTTGTTACAGAATTTGCAGTTCGTCTGAGATCACTAGGTGTAGGAAGGTGGCTGCACACGTCATCGTTAAGAAAAAGGAAAATACTGTACCAGTACATGTTACAAAAACTGTAAAGGTTTGCCTGCTTTATTATCAAGAATCCAGCCAGTTGTAGTAATTCAGAATGGCACAATCGGATATAAAAGTTGTCTTCTCATAAGGCTGGTTGGGCGTTATTTCACCTGGGCACAGGCTACTGTACCACTCACTCCAGCAATGTCTGCAATGCAGGACGTCGCTTGGGGGCCCTGGACGATAAAGCCCTGCTGCTCTGTGGCAGAAACTGTGCAACTAGAACGTTTGCCTCTGCATACAGAGAGATTGTGTTTTTAGAGGATCCAGGGTACGGCTATGAAGCATCCCAGCCCATCCATGATGAGAACAGGCCACCACCTGAAGTGGTCGCCTCAGGCAGGAGATTGGTGGGGGTGTCCCTCTGTCTGTCTCCCCACGTGCCTCCCCTGTTCCTTCCCCCTCTACATTTCCTCTTCGTCTCTGTCCCCCTCTTCCTTCCAATCCAGAAGTGGAGGAAGTGCCTAGTGAGAACACTGGAATGTGGGAGGAGCAGAGGCTAGCACATCATCGAGTTGGGGGGGGGGTAGCATTTGGCATGCCATGTCGGGCATCAGGTTTTTTTTTAGGGATTTCTCTTCCCAGGATGGGGGTAGGGCTGCTGGCCATTTTCCACTTTCCATGTCCAATAATAAACCTGAACACAGCTAAAGAGGCACATTCATTGTTTCTCTGCTTCACTCACATGGAGCAGCCCACGTCACCTGTTCAAAATCTGGGTGTGCTGTAGGCAGAGGGATTGTGAGAACCTCAGCCAGTCGTGCTGTACAGTGGCAGCATGTTCTGTATCAGGATCACTGTCCTCTGCTCTCCCTGTATTCACTGCTTGCATCTGCGGACGAGCACTGAACCCAAAAATGGTAGGGGGTGGGGGTGGTTGCAGAGCATGGGCACTGGGGGGTGCACGGTTAGCCAGGGTGCTCTCCTTCCCCCTCTGCCTGAGTACAGCACACCAAGATTTTGAATGCCCGAAGAAGAGGGCTTTAGAAAAAAGGTAGTGCAGCTTTACGCTGCTTCAGTGACCTTGGGCCACCCCAAATCCTGCACCTCCACCACTGGGAGAGTGTATGAGACACGATAGCATGGAGACTGTTCCCAAGCTTCATGAGAGCACATGGTACACTCAAGCCTGATGCTGCCTCATTATGGCAATATTCCTATGAATTAGTGTGTGTGTGTGTGTGTGTGTGTGTGTGTGTGAGAGAGAGAGAGAGAGAGAGAGAGAGAGAGAGAGAGAGAGAGAGAGAGAGAGAGAGAGAGAGAGAGAGAGAGAGAGAGAGAGAGAGAATATCCTTAAATAACCTTCTGGCCACCAGGAGATATCTCTGACCTATAAGATGCCCTAGCATTGTGTTCAGTCCAAAGCTGTATTTTGTGTATGCTGCTCTTAAGAGCAGTTCGATGAATAAGGATTTAAGCATAGTGTTTTCCCAGATAAACAGGGCACCTTCTGGATAGCTGGAGTATTGTGTCCAGTTCTGGACACCACTCCTCAAAAAGGATATAGTTGAATTGGAAAAGGTGCAGAAAAGAGCGACCAGAATGATTCGTGGGCTGGAGCACCTCCCTTATGAGGAAAGGCTACAGCGTTTGGGGCTTTTCAGTCTAGAAAAAAGGCACCTGAGGGGGGACATGATTGAGACGTATAAAATTATGCATGGGATGGAGAGAGTGGATAGAGGGAAATTCTTCTCCCTCTCGCACAACACCAGAACCAGGGGACATGCACTAAAATTGAGTAGCGGGAGAATTAGAATGGACAAAAGAAAATATTTCTTCACCCAGCGTGTAATTCATCTGTGGAACTCCCTGCCACAGGATGTGGTGACGGCACCTGGCCTAGATGCCTTTAAAAGGGGTTTGGACAGATTCATGGAGGAAAAGACCATCCCAGGTTACAAGCCATAAGCAACCTCCTGGCTTTAGAAGTAGGTTTTCTCTGTGCCAGGTGCAAGGGAGTGTCAACGGGAAACAGGTTATCTTGTTGGCTCTCGGAGGCATCTGGTGGGGCCACTGCAAGATACAGGAAGCTGGACTAGAAGATGGGCCTTTGGACTGATCCAGCAAGGCTCGTCTTATGTTCTTATAGCTGGCTAGACGGACCAATTAACTCTGTCACAAATTGGGTGGTGCGCTTTAACACTGGAAGGCTGGCGAGGGCAGCAAAGCCTCCTCGTGTAGCCACCATGCAGCTCTTCCGTCTCACTCACACACACACCTCCCCTTTTCTCTTTTTTGAACCAAGGTGCTTGAATGTGTGCCATTCTTTTGACTTTCAGTCACAGTTAAAGGATTCCTCCTCTCCCCCCACTCCCACACCTCCGCCTTCCCCTTCCTCCATTTCCCGCCGTCTTTCCCCTCTCTAAGCGCACTTTGGCCGAGAAAGTCCCAAAGTGCTCAAAGCGGCGCCCTGCACCGAGAAAAGGCAGGTTGACCTGGTCGCCGCAGAAAGCCCCGCGACTTCCCCAGAAACATGTTCATGGGGACTGCCAGAGTAGATCCCAGGACGTGTGTGTGTGTGTGTGTGTGTGTGTGTGTGTGGGTGGTATTTTCTGGGGCTCAAGTGTCTTGTTTTGTGGGGATCGCAACCTCTTGGGGTGCGTGTGTGTTTTTACTTGCCTCAAATGGGCTAACCCTGGGGAAAGACTCGCATTTTGGGGGAAGCATCTCAATTTCAAAACGTAATTGGAAGCACAGTATTGAGGTGAGGTGATAGAGGAGAACCTTTCCATAATATCCCAGTCTTTAATGTTCAGAAGAGGAAGCTGTTTTGGGGAGAAGGACGGTCTGTGTGTGTGTGTGTGTGTGTGTGTGTGTGAGGGAGAATCCACATTTCTTGAATTGTAAGGGTATTTTTGTAAGTGCCTCTCTGTAAGTAAGATTTTTTTTCCTTCTCTCCCATCTGTGAAGTGTATTTTTTTGTAGTTGAGAAAATGCAATCTCCCCCCTTCCGTCTCTCTGATTTTTGTGTGGGGCCTTCTCACACGCACGCGTTCACACACACAGTTAAATAAGACATTTTTTCACATTTAAAATTGTTTTAAATAGTTAATACTTTTTATATAATTAATTAGCTAATTAATTTAATTAATTGATCAATCCAATTAATTAGCAATTAGCAGGGGGTACTTCAGAAAATTGGACCGTCATAGGGGGTGCCTGGACCTCCAAGGGTTGAGAACCCCTGCCCTAGCATTGTGTCCAGTCCAAAGCTGTCTTTTGTGTATGCTGCTCGATGAATAAGGATTTAAGCGTATTGCTATGTTGTTCTTGAATTTAAAACTCACAGGGTGGCTGTATAAAAACAGTACAATAACAAAACCAATAAAAACATTAATAATATTGAACAAAAAATGCAGAAAGCAACAAAGCCCAACAGAATAAAATCCAAGAGAATAACAAACAATTAAAAACAAGCTACCGGTATAATAACTTGCTGGAGGGACAGCCCAATAAACTTCTAAAAACCTTTAGCTGGGGTGCCAAAAAGCCAACAAGCTTGGTGCTAGGTGAAGTTCTGGGAGGACGGTATTCCATATATTGGGTGGCACAGTTCAATCAGTCGTCTCCCCAATCAACCCCACCTAACTCCAGAAGGGGGCTCAGATTGGGCAGATGATCCATGTGGTCCTTCAGACATCTGGGTCCCAAACTATTGGAGGCTTGAAAGACCCACCAGCACTTTGAATTGCACTTAGAAACACACCAGCAGCCAGTGTAGTTGTTTCAATACTCCACCCCCCCCCCACTTTTGCTTTTAGCTTACCTTTTATGCTTGCAGCTGTTCCTGTAGCTCCTCCCACCCTGCCTCCAACTCTTCTGGGAAGTTTAACCTCTTAGTTGTCGTATAACTGAACTCGAATATGTTTTCCCCAATTTACCATTTCCTTCAGCTCCCTCCCTCTATCGTTTCATTTCTCTCCACTGTGGAAATTCCGAGTGTAAACTCACTTTGTTACAGAGATCTGTTTTTTCTTGCCTTGTTGTTGTTGTTCAGTCGTTAAGTCGTGTCCGACCCTTCGTGATCCCATGAACCATATCCCGCCAGGCCTTCCTATCCTCCACTATCTTCCTGAGTTCGCTCATTTTCATGTTCGTTGCATCGGTGATGCTGTCTAACCATCTCATCCTTTGCCTTCCCCTTCTCCTTTTGCCTTCAATTTTTCCCAGCATCAGAGTCTTCTCCAGAGAGTCCTCTCTTCACATTAGGTGGCCAAAATATTTGAGTTTCAGCCTTAGTACCTGTCCTTCCAGGGAACAGTCAGGGTTGATTTCATTTAGGATTGACTGATTTGATCTCCTAGCAGTCCAAGGGACTCTCAGGAGTCTTCTCCAGCACCACAGTTCGAAAGCATCTATTCTTCGGCGCTCAGCCTTCCTTATGGTCCAACTCTCACAACCATACATTGCTACTGGGAACACCATCACCCTGACTACACGAACATTTGTTGGCATGGTGATATCTCTGCTTTTTATTATGCTATCTAAATTTGCCGTAGCTTTCCTTCCAAGGAATAAGCGTCTTTTAATTTCATGGCTGCTGTCTCCGTCTGCAGTGATCTTGGAGCCCAGAAAAGTAAAATCTGTTACTGCTTCCATTTCTGCCCCTTCTATTTGCCAGGAATTGATGGGCCCAGATGCCATGATCTTAGTTTTATGAATGTTGAGTTTCAAGCCAACTTTTGCACTCTCCTCTTTCACTCTCATCAAGAGGCTCTTTAGTTCTTCTTCACTTTCTGCCATTAGGGTGGTATCGTCTGCATATCTGAGGTTGTTGATATTTCTCCCGGCAATCTTGATTCCGGCTTGTGATTCATTCAGCCCTGCATTTCTCATAATGTACTCTGCATATAAGTTAAATAAGCAGGGTGACAATATACAGCCTTGCCGTACTCCCTTCCCAATGTTGAACCAATCGGTTGTTCCATGGCCGCTTCGAACTGTTGCTTCTTGACCCGCATACCTCCTGAGGTTTCTCAGGAGACAGGTAAGGTGGTCTGGTACCCCCATCTCTTTAAGAATTTGCCACAGTTTGTTGTGATCCACACAATCAAAGGCTTTTGCGTAGTCAATGAAGCAGAAGTAGGTGTGTTTTTGGAACTCTCGGGCTTTCTCCATGATCCAGCGCATGTTGGCAATTTGATCTCTAGTTCCTCTGCCTCTTCGAAACCCAGCTTGTACGTCCGGTAGTTCTCGGTCCACATACTGCTGAAGCCTAGCTTGTAGGATTTTGAGCATAACCTTGCTAGCATGTGAAATGAGTGCAATTGTGCGGTAGTTTGAACACTCTTTGGAACTGCCCTTCTTTGGAATTGGAACGTAAACTGACCTTTTCCAATCCTTTGGCCACTGCTGAGTTTTCCAAATTTGTTGGCATATTGAGTACAGCACTTTCACAGCATCATCATTTAGGATTTTAAGTAACTCAGCTGGGATATTATCATCTCCGCTAGCTTTGTTGTTAGTAATGCACTTGACCACTCTCTAGGATGTCCGGCTCTGGGTCAGTGACCACACCAGCGTGGTCATCAGGAACATTCAGATCTTTCTTGTATAGTTCTTCTGTGTATTCTTGCCATGTCTTCTTAATCTCTTCTGCTTCTGTTAGGTCTCTGCCATTTTTGTCCTTTATCATGCCCATCTTTGCACAAAACGTTACCTTGATATCTCCAATTTTCTTGAAGAGATCTCTAGTCCTCCCCATTCTGTTGTTTTCCTCGATTTCCTTGCATTGTTCATTTTAAGAAGGCCTTCTTATCTCTCCTTGCTATTCTCTGGAAATCTGCATTCAGTTGTTTATATCTTTCCCTTTCACCCTTGCTTTTCGCATTCCTTCTTTCCACAGCTATTTGTAAAGCCTCATCTGACAGCCACTTTGCTTTCTTGCATTTCTTTTTCTTTGGGATGGTACACCCCAGTACTGCCTTTCCCACTCTTTTATTGACTATGAGGGCTACTCCATTTCTTCTAAGGGATTCATGCCCACAGTAGTAGATATGATGGTCACCTGACGTAAATTCGCCCATGCCCGTCCATTTTAGTTTGCTGATTCCCAAGATGTCAATGTTCAATCTTATCTCATTTTTGACCACATCCAGCTTGCCTTGATTCATAGACCTCACATTCCATGTTCCTAAGCAGTATTGCTCCTTGCAGCATTGGATTTTCCTTTCGACCTCAGACGCATCCACAGCTGGACGTCCTATTGGCTTTGGCCCAACCACTTCATTCTTTCTGGGTCTACTTGGAATAGTCCTCCGCTCTTCCTCAGTAGCATATTGGACACCTTCCGACCTGAGGGTCTCATCTTCCGGCGTCATATCTTTTAGCCTTTTGGTACTGTTCATGGGATTTTCTTGGCAAGGTTACTGGAGTGGGTTGCCATTTCCTTCTCCAGTGGATCACTTTTAGTCAGAACTCTCTGCTACGACCTGTCCGTCTTGGGTGTCCCTGCACGGCAATTGCTCATGGCTTCATTGAGTTACGCAAGCCCCTTTGCCACGACAAGGCAATGATCCATGAAGGAGCAATTTTCTTGCCTAAGGTATGTTATCTCATCATCTCTGTGACTTGTCACTTGTACATTCAGAGTGCTGTTTAAATGTTAAATAATTTTACAAAGACTTGTTCAGCCTGAGTTGCCAATCTTTCCTTGAAGAGTATTTTTCAAGATCAGAGGAGAAACGAAAAAGTTCTGGTGACTCTATAAATAGCAGGAAGCGCAGATGAGTTGGGTCCCTCCCAATTTCTTATCAGTTGACTGCTTAGAGAGGATTCAGGAAGTTAACGGGTTAATTGTATTCCTGTAAGTGGGTGTGAACATTCTGGCTCTATTGCATCATCAGCACAGTCTGGAGGCCGAAGATTTGGGTGTTGTGCCTGCTGCTATATGTAGGTAAAATACGTTTCGTTTTATAGGGCAGTTGCATCTGGAAGGACTCTTATGACTCCTTGAGAGGTTGTGAGCAAGCAAGTCATACACGACACACAGACTTGCTGGCCAGACACGGGGCTAGTGATGGGTGTGGCCTGGCTGTCACAGTGGCCATAATAAAATAAACCAGTTGCACATTAAACTTTGTTCTTTGGTTAATCAGTGAGGCTGGCTGAAAGTCTCCTGGGATCATGGATGCCAGATTTTTGACTGGAACCACCGATGTGCACTTTCTCCGGAGCCCTATGGAAGGAGAAAGACCTTTAAAGATGGTTCCTGCATGTTGTATTTTTTTTTTACAGCTAGCAGTCATTTTCCCAGAGGGAAACTGCAGTGGCTTTCCTTTGAACTGTGTTTACACAGTCCTGTGTTTGCTTTACTTCAGAGTAGACCCAGTTGAACTTGGTGGGACTTCAAATTCTGAGTAAAAATGCGAAGGATCTGGTTTGGTGAAGTGCTGGTCAGAAAGCTGACAGTGTGCATTGATCTTACAATACTTACCGTATCTAACGAGAAACTGTATATTTTCTAGCTATTAGGTCTGTTATGTGTTGTAATAGGAACTATATCATATTCCCAACCATTAAATAGGAGATATTAAAAGTGGACACTCCTTTTAATAGACCATGATTAACTTTGTTTTGTTGTAACGCATAGTGCCAGAAATGCAAAACTGCTGTAATAAAGAAGCCTATCCTTTTGGCCCAGCAACAACTTGCTAAGGGGTGGTTGGAATACAGAGGGTTCAAGGGTTCAGATGTGGCTTTCAAGATGGAGAAGCAGTGAGAACAGGAAAGGGGAAACTGACTGGATGCTGCTTCCAGCTAAAACGATCAAATGGCTTCTTCTTTGCCCCTTTTTGGTGAGGGGGAAACTTTTTTATTTGTAGATGTTGCACTTCATGGTGAATCTCTGCTCTCCGAGGCTCACTGCCTTAAATGAGATGGGCTCCCACCGATCTCTTTGTGACTATAATTGTTGTAGGTGTGCATTGGTGCAGCAACGGGAGGAATGATTTGTGCCACGTCAGATGAAAAGAGGAAATTTTGTTTGAGAGGAGGGGCTACAGCCTCTGCTGGCAAGAGTTTCAGGAAGAAGGCAGGACATTTAGATCTAATGTGCATACAGTCGGCATCGGATTGGTGAACCTATCCAACTTTCCAGTGCTGATGCAGCCATGCCAATCGTGCGCTACATCCTGTGTTGGGGGGGGGGGGGACAGTCACGGAGGCCTCCTCAAGGTAGGGGAACATTTGCATTGTGACTGCACCGGCACTAGAAAGTTGGATAGGACTGGGTCCACAATAACTCTAAACATAGAGCCAGGGCCAGCCCAAGACTTCCTCATGTCTGAGGCTTCAGGAAAAAAGCCAAATGCTGCCCCCCCCTTACCCAATGATGTGCCAGCCTCTGCTCGTCCCACTCTCCAATTTTCTAGCTCGGATACAGAGGCAAGGACAGACCTGAAGACAGAAGCCGGGGTTTATTAGTTATGCATGAGCAACAATTTCCTCGGACAAAACACAGTCTTGTTGTCTTGTGTGCTCCCTGAGGCATCTGGTGGGGCCACAGTGAGATACAGGAAGCTGGACTAGATGGGCCTTTGGCCTGATCCAGCAGGGCTTGTCTTATGTACAATACAACTTTCTTACATCCATCCGAATAGAAATGGCGCCTCCTTCTATTGGACGTGTCCCTCTTGTGAACATGTTTGCATGTGGCCCATCTACAGCTGTCCACATGTGAGCCTGATGCATGACGAATGGTGTTTTGAGCCCCCATTTATACACTTCCATGAGGAAGAAGTAGCTGAAGCTTATCTCCCCTGAGATGTGGCTTTATCCAGGCATGTGACCTTGGCTTAGTGTCCAGGACATATCCCAATATGATGAGGCAAGGGAGGCATCCTTACCAACAGGTGCAAAACTAATGAAGTGTGACTTGGCACTTTTACCCAAAGATTAACCCACTCCTGAAGGAACAGACTGACCAGCGGGAAGAACCTGTGCAGACCTCTAACTCCCTCAGCATACACAGATCTTCTGCAATCTGCCAATACAATTCCCCTCTTCCTTTTCCAATCCAGGGAGTGGAAGGAGGAGGAGCAGCGGAGGCAAGTGGGTGGACAGGGATGTGGGTTCCCTCACCCACCTGCTGCCTGAGGCAACTGTTTCAGTTGGCTTCATGGATGGGCCTGCCCTACATAGAGCTTCCATTTCACTATAGTGTTAAACATATTTATCTTCTATTTTAAAGATTTATGTTGTTGTTCAGTCGTTAAGTCGTGTCCGACCCTTCGTGATCCCATGAACCATATCCCGCCAGGCCTTCCTGTCCTCCACTATCTTCCTGAGTTCGCTCATCTTCATGTTTGTTGCATCGGTGATGCTGTCTAACCATCTCATCCTTGGCCTTCCCCTTCTCCTTTTGCCTTCAATCTTTCCCAGCATCAGAGTCTTCTCCAGAGAGTCCTCTCTTCGCATCAGGTGGCCAAAATATTTGAGTTTCAGCCTTAGTACCTGTCCTTCCAGGGAACAGTCAGGCTTGATTTCATTTAGAATTGACTGATTTGATCTCCTAGCAGTCCAAGGGACTCTCAGGAGTCTTCTCCAGCACCACAGTTCAAAAGCATCTATTCTTCGGCGCTCAGCCTTCCTTATGGTCCAACTCTCGCAACCATACATTGCTACTGGGAACACCATCGCCCTGACTATACGAACTTTTGTTGGCATGGTGATATCTCTGCTTTTTATTATGCTGTCTAAGTTTGCCATAGCTTTCCTTCCAAGGAGTAAGCGTCTTTTAATTTCATGGCTGCTGTCTCCGTCTGCAGTGATCTTGGAGCCCAGAAAAGTAAAATCTGTTACTGCTTCCATTTCTGCCCCTTCTATTTGCCAGGAATTGATGGGCCCAGATGCCATGATCTTAGTTTTATTAATGTTGAGTTTCAAGCCAACTTTTGCACTCTCCTCTTTCACTCTCATCAAGAGGCTCTTTAGTTCTTCTTCACTTTCTGCCATTAGGGTGGTATCGTCTGCATATCTGAGGTTGTTGATATTTCTCCCGGCAATCTTGATTCCGGCTTGTGATTCATTCAGCCCTGCATTTCTCATAATGTACTCTGCATATAAGTTAAATAAGCAGGGTGACAATATACAGCCTTGCCGTACTCCCTTTCCAATTTTGAACCAATCAGTTGTTCCATGGCCGGTCCGAACTGTTGCTTCTTGACCCGCATACAGGTTTCTCAGGAGACAGGTAAGGTGGTCTGGTACCCCCATCTCTTTAAGAATTTGCCACAGTTTGTTGTGATCCACACAATCAAAGGCTTTTGCGTAGTCAATGAAGCAGAAGTAGGTGTTTTTTTGGAACTCTCGTGCTTTCTCCATGATCCAGCGCATGTTGGCAATTTGATCTCTAGTTCCTCTGCCTCTTCGAAACCCAGCTTGTACGTCCGGTAGTTCTCGGTCCACGTACTGCTGAAGCCTACCTTGTAGGATTTTGAGCATAACCTTGCTAGCATGTGAAATGAGTGCAATTGTACGGTAGTTTGAACACTCTTTGGCACTGCCCTTCTTTGGAATTGGAACGTAAACTGACCTTTTCCAATCCTTTGGCCACTGCTGAGTTTTCCAAATTTGTTGGCATATTGAGTGCAGCACCTTCACAGCATCATCATTTAGTACTTTAAGTAGCTCAGCTGGGATATTATCATCTCCGCTAGCTTTGTTGTTAGTAATGCTATCTAAGGCCCACTTGACTTCACTCTCTAGGATGTCCAGCTCTGGGTCAGTGGCCACACCAGCGTGGTCATCAGGAACATTCAGATCTTTCTTGTATAGTTCTTCTGTGTATTCTTGCCATCTCTTCTTAATCTCTTCTGCTTCTGTTAGGTCCTTGCCTTTTTTGTCCTTTATCATGCCCATCTTTGCACAAAACGTTCCCTTGATATCTCCAATTTTCTTGAAGAGATCTCTAGTCCTCCCCATTCTGTTGTTTTCCTCGATTTCCTTGCATTGTTCATTTAAGAAGGCCTTCTTATCTCTCCTTGCTATTCTCTGGAACTCTGCATTCAGTTGTTTATATCTTTCCCTTTCACCCTTGCTTTTTGCATTCCTTCTTTCCACAGCTATTTGTAAAGCCTCATCTGACAGCCACTTTGCTTTCTTGCATTTCTTTTTCTTTGGGATGGTTTTAGTTGCTGCCTCCTGTACAATGTTACGAACTTCTGTCCATAGTTCTTCAGGCACTCTGTCTACCAGATCTAATGCCCTAAATCTATTCTTCACCTCCACTGTATACTCATAAGGGATATGGTTTAGGTCATATCTGACTGGTCTAGTGGTGTTCCCTACATTCTTCAGTTTAAGTCTGAATTTTGCAATAAGAAGCTCATGATCTGAGCCACAGTCAGCTCCAGGTCTTGTTTTTACTGACTGTATAGAGCTTCTCCATCTTTGGCTGCAAAGCACATAATCTATCTGGTTTCGGTATTGACCATCTGGTGATGTCCATGTGTAGAGTCGCCTCTTGTGTTGTTGGAAAAGAGTGTTTGCTATGACCAGCGTGTTCTCTTGACAGAACTCCGTTAGCCTTTGCCCTGCTTCATTTTGCGCTCCAAGGCCAAACTTGCCTGTTGTTCCGTTTATTTCTTGATTTCCTACTTTAGCATTCCAGTCTCCTATGATGTAAAGGACATCTTTTTTGGGTGCTAGTTCTAGAAGGTGTTGTAGGTCTTCATAGAACTGGTCAACTTCATCTTCTTCGGCATCAGTGGTTGGGGCATACACTTGGATTACTGTAATGTTGAATGGTTTGCCTTGGATTCGAACTGAAATCATTCTGTCGTTTTTGAGGTTGCACCCCAGTACTGCCTTTCCCACTCTTTTATTGACTATGAGGGCTACTTCATTTCTTCTAAGGGATTCATGCCCACAGTAGTAGATATGATGGTCACCTGACTTAAATTCGCCCATGCCCGTCCATTTTAGTTCGCTGATTCCCAAGATGTCAATGTTCAATCTTATCATCTCATTTTTGACCACATCCAGCTTGCCTTGATTCATAGACCTCACATTCCATGTTCCTAAGCAGTATTGCTCCTTGCAGCATTGGATTTTCCTTTCAACCTCAGACACATCCACAGCTGGACGTCCTATTGGCTTTGGCCCAGCCGCTTCACTCTTTCTGGGTCTACTTGGAATAGTCCTCCGCTCTTCCTCAGTAGCATATTGGACACCTTCCGACCTGAGGGGCTCATCTTCCGGCGTCATATCTTTTAGCCTTTTGGTACTGTTCATGGGATTTTCTTGGCAAGGTTACTGGAGTGGGTTGCCATTTCCTTCTCCAGTGGATCACTTTTAGTCAGAACTCTCTGCTACGACCTGTCCGTCTTGGGTGTCCCTGCACGGCATAGCTCATGGCTTCATTGAGTTACGCAAGCCCCTTCGCCACGACAAGGCAATGATCCATGAAGGAGCTTTATGAAGGAGCTTTAGGAGCTAAAGATTTATACTGTGATCTTCATGATCCATGAAGGAGCTTTAGGAGCTAAAGATTTATACTGTGTAGTAATGTTGTTAAGGATGGAAAATACTCCCCCACCCCAGCTTTTTTGCTTGTTTTTCCCAGATCGTTGTTTTGCCCAACGTGGACTTCATGAGATATATCTGGATCTCCCCTGCTTGGGCCTGTGGACAGCAATGAGAAAGAAAAGATGGAAATGACAAGTGTTACTGCGACAGCTGAGGCAATGCTGCAAGTGGCTTCGCATGAAGAGAAAGAGGCAGCTCATGTGAAGAGACAGAGTGCAGAGCAAGGCAAGTTGGAATGGTCATGCTGAGCGTTGGCAAGAGGATGTGATGTGTAGCCTGAAACACAATCCTATTCTTACCCAGGTTTTAGAAGCCTGTTGGCATTTGCTTTTAGTATAGATCAGTTCAGATGATACGTCCAGCTGGTTCTGCCTGTTGGAGGGAGGTTGGAGTATGTGTGCATGCATGTCTCCTACCCAACTGGGCATGTGCTGGGTGAGGAGGAGATGTGCGTGCACACACTCTTCTCTGTGAGACATTCCTGGGGAGACAAAAAACACAGGGGTGTTCCATGGCAGCTGCTGTGTGGTAGCAATCGCCATTGAAGAAATGCCAGTGTGCTGGTTGCAAAGGCCTGCAGGGAGAGAAATAAAACACAGCTGCGAGCTGTGACACACATAGCATGGTCTGCGCTCCTTCCCTGGGTGTACGGTGAGCATGATCCTGTAAAGGAAAAGGGTCAAAGAGAGAGACAACAACACAACTTGGGGGTCACAACCATGGCAATCCTAGCAATACTGACCTGTCAGTAGACCCTGTGGAGAAAAGAGGGGGGGGAACAGCTGGTGTCTACATATGGGTTACAGTTCCACACTTGTGGCATTGTGTGCTCACATTACTACAGGCAGCAATCAGACACAACATTGGTAAAGAGGCATATCATGGCAGGCATTGCAGGCAGCTATGAGACACAACATTGGTAAAGAGGCATATCATGGCAGGCATTGCAGGCAGCTATGAGACAAGACATTGGTAAAGAGGCATGTATCCTACCTATATTTCTATATGCAAAGAGGCAGAAGTCAGACCACATGTCAGCACGAACCCTGCTCTTACCTGCTGGTGTTGTTGCCTGTGGGGGGGGGGGGGGAGAGGGGCTGGGAGAAAGACAGGGGTTAGCAAACACTTGCATGGAGACAGCTGCCCAGGCACAGCCGTAAACAGTTTGGCCACAGGCGGCACAGCCCTCTCTGCCCTAGAGGGGGGCAGAGAGGAGAGAGGAGAAGGGAAGAGAGAAGTGGGGTGTTTGAAATTTTTCAAAGTCCCACTTTGTGGCTGCTGGGGGACAGGACCCCACGCCACGTGCTCAGAGAGAGAGAGAAAGAGAGAGAGTGGAGGGCTGGGGCTGGGCTTTTGTGGGAAAGAGGCTGGGTGCTGATAGGATAACTATTTGGGTCCGTGTCCAGAGTTAGGCCACAACTGTTCCGTCCTAACTCAGGCACAACTCGGGACCAGGGTGTTAGAACTTTTCAGGAGAGGGCTGGTGTGGGTAAGGTAAAATGGCTCCTATGGGTCTCCTCACATTTGAGTCCACCCTTTTTGTTGACCCAAATTTTGTGCCTGAGTTGTGCTCGAGGGGGCGTGTCAGGGGGTTGCCAGTGTCTGGAACCGGAACAAATTTCGTAACCGCCCCCGTCACTCCCCCGACACGCCCCCAACACGCCCACTTTTAGGCCAAACTTAGGACGGAATAGCTCTTATGCCGAACTTAGGACTGAATTGGTCAACTTTCCTTAACCCGTCCTATGTCAGTCACAACTGCAGCACAAATTCGGCCTCTGCAGCACAATTCAGGCACAACTCGAGCCTAAGGCGCTTAGGCTGCAGTTGTGCCTGAATTGTGCCGCTGAGGCCTTAGGCTGGACTGGGCTGTGAGTTTGCATTCTGTGTTGATGCTCTGTCATCTAGGTCTTCTCAGACAAGCATAGCTTACATCATAAAGCAACAGCACATCCTTGTAATATGCATTATTTAAACTAGAATATCTGATACTCACGTGTTCTGTGAATGTGTGTATATTTTGGACTCTCAATCAATAATATTTATTTGAATCCCCACTTTATTTCACCTGTAAGCAAGCGCTGAAGAGGTTGAGAATAAAAATCTAGCACTGAAGAGGTTGAGAATAAAAATATCCTTTTCTCGACGCACCTTGGCAAGTCAGGTTTTTACATTTCAGTGGGTAAGCAGAACCAGTAGAAATGACCACAGATCACAATTATAACTGAAATGCATCCAATGGTTTGTTGATTTATGGGGGATATAGCAAAGGAGCAAAGAAATACAATTAAAGTGAAATTGACAAAGTAGCCAATATAAAATTATCAAAATAATAAATGTAAATAAACCTATTCAATATAGCATAACCGGATAATACTATTTTGTAAAAGCCCCCTTAAATTCCTCCCTACTTGTGCTTGAAGCCAAAAGCCTGTTAGATTAGTTTCAAGCCCAAACTACACTGTATGTGTTCACGTTACGTTCCGTGTGTATCTGGTGTCCCGCCCCCCAGGTCAAACAACAGGCTCTGAGCCAATCAGAGCCCGTTGTTTGACCTGGGGGCAGGACACCAGACGCACATGCAACGTGAATGCAACGCGAACACATACAGTGTAGCTCCGGTTTCAGGCTGCAGTCCCAAACACATCCCCCCAGAAAACGAGCCCTGCTGAAGACAATGGTAGTTGGTCCTGAGCAATCCTGTAGGGCCACACTAGAAGTTTCCTAATTTAACCCAATAAGCCATCTCCACTGTTAAAGGAAAATAATCACATTCCTATCTATCATGATTGGTGAGATGGAGAAACATTCTTTAGAAAAAAGATTATTAATCCATAAACCAAATGGAAAATTAATCCACAAACATGATGAGAAAAATGGTTCTTGTAGGAACAGAAAAATGGGTTATGGCAAAAATGGGAAAAGAAAAAAATCTATGAAGAAAATAATTCTGTAAGGAATCTATTAAAAGAGAAAATGAAAGTGGCATGCTCTCAGAGGGACCAAAAGAAGTGCCAAGGTTAAAACAAAAATTACCAAAGAATGGGTGAAAGAGAAAAGAAAAAGCACCCTTGTTTTGTTGTGGGTGTATCATTCTTTTAGCCTTTCCCTCAGAGTTCAAGCCCCATTCCATTCTGATGTGTGTATCACTTCTCCCCATACTCAAGAGTCTATACCTTCCATATTGTGTGTTTATGTTCACCGATTGCCGAGCATGACCCATTTTAGACCCTATTTGCCCTTAACAAGTCCCCTTTGTTTTCAGTACCATTTTAGATGTATTTAGGCAAACGGACACCCTCATCAACATCTGCTTGCCTAATCTGTGAAGCTGAGCTCATTCTCCACTGCCTGATCTCGTGATATCAGAAGGCCACCTCCTTAATAGTTTCTTCCTAAACAATAGGACCACTATCCACAGTTTCCTCCCACTCAGCTCTCTGGCAGCCTCATGTGCAAACTTCAGCTTTTTGTAGCTGAGAAAATTCTAACCCATTCATCCCGAGTAGGCCTTTGGTTCACTCTTCTGCTCAGAAAACCGGCTCGCTGTTAAAGCATCACGTGACACTCCCAGGGTCTTGTCTTGGAGGTGCCCAATCCAGATCGGGACCGTGGTGGGGGCAAAGGGCTAAATCCCCCCTCCATGCCTTGGTCCCATTCCGATTTCCCCCTCCCTTAGTTGCTATTTAATAACAAACTCCTGCAGGTCACACAGGCCTCAGTCCAGCCCAACACAGGCACAATTGAGGCACAGTTGAGGCACAGTTGAGGCCCAAAATAGGGCTGAGTTAGGCTGCAACTGTGCCTGAGTTAGGCAGGAGGCAAGAGCAGTGGGCCAGGATCGAGGTAACACTTACCACAGAGGCAGGCAGGCCCCTGTGGGGAGGTGTCAGTCTTGTGGAAGCGAAGAGCCCCCTCCTGAGCTCGTCTGTGTGTACCTACCACAGCTGCTGCAGCGTTTGCAGCAGATGGGCAGCCACAGGTGGGCCTGCAGGCACTGGACGTGCGACAGTCAGCTGAAGGGCAGAGGTTGTGCCAGTGCCAGCTGCCCCAGGGCACCCTGGGCATTAGCCACCTGCTGCAGGGGGGAGTGCCACTGCCCTCCCTCCTGCAGAAGGCGATGCCACCCCCAAGCCACGGTGAGGCTGCACGTGGGAGTCATGGAGGGGTGAGCGGGGGAGAGAAGGGAAGGAGGGGGTGGGAACGGCACGCACAAGGGGGGTCTCATGAAGTCTGGAACCGCCTCTGCCATGACATGCCCATGCGCTGCCTGAAGCCCTGGGCCTCCAGGGCCGTGGCAATGCCCACAAAGAAGGTATCCCGGCATGCCTTCTGCTCCGTGCCCCGGCCAAGACCGAGAGATGCCTTGGGCTTGTCTGCTGCGAGTGGGAAGGGCTCACGCAGCTCATCACGCCCCCAGATGGGGCAACGTCAGCACGTCGCGGCAGGCGCTCTGGCGGGGTGGGGGGTGGCCAGCTTCCATCATCAGGGAGTGGGACGGGAGGCAGACAGACAGGCAGACAGTGGGTGCTGGGGAGGGGCACGGGTGGGTCAGAAACAGACAGACAACAAGGCTGGTGGGAGAGGGATACAGGGAGAGGGGTCTGCAGAGACCAATAGGGACACAGGGGTCACTTCGCAGATGGAGGCAATGCAGGAATGGGCGCCTCTTATGCAGACGGACCTTGGGCAGAACGGACGCCGTTGACGGGCGGAAACGGACGCCGTTGACAGGCGGACCGAGGGCGGAAACGGACACCGGTGACGGGCGGACCGAGGGTGGGTGAGAGCCCCGGTTGCCGAAAGGGCTCTTCACGGATGTGGCGGACGTGCGCCATGTCGCCTGTCAGTGTTTGCCTGCCTGAAAGGCTCCTCAACTCCCCACTCCCCTCTGAGCCCTGAGGGTCTGGCAGCCCCCCTGCTGTGGTCTCCCTGGGCTGGCTGTGGCAGGCCCTGGCTGGGATTCATGCAGGGGCTTGTGTGCTGGGGACTGTCTCTGTGGGGGGCAGTGCTTGTGTAACATTGGGGACATGTGTTTCCAGGGGCATCTTTATTGTTCTGGAACAGTGGCAGAGATGGCCAGGCGAGGCTGCCGGGGTAGTCACAGCAGCCACTCGGACCACATCAGCAGCAGCAGCAGCAGGCGTGCCCCATGGACCAGGGGATGCAGGCCCTTCCCCTGTG
This sequence comes from Plestiodon gilberti rubricaudatus, assembly GCA_026170595.1. NCBI lineage: Eukaryota > Metazoa > Chordata > Lepidosauria > Squamata > Scincidae > Plestiodon > Plestiodon gilberti. Next base: position 250,192,707 of record JANXHW010000002.1, read on the forward strand.
GAACCACAGCCTGCACCATGGAAAGGGGAGGGACAGCAAGTAGGCAGCCAGGGAGGTGGAGCAGCAGCAGCGCCGGCAGCTGAGGAGGGTTGCAGGGCTGGCTCCCTGACCTCTGGCAGCATCGAGGCAGACGACCATGGGGCAACCAGACTGCAGGCCCAGGGGTGCTCCCAGGAAGGTAGGTGGTAGTGGACGTTCCTGGGGAGGCAAAAAACATGGGGGTGTTCCATGGCAGCTGCTGTGTGGTAGCAATCGCCATTGAAGAAATGCCAGTGTGCCGGTTGCAAAGGCCTGCAGGGAGAGAAATTAAACACAGCTGAGAGGTGTGAGACACAGCATGGTCTGCGCTCCTTCCCTGGGTGTCAGGAGAACATGATCCTGTAAGGGAAAAGGGTCAAAGAGAGAGAAGACAACAACACAACGTGTGGGTCACACCCATGGCAAACCTACCAATACTGACCTGTGAGTAGACCCTGTGGAGAAAAGGGGGGGGGGAACAGCTGGTGTCTACATAAGGCTAACAGTTCCACACTTGTGGCATTGTGTGCTCACATTAATACAGGCAGCAATCAGACACAACATTGGTAAAGAGGCATATCATGGCAGGCATTGCAGGCAGCTATGAGACACAACATTGGTAAAGAGGCATATCATGGCAGGCATTGCAGGCAGCTATGAGACAAGACATTGGTACAGAGGCATATCATGGCAGGCATTGCAGGCAGCTATGAGACAAGACATTGGTAAAGAGGCATGTATCCTACCTATATTTCTATATGCAAAGAGGCAGAAGTCAGACCACATGTCAGCACGAACCCTGCTCTTACCTGCACTTACCTGCTGGTGTTGTTGCCTGTGGGGGGGGGGAGAGGGGCTGGGAGAAAGACATGGGTTAGCAAACACTTGCATGGAGACAGCTGCCCAGGCACAGCAGTAAACAGTTTGGCCACAGGCAGCACAGCCCTCTCTGCCCTAGAGGGGGGCAGAGAGGAGAGAGGAGAAGGGAAGAGAGAAGTGGGGTGTTTGAAATTTTTCAAAGTCCCACTTTGTGGCTGCTGGGGGACAGGACCCCACGCCATGTGCTCAGAGAGAGAGAGAGAGAGAGAGTGGAGGGCTGGGGCTGGGCTTTTGTGGGAAAGAGGCTGGGTGGGGCTGGGTGCTGATAGGGTAACTATTTGGGTCCGTGTCCAGAGTTAGGCCACAACTGTTCCGTCCTAACTCAGGCACAACTCGGGACCAGGGTGTTAGAACTTTTCAGGAGAGGGCTGGTGTGGGTAAGGTAAAATGGCTCCTATGGGTCTCCTCACATTTGAGTCCACCCTTTTTGTTGACCCAAATTTTGTGCCTGAGTTGTGCTCGAGGGGGCGTGTCAGGGGGTTGCCAGTGTCTGGAACTGGAACAAATTTTGTAACCGCCCCCGTCACTCCCCCGACACGCCCCCAACACGCCCACTTTTAGGCCAAACTTAGGACGGAATATCTCTTATTATGCCGAACTTAGGACTGAATTGGTCAACTTTCCTTAACCCGTCCTATGTCAGTCACAATTGCAGCGCAAATTCGGCCTCTGCGGCACAATTCAGGCACAACTCGAGCCTAAGGCGCTTAGGCTGCAGTTGTGCCTGAATTGTGCCGCTGAGGCCTTAGGCTGGACTGGGCTGTAAGAGACTCGAAGCAGGCAGGCAGACAGCCTGTGCCGAGTTGCTGCTGCCGCTTCCGGGCCAAAACGAAGAATGGGTAGGGTCTTAATCAGTACACCTACTAGGATGGGAAGTTTTTCAGGATGGTAGTTTTATCTCTGCTTTGCCTTTATCTCTGCTGGTGTTAGCTATTTGTCGGGTGATAATCGGTGTGGCCTCGGGCTGTACTGTTTGCAGTCTGCTAACCCTCTTGAATACTTTAACATTTGAATAGATTGTGGCTTTAGGAGCTGAGTGTTCCACAAGACGAAATTGTTTTTGCAAGAAAATTTGTCTTGCGAGTCACCAAAAAACTTGCAAAATGCTTTTGTCTTGCGAGTTTTTTGTTGTGCGAGGCATTTGTCTTGTGAGGCATCACTGTATAGTACATTGTGCAAACTAAACAAAAAGGTCTGTGCACACTTCCTTGAATTGCATTATGTATTAAGGCTGCAAAATTGGAAATCTTTTTTTATAAAAACAATATTCACAACTCTGAGATTAGCAACCAAAAATCACCGTAATAAAGATTTTAGTTAGGTATGTTTGTTCCTGTGGCCAAGGTAGAAACACACCTGTCTGAGGTGGAAGAGATCTTCATCCTCTTCAATGGGCATCAGCATCATTTATGTGTCCTCTTTCCTTTCAGGGTGGAAACTTCCTTTTAGGACTAACTGGCACCATAAAAGAACCTGCTGTTTCGTCATTGCAATATTATTATCCATCCTTCTCATCAGCATCATCGTCTCTGTTGTATATACAAGTAAGTTTCTATGTACCACCACTCTTTCCTCCAAGGAGCTTGATATCCTGTCATGCCCTTGAACAGGTCTTCTTGGTGCTAGGCGAAGGATAACGGAGAGCTCTGAGTGAGATTCTGCTCTTTCAGGACCTGCTGGAGCTCAATGGAGGAGGCCTTAAACATCCTGGGGCCTGAACATCTCCCTCCCATGCTGTCTGGAGAGGGAAGGGTGTTAAAGGGGCAGCCCTCTGGCTTGGAGCCTTGCACTCTTCCACCTCTGCAGTATCTCTATCCTGGCTCACTGCTGGCATTGGTGAACTGGGCTGTGAGGTTTTTTGTATGGATGAGACTGGTCATTCCGGGAGATCTGGCCCTGGGGGCTCTTGGCTGACACCAGCCCAGTATCAGGTAATTTTAGCCCTGATGTATATGGCCGGACCTGGCATATGGCACGCTGTACTTAGTATTTACTACTGGGCAGGTGCATAGTGATCTGGATGTGGAGGAGATTAAGATCACTCTTTTGTTATGGACACATCACGTCCTGGTAGGGTTTAGGTTGATTGTGGCCTCTTACCTCCATAAGGGTGGGGGCTGACCAATTCATATGGTCCACCGTAGAAGGTTGATGGATTCAGAGGGTTTCCTGAGGGCTCTGGGGGACTTTGCTGCTACTCACAGCCCAATCCTGCATAAGGATCCACGATCAGCCCATAGGGCCAGTCGCAGCACCCTGTGTACTTCCCGGGCCACTCTGGTGCAGCCTGGGGTCTCCTCGGGGGAAGGGGACATCCCCTTCTCCCAGTGTAGGACTGCCCAGCCCCAATGGTCATCCTCGGATGTACGTCGGCTCTGGAGCTGACGTACATCTGGGGCAGTGGGTAAGGGTGAACTTTAAATTCATATATTTAGGAAAGGATTATTTTACACTTTTTAGTGCGTTTTCCTTTTCTCCCTCTCTCTCTCCCTCTCTCTCTCCCTCACAGCACTATCCTGCCTAAAGATCTGTGGGTGGTCCTAGGGCTGCCCGCAGGATCCTACGCTCGCTCTGTGCTGTTCCGGAACGACCAGGAGGTCTCCTCGGAGGAAGGGGACATTCGTCCTTTTCCCCTGGTGTAGAGCAGGGAGGCCTCAATGGGTTTTCTCGGATTTCTGCCAGCTCAAGAGCTGGCATAACTCCGAGGCGGATGTGTAATGGGTGCTGAACCCAGAAATGGGACAGGGATGTAGCAGCCAACATCCCCGCCCCCTTCTGGGCCAGCTCGGCCAACCGCCAACCACCCTCTTCACCCGTCCCGTCCTTGCACCCACTGGCGGAAGAATTACCTTCTCCGCCGGCAGCTGGGTCGCTTCAGCGGTGGAGTGAGGGCTGCCGGCCTCTGTGCCAGCGGCCCTTATTCTAGAGTCATAGCAAACGTGCTTTACTGCATGTTTGCAACAGTTTTAGACTGACGGAGCGTGTGCTTCGCTGGTCTAAAGTTAGCGTGGATTGCGCTGTCACTCTATTGCTTTTTAAGTTGGTATGACCATTGAGTTTTTAAATGTTATGTCAAAGCGTTTAATTTACACAGCGTTTGATTTACACAACATTACACATGTTAATGGGGAGGTAGTGCCTCACACAATTGTCCCCATCACAGGATTTGGAGCCTGCCTGTTTTGGTCCCTCTCCTATCTCATGTATGACACTCCCCTCATGGCTAGGGAGGCGCATGAGCTCATTGTGAGGCATGTGGCGGACAACTGGGAGTAGTTCTCCATCATGTCCCACAACAGTGTTCATGGTGCCCTCCCACCCTCCCTGCAGAGATGTAGGAATAGGGGTGGGTGGCCCGCCCCCGGGCAGCATGCCTGGGGAGGCAGCAAAATCACCCTCGATTTGCAGTGGCGGCGCGCGGCAGATGCTCTCACCTCGACAGCAGCGGCAAGCCTCGCAGCAGCGCTGCCAAGGCTCTTGTTGGCGCTGTCGTTAGGGCGTGGGCATGGCGGGGGTGACGTGCAGAGAGGGGGTGATTCGCCCACAGCTGCCCAGTCATCATACAACCCGATCGCCGCTCGTGAGTCGTGACCGCGTGTCCATGTCTTGCCGTCGTCTTCTTTTTGGGCTCAGCAGCTTCAGACTAGGCCAGGCCAGGCCAGGCTGAGCGGCGTTCTTTGCATTATTTTTTTAATTATTTAAAGAATTTATATGCCGCCTTTCTCCCAGCAAAGGCACTCAAGGCGGCTTAAAACATTAAAATAACATATACATTAAAATAATTAACAATTTAAAAATTAAAACAAAACAATTAAAACAAACAACCCTAGTGGGTCACCTCTATTTACAGTTGTTAAAAGCCATTTGTTCAAAGTTAAAAGTCAGCCCACCATGTCAGACATCGAATGCTTGTCTAAATAAAAATGTCTTAAGGCCCCGCCGAAAGGTCTCTAAAGAGGGAGCCGTTCTTAATTCCAGGGGGAGGGAATTCCATAATTGGGGCGCCACCGCCAAGAAGGCCCTATTCTGCGCCGCCATCCCCCTCACCTCCATCAATGGCGGCACGGTTAACAGGGCCCCCCCTGATGACCTCAGAGTGCGGGTCGGATTATAAGGAAGGAGGCGGTCCCTCAAATACCCTGGACCCGAGCCGTTACGGGCTTTAAAAGTCAAAACTAGCACTTTGAATTGTGCCCGGAAACGAACCGGCAGCCAGTGTAGCCGCCGAAGCAACGGTCCGACTGAGTCGAACCAACAGGCCCCGGCAACCACCCGGGCCGCCGCATTCTGCACTAGTTGCAGTTTCCGAACAGTCTTCAAAGGCAGCCCCACGTAGAGCGCGTTGCAGTAATCTAGTCTAGATGTCACTAGGGCATGGGTCACAGTGGCCAGGTCTGCACGATCCAAGTACGGTTGCAGCTGGCGCACCAGCCGAAGCTGGGCAACCCCCCCCCCCGGCAAAAGCCGCCACCTGGGAATCCAGGAGCAGCTGCGCATCCAGGAGAACTCCCAAGCTGCGGACCTGCTCCTTCAGAGGGAGTACAACCCCATTCAGAGCAGGACAATGATCCAGTACCTGAGTCGTAGACTTCTGGACCAAAAGAACCTCTGTCTTATCAGGATTTAATTTCAGCTTGTTTGCCCCCATCCAGCTCCCAACTGCCTCCAGACAACGATTCAGGACATCGACCGCCCCCTTGGAGTTGGGTGGAAAGGAGAGAAAGAGCTGGGTGTCATCAGCATACTGATGACTCCCTACCCCAAACTCCCGGATGACCTCTCCCAGCGGCTTCATATAGATGTTAAACAGCATGGGGGATAGAATTGACCCTTGTGGCACCCCACACCTCAAGGGTAAGGGTGCCGAACTAGCATCCCCCAGCACCACCTTCTGGGATCTATCAGCCAGGAAGGAGTGGAACCACCTCAGAACGGTGCCTCCAAGCCCCAACCCAGCCAACCGACCCAGAAGGACACCATGGTCAATGGTGTCAAATGCCGCCGAGAGGTCCAGCAGGACCAACAGGGACGCACTCCCCCTGTCCAGTCCCCGGCGCAGGTCATCCACCAAGGCCGTCTCTGTCCCGAACCCCGGCCTGAAGCCAGACTGGAATGGATCCAGATAATCACACACAACACCGCTGAAGCCTTTCCCACAGAAATTTCCCACAGAAATTTCCAATTGCGTCTTCGTTCGGCCCTTCGTTCGGCCCTGCAATTTCCAAATGCAATTGCGTCTTCGTTCAGCCCTTCTGAGGGCAAGGCTTCAGCGGCGTTGTACGCATGTGAAGAACGAAGCTTTCAGCCTTGCTTGGCCTGGCCTAGTCTAGTCAGAAGCGGCTGAGCCCAAACAGAAGAAGACAGCAAAACATAGACATGCGGTCGCGACTCACGAGCGGCGATCGGGTAGTATGATGACTGGGTGGGAGAGGGGGGCAACGGGTGCGTCACCCCCTCCCTGAGGCTCCTGGAGGCCAGGGAGGGTGGATACCCTGCCTTACAGTACTTGTAAGATGATCCTATGCTCCAAGTTCACCAGGGACCTTTCCCCTTGTTTATATTTACAGCAGGAAAGGACACACCTAAGCAGTCCTGTCTTGATGGCCACACCTTTGTGCCTTGGGGTCCGGCATGTCCTGCTGGCTGGGTTGGCTATGAAAGAAAATGCTACTTTTTCTCAGATGAAGAAAGAAACTGGACTTCTGGTCAGAGTTTTTGCACTTCCTACAACTCGTCCCTGGCTGTGATTCAGAGTGAACCAGAAAAGGTGAGATTGTGTTGTCTTGTGTGCTCCCTGAGGCATCTGGTGGGGCCACTGTGAGATACAGGAGCTGGACTAGATGGGCCTTTGGCCTGATCCAGCAGGGCTCTTCTGATGGGAGAAATAAATATATGCAAGAAACCTTTCAGTGTGTGAGTGAATTACCTGTGGTGCTAAGGGAAATCTAAGCACAGGGAAGACTTTGATGAAATTTGCATGGTCATAACTTGATGTCTGGCAGCGGGGCGAGTCCTTGGGCGGCGGAGCAGGGGAGGCCGGCCTTGCCTTACCATGTGCCCTATGCTTTGTCTAGCCACTTTCCTATCCTCTCTTAATTTCCTTCCTTCCTTTCTCCTCCTCTTTAGCAAAACCTTTCCTTCCCATCTGAAAAACTCACTTTTTCTGGGAATTGCCACCCCTTCTTGTAACTAAATGACTGTAAGTACTGTAGTACATGTAATTGATACAGTCTCATGTGTTTCATGTTTATCCCTGCTGTTTCCCTCCTCCTTCCCTCCCTCTGTTGCCTCCTTTCTGTCACTTTCTAGATATGTAAACTCTTTGGGGCGGGGACCTGTCTTTTTATCCTATGTAAAGCTTTTTATCCTATGTACACCAATGGCACTATATAAATAATAGTTGACTACCTTTTATTTTTTACAATACCTGTATACCATTTTAACTAAAGTTGGTTCCTCACAATGACGAATCCAGAATACCACATGATGCTGTTGATGGTATCAAACACTGATGGCATGTCGTTCCTGGCTCTGCTCCCCTAGAAGGGTGTGTGTTTGTGTTTACTGGGGCAAATGTTTCTCGGAGTCCTTTCCCCATTTCATCAGCTGTTCCTGATGTTTCTCAAACCCACCCCCGGCAGTACGTGTCACTGAGTCAGCCCTTGTCATCTCCCCCCCCCCCCCCATCAAATGTGTATTTTAAGACTTTTAAGACTTCTGGGTGTTTCAAATGCAGTGCACAGTTTGTGCTATATAAATAATTAGCAGTGAGCATAACTGGCATGCAGAGGGATGGAGAAGACGCTCTTCTGAAGATGCAACTTCAAACCTGTCTTTGTGTGCTTCCCAGGTGTTCATGCTGCGTTACAAAGGCATTGCTGGTCACTGGATTGGCCTGAAGAAGGACCTTAATCAAACCTGGAAATGGGTAGATGGGGCAGAGCTGACCACCACGTGAGTCCTTGATCTTCTCCGCATCAGGACTCTGGGGTGGGAACAGCAAAGAAAGAGCAGGTCGAGAATTCGTTGGTTTGAGACAGTGCCATCTTTCTTTGGCAACTGCTGATACCACGGGGGATACGATCTCATGGGGGAAGGAACAGGGTCATAAGAACATAAGAAGAGCCCTGCTGGATCAGGCCAAAGGCCCATCTAGTCCAGCTTCCTGTATCACACAGTGGCCCCACCAGATGCCTCAGGGAGCGCAAGACAACAAGATAACCTGTTTCCTGTCGCCACTCCCTTGCACCTGGCACAAAGAAAACCTACTCCTACAACCAGGAGGTTGCTTATCCTCATCATGGCTTGTAAGCTGTGATGGACTTTTCCTCCATAAATCTGTCCAATCCCCTTTTAAAGGCATCCAGGCCAGGTGCCATCACCACCTCCTGTGGCAAGGAGTTCCACAAACCAACTACACGCTGGGTAAAGAAATATTTTCTTTTGTCTGTTTTAATCCTCCCTCCACTCAATTTGAGTGGATGTCCCCTAGTTCTAGTGTTGTGTGAGAGGGAAAATAACTTCTCTCTATCCACTCTCTCCATCCCATGCATAATTTTATACGTCTTAATCATGTCCCCCCTCAACCGCCTTTTTTCTAGACTGAAGAGCCCCAAACGCTGTAGCCTTTCCTCATAAGGTAGATGCCCCAGCCCACTAATCATTTTGGTCACTCTCTTTTGCACCTTTTCCAGTTCCACTATATCCCTTTTGAGATGCGGAGACCAGAACTGGACGCAATACTCCAGATGCGGCCTTACCATCAGTTTGTACAATGGCATAAGAATATTGTCCGTTTTATTCTCAATCCCTTTTTTAATGATCCCAAGCATGGAATTGGCCTTCTTCACAGCCGCCGCACACTGGGTCGACACTTTCATTGACCTGTCCACCAGTACCCCAAGATCTCTTTCCTGATCCGTCACAGACAGCTCAGAACCCATGAGCGAGTATGTGAAGTTTTGATTTCTTGCCCCAATGCGCATCACTTTACATTTACTTACATTGAAGCGCATCTGCCATTTTGCTGCCCATTCTCCCAGTTTGAAGAGATCCTTCTGGAGCTCTTCACAATCCCTGCTGGTCTTCACCACCCGGAAAAGTTATGAATAAGTTGAAAAGCACTGGTCCCAAGACCGATCCTTGGGGCACACCGCTTTTCACCTCTCGCCATTGTGAAAATTGCCCATTGACTCCCACTCGCTGTTTCCTGGTCTTCAACCAGTTCCTAATCCACAAGAGGACCTGCCCTCTTATTCCCCGACTGTGGAGTTTTCTCAGGAGCCTTTCATGAGGTACTGTGTCAAACTCAAGTGCTTCTAAGGCCCAGCGTGACAACAATGACAAGACCCTGCATTCCTTCAACTTGGGGTAGCAGGTAGGGGCTTGTCCCCTGCTGCCTTTAGCTTTGCGGAGGTTCAGAAATCCACAGGATATCTTTTAGGTAAGCTGGATAGTGAGAGAGGGAAGTAATGCCTAGTGGTTAGCACTCAGTGCACTCTTCCAGGTCTCCCTTTCCCTGATTTACTGAGGCAGCAGCTGGTGAAGATTTGCTCATTGCCACCAATCCAAGCTAAGGAAACCAGGCTTGGAAAAACCGCCCCTCCCAGGGAGCAAAACCCCCAGGGGCTCTTGTTTAAAATCCAGTTGCAGTAGTGCCCATGAGCGATCAGATGTGAAAACTCACTGAATGATCAGTGAACATGGACTATGTGGGCAAGGAGTCAAAATGTAACCACTTTATTAAAAACCCCAAAGGAAAAGGAATTAAACCAAAATGAGAAAAGGGTGGAGAAAAGTACAATAAGCAACCTGGTGAAATATGCCTGAACTTGGCTGAATGGAGACAAAAAGATACAGTAACTTGAACAACCTGGGTGCAGTAACTGGTAACCCCAGCAGGGGGAGCCAGGTACCTACTTAAGAGAAAAGTACAGAGAACCCTAATGGTCTCTACAACAGAAAAGTTTGTAGGCTGGCTTGGAGTGAAATAGCCATCAAAACAAAATCAATTTCCCAAATGTGTCTAGCTAGCAATACAGCCCCTATTGCTGCTTACATTGACCCAGGAATTCCGGCCTTCTGCACTTATTGGAGAGCAAGTGGGTGTGTCTTCGGCAAACCAGTAGCTGGTTTCAATTGTGTCTTGTTTTCTTCAAGGAACGAGAAGTGACTTGTTCAGAGGATTCCTTTGAGCTACTCTGCTGAGGGAAATTTCCAATAAGCAAAAATGCACCTGGCCAAAGCCGGATATACAAATGGATGGACTTACTCCTGGATGACTGAGGATTCCAGTAGTGATGCCTCATTGCTGGGGGGCCCTGTGGCAAAGCTCTGCACTGGGTCCCCTTAGCATTCATCCATCCTGTAATAAGGCATTGGGTGCTGCCACTGCCAAGATACTGAGGGTTCAGAAATTGACTTGCCACAGACTTGACCAACCAGATGCCACCATGGATGGTCCTCGGCCTAGTCACAGTCAAAACGGTCCTTGCTGCCAGTGGCGTCGTTAGGAGGGGGGCCCAGGGCGCAGGGATTTGAGCTCAGAAGGGGTGCCATGCCGCCGCTGAATTTCGGCGGCGCGGCAGCGGCATGGTGCCCTCTCCGGAGCTCGAGGAGTCTCCCACAAGCACTCCAGGGTGTGTGGTGCACTCCGGGGGGTGGTGGTTCTTACCGCGTTCGGAATCAGGCACCTCCCCTCTGGGCATCCCTTCCTGGCTGGCTGGCAGAATTGAATGCGAGACTTAGAGGACCAGAGAAAATGCCTCATCTTGTTTGACTGTCCTGTGCTTGGTGTCTTTGTTGCAGGTTGGAAGTGAAAGGAGAAGGAGGAGATTGTGCTTTTCTCAGCAGCGGCTACGCCATTTCCTCCCAGTGCCACATAACAAGACGCTGGATTTGCAGCCACCCAGATATGTATATAAAGAATATGAGCTGTCAAATTACAACATGACAAGCCAAGGGGACATTTCGTAAACCTTCCCTGGGGTGGGTGTTGTACCTTCAATGAAGGTACAACACAGTACAACACAGTTGTACTACAGTTTATTTTATTTTTATTTTTTTTCACATTTTTATACCGCCCTTCCTCCAAGGAGCTCAGAGTGGTGTACATATTTCCTGCCCTCAGTTTTGTCCTCACAACAACCCTGTGAGCAGAGATGTCACTAGGGCGGGCGCTGCTCCAGGGCCGGGCACGCGCGTCACCCTAGTGACCCCTTCCCCCCGGACACACCCCCTTAGTAATCTTTGGCGTGGCCATAGGCCGCGGCATGGTTTGGGGGGGTGGGGGCGCCCGACGGGGCGCCGCTCCGGGTGCCCCCTCAATTGTTGCATCCGGCTCGGGGACGTCTTTCCTGGCCAGCTGCCCGGGGCCTTCTGAGGAAGGCCTGCTGCGAGAACGTTATTTGCACATGCGCAGACTGTTACTGAGGGAAAAGGGCAGCCCTTTTAGTAGGCTTATCACGATGTGTAGAAGGGCAGTTCAGGCAAACTACACCCCACAGTTCAAGAAAATGTCCCAAGCAAGGACACTGTGCCTGTGTGCACCATATACCCACCTCTAAAATGCTGCAACAGCCGGAAGGCACATTTGCATCACCCAGAAAGTAGCCACATCCAAAGGAGAGCCTGCTGGGCGGTGGAGTGGCGTGGGGACGGCGGAATGGGGCGTTATGGTGGGGTAGGATTGGTCGGCCGGGCCTAGGAAGGGGGAGGGATAGTTGGTGGCTTCCTATGCCAAAACCTATCCCCCTTCCCAGCCGAATCCTGTCTCCTGCCGATCGGCTGAGCCGTTACATGGCCTCCTCCCTGGCGGAATTCTGAGGAGACCGTTATACAGCCCTCTCAAACGTGCATCAGCAAAATAGCTGGTGCACATTCAAGTAGACAACAGAGATGTTTGTAGGCTGAAACCCTGTATATCCAGTTGTTTCATTGCATTGTTTCATGATATTGAATGATATATAACATGATGATATTATTCATAAAGACAAGGTTTTTGCAATTTTGGCCGCTAGCGGTGTCACCCGGTGCGATCCGCACCCCCTAGGGCAGATGCATGCCACTGGTGCTTTGGGTGTATTGTAGGGGCTTTGGAATTGTATGCAAACTTGCAATTGGTAATTATGCTGAAAAAGCAACTTTCTTACACATCCACTGAGAAACCTCATCACACGGTTCAGAATAAACCTCATTCTCATTCATCTGCCCACATTTGTTCTCTTTAGCAGGTCCCAGTTCAGAAAACCTGTAAACGAAAAGGGAGTTATGGATGAGAGAGAGACAGACAGACAGACTCTTCCTCAGTCAATATCAGAATACTATTTTCATTCTCTTACCAACATTTTTTTTTCTGTTATGCAAGAGGGCAGGTTATTGATATGCAGCTCGAATGGACGTTCTCTGTCCAGACTCCAGACGTTCTGCTAACAAACTTCACAGAAGGCTGGCCCCACAGGATAAGAGACGCACGTGCTCCCAGAGCAGGCAGGGTCCTGCCCCCCTTCCCTTGCATTCAGGGCATTTCCTTTAATCTTGTGCTGGGGGGGGGGGGATGCTTCATCCAATAGTAAGCTTATCATGATGTGTAGAAGGGCAGTTCAGGCAAACCGCACCCCACAGTTCAAGAAAATGTCCCAAATTCCCCAGACACGAAGGGAGGGGCCAGGATGTGTGCACTACATAAGCATGTGGGGCTGTTCAGATGGATAAAGTGTCACCTGAATCGGCCCAGAAGAAAGCGCCACCTCCAAAATGCCACACCAAGGACGCTGTGCCTGTGTGCACCATATACCCACCTCTAAACTGCTGCACCAATTAAAGCAACAGTATACAATGTCAATTTGCTCACTAGGAACTTGTTTTAGCTGACTTTTGCCATGTCCTTTTAATAGCAGCTTGATACGCCGTGTTGTGAAAAACGTTGCCTGCTCATTGCTGCAGATCAAATTGCTATTTCATCTTGCTTTTTAATAAATGCAATAAGGTGACCCACGGGGTTTGTTTGTTTTAATTGTTTTAAATACCTGTTGAAATTGTTTTTAGTGTATTGTATTTTATCATGTATTTTTGTATTGTATTTTATTATGTGTATTAACATATTTTAATTGTAAGCCGCCTTGATTGCCCTTATCAGGAGAAAGCCGGGGTAAAAAATATTTAAATAAACAAAATAAATAAATATAAATGCGAAGGGGGCCAAGGAGCTATGCAGCGCTGCCTCCACTCACCTGAACACAAGAGCTCCTGCTTGGTTTCACAGTAACTTTTTGAGATTTTACTAATGTTGTCTATATTTTTCCAACTTATGGGCTATGATTTTTTTAATGCTTTTATTTATTTTTTTCATTAAAGAATGCCATACAGATACCTTCGTGCTGTCCTTCATTACTAGTCAATGAAATGATGAGCTCTTAAACAGTATGGGAAATTCTCTAAGCCAAGCAGAGGGGAAACTTGTTCATTTTTTTTTTTTTTTTTGCATAGGCTGCAGGGTGGATACAGGGTTCACATAATGCAGCTGCTGAAGTTCAAATGAGTATCAGCTGGACACAAAGACCATGCAACCCCTGGAAATCCACATCGCACACCTGGAAAAACAGTAACCTGTGGTGCAGGCACCTTGTGTGTTTGCATGAGTAGTGGTCCACAGCTGAGAAGTGGAAGGAACATTCTCAGTGCCTCCACTATTTGCTCATGTTGAGCACTCTCAGGAGCCAGTTTCCTATGTTTTATTTTAAAGTATAGTGCTACTGCTCTTCTCTCACATGTCCAGAAGCCAGTTATCTACTGCATTTCATGAGCAATACATTGGGATGACTTGTAGACAGAAGCACAAATTGACCTCTGAGATACTGCAGAGCTGCACAAAAATCTGGTCAAAGGCACCTAATTAATACTCCCATTTTATAGGTAAGGAACACTGAGGACAAAAACACACAGGATCAGCAGTAAATGTCAGGCATTGTGTTTCTTGCAATTTTACTGGCTATTATTCAACTGTTGGGTGTCAGAGATCCTTTCTGATGTACTGCAAATCACAAAGATCTACCAGTGGAACTTGATGTACCCTCCCATCTCTGCTTTAGGATGTTTCCCATCTGGAAATACAAAATCTTAACACCGTTCTGTTGTCGGCAAAGCCCAGTTTGCTCCACGGTTCACATAATGGCATTCTCATTCCTGACACTTATCCTAAGAAGCTCACCAATGAGAGCTTCCCTCGAGGAGAGGGTTAAAACACCCCTCCCTCCACATCTAAGTCTTGCCTCAGTCTTCTTGCATCCCAGGCTAAAACATAGATTTGTGGGGAATTCACCACACAACCAGGAGGTGAACTAGAATTCACCACATTAACACCACATTCAAGGACTATCACTCTGCCAGCGCAATCCTATCCAACTTACAAATGATCGAGCGACCAGAATGATTCGTGGGCTGGAGCACCTCCCTTATGAGGAAAGGCTACAGTGTCTGGGGCTTTTCAGCCTAGTAAAAAGGCGCCTGAGGGGGAACATGATTGAGACTTATAAAATTATGCATGGGATGGAGAGAGTGGATAGAGGGAAATTCTTCTCCCTCTCGCACAACACCAGAACCAGGGGACATGCACTAAAATTGAGTGGAGGGAGAGTTAGAACAGACAAAAGAAAATATTTCTTTACCCAGCATGTAATTCATCTGTGGAACTCCTTGCCACAGGATGTGGTGATGGCATCTGGCCTAGATGCCTTAAAAGGGGTTTGGACAAATTCATGGAGGAAACGACCATCACAGGTTACAAGCCATAAGCAACCTCCTAGTTTTAGAAGTGGGTTTTCTCTGTGCCAGGTGCATGGGAGTGGCGACTGGACACAGGTATCTTGTTGTCTTGTGTGCTCCCTGAGGCATCTGGTGGGGCCACTGTGTGACACAGGAAGCTGGACTAGATGGGCTTTTGGCCTGATCCAGCAGGGCTCTTCTTATGTTCTTATGTTCTTACACCACCGGTGTAACCAGTGGTGTAACCAGTGGTGCAACGAGAACGGGAGGCCCCAGAACAGAAAGGGGATTCAAATCCCCTCCAAGGGGGGATTCAAAGGGGATTTGAATCCCTTTTTTCGTTCTCAATGCACTGCTGTTTACACCAGTGGTGTAAGTTGGATGGGATTGCGCTGTGCCTGACTGTCCTCCTAGTGACTACAAAGTTTGCTGGTTTTGTGTCCTGGCATAGGAGCAGATTAGGCAAAAGTTTAATGGCACCAGAGCTTCCTGTTGATGACCACAAGCCCAATTGTTGCTTATATTATTACCAAGAGATGACTGATGTGTACAGAAATACCCAGTAGTCAGAGAACTCCAGATAATTAAATGTATACATTTTTGGCTGGTAAATTGAGTTCCTGGAAAAGTGTGTGTGTGTGTGTGTGTGTGTGTGTGTGTGTGTGTGTGTGTGAGAGAGAGAGAGAGAGAGAGAGAGAGAGAGAGAGAGAGAGAGAGAGATCTTTTAAATAAATAAATAAATAAATAAATAAATAAATAAATAAAGGCATAGTAGGCC
Organism: Plestiodon gilberti rubricaudatus; assembly: GCA_026170595.1. Taxonomy (NCBI): domain Eukaryota; kingdom Metazoa; phylum Chordata; class Lepidosauria; order Squamata; family Scincidae; genus Plestiodon; species Plestiodon gilberti. Next base: position 250,208,143 of record JANXHW010000002.1, read on the forward strand.
TTTATTGGTGTTCAAGGAAAATAGATGGGGGAAAAGGAGGGCACACAGGAAGCTCAATCATCTTAGGTCTGAATCGTTTTTTCAGACTTTAAGCGTCAACTATGCCCATCTAGAAGTACTCACAATTCTGAATCCTCTACAGGGGATGAGGCTCCATCCACCCATTCCCATCTCCTCTGTTCAGAGTGCTTTGCAATGAGCCCCAACCACAGATGTTTTCCTTCTTGTTGTGGATATTGATGTTTTCCTGTCATGATGCTCTTCTTTATGAATGCCTAGAATTGAACAGACAAGGTTGTTGCCATGCGGCAGATTTCATAACCAGCCCACACTTGAGATAAAACAGATGCCGTTGCACTGAGTCCTTTGTTGCCCCATATCCGCCTCTTTTATTACCTCCAGTCACTTCAGCTATCTGGTGCTGAGTTGAGCACCTGATGATCAATAGCTTGCAGTCCCCCCTCCCCCGCTGACTGTGCTCCCTACAACCACATTCCCCTTAGCCACACGTTCTCCTAGATGTCCGTTGTATAGATGGCTGGGAAAGCCAGCAACTCGTGCTTTGTAACTTCAGCCTGTTCTACTTGGGTATCCTGCCCAACCAACCAACCAGGGGCAGGGAGGGGGAAGAATTAGGTAGGGGAGGGTGGTGATGGGAGCAGGGTGTGGTCAGGTCTGGGAAGAGGACAGGATCGGCGGCACTGGCCACCTTCTTGGGCCTGATCAGCCAATACGGTTGTGCCAACCATATGGCAGGTGCAGGTCCGAGTAGACCCATTGTATGGGCTGAGGCTTTCCCCAGGGCAAGGAGATGAATGTCCCCTTACCTTGAGGAGACCTCCCACTTCCTAAATTCCCCTGCAGGATGCAGTGTAGCCTGTGCCGGCCTCGTTGCATTGGTGCAGGGAAAGTTAAGAATCATTGGGCTGCCCAACTGTCAAGTTAGGAGCAGGGTAATTGGCACACTGCACAATCCTCATGTAAATTAGGGCGATGGAACGAACGTTCCACCACCCTAAGCAGTCGCAAACATGCCATAAGGCACATTTGCATCTACTTCCAAGCAGGGAAGGCTGGCGCAAGGCCTGCCTCCCCTGCTCAGCTGCCGGAGTGCCCAAAGGACTGCCGGCGGACCCAGGTAAGAATCCAGCTGGCGGGGGGTGTCTGGCAGTAGCGGGAGAGCGGCCATAGGTCTGGCCTGGTCGGGGAGGGGGAGGGGTACGGCTTCAGCTGAATCCTGTCTCCTGCCAATCGGCTGAGCCGTTACACGGCCTCCTCCCTGGCGGAATTCTGAGGAGACCAATTGGCCGCAGCACCGGTTACACTCAGGGAAGGGGACAAGTGTCCCCTTTCCCGAGTAGACTTTCTGCCAAGTGGGCACTTGCCCACGGTGGAGCACGGGATCCGGCGGGCCACCTGGGCCGCCTGCCAGATCTTTAGGCAGTATTGGGCTGACGCTGAACTGGAAGGTTGGTAGGACAGCAGCTCGAGACTCAAGTGCTGCATGATGGAGTGAGCTCCCGTCTCCCGTCCCAACTTCTGCCAACCTAGCAGTTTGAAAGCAAGAAATTGCAAGTAGATAAATAGGTATCGCTGAGTCGGGAAGGTAACAGCGTTCCGTTAGTCATGCTGGCCACATGACCACGGAAGCATCTTCGGACAGCGCAAGCTCTTCGGACAGAAACAGGGATGAGCACCCGCACCCTAGAGTCGGACATGACTAGCTTTCAAGCAGGGGATACCTTTACCTTTACCTAATTTACATATGACTTGTTGGGAAAACAACATGCTCCCAGGGGTTTGAATAACACTTTTTAGTTCTTTGAAATGTTGTCTCTTTGAAATGCCAAGCCCTGTATGAAGACAGTGTGATTGGGTGTCTGAAACTCATGTTGTGCCATTTATTTTAAATTTTATAGTGTCCTGGTCTGGGATCCATCTTGTATCTTCTAATCTAGGCTGTAAAAGGTTTGTCTAGAATCTAGATCTAGAGACGGGATTATCAGCCCTTGGGCACTCCGTTTGTCCTCCTGGTGTGGAGAAAGGGGGGGGGGAGTGAGAATCCATTTTGGTGTCATTTTGGGGTCATCTGCAAAGATGAAGGGGTGGAATTCTGGGTAATGAATTAGATCTATATGGGACACTTATCTGGGAGGGGTATTAAGGATAAAAAGTGCTTTTGCCAGCTAGCATAAATCAGCAGAATTTAGGAAATCATGCCAAATTGCATTGGCTGAATCTAATATAAAAAGGGGGCTAAAAGTTGGCAGTTTGCCCTTTTCACTGGCCTAGACTGCACCACGATGTCCTACCTCTCGCTACAATTTGTTAACATGATGCTGTGTGTTAGTAGTTTTAGAATGTAGCTAGTTCTTATTTTGTGTGCTGCATTCGGGGTATGGTCTCATATTATACTTAAACTCTGTCTGGATGTTACTGGCATCCTCTTATTTCTTTAAATAAACCATTTAATTTTATGCTTGTTAGTTGAGTGCGGGTTATTTGAGTCCTTTGATTCACCTCAGTCATTCTACCAGACCAGTTTGGAAAGCACTGAAGCAGGGAAGGGTAGGCTTACCAGATCTCCAACCGGGACAGAGTGCTAGACCTTTAGGAGAAGGAATGTGGGCAGGTGTAGCTTGTTAAACCTTAGAGCACAATCCTAGGCATGTCTACTCAGAAGCAAGCCCCACTGAACACAATGGGCCTTGCTTCTGAGTAGACATGCCTAGGATTGTGCTCTATGGTTTATCAAGGTACACCTGCCCACATTCCTGCTCCTAAAGGTCTAGCACTCTGTCCCGGTTGGAGATCTGGTAAGCCTAGGGAAGGGGCATGTGGGAACTGCACAATGCACACCCCCTGCCCTGTCCGTTGCTGGTATAGGGTTCCCATTTGCTTTCTCATTGGGAATCCTGGCTAGTTAATTTGAGAAAGTGGTGGCAGAATGAAGTGTGACTACTGTGGTTGCAAACTCCAGTACTGAGACTTTACAGGAAAATCCACACAGGGTTTGTACATGGAAAGGAGGATTTGATCTCTACAGTAACCATGAATGTATGTTCTGCTGAGAAATACAGGCATCCCCCCCGTATCCGCAGATCCTATATCCGCAGATTCACTTATCTGCCCCCCACGCCCATTACTTATCTATCTTCCTTGTGGCGCCAAGCACTCATGCCTCTTCCTTTGCAGCCTCAAAACGCTAGAGGAGGAACGGAAGCAGTCAGCCCGAATGCTAGAGGAGAGAGACAGCCAGAATGCGTCCTGTTAGCAGTCTCCCTCATCTAGCATTCCAGCTGACTGCTTCTCCCATTCCTCTTCTAGCATTCTGAGGCTGCAAAGGAAGAGGCATGAGCTTGGTGCCACAGTAAGTACTGTAGCGTATAGGGTTCCCTTTTATCCGCGGTTTTGGTATCCACAGGGGATGGGAATGTATCTCCTGTGGATACAGAGGGATGACTGTATTTGCATATGGACTATAGTGGGGGTGGGGGCTATATGACCATGATGGCAAACTCCTGCTGGCAATGAGGCACCTTTTCAAATGATGGGTCTCTTATATTTAGCAGGGGCGAGTACTGTAGTTGTCTTGATTCACCCCAGGATGGTGTCTTTTACAATCCCTTGGAACAAGGAGCCATCTTTTTGTTCCTTTTGCTATGTAACTTCTTTGCTGAATGAATTATTATGATTGCTGTTATTCTTTTCAACAAGTATGTTAAACATTATGGGACGATACAGCTGTATTCATCCTGAGTTAGTTTCACATAATGACTGGGCCATGGATGGGGAGAAACATTCCCATCAGCATTGCATCATCCAGCCAATGCAATGGGGCCAAGGTGAACGTTCCAATGCAGGGATCAATATACTCCCAGATGCTCATTTGCATCTGCATTTACCATGCAGGCAGAAATAGACTTTCACACTCAGATCTCTCTTTGGTTGCTCTATGCCAGCGTTTCACACACACACACACACCCTCGTACCACTTCCGACAACACATACCTCCTCACGTACCACTGGAAGCAACTGGCAATGACGTCATTGGCAGTTATTTCCAGGTTGGGAGACCGCGATGCGACTCTGCAAATGTTGCCGGTAAGAGGCTAGCGTGTGAAAACTGCATGCTGGAGCTCTCTCTGCCAAGCCTCCTACTGGCGTTTGCAGTCACGTCACAGTCTCCCTGATGCAAGTACGTGGGTACCACTGGACACTCGCCTCGCATACCACTGGTGGTTACGCGTACCACCATTTGAGAAACACTGCTCTTTGCTTTATGGGCTGTGGGCCTAACATCTCTTCCAGGCTTTGCTTCATTGGATTACTCTCTTGCTAAATTATCTGAGGCTTTTTCTTTACCATCTCCTCCTTGTCCCGAATCCCAAGCAGTGTGGAGTTCTTTGCCCTGCAGTCATCTTGGCTCTGGGACCAGTTTTTCTTCCCTTCAGAGATCCAGTAGCAGTCGTCCCTGTAGAATCTCCAGCTCCTGGGGCATATTTTGCAGTCTGTGGCATTCTCTAGAGGGAGAGATGGAAAGAGATGGAAACCAAAATACTACATTTACATAAACACAACTGATTGTTTTAATTATTTTCCGATTTAATAGTCTGAGAATTTCTTACAAAGAAAAAAGTGTCCCACTGCAAAAGAGAGTTTTATATTGATTGTATAACCCACCCTTCTTCCAAGGAATTCTAAGTAGTATACAGTAGGTTCCAGATGGTCTCCCTTCTCTACACTATCCAAGTTCAACCCTGATTAGGTTCCAAACAGACATTACACCAGAAGGATCCAGATCATTCTCTTGATTCCATTCTTAGACCTCACAGTGGGACATAAATCTCCCTAGTGGAGGGAAATTCAAAAAAACAAGGGCCATATCCTGTGAGGAAATAAGTTGCCATAGTATGGGGAAGGACCATAGCTTGGTGGCAGAGCATTTGCTTTGCATGCAAAAGGTCCCAGTCTCAACACCTGGCATCTGCAGGTAAGCCTGGGAATGAAAGACCCTTGTCTGAAACTCTGAAGAATTGCTGCCAATCAGTGCAGGTAATACTGACTGACAGCCCAATCTTAGCCAACTTCCCAGCACTGATGCAGCTGTGCCAATGGGGTGCACGCTGCATTCTGCGGTGGGAGGGGGGCAGTCACAGAGCCCTCCTCAAGGTCAGGGAGTGTTTCCCCCCTTATCTCAGGACTGCATTGCAACTGCATTAGCGCTGGGAAGTTGGTTAGGATTGGACTGTTCGACAGACTTTGCGCAAAATCCTGTGTAGGACGTGCACCGGGGCAGCACATGCTGCCCCGGCGCAGGGTGTCCTAAACACGCTGTAAAGCATGTTTACGATACCCAGCAAGTAAGCACCACCAACCATTCCTTACGTAACCTTACCCGGCCATTCCCCCGGCCCTGCGCCCACCGGAGCAAGTAAGCCCTACGCCAGTCGGGGCAGGGGCGGGGCGAGGGCGGATTGGGCAGGCAGGGAGGGTGGTCATTGGTTGCCCAGATCCTGGAGGAGGCGGGGAGATGCCCGATATCCTGAGCTCCCTCCAGCCCCAGGTACGCCAGCACAGGCGGCGTAAATGTGCACGAGCTCTAGAGCTTGTGCACATTCGGCTTTCTGCTGCTTTCACTGGGGGAAGGGGAACATTCATCCCCTTCTCCCGAGTTGTTCCCAACAACTGGGTCTTCCTCCAGTGCCCTGGGGCAGCCCAGGAACTTGATAGGATATGGCAGCTGCAGCCGTGCATGGTGTCTGGCTCGATAGGATATGACAGCTGGCTCTTTAGGATATGACAGCTGCCCAGGAACTGGAGGGGGCAGGGATACTGGGGGCCCAGATCCTCGGTATCCTGAGCTCCCTCCAGGCCCCAGGTATGCTGGCACAGGCGGCGCAAATGTGTGTGAGCTCTAGAGCTTGCGCACATTCGGCCTCCCACTGCTTACACCAGGAGAAGGGGACAACCCTTCTCCTGAGTTGTTCCCGGGCTGCCCCGGGGCAGCCTGGGAACTCGATAGGATATGGCAGCCGGCCCTTTAGGCTGGCCACCGTATCCTACACAGGATTGGGCTGTAAAGGTCTGAGGGAGCTTCATAGGTTCACAGCAGCACACACTGGCGTTGCTGGAAGTGGGGCGGAAAGCTACGTTCTGCAGCTTTCCGCCCCACCGTTACTCTCCGGTACGAGGCGCCCCACCCCCTCGTCGTAGGAGCCTATCAGCGGAGAGAAAGCAACGTGCAGGGACTCTCCGCCTCATACCGTAACGGTGTACGAGTAACGGTGGGGCGGAAAGCTGCAGAACTTAGCTTTCCACCCCACCTCCAGCGACGCCAGTGGCAGCACATGGGGAGGGACTGAGGTACTTGAAACCATAAATGGTTTGGTGGGAGAAGATTCCCTAGGAAATGTTCACAGGTCCCACTTTGTAAGTATTTCTCATTTCTACAGATGATTAAAAAACCCAAGAAGATTCATGCAGTTATAATTGCCACCTTCTTTTATCAGCTACATACTCATTACATGAACAGAGTCCTGATAGGGTGAAATAATGATAAAAACTCAACATTTGTATAGCCGCTTTCTGTGTGTGCAAAGTGCTTCACTTATATTTTCTTGATGTAATCTTTATAGCAACCCTGTACGGCAAGAAAGTATTATTCTTCCCATATTGCAGCTGGAGATTTGAGGCTGATGGAGAGCAGCTTGCCGAAGGCTATAAATGGCAGAAATGACCCTTTATCTTGTTCATCTCCATGCCAAGAAAAGCTTCACCTGCTCAATCTCTGTATATCATGCACTGGAGGAAGACCAGAAGACAAAATCAAAATTGTGACATGCACATTAGCTAAGAAGGCTGATATTTATACAGATGGATGAATATGCTGCTATGAAGGAACACAAGTGTATCTACACACGGGAATTGCAGCTGTTAAACAATTTGACCGAAATCGTTCAATACCCTATCACAAACTCAGTGTAGCTTTGTACCTACCTTGTCACTCCTCCTGTGGTGGCCAGAGAGCCACTTTGACTAACCACATCCTCAACTTTTTTTCCACAGTTCTCTATCGTGCAAATACTTTGTGCTGATCACATCTGGTGAAGGGGACTGTTCCTGTCATAGCAACGCTGACTGATGCGGCTGTGTCCATAGCAGTATCCTGTGTGCAGGGCCACTCAGAGTAATTTTATCAGGGGATACACAGTTTCTTTTGGGTCCCTTCCCTTCATGTGAATGAGGGGTCTCCTGCTCCCCTTTTGTTCCTGGGCCTCCTTTTCGACCCATTTTTGGCCTTGTGCCCAGGTACTATTGTACCCCCTTAACCCCCCTCTCAGAGGCCCTGCCTGAGTGAGTCCCTCAGGCCAGGGCGGTGGCACAGGGGACATTATTGTCCCTCCATCTCAAACACTTGTTTTGCCAGTGCAGCAGCTATATATAAAAAAAAGGTAAAGGTATCCCCTGACAATTAAGTCCAGTCGTGTCCGACTCTAGGGTGTGGTGCTCATCCCCATTTCAAAGCCGAAGAGCCAGCGTTGTCCGAAGACGCCTCCGTGGTCATGTGGCCGGCAGGACTCTCCTTGCCGCAGCGCGTAGCATGCAGCTGGAACAAAGTGCTAGCACTGCTACCCAGGAGCGCTGTTTACCTTCCCGCAAGCGGTACCTATTTATCTACTTGCATTGACATGCTTTGGAACTGCTAGGTTGGCACGAGCTGGCCAAGCAACGAGCACTCACCCCGTCGCGGGAATCGAACTGCCGACCTTTCGATCGACAGCTTATGGTTCAGCGGTTTAACCCGCTGTGCCACCCGCTGGCCACACAGCAGCTATATAGCAGCATCAAAAAATACTGCTGGGATAGCTCCTATTTCTCTAGAGATGAGGAAATATTGAAAATTACCAAAGAAACTAAAATAGTGGAACTTGGAAGGACTACAGCAAAACTCTACGGTCATGATCAGGGTGCACGGACCCGTCCTCATGCTGCATGGCGTTGCAACTGCATCATGGATGCTCAGCAATGATGTCATGCATCATCACCGAGCTTCTGGGTTGCTGACCTCTTGGAGCTGTGCTGCTAAAGGGAACACAGGTCAGGATCCATCCCATGGCAGGAAGGAATTCTCAATGGATCAAGGTCTGCTGCTGTACATTTGGGCAGCTGCCAAGGTCCTGGCCCCAGGGCAGAGTTAGCTTTGATGCCTGTCCTAGACTCCATTTCAAAACAACACTGTTTTCAGTTCTTTTCTCAGTGCTGAGTGGCTGGAAGCAGCCATATTAACTTCTCAGGGATCACCATGTTTCCCCCCCACAAAGAGTTGGAGCAATTCCTGTACTACATTGTGGGAAATGAAATCTCTCGCTGCAGCCCCATAGCACTGAGAACAGCACTGCTGCTGCCGCCAGGTCCCACACACATCAGAAGGCATTCTACGGCGGAGAGGCACCCCGCCCCAGACCCAGATTGGCCAGCTGACCTTGAGTGGAGCTGCCATCTCCCCGCCAACTGATCTTCTGCCAGTCGTCCGGCTCCCCTCCAGGGTCCCAACCCACAACTTACTGAGACCAGCCTGCAAGTTTCATGCAGCAGTGATATGAACTGGAGAAGTGTGTACTAGAGAAATAATGTGCAATAGAAAAAACAAAGTTGTTACCCACCTGCATACAAGAAAATAGCTTTTCGCCTAGATAGCAAAACGACCCAGCTGAGAAGAAGATACTGTACTTATGCAGCTGTGAGGCCTGCGTTTTAAATAGCACACTAAATGATGTGGTCAAAGCAAATGTGCTTGTCTACAAGAGGGCTCACAAAGTCCTTCCTGGCTGGCAGCCAATTACCCCACCACTGAGCCTTGTGTGAGCGGCTGAGGTTACCTGCTGTGCTGTTCTCTGCAATGTTGCATGCAAAGTGTCTGAGTTGTAACCGGAAGTCAGAGTTGTTGGGAAGACACCGGGATCCACATGGCGTTTCTTTCGTCTGTAAAACTTTAAGCCCCACATCAGTATTAATAAATGAACATTACTCTTATTCCAGTCAACCCTGTTTATTTGATCTAAAACTATAAGGGTGATTAACATTGTAACCCTCAATACCAGCGCAATCCTGTGTAACTCTTGCACTGATGTGTAACAACAGTAGATCCACTGGTGTAAGTGCACTTATGCCAGTGTAACTTGTTGTACGCCGATGGACGCAGGATGGATGCTGCAACTCCGCCGGCGCAGGGGGCATTCCAGAGGCGTTTGGATGCCCCCCTGACTGCCCCCTGCGCTGGCAGAGTTGCGCTGGCATCCATCCAGCATCCAAACTGTGCATGCGCGGCATCCGAGGGGGGTTATGCCGGTGTCTGTCCTGCATCCATCGGCGTACAGCAAGTTACACTGGCATAAGTGCACTTACACCGGTGGATCTACTGTTGTTACACACTGGTGCAAGAGTTACACAGGATTGGGCTGTATGATTAGGATTGCAATTGTAGGAAATGAAGGCTGCAACAATCCTAAACACACTTACCTGGGAGTAAACCTCACTGCACATAGTGGGACTTACTTCCAAGTAAACAGATATAGATTTTTGTAATTGTGATTATAAACAAGAGAAGAATTATACAGTATTCTGTTCTCCTTTATATACAAGAGCAGAGTTAGAGATTTTTAAATTGTAAGATCTGAACCCTGTTCAGATACAGTTTTGATATCAGTCGGAGTGTAATTCTATGGATTGTGAATCTAGAGATCAGAGATGTTCTAGGGAAGAGAGCAGAGATGTTTACTTCTTATACTTTGGGGCTCCTAAAAACTGCTACATCAGACACAAAAGAATAACTTACTGGGGCATTTCATATGTTAAATAGAATGACACTTCATTTTGGCCAACCACACACACACAAAATGTTTTTAATGCCAAGACTGTGTTTTGAAGTAAGCAAAGTATTTATTTTTATTTATTAGGTTCGTATCCTGCCCAGTGCAGTCACCAGGTTGCTGTTGGCCCTGGGGCAAATCCCTGCACTGGACAACTCAAGGTGCCCTTTGAATGATGGTTCATTGGATGGATACTAGCACTACCACCAATACCGGGGGCTCAGGAGGTGGCCCCCCCAGGTGGGAAGTGGAGCGGCTAGCAGAAGGAGAGAAGCGAGGGGTGAAGATAGGTGGAGAACAGCAGCGGCGGCGAGGCGAAAGAACGTGTGAGGGCAGGAAGACAGAGGCCAGGGGCAGAAACCAAGCTGGAGAAGGCTGAAAAGGAAGGATGGAGAAAGGGGGAGCTTCTGGGGACATGGAGTAGAAGACCCTGGGCAGCTGAGACAGGCCCTAGGGGCTGGGAGCTGAGACAACCCCCCATACCCAGTCCCTTTGGGCCACTGCTACCCAGGAAGGGCAACCCAGAGTGCTATCTGCTAGTCTCCAGGCGGGGATCGAACTAAAGCATGGCAAACAAAAAGTTTGTTCAATCAACAATGTTCAATATGTCTAGGTGTGTGAGGGGGGCCCTGTTCCCCCTGTGTCCCATCCAGGGAGGGGGGAGCTCCACAACATAGGACTAGAAGGACATATATTATATCACCCCAGCACAGTGTCTTTTCTGGTGGCTGTTTGTTGGTGTTCTTTTGCATCTTTTTTAGATTGTGAGCCCTTTTGGGACAGGGAGCCATTTAATCATTTGATTTTGTCTGTAAACCGCTGGATCGCTGAGCACAGTGTTGGATAGGATTGTGCCGTAAAAATGCAGATTGAAGGAGCAGTGAACTAAAAAAAAAAAACCTTTAACCAAATGAAAAGCTTTCCAAAAAAGAGCATTTTGTACTCCACTGAATATCTCAACATATCTCAACTCATGTACCTTGGACAATTGCTATACTTCTAGTTAACAGCTAAACTATTCACCAATGATCTGATTTGGTTTAAGACAGCTATATATGTCCAGAGAAATGAAATAGGGTTTAGCTACAGGCTATACCCGAGTTGCTGGATTGTGCTTAGTAACTTCATGTATTCACAGAGGCGTAGCTATCCTCTGCGGGGGGGGGGGGGCAGCACCCCCATGACACCCCTGTGATGTCACTAGTCCTGCCCCTGCATGTGACATCATAAGCCTCACCCCCTGGTGGCATCACAGCAGAAAAATGACAACCCCTCCCAGTGGTTTTTCTCTAGAAAAAGGCGACTAGGGGCACAGGCAGGTGGGCAACTCCTTTTCTATGCCACCACACCACTAAATTGCTGCCAATGTGGTGGCTTTTGCATGCACACACCCGCGTGTCGCCCGGGGGTGGATCATCCCCTTGCTCCCCCTGCCCCTATGCCACTGCATATTCATACATACCATATACAGATTCAGACACTTGGAGAAACCAAAATGAAGCACTGAGTTACTCACCCCTTACTGCCAGTGTTATTAAAGTTCCAACAAGGAGGAGAATCACAGTGCAGGCAATCATAAGAGCGACGCGATACCACTGTGGAGGCTGTTGAATATCTGTAAGAAATAATAGAAACATTTCTGTAACAATCTACACAGAAAGCAATTGACTGAGCAAAAGCCTGTGGCTTTTGTTGTGTGTATAATACAATATCTTTCTTGATACTGAGACAGCTGGGAAACATGGTATGCACATTCAGGACATAATTCTCCCGTTCAGTTTTGACTATATAGGCCTAACAGGCCAATCCGAACTAAACTCCTCTGCTGATGCAGCCGTGCCAATGGAGTGTGCACTGCATCCCCAGGGCGTATGGAGGGTGGGGTGTCAGTGGCTTTGCAGCTGCTGCACCAGTGGGGGGGTCCACGGTTGGTGCCCCCTCTGCTGCCACATGCCCACGGGCCTCAGCCAGCCCAACCACTGCCGAGTGACTTGGCTGTACTGTGGGGCCAGATTGAGCAGGAATGGGTCGAGGGTGGCCAGCAGCTGCCCTTGCTGGCCAGGCCCAGTTCACTGTGGCTCTGTACGTGGTTGTGGGCGCGGCAGCCATCGCCAGGGTGGAGCAGTGCCAGGAGGACATTCTGGTGGCCCTGGGCAAGGCCTAGGAGGTTGCGGCATGGCACGGGCGGGGCAGGCACCGGCTGATGTGTCTGCTGTCCTGCTCAAGCAGGATTCCCTGTTGGCCACCCTGGCTGGGCTCCCTGACCCGAACATTAGGTGGGGGTGCCGGCCATGACCATGCAGTTTTGAAGAAGCTCTCTTTAAGAGAAAGGAATATTAGCAAATAATGTGCCATTCACACCCTGCCATTTGGCAATCTACCCATTTATTCCTCTTCTTAACTACCAGATAGATTCAAAGTTTTCAGACTGTCTGACCATGGTCCCAATAAGGTAGAAACTCCCGACGTTTTGCCCATTCTTTCACAGGCTTCTTCCAAGGGAATGCGTGTAGGCAAAGTCTACACCCAAAGGAACACTACTAAGAGCACTCACAGCTAAATAGCTGAGGCATGCAACTAATTACTAATTGACACCAACTTAAACCTACGTAAAGAGTTTCTATCTTATTGGGACCATGGTTAGACAGCCCGAAAACTTTGAATCATTTTATTATAGCTGGCCCCGAAAATCTTAGAGACTATTTAGTTACCATATTGTTTCTTATAGCATATATTGTACTTAGCTAACCATGACTGACTATACTAATCAGTTATGATTTGTTCAAGGTCTGGTTTTCCTTAATCCTTTGGTGCTTACCCAGAAGACTCAAGATAACATGACAAATCAGAAAAAAAGTGAAAAAGTGTAGGTCTATTCCGATTTCGCCTCAGAACCACTTCTTCATAAAAATAATCTATTGGCTCCTAACAAAGTCAGAGATAGCAAACATATTATTTTCCCTGCAAAAGAACATAAGAAGAGCCCTGCTGGATCAGGCCAAAGGTCCATCTAGTCCAGCTTCCTGTATCTCACAGTGGCCCCACCAGATGCCTCAGGGAGCACACAAGACAACAAGATACCTGCATCCTGTTATTAATTATTATATGATGCAATCTAGGGGCAAATCATCTGTAATTCGCCAGTAATGGCAACCATGCAGATGACCAGGTCCAAATGCACAGCAGGCAGGATGGATGAATGACGCAAATACAGTATAATGAGGTGTATCAAGATGCACGTTGTTGCTATGTTGTTGTTACCATCGTCTCTATGTGTAGGTGGAGGATACAGTCCCCTTTATGCCCCCTTTACAGGCTTACACAGGAGGAAACAATATTTTGCACAGGAAATGTAATAGTCTGAACAAGATCATTTTAGCTGCAAAAATAATTTGACGGTGAGCAACATGTACTGTAAGCTCCAGGGGATCTATCATCATCTATGCACATGCAACTTGAGCAGAGAACCAGCCTTAAGTTCTCTCCTCAGCATAAAAGGATCCAGACAAATGCAGGCTATTTAAGGGCCAGAGCAGACATGCCATAATCGTATCATTGACTCTTGTGCGTTCATTTCTTGCACCGTACCTATTAGTTGCAGGAAAGACCCTCTTGGGGTCATGATGGGAGGAAGCCTTGATAACCCTTTACGCCCACTCTATTGTCCTGATAAAAATGCCCTCCCTGCAGCTACTGTTTGCCTCACAAAGAAAGCTGCCATGGCACTCCCATGAATGGAAAGAATGTAACAGACCCCTTATAGCACACACCACCTATGATGTGTTCTCTGTGTAAGGTCTTCTAGTGATGGGCTACTACATGACTTAAGATGAGTCATCATACCAGGGGCGCCATCACCAGCCTTTGAAGGGAGAGGGTGAAGAAATGGAAGAGTGATGGAGGGAGAGAGATTCGATATTGTGCTGATAAAATAAATTAGGAGTGATACTCCCATTGGATTGGACCATCATTCTGTTTCAAACAGTAGCTAACTAGATGAGGGCGTGAATACATCTATTTATTATTCATTTTAGGGATTTATGCATTGCCTTATCCATATCAGAGGTGGCCAAGAGATTACAGAACACAATAATTGAACATAGCAAATGCAACAACGGCTAAACAAACAAACAAACAAACAGAAACCACAGTCAGTTAAAACACTTGCAAAAAGAGGATAAAAGCATCAAAGATAAACAATATTAAAAATACCTGATAGACCAGGATGGACTTTGCTTTACACATAAACAGATACATTTTGCTTTCACAGTAATCTATCCTGGATATCACAAAAGCATGGCTAACTGTGGCCACACAAACTCTCTCCAGAAATGCAGCTGGCCTAACAACCAAACCTGGAAAAAGGTGGTAAGTACTACAGGTTGACACCACGTAAGAATCAGTTAGCAAAGCTGGATCAAACAGCACACTCAGACTGAAAATTTCTTCCTTGTTGGAGAGCGGACCCTATTTAGAAGAGACTGAATAGCACTACACTAAATTGATAGACCAACAGCACCAGCAAGTGTCTGGAGCTTCAGTTTATTAGTTCTCATCCACCCCACTGATGATTTGAAATACCTGTTCAGGATATCTCCAGCCACATCTGGTTCAGCACAACTGGGAGTTATCAGCATATTGAAGACATTCAACTCCAAACCACCTTTCCCCAGCAGTTTCCTGTAGATAGTAGCCCTGCTCTGAATATGCAGCTTCTAGTCCGCCATCATTTCTTATCCTTTATGTATTTGTCTAATCCTTATAAAAAGGCATCTGGAAGTGGCCATCACCAAATTGTATGGTGGTAGGGCATTCCATAAGTGAATCATGCACTCCCATTCATCTGTCCTGAACCCACCGCCAGTCAGTTTTATCAGATGTCTCCAACTTGTAGTGTTTATGACGAGGGGAGAAAAAAGTCCATCTCTTTCTCCATACCATTCACATTTTATAAACCATTATTATGTCCCGCCATTTGTAGTCTTTACAAAAAATATGACACTCTAAAAGAAAAATGCTTCACTTTTACAGAATATTCAGTTAGCTAGCTTTGAAAGAGGAAGAAGATTTAGTAGAAACTTGACACACGACAAACCTGCTTTTGAGTTCTACAATTCCCCCCCCCCTGTAAGTTAACTGTACCGCACAACAGATTTTTTAAAAAAACGAATAAATGAAGCACTTACTGGAGTTTTGACACAGATGTTCACAGGAACATGGTAGCCTTGAAAATGCAGGTGTCTGCTGAATGTTTAAATCTGCATAGGCTATTTCCTCAGCCATGGCATGGACAGAGAAAATGTGACTTGAAGGAGGCTGAATGGCAACTTCAGGATGCAGATGAGATGCAGATGAGAACCTTAAACTATGAGCCAGACTGACATATTCAGCTTTACGGTCCAAGCGGTCTGTGTCAGAGGTTTTTAACTTCCTTTTCTCACGAGAATCCATTTATTAAGGCTGACATGCATGTGAGTGTCTCTCTCCTGAACACGTAGCTGCACTGGTTAATTTATTAGACTCTGTTGATGTCTCTGCGTGGGTGCAGACAGAGGGCTGTTTCTGTGCCAGAACTTACACAGGCTGGCAACCTGTCATTTGTTTAGGTTACGGGCTATGACACCTGACATTCATAGAGGCTAGCAACCTACTGTGGTTGACTCATCTTCTGCATTTTGACTACATTAAGGATTCATTTTTAAAAAGTAATTTATATATTGCTGAAACGTCACCAGTGGGTGTCTTTTTGAGATACTGATGTGAGAGAAAGTACAATTTATAGGTTACCCCCACTCTTAGATGGAAACATCTCTCCTTACTTTTTAATGTCCTATTATAGGATAGCAGTAGCAACATTGCTACAAAAGATAAACAAGTATGCCCTTAACTCTCAGCTTTCCTGATTAACGGCGCAATCCTGTGTAAAGTTTGCGCCGGGGCAGCACATGCTGCCCTGGCACAGGGTGTCGCGCAAGTGCCATAAAGCACTTGTGTGACACCCAGTGAGTAAGGAGCACCGGCGCTGCAGCCTGCGCTGTTCATTCCATCGTCTCCCCAGCCCTGTACTGGCCAGAGCAGGTAAGCCCTACGCCAGTTGGGGCAGGGTCGGGGGGAGGGCAGATTGGGAGGCGAGGGAGGGCGGTCATTGGCCGCCTGGGGGCCTGGAGGGGGCAGGGATACCGGGGGCCGAGATCCCCAGTATCCAAAGTTCCCTCTAGGCCCCAGATACGCCAGCTGTGTCAGCGGTAATGTGCGCAAGCTCTAGAGCTCGCGCACATTCGAGGAGGCCCAAGGGAACGATCGTCCCCTTCTCCCGAGTTGTTCCCAGGCTGCCCCAGGGCAGCCTGGGAACTCGATAGAATACGGCGGCTGGCTCTTTAGGCCGGCCACTGCATCTTACACAGAATTAGGCTGTTAGTGTGTATCCTCAGTGAATAGTCTTGGCCTTTTACCAGCCAGCCAGCTTTGGAGAGCATTCAGTGTAGGGCTTGTGCAATTGTGCCAGAGCAGATCATTATCCCTCATCATCTCCTTGCTGCTGCAGTCTCTTGTCTTGATACCCCAGAAGGCCATTCCTGAGGATCTGGGGACCTTTGATAATGGTGTGGGATATGCTAGGGTCTGCAGGGGTATGTGAGAATACTCCGAAGCGGTGACTGGAGTGGTGCCTCTACTTGTGGTTTCTGAGGACTGTATTTTCTCCTCCACTTGCAGCTCCCCACACTGCATTCCCTACTGTTGCTGAGGGTCCCCTGCCGGCCCTCCAGCAGCAGCCTGTGGGGTTGGATCAGGGAGCTTCAATAGGGAGGCACTGCCTTCCTGCTGCTCACACTATTAAAAATAATAAGGGGCTCAAAATGTTGCTATTTTTTTTTTATATTGCTGAAACTCTCCATTATGTTTCCCAAGCAATGGAACTTCTGTCCACTTGATGAACACAAGCTAAAGGAAGTAATGTTCCACCATGAACAGTTCAGAAAACATTAATTGGTTTATAGCTGTTGTTCCCAATCCAGGCAGACAACCTCTTTACCCCAAGTACAAGAAGATTTTACTGTTGACCTAAACAGTAGCCTTCCCAATTTCTCAAACTGGAGTCTGTCTGTCTTAAAGAGTATTTTATTTTTTCAGACACCTGACAGAATGCTGAACAGCTACTTTTGAAGACTATAGCCAGGTACAAACCAAGCAATTCCCATATGCAGCAGCAAATGACATGTATAGTGGTAAAATGGGTACCTATTAAGTCAGTACAGGTGGAGGCAGGCAGGTGTTTAGGAATTATGTGTTGTGGCCTGTCTGAAATCAGTGATGTTGTTCCTGGCATAATACAGATCATGTCTGCCGGTGTGATCACATTGTCTGTAGTGACCACACTGGACAGGCTCTCAGGGCCAGAAAAAGAAGATCCATCATAATGCAGGAACTGGTGCTAGGATGTGCGTTTGTGGAGGACAGATGGCAGGTCAATAGTTTGCTTAACATGCCAAAATTTGCTATGCAAGAAAGCGTGTTAGGAACAGAGAAACTGCCAGTCTGATTTACCATAATGGGCCTTCCAGCTTCAGACTGGAATGTTCCAGGGAAGGGAAGCTCACATACCAGGCAAGATGGAGCTCTATTGAGTGTCCCCAGCACCTATTAATCAAAAAGACAGGATCCTGCCTCTGAACATGATAGCCTCACTCCCAGTTGTCATTGGCAGACCATTGACAACTATGAAATGAGTTCCTTTTTAAAGCCATTTATGTGCTTGCAACAACTTCCAGCAGGGATTCTGTGGCAACACCCTGTAGCGAGTGATCAGAGCAGAGTTGCAAATATATTTTGCACTGAACATGCACAAAGCTTATTCTTCCAGACCTCAACTTAGGGACTAGTGAGTGGGTGTTTACTGTAGGAGGTGTGAATGAAAAGTCGCCTTTGTGGTTGCTTATGGGTGTTCTTTGAAGAGCTGAAAGGGGAAGAGAAGTACATGTGTGTGAACAGCGAAGTAAGTGACTTGAAGAACGGTGACAGATTACAATATTTGTAATGAAGAATATTTACAAAATGAAGAAAGGTGACAGAATACAACAATATTTTTGTGCACTGTTTTGAAACAGCCCTGGATACTGAAAGTTATATAAATGGTGCAAAAGTGCAGGGAAAGGGGAGGGCACAGGAAAGAGTGAAAATGAAACCGGCCATCCTGCGCTTGCTATTTTCTTCCCCAATGTCTAAATGTGTCTTCATGTTGATAGATTCTAGGAAGGCAAGTTGTAGCAGCCAGCCTTTTTCTGCAGCCCAACTGAGAAGCAGTGGCGTCGCGGCACCCTGTGTGTGGGGGGCTGCATATAAATTGCCGCCACCCGTGACGTTACTTCAGGAAGTGTTGCCGCCGCAGGCTTCCCAGACGCAGGGCGCCAGGGTGGGTCAAACCTTTGTGCCACCAACCGCCTGCTTTTCGTGCCACTGTCAATCCCGTTGCCCCCACATGCTGTCCAGGGGTCCACCCCCCCCCCACCGACGCTTCTGCTGAAAAGGCCATCGGCTTTCTCTCAGAAACGTATGTTGGGGCCTGAGCTTTACCTCAAAATATAATCCCTTTGATTATAGGTTTCTCTCACTCTGGACTGAAGCTAAGGGTAACAATAAGGTTCCAATCCAAGCACCCTTATTTGGAATTAAAAAACCCTGAATTCAGTAGGACTTACTTCCAAGTAGACATGTATAGAATGTGGCTCAAAGACATCAAACTTGAAATCGGAGCCATTTTTGGAAACAAAAGATGTTGACGATATTAAGCCGGCAAGAGCATAAGATAAATTCTGAAAGGTGGTCAAGTGTTCGACTTCAGAAGCTGCATTTCCTGTGGGGCCTGCCGTGGCCTTCTGAAAGTGTCAGTGAGGCTGCTCAGTGTTACCAAAATTGCCTTTGTTATTAGGGGAATAGCTTAAATATGGCAATTTGGAATGTTTAGGGATCGTTACCTGTGTATACCAGAATCCAGCCACAGAATTCCGTTTTAAATACCGTATTGACCTGAGTATAAGACTCACTTTTGTCCCCTAAGGCAAGTCTTTAAAGTAGGGGTGCGGCCTACAATCAAAGTCTAGCGTTTTCTGCCTAGAGTTTTCTGCAAAGCGTCCCTTTTTCAAGCCTCTCCAAGTCTCTTTCAAAGGTAAAACACTTTTTCTTTTTTTAAACTGCAAAAGCTGTGTTTTCAGCTCTTAATCACTTGCTAAATGGCCACAGTCTCTCTAGCAACCTCTAGCCTTAGAGGCATTTGAAAAAATTAACCCTTAAGTTCCAGCCCCAGGACTCTGTGGAAACTAAGGTATTTATTGATCCTGCAGTTTGAAAGTTGAGAGCAAGAGCTCCTGCATAGGCTTACCATATCCAAAGGGGGACAGAGTGCCAACCTTTAGGCTGCAATCCTATGCACACCTTCCTGGGAGTAAGCCCCATTAAATGCAATGGGACTTACTTCGGAATAGACATGCATAGGATTGTGCTGTTAACCATTGAAATTTGGACAGGTGCAACTCATCATCATGGAAGGGTGCAAAAACCTGCACCTGCCCAAATTCCAAAGGTTAAAAGTAGTCACTCTGTCCCCCTTTGGATCTGGGAAGGCTACTAATACTAGGGTGCCCAGATTCAATAAAGGACAGGGTGCCTATGCCTTTAACTGTACTAAAGCTGTACTGTTTTACTGTTCTACTAATGTGTATATTTTCTTTAAGTTAAAAAAAGTTAAAAATGTATTTTTTTAAAAAAATAGCACCAAACTTTAAGGGTGCAGCTTATAATCAGGAGCGTCCTATACTCGGGGCAATACGGTAATATTGAGGACACACATGGGTTGTTTTCCAATATTTACTAGATAGTTAGTCAGATTCATACATATGCAACCATTCAATATGCAACAAATCCATCATACTGCACAGCACACAGACCTAGGAAACTTAGGTAGAAGTACAGAGGTTTAGCAGGTTTCCTAGATTTATACATGGGTGATATTTACCTAGCATGGAGAGTTGAACTTGGCTGCAATGCTGTAGTAATAGCACAAACCAGCAGTGAATGAAAAGGAGGGAAAGAAACAGATTGTCTCTGAACTGATCAGGCTCAGTAGAGTGACTGAGAAGTCAAGTCAAGAGTGGGGGAAGAGGGAGGGGGTTGGTGCCAGAGGGCATGCAGAGAAGAAGAGTTCAGGAGGCAAGGGTCCAGAGAGAGAGAGAGAGAGAGAGAGAGAGAGAGAGAAGGCTGGCAACCTGCCTTCTTATGCATAGCTAAGAGGAGGAGCTGGTGGCTCTTCCGCTGAAAAAGGAAATACCTTATTTAGGCTGAACATACACCTCTGGGGGGGGGGGGTGGAGACACACACACACACACACACACACACACACCGGGGAAGGGGGAAGGAAGGCAGATGGCTTCCATTGTTGCAGGAAATGTGGATTCGACCTTCCTGGGGCCAGACGTTGGTGTTAGCCTATCTATGTGAATCCTCTTCTTCCTGGCAGACTGTCACTTAGCAAGTCTTTGGAGGAGAGGGGGAAGAGAATGGAATGTGCCTCCTACGTGCTGTGAGCGTTTTGGTTCATGGCTGAACTGGTGGAGCTGGTCAGATTCTTCCCTCATGGCTTCTTGGGGAGACCTTTCTCCAGCATGACTCCACTAAGCTTGGTGCAGTAACGTGGCGCGGCCCTCGCGTTGCACCATAATACAGTCCAGACTGGCATTTGCTCACAAGTCATTGGCATTCAAAGTCTCTTGGCAACATTCTCATTTTAAAAAGGTCCTGTGGCAACATCAGGCAGAGCCGAGTTTGCTTTTCAGAAAAGCACCGTTTCTTTATTCATTTTATCACTAAAGAGGAGTTCCATCTGTAAGGAAATCAGACCAAGAGTATCTTGCCTAGAGGAGGATGAGGAAGGGTACATTAACACCTGGTCACAGAAAACACAACCTTCCATCTCAGGTGCAAGATTAACAACATCTTGTTTAAATTAATCAAAGGCTTGTTTCAGAAAAGTATGAAGATTTTCATGGCTATTTGTAACTAGTAAAGAGGTACGCTTAATGGGTTTTCCAGCCATGTATTTATTGTGAGGAAATACAGATAGAAAATTTCCTGAGGCTTGCCAGTGGAAAATCCTTTGATGTCCGTGATCGCTTTAAAGAGACAAGCAGCTGAACTGCGTTGTCCCGGACTTCTGACATCATTTTTGAAGCAAGCGGAGCCGCTGCGACCTCCGCACTGCCGGTGCGTACCTCAAACTGGAATCCTACTTTTGAGGGGGCGTGTTCGCAGAGCTAGGGGGCGGTTCACGGAGCTACTGCAGCCTGCCAATTGTAGGAGAGGGGGGAGGGTGGCTGCATGCCAATCTGAACTACCTCCAATCACCTTCTTAAGAAGGCAGGACAACAGGAGGGACAACAGGCAGGACAACAGGAGGGACAACAGGCGGGAAGACACTCCCCCGCTCCAAGCGCGTAGGCAGAGGCAGAGGCGGCGGCAGAGCCTCTGCGTGCAATGTAGCTCAGCCTTTACTCCTTGTGTAAGCATCAGGCTGGCTGCAGATCCACTTTCTTGTTCTATGGCAGTCGGATGCCATGGCAAAGTCGGTGCTGAGAAATGCGCAGTCTCCAGTGTCTCCTCTCACCTCCAACAACCTGCAGCAAAAGCAGCAAGTCAAACCAGGCTAATTCACAGGCAGGGGAAGGGAAGACATTCAAAACCATATAAGTCGGAGCAAAGGTGTATTGCAGCTCATTCCTTAAAGATGTTGTGTTCAATTCCCAAAAACCTCTACCGTCTGCTTAATTCATATTTAGAATACAGAGTTATCAGATGATATACTTCAAAGTACTATCTATCATGCAGTTTATTTTGCCAAGACTGAAAACATGAGCTTAACTGAAAGCAGATTTATGGAGGAAACGTCCATCACAGGTTACAAGTCATGATGGGGATAAGCAACCTCCTGGTCTTAGTAATAGGCTCTCTCTTAATGCCAGATGTGGCAAGAGGATACAGGTATCTTGTTGTCTTGTATGCTCCCAGAGACATCTGGTGGGGCCACTGTGAGATACAGGAAGCTGGACTAGATGGGCCTCTGGCCTGATCCAGCAGGGCTCTTCTTATGTTCTTATCTCATTCCTTCATGTACAATCCAAAAATGTACAATCCATCATTTACTCAAATCTCCTTGCAACCTCCCCTAGAAGTTACCCTCCTGAGTAAAGTAACATACAATGGCATGGGCCTCTCTCCCTGTCCTTATCCGATTCTAATATTCAGACACCGATATCGGCAGTTGTGAGAGAGTGCCCAATCTGTCTCAACTAAGACCCATCGGAGTGAGTTGCCAACCTGGCCCTATTTTGAGATTCCCATCCCAGAGGCCTGAAGCTGAAAACCAAGGACTCACATGGCATTGAATTCTGTCCCGTCGGCCCATTTCCAGGTCTGGTGAGGGTCCTTCCACAGTCCAATCCAGTGACCGACAGCACCCATGTAAGTGTAACGGAGCAAGAATGCCTGAGATGCACACAAAGATAGATTCAGAACAGCGAAACCACACCACCCTGGAAAGGGCAAGCCATCATGCATGCCATGCCAGCACACGCACCCCCAATGTGCAGAATAGATGTGCCCTAGGTGGCTGCGGGGCTTGTTTTTCTGATGCACAAAGAAAATTACTGTATATGGAATTGGTGCATGTGGAATGTGTGGTTTTTGCAATACTTCTCTTCCTTGGCCACGATCCCCATTCAGAACCCCCCCCCCCCCGTCCTCCCTCTCTTCGTGGCCCCCAGATGTTGTAGTGTAGGGGTTGAGTCAGAGGCATGCTTGACCTTCCTCCTCTGCATGCAGATGAATTATGCTGGAGTGACTGATGGACCTTGCGGAGGACACTCAAGAGCTCTCTTCTCTGGTTCTGAACAGGAAGGTTGCCCTGGGAAACCTCCCAATCAGTCCCTCCACCCAATGAACTTTTTTAAAATTATTATTATTATTATTATTATCTAATGATTAAATGGCTCCCTGTCCCAAAAGGGCTCACAATCTAAAAAAGATGCAGAATACCACCAGCAAACAGCCACCAGAAAAGAGACTGTGCTGGGGTGAAAGGGGGGGCAGTTACTCTCCCCCTGCTAAATATAAGAGGAGCACCAATTGGAAAAGTGCCTCTTGCCCAGGTAGCAGGGGTATTGATACTGGAAGAAGCTTCCTGCTTGGAAACAAGGAGGGGAGCCCATTTTTTTTTTCAAAAGGGGGTTTCCTTCAGGGGAACCCACTTCCTTGGTTGAAGAACAGAATTGCAGAAAATGTGAGAAAAACCCACCATTCCACTCAATGAGCGTAGTCCCCAGTGTGAGATGGGAGACATGAATCTGCTGTTTCCTCAGTCGGACGCAGTTCCTGTGTGCCTTGCATAGTGTTGAAAAATAGTGTATTGACTATAGTAATTTTGACTATATATGCAACGTTCACCTTACGCCCTGAGTTTTGAACCAAACCACCATGCAAGATGCAACTTCACTGTACAATATATACCCGAAGTATCCTGCCCTGAGAAAGGCAAAACCTCCGGGAGAAACTCATGCCCTTTTTGGCAGGCAAGTGCCGCTGAGATTTCTGTAGACCCAGGAAGTCTGCTGAGAGATGACTGGCAGTGCAGGAGGACGGACAGGTGCAGCTTGTGCTTGAAGAAAGCCTTGGATTGCACTGAGTATGTGGTTGCAAATGATCCCACATGATGAATTGAAACCAAGAGATGTGACTCACGGGTGTATTTTCCCAAGAAACTGCTGCATGATTGGGCTGGGCTGGGCCTTATAAATGCTAGCAAAATCTAACTGTTGCAGCCAAGTTATGCTGCCCTCTGCTGATCATAATCAAAATGACTAGTTCAGTTACAGGTTGGCTGCCACCAGCTGTCTGTTGCAACATTGTAATATCTGGAGCTAGTATTGTCAGCAGTCAGATTCGGAGCCTGACGACGAGGAAGGGCAAGCTGGACCAGTACTGGACCCAGACCCAGGCTCCCAAACCAGGGTGAAAGCCCAGGAGCCCCAGGAACAAGAGCGCTCGACCTGCAACCCCTGAGCCAGACCCCTAGCCCAGTCCATACATACCCCCGCATGCCTTCAATCATGCCTGCTCAGAGGTGCTGGGCAGGAAGAACTGGCTAAACAGGAGGAGTGCAAAAAGACTGCAGGCCAGAGGCTGCCCCCCTAAGACACCTCTCTCTCTAGACTGTGGGTGCAGAGCCTGGGAGGGACTGGCTAGGCGTCAGGGCATTAAGGCCTCAGCTGAGCTCTGGATCCCCTCAGAGGAAGGTGTTCACTCAGAACTCTACGGTTCTGCATGATGATGTGTGATCTGGCCTTGGCCCTGTCACTCCTTGGACCCCAAAGAGGGGCCTTGTGGAGAAGACCGTCCAAGCAGACCACACACACACACACACACACACACACACACACACACACACACACATTCATATTCAAAAAGCTACACAGTGTATTTTAACTAAATAATCAAGAAATACCAATTAGGAGGGCCAGCATGGGGGTGGGGTGGGGGTGAGGTGGGGGTGAGGAATGGGTAAAGATTAGTAGGCCCAGAAGGGCCCAGTCCAGGCTGCAAGCCCATTACCATGACTACCACAATGGAAGGGTTTTTTCCGTCTCAAAATACTGTGCAGTAGAGGGAGCTGCGATTGGGGTCAAAATACTAAAGGCTGCAATTCTATATACACATTTATCTGGGAATAACTAAGACCCACTGAATTCAATTCAATTCACTTCTGAGTAGACGTGCCTAGGTTTGCACTAAAGACTCAACAGACTCCTTGCCCCTGCTGTGCTTTTCCCACCCACCCACCCCTCGTCTTGCTATTTAGAAATTTCTCAGCTATTTTCTCAGCTTGCTATTTATTTCAGAGGCAGCCCCTGAGCGCTCCTGCTGTAGGAGAAGGCCTGGCACTCTCCACTCCCCACTCCCTGCCCCTCCTCAACTACACCGCTAGACTCAATAAGCTGCACTTACTGAAATTCCCTCTTGGAAGGCATTGTGGAAGGCACAGTAACTCTGTCAGTCTTTTCATCATTAGTCTGTCACACCTGGTCATCCTAGGACTATCCCAGTCTATCTTGCAGGTCCTTGTCTCTCTTTCACTCAACACTCTCCCCAAATCCTGCCCTTCAATATCCACCCTGAACCTTTTGGAAAAATCCAAATGGCCAACAGCCAGAAGGGCAGATTCTCCATACCAAGTTATTATGATACAGCAAGTCACATCCAGGAGTCTTCATTGGACTTGTTTCAGGGGCAGTATAGATGGCCCTTAGCACCCGAGGGAATAATTCTCTCACATTCCTAAGATCTTCTCAAATGTATTCAATGATCTCACCTTTTCTGTCTCGCTCTCTATTACGACCAGGGAAGACCCATGCAAAGCGCAAAAACTCTGGCTAGAAGTCCAGCTTCTTTCTTCTTCTGAGAAAAAGTAGCATTTCCCTTCATAGTTCAGCCAGCCGGTTGGGCATGCTAGAAGTGAGGGCACGGCAGGGCACTGCTGGTCAGATTTCTGCACTGAAATGAGAAAGGAAAAGTTTCCCTTTGATCTTGGCGCATGCTGCGCTCTTTGTGTGGATCAGAGGGATCAAATGGACCATTGTACCAACCCCATTACTATATGGCAGTGTGGTGATCCAGTGCAGAGATGTGGGGAGGAAGCAAGGAGCATAACTTGAGTGGCCATCAGAGGCAAGGAGAGATAAGGTAAAGGCTCCCCTTGCTCGAAAGCCAGTCGTGTCCGACTCTAGGGTGCGGTGCTCATCTCCGTTTCAAAGCCGAAGGGTCAGAGCTGTCCGAAGACGCTTCTGTGGTCATGTGGCTGGCATGACTAACGGAACACTGTTACCTTCCCGCCAAGGCGGTACCTATTAATCTACCGGTACTTGCAATTTCTTGCTTTCAAATTGAGCCAGGATGGTGTAGTGGTTTGGGAGTCGGACGTAGACCTGGAAGATCCAGGTTCAAATCCCCGCTCAGCCACGAAGCTTCCTGGGTGACCTTGGGCCAGTCACTATCTCTCAGCCCCGCCTACCTCATAGGGTTGTTGTGAGGACAAAAGGAGGGGAGGAAATATGTACACCACTCTGAGCTCCTTGGAGGAAGGGCGGTATAAAAATGTAAATAAATAAATTGTTAGGTTGGGAGGAGCTGGGAATGAAGATGGTAGCTCACACTGTCCAGCGGCACTCGGGTCTCGAACTGCTGTCCTGTCTACCTTCCGGTCTGCAGTTCAGCGTTTTAACCACTAAACCACCGTGGCTCATAAGGAGAAATACATCTTGGCAGAAAGTAACAGGCAAGTCCTTTTTCAAAAAAGAGGAACACTACTAGTGATGGATTTATTTCATATTATTATGAAACCTCATATCTTTATATGACCTTCATATATTAATAAACCTCATATTATGCCCTCATATCTATATAATCTGTTACCCATGGACTGTGTATACATTTATGCCAGGCAGCGCCTCTCAGGTCACCCTTGCCTGCCCACATCAACTGTTACCAGCAATGCATTATGGACTTTTTTCTGTTAATATACCGTATTGTCCCGAGTATAAGACGCACCTGATTATAAGATGCACCCTTAAAGTTTGGTGCTATTAAAAATTTTTAATTAAATCACTGGCATTAAATTGCAACAGCCTGATTCTAAGACGCACCCCTGATTTAAAAACTTAAATTAGGAGAAAAAAGTGAGTCTTATACTCAGACCATTTTTGTGATGCAAACTTGGTGCAGCAAGGAACACCTCATCTCATTTTTGGGATTCTAAATGTTGCACGGAACACAGCGTATCAGACTTGGCAGGCTGTCTCCAGAAAACAACAGAAACTATCATTGTAGCATGGATATTTTCAAGACTAGACACGAGGTAGAATTTATAGATTAAAAGTCATGTAAAAAGATTAATTTTTTAAAAAAAATGCGTGAAAAATTCCAGCGACTTTAAAAATACATAGAAATAGACACGATTAAAATCACCAAAATCAACACGTGTTTAAAAAATTCCAAGTCCAATGTTTTGTCCTAAGCTAAAGACATTGTCAAGGACACACAGTACCAGGCTGTGCGAGATGGAGATGGATAGCAAACTATCATTGCTATCCTATCCCTTTGTCTCTCAACCCCCCCCCACTTCCCCATCTTGGCTAAGGGATTGGGGTAAAAGAGGGGCAGCCCAATCCTATGCTCCCCCGGCGTAGGGTGGGCCCATGCTGCATCCTATCCGGGGAAGGCCATGGCTGGAGGTCTACTCATGCCCGCTTTCCCCAGGTAAACACCCAGCCTGTGCAATGGGGCTGCTTGGTTCTACGTCAGCTCTTTAGCTGGCGTAGGACTGAACAGCCCTGTCTCAGGGCAGGAGGCCTGGGAGGGGGTATATAGGATATGCCGTCCGCCACGGATGTCGGTCCCACCCCCTCCGAGGCCTAATCCAAACCAGACCCGCCATGCCTCCCTAGCAGAACTGAGAAGAAGAAGCCACAAGGAAGCATGTCTTGCATTGACCTTGGAAACCAAACTGCTGAAATCAAAGATGGGTGAATGAGTGGCAACACCACAGAAACCTCATTGACCTAGAGGAGAGTCAGAAAACTCACCTGGCCACATCTTGCTGATGATGGTGCTATGCATAGCACCAGGTGCTATGAATACAGTGATAAACAGCAGGACCATTTTCAACCAGTCATGGTGATTTTCTGAAAAGAAACAACACACAAATGGTGCTGGTGCTATGCATCACAATCTCTGTAGGGAGGGAAAAGAGAATATTTCTTTCTTTCATTCATGTGGAACTGGCATGTTTCTATTCTGGCCACATGAACAAAAATGCCTAACTAAAACCTTCACGGTGGTGATTTCACACAATCAGTGATGTTACCAAAGGAGTTGATGTGGGGGAATTATTAACAAATGTTTCCTTCTAAGAGACACAGGGGGACCAGCCCTTGCAGTAGGATCCAGAGAAAATATGATTAAAATGAAATACACAGCTCTGATAAAAAGGGTCTTGAACTTGTTGAAGATCAATGTAGTGCAGAGAACCCAACTCCCTCAAGAGAGAGAGAGAGACTAATAGCACAACACCAGAACCAGGAGACATCCACTAAAATGGACTGGTGGGAGTTAGAACAAACAAACAAAAGGAAATATCATAGAACGAAAGCTTTCATGGCCAGCTACTAGAATACAAGACACAGGTTTTATGGGTGAAGTAGCCATGTAATTAAATATAAATACAACCAACGTTTCGTCTTATTTCCTAAGACATTATCTAGGTCTAAACAGCTTGGCTGTTGGGATGGTACAAAAAATGTTGGTACCATCCCAACAGCCAAGCTGTTTAGACCTAGATAATGTCTTAGGAAATAAGACGAAACATCGGTTGTATTTATATTTAATTACATGGCTACTTCACCCATAAAACCTGTGTCTTGTATTAAAAGGAAATATTTTTTTTACATAGCATGTAATTAATCTGTGGAACTCCTTGCCACAGGATGTTGTGATGGCACCTGGCCTAGATGCCTTTAAAGGAGATTGGACATTGTAAGTGGGTGAAGTGATTTCATGGTTCAGCAAGGGGCTTGCACCTTGCCTGTAACCCTTGGTTCAGGGTACAGAGAAAACCACTCTTCAGCTACAGTCTTTTACAAACCACAGGAACATTTCCCCCTTCTTTTTCCTTCAACCCCCCAACTTTCTTCCCTTTCCCTTCTTTCCCTTCAGCCTAAAAGCCCCATGTTCCTAACCCTACACCTCTCTGGGAAACCTACACAATTTCCCTATGTCCTTTGTCTCTCCCCCCCCAAAAAACACTCAAGCCATTGCATCCCCTTTTTCTTTTTTCCTCTCTCTTCCCCTTTCCCTGCTTTATAGCAACAACTTCCACATAGGGACCTAGTGGTGGGCATTGGGGGGTGCATGGCAGAGGTGTCAGGCAGTGGATCACCCTCTGCTGCCCCGTCACTGCTGCCGCCGCCGCCACCACAAGGCTGCCTCTCTATCTATGGACGTTCATTCTACAGTATATGCTTTGAATACTTATAAAGGGCCATAATGACTCCCTCTTTAGAGGCCTTTCGGCGGGGCCTTAAGACGTTTTTATTCAGGACTGCTTTTAATGTCTGACATGGTGGGCTGACCTTTTAAGAAATGGTTTTAATATATATAAATGCAGGTGACCCACTGGGGTTGTTTATTTTTAACTTAAGTGTTTTAATTAATTATTTTAATGTGTTTATTAATTGTTTTAATGTGTTTATATGTATTTTAATATGTTGTAAGCCGCATAGTCAGGGCGATGGTGTTCCCAGTAGCAATGTATGGCTGCGAGAGTTGGACCATAAGGAAGGCTGAGCGCCGACGAATAGATGCTTTTGAACTGTGGTGCTGGAGAAGACTCCTGAGAGTCCCTTGGACTGCTAGGAGATCAAATCAGTCAATCCTAAATGAAATCAACCCTGACTGTTCCCTGGAAGGACAGATACTAAGGCTGAAACTCAAATATTTTGGCCACCTAATGCGAAGAGAGGACTCTCTGGAGAAGACTCTGATGCTGGGAAAAATTGAAGGCAAAAGGAGAAGGGGAAGGCAAAGGATGAGATGGTTAGACAGCATCACCGATGCAACGAACATGAAAATGAGCGAACTCAGGAAGATATTGGAGGACAGGAAGGCCTGGCGGGATGTGGTTCATGGGATCACGAAGGGTCGGACACGACTTAACGACTGAACAACAGCAAAAGCCGCCTTGAGTGCCCTCGGGAGAAAGGCGGGCTACAAATTCCTAAATAAAATAAATAAAATAAATAAATAATGAAAGCCAGGTGCCAGGGGGCCTCCCATCCGAAGCTTGGATAAGAATCAAATTGCCTTGAGGATAACATGTTGTGTCCAGGTGCCCTGACACCTGTCGCTGAGGCTCTCTCTACATGGTCATTCCAACCTACCTTGAATTGCTCTGCGAGGGGCCTCCATTTTTTTTTATGTCTCCACTGGCGGTTTCTTCAGACTTCTACTTAAAGAAGAACATAAGACAGTTGCTTGGTCCAAATTACACACAGGTATTATCATACCTGCCAACCTAGCAGTTTGAAAGCAAGAAATTGCAAGCAGATTAATAGGTACCGCCTCGGCGGGACGGTAACAGCGTTCCGTGTGCCTCGGCATTGAGTCATGCCGGCCACATGACCACAGAAGCGTCCTCGGACAGTGCTGGCTCTTCGGCTTCGTAATGGGGATGAGCACTGCACCCTAGAGTCAGACACGACTGGACTTAACTGTCAAGGGAATACCTTTTTTTATTATCATACTACCAGTTTTATTTTTCATCCCTTTCCTAAGAATCCTTAATGCAGAATTTGCCTCTTTCAATGCTGCTGTGCGCTGGTCACTGACCCAAGAACGATTCACGGTCAGTTCAGATTCCATCTGTGAAGCTGCCTCCCCCCCCCCCCCCCGGGCTTCTTTCCATGTATAATGAACCCAATTTACTATTTCATGACCCATTCACCTAGCTTGAAGAGATCTTTTCAGAGCTATTCACCATCTGTTCGGGTTTTCACAGTTCTGGGTGTCACCCTTAAATGTGACCACACACACACTCTTCAGGAATGATGGGGAAAACTGACTGTAAGGAGGACTATTGTCTATTCTTTATTATAACATTGCTATGTAACACAGACATCAGGAAAAGATGATGGCGTCACCATTAGCAATGAGACTGTAAAGTGAAATGGAATCTGCATGTAAAGGAGCAGCATACTTTCAAATGTTAGGGTGATAAGGATGAGTCTTTTTAAATTATTTTTTTAATTTAATTGAGATGTTTGCATATAAATCAACATTTTTTCATTTGTTTAAGTTTCAGTTCTAAATAGTTTTTTAAAAAAATGGTTTAAAGTCAAATAAAACATGGCACACTTATCTCTTCAAATTCTCTCTCTCTCTCTCTCTCTCTCTCTCTCTCTCTCTCTCTCACACACACACACACACACACACAGAATTAAAACCTGATTTTTCTATGCAAGGAAAACATAGGAGAAAATATTTGGCTTTGAGATCAAACACTGTAAATACAACACAAGAAGCGAGGAACCCAAGATGTCTCACAGCCTCCATTCTACTTTCAAGAGATTTTCGAGGCCTTCTAGAGTCAATCCCTTTCTCTTACAGACAAAAAACAAACAATTAAAAAACTTCAGACAAAGAAATACAAGGTGATGAATTACCTCTCCACTATAAAAAATGCCAGAGTCTCTCCAAAACTGTTCTCTGCGATAGCCTTAGGCTGCCTCCCACTCTTCTTCTCTCTTAATTAGGTTAGTTAGGGCAGTCCTTACTTTTTGATTCACCTCCTGGAGATTCCCTGCCTGGGAAAACCAATTATTGCTAAAGAGTAAGACTGAAACTAGCCACATCCTCTGCTTAGCCCAGTTTACATTCAGCTGCTACTGCAAGTCTTCCTGTCCCATCAGCTCCCCAACATTCTCTCCTTCTACACTTGTGATCAGTGGTGTCGCTAGGAGGGTGCGGGGGGTGAGGACCACACCAGGTGACACCCTTGGGGCGTGTGACACCACTAGTGGCCAAAATTGTGAAAACATTATATTTATGAATAATACCATCATGTTATATAGTCGATGTGTAATTTCATGCAGAATGCAATGTGAAAACCATATCTGTATTCTATCAAAGGATATGGTCAAATAACCAGAAACCGAAAACACAACTGCCTTATGTAACAAAAAGTGGATTTCCTCAACTCAAAACAGACCAATGAGACTGACTGATCTGAGAGCCAAGTTGGTTACTGTTTTTTGGGGGGGGTGACCTATACTGTTATATATTAAAATTAAGTTAATGGGGGTGACGCCATGAGTTACCGGACAGGGTGATACCAACCCTAGTGACATAAGAACATAAGAAGAGCCCTGCTGGATCAGGCCAAAGGACCATCTAGTCCAGCTTCCTGTATCACACAGTGACCCCACCAAATGCCTCAGGGAGCACAAGACAACAAGATACTTGTATCCTGTCGCCACTCCCTTGCACCTGGCACAAAGAAAACCTACTCCTACAACCAGGAGGTTGCTTATCCCCATCATGGCTTGTAAGCTGTGATGGAATTTTCCTCCATAAATCTGTCCAATCCCCTTTTAAAGGCATCCAGGCCAGGTGCCATCACCACCTCCTGTGGCAAGGAGTTCCACAGATGAATTACACGCTGGGTAAAGAAATATTTTCTTTTGTTTTAATCCTCCCTCCACTCAATTTGAGTGGATGTCCCCTAGTTCTAGTGTTGTGTGAGAGGGAAAAGAACTTCTCTCTATCCACTCTCTCCATGCCATGCATAATTTTATATGCCTCAATCATGTCCCCCCTCAGGCGCCTTTTTTCTAGACTGAAGAGCCCCAAACGCTGTAGCCTTTCCTCATAAGGGAGATGCCCCAGCCCACTAATCATTTTGGTCACTCTCTTCTGCACCTTTTCCAGTTCCACTATATCCTTTTTGAGATGCGGCGACCAGAACTGAACGCAATACTCCAGATGCGGCCTTACCATCGATTTGTACAAAGGCATAATGATATTGGCCGTTTTATTCTCAATCCCATTTTTAATGATCCCGAGCATGGAATTGGCCTTCTTCACAGCCGCCGCACACTGGGTCGACACTTTCATCGACCTGTCCACCAGTACCCCAAGATCTCTCTCCTGATCCTAATCTGTAGAAATACATAGTCCTGCCTGATGGGCATCTTTTGTAGAACCCAGTTCAGCCCAACCTTGTTTTTCCCTATTCACCTCTGGGGTTCCTCGTGGGGGTGATGCGCTGAGCTCTCGCACTGGGTGACACCAACCCTAGTGACACCACTTCACACCTTCTGCTGCTTGTGCTGTAGCCACATGGCTTCCCTGTCCCAAACCAAAGCCGCATGCTGGCTCTCATTCCTGCAATAGTCTTTGCTCCCTTGTCCTCACCTCACCCTCATTTCCTTTCCATTTCTGTTGCTTTGCTTCACCTGCACCCCCAAATCCCACTGCTTCCTATCCTTTCTCTGCAAACCCTACTCATTTTTCCTTCTCTCCTTTTTCCTTCTCTCCTTTTAAGTTCCTCATCATACCTACCTGTGTTTTTCCTTGTTTCTGCTCCCCCCCCCTTTGTTGCAGCTCAAGTTGCAAAGGAACTAAGTGGGAAAGTCGCCAAGGCTGTTCCATGCAAGTGGTTTGTGACCTCAGAGGCTACAACATGTCCCCTTCATAAGACAGATTTGTAAACTAAACTTAATTATGAGCTGAACTCCATGCTAAGCAAATATGAATATGGGTTGAGCAACAAAAGTCTCAAGAGTTAAAGAAGTGCAAACTACCAGAAACGTTTGCACAAAAAACAAACAAACCCAAAATGGAGTCTCTTCTAGAGTTGACAAATAAAACAAAAAGGAATCTAACTCTGTCTCTTTCCTGCTCTTTCACTTTTGATTCAAGATGGATCCAGTTTGGGGCTCAGGGTTCGGAATGACAAACTCGCAATATTCGTCTTCAATGTAAGGATGGGCATTATAGTCCCGAGTTCTTCTTTGAGTAAACTTTTAATCTAAGCTGAAGAAGAACCCCTTTGCTCCCTCCCTCCACCTTTAATGGGCATGCCCACCCTCTTATTCACCTTGCTGATGCTACTGCAATGTTTCCAGCGAAGACAGATGCAGTAGGAGCGGACCCTTGACCCCCCCCCCTTCTCTCCTCTTGCATGTAGAATGTTGCTAGTACAGTACAGCGGGAAATGTATTTCCCCCAGTCCTTCTAGTACCCAATCAGTAGTGTCACTAGGACGCGCGTCACCCTGGGGCAAGGGGCGCGCGTCACCCTAGTGACGCTACGATATCGCGGCGTGGGGGGGCGACCCAGCTCCCCCCCCCCCGCGTCGCCCTCCAGACGCTCCGAGGCCGGCCCGGGAGCCAGCCTCGGAGCGTCCAACCCCGTCGGCACTCCAGGGCCTTCTGAAAGGCAAAAAGCCCTCAAAATGGGTCTGCACATGCGCGAAAATCCGGGAAATACCCGGATGGACGAGCTGCCTGGGCCTTCTTTCAGAAGGCCCTGGAGCGCCGACGGGGTCGGATGCTCCGGGGCCGGCTCCCAGGCCGGCCTCGGAGCGTCCGAAGGGTGTCGCGCGTCACGGAGGGGGCGCGCGCGGGGGGCGCGCCACCCAGGGGCGCCACTCAGGGGCACGCGCGTCACCCAGGGGCGCCCCGCCCACCCCGCCACAC
This sequence comes from Plestiodon gilberti rubricaudatus, assembly GCA_026170595.1. NCBI lineage: Eukaryota > Metazoa > Chordata > Lepidosauria > Squamata > Scincidae > Plestiodon > Plestiodon gilberti. The sequence continues at coordinate 250,242,363 of JANXHW010000002.1, forward strand.
TCCAGCGACACCCCTGTACCCAATATGCTCTCGTCTCATATCAAGTGTCAGAAATGAGAAGAGGAGGGAGAAAAAGTGAGATACATGAAGATTTTCTCCTGCGCCACTGTCAGAGCAGCTGTAGATGCAGAGAGAAAAGCAGAGAGCACCACAGTGATGACACCATTTGAGCAGCAACCAGTTGATGCTTGGGGGCCCACATATGGGGTTGGGGCTCATCGGAGTGTAGAGACCCATGGAAGGGCTTGGCTATCAAGAGTTCTATCATTTAGAAACTCTTCAAGAGGCAAAAAAAAGAGGATGTTAAGAGTTCTCCCTTTCTGCATTCCAAACCCTGCCCAATGTTAGCCTGGGGAGCTTTCCCTGTTTACATGTGATGGAGCCTGGGTGGGGAGCAGGAGATCCCTACAGACAAGTAGTTAACATCTTGGTGACAATGATGAGCCTTATTTTTTATTATACAAGGATAGGATTGATTGGCCATGCTTTTTGCTCTCTTGTTTATCATCTCAACAGAGCAGAGTTCAGAGAAGGAAGCTAACGAAAGAAAGGGTGTTGGCTTCTTTGGCTTGTTTGCATCACTTGGGCAAACAATTTTGCTAGCCATTTTTAAATGCTGTGTTTGTTCACCCTGATAGTGATATCTGTTGTGAGAAAAGGTTGGGAGGCAACAATGGACTCTTGGCTGAGGGCCTCCAAAACCATGCAAGTAAACCTGCTATTAATGAACCAGCACCCAGGGGGTCTGCTCCATCCTGACTGTCTGAAGTCAAAAGATCTTATCGTACTTCTATCCTGCCCTTCGTCCAGGGAGCTCAGAGTGGCACACAGAAGAACACTTCATCCCTCCATGTTATCCTCATGACAAGCCCTGAAGGAGATTGGATCGAGAGGCAGTAACAGTCTGGCACCCTGTCACTTCACAGCAGATTGAACCTGGCCTCTCAGCCCTAGTCTTGCACCCTAAGCCTTACACCGCACTGGCTCTCCTTTCCTATAAGCCTCTGGCCCACCTTTCTTCACCACAACTCAAGGCAGCACATGTAGGGGTCTGAAGCCGTCTCCCCCCTCCAAGCACTGAGCAGACCCAGACGTACCTAGCAGGAGCAAGGCCGCTGTATCCTGTGCCTTCAGTGCAGACAATGCTCTGCAACTCGCACCTTAGGTATGTGGCAGTGTCTGAACTGGAGGGGAGGAACAGGAGTACTCTAAGGAGGTCAGGTGCACGAGAGTAGACACTGTTCTCAGAACGAAGCAGGAAGGGGAGAAGAGAAAGCAACTAAGCAACCAAGATGGCATAGAGGCGGCCAGCCTAGAGAGACTTCAGCCCCAGCCCACAATTCCCCCGGAATTCCACTTCTGGAGCAGGACAGTGTCACAGAATATGAAAGGTGGGAGACACCTGCAGCCGCTATTCCACTGCGGAATAACCCAAGACTTTGGGGGCACTTGAGGCAAAAGAAAAGAAACCTCTTCAAAAATTTCCCTCACACATCATATGCTTGATACACTTCTCTCCCCCCCCCCCACTCAAGTTGTTGATTGATGTACACAAAGAAAATAATAGAGGTTCTGGGGAGAGCACAGAATCAGGAAACTGTGTTCAGAGGAGTATGAAACTCCATTTTCCATAGCAGACTCTTACTCCTACTACTATCTTGTCATTCACTCACCAAACTCCAAGAAGACCACGTGACATCTGTGCCAAGTCAGCCAAGCCCTTTCCTGGCCCGCTCTCCTCCTTCCAGCAAATCCTGGGTCTGTGGGCCTGCTGCTGCTGCTGCTGCTTCCCCACACAGACCTCAGGCTGGGCTCCCTGCAGACTCACTCAGGGCTGCCTGTGCTGTGCTGTTGCTGGGATCTTTCCCTGCCACAGCAGCTGCTTTAGCTGACATTCTCCAAGGGAAACTCTTCCTGACAAAACCAAGGAAAGGCTGACTGCAACTCTGTGGTAAGTGATAGGAACTCACCAAGAAAGAACAAACTACCCCGTATTGCCCCGAGTATAGGACACTCCTGATTATAAGCTGCACCCTTAAAGTTTGGTGCTATTTTTAAAAAAATACATTTAACTTTTTTTTAACTTAAAGAAAATATACACATTAGTAGAACAGTAAAACAGTACAGCTTTAGTACAGTTAAAGGCATAGGCACCCTGTCCCTTATTGAATCTGGGCACCCTAGTATTAGTAGTCTTCCCAGATCCAAAGGGGGACAGAGTGCCTACCTTTAACCTTTGGAATTTGGGCAGGTGCAGCTTTTTGCACCCTTTCATGATGATGAGCTGCACCTGCCCAAATTTCAATGGTTAACAGCACAATCCTATGCATGTCTATTCCGAAGTAAGTCCCATTGCATTTAATGGGGCTTACTCCCAGGAAGGTGTGCATAGGATTGCAGCCTAAAGGTTGGCACTCTGTCCCCCTTTGGATATGGTAAGCCTATGCAGGAGCTCTTGCTCTCAACTTTCAAACTGCAGGATCAATAAATACCTTAGTTTCCACAGAGTCCTGGGGCTGGAACTTAAGGGTTAATTTTTTCAAATGCCTCTAAGGCTAGAGGTTGCTAGAGAGATCCTGGCCATTTAGCGATTAAGAGCTGAAAACACAGCTTTTGCAGTTTAAAAAAAGAAAAAGCTTTTTACCTTTGAAAGAGACTTGGATTGGAGAGGCTTGAAAAAGGGACGCTTTGCAGAAAACTCTAGGCAGAAAATGCTAGACTTTGATTGTAGGCCGCACCCCTACTTGAAAAACTTGCCTTAGGGGACAAAAGTGAGTCTTATACTCAGGTCAATACGGTATTCCCCAACAGGAGGACGGGATCAAGGAAACTCATCTGTTACTAAAACAAGCAAGTTCCAAGGTATCTGTTCCAAGGCAGTATCAAGAAGGACCTGCTGTAGCACCAGCAAATATATTCTTCCTTTTCCTCTCCTAGGCTTACCAGATCTCCAACCGGGACAAAGTGCTAGACCTTTAGGAGAAGGAATGTGGGCAGGTGTAGCTTGTTAAACCTTAGAGCACAATCCTAGGCATGTCTACACAAAAGCCAGCCCCATTGTGTTCAGTGGGGCTTGCTTCTGAGTAGACATACCTAGGATTGTGCTCTAAGGTTTAACAAGCCTAGGATTGTGCTCAAAGGTTTAACAAGCCTAGGATTGTGCTCTAAGGTTTAACAAGCTACACCTGCCCACATTCTTTCTCCTAAAGGTCTAGCACTCTGTCTTGGTTGGAGATCTGGTAAGCCTACCTCTCCCCTCCTCCCACCCTCCCGCTGCCTTCCCTCTGTTTACCAGTTTAGAAGGTATTCGTCTTCAGCAGCAAAGTTCTGCACTGCGAGGAAGAGTATGTGCTTGTCAAAGCTTGAGTCAGCACCGGAGGCTTTCCTGTGGAGAATGTTGTCACAGCATGCTCCTCCCTCCACTGACTGCTACAGAAGACAGAGCTGGTTGTTGCAGAAAGACAAGACTATATTTGCCCTGGCACAAGTTACCAAGGGTGCTGTCACCTGTGAGTGAACATTCCTTTATTACACTGGTTGGCAGTCAAACTGCGGTCCAAGTGTCCAATGACATCACTTTATGGCTGCTTACTTTCAAGATATTGGGAGTAGCTAGTTCCCCTTGGACTTCATCCAGATTTGACTATTATGATTGTTCTGACCATATGTGCTGCATGCCCACGACTCAATCCAAAAACGTCAACATGATAAGCCACTATATTACTTTGCAGGGGCTAAGAACAGAAACACCGTGCTTGTACCGTATTGTCCCGAGTATAAGACGCACCTGATTATAAGACGCACCCTTAACGTTTGGTGCTATTAAATTTTTTAAATTAAATCACTGGCATTATTGCAACAGCCTGATTATAAGATGCACCCCTAGTTTAAAAACTTAAATTAGGAGAAAAAAGTGAGTCTTATTCCAGGAATTAAGCAGCTGCAACATCCTTCGGTCCAACCTTCAGCGTGGTTTCTCTTTACCGTAAAGCAAGGGTGGGGAACCGGCGCGAGCCTGGACCCGATTCCATTTGGTCCGGCCCTCTCACCTCACCCGGCTCTATTCAAACCTTCCTGGCTGTTAGAGACATGCGCATAACAGCCGGGTTGAAAAGGGGTCGCGCGACTCCTTCTCAACCCGGCTGTTCTGCGCATGTCTCTAACAGCCGGGAGGGTTTGAAAAGGAGTCGGGCGAGGTGAGCGCAGCTCCGCATGGCGGCCGCGCGCGCTCACCTCACGCGGCTCTATTCAAACCTTCCTGGCTGTTAGAGACATGCGCATAACAGCCGGGTTGAAAAGGGGTCGCGCGGGTTGAAAAGGGGGCGGCTGAAGAGAAGAGAAGGTGAGAGCGATGGGGGTGGGCGCTTACCGAGTGGGTGGGTGGGTGCGAGCGGTGGGAGGGAGGGAGGGAGGGAGGGAGCGAGCGGTGGGTGGGTGGGTGGGTGGGAGGTAAATTCGTGCGCGCGCGCGTGGGGGGGGGGGTAAATCGGCCGGCCTACCGGCCGCCTGAAACAAATAAGGAGAGCGGAGGGGGGGAGGTAAAGAGAGCGGTGGGTGGGTGGGTGGGCGCCCCCGGTGTGCGCGTGCGCCGGGGTACACATTTGCGATGAAGGGGCACACGGCCCGCGGGACATTTTCCCCATGGGAAAATGGCCCGCCATCGCAAATTGGTTCCCCACCCCTGCCGTAAAGAGTAACTCACAAGGAAAGACATGTGAACAAAAGAAGGGAAACACCCTGAAGTTTCTTTGGCAGGATGGTTTTATTACTCAGATGTGGAATGAATCCTCTTTGCGGGATCCTTCTCCACCGCCTGTGGCTAATGGTCGAAAGATCCCAGGACTGGCTTTGGAGTGGGGCTGTGTCACATCATCCGTCAAATAACTGTCATTTGAGGGGCAAAAATGAAAATGCTTTTAGTTCCAAATTTGGCTAAGTTCAATTAATGCACTGGACTTCTTAGGAAATAAATGTAACCCCCTCAATTGTGTTCACAAACTTGCCTTTATTTTAGACTACTACAGGAACTTAAGGTTGTCAATAGGTTCTTCCTAGAAATTGCAACTTTAAGCAAAACGACTTATAATGAAACCAATTTTACCATAGGCTAATTTATAAATGTAAACATTTCCAAGGCATTTCTTCATCAACTTTAAATGAAACAATTTTAAACGAAACAACTTTAAGTGTCCCCACCCCCTGCATGGAAATTAAGGAACAAGCCTTTTGACAATGAACTTCAACAGAAGCATTAGCCTGCCTTATAGACACCCTCCTATTTCCTCCAGCCAACACAGAAAACACCTGTGGGTATTCTTCCCTGTGGGCATTTTTCTTATGCGCATACATGACAGTGGGCTTTTTTCTGTGCGTACTTTTCCTGTGGGCTTTTTTCCTTTGGGCTTTTTTCCCCCCTAGAATCGTTATTAGCCTGCTCAAACAAGGCTGTTTAAACACTGCTCTTCAGGTCATGTCCGATATGCTGCAAGTTCAGTACAAAGTCTTCTTACAAAATGTTCACATGACATACATTATAATCATTTAGCACCAGTAAGCATATTTTTCAATTGTGACAGACTTGCCCACTGGACCTTTTGAAAATCTGCCTTAGGTCTTGTTACGCGTTGAATAATAAATCAGCAACCAGGTGCGAGAGAAACTGGACATCTTTATTACTAAGCACATGTGCTGACTGCTTCCCACGGGATTCTTGTCCTAAAGACATGAGGAGCAGTGCTGAGTTCTGTGTCCCAAACAGTGGCGTCGCTTTGGTTGGGGCGGGGCTGTAAGTATCACTCCGGTCGTAGTCTCTTTACCGAGGGAGCAGGAGGCAGCCCCGCCCCCTCACTGTCAGAGCCAGTCCCCTGCGGAGAAAGCAGCAGACAAGAAACCCTGCCTGCTGCTTTCTCTGCAGCGGACTGGCTCCAACAGTGAGGGGGCGGGGCTGCCTCCTGCTCCCTCAGGTAAAGAGACTACGACCGGAGTGATAATTACAGCCCCGCCCCAACCGAAGCGACGCCAGTAGTCCCAAAGATTCTTATAGTCAACACAAAACAACTTTCAGTAGACAGGCAGTTTGAAAAAGCAAATCCAATTCTTATGGTTACAGAAATACAGAAAGACACGCAATCGACAAGTTACATATCTTATTGACTATTCTCTAACAGCTGCAGAAGCACCGTTCGATGGGGGGCCCTGGTGCCGCTTTGGGGGGTGGAATTTCGTGGGGGAGGGGGCAGAATGTCACGGGGAAGGGGTGGAATGTCACGGGGCGCTTACCCGCTTTTCGTTCCTTCTTCACACCCATCGCAGCTGTGTTTCGGCCCTCCTGCCCACCCTCGCTCCGTTTGGCTCCCAAAAGGAAGCCAAATGGCCTGGGTGCATGTGTGATTGGAGCCGCGCGCTGACATCACAAAGTGGGCGTCGTCGTGTTGGCGGGCCCCCCACATGGGGGCGGAGCAACACAATGACCAGCTGAGGTTTGACGTACATAATCCTTGGAATTTCATTTACATATTCTTACGATGCTTGTTGTTCTGTTCACTACTGTTCAGTTAACCTTCGGCCACAGAAGGGTGTCTCCTAGGTTCCACCCCACTCTTGCTGGCTTCTCCCTTTGACCTCCAGCTCCACCCTGCCAGCAGCCTTGTTTTGTGTCGGGAATGCCCAACAACAGGAGCCTGGGCTTGCCCCACAAGTAGGCTTACCAGACCATCGACCGGGATGTTCTGCCCCCCCCCGTGCTCCGCCACCTTAAGGGGAGATCGCTCCGTCCCGGTCGACGATCTGGTAAGCCTACCCACAAGGCTTTGCGCCGCCACTCATGGTGGCGGCACCTTGACTCGACCTGACCTCCACGTCCTCCAGAGGTGTGAGTCTGAGGCCTGCCACTTTGCTCGCCGCCTTTCCCCCATCACAAAATGGCGGACATTTTGAAATTATTGAAAATTCCTCCCAGACTTCGGACAGAAGGCTGAAATGTAGGATATGTCTGGGAAAAAGAGGACATCTGGACGGTCACCCTGAATCTGCTGCTGATGCAACCCACCTCTCATGGATGGACTGGCAGTGGCTCCACGTTTACTAGAATGCCGAGGGATGTGAGTTGGCCGCACGTATGTTACCAGTTCTTGGCTGTCTGTGGCATCCAGGAATGTATCTCTGCTTGCACAATGCCAGCTGCTTTTACTAATGTTGTGATAAATGGATTGAGTTCTAAACTTTGCCTGTTCAGGGTTCTGCCACTTTTTGCTTATGTTGTCTAAGCATCCTGTATTGATGGAAACCATCTCACATCTTTCAAAAGCGAATTGAACGCTAATTCAGGTCTGCAGGAAATCTCCTAAACACTTTTTTTTTTTTTAAGATTTTACAGACTGCAAACTTTTGGGACTCCTCCTCCCTTCTGTCTTAGCATCTGCCTGATGAAGAATTCTGTAGCATTCAAAAACTCACTGGTGGTGGTTGTTTTTTAAACTTTGTTTTTGGTTGGTCCTAAATGAAGCATTGCTTGGATTGTGGATTTTTCTTCTAATGGGCTAACATGGCTATGAATGATTTTGCAAATCTGAGTCCTGTTATCATTTTCATTCTTTTTTGCAACACAAAACTCAGCTTCAGCCCTTTGAAAGCTGAGGAATTTATACAGACTTGTCAGCTACGTAGCACTTCCTGACTGTGACTCGCATTGGTTGGTCAGCCTGACAGATCTCTGCTCACGAGCTGCAGCTGAATGTCCCTTATATCACACACACCGTCTTCGCCTTCTTTGCTGCTCACAACATGGCACTTGAAAGCGTGTATGCTGAACTCAGCCACCCTTCTGAACCCAGCTCTGCAGGCCTGTTACATCCATCTCAAGTTTTCAGTAAGTTTCAGTGTTGTCAAAAATGTGGTGGAGGTGTCAATCGGTTTCTCTGAATTATAGCACAGAGCAGGGCAGGTCTTTGTGGGCTGAACTATCTTTAGAGCACCTAAAGTCACAGTAGTAGAGTTTTGTCTGAATGTGTCTGAATGTTATCGTGTATGAATGCTAATTTGTTAATGAAAATGCGCTGGAAAATGGACTTTTATGCCAAGGACCAACAACCAACCGTAGGTTAGAAATCAAACAACAACAAGTTCACTGCAAATAAAACAAAAACAGTTTCATTTAGAGCAGCATGAGAAATAGCCAGGTCATCAGTAAACCGACAAACAAAAACCTGCATCATCACAGAACCAACATTCAGATAAGGACATAGTCAGCTAAACACACTGTATATGGAAGGCACGTTGAGCCAAGATGGCTCCTCTTGCAAGATGTCAGGGTGCTAAATGAGCTTCCCGGAGTAAAGAGTTCCACATTCTGGGTCTTGCAACTGAGAAAGAAGAAAGTTCTGCCACATACCGACCAGCTGGCACTTCTACTCATTCGGGGTGGGACAGATGCAATGGCCATATAGAGTTACTTTCGGCAATGGCCAACCAAGGCTTGAGTTTACCTGAAGGTATATTTTCCTTTGACAGCAGCCTTTCACGGCATATGACAAACTGCTTTTGACGGTCACCCCAGCTTCAGCCACGAAATAAGCTTCCAAAATCTCCCTTACGTGTATCATCTTCTCATTCTGCAATTCTATGAATGTCGTAGAGAGAGAGAGAGCGATCATTTTACTGGCTGCGTTTTATTTTTCATCACGGTCATGAAGTAAGCAAAGTAGACTTTGGATCAAAAGGATGTGGGCAGCTGTTTCACCCAAGGAGGTGATTTAGGGTCACCCCTAAGGTACTATTTTCCTCGTATGCACCAGTTGCTATCTGAAAGTGGCGCACGGATGGCAGCATTGATAAGGCAAACTCAATGGATTGCAGAGGTCACACTGAGGCATGATTGGAGACAGGAGGTTTAGAAACCCAAACATCACACGTCAGTCCTTCAAACGCTAGAAATCTGCCAGCTTCAGTGAAATGAACAGCACTTTGATTGGTCAGAATACTTTACGGTTCGTAGCTTGAACCCTAAGGAGAAAGAAAAGCTTGCCTGCCCCTGCTCACTGAGCAAGCAGGCACTTAAAGTGGTGGTGCTCTTATATTTAACATGGGGAGAGCCAGTGGTCCTATTCATCATCATCATAATGTCTGTCTTAGAGCACAATCTTATGCAGGTCTACTCAGAAGTAAATCCCACAGAGTTCAATGGGATTTCAATGAGTACATGGGATTTCACCCTTACAGCACAATCTTGTGTAACTTTGCACCGGTGTATCAGTAGGTGCACTGGTGTAAGTGCACTTATGGTGGTGTAAGTGCACTTACACTGGTGCACCTGCTGTTACACCGGTGCAAAGTTACACAGGATTGCGCTGTTAGGAACTGTTTGCTGGAAGTTGTTTCATGAGCCTTCCTCTTCAAGTTACAGCCTCAGTGGCTGCTTCGTATATAAAAAACTCTTTCAGGAGAATAACCAAACTGCATTTAGTCAGCACTTCCTCCCTGAGATCAGGGCAAGAAAGCAAACTAACAGGTTGATCGTGCTCAATGGAACCTAGTTGCGGTATCTCTGGTGCTTCTAGCAACTATGCACAATTGTTTGATCTGTAGATATACTTCCAAAGCATACAAAAAACCAATGGACTCACCCATCTCTCTCATTGTCTCATGAATTAATGCTATTAACTAGAATCTACGGTAAGTTCTTGTCTCTCCATGTTCTTGCTATTTGATTTGAAGCCATGGGCTAGGACAGTAATTGACAGAGCATACCGTATTTTACCTGGCTGAGGAGACACTTATTCTTTGGAAAATATTGTGGAGGTGAAAAGATCAGGCTCCCTCATTGCATTTCGATGATCCGCTTTGTGCCTTTTTTTTTTTTGCTTCTGTTGCACCAACAGTGACAGTTTTACCTTGAGATACTGTTGCCTCTAAGGCCTCTCTAGCACCAGATTGTTGAACTCTACGTGCCATTTTACAGTCTAACATCTTGCCTTATGCCACAAGCATACAAGGAACAAAGAAGCAACCAGGAAACAATGATTGTCATGGGAATTGGTAATCTGATCTCTGGTTAAATTAAATGTTAGTTCATTTTTGTCACTGAAACCTGTAGAGCATTGTTTGACATGTGCTAATTGTTTTCTGATCAACAGGTAACACTGTTATTATGTTTCAGGATGTACATCTCCGCAGAAATGTCACTTTAGCCTAAATGGCTCTGCTGAGAGAGACCCTGGACCTCCTTCGCTATTATTGGCTGGAGTATTATTATTTCATTAAAAATGTGTATCTTGCTTTAATCATATTAAGTAGTAAAGCTACTAATAGCAAATGTTAAAACAAACCACAGCAATCTCATGGTATTGCATTTTTGTACCTAATGTTATTCATAGGCAATGTGGTCAGTTTTACACAACACTAGCAATATCCTGGACAAGGTTACTCACCCTCAGATTCTCTGCTTTCTTAACAAGGCAAAAATGTCTGTTCTCTTACGGTGCTAGCTAGAAATGCAGTTGACTTTAAGTGTTACATTTATGGCTGGATTCTGAACTATTTTGGCCTCTGTAGGCCACCTTATGATGGTCTTTTTATTTGCATTATAATGTTTGCAGATGTCTCCCAGTGCAGATACCGCTGGCACTGGATTGCTCTCTGGATTGGATGGGCTGGAAATGTCATCCTGGTGGTCACTGTGATAGTGCTGGGTAAGTCTAGAACAGGTGTAGTTATTTGGAACAGACAAGTCCCGAAGTGTGTAATATGGCCTGCAATTGTGTATGTCAGGATCCTCAGGATCCTGGAGCTGCTGGCTAGGAAATCTCATTGACTGCATTGTGTGTTCGCTGGGCTTTTAGCATATACATCATGCTGCTCAATGGCGGGGCAGCAGCCTTCCCTGTAAGCTGTGTGGCAGCACAACTGGGCAGCTGTAATGGAAGCCCTGTGCAGCTGAACAAGCTTGCCATGCAGTAAAATGAGGGGCCATTTCATGCCCACCCTCAACTTCACAGCCAACACTTGTTGAGCTCATGGCTGTGACACACCAAGCACGTCCGCGTGCGTTGCGCCCAGCGACGTCCGCATTTATCTGGTGAGTCTGAACTCTGGCCAGCACACACAGGAGCGCCGGAAGGCACATTCCGGTGCGTGCTAAGGAGACCCATGCTTTAATCTTTTGCTGACTTGTGCCGCGTTCAGTCAATCAGAGTCGATTTGGAACTGTGGGGGCTGGGATGCGAGAGTTTGAAGAGTCTCGATTCTGATAAAAGAGAGGAAGGGAGAGGGGTGGGACAGAACGTCTTCCCTTCTCCATGCGGTTTTCTTTGGTGTGCCTGGGGTTTGTAGCATCGCGTTCCAGCACGTCGTCTGCTCAGGCACCGCACCGGACAAGATGCACACGGACTTGCTTGGTGTGTCACAGCCTTCAGTCTTGGCTGAGCTGTAGGCAGTGGTGGTTGAGCCTCCCTGCCAGTCCTCCTTTGCTCTCCATTCTCGTCATCACTGCCCACTCAGCAGGACCGAAAAAAAAATTAAAGGGAACATTGCTGGGCAGGAGAGGGTCGCTGTGTTCTATGGGATTCCATCCCCCCTCCCCCGGTTTCACTGCCTAATAGTCTACTTGCATGAGCAGATGGAGTGGTCTCAGACTTAGTGTTGAGAGCTATTGGGGTTGGAGGACTTCAACATGCATCAAGGTCACTTCCTTGGACACAGCTCAGGACTTGGTGGTCACCATGGCAACCATAGTCTGTCCCAAACTGCAATCAGCCCTACTTGTTCTGCAGGGCCCGCACACACTGCATCTCAGTGCAGCTAATTAAGTTGGCACTAGGTGAGTGTCCCAGGGATGAACATTCCACAATCAGGGTGCTATCACAAAGAAGTCCCTATCCCCAGTTACCACCCACCTCACCTCTGAATATTGTGGCATCCAGAGTAGGGCCTCTGAAGCAAACCTTAAAGAATGGGTAGGTTTGTATGGGAACAGACCACCAGGAGTGTCATCATCAAGGATTAAGCCAAATCAGGCACTGGCCAAGGATCCACAACCATCAGAAGGCACACCTGCCCAGGTTGATCCCTGAACCTTCAAGACAAGTTGCAGTGGTAGCAACTGTGGTAGTGGTAGGGGAGGGAGACTCTAGAAAGGCAACGAGCCTAGGACCGGGCCTTTTTGGTTAGGGCACCCAAGCTATGGAACTCCCTGACATGGACGACCCACATCACCTCCTCTTTACTGACATTATGTTGCTTGTTTTGCAGTGCTTTGGGCATAGTTTTGTCAGTCTGTGCTCCCTATAGATAAAATTTTCACATTTCCAGTATTTAGATCAACTACACAAGTAACTAAAAGGTGTGGCACTATACAATGTGGGATATGCACCTCTCTGCTTCCATCGGCTCAGGCTTGACCAATAAAATGCTCTAGAAATATCTGCAGACTTACATATTTTAATAGTTTTTTGCAACCTTACCAATAACCTCAGAGGATCCCTCATCTATTAAATAAACCACTTTCTCCTCATCCCCCCCATCCAGATATGTTAGTTAAAATAGATGCAAGAAACCTCCTCTGTGGAAGGCTTTGCAAGGGGCAATAAAAAAGAATATGATTTAGGGACGCAACTGAGTTTCCATCACAAGGGCAAATACAATCGTCATAAGGTACTTGAGAGCATCTGCCTAGAGACACCTGTGAGGGGGTGACATTGAACCTAGCACATGCCAGTGCCCAACATTTCCTGGAGTCAGTTAGAATAACCAAATATGGGGATATTATTAGCCTCACATCTTGCAACGCTACTGGTACCTTGAACTGGTCTGAATTTTACCTTCTAGCCTAAACTGGCCCCATGTGATTACAAGCGCATGTTCTGACCCCTCCTGTTGAGAGACAGTTTGAAGAGTTTACAAAATCCCCCTGCATGTTTACAGAAACTAGCCCCGAAGTGAGGAAAGGGGCCAGGATGATGTGCATGTGACAGGAATACACATTTGTAACTGTGTGAGGCCAGTTCAGGAGAGAAAGAATTGTCTGAAATTCTCTCCTCTTATATTCTCATCCTATCCTTTATGCATTACATCTTCTAGGGCAGGGGTGGGGAACCTATTTGCGATGGAGGGCCATTTTCCCATGGGGAAAATGGCCCGCGGGCCGTGTGCCCCTCCATCGCAAATGGGTCCCCCGGCGCACGCGCGCACGCGCCGGGGGGGCGCGCACACACACACCGCCCCCCTGCTCTCCTTACCTTTTTCAAGCGGCGGCGGCGGCGGCCTCACCTCATGCGCAGAAACAGCCGGGTTCCAAAGGAGTCGCGTGAGGTGAGCGCACCGCGCGCTCTCCCCTCGGTGCGACTCCTTTCGAATCCGGCTGCTTCTGCACATGCGCAGAAACAGCCGGATTCGAAAGGAGTCGCGTTGAGGGGAGCGTGCGCGGGGCCGGCGGGGCTGGCGGAGCCTCCGGTCTGCTCGCGCGGGCCAGACCTGATTGACTCGGGTCCGGTCTCGCGCGGGCCGGACCGGATCGCTCCGGGGGCCGGATCTGGCCCGTGGGCCGCCGGTTCCGGCCCGCGGGCCGCCGGTTCCCCACCCCTGTTCTAGGGCTTTTCTACATGTTTTTCTTTTAAATGCAAGTAATTTAACTGGGCCAAGAGGCACCTTTTAAGCGGTGGTTCTCTTACCTTTATCAGGGAAAGAGTAACTGTCTCCATTCACCCCCGCAGAACATCAGTTTCAGTGGCTGTTTGCCTGGTATTTCTTCTGCATTTTTTGAGATTAGTGAGTCCTTTGGGGGCAAGGACCCATTTATTTATTTATTTATTTATTTAGCTTTGTGAACTTCTTTCTTGAAAAGCAACTTCTTTGTTGAAATAAATAATCTTTATTAATATTAGTAAGCAGCCTCGAGTCTTTGATTAGAAAGTGAGAAAGCCATCTTGGGTTGATTTCACCATGTCAAAATGTCTTCAGTATATCCCCATCATTGCTTGGTTTCCTGTGACTGCATTGTACTGAGAACAGGTTCCAGTGACTGCATTGTACTGAGAACAAGTGTAGATCAGATGTCACAGTGTCGTGGGTGGGGTGCCAAGAAACAACCTGTGGCTGTTAGCTCTTGAGAAGTTCAATGTCTGAGCATTTAAGTTCATGTTCGTTTATTATTTATTTATTTATTTATTTATTTATTTATTTATAGAATGTATACCCCACCTTTCTCCCACAAGGGCAACCAAGGTGGCTTACAATAAAAACATTAAAATACATATATACATTTAAAATCAAGAATTAAAACAGTTAAAACAATTAAAACAAACAACCTCAGTGGGTCATCCACATTTACATTTGTTAAAAGCCATCTGTTAAAAAGCCAGCCCGCCATGTCAGACATCACCATGTCAGTTTATTGTGGATCTGACGTTTACAGTTTGAATATAGGACCTTTGTGAACTGCTGATTGCTCAAGGGTTTTAATGGCCCAATCCTGCGTGGAACTTGCGTGCTGCCCCGGGGCAGGGTGTCACACAAGTGCCGTAAAGCACTTGTGCGACACTTGGAGAGCAAGCAGCAGCTGTGCAGCAGCCTGCACTGCATGCTCCACCGTCTCCCTGGCCCTGCGGATGCTGTTCCATGCCGGTTGGGGCAGGGTGGAGGGAGGGCGGAGGGAGGGCGGATGACCGCCCAGGGCCTGGAGGGGCCAGGGATACTGGGGGCCGAGATCCCCGGTATTCTGAGCTCTCTCCAGGCCTCCGTTGCACCCGCACAAGTGGCGTGAATGTACGCGAGCTCTGGAGCTCGTGTACATTTGAGGAGGTCCATAGGCCGAGGCCGGCCTCCCCTTCTCTGACGACGGAGCTCCAGCCGTCCGCCGGATCCAGGTTAGACAGGATCCGGTGGATGGGGGGGATCGCTGGTGCAGGGAGAGGGCCCATTGGCCCAGCCAGCCTGGGAGGGGGCAGGAAATGGCTTCAGTCATATCCTGACCCCCGCAGGGCAGCTGGGCCATTACACGGCCTCCTCTTACTTCCGCCAGCAAAATTGCTGGCGGAAATCCGAGGAGGCCGATAGGGCCTGGCCCCGGTTACACTCAGGTTACACTAGTCAGGATTGCACCATGAATGCATGTGCTGATCACCTTCTTTGAAGCTTTTCTTATTTGGGCATTCTTCTTTGAAGCTTTTCAGACAAGGCAACTTCCAGATGCGCTGGAGAAATCCTCTGTCACTCAGGGACCCACCAATGGAACAGAAAATAATCCATGTCAGGAAAAAATGCGTCATGTGCGGCGGTTTTTGTGTAAACCACCTGACAACAACACAGCAGGTAACTTCAGTGTTGTTTCTCAATGACAAGGCTTGAGAGCACACATTATAAAAATTATTTTAGGCTTTGTCGCTGTCTCTGACTAAAGACTTTTGCCTGTACGTTTTTGTAAATCGTGAGTCTTAAATTTAATGTAAAGTTGCATTTAGCATGAAGACAGCTATCAATCTAATGCTACACCTAAGGGGCGACAATTTTTTAAAACACATTGTAAACACATAGGCAATGATAAATTTGGTCTGTAAACCGCTTTGTGAACTTATTGTTGAAAAGCGGTATATAAATACTGTTAATAATAATAATGATAATAATGATAATGATAATAATAATAATAATAATTAATAAACATTTCTATATAAATTATCTGTACAAGTTACATATATACAATTTTTCTCTGAAATTAAAACATTAAAATGTTGTCTAGGATCCTCAGGATTCTTTGAAGTACTCATAAGAGCTCAACATCTGTGTGTGTATGTGGGGGGGTCCTTTTTTCCAGAGAGCTCCAGCTGCAAAATCTGCCCCCTGAATTGGGACCTTCATGGGAACAAGTGCTACTGGGTCTCCGAAGGAAAACAAACCTGGCACAAGAGTAAGGAAGACTGCAGAACAAAACACTCTCGATTAATGGTGATACAGAATCAAGAAGAAGTGGTGAGTAGTACAACACAGAGCAGCCGCTGCACCTCCAAAATACGCAAGGAGGAAGGGTGCAAACATCAGTATGGTTGCCGCCTCTTCCGCAAGACCACTGGGGAGAAAATGTCTCTTGCTTTGTTTCAGTCCCCATTATATTTCTTGCTACCATGCTCATAATGCTACATTGTAATACTGGAGAGAGAGAGAGAGAGAGAGAGAGAGAGAGAGAGAGAGAGAGAGAGAGAGAGAGAGAGAGTATGTGTTTGTGTGTGTGAGAGAGAGAGAGAGAGAGAGAGAGAGAGAGATGACTGAACGAACGTTAGGATGGTGCAGGATTCTTTGCTGGTGCCCCCTGGGTGAATCCCACCTTCCACTATGCTTGGTGTTCCCATTCATGGGGATCATTTCTCTGCAGACAAACCTTGTACAGTATGTGTACTGAGCCTGGCTCAAGCACGTGTCAGTGCAGGAAGCAGAGCTTGGCAGGGGCTCCTGGGGTTACTGGGTACAGTGTCCAAGGATCAGTCATGCCTGCACAGGACTCCTCTCTCTGCCTTTATCTGTGCTAAAAAGCTGATCTACACCTACCCCTGTTGCGTTGCGCTTGCATGGTGAGGCGCGCGAGAGTAGGGGACTGGACGCTGCCCTGGGCTCCACCAGTTTCTTCAACACAAGTAGTCCCTCCTGATTGTCCCGCCTTCTAATAAAAGCTCAATGCTGATTGGCTGAAACACAAGTGCGCTCCGATTGGCTGAAAACCCCTCATCCCATTGGTCTAACAATTAGCTCCGCATCCTGTCCTCTCAAATCATGAGCATGGTCCACGGCCGATCGCAACGGAACTCGGGAGAGTGCAGCTCTCCCGCGTTCCAATGCAATCTGATAAAATGGAAGTCACACAGCTCCGCACTCTCCGCACATGCTCGGGACGCGCCAGAATTCGTGCGGTGTAGGTCAGCCTTTAGACTTACAAAGGACACTGCTGCTCCAGCAAGAGCAGACGTTGTCACTCTGCTGAGCTAGTTCAACATGCAACCCCCCCCCCCATATAAAAGTTTTGGTCATGTCCCTGGAAAGGTCTCATCACTGCCCCCTCCCCTGAACCAGAACTTACTTCAAGGAGAGTAAATTCCGTGGCTTCCAATTAAACTGTACTTCCATGTAAGAGCTGCAGTCCAGAAGTTTGGAGCAGTTGTTAGGGTTGCCAGCTCTAGCTGAAGCTATTCCTGGAGTTTTTTCACCAAAATAATATACAGTAATGTTGAAAATTCCTGGAGGTCTTTTTAACATCTCCAGGATTGTTTTCACTACTCGCAAAGACTGATCCTGATTTCTGGAGACTCCAAGTTAATCCTAGAGGGTTGGCAACCTTGCTTATGTACAATTTGCACTGGCTTTTGCCTACTGAGTTTCTCTTAGGACTGAGTGGGGAGGGTTATTTTAGTTGTGAGCAGTAAGTAATCAAGAGCCACAGTGCTACAAAGTAGGTTCTGGGTCACAGTTTACTGTCACAGAGGAAAAACAACAACTAGAAATTGTAGTTTCGCATTGACAGACCAATTGTGTTGCTTACAGGTTTTTATACAACAGCGTATTAGCAAAGGGGCACCGATGCTGTGAGTTGGATTAGAAGCCACTTCCCCATACAAAACATGGATGTGGGTGGATGGCTCTACTTTAGACAACAAACTGTGAGTATCTCTCTCGACCAGTTAGGGCCGTATTCTTCAATAAGAGAACACTGTGGATGAGGACTGCCAAGAACTAACAGCCCCATCCTACCTAACTTCCTGCACAGCAATGCTGCACTGCTAACATGGTGTCCGCTGCATCCCACGGTGGAGTTTTGGCCCCTAGAGGCCTCCTCAGAGGAAGGGAACATTTGTAAGGGTAAGCCCCCGCAGCCCCCATGGGTCAACTCAGACCTGTGAAGGTGGATTGGGCCCAGGAAGGGGTGCCACTGTCACCAAACCCGGCCCTTCCCAGGCCTGATCCACCCTCCTCCAAGCCCCATCTCCCCGTTCTGCTCACCATGCCCCGTTCCACCCCTCCCCACCTCCCTCTAACCCCCTACGCGGCCTTACTGCGGCGTTGGGCATCCCCAGACCATTGTTGCGTGGCTCTGGCCGTTCCATGGTTTTGGCAGCAGTCAGACTGCGCTCTCCAGCACAATCGCATTTGAAAGAGCTGGAAAATTTGTTAAGCCGTTGGAATGCATGTTCTGGTGGCGTAACGGCCAGCTAGCTTTGGGCCATAAAATGGTTTACCTTTTCATCATAATTGCTTTCTTTCCTTTCCTCTGCGAATTGCAATGGATAGGAGCAGCCTGGGGCCAGCTAGCCATCTTCCTTATGACAATAAGGATGCACACATGCACGTATCACATTGCAATATGGTAGGAAGTCACGGTAACTGAGATTAGGGCACTGTGATCGGTGGCAAGCATGAGGAACAGATGGCAGATAGCTAGGGGAGGAGTTGGCTGCTATTCATGTTTCAATGTCCAGCAGGCAGGCTGCAATCCCTCTCTATCGCACTCTCTGGCCTTTTTGATAGTGCAGCCATTAACTCTGGAGGAAACATCAAGAGATGAAAGAAATTAGAAAAGTACCCCACACGAAGATTTACACATTTTTAGATGTGCAGCTGAAAAACTGAAGTGTGACTAAAAGTGGGGACAACAAACTTATTTTTTTCCCAACACTCATTAAGGAGTAAGGGTTAGTTCGTTGGGAATTCCTGGCAAGTGTTCTGTCAGTGAAAAACCCAGGCTTGCCTTGTACCGTCCTCAGCTCTGGGAAACGCAACATGATGTGCAAAAGGTCCTTTTCCGTGGTGTCACCCAGTTTGTTCGTGGAACATCCTCCCTGGTGGCCCCAAGCCTGTTTTCGGTTCAGCACCAGGTGAAAACCTTCTTTTGCCCAGGCTTTTCAGGCTGCAGTTCTAAACACTTACTTGGGAGTAAGTCCAATTGAACCAAACGGGGCTTACTTCTGAGTAAACATAACTAGGATTGCAGCTAGCATGTTTTGCTACTGAATTGATTTCACTGTTAGCTTTTTTATGATTTAATGTTTATTCCTGTCTATGCTTGTTAAATCTTTAGGCCACCCTGGGAGGTTCTTACCTAACCTGTGGTAGATTATACTGGGTAGATATACTGAAAATAAAATTCAAAGTTTCTGACTTCCTGTCTCACAAACTGAGTTTGGCCCTTCTGAATGGTACAAGGGTGCTCTGTAGTTGCCAGGGTGGTGGTGGAGTCGGCAACATGCTGGACCTGGACCAAGAGACCCACCAAGAGACACCTACTCAGTCGTGATGCTCACTGGGCAATCCTGGCTTTTTATGTTCACCTGTCTTTGTTCTGTGCAGACCATAATCTCCTCATGCTGCCACACTGAAGTGCAGTCTCTCTTTTGTTATAAAGTGGGTCATTCCATGTCAAATCAACCAATGAAAAATCCATTTTGGAACTTGATGTCATGGATTTTGTTCATTTTTGGTACATTTGTACCTTACCATGAGATGTTTAAAAATTATTTTTTCTCAGATTTTTTTGTCCACCCATTTTTGAGGTATTGAACTTTCAAAATTGCCTAAAAACGCCAAAATTCAAGGTACAAATGTACCAAAAAATGAACAAAATCCATGACATTAAGGTTTCATGCATTGGTTGATTTCACATGGAATAACCCAAGTACAAAAGCACAATTCTCCACCCCCACCCAAAAGATAAGGTCTAGCACGGCTGTTAAAAAGAGGGGTCCACTTTTTGAGAATATGAAAAAGATCTTAGACCAGGGACGTTTTCCTCAGCTTAGGGTGGCTCACTCCAGCCAAGTCTACATTATTATACCCAAGAGGAAAATCTAGATGTGCAAAGATGAAGCAAATGAGACAAAACACAGGAAGAACAAATACATGGACCAATACAGCTGGCTCTCTCTTCTGTACTGTAGATTACAACTGCTAGGTCCAGCGGAAGCAAACTCCTGTGGAAAACTGAATGGGAACAAAATGGTTGCTGAAGGCTGCAGGAGTGTCATGAAGTGGATTTGTGAGACAGATGCTCTCGAAATATAAATGAATGGAATGAATGCGTACTGCATTGGTGATTGGCATGGGGGGGGAGATGCCTTTCTGCAGGAGAGTGGAGCCCACTTGCCCCAGGAGAACAGAGGCTGTCCTTGAAAGACGCCCTCCCTGATTCATGGAGATTTGCTAAAACATGTGCTATAGAAAAAGAGGTAGAGATTTTTATGGGTTAAAAGATCATGTAAAAATGTTTATAATATTAAACAAGTATGAGGAATTCCAGTCTTAAAATATATAAAATATATAAAAAAACAAAGATCCACATAAAATGTCAATATCAGTCCCAACGTTTCATCCAGTCTCTCGACATTTTCAAGGGAAAAAACACAGGTATGCTGTGCAGAAATGTCCAGAGATGAAACGTTGGGACTGATATTGACATTTTATGTAGATCTTTGTGTTTTTATATATTTTATATAAGACTGGAATTCCTCATACTTGTTTAATATTATAAAAAAAATTTACATGATCTTTTAACCCATAAAAATCTCTAGAAAATGCTTTGGAAAATGCATTCCATACTTTGCATACTTTGAAAATGCATACTTTGGAAAATGTACTTTGGTGGGGTGGGGGAGGGAGCTGATTTTGGAAAGTGTGACTTGGAGAAAAAAAGAGATACTTGCACCTCTCTCTCTCTCTCTCTCTCTCTCTCTCTCTCTCACACACACACACACACACACACACACACACACACACACACACACAGAGTTAATTAAGACATTTCTCACATTTAACATTGTTTTAGTACTTTCTTATTTAACAATTACCTAATTAATTGATCAATCCAATTAATTAGCAGTTAATTAGCAGGGGGTACTTCAGAAAATTGGACCGTGATGGGGGGTACCCTGGCCTCCAAAGGTTGAAAAACCCTGCTCTATGCAAAACTAAAAGATCCAAGGTACGCGTTTCTGTTATAAGAAGTACCGTAGTGGTCTTTCGCATTTCTAAAGTATAATTAAATGGTAGCATTTTAGAGACGACTTAAGGAATCTGGACATTAGAACATAAGAAAAGCCCTGCTGGATCAGGCCAAAGGCCCATCTAGTCCAGCTTCCTGTATCACACAGTGGCCCCACCAGATGCCTCAGGGAGCACAAGACAACAAGATACTTGTATCCTGTCGCCACTCCTTTGCACCTGGCACAAAGAAAACCTACTCCCTACAACCAGGAGGTTGCTTATCCCCATCATGGCTTGTAAGCTGCGATGGACTTATCCTCCATAAATCCGTCCAATCCCCTTTTAAAGGCATCCAGGCCAGGTGCCATCACCAGCTCCTGTGGCAAAGAGTTCCACAAACCAATTACACGGTGGGTAAAGAAATATTTTCTTTTGTCTGTTTTAATCCTCCCTCCACTCAATTTGAGTGGATGTCCCCTAGTTCTAGTGTTGTGCGAGAGGGAAAAGAACTTCTCTCTATCCACTCTCTCCATCCCATGCATAATTTTATACGTCTCAATCATGTCCCCCCTCAACCGACTTTTTTCTAGACTGAAGAGCCCCAAACGCTGTAGCCTTTCCTCATAAGGTAGATGCCCCAGCCCACTAATCATTTTCGTCGCTCTCTTCTGCACCTTTTCCAGTTCCACTATATCCTTTTTGAGATGCGGAGACCAGAACTGGACGCAATACTCCAGATGCGGCCTTACCCTCGATTTGTACATTTTTGGCAGGGATTATAGAGGATGCTGCAATCCGTGCAATATTGGAAAACAGACATCAGAGCATGATAGTGAATCCTGGTACAGAACAGAGGGGAGGAAGAACCATAATGTTAAATACGACTTAAACGATTCATGGCCAGCAGTAATAGATACCGATTGTGGCCTTATTATGGGATCAAGAGCCATGTAAAAAGTTTTTATTTTGTTACAAGGTTTCACTTGTGTACACAAGCCTCTTCAGATAAAAAAAGCGAGCAATTCAGGCTGCATGAGATGGTAACAGTAAAACAGTACTGTTACTTACCATCTCATGCAGCCTGAATTGCTCGCTTTTTTTATCTGAAGAGGCTCGTGTACATGAGTGAAACGTTGTAATAAAAACCTTTTACATGGCTCTTGATCCTGTAATAAAGCCACAATTGGTGTCAACCATAAAATGTGCCTTCTATAGTAGCCGCTGTATTTTATTTATAATATTTACAAGCCATCTTTATGAGCACAGTGATGTCTAATAAAATCATAAATACAATGTCTTGTCATTTGGGCATTTTGTTTACTGTATTTTATCAAGCAGCAGCAAAACTAAAGTCTTTGTCAAGTGTCCGATATCAGCTTCCACTCACAAAGTGTTCCATGGCTGAATAAGCTCTGCCGACTCCCACTCAGAAAAGAACTGCATACAGGACTGCTGCTGGATCACTCCAGTAGGGAAGGTTCATACAAGAAAAGAGAACACAAGGCTCTTTCAAAAATATATAAATTTTATTTATTTATTGAAAATCTCATTTATTTTTATTTACTTACAATATCTTTATCCCGCCTTTCTCCCCGAAGGGACCCAAGGCGGCTTACAACAAAAAAGAAAATACAGTACAGTACCAAAAATACAATACAAAAATAGTCACATTTTAAAACAGTATCTAAAAATCGATTAAAAAGATCATTACTACAACTAAAACAAGAGCATAAAAAAATCCATCTTTCTACCATTACAAGCACTTAAGGCAAGCTCTTTGAGAGAAACAAAACAATCACAAATCAAAACCAATACACAATACAACAATGAATAGCAGCCAACAAAAAAGAGAGCCAAAGATGACAGGTCAATGAAAAGCAAAATGAAAACAAGAGTCCTAAAGCATTTAGGGCTTTATAGGTCATTACCATTACTTTGGCTGCAATCCTAATCACATTTTCCGGGGAGTAAGTCTCACTTACCTCAGTGGGGCTTAATTCTGAGTAGACAGGCATAGGATTGTACTGTTTAACTTGTGCCCGGGAACAGAGTAACTGTCCCTCTTCACTGCAGCAAAATAGTTTCTAGTGGCTGTTGTTTCTTCTGCATCTGTTTAGATTGTGAGCCCTTTTGGAATAGGGAGCCATTTAGTTGTTCCAATTTCTCTGTAAACCGCTTTGTGAATTTTTGTTGGAAAGCGGTATAAAAAAATTCTTAACAACAGACAGCCCATGCAGGATTAGTGGGTGTGTGACATGGTCACAGTCTCTCTTTCCCATAAGGATCCTAGCAGCTGCATTCTATCCTAGTCAAAGTTTCGGAGCGGCTCCACGTAGTGCAGATTACAGTAGTCCAATCTAGATGTTACCAGTGCGTTGATAACCCTAACCTCAGGCCTGCTTATTCAAGGGAAATGTGACTTATCAGGAACAAGGTGACAATTCATATCCCAGGCCTTTATTGCATGGCATCGTGTTGTTGCTTCCTTCCTTCCTTCTCCTTGTATTGCAATATGAAAAACAGAAACTCATCTTTTATAGGTAATATTTTGCATTATGTTTAAAACTTCCCAAGGCTGCTTCCGTGGACAGAAAGTTTCAGGCTACAAATGTGCTCATCAATTTGAACACACAGGTTTGCTGCAGATCCAAGGTAGTTCAGTGTGGCACCCAGTGGAGAAGGCTATGGCTTCACCTTCAATATACACACAGTTTCCTCCTTCGACAACCTCTAGCCTGCAAAACAAACATCACATAGCTGGATTCAAGCAAGATACTTTTTGAAAATAGGAACTTGGAAGAATTCACCCAATAATAATTTTCAAGGAGAGAGCGCACACAAGTGAAAACGTTACTGCATTTATCGGCGTATAAGACGCACCTTCCTTTTGGCCCTGCTGTTCCAAGAAAAAAGGTTTTAAAGCATTTTCGGGACACTTGGCCGCTTACCACGTTGTTTACCACCTCCAATCTTCGTCCCACGTTGCCGACTGCATTGCAGCCCCGCCGGGACTGCCCCCATTCAGCAGCTCCAACACGTGAGGCTCCCAGGGGCTGGACGCGACCAGGAAGCCCTGCGCAAACATCGCAGCAACTGTTCCTCCGATGTTTCCGGAGGGCTTTGAAGTCGCGTCCAGCGTCAGGGAACTTCATGCAGGCGCTGAACGCGACTGCAGGCTCTGCGCAAACATCACAGTTGTTTGCGCAGAGCTCCCTGGTCGCGTCCAGCACCTGGGAACTTAGCGCAGGCACCGAACGCGACTGGGAGTTCTGCACAAACATCGCACTTGCTGCGATGTTTGCGCAGAGCTCCCTGGTCGCGTCCAGCGTCTGGGAGCCTCACGTCTTGGAGCTGCTGACTGGGGCAGTCCTGACGGGGCCGCAATGAAGCCGGCAACGCCAGACGAAGATTGGAGGTGGTAAACAACAATGTGTTAAGTGGCCCGAAAATGTTTTAAAACGGCCGGGGGGGGGGGGGAAGAGGGTGTTGTTGTTTTTTAGTATCAGCGTACAAGACGAACCCTACTATTTTGGGTCACAAATTTAGACAAAAAAGGGTGTCTTATACGCCAATAAATACGGTACACACAATCTGGTTATTGCTTTAATTTTTCAGGGGATGACTCCGTAGGCAAGATCCTAAACAGATTTGTTCCTAGAAAAAGGGACGTCCAGGTATGTTTTTCACGTTTCCGCTACAGGAGCATTTCTGAATGTTAACTCACCAGCATGGAACACTGTGCTGGGATTGGCCATAGCCAAGCCAGTGGCCCTTTGCAGAAAAAGACTACTCCTCAGCAAGATAGACCATTTATATACCGTAGGTTCATAGTATAGGGCAATAGCCATTTAAGAGGTTGTAGTCTGTACAGCTTTCAAAGATGTGAACACTGGGGAGTGGGGAATGAAAAGAAGGTGTTACTGAAAAGCGGAGAAGGTGGTTCCAGAAGCTAAAACAGCAAACTCAGCTCAAGGGTCACACAGAAAAAGGTGTTCTGGGTTTGCAGTGGTGGCCATAGAAACAAAGAAAGGAAGCATTAAATAGAAGCGTTTTGGAAAGAAAGGCATCAGACAAGATCAGGAGCATTAAGTATATATTGTGGAAAACAGATGTATGATGATTCTTTAAATTTTCTTACTCTAGTCTAGCACAAAAAGATAAGGGGGAGAAAAAAACTGAAAAATCAAGAAATAAGACTCCATGTTTTCAAATCTTTAACCAGAGATCACTCTCAGAAACAAGCTTAACACACACACACAAACTTGAAAAATGTATATGGTGTCAACGTAGCTGTTTTGCGGCGATCCGAAATTCAGGGAGGCTTGTAGAGGGTCACACAGGCCTCCCCCAAGTGCAGCGGGGGCGGTTTCAGGCAATTATGCGGTGGTGATCCCCTGGATCGCCGCCATGCTGTCCCTGCCCCTTAAGGGGACAGCTAAAGTTCTCAAGGGTGGGTCACAACCCACAGTTTGAGAACCGCTGTGCTAGAAGATTACACAAAAACAAGGGACCAAACGGGGTTTTTATAGTAGTTCTGGATGAGATGCAGTTGCAAACTGGGACTATTGGTTGCTGTCTGGGACCCAAAGAAATGGCCCCCAATAGCCACCTTGAATCTGGCACTGGTTAAGGTACCCATGGGCTGAGGTATAAAGGCATTTTTACCCAAGGTTGTATACGCAACAGGAGTTAAATGTGTACATCTGTGGGCTGGGAGGAAATGGGATGTTATTAAGCATGCTTAACAAAAGAATGAGAAATTGACCAATTGCAAAACACCCAGCAAATTATCCACGGAGGCCAAATATTCTTGCTCATAGAACATTGAGGATATGGTCCTATGCACATAGCCCATCACATTCAATGGGATCCATTTCTGAGTCAAGATACACAAGATTAGGTTGTTAGAATCATTCCCTTGATTTTTCTTCTTTCCTAAATAAAATCCAAGCATGTCGTGGATTTTTTAATAACCACTCCATTCACAGGCAGGAAAAAGCAACATTTAAGGACACAGCAACTCAGAGACAGGTTCGTCAGGTCCCCCCCCCCAACTTTCTGGCTCCCCCCCAACACAACACAGTCCCATGGTATGAAGTCTCTTGTGAAAGAGAAGTGGGCATATACCGTAATTCCTCTTCCGCTCCCACTTCTGCACCTCCCCCCCATTCCACCCCCCACCCCGATCCTCACTCTGCAAAGGATCCAATTTGCAGGTTCTCCCTCCTGCGGCTGCCAGAGTGCAGAGTGAACGCAGCTCTCCCCCCCCCCCATTTCATTCCATGGGTGCTCCAATAGGACTGGTTTTGAGGCACCCTCTCCCTATTGCTGCTGTCCTTGCAAGCTCAGTGTCTTGCCCTGCAAACTACTTGCTCCTCCTCCAGCTGCGGCCCATTACAGTCACACCATCTCTCTCCTTCCCTAAACATACACAATGTTCAGCCACACGCCAACGAGTGGCACTATCCTGTTGTCGTGGGGTTGAGGAACAACTCACAGCTCCTGCCCCGCAAGAGGCAAGTGGCCTGCTACTCCAGCAGCAGCTTTGGTCCTCTTGATCTAATGAGCACCAAGCACCCCCTGCTGGCCTCGCTTTGCTACTGCAGGACCAATTCTGTTGAAATGGAAGTCTGGGCATGCTTTATAGTAGATCTGACAAATCCCAGGGGCTGGTTGCCATGGTGACTGGAATTTTCATCAGGGTGCCTGGGGAATGACCAAGTTCTCCCCCCCCCGCCAAGGGCCGTCTTGCCTTTCAAAGAGGCTCTGTTTCTGTGCCTCTCTTCTCCCAGTCACCAATTTGTGAGTGGGTCCTTCCCCTTTCTGTGGGGCCGGTGGTTTCCCCTAACAGTTCTTGTACATGGCCATGGTGAGAGGAAAGAGGGCACATGCATGCTGGTGGTGGAGGCAACTTGGAGAGCCCCAGCTGTAAGGTGGCACATGCATGCCTCGATTTCTTCGCAGGTGCGCTTTTTGATACTTGCGCTATGTGAGAATGAGTTCCAGGCATGGCGATGGAGGGAGCAGCAATGGAAGTTCTCCCATAACCCCCAATGGGTGTGTGTGTGTGGTCAATGTGGGCAGGGAGACGTTCACCTCCACCTGGGGATGGAGACAGGGCTCCCTGGACCTAGTGGCTTTCCTGGGGTAGTGTCAGGAGAGTAGCTACACTGCATGCGTGTTCTCCTGTTTCGCTCTCTCCCACCCTCCCCTCCCTGTTGTGGACAGGCTGCGAGTGCACCTTTCCACCCAACTCGCCCCTCATGGCCTTTTGCATGCATCAGCTACCACTCTTTTTTGCATTCCTGGAAAATGGGTAGCAATGCCAGCTTCCCCCTACCCCCCTTCCTTTAAAGTTACAGGCTCCTTCCTTAGAGCCCTGTGAACTGAGGAATTTGTCTCGCTCCTAGCTTTTTGCAGTGGCTCCTAGAGGCAAAGCAGGTTTGTTGAGTCCTGCCTTACTACGAGGTATAGAATGCTAGAGTTGGAAGGGACCTTGGAGGTCATCTAGTCCAAACCCCTGCACAGCACATGCAACTACTACAGCATTCCTGACAGGGGACCATGTAGCCTGTACTTGAAAACCACCAAGGGAGAGTCCACTATTTCAGAAGACAGACTGTGTCAGTGCTGGGCAGCTCTCCAGTCTGACGAAGAATTTTCTGTGTCGTTGAAATCTACTTCCCTATAGTTTCAGTTCATTAGTCCTGGTCCGGCCCTCAGCAGCCAGAGAGGAAGTCCTCCCCTCCTTCTGTCCGATAGCCCTTCAGATACTTGAAGGCTTATCTCTCTCCTTTGTCATCCCTTCTCCAGGCTAGGCAGATCAAGCTTTTTCAACCATTCACCACCATTTGCTGCCCTGGGTGTCCATCATCTGGGGGTGGGGTGGAAGGACAAACAGACATCAACTAGTGAGAAAGCAGAGAACTCACATGGAATTTTCTCCATTTGGCCACTTCCAGGCTTGGCCTGACTCTCTTCTGCTGAGTCCAATCCAATAACTATCTTCACTTTTGAGATGCATCAAAAAATCCTTTAAGGAGTGGAAGAATCACAGGTCAGGTTCACAGGTTACAGTTCAACAGTCTTGAAACGGAACATATATGCACACAAGAACATGTGTTAGATGAAAACAAAGTTAACGCAGTTGAACTGAGACTTCATGTAGAGGCTTATTTACAAATTGTGCCTGCCCATGGGGGAAGGAGGGGTCATCTCCTTTGCTGATACCATGATTCTCCTCCTTGAAATGACTTTAGCGGCCATCCTATTTACCTGGGAACCTACCAAATGTAGAGAGTCTTGCTTTCAGGCAAGTGTGCAGCACAGGATTTTGTTGCAAGATCATCGTATTGCGCACATGATTTGCTTGGTACATCAAGTGGTGCTTAAAACAGTTTTTAAGTAGCTATTCTTGTTCTGAAATTTACTGCAACCCCTTCCACCCAAAGCTGGCTTTCCTCTGACAAATTCCAGCTGCATCTTTGAGGATAAACATTTTATCTAGAACTTCACAACTGGAAAGCAACTGGTGGTAATGGAACATGGAGCAGAACGACGGCTGGCAAGGAAGTTCTTGCCAGCAGTTCCACACTGCAGGAACCATTTTGCTCTTTGAAAGGTGGCCGCTGTTCCATTAACAGGCCCAAAGACTCAAACATGGGGTTCTGAAAGCACCAAGAAAACCGCAACTTCAGGAGTGGGGAATTAGAACAAAAAAAGAGGCAGGAGAGGGGTGCTTAAACTTTTCCCTGCCCCAAATTTTCTCCCTCAAGTTGCTGTTCCTCCTGTAAGTGCCTGTGAGTGTGCACGTGTCTAGATGTGAGTTTTCAACGGTTTTTGGCTGCTCCGAGCCTCTTCCTGTTTGCGTCGCTCACGAGAACAGGAAGAATCGACTCGGCTTTGCGTGACCAAAGCCTATGGAGCATGGGTGACACCCCTCACCCTCGCACCCCACGGAGCAAAGGTGATGGAGGGGTGTCACCCTTGCTTGCTGGCTTTGGCCGCTCCAAGTTTCACGAGAACAGGAAGAAGCAACTTGCCCGCTCCGAGCAACTTCCCTGCTCTGAGTCCAGCCAACTCACTTCTCCAGGGTCTATGTTGCTTGGTGACCCGGAAGTAATTGGCAGTGACATGACAACATCATGGTCACCAAACGATGGATGGCAGCAGCCACACTGGGTGCCTGCACGGTAAGCAATGGTGTTGAGGAGAAAAACAGCTGGCAGGAAAAGGGGTAAGTAAACCTCCACACCACTTCTCTAAATCGTCACCACCCCCACCCCCCAAGTTGCTTCGCTCTTAAAAGCATCGGGCTACTGTTACACCCATCTTGGCAGGCAACATGCACTAGTCTCATACAGATACCACGAACCACAACATGCTGCCTAAGAGCAGAGCCTGACTAACCGAGCTGCAGCATTCCTTGCCCAAAGGACCCATCTCTCACCTTCTCTCCACCGTCAATCCTAGCTAGGGAAGCATTGTACGAAGAACAATACTTCTGGCTGACGTTCCAGCTCCGTTTGTCCCTCGAGAAGTAGTAGCACTTTCCCTCATATCCAACCCAATGGCGTGGGCATGAAAGAGCGCACTGTGCAGGGGAGGCTCTCTCACAGTTTGGCTGCTGCATGAGTTTCCGTGCTTTTTGTAGAACAGAGAAAAGGACAGAGAATTACAACGTATCCTGCCCAAACAAACCCCTTGGGGATGGGAGCGAGGTTGGCTTTGCATACATTCACGGATCAGAACGTGCCCACATTTCTTAGTGAATTCAGAGTAGAGAAGAATACTCAGCAGAGAAACTTTAAGAAAACATCCAGATTTGGACAACTTACCAAGTACAAGAAACGTGACAACGCTGATAACAGCTAGGAGGAGCCCCACGAGGCCCATAAAACGTTTATCATACATGCATTTCTGGGTCTTCGGGAAGGCTAGAAGCCAAGGAAAGACAACAGACAAACTCAGAAGTGTTTACGAGCCTGATCCAGTCAAGCACTGGGAGAATTCAGTGTGACTGCTACACGCAATGGTGTACGGGGGGGGGGGGGCACAGCGCAAAATGACACACACACCTGTGATATCACAAGCCAGAAGTGACGTCACTGCCCTGCCCCCGGGAACAGCACCACCGGCGTGAAAAGGTGCCTAGAGGGTGGGAGGGCAAAACCTTTCACGCCGCCCACTTCAGAGCCCTCCAGGAGCTTCCAAAGCAGCACAAAAACCTTGCTGCTGCGGCTTTGACACGCCTCCGCTTGCCGCCCCCCCCCCGACGCTTCCGACTACACGGGCCACTACAATTCAAATAAGGACTGCTCTGCATGGCAGCATGTACGGGCCTAATAAGAGGACTCCTTGACATACCCTCAGGAGAGCCCAGATGCAGAAAGTCTTTGAGCGATATGCAGCAGCTATGGCAAGAATTCATAGAGTTTCTCGGGGTTTTTGTCTTGTAGGGTTTTTGTCTTGATGGTGTGGATGGCTGTAGCTTATGTTCTTCACTAGGTGGAGCCATAACGTTTCCTGCAGGGGCTTCAAAGAAGTGAAAAGGGAAAAAAAATTAATTACGGCTTCCCGTGCTAAACTGCTGGTCTGCTTTTCCAATAGGTAACTACAAAGGGGCAGAATGTTTTGGTAAAGCAGCCATTTTTGTCCCCGCTTGGAGTAACTACGAGCACGCTGTTTTCAAACCTTTGTCACTTGGAAGGGTTTTTGACAATCCAGAAATACAGTGTTGAAACATGTGCCTGGGGCAGCCAGCAAGCTCCATCCTTTTCTCCAATGTGTCTGTGTTTGCTGTCATTTGCTGATTCCCCCCCCCCCTTTTGCTGGTTTTATTTTGTAGTTACTGCCATTTAATATTGTGACTTTACACACATGAGTATTTATTTTATTTTATTTATTTTTCACATTTTTATACCGCCCTTCCTCCAAGGAGCTCAGAGTGGTGTACATATTTCCTCCCCTCCTTTTGTCCTCACAACAACCCTGTGAGGTAGGTGGGGCTGAGAGATAGTGACTGGCCCAATGTCACCCAGGAAGTACAGATGCGTTTCTCTTCTGTGCAGGTCCCCTCACTAGTCCTGGCCTCTTCTCTCTCCCCCCCCCCTCATCCTCCGCTGCTACCTGCAAGGCTGCAACCCTCACAGCACCGCTGCGATCTGGTGTGACATGCTAACGTCCCATCCAGCCCCCTAGCATGCGTCGCATGCGGCAACGCAGCCTGAGCGACGGGCGGAGAACGTGCTTGGGTCTGTCACGGGCTTAAGCAGAAACAACTGGAAGAAGCCATAAGCTCTTTCTAACACATGCCAAAAACGAGAGGTTTTTAAGCTCTTTTGAAAGACGCAAAATGAAGCTGAGAGGAAGTATTGTAGAAGAATCCTGCAGTGCAGACGCCTGTTAGACTGCGGTTGGTGGCAAAGGGGCTCTGGATTTATCGCAGCTGAATCTCTGGAGTGCTTAACTCTTTCCACGCAGCAGGCAGATGCACACAGAAGTCTCCTTATTTCTGTGCCATTGTGGGAAAGCAGTGGGGCGGGGTGGCTCTTGAACACAAAAAAGGGTATTTGATTTGAGGAAAGGGTTAATCATCATTCCCTCACGCAGCGGTGGTCCAGTGATCAATTTTCGCTACGATTCTCCCTCTCCCGCTCACACTACAGTGCGAGCGTTACAATATCCAGGTCCACCTCCAAATTAATAAGGCCGCCTCCCCCTCGAAAAGGGCTCGGTACACACATTCCAGCTGCAACACACAGACACGCAAATTAGGGGCCGCCGGAGCCATCCCTAGAGAGACCTCTCCCCAGTTTGGGCACGATCAGAAGAATCCTCGCCGCTAGGAAAGCGAACCAGCTCAGCACTAAAGCTCCGGATATACAATAACTCCTCCCAAGCCCCTCCTTAGCATTTACTTCCCCTAATGAGCTTTCCATACTATGAATCAGCTCACGAAAAGACACAATTCACAACAAAAACCATTTTTACCTGACATGGTGAGACTAGCAGTTACAGCCTCGCTATTCATTCAATGACTCACTTTCAAATTCTCACTCATTTTCAAATTGCCCGCCTGCTCCGCCTTGTTTCGGCGTTTAACCAATAGAGCGCCTGGAAAGCGACGCGTATAACGAGGAGGTGCCTTGAGGACCTTTCTGCTTTCTGCTTTGGTCATGTTTTCCACCAGGTGGACGTGCCCCTAGAAAACCCTTATGCAGGATAGAAGGGTGTCCCCCTTTCCAAGAAAACGATAGCTTAAGCAGGGTCTTGTTGGTCTTTCTAACGTGGAAAAGTGCGGGGTGGGGAGAGTTGGGCTTTTTAGCTTTTACACATTTGACAAATTCATCCTCCAGTCAGTGTAAACTCAAAAGAGGTGGAGAGATAACATCGTATGACAGCCCTGCAGCATAGTCCATTGTAGTGTCATGAAGCCTTCTGGGCTCATATAAGGGCTGAGCTACATTGTCCATGGCCGCGCTCAGTCTGCGTTCTGACGCAGCCGGAGTGCAGCCGAACGGGCAAAAGTCAAGCAGAGCTCGACTTTCTCTGCGGGGACGTCGGCTGCCGATGGGCCAGCGCCGTCTGCCGTCGGCAGGCTCCACTTGACGTGCGTGCTCGCACGTTGGCCGCACGCTGGCCGCACGGGTATAGTGTAGCTGGGGCAAAGCCGGTGACAGACCAAGCCCGTGGTCCGGGCGGTGTGTGCGTTGCTCCGGCTGCGTTGCCGCACCGGACGCACGCTAGGGGGCTGGATGGGACGTTACTATGTTCCACCAGATCGCAGCCGCAGCGAGGATCGAGCAGCAAGCGAGTGAGGGAGAGGGGGGGAGAGAAGGAGGGAGAGAAGAGGGAACTTCCCTCTTCTCTCCCCTCTCTCTTTCGCTCACTCGCTGCTCGATCCTCGCTGCGGATCTCCCCTCAGGGAAGAGGTCAGGACTATTGGGAAATGCACAAAAGAGAAACGTGTGTGTGTGTGTGTGTGTGTGTGTGTGTGTGTGTGTGTGTGTGTGTGTACTAAAGCCACAATATAAATGTGTTAGCCAAAATGCTTTTAATTTGGGGAATAGCTTTAAATATAGCAATTTGGCATGTTTTGGGATCTTTAGACCTATGTATACCAGAGTTGGGCTTTTGCAGAATTCCGTTTTTAAATAATATTGAGGACACCCGTGGTTGCTTTCCAAAAGTTTACTCAGGCAGATTCATACAATAAAAAGAAAACACAGTTCAATATGCAATCATACTCCCAAAGCATGAAAGATCTAGGAACTTAGGTAGAAGTAGAGATTTAGAAGAGATCTTGATTCACTTGGGTTATAGTCACCTAAATCCTGGAGAATTCACCTC
This sequence comes from Plestiodon gilberti rubricaudatus, assembly GCA_026170595.1. NCBI lineage: Eukaryota > Metazoa > Chordata > Lepidosauria > Squamata > Scincidae > Plestiodon > Plestiodon gilberti. Next base: position 250,275,657 of record JANXHW010000002.1, read on the forward strand.
TGATGCTGTAGATCTGGCACAACAGTGAATGAAAAGAAGGACTAGCAGATTGGGTCTGAGCTGGTCAGACTAGCAGAATGACTGAGAACGAAGTCAAATTAAGAGTGGGGGGTATTGGGAGAAGGGGGAGAAATAAAATGATTCCCAGGTTCTGAACAAGCTGGGTTCAGGAACCAAATCAGTGACTAACTGAGGAGAGAAGGGAGGGAGGGATGCAAGAGATAGGGAAGAGGAGGGGGGGGAAGGGAAAACCAGATGGAGCAGAGGAATCTCACCAGTACCAGTCCAGGAGGAAAATGAAGAGCCAAGAGAGGGTTTCTAGTCTGTTCCTGCCTTTTATAGGGACCTGAGCACATGTCCAGGAGGATCCCCAGGTACACAGACAAACAGGAAAAAGAGTTCCTAGATGGGACACCTCAGTGCACTTTGGGTAAAACACAAGTGGGAGGAGGATGGGGGATCTGTCTTGATGGTCCAACCATTAGGAAGCTGGCTTGAGACAAAGGAGAGGCTGGGATGACTCATCTCAGGTGTTCCTCTGTATTGTTTCTTCTAGGAACATCACAGTGGGGGGGGGAATGCAGAGTAAATTCTGTGAGAGCTTTTTTGGACACATGGCGAAAATGGTGTCAGGCAGCTAGTCAGGTTTTACCCTCATGCTTCTTGGGGAGACCTTTCTTCAGCATTGCTCATGGCAGGAACACAAGCGGCATTGTGTCATACTACAGTCCAGTCTGGCACATGTTCATCCAAAGTCATAGCTCACAGGTCATTAGCATTCAGAGTCTCTTTGGCAATAAACAGTTTTCATTTTCATCTCGCAACAAATGGCAGTAACTATCGCAACTGCGACGCTGGAGTGATTAACCCCTGGCCGACTGCCGACACCACAGAGAGAAAGGAGTCTATTCTTGTGCTCCTGGTAGGAAAGCAACTGAAAAGTGCATTGTGAACACAAACATGGCCTTGGGGAAAGGACTACTTGTGCCCTCTCGCTCAATGGTTAATTTGAGTGATGAAATGGGGCAGCCCCTCCTACTGCACTGCTCTTAAAAACAAAGGCTGTCTTGTGCCATTTGACCCTCAGTGGTTGTTAAATAGTTGTTCAAAGTGATTGATCCTGGCTGGGTTCCCTAGGTCATCCATGATCCCCAATCCCTTCTTTCTGCCTGTTTGGAGCAATACTGAAAAGGCCAGTGGTATGTCAGTCTTTCTGAAGATATATGCACGTCAGTTAACACTAATTTTATTTATTTTAAAAAAATTATATCCCGCCTTATCCTATGCCGGGGCAAATGCCCAAGGCGGCTTACAACAAAAATTAACACTTCTACTTCTGACAGCAAGTTTACCCCCTGAGACATCCCCCAGCCAGCCTATCACAACCCAAGGACATCTTTGACATTCCGATTCATATGAAACCCTCTAGGAAGCCAACCAATCAACAGGCAGCTTGATCGCCAGCCCCCCCCCCCATCTTGTCTTGGGCTTCAGTGTTTGAGCTTCAGTTCAGCCTCCAGAGGAAGATCCTGCAGCCCCGCATTCAGTTACTCTGTGGGGCCTTGTTGTTCCACCCACCACAGCAATCCCGTGAAGTTTATTCCTCTTCAGTTTTCCTATGTATTGGACTCCACCCTTTCGTTGACGTAGAGTGACCCAAACCACGGTCTGGACCGCCCAAGGGGTTCCTCATCCACATTCCTTTTTCTTTTTCTGTGCCATTTCTCCTACATCTTTGGTCTCTTTGAGCAGGATCTCAGCTCTTTCAGCTTTGGAATCCCCCTCCAATTTGGGGAGCCAGGCTTAAGCCTCTGAATCCATTGGAAACTTCCAGTAGCAAGCAAGCAGCCAGGCAGGCTGAGAAGAATGCAGTTCCCTTGTACTCAGCACAGACACTCCAAACACAGATCTTTCCAAATTGTAATGGCCAACGGCTAGGCCATTACACGGCCTCCTCCGACTTCTACCAGCATGGCAGTCCAGACGTCGAAATCCTGTATAGGGATCCGGCACCATTACACAGGATTTGGCGTCCCATCTCTATAAGTATAAAGTGGACGTTCCTAATTCCCACTCAACATTGATATGCATGTAATTTCTTTGAATTCACTGATAACCAAGTTTCTTGTGTAATAGTTTCATCAGATTGACACGGTCCCTCATGAAAGGTTCCTGAGAAAACTCCACAGTCAGAGAATAAGAGGGCAGGTCCTTTTATGGATTAGCAACTGGTTGAAGACCTCAAAACAGTGAGTGGGAGTCAATGGGCAATTTTCACAATGGCGAGAGGTGAAAAGTGGTGTGCCCCAAGGATCGGTCTTGGGACTGGTACTTTTCAACTTGTTCATAAATGACCTGGAGTTGGGGATAAGCAGCGAGGTGGCCAAGTTTGCGGATGACACTAAACGTTTCCGAAAACTAACTGGGATTGTGAAGAGCTCGAGAAGGATCTCTCCAAACTGGGAGAACGGACAGCAAAATGGCAGATGCGCTTCAATGTAAATAAGCGTAAAGTGATGCACATTGCGGCAAGAAATCAAAACTTCACATACACGCTAATGGGTTCTGAGCTGTCTGTGACAGATCAGGAGAGATCATGGGGTGATGGTGGACAGGTCGATGAAAGTGTTAACCCAGTGTGCAGTGGCTGTGGAGAAGGCAAATTCCTTGCTCGGAATCATTAAAAAAGGGATTGAGAATAAAATGGCCAATATCATTATGCCCTTGTACAAATCGATGGTAAGACCACATCTGGAGTATTGTGTCTAGTTCTGGTCACCACACCTCAAAAAGGATATAGTTGAATTGGAAAAGGTGCAGAAAAGAGCAACCAGAATGATTCAGGGGCTGGAGTACCTCCCGTATGAGGAAAGACTACAGCGTTCAGGGATTTTCAGTCTAGAAAAAAGGTGCCTGAGGGGGACATGATTGAGACGTATAAAATTATGCATGGGATGGAGAGAGTGGATAGAGGGAAGTTCTTCTCCCTCTCGCACAACACCAGAACCAGGGAACATGCACTAAAATTGAGTGGAGGGAGAGTTAGAATGGACAAGAGAAAATATTTCTTCACCCAGCATGTAATTCACCTGTGGAACTCCTTGCCACAGGATGTGGTGATGGCACCTGGTCTAGATGCCTTTAAAAGGGGGTTGGATAGGTTCATGGAGGCAAACACCACCACAGGTTACAAGCTATAAGCAACCTCCTGGCTATAGCAGTAGGTTTTCTCTGTGCCAGGTGCAAGGGAGTGACAACAGGAAACAGGTTATCTTGTTGGCTGTGTGCTCCCAGAGGCATCTGGTGGGGCCACTGTGAATTACAGGAAGCTGGACCAGATGTGCTTCGGCCTGATCCAGCAAGGCTGTTCTTATGTTCTTAGATTTAACATTCTCTCCTATCAACGGAGTTCGCCTTTGTTCTTTTGAGTAACTCTTTTAGAAATGAACTCTCAGGGATATTATAATGCAAATAATTTTAATTTCTAGGAGCACTTAAACTAAATTTGGATTTTTTAATGTGAAGGAAAGTTTGTAGCTCGTTCCCAATTCAAAGCATTCATGTGTTTAATATTATTTGTGGGTAGCTTCATGAGCCTTGAGGCTTGCTCTGTGGCACAAGATCTCACCACACTCCAAACATTTATACGGTTTCTTCCATGTGGGTTCTTTGATGCAAAGTCAGGTGTGAGCTCTGACTGAAGCTCTTTCCACACTCCAAGCACTTATACGGTTTTTCCCCTGTGTGGGTTCTCTGATGCGAAGTCAGTCCTGAACTGTTACTGAAACTCTTTCCACACTCCAAGCATTTATATGGTTTCTCCCCTGTGTGGGTTCTTTGATGCCTAATCCAGTGTGAGTTCCGACTGAAGCTCTTTCCACACTCAAAGCATTTATATGGTTTCTCTCCTGTGTGGATTCTTTTATGCGAAGTCAGTCCAGATCCATCACTGAAACTCTTTCCACACTCCAAGCATTTATATCGTTTCTCTCCTGTGTGGGTTCTTTGATGCAAAGTCAGTCCTGAGCTCTGACGGAAGCTCTTTCCACACTCCAAGCATTTATATGGCTTCTCCCCTGTGTGGATTCTTTGATGATCAGTCAGGCTTGTGTTCACAGTGAAGCTCTTTCCACACTCCAAGCATTTATATGGTTTCTCTCCTGTGTGGATTCTTTGATGATCAGTCAGGCTTGAGTTCACAGTGAAGCTCTTTCCACACTCCAAGCATTTATATGGTTTCTCTCCTGTGTGGGTTCTTTGATGCAAAGTCAGTCCTGAGCTCTGACTGAAGCTCTTTCCACACTCCAAGCATTTATATGGCTTCTCCCCTGTGTGGGTTCTTTGATGCAATGTCAGGCTTGAACTCTTAGTGAAGCTCTTTCCACACTCAAAGCAATTATATGGTTTCTCCCCTGTGTGGATTCTTTGATGCGAAGACAGCTGTGAGCTCCAACTGAAGCTCTTTCCACACTCCAAACATTTATATGGTTTCTCTCCTGTGTGGATTCTTTTATGCGAAGTCAGTCCAGATCCGTCACGGAAGCTCTTTCCACACTCCAAGCATGTATATGGTTTCTCCCCTGTGTGGGTTCTTTCATGCAAAGTCAGTTGTGAGCTCCTATTGAAGGTCTTTCCACACTCAAAACAATTATATGGTTTCTCCCCTGTGTGGGTTCTTTGATGAGAAGTCAGACTTGAGCTCACACTAAAGCTTTTTCCGCACTCCAAGCATTTATATGGTTTCTCCCCTATGTGGGTTCTTTGATGCAAAGTCAGGCTTGAACTCTGACTGAAGCTCTTTCCACACTCCAAGCAGTTATATGGCTTCTCTCTGGTGTTGGTTCTTTGATGTGTTCTAAGTTCTGATTTTCTGCTGAAAACCTTTGAACCTTTGGGGCATTTTTCCTGCCAGTTTCCAGTTCCTTTTTCTGCATCCCCTGAGAATTCAATGTAATCTCTACCACGATGAGTATCATATGTACTTCTCCATTTCTCTGTCTGGTTTCCCTTCTGATTCTTTGATCTGTCTTGATGTGCAGCTTTCTCCCTTGTGTGGATCTTTTTATGGGCAGTAAGGTATGTCCTTGTACTGGAACTCTGTCTTCTCTCAGAGCACTGGAATGATTTTTGCCCTGTGTGGATTTTGCTGCATTTATTAATGTTGGTTTTACAACCGACCGTTTCCGCATGCAAGGGATACTCATTCCGTCTCTTCCCTTTGGGATGTTCCTGTTGCACTGGGATTTCTTGGAAGTCAGAACCCTGACAGACAACAGGTTTGGTCCTCCAGACAGGTACCGGTCTTCCCCCCTGCCTCCCCGATCCAACTTCGTCTCTAAAAGTCACATCTTCTATCTTAAGCATCCTCGCTTCTGGCGACACACCACATGGCTTCCTCTCTTTCTCATTATCTTGTCTGTTGCTTCCTGGAACAGAGAGGGAAATCATAATTAGACAGCACAATCGTGGCTCCCTGGCCTGTTGCAACGTGACCTGGGATGGAGGCAGCTTTGTCAAACATGGTGGACAACCAACAACGTTTCTTATGAGAAGTCACAAGGTGGGGGGGGGGGGGGCTCACTCTGAATTCTCTTAGGCCTACAGCAACTTTAACGTTCACTTATATTCTTAAAAATGCTAAAATGTCTGTTGTTTTATGCAGGGAAAACATGGGAAAGAAACATGAAACATGTGCAGGGGGAAAAAGAGTCTGATGCCACCACCTTTGTGCAGCCTCTTGGCTGGTGGGCGAAGCAGAATCCATCGTGGGTGCTGGCAAGTGTACGTTTGCAGAGAAGATTTTAAGTCTCATTTGGAGATGGTCTTGCTGCTCTCCCACATGCCTTCCCCTTTCAGAGGAGGTCCTCCACATCCACATCCACTAAAAGGATCTCCTGCCACCTTTCTCTACCTCCCCAAGCCACTGACGGAAGGACAGCAGAAGGGAGATGTTGCTAGAACAGAGGTGGGGAGGGGACTCAGAGCAGCACCTCTGGAGAAGGACGGGGTCCCCATCAGGCTGGCAGAGGAGGTGGGGGGGGGAGCTGAATTTCTAAAGGGAGAGGCACTTAGTCTGGGAGGAGGGACCATCCATCCCCAGCTCTGATGAGGAACATGGGACCCTATGGAGGGAACTGTGGCGAGTTGCCAGTGTGATTGGACAGCACACAAGAAACGCCTAGCCTGTGATTCCACTCTTATTCACGGAAAGGAAGCCTCAACCAGAAGGCCAACTGTTTCCCTCCCCCAGCAATTCCCTTGCTGCACAGGGACTGGGAAGTTAGGCAAGCAGAGAAAGGATGTGTCCCTCACCTGCCTTCTCTCCCTCTGAGCAGGGCTCTTGCTAGAGCACCGCACCAGTCCAGAGCAGCCGCAGCTCAGCAGCAGAGAACCAGCTTTGAATGCAGGAGGCCCCAGGATCAGTCCCTCAGGATCAGTCCCTGGCACCAACTCCAGGTCGGGCTGGAAGATGTCCCTGCCTGAACCGCTGGACAGCTGCTGCCAGTCAGGATGGGAGGTGGAGCTGATTTAAGGGATTGGGGAAAAAAACCCGTCTTCCCCCTTGGCGGATCTGGGTATAAAACCCCTGATTGAACAAAGCCGTTTCTCATAAGAAGACAACGTTCTAAGGTTTGGTCACTAAAGAGAAGGATGACTGAAGCTGGTTGTCTCTCCGTTAGCTGTAGGTGACCAAATAAGGCTGGCAAATCGGCAGGTTCCACAAGGGCTCTTCTTGGGTCCTTCTTGGAACTGCTTTAAGGGATTGGACCAAGTCCAAGACGGCATCAGCCATAAGCCCTGGACGTGATCCGGCAAACATATCTGCGCCCTATGCTGGCCTCAGTGGAAAATAAAATACAATCTTGAATTCTGACCCCACTTCTACTTGCATTCAAAACCTCCCAGGGGAGTAAGCAGACCAGACTTCCATCATGCCCCAGTGCAGCTGACCAATCACAGTCCAGGCACAGGCGCTGGGCAACCACACCCCCTTCAGGCAAGCCTGAGAAATTCATCATGGGGAGAAGAGGCAGGAAAGGCAAACCAGAAAATATCCCCCTCAGCAGGGCCCAGAGGCGTTGCTGGGGGGGGGGGGGAGTGGGTACTGTACGTTCTGCACTGTTCTAATCCCCGTTCACTCCCCGGTATGAGGTGGCCCGGCCCCCTTGCCATTGGAGCCATTCCATGCGGCGAAGGCAACGGGTAGGAGACTCCTGTTAGAACGGTGCCAAACTTACAGTACTGCCCCCCCTCCGGCGATGGCTCTGGCAGGGCCTGGTCCAGTACAGCCCACCAATGAATGGGGAGGAAACATAGTAATGCAGAGGAAGGAGAGTGACAAGGAGTGAGAACGAGGAGCAGTTACAAGCGACCCATCTGGGCAGGCCTGGCATCTCCCCAAGGAGACTTGGTACTTTTCTGCCCTTTCTGTAGGAATGTATATCCTGCTCTCCGTCTCCCAAGTGGGCATCAGTCAGGCCAAGCTCAGCATTGTAGCAGTGAGGCACAGCGGACCCATGTTCCAGGCACATGTTCCAGCCCACACGCCCCATGGCTATGGTGCAATCTGGACAGGGAGAGACAAGAAGACAGTTCAAGATTTTGGTCCGACCGACCAGGAAGAAAGGGCATCCTTACCCAGAGAGGCCACGATCCCGCGATTCTCCAGCATGGCATCCCAGCACAGAGCCTTCCGGCCTGGATCCAGCGCAGCCCACTCCTCCTCCATGAAGCGCACAGACAGTCACCTCCTCCAAGGACAGCAGCCCCTGACAAAAGGAATCATCCACTCCTCAGAAATCATTTCTCCACCACATCCCTGCCCTTATCTCCATAGCCTGAAAAGGGAAATGAAGTGGGAGGAACTGGGCATTTCCCTGCAATATATTCGGCAACATTAGACCACTTGGGTGTCCATTGTCCTTCTCCTTTTTCTGATGGGACCAATACCAGCCCTACACAAAGCTTCGGGCCCTGAAGGAAAATGCTGCGACCAATCACAGATACAATATCAAGGGCCAAAGGTGGAGGCAGGTGGAGGCCTGCCTGTGATTGAAAAGCAGTCTAGGCAACACTGGCAGAATGTTTGAACATTAAGAGTCACGTATATCAAGCAGTTTGGGGAAGAAAAACTGGCTGCTGAAGCTCTCTTTGAGGACATCTGGAGCTCCCCTGGGTTATCCTGCAGCTGTATATCCTGGCTATATAAGTAAGCACTTCTTTTCCATGTCCTTTAGGGCCCAATCCTGTCCTTCTTCCTTCCCACCGATGCAGCCGCGCTGCCAGAGTTCGCACTGCATCCTGCAGGGGTGGACAGTCCTGGAGGTTTCCTTTGGGTAAGGGAACATAGACCCAGGACAGGTCTACTCATTGGTCTACTCATGCGGTCCTGGGTTGGGGGATCAAGGGGGGTTAGGATTTGGCACATGCCGCTGCCATCAAACCCTCTGCCATCAAACCTTACTGGATACAATCCACCCTCCTCCCTGCCCCATTCCGGCCACCCCCTGCCTCCATCCTGTCACCCGCACTGACGTACTGGTGCCGGGGGACGTGACAGATCCTCCAGTGGGCCGACACCGCTGCATGCTGTTTGCGGCACAAGCCAGGCTGCATCCGATGAGGAGTTACGTTTGTGACCGCTATAACGTGGCTTACACCACCGCAACAATAGCTCAGGCAGTGTAATGATACCGTAGGATTGGGCTGTGAATTTAACCTTATTTCCAAGGCACTGTTATGCATAGCTCTCTGTACTTTTGTAAACATCTATGAACAATATTTATGTGGGGGGAGGGGAGTGGCCAGCTTCCCCCAATCTCAGCTGCAAAATGGGTAGTTGCTGGGGGCGCACAGGTTTCAGTGGTCCATGCCAGTGTCCCTACCAACCCCTCTGTTCAAGCCAGGGCAGGATGCAGGCGGCCAAATGTGGACCTTTTTCGAAAGACAAATGTTGCTGCTTCCACAGCAGCTGGGCAGGGGGCACAGCCTGAGCGTCTCAGGAGGCTCTGGGGTAGCTGGCAAATCCTGAGCTCCAGTCCGGGGTGATGGGATGCCAGGTGTGTCTGTGCTTCTTCCTGATCATGCCAGATGGGAGCACATGGCCAATAAAAGCACCTGGGCCAGGGGGCGAAGGGGGAGGAGAGAGGGCAGAAGCTCTCTGCAGAGGGGGTCGCAGGGCACAGAAAACTAAAGCTCTGCGTTGTGTGTGAGTTTGAGCCCTGGAAAGCTGGGGTGGGGGGGAGGCTCCCTGCCTCGAATGCCACTTTGAGAGAGAAACGCGCAACCCCAGGGAATATCTGACAATATGCGATGACAAATAAAAAGGGGCCAACTACAATATTCTGCTGGTCAGCCACTTGACATCCTGACTCTGGCACCCTGAATCTTCTGAGCAGGTTCCTTGCAGAAAACACAGGAAAGAAACAGGGTTTCTCAGGGCCAGAAAAAAGGATACTCCTTCCGTAGCATTTTCTTCAGCCTGACCCTGGTGATCTGTCCCTTCCCTAGCAGGCTGCAGTCACGTTTCTCCTCCATTTCAAAGAGAGAGATAGAGAGAGAGAGAGAGAGAGTCTAGGTGGCACCAAAGTCATCCCACTTGCCTTTGCAGGAGACAACGGTGATGATGGGGAGACTGCAAAACCCCGGTTCTCTCTCTTAGCATTTCTATCCCACCTGTCTCTGCTCAAACCAGGCGCCAGGAAGTCACAACAGCTCCGAACAGTAAAACGAACTATTAATACTATGGTTTTAAAAAAATGCAATTTGACACCCACTAGATAAATAAAACGGTCTAAGATGCTGCTGCCCCCAAACTGATACACGTTTGGGATGCAATGGGGGGGGGAATGTCCCAGCCATTTTGCCTTCTCGTACCCTCCCGCATTCCCTTCGCTGACTGGACTGTGAGGCTGGGCTGGGCTGGGCTTCCCTCCCCACTTTCCCCCTCTGTGATCTCCACCCGCTACAGTCCCGCGACTCCCCTCCCCCCGCTGGCTTTGGACTCACCGCCAGATCCCGAAAGAGGCTCCACGTGGGTGAGAGAAGGAAAGGAAAGGGGGGAGGGAAGCAGGGACAGGAGTTACCACATATTCGCCCCTCTAGGAATCTGCAATCGCCGCTTTTAAGTGCATCTCGCAAGAAAGCCAAGACTGGCTCTTTGTAGGCGTGTTGAAGTCTTAACCCTCCAACTCCCGGGCGGGACGGGAGGTGTTTCTTCCTCCCCCCGCCCCCCCAGTTCCGAAAAGCAGCATCCGGGAGGGCAGGAAAACTCACTTTGGCTAAGAAGATGAGAAAAGCAGGATGCAAGGTTTGAAATAAGGCAAGCCAACACGGTCAGCCTGCTGTCCTGCAGACGCGGGAAACTGAGCCAGAGACCTTCTGAGGTCACCTGCTTTCCTGTCCCAAGTCAGGTCTCTGCTGCTACAGGAAGTAGAACTGAGAGCCTGGCCAGCCCACCCATGAGCCCGACTGAGGGGTACAGAGGGAAAGAGGAAGCGTGGAGGAGATTCTAGCCGACCACTCTCCTCTCCTCCACGCTTCCTCTTCCCCTCTGTCCCCCTCCTCCTCTTCCAGCCAAGGGAGCTGGAGGGGCAGCGGCTGGCACATCACCAGGAAGGGGGGGGGAGCATTTGGTTCACTCCCTGAGGCTCCAGAAGGTTTGGGGCCAGCCCTAGCTGGATGGAAGTTAGAGGAGAGGCAAAAGGCATCGATCTCGCCATTTTTCTCCTCCCTCTCCCTTAGCCATTTTTCAGGGCCCCCCCTTCCTGCCCCAGACTATGTGCAGCTAATTATTATCCTGCGCTTGCAGTCCTGTCCTTGCTGCTGGGGCCAAAGGGAACCGGCTCCTCCCCCACATCCCTGAGGTGCACTCGCCTCCATCCAGATTTCACACCCTCTCTCAAATGTGCTCCAAAAGCAGCAGCAGCTGCAACTCCCATAAGCTGTGGCCTGAGCTGGCCTTTGCTATGCAAGTCAACGGTGCAGCCAGGCCGAGAGAGGATTTCCACCTGCTCTCAGAGCCCCTGTGCTCCCAGCAAAGCCCTGGATTCTAGGAAGTTAACTTTTCAGGACTCAGACTGGACAAGAGCAGAACGTTGGCTTCCAATTTGTACCCAGTGAGGCTGCCCAAGGAACAGTAAGAGCTGGGCATCTCCTCTGTCTGTCCTGCCGGGCATCCCTCCTCCTCCCCAATTCAGCATTTGATGCAATGTGCGCAGGACAGACTTCTCCTGGGTCTTCTGGGCTTCTCCTGGGACCGGTCTTCTGTCCCCAGGCTGCACATGGCCAACTCAGACCGACGCTCCTTCCGGGGGTCTCTTTTCCCTGCTATATCGTGTCGCTGAGTTCAGCAGGTCCCATGAAAGCCCCCGGAACTGCTTGCAGAGTCTCCTTCCCGGCCGGGGATGAATGCGTATTTTCCCAGAGATTCCAGGCCAATTCCGTGCCCCGACACGGAAAAGACGGAACCGGGTCAAGCCTTTCTTAAGTAAAGGTATCCCTTGTCATTTAAGTCCAGTCGTGTCCGACTCTAGGATGCAGTGCTCATCCCCGTTATGAAGCCGAAAAGCCAGTGCTGTAGACGCTTCCGTGGTCATGTGGCTGGCATGACTCTCCTTGCCGCAGCGTGTAGCAGTGGCGTTGCTGGAGGTGGGGCGGAACACTAAGTTCCGCACTGCGCTGACCTCCGTTACTCACCGGTACGCGCTTCAATTCCGGCTTCCGGCTGTCACGGCACACCAGGTACAAACAAAGTAAGCTCCGCCGCTGCCTCACAGGGTTGTTGTGAGAATAAAAGAGGAAGGGAGAACCTTGTATGCTGTCCTGAACTTCTGGAGGAAGAATGGAAGATGGTAATGTAAATAGGAATAAAAATAATGCTTTAAAATGTTGCAGAATGTTAATTCTGGTTGTTTTCTGTGGGCGATTGGCTTGGATTTCCAGTCCTTCACATAAAAGGATTCTTTTGATTCCCCACCTTGGTTCAGTGATCTTCAAGGTGACTTACAATAGATTGCAATAATGTGATGCCAATTACAAAGCATACAAGCCAGCAACTCTTCCTCCATCATGTATACAGTAAACACACATCCTACAGTTGCACTGTTGTACTCACAGCTTCAGTTCAAAGTAGCTACATGTTCCCTTGACCATTCATCCCCAATGCTTTTTGGAGGAACATGCAAACATTTGTTGCTATATTGAAAAAAGTATGTTTCTTGGATCCAGCTACTGTAGCTGGTTTTGCAGGCTAGTGGTCATTGGTGGAGGAAACTCTGTGTATACAAGGAGAATAAGACACTCCTTGCCATGGCTGGAACCTAACAATCCAGTTATGCGACTGGATCCAGGCAAACCTCTTTGACCTGCTTATTCAAGAGAAGTGCGACCCCATCAGGAACAAGGTGACAATTCCTATCCCAGACCTTTATTGCATGGCATCATGTTGTTGCTTCCTTCATTATTCCCCACTTCCTATTGCTTTCTCTGAGACTTGTGATCTGGTGATGACAAAGTCAAGCCCTCCCCTCCACTGTAAGAGAGTGAAATGTTGTATGGCCTATCAAGGGGCTCATTCGTTGCCCATGGGCCATGGCCCCTGCTCAGGCTAAAGAAAATGCAGACTCAGTCTGTGGTTGGACAGCCAGTACATCTCATGCAGTCGTTGTAACCTTGTTGTTTCTCTGCTTCTTCTCCTTCTTCCCCCGACTTTCAGAGTTGGGACAGGTGGTTGGGAGGGAATGGTGGAACGGCTGGCAGGTTTCGAGGGAGGGAAAAGGCGCGGAGATGGAGTGAGAGTTGGGGAAGGAGCAGCAGCAGCAGAAGAGAGAGCCAGAGGAGCCATATTGAGTGAGGAGAAGAGGCATTTAGGGGCAAACGGTGCAATCCAGCTTAAATTTCCCCTGGCAGAACAATAGTGTAAGGCACTTTGTGGCACTCGGCAAGTAAGCGGCCCCAGCACTGAGGTCAGTGCAGCTCACTCCGTCCGGGGTTGGAGATGCCAAAAACAGACACAGGTAAGTCCTGTGCCAGTCAGGGCAGGGGTGTGGAGAGGGCAGGCCGGGGTGGCAGGGGAGGGGGTGATTGGGTTGCTGGGCCCAGGAGAGGGACAGGGATATCGGTGGCGCGCTCCGCCAATATCCAAAGCCCTTTCCCAGGCCTGGCCAGCCTTACACAGCCTCCCCAGATTTGCACCAGCCGTTTTGCCGGCGCACATCCAAGGAGGCCCATAGGGGCCGCTGGGGCTCTCCCCAGGGGAAAGGGACAAACATCCCTCCAATCCTGTGTGGTGCTGGGCCAATCCGGGCTAGGATCTGGTGCAGTGTGCTTAGCGCTGCGATGGATCTTATGCTGGATTGGGCTGCCCATACAGCAAGGGTCAAAAGATACCAAGGATTGGAAGGAAGCCAAGTGGGGAGAGGAAGGGGGGGTCTGAACAGAGGAACGAAAGGGGCCAAAGCAGCAGGAGGATCAGGGATGAGGGGACAGGAAGACGAAGACCAGGATGGTGTAGTGGTTTGGGAGTCAGACTTAGACCTGGAAGATCCAGGTTCAAATCCCCGCTCAGCCACGAAGCTTCCTGGGTGCGTTTCAATGGGCAATCTGCCCCCCCTCACTGGATCTTTTGGGACGTGAGCCCGAAATTGACACCTCAGGGGCGATTTGGCACGTTTTAATGGCAAGGCTACTAATGACACTCTCTCCTGCTTCGTTTTCCTTTGTTAGATTTTTATTAATATGAGTGGCTAGAGAGGCTCGCTGTTCCTCAGGGTTCAGTTTTCCAGTCTGGGGGGGCGGGGCGGGCGGGGGAGGACGGGATACATTTTACCTCTAACTTCCCTGGAAGGACAGGTACTGAGGCTGAAGCTCAAATATTTTGGCCACCTCATGCAAAGAGAGGACTCTCTGGAGAAGACTCTGATGCTGGGAAAGATTGAAGGCAAAAGGAGAAGGGGAAGGCCAAGGATGAGATGGTTAGAAAGCATCACCGATGCAACGAACATGAAAATGAGCGAACTCAGGAAGATAGTGGAGGACAGGAAGGCCTGGCGGGATGTGGTTCATGGGATCACGAAGGGTCGGACACGACTTAACGACTGAACAACAACAACAAACGTGTATGTGCATGAATCCTAAGGCGCCATGCAGTGCTAAAAATTCACACACCCACAAAACTATTCTGAACTGTGGATAATCAATTGATAATAGTAGGGTAGTCATTTTTTTTCATTGTGTGTAGTCTCTAGGCCTCGGGGCTTCCTCCTCCTCCCCCACTCCTCGGATTGGAAAGGGTAGAGAGGGGAGCAGAAGCATGGAGGAGGAGGAGAGGAGACCGTTGGGCTAGACTGTCAGAAGAGCGGAAGATGACACATCAATCATCACCAGGTCTGAGGGGCAGCAGTGGGCATGCATACCACTGACTTCAAGCACCAGGAGCGGGTTGGGCCACCCCCCCATATACACCAAAAATGCCATAGATAGAGCACAAGAGGGTGTTGTTGTCCCAAGCAAGTTGATTGCATTAAGATGTTCTCTAGTAGATTAATGCAAGTCCTGCCAGTGATTCCTGGTAGTGATTGCTCTTGCCAGCAAACTATAGTTGAATGGTGGGGAGACGATGGTGGAAACAAAATATGTGTTTATTCATTAAAAATGGGTACAGTATACCCAGGCGTGGGGGGGGGGGAAACATGGGAGCATGTCAGCTACTCACACCCCCTGGTGCTGATTTGCTCTACGACCACTACCCCCAGCTCATTTCAGTGTCTGCACAGGCAAACACTGAAACCGACGGGGAAACTCCTGTGATTGGAAACCTTGCCTGCCCAGTAGTGTTCCAAATTATGGGGAGAAATGTCCCCCCAGATTCAGCACTTGTTTCTGCAGGATGCATGGCCGCATGAAGCACCAGTGCCAGCCTGCCAGGAAGAGGAATGCCAACCCTTTGCTACAAGAGAACACATTTTTTATGCATTTGCAAAGCAGAACAGCACATGTCTACATGCGTACATGTGTAGGATCAGGAGGGCTTCATACAGGTTTCCATGTGATTGTAGATTTATATTTCTTAGGGACAATGAGAAGAGGTAGCCTTACAATAGAATCTGTCGACTCATGATGGTCACAGGGACTTATTTGTCGAGTTTCCTAGGCATTCATACAACAGATTGTAGCGGAAATTTAAGCAGACTGATAATTAATAGGACCAGGAAGACTGGTGAACAAGGAAAAAGTATGGGTTTATTTGGTTACGCAGTGCAGTGGACAGCACCCCAAGAGGGGCACTGACCCTTTGCTCCATGTGAGCACAGTTTTTATACATTTCCAAGCAGAACATCACATGGTTGCTGAGAATGTGCATAGACACAGAGCTATACAGGAAAAACAAGAGACTTTGGATTTACATTTTACAGAAGACAATGGGAACAATAGTGGGCTGAGCTGGGCAGGGGACTCCTTGATGGTCCGATCCTTGAGTTCTGGGAGACTTAATTGAGTTAGCTCTGGGAGTCTCCTAGCTGCCAGGGCAGGGAGCCTTAATTGAATTAGGCAAATGGAGCCCCCACCCCACCCTCTGGAGGAAGCTGAATGTGTGTGGGTGAATTTCCAGAGAGGGGAAAATGTGAAGTTGTAAAACCAGAGATTCCTTCTGTGACTTGGGGAGACAGATATGAACAGAAACCAGGAAAATATTTTTTTCCGCATCAAGATAAACCCAATGGGTGAGTTGACACAATTAATTTAAAGTTATGCCAAAATTTCTGCATCACTGGGAAGAAAGACAAAGGTGGATCCAGGTGTAACCTGTGATGGTGCCTTTCCTCTCAGCCCAACCTCCTCTCAAGTGTTCTTTCCGGCTCATTACACTCTTGGCCAGATGCCTGGATTTGAGATTCGCGTAGGAGGAAAAGCGGATTTGACGGGAACATGGAGTCTGGATTGACTTTTTCCCTGTCCGAGAGCCCTCGAACGTGTTAATTAATTAATGCCACACTTCTTCAATTTACAATACTTCCTTAAAGCTGACATATATACGCTAATGGGTTCTGAGTTGTCTGTGACGGATCAAGAGAGAGATCTTGGGGTGCTGGTGGACAGGTTGATGAAAGTGTCGACCCAGTGTGCGGCAGCTGTGAAGAAGGCCAATTCCATGCTCGGGATCATTAAAAAAGGGATTGAGAATAAAACGGCCAATATCATTATGCCTTTATACAAATCGATGGTAAGGCCACATCTGGAGTATTGTGTCCAGTTCTGGTCACCACACCTCAAAAAGGATATAGTTGAATTGGAAAAGGTGCAGAAAAGAGCGACCAGAATGATTCGTGGGCTGGAGCACCTCCCTTATGAAGAAAGGCTACAGCGTCTGGGGCTTTTCAGCCTAGAAAAAAGGTGCCTGAGGGGGGCATGATTGAGACGTATAAAATTATGCATGGGATGGAGAGAGTGGATAGAGGGAAATTCTTCTCCCTCTTGCACAACACCAGAACCAGGGGACATGCACTAAAATTGAGTGGAGGGAGAGTTAGAACAGACAAAAGAAAATATTTCTTTACCCAGCATGTAATTCATCTGTGGAACTCCTTGCCACAGGATGTGGTGATGGCATCTGGCCTAGATGCTTTTAAAAGGGGTTTGGACAGATTCATGGAGGAAAGGACCATCACAGGTTACAAGCCATAAGCAACCTCCTGGTTTTAGAAGTGGGTTTTCTCTGTGCCAGGAGCAAGGGAGTGTCAACGGGAAACAGGTTATCTTGTTGTCTGTGTGCTCCCTGAGGCATCTGGTGGGGCCACTGTGTGATACAGGAAGCTGGACTAGATGGGCTTTTGGCCTGATCCAGCAGGGCTCTTCTTATGTTCTTATGTTCCTTGGGGGTACTGTATATTTGTAAGAGTTGTGTTTCTTCTTCTTATTCCCTCCGGGATCAACAGCGTTACTCAAGGACTGGGTTCGACAGGGAGGAACCTGATAGTACCGTGTTCGAAGCAGGGGGAGGGAATCCCTGGTTCGTCTTCACCCCAGCCTACATTTTCCGTCCCTGAGATCAGTCAGCTGAGCTGGTAAGCGCAGAAGCCCCCTGCCCCGCGCCGCTCGCTGAGAATACTACTGTGTTCAAAGCGGGGGAAGGGAATCACCTGTCCTGGGGCAAGGGGCTTCTGAGCTGGGGAAGAGACCCTGCCCCAGCGCAGAAGCCCCCCCTGTCCCCTGCCCGCGCTGCTCACTGAGAGTACTGTGTTCAAACCGGGCGGGAATCCCATGATAGCTTTCAACCCAGCCGGCGCTTTCCGTCCTATCAGCGAGTGGCGCGGGGCAGGGCAGGGGGCTTCTGCTGCATGCGCTGGGTCTCTGTCGGAGCGCAGAAGCCCCCTGTCCTGCGCCGCTCGCTGAGAATACTGTGTTCCAAGCATGGGGGGGGGGGATCCCTTGTCATAAAACCTCCATACTAATAATAACGTAACCACCATTAAAATTAGAACGACCCAAAACATAGGACCATGTGTGCACAGCAGACTCAGCCCCCCCCACGTCTACCATGCCCAGGGGATTGTAGAATCAGAAAATTAAAACACCACTCTAAAACATATAACCCCCACCATATCTATCTTATCTGGTATCAGATGTAAAGAGCAAATGTAGTATAAATGTACATTGAGCGAAACATCTCGGGATTTGGGTTATAAAACTTCAATTTATAAAATATCAAAATGTAAAATACATCAGCAAAAATCAGTAAAAACACAAAGTAAGCATATAATGCTAAAACCTCATGTAACAAATACTTTAAGATCACTGAGTAAAATACAATAAAGACATTTAAAAACTGCAAGGGCATGACGTTTCGTTTACCAATCTGTAAACTTTTTCAAATGCTAAAAAAAAAGAGCCTAAGTAGGCAAGAAGATGTTACAAGTACACATCGCAGTCTTGCTGCTTAAAAAGGAAATTTGGTGCACATTTTACTAACACAATTAACCGGAAATCAAGCAAACCTGAGCCAAAACCTCAATGACCCTACTATACTGCCATCTAGTGGTGGCCTAGAACATAGCCCAACTAGCATCAATACTATTTCTTATTGCTTTTATTTATTGCAGGGGTCCAGACTCTATTTATAAGTGATAATTCCTGTTTCCTATTCAATACTTGAGATCCATGTTTAAATATTTCAATGGCCTCCAAACTCAATCTGGCCCTATAATTGTTTTCATGCCCTAACTTTATAGTGTCTTCAAATTTAATACCATGGCCTGACTCCATCTTATGCTGGGCTAACGCAGATTTCTCTATGTGGTTAAGCCGGCATGCCCGTTCATGCTCTTTGAGCCTGGTATTTATAAAGCGTTTTTTTAGCATTTGAAAAAGTTTACAGATTGGTAAACGAAACGTCATGCCCTTGCAGTTTTTAAATGTCTTTATTGTATTTTACTCAGTGATCTTAAAGTATTTGTTACATGAGGTTTTAGCATTATATGCTTACTTTGTGTTTTTACTGATTTTTGCTGATGTATTTTACATTTTGATATTTTATAAATTGAAGTTTTATAACCCAAATCCCGAGATGTTTCGCTCAATGTACATTGTTGCGGGTTATAACAGTCTTCGATCACTTCTGTAGTATAAATATCTGCAGGAAGCAAGAGCAGGCATCTTTGGCAGACACTTGGAGCACTCTGTCTGGGCGCCCGGACTCGGAGGGCGCCCTCTTTCGCAAGAGAATAACAGTGGGGCTAATCAGTTTAGCTGAGACCAAGACAATGGGGATGATCTGCTTCCTTTGAAGAGCAAATTCTCTCTTCTGAGAAACTGAAGATTTCTTCCCTGATTCCTGCTAAAAAATGACTCGGTAGAGCGCGGGGGGGGGGGGGGGGAAGGAGCCGAGTAGATATTTGAAATCGCAAATTCAATAGGTATGCAGAAGCGCACAGAGCCAATCCCTGCTGCAGAGTGCACTGCAGGCTGCTGGGCTTCGGGTCTCTGACAAGCTGATTTTAAGGGACAGATTTAATGCTGCGGTTTTAAGATCACTTCGTTTCATGAAATACTTTCACAAATCTCTGTCTGGCGGGGGGGGGGGGGGAGAAGTGAGCTCCCTGCAGCCAATCCCTCTTTGGCTGGCCCTTTGCTCCAGGGCGGTCCGTCGCACGCCTCATCAGGATAGGCTATCTTGCTGCTAACGTCAGGAACGAGCCAAGGGGTGTGTGTGTGTGCGTGTGCGTGCGTGCGGTTGGGCTGAGTCTGCTGTGCGCACATGCTGGATCCTATGTTTTGGGGGTCGTTCTAATTTTAATGGTGGTTACGTTATTAGTAGGAAGGTTTTATGACTCGGTAATATGCTGCTTAGTTCAGTTTTAACTGCTTTTACTTCGGTGTGTTTTAACTGTTTTGTTCTAACTGCTTTCTTATTCGTTGTTTATTTCATTTGGATGGTTGTTTTATGGTGATTCCGATATGTAGGCGGGCACACGTCGTCACGTCACACGATCGTTAGAATTTTTCTATTCCCCGGTGCTAGGTCTTTCCGGAAAACATCCATCAGGTTGCAACAGAGCTACTAGCTAATTGCATCCGGGCACTTGGGTGCCCCTGTATGAATGAGGTGTGCTCAGTAAAGCTGTTTTATTTCTGAGGATGCCACAAATGATTGTGGCAAAACGTAAAAAATTGTTTTAACATCTTGTAAAAATTAATACACCTTTTGAAACGACGGAGTTTGCCAGGCAATATGTTGATCTTCAACTCAGAAAAATGACTTATTTGAATTTTGGCTTAAAAGTTGCTTATGGTATTTTATTGCATGTGATGTCACTTTCCCTGCATCAATCCAATCCCCCTTTAGAGGCTTCTAGGCTCGTGGGGGTGGAGAAATAAGTATGCACTCTGGTACATTAACAGTTATGTACCAGACTAGGATCAAGGCATGCCTCACATAATCTGCATTTTTTATACCATGGTTTGAGCTTATCCAAGTCTCAAAGACTCATAGGACTAATAAAGTAAGTGAGTGGGACAAGAAGTCCAATGATGGTAGGGAATTTAATACTGATTGATACAGATTGATGCAGGCAGGTTTACAACACCCAGGCACAATACTGTTGCAATGTTAATTTTTTTTGGGGGGGGGGGATTTGCTTATATGATTCCAAGGTGGGATGAACATGACCTCTTTTCCTTAGAACACCCCTGAAACATACAATGATCAGGAATCTCTCCCCCACTCTGGTGTCACCTGAAATGGTTGCAGTTTACAAAAAGGGGACAGAAAGGGCACAAATGTCTCATTAAATTTTCATTACATTCAGTACAATTTGCAAAAGGTCACACTTCACAGCCTGGTCTTTTTTTTTTTTTTTTTTTTAAAGGATTGTACACAATACAGTAAGGGCATCTCAGAATTATAGGTGTTTTCTGGTGGTGAGCATAGGTGTCTTGGTGGTGGATGCGGATGGGGACAATCAGGTTCGGGAGCCCAAATCCCGGGCTCCCGGCTGGTCTCCTCATTGTTCCGGCCAGCTGGGACTTGCCCCTGACACAGCGCTAATGCACTGTGTCTTTTTCCAGCCTCGCAAGGCTGCAAGCACTTTGAAAATGTCCGAGTTCACTCAGACCTTTTCAAAGTGCTTTCAGCCTCCTCGTGTATTCGCGTGAGGCCAGAAGCTCTCCGAAACGGCCCAAGTAACTTGGCCCGTTTCGGAGAGCTTCCAGCTTTGCGCAGGTGTGCGCAAGGCTGGGACGAAGTCCACGCCCCACCCCGGCCATGTCCTGGCGGACATCGCTTCCGCCTGCCCCTGCGTCGGGGGGGGGGGGACTATAGTAAGGCTATGTATTTAGAGAAGACGTGGATCTGGAGCTGCTGGCGTGATCATGGATTGTATGCAGCTACCTTAATTTACTCAATCTAAGCATCAAACCAAAAAGGTACAACAGCGGTGCAATTCCTTCATGTAGGCTTTTACCATTGCCAGTGTTGAAGGTAGTGCTGTGAGATGTCAGGAAACCTAACTGGTAGTATGAGATGTCATAAGACACAAATAACAGTATGATTTATTTAATGCTGTGTGCCTTTCTGTGACTGCAGGACCTCAGGAAACTATCCGGAGTTCCCTTCCCATACAGATGGAATTTCAGACATCGTTGGTACGGACCCTGAATGATGCAGAAGAACTTTCAAGCATAGCCTGCGAACAGACACCGCACATCTCTTGGGAGAGCAGCCCAAGCCCAGCCACCTCTCCAGAGGTTGGTGTGTCAGCTGAAGCAAACATGACACAGACCTCAACGTCCTCCGAGGATAGCACAAGTACCTGTGACATGCACGGTTGGTCTCAAGTGCTCAAGTGTTCTATTTTCCTTGCATGCATACTGTGACTTCAGCACCTTCATTTAAACACTCCTGTGCTTCCCTGTGCTTTCAGTTACTCCGGTGGTTCCTGGGAAAAGGAAGCGTGTGCAACAGAGCACTATGGAAATGCTTATCCAAGCCCTGAAAGCACCTATAATTCTACGTCCCCGAGAACCAGCACCCCAAGCACCTGAGGAGCCAAGTTCAAATCTTCTATTTCTAAAAAGTCTTCTATCGGACATGGAAAGTGCCTCACCTCGTGCTCTCATCAAAATTAAAATTCGAATGTTACAGGTTATTCACGAGGAGCTGGAACAGGATGCAATGCAGTGTTCTCACAGTCCAGGGAGTTAGCTTGTCAGATCAGGCACTCATGTTTGGCAAGTTATGCAGGAGCAGTGCAAATGCTCAGCAGTTTTTGTGAAACTGTTTTTAAAAGTGTATTAAAGTTCTGTTTCCATGCACAGAAGTGTTCAGCAGTTTCCGTGAAACTGTTTCTTAAAGTTAAATAAAGTCAAGTTTCATTGCACAGTAATTGTGTTGTTGTTCAGTCGTTAAGTCGTGTCCGACCCTTCGTGATCCCATGAACCATATCCCGCCAGGCCTTCCTATCCTCCACTATCTTCCTGAGTTCGCTCATTTTCATGTTCGTTGCATCGGTGATGCTGTCTAACCATCTCATCCTTGGCCTTCCCCAATTTATTGCACAGTAATGCTCAGCAGGAAGTCTTTTTTTCCCCAAACATCCCCATGCAGCAGTGTGTGATGTGCTGGGAATGTGGCATTCACTACCAGTGCAGATGCATGCAAGGTGTGCAACATGCTCACTGGCACGTCCTGTATGGATGGCACATTCAAGGGAGTCTCTCGCAGAGCAAACTGAACACAGACAGACAAACATGATTTTAATGAAACTCAAACATTTTATTGCACAATAAAATAGAGGTGGGGGTGCACACAAGTTTAGTTCAGCCAATGCAAGTTCTGACAGTTAAAGAGTGGACTGTTCAGCAAAGTGAGCGTCTCCTGCAGCAGATGAGAAATACCTAAGGAAGGTCTCCCTGACCTGTGCTGCATTTCTAGAGCAGGTGTTAGCACCCTGCCTGCCTAGGCCATCCAAAGAGACCCCACCAACTTCTAGCCTCCAATGCAAAGTGATGCACATTGGGGCGAGAAACCAACATTTCACATATACGCTAATGGGTTCTGAGTTGTCTGTGACGGATCAAGAGAGAGATCTTGGGGTGCTGGTGGACAGGTCGATGAAAGTGTCGACCCAGTGTGCGGCGGCTGTGAAGAAGGCCAATTCCATGCTCGGGATCATTAAAAAAGGGATTGAGAATAAAACGGCCAATATCATTATGCCGTTGTACAAATCGATGGTAAGGCCACATCTGGAGTATTGTGTCCAGTTCTGGTCACCACACCTCAAAAAGGATATAGTTGAATTGGAAAAGGTGCAGAAAAGAGCGACCAGAATGATTCGTGGGCTGGAGCACCTCCCTTATGAGGAAAGGCTACAGCGTCTAGGGCTTTTCAGTCTAGAAAAAAGGCGCCTGAGGGAGGACATGATTGAGACATATAAAATTATGCATGGGATGGAGAGAGTGGATAGAGGGAAATTCTTCTCCCTCTTGCACAACACCAGAACCAGGGGACATGCACTAAAATTGAGTGGAGGGAGAGTTAGAACAGACAAAAGAAAATATTTCTTTACCCAGCATGTAATTCATCTGTGGAACTCCTTGCCACAGGATGTGGTGATGGCACGTTGCCTAGATGCCTTTAAAAGGGGTTTGGACAGATTCATGGAGGAAAAGACCATCACAGGTTACCAGCCATAAGCAACCTCCTGGCTTTAGAAGCCATGCCACAAGCCATGCCCTTGGGGGAGTGACATCATTTTTGCGCCGCACCCCCTGCACCATTTTCCAAGGCTTTTCAGAGTCAAATGGAGATAGTCACTGATGCCATTGGTGCTAACACCACAGAGCCCACTGGCTTGTCACTCTCCTTTCGTAGGACCCTTACTCCTTGTGTAAGCATCAGGCTGGCTGCAGATCCACTTTCTTGTTCTATGGCAGTCAGATGCCATGGCAAAGTCGGTGCTGAGAAATGCGCAGTCTCCAGTTTCTCCTCTCACCTCCAACAACCTGCAGCAAAAGCACCAAGTCAAACCAGGCTAATTCACAGGCAGGGGAAGGGAAGACATTCAAAACCATATAAGTTGGAGCAAAGGTGTATTGCAGCCAGAGGCGTGGAAAGACTGGAGCGAACGGAGCAGCGGCTCCAGGCGGCGCCGGGTGGCGCTGCTCTGCTCGCCCCAGTCTTTCCAGTGAACGAGCGCGAGCGCCGCCCACCCGCCCTCCGGTGACGTGGGCGCTCCGAGGCCTTCTCCCCGGCCTCGGAGCCGGAGAAAGCCCCAGAGCGTCCACCCCGACCGGTGCACAGGGGCTTTCTGAAGGCGGAGCGCTAGTTGGCCTTTGTTTTACGTAAACGCTGTGCGCATGTGCAACAAAGGCCAACTAGCGCTCCGCCTTCAGAAAGCCCCTGTGCACCGGTCGGGGTGGACGCTCTGGGGCTTTCTCCGGCTCCGAGGCCGGGGAGAAGGCCTCGGAGCGCACCGGTAAGCCGGGGCACCCCCTACAGGGGGCGCCGCCGCCCCTTCGGGGCTGCGTATCAGGAGTGGTGCTCCAGGCGGCATCCGCTCCTGATACGCCTCTGATTGCAGCTCATTCCTTAAAGATTTTGTGTTCACCCCCCTAAAGTTTCTGCCCTCCTCTGCTTAGTCCATATCACTGGTGTCGACGGGGGGAAGCGGGGGGCGTCGCGCGTATAGGGGTGACGCGCGATGCCCCCCACTTACGGTTTTGAGCTGCAGGTGGGCCCTCCCTCCCTCCCCTGTGTCCGTTTGGCTCCAAAATGAGCCAAAAATGGAGCGGGGAGGGCGCTCCGCTCCTGCGCGTGACGTCACGCGCGGGGGCGGAGCCTTCCCTTAAGGGCGACGTGCGCCCCCGTTCTGGGGTGTCGCGCGTCGTCGCGACGCCACTGGTCCATATATCATATTAACAGCGCTATTCTACCCAGCCTCCCGTTCTGCCCTCCACCACTGGCTTTTCCAGTGGAGGAGCTGGATAGGATAGCGCTGATAGAAGACAGGGTTACCTGATGATATGAAATTATGTAGTTTAGTCTGTTGTAAGCCGCCTTGGGCATTTGCCTTCGGCATAGGAAAAGGCGGGGTATAATTTTTTAAAATAAATAAATATACTTCGTATACTTCAAAGCACCATCTATCACTATCATGCAGTTTATTTTTATTTTGCCAAGACAGAAAACATGAGCCTGCATAACCCATTCAAAGTGCTAGTTTTGACTTTTAAAGCCCTAAACGGCTCAGGTCTGGGGTATTTGAGGGACCGCCTCCTTCCTTATAATCCGACCCGTACTCTGAGGTCATCAGGGGGGCCCCTGTTAACCGTGCCGCCATTGACAGAAGTGAGGGGGATGGCGGCGCGGAATAGGGCCTTCTCGGTGGTGGCGCCCCAATTATGGAATTCCCTCCCCTTGGAATTAAGAATGGCTCCCTCTTTAGAGGCCTTTCGACGGGGCGTTAAGACGTTTTTGTTTAGGACTGCTTTTAATGTCTGACATGGTGGGCTGACCTTTATAACAAATGGTTTTTAACATCTAAATGCTGGTGACCCACTGGGGTTGTTTGTTTTAACTTAAATTGTTTAATTAATTATTTTAATGTTTATTAATTTTAATGTGTTTTATGTATTTTAATATGTTGTAAGCCGCCTTGATTGCCTTCGGGAGAAAGGCGGGCTACAAATTTCTTAAAATAAATAATAAATAAATAATTCCTTCATGCACAATCCATTTCATCATTTATTCCCAAAAAACCTTCCCCCAATCTTCAATTCAACTTCTAATCCCCTACTCTTTCAACATGTTACTTTAAAAAATAGTTTTGATCTCTGCACCAGATCTCCTTGCAACCTCGCTAGTCGGCTTCCCGAGCAAGGGGACAGACAAGGGCATGGACCCCCCCCCCCCCCATTTCCTTCTTCATCTGATTCTAATATCCATTCACAGATATTGTGAGAGAATGCCCAAACTGTCTCAAATAAGACTGCGTTTTAATTATACCATTGCCGTGTGACAGTACAGTTTGGGTCTTACTTATACTAGTATATATCAGCTGCACAGACCTATGGTTTGGGCTGGAGCCATGGGGCAGATGTAGAAGAGAGATAAAGGTGACCCCTGACAATTAAGTCCAGTCGTGTCTGACTCTAGGGTGTGGTGCTCATCCCCATTTCAAAGCCGAAGAGCCAGCGTTGTCCGAAGACGCCTCTGTGGTCATGTGGCCGGCATGACTCTCCTTGCCGCAGCGCGTAGCATGTGGCTGGAATACGGAGCGCTGTTTCTTCCCGCAAGCAGTACCTATACCCTTTATCTCCATCCCAATCACACCCCTGAAGCGGCTAGCTAACCCTGAAGTGGCACTTTAAGAGTTAACTAGCTGTTTCGGGGAAACAATTTTCAACAGGAAAATGGCCCAGGGTTAAATATGCTCCAGCTTGGTGATTCAACCCTAGTTTGAACTGCAGCCCTGCACAACTGCTGCAAACTAGCAAAAGTAAGATCCAGACTACACTGTCATGTGGCAAGTGGATTGTTAAGACCCGGTCTAACAGCCCAATCCTATCAACCCCCCCCCCCCGAATGCAGCTGCACCACTGGAGTGCGTTGTGTATCCTATGGGGAGGGAGCAGTCCCGGAGGTATCCTCTGGGTAAGGGTGTTGGAAGTTGGATGCAACACTGCCTGCAGGACTCTGGAGGGCAGTGTACTGACCAGTCACCTGAGACCATCTACCTGCCCCTGCGGTCCCTGCGGGAGGTGTGGTCCTTAACACTATTTCCTTCTTGCCCTTTCTCCACTCCCTTCCTGCTCTCTCTCTTTCCTTCTTATTTCTTATGAAACCACTGGCGTCACTGCAGGGGGGGGGCGGAGCTGTAAGTTCCTCAATGATCGGAGCCTCCCGTTACACGGAAGAACGAAGCGCCCCGCCCCCGCGCCTTCCGACCCATTCAAAGCGGTGAAAACAACGCGCAGGGAGTCTCCTGCGCGTTGTTTTCACTGCTTTGACTGGTTCGGAAGGCGCAGGGGCAGGGCGCTTCGTTCCTCCGTGTAACGGGAGGCTCCAATCACGGAGGAACTTACAGCTGCGCCCCCCCCCCTGCAGTGACGCCAGTGTATGAAACCTTCACCAAGCTTCCACTCCTGTGTATGCTTTATTTATTGTTAGCCACTAGCCCAGCTTGTGGGATATTTTACCAAAGGAAGGGTGTGCCTTTGCTGATTACTCTGCTCCCCCTCTCTTCCAACAAAGGGAATTTTGGTTCCTTTGCCTGAGGTTAAGCCTCCACTACCCGAATGGGTCTGCTTGGACGTGTGCCGGCAATTGCTGGCACAAGTCCGAGTGGACCCAGGAAAGCAGATCAAGAAGAAGGGGGATAGGATATCCATGGCACTGCTGCTACTGATACCTCCCCCTTTCCGGCCACAATCTGCCCCCTGCTCTGCCCCAGTCTCCCCCCTTCCTCCCCCTTCCTGCCCCATTCTGCCCACCCCCACTTCTTCCAGCTTGCTTCCTGCACTGATTTACCAGTGTCAGTGGTCGTTGTGAGATTGGTGGCATGTGGCCACTCGCAGCTTGTGAAGGTGGCCCGGCTGTGCTGAATGGCATGTTGCCTTTTGAAACAGCCATAAAAGACCTTGCACTACCAAAATGCTAGTTCCATCAGCATAAGACCCCAATAGGATTGGGGCCCGAAGTGAATTGCCAACCTGGTCCTATTTTGCAATTCCCATCCCAGAGCCCTGACACTGAAAAAGGAGGACTCACGTATTGTTGAATTCTGTCCCATCTGCCCATCTCCAGATTTGGCCATGGTCCTTCCGCAGGCCAGTCCAATGACCAGTAGTGCCCATGTAACGCCGCACAAATACCTGAGATGGACACAAAGCCAGATTCAGAACAGTGTCTTCGGAGGAGTGCCTTTTTCATTCTCCTGTCCTCCAGTTGTGCTCACTACTTGTAGTGCCCTCTGTATTCTGTATTTGAAATGCCCAGAAGTTTTAGCCTTTATCAGATAGAGGAGGAAGAGGCTAACAAATATGTACTGGGATGGCTTTGGAAAATGTTAGTGGGAATGGAAATGTAAGAAAGGTCAGGCCAGGGTGGCACAAGAAAGGCTTACCTGAAGAGGAAGGAGGAAGGCAGAAGAGGACAAGGGATCAGCTGGAGAAAAGGTAGACGGTGATGTAATACAGCAGAACATGCAGAAAAGAGACTGAAGAAGAGAGAAAGGTTCACAGTTGTTAGGAGGGCTGAGGAAGAAGATTAAGTCCTGCACCTCCACCCATGTCAAGCAGAATGGTTGATCTATTGACATTTTATTAGCACAGGTGACAATTTCAGTAATAGTGTGACAATCTTTACTCCCTCAGATTCTTCAAATAAAGCAGGAGGGGAAGTTCCCAAACATTTATGTGCTAATAATGTATGTGAAGTAGCAACCCAGAAGAACCACCGGACAGCAGAGGAGGTGTGGAGGCGGAAGGGTCAGTGCTGGCAACAGTGGTGACCCTCACCCTCCCGCCCTACAAGATTGTTGCTGCTGCCGCTGCTGCCTCCTCCTCGCCTCTTCCATCCGCGCTTCTTCAAACCCGGCCATGCAGAGAGTATCCAGAGAGTGAAAGAGGTTCTTCCACTCCCAAGATCCTCCATGCCCCGTCTGGTTTGAAGACGTGATGGGGACAGAGGAGGTAAGGAGGTGGCAATCCTCTTCCGGCTGACTCTCCTTCGCAGGCAACCATCTCTCATTCTTAAGATCTTCTTAGATGTATTTGTGGATCTCACCTTTTCTGTCTCGCTCTCTATTATGACCAGGGAAGACCCATTCAAAGCGCAAAAACTCTGGCCAGAAGTCCAGCTTCTTTCTTCTTCTGAGAAGAAATAGCATTTCCCTTCATAGTTCAACCAGCCGGCTGGACATGCTAGATGCAAGGGCACAGTAAGGCACCACTGCTCAGATTTCTGTCGTACTATAAAACAGAAAAAGTTTGATAAACAAACAATCGTAAGCTTTCATGGCCCAAATAGTCCAAACCATAAATTTCTGGGTTTCTTGCCATGACTTAAAAACATTTAAAAGAGAGATGATACTAATCCCCGCCGTTTTGTTTGCAGTCTATGGCAAACCTTCTCAAGGAAAAAGATGCTCCAGGAGCACAGCCTGGAACAACTTTTCCTTGAGAAGGTTTGCCATAAACTGCAAACGAAACATTGGGAATTATTAATATCTTTCTCTTAATTGTTTTTAAGTCAGGGCAAGAAACTCAGAAACTTATGGTTTGAGAAAAACAGTAAATGTAAATGTTGATGATCAGTTTGTCAAAGAACCTGGAGTTGTACTGTAAATGGTCACTACACTAGCTAACAAATTGAGAATTCAGTTCAGCAGAGAGTTATGATGGCGGTTTTCATTCTGGACCCAGATTGCTTGGTCAAAGTTTTTTAAGTCACAGCGTATTCTTACCATTGACAGAAAAGTTGAAAACTGCTTCTAAAAAAAACAAAACATTTTGTTCTTCTGGTGGTTACATTCTGTCAGTCAAGAGGTTAACTTGGTCGGTTTAATGTTTTAATCGTTTGCACAGTTTTTGGTCAGTTCATCTTTTATTCTCTTGTCATTTGTTCTCACCTATACACAGGGATTCCCCCCCCCCTTGCAGACAGAGACTGCCTGCCTCTCACTCTCTTCCTCCTGGCTTGTCATCTATACACAAGAGCATCCCTCGCTGCCCCTCTTTCTTCTCAACTGCTGCAGCATAAAAGTCCCCGTTTACCTCTCCTGTTCCCTCTCAGCTCTTCCTCATACACACACCTCTACAGAGCCCAGTCATTTCTCCTGCGTCTGCCCCTCTGTGCAACAAAAGTTACAGGCTATGTTGACAGCTTGTGAGAGAGGCACACACTTCTTACAGTGCAATCCTATGTATGTATGTCTACTCAGATGTAAACCTCATTGAGTTCAATGGGACTTACATGCATGGAAACATGTATAGGTTGCAGATTATTAGGTTTTTATTGTTGCATATTATCTAGAAGCTTTATTGTTTGATTGTAACTTGGATTTCTTTTTAGTAAACATCCATTGTTTTTGCAACACAGTTTGGGTGTGTGTGTAAGTTTTTGGTGCAGATTTGATGGTGTGTGGATCTTGGACCATTTAAGTAACACTCGGGCAGTCCAATCCTGTGTAAGATGCACTGGCCAGCCATTTAGATTAGTTGCTGCATCCTAGGCAGGATGTGACCCGCGCTGGCAGAGTCGGGGCTCACCTCAGGGGAAAGGGACAAATGTCCCTTTCCTCTAGTGTAAGCCCCAGTGGCCCCAATGGGCCTCCTTGGATGCACGCCAGCTATTTTGCTGGTGTACATCCAGCGAGGCTGTGTAAGGTCGGTTAGGCGTGGGAAGGGGGTTAGGATATCGGCAGAGCACAACGCCGCTGATATCCCCGCCACCCCTCCCTGGCCTGACCGGCCAATCACTCCCTCTTCTGCCACCCTGGCCTGCCCTCTCCACACCCTCCTGCCAGGGTTTACTTGTGTATGGTGGCCAGGTCGGCGGCTGGTGGCGGAGTGCAGTGCTGGCCTTGGCACCACACCACTTACTGTCTGGGTGCTGCAAAAGAGCTTTACAGCACTTTCGTGACACCCTAGGCCAGCAGAGCGCTCGCTCCGCCGGCCTTAGTTTGTAAAGGATTGCGCAGTAAGACCTGGTCCAACCTGTGTCAATGAATAAAAGATCCTTTAAGATGGGCATCTGAGTGCAATTGTTTCAGTGGACACACGGACAGATGTACCCAGGAGAGTTCAGCTAAAACTGTCCTTAGAAACCAAAATGCTGAAATTAAAAAAAGGAGTGAATAAGTTGCACCACCACTGTAACTTCAGAGACCTAGAACCAGAAGAGAGTCAGAAAACTCACCAAAACGCCCAACAGTAATGATGAGTGGTATTACCAGTGCAAAGATGACGAGCAGAGTGATGATGCGGCAATCCTTACAGTGGCTTCCTGAAAGGAAACAGAACACATGCATCACCAATGTGCTGAGAGGTAAAGAGAAGGTATCGTTTTATTAATGTGGAGCCACTAAGTTTCTACGCTGGTTACAGGAACAAACAAAATTATCTAAAACCTTCATGGTGGTGATTTTGCACACTGGATTAAAGAGTTTATATTCTGCAGCCTTAACCACATGATGCCAATTCAGTAAGTGTGCACATGCCTACACATTAATTTTGGCACAATTCCAACCTACCTCGATTTGCTCTGCCAGGGGCTGCCATCTTTTCACATGTTGGCCATTTCTTCAGAGTAGCATCACTTCTACTTAAAGAAGAACATGAGAAGGTTGTTTGATCCAAGGCCCCATCTAGTCCAACATCCTGTTCCCAACAGTGGCCAGTTAGGTGCTTTTGGGAAGCTCATAAGCAGGGCATTGATGCTCCCATGCTTCTTATCCACCCCAGCAATTTTTTTTAAAAAAAATTATCCACCCCAGCAACCTGGAGATCCTATTTAGCTATTGTGGCTAATAATAGACCCTGATAGACCTCCATGAATTTCTCAAATCCCTTTTACGGTTATCTAAGCCACTGGCCATCACTATATCTTATGGCAGCCAGTTCCATAAGCTTATTTTGCATTTGTGGAAAGATTAACAGTCCTTTCTTCTGTTCTGAACCTACTGCTAACCACTGTTGGGTGTGTGTGCGTGTGGCTACCCACTTTATCCATGCACCATTTTATAAATCTCTATTATGCCCCTCCTTAGCATCTAAGGAACATAGTTGGGGGTGGGGGTGACTATTATTGCAAATTATTATTATTAAAAATATTTCTATATTGGTTTTAACAGAAAATTTTCACAATCCATGTTATATAGCAAAACAATCCAAAGTACAGTATTCCCTGCCCCAGGGGGCTCACAATCTTAAAAAAAAAAAGACGCAAAAGAGATACTAGCAAACAGGCACTGGAAAAGACAGTATGCAGAGAGGAATTGGGACATTTGATCTCCCCCTGTGAAATTTCAGAGAACCATCACTTGAAAGGTGCCTCTTTGCCCACTTAGCAAGGGCAAATAGCTGGGAAGAAAAACAGCACCTTTCCCCCTCTCCATCTCCCCCACTGAAACAGAAGCCACTCACAGCTACTTTCCCTAATACAATACAGGAAAGTCT
Organism: Plestiodon gilberti rubricaudatus; assembly: GCA_026170595.1. Lineage (NCBI taxonomy): Eukaryota > Metazoa > Chordata > Lepidosauria > Squamata > Scincidae > Plestiodon > Plestiodon gilberti. The sequence continues at coordinate 250,307,328 of JANXHW010000002.1, forward strand.
GGGGTGGTGAAAAAGCCACAGAAGTACAACTTCCTATTTCTACCCTTAGCCAGCCCAGAATCTTGTCTGATTCTTTCTGATTTGCAGCATTAGAGTTTAGAAACTATGGATGTATTTTTGGAAGTCTTATGAAATGTTTGAAAATGTACAATTTACAGAATGGCTATATATTCCAAAAGCAAAACATTCCCAAAAGAAAACACAATTTGCCTGCGAAGGATTCTTACCAGATGTCTAGGTCTCCGCCCGGCTTACTGCAGGCAACGTGCAGTAGACTCTCTGCGCAATGCCTTTGCCGCACTGAATGGCTCTGATGGCGAGGGGGCAGGGCCGCCTCGTGCCGGGGAGTAAACGGAGGTTAACACGGTGCAGAACTTGAGCGATGCCAGTGCTAAGTGCTATGGGATGGCTGGAGACTAGACAGCCTGGGGGAGATTACCTAAATACATGTTTTACTTACCTCTTCATAGGCTACCTGGTTCCCAATAGGTGCATCTTCAGCCTATGCCAGATCCGGTATGAATGGCTGCCACCAAGTAAGTTCCACCCCCTCCTGCTCCTGGTCCCAGCCCAGCATGACTCTCACTCTCTCTCTGTGGCTTTGAGAAAATATTTGGCTTTGAGATCACACGCTGTAAATAAGTGAGGAACCTGGGTGGTCTCACAGTGCAAGCCTATGTATGTCTACTCTGAAGTAAGCCCCACTGAGTTCAGTGGGACTTACTTCCAAGTAAGTGTGTATGGGATTGCAGCCTTACCCTCCCTTCTACCCTGAAGCAATCTTTGAGGTGTTCCAGAGTCAATCACCCTCTCTTACATACAATAAGCAAACGATAAAAATAATGAATAATAAGAAACAAGAGGTGATGAATTGGCTCCCCACTGGAAAAAAAAATGCTAGAGTTGGTTGGTCCACAAATATTGTCTGCAGTACCGTATGTACCTCCCATGCTACAATCAAACTGACAGCTTGCAAGTGAATTGTTACAGGGAGGCTACATAACACAACAGTTTAATCATGTATCTTTTCTCACTTCCTCTTTTCACTCTGCTCTCTTCAATTAAGTTAGTTAGGACAGTACTTGCTTTTCGATCTACCTCCTGGGAGATTCCATTTTTGCTAAAGACGAAGACTGCAGCAGGAAATGGCAACTTCCTTTGCCCAGCCCAGTTTCCATTCAGCTGCTACCACAAGTCTTCCTGTCCCACCATCAGCTCCCCTAACAGCCTCTCCTTCTACACTGGTGATGAATGATGACTCCCATGGGCCACAGTGCACAGAGAGGCCAGGCTGGGCTTGGTTCTTCACCTCCCGCTGGTGGCCACTGCCATTCCCTGTCCCAAACCGAGGTCTTGTGCCGACTCTCATCCCTGCAATATTCTTTGTCCCCTCTTGTCCTCAACTTCATCTCTTTTCCCTTTCTGTTTCCCTGCACCCCTGAATAATCCCACTGCTCAGTATCCTTTCTTGCAACCTGCAACTAACTCATCTCTTCCCTTCCTTTCAAAGGTCCCCATCACATCTATGTGTCTTTTCCTTTTCTGTGCAAGTGGTTTGTGTCCCCTTCATGATGAGACAGATTGGTAAACTTTATTATGTGCTGAACTCAGTGCTGAATAAGGGTCAGGCATAGGCTTACCAGATCTTCAACCGGGACAGAGTGCTAGACTTTTAGGAGAAGGAATGTGGGCAGGTGTAGCTTGTTAAGTCCTAGAGCACAATCCTAGGCATGTCTATTCAGAAGCAAGCCCTATTGTGTTCAGTGGGGCTTGCTTCTGAGTAGACATGCCTAGGTTTGTGCTCTAAGGTTTAACAAGCTACACCTGCCCACATTCCTTCTCCTAACGGTCTAGCACTCTGTCCCGGTTGGAGATCTGGCAAGCCTAGTCAGGCAGCAGCAAAGTTCTCAGGAGTTAAGCAAATACAAAGCACAGAAAGAGGTCATGAATAAAAGAAAATGGCCTCCTCTAGCAAAAAGAAGCGTTCTGCTGTGCCTCTCTCCTCTTCTTTCACTAAGTTTTGGTGCATAATGGCACCAGAGTTCATGACTCTGGATTTGGAATGACACCCTCCCACCAACCGGCACAGATCTTACCTGGGTCAACCAGCGCAGCTTGTGGAGGCCGTCGGACTAAGCGGCGTGGACTAAGGGAGAGCTCCACTGGCCTAAAGTTGGGCAGAATCAGGCTGTCAGTCTGTGCTAATTTTGCCAGCAACTTTGAAATGCTATATTTGTTCACATTATGGGTTGGGAGTGTGAAAGACATGGCCTTTTTCCCTGACTCCATTTTAATTGCCTGACTCCATCTTGCAGGCCTGAGTAGAAAATTTACAGCTCTGATGTCTTGAATCACTTGAGCAGTTAGACAGCTGCTGGTAAGCTAGCTAATTAGTGCAAGCCTGAGAACGGGACCGTTATCTCGGACTGATAAGTATGGCCAGTTTGTCATTCCGGGCTGGTGGATCCTGGTACTCGGCAAGGACATCTTAATTGCAAACTATGTGCACCTGAGATTTACAGTTGGGAGGGTGACTTGGAGCACCGTGATGTCAGGGCCTAGAAACTTCGGTCCGTGGAAGCTTTTGATTGGCTATTTCCCAGTTACTGGGCAGAAGAGAACCAAAGTTTACTTAAGGGATGCCATCCTTTGTTCTGAGCGCAGATCAGAACACCGAGAGTTCTGGGCGAACAGAGGCGTCGTGCAGTTGACCATCTCCAGTATGGAGTCATGTCCTATTCACGCTTATTGGGACGGATAGCTTAACATCTCCACCTTGTCCGTGCTATGAGAGCCTATTGGTGAGTGTTAGGGCCAGTAAGTTTTAGGAGATAGCTTTATTTGTTTTATGTCTGTCTGTCTTGTATCCTATGCCTTTAAAGCCTTACAAAGATTTGAATGCCTTCTAATATGTAACTTTAATTTACTTTAATAAAACCAAAATATATTTTACAGGCTTGTGTGTCTGTGTTGAGTACAAGGGGAAACTGAATTCTACCCAGCCTGCCTAGCTGCTTGGTTCACTACTACCAGTGCTACCAGTAATTACCTTTTTAAGACTCTGAGGCTTGAGTCTGGTTCTCCTGTTGGATGGAGGGGCCAGCCTTGCAAGCACTGAGGTTTTAGCCTAGAGACCCCAGCTTTCCCTGGAGCTGTGGGCCTGGCGTACCAGGGTGGTGGCAGTTGATCTACCCTTGGGTTGTTGCCCAAGCTAAGGATATTCGGTTTCTCTGATTTAGTCACTCCTGCTGGAGCTAAGTCAGGCGGAACTGAGTAGGTAAACTTGTACTTGTCAATTTGGTTTGATTCGGTTAAGATCAAGGGACCCGATTCTTTGGAGTTGTTTGCCCTGAGAATCCGGACCCCCTGACAGTAACTGGGGAGCCTGTTTCATGCTTGTGCCAAAGCCAGTCTGGAATAGGTTCTCCCCTTAGTAAAACACCTTTAAGAACTACAGGCCTGCCTGTTCTGATTGTATTTACATCTTAACAGGAGGGACAGTGAGGTAATCAGAGGGCTGACGCTGCCTTGGTGCTCTGGTGGGCTAAGTTGACCAGGGGGGCGTTTGGCCGACATTACCCGAGTGGGGTTCAGGGGTGAGCCTCTGGTCCTCCCGGGTATCACAGGGAGCCAATGATGGATTCTTGTTTGAGGATGTACACAAATCGACAGGAATATGGAGGATTAGGAAAGTCCAACTAGATCAGTCCAAAGGTCCATCTGGTCCATCATCCTGTCTCCCATGGTGGACCCTCTGTGAAGCCCACAAGGAGAGAAAGAAACATTCCTCTTCTGCCATTACTTCCCTGCAACTGGAATTCAGAGGTATTTTGCTGCTGGACTGTTCATGTCGATGTCCAAAGTTCCCTCTATTTTTTCTCTTCACTGCGTGGATCCCTGTGGTGCTGCCTGCACGGGGGTTGCCATCTGGGGCACTCCGTGATTATGTTCTTGTCATCACCACCAAGGATGAGAAGCCAATGGAGGTGGGGGGGGGGCTCTCGAAGCCAACACTGCCTGCACAATTCAGCTCAGCCAAGCCTGCTCAATGGCCACCATCCCTCTCGCTACTGCTCTGCCCTCTCGAGGTGCTCAGCAATCGTTTTTGCAGTGTGCAGGGCTTCCATTATTTAATAGGCAACAGGACCTGAGCTTTGTCAATAAGACCTGGTTTCCTATACTACGTAACTCCAAGGTTGAGCAGAAACATCAGCAACTTGACAGCAAGAAAGAACAAGCTGCCATAAAGAAAAAGGGAGCATTGGAGCACTAAGAAAGAACAAGCTGCCATAAAGAAAAAGGGAGCATTGGAGCACTAAGTTGTGATGGACTCTGTAACACTAAGTTTTAATGGACTCCTACTCCAGGGCAACCCCGCACTGATCTCATGTGTTGTTAATTAATCGTTTACTGTCTGTTTGGTTCCTGTGCTTTCTAGGATAAAGGAAGCTTAGTGCCTCTTCACTCTGTCTTCCAATCTTTCAGATTGGTTCCTTGAGAAGGTTTCCGGAAGGAAAGGAAATGTTGGAGTGAGTCTACTGGGCTGTGAATTTTAAATAAACTTTCTGTCTGGCTTGTGAGCCCCAGCAACGGAAGATGCAAGTAGAATTGATTTTTTGTTTTTATTCTGGCTGTCCTGTTAGCTATTACATGGCTATTTTACCTGTAATTCTGAAATCGCTACAAGTAATCGCTGGCCATGAAAGCTTTTGATCAGACAATGAACTTTATTTAATTACTGAATTTTTACCCCACTTTTCTCCCGGTGGCTTACACTGTTTAAATCAGGGGTGGCCAACCCTTCAACATGAATGCTCCTGGCCCTTTAATGGTTGTCTAGGTGAGGGCATTTCAGCAGGTGCAGCTGCTTTAGCAGCACCATCAGCACTTGCAGCTGCCAAGTTTCTGTCTTTTACACAACTCTTAACAACGCAGAGGCCCTAATGATGGAAGGTTGGCCACCCCAAGTTTAAATCAACAACGATCCAATGATCAACAGCAAAAACAATAAAAACCATAAAACCAGAGAAGCCCAATGGATTGCAACAATTAACACTATCAACCATTACAAATTAATTAAAAATGCCAGTGAATCATATCAATCATCAAGTGTTATCCTAAACAAGAAGGACTTAAGACTCCACTGAAATGTCTCCAAGGAGGGAGCCATTCTTAATTCCAAGGGAAGGGAGTTCCACAATTGAGGCACTACTACCGAGAATGCCCTATTCCTTGCCGCCGCCACCCCTCGCCTCCATCAATGAGGGCATGGTTAAAAGAGCCCCCTCTGAACATATGGCATACTGCCCATGCTCTAGGGAGCTCAGAGTGGCACACAGAGCTCTTTGTGTGTGTGTGTGTCCCTTTTATCCTCACAAAACCCCCTGAAGGAGATTGGGTCGAAAGGCAGTAACTGGCACCATGTGTGAGCTTCATAGTGAATTGAACCAGGTCTCCTAAGTCCTAGTCTTGCACCCTAAGCCCTAAACTGCACTGGCTCTCCTTTCTTATATACCCCTCTGTCCCACCTTTCTTCACCTCAACTCAAGGCAAGCATATGTAGGGGTCTGAAGCCGTCTCGCCCCCTCCAAGCACTGAGCAGACCCAGACGTACTTAGCAGGAGCAAGGCCGCTGTATCCTGTGCCTTCAGTCCAGACACTGCTCTGCAGTAACTCGCACCTTAGGTATGCAGCCATCTCTTGCCTCACCCTGCACAGAACATCTCTTTGTGCATATCAACCACCAAGTTGGGGGATGGGAGAAGGAAAAACAAATCAAGTGTGTGCTGTAAAGGGGAGGGAGACTTTTGAAGGGTTTTTGTTGTTGTTGTTTTGCCTTAAGTGCCCCCAAATCTTGGGCCATTCTGCAGTAGAATAGCAGATCTCACCTACTTTCCACAACTCTGTGATGCTGCCCTGGGGGCCAGAATTTGTATGCTGGCTGGGGGAATTCTGGGCTGGGGTTGAAGTGTCTTCTCTAGGCTGGCAGCATCCTTGCCATTTTGGGAGAGTTACTGTGGCTTTTGCCTTTCCTTCTTCCGTCTCAAACCTGACCTTTTCAGAATACAGAGAAGGAAGCAGAACCAGTCCATGAGAATTCACATGTAAACTGCTGTTACTGGAACCTGGCTGATCAAAGAGGCGATGCTGGGAAAGGTACATACATACCAGGCCAGGAGAATGAAGTCAAACAGAACTGGAATGTTCTGTGGGGTGCTGTCTTCCCCTGTGGTTAAGGTGGGGGAAAATGTGGGGGGGGGGAGATACATTCTTAGATTTTCACGTGTCCATAGGCTTACCAGATCTCCAACCGGGACAGAGTGCTAGACCTTTAGGAAAAGGAATGTGGACAGGTGTAGCTTGTTAAACCTTACAGCACAATCCTAGGCATGTCTACTCAGAAGCAAGCCCCATTGTGTTCAATGGGGCTTGCTTCTGAGTAGACATGCCTAGGATTGTGCTCTAGGACTTAAGCTACACCTGCCCACATTCCTTCTCCTAAAGGTCTAGCACTCTGTCCCGGTTGGAGATCTGGTAAGCCTACGTGTCCATATTTTAGTTTTCAGGCACCAATGTTTTTATTCATGTTGCTGTCATTGGATAGTTCTTGTATGTTGTATTGTATTTTTAGGCAGCATGTAAGTTAGACAATCTTAATCGGTATTTGTGCTACCATGAATAGTTAAGTTGTGGTATTTGTGGTGTTACACTCTCTCTTTAAATATTGGAGAAGAAAGTGTAAGGCACAGTACTGTCAGTCTTAACAGAAGCAATGAATCATCAATAGGGGGTTGAGAGAATGTTCAAAGCTGCAGGTGTTGGCTAATTGCAATGTAAAACATCTGGTGTAGGAAAAAACTGGCAGTATTTATGGTTTGCAACAGTAGCTATGTTGTTTCTGATGATGCCTCCTAGGTTGGAGGCGAAGTGTAAAGTTTTTTAACCTTCTGATTATAATAATAAAATTGATATTATACGACAGAGTTTCTCCTTAAGGTCACTCCTTCAGGTATCCCACTTCCTTTAATTGGGCTTGGAATTGAATGGGCAGCCAGGGCAGCAGCATAGCAGAATCAAGCCTCCAAGCACTGGTGGTCACACACAGGCCTCTGCACTCTGCACTAACTGCAGCTTCATGTGGCTTGGGCAGTGGTATAGTGGCAAATATTGAAGTGCAGGAAGTCCCCACCCCGGCCACGCCCCTGGCCATGCCCCCAGTCCCGGCCGAGTGCCGGGCAGAATCGCTTCTGTCCCCCCCAATGCAGGGGGGGGGATCTGGTAAGGCTACCTATACCTAATCCCACTGACTAACCCCATACAAAAAAAAATCAGCTTTAAATTTATCATTGTACACTGGATTAGAATGTCTCGCAGATGGAGCCTTGGCTGGGTTTCCATTTTTCTTGGAGTTTGTTAAGGGGTGATTATTTACTAAGCATGTACAGAGTGTCTTTCGTTCAACATTTAGCATACTGATGACACCCAGATCCAACCCCCTCTCTCATTCTCTCTATATGCAATGATGTCATAAAAAACCACATCGTGTTGTCACTGTGATAAGCTGCCCAGTAGCCCTCGTGTTCCATTTAAGGCAGCCTCTGTGTATGCACCAGCAACCCAAACACTTGTTTTTCTGTGTGCATGTTTGTGGGTGTACAGACTGGGCAACTGGTTCCAGCAACAAGAACAATCAGTCATAGAAACTGTCCTCAGGGCCAAGACTGGATAAAAGTGCTATTAACTTCTACGGACCTCCTCTTATATTCAAATGATTTCTGCAAACAAGCCACAGAAACCCACCATCAAATCGCAGATCACATCTGTGCCAATGTGGCTTGCACCACAGCAATCTTTGTCTCCCTTCCTCCCTTATCCTGGGTGTGTGAAATGCTGTTAGCACAGCACTGGGTGCTGCTAGGAGCCCTGGGAAATGTACCTGTCCCTTTCCCTCTCCCCCTCTCCCGGGTCTTCCCTCTATTTACCAGCTTCGAAGGTATTCATCTTCAGCAGCGAAATTCCAAACCGCAAAGAAGAGTATGAGTTTGTCGCACCAGTTGTTTTCCTGTTGAGAAAGCACAGCCAGCCACAAATCTTCTCAGCTGACTGCCATAGAAGACAGAGTTGGTTGTTGCCGAAAGATAAGACTACGTTTTCTCGAGCAAGTGTCACCAAGGGTGTTACCACGTCAGCTGTGATTGAACATTCCTTTAATCTTTCCAGGCAGTGCAAGAGTCCAATGACATTATTACTTTATAGCTAAGCTAAGTAGCGTTCAAGATGTTGGGAGTAACTCCCTTTGGACTTCATCTAAATGTTGCTATTATGTTTGCTCTGAACATATGTGCTGCATGCCCGTCTCAATCCATAGAGTCAGAAAATCTCAGCATATACTGTAAATCCCTATATTGTTTTGTAGGGGCTAGGAATGGCAGAACTCTGCCTGTACTCCGGGAATTTGGGAGCTCCAACATCCAATTCCATCCAAGCTACAGTGTGGTGCCTCTGCCTGTCACCACAATCCTAACCAACTTTCCAGCGCCGGTGTACCAACAGGGTGCACCCTGCATTTTGCAGTGCAGGGGCAGTCATGGAGGCCTCTTCAAGGTGAGGGAACATCTGATCCCTTGCCTTGGGGCTGCATTAAGTTTGTTTGCATCAGCACTGGAAAGATGGTTAGGATTGTGCTGTGTAAAGGCCGTGACAGACCGCACGCCGAGGCGAGCAAGCGAGCCCCGAGGCGAGCGAGTGAGAGAGGCTGGCCACTCTCTTCCGCGCTCTGAGCTTGTCTGTAAGAGTGTCTTCCCGCAAATAGTCCCTCCTTTTGTCCCGCCTTCTTGGAATAAACCTCCACGGTGATTGGCTAACACTAAAGTTAACTTCCGATTGGCAGATAGCCACTCTCCTCCCCCTCTCATCTGATTGGTGGCTGCAGTAGCTCCACGAAGCAGCCCCCTCAAACATGGGCCAGGAACATTTTCGATCGTGCCAGAAATCGGGAGATCGTATCTCCTCCGCTCGCTTCCGCTATGGTAACCAGACACCTCAGCACAGCTCGACAAAGCTCCTCGGGCGTCTGGGATGCGCCGAAATTTGTGCAGTCTGCAGCGGCCTTAAAGAGTAACCCACAAGGGATGGCAGGTGAACACTCTGAAGTTTCTTCAACAGGACAGTTTATTACTGTGGGATTTATTATTGTGGGATCCTCCTACCTTGCCAGATTCTTCTCAATTGCCTGTAATCTAAGGGTCAAAGGATCCCAGAACTGGCTCTGGAGAGAGGGGCCTGTATATAATTGTCACCCTGCATAACTCTCACCCTGCGTAATTGTCATTTGAGGGGAAAAACTGAAAATGTTTTAGTTCTTACTCAGCTCAATCAATAAAGGTGTAAACTGGACGTTTTTAAAGGAAAGAAATGTCACCCTGCGAATGCTTTCACAAACCTACCTTTATTTTAGGCTATTTCATTCCTCCCCCCTGCATGGAAATTAAGGAACAAACTTTTTGGCAACACACTTCAGCAGTCCATGGAGGTGCCGAGAGCTACACTGCCTTATAAACCTGCTCCTATCACCTCCAGCCAACACAGAAAACATCGGATTGTATCTTTTTGAAAACAGTGTTGTCTGGCTTCTTGATAAAAAGTGAATCGACAAAGGATGGCAATTCTAGAGAAGAGGGCCAGGGTGACGCAACTGGAAGGAAGTTATTTTTTGTTCAGAAGTTTCACTGTAAGCTAAAGAAGTCATGAAGGAGAGGCTGGGGGAGAGCTAGCAGAGCCTGTATTGTTGTACTTCCTGGCTGCTTGAGCTAAGAAACTCTTCAGACTTAAACATGCTTTGGGAACTAGAGTTTCTCCCCCTCTATGGCTTGGAAACATCACTGAATCTGCCCACTGGAACCTTTGAAATGATCTCTTTGGGGGCATCTGCTTCGGCCTCAGTGAGCAGCAGGTGGGGTCTGGGTCTTGAACTAAAATACAGGACATTTTAAACCAATTTAACTTAACAACCAAGTCTCATGTTTTACTCTGACCCATGAAAGAATGTGGAAGCTTAACAAATCGTGGTTCAATTCACGACACTTTTCAGGAGACTCAAATTCGTTGGTTCAGACCAGATTTTGTTGTTGTTCAGTCGTTAAGTCATGTCCGACCCTTCGTGATCCCATGAACCACATTCCGCCAGGCCTTCCTGTCCTCCACTATCTTCCTGAGTTCGCTCATTTTCATGTCCGTTGCATCGGTGATGCTGTCTAACCATCTCATCCTTTGCCTTCCCCTTCTCCTTTTGCCTTCAATCTTTCCCAGCATCAGAGTCTTCTCCAGAGAGTCCTCTCTTTGCATTAGGTGGCCAAAATATTTGAGTTTCAGCCTTAGTCAGACCAGATAACCATGAGTTTTTATGACATCATCACATGGGAGTTACCCAGTGGGGTTCCACAAGTTTCTGTTTTGTCCTCAATGCATTTTAACGTTTGCCTGAAGTGATGGGTGAGACCAGCTGACGTCCATAACATACAGTACTGATAACACCCAGCTGTATTTATCTTTTTCACCAGATCCGGGAGTAGTGCCAAGAGGTTGTAGAAGACCGACAGTTCAATCCTGTGTAACCTTGCACCGGTGTAACAGTAGATGCAGCGGTGTAAGTGCAAGGTTACACAGGATTGCGCTGTGAGAATATGAGACAGGAGCTGAATCCAGATAAGACAGAAAAATGATTGTTGTTATTCCAAAGCAGGGCTGGCCCAAGACCTCCTAAGACCTGACGTGACATGCATGCTAAATGCTGCTCCCTTACCCAATGATGTGCCAGCAGCAGCCTCTGTTACTTCTGCTCTTCAATGATCTAGCTCAGCACTCTCCTCCACATTTTTTCCCTCTCTGAGGCAGTAGAGGCAAGTAGGAGGACAGAGATGGGTGCCCGCCACCAATCTGCTGCCTGCAGCGACTGCTTCAGTTGGCCTCATGGATGGGCCGGCCTTGTCCTAAAGGCCTCTACACACACTGTATGCTTCCCTTTCCCTTTCCTCTAATCCTTCAGATAGTTCAGCCATGCTCAAATTACAACCAGAGCAGAGCGGATCTGGCCCCTTTACCTTTCACGTTTTTACAAGGCTATACAGAGTCATGATTTGACTAAATGTGGGTGGGGAGTCAGGGGATTGGCCTTGTCGGGGTTAGAACCAGGATTTGGGGGTCTTGGAGCAAAGCACTGCTCTGGGTCCCTCATAGTGTCTCCTGACGACCACCTGGGCACTGCCACTACCCAGTGCCTCACCTGGCCAACCCCTGACACACACACACACACACACACACACACACACACACACACACACACACCGGACCTGTGGACTTCATTAAGTACCCCTTACTTCCCCCCCCCCCCAAGAAGTCCAGCCCTGCATTACAGACAGCAGGAAAGGAAAGACAAAGGAAGATGAGGCAAATACTAGCTGAATTTGCTAATATATATATATATATATAGTGGTCCACTGACAAAACTAGTTGCCAAATCAAGTCCTGCCATTTTGCCTTTAGAAATCATTGGAATACTGAGATCTTGTGCCAAGAACCCACAGCAGCCTCGTCTCCCACTTCGCCTTGACTTTGTCCTCTCATTGCCTCCCTGTTCGTGAGTCAGCTGGATAAAACATTAACTCAGCAAAAATGGCCAAACTGATGGTGTCTATAATATACACTAAAAGTAAGGATATCCCATTAACGATATCTACAGTTAGGTATATATGGAATATGATGACATGCAAATGCTGTATATATTTGACCCTTATTTAGATGCCAAACTAAGGGCCCAATCTTATCCAGCTTTCCAGCGCTGATGCAGCTGCAATGCAGGCCCACAATGCAGCAATGCTGGTGTGCACTGTATCCTACACCCCTTCCCGGGCCTGATCCGTCAACATGGATCAATGTGGATTTGCACCAGCTATGTAGTTGGCGTAGGTCTGAGTTGACCTGTTCTGGCTGTTGGGGGTTACTTGCCCCCTTGCAGGGGGGCAAGTAAAGGTGCAAGGGGAAAAATTTCTGGGGAAATTTCTGGGCAAGGGGAAAAATTTCTGCTTACTCAGCGGAGGCCTCCAGCATGCTAACTCCCCCCTTCCCCCGCAGGATACAGTGCAGCCCATGCCAGCGTCGCTACATTGCCACGTGGGAATTTAGTTAGGATTGGACTGTTACTTTCCTATATTGAGCAGTACACCTCCAGAGTTAGGGGTGACAATCCCCCATCTCGTCTGGAACTCTGATCTTTTAACTTTGCCTTGTTCAGTTCAATTTCACCTCCTTCACTGATGTATTCTAAACATCTTAGCAGTTAGATAGCCCAAGAGCTGTGCTTGCTTGATTTAAAAAACAAAACAACGCACCAAGATCAAAGCTGGAAGGTCTACTCATTCAAACTTTACTACACTGCCACCCCAATCCTAACTAACTTTCCAGTGCCGATGCAGCTGTGCCAACAGGGCTCACGCTGCATTTTGCGGGGGGGGGGGGGCAGGGGGGCACAGAGGCCTCCTCAAGGTAAGAGAACAGTGTCTTAAGTGTTTTAATTAATTTTAATGTGTTCATTGTTTTAACATGTTTTTATGTATTTTAATATGTTGTAAGCTGCCTTGAGTGCCCTCGGGAGAAAGGCGGGCTACAAATTCTTTAAATAAATAAAATAAATTTGTTCCCCAGAGCAGCCTGGGGACGGGATAGGGTGCAGCGGCCGGCCCCTTAGGCCAGCTGTCGCATCTTACACAGGATTGCACCGTTAGATACATGTGACTTGCACATATGGGAGAAGCTGACTGTGTTTACAGGGACCAAGTCCAGTGGCTCACGGCACAACTCAATGAACTGGCACAAAAAGAGGAGGGAAGCAAGGGTAAAGGTGCAACAATAGATCGCTTTATTGTGGGGATAATGCTATGAAAACTGGGTAGAGGCATCTGGTGGGCGGGGCCACTGTGTGATACAGGAAGCTGGACTAGATGGGCCTTTGGCCTGATCCAGCAGGGCTCTTCTTATGTTCTTATACAGATAATGCAATGCAGTGTAAAACACTCTCATAACACTCACACCACACCACACCAAGGACAAAAACACTTAGTGGGTTTTTCGTTTGACCACACACGACATAGAACATAGAGGGAGTTTGGGTCCAATTGCCAAAGGCCAAAACCATCTACACAGTATCCATGTCTACTGGAACGAGGCTTGCATTGTTGCAAAGATTGCAGGGCTAGGCTGCCAAGGCACAGCCATCTCCTGGTTCAAAGGTGGGAGAGAAAGGCAGAAAAGGGTTTGGAAGGCAAACCCAAGAGAGCCAGGCAGTACCCTCAGCCAGCTGGCACAGTGGTTCTTGTTATAATAGAGGGAATATGGGGGCTCTTTATTTTTTTATTAGATTTTTATCCTGCATTCTCCCGCCCCCCATAGGGGGGACTCAAAGCAGCTTTCAACAATATAAAACTCTTAAAACATTAGTAAAATCTAAAACCACAATACAGAATTTAAATGCAGGAGTAACAGTATATGTTGAAATGTCAGTTGCTCAACAGAGAAATAACTGGATGATCACTTGTTCAGACTTTACCTGCAAGAAGCTGTACCCTTAAAAAGGGATTTATCACTATGATTTAGGGGGGGGGAACAAACACTCTCCCAAATGTCATCACATGTATCACATTTTATTGTTTTATTTTATTTTTATTTATTTTTCACATTTTTATACCGCCCTTCCTCCAAGGAGCTCAGAGTGGTGTACATATTTCCTCCCCTCCTTTTTTGTCCTCACAACAACCCTGTGAGGAAGGTGGGGCTGAGAGATAGTGACTGGCCCAAGGTCACCCAGGAAGCTTCGTGGCTGAGCAGGGATTTGAACCTGGATCTTTAAAATTTTAGGTTATGTATTATGTATTGTTTAAACTTATTTTATGTATTATTTTTAAATTATGTATTTTAATTCTGTTGTAAGCCGGCTTGGGCATTTGCCTTCGGCATAGGATAAGGCAGGGTATAATATTTTAAAAACAAATAAATAAATATTTCCCCCCCTTCAGTTTAGATATATACATTGGTCCCTTTTCTGGACACACTAGAAGTTCATGCGGCTGGATTTTCTGAAGTAGCACCAGAGGGTTTTGACACAGCACCAGAGGGTCCATGAATCGTAGCAACAGCAGTAAGAACAGAAAATGATGGGTGGTCTGTGACCCAGCTTTTTATAACCAAAATTTCCATGGGATAACACAGATGCTATCGTGGCGCTTCAGGGACCAATCTTTTCTGCCTTTTTGATGGCTTTTGATAGTCCATCCCTGACTGGAGCTGGGTGCCTTCTGTTCTTGTCCACCCTGGGGAGGAGGGTGTGGTATGGGACTTTTTGACTGCTCTGGAGACCCAGGTGTCTATTAGCATGATTAGATTTTGCCATGAAATTGGTGAGGGAAGGGAAGGGTGAAGGCATGCCTCTTTTGTGAGGGAAGGGAAGGGTGAAGGCATGCCTCTTTTGTGAACACTGATGTGACCTTGTTTACAGGTTTAACTCTGCTTCAGTGATGTCACTGGGGGATGCGGGGGGGGGGGCGCAGACTGCACCGGGTGACACCCTCAGGGGTGTGTGTGATACCACTAGTGGCCAAAATTATGGAAACCTTTTGGAAAAATTGTGTTTATGAATAATACTGTAAAGTTATACATCATTGGAAAGGTAATTTAAAGCAGAGTGTAATGAAACAAACTGTGTTGAATTATCTGTATTATTTCAAACGTTATGACCAAATAACCGGAAAGGGAAAAAAAATCTACCTTATGTAACAAAAAGTGGATTTCCTTAATTCAAAACTGATCAATGGAATGGATGGTTCTGAGAGCCAATGAGGTGCTATTATGACACAGCATGGAACCAATAAGGTGTTAGTATGAGTCAGCTCTCATTTCTATGTATCAGAGCTAATACTAGAACTCTTATTCAGTTGTGTGAGTGTTATCAAGTTGGCTACTGCTTTGTTGTTGTTGTTGTTGTTGATTACTGATTTGTTGGGTGACCTGTACTGTTATATATTATAATAAATAAAGTTAATGGGGGTGACACCATGAGTTACTGCACCGAGTGACACCAACCCTAGTGACACCATTATACCAGTGATGTGATGAGCTCTCGCAAACCTTAGTGATGCCTCTGCTCTGCTTACCAAGTAGGCTTGGATGCCCAATCAACTAGGCTTGCCAATTCTAGCAGTTGGGCTGGCTAGGGCCATTTTCCTAGCTGGATTCAAAGAAGACAGTGAATCCACACAATGACCTGGCAGTTCAGCCATGTGCTTTTTTTCTGTTGATTTCAAACCAGCTCAGAGAAGCCTCTTTTCTACTGGTCCTCATAGTTCAGTAGGGGGGGGGGCAGGGGGAAGACAGGGGCAAATGGAGCTCAGCCATCAGCTGTATTGCGCAAGAAATGGGAAAGCATTTGGTAAAGCAAGCAAATCCTAAGGACAAAGCCATGTCCCACCCAGCATTCCCACTAAGCTTGGAACGCCAGGAAGACACCCCATGCAGCAGTGCTGATTTTTAGGGGGAACACTGGTCCCATCATTCTTCATGCTCCCTTTGGAGTTTGAAATGCATCCGGCTTGCTGCAAATCCACTGATGCTCTGTGCTGCACCGTGAAGAGGATAATTCTATTTTGAAGTCCATTTTGGGGTCCACTGTTACATACGCACAGTCTCCACCATCTCCAAGGACCGGCAATCTGCAACACAACACAATCAAGTAAGCATTGGGCATTTCCCTGACAACAGTAATTAGACATTGTGGCATCATGCAGCTCCATATTTGGCACAGTGGAGGCACAGATGAATGGATTTCATCCAGATTGGTTATTCATGTAGATTTTTTTTCGGGGGGTGGGTGGGTTGTAAACCTTGAGCAGGATCTCAGATTCTCTTCTTCACATCCTATCTGCTGATCTATCCTAGATAGATTATACAAATATCGAGTGCCAATATGATTTCCCTCATGTATGTGATCGCATTTAAAACTCATTGCGCTTAACCCAAAATGTATCTTTGATCTAGTGCTGATCAGCCCTCTGAAACTAGACTGCCAAGAGGAATAATACTTTAACATTTACACAGTGCTTTGAGTGTGCAAAGTGTTTTACATATTATCTAGAGATGTTGCTTTGTCAACAACCCTATGAGGCAAGTGTGGTCATTCCCATATTACCACTGGGGAGTTGAGGCCGAGAGGAATGGTTTGCCTAAGGCTGCCTTGGTGAGTTCGTAGCCGAGGTAAGGTGTAAATCAGGTCCTGATTTACAGCTCAGTTTCGTAGCCACTACATTACACCAGCTCTTACTGGTATGGTAACCTGCCTGCCTCACAATAATTTAGGTCTGTAGTATACAGTGACAGTTATATAGAACAGGTTACCAAATGCATCCTGATTGTGGGGTTTTCTAATATAAAGAGCCTGATGGGGAAGTTGAAATGGCAACCACAGGTAAGTGAACATATGAAACGGTTTCGGAGTGCAATCCTCCCCTATGCAAGTGCCAGCACAGCGTGCGCAGCACCGGAGCTGGCCGTCACAAAAGTGCTATAAAGCACTTTGTGATGGCACAGCACTTGCCAGTGCTGGCACAACGGCCCGCACCTGCCTGCAAATGCTGGCAGAAGGAGCAGCGCGGGCCCGGATGCGATGAGTTTCACGCTGAGCAGCACGGGGGGGTGGGGAGGGCAGGGGTGTAATGGACGGGGGAGGGCAACGGGGTGGTGGGTGACCAGATTGGGCCCAGGTAGCCTAGTAGCCTTTTTCCGGCGAAAAAACACTTGGGGGGGGCATTTTTTTTTTGCTTTTTTCTGCTGCAACTGGTGACGTCACGTGCGGGGCGGGGCTTGTGACGTGATGGGGATGTCACGTGGGGTGTCCCCCCCCCCCACAGAGACTAACTATGCCTCTGGGCAGAGGCTTTTTCTAGCCCTGCTACACTTGAGGTCTTTTTTCTGGAGATGTCGAGGACTGAATCTGGGATTTCCAGTAGTAAAGCATATGCTCAGCTATAGGACTGTGACCCCCTACTTCAAAAGTAGGCTGTCAGGAGGAAGATTTGAACCCATGCCTCCTTTTAGAGCCTGGACCGCCTAGCAGAGAGCAAGACCACACCTTGTAACTTATACCTTAGAGCAGCGGTGGGGAACCTCAGGCCCTAGGGCCGGATCAGGCCCCCGAGGCCATCCGGTCCGGCCCTCGGAGAGATTGCCGGGAGGCCGCCCAACCAGCCCCTGGAGGCTCCGCCGGGTCCGTGCGTCACCTCCGGAGGCCTGGAGAAGGCCTTTGAATGTCCTCCCCGGCCGCTGCCTCGACCCCTTCTCACCAGGCCGTTGGCTATTTCGCACATGCGCACCACACCAATGAGGGCAAGCTCTTGCCCTCATCGGCAAGGTACGCCGGAGGTGATGCACGGACCCGGCGGCAGCTTCAGACGGTGAGCGTGGAGCCTCCGGAGACCGATGGGGGGCGGGGGCAAAAATTAATTAAATAAATAAAAATGGCGCCCGGCCTTACGGCCGGCCCTCAAGCAAATTTCTAATATTGAAAACGGCCCTCGCCAGGGAAAAGGTTCCCCGCCCCTGCCTTAGAGACAGGCTAGATTTTGCAGAGCAGATGCATGCCATGGTCTCATGATTTATTTGTTGTTGTTTTTAATTCTACTATACTGAAGTGAGGATTTCATGCTCGGTGAAGAGACAATAGGTTGAGAGGATGAGGCAAGACGTGACAAATCCTCAAATCTCTCTCATCCTGCTTCCTTGAGTGTCCAAACTGGATCTCAAGTCACTTTGAATCACTGCTTGGTACTAAGTGGATAGTAAACCCTTGCTTAGACTTTTGTAGGCCTATTCACATGATTTGGTTGAGGAGCAAGGATTTAGTAGGCCCAAAGTACCCATTCTAGTCTACATTAACCAGCAACTCAGACAGTGCTTGAAGAAGCAACAATGTTTTTTTTTAAATTGCTTTGATCCAACAAAGACCCTGATGAATGCTATGATTTACGTCATATTACGTCATAGATCACTATCACACCAAAGGGCCTCTCAACCCATTTCTCAGATATTTTCCAAGAGATGGTGACCACAACTTGTATAGATCCAAGCTGGACCACAGCACTCACACAACAAGAGCACAATCCTGACACATGAATCCACCCCCATTCTAACTGCAGTCATCCTACATGCGATACATAAACAGCCCAATCCTACCTAACTCCCTGCATGGCGATGCAGTGGTGCCGGCGTGGCTTCCGCTGCGGCCTGCGGGGGAGTTTTGTTGCTAGAGGTCTCCTTGGGGTAAGGGAACATTTGTCCCCTTGCCCTGGGGTAAGCCCCGGCAGCCACTATGATTCAACTTGAACCTGCGCCAGCTCAATTGCTGGCACAAGTCTGCATTGATCAATGAAGATGGATCAGGCCTGGGAAGGGGGTCGGGATTCAGCGGGTGCCACCACTGCCAATCCCACCCACTCCCAGGCCCGACCCACCCTCCTCCTCACCCCCGTAACCACCCAGTTCCACCCACCCGTCCCCAGTTCCTCCCACCCCTTGCCCTGTTCAACCCCTCCCTGCCTCCCTCTGACCCCCTGCACCTCTGACATCACCTCTTCCAGCGAGCATCATCAGCGCATGGAGCTTGCCACTCGTCACTTGCAAAAACAGCCATCCCATGCGCACTGGATTCGTCGCATTTGCAACAGCTGTAAAGGAGGTTACGTCGGCGGAATGTGTATTCCACTGGCGTAATCTTTCAATAGAATTTCTCCTCCGAGACCAAATGTGCTTCATACTCAGCATTTCAGATACATTGCACCCTATCCCCAATTCCAGATTAATTTTGAAGAAGATAGCACAAATCTGGTCCTAGGAGTAATCACACGACCCATCCCATAAACAAAGAAATGCAAAGCTGCCCATGGAAGATGTTTCTTTTCGAAGATGAAAAACAAAGTACTCACCTTGCATTTGCTCCATTGGGCCATTTCCAGAGCTGAGCTGCATCTCTCCTGAGGCCACTCCATACACTACTTAACCCTTTGAAATGCATTAGAAAAACCTGTAGAGACCAGAAGAGATGGATAGTGGAATCCTGAACCACTGATAGGCCAGTACTACAGCAGTGGAACAGAAACACATCAGAGGTTTAAAGTGAATGACCACTTCACTCATGAGTTTGCTAAAAACTGTTACATGCACCACTTTATTTATTTGTTTATATCATGCCATCAATATAAAATGGCAGCTGACACAAAATGCAATGTCAGGCTGAGGGTGATGCCCCGAGGAGCTTACAGTTTTGATAAATACAGAGGAAGGAACCGATGAAGGGAACTGAGGCAGGGATGAATATGTGGTTATTTCAGTGACTAGAGTGGACTCAAGTGTTGTGGCAAAGGTTTTGCAGAAAAGGTGGGTTTTTAGGTGGGATTTGAAGGAAAGAGGTGAGGAGGCATCTCACAGGAGTTCCAGGAGGCAGAACTATGCTACAGCATAGGAATAAGTTTGCTACTAACATCCTGAGACTTTCATTGTTGTGCGTTCAACACACTTTCAGTTTTATTTATTTATTTATTTATTTATTTAAAAAAATTATATCCCGCCTTATCCCATGCCAAGGCAAATGCCCAAGGCGGCTCATGCTGTGTCATGTCCAAGCAACGCTACTTTACAGAAAAGGACGGGACGGTGACAAACAAAATAATATTTGCATCTCTCACCTTTTCATCCGTTTCAACATTAATCAAGGAAGAATTGTGTGACTGACAGAAGGCTTCACTAGAGGTCCAGTTCATTTCCTTCTCAGAAATGAAGTAACATTTCTGCTGATATCCAAACCAGTCGTATGGACAAGCAGGATCTCTGTGCCCATAGGAATCACAATGGTGTGGCTCTGGCTGACTCTGTCTAGATACTGTAAGTGAGAAAGGTACAGAGAATTAAACAGCATCTTATCTTTCCCTGAGAAGCATGGACAGAAATTGGGATAATCAGGCTGAATCAGAGTAGGGTCTCTAGCTATTTACCTCCAGGCTACTTTGATCAAGGTTATTCTGTACTCTGTTGCAACTTGAAGTGCCAGATAAGCACAGCTTGGTTGAAGAACATAAGAAGAGACCTGCTGGAGCAAGGCAAAATCCCATCGAGTTCAGCAGCCTCTGAGCCTCACAGTGGCTCAGTAGCTGCCTCTGGAAAGCTCACAAGCAGAAGAGAAAGGCATTCTTCTCTCCTGCCACTGCTCTCCTTACATTTGAACTGTACATCTGTGTATTTCTAGTCATTTTTACAATACAAGCCAGTGGGTGTGAGCTGATCATGTTCCAATTGTGTATATTTGAAAGAAAGGTAAGCAGCTTGAAACTGATTCATGCACAGCTGAAACTAAGACACGAGGCACATGCACAGGGTTCAAATGAGAAGCACCTTCAGTGAGCAACAAAGAAATCCCACAACGGGTAAAACAGATGTTTTTTAGCCTGCTTAAGGCCAACCTAGCCGCAGTCCATGGAAACACGGACTGCGCAACTGTAGATAAAGGTCTTGGGAGCCAGTGGCATTTCTGAGGTTGGGGCTCGACCGTAAGTCGTGCCCCGTCCTAGTACCCGCGTTTAGGCACCAGAGTGAGGAGGCCCCGTCCCCTCGCCGATGGAGCCATTCGCGCAGCGAAGCCGATCGGGCAGGGAGTCTCCTGCCTGATCGGCTTCGCTGTGCGAATGGCTCCGTCGGCGAGGGGGCGGGGCCTCCTCGCTCCGGTGCCTAAACGCGGGTACTAGGATGGGGCACGACTTATGGTCAGGCCCCAACCTCAGAAACGTCACTGTTGGGAGAAACATAAGTACTGGTATGTTTCACCCAGCTGAGTAAAAAATACACTCCAGGATAGAAGCTGCTGTTGTGACCCCACCCCAGCCCTGAGAAGTTCAGAGTGCCACCTTTTTAAAGGCACACTCGCATTTTTCTTTGCCTGTCCATCATTGCCACAGTTCTATATGCAATTTTCACTTCCAAAGTTTTGTATACTGGTATGTTTAAGTACTGGAAGTCAGGCATTGCTTACGCTGAGAGTTTCTTCTTTTCTGTTTATATTGCTTTTATGTTTTTGAATTTCTATTGCCACCCTATAGATTCTGGTATGGCATTGTTGCACTGTAGAAAGGACCTAGAGTTTGATTAAAGTTTATTTGGTGACCAGTTCTCACAGCATGCTCCACCACTGCTGATTTTTCACAAATTCCAAGCAGAATCTGACAGTTTGGCCTGAGATGCTGCCTAGAACACCAAGCAGAGGGTGAAGATAACCCTTGAAGATGCTTTCCAGAGCTGAAAGCGAAACGTTGGGATCAAATCCTACGTTTAGTCCGTGGCTCAAGAACTCGAGCAATGTTTTAAATTATATTTTAGATTTGCCCAGCTATGAAAGCCTGTGTTTGCATACCCTGAATGTCCAGGGGACTTGCGATGCATGGGACACTTCACCGGCCAAGCATCCTGTGTAGGCAGTGATCCCACAGCCCATGACCTGGCCCCCTCCTGAACCAGACTCGCTATCCCTCTCCCCCCTTCCCTGCACCATCCTTTTTGTATCCTATTTCCCAAAGCACATAGTGGTGCCTACATCTGTGTATGGACCTTGGTGCTAGGGCCAGGCATGGCTCAGTCACTTATTGACCACACCGCACATGCCATAGTCAGGCAACAAAGCCATGCGTGCACAGTCACCACCAGGCAACCAAGCTATGCATGTGCCAGTTGATTGCCAAGTGACCAAGCTGCACGTGTGCAGCAGCTGCCAGACAACGAAGCTGTGCATGCCTGGTGACTGTTGCACTAGCAGCCCGTGGCTTGGTCTCCACACACACACACCCCGGTTGGTTGGGGCTGAGAATATGGAGGATGCTGAGCCAGCGATCAGATTATGAACCTGGCTACCAGACCTCATTTCCCCATTTTGCTACAGATTCAAGGGGCCAAACCACTCAGTCAGGGTCAAAGTGGAATTTGATCTGCATCTTTTTCCCACCCTGAAGAGCTAGCAGTGTATGCAGGAGGTGAATTGAGATTATTGGGATCATTTTAGGAAGGAAGGCTCAAGCCCACCTCTTCAGAGCAGCCACACAAAGCTACTAACTGGTAAAAGAAAAAAGAAGAGCTCCTGATGGTGAATTTTCTACATCATGCCTCATAACTTGGCCTTCAGTCCATATTCTCACAAGGACTAAGGTGATTGATCCACTGCTTTCATGGGGTTCTCAGAGGCTCAGAGTTCTCATTAAAAGCTAGGCAATAACAAAACCTTATTTTAGACTTGTTAGGGATGCATGCAAATACATGGGCTACAGCAGTGGTTCCCATGCTGGGAGACGCAGCTCCCAGGGGAGCCGCAGATACCAGCCAGAGGAGCCGCAGAGTGCCACAGAATCCTCTCGGAAAACAAAGCAATGCCAATTGGCAGGCATCAGCATAATGTAATGGGGAGTCATGGCCAAGGGTTGCCAAGGGTTGCCAATGGTCAAGGGAGCTGCGGGTCAAAAATGTTTGGGGAACACTGGGCTACAGAACGCAAGGGAAACTTTAATAAAGCAATATCAACGTCCAGGCAACTTACCGATGACAAGATTGACTAAAAGATTGATGACAACGACAATGAGGACACTGATGGCAATACCAATATGACAATTGTCGCTGGTCATGGTTCCAGCTAGAGCACAAGAGAAGGCAGAGCAAACCCAACGAAGACAGTGTCTGGCTGAAGACAACGAATGAGAGTCTATGGTGGGAGGAGCCGTCAAATAATTCTGGAAAAGAATGTATTTTTAAGAGGAGTTGCTAGAAAGGAAATAGGGCAATATTATTATTATTATTAACAGTATTTATGTACTGCTTTTCAACCAAAAGTTCACAAAGCGGTTTACAGACAAAATCAAATGCTTATATGGCTCCCTGTCCCAAAAGGGCTCACAGTCTAAAAAAGATGCAGAACACCACCTGCAAACAGCTACCAGAAAAGACACTGTGCTGGGGTGAAAGTTACTGTGCTGTGCAGTTACTCTCCACCTGCTAAATATAAGAGGAGCACCCACTGAAAAAGTGCCTCTTGCCCAGTTAGCAGGGGTGAGCCCAATATTGGGGCTGGGGCCTGTGTACAATCAAAGGTGCCCTGAATGCCTTGATCTTTAATTCCAAGTATGGACAGGAGAGTTGATAATAAGCTGCAGTAAGGGAAATGTTTTCTCCATGGGCTCAGATGCACTTTGTACACGTATTCTAGAAGAACGTATCCCTCATTTTGAAAATATAATGCCGGGCTGAACCCTAACACACAAAACTCTGGGCAGAGCACCACTACCTCTGTAATTGGGATGGGTTTAATAATCAGCAAATGTATTATTGTGGCACATGTTTTCATGGGCTTGAGCTCGCCATTTATTTTTATGCAGTGAAGGAGATCCCGCTTCACGTGCAGGGCCCACGTATCTTGCGGGTAACAAAACCAATCCTCAACCCCAGAGTTTTCTTCCACAAAAATGGATGAGATGATAACCCTTATGACGAGGTTGTAAAAACTAAGGCTGACTGATCAGTGGACATAATCCCTTTCTTCATGAGAATCAAAGGGGCTGTTTCTTGCATTTTTCCAACCTTAAGGACTCAGGGTCTAAGTGTCATCACAAATTCTTTATAAAAGCTAAACTGTGCACAATTTGAAATGGCAGACGATTTCAAATTGTGCAAAAATAAATTCCTAAAACAGGGTCTTAGGCTGCCAAGAAATATAAGTCGGAGGGCAGAGGGGTCTGGCTCAGTCGGTAGAGCAGTCAGTCAGTAGAGCAGACCTTGCAAAGCCTGAAGATCAGCAAACGGCAAGTTTGAGACACGCCGTCAGCTGTGAAAAGCCTCCGTGAGGAGAGATAAGAGCTCCCAGCTGCATCAGTCGAGTGTGGGAGGCGCCAGTCAGCAGAAAAGCCAGACTGCAAAAGAATACCACCTGGAATGTAGCTGTTCATGAAAGATTGGACATTTATATATTATACCAGGATCAGATCATCTTCAAGATTATGGTCATAAAAATAAGGATAAAATGCTTATATATTGTAAAAAAAAAAAAAAACACCCATTAAGGGGGTTAGGAAAGCCTGCCCATGTACACCGCCTTGTTGAAGGAGTCTATCTGCTTCCACTGTGATCTTGCTGTTCGTAACCAAATTAAATACTGCAGGGAGATCTTAGATATTCAGACAAAATCGTAGGTATTTCCCCCCCCTCCCTCTCCCCCTCCCCCCAAGTGTTCATGGTGGTTTGTTTAACATCCAGCCTTTTGTGGAGAACTCAAAAGTTTACTTCACACATTTTGTCTTTTAGGCTAAAGATTGTAGCTTTTGAATGAACTCTTCAGTGCTCTCTCAGTAGAGAAATAGGAAGTGAAACATTAGTCACTCATTGCTCAGGAGAGGAAGAACGACATACGGTAATAATTCAAAAGTTTGGATAGCAGCACAGTTGATTTCTCAGAAATGCAAGTCCGCTTGAGAGACAGTCGGCCCTTGCTCTCTAAACTATGAAAAATAGTTTAAAACACAAGAGTACCATGATGTACATACTTTTATACCTTTCAACACCTGCCAGACATATATACTGTGTAGGAAATGCTTGAAGGACACTTCAAAGCATGCTGTGATAGAGGAGGATTGTGCCATAAGCCTGCAATCCTATATACCACATATTTTCCTGGGAGTAAGCCCCCCCCCCAAAAAAAAAACCACAATGAGATTTACTTCTAACTAAACATGTACAAAATTGTGGTGGAATTTCATTTACTGTGCAATCCTGTGCACAGTTGCCTCAGAGTTAAGTCCAATTTGAGCACAATATGACTTACTTCTGAGTAGATATTGCACCATTATCTTCTTTCAGATTTAAATGTCAGTTGTGAGTCTAATCTTATTCAGCATGTAACATATCTACACTGGTTCAGAACTGGTTCAAAATGTCTCTGGAACTTGAACCCAAATTACACTCAACCTCTGTGTGTGTGTGTGTGTGTGTGTGTGTGTGTGTGTGTGTGTGTGTGTGTGTGTGTGTGTGTGTGTGTGTGTGTGTGTGTTACTACCCCAGATGCATATATCTTGTTCAAATGTGAGTTAGTTGTGCTGCAAATGTGCCATTTTAGAACATTGTTGCCAACGTCTATAACAGCTTTTTGAAAGAAAAATAAGAGCTGGGGGGGGGGCACACCTGCCCACATGGGAGGCAGGGCGGGGGGCCCTCAGGAAACCATGGAGGGGGTGTTTGCTCCTATCCACGGTTTCGGGTATCCACGGAGGGGCCTGGAACATATCCCCAGTGGATATGGGGGGGGGAGTACTGTACTGTTTTTCTGTGCAGAAAAATATACTGGTGGTAGAACTGAGCATCAATTCTCCAGGGGTAGAAAAACAACTGGGCTATATTTTCTGTGGAACTTGATTTGGTTTTCGTTTTTCCGTCAGTGACTTTCAAAGGTTTTATTTGTCAGCCAACTCTACTTTCAATAACTAACCACAAGAAGCAGTTTGAATTCCAAGAAACAAAATGCATTTGTAAGACTCAGGCCTAAGAAGTGCTCTCAGATCTCCTTCTCAGAGGAAGTCCTGCTCCCTTGAACTGTCAACTTCTGGGGGTGGGAAGGGATTTCCCTTTGGGTAGGCCAGGGAGTTAGGAGGGCAATCCCTATTCCATTCAACTAACTCCCAGTGAGAGGGGTGGGTAGGTGTTGGGTTATAGAGGGTGGGTGCTGGAATAGGGGGCTGTTAGTGCCAGGCCTAAGTGAGAGACAGGACTGGCTGGCACAGATCAGATCCCAGCCCTGGTGATTTGTTGGGTGGGGGGTGAGTTTCTTATCGGCTGTGTTCTCATTTGCCTTTTTGTTCTGCCGTTCTCTTCTCTGTTGGGGTTGTTTACTGCCATTGTTGTGGGGATGGTGGTTTTGTTTCCTGCCAGAGGGTTGTGGTGTTGGTGCAGGCAGGGGCTGGGAAGAGGGACTGGTGCTGCCATTTTAAGGGCAATGGGTCAAGGGAGGTACGATGCTAGAAGTTGAACTAACCATTCCAGGAGAAGGGTGGTCATCAATCATAGGCAGATTATCCCTCTTTTGGGTCCTTCCCCAGCCCTTGGAACACCGATGCCCTTCGCCTCTAGCCTGAAGCTGCTGCTGCTTAATGCCAAGTCAGTGAATAATAAGGGGAAGGAGGAGGGGGTGCTGCTGATAGCTTTGAACTTGGCAGTGGTCTGTTCCCTCCTGAAGAAACCCTCCTGAAGAAACCCTCCCTAGAGTCCATCCTACCAGAGAATTACTGGGCTGATCTCAAACCTTACATTTTGGGCAAGGTAACTTGATAGCCCAAACCTATGCATGCCTACTCAGAAGTAAGTCCCATTATAGTCAATGGGACTTGCTCCCAGGTACGTGTGCACAGGATTGCAGTCTGAGTGAGTAGGGGCCTCTCAGCTCCAGAGCTGCCTGGATGATGATGAAACTGTTTATTGGGCTCTTTTTTTTCAATTTGCCTTCTGGCCTGCGTTTGGGATGGAAACAGCTGGATGATTTACGCAGCAGACTAGACAAGGGGAGTTGGTCTTGCTGGACCATTCAGTGGCAATCAACACTATCAGTCATGGTGTCCTTCTGGGTCATGGATCACTGAGACGAACGGCACAATCCTATGCATATCTACTCAGAAGTAAGTCTCATTATGTTCAGTGGCGCTTACTCCCAGGAAAGTGTGTATAGAATTGCAGCCTACGTCACTGTCAAGTAAAAAAAGTCAATTATATGCCCATCTATATCCCACTATGAGTATTCCACAACACTGGATACAAAACATCCAGTCCAAAGATGCTGCAGTGATCATATGAATGAAAAAAGCATAAGCGAAGCACCCAAGATACATTTTTAAAAAATCTTCTTTGGGCAACTGTTAAAGCATTCGGCTTAAAAACACAGCAAAAAATCTTTTTAAAAAATGGGTGATCTGTACTCACTGATTTTTCATATCTGAGAAATACTCAGAGATGCACACTGAGGACATTGCAGGACACAAACCAGCAGTGGTTGCCTCACCTGGCAAAAGCCTTTTTGCTTGAGCTGGCTGTTTTGTGAGTGCTCCAAACTCACACATTGTAAGTACCCAATTGTACTTATGGTATGTGTTTTACCTGACGGTTCTCAGTGTAGTTGGGTTGGGTTTCTTTTATGTATGACTTTAAAAAAATGATTCTATTGTTGTATTTGTATATTTTCAAAATTTCATAAACTGGTTTGGGGGCCTCTTTGGAGGCAGAACAGAAGGACAAAAATGTTTGGACGGATAAAGAAATCCATAAAAAAAATACGGGAACAGAGAAGGTGGACAAAGGGGATGGAGGTGGAAGAAGTGAAAGGAAACAAGGCTGAAGAGAGAGGCAGGAAAGATGGGAACGTGGAGAGAGAGGAAATATTGGTTCTGAGCAAAAGGGGGGGGGTGTCCACAACAACTTCCCTTCTCGAATTGCTACAGGGTTTCTTTGGAAGCCCGATGGACGGACGGAGCCAGTGGGTAGTGGGACAGCAGTCGGACAGCAAGGCGATCGCGCCCTCTCCGTCTGTCAAAGGCTGAAACGAGCGTCCTCTCTCGCTCCAGCGCGCCGCCGCCGCCTTGTTTCGCAGCTACGTGTGGTTCGAAAGTAATTATGCTAATTACTTTCTGGGGCTAGCTACGCCACTGGCGCCGGCGGAAGGAAGACGCGAGGCAGATGCCAGCGCAGCCGGGGGCACGAAGTAGGCGAGCCGCTGCTCTCTCCCTTTTAGCGGGGCTGGCAGAGAGGCAGCAGCGCCGCGACTCTAGCCGGAGCTCCTTTGACCCATCCGGGCGAGGCAGCGCCGAGACACACTACGACCCAGTCCCGGCACTCCCCGCAGCAGCAACAGCAGCAGCCCCGGCCGTCAGCTGGACCCGAGCAGCGCCGGCGCTTAGAATACCTGGGGCAGGTATCTGCATCTGCATCCCCGCCGCCG
This sequence comes from Plestiodon gilberti rubricaudatus, assembly GCA_026170595.1. Taxonomy (NCBI): domain Eukaryota; kingdom Metazoa; phylum Chordata; class Lepidosauria; order Squamata; family Scincidae; genus Plestiodon; species Plestiodon gilberti. The sequence goes on from JANXHW010000002.1 coordinate 250,335,415, forward strand.
CCGCCGCAGAAGAAGAAGTTGGCGGCTCGCGGATGGAAAAGCCGCAGCGGCCGCTCCACGCCCTGGAAACTTGTCGAGCCGGAGCAAATCTGACCTGTGTGTCCGACTCCCGACGGCCGGCCGGGATGCAGAAGCAGGCAGGCGCCAATCTCACTCAGCGCCTCCGTTTGTGGGACTAGGGTACTACTAGTCCTTCGCCTCGCTCTCGCGGACCTTTGCCTCCCCTTCTCCCTCTAGAGACGACGGAGCACTTTGGCAGCCTCTCCTGGAAATGAGCGAAGAAGTTCTACGTGTGCGGCGGGCTGCTGTGCTGCAGGGTGTTTGCTCAACTTGAACTTCCCCTTTCCCAGAACCCAGCCGAAGGAGGGAGGGGGCAAGAGACTATGGCCTTGTTACACCCCTGTTATTCCGATTACATTAGTTACCAGCAGTATATTTCTTGGTGCGATTCAAGCTGGTTATGCCTTTAAAGCCCTCATGGTTTGGGGTCAGGATATTTCTCTTCCCTCATACTCTGAGGTAATCTGGCAGACCTTTTTGTTTGTTTGCTTACCACACCCCTGTGACATCACTTCCTGTGGAAGTGACATCACGGTACCTGGGCCCTCCCCCCGTGATGTCACTTCCGTCCCCCTTGGGGTCCCAGAAAATCTGGTAAGCCTATTCTTAGGTATTCATACACCACTCTCTCCCCCACACCTTCCAGCTACCTCCCAGTATAACAAACAAACTGGGTAGCACAGATGATCTTCCCCCAGGACAGATCCACTTAGGATCTGGTGGGACACTTAATGAGTTGCTGAGCACAATTCCAGTTAGCGTGGATCGGTCCTGGGAGGGGGGCGGGATTGGCAGTGCCGGCGCATACCGTATCCAAACCCCCTTCCTGGGCCTGACCCACCTGCATGGATCAATGTGGACTTGCACCAGTGATATTGCTGGCACAGGTCCAAGTTGACCCGTTGCCGCAGCTGGGGTTTACCCAGGGGCAAGAGGACAAATGTTCCCTTACCCCAGGGAGACCTTCAGCAGCCAAAAATCCCTTGTGGGATGCAGTGTAGCCCACGCCAGCACTGCTGCATAGCTGCACGGGGATTTATACTGGATTGGGCTATAAGGCCCCAATCGTATCCTTGGCTTGCAGGGCACAGAAGTGCCGACACAGACTCCGCTGCATCTTGCAGGCCAGCTGGGGACCATGACATGACAGAGAGGTAAGTATAATAAATTGTAACTTACCTACTCCGCCACTCCATGGTCCCTAATGGGTCTAGTTGGATCTGTGCTAGTTCTTTGACTGACGCAATTCTGAGTGGACCCGAGGAGTCATGGCAAGGCTGGGAAGGGGGCACAGGATATCGGAGGCACCATTACCACGGATAACTGCCCCTAGCTTCCCCCAATACATCTCACGACAGCCCCAATCTCCACCCCGTTCTTCCCCCTGCCCAACCTCCATGCCAACTTACCAGCGCCAGGGGATCCTGCAAAGTCACTTCTGTTTGTGGCAGCTGCCTGGCTGAGTCCAATGGCATCACGTGTTTTGCACCACAGGTTCTGGTAGCACAGCCCTGCAATGATGCCCTAGGTGGCTCACAATTATAAAACACAATACAATAAATAAGACGCAATAGATAAGATACAATAAAAACCAGGGATACAAACACATTAAAATGCAGCACATATGAGAGAAAAAATGGGGAAACAGCTTATGAGAGGGGGGGGACTACTAAAGGAGAAGGCTAACAAAGCAGTCTTCAGCCCCCATCAGAAGTCACCAGGAACGAGACAGTTCTTAACTCTGTTGTTTGGTGTATAATCAGATTAAAGACAGAATGAACAATCAAAATCTGTTATAGTGTCATAGTCAGAGAAACATCACTGACTCTCAGAAATATATCAACAGGCACTTTGCTAAGGGCTTGTGGCAAATGCCCAACTAATCTGAGATCAATTTGCACCAACCATTTTCTCTCTAATGTTTACTCAGATGTACGATACTCATACTGTAAGTCCCACTGTGTTCAGTGGATATAGCTCACTTCCTATTGAGCAGAAGCAGTGCGCTAATTGAAAGTGGATTACATATTACATATTTCCCCCACAGAATATTACTAGATGTGTGAGTATTACTAGATGTGAGAGTAAAGAAGAATATTACTAGAATATTACTAGATGTGTGAGAGTAAAGAAGTTCACTTCTTATTTGACACAAATATCTTCCCAACATCCACCAGCCCTTTAAATAAGCCACAGATCTAATCATCTACGAGGAAGGAAACTTAGTACTAAATAATTGTTCTGAGCTGTTTATCTTTTTGAGCAGGAAAAAGACTGGGGAGCGGCCCCTTCAGCTTCTCATTTTAGGATTGGCAAGGGTTGGCTGCAATCTGTGCACCTATTGAACACAGTGGGACTTACTTCTGAGTAAATTAGGGTGAATAATTAGCAGCATAACTGCTTTCCTTTGAACATGCAAAAGCCAGCAGCTATTTGGCCTGCACGCACAACTAATCTGAACACACAGGCCCATAGTAAGGCAGAGCAGAAATAACGAGTATCACTTTTTTTTAACGTTAGCAATTTTTTGATAAGTAAAACTACCTAGCTATAAAGTTGAAGCTGAATAGTGTTACCTAGTGCTTGGAGACCACGTTTATCACAATTAGGCCCAGAACAAAACGCGCACAAACGCACATGGAAATCAGCATTTCCCACGGAATAACTGCACATTTGGATGCAAAACCCATGTGGGTTTCCTTACCTGTGAGTGATCCATGAGTTTTTCCCCACAGAATAAGCCAAGTACTTTTTTCAGTTCTGAATCCATGAGTTTGGAGTCTTCCACAAGGGTTTTGAAGATATGGTTGTCTGATATCAATGAGTTTTCAGTCCTCTGAGGAGATGAGATGGTGCGCTAGACTCTGTCCTGGCAGAGTCCTCTTGGACAGAGTCCTGTCCTGGCAGAACCCAGAGGTCATCCTGCCTTGTTTCTTCTGGCTTTTCCAGGCTTTCGCCATCTTCCCTTGCTTGCTTGTAGCGAGTAGAAACCACAGGAGCAAAAGTGTCCTTTGCATGATTTGTTTGCTCTGCGAATCTGCTTGGAGTCTTTGGGGGAGAGGGAAGAAGTGGAGTGGAAGGGGAAGCCCTCATCCCTTCCTTTTAGGATAGCTAAGAAGAACAAGCAAGAAGAAGATTCTTGACAGCAGCAGCAGCAGCAGCTCCTTTCACATGGAGTGGCGCCTTGGAGGGGCAGCAAAGTGATGCGAGCCCCCCTTCAATCCACTGCCAATGGAGCCCCTCTCATTGGAAGGGGGAGAAAAGATGCTGCTGCTGCTGCTGCTGCTGTTGCAGGTACTGCCGTCATCGTTACCTCCTCCCCACTTGAAACTCACAGATGTGCTCACATATGTATTTTATTTCCCCCTGGAATAACTGCACGTCTGGTCTACAACAGCTGCAATCAAGTTACTGGCCCTTTAAGGTCGCATAAGAGTCTGGATTGTTTTTGCTGCTGCTACAGACTAATGTTTCCTTCAGCCCCTCCTCCAGAAGTGAAACGGATTAGGCGAGACAGGAAGAGTAGGCTTAAGCCTGCAGATCTATTTCCCAGTCTATCACTTGGCACAAGGCCTGGCCCAAGCAGAAGCTGCGCCCGATGTGGCACCCAAATGTTCTGACCTCTCCCCTCTTATAGTGTGTGCCCCAGCCGCCGCCCCCCTTATCTTCACCTCCTCTGCCTCTTCCAGTGTCTGCCTGGCCACTTCTTCAGTGCAGGCTGGGCAGGAGCATGCTGGGAGCAGAAGAGGAAACAGAAAAGAAAGGTCTGGAGAGCGATCAGAACAGTCTCAGAGTGGGTCCCTGCTTCTTCCTCCAACTCCCCCACTTTCCATGGTGCTCCCTGTGGTAGACAGCAAAGGTCTAAAAAGCTGCAGAGGAACCAGGAAGGACAAAAAGAAAGAGATGTGTTGACATGCATCTGACATGCATCTGAGAGTTGTTAGGAAGGTAGATGGGATGGGGGAGAAAACCAGGAAGAGCTGCTTGTGGAGAACAGCAGCATTCATTCTTTGCGCACTATACTGCCCAAGGTGGTGTGGGCCAGGGAACAGTGTCAGGGGGCAGCCAGATCAGGCACTGGCCCAGTGCCCACATGCCCACCTTCCATAGGGCCCACATGAGCAGGCTGATCCTTTGAATGGCTGACCCTTTGTTGAATGGCAAGTGGGGGGGGGGGGAGGTGGCGAACTGACATGGGGTGCCCTGTGCCTGCCTGCTGTCCCCTTCCGGCCGACTGCTCGCCAAGTCAGCTCTCTGACCCTCCTCCCACCCAGCTCACTTCTTCCTCCAGAAGTGCTGTTGGAGGAAGAAGGAGGAAAAAAAGCTGCCATTGCTGCCCATTGCCTCCTCCTTGCCCATACCCAGCTGAAACAGAGCAGCTACAGAGGAAGGGGACAGCGCCAGCCGGAGTTCCAGGTAAAGAGGTGGGCTCCGGATTGCCGTGCCAGCCTCACCCTCCTTGCCCACATCTGGCGAGAGGAAGATGAGGAGGTGGCACTGCGCGTGTGGAGGGGCAGCAGAATCGGGGTGCTTCAGACGGCACCTGAGTTTTGACCAGGTGTGCTCAGAAATGGCTTTTGAGGGGGACTCAGGGGGGTTGCAGTGAGGAGGAAGGGAGAATGACGTTGTGCCCGCACCACTCTTGGCTCCGAATATTGTACAGTTTGGTATATTTATGATTCGTACAGCTATCTGAGATGCATTGAAATAAGAATTGCTGTACAAATATACCCAACATGGAGCTGAAAGAGTTGTACAGCTTATTAATTTGGGAGACAAATAGGAAACAAATTTGAAAAATAGCCATCAACATTATACTAACAAAAGGCAGGGCTGTTGTCTTTTTCTGTTTTAAATCTGGACTTAGAATCAAACTGTCTCCTAGTTTTGCTGTCAGCATTATCCAGAAACAGTAGAAACAGTATAAACACCTGCAACACCAGTTTAGCAGAGCTGGTGGAGAATACATATATGCATAATAAAGAACTCTCTTCCTTTCAAATTATTTCCAACTCTCTGAGGGGGGGGGGAAAGCTAGGGTGTCCCACTAGTCTAACAGATCACAGCATGAAGTAAATCTGATACTGAGAAACTATATATCAACAGTCAGCTCTTGAGTAATGTGTCAGCATCTCACACAGAGTAAGAATAATCATATCTGAATAAATTTAACCACATGAATAAAATTAACCAAATGAAACCCAGAGTATGTCATTTAAAGACTCAATAGCATAATATTTAACTTGAAAATATTCAAATATTAAGAGCCAGGATGGTGTAGTGATTAGGGAGCTGGACTTAGACCTGGAAGATCCAGATTCAAATCCCTGCTTAGCCATTATTATTATTTATTATTATTATTTATGAAGCTTCCTGGGTGACCTTGGGCCACTCACTATCTCTCAGCCTCACCTACCTCACAGGGTTGTTGTGGGGACAAAAGGAGAGAAGAAACCATGTACAGTACACCATCCTGAGGTCCTTGGAGGAAGGATGGTATAAAAATGTAAAAAAATAAATAATCATAATGGAACATATTGCATTTTATTGAAAATAATAATCAAAAATAGAGAAGCTCACATTTCTTTCTTTAATCGTTGAAGTTTCTGAAACATCAGCAACCGTTGATTCTGAACTTTCATTTTTTTGTCTCAAGAAACATCATAGAAATGAAGCACCAACTAGAATAACTTTCTCTACTCTTTCAAGTTCTAGCTCTTGATTTCCTATGTAATTTTCCAAATGACACAAAGGATTGAGGAATCCACTTGAGGGAATTTAAGTGGTGTAGTGTACTATAGAGCGATGTCTTCAGGATACAAGAATTAGAACCGGCTGACACTGTAAATTGTTTTACCTACTTCTTAAAAAGCTTCCTGAGTAAATGAAAAGGCAACTAACAGCGCAATCCACCGTAAACTTAGAGCAGTGGAGCGCTCTGCGCTGATTTACAACGGTGGTCGTAAATTTAAATGATCATAAATTGCTGCTCTGTGGCAATCTGTAGCTTGGAGGGGCCTGTGGAGGGGTCCGCAGGCCTCCCCACACCCTCCAGGACCCCCGGTAAGTGTAAAACTTGCATTAATTTTTTTTAATGCCGCCGCCATACTAGTATGCCACCGCCATACTGTCCCCACCCCTTAAGGTGGCAGGGGACAGCATCTGGTTCTAGCGGTGGGTCGCGACCCATCAAATGAGAACTGCTGCTATAACCCCCCCCCCTCCAGCTGATGTACCCTGTACATTTTGTGGCTCCTGGAGGCCACCGAGAATGTTCAGTCCTTGTTGGACTCTTTGTCAAATTTAGTTTACGAACTACTGTAATATCTTTCTGCACACCTGGGGAGATCTGCAGGTATGCAGAAAGCCCTGCTTTGTCTGTGGGTGATCTCGTCAGACTGCCAGACTGATTTATGAAGGAATCATGGATTATGATGATCATTCCCAAAATAAAAACCTACTTTCCATTCTCTAGAGCAGTAATGACGCCGTTCAGCTCCTGCTAACAAGAGATACATTTGCTTTTTCTGTAAAGTCTATTTGAAGACCTGGGTGAATAAAACTAAGAATGAAAGCTGCTTGTTGGTGATTTCTTGTAAATGCACTTTTACTTCCCAAGAGAAACGGCTACAGTCTGGCTTCTCACCAAATTACGGATCTTACGTAATAGTTGCAAGAGCTGAGCCAACTTCGACATCAGACTATCCAGGAGCAGGAGTGAATCCAGGACCCGCAAGCTGTGAACCTGCTCTTGCAGAGGGAGTGCAACCCTATTCAGGACAGGTGAACAGTCCAGCAGCTGAGTTGTGGTTTTCTGAACCAAGAGGACTTCTGTTTTGTCTGGATTTAATTTCAGGTTCTTCTTAATCTTAACCCACATCCAGACAACACTCTAGGACAGTGTTTCTCTAACTTTTTTTGACCTGTGGCTCCCTTGACCATTGGCGACCATTGGCCGCAGCTCCCCATGACATTATATGGATGCCTGCCAATTGGCATTGCACAGTTTTCGAGAGGATTTCGTGGCAATCCGTGGCTCCCCTGGCTGGTTTCCACGGCTCCCCTGGGAGCCACGCCTCCCAGTTTGGGAACCACTGCTCTAGGATTTCAAAACCTTCCCTGGCATTAGATGGTAAAGAGGGGCAGAGCTGGGCGTCGTCCTCATATTGATGACACCCAACTCCAATCCCCCAGATGGCCTCTCCCAGTGGGTTAGACTCTTCATTCTACCTGGAGGTACATATTGATAAAAGGTAAAGGTATCCCCTGACAATTAAGTCCAGTCGTGTCCGACTCTAGGGTGTGGTGCTCATCTCCATTTCAAAGCCGAAGAGCCAGCGTTGTCTGCAAAGACGCCTCCGTGGTCATGTGGACGGCGTGACTCTCCTTGCCGCAGCGCGTAGCATGCAGCTGGAACACGGAGCACTGTTTACCTTCCCGCAAGCGGTACCCAGTAGCGTCACTAGCACGCGCGTCACCCAGGGGCGGGGGGGCGCGCGTCACCCTAGTGACGCTCTGTCATTGCGGCGCGGGGGGGTGGGGGCAACCCGGCTCTCCCCCGCGTCGCGTCGCCCTCCGGTCGCCCTTCGGACACTCCGATATCGGCCCGGGAGCCGATCTCGGAGCGACCGACCCCATTGGCGCTCCAGGGCCTTCTGAAAGAAGGCCCAGGCAGCGCGTCCATCCAGGTATTTTCCGGATTTTCGCGCATGCGCAGACCCGTTTTGACGGCTTTGAAAACCCAAAAATACACGGATTGACGCACTGCCTGGGCCTTCAGAAGGCCCAGGCAACGCGTCAATCCGGGTATTTTTCAGGTTTCCACGCATGCGCAGACCGGGCCGGCCTCGGAGCATCCGGAGGGTGTCGCGTGTCACGGAGGTGACGCGCGAGGGGGTGCACGCGTCACCCCCAGGCGGCCCGCCCCCCCGCCACGCTCCAGTGACGCCCGTGGCGGTACCTATTTATCTACTCGCATTGACATGCTTTGGAACTGCTAGGTTGGCAGGAGCTGGCCAAGCAACGAGCGCTCACCCCGTCGCGGGAATCAAACTGCCGACCTTTCGATCAACAGCTTATGGTTCAGCGGTTTAACCCGCTGCGCCACCCGCTGGCCACATATTGATACATTGTCCAAAAAAAATCTGTGCTGCTCAGGGAGGGCCGACCTGCTGAGGTGTAGGTGAGGTGGATGAGTGCAGAGCATCAGCCACCCCTGACAACTGCCTCACACTGCTGCCTCCAGCAGCTCCCACGCTCACAGGGCAGCAGCAGCAGCAGCCATGTAGACAGCAAACTGCTAATGAAGATCTCGTCTCCTTCTGTCCTGCTCACTGTGCTCAGAGGCGGGAGCAGGAAGCAGGAAGTGAGGAGTAGTAGAGTGGCACTGCTGGGCTACAGCAGAGATGGTGCTACTTTAGTCCTTCTCTGTGCTGCTGCCTTTTCAACAGGAGAGTGGAATGGGAACAAGAAGGAAAGGAAGTCATGGGGGGCAGGGGGAGGAGCTAAGTTTTGGGAGGGTTGGGTCAGGCTCACTTTGTATGTCTTGGGCAAGGCCTGTGCTCGGGCCGGATCTGACCCTGCTGTTCCTCTGCAACTTGACGACGGACTCACACATACATTAACAGCTGTATTATGCAAAATGCTAGGGAACTTTGTGGTAGTTGTCAGCTGCGGTGGTGGCAATTGCGCCCCCGGCCCCTATTGTCTGCTCTGGTGTGCTATTGTGGAATGCTGGTGAGCATCCCCTCTGTTGGAGGGAAATGGTTCGTCCTGATTCGCTTCACCCTACAGCTCTGCCATTGGAAGGGAAAAGTCCATTGCACAGCAGGGTCAAACTAGATGTGCAGGCAAACGTGGGCTTTTTTTTTGACTTTTGGTTTCCGAAATACTGTTGGTTGTGGTGATGACTGCACAATGCAAAAACCATAGCAGGAAGTAGGCAAAGCTCTAGTAGTTAGCTGCCACTGCTCATCCTAGCCTGACTGTGCACCCCACAGCACCACTTACAGTGGAAAAAGAGCTTCTCTTAGAAGAGAGCTTTAAGAGCTTCTCTTAAAAGAGTAGCAGCGTTTTTTAGACTATAAATAGTATACAGAACCAAACCCCACCTCATACAAAGAACACCGCCATTGAAGAAGAGACCCTTGAAAAGCTTTGCCTTGCCTGGCATTTTGGGCTCTGCTAGTCCTCAGGCCAGCGGGTGGCGCAGTGGGCTAAACCGCTGAACCATGAGCTGTCGATCGAAAGGTCGGCAGTTTGAATCCGTGACGGGGTGAGCTCTCGTTGCTTGGCCAGCTCCTGCCAACCTAGCAGTTCCAAAGCAAGTTAATGCGAGTAGATAAATAGGTACCGCTTGCGGGAAGGTAAACAGCGCTCCATGTTCCAGCTGCATGCTACGCGCTGCAGCAAGGAGAGTCATGCCAGCCACATGACCACGGAGGCGTCTTCGGACAACGCTGGCTCTTCAGCTTTGAAATGGGGATGAGCACCACACCCTATAGTTGGACACGACTGGACTGAATTGTCAGGGGATACCTTTACCTTTACCTTAGTCCTCAGGGAGGTCGCCAATACTTCCTATGGGAGGTGGCCAGGGTGTGAACCCCCACTGCCCCAGAGGAGAGACAAGAAGCGGGAGGAAGCTGTTGATCAATCCTCCATGCAATGCAGAGCTACCCTGCAAAGCACACAATGCAACTGGGATCAGCCAACTTGGCAATGGTCCTCCGGGAAGAGGCAAAGCAGCTGGGGCGCGGCGGGTCCTTCCTCCCAACTGCACTGGCTGTTACAGGCTTCCTACACTTGGAAGCAGCTATTGCTGAGTGCAAAGAGAAAAGCTGCTCAAACTTGCTTCTACAACTCTGAAGATCACCCAGCAGCACTGCTAGAATAGATACTGTATTTTGCTTGGTAATATTAATTACCAAAGTCAGGAGACTCATAACTGCGTAAGTGCAAGAAATACAGGAATTGTGTTTATACAGCTTCAGTAATACAGCCTTCAGTAATACAGATCTCTATTGCTTCAGCTGTTCGTGATGATGAAACAATTTCCTGAGGAGAAGCTGATCAGTTGGAAGCACATCAGATTTTCATGATTCCACTGGTGTATTTCATAGTTTAAAACTCCTTCAGAGCTTTTGGGGTCTCTTCTGTGTCACTGTCCCTGTGTCCCCACCCCATTGTTACTGCAAGGCTCATCCATGATGGGAAGAGGGAAGGAAAATAAATCTTAGGGACAACAACCATCACCAAGAAACCAGAGCCGGCAGTTATCAGTCTTAAGATGGAGTGTATATGAGGAGTTATACAGACTCAAATTGATTCGACTCACTGGATGCTAGATGCTGGTCTCTGGCTTCCCTTGCCCTGGGGTGGGTTGGTTCTGGGGTAAAGAAGAGCCGAGAAAGGCTGTTCTTGGATTTGTAGAAAATGTGAAAGTGACTGTGTTCTGTCTCCAGCCTTCAGCTGCACAGGCAATTGGAAAGGCAAAGATTAAACAGAAGAAATCCCAGCAGCGGCTGGATCGAGAGCAGGCACAGCCCCTTCTGAAGCAGTATGGAAAGGAAAATGGATGGTGTAATACTGAGAAGCACTGTGCGGAAACAGTTCACTTATTTCGGAAACTCTTGTGAAATAGCAGACAGTGATTGTTTGCTGTGCTTATATTTGCTGTGTTTATATTGCTGTGTTTATATTTTTCCACTGCTTGGGTATCGGGTGAATTCAAAACCGTTGCCCACTCCCCATCCCTGTGCATTAAACTGAGTAATCACGGCAGAAAATTTGATTATTTTATTTATTTTTCACATTTTTATACCACCCTTCCTCCAAGGAGCTCAGGGTGGTATACATCGTTCCTTCCCTCCTTTTGTCCCTGTGTGGCTGGCCGCTGCATCCTGCGCAGGACGCGGCCCATGCCGGCGCGTCCGGGGCTCATCTTGGAGGAAGGGGACGTTCATCCCATTCCCCCAGTGTAAGCGGCAGAGGCACCAATGGGCCTCCTTGGATGCACGCCAGCTCTGGAGCTGGCGTACAACTGGAGAGGCTGTGTAAGGTCGGCCTGACCCGGAAAGGGGATGGGGAGAGCACCAGCAATATCCCCACCCCCTTCCAGGCCGGCCAATGACCCCCTCCCCTGCCACCCCGGCCCACCCTCCCCATGCCCTCCCGCCAATCAGAGCAGGACTTACCTGGGTCGGCTGGCGTGGGTTCGGGACAGTAGTCTTGCAAGCGGTGCTGGCCTCCACGCCTGCGCTGCTTACACTAGAGGTGGCACAAAAGTGCCTTACGGTGGTCTGCCTGCCTATGTTTATGCAGGTTACGCAGGATTGCGCCGTAAGGAGAGTCACTGTCAGTTAGGGTAGACAGTACAGAGCTAAGGAAGGTGGCACCCAGAGAGTAACCACAGAATGGAGCAGTGCCATGGCAGACAGGTAAGGCCCCGCCAGGTGGTGGAGGGGTGAGAGGCTTTGTAAGCTGCTTTGGGTCTATGGAGGAGAAAGGTGGGATAAAAATTCACCAACCAACAACAACAACAACAACAACAACAGGGTGTTCCCTATTCTGATTCCCTGTTCTGGGAGGGTGGGGCTGGTTAGCCAGGCCTGAGAAGAGGGAGGGACTGGTAGAGGAGGCCTCTGCCATATCCAATTCCCCTTCCCAGACCTGTTGGACCTTACACAGGCCTCCCGAATATACACCAGCAAAATTATTAGTGTGTGTGATCCTCACCCTCACCGGCGAGGTTACTGGCCAAGCGCCCCCCCCCCCCCCGGTCACCTTCAGCCCACCAGAGCACCAAGGTGGCCTCAGCCTTCCAGGTTTCCTCACAATCCAAGACTGTTAAGGTATATTAAACTCCAAACAGGCAGGCCTGTAGTTCTTAGATGTTTACTCAGTGCCTCTTCTTCCACACCAGCTTCTGCAAAAGTCTGAGAAAAGACCCACTGTCCTTTAGATGTTTACTGGCCAGGACTTTTCCCGCAAAGCAACAACTCCAAGTGGAATGAATCCAGGTTCTTAGTTATTGGTAGGCTTACCATCGTCCTGGAATCGAGCCTGGCTTCGGCCTAGAGTGGACCCGAGCTGCTCCCAAGGGTGCACTGCGGCTGCCCAACGGAGTTCCTGCTTCTGTCGTGTCGTTGACTGGAAGTTCCAGAAGCGGGAAGCCCATTGGACAGACGCAGTGCACCCTTGGGAGCGGCTTGGGTCCGCTCTAGGCCGAAGCCAGGCTCGATTCTGGGACGATGGTAAGGCTAGTTACTGGCCAAGGTTCGCATCTCAGGGCACAACAATTCCAGAGAGAGGAACCCTGGGTTTTTGCCAATCAAACCAAATCAATAAGTACAAGTTTTTACTTATTCAGATCTATCTGATTAGTTCCAACAGGACTGACCAACCAGAAGAACCGAATATTCTTGGCTTGGGCACCGACCCAAGGGTAAAATACTGTAAGATGCCACCACCCTGATATGCCAGTCCCACAGCTCCAGGGAAAGCTGGGATCTCTGGGTCAAGTCTCAGTGCTTGCAAGGCTGGCCTCTACCTCAAACTGGAGAGCCAGACTCAAGCCTCAGAGCCAATTCACACTACAGTTTTCCAGGCTCGTTGCGGATCTGCGGAGCGTAGCGCGGAGCTTTTTTTATGCTTGCGGAGCAGCTTGGGGAGCAGAAACGCAGAGGCAGGAAAGTTGGTTTCCCCTCAACTTTTGAGGCGGTTGTGCTTGCGGAGCTGGGGATGTTCGCGGAGCTACAGCAGCCCACCAATCGGAGGAGCGCACTTCTGTTCACCAAATCACAGCTGCGCTTTCTTAAGAAGGAGGGACAGAAGGAGGGGCAACAGGCGGCAAGACACTCCCCCAGCTCCAACCGCATAGACAAGCGCATACGCAGGGCCAGAGGCAGGGGCATCCGCGCTGGGAAAACTGTAGTGTGAATCGGCCCTCAGAGTCTTAGAACTTAAACACTGGTAATAGTGAACCAAGCAGCTAGGCAGCCTGGGGAGAATTCAGTTCCCTTGTACTTAACCACAGACATACAAGCCTGTAAAATATATTTTGTTTATTAAAGAAGATTAAAGATTAGATTTAAGAAGGCATTCAATTAAAGATTACATTTAAGAAGGCATTCAATTAAAGATTCTTTGGAAGGCTTCGTAGGCATGGTATGCAAGACAAACAGACATAAAACAAGAAAGATATACCGGTATTTCTCCTAAAAACTTACTGGTCCTAACACTCACCCAACATTAGCTCTCATAGCATGGATAAGGTGTAGATGTTAAGATATCCATCCCAATAAACGTGATAGGGACACGGCTCCATTTCAGTGGGTTACAGCATGGCAAGCATCAGCTTCCCACAAACTAACTCAAAGCCAGCTAGCCAACAACTAGCTTGCCATGCACTGGCGTCGCTGGAGGTGGCGCGGAAAGCTAAGTTCTGCAGCTTTCCACCCCACCGTTACTCTCCTGCATGAGGCGCCCCGCCCCCTCTTCGGAGGAGCCCATCAGCAGAGAGAAAGCAACGCGCAGGGACTCTCCTGTGCGTTGCTTTCCCTCCGCTGACGGGCTCCTATGATGAGGGGGTGGGGCACCTCGTACCGGAGAGTAACGGTGGGGCGGAAAGCTGCAGAACTTAGCTTTCTGCCCCACCTCCAGCGACGCCAATGTTGCCACGAACTAACTAACTCTAGGCAAACTTTGGCTTCCCTTATACCTGGTGACTGGGGAATAGCCAATCAGAGGCTCTAACTAGCAGAAGCTTCTAGGCCCTTACGTAATTGTCACTCCAAGTTCTCCCTCCCAACTGGAAACCACAGGTGCAAATAGTTTGCAATTAAGATGTCCTTGATGAGTACCAGGATCCACCAGCACGGAATGAGAATGGCCAGACATCACTCCGAGATAATGGGTTCTGTTCTCAGGCTTGCACTAATTAGCTCGCTTCCCAGCAGCTGAACTGTCCAAGTTTTGCACATCAGAGACCTGACTTTCTGCTCAGGATTCAAAATGGAGTCAAACAAACTGAAATGGAGTCAGGCAAAAGGCCTTGTTCTTCACAGTGTGCATCCGAGGAGACCTATCAGGGCAGCTGGCACATTACTCGGGGTAAAGGGACAATCCTGATTACAGGATGCGGCGGGCACCTTAAGTGTGCTGCCGTGTCTTGTTAGACAGGATTGGGCTGCCCATCTTATAGAAAGCAAAGGTTCATTGACAAAAAGGGAAGGAGAAAACCAGAAAGCGAAGTCAAGCCCAGACTGCCCCCTCTCCTTTGGAAACCACAGCTTCCTTCACAGAACCACCCCAGGTATCTCAAAATCTGGGTTACTGTGCTTGTGGCAATATGTAAACCACGAAGTCAAAGAGCAGCACAGGAATTACTTGCGAGAAGGCATGCCAGTTTCCTGCTGACTATACTTGGCTGGGAGAGTTAGCCGTCCTGCAAACTGACCTACTTGCAGCAGGGAGGCCCTGCAGATGGCCATTTCCATTGGAGAAAAAGCCCACTGTGAGAAATTGTAGTCCCTTTCACTGAACAATGACTTCAGCACAGCCACCAAACCCTCAGTTAGGTACAACACCACAAAGAAGGAGCAGATTGTATGCGCTGCTCCTGGTACGTTTGGGAATGCATCACAGAAAAATAGGTGGTGACGATGCACCTATAGTCAGGGGGGTCCCACAAATTTTGGCTGACCTTGGGAGCCAACCAAAAATTGGTGCTCACCAGGATTATGACGTGGGAGCAGGATCTGGTCCACATGAAGTCAAGATGGAACAACCTTCTTGTCTCCTTTCTGGCTCCAAGCAACTTTAGTGCCTTAAAACCCAGCACAACCGAAGGTGTGATTCTTACTTTCCTCTCCAGCTGGAAGTTTGGAGCTGGGGAAAGGAGCAGTTGAGTGTCTCTGACCTAATGCACAGCCTGTCTTGCCATGTTCACCATATCGGATAATGGAACATTCACCATGGGAAGCACAAATGTGGAGCCCTGTCTATAGACAGAACTAGGTGATGCAGAATTTTTAGATTATCCTTAATCAGCTCAGCTCTAGGGTTTATCTGTTGTCTGAATGCCTCCACCACGCCCTCCTCTCCAGAACAGCTGGCTTCCCAGGCAGACTTCTGGGGACAGGGAACTCCCTTGGACTAATCCAATTAAGTCTCTCCTATCTTGTTGGCATGCATGTGAGGTTCTGCTTTTACCATGTATAAAAAGTGTGCTCGCTTGTAGCAAAGGGTCAGCACTCCGATTCTGGGTCAGCTCAGTAACAACAAAAAAAGGGTCAGCTCAGTAACAACAATAAACCCGATCAATCACTTTTTCCTTGCCCTCCAGTCTGCGTAGTCCATCCTGATTAATCTTTAAGTAATAAATTTGGCTACATCGGAAAAAGGAAGCAGTACTCTCAAAGGACAAGATTACAAGCACACAGGGTCTTCTGAAGGATGTTGTGAAGACAGTGGAAGGGAGGTGCCACTCAGCACAGCACTTGGCTGGTATCACCTGAAGCAAATTCTCCTGCTCTTGCAGGTAGTCATTCTCCCCACACCCTGATACTGAAGCAGCAGTTCCCAGTTATCTGCCTCTGTCCAGGCTGTCAGCTTTTTCAGTGCCTGTTTACCATCTTTCCTCAGTCTACACTACAGAGATGCTGGATTATCATCTTTTGAGCTTCTTTCACACATGCAGTTTGTGAGAAAAGCTGCACTCCAGGGCCACAGAACTCGAACACAGAGCTTTGGATCCTGGATAATCTGAAATTAATAAAACGAAGCAATCAGGAGTCAGGGCAGCAAAGAGAGTTAGGACAAGAGACCCAAAGCAATCAAGAGCAATTGAACTGTTGGCAAATTGCTGAGGAAATCAAGAAAAGCCTTTTCCGATAATAGAGAATATTTAAAATATTATTTTTAAAAATATATATTTATTTTATTAATATAATATTAAAACAAAACAATACATAATATTTTGAAAGGTTACAATAAGCACGAAGCAGTGTATCCTACTAGTTTATTATTCTCTATTTTCTATTTGTAATATCCGACTAAGCCAAAGTGTCTCCAACATTCTATTCATCAAATCCACATATCATCACGTCATCCCTCCCTCCCTCCCTCCCTCTAAAAAAACCAATAAATGGTTTCCAGTTGTTCACAAAAAGGTTTACTGATTTTTCCTTAATTAAAATTGTGTTTGTCCATAATCCAAAACTTTCATCCACCAAACTACTAGTGAAGGTATTTCTGAATTCTTCCGATATTGTGCATATAAAATTCTTGCCGCACTTATCATATATAAAAACAAAGTTTCAAATTTCCCCCTACATGATCATCTCTCATACCCAACAAGACAATATTTAAAATATTAATAATTACCACCACAATACACATTTCACATTTTAATAGAGGATCTAAAATGTTAAATACATTTGCAAATAGGTTCTCACATTTTCATGGCTGGACTAAGCATTCATGGCTGGACTAAGCAGTTAAAATATCTGGCTTGAAAGACCATGGTCGTACGTTAAAAGAATCCATATTCCAATGTTTTGTCCAGTATACTCTGGACTTCCTCAGGGAATATGTGAGAGACCTCACATAGAGCCTCTCTCGCATATGTGAGAGACCTCTATGTGAGGTCTCTCACACATTCCCTGGGGAAGTCCAGAGTATACTGATGAAACGTTGGAATATAGATTCTTTTAATGTACAACCATGGTCCTTAAACGCGGATATTTTATCTGTGTAAATACATCTGCATAAATTCAAACCACAAAAAAAGAGAGCTCCTGAAATATAACTTAAAACAAAACATGAAAAAGTCCGCAAAATGAGTCATTGGCAGTTTAATCAAAAGAAGAGATTTTACAGTGCAATCCTGTGCATGTCTACTCAAAAATAAGTCCCACTGAGCTCAACAGAACTTACTTCCACGTAAGTGTGTACAAGACTGCAGCCTTAATCATCTCAATACCAGTGACAGTCTCAGAATATATATTCAGATTTAGCTACTTACTCATAACACAATTATGCTTATTTATATTTAAATTGTATCTGGATTAGATCTACTTTATAAATGGTAATCAGTGTCCGGGATCGGGTGATCGCCCGCTGGTGAGAGCCCGCCCGAGACCAGATCGGGCTGACCCCCTTGTGGTGGGCGAGCTCCCGCTTCCCGTCCTCCCGCAAGACCAGACACCCCGACGCGGCGAGGCTGCCCCGCCGCAAGAAGCAGGTGCCTCGCCTGCCAAGCCACCCCGACAGGGCAAGGCCGCTTCACAGCCAGAGGCAGCCGGCGAGCACGCCGAGCCCAGGACCCTCCGGTTGCCGGGGACACCGCCAACTGCTGTTGTCGGGCCCGGGGCCTTGCGATTACGGGGGACACCGCCAGCCAGGATGCTGACGGCCACGCCAACCTACCCCACCGAAGAAGCCTCCGCCAGCGACGCAGAGCAGAGCCAGCGACCAGCAGGCCAGGGTTCAGGAAGCATGACCAGGGAACGGGAGCCGGCGTCAGACTACCCGGAAGGGCTGGGGTGGTGGGATTGGCTGAGGGGAAGGGGTGGGATGAGCGAGGGGCTGAGCCACACACAGGAAACACTATATAAGAAGCGTCACGGAGCCAGTGAGGAGGTCGGCAGCCGGCTAGGCTGGAGTACAGGAGCCACAGCTGACAGCAAGAACCGTGCTAGCCAGGCAAGGGTGGAGGACACGGGTGACGGAACCCCCTCACCCCGCTGCCAACTCTGAGGCATCCTGCACTTGCATCCAGGGTGAAGGCACCTCACCCCCGTTTTCCTTTGTCGGGCTGGAGGTTGACCTGGTCACCCCAGGACCGACCGGCTCCGATAGAGCACTAGCCACCCCACTCCCGGGGTCCCCGACCAGCCCCCCTTTACAATCAGATATAAAAAGTTACAACCATTTGTCTACCATCAAACATTTAATGTCAGCGTAGTCATTTCTGCAACTTTCTATATCTTAACAAACAATGCCTTTAATGCTGGTGCTATCAGTTCCCTTCATTTTTTGGGCACCAACATTTTAGACGTTGTGAGCAAATTCCAAAGAAGTTCATGCATGCATCAATTTGCAGAACTATATTCAATCAAATGTACCATAATCTGATGCTCTACAGAGGTGGCCAAACTTGCTTAACGTAAGAGCCACATATGATAAAGGCGGATCCACACCGCACGTGGCTCGGGGTGTTGCGTCCAACCGAGCCCACGTGCATCCAGTGTGGTGACGACGTTTGCCCGCTGGCTGGTCATGTCCCATCCTGTATCAAGTGGAGTCCAAGGCAACTTTTGGCACATCGGATGCTCTTGGAACGTGCCGGAACGCGACCAACGTGAACGCGTGCGGTGTGAATCTGCCTTAAACTTCAGATGTTTGAGAGCCTCAAGAGAGATGTTTGACAGTGCAATACTATCCAACTTACACCACCGGTGTAACCCAGCGGTGCAGCGAGAACGGGAGGCCCCAGAACGGAAAGGGGATTCAAATCCCCTTTGAATCCCCCTTTGGAGAGGATTTGAATCTCCTTTCTGTTCTGGGGCCTCCCGTTCTCGCTGCACCGCTGGGTTACACCGGTGGTGTAAGTTGGATAGGATTGTGCTGTGAGAGCCGCAATATTTAATAAGCATTTAAATTCTTACATATATTTACTCACCACGAACATTAAATTTACGTTTTAATCCAGTACACTCTCAGTTTATATAGGCTTACCATATTCCCGGAAATGACCGGGATTATCCCGGCCATCGCCCTTCGTCGCCCCGTCCCCCCCAAACTCTCTCTTTGTCCCGGCCCCGGCCCACCAGCTGCATCGCGGCCGGGCCGGAGCTCTTCCGAGACTGTGCTGCAGCCGCAGCGCGTCTCTGTCTTGATTCCTGTAGTCTCGTGGAAGCGCTCTGAAGATGTCCGAGTGAACTCGGACATCTTCAGAGCGCTTCCAATCTCGCGCAAGCGCACGAGACTACAGGAATCAAGACAGAGACGCGCTGCGGCTGCAGCACAGTCTCGGAAGAGCTCCGGCCCGGCCGCGATGCAGCCGGCAGGCCAGGGCCGGATCTAAAAGTAATAAAATAAAATAAAATAAAACGGAATAAAATAAAATAAAATACACAAACAGCACATAAAATAAACTACACAAATAAACTAAAATACACAAATAAAACAAAAGAGCAGTCTCAGAAAATAAAATACAGTATTTTACAATTTTTCCTGTGCCTCTGAGCATGTGCAGAGTGCCGTCACTCTTTTCGTCCCAGCCACCTGGCTGCATTGTGACGGCCAGCACTGGCCATTACAATGCACCTGGCTGGCTGGGACAAAAACAGCGGCGGCACTCTGCACATGCTCAGAGGCACGAAAAAATTGTAAAATACTGTATTTATTTTACAGTGGACACGCCCACTTCCGGCGGAAGTGACATCACAGTTTTGACCCGCCTTCTTGTGATGTCACTTCCCGTCCCCCTTGGAGGGGCCAGAAATCTGGTAAGCCTAAGTTTATACCAGGTAAATTTATAAAGCTTGAGTTTTTTTTTAATTTACCTTTTATATTCATTGTGATGCAAAAAGGAGCATAGCCAACATATTTCCAAGAGCCACACATTATATGTCAAAAAGTCGCACGTGGCATGTGAGCCACGGTTTGGCCACTCCTGCTCTATAACTT
Organism: Plestiodon gilberti rubricaudatus; assembly: GCA_026170595.1. Classification (NCBI taxonomy): domain Eukaryota; kingdom Metazoa; phylum Chordata; class Lepidosauria; order Squamata; family Scincidae; genus Plestiodon; species Plestiodon gilberti. Next base: position 250,355,170 of record JANXHW010000002.1, read on the forward strand.
TGGTCTAGACTTGGACATTGCCAAGATGCTAAATGCAAAAGAAAACAACAATACAAAAATAAAACAAAAGAAGCAGGGGAAGAGACCCATATCTGATATGCTGCAATCCTATACACATACAAGTGAGTGGGTCTCATTGAGCTCAGTAGACAAGGACAGGCACATGCTGTTAGGCTGCAATCCTACACGTATTTACCAGAGAGTAAGCCCCATTGAACACAGCGCGTTCAAACATGCACAGGTCTGTGCTGCTGTTTGTAATGTGTCTTTATGATGAGGAGCACCTCACCAATGGCCTCAAACAAAATTTGCTTAAAACAACTGTAGCGGAATTTTTAAGCAGATGAGAATTAATAGGACCAGGAAGACTGGTGAACAAGGAAAAAGTATGGGTTTATTGGTTACGCAGTGCAGTGGACAGCACCCCAAGAGGGGCACTGACCCTTTGCTCCATGTGAGCACAGTTTTTATACATTTCCAAGCAGAACATCACATGGTTGCTGAGAATGTGCATAGTCACAGAGTCATACAGTTTCTACAAAAGATTTTGGATTTACATTTTACAGAAGACAATAGGAACAATAGTGGGCTGAGCTAGGTAGAGGACTCTTGATGGTTCTTGCTGTCAGGGCAGGGAGCCTTAATTGAGTTAGGCAAATGGAGCCCCCACCCCACCCTCTGGAGGCAGCCGAATGTGTGTGGGTGAATTTCCAGAGAGGGGGAAATGTGAAGTTGCAAAACCAGAGATTCCTTCTGTGACTTGGGGAGGCAGATATTAATAAAAACCAGGAAATATTTTTCTGCTTCACAACCAATATTGTAGAGAGAGTGTGTGAAATTATTTTCCTTTGAGCTACTGGAGAATTTAATAATAAATATATAACTGCACTTATTTATTTATTCCATCAAGCCGTGTTTGAATAATTAGAGGGCTGGCTCTGGTGGGGTGGCATTAGTCTATTGACTGGAATAACAAAACCCTAAGCCTTGAATTAAGGCCTGTGTTTCAATTCATTCTTATTACAATCATTTGAGCATGGACAGTGTGCATATGCATTTATTAGTGGCATTATTATTTATCAAGAATATTTGATAAAAAAAAACACCTCTAGTTCAAAAACTGACCCACTCAAGGGGTCGTTTCGCAGAATCCACCCCACCCTAGTGTACTTCAGTGAGTGGTCATCATGCATGCAGAATGTCAAGCCTTTTTATTGCTGTAGTCAGAAGGGGTCACACAGAAAGACAGAACACAAAACATGCATTGGTTCCTAATAAATAATATGCTTTTTTTAAAAATCATGAGGCTAGTTATCTATCTATTCGTCCAGGCTTTCAGGTAATATTTCAGCCTCCACCTTAATAAATGCGCGGAGCAGCGCAGCCTACTGACTGTTGAAATACGGAGCAAAAACGTTTTGCCAAAAAGTTCAACATTGCCCACATCCTGCCAGCAGCCAGCATCACCTGCTGATCAGACAAGACAAGAGAGACAAGCCCAGACTTATCCCGATCAACACTTTCTGCAAGCCCCTCGCTCTGTTTAGTCAGAAGTCAGGCCCGTCGGGGGGGGGAGGAACACAGGGGGGCAGCAGCCTTCTCAATCTGCACGTATCAACACGTGTACTGGGCCTGCGTGACCGGGTGTGTGGGAAACGGCTGGCACCCAGGTGACCTACCAGACAGCCATAAAAGGCGGCGGCTGTAGCGTAATGGACGGCTCTCTGCGGGCAGGCAAGTCCTGCTCCGCGATTTTCTTGCCTGTCGGCTATGAATCAGAGCTAAGGAGGGGCTCTTTCAGCAGGAACTGGCCCGCTCGATGGCTTGTGGCCTCCGTGCTTCATGTCATCGAAAAGTCAGAAAGTGGCTCTTTCTCCTCAATACGGACTAGAGGCGCGGAGAGCGAGAACAGCCCCAATAATCCCCCACGGCCCCACCCATTCCCGCGCCAGCCTGGGCGGAGCCAAGCGCAGCAAACCCAGGCGGGACCGAACGCAGCGGTGATCGCGCGGGAAATCACAAGGGCCGTAGGTATGAACTGCTGCTGCGCTACTGTTCTGCTTTGTTGGAGACAGAGAGAGGCCTCTCAGTGGACCACAACTGACCGAGGAAGCGTAGAAGGGGGAAGATCAATACTCTGTCCCCAAACACGCTACATCTACTGCGCTGTAGTGGTAAAGCTTAAAGAAGGAGCTCGGTCATGACACCCTTCCCCCCTCACAGCCACATCCTGTTAAGATTACACAACAACCAAAACATAAATTTAAATTTCTTCATTAAAGCGTTTTCTTCTCTTGTCACTTATTTTTAACCTTGTTGAAATTGGTTATACTTCATGATTTAGAGATCTTGCTCATTTCATCGGAAACGCTTGGAGTGGGCTAGTTTGAAAACAAATGCATAAAAATTGAAAAAATTAGGTCGAAACATATTCCAAAAACATGTACCTGTTGTCTTTTAACTGTGCAAGTATCATTTTAATTGTTTTCATTGGCTCTTGGGTGGTTTCTATCCTGGGTTCAAGTCCTGGCGAGATGTGGGTTGCATCAGTAACAGATTGCAGGGGCCCCAGAGGGTGGCATTTGGGATGCCCTTTACTCCGAGTGTGCTGCAACCTCCCTTCAGCCCACCACCACAGACCTGAGCCTCATTGATCTGCTTTTTTCTAGGGAAACCGTGAAGTATAGGCAAAGCAGAAACATTCACCCAGGTTAAAGAAGAAAATTACCTTGGCTCCAAAAGTGACCAGCTGGTCCTACACTGCACTGAGTCCGGTGGCAGGACTGAGCTTCTGCTGGTTGGGTGCATCGCTTTATTGCTGTCAGCTGGTCCAGTCTTGATTGGGATGTCTGCACGAGGCCACAGTGCTGCCACTGTGCTGCCAGCCCCCCTCCCATGTCCCCCCTCTCTTCTAAGAGACCAGATGCAGCACTGCCCCCCACCCTTCACAGCCAGAGAGAGGAGGGTGTAATGATGTATATCATATGATATGAACATGTCTTAGTTATAGTGAGCCAGACCACAGGTCCACTGAACTCAGTATTGTCTGCACGGGCTGTTCAAGGTTCTTGTCTTTTCCAGCCTTCCCTCAAGATGCCAGGGATTGAACGTCGAAGTTTTACTATGCATTATGCCGAGCATGTGCGGTAGCATGAAGCTGTAGTCCCTCTATACTTGCAATTTATTTATTGATTTTGTATTTATTTTTCACATTTTTATACCGCCCTTCCTCCAAGGAGCTCAGAGTGGTGTACATATTTCCTCCCCTCCTTTTTGTCCTCACAACAACCCTGTGAGGTAGGTGGGGCTGGGGCTGAGAGATAGTGACTGGCCCAAGGTCACCCAGGAAGAGCTTCGTGGCTGAGCGGGGATTTGAACCTGGATCTTCCAGGTCTAAGTCCAACTCTTAATGACTGAACAACAACAAAACAAAGTACCCACCTTTGATCTATGTGGTCTCCAACACACACACACACACACACACACACACACACACACACACACACACACACACACACACACACACACCCTTTGTTATGGATCAACCTTCCTCTTGTTATTTATCTTTAATTAGTGCCTGTGACATGCCCTCATATTATGCTCTTATGCCCTTGTATTATGCTAATAAATGCCAGCATAAATGTTGGTGCCAGGTAACACAAGCACTCACTTTATGTGCCACTGCCAGCATGTATGGATGCCAGCCTGGCATGATGAACTGTTTCACCCAGAACTGGACAAAATGTCCACACAAAATGGACATCGCCTTTCTGAGCCACAGGCTAAATTCCAGAAGAAGTCTGGTCAAGCCTCAAACCCCCTCTACTACACACCTGGAAGACGTTAATCCAATTTGTGTGACTTCCTATCTCCACAAAATGTAATCATTCCTATGGTGGGCCTCTGTCCCCACTGAAAGTAACCTCATTTGTTTCCTTGTATCACCTCCTATTTGCTTATCTGCCACCTCCATATTTTGCCTGTAATGCTGTAAAGCATCTGCATTTTATCTGTTTAAATGTCACAATGTAGCCTCCTGCTCCTGCCTGCTTTTGCTATGATGCAACCCTATCCCCATACATTCCCCCCACCCCCCTGATATGTGAACATTTGCATTTTAGCTGTTCCCAGTATCCTGCCTTGGGCAACATCCCCTCTCCTTCCACATTCTGATTAGGAGAGATTCCCTTAATTGTGTGCCAGGAACTGGCACATCAGCACCCATCTTAATTCCATTGACCCACCAAGTTACAGATCTTCATACCAAAACAGGATATTCCAGATCCCATTCTTCCACCCTGATAACACAGTTAATAGCTTATCCAGAGAGAGAGAGAGAGAGAGAGAGAGAGAGAGAGAGAGAGAGAGAGAGAGAGAGAGAGAGAGAGAGAGCTGCATGTAGCAGCAACTCTAAAACTCCTTAATACAGCAGGATCCTGGAGAGCAAGCTGTGACTCTTCCTGCACCCAACCACCCCCTGTGTGTGTTGCATCCGTACAGCGTACAGCGTCTCCAGACTGCTCCTCTGGATCCCTAAGAAGGCAATTCCAAAATCCCCTTCAAGAACGCTGGTAACTATATTGCGCTTTAACCGTTTTTATTCTCTTTCTCTCCATTCCCCCCTCCCTCCTCTCTCTCTGTCACCAGAGCAGCTGGGGTGGTACAGCAGGGACTCCTAAACCCTTTTCTTTAAGTTAAAGTGGGCCCTTTTCCCTTATTTCTTCGGATGCACCAAATACACTGCATTACAAGCAACCACCACAAGACTGAAACATACTACACAATTTTAGGGGCAAAGAAACATACGGTATCTTAATTATTTCTTTGTATGCAATATAACCAGATACGTTATAACCCAAGAGGAATCAATAGGACCTGGATGTCTCTAACTGTACTCCAGGCCTGGTTAGCCTGAGCAACTTATGCAAGAGTGGTAACACAAACTGGCTTGCACGGCCTCATCATTCGAACCCCAGCCCATCCTTGACCATATTTTCTGTCTCCTCATCACCTGTGTCTTCTGGAACCTGACCCCTTTCTGTCTCAGCCACATCATCTGCTGCTGGTCACTTTTGACCTTCATTCACCTACACCAGAATCGAATCCTCCCGCGGCAGCTTGTCCCCAGATTCTGCCCACGTCTGACACCATCTTAGGCTTGTTACAGAGTTTAGGGCTGAGCAGAAATCCCCTGGGAAATTTCACTGATGGATAGAAACTCATTTGACTTCCTTGGAAAAGTCTTCGATTTTTCTCTTTGGTTTTTCTCAAATCCTAACATTTGCCCTGAATTCCAATTTTGGACCGTTTCAGGGCCAAACCCTAATGATAACATAGATAGAAGATCTGTCTTTGCTTCTGTAAACTCCCTTGCTTGCTGACTGTTCTTGGTCATTCATAAGATAATATACGTCTCTGGAACTGTGAGCGGTGCCTGCCTCTATTATTCAGTTACTTTTCCTGGGGATGAAAGCTTGAGCTTTCAAGGCTTGGTTGACTAGAGTCACTTGCTCTTATGGCTCACCTCTTCAGTGTGTAAACAAATCTTAAACTGTCTGAGATGAAATCCAAGGTGGTTATTATATCACCCAATTCTATAGTAGAATTAAATAAATTTAGGTAGCAGTGCCAAGGCTAACGGGGGGGGGGGGCGGGGGCGGGGGCGGGGGCGAACTGTCATGCTTTCATAGCATTTTTTGGGTAGTAAAATCAAAACTTTGCTCCGATGCACTAGGGACAAACTTCACATCTATCTAATTGTTCTGTCGGCGCCCGGCCCGGCCACCACTTTTTCGCCTTGAGCTCTTCTCCAAGCGTGGGGCGAGCCAGCCGGCAACTTCCGAGCGGGCGAGGGAGGGACCCCGCCGGGCTTGGAAGGGTCCGGCTGCCGCAGCTCTTCTCCCAGCCGGCGTCGCCTTCCATGGCCAGCGGAGAGGCAGAGGCGAAGGCGGTGGCGACTGAGGGCTGCTGCTCCAGCCTCTTCTCACTGTCTTGTCCGTCCGTCTGTCTCGCCGCCGCCCTGAACCCTTCGCATGCTGGCTGCCCCCCTGCTCTGTCCGCCGCGGCGCCGCCTCACCGGAGGCCACCCCTTTGGGCGGCGGACTTAAACGCGCGGGACAACTGCTGTTCTCGCAGCCAGCGAGGGATGCTCTCTCTGGGCGCAGGGTGGCGCCAGCCGAGCAGGGGAAAGAAAGTGCGCTGCCCCTGCCAGGGAGGGTGTGTGTGTGTGTGTGTGTGTGTGTGTGTGTGTGTGTGTGTGTGTGTGTGTGTGTGTGTGTGTTTTCCAGCCCATCTTGCAGGAATGAAGTGGAGGAGCAAGGGAGACAAGGAAGGAGCGATGTGCGTTCACGTTGTTTGCCCACTCCCCCTGTCCCCGATCGCTCCCTGCTCTGCACATCCCTGCAGATTTCTTTCTGCGTCCCCTCTCCATTTCTCTAGTTCTCCCAACCCTGCCGGTTCCTCTCGCCCCCCCCCCCCCAGGAGGAAAGGGCAGAGGGGGATGGAGGGCCAGGCAGAAGAGGCTCCGCTGCCGTCCGTCATCCCTCAGCGCCTTCCCTCCTGTCCTGCTGCTGAACTCGTTTCCTCCATGGTTGCTGCTCCCATGGCTGCGCTGCTCCCGTCCCTCTGCAGCAGTTTGATCCCTCCGAGTCCGTAGTGATTCTTTTGCACATCAACTCCCATCTCCGCCGCCGCCCTCCTAGGTTCCTCCATCCATTCCACAGATTCTCCTCTTTCCTCCGGCCTCATCTTCTCACTGGAATCGCACAAGCTTCTTTCCAGGGCATTCTTTCTTCCCAAGGGTCCCCCCCCCCTCGCTCTTACATATCTAGTCTTCTCTGCCATCGATCCCCCTCCAGTCAAATGCAAGCCAGCCATTCCTTGCTTTCCCTCTAAACTCTGCCGGATCGGCAGAGCTCTGAGGCTACTACCACAGGTTGGGAAACTCTGTTCTATGTGATCGGATTGGGGGGTCATGTTGTTGATAGCCAGGACAAGGGACCTGACAGGATACAGGTATCTTGTTGTCTTATATGCTCCCTGAGGCATCTGATGGGGCCACTGTGTGATACAGGAAGCTGGACTAGATGGGCCTTTGGTCTGATCCAGCAGGGCTCTTCTGATGTTCTTATGCCCTTACTAACAGTTGTGGAACTTGTTTCTCCAACTAGTTTTGATATTGCAATATAAAGTGGTGGTTTTTTTTTTAAAGGCTGTGGGCAGTCTTAAGAAGATATCAGCAGAGGTGAGAGTTGGCCAAGTTTACAGGCACCATTTCCTGTGCGATCTTCTTTCTTGTAAAGTTGTTAGAATTGATTCTCAAGCAGAGCAGAGCTTGACAACCAGAAGAATGATATGCCTCTCTTTCTTTTTTAATCTTTAAAAGGGAATACATTGCCCAATGGAGGACGCACCATGCTACTTCAACTTCAGGCCAATGGACCGCCAAGGAAGACGCAATCCTGCATCTCAGATGGACGGTAAATAAGAATTTGTCTTATTTGTCTGAATCAGAGATATCTACATCTTTTCCGTTTGATTGTTCCAGAGCAAGAACTTAAGGGATCTCAGCATGTGGTCAACCATGGGGTGAATACAAATGATCACTGGGGAAGGTTTTCTACAACATGGTTGCTGGTTGTCTGCATTCATGCAAGCATGGCACAATTATTTGTTCCACCGGGCATTGGTAAAGGTTTGGAGACTCCTCCCAAGTGGTACGGCCCTCCCCACTTTTCTCCTGTGGCTTCTGCTTTAGCAATCCATGGCTGCAGATGTTGAGTGGGGAAGGTATTCCCCCGAGTTCCAGAATTTCATGGCTGGAGGGAGTAATCTTTAAAGGAACGGCTTGCCTTGCCTTCCCTTCCTGCATGGTTTTTAGATTGTGTGATAGCAATTGTTTATCCTTTGAAATAGTGAAATACTTGCCATTTTTGCAAGGTATTGAAATGAGAAGCATTTATGTTTTGCTGCATTTGAGGTTGATTTCCTTTCCTGAGAAACCATATCATGATATCCCGGAAGTCATGTAAGTGTGTGTGTTATGCAATGAAGGTGTGTGTGTGTGTGTGTGTGTGTGTGTGTGTGTGTGTGTGTGTAACCTTAGTTTTAATATATAAAATGAAGCTTTGCAGGGGGATCACTTCAATTTGCTTTTAGTTTGCAGGAGTAGAATGCATGTGCACACAACCAAGTGTCACAAATATGAAGAAAACTCTATTTGAATACAGAAAATGCTTTTACAAGACGTTACATATAAAATTTGGAACTCAGTACAAACATTATCAGGATGGGTTAAGGCTGGTCTAAGACCTCCTGATGTCTGAGATGGAATGCCAAATGATGCCCTCTTTACCCGATGATGTGCCAGCCTCTTTTCCTCTCCCTCTCCAATGTTCTTACTCAGCACTCTCCTCCCCTCCATAATTCCTCTCCTTCTATATGCCCCTCTTTCTTTTCCAGTCCAGGGAGTAGAGTAGAATGAGGAGGAGCAGTGGAGGCAAGTAGGCAGACAGAAATTGGCACCCCCTCACCTGCCTGAGGCAACCACTTCAGTTGGCCTCATGGATGGGCCGGCCCTGGAATGAGTAAACTTTCAAGGCAGGAAGAAGAGAACAAACATGCAAACATGCATAGAAATAGTGACAAAACACAAAGATCTTCACTCCATAGCAAACATCAGTGACTAGGGTGGCATAACCACTATGGAAAAGCTCAAAACTAGCCATGGTCATCTTTAGCGTTGTACTTTAGCCAGGGCTGGCCAAGACTGGTAACTGATAACGCGACAACCGCTGTTCCTCCCACTTCCTGGGGACTGGAAAAGGAAGAGGGAGACAGAATGGAAGTGTGGAGGACAGGATAGTGGGGAGCAGTGGAGGCAAGTGGGGAGATGCTGCAGGTGTGCACCCCCCTACCAGTCTGCTGCTGCCTCTCTCATCTTAACCTACCTGCTCGCCTTGTAGTAAGTGGCACTTCCAGGGTCCAATAGCTGCTTCAGGGATGGATGTTCTGTGGGGAAAACAGCATAGATGGAAAGGGGTTAAACGCCCTCTCTGTGCCCCAGTCCTGATCCAAAGCATCCCCCCCCGAAGGCTTCTATTTGCAAGAAAGCCAAAACCTCTAGCTAGACAAAGTCGTATTTCATAGCTAGTTTGACCTTTACATGGGGAAAACCTCCATTTGCCACCTACAACTCCTCAGAGGAAGGGTGGGCTATACATTTAAAGAAAAAAATATATTGTCTGGGAAAAATTGTTCATTTGGCAGACTACTAAGTACTTAAGCAACACCTCCATATTTCCTTTTAGAAGGTTCTGTGGTTCGACTCACACTTGCAAAATGACTAGTTGCCAAACCTGCGAGTTAGGAAATCTCTCCCTTGATCCAATTGATTAGTGGGTCCAAAGGGCTTTTGTATGTTATATGAATTAGAGCCTGATCCTATCCTCACCCACCCCCCACGGGTGCAGCCATGCCAAAAACGGGAGTGGGGTGGATCCAGCAAGGGTGGGGGTGGATTGGGAGGCTTCAGCAGGGAAAGGGAATTTAAATCCACTTACCCCTGCATAAGCCTCCTACTCCGCAATGGGTCTCCTAGTTCCCCTTTTCCATGGCTCAAAGTGGCATACAGCACAGTATATTTTCTTTTCTTGGTTCTTTCTTGACACCACTAAGTCTGGTTTATGTTTACCATAAGAAAGTAGCTTTGCTCCATTGTATTTTCTTGCATTAGAGACTGATACTGTTTCTCCTGTTATTGGCTCTTGCAGATGTTCTGCAGAGACATCGCCAAAGTCATTGGCTCATTCGTTGGGTTGGATGTGCCATAATCTTCATTCTGGTTTCAGCTGTGATAGGACTGGGGCTCTGGGGTGAGTAGTTGGAGGCTTCACACCACACATGTGCTCATGCAACATACGTCGTGTAACCTTTGTGATGGATTTTGGCCTTTACAAGCACAGTGAGCCTCCCTGACCAATTCCAGTATACCAGAAAAATAATTCTCTAGGAACCTTGTCACTTCCTCACAAGCCTCTGCATTGGAGTGCATTTACAAAAAATACAGTTTATGCTAAGACTAGGCTTACCAAATCTCCAACCGGGATTTTAGGAGAAGAAATGTGGGCAGGTGTAGCTTGTTAAACCTTAGAGCACAATCTTAGGCTTGTTAAACCTTAGAGCACAATCCTACGCATGTCTACTTAGAAGCAAGTCCCACTGAACACAATGGGGCTTGCTTCTGAGTAGACATGCCAAGATTGTGCTCTGTTTAACAAGCTACACCTGCCCACATTCCTCCTCCTAAAGGTCTAGCACTCTGTCCTGGTTGGAGATCTGGTAAGCCTAGCTAAGACAGATGTGGTCAAATGCCAAGATTGGAACATTAGTAGTTGTATTCATAGCGCAGAGTGACATGTAGGCCCTGTTGATACAACAGTCGTTTATATCAGTTTTACAACACTTCTAACTGTCTGACAGCACAATCCTGTGTAGCTCTTGCACCGGTGTAACAGTAGATCCACTGGCATAAGTGCACTTACAGCAGTGGCTCTACTGTTACACTGTTACAGTGGCTCTACTGTAGCAAGAGCTACACCGGATTGCGCTGATAGTCAGTGTTGGTGCCAGATTGATAGAATACTTGGCACAAAGTTCTGCTTTGGCTCCCCATGAATGACTGTAGTGTAGCTGTGCCCACGGAATAAATAAACTGATACAATGTATTATTATTAGATAAATGATATTGGCTGTGCATAGAGGAATATTTCTGCAGAGTAATGAGAACATCTCCCTTACAACTACCATAGCATCAGAAGAATTAATAGATAATTAATAGATGTGATAATGAAGGGTGTAAAATAATGACTAATGTAAATCCTTCACTATAGGAGAATGGGGGCCCCTATTTCCTACATTTTCCCATTTCAGTCACTTTCCCCAGTAAAAGGATTGTGCAAATGATGAGTTCAGAAGGGTGACAAGCAGCCAGTTTCCTGAGAGAAACTGAAAGGAAAGAAAGAAAAACAGAAAATAAGAAAAATAAGCTGGACATTTCTGAGAGGGAGGAAGCCTAGCAGTTCCTTTCACATAGTAAACATGGCTTTCAAAGCTGGTCTTGGCAGAATGGGGAAAGAGGTGTGTTCCTTAGCAAGGGCAAAGATGACTTATAGGTTCCCCCCCCAACAGTCACATCAAGATCCCCCCCACACACACACACATGGCAGCTGTGTGGTTATGCACAGTTGTGAAACCAGCAGGGACTACTTTCAGCTTGTCTGTGATACAGCAACCTGCACAGGAGAAAAAAGAAATCGCATTTGGATCTGATGCAACTTCTCTCACCCGAGAATAAATCAAGTGAGAAACAGACTCTTGCTGTTTAAACAAAATAGTTCAGTGATTGGTGCCTTTTCAGAAGAAAGTTCCATTTTTGAGATGGTTCTTTCTTTATTAATTGGTTTTATCTCCATCCTGCTGTAAAGGCCAAACCGCGCACATCAAGTTATGCCCGTTATATTAGGGCTGATGATTTTTACTGAGTAAATAGCAGCTGTGGGTGGGTAGGAGGCAGATCATTTCCCCCATGATATGGGGAAAGGGGGAACTTAACCCTTTGCTCCTCTGCAGCTGCTATTTGTCCCAGAAGGGAAACTCCCATTGTTTGATGTTCTGTAGGCCAGTGATTCTCAAACGTTTTAGCCCCTGGACCCAATTTTTAAAATGACACTTTATCGGGACCCACCTAGCTTTATGAGACTTTTTAAAAAAGGTGATCTAGAAATAAATACATATATTTATTTATGTACAAGTAAAGAGCTCAGCTGCTTGCAGGGTAATTAGTAGTTATCTTGCAAACTGCAGGAGCTCAACTCTTTGAAGGGCAATTATTTATTTATTTATTTATTTATTTATTTATTTATTTATTTAATTGAAAAAATTATATCCCGCCTTTTCCTATGCCGAAGGCAAATGCCCAAGGCGGCTTACAACAGATTAAAATACATAATTTAAAATACATAAAATAAGTTTAAACAATACATAACGATACATAAACAAATTTACAAAACAATTAGCTATCTGATTTTTGAATAGCCTTGGAACTTGTGGCAATTACGTATCTGATCTTTCATCACCTGGGACCCACCAGAAAGCAGGTCGCAACCCACCAAGTGGGTCCCAACCCACAGTTTGAGAAACACTGCTGTAGGCTATGGAGGCACCAATAACCAAATCTTTACATGTAAGTGTGGAATCATTGTATTTATTTTTAAAAAACTGATCGCCTAAGGTTAAAATCATAACCTGTGATGATGAATAATAACTGTTGTGCTTGAACTTTCTGTATTCCCAAGATGCAATCCATGAAAAGGAAAAGGCCACATCTTAAACATACTGTATATTTCTTATTAGTTTCTCATCTAAATGAAAAATATCATGTCTAGCTATAGAGACCCAAGAAGCTCTGGATGCTGCAAGGAAGACCTGTGCCTATAGCCCTAGAATGAGCGGAATGGACGATTGGGCGTGGGACACCTTGCGACTGTATCTGTGCAAGACTGAGGACAGTCACTCTGCTGGTAATTTCAGGGTGACATCAGCATGGAAAGAGACCAGAGCTCGATAAAGCACCTGCTTGCATACAGAAGGTCCCAGATTCAATTCCGGGCACCTCTGGATAGGGCTGAGAAAATGTCTTATCCGAATGCCTGGAGAAGCTGCTGCTAGGCATAGTCAGTGCCGTATCTAGGGCGGAGCGGACGGAGCAATGGCTCCAGGTGGCAACCCAGGCTGGGGCAGAATGCAGCGCCGCCCTGAGTTGCCGCCCGCCCTCCGCCCGCCCGCCCTGTCTCGCCCGCCGTGTAGCTGGAAATTCCAGCTACATGGCGGGCGAGACAGGGCAGCGGGAAGCCGCCCAACCGCCCAATGTTGTACACATGTGTGAAATCGCCGACTAAGGCCTGGGCAGTAGGGGCTGAGCCGCATGACAGGCGGACGCTCTCTCCTGGCCTCCGGAGTCGCGCGGACCCGGAGGGAGCAGTAAGCCGGGAGGGAGGCAGCGGGCGGGCGGGGGGCACCCGGGGGGGGGGGGCGGAAAAATCCTTCAGTGCGGTTATGCTGCCCGGAGCTAGGGGGTGTTGGGCACCCTCAGGGCGGCAAACACCCCCTAGCTCTGGGCAGCATAACCGCTAGCCTCGCCTCTGGGCATAGTACATGCTGCATTGTACCGAAAAAAACATATGACGCAACCTTTTACTGGGTCACAGTCTTCAAGATGGATCAAGAGTGTGATCCAGTAGGACAGTGGTTCCCAAACTGGGAGGCACGGCTTCTAAGGGAGCCACGGAAACCAACCAGGGGAGCCGCGGAGTGCCCTGGAACCCTCTCGAAAAATAGTGCAATGCCAATTGGTAGACATCAACATAATGTAATGGGGAGCCGCAGCCAGTGGTCGCCAATGGTCAAGGGAGCCGCAGGTCGAAAAAGTTTGGGAAACATTGCAGTAGGAGGCGGCTTCATATGTTTTTCAGTGACCCCTAGGGGTGTAATTTCACCCCCACCAATATCCAAAAACCCAGACCAGGTCTGTAAATATGGTGACGGTTGAAAGGGGAGGGGGTATGGTTGAGCTAAAGGGAGCTCTTTTAAGCCCAATTGATTCCAACAAGGGAGAAATAAACATATACTCAATAATTTTCCCACTGAAATCAATTGGACTTTTAACATTTTAGATCATGACCCATATATTTGTTTTCTGGTTTCTGAGCTGGGAAAGTATGAGATTGCTGGCACAACTGAAGAGGCCACAATTTGCATGCCAAGCCTATGCATATTTATTTGGAAGTAAGTCCCAAGTTCAATAAGGCTTACTCCCAGGATGGTATGCACAGAGCTGTGGCCTTGATAGGCATGGACCATAGATAAGACATTTACAGCGCAATCCTATTCAATTTACACCACCGGTGTAACCAGCGGTGCAGCGAGAACGGGAGGCCCCAGAACGGAAAGGGGATTCAAATCTCCTCCAAAGGGGTATTCAAATGGCATTTAAATCTCCCCTCCAAAGCCTCCCACCCTGCCCTCCCCCGCTGGTTACACAGTGGTGTAAGTTGGATAGGATTGTGCTGTTAAACACATATCTATTCTTCACGCTATTATGTGACGCTGGGTTTCTATGGCTATATTCCAATAAAGTAGTGATTCTACTTTTGCTAATAAAGTTTGCTAATTCTTAGGTTCTAGTAGCCCAGCATATCTCAAGAAGCTACCAACAGCCCAATCTTGCGCAAGTGGACTTGGAAGGAAGTCCTGCTGAATTCAGTGGGACTTACTTCCAAATATAGGCTTACCAGATCTTCAACCAGGACAGAGTGCTAGACCTTTAGGAGAAGGAATGTGGGCAGGTGTAGCTTGTTAAACCTTAGAGCACAATCCTAGGCATGTCTACTCAGAAGCAAGCCCCACTGAACACAATGGGGCTTGTTTCTGAGTAGACATGCCTAGGATTGTGCTCTAAGGGTTTAACAAGCTACACCTGCCCACATTCCTTCTCCTAAAGGTCTAGCACTGTCCCGGTTGGAGATCTGGTAAGCTTATCCAAATAGGCAGGGCTTTGTATCAATTTGTTTAGAAAGAACAAAAACAGTCAATTCTAATAAGCATTTAATTCCATGAGCTGACTCATGAGTAGCGGTAGGTGGTATCAGTGTGAATAAAGTCAGCTGCTGTATTAGAATATACAGTATTTAGAGCCGATCCGAGTTATCCAAGAGTGTACACTTCCGGGTGTTTTTTTTTTCCTTCCAGAGAATTCCAGCTGCAAACTCTGCCCAGAAAACTGGTTGCTTCATGAAGACAAATGCTTCTGGATTTCCAAAACTAAACAAACCTGGAACAATAGCCAGAAAAACTGTGCCAGAAAAAGTGCTCAACTGGTAGTGCTGCAGGGGCCAGAAGAGCTGGTAAATACTTATTTTTTTCACCCTGTTCTAGCTACTTACAAAATATGGATAGAGATGGAAAATCATAAAGTCTTAAAAAGTCATGAGTCCTATTCTCCTCCTCCTCCTCTTCTTTGTAAGGGAATTGGTGAGTCTACTGGCCTCTGTAAGGAAGGAGGTTCTAATCCCAGATGAAGAATCAAGATGAGGTGGAGGTTATGGGGAGGGGGGAATACTTTGCCTCTCTAGTTCCTTACCCTGTAACATCCTTCTCCTATAGCCAAATCTTTTACGAAGGTTAAAATTCTGTACCTGCACAACTGTAAATTCTGTGCCAAGAAAAACTGGCATTTGTGGCCTGTATAAATCATTCAAATTAAGCACATTAGAATAACTTTGTATTTTGTTCAGTTCTGCCATTTTTACCACTTTGCATCATTTGGATTTTACAGACCCCACCTTTGTATAGTGCCCCTCAGTTATCCTTAATAATCATTCAGATTTTTTTTCATGCTACATTGGTGTCAAGGGGTCATTAGTCTTAACTAAGTCACATTGAAATGATTGGAACTAATGGCCCAATCCTGTCTGTGCGGTACACCAGCATACCGCGAGGTCCACCAGCACTCCACATGGTCTGCATAACACTGGCCCAGAGGACTGTGCTCCACCAGCAGTGCTCTGTAGTCTGCCTCCAGCAGAGTTCTGCTAGCTGGTGGAGAGGCCAGGATGGGGTGGATCACGGGGCAGGACGGGGGTGGATCACGGCGACACTGGCATCCACCGTATCCCAGACCCCTGGCCTGAACACCCCCCAGGCAAGCTTCCCAAGGCTAGGCTTACCAGATCTTCAACCAGGACAGAGTGCTAGACCTTTAGGAGAAGGAATGTGGGCAGGTGTAGCTTGTTAAACCTTAGAGCACAACCCTAGGCATGTCTACTCAGAAGCAAGCCCCACTGAACACAATGGGGCTTGCTTCTGAGTAGACATGCCTAGGATTGTGCTCTAAGGTTTAACAAGCTACACCTGCCCACATTCCTTCTCCTAAAGGTCTAGCACTGTCCCAGTTGGAGATCTGGTAAGCTTATCCAAATAGGCAGGGCATTGTACGCAATCTTCATAGAACTGGGCAAAGAGGCACTTTTTCAAGTGGTGCTCCTTTATATTTGGCAAGGGGAATGTACCATAACTGTCCCTCCTCACCCCAGTGCAGTGTCTTTTCTGGTGGCTGTTGCTGGTGTTCTGCGTCTTTTTAGATTGCGAGCCCTTTGGGGACAGAGAGCCATGTACTTATTTGATTTTCTCTGTAAACTGCTTTGTGAACATTGTGTTGAAAAGCAGTATACTGTATCAATATTCTAATAATATAAGAGATTGACCCACACAGGGGTGGCATCAGAGGTCAGTCAGACTGGGCACTGGTCAGAGCACCATCACAAGGTCAACCTTGCCAGGTGAACCCCTGGACCCTCAGAATCAGTGGGACTAGTAGCACCCAGTGTACCATTAGGGAGCAAGCAGGGATCCTATGGGGAGCCCACATGCCCCAGATCTGCCAGCAAGGCTCAGCACCTGACCCTGTTTGCACAGGGTACAGGATTGCACCCAGCGGCGTCGCTCTAGGTGAGGCGGAACGCTAAGTTCTGCACCACGTTGAGCCTCCGTTACTCTGGTGCACGAGGGGGCCCTTCCCATCAGCGTCATTGCAGGAGGGCGGAGCTCCAAGTTCCGTCGGGCTCTGACCCTCAGTTACACGACGGGAGAAAGCAGCCCCGCCCCCTCGCCTTTGGAGCCATTCCGGCCGACGAAAGGACTTGCTTACAGAGGACTTGCTTTCGTCGGCCGGAATGGCTCCAAAGGCGAGGGGGCGGGGCTGCTTTCTCCCGTCGTGTAACGGAGGGTCAGAGCCCGACGGAACTTGGAGCTCCGCCCCCCTGCAGTGATGCTGCTGGCCCTGCCCCCTCGCTGTCGGAGCTAATCATGGGAGTGAAGGCAACGCGCAGCTCTCTGCGTGTTGCCTTCGCTCCCATGATTAGCTCTGACGGCGAGGGGGCGGGGCCGCCTCGTGCACCGTAGTAATGGAGGCTCAGTGTGATGCGGAACTTAGCGTTCCGCCCCACCTAGAGCAACGCCGCTGATTGCACCTACTGTTAAATAATTCACTGTGCATTAAAACACAGTATATTGGGTTGCAGTTGCCTTGGGGACCTCTGAGTGGAAATATGAGGGATGAGGGTTTTTAAATGAATACATACAGAATCTGCAGAGACCTGTGATGTCATTGGCAGGACTTCATACAGAGTATTACTGAAGGAGCACAACTTCTGTGGATTGGACTGAGGGCCACTTCCCCCTCAGGAAACTGGACCTGGGTGAATGATTTCCCATTAAATCACACACTGTGAGTATTTTCTTCCTCGGTTCACAAGAGTTTGGGCTGGAACTGTTTTTGGTTTTTCCACTTCCTACAATTAGCCTCATTTTTCCAAATTCATTCTCAATTTGACGTATCTTTGTTGAGCAGGGTTCTTTAGAAATATCCAGGTTTTTTAGGGGCAAACTAGATGTGAAGGTGGCAGGTCTGACACGCAGATCTGTCCTGATCATGTGTCAAGTAAGGGTAGGGTTGATCTACTTCTGTCACAGATTTCACAGCGTCTACATGCAACGTAAGAGGTACAAGAAAATTCACATATTGCAGAGTACACCATATGTGCCTGGAGTGTACATGCCGGTGAACATTAAGAAACTAATGTGTGAAATGGCTTTCATTCCAGATGCACGGTCAAGTAAGCTAAAATTGGAAAATATTAAAAATATGGAAACTCAACTGTGGGCCCTGAGAAATAAATAAGAAGCATTAACATCAAAATGAGAGAGTGGATTTGGCTACCTTTTGACGAATGAGATGCTCTTGGCTGTCTCCCTTATTCAGAGAATCATAGAGTTGGAAGGGACCATCAAGGTCATCAAGTCCAACCCCCTGCCAATGCAGGCTGATCACAAGTACATCACCACCAATAGGTGGCTGTCCAGTCTCTGCTTTAAAATCTCCAACAAGGTCTCCATCCAAGAAGGAGGAGAATCTACCACCTTCTAAGGCAGACTGTTCCAAATATTTCATCCCTGCAGGAAGCCCTTCCTAATAGTTACTCAAACTTTCCTTTTTGTTGTTTAGATCCATTTGTTGTGGTCCTACCCTCAACTGAAAACAAACCCACTTCATCTTCCACATGACAGCCCCTCATGTGATGTGTCCCTAGATGATATATAATATCCCCCTCTTAACTGTCTCTTATCCAAACTAAACATGCTCAGGTCCTTCAGCCTGAACTCATAGGACAGTCTCCAGCCCCCTCACCATCCTAGTCACCCTCCTCCAGACCTGCTCAGGTATGTCAATATCCCACTTAAATTGTGGTGTCCAGAATTGAACACAATATTCAAGTGGACTACAGCAGTACCATTACTTATCTCAATACTGTACTTCTGTTGATGTAGCCTAGAATTGCATTAGCAATCTTTGCCGCCACATCACACTGCTGGCTCATGTGTAGCTTACTGGCCACTAAAACATCCGGATATTTTTCATAGTGTTTCAGGCAAGTATCCCCAGTCATATATATGTCTTTCTGATTTTTTGCTATCCAAATTCTGCAGGTTGCAAGTAACGGGTGCTAGTCAAGCAAACAGCTGCGGGATGCTGAAGGGAACCAGAGTTATTTCAGAAGCCTGCAATGCTGTGACCAAGTGGATCTGTGAGACACCTGCTCTTCAGCTGTAAATACCAACATAAAAACAGTGGGCCAAAACGGCAACTAGTCTTCAACCAAAAACACAACTTCTGTAATGATTAGTCAAAGTGTTTATTTACTTGTTGACACAGCACAGGGAGGGGAGGGACTCTGCTTTTTGCAAACAATTATGATCCCAGTAAAAAACCACTCCCTACTGCAGTGATTTTGGGGAGGGGGTAGGTTTGAACAGCACCAAAGTGCTTGAGGCCCAAGCATCCATCTTTCAAGCCCATCTTTCCATCTTTCAAGCCCCGATGCAGCTGTGCTAACGGGGCGCGTGCTCCATTCTGTGATAGGGGGCCAGTCATGGAGGCCTCCTCAAGCTATGGGAATATTTGTTCCCTTGCCTCAGGGCTGCATTGTGGCTGCATCAGTGCTGGAAAGTTGGATAGGATTGGGCCCTGAAACTCTTATCTCTCCCTAAAACCCATTCAGAGAAAGGGAACTGATCCTACTTCCAGTGGCTTCGCTCTAGGTGGGGGGGAAAGCTAAGTTCTGCAGCGTTCCGCCCCACCGTTACTCTCCGGCACAAGGTGCCCCGCCCCCTCGTCGTAGGAGCCCGTCAGTGGAGAGAAGGCAACACGCTGGGACTTTCCTGCGTGTTGCCTTCGCTCCACTGACAGGCTCCGACAACGAGGGGGAAGAGTAACGGTGGGGCAGAACGCTGCAGAACTTAGCTTTCCGCCCCACCTAGAGTGACGCCACTGCCTACTTCAATATCAACATATGCTGACAAGTGGAGACCTGAAGGATGGCTGGTGGGTGGGTCATTTGCAGTGGTGTCGCTCTAGGTAGGGCGGAACTCTAAGTTCCGCCACGCTCCAACCCACCGTTACATGCCCGCATGAGGCGGCCCCGCCCCCTCGCCTTTGGAACATTTCAGGGCTGTGACGGCAACACACAGGGAGTCTCCTGCGCGTTGTCTTCGCAGCCCTGAAAGGCTCCGAAGGCGAGGGGGCGGGGCCGCCTCACGCGGGCATGTAACGGTGGGTCAGAGCGTGGCGGAACAGAGCTGTGCCCCACCTGGAGGAATGCCACTGGTCATTTGCTCAGGAGGGTGGTGTTGAACCGGCTTTGTAAAGGCTTCCACTATCTTAAAGGCTCGAGTTCAGGCTCGGGTTCATGGTCTAGGCATGCTCGTTGATCCAGCTTTGTCACTGGGGCCAAAGTGGCATCCATGTGAGGAGTTCTCCCTTCACCAGCAGAGGTTGGTGCCCTCCTGGACGTAGCCCCCTCCTGAACAGTAACAGTCTGGCCAGGATTGTCAGTGCTCTTGAAATCTCCATACTAGACTACTGTTAAGTGTTGTATGCGGGGCTGCCTTTGTAGGCTGCTCAGAAACGGCAACTTATTCAGAAAAGGATACCTGCAAGACATCCAAAGTGACCTACATTTTAAAACAACAACAACACCATGCCATCTAAACATGAAACATCTGCTGACTATCAAACTGTTTAAATTCGTCACTGCAAGATCTTAAAATGCCAGTCAGAAGACATCAAAAGTACAATGAAATGTGTCTTTTTACTGCTCATTGAAAAGCAATAAGGGATGGAGGCAGATAACCCTCTGTTAGGAGGCATTCCACAATCTTGATACCACAATGGAATGCCTCCTAACACTACGATATATCTATATTCTGTTCTTTTGTTCATTGTACCTTCAACCAGTTCCAGAGGTTGAGCCTCTTTGTGTGGAACACTAGTTTAAAGGGAACGTTAAATGTGAGCAATTTCCGCCACCTTAGAGACCCGCACCGGGGTTGGGGCTTTTGTAGTTGCCCTGCTGCAGTTATTTTGTAATATTAATAAAGTGGCCCAGTTGACTCCAGCCTCTGTCTCGCGTCGTTATTGGGCGGGGGTGGGGGCTGCGAGGTTAAAAACAAGAACAAAACAAACAAGTTGTCCAAACTGCTTTGTTTCTTTGTAACATGGTTAGTAGCAAGTTGACCATGTTACAAACTGGGGCTTGTCATGATTCAAACTGTGATCTGAAGCAACAAAATGTGGCTATCGTTGAAATCAGCACAGATATACTGCTGCACCATGTTGAATGGAATTACTTGCAGGAACGTGGGGAATGTATTAGCGGTGTTCTGGCAGACACTATGGGTTGTGTCCAAATCACAGCTTGTGTGAGCACCGAGGCCTTCTTCTTGAACAAAGTGTGACAATCCCAGACTAAGCACCTGTTAGAGAGCGCCCTTGGTAGGGAGTGTTCGGTGCATTCTGCCTACGAGATGGCTAAAACCTGCACAAGAGGGGGAAGTTGTGATATTGAGTTGTAGGAAGCTCCTTTCTGCCAAGTTGGACCATTGATCCATCTAGGTCAGTATTGCCAGCACTGACTGGCAGCAGCTCTCCTGGAATTTCAGACATGAATGTTAAACTTAAAATGATCAATAAATGATCACCACTCTATCCCAAATAGGAGAAAAGGATCTATGGCACAACAAAATATTTGCTCTGAAATAGGCTGCATTCATCTACAGTACACTGCTGCTCTCTTCATCCAATGAACTATCCAACAATTAAGCTCCAACACTGAAGGAAGCATCTATTGCAGCATTTCTCAAACTGATTACAGAATTGGCAGCCAGGGCTGAAATCTGATAGCAAGCAAGGGGGACCCTGCCTTCTCATCCCTTCTTTGGGGAAGCTTTAGGGACATTTCACGACATGAGTTTCCTTTGATGATAAAGTGCTCGGAAACTTGGGGCATTGTTGTTAACATAGTCCTGAAGTTTTGCTTTTCTTCTGCTGAACACTGGGCAGATTTACTACTCTAAACTTTATGGAATCGTAGGAAGCTCCTTTCTGCTGAGTCAGACCATTGGTCCATCTAGGTCAGTATTGCCAGCACTGATTGGCAGCAGCTCTCCAGGAATTTCAGACAGGAATTTTTCTCTATCCTACCTGGAGATGCCAGGGATTGAACCTGGGACTTTCTGCATGCAAAACATGAGCTCTACCATGATCCTTCCCCAACTGAATGATCAGTTTATGGTGGGTTACCATAAGGTGGCAGCACTGAGCTACCAATGAGATTGATGAGGTTCAGGACAGACAAGAGGGAATACCATACTTGTTCAAAACAACCTGAGATCTTCTGATGCAAAGCATGCACTCTACTACCTAGCCATGGCTTCCACTGTAGGGATTATTTTTATTGAAAGGTGGAGTATAAATCTAGACATGAATTAAAATTAAAACTTAAAATGAACAATAAATGATCACCACTCTATCTGAAATAGGAGAAAGAATCTATGAGACAACAAAATATAGGCACCTCATACATTTTCCTTATTTTCAATTTTAACTAGGGAAGCATGCATGATGTGATAAGAAAAGGTGCTGGCTGCCGTTTTTTTCTTCCTCTGAAAAGTAGTAGCCCCTTCCCTCACACCAAATCCCAAAATGTGGGCAGCTGCATTCAGGCAAAATTGGCTTTGGAAATGTGGGCGACGGCAGTACTGAGAAAAGAACAGAGAGTTGTACAGTGCGATGCGCCTCCCTCTTGAGAAACACAGACAAACTGGGCTGATCAGGTTAGTGGCAGTGTTAGTGGTCTATTCCAGGAGGGGGGGGGTTCTTATGCACATGTGAGGATCCATGAGTGAAAGAGAACCTTCACTCTTCTTGCAGATTCTCCCCTTGCAAATGCTCCCCTTGCAAAGTGCGTGGTGTGCCCCCAAACCTCTGACTTTCCCTTACTGCTTTCACTTCTTTGCCCAGTCTGCCCCAATAAAAAATAACCCGAAGGGTCCACTATTCCTCAAAGGCAAGCCCTGTTGCCTTTTCCCTCTGGGTTGGAGCGCACTTGTGTTTCAGCCAATCACTGCTGAGCTGTATTTAGAAGGCGGGACAGTCAGGAGGGACTATTTGCATAAAGAAACTGGTGAAGACAAGGGCAGTGCTTGGAGGTGGGCGCCCAGGCACCTCCACTCGCGCGCCTCCACGCCAGAACTCGTGTGGTGTGGGTCTAGGTTTAGTCCATAAGCTCCTAACTAACAGCGCAATCCTACCCAGCTCCTCCACCAGTGCAACCAGAGGAGGAAGTCAGAACGGTAGTCTTTGGAGCAGAGGCGTCCTGCATAGGGGGGCCAAGTGAAGGGGGGCGCCAAATTGCCATTGGATTCGACAGCAATTCGGCAGCGCTGCAGCCAAAAAGCACCCCCCCCCATGGTTTTCCAGCCACTTTTAGGCCGCTTGCAGGGTGGATCCTGCAAAAATGACCAAAAAGCGGTTGAGCAGCAGCTGGGTGTGTGTGTGTGTTTGTTTTCTTGCCGTGGCGCCACCGAGTCCGGCCATGCCGCGGCAAAAAATCAACCTCCCCAGCACCGCGCGAAATTGTACCCCCTCCTGCGCTGCAAGTGGCCTAAAAGCGGCCTAACAACAGCTGGTGTTTTTAAAATTCTTTTTTGCCATGCTGCTGTCGAAATTCAGCAGCAGCGCGGCAAAGTGACGTCACGCCCCCAAGGGGCGAGACTTGTGATGTCACGTGGGGGCGCCTCGGCGACCGCCCACCTTGTGGGGTGTAGCGACGCCTCTTTAGCTGGTGCACGTCTGAGGCGACAAAGGGGGCACGTTGGCTGCTACCAGAGGGGATAGCGTGTAGCGCAACCCTCCCCATCTGCTCCCCCACCTTAACATGCAGCATGTTGGCACAGCTGCATGGATGGTATGATAAGGAAAACCACAGGGTTGGGGTCTCAATCTGTGTTTAAAGTTGAGGTCCCCCTTGGGCTTGACTAGGCCCAGGCCAAATGGCCCTCCGACCTGGCCTCCCCTCTTACTGGCCCTGAATGAAGAGCATTCAGTCATGCGATTCCTTCACCCCCTCATTCTGAAGCAGTGTGGTCCAGTTTCTGCTGATGAGAACCAGGCATCAGAATGTGATCAGAATCAGGTGGTCAGAATGTGGGAGAGCAGCACTTACTGGCCTGGTAGAGGTGGAAGGCTGGGAGCTTGTAAAAAGTATTTGCAAAAACAGGAAAAAGTGTTGCTACTGCCTCTCCACCCCCTTCTTTATTGATTGGTGACATTTTTGTTTTGTTTCGTTTCCCTTGCGCTGCCAAAGTTCTGGATGTTTACAGTCTTTGCCCCCCTCCCATTTCCTTTTGCATTTTGCACATGTGCATGATGTTTTCCTTTCCTGTCCATCCTGACCGAAATATGAGAACTGGAGCTTGTGCTGAAAAAGTGTTCAGATTAGTAGAAAAGGGGTTATTTACAGCGCAATTCTATCCAGCTCCCTCACTGGTGCAGCTAGTGGGGGAGGGCAGAGTGTCGCTGGAATTGGGGCGGAACGCTAAGTTCCGCAGCGCGCTGACCTCCGTTACTTATTGGAACGAGGCGGCCCCGCCCCCATGCCTTCGGAGCCATTCAGTGGGGCGAAGGTAACACGCGTACAGGTGAGTAATGAAGGTCAGCGCGCTGCGGAACGTAGCGTTCCGCCCCACCTCCAGCGACGCCACTGCTACACGCTGCGGCAAGGAGAGTCATGCCAGCCACATGACCATGGAAACGTCTGCAACACTGGCTTTTCGGCTTCGTAATGGGGATGAGCACTGCATCTTAGAGTCGGACATGACTGGGCTTTCACGGGACCTGCTGAACTCAGCGACACGATATAGAAGGGAAAAAAGACCCCCGGAATGAGCTTCGGTCTGAGTTGGTCAGTGCAGCCTGGGGACAGAAGACCGGTCCCAGGAGAAGTCCAGAAGACCCAGGAGAAGTCTGTCGTGCGCACATTGCATCAAATGCTGAACTGGGGAGGAGGAGGGGATGCCCGGCAGGACAGACAGAGGAGATGCCCAGCTCTTACTGTTCCTTGGGCAGCCTCGCTGGGTACAAATTGGAAGCCAACGTTTTGCTCTTGTCCAGTCTGAGTCCTGAAAAGTTAACTTCCTAGAATCCAGGGCTTTGCTGGGAGCACAGGGGCTCTGGGAGCAGGTGGAAATCCTCTCTCGGCCTGGCTGCACCGTTGACTTGCATAGCAAAGGCCAGCTCAGGCCACAGCTTATGGGAGTTGCAGCTGCTGCTGCTTTTGGAGCACATTTGAGAGAGGGTGTGAAATCTGGATGGAGGCGAGCGCACCTCAGGGATGATGATGAGGAGCCAGTTCCCTTTGGCCCCAGCAGCAAGGACAGGACTGCAAGTGCAGGATAATAATTAGCTGCACATAGTCTGGGGCAGGAAGGGGGGGGCTGACAATGGTTAAGGCAGAAGGAGGAGAAAAATGGCGAGGTGTCTTCTGCCTCTCCTCTAACTTCCATCCAGCTAGGGCTGGCCCCAAACCTTCTGGAGCCTCAGGGAGTGAACCAAATGCTTCCCCCCCCTTCCTGGTGATGTGCCAGCCGCTGCCCCTCCAGCTCCCTTGGCTGGAAGAGGAGGAGGGGGACAGAGGGGAAGAGGAGGCGTGGAGAGTGGTCGGCTAGGATCCGATCTCCTCCACGCTTCCTCCTCCCCTCTGTACCCCTCAGTCGGGCTCATGGGTGGACTGGCCCGGCTCTCAGTCTCCTGTTGTCTTCTACTTCCTTCCTGTAGCAGCAGAGACCTGACTTGGGACAGGAAAGCAGGTGACCTCAGAAGGTCTCTGGCTCAGTTTCCCGCGTCTGCAGGACAGCAGGCTGACCTTGTTGGCTTGCCTTATTTCAAACCTTGCATCCTGCTTTTCTCATCTTCTTAGCCAAAGTGAGTTTTCCTGCCCTGTAACCCAACTCAGTCTAATGAGCCCAGACCAGAGGGGGGGAAGAGGAGGAAGAAGCGCCTTCTGTCCCGCAAGGGAGTTGGAGGGTGAATTCAACACGCTTACAAAGAACCAGTCTTGGCTTTTTTGCGAGATGCACTCTAAGGGTTAAAAGCTGCAATTGCAGATTCCTAGAGGGGCGAATGTGTGGAGGCGGAGGGATGACTGGGGAAGTCACTTCCTGCTCCTCCCCCCTTTCCTTTCCTTCTCTCACGTTTGTGGGGTCAGGTCAGGTGCCTCTTTAGTGATCTGGCGGTGAGTCCAAAGCCAGCGGGGGGAGGAGAGTCGCGGGCCTGTAGCGGTGGAGATAACGGAAAGTGGGGTCGTGCCGTGGGCAGGGAAGCCCAGCCTCACAGTCCAGTCAGCGAAGGGAATGTGGGAGGGTACAAGAAGGCAAAATGGCTGGGACATTTCCCCCCCCCCCCCACACACACACTGCATCCCAAACGTGTATCAGTTTGAGGGGGCAGCAGAATCTTAGACGGTTTTATTTATCTAGTGGGTGTTAAATTGCATTTTCTTTGAACCATATAGTATTAATAGTTCGTTTTACTGTTCGGAGCTGTTGTGATTTCCTGGCGCCTGGTTTTAGCAGAGACAGGTGGGATAGAAATGGTAAGAGAGAGAACCGGGGTTTTGCAGTCTCCCCATCCATCACCGTTGTCTCCTGCAAAGGCAAGTGGGATGACTTTGGTGCCACCAGGGCCATTCAAAGGAATTGTATTGGGGTACAAAGTTTATTTTGAATTTGGCTCCTGGGCCCCCCTTTTTTGCTCCAGGGCCCATTTTTTGATCCATTTTTCACCCTGAGCCTGGGTATAAATTACCCCCTTAACCCCCCCCCCCCAGAGGCCCTGGGTGCCACCTAGACTGTCTTTTACATAGAGGAGAAACGTGACTGCAGCCTGCTAGGGAAGGGACAGATCACCAGGGTCAGGCTGAAGAAAATGCTACGGAAGGAGTATCCTTTTTTCTGGGCCTGAGAAACCCTGTTTCTTTCCTGTGTTTTCTGCAAGGAACCTGCTCAGAAGATTCAGGGTGCCAGAGTCAGGATGTCAAGTGGCTGACCAGCAGAATATTGTAGTTGGCCCCTTTTTATTTGTCATCGCATGTTGTCAGATATTCCCTGGGGTTGCGCGTTTCTCTCTCAAAGTGGCATTCGAGGCAGGGAGCCTCCCCCCCCCCCCCAGCTTTCCAGGGCTCAAACTCACACAATGCAGAGCTTTAGTTTTCTGTGCCCTGCGACCCTCTGCAGAGTGAGAGCTTCTGCCCCCTCTCCTCCCCGTTCGCCCCCTGGCCCAGGTGCTTATATTGGCCATGTGCTCCCATCTGGCATGATCAGAAAGTAGCACAGACACACCTGGCTTCTCATCACGGGGGCTCAGGATTTGCCAGCTATCCCAGAGTCTCCTGAGATGTTCAGGCTCTGCCCCCTCCCCAGCTGCTGTGGAGGCAGCCACATCTGTCTTTCGAAAACGTTCCACATCTGGCTGCCTGCGTCCTGCCCTACCTTGAACGGAGGGGTTGGTAGAGACTCCAGCATGAACCACTGAAACCTGTGTGCCCCCACCAACGACCCATTCTGCAAGCTGAGATTGGGGGGAAGCTGGCCACTCCCCTCCCCCACACATAAATATTGTTCATAGATGTTTATAAAAGTACAGAGAGCTATGTCGTGGCATTTTCCTTCAGGGCCCGAAGCTTTGTGTAGGGCTGGTATTGGTCCCATCAGAAAAAGGAGAGGGACAATGGACACCCAAGTGGTCTAATGTTGCTGAATATATTGCAGGGAAATGCCCAGTTCCTCCCACTTCATTTCCCTTTTCAGGCTGTGGAGATAAGGGCAGGGATGTGGTGGAGAAATGATTTCTGAAGAGTGGATGATTCCTTTTCTTAGGGGCTGCTGTCCTTGGAGGAGGTGACTGTGTGCTTCATGGAGGAGGAGTGGCCTGCGCTGGATCCAGGCCAGAAGGCTCTGTGCCGGGATGCCATGCTGGAGAATCGCGGGATCGTGGTCTCTCTGGGTAAGGATGCTCTTTCGGACCAAAATCCTGAACTGTTGTCTTGTTTCTCCCTGTCCAGATTGCACCATAGCAATGAGGCGTGTGGGCCACCTCGTACCGGGGAGTGAACGGGGATTAGAACAGTGCAGAACGTACAGTACCCTCTCCCCCCTCCAGCAACGCCTCTGGGCCCTGCTGAGGGGGATATTTTCTGGTTTGCCTTTCCTGCCTCTTCTCCCCATGATGAATTTCTCAGGCTTGCCTGAAGGGGGTGTGGTTGCCCAGCGCCTGTGCCTGGACTGTGATTGGTCAGCTGCACTGGGGCATGATGGAGGTCTGGTCTGCTTACTCCCCTGGGAGGTTTTGAGTGTAAGTAGAAGTGGGGTCAGAATTCAAGATTGTATTTTATTTTCCACTGAGGCCAGCATAGGGGGCAGATATGTTTGCCGGATCACCTCCAGGGCTTATGGCTGATACCGTCTTGGACTTGGTCCAATCCCTTAAAGCAGTTCCAAGAAGGACCCAAGAAGAGCCCTTGTGGAAGCTGCTGATTTGCCTTATTTGTTCACCTAAAGGTAATGGAGAGACAACCAGCTTCAGTCATCCTTCTCTTGGTTTTCTTTAGTGACCAAACCTTAGAACGTTGTCTTCTTACGAGAAACGGCTTTGTTCAATCAGGGGTTATACCCAGATCAGTCAAGGGGGAAGACGGGGTTTCTCCAATCCCTTAAATCAGCTCCACTTCCCATCCTGACTGGCAGCAGCTCTGCAGCGGTTCAGGCAGGGACATCTTCCAGCCCGACCTGGAGTTGGTGCCAGGGACTGATCCTGAGGGACTGATCCTGGGGCCTCCTGCATGCAAAGCTGGTTCTCTGCTGCTGAGCTCCAGCTGCTCTGGACTGGTGCGGTGCTCTAGCAAGATCCCTGCTCGGAGGGAGAGAAGGCAGGTGAGGGACACTTCCCAGTCCCTGTGCTGCGAGGGAATTGCTGGGGGAGGGAAACAGTTGGACTTCTGGTTGAGGCTTCCTTTCTGTGTGCTGAGAGCTGAATGAAAGAAACGTGGTGGCTGGTTTCACCTCCACAACTATATTCCCCGCAGGTGATTCAGTTCAGTTTTCAAGAGCAGTGAGCTTCTACGCCCGTAAACCAGACCGATACTTTGGAGTCCATGAAGCTCTTTCTGCGGCACATTCATGTGTGTGAGTCTAAAGAGCTCACCTCTTCCCTGTCCCACTCCCTGCTCTTTTGGGGTGGGAGGGCAGCCTCAAGTCTGGTCTCTTGGGAAACCCTTGACCTTTTATAGACAGAAGTAACTCCCCTCCTTGTTTCCTTCTCAGAGGAATTTCCCAAACCTGCCTTCATTTCCCAGCTAGAAGAAGGGGAGTCTGCATTATCCCAGGATCCCCAGGAAGAAGAGAAATCGGCAGGTAACTTGCTTAAGCACAGTCCTGCGTAGCGGAGCAGTAGCTTCGGACTAGAGTGTGCTGGGATGAACAGGGAGGAGGCGTTTTGCCCTCCTGTGGTTCTGCTGAGTGTTTCCTGACACCATCCAAATTATGACCGGGGTCTCAGTGGGACATTTGGCTTGACCTGTCGCCTCCCCTCTCCATCGCACTCCTGTCCTTCCCCCATTGTAGCTCCACACTGATGGAATTGTGCCAATAGCGGCATAGTGTTCGGCTGACGTATCTGCCCTGCATAGTGATTTCTTTGGTGTCGGGGAACTTTGTCAAATGTTGTGCTGCTCAGCCTGGGGGTCACTGGAGCGGCAGAATGTATAATACAAGTTTGCGGAATTATGCTCAGAGACCACGTTGGTGGATATGGCGCAGCACCACATATTGATCACAAGACTGACATCCACTTGTTCTGTTTAAGCCTGCTGGACCAAAAGGATCAGATTATTATGCAGATTCAACCCGGTATTCTTAGCCAATCAATACACCAAATTGGATTACTGACTTCTTTATTGTGCTCAAGAAGATGTAACAGGCGTATCTCTACTCAAAATCTGTACAAAGAATGCATGCACAAAGTAAGACTATTATACCATTCAATGTCGTATGTCAGACAATCATCCCACCATCTCCCAATGTTTGTGAATCAAGAAAGGAACAGCACCTTCTTCTTATCTATGTATACATACTGCCTTTATCCTTGGCAAAGTAGATAAACTATTCTTGGATGACCTGGGACTTTCCGGTCTCTTTGCCCTTATTCTTGCAGTTTCAGCAATTCAGTTTTCAGGCTTATTCCCCCGTTATGTGCCGCATCCCCCGCTATACAGAATTAGATTGCTGATGTCTCACCATTATTGCCAGTGTAAGCAGTTGATTTAAAGTTAATGTCCATTTATGTGTTCTGACCCCCTTCCTTGTTTGCAGACAGAGAAAGCCAAAAACAAGAGGACATTCTGTGTCCAGCTGTGAAAATCTCCATTTTTTACATTAACATTAAACTTAGTCTGTGTAGATATGTCTTGGGGCGCAATCCTATGTAAAGATGTTCAGCCAGCCTAATAGGCCGACGGCCGCATCCTGTTCTGTTCCCGGGCTGTCCCAGGACAGCCCAGGAGCACCTTCCCTTCCCTGGATGCAAGCTGGCCAGGGCCCTAGGGGCCTCCTCTGATGCATGCCAGCTGGAGGCCAGGCAGCCGGGGGAGTAGGGCCGGGAAAGGACCTAAGACAGTGTTTCCCAAATTCTTTAGACTCGCGGCTCCTTTGACCTCCCTCGCTGTTAGCCGTGGCTCTCCCCATTACAGTGCACTTAAGAGGCAGGCACTCTTTACATGCTCAGAGGCACCCTTTCTTATATGTATGTGTATATTCTCAAAATGAGCCCTAAAGTGGATTTTCCATGCTTATGCTGAGCAGCAGCGAAACCAGGAGCGCGCTGGGTGGGGTTGGGATGCTGTCCTCCCTCCCTTGGCAGGCCTGGAGTGCCTACCTGGTAGAGGGCACTGATGTCTGCATTAGTTATATTCATGGCAAAAGAAACATCAAAGCATGGGAGGGAGGTCATTTCTTTTCATTGGTCATGCATGCCCCACCCCAGTTGCACGAGACAAAGCTCCTTTGGTTAGCATCTTTGCAAGATGAAAAAAAGATTCTTATACTGCCCAGCAGCAAATAGAGTGGGGAATGTAAGGACGAGGCTTAGATTGCTAGGCGTCAGGTTCGGTTTAAGACAGGACTGCGCACCCCTGACCCTAGGTCTAGCCGCCCCAAGTTCCTAACCAAGGAACCAAACACTCCTGAAACAAGGGGAAGGTAGGCTGCCACCACCTGAGGTTTACACCAGACCACTCAGGCTCTGGCTCTGAGTGTCTATTGGAAAGTGCGTTGTGGAACTGACCTCTGGACAAGAGCGTCAGGCCACAAGGTACAGAAGGCTTAGCTTAGTAACATGGCATTTGCTGAATGGTGTGGTAGAATGGCTTGGCATCAAGGTGTGGTATTAGCCCATCCAATTCCTCCGAATAAGCACACAAGGTAGATAACACATAAGTGTTTTATTAAGCTGTGAATAAACGGCAACAGAAATAGACTTGACATTACAATACAAACTTACAGGATAAAAATAAGAAAGCTGACACTCCTCAAGACTGATTGAGCCCTATCACTAGGCTTACCATCATCCCGGAAATGACCGGGAAAGTCCCGGCAAGCCCCTTTTGTCCCCCCGTCCCCCCCGAACTGTAGTTTAGTCCCGGCCCCGGCCGGCCGGCTACATCGCGGCCGGCCGGAGCACTTCTGAGACTGTGCTGCCTGCTGCAGCACGTCTCTGTCCCTAATCTTCCGCGAGACTGGAAGCACTCGGAAGATGTCCGAAGTTCACTCGGACATCTTCCGAGACGTTCCAGCTTCTCGTCGCGTATTTGCGCGACGCTGGGAGCTCTCCGGAACAGCCCGAGTTTACTCGGGCTGTTCCGGAGAGCTCCCAGCCTCAAGGGAGGAAGTCCCCACCCCCGGCCACACCCCCCACGCCCCCGGCCACACCCCCAGTCCTGGCCGAGGGCCTAAATTTCTCTTCTTGCAAGCAAGTATATACTCCCTGCCTGGTTTTCCTAACAGCCACCCCCTTTCGCCTCCTCCGGTGCAGGGCTTACCATCACCTGCTGTCCACTGGACTGTCCACTGGGGAGTAAAGGCTGCCAGCCTCTACCCTGGCAGCCCTTTCTCGCTGTTGAGTCGCCAGTGTGCTTTGCGACACTTTAGAGCGGCGGAGCGCATGTTCCGCCTCTCTAAAGTTACACTAGATCGGGTTGTTATTTCTCTTTTGTTAACAGAGTAAAGGGCATTATTTCTTTTGAGCTACTTTCAATTTTAACTCTCAGCAATTTTGAAGCTATAGACGTCTGTAGAATTGCAAGAAGCCTGGGGCTCCTACATCACACACACACACGCACACATGCATGAATGCACCTCGCCTAGTCTCAGATAGCTCCCAAATGTTGCCTGCTTGCTACTGATGGCCAATTCAGGTGTGGAACGAGGTCACTGACTGATGATGTGTCTGTTAAATAGTCCAGGCCTGAGATTTGCCTGTTTTTAAATCTTGGAATGTGCATCTTGTTCATCTCACCGACAGGGGGCCTCCAGGTGTCCTACAGTGTCAAAGGGATGAATACAACTAAAAGGACACAATATAAATAAATAAATCGAATTATCAAATTTAGAACTAGTTACGCAGCTATATTAAACTAGTGCCCCAATCTTATTGGGAACTTATGGCAGCAGACCTCACACATCCCTGCATAAGTCGTAGTGCGATGCCGCAAAAGCTGCACCTCCATCATGCTATATGGAGCTGATGGTGCAAACAGCCGAAGGCTCCAGGCAAACACCAGCAGCTTGCAGACGCCCCGCCAGAGTACATGTGGTGGTGGTGGGTGGGGGGGCAGGAACGGTAGGACCCTAGCAGCAATGTTGCATGCCAAGATCCTATCCCACCATTCCTGACCTAGACCCGCCCCCTACGCAAAACAGCTGGCGTAGGTCCAAGGAGACCTATTGGAGGCCAGGCAACTTACAGAGAGGTAAAGAAAGCAGTTGTTTACTTCTCCTGGGCTGACTGATCTCCTCCCCTCACCGTACCAGGCAATACATGCTCCGGGCTCACAGGGTTGGGCCAGAAGACACCAGAGAGCATAAAAGACTGCAGGGCAGGAAAACTCTCAGGAAACAAGCGAGAGCATCAAAGCATTTCATTCTGTGCTTGTTGGAACAAAAACATTTGACCAAGATAACGACTCAGCAAGGAGGGGACCCAACGAGCCTCCAAGGGGAAGGAGGTTCAGCAGGGAGTCGAACTTGCGAAGGGGGAGAAACAGGAAGTAGATGCCGACTGTGGTTGGGGAGCAGATTCATGTGGCAAAGTTCGGTCCTTGGCATTTCCTGGTTTCAAGCTGTTCAGGGCTTGACAAGCAATCACCAGCATCTTGAAGTGAGCCTGCAGACAAGATCCTAGCAAGCGGTGCAGGTAGAATCAGAGTGGAGTCACAGGCTCCCATGCAAGGACTTGTGCTGGGCGTTTCTGTGGCTTTGAGCGGTCCGATCACATTGGCACCTCGCCATAGTTCCCTCCATAGGGAGCGAGGGATGGATGGTCCCTCCTCCCAGACTAAGTGCTTCTCCCTTTAGAAATTCAGCTCCCCCCACCTCTTCTGCCAGCCTGATGTGCACCCCGTCCTTCTCCAGAGGTGCTGCTCTGAGTCCCCTCCCCACCTCTGTTCTAGCAACATCTCCCTTCTGCTGTCCTTCCGTCAGTGGCTTGGGGAGGTAGAGAAAGGTGTCAGGAGATATTTTTTAGTGGCTTTGGATGTGGAGGACCTCCTCTGAAAGGGGCAGGCATCTGGGAGAGCAGCAAGACAATCTCCAAATGAGATTTAAAATCTCTGCAAACTAACGCTTGCCAACACACACAATAGCTCTTGCTTCGCCCACCGGCCAAGATGCTGCAGAAAGGCGTTGGCATCAGACTCTTTTTCCCGTTTTTCCTAGCACGTTTCTTTGATGCCACTGCCAAGAGGGCAACAAAATGTGAGATTAAACGATATGCGTGAAAAAATTGAACTTGTGGAAATGACTCCTGATCCTCTCAATGCAGCTGAGCTCAGTGCCATTTACATGCTAGTTAAAATAGAATGAAACCGCTCATGGAAACGTCCCGCTGTACGAAAACCAGATATTTTAGCCTTGAGCAGAAGCATTTAGGGCCAGCTACGATTTTCCAGGACAAAGGATTTATAGGTAAAACCATGTATTCAACGAAAAGTCTAAAACTTGCATTAAAAACAATACCAAAATTCACTGTGCTAAAAAAGATGTTAAAAATTAGCAACAATGAGTAAAAATTTAAACAATTTTTACGCATTGTTCCTAATTTTTAACATCTTTTTTAGCACAGTGAATTTTGGTATTGTTGTTTTTAATGCAAATTTTAGACTTTTGGATGAACACATGGCTTTTTTTTACCTATAAATCCTTTGTCCTGCAAGATGTTTTAGCATTTTTAATAATATAAGTGAACGTTAAAGTTGCTGTAGATCTGCTGTAGATCTGCTGTAGATCTGCCTCTCTTGTGACTTCTCCAGAGAAATGCTGTTCGCCAGGTCTAAAAAAGCTACCTCCGTCCCACAACCGAGTCACGTTGCAACAGCCCAGGGAGCTGCGATTCTGCTGCTTCTCCACAACAGCTAATTCAGCGTCAGTCATTGAGCAAGGCTGCAATCCTACGCATCCTTTCCTGGGAGTGAATGCATTGGGGTTTATTTCTGCATGTACAAGCGTTACAAGTGTGCTTTGGAGGTACGTTTTCTCTATTGCATGTCTAATCATGATTTCTCTCTCTGTTTCAGGAAGCAGCAAACAAGATAATCCACATGGGGTGTTGCCGGAAGCGAGCATGCTTAAGATAAAGGATGTGACTTTTAGAGACGAAGATGGATCAGGGAGGCAGGAGGGAAGCCCAGCACCTGCCTGGAGGACCAAATCTGTTGTCTGTCAGGGTTATGACTTCCATGAAATCCCACTGCAACAGGAACATCCCAAAGGGAAGAGAAGGAATAAGTGTCTCTCTCATGGGATAACGGTCAGGTCTAAAACCACAATTAATAAATGCAGCAAAATCCACACAGGGCAGAAATCATTCCAGTGCTCTGAGACGAGAAAGAGCTCAAACAAACAGAAGGGAAACCAGACAGAGAGATGGAGAAATAAATCTGATACGCATCGTGGTGGAGATTACATTGAAATCTCTGGAGACGAAGAAAAAGGAACTGGAAACTGGCAAGAAAAATGTCCAAAACGTTCAAAGATTTTCAGCAAAAAACCAGAACTTAGAACACATCAAAGAATCAACACCGGAGAGACACCACATACATGCTTGGAGTGTGGAAAAAGCTTCAGTTACGGCTCAAGCCTGACTTCGCATCAAAGAACCCACACAGGGGAGAAACCATATAAATGCTTGGAGTGTGGAAAAAGCTTCAGTTACTGCTCAAGCCTGACTACACATCAAAGAACCCACACAGGGGAGAAACCATATGAATGCTTGGAGTGTGGAAAGAGCTTCAGTGACAGCTCAACACTGACTTCGCATCAAAGAACACACACAGGAGAGAAACCATATAAATGTTCTGAGTGTGGAAAGAGCTTCAGATGGAGCTCACACCTGACCAAGCATCGCAGAACCCACACAGGAGAGAAACCATATAAATGCTCTGAGTGTGGAAAGAGCTTCAGTTACTGCTCAAGCCTGACTTCGCATCAAAGAACCCACACAGGAGAGAAACCATATAAATGCTTGGAGTGTGGAAAGAGCTTCAGTCAGAGCTCACAACTGACTTTGCATCAAAGAACCCACATAGGACAGAAACCGTATAAATGCTTGGAGTGTGGAAAGAGCTTCAGTAAGGGATCTGGACTGACTTCACATCAAAGAACCCACACAGGGGAGAAACCATATAAATGCTTGGAGTGTGGAAAGAGCTTCAGTGAGAGCTCAAGCCTGACTTCACATCAAAGAACCCACACAGGAGAGAAACCATATAAATGCTTGGAATGTGGAAGGACCTTCAGTTGGAGCTCACAGCTGGCTTTGCATCAAATAACCCACACAGGAGAGAAACCATATAAATGCTTGGAATGTGGAATGAGCTTCAGTCGAAACTCACACTTGACTTCACATCAAAGAACCCACACAGGGGAGAAACCATATAAATGCTTGGAGTGTGGAAGGAGCTTCAGTTGGAGCTCACAGCTGGCTTTGCATCAAAGAACCCACACAGGAGAGAAACCATATAAATGCTTGGAGTGTGGAAAAAGCTTCAGTGACGGATCTGGACTGACTTCACATCAAAGAACCCACACAGGAGAGAAACCATATAAATGCTTGGAGTGTGGAAAGAGCTTCAGTTGGAGCTCAGTACTGACTTTGCATAAAAGAATCCACACAGGGGAGAAACCATATAAATGCTTGGAGTGTGGAAAGAGCTTCAGTGACGGATCTGGACTGACTTTGCATCAAAGAATCCACACAGGGGAGAAACCATATAAATGCTTGGAGTGTGGAAAGAGCTTCAGTGGGAGCTCACAACTGACCAAGCATCACAGAACCCACACAGGGGAGAAACCATATAAATGCTCTGAGTGTGGAAAGAGCTTCAGTCGGAGCTCACACCTGACCAAGCATCACAGAACCCACACAGGAGAGAAACCATATAAATGCTCTGAGTGTGGAAAGAGCTTCAGTTACAGCTCAAGCCTGACTTCGCATCAAAGAACCCACACAGGAGAGAAAACATAAATGTTTTTAGAAATTCAGCTCCTTTAGAAATTCAGCTCCCCCCCCCCTCCTATGCCAGCCTGATGGGGACCCCGTCCTTCTCCAGAAGTGCTGCTCTGGGTCCCCTCCCCACCTCTGTTCTAGCAACATCTCCCTTCTGCTGTCCTTCCGTCAGTGGCTTGGGGAGGTAGAGAAAGGTGGCAGGAGATCCTTTTAGTGGATGTGGATGTGGAGGACCTCCTCTGAAAGGGGCAGGCATCTGGGAGAGCAGCAAGACAATCTCCTAGTGAGATTTAAAATCTTCTCTGCAAACGTACGCTTGCCAGCACCCACGATGGATTCTGCTTCGCCCACCAGCCAAGAGGCTGCACAAAGGTGGTGGCATCAGACTCTTTTTCCCCCTGCACATGTTTCATGTTTCTTTCACATATTTCCCTGCATAAAACAACAGACATTTTAGCATTTTTAGGAATATAAGTGAACGTTAAAGTTGCTGTAGGCCTAAGAGAATTCAGAGTGAGCCCCACCTTGTGACTTCTCATAAGAAACGTTGTCGGTTGTCCACCATGTTTGACAAAGCTGCCTCCATCCCAGGTCACGTTGCAACAGGCCAGGGAGCCACGATTGTACTGTCTAATCCTGATTTCCCTCTCTGTTCCAGGAAGCAACAGACAAGATAATGAGAAAGAGAGGAAGCCATGTGGTGTGTCGCCGGAAGCGAGCATGCTTAAGATAGAGGATGTGACTTTTAGAGACGAAGATGGATCAGGGAGGCAGAGGGGAAGACCGGTACCTGTCTGGAGGACCAAACCTGTTGTCTGTCAGGGTTCTGACTTCCAAGAAATCCCAGTGCAACAGGAACATCCCAAAGGGAAGAGACGGAATGAGTATCCCTTGCATGGGGAAACGATCAGTTCTAAAACCAAAATTAATAAATGCAGCAAAATCCACACAGGGCAAAAATCATTCCAGTGCTCTGAGAGGAGACAGAGTTCCAGTACAAGGACATACCTTCCTGCCCATAAAAAGATCCACACAAGGGAGAAAGCTGCACATCAAGACAGAATCTGGAGGGAAACCAGACAGAGAAATGGAGAAGTACATCTGATACTCATCGTGGTAGAGATTACATTGAATTCTCAGGGGATGAAGAAAAAGGAACTGGAAACAGGCAGGGAAAATGGCCCAAAGTATCAAAGGTTTCCAGCAGAAAATCAGAACTTAGAACACATCAAAGAACCAACACCGGAGAGAAACCATATAACTGCTTGGAGTGTGGAAAGAGCTTCAGTCAGAGTTCAAGCCTGACTTTGCATCAAAGAACCCACATAGGGGAGAAACCATATAACTGCTTGGAGTGTGGAAAGAGCTTCAGTGACAGCTCAAAGCTGACTTTGCATCAAAGAACCCACACAGGGGAGAAACCATATAACTGCTTGGAGTGTGGAAAGAACTTCAGTCGGAACTCAAGTTGGATTAGGCATCAAAGAACCCACACAGGGGAGAAACCATATAAATGCTTGGAGTGTGGAAAAGCTTCAGTGACAGCTCAAGCCTGACTTTGCATCAAACAACCCACACAGGGGAGAGAAATCATATAACTGCTTGGAGTGTGGAAAGAGCTTCAGTCAGAGCTCAAGCCTGACTTCGCATCAAAGAACCCACACAGGCGAGAAACCATATAAATGCTTGGAGTGTGGAAAGAGTTTCACTGTGAACTCAAGCCTGACTGATCATCAAAGAATCCACACAGGAGAGAAACCCTATAAATGCTTGGAGTGTGGAAAAAGCTTTAGTGTGAGCTCAAGTCTGACTTCGCATCAAAGAACCCACACAGGGGAGAAACCATATAATTGTTTTGAGTGTGGAAAGAGCTTCAATAGGAGCTCACTCCTGACTTTGCATCAAAGAACCCACACAGGGGAGAAACCATATAAATGCTTGGAGTGTGGAAAGAGCTTCAGTCAGAGCTCAGGACTGACTTTGCATCAAAGAACCCACACAGGAGAGAAACCATATAAATGCTTGGAGTGTGGAAAGAGCTTCAGTGACGGATCTCGACTGACTTTGCATAAAAGAATCCACACAGTAGAGAAACCATATAAATGCTTGGAGTGTGGAATGAGCTTCAGTGACAGCTCAAGCCTGACTTCGCATCAAAGAACCCACACAGGGGAGAAACCACATAATTGCTTTGAGTGTGGAAAGAGCTTCAATAGGAGCTCACTCCTGACTTTGCACCAAAGAACCCACACAGGGGAGAAACCATATAAATGCTTGGAGTGTGGAAAGAGCTTCAGTCAGAGCTCACAGCTGACTTTGCATCAAAGAACCCACACAGGGGAGAAACCATATAATTGCTTGGAGTGTGGAAAGAGCTTCAGTCAGAGCTCACAGCTGACTTTGCATCAAAGAACCCACACAGGGGAGAAACCATATGAATGCTTGGAGTGTGGAAAGAGCTTTAGTTGGAGCTCAAACCTGGCTTTGCATCAAAGAACCCACACAGGAGAGAAACCATATAATTGCTTTGAGTGTGGAAAGAGCTTCAATACGAGTTCACACCTGACTTTGCATCAAAGAACGCACACAGGAGAGAAACCATATAAATGCTTGGAGTGTGGAAAGAGCTTCAGTAACAGCTCAGGACTGACTTCGCATCAAAGAACCCACACAGGGGAAAAACTGTATAAGTGCTTGGAGTGTGGAAAGAGCTTCAGTCAGAGCTCACACCTGACTTTGCATCAAAGAACCCACATGGAAGAACCCATATAAATATTTTGAGTGTGGTGAGATCTTCTGCCACAGAGCAAGCCTTAAGGCTCATGAAGCTACCTAGAAATAATATGAAACACATGATTGCTTTGAATTGGGAATGAGCTACGAACTTCTCTTCACATTAAAAAATCCAAATTTTGTTTCAGTGCTGCTGGAAATTAAAATTATTTGCATTATAATATCCCTGAGAGTTCATTTCAAAAAGAGTTACTCAAAAGAACAATGGCGACCTGAGTTGATAGGAGAGAATGTTAAATCTAAGAACATAAGAAGAGCCTTGCTGGATCAGGCCAAAGCACATCTGCTCCAGCTTCCTGTATCTCACAGTGGCCACACCAGATGCCTGCAGGAGCTGTTTCCTGGTCTTCAACCAGTTCCTAATCCACAAGAGGACCTGCCCTCTTATTCCCTGACTGTGGAGTTTTCTCAGAAGCGTTTCATGAGGGACTGTGTCAAACGTCTTCAGAACATCCAGATATATAATATCCACTGGTTCGCTAGCATCCACATGCCTGTTGACCTTTTCAAAAAAATTCAAAAAGTTTTGTGAGGCAAGACTTCCCCTTGCAGAAGCCACGCTGACTCTCCCTCAGCAAAGCTTGTTCTTCTATGTGTTTTAAGATTTTAT
This sequence comes from Plestiodon gilberti rubricaudatus, assembly GCA_026170595.1. NCBI lineage: Eukaryota > Metazoa > Chordata > Lepidosauria > Squamata > Scincidae > Plestiodon > Plestiodon gilberti. Next base: position 250,394,853 of record JANXHW010000002.1, read on the forward strand.
CTTTTAAGGAGACTTTCCACCATCTTTCCCGGAACAGATGTTAGGCTGACTGGCCTGTAGTTTCCCGGGTCCCCACTCCTTCCTTTTTTAAAGATTGGCGTGACATTAGCTATCCTCCAATCCTCTGGCACAGTGGCCGTTTTAAGGGACAAGTTGCATATTTTGGTCAAGAGGTCAGCAACTTCATTCTTGAGTTCCTTCAGAACTCTTGGGTTGATGCCATCCGGCCCTGGTGATTTATTGATCTTTATTTTGTCAATTAAGTCTGAGACGTCTTCTCTTTTAACCTCTAATTGACTCTGCCGTGAAGACAGATGCAAAGAACTCGTTTAATTTCTCTGCAGTCTCCAAGTACCCTTTTATCACCCCTTTCTCTCCCTCACTGTCCAGCAGACCAACCGTTTCCCGGGCAGGTTTCCTGCTTCTAACATATTTGAAGAAGCTTTTGTTATTCCCTTTTATGTTGCCTGCCATACGTTCCTCAAAGTCTTGCTTGGCCTCCTGTATCATCTTTTTACATTTCTTTTGCCACTGTTTATGCTCTTGTTTATTTTCCTCATTAGGGCAAGACTTCCATTTACGGAAGGAAGCTTCCTTGCCTTTTATAGCCTCCTTAACTATGCTTATTAGCCACGCCGGCACCCTGCTGGACTTAGTCGAGCCCTTCCTCCTTTGTGGGATACACTCCCACTGGGCCTCTATGACTGTTGTTTTAAACAGCCTCCATGCACTCTGGAGCGATTGGACTCTTTTTACCTTCCCTTTCAGCTTTTTTTTTTAACTATCCTCATTTTGGGGAAGTCTGCCCTTCGGAAGTGAAGGGTTTTTGTTTCAGATTTGCTAGGCACTCTCCCCCCGACGTGCATGGCGAAACAGATCGTAGCATGGTCACTGTTCCCCAAAAGTTCGGTAACATTTACATCCCTGACCAGATCTTGAGTGCCACACAATATCAAGTCCAGAGTCACCTGTCCTCTGGTCGGTTCCGTGACAAGCTGCTCTAAGGCACAGTCATTTAACATATCCAGAAATCCAGTCTCTCTTTCATGACCTGAGCATGAATTGACCCAGTCGATGTGAGGATAGTTGAAGTCCCCCATGACTACAACCCTGTCTCTCGTTGACACCTCCCTGATCTGCTTCCTCATTTCAAGATCCCCTTCAGGTTTTTGATCTGGAGGACGGTAGCATGCCCCTACTATTACATCACTCTTTGAGCCTGGTAATCTAACGCACAGTAATTCTACAGTGGAGTCAGAGCCCCCCTCCAGCTCTACTCTGGTGGATTCTACCCCTTCTTTGACATAGATGGCCACCCCACCTCCAACACGCCCCTCTCTGTCCCTCCTGTAGAGTTTATATCCTGGAATTGCAGTTTCCCACTGGCTCCGCATTCCACCAGGTTTCTGTGATACTGTATCTACTATATCAATGTTTTCCCTAGCTACCAAACATTCCAGTTCCACCAAACATTCCAGTACCTCCCTTATGAGGAAAGACTACAGCGTTTAGGGATTTTCAGTCTAGAAAAAAGGTGCCTGAGGGGGACATGATTGAGATGTATAAAATTATGCATGGGATGGAGAGAGTGGATAGAGCGAAGTTCTTCTCCCTCTCGCACAACACCAGAACCAGAATGCGCTAAAATTGAGTGCAGGGAGACTTAGAATGGACAAAAGAAAATATCTCTTCACCCAGCGTGTAATTCATCTGTGGAACTCCTTGCCACAGGATGTGGTGATGGCATCTGGTCTAGAAGCCTTTAAAAGGAGGTTGGATAGGTTCATGGAGGAAAAGACCATCACAGGTTACAAGCCATAAGCAACCTCCTGGCTATAGCAGTAGGTTTTGTCTGTGCCAGGTGCAGGGGAGTGGCAACAGGAAACGGGTGATCTTGTTGGCTGTGTGCTCCCTGAGGCATCTAGTGGGAACACTGTGAGATAGAGGAAGCTGGACTAGATGGGCCTTTGGCCTCATCCAGCAGGGCTTATGTTTTTACTCCAGCTCCCGAATCATTCTGGTTGCTCTTTTCTGCACCTTTTCCAATTCAACTATATCCTTTTGAGGTGTGGTGACCAGAACTGGACACAATACTCCAGATGTGGCCTTACCATCGATTTGTACAAGGGCATAATGATATTGGCCGTTTTATTCTCAATCCCTTTTTTAATGATCCCGAGCATGGAATTGGCCTTCTCCACAGCCGCCGCACACTGGGTTGACACTTTCTTCGACTGGTCCACCAGCACCCCAAGACCTCCTGATTTGTCACAGACAGCTCAGAACCCATTAGCGTGTATGTGAAGTTTTGATTTCTTGCCCCAATGTGCATCACTTTACACTTACATTGAAGCGCATCTGCCATTTTGCTGTCCATTCTCACAGTTTGGAGAGATCCTTCTGGAGCTCTTCCCAATCGCAGTTAGTCTTTGGAAAAGTTTAGTGTCATCCGCAAACTTGGCCACCTCGCTGCTTATCCCCAACTTCAGGTCATTTATGAACAAATTGAAAAGCACCAGTCCCAAGACCGATCCTTGGGGCACACCACTTTTCACCTCTCGCCATTGTGAAAATTGCCCATTGACTCCCACTCACTGTTTCGAGGTCTTCAACCAGTTGCTAATCCATAAGAGGATCTGCCCTCTTATTCTCTGACTGTGGAGTTTTCTCAGGAGCCTTTCATGAGGGACCGTGTCAATCTGATGAAACTATTACACAAGAAACCTGGTTATCAGTGAATTCAAAGAAATTACATGCATATCAATGTTGAGTGGGAATTAGGAACATCCACTTTATACTTATAGAGACGGGACGCCAAATCCTGTGTAATGGTGCCGGATCGTTATACAGGATTTCGACATCCGGACCGCCATGCTGGCAGAAGTCGGAGGAGGCCGTGTAATGGCCTAGCCGGCCCGGCAGGGACAGGAATATGGTGGGCGCCATCCCTCAGCCCCTCCCAGGCCAGCTAGACTAATGGCCCCCTTCCCTTGCCCGCTGGCAAGGACTTAGCTTCTGCTTACATGGAGATTAGGCGACTGAGTGAGGGAGGCTGGTGCAAGGCCTTATGGCTCGTTTGCGAGTGCTTCCGGAGCCGGAACTCTAGGGTGGATTTCACCCTAAAATGCTGCACAAATAACCCATTACAGTTGTGATCTTCCCTGTAACCCGTTTTCTCCTCCCTCTCTCACTCCACCAGAGATCATTCAGTGAAAGTGATTGGTGGGAGGTTTAGGGTGGACAAAAGGTGCTTCTCATTTACACAGCACATACTTAGCCTGTGCAATTCATTGCCACAAGGGATAGAGATGGTTACTCTTTAGGATAGTTTTAAAAGTTGTCACCTGCGATGTCCCAGCAGGCTGCGGCATCACTAAAGAGAGGTGACACAAACCGTGGGACTGAGGGTGCGAGGCACTGAGCTCGTTGCTGAGCCTCGCTGAGTCTGCTGAGTGGGATGTTGCTACAGCTGTGAGAGGCAGCGCAGCTGGTGCTGGTCAAACAGGATGAGGGTTGGGCACTGGTACGAGCCCGTGGGACGGGTTGGAGGCAGTATAGGAGAGTAAGGAGTGAGAGGGCAGTTGTGACGTAAGGACGCTGTCGCCTACCGGGGGCGTCAGTCCAAGATGATGATGGCCATTCCCCCCAGCGAAGCCCCGCCCTGGATTTCTACAGCTATGTTTACTTTTCTGAATGCAATTTCAGTAACTTGGAACTTTGTAAAAAAACATCAGCATTGATTGTATTCAATCTGCATGTTTGCATTAACTTGGGTAAACTGTGTTTTAGGGTGCGTCACATCTCTCTGGCACCAGGGTTTGGAACTACATTTGCATTTTAGCTGACTCTGTGAAGCAACAGGAGATTACATCCTGCAAGGATTAGGAAAAGTTCCTTCTCTATTCTCATCCCAAATTACCTATTTACACACCAAAAATAGCATCCCCAAAGTTACACAATTATCTTGAATAAGTTAGCCTGCACGTAGCAACATCCCTAAAATCCTTAAAAAGGAAAGCTTTTTCCCTTACAATTTGTCACTCTTCTGGTAAGAGTTTCCACACCACCGACCCGCTACGCTGACAAGGCTCTCCTCTGCAAGACAGGTAGTATGAGAAAGCGCTGAAACTCTTCCCCCCCCCCTTTCCCTATTCTTAGCTGTTAGAAATTGGGTTGGAAGAAGCAGGGACACCCAGAATTCGGTCCCCATACCCCCTGTTTTTTCCTTGCACCAAATACACTTTGCATTACATGCAACCACCATCATCAGACAGGAACACCTGCACTATTGTTAGGGCCACAGAAATGTATTTTCCCATTCTTGGTGTCTAACTGCTGGCATATTATTATTGCTGAATATATTATTTCTTTGTATGCAATAATTTTACGTTTGTCCTTTCTTAATAAATTCATAAACTTTTATTGGAAAGTATTTCTCTCAGTCTCTTTGCTAAGTTCAAGGGGATGTTCTGCATTACGCTGATCTGTTATCCAGTCCAAGATCCCAATGTTTCAATAGAGTTGGGTGAATTTACCCTAAGAACGAGCTCTTTTGCTAACACCCTGACACTATGATATATATTCTATTCTTTTGTTCATTAACCTCTGCCTCCCCTACCTGCACGTCCCTGCCTGTTTCCCACCTTTCCCCTCGTGTCTCACCCCATTGTCTCTGCTCCTCCCTCTTCCACCGCAGCTTCAGCTTGGTCCCGCCTCCCCATCGGCTCTAGTCTGGAGCAGGGCTGGAGACTGCCTCGACTGTGAGTGGGAATGGGATGTGCCAACGTCACCCGCCCCTGCCACACCATGCTTTGTGCCCCAGCACGCTACTGACAAATGAAATGATACACATGCGTGTTAGCCAGCCACATGGCGTGATGACACGTCTATTTGGCTCTCAGAAGATGAAGCCAGAATACACAAGGATGCCAACTGATCAGGCAAAACCCCCCAACAAACCTACCTTCCCAGCTACCTTCTTGAAACCTCCAGACCAGCTGGCAGAATTTCTGTGACTTTGCAATTTCCAGATTTCTGTATGAAAAGCATCTGGAATGTTCTGGAGAACTTGAAGGTTTGCGTAAGATGTGGGTTTTTTAAAGCGGTCCTAATAAAGGTTTGAAAAGGAACGCTTAACCCCTCCCCACACACACAAAATCTTACACAAACTTTCAAGTTCTCTAGAACATTTCAGATGCTTTTCATGCAGAAACCTGGAAGTGGTCCTAATAAAGGTTTGATGGGTGGTGCAGTTAAACCACTGAACCATGAGCTGTAGATCGAAAGGTTGGCAGTTTGAATCCGCAATCCGCGCAACGGGGTGAGCTCTCGCCGTTCAGCCCAGCTCCTGCCAACCTAGCAGTTTGAAAGCATGTTAATGGGAGTAGATAAATAGGTACCGCTTGCGGGAAGGTAACAGTGTTCCGGTTTCCACCCACACGCTACACATTGCGGCAAGGAGAGTCATGCCAGGCATATGAAGACGGAAGCGTCCACAGCGCTGGCTCTTCGGCTTCATAACGGGGATGAGCACTGCATCCTAGAGTCGGACATGACTGAACTTAAATGCCCAGGGATACCTTTACCTAAGAAAGGCTTGACCCAGTTCTGTCTTTTCCGAGTCGGGGCACGGAACTGGCCTGGAGTCTCTGGGAAAATACGCATTCATCCCCGGCCGGGAAGGAGACTCTGCAAGCAGTTCCGGGGGCTTTCACGGGAACTGCTGAACTCAGTGACACGATATAGAAGGTAAAAGAGACCCCCGGAAGGAGCGTCGGTCCGAGGTGGCCATGTGCAGCCTCGGGAGAGAAGACCGGTCCCAGGAGAAGCCCAGAAGACCCAGGAGAAGTCTGTCCTGCGCACATTGCATCAAATGCTGAATTGGGGAGGAGGAGGGATGCCTGGCAGGACAGACAGAGGAGCTCAGCTCTTACTGGTCCCTGGGCAGCCTTGCTGGGTACAAATTGGAAGCCAACATTTTGCTCTTGTCCAGTCCGAGTTCTGAATAGTAAACTTCCTAGAATCCAGGGCTTCGCTGGGAGCACAAGGTGGAAATCCAGGTGGAAATCTTCTCTCGGACTGGCTGCACCGTTGACTTTCACAGCAAAGGGCAGCTCTAGCCACAGCTTATGGGAGTTGCAGCTGCTGCTGCTGCTGCTTTTGGAGCACATTTGAGAGGGTGTGAAATCTGGATGGAGGCGAGTGTGCCCAGTTCCCTTTGGCCCCAGCAAGGACAGGACTGCAAGCGCAGGATAATAATTAGCCGCATATAGTCTGGGGCAGGGCAGGAAGGCCCCCCCCCCCCGAAAAATGGCTAAGACAGATGGAGGAGAAAGATGGCCCCAACCCAGGGGGGAGGGAGAGGTGACCAGAAAAAGCCTAAAGGAAAAAAGCCCATAGGAAAATTGCACACATTTCAACCCTTTCATCCTGCTTTTCTCGTCTTAGCCAGTTTACCTGCCCTCCATCCAACCCCACTCAGTCTAATGAGCACAGATCTGGCCATGCGTGTTGCAGCGGATGCTGCTTTTCGAAACTGGGGGGGAGGGAAGACTTCAACCCGCCTACTACAAAGAGCCAGTCTTGGCTTTCTTGCGAGATGCGCTCTCTAAGGGTTAAAAGCGGCGATTGCTTATTCCTAGAGGGGCGAATGGGGGCGGTGGTTGAATGGGAAAGTCGCTTCCTGCTCCTTTCTCTTCGCTTTCCTTTTCTTCTCTCTCCCACGTGTGAGGGGTCAGGAGCCTCTTTCGGGAACTGGCGGTGAGTCCAAAGCCAGCGGGGGAGGGGAGTCGCGCTGTTGCGGGGGGGGGAGATAACGGAGGGGAAAAGTGGGGGTGGGGGGAGCCCCCAGGTGGGGAGGGAAGCCCAGCCTCACAGTCCAGTCAGTGAAGGGAATGCGGGGAGGGTACGAGGAGAAGGCAAAATGGCTGGGAAACTTGTATCTTTTCTTTATCTAGTGCAGGGTGGTTCAACGTTTTGTACCTCGAGGGCCGCATGCGAACTTCAACATGAAACCCGGGGGCCGCACAATAAATTAAATTATTATTTAATTAATAATAATGACCGATGCACAAGCTACAGGAGTTAACACAGTGGTTTCGAAACGTTTTTGGCCGTGACCCTAAATACAATTTTTCTGTCATCTCGTGACCCATGGTACATGTTAATAATAACAATAAAAATTATTTTGTGTAACTAATTAAATAAAATAAAACTTAAATTAAAATTTTAGTGGCCCTTCTCTCATTCCCTGCTGTTTCCTTGCCTTGCTCCTCTTGCAAGAACAGCCTGTTGAGAAAGGGACATTCTGAGGCAGGCGCTCAGTGCTCACACAAAAGAAAAGATGTGCGCACCTCCCCCTTTTTTTCTTTCTAACCAACAACCCAACAACAACCCCCCCTCCTTCTCCTCCATCTCCTCTTCCTCCTGCTGTCATCAGGGGAGCGTGGGCGGGGCATGCTAGAAGTGTCCGTTGGCTTCAGCATCCCCCCCCACCCAGGCAGCGGCCGGCCACACACGTCCTGCCTGGCCGGCCGTCTGTATCAACTGCGAGGCTGGAGAGGCTGCGACTGCGCAAAGTTGCTGCAGCCTCTCTAGCACCCTCAGTCTCGCTGGTCGACCAGCGACCAGAGTGCCCAGCACTCAAAATTCAAAGGTATAGTGCCCCTGTACATGGAAGTTCTATTTAACTGTCATGGCTTATGACAACTAATAGATCTGTTCTTTTCCATTCATTTCTTATGGTTTTTTTTTAAAAAAATGATCACATCTTCAATGCTATAAATTACAAGTTGGATATAACTTTTTACGATTCGATTCCTTGTGATCGATGTTACCCATTATAAACAAAGAAGGCTGGTGGTTGTTTGCTTTTAGTTTTTTAAAAAGCAAATTTTGATATGCAAAAAGCATCTGGCCAGCGGTGGAACATCGGTGGAGCGCGTGGAGCAGGAGCTCCAGGCGCTTGGGTGGGAGGGCGCGATCGGGGAAGGCATGAAGTGGTGGATCGGCCCTCCCTCCCTCCCTGGAGCCTGTTTGGCTCTGAAATGAGCGGTAAATGGGCGGGGGCGTCGACGTCACGCGAGAGCGCAGGGCACGCGCCCATCGGGCGCCGGACACGCGCCCATCATCTCTGCATCTGGCAGTTTGCATGTTCATGTTGCTGACGTCAAAAGAATAGCAATAATAATGCTGTTATGACGGCCCTGACTGTGCAGCCTGCTAGGGAAGGGACTGTTCACCAGGGCCATGCTGAGCAAGCAGCTACGGAAGGTGTCGCTGGGTCTGAGACACCCTGTTTGTTTCCTGTGTTTTCCGCAAGGAGCCTGCTCAGAAGAGTGTGAGCTTCAGGGTGCCAGAGTCGGGATGCCAACTGGTTCACCAGAAGAATATTGTAGTTGGCCCCTTTTTATTTGTCTGAACTAGTGTTCTGGTGGCATAAGCTGCTTTACAGCGGTCACAAACGTAACTCCTCATCGGATGCAGCCTGGCTTGCGCCACAAGCAGCATGCAACTGTGTCGGCCCACTGAAGGATCTGTCGCGTCCCCCGGCACCAGTACGTCAGTGCGGGTGACAGGATGGAGGCAGAGGGTGGGCAGAATGGGGCGGGGAGGAGGGTGGATTGTATCCAGTAAGGGGGAGGGTTTGATGGCAGCGGCACGTGCCAAATCCAAACCCCCTTGATCCCCCAACCCGGGTCTGCATGAGTAGACCAACGAGTAGACCTGTCCTGGGTCTATGTTCCCTTACCCAAAGGAAACCTCCAGGACTGCCCACCCCCGCAGGATGCAGTGCGTACTCTGGCAGCGCGGCTGCATTGGTGGGGAGGGAGAAGGACAGGATTGGGCCCTACAGGACATAGCTTTTGAAATCATAGTAAGCACATGTAGAAAAAAACTGCATACTTATATAGCCAGGGTATACAGCTGCACGATAACCCGGCAGAGGTCCATAGCTCGTCAAAGAGAGCTTCAGCAGCCAGTTTTTCTTCCCCAAATTACTTGATATACGTGACTCTTAATGTTCAAACATTCTGCCAGTGTTGCCTAGACTGCTTTTCAATCACAGGCAGCTTGCCCTGCCTCCCACCGTTGGCCTTTGATATTGTAGCTGTGATGGTCATGGCATTTTCCTTCAGGGCCCCAAACTTTGTGTAGGGCTGATCTTGGTCCCATCAGAAGAATGTGGTGGAGAAATGATTTCTGAGGAGTGGATGATTCCTTTTGTCAGGGGCTGCTGTCCTTGGAGGAGGTGACTGTGCGCTTCATGGAGGAGGAGTGGGCTGCGCTGGATCCAGGCCAGAAGGCTTTGTGCCAGGATGTCATGCTGGAGAATCGCGGGATCGTGGCCTCTCTGGGTAAGGATGCCGTTTCTTCCTGGTCTGTCGGACCAAAATCTAGAACTGTCTTCTTGTCTGTCCCTGTCCAATGGGGTGTGTGGGCTGCAACATGTGCCTGGAACATGGGTCCGCTGTGCCTCACTGCTACAGAGCTGAGCTTGGCCTGACTGATGCCCTCTTGGAAGACACAAAGCAGGATAAACATTCCTACAGAAAGAGCTTTGTGAAAAGTACCATGTCTCCTTGGGGAGATGCCAGGCCTGCCCAAACAACAACAACAACAACAACAACAACAACAACAACAACAACAACAACAACAATAATATACAGTATTTATATACCGCTTTTCTTGGTGATTGGATTTCTCCCCCTAACTTTAATCTAAGTTGGTTTACATGGGCAGGCTTTCCCAAATCCCATAAATTACATAAATGTTCAATCTTGCATGAACAACTTCATTCCAGATGGTTTCCTTTGCAGTTTAGCCTCTCACTGCCCTTCGCCTCCCACACTTGGCCAACGGCACTCTGCCTTCCACGCAGGTGCAGCTGTCAGCTTTCTCCTTTCAGAGGGTTTACAGCTTTCTGTCAGCGGTGTGTCTCGAACTGCCGTTCACAGATCTTCAGGCTTACGAGGCAGCAACTCTACCAACTGATCCAGACCTCCTCCTACAAATGGGTCACTGGTAACAGCTCCTCGTTCTCGTTCCTTGTCAATCTCCTTCCTCCGCATTATTGTGTTTCCTCATTCCTTGGTGGGCTGTACAGGACCAGGCCCTGCTGGGGGCAATATTTTCTGCTCTGCCTGTCCTGCCTCTTCTTCCCATGGAAACGTGAATTTCTCAGGCTTGCCTGAAGGGGGTGTAGTTGCTCAGCGCCTGTGTCTGATGTCGCCAGAGAGAAGCTAGACTGTGATTGGTCAGCTGCACTGGGGCATGATGGAGGTCTGGTCTGGTTACTCTCCTGGGAGGTTTTGAATGCAAGTAGAAGTGGTGTCAGAATTCAAGATTATATTTTATTTTCCCTTGAGACCAGCATAGGGGGCAGATACGTTTGCCGGATCACGTCCAGGGCTTATGGCTGATGCCGTCTTGGACTTGGTCCAATCCCTTAAAGCAGTTCCAAGAAGGACCCAAGAAGAGCCCTTGTGGAACCTGCCGATTTGCCAGCCTTATTTGGTCACCTACAGCTAACGGAGAGACAACCAGCTTCAGTCATCCTTCTCTTGGTTTTCTTTAGTGACCAAACCTTAGAACGTTGTCTTCTTACGAGAAACGGCTTTGTTCAATCAAGTGTTTTATACCCAGATCTGCCAAGGGGGAAGACAGGTTTTTTTTTTCCAATCCCTTAAATCAGCTCCACTTCCCATCCTGACTGGCAGCAGCTCTGCAGCGGTTCAGGCAGGGACATCTTCCAGCCCGACCTGGAGTTGGTGCCAGGGACTGATCCTGAGGGACTCATCCTGGGGCCTCCTGCATTCAAAGCTGGTTCTCTGCTGCTGAGCTGCGGCTGCTCCGGACTGGTGCGGTGCTCTAGCGAGAGCCCTGCTCAGACGGAGAGAAGGCAGGTGAGGGACACATCCTTTCTCTGCTTGCCTATCTTCCCAGTCCCTGTGCAGATTGGGAATTGCTAGGGGAGGGAAACAGTTGGCCTTCTGGTTGAGGCTTCCTTTCCGTGTGCAGAGAGGTGGATGAAAGAAACGTGGTGGCTGGTTTCACCTCCACAGCTATATTCCCTGCAGGTGATTCAGTTCAGGTTTCAAGAGCAGTGAGCTTCTACTCGTGTAAACCAGACCGATACTTTGGGGTCCATGAAGCTCTTTCTGCGGCACATTCATGTGTGTGAGTCTAAAGAGCTCACCTCTTCCCTGTCACGCTCCCTGCCCTTTTGGGGTGGGAGGTCAGCCTCAAGTCAGGTCTCTTAGGAAACCTTTGACATTTTTATAGACAGAAATACAGTGGAACCTTGGATTACAAGCATAATTCGTTCCGGAAACATGCTTGTAATCCAAAGCGCTCTTATATGAAAGCGAATTTCCCCATATGAAATAATGGGAACTCAGATGATTCGTTCCACAACCATTGAATCATATAAGAATGATTACAGTAATACAAAATACAGCACAGTATAAAGTACATACTGTACTGAAAAATAAAACAGTAACCTGCCCCTGGCCAGCATTTCTGTCCATTTTCTGGGGCTGTTTTGGGTTTGGGGAATATTTTCCTGAACAACAAATCGTCCCTGAAAATGCTGGTCAGTTTGAGGGAGTTTTGAGAGGCTTACTGGTGTTTGTGTTTGGCTTTCTCTTTCTTTAAATTCAAAGCTCCTGACGTGCGAGGCAGACGAGGAAAAGGGGGCTGGAGGCAGGCGCCTGGTGGCGGTGGCAGCAGCAACAGCAGCGGCCATCCCCGCCCCCTTTCGAAGCTGCCTTTTCATGGCCCCCTCTGCCATGGTACCTGAATTGCGGGGAGAGGGGAGTCCTCGAGTTACCGGCGGCGAGGAATCACCTCTCTCTTTTCCACCAGCCGGCCAAGAGCTTGCGGCAGTGCGGGGCGCAAGAACAGTGGGCCGCAACAAGCACCGTGGAAAGGTGGTCGGAAAAGCGCTCAAGCTCCTGAGTGCCTTTCCTTTCCTCGACGATGCTACCGTGGCCGTCGCTGATGCTGCCTCACTCGGGGAGGGGGGTGTTGACTGAGGGCAGGTGCTTTGGTGTGAAGGGAGGTGACAGGCAGTTTGATCTGGCAGCCTCCCTGAAGGCAGCAGCAGGGAAAGCGCCGGCGCGCAGCAGGAGTTGACTGAGGGCAGGTGCTTTCGTGTGAAGGGAGGGAGGCGACGGACAGTTTCATCCTTGATACGGCGGCCTTCCCGAAGGCGGCAGCAGCAGGAAGCTGTAGTGAGTGAGAGGCGAATGCTGGCAACGGCAGGATTGCGTTGAGTGCTCGTGTTGCAAGACCTCGCTCATTTATCAAGGCAAAATGTATTAAAACTTTTTGCTCGTCGTGCGAAACACTCCCAGACCGAGTTACTCGTAATCCAAGGTTCCACTGTAACTCCTCTCCTTGTTTCCTTCTCAGAGGAATGTCCCAAACCTGCCTTCATTTCCCAGCTGGAAGAAGGGGAGTCTGCATTATCCCAGGATCCCCAGGAAGAAGACAAGTTGGCAGGTAACGATGCTTCTGCACAGTCCTGCGTAGCGCAGCAGTAGCTTCGGACTAGAGTGTGCTGGGATGAACAGGGAGGAGAGCAGTGATGTTTTGCAATTCCTGGGTTCCACTGAGTGCTTTTTGACTTACGCCGCCTCTGAAGACAGGGCAATTTGAGGACACCATCCAAATCATGACCAGGATCTCAGTGGGACATTTGGTTTGACATATCGCCTCCCCTCTCCATCACACTCCTGTCCTTCCCCCCCATTTTAGCTTGACACTGGTGGAGATGTGCCCATTTCGTGGATGTGGTGGCATAGCATTTGACTGACGTATCTGTCCAGCATCGTGGTTTCTTTGGTATCAGGGCACTTTGTCAGTGTTGTGATGCTCTGTCTAGGGTCACTGGAGCGGTAGAATGTATACCGCAGGTTGCGGTAATTATGCTCAGAGACCACGTTGGGGGATAAGGCGCAATAGCACGTATATTGATCACAAGACAGACATCCACATGTTCTGTTTAAGTCTGCTGAACCAAAAGGATCAGATTATTAGGCAGATTCAACCTGATATTCTTAGCCAATCAATATACCAAATTGGATTACTTACTATTGTGCTCAAGAACATGAACAGGCATATCTCTATGCAAAACAGCTGGCGTAGGTATTGGAGGCCAGGCAGCCTACAGAGAGGTAAAGAAAGAAAGCAGTTGTTTACTTACTTCTCCTGGGCTGACTGGTCGCCTCCCCCCCACCATACCAGGCAATACATGCTCTGGGCTCGCAGGGAATAGGATTGGGCCAGAAGACACCTGAGGGCAGAAGAGACGGCAAGGCAGGAAAACTCTCAGGAAACAAGCGAGAGCATTGAAGCATTTCATTCTCTGGAGGAGGAAGGGGGGCAGTCTCTATTGATGGTTACGACCTCTTGCTTGCGAGACAGGGCCGGCTTATTGATTTTAACTCCTCCTTTCCTCCAATCCGGCTCTGTCTCGCGCAGAGCAAGGTCGGCTTTTCCTGAGCTCTTGGGAGCTCACTTTATTTTTCTTCATTTCTTCCTTTTTCTTTTCTAAATTGCTCATCTTCCGCTTTAAATCGCCTCAACCCCCGCTATTCCCCTCCTTCTCCTTTCAAAACTGAGCCGGAGACGAGGGACCCTCGCCGGAGGACGTTGGCAGCGAGGGAGGGAGGCGACCAGACGGAGGCGGGCGCGCTCCCTTGCTAGCGCGATCCGCCTGCTCTCGCTGGGAACCGCGGCGTCTCGGAGCGGCCGGAAGGCCCCGAGAAGGCAGGAGCCAGTGCCGGGAAGACAGCAGAGCCCGTCTGTGCCTCCGGAGCGGCCGCAGAGTCCTGGGGGCGAGCAGATCGTACGCGCTCCTCTGTGGGGGGAGGAGCGGGACGTATCAAAGCACCGCCAGGCACCATCGTCGTCCGGAGCAGCTGCTAAGCCCCGGAACGACCGAACACCAACAACAGCTGAGCCGGGCGGTGAGGAGAGAGCTCCGGAGCACAAAGTGCCATCGGAGCTTCTTCCCGCCATTTTCGTTTTGAATCCAGCGAGGAGGGGTAAGCTAAAATGGCGGACGGAACAGGGGAGGGCTCCCGGACCACACAGGAAGAAGCGGAAGCCACGGAAACAGGCAGCCTAGACGCTAATCTCAGAGCAGAAATCTTGCAACTAGTAAACTCGGCCATTGCAGGGGCGCTTTCCACAAATACCCAGAGGGGGCACAGGCAATCCAAAGCCTCCCGCTCCCAAGTCCCCTACCCCTTCTACCAAATATGGGTCCCCTTCCAGGAGCTGTTCCCCCGCCTCCTCCCCAGAGAGGAGAAGCAAGAAACCTAAAGCACGCTCTGAATCATCCTCAGTGGAAAGACAAGGAAAGCATAAACAAAAAAAAAGACACTGCCACGAGCTGAGCTCCACTCCCCCCTCATCCTCTGATTCAGAGGAAGAGGGGCAATTATCCGGAGATGGTGAAGATAGGGAAAGGGAAACCAACACAAACAGGCTTTTCCCTTTGGACTTCTTCCCAAGAATGGCGGAGAAGGTCATGGCAGCCCTGGACTTATCTCTGCCAGACTCGGAGGCTTCCGTCACACCTACTCAAGGTCCGTCTAAGAACATCTGGGAACCGTCTCCGAGGGCCTCAAATTGGAATTCACGAGGAGGCCCGGGAGACGCTTCTGGAGGGTCCCTGTCTCACCAGACCAATCACACCACCTAGCCTGCCCCCCTTCCTCTCCACAGAACAGGAGATTCACGGTAGGGAATTCCTTCTTTCCATGCTCGTTAGAACAAAAACATTTGACCAAGATAACAACTCAGCAAGGAGGGGACCCAACGAGCCTCCAAAGGGAAGGAGGTTCAGCAGGGAGTCGAACTTCCGAAGGGGGAGAAACAGGAAGTAGATGCCGACTGTGATTGGGGAGCAGATTCATGCGACGAGGATCGGTCCCTGGCACTTCCTGGTCTCAAGCTCTTCAGGACTTGACAAGTCATAGGCAGGATCTTGAAGTCGGCCTGCAGACAACATTGAAGTCAGCCTGCTTGACAACAGGCAAGCAGTGCGGGTAGAATCAGAGTGGAGTCCCAGGCTCCCATGCAAGGACTTGTGCTGGGTGTTTCTGTGGCTTTGAGCTGTACGGTCACATTGTCACCTCACCATAGGGTCCCATGTTCCTCTTCAGAGCTGGGGATGGATGGTCCCTCCTCCCAGACTAAGTGCCTCTCCCTTTAGAAATTCAGCTCCCCCCCCACCTCCTCTGCCAGCCTGATGGGGACCCCGTCCTTCTCCAGAGGTGCTGCTCTGGGTCCCCTCCCCACCTCTGTTCTAGCAACATCTCCCTTCTGCTGTCCTTCCGTCAGTGGCTTGGGGAGGTAGAGAAAGGTGGCAGGAGATCCTTTTAGTGGATGTGGATGTGGAGGACCTCCTCTGAAAGGGGCAGGCATCTAGGAGAGCAGCAAGACAATCTCCAAATGAGACTTAAAATCTCTGCAAACTGATGCTTGCCAACACACACAATAGCTCTTGCTTCGCCCACCGGCCAAGATGCTGCAGAAAGGTGTTGGCATCAGACTCTTTTTCCCGTTTTTCCTAGCACGTTTCTTTGATGCCAGGGTCCACTGCCAAGAGGGCAACAAAATGTGAGATTAAACGATGTGTGAAAAAATGGAGCTGGTGGAAATGACACCTGATCCTCTCAATGCAGCTGAGCTCAGTGCCATTTACATGCTAGTTAAAATAGAATGAAACCGCTCATGGAAACGTCCTGCTGTACAAAAAACAGATGTTTTAGCCTTGAGCGGAACCTTTTATGGCCAGCTACGATTTTCCAGGACAAAGGATTTATAGGTAAAAAAGCCATGTATTCAACGAAAAGTCTAAAACTTGCATTAAAAACAATACCAAAATTCACTGTGCTAAAAAAGATGTTAAAAATTAGCAACAATGAGTAAAAATTTAAACAATTTTTAGGCATTGTTCCTAATTTTAACATCTTTTTTAGCACAGTGAATTTTGGTATTGTTGTTTTTAATGCAAGTTTTAGACTTTTGGATGAACACATGGCTTTTTTTTACCTATAAATCCTTTGTCTTGCAAGATGTTTTAGCATTTTTAATAATATAAGTGAACGTTAAAGTTGCTGTTGATCTGCCTCTCTTGTGACTTCTCCAGAGAAATGCTGTTCGCCAGGTCTAAAAAAGCTACCTCCGTCCCACAACCGAGTCACGTTGCAACAGCCCAGGGAGCTGCGATTCTGCTGCTTCTCCACAACAGCTAATTCAGCATCAGTCATTGAGCAGGGCTGCAATCCTATGCATCCTTTCCTGGAAGTGAATCCATTGGGGTTTATTTCTGCATGTACAAGCGTTACAAGTGTGCTTTGGAGGTACGTTTTCTCTATTGCATGTCTAATCATGATTTCTCTCTCTGTTTCAGGAAGCAGCAAACAAGATAATCCACATGGGGTGTCGCCGGAAGCGAGCATGCTTAAGATAAAGGATGTGACTTTTAGAGACGAAGATGGATCAGGGAGGCAGGAGGGAAGCCTAGCACCTGCCTGGAAGACCAAATCTGTTGTCTGTCAGGGTTCTGACTTCCATGAAATCCCACTGCAACAGGAACATCCCAAAGAGAAGAGAAGGAATAAGTGTCCCTCTCATGGGATAACGGTCAGGTTTAAAACCACAATTAATAAATGCAGCAAAATCCACACAGGGCAGAAATTATTCCAGTGCTCTGAGACGAGAAAGAGCTCAAACAAACAGGAGGCAAACCAGACAGAGAGAAGGAGAAATAAATCTGATACGCATCGTGGTGGAGATTACATTGAAATCTCTGGAGACGAAGAAAAAGGAACTGGAAACTGGCAGGAAAAATGTCCAAAACGTTCAAAGATTTTCAGCAAAAAACCAGAACTTAGAACACATCAAAGAATCAACACCGGAGAGACACCATATACATGCTTGGAGTGTGGAAAAAGCTTCAGTTACGGCTCAAGCCTGACTTCGCATCAAGGAACCCACACAGGGGAGAAACCATATAAATGCTTGGAGTGTGGAAAAAGCTTCAGTTACTGCTCAAGCCTGACTACACATCAAAGGACCCACACAGGGGAGAAACCATATAAATGCTTGGAGTGTGGAAAAAGCTTCAGTGTGAGCTCAAGCCTGACTACACATCAAAGAACCCACACAGGGGAGAAACCATATGAATGCTTGGAGTGTGGAAAGAGCTTCAGTGACGGATCTGGACTGACTTTGCATAAAAGAATCCACACAGGAGAGAAACCATATAAATGCTCGGAGTGTGGAAAAAACTTCAGTGTGAGCTCAAGCCTGACTTCACATCAAAGAACCCACACAGGGGAGAAACCACATAAATGCTTGGAGTGTGGAAAGAGCTTCAGTGACAGATCTGGACTGACTTCGCATAACAGAATCCACACAGGAGAGAAACCATATAAATGCTTGGAGTGTGGAAAAAGCTTCAGTGTGAGCTCAAGCCTGACTACACATCAAAGAACCCACACAGGGGAGAAACGATATAAATGCTTGGAGTGTGGAAAGAGCTTCAGTGACAGCTCAACACTGACTTCGCATCAAAGAACACACACAGGGGAGAAACTATATAAATGCTTGGAGTGTGGAAAGAGCTTCAGTCGGAATTCAAACTGGATTAGGCATCAAAGAACCCACACAGGGGAGAAACCATATAAATGCTTGGAGTGTGCAAAAAGCTTCAGTTACGGCTCAAGCCTGACTTCACATCAAAGAACCCACACAGGAGAGAAACCATATAAATGCTTGGAGTGTGGAAAGAGCTTCAGTCGGAGCTCAACACTGACTTTGCATCAAAGAACCCACACAGGGGAGAAACCATATAAGTGCTTGGAGTGTGGAAAGAGCTTCAGTGATGGATCTGGACTGACTTCACATCAAAGAACCCACACAGGGGAGAAACCATATAAATGCTTGGACTGTGGAAAAAGCTTCAGTGTCAGCTCAAGCCTGACTACACATCAAAGAACCCACACAGGGGAGAAACCATATAAATGCTTGGAGTGTGGAAAGAGCTTCAGTGACGGATCTGGACTGACTTCGCATAAAAGAATCCACACAGGAGAGAAACCATATAAATGCTTGGAATGTGGAATGAGCTTCAGTGTGAGCTCACACCTGACTTCACATCAAAGAACCCACACAGGGGAGAAACGATATAAATGCTTGGAGTGTGGAAAGAGCTTCAGTGACAGCTCAACACTGACTTCGCATCAAAGAACCCACACAGGAGAGAAACCATATAAATGTTCTGAGTGTGGAAAAAGCTTCAGACGGAGCTCACACCTGACCAAGCATCGCAGAACCCACACAGGAGAGAAACCATATAAATGCTCTGAGTGTGGAAAGAGCTTCAGTTACTGCTCAAGCCTGACTTCGCATGAAAGAACCCACATAGGACAGAAACCGTATAAATGCTTGGAGTGTGGAAAGAGCTTCAGTGATGGATCTGGACTGACTTCACATCAAAGAACCCACACAGGGGAGAAACCATATAAATGCTTGGAGTGTGGAAAGAGCTTCAGTGAGAGCTCAAGCCTGACTTCGCATCAAAGAACCCACACAGGAGAGAAACCATATAAATGCTTAGAATGTGGAAGGACCTTCAGTTGGAGATCACAGCTGGCTTTGCATCAAATAACCCACACAGGAGAGAAACCATATAAATGCTTGGAATGTGGAATGAGCTTCAGTCGAAACTCACACCTGACTTCACATCAAAGAACCCACACAGGGGAGAAACCATATAAATGCTTGGAGTGTGGAAGGAGCTTCAGTTGGAGCTCACAGCTGGCTTTGCATCAAATAACCCACACAGGAGAGAAACCATATAAATGCTTGGAGTGTGGAAAAAGCTTTAGTGACAGCTCACACCTGACTTCACATCAAAGAACCCACACAGGAGAGAAACCATATAAATGCTTGGAGTGTGGAAAGAGCTTCAGTTGGAGTTCAGTACTGACTTTGCATAAACGAATCCACACAGGGGAGAAACCATATAAATGCTTGGAGTGTGGAAAGAGCTTCAGTGACGGATCTGGACTGACTTTGCATAAAAGAATCCACACAGGGGAGAAACCATATAAATGCTTGGAGTGTGGAAAGAGCTTCAGTGGGAGCACACAACTGACCAAGCATCACAGAACCCACACAGGAGAGAAACCATATAAATGTTCTGAGTGTGGAAAGAGCTTCAGTCGGAGCTCACACCTGACCAAGCATCACAGAACCCACACAGGAGAGAAACCATATAAATGCTCTGAGTGTGGAAAGAGCTTCAGTTACAGCTCAAGCCTGACTTCGCATCAAATAACCCACACGGGGGAGAAAACATAAATGCTTGGAGTGTGGAAATAGCTTCACTGTGAACTCAAGTCTGTCTGATCATCAAACAATCCACACAGGAGAGAAACCATATACAGGTGGGCCCCCATATCCACTGATTTGCTATCCATGGTTTCAGTCATCCACGGATCATGGGAACCCCCCCAGGCTTTTACCTTTTTCCCAGTAAGCTTCATTTCTTTCTTTAAAGAAAGAGGGGAAGCAGCCTCTGGCTCCTTATTACAGGCAGGTAGAACGAGACTAAGTACTAGAGAGGTTGTCTAAGGTTAACAGAAACCTTGTAGAGCCTCTCTAGGACTTAGTCTCGTTCTACTTGCCTGCAATGGAGGCTGCTTCTCTGTTTGTTTTAAGGAAGAAACAAAGCTTGCTGAATGAAAAATAAATAAGAGCTGGGGGGGCAAGCATGCCTGCCTGCAGGGGAGGCAGGGTGGGGGGGGGCCCTGAGGAAACCATGGAGGGAGTGTTCGCTCTTATCCACGGTTTCAAGTATCCACGGAGGGGCCTGGAACATATCCCCAGCGGATATGAGGGCCCACCTGTAAGTGTTTGGTGTGTTGGAAGAGCTTCAGTGAGAGCTCATGACTGACTTTGCATCAAAGAACCCACATGGGGGAGGCTAGTCTTCGGCTAGTCTTCTGGGAGCCATTGGCAAGGCCCATGAGAGGGCAGTAAGGGGGTTACTGGGCCCAGAGTCTAAAAGGGGGTCTGGGAGGCAAAGGAGGGGGCTCAGAAATTTCCCCATCTGCGGGAGGCTTGCGCTGCACATACACTCGCTCTGTAGCAAAAAAATGGACCCAGCTGCACGCAGTACTCGCTGGCTCCAGCAACAGCCCTCTGGTCCTGGCCTCCAAGTCCCACAAGGCAAAGCGGCGCAGCGCTGCTGTAGGGGCCTGTACTCGGTGAGGGAGGGGTGTGAGCTCTGTCCCTTTGGCTGCTGTGGTTTCTGGAAGCGTTAATGGCCCAGCACACGAGGTGGGCCTGCTGCCGAGCTGCGAGGGAGGGGCAGGAGCTCTGTCCCTGGCCTGACTAAAATAGTAAGTTGACCTGTATTCTGAATTCTTAGCATAAACAAAGTTGTTCAAATCAAATGTGCCGTCTTATCACTGATCCACTTATTTTATTTAGTTTCAGTACTGCTGGAAATTAAAATTATGTGCACAATATCCTTGAGAATTGACTTCAAATTTTTTTACTGGTACTCAAAAGAACAATGGCAACATTAATTTATAGGAGAGAATATTAAATCTGATGAAAATATTACACATGAAACCTGGTTTTCAGTGAATTCTAAGAAATTACATGCATATCAATATTGAGTGGAAATTAGGAACGTCCAGTTTATACTTATAGAGATTAAAATGCTGCACAAATAACCCATTACAGTTCTCATCTTCCCTGTAACCCATTTTGTCCCTCTCTCACAACACCAGAGGTCATTCAGTGACAGTGATTGGTGGGAGGTTTAGGATAGACAGGAGGTCTTTCCGCAGACCAAGTGCATACTTAGCCTGTGGAATTCATTGCCACAAGGGATAGAAATGGTCAGTCTTAAGGACAGTTTTAAAAGAATTGTCACCCATGGGGCCCTGGCAGGCTCTGATGGTAAACCACGGGCCTGAGTACGCTAGGCAATGAGCTCATTGCTGGGCCTCGTTGACTTTGCTGAGTGGGATGTTGCCACAGCTGTGAGAGGCAGCGCAGCTGATGGCGGTCAAACAGGATGAGGGTCGGGCACTGGTACGAGCCCGTGGGACGGGTTGGAGGCGGTATAGGAGAGGAAGGAGTGAGAGGCAGGGGGAGTTCAGAGAGGTGGAGCAAAGACAGGAAGAGTGAGGCAGAGAAGCCGGAGGAAGTAGACTAGCTGGGAAGGTGTGGAATGCAGAAGTGAGGGAAGATGCTGGGGTCCATGCTGAGGGGGATGCAGGGAGAGACAAAGGAGAAGAGAATCGGGGAGGGGGTTGCAAAATCAGGTCGCGATCCACCAGAAATCAGGCTGTGACTCAAAGTGGGTTCCGACCCAATCTGAGAAACACTGAAATAGGCTGCATTCATCTACACTGGTGCTCTCATCATCCAAC
Source organism: Plestiodon gilberti rubricaudatus (assembly GCA_026170595.1). NCBI lineage: Eukaryota > Metazoa > Chordata > Lepidosauria > Squamata > Scincidae > Plestiodon > Plestiodon gilberti. Next base: position 250,416,326 of record JANXHW010000002.1, read on the forward strand.
TAATTATCCAACAATTAAGCTTCAACATTGAAGGATGAATCTATTGCAGCATTTCTCAAACTGTGGGTCGGGACCCACTTGGTGGGTCCGATCTGATTTCTGGGTCCCACAGAGCCCCCAATAAAAACAGGGTGATGGAAAGATTAGATAACTAATTCCCTCAGAGCTTGAGGAAATTAGTTATCTAATCAGATAGCTGCTAATCGCCCTGCAAAGAGCTGAGCTTCTGCAGTTTGCAAACTTGTATAAATTCAGCATATAGCGAGATACAGCATTGGACAGATCCATGGAGGAAAGGTCAAAAGCCTCCTGGCTTGCTATTTCCGACTACCAATGACAAGCGCTTGGGCCTCTTCGGTCTGGAAAATGATTGAGCCATATAAAATTATGGATAGAGTATAGACGAAAGTTCTTTTCCCTCTTGCTCAACACCACCAGCATGGGACATGCACAACCCAAAACCTGGGGACCTGCACTAAAATTGAGTGGAAAATGGTTAGAACAGACAGCAGAAAACCTTTTATTCACCCAGCACGCAATTAATCTGTGGAACTCCCTGCCACAGGATGTGGCACCCGGCCTATGTAGGTGCCTTTACAAGGGGATTGGATAGATACATGGAGGAAAATTGGTTTGTTTGGAATTTGAAATTTTTGGAAAATTGGAGAATGAGGAGCCCTTTGTGTAGGGCTCCTCGTTCTCACTCCTTGTCACTCTCCTTCCTCTGCATTACTGTGTTTCCTCCCCATTCATTGGTGGGCTGTACTGGACCAGGCCCTGCCAGAGCCATCGCCGGGGGGGGGGGGGTTAGTACTGTAAGTTTGGCACCATTCTAACGGGAGTCTCCTGCCCGTTGCCTTCGCCGCATGGAATGGCTCCAACGGTAAGGGGGCCGGGCCACCTCGTACCGGGGAGTAAACGGGGATTAGAACAGTGCAGAACGTACAGTACCCTCTTCCCCCTCCAGCAACGCCTCTGGGCCCTGCTGGGGGGGGGGATATTTTCTGGTTTGCCTTTCCTGCCTCTTCTCCCCATGATGAATTTCTCAGGCTTGCCTGAAGGGGATGTGGTTGCCCAGCAGCTGTGCCTGATATCACCAGAAGGAGACTGGTCTGTGATTGGCCAGTTGCCCTGGGCCATGATGGAGGTCTGGTCTGGTTACTCTCCTGGGAGGTTTTGAGTGTAAGTAGAAGTGGGGTCAGAATTCAATATTATATTTTATTTGCGTTAAGTTTGCTGGACCCAAAGGATCAGATTGTTAGGCAGATTCAACCCGGTATTCTTAGTCAATCAATGCACCAAGTTGGATTACTGAGTTCTTTATTAGAACATATAGAGTTCTTTATTATATTTATATTTACGTATATTATATACTTGATATATAGCGGGTGGCGCAGCGGGTTAAACCGCTGAACCATAAGCTGTCGATCGAAAGGTCGGCAGTTCGATTCCCGCGACGGGGTGAGCACTTGTTGCTTGGCCAGCTTCGGCCAACCTAGCAGTTCCAAAGCATGTCAATGTGAGTACATATATAGGTACCGCTTGCGGGAAGGTAAACAGCGCTCCGTGTTCCAGCTGCATGCTACGCGCTGCAGCAAGGAGAATCATGCCAGCCACATGACCACGGAGGCGTCTTCGGACAACGCTGGCTCTTCGGCTTTGAAATGGGGATGAGCACCACACCCTAGAGTCGGACACGACTGGACTTAATTGTCAGGGGATACCTTTACCTTATATTATATATACAGTACTTATATATACAGGATATTCTTACAGGATATTTATATTTAAATATATTATATATATACCTGTACTTTATTATATAGGCAAGAAGTTACATTAGGCAAGAAGTTGTACAGGAGTATCTCTATTCAAAATCTGTACAAAGAATGCATGCACAAAGTAAGACTATTATACCATTCAATGTCATATGTCAGACGATCATCCCACCATCTCCCGATGTTTGTGAATGAAGAAAGGAACAGCACCTTCTTCTTATCTATGTATACTGACTGCCTTTATCCTTGGCAAAGCAGATAAGCTATTCTTGGATGACCTGGGACTTTCCGGTCTCTTTGCCCTTATTCTTGCAGTTTCAGCAATTCAGTTTTCAGGCTTATTCCCCCATTATGTGCCGCATCCCCCGCTATACAGAATTAGATTGCTGATGTCTCACCATTATTGCCAGCGTAAGCAGTTGATTTAAAGTTAATGTCTATTTATGTGTTCTGACCCCCTTCCTTCTTTGCAGACAGAGAAAGCCAAAAACAAGAGGAACATTAAACTTTGTCCGTGTAAATATGTCTTGGGAAATATGTCGCAATCCTATGTAAAGATGCGTAGCCGGCCTAATGGGCCGACCGCCGCTTCCTATTCCGTTCACGGGACAGCCCAGGAGTACCTCCCCTTCTGGGTTTGTCCCAGCAAATCGAGTGGGGAACTAACTTAGACGTGGGTCAAAAAGCAAAGGGATCCTAATAATTAGTCAACCAAACAAACATAGCAGCTGCCTCCTCTTCCTCTGCCTCCTCTTCCTCTGGCTTAAACAAGGGAGACATCTCTAAAGCTCAGTCAACAACAAGCCAAGTTTCTTGCTGTTGATTGCTTTTAAGAAAGGAAACACAAAACCAAAAAGATGTTTTAAGGCGGAGAAATAACCCTCACTGCTTCAACTTGAAATTGCAGCTTGAGGTTTTCCTTTTGGCTGAAAAGCGCTTATCATGCCTCTTTTGTTATTATTCCTCTTTTGTTACTAAAGGGCATTATTTCTTTTGAGGTATTTTCAATTTTAACTCTCAGCAATTTTGAAGCTTTAGACGTCTGTAGGATTGCAAGAAGCCTGGGGCTCCTACATTGACTGCTGTGGTTTCTGGAAGTGTTAATGGCCCAGTACACAAGGCAATGATCCATGAAGGAGACACTATTGTTAGGGCCACAGAAATGTATTTTCCCATTCTTGGTGTCTAACTGCTGGCATATTATTATTGCTGAATATATTATTTTTCTGTATGCAATAATTTTACTTTTGTCCTTTCTTAATAAATTCATAAACTTTTATTGGAAAGTATTTATCTCAGTCTCGTTGCTAAGTTAAAAGGGATGTGTATTTTCCGCATTACGCTGATCTGTTATCCAGTCTAAGGTCCCAATGTTTCAATAGAGTTGGGTGAATTTCCCCTAAGAACGAACTCTTTTGCTAACACCCTGACACTATGATCTATATTCTATTCTTTTGTTCATCCTACCTTCAGTCGGCTCCAGAGCCTCCTTGTGTGTAATATTGGTTTAAAGGGAACATTGAATGTGAGCCTTTTCACCCACCTCAGGGACCCACATGGGGGTTGGGGTTTTTGTAGTTGCCCAGATGCAGTTATTTTATAATATTAATAAAGTGGCCCAGTTGACTCCAGTCTCTGCCTCTTGTGGTTATTGGAGGCAGGGGTGTAAAAACAACAAGAACACAAACAAGTTGTCCAAACTCCTTATGTCTCTTCGTAACATGGTTAGTAGCAAGTTGACCATGTTACAAACTGACTTGTCATGATTCAAACTGTGATCTGATGTGATAAGCAGAGGTGTGGGCTGCCGTTTTTTTCTTCCTCTGATAAGTAGTAGCCCCTTCCCTCTCACCAAATCCCAAAATGTGGGCTGCATTCAAGCAAAACTGGCTTTGGAAATGTGGGCAACGACAGCACCGAGAAAAGAACAGAGAGTTGCACAGTGCGATGCGCCTCCCGCTTGAGAAACACAGACAAACTGAGCTGATCAGGTTGGGTGGCAGTGTTAGTGGTCTATTCCAGGAGATGGAGGGGTTCTTATGCACATGGGAGGATCCATGAGTGAAAGGGAACCTTCACCCTTCTTACAGATTCTCCCCTTGCAAATGCTCGAGCCAGGCCACTCTTAGTCCCTAAGCTCCTAACAAAGTTACTCTCTCACACACCCTCAAAAAAAAAAAAAAGTTGAGAAAAAGGACACCTATGTGCCACATTTCATCTCGTTTGTGCTTTCAAAAGAGGAATATTAAAGTGTGGGCAACTGACCAACAACAAGGACCATGACAATAGCTGGGAGCAGATAACTGAACACATCACTCACAGATGACTATTTGCATTTCTTGATGCTCATTATTAGAGTACTATTAAAAACAGCAAACCCAAACTTATACTTGCTTTTCCGCCTGCTCCAGTGAAAGACTGCAGGAATTATGTGCGCAACCAATCTGCACAGATGCCGGCTAAACATTATGCAGTCATAATGCCCTGGTAGAATGGGTCTGGAGAAGGAGCTGCAAAGGAGGCAGAGGATGGAAAAGAGGCCACAGGGTGTGGCCAGTTGCTCAAAGCCCTGAGCTGGAGGCAGGAGCTGCACATGATGATGAGCACTTGCACCCAAGAAAGCCCTTCAGAAGTGGGCAAGAAGGAGTGGAGAAGCCAGAGGCGGAGAGGCTGCTTAACCCTTTCCCTGCTGCCACCTCTCCCCACACCCCAGCTGCTTCCCCCACTCCCAGGGTTCCAAACGTCATAGACCTGTATCTGGATTCTCAGGAATGAACTTGCTCCCAAAGCAGATTTCCCGCCTCAGAAGAGGCTGCTGTGTTGGCCGTACTATTTCACACGTTTGCTTGTCATGTGCGGTTTGGTTTGAGGCGTGGGCAGAGTGTGCCAGGGTCCCAGGGGGAAAAAAAAAAAAGATGTCTTTTCAACACTGGCTTGACAGTGCTGGGCCACCCACCGGGCCAAAGGGAGCAGTGCTTCCACTCCATTACTCCATCACCTTTTCCAATCCAGGGAGTGGAAGGAAGAGGATCAGTATAGGCGGAGGGAAGTGCCCCTCCCCCCAGTCTGCTGCCTGAGGTGACAGTTGACCCAAAGGCACCTCTCTATTGCACTCCAGTAACGCAGGCACTGAACTCCGTCAGACTGGCTTCTGGGTAAACTCCAGTGGGACTGGGCCAGGCTGTGCATCGCTGGAATACACGGCAGGCTGACCTCGAACGCCACTCACGGCATTCTAGGGTCAGAGTTCTGATGTTTTCCCCACCACATTAAACCAACTTTCTCTCCTCATCTTTGCCTCATTTCCTGCATTTCGAATCCCCACCCAGTAATGGAAATGCAAATTATACTCACTCAGTTTTATCATGATGGCTTCCTCCCCTCTTTCAACTTGTGTGTTTTCTTGGCACCAACACTTGGAAATGTTCTGGAAATCTTGCCCCCTTGCTACATTCCTTTCTAGGAGCTTCCCTGACCCCTCCGTAAGCCCCCCAGTCACCAATGGTTCTCCTCGGACCTGCGCCAGCTCTTTAGCTGGTGCACGTCTGAGGCGACAAAGGGGGCATGTTGGCTGCTACCAGAGGGGATAGCGTGTGGCGCAACCCTCCCCATCTGCTCCCCCCACCTTAACATGCAGCATGTTGGCACATGACTGGGAGAGAAAACCACAGGGTTGGGCTCTCAATCTGTGTTTAAAGTTGAGGTCCCCCTTGGGCTTGACTAGGCCCAGGCCAAATGGCCCTCCGACCTGGCCTCCCCTCTGACTGGCCCTGAATGAAGAGCATTCAGTCAAGCGATTCCTTCACCCCCTCATTCTGAAATGTGTCACCAGTTGCTGCTGAGGAGATCCAGGCTTCAGACACCGGGTGGTCAGAATGTGGGAGAGACCTTACTGGCCCAAAGAGAAAAATGTGTTGCTACTGCCTCTCCATCCCCTTCTTTATTGATTGGTGACATTTTCGTTTTGCTTAGTTTCCCTTGCGCTGCCAAAGTTCTGGGTGTTTACAGTCTTTGCCGCCCCCCCATTTCCTTTTGCATTTTGCGCATGTGCATGATGTTTACCTGTCCTAGAGGAATGTTTTCCTGTCCCTCCTGATCGAAAGGTAAGTGAGAACTGCAGCTTGCACTGAAAAAGTGTTGAGAGATGGCAGAAATTAAGTAGAAAAGGGGTTATTTACAGCGCAATCCTATCCAGCTCCCTCACTGGTGCAGCCAGTGGGGGTGGGCAGAACGGGAGGCTTTGGAAGCCTTCCAAAGCCTCCTTTTCTTTAAAGAGGAATTTAAAGGGGATTTAAATCCCCTTTTCCTTCCAAAGCCTCCCGTTCTGCCCTCCCCCACTGGCTGCACCAGTGGGGGTGCTGGATAGGGTTGCGCTATTAAGCACGAATCTTGACTTCTAAAGTAGTCAATACAATTTCAGCAGCTTGTGCAGGACTGAAGCCTCCAAGATCAGGTCTGCAAGGATGCTTAGTAACAAAGATGGATTCGGATATCCTTACTATCCTTATTCATTCTCTCTCTCTCACACACAAACACACAGCCCAGCTGCTCTGTGATGTATCAAATAGGCTGCATTCATCTACACTGGTGCTCTCATTATCCAACAATTACGCTTCAACATTGAAGGATGCATATTGTATTTCTTTCCTAATATCACAGCTATGCCTGACATAGTTTTGGGGAGGTCAAAGACCACATGCAAACATTTCAAGGCACAACTTACACACCTTCCTAGACATTTTCACTTGGAGCGCCGGTAAGGCAAGATACTTTTTTTAACCTCTGCCTCCCCTGCCTGCACATCCCTGCCCGTTTCCCTCCTTTCCCCTCGTGTCTCACCCCGTTGTCTCTGCTCCTCCCTCTTCCACCCCGTCTTTCCCTGTCCCCAGCTTCAGCTTGGTCCTGCCTCCCGGCCTCCCCATCGGCTCTGGTCTGGAGACTGCCGCGACTGTGAGTGGGAATGGGATGTGCCAACGTCACCCGCCCCTGCCACACCATGCTTTGTGCCCCAGCACGCTACAGACAAATGAATGAAATGATACACACACGTGTTAGCCGGCCACATGGCGTGATGACACATCTATTTGGCTCTCAGAAGATGAAGCCAGAATACACAAGGATGCCAACTTTTTTGCCATCAGGCAAAAAAACCCCAAAACCTACCTTCCCAGCTACCTTTTTGAAACTTCCAGACTAGCTGGCAGAATTTCTGTGACTTTGCAATTTCCAGATTTCTGCAAGAAAAGCATCTGGAATGTTCTGGAGAACTTGAAGGTTTGCGTAAGATGTGGATTTTTAAAGTGGTCTTAATGAAGGTTTGAAAAGGAACGCTTAACACCCCCCCCCCACACACACATACAAAATCTTACACAAACTTTCAAGTTCTCTAGAACATTTCAGATGCTTTTCATGCAGAAACCTGGAAGTGGTCCTAATAAAGGTTTGATGGGTGGTGCAGTTAAACCACTGAACCATGAGCTGTAGATCGAAAGGTTGGCAGTTTGAATCCGCAATCCGCGCAACGGGGTGAGCTCTCGCCGCTCAGCCCAGCTCCTGCCAACCTAGCAGTTTGAAAGCATGTTAATGGGAGTAGATAAATAGGTACCGCTTGCAGGAAGGTAACAGTGTTCCGATTTCCACCCACACGACACGCTACACGTTGTGGCAAGGAGAGTCATGCCAGGCATATGAAGACAGAGGCGTCCACAGCGCTGGCTCTTCGGCTTCATAACGGGGATGAGCACTGCATCCTAGAGTTGGACACGACTGAACTTAAATGTCATGGGATACCTTTACCTAAGAAAGGCTTGACCCGGTTCCGTCTTTTCTGAGTCGGGGCATGGAACTGGCCTGGAGTCTCTGGGAAAATATGCATTCATCCCCGGCCGGGAAGGAGACTCTGCAAGCAGTTCTGGGGGCGTTCACGGGACCTGCTGAACTCAGTGACATGATATAGAAGGGAAAAGAGACCCCCGGAAGGAGCGTCGGTCCGAGGTGGCCATGTGTAACCTGGGGAAAGAAGATCAGTCCCAGGAGAAGCCCAGAAGACGTCTGTCCTGCGCACATTGCATCGAATGCTGAATTGGGGAGGAGGAGGGGATGCCTGGCAGGACAGACAGAGGAGATGCCCCTCCGCACAGCTCTTACTGTTCCCTGGGCAGCCTCGCTGGGTACAAATTGGAAGCCAACATTTTGCTCTTGTCCAGTCCGAGTTCTGAATAGTTAACTTAACTTCCTAGAATCCAGGGCTTTGCTGGGAGCACAAGGTGGAAATCCGTGGAAATCTTCTCTCGGACTGGTTGCACCGTTGACTTTCACAGCAAAGGGCAGCTCTGGCCACAGCTTATGGGAGTTGCAGCTGCTGCTGCTGCTGCTTTTGGAGCACATTTGAGAGGGTGTGAAATCTGGATGGAGGCGAGTGTGCCCAGTTCCCTTTGGCCCCAGCAAGGACAGGACTGCAAGCGCAGGATAATAATTAGCTGCACATAGTGCAGAAAACTGCATACTTACCGTATAGCCAGGGTACACATAGACAGAGGGAGGAGAAAGATGGCCCCAACCCAGGGGGGAGAGAGAGGTGACCAGAAAAAGTCTAAAGGAAAAAAGCCCATAGGAAAATTGCACACATTTCAACCCTTTCATCCTGCTTTTCTCGTCTTAGCCAGTTTACCTGCCCTCCATCCAACCCCACTCAGTCTAATGAGCACAGATCTGGCCATGCGTGTTGCAGCGGATGCTGCTTTTCGAAACTGGGGGGGAGGGAAGACTTCAACCCGCCTACTACAAAGAGCCAGTCTTGGCTTTCTTGCGAGATGCGCTCTAAGGGTTAAAAGCGGCGATTGCTTATTCCTAGAGGGGCGAATGGGGGGGGGGTCTGAATGGGAAAGTCGCTTCCTGCTCCTTCCTCTTCGCTTTCCTTTTCTTCTCTCTCCCACGTGTGAGGGGTCAGGAGCCTCTTTCGGGAACTGGCGGTGAGTCCAAAGGGGGGGGGGAGTCGCTCTGTCGCGGGGGGGGGGGGGAGATAACGGAGGGGAAAAGTGGGGGTGGGAGGGGAGCCCCCAGGTGAGGAGGGAAGCACAGCCTCACAGTCCAGTCAGCGAAGGGAATGCGGGGAGGGTACGAGGAGAAGGCAAAATGGCTGGGAAACTTGTATCTTTTCTTTATCTAGTGGGTGTTGAATTGCATGTTCTAAACCATAGTATAGTTTAATATTGCGGGTTTTTTTTTTTTTTACTGTTCGGAGCTGTTGTGACTTCCTGGCGCCTGGTTTTAAGAGAGACAGGTGGGATAGAGCCGTGGGGTGGCTTTGGTGCCACATGCCGTCTCCTCTTTGACATGATGGAGGAGAAACGTGACTGTGCACAGGGCCGTCTTTACGTACGGCCACGGTTGGCAGTTGCCCGGGGGTCCCACGAGCATAGGGGGCCCCATCGCTTGCTTAACGATAAAATTGAGGATCCGATCTGATCTGGCCAGCCGGCAGGAGTATTTGCAGCTCTCAATCACTTTCCTGCCTTTACAATGCCCTGTGTTCTTCTAAGTGCTATTTAGCCTGGCTGAAGACTGAAGTGAAAACCATTCTCTCTCTCTCTCTCTCTCTCTAGTTGTCTTATCTCTCCAGCAGGGTGCTAAAAATTAAGCCCTCCCCTTTAGCCCCAGCAGTGCTGAAAAAATTAACCCTTCCAGCCCCAGGACACTATGGAAACTAAGATACGACTTGAATGTTATTGATCCATTCCTGCCACTTGAGTGCTATTGTTGATCCTGATCGTGCCACTTAAGAGAGTGTTCACCCATTCCACTCTCACCTTTCCTGCAGTGAAATTCTGTGCATAGCTATTCAAAGTAAGTCCCATTGAACTTACCTTCCTTTCCAGGTAGTAAGCGTAGGGTTGCAGCCCCAAGTCTTTCACTTCACTTCATTTCACTTTCAGGCTTCAGCTTGTCATCCTTCAACCCCAGAGAGGAGGAGGAGGAGGGAGCGAGCTTGTACATGTGTTATTCTGGAAAATCTCCTGGCTTGCTTTCTCCACTCTTCTCTGCCTCTGTTTTTCCTTTGCTCTCTGCAAAATCCTTTTTCCCCCTGTTCTCCCATTCCCCTCATCGCTGCCTTTTTATTTTTCATGATTATTTTGTTCCTATTATGCAGCCTTTCCACCCTTTACATAAGAACATAACATAAGAACATAAGAAGAGCCCTGCTGGATCAGGCCAAAAGCCCATCTAGTCCAGCTTCCTGTGTCACACAGTGGCCCCACCAGATGCCTCAGGGAGCACAAGACAACAAGATAACCTGTTTCCCGTTGACACTCCCTTGCACCTGGCACAGAGAAAACCCACTTCTACAAAAAAAAAAAAAAAAAAAAAAAACCAGGAGGTTGCTTATGGCTTGTAACCTGTGATGGTCTTTTCCTCCATGAATTTGTCCAAACCCCTTTTAAAGGCATCTAGGCCAGGTGCCATCACCACATCCTGTGGCAAGGAGTTCCACAGATGAATCACACGCTGGGTAAAGAAATATTTTCTTTTGTCTGTTCTAACTCTCCCTCCACTCAATTTTAGTGTGTGTCCCCTGGTTCTGGTGTTGTGCGAGAGGGAAAAGAATTTCCCTCTATCCACTCTCTCCATCCCATGCATAATTTTATAAGTCTCAATCATGTCCCCCCTCAGGCGCCTTTTTTCTAGGCTGAAAAGCCCCAGACGCTGTAGCCTTTCCTCGTAAGGGAGGTGCTCCAGCCCACGAATCATTCTGGTCGCTCTTTTCTGCACCTTTTCCAATTCAATTATATCCTTTTTGAGGTATGGTGACCAGAACTGGACACAATACTCCAGATGTGGCCTTACCATCGATTTGTACAAAGGCATAATGATATTGACCGTTTTATTCTCAATCCCCTTTTTAATGATCCCGAGCATGGAATTGGCCTTCTTCACAGCCGCCGCACACTGGGTCGACACTTTCATCGACCTGTCCACCAGGACCCCAAGATCTCTCTCTTGATCCGTCACAGACAACTCAGAACCCATCAGCGTATATGTGAAATTTTGGTTTCTTGCCCCAATGTGCATCACTTTGCACTTACTTACATTGAAGCGCATCTGCCATTTTGCTGCCCATTCTCCCAGTTTGGAGAGATCCTTCTGGAGCTCTTCACAATCCCTGCTGGTCTTTACCACCCGGAAAAGTTTAGTGTCATCCGCAAACTTGGCCACCTCACTGCCTATCCCCAACTCCAGGTCATTTATGAATAAGTTGAAAAGCACCGGTCCCAAGACCGATCCTTGGGGCACACCGCTTTTCACCTCTCGCCATTGTGAAAACTGCCCATTGACTCCCACTCGCTGTTTCCTGGTCTTCAACCAGTTCCTAATCCACAAGAGGACCTGCCCTCTTATTCCCTGACTGTGGAGTTTTCGCAGGAGCCTTTCATGAGGGACCGTGTCAAACGCCTTCTGAAAATCCAGATATATAATATCCACGGGTTCGCTCGCATCCACATGCCTGTTGACCTTTTCAAAAAATTCTAACAGGTTTGTGAGGCAAGACTTCCCCTTGCAGAAGCCATGCTGACTCTCCCTCAGCAGAGCTTGTTCTTCTATGTATTTTAGGATTTTATCCTTAATGAGACTTTCCACCATCTTCCCTGGAACAGATGTTAGGCTGACCGGCCTGTAGTTTCCCGGGTCCCCCCTCCTTCCTTTTTTAAAGATTGGTGTGACGTTAGCTATCCTCCAATCCTCTGGCACATTGGCCGTTTTAAGGGACAAGTTGCATATTTTGGTCAAGAGGTCAGCAACTTCATTCTTGAGTTCCTTCAGAACTCTTGGGTGGATGCCATCCGGGCCTGGTGATTTATTGATCTTTATTTTGTCAATTAAGTCTGAGACATCTTCTCTTTTAACCTCTATTTGACTTAATTCTTTAGTCAGGGGAGACCGTTCCGGCAGTGGTATTTGCCCGAGGTCTTCTGCCGTGAAGACAGATGCAAAGAACTCATTTAATTTCTCTGCAGTCTCCAAGTCCCCTTTTATCACCCCTTTCTCTCCCTCACCATCCAGCGGACCCACCGTTTCCCTGGCAGGTTTCCTGCTTCTAACATATTTGAAGAAGCTTTTATTATTCCCTTTTATGTTGCCTGCCATACGTTCCTCAAAGTCTTGCTTGGCCTCCCGTATCATCTTTTTACATTTCTTTTGCCACAGTTTGTGCTCCTGTTTATTTTCCTCATTAGGGCAAGACTTCCATTTACGGAAGGAAGCTTCCTTGCCTTTTATAGCCTCCTTAACTGTGCTTGTTAGCCATGCGGGCATCCTCCTGGACTTGGTCGAGCCCTTCCTCCTTTGTGGGATACACTCCCGCTGGGCCTCTATGACTGTTGTTTTAAACAGCCTCCATGCACTCTGGAGCGATTGGACTCTTTTTACCTTCCCTTTCAGCTTTTTCTTAACTAGTCTTCTCATTTTGGGGAAGTCTGCCCTTCGGAAGTCAAGGGTTTTCGTGTCAGATTTGCTCGGCACTCTCCCTCCGACATGCATGGCGAAACGGATCGCAGCATGGTCACTGTTCCCCAACGGTTCGGTAACATTTACCTCCCTGACCAGATCTTGAGTGCCACACAATATCAAGTCCAGAGTCACCTGTCCTCTGGTCGGTTCCGTGACAAGCTGCTCTAAGGCACAGTCATTTAACATATCTAGAAATCCAGTCTCTCTTTCATGACCTGAGCATGAATTGACCCAGTCGATGTGAGGATAATTGAAGTCCCCCATGACTACAACCCTGTCTCTCGTTGACACCTCCCTGATTTGCTTCCTCATTTCAAGATCCCCTTCAGGTTTTTGATCTGGAGGACGGTAGCATGCCCCTACTATTACATCACTCTTTGAGCCTGGTAATCTAACCCACAGTGATTCTACGGAGGAGTCAGAGCCCCCCTCCAGCTCTACTCTGGTGGATTTTACCCCCTCTTTGACATAGATGGCCACCCCACCTCCAACACGCCCCTCTCTGTCCCTCCTATAGAGTTTATATCCTGGAATTGCAGTATCCCACTGGTTCTCCGCATTCCACCAGGTTTCTGTTATACCTACTATGTCAATGTTTTCCCTAGCCACCAAACATTCCAGTTCTCCCATCTTTGCCCGTAGACTTCGGGCATTTGCATAAAAGCACTTATAAACCTGGTCCCCCAAGAAGGGCTGCATGTTTGCCCCCTTATTCCTGCAGCCTTCTGTCTTGCTAGACTGGCTGTCATGTCCCATCACGCTACCACTCCCAATTCTTACTCTGTTATTACTTGACTGTTCCCCATCCTCTGCACCCTCATTCCCGAGGGATGAGGAGTCCCGAACCGGATGCCCCTCGGCTCCTGTCGGCTTTCCCCCAGGAGTCAGTTTAAAAGCTGCTCTGCCACCTTCTTAATGTTACGCGCCAGCAGTCTGGTTCCGTTTTGGTTCAAGTGAAGCCCGTCCCTCTTGTACAGGCCTGGCTTGTCCCAAAACGTTCCCCAGTGCCTAACAAACTTAAACCCCTCCTCCTGGCACCAGTGTCTCATCCACGCATTGAGACCCCTGAGCTCCGCCTGCCTAGCTGGCCCTGCGCGTGGAACAGGTAGCACTTCTGAGAACGCTACCTTTGGGGTCCTGGATTTGAGCTTCCTACCTAGCAACCTAAATTTGGCCTCCAGGACCGCCCGGCTACATTTCCCCACGTCGTTGGTGCCAACATGCACCACAACCGCTACCTCCTCCCCAGCACTCTCTACCAGCCTATCTAGACGAGAGGTGATGTCCGCAACCTTCGCACCAGGTAGGCAAGTCACCGTGCGGTCCTCACATCCGTCACAGACCCCCCTTTCTATGTTCCTGACTATAGAGTCACCCACTACAAGAAGCCCCCTCCCCAGAGGAGTATCCATAGTGCGACTGGATACGGGCCCATCACCTGAAGAAGGGGTCCCCACTGGGGGATTGTTTCCCTCTTTTCCAGAGCAATGTCCTCCAGCCCTGAGACTCCCTTTCCTGGCAGCTGAGGCGCTGGCCAACTGAGGGTAGGACGATGCCTCCACGTCCCTAGAAGTCTCACCCTGGTACCTCTCTACCTGTCTCTGCTTCTCCAGGTCAGCAACCGTGGCTTCAAGGGAGCGAACCCGTTCCCTGAGAGCCTGGAGCTCTTTGCACCGAGCACAAACCCATGACTTCTGCCCAAGAGGCAGATAGTCATACATGTGACACTCAGTGCAAAACACTGGATAGCCCCCACCCTTCTGCTGGCTGTCTGACTGCATAGCTTTTGAGTGTAAGTTATGGATTTATCAAAGTTTGGGTACCTTAATGTTGCTGGAGCTCTCCTCTATTCAAGGGACGTGCCGGGCAGTGTGTGGGGCCTGGCTTCCTCGCCCCGCTGCTGAACTCGCCCAGCTGCTTAACTCGCTGTGTCTTTTTTTTATCTTGCCACTTTGTCCCCGTGAGCCACTTCATTCCCGTGAGGCCACTCGCTGCTCGTGAAAGCACCCTTTCCATTCTCTCATCCTCTTTCATATATTGCAATCCCTCCCCATGTAGGTCCTTCTGGGAAGTTCGTGAGGAGAACATGAAGGAAACTGTTTTTCTTTGTTGTTTGTGCCCAGTACTCAAAATTCAAAGGTATAGTGCCCCTGTACATGGAAGTTCTATTTAGCTGTCATGGCTTCTGACAACTAATAGATCTGTTCTTTTCCATTCATTTGTTAGGTTTTTTTAAAAAAAATGATCACATCTTCAATGCTATAAATTACAAGTTGGATATAACTTTTTACGATTCGATTCCTTGTGATCGATGTTACCCATTATAAACAAAGAAGGCTGGTGGTTGTTTGCTTTTAGTTTTTTAAAAAAGAAAATTTGATATGCAAAAAGCATCTGGCCAGCGGTGGAACATCGCTGGAGCAGGAGCTCCAGGCGCTTGGGCGGGAGGGCGCGATCGGGGAAGGCATGAAGCGGTGGATCGGCCCTCCCTCCCTCCCTGGAGCCTGTTCGGCTCTGAAATGAGTGGTAAACAGGCGGGGGCGTCGACGTCACGCGAGGGCGCAGGCCCCGCCCCCGCGCGCCGGGCGCCGGGCACACGCCCATCATCTCTGCATCTGGCAGTTTGCATGTTCATGTTGCTGACGTCAAAAGAATAGCAGTAATAATGCTGTTAAGACGGCCCTGACTGTGCAGCCTGCTAGGGAAGGGACTGTTCACCAGGGCCATGCTGAGCAAGCAGCTACTGAAGGTGTAGCTGGGTCTGAGAAACCCTGTTTCTTTCCTGTGTTTTCCGCAAGGAGCCTGCTCAGAAGAGTGTGAGCTTCAGGCTGCCAGAGTTGGGGTGCCAAGCGGTTCACCAGAAGAATATTGTAGTTGGCCCCTTTTTATTTGTCTGTCCTCGCATATTGTCAGATATTCCCTGGGGTTGCGCGTTTCTCTCTAAGTGGCACTCTCTTTGTCATGGTCTAACTGGTGCCTCAGATCGCACTGCAGATATGCTGAGAGGCAGGGAGCCTTTCCCCCCTTGCCTTCTAGGAGGCAAACTCACACACAACGCAGAGCTTTAGTTTTCTGTGCCCTGCGACCCTCTGCAGAGAGCTTCTGCCCTCTCTCCTCCCCCTTCATCCCCTGGCCCAGTTGCTTGTATTGGCCATGTGCTCCCATCTGGCATGATCAGGAAGAAGCACAGACACACCTGGCATCCCATCACGGGGGCTCAGGATTTGCCAGCTACCCCAGAGCCTCCTGAGACGCTCAGGCTGTGCCCCCTGCCCAGCTGCTGTGGCGTCGCTAGACGCCCCTGCATCTGGGGCGGAACATGCAAAGCCCCCAATAAAACTGTCAAAACCCGAAACCTATTTTGACAGTTTTATTGCCTTTTCCTTTTCTTTTTTTCGTCGACTTTAAGTCAAAAAAAGTGGGTATTTTAAAAAGTATGTATGATTTGCCGGCACTTAACATGTATAGGACGTTCCCTTGACGATGTTCTTCCTGCTCCCGGGCGTGCAGCTTCTCCGTGCACCCGGGCGCGGGACTCTGTACCGCCCCCAGCAGCACTTTCCGTAGTCTGCACATGCGCAGACCCACGCCGTCTCCAGGGACGCTCCAGGGAGTTCGCGCATGCCCAGAACGTCCCTGGAGACTCCGTGGGTCTGCGCATGCGCAAACTACGGAAAGTGCTGCTGGGGGCGGTACAGAGTCCCGCGCCCGGGTGCACGGAGAAGCTGCACGCCCGGGAGCAGGAAGAACATCGTCAAGGGAACGTCCTATACATGTTAAGTGCCGGCAAATCATACATACTTTTTAAAATACCAGTTTTTTAGACTTAAAATCGCAAAAAAATTGCCGAAAAAAGAAAAAATGCAAAAAAACCCCCCAACAACACGGAACTTGGGGAGGCTTCTGCCCCCCGGAACCTCTCCGCCCCTACGCCCTGGGGCCCGCCGCCCCACTGCCCCATATCAACCTACGCCCCTGCAGCCACATCTGTCTTTCGGAAAAGGTTCATATCTGGCCGCCTGCATCCTGCCCTAGCTTGAACAGAGAAGTTGGTAGGGACACCGGAATGGACCACTGAAACCTGTGCGCCCCCAGCAACTACCCATTTTGCAAGCTGAGATTGGGGGAAGCTGGCCACTCCCCTCCCCCCACATAAATATTGTTCATAGATGTTTACAAAAGTACAGAGAGCTATGCATAACAGTGCCTTGGAAATAAGGTTAAATTCACAGCCCAATCCTAAGGTATCATTACACTGCCTGAGCTATTGTTGCGGTGGTGTAAGCCACGTTATAGCGGTCACAAACGTAACTCCTCATCGGATGCAGCCTGGCTTGTGCCGCAAACAGCATGCAGCGGTGTCGGCCCACTGGAGGATCTGTCACGTCCCCCGGCACCAGTACGTCAGTGCGGGTGACAGGATGGAGGCAGGGGGTGGCCGGAATGGGGCAGGGAGGAGGGTGGATTGTATCCAGTAAGGTTTGATGGCAGAGGGTTTGATGGCAGCGGCATGTGCCAAATCCTAACCCCCCTTGATCCCCCAACCCGGGACCGCATGAGTAGACCAACGAGTAGACCTGTCCTAGGTCTATGTTCTCTTACCCAAAGGAAACCTCCAGGACTGTCCACCCCTGCAGGATGCAGCGCGTACTCCGGCAGGGCAACTGCATCGGTGGGGAGGGAGAAGGACAGGATTGGGCCCTACAGGACATAGAAAAGAAGTGCTTACTTATATAGCCAGGGTATACAGCTGCAGGGGAGCTCCAGATGTCCTCAAAGAGAGCTTCAGCAGCCAGTTTTTCTTCCCCAAACTGCTTGATATACGTGGCTCTTAATGTTCAAACATTCTGCCAGTGTTGCCTAGACTGCTTTTCAATCACAGGCAGGCTGTCCTGCCTCCACCTTTGGCCTTTGATATTGTAGCTGTGATCGTTCCATGAGTGTCGCGGCATTTTCCTTCAGGGCCCCGAACTTTGTGTAGGGCTGATCTTGGTCCCATCAGAAAAATGTGGTGGAGAAATGATTTCTGAGGAGTGGATGATTCCTTTTGTCAGGGGCTGCTGTCCTTGGAGGAGGTGACTGTCTGTGCGCTTCATGGAGGAGGAGTGGGCTGCACTGGATCCAGGCCAGAAGGCTCTGTGCTGGGATGTCATCCTGGAGAATCGCGGGATCGTGGCCTCTCTGGGTAAGGATGTCCTTTCTTCCTGGTCGGTCGGACCAAAATCTTGAACTGTCTTCTTGTCTCTCCCTGTCCAGATTGCACCATAGCCATGGGGCGTGTGGGCTGGAACATGTGCCTGGAACATGGGTCCGCTGTGCCTCACTGCTACAGAGCTGAGCTTGGCCTGACTGATGCCCACTTGGGAGACGGAGAGCAGGATATACATTCCTACAGAAAGAGCTTTGTTTGTGAAAAGTGCCGTGTCTCCTTGGGGAGATGCCAGGCCTGCCCAAATAATAATAATAATAATAATAATAATAATAATAATAATAATAATAATAATAATAATAAATATACAGTATTTATATACCGCTTTTCTTGGTGACTGGATTTCTCCCCCTAACTTTAATCCAAGTTGGTTTACATGGGCAGGCTTTCCCAAATCCCATAAATTACATAAATGTTATTTATGGGAAACTTCATTCCAGATGGTTTCCTTTGCAGTTTAGCCTCTCACTGCCCTTCGCCTCCCACACTCGGCCAACGGCACTCTGCCTTCCACGCAGGTGCAGCTGGCAGCTTTCTCCTTTCAGAGGGTTCACAGCTTTCTGTCAGCGGTGTGTCTCGAACTGCCGTTCACAGATCTTCAGGCTTACGAGGCAGCAACTCTACCAACTGATCCAGACCTCCTCCTACAAATGGGTCACTGGTAACAGCTCCTCGTTCTCGTTCCTTGTCAATCTCCTTCCTCCGCATTATTGTGTTTCCTCCCCATTCCTTGGTGGGCTGTACAGGACCAGGCCCTGCTGGGGGCAATATTTTCTGCTCTGCCTGTCCTGCCTCTTCTCCCCATGGAAACGTGAATTTCTCAGGCTTGCCTGAAGGGGGTGTAGTTGCCCAGCGCCTGTGTCTGATGTCGCCAGAGAGAAGCTGGACTGTGATTGGTCAGCTGCACTGGGGCACGATGGAGGTCTGGTCTGGTTACTCTCCTGGGAGGTTTTGAGTGTAAGTAGAAGTGGGGTCAGAATTCAAGACTATATTTTATTTTCCCTTGAGACCAGCATAGGGGGCAGATATGTTTGCCGGATCACGTCCAGGGCTTATGGCTGATGCCGTCTTGGACTTGGTCCAATCCCTTAAAGCAGTTCCAAGAAGGACCCAAGAATAGCCCTTGTGGAACCTGCCGATTTGCCAGCCTTATTTGGTCACCTACAGCTAACGGAGAGACAACCAGCTTCAGTCATCCTTCTCTTTAGTGACCAAACCTTAGAACGTTGTCTTCTTATGAGAAACGGCTTTGTTCAATCAGGGGTTTTATACCCAGATCTGCCAAGGGGGAAGACAGTTTTTTTTTTTTTCCAATCCCTTAAATCAAGCTCCACTTCTCATCCTGACTGGCAGCAGCTCTGCAGCGGTTCAGGCAGGGACATCTTCCAGCCCGACCTGGAGTTGGTGCCAGGGACTGATCCTGAGGGACTCATCCTGGGGTCTCCTGCATGCAAAGCTGGTTCTCTGCTGCTGAGCTGCGGCTGCTCCGGACTGGTGCGGTGCTCTAGCGAGAGCCCTGCTCAAACGGAGAGAAGGCAGGTGAGGGACACATCCTTTCTCTAGAAATAGAACACAGCATCTCGGGATTTAGGGTTATAAAATTATTCAATTTATAATTATCAACTTGTAAAAATATGCCAGCAAAATCAGTAAAAACACACAAAATCTCATGTAAAAATTGCTAAAAAACACAAGATCCAGGTAAAATCACTTAAAATCACCAGATAAAATTACAAAGGAGACTTTTAAAAACTGTAGGCATGACGTTTCGTTTACTATTCCGTAAACTTTATCAAATGCAGGAAGCCTAAGTAGGCAAGAAGATGTTAACAGCCTCATCGCAATCTTGCCACTTAAAAAGAATTTTTGGTGCGTATCTTACTAGCACAATTCACACTGGAAATCAAGCACTGTAATTGACCTTATTCTGCTGCCACCTAGTGGCGGCCTAGAAACTAGCACAAATAACGTTCTCACAGTGTACGTTCTCTTCCATCCTTTCTCTGCTTGCCTAACTTCCCAGTCCCTGTGCAGCAAGGGAATTGCTGGGGGAGGGAAACAGTTGGCCTTCTGGTTGAGGCTTCCTTTCTGTGTGCTGAGAGGTGGATGAAAGAAACGTGGTGGCTGGTTTCACCTGCACAGCTATATTTCCCGCAGGTGATTCAGTTCAGGTTTCAAGAGCAGGGAGCTTCTACTCGTGTAAACCAGACCGATACTTTGGGGTCCATGAAGCTCTTTCTGCGGCACATTCCTGTGTGTGAGTCTAAAGAGCTCACCTCTTCCCTGTCACGCTCCCTGCCCTTTTGGGGTGGGAGGGCAGCCTCAAGTCAGGTCTCTTAGGAAACCTTTGACATTTTTATAGACAGAAATACAGTGGAACCTTGGATTACAAGCATAATTCGTTCCGGAAACATGCTTGTAATCCAAAGCGCTCTTATATGAAAGCGAATTTCCCCATATGAAATAATGGGAACTCAGATGATTCGTTCCACAACCATTGAATCATATAAGAATGATTACAGTAATACAAAATACAGCACAGTATAAAGTACATACTGTACTGAAAAATAAAACAGTAACCTGCCCCTGGCCAGCATTTCTGTCCATTTTCTGGGGCTGTTTTGGGTTTGGGGAATATTTTCCTGAACAACAAATCGTCCCTGAAAATGCTGGTCAGTTTGAGGGAGTTTTGAGAGGCTTACTGGTGTTGGTGTTTGGCTTTCTCTTTCTTTAAATTCAAAGCTCCTGACGTGCGAGGCAGACGAGGAAAAGGGGGCTGGAGGCAGGCGCCTGGTGGCGGTGGCAGCAGCAACAGCAGCGGCCATCCCCGCCCCCTTTCGAAGCTGCCTTTTCATGGCCCCCTCTGCCATGGTACCTGAATTGCGGGGAGAGGGGAGTCCTCGAGTTACCGGCGGCGAGGAATCACCTCTCTCTTTTCCACCAGCCGGCCAAGAGCTTGCGGCAGTGCGGGGCGCAAGAACAGTGGGCCGCAACAAGCACAGTGGAAAGGTGGTCGGAAAAGCGCTCAAGCTCCTGAGTGCCTTTCCTTTCCTCGACGATGCTACCGTGGCCGTCGCTGATGCTGCCTCACTCGGGGAGGGGGGTGTTGACTGAGGGCAGGTGCTTTGGTGTGAAGGGAGGTGACAGGCAGTTTGATCTGGCAGCCTCCCTGAAGGCAGCAGCAGGGAACGCGCCAGAGCGCAGCAGGAGTTGACTGAGGGCAGGTGCTTTGGTGTGAAGGGAGGGAGGCGACGGACAGTTTCATCCTTGATACGGCGGCCTTCCCGAAGGCGGCAGCAGCAGGAAGCTGTAGTGAGTGAGAGGCGAATGCTGGCAACGGCAGGATTGCGTTGAGTGCTCGTGTTGCAAGACCTCGCTCATTTATCAAGGCAAAATGTATTAAAACTTTTTGCTCGTCTTGCGAAACACTCCCAGACTGAGTTACTCGTAATCCAAGGTTCCACTGTAACTCCTCTCCTTGTTTCCTTCTCAGAGGAATGTCCCAAACCTGCCTTCATTTCCCAGCTGGAAGAAGGGGAGTCTGCATTATCCCAGGATCCCCAGGAAGAAGACAAGTTGGCAGGTAACGATGCTTCTGCACAGTCCTGCGTAGCGCAGCAGTAGCTTCGGACTAGAGTGTGCTGGGATGAACAGGGAGGAGAGCAGTGATGTTTTGCAATTCCTGGGTTCCACTGAGTGCTTTTTGACTTACGCCGCCTCTGAAGACAGGGCAATTTGAGGACACCATCCAAATCATGACCAGGATCTCAGTGGGACATTTGGTTTGACATATCGCCTCCCCTCTCCATCACACTCCTGTCCTTCCCCCCCATTTTAGCTTGACACTGGTGGAGATGTGCCCATTTCGTGGATGTGGTGGCATAGCATTTGACTGACGTATCTGTCCAGCATCGTGGTTTCTTTGGTATCAGGGCACTTTGTCAGTGTTGTGATGCTCTGTCTAGGGTCACTGGAGCGGCAGAATGTATACCGCAGGTTGCGGTAACTATGCTCAGAGACCACGTTGGGGGATAAGGCGCAATAGCACGTATATTGATCACAAGACAGACATCCACATGTTCTGTTTAAGTCTGCTGAACCAAAAGGATCAGATTATTAGGCAGATTCAACCTGATATTCTTAGCCAATCAATATACCAAATTGGATTACTGACTATTGTGCTCAAGAACATGAACAGGCATATCTCTATGCAAAACAGCTGGCGTAGGTATTGGAGGCCAGGCAGCCTACAGAGAGGTAAAGAAAGAAAGCAGTTGTTTACTTACTTCTCCTGGGCTGACTGGTCGCCTCCCCCCACCATACCAGGCAATACATGCTCTGGGCTCGCGGGGAATAGGATTGGGCCAGAAGACACCTGAGAGCAGAAGAGATGGCAAGGCAGTCTCATTTCATTCCATGCTTGTTGGAACAAAAACATTTGACCAAGATAACGACTCAGCAAGGAGGGGACCCAACGAGCCTCCAGGGGGAAGGAGGTTCAGCAGGGAGTCGAACTTCCGAAGGGGGAGAAACAGGAAGTAGATGCCGACTGTGATTGGGGAGCAGATTCATGCGACGAGGATCGGTCCCTGGCACTTCCTGGTTTCGAGCTGTTCAGGGCTTGACAAGTCATAAGCAGCATCTTGAAGTGAGCCTGCAGGCCACATCCTGGCAAGCGGTGCGGGTAGAATCAGAGTGGAGTCACAGGCTGGGCGTTTCTTGTGTGCACATTGGCACCTCGCCACAGTTCCCTCCATAGGGAGCGAGGGATGGATGGTCCCTCCTCCCAGACTAAGTGCCTCTCCCTTTAGAAATTCAGCTCCCCCCCCACCTCCTCTGCCAGCCTGATGTGCACCCCGTCCTTCTCCAGAGGTGCTGCTCTGGGTCCCCTCCCCACCTCTGTTCTAGCAACATCTCCCTTCTGCTGTCCTTCCATCAGTGGCTTGGGGAGGTAGAGAAACGTGTCAGGAGATATTTTTTAGTGGCCTTGGATGTGGAGGACCTCCTCTGAAAGGGGCAGGCATGTGGGAGAGCTGCAAGACAATCTCCAAATGAGATTTAAAATCTCTGCAAACTGATGCTTGCCAACACACACAATAGCTCTTGCTTCGCCCACCGGCCAAGATGCTGCAGAAAGGCGTTGGCATCAGACTCTTTTTCCCGTTTTTCCTAGCACGTTTCTTTGATGCCAGGGTCCACTGCCAAGAGGGCAACAAAATGTGAGATTAAACGATGTGTAAAAAAAATGGAGCTGGTGGAAATGACACCTGATCCTCTCAATGCAGCTGAGCTCAGTGCCATTTACATGCTAGTTAAAATAGAATGAAACCGGTCATGGAAACGTCCCGCTGTACAAAAAACAGATGTTTTAGCCTTGAGCGGAACCTTTTATGGCCAGCTACGATTTTCCAGGACAAAGGATTTATAGGTAAAAAAGCCATGTATTCAACGAAAAGTCTAAAACTTGCATTAAAAACAATACCAAAATTCACTGTGCTAAAAAAGATGTTAAAAATTAGCAACAATGAGTAAAAATTTAAACAATTTTTACGCATTGTTCCTAATTTTAACATCTTTTTTAGCACAGTGAATTTTGGTATTGTTGTTTTTAATGCAAATTTTAGACTTTTGGATGAACACATGGCTTTTTTTACCTATAAATCCTTTGTCTTGCAAGATGTTTTAGCATTTTTAATAATATAAGTGAACGTTAAAGTTGCTGTTGATCTGCCTCTCTTGTGACTTCTCCAGAGAAATGCTGTTCGCCAAGTCTAAAAAAGCTACCTCCGTCCCACAACCGAGTCATGTTGCAACAGCCCAGGGAGCTACGATTCTGCTGCTTCTCCAAAACAGCTAATTCAGCCTCAGTCATTGAGCAGGGCTGCAATCCTACGCATCCTTTCCTGGGAGTGAATGCGTTGGGGTTTATTTCTGCGTGTACAAGCGTTACAAGTGTGCTTTGGAGGTACGTTTTCTCTATTGCACGTCTAATCATGATTTCTCTCTCTGTTTCAGGAAGCAACAAACAAGATAATCCACATGGGGTGTCGCCGGAAGCGAGCATGCTGAAGATAGAGGATGTGACTTTTAGAGACGAAGATGGATCAGGGAGGCAGGAGGGAAGCCCAGCACCTGCCTGGAGGACCAAATCTGTTGTCTGTCAGGGTTCTGACTTCCATGAAATCCCACTGCAACAGGAACATCCCAAAGGGAAGAGAAGGAATAAGTGTCCCTCTCATGGGGAAACGGTCAGGTCTAAAACCACAATTAATAAATGCAGCAAAATCCACACAGGGCAGAAATCATTCCAGTGCTCTGAGACGAGAAAGAGCTCAAACAAACAGGAGGGAAACCAGACAGAGAGATGGAGAAATAAATCTGATACGCATCGTGGTGGAGATTACATTGAAATCTCTGGAGACGAAGAAAAAGGAACTGGAAACTGGCAGGAAAAATGTCCAAAACGTTCAAAGATTTTCAGCAAAAAACCAGAACTTAGAACACATCAAAGAATCAACACTGGAGAGACACCATATACATGCTTGGAGTGTGGAAAAAGCTTCAGTCGAAACTCACACCTGACTACACATCAAAGGACCCACACAGGGGAGAAACCATATAAATGCTTGGAGTGTGGAAAAAGCTTCAGTGTGAACTCAAGCCTGACTACACATCAAAGAACCCACACAGGGGAGAAACCATATAAATGCTTGAAGTGTGGAAAGAGCTTCAGTGACGGATCTGGACTGACTTCGCATAAAAGAATCCACACAGGAGAGAAACCATATAAATGCTCGGAGTGTGGAAAAAGCTTCAGTGTGAGCTCAAGCCTGACTTCACATCAAAGAACCCACACAGGGGAGAAACCACATAAATGCTTGGAGTGTGGAAAGAGCTTCAGTGATGGATCTGGACTGACTTCACATCAAAGAACCCACACAGGGGAGAAACCATATAAATGTTTGGAGTGTGGAAAAAGCTTCAGTGCAGGCTCAAGCCTGACTACACATCAAAGAACCCACACAGGGGAGAAACCATATAAATGCTTGGAGTGTGGAAAAAGCTTCAGTGTGAGCTCAAGCCTGACTACACATCAAAGAACCCACACAGGGGAGAAACCATATAAATGCTTGGAGTGTGGAAAGAGCTTCAGTGACGGATCTGGACTGACTTCGCATAAAAGAATCCACACAGGAGAGAAACCATATAAATGCTTGGAATGTGGAATGAGCTTCAGTGTGAGCTCACACCTGACTTCACATCAAAGAACCCACACAGGGGAGAAACGATATAAATGCTTGGAGTGTGGAAAGAGCTTCAGTGACAGCTCAACACTGACTTCGCATCAAAGAACCCACACAGGAGAGAAACCATATAAATGTTCTGAGTGTGGAAAGAGCTTCAGACGGAGCTCACACCTGACCAAGCATCGCAGAACCCACACAGGAGAGAAACCATATAAATGCTTGGAGTGTGGAAAAAGCTTCAGTGTGAGCTCAAGCCTGACTACACATCAAAGAACCCACACAGGAGAGAAACCATATAAATGCTTGGAGTGTGGAAAGAGCTTCAGTCAGAGCTCACAACTGACTTTGCATCAAAGAACCCACATAGGACAGAAACCGTATAAATGCTTGGAGTGTGGAAAGAGCTTCAGTGATGGATCTGGACTGACTTCACATCAAAGAACCCACACAAGGGAGAAACCATATAAATGCTTGGAGTGTGGAAAGAGCTTCAGTGAGAGCTCAAGCCTGACTTCGCATCAAAGAACCCACACAGGAGAGAAACCATATAAATGCTTGGAATGTGGAAGGACCTTCAGTTGGAGCTCACAGCTGGCTTTGCATCAAATAACCCACACAGGAGAGAAACCATATAAATGCTTGGAATGTGGGATGAGCTTCAGTCAAAACTCACACCTGACTTCACATCAAAGAACCCACACAGGAGAGAAACCATATAAATGCTTGGAGTGTGGAAAAAGCTTCAGTTACTGCTCAAGCCTGACTACACATCAAAGGACCCACACAGGGGAGAAACCATATAAATGCTTGGAGTGTGGAAAAAGCTTCAGTGTGAACTCAAGCCTGACTACACATCAAAGAACCCACACAGGGGAGAAACCATATAAATGCTTGGAGTGTGGAAAGAGCTTCAGTGACGGATCTGGACTGACTTCGCATAAAAGAATCCACACAGGAGAGAAACCATATAAATGCTTGGAGTGTGCAAAAAGCTTCA
Source organism: Plestiodon gilberti rubricaudatus (assembly GCA_026170595.1). Classification (NCBI taxonomy): domain Eukaryota; kingdom Metazoa; phylum Chordata; class Lepidosauria; order Squamata; family Scincidae; genus Plestiodon; species Plestiodon gilberti. Next base: position 250,442,063 of record JANXHW010000002.1, read on the forward strand.
GTCACGGCTCAAGCCTGACTTCACATCAAAGAACGCACACAGGAGAGAAACCATATAAATGCTTGGAGTGTGGAAAGAGCTTCAGTCAGAGCTCACAACTGACTTTGCATCAAAGAACCCACACAGGACAGAAACGATATAAATGCTTGGAGTGTGGAAAGAGCTTCAGTGATGGATCTGGACTGACTTCACATCAAAGAACCCACACAGGGGAGAAACCATATAAATGCTTGGAGTGTGGAAAAAGCTTCAGTGCAGGCTCAAGCCTGACTACACATCAAAGAACCCACACAGGGGAGAAACCATATAAATGCTTGGAGTGTGGAAAAAGCTTCAGTGTGAGCTCAAGCCTGACTACACATCAAAGAACCCACACAGGGGAGAAACCATATAAATGCTTGGAGTGTGGAAAGAGCTTCAGTGACGGATCTGGACTGACTTCGCATAAAAGAATCCACACAGGAGAGAAACCATATAAATGCTTGGAATGTGGAATGAGCTTCAGTGTGAGCTCACACCTGACTTCACATCAAAGAACCCACACAGGGGAGAAACGATATAAATGCTTGGAGTGTGGAAAGAGCTTCAGTGACAGCTCAACACTGACTTCGCATCAAAGAACCCACACAGGAGAGAAACCATATAAATGTTCTGAGTGTGGAAAGAGCTTCAGACGGAGCTCACACCTGACCAAGCATCGCAGAACCCACACAGGAGAGAAACCATATAAATGCTTGGAGTGTGGAAAAAGCTTCAGTGTGAGCTCAAGCCTGACTACACATCAAAGAACCCACACAGGAGAGAAACCATATAAATGCTTGGAGTGTGGAAAGAGCTTCAGTCAGAGCTCACAACTGACTTTGCATCAAAGAACCCACATAGGACAGAAACCGTATAAATGTTTGGAGTGTGGAAGGAGCTTCAGTGATGGATCTGGACTGACTTCACATCAAAGAACCCACACAAGGGAGAAACCATATAAATGCTTGGAGTGTGGAAAGAGCTTCAGTGAGAGCTCAAGCCTGACTTCGCATCAAAGAACCCACACAGGAGAGAAACCATATAAATGCTTGGAATGTGGAAGGACCTTCAGTTGGAGCTCACAGCTGGCTTTGCATCAAATAACCCACACAGGAGAGAAACCATATAAATGCTTGGAATGTGGGATGAGCTTCAGTCGAAACTCACACCTGACTTCACATCAAAGAACCCACACAGGAGAGAAACCATATAAATGCTTGGAGTGTGGAAAGAGCTTCAGTTGGAGCTCAGTACTGACTTTGCATAAAAGAATCCACACAGGGGAGAAACCATATAAATGCTTGGAGTGTGGAAAGAGCTTCAGTGACGGATCTGGACTGACTTTGCATAAAAGAATCCACACAGGGGAGAAACCATATAAATGCTTGGAGTGTGGAAAAAGCTTCAGTGGGAGCTCAGAACTGACCAAGCATCACAGAACCCACACAGGAGAGAAACCATATAAATGTTCTGAGTGTGGAAAGAGCTTTAGTCAGAGCTCATACCTGACTTTGCATCAAAGAACCCACACACGGGAGAAAACATAAATGCTTGGAGTGTGGAAAGAGCTTCACTGTGAACTCAAGTCTGTCTGATCATCAAACAATCCACACAGGAGAGAAACCATATACAGGTGGGCCCCCATATCCACTGATTTGCTATCCACGGTTTCAGTCATCCACGGATCATGGGGAACCCCCCCCCCCCCCAGGCTTTTACTTTTTTCCCAGTAAGCTTCGTTTCTTCCTTTAAAGAAACAGGAGAAGCAGCCTCTGGCTGCTTATTACAGGCAAGTAGAACGAGACTAAGTACTAGAGAGGCTGTGCAAGGTTAACAGAAACCTTGTAGAGCCTCTGTAGGACCCTCTTTGCAAGGTTAACAGAAACCTTGTAGAGCCTCTCTAGGACTTAGTCTTGTTCTACTTGTCTGCAATGGAGGCTGCTTCTCTGTTTGTTTTAAGGAAGAAACAAAACTTACTGAAAGAAAAATAAATAAGAGCTGGTGGGGGGGGGCAAGCATGCCTGCCTGCAGGGTAGGCAGGGTGGGAGGGGCCCTGAGGAAACCATGGAGGGAGTGTTCGCTCTTATCCACGGTTTCAAGTATCCACGGAGGGGCCTGGAACATATCCCCAGCGGATATGGGGGCCAACCTGTAAGTGTTTGGTGTGCTGAAAGAGCTTCAGTGAGAGCTCATGACTGACTTTGCATCAAAGAACCCACATGGGGGAGGCTAGTCTTCGGCTAGTCTTCTGGGAGCCATTGGCAAGGCCCATGAGAGGGTAGTAAGGGGGTTATTGGTAGGGCCCATGAGAGGGTAGTAAGGGGGTTACCGGGCCCAGGGTCTAAAAGGGGGTCTGGGAGGCAAAGGAGGGGGCTCAGAAATTTCCCCATCTGCGGGAGGCTTGCGCTGCACGTACACTCGCTCTGTAGCAAAAATATGGACCCTGCTGCACGCAGTACTCGCTGGCTCCAGCAACAGCCCTCTGGTCCTGGCCTCCAAGTCCCACAAGGCAAAGCGGCGCAGCGCTGCTGTAGGGGCCTGTACTCGGTGAGGGAGGGGTGTGAGCTCTGTCCCTTTGGCTGCTGTGGTTTCTGGAAGCGTTAATGGCCCAGCACACGAAGTGGGCCTGCTGCCGAGCTGCGAGGGAGGGGCAGGAGCTCTGTCCCTGGCCTGACTAAAATAGTAAGTTGATCTGTATTCTGAATTCTTAGCATAAACAAAGTTGTTCAAATCAAATGTGCCGTCTTATCACTGATCCACTTATTTTATTTAGTTTCAGTACTGCTGGAAATTAAAATTATGTGCACAATATCCTTGAGAATTGACTTCAAAATTTTTTACTGGTACTCAAAAGAACAATGGCAACATTAATTTATAGGAGAGAATATTAAATCTGATGAAAATATTACACATGAAACCTGGTTTTCAGTGAATTCAAAGAAATTACATGCATATCAATATTGAGTGGAAATTAGGAACGTCCAGTTTATACTTATAGAGATTAAAATGCTGCACAAATAACGCATTACAGTTCTCATCTTCCCTGTAACCCATTTTCTCCCTCTCTCACAACACCAGAGGTCATTCAGTGACAGTGATTGGTGGGAGGTTTAGGATAGACAAGAGGTATTTCCGCAGACCAAGTGCATACTTAGCCTGTGGAATTCATTGCCACAAGGGATAGAAATGGTCAGTTTAGGACAGTTTTAAAAGGGTTGTCACCCATGGGGCCCTGGCAGGCTCTGATGGCAAACCACGGGCCTGAGTACGCTAGGCAATGAGCTCATTGCTGGGCCTCGTTGACTTTGCTGAGTGGGATGTTGCCACAGCTGTGAGAGGCAGCGCAGCTGATGGCGATCAAACAGGATGAGGGTCGGGCACTGGTACGAGCCCATGGGACGGGTTGGAGGCGGTATAGGAGAGGAAGGAGTGAGAGGCAGGGGGAGATCAGAGAGGTGGAGCAAAGACAGGAAGAGTGAGGCAGAGAAGCCGGAGGAAGTAGACTAGCTGGGAAGGTGTGGAATGCAGAAGTGAGGGAAGATGCTGGGGTCCATGCTGAGGGGGATGCAGGGAGAGACAAAGGAGAAGAGAATCGGGGAGGGGGTTGCAAAATCAGGTCGCGACTCAAAGTGGGTTCCGACCCAATCTGAGAAACACTGAAATAGGCTGCATTCATCTACACTGGTGCTCTCATCATCCAACTAATTATCCAACAATTAAGCTTCAACATTGAAGGATGAATCTATTGCAGCATTTCTCAAACTGTGGGTCGGGACCCACTTGGTGGGTCCGATCTGATTTCTGGGTCCCACAGAGCCTCCAATAAAAACAGGGTGATGGAAAGATTAGATAACTAATTCCCTCAAAGCTTGAGGAAATTAGTTATCTAATCAGATAGCTGCTAATCGCCCTGCAAAGAGCTGAGCTTCTGCAGTTTGCAAACTTGTATAAATACAGCATATAGCGAGATACAGCATTGGACAGATCCATGGAGGAAAGGTCAAAAGCCTCCTGGCTTGCAATTTCCGACTACCAATGACAAGCGCTTGGGCCTCTTTGGTCTGGAAAATGATTGAGCCATATAAAATTATGGATAGAGTATAGACGAAAGTTCTTTTCCCTCTTGCTCAACACCACCAGCATGGGACATGCACAATCCAAAACCTGGGGAGCTGCACTAAAATTGAGTGGAAAAAAGTTAGAACAGACAGCAGAAAACCTGTTATTCACCCAGCACGCAATTAATCTGTGGAACTCCCTGCCACAGGATGTGGCACCTGGCCTATATAGGTGCCTTTACAAGGGGATTGGATAGATACATGGAGGAAAATTGGTTCTAGAAATATGCTCTCTCTGCGTGTCAGGTGCAAGGGTGTGGCACGAGGACATAGGTATCCCACTGACACGTGTGCTCCCTGAGGCATCGGGGGGGGGGGCACTGCGAAATACACAACACTGGACTAGGTGGGCCCTTGTCCGGATCCCGCAGGGCTCTCCTTATGCTTGGTCAGGGATATACCATGTGTGTGCCTACCTTAGGGAGCCTGGTCCCTATCCCACCACATCTTTTCCTTGCCAAGCGCTTCAAGCCTCACAACATCCTGCACAGGTGGAGTGCTGCTGCTTTTTTATGCTTCTGTTTCAATTGTAATTTGATGTGTTTTTATTAATTTTAGATGATGTTTTTACTAGCTTTTGTGGATTGTTTTTATTGTTTTAAATGTGATTATTTGTTGTATTTGTTGTATTTTTATTCCATGTTGTGAGCCGCCTTGGGTCCCTTCGGGGAGAAAGGCGGGGTAAAAATATTGTAACTAACTAACTAAATAAATGGGGAGACCAATGTCAGCAAGCGGCGGTTCCTCAGATGACACTACCCAAAGCCACTTGCGGGGCGGGGGGTGGTGCCTGGGCGCCCAATCCCCCACATTCTGCTACCTTTGGGCCTGGCCGCCTCTGTTGCCTCGCACTGTAGCTGTTTCTCGATGGCTTCCTCCGACCTAGAAAAAACCTATAAAAACCTTTTCTGAGGGCAAGGGCCTGCCCTCTTGCCCTCAGGAGGGTCTGCGCATGTGCGAAAATCTTAAAAGTTCGTGTTTTAACGCAAGCGCATTGGGCCTCTTTTTAGAAGGCCCTGGAGTGCCGGCCGGGCCGGACGCTCCCTGGCCAGCTCCTGGAGGGTGATGAGTCGGGAGGGGGTGAGTTGGGGTGGTGGTGACGCGCGTCGCCCGCTCTGGGGTGACGCGCGTCGCAGTGACGCCCACCACGTGGAGCGCTAAATTAGCGCTGCTAATCCAGTCAGGGAGCCAACCTAGCCAGGGCACCGCCAATTCCTGGCTGAAAGCTGATGTCTGCGCTCAGCGGGAGGCTGCTACACAGAGCAGAGGCCTCAGGCCTCCCAGGACCACCCCAGATGCGGGCCGGGTTCACATTATACGAATCCAGGCGCGTCACGGAGATGCACAGAGCTCTTGGACAGCATTTCGGAAGCAAGTGGAGCAGCTTCACTCTCGTACAAGATGGTGAAAGCCATCTTTTGAGGGGGCGGGTTCGCGGAGCTTGGGGGGCTGGTTTGCGGAGCTACTGCAGCCACCAATCGCATGAGAGGGAGAGGAGCCATGCCATACCAATCAGAACTACTTCCAATCTGTAAGCTGTGCTTTCTTAAGAAGGTGGGACAGCAGGAGGGACAACAGGCGGGAAGACACTCCCCAGCTCCAAGCATGTAGGCAGGGACATCCTGGATTCATGTACTTTGAATCCGACGAGCTCCACTGCACCGCTCCGCAGTCCTGTTAAACGCGGCGGCAAGTAGGTGGTAAGCACCAGGCCATTGGGGAAGGGAGGTGTGGGCTGCTCTTTCTGAGAGCGCAGCCAACAACCCGGGTTTCCTCGATTAGGGCTGATTCACACTACACGACTCCAGGTAGGGATGCGCCTGCCTACGCGCTTGGAGCTGGGGAGTGTCTTCCTGCCTGTTGTCCCTCCTGCTGTCCTGCCTTCTTAAGAAAGCGCAGCTGTGATTGGGTAAACAGAGGTGCGCTCCAATTGGCCGAAAAGCTTGCAGCCTCGCTGTGACCCTGCTTCTTTGACCCTGCGCCTTTTCCTCTCTCGGAAGTTCAGTTCCCTCCTCGCTCGCTCTTCTGTGCTCCTCGCGCTCTCTCCTCGCTATCCTAGCATACAGGGAACTGAAGATTTGGTGGTGGCAGTGATTCCCAGCTCTTGGCGGAAAGTTGATTGCTTCCCGCCATTCTGGTTTTCTCTCTCCTCGTCCTGTTTTCCCAGACTTCCTTTCGGAATAAACCGTGAAATAAACCTCCACGCCGATTGGAGGTTGTTCTGATTGGCATGCAGCCACTCTCCTCCCCCTCTCCTCCGATTGGTAGGCTGCAGTAGCTCCGAAGCCCCAGCTCTGCGAAGCCCGCCCCCTCAAAAGATGAGGGGAAACCATTTTTCCAGCTTCTGCATTGCGGAGCTCGCAGCTGCTCCGCTTGCTTCCGAAATGCTGTCAAAGAGCTCCGCGCATCTCCGTAACGCGCCGGGATTCGTGTAGTGTGAATCCAGCCTTACCTGGGCCACCGAGCGCGGCGACCATGCAGGCATCGCTTTGACTACTTGGACTCCTCCTCCTCACGGCCCCCCCCCACGGCAAGCGAGGGAGGTCCCCCACCGAGCTCCCTGTTGAATGCTGCTGCTCCACAGTCCTGATAAGCACAGCCAGCAGGCGCCGTTAAGGGGAAGGAGTGGAGGTGCGTGTGGGCTCTGTCCGAGCGCGCAGCCAAACCCAGGTTTCTTCGATTGCAGCTTGGGCAGCCGAGCACCTGGCCCTTAAAGGAAGGGGTGGGGAGAGAGGTGTGCGAGCGCCCCGCAGGAGCCCCGGCAGCCGAGCGCTCGGGTTAACAAAGGGGGGCAAGGGGCAGGGGCGTAGGCTGATATGGGGCCCTGGGGCAGTGGGCCCCAGGGCGTAAGGGCGGAGAGGCTCCTGGGGGGGGCGTAGAGGGCCTCTGGAGGGGCGGGAGACATCCTAGGTTTCGGTTTTTTCTTTTGTTTTTTCCTGTTTTTTTCCGGGTTTTTTAAAGGTTTTTTTTAGAAGTAACGGGGCTTTGTAGTTTCCCCCCCCCTTGCATTGCAGCCTTGCCTAGCAGCCCAGTAGTCCTGATTCACCCCCCCAGAGGGCATTAAGGGGCAATACACTTTCAAGTTTATTCTGCAGAGCAAAATTCACAAAATTGATGTTTGGAACACTTTCAAGTTTATTCTGCAGAGCAAAATTCACATCATTATGAATGCCTCATCATGTGTGCTGCTGGAAATGGAGACAGGAGGTACAAAGTGGACAAGGAGGCTTCCAAACTGAAATCAAAAAATCCCAAAAATTTGCTGCGCGGCTGCGCTGTGGGGCGTAAAGGATTACGGCCGCGCGTTTTTATGGGGGGGGCGTCAAGGGTTTGGGCCCCGGATCAAAAATGGTCTGGCTCCTCCTCTGGGTGGAAATGCGGGAGGGTGAATCGGCCCCCAGACCCAGCTGCCAAAGAGGCGGAGCGCGCCCCGGACCGAAGCGAGATGCCAGCAATCTGCGCGCAGGATAAACCGGCTAAATAGAAAGGAAGCCCTGGGCTTAAGGTAAGCCGGAGCTGGGAGCGAGATCCTCGTGCTTCTCCTTCAGAGCGAGCGTCTCGCCCTTCAAGCACGTGCTGGAAATGGCGCCGGCCACACTGTCGCTCCTGCAGAATAGTATGCGCCCTTCTTCGCCCACAGCCAATCCTGCCTGGGCAGAGGCCCCACACTTGTGCGGGGGGGGGAGCGTCGCAAACTAAAACCGCTCTCAGCATACGCTTCAGCGGTGCGTCATTCTTGCGAGAGGCGCTTTAAGGGTTAAAAGCGGCGATTGAAGATGCCTGGGGGGAGGGATGGGGGAAAGTCACTTCCTGCTCCTCCCCCCCCTTTCCTTTTCTTCTCTCAGCCACGTTTGTGGGTTCAGGTCAGGAGCCTCATTCCGGATCTGGCGGTGAGTCCAAAGCCAGCGGGGGGGGGGGGTTGAGAAAGGGGAGTCGCGGAGCTGTAGCGGGTGGAGCGGGAAAGTGGGGTGGGAGAGAAGCCCAGCCTCACAGTCCAGTCTGTGGGAGGGAATACGGGAGGTTACGCGAATTCGTTTTCAGGGCCCCGCCACCCTCTGCAGAGTGAGAGCTTCTGCCCCCTCTCCTCCCCGTTCGCCCCCTGGCCCAGGTGCTTGTATTGGCCATGTGCTCCCATCTGGCATGATCAGGAAGAAGCACAGACACACCTGGCATCTCATCACCCCGGGGCTCAGGATTTGCCAGCTACCCCAGAGCCTCCTCAGATGCTCAGGCTGTGCCCCCTGCCCAGCTGCTGTGGAGGCAGCAACATCTGTCTTGCGAGAAAGGTCCACATCTGGCCACCTGCATCCGATTCAATTAGGGTCGTGGGGATGTTCTGGAGGGTTGGAGGAAGCCGTGGCATCGTGATCACGGCGCTTGCCGCTTCACAGGAGCCTGGAGACTCCAGAGCACACACACTTCTCGCTTTCCCCCTTCACTTTCATGCCCTTTCCACCCTCTTTTTAGCGCTCTTCTTAAAGCTCCTCCGCCCTCTCGGTTTAGCTCTCCTCTTTTCCTCCCAATAAGGCTCACTGACCACCTTCCTTCCCTCTCCTGTGCACAAGCTTCAGGAGCCACGATCCCTTTGCCTTCTGCACTCCCTCCTCCCTGCCCATGCCAGGGCGACTCTAACCCACATTTGCGACTGTACAGCGACGAGATATGAAGGAGACGTCTCTACTTTCAGCAGATGTGTAAAAGCAGGAATTTCAGATGCCTAACATATTGGAAATATGATTAAATTCACAGCCCAATCCTAAGGTACCATTACGCCGCCTGAACTAGTGTTCCGGAGGTGTAAGCCGCTTTAGAGCGGTCACAAACGTAACTCCTCATCGGATGCAGCCTGGTTTACGCTGCAAGCAGCATGCAACTGTGTCGGCCCACTGAAGGATCTGTCGCGTCCCCCGGCACCAGTACGTCAGTGCGGGTGACAGGATGGAGGCAGAGGGTGGCCGGAATGGGGCAGGGAGGAGGGTGGATTGCATCTGGTAAGGGGGAGGGTTTGATGGCAGTGGCATGTGCCAAATCCTAACCCCTCTTGATCCCCCAACCCGGGTCCGCATGAGTAGACCAACGAGTAGACCTGTCCTGGGTCTATGTTCTCTTACCCAAAGGAAACCTCCAGGACTGCCCACCCCCGCAGGATGCAGCGCGTACTCCGGCAGCGTGGCTGCATCGATGGGGAGGGAGAAGGACAGGATTGGGCCCTACAGGACATGGAAAAGAAGTGCTTACTTATATAGCCAGGGTATACAAGTGGTCTAATGTTGATGAATATATTGCAGGGAAATGCCCAGTTCCTCCCACTTCATTTCCCCTTCCAGGCTGTGCAGAGAAGGGCAGGGATGTGGTGGAGAAATGATTTCTGAGGAGTGGATGATTCCTTTTGTCAGGGGCTGCTGTCCTTGGAGGAGGTGACTGTCTGTGCGCTTCATGGAGGACGAGTGGCCTGCGCTGGATCCAAGCCAGAAGGCTCTGTGCCGGGATGTCATGCTGGAGAATCGCGGGATCGTGGCCTCTCTGGGTAAAGATGCCCTTTCTTCCTGGTCGGACGGGCCAAAATCTTGAACTGTCTTCTTGTCTCTCCCTGTCCAGATTGCACCATAGCCATGGGGCGTGTGGGCTGGAACATGTGCCTGGAACATGGGTCCGCTGTGCCTCACTGCTACAATGCTGAGCTTGGCCTGACTGATGCCCACTTGGAAGACGGAGAGCAGGATATACATTCCTACAGAAAGGGCAGAAAAGTACCAAGTCTCCTTGGGGAGATGCCAGGCCTGCCCAGATGGGTCGCTTGTAACTGCTCCTCGTTCTCACTCCTTGTCACTCTCCTTCCTCTGCATTACTGTGTTTCCTCCCCATTCATTGGTGGGCTGTACTGGACCAGGCCCTGCCAGAGCCATCGCCGGAGGGGGGGGGGGGAGTACTGTAAGTTTGGCACCGTTCTAACGGGAGTCTCCTGCCCGTTGCCTTCGCCGCATGGAATGGCTCCAACGGCAAGGGGGCTGGGCCACCTCGTGCCGGGGCGTGAACGGGGATTAGAACAGTGCGGAACGTACAGTGCCAACCCCACCCCAGCAACGCCTTTGGGCCCTGCTGGGGGGGGGGGATATTTTCTGGTTTGCCTTTCCTGCCTCTTTTCCCCATGATGAATTTCTCAGGCTTGCCTGAAGGGGGTGTGGTTGCCCAGTGCCTGTGCCTGATGTCGCCAGAGAGAGGCTGGTCTGTGATAGGCAAATTGCCCTGGGGCATGATGGAGATCTGGTCTAGTTACTCACCTGGGAGGTTTTGAGTGTAAGTAGAAGTGGGCTCAGAATTCAAGATTATATTTTATTTTCTGTTGAGACCGGCATAGGAGGCACATCGGATCACCTCCAGGACTTATGGCTGATGCCATTTTGGACTTGGTCTGTATGGCACCAAGAAAGCCAGAAGGACATTAGATAGCCCTTATGGAACCTGCCGATTTGCCAGCCTTATTTGGTCACCTAAGCCTGTTGGAGAGACAAACAACTTAACAGCGCAATTCTATCCAACTTTCCCACCGGTGCAGCCAGCGGGGGACGGCAAAACGGGAGGCTCCGGAATGGAAAGGGAATTGAAATCCCCATCAAAGGGAATTTAAATCCCCCCTCCCCTCCAAAGCCTCCTGCCCTGCCCTCCCCCGCTGGCTAAACAGGTGGGGGGAAGTTGGATAGTATTGTACTGTATATCTCCCTTCTCTTGGTTTTCTTTAGTGACCTAATCTGAGAACGTTGTCTTCTTATGAGAAATGGCTTTGTTCAATAAGGGGTTTTATACCCAGATCCGCCAAGGGGGAAGACAGGTTTTTTTTCCAATCCCTTAAATCAGCTCCACTTCCCATCCTGACTGGCAGCAGCTCTGCAGCGGTTCAGGCAGGGACATCATCCAGCCCGACCTGGAGTTGGTGCCAGGGACTGATCCTGAGGGACTGATCCTGGGGTCTCCTGCATGCAAAGCTGGTTCTCTGCTGCTGAGCTCCGGACTGGTGCGGTGCTCTAGCGAGAGCCCTGCTCAGAGGGAGAGAAGGCAGGTGAGGGACACATCCTTTCTCTGCTTGCCTAACTTCCCAGTCCCTGTGCAGCGAGGGAACTGCTGGGGGAGGGAAACAGTTGGCCTTCTGGTTGAGGCTTCCTTTCTGTGTGCTGAGAGGTGAATGAAAGAAACGTGGTGGCTGGTTTCACCTGCACAGCTATATTTCCCGCAGGTGATTCAGTTCAGGTTTCAAGAGCAGGGAGCTTCTACTCGTGTAAACCAGACCGATACTTTGGGGTCCATGAAGCTCTTTCTGTGGCACATTCATGTGTGTGAGTTTAAAGAGCTCACCTCTTCCCTGTCACACTCCCTGCCCTTTTGGGGTGGGAGGGCAGCCTCAAGTCAGGTCTCTTAGGAGACGCTTGACCTTTTATAGACAGAAGTAACTCCTCTCCTTGTTTCCTTCTCAGAGGAATTTCCCAAACCTGCCTTCATTTCCCAGCTGGAAGAAGGGGAGTCTGCATTATCCCAGGATCCCCAGGAAGAAGACAAGTTGGCAGGTAACTTGCTTCTGCACAGTCCTGTGTAGCGCAGCAGTAGCTTCTGACTAGAGTATGCTGGGATGAACAGGGAGGAGGCGTTTTGCCCTCCTGTGGTTCTGCTGAGTGCTTCTTGACACCATCTGAATTATGTCCGGGGTCTCAGTGGGACATTTGGTTTGACCTATCGCCTCCCCTCTTCATCGCACTCCTGTCCTTCCCCCATTGTAGCTCTACACTGATGGAATTGTGCCAATAGCGGCATAGCGTTTGGCTGAAATATCTGCCCAGAATCGTGGTTTCGTTGGTGTCGGGGAACTTTGTCAAAGATGTGCTGCTCAGCAGTAGCGTAACAAGAGTTTTTTGCACCTGGTTTGGGGGGGATTTGGCGCCCCTAGGGAACTCGCTTTTTACACCAAAAATCGGCATTCCTCCGGGGGGAGGCGACCCAGCGGGACCCTGCACCGTTGCCATAGTGTTAAACAGCTCCAAAAGTTCTGATCTCTCCCGCCGCCGCTCTCACCGCATGCAAGTCTGAGGAAATCCGCTTGCACCGCGCTGAGCCTCCGCTGCCAGCAGCCCTTCGAGCGACGGCTCCAAAGTTCCCAGCCCCTTAACCTCCTTTGCAGACACCCTGATCTCAGTTGCTCCAGGCACGCTGGAGAAGACGATCCAAGCTTGGCAAGCGCGCCACGCGGGGCTTGGCGAAACTGTGAGCCTCATGCAGCCAGGAGCCTTGAAAGCAGACTCTCCAACGGGGGCATCGGTTTGCTATCGTCCAGCACTCTTTCCCGAGTCCCGTTGGTCACCTCCTGCGCGCTTTGCAAGTAAACCTGGCTGACTAGGGCTTGTCCTGTGCCCGTTATGTTTGGGGGAGCTTATAGAAACTCCCAAGCCTGCCGGCGGCGCGAAGTTCCGCTGAAGGAGTCCGGCGGCGGCGGAGAATTGAAGGCACACTCACTCACTCACTCACTTCCGCTGAAGCCTGAACTGAATCAGTTCAGCCTTCAGCGGAAGTGTGTGTGTGTGTGTGTGTGTGTGTGTGTGTGTGTGTGTGTGTGTGTGTGTGTGTGTGAGAGAAGGCTCACCTCCGAGAGAGAGGTCCTTTGGGGTGAGGTGAGCCTTCTCTCCCAGTAATGTAACGAAGGTGGAGCGCCCCGCAGCAGGCAGCGCCTGGTTCATCTGAACCACGCGCTCCACCGTAGTTGCATTACTGCTGCTCAGCCTGGGGTCACTGGAGCGGCAGAATTATACCACAGGTTGTGGGAATTATGCTCAGAGACCAAGTTGGGGGACACGGCGCAGCACCACATATATTGGTCACAAGGCTGACGTCCACAGGTTGCGTTAAGTTTGCTGGACCCAAAGGATCAGATTGTTAGGCAGATTCAACCCGGTATTCTTAGCCAATCAATACACCAAGTTGGATTACTGAGTTCATTTATATTTAAGTATATTATATATACAGTAATATATATATACAGGATATTCTTACAGGATATTTATATTTAAATATATTATATATACCTGTACTTTATTATATAGAGTTCTTCATTAGGCAAGAAGTTGTACAGGAGTATCTCTACTCAAAATCTGTACAAAGAATGCATGCACAAAGTAAGACTATTATACCATTCAATGTCATATGTCAGACGATCATCCCACCATCTCCCAATGTTTGTGAATCAAGAAAGGAACAGCACCTTCTTCTTATCTATGTATACATACTGCCTTTATCCTTGGCAAAGCAGATAAACTATTCTTGGATGACCTGGGACTTTCCGGTCTCTTTGCCCTTATTCTTGCAGTTTCAGCAATTCAGTTTTCAGGCTTATTCCCCCATTATGTGCCGCATCCCCCGCTATACAGAATTAGATTGCTGATGTCTCACCATTATTGCCAGCGTAAGCAGTTGATTTAAAGTTAATGTCCATTTATGTGTTCTGACCCCCTTCCTTGTTTGCAGACAGAGAAAGCCAAAAACAAGAGGAACATTAAACTTTGTCCGTGTAAATATGTCTTGGGAAATATGTCGCAATCCTATGTAAAGATGCGTAGCCGGCCTAATGGGCCAACCGCCGCTTCCTATTCCGTTCACGGGACAGCCCAGGAGTACCTCCCCTTCCCTGGGTGTGAGCTGGCCAGGGCGCTATTGGCCTCCTCGGATGCATGCCAGCTCTGAAGCTGGAGGCCAGGCAGCCGGGGGAGTAAGGCCGGGAAAGGACCCAGGACAGTGGTTCCTAAACGTTTTCGACTTGCAGCTCCCTTGACCTCCCTCGCTGTTAGCCGTGGCTCCCCACTACAGTGCACTTAAGAGGCAGGCACTCTTTACATGCTCAGAGGCACCCTTTCTTATATGTATGTGTATATTCCCAAAACGAGCCCTAAAGTGGATTTTCCATGCTTATGCTGAACAGCAGCGAAGCCAGGAACATGCAGGGTGGGGTTGGGATGCTGCCCTCCCTCCCTTGGCAGGCCTGGGGCACCTACCTCGTAGAGGGTACTGATGTCGTCTGCGTTAGTCCTATTCATGGGAAGAGAAACATCAAAGCATGGGAGGGAGGTCATTTCTTTTCATTGGTCATGCCTCACCCCAGTTGCAGGAGAAAGCTCCTTTGGGTAGCATCTTTGCAAGATGAAAAAAAGATTCTTATACTGTCCAGCAGTCTCCAATGGGGGGGAGGGGTTTGTCCCAGCAAATCGAGTGGGGAACTAACCTAGAGGTGGGTCAAAAAGCAGAGGGATCCTAATAATTAGTCAACCAAACAAACATAGCAGCTGCCTCCTCTTCCTCTGGCTTAAACAAGGGAGACATCTCTAAAGCTCAGTCAACAACAAGCAACGTTTCTTGCTGTTGATTGCTTTTAAGAAAGCAAACACAAAACCAAAAAGATGTTTTAAGGTGGAGAAATAATCCTCACTGCTTCAACTTGAAATTGCAGCTTGAGGTTTTCCTTTTGGCTGAAAAGCGCTTATCATGCCTCTTTTGTTATTATTCCTCTTTTGTTACTAAAGGGCATTATTTCTTTTGAGGTATTTTCAATTTTAACTCTCAGCAATTTTGAAGCTATAGACGTCTGTAGAATTGCAAGAAGCCTGGGGCTCCTACATCACACACACACACGCACGCATGCATGAATGCACCTCGCCTAGTCTCAGATAGCTCCCAAACGTTGCCTGCTTGCTACTGATGGCCAATTCCGCTGTGGAACGGGGGTCACTGTCTTATGTGTCTGTTAAATAGTCCAGGCCTGAGATTTGCCTGTTTTAAAATCTTGGAATGTGCATCTTGTTCATCTCACCGACAGGGGGCCTCCAGGTGTCCTACAGTGTCAAAGGGAAGAATACAACTAAAAGGACACAATATAAATTAATAAATCAAATATCAAATTTAGAACTAGTTACTAGTGCCCCAATCTTATTGGGAACTTATGGCAGCAGACCTTGCACTTCCCTGCATAAGTTGTAGTGTGATGCCGCAAAAGCTGCACCTCCGTCATGATACGTATAAAATGATACGTATACATCATTGAGACGTATAAAATTATGCATGGGATGGAGAGAGTGGATAGAGGGAAGTTCTTCTCCCTCTCGCACAACACCAGAACCAGGGGACATGCACTAAAATTGAGTGGAGGGAGAGTTAGAACAGACAAAAGAAAATATTTCTTTACCCAGCGTGTAATTCATCTGTGGAACTCCTTGCCACAGGATGTGGTGATGACACCTGGCCTAGATGCCTTTAAAAGGGGTTTGGACAGATTCATGGAGGAAAAGACCATCACAGGTTACAAGCCATAAGCAACCTCCTGGTTTTTAGAAGTAGGTTTTCTCTGTGCCAGGTGCAGGGGAGTGGCAGCAGGAAACGGGTTACCTTGTTGTCTTGTGTGCTCCCTGAGGCATCTGGTGGGGCCACTGTGATACAGGAAGCTGGACTAGATGGGCCTTTGGCCTTACCCAGCAGGGCTCTTCTTATGTTCTTACGTTATGTTCTTATGCTATATGGTGCTGACATTGCAAACAGCCGAAGGCTCCAGGCAAACACCAGCAGCTCGCAGACGCCCCACCAGAGTACATGTGGTGGTGGTGGGGGGACAGGAACGGTAGGACCCTAGCAGCAACGTTGCATGCCAGGATCCTATGCCCCCTACGCAAAACAGCTGGTGTAGGTCCAAGGAGACCTATTGGATGCCAGTCAGTTTATACAGAGGTAAAGAAAGCAGTTGTTTACTTCTCCTGGGCTGACTGGTCGCCTCCCCCCACCGTACCAGGCAATACATGCTCTGGGCTCGCGGGGAATAGGATTGGGCCAGAAGACACCTGAGGGCAGAAGAGACGGCAAGGCAGGAAAACTCTCAGGAAACAAGCAAGAGCATCAAAGCATTTCATTCTGCGCTTGTTGGAACAAAAACATTTGACCAAGATAACGACTCAGCACGGAGGGGGCCCAACGAGCCTCCAGGGGGAAGGAGGTTCAGCAGGGAGACGAACTTCCGAAGGGGGAGAAACAGGAAGTACCATATTTTTCGCTCCATAAGACGCAGCGGACCATAGGACGCATGTGTTTTATGGAGCTAAAAATAAGGGAAAAAATATTTTTAACTTACTGGGGCTTGTGGGGGCTTCGGTAAGACCACTCTTCTTCCTTCCTTTCTTACCTACCTAAGGGAGCACTCTTCTTCCTCCCTTACCTTACCTTCCTCCCTTACCTAAGGTTTTTGTTTTAGAGTTTGTCTGAAGAAGAGCCCTGTATATCAACATTTTATTTATTTTGGGGGAAGGGCATTTCCATTAATAAAAATTAGTTCAAAGAGAGACATCTTCTCTTTCTCTTTGGTATCTCCTAGGAACCTTCTTGCATATCAAATTTAATTAAGGGAGCCAAAATTAAAATAATGAAGATTCTTCTAATGAAGAAATATATATCATATGAACAAGTTTTATCTAACTATATAATGATATATTTTAAATATATAAATATTGCTGTAGAACCTTTTAAAACCTTGCCAAGGTGTATTTGAGGCTGCAATCCTTCACACACTTACTTAGAAGTAAGGGGCATTGAAATCAACAAAGTTGACTTCCAAGTAAATTTCACAAAGGATTGGGGCATTAGTCCTGGTTCATAATAATACTATGACCAATCTATAGTACTAGTATATAGTACAATCTATAGTATAGTTAGCTATAGTAACTGCTACTCCTCCCTGAATACATGCTTAAGATAATAGAATACAGATTAGTTACCCCTTAACATCTATTGACAATCAACATGGACAAAAGCAGTTTGAACAAAAAGCAGTTTGAAAAAAGGTGCATTTTTCACTCACAAATTGAATCAAAACAAAGATTAATGCCGCAATCCCATGCACATTTACCTAAAAGTAAATTCTACTTAAACTAAGAGGAAACTGGATTGCAAAAAAGAAAACCAAAAATCAAATGTACAGCTGCCAACACCGGCCTGCTCACCTGGCCTCTTAAGGGAAACCATACTCCAGTCGGTCTCTTTTTCGCTCCTGGGCAGGGCAGTGGAGACAGGTGTGTTGCTACGCCAGGGATGGGAGCACTTTTATAAAAAGCCTTCAGCAACTCCCAAGTTCCTCACCGCTTGCCCGCACCCTCCCCCTGCTGCTTGTACGCCAGTGTGTGGAGATGCTTTTATAAAAAGCTTTCAGCAACTCCAGCAAGCCAAGTTCCTCACCGCTTGCCCGCACCCTCCCCCTGCTGCTTGTACGCCAGTGTGTGGAGATGCCTGGCCCCCGTGTGTGGAGACCTGGCTTTGGTCGGAGGAGAGCCAGGCACCTTGCGGCATGACGAGAAGGAGGCGGAGCACCGCACGCTCCCTCGGGTGCTGCTAGGGGCGGTTAAGCAAATCACTCGAGACAAGAGGCCCATTGGCACATGGCTCTGCGGGGAGGAAACGTGCGTAGAGGCTTCCTCCCGGCGACCCCGCCTGTCTTGGGGGCCCTGGAGACGGAGTTCATGTCACTCACCGAAGCTGGTAGTGGTAGAAAAGTCGCTCGAGGGATCCTCGTTATTGTTGTAAAAGCCTCCACTGCCTTATTGCGTGATGATGTTGTGGCCCTAAAGTTGCTCTTCATTAATTTGAAAAGGAAAACTCCCCCAATGACGGCTTCAGGAACGGCGGGAAATTCCAAACCACCCAACAGGGAACAGGCGCTTTCCTGAGCCGAGTCCAAGTACTGTAGTTTTAAACATCAATAAGCAAGTCTGGCGATCTGGCAAGCAAGTTAGCTGAGAAGCTAACGAGGATCATGCGCAGCCAAGACCCGACAGATAAAATGGGCTCTTGGTCCGGGGCTTACGTCCGACTCCTACTAAACTTGTTAGAGCTTCCCCTTCTTATCATGCCCGCTGCTTCCCTCTCTCTCTCGCACCACTCAAAGCCCTCGCAGCAAAGACAAGGCGAGCTGACCCAATCATCGCGCAACCCTCTGCAGGCCTCCCCGATCTTCAGATCGGAGATAAAGGCTATTTTCAGCCATTTTTTCCGAAAACCGGAAATGGCTGAAAATAGCCTTAATCTCCGATCTGAAGATTGGGGAGGCCTGCAGAGGGTCGCGCAGGCCTCCCCGAAGACCCCACAAGCCCAGGTAAGTAAAAAAAAAATGTCCCCCATAAACATTCGCTCCATAAGACGCACACTTATTTCCCCCCTATTTTGGGGGGTAAAAAAGTGCGTCTTATGGAGCGAAAAATACGGTAGATGCCGACTGTGGTTGGGGAGCAGATTCATGCGACGAGGATCGGTCCCTGGCACTTCCTGGTCTCTAGCTGTTCAGGGATTGACAAGCGATCACCAGCATCTTGAAGTGAGCCTGCAGACAACATCCTGGCAAGCAGTGCAGGTAGAATAAGAGTGAAGTCCCAGGCTCCCATGCAAGGACTTGCACTGGGCGTTTCTGTGGCTTTAAGCGGTCCGGTCACATTGGCACCTCGCCATAGTTCCCTCCATAGGGTCCCATGTTCCTCTTCAGAGCTGGGGATGGATGGTCCCTCCTCCCAGACTAAGTGCCTCTCCCTTTAGAAATTCAGCTCCCCCCCCACCTCCTATGCCAGCCTGATGGGGACCCAGTACTTCTCCAGAGGTGCTGCTCTCGGTCCCCTCCCCACCTCTGTTCTAGCAACATCTCCCTTCTGCTGTCCTTCCGTCAGTGGCTTGGGGAGGTAGAGAAAGGTGGCAGGAGATCCTTTTAGTGGCTGTGGATGTGGAGGACCTCCTCTGAAAGGGGCAGGCATGTGGGAGAGCAGCAAGACCATCTCCAAATGAGACTTAAAATCTTCTCTGCAAACGTACACTTGCCAGCACCCACGATGGATTCTGCTTCGCCCACCAGCCAAGAGGCTGCACAAAGGTGGTGGCATCAGACTCTTTTCCCCCTGCACATGTTTCATGTTTCTTTCACATATTTCCCTGCATAAAACAACAGACATTTTAGCATTTTTACGAATATAAGTGAACGTTAAAGTTGCTGTAGGCCTAAGAGAATTCAGAGTGAGCCCCCCCCCCTTGTGACTTCTCATAAGAAATGTTGTCGGTTGTCCACCATGTTTGACAAAGCTGCCTCCATCCCAGGTCACGTTGCAACAGGCCAGGGAGCCACGATTGTGCTGTCTAATCATGATTTCCCTCTCTGTTCCAGGAAGCAACAGACAAGATAATGAGGAAGAGAGGAAGCCACGTGGGGTGTCGCCGGAAGCGAGCATGCTTAAGATAGAGGATGTGACTTTTAGAGACGAAGATGGATCAGGGAGTCAGGGGGGAAGCCCAGCACCTGTCTGGAGGACCAAACCTGTTGTCTGTCAGGGTTCTGACTTCCAAGAAATCCCAGTGCAACAGGAACATCCTAAAGGGAAGAGACGGAATAAGTGTCCCTTGCATGGGGAAACGGTTGGTTGTAGAACCAACATTAATAAATGCAGAAAAATCCACACAAGGCAGAAATCATTCCAGTGCTCTGAGAGGAGAAAGAGCTTCAGTAAAAGAACACACCTTCCTGCCCATAAAATGAACCACACAAGGGAGAAAGATGCACATCAAGACAGATCAGAGAATCAGGAGGGAAACCAGAGTAAGAAATGGAGAAGTACATCTGATACTCATCATGGTAGAGATTACATTGAATTCTCAGGGGATGAAGAAAAAGGAACAGGAAGCTGGCAGGAAAAATGCCCCAAAGGTTCAAAGATTTTCAGCAGAAAACCAGAACTTGGAACACATCAAAGAACCAACACCGGAGAGAAACCATATAACTGCTTGGAGTGTGGAAAAATGTTCCGTCGGAAGGATCACTT
The DNA here is from genome assembly GCA_026170595.1 of Plestiodon gilberti rubricaudatus. NCBI lineage: Eukaryota > Metazoa > Chordata > Lepidosauria > Squamata > Scincidae > Plestiodon > Plestiodon gilberti. The sequence continues at coordinate 250,462,059 of JANXHW010000002.1, forward strand.
GATTGTGCATCAAAGAATACATACAGGGGAGAAACCATATGTATGCTTGGAGTGCGGAAAGAGCTTCATTAACAGCCCAAACCTGACTTTGCATCAAAGAACCCACACAGGGGAGAAACCATATAAATGCTTTGAGTGTGGAAAGAGCTTCAGTCGGAACTCACACTGGATTAGGCATCAAAGAACCCACACAGGGGAGAAACCATATAAATGCTTCGAGTGTGGAATGAGCTTCAATACGAGCTCACACCTGACCATGCATCAAAGAACGCACACAGGAGAGAAGCCATATAAATGCTTGGAGTGTGGAAAGAACTTCATGCAGAGTGGAGATTGTACTGTCCATCAAAGAACCCACACAGGGGAGAAACCATACAAATGCTTGGAGTGTGGAAAGAGCTTCAGTAACAGCTCAGGACTGACTTTGCATCAAAGAACGCACACAGGGGAGAAACCGTATCAATGCTTGGAGTGTGGAAAGAGCTTCAGTAACAGCTCAGGACTGACTTTGCATCAAAGAACGCACACAGGGGAGAAACCGTATCAATGCTTGGAGTGTGGAAAGAGCTTCAGTAACAGCTCAGGACTGACTTTGCATCAAAGAACGCACACAGGGGAGAAACCATATAAATGCTTGGAGTGTGGAAAGAGCTTCAGTCGGAGCTCACACCTGACTTTGCATGAAAGAACCCACACAGGAGAGAAACCATATAAATGCTTGGAGTGTGGAAAGAGCTTCAGTGATGGATCTGGACTGACTTCACATAAAAGAACCCACACAGGGGAGAAACCATATCAATGCTTGGAGTGCGGAAAGAGCTTCAGTAACAGCTCAGCACTAACTTCGCATCAAAGAACGCACACTGGGGAGAAACCATATAAATGCTTGGAGTGTGGAAAGAGCTTCAGTAACAGCTCGGGACAGACTTCGCATCAAAGAACGCACACAGGGGAGAAACCATATCAATGCTTGGAGTGTGGAAAGAGCTTCAGTAACAGCTCAGGACTGACTTCGCATCAAAGCACCCACACAGGGGAGAAACCATATCAGTGCTTGGAGTGTGGAAAGAGCTTCAGTCAGAGCTCACACCTGACTTTGCATCAAAGAACCCACACAGGAGAGAAACCATATAACTGCTTGGAGTGTGGAAAAATGTTCCGTCGGAAGGATCACTTGATTGTGCATCAAAGAACCCACACAGGGGAGAAACCACATAATTGCTTTGAGTGTGGAAAGAGCTTCAACAGGAGCTCACTCCTGACTTTGCATCAAAGAACCCACACAGGGGAGAAACCATATAAATGCTTTGAGTGTGGAAAGAGCTTCAGTCGGAACTCACACTGGATTAGGCATCAAAGAACCCACACAGGGGAGAAACCATATAAATGCTTCGAGTGTGGAATGAGCTTCAGTGATGGCTCAAGCCTGACTTCGCATGAAGGAACCCACACAATAGAGAAACCATATAATTGCTTGGAGTGTGGAAAGAGCTTCAATACGAGCTCACACCTGACCTTGCATCAAAGAATGCACAAAGGAGAGAAGCCATATAAATGCTTGGAGTGTGGAAAGAACTTCAGTAGGAGCTCAACACTGACTTTGCATCAAAAAACACACACAGGGGAGAAAACATATAAATGCTTGGAGTGTGGAAAGAGCTTCATGCAGAGTGGAGATCGTACTGTCCATCAAAGAACCCACACAGGGGAGAAACCATATAAATGCTTGGAGTGTGGAAAGAGCTTCAGTAACAGCTCAGGACTGACTTCGCATCAAAGAACGCACACAGGGGAGAAACCATATCAATGCTTGGAGTGTGGAAAGAGCTTCAGTAACAGCTCAGGACTGACTTTGCATCAAAGAACGCACACTGGGGAGAAACCATATAAATGCTTGGAGTGTGGAAAGAGCTTCAGTGATGGATCTGGACTGACTTTGCATCAAAGAACGCACACAGGGGAGAAACCATATAAATGCTTGGAGTGTGGAAAGAGCTTCAGTAACAGCTCAGGACTGACTTCGCATCAAAGAACGCACACAGGGGAGAAACCATATCAATGCTTGGAGTGTGGAAAGAGCTTCAGTCGGAGCTCACACCTGACTTTGCATGAAAGAACCCACACAGGAGAGAAACCATATAAATGCTTGGAGTGTGGAAAGAGCTTCAGTGATGGATCTGGACTGACTTCACATAAAAGAACCCACACAGGGGAGAAACCATATCAATGCTTGTAGTGCGGAAAGAGCTTCAGTAACAGCTCGGGACAGACTTCGCATCAAAGAACGCACACAGGGGAGAAACCATATCAATGCTTGGAGTGTGGAAAGAGCTTCAGTAACAGCTCAGGACTGACTTCGCATCAAAGCACCCACACAGGGGAGAAACCATATCAATGCTTGGAGTGTGGAAAGAGCTTCAGTCAGAGCTCACACCTGACTTTGCATCAAAGAACCCACACAGGAGAGAAACCATATAAATGCTTGGAGTGTGGAAAGAGCTTCAGTGATGGATCTGGACTGACTTCACATCAAAGAACCCACACGGGAGAAACCATATAAATGCTTGGAGTGTGGAAAGAGCTTCAGTGATGGATCTGGACTGACTTCACATAAAAGAACCCACACAGGGGAGAAACCATATAAATGCTTCGAGTGTGGAATGAGCTTCAGTGATGGCTCAAGCCTGACTTCGCATGAAGGAACCCACACAATAGAGAAACCATATAATTGCTTGGAGTGTGGAAAGAGCTTCAATACGAGCTCACACCTGACCTTGCATCAAAGAACGCACACAGGAGAGAAGCCATATAAATGCTTGGAGTGTGGAAAGAACTTCAGTAGGAGCTCAACACTGACTTTGCATCAAAAAACACACACAGGGGAGAAAACATATAAATGCTTGGAGTGTGGAAAGAGCTTCATGCAGAGTGGAGATCGTACTGTCCATCAAAGAACCCACACGGGAGAAACCATATCAATGCTTGGAGTGCGGAAAGAGCTTCAGTAACAGCTCAGCACTAACTACGCATCAAAGAACGCACACTGGGGAGAAACCATATAAATGCTTGGAGTGCGGAAAGAGCTTCATTAACAGCCCAAACCTGACTTTGCATCAAAGAACCCACACGGGAGAAACCATATAAATGCTTTGAGTGTGGAAAGAGCTTCAGTCGGAACTCACACTGGATTAGGCATCAAAGAACCCACACAGGGGAGAAACCATATAAATGCTTCGAGTGTGGAATGAGCTTCAATACGAGCTCACACCTGACCATGCATCAAAGAACGCACACAGGAGAGAAGCCATATAAATGCTTGGAGTGTGGAAAGAACTTCAGTAGGAGCTCAACACTGACTTTGCATCAAAAAACACACACAGGGGAGAAAACATATAAATGCTTGGAGTGTGGAAAGAGCTTCATGCAGAGTGGAGATTGTACTGTCCATCAAAGAACCCACACAGGGGAGAAACCATACAAATGCTTGGAGTGTGGAAAGAGCTTCAGTAACAGCTCAGGACTGACTTTGCATCAAAGAACGCACACAGGGGAGAAACCGTATCAATGCTTGGAGTGTGGAAAGAGCTTCAGTAACAGCTCAGGACTGACTTTGCATCAAAGAACGCACACAGGGGAGAAACCGTATCAATGCTTGGAGTGTGGAAAGAGCTTCAGTAACAGCTCAGGACTGACTTTGCATCAAAGAATGCACACAGGGGAGAAACCATATAAATGCTTGGAGTGTGGAAAGAGCTTCAGTCGGAGCTCACACCTGACTTTGCATGAAAGAACCCACACAGGAGAGAAACCATATAAATGCTTGGAGTGTGGAAAGAGCTTCAGTGATGGATCTGGACTGACTTCACATAAAAGAACCCACACAGGGGAGAAACCATATCAATGCTTGGAGTGCGGAAAGAGCTTCAGTAACAGCTCAGCACTAACTTCGCATCAAAGAACGCACACTGGGGAGAAACCATATAAATGCTTGGAGTGTGGAAAGAGCTTCAGTAACAGCTCGGGACAGACTTCGCATCAAAGAACGCACACAGGGGAGAAACCATATCAATGCTTGGAGTGTGGAAAGAGCTTCAGTAACAGCTCAGGACTGACTTCGCATCAAAGCACCCACACAGGGGAGAAACCATATCAATGCTTGGAGTGTGGAAAGAGCTTCAGTCAGAGCTCACACCTGACTTTGCATCAAAGAACCCACACAGGAGAGAAACCATATAACTGCTTGGAGTGTGGAAAAATGTTCCGTCGGAAGGATCACTTGATTGTGCATCAAAGAACCCACACAGGGGAGAAACCACATAATTGCTTTGAGTGTGGAAAGAGCTTCAACAGGAGCTCACTCCTGACTTTGCATCAAAGAACCCACACAGGGGAGAAACCATATAAATGCTTTGAGTGTGGAAAGAGCTTCAGTCGGAACTCACACTGGATTAGTCATCAAAGAACCCACACAGGGGAGAAACCATATAAATGCTTCGAGTGTGGAATGAGCTTCAGTGATGGCTCAAGCCTGACTTCGCATGAAGGAACCCACACAATAGAGAAACCATATAATTGCTTGGAGTGTGGAAAGAGCTTCAATACAAGCTCACACCTGACCTTGCATCAAAGAATGCACACAGGAGAGAAGCCATATAAATGCTTGGAGTGTGGAAAGAACTTCAGTAGGAGCTCAACACTGACTTTGCATCAAAAAACACACACAGGGGAGAAAACATATAAATGCTTGGAGTGTGGAAAGAGCTTCATGCAGAGTGGAGATCGTACTGTCCATCAAAGAACCCACACAGGGGAGAAACCATATAAATGCTTGGAGTGTGGAAAGAGCTTCAGTAACAGCTCAGGACTGACTTCGCATCAAAGAACGCACACAGGGGAGAAACCATATCAATGCTTGGAGTGTGGAAAGAGCTTCAGTAACAGCTCAGCACTAACTACGCATCAAAGAACGCACACTGGGGAGAAACCATATAAATGCTTGGAGTGTGGAAAGAGCTTCAGTGATGGATCTGGACTGACTTTGCATCAAAGAACGCACACAGGGGAGAAACCATATAAATGCTTGGAGTGTGGAAAGAGCTTCAGTAACAGCTCAGGACTGACTTCGCATCAAAGAACGCACACAGGGGAGAAACCATATCAATGCTTGGAGTGTGGAAAGAGCTTCAGTCGGAGCTCACACCTGACTTTGCATGAAAGAACCCACACAGGAGAGAAACCATATAAATGCTTGGAGTGTGGAAAGAGCTTCAGTGATGGATCTGGACTGACTTCACATCAAAGAACCCACACGGGAGAAACCATATAAATGCTTGGAGTGTGGAAAGAGCTTCAGTGATGGATCTGGACTGACTTCACATAAAAGAACCCACACATGGGAGAAACCATATAAATGCTTGGAGTGTGGAAAGAGCTTCAGTTGGAGCTCAGTACTGACTTCGCATCAAAGAACCCACACAGGGGAGAAGCCATATAAATGCTTGGGAGTGTGGAAAGAGCTTCAGTCGGAACTCACACCTGACTTTGCATCAAAGAACGCACACCGGGGGGAAACCATATAAATGTTCGGAGTATGGTGAGATCTTCAGCCACAGAGCAAGCCTTGAGGCTCATCAAGCTACCCACAAATAATATTAAACTCATGAATGGTTTGAATGGGGAACAAGCTACGAATCTCCCTTCACATTAAAAAAAAATCCAGATTTAGTTTCAGTGCTGCTGGAAATTAAAATTATTTGAATTATAATATCCCTGAGAGTTCATTTCAAAAAGAGTTATTCAGAAGATCAATGGCGACCTCAACTGAGAGGAGAGAATGTTAAATCTAAGAACATAAGAAAAGCCTTGCTGGATCAGGCCAAAGGCCCATCTAGTCCAGCTTCCCAGCAGCGTCACTGTAGGGGCGGCGGAGCTCCAAGTTCCGTGGGGCTCTGACCCTCCGTTACATGACGGGAGAAAGCGGCCCCGCCCCCTCTCCTTTGGAACCATTCCGGCCGACGAAAGCAAGTGCTTTCTTTGGCCGGAATGGCTCCAATGGCGAGGGGGCGGGGCCGCTTTCTCCCGGTCGTATAAGGGGGGGTCAGAGCCCGACGGAACTTGGAGCTCCGCCTCCCCTGCAGTGATGCTGCTGCAGCTTCCTGTATCTCACAGTGGCCCCACCAGATGTCTCCGAGAGCACACGGCCAACAAGATAACCTGTTTCCTGTTGTCACTCCCTTACACCTGGCACAGAGAAAACCTACTGCTATAGCCAGGAGGTTGCTTATAGCTTGTAACCTGTGATGGTGTTTGTGTCCATGAACCTATACAAACCGCTTTTAAAGGCATCTAGACCAGGTGCCATCACCACATCCTGTGGCAAGGAGTTCCATAGATGAATTACATACTGGGTGAAGAAATATTTTCTTTTGTTCATTCTAACTCTCCCAACTCTCAATTTTGGTGCATGTCCCCTGGTTCTGGTGTTGTGCGAGAGGGAGAAGAATTTCCCTCTATCCACTCTCTCCATCCCATGCATAATTTTATAAGTCTCAATCATGTCCCCCCTCAGGTGCCTTTTTTTCAGACTGAAAAGCCCCAAACGCTGTAGCCTTTCCTCATAAGGGAGGTGCTCCAGCCCACGAATCATTTTGGTCGCTCTTTTCTGCACCTTTTCCAATTCAACTATATCCTTTTTGAGGTGTGGTGACCAGAACTGGATACAATACTGCACTATTGTTAGGGCCACAGAAATTCCATTCTTGGTGTCTAACTGCTGGCATATTATTATTGGTGAACATATTATTTCTTTGTATGCAATAATTTTACCTTTGTCCTTTCTTAATAAATCCATAAACTTTTATTGGAAAGTATTTCTCTCAGTCTCTTTGCTAAGTTAAAGGGGATGTTCTGCATTACGCTGGATTGGAAATTTCGTCGTTCTGCACCTGCGCGAACTGTGAAGACATGTGCAAGCGCAGAACGACGGAGCGCCCTATTGGGCGCTTTTCTGGAGTTCTGCCGGTCGCAGGCAGAACGGAAGGCTGAAAGGCTAAGGGAAATTCCGAATCGGCTCCGCGATACACAAGCTAAGTGGGAGAAAGCATACACACATGAAGATTCCACTAAAAAACCCCGTCACCCCCTGAAAAACCCCGGGGAGCGATTTTTAATTTTTTAAAAAAATATATATTCATTTTTATTGGGGGCGCCGAAATCTGACCCCCTTCCGTGGGGGCGCAGGTTCGTCCCTGCTCTGAAGGCCTTGCAGACCACCTGGCAGACCACAGGTTAGGAACCCCTGACTTAAAGGATCAGTGTTTGGACTGCAGCAGATATCAGGGGTGAGGGAACTTGGATGCCCCAGGATCTGACTCCATAGAAGGCAGCTTCCTGGGAAAGGTTTCAGCTTATGTTTGCAGCAGATTGTCATGGAGATGCTCACCATTGATAGATTTATAATGTGTGGGGTGTTTTCCTTTCTTTTTGAGTTTGTGTTTAGCAAATGCCTAAGTCTGCAAATTTACGACAGCATTATTCCAACGTCATAAATCAGTGGTTCCCAAACCAGGGAGGGCCACAACCCAGCTCTGGCAGTGGGGTGCGACCCACCACCTGCAGCCACTCCCACGTCGCTCCAACGTTCTGGGTGTTTACAGTCTTTGCCGCCCCCCATTTCCTTTTGCATTTTGCGCATGTGCATGATGTTTTCCTGTCCTAGGGGAATGTTTTCCTGTCCCTCCTGACTGAAGGGTAAGCGAGAACTGCAGCTTGTGCTGAAAGGGTGTTGAGAGATGGCAGAAATTTGGATTAGTAGAAAAGGGGTTATTTAAGAGGGCTGCCTTCTGAATGTTTTCTCCTATGCTCCAGTCTGCAGTGTACATTTGCTATAGAATGACTGTTCAGATACAGAAGTTACTTTTTGTTTAATTAAGCAGTTTAAACAGCCTAAATTTAGACTATCACCCTTCCACCCCAACATCAACCCATGATCCAACCTTGTACAAACTAACAAGGGCAGGCTGACGGAGCAACGCCTTGTCTCTCCAGCCAGAAGTCTAGAAGGTTGGAACATGACATAGGGCTTGTTTCTGTTGCTGAGCATGCTTGGGAGCATTAGGTGGGGAATTCTGAGAACTATGTGCTAGTTGCAAGGATCCCGTCTTGCATGTGCAGAGTTTTATGGTTTATGTTGTTGAGGCAGGTGCTCAGGAGGGTCTGCTTCTCTTTTACGAATAGCAAAGAAGATGGAAAAAAGGGAATTGCAACTCATTTGTGCTTTCTGTGTCTACCACCATTCTGCCCACAGCTCGGACTCTTCAGAGCTAGCTTCTGCTTTCCTCTCACTCTCGGCTAACACATCATCTTTCTCTGAAACTATGCAGGCAACAGTTTCTGTTCCATTCCCCGCTGCCCAACTTAGGTGTCAGACCACTGCATTTCCTAGACCACATCCTCGCTGGTTTACGATGAAACCTAGACTCACTCAACCTCACGTGAGCAGCACACATTTCGGATGTTTTAGACAGCGGGGCTTTTAGCTTTCATTTTAGAAAAAATTCAGCATAAGGAAGCAAAGCCTGGACTTTCAAGGAAGTCACCGCCTCTGGAGATTTGAGAAGTGGCTGAGATTGGAGCGATGGTGATATGCGACTGTGTGCTTATCCTGTATAGTGATGGCTGTGATGATTCTGTGGGCTCTCATAGGTAAGTCAAAGCACTAGAACATTATATTTTGGAAGTTGCTTCTTTGGTTAGTCAGACAAATGTCTGCAATGAGCTTACTATTGCCATTTTACAGATGAAACAGTGAGGCTTGAATGAGTTGCTTTTTATTCCTAGAAGTGCAGGAGAACCAGATGATTAACAGTGAGTTGGGTAAATCAATTGGTTTCCCCTTATTAACAGCGCAGTCTTACCCAGCTCCTCCACTGGAAAAGCCAGTGGTAGAGGGCAGAACGGAAGGCTTTGGAAGGAAAAGGGGATTTAAATCCCTTTGAAAGGGGGTTGTAAAGGGGATTTAAATCCCCTTTCCTGTCCAAAGCCTCCCGTTCTGCCCTCCACCACTGGCTTTTCCAGTGGAGGAGCTGGGTAGGATTGCGCTGTTAAGGAGGTACAAAACAAATCATCCCCTAGCTAGCCTGATCTTGGTCCTTATTTGCATATATAGATAGAGTTGTGAATTCTTGGCAGCTTTTCTCCATTCCGCACCTTTATAACACATTGATTCCAATGGGAAGAAGCATCTTAGTTTGCAAAGCTGTAAAAGTTTCAGAGTTTGGAGAATTACGCCAAAAGGTGTGCAGAAGATCAGGAGCAGCGAGTGGTCTCAGGAGCAGCGAGTGGTCTCACTGGGACCAAGTGGCTCACTGGGACAAAGTGGCAAGGTAAAAAAGACACTGCGAGTTAAGCAGCTGGGCGAGTTCAGCGGCGGGGCGAGGAAGCCAGGCCCCACACACTGCCCGGCACTTTCCTTGAAGAGAGGACAGAGGAAGAGAGGAGAGCTCCACCAACCTTGAAGAGAGTTCCAACAACATTAAGGTACCCAAACTTTGATAAATCCATAACTTACAAAAAAAAGCTATGCAGTCAGACAGCCAGCAGAAGGGTGGGGGCTATCCAGTGTTTTGCACTGAGTGTCACATGTATGACTATCTGCCTCTTGGGCACAAGTCATGGGTGTGTGCTCGGTGCAAAGAGCTCCAGGCTCTCAGGGAACAGGTTCGCTCCCTTGAAGCCACGGTTGCTGACCTGGAGAAGCAGAGACAGGTAGAGAGGAACCAGGGTGAGACTTCTAGGGATGTGGAGGCATCGTCCCACCCTCAGTTGGCCAGCTCCTCAGCTGCCAGGGAAGGGAGTCTCAGGGCTGGAGGACATTGCTCTGGAAAAGAGGGAAACAATCCCACAGTGGGGACCCCTTCTTCAGGTGATGGGCCCGTATCCAGTCGCACTATGGATACTCCTCTGGGGAGGGGGCAAAGGGGGCTTCTTGTCGTGGGTGACTCTATAGTCAGGAACATAGAGAGGGGGGTCTGTGATGGATGTGAGGACCGCACGGTGACTTGCCTACCTGGTGCGAAGGTTGCGGACATCACCTCTCGTCTAGATAGGCTGGTAGAGAGTGCTGGGGAGGAGGTAGCGGTTGTGGTGCATGTTGGCACCAACGACGTGGGGAAATGTAGCTGGGCGGTCCTGGAGGCCAAATTTAGGTTGCTAGGTAGGAAGCTCAAATCCAGGACCCCAAAGGTAGCGTTCTCAGAAGTGCTACCTGTTCCACGCGCAGGGCCAGCTAGGCAGGCGGAGCTCAGGGGTCTCAATGCGTGGATGAGACACTGGTGTCAGGAGGAGGGGTTTAAGTTTGTTAGGCACTGGGGAACGTTTTGGGACAAGCCGGGTCTGTACAAGAGGGACGGGCTTCACTTGAACCAAAACGGAACCAGACTGCTGGCGCGTAACATTAAGAAGGTGGCAGAGCAGCTTTTAAACTGACTCCTGGGGGAAAGCCGACAGGAGCCGAGGGGCATTCGGTTCGGGACTCCTCATCCCTAGGGAATGAGGGTGCAGAGGATGGGGAACAGTCAAGTAATAGCAGAGTAAAAATTGGGAGTGGTAGCGTGATGGGACATGACAGCCAGTCTAGCAGGACAGAAGGCTGCAGGAATAAAGGTGCAAACATGCAGCCCTTCTTGGGGGACCAGGTATATAAGTGCTTTTATGCAAATGCCCGAAGTCTACAGGCAAAGATGGGAGAACTGGAATGTTTGGTGGCTAGGGAAAACATTGACATAGTAGGTATAACGGAAACCTGGTGGAATGCGGAGAACCAGTGGGATACTGCAATTCCAGGATATAAACTCTATAGGAGAGACAGAGAGGGGCGTGTTGGAGGTGGGGTGGCCATCTATGTCAAAGAGGGGGTAGAATCCACCAGAGTAGAGCTGGAGGGGGGCTCTGACTCCTCCGTAGAATCACTGTGGGTTAGATTACCAGGCTCAAAGAGTGATGTAATAGTAGGGGCATGCTACCGTCCTCCAGATCAAAAACCTGAAGGGGATCTTGAAATGAGGAAGCAAATCAGGGAGGTGTCAATGAGAGACAGGGTTGTAGTCATGGGGGACTTCAATTACCCTCACATCGACTGGGTCAATTCATGCTCAGGTCATGAAAGAGAGACTGGATTTCTGGATTTGTTAAATGACTGTGCCTTAGAGCAGCTTGTCATGGAACCAACCAGAGGACAGGTGACTCTGGACTTGATATTGTGTGGCACTCAAGATCTGGTCAGGGAGGTAAATGTTACCGAACCGTTGGGGAACAGTGACCATGCTGCGATCTGTTTCGCCATGCATGTCGGAGGGAGAGTGCCGAGCAAATCTGACACGAAAACCCTTGACTTCCGAAGGGCTGACTTCCCCAAAATGAGGAGACTAGTTAAAAAAAAGCTGAAAGGGAAGGTAAAAAGAGTCCAATCGCTCCAGAGTGCATGGAGGCTGTTTAAAACAACAGTCATAGAGGCCCAGCGGGAGTGTATCCCACAAAGGAGGAAGGGCTCGACCAAGTCCGGGAGGGTGCCGGCATGGCTAACAAGCACAGTTAAAGAGGCTATAAAAGGCAAGGAATCTTCCTTCCGTAAATGGAAGTCTTGCCCTAGTGAGGAAAATAAACAGGAGCACAAACTGTGGCAAAAGAAATGTAAAAAGATGATACGGGAGGCCAAGAAAGACTTTGAGGAACGTATGGCAGGCAACATAAAAGGGAATAATAAAAGCTTCTTCAAATATGTTAGAAGCAGGAAACCTGCCAGAGAAACGGTTGGTCCTCTGGATGGTGAGGGAGAGAAAGGGGTGATAAAAGGGGACTTGGAGACTGCAGAGAAATTAAATGAGTTCTTTGCATCTGTCTTCACGGCAGAAGACCTCGGGCAAATACCGCTGCCGGAACGTTCTCCCCTGACTAAAGAATTAAGTCAAATAGAGGTTAAAAGAGAAGACGTCTCAGACTTAATTGACAAAATAAAGATCAATAAATCACCAGGCCCGGATGGCATCCACCCAAGAGTTCTGAAGGAACTCAAGAATGAAGTTGCTGACCTATTGACCAAAATATGCAACTTGTCCCTTAAAACGGCCACTGTGCCAGAGGATTGGAGGATAGCTAATGTCACGCCAATCTTTAAAAAAGGAAGGAGGGGGGACCCGGGAAACTACAGGCCGGTCAGCCTAACATCTGTTCCAGGGAAGATGGTGGAAAGTCTCATTAAGGATAAAATCTTAAAATACATAGAAGAACAAGCTCTGCTGAGGGAGAGTCAGCATGGCTTCTGCAAGGGGAAGTCTTGCCTCACAAACCTGTTAGAATTTTTTGAAAAGGTCAACAGGCATGTGGATGCGAGCGAACCCGTGGATATTATATATCTGGATTTTCAGAAGGCGTTTGACACGGTCCCTCATGAAAGGCTCCTGAGAAAACTCCACAGTCAGGGAATAAGAGGGCAGGTCCTCTTGTGGATTAGGAACTGGTTGAAGACCAGGAAACAGCGAGTGGGAGTCAATGGGCAATTTTCACAATGGCGAGAGGTGAAAAGCGGTGTGCCCCAAGGATCGGTCTTGGGACCGGTGCTTTTCAACTTGTTCATAAATGACCTGGAGTCGGGGATAGGCAGTGAGGTGGCCAAGTTTGCAGATGACATTAAACTTTTCCGGGTGGTGAAGACCAGCAGGGATTGTGAAGAGCTCCAGAAGGATCTCTCCAAACTGGGAGAATGGGCAGCAAAATGGCAGATGCGCTTCAATGTAAGTAAGTGCAAAGTGATGCACATTGGGGCAAGAAACCAAAATTTCACATATAAGCTAATGGGTTCTGAGTTGTCTGTGATGGATGAAGAGAGAGATCTTGGGGTGCTGGTGGACAGGTCGATGAAAGTGTCGACCCAGTGTGCGGCGGCTGTGAAGAAGGCCAATTCCATGCTCGGGATCATTAAAAAAGGGATTGAGAATAAAACGGCCAATATCATTCTGCCTTTGTACAAATCGATGGTAAGGCCACATCTGGAGTATTGTGTCCAGTTCTGGTCACCACACCTCAAAAAGGATATAGTAGAATTGGAAAAGGTGCAGAAAAGAGCGACCAGAATGATTCGTGGGCTGGAGCACCTCCCTTATGAGGAAAGGCTACAGCGTCTGGGGCTTTTCAGCCTAGAAGAAAGGCGCCTGAGGGGGGACATGATTGAGACTTATAAAATTATGCATGGGATGGAGAGAGTGGATAGAGGGAAATTCTTCTCCCTCTCGCACAACACCAGAACCAGGGGACATGTACTAAAATTGAGTGGAGGGAGAGTTAGAACAGACAAAAGAAAATATTTCTTTACCCAGCGTGTAATTCATCTGTGGAACTCCTTGCCACAGGATGTGGTGATGGCATCTGGCCTAGATGCCTTTAAAAGGGGTTTGGACAGATTCATGGAGGAAAAGACCATCACAGGTTACAAGCCATAAGCAACCTCCTGGTTTTTAGAAGTGGGTTTTCTCTGTGCCAGGTGCAAGGGAGTGTCAACAGGAAACAGGTTATCTTGTTGACTTGTGCTCCCTGAGGCATCTGGTGGGGCCACTGTGTGACACAGGAAGCTGGACTAGATGGGCTTTTGGCCTGATCCAGCAGGGCTCTTCTTATGTTCTTATGTTAAGATGTGGGCTGCCACATGTGTTAGCCACGCAGGACTCCCCCCAAGGCCAATCCTCCCCTAAGGAGACCCCCTACATCAAGAGTAAAGCAGCAACCCAGTAGAGGGAGACCCTGCCTTTTCTGTTCTGTGCCCTAGCAATAAATCTGTACTCAACCACATGTGGATTGAGGCCATTTCCTGTGTGCATGCTGTGCCCCATGGCTTTTCAGAGCTTGCTAGGAGGTGGAGCTGCCTCCAGGAAGCTTCTGTGGGGCTCAATGTGTCCAAAACACAGTAAAATAGGCAAAGGGGGGGGGACAGGGAAAAATGCAGGGGATTCATCCCAGATATAAAATGTATCATGAAAAAATTCAAGAACGTGTCAGGCAACACAATAGCATAAAACATTCTGCTGGTACACAAACATGCGGTATTTTGCCTTCTCTTATTACAGGTATGTCAGCAGCAGCATCCATTTCCACATCCAACAATTCGACTTTGGTCCATGCCACTACTGGTCAGTCGGTTCTGCTGCCCATCTCCTTTCAACCTCCAAGTCCTACCTGGGAATTCATTAGCATCAAATGGGAATTCTTCAACATCAACGGGAGTATCCCGATCCTGGTGTATCTGTTACACAACTGCAGTGAAAACGCCCCACTTTCTCCCCAGTGGAAACACAAGTGGTGGGAGAGAGAGTGCAAGGCTGAAAAAGAGGTGGCTGAGAAGTATTGGCCACGGGTAGATATCTTGAAGAATGGCACACTGATTATTCATCGTGTGGGAGTGCAGGATGCTGGGATGTACCGGGCAACGACACGAACCTTCGGTGTAAAAATCTATACAACAGTTAGTCTTACAGTGACGGAAGGTATCAGGTCAAGTATAAATGCCTTGTTTGGGCCCTACATACCTAAGAGATTGCTTTCTCCCCTTTGTTCTAATATGATCTCAAGGGCTACAACCTTATGCTGCTAACTTGGGAAGAAGCAACACTGAATTCGGTTTTTTCTTACTTTCCAGTTACTTTCACATGCACAGGACCGGGCTATAAGACTGTGAATGTCCTCTTCTCAATTCTGTTTGCATGTCAAGTATTCCCACAGAGAGGTTTGAGGGGCTGCTGCCCAGCAGTTAGGATATTCCAGGCACACCTGCTGCAGGTAGTGGGGGTTCAACATCTTCCTTGTGCCTAGATGCTCCAAGGCAAGGGGAGCTGAGGGGAGTGTGCCCAAAAAAACCTTCTCCAACCTTCCCATTGGGACCGTCAAATTGATGGTTCCTTTATGAGTAAGCAATAAAAGAAACATAGCTATATGTTGAAGGATAAATGAAAGGGTCTTAGTGAAGAGTTATACAGTATTTATATACCATCTTTCTCTGCCATTGGATTTTTTCCTCCGACTTTAATGCAAGGCGGTAGTCAATAGCTGACATGATCATATTTCTCGAAAATAAAATCTTGTCCCTCTGTTAGGCAAGAAATCAGACCTGACAATGTTGCTGCAGATCACAGAGAGAAGTGACCCCTCTCTTTTTTGGCTAGCAGCAGGTAATGACCTCCAAGGGGTGGCACAGTTCAGTGCCTTGAGGATGTGTTGGAGGCCCAGCACCCCAGGGGAAGAACCCACTGCTAACACCACCCTTGGACTTTCCTTTCTTCTACTGCTTCTCTGGCATCAGGCAGCTTTTACAAAACGTAATTCCTGCGTGATTTTTTTTTTTTTTAGCAAAGAAGTGATACTTGTTTTATTTTTAAACAACAACAACAACCCCCCCCCGAAGCATTTGTTTAGAAAAATATTTTCATGTTGTTCTAAGAGAAGAAATGAACAACAAATAAAATATGACAACATAAACATGGTTGTTGGAAGGATACAGGGACAGTTTTAATATAATGGGATTTCCTTTAAAACTCAGTCATATAACACTTGAGAAAGGGGACTACATTGTAAGTATCTGACCAAAGAAAACTAACTAATAGCTCATTATTTCCAGATGAGAAGGCTTGATACCAATGGTTCATAAGAGTTTGAACAATCTCACTGATTACGGGCATGAATTTGTTGTCTTCGTTTTTTCTATTACTGCCAAGAACCATACTTGTTGATACCATCGCTCGAATGTGGTGGGATCCTGATATTTCCACCGGTGTGCTCTTTCTCATTTTGCCACCCCAAATCCCTTTGGTCACCTCCGTGTCTGTTGCAGGGTCATCAATCTTGGAAGGACTCGGCACCGAAAGCATGATTCGACTGATCTTGGCGGGCCTGATCCTCTCCTTCCTAGGACTGGTTGTGGGGGAGGTAAGTGTTGCCACGGTGGTGAACGTGTCATTGCGAACAAGAACAAAAGAGACGATTTCTGTTTTGTTTTCTGCTGTCACTATTGGAGATAACTGCTGTGGGGGGAAATGGTTTGCAGGCAACTCCCTTTGATCACAGAACAACACAAACCACCAAATTGCTGGTCTGGTCAGCTGTTGGATATGGAGGGAACAGGCAGAGAAGTGTACACAGTTCCAGGGTCACAAACGAGCTTATAATAATTAGAACTGTGATAGATTTTCAGCACAATTCTAGACATGACTACTCAGAAGTCCTGTTGAATTCAAAGAGATTTACTGCCCAATTCAAACTAAAGAACCCCCCCATGCAGCCACACCAATGGAGCGTGAGCAGCATCCAGTGGGGGGAGGCAGTCTGGAGGTCTTCATTTGTTCCCTTACTCTGGGGTAAACCTCCGCTATCCTATGAGTTGCCTCAGATCTACGCCAGCCATTTTGCACCAGCATTTGTATTTTGCACCAGTGCAGACCCCTTAAATAGAGAAGCTTGCTTACAAGGTGATTAAGATGGAGGGATGACAATAGCGAAGTTCATTAGTTGCTAGGTAAACGTTTTCTACTTACTTGTCAGTTTCGATCAACAAGCTACTTCCCTATTCCACCAACTTTTTGTACACTATAGTGAGTTAGGTTTCGGTTACCTCAGACAGAAAATATGTATAATGGAAGGCATACCTGCTGCAGGTAGTGGGGGTTTCCACATATCTCTTTCCTCCTCCCACATCCATGACCTTTGTGCAATTAAAGTGTTTAATCAGCAAGCAATATGGCTCAGCATAAATTCAACTTTATATGGCTTACTAGGCCTTGACCTTTGACCTAGGATGCTTGCTTTGACAACCACAGCTATGCGTTTGGAATCCTTGACTTTTCTTCCCAATCCTGTCTTGTCTAACAAGGAGTGTAATTTATAAACCCCATAGGCAGGAAGAGCATCGCTTCTCTCAGCGCAATCCTATCCAACTTCCCCCACTGGTGCAGCCAGCAGTGCAGCGAGAATGGGAGGCCCCAGAATGGAAAAGGGGTTCAAACCCCCTCCAAAGGGAAATTCAAAGGGGATTTAAATCCCCCTTCCCCTCCAAAGCCTCCCACCCTGCACTCCCCCGCTGGTTACACCGGTGGGGGAAGTTGGATAGGATTGTGCTGTCTGTTGCACAGCACCTTGGAAATGGTTACGACAAAATCAGTAGTAATAATAGCTATATTGCGACATCCACAGCTTGAGGAGCCAACAGTGTGAGTGGTAATTTCCTCTTGTTTCTTACAGTATACTTTGTACTTTGGGAGGAAGCATCACCCAGGAGAGGAAGGTTATGGGCCTGACTCCATGATGCCTCTGGATGACTTCTGCTGCTCATCAGACTACCTCCAAGGTTGCCGTGTGACAGCTCTCAGCCAGTGAACATCCTGAGACGTGATCTGGAAGGAATCAATTGGACACTAGAAACTGAACATGTGCAGCTCTTATACTCATACGTGTACATTCTTGGACACATTTGCTCATCCTCTGTTTCTTCCTCCCTGTATAGCAAAGATGGCTTCCTGGTTTTTCAGGGAGTGAAATATATGACCAGTTTGACCGAATACGGTTTAGAGCCCATTTTATGGCCCATTCTGTGGCAATGATGGCAGCAAAGAAGGTTTTGTTCCATCATCATTGCATTTGTAAAGAGCAAGCTAAGTTGTTCGGGGCTTGATGCATCTGCCTGCCCCCAGAGAAGGGATGAAAACAACTTGGTATCTCACTGTAACCAATTTGCTAGGGGTATCATGGATTAAATCGCCAGCATCCATCATGACTTGGACGTTGCATTAATAGTTCTGGTTCTTTCTGTATCTGTTGTTCTTAGTGTTATGGATTGATTCATCTTCTACAACATGAGGATGTGGATATGGTCCTGTGGCGTGTGAGGCTGTCTGCTTGCTTGCTTGGCCCTTACCCAGCATGGATTATTAGATTGGCCCAGGGGGGATGCTTAATTCATCTTTGGTGGAGGGGGTGTTGCCACCATTGTTGAAATTTGTAGTGGTTCACCTCTGTTGAAGTCCTCCCTAGATTCCTCTCAGTGTCTAACCTGTTTCTGGGCCAAGCGATTGAGTGGGTAGTGGTGTCTCAGCTCCAGAGTTTCCTGGATGTAATGATTATCTGGATGTCGTTCAGTCCAGCTTTAGACCTGGCTTCGGTACAGAAACAGCCTCGGTTGCCCTGGTGGATGATCTACACCCAGGACTAGACAGGGGGTATGTGTTCCTCTTGATCCTGCTGGTCCTCTCAGCAGCATTTGGCACCGTCGACCATGGTGTCCTCAATCAGTTGGGACTTGGTGGTACCATTTTACAGTGGTTCCAGGCTTTCCTGGCTGACAGATTCCAGAAAGTTTCACTGGGAGACTTATGCGTGGCCTTTGGCTTGTGGGATACCAGAGGGATCCATCTTGTTCCCCATTATATTTTGCATCTACATGAAACTGCTGGGGGAGATCATCTGGTGTTTTGGAGTTGGATAACACCAATATTTAGATTACACCAAGCTCTATCTGTCCATACCATCTAATGCTGGGGAGACTGTGGACATCCCAGAGACAATAGACCTGGAGACAATCGGGGATTGGGTAAGAAATTAATTTTGGACAAAACAGAGCTATGATGCAGTTACAGGGCCTCTGAGAGGAATTTTATCAGAGGGGTACAAAGTTCCTTTTGGGCCCCCCTTCTCAAAGGAGGGGGCAAAACAGGGTGGAAGGAGGGCAACAATAGCCAGAAAAGTCTCCAGAGCCCAGGTCTACCAGGCTTCCCAATGCACATGGTAGACCTGGCCTGGCCACCGTTTTTCACTGTCTATGAGGCCAGCTGAGATCCCAGGAAATTTCTGGGCCCCCTCCTTTGGCTTCTGGGACCCTTTTTTGACCCTGGGCCTGGGTACAATTTACCCCCTTTGCCCCCCTCTCACTGGCCCTGTGCAGGTATTGGACAATCAACTTGTTCTGAATGGGGTTGCACTGTGAACCTGCAGGAGCAGGTTTCAGTTTCGGCATCTTCCTAGATTCTTCATTGCTCCCAGAGGGTGGCACCCAGTGTGCGGTGACTGTGAAGAAGGTCAATTCCATGCTCGGGATAATTAAAAAAGGGATTGAGAATAAAACAGCTAATATTATTATGCTGTTGTACAAATCAATGATAAGGCCACATCTGGAGTGTTGCATCCAGTTCTGGTTGCCACATCTCAAAAAGGATATAGTAGAACAAGAAAAGGTGCAGAAGAGAGCGACCAAAATGATTAGTGGGCTGAGACACCTCCTATATGAAGACAGGCTACAGCATTTAGGACACTTCAGTCTAGAAAAAAGGGCGGCTGAGGGGGGACATGATTGAGACGTGTAAAATTATGCATGGGATGGAGAGAGTGGATAGAGAGAAGTTCTTTTCCCTCTCACACAACATCAGAAGTAGGGGACATCCACTAAAATTGAGTGGTGGGAGAGTTAAAACAGACAAAAGAAAATATTCATTTCCCCAGCGTGTAATTAATCTGTGGAACTCCTTGCCACAGGATGTGGTGATGGCATCTGGCCTGGATGTCATTAAAAGGGGATTGGACAGATTTACGGAGGAAAAGTCCACCACAGGTTACAAGCTATGATGGTTATATGCAACCTCCTGCTTTTAGTAGTAGGCTATCTCTGAATGCCAGGTGCAAGGGAGTGGTGACAAAAGCCATACTTCTGGCTCTTCGGTGAACTTTGTTTCCCACTCAATATTAGTCTAAGTTAGCTCTCCACTCATTGACCCATTGCAAAAATGCCACAGCGCAAACATGTTTTCTCCTGCTGTGCACCTGCGCATGCAGCCACAAAGGTGATTATTTCCACTATAATTATGAAAAACATTGTGATTGATTTTTTCCCCCTACCAAAACACCACATGGAGTTCCCAGCAGTCACTTTGGAGATCCATAATAAAAACATTAGGAAACCAGCATTGTTGATAATTGCTTGCATCATATTTGGAAAGAGTACTATAAATGCATATGTCTTCAGCTACTTAGGGTTTGGGTGGGGTTTAGGTCAGGCTTCGGTTAGTCTGTGAGTCTGACACTTGATAGTCTCTCCGCTGGTTGAAATCAGGTCTGGGGGGTCTCCATTTATAAAGCTTGTCACAGAATGCATCTTGCAAGAGATCCTGACATGTCTCTGCTAATGCACTAAATTATTATAAAGTCAGCCGGGAGAGGGTGGCTGTCGCTTGCTCATACTTAAAATGACCCTGCTGTTAATATTGATGCTTCACTTGGACTTCATTTGGCCTGTGAGTGAAAGTAAAGGTTTAGATCTCTCTGATCAACACACGTATCCAAATAATTATTACAGACCAGGGGATTACCACATTACTGGAGTGGTACCTTTGAGGACAGCCATGTATCCAACACATTCTTTCGAGTCTGATCCTGTACATGACTTCGTCCTGTAAGTAGTGCTTGCAGCTAGATTTTAATTATTCCCAGCCAGTTCTGACCTTGGCTGCTACCATCTACTTCTGAATTACAGTATATCTCCAAAAATAGGTCTCACAAAGCAGCAGAACAATCCTATGACACGCTTGTGGTCTTTGGGTTTGATCAATGCTTTGCAATATGACAAGTGAAGCAGAAGGTTCACGTGATGAGATGTAAAGAACACAAATTATAGAAGCTGAGCTGATTAATACACAAGATGCAGCAAGACAACACAAGTACTTCCAACAGTGGCATGGGATGCGATGTGAGGGCTGCAGGGGGGAATGGGAAATATCCAGAAAGCCACAAGCAGATTGGTGCCTCTACTATGGCATTTTAAGATGACCTTTCGCTAGATTTCTGGTCTAATTCAGCAGGGCAGATCTAATGCTCTTAAAAGGCTTGGGCTGACCATAATAATGATATTGATTGATTGATTCTTAAAGGGCATGAATATAAACATTTATAGCTGTGTTCACAACCAATTCAGATCTTAATTCCACGAAGAAGATGTAGGACTGATAGAATTTTAATTGGCTGACGTTCCACATAATTTTCATTCCAGATTATTGGAGAGGAACTACCAGCATGTCCTGGCCATGTTGCTTGCCATTGACGAGATCAATGAAAACCCCCAGCTCTTACCCAATGTCACTCTAGGCTACAACATCTATGAAAACTCTTTCAGCGCCAGGATACCCTACGAGGCCACCATGGACTTGCTCTCCACTGGCCATTGGATGGTCCCTAACTTCAAGTGTGGGAGGCAGGAAAAATTGTTGGCTGTCATTCAAGGAGGGACTCCTGAAGACTTTTTTCAAATAGCAACCATGTTAGGCATTTACAAAGTCCCTCAGGTATGGATGGCAGTAGGGATCAGACTGAGCAAAGCTGAGACCAGCCCCTTGCTGTTTCGATTGCAGTCTCTTCAGAAGTGTGAAACCCGGGGCCCATGGGCACTGAAGGGTGTGTAATCTCTGTTCCTGCTTTGGAGGTTTCTACTGGAATCTTCCTCAGAGAAATTATGGTAAATATCTGTCCTGAAACCGAACGCACACTGCTTGCCTCTTGTAGTTCTGTACTACAAATGAGATGAACACATGAGGGGAATTCCTGTGTTCTTTTGTTTCTTCCTATTTGATATTTTCTCTTTCATAATGAATTGAGAACTAATTTTCATTTCATTGTAGTGATTATTATAGAGATCTTGCAAGTCGCCCTGAGATCCTCTGAGAAAGGATGGGGAAACCCAAGGAACATGCAAATAACATTCTTTTTTCTGTACATGATATTGCTAAGGCCAAAAAAAAAAAAAAAAAAAAAGAGCTGTTCTTTGTGTTTACAATGGTGATGTTTTGAATTTTCAACTTTTTTTTCCTATTCACCAGCTGATGAATCAGTGTTCTTAATTATTTTCATGTAGCTTCAATCTCTAATGCTCGATATGGTTGCAATTGTAGAAATGAAAACATGACTAAAGATTTTCAGAAAGCAGTCCTCATCCAAAGGAATGTCCTTGATAAATGTCCTTTGGGGAGGAGGATTGTTGTATAAGAATTCCCTACATCCTCCTCAGGAGTAGTGGCAGCTAACAAGGAGCTTATATTCATGTATTCTTAAGGTCAGCTAAATGCCATTTGTGGTCTGAGATCTCAACAGAGGGAATCTTGAACGTTGGTCTGAGCTCCTCAGAAGCAACATAAGTCCAAAATACAATAAATAAATCATGTTGATCTGCGTCTTCCTCATAATGTCTAGCTGAAAAAAAATGCATGACATGATATCAAGCAGGCATTCCAAACATGTACCTCACTGCAAGCGCTAGGCAATGAGTTGTACCCTAAAGTTTGATTCATCCTGCAGAACGAAGCCGGTTCCATAGGAGGAAGGAAATCTCAGAACCCAATGAAGTAGTAAACTTGCGTGTAGGTGGTGGAAGGGGGAATCAAGCAATTGCAAACAATGTGGAGATGCTAGTCAGCGGTAGCCATACTTTAACCCATTACATCAGTTTGGGCATTATGTTTAGGCATATCCTCATGATGCTAAAGTAGTAAAGTCCTGAGAAAAGTGAGAAAGTGGAAGATATGGTAATGCTCATATATTTAAATAGCCGGCAGTTCTGCTATATGAACAAAAGATTTTGTAGAAAATAGAGCAAAAGGAATTCACCTTGGAGTCAGCTTTGCAAGGGTGCAAAGAATACAGTGATTGAAAAGAAAAGTTAGGACAGAAACCATTGTAGGCTAGAAATTTTCTGAACTCAATTTCCAACTGTAAACACCACTTCCTTTCTTTACTAGCTCACTTACAGTTTTGTAAACCATATTTTGAGCGATCAAACTCAATTCCCTTCTTCCTACTGGATGACCCCAAAGGAAGCTCCCCAGGACATGGGGATAGTTAAGTTGCTCCTGCATTTCAGATGGATATGGGTCGGTTTTGTTATTCCAGATCACGATGATGGAGAAAGGTTTGCAAGAACCATGAAGGCAAAGGTTTCCAAAAGTGGCATTTGTGTCGCCTTCACAAGTAGGATACCAAAGGCATTTGCTCTTAACCTTGATGTTTGGTATGAAGAAATTGTATGCTTTATTGCACAGCTTACACAGAGGAAAGCCAATGTACTTATTTATTATGGAGATTCTGATTCAATGTTTTTGTTGCCTCACATGCTAGACCAAGCTGAAGAGGAAAGCAGTTCTCCTATAGGGAAAGTTTGGATCACAACAGCTCTGTGGGGCTTTACCTTAAGCAACTCTTTTGTATACTGGGATATCAAATCCTTTAATGGTGCGTTGTCCTTCATCACACAAACTAACAAGAGGTCAACATCCCAGGATCTTTTTTTTATTCAAGATGAATATTCTGTTGTTTGGTCAGAAACATTTGACTGCTCCAATTCCAGCCATAATTTGCCAGCAAAGACCTGGGCAAGATGCATAGGGAGGGAAAAGTTGGTGGGTCTCTCTCCAGCATGGCTTGAAGAAGGCCTGCCTGCTGAGAGCTACAGTATTTATAATGCTGTCTACATTGTAGCCCATGCTTTCCATGCCATGATCACTTCCACATCTAACCACATGGTGACAGCCAAAGAAGGCAGACATAACCTTAGGAATGTGCAGCCATGGCAGGTAAGAATACTGTATTGCAATTCCAGCGGAAAGGAAGAGTGATTTGTTTTCGTTTCTGGCACTCATTTTCCTTCACTCTTGTCTGTCAGATTAGATTGCCTTTGTGGGCTGTTATAATTATGAATTGAGGCTATGTTTGACTGCCTTTTTAGTGTTTACCTTATTCTGCCTAAAAAGAGAGCCAGCATAGTGTGTAATGGCTAGAGTTTGGGGCAAAGATCAAAGCGCCACTCAGCCATGCTGATGATCAGTGAATAACCTTGGGCTAGTCACATAGACCTGGTTCAGATGACCAAACAAACCCTGGTTTGTTTAATTGGGAACTCAAACTTGGCTCCACCCATTTGTGATTGCAGCATGGTGTTTACAATCCTGGCTTGCTGAACCACAACTTGTGCAAAGTGGGCACTATGTTTTAACTCTTCATTATAGAGCAGGATGTCCAATAACAGTCTGATGTTTCACCAGGGCAGGGTTTAACAGGTTGCTGGAGGTTCTGGCATAAAACCCTGCACTGTGTCTCCCATAGTACCCCAGCTCCCCCCATGTTGGTACATTAGCATCATGACTGCCAGCAGTACTGGGTTCATGGGCATGGGCTGCCAACCAGTGTCCAACCTGGCCAAACCCTCATGCAACACCTGGGTTTCACGTCCTTGCTTATAAACTGTTAAACAACAGTTCTCAGCTTTCTATAAGCTGTAGATTCATCATGGTTAACAAGCCAAGATATCCAGCTGTGAGTAGGGTAAGGAAGAAAGGAAAGGAAGGGTCATGCTTGGCTCATGTGATCATTTAGTCAACTGCTGGTGCATGTGGCAGAGACCATCCATCAGATAATTGGCTGTGAAATTTTGAAAAAAAGCAACCATCTCCCTGCATTTTCCCTCCAGAACATCATATCTTATCATAATTCACACATTTTTCTTGTAAATTTAATTTGCACATTTTTCTTGTAAATTTAATTTGCACATTTTTCTTGTAAATTTAATTCGCACAAAATTCGCACATTTACTCAAGGACAAACTATCCGTTTCTTCCAGAGAAATGGTAGAAAAGGACGTTGAGAGAACAACGAAGATGCATCCAATTCTTTTATTCAGTTTGCAAATTATGACATTTTATCCCTCTTTCCAGCTTCACCCTTTCCTGAGAAATGTTCGCTTTAACAGTACGGTCATGAATGAAGTTTATTTTGATGAAGATGGGGAGCTGGTAGCTGACTATGATATTGTGAATTTGGTCACCTTTCCCAATGAATCTGCTATAAGAAGGGATGTAGGGAAGCTGGAGACCCAGGCTGCGTCAGGTCTAGCGCTGACCATTGATGAGGAGGCCATTGTGTGGCCCAGTTGGTTTAACCAGGTGGGAAACATGTGCTCTTTTATAAGCTGATGCAATATAATCGCTATGAGAGTGAGCTGTGACCTGGGAAATCCCCAGTTCAAATCAATGATGAATTTGTAGGTCCAAGTGGTATTGTCTCAGGCTCAACCAGTCATCTGAAGTATGGGGATAATAATATACAGGGATTTTTAAATTCCTACCCAGGTCATTGCAATATAATTGCTAAGAATTCTTGTTAATACCATTTTATGAATCACTGGCCATGCTAGGGACTATATGTAAAGTGAAACACGGAGAGAAAGCCAGTTCATGTTATGAGCCCAATTCCTACATTACCCTTCCCTATGTTCACTGAACTTCTGATGTGCATCAGACTTCACAGCTGGGACCACTTAGTAGCCTGTCCTGAGTCATTTAGGGTTTTGAGTAAGAATCAGAACCCTGAATTGAGGTAAGAAATGAACAGGTAATGCATAGGCTTACCAGATTTCCAACCGGGACGGAGTGCTAGACCTGTAGGAGAAGGAATGTGGGCAGGTGTAGCTTGTTAAACACTTAGAGCACAATCCTAGGCATGTCTACTCAGAAGCAAGCCCCATTGTGTTCAGTGGGGCTTGCTTCTGACATGCCTAGGATTGTGCTCTAGGACTTAACAAGCTACACCTGCCCACATTCCTTCTCCTAAAGGTCTAGCACTCCGTCCCGGTTGGAGATTTGGTAAGCCTAGTAATGCAGATCAGATTGTAGCCTTCGTTCCAGCCAGTCCCAGGTAACGCCAGCAGTGTTATTTTCGACCAGTTGCACTTTCCAGATGCATTTCCAGGGCAGCCCCCCCCCCCACAAAGAATCTAGACCTTTGTGAAGTCTCATTTCTTGGAGCACTTTAAAAGGAAAATACAGAAATCACAGAGAGGTGCTGCTGATCTCCGTGAGAATTTTTGTGTGTGTATTTATTGTATCTTCCCCTTGAAATTCCTCAGACGTTTTGACTAAAAAGGAATCACTGATGGGCTTGCAAATTTAATGTTAGATGGCAGCCAAAGGATATACAGAATTCTCTGAATTTTTTTGCTACGCCTGTTAACTGCCCTCTCCAATTAAAGCAGGTCAATCCAATACTGCTTATTCACTGTCAAAAGACACATTGCCCAAACAACCCCCACAAAATCACATGAGACCAGGTAATATTTGGTATAAAACAGGGCCACCTTTTGAATGCCATTATTCAATAAGCTTGAATTGTGCGGCGGATCCGGTATACGAAACTCCTCGCCCTTTAGTGTGAGCACCCTACTCTCAGTGGGAGACAGATGCAACTGTTCACTTCCCCTTTGGGTGTTAGCACCCTGACTCCAACCAGAGCTTGGCTCATGCCAAACATAAGAGTAGCATAAGAGGAAGCTGCAGTTCTTAGCCCCCAACACACTTCAGACCACGATCACACACCAGCCATACACTATCTATAGTTTGAAAAACTTCAGTTGAATCCATCCAGTTTGTCAGGTTTAAACTATCCTTCCTGCCAACTCCACAGTTATGCCACCCACCCACCCATCCACATGCCATCCATCCACAAATTCCTCACACATTTGTTTTCTTCTTGCTCTCTAGACAAAGCCCGGTTCTGTATGCACTGAATCTTGCCAGCCTGGGTACCGCAAGGTGGTCCCAGAAGGAAAGCAAATTTGCTGCTACGACTGTGTCCCATGCACGAAAGGGACAATTTCTACTCGGGAAGGTAGGTGGCCCTGAAGGAAATGATGCTGATTTTTACCAGCACATTTTAAATGTAATGAGACGTTCTTCTGAATAGGTTTTGGGGCAATCATTCACTTGCCAAATTCAGTAATTCAGAGAATAGGCCCAAGGAAGCTCCATTCGAGCTGCAGACCTAAACCCGGTTACCTGAGAGTAAGCTCCATTGAACTCAACAGGGCTTACTTCCGAGTAGACTTGCCCACGATTGTGCTGTTTTCGTCTGATCTTCTGGGTGCCACTGCTGCATTCATATTTCCATGCAACTCACTCAACCCTACGGTCTACTCAGGCTACTGAATCTGGGACTTGATCCTACAGTTTTTTCTGCAATACTCCTGTTTTACGATCTCAGTCTTCAGCAGTATAGAAAGATGTGTCGCTATGACCAAATATCTTTTCCTACTTTTATCATCCAATCTTTTATCATATTATCTTTTAGCTGCAATGGTGTCACACTACAATTCAGAAAGCTGCAGTGGTGCTTCTAGTCTGAGGGCTGGCATCAGGTTCTTCTTTTACACCCTCTAAATTGGTCCAGCTGTCATTAATGGGCAAAGTTACCCTAATAGTCCAATCCTACTCAAACATGAAAATGAGCGAACTCAGGAAGATAGTGGAGGACAGGAAGGCCTGGCGGGATATGGTTCATGGGATCACGAAGGGTCGGACACGACTTAACGACTGAACAACAACAACACACTCAAACACCTACCAATGCAGCTGTGCCAATGGAGCGCACACCACATCTTATGGTGGCGGGCAGTCATGGAGCTTCTCAGGGTAAGCAAACATTCTTTCTCTTACCCTGGAGAAAGCATGAGCTTCCCCGATGAGTCTCCTTGGTTCTGCACCAGCCGAACTGTGGCAAGTAAGGGAGAGGGAAGGGGAGAAGGAAGGACCATAGGATACTGGTGTACACCAGTGCCGCCAGTAACAGCCCCCTCTCTCCCCCATTCCTCCTCTCTCTCCCACCCTGACAGTTTCCCCGTTCCTCACACTGACCAGCACTGGCAACTATTCATCCCAGAATATCATCCCTCCAAGTGGCTGTTGCTGGTTTTCTCTCCTGTCTTTTTTTTTTTTTTTTAGTGTTAGTTCAGGCAACCATAGTCTCATTCTTTTTCCTTTGTAAATTGTTTGAGAAATTTTGTGATGAAAAGAGGATAAAAATTACACTAAGTAAGAAAGCTTGAAGTCTGCAATAAGCAAGGTGATTGGAGCCAGAGATGCTGAAATAATTCTGGATTCTTTCAGATGCAGATCTTTGTGATGAGTGTCCTGAAGATCAATACTCAAACAAGGACCACGATCATTGTATGCCCAAAGTTACAGTCTTCCTGTCTTATGTAGAATCTCTGGGGATCACAATGGCTTTCTTTGCCCTCTTTCTTTCTCTAACCACAGTTTCTGTCTTAGGCATCTTCATTAAGTACCTGCAGACTCCACTAGTCAAAGCCAACAACCGGTCTCTCACCTACATGCTCCTCGTCTCCCTCCTGCTCTCCTTCCTCTCCTCCTTCCTCTTCCTCGGCCAGCCGCACAAGCTGACCTGCCTTCTCAGACAAAGCGCCTTCAGCACCATCTTCTCCGTCGCCGTCTCTTCGGTGCTGGCCAAAACGATCACGGTAGTGCTGGCCTTCATGGCCACAAAGCCAGGGAATGGGATGAGGAAATGGATGGGGAAGAAGCTGGCAAATGCCACGGTCCTTTTCTGTTCCCTTGGCCAGCTTGGCATCTGCATGGTCTGGATGGGCATCTCTCCCCCCTTCCCAGAACTTGACACACATTCCCAGTTTGACCAGATCATCCTGCAATGCAACGAAGGGTCTGTTGCCATGTTTTATGTTGCCCTTGGCTACCTGGGCTTTCTGGCGGCCATTTCTTTCACGGTGGCCTTCCTGGCCAGGAAGCTGCCTGGGGGGTTCAATGAAGCCAAGTTCATCACCTTCAGCATGCTGGTCTTCTGCAGTGTCTGGGTGTCCTTTGTGCCCACCTATCTGAGCACGAAGGGGAAATACATGGCAGCTGTGCAGATCTTCTCCATCTTGGCCTCCAGTTCTGGGCTACTGAGTTGCATCTTCCTCCCCAAATGCTACATTATTCTACTGAGGCCTGATTTGAATACAAAGGAGTATCTAATGATGAAATGAAAAGAGAGCCGATTACCAATATAACTCTGTAATATATTATTATTATTATTATTATTATTATTATTATTATTATTATTATTATTATTATTATTGATAATGTGTGCAATATAATTGTAGTAATAGCAAGATTCTGGGTATTCTGAGTATGCCACTACACGACTTTCAGCTATTGTTGTGATGATTCCTCTCTGGCTCTTTCCATGCCATAAGGAAAGCCTGTTGCTGTTAATGATAATACTAAGCCTACACATGTTAATAAAATGATCAAGAACTGTGGGAATTGTCTATTTTTATGCAATGTACAGTATAGGATATAATATATATTATTGGAAGCAACTATTACTGGATGTCCTTTTAAGACATAACACGTGCACACAGAGGAACAACATGATCCTGCCCAACTTTAGACTCTCTTGCTCTGCCAGCCTAGGGTGTTGTAAATGTGCTGTAAGGCACGTTATCGACACCCTGGGAGTAAGTGGTGCCGGTGCGGAGACCACTACCACTTACACCACCACCCTCCAGTTGCCGCACCAGCCGATGCAAGGTCTGCGCCAGGCGGCGGGAGGGTGTGGGGAGGTGGGCAGGGGTGGCGAGGGAGGGGGCCATTGGCCGGCTAGGCCTGGGAAGGATGCAGGGATATCAGTGCAACTGGGTTGCACCGATATCCAACGCCTCTCTCAGGACAGGACAGCCTTACATGGCCTTCCCAGATGTGCACCAGCTAAAGTGCTGGCGTGCATTGAAAGAGGCTAATTGGGGCCCCTGGAACTTACAATGGGGGAAGGGGATGAATGTGACCTGCATCCTGTGCAGGATTGCGCAGGAAATCTACTACCTGTGTTGAGACCAAGTGCCATGGCCAATGGCACAACTCCGTGGAACGGCATGCAACAGTGAACAGAATTGGCCCAACCAGGTCTGCTGCCCTCTGCTGCCCCGAACTCGCCTCTGCCACTTTCATGGGAGGTGGCACATGTGCTCTCACACTGACACCCTCTCAGGTCTCGTTTCCTCACCATACTCCAACTTGAACAGGGTTTAAAGTTCAAAGGGATGTTTAAATACAGACGGAGGGAAGGAGTTGCAAAGCTCTCCTTCCTTCCTTGCATGGCGTTTAAAGGGACATGCAAGGATAGAGTGTGTGAAGGGAAGTAGACTAGTTGATTCTCACTCACCTTTAGCAAGCGGGGAGTGGATCAATGCAACTTGCCCCTGCAGCAGGCTGGAAGGAGGTGGCAGTGGCAGTGAAAAGTACCCCCAATCTGCCACTCCTTCACTCACCCCAACATCCACCGCTGATGCCATCCATGAGAATGAGGGATGTGGGGGCAAAGGTGTGACAATAGTGGGGATATGCTGGGGATAATGATACAATACCAGGGAGGGGGATCAAAAATAAAATGCAGTGGAATATTCAATAGTCACTCACACAACTAGGCTTTAAGTGATTTCTAAGTAGTAGAAAGTTTTGTGGAGGAAATCTTTGGAACAGGAAGGGGGTGCATGATTGCACATGCAAGGAACATAAAAAGAGGGAGGACACAGGGAAATCTGGAGGGTTACTCCAGGGGAACTGTGGCTGAAATTTTGGGGATTTTTTTTGCCAGAGCGGAATAGAAAGAGGAAAGGAGAAGAACTAGAGGAAGAGGAAGAAGCAGGGAATTGCTAAGGCTCCAACTGCAGTGAAAGACCTTGGTGGTTTATTGCAGTTCTTTGTAGCCTGAACCAGGGCTGCAGGCAAGGAGTGAGCCCCTCAGGGCCACAAAATCATTTCACGCACTTGCAATGGGAGGGCTAGACTCTCCCACCATGTGTTCTTAACTGGTCCATGAGGGTTGGGGAGATCAAGCATTTCATTCCCTCCCCCAAACACACAAACTATTTCCTTGTACTCTTACCTACATCTGTCTACTATTTCCTTGTACTCTTATCTCCAAGTAGGTATGAAAAAGAAGAGTAGCCCCTGGACCCTTCGACATCTCCTTCTAGTTAGTAAACAAGGAAGGGGCTTCACTGACCAGATGCTTCTTCTGTACTGCTACTCCCACTCTATATGATAATCCAGATTCCATATCTCCAGTGTTCCCACTGATTCCTTTTGGCTCTCAGTGGGCCTTTAACTCCTTTTGATCAGGGTAGAATTCAGGCTGATGTCCCATCATTTTGTCCCCCATTTTTCCATTTTCCACCCATTGTTCTGGAGCGCTATAATGCTTGGCTAAGAGCTGACAACAGTTAGCAGGAAGTCAAACAGAATTGGGGATCAGAACCCCTGAACCAGTTAACCAATTCAAAACCAGTGTTTCAATAATCAGGCACTCAGAATGGCATGATTAATTAATGGCCCCATCCTAAAGGGCCTTTATGCCGCCGGAACGAGTGTAAACCCCTTTACGGCTGTTGCAAATGCAAGAAGAGAGCGGCCAGGTCCACATGAGGGCGGACAGTGAATGTCTGCTGGAGCAGGTAAGCTCATGCAGGGCTCAGGAGGGAGGGGTGGAATGGGAGGGGGTGGGCAGAATGGGGAGGCAACAGGGGCAAGGAGAACGGATCAGGCCCGGGAAGGGGGCGAGTTTGGCAGCAGTGGCGCCTGCCAAATCCTAACCCCCTTCCCGGACCTGATCTGCCTGCGTGGCTCAACACAGACTTGCACCACCTATCAAACTGGCGCAGGTCTGAGTTGACCCATAGCGACTCCTGTTCCCTTGCCCCAAGGAGGCCTTGTTGAGCCTCCAAAGGAGAAGGAACCAGGGGTGGCAGCACCAGGGGTGGCAGCACGCAAAGCTGCCACCGCCTCTTCGTGGAGATGTGACTGAGTGAGTCCACTCGGATTGGCTGCCGAAGCCTTTCGGAAAGGCATTCACCCCTCCTGGCAGCCTTGTTCGGCTGTATTTGCCGGCTTGGGCTCAGCGAATTCAGATGAGCAAGGCTGCAGGGAGGGGTTACGCCCCCTTGGCTCGCCCTCAGAGCACTTGTTTGTGCCTCTCCGCAAGCTGGCGAAGGAGCGCCCCAGCAGGCTTTGCAGTCCTGTAGCGCTGCTGGCGACTCTTCCGGGTTCATCTGGCTTCGGAGCTGGCAGCCACTCCGTGCCAAGCCGTACAGAGCCGCTGGGTTAGAAGTGGTAATGCAGCACCATTCAGGTTCTGCGCATGGCCATCCAGGGCACTTGCCCTCCTGCCTTCTTTGCCATGGCCTCCCTCCAACCCATGGGGTGGAACGTGGGGCTCCTCAGCAGTGAGCCTGTGCAGGTGGCATGACCCTGCCCTGCCCCGCCCTGGCTGCTTCGGTCTTGGCAGCTATCCCCTCCTCTCCCACTCTGCACTTATCGGGGGGGGGGGCTGCCACCGCTCCCCCCCACCTCCCTGCTCTCCCTCTCTCCTTCCCTGGAGTGCCTCCGCCAAGTGCAGAGAAGGGGGCGTGTGCCCGGCTGCAAAACTCAAGAGTACTACTTTCTTCTACATCTCTCAGTTGCTGAGGAAGAGGCAAGGGAGGATCCCTGAGTTAGCTGAGCACATTGTTTGATGGGGGGGGGGAGGAGGGAGCAGTCACTGCCACCGCCTGCTGTTCAGCATCATGTGAGGTGGTATAAGGGAGGGGTGGAGAAGCAGGGAGGAAAGGAAGGATGTGCATGCACACACAGAGGGCGCAAGAAGTGGTGTGTCAGATGCACACAAAAGTTTTAGGGGTATTAAAAAGTAAAAAATGTTATAGGGGGCTGTTAAAAAATTATCCGCCTCTGGTGTAAAATTTACTAGCTACGCCTCTGGGTCCATTCAGTGCCCCATTGCAAAAAAAATGTCATAGCTCAAACATGTTTGCTTCTGCTATGCACCTGCGCATGTGGCCGCGAAGAGAGTATAGAACTTTGGGGAGATGTTTATTTCTACTGTAATTATCAAAATCATTGTGATTGATTTTTCTCCCTACCAAAATACCACATGCGGTTCCCAGAAGTCACTTTGAGATGTACGATGAAAATGTTTGAAACCAGCATTGATGACAATTCCTTCTATCATATTTGGAAAGTCCTATAATTTATATTACTAAAGTATAGACTTTATAGTCTATATAAAGTACATATATGTTGGGCGACTGCTGAGGCTTCGGGTGTGGTTTAGATTAGGCTGGGCTTGGTCTGACAGTCTGATTTCACTAGCTAAAACCAGGTCTGGACTCTTCATTTACAAAACCAGCCACAGTATCTGCTTTGTGAAAGAGCTGGACAACTTAAACCTTGACATGCAAGACCTTTCTTGACACGCTAATGCTCTAACTGGTAATAAAGCCAGTTAAAAGAGGGCAGCTGTAGCTTGAACGGGTGTAAAATGACTCTGCTGTTAATATTACTGCTTCATTTGGTCTTCATTTGGCCTGTGAGTGAAAGTGGTATCTCAGATCTACAAACGCCTCCAAATAATTATTACAGACCAGGAGATTACCTCATTGCTGGAGTGGTACCTTTGAGGACAGCCATGTATCCAACACATTCTTTCGAGTCTGATCCCGTCCACGATTTCATCCCGTAAGTACTATTTGTGATTGGTTTTTCATTCAATTAATTTCATTCAATTCAGAATTCAGCCGATTCTGATCTTGGCTGCTACCATCTCTATTTTGAGTTATCCCTCAGAAAGCAGCAGCAGGATGATTCTGTGGTGCCCTTGAGATCATTGCTTTTGAACAATGCTTTGCAATGTGATGGGGAAATCAGAGGGTTCAGCTCCTCCTATGGTCTCTATTTACCAGGGATAGATAGTCCCCTGATTTACCTGCTTCAGGTAAATCGCCATCCCTGTTTTGCCTTGGGGGAAAAATTTGCTAATGCTGTTTTTAAATTATCATTGTCCTTTCTATCCCACCCTACCTCCATTTTATCATCTCAACAACTCTGTGAGGTAGGTGAGGCTGATCCCAAACCACCCAGTAGCTGAGTGAACCCAGGTCTTCCCAGCCCACATGCAAGACTCTCAGTCACTAGACCAGACTGGTCCCCTTCTTGCAGTTGTTACCATGAGTGTTAAAGTTCTTGTTCTTTGTGATTCAGCCTCCTTGCTGAGTACCTAGAAGCTACATCTCTGCGTGGGGGTGAGGAGCACTTTGTTTCTAGTGTACATACAGGAAAATGCTCATAAACACTAACACTCACGCCCATGCCCGCTTTCTGGGGTATAAATAATCCTATAACTGAACTCAGTGGGAGCTACTAAGCACACCTTAAATTAGTCTTGCACAACATTGTGTGCATTGCACATGCATCCACTGGTGAAGTTCATTTGAAACTTGATAAAATATTTTAGGACATTTATGCTTTTTGAGTATATCGTCAAGCCAGAGAACAGATGCTTTCTGCTGCTAAATCACAGACTTGGATTATAGTAGAGGAAATCAATACAACACACAAAAGGCAAAGACCATGCTTAGTGTAGCCAAAACTGGAATACACTGTGCTGTTCCTCTCAACCCATCGTAAAAAAAAAATATGATATTGTAGGACATAAAATGGTGGAGGTAAGGGCCTCCAAATGATCCAGGAACTAGATGATCCAGGAACCATAAGAGGAAAGGCTGAAGAATTCTTTTGTTTTTTAAAGTGGAGGAAAGCATTGATTAATAGGGAATATGGTACTTGGGGAGGTTCACTGAATGAAGCTATTTGGCAGCAGTTTTGGACAGACAAGAGAAAATACTTTTTTCAGACATATACTTTTCCTTATAAATATATGTGAGACTCAAAAAAAATTGTTACTCTGATGGATTTTGTGTCAGTGTTCTCACTAATTTTTTAAAAATAATTTCATTTTGGTTTTGTTCCTCCCTGAAAACGTACACACTGCAGATAAGAAATCGGCATATATCAAGCAGGGTTGATTTAAAAAATCTGCTAAATGTATATCTATTTTCTGCATTATTTCTGTATCTTGAAAAAAACATACTTACTAAGGAAGAAGACCCACAACTGAACACATCATGACTTATGCATCAATATGCACAAAATTGCTCTGTCCTATGCATGTCTACTCAGAAGTATGTATATTCCATCTAGTTCTGTGTGTAAGTGTGTATAGGATTGCAGCTTTAGTTTCCAAGCTCTTGAAGTATGTGATTAGGAACACTTCTAACACCTTGGCATGATCAGAAGAGACTGAAAACTCATACCTTCCCTTACTCATTTCAACCATTTATTTGGTGTAATCAAAATCATATGTATTCTTGAACAATTGATGTGATACAATACAACTGAGACAATCAAATGTACATTTCCTAGAATTTAGATACAGTGGGACCTCGGTATCCGCAGGGTTTCGTTCCTGATGGCCCTGAAGATACCGATAATCTGCAGATACTGGGGCCCACGCTAGGAAGGCTGTTTAAAGTAGAAACCACACACCCCCATCCCTGTTTTTACCTTTGCACGGACAAACTTTGTGTTTCCAAGCCTTGGCAGGGCTTTTTCAAGCTGAAGGACTCTCTTCTCTCCTCCCAGGCTCACCCCAGAATGCATCCTAGGGGTATTTGAAAAAGCTCTGCAGAGGCTTGGAAACCACATAGTTTGCCCAATCAAAGGTAAAAATGGGGATTACTGGGATTTTTTTTTCACTTTTATAATTTTTTTTAAGTGGGCCCTTGTAGGTCCAGGATCCGCGATGAGATGAATCCGCGGACCCTGGATCCGCGGGCAGAAAGGATCCATTGTATTTTTGTGTTCTTTTTTAAATGCTTACTAAAAAAAAATTAGACTAGCTGACTTTTCCAAGAATGGGTTCATTGTTGTGTTGAAATTTCACCCAATTATTTTTTCATGGATGTTTCAAAAATTATAGAAGTTGAGTAAGTATACAAGATGTAGTAAGACAGCACTGATTTTTCGTAAAGTACTTTCTTTAGGGGGGGGGGATAGTGAAATTTAGTGGGGGAAATAGCCACCATGGCATGTTGAGATGGACTGACTGACTTCCAGTCTAATTTAGCATGTCTAATGTTCTTAAAGGGCATGTATATAAACATTTATAACTGCTTTTATGAATATAAGCACTTATACCTGATGTCTAGATTTTCCAAATAGTTAACCAATTCAGATCATTATGGCAGGACTTTTACTGTACAGGTACTTTAATTGTTTGATACTCCACATAATTTTCTTTTCAGGGTATTGGAGAGGAACTACCAGCATGTCCTGGCTGTGTTGCTTGCCATTGACGAGATCAATGAAACCCCCCAGCTCTTACCCAATGTCACTCTAGGCTACAACATCTATGAAAACGCTTTCAGTGTAAGGATGCCCTCTGCAGCCATCATAGACCTGCTCTCCACTGGCCATCGGATGGTCCCTAACTTCAAGTGTGGAAGGAGGCAAGAAAGCCTGTCGGCTGTCATTCAAGGCGGGACAGTTGAAGATTTTTTTCAGATAGCAACCATGTTAGGCATTTACAAAGTCCCTCAGGTATGGATGGCAGTAGGGATCAGGCTAAGTAAATCTGAAATCCATCTCTGGCTGTTGAAATGGATGAAATCCATCCCTGAGTATCTTCAGAAGGGCGAAACTTGGGGCCCGTGGGCACTGAAGTGTGTGTAACCCTTTTCCCTGTATGGGAGATTTCGATTGGCATTCATCTCAGAGAACCAAAGTGAACGTGAACTCGCAGTGTTTGCATCCTGTAACTGTATACTGTTAGTGAGACAAAAGCATGAGTGGATTTTAAAAAAGGTTGATGGAGAGCGTTTTTGTTTCTTAGCACACAATAAGATTTTGGGAATTTTTAAAATATTTTCACTTTTATAATATAATAATAAAATAATATACAGCAGTGTTTCTCAAACTGTGGGTCGGGACCCACTTGGTGGGTCGCGACCTGATTTCTGGTGGGTCCCAGGTGATGGAAAGATCAGATAAGTAATTGCCACAAGCCCTGAGGCTATTCAAAAATCAGATAGCTGCTAATTGTCCTTCAAAGAGCTGAACTCCTGCAGTTTGCAAGATAGCTGCTAATTACCCTGCAAACAGCCGAACTCCTGCAGTTTGCAAGCTTGTGTAAATATAGGGAGATAAATGTTTGAGCGTCTCATAAAGCTAGGTCGGTCCTGATAGAGTTTCATTTTAAAAAGTGGGTCCAGGGGCTAAAACGTTTGAGAATCACTGATATACAGTATTTATATACTGCCTTTCTTGGTCATTGGATTTCTCCTCCGACTTTAATTCAAGGCGGTGTACATGGGCAGGCTTTCTAAACCCCAAGGGGTTTTTATAATACAATAACGTTCTAATCTTTTGTAGAACCCTTCATTCTAGATGTTGCTTTCACAGTCCAGCTCTCTCTGCTCTCTCTCTCTCTCTCTCTCTCTCTCTCTCTCTCTCTCTGGTGTTCGCCTCACCATGCTACAGCTGACAGGCAACCTTGACTGCCACTCAAGTGCTGCAGCTGCAGTTCCACTCCCCCACAGAGGCTCTGCAACCTATCAGGTTGGCGTGCTGGCAGAATTGAAAAATCAATCTTGAGTTCCTCTGAGGAATAGCCAGATCCATACTACGGTTCCAGCCCTGGAGCAAGTGCTCCAGCGCCGGAAGCCATCGCAAATGTGCTGTAAGGCACGTTTGCAATGACTCGTGAGTAAGGGAGGCCGGCGCAAGGTCGACCGCCCTCACTCCAACGTCAGGACGTTCATGCGGCCAGCGGAGGAAGGTAGGTCTCTGGCGGCAGCCGCATGGGCAGTCCGGGCATTGAGGGAGGGGGGCCATTGGCCGAGCCGGCCCAGGAGGGAATGGGGATGGTGTTCGCCATATCCCTGTTCCTGCTAGGCCAGCTAGGCCGTTGCACGGCCTCCTCCTAGCTGGCGGAAATCCGAGGAG
This sequence comes from Plestiodon gilberti rubricaudatus, assembly GCA_026170595.1. Classification (NCBI taxonomy): domain Eukaryota; kingdom Metazoa; phylum Chordata; class Lepidosauria; order Squamata; family Scincidae; genus Plestiodon; species Plestiodon gilberti. Next base: position 250,499,795 of record JANXHW010000002.1, read on the forward strand.
GCCGGTTGGACCAGCCCCAGTTTTTACCTGGGGAAGGGGACTGACATCCCCTTCCCCAAGTAGACCTCCAGGCTGCAGCAGCGTAGCCCGGAACAGGGATAGGATCCGGCGGGTGGCCCTGGGCCGCCGGCCAGATCTTTAGTCAGGATTTCGCCCGAAGAGTGGGAAAACTCAAGCTTTTTATCTACGAATGCTGTACGTTCTTTTCTGTACCAGAATACTAACGTTTCCGTGATGTACCTAAACCCAAATGACATGACTGTCCTTTGTGCTTACCACAGTGGTGATAGGTCCTATTTTCAACATTTGTTAATGCTCAAGCTGATAACAAGATATGCTTAGTTACTTTCATGTACTTTAATCTCAAATGTAAGGTAAAGGTATCCCTTGACAATTAAGTCCAGTCGTGTCCAACTCTAGGGAGCGGTGCTCATCTCCGTTTCAAAGCCGAAGAGCCAGCGCTGTCTGAAGACGTTTCCATGGTCATGTGGCCGGCATGACTCAACACCGAGGTGCATGGAACGCTGTTACCGTCCCGCTGACGTGGTACCTATTAATCTACTTGCAATTTCTTGCTTTCGAACTGCTAGGTTTGGCAGGAGCCGTCGCACGGATTCGAACTGCCAACCTTTCGATCGACAGCTCATGGTTCAGTGGTTTAACCCACTGCGCCACCCGCTGGCTCAAATGTACAATTGTACAATCTCAAATGTACAATTGTACAAATAAATGAAAAAGACTCATGCTACTGAAGGTGTTCAGAAAGCCGTCATTGTCTAAATGGAGTTCCTTGAAAAGTGGTGGGTTTTGTTTTTGTTTTTGAGGGGTGTGTGTGTGTGTGTGTGTGTGTGTGTGTGTGTGTGTGTGTGTGTTACCCACTTCCTCCCAAAAAGTGGAGTGTTGGCAGCTATCTTGGGTACAAGAAGATCATATTCATTTACTGTTGAGATCAGCTAAATACCTCATGTAGCCTGAGATCTCAGTAGAGGGAATGTTGAATGTTGGCCTGAGCTCCTCAGAAGAAACAGAGGCCAAAAATGTAATACATAAACAACAGCCAGATCCTGACTAACTATAGGCCAGCTCCCTTCCTGGACCAGGCTGGCCTTACATGGCCTCCCCGGTTGTGCGTCAGCTAAATAGCTGGCACACATCTAAGGAGGCCAATTGGAACTGCTGGGGCTTACACCAGGGGAAGTGACAAACATCACATCCGGTTCCCCCAAGGTGAGCCCCGGCCCCACCAGCGTGGGCCGCATACTGCATAGGATGCAGCGATCGGCCATTTAGGCCAGCCGGTGCATCTTAGGCAGGATTGGGCTGTTAATCAGGTTGATATGCATCTTCCTGATAATGTTGAAGTGCAAAATTATATGACATGACATCAAGTAGGCATTCCGCAGACATTCTCCACTGCAAGCAATAGCCAAAGAGATGTATCCTAAGACTTTCTATGTCCTGCAGAAGGAAACGTGTTTTGTAAGACTAAGGAAACCTCAGGGTAGAACTCAGTGAAGTGATTTGAGCATAGCTGGTGCAAGGTGGAATAACGCAACGGCACACTTTTTCAACAGCATGTTATGCAGAGATGCTGGTCAATGGTAGCCATATACAGTATTTACCCAAATGTGTAGTTTGGGCATTATGTCCAGAGACATGTTCTGATGATGCTACAGTAGTCAAAAAGTGACTTTGTGAAAAGTGAGAAAGCAGAAGTTCAAGCTCACAATTAAATAACAGGCAGTTTTGGGACATGATAAGAAAATTAACAGCCCAATCCTGTGTAGGTAGGCTGCAGCGCAGAAGTAGAGCCCACGTTGCATTCTACCAGATAGGACCCAGCACCAGTGTACCTGGAGCACTCCTAAGGGGAAGGGACATTCGTATCCTTACCCCGACTAGCGTCCCGGACACACTGATGGGTCTACTCAAATGAACAGGCCGCGTAACGGTGGCGAGGATGGGAAGGGGGATAGGATTTCGGCAGAGCTGCCACTGCCAATCCCTTCCTGGGCTCGTCCAACCAACCCCCCCCCCCCTGGAATGCCCCGTTCTGCCTTCCCCGCCCCTCCTCCACCCAGTGGGGACCTTCCCCAGCAGGTGCTCTGTTGAATCCATGGGCGTCACTGGGGCGTGGCGGGGGGGGCGGGCCGCCAGGGGGTGACGCGCGTCATGGGGTGACGCGCGCACCCCCTCGCGCGTCACCTCCGTGACGCGCGTCGCCCTCCGGACGATCCGAGGCCGGCCCGGGAGCCGGCCTCGGAGCGTCCGACCCCGTCGGCGCTCCAGGGCCTTCTGAACGAAAGCCCAGGCAGCGCCTCAATCCGGGTATTTCCCGGATTTTCGCGCATGCCCAGACCCATTTTGAGGGCAAAAAGCCCTCAAAACGGGTCTGCGCATGCGCGAAAATCCGGAAAATACCCGGATTGACGCGCTGCCTGGGCCTTCGTTCAGAAGGCCCTGGAGCGCCGACGGGGTCGGACGCTCCGAGGCCGGCTCCCGGGCCGGCCTCGGAGCGTCCGGAGGGGGGCGACGCGATGCGGGGGGGGAGCCGGATGGCCCCCTCCCCCCGCGCCTATAACGTCGCGCCCCTGGGGGGGGGTGACGCGCGTCCCCGCACCAGGGTGACGCGCGTCTAGTGACGCCACTGGTTGAATCTGGGATAGGTGGAGCAGCGCCGGACTCGGTGCCAGCACCGCCTACTTGCTGGTGCTGCAAACATGGTTTATGGCACGTTTGTGAAACCCTAGACTGAGACAGCACGTGCTCTACTGGTCTACTGGGTAGACTGGATTGTACTGTAAGTAGTTAAATGGAGCAAAAGGAGTTCCATTTAGACCCGGCTTCGCAAGGGTACCTAAAATATAATATTTGGAAAAATGGTTATGACAGAATCCTTTTACAGCTCAATCCTACCCAGCACCAGAGCAGCGAGGCTGAGTAGCCTATTCTGCATTCTATGCTGGCTAGCAGCAGGCTGGAGTTCTTGTGGTCAGGGGACATTCATCCCCTTACTCCGGTTAAAGCCCCAGGCTGTGCAATGGGGCTACATGGATACAAGCCATCTAAATCGCTGGTGCAGGACGAGCCCAGTGTTGGGCTTTCAAGCTTGGAAGGGGAAATAGGATTCAACATTCACCAGCACTGCTGATCCCGCCCCCTCTCATGCCTGATCCGTCCCTGTTTCCATCATCCTCCACCCTGTAATAACCCCCTCAGCCCTCCCACAGACCCAGATCTGCTTGGAGCAGCTCTTACCTGTACCGGCTCGCAGTCGTCTCAGTCTGGCACCGATGGGACAACGCAGACCTTCTGCCAATGCTCGTTGCTCTCCCGGTGTCACGGACCACTTTACGGCACTTTTGCAACTCCCTAGGTTGATGCAGCGGTTGCTGTGCCAGTCTTAGACTCAGTTAGGATTGTGCCAAAAGTCTAGGAATGTTTCTGAGCTCAATTTCCAACACTAAGCATCCTTCCCTTTCCCTACTAGCTCACTTACAGTTTTGCAAACCATATTCTGAGTGATCAAACTCAATTCCCTTCTTCCTACTGGATGACCCCAAAGGAAGCTCACCAGGACATGGGGATAATTAAATTGCTCCTACATTTCAGATGGATATGGGTCGGTTTCATTGTTCCAGATCATGATGATGGAGAAAGGTTTGCCAGAACTCTGAAGACAATGGCTTACAAAAGTGGTATTTGTGTCGCCTTCACACACAGGATACCAAAGGCATTTGCTCTTCCCCTTCGTATTTGGTATGAAGAAATTGTATGCTTTATTGCACAGCTTACACAGAGGAAAGCCAAAGCGCTTATTTATTATGGGGATTCTGATTCAATGCTTTTGTTGCCTCACATGCTAGACCAAGCTGAAGAGGAAAGCAATTCTCCTATAGGGAAAGTTTGGATTACAACAGCTCTGTGGGGCTTCACCTTAAGCACCTCTTTTGCATACTGGGATATCAAATTCTTCCATGGTGCTTTGTCCTTCACCACACAAATGAACAAGAAAGCAAAATCTCAGAACCTTTTCTTTGTTCAAGATGAATATTCCACTGTTTGGTCAGAAACATTTGACTGCTCCAATTCTAGCCAAAATTCATCTAGAAAGACGTGGGATGTCTGCATTGGGAGGGAAACTTTAAAGGGGCTTCCCTCAGCTTTGCTTAAAAACGTCCTGTCTGCTGAGAGCTACACTATTTACAATGCTGTCTACATTGTAGCACATGCTCTCCATGCCATGATCACTTCCACATCTAACCACATGTTGACAGCCAAAGAAGGCAGACGTGACCTTAGGAACGTGCAGCCTTGGCAGGTAAGAAACAGGGAAATTTCAGCTGAAAGGAAAAGTGATTAGTGAGTGACCTTGGGTTAGTCATATTGACCTGGTTCAGTGTAAACCAGGGGTGGGGAACCTATTTGCGGTGGGGGGCCATTTCCCCATTGGGAAAATTGGCCGCGGGCCGGCTGTAAGGCCGTCCGAAATTTTTGGGCCCCCCCACCGCAAATTTGACACCCCCCCCGCGAATCTACCATTCTAAACCGCCCTCCCTCCCACCCACCCACTCACCCACGGACCACTCTCCCTCCCTCCCTCCCTCCCTCCCACCCACGGACCACTCTCCCTCCCTCCCTCCCTCCCACCCATGGACCACTCTCCCTCCCTCCCTCCCTCCCACCCACGGACCACTCTCCCACCCACCCACCCACCCACCCACCGCCGCTTACCTGAGGCTCGCGGCGGCAACTGCCGCCACCTTCCCGCGTCAGCTCCAGTTTAAATCGGCTTTTCTGCAGCTGCACAGATCGCCGTTGTGGCCGAGAGGACAATCTCTCGGCCTCAACGGTGATCTGTGCAGCTGCAGAAAGGCCGATTTCAGAAGGAGGAGGCGCCGAGGTGACGCGTCACCTCGGCGCCTCCTCCTTCTGAAAGCGGCCTTCCTGGACCTGCGGAGAGCGCTGCTCTGCGCAGGTCCAGAAAGTCCGCTTTTAAAGGGACTAGGCGGGTGGCGGCGGTGGAGCCTCTGGTCCCGCGGGCCGGAGGTTCCCCACCCCTGGTGTAAACCATGGTTTGTTCAACTGGGAACTCAGGTTTGAGTCCGCCCATTTCCTCCTCCTTAGCTTTGTTGCTGCATCATATTTACAAACCTGGCTTGCTGAACCACAGCTTCAAGGGGGAATCGAGGCAAGGGAGCTGGATTGCAGTCCAGCCTGTGCTGGCACAGTGGCTTTTGATTGTGCACAAGGAAGAGAATCAGGGGAGAAAGGAAGAAGGTTGGAAGGGGAAGGGAGTCAGAAGCGTCGCCTGATATGGGGCGGTGGGCCCCAGGGCGTAGGGCGCTGGGCCCCCTGGGGGTGTGTGCAGGCCTCTGTAAAATTTCCATTTTTTCGGGTTTTTTCCCCGTTTTTTAAATCAATTTCTTGGTTTTTTTTCTTAAAATCGCCCCCCGCTGCAGCTGCTGCCCCCCCTCTGCACTGCCCCCCCAGGGCGTGTGTTTGCTTTTGGCCCACTTATCTTGCTTCCGAGGGGCGCAGGCTCCATTTTCCCTGGGCGCCACCATCTTGGACTGAACAACATGCATGCTGGGGATTGTAGTTTTTTCCCCCTTGCCTTGCAGCCTTGCCTTGCAGCCCAGGAGTCCTGACACACCCCCCCCCCCCAGAGGGCATTAAGGGGAAATACACCACATGTTTGATGTTTGGAACACTTTCAAGTTTATTCTGCAGAGCAAAATTCACAAAATTCACATCATTATGCATGCCTCATCATGTGTGCTGCTGGAAATGGAGACAGGAGGTACAAAGTGGACAAGGAGGCTTCCAAACTGAAATAAAAAATCCCAAAAATTTGCGGCGCGGCTGCGCCGTGGGGCGTGAAGGGTTACGGCCGCACGTTTTTATGGGGGGGCGTCAAGGGTTTGGGCCCCGGAACAAAAATGGTCTGGCTCCTCCTCTGAAGGGAGTGGTTGGTTGGCAGTCTTGGATGCCAGTTGGGCACAGTAGTGCTTGTGTAGTATCTGGGATGAGGTGCTTCATGCAGCATCAGTACGTCAGCAAATGACAAAATCATAGCAAGACAATTAAGATTGGAAGTTAGGGACATAGAAACCTATGGGATATTTTGTGGGATGAGCTCATCAAGGAACCTTCTTTTCTGACTTAATGGCTCTTGATTGCTCATGCCCAGCCCTAAATGGGTGCCTAGCTAACTCTGGAGTCCAGTTGCATCATGAGCATGGTCTCCTTGATTGAGATGAGCCATGAAGTTGGTGAGGGGAGCTAAGGGTGAGACCCTTCTCTGTACTGCTAATGGCTTTGCTGAGTACAAGCCAGGAAGCTCCCAGGATGTGGCTTTTATTCATAATGTTCAAATGTGATGTGCAAGCAAGGTGTGGCCGCCCATGGGATTTTCCAAGAAACAAAAGCCAGGCAAAGCTTCTCCCAAGTCAACCTACAAGAGTGGGGAGGGAATGATTGCTCTGGCAAATTGAAAGTGTGGTATTCTTCACTGCCTGTGGGATCTGAGCCCTCTTCCCATTAGTCCAGCTTTAAAGTCATGTTGTTGATCTGGGTGATGCTCTTCTAGCATGGAGCCAGTGCCACACACACATGTACAGCCTTCTCTTTAAGCTGCATGGCCACATGGCTGCGCAGCTGGAATCAGAGCATGGTGCTCTGAAGCTCGGCAATGATGATGATGTAATTACCGAGCACTCCGGAGCTGCCCTCGTGCAACTCCATTAGGACGCCTGTGCACTCCCTGCAAAATTAACAGGGAACTTTTGCACATCTATTCAATTTTGTCATGCATGATGCATTCCAATTAGTTTGTCAAGCAACAAACGGCAGGTTTCAACTTTGTATAATCCCACGATTCATGGTTAACAAGCTAAGCTCTCCAGCAGCTCACATATTAAAAAGTAGAAGAGAGAAGAGGGAGCCTCTGTGCTCAGCTCATGCTCCATTTAGTAAACTGATGGGACATGGGGCAGAGACCATCTGTCAGATAAACAGCTGTGATATTTTGAAGAGAAAAAAAAACCCACAATGCTTTCCCTGCACTATCCCCAGAATGTTATTTCTTGTAATAATTCACCTATTTCCTTCAAACCTCAAGGACGCCATCTGTTTCTGCCATTGAAATGGTAAAACTAGAGGTGGGGAGGACGACAGAGATGCAGCCAAATGCATTTATGCAACATGAAAATGATGACATTTGCTCTCTCTCTAGCTTCACCCCTTCCTGGAAAATGTTCGCTTTAACAGTACTACCCTGAATGCGGTTTATTTTGACGACGACAGGGAGCTGATAGCTGACTATGATCTTGTGAATGTGGTCACCTTTCCCAATGAATCTGCCGCAAGAATGAAAGTGGGGGAGCTGGAGACCCAGGCTGCATCAGGCCTAGCGCTGACCGTTGACGAGGAGGCCATTGTGTGGCCCAGTTGGTTTAACCAGGTGGGAAATACTTGTCTCTTTTACAAGCTGATGTAATATAGTATGCTCTGAGAGTGAGCTGTGACCTGAGAAATCCCCAGTTCAAATCAATGGTGAACTTTGTAGGAAGCTTTGTGGCCCAATCCTAATGGCACATTTACATTACCGGAATGAGTGTGGGAGGGAGATGGGGAGATGGGGAAGGGATGGAATGGCGCCTGGGGAGGAGGGCAGATTTGACCACCTGGCAATGGAACAGCTGCCAAATTCTAGCCCCCTTCCCAGGCCTGATCCACCTTCACAGTCCACACTGGCACATGTCACTGATGCAGGTTGGCACGGACCAAACATGGGGCAAGGGGACAAATGTTCCCTGGCTTACTCCAAGCGGCCTCAACATGCCAAAACTCCCCTGTGGGATACAATGGCTGCCACATTGGCCGCTCTGCATCGCCACGCGGGGAGTACGGAGGGTTGAGCTGTTGGTTAAAATGGTGTTTTCTCAGGCTTGGCTGGTTATCTGAAGTATGGGGACAATAATAGACGAGGATTTTATTATTATTATTATTATTATTATTATTCCCACTGAGATTGCTGCAGTATTATTGCTAAGAATTCTTATTAGCACCTTTTGATGAACCACTAGCCATGCTTGGGAAAGTACATAGCATGAAACATGGAGAGAAAGACAGTTACAGCCCAATCCTATCAACCTCCCTCCACTGCTTCAGCCGTGCAACTTCAGCGCATGCTGAATCCTGCAGGTGGGACAGTCCTCCTCTGGGTAAGGGAACATTTGTTCCCGGTCCCCACCAACCCAATTGGTCTACTTGCTGGCACAAGGCTGAATGCACACAGGAAGGCAGATCGAGGCCTGGTAGGGGGATAGGATATTAGCGACGCTGCAGGTAAGTGGACCCGGCGCTGCCAGTAGATGGACCCGGCGTCGAGATGCCCCCTCTCCATTCCAGTCTCTGCCGAATTCCTCTCCCTCCCTGCCCTGTTCCACCAACCCCCACCTCCCGGCTGCCCCACACGCTGGCATACTGGTGCTGGGGGTCTTTGTTCTGGCAGCAGAAGTCCCCAATAGCATTAGGGCCCTAGATTCATATTGTGACCCCAATTCCTAAATTACAGTTCCCAAGTTCATTGCACCTTTGATGTTGATATGGATCAGACTGCACAGCTACAACCATTTAGGGTTTTAAGAAGCCTGAGCCATTTTGGATTTGAAGAGTAAGAATTAGAACCTGGATTTGAGGCTAGAAGTGAATAGATAGTCACTGCAGATCAGAGTGTAACCAAGTCCTATCTTCCAGTCAGAAGCATAACAAGGGTGGAGCGAAGGCAAGTAGTTCTGCAAGACTCCGTTACACTGGAGTCAGCGGCCCCTCCCCCTTGCTGTTGGAGCCATTCTGGCAGCAAAGGCAACACGCAGGACACTCCCCTGTTGCTGCCGGAATGGCTCCAACAGCAAGGGGGAGGGGCCGCTGACTCCAGTGTAACGGAGTCTTGCAGAACTACTTGCCTTCGCTCCACCCTTGTTTCACCACTGCTTCCAGTCAGCCAGCCCAGAATACATGCTGGCAACAGCATTTTTTTGACCAATTGCAGTTTCCAGATGCACTTCCAGGGCAGCCCCTCATCCAGATTCTGCCAAGCACCCTTCCTTGGAGTAGTTGAAGAGCAGTCTAGAAAACACCTCAGAAGGTGCTGCAGACCTCCTTGAGAAATATCGAGTGTGTTATCGAATTTCATGAACCTTGACATTCCTCAGAAGTTTTGACTAAAAAGGAATCACCTTGCGCAGGCAAAGGATGCACAAACCCCCCTGAGAAATTTTGATTTTATGAAAAAAAAAGTAGTACGTGTCCAGGCAAAACAACTGCTTCATTACTCGTGATCAAACTTCACTTTGTGAAGAATGCAGGACCTTGACCCTAGCTCCCCCCCTTTAAAATAGCATGTGAGAGGGGGATGCAATGAGGACCAAAACTATGGTGCAAATATAGGCAGTGGCGTCACTAAACGCGCGTCACCCTGGTGCGGGGACGCGTGTCACCCCCCCTAGGGGCGCGACGTTATAGGCACGGGGGGAGGGGGCCACCCGGCTCCCCCCCGCATCGCGTCGCCCCCCTCCGGACGCTCCGAGGCTGGCCCGGGAGCCGGCCTCGGAGCGTCCGACCCCGTCGGAAATACCCGGAAATACCCGGATTGACGCGCTGCCTGGGCCTTCTTTCAGAAGGCCCTGGAGCGCCGACGGGGTCGGACGCTCCGAGGCCGGCTCCCGGGCCGACCTCGGAGCGTCCGAAGGGCGACGCGCGTCACGGAGGTGACGCGCGAGGGGGTGCGCGCGTCACCCCATGACGCGCATCACCCCCTGGCGGCCCGCCCCCCCGCCACGCTCCAGTGACGCTCGTGAATATAGGGACTTTCATTCTAGGCCCCAAACACAGTTCCAACTCCAATTGCACACCTGCCACAAAACAATGGTTCAATTGAATTGTCTGGGTTTTCAGATTTAAGACTATCCTTCCTTAGGTCCCTGCCACCCCCACAGTTATGCCATTCATTTTGTTAAAGAGAAAATTCCCCAAACGTTTGTTTTCCTCCTGCCCTCTAGACACGGCCCCGTTCTGTATGCGCTGAGTCCTGCCAGCCTGGTTTCCACAAGGTGGTCCCAGAAGGAAAGCAAATTTGCTGCTACGACTGTCTTCCATGCACCAAAGGGACCGTTTCTGCTCGGGAAGGTAGGCAGCCCTGAAGTAGGCTTACCATATTTTGAGGTGCCCAAACAGGGCACACCCCTACTTTATTTTCCCTTCAGAATTTTTTTAAAAATGTTTTTTTTTCTGGCTTTTTTGCTTCTTCTGTTTTCTTTTTTGTGGGTGCAGAGTGCCTGCACGTGTTAGGGTGGCCAAAAAAATTCAATTAATTAATTATTTTGCCCCCTTTCACTGCTTCTTGCCCCCACCATTTCCCCCCCCCCCCTTTGCTTGCCTCCAGTCCTTTGTGCTGGTGCTGGTGCTGCTTCTGCTGCTGCTGCCGCCGCCAACCGTGCCCGATTCCTGGCTGGCCAGCTGCATAGGGCCAGCCAGGACTCCCCATGGGGTCGACTACCCATGGGGTCGACTACCCCCTCCCGCCACCGTCACTTCCACGATTTAAAAACATTTCCTGGGTGAGATTTCATGAGATCCAAGATGGCAGCGCTTAGGAAAAAGTTTTTAATTGTAGGAAAAAGTTTTTAATTTTAAGTTTTTAATTGTAGGAAAAAAAATTTAATTGTAGGAAAAAGTTTTTAATTTAGGAAAAAGTTTTTAATTGTATAATTGTAGAAATAGCAAGATTAGGAGTATTCCAATATGAGCTATACCATAGTATGACTTTATTGATTTTTTATTATATTGTTTGTATACAATGAGGAAGTGGCGGTGGTGGGAGGGGCAGACCCGGAAAACTGGGACATCCGGTTCTGGGCCTGGTTGGCCCGGACTGGCTCTAGAAACCAGGGAAGTCCTGTTTTTTACTGGACGAATGGTAAGCCTACCCTGAAGGAAATGATACTGATTTTTACAAGCAGATGTAAAATCTAATAGAAATTCTTTTGGAATACGTTCTGAGGCAATGATTTGTCAAATGAAGTAAATCAGAAAATAACCCCAGTGAAGCTTTACTTCTGGTCTGTTCCTCTTGATGCCCCTGCTGCACTTCCAGCGTCACCAGTCACGTCGCGACGACGCGCGTCACCCCAGAGCGGGGGCTGTCTTGCTTTGGGAAGCACCCCACTCTGGGGACCCCAAATGTCCTGCCCAAACCCAACTTCTCCTTCTAGGAGCAAGTTTGTTCCCTTTAAATGCCCGCTTCGACTGAAAAACACCTCAAATAGTTAATGCCGTGTGTAAAAAAGAAAGCCGAACTCAGATAGACAATTAACCCAAATTTATTGCTTTACAGCATCCTTATCTCTAACACCATAAATCTCCCAAAAGCAAAAGACCCTTCTGCTAAACAGAAACAAGTCTATCTCCCCCTCAAACCAGTCTCTTTTGGCAGCAGAGTTGGCTTCTTTCTCCGTTGGCTCAGCGTCCCCCAGCTGGGCGTCGTCCTTTCAGAAGTGCAGCGTCACCGGCGTGCAGTCCTCTTCTCTGTCAGCCGAGAGTGGCAGTCCTTCCTCCAGTCCAGCAGAGTTGTCGTCGCTCGGAAATCCGGCAGCATATCCCCGTGGCAAGCTGGCAAGGCTTCCTCCTGCTCCTACTGCTGCTGCTTTTATACTCTTAAGTTCCAATTAGTGCAAATTGGGCGCAGCTGCGAGCCACACCCATTGCACTCAAAGTCCCAGCTTCTTCCTACTTAGTAGCAACACCTGTGGGCCACGCCCAATTGCTTTCAGGTGTGCTTCCACCCACACAGTCCTGGGTGTTGACCCCTTGCTGCCCAGTCCTGTCAAAGTCCTGTCAAAGTCCAAGTCTTCATCTGTTAACTCCTTGCTGCCTGGATCTGTCAACAAGGGTCCACTGCTGACACCACACTTGGCTCCTGCCAGTCTGCTGGATCTTCTTCCACTACAGGGGCGCGTGTCGCCCTTAAGGGGGAGGCTCCGCCCCCACGCGTGACGTCACGCGCAGGAGCAGAGCGCCCTCCCCGCTCCGTTTTCGGCTCATTTTGGAGCCAAACGGACACAGGGGAGGGCGGGCGGGCCCACCCAGGGGCGTCACTAGACGCGCGTCACCCTAGTGCGGGGACGCGCGTCACCCCCTCTAGGGGCGTGACGTTATAGGCGCGGGGGGAGGGGGCCACCCGGCTCCCCCCCCGCATCGCGTCGCCCCCTCCGGACGCTCTGAGGCCGGCCCGGGAGCCGGCCTCGGAGCGTCCGAACCCGTCGGCGCTCCAGGGCCTTCTGAAAGAAGGCCCAGGCAGCGCGTCAATCCGGGTATATTCCGGATTTTCGCGCATGCGCAGACCCGTTTTGAGGGCTTTTTGCCCTCCGTGACGCGCTAGGGGGTGCGCGCGTCACCCCATGACGCGCGTCACCCCCTGGCGGCCCGCCCCCCCGCCACGCTCCAGTGACGCCAGTGGGCCCACCTCCAACTCAAAACTGTAAGTGGGGGGAATCGCACGTCACCCCTATACGCGCGACGCCCCCCGGCGGCCCGCCCCCCCGCTTCCCCCCGTCGACGCCAGTGAGCTTCATCCTCCTGTTTTTCAGAAATTTTTTTTTTTGCATTTCAGAACCTTTATTGGCATCAAACAAAACCACATTAACACGTGCACAAACTAAAACAGACTAACACAAAAACGTAACACAACAAAAGCAGCACCATGTACAACCCATGAGGCATAGCTGGAGCGAATCACTTGCAGCTGCCCTTTTACAGCACCTTGTGATAATTAAATTAGCAAACCTTGTCACCTCAACGTCACCTCCCTCAAGGATCAACTTTATCAATACTGGTTTATTAAATACTGGTTTATTCTCTTATCCCAATCATCCCAGAGTGAAAAAATGGAAAAAAATCAGATCTAAAAGTAACTGGCGAAGATTTTTTAATGTATATTTTTATTTTAATATAATATTAAAACATAAAAACAATACATATTTCGTAAAGTTATAGCTTGTTTCTTTTTCTTCGAGTGTTCTTCCAGGAATCTTCTCATTCCTTTTGCTAGGTAAACGACTTTGAGAACTTTCGTGTTGAGAAGCAGTACATACAGTAAATACACCAAGGGCCCCTCCTACCTGCTGGTGCAGCCATGCCAAAAAGGTGTGCACTGTACCAAGCTCTATCACAAATGCCATAAGGCATAAGGATTGGGCATAAGGCATAAGGATTGGGCTGTAAGTAAGATAATAAACTTAACTACAAGAAGGAAAATGCTTGGAGTCTGAAATGCTTCAATCATTCTAAATTCTTTCAGATGCAGATCACTGCGACGAGTGTCCTGAAGATCAGTACTCCAATGGGAACCAAGATCTTATCACCCTTTCCTGCAGGTTCCCCGCCCCCTTTCTGTTCTCAGATGTGCTCTATCAAAATCATTAGTGCAGGTCCGAGGAGACCCATTGCGGAGCGGGAGGCTTACAGAGAAGTAAGGAGATTTAAATCCGCTTTCGCCTCTGAAGTCTCCCAATCCGCCCCCACCCCCGCTGGATACAGCACACCTGTTTTTGGCGCAGCTGCACCAGCGGGGATATTTTGGCCAACTAATGCGAAGAGAGGACTCTCTGGAGAAGACTCTGATGCTGGGAAAGATTGAAGGCAAAAGCAGAAGGGGAAGGCAAAGGATGAGATGGTTAGACAGCATCACCAATGCAACGAACATGAAAATGAGCGAACTCAGGAAGATAGTGGAAGACAGGAAGGCCTGGCGGGATATGGTTCATGGGATCACGAAGGGTCGGACACGACTTAACGACTGAACAACAAAAAAGATGAAAAACTTAACTAAAAGAAGGAAAATATTTGGAGTATGGAATCAATCATTCTAAATTCTTTCAGATGCAGATCACTGCGACGAGTGTCCTGAAGATCAGTACTCCAATGGGAACCAAGATCAATGTGTGCCCAAAGTTACAGTCTTCCTGTCCTATGCAGAACCTCTGGGGATCACCATGACTTTCTTTGCATTCTTCATGTCTGTCACCACAGTTTTTGTCTTAGGCATCTTCATTAAGTACCTGCAGACTCCACTAGTCAAAGCCAACAACCGGTCTCTCACCTACATGCTCCTCGTCTCCCTCCTGCTCTCCTTCCTCTCCTCCTTCCTCTTCCTCGGCCAGCCGCACAAGCTGACCTGCCTTCTCAGACAAAGTGCCTTCAGCACCATCTTCTCCGTCGCCGTCTCTTCGGTGCTGGCCAAAACGATCATGGTGGTGCTGGCCTTCATGGCCACAAAGCCAGGGAATGGGATGAGGAAATGGATGGGGAAGAAGCTGGCAAATGCCACGGTCCTTTTCTGTTCCCTTGGCCAGCTTGGCATCTGCTTGATCTGGATGGGCATCTCTCCCCCCTTCCCAGAACTTGACACGCATTCCCAGTTTGACCAGATCACCCTGCAATGCAACGAAGGGTCTGTCGCCATGTTTTATGTTGCCCTTGGCTACCTGGGCTTTCTGGCTGCCGTCTCCTTCACTGTGGCCTTCCTAGCCAGGAAGCTGCCTGGGGGGTTCAACGAAGCCAAGTTCATCACCTTCAGCATGCTGGTCTTCTGCAGTGTCTGGGTGTCCTTTGTGCCCACCTATCTGAGCACAAAGGGCAAATACATGGTGTCTGTGCAGATCTTCTCCATCTTGGCCTCCAGTGCTGGGCTACTGAGTTGCATCTTCTTTCCCAAGTGCTACATAATTGTACTGAGGCCTGATTTGAATACAAAGGAGTATCTAATGTTGAAAAGAAAAGTTAACTGATTACCGATATTATACCCTGTGATATATTATTATTTATGTGTACAGTATAATTGTAGAAATAGCAAGATTAGGAGTATTCAAAGATGAGCTATACCATGGTATGACTTTATTGATTTTTTATTATATTGTTTGTATACAATGAGGCCCCAGAATCTGCAGGAGTTCCTGTCCCGTCCCCCCCCAGAAACCGGGAACCCACAAATAGGGGGGAATGCTATTCACTTATCTGTGGATTGTAGGGCCCCTGCTCCCCCCCACCCATTATCTTTGTTTTCTTCATAGTGCTGGCGTTTCTCGCTTAACCAAAACACTATAACACAGCAGCGTGTTGCTTATAGCAATGAAGCAGGGAAGCAGCCTGCATGCTAGAGAGGCTCTGTTAAACAGGAAGCAGGAAGGAGAAGGACCAGAGGAAGAGAATAGAAAAAAGCAGGGAATTGCTAAGGCTCCAACTGCAGTGAAAGACCTTGGTGGTATTGCAGTTCTCTGTAGCCTGAACCAGGGCTGCAGGCAAGGAGTGAGCCCCTCAGGGCCACAAAATCATTTCACACACTCGCGATGGGAGGGCTAGTACAAATATCAAAAAATAAAAAATACAATATATAAAACAATACATAAGATAAATTAACAATAAAATCCACTTGGGGGACGACGACAATATAGAGCAGAGAAGCAGCGGAGCAAAACACTATGAGAGAGACCCAGAAGCCAGACACCAACCCATCACCCAAACGCCAGATGAAACAAAAAACGTTTTGAGCCCTCGCTAAAAAGCCATGAGGGAGGGGCAAGGAGTTCCACAATTGTGGCACCACAACAGAGAAGGCTCGCTCACATGCTACCATCCCTCTGAGATAGAGTTGGCACTTGTAGGAGAGCCCCCTCAGTTGACCTAAGGGGGCGGGCCAAGAATGTATGGGAGAAGGTAGCCTCAGGGGGGGCCTGGCGGGATATGGTTCATGGGATCACGAAGGGTCGGACACGACTTAACGACTGAACAACAACAACAAAGCCTCAGGTAGCCTGGACACAAAACCGTGAAGGGCTTTAAAGATCAGTACCAGCACATTGAATTGGGTCCGGAAACGAATGGGCAGCCAGTGCAGCCGCTGAAGCAGCGGTTCAACAGAGTCAAATCGCCTACCTTCAGTGACCTCTCGGGCCGCTGCATTCTGCACTAATTGCAGCTTCCGAACCATCTTCAAGTGCAGGCCCATGTAGAGCACATTGCAGTAATCCAGTCTTGAAGTTACTAAGGCATGGAGCACTGTGGTCAAATCCAATTGACTCAATTGCGGCCACAGCTGGTGCACCAGCTGAAGCTGGGCAAACGCACTCCTGGCCACAGCTGCCACCTGGCTTTCCAGGGAGAGCTGTGAATCCAGAAGTACTCCCAAACTGCGCACCAGTTTTGCAGGGGGAGTGCAGCCCCATTCAGAGAGGACAGATGACTCCAAACCTGCATAAGGATTTACCTGACCAGTGTTTCTGAGTCGGGGGGTGGGTGGGCGCGATCCTGGAGAGCCACCTTCAACGTTCCGGCAGGCCACCCCCCCTTAAAGGGATATCACCTGTTTCCGGAAAAAGTGATGGTTCACGACCCATCACTTTGAGAAATGCTGCTCTAGGTGAAAGTTTGTGATTCCTATCTAGATTTTCAAGATAATGGAGCAGCATACACAAAAGCTAAGCTTCTTTGTTTTCCATTAGATATTCCAGTAAATCTTTGTCTAAGTTCAGCTGTCCATTCAGTGCCCCATTGCAAAAAATGGCATAGCTCAAGCATGTTTTCTTCTGCTGTGCACCTGCGCATGTGGCCGCGAAGAGAGTATAGAACTTTGGGGAGATGTTTATTTCCACTGTAATTATCAAAATCATTGTGATTGATTTTTCTCCCTACAAAAATACCACATGCGGGTCCCAGAAGTCACTTTGAGATGTATGATGAAAACGTTTGAAACCAGCTTTGATGACAGTTCCCTCTATCATATTTGGAAAGAGTACTATAAAGTACATATATTTTGAGCTACTGAGGTTTTGGGTGTGGTTTAGATTAGGCTGGGCTTGGTCTGACAGTCTGATTTCACTGATTTCACAACGTTTGAAACCAGCATTGATGACAATTCCTTCTATCATATTTGGAAAGTCCTATAATTTATATTACTAAAGTATAGACTTTATAGTCTATATAAAGTACATATATGTTGGGCGACTGCTGAGGCTTCGGGTGTGGTTTAGATTAGGCTGGGCTTGGTCTGACAGTCTGATTTCACTAGCTAAAACCAGGTCTGGGCTTTTCATTTACAAAACCAGCCACAGTATCTGCTTTGTGAAAGAGCTGGACAACTTAAACCTTGACATGCAAGACCTTTCTTGACATGCTAAGGCTCTAACTGGTAATAAAGCCAGTTAAAAGAGGGCAGCTGTAGCTTGATCTGGCCTAAAATGACTCTGCTGTTAATATTACTGCTTCATTTGGTCTTCATTTGGCCTGTGAGTGAAAGTGGAGGTATGGATCTCTCTGATCAACAAACGCCTCCAAGTAATTATTACAGACCAGGAGATTACCTCATTGCTGGAGTGGTAGCTTTGAGGACAGCCATGTACCCAGAACATAGTTTCGAGTCTGATCCCGTCCACGATTTCATCCCGTAAGTACTATTTGTGATTGGTTTTTCATTCAATTCATTTCATTCAATTCAGAATTCAGCCAATTCTGATCTTGGCTGCTACCATCTCTATTTTGAGTTATCCCTCAGAAAGCAGCAGGATGATTCTGTGGTGCCCTTGAGATCATTGCTTTTGAACAATGCTTTGCAATGTGATGGGGAATCAGAGGGTTCAGCTCCTCCTATGGTCTCTATTTACCAGGGATAGATAGTCCCCTGATTTACCTGCTTCAGGTAAATCGCCATCCCTGTTTTGCCTTGGGGGAAAATTTTGCTAATGCTGTTTTTAAATTATCATTGTCCTTTCTACCCCACCCTACCTCCATTTTATCATCTCAACAACTCTGTGAGGTAGGTTAGGCTGATCCCAAACCACCCAGTAGCTGAGTGAACCCAGGTCTTCCCAGCCCACATGCAAGACTCTCAATTATTAGACCAGACTGGTCCCCTTCTTGCAGTTGTTAGCATGAATGCTAAAGTTCCTGTGTCTCATGATTCAGCCTCCTTACTGAGTAGCTAGAGAAGCTATGTCTCTGCCTGGGGGTGAGGAGCACTTTGTTTCTAGTGGATATACAAGAAAATGCTCATAAACACTAACACTCACTCCCATGCCCACTTTTTGGGGTACAAGTCCTATAGTATAATTGAACTCAGTGGGAGCTACTGTAAGCACACCTCAAATTGGCCTTGCATGACGTCATGTGCATTGCACATGCAGCCGCTGGTGAAGTTCATTTCAAACGAGAAGATATTTTAGTACAATTATGATAACCCAGAGTACAAACGCTTTCTGCTGCTAAATCCATGAAGGACAGACTACAGCAGAGGAAATGAATACAACACACAAAAGGCAAAAACCTCATGCTATTTAGTGCTATTTAGTGTAGCCAAATCTGGAGTACACTGTGCCATTCGTCTCACCCCATCTTCAATAAATGATATTGTTGGACAGAAAATGGTGGAAGCAAGGGCCACCAACTGATTCGGGAACTAGATGATCTTGGAACCATAGGAGGAAAGGCTGAAGAGTTGTTGTTTTTGTTTGTGAAGGAAAGCAGTGATTAAGAAGAAGCAAGACTGTATTTTAATTGGCTTTTGCTCCACATAATTTTCATTTCAGGGTGTTGGAGAGGAACTACCAGCATGTCCTGGCTGTGTTGCTTGCCATTGACGAGATCAATGAAACCCCCCAGCTCTTACCCAATGTCACTCTAGGCTACAACATCTATGAAAACGCTTTCAGTGTAAGGATGTCCTATGAAGCCACCACAGACCTGCTCTCCACTGGCCATCGGATGGTCCCTAACTTCAAGTGTGGAAGGAGGCAAGAAAGCCTGTCAGCTGTCATTCAAGGCGGGACAGTTGAAGATTTTTTTCAGATAGCAACCATGTTAGGTATTTACAAAATCCCTCAGGTATGATGGTCAGGGTCTGTCTGAGCAAATCAGAAACCCGTCCGTAGCTGTTCCAATTGCAGTACCTTCAGAAGTGTGAAAACTGGGGCCCATGGGCACTGAAGTATGTATAATCCGTTTCTGTTTGAGATATTTCTATGAACATCTACCTCAGAGAACCAAAGTGAATGTGAACACACTGTGTTTGCCACTGGTAATTGTATACTGTTAGTGATATGATAGCATGAGGAGATTTAAAAACTAAGATTGATGGAGAATATTTCTGTTCCTTAGCACACAATAAGATTGTGGAGAATTTTTCATATTTTCTCTTTCATGATGAATTGAGAATTTAATTTTGCATGCTACCCTGAGAGCCTCTGAGGAAGAGTAGAAAAACCCAAGCATTTTGTCTATGAACATGATCTTTTCTGTACCAGAATATTGAGGTTTCTGTGATGAGCTTAAAAAGGTAAAGGTGACCCCTGACAATTAAGTCCAGTCGTGTCCAACTCTAGGGAGCGGTGCTCATCTCCGTTTCAAAGCCGAAGAGCCAGCGCTGTCTGAAAACGTTTCCATGGTCATGTGGCCGGCATGACTCAACACCGAGGTGCATGGAACACTGTTACTGTCCCGCTGACATGGTACCTATTAATCTACTTGCAATTTCTTGCTTTAAAAAGGTAAAGGTATCCCCTGACAATTAAGTCCAGTCGTGTCCGACTCTAGGGTGTGGTGCTCATCTCCATTTCGAAGCCAAAGAGCCAGCGTTGTCCGAAGACGCCTCCGTGGTCATGTGGCCGGCATGACTCTCCTTGCCGCAGCGCGTAGCATGCAGCTGGAACATGGAGCGCTGTTTACCTTCCCGCAAGCGGTACCTATTTATCTACTCGCATTGACATGCTTTGGAACTGCTAGGTTGGCAGGACCTAATTTCTTGCTTTACCTAAACCCAAATAACATGACTGTCCTTTGTGCCTACCACAGTGGTGATAGGTCCTATTTTCAACATTTTTTTAACGCTCGAGCTGATAAAAAGCTGTGCTTAGTTACTTTCATGTAACATCAATCTCTAATGTTGCAAGTATTGTACAAATACATAAAAAGACTCATGCTACTGAAGGGTTTTGGAAAACTGCTCTAGGCCAAATGGAGTTCATTGAAAGGTGGTCTTTTAAGGGGATTGTTACACAAAGTTTACCTACTTCCTCATCAAAAGTAGAGAGGTGGCAGGTATGGGTACAAGGAGATTATATTCATTTACTCTTAAGGTCAGCTAAATGCCTTGTGTGGCCTGAGACCTCAACAGAGGGAATCTTGAATGTTGACCTGAGATCCTCAGACGAAACACAGGCCAAAAAAATGTAATAAATAAATCGGGTTGATCTGCATCTTCCTGATAACGTTGAAGTGCAAAAATGCATGACATGGTATCAAGTAGGCATTCTGCAGACAATCTCCACTGCAAGCAATCGCGAATGAGATGTATCCTAAGACTTTCTATGTCCGGTAGAATGAAACTTGTTTTGTAAGAGTAAGGAAACCTCAGGGAAGAACTCAATAACGTGATTTATGCGTAGCTGGTACAAGGGCTATGCACAAATCCACTGCACCACTTCTTCAACTGCACATTATGTGAAGACGCTGGTCAGTAGTAGCCATATATTTACCCAAATGTGTTGTTTGGGCATGATGTCCAGAGTCATGTTCTCATGATGCTAAAGTAATCAAAAAGTGACTTTCAATGCAATCCTCTCAATATCCTGGAGTGGCTGCCGCTGTGCTGCTCCAGGGTGTTGCAAATGTGCCATAAGGCATGTTTGCGCCTCAGCGGGAGGAGCCAGGAGCATGCAGGGCAGCCTCTGCCACTCCAAACTCCTCCAGATTATTGCTGCGCCAGCCAAAGAAGGTAAGTGTTCCTCCGGTCAGGGCAGGAGGAGGGGGCATTCCAGGGGGATGGATTGGAGGGGGGAGGGATCCTTAGTGCTCTACTGGATCCTATGCCCCATCCTGGGACAGGTCACCATTACATGGGCTCGGATTTGCGCTGACCATTTTGTCGGCACACAACCGCGGAGATCCATAGGGGCCACTAGGGCATTACCCGAGGTAACGGGACAAACATCCCTTTCCCCTGAGGTGTGCTCCTGCTGCACTGACCCAATTCTGCTTAGGATCCAGCGCAGCGTGCTTTAGCACACTGTGGCGGATCCTAGACAGCATTGGGCTGACCGAGAAAAGTGAGAAAGTGGAAGTTATGTTCATGCTCATAACAAAATAACAGGCAGTTTTGGGACATGAAAAGAAAACTAAGGAGTAAAATGGAGCAAAAGGAGATCCATTTAGACCCAGCTTTGCAAGGGTGCCAAAATATAATATTTCTGGGGGGAAATGTTATGACGGAACCCATTTTACACCGCTAAATTGTGCAACTTTCCACAGCTGGCCTAAAGGGCCGGCCACGGAATTCCGAGCTCATTCCCGGGCCTCACTGGCACAGCCTGGGAGCACCTTGGGAGAAGGGGACATTCATCCCCTTCCCCGAGTGTAGGCTGCCCAGGGCCTATGGGGCCTCCTCGGACGTACACCAGCTCTGAAACTGACGTACATCCGAGGTGTCTGGGTAAGGCCGAACTGGGCTAGGAAAGGGTCGAGGATATCAGCAGAGTGCGCCATCAATATCCCTGCCCTCTCCCTGCCTGGTTTGGCCAATGGCCCCCTCCCTTGCCGCCTGGTTCACCCTTGCGCTCCCGCCGCTCCTGCACTGGTTGGTGCAGGGCTTACCTGTATTGGTGGGTGAAGGGTGGTCCGCTGGGGGAGTGAGGGCTGCTGCCTCTGTGCCAGTGGCCCTTACTCCCAAATCATCGCAAATGTACTTTACAGCATGTTTGCGACACTTTGGAGTGGCAGAGCATGCGCTCTGCTGCTCTAAAGTTAGAGTGGATCAAGTTGTTAGTCTAGGAATTTTTCTGAGCTCAATTCCCAACACTAAGCATCCTTCCCTTTCCCTACTAGCTCACTTACAGTTTTGCAAACCATATTTTGAGTGATCAAACTCAGTTCCCTTCTTCCTACTGGATGACCCCAAAGGAAGCTCACCAGGACATGGGGATAATTAAATTGCTCCTACATTTCAGATGGATATGGGTCGGTTTCATTGTTCCAGATCACGATGATGGAGAAAAGTTTGCCAGAACTCTGAAGACAATGGCTTACAAAAGTGGTATTTGTGTCGCCTTCACACACAGGATACCAAAGGCATTTGCTCTTCCCCTTCGTATTTGGTATGAAGAAATTGTATGCTTTATT
The DNA here is from genome assembly GCA_026170595.1 of Plestiodon gilberti rubricaudatus. Classification (NCBI taxonomy): domain Eukaryota; kingdom Metazoa; phylum Chordata; class Lepidosauria; order Squamata; family Scincidae; genus Plestiodon; species Plestiodon gilberti. Next base: position 250,522,019 of record JANXHW010000002.1, read on the forward strand.
GCACAGCTTACACAGAGGAAAGCCAAAGTACTTATTTATTATGGGGATTCTGATTCAATGCTTTTGTTGCCTCACATGCTAGACCAAGCTGAAGAGGAAAGCAATTCTCCTATAGGGAAAGTTTGGATTACAACAGCTCTGTGGGGCTTCACCTTAAGCACCTCTTTTGCATACTGGGATATCAAATTCTTCCATGGTGCTTTGTCCTTCACCTCACAAATGAACAAGAAAGCAAAATCTCAGAACCTTTTCTTTGTTCAAGATGAATATTCCACTGTTTGGTCAGAAACATTTGACTGCTCCAATTCTAGCCAAAATTCATCTAGAAAGACTTGGGATGTCTGCATTGGGAGGGAAACTTTAAAGGGGCTTCCCTCAGCTTTGCTTAAAAACGTCCTGTCTGCTGAGAGCTACACTATTTACAATGCTGTCTACATTGTAGCACATGCTCTCCATGCCATGATCACTTCCACATCTAACCACATGTTGACAGCCAAAGAAGGCAGACGTGACCTTAGGAACGTGCAGCCTTGGCAGGTAAGAAACAGGGAAATTTCAGCTGAAAGGAAAAGTGATTAGTGAGTGACCTTGGGTTAGTCATATTGACCTGGTTCAGTGTAAACCAGGGGTGGGGAACCTATTTGCGGTGGGGGGCCATTTCCCCATTGGGAAAATTGGCCGCGGGCCGGCTGTAAGGCCGTCCGAAATTTTTGGGGCCCCCCACTGCAAATTTGACACCCCCCCACGAATCTACCGTTCTAAACCGCCCTCCCTCCCACCCACCCACTCACCCACAGACCACTCTCCCTCCCTCCCTCCCACCCACGGACCACTCTCCCTCCCTCCCTCCCTCCCACCCACGGACCACTCTCCCTCCCTCCCTCCCTCCCTCCCACCCATGGACCACTCTCCCTCCCTCCCTCCATCCCTCCCACCCACGGACCACTCTCCCACCCACCCACCCACCGCCGCTTACCTGAGGCTCGCGGCGGCGGCGGCAACTGCCGCCACCTTCCCGCGTCAGCTCCAGTTTAAATCGGCTTTTCTGCAGCTGCGCAGATCGCCGTTGAGGCCGAGAGGACAATCTCTCGGCCTCAATGGCGATCTGTGCAGCTGCAGAAAGGCCGATTTCAGAAGGAGGAGGCGCCGAGGTGACGTGTCACCTCGGCGCCTCCTCCTTCTGAAAGCGGCCTTCCTGGACCTGCGGAGAGCGCTGCTCTGTGCAGGTCCAGAAAGTCCGCTTTTAAAGGGACTAGGCGGGCGGCGGCGGTGGAGCCTCTGGTCCCGCGGGCCGGAGGTTCCCCACCCCTGGTGTAAACCATGGTTTGTTCAACTGGGAACTCAGGTTTGAGTCCGCCCATTTCCTCCTCCTTAGCTTTGTTGCTGCATCATATTTACAAACCTGGCTTGCTGAACCACAGCTTCAAGGGGGAATCGAGGCAAGGGAGCTGGATTGCAGTCCAGCCTGTGCTGGCACAGTGGCTTTTGATTGTGCACAAGGATGGAAGAGTTAATAATTAAGATTTATGATTTGATAGAATTAGATGTCTTAACTGAAAGATTGAGAGATGGAGATGTAAAAAAGAAAATAGAGTGGTGGCAACCATTTTACGATTGGATGAAAAGATAATCTTATAAAAAAAATTGTTATTGATTATATGATTATATGGATGTGCAGGATGGGCGAGATAGATTAAGATATAGTGAAAATTATTTTATGTAAGAGATTTGTTGAATAGTTATATTATTGGAGAATGTTGTCCGGGTGTTAGTATTCCTATTGTATCTTGTTAGTTTATCCTGGTTGTGATGTACCTGATTGTATCAATTTTGTAGGGTTTTTGATGTTAATTATTATTTGTTATTTGTTATTTGTTATTTGTTGTCCTTTAAAATAAAAAATACTATATAAAAAAAAAAGATTGTGCACAAGGAAGAGAATCAGGGGAGAAAGGAAGAAGGTTGGAAGGGGAAGGGAGTCAGAAGCGTCGCCTGATATGGGGCGGTGGGCCCCAGGGCGTAGGGCGCTGGGCCCCCTGGGGGTGTGTGCAGGCCTCTGTAAAATTTCCATTTTTTTCGGGTTTTTTCCCCATTTTTTAAATCAATTTCTTGGTTTTTTTTTCTTAAAATCGCCCCCCGCTGCAGCTGCTGCCCCCCCTCTGCACTGCCCCCCCAGGGCGTGTGTTTGCTTTTGGCCCACTTATCTTGCTTCCAAGGGGCGCAGGCTCCATTTTCCCTGGGCGCCACCATCTTGGACTGAACAACATGCATGCTGGGGATTGTAGTTTTTTCCCCCTTGCCTTGCAGCCTTGCCTTGCAGCCCAGGAGTCCTGACTCACCCCCCCCCCCCAGAGGGCATTAAGGGGAAATACACCACATGTTTGATGTTTGGAACACTTTCAAGTTTATTCTGCAGAGCAAAATTCACAAAATTGATGTTTGGAACACTTTCAAGTTTATTCTGCAGAGCAAAATTCACAAAATTCACATCATTATGCATGCCTCATCATGTGTGCTGCTGGAAATGGAGACAGGAGGTACAAAGTGGACAAGGAGGCTTCCAAACTGAAATCAAAAATCCCAAAAATTTGCGGCGCGGCTGCGCCGTGGGGCGTGAAGGGTTACGGCCGCACGTTTTTATGGGGGGGGGGCGTCAAGGGTTTGGGCCCCGGAACAAAAATGGTCTGGCTCCTCCTCTGAAGGGAGTGGTTGGTTGGCAGTCTTGGATGCCAGTTGGGCACAGTAGTGCTTGTGTAGTATCTGGGATGAGGTGCTTCATGCAGCATCAGTGCGTCAGCAAATGACAAAATCATAGCAAGACAATTAAGATTGGAAGTTAGGGACATAGAAACCTATGGGATATTTTGTGGGATGAGCTCATCAAGGAACCTTCTTTTCTGACTTAATGGCTCTTGATTGCTCATGCCCAGCCCTAAATGGGTGCCTAGCTAACTCTGGAGTCCAGTTGCATCATGAGCATGGTCTCCTTGATTGAGATGAGCCATGAAGTTGGTGAGGGGAGCTAGGGGTGAGACCCTTCTCTGTATTGCTAATGGCTTTGCTGAGTACAAGCCAGGAAGCTCCCAGGATGTGGCTTTTGTTCATAATGTTCAAATGTGATGTGCAAGCAAGGTGTGGCCGCCCATGGGATTTTCCAAGAAACAAAAGCCAGGCAAAGCTTCTCCCAAGTCAACCTACAAGAGTGGGGAGGGAATGATTGCTCTGGCAAATTGAAAGTGTGGTATTCTTCACTGCCTGTGGGATCCGAGCCCTCTTCCCATTAGTCCAGCTTTAAAGTCATGTTGTTGATCTGGGTGATGCTCTTCTGGCATGGAGCCAGTGCCACACACACATGTACAGCCTTCTCTTTAAGCTGCATGGCCACATGGCTGCGCAGCTGGAATCAGAGCATGGTGCTCTGAAGCTCGGCAATGATGATGATGTAATTACCGAGCACTCCGGAGCTGCCCTCGTGCAACTCCATTAGGACGCCTGTGCACTCCCTGCAAAATTAACAGGGAACTTTTGCACATCTATTCAATTTTGTCATGCATGATGCATTCCAATTAGTTTGTCAAGCAACAAACAGCAGGTTTCAACTTTGTATAATCCCACGATTCATGGTTAACAAGCTAAGCTCTCCAGACACTGGAGAGTTACTGCGGGCCATGAAACCTTTCGTAGCAAAATAATAATAATATTAATAATAATAATAATAATAATAATAATAATAATAATAATTTTCTCTCTCTCTGTCTCTAGCTGCATCCTTTCCTGAGAAATGTTCGCTTTAACAGTACTACCATGAATGCGGTTTATTTTGACGACGACAGGGAGCTGATAGCTGACTATGATCTTGTGAATGTGGTCACCTTTCCCAATGAATCTGCCGCAAGAATGAAAGTGGGGGAGCTGGAGACCCAGGCTGCATCAGGCCTAGCGCTGACCGTTGACGAGGAGGCCATTGTGTGGCCCAGTTGGTTTAACCAGGTGGGAAATATATGTCTCTTTTACAAGCTGATCTAATATTTGAGATATTAATATCTGAGTGTGACCTGGGAAATCCCCAGTTCAAATTAATGATGAATCTGTAGGTAGCTTTAGTCAAAGTAGTGTTTTCTCAGGTTCAGCCGGTTATCTGAAGTATGGAGATAATAATATATAGGGATTATTTTTTAAAATAAATTCTACTGAGTTTATTACAATAAGATTGCTAAGAATTCTTTTTAATACCATATGAACCCCAACCATGCTAGGGACTCTACATAACATGAAACATGGAGTGAAAGACAGCTATGGCCCTATCCTACTGGGTATTTGCACAGCTGGAACGTGCATTCTGGCAAGCAACACAGCATGCTTTACTACTGTTGCAAAGAGTGACACACTTTAGAGAGCAGATGGGCCGCTGCTGTAAGAGGTGAGTGGCCGTGCATGTGTGGTGGTGGCCACTGGGGGAGCCACAGTGCAAGTAAGGTGGTGTTGAGGTTGGGAGGAACAGGGAGGGGAGGCTGAGGAGCTGGGCTGAGACCAGAGTGGGGAGGGGTGTGTGGTGAGGCCAGGAAGGGGGGGGGTGTCAGTGGCAGCGGCTGATGACCTATCCCCTTCCTGGCCTTGATCCACCTTCCTGGGTCCATTGGGAGTTGGGACAGCTCTGGTGCAGGTCTGAGTCAACTCAGCGGGGCAGTGAAGATTTACTCCAGGACTAGGGAACCTAGGCCAGCGGGTGGTGCAGTGGGTTGAACCGCTGAACCATGAGCTGTCGATCGAAAGGTCGGCAGTTCGAATCCGCGACGGGGTGAGCTCTCGTGGCTTGGCCAGCTCCTGCCAACCTAGCAGTTCCAAAGCATGTTAATGCGAGTAGATAAATAGGTACTGCTTGCGGGAAGGTAAACAGCACTCCGTGTTCCAGCTGCATGCTGTGTGCTGCGGCAAGGAGAGTCATGCCGGCCACATGACCACGGAGGCGTCTTCGGACGACGCTGGCTCTTCGGCTTTGAAATGGAGATGAGCACCACACCCTAGAGTCGGACACGACTGGACTTAATTGTCAGGGGTCACCTTTACCTTTACCTAGGGAACCTTACCTTGAGGATACCATCGAGGCTCGGAACTCCCCTGCCGGATGCAGCACACACCACGTTGACACGGCTGCATTGGCGCCAGGGGAGTTAGGTGGGATTGGGGCTGCCCGATTAATTTTGTGAGCCCAATTCACAAATTACCCTTCCCATGTTCATTAGACCTCTGATGTTGATGTTGATCAGACTGTACAGCTGAGGCCATTTAGGGTTTTAAGAGTAAGAATAAGAATCTGGATTGAGGTTAGAAATGAAAGGGTAGTCAGTGCAGATCAGAGTGTAACCAAGTCCTATGTTCCAGCCACCCAGCACCAGATAACATGTCGGCAGCAGCATTTTTGACCAATTACATTCCCGGATGCATCTCCAGGGCACCCTTACATAGAGTCTATAGTTTCTGCCAAACACCTTTCTTGGAGCAGTTGAAGAACAGTCTTGAAAACACCGCAGAGGGTGCTGCAGAAATATTGAGTGTGTTATCGTATTTCATGAACCTCCCCCTTGACATTCCTCAGAAGTTTTGACTACAAAGGAATCGCCAGGTTGACAGCTAAAGGATGTGCAGAACCCTCTGAGAAATGTTGCTAATCTTACGGAAAAAGAACCTCTGCTCTTTGTCCTCTCCAAAGCTGGCAAATCACTGCTGCATGACGTATGGTCAAACCCCACCTTGGAAAGAATGCAGGCATTGGACCCTTGCTTCCCCCCCCCCTTTGAACTAGCATGAGAAGGGGCTGAAATGTGGACCAAAACTGTGGTACAGATACCTGGAGTTTTATTCTAGGCCCCCAACAAAGTTCCAATTCTGATCACATACGTGCCACAACCACATAATGTACTACTAATAGTTTTAAAAAGCTTCAATTGAATTGTCTGTTGTTGTTTTTTTTTAATTTAGACTGTCCTCTTCCTTTGGCCCCGATACCACCCAGAGTTATGCCATTCATTTTGTTAAAGAGAAAATTCCCCAAATGATTACTTTCTTCCTGCCCTTTAGACACGGCCCCGTTCTGTATGCGCTGAATCCTGCCAGCCTGGTTTCCACAAGGTGGTCCCAGAAGAAAACCAGATTTGCTGCTACGACTGTCTTCCATGCACGAAAGGGACCGTTTCTGCTCGGGAAGGTAGGTGGCTCAGCCTGAAGAAACAGCAGATTTTTCTGAACAAATTTAAAATGTAATGTTAACTGCGTCTTCTGAATAAATTTGGGGCAATTATCTGTCAAATGCAGTACTTCAGAGGAAGGAGGCCCCAGTGGTCGCCTCTTCCTCTAGTTGCCTGCTGAGGGGCCTGGTTGCACTACGACTTTCAACTACACAATTGTGGATTAGAGGTCCAGTTGGTGATGATGATCTGTGACAGGGCTTTGTAGGTGGTGGCTTCTCATTCTCCGAAACTCCCTGTTAGGTGAGGGGAGGCTGGCACTCTCATTGGTTTGATGCCACCTCAAAGAGGTTTCTGCTTTAACAGGCATTGTTGACTTACTAGGAGAATTCCCCATCACATATCCAGCATATCTGGCCTGATCCAGCAGGGCTCTTCTTGTGTTCTTATATTCAGTATGCTTTAAAAGAAATGTCTCGTTTTTCAATTGGTTTCTAATTTACTTGTTCAGAATCTTAGCTGTTCCTTTGGCCCCAATCCTATTGAAATCCCCCCTACCGATGCATCTACACCAAGGAGGTGCATGCTGCATCCAGTGTAGGGGGGGGGGAACTGCAGAGATCTATGCAGGGTAAAGAAACTTTTGTTCCTTTACCCTGGGGTAAGCCTCTGCTTTCCCTATGGGACTCAACAGTTCTGCATGAGCTAGTTTGCTGGGCACAGAACTGAGGAGTAATGGCCATGGAAAGGGAGAGGACCGGACAGGGAGGGAGGGAGTATCCTATCCCACTTTCTGGCTTCGATCCACCTTCTCAGGTGAAGGAACAAGTGTTCCGCCAGCACTAACTTCTGAAAAAGCATTGTAAAGTGCTTTCCAGCAGTACAGTCAATAGTGTGCTGCTAGGACGCTGAGTCCTCCTGTGTGCGGGAGTCCTCCTGTGTACATCGTCAGCTCTCCCGTCACCTGTTGGAGCAGTAAGTTAGTGGGAGAGGTGGGAGGATGGAACAGGGGCGAGGAGGGGGCGTAATTCGGGTGGGAAGGCTGCTGGAGGGGTGGATCTGGCAACAATGGCGCACTCCAGATCTTATCACCCTTTCCTACAGGTTCCCCACCCCCTTTCTGTTCTCAGATGTGCTCTATCAAAATCATTAGTGCAGGTCCGAGGAGACCCATTGCGGAGCGGGAGGCTTACAGAGGTGTAAGGAGATTTAAATCCGCTTTTGCCTCTGAAGTCTCCCAATCCGCCCCCACCCCCGCTGGATACACCTGTTTTTGGCGCAGCTGCACCAGCGGGGATATTTTGGCCAACTAATGCGAAGAGAGGAGTCTCTGGAGAGGACTCTGATGCTGGGAAAGATTGAAGGCAAAAGCAGAAGGGGAAGGCAAAGGATGAGATGGTTAGACAGCATCACCAATGCAACGAACATGAAAATGAGTGAACTCAGGAAGATAGTGGAGGACAGGAAGGCCTGGCGGGATATGGTTCATGGGATCACGAAGGGTCGGTCACAACTTAACGACTGAACAACAAAAAAGATGAAAAACTTAACTAAAAGAAGGAAAATATTTGGAGTATGGAATCAATCATTCTAAATTCTTTCAGATGCAGATCACTGCGACGAGTGTCCTGAAGATCAGTACTCCAATGGGAACCAAGATCAATGTGTGCCCAAAGTTACAGTCTTCCTGTCCTATGCAGAACCTCTGGGGATCACCATGACATTCTTTGCACTCTTCATGTCTGTCACCACAGTTTTTGTCTTAGGCATCTTCATTAAGTACCTGCAGACTCCACTAGTCAAAGCCAACAACCGGTCTCTCACCTACATGCTCCTCGTCTCCCTCCTGCTCTCCTTCCTCTCCTCCTTCCTCTTCCTCGGCCAGCCGCACAAGCTGACCTGCCTTCTCAGACAAAGCGCCTTCAGCACCATCTTCTCCGTCGCCGTCTCTTCGGTGCTGGCCAAAACGATCACGGTGGTGCTGGCCTTCATGGCCACCAAGCCAGGGAATGGGATGAGGAAATGGATGGGGAAGAAGCTGGCAAATGCCACGGTCCTTTTCTGTTCCCTTGGCCAGCTTGGCATCTGCTTGGTCTGGATGGGCATCTCTCCCCCCTTCCCAGAACTTGACACGCATTCCCAGTTTGACCAGATCACCCTGCAATGCAACGAAGGGTCTGTCGCCATGTTTTATGTTGCCCTTGGCTACCTGGGCTTTCTGGCGGCCATTTCTTTCACGGTGGCCTTCCTAGCCAGGAAGCTGCCTGGGGGGTTCAACGAAGCCAAGTTCATCACCTTCAGCATGCTGGTCTTCTGCAGTGTCTGGGTGTCCTTTGTGCCCACCTATCTGAGCACGAAGGGCAAATACATGGTGGCCGTGCAGGTCTTCTCCATCTTGGCCTCCAGTTCTGGGCTACTAAGTTGCATCTTCCTCCCCAAATGCTACATTATTCTGCTGAGGCCTGATCTGAATACAAAGGATTATTTAATGATGAAAAAGAAAGACGGCTGATGATCAATATATTTTTATATTGTCATATTATGTGCACAATGCAACTGTAATAACACCAAGTTGATTACCATATACTGTACATTATTTAGTGTCATGATTATCATGAAATTCGGTCATAAATTCATGTCATACATTCTGAATGCATATTAAGAAAATAATGAAGAATTTGTGTGATTTCTCTTTCTGTCGCAAATTTGCATCATCTTGAATGATCCGAACAGTCAATATACTGAATTTCTAGGTAGCATCTTTATTCTCAAATACTACTGTATATTATTGTACTGAGGCCAGATGCGAATTCAAAGCTACAGCTGATATTAAGAACAAAATATGACATATGATTATTTTGTTGTCCTTTAATTCCTGGCTGCATTGATCGTTGCTTTGTCCCAGATTTTGGATTGTGAGAGAAACCCACACTTAGATAAATATACCCACACACAGAGAGATCCCAATCCTGTACTTGGTTGATGAACTCATGTTCCACTGTCATAAATGTCGTGCCTCTACTGGGGGTATAGGAGTGGCCGCTCTAAATGGTTGGCAATTTTGAGTGCCCACTACCAACGGACCCGGCTCATACTAAACCAGGTAAAGCGGCTTGAGGGGGGTAGTCATGGACAAGGTGGGGGAGGTTCGAGGCTGGAAGTGGAAGGGCAGGGGGCAGTTCGGGGTTGGAGAGGGTGGATCCTGGTGGCAGTGACTTGCACCAGTATCATTTTCCTGATTTTGCAGCCCAACCCACCCCCTTCCTCTCCTCAGACTTACACCAGCTACATAGCTTTGTCCAAAATTCTGAGTTATAAGATAAACACACCCACATATCTCTTCCTTATGTTACAAAAGTAATAAGAAACTGATTCACAATATGTCTGTTCTCGCCCAGCGGAACTGCTCTCCCTGGACTTTCAGGGAGAGAGGGAAAGGGCCTCTCTGTCCACCTGCCCACCCTGGCTCACATGTCCCCCCAAGGCAGTGGACGTTCCCCCTTTTGGTCAAGTTTGTTCTTTTTCCTCCTCCTCTGTGAGTCTACCTGCTTGAAAAGAAGGAGATGGCCAGCCAGTCCGCCTCTTTCACTACTTCTCTCAGGCTGGCTAGCTGGCTGGCTTCTCTCCCTCCCGAGGTCCTGAGCTTCAGGTGGACGACTGGGTTGGATCTCAAGGCCCCACCCCCAGCAGAGCAAGCATTAAGTCCAGGAGGGCAGGTGCAGGAGGGCCAAGACTTCTTCCCTCCCAGTTATGGATGGAAAACACCCTGGAGTCCAGGTCTAACACACACACCTATTGGGCATGGAACCCAGGTCTTCCTGTGGGCTGGTGGCCAATTTAGAAGCTCCACTGCAAGAGGTGGTGGCACTGGAGCCTCTTTACCAGAGCTTGCTGCCCCCGTCCCCAACAGTAAGCAAGGGTTGGGCAGATCGGGGCATGGATTTTGGCCTCCCAGGTTGGGACCAAGGTACTTGAAGGACCACCTGTCAGGAAGCCAGAGATCACCCAGACATTGAATATCATTTTTGTGTATCCATAAGTTGATTGTAATGTATCTAACTGTATGTATATAATCGTAAGAAGTTTGCAAGTCTGTAACTGATGTAAAACAGAGTAAAAAGGAATGTGTAACAGGGCAGTTACAACCCCTTTGAAATGCAACTGTCTCTCAAAGTGTGAAACTAAACTGGCAGATCAGAAGAGACACAGGCCTGCCTAGAGGCATCTTCAAGGACACTAGATAAGAAAGAGTTCCGTGTGAAGTGATTAGTCATCATAAAACATATCTAAAGTGAAACTAAAATCTTCCCTTCACACAGGTGTTGTAAATCAGAACCAAGGTTTGAGGATGTGTACGTGCAAGGCATCGGATTGGCTACTTCGTGCCAGTCGATGCCCCCACTTTTGGAGGAATAACCGTTATTCTGTTAGGTATAAATGTAGGAGCAGTCTTGGCTCCAGGTCTCTCTTTCTTCTGGCATCGGCCGCGAGAGCGTCTGCCCGAATTTACATCAGAATGCCATTCACTGTCTTTAGGTATGTATAGGGTAGAATAGCTAGTCTTTGTTATGTTTAATGTGCCTGTCTGCTATGTTTTCCTCTTTGCAAGCCTCTTGTAACCGCCCCAAGTGGGATGAGGTTTTGCACCATGAACGAAATCTTTGATTCTAAAATAAATCTCTTATATTACTAAAGAGGACTCTGTGTGTATCAAGGTATTGGACCAATCTGGGATAAGCACTGGGAAAAAGAGGAAACCGGGAAGTAATGGTGTCGCCCGTGCGACTGGTCAGGAGGGAGGCTCCAGGGTGGCCAGGCTTCGAGCGGAGGGGCGACGAGGTTGCGTTTGCACTGCGGGGATAAGCAGTGGACCGGGGGAGTTACTCTGGGGGAAGAAGTTGTAGATAAAACACAGCCATAGTGCCTGAGACTGCGAGAAATAACGTAGTGGCTGTAAATAAAGCCAGGCAATCTCTCTTTTTGCTGTACCCCAGAGTAACACAACCTTGACACCACCTTCTTCCGTATAATCCATCTCATCCTCTGAGATCATAAGAGGGGGCTCTTTTAGCTGTGCTGCCACTGATGGAGGTGAGGGGGCTGGTAGCAAGGAATAGGGCCTTCTCACTGGTGGCCCCTCTTCTATGGAACTTCCTCACCTATGGAACTTGGAATTAAGAACTGCTCCTTCTTTGGAGACTTTTTGGTGGTGCTTTAAGACATTTTTATTTAGGATATCCTTTGGTGGTGAATGTTGATTCTCACACATGATTTGATTGGGGTTTTAACTGGTGCTGATCCATTGGGTTTTTTAAAAAACTATTTGTATTGTTGTATTGCTTTAAAATAATTGTAAGCCTCCTTGAGTGCCCTAGGAAGGCAGGGTCAAAATCCACTAAATAAATAAATAACTACCAAACCTGGGATTGATATTATGCAAAAGTTCAACTTCTTGTAATTTGCTTGTAACTTCTAGACTTTTAATTTTGACAACTACCCTGTTACTGTTACAAATGTGTACATAGCCCTAACACCCTCCAACACGTATGCAAGACAAGCAATTTGGAATAAAATAGGGCCACATTTATTGAATAAAGCCAATAATAAATCATATGAAGTCAGCAGCAGGTCCTGTCTCACATGCATTCTCACCATTTAGTGCGGGAATGTAAACTAAAGGAGACAAAAACGCCATTACCTCTTCCACTTTTAGGCATTCCCACCATGACTCTAAGCTGACACCCATCAATTGAAAACCTGAGCTTCTCTTTGCCAACCCTGATGGGGCTGAAGAAAGCTGAATTGCACCACCTCCCCCAAGCCAGAAAGCATTTGAGGTTAATTTTGCAATCCAAGTCTCAGGGATTACCAGCCAGCCTCCTGAGCCAGCTTGCTTTCAGGAATCAATACTTGTTCCCCACTGACACAGCTTACCTCAGGGTCCACACCAAAACCATGCTCCTACTCCCTGGCCTGCACCGTATCTTCCAGGTGTGAAAGTCCTTGCTGAGGAGAAACCCAACCAAAAACAACAGTCTAGGATCGGCGAAAAAAACACTCAGCAAGGGCCACGCAATAAATTCATAAAGGTATCCCCCACTTGAAAACCAGTCGTGTCCAACTCTAGGGTGCAGTGCTCATCTCCATTTCTAAGGCCGAAGAGCCAGCGCTGTCCGAAGATGCTTCCATGGTCACGTAGCCGGCATGACTCAACGCCGAGGCGCATGGAACGCTGTTACCTTCCCGCCGAGGCAGTACCTATTTATCTACTTGCAATTTCTTGCTTTCAAACTGCTAGGTTGGCAGGAGCTGGGGCCTTTTGGAGCCAGGCAATAAACTCATACCTGGCTTCAAAAGGCAACCAGCTAGTCTCAGACTGCCCGGCAGGCAGTCTAGACAATAACACCGAGAAGAAAGGAGGGATGCGCTACTGGAATGTCCCTCACCCCAAACACTCCATTGGATGCATGGTTGGATGCACTTGTCTTGCATGATAGGGTAGCAACATGATAGGGCAGGGCAACAGCGTCCCTGCAGCCAAATGGGGGTGAGAAAGCCATTCTGCTGCAGTGCCTGAGCCTGTTTACGTTCAGTCAACCATCTAAACCCATCAAATCTTCTTTCCGGGCATGATCAGACCATTCCATTTGCAGACCTTTTTGGCTCTGCTCAGCCGGAAGTTAGTTCTCACAAAGCGCCCCTTGCAAGACCTATCTTCCTATGGAAGAATACCTGGAACTAGTGGCAGAGGCGTCGCTGGAGCGCGGCGGGAAGGACAGACCACCTGGGGGCGACGCGCGCAATGGGTGATGCGTGGTCCGCGCGTGCACCCGCGCGTCGCCCCCAGGCGGTCCTCCCTTCCCGCCACGCTCCAGCGACGCCTCGGAGGAGGCCTCGGAGCGTCCGCCCTCGGCAGAGCTCCAAGGCCTTCTGAGGGAACCCCGATGCAAGACGTCATATTTACAAGGTTTAGCGCATGCGCAGAACATTTGAGGGAAAATTTGCCCTCAGAAACTTACTGCGCATGAGCGAAAACTTATAAATATGACGTCACGCATCGGGCCTCCCTCAGAAGGCCTTGGAGCTCTGCCGAGGGCGGACGATCCGAGGTCTCCTCCTGCCCAAGACAGCCGGCCAGCGAGGATGTCTCCGGAGCCGGCAGCAGCGGAGGCTCCGCTGCTGTCGGCTCCGGAGACATCCTCGCTGGCCGGCTGTCGGGTGGCATGGGGGTCATTAGGGCAGCGCGCGCGCCCTCACACAGAGTGGTGCGCGCCCTAGTGATGCTGCTGACTAGTGGTACAGTACTTAAATACAGTATAGCAGCCCAGTACTAGCATCTATTTTAATTGATGACAATGTTTCATTTTGGATATATGTGTATTGCACTTTTTGATCTTCTTCAGATTTGGATTGAAGTCCACCTCTCCCAGCCCTTCCCAATGACAAAGAATATTATAGCTCTTGGGGACTCTTGCAAACCTGTTTTCTCTTGCTGTGTAGAACTTTGGGCAGGTGATCACTGCCTGGTATAATTATCAAAATCACTGTGATTGATGCTTGTTTGCTCCAAAGCCCTGTGGAGCTTGCAGAGCTCACTTTGGACATCCATAATAACGTCTCGTCTTGCGTCTGATTTGGAAAAAGAACTATTTAAATATACTTGGCAAGCGTTACTGAGACTTCAGGCAGGATTTAGAGCAGGCTGGCGTTCCTCTGTTAGTCTGATGTTTGATTGTATCTCCATTAACACTGAAACCAGGTCTATGCATTTTAAAAAGAGCCACAATAGGGTTTTTCCAAGAAAGTGGTTGAACTACTGATTTCCTGGAAGAATTCACTACTAAAGTTAGAAACTGGTTATAAAACCATCTGAAAGACTGTAGCTTGCTTTTTTCCTAAAATGATCCTTCTGCTACTGCTACTCCATTTGCCCTTTTGTGAACTGACCAATCATGGTCTAGACTTCTCAGGGATACAAATGCATCCACACAATTACCACAGGCCAGGAGATTACCTCATTACTTCGATGATACCTCTGAGGACAGCTATGTATCCAACACATACTTTTGACCACGATCCTGTCCATGACTTCAACCTGTAAGTGGTATTTGTTATTGCATCTGAATTGTTCTGATCTTGGCTGCCACAGTCTACTTAATATATACACCATGCAGCAGATGATGCCGTAATGCTTTTGTACAAAGTCATAGAGTAGCCAGACACATCTGGAATCATTCGGGCACCTCATTTCAAAAAGGATATCACAGAATCAGAGAAGGTGCAATAAAGAGAAATCAAAGTTATCAGTGGTTGAAGCATTTTCTTGATGAGGAAATTTACCTTAGGGTTTTTTTTTACTTTAGATATCACATGAACTAAAAGAAGTCATAAATAAGTTAAGAATAGAGGTTCATGCAATTATGCAGGAAGAAGTGGACTGAGAATTTTTTTCTCCCTTTCCCATAATACTCACCCAATGGAAGTGATCAGCAGTAAATTCCACATCGTCCACAGAAAGGACTTTTTCATCTGTATCACTTGCTGATCGTGAAGGAAGCAGAGACTCAAGCAGAGACTATATGAGCCCAGTTTTAGGCTACTCAATTGTCATATCCAATATCTGGGAATGCAGACTTGGTTTCCTTCAGCAGACTGGAAACCACCCATCAAAGCCATAAGTGCCATCTGATCTGGTGGTTCAGTCTGAAAAGATGTGTGTGTACAGGACATAGCTATGAACTCTTATAGGAGCAGTATCTGCATTCAGGGTCATGGGTGTACAATGATACACCAGGAGAGGTATTAATATAAAAATAGGTGTGCAAACTGTTTCTCTCTCTTGAAATGGTCCTGGATATTGTGTAGTGCTTTCTTGGATGTAAGTCTCATGATATTCAATGGAGCTCGCTCCCTACTAGTGTGTCTCACTTGCAGAATCAAAATTGCAGAATCACTTTGCAGAATCAAAAGGACAGAATTGTCCTGCTGAATCAAAAGTCCATCTTATCTAGCAGTCTGCTAGAAGGGCCGAACAAAGACCCAATCGCATCTTCTTATCTAGCAGTCTGCTAGAAGGGCCGAACAAAGACCCAATCGAGTCTTCGTTCAGCCCTTCTGAGGGCAAGGCTTCAAGTGGCGTTGTGCGCATGCACCGCTTTCAGCCTTTCCCAGCCTACTTAGAAGCGTCTAAGCTGCCGAAGAAGACATGGCTCGGCCTGCCGGCGTGAGGAAGACACGACTTGGCCTGCCAGCACGTCACCCTCCCCCAGCGCATGGGGTGAGTACCAGGGGTGATGCAAAAGTGGGGGGTGGGGTGATGCGCCGAGCCAGCCGACCCCTCGCCCGGGGTGACGCGCTGGCTCGTGCCGCCGCTGGCTGTGGTTAGCAAACTGCTAGATAAGATGAACTTTTGATTCAGCTGGACAATTCTTATGTTCTTAAAGGGCATAAAATGTAACTATTCTCATAGCTCTGCGCGCCAAATAGTCAACCTATTAGAAATGTAATGCCACTGGTATTTCTAGTTGAAGATGCATGAATGAAAATGCATCCAGACTGCATTTTAATTGGTTGATTCTCTGTATTATTTTCTTCCCAGGTTATTGGAAAGGAACTACCAGCATGTCCTGGCCGTGTTGTTTGCCATTGATGAGATCAATGAAAATCCCCAGCTCTTACCCAATGTCACTCTAGGCTACAACATCTATGAAAACGCTTTCAGTGTAAGGATACCCTATGAGACCACCATAAACATGCTCTCTACGGGCCACAGGATGGTCCCTAACTTCAAGTGTGGAAGGCAGGAAAAGCTGTTGGCTGCCATTCAAGGAGGGGAGTTTGAAGACTTTTTTCAGATGGCAACCATGTTAGGCATCTACAAGGTCCCTCAGGTATGGGTGGCAATAGAACTACGCTGAGCAAATCTGGGACCAAACTATACCTGTTTATTTGCAATTCATTTGTGTGAAATTGGGAACATGGGGCATTGAAGTAGGTGCAGTTTTTTTTCCCCCCAGTTTGGAAATTTTCTCTTGGTGTCTGACTGAGAAGAGCTATAATAAGTATAATTCTCTTTGCACCATTTCCAACACTAAATATCACTTTATTTCCTTACTAGCTCACATACAGTTTTGTAAACCATGTGCTGAGAGATCAGTTCCCCACTTCCTACTGGATGACCCCAAAGGAAACTATTCAGTACAGGGGGATCATTAAGCTGCTGCGTCATTTCAAATGGACATGGTTTGGTCTTATTGCCCCAGGTGATGATGCTGGTGATAGGTTTGTGAGCACCATGAAGATGATGACCTCTAAGAATGGTGTTTGTGTAGCCTTTACACACATGATTCCAAAAATATTTTCACTACACTTTCACGACTGGTATCAAGAAATTTTGTGCTTTCTTGCACAGTTTACACAGAAGAAAGCCAACGTGCTTGTCTATTATGGGGATTCAAATTCAATGCTTCTGTTGCCACTCATGTTAGGCAAAGGTGAAGAGGAAAGCAATGGCCCTCCAGGGAAAATTTGGATCACAACAGCTCTGTGGGGTTTTACCTTAAGCACCTCTTTTACGTACTGGGATATCAAACCCTTCCATGGTGCTTTGTCCTTCACCACACAAATAAACAAGAAAGCAAAATCTCAGGAACTTTTCTTTGTTCAAGAGGAATACTCCAGAGTTTGGTCAGAAACATTTGACTGCTTCATTTCCAACCAGAGTTTGTCAATGAAGACCTGGACAAGGTGCACAGAGAGGGGAAAATTGAAGGGTTTCTCTCTAGCTTTGCTTAAAAACGTCCTGTCTGCTGAAAGCTACACTATTTACAATGCTGCCTACATTGTAGCACATGCTTTGCATGCCATGACCACATCCACATCTAAGTGCATGGTGACTGCCAAGGAAGACAGACTTGGGAAAGTGCAGCCATGGCACGTAAGAGACAGATTTATTGAAATTATAGTTGAAATGAACAGTGATCCCCCCCCTCCCAATTTCAGGTACCATTTTCTTTTACTCAGATTTTTGGAACTCACTGAGTAATTTGATTTTGATTAATTAGGATTAAGAGTTGTTTGACTCTGGAAGTCGTATCCTCCCGACTGTATCCTAACAAGAGAGTCATTCTAGTATCGTAATTCAGTGAAAAGTGTGCCTCTGATACCAGGAATCTGAGAAACACCAGTCTGAATGGAAACCAACCTTAGCAGCTATAGTAATGCTGATGGTCTAGTAATTCAGTGGTTCTCAAACCTTTTAGCATCAGGACCCACTTTTTAAAAACGACACTATATCAGGACCCACCTAGCTTTATGAGACGTTAAAAAAGGTAACCTAGAAAGAAATAATAATTTTATTTATTTATTTACAAGTAATATTTTATTTATTTGCAAAAAAAAAAAAAAAAACCCAACCACCACCTCAATCCATTTCTCGTAATGAGGCAGCCCGAATGAATAGCCTCAAGGATTGAGGGGCTTAGTTATGTGACCCAGCATTCACCTGACCCCACTGCTGTCATTGAGGGACTTGGAAAAAAAATGCACTAGAAAAAAGAAGCAAGCTTGCAAACGGCAGGAGCTCAGTTATTTGAAGGGCAATTAGCAGCCATCTGATTTTTTTTTAATAGCCTCAGGGCTTGAGGCAATTACTTATCTGATTTTCATTGGAAGCTCTGTGGGACCCACCAGAAATCAGGTCGCGACCCACCAAGTGGGTCCCGACCCACAGTTTGAGAAACACTGGTCTAATTTAAACAGGTATTGCTCTCTCATGACTTGAAAGGATAGTAACTCTTTGTATACCATTATCTAATTCAAAATTTTAGGGGGGGGCGACGAGAATGATCACAGGGCTGGAGAACAAGTCCTACAAGGAAAGATTGAGGGAACGTGGTATGTTTAGTGGTATGAGGCGGAGAGGGGATATGATAGTGCTCTTCAAATACCTGTAGGACTGTCTTATGGAAGAAGGAACAAATTTGATCTCGGATGACTCTGAGAGTAGAACTAGATCAAATGGGTACAAACTGCAAGAGGAGATTCAGGTTGGATATCAGTAAGGGCGGTTTTGCAGTGGAACCGCCAAGGGAGGTGGTGGATTCTCCCTCACTGGAGATCTTCAAGCAGAGGCTCGACAGGCATCTGCTGGAGATGCTCTAGGAGGATTTCCTGCTACAGGTAGGTGGTTGGACTAGATGACCTTGTGGTTCTCTTCCAACTCTACGATTTTATGGTTCTATGGAATTATCCTTATCCAAATTTCTTCCTAGGTTTTTGAGTTCTTCTTTACCTACTCTTGTTTCTGAAGTCAAACTGATGGATAAGAATGGAAGCTTTCATGGCTGGTTATAATAGTAGAGGACACAGGTATTATGGATTTGAAAGCCATGTATTTTAACATATAAACCACAGGAGGTTACTGATAAAACAATTAAAATCCCTAACTGAGCACATGTAATAGTAAGTACATTAGAGATCTTCTTTACTGATTCTAAGAAGATCTCTAATGTACTTACTATTACATGTGCTCAGTTAGGGATTTTCATTTTTTAATCAGTAACCTCCTGCGGTTTATATGTTAAAATACATGGCTTTCAAACCCATAATACCTGTGTCCTCTACTATGATGGATAAGAAAAGCTCTATCATTCCTGGTGCTAATTTCTGAGTTCTGTACACTGCACAATGCACGTGCAAATCTGTCACTGTTTTCAGTTCCTTCAGGTCTTTCCTTTCATCTAAATCAATGGTGAGCATGTGTACACAAATCAAAACACTACCAATAATTCTGGAATGGACGTGATGTCTGGATAATGACATCGAGATTCTTGTTGTACAGCTTTTCACTCATGTACGTACATGTGTGTGCGCCATAGTCCTGACCATTTTCACTGAGCAGAACACTTGTGATGAATGGGGTTTATGGTGTAGGTGTATATAGATGGAACCAGGCCAAACAGGTTTTGATTGGCAGCAAATCCATGCAGAACTCTACTTTTTCAGCATTGGATAAGTGTACAGAACAGCGAAACTCTGAAAAATACAATCGTTTTTCTGCAACTTTTCTCCCAAAAGTATAATATCTCATCATATGTCATATCATATCAAAAGTATCATATGTCATCGTTCATACATGGACTCAAGAATTGCATCAGTTGCTGTCAGAGAAATCGTAAACTGGGTGTTGGGAGGACAAGGGAGACATGATGAATTTATTGATCCAATTTGAAAATGATAACATGTTATCTCTCTTTCTAGCTTCACCCTTTTCTGAGCACTGTTCACTTCAACAGCACCACCATGGATGCAGTATATTTGGATGAGGATAGGGAGCTGGTGGCTGACTATGATATTGTGAATTTGATCACCTTTCCCAATGAATCAGCTGTAAGAGTGAAAGCTGGGAAATTAAAGACCCAGATTGCTTCAGGCTTGGAGCTCACCATTCATGAAGAGGCCATTGTGTGGCCCAATGGGTTTAACCAGGTGAGAAATATATTCTTTTTTTACAAGCCAATGTAATAGTTCAGATAAGAATGTGAATTGTGACCAGGGAAATTCCCAGTTCCAATCCACAATGACCTCTGCCGAGGAGGCACCACTAAAGACTCTGGTTCTGAGCCAGCCATTTAGGGTTTTCAAGGCAGGAACTAAAATGCTGAACTGAGCCTAGAAAATAATAAGTTGCCTACACAGATCAAATTGTATCAGAGCCTTATCTAGTCAGCTAGGCAGAGAGCAGGAGCGTTTTTGACCATCACCATCAGATCCACCCCCTCCCACAGCCTCCCCGACTCTGTTCCTCCCCTCCCTGCCCCGTTTCACCTCTCCCGCTCACTTCCTGCCCTGTTTCGCCCCATCCCCGTTCCCTTCACAGCCTTCCCTGCTCAGGTGGCCGCGAATGAGTCTGGCGACAGATGATGAGCGCTGCCACCTCTTCAAGCAGCACTCCCAAAATGGCCACTGACAGAGAGCTCCACACTCCGTTGGCAGCCATTTTGCAGTGATATAGACTTGAGTCTATTGACTCGGACTTGAGTCGGACTCAAGTTGCATCAATGACTTGACTCGGCGATTGTAAAAGACAACTTGAGACTTGGAGCCTTTTACGACAAGTTGACTTTTATTCAGGTTTAAACCCGTTTTCCCGTTTATCTATTAAATAGACAGGGACTCGCAACTCGCAACCAAAGACTCGGGACTTGGGGGCCAAGACTTGGGACTTGACTCGAGACTTGGATTCAGAGACTTGATCCACATCCCTGCCATTTTGGAACAGCAAAAGTGTACAGTCCTGCACAGAAATGGGCTGTTATTCTTTTTCCAATGCCATGATTTTGCATCATCCATTTGTTTAAAGCACGCACTCCCCAAATGTTTGCTTTCTTCCTGCCCTTTAGACACGGCCCCGTTCTGTATGCGCTGAATCCTGCCAGCCTGGATTCCACAAGGTGGTCCCAGAAGAAAACCAGATTTGCTGCTACGACTGTCTTCCATGCACGAAAGGGACCGTTTCTGCTCGGGAAGGTAGGTGGCTCAGCCTGAAGAAACAGCAGATTTTTCTGAACAAATTTAAAATGTAATGTTAACTGCGTCTTCTGAATAAATTTGGGGCAATTATCTGTCAAATGCAGTACTTCAGAGGAAGGAGGCCCCAGTGGTCGCCTCTTCCTCTAGTTGCCTGCTGAGGGGCCTGGTTGCACTACGACTTTCAACTACACAATTGTGGATTAGAGGTCCAGTTGGTGATGATGATCTGTGACAGGGCTTTGTAGGTGGTGGCTTCTCATTCTCCGAAACTCCCTGTTAGGTGAGGGGAGGCTGGCACTCTCATTGGTTTGATGCCACCTCAAAGAGGTTTCTGCTTTAACAGGCATTGTTGACTTACTAGGAGAATTCCCCATCACATATCCAGCATATCTGGCCTGATCCAGCAGGGCTCTTCTTGTGTTCTTATATTCAGTATGCTTTAAAAGAAATGTCTCGTTTTTCAATTGGTTTCTAATTTACTTGTTCAGAACCTTAGCTGTTCCTTTGGCCCCAATCCTATTGAAATCCCCCCCCCCACCGATGCATCTACACCAAGGAGGTGCATGCTGCATCCAGTGTGTGTGTGTGTGTGTGTGTGTGTGTGTGTGTGTGTGTGTGTGTGTGTGTGTGTGTGTGTGTGTGTGTGTGTGTGTGTGTGTGTGTGTGTGTGTGTGTGTGTGGGGAAACTGCAGAGATCTATGCAGGGTAAAGAAACTTTTGTTCCTTTACCCTGGGGTAAGCCTCTGCTTTCCCTATGGGACTCAACAGTTCTGCATGAGCTAGTTTGCTGGCACAGAACTGAGGAGTAATGGCCATGGAAAGGGAGAGGACAGGACACGGAGGGAGGGAGTATCCTATCCCCCTTTCTGGCTTCGATCCACCTTCCCAGGTCCACCTGGTCTTATGTCAGTAAAATAGCTGGCACAGATCTGAACAGACCCATCAGGGCAGTGGGCCCATCACATCAGAACAGACCCATCAGGCACCACCCTGGGGTGTGGGAACAAATCTTCCCTTACCTCGAGGAGGCTTCTGGGACCCAAAACTCCCCTGCGGGATGCAGTGTGTGTCCCGTTGCATTGTCAGAGGGAGAAATAAGTTGGATGGGGCTGCCCTAAAAAGAAAAAAGGTGTCACATGTAACTATAATAAGCAAAGTTCTTGGACTCTGAAATGGCTGAATCATTCTAATCTTGATTGTTTCAGATGCAGTCAGTTGTGACAACTGTCCAGAACATCAGTACTCAAATGAACACCAGGATAAATGTGTCCCCAAAGTTACAGTTTACCTGTCCTGGGTAGAACCTCTGGGGATCACCATGTCTTCTGTTGCCCTATTCCTTTCTCTAATCACAGTTTTTGTCTTAGGCATCTTCATTAAGTACCTGCAGACTCCACTAGTCAAAGCCAACAACCGGTCTCTCACCTACATGCTCCTCGTCTCCCTCCTGCTCTCCTTCCTCTCCTCCTTCCTCTTCCTCGGCCAGCCGCACAAGCTGACCTGCCTTCTCAGACAAAGCGCCTTCAGCACCATCTTCTCCGTCGCCGTCTCTTCGGTGCTGGCCAAAACGATCACGGTAGTGCTGGCCTTCATGGCCACCAAGCCAGGGAATGGGATGAGGAAATGGATGGGGAAGAAGCTGGCAAATGCCACGGTCCTTTTCTGTTCCCTTGGCCAGCTTGGCATCTGCATGGTCTGGATGGGCATCTCTCCCCCCTTCCCAGAACTCGACATGCATTCCCAGTTTGACCAGATCACCCTGCAATGCAACGAAGGGTCTGTCGCCATGTTTTATGTTGCCCTTGGCTACCTGGGCTTTCTGGCGGCCATTTCTTTCACGGTGGCCTTCCTGGCCAGGAAGCTGCCTGGGGGGTTCAACGAAGCCAAGTTCATCACCTTCAGCATGCTGGTCTTTTGCAGTGTCTGGGTGTCCTTTGTGCCCACCTATCTGAGCACGAAGGGCAAATACATGGTGGCTGTGCAGATCTTCTCCATCTTGGCCTCCAGTGCTGGGCTCCTGGGTTGCATCTTCTTTCCAAAGTGCTACATAATTGTACTGAGGCCTGATCTCAATAACAAGGAACACCTAATGATGAAAAAGAAAGATGGCTAGAAGTCAATATATTTGTGTATATTTTTATTTTTACTTATGTATTCTGATAATCTGTGCAAAGTAGTAGTACCAGGGTGATTGCCACAAGGATCTTCCGTTTTTAAAACAATTTGTGACTATTTTTTAAATTATAAACCCTAACTCATGAGATTCTACAAGGTACCATGATTATTTTTCTTTTTAAATATATGTATGATTGTAAGGACACATTGTTGTTTCCGTCACTCTTTCAAGTGCAAATTATCAGAATGATACTATAGAAATGGAAATAATTTTCTAGCATAAAAAAAAAACATTTTGTTTCAGAGAAGGATTGAGGCTGTTTCTTGCTAACTTCTTCATCAAAAAGCATGGAAATTGTATGTTATGGATCTCGTATTAACTGTCGCATCATGTAAGCAGTAAACAAACTTTCCGGTCTTTTATGCTAACCTATAACTAAGTCTTAGACTTCATCCACCAGCTCTTTCCTTTTAACGTTTAAAGTGTAGATGCCCTGAGACTAATGTGTAAAGAGTAGATTGCACAAACTCTTTATTACTTAAATTGCATGGGTGTTAAGTCACATCTTGTTTTCCAGTTTCCCATGCATTTTGGAGCATGAAGGAAAATTGTAAGTGGCTTAACTCGCATCATAAACTAACATTTGTTCCCTTACCAAGGGGGAAGCATCCACTGCCTTGATGGCTGCATGCATCATTGATTCTGCTGGTGGACATCCGAGTGTACCGGGGAAAGAGGATCGAGGTTGCAATGTGGGATAGGGTATTGGTGGCTGATACTGCCCCTTTCCCAGCCTTGATACACCCCACTCCCCACTCTGAGCTCCACCCTTTTCTCCCCCATCCTGTTCTGCCCACTCCCCTCCCCCAATGACTTACTGGCACCAGGGTTGTTCAGGAGGTCAATGGCACCAGTGGCATAGCCAGCCACTGGTGAGGTGAGGGCGGCAGGGTGTGCCACTGGTGGCGGGAGCTAGTGACGCTCCCCTGTGATGTCATTTAGCCCCGCCCCTTCAGGGGCAACATCACCCATGGCATTATTTTGGCCAGAAAAGGCCTATTATGGGCCCAGGAGGCAGCAGGGGAGACTCCGTTCCCCTGCACGGCGGTGAAATAGGCGTTGTTTGCTGCCGAGCGGTGGAAGGAGTCACCCCCGCAGCTGCCCGGGCCTGTAACAGGCCTTTTCTCTTTCACCCGGAAAAGGCCTGTTACGGGTCCGGAAGGTCTCGGAGGTGATTCCTTTCCCCCGCGCGGTGGCAAAAAGTGGCAAAAAACACCCCTTTTGCCATTGCCTTTTGCTGCACACACACACCCCGCCCAGAGGGGTACCCAGCCGATTTGGCATGTGGGGCCGGGTCCTCGCCGCCCCCTATAAAACTAATTAGCATAATTTATGCTAATTATTTTTTTCCCGCTTTTTTCGCCGATTTTCGGCGATTTTAAGCCTAGAACTGGGTTTTTTAGTAAGTATGTATGCTTTTACCGGCACTTTTGTGATACTGGACGCTCCCTCGACGATTTTAAGCCTTCTCCCGGGCGCGCAGCTTCTCCGTGCACCCGGCCCGGGTCTCTGTACAATCTTCGTAGCTTGCGCATGCGCAAACCCACGGCATCTCCAGGGACGCTCCAGGGAGTAGTTTGCGCATGCCCAGAATGTCCCTGGAGACTCCGTGGGTTTGCGCATGCGCAAACTACGAAGATTGTACAGAGACCCGGGCCGGGTGCACGGAGAAGCTGCGCGCCCGGGAGAAGGCTTAAAATCGTCGAGGGAGCGTCCAGTATCACAAAAGTGCCGGTAAAAGCATACATACTTACTAAAAACCCCAGTTCTAGGCTTAAAATCGCCGAAAATCGGTGAAAAAAAGCGGGAAAAATTCAAATTTTTCCCGCTCTCCCCCAGAGCCTCCCGCCCCCCCAGGACCCTCTGCGCCCTTGCGCCCTGGGGCCCACCGCCCCAGGGCCCCACATCTGGCGACGCCACTGCCCCCGCCATGTCGCAGTGGGCGTGGGCCAACCGCTTGCCACCCGGGGGCAGTCCACCCCCCCATTCCTACGCCACTGAATGGCACACGGTTGCTTGCTGCTTGCAGTGGCAGCTCAGTTGCGTGGAATGGTGGGTCATACTTTGCAACCATCCTAAACCACACAGTGCCACCAGAATGCAAGTTCCAGCAGTGCAGCAGGCCCATAGGATCGGGCCCTAAGTGGTTTTTAAATATTTGATATGATGCTAGCCCAGCTTCAGTATGTTGCCCGAAAATGCAGAAGAAGTAGATTTTCTTCATCCAAAAATCACTCCTATACTAGCTTGCACTTATTTTATTCTATTTTATTTATCTACAATATTTCTATCCTGCCTTTCTCCCCAAAGGGATCCAAGGCGGCTTATGCACAGTGACAGAGCAGCCTGAGGCAGGCAGAGTCTTTGACAATTCTGAGTCTCCGGGAGGTGCTCGTACGGGGGTGTTTATGTGAGAAAGGAAAAAAGAACATCAGTGAAGATGCTCCTCCATCCTCAGAGAACTCAGTGAGAGAGCTGTCAGATGACCAACACCCCCCCCCCCCAGCTGGGTAGAAGGCTTCTGCTGTGGCCTCGGAGCTGCGGGGCCCAACAGAAACATTTTTGCGGGGCCCCAGGTTCATAGCCAAGGCCTGTGGAATCTTAGAGAGATAAATAAACTATACCATAGATTATAATAAAACAATCAAAATGTACGCTTTAAAAGTGCAGGTGAATTAATGGACCAAACGGCTCTAAGCACATTTTAATATAAAATTGCATACACCTAAGCCAACAAGTGAACAAACAGAATGTGTAGATTACCTTTGAAAAGTAAATAGTTAAAAAAACCACTTGCTTTAGTGACTTTGGAATGATTTACTAAAAATATGTGTGGTCGTGTGTATTTGGCAAGCCTAGATTACCCTAGTGCGGGGGCCCCTTAAGTGCGGGGCCCAAATGGGAGCAGTTGGTCCAATTGGCTTAAGCCTGGCCCTGTGTGGCCTCGCTCATGGTGTTGGTGGTATCTTAATTCCACCATACATATATGTTGTATGTGAGGTTTGACGTGGTCAGAGGGTAGGACAAAGTACCAATTCACAGAAATTCTCATGGCCCTTCTCAGGACTCCTTTGGAGGTCACTGCATTCCCCCACGAAGTAAAAAAAAAATTGTTTGCTGCTAAAGTGGCCTTTATTTAATAGAATAGAATTTAATAGAATAGAATAGGTTCTATAATGGAGATGAGTTCCATTATCATCGTAATGAGGATCAAAGGATGATTGTAGATTCTGTACGGTACAACACAAGGGAACAGAACAGAACAGAACACAGGTGATGCAGAACTTTGTAAAAAGTTCTTCCAACAATGTCTCCCTTATCCTAGGGCCAGCATTGCTAGTTGCCACCTAAAGTGACCCTTAATGGGAGAGCAGCGCCCCCTGCAGGTTCCTTGCCAGCTGCTTTGCAATCTGAATCTTAAGAACATAAGAACATAAGAAGAGCCCTGCTGGATCAGGCCAATGGCCCATCTAGTCCAGCTTCCTGTGTCACACAGTGGCCCCACCAGATGCCTCAGGGAGCACACAAGACAACAAGATAACCTGTTTCCCGTTGACACTCCCTTGCACCTGGCACAGAGAAAACCCACTTCTAAAACCAGGAGGTTGCTTATGGCTTGTAACCCGTGATGGTCTTTTCCTCCATGAATCTGTCCAAACCCCTTTTAAAGGCATCTAGGCCAGGTGCCATCACCACATCCTGTGGCAAGGAGTTCCACAAACCAATTACACGCTGGGTAAAGAAATATTTTCTTTTGTCTGTTCTAACTCTCTCTCCACTCAATTTTAGTGCATGTCCCCTGGTTCTGATGTTGTGCGAGAGGGAGAAGAATTTCCCTCTATCCACTCTCTCCATCCCATGCATAATTTTATAAGTCTCAATCATGTCCCCCCTCAGGCGCCTTTTTTCTAGGCTGAAAAGCGCCAGACGCTGTAGCCTTTCCTCATAAGGGAGGTGCTCCAGCCCACGAATCATTCTGGTCGCTCTTTTCTGCACCTTTTCCAATTCAACTATATCCTTTTTGAGGTGTGGTGACCAGAACTGGACACAATACTCCAGATGTGGCCTTACCATCGATTTGTACAAAGGCATAATGATATTGGCCGTTTTATTCTCAATCCCTTTTTTAATGATCCCAAGCATGGAATTGGCCTTCTTCACAGCCGCCGCACACTGGGTCGACACTTTCATCGACCTGTCCACCAGCACCCCAAGATCTCTCTTGATCCGTCACAGACAACTCAGTACCCATTAGCGTATATGTGAAATTTTGGTTTCTTGCCCCAATATGCATCACTTTGCACTTACTTACATTGAAGCGCATCTGCCATTTTGCTGCCCATTCTCCCAGTTTGGAGAGATCCTTCTGGAGCTCTTCACAATCCCTGCTGGTCTTCACCACCCGGAAAAGTTTAGTGTCATCTGCAAACTTGGCCACCTCACTGCCTATCCCCGACTCCAGGTCATTTATGAATAAGTTGAAAAGCACCGGTCCCAAGACTGATCCTTGGGGCACACCGCTTTTCACCTCTCACCATTGTGAAAATTGCCCATTGACTCCCACTCGCTGTTTCCTGGTCTTCAACCAGTTCCTAATCCACAAGAGGACCTGCCCTCTTATTCCCTAACTGTGGAGTTTTCTCAGGAGCCTTTCATGAGGGACCGTGTCAAACGCCTTCTGAAAATCCAGATATATAATATCCACGGGTTCGCTTGCATCCACATGCCTGTTGACCTTTTCAAAAAATTCTAACAGGTTTGTGAGGCAAGACTTCCCCTTGCAGAAGCCATGCTGACTCTCCCTCAGCAGAGCTTGTTCTTCTATGTATTTTAAGATTTTATCCTTAATGAGACTTTCCACCATCTTCCCTGGAACAGATGTTAGGCTGACCAGCCTGTATTTTCCCGGGTCCCCCCTCCTTCCTTTTTTAAAGATTGGTGTGACATTAGCTATTAGCTATTAGCTCATTAGCTATTAGCTAATGTCACTGGATACTGCATTGGATAGCTGTAATCTGTTTTGGTATCAATTAGACCATGGACTTTGACAGAAAAGGACAGCATGAGAAAGCAGAGTTACTACTTATTACCGAGGGTCAGATGCTCCACGTATTTTCATGTTTTGCTTGTGGAGAAGAGAAGGAAGTGTATATTTAAAAAGAAAAGCTTAAGAGGTGTGCTCTGTCATAACATCATCTTGAACGTCTGGAATCCAGATATTATCCAGATTTCTGAGGCAATGCAGCTGCAGACATGAAGGACATGCCCCCTGGTTCTTCTATGAATTTGTTTTCCATTAAATATTATTCTAAAAGAAAAATGAGACGTACACCCACATTCATGACCTTGACCCCTTAATTATGGATAAACAAATAGAGGAGAAGTATTCACAGCGGGTGGTGCAGTGGGTTAAACCGCTGAACCATGAGCTTTCAATCGAAAGGTTGGCAATCACGACGGGGTGAGCTCTTGTTGCTTGGCCAGCTCCTGCCAACCTAGCAGTTCCAAAGCATGTTAATGCGAGTAGATAAATAGGTACCACTTGCGGGAAGGTAAACAGCGCTCCATGTTCCAGCTGCATGCTACGTGCTGCGGCAAGGAGAGTCATGCCGGCCACATGACCACGGAGGCGTCTTCGGACAACGCTGGCTCTTCGGCTTTGAACCGCTTGCAGGAAGGTAAACAGCGCTCTGTGTTCCAGCTGCATGCTACGTGCTGCGGCAAGGAGAGTCATGCCGGCCACATGACCACAGAGGCGTCTTCAGACAACGCTGGCTCTTCGGCTTTGAAATGGGGATGAGCACCACACCCTAGAGTCGGACACGACTGGACTTAATTGTCAGGGGTCACCTTTACCTTTACCTTAGTCCTCAGGGAGGTCGCCAATACTTCCTATGGGAGGTGTCCAGGGTGTGAACCCCCACTGCCCCAGAGGAGAGACAAGAAGCTGTTGATCAATCCTCCATGCACCCTAGAGTCGGACATGACTTGACTTAATTGTCAGGGGTCACCTTTACAGGAAGATAGTGGAGGACAGGAAGGCCTGGCGGGATATGGTTCATGGGATCACGAAGGGTCGGACACGACTTAACGACTGAACAACAACAATTCACAAAATAGCCCCTGTCACAATATGTAGCCGGATAGTTCCCCCCTCCCCCAGCAAGTTATTCAAATTGTGGGGGAAAAACTTCTATGAAAAGAATAGAAGCTTTGTTGCCTATAAGTACTATGTGCGGGCACACAATTGGGCTACAAATTCTGGTAGGGACAAAGTACTAAAGCCCCTCCCCCTCTTGCTGCTGTAGTTTTGTGCCATATTTCATAAGCTCTCCCCAGGCAAATGGTTTATAAATTAAATAATTAAATGGTCAACAGCCACATTTGCATGCATGTCTTATTTTACCCTAAGATCAGCTGCTCCCTCACTGTTCTATCACCCCAAAACTGCTACTGCATGTGCTTTCCTGGAAATACTATTGCAAACACGTTTTCTCCTGCTGTACGCCTATGCATGTGATTGCAGAGAGAGCAAAGAACTGCAGGGAGGAATTATTTCCTCCGTCATCATCAGAATCATTGTGATAGATTTTTCTTCCCACCAAAGCCCAGTGGAATTCCTAGACATCACTTTGGAGATCCATCATCAAAACAACAGGACCAAGAATTGTTGATCATTTCTTGCATCAGATTTGGAAAGAGTACTATATAGAGAGAGACCTTGGGCTCCTGAGGGTTTGGGTGGGGTTTAGACCAGGCTGGGATGAGTCTGTTAGTTTGATGTTTGTTTGATAGCATCTCTCTAGATGAAACCAGGTCTGGGCTCTTTGTTTCTAAACTCAATCAACAGCATGGGCCTTGCATGGGATTTGGGCTTCTACTTTCCAGGCAAATTTGTTTGCTAATTCATGAACTGGTCATAAAGCCAGGGGAAAGAGAGCAGGTATAGCGTGTTTGTGCCAAAAATGTTGCTGCTGCTTCTGCTTCTGCTGCTGCTGCTTCATTTGCCCTTTGGGGTACTGATCCATCCAGCTCTTGATTTCTCAGATATACAAATGTTTCCGCATAATTATTACAGACCAGGAGATTACATCATTACTGGACTGGTACCTTTGAGGACATTGATGCATCCGACACCTGACTTCAAGAAGGATCCCATCCATGACTTAATCCTGTAAGCAGTATTTGCAATTGGTTTTACTGGTTTTCAACCAGTGCTGATTTTTTTGTCTATGGAGGACGAACGAGCAGGCGCACTTCCATCCCCCCTTCCCTGCACTTATGAAGATCACTGCATGCCATCTCATTAGTTTGAAATGAAAAGGTACAAGGGATGTTGGAAGCCCAGCATCCCTGGCTCATGCTCATTACAAACAGAAGGGGTGTGTGTGTGAAGTGGTGAGGCTGCATTCAGTGATCTTTGTGAGTGCAGGTAGCGGCAGGCAGGCAGGCTCCAAATCGCCTTTCCCTCCTATTTTTTTTTTATTTTTCACATTTTTATACCTCCCTTCCTCCAAGGAGCTCAGAGTGGTGTACATATTTCCTCCCCTCCTTTTTGTCCTCACAACAACCCTGTGAGGTAGGTGGGGCTGAGAGATGGTGACTGGCCCAAGGTCACCCAGGAAGCTTCATGGCTGAGCAGGGATTTAAACCTGGATCTTCCAGGTCTAAGTCCGACTCCCAAACCACTACACCACCCTGGCTCCCATAAGCACCAAGTAGGTGGGGAGACATGATTTAAAGCTGTGGCAGCTTTTTTCTTCTCTCCTGGAAGTAATCCCCATTGAACATAAATCATGGGACCTACTTCTCAGTAGACATACATAGGATTGCACTGTAAATGGCATAAACAGACAAAACTCCACATTTTGAAACTCCACATAATTTTCATTCCAGATTATTGGAGAGGAACTACCAGCATGTCCTGGCCATGTTGCTTGCCATTGACGAGATCAATGAAAACCCCCAGCTCTTACCCAATGTCACTCTAGGCTACAACATCTATGAAAACTCTTTCAGCGCCAGGATACCCTACGAGGCCACCATGGACTTGCTCTCCACCGGCCATTGGATGGTCCCTAACTTCAAGTGTGGAAGGCAGGAAAAAATGTTGGCTGTCATTCAAGGAGGGGAGTTTGAAGACTTTTTTCAGATGGCAACCATGTTAGACATTTACAAAGTCCCACAGGTATGGATGGCAATAAGAAACAGGCTGAGCAAATCTGATTCAAAACTGTCCCTGATTATTGGCCAGCTTTTCAAAAGTTTGTTTTGAAAGCAATACGTTGTAAAACAATATTTTGGTGGTCAGCATTGCATATGAAAACCAACTCTCCAGAGTAATGAAAACCAAAATGAATTGCAAAGAACTCCAAAAAGATCTCTCCAATCCAGGTAAATGGAGAACAAAATGGAAAGTGTGGTTTGCTGTAAGCAAATTAAAGGCAATGCACATGGGGGGGGGGGGAATCAACTTCATGTACTGTATACCCTGGTGTAGTCTGAGCTATCACTTACCAAACAGGAAAGAAATGGAGATGGAGTGGGAGAATTTTATTTCTTTATAAATTTAACATAAGAACATAAGAAGAGCCCTGCTGGATCAGGCCAAAGGCCCATCTAGTCCAGCTTCCTGTATCACACAGTGGCCCCACCAGATGCCTCAGGGAGCATACAAGACAACAAGATACCTGTGTCCAGTCGCCACTCCCTTGCACCTGGCACAGAGAAAACCTACTTCTAAAACCAGGAGGTTGCTTATAGCTTGTAACCTGTGATGGTCTTTTCCTCCATGAATCTGTCCAAACCCCTTTTAAAGGCATCTAGGCCAGGTGCCATCACCACATCCTGTGGCAAGGAGTTCCACAGATGAATTACACGCTGGGTAAAGAAATATTTTCTTTTATCTGTTCTAACTCTCTCTCCACTCAATTTTAGTGCATGTCCCCTGGTTCTGATGTTGTGCGAGAGGGAGAAGAATTTCCCTCTATCCACTCTCTCCATCCCATGCATAATTTTATACGTCTCAATCATGTCCCCCCTCAGGCGCCTTTTTTCTAGACTGAAAAGCCCCAGACGCTGTAGCCTTTCCTCATAAGGGAGGTGCTCCAGCCCACGAATCATTCTGGTCGCTCTTTTCTGCACCTTTTCCAATTCAACTATATCCTTTTTGAGGTGTGGTGACCAGAACTGGACACAATACTCCAGATGTGGCCTTACCATCGATTTGTACAAAGGCATAATGATATTGGCTGTTTTATTCTCAATCCCTTTTTTAATGATTCCGAGCATGGAATTGGCCTTCTTCACAGCCGCCGCACACTGGGTCGACACTTTTTTTGACCTCAGTCCTCCAAAGCCACTTACAATATTGAAAAAATAAATCAGTAAATACATTACGTTCTCATATTGCATTAATAGAAACAAAACCATTAGGGTAGCTGATATTAAATGGGGGTTGGGAGGAGGTTTGCCTGCTTCTCTCTCATATAATCACGCTAGTATTTATCCCCTTGTCACAATCTGCAGTCTATGAAGTGAAGCAGATGGACAATGACATCAGGTCACATCCTTTTTCCTGTTGCCACAGTGGTCAGCAATACATGCACATTGCGTGGTAACATATAGTTTGGGGCTTAGCATGCAGTGAATTCTCTTAATACACTTGGAGTCAAACTACTAAGAAAAGTCAGAAAGCGAATGATACGTTTATAATGGCAATAAAACGGAGATCACATGTGACAAATGAGAGATTTCTTTACATAGAAAAACTGCACCAAGGAGTGCGCTTTAGAGAACAGAATGTTGTACAGAACACAGATGCCACCAAGTTCCAACCCCCAGATGCAATATTTGCTTTAATATTTGCATGGGTGCCAAAACGACAATGGAAAGGAAAAGATTAAGGCAGAAACCATTCAGGAGAAGAGAGCTTTGACTGAGCACCTGTTCCTGCACTGAACATCCATCCCTTTCCTTACTAGCTCACTTACAGTTTTGTCGACCACATTCTGAGTGATCAAACTCGGTTGTTCCCTTCTTCCTACTTGATGACCCCTAAGGAAACTGCCCAGTACAGGGGGATCATTGAGTTGCTCCTGCATTTCAGATGGACATGGATCAGTCTCATCGCTCCAGAGAATGATGGTGGAGATAAGTTCTTGATAAACATAAAAAGGATGGTTTCCACGAGTAGTATTTGTGTAGCCTTCACACAATGGATTCCAAAAATATTTGGTGCTGACATTCGAAAAGGTTATCAAGATTATTTATCTTTTGTTGGACAGCTAACACACAGTAAAGCCAATGTCCTCCTATATTATGGGGATTCAGAATCCATGCTTTTGTTGCCTTTTCTGCTCGTCAGTATCGAAGAAGAAAGTGATGTCCTTCAATGGAAAGTGTGGGTCACAACAGCTCTGTGGGGCTTCACCTTGAGCACTTCGTTTACATACACGGATATCAAATCCTTCCAGGGAGCTTTATCTTTCGTCACACAAATGAACAAGAGGTCCAAATCCCAGAACCTTTTCTTTGTTCAAGATGAATATTCCACAGTTTGGTCAGAAACATTTGACTGCTTCATTTCCAACCAGAGTTTGTCAACGAAGACCTGGACAAGATGCACGGGGAAAGAAAAGTTAGAAGGTCTCTCTCCAGCTTGGCGTGAAAAAGGCATGTCTTCTGAGAGCTACACTATTTACAATGCTGTCTACATTGTAGCACATGCTCTCCATGCCACGATCGCGTTCACATCTAACCACATGGCGACTTCAGAAGGAGACAAGCCGGTCCTTCACAATATACAGCCGTGGCAGGTAAGAAAAAAAAATAGATTTGAAATGACAGCAGCCATCGACAGCCAGGATGGTGAACATGTTGAACATGAGCCAGCAATGTGGCGCAGCTGCAAAATATTGTTGTTGATGTGCTGCTGGTCAACATTAGTACAGGCATACAGTCCAGATCATTCCAGAAAGTTTTATAGAGTCTTTGAATGTGCTCTTCTCTGGCCTTTTCTTTGCCTCTTGATAGCCTGTTCAGTGCTTCTGCAGTGAGTAATCGCTTTTAAAATTGATATTAACTGTTTCTGTTGGGTTAGGCACGGATCCATAAGGAAATCCTCATTGTTCCAGGTGTGGATGAATGTGGTACAGTGCACTGTGCATGCACTTCTGCCACAGCTTTCAGGTCCTTCAATTCATTTCATCCTTTTCTTTTCATCAACATGACTGATGTGCATGTGTGCATTGATAAAAACGTTGCAAAACACCCTCCGATTATGATCTTATGTCAAAAGAAGGATGGCTTCTTTTTGTATGAGATTTATGGCACAATCCTATCCTCCCCAACCCACCAGTGCAGCTGTGACGAATGCCGTATCCAGCAAAAATGCAGAGGAGGCTCTGAAGGGAAAGGGGATTTATGGATTGGAGCCAGTCCAATGAGTTTCCTCGAACCTGCGCCAGTGATTTCGCTGGCTCAAGTCTGAGAAGGGGTCAGGGAGGCTGCAGATAAGGAGGATAGGATCCAGCATGCGCCATTGACACCAAATCTACCCTTCTCCATCCCGTTCCCATTCCATCCTCCCCCACCCCTCCCGCCTCCCACGCTGAGTTACCTGCTCCAGTGGTAAGGTCGCCGGAAGGCTCTGGCTTTCCTGCATTACAGCAGCCAGCGCCAGCCGAATGCTAGTTTCACCAGAGGGGCAGCCCAATATGACTGGATTGTTTGCCAATGCATATGTGCCCTTTTGTGCAGCATAGTCACAAGACGTTCTCAGCTAAATAGATCGCAATTTATGGGACATACTGGATGATGCCATCTGCAAGATACATCATCTTACATTTTACATCATCTTACATTTTACAGATGCCATCAAAGATACACCATTGGGCCATAACTTTCTCCAAGATGGTATTGATTTTGATAGAATCAGGTCATTTGGACTGAAAGCAGTCTACTACTTGGTAGCCTGAGCAGTACTTTCTACTTTTTCAGGTACAGCTATACGTATACATGAAACTGCAAAGTACTGAAAAAAAACCAATGTTCCTTGAGTATTTGATCAGGACAGCTCAGAGTACTGAACTCGCTCAAATGTATGTGAGCTGAATGGTGACCATCACAAATGTGCATGCAGAAGCACAAAATTGTGTGAGTGGAATGCTCACAAAAGCTTGAATGAAAAGCACCTTCCACTACCCCCTACACCCCTTCCTCCAAAGCAAAGTGCTTATATTTGACACTGGAGAAAGGGAAGGGACAGCAGTGGACACTCTCAAAGGACCTGGTGGCATCATTTTCTGGTGGAGGCAGAGATTATTCCCAGCGTACTCTACAGGAAACGGACACTAAGTATGTCATTTCCACTGTAGAGAAGGCCCACTGCCACCATCCTCCTCCCTAGCGCCAAAGGTGAGCACTTTGTTCGGAAGGGGAAGAAAGAGGTAGAAGCAGTGGTGGGTACTTTTCATGTGAGCCTTGGGGAGAAATTGATTTGTTCAATCTCAAAGGTTTTCGGCTTTTGTAGGCATGTTCTAGCCTTTGCTCAAAAACACTCAAGGCTTTGCCGGTGTTAGCTTAGAATGTACTCAAAGGTTTGGCTTGATTCATACATCCTTGGCAAAGACATTCTTGAATTTGTCCTCAAAATGTCGTGGAGTGTCACAGTTCAGACATTTGCTTCAAGGACCACATCAGTCTCTGCCAGAGAAAGAATAAAAGAGGAGACTGGAACCAGACAAGAGTAACATCCAAGTCCAACTGGAAAATGACGACTGTTCATCTCTCTTTCTAGCTTCATCCATTTCTGAGAAACATCCGCTTTAACAGTACTACCATGGAAGAAATCTATTTTGGTGAGGATGGGGAGCTGGTGGCAAACTATGACGTTGTGAGTCTGGTCACCTTTCCCAACAAATCTGCAGTCAGAGTGAAAGTTGGAAACCTAGAGACCCAGGCTGCCTCAAGCTTACAGCTGACCATTCAGGAGGAGACCATTGTGTGGCCCAGTGGCTTTAACCAGGTGGGGAACGTATTCACCTTTTAAAAACTGATCCAAAAATGTGCTAACAGGGGAGTTAGGACAGTTCCCATCCACAATGAAATCAGCTTGTAGCGTGAATCAAGCTGCTGTCTTCTCAGGATCAAACCCTCACCTGAAATACGGGGGTGATAATCCTGGGTTTTTATAACTTCCTACTGAGATGATTTCAATATAAATGCCAGTAAAGGTATCCCCTGCTCGAAAGCCAGTCGTGTCTGACTCTAGCGTGCGCTGTTCATCTCCTTTTCTAAGGCCGAAGAGACAGTGCTGTCTGAAAGACGCTTCCGTGGTCATGTGGCCGGCATGACTAATGAAACGCTGTTACCTTCCCACCGCAGTGGTACCTATTTAGTTCGAAAGCAAGCAATTTCTTGCTTTCCAACTGCTAGGTTGGCAGGAGCTGGGACAGGAGACGGGAGCTCACTCCATCATGCAGCACTTGGGTCTTGAACTGCTGTCCTGCCGACCTTCCAGTCTGCAGTTCAGCGTCTTAACCACTAAGCCTCCGCGGCTCAATATAAATGCTACATGTTCTTATTTATATCATTTTATGAAGCATTCTGGGGGCTGTGCACAGTATGAAACATAATAGCTAATTACTGTCATGAGCCATGTTACACTCCTCAGCAGTGGCGTTGCTAGCCCCCCCTCTGCTACCCGGGGCTGCGTGACGTCACAACACCCACCTGTGTTGTGACGTCACCCCTCCTCGCTTCTGAAACCTAATGAAAGTGAGGGTGGGAACGCCTGGCTCATGCCACGTGCAGTCGCTCCTCCCAGGTAGACCATGCATGCTACCCAGGGCGGTGGGGGCCTGTGGCAGCTATGCTCCTGCTCTTCATGTTCATCAGACCTCTGATGTTGATCAGACTGAACAGGAGACACCTTGAAGTACTCAGGCCCTGAACCATTTCAGTTTCCAAGACAGGAACTAGAATCCTGAACTGTGCCTTTAATGGGGGAATGGGAATCCTGACCCTTTAATGGGGGGTTGGGGAACCTTCAGATGACCCATAGTTGACTGAACCCATCACTTCCGGGTTCTCACTGCTGCCGCAGAAGGTCAGTAAGAAAAAAAGTGTTGCTCACTTACCAGTATTTGCCCTTCTGTGTCTTTGGCGGTGTCTTTGGCGGCGGCGGCAGCAGCGAGAACCTGGTTCCCAACCCCCCTTAAAGGGGCAAAAGGACGGGAACCACTAGCCTAGAGGAAAATAGCAAGGTCGCCAATGCAGATCAAATTCTAGGAAAGTCCTATTCTCCTTCTGTCCAGAACATACTAGCAGTAGCACGTTTGACCCACTGTAGTTTCCAGAGGCATTTCAAGGACTGCCCTACATAGTGACGATCAGGTCTATGAAGTCTCCATACTTACAGGGGTCCAAAGAGTGGCTAAAAGACATAGGAATGGTCCAAACTCCCTGAAAAACATGGAGTGTGTTGGCACTTCACATTCTCTGGAGATTCCTTGGAGGTCTGTATCTTTTGACTGAAAGGGAGTCACCAAAGTTGTCCACATGTGACGGTGAAGAATCATAAACCAGTGAAATCCCATACATAGTTTGCAACTTTCGACTAGGAAGAATCGCTTGCGGGAGGAACTTGATTACAGAGTTGATGTTTGCAGAATCACTCAAGGGGCGCATATCAAGCACCTGTAAGTTTTGTGATCATATGCCAAATAATATACCTACAATAAAATCGTGAAACCGCGCCAATCATTTGTAGACACCCTGGAAGGCCGGCTGTACAATCGAAGCCTCTCTGGGCTGGAAGGACCCTGGAGACCAGTTCTGGTTGTTCCCTCTTGTTTGCCTAAGGACAGACCAGTGGTGTCCTATGCCCCCCATGGGGGGGGCTGCCGACGTGACACCTCCCATGTGATGCCACATGCCCCACCCCTTGGGGGGCGTGATGTCATTTTTGCACGACGATGCCGAATTTCGGCGGCAGCGCAGCGCACCCCCCCACCGCTTTTGGGGGCATTTTGGAGCCAAACAGATCCAGAGCAGGCGGGAGGGCTAATCTCGCGGCCCGGCAGAGCACGATGACGAAAGTGGCGGAGGGGGCGACCCGGCGGTGATTCCGAGAGGCAAGTACATCCCCCGCCGCATGGCGCCGCATGGCACCCCTGACCCTCCTCACCCCCTAACGACGTCTCTGGGGCAGACACCTTTATATTCCTGTCTCTCCTCTCAGTCCTGCACTATCCTGCCAGGCATGGCCTACCTAGCGCCAACCCCCACAGGCCGCCCAGTTTGGTTCCAACACAGAGTAAAACATTCCTACCTGGCCCCCAAGAGAGGCAACCATCATGCGTCAGACTGAGCCAAAGGGTGGGTGGTGGGGTCTTCATGCTCAGAAACAGAATGGCTCCTGCCTTCTTCCCTCCTGCAGAAAGAGATCTGCAGCTTGTCACTCACTGACTGATTACTGCCTGGTGTGCTGGGGGGAATCCGGGCTTTTTAGCTGCAATCATTTCATATATAAATAAATAAAAGGCACGGGACAATGTTTTATCTGGGCTTGATCCCTGATAAAAGGCACAGTTGGAATGCATCATCATCACCATCTGGGGCCTGTCAGGGGGGCCCTGGAAACTGAGAAGCTCTCCTAAGGGGTCAAACAAAGGTTGAGAATGGCTGACTAAACCTTTCTCTCTCTTTCTACTAGTAGTACGCTCAGGTAGTTGAGTTGAGTGCCTATCGGTTTGTATGCACAACAGACAATGAAATAATTTATCCACTTTACATAGTTGAGAGACTCACGAGGTGCACAGAACTACTGTATACAAATTGGGAAAATAAAGGAAAACGTTCTCGAACCAAAAGCAGACAGATGCAAACTGGGCATGCTCAGTGGCCCCCTAAGACGTTGAGGAAAAAATAGCAACAGCAAGGGGAGGGAGGGAGGAGAGAGAATTTGCCTGTTTGTGTCAATTGCACATTAGGGTTGGGGAGATACAACATTTTCTGGCATGATCATCTTGTCACTTATTAGTTATAAGTTAGTGTGAATGAAATATAACAATTGCTGTACACAAGTTAACATGAATAGTTTCCTTCCTATAGATTCACATTCTAAAAATCATGAGACAGGAGAGTGGGAGGGGGAAAGGGAGAAACATTGCATGCTAGGTGGGTGTCAGTGGAAGAAAGCACAAGACATGCTACAACACTTACAACACAATCTGATACCGATACATGTCTACTCAAAAGTAAACCCCACTGGGTTTGTACCTGGATTGTAGCAGGACCCTATGAGCTAGAAATCAAAGAAGGAATTATAAGAGAGAAAAATTGTTCTCATGGTTCAAGGGGAGTCTGGAAAACTATCTGTCAGTTCTGACAGGTTTAGACTGTCTACCTTTTGGGGAGATGATTGCTTTAGCCCCTTCCAACTCACTGGTTTTATGTCACCCTTTGTTTTAAAAAATTAACTCCTGGGCTGTTTGTTCTTCTGTTTGTCCTTTAGACAACACCACGTTCCATATGCACTGAATTCTGCCAACCTGGTTCTAGCAAAGTGGCTCCAGAAGGAAAGCAAATTTGCTGCCACAGCTGTGTTCCATGCACAAAAGGAGCAATTTCTACCCAGGAAGGTAGGTTACTCCGAAGAAACAGTAGGAATGAATTACACTCTTCCCTCATTATCCGTACCTAATTTGTTCCTGAAAAAGGCCCTTATAGCAAAAATCCAGATGTAACAGTTACATTAATTTCAACGGGAAAAATTCTAACTTGATCCAAAGCCATTCCAAGTTCACTCAAAAATCAAAACTTTTCATTTCATTTCATTAATCTTTATTAGGCATTAAGATACAATACAATAATTAAAGAAAAAATCAAATAGGATTAAATAATTTACAATCAGTAGGTCCACAGTTGGCCAGCGGGTGGCGCAGTTAAGTTAAGCCGCTTAACCATGAGCTGTCGATTGAAAGGTCGGCAGTTCGAATCCGCGACGGGGTGAGCTCTCATTGCTTAGCCAGCTCCTGCTAACCTAGAAGTTCCAAAGCATGTTAATGCGAGTAGATAAATAGGTACTGCTTGCGGGAAGGTAAACAGTGCTCCGTGTTCCAGCCGCATGCTACGCGCTGCGGCAAGGAGAGTCATGCCGGCCACATGACCACGGAGGCGTCTTCGGACAACGCTGGCTCTTCAGCTTTGAAATGGGGATGAGCACCACACCCTAGAGTCGGACACGACTGGACTTAATTGTCAGGGGTCACCTTTACCTTTACCTTAGGTCCACACTAAGCACAAAAAACAAAACAGAAAAAAAGAATAAATTTCCCCAAACTCAATCAGCAAATTCAATCTTAAGAATCAGCTAGTTTAACACTGCGTCGTAAAATATTGTAACAAAATAAAGCAAATATGCCAGTTGTACGATAGTTAGCTTGTCTTGGGAAGATAAAGGAGAATGCAGAATTTCATCCTCTTGTACTCCATCCTGCATAAAAAATACAATAATGGATTCAAAGAGACTGTACGCAAATCTTTGTACCAGGGACAATGGAAAACGATGTGAGTCAAGGATTCTGTGACCCCCTGCTCACAATCGCAACTGTTATTCGAAATCAGTAGCCGTTATTAGAAATCAGTCACCGACAGAGTCTTTCAGACAGCTCCTTGGATGGAAATACATTGCAACGAGCCAATGTAAAGGCTCGACGAGCTTGAGGCTCTTCTATTAAGAAAAGATATCTAGAGCAGAGACCAAAAGTAGTGGGGAGCTGCAAAGAAACGGGGGAACAGGTCATGGCTGCGGCTGCATAAATTACTTGTCTTTCCAAATCCTGTAGTCTGAGCATAACACTTCTAAACGTGATATTTTGGGTTACTGCACCCAGTTGGTCCACTCAAAGTCCAATAGTACGAATTTTAGAGATAAATAGGGAAAAACCCATAGAGCACCTTGCCTTTTTTTACATCCTGCTGGCACAGGTGGAGTGCTGCTGCTTTTTTATCCTCCTGTTTTAATTGTAATTTGATGTGTTTTTATTAATTTTAGATGATGTTTTTACTAGCTTTTGTGGATTGCTTTTATTGTTTTAAACGTGATTATTTTTTGTATTATGTATCCCATGTTGTAAGCCGCCTTGGGTCCCTTCGGGGAGAAAGGCGGGGTAAAAATATTGTAAATAAATAAATAAATAAATAAAAATCAGTTAACATTGCTTGAAAAAAAGGAGAATGCTCAGCTTCAAAACAGACCTTCATCCAAAACTTGAAAAATCTGGCCCATGCTAGGTACTCTAACCTAACTTGACCAGACTCCAAGCATAGGGTTGCATACGGAACACAGTGCGCAACACCGAAGAACTTAAAGAGGAATGATGAATGAATCCTCTCAACTTCAACATTAAAGGCTGGCAGCCAGATCAAAAATTAAACTGTGAAAGCGAGCATGTAATTCATGTGCCTTGAAAGCATGGGAACGTGCTACCCACCAAGCAGCGTGTCACACATGAGGGGTGCCTCTTCCCCAGTCATGGTCAGTCCTCCAAGGGTCCTGAAGACCGCTTCCCCTAAAGCTCGCAGGAGCACTCCCAAGAAAGGGAGCCCTTATGAACCTCTGCCCTACCAGGAAGGGGGGGGGGAATCTAAAATTAGATATAAATTTCTCATCGTGTAAGCGAGTAAATACGATAGTAATTTATTATTAAATAGAATGAATATTGAATGAATCTAATGAAAAGCAAAATATGCCATATATAACTATAAGAAGCAAAATTGTTGGACTCTGAAATACTTAAACCATTCTTGATTATTTCAGATGCAGTCCATTGTGACTACTGTCCTGAACATCAATATTCAAATGAAGACCGAGATCAATGTGTTCTCAAGGTTGAAGTCTTCCTGTCCTATGTAGAACCCCTGGGAGTCCTCTTGACTTTCTTTGCATTCTTCATGTCTGTCACCACAGTTTTTGTCTTAGGCATCTTCATTAAGTACCTGCAGACTCCACTAGTCAAAGCCAACAACCGGTCTCTCACCTACATGCTCCTCGTCTCCCTCCTGCTCTCCTTCCTCTCCTCCTTCCTCTTCCTCGGCCAGCCGCACAAGCTGACCTGCCTTCTCAGACAAAGCGCCTTCAGCACCATCTTCTCCGTCGCCGTCTCTTCGGTGCTGGCCAAAACGATCACGGTGGTGCTGGCCTTCATGGCCACCAAGCCAGGGAATGGGATGAGGAAATGGATGGGGAAGAAGCTGGCAAATGCCACGGTCCTTTTCTGTTCCCTTGGCCAGCTTGGCATCTGCTTGGTCTGGATGGGCATCTCTCCCCCCTTCCCAGAACTTGACACGCATTCCCAGTTTGACCAGATCATCCTGCAATGCAACGAAGGGTCTGTCGCCATGTTTTATGTTGCCCTTGGCTACCTGGGCTTTCTGGCGGCCATTTCTTTCACGGTGGCCTTCCTAGCCAGGAAGCTGCCTGGGGGGTTCAACGAAGCCAAGTTCATCACCTTCAGCATGCTGGTCTTCTGCAGTGTCTGGGTGTCCTTTGTGCCCACCTATCTGAGCACAAAGGGCAAATACATGGTAGCCGTGCAGGTCTTCTCCATCTTGGCCTCCAGTTCTGGGCTCCTGGGTTGCATCTTCCTCCCCAAATGCTACATTATTCTACTGAGGCCTGATCTGAATACAAAGGAGCACCTAATGATGAAAAAGAAAGATGGCTAATGAGCCATATATCGTTTTATTTATGTATTGTGAGCACTTTTGCACAATATAATTGTACAGTAGTAATACCAAGGTGATTACCATAGACCATTATTCAGATTGTTATTATGGTGTTTCTTTTCCGATACTTTTAATGACACAAGGAAGCCTGAATAAGCCTGAACCCTGCATAGCCAGTATAATCCTTGAATGTATGGTAATTTAAACAATCTGGAAGTTAATGAATTTTCTCTTTTTTGTTTAAAGCATGCATCATTGCGATTTACCGAAATTGTAAATATGAACATTTACAGTGCAAGCCTATAACGTTTTCATAGAATCCAAATTTACTGGTTTAAAAGCCATGTGTGAGTCTACTGAGTAAAAATTGTACAAGTAAAAACGGTTTAAAACTGGTGGTAAAAACAGTAAAAAAAACTGTTTAAAACCAGCAGTTAAAAACAGTAAAAAACATGCAGCATTAAAAACAGATACGACATTACAACGTTTCGTCTACCCCTGTGGACCTCCTCAGGTAAGACTTACAGCAAGCTATCAGGATGTTACTGCGTGTTAAGGCAGACTTGCTGTTGAAGAGGTTGAAAAGCGCACGAAGACCCAGACGCGTCGACAGCAGCGATCGAACCAGAAGCCTCTTAGCCAGCGGTCGTGTCAAAAGGCTTTCAGTGGTTAATTAACAGACAATGTTTGACTCCCAACAGTGTAAATAAACAGAGCCTTTGATTTCAATTAGAAGAAACAGCGCAGAAGCCTAGTAACTGGCGTTCTTGTCCAAAGGTTACTAGCGGTTAGTTTCACGATCACGAATGATGTTTCTGGTGCTAATTACCTGTTAAGTTCTTCCCGCGCTTTTCAGTGCTCCATCCTTTTAAACGCTTTCCTCACTTCTTAGCCTTAAGGCCGAGACAGACCAAGCCCGTGGTTCGGGCGGAGCGTGCGTCGCTCCGGCTGCGTTGCCGCACCGGACGCACGCTAGGGGGCTGGATGGGACATTTGCATGTCCCACCAGATCGCAGCCGCAGCGAGGATCGAGCAGCGAGTGAGGGGGGGGGAGAGAAGGAGGGAGATATCCCCCTTCTCTCCCCCCCCTCTTTCGCTCACTCGCTGCTCGATCCTCGCTGCGGATCTTCCCTCAGAAGAGGTCAGGACTAGTGGGGATGATTGCATTTTGGAGACCATTTGCTTGCTTGCTTGCGTAGTTCAACAG
Source organism: Plestiodon gilberti rubricaudatus (assembly GCA_026170595.1). Lineage (NCBI taxonomy): Eukaryota > Metazoa > Chordata > Lepidosauria > Squamata > Scincidae > Plestiodon > Plestiodon gilberti. The sequence goes on from JANXHW010000002.1 coordinate 250,565,853, forward strand.
GAAAGCTGAAGAGAGAGGCATGGAGTCTAGAGGTCAGAGATAAGCCGAGAAGGAACTCGCTGGGAAACCACTGACATACGAACCATAACCTGTTGACTAGTGGGGACTGCACAGAAGAGAAACGCTTTTGTGTGTGTGTGTGTGTGTGTGTGTGTGTGTGTTTACTAAAGCCACGATATAAATGGCAGTAACTATCGCAACTTGCGATAGTTACTGCCATTTATATTGTAGCTTTAGTAAACACACACACACACACTAGCGAGGGGGGAGAGAAGAGGTGAGGGGACCTGACGCTCGAAAGTTTGAAAAACAAAGCGCTCACTAAGCGAGGAGAAAAATGGCTGCTTTATGAAAACATTCTGCCCCTCTTTCCCTTTGATTGACGTTGGCTTTCTTTCCTTTGATTGGCTCTGGCCGCTCTGTGTCCTGCCCCCAGGGGGCTGGGACACGGACGGAACGGGACGAACGTGGCCAGCGCTGGGATTGGGGCAGCTGACGCGTTTACGCGCCGGGGGCTGCCGACGTCTGACGACGACAGCCGGGAGCAGCAACGGAGCCATGACAGACTGAGAAAACGCGCCCGCAGCACGGACGCGCACGGAGCACCGGAGCTGGTCTGTCACCGGCTTTAGTGCAACGCTGGGGTGTTATCAGTGTGATGTTATCGGGACATCCAAGGGGACAATCATCAAGTGCAGCCCCATTGCACACAACTTATTTTCCCTCAAAGAGGACCGGTATGTGGAGGAGTGAAATACCAGGCTCACTCCACCAAATCAGGGGAGGCCAGCCGTTGCGGCGCTAACCAGTAGTGCTACCACCAGTCCCTTAATGACAGTGTCTGAACTTCCCCCAAGGGAACGGGGGAGTCCTGACCTGCTTCACAGAGTTCCCAGAGCGCAAGATGTATCCAGCGTGCTCTATGCCCACCACGCTCCCTCTGCCAAACCAATAATTATTCAGTAGTACGACCAACAGTCCAAGGACCGGATTTAGATGAACACTCTTTCCTCATTCAGAGACAGACACCATCGTTTTCAAGATAAAATGGAATGATACACATGCAGAATGATACACATGCAGACACATGCAGACATCCCATAAACATTGTTTCGTTGTGTATAAAATGGAATGTTATTAAAAGGAATAAATTCCATATTTGGAAAGTAGAGTGCTTACACTCTGAAAAGGTGAGTTAAAAGAAAAGACAAGAATTTCACACATAGTACAGAAAAATAACATCCAACTAAATGGCGCAGTGGGTTAAACCACTGAACCATGAGCTGTCGAACGAAAGGTCAGCAGTTCGAATCCGTGCGACGGCTCCTGCCAACCTAGCAGTTTGAAAGCAAGAAATTGCAAGTAGATTAATAGGTACCGCGTCAGCAGGACGGTAACAGCGTTCCATGCGCTTTGGTGTTGAGTCATGCCGGCCACATGACCATGGAAACGTCTTCGGACAGCGCTGGCTCTTCGGCTTTGAAACGGAGATGAGCACCGCTCCCTAGCGTCGGACACGACTGGACTTAATTGACAAGGGATACCTTTACCTTTTTAAACTGCTTTAACACTTCCATTCAAGCTGAAGCGAAGTTCTGTTGGGGAATCTCTTGCTCCCCAGGGGTTCTGACCTGGGGAAATCACACTCAAGACACAACAGCAGCTTTCAGATATACCGTATTGTTCCGAGTATAGGCCGCAGTTTTTTTCCCTAATGTAAATCTTTAAACTAGGGGTGCGGCCTACAATCGGGATATTGCAATAAATAAAAATAAAGGTGTCCCCCAAGAGTGGGCGAAGCGGCTGCTGGGGGGGGGGGAAATTGCATCTTGTATCCTCTCCTTTACAAAGCCTGCTCCCCCCCCTGGGGCAATCACAGCAGAGGCAGAACTGCAGCACACGTGGAGCCGGATAAAGTGCTGCTGGGTCAAGGCGCTCCTCACCTCCCTACCATGTGAAGCCTCCAATTAGAGTAAGCTGTCGATCCCGAACGCCGCACACACTTGTGTTACCAAAAGAGCTGGTTCTTAGGGGGAATTCACCCAACTCTATTGAAACGTTGGGATCTTAGACTGGATAACAGATCAGTGTAATGCAGAACATCCCCTTTAACTTAGCAAAGAGACTGAGAGAAATACTTTCCAATAAAGGTTTATGAATTTTTTAAGAAAGGACAAAGGTAAAATTATTGCATAGAGAAATAATATATTCAATAATAATAATATGCCCACAGCTGGACACCAATAATGGAAAAATATGTTTCTTTTGTCCTAACAACTGTGTAGTGTTCCTGAATTTGTGATGGTTGCATGTAATGCAAAGTATATTTGGTGCAAGGAAAAGGGGGGGGGGGTTGTTGGGAGAGAAATTGCAGGTGTCCCTTGCTTCTGCCAACCCAGTTTCTAACAACTAAGAACAGGGAAAGAAGGGGGGGGGGGGAGAGAGAGTTTCAGCATTTTCTCATACTACCTATCCTCTTGGAGAGGAGAGTCTTGTCAGCGTAGCAGGTTGGTAGTGTGGAAACCCTTGCCAGAAGAATTACCATTTGTAAGGGGAAAAGCTTTCCTTAAGGATTTTAGAGATGCTGCTACGTGCAGACTAACTTATTCATGATAAATGTGTGACTTTGGGGATGCTATTTTTGATGTGTAAATAGGTAACTTGGGATGTGAATAGAGAAGAAACTTTTCCTAATCCTTGCAGGATTTAGGTAAACAGGTAATCTCCTGCTGCTTCACAGTGCCAGCTAAAATGCAAACATAGTTCCAAACATTGGTGCCAGAGAGATGTCTCACACTCTAAAATGAAGCTTACCAAGTTAATGCAAACATGCAGATATAATACAATCAATGCAGATGTTTTTTTTACAAAGTTACAAGTTACTGAAATTGCATTCAGAAAGGCAAACATAGCAGTAGAAACAGACAAAGGATGAGTAAAGGATTAAAAGTTGCAGTCCACGAGATACATGATGGGATTATCTTCTCTTCTTCCAGGATCTGGGTCTGTGAGTTCATTTTGAGGCCTGAACCAATGTTTTCTTGAGGGAAAACATGGCCTGTAAGAGTTATGTTCATTTGGTGCATAGGTTCTAAGAAAACAGTTCATTTTGCACACTAATATTCCTTGATGTTGGCATATGAAATAGTGTTGCTTGGTATCAGAGTCCAGAACACATCATAACAAAGAATGAAACTTTGCGGGGGGTGTGTGTGTGTCCCCTGGTAACACTTGGAGAGCATAACAGTAGGCCAAACTGCGCTGTTTGAAAGAGAACAGCAGCCGCCCGGTAGGAATGCTGCAGGGGGGGAGAGCAGGCTTTGTAAAGGAGAAAAGACAAGACTTAATTCCACCCCCCAGCAGCCGCTTTGCCCACACAGCAACTCGCTCACTCCAAACTATTTTTTTAATAACACCAAACTTTAAGGGTGCGGCTTATAATCAGGAGCGGCCTACACTCGGAACCATATATGGTATTCCTTCTCTCTTTAATTAATGAGCTATTGCCCGGTGCAGAGATTAGATGTAAAGTTGTGCACACCGTTACAAAGCTGCATTGCTATTTATAGCTTTATTGGTATCCATAGTTACAGAGACTATCCCACCACATTATTCGGAACACACCCAAGTGCATCGCTAGGGAGGGGCGGGGGGGGGAGGCCGCCCTCGGTGACACCTTGAATACTGAATTATTGCCCAGGGTTCCCACATGATCCTCGCAGCTGAACTGTATCATGATAAGACATCAACGTTGAACAACTACAGGTGACCCCCCCCCCCGAAAATATATATACTGTAGTTTCATCAGATTTAATATTATCTCCTATAAAGGCCTAATCCCATAGGTGTAGATCCCATATCCCACAGGTGGGTTAAGCTGGCAGATCAGTCGGTACACTCTATGGGCTGCTGGCACAGCAGGCGCTCTATAGCTTAAACTAGATGCAGCAATTGTTTTTCAAAGACATTATTATAATACTCATGGCTTAATTACGAAGCAATACTGAAACACCCTCTGTGGATTTTTTTATGTGAAGGGAGGTCCGTGCTCTGATATTCCACAATCAGAGCACTGATGTGTTTTCTAGCTTATGTAAGTATCCTGCTGTGACTTAAGGGTTACTCTATTGCGGAAGTTTTCACCACACTCACTTTGAATGGTTTATCTCCAATGGGAATTTGTTCATGAGAAGGAAGGGCTGAGCAGTCACAGTTCTTTCCAAACTCCAAGCATTTATATGGTTTGTCTGGGCCCCACCTTACCTACACTGGTGTGGACTCTGGCCACTTCCCCCACGTTGCTTCCAGGATTGGGGGAGCCCCTACCAGCGGGGAGACACCCATGCAGCTGGAGCGTGGGAGACCTCCCCCTCAGGAACAGGGAGAGCTGTGACCGACACCCCAGTGGCAGATGTTCAGGATCGGAACTTTGGGTGGGCAAAGATCAGTGAAGGGGAGCCCAGACCAGTGGGTCCTGGCCACACATACAAAAGTTGCCTGAGGGAAGACCCAATCAGACAAGCCAGGCCAGCTCCTGGTTAAAGGGGAGATAACACAGAAAGGGGAGGGCCAGAGACTAGGACTACCTGCATATAGACCTCTGACAGCCGATGAGTTCACTGGGGGAGACCTGGGGAGACACTGGTGGTGGAGGTGACCCTTCACAGAGTCTAGGCGTGGGAGGAGGACTTGGAGTGGCGTAACTCCTTCCCCCAGTCAATTCTGAGGCCTGTGAGGATGCCAACCGCTGGGGGAGGACCAACACGGCAGTCCCAACCCCCGAGGTGGCTACCACGGACATGATTTCTTTCCATGAAGCTCTTTCCACACTCCAAGCATTGATATGGTTTCTCCCGTGTGCATTCTTTGATGGACAGTCAAGTTTGTGCTCTGACTGAAACTCTTTCCACACTCCGAGCATTTATATGGTTTCTTCCCTGTGTGGGTTCTCTGATGCGAAGTCAGGTGTGAGCTCTGACAGAAGCTCTTTCCAAACTCCGAACATTTATATGGTTTCTCTCCTGAGCAGGTTCTTTGATGCAAAGTTAGGCTTGAGCTCACACTGAAGCACATTCCGCACTCCAATCATTTATATGGTTTCTCCCCTGTGTGGATTCTTTGATGATTAGTCAGGGCTGAACTTGCACTGAAGCACTTTCCACACTCCAAACATTTATATGGCTTCTCTCCTGTATGGGTTCTTTGATGCGAAGTCAGGTGTGAGCTCTGACAGAAGCTCTTTCCACACTCCGAACATTTATATGGTTTCTCTCCTGAGTGGTTGATTTGATGCGTGGTCAGATTTGAACTCACACAGAAGCTCTTTCCACACTCCAAGCATTTATATGGTTTCTCCCCTGTGTGGGTTCTTTGATGCGAAGTCAGGCTATCGCTCCTACTGAAGCTCTTTCCACACTCCACACATTTATATGGTTTCTCCCCTGTGTGGGTTCTTTGATGGACAGTAAGTTTGTCACTCCGGGTGAAGCTCTTTCCACACTCAAAGCATTTATATGGTTTATCCCCTGAGTGGGTTCTTTGATGCTTGGTCAGGTCTGAGCTCCGACTGAAGCTCTTTCCACACTCCAAGCATTTATATGGTTTCTCCTCTGTGTGGATTCTTTGATGCGAACTGAGGTTTGAGCTCCATCTGAAGCTCTTTCCACACTCCAAGCATTTATATGGTTTCTTCTCTGTGTGGATTCTTAGATGCGAAGTGAGGTATGAACACGTACTGAAGCTCTTTCTACACTCAAAGCATTTATATGGTTTCTCCCCTGAGTGGGTTCTTTGATGCTTGGTCAGGTGTGAGCTCTGACTGAAGTTCTTTCCACATTCAAAGCATTTATATGGTTTCTCCTCTGTGTGGATTCTTTGATGCAAAGTGAGGTATGAACACGTACTGAAGCTCTTTCTACACTCAAAGCATTTATATGGTTTCTCCTCTGTGTGGGTTCTTTGATGTCTTCTAAGTTTAGATGTACTGCTGAAGGTCTTTGCACATTGAGGACACTTTCCCTTCCTCTTTCCAATTTCTTTTTCAGGATCGGCTGGGATGACACTTAAATCCCCACCTTGACATACATCAACAGGTTCTCTGTTGCATGTCTCCTTATTTCTCCATTTTTCTGTCTCTTTTCTCTCCTGCTCCTTTGATCTGTCTTGATGTGCAGCTTTCTCCCTTGTGTGTATCTTTTCTTGGGAAGTAGGATGTGTGCTTGTACTGAAGCTCGTTCTCCACTCACAGCATTTAAATGATTTCTTCCCTATGTGGATTTTGCTACGGTTATTAATGTTGGAATTACAACTTATTTCCCCCCCGTGAAAAGTATGCTTATTCCTTTTCTTCCCTTTGGCATGTTCCTGTTGGCCTGGGACTTCATGGTGGTCAGAATCCTGGCAAACAACAGACATTGTCGTCCTCACTGGTGCTGGACTTCCCTCTGTCCTCCCTGATCCACCCTGGACTCTAAAAGTCACTTCTTCTACACCAAGTACGTCCACTTCCAGTGATTCCTCACATGGCCCCGTCTGTTCCTCATTGTCCTGTCTTTTGCTTCCTGGAACAGAGAGAGAATCCTGATTAGCAGCGCAATAGAGAAGTGGAGCCTCTAAAGGGCACTCCTAGATACACTTACTCAGTGTACTGAAAAACGTGGAAGACTTTCCTCGAGGAGATAGGATATGGTGTCAGCAGTGGTTCCTCCCCCTTTTGAGAGGTCTGGAAAACATGGGGTTAAACCCAGGGCCTTTGCTTGCCACAGTACACAGCTGTAGCTCGGGAGGTTTAATGTGGGCTCTAGAAATAAAAATGAAGGAAGCACCAGGTGGTGTGGGTTGAAGGAGCAATGTGGGAGAGGAGGAGACACTACACACAGCCACAGCCACACACAAAGGTGTACGGACTCTGACCTGACTGATGGACTTGAGTGGAAAAGGGGAACCAAATAGACCAAAGCGGTCCTAAGCCTCTTAAGGGGACAGAAAGGGGATTTTCTGGGACACTCAGAATTAAACCTCAGTGGATTCAGCAGCACTGACTGCCAGGAAATTATGCACAGGATTGGGACCCTGCCCAGTAACCGATAGCTGTTGTGAAGGACAAATGTCTTCTTTGTTCCCAACACAAGTGTGCAGTCTATCCTAACTCCATTTTGGTTTCTAGCAGAGAATCCTGGAAGCGAAGCAGGACTTTACTCCAAAAGGGGTGATGTCAGGCTGAACTCGGATGAGAGGTCATACTAATTAAGGGCCATTAAAGGTAGGCTTACCAGATCCATACCGGGACAGAGTGCTAGACCTTTAGGATAAGGAATGTGGGCAGGTGTAGCTTGTTAAACCCTTAGAGCACAATCTTAGGCAAGTCTACTCAGAAGCAAGCCCTATTCTATGTAGACATGCCTAGGATTGTGCTCTAAGAGTTGAACAAGCTACACCTGCCCACATTCCTTATCCTAAAGCAGTGGTTCGCGACCCACCATTGAAACCAGAAACTGTCCCCTACCCCCTTAAGGGGCGGGAGGCTTCTTACTGAGCCCCCTTACATTGGAAGTGGCCCTTGGTCTTCGAAGGTCTACCTTTCATGGCTCAAGGAGCACTCTTTTTGTAGTGATCTTCTCCCCTCTGGAACCTGGAATTGTGCACCCCGGCCCACGCTTCTTACATGGTACACTAATTCTGCTTAGCCGAAGAGGACTGGTACTCTCCCCCCTCTCTGATCCTCATAACAGTGCCTTCTCCACTCCACCCCCCCCCCAAAAAGCCTACATTTCCATGTGGTTACTGGAAGTAGCGTGAACAGTGTCGTCGCTAGAGAGGGGTGGTACCGTTAGGCAAGATGCTCCTATACGTGAGAAAGTGCCCCCGCCCACATGTGGGCGGAGCCATTCTGAGAGGCTACAGACCGAACGGAGCCTCCCACGCATTAGCTATCTCCACGTGGAATGGCTCGACTGGTGAGTGGGCGGGGCCGCTTACTCGAGTGTAAGAGCGTCTTGCCTAACTTACAGTACCGGCCCCCCTCTAGCGACGCCACCGACTGCGAGGTTTTTTGCACTACTCACCCACGTCCCAAAACTGTCAGACGCTGCTGAATATGACCTCTCGCTCTACAAGTATTGCTAATTCCCCCAGTTTGAGTCAATTTGAGTTTATGATGTGTGTTCAGGACACGTGTGAGAATTGACACGTGTTCGTGTGAATGAGCAGTATTGGCAACTGTAGTGCTTCATTTCTAAAGGGAGAGGGGTTTAGTCTGGGAGAAGGGACCATCTCATCCTAGCTCTGAGGAGGAAAAGAGGGTCAAAGGAGGGAAATTTTGTGAGGTGCCAACGTAAATGACAGCGCAAAGCCACAAAGAATGTCCGCTGGTCGCTGCTGAATCTCTTTCCTTGATAAGAGTAAACACAACCCCTCAAAACACGGGACCCACAACACAGCTACCTGCTGATCCATCCCCTTTCTTGGCGTCCAGGGCAAAAGGAGCGTCCCCTTCTTTTACCCAGGAGACAAGGTCAGGTGTGGGAAATTCTGTGGTGGAAGCAACGGTAAAACACATTACTGACGACATTTCACACCCATCTGGCTCCAACACACAATCCCTCAAGCCAAGCTCCTGTAACTCCCACACATAGGTTTGTAGCAGAAGTGGCAGGGTAGGGTGGGAGGAGAAGCATCGGCTGACATTTCTGAGGCCACAAGAGGTATCAGTTGAAAGCAATGCCAAGAGTCTTTGCAAACCTTTTGGCTGAGCGTGCAAACCTTATCGGTGGAGCGTGCCGCCAATATCCCCGCCCCCTCCCTCCCAGTCCGGCCTGGCCAAGGGCCCCCCTCCCTTGCTGGCTCATCCCACCCATCTCTGCCCCTGCACTGCGCGGCCTAAGGCCTACCTGGGCCATCCAGCGCAGATCCGGGCCACTGGGGGAGTGAACGACGCTGGCCTCCGCGCCAGCGCTGCTTACTCTCCCAGAGTCGCGAATGTGCTTCACGGCACATTTACGACTCCCTACACTGGCGAGGAGTTAGGGAGGATAGTCACACCTAGAGTGGGTTTTTGAAATGTGCTCTGTGTAGGAGCTATGCTTGAAAAATACCTGGAAATTGCAGCTGGGATAATGTGGAGCAGCCCAGGTCCTTGCTGGGGCCTGCGCATGGGAGCATGTGACTCCACTCTTATTCCTATCTGCACTGGTTGCCAGAATGTTTCCAGGCTCAATTCAAGATGCTGCTTATTAGTTGTCAAGCCCTGAACAGTTTGGGGCAAGGAAACGTTAAGGACCGCTGCTCGCCACATGAATCTGCTCACCAACCGAGGTCAACCTCTGCTCTCTGTGTCTCCCTGTTCTAACGTTCCCCTCCCTAAAGAACGTCCTTCCCTTGGAGATTTGTTGGATCCCCCCCCCCTTGCTGAGTCTTCATCTTGGTCAAAGGTTTTGTTCCAACAAGTGAGCTGATTCGATGCTCTCAGTCTACTCATGGCAAAATGCTATGCTTGTGGAACCGCGAGGTCCAACATTGCAGTGTGTGGTCCACTGAAGCTGCAGCCGCTCCTCCGGTGCAAGGACCAGAAGGCTCTGTGCAGGGGTGTCACTTACTTTTTTGGCACCTGGTGCGAGTGCGGCAGCAGGGAGCCAGAAGTAATTGGCGTGGTGTGATTATGTCATCATGCCACACCAATTACTTCCGAGTCTAAGTGCTTTATGACCCGGAAGTAGAAGCCAATTAAGAAGCAATTCACAGTTCAGCTTGAGGCAGGGCTGCTGAACAGAGCTGAAGCCAAGGGGGCGTCACGTCACCCCTTCACTTTGGTTCTGTTCAGTAGCCCCGCCTGTGAGCCGAAGCCACGAGTCGCTTCTTCAGCTCATAGGTGGTGCCATAGTAAGAAACAATGGGGTGTTGGCACGGCCTTTACCATGTGGCTGGTGCCACTTTAGCTGCTTTGTTAGGCTACTGCAAGGCAGGAAAAAAAGCGCCAGCTTATTTTGGCCGCCAGGGTTTTTTCCAGCACCTGCTGGGGGGGGGGGGGTCACACTTCCTGCGCACTGCTTTGACCAGGCGATTCAGCCGGGGTGGGTTGCGGGCTGGACGGGGGTGGATGTTGGCATCACTCAGAGGCGTCACTACACACCCAGTGGGGGGGATGTTAACGCAACACTACCCCCACGACGTCTCTGAGTGGCGTGACGTCAGTTTCGCCTGGAGGCGTGATGTCACTTTCGCCACGAGAGCAAACACCCCACCCCACCCGCGTTTTCCCAGTTACTTTTAAGCCATTTGAGGCCTGGGAAGGCGGGCCAATCCTTCCGGAGCAAACTGCACTGACTGGCCATCAGTCGCAAGCGGGCAACTTTTGGAGCACGCTTGGACATGTTTGTGTGTTTGTTTCCCAAGCCGGGAGTGGGAGGAGGCGCAATGTGGAAGCGAGTGGACAGTTGGAGGTGGTCACTCCTGGCAATTTGCTGTCTGAGGCAACTGTCTCAGTTGGTCTCATGGATGGGCCAGCGCCTGTTACTCCACTGTGTGTTCTGCAGCTTTCAAAGCTGCAGGATCCCAGCTGTACTGTAGCCACCTCAATGAACGGCCAGGAAACAGAATCCTGAGACTGTTGCAGGGCTGAACATGGGAAGGTCAATTAGGCAGAATCAGACCCTTGGTCCATCTAGCTCACCATGGTCCAATACGCGGCCTGCATACGGCCCCCGGAGGCTTCTCCCCCCTCCCTCCCCCTAGCAAAGGCACTCAGTGCCGACCCGTTCTGACTCTAAGGCAGCCAGCCTGATCCGCTCTCTTCCTGAACCTCGGGAAGAGAGCCGGTCGGGCTGGCTGCCTCGGAACAGGTCGCCCCCAGCATGCCTCGCGCTCCACAACGCTCCAAAAAGCACTTCTTCTGAGCGCTCTTCCGAGCGTTAGCGAGTCCACGCAGGGCATGCTGGGGAGAGTTTGTCGGCTGAAGCACTTGCCCTGTGCTCCAGCTGCTGATCGGAAAGGCGCGCCTTCTCAGTTGCCACAAAGCTCATTCCTGGTGGTTGAAAAAGCTATTCGAGGTGTTAAGATGCGCTTTACTTGGAGGCTTCTCAGCATGTAAGAAATGGAGTGTTAAAACCCAGTACCTTTCTGCTCTTTTGTCTTAATTCCTTTTCGTTTCGTGCTCTCCCCCCCCCCCCCCCCCCCGGCACGAAGCCTGAAACAAGTAAAACTTCACACTTTCAGCAGCTTAAGGGCGGATGGTGGTTGCTTTCCGGAAAAGTTCGCATTGCCGTCAGAGCAGCTTCTGGCAGCAATAGAAGATGATGAATGGAGATCTGTGCTCTTTGTAGCACTGAACTGTTCTGAGGGGAGGGGAGAAAGCAAAAGCACCAGAAGGAAGTCTGCTCTTCATATTTCAGTGGCCAGGCAGCCAGCAAAGCCCCTTGACATCAAGGCTTGCTCTTCTGTTTGGGAAGAGAGAACTAAACACTATGAATAAAGTGGAAACCTGAGTGTTCACTAGCACTGCTAGCTTGAAAGGGGAAGATCCTTCTTAAATTTAGATGCACTGTTCCTTTGTAAAAGGAAGTTGCATAATATCAATGAGTTCTTTACATCTGTCTTCACGGCAGAAGACCTCGGGCAAATACCGCTGCCGGAACGGGCTCCCCTGACTAAAGAATTAAGTCAAATAGAGGTTAAAAGAGAAGACGTCTCAGACTTAATTGACAAAATAAAGATCAATAAATCACCAGGCTCGGATGGCATCCACCCAAGAGTTCTGAAGGAACTCAAGAATGAAGTTGCTGACCTCTTGACCAAAATATGCAACTTGTCCCTTAAAACGGCCACTGTGCCAGAGGATTGGAGGATAGCTAATGTCACGCCAATCTTTAAAAAAGGAAGGAGGGGGGACCCGGGAAACTACAGGCCGGTCAGCCTAACATCTGTTCCAGGGAAGATGGTGGAAAGTCTCATTAAGGATAAAATCTTAAAATACATAGAAGAACAAGCTCTGCTGAGGGAGAGTCAGCATGGCTTCTGCAAGGGGAAGTCTTGCCTCACAAACCTGTTAGAATTTTTTGAAAAGGTCAACAGGCATGTGGATGCGAGCGAACCCGTGGATATTATATATCTGGATTTTCAGAAGGCGTTTGACACAGTCCCTCATGAAAGGCTCCTGAGAAAACTCCACAGTCAGGGAATAAGAGGGCAGGTCCTCTTGTGGATTAGGAACTGGTTGAAGACCAGGAAACAGCGAGTGGGAGTCAATGGGCAATTTTCACAATGGCGAGAGGTAAAAAACGGTGTGCCCCAAGGATCGGTCTTGGGACCGGTGCTTTTCAACTTATTCATAAGTGACCTGGAGTCGGGGATAGGCAGTGAGGTGGCCAAGTTTGCAGATGACACTAAACTTTTCCGGGTGGTGAAGACCAGCAGGGATTGTGAAGAGCTCCAGAAGGATCTCTCCAAACTGGGAGAATGGGCAGCAAAATGGCAGATGCGCTTCAATGTAAGTAAGTGCAAAGTGATGCACATTGGGGCAAGAAACCAAAATTTCACATATACGCTGATGGGTTCTGAATTGCCTGTGACGGATCAAGAGAGAGATCTTAGGGTGCTGGTGGACAGGTCGATGAAAGTGTCGACCCAGTGTGCGGCGGCTGTGAAGAAGGCCAATTCCATGCTCGGGATCATTAAAAAGGGGATTGAGAATAAAACGGCCAATATCATTATGCCTTTGTACAAATCGATGGTAAGGCCACATCTGGAGTATTGTGTCCAGTTCTGGTCACCACACCTCAAAAAGGAAATAGTTAAATTGGAAAAGGTGCAGAAAAGAGCGACCAGAATGATTCGTGGTCTTGAGCACCTCCCTTATGAGGAAAGGCTACAGCGTCTGGGGCTTTTCAGTCTAGAAAAAAGGCGCCTGAGGGGGGACATGATTGAGACTTATAAAATTATGCATGGGATGGAGAGAGTGGATAGAGGGAAATTCTTCTCCCTCTCGCACAACACCAGAACCAGGGGACATGCACTAAAATTGAGTGGGAGAGTTAGAACAGACAAAAGAAAATATTTCTTTACCCAGCGTGTAATTCATCTGTGGAACTCCTTGCCACAGGATGTGGTGATGGCATCTGGCCTAGATGCCTTTAAAAGGGGTTTGGACAAATTCATGGAGGAAAAGACCATCACAGGTTACAAGCCATAAGCAACCTCCTGGTTTTAGAAGTGGGTTTTCTCTGTGCCAGGTGCAAGGGAGTGACAACGGGAAACAGGTTATCTTGTCGTCTTGTGCTCCCTGAGGCACCTGGTGGGGCCACTGTGTGACACAGGAAGCTGGACTAGATGGGCTTTTGGCCTGATCCAGCAGAGCTCTTCTTATGTTCTTATCAAGAACTGAAAGATTATTTTAGGAAGGAGCTTTTTTTGGTATTGGCAACTCTTGCCCCCACCCCCACGTGAGTACATACTTGCTTGATTGTGTTTAAATTGGTAGCACTAAGGCTGAAATGAGGTTTGGTGACATGAAAAACTTTCACTTACTCTCGTATAGAGAAGAGCATGTGGAAGAGCTGGAAGTTAATCATTTGATTTTAATCATATAATCATTTGATTTTGTCTGTAACTTTGTAATTTTGTGAACTTTTTGTTGAAAAGCGGAATATAAATACTGTTATTATTATTATTATTAATAATAACAATTAGTAGTAGTAGTAGTAGTAGTCCAAGAAAACACAATTACATATCAGTTTGAACTTGGGATGGTGCAGGGTGGAGTGTTTGGGGAAAGAAGGCAAAAGAGTTTTAGGAAATCTTCAAGATGGTGCGCCTTTCCGATCGTCCTCCGCCAGTTCTCTTTCTTTTGTTGTTGTTGGTTTTTCCTACCCATCTCGCTTTTCCTTTATAGCCCCTCCCCCCCAAGATTTCTGGCTTGAGTTTTAAGCCATGTCTGGACCAATTGAAAACACACACCTGATTTTTTACCTGGGCAAGAGTTGCCTTCTCTCTCTCTCTCCCTCTCCCTCACTCAATGTACTGGGAGACCGCTTCCATTGTTTTTCCAGGCCCTCTGTGCAGCACTCACCATAAGCAAAGAGGGCAGCGTGTCCTGCAAGATTATGAGCTCTCTTGATTGATTGTGCGGCCCCCGGGTTCCGTGTCGAAGTCAGCATGCGGCCCTCGAGGTATGACAAGTTGGACTACCCTGATCTAGCTCAATACTGTCTACGCTGACTGGCCGCAGCTCTCAGGGATGTCTGAGGGGTTTTTTCCCAGCCCACCTGGAGATGCTCCCAGAGACGGAATCCGAGATCTCCTGTGTGCAAAGCAGCTGCTCCTCTACTGAGCCACGGCCCCTTCCCTTGAGCTCTGTCACTTTAGAAGCTTCCCAGCTCTCCAAGGGGGGGGGGGTTTATAGGTCAACAATGGCCTCACTTAGGCCCAGCCCAGGTCTGCAAAAGGGAGGCAAAGCAGACAGTTGCTATCTATTCCACTGGCCTGGGAAGTCATTAACCTAAAGTGATCAATGCTAACAGCAATTCATACTTTTAGCACCTACGAAAAGAAGGAACGGGATCCTGACTTACGCAGAGAAGTCACATTCTCTTGATTCTCCAGCATCACTTCCGCATACAGGGCCTTCTGGCTTGGGTCCAGCAGAGCCCACTCCTCCTCGCTGAAATGCACAGCCACCTCCTCAAAGGACACTGGACCCTGAACAAAGAAAGTCACAAACCATCAACACACATTTCAAATCCAACTCTGAAAGGAGAACTTAAGGAGGGGGAACCGGATATTTGCCTGCAGAGCTCAATGCTTCATGGCCACTTGGTGATTCCATGTGGACACTTGACCAGTTGAGTATTTAAGCCTTTGTTCATTAGGACGACGACAAAGAGCATTCCCCTAAACTTCTGTTTCCACAAGACCCCATGTGCAGTCCTTCTCCCAAGTGAGAGGGCCGCCTTCCGGATTTTTACTTCCACCTTAGGCACGCCTTTTGGGCATGCGTTACATGCTAGCTGGTGAAGGACAGGACTGGGCAGCTAGTCCAATCTCCTGCTCAAACAAGGAAATCCCCAGCTAGAGCATCCCCAGCAGAGGGCAGCCCAGAAGACCCCCACCACGGGAGAGCCCACCCTCACTGCTTAATTGGGTCCATTTCTTGTGGGGCCATCAATGGCAGGAAATATGGCGGCATCTGGGGCTGAGTCTATCTCAGCATGTACAGGGTTCCCTTTGAAGGAGAGGATTTTTGTTTCATAGAAGACACAAGGACAAAGTATTCCTCACAAAGCCTACAACTTCCATAAGCTCCTTTACTTTTCTTTCTTTCTGTTTGGAAAAGAAAGAAAAATAGCTCCATGAGCCGAAGTAGCTGAAGTTGAGGCCCACAGTTTCAGAATCGCTGGTCTAGGGTAAGATGCCAGGAAGGCTTTCAAAAGGAGCAGGGGAAGCTCAGGCTTTTCTCTGGGCTGGAAGCGCACGTGGACGGCATCCGGGAGGACAGCACATGCACAAGAACTGCTCCAGCTGTCTCCAGTTTCCTCTTTTTTGGGTACAGCGCTGTGTGGAAATAAGCACAAATGAAACTATACAGGCCCCAAATGCTCCATTCCTAGTAACTTCTTTTCAGTCGTAATGAAACTTCAATCCCGCCTCTCTGCACAGCTCTCTGGAGAGCTGCAAGGTATTTAGAGCAGTTTCTAAGACCAGTGCAGCATGCAGCCTCGATTTCTGCAGGCAGAGGAAAGACGGAGCCATGGCCCCCCTCACTCCTGCCAAGGCAATCAGATTCCCGAGGCATTCCAGACCCCGTGGTATATCTGGAAAAACAAGACCACAGTGCAAAATCGGCCATCAGTACACAGTGGTTGGCTGGACTCCCAACCCAGGCGAGGAGATCCAAGGAGCTCAGGGTCTTCCGATTGGGAATCTCTGACATTTGCTGCAGCAGCAGCCACAGGAAATGAAAGGCTCCTTCCAGCCCGGAGCAAAGAAGGAGGCCCCTTCCTTCGCCCTTCCCTGGTCACCTGCCCCCTACCTGAGCAGACTTCGTAGCAGCTGCGTCTTCTCCAGCCCGTGAAGGAGACGATCCAGAACACGACACTGATGTCACTCCATGGCCTGTGAGGGAGACGGAAGGGAAGAATCATTCCTTACAGTCAGGGAATAATCTACTTCCTTGTCTATGTACTGCTTGTTTCCAGGCTCCGGTTCGGATCTTCTGCCAGCCGACAGAGTCCAAGGAGGCAACAGGACGTTCTTCACGCAACACATCATTCTGGCGCAGAATTGGCTTCCATCAGACGTGGCGAGTCCCAACCCCTCAGCTGAGCTTACAGTGGGATGAGAGGGGTGCAGGGAGGGCAGGTCTACCAATGTGTATCAGCATTACAGCTACACAAATCTCCAGGCATGGAGGGGAGGCAAGCCGTGGGGAGAGCTACTGCCTTTGTATTCGGCTTCTGCCCGATTACGGTGGGAGCGAGACGCTGCTTGTCTGCTTCAGCAAGCATGTGGATGGCGGTGAGCTGGCCAATGTTGTGCTTCTACACCTTCAAAAAGCTAAGCAGGAAGGGGAGTTCCTTCCACAATGGTTTGTGCAATTTTAATCCACTTTAATATCCTTCTAACCCAATCTTACCCTTTCCTCCGCCATAGCATGCAGCTGCGTTTTTCCTTACCCCTCCCTAAGCCTCCCAATCGCCAATGGGTCTTCTCAGACCTGCACCGGCTCCTTAGCCATCGCAGTCCAAGGAGACAAAGGGGGTGTTTCAGCTGGGACCGGAGGGGAAAGGATCCAGCGCAGGTTGCTCGTTTAGGATGATTTTATCAACCAGCAATTATCACTATTATCAACCAGCAATTTCCAGGACACAAAGTCCTGTTGCCAGGACCAAGTCTGTCTCACAGGCAAAACTAGAATTAGAATATAAGCTTAGAAAAAAAATATATTGAAAACGTGGCCGAAGAAGTAGGAGAGAGAAGTCCAAAGAGAAGGAGAGAGCATATTTTTGCATCAAAAAGAGCTTTTTATGTGCAGCCTGGACAACAGGTCCAGTCATGAGGTGGCCTGAATAGGCCGCTATGAGGGAAAGGCTGAGGAACTGGTGAACTGATGCGGGGAGGGGAACACACATCCAGCACCTGCCCACCGCCTCCCCGGCCATCCATCCACTCAGCTGCTTCACCCCACTCTCCAATCCTCTTCTTGCTCCCTGATAGCAAGTGAGAGGAGAATCGGAGCAGCAGCCACTCACGTCTCCCTTCAGCATGGCTCCTGCAAGGAATCATGGCGGCAACGCTGGGGGAAAAGCAGCAGGGCACTGCGTGATCCGGGCCTGATCCTTCCCCTTTCACAACCAAGTAACGCACCACAGCCAGCCAGGCAAGAAGGAGGCACAGTGCCTCTGCCTCATCCTTACCCTGATGCCCTGAATTGCCCATTCCCAGTCGCATCCCAGCAAGCAGGGCGGAGAGATGCTCCATCCAGCCTCTTCGTCTGGAAACAGCCAAGCAAGTGGACGGCAGTGGAGGTCGGGGTGAAGAAGAGGCGGAGGAACTGGGGGTGCCCTGGGATAGCTGCACCCCCCTCTCCTTGCTTCGTTAAACTCCCAGCTGAGCAATGGGGGGAGGAGGAGGCAGTGATGGGAGCCACACAACACCACCCAGGCAAAAACAACAAGGGACGGGGGGCGTTTAGGACTCTGCCTCAGGCCCCAATGAGGGGAGGGGAGCTGTGCAGGGATCCGCATCAGTTTGGGCAGTCGACACCCTTGGGTCACCCCTGTCTGGAGAAGACCAAGGAGAGACACGACAGGCACCTTCCAGGCTCTGCAGGGTTCTCACACTGAAGAAAGTGTTGCTCCGGGAGAGACTTTCAGCCCAGCCAGAACAGGTCAGGGAGAGCACAGAAGCAGCAGACCCAAAAGTTCCCTCCTCCAGCTGGCAAAAAAGATGTTTTCATGCAGTCGCATTTTATCATCACACAGGACAGGAAAACCACATTTGAGATGAGAGCCAGGCATTGGTCCCAAGGGGCATGGCGGAGGGGAAGGATCACCTCCCAGCTGAAAAACATGCTCACTACTCAAAAGAGGAACGTCCCTGTTTGCGGATAGGTATTTTCCAGTAAGCCCTTAAGGCTGCAACCCTAAGGAAACTTACCTGGGAGTAAGTCCCATTGATTATAATGTAACTTACTTCTGAGTTATGCATTGGATTGTGTTTTATGGGATGGCAAAATACTATATTATACAGCAGAAATTATACCTCATCCCTGGTGTTCGGGGGGGGGGGGGGAGATGTGGCTTTACCCCCCCAGCCCTCAATTTGCAGTTGTTTGCACCAGTAAATGGCCATTTTTCTTCCACAAAATGTGCACATTTTGCACTCCCACCCTCTGTATCCTCCCTTTCCTTCTGCTGTTCTCTCTTCTCCTTCTGCCTCTATCTCTCCATCCACCTCATCTCTGCTCCTCCTTGCTGTTGTTGTTGTTGTTGTTGTTCAGTCGTTAAGTCGTGTCCGACCCTTCGTGATCCCATGAACCATATCCCGCCAGGCCTTCCTGTCCTCCACTATCTTCCTGAGTTCGCTCATTTTCATGTTTGTTGCATCGGTGATGCTGTCTAACCATCTCATCCTTGGCCTTCCCCTTCTCCTTTTGCCTTCAATTTTTCCCAGCATCACAGTCTTCTCCAGAGAGTCCTCTCTTCGCATTAGGTGGCCAAAATATTTGAGTTTCAGCCTTAGTACCTGTCCTTCCAGGGAACAGTCAGGCTTGATTTCATGGGATTTTCTTGGCAAGGTTACTGGAGTGGGTTGCCATTTCCTTCTCCAGTGGATCACTTTTAGTCAGAACTCTCTGCTACGACCTGTCCGTCTTGGGTGTCCCTGCACGGCATAGCTCATGGCTTCATTGAGTTACGCAAGCCCCTTCGCCACGACAAGGCAATGATCCATGAAGGAGCCTCCTTGCTGACTTCAGTGAAAACAGCACAATAGGCTTTTACTCTCCCAAGAAGCTACAAAACGGGAATGTCAAATTAGGGGAGTGGTATGTAATGTGGTCGGCTGCAGCATGCAGGCAGATTGGTGTGTGTGTGTGTGTGTGTACATTCCTTTTAAAAAGAATATATATGCATTCTATACTTCAGTCCCTTATGCTGAAAAACCTAGTCTTATGTTGGTCCTTGAGCAGACCTCGCGGTGCAGGGCTGGCTGAGCCTAAAGAGTTCTTAAACTGTGTTAGCTCAGCAGGAGGCAAGTGTCACCCAACTCCCAAAAATACTCAGGGGAACATGAAAGCAGCCCACGCAGCTCAGGCATGCTTGAGAATGGGGGACCAATTCAAATAAGCCCTTTGAATCCTTACCCCATAATTCGGCACTTCTGTCAGCCTCCGGCAGGTACCCCCCAAATTCCAGCCTCTGACTGGGGCCCAGCGAAGTCTCCTCAGCCTCAGGGAAATCAGCCACCGTTTTCACCAGCGCCCCCTAGAAAGAAACAGGGGTGAGGATCCGGACAGGGAACAGGGAAGGAGGCTAGGAAGGGGCGAGGGGGGCAACCCCCCCAGCCCAGGATGATTTCCAGCAAGCCTTACTACTAGCGTAGCGCCCCAGAGAGGAAAACTCTCTCACCTGCTGCTGCTGCTCTTCCTTTGCCCGACTCCGGAGGAAACCTTCTGCCAGGGCCAGCGCCTGCCAACTGCCCTCCGGCCCACTCTCTCGCACCCAGCGCTCCACCTCCGGGGGCAGGATGGTCAGGAACCTCTCCAGGCTCAGCAGGTCCAGGATCTGGGCCTTCGTGTGCTGCCCTGGCTGGAGCCACTGACGGCAAAGCTCGTAGAATCGGCTGCAAACCCCTCGGGGCCCCTCGGCCTCCTCCTGGGAGCGGATCTGCAGCGGGTGCCGGCAGCGCACGTCTGAGCGGCCGGCATGTGGACCCCGGATCCTCTGCACCAGCAGCCTCTGCCAGAACTCCTCCTCCTCCTCCTCGGCGCTCCCGGGCCTTTCGGAGTCTGGTCCCTCCATCTGGGGTCCGGCGTGCTCCCTCCAAGCCGCCTCTGAAAACAATCTTCTCGTCCTGCGGCCGAGCTGACGTGGGCAGGACAGCGAAGAAGACCCAAAAGATTCCTCTCTCCAGGCAGCCAGCAGGGGATCCCTGAGAAGTAAACAAGGGGAAGAGGGAGCTGGAAAGGCGGCAGCAGGCAGGGCACGTAAGAACAGAGATCTCGGGGGTCTGGGGAGAGAGAAGAAGATCCTCCACAGCAGAGCCTCAATTTCGCTCTCCGTGAAAACCACGGAGTCCTCCTTAATGGATCTCTCGCTCCCTACACGGAATCGGTTTCAAGAGTAAGCAGGGGGAGCCTTTGGGCAGGCAGAGGCAGGCACGTGGCGGGAGGAAGGCCGGGTGGTGGGGAGGGCGCGTGCGAGGCGGGCCAGCGCCATACCCCGCCCCCTCTCCTGCAGTTTGAACTTTTGGCACGTTTTTGGCGTTCCGTCCGAGTTCCAGCCCCCTGGGGGCGGAACACAGAGCAACCAGAGCCAATCAAAGGGAAGGAAGCCAAGTCAATCAAAGGGAAAGAGGAGGCAGAATGTCTTGGTGAAGCAGCCGTTTTTCTCCCTGCTTGGGGTGACTACAAGCATTGTTTTCAAACCTTGTCGCTTGGAAGTTGGATAGTCACCACAATGGTGGTTTTTGACAATCCAGAAATACAGTGTTTAAACATGTGCATGGCTGGGGCAGCCAGGAAGCTCCATCCTGTTCTCCAACGCGTCTAGCGATGTTTGATGTCATTTGCTGATCCGCCCCCCTCTGCTGGTTTTATTTTGTAGTTACTGCCATTTAATATTGTGACTGCCATTTAATATTGTAAACAAACACACATGAGCACAGACGCGTTTCTCTTCTGTGCAGGTCCCCTCACAAGTCCTGGCTTCTTCTCTCCCCCCTCACTCGCTCCTTCACCTCCTGCAACCCTCACAGCATGGCTGCAATCTGGTGGGACATGGTTACATTCCATCCAGTCCCAACACGTGCCTAGCATGAGGCAACGAACCCTGAGTGAAGTGCGCAACGCACGGAAAAAGTGGCCGGTGTGCCTCGGGGTAGCAGGCAGAAGCACACCGGCCATGTTCTGTATGCGGCGCGTGCTGCGCGAGAAATGCAGTCAAAGTTGAGAATTCTCCTGGGGAAGCGTCAAACGCAAACAGACCTCTCTGCGGCTCCCAGCGTTCAGTGGGACTTGCCTCCGGCTGGAAAGAACACAGACGCAGCCGGCCGCAACGTGCTGCACGCACACAGAATGCGGCCGGTGTGCTTCAGCCTTAAAGCCGGAGCTACACTGTTCATGCTCGCGTTGCGTTCGCGTTCCGTGTGTGTCTGGTGTCCCGCCCCCAGGTCAAACAACGGCTCTGATTGGCCGGACGTAGCGCAGACGCAGCAAAACTGGCATAACTGCACTTACACTGGTACATCTACTGTTACACCGGTGCAAGGTTACATAGGATTGCGCTGGCAGTGACCCAGCTGTGCGGAATGGCGTGTTTGCTTTTTCAACAGCTGTAAGGCACTCTGCTCCACCAGAGTTGGAAAGCATGCTGCGCCCATAGGATTGGGCCTTTAGGCTGAAATCCTATACGCATTGAACACAATGGGACTTACTTCTGAAAAGACATGCAGAGGCGTGTGCTGTAAAGCCCCCTGTTCATTTGGAACACACGGTTCAGCCCAACAGGGAACAATATAAGATACTGCTTTCAGCTGAGTCAGCCCATTGATCTACCTAACTCACAGTCCAATCCTGTCCTGGGGTGCAACCAGTGGGGGAGGGCAGAATGGGAGGCTTGTTAACACTGTCTTGCCTTTCATCAAAAAGCAATAAGAGCACTAGCTTAAAATCAGCTTGAATCTGAGCATTTACAATTTGGGGGATCTCAGCAAATGCATCGTTTCAAAAACTGGAGATTTTTTTTCACATTAACCATAAGTTAACAGGTGCCCATTTCTGAACACCTTCTCCAACATGGCTTATTAATAGGCGTAACTTTAGGGGACACAAATATCAGCAGTGGAACATTTTCAAGGTATTTTCATTCAAAAGGGCTGAGATGGATTTAAGTGGTTTTTGCATCAGATGTTGTTCTAGTGGGATAAGCCAGTCTAAACCTTTTCCCGAGACGGGACCTCTTTGAGGCCAGCATTGGTTCCAAGAGAGGCAGAAAATAAGATACCAAGCTGAGATGCCACCCCTTACTCACAGACAATGGGTGTAGTCGAGTAAATCACCTGAAAGAACTTGAACCAATGTACATTTATTGGATGCAATTTGGCCTTCAGTTGTGGATTAGAGCGGGCTGGTCATTTTCAAACAAATCACACATCCTGCACAAGCCCTGATCTTTTCATTTGTGAAACTCTCTTTCTTACGTGAATTCAAAAACTGTGGATTTAATGAGAAGGGCATAAGCTGGGATGCCGACAGCATTAACAAACAACGCAACCCCATGGATGCCTATTCAGAACTAAGCCCCATTGGGTTTAATGGAAACTTACTCCCAGTTAAGTGTGGATAGGATTGCAGCCTTAGCACTCCAATCCTTCCCAATGCTATTTGTGGATCTCAAGAAGAGGTTGTGGTGATGGCCAATAGCTTGGATTGCCTTAAAAGGTGATTGGACACAGTCATGGAGGAGAAAGCTATCGATGACTACTAGTCATTACGGTTATATACTGTACACTACCACCAGGCTCAGCAGTGATGTGCCTTGGAATACCTGTTGAAAGGGAGCAAAGGCAGGAGAGAATGTCTTTCCTGCTGCTGTGGGAGACAGAGGCGGAGGAAAGGATGGGGCGGGGGGGGCTGTCTGCCCCCACGCGGACGGCAGGGGGGAACAAAGTGGCCGGGAGGGCGTTAATCATGCTGCGGAGGCAGCCAAAAAAAATGGCCGTGCTGCGCGGAGAATTGACCCACCCACTTGGGTCACCTGAGCCAGCAGGGCCCTTCTTACATTCTTAATATGAACATAATTAAAACCTCATTGTGGTCATTGCAGCATCTCCCACCAGAGTCGTTTTCATGGAAATTCAATCTGTTTTGAATGGGATATATGTGGACTAACACCATGGTCTGTGGAATCTGGCAGTCTGAACAATATACCCTCAGGTTGGTGCTCCAAGCTCTGCCCCTTTTCTTTATTTTACTTACACAGTTTATACTGTATAGTAATTTGCATTCCTTTAACAGTGTATTCTTCAGAATACAGGTGGGCCCCCATATCCACTGATTCGCTATCCACGGTTTCAGTTACCCACGGATCGTGGGGAGCCCCCCAGGCTTTTACTTTTTTCCCAGTAAGCTTTGTTTCTTTCTTAAAGAAACAGGAGAAGTTATTACAGGCAAGTAGAACGAGACTAAGTACTAGAGAGGCTCTGCAAGGTTAACAGAAACCTTGCAGAGCCTCTCTAGGATTTAGTCTCATTCTACTTGCCTGCAATGGAGGCTACTTCTCTGTTTGTTTTAAGGAAGAAACAAAGCTTGCTGAAAGAAAAATAAGAGCCAGCGGGGCAAGCATGCCTGCCTGCAGGGGAGGGAGGTTGGGGGGGCCCTCAGGAAACCATAGAGGGGGTGTTTGCTCTTATCCACGGTTTCAAGTATCCACGGAGGGGCCTGGAACATATCCCCAGCGGATATGGGGGCCCACCTGTACTGCGAAAGAACAAGCTGTCTCAGAGGTGTCCAGCAGATGGCAGCTCACCCTCATATACCACAGAGCATTGCTTCGGAACAGCTATAAATCGGAGGCCTATGGACACTTATCATCGCACAGAGCTACAGCATAAAGGAAAGAGCAAGTTTCCATGATTTGACATGAACAGCTCTGTGTGTGGGGGGGCGCGCGCGACACACTGAAAAGGGGGCAGAACCTGGAGGCAGATCATGGTATAGTATGATAATAATTGCCATAAATAACCACAGGAAAATCAAACCACAAGAATATATCTCCTATATTACCTAAGCTGATCTAAGCATGGATAATTGTGGCCATGTGATCATTTGGAGGGGTTGCAGCCGGCACACTAGCCTCAATTGGGGAAAGGTGTTGTACGCATCCAGTGATGACACAGGACTGAGCAGCAAGCCCAGACTGTGAGCCTGATCCTTAGGAGTGCAATCCATCCAGATCAAGAGACCAGATGTACCGATCAGATGTACCAATCAACAGTGATTCCATCTTAGCAGGACTGAACTTTAGTTTATTGGAACTCATACAGCCTCATTCATTACTCACCCTAGTAACAGTCCAATACTATTGGGCCTCTGTGACATCAGAACACGTGTTCTGGAGGTGCAGTGTGCTTTATGGTGGTCGCAAAATGCCATTCTACGCAGTTGGGCTGCTGCCACAAATGACAACCAGTCCAGACCCTGTGTCAGTGACCTCCAGAGAAGCCCCAGCACTGGAGAGACAGAGCAGGTGGGTGGGCAGGGGGTTGGAGGAATGGAGAGGGGATGGGGAGGAATGGGGTGTGAACTGGGGCACGGAGATAGTGCAGAGGGGCTGTCGGCCCCCTCGCGGCCAGGGGATGTTAATCGCGCTGTGGAGGCAGCCGAAAAACGGCTGTGCTGCGCGGAGGATTTTACACAATTTACACACACAATTTCCAATTCACTAGAGAATGCCTTGTGTCTGTGTCCCCCCCCCCCCCCCCGTCCAGTGAATTTGTACAAATCTGGCCTTTTGTGTACATTTCCAACTATGAGACAGGGCCTTGATTTTACAGTATTTGTTTTATTTGTATACCACCTTTCAGGCCAAAGCCTCCCAAAGCAGTTGACGTATGATTAAAAACAAACAAAATCATCTGTTTTTCATCTCCCCTTTGGGGTCACAGATGTTTGATGGCAACAGTCCTCCTCACCCTAGCCCATGTGATCTGGTAGTTACTGGCGGCCTGATATAAGCAGGCAAATAGTCACCAGGAAGAACATGGCTGCAGGTAACAGTTGGAGAGGGTATATGGCTCCCCCCCCCTTTGTCTCCTTTGATTCCCAGTTGCGTTTGGTTTTCCGTTCATATTGTGTACTAGAACTAACAGCCCCATCCTATGCAGGTTTAGTAAGGTCCCCAGTTCAACCCTTTATAGTGCCATATAGGGATGAGACAGACCTCTGGAGATGTCAGTATGGATACCGAACATGAATGGATTAAAACAGCAGCAATAGGTCACAAGCAGCAAATTTTAAAACATTTGAAGCAAGGATTGCAATCTCAGCCCCCATTACACATCACCAGAGTGAACTGGCATCTCAAAGCTCCCAAAGCGGGGTGCCAATCATCACATGGATACATATGACTATCACATGGATGTGAGCAGTTCCAAAGACGAGATGCTACCACAGAGAAGGTCCTGCCACTTGTAGCCGTTCACTTTGGCCTCGGTGAGGGGGGGGGGAATCGGGACCCAGAGATAATGATATTGATAAACAGACCAATGATGACTCATAGCAGAAGTTGGTCAGCCTGGTAAATCAGATGCTTATTTTGGCGCTTCCTGTGTGGGTTTCTTTTCGTTTATGAGTTTGTAGCAGCTTTGAGGAATCACCAGTTCCCATTTGGGTGGCTGTTATTCTCTAGTTAGTAAGCCAGAAGGACGCAGTGAACATGGAGAAGGGAAAAAACCATGCAGCAGCAGCAGCAGCAGCAGCAGGACCAAAGAGAGCAGAATTACCTCCAATACCACCACGTCCTCAGGTCAAAGGTATTGATCTAACGTTTCAGACTGATTTCATTTTTCAAACAGAACTATACTTTAACACCATTTTTTAATTTTCGTATTAAGTAAATTCACTTAACAATATGTAGAATTTCAGGTAAGTCCTATCTGTTGTGAAACACACAAAAGAACCTTGATCAGCTTTCTAGTTTCACAGGTAAAGGACTAACAGCACAATCCTCGGCATGTCTATTCAGAAGTAAATCCCATTGAATTCAGTGAGACTTACTTTCAAGTTAGTGCGTATAGGATTGCAGCCTAAGAAATTTATTTTGTGATGTATACTATTTTAGAAATGGGGGGGGGGGCTGTTAAACTTTAGAAGAAACTGGAACTGTGTCTGTCCAAACTGGTCTCTTTGTACACTTTTGTTCTAAGAAGCAGGTCTGATGAAGTCCGTGAGTGGCTGGGCAGAGCTTTCAATTGCACTGTCGCTGGGAATGGTGGAGCTTCCCAGCCCCCTGATTTCCAGCTGTATCCCTGACAGGGACATGCCAAGGTGGATGCGACCGGTGCGGGGCATGCTGGGTGATGACACCCTCATGGTGGTGACACCAAAATGCCTGAGCTCCCACTCGGCAATCTTTGGCCCTCTCTGGACCCACTTGCCTTGTGTTCTCGACAAAGAGCATGTTTTCGCTGCTTTTCGGCAAGAACACAAAGTGACTTGGCCTGGAGAAGGCCGACAATCGCTGAGCAGGGGCAGTCCGGAGGCGGGCTTTCCACATAAAATGAACGCAGAAAGCCTGAAAGGTTGGGGGCGATGTGATTATTACGCCATTAAGTCACTCCTGAACTCCCAGAATGCCGAGCTCCCCAGGTTAGCATTGTACTGGGTGGCACTCACCCCAGGGACACCCCTGAGCAGCCCAAGAATGTATTGGTTTTTCACCATTCAACTACCCTTCTTCTCCACAGAGCCTTCATCTCTCTTCTGTCCTGGAATTGCTTTTGCGATGTTGCTGGCAGCAAGCATTACTCTGAAGTGCATTGTGATGTTTCTGATTCTGAAAGGTAATTTGTCTGGTTTCATGGCATCTGGAGATAGGCATGAAAGACTACACCTACCGTATATTCTGTGATCTCTCTCTCTCTCTCTCTCTCTCTCTCTCTCTCTCTCTCTCTCTCTCTCTCTCTCTCTCTCTCACACACACACACACACACACACACACACACACACACACACACACACACACACACACCCTCCAGGCAGATCTTTATCCAAGGAGTGCATAGTCTGTCAAGCACAAATAAAATGGCATTTTTTTGAAATTAGGCTCTCTTGGGCGTGTGTGTTGGGATGATGAAACTGCCTGAAAAAAATTCTCCCCTTTGTATGTGTATTTTAAAAGGAGTTTATGGCAGAGGACAGGATGGAAAGAACAGAGAAGTAGATTTCTCTGGACATGAGGAAGAATGTAAGAGGGCACTGGCAGTGGAAGAGTCTGCCTTTTCCAGTTGTGGACTCTCCCTCATTGGAGGTTTTCAAGCAGAGGCTGGTCAGCCAGCTGTCAAGGAGGCTATTGTAGTGGCCTGCACTGAGTAGGAGTTGGACTAGATGATTTCCAAGGTCTCTTCCAACGACGATTCGATGAACAACAGAATTGATCATGGTAAGTAAATGGAACCCCCATGTTCAGTTGCAGTGCACCTCCCTCCCATCACCACTTGCTGAGAGCAAACAGTAGGAAAAGGCTGCTGCCTCCAGGCCCAGCTTCCTGGATGTATCTGGTTAGTCAATGTGTTTCTCCTTTATCGGGAGAAAGGCGGGATAAAAAGTCTTTAAATAAATAAATAACTCTCCGATGTTCTGGCTCAGCACTCTCCTCCCCTCCGCATTTGCTCGTCTTCTCTGTCTCCTGCTTCCTTTTCCAATCCAGGAAGTGAACATAAGAACATAAGAAGAGCCCTGCTGGATCAGGCCAAAAGCCCATCTAGTCCAGCTTCCTGTATCACACAGTGGCCCCACCAGATGCCTCAGGGAGCACAAGACAACAAGATAACCTGTTTCCCGTTGACACTCCCTTGCACCTGGCACAGAGAAAACCCACTTCTAAAACCAGGAGGTTGCTTATGGCTTGTAACCTGTGATGGTCTTTTCCTCCATGAATCTGTCCAAACCCCTTTTAAAGGCATCTAGGCCAGATGCCATCACCACATCCTGTGGCAAGGAGTTCCACAGATGAATCACACGCTGGGTAAAGAAATATTTTCTTTTGTCTGTTCTAATTTCTCCCGCGACTCAATTTTAGTGGATGTCCCCTAGTTCTAGCATTGGATAAGAGGGAAAAGAACTTCTCTCTATCCACTCTCTCCATCCCATGCATAATTTTATACGTCTCAATCATGTCCCCCCTCAGCCGCCTTTTTTCTAGAATAAAGAGCCACAAACGCTGTAACCTTTCCTCATAAGGGAGATGCCCCAGCCCACTAATCATTTGGGTTGCTCTCCTCTGCACCTTTTCCAGTTCCAATATACCCTTTTTGAGATGCGGCGACCAGAACTGAACGCAATACTCCAGATGCGGCCTTACCATCGATTTGTACAACGGCATAATAATATTGGCCGTTTTATTCTCAATCCCTTTTTTAATGATTCCAAGCATGGAATTGGCCTTCTTCACACTGGGTTGACACTTTCATCGACCTGTCCACCAGCACCCCAAGATCTCTCTCCTGATTTGTCACAGACAGCTCAATACCCATTAGTGTATATGTGAAGTTTTGATTTCTTGCCCCAATGTGCATCACTTTACACTTACTTACATTGAAGCGCATCTGCCATTTTGCTGCCCATTCTCCCAGTTTGGAGAGATCCTTCTGGAGCTCTTCACAATCCCTGCTGGTCTTCACCACCCGGAAAAGTTTAGTGTCATCCACAAACATGGCCACTTTGCTGCTTATCCCCAACTCCAGGTAATTTATGAACAAGTTGTAAAGCACCGGTCCCAAAACCGATCCTTGGTGCACACTGCTTTTCACCTCTCGCCATCGTGAAAATTGGCAAGACAGCTCCAGGGCTTGCTAGGCAGGGCAGTACGTGTCCAGTACTTTCCCCTCCCCACATGCTCAAAACAGGAATGTGGGAACACAGTCTTTAGAGGTAGTGAGGTGGTGCATTCCTTCTCATGCTGTGTTCAGTTTGGGGAAATAGGGGGCAGAGGCACTGCCAGCACATCCAAGCGGCCGCCTGATGTGGGTTGCATAAGTGGCGGATGGCGAGGGATCTGAAGGGACCGGCGGATTCGGGGTGCCTTTCACCCCTCGAACTCGTTGCTGATGCAAGCTGCAATTATCTTCTTCCTGCTCCCTTGATCAGGGAGCAGATCATTTGCTCCCTTTCCATGTTCTTCACACACTGTTGTCAAACCCGGAAGTGCAGGACTTATGGTTTCATTGACAGTGGCAGCGCGGACCTCTAAATTTGACAAGGAACATGGAATGGGTTTGGTTTGGTGTGTGTGTATGTGTGTGTGTTTTTGTTTTGCAGCGTAGCGGCAGCAGACCTGTGATGGTGTCAGGCGGCATTCCAGGTTGCACCACTACTGGGGACACATCTAGGTTTTGAAAAGCAGCCTTGGTCATCGGCAAGGCATAGGCACCGTCTCTGGCAACTTCCATCAGTATCCCATCACTTCACCTTATGAACCCTGAAGGCCTGGATGCCCCAAGATAGATTGCAATGGAAAACCTGGCAGCACCCCATAGCAAATGTGTCTTCCTTGAATCTTTGCTTCTATGGTCCCTACAAACCTTTCCAACAGCCTAATACCTGCTGCAAAGCATGGATTTCTGTTCCCAGGCTCGTCTCTTTCTGTGTCTCCTGCCCATCTTCTCTGGAGTCCTGAGGCTTGATCCTTCCCTGCCTCTCTCAGACCCGATTTCTGTCCTGATCAAGTTTCCTCCCTAGCCTTAACTCTGTCCATGCCCTGTTCATCCCGTACATTTGTGGGCATGTTTAAAAAACGCTGTCCAGCACAGACCTGTTGGCATATGGACAAACTGTATATCTCTCAAATGTTATTAAAGACATGTTATTCTCTAATCAGAATAAATTATAGACATCATGAAAAAAGGCAATGCTATCCTAAATTTGTCAATTTGTTTCTAAGCTTCCCAGGTCCAGGTCCCTCCTGCAGCAAAAACCGAACAAACACTGATCCAGAGTTGCTTGCAAAAATGCATTCCTTGCAGCTCAGCTAAGGACAGCGTAACAGGTAATTCTTTCCATCACCGAACAATATATTTGACTCTCTAAGCTTAAAATAATAGTTTAAAAGATGCAGCAGGAGAACTGAAGCCCTGATGGAGAAGTGACAGGCTTCAGATCATTGAGTCCATCGGATACAGCGCAATCCTAGGAATATCTACACAGAAATAAGAAGAGCCTTGCTGGTTCTCTATCTCTCTCTCTCTTCCCAGGCAGATCTTGCATGATATGATGTCACTGTGCTGTCATTTCCCCATCCCTGCAGCCCCAAACCATCATACCATGTGTTGAGAGGGGTCAAAATGCAGAATTGTGAGAATCGTGTGTCTACTGTAACGTCTTGTTAGATCTTCGATAGACTAGTTTGGCCAGAGTGAATCAGTCTCAGGATGTCTTTGAGGTCATACAGTTTGGGATTGGGCAGGATTGTGGGTGTCTTTCTAACACCCACCAAAGGAAGGTCAACCCTGGGGCATCAAATGCCCTCTGATTTCAGCCAATTTCTTATGCATTGTGACCTCCCTGTGCATTGCAAGAGCACCCAGGCTTTTTTGTAAGGTTCACTTTCAGTTCCCTTTCGTCAATCAAATGCAGATGTAGGGTAGTTTCTGTTCTGTAGTTGCTTATGTTTGTGGGCAATGGGCAGCCCAACCACCTAAAGGGCCGGCCACCATATCCACCGCCCTTCCTGGGCCGCATCGGCGCTGCCCGTGAACACCTCAGGAGAAGGAAACATTCATCCCCTTCCCTAAGTCTTCAAAGAAGCAGGAAATATGGGTTTGACAGCCATGTATATTTAGAGATCCAAAAATAAAGATTCTTTAAAATTATATCCGTTATCTGAAGAATTCTTTAAAAGCACATACTGTAAAATACATACGATAAAGTTTCCAGTAACAGGCAATTAAAAGTTCTTTAGATCTGGTTGGCAACGTTTCACTCCTCCCTCGCCGTTTTCAATTAACCCTTCCCATGCTTTTTTTAGCATCAATTCTATTTATAACAGCAACGAACCTTCCAAAGACATTGTCATCTAACAGCCCATGAAGCTGTGCTCGCCTTGACAAAGCTCCGAGGGAGGAGTGAAACGTTGCGCAGGATTGTGCAGTAAATGTGGCAGTGGCCCAGCTGTGCAGAATGGCGTGTTTGCTTTCTCAATAACTGTAAAGCATGCTTCGCCACCAGCGTTGGAAAGCATCCTACACCCATAGGGTTGGACCTTTAGGCTGAAATCCTGTACACATAGAACGCAATGGGACTTACTTCTGAAGAGCCCAATCCTATGCATGTCTGCTCAGATGTAAGTCCTATTATAGTCAATGGAGCTTACTGCCAGGTAAGTGTGGATAGGATTGCAGCCAAAAAGACACGCGGATGCTTGTGCTGTTAAGCCCCCTGTTCATTTGGGAACGTACGGTAGTTCAGTCCAACAGGGAACAAACAATATAATAAGATTCAGCTGAGTCAACCCATTGATCTACCTAACTCAGTATTGTCTATGCTGCCTGGCAGTGGCTCTCTAAGGCTTCAGACAGCCATTTACCAGCCCTACGTGGACAGGCCAAGAATTGAACCCCGGAGCTTCAGTACACAAACTACCACTGAGCTGCCTCCAAACTACCACTACTGCCTCTCCTCCAAATGTAGCATGTTAAATGTTTCCTCATATCAAGGCCAGCTGGCTCGGTGCCGGGAGGGTGATCACAGACTCCCAGCGCATCACCCTCCTGGCGTGTCACCCCCGGGACGATGACACATGGCACCCGAGGCCCTCTTGGTGAACCGCATCTTCTTCGGCAGCTCAGCCACTTCTAAGTAGGCTGGGCAAGGCTGAAAGTGGTGCATGCACACAACACTGGTTGAAGCCTTGCCCTCAGAAGGGCTGAATGAAAATGCAATTGGGTCTTCGGCCCTTCTGAGGGCAAGGCTTCAAACGGCATTGTGCGCATGCCGCTTTCAGCCTTGCCTGGCCTACTTAGAAGCGGCCGAGCCGCCGAAGAAGATGCGGCTCACCAAGAGGGCCTCAGGTGCCATGTGTCATCGTCCCGAGGGTGACACGCCAGGAGGGTGATGCGCTGGGAGTCCCAGCGCATCACCCTCCTGGCACGTCACCCCCGGCGTCCCCGCCATGCCATAGTGATGCCACTGTAAATCCCTTCCCAGGCCGCATCAGCACAGCCCGGAAACACCCTTCCCTGGGTGTATGGCTGCCCAGGCCCAATGGGCCTCCTCAGATGTACGTTGTCTCTAGAGCCGGTGTACATTTGGGGCAGCGGGGTAAAGGTGGGCCAGACCAGGAACGGGCTCAGGATATTGGTGGAGCGCGCTGCCGATATCCCTGCCCTCTCTTAGCCTGGTTCAGCCGATGGCACCCCTCCCTCACCGCACATTGATGGTGCTGTATAACTTAACGGAAATAACAGTTCATAGTCTTGTTTCTATATGTACCATTTGCTAGAAATTGTAAGCGCACAATTTATCAACACAAATGTAATGTTATGCATATTATAAAACAAAAGAGGGTGTTACAGCAGTTGATGGACTTAAAGGATTTTTTCTTTTCTTGGTATGCAATCCCATTTGTTTAAAAAAAAACAGAAATAAAAACATTAGTATTTCAAAGACTTGAGTGATATGTTTCCAGGCTTCAGTAAAGAATTAATGAGTTTTATTGTATCTCAGTACCTAAATGCATTTCCAATTTCAATAGCTTAAACAACTATAAGCCACAGTATGAGAGACTGCCGTGACACTGTATTCAGAGTAATCACTTCTTAGGTACAGAAATTAGCTTTGACCACAAAGCGTGGCCAAAATGTTGGTGGTCACATCAGTCAGTTTTGTCTTTCGTTATCCTATGGTGCCAAATGATGGAAGTGGAAATCGATTGTCTTTGTATTCGGTACCAAATCCTTTTAAAAGTGTCAAACCGCAGAATGATTGTTCCAGCTTTGGAAAGTCCCTTTGCTGGCCTGAGGATGAGGCAAATTCTTAGTGGCTGTTGTGGTGTTAACATCCTCCCTGTGGTGATGAATGACAGCCAGACTGCACTCGATACAATACAGTTGATCTTTATGCTTACTTTCCAAATTTGGCCTGTGGCCATTTACTAACTAGACCTTAAGAACAGAGCAAAATGGCTGAAAAACAGGGCAGCTACAGTGCCAGGCTCCAAGAAACTCTGTCGTCGGGGAAACGACTGTATATGCAGCAACCAAGTGACCCACATGACACAACTCAGCGAAATGTCATGAAATGAGGAGGGAGGTATAGTTAACGGTGCAACAATAGATAGGTCTTATGGCGGGGATAAGAATACAATCATTGAGAAAGGGAATCAAAAAGAAAATGTAGTGCAATGTGCACAGCAATGCCTCGCATGACTAGGCCTTGAACATCAGAGGTTTCTAGGTAGAAAGAGGGAATCCTTACAAGGAGAAGAAGCGGGCACATCATGGCGCAAATGGAGGGGGAAAGGAGGGGAGCAGAACGTACAAAGGAGTCCTACACACTGACTCAAACCAAAGGAGGGAAAGAGTAGCGGACACTAAGCGTGTTGTCAGTTTGACTGCATGTGAGATACGGAAGGCCGAGCAGGGTTGTGGGCTTATGGTCAGGGTTGCCAAAGGCCCAGGTAACCTGTCTGCTGAGGTGAGCTTGTAGCATTGCAGAGACTGCAGGATCAGGGTGCCAAGACACAGCAATCTCTTGGTTCAGAAGTGGGGAGAAAGAAAGGCAAACCCAGGAGGGCTAGGCAGGAGCTTTAGCTGGTTCCAGGGATGGAAGCAAAGCATGTCTGGACAGCACCCTGGTGAATGCATGGAATTTTGTCTGCATTGTGACGAAGTCTAAGATGAGTCAGGTAGACTTCAAAACGGAAGTTTCAAACTGCTTCCTGTGTGCAGACCTTGATGAATTAGAAGATGAGCTGGAAGCAGCACCATCAGGCAGATGTGCGCCCAGAAAAAGGGCTGCCGCTGTTGCAGCACCTGCAGCAGACATGCGTTACGTTGGAAGGGGACATGCGTTGGTTAGAAATCCGAGCACAGGGAGAAGGAGATGCCGGCAGTGTGGATCACAGAGTGTGTTTGGGTGCAAGAAATGTGGAATCCCCTTGCACCACAAGTGCTTTGAGAAATAAAATTCACGCGAATAAGTAGGAGTCAACAGAAGCCTGTTTCGTACTGACCTCCAGTCAACATGGCCCAGTTTGATTTATGTGTTTGCAGGGTTTGTTTATTGGGGTGGTGGTGGTTTTCAAGGTAACAGTATTCTTAGTGAATGTATGGGTGATGACTTCAGTAACATTGTTCTATGAATTTTGTGTTTTCAAAAGTTATGTTGTGCTAAATAAATAATGGTTTTTGAACCTGTACTGTGAAGCCCCCCCCTTTTTTGCTGTAATATGTCGAGTAGGTGTTCTGTGTCCTACTGACAGCCAGAGTTTGCATGAAGCCACAGAAAGGTACTGTACAGTTGAGTTGCCTCCTGAAACTACCCAACTGATGAGGTGCCTCAGGACAAATCCCTTGGCCTGCACAGCTGACATGACTCCAAAACTGAATCTAACTCAGTGAAACAGGATTGCAACCAGACAAGCCCAAACCACACCCCCAAGGGAAGGAAACATGGGACAGGTGGCAGGTGTGCACCTATCTGGCTGACCCAGGTATGGGTGAGAATTCTTTCCCCCTTCGCTTGAGGTTGAGGTTGAGGGGGAGAGATGGAGAAGAGAGATCGGCAAGTTGTTGCTGATGAATCTGTCTTGTCCGTCATTATTTAGGCCTGTTCTTTCTTGTTGTAGACAATAGGCTGCAATCGTATAGACAAGGGTTTCTCAAACTTTGGGGGTCCATGCACCCCCTAGGCGGGCCCCCAAAGGTGGCATACCCCGGACTCCCCCAAGTCCCGCGTACCCACCAAAAGTGCACCACAACGTGATTTTTACGACCTGCGGCGCAGCCAAGCGGGTTCTCTGACTTGCAGCACGAGCTGGAGAACCCATTTGGCTGCGTCGCAGGCTGTAAAAATGGGTAAATTGACCCCCGTAGCTCTCCCTACCTTTCCTCACAGCTGCCATGTTGGATCTCCCGAAATCTCGTAAGATCCAAGATCGCGGCGTGAGATTTGGGAGCCGCAATCTTGGATCTCGCAAGATTTCGGGAGATCCAACATGGCAGCAGCTGTGAAGAAAGGTAGGGAGAGCTACTGGGGACAATTTACCCGCTTTTACGGCCTGCAGCGCAGCCGAGCGGGTCCTCCGGCCCGTGCCGCAAGCCAGAGGGCAAAGCTACAGCCGTCACAGCAGGGGAGGCCGGCCTCTCCGCCAGCCTTCCCTGCTCTAGAGTAGTCGCAAACGTGCTTTACAGCACATTTGCAACTACTTCCGGCGCCGGAACGCTTGTTCCAGCGCTGGAGTTTACATCGGGATTGGGCTGGAGGTGTGTGGGGACAGAATGGGTTGGCTGTGGCAGTAGCCGGTGGGCAGCCTACCTCACCTCACTTCATGCATGGGCCAGTCCGGTTCCATAACATGAGGGATGGGGCTGTAGCTCAGTGACATGCTTTGCACACAGAAGATCCAGGTTTAATCCCTGGCATCTTACCTGCAACCTAGGAGAGCCACTGCCAATCAGCGCCAACCAAACTGTGCTAGATAGATCAATGGTCTGACTCAGAAAAAGGAAGCTTTCTACGATCCTGTGCTAAAGCTTTCTGCAAAGATGCTGATAGGTAACACAGAAGTGTTCTTATTACAAGTATTTATATACCACTTTTCATTTACTGTATTAAAAAAAGAGTTCACAAAGCAGTCTACATAGCAGAATAAATGAGATGTTCCCTGTCCTAAAAGAGCTCACGGTCATTAAAATAATAATAATAATAATAATAATAATA
Organism: Plestiodon gilberti rubricaudatus; assembly: GCA_026170595.1. Classification (NCBI taxonomy): domain Eukaryota; kingdom Metazoa; phylum Chordata; class Lepidosauria; order Squamata; family Scincidae; genus Plestiodon; species Plestiodon gilberti. The sequence goes on from JANXHW010000002.1 coordinate 250,601,713, forward strand.
ATAATAATAATAATAATCAACAACAACAACAACAACAACAACAACAACAACAACAACCCACAAGGACAATATCAGAAAACAGCAACAGGAAAAGACAATATCCCAGAGAGAGTAGGAACAGTTGCTCTCCACGCTAAAAGTTAAAAGGCAATAAAGAATCAAGAATAATTAATTTTGAAGAACTTATATTAAAATGCTGTCAAACTTATAAACAATGGGCTGCATCCCAAGAAAGTGAATCCTGACTAAGTACCACGGAAATTAATTGGATTTACAGCACAATCCTACACATGGATTTCCTGTGAGTAAGCTCCATTGAACATAATGGGGTTTGCTTCTGAGTAGACACCCAAAGGATTGCCCTATTAAATTGGTCTCAACTAACGATTCTCATTTATTTCAATGGATCATAGTCAGGATTCATTTTCTTTGGATACAACCCATTATAAATGTTAGGGAGAAAAAAAATATCATCATGGGGGGAAGGACGTAGTAGGGGGCTATAGAATTATAAGTGGGACCTGCAACAACATGCTGCATCTCCCCACCCCTAATAATGCCCACCTCTAGGATCCTATGAGCTGTTAAAAGTTTCAAGCAGGCTAGTTCCCATTGATCTTTGTTGCATTTCTGGCTATCTTGACTGGTCATTGCTATGAATGACAGACCTCAGTGTGGTCATTAGTATCTCCCAATATCCTGTAGCACTGAGATCACGAGGAATTGAGGAACTACTGGATGAAGAAGCCCTTGTGCTTTTTTTTCTTTTTGGTGCTTTTCTTAGACTTGCTGCCTGTTTTGATGGCTGACCTTTGAGGGTGTGTGTGTGTGTGTGTGTGTGTGTGTGTGTGTGTGTGTGTGTGTGTGTGTGAGAGAGAGAGAGAGAGAGAGAGAGAGAGAGAGAGAGAGAGAGAGAGAGAGAGAGCGAGAGAGAGAGAGCGAGCAATGAATAACATTTCCCTATTTGAAGCCCCATTTCAGAAACCAGTATAAGGTATTCAAAACCCAGCAGTGGGGGGAGAGGAACAGCGGTCAGTATCTGAAAGTGGGGAAACTGTGGTAGGGAAATGGCACTTCAGGCTTCTCCATTCTCAACTGCCCTCCAGCAACGTCTCAAGCATAGAAGGGGGGGGGATCAGGCTATAGTTCTGTGAATTTGCAGGTCGTGTGTACTTTGGCCTAGAGGTGGTCCAGCTGACGATTCTACGAGTGCTTTAATAGTTCTTCAATTGTCTTTTGGAGGAGAGAGAGCAAAATGATCGGAACCGGACATGCCGTAGTTTTTCATAGAGTTGCATTGGGCGTTTACGGCAAATCATAATATTTATGAACCCAGAGCGTTCACCAGAATGTATTTCAAAGGTGTTAGAGGTCAGTATCCTTCTCCCCTTAATTAGTTCTAGAAACCCATTTGCAAAAAGAACGCATTTTGCAGTCCCAGGCAAGCGCGGACAACATCAAGCCCCTAGTTATCTTCATTCTGAAGTTGAGCAAGCTGAGTCTGCAGTAGCTGGCAGCAGTTCTCAGGGTCTTATTTTACTAGAGATGTCAAGTTTTGGATCTTCCGTATGCAGGACATGTGCTGTGTAGCAGTGTTATCCCCCACAGACCTGCCTTGCTGAATGGTACCAGCAGTTTATCAGGTCCCAGTGTTCAGTTTCCAACAGTGATCAGCCTCTGGAAGACTCTCAGGTAGGGCATGAAAACGACAGCTGTCTCTAGTGTCACTCCCCAGCAACTGATGTTCAGAGGTATACTCCCTCTGTATAAGGAGGTTCCACATAGTTAATATCCACTGAAATTAGATTATGGTTAATATCCACTGAAAGATCTTTCCTCCGTGAATTTCTTGTATCCTTTGTGAAAGCCATCTCAGTTAGCAGCTATCAGCGAGGATCAAAGGATAGGGAAAGAGTAGCTGGTGGTGTTGCTGTCTGTTTTTACCGACCCTTGCCCTGTAAACACAACAATGTGTTCGCAGCAACAAAGCAGCTAAAACTTTCCCCCGTCATTTGAATGTAAAGGCAGAATCAATTAACCAGCATGGCAGCTCTGTACTTGTCAGAACCAAATTCCTCGTCCTGGTATTCTAGTAATCACGTCTCCGCTTGCACAGAAGTCATTGCCAGGAATTGAGCATTGCCAGTTCAATATAAATGCCGCTCAGCCCCACCCTTATACCTGCTTGGCTGGTACAGATGTGGCCTATTAGGCAGGCTGAGCATATTCACTGTACATTTAGGTTTTCTCATCGCGCTGCCCCAAAAGAAAATATTCTTCACACGTAACATGTAATTAATGTAGGAACTTTGCAGCGGCAAGATGTGGCGTTGGCCACAGATTTTGATAACCTTAAAAAGGGATGGGACACATGAACAGAGGAGGGTACATCTATCAGCAGCGATAATCTCAAATGGCAAAATAGAACCTCCTGTTCAGAGGCAGTGTACCTCTGAATATCAGGTGCTGGAGAACAACAGCAAGAGGGGGCTATTGTCTTCATACCCTGCTGTGCAATTCCTGGGAACATCTGGCTGGCCACTGGGAAACAGGATACTGAACGAGTCGATATGGACTTTCGGTCTGATCCAAGAGGGTTCTTATGACTCCTGGAGGTCCAGTGATTGGGGACCATGTGTGTGAGGCTGTCGGAAGGAGGATCTGAAGCCTGTGACTATGGCCACTTGAAAAGTGTGCAATAGCTGAGCTGCCGCCTCATTGCCTCATTGCAACAGTCTGGTGACTTCATCTCTCTCCCTTTAAAACTACCAGTTCAGCAGGTGATGCAACAGCCTCCCTCCCATTTTTTTCTCAGTCTTGTCGGCTGCCTTCTCCTCCCTCCTTGCAGTGATGCACACCTGGAATCTTGCTTGATAACAGCAGCGAGCATAGATGAAAAGAGTAATGTTAGGATAAATCCCATGGCCAGATGGAGACAGCTGAGCCTGAATAAGACTGAAAAATGTCTTTATGAGCTTCAGGGGAGTGATGGGCTAGCCTAGTGGTTCTCTAAAGGCCAGATGTTGCCTACCACTCGTAAAAAAAAAACCAGCAAAAGAGCTTGTCCATGGATTCCAAGTCAGTGAAACTGACTTCACCCATTGGCAAGTTGGTTTAGTAAGTCCATTTACATAATTGCATCAGGACTGCAATTTTTAGAACTGCAAGGAACTTCCCGTTCCTCTTCCAAAGTCCATCATATTGGACTCAACTTTGAAAAAGAGCTATGGAAGATGAAGACGGATATATGAGCATAGACCCAACAAGAAGACCACATACCCAGAAACCCAAAGGTATGGATTTAAAACTCTTGTCTTTTAAGCAGGACAGTTGCATTTGTTGCTTTGTGGTGTGTAGAGTTTTCTTTTTGTTTGTTTGTTTGTTTAAAAAGGGCTTAGAGAGAAACCAGGATTTAGACAAACCTTATCATTGAGATAAACCTTGCTCATAAGACTTTGTTAAAAATATGGGCCAAAATCAGAAAGTGCTTTGGTGTGTGTGTGTGTGTGTGTGTGTGTGTGTGTGTGTGTGCGCGCGCGCGCGCGCGCGCGTCACACACCCCCCAAAGCACTTTCCGAGCCAGGGTTCTTACCTCCTACTTAGACAGATGGTAGTCCCAATCCAAGTGACATCAAGAAGTCAGGGCTATGTTCCATTGAATGTCATGGGACTAAATTAACTAAATTAATAAACTTGTTTCTTTGATTTCAGAGGGACTTGGTCATGATCAGCTTTATCTACACTCCAAAGTTAGATAATTGAACTGACCAAAAGTACCGCAAGCAGACAGATTGTTTTTTAAATTTGTTTTCTGTATCGTTATGTATTGTTTAAACTTATTTTATGTATTTTAAATTATGTATTTTAATCTGTTGTAAGCCGACTTGGGCATTTGCCTTCGGCATAGGAAAAGGTGGGGTATAATTTTTTTTAAATAAATAAAAATAAATAAAAGGATGCAATCCTATTCAGATTTACCTGGGAGTAAGTCCCATTAAATTCATTGGGGCTTACTTCTGAGTAGACATGTTGGATATTGCTGAAAAGGATGAGGAGTGGGGAAAAGGGGTATAATGTTAGAGCTCCCAAAGTCTGCATTTGGTAAAATCTAAAGACGCCAGCGGGTGGCGCAGTGGGTTAAACCGCTGAACCATGAGCTGTCGATCGAAATGTCAGCAGTTCGAATCCGCGACGGGGTGAGCTCTCGTTGCTTGACCAGCTCCTGCCAACCTAGCAGTTCCAAAGCATGTTAATGCGAGTAGATAAATAGGTACCGCTTGCGAGAAGGTAAACAGCGCTCCGTGTTCCAGCCGCATGCTATGCGCTGCGGCAAGGAGAGTCATGCCGGCCACATGACCACGGAGGCGACTTTGGACAATGCTGGCACTTCGGCTTTGAAATGGGGATGAGCACCACACCCTAGATTCAGACACGACTGGACTTAATTGTCAGGGGTCACCTTTACCTTTTTACCTTAAATATGCAATTTAGGGAACTTTTGCAATCTGTCTCTGAAAAATGTGAAATGTTTCCATACACAAATAGACAAAGTGGGAGGGGGGGTGTACCCTGTCTTGTTTCAGAAATATAAACTTACGTTCTAGAAACTTCTAGAAAAGTTAACTTGGCACAGTAGCCAGAGCTAAATTGAAACTGACAAATTCCTTCCAAGGCAGAGATCAGGAAAAAGCAGAAAAACAAAGTGGACTTTTTGTTCCCAAAACAGAAGATACATTTTAGGAGTTGCACTAGGTTGAAAGTCGATTGAAACCAGGTTTTTGGTGATTTTACTTCCACCTTTACCGGGCAGCATTTAACCCCTCAAAAGTAGAATCCCACTCTCTGGTATTAAAAATTTGTCATGCTCAGTCCAGAAGTCCCTCTCTGGGGTGGCCAATCAATCGAGGCACTCCCAAAATCGGGAAAAAAATGACCACCTATGATGTGATCTGGAGTGGGTTTGATGCATCTTGGATATATTTTTAAATGTAGAGGCCTCCACTGAAAAGGCTCTGTCCAAAGCTCCATGGCCTAATTTCTGTGGCAAAGGGCTTCATGGACATGTGTTGGGCCCAGGCTCTATAAGTGTTGTGTTGGTCAATTCGGATGATGTTGTTTAACCCAAATTTTTCAAACTAAGTGATGATTGCAGCCATATGCATGCTCCTGGTGTGCCCATGTCCTAGCCTCTCCATGCACTTCCTGGTTAGTTTCTTTAAAACTACATTTAGCAGTACATGTACTGTAGAAGAATACTGTAGTTTGGATGATTTGGGAAATTAACTTAGAAGTGAAGGGAAGATCACATGTGGCTGGTTTGGACAAAAAAACACACATCCGAACAAGCCCTATATAGATCAACACTAGCAACTTGAATTGAGCCAGGATGTTGATTGTATAATGTTATTTGGATCATATTCATGATAATTCATCCCATCCATGAGGCCAGCAGATGTGGGTCGCATTAGCGGCAGATTGCAAAGGGCCCATGGGGGCAATGGATTTGACGGGCCTTTCCGTCTGCCGCAGTGACCGCTTCCCTCCAACCCACCGCTTGATGCAAGCCACAAAGATTTGCTTCCCGCTCACTCAAGCAAGAAGTAGATCATTTTCCTCCTTACTGTGTTTCTCACTGCAGTGTTGTCAAACTTGGAAATGTGGGGCTACTGGTGTTGCTAGGGGGGGTTGCGTGTGGTGCGCCCCACACTGAGTGACACCAATTTGGGGGTCACGTGGGGGTGACACCACATGGCTGGGCAGGCTCAACTGTGAGCGACTGCTCACAGTTGAACCTTTTCCGAGTCTTAGCTTCGGCTCACAGGTGGAACTACGAAAAAGTCAAAGAAGCCAAGGGGGGGTGTCACCCTTCCCCAGGAGGGGTTAACACCCCCCTTGGCTCATTCGACCACTCGCCTGCGGCCTGTGAGCCGAAGCTGCGCGAGTTGGAAGCAACTTGCACGCCTTCAGCTCACAGGCGGGAGCCGCGAAGAAAGTTAAAGGCAGCAAAGGGGCTATCACCCCTTCGCCACCTTCAGCTTTTTTTTTCCAGCTCTGTGACCCGGAAGTAATTGACGTGGCATGGTAACGCCATCATGCCACGTCAGTTACTTCCGACTTTTGACTGGCGTGCTGCACCAGGTGCAAATAAGGTAAGCTACGCCGCTGTGTGGCACTTGCTCTGTCCCTGTAACTACAACTGGAAGTCCCACATTTCCGGGTTTGACAACACTGTGCGAGCAACATGGTAAGGGATTGGGGTTGTTCTTTGTTTGTTTGTTTCTTTGTTTGTTTGCAAACCGCAAAGGCAACGGACCCTGCTGCTGCTTTATATTAAACAAATTCAAGAATGGTTCTAGCCCTACTCAAGTGTTATTTCTTTACTCAGCATGTAAGTAATCTGTGGAACCCCTTGCCACAGGATTTGGTAATTAGAGCATCTGGAAGCAGGACGCTATATTGGGTAGACTTTTGATCTGATCCAGCAGGGCTCTTATATATTCTTAACATAAAACGGAAGCCAATACAAACTGTTGCTCTTGAGCAAATACCTTTAGCTGAACACAACTTGATTTAATAGGCATCCCCCACTGGTGTCTGCTGAAAGCATGGAAGTCTGCTTCTGCAGGGGTACGAAGCACCAAATAGGCAGGGACAGGCAGGGCCTCTGAGAGGGGGGTTAAGGGGTAATTTGTACCCAGGCCCAGGGCAAAAAATGGGTCAAAAGGGGGGCCCTGGAGCAAAAAAGGGGGGCCCAGGCAGTGGCGTCGCTCCGGTCTCTTGCCTGCTGCTTTCTCCGCACGGGAAAGGCTCCGACGTTTAGGGTGCGGGGCCGCCTCCTGCTCGCTCGGTAAAGGGTCTAGGACGGAGCGATACTTATGGCCCCGCCCCTACCGGAGCGACGCCACTGGGCCCAGGAGCCAAATTCATACGTAGGGAAGGAGCCCAAAAGAAACGTTGTACCCCCTGATACAATTCTTCTGAATGGCCCTGAGGACAGGAGACCCAGCATCCCTTGTGCCCATCCCTTTCCAACAGAAGAGGCACAGATGAAGGAGGGTGCACAGCATGTACGTTGTAAGTAAAGGGAAGGGGGGGTGGAAGCAGGCCCACTCGTTCACCAGCCCTTCTTCAATGGGAGGGATGCATACGAGTGCGCGCAAGCAGCGGAGAGGGTGGGCAGCCAATTCAGGAGACGCAGAGGCATGTGCCGCCATGACAGAACGTCAACTTCCATTCCACAGGTCGACCTCCTCCTCCTCCACCTCCTCTGCCCAAACTTCTCTGGTGGAAGATCAGTGTGGGCATTTTGCTGGCAGGAATTGTTGCTCTGACCCTGGTTGTGATCTTTCTTTGTCTCCCAGGTAAATAATGTCTTCTCTGTTTCCTCTAAGTTTATAAGGGTGTTTGGTGGGTTTGTTTTTTTCTTAAACCATATTGATATGGTGTGGGTTTTTTTACTGCAATAAATTCATTCATTTGTCGCAGAGGAACAAAACCTTTTCCCTTGCTTCTGCTGCAAGTACATTGCATTTTTCCACTATGCAAACAACATTTTGTTGCTGAGAAAATGGGTCGCTACCCATTAAGGCCGCATGCACATTGTCTTTCCTCCCCTGGTGACTTTCGTTGCAGCAACGTTTTTGAACCCGTCATGACTTCCCAACTTTCCAGGGCTCCTCTGAAAGGAAGCATCCGGAGCTTTTCCCAGCACATGTTTGTTACTCAAAAGACACAGTTCGCGCACATCAGGTTATGCCTCATGTTGATTCAGCTCAGCTATTTGTATGTTTGCGCGTGCACATGCATCAACAAACTGAATGCGTTCACTCTGACTTACAAACGTGAATCGCACTCCTTCACCAAATGGAATTCACTGCCACAAGAAGTGGAAGACGACCCACTGACTTAGATCCTTTTCCTGAAAAGGACTGGACGCATTCTGGAAGAAAAGGTCTACTACTGTGGAGGCTCTTAGCCATGACAGCTAGATGGAAACACCATCTTCAGAAGCAATATTGGGTCAAACATCAGGGAAGGGCTGTTGATTTCAAGCAGTAGGGTTTGCCTGACAGACTGACCAACTGGATTAAGGTGGCAATCCTATGCACACTTACCTGGGAGTAAGTCCCATTACTACATTGGTAAGGAAAGAGCCAGCTATGCTTCAAATGGGAGCAAATTTCACAGGGAGGGGACCACTACTAAGAAGTCCCCTTTCCATGAATGTTCCATTCCCCCAAGGTGAGCCTGAGCCGCACTGGCATGGCCCGCATCCCGACTAGGATGCAGCAGCTGGACCTTTAGGCTGGCCACTGCATCTTAGGCAGTATTGGGCTGTCAGAGAGGTACGAGATTGTGGGCAATATAGAAGTAACTATGGGTCGGTTCAGATTATACTTGTCCAGTTGGCCCTGCACCACGTTAATAAACTAGCAGACAGAGGGGGTGGTTAGGATAAACTATCAGCAGCATAGGAATGAGGAGGTGGGGGTGGTATGCCCCCAGGCGACAAGTGGGAGGTTGCGCTTTGTTCCCCCCACACCGTGGCGCCAGAAATTGGCGGCAAATTGGCGGTGGTGCGGTGAAAATGCACCCCAGCATTTTGACGACACGGCGCCACCGGCACCGAATTCCTGTCAAATCCACCTCAAAAATGCATCCCCCAGGTGTCCCAGGGGCGATGGTGATGGGGTGTGTGTGCACAAGCCAGGCGATGGCAGCTTACTGTAAGCTTTGTGTACCCCCAGGCAAGGCAGCAGTCGAGGGGTGCACCACAGGGGGCAAGTCGGACAGTGTCAATCAGCAGGGGAGCAGCTTACTTTATCTTCGTGCACCCCCAGGCAGGCATGGCAGCTGCCTGCCCTGCCGCCGCCATGATGAGGACCAGCAAGACTGGGTACCTGTCTAGCACACCCCTAGTCTCGCTGGTCCTCCAGAACCTGGTCCTCCAGAGTCTCGCTGGTCCTCCAGAGCCTAGAGAGGAACAGCAAGCGAGACTCTGGATGCATCCTAACCTTATGCAATGGGGCTTTTCCTTTCCTATAGCTTTATAGGTCAAATTACTGAATGCAAAATAGCAAAAATACCATTGTGGTTTGTAATTCATATGAAATGTCTGCTGTGATCCTCAGGCGGCAATCCTATACAAACTGTCCTGGGAGTCCAAAGAACACAATAGGACTTACTTCTCAGTTGACACACCTGGGATTGTGCTCTAAATGGAAGTGATCTCCTTTGAAATCTTTGAAACTACCCTGGAAGTGATCTCCTTTGAAATCAATATCATTTATGTGAACAAATGTCCTTACTATTGAGTTACTGCGATTATCCAATGACGTTTTGTGTCCTGTCCAAAAAAAACTCACAGAAACAGAAGAGATGGACGCACTATGTCCACAACAAGCTTTCTGCTTATATCCAGAGCTCTGTAAAAGCTATAACCCTCATGAATGGGTGGGTGGTAATCCTCTTCTAAAGTCAAACTATTGTATTTTCTAAGATTCTCGTGAGTCTTTTGAGGAAAAGGATGCACCGAAGAACGGGATCCCGAGTTGCCAGCGGAAATGTATTCCTTGCTCATCAGCTAAACACAGCAAAACAGGTAAGCCGAGCTCTGAACAAAATATCACTGACGAATAGATGTGCCTGGCTAAGCTTCTGATTTCAAAGATGGCCAAAACACGGAAGGAGACGTGAACCCCAGGAGATGAAGCAATCAGTCACCATGTCTATAAGCTAAGTACTGTGCCATCTTTTCACAGGTCCAGCTTCTGTGCCTTGGAGAAAGGTCTGACATACAGTAAATAAATTAAGCTGTGACACATTCCCTATCACTTTGGATATAACCCTATTACATTATTATTTATTAAATTTGTACCTCGCTTTTCCCCCCCATAGGGGGACCCCCCCATAGGGGGGACCCAAAGCGACTTACAATAAAAAACAAATCATAAAATATAAAATTAATACATAGAAATCATAAAAACAGTGAATATGTAATATAAAAACTTAAAAAAACATTAATACAATCTAAAAAACAGTGAGAAATAAAAGCAACAGTAAAAAGCTCTTATGAGAGAGGGCTGGACTTATAAAATATTAGGCTGGGCGGTAACTTCAGAGGGCTTGTGTAAATGTTTTCAGGCCCTGCGGGAAGGTCTCTAAGGAGGGAGCACTTTGTAAATTTAGAGGGAAATTAAAGTTAACTGCTTTAACTGCCAGGGCGGAGGTCTACTCAGCGAAGGGGACACTCGTCCCCTACCCTGAGTGTAAATGCCGCCTGGGCCGATCGGCCTTGGATTTCCGCCAGGAAAATTGCTGGCGGAAGTTGGAGGAGGCTGTGTAACAGCCCAGCCGCCCAGCGGTGGACGGGATATGGCCGAAGCCATCCCCCTCCCCCTCCCAGGCCAGCTGGGCCAATGGCCTCCCTCCCTCACCCAGCAAACTGTCCCCCCGCCCATCGGATCCTGACTTACCTGGTCCGGCGGCCGTGGGGTCGTGCTGGAGCAAGGGAGGCCGGCCTCTGCGCCAGCCTTCACTGCTCACGGGTCATCGTGAACATGCTTTACAGCATGTTCACAACGTCTCAGCGCCGGAACACTCATTCCGGTGCCGGCACTTTCAAAAGGATTGCGCAGCCAATGAGAGAGTTCAGCATATGTTTACGTTTCTCTCTCTTTCTCTCTTTGAGATCAATGGGAAGTAAGCACAACTTTGCATTATCTTACTTAGATGATGTAAAGCAGCTGAAAGCCAGGAATTGCTCCTCCGATTGTTCAAAATGATATGTAGGGGATGTTGGGGGGGCGGGGAGGGGGTCCCATATTACAAGTGTCGCAAGCCAAAAGAAATTATGCCTGGGAGTTCTGCACATCTTTTGTAAGTGTTGGGCACCAAATAAATTCCTGGGCAGATTCTCCACCCATTTCAGAGACCACATATTTTGTTATGTCGCTGCAAAATTAGCAAAACTAAATAATTATATTTTTCAGCCCATTTGTCTGAAACTTCGTCAGTACAATAGCTTGAAATTTAATTGTGTGTGTGTGTGTGTGTGTGTGTGTGTGTGTGTGTGTGTTTGTGTGTGTGTGTGTGTGTGTAACCATGTTAGTCTGTCTGTACAGCAAAAACAACAGTCATGTGGCACCTAAAGATGAACACATCTAAATAGTCCCAAAGTGGCTTATGAATATACAAACTGAAGAAAAACTCACAATAAAAACAAATCCAACAATTTAGATACTCATAGATGGACAAAAATGCAATATTGCAGCAGTAGCAGATATACAAGACAGCTTAGATTTGCAGCACAAAAGCCTTGGTGGAATTGGTGCACTTTGAGCACCCTTTTAAAAGCAAAGCGAGAGGAGGCCTCCTGCACTCCCCATACCATGGAGTTCCACATCAAGGAGCTACCACAGAGAAGGCTCTGTCCTGTGCACACTCCAGTGGAGTCTTGTTCAATGACAGCACACAGAGTGGATTGTAGTCCACTTCTGCAGATGCATGAACTGTTCTCAGTTGGCAGGTACTGTATATGACTGCAGTATATACTGGGCCGGCCCATACATAAAGCCAACTGAAGCTGTTGCCTCAGGCAGCAGATTGGTGGCAGGAGCCCATCTCTTCCATCTACTTGTCCTCACTCCTTCAATTCTTGGATTGGAAATGGAAGAGGGGGACAGAGAGGAAGTGAATATGGAGGGGAGTGATGAGCTAGAACAGGGGTTCTCAGCCTGTGGTAGGGGTACGCGGACCATCAGGCGGGGGTACACGAGAAAGAAAAAAAGATCCTGACATGTGACTTTTTGCACTAACATGAGATCAAGCTCTCTGTTTGGTTTTTTTTCCTTCTCTCCCATCTGTGCAGTGTATTTTTGTAGTTGAAAAAATGCAATCCCCCCTTCTGTCTCTCTGATTTTGTGTTGGGCCTTCTCACTCACTCACTCACTCACTCACTCTCTCTCTCTCTCTCTCTCTCTCTCTCTCTCTCTCTCTCTCACACACACACACACACACACACGCACACACACACACACACCAGAAGCGTCGTCGGGATTGGGGTGGGGGGCATGGGCCCAGGGCGGGGGTCGGATGTGGCGGCAAAGGGGTGTACTTGCTTCCGGGATGCGTCTCCTCCGCCTCGCTCGTCTTGGTTTGGGCCCTCCCGCCCACCCTGGAGCCTGTACGGCTCCAAAATGGTAAGTAAAACGGTGGGGGGCGTAATTGGAGCCGCTCTGTGCATGCTTGTGAAGCTGACGTCACGCCCGGGTCACGTGGGGGCATCGCGTCAGCGGGCCCCACCAGAATCACCACTGACACACACACACGCACACGCACACACACTGAGAGTTAAATAAGACATTTTTCACATTTAAAATGGTTTTAATACTTTTATTTTTAAACAACTAACTAATTAATTTATATATTAATCCAATAGATAAGCAATTAATTAGCAGGGGGTACTTCAGAAAATTGGACCGTGGTAAGGGGTACCCGGGCCTCCAAAGGTTGAGAACCCCTGAGCTACAACATTGGAGAGTGGGAGGAGCAGAGGCTGGCACATTATTGGGTGAAGGCGGGCAGGGATTTGGCATAGGCCTCCTGACTCCTCCTGACACATGAAAACAGAGGAAAAACGAAACAGTAGGTCCAAATGCCCGCCCATGAAATAGAAGAGGTATCATTTGGGATAATTCTATGTACATTTTAAATGTGTAGAAGCTTCCTACAGTGACAGTTCCAAACAGCAGTAATGCGTGATAATAAAATCTTCCTAGCTTTGCTAAATTAATTACCCCTGTGATGTTCCTGTCACATGTATTCTCTCTTTATTGAACAATGGAAATGAATCAAAACAATGAAATGGGGGAAAAATCAAAATAATGGAAGGGAGAACAAATGAAAATGAAAACTAAAAGAGAAAGAAAATATGTGTAATTGATTGTGATCTCCTCCTCCTCCTTCTCCTCCTCCCCCCCCTTCTGTACAGCAAAACTGACTCTGGATCCAGCCACAAATAATCCCCAACTCTACATCTCCAAGGATTTGAAAAGCGTAAAATGGGGAGGAATGAAGCAGGACTTGAATGATTCTCCCATGAGGTTCAACGTTTTGCCCAGTGTTCTAAGCCTGGAAAGCTTCACCTCTGGAAGAATGTGCTGGGAAGTTGAAGTGTTGAATGTGGGAACTTGGTGGGGCGTGGGAGTCGTCAGAGAGTCTGCCAACAGAAACGGGCCAATTTTCCTTGCACCTGACGGAGGGTACTGGGGTGTACAGCTTATTAAAGGACAGTACCAATCAATCACTAATCCCAGAACGAATTTGTCCTTGTGCCACAACCCCACTAGGATACGGGTGTCTCTGGACTATTCAGAGGGGCAAATAGCGTTTTTTGATGGCGATACCGACGCTGAGCTCTTCAGTTTTCCAAAAACAAATTTCAGTGGAGGAAAGCTCCTTGCTTGGTTCTTGATCGATGGATTTAATGGTGAGCTAAGAGTCTATCCATGAGACTTGGGAACATCCAGTTAATTCCAGGGATTTGCTCCTCTAGGGTCTCAGATCCACCTCTGTGGCACTGGTAGTGGACTCAGCACAGCTCCTGGAACTTCTCCCCAGAAGGGGAAGTGGGGAGGAGCGCATGCAACATTACCCTTCGTAGTCAACGAGTACTGCTATCATTTGAAAAATACCAGCCTCTCACATGCAAGAAAGATAATACGTTCTTCATAGTTTCAATCTTGGACATATTTGATTGGCCCCAGCATCAGCAATCTGAAGTTTTACTGAGGTAAAAGTAATGTTTCCCCTCGCTCGAAAGCTAGTCGTTACTGACTCTAGGGGCGGTGCTCCTCTCCGTTTCAAAGCTAAAGAGCCAGAGATGTCCGAAAGACTTTTGCGAGGTCATGTGGCCAGCATGACTCAACTGAGACCGAAGCTGTACCTACTGCTATTTTGTTGCTTCAGAACTGCTATGTTGGAAGGAGCTGGGGCCAAAGGCGGTAGCTCACAGTCACACCGTCACGCGGCATTTGGGTCTCGAACTGCTGACCTGCCTACCTGCAGTTCAGCGTCATAACCACTGAGCCACTGTGGCGCTTTGCCAAAACGTATCCAAGACCAACTGCAGCCCTTGCCCATCCGTTTATCTCGAGTGATAGTCAAACCAGCTTCCTGAATCGCCCCCCCCCCCCAATTCTTATACTGTACATACCATTTCCTAGGAATCATAAAACAAAAGTATAATCTAAGGTTGCAATGACAGATACCAACAGATTATTTGAATTTTTGGTTTGCTGCATCCATTTTAATGCTTTATTATTTGTTGGTGGTTAATATACATCTGTTGTAGGCAAAGGACCCCTCCCCAAATATTTTTATCTCATCGGCCACCTTCCCCTGAACCCCCTGCCTTTTACCCCATCCAAATCCATCAAGGAATCACTGAGATACAGCCATTTTAAAACAACCGCATTAAAAATCTGGCTTCTTTCCGGTTTGCGCGCACTTTGACAGCTGGCGCGTGCCAGCAGAGGTCAAGAGTCCACAGGCACGCGTCTGCCGCAAGCCTCCTGAACCCACGAGAGAAGCAGCAACCAGCCAAAGTTCACTATGTACCTTTTTAATCCTTTAAGCCTCTTAACTCTGTAAGATTTTAATCCCCTTTCTGGGCGTTCGGCCAAGAACAGCAGACGAAGTGTGCCACTTGTTAAGAGGATTAACCAACTGAACTCTTTGCCTTTTCTCCCTCCGACGGTCTTAAAGTCATACTACTTTAATTCAGGAAAGTGCGGTTTTCTGCAGGAAAACCCTGTGTTTTTGGGGTCCCTCAATGGTTATGGTACCGGATCTTCACTGGGGATCATTGGGGTCTCCCCAGGGACGGGTCCCCACACAGAAGGGTCCCGATCCTCCCGCTCTACTGAGGCTAGTCTCAGATTGGGTGGAGAGGCTCCTGGCAGCAGCGCAATAGATTTGCAGCCATTGAAAAGCCTGGTTAGAGTCCAGGCATCCTGCTTGGGGTCCCGGAGTAGCGTGCGGTGAGTGCGGTGAGAGTCCCTTCACCCCCTTCGACCCGGACACAAGAGGTTGAACGTAGGTACACCAGGGGTGTACCTCCTGCCAGAATCTGCGTTGCAGGGAGTAAGAGAGACCATTTTAAAACCATAACTTATGGCTGATAACACCAGCTCCTACTCTGTGCTGGTCTCAGATGGCTGCCTTCTACCTGGGAAGCCATCTGGGGGCAGGGAAATGGGGACTTCCAAGAGCATAGGGAAAACTTGGATTGCTGCCACTTCCTTGGATCTCAAAAGCTATCTCTTTGTGCATGCATCCTCCCCATCTCAATCACTGCTATCTCCTCTCCTACCTCAAAATCATTGTTCCTACCTTGCCTTGCTACAATTATTCAAATGTCTTCTAGCTACCTGCATTGTCCTCATCCTGCTTTGCTACAATTATTCAAATGTCTACATTGTTCTTGCCTTACTTGGCTACAATAATTCAAATGTCCTTCAACTGTATTCCTTGGGATGCATGGTACCATGGGGCAGGGACCTATTGTTTGGCATCCCCAGGCAATCGAACTGGAAACACTGCCTTTTGTGTCAAGCAGGCTTCACAAAAGATCCCATTCGTAAAACTCTGGAACACCTCACCTCACCTGAAGTGGGGGTCTAATCCCATTACAATCTGCCACACAATAGCCCCAGTCCCATCAACCCATTGGTTCCCAGTAACACAAAGCACCACACTTTTCATTGGTTTCTTAATAAACTCTGTCTTTTTATTGGTTTAAAGTTTCACAAATGTTGCTGCTGCTCTCATTGGTGTAAAGTTTGAATCCAACTTTCTATTGGCTGTATTAAAGTGTAACTCCTTGGATCCTCTTCTGTATTGGTTCTTCTTTATTATGTATTCTTTCAAACAAATGTACTCCATGGTTTTACCTGTAATAATGAAATGTATATAAGCTTTTGTATTGATTTTATATGTTACACATTGTGCCCTGCATTCTGTGTCCTTTGCTAGCAAAGTAAAGATCTTCCTTTTGCCCCAGCGCTGGCCTGTCAGAGCTCTAATTTTGGCGCCTCCGCAAACGCGGATCTCTCTCTCTCTCTCTCTCTCTCTCTCTCTCTCTCTCTCTCTCTCTCTCTCTCTCTCTCTCTTTCCTTTTTGGGTACCTTCTCCATCTTTGGAGTCAGGTGTCTGTTCACCGAATCAAAACGAGCTGAAATCACTTGTACCCCTGGGGTGCTTACAACACATCCATACAAATAGAATTCAAGGCTTTCCCATAGCCTGTTTCAGAGCTTAATGTTCTCCCTTTAGCACGACATTGTTGAAAATAAGCACCTTGACAAATAAAAAAATGATGGTGAAAAACATCCCAGAGCCACCAAGGACATACTAGAACCACCACTCAACCCATCCCCAAAAACATTCATTTGTAAAACTTGATGTTTTGCCATGGCTTGTTAAAAACCTAAACTGATTTTTCACAACGCTCTCTCCAAATGACCTTATCTGTGTAATGGGTTTGTGTTTATGATTATTCTAGCTGGCTTGACAGACTTCTATTCTTAATGCCTCATCCAGTGACACCCTTGGGTCATCATCAGTCAATTACCGTATTGTCCCGAGTATAAGACGCACCTGATTATAAGACGCACCCTTAAAGTTTGGTGCTGTTAAAAAAATTTAATTAAATCACTGGCATTAAATTGCAACAGCCTGATTATAAGATGCACCCCTAGTTTAAAAACTTAAATTAGGAGAAAAAAGTGAGTCTTATACTCAGACCAATACGGTATTTCAAAGGCACCCTAAGCCTCCAGTGTTTTCTTCTCCAAAACGAAGTCACAATCGGCCCCTGGAACTTCTCTCCACTTGGGGAAGTGTGGAATGAATACAACGTTTTCCATCAGGAAGCCCAATTCTATTCCAGGCATAGTGTGCAGTGGTGTTGGCTCAGTCTATGTTGCTGGAGAAGTATGTATAAAACGGTTTAACTTACCTACTTTGCCATGCCATGGTCCCCAATGGGCCTACTCAGATCTGCACCAGCCCTATGGCTGGTGTAAATCTGAGTGGGTCCAGGGAGGTGAGTTGAAGCCAGGAAGGGGGCATAGGATATTGGTAGCTCTGCTGCCACCGATACCCGTCTTGTAGCCTGCCCTTGGCAAGCCCCCAGCTGGCCCCAATCCTCCCCTGGAATGCCCACATTGGTGCTGGCGGCCCCAGCCTAAGTATCATCACTGCGGCAGCTGCGCCAGCAACCCAGGCTTTCCGCTGATGGAATTTGAGTTCAATCAGTATTTCAAAAGAGGGGTGGTTGGCAAAGATTTGGCTAAGAGATTAACAGGTATGTAGCAAAATGAGACAAATTCTCCTGGTGCAATTAGCTGAACATCTTCCTTGTTCTAGTTTACTCATGTGCTTCCAGGATCTAGTCCGTAGACCTATGATGCAGCAAGTTGGCAGGTGTTTCCCCCTTTCCCCCTTCCTGAAAACAACAACTGTTCACCAGTGATAGACCAGGTAACATACACATGCATCCTTGGCCTAATTATTGGCCTAATGGTCCTCCTTAATGGCCTAATCCTAACTGGGCTGGGTGCCGGTGCAATGTGCGTTGTGCCAGCAGAGGCTGCTTTATGGCAGACGCAAGGCAGCCTCCCATGGCGCATATTGCCGGGCTGCTGGCAGGGGAAGTCGGATCAGCCTCCTTCATGCCAGCAGACGGCTGAAGACCCACTGGAGCAGGTAAGGCCGTGCAGGTAGTGGAACGGGGCAGGGGCAGGGCGGGGGGGAGGGCGGAATGGGGAAGGGGTGGGCGGAACAGTGTGGTGACAGGGACGGGGTGGTGGGTGAATCAAGCCCAGGAGCAGGGCAAGTTCGGCACACTTGATCCTGACCCCCTTCCAAGGCCTGATCCACTTTCATGTATCAACCCGGACTTGTGACAGTGGTTGAGCTGGCACAGGTCCTAGTTGACCCATAGTGACTGCTATGGGTTACTCTGGAGCAAGGGAACTAATGTTACCTTACCCCAAGGAGGCCTCCAGTAGCCAAAAATCCCCCCACAGGATACAGCGGAAGCTGCGCTGGAGCTGCTGCATCATCTTGCGGGGATTTAGTTAGGATTGGGCTGCCCAAAACTAAGGTCGGTGATGTCATAGGTTCATCTAATTGATTGTTTTACGACCAACTGTGCATCTCTATTGGCCCGTTCCATGGTCAGAGGGACTTGGATGCCCAATCAACTGCTGTATGCCAATCTCAGCAGGAAAGTTGGCCATGGTCTATTGTTTGAGGGAATTCAGACTGGGAAGCTTGTCCATTCAGCTGTGCCATGCAGTCTTTCAGGAATAGCACTGAAATCAAAAGATTCTCAGGGCAAGCATTACTCTAACTGAGTATCTCAGCATCTTTTTATGATGCTGTGGTGCAAGGTGCTGCACAGAAGATGGAGGGGGGCTGGAATATCCCAAAACAGGGAAAAATCAGAGATTTTCCCCACTTGTTTTTCTCATGTTTCACAATACACAACCACATCATTCAATTAACTGCTGCACAATCCTATCAACCCCTCACTGCTGGCCATTAACCTTTGAAAGATTCTTCCTAGCGTAGCTTCTCTTCCAAGGACTATTTGCTGATGTGTCTCTTTTTCAATTGTGAGCCCCACTGGGACTGCATTCATTTAAAGCCCTTTGAGAATATTTCTGTCAAAAAGCAGCATACTAATACTCTTCCTCATCTCATCTCCTAAGAACCCTGTGATGCAAATAACTAATGATACATTTTCATTCGAAAGCTTTTATGGCCAGCAGATATAGTTAGTGAAACAGGTAGTACGGGTAACGCAGCCATATCCATGTAAAAAACATAGCAATCCGACCGAAGTTTAAAAACAATGACGATTTTATCTGGGTTTAACGATGTATTCCCGGACAAACAGAAATTATTAAAAACCACGGCTGGACAAGTGAGCCCAACGTTTCGTGTCCTAATCTGGACACATCTTCTGGGGCAATCCATCTTTCATCTTTCATTCCTTTTTGGATTGCCCCAGAAGATGTGTCCAGATTAGGACACGAAACGTTGGGCTCACTTGTCCAGCCGTGGTTTTTAATAATTTCTGTTTGTCCGGGAATACATCGTTAAACCCAGATAAAATCGTCATTGTTTTTAAACTTCGGTCGGATTGCTGTGTTTTTTTACATGGATATGGCTGCGTTACCCATACTACCTGTTTCACTAACTAATGATACATACCATTTTCCTGGATCAGTATTTGGAGATGAAAATGTTCCCATGACTATTTCATAATTTCATGACCAAACTGGCTAAACTGGTTCTTGCAGTTTAAACTGGTCCTTCAGCAGATGTAGGGTTATCTCTATCAAAGCAGCTTCCTTTATTCCAAAACGTATCTGAGAAATATTGTTTCTCCTGATTTGTCATGGTAATGAAAGAAATAATGTGGATAGGCTCAGTGGTGTTGCTGCAGGGGGTGCAGCATCATACGTTGTGCAAGGCAGTGCACCACACCTTGCAAATTGGCGATATGAAAACCCTTGATTTCCAAAGAGCGGATTTCCCTAAAATGAGGAGACTAGTTAGAAAGAAGCTGAAAGGGAAGGTAAAAAGAGTCCCATCTCTCCAGAATGCATGGAGGCTGTTTAAAACAATAGTAACAGAGGCTCAGCTGGAGTGGATGTCTTTAAAAGGGAATTGTTACATCAGGTTACAAACCATGATGACTGTATGTCACCCCAGCATACTGTCTTTTCTTGCGGCTGTTTGCTCGTGTTTCTTCTGCATTTTTTTTAAGATTGTGAGCTCTTTTGAGACCGGGAGTCATTTAGTTATTTCATTTTTCTCTGTAACATTTCTTTGTGAACACTTTTGTTGAAAATCAGTATATAAATATTATTGATGATGATGATGATAACAACAACAACAACCACCTCCAAATTTTAGAGGTAGCCTATTTCTGAATGCCAGATGCAAGGGAGTGGCAACAGGATACAGGTGTCCTGTCTTGAATGCTCCCTGAGGCATCTGGTGGGCCACAGGAAGCTGAACTAGATGGGCCCTTGGCCTGATCCAGCAGGGCTCTTCTTATGGTCTTATGTTCACAATCTGTTCTTCACAGAATATTTCAGGAATTGAGGTCACACAGCAGCTGAGGGATTACACAAAACTCACTCAATCACAGAGATTCCCACCTGTTGAAACAGGTAGGGGTTGATGTGTAACAGTGTAAATTACACTGAATTCATTCATATCCTCCAATAATTCAGTGACCTGGATCAGAAGCTATTATTCCTGCCTACACCCTTTCCAGGAGAATCCGAGTGCCAGTTCCGGACATTGAGGGTTAATTTGCTGTTGAGTTGCGCAGAAATGGGTGTTTCTATATCACTGTTACTTAACCTCTTGACAGTTGTTGATGGCAGCCTGTGGAATTTCCAGATAGGCATCTTTAGATACCAATTGCTTAGATCAGAGTACTGCTCTGGAATATGTACCACATGGGAATATTTACTATTAAGGATAGAATAGGATAGGACAGAGGTTCTCAACCTATGGTACATGTACCCCCAGGGGTATGCGGGCCACAGGATGGGGGTACGTGAGATGCTCCCTGTTATCAGCTGATGCGATCAGCAGCTGATAAGGGCAAGTGGAAAAACAGCGAAATTGGCCCTCGTAGCTTCCCTTACCTTGTCTCTCGGCCGCCTCCATCTTGAATCTCGTGAAAATCTCGCGAAATTCAAGATGGTGGCGGCGGCCAAATCTCGTAAGGGCACATGAGGCAGTCTCATGCCTCATATGCCCTTATGAGATTTGGAGTTATAAAAACTAAATAATCATACATGATTTTAACACTTATTCATAAATCCCGGAATAATATGGCCTGAGGTTTGTCAGCCTTAGCAACGGAACTGAGATGAAATGTTGAAGAAATTCAACATTTGGCAACATTTCAGTATCCAAATTTGATCCTTGATTGTTAAACATTTTCAGATTTTGAATCCGCAATTTGAATCCAGAATTAGCCATAAGCAAATCTGGGCCAAGTCAAAATCCCCCCACCAGATTTGGCGAAGTCTTTTTTTAGTGCCCCTTTTTGCAGCCTCCGCTCAAAATGTGGCTGAAAAAGCCCTAAAGGCCGTGGTGACCCAGTGCTGGAGTTGTTGTCAGAATTATGCTGAAGCCTACAGGACTCTAAGCTTGTGTTGCCAACACTGATCTCATACAGATGCACATGTGTCTACCAATACACTTGCAAACACATGTTATATAACAAAAGTAATAGGTATTTGGACTAAGAATACAAAGATATTCCTAGGCAAATAACAGGAACATCAGCCAGGAGTTTCCTGGACTTGATTGGGTCAAGGTGTCCTTCCAGCAGTGATGTAGATCTGAGTCTATTGACTCAGACTCGAGTAGGACTGAAGTCGCATCAATGACTCAACTCGGACTTGACTCGGTGATTGTAAAAGACTCGAAAGACTCGACTCGAGCCTTTTACGACAAGTCAAATTTTATTCAGGTTTAAACCCGTTTTCTCCAGTAATTAGATAGGGACTTGCAACTTGCAACCAAAGACTCAGGACTTGGGGGCAAAGACTTGGGACTTGACTTGAGACTTGGGACTTGTCTTGAGACTTGGAGTCACAGACGTGATCCACATCCCTGCCTTCCAGGAGGGCATAAAAGCTTAACTGCACCCCAATTGGAGAAGTTCCTGAAAATACAAAAGGTATGACAGGGTTTGGGCTGCACCCATGCTTAGGTCGTTGGTGGGAGATACATCCTGGAGAAGGAGAAAAGACTGTTCAAGCGTCCTGGCCACCAGGCAGTTCAGCTTAACCCATACACGCAACTTTAATTTGAAAATAAATTTGACATACTTGTGATAATTTCTTAGATCTGATTTTCGGTTTGTGTATGGTTCAAAGGGTTCACATTGTACCTGATTTTTTTTCCAGACTGTTAAATAGATAGGAACTTGCAACTCGCAACCAAAGACTCGGGACTTGGGGGCAAAGACTTGGGACTTGGAGTCAGAGACTTGATCCACATCCCTGCCTTCCAGGAGGGCACATTGATTTCAAATAAAACATTGATGCAAGAGTAAATGTGTCAGATTTTTTTTTCAACGCTGACTTCTACATTCACCCAGGGCCCCCCAAAACTATTACAGCGCAATCCTGTGTAACCTTGCACCGGTGTAACAGTAGATGCACTGGTGTAACAGCAGATGCACCAGTGTGAGTGCAATTACACTGGCATCTACTGTTACACCGGTGCAAGGTTACACAGGAGTGCGCTGTTGGAGTAGTAAAGCTTAGCATTTCCATTTAGTTCTGGCTCTGTACTATGAAGATAAATTTGAGTGACACATTATCAAAAAGGGTTAACCTGTAAACACCAGGCGTTGAAGAGAATGTAGCATATATACACCCTCGGGACAAAAAGGGGGCAGAAAAGACAATGAAGAAAGGCAAAGCAACAGCCAGTGTCCCTGCTGTGCTCGTGCCACTGAGGCTTATTTGTTGTTATGTGTTGCAAACAAACTTCTTTGTTCCTCAAAATAAATTTGTTGAATAAATATTTTTTTTTGCACTGTACTCTTCTAGTTTTGACACTCATATTTCCCATGGGTGTATAAACGCAACATTTTGTTCCCGATGTTCTGAGGTAGGTGGGTTGGTGTTTTTTTTTTACCCTATAAGTCTCTAAGTTTATGCCTCTGGATACTGATGTCACAAAAAAACCCTATGAAATATTGAGTGAATATACCCGCGAGATAAATTAATTTACTATTGAGGAAGACTTCTGCTTGCAAACAAGATTATGCCAGGATGGGAAGTCCGAATTTGCAAGACTTTAGAGGAAGGAGACACACACACAATACTCCTGCAGTGCTACACCTTTCTGTTCTGATCAATGGCCCTTTATTAGCATGATCGTGATTAGAAGGAGCCTTGCCTAACCCAGAAGTCCTGCCTGACTCTCAGGAATGTCCGCTAAGGGAACTGAGATGGCGCAGGAAAGACTGTGCATGCTTGGAAAGTGAGGCCATTGGCAACACTTGCCACATAAAGTGAACCCTTCCTCCTCCTTTTGGATGACTCCGTGGAATTAGCAGTGAAGACTTAATAGAAGATGCAAGAAGTGGCTTGACAACTAAAGGGAAGGGTGCTATTCAGGAACATATTCCCAAGTTACATAAATGGTTGCCTTGATTGCCCTTTCGGGAGAAAGGCGGGGTAAAAATTATTTTAAATAAATAAAATAAATAAATATTTATACATGTTTTCATAATATTTATTTTATTTGTTTGTTTAAAGAATTTTTACCCTGCCTTTCTCCCGACAGGGCAATCAAGGCGGCTTACAATTAAAACATATTAAAATATACAAATATAATAAAAATTTTAAAATAAGGAAATTAAAGCAAAAACACCACTGGGTCATCTTACAATGGAGTCGTTCTTAATTCCAGGGGGAGGGAATTCCATAATTGGGGTGCCACTCTGCCGAGAAGGCCCTATTTCTTGCCGCCATCTCCCTCACCTCCGTCAATGGTGACACAGTTAACAGGGGCCCCCTGATTACCTCAGGGGATGGGTCGGATTATAAGGATGGAAACGGTCCCTCAAATACCCTGGACCAGATCAATAAAGGGTTTTAAAAGTCAAAACTAGCACTTTGAATTGTGTCCGGAAATGAACTGGCAGCCAATATAGCCGCCGAAACAATGGCCTGACTGAGTCGAACCGACAGGCCCTGGCAACCACTCGGGCAGCCGCATTCTGCACTAGTTGCAGTTTCCAAACAGTCTACAAAGTAGTCCCGCGTAGAGCGCATTGCAGTAATCTAGTCTAGATGTCACTAGGGCATGGGTCACTGTGGCCAGGTCTGCACGATCCAAGTACGGTCGCAGCTGGCACACCAGCCGAAGCTGGGCAAAAGCCCCCCTGGCCACAGCCTCCACCTGGGAATCCAGGAGCAGCTGCGCATCCAGGAGAACCCCCAAGCTGCGGACCTGCTCCTTCAGAGGGAGTATTTATTTTATTTATTTAAAGAATTTATACCCCGCCTTTCTGCCAGCAAGGGTACTCAAGGCGGCTTACGATAAAAAAATTAAAATACATATATAAATTAAAATAATTAAAAACAAACAATTAAAACAAACAACCCGTGGGTCACCTGTATTTACATTTGTTAAAAGCCATTTGTTAAAAAGCCAGCCTACCATGTCAGACATCGAATACTAACCTAAATAAAAACGTCTTAAGGCCCTGCCGAAGGGTCTCTAAAGAGGGAGCCATTCTTAATTCCAGGGGGAGGGAATGGGGGAAACAACCCCATTCAGAGCAGGGCGATGGTCCAATACCTGCTGTCTTAGTGTTATCTTGCTGATGCTTACCAAGATTTAACTCATTTGGCTAAGAGGTGTTGATAGATCCATCCTCCAGCAGGCAAATCGCAATCTATTGGTGGATCTCAAGAGTGATTTGCAATAGAGCACCATGAGTTTCTAATAGCAAGGTAAACAAAAATTACAAGTAAGAGCAAAACCACTGCCATGGCTAGATTTGTGCTAATTACTCATCTCGCAACTTGAGTGTGGTTTTTTGTTTTTGATTTTTTTTAAATACAAGTATTAGTTGATTTCCTTTGAGTTGAGTATTAGTTGATTTCCTTTGACCAGGTCTTTCTGCCATTTTCCTGACCACTGACCAGCTTTAGAGGTTTGTGTTTGAATTCTTGTAGCAACTCTTAACGTAGGTTTGTTTTGGATATGCAGGTGATCCCAGTGTCTGGCTCCTAAGTAGGGCTGCCAACTCTTCAGGGCTGGTCTGGACGAGTCTCCCATGCATCAGCGTCGAGGTCCAGGCGACGGCTGAAAGCATTCCTGGATATTTTAACAGGGTCTCCTAGACTTCATGACATTATTTTTATTTTTCATACTTTTATTCCTTTTATACCGCCCTTCCTCCAAGGAGCTCAGAGTGTTGTACATATTTCGTCCCCTCCTTTTGTCCTCACAACAGCCCTGTGAGGTTGGTGAGGCTGAGAGATAGTGACTGGCCCAAGGTCACCCAGGAAGCTTCGTGGCTGAGCGGGGATTTGAACCTGGATCTTCCAGGTCTAAGTCCAACTTCAGAACCACTACACCATCCTGGCTCTTTGAGGGGCATTTTTTTTTGGGGGGGGGAAGTCTCTAGGAATAGCTTCAGTCAGCACTGGCAACTCTATAAGGTGCAGTAGATAACTGATCCTACCCCTTTAGCTACTTTGCATCTAACTCCATGGCTGTTATTAGCCTTGATACCTAAATGGAATCTTCATGTCCAGGGCAAATGCCAACTTACCCATTTCTAGGGGACAATGAACAGTGGAATAGAGCTATTGTCTTCATGCGCTCCTGTGCATTTCCTAGAAGGTCACTGTGATCTGTCTGGTCACTGTGGAAAAGGAGTTGCTTAACTGGACGGGCCGTTACTGATCCAGCAAGGATCTTCTTAAATTGTTATGACTCCTGGGATACAGTGATGATGGAGGAGCCACAGGAGTGTGAGGCAGTTGGAAGGATCTGGTCCTGGTCCGTCAAGTGTGGTTTCTTGAAGCACAGCAGGAAGAGGTGCTGCAAGACACACATGGTGGTGGGATGAGGGAGGGCTGCTGCTCCACCATCACCCGCAGTTCAGTACAGAGTAGCCAGGGGTGCATGATCGCAACACGAAGGTTTGCTCTGTCCCTTTAAAAATACTGATGAAAGGGGAGGTGCAAGAGCCACAGCTGCTTCATTCCATGCCTTCCACAGATCTTTCTGTGCTTCCTGTAGCACACATCTGGAGTTCCACATCTGGAGATACAACAGGAAGGGAAGGGAAGTGGATGGAAGGAGTGATGTTGGGCATAAACCCTGTTAGCAAACATGGCAAAACTGAGCCCGTACAAGGCTAAAAGACTTCTGTTATCAGTCTGAAGGGAGTGACGGGTTCTCTAGTGACCTTCTGAAAATCACTTTTGGTCCACTGCCTGGCACTAGTTTTAACCAAGGAATAAGCTGACTTATTGTGGGTGGGTGAATCACCTGGGAGGTTGGTTCTGGAAATCAATTTTACAGAATTGCACAAGGGGGATTCCAGTTTCTCTTCTGAAACTGTCACATGGAAATTAACAGTGAAGAAGAGCTCGGAAAGATGAAGGGATATAAAAGGAGAGACACAGCAAGAAGGAAGGTGCACACAAGGCCATCATCTCCCAAGGATACCGAAGGTATGGACCTCACTCTCTCCTGGTGGTTCTCTTTTTGAATCGCAGTGATCTAGAAGTAGAATGTTTGTAAAAGCTGGAGACGGTTCTAGAAGGAACTTGATTTCACAGTGTATGCTTATCATAAAACATTTTAGTTAATCAAATATATAGACAGAAATCAGAGTGCTTTGCAACTGGCGGCGGCACGGCAGCCCCGTCATGCTGCAGCACAGGGGAATCTGCAGGAGGCAACTAAGCTATTGCAGGAGGCAGGCAATGGGTGGGGTGGGGTGTGGAATGGGGCAGGGAGGGGGAGGAACGGGGGAGTTTCTGGGCAGGGGGAGGGTGGGAGTCAGAATGGCGGAGAGAGGGGGAGGTTCCCGGTGGCACAAACTTGTGCCGGATCCTAACGCCATTCCCTCTCCCTTACTCTCCTCACCTGCACCAGCACAATGGCTGGTGCAGATCCACGGAGATCTGTCCGGGCAGGGGATGCTTGCCCCAGGGGAAGGGAATAAAAGTTCCCTGATCTTGAGGAGGCCAACTACCCCTCCCTCCCAAGCAGGACGCAGTGTGCGCTCTGCTGGTGCATCACCTGCGAGGGGGTAAGTTAGGATTGGGCTGCTAGCCTGCAATCTTCTACACACAGTCCTGGGAGGAGAAAACCCCACTGAGGACAACACTGCCTTCTTTGTATTGAATCCAGTCACAGGGGGAGCGACTGCTGATCCTCACCGTCACTTCCGTTTCACAGGTTTTTCCCCAAATCCAATCCGGCAGAAAATGGGTCTTGGCATTTTGCTGAAAGGAAATGTTGCTCTAACCCTGCTTGTGACGCTCCTCAGTCTTCAGGGTAAGTACTTTATGTTTTGTTCCTGCTGTTACTTCTTCCCTGCCGTCAGGGCTCTTTCTTGCATGCCACAAACACCAAGATGCTATTCATTTGCTGAGCAGGAACCAGGCGTTTCCCCTTTGCTTCTGCTGTAAGGATATTACGGTACATTTTACCAGCACTCCAACAACAATATTGTTTTTTTTGCTGGGAAAATGGGGTTCTTTGTGTTTACTTGGCATCCTGTTGGCTCCTCCTACTGGAGCCAAATGCAAAAAGGTTGTTTGGAGCGCAAAGCCACATGCTTAGTGGGGTGGAGCCGAGCCAATAACTTCTTGCACCCCATGACCACATACTGGGATCAACAGCATACATAAGACTTCAGTTTATTGGAGACAGATAAGAACAAATAAATAAATAAGAGTGATTTACAAACGTCAGGCATGGGTCGCAACTCAGTTCTAAAGTTAAGCTATTTTCACAGCGTCACAGGTCTTTTCGGAGAAGAATTGTACACAAAATGCAATCCGGAGTTGCCCAGGAAAATGTACTCCTTGCATGTCAGCGAAGGACAGCAGAACAGGTAAGCCCAGCTATTTCCATTACTAAACAGTTAGTGTTCCATCCAGTTTAGTAGTTCCATCACTAAACATTAGATCTGGCAGCATAAGGTCCTTTATGGTTGCTGCAAAATGCCGCATGCCATTCGGGACTCACAAAGAAAACACCCGCAGTTGCTCAAAGGTGCTTCTCTAGTCACCTAGCAGGGATGGAGTTGAAGCTGGCTGCCTTGTCTCCCAATTCCGTCTTCTTCAGCTGCTAACTCTACAATATCTGCTCAGTCCACATTTTGAGACCCTACCAAGATGTTACAAGAGTCCGGGAGAGTTGGCCTTGCTCTGTATCTCCTTTTGGTTCTTCATAGTGATATCTAATTTTACACTGAGGATGCCATGATGCCCTTGTGATGGCCACTTTCCACCCCTGCTGCCACCAGCTGATGATCAGAAGTGGAGATGGGGAAACTTACAGCATGATATCACCTCGTGTGTTCTCTCCCCCCCCCCCACAAAGGGAAAGAAAGAGACCCCAAATGCTGGCATCCTTGTGTCTCTTGTAGTTCGATCCTTAATGTGGTCGTTTGGTCAGGGCAAATACTGTATATACTTCCATGATGTTTGGGGGTCAGGCTGAAGGTTGTAAATTGGGAGTTGAAAAGCTGGTGATTTAAACCAGTGATACTGTTATAACCTTATTGGCTGCAAGTGCAAGCGACCACTTTTCACGTAATTCCCACTCTCAGTTCCCTTTCATTCATTGGATGGAGATGTGGGATGGTTTCTGTTCTGCAATTGTTAGGTTAGTGGACCACCACTAAATGTCTGGGTATATACGCATCCACTATGGTTCTGATCTTCTCTCTCTCTCTCTCTCTCTCTCTCTCTCTCTCTCTCTCTCTCTCTCTCTCTCTCTCTCTCTCTCTCTCTCTCTCATGCAGCCAACCTGACCCTGGATCCCGCCACAAATTATCCTCATCTCTACATCTCTGCTGATCTGAAAAGCGTGAGATGGAAAGCCAGGAAGCAACATTTGAGCAGCGGTACCCTGAGGTTCAACGTTTTGCCCAGTGTTCTGAGCAACGAAAGCTTCGTCTCGGGGAAAATGTGCTGGGAAGTTGAAGTGTTGAATGGGGGAACTTGGTGGGGTGTGGGAGTTGCCAAGGAGTCTGCCAACAGAAATGGGCCAATTTTCCTTGCACCTGACGGAGGGTACTGGGGTGTACAGCTTATTAAAGGACAGTACCAATCAATCACTAATCCCAGAACGAATTTGACCTTGTGCCACAACCCCACTAGGATACGGGTTTCTCTGGACTATTCAGAGGGGCAAATAGCGTTTTTTGATGGCGATACCGACGCCGAGCTCTTCAGTTTTCCAAAAACAAATTTTGGTGGAGAGAAGCTCCGTGCTTGGTTCTTGATCGATGGATTTAATGGTGAGCTAAGAGTCTATCCGTGAGATCAGAGAGCATTCTGTTCCTTGAAGATCAGTCTCTATGGCTGTGGAGGACTCTGAGCAAAAAGCCATATTTCCCATGTAGAAATATTCTTCACATCCCAGTCTCTCCACCACCATCATGACAGAGATACCAAGGAGGTGACTTTCTGGGGTATTCTGGGGTATTCCTGCCTAGTCATCTTAGTGGGTATTCCTGCCTAGTGTAGGAAGGCCATCTTGAAAATATACTGCTTCTGCTGTTGTTGTGTCATACTTGAATAAATGTGTGGATTTTCTCCTAATGGGCATTTGCATTTGATGTCAAAAGGACATGCTCAAAGGAAGTGGCTCCTATTAACAAATAAAAAGAAATAGAAATGCATTCCTCTCTCCTTCTAAGGTTCTCTTCTTTGTGCTCTCTTAAACAAAATAACCCTTCTAGAAACATGTTCTTATACATAGCATTTATTTATTGGGAATTATATATGAAAACTATATAGCAGAGTTCATAAAAATTGTAGGAAGCTTCGGTCCATTCAAAGAAATGCAAAAGTCATGATCTGATCAGAGTCAGCCTTACCATGAAGCAACCTGAAATGGTCACATAGAGGAGAAAAGTTGGAGCTGACAAGCCCCAGCCTGTCTGTCTCCCACCTTCACCAGCCTTCCAGCGGGTCCTCCAATAGCCTTCGGGGTCACTGCTGGAGTGAGAAGGGGGAAGAAACGTTTTTAAAAGCTTCTGTGGCTCCAGATCACTGCTCACCACTTGCTTGCTCATTCGCCTTCCCCTCTTAGCCACCAGGGGGCGGGCAGGCGGTCTCACATGTACATGCACTCACAAGAGCGGCAATTGGGGGGGGGATTCTGATGGTGGGGAGCCACAGGCCATCCTTGGATCTGATCATACTGTTATTAGGACATGAAACTGGAGTTCTTATGCTGCCGAAACGAATGTCTAGTGATGGAACTACTAATCTGGATGGAACGCTAATAGGACATGAATTGGAGTTCTCCAGGAACCAAAGAAACAATCACGGTGATTCCCCATTTTTAGGAAACAGAGAACCTAGCGATGACTGTGTTCCATCTCTAGCCCTAATTGAACCATACAGGCAAAGCTGGATATTGATATGATGAGATCAATCAGTTGCTTTCCTAATGTAGTGTATAAAGATTACCATGTTTCTCTTTAATTTAGCTCTCTGCTTTACAAGTTTGCTTCAATTGACCTTGGAGAAGGGACATACTGAATGCAAGATTTTATGGTATTTAAAAAACCAAAGAAGCACAACAGCCAATATTTTTTCTTTGTTCCAAAACCCTGGTAAGCAGGGCCTCTGAGAGGAATTTTATCAGGGGGTACAAAGTTTCTTTTGGGCCCCTTCCCACAGGGGGAGGGGAGCAAACTCCCCCTACTGGTTGAGGCCAACATGTACACCCACTTACTGTCTGTTTACGCTGCGTGGATCAGATCAAATGCTATCATCACTCTTCCAATGAATGTAGTCCTTACAATAACCCTGTAAGGTAAATATTATTAGCTCCATGTTATAGCTGATGCTGTGAGTCAGATAGCAATGACTAAGGCTCATTGTAAAAGTGAGTTTTGTAAAAGTGAGTTTTGGACCAGGGAAGTCTCGATTTGCAGCTCAGCTGCTTAGCTGTCAAACTGCACCAGCTCTTTATTCATCTCCATAATGGCACACCTTACATTTCACTGCAGCCATGCATTCCAGATTTCAAAGATTCAATATGCAAGATTGCATGACTGTAGCATTCTGTGCCAGAGACCCACACAGAGCATGTTAACATAGTCCAGTTTGGGTGTGATCAATACATGTGGCCAGATTTGCCTTCTCCAGGACAACTGGTGAACAAGCTGAACTTGTGGGAAAAGTACATTTCACCACTGCCACACAACCTGACCCTACAGAAGAAGTGACGGGTCCGAGGGTGCTCCCAAGCTGCAAAGCAGATGTTTCAAAGGGAACACACTCCATCCAGAACAGACTGAGTAATACCCATCCTCGGATTGGCTTTTCTGCTGATCATCGATATTTTTAACTCATCTGGATTAACCCTGTGCTTCCAAACCCCCAAATGCCCATCACAGCATCCAGACACCAATTAAGAGATTCCACCACAGATACTTGGAAACTGAAGGAGAGATAGAGTTGGGAGCCATCTGCATATTGGTGGCACTGGGTCTTTGTGATCTTCCTGTGCTCTTTGTCTTCAATTCTGCTGCTTCCTGGGTTTGCAAAATCGATTATCCAAACTCGATTTTTCTGTTTGTCAACTACTTTTATATCTGGCTTATTATTATGGTTCTTATGCTACTAAGCTAGACATAACACTATTTGGCTTATTATTATTATTATTATTATTATTATTATTATTATTATTATTATTATTATTATTATTATTATTATTATTATTAACAACAACAACAACAACAACAACAACAACAACAACAGCCCAATCCTACCTCAGTTCCCCCGCAACGATGCAGTGGCGCTAGCATGGGCTATGCTGCATCCTGTGGGAGAATTTAGCAGGCGGGAGGTCTCCTCGAGGTAAAGGAGCATTTGTCGCCTTGCCCTGGGGAAAGACCCAGCCCACACAATGGGTCTACTTGGTCCCACGCCAGTTATATGGCTGGCGCAAGTCTGCGTGCCCCCATGTCGGCAGATCGGGCCCGGGAAGGAGGATAGGATATGGCGTGTGTGCTGGCTTCGCTGATCCCGCCCCCTGAACCCAATCCACCCTCCCCATTCTGCCCCTACATGCCTTCCCCTCACCCTCCACCGTACCACTCAGTATGGACCTTACCTGTGCCGCTCCTTGTGCTGGCACTGGGGGGAAGGTTCTAGGCTTCTCGCTGGCGCTGCCTTCTGGCACACTGTTGCAATGTGCTTTACGGCATGTTTGCGACAGTCTGCACTGGCGGAGCACATGCTCCGCTGCTGGAAAGGTGCAATGGGACTATGCCATAAAAATATTTAGATACCACTTTTCAATAAAAAGTCAGAAAACGGTTTACGGAGAAAATCAAATAATGCAGTGGCTCCCTGTCCCAAAATGGCTTACAGTCTAAAAAGCAGCAATAGCCACTATGGCCAGGATGGTGTAGTGGTTTGGGAGTTGGACTTAGACCTGGAAGATCCAGGTTCAAATCCCTGCTCAGCCACAAAGCTTCCTGGGTGACCTTGGGCCAGTCACTATCTCTCAGCCCCACCTACCTCACAGGGTTGTTGTGAGGACAAAAAGGAGGGGAGGAAATATGTACACCACTCTGAGCTCCTTGGAGGAAGGGTGGCATAAAAATGTGAAAAATAAATAAAATAATAGAAAAGACATTGTGCGGGAGTGAAGAGGGATGGACAGCTTCTCTCCCACTGCTAAATATAAGACAAGCCCCACTTGAAAAAGAGCCCGGCCTCTTTGCCTACATAAAACTTGCCTACTGATTCCAAGTTTTGGACAGAGTGGAACTGACTTCACAGCTTGGGAGGTTGCTTCTGTAACAGCAATTAACATAATTGCGACAGCCAGCCTTTTGGTTTTAAGAACTTCCAGGAACTGCCAGTTCCTCCTACTGCTACTTTAAGTACGTACCACACTTAAGTTGAGACATTGAAAAAGATCTCTGAAAGATGGAGGACGATGATGGATATATGCATTTAGACCTGTCAAAAAGAGAAGTACACCAAAGACCACCTCACCAAGAGACCAAAGGTATGGACTTCAAGGGTGTCCTTTTTCATTTGTTTGTAAATAAGACAACTGCAGTAACTTAAAACGAGGAACTTCTGAAAAGAAACCTGTAGACAGGATCTTGACTTAATGATGAACCTTGATCATAGGATTCCTTTTTCCGTTCAATGAAAACAGGCAGAAATGTCAATGCGCTTTGCATTTGGTGGGTGTGTAAAATCATCTTTCTGAGATGGGGTTGCCATCTCCTTAGGTAGAGTGATAATGGTCCCCCAATTCAGTTATAGTGAACCAGGAGCAGGTTCTGTCAAATGTAGCAGGACTAATTTCATTGCAACTAACTTGTTTCACCATCAGTTTCAGTGAGACTGACAGCGCAATCCTAGCCAACTTTCCAGCGCTGATGCAACCGCAATGCTGTTCCGAGATAAAGGAACAGATGTTCCCTTACCTTGAGGAGGCCTCCGTGACTGCCAGGATGTAGCGTGTGCCCCGTTGGCACAGCTGCATCGGCCCTGGAAAGTTGGTTAGGATTGGGCTGCCAGTCATTAATAATGAACTTTAAAACACTGTAATTGAAAAATTAGGGCCAAATCACACATGACCAGAAATGTGTTACATGTCCCTTTGTTTATTTTATTTTTTTTCAAAATAGCAGGCTAGTGGAGTCAAAAGAGTGTGAAACTGCAGCAGGGAAGTAGGGGGTCCGGCCCGAGTAGGAGTCGCTGCGGAGCTCGGAGCCTCGGACGACTAGTCTCGGATGGAAGTGTGCCTCTCTCTGGGGAGGCGCCTAGAGAGGCACACTTCCTCTTCCATCCGAGACGAGTCCGAGGCTCCGTCACCCTCCGGAGGCTCTCCGAGGCCAGGAGAAGGCCTCAGAGCGACCGCCCTATCCAGCGGTCCGAGGCCTTCTGAAGGCCCAATGCGCCAAGCGTCTTTTATAGTTTTTTTTGCGCATGCGTAGAAAGTTTCTGAGGACAAACGGGCAGCCCTTGGGTGATGCGGAGGAGGAGGGGGTGTGCCCGGGGGGTCACTAGGGTGATGCGCGATGTCGTCCTAGGGCGGGGGGTGATGCCCCCTGCTACAGGGTGGTGCGCCCCCTAGTGACACACGGCACCCCCTTAGAAATCGCCTTCGGCGGCGCCGGGGAGCTAAAAGGGGGCGAAAGGGAGGGGGCGCCAATTCGAGGATGGTGCCCCCTATAGAGTTAGCGCTAGCGACGCCACTGAAACTTTCTAGTTATTCTGTTAAGTTCTCTGGTCAACTTGGTGCCTGACAATAATTCTAATTATTTAGCATTGTTTATAAGAGCATTCTTGTGTCCAGAGTGCTTCAGGCCTGTGTCTGCATGACAGTTCTGTGGGAGATAAAGTACATTTTGCCTTGGATTATTCCTTGTAAAATAGTGTTTTACTATAGTGTTTTACTATAGTGTTTTACTGTTTTACTACATTGGGCTATAGCTTGAAAATGCTGAGACCTTTTCTGAGAAGGTCCTGCCCCAGTTCACCGACTGACCGCACCTTCAATTTCACTTTGAGAATGCAGGGGGCTCTGAGGAACAGGTAAGAAGGGCAGCACTTGGCTTGCCAAACCTTGAGCACCAGGAAGTCTTCTGCTGATCCTGGACCCCCCTTCACACACATGTGCGCACACAGCCCTCCCCTTACCCACAGAGCTCCTTGACTAGTTGGAGCACATTTGGGGGCTTGTAGTTAAACTCCTTAATCACTAGCTGCAAATCAAAATGACCCCCGCCTAACGCAAAAGCCAGCAAGAGCTGCCTATGTGATTATGAAGGGGCTACTGCTCAACTTTCCCTTCTCCTTCCATTCCACAGATCCTTCCTCAAATCTTCTCTGGTGGAAAATCAGCCTAGGTGTTGCGCTGGCAGGAATTGTTGCTCTGACCATAGTTGTGATTTTTCTTAGTCTCCCAAGTAAGTAATCACTATTGCGTTTCTTCGACTTTGTTAAGTATTTTCCTGACAGAACTTTTCTCGTGCAATAAATGTCCGTTTCTTTTGCTATGCAATTGGCATAATGAACATTTTTTTGCTGAAAAGCAGTATATCAACATTCTTCATAACCTTGCCCAGTTACTGTCAACTGCTGATAAGAAACCACATTTCCCTCTTGCATCTGAGACAGGGCTACTAAGGATTCCCAACATTCAAAAAAATTATATTTGGTTCCTTGAAAAAGATATTCTTCCCACGACCCAGTTAGAAGACATGGTGTCCTCCTTGCTAAGGAACCCTTAGCTTTGCTGCACATGTTCTAACCTACATTGTCTTCCAAGGTTTCCAGGGTTCTTCTGAAAGGATGGAGACGGACCCACCACATCCAGTGCTGGTCCCAGCAGATTTCTGTGGCTCGAAGAACTGCAGCATGCTGGATTCTTTCAATAAAATCCCCAAACGCAATTCATGCATACCGAGTGATTATGCCTCATGTTTACGTGAGTTGTTTGTTATATGAGATGGAGAGATTATTCTGGGCTGTGGAGCCAACAAGCCAGAGCATGTCTGCTCGTGTTCAAAGCTGACTCTGCCATTAGTCAAAGCGAAACTGTCTGCCACAGGTGACGGTTATGGGGGTGCCACTGAATGGCAGCAAATTATCACAATGATTCAATTTACGGTTATATTGCTTAGCCTAATAGCAGGCAACGTTTGGATTTTCTACCCCATGCACCAAACTGGAATAAGTTATCGCTGTTCATGCTCACTGGTAACTAGAATGCCTAGAATTTCTCTCTCTCTTTAAACTAGTCAGTGGGGGGCATGATCAGAAGTGAAACCCTGGAGGGGGTAAAGTCAGAGGCGGAACGCGCCTCGCGGGCCCCCGGAGCAAGGGGGCGGGGCCAGCGTCGCGACGCGCCCTCGCGTCACGTAGACGCGCCCCCCGCCCATTTTGCTCCTATTTCGGAGCCAAACGGCTCCAGGGAGGGAGGGCGGGCCCAACGACGATCGCGTTTTTTCTCTCCGTCGCTCCGTAAGTTCCCCGCCCTCCCCCACACGAGCGCCTGGAGCAGGAGCTCTATCCGCTCCGCCGTAGTTACGGCGCTGGGTAAAGTCCTAAAAGCTCCCCACCAGGTTCACTCCATTCTGTGGTTCCCAGACCTGATCCTCCTACCCAGGCCCACATGGAGTTGCACCAGCGAAATCACTGGCGCAGGTCCAGGTAGGCCCATCCAGACCTTGGGGGCTTACCCCTGGGTAAATAAACAAATGTTCCCTTGCCCGGAAGAGACATCCAGGACTGCCCCCCCCCCAGGATGCAGTGTGTGCTCGGGCGGTGCGACTGCATCAGCAGGCGGGTTGAGGGTAGGATCGGGCTGTGAGCCAAATTTTGTTCTCAAAGCCAAATTTAAAAAACACAATATGAACACTGAGATTGAGATGTTGAGAGCTTGCCATAATTTAAATCTATGTATGGCATTGTATAATTTCTGCTTTAATCTTCCTTCTTTCACATAGCCAATTCTGAGGTCTGCATAAGCCTGCCAAAGTCCATTGCTGCAGTAGTCAATCAAATGGCAGTCATTCCTGTTGACGTTGAAGTCCCAAAGTCTGACTGGGAGTTCATTGAGATCCAGTGGCATCACACCCAAGGAACTCCAACCGACTTCATTCTGAAATTTGATCTGAGGTCTTGCAATCTAAGCAAGAGCCCACAACGATGGTGGCAGCGTGAATGTTACGTCTTTGTAGAGGTGACGCCAACACATCGGTGGAAGACGTCCGTCACCATGAATGCTTGGCTGGTCCTCTGGAACGTGCAGGCAAAGGATGCTGGGAGATACCAAGTCACTGCGAGATCTAACAATGTGAAAGATGCTTGTAGTTTTGTGGAACTGTCAGTGACTGAAGGTAAGA
This sequence comes from Plestiodon gilberti rubricaudatus, assembly GCA_026170595.1. NCBI lineage: Eukaryota > Metazoa > Chordata > Lepidosauria > Squamata > Scincidae > Plestiodon > Plestiodon gilberti. The sequence continues at coordinate 250,638,437 of JANXHW010000002.1, forward strand.
GAGGCCAAACAGGGTCATCTGGAAGGGTTGCATTGTAGAGCCAGTTATGGCATAGTCAGACATGTCTCTAGGTCTGCAAAATTGCCCAGTGGAAGGTTTTTTTCTCTTTATCACGTGGGTGGGTGCAATCAGGAGAAAAACCATGGAGGGCACAGCAGTGGCATCATTAGGAGAGGGGGGACCGCCCCGGGAGACACCCTCGGGGGGGGGGGGAGTTGACACCACTAGTGGCCAAAATTGTGAAAACTTTGTATTTATGAATAATACCGTCATGTTATATAACATTCAACGTGTACATTCATGCTGAATGCAGTGAAACAAACTGTTTTGGATTATCTGTATTATATCAAAGGATATGGCCAAATTACCAAAAATAATAAAACACAACTGCCTTATGTAACAAAACGTGGATTTCCTTAGCCAAGTTGGTTACTGACTTGTTGGGTTACCTGTACTGTATTAAAATAAATAAAATTAATTGGGGTGACACCATGAGTTACTGGACCGGGTGACACCAACCCTAGTGACACCACTAACCAGGAGTAATCTGTAGAAATACATAGTCCTGTCTGATGGGCATCTTTTGTAGAACCCAGATCAGCCCCCAACCTTGTTTCTCCCTATTCACCTCTGGGGTCCATCATGGAGGTGATGCGCTGAGCTGTCGCACTGCGCCGTGACGCAAACCCTAGGACAGAGGACTGTGCCTCTGGGACACAGTCCTTAAGGCCCCCAACACCCTGCCATAGTTTTGCTCTGCTTCGCAGCCTCCACTGGCCACTATTTCAAAAATCAGCTACCTACCCACCAGGCCACTTTGTATCTGGAAAGGCAAATATCTGACGTGGCCCTTTCAGCAGAATCAAACTGTAAAGATTGTTCTGGGCTGTACCAGTGCGGACTGCAGCATAAAGGCTGGATTTCTAAATGTTCCTCCATTTGGCAGGCAGGGAGACTCTCTGCACAGAGATAATTAGAAAATAGCAGCAAATGTCAGCTTTCACTTTTGAAAAGGGGGGTGGAGCTGAGCTATTGCTCTTTGTCCTAGTCGCCCTTTCTGCAACCTGAAATAAAGCTGTTTTCGTCAAAGCCTGTATCACTGTAACCTGGATTTTCCAAAGCTGACTAGAAGAATGTTTTACCCACCACAATCATTCTGAGAAATGTTGCTGGTTTTCTAGAAACTCTGCCGCTCCATTGACTCTCCCTTCTTCTTGGTAGTGTCTCATATGCCCAGCGCATGATGTGATTTCATCATTCCATGCACCCCGCCACTCCCACGTACCCCCCCCGCCTTCCAACGTGAGGTCAGGATGGGGAGACGCTCAGACGCGACAACATAATGTTGCATCACTTGTTCTTATAGTAGATGTTCTAAGAAAAGGAGGCTGTCTCCATGTCTCAGGGATTCTCCCAAAATGTCTGAAATATTTTGCCCTAAGAGGAACTTTGCCAACTTGTCTCCAATATCACTTTGGGCACAGCTGAGTCACTGGTTTCATTTCAGTCCTAAGACAATCAAATGAGTATTTTTGTTCCTCTTTCCTCCATGCGTTCCATCCCGCTCTGTTCTTCCATTCCCATCTCCTTACAGCACAAGCCTATGCATGTCTACTCAAAAGTAAGTCCCATTGTGTCCAGTGCAGTTTACTCCCAGGAAAGTGTGCATAGGATTACAGCCTCAATGACCCAGCCCACATTTCTCCCTTTCACTATTTGATAGGAGATGGTAAAGAAAGAAGTCCATTTTAGTACTGAAGACTGCCACGGTCAAGCAATTGCTCTGGCTGTTGATGGGAGAGGTGAGTGTGTTTAAGTTGTCACCGCTTCTGGAATGAGTTGGTTTGCTTCTCTATTTCTCCTCTTTCCATTATTATTATTATTATTATTATTATTATTATTATTATTATTATTATTATTATTATTATTATTATTATTATTGATAACAACAACAACAACAACAACAACAACAGTATTTATATACCGCTTTTCAACAAAAAGTTCACAAAGCGGTTTACAGACAAAATCAAATGAATAAATGGCTTTTTATCCCAGGTCCTCTACTACATTTGTTATATTTCAAACCCTGTACTATAAATCAAAATACTGTAGATAAGCTGCCTACTCCACAATCCCCTTAAAGTGAAATATTTAGGTTTAAGCCTTTTTAGCCTTCTGGGAGTCATTGGGATGACATTAAATTTCTTGGGCTTAGCAACAAGTTTTGGGTTCTTGGGTGAACCCATTTGAATATCCTACTGCAGAGAAGCCAGAATGTGAGCCAGAACTTCTTTTGATGGTCTCACTGCAGTAGCTATGATAACTAAAGAGGCAAGGTGTGGTGTTCCATTATGGCTGATTCACACTACACTTTTCCAGGTGCGGATGCCCCTGCCCCAGCGCGCAGAGCTGGCCGGAAGTCCTCCTGCTGTCCCACCTTCTTATGAAGGTGATTGGAGGTAGTTCTGATTGGCATGCAGCCACTCTCCCCCCTCTCATCCGATTGGTAGGCTGCAGTAGCTCCGCGAACCCGGCCAGCTCCACGAAGCTGGCCCCCGGATGAGATGAGGGGAGGCCATTTTTCCAGCTTATGCATTATGCTTATGCAGCTGCTCCGCAAGCTTCCGAAATGCTGTCAAAGATCCGTAACGCGCCTGGATTCCTGTAGTGTGAATCAGCCTTTAGTGTTTCCAGGAGTGGAAACTGCTGCAAAAAATAATAAATAAACAAATCCAAGGATGCTCCTGATTTGTGCAGAGAACCCTCACTCAACTCAAAAGGCTTCCAGATGCTCACAATCTTCCATGTGTATTGGGTATGAAACAGCACCACCAAGTGGCTGTAGTGAGACGTTCACCTTCATTCCTTCTTATGGTCATATCTTGCTCACAGGTTTTGGCCGCAGATCTTTGTAATGCATGGATAGGAGCAAGAAGAACCAATATACAGTATAACAGTGGTGGATGATGAGTTTGAAGACTAGAGCTCAAGACCCATCTCTTTCAGAAGATCTTCATGTGGCCAAGTCTCCATCTCTTCAAGCACCTACTAAACGAGAAGCAGTAAGAATCTCCCTCATGTGGTTACTACTGGGTTATGAAGGCAAAACGCAACTGACACTGTAAAGCACTTTGACTAGCAGTAGAAAAAAGACCCAGATCAAAGAGAGAAATATTTATTTTTGTATAAACCTTGGAAACCATGATTCATTCTAATGCACATCCTGTGTTGTCTTTTGCTCTCCGTCTCCGGTCTCTCTTAGGAGGAGAGATACTTCATTTCTGAAATAAGTTTTGTTTATAAACAGCCAACTGAGCAGACATTTTACGGGGGTGGAGAAACAAACACACAAAAAGGGCGTGTTTCCAATTCCATATGCTGCTGCTTCCCGACACGAGAACCTATAGCATCACTTATACTACATTTGTGATACAACAATTATATATAAGGATTGTAGCTTCTGCGTGATTTGCTTGCATGGAAATGTCTCACCTCTTAGAGAAGTGGGATGCAAGCACACACCTACAGTGAGTTTTTTCCTTTGTAGGTAGGCTGATCACTGCTTGTGGGAGAGTGCCTGGAGTTGGTCTCCCTCCAAACAGCTGATCAGCATTGTCAGAGAAGACATGCTGATCATCTCCTTTGGAGGAGGGGAGGACAGGGGGCACGCAAGACTGTATACACGCAGCCTGATGAGCTGAGGATCTTTGGATCTGGTTCCAACCCTTCACTGATAGAAGTGGAGCTTTCTGCCATGATGATGTCTTCTAGGCATGCAGAATCAGATCCTGTTCCTATATACTCATGACTTTTGTGATAGTAAAGTCACTGACAGCCCAATCCTATCCCCACCAGCCCAGAGCATATAGTGCAGCTAACAGAGCACACACTGCATTCTATGAAGGGGGGGGGGGAGAACCAGACAGCCCAGGAGAGGTAAGTAAAAAAGTGTTTTACTTACCTCTTCATAGACCACCTGGTCCTCAGTGTATCTCCTCAGACCTACACCAGTCATTTTCTTGCGTAAGCCCAAGAGGAGTCAGGGGCGGGTCCAGGCAAGGAAGGGGGCATAGGATCTCCGCATGTGCTGCCACCACCAAAATCCTCCCCCTCCCACCTCCAAACCACCCCCTGCCTAGACAGATCCTCCCCCTGCCTACCCACCCACCCAGTGGCGTCGCTTAGGTAGGGGCGGGGCTGTAAGTATCGCTCCGTCGTCGTCTCTTTACCGAGCGAGCAGGAGGCAGCCCCGCCCCCTCACTGTCGGAGCCAGTCCCCTGCGGAGAAAGCAGCAGGCAGGGTCGCTTGCCTGCTGCTTTCTCTGCACGGGAAAGGCTCCGACAGTGAGGGGGCGGGGCTGCCTCCTGCTCGCTCGGTAAAGAGACGACGACGGAGCGATACTTACAGCCCCGCCCCTACCGAAGTGATGCCACTGCACCCATCTCACACACTGTACCTGCTCCAGTTGGTATCCAGGATCTGCTAGCAGCAGGCATTTGGGGCATCCAGCCATTTGCACCAGCGGCTCCAGAGTACATGACAACGGCACGGATTTCACACCACCATAATAAGACTTATGGTAGCAGATCACAAGCTCCGCTGCCATCGGACCTGCATAGGATTGGGCCGTGAGTTTCTATTTCTCATCATAGTCCAACCCCCTGCTCAGTGCCAATCCTTGTTTGGATTCCATGACATGACAAATGGTTAAGACGCTGAACTGCAGACCAGGAGGTAAGCAGGACAGCAGTTCGAGACCCGAGTGCCGCATGACCATGTGAGCGACCATCTTTGGCTCCAGCTCCTGCCAACCTAGCAGTTCGAAAGCAAGAAATTGCAAGTAGATTAAAAGGTACTGCCTCAGCTGGAAGGTAACATTGTTCTGTGTGCCTTGGCGTTGAGTCATGCTGGCCACATGACCATGGAAGCATCTTTGGATGTCGCTGGCTCTTCGGCTTTGAAACAGAGATGAAAACCACCCCTAGAGTCGGTAACGACTGACTTTCGAGTAAGGGGAACTTTTATCATTACCTTTATATAGGTAAAGGTATCCCTTGACATTTATGTCCAGTCGTGTCCGACTCTTGGGTGCGGTGCTCATCCCCATTATGAAGCCGAAGAGCCAGCTCTGTCTGAAGATGCTTCCATGGTCATGTGGCCGGCATGACTCTCCTTGCCGCAGCATGTAGTGTGCAGCTGGACATGGAACGCTGTTACCTTCCCACAAGCGGTACCTATTTATCTACTCGCATTAGCATACTTTTGAACTGCTAGGTTGGCAGGAGCTGGGCCGAGCAGCGAGAGCTCACCCCGTCACATGGATTCGAACTGCCGACCTTTTGATCAACAGCTCATGGTTCAGTGGTGTAACCCACTGCGCCACCCCACGGCTCATATTTGTACATACATACATACATACATACATACATACATACATACATACATACATACATACATACATAGTAAAGGTAAAGGTATCCCCTGAGGGTGTGGTGCTCATCTCCATTTCAAAGCCGAAGAGCCAGCGTTGTCCGAAGACGCCTCCGTGGTCATGTGGCTGGCATGACTCTCCTTGCTGCAGAGTGTAGCGTGCAGCTGGAACACGGAGCGCTGTTTACCTTCCCATGCTTTGTTTACCTTTCCCATGCTGTTTACCTTGACATGCTTTGGAACTGCTAGGTTGGCTGGAGCTGGCCAAGCAACGAGCGCTCATCCCGTCGCGGGAATCGAACTGCCGACCTTTCGATTGACAGCTCATGGTTCAGCGGTTTAACCCGCTACGCCACCCACATACATACATACATACATACATACATACATACATACATACATACATACATACATACATACGCGCTGCGGCAAGGAGAGTCATGCCGGCCACATGACCACGGAGGCGTCTTCGGACAACGCTGGCTCTTCGGCTTTGAAATGGAGATGAGCACCACACCCTAGAGTCGGACACGACTGGACTTAATTGTCAGGGGTCACCTGTACATACATACATACATACATACATACATACATACATACATACATACATACATACATACATACATACATACATACACAAGAAATCAATGATTTTTTTCCCACTGTGAAACTATACGTGCTTAACTCTTTCGAACTGCTGTGCTTACTACAAAATTGTTTCCAACTGACTGTGCTTTGCATAGCACTGAGCTCCTGTGAAATGAAATGCATTCAATTATCTTTCCCTCTGGAGAATCACTTTGCTTTGGACCTCATCGTCTCAAATTAAACCTCCCCAAGAAACAGTCAGAGCTGCCAGTCAACATGTGACGTGATGTTTTTCTCGTTCATGCAGCCGTCCCTCCCTCGCCATCAAAAGCCCCAGGGAAACCACTGTGCCCACAATCAGGCCTGTAGTTGCGTATTATTTTCCTTCTTTCAGAAAGCTAATTTCTTACTAATTGTTGTTATCAATCCCTTTCTTGCCCCTGGCAATGAGAGTCAGAGCACGAAGACTAAGCCAGGCCGATCTCGTAGCCTGGACGTGTCGGGGCGAATGCCTTCCAGTGCCTCAGGGAGTCCCTCCTCAGCTGTGCTGCTAACCTAACAAGCACAGTTGCTCACTCTCTGAGTCTGCTGTTTCTCCCTTCCAGATGGCTTCCTGGCAAAGATTAGATGGCTGCCAGGGGGGAAATCCTTAGACTTGTAGCATGCACATGGTCATGCAAAACATTCCCACCCAATCATTTTCCATGGTCTTCATTCATGTTACATAAGAACATAAGAAGAGCCCTGCTGGATCAGGCCAAAGGCCCGTCTAGTCCAGCTTCCTGTATCTCACAGTGGCCCCACCAGATGCCTCAGGGAGCACACAAGACAACAAGATAACCTATTTCCTGTCGTCACTCTCTTGCATCTGGCACTGATATAGCCTACTACTAAAACCAGGAGGTTGCATATCCCATCATGGCTTGTAACCTGTGATGGACCTTTCCTCCGTAAATCTGTCCAATCCCCTTTGAAAGGTATCTAGGCCAGGTGCCATCACCACATCCTGTGGCAATTAACTATGCCTGTCCCCTGCCATGCCTGGAATTAGATACAGACAGGGGAAGGGAGACAACAATTCAAGGAAACTGTCATGAACGTGGAATCAGCCTTACTTAAGGGGATTGTGAAGACTTGTTCTATCAAAGCACAGTGCTATCTTGAACACACACACACACACACACACACACACACACACACACACACACACACACACACACACCTTTCACCACAAAGTCACAGGTGACAAAAATCGAAGGAGGCATTTAGATGGTTTTACAGGAAAGGGAAACTGTGGCTGCAAAACCTACTCTGGTGTGGAAGCTCCCAGTCATGGGGGGGGGGGGCATAGGCTGCGGTGGCCATTATTTACTAGAGTTAAATTGACACCTTTTTGGCCTCAGTCAGATAAATGTACTGTACATATTGCAGCACTCTCCAGCAGAAATACACAGCCTTCAGAGAAATATATGAGCTAAACTTATTTATTAAAAATTCTATTCTACCTGTAGAATTCAAATTTCTCATGGTGACTTGCAAGTGCACAAGTAAGAATGTTAAAATACAAACTGTAAAAACAAGAGTTAAAATGAGTGGTCCCCCTCCTCCACCCCCCACAACTTTGCCACTATTTTCTTGGGTGGCAAAATGGGTGGAGGAGCTTTGTAAGTTTTGACACTGACAGCGCAATCCTGTGCAAACGTCTGGCGGCTGAGCGAGTGCTCTGTCGCTGGAAGCCATAGCAAATGTGCCGTAAAGCATGTTCACGATGACTCGGGAGTAAGGGCGGCTAGCGTGGAGGCCGGCCGCCCTTACTCCGCCGCCGGATAGCCCCTTCGGCCACCGGAGGAGGTAAGTAATCCCCCGGCGGGTGCGGGGACGGCAGTGATGGAGGCCGGGGTTTGGTGGATCTGGCACAGGGGGTGCGGGGATGGCGTCCGCCATATCCCCATCTCCCAGGCCAGCACAGCCCTTACACGGCTTCCCAATTGGTGCTTCCCCGGTTTATACCGGGGGAAGGGGACAAATGTCCCCTTTCCCCGAATAGACCTCCAGGCCACTTCAGAGCAGCCCCGAACGGGGATAGGATCCAGCGGGCATCCCTGGGCCACCCGCCGGATAGTTAGGCAGGATTGCGCTGTGAGTAATGCATTCTGGGACAGAAAATAGTGGCTGGCAAAAACCGGGCTCTGCGAACACTGTTTATTTATTAAAATATTTATACCCTGCCTATCCAAAAATGCAAGGTGGCTTTCAATGCTTAATGAAATCAATCTAAAAATACAAAATTACATAAAAACACAGTTTAAAAGCACACAAATTCAAAAAATAGATTGAAAGCATACAAATTTAAAATACAAAACATATTATAGATCCAGAGCAACCAGCACTTGATTAAAAGCAGCAACTCGATAAAAGTCAGCAAGATTTCAATAAGAACCTGGCAGTAGAGTAATAATAGATATTAAATAGCAGCACAGATGACAAGCTGAAAGGGTACTGAGGCAGCAAAAAAGGCCGCCAGATACGCAATAAAAGAAACGGACCAGATGAAAGCAGACGGGGATATATCACCCCTACCCAAACTCCAAAGCCAGTGTCATGTCTGGAAATGCTCCACTGAGTGGCTTACATTTTCTAGTAATGAATTTTCTGAATTCCATTGCAGGTTTCTGAACCAGGAGGACCTCTGTCTTGTCCGGATTTAATTTCAGTTTATTAGGGCTCATCCAGACCCCAACTCAGTCGCGTAGCTAGCTTCTGCTGCACCCCCTGTGACGTCACTAGTCCCGCCACGCCACCGCAGGTAACATCACAAGCCACGCCCCCCGGTGGCGTCGCGGTGAAAAACACACACCCTGGCATTTTTTCACTGGAAAATTTCACTGGGCAGGCAGTTCCTTTTTCCCCTGCCGCGCCACAAAAGACCCCTTTTTGCCGCCGCACTGCCAAATTTCTGGTGAGGCGGCGGCTTATGCACCACCCCGCATGCTGCCCGGGGGCGGACCACCCCCACCCACCCCATTCCTACACGTCTCTGCCCCAACTGCCTCCAGGCAACGCTTCAGGTCCTCAACAGCCCTCCTGGGATCTGATAAAAAAAGAGAGACAGAGCTGAGTTTCATCAGCATACGGATGACACCCTACTCTAAATCTCCTGATGTCTTCTCCCAGTGGTTTCATGACGTTAAATAGCATAGGGGACAGAATGAAACCTTGCAGCACCCCACAAGTAAGAGGCCAGCTGCCAAACACGATTCCCCCAGCACCCGCGCCTGGGCCTAATCGGACGAGGAGGAGTGGAACCATGACAACACAGGAAGTGATGACCTACCAGGAAGTGATCTGTCCACGATGAAGGAGTAACGGTTATCTTCTCCACAACCAGATCACCATCCTTCTGCCCCTCAGTGGAAACCAGGTCAAATGTGTGTGTCCCAGCCACATGAATTAGGGACGCGATAAGCTGAGACAAGCCCATGTTGACTCAAGGCAGCCATGAAATCCTGACCTGCATCTGGTCCAGGGGCTTTGAAATGGACATTGACGTCCCCCAGCACCACCAGCTGGGGACAGTCCAATGCCATTGTTTAGGCCACCCCAGCCAGCTCAGGCAGGGAGTCTGTTGGACATCCAGGGCAGGGGACGGCACACCAATAGAATCCCTGCCCTGTTTCGCCCACTCAGCATCATGCCAAGGCACTCTAACCTGGCACTCTGCTGAACAGGGTACCTGGAGAGGGAGATGGTTTCGCAGTAGACTAGCGTCCCCCATGCCCCCCCCCCCTGCTGCAATCATGGCTGCTGAAGCACACAGAAATCCTGCAGGCACAGCTGGGAGAGACTCAGCCTCCCCCCCCCCCCCCCAGCTTCTTCCAGCCCAGCCAAGTCTCCATGATACAAGCCAGGTCAGCACCTTACCTCAGGATTAAATCCTGGATCAGGCTGGTCTTATTATTCGCTGATTTGCCATTAAACAACAGCAGCTTCAGACCCGCAGGGCAACTGTTGGTCTGAGGGGTGGAGGACAGGCCAGAAAGTAGGGTGGACAATCAGCACTTACTGCAGAACCAACAGGGGGCACCAGAAGATGATTTTAATAGATAGGCAGATTCCTGTGCAGGCAGGCAGTCCACAGATCTCCAGGTCCCAAGCTGTGTGGGGGCTTTAAAAATTGAAACTAGTTCTTTGACATGCTGCCCACAAATGGACCGGAAGGCACAGAAGCTATTTTAATTCTGCTAGCATTGACAGAGGGGCTGCGGTGCTTAGTGGTTAAGACACTGAACTGCAGACCGGAAGGTAGGTAGGACAGCAGTTCGAGACCCGAGTGCCACGTGACGGAGTGAGCTCCCGTCTCCTGTCCCAACTCCTGCCAACCTAGCAGTTTGAAAGCAAGAAATTGCAAGTAGAAAAATAGGTACTGCTGCAGCAAGAAGGTAACAGAGTTATGTGTCTCATGCCGGCCACATGACCACGGAAGCATCTTCAGACAGCACTGGCTCTTCAGTGTTAGAAAGGGAGATGAGCACCGCACCCTAGAGTTGGACACGACTGGCTTTCGAGCAGGGGATAATTTTACCTTTACTAGCATTGACAGACGTCTGTGGCCAGCTCTTGCCTTCAGTGTATTATATATATATATATATATATATATATATATATATATATATATATATATATATATATATATATATATATATATATATATATATATATCACCTTAGGGGAATTGACACCCACCAGAGGGCAGAGCAGCTTTCAGAAAACAGGAGAACAATAATAAATAGGAACAAAAAACAGCCTCCCAAATCCCAGCACAAACAAATTAGAGCCATCAAAACCAGCAGAACTGGTTGCAGCACACCAGCTCTTAAAAGCTTTATTAAAAGCTTGGTACTTAAAGGAAAGTAGAGTAGGGGAAAGGCCGGGGCCTGAAAGGGAATTCAATGGAAGGGAATGCCATTTTGTTGGGGCCACCACTGAAAAGGCTCTGCTCCTTTTGTGAGCGTGATGTGCTGGTAGCCATAATATTTTATCTCCATGTCCTGAAAAACATCACTTGCTGGCTCCAGCATTCTGAGCTACTGTTAAAGGCACAGAAGCACAGGGGACATGTTTGTCTGGCTGGTTGGCAACCTTAAAATGGACCTTTTAAGAAAAAAAAAAGAACTTTTTTTTCCCCAAAGAGTGTTCCATGTTGCGAAGTGACTCAAACACGCAGCTGGGCACACCTGAAGTCATTAACTGGGTTGTGAGTTGTATGGTGCTGTCAATGGGCCCGTTTAGAAGTGACATTCCCTGCTTGCTGTGCCAGTTCCACATGTTTAAAGATATGAATGCTTACAACATGATGAACATGTTCTGGACCCTCCCCTCAATTCTATGTGAGTTTCTGAATCACATGGGGGAGCAGTTTGTTTAGATGAACCCCCACCCCCACTACATCCATAATTATGTGGGGCTCGTTTGGTGGGGAACGTTTTGATCAAACCAGCCCGATGTGCTTTATCAAATCACAACAGGAAGACAAATCCATGTCCTGAGAATCAAAAATTCAACACTGGGGCGGTCCAAAGATGGAGACAGGCATGCCAGGGAAAGAGAAAGAATATTGCTTCTTGCTCCTCACTTCCCTGAGCAGCGATGCGTCCCAGAGTGAGAGGCTGTGTGTTACCTGGGCTTGGTTTCCTGGGAGGGAGAGAGAACTGAACACGGAGCTGCTTGTGCAATATTTGGTTTATTGACGAATGCACCAGTGAGTATCAGGTGGAGGCCAGCAGCATGTGAGTTCCTGCAAGGCAGTCGGTCCACTACTTCACATCGGATCCTGAAAGAGACCTTGCATCCTAGAGGATGCATCAGCTCTCGCTTTCAGCCTGCCCCTCAGCCTGTCCCCAAAACTGCTTCACACTCCCATACCTTCTACCAGCACCTCCCCTTTTCTTGAGGACCATGTCTTCCAAACTCTGGGGGCTTTCCACTTTCTAGAGCAATCCCTGGGTATCTCTTAAGAAACATCTGCTAACCACTGAGGAACATTGATTTTGTGTGGGTTCCCCCCCCCCCCAATCCTATTGAGGACTGACAGCAGTGGACTGCGAGATCTGCTGCCATAAGTCCTGGTGCAGCACCGCAAAAGCTGCGCTGTCATTGTGCACTTTGGAGTCACTGACGCAAATGGCTGGAGTATCTGTGCCCATGCCAGTGGCTCCTGGACACTGCGCCAGAGCAGGTAAGTTGGCGGCGGGGACAGTTTGGGGAGGATTGGGGCGGGGAGTGGGCTGAACTGGGGGTGGGAGGATCTCGGCAGCGGCACTGCAGGCCATGATCCTATCCCCCTTCCCAGCCCAGACTCAACCCCAGGAGTCTTCACGGACTTATGCCAGCAAAAGAGCTGCTGGTGGTCTGAGATGACCCACTGGAGATCAGGTGGCCTATGGATAGGTAAGTAAAAAGTGTTTTACTTATCTCTCCCTGGCCATCTGGTCGTCGTCGTCGTCATCGCCCCCCCCCCCCCACACAGCATGAGGCATGTGCTCCGTCAGCAGGACTGCATGCTCCGGGCTGGTGGGTTGCCCCAAGCACACCCCTAGTTGAGTGTCACTGGAAAAAAGAAATACTCACAGAAGTACAGTATATCAGACAAAGTGGTTGTCAGCCTCTTCGGTAGGTGGGTATTTTGGACTCTCACAGTATTTACGGTAATTGTTTAATTGGTCTGTTTCTCAGGGCACCCTAATCGCTTGTGGCACACGGTTTGGGAGTTACTGTAGGAGAGGTGGCTGAACTCTACTTCTGCTTTTCCAACATGCCTCTGGATCATATGAATGGGAGGAAAAAACACTTCCCTTTCTCAGCTTCCCTTTTCCAGAAAAGAAACAAAACTCCTAAGTAAACCAACATTACTGGAACTATAAATCACAGTCTTGTCATATATTTAGTAGAACCAACCCAAATGACACAAAGCCTTAAGCAAGCTTTTGAGTTCCACATAACTCTTCATCAATCACGTAAGGACGGTGGAGCGCGTGGTTCAACTGGACCAGGCGCCCCACCGAACCGGGCGCAGCGGGAGCAGCGACGCGTGGCTCACCAGAACCGGGTGCTTCGCCACGGCCGCAGCGCCCGCCCGCCCCGCAGCACCCAGGCTCAGCTGCATAGTCCTCCTGCCGCCTCTCCTCACGTACTCGCAGGGAGCGAACATGCAGCGCAGTCCTGAGGGGGCCGGAGACCAGCCCAGCTGCCTCGGCCCGCCTTGCTGGGAGGGAAGGAGGAGGGAGTAGTGACCAAGCGCCTGCCTTGCACGGCGGCAGGAGGCTAGTCTCGAGGTGGCGGCAGCAGCGGCAGCGGCTCCCGATGCTGTTGCTGGGCGAACATCATGGTGAGGACGACGATGGGAGGCCGGAGCAGGTAAGCCAGCGGGAGGACGCCTCTCCAGGGGGCTGGGGGGGCGGGCGGGCGGTGCCTGGTGCAGGGTCCCGCCGGGTCGCCCCCCAGAGCGCGGGTCACCCCCCTGGAGCGCGGCACCCCCCCCCGAGCACGGCCGATAGTCACTCTCTAGGGTGCCAAATTCCCCCCCCTGAACCGGGCGCCGACCGAGGACGTTACGCTGCTGCTCTTCATGAGGCTGGATGTTAAGCAACCCCCCCACCCCCAGCAGGCTTTAAATACCAGAAAATGGGGAAATGATAAATGCCCAAGCCAACCCATTCTGCCCCTCCCTGCCCTCCCCCTGCCTCCGCGCTGCTCGGCGTGTACCTTACCTGCTCAGGCGGGCACAACTCCTCGCACTGGTGCTGTCGGGAAGGCACAGGCCTTCCCCTCCGGTGCTGTTTTCAGTTTTGTGCTGGCTAGCACTGGCAGAGCACACCGTCCGCTAGCGCTGAGGTATAATAGGATTGTGCCATAAGGATGCAACATGGCTACTGGAACCAAGAAGCAATAATGGATGTTCTCCCATATGCTAACATCAAACTGCTAAATATAAATCTATTTATATCTAGCAGTATCTCCATTCTTCCCATACCAAATTGATGGTAGCTGAAGCATGTGCAGAAAACTGACAGGGGAGAAATTACCTTTGCCTTCCTGAAGGCTGCCCAGTCTTGAGTTCTTGAGGCAGCAAGTCAGTGTCAAACAGTTTCCGTCCCACGTCAATCACACTTTGGTTTCATCTCTCAGCCCCATCACAGCCCATCAAAGCAGGAGTTGTGGCCAATGGGCTCCACTTGACAAGCCACTTTCCACCCTCAGCCAGGCTGCAAAACAGAATCGCCAACGCACAGAAATCGCTGCTGCAAGGGGCTGGCGGTAGAAATGTGTAACAGAAGCTGCATTACGGCTCTTTGCAGGATATAAATGTGCTAAATAAATAAAACCAAAAGCCGCTCTGCACACATCCCCTTGTGTACACTGGTTTCAGGGGAGAATCATTTTAAAAATTTTAAGATCAGAAACAGGGGAGTTAGGGGTTACTTATTAAAAATCACAATTATTCCAACAACAAAAAATCAAATAATGTAAACTTAGAGCCAACACTGGCGTCACTGCCGCGAGGCGAGGGAGGCGGGTCGCCCCGGGGTGACACGTGTCACGGGGTGACGTGCGCACCCCGTGCACGTCACCTCCGTGACGCACGTCGCCCTCCGGACGCTCCGAGGCCGGCCCGGGAGCCGGCCTCGGAGCGTCCAACCTCGTTGGCGCTCCAGTGCCTTCTGAAAGAAGGCCCATGTAGCGCGTCAATCCGGGTATTTCCCAGATTTTTGCGCATGCGCAGACCCGTTTTGAGGGCTTTTTGCCTTAGAAGGCCCAGGCAACGCGTCCATCCGGGTATTTCCCGGATTTTCACGCATGCGCAGACCCGTTTTGAGTGCTTTTTCCCAGTTTTTTCAAGGAACACGAGGCGCGAGCGGGCGCCCCCCGGAAGTAGCGTGCCCGCTCGCGCCTGAGGTGCAGCACACCAGAACCCCCTATATTTATACGCCACTGCTGTGACGTCAACATCCTGGCTTGTTTAAACCACAGTTCCATGGTTCATGCAAAACCACAAGCTGTGCTTTAAAACTGACTTCCAAACCAGGATGTGAACCAACTTCAAACTCCGATTTGACATTCTGGTTTGGAAGCCAGAGTTAGGCCACAGATCTCAGCTTTGGACAGGTCATGGAGATGTGGTTTAAGCAAGCTAGGATTCCCAGCCTCATGAGCAGAGAATGCAACAAGAGAGGGAGAGGAGGGAGCCCATGACTTTCCAGGGCTCACTTTCATAATGGAAAACGATGATTTTCCATTGCAACTGATCTGGCTCACAATATAATGAAAAAAGGTCTGCGGTGACAGTATTTCATTAGCGCATAGGTAGCCAACCCACGGCACGGGTGCCACTTAGTGGCATGCCGAGCCTTTTGAAGTGGCACGCACTGCTGTTCCTGCTCAAGCCGAGCGCTGAAGTCCCTCTCTCTTTCTCGACCCCAGCGTACCTTTCCAAGCCTGTGACACTAGAGGAGGTCTCTGTACGCCACTGCGCCTCATTCTTCTTGCGCTGTCACTGTGCTTTAAATATTTTCATTACCTTAGATTTATTTGTTTGTTTGTTTGTTTAAGTGGCACACTCAAGATTATCTACATAAAATGTGGCACATGGCGTGCCACGGGTTGGCCACCACTGCATTAGAGCTACCACAGGATAAAATCAGTCAACAAACGTGTTGTGGCAGATAAAAATGTTTTCAGATTCTTTTTGAAAACAGACAAGGAGGTGACTAGATAGATAGACTTCCCAAGCAGAGAGCTCTGTAATGCTGGCTCGACCACCAAGAAGCCTGAATACAACCTAGTGGCAGGCCGGAGTGCTGAACCTGCAATGAAACCTGGAAGTTCAGTTAGGCCAATATGGGCAAAAGGCAAGCAAACCTTAAGATAACCTTAATGAAATCCACACACACGCACGCACGCGCACGCACACACCACCTCCCCTGTTTTGAAGCACTGTCTGAGAAGTCCAGGGACTGAGTGTTCAAGACATGCCCTTCTCCTCACAGATGGAATGTTCATGTCGACGTGGCCCCCTCCGCGTGTGTGGCCTGTGAGTGATGATTGATTGGTCCCCTTATTTCCCCCATTCCCCAAGGAACCTGCTTATGTGTGCCTCTTTGGCCATAATCTAGAAAGTGTATTTCATTTTTGTTATGCAATGCAATGCAGTGCTGATCTGAGTCACAGGTTCTGTTTGAGAGACTGCAGCATATGCCCCCCCCCTTAAAAAAGAGAGAGAGATTTTCATAGCTGACTTCTGTATTGAAGCTACTGGCCATGATCCAAAGGTAATATAGTGGGTTTTCTTTCCACCCAAGAAGATTCCCCTGTTCCAATTGCACTGAAGGCTGCAAAATCCACATAAAGGAACCTGCTGGATACTGTAAATGCATCAATGTTCTCTTTTTTTTTCTTCCTTTTTTAAGCACAGATAACAGTAAACCACAACTGTACTTGGGCCAGGACTGAGCGATGTCATTTAATGTTTTGCACAGCCCTGAGGTGACAAGTCACAAAGTTGCTGCGATCAGTAATGCTTCCGTGCCTTAAATGTGGGCGTAGAGATAGCATCTGGTTTCCAGGGCCCTCATTCTCCAGCATTGCCTTCGCCATGGATGCAGCAGTTGTCTACGCAGATATGAAGTTCCCCGGGGCTTCCTCAAACAGAAGCAACCTGGGCTCCATTCAACAGCCAGGTAAGTCCTGCTTATTTCAGGGCATTCTCTTGGGCTGTGTGTCTCTGTGGGAAGAGGGGATGCGGATGACGGTCAGCAGACAGACGCGGTCCATCTCAGTTCCACTTCGAACAGCTTCAGATGTACTGATGAAGCAGAGGAAGAAGATGCAAAGGCCTTTATTATTATTCATCCGAAGATTTGTATTTTGCTTTTCTCCTCGGGAGAGGACCCCGAGTCCTCTGCCGAGGAGCAAATTAGAACCAACAGCAAATTAGATCCATCAGCAAAAATACCGCCATGCAACTCTGATGCATCTGAAATATGCTTCGGAAGTAACATCAACAAAATAAGTTACCTACAGGTGGCAACATACCTAGAGCTTGTATGTTGCTCCAAAACAAGTTATTCTTTGAAGGATATACTGGGACTGTGTTAAGAGACTTGTTTCACCCTCTCCTGCAACTTCAGAAGAAAAAAAGGATGCACAATCCTAGGCATATCTGCTCTGAAGTAAATCCCATTGTATCCAAGGGGGCTTACTCCCAGGAAAGTGTGTATAGGATTGTTGCTTCAGTGTCCCGCAAGTCAGATCTGGTCCTACCAAATGTTAAATCAACATACAAGCGTTGGGAGTCAGTTTTCTTCCTAGTATCACTTGTCAGAAAATGAAGCAAGAAATCTCCATCTGCATGTCATGTAATGATTACCGTGTTGCTCTCTTATGACATTCTGCACAAATAAGGGACCCCTGGCAAGCTGCCTCTTGGGGGACTCTCAAAAATCACTTGAGTTTCTCAGCTCTCCTCCCCAACCGATAAGCCTCCAGATATCGTATCATCTGCATTCATGTGTTCATCATCTCTGAACTTCCTGCGGAGACCAAGCAGGCATGAACACATAACCCCAATTCTTATCCACTCCTACTGACTTCCTGTACTTTTTGAAGGCATTGTTTATTATCTTTAAAAAAGCCTTACATGGCCTGGAAACAATGTACGGGATCTTTTGGAGGATCAGCATCCATATGATCTCTCACCCCGACTCATTTAGATCTGGGGGCGGGGCTTGGCTCTGGATCCCAATCAAGGCTGCAGCCAGCCTGTCTTGCTAGGTGGAGCTATGGGCTGCCCATGAATTAGGGGCAGTGAGATGACCCCCCCCTCCAGCAGTGGATTGCTGCCCCGCCCTTGAAGCTCCCCCTAACCTGATTGGTGCTCCATTCCCCCCACTCCCTTTCTGCTTGTTTCACTCCAGCTCAGAGGCATCGTCAGGGGAGGGCCAATGGGGTGGTGGGCCCCGGGCAGCACTGCAGGCGGACGGGGGGGGGTCAGGGCCCTTTCACCCGCCCTGCGCCTCAGTAGTGTGCATAATGGCTGCAGCCGTTACATCACTTCTGGCGTGGGGGGTGGGGGCGGTTGGCGCTCCAGCACTGCTCCTGCTGCCCCCACTACTTTGTGCCTCCAGCTCCCCACTTCCTCCCACTCCCTTTTTCAAAAGCCAAGGAACAGGAGGAGAAGGGGACAAAGGAGCAGTGCCCCCACCACCACCTCCACCTCCACCAGCGAAGCAGAGACGGGAGAGGGGGCGCATAAGCCAACGGGTGGAAGAGTGGCTAGTGGCATGCTTCATGTGCCTGGTGAAGGGAAGCAGCAGTTTGTGGCCCACTTTGCATGCCATGGGGCAAAGTAGCACACGACACATTCTGCATGCTACAGGGAAGGGGATGGCACTTCATCAGGTGCCAGTGGGCCAGGGCCTGGGTGGGATTTCAAATACACAACTAGGTGTTTT
Organism: Plestiodon gilberti rubricaudatus; assembly: GCA_026170595.1. NCBI lineage: Eukaryota > Metazoa > Chordata > Lepidosauria > Squamata > Scincidae > Plestiodon > Plestiodon gilberti. The sequence goes on from JANXHW010000002.1 coordinate 250,656,961, forward strand.
CCTCAGAACCAACATAAACTTACAAGACAGGCCATGGCAAGTGAAGTGTCACCCCATTCCTCGCAGCATGCAGAACGCGCCATGTGCTACTTGTTCCCCCCCCCGTGACATGCAGAGTGTGCCACACATTGCTATAAGGAGCAGGGTGCCAGTCCTTGGCCTGAGGCAATCATCTCATAGTGCCTCATCCATGAGCCACCTGTGATCCCACCTACAAGTGTGGCTGCCCTACCTAGCAAGGAAGGCTGGCTACACAGACAGGCTCCCAACTTGAGGCGCTAAAAACTCTTGCTGCCCGAGCCACACACAGCACTGATTGGCCACAGATGGCCTCTCACACCTCTCCCCCATAAGCTATTCCATCGCAGAGTTCCCAATCTGTCTGGGCCCTATGGTAGAATAGTACTAAGCATAAAAGGTAATCCAGACCTTCCTTGGAACATCACCCCCAGTCTTTTCACCTGCATTCTTACAGATCATCACCAGCCATGCCCTCGCTGGCACTGGGTTGCGCTGTGGGTTGGATGGGCTGGAAACATCATCCTGGTGGCGGCAGTGATAGCGATGGGAGTACTGGGTGAGTATCTTAACAGGAGATATTTGCAGAGGAGTAGTTGGTGTCAGAGGTTGGTGGGCAGGCTGAAACCTCCAGAACAGTTTGGCCCTCTGATCCTGAACTTTCCCCCTAACAGTATTTTATTTAGCAGTATTGCATTTATAGTAGATTTAAGATTTTAATGGCAGAGGCATCGTGATGCTCCCCCCCCCCCCCCGTGGCGTCACCACCAAAAGTGATGTCACTGCTGCCACTGCTGCCCTTCGGAGATGCAGGGCGGAAGGGTGGGCCAAACCCAGCGCTGTCTCCGCCGTCAAAATGCCATGGTTGTCCCCCTGCCGCTTTGTCACCCCCCACGTTGCCCAGGGGGCCACCGCCCCACTGCCCCCCCCCAGCGACGCTTCTGTTTAATGGTTTATATACCGGTATATCCAAATTATATATGGTGTGCTGTGAGTTCTAACATTTTCACTTGCCATCTTTCTTTTCTGTACCCGTGTGGAGCTGAAATCTGAGAACAAAAAGACATGGAGAAAGTATTTTGATTAGCGTTTATCTTAGGCCTAAATTGTATCCAAATTAGGAAGCAGATGGACTTGCATTTACTGTAGAACCACGTGGTAAAGGAGAATAGAAACTTAGTGAGATGCACTATACATAGGCTTACCAGATCCATACCAGGACAGTGTGCTAGACCTTTAGGAGAAGGAATGTAGGCAGGTGTAGCTTGCTAAACCCATAGAGCACAATCCTAAGCATGTCTGCTCGGAAACAATCCTAAGCATGTCTAAAATTCTGGGAGTTCCAGGAACGGTATCTGTGGGGATTCTGGATAATAAGGGCCTTCATTGTGACACCACCGGGGAGGTTGAACTCCCTCAATGAACTATCAGAACCATCGACATTGGCTCGCTGTCCCACTCCAAGTAGCCTTCCTCCGTAATCACCAGTCATCAATGTGAGTGCTCAGCTCGCTGACTTTTCCCCTACCCATACCGATCCCATTGTTTTCTATGGAGAAAACCATTTTATTTTGCATGTTTTCAATTTATTTTATTTATTTTATTTACAATATTTCTATCCCACCTTTCTCCCCAAAGGGACCCAAGGCGGCTTACACAAAAATAAAATACAAAAATACAAATAGATAATTACCGTATTGTCCCGAGTATAAGATGCACCTGATTATAAGATGCACCCTTAAAGTTTGGTGCTATTAAAAAATAATAATTAAATCACTGGCATTATTGCAACAGCCTGATTATAAGACGCGCCCGTAGTTAACTTAAATTAGGAGAAAAAAGTGAGTCTTATACTCAGACCAATAAGGTACTTTTTAAACAGCAAAAAAAGTTAATAAAAACATCTAAAAATTAATTAATTGTAAATTAAAAAATTACATTTAAAACAAGATCATAAAAACAGCAGCACCCCACCCGTACCAGCAAGATGTTAAAAAGGCAAAGGCTCAGAACGCTTCTTTGAACAAGAAGGTTTTTAAGCCTCGCCGGAAAGTGTCCAGGGAGGGAGCAGTTCGTAAGTCAAAGGGGAGGGAATTCCATAAGGTTGGTGCCACTACTGAGAAGGCCCTATTTCTGGCCGCTGCCCCTCGCACCTCCCTGGGCGACGGCACCCGCAAAAGGGCCTTCTCTGATGATCTAAGGACTTCAGAATATCCAGGTTCCTTGGAGTCTTTGGAAGAGTGCAACAGAGAGTCTCCATGTTTGCCAGGCAGGATTTATGAATCCCTGTACAGATTTCTCTCCCATTCCTTATACCATCTGATGTTTTGTGCTTTTCAGTATGCAACACAGTAATTCTTATACAGGCCTGGCCTCTGTTTTCCTCCTCCCCCCCCCCTTAAGTTACGAATACAAATTCACACAATCCTGCAAAGCCGATTAAAGAAGCTACATCCTTTCCAGATACACACCAAGGAATGAAAGATGCAAGTACCCTGGAGGATTTCAGGTCTTACCTGAAACGACGTTTGTGTGAGAACGCATCAACAGGTAAACTCCTGCCTTCAGCCGCTTCTCTCATGAGGAGCCTCATGCCCTCACAGGATTTGGGTGCCGACATGTTGGATCTCATGAGATTTCACGATCCAAGATGCCGGCGCCTGGGTAAGTTTCTACATTTTAAAAATGGCAGTGGAGGCTTGCCAACTGGCCCAGAAAACGTTCCCGGACCGTTCCGGGACCCGAGCCCGGATTCCGGTACAGTCCCGGAAATTCCGGGACGGATGGTAAGCCTAGCTATATACAGAATTCAACGGTTCCCAAACGTTTTGGCACCGGAGCCCACTTTTTACAATGACACTCTATCGGGACCGTAATTAAGCTTTACGAGAGGTGATCTAGAAATAATATATTTTATTTATTTGCAAAAAACACACAAAAAACTCAATCCATTTCTCATAATGAGGCAGCCCTAATAAAATAAAGGCTTGAGGGGCTTAGTAATGTGGCCCAGCCTTCACCTGCCCCCACTGCCTATCATTGGCAGACTTGAGAGAAAAAAGCACCAGAAAAAAGATGCTCAAACATTTATCTCCCTATTTACACAAGCTTGCAAACTGCAGGAGCTCAGCTCTTTGAAGGACAATTAGCAGCTATCTGACTTTTGAACAGCCTCAGGGCTTGAGGCAATTCCTTCTCTGATCTTCCCATCACCCAGGACCCACTAGAAACCAGTTCGCACCCACCAAGAGGGTCCCGACCCACAGTTTGAGAAATACAGTACTGCAGTAATTACTAAACACTGCATCCTCAACCTCTAGTGACATCTAGCGTTCAGGTTCAGAATTTGCAGGCCTAAAAGCCGTTTTCAAATGAGTTCGTTTCTGTTTCCTGCTTGAGCTATATTCAGATACACAACCAAGACCGTTTTATTCCAGAAGGTTTCTCATTTGCATTTTCAATTGTGACTGTAAGGCTGTGCTGCACTGTTCCATTGCTGTGCTGTCTTGGTTGTGCATTTCAGTGAAGATCAAGAGGAAAATTGATCATAGAAACAAGCAATAGCTAAATGAAAACTGCTTCTTAGTCTGCAAATTCTGAACCCTAAAGCTACATGTTACTACGTAGAAGTCGAGGGTGCAGTGTTTAGTAATTAGATACTGTACTTACTGTGATGTTTTCAGTAATTGCTTTAAATTTGTTGCAAACATGTTCTTGTAATTTTAGCATTCTTCGAAATCGCCTACAATTGCCTACAATAATGCATAAAATGGGAGACCTAGATTTGGCCATCAAACAATGAATTTGTGTACAACGGGAAAGACAATCCAGAAAAAATAAACATGATTTAGCAACCATTTCTAAAATCACTCTCTAAAAGCATTCTCTGGCTATTATAGTCAGGCTTACCAGATTGTCGCCGGGATGGGAGCGGTCTACCCTTAAGGGGGCGGGGCGCTGGGCCCCCCACACCCCGCCCCCTTAAGGGTAGACCGCTCCCGTCCCAGCGACAATCTGGTAAGCCTGATTATAGTGCAATCTTATGCATGTCTACAGAAGTAAACTCCACTGAGTTTTACAGGACTTACTCCCAGGTAAGTGGCTATATGATCACAGCCTTGACCCTTGGTATATGAGAGAATTAGACACAAATATCTCTTCTTTCCCCTATTCTTTTCATATTCTTGTCATTTTGTTTTATTTCCCATTGGAGTTAAACTTTCTTCACCACTCAAAATCAACTATATTAACTTGTGGGGTGGGGTTGATTTGATCACGGTTTGGAGGAAGTCAGTTTTGCTAATCCAGGAATTATCAAATTTACTCTCTTGGTTTAAAAATGGTTATAGTATGGAGATGTTGTTGTCCTGTCAATTACACTGGTCTACAAAAAAAAATATTTTTTTCCTGGTCTGGACTTTTGCAGCTGTTTTAGACTAATTTCAGGGTGCTGATTTCAAATCTGATCTCAGATTTGCTCTCTCACATCTCATTTTTATGCTATCGGCATACCCCATTTTCATTGATTTTACCCGAAATTAACTCTTTGTCACTTACGATTGCAAGTTGTTGCGAGTCAGTGACTGCTTTAGTGTTAAAATATGGTGCTGTATTTTTAGGATAGTGTATTTATAATATCATTTTATGTAGATATCCACATTTATTTAATATTTTCCTTCTGCAGGGCGTGATCTAACAATGGCTACAACAGGGTTTCTCAACCTGTGGTACGGGTACCCCTAGGGGTATGCGGACCTCTTGCTGGGGGTGCGCCAAGCCCTGCCCCTTACCTGCCCCATCAGCAGCTAATTAAGTGTTAATTAACATGGATTTTAAATTGTAATTATTTTCGAAGCCCTTCTGTCTCTGATTTTGGTTTTGGGCTTATTTTTGTACTTTGAAAAATGTACTTTGGTGGGGTGGGGGAGGGAGGAGCTGACTTTGGGAAGTGTGACTTGGAGAAAAAAAGAGATCCTTGCATATGTCTCTCTGTCTGTGTATCTGTGTGCCTCTCTCTCTCTCTCTCTCTCTCTCTCTCTCTCTCTCTCTCACACACACACACACACACACACACACACACACACACACACACACACACACACAGAGTTAAATAAGACATTTTTCACATTTAAAATTGTCTTAGTACTTTTTTACTTAACGATTAATTACCTTATTAATTAATTGATTAATCCAATTAATTAGCAGTTAATTATCAGGGGGCACTTCAGAAAATTGGATCGTGATAAGGGGGTACCTGGGCCTCCAAAGGTTGAGAACCCCTGGGCTACAACATCCGAAAGAAGGAAATGCAGTAATGACCCAGATATCTTCTGCTACATCTGTGCACTTTGCAGGATTAAAGGCGCAACATCAATACCTTTGTCAAGAAGGTTTACCTTGCCTACTTTAAAGTACAACATCAATGATATGATGAGCATAAATTTGCTGTTTTTCCTTGATTTTATCAAATGCAATATTTGATATCTCAAAACCTGATGTGATACACAAAAACTGATGCCAGATTTGGAATCAGCAGCGCCCCAAAATTACCTTAAAACCAGTGGAATCCCTTATGCCAGAAAAAGTGTGTTGACCAGTGTTATCAATAAAACATTAGTAGCACTGGGTTATGAGCTGCCCGAGAGCTCTGCTACAGACAGAACATTCTAGAAATATAAGAAAATAAATGCATAAACAAACAAACAAACAAGGCTAAAAGCATAACATGTATGTTTTTAACATGTATGTTTTACATATTGTTATCCAGCATGAAAGGTAGAAATTCTTAGCTCTGTTCAGAGGTTCCATTAGGGAGATTGAATGCTCGTACACATGTGTTTGGCATAAATTCCAAAAGAACCTTAGTATGCATGTACACTACTGGCAAATACTTACATATACAGTATTTCAAATGAGCCTGTACATGCATAGGCTCGTGTCAGAGGCTCTGCATTTTGCAGGGTTCCCAATCATGCACACAGAGCCTGTATAAATACAGCATGTGCAGACACAGACTCTTTCAGAAGATGTTCCAAATATACATGGGAGCGGCGCAAACATGCACTTCCCCTGTACGCACAAGCATACAGGGTCTCCAGGAGTAATGTCTACACAGTCTTGCAGACTAGGCTAGAAATCCAAATTGAAATACTGCAATGGTTTTCCTCCTTAGAGCATGGAAACTGCAGTCTGTGCCCCATGACGTGGAAGCTGCACAAGGATAAATGCTACTGGTTTTCCACCATTATTCAATCCTGGGAGAAGAGCAAGAAAGACTGTATAGCAAAGAAGTCTCGGCTGGCAGTCATCTATGATCAGACGGAAATGGTAAAACTCCTCATTTTAAAGCCAATAGAGGCTCTTACTTACTAGCTCTTTCCGCTCCAAGCTATCCTGCAAACTTCATTGGTGTAACAACACAAGGGGGGGTTGTGTGCTTTTCTCTTTAGTAATACCCTAAAGAGCAATTTCTCTTAGTATGGGAGCTACTTTCTCAAGCTATCCCTTTGTGGCCATCCAGCCAGGTTCAGGCATTTTTGAGCAGCCTGCTTGTTGTACTTCTTTCCCATTTTGTTTAATTCCGGTTTCTTTGGGATTTTTAAGAAACTGGTTCTGTTTTGACTCCCTGCCTGCCTAGTCCATGTTCACTGGCGATTGAGTGGCTTGTCATGTCTGATCGATCATGGGCGCTATTGCCATTGGGTTTTAGACAAGAACCCCTGGGTTCTGTGCTCTCCTGGGAGGGAAGATGTTTCCCAGATGCCCCCCCTGCCTTAGTCTGGGTGGCAGCAGGCAGATCTACGAGTGCCCCCCCCATTCAGCCATTGACCAAGTAAATCAGTAAAGCTGAGAGCCAGAAGGAGTGCTCTGACCACTAACCACTACTAGGCGCTACTCCTCATGGTCAGTCTCCAGCTTCTCCAACACCCCTAGAAAGGCAGTGTAACCAGGACCCAATGTATGAATTAAATCACTGGCATTAAATTGCAACAGCTGATTATAAGACGCACCCCTAGTTTAAAAACTTAAATTAGGAGAAAAAAGTGAGTCTTATACTCAGACCAATACGGTAATATTATTTTTTAAGAACACTTACATACCACTTTTCAACAACAACAACAACAAAGCTCACAGAGTAGTTCAAGTAGCAAAAGAAATGAATAGATGGTTTCCTGTCCCAATAGGGCGCACAAAAAAAGATGTAAGAGGCACACCAGCAAACAGCCACTGGAAAGGGTGGGAAGCTGCCTTTTCTCCTGCATTAAATGCCAATTGACAGGGCAATGCTAGTTTTCAGCTCTGGTCAGAGGAAGAAAACTGGAGCATTTCTCATAACACCAGCAATGGCTGGGCAAAGAACTAATGAGACAAATGATCTGAAGGACCGGTGGAGTCAACTTCTACAAACTGTTGCTAACAGTTCAGAGGAAACAGAAATTGGGGCACTTGCAGTAGAGATGAAGCTTATGATAACGTTACTATGGGAGTGTATTTGTTTGTTTTATTTACTGAACCGTTTTCTGTTACAGTGTTTTAAAGATTTGTATTTCACCTCTCAGTCACATGGATTCTTGGGGTAACTTCTGTGCTTTTAACCATGGCTTGGTCAAGCTTGTCCTAGCTGGCAGATAGGGGACGTAGATATGGAAAATGTTAGCAGTTAACATAAGAACATAAGAACATAAGAAGAGCCCTGCTGGATCAGGCCAAAAGCCCATCTAGTCCAGCTTCCTGTATCACACAGTGGCCCCACCAGATGCCCCACCAGTTGAATTTCTGCTTAAAGGCACAGGATAAAGGCCATTTAAAAACAAGCAAGCCACCATGGCAATCTGCTCCTCTCCCACTAAAAAGGAAAAACAACACCACTTTTTTTAAGAAGCAGGACAGTGCTTCTCCCGGTTTCGTTGTTACGGCCCCCTGCTCTGCTGCAGTATTTCAAAACACAGAACACTCGAGTTAAGAGGAAGAGGACCAGGCAAAATGAGGTGGCTGTGTAGGTGGCTGGTGGGCGCACAGCGGCACCTGTGCCCACCTGACACTCAAAGCAGCCACTTCCCCTTGCCTCAGGGCTGGGCCGGCCCTGATGATGCCAGTATGACTCCTGATCAATGACCTCTGATCCAGATCAGACCAGGCCAACGTAGGTCTCTGATCCAAAACAGGTTCAAGGCACTAGGTCATCCCAAAATACAGCTATTCCTCCCTTGCTGGTAGAGCAACCATCATTTGGACAGATTCCTACTCCTACACTTTGAAAAACAGCCTGAACAGCAAGCGGTAAGAGACCTCTAGATAAGCGTTATCAGCGGCTCATGCCTGCAGCTCATGCTGTCATAGAAATGGGAGTCGAACTGTTAGCATTCCTACAGTGTCAGCCCCAGCGACCCCAATGGGCCTCCTCGGATGTGCGTCAGCAAAATGGCAGGCCCAAATCTGGGAGGCCGTGTAAGGCTGCCCTGGCACGGAAAGGGGCTTTGGATATCGGTGGAGCATGCCACCGATATCCAAAGCCCCTCTCCCGGGTCTGGCAGGCCAAACATCCACTCTCTTGCCACCTCGGCCCGCCCTCCCCTCCCCATACCCTTCCACCGCCCGGCGCAGAACCTACCTGCGTCCGGCGGCTGGGTGCGCATCCAGCAGTGGAGTGAGCAGCACCAGCCCGGGTGCTGCAAAAGCACCTGCCACCTTATAACACTTTTGTGACACCCAGCACTGGCGGAGCCCTCGCTCCACCAGTGCTATATTAGGTAGAATTGCAACATTAATTTGTTAGTATCATTTTACATGTCTGCAAAATTCTGCTATGTTTTCCCTTTCCTGGCCCAGACAAACCGCTCAGAGGATAAGTTTAGGATCCCTAGCTGGGATCTGTTCTTTTTCTTTCACAAGTGCTTGCAGATTCAGAATCAATAAAGAAGCCAGAAAAGCAGACCTATCCTGTCTTGCATTCCACAGGAATTTATCCGGAACAATAGTCACCCGAACACATGGATTGGACTTAGCCTGGCATGGCCAGAGAAGAAATGGGTCTGGGTGGATAACTCCACATTCGATCAAACACTGTGAGTATTCAAACAGCACTGGGGGAGTTATGTGACGCAATGCCCTTGCAGCTGCAGCTCCTAATCTTGTCAATAATTTCTTTATTTGAGACATTTCTATCCCGCCTTTCCCTTGCCAAAGCAGGTACCCAAGGTGGCTTACAAAATCTTCAAATAATGATAGACTAAACTGTAAAACTATATATGCTGAAATATAGTTATAGGCCGCCCTTTCAGCAGTGACACCGCAGCAGAAGCAGCGCTGCTGAAAGGATAGCCTGCGTGATAACCCCAGCAACACCCTTTCAGCAGTGCTGCTTCTGTCAATGCGTCACTTTGCAGCTCAGCAGCTGAGAGCAATTGATGGTAGTCCTGGGAGAGCCCAACTATCATGTGAGCCGAATACAGAACTTCCACAAGCCGCATCCGGCCCCAGGCTTTATGTTTGACACTTCTGGTCTAGTTATTTTTTTTTATTTAAAAAATTATACCCTGCCTTATCCCATGCCAAGGCAAATGCCCAAGGCGGCTTACAACAAGGATAAAAATACATAATTTAAAACAATACATAAAATAAATTAAAAACAATAAAAACCACGAGGGGAGGGGACAATATAGAGCAGAGAAGCAGTGGAGCAAAACATATTGAGATCCAGAAGTCAGACATCAACCCATCACCCAAATGCTAGACGAAACAGAAACGTTTTGAGCCCTCGCCGAAAAGTCATGATGGAGGGGTAGTTCTCAATTCCCCTGGCAAAGAGTTCCACAGTTGTGGCACCACAACAGAGAAAGCTTGCCCGCCACATGCTGCCGTTCCCCTAACTTGAGATAGAGGTGGCTCTCGCAGGAGAGCCCCCTCAGATGACCTAAGAGGGCGGGCCGGAATGTATGGGAGAAGGCGGTCCTTCAGATATCCTGGACCCAAACCGTGAAGGGCTTTAAAGGTCATTACCAGCACCTTGAATTGGGCTCGGAAACAAATGGGCAGCCTAAAGCAGCGGTAATGACCAGTGTTTACACCAGTGGTATAACAGTTTACACCAGTGGTATAACACTGTTAGCTCCACAATGGTTATAACTGCTGCTACTGTATACTATTGTGTGGGATAACGCACATGCTTTTAGCATGCTCAGGAACGTCAATGACATTGGCAATACACAGCAATGGTATAGCTACAGCTGGAAATGGTTGTGCATGCAACATCCTGCTATGAAATTCACCAGAGTGCAGGATTGCACCGTCACAAAATAGCTGGTACTGATCTTGTTCAACATCTTTCACACACTGACCATATTTTATCCTTCATAGATCTCCTCCTGGCATAAATCAGAACAGCTGTGGTTCCTTAACAACAACTGGGATCATTTCTGAGATATGCTCCACAGAACTCCAGTGGATTTGTCAGAAAGAATCCGTAGTCATTTGAGTATCTCAGAAAGAAAGGTTTCCAATTTTTGTATGCCGACTACCGCATAGGAAGTATGTTCCAGATGGAGGGTCATCTTACAGCCCATTCCAACCCAACTCCTCTCCAAGTCAGGCATAAGTGTGGCCTAAGTGCAGCCTAAGTTAGGCAGAAGTTATGCCTGAGGTAGGTCAGAGTTATACCTGAGTTAGGCAGGCTGCAGTTTCTGTGGCCCAGCACCACCCCAGGATCCAGGCAACACTTACCTCCCAGGCAGGCAGGCTCTTCTCCAGGCTCCGTGTCTGGCTCAGACATGTGCAGGCCTCTGTCTGCATGTGTCAGCGTCCATCCATGGCAGCTGCCGCAGGGTCTGTCGCAGCCCGGTCGCAAAGGGGCTGACCGCAGGCAGGGGGGTTGCGCCAGTCATGTGGTGGGCGCAGGGCAGGTGACAGGTGAGCGAGGTGCCTGAGCCCAGCCGCCACAGGGCACCCTGTGCATCAGCCACCTGCTGCAGGGGAGACGGCCAGCAGCCATCATCAGGGAGTGGGAGGAGAGGCAGACACACAGGCAGGCAGACAGGGGGTGCTGGGGAGGGGCATGGGTGGGTCAGAGACAGACAACAAGGCTGGTGGGAGACAGATTCCGAGAGAGGGGTCTACAGAGACTGATAGGGACACAGGGGGCGCTCCGCAGATGAAGGTGATGCACAAACAGACGCCTCTTATGCAGACAGACTTTGGGCGGAAGTGGCTGCATTACGGGCGGACCTTCGACGGAGGCGCCTGCATTACGGGCGGACCTTCGACGGAGGCGCCTGCATTACGGGCGGACCTTTGACGGAAGCACCTTCATTACGGGCGGACCTTCGACGGAAGCGCCTTCATTACGGGTGGACGCCCTGGCTGTCACTGTTTGCCTGCCTGAGAGGCCCCCCTGACTCCCCCCTCCCCTCTGTGCCATGGGGGTCGCGCAGCACCCCTGCTGGGTTCTCCCAGGGAAGGCCGTGGCAGTCCCTGGGTGGGACTCATGTAGGGGCTTCAGTGATGGGGGCTGTCTGTGTGTGTGTGGGGCAATGCTTGTGTAAACACTGGACACATATGTTTCACTGGGGCTCTGCCCAAGGGGCATCTTTATTGTTCTGGAACGTTAGCAGAGATGATCAGGCGAGGCTGCCAGGGGTAGTCACAGCAGCCAATCAGAAAGCAGCAGCAGCACACCTGCCCCATGGACCTGGACATGCAGGCTCTTCCCCTGTGGAACCACAGCCTGCTCCATAGAAAGGGGAGGGGCAGCAAGAAAGACAGCCAGGGAGGTGGAGCAGCAGCAGCGCCGGCAGCTGAGGAGGGTTGCAGGGCTGGCTCCCTGACCTCTGGCAGCATCGAGGCAGACGACAGTGGGGCAACCAGACTGCAGGCCCAGGGGTGCTCCCAGGAAGGTAGGTGATAGTGGACGTTCCTGGGGAGACAAAAAACAAGGGGGAGTTACATGTCAGCTGGTATGTGGAAGCAGTCACCATTGAAGACAAGCCAGTGTGTCGGTTGCAAAAGCCTGCAGGGAGAGAAATAAAACACAGCTGATAGGTGTGACACACATAACATGGTCTGAGCTGCTTACCTGGGTGTAAGGAGAGCATGATCCTGTAAGGGGAAAGGGTCAAAGAGAGAGACAACAACACAACTTGGGGGTCACAACCATGGCAAACCTAGCACTACTGACCTGGCAGTAGACCCTGTGGAGAAAAGGGGGGGGGAAAACAGCTGGTGTCTACATAAGGCTAACAGTTCCACACTTGTGGCATTGTCTGCTCACATGACTACAGGCAGCAATCGGACACAACAGTGCTAAAGAGGCATGTATCCTATATATCATAGCAGGCAAAGCAGGCAGCTATGAGACAACACATTGGTAAAGAGGCATGTCATGGCAGGCTATGCAGGCAGCTATGAGACAAGACATTGGTAGAGAGGCATGTCATGGCAGGCTATGCAGACAGTATGAGACAACACATTGGTAGAGAGGCATGTCATGGCAGGCTATGCAGACAGCTATGAGACAACACATTGGTAAAGAGGCATGTATCCTTCCTATATTTCTAAATGCAAAGAGGCAGATGTCAGAACACATGTCAGCACAAACCCTGCTCTTACCTGCTGGTGTTGTTGCCTGTGGGGGGGGGGGGAGAGGGGCTGGGAGAAAGACATGGGTTAGCAAACACTTGCATGGAGGCAGCTGCCCAGGCACAGCTGTAAACAGGTTGGCCACAGCCAGAACAGCCCTCTCTGCCCTAGAGGGAGGCAGAGAGGAGAAGAGAGAAGTGGGGTGTTTGTGAATTTTGCCCTCCACCAACAAAGTCCCACTTTGTGGCTATGAGGGACAGAACCCCACACCACGTGCTCAGAGAGAGAGAGAGTGACTGGAGGTCTGGGGCTGGGCTTTTGTGGGAATGAGGCTGGGTGGGGCTGGGTGCTGATAGGCTCCCTATCTTAGGCATAACTGTCGGTTTCCAGACCTAGCAGGCCCAACTCCGTCCTAACTCTGACCTAACTCAGGAGTAGGGTGTTAGAAATTTTCAGGAGAGGGCTGGCTTAGGTAAGGTAAAATGGCTCCTATGGGTCTCCTCGAATTTGGGTCCACCTTTTTGGTCGACCTAAAATTTGTGTCAGCATTTGTGTTGGAGGGGGCGTGTCTGTGCTTGCCAGGGTCTGGAATCCAACGTTAATTGGTCTCCGCCCCCGTTACACCCACGGTCCGCCCATGTTCCGCCCACTTTTAGGTCAACTTTAGGTCTGACTTGTGCTGCTTAGCCCTTGGGTTGGAATGGGCTGTTCTTAGTCCGTTGGTCGTAACTTCGACCTAACTTTGACCTAACTTCGCCCTAAATGGTTGCATTCCAGACCTAACTTTGACCTAAATGACTTAGGCTGACTTTAGGTCTGACTTGGGCTGCTTAGCACTTGGGTTGGAATGGGCTGCCAGTCTGTTACAGCAAAAGCAACAGAGTCTTTTAGCACCTTAAGGACTCACCAGTTTATTTCAGCATAAGCTTTCATGGACTACATTGGCATCTGATGAACTGGGCAGTAAACATGGAAACATGGGCATCCCAGAATGCCACTACGGTGATGGAAGAAACCACATCCATTGAACGTGGCACTCCAAGTTCATAAAGGACAGATTACCGGTCTCTTTTTGAGAACAGTCATCTGCTCTGATGCGGAGCTTCCCTGCAGTGACGTTTTGCACTCACCAACAATATACTGTAAGCTAACCAGCGTTCAGGACAACATTGAGCTTCGGCTCCGCTGTCATCTCGTCCAGTTTGAAAGGAACGCCTCTCACAGGAAGACAACTGACAGACATTTCCCCAGGTGGCTTTTCAAATCTTCATGCAGCAACCCTTTTTTCGTTGATACATCAGATAAAAGAAGACAGAAGCAGGGAAATTGCAAATGACTGTAGCTTTGTTAGCCAGAAAACTGCCTGAACAAGGAGCATATAAGCATGAGTAAGACTGACCAGGGTAAAAAATAAAACCAAGCACCAGTCCATGCTTAGGAGAAACAAAATGGCAGCTCAAAAGGATGACTGCTGGCATTCTGCAGAAAATACTTGGCAGTCCATTTAACTAACAGATAGATCAAGATTTGTCTCCTCCCCGACAGCACAATCCTATGCATACTCTACTCAGAAGTACGTTCCATTGTGTTCAATGAGGTGCACTCCCTTCCAAGGAAATGTATGTATACGATTGCAGACTCAAAGTCTCTGTCCTGCTGCATTCCATCTGTCCACAGAAAATTACATCGGACAATGCACTGAGTGTATCTTTAACCCGTGTATGGGAAAAGTTCTTTGATTGTATGATGTCACATTCTATACAGCCAATTAGAAAAAGTAATCTTTGAAGAACCAAGAGTTTGGCAAGTGGATCTTATCTCACCCAACACGCTGTTGTTCCCTGTTTGTCATAATGTAGAGAGCCCTGGAACCTCTCTGGAGGAACAGGACCTGTCGTGATCAGCTAGCTAGGCAGATAGTACTGCCTGGGTGGGTGTTACCAAGGGGGAGAACCAAGTCATATAATTCAGAAGTTGTTGGATGGATCTATGGTCACCAAGCCAAGGCAAGGTCAGTTGCATAAAAGTAGCCAGAGAACAGATCGGTGCAAAGAAGACTATGAAATACAACTGTTGAGAGCCACGGAGCAGGGAAGGGTGTAGCAATGTTAGAAAGCCATGTAGGAACAAAACAACATGTTAAAGAGCTGCTTTCTTAGTTACACAGACAAAGGCCAAGTGCAGATTTAATGCTACCTGGTTACCAAACCATGGTTTTGTGGTTGGGAGTACTCTATGGGCTCATGCGCTCCTCTTTTTCACTCTTGGGCTCACACATTCTTCCGTTTCCCTCCTCATGTAGATATTCTCCTCTCTCTTTCGGTTTTGTGCAGTCTCTGTGTTACTTGTGTCATATCTACCCCCAACATTTTCACTAACCATATTTACCACCAACCACCAATATTTACCACTGTGGTTTTCAAACCACAGCTAGACTCAGAAGCAGGGTTGCAATTACGATTTGCGTTAACTGTGGTTAGTGAAAATGTTGACTCTGATAGAACACTAACCATAGTGTTCTCCAAAACGAAAAGGAACGAGAGAAGCATATAGGAATTCATGGGCCTAATGACCAAACCATGCTTGGCTTGGCGAATGGGCAAAGTGTGCTTCCAGACCAAAGTGTGCTACTAGAAAGAGGTTGTTTATATAAAAGCAGGGAACACTCTGTTTATATAAAAGCAGGGTCAGTCATGCCAGGAAGGAGGTGGCACATGGCACATGGCACATAGCTGGTGAAGCTGTTTTGGATCTAGGAAGTGATTTTTTTTTTTTTAATGAAAAATGCAGCTCAAAGAACGTGCACCAACTCCAGAGGGAAATGTCAGGAAATTCTGGCGGTCACCAGTAAATATCAAAGCCTCCAGAATGCCTTCATTAAATGTCCAAAGATCATCCTTTGCAAACAAATCTTCCATGACAGGGGCGCAGATGTCAAAAAGAAACCCACCCCCCACATACATTTTCTGACATTTCCTTCTGGACTTCCAACATTTCAAGGATTACTGATACATGCCAATATAACTGAGAGCTAAAGTGAAGTGCTGTCAAGTCCCATGAGTATCGATAGGAAAAAAAAGCATGTTTTCTTTTACCTTTTCTTACATTTTCTACTGAAATCCATGAGATTCTCAAAGTATGTAACTTTAGATGGTCCTCCGTGGTCCAAATTTCTGACTTTTACTGCAATGTGTATATGGCCAATAAAGAAAAACAAAGAACACCATTTGTGGATTTCCATTTCCAGAGATGGTATTTAATGGTATGTATAGAGTCAGATTTCCCGAGACCTTCTTCTCCAGTCCACTGTATTGGAGTTAGTGTGAACATTCCACTGATGAAGACAGGCACGGCTGCCGGGGCCCCTAGAACAAAGCTCTGCCCTGGACCCAACAGCATCCCTGCCTGCCCCCTGATGGCATATTGCCTGGGCACTACTACTTCCACACTGGTACTGGTGGTTCTGGGGTCAGCAGCCCACTCAGTGGGCCCTTTGACAGGGAGGCACCCTCGTCTGAAAGACCCAAGACCACTGCTGCAAATAGGGAAACCCCAAAACACACAGCCCAAGAACCCTCCTCCACACACTGTTGGCTGAAAGCTTTTTGCCATGTACACTGTTCATTATCTACAATAGCCTGCCTCGCAGAGGGTTGCTGAAGCGGATTGTATTAGTAAGTGGAACAGAGCAGTTCAGTTCCCGTTACTTTTTTAAAAAAGCAAAAACCCACAGAAGTTAAGAGGGTTTAATCTCACAGCACATCTGGTTGTAGAGATGACTTAGCAACAGTTGCCCTCTGATAGCACAGTATAAATGTGATCACATGATATCACATGACTTCTCAAGCTGTAACTGCTCCCCTATCCCTGCCCACAATCTAAGGCCAGCTAAGCACCCTGCTTCAGGTTCCACCTCGTTAGGGGCCCAGCTGACCTGACCTCCACAAAAGGTGGGCCCTTCCCCATCACCAATACAAAGCTGTGAAACACCCTTCCACGAGCTTCCCATTTATTTTGCACCTTCCCTTCTGACATTCGGCGGATAGGTGAACTGAAGGCTATGATGCTACACCTCCTTATCCATGAGTAAATCTCACCGACCGCAGTGTCACTGACGTGCACAGAGGAGAGGATTTGCCCTCTATGATTTTCCTGTTCCAAATGTGCTGTTGGATGTTAAATTGTGTTCCTGCTGCTGTTTTGCGGTTCATTTCACTGTGGGTTTTTTTTCCCTGAGTGTTAATGTTTATTGTTATTAATAAGATAATGGCCTTAAATTGCTGTTTGGATTTGTTCAAAACCATTTTGAAAAACTATATTGGAAGAGTGATACGTATGTTTTCAGCTTGTTTTTATTTTGTGATTTTTCTGGCTTTTTACAAAAATTTTACATGGCATCTTCTTTACCCATATACCCTATATCCTGGAAAATCGTAGCTGGCAATGAAAGTTTCTGTTCTACAGTTCAATAGTTTCCAGAAAAGTCAGCACTGTAGCTTTAAGCATAAGAGGATAATAGACCATTGGGTATCTCTCCCCTCCCCTCTTTTTCTGTGAGCTTATACAGACCACACCCTCCGGAGGGGAGAGGGGACTGGAGCTGATTGCTCGCGTTTTTTCCCTTTTCTGGTCGCGGTAAGTGACTGTTTTGGCACATCGTCAACACTGTGGTACTACGTGTCTTTGTTTCTCCAACGGGTCGCGTTTATTGCGCCTCAATGCTTTGCGGTTTCGGTCTGTCTAAGGCAAAATTAGGAGGTGCTCTCTTCTTGCGTGAGTCAGGTATTGTTTTTTTTTGTTTATGATGCAAAGAGCAAAATTCAGGCAGGTCCCGACTGCAGGAGGGAGACCAAGGAAAGAGACGCAAGAGTTGAGTCGAAGGGAGAAAGGGGGATCTTGTAATAAATGATGATGATGTGTGTGCGTGAGATCTAGGTTGGTCAGCTGACTTGGAAAACAAGACTATAGATAATTTCAGGACGTTGCAGGAAACCTGCGGGGCGGGGGGGCTGCGGCTGCTAATGTCTGTATGGAGGCAGGTTGTTAAAAGCATGGAACCGAAGCCTATGAAGAAAAATATTGTGAACCCTAATAATACAGTACAGTGCATTTCGTTGTTTTAAAGATGGATGCGCCTTCTGTCCGGCATATAAATGACTAAGAAGGTGAGTCATGCGAACAATTAAACCTCAATCCTGCTGGAGACAAATTAAAAGCCACTAACGGTTTTGTATTGTAAATAGCACCGCTGTCCTCCCCAGGTGGCGTAAATTAAAGACAGTGCCAGGTAAATGTGATTGGGGGCAAGGACTGCCCTAAAGGTAGACGGCCCTGCAGTTTACATTGTTGTAAGTAAAGTAAGTCAAAACTAGGCCTTTGCAGACCTTCAGGTAGTTTCTGGGTAGAACATAAAGATCTTTCAGCTGACAGTATGTGATGAACACAGAGGTAGTGTAGTCCGTAACTAGCAGCGGTTTCTAAATAGTTTGCACAGGCCATCTCTGTTGTATGATGCCAAAGTGTGGCTGATTTCCAGACTCCCTCCCCAGTGAACTGAGACCGAGCAGGTAAAGCGGAAAGAATACAAGAAGCTGAATATTAAAAGACTGTAAAAATATCAGTGCCGTTGAGTGGAAAATGCAGTGGCGTTTTAAGCCATTCCGGCGCCTGGGGGGGCGGGGGCTGGAGCGCAGAAAAAACACATGCGCAGAAAAAATAAATAAAAGCCGGCGACGCGTCCGGCTGGCTCACAAAGCCCTCGACCGCCAAACTGGGCGGTCGCAATGAGGAGGGCTTGTCCTGGCTTCGGAGCGGAGCCTCCGGAAGCCGGTGACGTGCCGAGTGGGTGCACTGCTTCCCGGGGGCTCAGCCCCAAGCCCAAGCTGCCGCGCCCCCTGGAAGCAGCGTGCCCACTCGGCGCCTGGGGCGCAGCACACCAGCGCCCCCATAGTAAGAACGCCACTGGGAAAATGCACAGCTAAGAAACAAAGTGCTGATAAGCTAAGGAAAGGAGGGGAGGATGCTGCAGAGGTTAGCCAGGATGATCAAGGCAACTGGCAAATACAGTCTGGCGCTGCTTCTCTCTGGGTGCTTTGTTTACTCTGCTTTGTTTACTCTGCTCAGTTCCAGACTCACACCTGCTCTTTAGCCGGATGGTGGGGGGGTCGCCCCCTGAAGTATCTAGTGCTCCTGATGATAGTAGACGTTGGCAAACACACAAATGGGGTGCATGATGACTCGGCTTTTTAGCCTGTGAGTGTTAACCAGGTTTCTCCTCTGCTCTGGGATTGGCTGTTGAAGGAGTAGCCTCAGCTCCTGGCTCCAAGCCCAGCTCTGTCGTTTCCGTTCGGCTGGGGAAGAAGCAGAAGGTTAACAACCACAAAGGAACAAAGCCTACTGCATGTTCATTGTTTGCAGAGGCAAATGCTGTACCTGCTGCCGAGAGTGAGAGGACTGACAGAGCCATGGAGCATGCCGATGCCTTGCTGGCATGGGCCTGTTGGCATTGCAGCCGTGGATGCTTTCCACACTGAGAAAACGTGGCAGATGCAACTTGCTAGTAAGGGCAGAACTGCACATAATCCGAAACTCAGGGCAGCCTTTGGAAGCGACACCCCCTTCTTGGGTTCTTCGTCTCCCTTTCTGTAACGTGTTGTAACACTTATTTATTTTTCACATTTTTATACCGCCCTTCCTCCAAGGAGCTCAGAGTGGTGTACATACGGTATTTCCTCCCCTTCATTTTGTCCTCACAACAACCCTGTGAGGTAGGTGGGGCTGAGAGATAGTGACTGGCCCAAGGTCACCCAGGAGGCTTCGTGGCTGAGTGGGGATTTGAACCTGGATCTTCCAGGTCTAAGTCCGACTCCCAAACCACATCATCTTGTTGTGCCTTCCCCTAGATCAGTGTTTCTCAAACTGTGAGTCACAACTCACCCAGTGGGACCTGACCTGATTTTTGATGGGTCATGAAATTGACAAGCTGCTAGCTGACAAGGAAAATACATTGAGCCTTATGGAAACCGAAACAGAGCAGCACTGTGTGCTTACTCATGAGTAGGTTTCCGTGCCCCAGTCCATTTCTAAGGGCAGGCCGAGAGGAACACAATGCCACCAGAATGGTCACAATCCGATGAACGCAGGCCCAACAAACTCTGGAGAAGGAAGTCTTTCTCCCTTCTTCATTCCCCCCCCCCCCACAAGGAAAACATATTGAGCCCTATGGAAAGTGAAACTGAGCCACATGTGTGCATTTACTCATGAGTAAGCAAACATGCCTTGGTCTTATCGATGGCCAGGCAAAGGGGAACGCAAGGCCACCAGAATGGTCCTGATTCGATGAACATGGAGCTCAACAAACGCTCCAGAAAGTTTTTCCCCACCATAGTAAAAAGTATAAAAACAAAGGCTTGAGTGCTGGTGAAGTGAAACTTTTTTTTTTTAAGTCTTGTAAATCTAGGTGGGTCCTGATAGCATGTAGTTTTAAAAATTGGGTCCTGGTGCTACAGAGTTTGGGAACCTTTGCCATAGACCTGTGTGCAGCCACCAGTGAAGTGGGGAAAAGCACGGTACTGTGATGTCAGAACCAGAGGTGTCGCTAGGGGCCCCATCGCCCCCAGGTGACAAGTGGGGGCGTCAAGGATCAGTAGCAGCGGCACGAACAGCGGGCAGGTGGCGGAGCAAAGTTAGGCCCTCCTGCCCGCCCTGCGCCTGGGAAGCAGTTTGCGTGGCGGTGGTGGTGACATCACTTCCGGTGGTGATGTCACGGGGGGGGCGCATAGCGACGCCACTGGTCAGAACATTGGATGAGCTTTATTGCATTACAGATGGGAAGTGGGAACCACAGAGGGGGGCACTTTCAGTGACAGCTCTAGGCCTGGTCGGACATTCTCTTACAACAGAACGCATGGCTGGGGCAGCAGGAGCGCGCCAACGTGCCCTGGCACGGTTGTTCTCTTAAGCTATGACTTGCATGTCAGAATGTGTGCTCAGGGAGAGATCTCCTGTGCTTAGAGATGCTGGGCACCCCATTTTCCAGCTCATGGGGAGAATCGCTCCCCAAGTATAGGGTTTGTCACTGCAGTCTGCATGTGAGAGCATGATAGTTCCAGAAGTGGAAGTTGCTCCTACTGCCCCCCCCCCACCATGTGCTCTTTCGACAGTAAACGTCCAAACAAAGCTTCTCTGTTCCTTATATAACACACAGCTTTGTCCTAATGGGGAAGTAGTCGCAGAACATGTTGGCTATTACTATCTGGCTACCAAGGACTTTCTCTTGCCTTCTTCCGGAAAAATTCCAGGATTTCAATATGGGAGGGTTGAAGAATGTCCTGTCGTAGTGTCACCTTAGCCCTCTTCTGTCGACGTAGCAGAATGTTGCAGATCTGTTAATGCCACGAACTGTACAACCCTATTAGGTCAGGGCTGAAATCTGCTACTGAGGTCCCACCTCACCCATAAGAACATAAGAAGAGCCCTGCTGGATCAGGCCAAAGGCCCACCTAGTCCAGCTTCCTGTATCACACAGTGGCCCCACCAGATGCCTCAGGGAGCACAAGACGACAAGATACCTGTATCCTGTCGCCACTCCCTTGCACCTGGCACAAAGAAAAAACTACTCCTACAACCAGGAGGTTGCTTATCCTCATCATGGCTTGAAAGCGGTGATGGACTTTTCCTCCATAAATCTGTCCAATCCTCTTTTAAAGGCATCCATGCCAGGTGCCATCACCACATCCTGTGGCAAGGAGTTCCACAAACCAATTACACGCTGGGTAAAGAATGCACCCATGTGCATTCAGCCTCTAGATCAGTGATGGTGAACCATTTGGGCTTGGTGTATCAACATTTTTGAAAATTCCTAATGACTCTGCTGGTGTGTCGTCCCCCCCCCCCCCGAACTTTTAATAGTACTTTGACTATTGCTACTTTTAATAGTAATATTTAACTGAACAGAACTGAAAACAACTATAGAACACATTGCATTTTATTTAACATCAGTTACTGACTTTTTTGTTGCTTAGGTTTAGTAATTTGAAAGAGGTCTGCTAAAATCCCTGCCCTAAATGTTCAAGACAAGCCTGTAAAACTTTTGCAAAAATGTAAGGTGTGTCAGGGCCCTGGGGGAAACACTGGCGTGTCACCCAAAATGACCTCGCGTGTCACCTGTGACACGTGTGTCATAGGTTCGCCATCACAGCTCTAAATTGACCACATAAAAAGATTTGACCTCATTCACAGAACACTTCCAGGGGCAGCCAAGACGGAATCTCAAAACAGCTGTTCGTTTGTTTTAAAAAAGACATTGGAGTCATTGGCATGCATATCTCCTGCATGTGCAGCCCACCCCATTGCTGTTTACTCAGAAGTCAGTCCCATGTTCACTCCCCTTAATTGTTTATAAGAGTCTTCCATAAGAACATAAGAAGAGCCCTGCTGGATCAGGCCAAAAGCCCATCTAGTCCAGCTTCCTGTTTCTCACAGTGGCCCCACCAGATGCCTCAGGGAGCACACAAGACAACAAGATACCTGTATCCTGTATCCTGTCGCCATTCCCTTGGACCTGGCACAGAGAAAACCTACTCCTACAACCAGGAGGTTGCTTATCCCCATCATGGCTTGTAACCTGTGATTGACGTTCTCCTCCCCTCCGCATTTGCTCGTCTTCTATGTCTCCTGCTTCCTTTTCCAATCCAGGAAGTGAACATAAGAACATAAGAAGAGCCCTGCTGGATCAGGCCAAAGGCCCATCTAGTCCAGCTTCCTGTATCTCACAGTGGCCCCAGCAGATGCCTCAGGGAGCACAAGACAACAAGATAACCTGTTTCTTGTTGCCACTCCCTTGCACCTGGCACAGAGAAAACCCACTTCTAAAACCACGAGGTTGCTTATAGCTTGTAACCTGTGATGGTGTTTGTGTCCATGAACCTATACAAACCGCTTTTAAAGGCATCTAGACCAGGTGCCATCACCACATCCTGTGGCAAGGAGTTCCATAGATGAATTACATACTGGGTGAAGAAATATTTTCTTTTGTTCATTCTAACTCTCCCAACTCTCAATTTTGGTGCATGTCCCCTGGTTCTGGTGTTGTGCGAGAGGGAGAAGAATTTCCCTCTATCCACTCTCTCCATCCCATGCATAATTGTATACGTCTCAATCATGTCCCCCCCTCAGGCGCCTTTTTTCTAGGCTGAAAAGCCCCAGACGCTGTAGCCTTTCCTCATAAGGGGCGTGGAGCCATTCCCATTTCGAGGCGTGGAGTCAGTGAATTGGCAAGCGATATTGGTCTGTAACATCCCTGTTGTTTTTAAGAGAAAATTGTTTTTGTCCGTTTCCTTGGTACGGCACAGGGCTTTGCTTGCTGTGAGAGATTTTCTGAACATAAGAACTTACACAGGATGTGTCTCATATCGACTCTTATATCCTACCTTTCGAAAGCATGCAAGTTGGCTTGCAAGACCATGGGGGGGGAAAAACTCTCCTAGAAAATCAAATTCTAAAAACACACAATCAAAAAGTAATTTTCAAAAAAGGCAGAGGTGGCATGAACATGCTGCAAACGGAACCGAGCCAGATGGATCTTCTGGAGCAGCAGGTTTCCCGTTCTGGGTGCTGCTGCAAAAATTTGCCTTGTCCTTTGCCTGGAGAGAAGAGCAATGAGAGGAAGACGAGCGGTGGACAAGCCCAGACACCCAGAAATGTACTTGCCAGCAGGACCCAGAACCACACAGTTCCCCTTCCCAGAAGTTGTATTTCCAGTATTATATTTGAGAAGACCAAGGTTCATGCCGTTTCTCACCATTTGATTTCCCTATCCAAGCATAAAGGAGATAAGACTCCTGCTCCCATGTCCCATTTCCCTGGGCAGAGTGTTTACCTCTTTCCATAAGCCCTGCAGGATCAGGCCAAAGTCCCATCTAGTCCAGCTTCCTGTATTTCACAGTCGCCCAACAGATGCCTCAGGGAGCACACAAGACAATGTGATACCTGTTGCCACTCCCTTGCATCTTGCATGCTGAGAGAGGCTGCCCCTCAAACTCGGAGGTCGCATATAGTCCTCATTGGTTGTAACCTGAGATGAACTTTCCATAAATCTGTCCAATCCCCTTTTAAAGACATCTAGGCCAAGTGCCATCACATCACAGTGTCCTGTAGCAAGGAGCCAGAGGACTGGAAGGGTTTGGGGGAGCTGGTGACAACCACAGACAATGGCTGACTAGTGAGCCAAGCCAATAATTGTGACCCTTAGATTCAGGCTGGGCAAGATAACTCTCACGTTATGGTGAGATGTGTGAGTGCCACTGACTTGCATCTTGGGGGGGGGGGGAGAGGGAGGGGTTGGACTATTTTTTACCAAATTGTCCCCTCTTCAGCATGCTGTGAATTTGGCTATGCTCACCTCCTGGCATGCTGGGGCTTTCTAGCTTAATTGTGTGTGGGAGAGGAGGGGCTCGTCCAAACCACCCATGTCTTGTCCAGGGCCACTCTTCACAAGTTTGTGCAGTGCACGTTCTCTGAGCATCCATGCTGGCTGGCTTCCTTTCATGCTAGGGCTTTTTAGCTGAATCAAGCATGTGGGAGGGTGTGGCTTGTCCAAACTGCCCCTTTATAGACACTGTCAATGTTGCCCCCTGGAGCATGATTACTCATCTGTCCTGGCATAACAGGAAGTGAGAGGAACATGAATGTTCATGGAGCATGGAGTACAAATGTCTGAAGAGATACTTGCCCAAACAATATCCTCCAAACTGGCCCAGTAACATATGGGGGGGGGCCTCCGGGGGGGGGAGGTATGATGTGATGTCATATGTGCCTCCCATCCCACAAGCAGTAGCCAGCGATAGCCATAGTGGCCACAGAGACACCAGGTGTCCTGTGAGGAAGAGAAGACGGAAACAGGATGATTTTTATTGTATAGCATTGTTATTGCATTGTTGTTGATCTAAGTTTGCTTGGTGTCTTAACTTTTATGTTTTAACATGTGCAGTAGGTTGTCCTTGTAGCCCTGGAAGGGCAGGGTAGAAATATTGCAAATAAATGCATCGATATGGAAAGGAAGTGGGGAAATGTCAGCAGGCTGACATCCCACTACATTTTTTTCTTCCTCCGCATTTTTACCAGGGAGGCAGAAGGAAGGAAATGTGCATTGATGGCATATCGCCTTGCGGCTTGAGTTGACTTTCATATGTTACAGTAATTGTGGACAGCGGGATGGGAGCCTGCTGACAAGACCCCCCCACCCCCACACACTGGTGTATTCTGTTGCCTGCTCCCCTGTCGCTCTCCCTGGGCAGAATGTTTACCTCTCCAGATGATGCTCTCTCCAGAGAGGCCGGGGGCGGAGCTACTGGGTGTGATGGCATGGGGGTGGGGCTTGCCAGCATGCTCCCTGCTGTGACCAATAGTGCTGTCCACCGATACTGTAACTTATGGAAAGCTACACAGTTTGGTTCTTGGAGGCCTCAAGCATATTATCCAATTGACGGTCCATTAAATGTGGGTAGGTAAACACCACCTCTTGGCCCTGTAATCATCTATAAAGCTTCAACAGTGAGTCTGAATACGAACATTCTCACCACAGCTTTAAAGCTTTTTAGATACAATGCGTAGGCGGCTTGATATTCTGGGCATTTGCCTCTCCCCCCTACTCATTTGCAAGTAAAACATATTTCCTGCCTACAGAGATGTCTTCGTTGCCCGGAACACAAGTGGGATCAGAATGCCTACAATTAAGAGACAATAGACTGTCCGGGATGGCTAGCAAACCCAGAACCCCCCTTCTCTAATCGCCCTGCTCTGGGTGAGCGAACGCGGGACAACTGGCAACTGGGACCGTAGCGGGACAGTCGCCTCAGCGTTGCATTTGTCATATCTGCAACCAGGAAACTATGTCCAGGCCGTCTGACTTGGGAAAAGGCAAGTGGAGCATGCTCAGAATGTACCGAGGGATTTAAAAGCCATGACAAGGGATGGGGGGACGGGGGGGGGGGGGAACAGTAGCTCAAGAACTCAAAGCTGAAGTTTCTTGCTGGCTGAGTTCTTCATATCAGTCGGGTGGTGTGTCTTGAGGAAGCTGCTCGAAGGAGGAGGAGTTCCAATCGATGGAAAAGCCACATCTGGAGTATTGTGTCCAGTTCTGGACACCACACCTCAAAAAGGATATAGTTGAATTGGAAAAGGTGCAGAAAAGAGCGACCAGAACTATTCGTGGGCTGGAGCACCTCCCTTATGAGGAAAGGCTACAGCGTCTGGGGCTTTTCAGTCTAGAAAAAAGGCGACTGAGGGGGGCATGATTGAGACATATAAAATTATGCATGGGATGGAGAGAGTGGATAGAGGGAAATTCTTCTCCCTCTCACACAACACCAGAACCAGGGGACATGCACTTAAATTGAGTGGAGGGAGAGTTAAAATAAACAAAAGAAAATATTTCTTCACCCAGCGTGTAACTCATCTGTGGAACTCCCTGCCACAGGATGTGTTGATGGCACCTGGCCTAGATGCCTTTAAAAGGGGTTTGGATAAATTCATGGAGGAAAAGACCATCACAGGTTACAAGCCATAAGCAACCTCCTGGTTTTAGAATTAGGTTTTCTCTGTGCCAGGTGCAAGGGAGTGGCAGCAGGAAACGGGTTATCTTGTTGGCTGTGTGCTCCCTGAGGCATCTGGTGGGGCCACTGTGAGATACAGGAAGCTGTACTAGTTGGGCCTTTGGCCTCATCCAGCAGGGCTCTTCTTATGTTCTTATGTTTTATGTTGGTGCACTTAACCCTGTCCCCTCCATCTAGGTCAACTGCAAAAGCCAGGTAGCTGAGATGCCCACTCTTAACCGCAGCACCACGGACTGGAAGGCACCCACAGACCCCGGCCAGAGGGCCCACAGGGCCCCCTGTCATTCCAGGGACGCGTAAGTATTGCATACAAGCATGCAATTACATGCCATTAACATGTAAGGGCCAAGATCTAAAAGTATTCTTTATGCATGCATGGCAGGACGTTTTCTTTTTTCCTCTTCTTTTCCTGACAACAGCTCAACTTGTAGGATAGTGGTTTCTTTTGAAAAGCCTTCTCTCCTTGCAACCAGTTTAGATTCTAGCCAATGTGATTTTTAACTGTTTTTGTATTCCAAAAGTCATTGAGGCCTTCAGATATTAATATTGATTACTGTACTTCTACATTTAACATCCTCATTTCCAAAGATGATGAAACTACACACACAAACTTTTCCACCTTTCAACAGTGACTGTGTATGATCCTTAGCCGATGCACCCTGAGTGTGGTGCACCCTCCCTACAGAGGCTGACCTGACCTGGCAATGAGCCTGATCTCTTTTCAGCCTCTTGCAAAGTCCTTTCTAGTTTTCCAGACCTTTCTTCTTTTTAATTTTTTTAGAGCTTTCAGTTTTTAGACTGCTGCTGTTTTAACCTGATCTATTCTGATTATTCTCTGCTCTGTTCATTTTTTTTACTTACTACTTTATTGTTTTAATTGCTTTCAATTTTATTTTTAGTCCTTTGGCTGAAGAGCAGGATAGGAAATGTTCCAAATAAATGCATAGAATAAATATGACCGACAATGATCTCCTATAACTAGAGGCAAAAGAAAATGGTGATAACAAAATAAAAAAAATGTAACACTGCTTTCTGCAAACAAAAAATAAAATAAAAACCATGTAATTTTGCATCATTCTTCATCTGCTGACACTGTACAACCAATACCACCTCTACCCAGTATAGTTTTAAAGCGGTTAAAATTGATAACTATGGGAGAAATTTGGAATAAACATAACATCGCTTTCTGCTATTTGATTTTGGTTAAACACTGAAATCTGTGGAAAAAAAAATTCTCCCACATCTACCTGTAACTGAAGGTGACACAACCATTCCACTAACGAAAGATATTTTTGCACGTAGAAGGAAGTAACCGAGACCTCTTTGGCTTCCAAACAGGTTGAGGTCTGTTGTGCTCATCCCAGAAGATGGCAGGAGAAGAAGCCACAGGTGAGGAAGTGGAAACTTCCAGTCGTTGTGTGTTTGTGGATTGTGGAGCGAAATCCGAAGGGTGCTGGTGAAACCACAGGCAGTGTTCTCATTGATGCCTGTAGTGGAACCAACTGTTTCCATTCCAAAATGCTTTGGTAGAGAGAGAAATGATGGCATTTGTAACAGAGAAACTTTGTTTCTTTCTTCAGTGGTGTAGGAATGGAGGGGGCGGAGGGTGGTACACTCCCGGGCAGCAAGCCGGAGGCTCCCACCCCAGGCAGCAAACGGGTGGGAGATACGCGCCAAAAATGGTGGTGGCATTTTTTGCGTCCGCGAAGGTGTTGCCTGCCCGCCCGCCCTGCTCCTCTGAGGCCTTTTCTGGCCGAAAAACCGCCAGTGTCTGTGTTTTTTGGCTGCAAACAGGTGTCAGCGCCTGCAGGGGCGGAGTTAGGCTACTGACTGCAGCGGGGGGTGCGTCACGGCCTCCCCGCACCCGGCAGCAGGCAGCTGCTGCCCCCAGCCCCCTAGTGGCTAACTATGCCACTGTCTTTCTCAGTATATATTCATATGCTAGTGCAAGTGGTTCTCAAATATTTTGGTCTCTGGATCCATTTTCACTCCCTTCCTAAAAGGAGTCTTAGGGAGCCCTGCTGGTGCATGTGCAGAGTCTTGGAGAGCCCCAGAGCACTGGTGCATGCACAGAGTGGCTCAGCATGGGGCAGATGGCAGCAAGTCATGGTGTGCCCGTGGAGCCCCTGAGGGATGTGATAAAAAAATGAGATGTGATAGAGCAAATTTGAGATCAGATTTGGAATCAGCACCCTGAAATTAGTCTAAAACAGCTGCAAAAGTCCAGGCCAGGAAAAAAAATTTGTAGACCAGTGTAAATTTGCTGTTTTTCATTGATTTTATCAAATGCAATATTTAATATCTCAAAAACCTGATGTGATAGACAAAAACTGATGCCAAATTTGGAATCAGAGCCCCAAAATTAGTCTAAAACAGCGGCAAAAGTCCAGGCCAGGAATTTTTTTTTTTTTTTGTAAACCAGTGTTATCTGGTTCTTTTGTTATCTGTGTTCTCCTTTTTTGTATTCTCCTGCCTAATCATCTGTCTCTTTCTCTGCCCCATGGTAATTGTCTGAACATAATTATGTCTTTGCCTGAGGATTTCAGTTTATGCCAGTGGACTGTCATCCACAAAGGCTTATGCTGACATAAACTTGTTAGCCTTTCAAGGTGCCATCAGACTCTTTGTTTGTCTGAAGGGAGTGGATATTGAGTGAGGTTAGGAAGATACTATGCCCATCTAGAGTGGGGTTCAGAAATCCAAACCCAGTGGGCATCCTCTTAGTACCCTCTCCAAAGAGATCCCTGCTTTGCAGGAGAAGAGAGTTCTTGGGGACTGTGCAGTGTGAGGCCTAGAGGAGGACCGTTTTAGGCAACACACAAAATCCCTCTAGAAAAGCATGGTTCAGCTTCCACAGGTAATCAGGTTTGTGGCCCCATTCTTCCTGCCTACACACTGAAATGTAGGATATGGAGTGGAGTCTACATCAGAAGAGCCCTGCTGGATCAGGCCAAAGGCCCATCTAGTCCAGCTTCCTGTATCTCACAGTGGCCCCACCAGATGCCTCAGGGAGCACACAACACAACAAGGTCTCTGTATCCTGTCGCCACTCCCTTGTACCTGGCATTAAGAGATAGCCTATTACTAAAACCAGGAGTTTGCATATACCCATCATGACTTGTAACCTATGGTAGGTTTTTCCTCCATAAATCTGTCTAATCTCCTTTTAAAGGCATCCAGGCCAGGTGCCATCACCACATCCTGTGGCAATGATGCTCAATGATGCTCAAAAGAGATCTAGAGCGGTTAGATCTCTTGGCAGATGCCGATGTCCTCCACCATGATAAGGGGGCTGGTGAAAACACTGAGCCTTCCCCGCTCTGAGATGCTGCCCTGGGGATTTTCTGAACAGAACCAGAAAGATGTGATGGATCAAGTCTGGTTCTGTTCGGTGAGGTTTTCCACCTTGGCCTCACATCTGAGTGCTGTTTGGTGGTGTGATTCAAGAACATCCCTAAATTTGCTTCCAAAGGGGGGGTCATGAGGATTTTTTATGTCACACCACAGAAGAGAAGGAAATAGACTGTGTATGCACATAATGATTTTTGTTGACCCCTTCTGCTTTCTGATAGAGAGAGAGCGAGACACTCCAGGCTCTGAACTGATGGGTCAGCAGCATCCTAGAACAGATGGTGCCAGGGAACCCGGAAATGCTGGTAAAATGAATTCGCTACTTTACATATTGTGGGCAACTCTCATTGCCCATCAATTCCTGGCAAATAGAAGGGGCAGAAATGGAAGCAGTAACAGATTTTACTTTTCTGGGCTCCAAGATCACTGCAGACGGAGACAGCAGCCATGAAATTAAAAGACGCTTACTCCTTGGAAGGAAAGCTATGGCAAACAGCATAATAAAAAGCAGAGATATCAGGTTTCCGGTTGGGAGGAATGGCTGGCTGACAGCTCTGTCGGTTGCTCTACACCGACAGAGCACGTCTGATGGACTTAATTGCTCTACCCCTGGATTAAAAGGGTGTGCGATGAGATAAACCACACATCTTCGGATCGCTCCCATTACTTTCTCGGAGAGCGTAGGCTTTTCGAGTTTGTTTTGGTTTGAGCGTGGAAGAGAGGATCAACACCGAGCTCAAAAATCAGCCGGAACGTAAGCCAAGCCCTCTCCCGCTTATACTTTTGCTTTGCTTATGCAAGTGGCAAGGAACTGCAGTAAGAATTGAAGAAACAAGCTAAGATAACAAGTTAACTTAAGAATAGAAGATTTGTTGTGAAAAGGATATAATTTGGAAGAAAGACAAGATACTACAGTGAAAATATTAAGTGACAACATTAAGTAATTTGTTGGTACTTACGGAAGATTGAATTAGCGAAGAAACATTTGGGGGAGATATCTATAAACTGTTGTAACGAGAGAAAGAGACTTGTTTTGCTTTTGAATTGTTTGTTTGGAATTCCTGTGGTTTGAAAATAGAACAAACAATCCCTTCCGGTTTGAAGGTCACCATTGAAAAATAATTATGTTGGTTGATATTTGCCGCCTGCACATATTTTAAGAAGTTGAGTCTTTATGGTTTTTGGTTTCTAAAGAGAAGGAAAAGAACTTGAATTAAACAAGTGAAAAAGTGCAATTTGATGAACTTATAAATATGGCTACAAGAAAAAGAGTCAATACATTAGAAAAAAAATCTCCTCCAAGGTCAACTGGACAAGAAAAACCAGTGGAACAACTGGAAGAATGCTTCAAAAGATGGGAACTTAAAATTGATGCCAAATTTGATGCCAAATTGGGAACTTTGCAGGAAGAAATTCAAAAGATGAAGGTAGAGATGACGCAGGAATTACGTCAGTTGGATGTTGCTGTAAAAGAAATGAAAGGTGGTTTTCAAGAGATAAATACCAAGATGAAAATACAAGAAGAAAAAGTGAAGAATCTTGAAATGGAGAGCTGTAAGATTCAGGATATGCTGGCGTTGGCTGAACAAGAGAGAAAACAGAGTTTCTTACGGTTTCGTGCAATTCCAGAACAGCAAGCAGAAGATACAAGAGATAGAATGTTACACATTCTGTCAAAATTCCTACAAATAGATCGAGATGAAATGGATCTGGAGTTGGATAAGGCATATAGAATTAATACAAGATATGCAGCAGTTAAGAAAGTGCCAAGAGATATCTTGGTGCATTTTGTGAGGCAACAAACAAGAGATAAAGTTCTGCAGCAACATGCTAAATCGAGACTCAAGGTAGAAGGAGTGCACATTATTGTGCTGAAGGAGATTCCGCTGAGAATTTTGCAGAAAAGGAAAACTTATGCTTTCCTGGTCGAAGTGCTGAAGAAACAGAAGATTGTTTTTAGGTGGGGAAAATTAGAAGGTGTGATTTTTAAACTTCAGGGAAAAACCTACAGATTGGATACAATTCAGAAAGCAAAAGAATTCCTGGAAAGATTCAAGGATGGAAGAGAAGAAGAAGATGATGATGATGATGGGATGGACGGTGCAATGGCAAGCAGTGAACAGTAAAAATGGATTACAAATTTTTATCATGGAATATTAATGGAGCTAATGCTCCGCAAAAAAGAAAGAGTATTCCATTATTTGAAAAAACTTAATCAAGATGTGATTTGCCTTCAAGAAACCCATATAAAAAAGGGAGATACAAAATTTTTGATTCAGAAAAATTTGGGAGAAGAATTTTTTTCAACAAACATCAAGAAGAAGAATGGAGTGGTTTTACCCAGATTCATAAACAGATTGAGTTGATTAAGATTCAAATGAAACCGGAAACTTTTCTGTTGGGTATGTGGGATGATCATGTAGGCGAAAAATTTCAAACTTTGTTTTTATATATGATAGCTGCGGCAAGAATTTTATATGCACAATATTGGAAGAATTCGGAGATACCTTCGCTGGAAGATTGGTGGCTGAAAGTTTTGGATTATGCCGAAATGGACAAACTTACAATTTTAATTAAGGAAAAGTCAGTTAACCTTTTCGTGAATAATTGGAAACCATTTATAGATTTTTTAAGAGAGAGAGAGAGAGGAACGATGTGATGATATGTGGATTTAATGAATAGATTGTGGGTGTTATTTTAGCTAAGTTGGAAATTATATAAAGAAAATAGTGAATAGTATGCTAGTAGGATGTGACGTTTTGTGCTTGCTATAATTTTATGAATTATGTATTGTTTTTATGTTATTATATCAATAAAATATAAATATACTTAAAAAAAAGCAGAGATATCACCATGCCAACAAAAGTTCGTATAGTCGGGGTGATGGTGTTTCCAGTAGCAATGTATGGTTGCGAGAGTTGGACCATAAGGAAGGCTGAGCGCCGAAGAATAGATGCTTTCGAACTGTGGTGCTGGAGAAGACTCCTGAGAGTCCCTTGGACTGCTAGGAGATCAAATCAGTCAATCCTAAATGAAATCAACCCTGACTGTTCCCTGGAAGGACAGGTACTGAGGCTGAAGCTCAAATATTTTGGCCACCTAATGCGAAGAGAGGAGTCTCTGGAGAAGACTCTGATGCTGGGAAAGATTGAAGGCAAAAGGAGAAGGGGAAGGCAAAGGATGAGATGGTTAGACAGCATCACCGATGCAACGAACATGAAAATGAGCGAACTCAGGAAGATAGTGGAGGACAGGAAGGCCTGGCGGGATATGGTTCATGGGATCACGAAGGGTCGGACATGCCTTAACGACTGAACAACAACTCCTCATTGCTGTATCTGCCTTGCTGGATGAGAGAGCAGGGCAAATGCCCAATCGAGGTTGGCGTTATCTTGCCCTTTATAACCTCAGGGCACTACCCAGGTTTTACCAGTAGGATTGGATACTCGGGTCAACTGGCACCCTTAACATCTCCTCTCAGGGGAGTCAGGTGGGCTTCATGGTCTACTGTGCTGGCTCAGAGCCAAGGTCTTTGTTTGCCAGTCAGTTGGGAAGAAGGGAAAATAAGCCACAACCAACAATAACAGTCGAGCAGAAATGACTGCTACCTTGAAACAAAGCTGCAGCCCCTTCACAATGCTGATCCATTACAGAAATATCCCTAGGTGATTGGAAGGTTGAAAATAGGTGAACACTAGAGGTCAGTTCTCTGGGACCTTCTCTGTTATGGCACCTGGCCTGTGAAATTCCCCCTTTATTGAGGTCCCGACTGCCACTTCTTTATTGGCGTGTTCCAAAGGCAGGTTAGAACTTTTCTAACAAACTTAACTTTGGAAGTTTGTTGTCCACTCTGTATGTTGTGTTGGCTCTTGATTGTTGTGTTGACTACAGCAATACCTTGCCCTTTCGTCTAGTTAGGGACTAGAGCATGGACAAAAATAAAAAATGGCCGAATGTCAAAGCATAGCCTACCATCTAAGCTATGTCCATGCTAAGGAGTGACTAATGTGTTGAAAAGAGAAGCAGTTCAGTGCGACGCCTACATGCACTCAGAGCCTGCTGGAATCCCTCCTGCACAAGCTTCTACCAGACACCATTAGGAAAGGCAGCCGAGAACCTGCACTTACGCAGGCGCACAGAATGGCGGCAGTCTCCAGGCAGTGCGAGACCACCTACCTCAACCGCGGGAATAAATTGGTAGAAGCGTGCACTCACCTGGCCCCAGCCCTCGCGCTCTATTGCTCTCCACCTTCTGCCGCCAGGCAATTTCAAGCCATATCCAATCAATTTCAGGCATATCCAATCAATGCCAGAGCGATAGATTCCCCTGTTGTATTTCCCTTGTCTGCCAAGTACTGTAACTTGTGGTGTTGGATGGAATTGACGAAAGAGGAAAGCACATGGGTGAAATTTGAAAGAGGAAAGCACATGGGTGAAATTTGAAATGTGGTTATTATACTTATAATTGAAAACGACTGAAAGAGCAAAGCGATGAAAGTGAAGTGGACGAAAGTCCAGGTATTGCTGTACTCTGCGTTGACATTCGTATTTGAGTGTGTGTGTGTGTGTGTGTGTGTGTGTGTGTGTGTGTGTGGCTTCATGTTTTATTGGTTTTGTATTGTTTTGTAAACGCCCTTCAGTTTTCCCACTGGATCATGAAAGAAGGAGTAAAATGTTTTCAGCAAAATAGATAACAGCAGGGATTTTTACCACAATAGCAAATGAGTACTAACTGTGGCTGATTATGACATCTTTGCCATCCAATTTTTCAGCTTTCATCCCAAAGTGCATTAAAGAGAAAAAATGCCCCTTAGCAGCTGCTGGTGTCATTACAGTTTTGGTCATTATTATTATTGCCTTGGCTGGTGAGTATGGAGAGCCTTAATTGTTCCATATTTATTGTACGTGCATAAAAATAAATGGATAAAAATTAAAAACAAGACATGCTGCATACTCACAAAATGAAACTGAAAGCATGGAAATGCTCTATAAGAAATAGAATCGGATGGGAGGGAAGGAGAAAACATGATCCAGCCCATTCTAAATGCACCGAGACCCATAGAGTGGAGAAATTTCTGCCCTTGCTTATGTCTCTCCAACCAAAACCAGGAGGACTTACTGCTGCTTACCTTGGCTGGCTCATTCCTGACCTTTGATCTGAGATGACCAGTCAAATAGCACAATGGTTAAGATACATGTTTTAAATGCGCCTTGGTGTCAAGAAGTGGTTTGGGAATTGGCCTGAAGGAGTTAAAGGATACTGCCACTTTTTTTTTCCTCCAAGCTTAACCTCCTCTGATGCCAAATCTCCAGGAACTAATGGTAGGGAGAGCTTCTGAACAGAATGCTTTGCAAAAATAAATATATTTAGTCTCAGCCATTTATCTCATTATATGAGTCTGTCTGCAGAATCCTGGAGATTGCGCCGGCAACACAGAATGAGCATTCTGTCGCCGGCAGCAGTCGCAAACGTGCCGTAAAGCACGTTCGCGACTACTCTGGAGCAAGGGAGAGCTTCTGAACAGAATGCTTTGCAAAAATAAATATATTTAGTCTCAGCCATTTATCTCATTATATGAGTCTGTCTGCAGAATCCTGGAGATTGCGCCGGCAACACAGAATGAGCATTCCGTCGCCGGCAGCAGTCGCAAACGAGCCGTAAAGCACGTTCGCGACTACTCTGGAGCAAGGGAGACAGGCGCAGAGGCCGGCCTCCCTTGCTCTGTCTCTGGAGCGCCCTTGCAGCCGCCGAACGAGGGAAGTCAGGATCCGGTGGGCGCGGGGGCGTTTTGGCGGGCGAGGGAGAGGGGCCATTGGCTAGCCGGTCCGAGAGGGGGTGGAGGATGGCCTCAGCCATATCCCGGCCCCCACCGGGCGGCTAAGCCGTTACATGGCCTCCTCTGACTTCTGCCTGCTCTTTAGCTGGCAGAAATCCGAGGAAGCCTATATGGCCTGCCCCGGTTTACACTCGGGGAAGGGGACGAGTGTCCTCTTCCCTGAGTAGACCTCCAGCCTGGCAGCAAAACGGCCACCAGGGCTCAGGATCCAGCGGCTGGATCCTTACGGTGGATTGCGCTGCCTGACATCAGAAGAGCCTTGCTGGATCAGGCCAAAGGCCCACCTAGTCCAGCTTCCTGTATCTCACAGTGGCCCCACCAGATGCCTCAGGGAGCACACAAGACAACAAGATACAGTATCTGTATCCTGTTGCCACTCCCTTGCATCTGGCATTAAGAGACAGCCTATTACTAAGACCAGGAGGTTGCTTATCCCCATCATGGCTTGTAACCTGTGATGGACGTTTCCTCCATAAATCTGTCCAGTCCCTTTTTAAAGACCCCTTGGCCCTGGATATTCAAGTGTTGGATGTTTTCTGTCGTGGTACCATGATTATGGAATGCCTTGCCAGAGGAGGTCTGTCCAGCCCCCATGTTAACTGCCTTCAAGCTTGCCTTAAAGATCTTCCTTTTTGCTTGGGCTTTAATTCATCTTTTATTTTTATTGTGGTGTTTGATTATTTTATTTCTTGCTGCTGGATATTTATCTGCTGTTTGGTCTGTTGTCTTTTTTTTCTTTTTCCAAAAAAACATTTGCATTTCTTCAAAAGCATTTATTTTTAAAAAGCAGTTAAATCTAATCAATCTATTCATAATCGTAGAACTACAATTTTGTGGGGTGAGTTTAGTTCTGCAGTGAGGAAGGGCCCCCCTCCTTGGAGATACAGTGTGATTGTGATCATTTCAGCAATCTGCTCTTTATTTCCAGCTAAGAAGCCAGAACCGTGTCAATCTTGTACTCCTCCAGTTGATGCTACCTGCCCAGATCGTTGGGTTGGGTACCAAGGAAAGTGCTACTATACATCTGAAGACAGAAGGAATTGGTCTGAAAGTGAAACCAGATGCTCCGTATTTGGTGCTTCTTTGGCTTTGATTGATAGCCAGTTAGATCTGGTAAGGAACATCCTGATTAATGGGCAAATCTTCTGAAGCAAGCAAAGTAAAGTTCTGCTGTCATGTTTCCTCTGCAGTTCTTCATGATCGTGATAATAATCGGTTTGGATCCCAACTTAACCTGGCCCTAATGAAGACTCCTGCAAACAAAAAGGAGCATTGAGCTTGTGTAAGGACTACTGCCACGAGCACAGCGCTCCATTCATGGAAGAAACTTCTGCAGGGCCGCACAGAGATACGCTGGGATCCCGGCCATTGCTAGTACAGGTGTCCCCCGCTTAATGATGGGGATACATTCTGGAAAATCCGTCATATAGTGAAACCATTGTCAGGCGGTGCATTAGATAAGGGCTTGGATGTTCAGCGCTGTGGCTTTAATCACAGCTGAAAAGTGTGCTCCCTGAGGCATCTAGTGGGGCCACTGTGTAATACAGAAAGCTGGACTAGATGGGCTTTTGGCCTGATCCAGCAGGGCTCTTCTTATGTTCTTAAAAGCTGGGACTTTTTGAAAAGACGTGTTCAAAGCTGGGGTTTAAAAAAGACGTGATTAAAGCCACAGTGCTGAACATCCAAGCCCTTAGCTAGCAGCAGAAGAGCTGGAGATTTAAACAGACGCGTCTATTTAAATCTTTGCTCTTTTCCTCCATCATATATGCGGATCATTGTTGAGCGATCCGGCGTTAAACAGGGGACACCTGTACTAGCATCAGTGCACATGGTACTTTACAGAACATGCAGTTTCTACTTGCCTTCTGCTGTCTTAAAATTTTTATTTTTAAAAAATAATTCCTAGATTTTTGGCGCAATCCTCTGTAACGTTGCGCCTGCCAAGCGCGTGCTCTGCAGGTGCCGGGAGCCGTAACCACGGCATAAAGTGCGTACTGCATTTGACACCCAGGGAGAAAGGGCCACCGCTAAGCAGGCCATCAGCCCTTACTCTGCCTCCGGATCAACCCTGCGGCCACCGGAGCAGGTAAGAGTTGCACCGGTGGGTGCAGGGGAGGGCAGACCAGGCAGCGAGGGAGGGTGTCTTTGGTTGGCCCTGGGCCAGGAGGGAGGGGGTGGGATATCGGCGGCAAGCTCCACCGATATCCCACACCGCTTACCCCACCGCCCCATATGTACGTCAGTACGAGAGCTGACATACATCTGAGGAGGTCCATTGGGTGAAGGGGACAAATGTCCCCTTCACCCAAGTAGTCCCCGGGCCACACTGGAGCGGCCCCAGAAGGGCTCAGGATCCTGTGGCTGGCCCTATGGGTAGCTATGGATCCTTACGCAGGATCGGGCTGCTCAACATCGAGAGAGACAACAAAACGGGAAGAATAGGTAACAAGGGATGATGTCTGGAGCAGTTCTCGCATTCTTTTTCATAACCAATATTCTCCCTGAAGCTGTGACCTAAACACATTGTTCTTGAAATCAATGGGATTTAACTTGCAAGATTGTTGTATGAGATGAGAAATTATCCTTCAACCCTTCAGAGTTGCAAAGGTGACAAAAATAGAGAGAATGTTTGCTGCTTAGAGTTGTCAACGGCCCTCAGTGTCTCTGAAAGTGGTCTGACAGGGAAAGATTCTGATGCCCTGGAGAGGGGGGTGTTAGATGGAGGGTGGTACTTGCTATAAGCTGTACTACCTCCTCTAAGCCACTCCCTATGAGTCCAAAATGCTTTAAACTCTTAGATGCTCTTAAGTTGTTAGGGTCTCTGAGTGAAGCCAGAAGAGTCAAGGTTAGGGGTGGGGGAATTAACTTGCATTGGAGGAATTCTCAAGGCTGCAGCAGACCGGCTGCGTTCTCCGTGCGTGCAGCCCGTTGCAGCTGGCTGCGTCAACGTTCTATTGGTGTGACTTGCCTCCGGCCGAGCCACCGAGAGCCGCAGAGAGGTCCGTTCTGGGAGACGCATCCCCTGGCCAAATCCCAGCTTTTGCTGCGTTTTCTCCGTTGAGCTTTCTGTGCACCCAATCACAATCCTTTTCATGAACCCTGGGGGTGGGACATAGAATAGCGCGGGAACCAATCATTGCAGAACTGCTCAGTTTTCCTCGCAAGCTCACTCAGCACTCCCCACCTCCTTGTCCCAGCAACCAATCACAGTGGACCAGCATTGGCTGCGATGACGGGCTGAGAGCTCCGGTGTGCTAGGCTTCCGTTGTCTTACGTTCCATCACGTACAGCACATCTGGCAACACACCAGACGCAACGGACTGCACGCATGGAGAAGGTAGCCGGTCTGCTTCAGTCTCCGTTAGAATTCTCTAAGGACCCTTTGATGTGGGAAGGGGACAGCTTTACAACTTGACAAGGTGTTAAGATGGGCTGGTGGTCACCTGTCTAATTTGGTCTGGATCATGCCCTCAGTTGTAGATTAACAAAGGGGACATCAATTTTCAACATGTGTTTTCCAAAGAGAGTTTTTTTTACACCCTGTCTTTCTAGACCACACTACATTCATAATTTGGAGTGTTTCTTCTTCTTTTTTTTAAGTTATTAGAATAATATAAAATGCATAGAATTCAATTCAGGTTAGGAACATGCGAGTACTGTATTTGCGGGACCAGCTGCTCCGGGCCATAAGAACCTGTCCAGTGACTACGATCATCTTTAGAGGCCCTTCTCCAGGTGCTCACCTCTTTTAGGCAGGGATGTGCAGTGTGGGGGCAGTAGGGAGGCAGAACCGCCTTGTCGTCGTCCACAGAAAATAGCTGCACACGCTCCCCTGTGATTGAGCACATGCCCCACCCGCGAAAGCAGATGGAGCATGTGCGCAATCACAGGGGAAGCTGTGGCTATTTTCTGTGGACTACGAAAGGACGGTTCCGTCACCCCCATGGCACATCCCTGCTTTCAGGCAGGTGGGTGGCAACTGGAGAATGGACTTTCACTACAGAGGCATCCGGATGGTGTCAATATGTTTGCCTGCCCCAATTCTCTGAGGCACCAGGTTTACATGGCTTTATTTTCCCAGCTTTTAACTGAACACTGATCTTTATTTTATCTGCTGATATTCTATTGTTTTGTGGAACTTACACATTTTTAATCAATTTTTGTTTGCTTGCATTTATTAGTTTTTTGTTTTTGCATTTTGTAATTATGTTATGTATTTTATTTTGTAATTGGTTTAATGATCTTCTGTAAATTGTTTTATTGTTTTTACATGTTGTAAGCCACATTGAGTGCCCTCACCAGGAGAAAGGCAGGATTAAAAATTCATTAAGTAAATAAATGGAACCAGTCTTGTGAATCCTTGTTAAGAGATGGAAAATACTTAAAATAGGTATTGTAATATGGGTTAGAATTAATTTTCCCTCATCTATTCCTGTATATCATGTTTAAACTGGAATGAGTGTAGGTTTGCTGCTTATCACCATGAGAGCAAAGGTAGAACACAGACTGTCCAGTTTGATAAAGGTGCATAAATCGTTATTTGATCTCCTTTCTTCTAGGATTTTTTAGTAAAATTAACTCGCCCTCACCATTACTGGACTGGCCTCTCGAGAGACGAAGGCAAGACTTGGAGATGGACCAATGGCACAGAACTTAATAACAAGTAAGTGGTTTTTCCTGATTCATGTACCCTACTGAGAGAGCCAAAAGAGACAGTACTGTATTCTTGGGGCTGCTACCCAAGGTCTTGTTTTATTATCCATTCTTTAAGCACTATATCGGAAAGCTTCCCAAAGAGCAGTGAAGAGGAAACTAATACATTGACTTTGCATATAGGATTCCTGCTAAGGTAAGTGAACTTTGGCAGGCTGACTGGACTCCTTTCGAGTCAGTGTCCTGAGAGGTGCTGAAACTAAGGGGTGACCTGAAACAAGGTGAAGTATTCCTGGTTGTGTGGTACGGCGCAATCCTATCCAACTTACACCACCTGTGTAACCAGCAGTGCAGCGAGAATGGGAGGCCCCAGAACGGAAAGGGGATTCAAATCCCATTCAAAGGGGATTTAAATCTCCCCTCCCCTCCAAAGCCTCCTGCCCTGCCCTCCCCCTCTGGTTACACCGGTGGTGTAAGTTGGATAGGATTGTGCTGGTAGTTAAGGGGTGTCATGGCCTGCATTTGGCATTGCTGGCCATTACAAGGACTGATGGCGGTTGCTTTGTGCCTTGTAATTTTCCATGAAACACCCCAGTCTGTGCGACATGGAGCTGCCGTGCTGGGAAGAAGACGACAACAGGGGCCCTGTTCTGAAGTGTACCAGGATGGTGTAGTGGTTGTGGTGTTGGACTTAAACCTGGAAGATCCAGGTTCAAATCCCCATTCAGCCATGAAGTTTTCTGGGTGACCTTGGGCCAGTCACTATCTCTCAGCCTAACCCAGCTCACAGGGTTGTTGTGAGGACAAAAGGAGGGAAGGAACTATGTACACCACCCTGAGCTCCTTGGAGGAAGGGCGGTATAAAAATGTGAAAAATAAAATAAATAATAAAATAAAAGAAGAGCAATATGGATTGGAATGACAACTGGGTTGACTTTCCATTTCAGTTGCCACATCTCTGAAACGTGCTCCAAAATGCAGTGAATGGCTATTCTGCTCATTCATTGTATAAAAAACACAAAAGATATTTTGCATTTCCGTGCAAGCGAGGATATGGCCGTTATTCCCATGTTATGGATGAGTGAGTACTATCCTAAACTGCTCCATCCTCCAAACTAGAGAGCTTTTAGGTGACACTCTAACCTGGAGCCTGGGACCTTACTCGGAAGCGCACTTAGTGCAATGTTTGTGTCAGACCTATACGAGTCACCGTCATGCAGACAAGAATATCTGTCAAATATTGATGCCTCTTTCAGGTTTGAGGTGCGAGGAGAAGGCCAATGTGCATATATCGATGACAATGGGCTCAGCAGCACCTGGTGTTCCACAGAAAAGAACTTCCTCTGCAACCGGCCCGACGCTTGCTCCGGGAGGAGAAAACTGAATCTCACCCAAAGGGACTCAAGTTCCACATCCATATGAAGGAGGCAGCACCAACTCTTCTATGATACAGAAAGCATTAGAGGACCAACCTCTTTCTAGGGCAGTCTATTCCAGATGTTACAGCACCCAGGGCGATGCTTACCTTTGGCCACCTCTGTCTTCCTACTTGCCTGTAGCAAAGATTGTGGCCATGGTGATTTAATGGCTGAGAGAATCAATTGGGGAGCTGTTGGGTTTGAATCTCGCTTCTGCTGTGAACTCACTGTTTGGCCATAGACACTTATCCTCTCAGCTGCAACTGCCCCTCTCCAGGATCAGAATAATAATACTGACCTACATACAGGGGAGTTGCAGTGGTGAATCTTCGACTGCGCCCCCCCCCGCGCCAGAAGTGTCGTAACGGCTGCAGCCGTTATGCACCATACCGAGGCGGAGGGTGGGCGGGAGGGCCAAACACGCCGCCGATGCTCCTCGCTCGCCCCAACGAACAGGACGATTCGCGCATCCGCCGGCTGCCGTGACCCCCACCCGCCTGGGACCCGATCCTGCCAACCAGGGGCCCACTGCCCCAAGGCCCCCTTGCTGACAACGCATCTGGGGAGTTGTATGGATGGCAAAATTGTGTGGCTAGCTATGAAAGTACCAACTTATGTCCGCTCTAGAGAACATACATATATACAACACTAGCTGTATTATAAAGAAAGAAATAGTTAAGCAAGTCTGAGTCCTATTAAAATAATTGCTGTTTAGCGTATGTTGAGAATCTCCAGATAAAGGATGGAAACAGGTAGGAAAGGAGCTAAGGATCACCAGGTTTCACTCTGGAGTGCCTTCTACATCAGCAGACCTTACAGTTGTGGCTCCTTCTGTTTCTGTCCCAATTCTGTGAGCTGCTTCCCTCCTCCATCACCTTGATATGTTTCTGGTGCACTGGGAGTTCTGCTTGATACAACAAGCAAAAGAGAACCCCTGGCTTCCTCATCTCTCAGTGCATGATGGGATCGATCCTCCAGGTTGCAGCCTGGCAACCCCACGAAAGGCGAAAGCAGATGGTTCATTCAAGTCCCTGTCCGTTTCAGCCTGGTTGTCAGCTTCACTCCACCCTCCTCAGTGTTGTCAGGCTCTCTCCCAACCTTGTCAGTTTCACTAGGAACATTGTCAGTTTCTCTGCAGAGCCACTGTTAATACTCCTGTGCAGCTTTGGTACTCAGGAGCATCATCTGGAAATTGAAAGTCAGGCTCAAAGTGTTTGTCCATAAGTTGAACATCCCTTTTCTCTCCCCTGCCTGGAGATGCCAGGGATTCTGCATGCAATATTGTGCTCTCC
This sequence comes from Plestiodon gilberti rubricaudatus, assembly GCA_026170595.1. Lineage (NCBI taxonomy): Eukaryota > Metazoa > Chordata > Lepidosauria > Squamata > Scincidae > Plestiodon > Plestiodon gilberti. Next base: position 250,699,713 of record JANXHW010000002.1, read on the forward strand.
CGCTGTGCTATGGTCTTGGTGCCTTTTAATCATTCCTTTTGACCTTCACATTCTTTATTTGTATGGTTCTTAGCTCCAGGCTGGCTGAGGGCAATGAAGTGGCTGCGATAGTGACTTCTGTCACTTGGAAAACATTCCAACAAAGCAAAGGCCATGGGACTCTTATTTGTTCTTTATCAAGTTCACCTTCTACATTCCTGTAGCTGGCTATTAAGAATGGCTAGACACATTTTTTTATTTATTAAATGTTGTTGTTTTTTTGGTTGTTATTGTTCAGTCCAAATAAAGTTAGGGGGTGTCATATTCTGAGGAATTCTTTGGAAGTGCCGTATGTAGATTCGGCATTACTGATTTCAGTTGTTGCTGAAGAGAAACCGAAGAGGTGTCATTAGTGAAGTCCTAGATGGTCAAGAGGTCAGTCGGCCACCACCGTACCTGGTCTTCAAGAACCCAGGCATTCTCCGCTGTACATTCTTGGCCGTGAGTCTGTTTCCCAAGCATCTAAGAAGGGCTTACAAATAAGAATTGGGTCTATTGCAGTGCCCCAGTTGGCACCAGGTGAGACTCTCACCTGGTGCCTTAGCAAGTTAAGTTTGAGCTTTTTAACCTGGTCTCTAATTTATTTCCTCAGGGTTTTGCTGAACAGTGTTGATGAGGTTGATACTGCCTTAACATTTTCTGCTCTGTGTTTGATCGAATGCTGTTGCTGTTGTTTAATGTTTTGTCTTTTATGACATGCTATGATGTCAGACTTAATTCATTGATTTTGTGTTTAAGTAGTTTTGAAATGTTTTCATTTTGGATTGGATATTCAAAAATATCCAGGATTATTTGGATTGGATATACTGTACAACCCTGCTAACTTGGGAAAGAGACCCCTTTTAATGTGGTGGCTCTCTCTTTAAATTTAGCAGGGGCAAAGCAACTGTCCCTCTTCACCCCAGCAGAGCATCTTTTCCAGTGACTATTTGCCGTTGTCTCTTTTCCATCTTTTAGAAATCCATTTGTTTATTTATTTAACTGTGAACTTCTTTTATTAAAAGATGTATGTAATGTTTATGACACTACTAAATATTAATGTAACTATATTACATAAAAGCTTTAATGTAAACATTAAAAAACACACCAAAGCAAACATTAAACATTGTTTATAAAACTAGCTGTATAGTTGTACCGGTATGTTCTGTTGCTACCACCTAGTGGCCAAAAAGCATACTCATTTAAGTAGACAATATTGAGCTTGCTTGCGAGCTCTTCGAAGATAGAAGTCTGTGTGAATAGGAAAAGGAAGACAACAAACGAAAACCCCAGCAATTACTTGACTTTGGTTACCCTAACATCTGTATGTTCTAAGATGTGCTGAATTTCTGCATCTCATGGAGAAGGCTCACACCCTCTCAGAGGAACAAAAGTTACAGCAGAGGTGTCGTACAGGGGGGCAATGGGGCGGCGGGCACCCGTATGGTGGGTTTGGGGCAGCAGGCTGGCAGGGGGTGACAGGGCGGTAGGTGGTGGCGTGATTTGCGCCGTTCATCGGCGCGAGCGAGTAGCAATGGCGGCAGGTTTGGCCCACCCGCCCTGCACCTTGGTAGTGTCCTTAATGGCTACAGCCATTACGTCACTTCCAGTGCGGGAGGGGCAGTCTGCACTCCGCCACTGAGTTACAGGGTTACCATGAAAGTAGCCAGACCTTAAAAAGAAAGTTCTGCCAGGAGTGATAGCAAAGGCCATAGCTAGAGAAAATTGCCGTTTGTACAATGAAATCAATACTTTGAATGAACCTGCCAGTCCCAGTCGTCATCAGTGGGAACTCGGCCACGAAGCTTCCTGGGTGACCTTGGGCCAGTCACTATCTCTCAGCCTCACCTACCTCACAGGGTTGTTGTGAGGACAAAAGGAGAGGAGGAGCTATGTACACCACCCTGAGCTCCTTGGAGGAAGGGCGGTATAAAAATGTGATAAATCATTGATTTTTTTTCTTTATTTATTCTCCCCACCATTTTTGCCGCGTTCCCCCACCATTTTCAGATTCAGAACCTTTATTGGCATATAAAATTAACACATAACACAACAGACACAAACACAAGCAAATCAACCAACAAAGATTGCACACCCAATTTAGTCATCACACTACACTCTGGATTGCAGAACAGGTTTGAAGACACAAGTTGAGATACTTGGGCCACTTGTTTTGTACAGAACTCCTCTTTTTTGCCGCGTTTCCCTGCCATTTTTGCTTGCCTTTTCAACTTTTGCCATCCTCCTTCCTGGCCGTGCTGCTGCTGCTGCCGCCACATTTCCTCACCGTTTTTGCTTGTTTTTTTCCCCTGTCCTTCCCGCCGCCGCGTTCTCTCCTGTCCGGCTTCATTCGGGTCGGCCAGGACTCCTTGACTGCCCCCTCCCGCCACTGCGGCGTCTTCATCACGGTGGGCCAGGAGTCTTCTGAGCTTGGACTGCTGCGTTCAGGCCGGCCAGGGCTCTTTGCGCACCTGTGCAAGGCTCACACAGGCGCACAACGGTTTTGGGGGGGTTGTTGCTGGGAGAGCTCTCCCAGGCGTTGTGCGCCTGCGTGAGCCTCTGCCCTGGCCGGCCCAAACGCAGCCAGCCATGCTCAGAAGACTCCCGGGCCGGCGTAACGGGCTCCAGAAACCGGGACTGTCCTGGTTTTTCCGGGATAGATGGTAAGCCTAAGTCACATGACTGTTTGGGAATGGTATTTGAACAAAGGCTACTGCAAGAGCATGTTCCCGCAGCTTTTAGGATGCTCAGCCAGCACAGAAGACTCTGGAGGATTAGAAGTGTCGAAAAATAGGGGAGGGAGAGCAAAAAAAAAAAAAAGGGGGGAAACACAATGCAATCATCGTAGTCCTGAAACCATGATAGGAGGGCTTTAGCACTTAACCGCTGCGGCTGCCACAGTTAGTATCTTGAGCACATCCCCCACCCCCTGCATTGTGCTATTTGTAATTTATAGAGAGTTTCAACTGACCTTCAATTGAAGCTTTTTGCAAATATAAATAGCATATCGGGGGGTGAGTGATAGAGACGATCCTGGGGGGGGCGCTGACCCCACGCCTCCATGTGTTCTGTCGGTGCGTGCCTAGCGTGATGATGCATGCGCACAGCGCAGCTCCAGTCATGCCCCGCCGCCGCCATTTTTCTACCTATCTTTGGAGCCGAAGCAGCTCCAGGGTGGGCGGGCAAGAGGGCCGAACTCCAGGACGAACGTGGCGGAGGGAACGCATCCCGGAGGTAAGCGCGCCCCTTCGCCGCCACGTCTGGTCCACCGCCACGTCTGCTTCTGAGCCGTTTGTATGCATTTGCTGCTGCCCCCCCTTCATTAAAAGGTGCACATTTGCATGCACCTCTAGTTTGACCTTAACGACTCCGTCTTCTTTAGAGTTCAGTTAAGTGTGACTGTCTAGCTCTGCACAGGATCTGACTGACAGCGCAATCCTAACCAACTTTCCAGTGCCGATGCAGCTGTGCCAACTGTGGACACTGCGATTTGCGGTGCGGGGGCAGTCACAGAGGCCTCTTCAAGGTGAGGGAACATTTATTCCCTCACCTTGGGTCTGCATTGCAGCTGCACCAGCCCTGGAAAGTTGGTTAGGGTTGCACTTGAATGTCACACGACAAGATTTGCAGAAGTGGCATATGAATGCAATGGTCAACTCGTGTCTAAAACGGCACCTTTGCTTACAGCTTCCTTTGCAGCATTTCAGTCTCCCCCCAAACATACCTGTCATTCCTTCAGGTTTGGGCCCCACAGTGTTTTAGCTGCAAACAAAACCCACACGCAGCCTCCTCTCCCTTGCCCACTTCCTTTTCCAGTGTAAGACACTTGTGCAGTGGGGGGTCATCTCTGATGATAACAATCTCTGCTAACATTTGCTACCCGTTGTGGTGGGCTGGTCCGTTTTGCAGCTGCCCAGCAGAACTACGTGACTCATGTGTTCCATTGCAAACGAGGCCAAGCGTTTGCATTTCACAGTGAGTGTGTTTGACCGCACTTTTTTCCACCTCAAGGACCAACAGGCCTTTCTGTTTGTTGTCAGACAAATTGGCAAAATTAAAAGTTTGAACAGGGCTAAGCCAAAAGCATTTTGTAGAAACTTTTCAGCTTTACACAGGGAGGTTGGGGAAAGGAAAAGTTCCACAAAACTGCCCCCCCCACTCACACTTTTGCTTTCCCTGTCACCTCTTCATGGGGTCCTGCTGGCACTGCTGCCCACACTCTCTCAGGGCTGTTGGGTACCATTTTTCTGCAATATTTCCCATCCAGAAGATGCCATAATGAAGGTGGAAGACATCATCACCTACCCCAGGGTTTCTCAACCAGTTGTACTAGTACCACCAGTGGTACTTCGGCTGACTGCTGGTGGTACTCAGACCACTGGACCGCTGGAATTCTGCCCTGACACGGCACTGTCAGCTCCGCGTTTTAAATCCCGAGAGGCTCCTGCCTTGGCCGAGCCTCTCGGGAACGCTGAGGGTAGCCCCCCCAGAGCCTCCTACCTGCGTTTTCTGGCCTCAAAAACCCAGAAGTAACTGGTGATGATGTCATAGCCAGTCACTCCCAGTGGAACTCAGCAGGAGAGTGGTGCCGGAGGTGGTACACAGCTAGGAAGAGCTTGAGAACCCCTGTTCTCATTGGCTGTATGTCATCATCATGAAGCCAAAGCAGAATGAGGCCAGGAAGCAATGCTGTATTTTTTCCCCTGAGGCTAGAGACTACAAGAAAAAATAATGTCATTGCAAGGGGGCCGGCCTGGGCAGTGATGTGAAATCTGGGGGAAATTCCCACCTTTTGAGTTTCCCACCACTTTTTTCCTGAAAGTGTGAGAATTTGACATTCTTTTTAAAGTAAACCATACAAAATTGGGAATTTTCTGTAAATCATTAGTGCAGCAATTTTCAACCAATGTGCTGTGGCACATTGGTGTGACGCAAATGGTCCACAGGTGTTGTGGTGAGAGTCATTTATTAGTTATTGGGGGATGTGAGCCCCCCCCCCACACCAGCAGTGTGGCGTGCCTTGTCAATTGTCAAAAACCTGATGGTGTGCCATGTCAATTTTAGCACCTTGTCAGTGTGCCTTACGGCAGAATGCTATCCAGCTGCTAAGCTGGCCTAGAACCTCTGCGCCGGCCCAGGATCATTGCAAAAGCTGCCATAAGGCAGTTGCGCTGGCCAGATCCTAATCCAGTTAAGCCGTGGCTGTGTGCTGCAGGGGTGTGGGAGGGCATTACTGGGGCTTTGGGGGGTGGGTGAGGGTGGGGAAGGCCTAAGAGGGGGCGGGATTGGCGATAGAATACGCCATATGCTGCTATCTCCCTCTGAGACCCGTTTCTCCTGACATGGGCAGCCTTGATTTATGCTGCCAAAATGGCAGGCGCAAATCTTAGGAAGCCCACTGTGGGGACCAAAGGAGACTTCTAACCCCGCCTCCTCTGCTCAGGATCCAGCATTGCCAGAGCCGGCATAGCTGCATCGTTGAGCAGAGTGTATCAATTTTAATTTTTTTTATTCAAATGCCAGGCCGTTCAAGCACGCACCAGAATCTTTTAAAACTTGATTGGGTCTTTGTTCGGCCTTTTTGAGGGCAACGCTTCAAGCGCTGTTGTGCACATGTGAAGAACGCCGCTTTCAACCTTGCCCTGGCCTAGCCAGAAGCGACCAAAGATGCGAGCAGAAATCGGGTTGGACTTATAACTGGGCGGCAGCGTCACCCCCTCCCTGCGCGTCAAGCCACACCCGCCATGCCCTAGTGACGCCAACAGGAGCCTCAGCTTCGGCGCTGCGAGGCTCGCCGCCGATGCCAAAACGAGAGCTGCCGCCGCTGCTAAAAAATCGGGGGTGATTTGCTGCCCCCCTGGGCCTGCTGCCCGGGCGCTGACCGCCCCGCCCCCCCCCCATCCCTACATCTCTGATTTTATTTTGGTCCACCAGATGTTTGGACTGAGGTTTTTTGGGTGCTCACCAGTTCAAACTCTACCCAAGAGTTTAAGAACTGATGCAATATCGCTATATAATGTTCAGAGTTCCTAGTAGTGTGACTCATTGCAGTTGTTCAACTGTTATCTTTGTTAACAAAGGTGCTGTATTTATATTTTGTGAGCATTTCCAACTTGTTTTCCTCAATTCAATTATCTCCTGGAATGGCCACATCAATAAGCATCACTTGTCCTATCTGGTGTGTTGTGTTCCAGTTTTGTATCTGTCTGGCGTGCAATCCTGTGTCAAGTTGGAGCGGCACTCCTGTGCTCCTGGGTGTCGCAAACATGTTGTAAGGCATATTTTTGACACCCAGAGAGTAAGCAGCGCCAGCGGCGAGACCGGTGCCTCTCACTCTTCACTGGACCGAGGCCACTGCCGGCGGACAGAGGTGAGTACTGCACCAGGCAGTGGGGTGTGTGGGGAGGGAGGAATGGGAGGGGGGATTGGCCAGCCAGGCCTGAGACGGGGGAGGGATACTCAGCGATACTCTACTGAATCCTATCCCCCGTCCTGGGCCTGGCTGGCATTACACGGCCGGCTCAAATGTGCGCCAGCAAAATAGCTAGCACACATTCGAGTAGACCCATGGGGCGGCTGGAATGAGTAAAGGGCGAGTGTCCCTTTCCCCCTAGGCAGCCTGCAGCTGCACCAGTGCTGTCCTGATCCTGCATAGGATCCGGCGCAGAGTGTTTTTGCACGCTGCGGCAGCCCTAGACAGGATTGGGCTGTGGATTTTGTAGTTTCACAAGATTTTGACCCGCTGCTTTTCCACCACGTTTGCAGGCATGCGCTCCCACCATTTCTTTACTGATGCTATTCCACATTTCTTGCACAAATTCTAGTGGAGCCTAGCAGTGGCGTCCTTTGTAATAATCACTCTGTGCGGTTTTGACGCACCCACTCAAAATGTGATCAATCATTTCATCTTTTCCTTTACAAAGCCTATGCAGCATCATTCGATTTTTTTTCCACTTTTGCCCAATTAACATTTGTTTGTAATGCCTGGTCTTGCATAGCAAATATCAGAAGAACATTTCTTTCTTCAGTTTTTCATGTTGCAACCACTTCCAGTTGGAGCCTTTTCTACCTTGTCTTCTGTTTTCTTGATGTATTGACCATGCAGCAGTTTATTATTATTATTATTATTATTATTATTATTATTATTATTATTATTATTATTATTATTTGATGATGATAAAAATATTTATATTACAGCTTTCCAACAAAAAGTAGTTCTCAAAGCAGTCTACATAGCTAAACAAATACATACATGGAGCAGTTTTAGGATAAAATGGAATACATTTTAGGAGCACAGTCTAAATTACTGTGTCTACCTGGAGTCTTGAGGATAAAGCAGGCTGGAAAAATGACTAAATAAATTTAAATAAATACAGCTCCCCCGCATACCCAGCTGGGGGATTTCAGTAGCTGCTTCGCTGCATTTCCTGATCTAGGATAACATTGGTCAACTAGGTACAGTACTCATGCAACTCGCTAACAGCAGCTGGCTTCCTCTTGTCAGAGACGGCTTAGTGCACTTATCTACTGCTTTAGAATGACTGGAGAAATTGTTTATGCTGATATCCACAACTTCAACTTCCCTTCTGAACCTCATTCCTCAAGACTCCTCCATCCATCTCAACAGCTCAGTAAGTGAGCTTTTGGATTACTTCCAAGAATTTTCCACTTTTGTTTCTTTAAAAAAAAATCTTCTATTAATGCAGTCGGTCATGGCATTTTGACATACAAAGAATTGATAAGTTCCTTCATTTTGAATACTTGCATTTAAGACAATGGGTAGATAAGCTAAATGGGAATATTTTGGCTGCAATCCTAGACACACTTTCCTGGGAGTAAGTCCCACTAAACACTATGGAACTTACTTATAAGTAGACATGTATAGGCTTGTGCTGCCAAAGTCTTTCAAACACTTGACCTATATAACATGTTACTTGTAATAAATGGTGCAGGAAATGTGGAATATTGTAGAGTAGGTTTATTTGTTGCAAGAGAAGAATACAGAAAATATGAAGATTTCTCCATATAACAATTTGTTATATTTGAGATTTTTTTTTAATGTTTATGTCACTGTGTCATTTAGCACCTTGGGGACTGAAAAGGACATATGACCATGTAGATTCTGTGTCTTGGCACTGTAATCGGGCTAAAGGGAATCTCTTACATATTTGGTGGATTTATCCTTATGTTTAATTTTGGGGGAGAGGTAACCACAAAAATTGAGATAGTAGGAATTTTTATTCCATTAGACCCTTTTATTTGCTTTTAGGACATGTAGATTAATCAGAAACAAAAGAGGGAATGTACATCATTTTTCATTTGTTAAAAGCAGCAAGATGCTTTGAAGCTTAATTTTAGAAGCAAAAAGCGACATTATCTCAAATGTCTTCCATAGCGAACTACCCTCCCCAATTCCAAAACATTGTTTAATTCTAATTAAGATAAATACAGGCAGACCATCTGGGCCTGTTTTTTAGCTAGTGAACTTAGACTTATTATGCTCATAGTGAATAAACCAGCCTGAGGTAAAAAGTGGAAGAGTTGAATCAAAGACAAGAAGGCAAGAGTTGAATTAAGACTTACCTTCTCGTAATCAAAGCCATTTTTTCTCAGTATCCATGCCACTGATACATGAAGAAAATATATTCTGGACATAGAAATGGACTGTACCGTATACCAGGGGTGGCCAAACTTGCTCAATATAAGAGCTGCATACGATAAACTTTGAGAGCCGTAAGAGAGATGTTTGAAAGCCACAATATTTAAGAAGCATTTAAATTCTTAAATATATTTACTCGCCAAGAACATTAAACTTATGTTTTAATCCAATAGACTCTCAGTTTATACCTACTAAATAATTATAAAACTTGAAAATGTTTTATTTGCCTTTTGTATTAATTGTGACGCAAAAAGGAGCTCAGCCAACATATTTCCAAGAGGCTTACCTTCTCGTATACATCAAAGAATTACATGTGGCTCAGGAGTCGCAGTTTGGCTGCCCCTGCCATATACCAGTACTGTACTGTATTTCTTTAGGGCTAACGTGGAAAATAAGCATTGTGTGTGTGTTAAAGATGAGGTGTGTATGAATGTAGAAATGTCATAAATTCATTCAACTCCTACCTTGGGACAAAATTCCTCAGTTAAATACTTGGATCAAAGCACACCTGTTCATTGAAATGATTATCAGAGTTTACTTTGGCAGATTATTTGGTGCGCACAGAGAGAGAGAGAGAGAGAGAGAGAGAGAGAGAGAGAGAGAGAGGAATCCGCGCCCCCCCCCCCCCACAAAATAAAAGTAGCTACTATTCTATATGCAGTACAACCTGTATGAGATTTTTATTAATTCCCTGCTTGGAATCTGTGAGGAATTCTACATTCAATGATTTGGTCTCAGTTTCTGTGGCTGTTACTGCAAATAGGGTTTCTTTCCCCCCCCCCATTGTTTTGTTTACAAAAATAAAATGTTGGTGTCTGAATCTTGAAAGTTAGAAAAAGAAAAACCTGGGTGGTCCAGTCATTCATTAATCATTGAGACTTGAAAATGCCAATGGATCTCAAATGTACTACAGCAGTTGTTCTCAACCTGTGGTATGGGTAGCCCTAGGGTTACGCGGACCTCTTGCTGGGGGTACGCCAAGCCCTGCCCCTTATCTGCCCCATCAGCAGCTAATTTAGTGTTAATGAACATGGATTTTAAATTTTAACTATTTTCAGAGCCCTTCTATCTCTCTGATTTTGGTTTTGGGCTTATTTTTGTACTTTGGATTAATTACCTTATTAATTAATTGATTAATCCAATTAATTACCAGTTAATTAGCAGGGGGTACTTCAGAAAATTTGATTGTGATAGGCGTACCCAGGCCTCCAAAGGTTGAGAACCCCTGTACTATTATTATTAGCACCCTGTATTATCATCTACCCAAATCTGCTGAGGAGGAGCAAACTTAGATTTTGATGACTGGTATATTGATAAATGCAGAGAGGTGAATGTCATGCAGGTATATTATACGGAAAGAACCTCTTGGTGTTCTTATCACTACAGTGTTTGTCAATCTTCAGTCTGTTATGGGAAGGCACACTTGACGGTCCATTTAACGACGCTCATCTTTCGATTCCACAAATTAACTATCACTTTCCACAGGTGCTCCCCAGTGTCCCTGCTGGTATCGTATCACTTTAGGGGTGGGGTGTGTTGCGATTCTCATCTTGCTGACGGCTGTGATAACCTGGAGTAAGTATCAGTGTACTTGTGCTTTTAGTGGTGTCCTATGAAAAAATGTCACGCTGCATTTATTAAGCTTCATTTTTGTTTTTTAAAAAATCCCACCTTGTTCTAATCTTTTGTATTATGAAATGGAAGCAACACATTTTTGTTACTATTGATGTGAAGCATACGAGCATATATTATTTTTTCTTCTAATTTTTAAAAATAAAGCTTTCAAAAAATCATGTCACTATTAATGTTTTTATCATGTCATCATAGTTGTTTGTCTTAAATTAAGTATTTTAATAACATGAAAACTGCCTTTTCATTCCATCGTTGTTACCTATAAATGTACTTTTAAAATACGTTTGGGTTACATTCATAAATACATTTAGTAGAGAGTGGTATGAACTGGAACTTGTAACACACACACACACACACACACACACACACACACACACACACACACACACACACACACACACAGGATCTCACTCTTAGAGAGTTTTTAGTCTTCGTTCTTGTTACTTTTTAGTAACAATTTCATCTCAACTTCAAAAAATTGTGAACCAGTTACACGGCCACAGTCTCCTGCTTGTTCATTGAGCTAATCTAGGGACAGCCTGCCCAATCCTACCCTCCTCCGGCATAGGCAATTCAGCGTGGGCTGTGCGACCCATGCTGAATCCTATCTGGGGAAGGGACAGGCTGGAGGTCTACTTGGGGTATTTATTTATTTATTTATTTACAGCATTTTTACCCTGCCTTTTTCCCCAAAGGGACCCAAGGCGGCTTACAACATGGGAAAGTGATACAATAATACAAAAAATAATCACATTTAAAACAATAAGAACAATCCACGAAAACTAGTAAAAAAACATCATAAGGGGTAAGCGGGCAAATGCCGGCTTACCCCAGGTAAACCCTCAACCACCACAATGGGGGGGGACTACTTGATTCTCCGCCAGCTCCTTAGCTGGCGGAGAATCGAGCAGCCCCTTGTCGGCTGCAAGGGCCTAGGAGAGGGGATAGGATATGACACCCAACAAGGATGCCGATCCCTCCCTCTCCCTGCCCCCCCGCCCCCACCCCATTACACCCCTCCCCACCCTCCTCCAGGCCCTACACAGTTCAGAGCGGCACTTGCCTGCTCCACGGTGCAGGGTCTTCTGCTGCTTGGCGGGTGGGCAGAGCAGGCCTTGGCGCAAGCACCGCGTACTCGCCTTACAGCACATTTGCGACACTGTAGCCGATAATAGCTCCTGTTACCGGTAAGCCGGTAATAGGATTACTCTGTGAGATCCTGCTCCATTGGGACCTACTTGCGAAGGTTACGTGGGTGGATTCCAGGGGCAGGAATCCTTATCTGTTGTGGACCCTAATTGTGGAATAATTACGGTACCCCAAAAGACACCAACTTTAGTTTCTTTTAGACATCAGGTGTAAAATGTTTTATTTGCTTACAGGCATTAGTGGACTATAGTTTTGGGTGGCAGTTGGACTTTTTTCTGTTCAGTGCTACTGTTTTTAAAAGAAAACAAAAACAAAATTTGTGTCCATTTAATTTGGTTTTATTCTTCGTTTTGTGTTTAAATTTTTTATAAGTCACCTTCAAGTTCGATCTGATGGAAAGGTGGGCTAATTTAACGGGGGGGGGGGTAACAAACTTCTCAGATTTTAAACATCATTATTGTTTTGTAATTTTAAAAAATCCAGCATGCTGTTCATAGTACTGTATTTCTCAGTTTGTGTGTTACTCCTGCTTCTTTGGATTCAATTTTTTACTCAGATTGGAATTCATGAAGTGACTTTGGGCTCATCATTGTTTCTCAAACTAATGGCCCAATGCATGATTCAGCCAGTGCATGGAGGGGTTTACAACCGCGGAACACAGTTTTGCCATCTTTAAATGGATTCTGTGCCCCCGCTGGCCATTTTAGGTGCAGTTTCTCTTATCCCCGGGTAGCGACTTGCACCTGCTGCTGCTACTAAATATATCAGAATTTACTCCTCTTTTACAACTGATTGGCCTGTCTTCCACTCTCCATCTGTTCCTATTCTTTGGTGTCCATATTTGGAATATGATCCTTACGCTTTTTGAATTTAGTGGCTGTTGGCAGATGTACTGGCACTGATGATTTCCAGTCTCTTCTAAGAAACAGACTCTGCAACCAACAATGGGGCAACTCTTCAGGTAAATATATGCATTGCAGTTTTGTTTGGCTGTTCTCTTATAAACACAGGGATGGTGCTTGAGCAAAGGGTTCCAGATGAAGGGTGACACCTGGGGTGGCCTAGGGTTGGTGTCACCCAATCCTAGGTGTCACTCCCATGGGCTGGCCCTGCCCCCCACTCCCCACGAACTTGGGTGGCCCGGAGGCCCAGTGCCGCAGGGTGTTCTGGAGATACGCCGTCTGCAGCCGCGGCGGGAAGTCCGGGAGCTGGGGCATGGCGCGTGGCCCCGTCAGGTAAGCGTGGGCTCTGGGTGGGCTGGCGCGAAAGCATCTCCAGTAACAGGGTTCTCCCACAGCTTCTCCGACAGGCTTCTCCCTTCTCATATGGGTGTCACTGGGGGTGTCCCACCCCCCTGCCCTGGCCTCGTGACGCCCATGGCACCAGAGTCCTCCAGGTCAGGCACTGGCCAAGAATCCACACTTATTAGAGGGCCGACAACCTAGTTGGCCTGATCCCTGGTGGCAGTAGTAGCACCCAATATTTCATCCAAGACAGGCAGCGAAGCTTTGCCGTATGGTCCGCAGCAACCTGGAACCAGTGCTGTATAAACTGGTACTAAGGAAGAAAATATAGCATCTTGTAAGAAGAAAAGCTTACATTGGTTATGTTATAGGGCTTTCTTAACAGCACAATCCTATCCAACTTACACCACCAGTGTAACCAGCGGTGCAGCGAGAACGGGACGCCCCAGGACGGAAAGGGGATTCAGATCCCCTTTGAATCCCCCTTTGGAGGGGATTTGAATCCCCTTTCCGTTCTGGGGCCTCCCGCTCTCCCTGCACCGCTGGTTACACCGGTGGTGTAAGTTGGATAGGATTGTGCTGTAAATCAGTTAAATCTCACATTTCTATTGGATATACTAGAGTCAGAGTTTATGTATATGTAAAATTTTAAATGTATATTTTATTTGAATTTGTTAGATGATGATGATGATAACAATAACAATAACAATTCCAGTATTTATATACCGCCTTTTTTGGTCATTGGATTTCTCCTCTGACTTTAATTCAAGGCGTTTTACAGAGGCAGGCAACTCTAAACCAAACAGTTTTTACAATACAATAAATATCCTAATATTTCATAGGACGCGACTTTCCTGGTGTTTCTTTTCACAGTCTGGCCTCTCTCTGGCATTCCCCTCACATGTGTTGAATGACAGGCAACTCCCCCTCATAGAGTGCCTGCTGCTGCTGCTGCTGCTCAATCTCTCTCTCTCTCTCTCTCTCTCACACACACACACACACACACACACACACACACACACAGGGCTTCTGCAGCTTTGTCATCGGCAACAGCTCTTCGACTGCTCACGTATTCTTCTGGGAGCCTCGAACTGCCGACCTTGACCTTCAGGCATATGAGGCTGCAGCTCTCCAGACTGAGCCAGACCTCCTGCCCTGGTTATAAATTATCTGGTTATAAATAATATAATTCTGACATTTGGGTTGGATTGATAAGGTCTTCTGTTTTGTTTGTTGTCTTCTCTTTTTGGATGTGTGAATTTTTTAAAATTAAAATAAAGGGCAGCCTAATTCTGCCCAATTTTCCGACCTGGGATCCAGTAACACCGGTGCAGGAATCACTGGATCCTGAGCAGGAAACGGGAACTGGGAAGTCACCTCGGGGGAAGGAAACTTTCATTCCTTTACCCCTGGTAATAGTCTCCTCACTATGGGTCTCCTCAGATCTGCGCCCACTTTTTTGGCAGTGCAAAACTGCAAATCTGGGAGCCCCTTTGAGGGAAAACCGGTCAGGAAAGGAGGATAGGATTCGGTGCACACCACTGCTGCCAATCCTGTCCCTCTCCCCAGTCCAGTTCAGTCTGCCCACCCCCGCCGCCATCGCCACCCTCCCCCTGCCCCATTACACTCTCTCCCCGCCTCCCCCACCCCATCCCACTCTCACACCCACCAGTGCAACATTCATCGTCCTGGGTCGCACACCGTCCGGATCTGCTGCATGTAGGCTGGTGCAGGTGTCTGCGCCAGCCTGGAGTCAGCGCATCTGCCTTACGGCAGCTTTTGCGACCGCTCCAGGACATGCTGTGCCTGCCCAGGTGGGGTGTGTGTGTGTGTGTGTGTGTGTGTGTGTGTGTGTGTGTGTGTGTTGTACCCTAAATTATATTGGTTGCTGTGGAAAGTGTTTTCAGAAGACCTTCAGACAGTCTTTGAGTATTTTTAGATTTCAATATATGCTGACTTCTAAAAACTTCCCTCATTAGCAATGGGGGTTCAGGGAAGAACATTAATAACAGGGCATTCTCTTCCTCCACAGTGAATTCCACTTGCAGACTGTGTCCTGCACACTGGCGCCTCCATGGGGACAAGTGCTACTGGGTATCAACAGATACGAAATCCTGGAACAAGAGCCGAGATGACTGCTCTTCAAGGAATTCTCAGCTGCTAGTGATCAAAGATGAGGAGGAAATGGTAAACACCCACACATTTTTTGCAGCATGATGGTATGCATGTTTATTCAGCAGTAAGCCCAGCTGAGCGTCATTCTAAGTGAGTGTGCAATGGACAGTAACATGCAAAGTGTTGGGCTCTGGCCTTGCTTAAATCAAACAGCAGCTGGGGAGCTCCAATGGCAGACAAGGCAGATGAGAGTCAGCATTTAAAAACAGACATTCAGCTACACGTATAACAATATTAAGAAAAATTATTATTATTATTATTATTATTATTATTATTATTATTATTATTATTATTATTATTATTATTATTAAACTTTATTTCTAAAGCGCTGTAAGTATACACAAGCAAGCAGCCATCCTAAGCATTATGACCAGAATCACATGGCTGAACATTGTGCCTGGAAGAAAACTGTTTTGCTTAGTGCCTAAGGCAGGGGCAGTGGTGTCACTAGGGGGGTGCGGACTACACCAGGTGACACCCTCGGGGGGGTTGACACTACTAGTGACCAAAATTGTGGAAACCTTGTATTTATGAATAATACCATCATGTTATATATAATTGGAAAGGTAATTTAATGCAGAACGTAATGAAACACAGCATTTTGAATTGTGTGTATTCGATCAAATGTTATGGACAAATAACAGGAAAAAAATAAAACACAACTGCCTTAAGTAACAAATAGTCTTATTCATCAGTTTTGAGTTAAGGAAATCTACTGATTGTTCTGAGAGCCAGTGAGGTGTTGTTGTAACCAATAAAGTGTTGTTATGAGTCCTCTCTCATTTCTGTGTATCAGAGCCAGGGGCATAACGTGGGTGGAGCCTGAGGAGCAGCTGCTCTGGGTGCAAGCCTGGGGGGGGCGTGCACCTCAGGCTCCACGCTACAACCCGGGAAAAAGCAGCGCGGCTCCATGCACACGTCGTTTCAGTGTACATGCGGAGCCGCGCCGCTATTTGCACGGAGCCGCACCACTGTTTCCGGCTGTGGTGGTGGAGCAAGGGGGGTGTCTTTGGTGGGCTTTGGACATTACTTACGCCCTGCCTTGTGGGGGGGACATTAATTGTCTGCTGATGTTTGTACAGCCTTACAGTTTAGCTGGGCAGTGTGTGCTGCTTTGGCGTGGCTCCTATGGTGGTTGAGTGGTCAGACAGCAGCTGCTTTAGGGCCGCTTGAGTGAGGTGGCAGCTGTGGGTCTCAATGCCTCCTTGCACTGTTTGCCACTGGTGGGTTCAGGGTTTTCTGCCCTGCGACCCTTTGTTGTTGTTTGGGTGAACGTGAGCGGCTGTTTAGACTGGGCTAGCTTCTTGCTAGGGCTGTAGGGCATGCAGTGTCACTCAGAGGTGAAACTAGACTGGAGCGGAGGCAAGTAGTTCTGCAAGACTCCGTTACATCGGAGTCAACGGCCCCTCCCCTTTGCTGTTGGAGCCATTCCGGCAGCGACAGGGGAGTGTCCTGCGTGTTGCCTTTGCCACCAGAATGGCTCTAACAGCAAGGGGGAGGGGCCGCTGACTCAGGTGTAACGGAGTCTTGCAGAACTACTTGCCTCCGCTCCAGTCTAGCTACGCCACTGGCTTCACTGCTGGGAGCACTTGGGAGTGAGTTTATTGTGGTGGGGATTTGCTGCATACCTCTCTGAGCTAGCCTCCTGCTGTGCTGAGAGGCTAACAAGCCGGTCCTGAGAACAGATGGGGTGTGATAGGAGGTGTTAGGTCTGGTCACTTTTTCCATTTTGGGGCAGTTTAGGTCTGGGCTAGCCTGCTGTGCTGAGAAGCTGTGAGCAGTTCAGTTGTTGACGGCTGTTGGGGAATGGGGGTGGTGGTAGGCTAGAGCTCCTCCTGCTACACCACTGCCTTGCAAGTTTCTAGTTGTGCAGATCTGCCTTAGTCTGGGCTTGCAAGCAAATCAACTGCTGGGGAAAGTCTGGGGTTGGGGGTAGATGCCAGGTTCATCCACCCCTTGCCTAGAGGTGTTGTTGTTGAGGATAGCAGGCATCTTCACTGCTGTGTGTGGTTGGGTCCTGCTAGCTCTTGTCCTGCTAGCTCAGGGGGCATTCTGGCAGTGGTGAGTTTTGTTCAGTGGTTACGTGTTGTTGGGGCTAGGATCCAGGCGACAACAGAGGAGTTGGACATTCAGGTATGAATAACGGGTTCCTTGGCTGCCTAATTTGACATCTCGAACAGTGCAAAGTATAGACACTAAACAGGCTGAGTTGTGGGGTGCTGGTCAGTGGTGTCGTCAGTGGAGGGCTGTGGCCAGAATGGACCTGGATGGCCAGACAATTAAAGGCCACTGCAGACCGCACGAATCTCGGCTCGTCCCGGATGCCTGCGGAGCTTAGCCGAGGCGTGCTGGGGTGTCTGGTTACCACAGCGGAAGCGAGCGGTCTCCCGATTTCCGGCGCGATCGAAAATCCTCCTGGGCCATGTTTGAGGGGGCTGCACAGCGGAGCTATTTCAGCCACCAAGGGGGAGGAGAGTGGCTATCTGCCAATCAGGTGTGTTAGCCAATCACCGTGGGGGTTTCTTCCAAGAAGGCGGGACAAAAGGAGGGACTATTTGGGGAAGACACTCCTACTCCTCTCGCGCTCGCTCGTCTTGGCGCTCGCTCGTTCGCCTCCGCAGGTGGTCTGCAACAGCCTTTCGTGGATCAAAATGTGAAATGTCTGGGGCTTACAAGTGTTTTGTTTGCTCAGTGAAGGACTTGCCATTAGAGTAGGATCAGGAATATTGGACCAGGGCCTACCGGTAATTATGTTTCTCTGTCTTGCCATTAGGTGGGAAGCCAGGTGGCACCAGTGAGGGTGGTGATTTGTGGCCACTCCATCGTCTGCTTGGCCTGCAAGTGGACATGCTCCAGTAGTAGTGTCAGCACACAATTGGGCCTCGGAGTCGTGGCCAGCATCAGCTAGGCTTCCAGAAGAGGGGTGCTGTGGGACCAGCTACTACCACTGATGGTTTGGGAGGGGTCTATCCAATGGTCCTGGTTGCGCATCTTGGTGAGAATGACCTGTGTCAGAGGACAGGTTTGACCTAGAGACAACAGGAATCATGCCACTATTAGTGAATGGATCCCGGGCATGATTATACTCTGGTCAGATATTTTGTTGTGGAGGGTCTAGCGGGGTGTCTTGGATGGGGGTGCAATGGGTAAAGTGCCAATGAAGGTCAGCAAAGACCTGGGAAAGTTTGTGTTGGCTTTGAGCAGGGCTGTTATTCACCACCCAACCATTGTTTAGTCCAGCAGCGTCACTGCAGGGGGGGCGGAGCTCCAAGTTCCGTCAGGCTCTGACCCTCCGTTACACGACGGGAGAAAGGGGCCGCTTTCTCCCGTTGTGTAACGGAGGGTCAGAGCCCGACGGAACTTGGAGCTCCGCCCCCCTGCAGTGACACTGCTGGTTTAGTCCCAGCTCGCAATGTGCAGTGGGCCCTGGGTTCCCTACTGGGAGTATGTGGGGTGGGGGAGCTGCCAGGCTAGGCCCCCCATGTGGCAAGTATAGTGTGGGAGAGGGAGTAGGAGTAGAGTTCTGGTGTCTGCCCTTAGGCAAGCAAGAGTTTGAGGGAATGCCAGAACCAAACTCAAGAGGCTGCCTGGCTCAGGGATGCAGGCTGGTTATCCCTTGGACTTGAATGGTGAGGTCTACTGTCCTTAAAGGCTGTCTAGCTTCGGGTAGGCAGAACAATTCAGCTTCCTTGACCCCCAGGCTAGCTGTCTCCGTGTGGGTAGGCGCCTGCACTTAGAGGAGGGGGTGGAGTGTCCTAGACAGGACCCACTGCGTTTATTGTATATCTCCCTGATCAATAAACATGGCTGTATTGCACACCAAGTCACTTTGTCTCGTGTGTTTTATATGAGAAGATACCTGGGCAATGGTTTCAAAATCCAGCCCACCCAATTCCATTCTGGAAATGCTTCTGCTCTCGCAGTTCTGGCTTGGCTGGGGTTGAATTTAGTTGCATCTCAAGCCTGGAGCCAAAACTCAGCTGGGAGGAGTGCAGACCTGGAGCAAATGGAGAGGGAATATTAGTGGACCCTAAAAACCAAAGAATAACCACTGTGTTCGGCTTTAATTCAATTACATTCAAACTTAATTCAGGTTTGACTGGATTAATACAGGGGAGGAGAAAAAGAACTGGGCCTGGGGAACTTGGGGTTTGGAGTGAAAGAGAGAGAGGGAGGGGCACAAGGTTATCATTTTGCTACCATTGATTTTAAATTCACTTTGGAAATGTTATTGAAATGTTATAGATTTTTCCACCCAATGATTTGCAGAATAGCATAAACAGGCAGGTCTGGTGCTCAGGAGAGTCAGTGTTTTCCTCTGTGGGCAGACAAAAACAAATCTAGCAAAACAATAATAGTCCTTTGTAGTCATCCAAAATGTTTACTCTTTTATGATACAGGACTTCATTAAACAACAACTTGAACAGAGTAAACCATGTTGGATTGGACTTTTCCTATCATTCCCAGACAGGAAATGGATATGGGTTACAGGCTCCAAGATCGACAGGAATCTGTGAGTCTCTTTTTCACTGTCCCAGTCATTGTCGTGTGGGTGCACGCATGGAGTTAAAAACAGAGTTTTTAGAGCTGTTTTTAGAGCAGTCTCTTTTGCACTCGTTCAGATCAAGTTGCCAACGTCCACATCAGCGAGGGAGAGTCAGATTTGGGGCGCAGCAAGACAAGGAATACAAGGAATTCAAGGTGGGAGGAAAAGTAGAGCTGGAGAAATGGAGGCCACTTATCGACGATAAGTTATCGTTAGCACAGAGTGAACTTTCCTTCCCCCGTTCAACTCCCAATTGAAAACAGAGCTATTTCCCCAAATATCCATAAAAGCTTGGTTTATTGTAAACCCAGTACGGACTCCATCAAAGATATCAGAACCTCCTATGATTCTCCCCCAACCTCCCAGCCAGGAGCACCCCAACCTTGTACCTGCCTTGCTAATGTCTTTCGAATTAAGTGATCTGGCAACAGTGACTATAGTAGGAGTAACATGGAAGTTTCCTTGGTTCCTGCTGGAATATTGCTAGGCAGCAGCTCAGGTGGCAGATGCTACGAAGAGTGTAATTTTCCCAGGGTATCTGGCATCCTTAGTATGGACATATAGTACACCCCGCAAACTACATGTCCCAGGGTTCCTCATAACCTGAGAGGACCCTGAGAGGATATGCTGCTGCTGACAGAGGTTAGGGGGATGGTGGCTAGAAAAAGTGCCTTCTTTGTAGTGGCACCTGTCCTATGGAATTTCCTCCCCTTTGGGTTAAGAACTGCTCCCTCCTTAGAAGCCTTCCAGCAAAGTCTGAAGTCGTTCCTCTTTCAAAAAGGCTTTTGACTTTAGTAACGTGTTTTTAGTGTTACTTCTGCTGGTTTCTATTAATTATTTCTGGATTGTTTTATTGCTGCTGTCCTGATGATTGCCACTGGTTGGGTTTTAACATTGTATAAGGTTTTATGTTTATCTTGGTGGTTATTTATTATGTATTTTATAGTTTTATTTGTGTCATATGTATTTTTAATATTATTGTAAGCCGCCTCAGGTGCCCGTTTGGGAGAAAGGCGGAATATAAATCGGATACATAAATAAATAATACCAGGAGTCCTAGGATATGTAGTTTCCTGGGTGTCTGGTGTCCATACAAAGGTCTCAGGCACCCTCAGAAAATTACTCTTCCCAGGTGCCTGGGATGTTGCCATGGGAATATTGCAGGTGTCGGGGCAGGAGGAAGAGAGAGACCCCTCACACTCTTGCCCCAGCAGCACTAGACCGGCAAGTAAGTGGATGTAGGAGGGAGGGAGGAACTCTTCTCTGGCTCTGATTAAGAACATAAGAATCAGCCCTGCTGGATCAGGCCAAAGGCCCACCTAGTCCAGCTTCCTGTATCACACAGTGGCCCCACCAGATGCCTCAGGGAGCACAAGACAACAAGATACTTGTATCCTGTCGCCACTCCCTTGCACCTGGCACAAAGAAGACCTACTCCTACAACCAGGAAGTTGCTTATCCCCATCATGGCTTGTAAGCTGTGATGGACTTTTCCTCCATAAATCTGTCCAATCCCCTTTTAAAGTCATCCAGGCCATTCATTACCGTGATTACCAGAGAACAACTATCAGGATAACGGAGCCTGGTTCAGGCCTAAATATCATGAGCAGCATGCCAAATTTGTATTCCAACCCCGGTATGTATGAATTTGAGCAACATCACTGTCTATTTTCTTCCATAGTTTCCAAGAACCAAAAGATGCTAGAGGAAACTATTGTGGTTTCATAAAGAAGAATATTCTGTATGAAAAATGCAGCTCTGAATTTAACTGGGTTTGCCAGCAAGACAGTGTCTTGCTGTGATATTTTTAATTGGTTCTTATGTAACATATATATATGTAATTTTTATATATATTATATATATATAAATAAATTTAAATGGAGGTTATGTATGGAGCATCTCTTGTTTCCTCAGTGCCTCTTTGTGAAATGTAGGGTAGCAGACTAGTGAGATATTCTGCCTTTATATCTTTGGCTCCTGAAAGGTTAGGTTGCCGTCTTCAGCTGTCATAACTATAGTGGCACACTCCTAGCACTATAGTAAAGCTCTCTGTCACAATGCTGGAAACCTACAGAGAAAAAAAAGGGTTAATGCTTCCAGGATCCTCGTGTGGTTCCAAGAAGTCCCTTATAGTAAGGAAGGCCATCCGGCAAGAATTTTATATGCACAATATTGGAAGAATTCGGAGATACCTTCGCTGGAAGATTGGTGGCTGAAAGTTTTGGACTATGCTGAAATGGATAAACTTACAATTTTAATTAAGGAAAAGTCAGTTAACCTTTTCGTGAATAACTGGAAACCATTTATCAATTTTTTAAAAGAGAGAAGAACGATGTGATGGTATGCAGATTTAATGAATAGAATGTGGGTGTTATTTTGGCTTAGCTGGATATTATATGTAGAAAATGGTGAATAGTATGCTAGTAGGATGTATTGCTTCGTGCTTGCTGCAACTTTATGAAATATGTATTGTTTTTATGTTATAAATAAATAAAAAGAAGACCATCCAAGATGAATTTATCAACATTCAGTGCAAAATTCAAAATATGACATACTGTGAATATAAGGAACTTATGGGAAGGTAATGTAGCAACTATATCTAGGGTTGCCAACTTTTTTCTGCTTCTGTGTCTTTAACAGCATCCTCCTCCCAATGGTGACCAATCAAGTGCTTCTAGGAAACTCAGAAGCAGGGCATGACAGGAATAACCCTTGCTTGCAGTTAGTCCTCAGCATCTGGTATACAAAGCTATGACTGATTCCATAGGGAATCCGATCCTTCTTCTAGCCATCTCTGGCACTGGCTTGCAGTTGCCTCCCACATCACGTCAGGAACATCTGAAATGTTGCATCATTTGGGTCACTGAAAGTAGGTGAGTCTGGCAAGGATCCTTCTTCCTAAACAGAAAGTGCACCTTTGTGACTTCAAGAAGCATTGATGTGGAAGAATATGGTCCAAAGGTCCACCAGTTGAGCGAGCGCGCCACCTAATGGTGGCTGAGGATACTGCAGATTCTTTTTAAATTTCTGGCAGGACCGGTAGAGAGTGGGGACCTGAGTCTTCGGGGGACTGCTGCATGGAATGACTCATTATAGCAACTACTGTATATTATATTGTGCTATATTATAGCAAATCATAGCATTGAACAGTGTTATAATGCAGATGCAAACACAATTCCATTATAGGACCCAATAATTTCACGACAATATTACAGGCTCATTTTTGCTCATCCTCCAAGACAGCCCCATGTTATCATCCAAGTTAGGTTTTTTAATACACAAAAGTAAGATTTACGGGATTAAAATCCAAATCTTAAAACTAAGATTTACAGGATTAGAATCTAAAAATTGATGTCCTTTATATTTAAAAATAGTAAAACACGTTTAAAGACACGCAACTAAATTCCAAACACAATGAAACATTAAAAGCACAACGTTTCTTCCACAAGCCGTGGACCTCTTCAGGTGTCACCACAACAGTCTGGCAACATGTTAGAGACTGGGTGAGCTGATCTGCTTTGTTGAAGAGAGAAAGGAGGAAAGCAAAATAAAAAAAATAGTTATCCACTGAGAATAAGCTGTCTGTATCCTGCACAAAAATGAAATGGAGAGAAGGTTTTTTTTCCGGCATAAAGAAGGGAATTTGTCAGGCGGGGGAGAACAGCCATCAAAGTTCATGCAATTGGCACATAATGACTGCAAAATAACCTTCTAGTTCAGCGAGGTAATGAAAAAACAAGCCAATGGTGGCCATATACAGCCTTTGCACAATATATCCATTCTTGCTCTTTTCCAAAGTCCATGACCCTGATAGAAGAGTGCGAGGAACTTCATTATAATTCAACCATCTGCTAATTGCTGCAGCTGCACCACTGAAGTCTCTGCAAATGGTCCTCATCTAGAAAAAGAAAGGAAAAGTCAGGTACATTTATGTATGGTCAGATCTTGCAGGCTGATTGTGAGAGACTTCAAGGGACAAGGATGGGACAGGTGAAGGATGGATTTTTCTCAGGTTTCAGATTTTCCACTCCATATAGGATTACTGGGTATGATTAGCTGCAGGGGGTGACCTTTGTATATATTATGTAGGCACAATACAGTACAAGAAATAAACCCTACAGCAAAGCAGCTGTTGAAAAATGGTGTTCTAGCTGCTAACAAGCCAATTCTTTCAAGTAGATTGCTTATTTTAATGGCAATAGTAGACTGGTTTTGCTTTATTGAAAACACAGCTGGCCAGACATCAGAACGTTTCCCTTCAATGGTACAGGTTGCAGGAACCTGCATGTTATGGATACCTCAATGAATATGTTCGGTTGGGATCAGCTGCTCAAGTGGTCCATGTCCGATGCCTGTAGTCTGCTCTCAAGGGGTTTGCTGCAGACCCAACGTTCTTCTCTTCGGCAGCTGGAGCTTGCAATGTGTTTATCGTTCATGTAACCACATTCTCCTCCTCCGCGAACTTCAAACCTAAAGAGCAACAAAACAGCTGTCCAAAACATCTATAGAAACTGTAGTCTTTGTTGCTTAACACAAACTGAACTCCAAACAGCTGAGTGGTAAGGAAACTCAGAGGTTGCTTTCCACCTGAAGAAACTGAAAATGGCCTCTTGAGTTTTACCAATATGGGGAAAATTCTACAATTATATAGAAGGGTCAGGATGGCCCAGTTTTCTTCTGATCATTCATTGTACTCTGACGGTGGATAATAAGAGCTCCTTATTCACTTCCAGTCATAATCTTATAGACTTTACATTTCCACTCCAAGCCAGATTCTAAAGAAAACCATTGAAACATCTTCTATATAGAAAATCATGCCATTAGGTTTCTTGACACAACCTTGAACATCAAGGTGCTGGTTCACAAGAAGGAAGAGCATTGATCATAGTGAAAATAATAGCTATGCATCCTATTCAGGTGTTTGTACAGGTAGAGACTAGCAAGCTTCATCTCCCACTCTACCTGTTTTTCTGCATAGACAAGAGACTCACTGCTTATTGAACACAGGGAGAGTTTCTTCCCATGACTGAATACTGACAATTGAATGTTCACACGTGAGCATTCACCTCTGCAGACAAATGCCACTGGGGGGGGGGGGGAGCAGAGTTACAAGGCACAGCAGGGTTCGCCAGCAGGCTCCTGGCATTCTGTAAGCCAGGAGACTGTCCATGCTTACAGAATGTCTGAACAAGGCGACTGTTTCTTGCCACTCCTTACGCAGTTCATCCAACCACTTGTACCAAGGTGAAGCTATAATCTTGTTCGAATGTTGCAATGTGTGTACAATTTGGCATTACAGTGGTTTAGACACAATGCCACACTTCTCTCCTTATTGATTAAAAACTCCTCACATTTGAAGGCTGGAGCTAAAAATTGGCAGTGATGTCTCAAAAATGCATGTAACTGAAAATCAGGTCAAATTTGGCTTAGGTAAGAGCCACAAAAAAAGACACATATTTTATTTATTTTTCACATTTTTATACCACCCTTCCTCCAAGGAGCTCAGAGTGGTGTACATATTTCCTCCCCTCCTTTTTGTCCTCACAACAACCCTATGAGGTAGGTGGGGCTGAGAGATAGTGACTGGCCCAAGGCCACCCAGGAAGCTTCGTGGCTGAGCGGGGATTTGAACCTGGATCTTCCAGGTCTAAGTCCGACTCCCAAACCACTACACCATCCATTATCTTTTCCAAAATAAACTTCATCTCTGCCCTATTGGCAGCTCACTGAAATGGAGGAGCAAAGGAGAGGAAGGGATCAAATATAACAACTCACTCCTGGTCAACAGGGTTGACGGTGACATGGGTAGCCAACCTTCCACCATCAGGGCCTCTGCATTCTTAAGAGTTGTGTAGAAGGCAGAATCTTGGCAGCTGCAAGTGCTGATAGTGCTACTAAAGCAGCTGCACCTGCTGAAATACCCTCACACCTATACAGCCATTAAAGGTCCAGGAACATTCATGCTGAAAGGCTGGCCACCCCTGCTCAACGGCCTTGACTGTTTCATGGCTGGTGCTGCTGAGTAATGTAACAGCACTTCTTTTTCTGGGCTCCGATTGGAAACACAGAGAAAAGAGACTCACCAGTTACTGAACTCGGTTCCATCGATCCATTTCCAGGGATCCGTTTCTAGATTCCTTTGAAGGCCAATCCAGTGGTCAGCCAGACCTTTGTAGCGTCTTATGAAGTCCTTAAGAAAGAAAGAAAAATACTATTAATTGTGAAGACTATTTCGGAAGGTCCATGTTCAGAAGCAGAATTTCTTGAATACTAGTTGCAAGGGGGAGGGAGACAGCAAGGGAGGGCTACTTCCTTGAAGCCTTGAATGTGCACTCCCCCAGGCCCGGTGGCAACGTTAAAACGCCCCCGTGTGGGTCCGCCACGCCACCTGGGGGCATGATGTCAGTATCTCATGCCATGGTGCAGGTTGGAACACCCCCCCCCCCACACACACACACACACCCCGTTTTGGAAGGCTTTTCGGAGCTAAACGGCTCCAGGGTGGACAGGAGGGCCCAACACAGCAGCGGACGTGGCGCCCGACACTGTCCATGATACAGGTACACACACCCCATGTGCCCACTGACTGGTGGGGGACCAGGGCCCCCCCCCCTACCCTGATGATGCTTCTGCCCAGGCCTCTGTCTGAAATGTGGATGAATCTTTGATCCGATATGGAAGGGTTCTTTTATGTTCACATTACCAATTCCTGTACAAATAGGTCCCATTTGATTCTCTGCTACGTAAATGATGGTTTTCAAGACATTCGGAGACCAAGAGGCACAGCTGCACATGAATACATGCCTGGAAAATGCAGATTCAGAGAAAGCTGCTGTATCAGACCAATGGTCGACCTCGGTCAGTAGTACGGTCAACACAGACTAGCTGCAGCTCTCCAGGATTTCAGGGAGGGAATTTCCTCAGCCCTGCTTGGAGAAGCCAGGGATTGAACCCTGGACCCTCTGCATGCAAGGCATGTGCACTACACCTGAGCCAAGGCCCTCCCCCTCCCCCTCCCTCCCCCTCCAGTGATTGCCATTTTAATGATAAACCGTTAGGACTGCCATGTCTGAATATCAGTGCATATCACTATTTAGAGAGGGGCTGTAGCTCAGCAGTATAGCACATGCTTTGCATGCAGAAGGTCCCAGGTTCAATCCCTGGCAGCATCTCCAGGAAAGACAGAGAAATGGTCCTCTTCGAAACTGTGTTGTGTTGTGTCTGTGTTGACAATATTGAGCTGAGGAACCAATGCCCTGACTCTGTTGAAGGCAGCTTTCTTATGCTATTCCTAAATTGAGTAAAAATGTGACTTTTTTCTTTAATACCGTATTGACCTGAGTATAAGACTCACTTTTTTCCCCCTAAGGCAAGTCTTTAAAGTAGGGGTGCGGCCTACAATCAAAGTCTAGCATTTTCTGCCTAGAGTTTTCTGCAAAGCGTCCCTTTTTCAAGCCTCTCCAAGTCTCTTTCAAAGGTAAAACGCTTTTTCTTTTTTTAAACTGCAAAGCACTGCATTTTCAGTTCTTAACCACTTGCTAAATGGCCAGGATCTCTCTAGCAGCCTCTAGCCTCAGGAAGCATTTGAAAAAAATAACCCTTAAGTTCCAGCCCCAGGACTCTGTGGAAACTAAGATATTTATTGATCCTGCAGTTTGAAAGTTGAGAGCAAGAGCTCCTGCATAGGCTTATCATATCCAAAGGGGGACAGAGTGCCAACCTTTAGGCTGCAATCCTATACACACTTTCCTGGGAGTAAGCCCCATTGAATGCAATGGGACTTACTTCTGAGTAGACAAGCATAGGATTGTGCTGTTAATCATTGAAATTTGGGCAGGTGCAGCTCATCATCATGGAAGGGTACAACAAGCTGCACCTACCCAAATTCTAAAGGTTAAAAGGTAGGCACTCTGTCCCTCTTTGGATCTAGGAAGGTTACTTATACTAGGGTGCCCAGATTCAATAAGGGACAGGGTGCCTATGGCTTTAACTGTACTAAAGCTGTACTGTTTTACTAATGTGTATATTTTCTTTGTTAAAAAAAGTTAAAAATGTATTTTTTAAAAAATAGCATCAAACTTTGAGGGTGCGGCTTATAATCAGGAGCATCCTATACTCTGGGCAATACTGTAATTGGGAGAAGAGTAATTTGCTTAATGCAGCAAATTACAGGGGTATGATGAAACATTTTTAAAAAGAAGGAGTCAATGTCTTCCATCCCAACTGGATCAGAATTCTGCTAAAAAGTCAGTTTCTCTACATAATCTCCCCCAAATATGGCATTATCTGGAAAATTTATTTATTTTATTTATTTATTGAATTTCTACCCCGCCTTTCTCCCACAAGGGCAACCAAGGCGGCTTACAACAAAAAACATTAAAACAATTAATAAACACATTAAAATAATTAATTAAAACACTTAAGTTAAAAATAAACAACCCCAGTGGGTCACCTGCATTTTCATATATTAAAACCATTTGTTAAAAGGTCAGCCCACCATGTCAGACATTAAAAGCAGTCCTGAATAAAAACGTCTTAAGGCCCTGCCAAAAGGCCTCTAAAGAGGGAGTCATTCTTAATTCCAAGGGGAGGGAATTCCACAATTGGGGCGCCACCGCCGAGAAGGCCCTATTCCGCGCCGCCATCCCCCTCACTTCTGTCAATGGCGGCACGGTTAACAGGGGCCCCCCTGATGACCTCAGAGTACGTACGGGTCGGATTATAAGGAAGGAGGCGGTCCCTCAAATACCCTGGACCCGAGCCGTTAAGGGCTTTAAAAGTCAAAACTAGCACTTTGAATTGTGCCCGGAAACGAACCGGCAGCCAGTGTAGCCACTGAAGCAACGGTCCGACTGAGTCGAACTGACAGACCCTGGCAACCACCCAGGCCGCACTAGCTGCAGTTTCCGAACAGTCTTCAAAGGCAGCCCCACGTAGAGCGCATTGCAGTAATCTAGTCTAGATGTCACTAGGGCATGGGTCACTGTGGCCAGGTCTGCACGATCCAAGTACGAAGCTGGGCAAAAGCCCCCCTGGCCACAGCTGCCACCTGGGAATCCAGGAGCAGCTGTGCATCCAGGAGAACCCCCAAACTGCGGACCTGCTCCTTCAGAGGGAGTACAACCCCATTCAGAGCAGGACGATGATCCAGTACCTGAGTCGTAGACTTCTGGACCAGAAGAACCTCTGTCTTATCAGGATTTAATTTCAGCTTGTTAGCCCCCATCCAGCTCCCAACTGCCTCCAGACAACGATTCAGGACATCGACCGCCCCCTTGGAGTCAGATGGAAAGGAGAGAAAGAGCTGGGTGTCATCAGCATACTGATGACTCCCTACCCCAACCCCCGGATGACCTCTCCCAGCGGCTTCATATAGATATTAAACAGCATGGGGGATAGAATTGACCCTTGTGGCACCCCACACCTCAAAGGCGCTGAACAAGCATCCCCCAGCACCACCTTCTGGGATCTATCAGCCAGGAAGGAGCGGAACCACCTCAGAACGGTGCCTCCAAGCCCCAACCCAGCCAACCGACCCAGAAGGACACCATGGTCAATGGTGTCAAAAGCCGCCGAGAGGTCCAGCAGGACCAACAGGGACGCACTCCCCCTGTCCAGTCCCCGGTGCAGGTCATCCACCAAGGCGACCAAGGCCGTCTCTGTCCCGAACCCCGGCCTGAACCCAGACTGGAATGGATCCAGATAATCAGCTTCCTCCAAGACCCTCTGGAGCTGAGATGCCACTACCCGCTCGATCACCTTGCCCAGAAATGGGATGTTCGAGACTGGCTGGAAGTTGTGTAAAATAGTGGGATCCAGGGAGGGTTTCTTCAGGAGGGGGCGCACCACCGCCTGTTTCAAAGACAGTGGCACCACCCCCTCCCTCAGAGATGAGTTTACCACCCTCCCCGTCCACTCAGTCAGCCCCGCCCGGGCAGCTCTAATCAGCCATGCCGGACAAGGGTCAAGCGGGCAAGCAGACGGTCTCACACTCCAAAGAATCCTGTCCACATCCTCAGGTTCTACAAGCTGAAAAGAATCCCAGGAGGAAGAACAGACAGGTGCCTCGGGGACATCATTAGATACTGCTAATGCAGCGTCCAAGTCATGCCGAATCTGATCGACTTTGTCCACGAAGTGCTTTGCAAACTCATCACAGCGAGCCACCGTGTGTTCTGCCCCATCTACTGGGGGGGGCAAGATGGAGCAGGCCCCGGACCACACGGAAAATTTCAGCTGGACGGTTCTCCGCAGACGCGATGCCGGCAGAAAAGAAAGCCCTCTTAGCTGCCGCCACCGCCATGGAATAGGCTCTAAAGTGAGCTCTAGCCCGTGCCCGGTCGGAGTCAGCACAAGTTTTCCGCCATCGTCGCTCTAGGCCTCTTCCCTGCCGCTTCATCGTCCGCAGCTCCTCAGTAAACCAAGGGGCCGCTCTGACTCTGCGGCTTGGTCGAGGACGCTCAGGAGCGATCAGATCCAGAACCCTAGTCATTTCCCCATTCCAGAGGTCAACCAGGGTGCTGGGTTGTCAACAGGAAAGTCCCCCAGAGCCCTCAGGAATCCATCCGGATTCATCATCCTCCGGGGGCGGACCACAGAATGAGGTCCCCCACCACTGCGGAGGCGACAAGCCGCGATAAGCTTAAATCTCACCAGGAAGTGATCTGTCCATGACAAAGGAGTTATGTTAATTTCCTCCACATCCAGATCACCATCCACCTGCCCCGCAGTAAACACCAGGTCCAGCGTGTGTCCCGCATCGTGCGTCGGGGCAGATATTCCTCCCCTCCTTTGAAGTCCATGAAGTCCTGAGCCGCGGCTGTCCTCGGGGCCTCAGCGTGGACATTAAAGTCCCCCAACACCAATAGGCGAGGGCACTCCAACGCCACCGCCGAGATCACCCCGGTCAGCTCAGGCAGGGAGACTGTTGGGCAGCATGGTGGGCGGTACACCAACAGAATCACTATTCTGTCTTGCCCTTCCAACACGACATGGAGGCACTCAAACCCAGTGGACCGCGGGACAGGGTACCCAGTGAGACGGATGGTATCACGATAGACTATCGCAACTCCACCTCCCCGCCCCTGTAGTCGTGGCTGCTGCAATACCCGGAAACCCGGCAGGCACATCTGGGAGAGACTTACCCCTCCTGACTCATCCAGCCAGGTCTCCGTAATACACACCAGGTCAGCACTGTCATCCAGGATTAAATCCTGGACTAGGCAGATTTTATTGTTGACTGACCTGGCGTTCAAGAGCAGCAGTTTCAGACTCAGGGGACTGTTGCCCAGACCGCCAAGGGTCAGAGGGATGGGAGAAGGGCCAGAAAGAGGGACAGTCTGCCTGTAACTGACCCTCGTTCTCCTGGAACGGCCTGCCCAGTCCCCACCGCCATACCTTCCGTGACCAGTCACTCTGCTAATTGTGGCCGCCCGCCCCTCCCCTAGGCTCCCTCGAGGTGTCAAACACATAGCCCTCCAGCAGAGCCTACTTCCTAACAACCTAAAGATCTCACACACTCACCACACACTCTTAGTCACCACCTCACTCTCCAGTTAATCCGTTATCTAAAAAACTTTCCCTACAAACCCCAACCACTCCTGTCCAGGAACCCCTGCCTCCCTCTCACCGAGGCACGGGTCACTGCAACCCACACCCCTTGCCCCCCTCTCACTGGGGTAGAGGTCCTACTTGTCCCACTCGGAAAAGACTTGAGTGAGCCAGACTGTACAACAATACAGCAAACATTGGGAAAGGGACTTGTCCTGTTTTAATCTTGTTAATAAACTTGAACATTTTTGTTTTCAATTCTAAAACAGAACATCTCTGAAATGCTGACCATGGTCAGGGGATTACAAACAGGCTGTGGGCTTGTTCTCCCCCTTATATGCACATTTTGCCACCTTTTCAGTAGCCAACCATGGTGCAGAATCCTGGCAGTCAAAGCTCCTGCTCGACATACAAGCATTCGGCAGTTCTAGATGAATATCCATTTTCAGCGAGGCTAATGATAGAGCGTATACAAAACCACCACACCAAAGATCTAAAACGGGGTTTAGACTTCAAGAACTAGAGTTACAGGCAGTGTTTTCAACACTAACACCGCTAATACTGGGCTGGAGTTAAGGAGTGTAACAGAAGTGCAAGCCTGTGCATGTCTACTCAGAAGTAAGTCCCCCTGTGTTCAATGCAGCTTACTCCCAGGAAAGTGTGTATAGGATTATGGCCTAAATCTGCCATTGTCAGGAGCTTCTCGCTTCTAGGCTCAGGGTGTCAACAAGCGAGGGTGAGAGTCACACTGGGTGCCACCGTGCCACCAAAGCCCTGGCGAGCTCCCGCTCCACAATCTCTGACCCTAGCCACCTTGTGCTCTGCTGAAGAGTGTGCTTCCGCTGCACTTGAGCGGGATTGTGAGGCGACTGGCCCGGAGAGGGTGGGAGGTTGCCGAGCGGAGGTGGTTCAGAGGCAAAAAGCATGAAAAGCAATGTGAAAGCCCAGAAGGTCGGGGGAGATGCGTTTCCATCATATCACCTCCGAACTTCCGGGATGCCAGCTTCTGCAGGTAAGCTCCACCCCAGGCGGCTCTCACTCCAGCGACGCTGCTGCCTAGGCTGCAGTCTCGCTCACTGTACTCACCATCTCTTCCTGGGAGTCAATCACAGCTAAAGAAGCATTGAAAGAAGCACATTCTGCCCAGCTAGAGGTCCAGTTTCGTTCTACGTCTGCAAAATAGTAGCATCTCCTTTGGAATCCAATCCAGCCATTTGGACAGCTGTCCACTTGAATGACAGTATAGTTGGCTCCTGCTATCTGCGGATTTGTCTCAAACTGATTACTGGGACCACTGCGAACTTTTAAAAAGAAAGAAAAGGGTTAAAAATAGCATCCCCCATCCCTTCTCCACGTTTGCCCAAAATGCACTGAGGACCGGGCGCAGTGTCACTTTACCTTAATTTAGCAATGTGCTGGCCTGCTGCCTGCTCCAGGACGCCTGGGCAGCTTCCAAGAACTTCAAACTGCAAAGAGTAAAGAGGTTTTTTTTCAAAAAAATTCACAGCGACATCTGGTTTTGCGTTGTGACTGGAAGTTGCTGTGAACTGGATGTTTTTTACTCTTTATAGCTGTTTGAAGTACTTGGAAGGAAGTCATGTGGGCGTCCAGCAGCGGGTTGATGGCCGGCACACTGCTAATTAAGGTACTGTGATGCCACCCAGCCTCACCCTCCCACGCAGCGGATTTCTCTCAATGCAGTTTTTTTTTGTATCCGCTGGGGGTTCGGGAGCCGAACATCAGGACTGTCCCAGCACAACATAACTTTTCCTGCAACCACAAGCAGCAGAGCTGGGCCCATGCAATAACTGCAGCAAAGCAAAAGGAAGACCCCCCCCCCCCTCCAAAGCTGGTCAGTTGTAATGCAAGTGACTTTTGGGGAATGCTATTTTGCACTGGGGTTACCATCTATTCTCCCATTTGTTATATCTAGATTTAGACAGAGGATACCCATTACCCTATGAATAACCACCCTCCTCCCCCACCAAGTGAATAATTTTGCAAAAAATAATGGAGGGAAGGCAATGAACAAGTTAGATTAATAGATAGATAGATTAAGGTAGATGGGGGAAGTGAACTACCTGCTTCTCCCTCCCTCCCTCCCTCCCTCCCTCCCTCCCTCCCTCTCTCTCTCTCTCTCTCTCTCACACACACACACACACACACACACACACACACACGTCACTTCTGCCCCCCTCGGGGTCCCGGAAAATCTGGTAAACCTAAAATAGATTAAGGTAAACGGGGGAAGTGAACAACCTGCTGCTTGCTCTCTCTCTCTCTTTCTCACTCTCTCTCTCTCTCTCTCACACACACACAACCTCTGCAGGTTGCAAGCACAGGGGACAGCTTCTTCTATGGCTCCCATCTCTCCTAGCCCGCATTACACAGCCAGACTACAGCTGTTAAGGGTTTTCTCCTTGATATCAGATGTACTAGAATTGTGCTCTGCCTAGTCAAAAAAGACACTCAAAAAGGCTCAGGGAACCCCCCAAAGGAGCTATAGAATGCTTGAAAAGACTAAAACATGATTTAAAGAGCAATCATTACAGAAGCTACCAAGTCTTTGGATATTGGTGTGCTGCAATAGAACCCCATTTCCCACATATTCTGGGCGAGAGGGTTTTATCTTGAGCAGAGGGGATTTACAAGGATCCAGTCTGCAAATTTTATATTTTTGGGAATGCAGGTGTTTGTGCTGGGGCATGCTATTTTAAATTGTTTAGATACAGATACCAACAGGATCGATGCAACAGATAGAGAGAGGCTCAGTCACAAGGGGAACTGCGATCTTGAACTAATCTTCTTGGAAATGTTGCGGTATGGACAATTTTGACCAGGATTTCTACAGAATACAGGCAGCTCTCTGAAGCATGCTGCTTGTTTAAGACCAGTCCCACTGAAATCAATGGAAATTAATTCGGAATAGACAGGGTTAGGACTGGCATTTTCTTCTTTTCTTAGAATTATGTTCGGTTTTGCAGGCTATTTTATCCTAAACCAATCAAGCTTAGACCAATATGTACACATTGGTAAGCTTACCATCCGTACTGGAAATTCCGGGACAGTCCCGGAACTGTGCAAGCCGCCACAGCTGCTTTGGAGGCTTTTAAAATTTTAAAACTTACCTTTTTTCTGGCGGCGGCCATCACAAAATCTCGCGAGATCCAAGATGGCGGCTCCCAAATTTCATGAGGGCATGAAGCAGTACAGTACTGCCTCATGTACAGCACTGCCTCATGTGCCCTTATGAGATTTGAGTGCCGCCATCTTGGATCTCGCAAGATTTCATGAGATCCAAGATGGCTGCCACCAGAAAAAAGGTAAGTTTTAAAATTTGCTGCTTGCTGCTGCTGGGGGTTGCTGCTGGAGGCTGGGGGCTGCTGGAGGGCTAGGGTCTGCTGCTGGGGGCTGTTACGGGCTGGAGGCTGCTGACAACAACGGAGGCAGTGGGGGTAGTGACGATGGTGACGGCCACCACAGCTGTGGCTGGGGGCGAAGATGGTGGCAGAATGGCGGCAGCGGGACAGGACTGGCAAGTCTAATTAATTAATTTGGCTAACTAAAATAAATAAATAAATAAAAATTCTGGGCGCCCTTCAGGCAGCAAAAAGGCACTTCACACACCCCAAATAGATTTTAAATATTTACTTACATTATTCAATTATTTAATTAATTAAATTAAATTGTTGGGGGGTGTCCCAGTTTAGAACCGGGGAAATCTGGTAAGCCTACACATTGGCCTCTTGTGACGGTACACAAGAACTGCCATGATGGTAGGCTCAGATCCCCAAGTGGTGCTCAGTACCAAATCTTCTTCACTAAGCACCAGAAACATTTGGTGATTTTTTTTTTTAAGATTGTGAGCCCTTTTGGGACAGGGAGCCATTTAATCATTTGATTTTGTCTGTAAACGGCTTTGTGAACTTTTTGTTGAAAAGCGGTATATAAATACTGTTATTATTTGGGGTGGAGAATAAGGATATTTGTAAGAGCAGACAGGTCCCTAGTTAAATGGACACAAGACACAGCATAATGGGATCTATGCAGTTCTTTGCTTACCTGACAATACAATAACACTAATCAGGAGACTAAGCACCATTATGCTCATGATGATGATGATGATACAAAGGATTCTCAGTTTGACATCATGCCAGACACCTACAGAAGGAAACAAAGTGTTAATTCTTCCTCAGTTTCAGAGTGGTTCTTGGCAAAGTAAAACATGCATTTAGGAAAGGGACACACACTGTAATAACTAAGGTTGTCAACTTTCTTTTTCTGGCCTGCTCCTGTGTTGTATAGCCCATCTAGCACAGCATCCTGTTTCCAACAGTGGACAGCCAGGTGCTTCTGGGAAGATTATGATATGAGCAGAATACAAAGTCAACAGCACTACCTAGTTGTTCATCTCCAGGCCCTGGAGTTTAGAGCCAGAGAGATTACGTGGCCAGCCAGATTCGCTTCGAACATACGTACCTTTGGTCATGGTTGACACTCACTTCTGGTCCCCTCCCACATCCCATCAGTTACATCTGGGTCTATGCAATTACTTCCCTAGCCAGGGTCCTCTCACCATTCGGGGTCACTAAAGCTGTAATAGGAAGAACCCTTGTGGTTTGCATACCACAGATCACATCAAGGCAGGGGACTCCTGCAACACAGGAGATGCGCTTCAATGTAAGTAAGTGCAAAGTGATGCACATTGGGGCAAGAAACCAAAATTTCACATATACGCTAATGGGTTCTGAGTTGTCTATGACGGATCAAGAGAGAGATCTTGGGGTGCTGGTGGACAGGTTGATGAAAGTGTCGACCCAGTGTGCGGCGGCTGTGAAGAAGGCTAATTCCATGCTCGGGATCATTAAAAAAGGGATTGAGAATAAAACAGCCAATATCATTATGTTGTTGTTGTTCAGTCGTTAAGTCGTGTCTGACCCTTCGTGATCCCATGAACCATATTTCGCCAGGCCTTCCTGTCCTCCACTATCTTCCTGAGTTCGCTCATTTTCATGTTCGTTGCATCGGTGATGCTGTCTAACCATCTCATCCTTTGCCTTCCCCTTCTCCTTTTGCCTTCAATCTTTCCCAGCATCAGAGTCTTCTCCAGAGTCTCTTCGCATTAGGTGGCCAAAATATTTGAGTTTCAGCCTTATTACCTGTCCTTCATAATATCATTATGCCTTTGTACAAATCGATGGTAAGGCCACATCTGGAGTATTGTGTCCAGTTCTGGTCACCACACCTCAAAAAGGATATAGTTGAATTGGAAAAGGTGCAGAAAAGAGCGACCAGAATGATTCGTGGGCTGGAGCACCTCCCTTATGAGGAAAGGCTACAGCGTCTGGGGCTTTTCAGCCTAGAAAAAAGGCGTCTGAGGGGGGGACATGATTGAGACGTATAAAATTATGCATGGGAAGGAGAGAGTGGATAGAGGGAAATTCTTCTCCCTCTCGCACAACACCAGAACCAGGGGACATGCACTAAAATTGAGTGGAGGGAGAGTTAGAACAGACAAAAGAAAATATTTCTTTACCCAGCGTGTAATTCATCTGTGGAACTCCTTGCCACAGGATGTGGTGATGGCACCTGGCCTAGATGCCTTTAAAAGGGGTTTGGACAGAGTCATGGAGGAAAAGACCATCACAGGTTACAAGCCATAAGCAACCTCCTGGTTTTAGAAGTGGGTTTTCTCTGTGCCAGGAGCAAGGGAGTGTCAACGGGAAACAGGTTATCTTGTTGTCTTGTGCTCCCTGAGGCATCTGGTGGGGCCACTGTGTGATACAGGAAGCTGGACTAGATGGGCTTTTGGCCTGATCCAGCAGGGCTCTTCTTATGTTCTTATGTTAACACCCTGTCTGTGGGACTGCCTTGGAAAACGGTTGGTTGGGAAACTTTTACTGCTTCAAAATTCTGCAGCCAGGCTGGTGATGGGAAACAGGAAATGGGTAAATAGATGGGTGCATGTAACAATTAAATAGATGGGGGCACTGTCTCCACTCATTATAGATTTGCTTCCAAGCCTAATTCAAAGTGTAGCAGAATCTGTTTGAGAAGTGAAACTTTTTCCCTTCTCTCGTTCCTTGGTGCTATGCTGAAGTTTTATAACCTGTGTTTTCCTTCATTTCTCCTCCACCTCCTTTCTCTCACTCGGTTAGAGTAAAGAAACAGTAGCACTTTAACTATGGAGTTCTTTCCCAGGGCTAATGCAACACAAAACACACTGCACACGTGATTGTGTTCGGTTGCATGCTGCCCCCTCCATGTAACTGTGTCCTCATAATGATGCCTAACACAGACATTTCTAGAGCAACTAAGCTGCCCCCCCCCCAATCAGTGTTGGGTTGAGGATCTTTAGTTGATCATGACACAAGGTAGCAATGGATGGTGACTAGCAGCGCAATCCTAACCAACGTTCCAGTGCCGGTACAGCTGCAATGCAGCCCCGAGGTAAGGGAACAAATGTTCCCTCACCTTGAAGAGGCCTCCATGACTGCCACTGTGCTGCAAAATGCAGTGTGCGCCCTGTTGGCATGGCTACACCGGCGTTGGAAAGTTGGTTAGGACTTCTCCAACTAGACAGAAGTTCTCCGGCTAATAAACTTGGGGGAAGAACACTGAAACAATATTTTAATCCCGATAGCACAAACCAGATATTAGAGAGATGCAGCGTTTCTGTGGCACCACTTCTGGCTGAGAAAATCATAGGCAGGCCTATTAATGTGTATTAACACTGCATATTTCTCATTAAATGTCTTTGAACTAATTTCCCTGTCCTGAAAGGAAATATTATTTATTCAAGATATGATGGCCCCCGAGGGCATTAGGTCCGGCCCGCCGGGAACTAGCTGTGAGGCCGTCTTGTTCGGCCTGCAGCTAACTGCAAATAGCACGATGCAAAAGACTGCCGGAAGAGGTGGTGCGAGCGGAGCAGTCACTTAGCAGAGCACGTGGTGTGCCAAATTATAAGCAAAGCATTGAGAGAAAGAGAGGGAAGGAGCAGGCAGCAGCAAAAGAAAAGCAAGGACTAGCCTCAGCCTGGGAAGCAGAGAGAGAGAGAGAGAGAGAGAGAGAGAGAGAGAGAGAGAGAGAGATTGGTATGTTTGTTTGGTGTTGAAAATGCTGCCTTCTCCTGTTTGCCGTTTTGGCCGAGAGATTGTCCCCGAGCTGGCTCTCCTGATTGAGGGGGCTGGCCCGACCCGACTCGGAGACCCGCGTCTCCGAGTCGGAGTCGGACTTGAGCGGCACCCCCGCAGGGTGGGCGCCTGGTTCAAGGGAACCACGCGCTCCACCCCGCGCGCCGCCCCCGCAGGGTGGGCGCCTGGTTCGACTGAACCACGCGCTCCACCCTAGTTACACTAATGGCAGCAGCCTCCCCCCCCCCTCAGAGCAGCCTTCACTTTCAAGAAAGGATCATAAAAGCAAAAAGCCTCCTGCAGTCAGAGAGAAAAAAATGGCCACTGCTGGCTGCTGTAGTTCTCTGCCCTTTCTCCCATGTACTCCTACTGGTCTCTTGCATGCCAAAGACTACAACTCCCAGAAACCTCTCTCACTTCCACTCGTCTCACACCCCTCTTGTTTGCCGTATTCAGCCCTTCACAGACGCGATGGGAGAATGCCTGTTTGGAATGGGTGATAGAATATTAGGCAGAAACATTTTTTTTAACTTTTTAAGTGTTTTTAAGATCCCAGTCTAGGTTTTCTTCTCTCCCACCCCCTTTCTTTTCTGCAGCTTCTGTTTCTGTTTGGTATGTAAGGGAGACTCTTATTACCTTTGTAGTTGAGAAAATGCACTCCCCCCCCTTACAGTCTCTCTGATTTTGTGAATCTTCTTTGTGTTTTCACTGAATGTGGATTAATATCAAACAAATGCCTACTCCCCAAAGGCAAAGCTCTTCTCGTGGCGATAAATAAATAAACAAACAAATAAATAAATAGCGAACGGCCTAACGGTCGGCCCTCGAACAATGTTGTAAAAATTCAAATGGCCTTTGGCAGAAAAAAGGTTCCCACCCCTGCTATATTTATTCTGTCTCAATGGGGGCAGAACTGAAGGCAAAGGACCAACTTACACATTCAGTTAAATGAGCAGCTTGGCTCTAGCTTACTCTGGTTTTGTAAGAGCTTGTTGGCGCCACCCCGGCACCCTCCAGAAATTATTTTGTGAGGTTTGCTGCCTCTTGGAGAAAGATTCATGAAATGGACTTTTGATTTTCAGCATCTGGAAATGGGGCAGCAGAAACTGAAAGATATTTTGCCTCAGCCTTGGGGAAAAAATGACTTTGTGTAATGTGGTCGAGATCTGAGCTTCCCGCTCATATCAATGTAGCAGCAAATGTTCAGCCACTAGGTGGAGACAAATCTATAAATTGCCTCTTATAATAGCCCACTATATGAACAATACACACCTTTCAATGAGGTTCCATTCTTCCCATGTCTTTGGAGATTCATCAGGCACGGGAATATATTGTTCTCTCTCCACTCACTCGTGTACTTGGACATCTCTTCTGTCTCACCTGGAAGGATGCACAGACATTTCCAGAGACAGACTCTACGCACTGGGCTGCAAGTTACATTGAACTTGGCAGCTTCTTTAATATGGCATTTTCAAAACAGCTCACTGGAGCTCAGTTCAGCTATGTGATGTGATCAGAGAAAACAGCTTTTAAATAGCACTTAATGGTGTGCTTTGCTCTGACCACCTGACCAGCCAAACTGGGCTTTATCTGTATTTTGCAATCGTGTTTTGAAGTTATGTAAATTGTGTAAATTACAATGTAAATTACTCTGTTTTTGTAAGAGCATGTTCGTGCCACCCTGGCACCCTCCATAAATAATTTTGTGAGGTTTGCTGCTTTAGAGAAAGATCCATGAAAAATATATTGTTTTTCAGCATCGGGAAATGGGGCAGCAAAAACTGAAACTGTTTTGCCTCAGCCCTGAAAAAAATGACTGTGTGCAATGTGGCCTATGCTCCCTGCTCATATCAACGTAGCAGCAAATGTTCAGCCACTAGGTGGAGACAAATCTGTTGCCTCTTATAATAACCCACCATATGAACAATACACACCTTTCAAAGAGATTCCATTCTTCTCACATCCACAGATGCTTCCATTAGGCACAAGAAGATACTGTTCTCTCTTCTCGCCTGTGTACTCGGCCATCTCTTCTCTCACCATCTCTTCTCTCACCCGGAAGGATGCTCAGACATATCCAGAGACGGACTCTATGCACTGGGCTGCAAGTTACACTGAACTTGGCAGCTTCTTTAATAAGATATTTTCAAAACAGCTCACTGGAGTGCAGTATGAAGCACAGTTCAGCTACGTGATGTGATCAGAGAAAACAGCTTTTAAATACCACTTAATGGTGTGCTTTGCTCTGACCACCAGACCAGTCAAACTGGGCTTTATCTGTATTTTGCTATCGTGTTTTGAAGATATCTTTAAGACTAGTCTTATCGCCAGTATAAACAGAGCTTTTGCAAAGGCTGAAGTATCAGTCTCTAGTTTTGCTGCAAAATTGTCAGTCTGATGTCTGTCATCCTAGTCTCACCTGCAGGGGAAAAAAAGAGAAATAATTCTGCTTTCCAAAAGTGTTTAATAGTGGTCTACAGTTGTTTCCACACCCAGTTTTGTCCCTCTCTGCCCTCCGAGGAGGTGATGTTTATAGCTCTTTCTAAGTACTGTATTCCATTAGAAAAATCATCAGTACATTTGTTGTTGGAAGACTGCATAACTATGTCCATACATACAGCTGTGCAATAAAACTTTGTTTCATATGTAGAGAGGTGAAATGCATATGTTCATGGTCCACTACAGTTGGACTGACTCTGGAGTAGTGTCATTAAAAAACCCTGCAACCTTAGCTAGGATAGCCCATTTTAGATTGTAAGCTCCTTGAAGCAGGGACCCGACTTTGTTGTTACTCTGTAAAGCACAACACACACTGCTATCGCTATAGAAATAACACTAATGGTGTAATAAAACTTCAATTCTACAGGACAGAACGAGGCATAATTTGAGAAATAAGTGATGCCCTCTTATACCACATCCAGGAGTACCAACGACCTGGACCTCAACCCTCTCTAATCTCTATAGGGACATGTGCCTCTGCTTCAAGGATAAAAGTTATAGGGCAATCTTAACACACAAGAGTCCCACTTGGGTTAGCACCTGAGCACGAGTTCAATGTTTAGCAAAACATATTTACTCTAATAAGTAAGGAGGAAGGAAGAACACATAAGAAAATGCACAGGCAGTAGGTAAGGCTCTGAGAAACAGTGGATTATTCTTCCAGTTTGTCAATTACAACTTACAAAGATCTCTCTTTTGCATCTGGTCAGATCGTTCACCTATGAGCCGGTGCCATAAAACCTGGCGACTGTCCCTAGGAAGGAATTGCACGATCCAAAGTCAACTTTGTGTGTCTTCTTCCTGGTAAAGAGAACAGCAACAAGTTCCTTCTTTATTCTCAGCCTTTTTCTGACAGCTTTTGTGTCCTTTTGGATAAACAATTAATTTGGCAGATGCAGGGAAGTACAAAGAGCTAAGCAAAAATCGCCCTCTCTTCATTATATACAGTTGTTTAACAGCGGGATTCTCTTATAACTACTTATAACTACATATAAACATTGGCAAGTTTATGATGGTCTTTCAAAAATGTTTGTGTCTTTCCAGTACAAATAGCTCCAAATC
The DNA here is from genome assembly GCA_026170595.1 of Plestiodon gilberti rubricaudatus. Lineage (NCBI taxonomy): Eukaryota > Metazoa > Chordata > Lepidosauria > Squamata > Scincidae > Plestiodon > Plestiodon gilberti. The sequence continues at coordinate 250,741,383 of JANXHW010000002.1, forward strand.
AACTAGATATGAGTCCGTACAGAGTGTAGCAAGATTCCAAATGACTTTTTCTCCATTTTACTTTTACTCTGTACTCTTCTTCAAAATGTTTTTACAAACAAAACACATATAACAAAAAACAATAAAGTTAAGCATACAAAAGGAAAGCTGAACCTTTCCTTTGTGTGTATACGAGCTGCGCCCCTCTTGGTTCACTGAAGAGCACACCAAACCAACCTCTCTGAAATCTGAACTAGTTCCGGGGACCCCCTTCAGCTTTATTCCCCGTCTGTTTGGACCCTTCTAAGAGGCGTTTTTGCCCAGTGGTGCATTAGAATCTACTGAGCTTCGACCTGACCCAGGAGAGCCGCTCCCCTCCCCCCCCTTCCTAGCGAAGCGGACCTTTCGGGTCTTGTTTCCAGGAAACAGTTTCCTCACCTGCTCAGAGAAGAGATTCAGGAGGGAAGCTGCAGAAGATCAAAACGTCTTCGGCGTCGTACTGGAAGACTGCTTGGTTCGGTTGACTTCTCGATTATTACAGTTGGGGCATGTAGCTTTTACCGCCCGTACCGGGCGTGCACCACCCCGCCGAAACTGAAAGTTGTCTTATCGAAATCCGCAGAGTGGCGGAGGCCGATTCTCGGAAAGCTATTTCCACAGCATGGGCTTTGAACGCCTGCGCTGCAGATGAGCAGATCGGTAGTGTGGCTTTAGTTTTATTTTTCCAAGGCGTAAAGAAAAGGATGTTGTGGGCAAAAATACATCTGGAAGGTTCACTGCAAAAGGCTAGTTTGTCTGACTCTGGAAAAACAGGCTCAGGCAGCAAGAAGTGTAGGGATTCGCAAGCCTCCTTTTTGTTCTGTGCGCTGACAATACAGGAGCAGCTCAAACCCAAAAGGACCAGCTGAGCTTATATATATGTTTTTACTGTTTTCACTAATGATTTTCAAAGGTGATGATCAAGATAATTTATCCAAAGCCTCAATCATAAAACCTTATAGTTCCATAACGTTACAATCATAAAACCTTATAGTTATCATAACAATCATAAAATCTTATAGTTCAAGGTCTAGTTACACATTGGATTAAACTCTGCACTGGGTACATAATAGTCATTTCTTGGAACATGTCATTACCTTAATGATTTTAATCATGTATTTTCCCCATCATTTCAACCTTATGTAATTAATCTTATCCCCATCTACATTCCTGTAAGTACTTTCATTAATTTACCTTTTTTTAACCCATCAAAGACAAAGTAGGAATGTGCACATGATGTGTAGGGCATGCTTGTGTTCCTGATTCTCATCATGTGTAGGCACATTTGTGAGACGGCGGAGCATGCAGCGCAGGCCGCAGCGCCATCGCTATCGCTGCTTGCTCTCCGGGTGTCGCACAAGTGCTTTACGGCACTTGCGCAAAACCCTGCCCTGGGGCAGTGCACACTGCCCCGGGACAAGTTCTACGCAGGATTGGGCCATGAGATCATTTTTTTGTGTGTGTTAATCAAGGAGTAATTAGAGTTGGTCACCCATGTTTGGCAAAGGGCCAGCCTTGTTTCTGCATATGTATTAGAATTTTGTAATAACATATATAATTTGTAGATTCTTTTGTTCCCAGGTGTGCTTGCCTTCATGCTTGACTTGCAAGTTACACCTGTTGGTGCTGGGCACCTGGAGCAGCTGTTTCATTAAAATAAGTACATAATCTGGCTAAGTCTTGAGCATTGACTTCTCCGGATTGCACCTGGGCTAAGGAGGGGAACCGAGTTTGGAGTTCCCTGACAGCTTGGAATGCCAAAATTGAAGACGTCCTGTAAACATTTTGGGCTGAACTCTAGACGCTGGCTCTTTCCTTCCATGCCCTAAATGGCTTGGGATGGGGGTACTTGGACCATCTTCTCCCAAAGTCCTGCCTTTCACAGGATGTCAGAAGAAGCTCTGTGAGCATCCATAAAAAGCAACTAGCCTTCTATCGATCTGGAGGAATGAGTGGTGGGAGGGACCTTCTCAGTGGTGATGCCAGTCCTTTAGAACACACACACACACACACACACACACACACACACACACACACACACACACACACACACACACACACACACACACACACACACACACACACACACACAGTATGCTTAGGCAAGGTTGTGGCTCTATGAGAAACACTTTGGTGCTAGCAAAATGTAGTTCACGTAGCAAAAATAAATGGTTCCCTCTCTCCAAAGGGCTTGCATCATTCTAAAAACAAAAGATGCAAGAGATACCAGCAACAGCTACTGGAAAAGATGCCAAACTTGCGGGGAGGGGGGCTCACTTGCTCTCCCCCTTCTAAATATAAGGAGGACACCACTTTAAAACGTGTCTCTTTCCCAGTTAGGGATTTTCTGAGCTTTGAGGAAATAATCTGGTTTCTAAGCCCAGTTCTGACTCTGACTGGGAGAATTTGCTCTGTCATCATGTCTGGGATAACTAGAGGTGTTTGTTTTTGTTGATAAACACATAAAAATACAAAACACCACATTTTTCAAACAGAATTGGACCCAAATTACCAACTCTCTACTGGTTGTGGAATGCATCTGGTTGAAACAGATTACTTTTCCAGTTAGAAATAATTGAATAATTTGTTGTTTTTTGCATTGAAGACTGTAATGTCATATTAAACCTGCTATTGATGCTTAAGAATTCACACTTGTGAATAAAAACACAAAACTCCACATTTTGCATTATAATTCAACAATTTTTCAAAAAAAATAACACCATAACAGAAAAACACCCTGGGAAAACCCAGTTCCCAGAATAAACTCAGTAGAGTTTGATCCTGACCTCTGCTGCAGGATGCAAACAGGGAAATCCTGCTTGTACAGTAATCCACACCAGGTCTCCACCCGGTCCGGAACAAAGGGGAGATCCAATACTATGGTTATATCCTTCTTGACTTGTAGATCCTCTCTCCCTCGGCATTCAGTGCCATTGCCACCACTTCCTCTAATGGCCATGGAGAGAATGCTGGGCTCCCAAGGATCCCTCTGCCAATCTTTAGGGCAGTACTAATACTGCTTAGTATTGGAAGGGCATAAACGGAGGTGGTTTGAAAGAACTGCTTGCATGAGATACCAGCAGCGCTGGGGAGGGATGCGCTGGCCCACTCTCCTCCCACACACAAGTAAAGGAGTCTGGTCAGCGTATCACCTGAATTGGCCTCCAGTAAGTTGAATTGTTACTTTTTACACACACACAAACCCAAACCCTTTTCTCCAGTTGGGCTGAGTGGTTTGTTGGTTGTGGTTGAACTGAACGCACACTGGCGCCTCTCCTTGCAGTCGTGTCCTGCGGGATGGATCTCTTTTGTTGCTGTTCCTGCTCCCATCCCTTTCTTCCTGGGAGCAGCTGCCTCTCTACTGATACCATGGCGGGCAAGGGACTGCCCAAGATCTTTGCCAACAGGGAGACGTGGATCTTGATCCTGAACCTCAATGCAGCAGGCAAACAAACTACTTATGGGTTGGCATCACCATTCAGCAGGCAAATGGCAGAAAGCAGCTTAAGTGTCTCACTTGCTGCGGCTGGAGAGGAAAGGGGGGGGCCGTCTAGCAGAGGGTGATGCTCCGCAGGCAGATGCCTCTCATCCTTGTCAGTTCCAAAGGGAAGCAACCGAAGTGTGGCTTAATGCACTCAAATCAAAAGTAGCCGAAAGTGAGTAGTAGATCTTAAAAACATAAATGACACATGCAACATGTTGCATTTTGAGTGTATTGCATTCTAGTTTCTGTGTGATACTGAGTAACATCTATTGCAATCTGTTGAGCCCCTTTTTGGAGGGAAGACAACTTATGTCTCTTGGTTACTTGGAATTCAAATGGTACATGTAAAGGGGAAGAGATCTAAAGGGTTCTGTCTCAAATTTGAGGCTCCATATGATCTCATTCCAAGAAAAGAACTCTGTGGTTTCCTTTGTGACAAAACACTAGAGTAGTCAATTGTGACACAGCTCACAGTTGTGTTGCAACGAACTCTAGTGTTTTGCCACAAAGAAAGTCCACCAAGTTGTGTAAAGGCCCAATCCTATCCAGATGCTGCACCCATCTCACACGGACACCGGCACATTGTCCATCATGTCCTAAGCCCAGCCAGCAAAGGCGGGGTAGGAGGGAAGAGAGCGGAGGCTGAGAACAGCCTGCCAGCACAGCCAGCCCAGTACCAACAGTATCCCCAGCAACCATAATGACACTTGGACACCACCGTTGGCTGCAGTGTCAGTGCTACAATGGACCAGCAACCAAGCTGTGCATGTGTGGTGGTCACCTGGCAATCAAGTGATACTGCACAGGTGCACCCCCCAGGATCTGATCCTCAAAAGGTATACTGCTTCTATCTTTGGAGGCTTAATTTAGCTATCACAGCAAATAGCCATTGATAGACCTCATCCTTTATTAAAAGCTTCGGAATGCCCATGGCCAGCACAACATATTGCAGTGTCATCACGTCCGGTGGAAATGACATCATGGTTCCTGGACATGCCCCCTGTGACATCATTTCCACCCTGGTTTGAGCCCAAGAATTTATGGTAAACCTCCGTCACACACCCGTTACATTTGAAAGGGGACACACATATGCATAGCTGCCTCCTTGTGTCAGTTCGGACTTTAGAAGGCACTTCTGTGTACATGTCCGCAAGTTCCCCTTCCATCTTTATCTGGAAAAGTGACAATGTTCCCTTTTCACATGAAAAGAGGGGAAGTGGAACAGAAAGCAGTATTTGATATTACCAGATACGGAAGTTGGATAAACTTTCCAACCAGCCACTTGACATTTTTGTGCAGATATAAATAATGATGTCAGATTTTATGTGGAATTTCCTCCTAGTATCTTAGATGCTATGGAAAATAATCTCATTGGCTACAATAACCTGATGTAGCTAACTATGTATCATGGAGATGCGCCTTTAATTTCAGTGACACTTCAGGACACTTAAGGACAACAGCTGTTAGTCGCTAACCACAATCTAGAGTCATGGAATAGGAACAAACAAGCAACGCCAGATCAAACTTTTCAGGGTTGTGTAAATACATATAAATCATAAGTGGTAAATAACAAAAGCAGCCAAAGTAATGAACTGAATAGTAAGAGAGAGTTGTTTACATGATGTCTGAAAGCTGCCAAATTCACTTGAGACCAATCCTGGGAAGGAGCCTCATAAATACTTCTCTGAGGATGATGACAAATTCTCAGCATATTATGAAGCTGACTTATATGGCCCATCTAGCCCAGTGCTGTGTGGATTTTCTGGGACATTCTGTGTGAAAGATGTAAACTCTACTATTAAGCTCTGGTCCCTCCCATTCAATGTGAGACTTGTGACCCCCCCCCCTTTTCATTCTTGTGCATCTCAATCCTATGCATGGAAATACGAGTTTAGTTAGACTTTTATTTATTTACAATATTTTTACCCCACCTTTCTCCCCGAAGGGACCCAAGGCGGCTTACATCAGAAAATACAAATACAAAAAACAATCACTTAAAAAAACACAATAAAACAGTTAACTAAAACTAATAAAAACAACATCTAAAAAACAATAAAAGAAACCACTATTACAATTAAAAGCAAGAACATAAGAGCAGCAGCACCCCACTTGTACCAGCAAGATGTTAAAACGGCCAAAGACTCAGAAGGCTTCTTTAAACAAAAAAAGTCTTCAGGCCTCGCCGGAAAGTCTCCAAGGAGGGAGCAGTTCGTAAATCAAAAGGGAGGGAATTCCATAAGGTTGGTGCCACTGCTGTTGTTGTTGTTGTTCAGTCGTTAAGTCGTGTCCGACCCTTCATGATCCCATGAACCATATCCCGCCAGGCCTTCCTGTCCTCCACTATCTTCCTGAGTTCGCTCATTTTCATGTTCGTTGCCTCGGTGATGCTGTCTAACCATCTCATCCTTGGCCTTCCCGTTCTCCTTTTGCCTTCAATCTTTCCCAGCATCAGAGTCTTCTCCAGAGAGTCCTCTCTTCGCATTAGGTGGCCAAAATATTTGAGTTTCAGCCTTAGTACCTGTCCTTCCAGGGAACAGTCAGGGTTGATTTCAATTAGGATTGACTGATTTGATCTCCTAGCAGTCCAAGGGACTCTCAGGAGTCTTCTCCAGCACCACAGTTCAAAAGCAACTATTCTTCGGCGCTCAGCCTTCCTTATGGTCCAACTCTTGCAACCATACATTGCTACTGAGAACACCATCGCCCTGACTATACGAACTTTTGTTAGTATGGTGATATCTCTGAAATGACAAACTCTGCCCATGGTACGGAGAACCTGCAGAGGATAGTTCATTTTTATCCAGGGGCCCTTAAAATGGAGAGTACTGTATAACCTTGTGATGTTGACATTGATTTGGGTTATTATAACACAGTACATTGTTATTTTCTTTTTGCTTTCGTTTCTCAGTATTGGCCCCAGCAGATGCCTCAGGGAACACAAGACAACAAGATAACCTGTTTCCCGTCGTCACTCCCTTGCACCTGGCACAAGGAAAACCCACTTCTAAAACCAGGAGGTTGCTTATGGCTTGTAACCTGTGATTGTCTTTTCCTCCATGAATCTGTCCAAACCCCTTTTAAAAGCATCTAGGCCAGATGCCATCACCACATCCTGTGGCAAGGAGTTCCACAGATGAATTACACGCTGGGAATAGAAATATTGTCTTTTGTCTGTTCTAACTCTCGCTCCACTCAATTTTAGTGCATGTCCCCTAGTTCTAGTGTTGTGTGAGAGGGAAAAGAACTTCTCGCTAGCCACTCTCTCCATCCCATGCATAATTTTATACATCTCAATCATGTCCCCCCCTCAGCCGCCTTTTTTCTAGACTGAAAAGCCCAGACACTGTAGCCTTTCCTCATAAGGGAGGTGCTCCAGCCCACAAATCAAGAAGAGCAGGCTTCGTAAAGGAGACGAGACGCAATTCCTGAATCCCCCCCCCCAGCAGCCACTCTGCCCACCCTCCCACTCACTCACGCACACACAGAGTCGTCGTTGTTTTCTTTTCTCTGTTCTAACTCTCGGGTCACTCAATTTTAGTGGATGTCCCCAGTTCTGGTGTTGCGCGAGAGGGGAATGAACTTTCCTGGGAGGAGTAAGCCCCATGGAACACATTGGGACTACTTACTTCTGGTAGGCATGGACAGGGTTGTGCTCTGGGTCCCTTCTCTGTGGATCATGTGAGGGGAAGAGTCAGTGATTGCGAATGGGAACAGTGTCTGTTTCCCTCCATGACTCAGAGGAAATGGGGAGGACGTAATCCAGGGCAAATAGGAGGCCAGAGCACATCGCCAACCAATCTCCAGGGGCATCGCTACAATCCCACAGGGGGGCGCTCGCCGTGCACTCCCACGTAACATCACAATCCCCGCCACAGGGGAAGAGACGTCACAAGCCCAACCCCCCCGCACCAAAATACATCCCCCCTCGGGTGTTTTTCAGCCTCTTAAAGGACATTTTTGGCACGGGCTGGCCGGGCGGGGTGCTCCTGGGACCTGCAGTGGCGGCAAAAATGCTGGTTTTGCTGCCACGGTCGCCCCCACACCACCAATTTTCATGGGCACGTCTGTTGCCCGGGGCCCCCACCACCTAACGACACCTCTGCCAATCACCCTTCCATTACCCAATTCATTCCTACAATTTATATGAATAATTGGCATATTGCCAAAATGCAAAGTGATCTTGCATTAATATATTTATTTCATAAATATCCCAGGGGACGCTTCTTGAAGTCTTGCATTTCTCTGCTGCAAAGGACAGGTGGATCATGCCCTTCATATACTCTGACCAATGACCCCAAATAGTAGCTTTACAACATGCAGGGCCATTCAGAGGAATTTTATCAGGGGGTACAAAGTTGCTTTTGGGCCCCTTCCCTACATATGAATTTGGCTGCTTGGCTCCCCTTTTTTGCTCCAGGACCCCCATTTTGACCCATTTTTCACCCTGGGCCAGGGTACAAATTACCCCCTTAACCCCCCTCTCTGAGGCCCTGACAACATGTACACTCCTCAAGTTTCTGGGGAGATATTTTTGAAGTCCTACCTGAGATGACATGCAAAAAACAATGGAAGAAGGGAGGTACTTGCTAGAAGCATGCAACAGAAATGGGACACAGTGTTTATAGATGCAGATTTATTGAAGATTTCATCCCCACTTCTCCATCAGCCGAAGACGACCAGACAATATATCTATTTGGTTATGTCGAGGCCGGGATACATGACAGTGAGAAGGACTCAAGGGCTTTCTCTGAGGCTTGAGTTGGATGCGGTGGAGGTTGAAGGGTTATTGGTATTGGTTGGTATCCCGTTGCAGTAGTTTGTTTTGCAACATGTAGTAATTTTTTTCCGAATTGTTGAGAACTTCACATAAATTTCTCCACAGACAGTTGTACGACCCCGTTCCTGGAATGAAAAGAAAGAAAGAAAGAAAGAAAAGAAAAGAAAAGAAAGAAAACACGAGTGTTACAGGAGACTTTCTTTTCCTTTGACAGGGAAGAACTATCCATGATTGCGAAGGTTCACTTTTGGCACTACAACCAGCTTGTGCTGGATTCTGTGCAAAGATAGATTGTGGTCTAATGATCAATCAGTCTATCGATGGACAACAACAGACCCTCTGGGTGGAACACCCAGCATCCGCTAGTCCCCAGGGTGCAAAGAATGCTGATTATTAGGTGGAGTTTTGTCTGGTCAGAGCAAGATATGTTACACATGATATTCTTATTGAAAGGAGCTGCTCAGCATCATTTCACATAATTTAGTTTTGCTTAAAGTGATATAGGATCCTGAATATGCTGCTTGGCTTTTAAGATGTCTTGTAAAATGTCTGACATGGTGGCTTTTTACAAATGGCTTTTAACAAATGTAAATATAGGTGACCCACTCTGGTTGTTTATTTTAATTGTTTTAATTATTTTATAAATAAACAATTATGATTTTATTGATATTATTGTTTTAATTGTTTTTAAATTCTGTATTTTTTAAACTTTCTGTATTTTAAACTGTTTTTAATTTTTGTTGTAAGCCGCCGTGGGCATTTGCCTCGGCATGGGATAAGGCAGGATATAATTTTTTAAAATAAATAAATAAAAATAAATTATTTGTTTTTAATTATTTTAATGTACATGTTTATTTTAATATTGTAAGCCGCCTTGAGTGCCCTTGCTGGGAGAAAGGCGGGATACAAATTCTTTAAATAAATAAGTAAATAAATAAATAAATAAATAAATAATAAAACATGCTGGTGAATCATGGTAATTATTTAGGTGGGGGAATTGAACACTTCAGTCAGTCTGCTCCTAGCATAGTATGTAGAAGGGGGAGAAAAGGTATGCATTCCAGAGATCATCGTTTCCAAGGTGTTGGTTCTACACAACCTGTGAGAATACCAGGAAACCCTGCAACTTACCATCAGACCGAAGAGTTGTCATGCACCTTATCCAACTATCTGAGTCCGAACAAGTTGTTTCTCCAGTTATACACTGACCATCCTTATACTCTGTGCATGCCTTGCAGTATAGACGGGCACCTATGAGACAAAGGAAAGATGATTCCTACAGTTAAATGTCAGATCCAACTTAGTGTGCTTTCTGGTGTGGAGTGAAATGTAGCTGGGTGGGTTGTGGTGCAGTGAGTGGGCTGAGCTGTACAAGGGAGGCTGCAGACAGGAGGGTGTACAGAGCTCCAACCAGAAGTGTGAGGGAAGAGCTGAGCTGACGGAAAAGATCATTAGGAAAAGGGGTCACTGCAGAACAACACACTGTTCACAACCACATCATGCAGAATAAGAAGAGAGAAAGTGAGTGAATGAGTGATTGATTGATTGATTGAATGATTGATTAATAAGAATGTTGCCTCACTTTCCTGAGCAAAGTCACCCCAAGTTGGTTCACATTTACACAAAAATATCCCTGTCACAATATGAACTTCAAAGCTGCGATGGTTCCTCAGGATCCTGGAGAAAAAGAGAGGGAACTCCGAAGTGCTGAAACAAGTCTTATTTTCTAATGCTCCAGTATACTCAAAACCCTGAGCAGGAATCCCCATCAGCTCACTTATATGCAACTAAACGCATGTTCATTAGAAACACACACAGATCATGTGGCAGGTGAGACATCATCCGTTTCCAGACCTGATCTCTTTTCACCTGGTCAGGGATTGGGGTTGAGTGAGAAGAAATGTCCGATAAGGGGCCTGTTTCATGCAACTATCCACTCCGGTGTGGTATCTTGAGGAGCAGATTTGCACTTGCAACAACTTCACACCCAGGTTCTCCCAACTTCTTCTCCCAACCATCTTTTGGAAAAATGGAATCCCATCTCCCAGGCAGGACTCACCAGAGCTCACGGAAAGCAGAGCAGCAAACAACAAAGTGAGGAGAAGAATCTTATTCATCACGCTGGACCTCACAGGCGAAGCTGGGGTTGCAACCGAAGCAGACAGGAAGAGAATCACCTTCAGATCAGAAAGCTCTTCTCCGGATAACTCAGGACAGGTCAGTGCTGATCATTTATCCTCTCCGAGGCACTAGGAAGAGCCAAGGTGTGAGGTAAGAGGCTGTAGCCTTCTTACTGGAAAGGGGTGCAAAGCTCATCTTGTGCCTCACTTCCGGTTAGGAGGACATGGCAGGCTGACAACTCCGCCGATCGCTCTGTATCGACGGAGTACATCTGATGGACTTAATTACTCTACCCCTGGATTGAAAGGGAGTACGAAGAGATAAACCACATTTCTTTCAATTGCCCTCATTCTGACACTTCAAGGCAAAGGCTCTGAAGTTTTGGGTTGTCAGTGAGGAAGAATTGGACTACCATCGAAGCTCCGTCCGCAGATGAAGCGTAAGTCAAGCCACCTCCCACATGCTTTGCTTTACTTAGGCAAGAGGCGTAGAAATGATTCATGAGTTGAAGAAATTAGCCGAGATAAGAGTTAACGTTAAAAATAATTAATACGTTGCGAGAAGGTGAACTGAACATTCGAAAGTGAAAGTTGGAAAAGACGAAGTTAAAGTTTTAAAGTGGAGAATTCTACCTATTTTTTTCTGTACTTATGGAAGATTAAAACAGTAAGAGAAGGAGAAGGAAAGATATGAAGAAGCTTTTTTAAATAGATTGTTCTGGCAAGAGAAATTTGTTTGGGATTTGTGTGTGTGTGTGTGTTTCCTTCTACGTATTGACATTCCTGACATTTTTGCTAAAAGAATATGAGCCCTTCCGTGTCAGAGTTCATGGATTTTGGCAATTAATCTTTCTGTTTCACGTCGGCGACCGCAGAAGCTTTTTATTTTTACCTCTTTATTTTTAAGAGAAAAGAAATTGGCACCTGGTGAAAAAATTACAGCATGACTACACAACTGGAGTATTGTTTTAAGAAATGGGAAAAAAGGTTCGATGCAAAAATGGCAATTTTGCAGGATGAATTTCAGAATATGAAAGAAGAATTGAAACAAGCCGTGAAGAAAAAGGACGAACCGAATGGAATGGAAATACAGAAAGATAAAGATAATGACAAAGAGAAAGATTTACTGGAAGAGATTGTAGCAGAGGAAGCACCAAGAGTTAAATCAAGACTTGGTTATATATTTTTCGTGGAGGTGCTGAAGAAAAAGTCTGTCTTTCGGGGGAGGAATTTAGAAGACCTGAATGATCCTGTGGAAAAAATTGCAAAGTGGATACAATTCAAAAAGCAAGGGACTTTCGGGGAAGACTTAAGGATGAAGAAGAGAAAGAAGAAGAAGAAGAGAAGACAAAGAAAGAAGAAGAGGAAGAAGAAGAGGAAGCAGGAGGAGGGGAAGGGATGGAAGGTGTAATGGGCAACTGTCAAAATTAAAAAGGCAACTGTCAAAATACTTTTTTGGGGGGGAATATTACTGGAGTTAGTTATACAAAAAGAAAAAATGTTTGATTATTAAAAAATAAGATATGACTTGTGTTTAAGAAACTCATATAAAGAATGATGGAAATTTTTTGATGATGGAAATTAACAAAATTGAAGATGAAAAAATGGGTTGACTTAATATTTGAAGTGGAAATTAAGACTTTAGATGATAAAAAAAAAGTTAGTTAACCCTTTTGTGAATAAAAGAAAAAAGAATGTTTTATTAGTTGAAAAGACTTAAATAAGATGTGATTTGTTTTCAAGAATCTTATGTAAAAAGGGGATATAGAATATTTAAAAAAAACAGAAAAATTTAGAAGGTTTTTATTTTAATACATTTGGAGAAAAATGGTGTGGCTTTATACATTGAAATATCTGAAGCGGGAATTAAGATTTTTAGATAAAGTAAAAGTTAGTTAATCTTTTTGTGAATATTTGGATACCACTTATAGATTCTTTAAAAGAGAGAGAGAGAGAAGAAGTGATGAAATGTGGATTTAATGAATAGTATATTAGAGAAATAGGCTTAGTTAGATATTATAAGTAGAAAATATATAATAGTATACAAGTAGGATTTACTGCTTCGCGCTTGCTGTAATCTTTCATAGTATGTTGTATTGTTTTGTTTTATTGTTTTGTTTTGTTTAGTAGTTTAGTAATAAAAAATAAATATATATTAAAAAAAAGAAGAAAGCTCTTCTCCGGATAACTCAGGACAGCTCTGTGCTGATCATTTATCCTCTCCGAGGCACTAGGAAGAGCCAAGGTGTGAGGCAAGAGGCTGTAGCCATGCCTTCTTACTGGAAAGGGGTGCAAAGCTCATCATGTGCCTCTACTACTGGAACAGTAAAACGTTTTAGTATGTTTCTGAGAATAACTATGGGTTATTATTTACATCCTTGGGAGAGGTCTTGGCATAAAGACATACAGCCTATTTCTCAAAGTCAGGTATGTTGACGTGTAGCAATCTGCATTCAGAGGGCAAGTGATGGTTTTTGTCCATGAGCATTATCCATGGGGTGATCATTAATTATAATGCAGGAACAGAGAGGTAGGGAGGGAGAGACATGGACCAGACAGGTAAGTTGTCAATTCAATAACAAAGTTAATTAGAATGAACCTTCAGAAGAGCTCAGCCAAAGAACCTGTTCTCAGTACCAGGACTCTTCAGTCAAACATTTTAAGTAACAACAAAGACAGGGTCAGAGGGTCAGAGATGGATATCCTGCATAGAGCAGGGATTCAACTAGTTGGCACACAAGAAAGACCCCTCCAACGTCTATGATTCCGATTCTAGGGTTGTCTAGCGGTGAGGCCACCCAGGGCGGAGATCTTGGGAGGTCAGGAGAGCCAGCAGAGACTGAGAAGAAATGGCCAGGTGGGTCTCCCGGTTAGGATTGCTAATTCCGTCTGAAGCTACTCCTGGAGATGCTCTCCCTGCCCGCCCCCCCCCCCCGTGCTGTAGCCTTCTGGTTTGATTCAACTAGCAACCTCTGGGAGGATTGGCAGACATATTCCAGGGGCTCCAAACAAGAACAAGAACATGCATAGGATGGTGCTCTAAAGGTGCACAGCTGTGGTCTGAAGCTACTCCAGGAGCAGAGCTAACTGCAATCGCTGAGATTCCTCCTGTAGATGACGGTATTAGAGTGAGCAGGGCAAGCAGGGACTCCTATCGCAATGAGAACAGGGCTCCCCTCCCATCTGCCCCTACCCTGCTTTTGTGTGTGTGTGTGTGCGTGTGTGTGTGTGTGTGTGGGACACAGATGCCTAAAGACCAAACTCTTTAAAACGTAGATAAAGACCAATTGAAAACAAAGCACAGACATAAATAGGTAAACAAATATCTGAGAGCAAAATCCCATACAATATAAGTTTACTCAGAAGTAAGTTCCATGGTGTTCAATTGGACATACTCCTTGGTAAGCAGTCCTGCAGTCCTTGTGAGGAGCAAACTAACCCCTTTATCCAGGTGATTTATTAAAAATTTGAGCAGCACAGAGCCAAGACAGGGCCCTGTGGAACTCCACTCCACATGGAACCATTGACAAACTCGTTCTTGACGAACCCCTGCTGGCTCCTAGAAATCACGCCAGAACTGCACACCAGCTGCATGCGTTGAAAGAGGAAGACAGAGGGAGATGGTCTAGAAGCCAGACATGTCCCATCAAAAACAAGTCATGCCAGTCTTGCCCATTTCACCGTTGCCATTAAAGACAATGGAAACCTTCCTCCTGGTTCTGTGCTCTCTTTGATTTCCTGGAAGATGAGAAAGCTTTGTTCTGGCGTGATTTCTAGGAGCCAGCAGAACTTCATCAAGAACAAGTTGTGCCAGACTAATCTCATCTCCTTTGATAGAGCAATTCCGATTAGTATGGTTGACCCTGGGAACAGCATTGACATAGTATAGCTAGATTTCAGCAAAGCATTTGACAAAATCTCCTGCGAGAACAGGGTAAAATCTGTTCTCCTTGTGGAGAACAGGGTAAAATGTGGGCTGCTAGATGGTACTTGCCTTTCCTGGGTTCAAAGCAGGTTGAACAAGCATTCTAAGGAGTGCTGCTCAATGGTTCCATGTGGAGTGGAGTTCCACAGGGTCCTGTCTTGGCTCTGTGCTGCTCAAGTTTTTAATAAAACACCATCGTTGGGCGAATGCCATCCAGATGCAGTTCAAGGGAGACAAATGGGACGTCCTGCTAGTAGGTACAAAGCAATCAGAGGAAGAAGGACAGGATGCCCCAAACCTGGCTTGGGAGCAAGCTGTTTAAAAAGAAGCCAGGCGTGTGTGGATCATAAGCGGAAATGAGGCAGCAGTGCGATGTGGCCACAAATAAATAAAAAACGAATGCAATTGTGTGCTGCATTAGCAGAGTCCTAAGGTCCACATCAAGTGAAGTAATAGTTTTGCTCTACTAGTCAGCGCAGGTACAGTTGGGCACCACGTTGTAAGAAGGGCACTGAGAAGCTGGAGGGGGTTCGGAGGAGCAGGCCCCTTTGATGGTGAGGGGCTGTCTGGCAGAAGAAGGGGAGAACGTGGTCTTTGTGGCTCCTGAGTGGGCCACTCTCCTGTGGGTCTCCCTCATTGGGATGCTCAGGAAGAGGCTGGAAAGGCACCTGTCAGGCATGCTGTTGCACATGCCTGCAGTGAGAAGAGGGTTGGACTAGATGACCTCTATGGTATCTTACAACCATAGTATTCTAAGGCTCCATGACTTCAGTGGAAATAATATGGGGTGTGTAATCTTGATTGGAATGATGTGGGATGGGAAGTATTAAAGACCCCCCCCCCCCCCGGTTTGGTTGTATCCTTCTGTGCTCCTTTGAGAAGAAGCAAAAAACAGCCTGATGCAGACTGAGCCTGGCCTGTGCCAAATCCCATCTCATACGTTGCCCACCTGACCATGGTGACACTGGCCTGGCTTTTCCTTTGCTCTCTGGACCAACCCTGCAGAGCCTCAAGGGAGGAAGTTGGGCTGCTGGTCAGCATCTTTGGAGCAACGCTGGAAGGTTGTCAGCAAACGTCAGTGCAGCATTTTCAACCCCCTGTGGGGTCTATGCTTGAACTATGGCACCCACTTCAAGAGAGGGGCTGTAGCTCAGTAGTAGAGACCCTGACTTACTGCATAGGGTTGGAAAGCCACACACGTCCACATTCCTGATGCTGAGAAATGGGCTGAACACCAAGGGTTTGTGCCAAGACAGTGCCCAAGGATTAGACTATAGAGTCTCAGAGGTACATTACTGTCTTACTGTTCCAGTAGAGGCACAAGATGAGCTTTGCACCCCTTTCCAGTAAGAAGGCTACAGCCTCTTGCCTCACACCTTGGCTCTTCCTAGTGCCTCGGAGAGGATAAATGATCAGCACTGACCTGTCCTGAGTTATCCGGAGAAGAGCTTTCTGATCTGAAGGTGAATCTCTTCCTGTCTGCTTCGGTTGCAACCCCAGCTTCGCCTGTGAGGTCCAGCGTGATGAATAAGATTCTTCTCCTCACTTTGCTGTTTGCTGCTCTGCTTTCCGTGAGCTCTGGTGAGTCCGGCCTCGGAGATGGGATGTCATTTGTCCAAAAGATGGTTGGGAGAAGTTGGGAGAACCTGGGTGTGAAGTTGTTGTAAGTGCAAATCTGCTCCTCAAGATACCACACCGGAGTGGATAATTGCATGGAACAGGCCCCTTATCGGACGATTCTTCTCACTCAACCCCAGTCCCTGACCAGTGAAAAGAGATCAGGTCCAGAAACGGATGATGTCTCACCTGCCACATGATCTGTGTGGGTTTCTAATGAACATGCGTTTAGGTGCATGTGAGTTAGCTGATGGGGATTCCTGCTCAGGCTTTTGAGTGTACCGGAGCATTAGAAAATAAGAGTCATTTCAGCACTTCGGAGTTCCCTCTCTTTTTTCTCCAGGACCCTGAGGAACCATCGCAGCTTTGAGGTTCATATCGTGACAGGGATATTTTTGTGTAAATGTGAGCCAACTTGGGGTGACTTTGCTCAGGAAAGTGAGGCAACAGTCTAATTAATCAATCATTCAATCACTCACTCAATCACTTTCTCTCTTCTTATTCTGCATGACGTGGTTGTGAACAGTGTGTTGTTCTGCAGTGACCCCTTTTCCTAATGATCTTTTCCGTCAGCTCAGCTCTTCCCTCACACTTCTGGTTGGAGCTCTGTGCCCTCCTGTTTGCAGCCTTCCTTGTACAGCTCAGCCCACTCACTGCACCACAACCCACTCGGCTCCATTTCACTCCACACCAGGAAGCGCTCTAAGTTGGATCTGACATTTAACTGTAGGAATCATCTTTCCTTTGTCTCATAGGTGCTACTTTATACTGCAAGAAATGCGAAAAGTATGAGGATGGTCAGTGTAAAACTGGAGAAAAGACTTGTTCGGGCTCAGATAGTTGGATGAAGTGCATGACAACTCTTCAGCCTGATGGTAAGTTGCAGGGTTTCCTGGTATTCTCACAGGTTCTGTGGAACCAACACCTTGGAAGAGATGGTCTCTGGCTTGCATACCTTTTCTCCCCATTCTACATACTATGTTAGTAGGAGCAGACTGACTGCAGTGTTCAGTTCCCCACCTAAATAATTACCATGATTCACCAGCATGTTTGTTTGTTTGTTTGTTTAAAGTCTTTGTATGCCGCCTTTCTCCTAGCAAGGGCACTCAAGGCGGCTTACAACATGAAAATAAACATGTACATTAAAATAATTAAAAACAAATAATTAAAACGAAAAACCCCAGTGGGTCACCTGTATTTACATTTGTTAAAAGCCATTTGTTAAAAAGCCACCATGTCAGACATTTTACAAGACACCTTAAAAGCCAAGCAACATATTCAGGATCCTATATCAACTTTTGTTGTTGTTAAGTCGTTAAGTCATGTCCGACCCTTCGTAATCCCATGAACCATATCCCGCCAGGCCTTCCTGTCCTCCACTATCTTCCTGAGTTCGCTCATTTTCATGTTCGTTGCATTGGTGATGCTGTCTAACCATCTCATCCTTGTCCTTCCCCTTCTCCTTTTGCCTTCAATTTTTCCCAGCATCAGAGTCTTCTCCAAAGAGTCCTCTCTTCGCATTAGGTGGCCAAAATATTTGAGTTTCAGCCTCAGTACCTGTCCTTCCAGGGAACAGTCAGGGTTGATTTCATTTAGGATTGACTGATTTGATCTCCTAGCAGTCCAAGGGACTCTCAGGAGTCTTCTCCAGCACCACAGTTCAAAAACATCTATTCTTCGATGCTCAGCCTTCCTTATGGTCCAACTCTCGCAACCATATATTGCTACTGGGAACACCATCGCCCTGACTATACAAACTTTTGTTGGTATGGTGATATCTCTGCTTTTTATTATGTGATCTAAATTTGCCATAGCTTAAGGAGTAAGCGTCTTTTAATTTCATGGCTGCTGTCTCCGTCTGCAGTGATCTTGGAACCCAAAAAAGTAAAATCTGTTACTGCCTCCATTTCTGCCCCTTCTAGTTGCCAGGAATTGATGGGACCAGATGCCATGATCTTAGTTTTATTAATGTTGAGTTTCAAGCCAACTTTTGCACTCTCCTCTTTCACTCTCATCAAGAGGATCTTTAGTTCTTCTTCACTTTCTGCCATGAGGGTGGTATCGTCTGCATATCGTACTTCGCAACATATCTTGATGGACCAGACAAAACTCCACCTAATAATCAGCATTCTTTGCACCCTGGGGACTAGCAGATACTGGGTGTTCCCCCCAAAGGGCCTGTTGTTGTCCATTGGTAGACTGATTGATCATTAGACCAGAATCTATCTTTGCACAGAATCTAGCACCAGCTGGTTGTAGTGCCAAAAGTAGGCAAGTGAACCTTTGCAATCATGGATAGTTCTTCCCTGTCAAAGGGAAAGTCTCCTGTAACACCCAGGGTGCAAACACTCATGTGTTCTTTCTTTCTTTCTTTCTTTCTTTTCATTTCTTTTCTTTCTTTTTTTCATTCCAGGAACGGGGAAGTATGGCTGTCAGCTTAAAGGTCTATGTAAAGTAATCAAGAAATCTTTTCAATATTCTATGTGTTGCAACACAAACTACTGCAATGGGATACCAACCACAACCTCCACCGCATCCAACTCAAGCCTCAGAGAAAGCACTTGAGTCCTCCTCACTGTCATCTATCCCGACCTTGACATAACCAAATAGATACATTGTCTGGTCGTATTCGGCTGATGGAGAAGTGGGGATGAAACCTTCAATAAATCTGCATCTATAAACACTGTGTCCCATTTCTGTTGCATGATTCTAGCAAATAACTCCCTTTTTCCATTGTTTTTTGCATGTCATCTCAGGTAGGACTACAACATTATCTCCCTAGAATCCTCAGGAGTGTACATGTTGTCAGGGCCTCAGAGAGGGGGGTTAAGGGGATAATTTGTACCTGGGCCCAGGGTGAAAAATGGGTCAAAATGGGACCCATGGAGTCCTGGAGCAAAAACGGGGGACCAGGAGCCAAATTCATATGTAGGGAAGGGGCCGAGAAGTAACTTTGTACCCCCTGATAAAATTCCTCTGAATGGCCCTGCATGTTGTAATGCTACTATTTGGGGTCATTAGTCAGAGTATATGAAGGGCATGATCCACCTGTCCTTTGCAGCAGAGAAATGCAAGACTTCAAGAAGCGTCCCCTGGGATATTTATGAAATCAATAAATGATTTCAAAACGATCACTATGCATTTTGGCAATATGCAGATTATTCATATAAATTGTAAGAAGGAATTAGGTACTGGAAGGGTGATTGGCAGAGGTGTCGTTAAGGGGGTGGGGTCCCCGGGCGACGGGGTTGCCCATGAAAATTGGTGGTGTGGGGGCGACCGTGGCAGCAAAACCAGCATTTCTGCCTCCACTGCAGGTCCCAGGAGCACCCCGCCTGGCCAGCCCGTGCCAAAAATGTCCTTTAACAGGCTGAAAAACACCCGAGGGGGGATGATTTTTGGTGCGGGGAATAGGGCTTGAGACGTCTCTTCCCCTGTGGCGGGGCTTGTGATGTTACGTGGGAGTGCACGGCGAGCGCCCCCCTGTGGGATTGTAGCTATGCCCCTGGAGATTGGTTGGCTATGTGCTCTGGCCTCCTATTTGCCCTGGATTACGTCCTCCCCATTTCCTCTCAGTCACGGAGGGAAACAGACACTGTTCCCATTCGCAATCACTGACTCTTCCCCTCACATGATCCACAGAGAAGGGACCCAGAGCACAACCCTGTCCATGCCTACCAGAAGTAAGTAGTCCCAATGTGTTCCATGGGGCTTACTCCTCCCAGGAACGTTCTTTTCCCTCTCGCACAACACCAGAACTGGGGACATCCACTAAAATTGAGTGACCCGAGAGTTAGAACAGAGAAAAGAAAACATTTGTTTACCCATCGTGTAATTAATCTGTGGAACTCCTTGGCACAGGTTGTGGTGATGGCACCTGGCTTAGATGCCTTTAAAAGGGGATTGGGCAGATTTATGGAGGTATATGCAACTTCCTGGTTTTAGTGGTAGACTCCGCTCCGAGGCCAGGACAAGCCCTCCTCAGAGCAACCGCCCAGTTCTTGCATCAAGGGGTGTCTCAGGGATAAGGGCTCTGCTGGGAGCCAGATGAAAAGCCTTTGGGGGCTGGCTTTCAGCCCCAGGACTTCAGCCCCTTATCCTGACTTTACAGCCGTTCTCCCACCACTGTCACACCTCCTCTCTGCTTCCGACATTGGGATGTCTGTATTCCTGGATGTAATTACAAGAGTGACAGCGCAAACTTGCCCAAAACTCTGGTGCAGTAATGAGCGTTCCGGCACCGGAAGTGGTTACAAACGTGCCATAAAGCCCGCTTGCGACTACTCGAGAGCAGGGAAGGCCAGTGAAGAGGCCAGCCTGCCCTGCTCTGGCATTGGAGTGCCCCAGCGGCTGACAGAGGACCCAGGTAAGGATCCAGCAGCCAGGGAGGGGGCTGAATGAATCACAAGCCAGAATCAAGATTTCCGGGAGAAATATCAACAACCTTACATATGCAGATGATACCACCCTAATGGCAGAAAGTGAAGAAGAACTAAAGAGCCTCTTGATGAGAGTGAAAGAGGAGAGTGCAAAAGTTGGCTTGAAACTCAACATTAACTTGTACTGTTAGCACTGTCGATCTAACGGAGGAGAGAATTCAAGCAGGGAAGGTCCACCAATACGCAGGGATGGGTCTGTTTTGTGGTTTCTCGATTCCGAGGGGTAGCGGCCTATGAGAAACTTAGGAACAGCAGGGACAGGTGGAATGAATGGTGGGCGTGGCTGGAGGGCATGACCCCCTCTCCCTATACATATATATGTATATATAAATAATTATCTATATTTCCTGACCAGCTGAAAAGAGATCAGGTCTGGAAAATGATGTCTGGCCTGCTACATGATTTTGTGTATGGGTTCCTTCCTAATGATAATGCTTTCAGGTGCATGTGAGTTAGCTGTGTGATGGGGCTTCCTGCTCAGGCTCTTAACCAGATTGGAGCATTTTACCATAAGACACTTTTTTCAGCACAATCATTCAACCAACCAACCAACCAACCAAACAAACAAACAAACAAACAAACAAACAAACAAACAAACAAACAAACAATAATTTTCTCTATTCTTCTGCATTATGTGGTTCTGAACAGTGTGTTGTTTGGCAAGTACCTTCTTTCCTCATCTTTTGTTTCAGCTCTGCTCTTTCCTCACACTTCTGGTTTCTGGACCAATCCTAACCAACATTGCAGCATCAATGCAGCTACAATGCAGCTTGAGGAGGTCTCCGTTTCTGCCTCCCTCCACTGCAGGATGCAGCGCACACCCCACTGGCACAGCTGCATCAGTGCTGGAAAGTTGGGTAGGATTGGGCCCTTCATCTCTATGTCCTTCTCTTTACAGCCTTCCTTATACAGCTGAGCCCCTTCTGTTTATGTCTACTCAGAGGAAGTCCTTATTGAATTTAATGGGGCTTACTCCCAGGAAAGCATGCATAGGATTATAGCCAAAGGCCTTTCACTAGCTGCACCGCACACCACACAACTCCATTCCACTCCAGGGCAACACACTAACTGGGATCCAAGATTTCCTGTAGTAATAATCTTTCCTTTGTTCAAAGCAGCTTATCTAAAGTGCAAGGACTGCACGAAATATGTGGACGGTCGCTGTACAACCGGAGAAACCACCTGTCAGGCTCCATCTCGTGTGATTACATGCATGAGAATCACCTACTGTAACGGTAAGATGCAGGGCCTCCTGTTATTTTCATAGGTTGTTTGGAAACAACTTCTTGGAAACTATGTTCTCTGGAATGCATACCTATTCTCCCAATTTGAAATATTACATTAGGGGCAGACTGACTGCAGTGTCCTATTCCCTCCCCCCAGAATTCCCAAGATTCACCAGTGTACTTTGCATTTAAAAAGCAAGGCAGCTTATTCAGGTAACACTAATTCATATTAAGTGATGCTGAGCAGCACTTTTGCTTAAGAAGCTGCAAAGTGCCTTGCTGGATCAGGAGTTAATCCAGCATTCTTTGCATCCTGCGAACTAGGAGATACTGGGTGTGCCACCCCAAAAGGACCATTGTCCACTGGTGGAACATGATCTATCCTTGCAAAAAACCTTAGGATCCTGCAGGTACTACTAGGAGTGCTGAAAGTAAGCAAGTTAACCATCGGTGGGCGTGACCATGCTCTGCCTTTTTCCAGCTCCTGCTTGAGACGTTACTCCCTATATAGGAGCTGCTGCTCTCCCAGTGCAATCCTTGACTGTTCTTCCCTTTCAAAAGGAAGAACAACAGTATCCTGATGATACACTCATGTCTTCTTCTCTTCCATTCCAGGAACAGGGAAAACTAGCTGTGCTATAATATAATATAATTTAAGATAAGATAAGATAAGGTAAGATAAGGTTTGGTTGTGCCCTTCTGTGCTCCTTTGAGAAGAAGCAAAAAACAGCCTGATGCAGACTGAGCCTGTCCTGTGCCAAATCCCATCTCATACATTGCCCACCTGACCATGGTGACCCTGGCCTGGCTTTTCCTTTGCTCTCTGGACCAGCCCTGCAGAGCCTCAAGGGAGCACGTTGGGCTGCTGGTCAGCATCTTTGGAGCAACGCTGGAAGGTTGTCAGAAAACGTCAGTGCAGTGTTTTCACCCCGTCTAGGGTCTATGCTTGAACTGTGGTGCCCAGTGCAAGAGAGGAGCTGTAGCTCCGTAGCAGAGACCCTGACTTACTGCATATGGTTGGAAAGCCAAACATGTCCACATTCCTGACGCTGAGAAATGGGCTGAATACCAAGGGTTTCTGCCAAGACAGCTCCCAAGGATTAGAATACAGAGTCTCAGAGGCACATTGCCAAGTCTTACTGTTCCAGTTAGAGGCACAAGATGAGCTTTGCACCCCTTTCCAGTAAGAAGGCTACAGCCTCTTGCCTCACACCTTGGCTCTTCGTAGTGCCTTGGAGAGGATAAATTATCAGCACTGAGCTGTCCTGAGTTATCCGGAGAAGAGCTTTCTGATCTGAAGGTGATTCTCTTCCTGTCTGCCTCGGTTGCAACCCCAGCTTCACCTGTGAGGTCCAGCACGATGAACAAGATTCTTCTCCTCACTTTGCTGTTTGCTGCTCTGCTCTCCGTGAGCTCTGGTGAGTCCTGCCTGGGAGACGAGATGTCATTTTTGTCCAAAAGATGGTTGGGAGAAGAAGTTGGGAGATTCTGGGTGTGGAGTGGGGATAAGTGCAAGTCTGAGTCTCAGGACAGCACACCGGAGGAGATAATTGCATGAAACAGGCCCCTTATCGGACGTTTCTTCTCACTCAACCCCAGTCCCTGACCAGGTGAAAAGAGATCAGGTCCAGAAACGGATGATGTCTCACCTGCCACATGATCTGTGTGGGTTTCTAATGAACATGCGTTTAGTTGCATGTGAGTCAGCTGATGGGGATTCCTGCTCAGGGTTTTGAGTGTACTGGAGCATTACAAAATAAAATACGTTTCAGCACTTTGGAGTTCCCTGTCTTTTTCTCCAGGACCCTGAGGAACCATCACAGCTTTGAAGTGCATATCGTGACAGGGATATTTTTGTGTAAATGTGAGCCAACTTGGGGTGACTTTGCTCAGGAAAGTGAGCCAACAGTCTAATTAATCAATCATTCAATCACTCACTCACTCACTTTCTCGCTTCTTGTTCTGCATGACGTGGTTGTGAACAGTGTGTTGTTCTGCAGTGACCCCTTTTCCTAATGATCTTTTCCGTCCGCTCAGCTCTTCCCTCACACTTATGGTTGGAGCTCTGTGCCCTCCTGTTTGCAGCCTTCCTTGTACAGCTCAGCCCACTCACTGCACCACAACCCACTCGGCTCCATTTCACTCCACACCAGGAAGCACACTAAGTTGGATCTGACATTTAACTGTAGGAATCATCTTTCCTTTGACTCATAGGTGCCGATCTACATTGCAAGGCATGCAAGAAGTATAAGGATGGTCAGTGTGTAAGTGGAGAAGAGACTTGTTCGGGCCCATCTCGTGTGATAGAGTGCATGACAATTCTTCGGTCTGATGGTAAGTTGCAGGGTTTCCTGGTATACTCACTGGTTGTGTGGAACCAACATCTTGGAAATGATGGTCTCTGAAATGCATACCTTTTCTCCCAATTTGCAAAATTATGCTAGGAGCAGACTGACTGTAGTGTTCAATTCCCCCACCTAAATAATTACTATGATTCACCAGCATGTTTTACAATACATTTTAAAAGCCAAGCAGCATATTCAGGATCCTATAACACTTTAAGCACAACTACCGGTATTTTATATTAAATGATGCTGAGCATTTATTTATTTATTTATTTGTAACAAAGCCATGGAAACCTGCATACAACATTTATTTATTTATTTATTTATTTATTTATTTATTTATTTA
Source organism: Plestiodon gilberti rubricaudatus (assembly GCA_026170595.1). NCBI lineage: Eukaryota > Metazoa > Chordata > Lepidosauria > Squamata > Scincidae > Plestiodon > Plestiodon gilberti. The sequence goes on from JANXHW010000002.1 coordinate 250,765,680, forward strand.
TCTATCTATCTATTTATTTATTTAAAGAATTTGTATCCCGCCTTTCTCCCAGCAAGGGCACTCAAGGCGGCTTACAACATTAAAAAAAACATGTACATTAAAATAATTAAAAACAAATAATTAAAACAATTAAAATAGACAACCCCAGTGGGTCACCTGTATTTATATTTGTTAAAAGCCATTTGTTAAAAAGCCACCATGTCAGACATTTTACAACACATTTTTAAAGCCAAGCACCATATTCAGGATCCTATATCACTTTAAACAAAACTAAATTATATGAAATGATGCTGAGCAGTTCTTTTCTATAAGAAAATCATGTGAAACATATCTTGCTGCACCAGACAAACCTCCACCTAATAATCAGCATTCTTTGCACCCTTGGGAATACCAGATGCTGGGTGTTGCACCCAAAGGGCCTGTTGTTGTCCGTCGGTAGACTGATTGATCATTAGACCACAATCTATCTTTGCAAAGAATTTAGCACAAGCTGGTTGTAGTGCCAAAAGTAGGCAAGTGAACCTTCGCAATCATTGATAGTTCTTCCCTGTCAAAGGGAAATAAAGTCTCCTGTAACACGCATGTTTTCTTTCTTTCTTTTCATTTCTTTCTTTCTTTTCATTTCTTTCTTTCTTTCTTTTTCATTGCAGGAACGGGGGAGTACAACTGTCTGTGGAAAGGTATATGTAGAGATATCAACAATTCTGAAAAAATTACCAAGTGTTGCAACACAAACTACTGCAACGGGATACCAACCAATACCTCTAACCCTTCAACCTCCACCGCATCCAACTCAAGCCTCAGAGAAAGCCCTTGAGTCCTCCTCACTGTCATCTATCCCGACCTTGACATAACCAAATAGATATATTGTCTGGTCGTCTTCGGCTGATGGAGAAGTGGGGATGAAACCTTCAATAAATCCGCATCTATAAACACTGTGTCCCATTTCTGTTTAATGCTTCTAGCAAGTACCTCCCTTCTTCCATTGTTTTTTGCATGTCATCTCAGGTAGGACCACAAAATTATCTCCCCAGAATCTTCAGGAGTGTACATGTTGTCAGGGCCTCAGAGAGGGGGGTTAAGGGGGTAATTTGAACCCAGGCCCAGGATGAAAAATGGGTCAAAATGGGGGTCCTGGAGCAAAAAAAGGGGGGACAAGGAGCCAAAGTAATATGTAGGGAAGGGGCCCAAAAGCAACTTTGTACCCCCTAATAAAATTCCTCTGAATGGCCCTGCATGTTGTAAAGCTACTATTTGGGGTCATTGGTCAGAGTATATGAAGGGCATGATCCACCTGTCCTTTGCAGCAGAGAAATGCAAGGCTTCAAGAAGCGTCCCCTGGGATATTTATGCAAGATTCATGGGTAACGTTTACTTTTTGCCCCTTGCACTTTTTGGGGAGATTTCAAGACGATCACTTTGCATTTTGGCAATATGCAAATTATTCATATAAATCGTAGGAATAAATTGGGTAATGGAAGGGTGATTGGCAGGGGTGTCGTTAGGGGGTGGGAGGCCCCAGGCGACGGGGGTGCCCATGAAAATTGGTGGTGTGGGGGAAACCGTGGCAGCAAAACCAGCATTTTTGCCGCCACTGCAGGTCCCAGGAGCATCCCGCCCGTGCCCAAAAAATGTCCTTTAACAGGCTGAAAAACACCCGAGGGGGATGTTTTTTGGTGCGAGGGGTGGGGCTTGTGACATCTCTTCCCCTGGGGTGGGGCTTGTGATGTTACGTGGGAGTGCACGGCGAGCGCCCCCCTGTGGGATTGTAGCGATGCCCCTGGAGATTGGTTGGCGATGTGCTCTGGCCTCCTATTTGCCCTGGATTACGTCCTCCCCATTTCCTCTGAGTCATGGAGGGAAACAGACACTGTTCCCATTCGCAATCACTGACTCTTCCCCTCACATGATCCATAGAGAAGGGACCCAGAGCACAAGTGTGCGTGTGTGTGTGAGTGTGTGTGAGTGAGTTTGTGGGAGGGTGGGAAAGTGGCTGCTTGGGGGGCAACCCCCCCCCCGCGGCGTCCCTACCAGCTGCTCTCCTTCAAACAGAGCAGTTTGGCCGACTGCTCTCCAAGTGTGGCGTTTGGGAGTAAGCGGAGGATTCGTGGGAGGGAGGAATCGGCCCTTTCACCATTCGCGTGAGCGCAGTGATCTGGCAATCGAAGCAGCAGGGGCAGAGCTGCAGCCCATGAAAAAAGTGCCCTTGGCTCATGGTGCTCTTCTTCCCTCCCTCCCACGATGCTTCTGCTTAGAAGCTGCCACTCCTTAACGCCGCGCTTAGAGAGCAGTCGGCCAAACTGCTCTGTTTCAAGGAGAGCAGCTGGTAGAAAAGCCGCGGGGGGGGGGAGGAAGCAGGCTTCGTAAAAGACACAAGACTCAATTCCGCAATCCCCCCCACACACAAATTGAGGACCTCCATTGTATGTTCGGATCGTCGTTGAGCGATTCATCAAAGGGGGGCCTATAATCTGAACTCCCCTTAAGAACCCGGTAACCAAAGACAGGTATATTACGGACTAAGCAGGAAGTGTGGAACTGGGTCAGATCCTCTCAGTCCTGGTCTGACACTCTCACCAGTCTGCCAAGAGTGCCCCCCTGCATTCACACCCCCTATTTGCCTTGCCTCTGCCTTTCCCCCTGTTTCTCTGTTGTCTCCTTTACTGTCAGAGGGCAGGATTCAGTCAGAGAAAATGCCTGTAGAATTTGGTGCTGTTGTGCAACTCCATTTGTCTGGTGGGGTTTTTTAAATATAAATCCAAATTTCTGACAATCAGATTGGTCAGAATTGTGGTAATGCGCACTCAGTTCTGCATGCATTTTTCTCTGCCTGGATTAGTTGTAGCACCAGGTTTTGGAGACCATAGGATAGGAGTACTGAGGGTGCCCTCCATAGCAGCATACGAATCCCTCTCTGCCCCTTTCAAACCACATGTGCATGAGTGCGCACACACCAGTTATCCCTCCCCCCGTGACATGGACACAATCACCCCTCTCACCATTGCTGTAGTGCTAACATAAAGGAGAACTCGCACCCATCTTTCCCTGCTCCCCACCACCTTCTGCTAAGCTTCTCCCTTGATCCTGACTGGCTCACTGGGCAATGCTGGGCAACAGCAGTAGCAGGGGTCAGCTCGCTTAGGCATGATTCCTGGCACATACCCCGTAAGGCCCCACCTGCAGCTCTGTCTCTAGTCTAGATTGTCCTCTTAGGTAGCAAGTTCTCCTGGGTGGGAACCTTTCGCTCTCCTACTACTACCTCTTTATTTTGTAAAACATGAGCCTGCATAGTGATTTACTATCATTCCCTATTATTTAGGAGTATTAACTCAAACTACTTTATCGTGCCTGTTGTGTTTGTCCCCACACCAGGAGGTTCATTTTGTTATGAGTCTGTTAACAATTAAACCTTAGTGGACTTGAGCCCACAGTGCTAATCGCTCAGTGCTACTCCACGGTCTGTTCTGGCACGCACAGCACAATCCTGACTAGGATCCGGTGGGCGGCCCACAGCCACCCGCCGGATCCTGTGCTCCGCCAAGGCCAGACTGCCACTGGGATGGAGGTCTACTCGGGGAAGGGGACTCTGGTCCCCTTCCCCAAGTGTAAATCTGAGCCTGGCTGATCGGGCCCAGATTTTGCTGACGGACGTAGGGAGAGCTGTGTAAAGTCCTAGGCAGCCCGGGGGGATCTGGGATATGGCGGATGTCATACCCCGCCTCCTCCCGGGCCGGCTTGTTGTGAGGAAACAGCCCCCACATTTATTTTTATGTCATCCGCCCGACCCCCCCGAACCTATTGCTTTTTACCCCATCCAAATCGGTCAAGAAATCACGAAGATACAGCCCCTTTTGTTAAAGCGCATTAAAAATTCGGCTTTTCTCCGCTTTTCCCTGCATTTGACAGCGGACACGCGTCTCTCAGAGCAAAAGTTCACGGACATGCGTCCGCCACGCGCCTCCGAGACCTCCAGAGAAGCAGCAGCAGCAAAAGTTCACTCTGCGCCTGTCTAATCCTATTACACCCCTCTTAACCCACTGAACCGTTAAATCCTATTTCACGCTTCACCGAGTTCTGGGTGTTCGGCCAACTCCGGGAGACCGGCGCGTGCCGCTCGCTGTGAGCCTGGGAAAGCCCTTTCACCTTACTTAACCTCTGTATCTGACAGCTTCTCTTAAAGCGGTAGTGTTTTATTTCAGGGAAAAGGGGATTTTCCCGGACGTTTATGGCTGTTCTGGGGGTCCCTTGGGAGTTTATGTGTCCGGAACCTTACTAGGGTCAACGGGGCTTCTTCTAGGGAGGGGATCCACGCAGAATAGTCCAGATCCTGACACTTGGCAGGGGTCTGCCCAGGCTCAGTGAGCAAGCTCCTGGGAGCAGTACAATGGATTTGCAGCCAGTAAAACACTCTGTTCGAGTCGGAGTACCCTCATTGGGCAATCGGGAAGGCTCTGGGAATGACGAGCGGTTCAAGTCCCTCTACCCACCTTCGGCGAGATGACAAGAGGTTGAATGTAGTGAGCCCGGGGGGCTCCTCCTGCCATAGATACGTACTGCAGGGAGTGGGAGAAGCCATTTTAAAAACACATAACCTAAGCAAACCATCATTGCTCCCATTCTGTGTTGCCCCCAAATGGCTTCCTCTACCTGGAAGGCTAGCTGGGGGGAAGGGGAACCATGGGAACTCTTGATCAGCCAGGAAGGCTTGGATTGCCCCATTTCCTGATCTGAAAACGTATCGCTTGAATGGCTTCTCTCTCCATCGGTTCTCACACCCCTCACCCTGCTGCCTATCACTCAGATGTATGCTTCCCATTACCATTTCTTTGAGCCCAGCCTGTCTCTCTGTGCATGCTCTGATTTCATCTCTCCACCCATTGTTCCCTAGCTGCCTGGTCTATCATTCAAATTTCTTGAAACTATTCGCACTGCTCCTTCCCAGGCTTGCTACAATTGATTCAAATGCTAATCTAATCACTTGCCCTGCTCTTCCTGACTGACAGCACGGACTCAGGCCTCCCCAATTGTATACCTGGTGCCAGGGGAGACATGGACCTATTGTATTGGCACTTTTGCCTATCAATTTGGAAATTCAGTCTTTTGTGTCACCAAGCTATACAAAAGACTCCATTCATCCGATTCCAGAACACCTCACTCACCTGGGAGGGGGAACTTAATCCCATTACCCCTGTCGCCCGGCACCCTCACCCTCCCTCTCATTGGCTGTCTGGTCCCATCCTCATTGGCCCCGGTCCCACAAAGCAAAACACTTTCCTTGGTTCTTTTAATAAAGTTTGTCTTTTATTGGCTAAACATTTCACATCTGCTGCTGCTGTTCTCATTGGTGCAAAGTTTCAATCCAACTTCCCATTGGCTGTATCGAAGTGTAACTTCTTGGATCCTTCCCTTCATTGGCCCTTCTTTATTATGTATTCTTTCAAACAATGTACTCCATGATGTAAATAATGAAATGTATATAAGCTTTTGTATTAATCATATATGTTACACTTTCTGTCTTATGATCGTGTCCTGGGCTAGCCTAGTAAAGATCTTTTCTTTTTACAACGTTGGTTTTTGAGCTCTTTTGGCGCCTCTCCACATTGCAGACCCTTTTCTTTCCTCTTTGCCTGCTTTTCTCCTTTTGGGTACCTGCTCCTGCCTCTGGGTCAGGTGCCTGCTCACCGAATCTCCCGAGCTGAAATAACTAGCACCCTTGGGTGCTCACAACAGGCTAGGCCTATGGGCACCCTCCCTACCCCACCGAACCGCCCCCTCCCTGCCTGCTGGATCCTTACCTGGGTCCGTCAGCCGCTGGGGCACTCCGATGCCAGAGCAGGGAAGGCCGTCCTCTTCACTGGCCTTCCCTGCTCTCGAGTAGTCGCAAGCGTGCTTTATGGCACGTTTGCGACCACTTCCGGTGCCGGAACGCTCGTTCCTGCGCCAGAGTTTTTGGCAGGATTGCGCTGTCAGTCTTGTAATTACATCCAGGAATACAGACATCCCAACGTTGGAAGCAGAGAGGAGCTGTGACAGTGGAGGGATAACGGCTGTAAAGTCAGGATAAGGGGCTGAAGTCCTGGGACTGGGTCTCAAAGCCAGCCCCCAAAGGCTTTTCATCTGGCCCCCAGCAGAGCCCTTATGCCTGCGACACCCCTTGACGCACAGAACCGTACTCCTCAGCCACTTTCTTCCAAGCTGAGACACAAACAGAGGAAAGTCGAGCCCCCCCCCCCCCGTAAAGGGCAACAGAGGCTTTCTGTTGGGACCGTCAACCTCTTCTGTTGGGAAGGGACCTTCCCCTTCGCACCTCAGCTTCTCATTTCACTGCTGGAGCCAAGAAAATGGCAAAACGACGCATCTGGGTCTTGGGGTTTTGGTGTATTGTTTAAAAACTTTGTGACATGACAGCCTCCAAGAACGAGAAGCCTAAGAACAGAAAAAAAATGCAGGCTTAAAAATACTAATAACGATGGCAACTGCCCTTCCCCCAACCCACCCACAAGAGTGCTCCAGTCTTCACTAGTGGTGATCTGAGCCCCTCTCCCATTTTCCCCAGACCCCCCCCCAAACTCTTTTCTTTTCATGGGAATTACCGTATTGTCCCGAGGATAGGCCGCTCCTGATTATAAGCTGCAGCCTTAAGGTTTGGTGCTATTTTTTAAAAAATACATTTTTAACTTTTTTTTAACTTAAAGAAAATATACACATTAGTAGAACAGTAAAACAGTACAGCTTTAATGTAAAACGAAATCAGATATCTGGTTTTAAAAGCCATGTAAAAAATGTATGAGTTTAAAACGCATTAAAACAGGTTTAAAAACACTGAGGTTTTACATTGTTGCTGGCCATGAAAATTTCCAAACTTTTCTAAAGTACAGCTTTAGAACAGTTAAAGGCATAGTCACCCTGTCCCTTATTGAATCAGGGCACCCTAGTTTATAAGTAGCCTTCCCAGATCCAAAGGGGGTCAGAGTGCCTACCTTTAACCTTTGGAATTTGGGCAGGTGCAGCTTTTTGCACCCTACCATGATGATGAGCTGCACCTGCCCAAATTTCAGTGGTTAACAGCACAATCCTATGCATGTCTACTCAGAAGTAAGTCCCATTGCATTCAATGGGGCATGCTCCCAGGAACGTGTGCATAGGATTGCAGCCTAAAGGTAGGCACTCTGTCTCTGTCCCCCTTTGGATATGTTAAGCCTATGCAGGAGCTCCTGCTCTCCACTTTCAAACTTCAAGATCAATAAATATCTTAGTTTCCTCAAAGTACTGGGGCTGGAACGTAAGGGTTAAGTTTTTAAAATGCTTCCTGAGGCTAGAGGCTGCTAGAGATATCATTGTTTTCAGCCATTTAGCAAGTGATTAAGAGCTGCAAGGAACAACCTTGTAAAGGCTTGAAAACACAGGGCTTTGCAGTTTAAAAAAAGAAAAAGAAAAAGAAAAAAAGCCTCAGCCTTGAAAGAGACTCCGAGAGGCTTGAAGATGGAGAGGCTTGGAAACAGCTAGGCAGAAAATGCTAGCGTTTGATTGTAGGCTGCACCCCTACTTTAAAGACTTGCCTTAGGGAAAAAGTGTAGTCTATACTTGGGACAATACGGTATGACCCCTGTTAGTTGTAGAGGCACTCGCATCCCCAGCCATCTTGTAGATGTAAGGGGGGGGGGATTTTGCAGTTGATGCAGCTACAAGGCCTGGCTTGGACTTCCAAGACCGATCAGCCCTGCCCCACAGTTAAGGCCAAGCTACACTGCACTTGACATGTCTCGTCCAGCGGCGTCCGCATGTGTCCAGTGTGTCATCTCTTGTGCCTGACGGCATTGTCGCATTGCATCTCTTGCCAAGTGGAGTCAGGCTCCACTTTTGCCTGTTCCGGCACGTCAGCACACACCGGAACATGATGCGCCAAGACGCATGCGGTGTAGGCAAGCAGCCCTTTAGCCTTGGCAGATCAGAGCTGCTGTGATAAAGAGCAAGAGCTCCTAATACACTGCAGTCCTAAGCGTGTTTACTCAGACGCAAGTTCTACTTACAGTATTCCACTTGCTGGTTTCGTCCCAGGTAAGTGTGTTCAGGATTGCAGCCTTGGTATATTTGCGTTTCTCTTCTCAGAGTCGAGGGATTTTGGGACTATGATGCCGGTTGGAGCGAGGATGATTGTGATGAAGAGATCAAGGAGGAGGAAGATGACAATAGGGCAATATCAGTATGTTCAGCCCTGTAGAAATTCAAGGACACCTTGGACTGTGCGGCTTGGCAGAAAATGTTGAAAAGAATCCAGCCAACCAGGCCCAAACTACACCAGTTTATAGGAACCCCTGTGCAACACCTGGTTAAAATAAAGCAGCTGAATTTGTAACCAAGTGAGCCACCTCGAAAACCTGCAAGGTATGAAACAGGGCTGATATTTGATTAACATTCGATTTTCCATTCACTCTTTTTCAGAAGTAATGATTTGTGCCCAAGCTTGCTCAAATGCTGTAGGATGATATAAAGTAGCTGGCAGCCCATTCCAACCCAAGTGCTAAGCAGCCCAAGTCAGACCTAAAGTCAGCCTAAGTCATTTAGGTCGAAGTTAGGTCTGGAACGCGACCATTTAGGGCGAAGTTAGGGCGAAGTTAGGTCAAACTTACGACCGACGGACTAAGAATGGACTAAAAACGGAGCACATGCGCACCACCGACGCCGGCACAACTCGGACCTAAATATGACCTAAAAGTGGGCGGACCATGGGCGGAACGTGGGCGGAACGTGGGCAGAACGTGGGCAGAGACCAATTAACGTCGGATTCCAGACCCTGGCGAGCACAGACACGCCCCCTCCAACACAAATGCTGACACAAAATTTAGGTCGACCAAAAAGGTGGACCCAAATTCGAGAGGACCCATAGGAGCCATTTTACCTTACCCAAGCCAGCCCTCACCTGAAAATTTCTAACACCCTACTCCTGAGTTAGGTCAGAGTTAGGACGGAGTTGGGCCTGCTAGGTCTGGAAACCGACAGAGTTATGCCTAAGATAGGGAGCCTATCAGCACCCAACCCCACCCAGCCTCATTCCCACAAAAGCCCAGTCCCAGACCTCCAGTCTCTCTCTCTCTCTCTCTCTGAGCACGTGGCGTGGGGTTCTGTCCCCCACAGCCACAAAGTGGGACTTTGTCGGTGGAGGGCAAAATTCACAAACACCCCACTTCTCCTCTCTGCCTCCCTCTAGAGCAGAGAGGGCTGTTCTGGCTGTGGCCAACCTGTTTACAGCTGTGCCTGGGCAGCTGCCTCCATGCAAGTGTTTGCTAACCCATGTCTTTCTCCCAGACCCTCTTCCCCCCCCCCCACAGGCAACAACACCAGCAGGTAAGAGCAGGGTATGTGCTGACATGTGGTCTGACTGCTGCCTCTTTGCATTTAGAAATATAGGAAGGATACATGCCTCTTTACCAATGTGTTGTCTCATAACTGTCTGCATAGCCTGCCATGACATGCCTCTCTACCAATGTGTTGTCTCATAGCTGCCTGCATCTCCTGCCATGATATGCCTCTTTACCAATGTCTTGTCTCATAGCTGCCTGCATAGCCTGCCATGATATGCCTCTTTACCAATGTCTTCTCTCATAGCTGCCTGCATAGCCTGCCATGACATGCCTCTCTACCAATGTGTTGTCTCATAGCTGCCTGCATAGCCTGCCATGACATGCCTCTTTACCAATGTCTTGTCTCATAGCTGCCTGCATAGCCTGCCATGATATATAGGATACATGCCTCTTTAGCACTGTTGTGGCTGATAGCTGCCTGTAGTCATGTGAGCGTGTTGGAGGTGGGGTGGCCATCTGTGTCAAAGAGGGGGTAAAATCCACCAGAGTAGAGCTGGAGGGGGGCTCTGACTCCTCCGTAGAATCACTGTGGGTTAGATTACCAGGCTCAAAGAGTGATGTAATAGTAGGGGCATGCTACCGTCCTCCAGATCAAAAACCTGAAGGGGATCTTGAAATGAGGAAGCAAATCAGGGAGGTGTCAACGAGAGACAGGGTTGTAGTCATGGGGGACTTCAATTATCCTCACATCGACTGGGTCAATTCATGCTCAGGTCATGAAAGAGAGACTGGATTTCTAGATATGTTAAATGACTGTGCCTTAGAGCAGCTTGTCACGGAACCGACCAGAGGACAGGTGACTCTGGACTTGATATTGTGTGGCACTCAAGATCTGGTCAGGGAGGTAAATGTTACCGAACCGTTGGGGAACAGTGACCATGCTGCGATCTGTTTCGCCATGCATGTCGGAGGGAGAGTGCCGAGCAAATCTGACACGAAAACCCTTGACTTCCGAAGGGCAGACTTCCCCAAAATGAGAAGACTAGTTAAGAAAAAGCTGAAAGGGAAGGTAAAAAGAGTCCAATCGCTCCAGAGTGCATGGAGGCTGTTTAAAACAACAGTCATACAGGCCCAGCGGGAGTGTATCCCACAAAGGAGGAAGGGCTCGACCAAGTCCAGGCGGATGCCGGCATGGCTAACAAGCACAGTTAAGGAGGCTATAAAAGGCAAGGAAGCTTCCTTCCGTAAATGGAAGTCTTGCCCTAATGAGGAAAATAAACAGGAGCACAAACTGTGGCAAAAGAAATGTAAAAAGATGATACGGGAGGCCAAGCAAGACTTTGAGGAACGTATGGCAGGCAACATAAAAGGGAATAATAAAAGCTTCTTCAAATATGTTAGAAGCAGGAAACCTGCCAGGGAAACGGTGGGTCCGCTGGATGGTGAGGGAGAGAAAGGGGTGATAAAAGGGGACTTGGAGACTGCAGAGAAATTAAATGAGTTCTTTGCATCTGTCTTCACGGCAGAAGACCTCGGGCAAATACCACTGCCGGAACGGTCTCCCCTGACTAAAGAATTAAGTCAAATAGAGGTTAAAAGAGAAGATGTCTCAGACTTAATTGACAAAATAAAGACCAATAAATCACCAGGCCCGGATGGCATCCACCCAAGAGTTCTGAAGGAACTCAAGAATGAAGTTGCTGACCTCTTGACCCAAATATGCAACTTGTCCCTTAAAACGGCCAATGTGCCAGAGGATTGGAGGATAGCTAATGTCACACCAATCTTTAAAAAAGGAAGGAGGGGGGACCCGGGAAACTACAGGCCGGTCAGCCTAACATCTGTTCCAGGGAAGATGGTGGAAAGTCTCATTAAGGATAAAATCTTAAAATACATAGAAGAACAAGCTCTGCTGAGGGAGAGTCAGCATGGCTTCTGCAAGGGGAAGTCTTGCCTCACAAACCTGTTAGAATTTTTTGAAAAGGTCAACAGGCATGTGGATGCGAGCGAACCCGTGGATATTATATATCTGGATTTTCAGAAGGCGTTTGACACGGTCCCTCATGAAAGGCTCCTGCGAAAACTCCACAGTCAGGGAATAAGAGGGCAGGTCCTCTTGTGGATTAGGAACTGGTTGAAGACCAGGAAACAGCGAGTGGGAGTCAATGGGCAATTTTCACAATGGCGAGAGGTGAAAAGCGGTGTGCCCCAAGGATCGGTCTTGGGACCGGTGCTTTTCAACTTATTCATAAATGACCTGGAGTTGGGGATAGGCAGTGAGGTGGCCAAGTTTGCGGATGACACTAAACTTTTCCGGGTGGTAAAGACCAGCAGGGATTGTGAAGAGCTCCAGAAGGATCTCTCCAAACTGGGAGAATGGGCAGCAAAATGGCAGATGCGCTTCAATGTAAGTAAGTGCAAAGTGATGCACATTGGGGCAAGAAACCAAAATTTCACATATACGCTGATGGGTTCTGAGTTGTCTGTGACGGATCAAGAGAGAGATCTTGGGGTCCTGGTGGACAGGTCGATGAAAGTGTCGACCCAGTGTGCGGCGGCTGTGAAGAAGGCCAATTCCATGCTCGGGATCATTAAAAAGGGGATTGAGAATAAAACGGCCAATATCATTATGCCTTTGTACAAATCGATGGTAAGGCCACATCTGGAGTATTGTGTCCAGTTCTGGTCACCATACCTCAAAAAGGATATAATTGAATTGGAAAAGGTGCAGAAAAGAGCAACCAGAATGATTCGTGGGCTGGAGCACCTCCCTTACGAGGAAAGGCTACAGCGTCTGGGGCTTTTCAGCCTAGAAAAAAGGCGCCTGAGGGGGGACATGATTGAGACTTATAAAATTATGCATGGGATGGAGAGAGTGGATAGAGGGAAATTCTTTTCCCTCTCGCACAACACCAGAACCAGGGGACACACACTAAAATTGAGTGGAGGGAGAGTTAGAACAGACAAAAGAAAATATTTCTTTACCCAGCGTGTGATTCATCTGTGGAACTCCTTGCCACAGGATGTGGTGATGGCACCTGGCCTAGATGCCTTTAAAAGGGGTTTGGACAAATTCATGGAGGAAAAGACCATCACAGGTTACAAGCCATAAGCAACCTCCTGGTTTTTAGAAGTGGGTTTTCTCTGTGCCAGGTGCAAGGGAGTGGCGACTGGACACAGGTATCTTGTTGTCTCGTGTGCTCCCTGAGGCATCTGGTGGGGCCACTGTGTGACACAGGAAGCTGGACTAGATGGGCTTTTGGCCTGATCCAGCAGGGCTCTTCTTATGTTCTTATGTTTATGTTCTTATGTTGAGCAGACAACACCACAAGTGTGGAACTGTTAGCCTTATGTAGACACCAGCTGTTCCCCCCCCTTTTCTCCACAGGATCAACTGACAGGTCAGTAGTGCTAGGTTTGCCATGGTAGTGACCCCCAAGTTGTGATGTTCTCTCTCTCTTTGACCCTTTCCCCTTACAGGGTCATGCTCTCCTTACACCCAGGTAAGCAGCTCAGACCATGCTATGTGTGTCACACCTATCAGCTGTGTTTTATTTCTCTCCCTGCAGCCTTTTGCAACTGACACACTGGCTTGTCTTCAATGGCGACTGCTTCCACACACCAGCTGCCATGTGACTCCCCCTTGTTTTTTGTCTCCCCAGGAACGTCCACTACCACCTACCTTCCTGGGAGCACCCCTGGGGCTGCAATCTGGTTGCCCCACGGTCGCCTGCCTCCCTCGATGCTGCCAGAGGTCTGGGAGCCAGCCCTACAACCCTCCTCAGCTGCAAGCGCTGCTGCTGCTCCACCTCCCTGGCTGTCTACTTGCTGTCCCTCCCCTTTCTATGGAGCAGGCTGTGGTTCCACAGGGGAAGAGCCTGCATCTCCAGGTCCATGGGGCAGGTGTGCTGCTACTGCTGCTGCTGCTTTCAGATTGGCTGCTGTGACTACCCCTGGCAGCCTTGCCTGGCCATCTCTGCTAACGTTCCAGAACAATAAAGACGCCCCTCGGGCAGAGCGCCAGTGAAACATATGTGCCCAGTGTTTACACAAGCATTGCCCCACACACACAGACAGCCCCCAGCACTGAAGCCCCTACATGAGTCACATCCAGGGACTGCCACGGCCTTCCCTGGGAGAACACAGCAGGGGCGCTGCCAGACCCCCATGGCACAGAAGGGAGGGGGGAGTTGGGGGCGGCCTCTCAGGCAGGCAAACAGTGACAGCCAGGGCGTCCGCCCGTAATGCAGGCGCCTCTGTCGAAGGTCCACCCATAATGCAGGAGCCTCCGTCAAAGGTCCGCCCGAATGCAGGCGCCTCCATCGAAGGTCCGCCCGTAATGCAGGTGCCTCCATCGAAGGTCCACCCATAATACAGGTGCCTCCGTCGAAGGTCCACCCGTAATGCAGGCGCCTCTATCGAAGGTCCACCCATAATGCAGGAGCCTCCGTCAAAGGTCCGCCCGAATGCAGGCGCCTCCATCGAAGGTCCGCCCGTAATGCAGGTGCCTCCATCGAAGGTCCACCCATAATACAGGTGCCTCCGTCGAAGGTCCACCCATAATGCAGGCGCCTCCATCGAAGGTCCACCCATAATGCAGGCGCCTCCATCGAAGGTCCACCCATAATGCAGGCGCCTCCGTCGGTCCACCCATAATGTAGGAGCCTCTCTCGGAATCTGTCTCCCACCAGCCTTGTTGTCTGTCTGTCTGTTTCTGACCCACCCATGCCCTTCCCCAGCACCCCCTGCCTGCCTGCCTGTGTATCTGCCTCCCCTCCCACTCCCTGATGATGGCTGCTGGCCACCCCCCACCCTGCCAGAGCGCCTGCCGCGAGGCGCCGGAGTCGCCCCATCTGGGGGTGTGATGAGCTGTGTGAGCCCTTCACGCTCGCAGCAGACAAGCCCAAGGCATCTCTCGGTCTTGGCCGGGGCACAGAGCAGCAGGCACGCCGGGATGCCTTCTTTGTGGGCATTGCCCCGGCCCTGGAGGCCCTGGGCTTCAGGCAGCGCACGGGCAAGTCATGTCAGAGGCAGTTCCAGACCTCATGAGACCCCCCTTGTGTGTGACGTTCCCACCCCCCTCCTTCCCTTCCCTCCCCCGCTCACCCCCCAGTGCAGCCTCAACGTGGCTTGGGGGTGGCATCGCCTTCTGCAGGAGGGAGGGGACGACCACTCTCCCCTGCAGCAGGTGGCTGATGCACAGGGTGCCCTGTGGCGGCTGGGCTCAGGCACCTCGCTCACCTGTCACCTGCCCTGCGCCCACCACATGACTGGCGCAACCCCCATGCCTGCGGTCAGCCCCTTTGCAACCGGGCTGCGACAGACCCTGCGGCACCTGCCATGGATGGACACTGACACATGCAGACAGAGGCATGCACATGCCCGAGCCAGACACGGAGCCTGGAGAAGAGCCTGCCTGCCTGGGAGGTAAGTGTTGCCTGGATCCTGGGGTGGTGCTGGGCCACAGAAACTGCAGCTTGCCTAACTCAGGCATAACTCTGACCTACCTCAGGCATAACTTCTGCCTAACTTAGGCTGCACTTAGGCCACACTTATGCCTGACTTGGAGAGGAGTTGGGTTGGAATGGGCTGTAAATCAACTCACCTTAGGAAAGTGGTTGCTTATATGAGCTCATTACTGCAGTGCACACATGTTCTAGTAAGAGTCATTAGTGTCAAGGGCACCTATTTGAGGTTCATAGCATGTTAAAAGGCATCATCATAAGTCTCTTCTTGCAGCACCCTTTCACCCTTGTTTGGAACTCCATTATGCCCCAGGCACAAATTCCTGAAGGTGTGGAGCAGCGGTTCTCAAACTGGTGGGTTGCGACCCACCACACCAGCTGGAATCAGTCGCTACCTCCTTTAGGGGTCTGGTGATGTGCGCTGGTGTAGCGACGGCTTATGGGGTGTAGCGACGGTGGGGTGGTACTCCTGGGATCGCACTACTGCCGGGAGAAAAAATGGGCTTTAGCACTTTGCCCCTAATGCCATTCCAATCCTCATTGCAAACCCCTCCCCATACTATTCTAATTAGCAAAAAGCTAATAGATTTTTTTCTAATTAAAAGAGTGCACCAGGATGTGCATCAGAATCGCAGCAGCTGTAAAATGCTAAACCCCTCCCCCTACTTTCGTCTTGCCCTGTTTCGCATTCCTTGTAACCAGGGGAGGTGTCAGAAGTCAGCTAGGTTGGGCCCTGGCCAAGGGCCCATGGAGCAGGCGAACCGGAGGCACCAATCAGTCTGAGTGCGGCCCCACGATCTCGGCCGGCCTATACCAAGCACTTAAATGTTCACCATAGGACTTGGTTTCCAGACCCCTCCTCACCCTAGCTGCCCTTCTCTGAATCCACTCTAGCTTGTCAATGTCCTCCTTAAAACATGGTACTCAAAACTGGACGCAGTATTCCAAGCGCATTTTGACTAGGGCATCGCGGGGCCGCACTCAGCCGGATCAGTGCCTCCGGTTCGCCTGCTCCCTCGCTAGCTCCGAGCCGGTGGAAGAGCAGGTGAACGACAGCCTGCCCGTTCCGTGCGAGCCTCCCGAGAAGGGTCACACGGCACGGGCAGGCTGTCATTCGCCCGCTCCCCCTCTAGCTCCGTGCCGGTGAGAGAGTGGGTGAACGACGCGGAGTATCACTTACACGCTCGCCGCCGCCGCCGCTGTCTCCATGTTGAATGGAGAAAATTGCCTGGGCGCCGGCACCTTGACTCATGAAATCTCGCGACTTCCAAGTGCGTCATCGAAAGCAGCCAGGGGCGTCGTGTTAGTCTTTTAATTAACACATATTCTTGCTTGCAAGAGAGAGAGAGAGCAAAAACAAACACCCGGGGGAAAAGCTGCCTCTTCACATCGGGTCACTCAAAGTTAATTTCAAAACACTTCAGGTTTGTAGGCAGTTTCCACGTCTTGTTTTTAACCACAGCGTGAGGGAAACCCTTGCTTATCTTATGTTAAAGAACAATTTACAACTCTATTGATAGCTAAGTACTCAAGCTGAGTTCCTGGAGACAGCGAGCTCCTGGAGACAAGACAGCATCCCGTTTCTCTCATTGTAGGTTTGCACATAAAGTATTTTCTTTCTGTTGAATGTTTTTAATAAAGCAAACACAAAACAAATGCAAGAACTGCAATTGAAAATGGTGCAGAGCAGGTTCTGCTTTACATACAGTTTTTGATTTCTATGTTTAGTTTGGTTGATTAATTATTAGGATTTCTCTCCTTCTTCCTTTCTGACCCACCTCTAAGTTAGTTCCCCACTCTATTTGCTGGGACAACCAAAGATGCTACCAAAAGGAGCTAGCTTTCTCTCTCTTTCTCTCTCGTGCAACTGGGGTGGGGCATGACCAATGCTTCCCTCCCATGCTTTGATGTTTCTCTTGCCATGAATAGGACTAACTGTAGTGGAAGAAGATCCAGCAGACTGGCAGGAGCCAAGTGTGGTGTCAGCAGTGGACCCTTGTTGATAGATCCAGGCAGCAAGGAGTTAACAGAGGAAGACTTGGACTTTGACAGAACTTTGACAGGACTGGGCAGCAAAGGGTCAACACCCAGGACTGCGTGGGTGGAAGCACACCTGAAAGCAATTGGGCGTGGCCCACAGGTGTTGCTACTAAGTAGGAAGAAGCTGGGACTTTGGGTGCAATGGGTGTGGCTCGCAGCTGCACCCAATTTGCACTAATTGGAACTTAAGAGTATAAAAGCAGCAGCAGTAGGAGCAGGAAGGAGCCTTGCCAGCTCACCACGGGGATATGCTGCCGGATTTCCGAGTGATGACGACTCTGCTGGACTGGAGGAAGGACTGCCACTCTCGGCTGACAGAGAAGAGGACTGCACGCTGGTGATGCTGCACTTCCGGAAGGACGACACCTAGCTGGGGGACGCCGAGCCAACGGAGAAAGAAGCCAACTCTGCTGCCAAAAGAGACTGGTTTGAGGGGGCGATAGATTTGTTTCTGTTAAGCAGAAGGGTTTCTGCTGTGGGATAATTTATGGTGTTAGGGAGATAAGGGTTGCTGTAAGGCAATAAATTTTGGTTAATTGTCTATCTGAGTTCAGCTTTTGTTTTTACACACGGCTTTAACTAATTGAGGTGTTTTTCAGTCGAAGCGGGCATTTAAAGGGAACAAACTTGCTCCTAGAAGGAGAAGTTGGGTTTGGGCAAGACATTTGGGGTCCCCAGGGTGGGGTGCTTCCCAAAGCAAGACACTAACACAGACAACATCAGTGCCCTCTACCCAGGCCTGCCAATGGAGGGAGGGCAGCATCCCAACCCCACCCTGCACACTCCTGGCTTAGCTGCTGCTCAGCATAAGCATGGAAAATCCACTTTAGGGCTCATTTTGGGAATATACACATATACACATACATATAAGAAAGGGTGCCTCTGAGCATGTAAAGAGTGCCTGTTTCTTCCATGCACTGTAATAGGGAGTCACAGCTAACGGCGAGGGAGGTCAAGGGAGCCGTGAGTCAAAAAAAGTTTGGGAACCACTGGGTTAAGCAGAGAGAGTGACTGACAGCCAATTCCAACCCAACTCCTCTCCAAGTCAGGCATAAGTGTGGCCTAAGTGCAGCCTAAGTTAGGCAGAAGTTATGCCTGAGGTAGGTCAGAGGTATGCCTGAGTTAGGCAGGCTGCAGTTTCTGTGGCCCAGCACCACCCCAGGATCCAGGCAACACTTACCTCCCAGGCACGTAGGCTCTTCTCCAGGCTCCGTGTCTGGCTCAGGCATGTGCAGACCTCTGTCTGCATGTGTCAGCGTCCATCCATGGCAGCTGCCGCAGGGTCTGTCGCAGCCCGGTCGCAAAGGGGCTGACCGTAGGCATGGGGGTTGCGCCAGTCATGTGGTGGGCGCAGGGCAGGTGACAGGTGAGCGAGGTGCCTGAGCCCAGGGTTGGAATGGGCTGTGAGATGGTTAGGGGAGGGTCACTGACAGCCTATTCCAACCCAAGGGCCAAGCAGCCCAAGTCAGACCGAAAGTCAGCCTAAGTCATTTAGGGCGACCTTAGGTCTGGAACACAACCATTTAGGGCAAAGTTAGGTCAAAGTTAGGTCAAAGTTATGACCGACGGACTAAGAACAGCCCATTCCAACCCAAGGGCTAAGCAGCACAAGTCAGACCTAAAGTTGACCTAAAAGTGGGTGGACCATGGGCGGACCGTGGTGTAACAGGGGCGGCAACCAATTAACATTGGATTCCAGACCCTGGCAAGCACAGACATGCCCCCTCCAACACAAATGCTGACACAAATTTTAGGTCGACCAAAAAGGTGGACCCAAATTCGAGAAGACCCATAGGAGCCATTTTACCTTACCCAAGCCAGCCCTCTCCTGAAAATTTCTAACACCCTACTCCTGAGTTAGGTCAGAGTTAGGACGGAGTTGGGCCTGCTAGGTCTGGAAACCTACAGAGTTATGCCTAAGATAGGGAGCCTATCAGCACCCAGCCCCACCCAGCCTCATTCCCACAAAAGCCCAGCCCCAGACCTCCAGTCACTCTCTCTCTCTCTCTCTGAGCACGTGGCGTGGGGTTCTGTCCCCACAGCCACAAAGTGGGACTTTGTCGGTGGAGGGCAAAATTCACAAACACCCCACTTCTCCTCTCTGCCTCCCTTTAGGGCAGAGAGGGCTGTTCTGGCTGTGGCCAACCTGTTTACAGCTGTGCCTGGGCAGCTGCCTCCATGCAAGTGTTTGCTAACCCATGTCTTTCTCCCAGCCCCTCTTCCTCCCCCCTCGTCGTCACCCCATCTGGGGGCATGATGAGCTGCGTGAGCCCTTCACGCTCGCAGCAGACAAGCCCAAGCCATCTCTCGGTCTTGGCCGGGGCACAGAGCAGAACGCACGCCGGGATGCCTTCTTTGTGGGCATTGCCCCAGCCCTGGAGGTCCAGGGCTTCAGGCAGCGCACGGGCAAGTCATGTCAGAGGCAGTTCCAGACATCATGAGCCCCCCCCCTTGTGTGTGACGTTCCCACCCCCCTCCTTCCCTCCCCTCCCCTGCTCCTCCCATGACTCCCACGTGCAGCCTCAACGTGGCATGGGGGTGGCATCGCCTTCTGCAGGAGGGGGGACGGCCACTCTCCCCTGTAGCAGGTGGCTGATGCACAGGGTTCCCTGTGGCAGCTGGCTCAGGCACCTTGCTCACCTGTCACCTGCCCTGCGTCCACCACATGAGTGGTGCAACCCCCCTGCCTGCGGTCAGCCCCTTTGCGACCGGGCTGAGACAGACACTGCAGCAGCTGCCATGGATGGATGCTGACATGTGCAGACACACAGGCCTGCATGTTCCCGAGCCAGACACCGAGCCTACCTGCCTGGGAGGTAAGTGTTGCCTGGATCCTGGGGTGGTGCTGGGCCACAGAAACTGCAGCCTGCCTAACTCAGGCATACCTCTGAGCTAACTCAGACATAACTTCTGCCTAACTTAGGCTGCACTTAGGCCACACTTATGCCTGACTTGGAGAGGAGTTCGGTTGGAATGGGCTGACAATGAACTTTATTGGTTAGTGGGACTTCAAACCTAAGTCTTGGATATCATGAGTTGCTTGGAAAACTAGTGGTTTTTTTTAAAACATTTCCACATTCTCGTATCTTCTTTGTTACACACTTTGTACAGGCCCCCATTATTTTTTTGCAGGTGCTTAAGAAAAAAAAAACTAAAATACTATTATGATCTCTTGGCTTGGACAACGAATTGTGTTTGGTGGGTTCATAGCTGGTTGAAAAGCCATGCCCAGCGAGTGCTATTAAATGGCTCTGTGTCCGCCTGGAAGGAAGTATCAAATGGAGTGCTACAGGGCTCTGTCTGGGGTCCTGTGTTTAATATTTTTATAAGTGATCTGAATGATTGATGGGGTAGAGGAGATGCTTATCAAATTTGCAGATGACGCAAAGCTTGGGGGCATAGCTAACACACTGGAAGGCTGACTTGGGGTTCAGAATGATCCCGACAGGCTCCACCAGTGGGTCCGTACCAACAAGATGAAGTTCAACAAAGGCAAATGTTAAATCCTGCGTATAGGAACAAAAAAATCACAGGCGCAAGAACAGGATGGGGGAAACTTGGTCTGGAAGCAGCATGTGTGAAAAAGACGTAGGTGCCTTGATAGAACACAAGTTGGACGTGAGCCGGCAGTGTGGTGTGGCTGCAAAAAAGCGCAAATGCATTACGGGGCTGTATTAGCAGAGTCGCAGAGTCCACATCCTGAGAGGTGATGATTTCACTCTGTACTGCCCTAGTCAAAATGCGCTTGGAATACTGCGCCCAGTTTTGAGTACCATGTTTTAAGGAGGACATTGACAAGCTAGAGTGGATTCAGAGAAGGGCAGCTAGGATGAGGAGGGGTCTGGAAAGCAAGTCCTCTGGTGAACAATTAGGTGCTTGGTACATTTGGCCTGGAGAAGAGAAGACTAAAGGGAGAGACAATAGCTGTCCTCCAAGTATCTGAAGGGCTGTCTCACAGAAAGGGAGGGCTTGCTTTCAGTGTTCCTGAAGGCAGGGCTCAAACCAGTGGGTGGAAACTACAGGGAAATAGATTTAGGCTAGAGAAGAGGAAGAGCTGCTTGGCTTGCCTCATGCAGTTGTGGGCTCTCTTCACTGAAGGTTTTCAAGCAGAGGCTGGAGGACATCTGTCAGGGATGCTATAGTTACCTGTGCTGGGCAGAGGGTTGGACTAGATAACCTCCAGGTCCCCTTCCAACTCCAGTATTTTATGATTCTATTTCTTCAAGCTGTGGCAGGGAGGGACACTGTAAATATGTATTAACTGTTTCTTCTTTTTCTTGTAGGACTTCAAACAACTGATGGACAGGTATGGTTTTGGGCTTAAGCTCTTAGATTTCACCCCAACTGAAACGGTGCACTGAATTGCATTTTATTTGAGGTACTTTTATTCCACTCATCCTTCAAGGCTCTGAGCCATAATATATGGTTCTCTTCCTCCCCCCCCCCCCCGCTTTTATCCTTGCAACAATCTTGTGATGTAGGTTGAGGTGGGAAGGAACGGAGGGCTCCCAGGTCACTTGTGCGCATGCGTGCGGCTTAGCCTGGAAGCCCTTCGTCCAGGCCGAGCCGTGCGCATGCACACAAACGGCCCTCGTACACAAGCATCCTGGAAGCCCTTCATTCCTAAGGGCTTCAGGCCGCTTGTGCGCATGCGTGCGGCACACTTTTTTTTTGCGAGCTGCACGCATGTGCACAAGCGGCTTGGAAGCCCTTAGGAATGAAGGGCTTCCAGGCTCCTAAGGGCTTCCAGGCTTCTTGTGCGTGAGGCTTGCGAGCCTCGCAAGGAAAAATGGCAGCGGCGACAGCGGCGGCACCACCACCACCCACTGGATTTTGGAAGGAGCTGCAGCAGCTGGACGAAAAGGCGTGATAAGGGGGTGAAAGAACGGGTGGGAAAATAAATAAATAATTTCAGCCAGCCTTACATCTGGGGGGAAAAAATATTAAAAGTTAAAAAAAATCAAACCAAAAATTCAAGGCCCAACCCCCCCCCCAAAATAAAAAAAAATAAAAAATTGGCACTCAGAAAAAATCGGGGGTGGGTGGATAGGTCTGCGAGCCATTGCAGCAGCTGCTGCGCCAATCCCAGACTGTGTGCTGGTGGACAGCAGCTTCTGTCAGTGCAGGGCCCGGATATGATTGGGTAATTGGTGTGGAGGAAGATTGAGCCCACCGCCCCTCTCCCTCCCTCCCTCCCTCCCTCCCTCTCTCTCTCTGAGGATTCTAAATATCACCACACATGTCATGTGGCAAAGCCAAGCCCATCCCAATGGAACCAGGGAAAGAAGAAAATTGTAACATGTAGAAGCATGCAATAGAAATCGAACACAGTTTTTGAATGCAGCTTTATTGAAATTCCACCACACACACATACACACACAAACTTCTTCATCAGCTCAGGAGGACTAAATAAATCAGACAGTATATCTGGTGGGTTATGTCAGGGGAAATAGATGATTCAAGGGCTTTCTGTGGGGCTTGGGGTGGTTGGGTTGGTGGTTGGAGAATTGGAGGCTCTGCGTAGTGGTATCCCGTTGCAGTAATCTGTGTCGCAACACATTACAGTATTATTGCTACTGGAAAATATCTTTGTGAGGGATTCACAAATTATTTTAGGCATACATTGATACATCCCATTTCCTGGAATGGAAGAAAAGAAGACAAGAAAGTAAGCATAGCGTCTTTCTTTTTGAAAGGGAAGAGCTGTCAAGGATTATTGCACTGGGAGAGCAGCACACGTTCTATGCAGGAAGCAATGTCTACAGCAGGAGTTGACGAAAGGCAGATTAGTGGTCCACTGATGGTTCACGTGCTCACTTTTGGCACTACTACAACCATCATCTGTTAATTCCCGGGATTCTTTGCAAACACAGATCGTGGTCCGCCAGTGGGCCTCTGCCCCCTTTGGGATGGCGCACCAAGCGTCTCCTAGTCCCCCCCAGGATGCCAAGAATGCTGGATTAGGTGGACTTTGGCCTGGTCTGGCAAACAAACATTTCATATCCTTAAGTAAAGAACTGCCCAGAATCAATTGATGGAAATTACAGCCCAATCCTAACTAAACCACCACCACCCCGACGATGGAGCCGTGCCAACAGAGCATGCGTTGCATCCTGCATGGGGGCAGCCTCAGAGAACTCCTCAAAGAAGGGGAATATTTGTTCCCTTACCCCGGGGCAAGACTCCGCTGCCCCAATGCGTCTCCTTGAATCTGTGCCAGGCATTTTTCTGGCACAAAACCAAGGAGAGTTAGGGAGAGTGAAGGGGAGAGGAATCGGGATAGGATCCCATTCTGGTGCCACCAGGATCCACCTCCTCCCTCCCCTGTTCCACCTGCATACACTCTCTCATTCCTCCTCTCTCCACCCCGTTCCTCCCACTTCCCTCCCCCATGCCGATTTACTTGCAGACCTGCATGTAGCCGGCTTTGGCAGCGATCCTCCAACTCCGCCATTGTGCGTTCTGCCATATGACCTTTTACAACAAGGGAACCAGTTCCACTGTCGTAACGCCCAGTTAGGATTGGGCTGTCAGTTATCCTTCAAGTGTTACAGGATCCTGAATAAGCTGCCTTATTTTTGAAATGTAGAATGCACTGGAGAATCATGGGTATTCTGCGGGGTGGGGTGGGGAATACAACACTGCAGCAAGTCTGCTCCTAGGGTCATGTTTAGAATGGGAAGACAGGGAGGGTATGCATTCCAGAGATCATTCTTTCCAAAATGTTGGTTCTACAACATTACCTATGACAATACCAGGAGTCTCTGCATCTTACCTTCAGAGTCCACTTTTGTCATGCAGGATATGAATTTAGGTGGTGAAGAACATGTACCTTTTCCAGCTATACAGCGACCATTCTCATATTTATTGCATGTATTGCAGTGCAGCAGAAAAGCTATGAGACAAAGGAAGGGTGATTACTACAGAGACATTATGGATTCTGGTTCCTGTGCTGCCCTGGGGTGGAGGAGAATGGAGTGGTGTGGGGTGCAGCTAGTGAAAGGCCGTAGTGAAGGGGTTCAGCTGTATAAGGTAGGAATGGAAAGCTGCAAACCGGAGGGCAGAAATATCAAAGCAGGTCTGAGGAAAGAGCTGAACTGACACAAAAGATTAGGAAAGGAGGTAATTGCCGAACAACACACTGTTCAGAACCACATAATGCAGAAGAAGAAGAAAGTGACTGGCTGGCTGGTTGGTTGGTTGGTTGAACAGAAAGAGAGCTCATTTTTGCCGAGCAAGGTCACCCCAAGATGGTGTAAAGCAATAGAAAACTATATCTGTCAAAATGTGGGCTTAAAGCCTGTGATGGTCCTGGGGAAAAACAGAGGGAATCTCGAAATGCTGAAAATATTTTATTTTTGACCCTACCATCTACTCAACGGTCTGGGCAGGATGTTCCCTCAGCTAACTCTCAGGCTCCCCAAAGCATCCTCTTTAGACACCCAAACACAACCATGTAGCAGGTGTGAAATCTGTTTTCAGTGCTAATCTCTTTTCAGCTGGTTGCAAAATTGGGGTGAGATGAAACTCCCCATAAAGGGCATCTTTCACGCAATTATCCCCTCCCTTCTGCTGTCTTTAGGATCAGACGATTACCACCACTCCAAACTCAGGTGCTCCCAACTTCTTCTCCCAACCATCTTTTGGACAAACGGTACCCTCTTTCCCAGGCAGGACTCACCACCAGAGCTCACGGAGAGCAGAGCAGTAAACAGCAAAGTGAGGAGAAGAATCTTGTTCATCACGCTGGACCTCACAAGCGAAGCTGGGGTTGCAACCGAGGCAGACAGGAAGAGAACCACCTTCAGATCAGAAACCCGTTCTCTGGATAACTCAGTACAGCTCAGTGCTGATCATCTATCCTCTCCGAGGCACTAGGAAAAGCCAAGGTGTGAGGCAAGAGGTTGTAGCCTTCTTACTGGAAAGGGGTGCAAAGCTCATCTTGTGCCTCTACTGGAACACTTTGTAATTTGCTTCTGAGACTCTATATTCTAATTCTTGGGAGCAGACGCGTAACTAGGGTGGAGTGCGTGGTTCAGCTGAACCAGACGCCCACCACTGCAGGGGTGCCACGGCAAAGCCGTGGTGCCGGCACCAGACTCGAGTCCGACTCGAGATACTCGAGTCCGACTCAAGGCGGGGACATTGAAGGAGGGGGCGGGGACATTGAAGGAGCGGGGCCAGGGCACATACACACACACTGTTTGTCTTCTTTTTCTTCTGCAGCTGCGTGCGTGACTGTGAAGTGACGGACTCCTTTTCCCTGCGCACCGTCACTTCACAGCACATCACTTCCTATGCGCCTGCCGCGCTGCCGGCTGCAGCGTGGCCGGCACTTTTAACTGGAGCGGCGCTTTGAATAGAGCGGAGAGGAGCCTGGAGATAAGCCGCTGGGGAGGGGTGCCCAGTGCAGGGATCCCACCGGGTCGCCCCCCTCCCAGAGCACGGCACCCACCCACAGAGCGTGGCGCCCCACCACCAGAGCGCCGAGGTTTACTTGTAGGGGCGCCATTCCCCCCCCGAACCGGGCGCCAACTGCCCAAGTTACGCCTCTGCTTGGGAGCCATCTTGGCAGAAACCCTAGGTTTTCAACCCATTTCTCAGCGTCAGGAATGTGGACATGTGCGGCTTTCCAACCGTATGCAGTAAGTCAGGGTCTCTGCTACTGAGCTACAGCCCCTCTCTTGAAGTGGGTGCCATAGTTCAAGCATAGACCCCACAGGGGGTTGAAAACGCTGCACTGATGCTTGCTGACAACCTTCCAGCGTTGCTCCAAAGATGCTGACCAGCAGCCCAACGTGCTCCCTTGAGGCTCTGCAGGGCTGGTCCAGAGAGCAAAGGAAAAGCCAGGCCAGGGTCACCATGGTCAGGTGGGCAACGTATGAGATGGGATTTGGCACAGGCCAAGCTCAGTCTGCATCAGGCTGTTTTTTGTTTCTTCTCAAAGGAGCACAGAAGGGCACAACCAAACCATGCGGGGTGTGTGTGTGTTAATACTTCCCATTCCACATCAGTCCAATCAAGATCACACACACCCATATTATTTCCACTGAAGTCATGGAGCCTTAGAATACTAAAGGACCATAGACGTCATCTTGTCCAAACCTCTGCTCAGTGCAGACAAGTGCGACAGCATGCCTGACTGGTGCCTTGGAGAGCCCAGGGGAGAATAGTTTACTTTTACTATTACTTCACGTGATGTGGACTTTAGGACTCTGCTAATGCAGCCCACAATTACATTTGTTTTTTTGTTTCTTTGCGGCCACATCGCACTGCTGCCTCATTTCCGCTTATGATCCACTCACCCCTGGCGTCTTTTTAAACAGCTTGCTCCCAAGCCAGGTTTCCGCCATCCTGTCCTTCTTCCTCTGATTGCTTTGTACCTACTTGCAGGACGTCCCATTTGTCTCCCTTGCCTTGAACTGCATCTGGTTGGTGTCAGCCCAACGATGAAGCCTGTCCACATCATTTTTAATACTATTCGCTCACCCAGGTTGAGAGCTACACTCAGCTGTGTGTCATCATCTGGCCAAGTTGATCAGCTTCCCCCCTACCGCTTCATCCAGGTGATTTATTAAACACTTGAGTAGCACAGAGCCAAGAAAGGGTCCTATGGAACTCCACTCCACATGGAACCATTGAGCACAAGTACCATCCAGCCGCCCACATTTTACCCTGTTCTCCACAAGGATATCATGGGAGATTTTGTCAAGTGCTTTATTGAAATCTAGCTATACTATGTCAATGCTGTTCCCAGGGTCAACCAGACTAATTGGAGTCGCTCTATCAAAGGAGATGAGATTAGTCTGGCATAACTTGTTCTTGAAAAACCCCTGCTTGGTACTACAAATCACACCAGAACAAAGCTTTCTCATATTCCAGGCAGTCAAAGAGGGCACAGAAGCAGGACAAAGATCTGTTCTAGAGCAGAGCGCAGGGACTTCTCCTAGTCCCAGCTGAAATACTAATGCAGAAGCAGGAGCACTCAGGGGCTTCCATTCAAACGTCTTCCAAAAGGGCTTCCACCAAGAAGAATCATTGCGCTCAATACAGGAAACTGAGAAATATGCCTCGAGTAATCCGTTAATGTCTAGGCCAGTGGTTCTCAAGCGTTTCAGTCTCTGCAGCCCTTTACACTCCTAAACAGAGTTTTGGGGAGCCCCGCAGGCAGATGTGTGGAGTCTCAGGGTTCCCCGCATGCTGCATGGAGCGGTGCAGCACTGAGCAGATGGCAGCCGCTTTGGGAGTGTTTGTGGAGCCCCTGAAGGGGTCTCAGGGAGCCCCAGGACTCCCAGCAGCACACCTTGAGAAACGCTGGTTTAGGTCATTATCTTTCTCAATCCGTCACCTAGGAGAAACTGCCCAATCCGATCCAAAACACCGCGCTGGCAGAACACGGATTCCACCAGCGGAAGCGTCAGGAGGATCCAGGTGGAAGTGCTCTCTCGGAGGCATTTGGTGGGGCCACTGTGAGATACAGGAAGCTGGACTAGATGGGCCTTTGGCCTGATCCAGCAAGGCTCTTCTGATGTTCTTATGTAAGTGCCTAGATCTGGCATGCGTCGTGTGATACTGTGCTTCCGAATACCACCAGCGAGCTCCCCATGTCCGCCAGTGCAGTCACTGGAGGCTGTGCTCACTCGCCGGCGGCGAAGACACTGCCTGCTGGCGCCAGGTACGGCAGCAGTGAGGGAGGATGGTGGAAAGGAATGGGAGGAATGGTAATTTCTGAGTGGGGAGGGGAGGAAGGTGGAATGGGAGCAGCAGGAGATGGGATCGGACGGTGGCTCTTGCGTACGGCCATACCCTATCCCCCTTCCCTCTCCTTTTCCTTTTCCAAAATCCTTTCCTTGGTTCTGCACCAGGGAAATAGTTGGGGACCCATAGGGAAAGTGGAGGCTTTCACCAGGGTAAGGGAATGAGCGTTCCCTTACTCTGAGGAGACCTCTGCAACTGCTCCCCCCTCCCACCATTGGATGCATCATGATGACTTCCTAACAGGCCTCCCTTAACATAATACAGACTCAGGGCCCAATCCCATGGGTTTCCCCGCCATAGCATGCAGCCGCTCCAAAACATGCTGTGCTGAATGCTATGGTGGGGGCAGGGGGATCAGAAGGCTTTGGAGAGGTAAGGGAAGTCCGAGGAGAGAACAGGGGGGTGTCAGGACAGGAGGCAAGGAAGGGGATAGCATCTGGTGCAAGTTGCCTGAACCGAGTGCCAACCCCTCCTGCCTCTGCCCTCTCCCGTTCCACATACTCTTCTTGCTTCTTGGAGTGGTGAAGAGTCTTCTACATTGAGGGCCCCAACCTGATCAAATGAAGGGCCAATGTGTTCTGTGTGCATGCATGCGTGTGTGTGTGTGTGTGTGTGTGTGTGTGTGTGTGTGTGTGTGTGTGTGTGTGTGTGTGTGTGTGTGTGTGTTGCTGCTGGAGTGGTGAGTGGGAGGCAGTATCAGGGAGACCTGGCCTGGGTGAAAGAAGGAGTTCGGGGAGGGGGGGGCTGCAGAGCGGGCAACCAAAGGAGGACCTAGCCAAGGCAGGGAGAGGAGCTGGCGGAAAACCTCACGGCGGATCCAAGAACAGCCTGACATGAGAAGCTGACTGCCAGTGCCATCGAGGTTGACAGGAACCAAGTACACAGAAAGGGAGAAGGGCTTTTCCGTTGAGGGCCACTCAGGAGGCCGTGGGGCAAACAACCCACTTGGGGCTGGAAGCAGCTCTCCATTCAGTCCTCAATCAAAGTGAGCTTCCATGGATCTGCTTGGTAGCAAGTGTGCAAACATAGCCTGGATGCTGCCGGAGCCTGGATGCTGCCGGACCCACCGCTGGTTTTTCTTGCACCCGGTCATCAGCCTGGCTTCCTCGCTGCTTCATGCTGTGAATGGCGGAATGCAAGACAGGGGGGAATGAATCACCCGAAACTGCCGCAGCAGGACAAAGCCTCCGCTCCTCACTTCTGGCCTTACCCTCCGGGAGCTAGTCCTTGGCCTCAGACGTTCCTTCTTCATCATGATATTCCTCCAAGAGACTGTCCTCCCAGAAGCACCACCACTGTGGTGGTGGGGGTGGGGGTGGTGTGTGTGTGTGTGTGTGTGTGTGTGTCTGTGTGTTGGACAGAGTTGCCTAAAGAAAGTAGATTAAGACCAATTGAAAACAAAGCACAGACATACATAAGTAAACAAATATCTGACAGCAAAATCCTATACAATATGAGTTTACTCAGAAGTAAGTTCCATTGTGTTCAATTGGACTTACTCCTTGGTAAGCAGTCCTGCAGTCCTTGTGAGGAGCAAACTTTATGTTTTGGTGCAGAATGAAATCTCATCGGATAAATGGGGGTTGCAATGTCTGCTGGGGAACTGCTAGAGGGACGCTCGCAGACCCCTAGATCATACACATGGATTCTTCCCAGAAATCCACAGGTTAGTGGGGATCAGACAGGCTCTAGAATCAGCAGAAGAGGGATAGAGAGATCCTAGAGGGGGGGGCGATGGAAGAACTGGCAGCTGAGGAACAGGGATGTGGCTGTGGCGTGGCTTGCCGCACTATGGGAGCAACTAAAACATGCTATATGCTCCCTAACGGGTGGGAGCCCAGCACTTAACGGCCCTCAAGCAGGGCCCACATGTCTCTGGAGGGCATAAGGTCCTGCTTCTTATCTACGTTTTCTCCGAGGGCTTCATGAGAAGAAATGTACCCAAGTGGGACTGGAGGAGAATCTCAGAGCTCCTGCCCAACACGGAAAAAAAAATAGATTTAGCCAAAAAAAGGAAAAGACAAAAAAGTTGGAAGGAGCGCACTGCACACCAGCCGCATGTTTCAAAAGAGGAAGATAGAGGGAGATGGGCTAGAAGCCACACACGTCCCATCAAAAACAAGTCATGCCAGCCTTGCCCATTTCACCGTTGCCATTAAAGGCAATGGAAATCTTCGTCCTGGTTCTGTGCCCTCTTTGATTTCCTGGAAGATGAGAAAGCTTTGTTCTGGTGTGATTTCTAGGAGCCAGCAGGGGTTCGTCAAGAACAAGTTGTTCCAGACTAATCTCATCTCCTTTGACAGAGTGATTCCGATTAGTTTGGTTGACCCTGGGAACAGCATTGGCATAGTATAGGTAGATTTCAGCAAAGCATTTGACAAAATCTCCCGCAATATCCTTGTGGAGCACGGGGTAAAATGTGGGCTGCTAGATGGTACTTGCCTTTGCTGGGTTCAAAGCAGGTTGAACAAGCATTCTAAGGAGTGCTACTCAATGGTTCCATGTGGAGTGGAGTTCCACAGGGCCCTGTCTTGGCTCTGTGCTGCTCAAGTTTTTAATAAATCACCTGGATGAAGGCGTGGGGGGATGCTGATCAAATTGGCAGATGACACACAGCTGAGTGTAGCTCTCAACCTGGGCGAGCAAATAGTATTAAAAATGATCTGGATAGCCTTCATCGTTGGGCCGACGCCAACCAGATGCAGTTCAAGGGAGACAAATGGAGCATCTTGCAAGTAGGTACAAAGCAAAAAGGGAAGAGGCAGGCTCCCAGACCTCTGGCAGCATCGAGGCAGACGACTGTGGGGCAACCAGACTGCAGGCCCAGGGGTGCTCCCAGGAAGGTAGGTGGTAGTGGACATTCCTGGGGAGACAAAAAACACGGGGGTGTTCCATAGCAGCTGCTGTGTGGTAGCAATTGCCATTGAAGAAATGCCAGTGTGCCGGTTGCAAAGGCCTGCAGGGAGAGAAATAAAACACAGCTGAGAGGTGTGACACACATAGCATGGTCTGCGCTCCTTCCCTGGGTGTAAGGTGAGCATGATCCTGTAAGGGAAAAGGGTCAAAGAGAGAGAGAACAACACAACGTGTGGGTCACAACCATGGCAAACCTAGCAATACTGACCTGTCAGTAGAACCTGTGGAGAAAAGGGAGGGGGGAACAGCTGGTGCCTACATAAGGCTAACAGTTCCACACTTGTGGCATTGTCTGCTCACATGACTACAGGCAGCAATCAGACACAACAGTGGTCAAGAGGCATGTATCCTATATATCATAGCAGGCAAAGCAGGCAGCTATGAGACAAGACATTGGTAAAGAGACATATCATGGCAGGCATTGCAGGCAGCTATGAGACAAGACATTGGTAAAGAGGCATATCATGGCAGGCATTGCAGGCAGCTATGAGACAAGACATTGGTAAAGAGGCATTTCAGAGAAGGCATTGCACGCAGCTATGAGACAAGACATTGGTAAAGAGGCATGTATCCTACCTATATTTCTATATGCAAAGAGGCAGAATTCAGACCACATGTCAGCACGTACACTGCTCTTACCTGCACTTACCTGCTGGTGTTGTTGCCTGTGGGGGGGAGAGAGGGGCTGGGAGAAAGACAGGGGTTAGCAAACACTTGCATGGAGACAGCTGCCCAGGCACAGCTGTAAACAGTTTGGCCACAGCCAGAACAGCCCTCTCTGCCCTAGAGGGGGGCAGAGAGGAGAGGAGAAGAGAAGAGAGAAGTGAGGTGTTTGTGAATTTTGTCCTCCACCGACAAAGTCCCACTTTGTGGCTGCTGGGGGACAGGACCCCACGCCACGAGCTCAGAGAGAGAAAGAGAGAGTGGAGGGCTGGGGCTGGGCTTTTGTGGGAAAGAGGCTGGGTGGGGCTGGGTGCTGATAGGATAACTATTTGGGTCCGTGTCCAGAGTTAGGCCACAACTGTTCCGTCCTAACTCAGGCCCAACTCGGGCCCAGGGTGTTAGAACTTTTCAGGAGAGGGCTGGTGTGGGTAAGGTAAAATGGCTCCTATGGGTCTCCTCACATTTGAGTCCACCCTTTTTGTTGACCCAAATTTTGTGCCTGAGTTGTGCTCGAGGGGGCGTGTCAGGGGGTCGCCAGTGTCTGGAACTGGAACAAATTCGTAACCGCCCCCGTCACTCCCCCGACACGCCACCAACACGCCCACTTTTAGGCCAAACGTAGGACGGAATAGCTCTTATGCCGAACTTAGGACTGAATTGGTCAACTTTCCTTAACCCGTCCTATGTCAGTCACAATTGCAGCACAAATTCGGCCTCTGAGGCACAATTCAGGCACAACTCGAGCCTAAGGCGCTTAGGCTGCAGTTGTTCCTGAATTGTGCCGCTGAGGCCTTAGGCTGGACTGGACTGTAAGAAGGGTGTGTGTGTGTGATTGTGAAGGGCTCTCACGTTGCTGGATAGGAAGTATTAAAGCCCCCCCCCCCTGATTTGGTTGTGCCCTTTGAGAAGACGTGAACTTTGAAGCTAAGTGAACTCTGAATGTAAGGTGCAGAGTCTGCAGGTATTGTCACAGCCTGGCAAATAGAATTAAAAATGATCTGGACAGGCTTCATCATTGGGCCGACACCAACCAGATTCATTTCAAGGGAGACAAATGGAACGTCTTGCAAGGAGGTACAAAGCAATCAGTGGAGGAAGGACAGGATGGCGGAAACCTAGCTTGGAAGCAAGCTGTTTAAAACGAAGCCAGGTGTGTGACAGCCCATTCCAACCCAACTCCTCTCCAAGTCAGGCATAAGTGTGGCCTAAGTGCAGCCTAAGTTAGGCAGAAGTTATGCCTGAGGTAGGTCAGAGTTATGCCTGAGGTAGGCAGGCTGCAGTTTCTGTGGCCCAGCACCACCCCAGGATCCAGGCAACACTTACCTCCCAAGCAGGCAGGCTCTTCTCCAGGCTCCGTGTCTGGCTCAGGCATGTGCAGGCCTCTGTCTGCATGTGTCAGCGTCCATCCATGGCAGCTGCCACAGGGTCTGTTGCAGCCCGGTTGCAAAGGGGCTGACCGCAGGCAGGGGGGTTGTGCCAGTCATGTGGTGGGCGCAGGGCAGGTGACAGGTGAGCAAGGTGCCTGAGCCCAGCCGCCACAGGGCACCCTGTGCATCAGCCACCTGCTGCAGGGGAGAGTGGCCGTCCCCTCCCTCCTGCAGAAGGCGATGCCACCCCCAAGCCACGTTGAGGCTGCACTGGGGGGTGAGCGGGGGAGGGAAGGGAAGGGAAGGAGGGGGGTGGGAACGTCACACACAAGGGGGGTCTCAGGAGGACTGGAACTGCCTCTGACATGACTCGCCCGTGCGCTGCCTGAAGCCCTGGGCCTCCAAGGCCGGGGCAATGCCCACAAAGAAGGCATCCCGGCGTGCCTGCTGCTCTGTGCCCCGGCCAAGGCCAAGAGATGCCTTGGGCTTGTCTGCTGCGAGCGTGAAGGGCTCACACAGCCCATCACACCCCCAGATGGGGCGACGACGGCGCCTTGCGGCAGGCGCTCTGGCAGGGTGGGGGGTGGCTAGCAGCCATCATCAGGGAGTAGGAGGGGAGGCAGACACACAGGCAGGCAGACAGGGGGTGCTGGGGAGGGGCATGGGTGGGTCAGAGACAGACAGACAGACAACAAGGCTGGTGGGAGACAGATTCCGAAAGAGGGGTCTGCAGAGACCGGTAGGGACACAGGGGGCGCTCCGCCGATGAAGGTGATGCATAAACAGGCGCCTCTTATGCAGACAGACTTTGGGCGGAAGTGGCTGCATTACAGACGGACCTTCGACGGAGGCGCCTGCATTACGGGTGGACGCCGTGGCTGTCACTGTTTGCCTGCCTGAGAGGCCCCCCCCGACTCTCCCCTCCCCTCTGTGCCATGGGGGTCTGGCAGCGCCCCTGCTGGGTTCCCCCAGGGAAGGCCGTGGTAGTCCCTGGATGGGACTCATGTAGGAGCTTCAGTGCTGGGGGCTGTCTGTGTGTGTGGGGCAATGCTTGTGTAAACACTGGGCACATATGTTTCACTGCGGCTCTGCCCAAGGGGCATCTTTATTGTTCTGGAACGTTAGCAGAGATGGCCAGGCGAGGCTGCCAGGGGTAGTCACAGCAGCCAATCTGAAAGCAGCAGCAGACCTGCTCCATGGACCTGGAGATGCAGGCTCTTCCCCTGTGGAACCACAGCCTGCTCCATAGAAAGGGGAGGGGCAGCAAGAAGACAGCCAGGGAGGTGGAGCAGCAGCAGCAGCAGCGGAGGGTTGTAGGGCTGGCTCCCTGACCTCTGGCAGCATCGAGGCAGACGACTGTGGGGCAACCAGACTGCAGGCCCAGGGGTGCTCCCAGGAAGGTAGGTGGTAGCGGACGTTCCAGGGGAGACAAAAAACAAGCGGGAGTTACATGTCAGCTGGTATGTGGAAGCAGTAGCCATTGACGACAAGCCAGTGTGTCAGTTGCAAAAGCCTGCAGGGAGAGAAATAAAACACAGCTGATAGGTGTGACACACATAACATGGTCTGAGCTGTTTACCTGGGTGTAAGGAGAGCATGATCCTGTAAGGGGAAAGGGTCAAAGAGAGAGACAACAACACAACTTGGGGGTCACAACCATGACAAACCTAGCAATACTGACCTGTCAGTAGACCCTGTGGAGAAAAGGGGGGGGGGAACAGCTGGTGTCTACATAAGGCTAACAGTTCCACACTTGTGGCATTGTCTGCTCACATGACTACAGGCAGCAATCAGACACAACAGTGGTAAAGAGGCATGTATCCTATATATCATAGCAGGCAAAGCAGGCAGCTATGAGACAACACATTGGTAGAGAGACACATCATGGCAGGCTATGCAGGCAGCTATGACACAACACATTGGTAGAGAGGCATGTCATGGCAGGCTATGCAGACAGCTATGAGACAACACATTGGTAAAGAGGCATGTATCCTTCCTATATTTCTAAATGCAAAGAGGCAGCAGTCAGACCACGTCAGCACAAACCCTGCTCTTACCTGCTGGTGTTGTTGCCTGGGGGGGGGGGGAAGAGGGGCTGGGAGAAAGGCATGGGTTAGCAAATGCATGGAGGCAGCTGCCCAGGCACAGCTGTAAATAGGTTGGCCACAGCCAGAACAGCCCTCTCTGCCCTAGAGGGAGGCGGAGAGGAGAAGAGAGAAGTGGGGTGTTTGTGAATTTTGCCCTCCACCGACACAGTCCCACTTTGTGGCTGTGGGGGACAGAACCCCACGCCACGTGCTCAGAGAGAGAGAGAGTGACTGGAGGTCTGGGGCTAGGCTTTTGTGGGAAAGAGGCTGGGTGGGGCTGGGTGCTGATAGGCTCCCTATCTTAGGCATAACTCTGTAGGTTTCCAGACCTAGCAGGCCCAACTCCGTCCTAACTCTGACCTAACTCAGGAGTAGGGTGTTAGAAATTTTCAGGAGAGGGCTGGCTTGGGTAAGGTAAAATGGCTCCTATGGGTGTCCTCGAATTTGGGTCCACCTTTTTGGTCGACCTAAATTTTGTGTCAGCATTTGTGTTGGAGGGGGCGTGTCTGTGCTTGCCAGGGTCTGGAATCCAACGTTAATTGGTTGCCGCCCCCGTTACACCCACGGTCCGCCCATGTTCCGCCCACTTTTAGGTCAACTTTAGGTCTGACTTGTGCTGCTTAGCCCTTGGGTTGGAATGGGCTGTTCTTAGTCCGTCGGTCGTAACTTTGACCTAACTTTGCCCTAAATGGTTGCGTTCCAGACCTAAGTTTGACCTAAACGACTTAGGCTGACTTTAGTTCTGACTTGGGCTGCTTAGCACTTGGGTTGGAATGGGCTGTAAGATATTTACATCAATTTTAGCGGAGAGAATGAATAAGACGTTGCAAAAATTTATACATGAAGATCAATGTGGTTTTCTACCCAAAAGACATTTGAGGGAGAATGTAAGAATTGTTCTAGATATGTTGGAACATTTTGATAAACGTATAGATAAACAATTAGCATTAATATTTATAGATGCTGAAAAAGCTTTTGATAATTTGAACTGGTCTTTTTTATTAGAAGTTTTACAAGAAATGGACTTCGGGGAAAACTTCAATAAATGGATAAAATCAATTTATGTGACACAAACTGCAAGGGTGAATGGTGAGCTGACTAAGAATGGTGAGCTGACTAAGAAATTCAAAAAGGTACGCGACAAGGATGTCCGTTATCACCATTGCTGTTTATATTGGTGTTAGAAGTTTTGAATAGAAATATTAGACAAGATGAAAGAATACATGGTGTAAAGATTAAGAAAGAAACATTCAAGTTAAGAGCCTTTGCGGACGACTTGGTACTAATGCTGGAAAATCCGTTAAAAGATATAGAGTTGTTGATGAGTAAATTAAAAGAATTTGGATCTCTTGCAGGATTTAAAGTTAATAAACAGAAGACAAAAATAGTGACTAAAAATATGAAGATTCAAGACCAACTGAAACTGATGAATAAAACAGGATTTAAGGTGGAAAAAAAAGTTAAATATCTCGGAATTGTATTGACGAGTATGAATTGTACATTATTTCAAAATAATTATGTTAAAGTATGGAATGAAATTAAGAAAGATCTGTTAAGATGGGAAAGATTGAAATTGTCTTTACTAGGAAGGATATCGGTGATTAAGATGAATGTATTGCCAAAAATGATGTTCTTATTTCAGACGATACCAGTGATTATATCTGATGCACCATTTAAAGAATGGCAGAAAGACATTTCTAAATTTATCTGGCAAGGGAAAAAACCAAGGGTGAAATATAAGATCCTTCAAGATGCAAAGGAGAGAGGAGGATTAGGACTACCGGATCTGAAAGTATATTATGCAGCATGTTGTTTTGTGTGGTTGAAAGAGTGGGTGTATTTACAAAATAGAAGATTATTGGAGTTAGAAGGCTCTGACTTGAGATTTGGTTGGCATGGGTATTTGTGGTATGATAAAGTGAAAGCAAATTTAGAATTTAAAAATCATTATGTTAGACATGCATTATGGAGAATTGGGAATAGATATAAAATGAGGTTTTATGAGAAAGTACCATTATGGGTTGCACCATATGAAGCACACTTTGGTGGAAGTAGCGTGCCAAAAGAGAAAGGACTACTACACAGAAATTTATTAATTTTTTCACAAGGAGACTGTACAATGAAGTCAAGAGAAAAACTAATGGAAGAAGACTTTAATTGCCAATGGTTTGTATATGCTCAAATTTTGGAGAGATTTAAAGTGGACAAGAAGGCATATGGATTTGTAGAAGAAGAATCAATATTGGAGGTACAATTAAAATCTGAAGACCAGATAATTTCAAAAATGTATAAATTGCTTTTGAAGTTTGAGACAGAAGAAGAACAACAGGTTAAAGAATGTACGATTCATTGGGCGAAAAATGTAGGTCATGTTATTTTAATGGACCAATGGGAACAACTATGGTTAAAACAGTTGAAATTTACGTTAAATGTTAATATTAAAGAAAATATGTATAAAATGATGTATAGATGGTATATAACCCCAAGCAAATTAGCAAAAAATGTATGAGAAGGTGAAGAATAGATGTTGGAAATGTAAAAAGCAAGAAGTAACTTTTTACCATATGTGGTGGACATGCCCCCAAGCAAAGAAGTACTGAACTCAGATTCATAAACAGATTGAGTTGATTTTAAAGATTAAGGTTCAAATGAAACCGGAAACGTTCTTGTTGGGTATGTGGGAGGATCATGTAGGCGAAAAATTTCAAACTTTGTTTTTATATGTGATAGCTGCGGCAAGAATTTTATATGCACAATATTGGAAGAATTCGGAGATACCTTCGCTGGAAGATTGGTGGCTGAAAGTTTTGGATTACGCTGAAATGGATAAACTTACAATTTTAATTAAGGAAAAGTCAGTGAATAATTGAATTTTTTCGTGAATAATTGGAAACCATTTATCAACTTTTTAAGAGAGAGAGAGAGGAACGATGTGATGATATGCGGATTTAATGAATAGAATGTGGGTGTTATTTTGGCTTAGTTGGAAATTATATGTAGAAAATAGTGAATAGTATGCTAGTAGGATGTATTGCGTTGCGCTTGCTATAACTTTATGAAATATGTATTGTTTTTATGTTTTAATATATCAATAAAATATAAATATATAATAATAAAAAAGATGAAGCCTGTCCAGATCATCTTTAATACTATCTGCTCACCCAGGTTGAGAGCTACACTCAACTGTGTGTCATCTGCCAATTTGATCAGCACCACCCCACCCCTTTATCCAGGTGATTTATTAAAAACTTGAGCCGCACAGACCCAAGACAGGGCCCTGTGGAACTCCACTCCACATGGAACCATTGACAAACTTGTTCGCGATGAACCCCTGCTGGCTCCTAGAAATCACGCCAGAACTGCACATCAGCTGCATGTGTCGAAAGAGGAAGATAGAGGGAGATGGGCTAGAAGCCACACACGTCCCATCAAAAACAAGTCATGCCAGCCTTGCCCATTTCACAGTTGCCATTAATGGCAATGGAAATCATCGTCCTGGTTCTGTGCCCTCTTTGATTGCCTCGAAGATGAGAAAGCTTTGTTCTGGCGTGATTTCTAGGAGCCAGCAGAACTTCATCAAGAACAAGTTGTTCCAGACTAATCTCAGCTCCTTTAATAGAGCAATTCCAATTAGTCTGGTTGACCCTGGGAACAGCATTGGCATAGTATAGCTAGATTTCAGCAAAGACTTTGACAAAATTTCCCATCATATCCTTGTGGAGAACAGGGTAAAATGTGGGCTGCTAGATGGTACTTGCCTTTGCTGGGTTCAAAGCAGGTTGAACAAGCATTCCAAGGAGTGCTGCTCAATGGTTCCATGTGGAGTGGAGTTCCACAGGGTCCTGTCTTGGCCCTTTCTCACGTTTACCTGGATAAAGGGTGGGGGGGATGCTGATCAAACTGGCAGACGACACACAGTGCAGAGTGTAGCTCTCAACCTGGGTGAGCAAATAGTATCTGGACAGGTTTCATCATTGCGCTGAAGCCAACCAGATGCAGTTCAAGGGAGACAAATGGGAGTAGGTACAAAGCAATCAGAGGAAGGACAGGATGGCCCAAACCTGGCTTGGGAGCAAGCTGTTAAAAAAGACGCCAGGGGTGAGTGGATCATAAGCGGAAATGAGGCAGCAGTGCGATGTGGCTGCAAAGAAACAAATACCGAATGTAATTGTGGCCTGCTTTAGCAGAGTCCTAAAGTCCACATCACAAGAATAGTTTCGCTCTAATAGTCAGAGCAGGTACAGTTGGGCACCCTGTTTTAAGAAGGGCACTGAGAAGCTGGAGGGGGTTCGAAGGAGCAGACCCCTGTGATGAAGAAGAAGTGGAGAAAGTGGTCTTTGTGGCTCCTGAGTGGGCCACTCTCCCATGGGCTCTCCCTCATTGGGGTGCTCAGGCAGAGGCTGGAAAGGCACCAGTCAGGCATGCTGTTGCACTTGCCTGCAGTGAGCAGAGGGTTGGACTAGATGACCTCTATGGTTATTACAACCATAGTATTCTAAGGCTCCATGACTTCAGTGGAAATAATATGGGGTGTGTAATCTTGATTGGAATGATGTGGGATGGGAAGTATTAAACCCCCCCCCCCCCTAGTTTGGTTGTGCCCTTCTGTGCTCCTTTGAGAAGAAGCAAGAAACAGCCTGATGCAGAATGAGCCTTGTCTGTGCCAAATCCCATCTCATACGTTGCCCACCTGACCATGGTGACCCTGGCCTGGCTTTTCCTTTGCTCTCTGGACCAGCCCTGCAGAGCCTCAAGAGGAGCACATTGGGCTGCTGGTCAGCATCTTTGGAGCAACGCTGGAAGGTTGTCAGCAGACGTCAGTGCAGAGTATTCAACACCATCTAAGGTCTATGCTTGAACTATGGCGCCCACTGCAAGAGAGGGGCTGTAACTCAGTAGCAGAGATCCTGCCAGGCATGGTGTGGAGCCCAGCCAGGTTCTCTCTGTGGCATCATCTGCAGCAGGGACTGGGAAAGGCGCCTCTCTGCACAACCCCGGAAGCGCCTGCCAGTCAGTGCCGGGTGAATGATCCGTTCATCTCCATGGGATCCCGCTTCTGTAGGTCAGGGCGCGGTCACCGTGTGAGGCAGGAGGACCTTTGGGGTGAAGCTGGGTCTTTCTCGATGGTATACGGGTTCTGTGGAGGTGAGGGAGGCAGAGGGGGTTGCAGCCTTGCAGTTTAGGGGCAGATAGGAGGGGAGCCCAGTTCTCATTGCAATAGGAGCCCCTGCTTGCCCTGCTCGCTCTAACACCATCGTCTACAGGAAGATTCACAGCGTTTGCAGTTAGCTCTGCTCCTGCTGCTGCAGGTTTTATCTGCATTTGGAAAACCCTCCGTTCAGGATCTTTCTTTCTTTCTTTCTTTCTTTCTTTCTTTCTTTCTTTCTTTCTTTCTTTTCATTCCAGGAACGGAGAAGTACGGCTGTGCGTTTAAAGGTGTATGTAAAGAAATCAACAACTCTGAAAAAATTACTTCGTGTTGTAACACAAACTACTGCAACGGGATACCAACCAATACCTCTAACCCTTAAACCTCCACCACATCCAAATCAAGCCTCAGAGAAAGCCCTTGAGTCCTCCTCACTGTCATCTATCCCGACCTTGACATAACCAAATAGATATATTGTCTGGTCGTATTCGGCTGATAGAGAAGTGGGGATGAAACCTTCAATAAATCTGCATCTATAAACACTGTGTCCCATTTCTGTTTCATGCTTCTAGCAAGTACCTCTTTCCATTGTTTTTTGCATGTCATCTCAGGTAGGACCACAAAATTATCTCCCCAGAATCTTCAAGAGTGTACATGTTGTCAGGGCCTCAGAGAGGGGGGTTAAGGGGGTAATTTGTACCCGGGCCCAGGGTGAAAAATGGGTCAAAATGGGGGTCCTGGAGCAAAAAAAGGGAGGACCAGGAGCCAAATTCATATGTAGGGAAGGGGCCCCAAAGCAACTTTGTACCCCCTAATAAAATTCCTCTGAATGGCCCTGCATGTTGTAAAGCTACTCTTTGGGGTCATTAGTCAGAGTATATGAAGGACATGATCCACCCGTCCTTTGCACCAGAGAAATGCAAGGCTTCAAGAAGCGTCCCCTGGGATATTCATGGGTAATGTTTACTTTGCCCCTTGCACTTTTTGGGGAGATTTCAAGACGATCACTTTGCATTTTGGCAATATGCAAATTATTCATATAAATCTTAGGAATGAATTGGATAATGGAAGGGTGATTGGCAGAGGTGTCATCAGGGGGTGGAAGGCCCCGGGCTACAGGGGTGCCTGTCACCCAGTGGCTTTTAAAATTACAATGTTCCAAAAAGACTTTGAACTTCTGAGCTGAATTTGTGAGCTGGACTGTGTTATGACACACGCGAAGGTCATGCCGCGTTTGTATTCCTGCACCATGGACCAGGCTGTAACAGATTTACTCCAGAAGGCCAAGGGAAGCCAGGAGGAGAAGGATCTGATCAGCATTCAGCACTTCAACATGACATGAATCAGGTAGCCACAGAGACACATTCCAATCTCCCCCTCTCCTCCAAAGACTTGCTAAGTACCCAGTCTACCAGTATGCAGGATCCCCACTGTTACGCTAATATGTTCCTCCTGGAACACCTGAGATGACTCAACCCAGCCTCTGCTTTATCTCAATTAATGGCTGGACCATAAACCCTCATCACCCTCTTCCCTGTCACATGGTTTACCCAGAGGTGCACTGAGATGTCCCTTCTAGGAACTCTCTTTCCTGTTTTTCTGTGTACCTGGAGATCCTCCTTAGACATGTGCTCAGCTTCCTATAAAAGGTCGAGACAGCCTGTAATCTTTTCTCTTCCTCCTCTGCTTTGGACTGGTACTGGTGAGCTCTCCCCAGAGGCGTTCTAATATGGGGGGGGAGCAGGTGTGCTCCAACCCAGGCGCTGAGTGGGCGCGGGGCGCGGCAGCCGGGCTCGGGGCTGCGGAGAGCGGAGCCTCCGGAGGCCGGGGAGAAGCCCTCCTCAAAGCGACCGCGGAGGGCTTTCTGAGAGCCGAACGCATCGCGCCGGCTAGTATAGGGTTTGCGCATGCGCATGCGCAAACCCTATACTAGCCGGTGCGACGCGTTCGGCTCTCTCAGAAAGCTCTCGACCGCCGAACTAGGCGGTCGCTTTGAGGAGGGCTTCTCCCCGGTCTCTGGAGCGGAGTCTCCGGAGGCCGGGGAAGCGCCGAGTGGGCGCTCAGCCCTGAGTCCGGGTCCTTGGGAGGGCGCACCACCCCCGCCCCCCAGGTGCCGGGAGGGCTGGGAATGCCACTTGCTCTCCCTCTCGCTATCTTGTTCCCCTTCCCCCCCTTTGCCCTCTCCATCTCTCTTGCAACCCCTCCCTTCTCTTTGCATTACCCCTCAGTTAGTCTCTGATTTGGTTCCTGAACCCAGCTTGTTCAGAACCTTGGAATCATTTTATTTCTCCCCCTTCTGCTTATACCCCCCCACTCTGACTTGACTTCATTCTCAGTCATTCTACAGACTGCTAGTCTGACCAGTTCAGACCCAATTTCTTTCTTCCTCCTTTTTCATTCACTGTTATGCCAGAACTACAGCATTTGCAGCAGCCAAGGCGAACTATCCAGGAAAAGGGTGACTATTACCCCCAACGCTTCAAAGGGAATCCTGCTAATGCGAAAGTCTCTGTCTTTTCCATCTGAATTCCTAGATCTGTATGATGTGTGTGATTGTATTTTGTGTATGATTCTGCTTGAACTATTTAGTAAATACTGAAATTAACTACGTGTGTCTTCAATATTATTTAAAAGGAATTTCTGCAACAGCCCACCTCTGGTATACACAGGTAAAGATCTCAGAACATGCCAAATTGCCATATTCCCCTAGCTACAAAAGCATTTTGGCTAACATGCCCATGAAAATTGGTGGTGTGGGGGCAACCGTGGCAGCTAAACCAGCATTTTTGCCGCCACTGCAGGTCCCAGGAGCACCCCGCTCGGCCAGCCCGTGCCAAAAATGTCCTTTAACAGGCTGATAAACACCCGAGGGGAATTTTTTTGGTTGCGGGGGTGGGGCTTGTGACATCTCTTCCCCTGGGGCGGGGCTTGTGATGTTACGTGGGAGTGCACGGCGAGCGCCCCCCTGTGGGATTGTAGCTATGCCCCTGGAGATTGGTTGGCTATGAGCTCTGGCCTCCTATTTGCCCTGGATTACGTCCTCCCCATTTCCTCTCAGTCATGGAGGGAAATAGACACTGTTCCCATTCGCAATCACTGACTCTTCCCCTCACATGATCCACAGAGAAGTGAACCAGAGCACAACCCTGTCCATGCCTACCAGAAGTAAGTAGTCCCAATGTGTTCCATGGGGCTTACTCCTCCCAGGAAAGTTCTTTTCCCTCTCACACAACACCAGAACTGGGGACATCCACTAAAATTGAGTGACCCGAGAGTTAGAAAACATTTCTTTACCCAGCGTGTAATTAATCTATGGAACTCCTTGCCACAGGTTGTGGTGATGGCACCTGGCTTAGATGCCTTTAAAAGGGGATTGGACAGATTAGTGGAGGTATATGCAACCTCCTGGTTTTAGTGGTAGGCTATCTCTGAATGCCAGATGCCA
Source organism: Plestiodon gilberti rubricaudatus (assembly GCA_026170595.1). Taxonomy (NCBI): domain Eukaryota; kingdom Metazoa; phylum Chordata; class Lepidosauria; order Squamata; family Scincidae; genus Plestiodon; species Plestiodon gilberti. The sequence continues at coordinate 250,808,872 of JANXHW010000002.1, forward strand.
GGAAGAGGCAACAGGATAAGAGTATCTTCTTATCAGAAGTATTATTCTTTTCCCTCAGTAACTCTGAGCATGCGCGCGCGTGCGCAGTGTCCCCTGCCGGCTCTCCCGATTGGGGGGCGGTCGGACTCGCGTCTCCGAGTCCGATGGACTCGGAGACGCGAGTCCGACTTGGAGGCGAGTCTCGGGCGGGGCGCCGGGTGGGGCGCCCTTCGGGCAATGGCGCCCGGAGAGGGTGCTCCGCTCGCTCCGCCCTAGATCCGCCACTGGGATTGGATAGATTCATGGAGGAAAAGACCATCACAGTTTACAAACCATGATGGGATTATGCAACCTCCTGGTTGTAGGAGTAGGTTTTCTTAGAGCCAGATGCAAGGGAGCGGCGACAGGTTACAGGTATCTTGTTGGCTGTGTGCTCTCGGAGGCATCTGGTGGGGCCACTGTGAGATACAGGAAGCTGGACTAGATGAGCCTTTGGTCTGATCCAGCAAGGATCTTCTTATGTTCTTATGTTCTTAAGTAAGTCCCACTGCGCTCAGTGGGACTTACTCCCAGGTAAGTGTGCATAAGAACATAAGAAGAGCCCTGCTGGATCAGGCCAAAGGCCCGTCTAGTCCAGCTTCCTGTATCTCACTCACCCTCCTGCCTGCCTCCTCCCTCGCAGCATTCTATGGGCCGGCCAGAGACCAGGCAGCGACAAAGAGGAACGTCAAGCACTTTTTAACTTACCTACTCCACTGTGCCATGGTCCCCAGTGGGCCTACTCAGATATGTGCCAGCTTTGGGGTTCGTGGAAATCTGAGTTTGTCGGGGGGGGGGGGTGTCGTGCTGAGGCCGGGTTGGGCACATAGGATATTGGCAGTGCTGTTTCCACCAATATCCACCCCAGCCCACCCTCAACACACCCCCAGCCAGCCCCGATCCCCACCCCAATTCTTCCTCAGTTTGCCCCCCGCCTATTCACCTGCTGTGGCAGGGGCTGCACGCTCCGTTGACACGTAGCCTAGGTTGGCAGCCATTTGCACTGATGGCCCAGGCCTGCGAGCCATTGCAGCAGCTGCTGCGCCAGTTAGTAGCCCGGGCCGTGTGCTGGTGCAAAGCAGCTTCCGTCAGTTCAGGGCCCGGATATGATTGGGTCATTGGTGTGGAGGAAGATTGAGCCCACCACCTCTCTCTCTCTCTCTCTCTCTCTCTCTCTCTCTCTCTCTCTCTCTCTCTCTGAGGATTCTAAATATCACCACACATGTCATGTGGCAAAGCAAAGCCCATCCCCATGGAACCAGGGAAAGAAGAAAATTGTAACATGTAGAAGCATGCAATAGAATTCGGACACAGAGTTTCTGGATGCAGCTTTATTGAAATTCCATCCCCCTCACACATACTTCTGCATCACCCCAGGAGGACTAAATAAATCAGACAATATATCTGGTGGGTTATGTTAGCGGGACAAGATGACAATCAGGATTCAAGGGCTTTCTGTGGGGCTGGGGAGTTGGTGGTTGGAGAATTGGAGGCTTTGCTTAGTGGTATCTTGTTGCAGAAACCTTTGTTGCTGCAACACGTCATAGTTGCCTCCTTACTACGACGTCTCTTTCTGAAATAATCACAAAGTCTTTTCTGCATACATTGAGAGAATCCATTTCCTGGAATGGAAGAAAAGAAGACAAGAATGTAAGCATAACGTCTTTCATTTTGAAAGGGAAGAGCTGTCAAGGATTATTGCACTGGGAGAGCAGCACGTATTCTATGCTATGCAGGAAGCAACGTCTACAGCAGGAGTTGAAGAAAGGCAGATTAGTGGTCCACTGATGGTTCACTTGCTCGCTTTTGGCACAACTATCATCTGTTAATTTGCAGGATTCTTTGCAAACACAGGTTGTGGTCCGCCAGTGGACCTCTGCCCCCTTTGGGATGGCGCACCAAGTGTCTTCTAGTCCCCACCAGGATGCCAAGAATGCTGGATTAGGTGGACTTTGGCCTGGTCTGGCAAACAAACATTTCATATCCTTAAGTAGAGTCCTGCTCAGAATCAATTGATGGAAATTACAGCCCAATCCTAACTAAACCACCACCACCCCGAAGATGGAGCCGTGCCAACAGAGCATGCACTGCAACCTGCTTGGGGGCAGCCTCAGAGAACTCCTCAAAGTAGGGGAATATTTGTTCCCTTACCCTGGGGCAAGACTCCGCTGCCCCAATAGGTCTCCTTGAATCTGTACCAGGCATTTTTCTGGCACAAAACCAAGGAGAGTTAGGGAGAGTGAAGGGGAGAGGAATCGGGATAGGATCCCATTCTGGTGCCACCAGGATCCACCTCCTCCCTCCCCTGTTCCACCTGCAGACACTCTCTCATTCCTCCACCCCATTCCTCCCACTTCCCTCCCTCATGTCAGTTTACTTGCAGACCTGCACGTAGCCAGCTTTGGCAGTGGTCCTCGGACTCCACCATTGTGCATTCTGCCATATAACCATTTACAACAAGGGAACCAGTTCCTGGCTGGCTGGCTGGCTGGCTGGCTGGCTGGCTGGCTGGCTGGTTGGTTGGTTGGTTGGTTGGTTGGTTGGTTGGTTGGTTGGTTGGTTGGTTGGTTGAACAGAAAGATACCTCATTTTTGCCGAGTAAGGTCACACCAAGGTGGTGTAAAGCAATACAAACAATTTATCTGTCAAAATGTGAGCATAAAGGCTGTAGTTTTTCCCCAGGGTCCTGGGGAAAAACAGAGGGAATCTCAAAGTGCTGAAAATATTTTATTTTTGACAAACACTACCATCTACTCAACAGTCTGGGTAGATGTTCCCTCAGCTAACTCTCATGCTACCAAAAGCATCCTCATTAGAAACCCAAACACAATCACGTAGTAGGTGTGACATCTGTTTCCAGCGCTAATCTCTTTTCACAGGCCAGCAGTGAAAGCGCCCATAAGCTGTCGATCAGGGTGAGCTCTTGAATTGTTTCACTCTAATAGCCAACCCTCTGCTCACTGCAGGCAAGTGCAACAGCATGCCTTACAGGTGGATTTCCAGCCTCTGCCTGAACACCCCCAATGAGGGAGAGCCGACGAGAGAGTGGCCCACTCAGCAGCCACAAAGACCACTTTCTCCCCTTCTTCTGTCAGACAGCCCCACACCATCACAGGGGCCTGCTCCTTCGAACCCCCTCCAGCTTCTCAGTGCCCTTCTTAAAACGTGCTACCCAACTGTACCTGCTCTGACTAGTAGAGCGAATCTATTCATGTGATGTGGACTTTAGGACTCTGCTAAAGCAGCCCACAATTGCACTCGGATTTTTGTTTCTTTGCAGCCACATCGCACTGCTGCCTCATGTCAGCTTATGATCCACTCACACCCCTGGCATCTTTTTAAACATCTTGCTCCCAAGCCAGGTTTGGGCCATCCTGTCCTTCTTCCTCTGATTTGTCTCCCTTGAACTGCATCTGGTTGGCGTCGGCCCAACGATGAAGCCTGTCCAGATACTATTTGCTCACCCAGGTTGAGAGCTACACTCTACACTGTGTGTCATCTGTCAGTTTGATCAGCATCCCCCCCACCCTTCATCCTGGTAAACGTGAGCAGCACAGATCCAAGACAGGACCCTGTGGAACTCCACTCCACATGGAACCATTGTCAAACTTGTTCTTGACGAACCCCTGCTGGCTCCTAGAAATAACGCCAGAACTGCACACAAGCTGCATGCGTCAAAAGAGGAAGATAGAGGGAGATGGGCTAGAAGCCACACACGTCCCATCAAAAACAAGTCATGCCAGCCTTGCCCATTTCGCCGTTGCCATTAAAGGCAATGGAAATCTTCGTCCTGGTTCTGTGCCCTCTTTGATTTCCTGGAAGATGAGAAAGCTTTGTTCTGGCATGATTTCTAGGAGCCAGCAGGGGTTTGTCAAGAACAAGTTGTGCCAGACTAATCATATCTCCTTTGATAGAGCAATTCCGATTAGTCTGGTTGACCCTGGGAACAGCATTGATTTCAGCAAAGCATTTGACAAAATCTCCCGCGATATCCTTGTGGAGAACAGGGCAAGATGTGGGCTGCTAGATGGTACTTGCCTTTGCTGGGTTCAAAGCAGGTTGAACAAGCATTCCAAGGAGTGCTGCTCAATGGTTCCATGTGGAGTGGAGTTCCACAGGGCCCTGTCTTGGCTCTGTGCTGCTCATGTTTTTAAAAATCACCTGGATGAAGGGGGGGGGATGCTGACCACACTGGCAGATGACACACAGTGTGTAGAGTGTAGCTCTCAACCTGGGTGAGCAAATAGTATTAAAAATGATCTGGACAGGCTTCATCATTGGGCCGACCCAAACCAGATGCATTTCAAGGGAGACAAATGGAACATCCTGCAAGTAGGTATAAAGCAATCAGAGGAAGAAGGACAGGATGTCCCAAACCTTCTTAAAAAGAAGCCAGGTGTGTGAGTGGATCATAAGCTGAAATGAGGCAGCAGTGAAGTTCATATCACGTGAAGTTATAGTAAAATTAACTATTCTCCCCTCGGCTCTCCCTCATTGGGGGTGTTCAGGCAGAGTCTGGAAAGGCACCAGTTAGGCATGCTGTAGCACTTGCCTATAGTGAGCAGAGGGTTGGACTAGATGACATCTATGGTCCCTTACAACCTTAGTATTCTAAGACTCCATGACTTCAGTGGAAATAATATGGGGTGTGTGATCTTGATTAGAATGATATTGGATGGGAAGTATTAAAGCCCCCCCCCCCATGGTTTGGTTGTGCCCTTCTGTGCTCCTTTGAGAAGAAACAAAAAACAGCCTGATGCAGACTGAGCTTGGCCTGTGCCAAATCCCATCTCATACGTTGCCCACCTGACCATGGTGACCCTGGCCTGGCTTTTCCTTTGCTCTCTGGACCAACCCTGCAGAGCCTCAAGGGAGCACGTTGGGCTGCTGGTCAGCATCTTTGGAGCAATGCTGGAAGGTTGTCAGCAGATGTCAGTGCAGCATTTTCAACTCCCTGTAGGGTCTATGCTTGAACTATGGCACCCACTGCAAGAGAGGAGCTGTAGCTCCGTAGCACAGATCCTGCCAGGCATGGTGTGGAGCCCAGCCAGGTTCTCTCTGTGGCATCGTCTCCAGCAGGGACTGGGAAAGGCGCCTCTCTGAACAACCCCGGAAGTGCCTGCCAGTCAGTGCCGGGTGAATAATCTGACTCTGCATGGCTCCTATGCTTCATCCGTTCATCTCCGTGGGATCCTGCTTCTGGAGCTCAGGGCGAGGTCACCCTGTGAGGCAGGAGGACCTTTGGGGTGAAGCTGGGTCTTTCTCGATGGTATGCGGGTTCTGTGGAGGTGAGGGAGGCAGAGCGGGTTGCAGCCTAGCAGGGTAGGGGCAGATGGGAGGGGAGCCCAGTTCTCATTGCAATAGGAGCCCCTGCTTGCCCTGCTCGCTCTAACACCATCATCTACAGGAGGAGTCACAGCGTTTGCAGTTAGCTCTGCTCCTGCTGCTGCAGGTTTTAGCAGCATTTGGAAAACCCTCCGTTCAGGATCCCTTGAAAGCAGACACCAGTTCCTTCCCCGGCCCCTGCTGCTCTTCCCCTCCCGGCCACAGCTGTGCACCTTTAGAGCACCATCCAATGCATGTCAGAAGCAAGTCCTCCTGTTCTTATTCAATAATTGTTTGTGTGTTGAGTCCTGACACTGATAAGAGGTTCTGGGTTTCCAAGGGTTTGTGCCCTGAAGGAGTTCTTGTTTGGAGCCCCAGGTGGAACCACCTGCCCCTGGAATATGTCTGCCAATCCTCCCACAGGTTGCTAGTTGAGTCAAACCTGAAGGCTACAGCACAGGGGGCAGGGAGAGCATCTCCAGGAGTAGCTTCAGACCGAGTTAGGAATCCTACCCGGGAGGCCCATCTGGCTATTTCTTCTCAGCCTCTGCTGGCTCTCCTGACCTCCCAAGATCTCCGGCCTGGGTGGCCTCACCGCTAGACAACCCTAGAATCGGAATCAGAGGAGTTGGAGGGGTCTTTCTTGTGGGCCATCTAGTTCAATCCCTGCTCTATGCAGGAAATCCATCTCTGACCCTGTCTTTGTTGTTACTTAAAATGCTCGACTGATGAGTCCTGGTACTGAGAACAGGTTCTGTGGCTGAATCCTACTCAGTCAGTGCAGCAAATCCATCCATGACCTCGTCTTCATTAAACATGTGATTGATGTGTCTGGCACTGAGAACATGTTCTTTGGCTGTGCTCTTCTGAAGGTGCATTCTGATTAAGCTTTAACCTTAATATTGAATTGACAACTTAGCTGTCTTGTCTATGTCTCTCCCTCCCTACATCTCTCTGTTCTTGCATTATAATTAATGAGTACCCCAAGGATTATGTTCAAGAACAAAAAGCATCACCTGCCCTCTGAACGCAGATTGCTACACGTCAACATACCAGACTTTGAGAAATAGGCTGTATGTCTTTATGCCAAGACTTCTCCCAAGGATGTAAATAACCCATAGATATTCTAAGAAACATATTACAAAGTCTTACTGTTCCAGTAGAGGCACATGATGAGCTTTGCACCCCTTTCCAGTAAGTCAGCTACAGCCTCTTGCCTCACATCTTGGCTCTTCCTAGTGCCTCGGAGAGGATAAATGATCAGCACAGAGCTGTCCTGAGTTATCCGGAGAAGAGCTTTCTGATCTGAAGGTGATTCTCTTCCTGTCTGCCTCGGTTGCATTCCCAGCTTCGCCTGTGACATCCAGCACGATGAATAAGTTTCTTGTCCTCACTTTGCTGTTTGCTGCTCTGCTCTCCGTGAGCTCTGGTGAGTCCTGCTTGGGAAACAGGATGTCATTTGACGAAAAGATGGTTGGGAGAAGAAGTTGGGAGAACCTGGGTGTGAAGTTGTTGTAAGTGCAAATCTGCTCCTCAAGATACTACACCGGAGTGGATAATTGCATGAAACAGGCCCCTTATCGGACGTTTCTTCTCACCCAAACCCAGTCCCTGACCAGGTGAAAAGAGATCAGGTCCGAAAACGGATGATGTCTCACCTGCGACATGATCTGTGTGGGTTTCTAATGAAAATGCGTTTAGGTGCATGTTAGTTAGCTGATGGGGATTCCTGCTCAGGGTTCTGAGTATACTGGAGCATTAGAAAATAAGACTCATTTCAGCACTTCGGAGTTCCCTCTCTTTTTCTCCAGGACCCTGAGGAACCATAATAGCTTTGAAGTTCATATCGTGACAGAGATATTTTTGTGTAAATGTGAGCCAACTTGGGGTGACTTTGCTCAGGAAAGTGAGGCAACAGTCTAATTAATCAATCATTCAATCACTCACTCACTTTCTCTCTTCTTATTGTGCATGACGTGGTTGTGAACAGTGTGTTGTTCTGCAGTGACCCCTTTTCCTAATGATCTTTTCCGTCAGCTCAGCTCTTCCCTCACACTTCTGGTTGGAGCTCTGTGCCCTCCTGTTTGCAGCCTTCCTTGTACAGCTCAGCCACTCACTGCACCACAACCCACTCGGCTCCATTTCACTCCACACCAGGAAGCGCTCTAAGTTGGATCCGACATTTAACTGTAGGAATCATCTTTCCTTTGTTTCATAGGTGCCCGTCTACGCTGCAGGGAATGCCAGGAGTATAAGAATGGTCAGTGTATAACTGGAGAAACACGTTGTGCGGACTCATCTCGTTTGATAGCCTGCAGGACAGTTCAACGGTCTGATGGTAAGTTGCAGGGTTTCCTGGTATTCTCACAGGTTGTGTAGAATCAACACCTTGGAAATGATTATTTATGGAATGCATACCTTTTCTCCCAATTTGCAATACTATGCTAGGAGCAGACTGACTGCAGTGTTCAATTCCCCCACCTAAGTAATTACTATGATTCACCAGCATGTTTTACAAAACATTTTAAAAGCCAAGCAGCATATTCAGGATCCTATAACACTTTAAGCACAACTACCAGTCATTTATATTAAATGATGCTGAGCAGCTCTTTTCCATAAGAAAATCATGTGCAACATATCTTGATGGACCAGACAAACCTCCACCTAATAATCAGCATTCTTTGCACCCTGGGGACTAGCAGATGCTGGGTGTTCCACCCAAAGGGCCTGTTGTTGTCCATCAGTAGACTGATTGATCATTAGACCACAATCTATCTTTGCAAAGAATCTAGCACAAGCTGGTTGTGTTGCCAAAAGTAGGCAAGTGAACCTTTGCAATCATGGATAGTTCTTCCCTGTCAAAGGGAAAGAAAGTCTCCTGTAACACTCATGTTTTCTTTTTTTCTTTCTTTCTTTTTCTTTTTTTTCTTTTCATTTCTTTTCTTTCTTTCTTTTTTTCATTCCAGGAACGGGGGTGTACGGCTGTACGGTTAAAGATTTCTGTAAACCTGTCAACAATTCTCAAAGAATTGTTACGTGTTGCAACAAAAACTACTGCAATGGGTTACCAATCACAATCACAACCACAACCTCTAACCCTCCAACCACAACCACAACCTCTAACCCTCCAACCACCACCCCATGCAACTCAAGCCTCAGAGAAAGCCCTTGAGTCCTCCTCACTGTCAGGTAACCCCACCTTGACATAACCAAATAGATATATTGTCTGGTCGTCTTCGGCTGATGGAGAAGTGGGGATGAAATTTTCATTAAATCTGCATCTATAAACACTGTGTCCCATTTCTGTTGCATGCTTCTAGCAAGTACCTCCCTTTTTCCATTGTTTTTTGCATGTCATCTCAGGTAGGACCACAAAATTATCTCCCCAGAATCTTCAGGAGTGTACATGTTGTCAGGGCCTCAGAGAGGGGGGTTAAGGGGGTAATTTGTACCCGGGCCCACGGTGAAAAATGGGTCAAAATGGGGGTCCTGAAGCAAAAAAAGGGGGACAAGGAGCCAAAGTAATATGTAGGGAAGGGGCCCAAAAGCATCTTTGTACCCCCTGATAAAATGTCTCTGAATGGCCCTGCATGTTGTAAAGCTACTATTTGGGGTCATTAGTCAGAGTATATGAAGGGCATGATCCACCTGTCCTTCGCACCAGAGAAATGCAAGGCTTCAAGAATATTTATGCAAGATTCATGGGTAATGTTTACTTAGCCCCTTGCACTTTTTGGGGAGATTTCAAGACGATCACTTTGCATTTTGGCAATATGCAAATTATTCATATAAATCGTAGGCATGAATTGGGTAATGGAAGGGTGATTGGCAGAGCTGTCGTTAGGGGGTGGGGGGCCCGGGCAACGGGGGTTCCCATGAAAATTGTTGGTGTGGGGGCAACCGTGGCAGCAAAAACAGCATTTTTGCCGCCACTGCAGGTCCCAGGAGCATCCCGCCCGGCCAGCCTGTGCCAAAAAAGTCCTTTAACAGGCTGAAAAACACCCAAGGGGGGATGTTTTTTGGTGCAGGGGGTGGCGCTTGTGACGTCTCTTCCCCTGGGGTGGGGCTTGTGATGTTACGTGGGAGTGCACGGCGAGCGCCCCCCTGTGGGATTGTAGCTATGCCCCTGGAGATTGGTTGGCTATGTGCTCTGGCCTCCTATTCACCCTGGATTACGTCCTCCCCATTTCCTCTGAGTCATGGAGGGAAACAGACACTGTTCCCATTCACAATCACTGACTCTTCCCCTCACATGATCCACAGAGAAGGAACCCAGAGCACAACCCTGTCCATGCCTACCAGAAGTAAGTAGTCCCAATGTATTCCATGGGCCTTACTCCTCCCAGGAAAGTTCTTCTCCCCCTCACACAACACCAGAACTGGGGACATCCACTAAAATTGAGTGACCCGAGAGTTAGAACAGAGAAAAGAAAACATTTCTTTACCCAGCGTGTAATTAATCTGTGGAACTCCTTGCCACAGGTTGTGGTGATGGGACCTGGCTTAGATGCCTTTAAAAGGGGATTGGGCAGATTTATGGAGGAAACGTTCATTGAAGGTTACTAGCCATGATGGGTATGCAATCTCCTCCTGGTTTTAGTGGTAGGCTATCTCTGAATGCCAGATGCAAAGAAGTGGCAAAAGGATAAGAGTATCTTCTTGTCTTGTCTTGTATGCTCCCTGAGGCATCTGGTTGAGAAACAGGAAGCTGGACTAGATGGGGCTTTTGGCTTGATCCAGCAGGGCTCTTCTCATGTTCTTAAAGTGTGTCTAGGATTGGCGCCCAAGTCGATTGCTGGCTGATGGGGTAATTAGATGCTCTCAGGCACATATTGGGAGGTGCGTTCCCACTTATTAGCAGAGTTCCCTCCTCCACCCTGGCAGACTGCTTTGCTTAGCTAAATGAATACACACGAGGCATTGCTTTGTAGTTGCAAAAGAAGAAGAGTTTACTTACAGTTCAGTTTGCGTATATACAGCGTCTGACCATCAATCAGAGGTACATCCTAGACTTAAGATAGACACCCCCCCCATGAGGTGTGCTGCAAGATGGCCACTGGGCTGCAGGAGCAGCATTGGCATCATCTTACTCGGTGGGCATCAAGAGAAGAAGAGAGTGAGTGAGGGGCAAGAAGGAGGAAATAAGGGTCAGGGGCCACACCCCTTCCTGGAACACAGAGGGATTAGAGTAGGAGGTCTTTACATGTGACCAGGCGGAACAGCACACCCCCAGTGTCCAGCAGCTAAACGCTGCCCATCCTCCAACACTGGCTTGCTGTGTTCCCTCTGCTCTCAGAATGGGACAGGTGAGCAATTCAGTTCCATATCCTACAGAAGAAGTTGGCATAAACCAAGCCTGAGATAATACGGACTGCAACTCGGAAAGCCCAGCTATACCGTTCATTGGAAACACTATACAGTACAGGAGGTGTCCCCCGCTGAGGGATACGTTCCGAAAAATCCATCATGAAGTGAAACCGGGTGGGTGGGTGGACAAAGTGATTCTGTGTGTGTTTGTGTGTGTGTGTTTGTGAGTGAGTGAGTGAGTGAGTGAGTGGGAGGGTGGGTGGACAAAGTGGCTGCTGGAGGGGGATTGAGGAATTGCGTCTCGTGTCTCCTTTAGGAAGCCTGCTCCCCCCCCCCCGCGGCATTCCTACCAGCTGCTCTCCTTCAAACAGAGCAGTTTGGCCGACTGCTCTCCAAGTGTGGCGTTTGGGAGTAAGCGGAGGATTCGTGGGAGGGAGGAATCGGCCCATTCGCCATCCGCGTGAGCGCAGTGATCTGGCAGGGGCAGAGCTGCAGCCCATGTGGCACTGGCCAAAGTGCCGCTGGCTCAAGGCGCTCTTCACTCCCTCCCTCCCACGAAGCCTCCTCTTAGAAGCTGCCACTCCTGAACGCCGCGCTTAGAGAGCAGTCGGCCAAACTGCTCTGTTTCAAGAGCAGCTGGTAGAAACGCCGTGGGGGGGGGGGAGGAAGCAGGCTTCGTAAAAGACACAAGACTCAATTCCGCAATCCCTCCCCACACACACAAATTAGGGACCTCCGTTGTATGTTCGAGTCGTCGTTGAGCGATTCGTCAAAGTGGGACCTATAATCTGAAATCCCCTTAAGAACTCGGTAACCAAAGAGAGGAATACGGACTAAGCATTATTTTCAAATAATGGAATACTCTTTTTCTTTTTTGCGGAGCATTAGCTCCATTAATATTCCATGATAAAAATTTGTAATCCATCTTTACTGTTCACTGCTTGCCATTGCACCGTCCATCCCATCATCATCTTCTTCTTCTTCTCTTCCATCCTTGAATCTTTCCAGGAATTCTTTTGCTTTCTGAATTGTATCCAATCTGTAGGTTTTTCCCTGAAGTTTAAAAAATCACACCTTCTAATTTTCCCCACCTAAAAACAATCTTCTGTTTCTTCAGCACTTCGACCAGGAAAGCATAAGTTTTCCTTTTCTGCAAAATTCTCAGCGGAATCTCCTTTAGCACAATAATGTGCACTCCTTCTACCTTGAGTCTCGATTTAGCATGTTGCTGTAGAACTTTATCTCTTGTTTGTTGCCTCACAAAATGCACCAAGATATCTCTTGGCACTTTCTTAACTGCTGCATATCTTGTATTAATTCTATATGCCTTATCCAACTCCAGATCCATTTTGTCTCGATCTATTTGTAGGAATTTTGACAGAATGTGTAACATTCTTTACCCCCATACCCAACAAATAAAGACGCGAGACAGAAGATTGGAATGAGACTGGGTCACTTTTATTAAATTACAACGGACATTAAAACCTGGGGCAGGGCACTCCAAAAACTCCACCCACCGCATGGGCACTAAAGGGGAAACAGCACTAGCTGTCTACTTCCCCAGGTGATCTGGATGATCACAACGGGTGTGCCACCTGGCTCACAACATCACGAGGGCTGTGCCCCTGTGCGTCCTTCCTTGCCGACCCCCAGAGGGATCGAGACAGCTGGGGAGTGTACCAGCCGGTCGCCCCGCCCTGGCACACTCACCCAGCCACCGAAGGTTGCCAGCCTGCCTCACCAGGCCGGTCCAGTACCCTGACTGAGCGGTTCTGGCTTCCAACGGTGGCTTTGCTGTCCCAAGGCGGACACCAAACAGACCTTACCTGCCCTTGCCTGTGCAGTTCCTCCACAATGGCGCGACAGCCTAGCGCTTGTCGCGACCATCCCCAACACCCAGTAGGATGTCCAATATCCCCTGCCGCAGGTCAGCCAAAAAGATGTCCGCGCCCTCGTGAGAGAGGTGCACGCCATCGCTATGGAACAAGTGGGGCCAGCGAAATCCGATACCCGGATGCTGAATAATCGCCCCACCCTGCCTCCTGACCACCCTCCCCATATAAGCATTGATCTTCTTGCGTGCCTTATCTACCCGCTTGGGCCTACGTGCATTACGCCACACCCGACGAGGTAGCCAGTCCGACCACACAATGCGTATGTCGGGGAAGCGCTGCCAAACCAGTAAGAGATCCCTGCGGGCCTGCAGCCTCAAGGACAAGGACGTCCTCTGGCAGAGGTCGTTCTCACCTAGGTGCACACTCAGGATATGGGGGTGGGTGGGTTGGAACGCAGGAAGTCCATGAAAAGGGGCAAAAATTGGGACCAGTACATCCCCCTACGTGCCGCCCAATGTATGCTGGCGACTCTGCCCAAGCCTAACTGGGTCCCAGAAGACGATGGAGTGTCCACATATCAGCACCCTGGCAGGCCGTGCTCCCATAAAACCTGGCGAGAAAAGAACACAAGTGTAAGCCCCAACCCCGAACGATAACACAGGGTAAAACAATCCAGGCGCGCTGGATAAAACTGAACGAGAGGACACCGGCTTCCGGTCCCCGAGGGACGACAGGCAGGAGCACCTTCCCCTGCCTGACGCCCCGGCAAGACCCGCACCGCAGTAACGGGCCCACCACAACTACTCAGCGTAAGTAGTACTTAAACGCGCCGGAGCGCCACCGGCCTATCCGCTGAATGCCCTCGCGGGAAATTCCCAAACCTGCCGCTGCCGTGGCCGCCCCTATGCAGAACGAGTGCAAGGAATACCGCTCACTCCGTACTCCAAGCCAGTCGAGACACCTATAAAAAACTACTCGAAACTGAAACATGGTTAGCGGCCGCCCGTCTGCCCTGGCGAATAAGGGGCCCGGTGTGGGACCCCGCACCCGCGCCATCTCCTCGATGGCACGCACCGGGCAAATAGCTGCGTTGCCCGCCCTGTTCAGCCGCACCCTTTGGCCCCTGCCCCTCTGGTCGGTCTTGGAACGCCTAAGGAGGAGGACGACATACCCGGCACCCAGTGTCATATCCTGAAATTGCAACACTGCATCAAAGTTGTGAGCTGACTGCGCCAGGACCTCCCCAGGGCGGAATGCCCCGAAAAACAACACGAAACAGGCCGCCCTAAACAGATTCACCTCCTTCCTGGACATGCAGATGGCCTGGAAAGCCAGGCCAAAACCATGCAGCAGCCTGATGGTGATGGGCTTGCGCTGGTCGCGACCGGGCGGCGCCTCCCTGCGGAAACCCTCCAGCATCTTCCGCACCCGGAAATCGGCGGTGGGATCGGGGAAGCCTCCTGCCCTGGCCGTGAATGCCAGGGCGGCCAGGAAAATAGCCATGGAACGAGCCCCCAAGCCCTCGTCCCGGAGGTGCAGAAGAAATTGCATGACGTGCTCAGGTGGCACGGGACAAAGGTCTTCTAACCCAGCCGATGCCCGGAATAAATCAAATTGCGTCACCTTGGCCTCGTAGCTGCGCCTGGTACTCGGAGCTAGGGAGGCCCAAATGGCCCCTTGCACTCTGAAGAACCAAGGTTCCAAAGCCAGATGGGGATAGGGTCGGGGTCTCGGAGGGACTGAGGTGCCAGCTGCCGGAACCGGTCCATCTGGAAGCGAGAGAGAGCATCTGCGAGGCGGTTCTGAACCCCAGGAACGTGCCGAGCGATAAATAGTGCATTCAGCTGAAGTGACTGCAGAACGAACTCCCTAACCAACCGCATTACTCGGGGCGACCTGGCTGTCTGCTGGTTGACAATAAAGCAAACCGCTTGATTGTCGCACCAGAAACACACCGTTGAGTTGCGAAAATGCTCCCCCCAAAGGTGGACCGCGACCAACAGCGGAAAGAATTCCAAAAAAGTCATGTCCCGTGTCAAACCTTGTGCCACCCAAGCCGGGGGCCACGGCTCCGCGCACCAACGGCCCCTGAAATAAACCCCGAAGCCTAACCCGCCGGCAGCGTCGGACTGAATCTGGAGCTCCGCCTCCAGGTTCAGCGTCAACCGCCAAAATGAAACCCCATTAAAATGGTCTAAAAAGGCGAGCCACGTGCGCATATCACAGCGCATGCCGGCCGACACTAAGAGGCGGTGATGAGGCCTACAGAGGCCCGCCATGGCATCACATAATCTTCGCAGAAAGGCGCGACCCCGAGCCACCACCCTCCAAGCAAAATTAAGGTGCCCTACCTGCACCTGCAGTTGCCGCAAGGTGAGCCTCTTCGCGACAATCGCCTCCTGGAGCAGGCCCCGGAGCCGCAGCAGCTTGTCGGCCGGCAGGCGGCTGCATTCAGCAATCGAGTCCAGCTCGATCCCAAGAAAGGTCAAGAGGGCTAAGGGGCCTTCGGTCTTCTCATGGGCAAGTGGGACCCCTAACTCGGCACAAAAGCTTTTGAACGTGCTGAGGAGGCGCTGGCACTGTTGAGTGCCGGCCGCCCCCACAAAAAGAAAATCGTCCAAATAGTGCGCAACGGCCGTGGACTGTGCCCTCTCGCGCACTGCCCATTCAATCAGGGAACTAAATTTCTCAAAAATCGAACAAGAAACTGCCAAGCCCATCGGGAGGGCTCTATCAAAATAGAACGAACCCTCAAATTGAAAACCTAACAACTCAAAACTCTCTGGGTGTACTGGTAGCAGCCGAAAAGCGGATTGAACGTCAGCTTTAGCGAGCAGCGCACCACGCCCTGCCTTGCGGATAATCCCAACCGCCTCATCCAGTGAGGTGTATCTCACCGTACTGAGGTGGGGAGGGATAGCATCATTAACCGAGCCCCCCTTTGGGAAGGAGAGATGGTGAATGAGCCTAAAATCTCCAGGTGATTTTTTAGGGACAATACCAAGAGGGGACACGACCAAATTGGGCAGCGGGAGCAAGGCAAACAGGCCCCCCACCCTACCCAGGCGGAGCTCCTTCTCAATCTTCCCCCGCACTATTGTTTCCATGCCCGCTACTGAACGTAAATTTTTGGCAATAAAGGGCTTGGACAGCCTCGGAACGGGAACTTTAAAACCATGAGTAAAACCTTCCAACAGGAAAGCCGCGTCCTCCCTGCGCGGATATGACCGCAGCACCGCCCGCAAGGTCACCAAGTTAATCGGGGAGGGGCCCTTTTCCAGGTTGAGCGGCTTGGGCGCCGCCCCCTTTCTTCCCTTGTCCTCCCTGGGATTTTGAGCCCTGTCTGAACCAGCCCATCTTCTGGCAGGCTGAAACAGAGTGCCTACCGCCGCACAAGCTACAGGCATGCGTGAAGGCGCAAGCGGCCTTTCCGCATTTTCCTGTTGAATTAAACTCATAGCACATCCAGGGTGTTTGAACCCCCTGAGTGCCGCCCGGCCCCTTACCCCCCGCCGGTGAATTCCTAGCTATAAGATGGCCATTATCGGACCTGTCGCCCAAAACGGCCCGTGAAGGGACGACTACTTGTACCCAGAGTTCCCACTGGGGAACCCTCCAATCCAAGGCCGGATCATGTGACACACGAAGACGAAAGTGTTCGTCGTACGAAATCCAGGCGGGGCCAGCGTAGTCGCGATACGCTTTGTGCACTGTATCCAAATACTTAATCAGGGCCGAGGCCCTATTGGGGTGGGCTTGTAAAGTAACCGCTATGTACACCAGGAAACCGTTTAACCAGTTGGTCCAATTTTTATCGATTTTTCGCTTACGGACCAACTCCTGATCTCTCATGGGCTCCCCAACCTTCTGCACCGGCTCAGGTTCCGCGTGGAGAAGGCTAAATATGTCGACGAATTCACCGCGCCAAATCTTCTCCTTGACTGTCAGGGCGAGGTGCCCCCCCAAGGGAAGGGCCAGCTCGCCATAAGAGGAGCGAGGCCGGTTAGCCGCGTCCCCCCAGGGGGAGTACTGGCCCCCGCCCCCTTGGGGGCCCCAGGCCCCAAGCGGAGGCTGCCCATAAGGCAAGCCGTCCCCAGGGGAAGACAATTGTAAAGGCGACGGCTGCCCGCCGCCTCCCGTACCCACCGGAGAGTCCGGCGTGGGTTGAGCCTGACCAGCTGGCCACGGGCCAGCCCAAGGCACCCACCCTACTTGTGTGGGGGGCCCAGCCGGCGGCCTGCCGACACCCTGCCAACAGTGGTAAGGAGGGTACCAAGAGAAGGGGGACCCTTGAGGAACCACCCCTAACATTTGCTGCCCCTAACTGGCTGCCAAAGTCCTCACCTGCCATAGTGACTGGTGCCGCCTGCGAGCAGGCACGGGGGGTCTCCCCCTGCCCCTCGTCACCCGTTCCAGATTCAGCCGTGGCCACACCCTTGGGGTCCCTCTGCTCGGTCTCTAAACGCTCAACCCTGGAAAGCATTGATTTGAGACGGTTACCGCGACCCTTCCTAGTGAATTGTCGAGGCGTTGGGGCTGTTCCAGAAACCTCCCCCCCGTCACCCATGCCGGCCTCCCGCAGGGCTTTCTCCTTTTCGAGGGCCTCCACGCGCGCGATTAACGCGCGCAGCTCCACCCCGCCATCTTCCTCCTCCGAAGAATCCCCCTCGGGGGGCCTACTAACAGGGGCAGGCCTCTTAGGGGCCTTCCCACCCGCCTTTTGACCCTTCTTAGGCATAACCAGTGTCCCCAAGTACAGGTGTGCTTCTCAAATTCACGATAGGATACAGTTGCCAGCAGCCAAGGGCGTCCCCTATTCGACTGAGGGGCACTCAGAGGCCGCTGGTGTCCCGCGAAGTCGAACGCTGCCCTCCGCAGCGCAGGCCGAGCCTGCAGGGCCTCTCCACGGTGCCGATGAGCCTCTTCACCCGGCTCCGAAAGAGCGGGCACCTAGCGCCGAACAGCTGAGACGTTGACGAAACAAGGAAGCGGATCCGACGCTCCAACCGGCGAAGATGCACCCCCCAAGGCCGCTCGCAACGAGCAGAACGCGCGAAGGCCCAGCCTCAAATTGGAGCTGCTCCAACGTGTCCTCCTCGCAGCGACAACAGCCTCACACTGAGGGAGAGTGGGGCCTGCTCGCGCAAGCGCAGCTAAGCCCCGCCCCCTCAGCTTGCCATGCAAAAACACCGGGCTGTCAATCTCCTGCCCCGCGCGCCAGTCGGGCTGGGGGCAAGGCGGGGCGACGCGCGAGGAGCGCGCCACCCACAATCTCTTGTATCTTCTGCTTGCTGTTCTGGAATTGCACGAAACCGTAAGAAACTCTGTTTTCTCTCTTGTTCAGCCAACGCCAGCATATCCTGAATCTTACAGCTCTCCATTTCAAGATTCTTCACTTTTTCTTCTTGTATTTTCATCTTGGTATTTATCTCTTGAAAACCACCTTTCATTTCTTTTACAGCAACATCCAACTGATGTAATTCCTGCGTCATCTCTACGTTCATCTTTTGAATTTCTTCCTGCAAAGTTCCCAATTTGGCATCAAATTTATCAAATTTGGCATCAATTTTAAGTTCCCATCTTTTGAAACATTCTTCCAGTTGTTCCACTGGTTTTTCTTGTCCAGGTGACCTTGGAGGAGATTTTTTTTCTAATGTATTAACTCTTTTTCTTGTAGCCATATTTATAAGTTCATCAAATTGCACTTTTTCACTTGTTCAATTCAAGTTCTTTTCCTTCTCTTTAGAAACCAAAAACCATAAAGACTCAACTTCTTAAAATATGTGCAGGCGGCAAATATCAACCAACATAATTATTTTTCAATGGTGACCTTCAAACCGGAAGGGATTGTTTGTTCTATTTTCAAACCACAGGAATTCCAAACAAACAATTCAAAAGCAAAACAAGTCTCTTTCTCTCGTTAGAACAGTTTATAGATATCTCCCCCAAATGTTTCTTCGCTAATTCAATCTTCCGTAAGTACCAACAAATTACTTAATGTTGTCACTTAATATTTTCACTGTAGTATCTTGTCTTTCTTCCAAATTATATCCTTTTCACAACAAATCTTCTATTCTTAAGTTAACTTGTTATCTTAGCTTGTTTCTTCAATTCTTACTGCAGTTCCTTGCCACTTGCATAAGCAAAGCAAAAGTATAAGCGGGGGAGCGCTTGGCTTACGTTCCGGCTGATTTTTGAGCTCGGTGTTGATCCTCTCTTCCACGCTCAAACCAAAACAAACTCGAAAAGCCTAAGCTCTCCGAGAAAGTAATGGGAGCGATCCGAAGATGTGTGGTTTATCTCATCGCACACCCTTTTAATCCAGGGGTAGAGCAATTAAGTCCATCAGATGTGTTCTATCGGTGTAGAGCAACCGACAGAGCGGTCACCCAGCCATTCCTCCCAACCGGAAGTCACAACTATAGTATTCTAAGGCTCCATGACTTCAGTGTAAATAATATGGGGTGTGTGATCTTGATTGGAACGATGTTGGATGGGAAGTATTAAAGGCCCCCCCCTTGTTTGGTTGTGCCCTTCTGTGCTCTTTTGAGAAGAAGCAAAAAAACAGCCTGATGCAGACTGAGCCTGGTCTGTGCCAAATCCCATCTCATACGTTGCCCACCTGACCATGGTGACCCTGGCCTGGCTTTTCCTTTGCTCTTTGGACCAGCCCTGCAGAGCCTCAAGGGAGCACGTTGGGCTGCTGGTCAGCATCTTTGGAGCAACGATGGAAGGTTGTCAGCAGACGTCAGTGCAGAGTATTCAACACCATCTAAGGTCTATGCTTGAACTATGGCGCCCACTGCAAGAGAGGAGCTGTAGCTCAGTAGCAGAGATCCTGCAAGGCATGGTGTGGAGCCCAGCCAGGTTCTCTCTGTGGCATCATCTCCAGCAGGGACTGGGAAAGGCGCCTCCCTGAACAACCCCGGAAGCGCCTGCCAGTCAGTGCCGGGAGAATGATCTGACTCAGCATGGCTCCTATGCTTCATCCGTTCATCTCCTTGGGATCCTGCTTCTGGAGCTCAGGGCGAGGTCACCCTGTGAGGAAGGAGGACCTTTGGGATGAAGCTGGGTCTTTCTCGATGGTATACGGGTTCTGTGGAGGTGAGGGAGGCAGAGCGGGTTGCAGCCTAGCAGGGTAGGGGCAGATGGGAGGGGAGCCGAGTTCTCATTGCAATAGGAGCCCCTGCTTGCCCTGCTCTCTCTAACACCATCGTCTACAGGAGGAATCACAGCGTTGGCAGTAAGCTCTGCTCCTGCTGCTGCAGGTTTTAGATTCTCAGAAATTTGGAAAACCCTCCGTTCAGGATCCGTTGAAAGCAGACACCAGTTCCTTCCCCAGCCCCTGCTGCTCTTCCCCTCCCTGCCACAGCTGTGCACCTTTAGAGCACCATCCTATGCATGTCAGAAACAAGTCCCATTGTGTTCAATAGTGCTTACTCCCGGGAAAGTGTGTATAGGGTTAAAGCCTTAGAGTTGGCTTCCTCCTCCTGTTCTTATTAAATAATTGTTTGTGAGTTGAGTCCTGACACTGACAAGAGGTTCTGGGTTTCCGAGGGTTTGCGCCCTGAAGGAGTTCTTGCTTGGAGCCCCAGGTGGAACCTCCTGCCCCTGGAATATGTCTGCCAATCCTCCCACAGGTTGCTAGTTGAATCAAACCTGAAGGATTCAGCAGAGCCTCCTTGACGAAATGACAGTACAGCACATGGGGGGGGGCAGGGAGAGCAACTCCAGGAGTAGCTTCAGTCCAAGTTAGCAATCCTACCCGCCTGGGAAGCCCACCTGGCCATTTCTTCTCAGCCTCTGCTGGCTCTCCTGACCTCCCAAGATCTCCGGCCTGGGTGGCCTCACCGCTAGACAACCCTAGAATCGGAATCATATGAGTTGGAGGGGTCTTTCTTGTGGGCCATCTAGTTGAACCCCCTGCTCTATGCAGGATATCCATCTCTGACCCTGTCTTCGTTGTTACTTAAAATGTTTGACTGAAGAGTCCTGGTACTGAGAACAGGTTCTTTGGCTGAGCTCTTCTGAAGGTTCATTCTAATTAACTTTGTTATTGAATTGACAACTTAGCTGTCTGGTCCATTTCTCTCCCTCCCTACCGCTCTGTTCCTGCATTATAGTTAATGATCACCCCATGGATAATGTTCAAGGACAAAAAGCATCACCTACCCTTTGAATGCTGATTGCTACACGTCAACATACCAGACTTTGAGAAATAGGCTGTATGTCTTTATGCCAAAACTTCTCCCAAGGATGTAAGTAACCCATAGATATTCCAAGGCCTCAGTCCAGCCCAACTCAGGCACAGTTGAGGCCCAATTGTGGCACAATTGGGGCCCAAAATAGGACCGAGTTAGGCTGCAACTGTGCCTGAGTTAGGCAGGAGGCAAGAGCAGTGGGCCAGGATCGAGGCAAAACTTACCGCAGAGGCAGGCAGGCCCCTGTGGGGAGCTGTCCCTCTTGTGGAAGCGAAGAGCCCCCTCCTCAGCCCGTCTGCGTGCACCTACCACAGCTGCTGCAGCAGTCGCAGCAGATGGGCAGCCACAGGTGGGCCTGCAGGCACTGGGCGTGTGACAGTCAGCGGAAGGGCAGAGGATGTGCCAGTGCCAGCTGCCCCAGGGCACCCTGGGCATTAGCCACCTGCCGCAGGGGGGAGTGCCACTGCCCTCCCTCCTGCAGAAGGCGATGCCACCCCCAAGCCACGGTGAGGCTGCACGTGGGAGTCATGGGGGGTGAGCGGGGGAGAGAAGGGAAGGAGGGGGTGGGAACGGCATGCACAAGGGGGGTCTCATGAGGTCTGGAACCGCCTCCGCCAGGACATGCCCGTGCGCTGCCTGAAGCCCTGGGCCACCAGGGCCGTGGCTATGCCCACAAAGAAGGCATCCCGGTATACCTTCTGCTCCGTGCCCCGGCCAAGACCGAGAGATGCCTTGGGCTTGTCTGCTGTGAGCGGGAAGGGCTCACGCAGCTCATCACTCCCCAGATGGGGCAACGTAGGCGCCTCGCGGCAGGCGCTCTGGCGGGGTGGGGGTGCCAGCGTCCATCATCAGGGAGTGGGAGGGGAGGCAGGCACACAGGCAGGCGGACAGGGGGTGCTGGGGAGGGACACGGGTGGGTCAGAAACAGACAGACAACAAGGCTGGTGGGAGAGGAATACAGGGAGAGGGGTCTGCAGAGACCAATAGGGACACAGGGGTCACTTCGCAGATGGAGGCAATGCAGGAACGGGCGCCTCTCATGCAGACGGACCGAGGGCGGAAACGGACGCTGTTGACGGGCGGACTGAGGACGGAAACGGACGCCGTTGACGGGCAGACTGAGGGCGGAAACGGACACCGTTGACGGGCGGACACGGACGCCGTTGACGGGTGGACCGAGGGTGGGTGAGAGCCCCGGTTGCTGAAAGGGCTCTTCACGGACGTGGCGGACGTGCGCCATGTTGCCTGTCAGTGGTTGCCTGCCTGAGAGGCCCCCCAACTCCCCCCTCCCCTCTGAGCCCTGAGGGTCTGGCAGCCCCCCTGCTGTGTTCTCCCTGGGCTGGCTGTGGCAGGCCCTGGCTGGGATTCATGCAGGGCCTTGTGTGGTGGGCGCTGTCTCTCTGTGTGTGGGGCAGTGTTTGTGTAACATTGGGGTCATGGTGTTTAAGGGGCCTTTGCCCAAGGGGCATCTTTATTGTTCTGGAACATTGGCAGGGATGGCCAGGCGAGGCTGCCAGGGGTAGGCACAGCAGCCACTCAGAATGTAGCAGCAGCAGCAGCTAAGGAGGGTTGCAGGGCAGGCTCCCAGACCTCTGGCAGCATCGAGGCAGACGACCATGGGGCAACCAGACTGCGGGCCCAGGGGTGCTCCCCAGAAGGTAGGTGGTGGTGGACATTCCTGGGGAGACATAAATCACAGGGGTGTTCCATGGCAGCTGCTGTGTGGTAGCAATCGCCATTGAAGGAATGCCAGTGTGCCGGTTGCAAAGGCCTGCAGGGAGAGAAATCAAACACAGCTGAGTGGTGTGACACACATAGCCTGGTCTGTGCTCCTTCCCTGGGTGTAAGGTGAGCATGATCCTGTAAGGGAAAGGGGTCAAAGAGAGAGACAACAACACAACTTGGGGGTCACAACCATGGCAATCCTAGCAATACTGACCTGTCAGTAGACCCTGTGGAGAAAAGAGGGGGGGGGGAACAGCTGGTGTCTACATATGGGTTACAGTTCCACACTCATGGCATTGTGTGCTCACATTCATACAGGCAGCTATGAGACAAGACATTGGTACAGAGGCATATCATGGCAGGCATTGCAGGCAGACATGAGACAAGACATTGGTATAGAGGCATATCATGGCAGGCATTGCAGGCAGCTATGAGACAAGACATTGGTATAGAGGCATATCATGGCAGGCATTGCAGGCAGCTATGAGACAAGACATTGGTATAGAGGAATATCATGGCAGGCATTGCAGGCAGCAATGAGACAAGACATTGGTAAAGAGGCATATCATGGCAGGCATTGCAGGCAGCTATGAGACAAGACATTGGTATAGAGGCATGTATCCTACCTATATTTCTCTATGCTAAGAGGCAGATGTCAGACCACATGTCAGCATGAACCCTGCACTTACCTGCACTTACCTGCTGGTGTTGTTGCCTGTGGGGGGGGGGAGAGGGGCTGGGAGAAAGACATGGGTTAGCAAACACTTGCATGGAGACAGCTGCCCAGGCACAGGAGTACACAGTTTGGCCACAGGCAGAACAGCCCTATCTGCTGTAGAGGGGGGCAGAGAGGAGAGAGGAGAAGAGAGGAGAGAAGTGGGGTGTTAGAAAAGTTTTCAAAGTCCCACTTTGTGGCTGCTGGGGGACAGAACCCCACGCCACGTGCTCAGAGAGATAGAGAGAGAGAGTGAGTGGAGGGCTGGGCTTTTGTGGGAAAGAGGCTGGGTGGGGCTGGGTGCTGATAGGGTAACTATTTGGGTCCGTGTCCAGAGTTAGGCCACAACTGTTCGGTCCTAACTCAGGCCCAACTCGGGCCCAGGGTGTTAGAACGTTTCAGGAGAGGGCTGGTGTGGGTAAGGTAAAATGGCTCCTATGGGTCTCCTCACATTTGGGTCCACCCTTTTTGCTGGCCCAAATTTTGGGCCTGAGTTGGGCTCGAGGGGGCGTGTCAGGGGCTCTCCAGTGTCTGGAACCGGACCAAATTTCGTAACCGCCCCGTCACACCCCCGACACGCCCCCGACACGCCCACTTTTAGGCTGCAATTGTGCCTGAATTGTGCAGTTGTGCCTGAATTGTGCCTGAACCCAATTCGGTCCCAATTGCAGCCCAACTCAGGCACAATTCAGGCACAACTCGGGCCTAAAGCACTTGGGCTGCAATTGTGCCTGAATTGTACCGCAGTTGCCTTGGGCTGGACCGGGCTGCAAGAAACATATTACAAAGTCTTACTGTTCCAGTAGAGGCACATTATGAGCTTTGCACCCCTTTCCAGTAAGAAGGCATGGCTACAGCATCTTGCCTTACACCTTGGCTCTTCCTAGTGCCACAGAGAGGATAAATGATCAGCACTGAGCTGTCCTGAGTTATCCGGAGAAGAGCTTTCTGACCTGCAGGTGATTCTCATACTGTCTGCCTCGGTTGCAACCCCAGCTTCACCTGTGAGGTCCAAGCATGATGAATAAGATTCTTCTCCTCACTTTGCTGTTTGCTGCTCTACTCTCTGTGAGCTCTGGTGAGTCCTGCCTGGGGAAAAGGATGTCATTTGTCCAAAAGGTGGTTGGGAGAAGAAGTTTGGAGAACCTGGGTGTGGAGTGGGGATAAGTGCAAGTCTGAGCCTCAGGACAGCACACCGGAGGAGATAATTGCATGAAACAGGCCCCTTATCGGACGTTTCTTCTCACTCAACCCCAGTCCCTGACCAGGTGAAAAGAGATCAGGTCCAGAAACGGATGATGTCTCACCTGCCACATGACCTGTGTGGGTTTCTACTGAACATGCGTTTAGTTGCATGTGAGTCAACTTTTTCACAAGCAGCGAGTGGCCTCACGGGAACGAAGTGGCAAGATAAAAAAGACACAGCGAGTTAAGCAGCTGGGTGAGTTCAGCAGCGGGGCGAGGAAGCCAGGCCCCACATACTGCCCGGCACGTCCCTTGAAGAGAGGAGAGCTCCAGCAACATTAAGGTACCCAAACTTTGATAAATCCATAACTTACACTCAAAAGCTATGCAGTCAGACAGCCAGCAGAAGGGTGGGGGCTATCCAGTGTTTTGCACTGAGTGTCACATGTATGACTATCTGCCTCTTGGGCACAAGTCATGGGTGTGTGCTCGGTGCAAAGAGCTCCAGGCTCTCAGGGAACGGGTTCGCTCCCTTGAAGCCACGGTTGCTGACCTGGAGAAGCAGAGACAGGTAGAGAGGAACCAGGGTGAGACTTCTAGGGACGTGGAGGCATCGTCCCACCCTCAGTTGGCCAGCTCCTCAGCTGCCAGGAAAGGGAGTCTCAGGGCTGGAGGACGTCGCTCTGGAAAAGAGGGACACAATCCCACAGTGGGGACCCCTTCTTCAGGTGATGGGCTCGTATCCAGTCACATACTCCTCTGGGGAGGGGGCGAAGGGGCTACTTGTCGTGGGTGACTCTATAGTCAGGAACATAGAAAGGGGCGTCTGCGACGGATGTGAGGACCGCACGGTGACTTGCCTACCTGGTGTGAAGGTTGCGGACATCACCTCTCGTCTAGATAGGCTGGTAGAGAGTGCTGGGGAGGAGGTAGCGGTTGTGGTGCATGTTGGCACCAACGACGTGGGGAAATGTAGCCGGGTGGTCCTGGAGGCCAAATTTAGGTTGCTAGGTAGGAAGCTCAAATCCAGGACCCCAAAGGTAGCGTTCTCAGAAGTGCTACCGGTTCCACGCGCAGGGCCAGCTAGGCAGGCGGAGCTCAGGGGTCTCAATGCGTGGATGAGACACTGGTGTCAGGAGGAGGGGTTTAAGTTTGTTAGGCACTGGGGAACGTTTTGGGACAAGCCAGGCCTGTACAAGAGGGACGGGCTTCACTTGAACCAAAACGGAACCAGACTGCTGGCGCGTAACATTAAGAAGGTGGCAGAGCAGCTTTTAAACTGACTCCTGGGGGAAAGCCGACAGGAGCCGAGGGGCATCCGGTTCAGGACTCCTCATCCCTCGGGAATGAGGGTGCAGAGGATGGGGAACAGTCAAGTAATAACAGAGTAAGAATTGGGAGTGGTAGCGGGATGGGACATGACAGCCAGTCTAGCAAGACAGAAGGCTGCAGGAATAAAGGGGCAAACATGCAGCCCTTCTTGGGGGACCAGGTATATAAGTGCTTTTATGCAAATGCCCGAAGTCTACGGGCAAAGATGGGAGAACTGGAATGTTTGGTGGCTAGGGAAAACATTGACATAGTAGGTATAACAGAAACCTGGTGGAATGCGGAGAACCAGTGGGATACTGCAATTCCAGGATATGAACTCTATAGGAGGGACAGAGAGGGGCGTGTTGGAGGTGGGGTGGCCATATATGTCAAAGAGGGGTAGAATCCACCAGAGTAGAGCTGGAGGGGGGCTCTGACTCCTCCGTAGAATCACTGTGGGTTAGATTACCAGGCTCAAAGAGTGATGTAATAGTAGGGGCATGCTACCGTCCTCCAGATCAAAAACCTGAAGGGGATCTTGAAATAAGGAAGCAAATCAGGGAGGTGTCAACGAGAGACAGGGTTGTAGTCATGGGGGACTTCAATTATCCTCACATCGACTGGGTCAATTCATGCTCAGGTCAGGAAAGAGAGACTGGATTTCTGGATATGTTAAATGACTGTGCCTTAGAGCAGCTTGTCACGGAACCGACCAGAGGACAGGTGACTCTGGACTTGACATTGTGTGGCACTCAAGATCTGGTCAGGGAGGTCAATGTTACCGAACCGTTGGGGAACAGTGACCATGCTGCGATCTGTTTCGCCATGCATGTCGGAGGGAGAGTGCCGAGCAAATCTGACACGAAAACCCTTGACTTCCGAAGGGCAGACTTCCCCAAAATGAGAAGACTAGTTAAGAAAAAGCTGAAAGGGAAGGTAAAAAGAGTCCAATCGCTCCAGAGTGCATGGAGGCTGTTTAAAACAACAGTCATAGAGGCCCAGCGGGAGTGTATCCCACAAAGGAGGAAGGGCTCGACCAAGTCCAGGAGGGTGCTGGCATGGCTAACAAGCACAGTTAAGGAGGCTATAAAAGGCAAGGAAGCTTCCTTCCGTAAATGGAAGTCTTGCCCTAATGAGGAAAATAAACAGGAGCACAAACTGTGGCAAAAGAAATGTAAAAAGATGATACGGGAGGCCAAGAAAGACTTTGAGGAACATATGGCAGGCAACATAAAAGGGAATAATAAAAGCTTCTTCAAATATGTTAGAAGCAGGAAACCTGCCAGGGAAACGGTTGGTCCGCTGGATGGTGAGGGAGAGAAAGGGGTGATAAAAGGGGACTTGGAGACTGCAGAGAAATTATATGAGTTCTTTGCATCTGTCTTCACGGCAGAAGACCTCGGGCAAATACCGCTGCCGGAACCGTCTCCCCTGACTAAAGAATTAAGTCAAATAGAGGTTAAAAGAGAAGATGTCTCAGACTTAATTGACAAATTAAAGATCAATAAATCACCAGGCCCGGATGGCATCCACCCAAGAGTTCTGAATGAACTCAAGAATGAGGTTGCTGACCTCTTGACCCAAATATGCAACTTGTCCCTTAAAACGGCCACTGTGCCAGAGGATTGGAGGATAGCTAATGTCACGCCAATCTTTAAAAAAGGAAGGAGGTGGGACCCGGGAAACTACAGGCCGGTCAGCCTAACATCTGTTCCGGGGAAGATGGTGGAAAGTCTCATTAAGGATAAAATCTTAAAATACATAGAAGAACAAGCTCTGCTGAGGGAGAGTCAGCATGGCTTCTGCAAGGGGAAGTCTTGCCTCACAAACCTGTTAGAATTTTTTGAAAAGGTCAACAGGCATGTGGATGCGAACGAACCCGTGGATATTATATATCTGGATTTTCAGAAGGCGTTTGACACAGTCCCTCATGAAAGGCTCCTGCGAAAACTCCACAGTCAGGGAATAAGAGGGCAGGTCCTCTTGTGGATTAGGAACTGGTTGAAGACCAGGAAACAGCGAGTGGGAGTCAATGGGCAATTTTCACAATGGCGAGAGGTGAAAAGCGGTGTGCCCCAAGGATCGGTCTTGGGACCGGTGCTTTTCAACTT
This sequence comes from Plestiodon gilberti rubricaudatus, assembly GCA_026170595.1. NCBI lineage: Eukaryota > Metazoa > Chordata > Lepidosauria > Squamata > Scincidae > Plestiodon > Plestiodon gilberti. The sequence goes on from JANXHW010000002.1 coordinate 250,836,605, forward strand.
ATTCATAAATGACCTGGAGTTGGGGATAGGCAGTGAGGTGGCCAAGTTTGCGGATGACACTAAACTTTTCCGGGTGGTAAAGACCAACAGGGATTGTGAAGAGCTCCAGAAGGATCTCTACAAACTGGGAGAATGGGCAGCAAAATGGCAGATGCGCTTCAATGTAAGTAAGTGCAAAGTGATGCACATTGGGGCAAGAAACCAAAATTTCACATATACGCTAATGGGTTCTGAGTTGTCTGTGACGGATCAAGAGAGAGATCTTGGGGTCCTGGTGGACAGGTCGATGAAAGTGTCGACCCAGTGTGCGGCGGCTGTGAAGAAGGCCAATTCCATGCTCGGGATCATTAAAAGGGGGATTGAGAATATAACGGCCAATATCATTATGCCTTTGTACAAATCGATGGTAAGGCCACATCTGGAGTATTGTGTCCAGTTCTGGTCACCATACCTCAAAAAGGATATAGTTGAATTGGAAAAGGTGCAGAAAAGAGCGACCAGAATTATTCGTGGGCTGGAGCACCTCCCTTACGAGGAAAGGCTACAGCGTCTGGGGCTTTTCAGCCTAGAAAAAAGGCGCCTGAGGGGGGACATGATTGAGACTTATCAAATTATGCATGGGATGGAGAGAGTGGATAGAGGGAAATTCTTCTCCCTCTCGCACAACACCAGAACCAGGGGACACGCACTAAAATTGAGTGGAGGGAGAGTTAGAACAGACAAAAGAAAATATTTCTTTACCCAGCGTGTGATTCATCTGTGGAACTCCTTGCCACAGGATGTGGTGATGGCACCTGGCCTAGATGCCTTTAAAAGGGGTTTGGACAAATTCATGGAGGAAAAGACCATCACAGGTTACAAGCCATAAGCAACCTCCTGGTTTTTAGAAGTGTGTTTTCTCTGTGCCAGGTGCAAGGGAGTGGCGACTGGACACAGGTATCTTGTTGTCTCGTGTGCTCCCTGAGGCATCTGGTGGGGCCACTGTGTGACACAGGAAGCTGGACTAGATGGGCTTTTGGCCTGATCCAGCAGGGCTCTTCTTATGTTCTTATGTTCTTATGTTATGTTCTTATGAGTCAGCTGATTTGGAATTCGTGCTCAGGCTTTTGAGTGTACTGGAGCATAAGAAAATAAAATACGTTTCAGCACTTCGGTGTTCCCTCTCTTTTTCTCCAGGACCCTGAGGAACCATTGCAGCTTTGAAGTTCATATCGTGACAGAAATATTTTTGTGTACATGTGAGCCAACTTGGGGTGACTTTCCTCAGGAAAGTGAGCCAACAGTCTAATTAATCATTCAATCACTCACTCACTCACTCACTCACTTTCTCTCTTCTTATTCTGCATGATTTGGTTGTGTACAGTGTGTTGTTCTGCAGTGACCCCTTTTCCTAATGATCTTTTCCTTCAGCTCAGCTCTTCCCTCACACTTATGGTTGGAGCTCTGTGCCCTCCTGTTTGCAGCCTTCCTTGTACAGCTCAGCCCACTCACTGCACCACAACCCACCCGGCTCCATTTCACTCCACACCAGGAAGCGCTCTAAGTTGGATCTGACATTTAACTGTAGGAATCATCTTTCCTTTGTCTCATAGGTGCCATTCTACGCTGCAAGTCATGCAGGCAGTATAAGGATGGTCAGTGTATAACTGGAGAAAAGACTTGTTCGGACTCAGATAATTGGATGGAGTGCACGACAACTCTTCGGTCTGATGGTAAGTTGCAGGGTTTCCTGGTATTCTCACAGGTTGTGTGGAATCAACACCTTGGAAATGATTATTTATGGAATGCATACCTTTTCTCCCAATTTGCAATACTATGCTAGGAGCAGACTAACTGCAGTGTTCAATTCCCCCACCTAAATAATTACCATGATTCACCAGCATGTTTGTTTGTTTGTTTGTTTGTTTGTTTGTTTATTTAAAGAATTTGTATCCCACCTTTCTCCCAGCAAGGGCACTCAAGGCGGCTTACAACATTAAAATGAACATGTACATTAAAATAATTAAAAACAAATAATTAAAACAATTAAAATAAACAACCCCAGTGGGTCACCTGAATTTACATTCGTTAAAAGCCATTTGTTAAAAAGCCACCATGTCAGACATTTTACAAGACATCTTAAAAGCCAAGCAGCATATTCTGGATCCTATATCACTTTAAGCAAAACTAAATGATGTGAAATGTTGCTGAGCAGCTTTTTTCCATAAGAAAATCATGTGCAACATATCTTGATGGACCAGACAAAACTCCACCTAATAATCAGCAATCTTTGCACAGAATTTAGCACAAGCTGGTTGTAGTGCCAAAAGTAGGCAAGTGAACCTTCGCAATCAGGGATAGTTCTTCCCTGTCAAAGGGAAAGGAAGTATCCTGTAACACTCTTCTTTCTTTCTTTTTCTTTCTTTCTTTACATTTCTTTTCTTTGTTCTTTTTTTCATTCCAGGAACGGGGAGGTACGGCTGTGATTCTAAAGGTGTATGTAAAGTAATGAAGAATTATGGACAAATTACTACGTGTTGCAACACAAACTACTGCAACGGGATACCAACCAATACCTCTAACCCTTCAACCTCCACCGCATCCAACTCAAGCCTCAGAGAAAGCCCTTGAGTCCTCCTCACTGTCATCTATCCCGGTCTCGACATACCCAAATAGATATATTGTCTGGTCGTCTTCGGCTGATGGAGAAGTGGGGATGAAACCTTCAATAAATCTGCATCTATAAACACTGTGTCCCATTTCTGTTGCATTCTTCTAGCAAGTACCTCCCTTTTTCCATTGTTTATTGCATGTCATCTCAGGTAGGACCACAAAACTATCTCCCCAGAAACTTGAGGAGTGTACATGTTGTCAGGGCCTCAGAGAGGGGGGTTAAGGGGGTAATTTGTACCCGGGCCCAGGGTGAAAAATGGGTCAAAATGGTGGTCCTGGAGCAAAACCGGGGGGACCAGGAGCCAAATTAATATTTAGGGAAGGGGCCCAAAAGCAACTTTGTACCCCCTGATAAAATTCCTCTGAATGGCCCTGCATGTTGTAAAGCTATTCTTTGGGGTCATTAGTCAGAGTATATGAAGGGCATGATCCACCTGTCCTTTGCACCAGAGAAATGCAAGGCTTCAAGAAGCGTCCCCTGGGGTATTCATGAGTAATGTTTACTTTGCCTCTTGCACTTTTTGGGGAGATTTCAAGACGATCACTTTGCATTTTGGCAATATGCAAATTATTCATATAAACTGTAGGAATGAATTGGGTAATTGAAGGGTGATTGGCAGAGGTGTTGTTAGGGGGTGGGAAGACCCAGGCGATGGGGGTGCCCATGAAAATTGGTGGTGTGGGAGCGACTGTGGCAGCAAAACCAGCATTTTTGCCGCCACTGCAGGTCCCAGGAGCACCCCGCCCGGCCAGCCCGTGCCAAAAATGTTCTTTAACAGGCTGAAAAACATCCGAGGGGGATTTTTTTGGTTGCGGGGGTGGGGCTTGTGACGTCTCTTCCCCTGGGGCGGGGCTTGTGATGTTACGTGGGAGTGTACGGCGAGCGCCCCCCTGTGAGATTGTAGCTATGCCCCTGGAGATTGGTCGGCTATGTGCTCTGGCCTCCTATTTGCCCTGGATTACGTCCTCCCCATTTCCTCTCAGTCATGGAGGGAAACAGACACTGTTCCCATTCACAATCACTGACTCTTCCCCTCACATGATCCACAGAGAAGGGACCCAGAACACAACCCTGTGCATGCCTACCGGAAGTAAGTATTCCCAATGTGTTCCATGGGGCTTACTCCTCCCAGGAAAGTTATTTTCCCTCTCACACAACACCGGAACTGGGGACATCCACTAAAATTGAGTGACCCTAGAGTTAGAACAGAGAAAAGAAAACATTTGTTTACCCAGCATGTAATTAATCTGTGGAACTCCTTGCCACAGGTTGTGGTGATGGCACCTGGCTTAGATGCCTTTAAAACTGGATTGGGCAGATTTGTGGAGGTATATACAACCTCCTGGTTTTAGTGGTAGGCTATCTCTGAATGCCAGATGCAAGGATGTGGCAACAGGGTACGAGTATCTTCTTGTCTTGTCCGTGTGCTCCCTGAGGCATCTGGTTGAGAAACAGGAAGCTGGACTAGATGGGGCTTTTGGCTTGATCCAGCAGGGCTCCTCTTCTCATGTTCTTAAAGTGCATATAGGATTGGCGGCCAAGTCGATTGCTGGTTTGCTGTGTTTCCTCTGGTATCAGAACAGGACAGGTGAGCAGTTCAGTTCCATATCCTACAGAAACTGATGGCATAAACCAAGCCTGAGATAAGACGGACTGCAACTCAGAAAGCCCTGCTATACCCTTCATTTGGCAACAATATACAGTACAGGAGGTGTCCCCCGCTTAGGGATACATTCCAAAAAATCCATCATGAAGTGAAACCGGGTGGGTGGGTGGACAAAGTGATTCTGTGTGTGTTTGTGTGTGTGTGTTTGTGAGTGAGTGAGTGAGTGAGTGGGAGGGTGGGTGGACAAAGTGGCTGCTGGGGGGGATTGAGGAATTGCATCTCGTCTCCTTTACAAAGCCTGCTCTTCCCCCCCCCCCCTGCGGCGTCCCTACCAGCTGCTCTCCTTCAGACAGAGCAGTTTGGCCGACAGCTCTCCAAGTGTGGCGTTTGGGAATAAGCAGAGGATTCGTGGGAGGGAGGAATCGGCCCTTTCACCATCCGCGTGAGCGCAGTGATCTGGCAATAGAAGCAGCAGGGGCAGAGCTGCATCCCATGTGGAGCTGGAAAACGTGCCGCTGGCTCAAGGCACTCTTCTTCCCTCCCTCCCACGAAGCCTCCGCTTAGAAGCTGCCACTCCTTTTTTAATATTTATATTTTATTAATATATTAAAACATAAAAACAATACATATTTCAGAAAGTTATAGCAAGCACAAAGCAATACATCCTACCATTTTCTGCATATAATATCCAACAAAGCCAAAATAACACCCACATTCTATTCATTCTGCCACTCCTGAACGTCGCAGGGAAGCAGGCTTCGTAAAAGCGACAAGACTCAATTCCGCAATCCCACATACACACATACACACGGAAGCCACTGGTTGGTTTTTTTTAACTTTGCGAACCTCCATTGTATGTTCGGGTCGTCGTTGAGCGATCTGTCAAAGCAGGACCTATAATCTGAACTCCCCTTAAGAACTCGGTAACCAAAGACAGGTATATTATGGACTAAACAGGAAGTGTGGAACTGGGTCAGATCTTCCCAGTCCTGGTCGGACACTCTCACCAGTCTGCCACGAGTGCCCCCCTGCATTCACACCCCCTATTTGCCTTGCCTCTGTCTTTCCCCCTGTTTCTCTGTTGTCTCCTTTACTGTCAGAGGGCAGGATTCAGTCAGAGAAAATGTCTGCAGAATTTGTTGCTGTTGTGCAACTCCTTTTGTCTGGTGGGGTTTCTTCGTAATATAAATCCAAATTTCTGACAGTCGGATTGGTCAGAATTGTGGTAATGTGCACTCAGTTCTGCAGGAATTTTTCTCTGCCTGGATCAGTTGTAGCACCAGGTTTTGGAGAACATAGGATAGGAGTACTGGGGGTGCCCTCCATAGTATAGGCAAAGGTGACCCCTGACAATTAAGTCCAGTCGTGTCCGACTCTAGGGTGTGGTGCTCATCCCCATTTCAAAGCCGAAGAGCCAGCGTTGTCCGAAGACACCTCCGTGGTCATGTGGCCGGCGTGAATCTCCTTGTAGCAGCGTGTAGCATGCGGCTGGAACACGGAGCGCTATTTACCTTCCCGCAAGCGGTACCTATTTATCTACTCACATTAACATGCTTTGGAACTGCTAGGCTGGCAGGAGCTGGCCAAGCAATGAGAGCTCACCCCATCGCGGATTCGAACTGCCGACCTCTCGATTGACAGCTCATGGGTCAGCGGTTTAACCCACTGCGCCACCCGCTGGTCTCCATAGCAGAATACTAATCCCTCTCTGCCCCTTTCAAACCACATGTACGTGAGTGCGCGCACACCAGTTATTCCCCCCCCCCCGTGGCTGCCCAGACACGGACACAAGCACACATCTCACCATTGTTGTAGTGCTAGTGTAAAGGACCCGTCTTTCCCTGCTCCCCACCACTTTCTGCTAAGCTTCTCCCTTGATCCTGACTGGCTTACTGGGCAATGCTGGAGAACAGCAGTAGCAGGGGTCAGCTGGCTTAGGCATGATTCCTGGCACATACCCCATAGGCTCATGTTTTACAAAATAAAGAGGTAGTAGTAGGAGAACGAGAGGTTCCCACCCAGGAGAACTTGTTATCTAAGAGGACAATCTAGACTAGGGACAGAGCTACAGGTGGGGCCTTATGGGTAGGCTTACCAGATCTCCAACCGGGACAGAGTGCTAGACCTTTAGGAGACGGAATGTGGGCAGGTGTAGCTTGTTAAACCTTAGAGCATAATCCTAGGCATGTCTACTCTGAAGCAAGCCCCATTGTGTTCAATGAGACTTGCTCCCAAGATAGTGTGTATAGGATTGTGCTCTAAGGGTTTAACGAGCTACACCTGCCCACATTCCTTCTCCTAAAGGTCTAGCACTCTGTCCCAGTTGGAGATCTGGTAAGCCTATCTCATGTTGTCTGGCCGGCTGGGGGTTGGTATGGCGAGGGCGGGGGAGGAGTGGAGGGATGTTCCCTTAGTTCTTTATTTTCTGAGCAGAGGCGATGCTCCGTTATGGTCCGTGCCATGCGAGCCGCCCTTCCTGGTCCCGTACAAGCCGGCGGCAGGAGTCGCCGCCGCAGCCTCCCTTCGCCGGCTGGTACGGGACCAGGATGGGTCGGTGCGCACGGCACGGACCACAACGTAGTGACCACTGTTGATTTGGTTTTTTCTGTTCTCCCTCTCTGCTGCGGAGCGGCTGGCTGGCTGGCCCAGCCCCAGCGCAGTATTTCCAGGGGTTGGGTATGGCGGGGGCGGGGGAGGAGGGGAGGGATGTTCCCTTGATTTAAAAATTTGCAGAACATGCTTGTAATCGAAAGCACTCGTAATTTCCGAATAGAATAGAATTTCCCAATAGAATAGTCTGCTTCTCTGCGCATTTGAAAACATAGCAGCTCCTGGCCTCAACTAATTAAGAAGCTTTCTGCTGTCCTTTGCTTTGGCAAATTTTTCTAGCTCATAGAGCTAGATCACCTGATCTTATTCTCCTTGACAACGTTCAGAAACTTTGGTTTACCAACAGTCCGGTCCAGCCCAAGGCAACTGCGTTACAGCTATGCAGACAGCTATGAGACAACACATTGGTAAAGAGGCATGTATCCTTCCTATATTTCTAAATGCAAAGAGGCAGCAGTCAGACCACATGTCAGCACAAACCCTGCTCTTACCTGCTCTTACCTGCTGGTGTTGTTGCCTGTGGGGGGGGGGGAAAGAGGGGCTGGGAGAAAGACATGGGTTAGCAAACACTTGCATGGAGGCAGCTGCCCAGGCACAGCTGTAAACAGGTTGGCCACAGCCAGAACAGCCTTCTCTGCCCTAGAGAGAGGCAGAGAGGAGAAGTGGGGCGTTTGTGAATTTTGCCCTCCACCGACAAAGTCCCACTTTGTGGCTATGAGGGACAGAACCCCACACCACGTGCTCAGAGAGAGAGAGAGAGAGAGAGAGAGAGAGAGAGAGAGAGAGAGAGAGACTGGAGGTCTGGGGCTGGGCTTTTGTGGGAATGAGGCTGGGTGGGGCTGGGTGCTGATAGGCTCCCTATCTTAGGCATAACTCTGTCGGTTTCCAGACCTAGCAGGCCCAACTCCGTCCTAACTCTGACCTAACTCAGGAGTAGGGTGTTAGAAATTTTCAGGAGAGGGCTGGCTTAGGTAAGGTAAAATGGCTCCTATGGGTCTCCTCGAATTTGGGTCCACCTTTTTGGTCGACCTAAAATTTGTGTCAGCATTTGTGTTGGAGGGGGCGTGTCTGTGCTTGCCAGGGTCTGGAATCCAACGTTAATTTGTTGCCGCCCCCGTTACACTCACTGTCCGCCCATATTCCGCCCACTTTTAGGTCAACTTTAGGTCTGACTTGTGCTGCTTAGCCCTTGGGTTGGAATGGGCTGTTCTTAGTCTGTTGGTCGTAACTTTGACCTAACTTTGACCTAACGTCGCCCTAAATGGTTGCATTCCAGACCTAACTTTGACCTAAATGACTTAGGCTGACTTTAGGTCTGACTTGGGCTGCTTAGCACTTGGGTTGGAATGGGCTGCAAATCAGTCAATTCTAAATGAAATCAAGCCTGACTGTTCCCTGGAAGGACAGGTACTAAGGCTGAAACTCAAATATTTTGGCCACCTAATGCGAAGAGAGGACTCTCTGGAGAAGACTCTGATGCTGGGAAAGATTGAAGGCAAAAGGAGAAGGGGAAGGCCAAGGATGAGATGGTTAGACAGCATCACCGATGCAACGAACATGAAAATGAGCGAACTCAGGAAGATAGTGGAGGACAGGAAGGCCTGGCGGGATATGGTTCATGGGATTACGAACGGTCGGACACGACTTAACAACTGAACAACAACAAATCTGTGTCACAACACATTACAGTATTATTGCTACTGGAAAATATCTTTCTGAGGGATTCACAAATTATTTTAGGCATACATTGATACATCCCATTTCCTGGAATGGAAGAAAAGAAGTCAAGAATGTAAGCATAATGTCTTTCTTTTTGAAAGGGAAGAGCTGTCAAGGATTATTGCACTGGGAGAGCAGCACACGTTCTATGCAGGAAGCAACGTCTACAGCAGGAGTTGAAGAAAGGCAGATTAGTGGTCCACTGATGGTTCACTTGCTCACTTTTGGCACTACTACAACCATCATCTGTTAATTCACGGGATTCTTTGCAAATACAGATTGTGGTCCGCCAGTGGACCTCTGCCCCCTTTGGGATGGCACACCAAGCGTCTTCTAGTCCCCCCCCCCCCAGGATGCCAAGAGTGCTGGATTAGGTGGACTTTGGCCTGGTCTGGCAAACAAACATTGCATATCCTTAAGTAAAGTCCTGCTCAGAATCAATTGATGGAAATTACAGCCCAATCCTAACTAAACCACCACCACCCCGATGGAGCCGTGCCAACAGAGCATTGACTGCATCCTACTTGGGGGCAGCCTCAGAGAACTCCTCAAAGTAGGGGAACATTTGTTCCCTTACCCCGGGGCAAGACTCCGCTGCCCCAATGCGTCTCCTTGAATCTGTGCCAGGCATTTTTCTGGCACAAAACCAAGGAGAGTTGGGGAGAGCGAAGGGGAGAGGAATCGGGATAGGATCCCATTCTGGTGCCACCAGGATCCACCTCCTCCCTCCCCTGTTCCACCTGCAGACGCTCTCTCATTCCTCCTCTCTCCACCCCGTTCCTCCCACTTCCCTCCCCCATGCCGATTTACTTGCGGACCTGCATATAGCCGGCTTTGGCAATGGTCCTCAGACTCCACCATTGTGCGTTCTGCCATATGACCTTTTACAACAAGGGAACCAGTTCCACTGTCGTAACGCCCAGTTAGGATTGGGCTGTCAGTTATCCTTCAAGTGTTACAGGATCCTGAATAAGCTGCCTTATTTTTGAAATGTAGAATGCACTGGAGAATCATGGGTATTCTGCGGGGTGGGGTGGGGAATACAACACTGCAGCAAGTCTGCTCCTAGGGTCATGTTTAGAATGGGAAGACAGGGAGGGTATGCATTCCAGAGATCATTCTTTCCAAAATGTTGGTTCCACAACATTACCTATGACAATACCAGGAGTCTCTGCATCTTACCTTCAGAGTCCACTTTTGTCATGCAGGATATGAATTTAGGTGGTGAAGAACATGTACCTTTTCCAGCTACACAGCGACCATTCTCATATTTATTGCATGTATTGCAGTGCAGCAGAAAAGCTATGACACAAAGGAAGGGTGATTACTACAGAGACATTCTGGATTCTGGTTCCTGTGCTGCCCTGGGGTGGAGGAGAATGGAGTGGTGTGGGGTGCAGCTAGTGAAAGGCCGTAGTGAAGGGGTTCAGTTGTATAAGGTAGGAATGGAAAGCTGCAAACCGGAGGGCAGAAATATCAAAGCAGGTCTGAGGAAAGAGCTGAACTGACACAAAAGATTAGGAAAGGAGGTAATTGCCGAACAACACACTGTTCAGAACCACATAATGCAGAAGAAGAAGAAAGTGACTGGCTGGCTGGTTGGTTGGTTGGTTGAACAGAAAGATAGCTCATTTTTGCCGAGCAAGGTCACCCCAAGATGGTGTAAAGCAATAGAAAACTATATCTGTCAAAATGTGGGCTTAAAGCCTGTGATGGTCCTGGGGAAAAACAGAGGGAATCTCGAAATGCTGAAAATATTTTATTTTTGACCCTACCATCTACTCAACGGTCTGGGCAGGATGTTCCCTCAGCTAACTCTCAGGCTCCCCAAAGCATCCTCTTTAGACACCCAAACACAACCATGTAGCAGGTGTGAAATCTGTTTTCAGTGCTAATCTCTTTTCAGCTGGTTGCAAAATTGGGGTGAGATGAAACTCCCCATAAAGGGCATCTTTCACGCAATTATCCCCTCCCTTCTGCTGACTTTAGGATCAGACGTTTACCACCACTCCACACCAAGGTGCTCCCAACTTCTTCTCCCAACCATCTTTTGAACAAATGGTACCCTCTTTCCCAGGCAGGACTCACCACCAGAGCTCACGGAGAGCAGAGCAGCAAACAGCAAAGTGAGGAGAAGAATCTTGTTCATAGTGCTGGATTTCACAGGCAAAACTGGTTGAGAGGAATCACCTTCAGGTCAGGAAGCTCTTCTCTGGATACCCCAGGACAGCTCAGTGCTGATCATTTATCCTCTCCGAGGCACTAGGAAGAGCCAAGGTGTGAGGCAAGAGGCTGTAGCCGACTTACTGGAAAGGGGTGCAAAGCTCATCATGTGCCTCTACTGGAACAGTAAGACTATCAATATTGTCATCGCTGGGAGCTGCTGCTGGTCAGCATCTTTGGAGTAACGATGGAAGGTTGTCAGCAAACGTCAGTGCAGCGTTTTCACCCCCTCTAGAGTCTATGCTTGAACTATGGCGCCCACTGCAAGAGAGGAGCTGTAGCTCCGTAGCAGAGATCCTGCCAGATCCTGTGGAGCCCAGCCAGGTTCTCTCTGTGGCATCATCTCAAGCAGGGACTGTGAAAGGCACCTCTCTGAACAACCCCGGAAGCGCCTGCCAGTCAGTGCCGGGTGAATGATCTGACTCAGCATGGCTCCTATGCTTCATCCGTTCATCTCCTAGGAATCCTGCTTCTGGAGCTCAGGGCGAGGTCACCCTGTGAGGCAGGAGGACCTTTGGGATGAAGTTGGGTCTTTCTCGATGGAATACGGGTTCTGTGGAGGTGAGGGAGGCAGAGCGGGTTGCAGCCTAGCAGGGTAGGGGCAGCTGGGAGGGGAGCCCAGTTCTCATTGCAATAGGAGCCCCTGCTTGCCCTGCTCTCTCTAACACCATTGTCTTGGATCTCAGTTAGTGTGTTGCCCTGGAGTGGAGTGGAGTTTTGTGGTGTGCGGTGCAGCGAATGAAAGGCCTTCGGCTGCAATCCTATGTAAGCCCTATTAAACTCAATAGGACTTCTTCTGAGTAGACATGAACTGGATTGGGCTGTTAGTGAAGGGGCTCAGCTGTATAAGGTAGCTTGGGAAGGCTGTAAACAGAAGGACATAGAGATGAAGGGCCCAATCCTATCCAAACTTCTAGCACTGATGCAGCTGTGCCAGTGGGGTGTACGCTGCTTCCTGCAGTGGAGGGATGCAGTCACGGAGACCTCCTCAAGCTGCATTGTAGCTGCATCGATGCTGCAATGTTGGTTAGGATTGGTCCAGAAACCAGAAGTGTGAGGAAAGAGCAGAGCAGAAACAAAAGATTAGGAAAGAAGGTACTTGCCAAACAACACACTGTTTAGAAGAACATAATGCAGAATTATAGAGAAAGATATTGGTTTGTTTATTGGTTGGTTGAGTGATTGTGCTGAAAAGAGTGTCTTATAGTAAAATGCTCCAATCTGGTTAAGAGCCTGAGCAGGAAGCCCCATCACACAGCAAACAGCAAAGTGAGGAGAAGAATCTTATTCATCTTGCTGGATGTCACAGGCAAAGCTGGGAATGCTACCGAGGCAGAGAGGAAGAGAAGCACCTTCAATCAGAAAGCTCTTCTCTGGATAACCCAGGACAGCTCAGTGCTGATCATTTATCCTCTCCGAGGCACTAGGAAGAGCCAAGGTGTGAGGCAAGAGGCTGTAGCCTTCTTACTGGAAAGGGGTGCAAAGCTCATCTTGTGCCTCTACTGGAATAGTAAGACTTGATAATGTGCCTCTGAGACTCTATATTCTAATCCTTGGGTGCCGTCTTGGCTGAAACCCTTGGTGTTCAGCCCATTTCTCAGCCTCAGGAATGTGGACGTGTCTGGCTTTCCAACCATATGCAGTAAGTCAGGGTATCTGCTACTGAGCTACAGCTCCTCTCTTGCAGTGGGCGCCATAGTTGAAGCATAGACCCCACAGGGGGTTGACAACGCTGCACTGACGTTTGCTGACAACCTTCCAGCGTTGCTCCAAAGATGCTGACCAGCAGCCCAACGTGATCCCTTGAGGCTCTGCAGGGCTGGTCCAGAGAGCAAAGGAAAAGCCAGGCCAGGGTCACCATGGTCAGGTGGGCAACGTATGAGATGGGATTTGGCACAGACAAGGCTCATTCTGCATCAGACTGTTTTTTGCTTCTTCTCAAAAGAGCACAGAAGGGCACAACCAAACCATGGGGTGGGGGCTTTAATACTTCCCATCCAATATCATTCTAATCAAGATCACACACCCCATATTATTTCCACTGAAGTCATGGAGCCTTAGAATACTAAGGTTGTAAGGGACCATAGAGGTAATCTAGTCCAACCCTCTGCTCACTACAGGCAAGTGCTACAGCATGCCTGACTGGTGCCTTTCCAGCCTCTGCCTGAACACCCCCAATAAGGGAGAGCCCACCAGAGAATAGCTCGCTTTTACAGTTACGAAATACTTCTTACTGTATAGCATAAACCTTCCTTTCTGTACTTTCAACCCATTGGTTTCAGTTCTCCTCTCAGGAGCCACAGAGACCACTTGCTCCCCTTCTTCTGTCAGACAGCCCTTCACATGTTTGAAGATGGCAATCATATTCTGCCCCCTAAGTCCTCTCTGTTCTGGGCTAAACATACCAAGCTCTTCTAACTGTTCTGATAGGCCTATTTCCTTACCCCTTCTCAGTGCCCGTCTTAAAACGTGGTGCTCAACTGTACCTGCTCTGACTAGTAGAGCAAAACTTTTACTTCACGTGATGTGGACCTTAGGACTCTGCAAAAGCAGCCCACAGTTGCATTCAGTTTTTTTGTTTCTTTGCAGCCACATCGCACTGCTGCCTCATTTCCGCTTATGATCCACTCACCCCTGTCGATTTTTTAACAGCTTGCTCCCAAGCCAGGTTTGAGCCATCCTGTCCTTCCTCTGATTGCTTTGTACCTACTTGCAAGACGCTCCATTTGTCTCCCTTGAACTGCATCTGGTTGGCGTCGGCCCAACGATGAAGCCTGTCCAGATACTATTTGCTCACCCAGGTTGAGAGCTACACTCTACACGGTGTGTCGTCTGCCAGTTTGATCAGCATCCCCCCCCCTTCATCCAGGTAAACTTGAGCAGCACATATCCAAGACAGGATCCTGTGGAACTCCACTCCACATGGAACCATTGAGCAGCAGCACTTCTTGGAATGCTTATTCAACCTGCTTTGAACCCAGTAAAGAGAAGTACCATCTAGCAGCCCACATGTTACCCTGTTCTCCACAAGGATATCATGGGAGATTTTGTCAAATGCTTTGCTGAAATCTAGCTATACTATGTCAATGCTGTTCCCAGGGTCAACCAGACTAATCGGAGTCGCTCTATCAAAGGAAATGAGATTAGTCTGGCACAACTCGTTCTTGACGAACCCCTGCTTGGTCCTACAAATCACGCCAGAACAAAGCTTTCTCATCTTCCAGGCAATCAAAGAGGGCACAGAAGCAGGACAAAGATCTGTTCTAGAGCAGAGCGCAGGGACTTCTCCTAGTCCCAGCTGAAATACTGATGCAGAAGCAGGAGCACTCAGGGGCTTCCATTCAAACGTCTTCCAAAAGGGCTTCCACCAAGAAGAATCATTGCGCTCAATACAGGAAACTGAGAAATATGCCTAGAGTAATCAGTTAACGTCTAGGCCAGTAGTTCTCAAGCGTTTCAGTCTCTGCAGCCCTTTACACTCCTAAACAGAGTTTTGGGGAGCCCCGCTGGCAGATGTGTGGAGTCTCAGGGTTCCCCGCATGCTGCATGGAGTGGTGCAGCACTGAGCAGATGGCAGCCGCTTTGGGAGTGTTTGTGGAGCCCCTGAAGGGGTCTCAGGGAGCCCCAGGACTCCCAGCAGCACACCTTGAGAAACGCTGGTTTAGGTCATCATCTTTCTCAATCCGTCACCTAGGAGTAACTGCCCAATCCTATCCAAAACACCGCGCTGGCGGAACACGCATTCCACCAGCGGAAGCGTCAGGAGGATCCAGGTGGAAGTGCTCTCGGAGGCATCTGGTGGGGCCACTGTGAGATACAGGAAGCTGGACTAGGGTTAGGGTTAGGGTGGGGTTAGCAGTTGGAGAGGGGGGTTGAAGGATGGGGAGGAATGGGAATTTCTGGGTGGGAAGGGGAGGAAGGTGGAATGGGGGCAGCAGGAGATGGAATTGGTGGCCCTTGCGTACGGCCATACCCTATCCCCCTTCCCTCTCCTTTTCCTTTTCCAAAATCCTTTCCTTGGTTCTGCACCAGGGAAATAGTTGGTGTAGAACTGAGGGGACTCATAGGGAAAGTGGAGGCTTTCACCAGGGTAAGGGAATGAGCGTTCCCTTACTCTGAGGAGACCTCTGCAACTGCTCCCCCCCCCCCGACCGCCATTGGATGCATCATGATGACTTCCTAACAGGCCTCCCTTAACATAATACAGACTCAGGGCCCAATCCCATGGGTTTCCCCGCCATAGCATGCAGCCGCTCCAAAACATGCTGTGCTGAATGCTATGGTGGGGGCAGGGGGATCAGAAGGCTTTGGAGAGGTAAGGGAAGTCCGAGGAGAGAACAGGGGGGTGTCAGGACAGGAGGCAAGGAAGGGGATAGGATCTGGTGCAAGTTGCCTGAACCGAGTGCCAACCCCTCCTGCCTCTGCCCTCTCCCGTTCCACATACTCTTCTTGCTTCTTGGAGTGGTGAAGAGTCTTCTACATTTAGGGCCCCAACATGATCAAATGAAGGGCCAATGTGTTCTGTGTGCATGCATGAGTGAGTGAGTGAGTGAGTGAGTGAGTGAGTGAGTGAGTGAGTGAGTGAGTGAGTGAGTGAGTGAGTGAGTGAGTGAGTGGGAGGCAGTATCAGGGAGACCTGGCCTGGGTGAAAGAAGGAGTTCGGGGAGGGGGGGCTGCGGAGCAGGCAACCAAAGGAGGACCTAGCCAAGGCCGGGAGAGGAGCTGGCAGAAAACCTCATGGCGAATCCAAGGACAGCCTGACATGAGAAGGTGACTGCCAGTGCCATCTAGGTTGACAGGAAGGCTGTATAAGGCTGTCCTGAAAAGGGCCTTGATTTTCTCCTCCTGGATTGCTCCAGTCTCTGAGGCAATGATTCCACCTCAAGGAGGCTTACAGGGCCCAGTTCCACCCACTCCTTCCTATCCTTCCTGCACCCCCTACCCATCCTTCTCCCATCTTCCAGCCCTTAGTCGCCTTCTTATCCGAGCGCAGCTCCTCCTCTATACTGCAACTCCACGCATTGCAACCCCTGAGCTCCGCCTGCCTAGCTGGCCCTGCACGTGGAACAGGTAGCACTTCTGAGAACGCTACCTTTGGGGTCCTGGATGTGAGCTTCCTACCTAGCAACCTAAATTTGGCCTCCAGGACTGCCCGGCTACATTTCCCCACGTCGTTGGTGCCAACATGCACCACAACCGCTACCTCCTCCCCAGCACTCTCTACCAGCCTGTCTAGACGACAGCCTGTCTTCGCACCAGGCAGGCAAGTCACCATGCGGTCCTCACATCTGTCACAGACCCCCCTCTCTATGTTCCTGACTATAGAGTCACATATGCTATGTGTTTTCTCGGAGGGCTTGAAGAACTGGACCTATGAGGTTCTGGAGAAGAATCTCTGAGCTTCTTCCCAACCTTGAAAAAACATGGATTGAGCCACCAAAACGAGAAAGGATGCAAAGGAGGATGGTTGAAAGGAACACACTGCACATCGGCTACCTGTGTGGAAAGGGGAAGATGGAAGGAGAAGGACTTGAAGCCAAGTACAGCTCATCAATAACAGGTTATACCATTAAAAGCAAGGGAAAGCTTTGTTCTAGCTCTGTGCCCGCTTCTGTGCCTCTAAGATGGGAAGCCTTTGCCCTGGCATGATTTCTAGGAGCCAGCAGGGCTTCGTCAGGACCACGTTGTGCCAGGCTAATCTCAGCGACTGGTCTGGTTGACTCTGGGAACAGCACTGACAGAGTGCAGCAAGATTTCAGCATAACATTTGAACAAATCCCCATTGATTTCCTTGTGGGAAAAAGAGTAAAGTGTGGGCTCGATCATCGATGCTATTACTTGGGCAGCAGCCTGATCCTGTCTATATAGTAGACCTGCGGAGCACCCACTCCGCTGGTCTAGGGTGTTGGAAACATGCCATAAAGCAAGTTTGTGGCACCCTGGGAGTAAGTGGCGCTGGTGCTGAGGCTGACACAGCTCTCCTCCCCATGCAAGACCTGAACCTGCGTCCACTGGGGAAGGTCAGTTCCCCGCCAGGCAGTGGAGGGGCATGGGGAGCGCGGAATGGAGCATTCTGGGGGGGTGGGGGTGGGACTGGTCGGCCAGGCCAAGGCAGGAGGAACATAGCCATATGTAACACAGACATATTTTTCATAGCCTTTCCACACTGCAAGTCTTGCAATAAATATGAGAGCGGTCGCTGTATGTTGGGGACCATCTAAAATCTATTGTCCCGCAATGTGACACTAGGAGCAGACTGGCGGCAGTGCTGTATTCCCCACCCACCCTGCAGAATACCCATGATTCTCCAGTGTGTTCTATGTTTGAAAAGCAAGGCAGCTTATTCAGGATCCTATAACACTGGAAGGATAACTGACTGCCCAATACTAAGTGGGCGTTATGGCTGCGTGTGGCGAGAAAGCAAGGAAGCTCAGCCTCGTCCGCACTCACCCTATTCACCCCTCTCGCCACCACCATCGCAAGGATCTCCAGTACACTAGTGCGGCAAAAGCCACATTTGTGTGTTGAGGGTCAGGCAGTGGCGGCGAGAAACCAAGGACGTCCCCACCCTCCCGCCTTCCGCTCAACTTTCTCGCCACTTTCCCCTTGCCCGGGAGAGAAAATGTCGTCGCTGCCATGCTGTTACCACAGTTTGTTGCACCCTGCCTATCGCCTGGGGGCAGCCCACCCCCCTTAGTACACCTCTGCAGGGGGTGGATCCTGGTGGCACCAGCATTAACTGGGATCCTATCCCTGTTCCTTGCCATTTCCCTCTCCCTTACGCTTCGTTCCAATGACTGGCACAGATCCAAGGAGACCCATTGGGGCAATGGAGGCCTGCCCTTGATTAAGGGAAGAAAAGTTCCCTTCTCTTGAAAAGGTCACCAAGACGCACCCCCCCCCCCCCCGGGATGCAGCGAGAGCACTCTTGGAATGGCTGCATCAGGGGCGGGGTTTAGTTAGGATTGGGCTACAATTTATATGAATTAATTCAGAGCAGAATATTTTCTTTAAAATATGCAACGTGTGTTTTCCAGGTCAGGTCCAAGTCCACTTAACAATCCAATCCATCTAATGGCCACTGGAATTGGTTGCTAGCTGCTCAGTCCATGTCCTTTCTCTCCTCTCCCCTCCATTCTGGCCACATAATCAATGAGTTCCCCAAGGATAATGTTCAAGGCCAAAGAGCATCAGATGCCCCCTGTATATGGACTGACAGACATGTCAACATACCTGATTCTAAAACATGAGCTGAACGTCAGGCGTTTCTGGAAAGACCGCTCCCAGCGATGACAATATTGATATTCCTACTGTTCCAGAAGAGGCACATGATGGGTTTTGCACCCCTTTCCAGTAAGAAGGCAGGGCTACAGCCTCTTGCCTCACACCTTGGCTCTTCCTAGTGCCTCGGAGAGGATAAAATGATCAGCACTGAGCTGTCCTGAGTTATCCGGAGAAGAGATTTCTGATCTGAAGGTGGTTCTCTTCCTGTCTGCCTCGGTTGCAGTCCCAGTTTCGCCTGTGACATCCAGGTCGATGATGAATAAGATTCTTCTCCTCACTTTGCTGTTTGCTGCTCTGCTCTCCGTGAGCTCTCGTGGTGAGTCCTGCCTGGGAAAGAGCGTACCATTTGTCCAAAAGATGGTTGGGAGAAGAAGTTGGGAGAACCTGGGTGTGGAGTGGGGATAAGTGCAAGTCTGAGCCTCAGGACAGCACACCGGAGGGGATGATTGCATGAAAGATGCCAGGCTTTATGGGAAGTTTCCTCTCACCCCAGTCCTGCAGCCCCAGCCCTGACCAGCTGAAAAGAGATCAGGTCTGGAAAATGATGTCTCACCTGCTACATGATTTTGTGTGTGGGTTCCTTCCTAATGAGGATGCTTTCAGGTGCATGTGAGTTAGCTGTGTGATGGGGCTTTCTGCTCAGGCTTCTTGGCCAGATCGGAGCATTTTACCATAAGACACTCTTTTCAGCACAACCAACCAACCAACCAACCAACCAACCAACCAACCAACCAATAACTTTCTCTATTCTTCTGCATTATGTGGTTCTGAACAGTGTGTTGTTTGGCAAGTACCTTCTTTCCTAATCTTTTGTTTCAGCTGTGCTCTTTCCTCACACTTCTGGTTTCTGGACCAATCCTAACCAACACTGCAGCATCAATGCAGCTACAATGCAGCTTGAGGAGGTCTCCGTGACTGCCTCCCTCCGCTGCATGATGCAGCGCACAGCCCACTGGCACAGCTGCATCAGTGCTGGAAGGTTGGGTAGGATTGGGCCCTTCATCTCTATGTCCTTCTGTTTACAGCCTTCCTTATACAGCTGAGCCCCTTCATTAATAGCCCAATCCAGTGCATGTCTACTCAGAAGAAGTCCTATTGAGTTTATTGGGGCTTACATAGGATTGCAGCCGAAGGTCTTTCACTCGCTGCACTGTACACCACAAAACTCCATTCCACTCCAGGACAACACACTAGCTGGGATCCAGGATTTCTTGTAGTAATAACCTTTCCTTTGTTCAAAGGTCCTCCTCTATACTGCAAGTCATGCTAAAAATATGAGGATGGTCGCTGTACAACCAAAGAAAAAAGCTGTCGGAGTTCACCTCGTGTAATTACATGCATGAGAGTCACCTACTCTGACGGTAAGATGCAGGGCCTCCTGGTATTTTCAAAGGTTGTTTGGAAACAACTTCTTGGAAACAATGTTCTCTGGAATGCATACCTATTCTCCCAATTTGAAATATTACATTAGGGGCAGACTGGCTGCACTGTCCTATTCCCTCCCCCCAGAATTCCCATGATTCACCAGTGTACTTTGCATTTAAAAAGCAAGGCAGCTTATTCAGATAATACTTGAAGCTTATTCAGATAACACTAATTCATATTAGGTGATGCTGAGCAGCACTTTTGCTTAAGAAGCTGCAAAGTGCCTTGCTGGATCAGGAGTTAATCCAGCATTCGTTGCATCCTGGGAACTAGGGGATCCTGGGTGTGCCACCCCAAAAGGACCATTGTCCACTGGTGGAACATGATCTATCTTTGCAAAAAATCTTAGGATCCAGCAGGTACTACTAGGAGTGCTGAAAGTAAGCAAGTTAACCATCGGTGGGCATGACCATGCTCTGCCTTTTTCCACCTCCTGCTTGAGACGTTACTCCCTGTATAGGAGCTCCTGCTCTCCCAGTGCAATCCTTGACTGTTCTTCCCTTTCAAAAGAAAGAACAACAGTATCCCCCCTTCATCCAGGTGATTTATTAAAAATTTGAGCAGCACAGAGCCAAGACAGGCCCTGTGGAACTCCACTCCACATGGAACCATTGAGCAGCACAAGTACCATCTAGCAGCCCACACTTAACCCTGTTCTCCACAAGGATATTGCGGGAGATTTTGTCAAATGCTTTGCTGAAATCTAGCTATACTATGTCAATGCTGTTCCCAGGGTCAACCAGACTAATCGGAGTCGCTCTATTAAAGGAAATGAGATTAGTCTGGCATAACTTGTTCTTGACGAACCCCTGCTTGGTCCTACAAATCACACCAGAACAAAGCTTTCTCATCTTCCAGGCAATCAAAGAGGGCACAGAAGCAGGA
Organism: Plestiodon gilberti rubricaudatus; assembly: GCA_026170595.1. Lineage (NCBI taxonomy): Eukaryota > Metazoa > Chordata > Lepidosauria > Squamata > Scincidae > Plestiodon > Plestiodon gilberti. The sequence continues at coordinate 250,857,010 of JANXHW010000002.1, forward strand.
CAAAGATCTGTTCTAGAGCAGAGCGCGGGGACTTCTCCTAGTCCCTGCTGAAATACTAATGCAGAAGCAGGATCACTCAGGGGCTTCCATTCAAACATCTTCCAAAAGGGCTTCCACCAAGAAGAAGCATTGGGCTCAATACAGGAAACTGAGAAATATGCCTCGAGTAATCAGTTAATGTCTAGGCCAGTGGTTCTCAAGCGTTTCAGTCTCTGCAGCGCTTTACACTCCTAAACAGAGTTTTGGGGAGCCCCGCTGGCAGATGTGTGGAGTCTCAGGGTTCCCCGCATGCTGCATGGAGTGGTGCAGCACTGAGCAGATGGCAGCCGCTTTGGGAGTGTTTGTGGAGCCCCTGAAGGGGTCTCAGGGAGCCCCAGGACTCCCAGCAGCACACCTTGAGAAACGCGGATTTAGGCCATCATCTTTCTCAATCCGTCACCTAGGAGTAACTGCCCAATCCAATCCAAAACACCGCTCCGGTGGAACACGCATTCCACCAGCGGAAGCATCAGGATCCAGGTGGAAGTGCTCTCGGAGGCATCTGGTGGGGCCACAAAACAGATGCTACACACCAATGGACTTCTGGCAGCAGCTGGGGAGTAACATCTGAATTGGTTTCAGTGGATTGGTCAGAGCATCCCAACTGCAGACAGATCCACACCATGTTTTCTACGGAAGGACCAAGGAGTGGCCTGGCTGTATTGAACAGGCAGAGACCTTAGAATTCCCCAGCCTGTCATTGCTGCTGAAAGTCTCACGCCTTTCTGCCTGTTATTTTTAAAGAGTTTTACAGCACAATCCTATCCAACTTACACCACTGGTGTAACCAGCGGTGCAGCGAGAACGGGAGACCCCAGAACGGAAAGGGGATTCAAATCTCCTCCAAAGGGGGATTCAAATGGCATTTAAATCTCCCCTCCCCTCCAAAGCCTCCCACCCTGCCCTCCCCCGCTGATTACACTGGTGGTGTAAGTTGGATAGGATTGTACTATCAGTGTATTTAGGACACCACAGTTGGAGGAAGCTGGTGGACTGATCTGAGTGAGCAAAAGACAAAGTAACGGTAGTGGGAGTGATACGTGGGAATGGTGGCACAGAAGCCTGGCTCAACTTTGTGTCAGAGGTGAAGGCAAATTTAAAAGGAGGAGCAGCGAGTGGGAGGAGCAGCGAGTGGCCTCACGGGGACCAAGTGGCTCACGGGGACAAAGTAGCAAGATAAAAAAGACACAGCGAGTTAAGCAGCTGGGCGAGGAGAAGGTAAGCAAGGAGAAGGTAAGTGAACTCTCTCAGTTGTGCAGCTTTGTCTAACTTTAATTTACCATTAACTGTTAAGGACTTGGCTAAAGCTACCTTAAGCTACCTTAAACTTAAGATAGAACTAAGCCTAGCTAGGAACTAAGCCTAGCTAAGTAGAACTAAATATAACCTGAGGAGGGGGATTGTAAGGTCCAGTAGCTAGGACACAGGCACAGAAGCTAGGTGGGGAAATTAAATAGATTCAGAACACAAACAAGCACCTATCTAAAAGACAGGGGCAGAAACTGGACAAGCCTGGGAGCTGATTCTAAAGAGAATTGCAGTCCAAATCTAAACAGGTCTACTCTGAATAGATTCTACAGCTGATTCTAAAGAGAATTGCAGTCCAAATCTAAACAGGTCTACTCTGAGTAAAACCAGTGTTTACTCGAGAGTAAAAAGCCCAGGGCAGAGACCTGAGTCTACTTTAGAGTAGGAGCCTAAAACAAAACAAGAGGAGGCTAAAAGAAGGGGAGAAAGCAAGCTAAACTACATCTTAAGCAGAGTTAAACTTAAGCAGAATTTAAAACATACAGTTTAAAACATACAGACCGCATGGTATAGAAGGCCACATGGTAAATTAGGGTGACTCAGAAACCATAGCAACACACATTCCTGCCAGTTGAGTAGGTCAGATGTAAATTGAGGCAGCAGCAGGAACAATAGCAACAGGAATTTCCTGCCAGTAAACCACATCAGGCCCTGCCCCCCTTAGAGGCCAATCTTTTCAAACTTTCAGGTAGGCAGGGGGAGGAGCTACAAAACAGTTTAAATCTGGGGCTGGTTTGCGAGTGAGCCCTTTCAGGAGCAGCGAGTGGCCTCACGGGAACGAAGTGGCTCACGGGGACAAAGTGGCAAGATAAAAAAGACACAGAGAGTTAAGCAGCTGGGCGAGGTCAGCAGCGGGGCGAGGAAGCCAGGCCCCACACACTGCCCGGCACATCCCTTGAAGAGAGGAGAGCTCCAGCAACATTAAGGTACCCAAACTTTGATAAATCCATAACTTACACTCAAAAGCTATGCAGTCAGACAGCCAGCAGAAGGGTGGGGGCTATCCAGTGTTTTGCACTGAGTGTCACATGTATGACTATCTGCCTCTTGGGCACAAGTCATGGGTGTGTGCTCGGTGCAAAGAGCTCCAGGCTCTCAGGGAACGGGTTCGCTCCCTTGAAGCCACGGTTGCTGACCTGGAGAAGCAGAGACAGGTAGAGAGGAACCAGGGTGAGACTTCTAGGGACGTGGAGGCATCGTCCCACCCTCAGTTGGCCAGCGCCTCAGCTGCCAGGAAAGGGAGTCTCAGGGCTGGAGGACATTGCTCTGGAAAAGAGGGAAACAATCCCACAGTGGGGACCCCTTCTTCAGGTGATGGGCCCGTATCCAGTCACACTATGGATACTCCTCTGGGGAGGGGGCGAAGGGGCTTCTTGTCGTGGGTGACTCTATAGTCAGGAACATAGAGGGGGGGTCTGCGACGGATGTGAGGACTGCACGGTGACTTGCCTACCTGGTGCGAAGGTTGCGGACATCACCTCTCGTCTAGATAGGCTGGTAGAGAGTGCTGGGGAGGAGGTAGCGGTTGTGGTGCATGTTGGCACCAACGACGTGGGGAAATGTAGCCGGGTGGTCCTGGAGGCCAAATTTAGGTTGCTAGGTAGGAAGCTCAAATCCAGGACCCCAAAGGTAGCGTTCTCAGAAGTGCTACCGGTTCCACGCGCAGGGCCAGCTAGGCAGGCGGAGCTCAGGGGTCTCAATGCGTGGATGAGACACTGGTGTCAGGAGGAGGGGTTTAAGTTTGTTAGGCACTGGGGAACGTTTTGGGACAAGCCAGGCCTGTACAAGAGGGACGGGCTTCACTTGAACCAAAACGGAACCAGACTGCTGGCGCGTAACATTAAGAAGGTGGCAGAGCAGCTTTTAAACTGACTCCTGGGGGAAAGCCGACAGGAGCCGAGGGGCATCCGGTTCGGGACTCCTCATCCCTCGGGAATGAGGGTGCAGAGGATGGGGAACAGTCAAGTAATAACAGAGTAAGAATTGGGAGTGGTAGCATGATGGGACATGACAGCCAGTCTAGCAAGACAGAAGGCTGCAGGAATAAAGGGGCAAACATGCAGCCCTTCTTGGGGGACCAGGTATATAAGTGCTTTTATGCAAATGCCCGAAGTCTTCGGGCAAAGATGGGAGAACTGGAATGTTTGGTGGCTAGGGAAAACATTGACATAGTAGGTATAACAGAAACCTGGTGGAATGCGGAGAACCAGTGGGATACTGCAATTCCAGGATATAAACTCTATAGGAGGGACAGAGAGGGGCGTGTTGGAGGTGGGGTGGCCATCTATGTCAAAGAGGGGGTAGAATCCACCAGAGTAGAGCTGGAGGGGGGCTCTGACTCCTCCGTAGAATCACTGTGGGTTAGATTACCAGGCTCAAAGAGTGATGTAATAGTAGGGGCATGCTACCGTCCTCCAGATCAAAAACCTGAAGGGGATCTTGAAATAAGGAAGCAAATCAGGGAGGTGTCAACGAGAGACAGGGTTGTAGTCATGGGGGACTTCAATTATCCTCACATCGACTGGGTCAATTCATGCTCAGGTCAGGAAAGAGAGACTGGATTTCTGGATATGTTAAATGACTGTGCCTTAGAGCAGCTTGTCACGGAACCGACCAGAGGACAGGTGACTCTGGACTTGATATTGTGTGGCACTCAAGATCTGGTCAGGGAGGTAAATGTTACCGAACCGTTGGGGAACAGTGACCATGCTGCGATCTGTTTCGCCATGCATGTCGGAGGGAGAGTGCCGAGCAAATCTGACACGAAAACCCTTGACTTCCGAAGGGCAGACTTCCCCAAAATGAGAAGACTAGTTAAGAAAAAGCTGAAAGGGAAGGTAAAAAGAGTCCAATCGCTCCAGAGTGCATGGAGGCTGTTTAAAACAACAGTCATAGAGGCCCAGCGGGAGTGTATCCCACAAAGGAGGAAGGGCTCGACCAAGTCCAGGAGGATGCCGGCATGGCTAACAAGCACAGTTAAGGAGGCTATAAAAGGCTCTTCTTATGTTCTTATGTTCTTATGTTCTTATGTAAAAGAGATGCCTGAAATAGGAAGGCCCTAGACTGACACCTAGTGGCAAATGTTTATTATAGCATAAATTAGGGCATTCCGCATAGACATGCAAAGTAATTTACATTCTCCCTTAAGTCCATACTTTTGCCTATCCAATATCCCTTTCCAAAAACAAACAAACAAAAATTGGAAGGTTCAGGTGTCTGATTGCGCCATGCAGACGGTGCCATTTGAGCCATGCGGTTCAGCCATATAGTCTGGAAAAGGCTCTGAATGCAGATGTGTGCACACGCACACGCGCGCACACGCGCACACGCACACACATTTTCACTGTGGACTTGAATATAGTTTGAATATTGGAGCCCAAGTGACACACCAGGGAGAGATGTCAATGCTGTAAGGACACAACCCATTCTATTCCGCGGCAAATTAATGGCAGGGGGGAGCGTTTGGATCAGGAATCCAGCAATGCTGACATTCTTCCTTCCTCGATGCTTCTTGATTAAAAATGGATTCCCCTGAAGCAATGTGAAAGCAATATCAAAATCCAGAGTAGGTACAGCTGGTGCTGCCCAGATCTGGAACAATCTGGAACAAAGGAAATGAGGGATCAGGACAGGAGGAAGGAATCCTACAAGAAATGAAAAAATAACAAGCCTGAGGGTGAAAGTTGCAACCATGCGAACAAAAGAGAGGGAAAGAAAATGCAGAGTGCAAGAGCATTGGTTGCCAAGGGATGTCATGCACCTCTTTCTCCAAGCAGCCAATCAGACTTGTTTTGTGTATTTCCCATTGGTTGACTGAACTATCATTTCAAACAAAGCTCATTGAACAAAGAGTAGCGCAGAGAAGGCTATTTTAATCAAGGGGACTTGCTACTTTTCAGATGGCTTTAGCAGTGGGATTTGTCTGTTAAACTGGAGGAGGACAGGACCAGTAGCCATTGGGGCACGGGAACCAATAATATTCAGAAGTCACGTCAGGAAATTCCATAAACAGACTCTCTTAGTGTCTAGTGACTAGATGCAAGGAGAGGAGGGGCTTCTGCTCCTTTAAGTGTTGTGGAAGTGAAAACTTTGGCAGGTGAAGCTGCAAAACAGCTGAGTTGGAGTACTGTACATTCCCAAAGCACTGGGAGCTTCTTATATATATAAAAAGGTATCCACATGATAGAGGTTTATGAAATTATACATGTTGTAGAAAAAATGGAGATAATTTTTTTCTGCTTGCTCATAAGCACTTGAATTCTGGGTCACTCAATGAAATCTGTAGATAGGCACTAAATTCAGAACAAGTAAAAGAAAGTGCTTCTTTATGCAATGCATCATTGATTTATGGAACTCACAGCCACTAGATGTGGTTATTATGTGTTGTGAGCACCCCCGGGTGGGATGAGTGATTTCAGCTCGTTTTGATTCGGTGGGCAAGCACCAGACCCCAGAGATGGAGAAAAAGAAAAGAAAAGGAAAAGTCCGCGAATCGCGGAGGCGCCAAAATAGAGCTCCAAAACAGACCAGCACTGGGAAAAGATAGATCTTTACTTTGCTAGCAAAGGACACGATCAGCAAGGCAGAAAGTGTAACATATATGATTAATACAAAAGCTTATATACATTTCATTATTTACATACGGAATCATGGAGTACATTGTTACAGAAAATACATGATAAAGACGGACCAACGGGGGAAAGGATCCAAGAAGTTACACGTTGATACAGCCAATCAGATGAAGGATTGAAACTTTACACCAATGAGAACAGCAGCAGCAGATGTGAAATGTTTAACCAATAAAAAGATAAACTTTATTGAAGAACCAATGGAAGTGTAGTGCTTTGTGCAACTGGGGCCAATGGGGATTGGACCAGACAGCCAATGGGAGGAAGGGTACGAGTGCTGGGTGGCTGGGATATTGGGATTAGGTCCCCATCCCAGGTGAGTGAGGTGTTCTGGAATCGGATGAATGGGGTCTTTTGTGTGACTTGTTGACACAAAAGACTGAATTTCCAAACTAGATAGGCTAAAATGCCAGTACAATAGGTCCCTGTCCCCCCTTTGGCACCAGGTATACAATTGGAGACATCTGGCAGTCAGGAAGAGCAAGGCAAATGATTAGATTAGCATTTGAATTAATTGTAGCAAGCCAGGAAGGAGCAATGTGAATAGTTCCAAGACATTTGAATGATAGACCAGGCAGCTAGGGAACAATGGGTAAGGAGGTGGTGATAGTTGTAATAGAGCATGCACAGAGAGACAGGCTGGGGGCTCAAGGAAATGGTAATGGGGAGCACACGTCTGAGTGATAGGCAGCAGTATGAGGGGGTGGTGATGATTGATGGAGAGGAAGAAGACATTCAAGAGACAAGTTTTCAGATCAGGAAATAGGCAATCTGAGCCTTCATGGCTAATCAGGAGTTCCCATGGGTCTCCTTCCCCCCAGCTAGCTTCCTAGGTAGAAGGAAGCCATCTGAGAGCAACACAGAATAGGAGCAATGATGGTTTGCTTAGGTTATGTTCTTTTAAAATGGCCTCTCCTACTCCCTGCAGTACGGATCTATGGCAGGAGGTGCCCCCCGGGCTCCCTACATTCAACCTCTTGTCATCTCGCTGAAGGTGGGTAGAGGGTCTCGAACGGCTCGTCCTTCCCAACACTTCCCGATAGCCCAAGCAGGATGTTCAGCCTCGAACTGAACGTTTTACCGGCTGCAAATCCATTGTACTGCTCCCAGGAGCCTGTCCACAAAACCTGGGGCATGCCCTTGCCAAGTGACAGGATAGGGACCATTCTGCGTGGATCCCCTCCCTAGAGAAAGCCCCGTTGACCCCCCTAAGGGTCCGGACACATAACCTCCCAAGGGACCCCTGAAATGGCCAAAAACGTCTCAGAAAACCCAATTTTGCTGAAATAAAACACTGCGCCTTTAAGTTGAGCTGTCAAATGCAGAGAGCAAATACGGTGAGGGGCCATGACTGGGTTAGCAACGAGCGGCACGCGCCGGTCTCCCGGAGTTGGCTGAACGCCCAGAACTCAGTGAAGCGTGAAGGTAAAGAGGATTAGCGGTTCAGTGGGTCAAGAGGTTTAATAGGATTAGAAGGTACACTGTGAACTTTTGCTGCTGCCGCTTCTCTAGGGGTTCTGGAGGCTCGTGGCGGACGCGTGTCCGCTGTCAAATGTAGCGAAAAGCGGAGAAAAGCCGAATTTCAGATGCGTTTTAACAAAAGTGGCTGTATCTTCGTGATTCCTGGACCGATTTGGATGGGGTAAAAAGCAATAGGATCAGGGGGTCGGGGCGGACGACATGGAGGGGGTCGGGGCAGATGACACTAAACTTTTCCGGGTGGTGAAGACCAGCAGGGATTGTGAAGAGCTCCAAAAGGATCTCTCCAAACTGGGAGAATGGGCAGCAAAATGGCAGATGCGCTTCAATGTAAGTAAGTGCAAAGTGATGCACATTGGGGCACGAAACCAAAATTTCACATATACGCTAATGGGTTCTGAGTTGTCTGTGACGGATCAAGAGAGAGATCTTGGGGTGCTCGTGGACAGGTCTAGAAACCTGTCCACCAGCCTAGAAAAAAGGCGGCTGAGGGGGGACATGATTGAGACGTATAAAATTATGCATGGGACGGAGAGAGTGGATAGAGGGAAATTCTTCTCCCTCTTGCACAACACCAGAACCAGGGGACATGCACTAAAATTGAGTGGAGGGAGAGTTAGAACAGACAAAAGAAAATATTTCTTCACCCAGTGTGTAATTCATCTGTGGAACTCGTTGCCACAGGATGTGGTGATGGCACCTGGCCTAGATGCCTCTAAAAATGGTTTGGACAGATTCATGGAGGAAAAGACCATCACAGGTTACAAGCCATAAGCAACCTCCTGGTTTTAGAAGTGGGTTTTCTCTGTGCCAGGTGCAAGGGAGTGACAACAGGAAACAGGTTATCTTGTTGGCTGTGTGCTCCCTGAGGCATCTGGTGGGGCCACTGTGAGATACAGGAAGCTGGACTAGATGGGCCTTTGGCCTGATCCAGCAAGGCTCTTCTGATGTTCTTATGTAAGTGCCTAGATCTGGCATGCGTCGTGTGATACTGTGCTTCCGAATACCACCAGCGAGCTCCCCATGTCCGCCAGTGCAGTCACTGGAGGCTGTGCTCACTCGCCGGTGGCGAAGACACTGCCTGCTGGCGCCAGGTACGGCAGCAGTGAGGGAGGATGGCGGGAAAGGATTGGGAGGAATGGGAATTTCTGGGTGGGGAGGGGAGGAAGGTGGAATGGGGGCAGCAGGAGATGGGATCGGACGGTGGCCTTTGCGTATGGCCGTACCCTATCCCCCTTCCCTCTCCTTTTCCTTTTCCAAAATCCTTTCCTTGGTTCTGCACCAGGGAAGTAGTTGGTGTAGAACTGAGGGGACTCATAGGGAAAGTGGAGGCTTTCACCAGGGTAAGGGAATGAGCGTTCCCTTACTCTGAGGAGACCTCTGCAACTGCTCCCCCCCCCCCGACCGCCATTGGATGCATCATGATGACTTCCTAACAGGCCTCCCTTAACATAATACAGACTCAGGGCCCAATCCCATGGGTTTCCCCGCCATAGCATGCAGCCGCTCCAAAACATGCTGTGCTGAATGCTATGGTGGGGGCAGGGGGATCAGAAGGCTTTGGAGAGGTAAGGGAAGTCCGAGGAGAGAACAGGGGGGTGTCAGGACAGGAGGCAAGGAAGGGGATAGCATCTGGTGCAAGTTGCCTGAACCGAGTGCCAACCCCTCCTGCCTCTGCCCTCTCCCATTCCACATACTCTTCTTGCTTCTTGGAGTGGTGAAGAGTCTTCTACATTTAGGGCCCCAACATGATCAAATGAAGGGCCAATGTGTTCTCTCTGTGTGGGTGGGTGTGAAATCTAGCCAATAGCCATGCTTCCCTGGCCCTGGTGCACTCCCTGGCCATATCCCTGGCCCTTGACACAGTCCATGCTTGACTGCAGAGAAAGCACTCATTGCAGGGAACGTTTCTCCCTGTGATCTGGAACCCCGGGCAACATGCTGACCCCAGCCAAACTGGCCCCCGAACCAGTGCCCAGTTCCACCCTCTTTTAGTTGCTGTCCAGGTTAGCATCCACTCAGCCCTCCCAAAACCTCCTCCTCCACCACCTCTTCACCTCCTCTGTCTGCTGCAAAGGATCCAGACCAGTGCAGGGGATACTGAGCATCAGAGGCGTAACAAGGGTGGAGCGAAGGCAAGTAGTTCTGCAAGACTCCGTTACACTGGAGTCAGCGGCCCCTCCCCCTTGCTGTTAGAGCCATTCTGGCAGCAAACACGCAGGACACTCCCCTGTTGCTGCTGGAATGGCTCCAACAGCAAGGGGGAGGGGCCGCTGACTCCAGTGTAACGGAATCTTGCAAAGCTACTTGCCTTCGCTCCACCCTTGTTTCACCACTGCTGAGCGTGGATGGAGGTTAGTCCATCTTATCCTCTTCTCACGACAATGGGGAAAAATGTCAGATACCCTCTATGAGGTCCTGAAAGAAAGAGTGGGATACACAGGGCTCTCAGGTGAGGCTGCTGGAGTGGTGAGTGGGAGGCAGTATCAGGGAGACCTGGCCTGGGTGAAAGAAGGAGTTGGGGGAGGGGGGCTGCGGAGCAGGCACCAAAGGAGGACCTAGCCAAGGCAGGGAGAGGAGCTGGCAGAAAACCTCACGGCGGATCCAATGACAGCCTGACATGAGAAGGTGACTCCCAGTGCCATCGAGGTTGACAGGAACCGAGGACACAGGAAGGGAGAAGGGCTTTTCCGTTGAGGGCCACTCAGGAGGCCGTGGGGCAAACAACCCACTTGGGGCTGGAAGCAGCTCTCCATTCAGTCCTCAATCAAAGTGAGCTTCTATGGATCTGCTTGGTAGCAAGTGTGCAAACATAGCCTGGATGCTGCCGGAGCCACCGCTGGTTTTTCTCGCACCCGGTCATCAGCCTGGCTTCCTCGCTGCTTCATGCTGTGAATGGCGGAATGCAAGACAGGGGGGAATGAGTCACCCGAAACTGCCGCAGCAGGACAAAGCCTCTGCTCCTCACTTCTGGCCTTACCCTCCCGGAACTAGTCCTTGGCCTCAGAAGTTCCTTCTTCGTCATGATATTCTTCCAAGAGACTGTCCTCCCAGAAGCACCACCACTGTGGTGGTGGTGGTGGCGGCGGCGGCGGCGGCGGCGGCGGTTGACCCTGGGAACAGCATTGACCTAGTATAGCTTGACAAAAACTCCTGTGATATCTGTGTGTGTGTGTGTGTGTGTGTGTGTGTGTGTGTGTGTGTGTGTGTGTGTGTGTGTGTGTGTGTGTGTGTGTGTGTGTGTGTGTGTGTGTGTGTTGGACAGAGTTGCCTAAAGAAGGTAGATTAAGACCAATTGAAAACAAAGCACAGACATACATAAGTAAACAAATATCTGACAGCAAAATCCTATACAATATGAGTTTACTCAGAAGTAAGTTCCATTGTGTTCAATTGGACTTACTTCTTGGTAAGCAGTCCTGCAGTCCTTGTGAGGAGCAAACTTTATCTTTTGGTGCAGAATGAAATCTCATCGGATAAATGGGGGTTGCAATGTCTGCTGGGGAACTGCTAGAGGGACGCTCGCTGACCCCTAGATCATACACATGGATTCTTCCCAGAAATCCACAGGTTATTGTGAATCAGACAGGCTCTAGAATCAGCAGAAGAGGGATAGAGAGATCCTAGGGGGGGGGGGGCGGTGGAAGAACTGGCAGCTGAGGAACAGGGATGTGGCTGTGGCGTGGCTTGCCGCACTATGGGAGCAACTAAAGCATGCTATATGCTCCCTAACGGGTGGGAGCCCAGCACTTAACGGCCCTCAAGCAGGGCCCACATGTCTCTGGAGGGCATAAGGTCCTGCTTCTTATCTATGTTTTCTCCGAGGGCTTCATGAGAAGAAATGTACCCAAGTGGGACTGGAGGAGAATCTCAGAGCTCCTGCCCAACACGGAAAAAAAATTAGATTTAGCCCAAAAAAGGAAAAGACAAAAAAGTTGGAAGGAGCGCACTGCACACCAGCCGCATGTTTCAAAAGAGGAAGATAGAGGGAGATGGGCTAGAAGCCACACACGTCCCATCAAAAACAAGTCATGCCAGCCTTGCCCATTTCACCGTTGCCATTAAAGGCAATGGAAATCTTCGTCCTGGTTCTGTGCCCTCCTTGATTTCCTGGAAGATGAGAAAGCTTTGTTCTGGCGTGATTTCTAGGAGCCAGCAGGGGTTCGTCAAGAACAAGTTGTTCCAGCCTAATCTCATCTCCTTTGACAGAGTGATTCCGATTAGTTTGGTTGACCCTGGGAACAGCATTGACATAGTATAGCTAGATTTCAGCAAAGCATTTGACAAAATCTCCCGCAATATCCTTGTGGAGCACGGGGTAAAATGTGGGCTGCTAGATGGTACTTGCCTTTGCTGGGTTCAAAGCAGGTTGAACAAGCATTCTAAGGAGTGCTACTCAATGGTTCTATGTGGAGTGGAGTTCCACAGGGCCCTGTCTCGGTGCTGCTCAAGTTTACCTGGATGAAGGGGGGGGATGCTGATCAAACTGGCAGATGACACACAGTGTAGATTGTAGCTCTCAACCTGGGTGAGCAAATAGTATCTGGACAGGCTTCATCGTTGGGCCGACGCCAACCAGATGCAGTTCAAGGGAGACAAATGGAGCGTCTTGCAAGTAGGTACAAAGCAATCAGAGCAAGAAGGACAGGATGGCGGAAACCTGGCTTGGGAGCAAGCTGTTTAAAAAGAAGCAAGGTGTGTGAGTGGATCATAAGCAAAATGAGGCAGCAGTGCGATGTGGCTGCAAGGAAACAAAAAACCAAATGCAATTGTGGGCTGCATTAGGAGAGTCAACTCAGGAAGATAGTGGAGGACAGGAAGGCCTGGCGGTATATGGGTCATGGGATCACGAAGGGTCGGACACGACTTAACGACTGAACAACAACAACAAAATCCAGATCACGTGAATTAATAGATTCGCTCTACTAGTCAGAGCATGTACAGTTGGGCACCACGTTTTAAGAAGGGCACTGAGAAGCTGGAGGGGGTTCGGAGGAGCAGGCCCCTGTGATGGTGAGGGGTAACGCAATAGGCCTATGAGAACAGTTAAAAGAGCTTGATATGTTTAGCCCAGAAAAGAGAAGACTAAGGGCTCAGTCCTGCCTAACTCAGCACAAGTCAGGCACAATTGAGGTACAATTGCGGCGTAACTGTGGCCTAAAATAGGTCTCAGTTAGGCTGCAACTATGCCTGAGTTAGGCAGGAGGCAGGAGCAGTGGGCCAGGATCAAGGCAAAACTTACCGCAGAGGCAGGCAGGCCCCTGTGGGGAGGTGTCAGTCTTGTGGAAGCGAAGAGCCCCCTCCTGAGCTCGTCTGTGTGCACCTACTACAGCTGCTGCAGCGTTTGCAGCAGATGGGCAGCCACAGGTGGGCCTGCAGGCACTGGGCGTGCGACAGTCAGCGGAAGGGCAGAGGTTGTGCCAGTGCCAGCCGCCCCAGGGCACCCTGTGCATTAGCCACGTGCCGCAGGGGGGAGTGCCACTGCCCTCCCTCCTGCAGAAGGGGTAGCCACCCCCAAGCCACGTTGAGGCTGCACGTGGGAGTCATGGGGGGGCGGGGGTGAGAAGGGAAGGAGGAGGTGGGAACGGCACGCACAAGGGGGGTCTCATGAAGTCTGGAACCGCCTCTGCCAGGACATGCCCGTGCGCTGCCAGGGCCATGGCAATGCCCACAAAGAAGGCATCCCGTGCCCCGGCCAAGACCGAGAGATGCCTTGGGCTTGTCTGCTGCGAGTGGGAAGGGCTCACGCAGCTCATCACGCCCCCAGATGGGGCAACGTCGGCGCCTCGCAGCAGGCGCTCTGGCAGGGTGGGGGGTGCCAGCGTCCATCATCAGGGAGTGAGAGGGGAGGCAGGCACACAGACAGGGGGTGCTGGGGAGGGGCACGGGTGGGTCAGAAACAGACAGACAACAAGGCTGGTGGGAGAGGGATACAGGGAGAGGGGTCTGCAGAGACCAATAGGGACACAGGGGTCACTTCGCAAATGAAGGCAATGCAGGAACGGGCGCCTCTCATGCAGACGGACCGAGGGCGGAAACGGACGCCATTGACGGGCGGAAATGGACGCCGTTGACGGGCGGACCGAGGGCGGGTGAGAGCCCCGGTTGCCGAAAGGGCTCTTCACGGACGTGGCGGACGCGAGCGGATCCAGTATGGGCGCCGTGTCGCCTGTCACTGTTTGCCTGCCTGAGAGGCCCCCCAACTCCCCCCTCCCCTGAGCCCTGAGGGTCTGGCAGCCCCCCTGCTGTGGTCTCCCTGGGAAGGCAGTGGCAGTCCCTGGATGGGAGTCATGCAGGGGCTTGTGTGCTGGGCGCTGTCTCTCTGTGTGGGGGGCAATGCTTGTGTTATATTAGGGACATGTTGCTCAAGGGGCCTTTGCCCAAGGGGCATCTTTATTGTTCTGGAACATTGGCAGAGATGGCCAGGCGAGGCTGCCAGGGGTAGGCACAGCAGCCACTCAGAACGTAGCAGCAGCAGCAGCAGGCGTGCCCCATGGACCTGGAGATGCAGGCTCTTCCCCTGTGGAACCACAGCCTGCTCCATAGAAAGGGGAGGGACAGCAAGTAGGCAGCCAGGGAGGTGGAGCAGCAGCAGCAGCTGAGGAGGGTTGCAGGGCAGGCTCCCAGACCTCTGGCAGCATCGAGGCAGACGACCATGGGGCAACCAGACTGCAGGCCCAGGGGTGCTCCCCAGAGGTGGTGGTGGACATTCCTGGGGAGACATAAATCACGGGGGTGTTCCATAGCAGCTGCTGTGTGGTAGCAATTGCCATTGAAGAAATGCCAGTGTGCTGGTTGCAAAGGCCTGCAGGGAGAGAAATAAAACACAGCTGAGAGCTGTGACACACATAGCATGGTCTGCGCTCCTTCCCTGGGTGTAAGGTGAGCATGATCCTGTAAAGGAAAAGGGTCAAAGAGAGAGACAACAACACAACTTGGGGGTCACAACCGTGGCAATCCTAGCAATACTGACCTGTCAGCAGACCCTGTGGAGAAAAGAGGGGGGGGGAACAGCTGGTGTCTACATATGGGTTACAGTTCCACACTCATGGCATTGTGTGCTCACATTAATACAGGCAGCAATCAGACACAACAGTGGTCAAGATGCATGTATCCTATATATCATAGCAGGCAAAGCAGGCAGCTATGAGACAAGACATTGGTAAAGAGGCATATCATGGCAGGCATTGCAGGCAGCTATGAGACATTGGTAAAGAGGCATATCATGGCAGGCATTGCAGGCAGCTATGAGACAAGACATTGGTAAAGAGGCATTTCAGAGAAGGCATTGCAGGCAGCTATGAGACAAGACATTGGTAGAGAGGCATTTCAGAGAAGGCATTGCAGGCAGCTATGAGACAACACATTGGTAGAGAGGCATTTCGGAGAAGGCATTGCAGGCAGCTATGAGACAAGACATTGGTAAAGAGGCATTTCAGAGAAGGCATTGCAGGCAGCTATGAGACAAGACATTGGTATAGAGGTATGTATCCTACCTATATTTCTATGTGCAAAGAGGCAGAAGTCAGACCACATGTCAGCACGTACCCTGCTCTTACCTGCACATACCTGCTGGTGTTGTTGCCTGTGGGGGGGGGAGAGAGGGGCTGGGAGAAAGACAGGGGTTAGCAAACACTTGCATGGAGACAGCTGCCCAGGCACAGCTGTAAACAGTTTGGCCACAGCCAGAACAGCCCTCTCTGCCCTAGAGGGGGGCAGAGAGGAGAGAAGAGAAGAGAAGAGAGAAGTGGGGTGTTTGTGAATTTTGTCCTCCACCGACAAAGTCCCACTTTGTGGCTTCTGGGGGACAGGACCCCACGCCATGTGCTCAGAGAGAGAGAGAGTGGAGGGCTGGGGCTGGGCTTTTGTGGGAAAGACGCTGGTGGGGCTGGATGCTGATAGGATAACTATTTTGGTCCGTGTCCAGAGTTAGGCCACAACTGTTCCGTCCTAACTCAGGCACAACTCGGGACCAGGATGTTAGAACTTTTCAGGAGAGGGCTGGTGTGGGTAAGGTAAAATGGCTCCTATGGGTCTCCTCACATTTGAGTCCACCCTTTTTGTTGACCCAAATTTTGTGCCTGAGTTGTGCTCGAGGGGGCGTGTCAGGGGGTCGCCAGTGTCTGGAACTGGAACAAATTCGTAACCGCCCCCGTCACTCCCCCGACACGCCACCAACATGCCCACTTTTAGGCCAAACTTAGGACGGAATAGCTCTTATGCCGAACTTAGGACTGAATTGGTCAACTTTCCTTAACCCGTCCTATGTCAGTCACAATTGCAGCACAAATTCGGCCTCTGCGGCACAATTCAGGCACAACTCGAGCCTAAGGCGCTTAGGCTGCAGTTGTGCCTGAATTGTGCTGCTGAGGCCTTAGGCTGGACTGGTCTGTAAGAAGGGTGTGTGTGTGTGATTGTGAAGGGCTCTCACATTGCTGGATGGGAAGTATTAAAGCCCCCCCCCCATGATTTGGTTGTGCCCTTCTGTGCTCCTTTGAGAAGACGTGAACTTTGAAGCTAAGTGAACTCTGAATGTAAGGTGCAGAGTCTGCAGGTATTGTCACAGCCTGGTAAATAGAATTAAAAATGATCTGGACAGGCTTCATCATTGGGCCGACACCAACCAGATTCATTTCAAGGGAGACAAATGGAACGTCCTGCAAGGAGGTAGAAAGCAATCAGTGGAGGAAGGACAGGATGGCGGAAACCTAGCTTGGAAGCAAGCTGTTTAAAAAGAAGCCAGGTGTGTGAGTGGATCATAAGCTGAACTGAGGCAGCAGTGAAGTCCATATCACGTGAAGTAATAGTAAAAGCAAACTATTCTCCCATGGTCTCTCCCAAGAAGCAAGAAACAGCCTGATGCAGACCGCGCCTGGCCTGTGCCAATTCCCATCTCATACGTTGCCCAGCTGACCATGGTGACCCTGGCCTGGCTTTTCCTTTGCTCTCTGGACCAGCCCTGCAGAGCCTCAAGGGAGCCAGTTGGGCTGCTTGAGCAACGCTGGAAGGTTGTCAGCAGACGTCAGTGCACAGTATTCAACACCATCTAAAGTCTATGCTTGAACTATGGCGCCCACTTCAAGAGAGGAGCTGTAACTCCGTAGCAGAGATCCTGCCAGGCATGGTGTGGAGCCTAGCAAGGTTCTCTCTGTGGCATCACCTCCAGCAGGGACTGGGAAAGGCGCCTCTCTGAACAACCCCAGAAGTGCCTGCCAGTCAGTGCCGGGTGAATGATCTGACTCAGCATGGCTCCTAGGCTTCATCTGTTCATCTCCTTGGGATCCTGCTTCTGGAGCTCAGGGCGAGGTCACCCTGTGAGGCAGGAGGACCTTTGGGGTGAAGCTGGTTGTTTCTCGATGGTATACGGGTTCTGTGGAGGTGAGGGAGGCAGAGCGGGTTGCAGCCTAGCAGGGTAGGGGCAGATGGGAGGGGAGCCTAGTTCTCATTGCAATAGGAGCCCCTGCTTGCCCTGCTCTCTCTAACTCCATTGTCTACGGGAGGAATCGCAGCGTTGGCTGTTAGGTCTGCTCCTGCTGCTGCAGGTTTTAGATTCTCAGACATTTGGAAAACCCTCCATTCAGGATCCGTTGAAAGCAGACACCAGTTCCTTCCCCAGCCCCTGCTGCTCTTCCCCTCCATGCCACAGCTGTGCACCTTTAGAGCACCATCCTATGCATGTCAGAAACAAGTCCTCCTGTTCTTATTAAATAATTGTTTGTGTGTTGAGTCCTGACACTGATAAGAGGTTCTGGGTTTCCTAGGGTTTGTGCCCCAAAGGAGTTCTTGTTTGGAGCCCCAAGTGGAACCTCCTGCCCTCGAAATATGTCTGCCAATCCTCCCAGAGGTTGCTAGTTGAATCAAACCTGAAGGCTACAGCACATGGGGAGAGGGCAGGGAGAGCATCTCCAGGAGTAGCTTCAGACCGAGTTAGCAATCCTACCTGGGAGGCCCATCTGACTATTTCGTCTCAGCCTCTGCTGGCTCTCCTGACCTCCCAAGATCTCCGGCCTGGGTGGTCTCACCGCTAGACAACCCTAGAATCGGATTCATAGGAGTTGGAGGGGTCTTTCTTGTGGGCCATCTAGTTGAATCCCTGCTCTATGCAGGATATCTATCTCTGACCCTGTCTTCGTTGTTACTTAAAATGTTTGACTGAAGAGTCCTGGTACTGAGAACAGGTTCTTTGGCTGAGCTCTTCTGAAGGTTCATTCTAATTAACTTTGTTATTGAATTGACAAATTAGCTGTTTGGTTCATGTCTCTCCCTACCTACTTCTGTGTTCCTGCATTATAATTAATGATCACCCCATGGATAATGTTCATGGACAAAAAGCATCACCTACCCTCTGAATGCAGATTGCTACACGTCAACATACCAGACTTTGATTAATAGGCTGTATGTCTTTATGCCATAGCTTCTCCCAAGGATGTAAATAACCCATAGATATTCTAAGAAACATATTACAAAGTCTTACTGTTCCAGTAGAGGCACATGATGAGCTTTGCACCCCTTTTGCCTACAGCCTCTTGCCTCACACCTTGGCTCTTCCTAGTGCCTCGGAGAGGATAAATGATCAGCACTGAGCTGTCCTGAGTTATCCGGAGAAGAGCTTTCTGATCTGAAGGTGATTCTCCCCAGCTTCGCCTGTGAGGTCCAGCACAATGAACAAGATTCTTCTCCTCACTTTGCTGTTTGCTGCTCTGCTCTCCGTGAGCTCTCGTGGTGAGTCCTGCTTGGGAAAGGGGGTACCATTTGTCCAAAAGATGGTTGGGAGAAGGAGTTGGGAGAACCTGGGTGTGGAGTGGGGATAAGTGCAAGTCTGATCCTCAGGACAGCACACCGGAGGAGATAATTGCATGAAACAGGTCCCTTATCAGACGTTTCTTCTCACTCAACCCCAGCCCCGACCAGGTGAAAAGAGATCAGGTCCAGAAACGGATGATGTCTCACCTGCCACATGACCTGTGTGGGTTTCTAATGAACATGCGTTTAGTTGCATGTGAGTCAGCTGATGGGGATTCGTGCTCAGGCTTTTGAGTGTACTGGAGCATTAGAAAATAAGACTCGTTTCAGCACTTCGGAGTTCCCTGTCTTTTCTCCAGGACCCTGAGGAACCATCGCAGCTTTGAAGTTCATATCATGACAGAGATATTTTTGTGTAAATGTGAGCCAACTTGGGGTGACTTTGCTCAGGAAAGTGAGGCAACAGTCTAATTAATCAATCAATCACTCAATCACTTTCTCTCTTCTTATTCTGCATGATGTGTTTGTGAACAGTGTGTTGTTCTGCAGTGACCCCGTTTCCTAATGATCTTTTCCATCAGCTCAGATCTTCCCTCACACTTATGGTTGGAGCTCTGTACACCCTCCTGTTTGCAGCCTTCCTTGTACAGCTCAGCCCACTCACTGCACCACAACCCACTCAGCTCCATTTCACTCCACACCACACCAGGAAGCACACTAAGTGGGACCCAACATTTATCTGTAGGAATCATCTTTCTTTTGTCTCATAGATGTCTATTTAAGCTGCAAGGTATGTGCCAAGTATGCGGATGGTCAGTGTAAAACTGGAGAACAGAAGTGTTCGGCCTCAGCTCGTCGGACAGCCTGCACGACAACTCTTCGGCCTGATGGTAAGTTGCAGGGTTTCCTGGTATTCTCACAGGTTCTGTGGAATCAACACCTTGGAAATGATTATTTATGGAATGCATACCTTTTTCTCCCCATTCTACATACTATGCTAGTAGGAGCAGACTGACTGCAGTGTTCAATTCCCCCACCTAAATAATTACCATGATTCACCAGCATGTTTGTTTGTTTTTGTTTGTTTGTTTGTTTGTTTAAAGAATTTGTATCCCGCCTTTCTCCCAGCAAGGGCACTCAAGGCGGCTTACAACATTAAAATAAACATGTACATCAAAAGAATTAAAAACAAATAATT
This sequence comes from Plestiodon gilberti rubricaudatus, assembly GCA_026170595.1. NCBI lineage: Eukaryota > Metazoa > Chordata > Lepidosauria > Squamata > Scincidae > Plestiodon > Plestiodon gilberti. The sequence continues at coordinate 250,876,405 of JANXHW010000002.1, forward strand.
AAAACAATTAAAATAAACAACCCCAGTGGGTCACCTGTATTTATATTTGTTAAAAGCCATTTGTTAAAAAGCCACCATGTCAGACATTTTACAAGACATCTTAAAACCCAAGCAGCATATTCAGGATCCTATATCACTTTAAACAAAACTAAATTATGTGAAATGATGCTGAGCAGCTCCTTTCCATAAGAAAATCATGTACAACATATCTTGATGGACCAGAAAAAACTCCACCTAATAATCAGCATTCTTTGCACCCTGGGGACTAGCAGATGCTGGGTGTTCCACCCAAAGGGTCTGTTGTTCTCCGTCGGTAGACTGATTGATCATTAGACCACTGTCTATCTTCTATCAAGTGAACCTTCGCAATCATGGATAGTTCTTCCCTGTCAAAGGGAAAGAACGTCTCCTGTAACACTCATGCTTTCTTTCTTTCTTTTTCTTTTTTTCTTTCTTTCTTTTCATTTCTTTCTTTTTTTCATTCCAGGAACGGGGAGTTACGGCTGTATGTTTAAAGGTATATGTGATCTAATCAAGGGTTCTTCACAAATTAGTACGTGTTGCAACACAAACTTCTGCAATGGGATACCAACTAAAACCTCTAACCCTCCAACCACCACCCCATCCAACTCAAGCCTCAGAGAAAGCCCTTGAATCCTTCTCACTGTCATCTATCCCGGCCTCTACATAACCAAATAGATATATTGTCTGGTCGTATTCGGCTGATGGAGAAGTGGGGATGAAACCTTCAATAAATCTGCATCTATAAACACTGTGTCCCATTTCTGTTGCATGCTTCTAGCAAGTACCTCCCTTTTTCCATTGTTTTTTGCATGTCATCTCAGGTAGGACCACAAAACTATCTCCCCAGAACATTCAGGAGTGTACATGTTGTCAGGGCCTCAGAGAGGGGGGTTAAGGGGGTAATTTGTACCCAGGCCCAGGGTGAAAAATGGGTCAAAATGGGGGTCCTGGAGCAAAAAGGGGGGAACCAGGAGCCAAATTCCTATGTAGGGAAGGGGCCCAAAAGCATCTTTGTACCCCCTGATAAAATTCCTCTGAATGGCCCTGCATGTTGTAAAGCTACTATTTGGGGTCATTAGTCAGAGTATATGAAGGGCATGATCCACCTGTCCTTTGCACTAGAGAAATGCAAGACTTCAAGAAGCATCCCCTGGAATATTCATGGGTAATGTTTACTTTGCCCTTGCACTTTTTGGGGAGATTTCAAGATGATCACTTTGCAATTTGGCAATATGCAGATTATTCATATAAATCGTAGGAAAGAATTGGGTACTGGAAGTGTGATTGGCAGAGGTGTCATTAAGGGGGTGGGGTCCCCGGGCGACGGGATTGCCCATGAAAATTGGTGGTGTGGGGGCGACCGTGCCAGAAAAACCAGCATTTTTGCTGCCACTGCAGGTCCCAGGAGCACCCCGCCCGGCCAACCCGTGCCAAAAATGTCCTTTAACAGGCTGAAAAACACCCGAGGGGGGGATGTTTTTTGGTGCAGGGGGTGGGGCTTGTGACGTCTCTTCCCCTGGGGTGGGGCTTGTGATGTTACGTGGGAGTGCACGGCGAGCTCCCCCTGTGCGATTGTAGCTATGCCCCTGGATATTGTATGGCTATGTGCTCTGGCCTCCTATTTGCCCTGGATTACGTCCTCCCCATTTCCTCTGAGTCATGGAGGGAAACAGACACTGTTCCCCTTCACAATCACTGACTCTTCCCCTCACATGATCCACAGAGAAGGGACCCAGAGCACAACCCTGTCCATGCCTACCAGAAGTAAGTAGTCCCAATGTGTTCCATGGGGCTTACTCCTCCCTGGAAAGTTCTTTTCCCTTTCACGCAACTCTAGTACTGGGGACATCCACTAAAATTGAGTGACCCGAGAGTTAGAACAGAGAAAAGAAAACATTTCTTTACCCAGCGTGTAATTAATCTGTGGAACTCCTTGCCACAGGTTGTGGTGATGGCACCTGGCTTAGATGCCTTTAAAAGGGGATTGGGCCGATTTATGGAGGTGTATGCAACCTCCTGGTTTTAGTGGTAGGCTATCTGAATGCCGAGCGCTCGTTGCTTGGCCAGCTCCTGCCAATCTAGCAGTTCCAAAGCATGTCAATGCGAGTACATATATAGGTACCACTTGTGGGAAGGTAAACAGCGCTCTGTGTTCCAGCCGCATGCTACGCGCTGCGGCAAGGAGAGTCATGCCGGCCACATGACCACGGAAGCGTCTTTGCGGACAACGCTGGCTCTTCGGCTTTGAAATTAAGATGAGCACCACACCCTAGAGTCGGACACGACTGGACTTAATTGTCAGGGGATACCTTTACCTTTTATCTCTGAATGCCAGATGCAAGGAAGAGGCAACAGGATACGAGTATCTTCTTTTCTTGTGTGCTCCCTGAGCCAACTGGTTGAGAAACAGAAAACTGGACTAGATGGGCCTTTGGCCTGATCCAGCAGGGCTCTTCTTGTTCTTAAAGTGTGTATAGGATTGGCGCCCAGGTCGATTGCTGGCTTGCTGTGTTCCCTCCGCTCTCAGAACGGGACAGGTAAGCAGATCAGTTCCATATCCTACAGACAAAGTTGGCATAAACCGAGCCTGAGATAAGACGGACTGCAACTCGCAAAGCCCAGCTATACCCTTCATTGGAAACAATATACAGTACAGGAGGTGTCCCCCGCTTAGGGATACATTCCGAAAAATCCATCATGAAGTGAAACCGTGAGGGAGGTTGGTGGGTGGCTGGAAAAAGCGACTCTGTGTGTGTTTGTGTGTGTGTGTGTGTGTGTGTGTGAGTGAGTGAGTGAGTGAATGAGTGAGTGGGAGGGTGGGCAAAGTGGCTGCTGGGGGGCAGTGGCGTCCTATAATGGGGGGATCTGGTGTGCTCCACCGCAGGCGCTGAGTGGGCGCGGTGCTTCCGGGGGTACGGCAGCTGGGCTCTGTTAGCCAAAATGCCAGTCAATTTGGGGAATAGCTTTAAATATAGCAATTTGGCATGTTCTGGGATCTATACCTGTGTATACCAGAGTCCAGCTTCACAGAATTCAGTTTTAAATAATATTGAGAACACACATGGTTGCTTTCCAATATTTACTAAATAGATCAGGCAAGAATCATACAAAAAGAAAATACAGTTCAATATGCATCACTTCAATCATATTCCAAAGCATACAGAGCTAGGAACTTAGGTAGAAGTACAAAGAATTAGAAGGGATCTTGATTTACTGGGGTTATAATCACCTGGAGAGCTCTCCTCTGATGCTGCAAATGCTGTAGTTCTGGCACAACAGGGAATGAAAAAGGAGGAACAAACAAATTGGGTCTGGTCAGACTAGCAGTCTGTAGAATGACTGAGAACGAAGTCAAGTCAAGGGGGGTGAAAGGAAGGGGGGAAAATGGAGGGAAGCAGAGAGAGAAGCCAAGAGCTCACCCTTGTGCCTGTGTAAGAAAGAAGAGAGGGACTGGCAGGCAGAGAGCCTGCGTTTTAAGCCTACACACAGGGGAGGAGTTTTGGGGTCTTACGCTGCAAAAAGAAATACCTTGTTTGGGCTAGAGGTAGATCTGTGGGAGGGGACATACACACACATACATCAGGAGGGAGGATGAGGGGAGATGGTTTGATCGTCCGGTACTTAGGAGACAAAAGCAAAGGCTGGGTGGAGTCATCTCAGGTAGCCAGGTATTTGTCTTCTGTCTGGAAGATATTTAGCATCACAGTGGGGGGGGGGAGATGCAGAGTTGTTTGTGAGAGCTTGAAATGGAGTCTGCTGACAAAGCCAAGTCTCTGGAATGTCCTCTGTATTGTCTTCTCCCAGAAACGTATCAGTGGGGGAGGAACGCAGAGTAGAGTCAGTGAGAACGTCTTGGACACATGTTAAAATGGAGTCTGCTGCTCAGGTATTCTTTCCCTCTGGTTCATCTTCTGGCCTTGGGGAAGTCCGTACAGCATGGCTCCTGGTGTTCCTTGTTACAGTCCTGGTCATGCACGTGTTTCAGTTTTGCTCTCAATCCTTTTCAAAAAGTCTCATGGCAATAAACAATTTTAAAAGGTTATTTCGTAACAGCTCAGGACTGTGCAGCACAGCACGGCACCGGAGCCCGGCTGGCGCGCCCCCCGGAAGCAGCGCGCCCACTCGGCGCGTCCCCGGCGTCCGGAGACTCCGCTCCGAGGCTGGAACAAGCCCTCCTCAGAGCAGCCACCCAGTTCGTGCATCAAAGGGTGTCTCAGGGATAAGGACTCTGCTGGGAGCCAGATGAAAAGCCTTTGGGGGCTGACTTGGAGACCCAGTCCCAGGACTTCAGCCCCTTATCCTGACTTTACAGCAGTTCTCCCACCACTGTCACAGCTCCTCTCTGCTTCCGACGTTGGGATGTCTGTATTCCTGGATGTAATTACAAGACTGACAGTGAAATCCTGCCAAAAACTCTGGCGCAGTAACGAGAGTTCCGGCACCAGACGTAGTCATAAACGTGCCATAAAGCACGTTTGCGACTACTCGAGAGCAGGGAAGGCCAGTGAAGAGGCTGGCCTTCCCTGCTCTGGTATCGGAGTGCCCCAGTGGCTGATGGACCCAGGTAAGGATCCAGCAGCAAGGGAGGGGGCGGTTCGGTGGGGTAGGGAGGGTGCCCATAGGCCTAGCCGGCCCGGGAGGAGGCGGGGTATGGCATATGTCATATCCCAGATCCCGCCTAGGCCTTTACAACAGCCTCCCCTACTTCCGTCAGCAAAATCTGGGTCCGATCAGCCAGGCCCAGATTTACACTTGGGGAAGGGGACGAGGGTCCCCTTCCCCGAGTAGACCTCCATCCCAGCGGCAGCCTGGCCTCGGCGGAGCTGTGGGCCGCCCGCCGGATCCTAGTCAGGATTGTGCTGTGCGAGCCAGAACAGACCGTGGAGTAGCACTGAGCTATTAGCAATGTGGGCTCAAGTCCACTAAGGTTTAATTGTTAACAGAATTTTTTTGCTCATAATAACAAAATGAACCACCTGGTGTGGGGGCAAACACAACAGGCACTATAAAGTAGTTTGAGTTAAAAATCCTAAATAATAGGGAATGATAGGAAATCACTATGCAGGCTCATGTTTTACAAAATAAAGAGGTAGTAGTAGGAGAGCGAAAGGTTCCCACCCAGGAGAACTTGTTATCTAAGAGGACAATCTAGACTAGGGACAGAGCTACAGGTGGGGCCTTATGGGGTATTTGCCAGGAATCATGCCTAAGCCAGCTGACCCCTGCTACTGCTGTTGCCCAGCATTGCCCAGTGAGCCAGTCAGGATCAAGGGAGAAGCTTAGCAGAAGGTGGTGGGGAGGAGCAGGGAAAGACAGATGCGAGTTCTCCTTTACACTAGCACTACAGCAATGGTGAGAGTGGTGCTTGTGTCCATGTCTGGGCAGCCACGGGGGAGGGGGGATAACTGGTGTGTGCGCACTCACCTTTTGTCGTTTGCTGACAACCTTCCAGCGTTGCTCCAAAGATGCTGACCAGCAGCCCAATGTGCTCCCTTGAGGCTCTGCAGGGCTGGTCCAGAGAACAAAAGAAAAGCCAGGCCAGGGTCACCATGGTCAGGTGGGCAACGTATGAGATGGGATTTGGCACAGGCCAGGCGCAGTCTGTATCAGGCTGTTTCTTGCTTCTTCTCAAAGGAGCACAGAAGGGCACAACCAAACCATGGGGGGGGGGGGCTAATACTTCCCATCCCACATCATTCCAGTCAAGATCACACACCCCATATTATTTACACTGAAGTCATGGAGCCTTAGAATACTAAGGTTGTAAGGGTCCATAGATAGGCTTACCAGATCTCCAACCAGGACAGAGTGCTAGACCTTTTGGAGAAAGAATGTGGGCAGGTGTAGCTTGTTAAACCCTTAGAGCACAATCCTAGGCATGTCTACTCAGAAGCAAGCCCCATTGTGTTCAGTGAGGCTTGCTTCTGAGTAGACATGCCTAGGATTGTGATCTAAGGCTTATCAAGCTACACCTGCCCACATTCCTTCTCCTAAAGGTCTAGCACTCTGTCCCGGTTGGAGATCTGGTAAGCCTAACCATAGAGGTCATCTATTCCAACCCTCTGCTCACTGCAGGCAAGTGCAACAGCATGCCTGACTGGTGCCTTTCCAGCCTCTGCCTGAACACCCCATTGAGGTAGAGCCCATGGGGGAGTAGTTTACTTTTACTATTATTACTTCACGTGATATGGACTTCACTGCTGCCTCATTTCAGCTTATGATCCACTCACACCCCTGGCGATTTTTTTAACAGCTTGCTCCCAAGCCAGGTTTGGGCCATTCTGTCCTTCCTCTGATTGCTTTGTACCTACTCCCATTTGTCTCCCTTGAACTGCATCTGGTTGGCTTCAGCGCAAAGATGAAGCCTGTCCAGATACTATTTGCTCACCCAGGTTGAGAGCTACACTCTACACTGTGTGTCATCTGCCAGTTTGATCAGCATCCCCCCCCCCTTCATCCAGGTAAACTTGAGCAGCACGGATCAAAGACAGGACCCTGTGGAACTCCACTCCACATGGAACCATTGAGCAGCACTCCTTAGAATGCTTGTTCAACCTGCTTTGAACCCAGCAAAGACAAGTACCATCTAGCAGCCCACATTTTACCCCGTTCTCCACAAGGATATCGCGGGAGATTTTGTCAAATGCTTTGCTGAAATCTAGCTATACTATGTCAATGCTGTTCCCAGGGTCAACCAGACTAATCGGAATCGATCTATCAAAGGAGATGAGATTAGTCTGGAACAACTTGTTCTTTTTTTTCTGTATATATTTATATTTTATTGATATATTAACATAAAAACAATACATATTTCATAAAATTATAGCAAGCCCAAAGCAATACATCCTACTAGCATACTATTCACAATTTTCTATATATAATTTCCAACTTAGCCAAAATAACACCCACATTCTATTCATTAAATCCGCATATCATCACATCGTTCCTCTCTCTCTCTCTTAAAAAAATCGATAGTTTCCAATTATTCACGAAAAGGTTAACTGACTTTTCCTTAATTAAAATTGTAAGTTTATCCATTTCAGCATAGTCCAAAACTTTCAGCCACCAATCTTCCAGCAAAGGTATCTCCGAATTCTTCCAATATTGTGCATATAAAATTTTTGCCGCAGGTATCATATATAAAAACAAAGTTTGAAATTTTTCACCTACATGATCATCCCACATACCCAACAAAAATGTTTTCGGTTTCATTTGAACCTTACAGCCCGGTCCAGCCCAAGGCAACTGCGGTACAATTCAGGCACAATTGCTTTAGGCCCGAGTTGTGCCTGAATTGTGCCGCTGAGGCCTTAGGCTGGACTGGACTGTAAGAAGGGTGTGTGTGTGTGATTGTGAAGGGCTCTCACGTTGCTGGATGGGAAGTATTAAAGGCCCCCCCCCCCCATGATTTGGTTGTGCCCTTCTGTGCTCCTTTGAGAAGACGTGAACTTTGAAGCTAAGTGAACTCTGAATGTAAGGTGCAGAGTCTGCAGGTATTGTCACAGCCTGGCAAATAGAATTAAAAATGATCTGGACAGGCTTGGAGTTGGGCTGCAATTGTGACTGAATTGGGTTCCAGCACAAATCAGGCACAACTGCACAATTCAGGCACAATTGCAGCCTAAAAGTGGGCTTGTCGGGGGCATGTCGGGGGTGTGACGGGGGCGGTTACGAATTTTGGTCCGGTTCCAGACGCTGGAGAGCCCCTGACACGCCCCCTCGAGCCCAACTCAGGCCCAAAATTTGGGCCAACAAAAAGGGTGGACCCAAATGTGAGGAGACCCATAGGAGCCATTTTACCTTACCCACACCAGCCCTCTCCTGAAAAGTTCTAACACCCTGGGCCCGAGTTGTGCCTGAGTTAGGACGGAACAGTTGTGGCCTAACTCTGGAACCGGACCAAATAGTTACCCTATCAGCACCCAGCCCCACCCAGCCTCTTTCCCACAAAAGCCCAGCCCCAGCCCTTCACTCACTCTCTCTCTCTCTCTCTCTCTGAGCACGTGGCGTGGGGTTCTGTCCCCCAGCAGCCACAAAGTGGGACTTTGAAAACGTTTCTAACACACCCCACTTCTCTCTTCTCCTCTCTGCCCCCCTCTAGGGCAGAGAGGGCTGTTCTGCCTGTGGCCAAACTGTTTACTCCTGTGCCTGGGCAGCTGTCTCCATGCAAGTGTTTGCTAACCCATGTCTTTCTCCCAGCCCCTCTCCCCCCCCCACAGGCAACAACACCAGCAGGTAAGTGCAGGTAACTGCAGGGTTCGTGCTGACATGTGGTCTGACATCTGCCTCTTTGCAAAGAGAAATATAGGTAGGATACATGCCTCTATACCAATGTCTTGTCTCATAGCTGCCTGCATAGCCTGCCATGATATGCCTCTTTACCAATGTCTTGTCTAATAGCTGCCTGCAATGCCTGCCATGATATGCCTCTTTACCAATGTCTAGTCTCATAGCTGCCTGCAATGCCTGCCATGATATGCCTATACCAATGTCTTGTCTCATAGCTGCCTGTATTAATGTGAGCACACAATGCCATGAGTGTGGAACTGTAACCCATATGTAGACACCAGCTGTTCCCCCCCTCTTTTCTCCACAGGGTCTACTGACAGGTCAGTATTGCTAGGATTGCCATGGTTGTGACCCCCAAGTTGTGTTGTTGTCTCTCTCTTTGACCCATTTCCCTTACAGGATCATGCTCACCTTACACCCAGGGAAGGAGCGCAGACCAGGCTATGTGTGTCACACCACTCAGCTGTGTTTGATTTCTCTCCCTGCAGGCCTTTGCAACTGGCACACTGGCATTTCTTCAATGGGGATTGCTACCACACAGCAGCTGCCATGGAACACCCCTGTGATTTATGTCTCCCCAGGAATGTCCACCACCACCTACCTTCTGGGGAGCACCCCTGGGCCTGCAGTCTGGTTGCCCCATGATCGTCTGCCTCGATGCTGCCAGAGGTCTGGGAGCCTGCCCTGCAACCCTCCTCAGCTGCTGCTGCTGCTGCTACATTCTGAGTGGCTGCTGTGCCTACCCCTGGCAGCCTCGCCTGGCCATCCCTGCCAATGTTCCAGAACAATAGATGCCCCTTGGGCAAAGGCCCCTTGAACACCATGACCCCAATGTTACACAAGCACTGCCCCACACACACAGAGGCAGCGCCCAGCACACAAGGCCCTGCATGAATCCCAGCCAGGGCCTGCCACAGCCAGCCCAGGGAGAACACAGCAGGGGGGCTGCCAGACCCTCAGGGCTCAGAGGGGAGGGGGGAGTTGGGGGGCCTCTCAGGCAGGCAAATAGTGACAGGCGACATGGCGCACATCCGCCATGTCCGTGAAGAGCCCTTTCAGCAACCGGGTCTCTCACCCACCCTCGGTCCGCCCGTCAACGGCGTCCGTGTCCGCCCGTCAACAGCGTCCGTTTCCGCCCTCAGTCCGCCTGTCAACGGCGTCCGTTACCGCCCTCGGTCCGTCTGCATGAGAGGCGCCCGTTCCTGCATTGCCTCCATCTGCGAAGTGACCCCTGTGTCCCTATTGGTCTCTGCAGACCCCTCTCCCTGTATCCCTCTCCCACCAGCCTTTTTGTCTGTCTGTTTCTGACCCACCCGTGTCCCTCCCCAGCACCCCCTATCCGCCTGCCTGTGTGCCTGCCTCCCCTCCCACTCCCTGATGATGGACGCTGGCACCCCCCACCCCACCAGAGCGCCTGCCGCAAGGTGCCTACGTTGCCCCATCTGGGGAGTGATGAGCTGTGTGAGCCCTTCACGCTCACAGCAGACAAGCCCAAGGCATCTCTCGGTCTTGGCCGGGGCACGGAGCAGAAGGCATAGCCGGATGCCTTCTTTGTGGGCATAGCCACGGCCCTGGTGGCCCAGGGCTTCAGGCAGCGCACGGGCATGTCATGGCGGAGGTGGTTCCAGACCTCATGAGACCCCCCTTGTGCGTGCCGTTCCCACCCCCTCCTTCCCTTCTCTCCCCCGCTCACCCCCCCATGACTCCCACGTGCAGCCTCACCGTGGCTTGGGGGTGGCATCGCAGTCTGCAGGGGGGAGGGCAGTGGCACTCCCCCCTGCGGCAGGTGGCTAATGCCCAGGGTGCCCTGGGGCAGCTGGCACTGGCACAACCTCTGCCCTTCCGCTGACTGTCGCACACCCAGTGCCTGCAGGCCCACCTGTGGCTGCCCATCTGCTGCGACCGCTGCAGCAGCTGTGGTAGGTTCACGCAGACGGGCTGAGGAGGGGGCTCTTCGCTTCCACAAGACTGACAGCTCCCCACAGGGGCCTGCCTGCCTCTGCGGTAAGTTTTGCCTCGATCCTGGCCCACTGCTCTTGCCTCCTGCCTAACTCAGGCACAGTTGCAGCCTAACTCGGTCCTATTTTGGGCCCCAATTGTGCCACAATTGGGCCTCAACTGTGCCTGAGTTGGGCTGGACTAAGCCCTTAATCTTTAAAATCAACTCAATCTGTTTATGAATCTGAGTCCAGTACTTCTTTGCTTGGGGACATGTCCACCACATAAGGTAAAAAGTTCCTTCTTGCTTTTTACATTTCCAACATCTATTCGTCACCTTCTCATACATTTTTGCTAATTTGCTTGGGGTTATATACCATCTATACATCATTTTATATGATGAGCCCAGCTGAGCTACTTAAAATCCTAAATGATGATGCTGTGAAAGTGCTGCACTCAATATGCCAACAAATTTGGAAAACTCAGCAGTGGCCAAAGGATTGGAAAAGGTCAGTTTACGTTCCAATTCCAAAGAAGGGCAGTGCCAAAGAGTGTTCAAACTACCGTACAATTGCACTCATTTCACATGCTAGCAAGGTTATGCTCAAAATCCTACAAGCTAGGCTTCAGCAGTACGTGGACCGAGAACTACCGGACGTACAAGCTGGGTTTCGAAGAGGCAGAGGAACTAGAGATCAAATTGCCAACATGCGCTGGATCATGGAGAAAGCACGAGAGTTCCAAAAAAACACCTACTTCTGCTTCATTGACTACGCAAAAGCCTTTGATTGTGTGGATCACAACAAACTGTGGCAAATTCTTAAAGAGATGGGGGTACCAGACCACCTTACCTGTCTCCTGAGAAACCTGTATGCGGGTCAAGAAGCAACAGTTTGAACCGGCCATGGAACAACTGATTGGTTCAACATTGGGAAGGGAGTACGGCAAGGCTGTATATTGTCACCCTGCTTATTTAACTTATATGCAGAGTACATTATGAGAAATGCAGGGCTGAATGAATCACAAGCCGGAATCAAGATTGCCGGGAGAAATATCAACAACCTCAGATATGCAGACGATACCACCCTAATGGCAGAAAGTGAAGAAGAACTAAAGAGCCTCTTGATGAGAGTGAAAGAGGAGAGTGCAAAAGTTGGCTTGAAACTCAACATTAATAAAACTAAGATCATGGCATCGGGTCCCATCAATTCCTGGCAAATAGAAGGGGCAGAAATGGAAGCAGTAACAGATTTTACTTTTCTGGGTTCCAAGATCACTGCAGACGGAGACAGCAGCCATGAAATTAAAAGACGCTTACTCCTTGGAAGGAAAGCTATGGCAAACTTAGACAGCATAATAAAAAGCAGAGATATCACCATGCCAACAAAAGTTCGTATAGTCAGGGCGATGGTGTTCCCAGTAGCAATGTATGGTTGCGAGAGTTGGACCATAAGGAAGGCTGAGCGCCGAAGAATAGATGCTTTTGAACTGTGGTGCTGGAGAATACTCCTGAGAGTCCCTTGGACTGCTAGGAGATCAAATCAGTCAATCCTAAAGGAAATCAACCCTAACTGTTCCCTGGAAGGTCAGGTACTAAGGCTGAAACTCAAATATTTTGGCCACCTAATGCGAAGAGAGGACTCTCTGGAGAAGACTCTGATGCTGGGAAAGATTGAACGCAAAAGGAGAAGGGTAAGGCCAAGGATGAGATGGTTAGACAGCATCACCGATGCAACGAACATGAAAATGAGCGAACTCAGGAAGATAGTGGAGGACAGGAAGGCCTGGCGGGATATGGTTCATGGGATCACGAAGGGTCGGACACGACTTAACGACTGAACAACAACAACATCATTTTATACATATTTTCTTTATTAACATTTAACGTAAATTTCAACTGTTTTAACCATAGTTGTTCCCATTGGTCCATTAAAATAACATGACCTACATTTTTCGCCCAATGAATCGTACATTCTTTAACCTGTTCTTCTTCTGTCTGAAACTTCAAAAGCAATTTATACATTTTTGAGATTACCTGGTCTTCAGATTTTAATTGTACCTCCAATATTGATTCTTCTTCTACAAATCCATATGCCTTCTTGTCCACTTTAAATCTCTCCAAAATTTGAGCATATACAAACCATTGGCAATTAAAGTCATCTTCCATTAATTTTTCTCTTGATTTCATTGTACAATCTCCTTGTGAAAAAATTAATAAATTTCTGTAGAGTAGTCCTTTCTCTTTTGGCATGCTACTTCCACCAAAATGTGCTTCATATGGTGCAAACCATAATGGTATTTTCTCATAAAACCTCATTTTATATCTATTCCAAATTCTCCATAATGCATGTCTAACATAATGATTTTTAAATTCTAAATTCGCTTTCACTTTATCATACCACAAATACCCACGCCAACCAAATCTCAAGTCAGAACCTTCTAACTCCAATAATCTTCTGTTTTGTAAATACACCCACAGCCCATTCCAACCCAAGTGCTAAGCAGCCCAAGTCAGACCTAAAGTCAGCCTAAGTCGTTTAGGTCGAAGTTAGGTCTGGAATGCAACCATTTAGGACGAAGTTAGGTCAATGTTACGACCAACGGACTAAGAACAGCCCATTCCAACCCAAGGGCTAAGCAGCACAAGTAAGACCTAAAGTTGACCTAAAAGTGGGCGGAACATGGGCGGACCGTGGGTGTAACGGAGGCGGCAACCAATTAACGTTGGATTCCAGACCCTGGCAAGCACAGACACGCCCCCTCCAACACAAATGCTGACACAAAATTTAGGTCGACCAAAAAGGTGGACCCAAATTCGAGGAGACCCATAGGAGCCATTTTACCTTACCTAAGCCAGCCCTCTCCTGAAAATTTCTAACACCCTACTCCTGAGTTAGGTCAGAGTTAGGACGGAGTTGGGCCTGCTAGGTCTGGAAACCGACAGAATTATGCCTAAGATAGGGAGCCTATCAGCACCCAGCCCCACCCAGCCTCATTCCCACAAAAGCCCAGCCCCAGACCTCCAGTCACTCTCTCTCTCTCTGAGCACGTGGCGTGGGGTTCTGTCCCTCACAGCCACAAAGTGGGACTTTGTCGGTGGAGGGCAAAATTCACAAACACCGCACTTCTCTCTTTTCCTCTCTACCTCCCTCTAGGGCAGAGAGGGCTGTTCTGGCTGTGGCCAACCTGTTTACAGCTGTGCCTGGGCAGCTGCCTCCATGCAAGTGTTTGCTAACCCATGTCTTTCTCCCAGCCCCTCTCCCCCCCCCACAGGCAACAACACCAGCAGGTAAGAGCAAGTAAGAGCAGGGTTTGTGCTGACATGTGGTCTGACTGCTGCCTCTTTGCATTTAGAAATATAGGAAGGATACATACCTCTTTACCATGCCTCTTTACCAATGTGTTGTCTCATAGCTGTCTGCATAGCCTGCCATGACATGCCTCTCTACCATTGTGTTGTCTCATAGCTGTCTGCATAGCCTGCCATGACATGCCTCTCTACCAATGTCTTCTCATAGCTGCCTGCATAGCCTGCCATGATATATAGGATACATGCCTCTTTTGCACTGTTGTGTCTGATAGCTGCCTGTAGTCATGGGAGCAGACACTGCCACAAGTGTGGAACTGTTAGCCTTATGTAGACACCAGCTGTTCTCCCCCCCCCCTTTTCTCCACAGGATCAACTGACAGGTCAGTAGTGCTAGGTTTGCCATGGTAGTGACCCCCAAGTTGTGTTGTTGTCTCTCTCTTTGACCCTTTTCCCTTATAGGATCATGCTCTCCTTACACCCAGGTAAGCAGCCCAGACCATGCTATGTGTGTCACACCTATCCGCTGTGTTTTATTTCTCTCCCTGCAGGCTTTTGCAACAGACACACTGGCTTGTCTTCACACACAAGCTGACATGTAACTCCCCCTTGTTTTTTGTCTCCCCAGGAATGTCCACTACCACCTACCTTCCTGGGAGCACCCCTGGGGCTGCAGTCTGGTTGCCCCACGGTCATCTGCCTCGATGCTGCCAGAGGTCAGGGAGCCAGCCCTGCAACCCTCCTCAGCTGCCGGCGCTGCTGCTGCTCCACCTCCCTGGCTGCCTACTTGCTGCCCCTCCCCTTTCTATGGAGCAGGCTGTGGTTCCACAGGGGAAGAGCCTGCATCTCCAGGTCCATGGGGCAGGTGTGCTGCTGCTGCTGCTGCTTTCAGATTGGCTGCTGTGACTACCCCTGGCAGCCTCGCCTGGCCATCTCTGCTAACGTTCCAGAACAATAAAGACACGCCTCGGGCAGAGCCCCAGTGAAACATATGTGCCCAGTGTTTACACAAGCATTGCCCCCCACACACAGACAGCCCCCAGCACTGAAGCCCCTACATGAGTCCCATCCAGGGACTGCCATGGCCTTCCCTGGGAGAACACAGCAGGGGCGCTGCCAGACCCCCATGGCACAGAGGGGAGGGGGGAGTCGGGGGGCGTCTCAGGCACGCAAACAGTGACAGCCAGGGCGTCCGCCCGTAATGCAGGCGCCTCCGTCGAAGGTCCGCCTGTAATGCAGGCGCCTCCGTCGAAGGTCCACCCATAATGCAGCCACTTCCGCCCAAAGTCTGTCTGCATAAGAGGCGCCTGTTTATGCATCACCTTCATCTGCGGAGCGCCCCCTGTGTCCCTATCGGTCTCTGCAGACCCCTCTCTCGGAATCTGTCTCCCACCAGCCTTGTTGTCTGTCTGTCTCTGACCCACCCATGCCCCTCCCCAGCACCCACTGTCTGCCTGCCTGTGTTTCTGCCTCTCCTCCCACTCCCTGATGATGGCTGCTGGCCACCCCCACCCTGCCAGAGCGCCTGCCGCGAGGTGCCGTCGTCGCCCCATCTGGGGGTGTGATGAGCTGCATGAGCGCTTCACGCTCGCAGCAGACAAGCCCAAGGCATCTCTCGGTCTTGGCCGGGGCACAGAGCAGAACGCACGCTGGGATGCCTTCTTTGTGGGCATTGCCCCGGCCTTGGAGGCCCAGGGCTTCAGGCAGCGCACGGGCGAGTCATGTCAGAGGCAGTTCCAGTCCTCATGAGACCCCCCTTGTGTGTGACGTTCCCACCCCCCTCCTTCCCTTCCCTTCCCTCCCCCGCTCACCCCCCATGACCCCCGCGTGCAGCCTCAACGTGGCTTGGGGGTGGCATCGCCTTCTGCAGGAGGGAGGGGACGGCCACTCTCCCCTGCAGCAGGTGGCTGATGCACAGGGTGCCCTGTGGCGGCTGGCACAGGCACCTCGCTCACCTGTCACCTGCCCTGCGCCCACCACATGACTGGCGCAACCCCCCTGCCTGCGGTCAGCCCCTTTGCGACCGGGCTGCGACAGACCCTGCGGCAGCTGCCATGGATGGACACTGACACATGCAGACAGAGGCCTGCACATGCCTGAGCCAGACACGGAGCCTGGAGAAGAGCCTGCCTGCCTGGGAGGTAAGTGTTGCCTGGATCCTGGGGTGGTGCTGGGCCACAGAAACTGCAGCCTGCCTAACTCAGGCATAACTCTGACCTACCTCAGGCATAACTTCTGCCTAACTTAGGCTGCACTTAGGCCACACTTATGCCTGACTTGGAGAGGAGTTGGGTTGGAATAGGCTGTCTGTCAGCTCACCATTCACTAACACTCTTGCAGTTTGTGTCACATAAATTGAATTTATCCATTTATTAAAGTTTTCTCCGAAGTCCATTTCTTGTAAAACTTCTAATAAAAAGGACCAGTTCAAGTTATCAACAGCTTTTTCAGCATCTATAAATATTAATGCTAATTGCTTATCTATACGTTTGTCAAAATGTTCCAACATATCTCCAACAATTCTTACATTCTCCCTCAAATGTCTTTTTGGTAAAAAAAAAAAAAACACATTGATCTTCATGTATGAATTTTTGCAACATCTTCTTCATTCTAAAATTGATGTAAATATCTTATAATCATTGTTAAGCAGCGATATAGGTCTATAATTCTTTATACTACTTGAATCTTGTCCTTCTTTTGGTATCAACTTGTTCTTGACAAACTTCTGCTGGCTCCTAGAAATCACGCCAGAACAAAGCTTTCTCATCTTCCAGGAAATCAAAGAGGGCACAGAACCAGGAGGAAGATTTCCATTGCCTTTAATGGCAACGGTGAAATGGGCAAGGCTGGCATGACTTGTTTTTGATGGGACATGTGTGGCTTCTAGCCCATCTCCCTCTATCTTCCTCTTTCGACGCATGCAGCTTGTGTGCAGTTCTGGCATGATTTCTAGGAGCCAGCAGGGGTTCATAAAGAACAAGTTTGTCAATGGTTCCATGTGGTGTGGAGTTCCACGGGCCCTGTCTTGGGTCTGTGCTGCTCAAGTTTTTAATAAATCACCTGGATGAAGGGGGGATGCTGATCACACTGGCAGATGACACACAGTGTAGAGTGTAGCTCTCAAGTTGGGTGAGCAAATAGTATTAAAAATTATCTGGACAGGATTCATCATTGGGCCGTCACCAACCAGATGCATTTCAAGGGAGACAAATGTGACGTCCTGCAAGGAGGTACAAAGCAATCAGAGGAAGAAGGACAGGATGGCCCAAAACTTCTTAAAAAGAAGCCAGGTGTGTGAGTGGATCATATGCTGACATGAGGCAGCAGTGAAGTCCATATCACATTAAGTAATAGTAAAAGCAAACTATTCTCCCCTGGGCTCTCCCTCATCGGGGGTGTTCAGGCAGAGGCTGGAAATGCACCGGTCAGGCATGCTGTAGCACTTGCCTGCAGTGAGCAGAGGGTTGGAATAGATTACCTCTATGGTCCCTTACAACCTTAGTATTCTAAGGCTCCATGACATCAGTGGAAATAATATTGGGTGTGTGATCTTCATTGGAATGATGTGGGATGGGAAGTATTAAAGCCCCCCCCCCCCATGGTTTGGTTGTGCCCTTCTTTGAGAAGAAGCAAGAAACAGCCTGATGCAGACTGAGCCTGGCCTGTGCCAAATCCCATCTCATACGTTGCCCACCTGACCATGGTGACCCTGGCCTGGCTTTTCCTTTGCTCTCTGGACCAGCCCTGCAGAGCCTCAAGGGAGCACATTGGGCTGCTGGTCAGCATCTTTGGAGCAACGCTGGAAGGTTGTCAGCAGACGACAAAAGGTGAGTGCGCACACACCAGTTATCCCCCCTCCCCCGTGGCTGCCCAGACATGGACACAAGCACCCCTCTCACCATTGCTGTAGTGCTAGTGTAAAGGAGAACTCGCATCTGTCTTTCCCTGCTCCCCACCACCTTCTGCTAAGCTTCTCCCTTGATCCTGACTGGCTCACTGGGCAATGCTGGGCAACAGCAGTAGCAGGGGTCAGCTGGCTTAGGCATGATTCCTGGCAAATACCCCATAAGGCCCCACCTGTAGCTCTGTCCCTAGTCTAGACTGTCCTCTTAGATAACAAGTTCTCCTGGGTGGGAACCTTTCGCTCTCCTACTACTACCTCTTTATTTTGTAAAACATGAGCCAACATAGTGATTTCCTATCATTCCCTATTATTTAAGAGTATTATTTAGGAGTACTTCATAGTGCCTGTTGTGTAGGTTCACACACCAGGAGGTTCATTTTGTTATGAGCAAAAAAAGTCTAACAATTAAACCTTGCCAAGGCCAGGCTGCCGCTAGGACAGAGGTCTACTTGGAGAAGGGGACGCTAGTCCCCTTCCCCAAGTGTAAATCTGGGCCTGGCTGATTGGGCCCAGATTTTGCAGACAGAATTAGGGGAGGCTGTGTAAAGTCCTAGGCAGCCCGGCGGGATCTGGGATATGACATATGCCATACCCCGCCTCCTCCCGGCCCGGCTAGGCCTATTGGCACCCTCCCTACCCCACCGAACCGCCCTCGAAGTCCGACTCCCAAACCACTACACACATGTTCTAACTCTCGGGTCACTCAATTTTAGTGGATGTCCCCAGTTCTGGTGTTGTGCGAGAGGGAAAAGAACTTTCCTGGGAGGAGTAAGGCCCATGGAACACATTGGGACTACTTACTTCTGGTAGGCATGGACAGGGTTGTGCTCTGGGTCCCTTCTCTGTGGATCATGTGAGGGGAAGAGTCAGTGATTGTGAATGGGAACAGTGTCTGTTTCCCTCCATGACTGAGAGGAAATGGGGAGGACGTAATCCTGGGCAAATAGGAGTCCAGAGCACATAGCCAACCAATCTCCAGGGGCATAGCTACAATCCCACAGGGGGGCGCTCGCCGTGCACTCCCACGTAACAACACAAGCCCCGCCCCAGGGGAAGAGACATAACAAGCCCCACCCCCTGCACCAAAAAACATCCCCCTCGGGTGTTTTTCAGCCTGTTAAAGGATTTTTTGGCACGGGCTGGCTGGGCGGGGTGCTCCTGGGACCTGCAGTGGCGGCAAAAATGCTGGTTTTGCTGCCACTGTCACCCCCACACCACCAATTTTCATGGGCACCCCCGTCGCCTGGGGCCTCCCACCCCCTAACGACACCTCTGCCAATCACCCTTCAATTACCCAATTCATTCCTACAATTTATATGAATAAATTGCATATTGCCAAAATGCAAAGTGATCGTCTTGAAATCTCCTCAAAAAGTGCAAGGGGCAAAGTAAACATTACCCATGAATATCCCAGGGGATGCTTCTTGAAGTCTTGCATTTCTCTGGTGCAAAGGACAGGTGGATCATGCCCTTCATATACTCTGACTAATGACCCCAAATAGTAGCATTACAACATGCAGGGCCATTCAGAGGAATTTTATCAGGGGGTACAAAGTTGCTTTTGGGCCCCTTCCCTACATAGGAATTTGGCTCCTGGTCCCCCCTTTTTTGCTCCAGGACCCTCATTTTGACCCATTTTCACCCTGGGCCCATGTACAAATTACCCCCTTAACCTCCCCCCCCCCCCCACTCTCTGAGGCCCTGACAACATGTACACTCCTCAAGATTCTGGGGAGATAATTTTGTGGTCCTACCTGAGATGACATGCAAAAAACAATGGAAAAAGGGAGGTACTTGCTAGAAGCACGAAACAGAAATGGGACGCAGTGTTTATAGATGTAGATTTATTGAAGGTTTCATCCCCACTTCTCCATCAGCCGAATACGACCAGACAATATATCTATTTGGTTATGTTGAGGCCGGGATAGATGACAGTGAGGAGGACTCAAGGGCTTTCTCTGCGGCTTGAGTTGGATGCGGTGGAGGTTGAAGGGTTAGAGGTATTGGTTGGTATCCCGTTGCAGTAGTTTGTGTTGCAACACGTAATTTTTTTTTTAGAATTGGTGAGAGTTTTACAGAAAGCTTTATTAATACAGCCGTACTGCCCCGTTCCTGGAATGAAAAAAAGAAAGAAAGAAAAGGAATGAAAAGAAAGAAAAAAAAAGAAAAAGAAAGAAAGAAAGAAATCATGAGTGTTACAGGATACTTCCTTTCCCTTTGACAGGGAAGAACTATCCATGATTGCGAAGGTTCACTTGCCTACTTTTGGCACTACAACCAGCTTGTGCTAGATTCTTTGCAAAGATAGACTGTGGTCTAATGATCAATCAGTCTACCGACGGACAACAACAGGCCCTTTGGGTGGAACACCCAGCATCTGCTAGTCCCCAGGGTGCAACGAATGCTGATTATTAGGTGGAGGTTTGTCTGGTGCAGCAAGATATGTTGCACATGATTTTCTTATGGAAAGGAGCTGCTCAGCATCATTTAATATAAATTACCGGTAGTTGTGCTTAAAGTGTTATAGGATCCTGAATATGCTGCTTGGCTATTAAAATGTATTGTGAAACATGCTGGTGAATCATGGTAATTATTTAGATGGGGGGAATTGAACACTGCAGTCAATCTGCTCCTAGCATAGTATTGGAAATTGGGAGAAAAGGTATGCAATCCAGAGACCATCATTTCCAAGATGTTCGTTCCACACAACCTGTGAGAATACCAGGAAACCCTGCAACTTACCATCAGACCGAGTCAGTGTCATACAGGCAGTTGTGCGATTTGATTTCGCACAAGTAATTTCTCCACTTATACAATGACCATCCTCATACTCCAGGCATGCCTTGCAGTGTAGAAGGACATCTATGAGATAAAGGAAAGATGATTCCTACAGTTAAATGTCAGATCCAACTTAGAGCGCTTCCTGGTGTGGAGTGAAATGGAGCCGGGTGGGTTGTGGTGCAGTGAGTGGGCTGAGCTGTACAAGGAAGGCTGCAAACAGGAGGGCACAGAGCTCCAACCATAAGTGTGAGGGAAGAGCTGAGCTGAAGGAAAAGATCATTAGGAAAAGGGGTCACTGCAGAACAACACACTGTTCACAACCACATCATGCAGAATAAGAAGAGAGAAAGTGATTGAGTGAGTGATTGAATAATTGATTAATTAGACTGTTGCCTCACTTTCCTGAGCAAGGTAACTCCAAGTTGGCTCACATTTACACAAAAATATCTCTGTCACGATCTGAACTTCAAAGCTGCGATGGTTCCTCAGGGTCCTGGAGAAAAGAGAGGAAACTCCGAAGTGCTGAAACGAGTCTTATTTTCTAATGCTCCAGTATACGCAAAAGCCTGAGCAGGAATCCCCATCAGCTAACTCACATGCACCTAAACGCATGTTTAGGATGGTGCAGTGGTTTGTTTAGGATGGTGTAGAGCCAGGATGGTGTAGTGGTTTGGGAGTCGGACTTAGACCTGGAAGATCCAGGTTCAAATCCCCGCTCAGCCACAAAGCTTCCTGGGTGACCTTGGGCCAGTCACTATCTCTCAGCCCCACCTACCTCACAGGGTTGTTGTGAGGACAAAAAGGAGGGGAGGAAACATGTACACCACTCTGAGCTCCTTGGAGGAAGGGTGGTATAAAAATGTGAAAAATAAAATAAAATAAAATAATGTTCATTAGAAACCCACACAGATCATGTGGCAGGTGAGACATCATCCGTTTCCGGACCTGATCTCTTTTCACCTGGTCAGGGACTGGGGTTGAGTTTGAAGAAACGTCCGATAAGGGGCCTGTTTCATGCAATTATCTCCTCCGGTGTGCTGTCCTGAGGATCAGACTTGCACTTATCCCCACTCCACACCCAGGGTCTCCCAACTTCTTCTCCCAACCATCTTTTCAACAAATGACATCCCATTTCCCAGGCAGGACTCACCAGAGCTCACAGAGAGCAGAGCAGCAAACAGCAAAGTGAGGAGAAGAATCTTGTTCATCTTGCTGGATGTCACAGGCCAAACTGGGGTTGCAACCGAGGCAGAGAGGAAGATAATCACCTTCAGATCAGAAAGCTCTTCTCCGGATAACTCAGGACAGCTCAGTGCTGATCATTTATCCTCTCCGAGGCACTAGGAAGAGCCAAGGTGTGAGGCAAGAGGTTGTAGCCTTCATACTGGAAAGGGGTGTAAAGCTCATCTTGTGCCTCTACTGGAACAGTAAGACTTTGTAATAAGTTTCTTAGAATATCTATGGGTTACTTACATCCTTGGGAGAAGTTTTGGCATAAAGACATACAGCCTATTAATCAAAGTCTGGTATGTTGACGTGTAGCAATCTGCATTCAAAGGGCAGGTGATGCCTTTTGTCCTTGAACATTATCCATGGGGTGATCATTAGTTATAATGCAGGAACAGAGTGGTAGGTAGGGAGAGACATGAACCAAACAGCTAATTTGTCAATTCAATAACAAAGTTAATTAGAACGAACCTTCAGAAGAGCTCAGCCAAAGAACCTGTTCTCAGTACCAGGACTCTTCAGTCAAACATTTTAAGTAACAATGAAGACAGGGTCAGAGATGGTTATCCTGCACAGAGCAGGGATTCAACTAGATGGCCCACAAGAAAGACCCCTCCAACTCCTATGATTCCGATTCTAGGGTTGTCTAGCGGTGAGGCCACCCAGGCAGGAGATCTTGGGAGGTCAGGAGAGCCAGCAGAGGCTGAGAAGAAATAGCCAGGTGGGCCACCCTGGTAGGATTGCTAACTTGGTCTGAAGCTACTCCTGGAGTTTCTCTCCCTGTCCCCCCCCCCCCCCGCACATGTGATGTACTGTCATTGTTGTCCTATGAAATGAGAAGGCTACCAAAGAGACTTTGAATGCTAAGGACTTGTGAGCTGGACTTGTGAGCTGGACTGTGTTATGACACAAGCGAGGGTCATGCCGTTTGTGTTCCAGTACCATGCACCAGGATATAACAGAGTTCCTCCAGAAGGCTAAGAGAAGCCAGGAAGGGAAGGATCTGATCACCATTCAGCATTTCAGCATGCCATGAATCAAGGTGCTCATGGCACGTAGCCACGGAACCACATTCCATTCTCCCCCCTATGCCAATGATGTGCAAACTACTCTACCAGGAAAGAGACAATATGCTAAAAACCAACTGTCTGGCTCCTAAGGAGGGCCAATCCACATGCAACAATGAAGTCATCTGTCCTCTCCCTCCTCCCCACCCTCTCATGCCCCCTCCCACCCCCTCCCACAGATTTACCTCCAGCCCAATCAAGGTATTTCTTTTTGCAGCGTAAGAGCCAAAAAAACTCCTCCCCTGTGTGCAGGTTTTAAGAGGGCAGGCAGCCAGCCAATTTCTCTCTTGACCCTTACCTCCTGAACGATGACTCTGTGTGTGCCCTATGGCACCAACCCCTCGCCTTGGCCTAGCTTCTTTGTGCCTCAGGCCTCCTCCTAGCTTGTGCTATGCTGGTTGGAGCCCTAGCCATCCCTACCCCTCTCCTTCTTCTTCCTCTCTCTCTCTCTCTCTCACTCCATCACTGCTGCCAAGGACTCCAGGAACAGGTGAATATTACCCCCAACGCATCAAAAGGGAACCTGCTTATGCAAATGTCTCTATACCTTTCTATCTAAGTCTCCCAGATCGGTATGCTGTGTTTATGAGTGAATTGTTTCATTTGTATGAGTCTGACTAACTATTTAGTAAACATTTGAAAGCAACCACGTATGTTCTCAATATTATTTAAAAGGGAATTCTGCAAAAGCCCAACTCTGGTATAAACAGGTAAAGATCCCAGAACATGCCAAATTGCCTATTTAAAGCTTTTCCCCAAAGTAACGGGCAATTTTGGTAACAGAATTTCATCAAGGAGGCTCTGCTAAAGCCTTCAGGTTTGATTCAACTAGCAACCTGTGGGAGGATTGGCAGACATATTCCAGGGGCAGGAGGTTCCACCTGGGGCTCCAAGCAAGAACTCCTTCAGGGCACAAACCCTTGGAAACCCAGAACCTCTTATCAGTGTCAGGACTCAACACACAAACAATTAATTAATAAGAACAGGAGGAGGAAGCCAACTCTAAGGCTGTAACCATATACACACTTTCCCGGGAGTGAGCAGCACTACTGAACACAATGGGACTTGTTTCTGACATGCATTGGATGGTGCTCTAAAGGTGCACAGCTGTGGCAGGGAGGGGAAGAGCAGCAGGGGCTGGGGAAGGAACTGGTGTCTGCTTTCAACGGATCCTGAACGGAGGGTTTTCCAAATGTCTGAGAATCTAAAACCTGCAGCAGCAGGAGCAGAGCTAACTGCCAACGCTGCGATTCCTCCTGTAGACGATGGTGTTAGAGTGAGCAGGGCAAGCAGGGGCTCCTATTGCAATGAGAACTGGGCTCCCCTCCCGTCTGCCCCTACCCTGCTAGGCTGCAACCCGCTCTGCCTCCCTCACCTCCACAGAACCCGTATACCATCGAGAAAGACCCAGCCTCATCCCAAAGGTCCTCCTGCCTCATAGGGTGACTTCGCCCTGAGCTCCAGAAGCAGGATCCCACGGAGATAAACGGATCATTCACCCGGCACTGACTGGCAGGTGCTTCCGGGGTTGTTCAGAGAGGCGCCTTTCACAGTCCCTGCTGGAGATGATGCCACAGAGAGAACCTGGCTGGGCTCCACACCATGCCTGGCAGGATCTCTGCTACTGAGTTACAGCCCCTCTCTTGCAGTGGGCGCCACAGTTCAAGCATAGACCTTAGATGGTGTTGAATACTCTGCACTGACGTCTGCTGACAACCTTCCAGCGTTGCTCCAAAGATGCTGACCAGCAGCCCAATGTGCTCCCTTGAGGCTCTGCAGGGCTGGTCCAGAGAGCAAAGGAAAAGCCAGGCCAGGGTCACCATGGTCAGGTGGACAACGTATGAGATGGGATTTGGCACAGGCCAGGCGCAGTCTGTATCAAGCTGTTTTTTGCTTCTTCTCAAAGGAGCACAGAAGGGCACAACCAAACTATGGGGGGGGGGGTTAATACTTCCCATCCCACATCATTCCAATCAAGATCACACACCCCATATTATTTCCACTGAAGTCATGGAGACTTAGAATATTAAGGTTGTAAGGGACTATAGAGGTCATCTAGTCGAACCCTCTGCTCACTACAGGCAAGTGCAACAGCATTCCATGACTGGTGCCTTTTCAGCCTCTGCCTGAACACCGCAATGAGGGAGAGCCCACGAGAGAGTGGCCCACTCAGGAGCCACAAAGACCACTTTCTCCCCTTCTTCTGTCAGACAGCCCTTCACAATCACTCCCCCCCCCCTTCTTAGTCTTCTCTTTTCTGGGCTAAACATATCAAGCTCTTTTAACTGTTCTTATAGGCCTGTTGCATTACCCCTCACCACCATAGGGGTCTGCTCCTCCGAACCCCCTCCAGCTTCTCAGTGCCCTTCTTAAAACGTGGTGCCCAACTGTACATGCTCTGACTAGTAGAGCGAAATGATTACTTCATGTGATGTGGACTTTAGGACTCTGCTAAAGCAGCCCACAATTGCATTTGGTTTTTTGTTTCTTTGCGGCCACATCACACTGCTGCCTCATTTCCGCTTATGATCCACTCACCCCTGGCGTCTTTTTAAACAGCTTGCTCCCAAGCCAGGTTTGGGCCATCCTGTCCTTCTTCCTCTGATTGCTTTGTACCTACTTGCAGGACGTCCCATTTGTCTCCCTTGAACTGCATCTGGTTGGCGTCGGCACAAAGATGAAGGTGATTTATTAAAACTTGAACAGCACAGAGCCATGACAGGACCCAGTGGAACTCCACTCCACATGGAACCATTGAGCAGCACAAGTACCATCTAGCAGCCCACATTTTACCCCGTTCTCCACAAGGATATCGCGGGAGATTTTGTCAAATGGTTTGCTGAAATCTAGCTATACTATGTCAATGCTGTTCCCAGGGTCAACCAGACTAATCGGAATCACTCTATCAAAGGAGATGAGACTAGTCTGGCACAACTTGTTCTTGACAAACCCCTGCTGGCTCCTAGAAATCACGCCAGAACAAAGCTCTCTCATCTTCCAGGAAATCAAAGAGGGCACAGAACCAGGACGAAGATTTCCATTGACTTTAATGGCAACGGTGAAATGGGCAAGGCTGGCATGACTTGTTTTTGATGGGACGTGTGTGGCTTCTAGCCCATCTCCCTCTATCTTCCTCTTTCGACGCATGCAGCTGGTGTGCAGTTCTGGCGTAATTTCTAGGAGCCAGCAGGGGTTCGTCAAGAACAAGTTCATCAATGGTTCCATGTGGAGTGGAGTTCCGCAGGGCCATGTCTTATTTATTGATCCTGCAGTTTGAAAGTTGAGAGCAAGAGCTCCTGCATAGGCTTAATATATCCAAAGGGGGACAGCGACAGAGTGCCTACCTTTAGGCTGCAATCCTATGCACACTTTGTGGAGCCCACTAGTGAAGACTGGAGCACTCTTGCGG
Organism: Plestiodon gilberti rubricaudatus; assembly: GCA_026170595.1. Taxonomy (NCBI): domain Eukaryota; kingdom Metazoa; phylum Chordata; class Lepidosauria; order Squamata; family Scincidae; genus Plestiodon; species Plestiodon gilberti. Next base: position 250,902,351 of record JANXHW010000002.1, read on the forward strand.
GTGGGGTGGGGGAAGAGCAGTTGCCATCGTTTTTAGTATTTTTAAGCCTGCATTTTTTTTTCTGTTCTTAGGCTTCTCATTCTTGGAGGCTGTCACGTCACAAAGTTTTTAAAAAATAAACCAAACCCCCAAGACCCAGATACGTCGCTTTCCTTCAGGCACCGCTGCCTGCCATTTTCTCGGCTCCAGCAGTAAAGTGAGAAGCTGAGGTGTGAAGGGGGAAGGTCCCTTCCCAACAGAAGAGGTTGACGGTCCCAACAGAAAGCCTCTGTTGCCCTTTACGGGGGGGGGGGGGGCTCGACTTTCCTCTGCTTGTGTCTCAGCTTGGAAGAAAGTGGCTGAGGAGTACGGTTCTGTGCTTCAAGGGGTGTCACAGGAATAAGGGCTTTGCTGGGAGCCAGATGAAAAGCCTTTGGGGGGCTGGCTTTGAGACCCAGTCCCAGGACTTCAGCCCCTTATCCTGACTTTACAGCCGTTCTCCCACCACTGTCACAGCTCCTCTCTGCTTCCAACGTTGGGATGTCTGTATTCCTGGATGTAATTACCAGACTGACAGCGCAATCCTGCCAAAAACTCTGGAGCAGGAACGAGAGTTCCGGCACCAGAATTGGTCTCAAACGTGCCATAAAGCACGCTTGTGACTACTTGAGAGCAGGGAAGGCCAGCGCAGAGGCCGGCCTTCCCTGCTCTGGCTTCGGAGTATCCCAGTGGCTGACGGACCCAGGTAAGGATCCAGCAGCCAGGGAGGGGGCAGTTCGGTGGGGTAGGGAGGGTGCCAATCGGCCTAGCCGGGCCGGGAGGAGGCGGGGTATGACATCCACCATATCCCAGATCCCCCCGGGCTGTCTAGGACTTTACACAGCCTCCCCTACTTCTGTCTGCAAAATAGGGCCCAATCAGCCAGGCCCAGATTTACTCTTGGGGAAGGGGACGAGGGTCCCCTTCCCCAAGTAGACCTCCATCCCAGTGGCAGCCTGGCCTCGGCGGAGCACAGGATCCGGCGGGTGGCTGTGGGCCGCCCCCCGTATCCTAGTCAGGATTGTGCTGTGCGAGCCAGAACAGACCGTGGGGTAGCACTGAGATATTAGCACTGTGGGCTCAAGTCCACTAAGGTTTAATTGTTAACAGACTTTTCTTGCTCATAACAAAATTAACCTCCTGGTGTGGCGACAAACACAACAGGCACTATAAAGTAGTTTGAGTTAGAAATCCTAAAAAATACTGAATGATAGGAAATCACTATGCAGGCTCATGTTTTACAAAATAAAGAGGTAACTGGTGTGTGCGCACTCACGCACATGTGGTTTGAAAGGGGCAGAGAGGGATTAGTATTCTGCTATGGAGACCAGCGGGTGGTGCAGTGGGTTAAACCATTGAACCATGAGCTGTCGATCGAGAGGTCGGCAGTTCGAATCCGCGACGTGGTGAGGCCTCATTGCTTGGCCAGCTCCTGCCAACCTAGCAGTTCCAAAGCATGTTAATGTGAGTAGATAAATAGGTACCGCTTGCGGGAAGGTAAACAGCGCTCCGTGTTCCATCCGCATGCTACATGCTGCTGCTGCAAGGAGAGTCATGCCGGCCACATGACCACGGAGGCGTCTTCGGACAACGCTGGCTCTTCGGCTTTGTAATGGGGATGAGCACCACACCCTAGACTCGGACACGACTGGACTTAATTGTCAGGGGTCACCTTTGCCTATACCAGGCGTGCACAACATATGGCCCGCGGTCCGCATTCGGCTCGCGGCCCGCATGCAGTCCGCCTGACGATTTCCTGTGGCCCGCGAAGAAATCGGGGATTCCAGAGAGCGGGCGCTCTCTGGGTTCCCCAAGTTCTTTGCGGGCCACGGGAAATTCTTCGTGCCCCAGACGCGGTTCATTCCACTGCACACGCTGCTCATTCGGCTCCTGGCTGAACGCCAGGAGACTCCAGGTGGCGCTTTGATCGCCGCCAATCAGCTGAGTCTCCTGGCGTTCAGCCAAGAGCCGAATAAGCTGTGTCCGCGTTCGGCCAGGAGCCGAAGGAGCTGAAGAACGGGCGCAGAGGCTGGGGCGTTGCCTCCCCTCTTCTCCGCCGGCGGTCGGTCGCCCCTGCACCGCTACCAGGAAGGAAGGAAACCGGCAACGCACAGCGTCCCTCCGGGTGCGATCGAGGGCGATTACGAGAGGCACGAGCATGCCCGACGCAGCGGATTGTGGGCAAGCTAGTGGCCGAGCAGTGAAAGGAAACGCTGAAGGGAGGCGAAGGAAAGGAGGCAGGGGAGAGGCAGGAGGTGAAAGGAGCTTTCGCGGCGGCAACAGTAGAAGCTGCTGCAGCAGTTTGAGCACTGTGTGATGTTTGTTGCAGCAGCAGCAGTTGCTTCCGCGAACAGCTCTCGTTCTCTGTCATTCCATCCTCCCTCCCTCCCTCCCGGGTTGGGGAAAAAACGCGCAGCTGCTGCTGCTTTTGAAACTGTAAGTAAGATTTGAGTCACCACAGCGGGGAACAAACCAGCCCCCCTCCCGCTCTGTTCGGCGCCAGCCTTTCCCTCTGCCACGAAATGGGAGGCCATGAAAGCTTTTATGTCGCTTGGGCGGGCCGAGGGGGAGGAGAGCTCCTCTGCTCGCTCTGGAATCCCGCTGAAGAGAAGAGGTCTGGGAGGGATCATGGAGAAGGGAGGAGGAGGGGGTCTTCTTTCTTAGGGCGAGAGAGCCATGATCACTACCGGGGGGGGGGATATTGAGAGGGGAAAATTGACATCTTTTTTCCTCTTCTGGCCCGTGCAGGTTGCGCGCTCTCTCCTCCTTCCTGCTTTTCCTCTTCCCCACCCGCTGCAGCTTTTCACCTCTCTCGCAGCCGCGCTTTCACCCAGGCGTTTAAAAAGCGTCCGTGCAGCTGCCGTGTTGCTGGTGCTGCCACCGCCCCTTCTCCCTCCCAGATTTTTTTAAAATCTCAGATTTTTTTATTTCTGTATTCCATTGCATTATGGAGGGATAGGTCTATGAATGACTGTAGCTGCAATAACTAAATGGGACCCTCCATGTTTGTATGATCATGAATACCAGTTGCTGGGGGTGGGGATGGGTGTAAAACACGGGAAGCATTTGGCTGGCTGCTGTGGGAAACGGGATGGTAGACTAGTTGGATCGTTGATCTGATACAGAAGGGCTTTTAACCACAGTTGCTCTCTAGAATGCATAGGAAGGGATCTACACATTTACCCTTAAACAAGCATGTTTAAGGAACTTTGACCACTTGTGGTGGAACACTTGGAGGTAATTGGCATTTATAACAGAAGACAGAGAATCCAAAGAGTTGAAAACACAGTTTATTTAAAAATTAACAATAATGGGGTGGTATGGAAAATGTGGTATGGAAGGCAAAGCAATAGTAGTACAAGAGGCAGAATAGTAATACAAAACATAAATTGACAGCAATACGCCAACAATCTCATTTTCAATTAGCTATGTATGTGTGTTTCAACCAAACAAATTACCTAAAGGCAGTTTGATACCAGAGAGAAGTGAAAAGTAAAAAATGGTTTTGGGGGGACACGCCCCCTTTGATGTCACTTTCTGAGGAAATGACATCATGGTTCAGGGACACGCCCCCTGTGATGTCACTTCCTGGGGAAGTGACATCACGGTTTCTTGACACGCCACCCGTGCGGCCCCGAAGAAGTTTGGCCTATTCATTTTGGGCCCAACCTACTTCCAAGTTGTGTACCCCTGGCCTATACTATGGAGGGCACCCCCAGTACTCCTATCCTATGGTCTCCAAAACCTGGTGCTACAACTGATCCAGGCAGAGAAAAATGCATGCAGAACTGAGTGCACATTACTACAATTCTGACCAATCCAGTTATCAGAAATTTGGATTTATATTACGAAGAAACCCCACCAGACGAACGGAGTTGTACACCAGCACCAAATTCTGCAGGCATTTTCCCTGACTGAATTCTGCCCTCTGACAGTAAAGGGGACAACAGAGAAACAGGGGGAAAGACAGAGGCAAGGCAAATGGGGTGTGTGAATGCAGGGGGGGGGCACTCGTGGCAGACTGGTGAGAGTGTCCGACCAGGACTGGGAGGATCTGACCCAGTTCCACACTTCCTGCTCAGTCCGTAATATACCTGTCTTTGGTTACCGAGTTCTTAAGGGGAGTTTAGATTATAGGCCCCCCTTTGACGAATCGCTCAACGACGATCCGAACATACAACGGAGGTCCTCAATTTGTGTGTGTGTGTGGGGATTGCGGAATTGAGTCTTGTCTCTTTTAAGAAGCCTGCTCCTGCCCCCCCCCCCCCCACAGCGTTTCTACCAGCTGCTCTCCTTGAAACAGAGAAGTTTGGCCGACTGCTCTATAAGTGCGGCGTTCAGGAGTGGCAGCTTCTAAGCGGAGGCTTCGTGGGAGGGAGGGAAGAAGAGCGCCTGGAGCCAGCGGCACTTTTTCCGGCTCCACATGGGCTGCAGCTCTGTCCCTGCTGCTTCGATTGCCTGATCACTGCACTCACGCGAATGGCGAAAGGGCTGATTCCTCCCTCCCATGAAGCCTCCGCTTACTCCCAAAAGCCACACTTGGGGAGCAGTCGGCCAAACTGCTCTGTTTGAAGGAGAGTAGCTGGTAGGGACGCCGCGGGGGGGGGTGCCCCCCCAACAGCCACTTTCCCACCCTCCCACTCACTCTCACTCTCTCTCTCTCTCTCTCTCTCTCTCTCTCTCTCTCTCTCTCTCACACACACACACACACACACACACACACACACACACACACACACTTGTGCTCTGGGTCCCTTCTCTGTGGATCACGTGAGGGGAAGAGTCAGTGATTGTGAATGGGAACAGTGTCTGTTTCCCTCCATGACTGAGAGGAAATGGGGAGGACGTAATCCAGGGCAAATAGGAGGCCAGAGCACATAGCCAACCAATCTCCAGGGGCATAGCTACAATCCCACAGGGGGGCGCTCGCCGTGCACTCCCACGTAACATCACAAGCCCCACCCCAAGGAAAGAGACGTCAAAAGCCCAACCCCCCGCACCAAAAAACATCGCCTTCGAGTGTTTTTCAGCCTGTTAAAGGACATTTTTGGCACGGGCTGGCCGGGTGGAGTGCTCCTGAGACCTGCAGTGGTGGCAAAAATGCTGGTTTTGCTGCCAGAGTTGCCCCCACACCACCAATTTTCATGGGTGCTTGCGTCACCCGGGGCCCCCCACCCCCTAACGACACCTCTGCCAATCATGCTTCCATTACCCAATTCCTTCCTATGATTTAAGGCTCAGTCCAGCCCAACTCAGCCCAACTCAGGCACAGTTGAGGCCCAAGTGTGGCACAATTGGGGCCCAAAATAGGACTGAGTTAGACTGCAACTGAGCCTGAGTTAGGCAGGAGGCAAGAGCAGTGGGCCAGGATCGAGGCAAAACTTACCACAGAGGCAGGCAGGCAACTGTGGGGAGCTGTCAGTCTTGTGAAAGCGAAGAGCCCCCTCCTCAGCTCGTCTGTGTGCACCTACCACAGCTGCTGCAGCGTTTGCAGCAGATGGGCAGCCACAGGTGGGCCTGCAGGCACTGGGCGTGTGACAGTAAGCGGAAGGGCAGAGGTTGTGCCAGTGCCAGCTGCCCCAGGGCACCCTGGGCATTAGCCACCTGCCGCAGGGGAGAGTGCCACTGCCCTCCCTCTTGCAGAAGGCGATGCCACCCCCAAGCCACGTTGAGCCTGCACGTGGGAGTCATGGGGGGGAGGGGGTGGGAACGTCACAAACAAGGGGGGTCTCATGAAGTCTGGAACCGCCTCTGCCAGGGCATGCCCGTGCGCTGCCTGAGGCCCTGGGCCTCCAGGGCCGTGGCTATGCCCACAAAGAAGGCATCCCGGCCTGCTCCGTGCCCCGGCCAAGACTGAGAGATGCCTTGGGCTTGTCTGCTGTGAGCGTGAAGGGCTCACGCAGCTCATCACACCCCCAGATGGGGCAACATCAGCGCCTCGCGGCAGGCGCTCCAGCGGGGTGGGGGATGCAAGCGTCCATCATCAGGGAGTGGGGAGGGGAGGCAGGCACACAGACAGGGGGTGCTGGGGAGGGGCACAGGTGGGTCAGAAACAGACAGACAACAAGGCTGGTGGGAGAGGGATACAGGGAGAGGGGTCTGCAGAGACCAATAGGGACACAGGGGTCACTTCGCAGATGGAGGCAATGCAGGAACGGCCGCCTCTCATGCAGACGGACCGAGGGCGGTAACGGACGCCGGTAACGGACCGAGGGCGGTAACGGACGGGCGGACCGAGGGTGGGTGAGAGACCCGGTTGCTGAAAGGGCTCTTCACGGACGTGGCGGATGTGCGCCATGTCGCCCATCAGTGGTTGCCTGCCTGAGAGGCCCCCCAACTCCCCCCTCCCCGCTGAGCCCGGAGGGTCTGGCAGCCCCCCTGCTGTGTTCTCCCTGGGCTGGCTGTGGCAGGCCCTGGCTGGGATTCATGCAGGGCCTTGTGTGCTGGGCGCTGTCTCTGTGTGTGTGGGGGGCAGTGCTTGTGTAACATTGGGGTCATGTTGTTCAAGGGGCCTTTCCCCAAGGGGCATCTTTATTGTTCTGGAACATTGGCAGAGATGGCCAGGCGAGGCTTCCAGGGGTAGGCACAGCAGCCACTCAGAACGTAGCAGCAGCAGCAGCAGGCGTGCCCCATGGACCTGGAGACGCAGGCTCTTCCCCTGTGGATCTACAGCCTGCTCCATAGAAAGGGGAGGGACAGCAAGTAGGCAGCCAGGGAGGTGGAGCAGCAGCAGCAGCAGCTGAGGAGGGTTGCAGGACAGGCTCCCAGACCTCTGGCAGCATCGAGGCAGATGACCATGGGGCAACCAGACTGCGGGCCCAGGGGTGCTCCCCAGAAGGTAGGTGGTGGTGGACATTCCTGGGGAGACATAAATCACGGGGGGGGGGGGTGTTCCATGGCAGCTGGTGTGTGGTAGCAATCGCCATTGAAGGAATGCCAGTGTGCCGGTTGCAAAGGCCTGCAGGGAGAGAAATCAAACACAGCTGAGTGGTGTGAGACACATAGCCTGGTCTGCGCTCCTTCCCTGGGTGTAAGGTGAGCATGATCCTGTAAGGGAAAGGGGTCAAAGAGAGAGACAACAACACAACTTGGGGGTCACAACCATGGCAATCCTGGCAATACTGACCTGTCAGTAGACCCCGTGGAGAAAAGAGGGGGGGGGAACAGCTGGTGTCTACATATGGGTTACAGTTCCACACTCATGGCATTGTGTGCTCACTTTAATACAGGCAGCTATGAGACAAGACATTGGTACAGAGGCATATCATGGCAGGCATTGCAGGCAGACATGAGACAAGACATTGGTATAGAGGCATATCATGGCAGGCTATGCAGGCAGCTATGAGACAAGACATTGGTAAAGAGGCATGTATCCTACCTATATTTCTCTATGCAAAGAGGCAGAAGTCAGACCACAAGTCAGCACAAACCCTGCTCTTCCCTGCACTTACGTGCTGGTGTTGTTGCCTGTGGGGGGGGGGGGGAGAGGGGCTGGGAGAAAGACATGGTTAGCAAACACTTGCATGGAGACAGCTGCCCAGGCACAGCAGTAAACAGTTTGGCCACAGGCAGAACAGCCCTCTCTGCCCTAGAGGGGGGCAGAGAAGAGAAGAGAGAAGTGGGGTGTTAGAAAAGTTTTCAAAGTCCCACTTTGTGGCTGCTGGGGGACAGAACCCCACGCCACGTGCTCAGAGAGAGAGAGAGAGACAGACAGAAAGTGGAGGGCTGGGGCTGGGCTTTTGTGGGAAAGAGGCTGGGTGGGGCTGGGTGCTGATAGGGTAACTATTTGGTCCGGTTCCAGAGTTAGGCCACAACTGTTCCGTCCTAACTCAGGCACAACTCGGGCCCAGGGTGTTAGTACTTTTCAGGAGAGGGCTGGTGTGGGTAAGGTAAAATGGCTCCTATGGGTCTCCTCACATTTGGGTCCACCCTTTTTGTTGACCCAAATTTTGTGCCTGAGTCGGGCTCGAGGGGGCGTGTCAGTGGCTCTCCAGCGTCTGGAACCGGAACAAATTTGTAACCGCCCCCGTCACTCTCCTGACACGCCCCCAACACACCCACTTTTAGGCTGCAGTTGTGCCTGAATTGTGCCGGAACCCAATTCAGTCACAATTGCAGCACAAATTCGGCCTCTGCAGCACAATTCAGGCACAACTCGGGCCTAAAGCACTTAGGCTGCATTTGTGCCTGAATTGTGCCGCTGAGGCCTTGGGCTGGACTGTGCTGTAAGGTACCCAAACTTTGATAAATCTATAACTTACACTCAAAAGCTATGCAGTCAGACAGCCAGCAGAAGGGTGGGGGCTATCCAGTGTTTTGCACTGAGTGTCACATGTATGACTATCTGCCTCTTGGGCACAAGTCATGGGTGTGTGCTCGGTGCAAAGAGCTCCAGGCTCTCAGGGAACGGGTTCGCTCCCTTGAAGCCACGGTTGCTGACCTGGAGAAGCAGAGACAGGTAGAGAGGAACCAGGGTGAGACTTCTAGGGACGTGGAGGCATCGTCCCACCCTCAGTTGGCCAGCGCCTCAGCTGCCAGGAAAGGGAGTCTCAGGGCTGGAGGACATTGCTCTGGAAAAGAGGGAAACAATCCCACAGTGGGGACCCCTTCTTCAGGTGATGGGCCCGTATCCAGTCACACTATGGATACTCCTCTGGGGAGGGGGCGAAGGGGCTTCTTGTCGTGGGTGACTCTATAGTCAGGAACATAGAGGGGGGGTCTGCGACGGATGTGAGGACTGCACGGTGACTTGCCTACCTGGTGCGAAGGTTGCGGACATCACCTCTCGTCTAGATAGGCTGGTAGAGAGTGCTGGGGAGGAGGTAGCGGTTGTGGTGCATGTTGGCACCAACGACGTGGGGAAATGTAGCCGGGTGGTCCTGGAGGCCAAATTTAGGTTGCTAGGTAGGAAGCTCAAATCCAGGACCCCAAAGGTAGTGTTCTCAGAAGTGCTACCTGTTCCACGCGCAGGGCCAGCTAGGCAGGCGGAGCTCAGGGGTCTTAATGCGTGGATGAGACACTGGTGTCAGGAGGAGGGGTTTAAGTTTGTTAGGCACTGGGGAACGTTTTGGGACAAGCCGGGCCTGTACAAGAGGGACGGGCTTCACTTGAACCAAAATGGAACCAGACTGCTGGTGCGTAACATTAAGAAGGTGGCAGAGCAGCTTTTAAACTGACTCCAGGGGAAAGCCGACAGGAGCCGAGGGGCATCTGGTTCGGGACTCCTCATCCCTAGGGAATGAGGGTGCAGAGGATTGGGAACAGTCAAGTAATAGCAGAGTAAAACTTGGGAGTGGTAGCGTGATGGGACATGACAGCCAGTGTAATGCGTGAATTGTGTGAATGTTGGGTGAATGTGGAGCTCAAGATGCAAGAAGAACCAAAGAAGATGGAGACCTCGCAATGCCTGATGGGAACTGTTTAATTTGCATTGGAAGCGAGAAATTCCAAGACTCCACTGTCAGTGCCTACATGATTGCTTATAGAACATTCTCTTCTAATGTTATGGAATACCAAGGAATGTTATGGTACAGGCTATCACCAAAGCCGGAGCTGCTGTGGGCAACTGATAAGGGAAAGAGTCTGGAATGCATCATTGTGACAGTGAAGTAAACCTTCAGTGGACATTGACGGAAGATGCTAGCTTGAAAGACGAGAGGACGGACAGGAGAACAAATCTTTAAAAGCAGAAGTAAAAAACTTTACCAGGTGTGTCTCTGGAACTGCAGCAACCGGAGCTCCAAGTTTGGCGTGAGTATGCATGAACAGTATGAATGAGTGAGAGATCTCTCCCCTTGATTCTTGGTTTATGTATGTCTTGTCTTAAATAAATGTTACATGCATAGTGGCTTTAAATCCAAATTTGGTGTCTTGGGTGTCTGTGTCAAATCTCTGGTGCGGGGGTGCTACGGGAAGGGAGGTAGGGCTCTGCTGCACTCTCCTAAGAAAAAGAACAATCCTCCCCTCCTTCCAGACAGTCGGAAGGGGAGTGTAACAAATTGGCGTCACGAACAGGATCTTTGGGAGTGCAGTAACCCCCTCTTTTCTTGGGGTACTCCTGGGTGAGGTGGATACGAGACACTAAGACTGGACGCAGGGGGACGCCCCGGCATTGAGCAGACTAACCGAGAATTGGAGGAGCGGTTGAGTCTACACAGGCTAGCTGAAGGATATAGGCTAGTTCTGTTTTGATTCCCTTGTGGCACAGACTAACCGAGAATTGGAGGATCGGTTGAGTCTACACAGGCTAGCTGAAGGATATAGGCTAGTTCTGTTTTGATTCCCTTGCGGCACAGACTAACCGAGAATTGGAGGATCGGTTGAGTCTACACAGGCTAGCTGAAGGATATAGGCTAGTTCTGTTTTGATTCCCTTGTGGCACCTGTCACGAGTGTGGGGGCAGGTTGTAAAGACCACTTGGGCTTGGAGATACTCGCCGTAGTGTGGAGGCGAGTGTGGTGTTGACTCTTAAGAGAGATTCGCTGAGGTTTGGAGGCGGATTCCATTGTTTTGTGAAAGGGGTTATCTAGCAAATTCCTCCCGACACCGAATAATGTTTAAGAGAAAGGACAAAAGGGAGACGGGTGAAGGAAATAACCTTGTCTATTCAAACCCTTTTTGTTCCGTGGAAGGGGTGGTCAGAGAGACTACTCTCACAGAAGTTTTGATAGAGCAAAGTAAAGACTGGATAGTTTTTCTTTGCGACGGTCTCTTTTGAAAGGGAACAGGCAGGAAGAGGAATGGAAAAATATTTCAGCATGGTTCCAGCAAACGCTGAATAGTTCAGGCGACGCCTGGGAGAATCTGTTTAAGGGGATAGGGATGTACTGTTATAAAACAGGACTTACAAACAAGGAAGGGCAATTCAAGATTGGATTATTGTTAGCATACATTGGGTTGGATTGTTTTAGTAAACAGATAAAGCAGCTTAATGATAGAATACAAGAGGAAGTGGGCAAAAATGCTTCCCTTACTTTACAAAATATTGCCCACATGCAAGAAAACATTAAATTGGATGACGAAAATAATGACTTAAGAAAGAAAACCAAATTGTTACAGGCAAGTCTGGAAGCTTTAGAGGAAAAGGAACGGGAATGTAACTTACAGAAACAGCGAGTTAATGTACTAAAAGAAGTCTTAGCAGAAAAAAAAACCTCTCGGAAAACCACAAAATGTATAGGGTGCACAGGGATGTGTGGGGATAAACAAGATCCATTAGAACAGATAGTGGCAGAGGATTTGGAATGCTGGGAGGAAGACAATCCTTTTACCATGACAAGGAGAAGAGTAAATGCAGGAGAAACGATTGAAATAGAACAAAGAGAGGAAGAGGGGCCATCAGAGAAAAAGACTGAGGATCCACAAGGGGGAACCCGTTCAGGCGCAAACTATCACCCTCCCTCCCTTACCACTCAAAGAAGAAAAGAAAATACAAAAATAATAGGACCCAAATCCCGAAGTCCGAACCCCATGCATGCATACCCCTGTAAGACCGAAGGAACAGATAAAGGGCCAGTTTATTTTGTAGAAAGCCCCATTAAAACCTCAGAGATGCGAAATCTCCGAGATACTTTAGGAAAGCCTGGAAATAAAAAAGTAGAATGGGCTTTCAGAGTGTGGAGGGAAATTGAAATCAATGGGATGAGTAGGGAGGAAGCAGCGAAGTTTTTACTTGTAATACCAGTAATGGCAACAGTAGCAGAGGAGAGCAGACAAAAGGGAGTAGGTGCTTCTCTGAGAGATTGGGTACTAGAACAGGGAAGTGGAGCAGCAAAGAAAGAAGTCTTAACCATGGAACAAGAAATAGGGGAAGACCCGATGAGCTTCTGGGTGAAATATTTGGCTTGCAGCTTTTTAGCTGGATTGTATAAAAACACCCAAATGGAAAACCCAAATTTAGAAATAAGAGAGATTCCAGAAATCATGGAAGAGGATCAACCGGTCTTTCTTAGTCCCTTTGATAATATGCTACCCGAATGGAAAGGGCCATTAAGCATAGTGCTGGCTTTAATGGAAGAAACACACGATGAGGGATCAGAGGCAGCCGCAGTTCAATGGATTCAATTGAAAGTCCTTTTTACTAACTTAAAAAAAACAGGGTACAGGGATGAGACCACAGAAGGCAGGCATAAAAACAGCTGAGTGGAAACCAAGAGGGGTGCAGTATGAAAAATTTAAGCGGGACAACATCCCAACCTCTAAAAGAAACATGTTATGGAATACGCTGAAAGAGAGGGGGTGGGACATGAGTACGGTAGATGGGTTAAGTACGGAATGTCTCCAACAGCTAGTCCAAAAGGGGGAACGGAGGGGGGGAAAAGGAAGGTCAGGACCAAGGGAAATGAATAGAAGCGTTAACCCCTCCGCTCCACCAGAGGAAAAGGAGAAAATCAAATGTGGTGTAATTCAGGACGAGCATAAACCAGATGAAATGACTTACCAACAACTAGTAACAGAAGTCAGGTCTCTAAGGAATGAGGGCCAAGAATTCCCTCCCCCCCCTGAAGAGGAAAGCGGAGGTGTGCCCTGCTAGGGCTGCCCCACTGCCTCATCTAAAGATCTGCTAAAGCCGGGAAACTGGCAGTATTGGGGAAAACTAATTACAAAACCCGGCGATAGTAGAAAATATGTAATTACCACTGATTTTGAGGGGAATACATTCAAATGTTTAATTGATTCAGGTGCAGATGCAAGTATGACAAAACATTGGATCAGAGGGAGCAAACCCCTCAAGATCGTTTTACTAGAAACAGCATCCGGACCCCCCAAGAGAAAACAATTAATTTTGTCCACCGTTTGGATAGCAAACAAACCTATAAAAACTGAGTTTATCTTTGATAAAGAGTGTACAGAAGAAATGATTTTGGGAATGGATGCTATGACAAAGTATGGCCTCTGGATGGACCTCTTTGATAATATTCTGTTAAGGAGAACCAAATGGGAGAAAAACAAATTAAGTAAGGTTTATCAATACGTAGCAAAAAACGTACAACAGAAGGAGTTATGGGAAACTAGAGTCCCTGGGGTGCAAGTTACTTCTAAATACGAGGCAGGAAAACATAAAACAGCCAAAGTCATAATTGAGGGAAAATTTGTCCCCCCACAGAAACAATACCCACTAGCAAAAGAAGCGGAACGGGGCATAGCCGAAACTATTCAAGCTATGAAAAGGGAGGGGATAATAGAGGAAACCGTTAGCCCCTATAACTCACCTCTATGGCCAGTGAAAAAGGGAGATGGGAAATCTTGGAGATTGGTGGTTGACTTTCGAAAAATAAATCAAGGAACACCGCTAGTATCTCCAACAGTGGCCAACATAGTAGAGACAATTGGAAAAGTGTCAGCTGAGGCTACCCATTACTCTGTGATTGACTTGGCAAACTGTTTTTTTGCAATACCTCTTGCTGAAGAAAGCAAACCAAGATTTGCTTTCACTTTCAGGGGACAACAGTACACTTTCAATAGAGTCCCCCAGGGCTTTCATAACGCGCCCAGTATAACCCACTATTATGTAACTCAGATGCTGCAAGACTTGTCCCCTGAGGACAGTGAACACGTGATCTCGTATGTCGACGATATTCTTGTATGTGGCTCATCAGAACATGAAGTCGAGGAGAGAACACAGAGAGTGTTAGAATTGATCCGGGATGTGGGTTTAAAGGTAAACTTAGAAAAAGCACAACTGGTCCAAACAAAAGTGAAATACCTGGGGATCACTCTCCAGAGTGGGGGGCGGGTGATTGAAGAAAACAGGGTGTCAGCTCTGTGTGCCATAGCTGCCCCAAATAACCTTAAGGAGCTACGCATGTTGTTGGGAGCGTTTGGTTTTGTTCGCTCATATATTCCACAGTATGCGGAGCTCACCAGACCTATGTATCGTTTGTTGAAAAAAGGGGAACAATTTCTCTGGGACGAAAAGTGTGAGAAAAATTTGGAAATAATAAAAATGTGGGTCAAAAGGAATATCAAATTATGGCAACCTAAGGAAAAGGAGGATTTCTACATTAGGCCAGGGTGGACGAACCAATCTGTATTTGCAGGGCTTTACCAAAAGAATGAGGAACTGTTGTTTCAGCCTGTAGCCTATGCAAGCCGCCTCTGGAAAACGCCTGAACAAAAATACAATGAATGTGAGAAGGCTGCTACTGCCACCATGTGGGCATTGGAAGAATGGGAATATTTAATAGGTTTAAATAGAGTAATAGTACAAACTACACACGGAGTTTTAAAATATATTTTACAAGGGAAAGCTCCCTCTTTGAGCACCACAAGATTGAATCAATGGGTGGTGGATTTAAACCAGAGGGGGATAGACTTTCAAACTCTATCCAGTCCCGATTTGATGATTAACGTCTTGCACCCTAGAGGAGTACATGACTGTTCAGACACTCCAGTTTGGGAAACAAAGTTTGCCATACAGCTTGACGAATTACAACAGAATCAGGATGTTTTCTTTACAGATGGCGGATCCTGGTGGGAAGGCAGAGAAAGAATCACTGCATGGGCATGGTATAACCCGGGTAGAAATAAAGAAAAGAGAGAAACCATTCCAAATAGTTTGGGAGCACAAGAGGCTGAATTGGAAGCAGTTTTGAATGTTATTTCCTTTTTGAAAGAACAAGAGGGGGAAGGATTGAGGAACTCACCATCCTACATAGTGATGGATAGTGAATATGTGTATCACGGGTGCACTAAATTTATACAGTTTTGGGCGCATGATAATTGGAAAAATGCAGACAATAAGGACTTAAAACATAGAGAACAATGGGAAAAGATTTGGATACTAATGAAAGCAGTACCAAATGTGTATTTTTCTTGGATAAAAGCACACCAAAAATTACAAAAAGGGCAAAAAGACACTTGGAACTGGCTAATTGAGGGGAATCAATATGTTGACAAATTGGTAAAACTAGAACAACAAGCAATAAAGAACTTTAAAGCTGAGCAAGAAACAAAAAGCTTTTACCAACTGCTCAAAGAATTACACGACATAGGGCATGAAGGGATAAAAAAGGTGGAAGAAAGATCCTTGCCATATGGGCAGTGGCAAGGGAAAAAGCAGATGATCAAAGATATTGTAGAATCTTGCATTCAATGTAACATGGTAAAAAGGGAATATGAGAAACAAGAAAAGCTATTAATTCCAGTTAAAGACTGGACACCCTTTGGAACTATCTATTTTGATTACATAGATAAACTACCAAGAACTAAAGAAGGTTTTCAATATTTACTTGTAGTAATAGACAGCTATAGTAACTGGCCTGAAGCCTACCCCACGAGACGAAATGATGCGAGAACCACTGTAAATAAATTGTTTAGAGAATTATTTTGCAGAATGGGGGTGCCCTCCACCATTAGCTCTGATAGGGGGGCCGCTTTTATCAGTAATGAAATGCAGGAATTGGCTACAAGTCTTGGGGTAAAAAGAAGATTACATATTTCTTTCCACCCCCAGTCCAGCGGTAAAGTTGAACGGGCGAACCAGACGATAAAGAATATGTTAAGGAAAATGGTAAACAATACAGGTAAAGACTGGGTGGAAAAACTACCACTGGTACTAATGGCTATGAGAAGTAGTCCTTTGGGGAAACATGGGTATACTCCCTATGAAATCTTATTTGGTCACGAAATGAACTTGGGACTTATACATGAATATAATGAAAATCTAACTGATTGGAAATGGTTGGCAGAACAAAAAGAAAGAGAATCGCACAGGGCCTGGATCAAAGATCAAATGTTCCTATAGGGTCACAAGTGCTGTATCTACACTTAGGACCCAAAGAACATGCATTAAGACCAAAATGGAAAGGAATATTTGTGATTCTGGATCGTATTTGGCCCACAAGCTATTTGATTGAACGAGATGGAAAATCCAGATGGGTCCATAGAAATCAAATTAAACTGTTTAAAGGTGATAACTAATATTGTTGTATTTTATGTTGTCCAGGAACAATCATTGAAATAACACTTGGGACTTGGAAAACACCTTGCTTCTCCTAATTGACTTTGCTCCACTTGTAAGTATAACTCTGTTGTTCATTGTCTTTCTCCAAAAGGATGCCTTAACCAAAGGAGATAAGAAAAATCAGGACAAGCAACGTGTAAATGGGGAGACCGGTTCGCGGACAAACAGGCATTGGAAAAGGGAGAGTGGAATTTTTGAAATTTTTAAGGTTTCTTTTCATTTGGTATCCTATTTTTTCTTGGGTAATTCGATTGGAAAACGGCCAATTCTTTGTTAAACAATCACTGGACAACATAGAATTAAGAGTCAAACCAGACCTGGGAAAACATATAAGGTTCCATTGGAAACACTGACAAACAGATTGAATGATCATGTGTGTATGTATCCCTGTGTGAAAAAAAAATACCACTTTAGCTCTGGAGTCTCTGGTGATGAAATTGCGTCTAGCCGCCCAGTGAAGTGGTTCTACTGCTTTACTATAGCAAGGGGGCGCAGTGGAGGCAGAGACTTTGGAAACCCATGAGCCCACTCTGAGGGGTTGCTAAGCGGACAGGTTCCCAAGCAATCTCTTGGACGGGACAGGTGTGTGTTTGAACTTTCCCTTCCCCATATCCAACTCATGAGCCAGTCCGCAAATAAGGATTGGACTTCCTGAATAAGCTCTTCCTACCTGAATGAGTGAAAGACACAAGCACGTACATACATAAAAGAAAAATGAAACGAATAAGTTTGTTTTGGGTAATAGGTATGATAAACCTCATTATAGGGACCAAACCCTCTGAACAAGTGGTTTCAGAAAAGGATACAAATACCTGTCACACTCAAAGTTATTCCTATGACTTCAACTTTTTGTTAGATGTATATGATTGGGAAAGCATAGAAGGAGAGACCAACTGTACAGGGACGCTGAATTATACAGTAACCATATGGGTTACGTCTGACACCGCTTGCCCTAAGGATACAACACTCCATGCGGAGCCAAACTTTTTGCCTACTGATGCTGGTTTAGCTGGTAACATCCAAGCCCCAACCTATGGTAATGTGTCTCTCCATATTTTGGTTTCTAGTATAACACGTTGGGAATGTCATCCCTACAGATTTGGTTTTAACATTAGCAGTGGAAACAGCAAAAATCTAGGAAAATCTGTAATCCTCCAGCATTTACAGCCTGTGGGAGATGACTATTATATACAAATAAACAGAACTCTAAAGGGTGGACAATGGATTTTTGTAAGAGGATTATTCTTTTGGAACATGGGATGTAGATTTGGGAATATAATACAAAAGGCAACCAAAGCTAATACAACCACGGTAATGAAACAATGGCATACACCCTTACCTGTTATACTAGGACCAGACTTACATCAATGGAATATTAAGCTAAACATAACACTGTTTAATGTAACTCATCTGAGGCCCGAATGTAGGCCCTACACAAACACATATTTGAACTTTGTGGGGAAAAAGGAGAAATTGTGGAAAAGAGAGAAAAGAGACTTATTAGACACTATATTGGGTGGGATTGGAACAGGAGTAGGTGTAGCAAACTCTTGGGATATTGAAACACAAGCCAATAAATTATCTGCTTTAGGGGGACTTCAGTGGAAAGTTATCCATATGGCAGGGAATGATTTTGTGTCTACTTTCCGACTCCATGAGGTATCTGCAGGGCTACAATTAATGACCTTTGATCAATTAAACAGAACTCTGTATGAATTCAGAAAAGTTGACAATCAGAGTCTAAAGGCAGTATCCAAGGCCTTATCATGCTTAACTATTCAGACTACCTTATGGAATTGGAAAAACCAAATGTTAATGGCTTTATATGGGAATCATGGGAACACATTCGTTAAAATTGGGGGCCTAGAAAAATGGATTCGCACAGATTTCCCTTCATGGTATAAGATACTAGACTTCACCGTTGAAGGAACAAATTGGCAGATAAAAATGATGACGGTGGAAAGAAAAAGGGATACCCAAGAAAATTGGATTTGTGATCTCCAATCACTCCCTTTTAAGTTGGGAGAAAATTATTGGAAACCATATTTGCTATCAAACCATGCAATTTGTGCGAATTCCAAAGTTACGAGAGTAAATGAAACTATAGATACTGAGCGCTGCGAAAAGTGGGAAAAGGGATATGTATGTCCCAAGGAAATAAAACAAATTGAACCATGCGCTCTAGAAATTAGTGAAGGTATATGTAGATTACAGAGGATGCCTAAAAGGACTCTGATCTTTGACAATGGACTCGGGTGTATGTGTGGAATATCATCTACCCCCCTTTCCTGGTCCGATGGAGAATATCACGACGACGGAGAATTAAAATGTAAATGCAATGTTACTTATGTACAAAATATTAAAACAGGAGAAATGGTATATGCTATGGAAACTAGGAGTACTAACCTCATGTTAGGGTTAAATAAAGTAGAGTATGATATTAATATAGGGATAAATTGGGATAGACTGAATCAATTATTAAAGTATAATGAACAAGTTAGAAGGCATTTGCAAAGTCACGCAGAGAATTCAAAGAAGGAATTTGTAAAAATACAATATGAGGATGGTGAGCTGCAAAGAATTGCAGACGAGGAAAGCAGTCTGACTGTACACCACTGGTATGACATTTTTAAAGGATATTCTCCAAAAGCTTCTGCCTTTTTGCATATATTCATACATCCTATTGTATGGATGAGTGCAACGTTGTTGCTAATAATTATGTGGACACTTTATTTGCTAAAAAGAATAAGAAAGGCATTGAGAAAATTAGAGGTGGTGGAAAACAGAATGAAAATCTGGGAAACTAATATGTAAAGTGATGTTGCCTTTACACTGCATTGTCTAATACTTTTTATAATCATACAGGTCTCCGAACCTCAAGTCACTAGGAGGCTAGGGCAAAGAACATCCGGCCCTTCGGGGTAAGAAGACAATGTAACGCGAAGATATAGAATGACCTCCAAAGTTTCTAGAGGAGACAGGAGACTGAAAATTATATATATATTTATGTATGCCTAATCAATATCCTTTACCTATCATGCTTTTGTAGAACTACGATTTGACATTTATAGAAAAGTACAAATTGCCTATTATTTGATACTTGATTAATTGATACCAAGTATCAAGAGGGGGAATATGTAATGCGTGAATTGTGTGAATGTTGGGTGAATGTGGAGCTCAAGATGCAAGAAGAACCAAAGAAGATGGAGACCTCGCAATGCCTGATGGGAACTGTTTAATTTGCATTGGAAGCGAGAAATTCCAAGACTCCACTGTCAGTGCCTACATGATTGCTTATAGAACATTCTCTTCTAATGTTATGGAATACCAAGGAATGTTATGGTACAGGCTATCACCAAAGCCGGAGCTGCTGTGGGCAACTGATAAGGGAAAGAGTCTGGAATGCATCATTGTGACAGTGAAGTAAACCTTCAGTGGACATTGACGGAAGATGCTAGCTTGAAAGACGAGAGGACGGACAGGAGAACAAATCTTTAAAAGCAGAAGTAAAAACTTTACCAGGTGTGTCTCTGGAACTGCAGCAACCGGAGCTCCAAGTTTGGCGTGAGTATGCATGAACAGTATGAATGAGTGAGAGATCTCTCCCCTTGATTCTTGGTTTATGTATGTCTTGTCTTAAATAAATGTTACATGCATAGTGGCTTTAAATCCAAATTTGGTGTCTTGGGTGTCTGTGTCAAATCTCTGGTGCGGGGGTGCTACGGGAAGGGAGGTAGGGCTCTGCTGCACTCTCCTAAGAAAAAGAACAATCCTCCCCTCCTTCCAGACAGTCGGAAGGGGAGTGTAACACCAGTCTAGCAGGACAGAAGGCTGCAGGAATAAAGGTGCAAACATGCAGCCCTTCTTGGGGGACCTGGTATAGAAGTGCTTTTATGCAAATGCCCAAAGTCTACGGGCAAAGATGGGAGAACTGGAATGTTTGGTGGCTAGGGAAAACATTGACATAGTAGGTATAACAGAAACCTGGTAGAATGCGGAGAACCAGTTGGATATTGCAATTCCAGGATATAAACTCTATAGGAGGGACAGAGAGGGGTGTGTTGGAGGTGGGGTGACCATCTATGTCAAAGAGGGGGTAGAATCCACCAGAGTACAGCTGGAGGGGGGGCTCTGACTCCTCCGTAGAATCACTGTGGGTTAGATTACCAGGCTCAAAGAGTGATGTAATAGTAGGGGCATGCTACCGTCCTCCAGATCAAAAACCTGAAGGGGATCTTGAAATGAGGAAGCAAATCAGGGAGGTGTCAATGAGAGACAGGGTTGTAGTCATGGGGGACTTCAATTATCCTCACATCGACTGGGTCAATTCATGCTCAGGTCAGGAAAGAGAGACTGGATTTCTGGATATGTTAAATGACTGTGCCTTAGAGCAGCTTGTCACGGAACCGACCAGAGGACAGGTGACTCTGGACTTGACATTGTGTGGCACTCAAGATGTGTTCAGGGAGGTAAATGTTACCGAACCGTTGGGGAACAGTGACCATGCTACCATCTGTTTCGCCATGCATGTCGGAGGGAGAGGGCCGAGCAAATCTGACACGAAAACCCTTGACTTCCGAAGGGCTGACTTCCACAAAATGAGGAGACTAGTTAAAAAGAAGCTGAAAGGGAAGGTAAAAAGAGTCCAATTGCTCCAGAGTGCATGGAGGCTGTTTAAAACAACTGTCATAGAGGCCCAGCGGGAGTGTATCCCACAAAGGAGGAAGGGCTCGACCAAGTCCAGGAGGGTGCCGGCATGGCTAACAAGCACAGTTAAGGAGGCTGTAAAAGGCAAGGAAGCTTCCTTCCATAAATGGAAGTCTTGCCCTAATGAGGAAAATAAACAGGAGCACAAACTGTGGAAAAAGAATTGTAAAAAGATGATATGGGAGGCCAAGCAAGACTTTGAGGAACGTATGGCAGGCAACATAAAAGGGAATAATAAAAGCTTCTTCAAATATGTTAGAAGCAGGAAACCTGCCAGGGAAACTGTTGGTCCGCTGGGTGGTGAGGGAGAGAAAGGGGTGATAAAAGGGGACTTGGAGACTGCAGAGAAATTAAATGAGTTCTTTGCATCTGTCTTCACGGCAGAAGACCTCGGGCAAATACCGCTGCCGGAACGGTCTCCCCTGAATAAAGAATTAAGTCAAATAGAGGTTAAAAGAGAAGACGTCTCAGACTTAATTGACAAAATAAAGATCAATAAATCACCAGGCACGGATGGCATCCACCCAAGAGTTCTGAAGGAACTCAAGAATGAAGTTGCTGACCTCTTGACCAAAATATGCAACTTGTCCCTTAAAACGGCCACTGTGCCAGAGGATTGGAGGATAGCTAATGTCACGCCAATCTTCAAAAAAGGAAGGAGGGGGGACCCGGGAAACTTCAGGCCGGTCAGCCTAACATCTGTTCCAGGGAAGATGGTGGAAAGTCTCATTAAGGATAAAATCTTAAAATACATAGAAGAACAAGCTCTGCTGAGGGAGAGTCAGCATGGCTTCTGCAAAGGGAAGTCTTGCCTCACAAACCTGTTAGAATTTTTTGAAAAGGTCAACAGGCATGTGGATGCGAGCGAACCCGTGGATATTATATATCTGGATTTTCAGAAGGAGTTTGACACGGTCCCTCATGAAAGGCTCCTGAGAAAACTCCAGAGTCAGGGAATAAGAGGGCAGGTCCTCTTGTGGGTTAGGAACTGGTTGAAGACCAGGAAACAGCGAGTGGGAGTCAATGGGCAATTTTCACAATGGCGAGAGGTGAAAAGCGGTGTGCCCCAAGGATCGGTCTTGGGACCGGTGCTTTTCAACTTATTCATAAATGACCTGGAGTCGGGGATAGGAAGTGAGGTGGCCAAGTTTGCAGATGACACTAAACTTTTCCGGGTGGTGAAGACCAGCAGGGATTGTGAAGAGCTCCAGAAGGATCTCTCCAAACTGGGAGAATGGGCAGCAAAATGGCAGATGCGCTTCAATGTAAGTAAGTGCAAAGTGATGCACATTGGGGCAAGAAACCAAAATTTCACATATAAGCTAATGGGTTCTGAGTTGTCTGTGACGGATCAAGAGAGAGATCTTGGGGTGCTGGTGGACAGGTCGATGAAAGTGTCGACCCAGTGTGCAGCGGCTGTGAAGAAGGCCAATTCCATGCTCGGGATCATTAAAAAAGGGATTGAGAATAAAACGGCCAATATCATTCTGTCTTTGTACAAATCGATGGTAAGGCCACATCTGGAGTATTGTGTCCAGTTCTGGTCACCACACCTCAAAAAGGATATAGTTGAATTGGAAAAGTTGCAGAAAAGAGCGACCAGATTGATTCGTGGGCTGGAGCACCTCCCTTATGAGGAAAGGCTACAGCATCTGGGGCTTTTCAGCCTAGAAAAAAGGCGCCTGAGGGGGGACATGATTGAGACTTATAAAATTATGCATGGGATGGAGAGAGTGGAGGGAAATTCTTCTCCCTCTCGCACAACACCAGAACCAGGGGACATGCACTAAAATTGAGTGGAGGGAGAGTTAGAACAGACAAAAGAAAATATTTCTTTACCCAGCGTGTAATTCATCTGTGGAACTCCTCGCCACAGGATGTGGTGATGGCATCTGGCCTAGATGCCTTTAAAAGGGGTTTGGACAGATTCATGGAGGAAAAGACCATCACAGGTTACAAGCCATACGCAACCTCCTGGTTTTAGAAGTGGGTTTTCTCTGTGCCAGGTGCAAGGGAGTGGCGACTGGACACAGGTATCTTGTTGTCTTGTGTGCTCCCTGAGGCATCTGGTGGGGCCACTGTGTGACACAGGAAGCTGGACTAGATGGGCTTTTGGCCTGATCCAGCAGGGCTCTTCTTATGTTCTTATGTACACTCCTCAAGATTCTGGGAAGATAGTTTTGTTGTCCTATCTGAGATGACATGCAAAAAACAATGGAAAAAAGTGAGGTACTTGCTAGAAGCATGCAACAGAAATGGGACACAATGTTTATAGATGCAGATTTATTGAAGGTTTCATCCCCACTTCTCCATCAGCCGAATACGACCCGACAATATATCTATTTGGTTATATCGAGGTGGTGCTACGTGACACTGAGGAGAACTCAAGGGCTTCAGTTCCATATCCTACAGAAAAAGTTGGCAAATACCGAGCCTGAGATAAGACAGACTGAAACTCGGAAAGCCCTGCTATATCCTTCATTGGCAACAATATACAGTAGAGGAGGTGTCCCCTGCTTAGGGATAGGTTCCGAAAAATCCATCATGAAGTGAAACCGTGAGGGAAGGAGGGTGAGTGGACAAAGCAACTGTAATGTGTGTGTGAGTGAGTGGGAGGGTGGGCAAAGTTCTGCTGCGGGGGGATTGAGGAATTGCGTCTCCTTTACGAAGACTGCTTTCTCCCCCCCCCCCCGCAGACCGTCCCTCTGCTCCTGGACGCGAACTCTGCAAAGCGCCCAGGAGCGCGCTGCAGAGTTAACGCATGCGCAGAGCGACGATGTTTCCAATCTTCGCTCTGCGCATGCGTTAACTCCGCAGCGCGCTCCTGGGCGCTTTGCAGAGTTCACGCCCGGGAGTAGAGCTGCAGAGGGACGATCTGCACCCCTCATCGTCGCTGGAGGGTCCTAGAACTACAGATAAGATTGCGCAAAGCACACATACCCTTTTAGAAGCCCCGTTAGCATTAAAAACCTTAAAAAAAAACCTTTAAACCCCCCCGAAACTCATTATGCAAATTAATTATTTAATTTGCATAATGGGGCGGTGGGCTTTTCCACCCCAGTAGCAGGGGCGCCTGGATACCTCACTGGGCAAGTGAACCTTCGCAATCATGGATAGTTCTTCCCTTTCAAAGGGAAAGTCTCATGCTTTCTTTCTTTCTTTTTCTTTTTTTCTTTCTTTCTTTTCATTTCTTTTCTTTCTTTTTTTTCATTCCAGGAGCGGGGAGGTATGGCTGTGATTTTAAAGTTGTATGTAAAGTACTCAAGAATTCTTCAAAAGTTACTACGTGTTGCAACACAAACTACTGCAATGGGATACCAACCAATACCTCTAACCCTTCAACCTCCACCACATCCAACTCAAGCCGCAGAGAAAGCCCTTGAGTCCTCCTCACTGTCATCTATCCTGACCTTGACATAACCAAATAGATATATTGTCTGGTCGTATTCGGCTGATGGAGAAGTGGGGATGAAACCTTCAATAAATCTGCATCTATAAACACTGTGTCCCATTTCTGTTGCATGCTTCTAGCAAGTACCTCCCATTTTCCATTGTTTTTTGCATGTCATCTCAGGTAGGACCACAAAATTATCTCCCCAGAACATTCAGGAGTGTACATGTTGTCAGGGCCTCAGAGAGGGGGGTTAAGGGGGTAATTTGTACCTGGGCCCAGGGTGAAAAATGGGTCAAAATGGGGGTCCTGGAGCAAAAAAAGGGAGGACCGGGAGTCAAATTCATATGTAGGGAAGGGGCCCAAAAGCAACTTTGTACCCCCTAATAAAATTCCTCTGAGTGGCCCTGCATGTTGTAAAGCTACTATTTGGGGTCATTAGTCAGAGTATATGAAGGGCATGATCCACCTGTCCTTTGCACCAGAGAAATGCAAGGCTTCAAGAAGCGTCCCCTGGGATATTCATGGGTCATGTTTTTGGTGCGTGGGTGGGGCTTGTGACGTCTCTTCCCCTGGGGCGGGGCCTGTGATGTTACGTGGGAGTGCACGGCGAGCGCCCCCCTGTGGGATTGTAGCTATGCCCCTGGAGATTGGTTGGATATGTGCTCTGGCCTCCTATTTGCCATGGATTACGTCCTCCCCATTTCCTCTCAGTCATGGAGGGAAACAGACACTGTTCCCATTCACAATCACTGACTCTTCCCCTCACATGATCCACAGAGAAGGGACCCAGAACACAAGTGTGTGTGTGTGTGTGTGTGTGTGTGTGTGTGTGTGTGTGTGTGTGTGTGTGTGTGTGTGTGAGTGAGTGGGAGGGTGGGCAAAGAGGCTGCTGGGGGGACACACACCCCCGCGGCGTCCCTACCAGCTACTCTCCTTCAAACAAAGTTTCCCCCCCCGCTTCCCCCCCCGGCGGCGTTTGTACCAGCTGCTCTCCTTGAAACAGAGCAGTTCAGCCGACTGCTCTCCAAGTGTGCTTTTGGGAGTAAGCGGAGGATTCATGGGAGGGAGGAATCGGCCCTTTCGCCATCCGCGTCAGCGCAGCGATCTGGCAATCGAAGCAGCAGGGGCAGAGCTGCAGCCCATGTGGCGCCGGAAAAAGTGCCGCTGGCTCAAGGCGCTCTTCTTCCCTCCCTCCCAGGAAGCCTCCGCTTAGAAGCTGCCACTCCTTTTTTAATATTTATATTTTATTAATATATTAAAACATAAAAACAATACATATTTCAGAAAGTTATAGCAAGCACGAAGCAATACATCCTACTAGCATACAATTCACTATTTTCTGCATATAATATCCAACTAAGCCAAAATAACATCCACATTCTATTCATTCTGCCACTCCTGAACGCCACACTTGGAGAGCCGTCGGCCAAACTGCTCTGTTTCAAGGAGAGCAGCTGGTACAAACGCTGCCGGGGGGGGGGGGGAGCAGGCTTCGTAAAAGACACAAGACTGAATTCCGCAATCCCCCCCCCCCACACACACACACTCTCGGCAGCCACTGGTGTTTTTAACTTTGGGGACCTCCGTTGTATGTTCGGGTCGTCGTTGAGTGATCCGTCAAAGGGGGACCTATAATCTGAACTCCCCTTAAGAACTCAGTAACCCAAAACAGGTATATTACGGACTAAGCAGGAAGTGTGGAACTGGGTCAGATCTATCCTGAATTCTATTATCTATTTGCTGTGCTGTTTATTGGACAACCTGGAGCCGGAATCCAGTACATATGGTGTACCTGACCCTTGTTTGGTCTGGAGATAAATCTGTGGGAGGGGACATACATCAGGAGGGAGGATGAGGGGAGATGGTTTTATCATCCGGTACTTAAGGAGACAAAAGCAGAGGCTGGGTGGAGTCATTCCAGGTGGCCCTCTGTATTGTTTCTTCTGTCAGGTACATCACAGTGGGGGGGGGGGATGCAGAGTAGAGTCAGTGAGAACTTCTTGGACACATGTTAAAATGGAGTCTGTTGCTCAGGTTTGCAGGCAGCTGGTCAGGTTTTTCCCTCATGGCTTCTTGGGGAGACCTTTCTTCAGCATGGCTCATGGCAGGAACACAAGCGGCAGGACCCTCGCATTGTGTCACAACACAGTCCAGTCTGGCACATGTTCAGCTCACAAGTTCAAAGTCTTTTTGGCACATTCACATTTTAAAAAGGACACTGGGTATCAATGTCACAGGCGAAGCTGGGGTTGCAACCGAGGCAGACAGGAAGAGAATCACCTTCAGATCAGAAACCCCTTCTCCTGATAACTCAAGAAAGCTCAGTGCTGATCATCTATCCTCTCCGAAGCACTAGGAAGAGCCAAGGTGTGAGGCAAGAGGCTGTAGCCGTCTTAGTGGAAAGGGGTGCAAAGCTCATCTTGTGCCTCTACTGGAACAGTAAGACTTGGTAATGTGCTTCTGAGACTCTGAGTCTATAGTCTAATCCTTGGGCGCCGTCTTGGCTGAAACCCTTGGTGTTCAGACCATTTCCAGCATCAGGAATGTGGACGTGTTTGGAATTCCAACCCTATGCAGTAAGTCAGGGTCTCTGCTACGGCGCTACAGCTCCTCTCTTCTAGTTGGCGCCATAGTTGAAGCATAGACCCTAGAGGGGGTGAAAACGCTGCACTGACATCTGCTGACAACCTTCCAGCATTGCTCCAAAGATGCTGACCAGCAGCCCAATGTGCTCCCTTGAGGCTCTGCAGGGTTGGTCCAGAGAGCAAAGGAAAAGCCAGGCCAGGGTCACCATAGTCAGGTGGGCAACGTATGAGATGGGATTTGGCACAGGCCAGGCTCAGTCTGCATCAGGCTGGTTTTTTGCTTCTTCTCAAAAGAGCACAGAAGGGCACAACCAAACCATGGGGGGGGGGGCTTTAATACTTTCCATCCAACATCATTCCAATCAAGATCACACACCCAATATTATTTCCACTGAAGTCATGAAGCCTTAGAATACTAAGGTTGTAAGGGACCTTAGAGGTCATCTATTCCAACCCTCTGCTCACTGCAGGCAAGGGCAACAGCATGGCCGACAGGTGCGTTTCCAGCCTCTGCTTGAGGGAGAGCTCAGGGGAGAATAGTTTGCTTTTACTATTACTTCTTGTGATATGGACTTCACTGCTGCCTCCTGTCAGCTTATGATCCACTCACATACATGGCTAGGTTTGGGTGATCCTGTCCTTCTTCCTCTGATTGCTTTATACCTACTTGCAGGACGTTCCATTTGTCTCCCTTGAAATGCATCTGGTTGGTGTCGGCGCAATGATGAAGCCTGTCCAGATCATTTTTAATACTATTCGCTCACCCAGGTTGAGAGCTACAATCTACACTGTGTGTCATCTGCCAGTTTGATCAGCATCCCCCCCACCCTTCATCCAGGTAAACGTGAGCAGCACAGATCCAAACAGGACCCTGTGGAACTCCACTCCACATGGAACCATTGACAAACTTGTTCTTGACGAACCCCTGCTGGCTCCTAGAGATCATGCCAGAACTGCATACCAGCTGCGTGCGTCGAAAGAGGAAGATAGTTGGAGATGGGCTAGAAGCCACACACGTCCCATCAAAAACAAGTCATGCCAGCCTTGCCCATTTCACCGTTGCCATTAAAGGCAATGGAAATCTTCCTCCTGGTTCTGTGCCCTCTTTGATTTCCTGGAAGATGAGAAAGCTTTGTTCTGGCGTGATTTCTAGGAGCCAGCAGAAGTTTGTCAAGAACAAGTTGTTCCAGACTAATCTCATCTCCTTTGACAGAGCAATTCCGATTAGTCTGGTTGACCCTGGGAACAGCATTGACATAGTATAGCTAGATTTCAGCAAACCATTTGACAAAATCTCCCGCGATATCCTTGTGGAGAACGGGGTAAAATGTGGGCTGCTAGATGGTACTTGTGCTGCTCAGTGGTTCCATGTGGAGTGGAGTTCCACTGGGTCCTGTCATGGCTCTGTGCTGTTCAAGTTTTAATAAATCACCTTCATCTTTGTGCCGACACCAACCAGATGCAGTTCAAGGGAGACAAATGGAACGTCCTGCAAGGAGGTACAAAGCAATCAGAAGAAGAAGGACAGGATGGCCCAAACCTGGCTT
Organism: Plestiodon gilberti rubricaudatus; assembly: GCA_026170595.1. Taxonomy (NCBI): domain Eukaryota; kingdom Metazoa; phylum Chordata; class Lepidosauria; order Squamata; family Scincidae; genus Plestiodon; species Plestiodon gilberti. The sequence continues at coordinate 250,930,566 of JANXHW010000002.1, forward strand.
GGGAGCAAGCTGTTTAAAAAGACGCCAGGGGTGAGTGGATCATAAGCGGAAATGAGGCAGCAGTGTGATGTGGCTGCAAAGAAACAAAAAACCGAATGTAATTGTGGGCTGCATTAGCAGAGTCCTAAAGTCCACATCACGTGAAGTAATAGTTTTGCTCTACTAGTCAGAGCAGGTACAGTTGGGCACCACGTTTTAAGAAGGGCACTGAGAAGCTGGAGGGGGTTCGGAGGAGTAGGCCCCTGTGATGGTGAGGGGCTGTCTGACAGAAGAAGGGGAGAAAGTGGTCTTTGTGGCTCCTGAGTGGGCCACTCTCTCGTGGGCTCTCCCTCATTGGGGTGCTCAGGCAGAGGCTGGAAAGGCACCAGTCAGGCATGCTGTTGCACTTGCCTGCAGTGAGCAGAGAGTTGGAATAGATGACCTCTATGGTCCCTTACAACCACTAGCGTCTCTCCGGTAGGGGCGGGGCTGTAAGTATCGCTGCGGTCATAGTCTCTTTACCTAGCGAGGAGGAGGCAGCCCCGCCCCCTCACTGTCCGAGCCAGTCCCCTACGGAGAAAGCAGCAGGCAGGGTCTTTTCCCTGCCGGTTTCTCCGTAGGGGACTGGCTCGGACAGTGAGGGGGCGGGGCTGCCTCCTCCTCGCTAGGTAAAGAGACTATGATCGCAGCGATACTTACAGCCCCGCCCCTACCGGAGAGACGCCTCTGCTTATAACCACAGTATTCTAAGACTCCATGACTTCAGTGGAAATAATATGGGGAGTGTAATCATGATTGGAATGATGTGGGATGGGAAGTATTAAACCCCTCCCCCCATTGTTTGGTTGTGCACTTCTGTGCTCCTTTGAGACGAAGCAAAAAAGAGCCTGATGCAGACTGCGCCTGGCCTGTTCCAAATCCCATCTCATACGTTGCCCACCTGACTATGGTGACCCTGGCCTGGCTTTTCCTTTGCTCTCTGGACCAGCCCTGCAGAGCCTCAAGGGAGCACGTTGGGCTGCTGGTCAGCATCTTTGGAGCAACGATGGAAGGTTGTCAGCAAACATCTGTGCAGCATTTTCACCCCCTCTAGAGTCTATGCTTCAACTATGGCGCCCACTGCAAGATAGGAGCTGTAGCTCTGTAGCAGAGATCCTGCCAGGCATGGTGTGGGGACCAACCAGGTTCTCTCTGTGGCATCATCTCCAGCACGGACTGTGAAAGGCGCCTCTCTGAACAATCCCGGAAGCGCCTGCCAGTCAGTGCCGGGTGAATGATCTGACTCAGCATGGCTCCTATGCTTCGTCCGTTCATCTCCGTGGGATCCTGCTTCTGGAGCTCAGGGCGAGGTCACCCTCTGAGGCAGGAGGACCTTTGGGATGAAGCTGGGTCTTTCTCGATGGTATACGGGTTCTGTGGAGGTGAGGGAGGCAGAGCGGGTTGCAGCCTAGCAGGGTAGGGGCAGATGGGAGGGGAGCCCAGTTCTCATTGCATTAGGAGCCCCTGCTTGCCCAGCTCTCTCAAACATCATCATCTACAGGAGGAATCACAGCGTTGGCAGTTAGCTCTGCTCCTGCTGCTGCAGGTTTTAGATTCTCAGACATTTGGAAAACCCTCCATTCAGGATCCGTTGAAAGCAGACACCAGTTCCTTCCCCAGCCCCTGCTGCTCTTCCCCTCCCGGTTCACAGCTGTGCACCTTTAGAGCACCATCCGATGCATGTCAGAAACAAGTCCCATTGTGTTCAATAGTGCTGCTTACTCTTACAGCCTTAGAGATGGCTTCCTCCTCCTGTTCTTATTAATTAATTGTTTGTGTGTTGAGTCCTGACACTGATAAGAGGTTCTGGGTTTCCAAGGGTTTGTGCCCTGAAGGAGTTCTTGCTTGGAGCCCCAGGTGGAATCTCCTGCCCCTGGAATAGGTCTGCCAATCCTCCCAGAGGTTGCTAGTTGAAGCAAACCTGAAGGCTTTAGCAGAGCCTCCTTGATGAAGGAGGCAGGGAGAGCAACTCCAGGAGTAGCTTCAGACCAAGTTAGCAATCCTACCAGCGTGGCCCACCTGGCTATTTCATCTCAGCCTCTGCTGGCTCTCCTGACCTCCCAAGATCTCCTGCCTGGGTGGCCTCACCGCTAGACAACCCTAGAATCGGAATCATAGGAGTTGGAGGGGTCTTTCTTGTGGGCCATCTAGTTGAACCCCTGCTCTGTGCAGGATAACCATCTCTGACCCTGTCTTCATTGTTACTTAAAATGTTTGACTGAAGAGTCCTGGTACTGAGAACAGGTTCTTTGGCTGAGCTCTTCTGAAGGTTCATTCTAATTAACTTTGTTATTGAATTGACAAATTAGCTGTCTGGTCCATGTCTCTCCCTACCTACCTCTCTGTTTCTGCATTATAATTAATAATCACCCCATGGATAATGTTCATGGACAAAAAGCATCACCTGCCCTTTGAATGCAGATTGCTACACGTCAACATACCAGACTTTGAGAAATAGGCTGTATGTCTTTATGCCAAAACTTCTCCCAAGGATGTAAGTAACCCATAGATACTCTAAGAAACATATTACAAAGTCTTACTGTTCCAGTAGAGGCACATGATGAGCTTTGCACCCCTTTCCAGTAAGAAGGCATGGCTACAGCCTCTTGCCTCACACGTTGGCTCTTCCTAGTGCCTCGGAGAGGATAAATGATCAGCACTGAGCTGTCCTGAGTTATCCGGAGAAGAGCTTTCTGATCTGAAGGTGATTCTCCCCAGCTTCGCCTGTGAGGTCCAGCACGATGAACAAGATTCTTCTCCTCACTTTGCTGTTTGCTGCCCTGCTCTCCGTGAGCTCTCGTCGTGAGTCCTGCCTGGGAAAGGGGGTACCATTTGGCCAAAAGATGGTTGGGAGAAGACGTTGGGAGAACCTGGATGTGGAGTGGGGATAAGTGCAAGTCTGATCCTCAGGACAGCACACCGGAGGAGATAATTGCATGAAACAGGCCCCTTATCAGACGTTTCTTCTCACTCAACCCCAGTCCCTGACCAGGTGAAAAGAGATCAGGTCCAGAAACAGATGATGTCTCACCTGCCACATGATCTGTGTGGGTTTCAAATGAACATGCATTTAGGTGCATGTGAGTTAGCTGATGGGGATTCCTGCTCAGGCTTTTGAGTATACAGGAGCATTAGAAAATAAGACTCGTTTCAGCACTTCGGAGTTCCCTCTCTTTTTCTCCAGGACCCTGAGGATCCATCACAGCTTTGAGGTTCATATCGTGACAGGGATATTTTTGTGTAAATGTGAGCCAACTTGGGGTGACTTTGCTCAGGAAAGTGAGGCAACAGTCTAATTAATCAATCATTCAATCAATCACTCAATCACTTTCTCTCTTCTTATTGTGCATGATGTGGTTGTGAACATTGTGTTGTTCTGCAGTGACCCCCTTTCCTAAATATCTTTTGTGTCAGCTCAGGTCTTCCCTCACACTTATGGTTGGAGCTCTGTGCCCTCCTGTTTGCAGCCTTCGTTGTACAGCTCAGCCCACTCACTGCACCACAACCCACTCGGCTTCATTTCACTCCACACCAGGAAGTGCTCTAAGTTGGATCTGACATTTAACTGTAGGAGTAATCTTTCTTTTGTCTCATAGGTGCTACTCTACACTGCAAGGATTGCAACAAGTATGAGGCTGGTCAGTGTAAATCTGGAGAAGGGACTTGTTCGGGGCCAGATCGTATGATAGAGTGCACGAAAGTTATTTGGGCTAATGGTAAGTTGCAGGGTTTCCTGGTATTCTCACAGGTTGTGTGGAATCAACACCTTGGAAATGATTATTTATGGAATGCATACCTTTTCTCCCAATTTGCAATACTATGCTAGGAGCAGACTAACTGCAGTGTTCAATTCCCCCACCTAAATTATTACCATGATTCACCAGCATGTTTTATTATTTATTTATTTATTTATTTATTTAAAGAATTTGTATCCCGCCTTTCTCCCAGCAAGGGCACTCAATGCGGCTTACAACATTAAAATAAACATGTACATTAAAATAATTTAAAACAATTAAAATAAACAACCCCAGTGGGTCACTTGTATTTACATTTGTTAAAAGCCATTTGTAAAAAGCCACCATGTCAGACATTTTAGAAGACATTTTAAAAGCCAAGCTTTTAAAATTCAAGCGGCATATTCAGGATCCTATATCACTTTAAGCAAAACTAAATTATGTGAAATGGTGCTGATCAGCTCCTTTCCATAAGAAAATCATGTGCAACATATATTGCTGCACCAGACAAAACTCCACCTAATAATCAGCATTCTTTGCACCCTGGGGACTACCAGATGCTGGGTGTTCCAACCAAAGCGTCTGTTGTTCTCCGTCGGTAGACAGATTGATCATTAGACCACAGTCTATCTTTGCAAAGAATCTAGCACAAGCTGGTTGTAGTGCCAAAAGTAGGCAAGTGAACCTTCGCAATCATGGATAGTTCTTCCCTGTCAAAGGGAAAGAAAGTATCCTGTAACACTCATGATTTCTTTCTTTCTTTTTCTTTTTTTTTTCTTTTCATTTCTGTTCTTTCTTTTTTTCATTTCAGGAACGGGGAGGTACGGCTGTAATTTTAAAGGTGTATGTAAAGTAATCAACAACTCTGAAAAAATTACTACGTGTTGTAACACAAACTACTGCAACGGGATACCAACCAATACCTCTAACCCTTCAACCTCCTCCGCTTCCAACTCAAGCCTCAGAGAAAGCCCTTGAGTCCTTCTCACTGTCAGGTAGCCCCACCTCAACATAATCGAATAGATATATTGTCTGGTTGTCTTCGGCTGATGGAGAAGCGGGGATGAAATCTTCAATAAATCTGCATCTATAAACACTGTGTCCCATTTCTGTTGCATGCTTCTAGCAAGTACCTCCCTTTTTCCATTTTTTTTTTTTGCATGTCATCTCCGGTAGGACAACAAAATTATCTCCCCAGAATCTTCAGGAGTCTACGTGTTGTCAGGGCCTCAGAGAGGGGGGTTAAGGGTGTAATTTGTACCCTGGCCCAGGGTGAAAAATGGGTCAAAATGGGGGTTCTGGAGCAAAAAAGGGGGGACAGGAGCCAAATTCCTATGTAGGGAAGGGGCCCAAAAGCAACTTTGTACCCCCTAATAAAATTCCTCTGAATGGCCCTGCATGTTGTAAAGCTACTATTTGGGGTCATTAGTCAGAGTATATGAAGGGCATGATCCACCTGTCCTTTGCACCAGAGAAATCCAAGGCTTCAACAAGCGTCCCCCGGGATATATATGGGTAATGTTTACTTTGTCCCTTGCACTTTTTGGGGAGATTTCAAGATGATTACTTTGCAATTTGGCAATATGCAGATTATTCATATAAATCGTAGGAATAAATTGGGTAATGGAAGGTTGATTGGCAGAGGTGTCGTTAAGGGGGTGAGGGCCCCGGGCGACGGGAGTGCCCATGAAAATTGGTGGTGTGGGGGTGACCGTGGCAGCTAAACCAGCATTTTTGCTGCCACTGCAGATCCCAGGAGCATCCCGCCCGGCCAGCCTGTGCCAAAAATGTCAGAACGAAGTACTGGCCTTCGTTCAGAAGGCCCTGGAGCGCCGACGGGGTCGGACGCTCCGAGGCCGGCTCCCGGGCCGGCCTCGGAGCGACCGGAGGGCGACGCACGTCAGGGAGGTGACGCGCGAGGGGGTGCGCGCGTCACCCCATGACGCGCGTCACCCCCTGGCGGCCCGCCCCCCCGCCACGCCCCAGTGACGCCCGTGGTACTGGGGGTGCCCTCCATAGCAGCATACTTATCCCTCTCTGCCCCTTTCAAACCACATGTGTGTGAGTGCGCACACACCAGTTATCCCCCCCCCCCGTGGCTGCCCAGACATGGACACAAGCACCCCTCTCACCATTGCTGTAGTGCTAGTGTAAAGGAGAACTCGCACCCATCTTTCCCTGCTCCTCCCCATGTAACCTGAAACCAATTAAATCAGACTCTGGATGGCAGGAAGAGGAATTACGAAGCAGCTTTATTGGTAAGTGATATCACTGGCAGCGTAGCCCCGAGACAAAAGGGAAGGCTACGGCCCTGAGTATGGCCCGAGCATGAGCTCTTATACCTTCCAATTCTTACAAAAAACATGAAAAACACGTCACTGCGTTTGGTTGGTTGTCTTCTTCCCAGTCATCTCAAAATGTAACTTTTCTACCTAAAATACAGGCTCTTTGTTCCCACATATCTATCTCCTCTGTCTGGGCCAACTGAAACTTTCCCAAGGTTGTCTGCTCACTTATCTCCTCAGGGGGCCCATACAACCAGTTTGCTTGTTATGAAGTGATACATTTTCTACATGGCCTTGATCATACTACATTTTTTAATCATGCTACATTCCTTTCGCAGTGCCAGCTGTTTTACAGAAGCTAAAATAGCAAGTTAATACACTTCTAAAATAACAACTTTATTCTAATACATATATGTTTGAGGTATATTTTTATATCTCCATGGTTCACCCACCACCTTTTGCTAAGCTTCTCCATTGATCCTGACTAGCTTACTGGGCAATGCTGGGCAACAGCAGTAGCAGGGGTCAGCTGGCTTAGGCATGATTCCTGGCACATACCCCATAAGGCCCCACCTGTAGCTCTGTCCCTAGTCTAGATTGTCCTCTTAGATAGCAAGTTCTCCTGCGTGGGAACCTTTCGCTCTCCTACTACTACCTCTTTATTTTGTAAAACATGAGCCTACATAGTGATTTCCTATCATTCCCTATTATTTAGGATTTTTAACTCAAACTACTTTATAGTGCCTGTTGTGTTTGCCCCCACACCAGGAGGTTCATTTTGTTATGAGTCTGTTAACAATTAAACCTTAGTGGACTTGAGCCCACATTGCTAATAGCTCAGTGCTACTCCACGGTCTGTTCTGGCTCGCACAGCACAATCCTGACTGGATCCTGCCGCCCGCTGTATCCTGTGCTCCGACGAGGCCAGGCTGCTGCTGGGACGGAGGTCTACTTGGGGAAGGGGAACCTCGTCCCCTTCCCCAAGTATAAATCTGGGCCTGGCTGATTGGGCCCAGATTTTGCTGACGGAAGTAGGGCGTGCTGTGTAAAGTCCTAGGCAGCCCGGGGGGATCTGGGATATGGCGGATGTCCTCCCGGGCCGGCTAGGCCTATGGGCACCCTCCCTACACCACCAAACCGCCCCCTCCCTGGCTGCTGGATCCTTACCTGGGTCCGTCAGCTGCTGGGGCACTCCGATACCAGAGCAGGGAAGGCCGTCCTCTTCACAGGCCTTCCCTGCTCTCGAGTAGTCGCAAACGTGCTTTATGGCACGTTTGCGACCACTTCCGGTGCCGGAACGCTCGTTACTGTGCCAGAGTTTTGGGCAGGATTGCACTGTCAGTCTTGTAATTACATCCAGGAATACAGACATCCCAACGTCGGAAGCAGAGAGGAGCTGTGACAGTGCTGGGAGAACGGCTGTAAAGTCAGGATAAGGGGCTGAAGTCCTGGACTGGGGCTCAAAGCCAGCTCCAAAAGGCTTTTCATCTGGCTCCCGGCAAAGCCCTTATCCCTGTGACACCCCTTGACGCACAGAACCGTACTCCTCAGCCACTTTCTTCCAAGCTGAGTGCCTTCCTTTAACCTTTGAAATTTGGGCAGGGGCAGCTTGTTGCACCCTACCATGATGATGAGCTGCACCTACCCAAATTTCAGTGGTTAACAGCACAATCCTATGCATGTCTACTCAGAAGTAGTAGAACTACTCATTTTTTAAATTTATTAATTTCTCCCGCTTGCCTTTTTTGCCTCCTTCCTGCCGCCGCACTGCCTCCTTCCCGCCGCTGTGTCCTCATCCTGGCCCGCTGGCTGCATCGCAGCGGGTCAGGACTCTTGAGCCTGGGGCTGGGTGTGTTCTGCCTGGCCAGGGCTCCTCATACGCCTGTATGAGAAGTGTGAGGAGCATTCGCTGGTCGGAACACACCCGGCCCAGGCTTAAGAGTCCTCCCGCTGCGGTGCACCCGGCGGACCAGGAAAGACCAGGACAGTCTCGGTTTCTCGGTAGCCTTATTCAGGCACTATAAAACTGGGTGCACTGCAATGTACACATGTTGGGGGGAAATGGGAGTGAGCTGACTAGCCCCATGCCTATGTCGGCTTGCTCCTTAGCCACCCTCTGGGTGTCTGCAGGTTCGGTGTTTGACTCAAGAGGGCAGTGCTGGCCTCCAGAAGATTTAAGGTAAAAGTAAAGGTTCTCCTTGCTCGAAAGCTATTTGTTACAGACTCTAGGGGCAGTGCTCATCTCCGTTTCAAACCCGAAGAGCCAGCGCTGTCCAAAGACGCTTCCGTGGTCATGTGGCTGGCATGACTCAACGGCGAGGCACACGAAACGCTGTTACTTTCTTGCTGAAGCAGTACCTGTTTATTTTACTTGCAATGTCTTGCTTTCAAAGTGCTAGGTTGGCAGGAACTGAGGCTGAAGACAGTAGCTCACACTATTGCGCAGCACTCGGGTCTTGAGCTGCTGTCCTGCCTACCTTCTGGTCTGCAGTTCAGCATCTTAACCACTAAGCCGCCGCAGCTCCCTGGAATTTAGTGATGTAGGACCTTTGAAGCCCCCAGACCCCCCCCCCCCCCCCGAAACAGGCATTTATTTTTCACATTTTTATGCGGTCCTTCCTCCAAGGAGCTCAGGGTGGTGTACGTAGTTTCCTATTTTTGTCCTCACAACAGCCCTGTGAGGTAGGTGAGGCTGAGAGATAGTGACTGGTCCGAAGTCACCCAGGAAACTTTGTGACTGAGTGGGGATTTGAACATGGATCTTCCAGGTCTAAGTCTAACTCTTGAACCACTATAACTATCCTGGCTCTATACATACCAGGTTTATAGTTCCTGGCTGAGCTAATCTGTTGAATCCAGGTTAGGTGAACTGGGCCACCCCTCTACAACTTAGCAAGCCGAGCCTAAAATCATAGTTAAGAGTCTATATGCTATGATTCTAATTTAAAAATGAGTAGCAACTGCTGAATATGTGTAAAACCCAGAATCCTGACAAATTAGTACACATTTTTGATTATGTATCTCTTAAAATAAACCACACACAAAACCAAAATTCTTTTATTTATTTATTTTTATTTTACTGTTTTTGTATGTTTGGAAAAACGTTGAATGCTCTCTTTTCCATTAACTATAACATTTGCTGGTTTGGCTTGTCCTCTGCTTGCAGGCTTGCACTGAAGAAATCTTGAGTCACATTTCCAGGGAATTTGGGGTTCTCCACCAGATCCTGAACAAGAAGGAAAAAGGCTTTAAGAAGACTGTGCAAAAGATGAAGGCAAAGAACTTGCAGAAGATGGAGGCTGCCTTACAGTCTCTGAAAGAAAAATGTGTCTTCACATACCGAGATTAGTGCCGAGATCAAAATTGCATTTGAAACTGCAGACCATTTTGCCTTCCTCAAGGTAAGAGGAGGTTGGATGAAAATTTCAGAGCAAGGCCTATAAACTCTTGAAGTGCAAGGACCTCCATCAGAACAGTGAGGTGCTTAGTTTTGTGGACTGTAGTGGACTTGGTGGGATGAGGAAAATGATGGCTTAAAGGTGCTTAGATAAATAACATTGGCTGGATATAATTCCATATGGGTGCCAGTTAGCTTCCAAATACTGTACAACTCAGGGTAAACATTATGAACTAGCTAGCTAGCCCTAAGTGGTCTGGTTTCTGCATATCTTTGGGAGCACTTCTATTCATTCTTTCTCCCCCCCTCTTCCATGAGAGATCTGGGGGTGAGCCTTTGCTCACTGTTTCATTGCTCTTCGAAACCTGAAAATGGAACCCGGAACAGTATCTTCTCTGGAATGGACCCAACCACTCTAGAATCAATTGAGAATAAGGAATGACTAAGCTGAAACGGCAGGCATTCCAGAGATACTCTGAAACGTTGTTATTTAGATGACTGTTCAGTCTGGCCTAGTTATGTAGGGATGTGATTCTGTTATTTTTTGCAGTTGTATTTTATAGAACATTATTTTATAGATTTTCTACAGTATTCCTCGCAAGGAGTTTCTGACCCTCCTCCCTTCTATTTATTTTTGGCATTTATATCCAAGGACTTATATTCACAAGGAGCTCATAAGAACATAAGAAGAGCCCTGCTGGATCAGGCCAAAAGCCCATCTAGTCCAGCTTCCTGTATCACACAGTGGCCCCACCAGATGCCTCAGGGAGCACACAAGACAACAAGATAACCTGTTTCCCGTTGTCACTCCCTTGCACCTGGCACAGAGAAAAACCCACTTCTAAAACCAGGAGGTTGCTTATGGCTTGTAACCTGTGATGGTCTTTTCCTCCATGAATCTGTCCAAACCCCTTTTAAAGGCATCTAGGCCAGATGCCATCACCACATCCTGTGGCAAGGAGTTCCACAGATGAATTACACGCTGGGTAAAGAAATATTTTCTTTTGTCTGTTCTAACTCTCCCTCCACTCAATTTTAGTGCGTGCGTGTCCCCTGGCTCTGGTGTTGTGCGAAAGGGAGAAGAATTTCCCTCTATCCACTCTGTCCATCCCATGCATAATTTTATACGTCTCACTCATGTCTCCCCTCAGGCGCCTTTTTTCTAGACTGAAAAGCCCCAAACGCTGTAACCTTTCCTCATAAGGGAGGTGCTCCAGCCCACGAATCAATCTGGTCGCTCTTTTCTGAATTTTTTCCAATTCAACTATATCCTTTTTGAGATGTGGTGACCAGAACTGGACACAATACTCCAGATGTGGCCTTACCATCGATTTGTACAAAGGCATAATGATATTGGCCGTTTTATTCTCAATCCCTTTTTTAATGATCCCGAGCATGGAATTGGGCTTGTGGGTCCTCCTTCTTCTGTATGTGGGTCCTCTCCCTCTCTTGTTCTCACAACAAGGACAGACTGAGAGTCCGAGAGATTGTGACAGACCCTGAATTGGCCAATAAGCTTCATAAGGAGGAAACTGAGCCTCGTTCAACACTCTGAGCATTGCACCACACTGGTTCTTCTGAGAAGTGAGATTGGCAGAGAGAGTGACTGAGATGGTTTGGGGAGGGTCACACAATGAACTTTATTGGTTAGTGGGACTTCAAACCTAAGTCTTGGATATCATGAGTTGCTTGGAAAACTAGTGGTTTTTTTTTTTTAACATTTCCGCATTCGCGTATCTTCTTTGTTACATGCTTTGCCCATTATTTTTTTGCAGGTGCTTAAGGAAAAAAAAATACTAAAATACTATTATGATCTCTTGGCTTGAACAATGAATTGTGTTTGGTGGGTTCATAGCTGGTTGAAAAGCCATGCCCAGCGAGTGCTATTAAATGGCTCTGTGTCCACCTGGAAGGAAGTATCAAATGGAATGCTACAGGGTTCTGTCTGGGCTCCTGTGTTTAATATTTTTATATGTGATCTGAATGATTGATGGGGTAGAGGAGATGCTTATCAAATTTGCAGATGACGCAAAGCTTGGGGGCATAGCTAACACACTGGAAGGCTGACTTGGGGTTCAGAATGATCCCGACAGGCTCCACCAGTGGGGCCGTACCAACAAGATGAAGTTCAACAGAGGCAAATGTTAAATCCTGCGTATAGGAACAAAAATTCAGAGGCGCAAGAACAGGATGGGGGAAACTTGGTCTGGAAGCAGCATGTGTGAAAAAGACGTAGGTGCCTTGATAGAACACAAGTTGGACGCGAGCCGGCAGTGTGGTGTGGCTGCAAAAAAGCGCAAATGCATTACGGGGCTGTATTAGCAGAGTCGCAGAGTCCACATCCTGAGAGGTGATGATTTCACTCTGTACTGCCCTAGTCAAAAATGCGCTTGGAATACTGCGCCCAGTTTTGAGTACCATGTTTTAAGGAGGACATTGACAAGCTAGAGTGGATTCAGAGAAGGGCAGCTAGGATGAGGAGGGGTCTGGAAAGCAAGTCCTCTGGTGAACAATTAAGTGCTTGGTACGTTTGGCCTGGAGAAGAGAAGACGAAGGGAAGAGACAATAGCTGTCCTCCAAGTATCTGAAGGGCTGTCACACAGAAAGGGAGGGCTTGCTTTCTGTGTTCCTGAAGACAGGGCTCGAACCAGTGGGTGGAAACTACAGGGAAATACATTTAGGCTAGAGAAGAGGAAGAGCTGCTTGGCTTGCCTCCTGCAGTTGTGGGATCTCTTCACTGAAGGTTTTCAAGCAGAGGCTGGAGGACATCTGTCAGGGATGCTATGGTTGCCTGTGCTGAGCAGAGGGTTGGACTAGATAACCTCCAGGTCCCCTTGGGTTATCTGAATAACTCCAGTATTCTATGATTCTATTTATTCAAGCTGTGGCAGGGAGGAACATTGTAAATATGTATTAACTGTTTCTTCTTTTTCTTGTAGGACTTCAAACAACTGATGGACAGGTATGGTTTTGGGCTTAAGCTCTTAGATTTCACCCCAACTGAAACTGTGCACTGAATTGCATTTTATTTGAGGTACTTTTATTCCACTCATCCTTCAAGGCTCTGAGCCACAATATATGGTTCCCTTCCTCCCCCCCCCTCCCGCTTTTATCCTCGCAACAATCTTGTGATGTAGGTTGAGGTGGGAAGGAACGAAGGGCTCCCAGGTCACTTGTGCACATGCGTGCGGCTTAGCCTGGAAGCCCTTCGTCCAGGCCGAGCCGTGCGCATGCACACAAACGGCCCTCGTACACAAGCATCCTGGAAGCCCTTCATTCCTAAGGGCTTCAGGCTGCTTGTGCACATGCGTGCGGCACACTTTTTTTTTTGCGAGCTGCACGCATGTGCACAAGCGGCTTGGAAGCCCCCGGAATGAAGGGCTTCCAGGCTCCTAAGGGCTTCCCAGGCTTCTTGTGTGCGAGGCTTACGAGCCTCGCAAGGAAAAATGGCGGCAGCGACAGCGGCACCACCACTACCACCCACCGGATTTCGGAAGGAGCTGCAGCTGCTGGACGAAAAGGCGTGATAAGGGGGTGAAAGAACGGGTGGGGAAATAAATAAATAATTTCAGCCAGCCTTACATCTGGGGGAAAAAAATTAAAAGTTAAAAAAAATCAAACCAAAAATTCAAGGCCCAACCCCCCCCCCAAATAAAAAAATAAAAAATTGGCACTCAGAAAAAATCGGGGGTGGGTGGGTGGGTCTGCGAGCCATTGCAGCAGCTGCTGCACCAAGCCCGGGCCGTGTGCTGGTGGACAGCAGCTTCCGTCAGTGCAGGGCCCGAATATGATTGGGTCATTGGTGTGGAGGAAGATTGAGCCCACCGCCCCTCTCCCTCCCTCCCTCCCTCCCTCCCTCCCTCTCTCTCTCTCTCTCTCTCTCTCTCTGAGGATTCTAAATATCACCACACATGTCATGTGGCAAAGCAAAGCCCATCCCCATGGAACCAGTGAAAGAAGAAAATTGTACCATGTAGAAGCATGCAATAGAAATCGGAAAGAGAGTTTCTGGATGCAGCTTTATTGAAATTCCATCCCCCCCACACACACTTCTTCATCAGCCCAGGAGGACTAAATAAATCAGACAATATATCTGGTGGATTATATGAGCGGGACAAGATGACAATCAGGATTCAAGGGCTTTCTGTGTGGCTGGGGGGTTGGTGGTTGGAGAATTGGAGGCTTTGCTTAGTGGTATCTTGTTGCAGGAACGTTTGTTGCTGCAACACGTTACAGTTGCCTTCTTAGTGCAATTTTTCTTTCTGAAATGATCACAAAGTCCTTTCTGCATACATTGAGAGAATCCATTTCCTGGAATGGAAGAAAAGAAGACATGAATGTAAGCATAACTTATTTCATTTTGAAAAGGAAGAGCTGTCAAGGATTATTGCACTGGGAGAGCAGCACACGTTCTATACAGGAAGCAACGTCTGTTGTAAGGAAAATACCCCCCTCATATATTTTTATGTCGTCCGCCCCGACCCCCTGAACCTATTGCTTTTTACCCCATCCAAATCGGTCCAGGAATTATGAAGATACAGCCACTTTTGTCAAAACGCATTTAAAATTCGGCTTTTCTCCGCTGTGCGCACCATTTGACAGCCGACGCGTGTCAGCCAAGGGCAAAAGTTTACCGACACGCGTCCGCCACGAGCCTCCGGAACCCTTAGAGAAGCAGCAGCAGCAAAAGTTCACTGTGTACCTTTCTAATCCCATTAAACCTCTTGACCCACTGAACCGCTAATCCTCTTTACCTTCACGCTTCACTGAGTTCTGGGCGTTCAGCCAACTCCGGGAGACCGGTGCGTGCCGCTCATTGCTAACCCGGTCATGGCCTCTCACCGTATTTGCTCTCTGCATTTGACAGCTCAGCTTAAAGGCGCAGTGTTTTATTTCAGCGAAATTGGGTTTTCTGATACATTTTTGGCAGTTTCAAGGGTCCCTTGGGAGGTTATGTGTCCGGACCCTTAGTCAACGGGGCTTTCTCTAGACCACGCAGAATGGTCCCTATCCTGTCACTTGGCAAGGGCATGCCCCAGGCTCTGTGGACAGGCTCCTGGGAGCAGTACAATGGATTTGCAGCCGGTAAAACGTTCAGTTCGAGGCTGAACATCCTGCCTGGGCTATCGGGAAGTGTTGGGAAGGATGAGCGGTTCGAGACCCTCTACCCACCTTCAGCGAGATGACAAGAGGTTGAATGTAGGGAGCCCGGGGGGCACCTCCTGCCATAGATCCGTACTGCAGGGAGTAGGAGAGGCCATTTTAAAAGCACATAACCTAAGCAAACCATCATTGCTCCTATTCTGTGTGGCTCTCAGATGGCTTCCTTCTACCTGGGAAGCTAGCTGGGGGGGTAGGGAACCCATGGGAACTCCTGATTAGCCATGAAGGCTCAGATTGCCCCATTTCCTGATCTGAAAACTTGTCTCTTGAATGTCTTCCTCTCCACCAGTCATCACCACCCCCTCATCCTGCTGCCTATCACTCAGACTATGCTTCCCATTACCATTTCCTTGAGCCCCAGCCTGTCTCTCTGTGCATGCTCTATCACAACTATCACCATCTCCTCACCCATTGTTCCCTAGCTGCCTAGTCTATCATTCAAATGTCTTGGAACTATTCACATAGTTCCTTCCCTGGCTTGCTACAATTAATTCAAATGCTAATCTAATCACTCGCCCTGCTCTTCCTGACTGACAGCACAGACCCAGATGTCTCCAATTGTATACCTGGTGCCAAGGGGGGACAGGGACCTATTGTATTGGCAGTTTTGTCTATCTCGTTTGGAAATTCAGTCTTTTGTGTCAACAAGCTACACAAAAGACCCCATTCATCCGATTCCAGAACACCTCACTCACCTGGGATGGGGACCTAATCCCATCACCCCAGCCACCCAGCACCCCTACCCTCCTCCCATTGGCTATCCGGTCCAATCCCCATTGGCCCCAGTTGCACAAAGCACTACACTTCCATTGGTTCTTCAATAAAGTTTATCTTTTTATTGGTTAAACATTTCACATCTGCTGCTGCTGCTCTCATTGGTGCAAACTTCAATCCAACCTTCCATTGGCTGTATCAACGTGCAACTTCTTGGATCCTCGCCCTTATTGGTTCTTCTTTATTATGTATTCTTGAAACAATGAACTCAATGATTCTGCCTGTAATAATGAAATGTATAAAACTTTTTGTATTAACTGTAGATGTTACACTTTCTGCCTTATGATTGTGTCCTCGCTAGCTGAGTAAAAGATCTTACTTTTCCAACGTTGGTTTTTGAGCTCTTTTGGCGCCTCTGCACGTTGCAGACCTTTTCTTCCCCTTTTTCCCTTTTTTTCTCTTTTTGGGTACCCGCTCCTGCCTCTGGGTCAGGTGTCTGCTCACCGAATCTCCCGAGCTGAAATCACTAGCACCCTTGGGTTCTCACAACACGTCTACTGCAGGAGTTGACGAAAGGCAGATTAGTGGTCCACTGATGGTTCACTTGCTCACTTTTGGCACTACTACAACCATCATCTGTTAATTCCTGGGATTCTTTGCAAATACAGATTGTGGTCCGCCAGTGGACCTCTGCCCCCTTTGGGATGGCGCACCAAGCATCTTCTAGTCCCCGTCCCCCCCAGGATGCCAAGAGTGCTGGATTAGGTGGACTGGCCTGGTGTGGCAAACAAACATTGCATATCCTTAAGTAAAGTCCTGCTCAGAATCAATTGATGGAAATTACAGCCCAATCCTAACTAAACCACCACCACCCCGATGGAGCCGTGCCAACAAAGCATGTGCTGCATCCTACTTGGGGGCAGCCTCAGAGAAGTCCTCAAAGTAGGGGAACATTTGTTCCCTTACCCCGGGGCAAGACTCCGCTGCCCCAATGCTTCTCCTTGAATCTGTACCAGGCATTTTTCTGGCACAAAACCAGGGAGAGTTAGGGAGAACGAAGGGGAGAGGAATCGGGATAGGATCCCATTCTGGTGCCACCAGGATCCACCTCCTCCCTCCCCTGTTCCACCTGCAGACACTCTCTCATTCCTCCTCTCTCCACCCTGTTCCTCCCACTTCCCTCCCCCCATGCCGATTGACCTGCAGACCTGCATGTAGCCGGCTTTGGCAGCGGTCCTCAGACTCCGCCATTCTGCGTTCTGCCATATGACCATTTACAACAAGGGAACCAGTTCCACTGTCGTAACACCCAGTTAGGATTGGACTGTCAGTTATCCTTCAAGTGTTACAGGATCCTGAATAAAATATAGAATGCACTGGAGAATCATGGGTATTCTGCGGGATAGGGTGGGGAATACAACACTGCAGCAAGTCTGCTCCTAGGGTCATGTTTAGAATGGGAAGACAGCGTATGCAATCCAGAGATCATTCTGTCCAAGATGAGGGTTCCACAACATTACCTATGACAATACCCGGAGTCTCTGCATCTTACCTTCAGAGTCCACTTTTGTCATGCAGGATATGAGTTTAGGTGGTGAAGAACATGTACCTTTTCCAGCTACACAGCGACCATTCTCATATTTATTGCATGTATTGCAGTGCAGCAGAAAGGCTATGAGACAAAGGAAGGGTGATTACTACAGAGACATTCTGGATTCTGGTTCCTGTGCTGCCCTGGGGTGGAGGGGAATGGAGTGGTGTGTGGTGTGTGGTGCAGCGAGCGAAAGGCCGTAGTGAAGGAGTTCAGCTGTACGAGGTAGGAATGGAAAGCTGCAAACCGGAGGGCAGAAAGATCAAAGCAGGTCTGAGGAAAGAGCTGAGCTGACACAAAAGATCAGGAAAGGAGGTAATTGCCGAACAATACACTGTTCAGCACCACATAATGCAGAAGAAGAAGAAAGTGACTGGCTGGCTGGTTGGTTGGTTGGTTGAACAGAAAGATAGCTCATTTTTGCCGAGCAAGGTCACCCCAAGATGGTGTAAAGCAATAGAAAACTATATCTGTCAAAATGTGGGCTTAAAGCCTGTGATGGTCCTGGGGAAAAACAGAGGGAATCTCGAAATGCTGAAAATATTTTATTTTTGACCCTACCATCTACTCAACGGTCTGGGCAGGATGTTCCCTCAGCTAACTCTCAAGCTCCCCAAAGCATCCTCTTTAGACACCCAAACACAACCATGTAGCAGGTGTGAAATCAGTTTTCAGTGCTAATCTCTTTTCAGCTGGTTGCAAAATTGGGGTGAGATGAAACTCCCCATAAAGGGCATCTTTCACGCAATTATCCCCTCCCTTCTGCTGTCTTTAGGATCAGACGATTACCACCACTCCAAACCCAGGTTCTCCCAACTTCTTCTCCCAACCATCTTTTGGACAAACGGTACCCTCTTTCCCAGGCAGGACTCAACACCAGAGCTCACGGAGAGCAGAGCAGCAAACAGCAAAGTGAGGAGAAGAATCTTGTTCATCATGCTGGACCTCACAAGCGAAGCTGGGGTTGCAACCGAGGCAGACAGCAGAGAATCACCTTCAGATCAGAAAGCTCTTCTCTGGATAACGCAGGACAGCTCTGTGCCTCTCTGAGGCACTAAGAAGAGCCAAGGTGTGAGGCAAGAAGCTGTAGCCTTCTTACTGGAAAGGGGTGCAAAGCTCATCTTGTGCGTCTACTGGAACACTTTGTAATTTGCTTCTGAGACTCTATATTCTAATTCTTGGGACCAGATGTGTAACTAGGGTGGAGCGCGTGGTTCAGCTGAACCAGACGCCCACCGCTGCAGGGGCGCTGCGGCGAAGCCGCGGTGCCGGCACTGGAGTCTGACTCGAGATACACAATTACTCGGGATACTCGAGTCCGACTCGAGGCAGGGACATTGAAGGAGCGGGGCCAGGGCACACACACACTCACTGTTTGTCTTCTTTTTCTTCTGCGGCTGCGCGCGTGACTGTGAAGTGACGGACTCTTTTTCCCTGCGCACCGTCACTTCACAGCACGTCACTTCCTATGCGCCTGCCGGCGCTTTTAACTGGAGCGGCGCTTTGAATGGAGCGGAGAGGAGCCTGGAGATAAGCTGCTGGGGAGGGGTGCCCGGTGCAGGGATCCCGCCGGGTCACCCCCCTCCCAGAGCGCGGCGCCCACCCACAGAGCGTGGCACCCCACCACCAGAGCGCCGAGGTTTACTTATAGGGGCGCCATTCCCCCCCCTGAACCAGGCGCCAACTGCCCAAGTTACGCCTCTGCTTGGGAGCCGTCTTGGCAGAAACCCTTGGTGTTCAGCCCATTTCTCAGCGTCAGGAATGTGGACCTGTGTGGCTTTCCAACCATATGCAGTGTGTGGCTTTCCAACCCTATGCAGTAAGTCAGGGTCTCTGCTACTGAGCTACAGCCCCTGTCTTGCAGTGGGTGCTGTTGTTCAAGCATAGACCTTAGATGGTGTTGAATACTCTGCACTGACGTCTGCTGACAACCTTCCAGCTTTGCTCAAGAGATGCTGACCAGCAGCCCAACGTGCTCCCTTGAGGCTCTGCAGGGCTGGTCCAGAGAGCAAAGGAAAAGCCAGGCCGTGTCACCGTGGTCAGGTGGGCAACGTATAAGATGGGATTTGGCACAGGCCAGGCTCAGTCTGCATCAGGCTGTTTCTTGCTTCTGCTCAAAGGAGCACAGAAGGGCACAACCAAACCATGGGAGGGGGGGCTTTAATACTTCCCATCCCACATCATTCCAATCAAGATCACACACCCCATATTATTTCCACTGAAGTCATGGAGCCTTAGAATACTAAAGCTGTAACGGACCATAGACGTCATCTTGTCCAACCCTCTGCTCAGTGCAGACAAGTGCGACAGCATTCCATGACTGGTGCCTTTTCAGCCTCTGCCTGAACACCCCCGGTGAGGGAGAGCCCAGGGGAGAATAGTTTACTTTTACTATTACTTCACGTGATGTGGACTTTAGGACTCTGCTAATGCAGCCCACAATTACATTCGGTTTTTTGTTTCTTTGCGGCCACATCGCACTGCTGCCTCATTTCCGCTTATAATCCACTCACCCCTGGCGTCTTTTTAAACAGCTTGCTCCCAAGCCAGGTTTGGGCCATCCTGTCCTTCTTCCTCTGATTGCTTTGTACCTACTTGCAGGACGTCCCATTTGTCTCCCTTGAACTGTGTCAGGTTGGCATCGGCCCAATGATGAATCCTGTCCAGATCATTTTTAATACTATTCGCTCACCCAGGTTGAGAGCTACACTCAGCTGCGTGTCATCATCTGGCCAAGTTGATCAGCTTCCCCCCTACCGCTTCATCCAGGTAATTTATTAAACACTTGAGTAGCACAGAGCCAAGAAAGGGTCCTATGGAACTCCACTCCCCATGGAACCATTGAGCAGCACAAGTACCATCCAGCAGCCCACATTTTACCCTGTTCTCCACAAGGATATCGCGGGAGATTTTGTCAAATGCTTTGCTGAAATCTAGCTATACTATGTCAATGCTGTTCCCAGGGTCAACCAGGCTAATCGGAATCGCTCTATCAAAGGAGATGAGATTAGTCTGGCACAACTCGTTCTTGACAAACCACTGCTTGGTCCTACAAATCACGCCAGAACAAAGCTTTCTCATCTTCCAGGCAGTCAAAGAGGGCACAGAAGCAGGACAAAGATTTGTTCTAGAGCAGAGCGCAGGGACTTCTCCTAGTCCCAGCTGAAATACTGATGCAGAAGCAGGAGCACTCAGGGGCTTCCATTCAAACGTCTTCCAAAAGGGCTTCCACCAAGAAGAAGCATTGGGCTCAATACAGGAAACTGAGAAATATGCCTAGAGTAATCAGTTAATGTCTAGGCCAATGGTTCTCAAGCGTTTCAGTCTCTGCAGCCCTTTACACTCCTAAACAGAGTTTTGGGGAGCCCCGCTGGCAGAGTCTCAAGGTTCCCCACATGCTGCATGGAGTGGTGCAGCACGGAGCAGATGGCAGCCGCTTTGGGAGTGCTTGTGGAGCCCCTGAAGGGGTCTCAGGGAGCCCCAGGACTCCCAGCAGCACACTTTGAGAAACGGTGGTTTAGGTCATTATCTTTCTCAATCCGTCACCTAGGAGTAACTGCCCAATCTTATCCAAAACACCACGCTGGCGGAACACGCATTCCACTAGCGGAAGCGTCAGGAGGATCCAGGTGAAAGTGCTCTCGGAGGCATCTGGTGGGGCCACTGTGAGATACAGGAAGCTGGACTAGATGGGCCTTTGGCCTGATCCAGCAAGGCTCTTCTGATGTTGTTATGTAAGTGCCTAGATCTGGCACGCATAAGAACATAAGAACATAAGAAGAGCCCTGCTGGATCAGGCCAAAAGCCCATCTAGTCCAGCTTCCTGTGTCACACAGTGGCCCCACCAGATGCCTCAGGGAGCACACAAGACAACAAGATAACCTGTGTCCAGTCGCCACTCCCTTGCACCTGGCACAGAGAAAACCCACTTCTAAAACCAGGAGGTTGCTTATGGCTTGTAACCTGTGATGGTCTTTTCCTCCATGAATCTGTCCAAACCCCTTTTAAAGGCATCTAGGCCAGATGCCATCACCACATCCTGTGGCAAGGAGTTCCACAGATGAATTACACGCTGGGTAAAGAAATATTTTCTTTTGTCTGTTCTAACTCTCCCTCCACTCAATTTTAGTACATGTCCCCTGGTTCTGGTGTTGTGCGAGAGGGAGAAGAATTTCCCTCTATCCACTCTCTCCATCCCATGCATAATTTTATAAGTCTCAATCATGTCCCCCCTCAGGCGCCTTTTTTCTAGGCTGAAAAGCCCCAGACGCTGTAGCCTTTCCTCATAAGGGAGGTGCTCCAGCCCACTAATCATTCTGGTCGCTCTTTTCTGCACCTTTTCCAATTCAACTATATCCTTTTTGAGGTGTGGTGACCAGAACTGGACACAATACTCCAGATGTGGCCTTACCATCGATTTGTACAAAGGCAGAATGATATTGGCCGTTTTATTCTCAATCCCTTTTTTAATGATCCCGAGCATGGAATTGGCCTTCTTCACAGCCGCCGCACACTGGGTCGACACTTTAATCGACCTGTCCACCAGCACCCCAAGATCTCTCTCTTGATCCGTCACAGACAACTCAGAACCCATTAGCGTATATGTGAAATTTTGGTTTCTTGCCCCAATGTGCATCACTTTGCACTTACTTACATTGAAGCACATCTGCCATTTTGCTGCCCATTCTCCCAGTTTGGAGAGGTCCTTCTGGAGCTCTTCACAATCCCTGCTGGTCTTCACCACCCGGAAAAGTTTAGTGTCATCTGCAAACTTGGCCACCTCACTTCCTATCCCCGACTGCAGGTCATTTATGAATAAGTTGAAAAGCACCGGTCCCAAGACCGATCCTTGGGGCACACCGCTTTTCACCTCTCGCCATTGTGAAAATTGCCCATTGACTCCCACTCGCTGTTTCCTGGTCTTCAACCAGTTCCTAATCCACAAGAGGACCTGCCCTCTTATTCCCTGACTGTGGAGTTTTCTCAGGAGCCTTTCATGAGGGACCGTGTCAAATGCCTTCTGAAAATCCAGATATATAATATCCACGGGTTTGCTCGCATCCACATGGCTGTTGACCTTTTCAAAAAATTCTAACAGGTTTGTGAGGCAAGACTTCCCCTTGCAGAAGCCATGCTGACTCTCCCTCAGCAGAGCTTGTTCTTCTATGTATTTTAAGATTTTATCCTTAATGAGACTTTCCACCATCTTCCCTGGAACAGATGTTAGGCTGACTGGCTTGTAGTTTCCCGGGTCCCCCCTCCTTCCTTTTTTAAAGATTGGCGTGACATTAGCTATCCTCCAATCCTCTGGCACAGTGGCCGTTTTAAGGGACAAGTTGCATATTTTGGTCAAGAGGTCAGCAACTTCATTCTTGAGTTCCTTCAGAACTCTTGGGTGGATGCCATCCGGGCCTGGTGATTTATTGATCTTTATTTTGTCAATTAAGTCTGAGACGTCTTCTCTTTTAACCTCTATTTGACTTAATTCTTTATTCAGGGGAGACCATTCCGGCATCGGTATTTGCCCGAGGTCTTCTGCCGTGAAGACAGATGCAAAGAACTCATTTAATTTCTCTGCAGTCTCCAAGTCCCCTTTTATCACCCCTTTCTCTCCCTCACCATCCAGCGGACCAACCGTTTCCCTGGCAGGTTTCCTGCTTCTAACATATTTGAAGAAGCTTTTATTATTCCCTTTTATGTTGCCTGCCATACGTTCCTCAAAGTCTTGCTTGGCCTCCCGTATCATCTTTTTACATTTCTTTTGCCACAATTTGTGCTCCTGTTTATTTTCTTCACTAGGGCAAGACTTCCATTTACGGAAGGAAGCTTCCTTGCCTTTTATAGCCTCCTTAACTGTGCTTGTTAGCCATGCCGGCATCCTCCTGGACTTGGTCGAGCCCTTTGTGATATTGTGCTTCCGAATGCCATATTGTGATATTGTGCTTCCGAATACCACCAGCGAGCTCCCCATGGCCGCCAGTGCAGTCACTGGAGGCTGTGCTCACTCGCCGGCGGCGAAGACACTGCCTGCTGGCGCCAGGTAAGGCAGCAGTGAGGGAGGATGGTGGAAAGGATTGGGAGGAATGGGAATTTCTGTGTGGGGAGGGGAGGAAGGTGGAATGGGGGCAGCAGGAGATGGGATCGGACGGTGGCCCTTGCGTACGGCCATACCCTATCCCCCTTCCCTCTCCTTTTCCTTTTCCAAAATCCTTTCCTTGGTTCTGCACCAGGGAAATAGTTGGTGTAGAACTGAGGGGACTCATAGGGAAAGTGGAGGCTTTCACCAGGGTAAGGGAATGAGAGTTCCCTTACTCTGAGGAGACCTCTGCAACTGCTCCCCCCCCCCGACCGCCATTGGATGCATCATGATGACTTCCTAACAGGCCTCCCTTAACATAATACAGACTCAGGGCCCAATCCCATGGGTTTCCCCGCCATAGCATGCAGCCGCTCCAAAACATGCTGTGCTGAATGCTATAGTGGGGGCAGGGGGATCAGAAGGCTTGGAGAGGTAAGGGAAAACATTTTCCCTTACTTCCCTGTAAGTCTCTTGGTCGCTAATGGACATCTCCTCAAACCTGTGACAGCTCTTTAGCTGACGTAAGTCCGAGGAGAGAACAGGGGGGTGTCAGGACAGGAGGCAAGGAAGGGGATAGCATCTGGTGCAAGTTGCCTGAACCGAGTGCCAACCCCTCCTGCCTCTGCCCTCTCCCGTTCCACATACTCTTCTTGCTTCTTGGAGTGGTGAAGAGTCTTCTACATTTAGGGCCCCAACATGATCAACTGAAGGGCCAATGTGTTCTCTCTGTGTGGGTGGGTGAGTGGGTGGGTGTGAAATCTAGCCAGTAGCCATGCTTCCCTGGCCCTGGTGCACTCCCTGGCCATATCCCTGGCCCTTGACACAGTCCATGCTTGACTGCAGAGAAAAGCACTCATTGCAGGGAATGTTTCTCCCTGTGATCTGGAACCCCGGGCAACATGCTGACCCCAGCCAAACTGGCCCCCGAACCAGTGCCCAGTTCCACCCTCTTTTAGTTGCTGTCCAGGTTAGCATCCACTCAGCCCTCCCAAAACCTCCTCCTCCACCACCTCTTCACCTCGTCTGCCTGCTGCAAAGGATCCAGACCAGTGCAGGGGATACTGAGCATAGATGGAGGTTAGTCCATCTTATCCTCTTCTCAGATCACGACAATGGGAAAAAAATCCTCTGAGGTCCTCAAAGAAAGAGTGGGATACACAGGGCTCTCAGGTGAGGCTGCTGGAGTGGTGAGTGGGAGGCAGTATCAGGGAGACCTGGCCTGGGTGAAAGAAGGAGTTGGGGGGGGGGCTGCGGAGCAGGCAACCAAAGGAGGACCTAGCCAAGGCAGGGAGAGGAGCTGGCGGAAAACCTCACGGCGGATCCAATGACAGCCTGACATGAGAAGGTGACTCCCAGTGCCATCGAGGTTGACAGGAACCAAGTACACAGAAAGGGAGAAGGGCTTTTCCGTTGAGGGCCACTCAGGAGGCCGTGGGGGAAATAACCTACTTGGGGCTGGAAGCAGCTCTCCATTCAGTCCTCAATGAAAGTGAGCTTCCATGGATCTGCTTGGTAGCAAGTGTGCAAACATAACCTGGATGCTGCCGGACCCACCGCTGGTTTTTCTTGCACCCGGTCATCAGCCTGGTTTCCTCGCTGCTTCATGCTGTGAATGGCAGAATGCAAGACAGGGGGGAATGAGTCACCCGAAACTGCCGCAGCAGGACAAAGCCTCTGCTCCTCACTTCTGGCCTTACCCTCCCGGAACTAGTCCTTGGCCTCAGAAGTTCCTTCTTCGTCATGATATTCCTCCAAGAGACTGTCCTCCCAGAAGCACCACCACTGTGGTGGTGGTGGTGGTGGTGGTGGTGGTGGTGGTGTGTGTGTGTGTGTGTGTGTGTGTGTGTGTGTGTTGGACAGAGTTGCCTAAAGAAAGTAGATTAAGACCAATTGAAAACAAAGCACAGACATACATAAGTAAACAAATATCTGACAGCAAAATCCTATACAATATGAGTTTACTCAGAAGTAAGTTCCATTGTGTTCAATTGGACTTACTCCTTGGTAAGCAGTCCTGCAGTCCTTGTGAGGAGCAAACTACATTCTTTGGTGCAGAATGAAATCTCATCGGATAAATGGGGGTTGCAATGTCTGCTGGGGAACTGCTAGAGGGACGCTTGCTGACCCCTAGATCATACACATGGGATTCTTCCCAGAAATCCACAGGTTATTGTGAATCAGACAGGCTCTAGAATCTGCAGGAGAGGGATAGAGAGATCCTAGAGGATGGAGGAACTGGCAGAGTCAGCTGAGGAACAGGGACGTGGCTGTGGCGTGGCTTGCCGCAATATGGGTGCGAGATGCAAAGCAGGCTGCATGTTTCCTAACGGGTGGGAGACCAGCACTCTATGGCTCCCTCAAGCAGGGCCCACATCTCTCTGGAGGGCATAAGGTCCTGCTTCTTATCTATGTTTTCTCCAAGGGCTTGATGAGAAGAAATGTACCTAAGTGGCTCTGGAGGAGAATCTCTGAGCTCCTGCCAACCCTGAAAAAAATTAGATTTAGCTAAAAAAAAGAAAAGACAAAAAAGTTGGAAGGAGCGCACTGCACACCAGCTGCATGCTGGTGAGAAAGAGGAAGATAGAGGGCGATGGGCTAGAAGCCACACACGTCCCATCAAAAACAAGTTATGCCAGTCTTGCCCATTTCATCTTTGCCATTTAAGGCAATGGAAATCTTCGTCCTGGTTCTGTGCCCTCTTTGATTTCCTGGAAGATGAGAAAGCTTTGTTCTGGCGTGATTTCTAGGAGACAGCAGGGGTTCATCAAGAACAAGTTGTTCCAGACTAATCTCATCTCTTTTGATAGAGCGATTCCGATTAGTCTGTTTGACTCTGGGAACAGCATTGACATAGTATAGCTAGATTTCAGCAAAGCATTTGACAAAATCTCCCGCAATATCCTTGTGGAGAACGGGGTAAAATGTGGGCTGCTAGATGGTACTTGCCTTTGCTGGGTTCAAAGCAGGTTGAACAAGCATTCTAAGGAGTGCTACTCAATGGTTCCATGTGGAGTGGAGTTCCAAAGGGTCCTGTCTTGGCTCTGTGCTGCTCAAGTTTTTAATAAATCACCTAGATGAAGGCGTGGGGGGATGCTGATGAAATTGGCAGATGACACACAGCTGAGTGTAGCTCTCAACCTGTGTGAGCAAATAGTATTAAAAATGATCTGGACAGGCTTCATCGTTGGGCCGACGCCAACCAGATGCAGTTCAAGGGAGACAAATGGAACGTCCTGCAAGTAGGTACAAAGCAATCAGAGCAAGAAGGACAGGATGGCGGAAACCTGGCTTGGGAGCAAGCTGTTTAAAAAGAAGCAAGGTGTGTGAGTGGATCATAAGCAAAATGAGGCAGCAGTGCGATGTGGCTGCAAGGAAACAAAAAACCAAATGCAATTGTGGGCTGCATTAGGAGAGTCAACTCAGGAAGATAGTGGAGGACAGGAAGGCCTGGCGGTATATGGGTCATGGGATCACGAAGGGTCGGACACGACTTATCGACTGAACAACAACAACAAAATCCAGATCACGTGAATTAATAGATTCGCTCTACTAGTCAGAGCATGTACAGTTGGGCACCACGTTTTAAGAAGGGCACTGAGAAGCTGGAGGGGGTTCGGAGGAGCAGGCCCCTGTGATGGTGAGGGGTAAGGAAATAGGCCTATAAGAACAGTTAGAAGAGCTTGGTATGTTTACCCCAAAGCATAGAAGACTAAGAAGGGCGTGTGTGTGATTGTGAAGTGCTCTCACGTTGCTGGATGGGAAGTATTAAAGGCCCCCCCCCCATGATTTGGTTGTGCCCTTCTGTGCTCCTTTGAGAAGACGTGAACTTTGAAGCTAAGTGAACTCTGAATGTAAGGTGCAGAGTCTGCAGGTATTGTCACAGCCTGGCGAATAGAATTAAAAATGATCTGGACAGGCTTCATCATTGCCCCGACACCAACCAGATTCATTTCAAGGGAGACAAAAGGAACGTCCTGCAAGGAGGTACAAAGCAATCAGTGGAGGAAGGACAGGATGGCCCAAACCATCTTGAAAAGAAACCAGGTGTGTGAGTGGATCATAAGCTGAAATGAGGCAGCAGTGACGTCCATATCACGTGAAGTAATAGTAAAAGTAAACTATTCTCCCATGGGCTCTCCCAAGAAGCAGAAAACAGCCTGATGCAGACTGAGCCTGTCCTGTGCTAAATCCCATCTCATACGTTGCCCACCTGACCATGGTGACCCTGGCCTGGCTTTTCCTTTGCTCTTTGGACCAGCCCTGCAGAGCCTCAAGGGAGCACGTTGGGCTGCTGGTCAGCATCTTTTGAGCAACGCTGGAAGGTTGTCAGCAAATGTCAGTGCAACGTTTTCAAACCCCTGTGGGATCTCTGCTTGAACTATGGCGCCCACTTCAAGGGAGGGGCTGTAGCTCCGTAGCAGAGATCCTGCCAGGCATGGTGTGGAGCCCAGCCAGGTTCTCTCTGTGACATCACCTCCAGCAGGGACTGGGAAAGGCGCCTCTCTGAACAACCCCGGAAGCGCCTGCCAGTCAGTGCCGGGTGAATGATCTGACTCAGCATGGCTCTTAGGCTTCATCCGTTCATCTCCTTGGGATCCTGCTTCTGGAGCTCAGGGCGAGGTCACCCTGTGAGGCAGGAGGACCTTTGGGATGAAGTTGGGTCTTTCTCGATGGTATATGGGTTCTGTGGAGGCGAGGGAGGCAGAGCGGGTTGCAGCCTAGCAGGATAGGGGCAGATGAGAAGGGAGCCCAGTTCTCATTGCAATAGGAGCCCCTGCTTACCCTGCTCTCTCTAACACCATCATCGACGGGAGGAATCGCAGCGTTGGCAGTAAGCTCTGCTCCTGCTGCTGCAGGTTTTAGATTCTCAGACATTTGGAAAACCCTCCGTTCAGGATCCGTTGAAAGCAGACACCAGTTCCTTCCCCAGCCCCTGCTGCTCTTCCCCTCCCTGCCACAGCTGTGCACCTTTAGAGCACCATCCAATGCATGTCAGAAACAAGTCCCATTGTGTTCAGTAGTGCTGCTTACTCCCGGGGAAGTGTGTATAGGGTTACAGCCTTAGAGATGGCTTCCTCCTCCTGTTCTTATTAATTAATTGTTTGTGTGTTGAGTCCTGACACTGATAAGAGGTTCTGGGTTTCCCAGGGTTTGTGCCCTGAAGGAGTTCTTGTTTGGAGCCCCAGGTGGAACCTCCTGCCCCTGGAATATGTCTGCCAATCCATCCAGAGGTTGCTAGTTGAATCAAACCTGAAGGCTACAGCACATGGGGAGAGGGCAGGGAGAGCATCTCCAGGAGTAGCTTGAGACCGAGTTAGCAATCCTACCTGGGAGGCCCATGTGACTATTTCATCTCAGCCTCTGCTGGCTCTCCTGACCTCCCAAGATCTCCGGCCTGGGTGGTCTCACCGCTAGACAACCCTAGAATCGGAATCAGAGGAGTTGGAGGGGTCTTTCTTGTGGGCCAACTAGTTGAATCCCTGCTCTATGCAGGAAATCCATCTCTGACCCTGTCTTCGTTGTTACTTAAATTGTTTGACTGAAGAGTCCTGGTACTGAGAACAGGTTCTTTGGCTGAGCTCTTCTGAAGGTTCTTTCTAATTAACTTTGTTATTGAATTGACAAATTAGCTGTTTGGTTCATGTCTCTCCCTACCTACTTCTGTGTTCCTGCATTATAATTAATGATCACCCCATGGATAATGTTCATGGACAAAAAGCATCACCTGCCCTCTGAATGCAGATTGCTACACGTCAACATACCAGACTTTGAGAAATAGGCTGTATGTCTTTATGCCAAAACGTCTCCCAAGGATGTAAGTAACACATAGATATTCTAAGAAACATATTACAAAGTCTTACTTTTCCAGTAGAGGCACATGATGAGCTTTGCAACCCTTTCCAGTAAGAAGGCTACAGCCTCTTGCCTCACACCTTGGCTCTTCCTAGTGCCTCGGAGAGGATAAATGATCAGCACAGAGCTGTCCTGAGTTATCCGGAGAAGAGCTTTCTGATCTGAAGGTGGTTCTCTTCCTGTCTGCCTCGGTTGCGATCCCAGCTTCACCTGTGACGTCCAGCAAGATGAATAAGATTCTTCTCCTCACTTTGCTGATTGCTGCTTTGCTCTCCGTGAGCTCTCGTGGTGAGTCCTGCCTGGGAAAGAAGGTACCATTTGTCCAAAAGATGGTTGGGAGAAAAAGTTGGGAGAACCTGCGTGTGGAGTGGGGATAAGTGCAAGTCTGATCCTAAAGACAGCACACCGGAGGAGATAATTGCATGAAACAGGCCCTTTATCGGACGTTTCTTCTCACTCAACCCCAGCCCCGACCAGGTGAAAAGAGATCAGGTCCGGAAACGGATGTCTCACCTGCCACATGATCTGTGTGGGTTTCTAATGAACATGCGTTTAGTTGCATATAAGTGAGCTGATGGGGATTCCTGCTCAGGCTTTTGAGTATACTGGAGCATCAGAAAATAAGACTCGTTTCAGCACTTCGCAGTTCCCTCTCTTTTCTCCAGGACCCTGAGGAACCATCGCAGCTTTGAAGTGCATATCTTGACAGGGATATTTTTTGTGTAAATGTGAGCCAACTTGGGGTGACTTTGCTCAGGAAAGTGAGGCAACAGTCTAATTAATCAGTCATTCAATCACTCACTCACTCACTCACTTTCTCTCTTCTTATTCTGCATGATGTGTTTGTGAACAGTGTGTTGTTCTGCAGTGACCCCTTTTCCTAATGATCTTTTCCATCAGCTCAGCTCTTCCCTCACAGTTATGGTTGGAGCTCTGTGCCCTCCTGTTTGCAGCCTTCCTTGTACAGCTCAGCCCACTCACTGCACCACAACCCACTCAGCTCCATTTCACTCCACCCCACACCAGGAAGCACACTAAGTGGGACCCAACATTTATCTGTAGGAATCATCTTTCTTTTGTCTCATAGATGTCTATTTACGCTGCAAGGTATGCGCCAAGTATGCGGATGGTCAGTGTAAAAGTGGAGAACAGAATTGTTCGGCCTCAGCTCGTCGGACAACCTGCACGACAATTCTTCGGCCTGATGGTAAGTTGCAGGGTTTCCTGGTATTGTCACAGGTTGTGTGGAATCAACACCTTGGAAATGATTATTTATGGAATGCATACCTTTTCTCCCCATTCTACATACTATGCTAGTAGGAGCAGACTGACTGCAGTGTTCAATTCCCCCACCTAAATAATTACCATGATTCACCAGCATGTTTGTTTGTTTGTTTGTTTGTCTGTTTATTTAAAGAATTTGTATCCCGCCTTTCTCCCAGCAAGGGCACTCAAGGCGGCTTACAACATTAAAACAAACATGTACATTAAAATAATTAAAAACAAATAATTAAAACAATTAAAATAAACAACCCCAGTGGGTCACCTGTATTTACATTTGTTAAAAGCCATTTGTTAAAAAGCCACCATGTCAGACATTTTACAAGACATCTTAAAAGCCAAGCAGCATATTCAGGATCCTATATCACTTTAAGCAAAACTAAATTATGTGAAATGATGCTGAGCAGCTCTTTTCTATAAGAAAATCATGTAAAACATATCTTGCTGCACCAGACAAACCTCCACCTAATAATCAGCATTCTTTGCACCCTGGGGACTAGCAGATGCTGGGTGTTCCACCCAAAGGGCTTGTTGTCCGTCGGTGGACTGATTGATCATTAGACCACAATCTATCTTCTATCAACCTTCGCAATCATGGATAGTTCTTCCCTGTCAAAGGGAAAGAAAGTCTCCTGTAACACTCATGCTTTCTTTCTTTCTTTTTCTTTTTTACTTTCTTTTCATTTCTTTTCTTTCTTTTTTTCATTCCAGGAACAGGGAGTTACGGCTGTAGGTTTAAAGGTATATGTGATCTAATCAAGAGTTCTCCAAAAATTATTACGTGTTGCAACACAAACTTCTGCAATGGGATACCAACTACAACCAATACCTCTAACTCTCCAACCACCACCCCATCCAACTCAAGCCTCAGAGAAAGCCCTTGAGTCCTCCTCACTGTCATCATCTATCCCGACCTCGACATAACCAAATAGATATATTGTCTGGTCGTCTTCGGCTGATGGAGAAGTGGGGATGAAATCTTCATTAAATCTGCATCTATAAACACTGTGTCCCATTTCTGTTGCATGCTTCTAGCAAATACCTCCCTTTTTCCATTGTTTTTTGCATGTCATCTCAGGTAGGACCACAAAATTATCTCCCCAGAATCTTCAGGAGTGTACACGTTGTCAGGGCCTCAGAGAGGGGGGTTAAGTGGGTAATTTGTACCCGGGCCCAGGGTGAAAAATGGGTCAAAATGGGGGTCCTGGAGCAAAAAGGGGGGGACCAGGAGCCAAATTCATATGTATGGAAGGGGCCCAAAAGCAACTTTGTACCCCCTGATAAAATTCCTCTGAATGGCCCTGCATGTTGTAAAGCTACTATTTGGGGTCATTAGTCAGAGTATATGAAGGGCATGATCCACCTGTCCTTTGCACCAGAGAAATGCAAGACTTCAAGAAGCATCCCCTGGGATATTCATGGGTAATGTTTACTTTGCCCCTTGCACTTTTTGGGGAGATTTCAAGATGATCACTTTGCAATTTGGCAATATGCAGATTATTCATATAAATCGTAGGAAGGAATTGGGTAATGGAAGGGTGATTGGCAGAGGTGTCGTTAAGGGGGTTGGGTCCCCGGGCGATGGGATTGCCCATGAAAATTGGTGGTGTGGGGGCGACCGTGGCAGCAAAACCAGCATTTTTGCCGCCACTGCATGTCCCAGGAGCACCCCGCCCAGCCAGCCTGTGCCAATAATGTCCTTTAATAGGCTGAAAAACACCCGAGGGGGGGGGGATGTTTTTTGGTGCGGGGGATGGGGCTTGTGACGTCTCGTCCCCTGGTGCGGGGCTTGTGATGTTACGTGGGAGTGCACGGCGAGCGCCCCCCTGTGGGATTGTAGCTATGCCCCTGGAGATTGGTTGGCTATGTGCTCTGGCCTCCTATTTGCCCTGGATTACGTCCTCCCCATTTCCTCTCAGTCATGGAGGGAAACAGACACTGTTCCCATTCACAATCACTGACTCTTCCCCTCACATGATCCACAGAGAAGTGACCCAGAGCACAACCCTGTCCATGCCTACCAGAAGTAAGTAGTCTCAACGTGTTCCATGGGGCTTACTCCCAAGAAAGTTCTTTTCCCTCTCACACAACTCTAGTACTGGGGACATCCACTAAAATTGAGTGACCCGAGAGTTAGAACAGAGAAAAGAAAACATTTATTTACCCAGCGTGTAATTCATCTGTGGAACTCCTTGCCACAGGTTGTGGTGATGGCACCTGGCTTAGATGCCTTTAAAAGGGGATTGGGCAGATTTATGGAAGTGTGTCATGGTCGAGCAAGGAAGAAACAAAACTTATTGGTAGTACCGCTGTCACCAGCTCAGGACCAAATGTGATTAAAGAGGTCTCCTGAGCTAGACCCCCTTTTTTACAGTACAAATTTCACAGAATAACCCAGGTACAAATACTATTAAATTTTAATTGGAAATCCAAAAAAAAAAAAAAAAAACAAGAGGATTTCCCCAACATTAAAATACAATTACATAAGCTCTAAAACCTTTACAAACAGCTGATAAAAACTTTTAAAAACTAAATACTTTAATCTCCTTGGCTAGCCAAATACACCTCAATCCTTACACCAGAGGGAACTAACTCACTCTACTCTTCTTGAGAGATTTATATTTCCCGTAGCAAGAAACCCTTCTGTTTTCAATTAACTCAATTAACATCTGATAATTTGCACAGAAGTAATACTATAAGGTTAATCCTGCAAATAAAAAAACTCTCAAGCTTACATGAACTCACAGTTCATAACAAGGTATATGCAACCTCCTGGTTTTAATGGTAGGCTATCTGAATGCCGAGCGCTCGTTGCTTGGCCAGCTCCTGCCAATCTAGCAGTTCCAAAGCATGTCAATGCGAGTACATATATAGGTACCGCTTGCGGGAAGGTAAACAGCGCTCCGTGTTCCAGCCGCATGCTACGCGCTGCGGCAAGGAGAGTCATGCCGGTCACATGACCACGGAGGCGTCTTTGCGGACAACGCTGGCTCTTCGGCTTTGAAATGGAGATGAGCACCACACCCTAGAGTCGGACACGACTGCACTTAATTGTCAGGGGATACCTTTACCTTTTATCTCTAAATGCCAGATGCAAGGAAGAGGCAACAGGATACGAGTATCTTCTTGTCTTGTGTGCTCCCTGAGCCAACTGGTTGAGAAACAGAAAACTGGACTAGATGGGCCTTTGGCCTGATCCAGCAGGGCTCTTCTTATGTTCTTAAAGTGTGTATAGGATTGGCGCCCAAGTCGATTGCTGGCTTGCTGTGTTCCCTCCGCTCTCAGAATGGGACAGGTGAGCAGATCAGTTCCATATCCTACAGACAAAGTTGGCATAAAGCGAGCCTGAGATAAGACGGACTGCAACTCGCAAAGCCCAGCTATACCCTTCATTGGAAACAATATACAGTACAGGAGGTGTCCCCCGCTTAGGGATACGTTCCGAAAAATCCATCATGAAGTGAAACCGTGAGGGAGGGTGGTGGGTGGCTGGACAAAGCGACTGTGTGTGTGTGTGTGTGTGTGTTTGTGTGTGTGTGTGTGTGTGTGTGTGTGTGTGTGTGTGTGAGTGAGAGAGAGAGAGAGAGAGAGAGAGAGAGAGAGAGAGAGAGAGAGAGAGAGAGAGAGTGAGTGGGAGGGTGGGCAAAGTGGCTGCTGGGGGGCAGTGGCGTCCTATAATGGGGGGATCTGGTGTGCTCCACTGCAGGCGCTGAGTGGGCGCGGTGCTTCCGGGGGTACGACAGCTGGGCTCTGTTAGCCAAAATGCCAGTCAATTTGGGGAATAGCTTTAAATATAGCAATTTGGCATGTTCTGGGATCTATACCTGTGTATACCAGAGTCCAGCTTCACAGAATTCCGTTTTAAATAATATTGAGAACACACATGGTTGCTTTCCAATATTTACTAAATAGTTCAGGCAAGAATCATACAAAAAGAAAATACAGTTCAATATGCATCACTTCAATCATATTCCAAAGCATACAGAGCTAGGAACTTAGGTAGAAGTACAAAGAATTAGAAGGGATCTTGATTTACTGGGGTTATAATCACCTGGAGAGCTCTCCTCTGATGCTGCAAATGCTGTAGTTCTGGCACAACAGGGAATGAAAAAGGAGGAAGAAACAAATTGGGTCTGGTCAGACTAGCAGTCTGTAGAATGACTGAGAACGAAGTCAAGTCAAGGGGGGTGAAAGAAAGGGGGGAAAATGGAGGGAAGCAGAGAGAGAAGCCAATAGCTCACCCTTGTGCCTGTGTAAGAAAGAAGAGAGGGACTGGCAGGCAGAGAGCCTGCGTTTTAAGCCTACACACAGGGGAGGAGTTTTGGGGTCTTATGCTGCAAAAAGAAATACCTTGTTTGGGCTGGAGGTAGATCTGTGGGAGGGGACATACACACACATACATCAGGAGGGAGGATGAGGGGAGATGGTTTGATCGTCCGGTACTTAGGAGACAAAAGCAAAGGCTGGGTGGAGTCATCTCAGGTAGCCAGGTATTTGTCTTCTGTCTGGAAGATATTTAGCATCACAGTGGGGGGGGGAGAGATGCAGAGTTGTTTGTGAGAGCTTGACCACAGAGTTGTTTGTGAGAGCTTGAAATGGAGTCTGCTGACAAAGCCAAGTCTCTGGAATGTCCTCTGTATTGTCTTCTCCCAGAAACGTATCAGTGGGGGAGGAACGCAGAGTAGAGTCAGTGAGAACGTCTTGGACACATGTTAAAATGGAGTCTGCTGCTCAGGTATTCTTTCCCTCTGGTTCATCTTCTGGCCTTGGGGAAGTCCGTACAGCATGGCTCCTGGTGTTCCTTGTTTCAGTCCTGGTCATGCATGTGTTTCAGTTTTGCTCTCAATCCTTTTCAAAAAGTCTCATGGCAATAAACAGTTTTAAAAGGTTATTTCGTAACAGCTCGGGGCTGCGCAGCACAGCGCGGCACCGGAGCCCGGCTGGCGCGCCCCCCCCCCAGAAGCAGCGCGCCCACTCGGCGCGTCCCCGGCTTCCGGAGACTCCGCTCTAAGTTGGATCTGACATTTAACTGTAGGAATCATCTTTCCTTTGTCCCATAGGTGTCTTTTTACACTGTAAGTCATGCCTGCAGTATAAGGATGGTCAGTGTGCAACTGTAGAAGGAACTTGTAAGGGCTCACGTAATTGGATAGGCTGCTTAACAACTATTCGTCCTGATGGTAAGTTGCAGGGTTTCCTGGTATTCTCACAGGTTGTGTGGAACCAACATCTTGGAAATGATGGTCCCTGGATTGCATACCTTTTCTCCCCATTTTACATACTATGCTAGTAGGAGCAGACTGACTGCAGTGTTCAATTTCCCCACCTAAATAATTACCATGATTCACCAGCATGTTTTATTATTTTTTTATTTAAAGAATTTGTATCCCGCCTTTCTCCCAGCAAGGGCACTCAAGGCGGCTTACAACATTAAAATAAACCTGTACATTAAAATAATTAAAAACAAATAATTAAAACAATTAAAATAAACCCCAGTGGGTCACCTGTATTTAAATTTGTTAAAAGCCATTTGTTAAAAAGCCACCATGTCAGACATTTTACAAGACATTTTAAAAGCCAAGCAGCATATTCAGGATCCTATAACACTTTAAGCACAACTACTGGTAATTTATATTAAATGATGCTGAGCAGCTCCTTTCCATAAGAAAATCATGTGCAGCATATCTTGCTGCACCAGACAAACCTCCACCTAATAATCAGCATTCTTTGCACCCTGGGGACTAGCAGATGCTGGGTGTTCCACCCAAAGGGCCTGTTGTTGTGCATCGGTAGACTGATTGATCATTAGACCACAATCTATCTTTGCAAAGAATCTAGCACAAGCTGGTTGCAGTGCCAAAAGTAGGCATGTGAACTTTCGCAATCATGGATAGTTCTTCCCGGTCAAAGGGAAAGGAAATCTCCTGTAACACTCATGTTTTCTTTCTTTCTTTCTTTTAATTTCTTTCTTTCTTTCTTTTTCATTGCAGGAACGGGGGAGTACAACTGTGTGCTGAAAAGTGTATGTAGAGATATCAACAATTCTAAACGAATTACTAAGTGTTGCAACACAAACTACTGTAATGGGATACCAATCAATACCTCTAAACCTCCAACCTCCACCGCATCCAACTCAAGCCTCAGAGAAAGCCCTTGAGTCCTTCTCACTGTCATTTATCCCGGCCTCGACATAACCAAATAGATATATTGTCTGGTCGTCTTCAGCTGATGGAGAAGTGGGGATGAAACCTTCAATAAATCTGCATCTATAAACACTGCGTCCCATTTCTGTTGCATGCTTCTAGCAAGTACCTCCCTTTTTACATTGTTTTTTGCATGTCATCTCAGGTAGGACCACATCTCCCCAGAATCTTCAGGAGTGTACATGTTGTCAGGGCCTCAGAGAGGGGGGTTAAGGGGGTAATTTGTACCCGGGCCCAGGGTGAAAAATGGGTCAAAATGGGGGTCCTGGAGCAAAAAAGGGGGACCAGGAGCCAAATTCATATGTAGGGAAGGGGCCCAAAGGCAACTTTGTACCCCCTGATAAAATTCCTCTGAATGGCCCTGCATGTTGTAAAGCTACTATTTGGGGTCATTGGTCAGAGTATATGAAGGGCATGATCCACCTGTCCTTTGCACCAGAGAAATGCTAGACTTTAACAAGCGTCCCCTGGGATATTTATGAAATCAATAAATAGATTTATGCAAGATTCATGGGTAATGTTTATTTTGCCCCTAGCTCTTTATGGGGAGATTTCAAGACGATCACTTTGCATTTTGACAATATGCACATTATTCATATAAATCGTAGGAATGAATTGGGTAATGGAAGGTTGATTGGCAGAGGTGTCGTTAGGTGGTGGGGGCCCCGACCAGCATTTTTTGCCGCCACTGCAGGTCCCAGGAGCACCCCGCCCGGCCAGCCCGTGCCAAAAATGTCCTTTAACAGGCTGAAAAACACCCGAGGGGGGATGTTTTTTGGTGCAGGGGGTGGGGCTTGTGACGTCTCTTCCCCTGGGGTGGGGCTTGTGATGTTACGTGGGAGTGCACGGCGAGCGCCCCCCTGTGGGATTGTAGCTATGCCCCTGGAGATTGGTTGGCTATGTGCTCTGGCCTCCTATTTGCCCTGGACTACGTCCTCCCCATTTCCTCTGAGTCATGGAGGGAAACAGACACTGTTCCCATTCGCAATCACTGACTCTTCCCCTCACATGATCCACAGAGAAGTGACCCAGAGCACAACCCTGTCCATGCCTACCAGAAGTAAGTAGTCCCAATGTGTTCCATGGGGCTTACTCCTCCCAGGAAAGTTCTTCTCCCCCTCACACAACACCAGAACTGGGGACATCCACTAAAATTGAGTGACCCGAGAGTTAGAACATGTGTGTAGTGGTTTGGGAGTCGGACTTCGAGGGCGGTTCGGTGGGGTAGGGAGGGTGCCAATAGGCCTAGCCGGGCCGGGAGGAGGCGGGGTATGGCATATGTCATATCCCAGATCCCGCCGGGCTGCCTAGGACTTTACAAAGCCTCCCCTAATTCTGTCTGCAAAATCTGGGCCCAATCAGCCAGGCCCAGATTTACACTTGGGGAAGGGGACTAGCGTCCCCTTCTCCAAGTAGACCTCTGTCCTAGCGGCAGCCTGGCCTTGGCAAGGTTTAATTGTTAGACTTTTTTTGCTCATAACAAAATGAACCTCCTGGTGTGTGAACCTACACAACAGGCACTATGAAGTACTCCTAAATAATACTCCTAAATAATAGGGAATGATAGGAAATCACTATGTTGGCTCATGTTTTACAAAATAAAGAGGTAGTAGTAGGAGAGCGAAAGGTTCCCACCCAGGAGAACTTGTTATCTAAGAGGACAGTCTAGACTAGGGACAGAGCTACAGGTGGGGCCTTATGGGGTATTTGCCAGGAATCATGCCTAAGCCAGCTGACCCCTGCTACTGCTGTTGCCCAGCATTGCCCAGTAAGCCAGTCAGGATCGATGGGGAAGCTTAGCAAAAGGTGGTGGGGAGGAGCAGGTAAAGACGGGTGCAAGTTCTCCTTTACACTAGCACTACAGCAATGGTGAGAGGGGTGCTTGTGTCCATGTCTGGGCAGCCACGGGGGGGGGGATAACTGGTGTGTGCGCACTCACCTTTTGTCGTTTGCTGACAACCTTCCAGCTTTGCTCAAGAGATGCTGACCAGCAGCCCAACGTGCTCCCTTGAGGCTCTGCAGGGCTGGTCCAGAGAGCAAAGGAAAAGCCAGGCCAGGGTCACCATGGTCAGGTGGGCAACGTATGAGATGGGATTTGGCACAGACAAGGCTCATTCTGCATCAAGCTGTTTTTTGCTTCTTCTCAAAGGAGCACAGAAGGGCACAACCAAACCATGGGGGGGGGGCTTTAATACTTCCCATCCCACATCATTCCAGTCAAGATCACACACCCCATATTATTTACACTGAAGTCATGGAGCCTTAGAATACTAAGGTTGTAAGGGACCATAGATCTCCAACCAGGACAGAGTGCTAAACCTTTAGGAGAAGGAATGTGGGCAGGTGTACACCTGCCCACATTCCTTCTCCTAAAGGTCTAGCACTCTGTCCCGGTTGGAGATCTGGTAAGCCTAACCATAGAGGTCATCTATTCCAACCCTCTGCTCACTGCAGGCAAGTGCAACAGCATGCTTGACTGGTGCCTTTCCAGCCTCTGCCTGAACACCCCATTGAGGTAGAGCCCATGGGGGAGTAGTTTACTTTTACTATTATTACTTCACGTGATATGGACTTCACTGCTGCCTCGTTTCAGCTTATGATCCACTCACACATCTGGCGTCTTTTTAAACAGCTTGCTCCCAAGCCAGGTTTGGGCCATCCTGTCCTTCTTCCTCTGATTGCTTTGTACCTACTTGCAGGACGTTCCATTTGTCTCCCTTGAACTGCATCTGGTTGGTGTCGGCCCAACGATGAAGCCTGTCCAGATCATTTTTAATACTATTCGCTCACCAGGTTGAGAGCTACACTCATCTGTGTGTCATCTGCCAATTTGATCAGCATACCCCCACACCTTCATCTAGGTCAGGGGTGGCCAACCTTCCACCATTAGGGTCTCTGTGTTCTTAAGAGTTGTGCAGAAGACAGAATCTTGGCAGCTGCAAGTGCTGATGGTGCTACTACAGCAGCTGCACCTGCTGAAATACCCTTACCTAGACAACCATGTAAAGGGCCATTATTCATGTTGAAAGGTTGGCCACCACTGATCTAGGTGATTTATTAAAAACTTGAGCAGCACAGATCCAATACAGGACCCTTTGGAACTCCACTCCACATGGAACCATTGAGCAGCACTCCTTAGAATGCTTGTTCAACCTGCTTTAAACCCAGCAAAGAGAAGTACCATCTAGCAGCCCACATTTTACCCTGTTCTCCACAAGGATATCGCGGGAGATTTTGTCAAATGCTTTGCTGAAATCTAGCTATACTAGGTCAATGCTGTTCCCAGAGTCAGACTAATCGGAATCGCTCTATCAAAGGAGATGAGATTAGTCTGGAACAACTTGTTCTTTTTTTTTCTGTGTATATTTATATTTTATTGATATATTAACATAAAAACAATACATTTCATAAAATTATAGCAAGCACGAAGCAATACATCCTACTAGCATACTATTCACTATTTTCTATATATAATTTCCAACTTAGCCAAAATAACACCCACATTCTATTCATTAAATCCGCATATCATCACATCGTTCCTCTCTCTCTCTCTCTTAAAAAAATCGATAAATGGTTTCCAATTATTCACGAAAAGGTTAACTGACTTTACCTTAATTAAAATTGTAAGTTTATCCATTTCAGCATAATCCAAAACTTTCAGCCACCAATCTTCCAGC
Organism: Plestiodon gilberti rubricaudatus; assembly: GCA_026170595.1. NCBI lineage: Eukaryota > Metazoa > Chordata > Lepidosauria > Squamata > Scincidae > Plestiodon > Plestiodon gilberti. Next base: position 250,970,561 of record JANXHW010000002.1, read on the forward strand.
GAAGGTGTCTCTGAATTCTTCCAATATTGTGCATATAAAATTCTTGCCGCAGCTATCATATATAAAAACAAAGTTTGAAATTTTTCGCCTACATGATCCTCCCACATACCCAACAAAAAGGTTTCCAGTTTCATTTGAACCTTAATCTTTAAAATCAACTCAACCTGTTTATGAATCTGAGTCCAGTACTTCTTTGCTTGGGGGCATGTCCACCACATATGGTAAAAAGTTCCTTCTTGCTTTTTACATTTCCAACATCTATTCGTCACCTTCTCATACATTTTTGCTAATTTGCTTGGGGTTATATACCATCTATACATCATTTTATACATATTTAATATTAACATTTAACGTAAATTTCAACTTTTTTAACCATAGTTGTTCCCATTGGTCCATTAAAATAACATGACCTACATTTTTCGCCCAATGAATCGTACATTCTTTAACCTGTTCTTCTTCTGTCTCAAACTTCAAAAGCAATTTATACATTTTTGAGATTACCTGGTCTTCAGATTTTAATTGTACCTCCAATATTGATTCTTCTTCTACAAATCCATATGCCTTCTTGTCCACTTTAAATCTCTCCAAAATTTGAGCATATACAGACCATTGGCAGTTAAAGTCTTCTTCCATTAATTTTTCTCTTGATTTCATTGTACAGTCTCCTTGTGAAAAATAATAAATTTCTGTAGAGTAGTCCTTTCTCTTTTGGCACGCTACTTCCACCAAAATGTGCTTCATATGGTGCAACCCATAATGGTATTTTCTCATAAAACCTCATTTTATATCTATTCGCTTTCACTTTATCATACCACAAATACCCATGCCAACCAAATCTCAAGTCAGAACCTTCTAACTCCAATAATCTTCTATTTTGTAAATACACCCAGTCTTTCAACCACATAAAACAACATGCTGCATAATATACTTTCAAATCCGGTAATCCCAATCCTCCTCTCTCCTTTGCATCTTGAAGGATCTTATATTTCACCCTTGGTTTTTTCCCTTGCCAGATAAATTTAGAAATGTCTTTCTGCCATTCTTTAAATGGTGCATCAGATATAATCACTGGTATCGTTTGAAATAAGGATATCATTTTTGGCAATACATTCATCTTAATCACCGATATCCTTCCTAATAAAGACAATTTCAATCTTTCCCATCTTAACAGATCTTTCTTAATTTCATTCCATACTTTAACATAGTTATTTTGAAAGTGTACAATTCATACTCGTCAATACAATTCCCAGATATTTAACCTTTTTTTCCACCTTAAATCCTGTTTTATTCATCAGTTTCAGTTGATCTTGAATCTTCATATTTTTAGTCACTATTTTTGTCTTCTGTTTATTAACTTTAAATCCTGCAAGAGATTCAAATTCTTTCAATTTACTCATCAACAACTCTATATCTTTTAACGGATTTTCCAGCATTAATACCAAGTCATCTGCAAAGGCTCTTAACTTGAATGTTTCTTTCTTAATCTTCACACCATGTATTCTTTCATCTTGTCTAATATTTCTATTCAAAACTTCTAACACCAATATAAACAGCAATGGTGATAACGGACATCCTTGTCGCGTACCTTTTTGAATTTCAAATGTCTTAGGGCTCAGTCCAGCCCAACTCAGCCCAACTCAGGCACAGTTGAGGCCCAATTGTGGCACAATTGGGGCCCAAAATAGGACCGAGTTAGGCTGCAACTGTGCCTGACATAGGCAGGAGGCAAGAGCAGTGGGCCAGGATCGAGGCAAAACTTACCACAGAGGCAGGCAGGCAACTGTGGGGAGCTGTCAGTCTTGTGAAAGCGAAGAGCCCCCTCCTCAGCTCGTCTGTGTGCACCTACCACAGCTGCTGCAGCGTTAGCAGCAGATGGGCAGCCACAGGTGGGCCTGCAGACACTGGGCGTGCGACAGTCAGCTGAAGGGCAGAGGTTGTGCCAGTGCCAGCTCCCCCAGGGCACCCTGGGCATTAGCCACCTGCCGCAGGGGGGAGTGCCACAGCCCTCCCTCCTGCAGAAAGCGATGCCACCCCCAAGCCACGTTGAGGCTGCACATGGGAGTCATGGGGGGAGGGGGTGGGAACATCACACACAAGGGGGGTCTCATGAAGTCTGGAACCGCCTCTGCCAGGACATGCCCGTGCGCTGCCTGAAGCCCTGGGCCTCCAGGGCCGTGGCTATGCCCACAAAGAAGGATACGGGCATGCCTTCTGCTCCGTGCCCCGGCCAAGACCGAGAGATGCCTTGGGCTTGTCTGCTGCGAACGTGAAGGGCTCACGCAGCTCATCACACCCCCAGATGGGGCAACGTCGGCGCCTCGCAGCAGGCGCTCCAGCGGGGTGGGGGATGCCAGCGTCCATCATCAGGGAGTGGGAGGGGAGGCAGGCACACAGACAGGGGGTGCTGGGGAGGGGCACGGGTGGGTCAGAAACAGACAGACAACAAGGCTGGTGGGAGAGGGATACAGGGAGAGGGGTCTGCAGAGACCAATAGGGACACAGGGGTCACTTCGCAGATGGAGGCAATGCAGGAACGGCCGCCTCTCATGCAGACGGACCGAGGGCGGTAACGGACGCCGGTAACGGACCGAGGGCGGTAACGGACCGGCGGACCGAGGGTAGGTGAGAGCCCCAGTTGCTGAAAGGGCTCTTCACGGACGTGGCGGATGTGCGCCATGTCGCCCGTCAGTGGTTGCCTGCCTGAGAGGCCCCCAACTCCCCCCTCCCCTCTGAGCCCGGAGGGTCTGGCAGCCCCCCTGCTGTGTTCTCCCTGGGCTGGCTGTGGCAGGCCCTGGCTGGGATTCATGCAGGGCCTTGTGTGCTGGGCGCTGTCTCTGTGTGTGTGGGGGGGGCAGTGCTTGTGTAACATTGGGGTCATGTTGTTCAAGGGGCCTTTGGCCAAGGGGCATCTTTATTGTTCTGGAACATTGGCAGAGGTGGCCAGGCAAGGCTGCCAGGGGTAGGCACAGCAGCCACTCAGAACGTAGCAGCAGCAGCAGCAGGCGTGCCCCATGGACCTGGAGACGCAGGATCTTCCCCTGTGGATCTACAGCCTGCTCCATAGAAAGGGGAGGGACAGCAAGTAGGCAGCCAGGGAGGTGGAGCAGCAGCAGCAGCAGCTGAGGAGGGTTGCAGGGCAGGCTCCCAGACCTCTGGCAGCATCGAGGCAGATGACCATGGGGCAACCAGACTGCGGGCCCAGGGGTGCTCCCCAGAAGGTAGGTGGTGGTGGACATTCCTGGGGAGACATAAATCACGGGGGGTGTTCCATGGCAGCTGGTGTGTGGTAGCAATCGCCATTGAAGGAATGCCAGTGTGCCGGTTGCAAAGGCCTGCAGGGAGAGAAATCAAACACAGCTGAGTGGTGTGAGACACATAGCATGGTCTGTGCTCCTTCCACTAGCGTCGACAGGGGGAAGCGGGGGGGCAGGCCGCCGGGGGCGTCACGCGTATAGGGGTGACGCGCGATGCCCCTCACTTACATTTTTGCGGTGGATTTGGGCCCGCCCGCCCTCCCCTGGGTCCGTTTGGCTCCAGAATGAGCCAAAAACAGAGCGGGGAGGGCGCTCCGCTCCTGCGCGTGACATCACGCGCGGGGGCGGAGCCTCCCCCTTAAGGGTGACGCGCACCCCCGCTCAGGGGTGTCGCGCGTCGTCGCGACGCCCCTGGCTCCTTCCCTGGGTGTAAGGTGAGCATGATCCTGTAAGGGAAAGGGGTCAAAGAGAGAGACAACAACACAACTTGGGGGTCACAACCATGGCAATCCTAGCAATACTGACCTGTCAGTAGACCCTGTGGAGAAAAGGGGGGGGGAACAGCTGGTGTCTACATATGGGTTACAGTTCCACACTCATGGCATTGTGTGCTCACATTAATACAGGCAGCTATGAGACAAGACATTGGTACAGATGCATATCATGGCAGGCATTGCAGGCAGCTATGAGACAAGACATTGGTAAAGAGGCATATCATGGCAGGCTATGCAGGCAGCTATGAGACAAGACATTGGTAAAGAGGCATGTATCCTACCTATATTTCTCTATGCAAAGAGGCAGAAGTCAGACCACAAGTCAGCACAAACCCTGCTCTTCCCTGCACTTACCTGCTGGTGTTGTTGCCTGTGGGGGGGGGGGAGAGGGGCTGGGAGAAAGACATGGTTAGCAAACACTTGCATGGAGACAGCTGCCCAGGCACAGCAGTAAACAGTTTGGCCACAGGCAGAACAGCCCTCTCTGCCCTAGAGGGGGGCAGAGAGGAGAAGAGAAGAGAGAAGTGGGGTGTTAGAAAAGTTTTCAAAGTCCCACTTTGTGGCTGCTGGGGGACAGAACCCCATGCCATGTGCTCAGAGAGAGAGAGAGAGAGACAGAAAGTGGAGGGCTGGGGCTGGGCTTTTGTGGGAAAGAGGCTGGGTGGGGCTGGGTGCTGATAGGGTAACTATTTGGGTCCGTGTCCAGAGTTAGGCCACAACTGTTCGGTCCTAACTCAGGCCCAACTCGGGCCCAGGGTGTTAGAACTTTTCAGGAGAGGGCTGGTGTGGGTAAGGTAAAATGGCTCCTATGGGTCTCCTCACATTTGGGTCCACCCTTTTTGCTGGCCCAAATTTTGGGCCTGAGTTGGGCTCGAGGGGGCGTGTCAGGGGCTCTCCAGCGTCTGGAACCGGACCAAATTTCGTAACCGCCCCCGTCACACCCCCGACACGCCCACTTTTAGGCTGCAATTGTGCCTGAATTGTGCAGTTGTGCCTGAATTGTGCCTGAACCCAATTCAGTCCCAATTGCAGCCCAACTCAGGCACAATTCAGGCACAACTCGGGCCTAAAGCACGTGGGATGCAATTGTGCCTGAATTGTACCGCAGTTGCCTTGGGCTGGACCGGGCTGTTAGATTACCAGGCTCAAAGAGTGATGTAATAGTAGGGGCATGGTACCGTCCTCCAGATCAGAAACCTGAAGGGGATCTTGAAATGAGGAAGCAAATCAGGGAGGTGTCAATGAGAGACAGGGTTGTAGTCATGGGGGACTTCAATTCTCCTCACATCGACTGGGTCAATTCATGCTCAGGTCATGAAAGAGAGACTGGATTTCTGGATATGTTAAATGACTGTGCCTTAGAGCAGCTTGTCACGGAACCGACCAGAGGACAGGTGACTCTGGACTTGATATTGTGTGGCACTCAAGATCTGTTCAGGGAGGTAAATGTTACCGAACCGTTGGGGAACAGTGACCATGCTACCATCTGTTTCGCCATGCATGTCGGAGGGAGAGTGCCGAGCAAATCTGACACGAAAACCCTTGACTTCCGAAGGGCTGACTTCCACAAAATGAGGAGACTAGTTAAAAAGAAGCTGAAAGGGAAGGTAAAAAGAGTCCAATTGCTCCAGAGTGCATGGAGGCTGTTTAAAACAACTGTCATAGAGGCCCAGCGGGAGTGTATCCCACAAAGGAGGAAGGGCTCGACCAAGTCCAGGAGGGTGCCGGCATGGCTAACAAGCACAGTTAAGGAGGCTGTAAAAGGCAAGGAAGCTTCCTTCCGTAAATGGAAGTCTTGCCCTAATGAGGAAAATAAACAGGAGCACAAACTGTGGCAAAAGAAATGTAAAAAGATGATACGGGAGGCCAAGAAAGACTTTGAGGAACGTATGGCAGGCAACATAAAAGGGAATAATAAACGCTTCTTCAAATATGTTAGAAGCAGGAAACCTGCCAGGGAAACTGTTGGTCCGCTGGATGGTGAGGGAGAGAAAGGGGTGATAAAAGGGGACTTGGAGACTGCAGAGAAATTAAATGAGTTCTTTGCATCTGTCTTCACGGCAGAAGACCTCGGGCAAATACCGCTGCCGGAACGGTCTCCCCTGACTAAAGAATTAAGTCAAATAGAGGTTAAAAGAGAAGACGTCTCAGACTTAATTGACAAAATAAAGATCAATAAATCACCAGGCCCGGATGGCATCCACCCAAGGGTTCTGAAGTTTGCAGATGACACTAAACTTTTCGGGTGGTGAAGACCAGCAGGGATTGTGAAGAGCTCCAGAACGATCTCTCCAAACTGGGAGAATGGGCAGCAAAATGGCAGATGCACTTCAATGTAAGTAAGTGCAAAGTGATGCACATTTGGGCAAGAAACCAAAATTTCACATATAAGCTAATGGGTTCTGAGTTGTCTGTGACGGATCAAGAGAGAGATCTTGGGGTGCTGGTGGACAGGTCGATTAAAGTGTCGACCCAGTGTGCGGCGGCTGTGAAGAAGGCCAATTCCATGCTCGGGATCATTAAAAAAGGGATTGAGAATAAAACGGCCAATATCATTCTGCCTTTGTACAAATCGATGGTAAGGCCACATCTGGAGTATTGTGTCCAGTTCTGGTCACCACACCTCAAAAAGGATATAGTAGAATTGGAAAAGGTGCAGAAAAGAGCGACCAGAATGATTCGTGGGCTGGAGCACCTCCCTTATGAGGAAAGGCTACAGCATCTGGGGCTTTTCAGCCTAGAAAAAAGGCGCCTGAGGGGGGATATGATTGAGACTTATAAAATTATGCATGGGATGGAGAGAGTGGAGGGAAATTCTTCTCCTTCTCGCACAACACCAGAACCAGGGGACATGCACTAAAATTGAGTGGAGGGAGAGTTAGAACAGACAAAAGAAAATATTTCTTTACCCAGCGTGTAATTCATCTGTGGAACTCCTCGCCACAGGATGTGGTGATGGCATCTGGCCTAGATGCCTTTAAAAGGGGTTTGGACAGATTCATGGAGGAAAAGACCATCACAGGTTACAAGCCATAAGCAACCTCCTGGTTTTAGAAGTGGGTTTTCTCTGTGCCAGGTGCAAGGGAGTGGCGACTAGACACAGGTATCTTGTTGTCTTGTGTGCTCCGTGAGGCATCTGGTGGGGCCACTGTGTGACACAGGAAGCTGGACTAGATGGGCTTTTGGCCTGATCCAGCAGGGCTCTTCTTATGTTCTTATGTACACTCCTCAAGATTCTGGGAAGATAGTTTTGTTGTCCTACCTGAGATGACATGCAAAAAACAATGGAAAAAGTGAGGTACTTGCTAGAAGCATGCAACAGAAATGGGACACAATGTTTATAGATGCAGATTTATTTAAGGTTTCATCCCCACTTCTCCATCAGCCGAATACGACCCGACAATATATCTATTTGGTTATATCGAGGTGGTGCTACGTGACACTGAGGAGAACTCAAGGGCTTCAGTTCCATATCCTACAGAAAAAGTTGGCAAATACCGAGCCTGAGATAAGACAGACTGAAACTCGGAAAGCCCTGCTATATCCTTCATTGGCAACAATATACAGTAGAGGAGGTGTCCCCCGCTTAGGGATAGGTTCCGAAAAATCCATCATGAAGTGAAACCGTGAGGGAAGGAGGGTGAGTGGACAAAGCGACTGTAATGTGTGTGTGAGTGAGTGGGAGGGTGGGCAAAGTTCTGCTGCGGGGGGATTGAGGAATTGCGTCTCGTCTCCTTTACGAAGACTGCTTTCTCCCCCCCCCCCCGCAGATCGTCCCTCTGCTCCTGGACGCGAACTCTGCAAAGCGCCCAGGAGCGCGCGGCAGAGTTAACGCATGCGCAGAGCGACGATGTTTCCAATCTTCGCTCTGCGCATGCGTTAACTCCGCAGCGCGCTCCTGGGCGCTTTGCAGAGTTCACGCCCGGGAGTAGAGCTGCAGAGGGACGATCTGCGCCCCTCATCGTTGCTGGAGGGTCCTAGAACTACAGATAAGATTGCGCAAAGCACACATACCCTTTTAGAAGCCCCGTTAGCATTAAAAACCTTTATAAAAAACCTTTAAAACCCCCCGAAACTCATTATGCAAATTAATTATTTAATTTGCATAATGGGGCGGCGGGCTTTTCCACCCCAGTAGCAGGGGCGCCTGGATACCTCACTGGGCAAGTGAACCTTCGCAATCATGGATAGTTCTTCCCTTTCAAAGGGAAAGTCTCCTGTAACACTCATGCTTTCTTTCTTTCTTTTTCTTTTTTTCTTTCTTTCTTTTCATTTATTTTCTTTCTTTTTTTTCATTCCAGGAACAGGGAACTACGGCTGTGCGTTTAAAGGTGTATGTAAAGTAATCCCGAATTCTGGAAAAATTACTACGTGTTGCAACACAAACTACTGCAACGGAATACCAACCAATACCTCTAACCCTTCAACCTCCTCCGCATCCAACTCAAGCCTCAGAGAAAGCCCTTGAGTCCTTCTCACTGTCAGGTAGCCCTACCTCAACATAACCAAACAGATATATTGTCTGGTCGTCTTCGGCTGATGGAGAAGTGGGGATGAAACCTTCAATAAATCTGCATCTATAAACACTGTGTCCCATTTCTGTTGCATGCTTCTAGCAAGTACCTCCCTTTTTCCATTTTTTTTTTTTTTGCATGTCATCTCCGGTAGGACCACAAAATTATCTCCCCAGAACATTCAGGAGTGTACATGTTGTCAGGGCCTCAGAGAGGGGCGTTAAGGGGGTATTTTGTACCTGGGCCCAGGGTGAAAAATGGGTCAAAATGGGGGTCCTGAAGCAAAAAAAGGGAGGACCAGGAGTCAAATTCATATGTAGGGAAGGGGCCCAAAAGCAACTTTGTACCCCCTGATAAAATTCCTCTGAGTGGCCCTGCATGTTTTAAAGCTACTATTTGGGGTCATTAGTCAGAGTATATGAAGGGCATGATCCACCTGTCCTTTGCACCAGAGAAATGCAAGGCTTCAACAAGCGTCCCCTGGGATATTCATGGGTAATGTTTTTGGTGCGTGGGTGGGGCTTGTGACGTCTCTTCCCCTGGGGCGGGGCTTGTAATGTTACGTGGGAGTGCACGGCGAGCTCCCCCTGTGGGATTGTAGCTATGCCCCTGGAGATTGGTTGGCTATGTGCTCTGGACTCCTATTTGCCCAGGATTACGTCCTCCCCATTTCCTCTCAGTCACGGAGGGAAACAGACACTGTTCCCATTCACAATCACTGACTCTTCCCCTCACATGATCCACGGAGAAGGGACCCAGAGCATGTGTGTGTGTGTGTGTGTGTGTGTGTGGGTGGGAGGGTGGGAAAGTGGCTGCTGGGGGGCACCCCCCCGCGGCGTCCCTACCAGCTGCTCTCCTTCAAACAAAGTTCCCCCCCACTTCCCCCCCCCCGGCGGCGTCCCTACCAGCTACTCTCCTTCAAACAGAGCAGTTCGGCCGACTGCTCCCCAAGTGTGGCTTTTGGGAGTAAGCGGAGGATTCGTGGGAGGGTGGAATCGGCCCTTTCGCCGTCTGCGTCAGCGCAGTGATCTGGCAATCGAAGCAGCAGGGGCAGAGCTGCAGCCCATGTGGCGCCGGAAAAAGTGCCGCTGGCTCCAGGCGCTCTTCTTCCCTCCCTCCCACAAAGCCTCCGCTTAGAAGCTGCCACTCCTTTTTTAATATTTATATTTTATTAATATATTAAAACATAAAACAATACATATTTCAGAAAGTTATTGCAAGCACGAAGCAATACATCCTACTAGCATACAATTCACTATTTTCTGCATATAATATCCAACTAAGCCAAAATAACATCCACATTCTATTCATTCTGCCACTCCTGAACGCCACACTTGGAGAGCCGTCGGCCAAACTGCTCTGTTTCAAGGAGAGCAGCTGGTACAAACGCTGCCGGGGGGGGGGGGGGAAGCAGGCTTCGTAAAAGACACAAGACTGAATTCCGCAATCCCCCCCCCCCCCACACACACACACACACACACTCTCGGCAGCCACTGGTTGTTTTTTTTAACTTTGGGGACCTCCGTTGTATGTTCGGGTCGTCGTTGAGCGATCTGTTAAAGGGGGACCTATAATCTGAACTCCCCTTAAGAACTCAGTAACCCAAAACAGGTATATTACGGACTAAGCAGGAAGTGTGGAACTGGGTCAGATCTATCCTGAATTCTACTATCTATTTGCTGTGCTGTTTATTGGACAACCTGGAGCCGGAATCCAGTACATATGGTGTACCTGACCCTTGTTTGGGCTGGAGATAAATCTGTGGGAGGGGACATACATCAGGAGGGAGGATGAGGGGAGATGGTTTTATCATCCGGTACTTAAGGAGACAATAGCAGAGGCTGGGTGGAGTCATTCCAGGTGGCCCTCTGTATTGTTTCTTCTGTCAGGTACATCACAGTGGGGGGGGGGAATGCAGAGTAGAGTCAGTGAGAACTTCTTGGACACATGTTAAAATGGAGTCTGTTGCTCAGGTTTGCAGGCAGCTGGTCAGGTTTTTCCCTCATGGCTTCTTGGGGAGACCTTTCTTCAGCATGGCTCATGGCAGGAACACAAGCGGCAGGACCCCTGCATTGTGTCACAACACAGTCCAGTCTGGCACATGTTCAGCTCACAAGTTCAAAGTCTTTTTGGCACATTCACATTTTAAAAAGGACACTGGGTATCAATGTCACAGGCGAAGCTGGGGTTGCAACCGAGGCAGACAGGAAGAGAATCACCTTCAGATAAGAAACCCCTTCTCCTGATAACTCAAGAAAGCTCAGTGCTGATCATCTATCCTCTCCGAAGCACTAGGAAGAGCCAAGGTGTGAGGCAAGAGGCTGTAGCCTTCTTAGTGGAAAGGGGTGCAAAGCTCATCTTGTGCCTCTACTGGAACAGTAATGTGGTAATGTGCTTCTGAGACTCTGGTAATAATAATTGGTAATAATAATTGGTAATGTGCTTCTGAGACTCTGAGTCTATAGTCTAATCCTTGGGCGCCGTCTTGGCTGAAACCCTTGGTGTTCAGACCATTTCCAGCATCAGGAATGTGGACGTGTTTGGAATTCCAACCCTATGCAGTAAGTCAGGGTCTCTGCTACTGCGCTACAGCTCCTCTCTTCTAGTTGGCGCCATAGTTCAACCATAGACCCTAGAGGGGGTGAAAACGCTGCACTGACATCTGCTGACAACCTTCCAGCATTGCTCCAAAGATGCTGACCAGCAGCCCAATGTGCTCCCTTGAGGCTCTGCAGGGCTGGTCCAGAGAGCAAAGGAAAAGCCAGGCCAGGGTCACCATGGTCAGGTGGGCAAGATATGTGATGGGATTTGGCACAGGGCAGGCTCAGTGTGCATCAGGCTGGTTTTTTGCTTCTTCTCAAAAGAGCACAGAAGGGCAGAGGCGTCGCTCCGGTAGGGGCGGGGCTGTAAGTATCGCTGCGGTCATAGTCTCTTTACCGAGCGAGGAGGAGGCAGCCCCGCCCCCTCACTGTCCGAGCCAGTCCCCTACGGAGAAAGCAGCAGGCAGGGTCTCTTGCCTGCCGGTTTCTCCGTAGGGGACTGGCTCGGACAGTGAGGGGGCGGAGCTGCCTCCTCCTCGCTCGGTAAAGAGACTATGACCGCAGCGATACTTACAGCCCCGCCCCTACCGGAGCGACGCTTCTGCAGAAGGGCACAACCAAAAGATGGGGGGGGGCTTTAATACTTCCCATCCCACATCATTCCAATCAAGATCACACACCCCATATTATTTCCACTGAAGTCATGAAGCCTTAGAATACTAAGGTTGTAAGGGACCATAGAGGTCATCTATTCCAACCCTCTGCTCACTGCAGGCAAGTGCAACAGCATACCTGACAGGTGCCTTTCCAGCCTCTGCTTGAACACCCCAATGAGGGAGAGCTCAGGGGAGAATAGTTTGCTTTTACTATTACTTCACGTGATATGGACTTCACTGCTGCCTCATTTCAGCTAATGATCCACTCACACACCTGGCTTCTTTTTAATTAGGTTTGGGCCATCCTGTCCTTCTTCCTCTGATTGCTTTATACCTACTTGCAGGACGTTCCATTTGTCTCACTTGAACTGCATCTGGTTGGTGTCGGCGCAACGATGAAGCCTGTCCAGATCATTTTTAATTCTATTCGCTCACCCAGGTTGAGAGCTTCAATCTACACTCTGTGTCATCAGCCAGTTTGATCAGCATCCACCCCCTTCATCCAGGTGATTTATTAAAAACTTGAGCAGCACAGGCCCAAGACAGGGCCCTGTGGAACTCCACTCCACATGGAACCATTCACAAACTTGTTCTTGACGAACCCCTGCTGGCTCCTAGAAATCACGCCAGAACTGCACACAAGCTGCATGCGTCGAAAGAGGAAGATAGTTGGAGATGGGCTAGAAGCCACACATGTCCCATCAAAAACAAGTCATGCCAGCCTTGCCCATTTCACCGTTGCCATTAAAGGCAATGGAAATCTTCCTCCTGGTTCTGTGCCCTCTTTGATTTCCTGGAAGATGAGAAAGCTTTGTTCTGGCATGATTTCTAGGAGCCAGCAGAAGTTTGTCAAGAACAAGTTGTTCCAGACTAATCTCATCTCCTTTGATAGAGCAATTCCGATTAGTCTGGTTGACCCTGGGAACAGCATTGACATAGTATAGCTAGATTTCAGCAAAGCATTTGACAAAATCTCCTGAGATATCCTTGTGGAGAACAGGGTAAAATGTGGGCTGCTAGATGGTACTTATGAGAGTGAAAGAGGAGAGTGCAAAAGTTGGCTTGAAACTCAACATTAATAAAACTAAGATCATGGCATCGGGTCCCATCAATTCCTGGCAAATAGAAGGGGCAGAAATGGAAGCAGTAACAGATTTTACTTTTCTGGGTTCCAAGATCACTGCAGACGGAGACAGCAGCCATGAAATTAAAAGACGCTTACTCCTTGGAAGGAAAGCTATGGCAAACTTAGACAGCATAATAAAAAGCAGAGATATCACCATACCAACAAAAGTTCGTATAGTCAGGGCGATGGTGTTCCCAGTAGCAATGTATGGTTGCGAGAGTTGGACCATAAGGAAGGCTGAGCGCCGAAGAATAGATGCTTTTGAACTGTGGTGCTGGAGAAGACTCCTGAGAGTCCCTTGGACTGCTAGGAGATCAAATCAGTCAATTCTAAATGAAATCAAGCCTGACTGTTCCCTGGAAGGACAGGTACTAAGGCTGAGACTCAAATATTTTGGCCACCTAATGCGAAGAGAGGACTCTCTGGAGAAGACTCTGATGCTGGGAAAGATTGAAGGCAAAAGGAGAAGGGGAAGGCCAAGGATGAGATGGTTAGACAGCATCACCGATGCAACAAACATGAAAATGAGCGAACTCAGGAAGATAGTGGAGGACAGGAAGGCCTGGCGGGATATGGTTCATGGGATCACGAAGGGTCGGACACGACTTAACGACTGAACAACAACAAAAAATTTATGAGTTTAAAACACATTAAAACAGGTTTAAAAACAATGTGGTTTTACATTGTTGCTGGCCATGAAAAATTTCAAACTTTTCTAAAGTACAGCTTTAGTACAGTTAAAGGCATAGTCACCCTGTCCCTTATTGAATCAGGGCACCCTAGTTTATAAGTAGCCTTCCCAGATCGAAAGGGGGACAGAGTGCCTACCTTTAACCTTTGGAATTGTTGCCCCCTTCCATGATGATGAGCTGCACCTGCCCAAATTTCAGTGGCTAACAGCACAATCCTATGCATGTCTACTCAGAAGTAAGTCCCATTGCATTCAATGGGGCATGCTCCCAGGAAAGTGTGCATAGGATTGCAGCATAAAGGTAGCCACTCTGTCTCTGTCCCCCTTTGGATATGTTAATTAAGCCTATGCAGGAGCTCTTGCTCTCAACTTTCAAACTGCAGGATCAATAAATATCTTAGTTCTCAGTTTCCACAGGGTACTGGGGCTGGAACTTAAGGTTTAATTTTTTCAAATGCTTCCTGAGGCTAGTGTCTGCTAGAGAGATCATTGTTTTCAGCCATTTAGCAAGTGATTAAGAGCTGCAAGGAATAACCTTGTAAAGGCTTGAAAACACAGGGCTTTGCAGTTTAAAAAAAGAAAAGAAAAGCCTCAGCCTTGAAAGAGACTCAGAGAGGCTTGAAGATGGAGAGGCTTGGAAACAGCTAGGCAGAAAACGCTAGCGTTTGATTGTAGACCACACCCCTACATTAAAGACTTGACTTAGGGGAAAAAAGTGTGGTCTATACTTGGAATAATACGGTATAACCCCTGTTAAAAATTTAGTTGTAGAGGCACTCTCATCCACAGCCATCTTGTAGATGTAGGGGGGGGGATCTTTTGCAGTTGATGCAGCTAGAAGGCCTGGCATTGACTACCAAGACCGATCAGCCCTGCCCCACAGTTAAGGCCGAGCTGCACTGCACTCGGCATGTCTGGTCCAGCGGCGTCCACCTGTGTCCAGTGTGTCGTCTCTTGCGCCTGATGGCGTTGCATTGCATCCCTTGCCAAGTGGAGTCGGGCTCCACACAGCACACACTAGAACATGACGCGCCAAGATGCATGCGGTGTAGACAAGCAGCCCTTTAGCCTTGGCAGATCAGAGCTGCTGTGATACAGAGCAAGAGCTCCTAATACAGTGCAGTCCTAAGCGTGTTTACTCAGACACAAGTTCCACTTATGGTATTCCAAGTGTAGGCTTACCAGATCTCCAACCAGGACAGAGTGCTAGACCTTTAGGAGAAGGAATGTGGGCACGTGTAGCTTGTTAAGTCCTAGAGCAGAATCCTAGGCATGTCTACTCAGAAGCAAGCCCCATTGTGTTCAGTGGAACTTGCTTCTGAGTAGACATGCCTAGGATTCTGCTCTAAGACATAACAAGCTACACCTGCCCACATTCCTTCTCATAAAGGTCTAGCACTCTGTCCCGGTTGGAGATCTGGTAAGCCTATCCAAGGGGCTTCGTCCCAGGTAAGTGTGTTTAGGATAGCAACTTTACAGCCCCTTCCAACCCAAGGGCTAAGCAGCACAAGTCTTACATAAACTCCGCATAAGTCGTTTATGTCGAAGTTTATGTATGGAATGCGACCATTTACGGCGAAGTTATGTCGAAGTTATGTCGAAGTTACGACCGATGGACTAAGAACGGACGCGCATGCGCACCACCGACGCTGACACAAGTCGGACATAAAGTCGACATAAAAGTGGGCGGACAGTGGGCGGACCATGGGCGTAACGGGGGCGGAAACCAATTAACGTCGGATTCCAGACCCTGGCGAGCAAAGACACGCCCCCTCCAACACAAATGCTGACACAAATTTTAGGTCGATGAAAAAGGTGGACACAAATTCGAGGAGAACCATAGGAGCTATTTTACCTTACCCACTCCAGCCCTCTCCTGAAAATTACTAACACCCTACTCCTGAGTTACGTCAGAGTTATGTAGCAGCAAGGTCTGGAAACGGACAGAGTTATGCCACAGATCGGAGCCTATCATCACCCAGCTCCAACCAGCCTCTTTCCCACAAAAGCCCAATCCCAGACCTCCAGTCTCTCTCTCTCTCTCTCTCTCTCAGCATGTGGCGTGGGGTTCTGTCCCCCAGCAGCCACAAAGTGGGACTTTGTTCGTGGAGGGCAAAATTCACAAATACCCCACTTCTCTCTTCTCCTGTCTTCTCTGCCCCCCTCAAGGGCAGAGAGGGCTGTTCTGGCTGTTTACAGCTGTGCCTGGGCAGCTGCCTCCATGCAAGCATTTGCTAACCCATGTCTTTCTCCCAGCCTCTCTCTCTCCCCCCCCCCACAGGCACCAACACCTGCAGGTAAGTGCAGGTAAGAGCAGGGTTTGCGCTGACATGTGTTCTGACTTCTGCCTCTCTGCATATAGAAATATAGGTAGGATACATGCCGCTTTACCAATGTGTTGTCTGATATCTGGCTCTATAGCCTGCCATGATATGCCTCTTTACCAATGTGTTGTCTGATGTCTGCCTGCATTGCCTGCTATGATATATAGGATACATGCCTCTTAACCACTGTTGTGTCTGATTGCTGCCTGTAGTCATGTGAGCAGACAACACCACAAGTGTGGAACTGTTAGCCTTATGTAGACACCAGCTGTTTTCCCCCCCCCCTTTTCTCCACAGGGTCAACTGACAGGTCAGTATTGCTAGGATTGCCATGGTTGTGACCCAATATATGTGTTGTATTCTCTCTCTTTGACCCTTTTCCCTTACAGGATCATGCTTGCCTTACACCTGGGTAAGCAGCTCAGACCATGCTATGCGTGTCACACCTATCAGCTGTGTTTTATTTCTCCCCCTGCAGGCTTTTGCAACCGACACACTGGCTTGTCTTCAATGGCGATTGCTACCACAAACCAGCTGACATGTAACTCCCCCTTTTTTTTTTTAACTCCCCAGGAACGTACACTACCACCTGCCTTCCTGGGAGCACCCCTGGGCCTGCATACAGGGTGCCCCACTGTCGTCTGCCTCGATGCTGCCAGAGGTCAGGGAGCCAGCCTTGCAACCCTCCTCAGCTGCCGCTGCTGCAGCTACTGCTGCTGCTCCACCTCCCTGGATGTCGTTCTTGCTGCCCCCTCCCCTTTTTATGGAGCAGGCTGTGGTTCCACAGGGGAAGAGCTTGCATCTCCAGGTCCATGGGGCACGTGTGCTGCTGCTGCTTTCAGATTGGCTTCCGTGAGTACCCCTGGCAGCCTCGCCTGGCCATCTCTGCTAAAGTTCCAGAACATTAAAGACACGCCTCGGGCAGAGCCCCCTTGAAACATATGTGCCCAGTTTTACACAAGCATTGCCCCACACACACAGACAGCCCCCAGCACTGAAGCCCCTGCATGATTCCCATCCAGGGACTGCCGCTTCCTTCCCTGGGAGACCACAGCAGGGGGGCTGCCAGACCCCCATGGCACAGAGGGGAGGGGGAGTTGGGGCGCCTCTCAGGCAGGCAAACAGTGACAGGCGCCACTGAGCCCTTAGTGGGGCCGCTTGTGGCCGCTGCGTCTGTGTAGTGGCTGCTCGGCAACCGGGGATCTCGCCAGCCAGGGCTTCCGCCCGTCACGAAGCCACACCTGCCCAAGGTCCGCCCGTCACGAAGCCACTTCGTGTGTGTTCCGCCCAGCCAGGGCTCCTCACGCGTCTGCGCTGCATGACGCTTGTGCAGGCATGCGAGGAGCCCTGGCCAGGCGGAACACACCCAGCCCCAGGCTCAAGAGTCCTGACCCGCTGTGATGCAGCCGGCAGGCCAGGATGAGGACACGGCGGGGGGAAGAAGGCAAAAAAGGCAAGCGGGGGAAATTAATAAATTAAAAAATGTCTTTACCTAGCACAGAAGCAGACATGTCAACTGAATGGTAGAGAGGCTTAGCTGAATTAACAGGGAGCAGGAACTGTAACTGCTTCCTGTTGGGCTGCTCAAGGGGGCTTCTTAAATTCAAAACACTAATCTAGCACTGATCAGCTGTTTGCCGCTAGATTAGTGCTTTGAAGTTGCTGGGGGCAATCGGTGGGAGCTCAGGGGCAACCAGGAGGGGGGCTTTTGTCTGGGTGTCCTGTCGGAAAACATGCTGCAGCTGATCGGAAAAGCAGATGACCAGCCTGCCGAGTATCACTGGCCTTCCTGCCCTATTTCCTTCAAGGCACAGAATGAAACAGCCACTGTTCCCACACACAATGATTGGCTCCCTCCCCTCCCACGATCCACAGAGAAGTGACAGAGCACAATCCTAGGCGTGGCTACTCGGAAGTCCCAGTGTGTTCAACGGGGCTCACTCCCAGGAAAGTGTGTAAAGTATCGGAGCCTAAATCATCAGCTCGCTCTGTTCCCTCCTGTTTGATGCAGGGGACAGGTCTGTGCTTCAGTTCCATACAGTTGCATAAAGGCCATGGGGGGGGGGAGGGCATGGCATGGTACCATCTACTCACGAGGAGTGGCCGTGATGGCAGAGATTCCCTGCATGAGCTCCAAATGGAGGCTTTCCGGAAGCAGGAGGGGTGACATCGCAACGTGGGGGGCGGCGGCGGTGGCATGACATCACCCGGCCCCAGGCGGCGGCGAGGGGCTAGCGATGCCACTAGTTCCATATCGTAATTGTATAAGTTGTATAAGATAAGACTAACTACAACACAGCAAGACTTGCTATGCCATGCAGTTGCAGGAATATCATCTGAACTCCCCTTAAGAACTAGGTCAGCAAAGTCTGCTATATTGTGGCTTAAGCAGGAAGTGTGGAACGAGGCCAGATCTTCCTAGTCCTGGTCTGACACCGGTCTAACCTGTGTGCCATAGTGCCCTGCATTCGCCCCCTATTCGCATTGCCTATGCCTCCCCGCCCCACCCCGCCCCCCTTTTCTCTGTTGTCTCCTTTATTGTCAGAGGGCAGGATTCAGTCAGAAGAAAATGCCTGCAGAATCGGGTGCTGTGGTGCAACCCTGTTTCTTCTGACAATCTGATGGTTTGTTAGGGAAGGAAGCCAGGCTGCCTCCAAACAGCGGATTGGTCAGAATTGCGGTAATAATGTGCACACTGGTTTCTGCACGTGTTTTTTCTCTGACTGGATCAGTTGCAGCAACAGCTTTTGGGGGCCATAGGGCTGAAGCCCTGTGGGGCCCCTTTGCTGCACACTGATCCCTCTCTGCCCCTTTCAAACCTTGTGCCCCTTGCACACACACCGTTATTACCTCCCCCCTCCAGCAGCCCAGATGTGGATATGACCCCCCCACCATTGCTGCAGCTGCAAAGGAGAACTCACATCTGTTTTCCCTGCTCCCCACCACCTTCTGCTATGCTTCCTTCCCCATTGATCCTGACTGGCTTATGGGGCAACAGTGGAGAACAGCAGTCGCAGGGGGTCAGCTGGGCTTCTGCATGATTCCTGGCACGTACCCCATAAGGCCCCACCTGTAGCTGTGGCAGTGGTGGGAGAATGGGCATGAAGTCGGGATAAGCACCTGAAGTCCTGGGGCTCAAAGCCAGCCCCCAAAGACTTCTCATCCAGCCCCCAGTAAAGCCCCTGATCCCTGAGACACCCCCTTTGACAAAGACACAACTGTAAACTTCACCCCCTTTCTCCCAAGCAGTGGGCTCTTCAGCCCCCTCCTGCAGTGTAGAGGGCAACAGAGGCCCACTCAGAGTAAGCACTTATGGTTACTTAAGTCATTCTGAAAAAACACCCCACGCTTCCCATGAGGATAGCGAGCCGGACATGGTGCTTCAAAGGGGTAAAAGGTAACTTGATTTTGCATCTACTTCAAATGACACATTATGCTTTTAAGGCACCCTGTTACACTTAAGGATGCTAAAGAATGAACACACACACACACACACACACACACACACACACACACACACACAGCTCTACTTCACAAAAATATACGTACCTCTTCACATACATATACCTGCATGTAGACGGTGCCAGGTAGCCCACCCTCCTTCAAACTTTAGGCCAAGTTCACACATTGTACCTGGGCACAGCTGTCTGTACATAGGCACACGCTTCTATATTCCTACTCATCTGTTCATCTCCATGGGGACATGAATGTCTGGGGTCTTCCTAGGACTGTGCCCACTTAGCCACACCCCTGATCATGCATGCACATTAGCCCCTCCCCTTCTCCATCATCAATATTCATCAGTATTCATCAACAATCCGAGTGCTCTGATCAGAGATGGTACCTGCATTGAATGGAATGTGTGAATTAAGATGGAGACATGTACTTGGGTACACAGGGGCAGCACTTTAATGTATGGAGAAGAACCTTCTAGTTGCAGGCAGATTTAGCAGGCAAGGGCAGCTCCTCCAGTCTTGCCCTGGACTGGAAAATTGTACTGCTTCCTTTTGCCCTTCTTAAATAAAGGAAGAGGGGAACAAAAACCCAGGAGCGGTATAGAGGTTCAGTGAACACACCAGTTACACAGGCCAGGGTCATTTCACCTTCCTCCTCCTGCAGGCCATCCATGGGGGGGACGGGACGGGACAACGACTTCTGTGTCATCTCTGAAAACTGGCCCACAATCTGCCATCTAAAGGGATTTGCTTCACCCTGCTTCGTAGTAGGGCCAGCCATGCGCAGTCCCATTAGGTCAATTCAGGTTTGTTCCAAAGAAATCACTCGTTTCTCATGCCTGTATTTGAAGGAAGGAAGGAAGGCTGGATTCAGCCCTACCTTCAGCTCTTGCTCAGTTGAAAATAAGACCCGTTAAAAATAGTGGTAGAGGTACTCTCGTCTCCAGCCATCCTGTAGATCAGTGTTTCCCAAACTTTTTCAACCTGCGGCTCCCTTCACCATTGACAACCATTGGTCGTGGCTCCCCATTACATTATGTTGATGTCTGCCAATTGGCAATGCACTGTTTTCCAAGAGCACTCTGTGGCTCCCCTGGATGGTTTCCGTGAATCTCCTGAGAGCCACACGACCAAGTTTGGGAACCACTGCTGTAGATGTAAGGTGGGGAGGGGAGGACTCTTTTACAGTTGATGCAGCTACAAGGCCTGCCTTTGGCTTCTGAGACCAATCAGCCCTGAGTTAAGCAGCAGCCCAGAGTTAAGCAGCAGCCCTTTAGTCTTGGCAGATCAGAGCTGGTGTGATACAGAGCAAGAGCTCCTAATACAGTGCAGCCCTAAGTGTGTTTGTTGTTGTTGTTGTTGTTCAGTCGTGAAGTCGTGTCCTACCCTTCGTGAAGCGTGTTTACTCAAACGTAAGTTCCACTTGTTATTTTATTTAAACAATTTATACCCCGCCTTTTCCTGTGCCAAGGTAAATGCCCAAGGCAGCTTACAACAAGTTAAAATACATACTTTAAAAATAATACATAAAAACAGCCTTAAGTGTGTTTACTCAGATTTAAGTTCCACTTATTATTTTATTTGTTTTATTTAAACAATTTATACCCCGCCTTTTCCTATGCCAAGGCAAATGTCCAAGGCGGCTTACAAGTTAAAATACATAATTTAAAAATAATACATAAAATAAATTAAAAAATAAATAAATTAAAAAACAATAAAATCTACTGGGGATTTTTGGTACTTGATTTTTTCATCCCAGGTAAGTGTGTTTAGGATTGCAACCTTAGTACATTGATGCCTCGCAAGACGAATGCCTCGCGCAACGAAAAACTCGCAAGATGAAAGCGTCTTGCAAGTTTTTTGTTGACTCACAAGACGAAGTTTCTTGCGAAAAAAACTTCGTCTTGTGAGGCATCACTCCCCACGCCAGGTGTCCTCCCCGTCAGCTCCGCGGCTCGGGCGCAACCCTCGGAGCGCCCGCCCGCTTCAAAGGGCAGGCGCTCCGAGAGTTTCTCCCCCGACCTCGGAGTCGGAGAAAGCCCTGGATCGTCTGCCCCAACCGGCGGCCAGGGCTTTCTGAAGAAGGCTGCTGTGTCATTGCCCTAGGTATCCTTTTTTTTAGCACATGCGCAGAACTTTTCTTCTTCTGTGCATGTGCTAAAAAAAAGGATAAATAGGGCAATGACGCAGCGGCCTTCTTCAGAAAGCACGGGATCCAACAGGCGACAGGGGCCACCTGGCGGATCCTTACGCAGGAATGTGCCGTGAGACGTATAAAATTATGCATGGGGTGGATAGAGAGCTTTTCCCTCTCGCACAACACCAGAACCAGGGAACATGCGCTAAAATTGAGTGGAGGAAGAGTTAGGACAAAAGAAAACATTTCTTTACGCAGCATGTAATTAATCTGTGGAACTCCTTGCCACAGGGTGTGGGGATGGTACCTGACCTAAATGCCTTTAAAAGAGGATTTGATAGAGTCATGGAGGAAAGGTCCATCACAGGTTACAAGCGATAAGCAACCTCCTGGCTTTAGAAGTAGGTACTCTCTGTGCCAGGTACAAGGGAGTGGCAACAGGATCCAGATATCTTGTTGTCTTGTGTGCTCCCTGAGGCATCTGGTGCACCACTGTGTGATACAGGAAGCTGGACTCGATGGGCCTTTGGCCTGATCCAGCAGAGCTCTTACGTTCTGTTCTTATGCTCTTGTGTGGGTTCTTTGATGCATAGTGAGTTCTGAGTTCCTAAGGAAGTTCTTTCCTCACTCCAAGCATTTATACAATTCGTCCCGTGTGTGAGTTTTATGATGAACAGTCAGCTGTGAGGCCTGACAGAAACTCCTTCCGCACTCCTTACATGCATACGGTTTCTTCCCTGTGTGAGTTCTTTGATGCAGTCATGGTTGATCTCTGACTGAACCTCATTCCACACTCCAAGCATTTATACGGTTTCTCCCCTGTGTGAGTTCTTTGATGCACAGTCAGGAGTTTGCTCACATGAAAGCTCTTTCCACACTCCAAGCATGTATACGGTTTCTCCCCCATATGGGTTCTATGATGCGAAGTCAGTGTTGAGCTCATACTGAAGCTCATTCCACAATCCAAGCATTTATATGATTTATATCCTGTGTGGGTTCTTTGATGCATACTCAGGCTTGACCTCTCACTGAAACTCTTTCCACACTCCAAGCATTTATACGGTTTCTCCCGTGTAAGTTCTTTGATGCACAGTCAGGTTTGAGCTCAAATAGAAGCTCTTTCCACACTTCTTAGATGCATATTATTTCTCCTCTGTATGGGTTCTTTGATGCTTTGTCAGGGTTGACTTGTCAGTGAAGCTCTTTCCACACTCAAAGCATTTATATGGTTTCTCACCTGTGTTGGTTCTTTGATGCTTGGTCAGGCTTGACCACTCACTGAAGCTCTTCCCGCACTCCAAGCATATATATGGTTTCTCCCCAGTGTGGGTTCTTTGATGGCTAATCCAGTGTGAGTTCCAACTGAAGCTCTTTCCACACTCCAAGCATTTATACGATTTCGTCTGTGTGTGAGTTCTTTGATGCTTGGTCAGGTTTGAGCTCACACTGAAGCTCTTTCCACACTCCTTACATGCATATGGTTTCTCCCCTGTGTGGGTTCTTTTATGCAGAGTCAGGTTAGAGCTCGTACTGAAGCTCTTTCCACAAGCCATGCATTCATATGATTTCTCCCCTGTATGGGTTCTATGATGCCTACTCAGGATTCCAGCCTGACTGAAGCTCTTTCCACACTCAAAGCATATATACGGTTTCTCCCCTGTGTGGGATCTTTGATGCACAGTCAGGATTGTTCTCTGACTGAAGCTCTTTCCGCACTCCAAGCATTTATATGGTTTCTCCCCTGTGTGAGTTCTTTGATGCTTGGTCAGTTTTGAGTTCAAACTGAACCTCTTTCCACACTCCTTACATGTATATGGTTTCTCCCCGTGTGCATTCTTTGATGCTTGGTCATGGTTGACTTGTCAATGAAGCTCTTTCCACACTCTGAGCATTTATATGGTTTCTCCCCTGTGTGGGTTCTATGATGCACAGTCAGTTGTGAGGTCTGACAGAAGCTCTTTCCACACTCCAAGCATTTATATGGTTTCTCCCATGTGAGTTCTTTGATGCTTGGTCAGGCTTGAGTTCACACTGAAGCTCTTTCCGCATTCCAAGCACTTATACGGTTTCTCCCCTGTGTGAGTTCTTCGATGCTTGGTCAGGTTTGAGTTCACATGGAAGCTCTTTCCACACTCCAAGCATTTATATTCTTTCTCCTCTGTTTGAATTTTATGATGTCCTCGAAGTGTTGATTTAGTGCTGAAAACCTTTGCACATTGAGGACATTTCTCATTCCCCTTTCTGGTTTCTCTTTCTGGAGGACATTTCTCTTTCCCCTTTCCGGTTTCTCTTTCTGGACTGACCAGAATGACGTTGAAATCTTCATCATGACGAGCGTCAGATTTGCGTCTCCGTTTCTCTGCCCGGTTACCCTCTTGCTTCTTTGATGTCTTGATGCACAGCTTGATTCCTTGTATGGACCTCTTTATGGGAAGCAAGACGTGTGCTTGTGCTGAAGCTCTTTTTCCTCTCAGAGGTATTAAGTGATTTCTTCCTTATGTGGGTTTTCATGTGTTTATTAATCTTGGATTTAGAACTGTTTCCATGTGTAAAGGACGAATATTCCTCCTCTTCCTTTTGAGTGATGCCTGTTGGATTAAGATTTCATGGAGGTCATAATTCTCAAAGCTAAAGAACAACAATCCAATCCTATCTAATTCTAACCCACCCACCCCCACCAACGCAGATGCGCCTTCATTTGTTCCCTTGCCGTCGAGAAAGCCTCCGCTTCCACTGTGGGTCTCCTTGTTCCTGCGCCCGCAATTTCACTGGCACAGGACCATGAAGGGAAAGGGGAGTGGGCTAGGATATGGCTGCACTATTGTGCCTCCGATTCTAACCCGTTGTAAAGAACAAATCTCAGTCTTACATCTTAAGTTTTACATCTTGCTAGCACAGTGCTGCCGTACACCAGAAGACGTCCACAAAAGTGGACATGGCATCTAAACCCGTGTTCCCTATTTCTTACAAAATCTCAGTCTGTAAACTCCAGCTTGAAATGGATGTGCTAAAATCTGCCTGTCTCATGGTAACTGGAGAACAGCCAAAACTTGGAGGCCCTGTATGCGGTTCCCAGTACTGGCCATGCTGGAGATGCATTATGGGAGCTCATTATCTGGTGGGAAAGAGATAGTGGGCAAGGACGGTTCGTTAGTGAAAACACCTGTGGTTCACTCCGAAGTTGGGAGGGGGAAGAGCAGGGGTGCTGTAACCAGCTTCCATTGGATTACTGAGCTGTCAATCATTGAAGACCTTAAAAATGTAACCAGCTTCCATTGGATTACTGAGCTGTCAATCATTGAACACCTTAAAAATGTATTTAAGTGCCTTACCGTAAGGTGGGGCGAGTCGCTCTTCCTTTGTGCCTATCTGACCGTGTCTTGCTCCACGTTGCTGAGCTGAGGAGTTCTGCCTACTCTGACTTCTGTGGGTAAGGCCCAGACTCCCTCCTGGGGCTGGGCTGGGAACATTGTTGGTGACAGATAGGGACTAGTTAGATGTAGGAGTCTAGTTTGTTATTTTAATCCTGCAAACTTGTATTATTTGTCAAGTCTGTCCGCAGTATTATCAGCCTTTTGAATCTATGTATGTGTAGTCTTAAAATAAAGAACACTATATTTTTATTCAAATGTGTGCTTATTGGGAACTGAATGGGCTGAATCCTGGCCTAGACACCTGAGCCATTTTACCAAGAAAAACCCACCTTATGCTGTGCCAAGCTACAGTATTTAACCTTGTGGCCCGATTCCCTTGTCCAGGGAAGTCAGCCCCACAACGCCAACTTCCTACAGACACTCAGATTTGGGGGATGAATGGTCTGGTGTAAGTCCCCAGTGTGGCAGCTACCTTTCTCCTTGTTCAGGAGAGTTTGGTTCCTTGTTTAGGAGCTAACAGGACGGACAGGTCCAGGGTCAGGGGTGCGCTGGTCTTGTTCAGACTAGGACCTGACTGCTGGTCACCTGCCCCGTCCCTCTTCCCTCACTGCCTCAAACCTCCTCCGTACCGCCCGCTGCTCACCCCCACCACCAACTCACCAACGACGGCGGACGTTGTCGTCTCTGCCTGTGAGCCCCCCTGGACGCCAGTGACTGTGCTGGCAGCCTTGCTGCGCTTGCCGGTGGAAATGACGTTCTGTTTAGGCTGGTAGCCCTCCAGGCGGGTGCTGGGGTTCCCTGCTGCCTCCTTGGTCCGGCCTGGTCTCTAAGAGTCACTTTCTCTACGTCAACAACGGTTGCTTCCAGTGAAAACGCACGTGGCTCCTTCCGATCCTCACGGCCTTCTCTGTTTCTTCCTGGAACACAGACAGACTCTTGATTAGCGGTGCAAAAGTGAAACGGACCCTCTTGCCCTGGGGGACTACGTTTCTCTGGAGAAGCCTAAGAAGGGGGCCTCCCTCTGGATCCTCTCTGCCATGAATGTGACGCTACCTTCTTATAAATGCTAAAATGCCTGTGGGGCTTTTCTGTGACTGGTTTCACTCTTTTTTTTAATATCATGCAGATGGCACTGGGCTCAGCTGCACTAGCAACGTCAGGAGTGGATCTCCACAGGCTCCATTTTACCACCCGTCGGGTTTAATCTAAAATTAATTGCTCTTTTGGGGTTGAAGCCTTATCACCAACCACACATCTGTCTTTTGGGGTTGAAGCCTTATCACCAACCACACACACAGCAAAAACAGGGAAGAAAAAGATTAAGGCCACCATCATCGTGCGGTCCCTTGAATGGAGGGGGCAAAGCAGAGACAATAGGGTGTGTCATGAAGTACAAGTTCGAAGAGCAGATTTTCAGTCTCACTTCAAGGTTGACTCGCTGCTCTCACACAAGCCTGCCCATGTCAGTGGAGCTGCTCCCCATTCACGGCCTCCAATGAAGACCACTTGCCAATTGTCCCTCCCTCCATAAACTACCTAGTGGAGGGAAATGTTGTGAGGGGCCAACATGAATAGACAGAACAAAGCCACAAGAAAGGTCCAGGGGAGAACTCCCCGCTGACTCTCTTCCCTTGAGCAGCTACACAACCAAGCAGCTACCTGCTCTTTTGTCGCCTTCCTTGGAGCCCAGAGCGAACGGACTGTTCTCTTCTTCTCGCCAGGAGACAAGACCAGGTTTGGGAAGATCTTTGGAGGAAACAAAGAGAATACCGTAGTTATGTTTGACCACAAGGCATCTGGACATTTCAAACCCATATGTCCCACTGCACTCTGCCCCAAAGCCAAGCGCTTCTAACTCCCACATGGAGGTATGTAGCAGAAATCGCAAAGCAGAGTGGAAGCCAAAGCATCGGGTGATATATCGAGGCCAGGCGAGGCCCAGCTCAAAACAACGGCCAGAGTCTTGGCACATCTTTGGCTGGTGTGCCCTTGCAGTGGGGACCAATTGGGCCTGGGTTACACACGCTTTATGGCCCAATGCTCGCTGCTTGAGGAATATGAGGGAGGGGAGGGGAGTGAGCCGAACAGATCTACTGCGAGCCCCATAGACAGTACTTTCTTAATCATAAGAGAAAGGAGATTGAAATGAGTCCATCAATAAGCTTTTAAGCAGGGCTTCCTGGTCGGAATGAAAAGTAATTCTTATCCAGAATTTAAGTAAACAAAGCAAAGCCAAGGCTTCTAGCCTACGTTGGCCTGCTTCCAAACAAAGGGTTGTGTATGACACACAATGAGGCACACCAAGGATTTTATAGAAGAAGGTCGCTTGCACCCTCTCTATCGAGCTGTTGAAAGCAGACATCCAAATAGGAACACCAGAGAGAAGCTGCACAGCAGATTTTGCATTGAAGATGCAATGCAGCCGGAATATGGGAGTATGATAAAAACGCAAAATAACCTGGGCGGATAGCTTGGCTGAATTTACCATAGCCTTCTGATGTGTGACCCAGGAATGCCTACAATGAAAATAAATGCCCAGGTACTTCAATGTTTCACCTGTTGAATATTACCATTGAACACCCATGAGAAAGGCTTACAGACATTAGTAACGACAACTATCTTTGATGCGGCATAATTCAAATGGAGTTTATTTAGGCTTACCATCCGTCCCAGATAATGCCGGGACAGTCCTATTTTCTGGGGTCCATCCCGGCCCCAACGTCCCATCCAGCCCTGGAAACCGGGAATATTCCAGCCGGCTGGCTGGCCGGATCTCACGGCCGGCCAGGACTGAACTGCCTCCTTGCGCAGGTGCACAATTTCAGAATCATCTTTCATGTCCAGACAATTCCGAAGAGCAGCGTGTTGTGCGCCGGCGCGAACATCATGCAAGCGCGCAATGCGGCAGTTCAGTCCCAGCCGGCTGCGAGATGAAGTTGGCCAGGACAAAGAGGAAGCGGCGGGGGGGGCGGGCGGCAGTTCCGGCCGACCCTGGCAGGGAAGAAAAACAAGTGAGTTCCGGTGGCTCATTGCTTCCCGGCTGAAAGTCCGGCCACGTTTTTTTTAAAAAACAACCTATGGTCTGCAGGTGGCCACATCACGGCCAGCAGGGAAGAGAAACAAAACCCTTTCTGGCGGCTGGCAAAGCAGAGAAAACAAAGGTTCCAAAGTGGGTGGACTGCTTGTTAGAACAAGCCCAAGATGGCGTTAGGAATATAGCCTGGTACAGCCGCAATACATCAGTGAGGCTGCTAAAGGCAAAACTGTCCCTCTAACTCTGGCCCTTCCACTTTTTAAACATTATTAGCCTCCCCTCACATGCTAGCCAAGCCAGAACTGCACACCTATAAAGGAACAGGTCAATCAAAATTCAGTGCATCACTAGTGGCATCAGCCATAAAGCCAGGGAACTGCATTTCCTCCGGGGAAACGTAACTAGAGCTGGCCTGCATCTTATGCGAGGACTATGTTCCAAAGTCAGCATGTAAAGCCAAAGTAAGTACTGAATACTCAAACTGCCTTAAATCCTACAAATATGTAGTATCTTTAAGAACTAAATTCACAGTACAAGAGACACACATATAGTACAACTGAGGAAACAGCAGCTTCTTTCTCTCATTTCAGGTTCGCTCTGGGGGATAAACAGAGAAAGTGGGAGCCTCTCTAGTATTCAGGCTGCTTGCCTCCTCTGTGCTATAAGCCACCATGCTGGTTTATAGCGATTTGGTAAAGAAAGAGACCCACTTGCTTGCACCAGTGCTAATAACATAAAGAAGGTAATGGGGGGGGGGCACGGAGGATAGGGTTTGCTCTTTTCTGCTGTTTCAATTAACTGCGGTGAGAGCCTGGAACCTATGGGCCCTACTTTATTGTGATCATTGGTGACCCTGAGCTGGCTCATCCTATGCATAAGTGTATATTGTATGTTACAAGCTTTTCCATTGTATTGTAAAATCCACATATTCTGTGTGTAACCACTTTCTAGTTACAAGTTAGAAAAAAGGACACCTACTAGCTGAATATGTTTTTACTTAGCTACATGCTTTGAACTCATCTTATTGTTTTGGCAAGAACTTAGAAGACTTATAATGAGCAGCAGCAAAGACTTTCAGTAGTTAAAAACCATTATACTAACACATTTTGGGGGTGTCATTTTGGAGAAATCATATGATTTCGGGAAAATAGTAAGCCAACAGCACGCTTTATGTGCTTATCAAGGTTTTGGGGGAAAAAAGTAGACTACGCATGCTTAGTTTTATGTAATAGGTATGTGTTCTAGATAAGGTGATGGGATAGACTTTGTTACTATGGATTATGGATACAAACAGAGCTATAAAAACTTTGTGTAGCTTTGTAACAGTGTGCACAACTTTACATCTCATCTGTGCACCAGGCATTCCTCTTAATAATAAAGAAAAGAAAGAATCTTTAAACTAGAAGCTGTGGTGTCTTCAATGTCTGATTTCTTCAGATCAGAACCCCCAGCCCCAGGGGAAGTTGTGTGTGTCCTGGTTTGGAAACGGGAAAATCTGGTAAGCCCCGGTCTAAAATGTTGTTCTCCGATGTCTCTACCATTTCCAGTTGTGTTTTGCATCTGGTTCAAAGATGAACACACAGACTCCTTTTGGCCATTTCTGTTCTGTTTTTTTCACTGCCCCTGTTAACGCCCCCCCCCCGCAGAGAAACAAAGCCACCCAAGAGCAGCTCCCCCAAAGCAGACACAAACTTCTTTAGCATGCAATGGGGGGGGGGATTGTCGCAGTTTCTCTTCTCAGCGCCCTCCCCCGTTTCCTGGCTGGCCTTTGGCCTGGGCGTCCCTCCCCACCTGGGGGCTTCGCTCCCACCCCTCTGCATTCTTTTCCACCCACTGCAGCCCTGGGACCCCCAACGAACACCCCCCCTTAGAACTCCCCTTCCCCCTCAACGGACTTTGGGATCACCAGAGTAGGCTGCTGATCTTGCACACGTGGGTGGAGGATACAAAGGAAGGGAGCCAGAGCAGGAAGTCACTTCCCCACTCATTTCCTCCTCCCCCCCCCCCATTCACCACTCTAGGAATCCAGAGTCGCTACTTTTAACCCTCAGAGTTGCAGAGAGTTGAAGTCTGACACACACACACACCCTTCCAGGCAGAGCATCTCCTCTGGCCCGGCTCCGCCTCCCCTTTCCTCCCGGATTCTAGACGGGCTTCTCCTGGGGGCTGATCTTCTCTCTCCGGCCCCGACTACTGTGCAGGATTAGTCAAAAGGGATGATTGGGAAAGTAAAGCTGATTTATTCTTAAATGAACAGACTGACATACCACAACCGTCATGACATCAAAAGACAGAAAAACTGTCCAAGCAAACGCCCCGGGTGACAGCTGCAGAGACTGCGGCTGTCCCCCCCCCCCTTGTCCTATTGTAGCTACACAAGTGCCCACATCAAACATTTGTAATGTGCATGTGAAACTTGGACAGTTTTTCTGCCTTTTCATGACATACTGTCTTTTCAGTTCATTTAAGACTAAATCAAGTTTGCTTTTGCACCATCCTTTTTGAATAACCCTATATATGGTTTCTTGTTTCTGTGGATTCTGTGATGGACTGGAAGGAACGAGTGTAGCCTGAAACCTTTTCAACATTTCAAGCACTTGTGCGGTTTCGTCCCCATATGGACTTCTTGATGTGTCTTCAGCTCTGAGCTCCGACTGAAGCTTTTTTTGTACTCCAAGCATTTATAGAGTTTCTCCCCTCCCTGCATGGATTCTCTGATGCAAGGTCAGGCTTGAATGAATTCACACTAAAGCTCAGCCTCTCGCCAATGGGCTTGCGAGTAGAGGATCCCTGAGAGCAAGCATCATTGGTCAGGAGGGAAGCGAGGGAGGAGGAAGTGCACATGTGTATCTCGTACAGACCTGCTCCCTCCACCCCACCAGTCAGTTGAGAGCCCCTCACCACTTCTCCAGCTGCCAGCCAGTGCCAGTCAACCAGGTGAGTTGGGAACACAGGAAAGGGGCGGGCGCATAGGGTGAAAGGAGGAGGAGGCCATGGCAATGGAGTGGGCTCTGCCCAGGCATCGGAACCCATGACTTGCTCCACAGCCTGGTGAAACATGGCACCTCTCTGCTGAGACATTCCTCTTGCGTAATCAGCTGGAAGTGGGCCTAAAACAGGTGATAATCTGTCCTGTACCCTGCACCTGACCACCTCCATCCGTGGCCTGTGGCCTGCCTGGCTGCTCCACGCAGCCACTCCACCCTCATCTCACACACTGTCGGTGCAATCCTGCGTAAGGATCCAGCGGGCGGCCCAGGCCACCCGGCAGATCCTGTGCTCAGCTGTGGGCAGGCTCCCGCTCAGCCGGAGGTATACTCGGGGAAGGGGATGCTCGTCCCCTTCCCCGAGTGTAAATGGCGCTGGGGCCAATCGGCCTCCTTGGCCTCCTTCGCGGGGAAAGGCGAAATCACTGGCGGAAGTAAGAGAAGGCTGTGTAAAGGCCCAGCCAAGCAGTGGGGATCAGGATACGGACAAGGCCATCCCCCACCCTCTCCCAGGCCAGCTGGGCCTATGGCCACCCTCCCTCCCCCACCAATCCACCCCACCACCCGCTGGATCCTTACCTGGGTCTGGCGGTGGCCTGGCGAGGGCTCCGTTGGCAGAGCAGGGGAGGCCGGCCTTGCGCCGGCTTTTCCTGCTCTTGAGTTATCGCGAACGTGCTTTACAGCATGTTCACGACAGCTTAAGCCCGACACACACCGCACGAGCTCTGGCGCGGAGGCGAGCAAGCGTAGGTACCTGGCCGCTCGCCTCCGCGCACTGACCTCGTCTCCACGAGTGTCTCCCAGCGAATAGTCCCTCCTGTTGTCCCGCCTTCTTAGAAAGCGCAGCGGTGATTTGCTAAGCACAAGTGCGGTCCGATACACAAGAGAAGAGAGAGAGAGGCAGGAAGGAGAGAAAACTAACAAAACAATTTGTGCCGGGAATAGAATTAATCTTGCTAACTTTTGTGAGAAGGAGAAATGGATCCAAGAGAAATTGGAGACTCAAGTGAGTTCCGATTGATTGACAACCCCTTTCATCCTGCCCTCTCATCCGATTGGTGGCTGCAGTAGCTCCGCGTACCCGCCCCCTCAAAGATGGGCAACAAACAATTTCGCTTGTGCCAGAACTCGGGAGAGCGCAGCTGCTCCGTGTTCAGCTGCTCTCTTCCGGAATGGTGACCGCACAGCTCTGTGCGCGTCTGGGACGCGCCAGAAATCGTGTGGTGTGGGTCAGCCTTTAGGGCGGCGGAACGCTCGTTCCATTTCCCGAGCTTCCGGCAGGATTGGTCTGTGAATGAGTGAGACATCAATGGGGGGCCCAGGAACTACTCCTTTCGCCAAGAACAACAGTATCCCTTTACCAGTCTACATAGTGCAGGTAGTGCTGTGACAGTATTGCAATTTTTTTAGAGAACTACCCCCAAGCAAGCAGCTCTTTAAACGAATGGAGGACCACCGCAAATACGCTCGATTACAATGGTCTGGCAGCACTGCTTTCACCCTAAGAGATGAGTGTGAACCACTGGTGTCAATTCTAGAGAAGAGGGCTGGTAGGGAAACAACCCCGATTATAGGAATCTCAATGAGCTCCTGCGCCACGGGGATGAGTCACTCCTCTCTCAGACTGTTGCAGAGGCAAATCCTACACCAGCTGATTAGCATGTGATTTGTGGCCTAAAACCACAAGAGTGACAGAGTTCTTGTATCAGAGACCTTTAGAAAGTAACGTTACGTGGCAACTTGGCAAGAAGTTTAGAGTCTAGCCTAGAATAGAAAGCGAAGTCAAGGTTTGTCTTCACCTCTCTCACAGACTCCATACAGTTTCTCTGGAATTCTGTACTAAAAATGTCAAATTCCATGTAAACCTCACCTACCCCCGCCCTTCTGCAATCAGAATTTCATTTTGCATATAGACTTGCCGCTGTAAGTCCTATTGGGCAGTACCCTTCTGTATAGCCTTTGCCCACCATTCATGCTAAACAAATACATATTTTGTACTAGCAATTTGCATACCTTGCTTTAGATGCAGAATGGATGTTGGGTTTTTTTCGCCCAGCATCTGACAAGCATGTTCTCTTGGGAGGAGGAGAGATTTGTCCATGGGCTATGGCTGGTGTAGTCAGCTTCTGGATTCTTGGGGAACAGTCTTTCCTCTTATCACTAGACTGGGGGCCACAACTATCTGAAAGTTGGGTTCTTTTTACTCCAGTGGGTAAGCTTAGCCAATAGAAAAGACCACTGACCACGACTGTAACCGAAACGCATCAAATGGTTTATTGATTTATGGGGGAGCTAGCAAGGCATTCCTGATTATGGAGCATGTAAAGAGACACACTAAAAGTGAAACTGACAAGGCTTCCAATACAATACAGAGGCACCCTTTTCCTTCTGTGGGTAGTGTATATCATTGCTATACCTTGTTTCATTCAATTTCACACCCCATTCCATTTTATGTGTGTCTTCTCCCCATATTTAGAATTTATACATTCCATATTTTGTGTTTGTGTTGCCCAACTACAGCACATGACCTGTTTGGAACACAATTTGTCCCTAATGAAGTCCCCTTTAGCTCCAACTGTTCTCAAGTTTTAAAACCGTGTCAAGTATAATTGGAATGTCTTGACGTTTTACCCACTAAGAGCATAATCCTGCTCTAAATTAGGGCGGCGGAACGAGAGTTCCGCCGCCCAGAGTAGTCGCAAACGTTCCATAAAGCACGTTTGCCACTAATTTAGAGCTGGGAAGGCCGGCGCAAGACCGGCCTTCCCAGCTCCGCCGGTCGAGCACCCCGACGGACGCCAGACCCAGGTAAGTCTGTATCCAGCAGGCGGGGGGGGGAGGATCGGCGGAGGTGGGGGAGGGACGGTGGAGCCCGGCCTCCCGGCGGATCCTTACGCAGGATTGGGCTGCCCCTGTGGTAGGCTTCTTCAGAGTAAACCACAGAACTCCTTCACTCTCTCTTGTTCCTATTCAGCTTATATGCACAGTGGCAGTTGTTCCAACTGTTTCTCATTCTCTTGCTGGTATCACTGTTTCAGTTCTTAAGACACATTCCCCAGATCACATTTTCTCTCTTCCATTTGAGTTTTGGTGTTCTTGAGCACTGGTAGTCACGTTTTGTTCACACCTTTGGTCTCTTCCTTTCTATTTATATTTTTTTGTTTGAAGATCTCAATTGCCTCCCTGTGTACTCTTGTCCGATAATCATCAATCCTGACCAGTGACTGCACTCTTTCAAATTCCACTGCATGACCTGTTTTTAATACATGTTCTGCTACTGCAGATTTTTCTACTTGTTCTAGCCTGCAATGTCTTTTGTGTTCAAAATCTCTAGTGCTAATAATTCTTTTCATCATTCCTATATATACACGTCTGCATGAACAGGGTATCCGGTATACCCCCGCCTATCCTTATCCAAGACCTTATCCTTTTCTATCCTTATCCAAGCAGGACCTGGTGGGCTTTTGTTGTGGACTTGTAAATGGGTCTGATATTAACTTTCCTTAACAATCTCCCAGTTCTATCTGTCACGCTCTGAATATATGGTAAACGGGGATAGAGCCATGGCAAAAAAGTTTTAAAATGGTATCAATAAAAATGAGGCAAACTTAAGTGCAGCTTGAAAGTAGTAGTTTAAATTTTTTTTTTTTACTATTTTATATTTTAAACTACTACTTTCGAGCTGTGTTTGCCTCGTTTTTATTGATACCATTTTAAAACTTTTTTTGCCATGGCTCTATACCCGTTTGCTCCAGTAAATTCAAATATGCTATACCTTTATGAGTTGTGTTTTTTTCCGTAGCTAACAAAAACTACATCTGGTTTTGCCTGATGTAAATTACAGCTCGATCCTCTCTAACTTTTGAGCGGCCTAACAAATGCTACGCCGCTCCAAAGTGGCACAAACGTGCCATAAAGCGAGCCATAAAGCCCTTACTCTGCCGCCCTCCAGACACGGCACCCGCCGGTGGAGGTGTGTCCTGCACCAGTTGGTGTAGGGATGGGGGGAGGGCGGGACGGGCAGCAAGGGAGGGGGCCATTGGCCAAAACGGGCTGGGAGAGGGCGGGAATATTGGTGGTGTACTCTACCAATTTCCTCTGACCTTTCCCAGCCCAGTTCAGTCTTACCCCGCCGTTGGCATACATTCGAGGAGGCTCATAGGCCCCTGGGCAGCCCTACACTCAGGGAAGAGAACGAACATCCCCTTCTCCCAAGGTGTTCTGGGCTGTGTCGCCGAGGCCCAGGAATGGGCTCAGGATACCCTTTAGGCCGGCTACATAAAGTTGCACAGGATTGCGCTGTTAGTCTCTTGCATCATGTCATTAATAACCTGCAATAATTTGTTGGAACAATTTACTTACATTGTGGAATGAGTTAAAGATTGTTAAGAAGTTGGTATGGTGCTCTGCATGGACTGGGGAGACCTGTTTGAATCCTGCTTAGCCATCAGGTTCAGTAGGGCTGCAACCTTATGCCCACTTATCTGGGAGTAAGCCCCATTGAACACAATGGGACTTTCTTCCAAGTAGACATGCATGGAGTAGACTCCTTCATGGATCATTGCCTTGTCGTGGTGAAGGGGCTTGCGTAACTCAATGAAGCCATGAGCTATGCCGTGCAGGGACACCCAAGACGGACAGGTCGTAGCAGAGAGTTCTGACTAAAAGTGATCCACTGGAGAAGGAAATGGCAACCCACTCCAGTAACCTTGCCAAGAAAATCCCATGAACAGTACCAAAAGGCTAAAAGATATGACGCCGGAAGATGAGCCCCTCAGGTCGGAAGGTGTCCAATATGCTACTGAGGAAGAGCGGAGGACTATTCCAAGTAGACCCAGAAAGAGTGAAGCGGCTGGGCCAAAGCCGAAAGGACGTCCAGCTGTGGATGTGTCTGAGGTTGAAAGGAAAATCCAATGCTGCAAGGAGCAATACTGCTTAGGAACATGGAATGTGAGGTCTATGAATCAAGGCAAGCTGGATGTGGTCAAAAATGAGATGATAAGATTGAACATTGACATCTTGGGAATCAGCGAACTAAAATGGACGGGCATGGGCGAATTTAAGTCAGGTGACCATCATATCTACTACTGTGGGCATGAATCCCTTAGAAGAAATGGAGTAGCCCTCATAGTCAATAAAAGAATGGGAAAGGCAGTACTGGGGTGCAACCTCAAAAACGACAGAATGATTTCAGTTCGAATCCAAGGCAAACCATTCAACATTACAGTAATCCAAGTGTATGCCCCAACCACTGATGCCGAAGAAGATGAAGTTGACCGGTTCTATGAAGACCTACAACACCTTCTAGAACTAGCACCCAAAAAAGATGTCCTTTACATAATAGGAGACTGGAATGCTAAAGTAGGAAATCAAGAAATAAACGGAACAACAGGCAAGTTTGGCCTTGGAGCGCAAAATGAAGCAGGGCAAAGGCTAACGGAGTTCTGTCAAGAGAACACGCTGGTCATAGCAAACACTCTTTTCCAACAACACAAGAGGCGACTCTACACATGGACATCACCAGATGGTCAATACCGAAACCAGATAGATTATGTGCTTTGCAGCCAAAGATGGAGAAGCTCTATACAATCAGTAAAAACAAGACCTGGAGCTGACTGTGGCTCAGATCATGAGCTTCTTATTGCAAAATTCAGACTTAAACTGAAGAATGTAGGGAACACCACTAGACCAGTCAGATATGACCTAAACCATATCCCTTATGAGTATACAGTGGAGGTGAAGAATAGATTTAGGGCATTAGACCTGGTAGACAGAGTGCCTGAAGAACTATGGATGGAAGTTCGTAACATTGTACAGGAGGCAGCAACTAAAACCATCCCAAAGAAAAAGAAATGCAAGAAAGCAAAGTGGCTGTCAGATGAGGCTTTACAAATAGCTGTGGAAAGAAGGAATGCAAAAAGCAAGGGTGAAAGGGAAAGATATAAACAACTGAATGCAGAGTTCCAGAGAATAGCAAGGAGAGATAAGAAGGCCTTCTTAAATGAACAATGCAAGGAAATCGAGGAAAACAACAGAATGGGGAGGACTAGAGATCTCTTCAAGAAAATTGGAGATATCAAGGGAACGTTTTGTGCAAAGATGGGCATGATAAAGGACAAAAAAGGCAAGGACCTAACAGAAGCAGAAGAGATTAAGAAGAGATGGCAAGAATACACAGAAGAACTATACAAGAAAGATCTTAATGTTCCTGATGACCACGCTGGTGTGGTCACTGACCCAGAGCCGGACATCCTAGAGAGTGAAGTCAAGTGGGCCTTAGGTAGCATTACTAACAACAAAGCTAGTGGAGATGATAATATCCCAGCTGAGCTACTTAAAATCCTAAATGATGATGCTGTGAAAGTGCTGCACTCAATATGCCAACAAATTTGGAAAACTCAGCAGTGGCCAAAGGATTGGAAAAGGTCAGTTTACGTTCCAATTCCAAAGAAGGGCAGTGCCAAAGAGTGTTCAAACTACCGTACAATTGCACTCATTTCGCATGCTAGCAAGGTTATGCTCAAAATCCTACAAGCTAGGCTTCAGCAGTACGTGGACCGAGAACTACCGGACGTACAAGCTGGGTTTCGAAGAGGCAGAGGAACTAGAGATCAAATTGCCAACATGCGCTGGATCATGGAGAAAGCACGAGAGTTCCAAAAAAACACCTACTTCTGCTTCATTGACTACGCAAAAGCCTTTGATTGTGTGGATCACAACAAACTGTGGCAAATTCTTAAAGAGATGGGGGTACCAGACCACCTTACCTGTCTCCTGAGAAACCTGTATGCGGGTCAAGAAGCAACAGTTCGAACCGGCCATGGAACAACTGATTGGTTCAAAATTGGGAAGGGAGTACGGCAAGGCTGTATATTGTCACCCTGCTTATTTAACTTATATGCAGAGTACATTATGAGAAATGCAGGGCTGAATGAATCGCAAGCCGGAATCAAGATTGCCGGGAGAAATATCAACAACCTCAGATATGCAGACGATACCACCCTAATGGCAGAAAGTGAAGAAGAACTAAAGAGCCTCTTGATGAGAGTGAAAGAGGAGAGTGCAAAAGTTGGCTTGAAACTCAACATTAATAAAACTAAGATCATGGCATCGGGTCCCATCAATTCCTGGCAAATAGAAGGGGCAGAAATGGAAGCAGTAACAGATTTTACTTTTCTGGGTTCCAAGATCACTGCAGACGGAGACAGCAGCCATGAAATTAAAAGACGCTTACTCCTTGGAAGGAAAGCTATGGCAAACTTAGACAGCATAATAAAAAGCAGAGATATCACCATGCCAACAAAAGTTCGTATAGTCAGGGCGATGGTGTTCCCAGTAGCAATGTATGGTTGCGAGAGTTGGACCATAAGGAAGGCTGAGCGCCGAAGAATAGATGCTTTTGAACTGTGGTGCTGGAGAAGACTCCTGAGAGTCCCTTGGACTGCTAGGAGATCAAATCAGTCAATTCTAAATGAAATCAAGCCTGACTGTTCCCTGGAAGGACAGGTACTAAGGCTGAAACTCAAATATTTTGGCCACCTAATGCGAAGAGAGGACTCTCTGGAGAAGACTCTGATGCTGGGAAAAATTGAAGGCAAAAGGAGAAGGGGAAGGCCAAGGATGAGATGGTTAGACAGCATCACCGATGCAACAAACATGAAAATGAGCGAACTCAGGAAGATAGTGGAGGACAGGAAGGCCTGGCGGGATATGGTTTATGGGATCACGAAGGGTCGGACACGACTTAACGACTGAACAAGACATGCATAGCATTGGGCTGTAAGTAGCCTTGGGCAAGTCATTTACCTCCAATCTAACCTGCTTCCTAGGCTGGCTGAGAGGATAACAGGAGATAAGCCCATGTATCTTGCTCTCTAAACTCTCTGGGGGAAGGATGTAATACAAATACAATAAAGAAACAGGACTGGACCGAGCCACAGTTGTGTGCCTTATTGCCTTTTTCAGAAGACAGTGTTTCAATATACTGTAGCACTATTGATTTAGCAGCACTTTTGCAAGATTTAGATCCTCTTTCTTCTGTCGCTTTCAGGATGGAGATTAGAGTTCAGTTCACCCCAGGGACACTGGAGTATCGAAGGAATGGAAAGCCCAGTGGAATCTTGCAAGGCCACCAACATGATTGTCACTACTGTGGAGAAAAAAGAATGCATTTGGGCTTGTTCTTAGTAGGCCTGTAACATTTATTGCTAGTCTCCCAATATTGGGTAATATCAGCCCCTGTCTCCTCAATAGCAAACAGCTGTTGCCCTGTAGCATGATCACCATCACACCGTCAGATCAAAAGTTCCTTGTGGTTTTCCTTTGGTTTCCTTTCGCTCATGTCACGTACTTTACAAAACATACTTCTGAGAGTCTTTGCATGCAAGATTGTGGTTGGCTGTTTTTTTTATAATAACAAACAAAATTTTCAGATAGAAGCCACTGCTAAAAACTCAGAGCATCTCAGACTTCATTGGATCAGTTACGGTGTGTCTTTTTTTGCAAGTACAACACTGAAAGGGGATATGACCAAGCAGTTTTGTGAAAACTCCACCACCATCTTTGGTCTTGGTCACCAAGATAATTCTGAAGCCTTCACAGAGGCTATGGTGGAGTTCTAGAGCAATGACTTCCATTCGATATCTAATCCAGGTGCCTCCTCCCCACAAAACAAGCATCACCCCCCCCCCAAAAAAAGAAACTTCGTCAACATGACTGGAAATTAAGCCCATAATAGTCATAGGACCTGGCCCTGTGACCTTATGGGACTGCTTCAAACTGTGAAGTAGCAACACCCCATCTAAATGTGAGTGTTTGATTATCTCTCAAGAATGACACAAAATAGTTTTATCATTTACACTTACAGAGCAAATATTAAACCCTTAGCAATGTTGCAATGATTTTTTTTTGCTACACTGGCAAGTTTGATTACTGTGGATAATGGATTGACATTAGAAGCATCATGAATTCTCTCTCTCTCTCTCTCTCTCTCTCTCTCTCTCTCTCTCTCTCTCTCTCTCTCTGTGTGTGTGTGTGTGTGTGTGTGTGTGTGTGTGTGTGTGTGTGTGTGTGTGTGTGTGTGTGTGTGTGTGTGTTACTAAAA
Organism: Plestiodon gilberti rubricaudatus; assembly: GCA_026170595.1. Classification (NCBI taxonomy): domain Eukaryota; kingdom Metazoa; phylum Chordata; class Lepidosauria; order Squamata; family Scincidae; genus Plestiodon; species Plestiodon gilberti. Next base: position 251,010,250 of record JANXHW010000002.1, read on the forward strand.
TGACAACCACCACACGACCCATTCAGCATCACGACTGCAGTGCACAAGTCCTTCCCTCCATGCTGCAGTCGTGACAAAATGTTCCCCACACCCTAAGCTGCTATCAGCCCCGGGATGCTATTTACACACCCGTGGTAGCTTCCCTCTCAAAGCTGCAATTCTAATGTACAACAAAACAAAACAAAAAGACAAAAGGATCAAATCAAATGACCAAACATCACATCAGTTTTGATCCTGTGTGTGTTACCATTAATTCAAGGTAGTTTGAATGGTTTTTTTGATTGCAAATTTATTTTAGAATGAATTTAATGCATATTTGATAAATAATGGAAGTTAAGTTGTTGCATTCACATCAGAAGCATGCCGTATTTAAATGAAAACGAAAGGAAGATGATGTATTCTCCCTTTCCATGAAGTCAAAGGCAACAAAGCAGGGTGATTATGGGAGACAGCGGTTGCAAAAGGCACCACATCACACGTAGCATGACAAAGCTCTTTTTCCACTGCTTCCCTCCTCATAGTCTCTGTTGAAATGAGAACACAATGCCTGCTGCCTTGTTTCTTTGTTTCCCTACCACCACAGTGTGCCCTTTCTGGAACAGGTACTGGATCACAATCGCATCAGAATGATTAGGACAACTTCCAGAATGGAGTCTGTCCTGGATGCTCCCCTCAGTCCTCTCAAAGGTTATCCAGTACTTACAACATGTAGCAGTAACTCTCAGTGCTTACTACCCAGTGCCAATACTCCTTTTTAAATAATATATCCTTATGTAGGTTCTGAGGTTTTCACGACCAGCAAGTATCACTGAATTAATAAAAGGAAGCATTTTCCAGGATGACGAGATGAACTGGGATGGAAGGCAAGGAGCCAGGATGTGTGCTCAGTGCGAGTGCCCACATCCACAATTGCGTGTGGCCATTTTGGGATCCAAACCAGTTTGTCCAAATCATCCCCAAATCAAGATTAAACCTGGCAAAGGCAGAAATAAATCTTCCAACTGTTAACAACTTGTGCTAAGAAGAATTAGAGCAGACAGCAAGTTGCTGTACCTTTGATAATGCTCCTCATGGCTTAAGAGCGAAACGTTAGGACAACCCCTTGTTCTTTTGTTAACTGAATAAAACGACCAGAATAACCTGGAAAATACTTCCTTTTATCAATTCAATATCCTTAAATGTTGTTGGCCAAAAGGCATCTTTTAATTGATTTTACTTATTGTTTTTATCAAATGTTATTAATTGTTTTTACTGTTTTAAAGGTGATGTTTTTATATGGTATTTTTTGTATTTTTGTTGTGAGCCGCCTTGGGTCCCTTCGGGGAGAAAGGGGAGAAAGGCGGGATATAAATATTGTAAATAAATAAATAAATAAATAAATCTTCATTTATTCTGTTCTTGCCAAGTTCGAAGCATAATTGAGCACACAGTATTTCATCATCCATGGTAACAGGGAGATAAGCTGAAGTTGCATGGGGATGATTTGGACGAACTGGTTTGGATCCCAAACTGGCCACACGCAATTGTGGATGTGGGCACTCGCACTGGGCAAAACTCCCCCGCGAGATGCAGTGCAGCCGCTGCATCACCATGCCGGGATTTAGTTAGGATTGGGCTCTCTGTCACAAAACGTATAAACAATACATATCAAAATAAAACCATGTAAAAATAAAAAAAATAAAAGAATGAAGCCAAATAGTGAAACAGGATTAAGAAATCTCGACAGCAAACAGAAAGATAACCACATCCAGGAGGGGACCCCCAAAGACACCCCCAAGGTCATCACTAATTGTCAGACAGAGAGGAAAGTGGTACCCAAGGGAGCCTCAAGGAAGAGCATCAGGGCCGTCACAGAAGAGGCTGCCTGCTCCTCCTCAGAGCCTCCTGCCTGCCTCACTTCAGAAAGCAATGGTACCTGGAGCAGGGCCTTGGGTAGAGAATGAAGCATGTGAAGAGGGACACGTGGGCAAAAGGTGGTCCTTAAGATAGCCCGGTGCCAAGTTGTTTAGAATAGGGGTTCTCAACCTTTGCAGACCCGGGCACCCCCATCACGGTCCAATTTTCTGACGTACCCCTGCTAATTAACTGGATTAATCAATTAATTAATTAGGTAATCGTTAAATAAAAAAGTACTAAAACAATTTTAAATGTTAAAAATGTCTTATTTAACTCTGTGTGTGTGTGTGTGTGTGAGTGTGTGAGTGTGTGTGTGTGTGTGAGACAGACAGACAGACAGACAGACATGCAAGGATCTCTTTTCTTTCTCCAAGTCACACTTCCCAAAATCAGCTCCTCCCTCCCCCATCCCACCAAAGTACATTTTCCAAAGTACAAAAATAAGCCCAAAACCAAAATCAGAGAGACAGAAGGGCTCTGAAAATAATTACAATTTTAAATCCATGTTAATTAACACTAAATTAGCTGCTGATGGGGCAGATAAGGGGCAGGGATTGGAGTACCCCCAGCAAGAGGTCCGCGTACCCCTAGGGGTACCCGTACCACAGGTTGAGAACCTCTGGTTTAGAACTTCCAAGGTAAGAGGGTTTAACTTTAAAGGTAAGTACGTGGGGAAGAGGAATTCTATGATCGACTGATTTTATAAGAATACAGTAGTACAACAAAGCACTTTCTGTTTATTAAAAAGATTGAACTGGGAAGGGAAACTCAAGGTATTGCTCACATTGTTTTGTGGTTGATGTGGCTTTCCCTGTCTGTGAAGCAAGCTTTTCTGTGAAGCGCTGGCTGTGAATGAAGCGGATGTTGTCATGCTAGCCAGGCGACGCTGTCTCTGACAGATTTGCGGGCTCATGCGTGCATCCATTGGTTGAGCAACACGCATATTGTCTTCCTGTGATGTGATCACAGGCTATTTATGTGCGAGTACAAAGCACAGGTCCATTGCACTCGCTTCGCAGTTATGGAGCTGGTTCTATCGGGAAAGGATCTAAGATCAATGAGAAGATTGGTTCCAAGATTCCAAGCAGGATCGTGTGTGAACTTCAGAACAGGTGAGGAGTTCGGTTGGGACGATTTATGGAGCAATCTCCTAGTTTTCTGATTCAAGCAAAGGGAGAATTAAACTATTCCATCAGCATATTGCATTACTAAAACTTTCTGAGAACGCCTTGAAGTCATGGGGTTTCTTTGCTGAATCGCTGACAAAGAGGAAAAAAAATAGATGGGTGGGACATGCTGTTTCTGGGCATCTATTTCCATCACTTCTACAGCTTCATTGCTGCAGAATATTTTAAATCATCTCTTTTGGCATCCCTCATTTGAAACCAAAGGATTTGTACGTGTTAGAAAGAAACGGGAAACTGCCTGATTTTGAATTCAGAGTTGGGATCTGAAAGCCATTTTTTTCATTCAGTTTATTGTGAAGTCTTAAATCTAAAAAGCAGCTCCCAGAAAGTGAATACTGTAACACCATGATCTTATTTCAAGAATGTGAGATCTGGAAGATATTTATTTGCTGAGAAAAAAGAACTCTTAGATCACAGTCTAGCCAAGGGAGCATTTTCGTTCATTGATAGGAATGGGAAAAACGTATATGTGATTAGCCGCCTTGGGCATTTGCTTCTGGCATAGGAAAAGGCGGGATATAAAATTTTTAAATAAAAAATAAAATAAATAAATTAGTTCTTCCACTGAAATAAATGAATATAAAAATTGCTGAACTTTGCTGAATTGTGCCCTTAGTCCATAGAACATTATTTTATTGTATATTACAATGCAATTTGTATTTTGGACTTTCTATTGTCAGAACATAATAATTTGGGTTTGTTTAGTTGTAGGGTCTTAATTTTCCCTAGCCTAGAAAACTTTGGATTTACAGCAAGTAGTCAGTTTAAAACATTTGGAGGCAGAGATGGATTGAATGTGGTCTGACGAATGGAAGTAAAATCCAGATAAGACAAAGTTGCTGATGGCCAGTAGCACTGCTGAACTTGGACTGGGAATTCAGCCTGTTCTTTGTGGGATGACAATACCTCTGAAAGAGCAGGTGCATTGTTTGCGGGGGATTCCCTGGATCTGGCACTGCTCCTAGCAAGGCATGTGGCTGCCGTGGCCAGGAGTGCCTTTGCACATCTCCATCTGGTATGCTAGCTATGACTCTTCCTGGAAAAAAATATATCTGGCACAGTTATCCACGTTTTTGGTCATTTCTCAGATGGACTACTGCAACACACTCTATGTGGGGCTACCCTTGAAGAGTATCCAGAAAATGCAACTGGGGCAAAATGGTGTGGCCAGATTGTTTATGGGGGCCAAGTAGGGGGAGCACATAGCAAGGTCCTATTGCTATCACACTTGCCCCTAAACACGTATGTGCATGTTTATATGTGCCCTAGAACATGTGTGTGTATAACAGGTTCTTAACCCCATAAGCATAGCACACTGCCCAAGATTGGCATTTGAAAGAGCTAAATAGCCATAGCAGTTTCAGAAAACAAGAGACATTGGGGGGGTCATAGTCATATATTTATTAAATTCTTAAGCATTATTGAATTCTTAAAATGGGTTAAACTATTGTTTTTCCCTATCCTTGGGGGGGGGGGCTGAACGTGACGTGTACTCTTAATTTTGCGCAGGTTCGTCACACATAAAATGTGGGCCATTTGTACACATGAAAATAATAGAACATTTTGAACAGAACACTGAAGGACAATGAGGTCTGAGTCCCCAATCCTTACAGGCTCATTTGGCTCTCAACCTTGTATTACAGAAATATAGTTCATTGTCTAAATTCTTCCAGATCCACTGATGGACCCCGTACTAAAGAAGAGTCATGCCAAGCTGCTCTACATCTGGGTCTTTGGGCTCACTCTGCTGGCTCTCCATCCTGTTTCTTTGAAGGCCTGTAAAGATCAACCAAGCAGTGAGTACACAATTACGCTTTCAGAAGAACCACCATTAGGCACTACCACAGACTTTTTCTGGAGAGGGGAATGAAGCCCACAAACAATGCCAGGTTCTCATCATCCCAGTTAGCCCTACTCCTCTTTTCTGACCAAAGCCACTAGAACAATGTCCCTTTCCAGAGAACCCACGACTTCTAGTACAGTCCCTTGCCTCCCCACCCATCCTATTCTATATACCGTAATTATTACTCTCCCACTATTGCCCTTGAAAACCCACCATCCCTTGCACTTGGGGAAAATCCACATCATGTGGATTTTCTACATAACTACTATCTCCATCGATCATTCTTCTGTGTTTCCATCCCTGTAGATCAGGGGTTTTTAACTGCTCCCCCACTGTATACTGCTGTCACTGCCGGGATCGCTCCGCGTGCCACCAGAAATACAGCACCATGTACTTTCAGGTTTCAGATGCCACAGAACTCAGTAAAAGGCCAGTAAGAGGGTCAGGGAGGGCGGAAGAGCCTTTCTCAGTGTGCAAAACATGCGTGCTTCACCTCTGCTCGCCCGCTGAGCCTCTTGCCGGCGCGGCTGAAGCACCACTGGTGGTACACGTACCACCGGGTTGAGAACCCCTGCTGTAGATAATATGTATGCAAATGCACATCTGGAAGTGCCTACACAAGGCAGTGCTGCTCTCTGCCCCCCTTACACTCTCTGGGTGCATCTTTTGATGCAGATGGGGGTGCACATATGCGACCAACTAAAGCACAATTAGTTCTAAACAAACATGCATGTTATTGCATTTACAGCCATTTACATGTGAGTTTCCCACAAGTTCCTATATGGAAAGCACTTTCATGTGGGAAGACCATAACTTGCAAAACCTGTCTTAGCTGCCCACCTCCTATTCTGAAATATGCCACACAGACCACCCCCAATCCTTCTCCAGCAGGCAGTTGAATGCTCTGGACCAGTTCCAATTCAAACAGTAGAGTTCCTAGTTATTGAACTACTGTACTTTCTTGATGAACCAATTGCCACTTTTTATGTTTAGGGGTTCAGTCCAGGATCATGGCAACCAAGACATTTTGGGCTTGGATTAAGTTCTAGTTCATTGGGGGGGGGGAAACTATCTAACACTACAGTGCATAAGTCCCACTATGTTTGATGAGGTCTCCTGCCAGATAAGTGTGTATAGGATTGCAGCCTGAACTTGTTTTGGGGTTTGGGTTCAGGTTTGGTTTCCCAAGAACCCTTTCAGACCCTCTTTTTCTTCCCTTTCCCATTAGTCTTCCCATAGTTAGTCTTCCCATATCCAAAGGGGGACAGAGTGCTTATACCTTTAAAGGTATTAACCATTGTTTAGAAGAGGGAAGTTGGGCAGGTGCAGCTTGTTGCACCCTTCCATGATGTTTGTTGGCACCTGCCCAACTTCCCTCTTCTAAACAATGGTTGAAGTCTTTAAAGGTATAAGCACCTGGCCTGTCCCTTTTGGATATGGGAAGGCTAATTCCGAATAACCCCCAGTAGTTATAAATCCCAGCTGAATTTCCTGTGCAAATCATGTATACATCTACTGTCTAAAACAGAACCTTGTGTACCTGCTATGCTAACAGCATGAAATGAAAACTCATGTCTCCCTTGTGTTCTCCAGGCGCTGAGCCAGGGGTCTGCTTTAACAGCTCAAGAATATCTGTGCAAGAAGGAGGCTCGATCAATGTGTCAGTGCCATTGAAGAATGAGCACTACAAGGTTCGAGATCTCTGCATTTGGAATGGCTCTGCTTCAGAGTGGGAGAGCGTTTGCCATTTTGATAGAAGCAGTGGAATCTGCCGACTACTTAAGAGTTATTTCAAAGAGGACATCATCCTAAAGGGAAAAACCTTGATGCTGCGTAATGTGAGCAGAGAGGCAACCGGGATCTACAAAGTTCTGGATCTGTCTGGAAAATGTGTGGCCTGGATATACCTCACTGTGGAGGAGGGTAAGTTTGGACATACTGTACTGTACTTACATCTGTTCTAAGAAGTGGGACTGTGATCATTCCCAGAGGACTCGGGAAGGCAGGATTAGATCAATAGTCCATCTTGTGACAAGCTTTTCTTACACTAAAATAATAAATCACATTTTAATGTTGATGAGGTGAGACTGAAGATAGAAATGAAGGATGTGCATTGGGGGGAAGGTGTCCTTTGTGCGTGTGATGTGGGAAGATATCGGCTCTTTTCTGGAATGTCACCTCACAGTCTGAGGAGAATCTCCAACCTGCTTGAAGAGCAACAAACATCAGTCCAGTCTTCTTATGATGATGGTTATTAGCCCCCCCCCCCAGGTGTCCCCCTTCACCTCCAACGAGTTATCAGCCTCATCAGTTCAGCAAGAGGAAAGGAAGGACTCAGTTTGACCAGAATGAAACATTTTCTATTCTTCAAAAGTGATAGGAGTTTTGTTCCTTCAGTTGTTCTTTAGAAGGGAAGCTGTTGTTCTACCAGCTGAAAGGAAAGAAGTTAGGCCACCATAGATATCGAAAGGCTGCTTTTATCAATCTCATAGTCTCAATGGAGAAAAAGAGATACCTATTGCATGCACTATGAGCTTTGTTTCTCCATGACAATAATGCTCAAAACTTTCTGCCTAAACCTGTCCATCCTCCAGCATATTGACTTAAGGGCCAAAACTACATGACTTTCAGGGCCCAATCCTATCCCCACCAGTGCTGATGCAGCCGCGCCAAAAAGACGCATGCTGCATCCTTTGGTGGGGACAGCCTGCAGGAGGTAAGTGAAAATATTTGGACTTGCCACCTGGTAGGCTGCCCGTTCGGCAATGGGTCTCCTCAGACATACGGCAGACATTTTGATGGTATACATTGGCGTCGCTACCGTGAAGCGACGGTAGCAGGCCGCTATGGGATGACGCGCACGCGCGCACGCGTGTGACGTGTCACCTGTCCTGCGCGCGTCGCCCCCGAAGACGTCCCCGGAGCCGGCTCCGGAGACGTCTTCCCCGGCCGACGCGCCAGGGCCTTCTGAGGAAGGCCCGCTGTGCGAACGTTATTTATAACATTTTTTGCACATGCGCAGACCGTCCCTGAGGGAAAAGGGCTGCCCTTTTCCCTAGGAACGGTCTGCACATGCGCTAAAAAACATTATAAATAACGTTCGTGCAGTGGGCCTTCCTCAGAAGGCCCCGGACAGCTGACCGGGGAAGATGTCCCCGAACCGGCTGCAACAATTAAGGGGGAGTGCACCCGAAGTGCACTCCTCCCCAAAATCGCGGCGCGGCCTATGGCCGCACCGAAGATTTGTAAGAGGGGGGTGTAGGGGGAGGCGTCACTTGGGTGACGCGCGCGCCCCACTATGGTTGGTTAGGATTACGCTGCCAATCTAGGCCCTCACAACGGGTGACCGCTAAAGCTCAGCACAACCCACCATGTTGTATGCCAAGTGCTTTACAAACTATTTTTGCCATTCCGAGGAGGCAGCAAAAGAGCAGGTTTATTGAGAGCATAATTTTGGGCAGGCTGGACTTGGCTCAGAGGGTCACGTGGGAGTCAGGTCTGGTCTGACTTAAACCTACATGGCGAAGTTTAGAAAAGATCGCACATGGAGACCGTTACTGAAGCTACAGTTTAAGTGTAATAGTTATTATTGTAAACTGACCGGCTTTGCTTCTACTTTTAGGCTCAAGCCATACAAATCACGGCGTCTCCTTGACAGACTTCATGTTCGCCCCGATGCTGCTTCTGCTACTTGTTGCTTTTTGTATCTCGTAGAAACACATCTGTTGCAGAACAAACCACGCGCGCCGTGGCAAGAAACCGCTTCTGGGAGCGGCGCCGGCGAGATTGCTCCACACTCCATGGTGGCCCTAGCAACGGGGAGAGCTGGGACCAGGCCTCCTAGCGGGGTGCTGGAAGCTGGGCGGGGTTAAGGCAAGCTGGGTGGGTATAACAGTGGGGTACCACTTGCGGGAAGGTAAACAGCGCTCCGTGTTCCAGCCGCATGCTACGCGCTGCGGCAAGGAGAGTCATGCCGGCCACATGACCACGGAGGCGTCTTCGGACAACGCTGGTTCTTCGGCTTTGAAATGGAGATGAGCACCACACCCTAGAGTCGGACATGACTGGACTTAATTGTCAGGGGATACCTTTACCTTTTACTTGTGAGGACAGACTTTATTACTCAAACGATAAGATTCATTTGGTTATAGATGGCGGTTGGAATCCTTAATATATCTTAATATCTAGATGGTCCTTTGTAGTTGTTGTTGTATCCACTTATTTTGACTGCCTTAGATATTCTTTTATGTGTTGGATTAGTCTCTGTTTTATGATATTGTTTGCTTGCTTGTTGTTTATATTTTATGTATGTTTGTCTTTATGCCAATAAAGGTTTCATTCATTCATTTTTTCACTCAAACGATACAAATGCCATATTCACAGATCCCTATAACACTGACCTACCCCGCTATGGGGGTGGGGGGTGGGGACCACTGAGATGACAGCATCAGAAAGCAAGACAGACGTGTATATGTCTCTATGCTGAAGGACTCGGAAAATGACCATCTCATAGCGCAGCAGCAGAGTGGCACATAAGTGGAAATCTTGGCCCCAGCCCCCAGTAAACCATCTGGGGGAAAAGATAACATTCCTCTGGGTGAAAGACCATAGCTATGTGACTGACTGGAATGAGTGAACTCTGCTCTCATAATTGCATGGAAGGGCTTTGCAGTGGCTGGTTGCCATGGAGGAAGCAGCAGTCTTTCGGCCTGTGTGAACCTTGGAAATCTTCTTCTTAATAAGAACATCAGAAGAGCCCTGCTGGATCAGGCCAAAAGCCCATCTAGTCCAGCTTCCTGTATCACACAGTGGCCCCACCAGATGCCTCAGGGAGCACACAAGACAACAAGATAACCTGTTTCCCGTTAACACTCCCTTGCACCTGGCACAGAGAAAACCCACTTCTAAAACCAGGATGATTGTTTATGGCTTGTAACCTGTGATGGTCTTTTCCTCCATGAATCTGTCCAAACCCCTTTTAAAAGCATCTAGGCCAGATGCCATCACCACATCCTGTGGCAAGGAGTTCCACAGATGAATTAAATTCTTCTTTAGAATTATTATTTATGTATTTAATGTTTCACTTCTGTTTTGCCTTTCAGCCAAAGCCACTCACAGCCCAATCCTACCCAAATCCCCACCCCACCCCCGTACATGCTGCATCCTGTGGGGGAGGGTGGTCCCGGAAGCCTCCTCCGGGTAAGGGAACATTTGTTCCCTTGCCTGGGACTAAGACTTCCCTGCCCTGCTGGGTCTACTCAGATGTGTGCCATGTGGGCCCAGGAAGTCCACCCAGGAAGGTGGAACGAGACTGGGAAGAGAATAGGATATTGGCAGCACTGCTGTAGTCAATACCATCCTGTTCGCGGCCTTGACTCGCCCCCCTCCCCACCCCACCAAGGTGTGGTGTGGCATGGAATTTTCCAAAGAAACGAACTATTGGGGGCATCTTGGGGACATTTTTCCGGGTTGCACCCTAACCCGGAAAAATCCCCTTTAGCAGCTGTCCCTTATCAGCTGCTGATCGCAAGGGGTACGTGGACCACAGGTTGGGAACGCCTGGCCTAGAGTGCTTTTGAACAACTTTGAGCAGGGCACCAGCTACAGCCCATCCTGGAGAAGGCAGAACTGGCCACTGTCACATATGCACTGGTCACCTCCAGCTTGGATTACTACAACATGTTCTATCACATACTGCAGCAGAAACTGCAATGAAAAATTAAGAGGTGATAATGTTACCAAATATTGAATGTTGTTATTATGCAAATTGCTTACTTTAGCAGAATGGATCAATAGTCCAGATAAAGTAAGTGTGCAAGTAGGACAATCCAACCGATTTGTCCAACCAAATTTCAAACATTCCTATGGTAATTAGAGACTAACGGCGCAATCCACACTAAGTATACGCTGGCGGATCATGCGGCTCTGCTGGCGCTGGGTGTCATAAATGTGCCATAAGGCATGTTTTCAACACCCGGCGAGTAAGTGGTGCCGGCGGAGAGGCTGGCACCGCTCACTCAGTTTGGGGCCGCAGCCAGCACCAGCGGATGCAGGTAAGTCCTGCACAGGGCAGGGCAGGGACGTGGGGAGGACCGACCAGGGTGGCACGGGAGGAAGTGATTGGCCCACTGGGCCAGGGATGGGGGGAGGGATTATTGGTGGCAGCTCCAACAAATCCTATCCCCCGTCCTGGCCTTACATGGGCTCCCGAGATTTGTGCTGAGCATTTCGGTGGCACACATCCGAGGAGGCCCATAGGGGAAAGGGTTGAACTCTGCTGGCACTGGCCCAATCCTGCCTAGGATCCAGTGTGCTTTTGACACTGCGGCAGCCCTAGACAGGATTGGGCTGCCCCATCTCAAGGAAGATCTCAGTATTTCATAAGTAAGTTTAGCTTCTACGGTTGTGGGATAAACAGAAAGTAGAGTCCAGTTACATCTCTTGTTGCTCCAAATATTTATGGAACTGATTTAAAACCTAGTGGCCATCTTGGCATTTTTTTGTTTATTTATGGAAAGAAATACATTTATGTAGATGCAGTTGTTTGTTCGATTTCTTCCCATACTTCTGTCAAGGTGGAGCTCATAGCATGCTGCATAACCAAAACTTAGACTATATTGCAAGGCTGATGGGTGGCCCCAAACTCTTCTTATTTGAGTACTTACGATGTAAGGAATCCATTGAAAAAATACAAGATGAGCAATGACCGCTGAGAAAAATGAACATTTGAAATTATAATCATAGACAACAGTAAACATCTAGTGTCTAAATTTTACAAACTCGTGTTAGGTTCCACTATGGAATTTGTTAAAAAGTATACGATACAAGGGGCTCAAGATGTCAGTCAAAAGATCTGTTTCAATATGTGGGAATAGATATAAGAAAAAGGGAAACATTTCTCAATTTTGCAGTTGTATTCCTAATTGATGCAGTGCACATGTATTTTGTATTTAGGTACCCATATTTAAGTACAAAATGCCTAGTGTCCCTCAATTGCAAAAATAATTATTTCTCAGATGGACTTCTAAGCCTAGAGGTTTGCTATTCATTTGTTTTGAAGGAAAAAAAATGCCCACTCAAAGGGGGAAAGTCCTCTGACTTTCCATGGTTTATTTCAGGCGATGACATCAACATTTGGACTCAGATGACACTTAACATGTCACGTTTCATCACCTCACATTTGCAACATAGGAAATGACCAATGAAACAACATTCACTAAATAGTCTCTTACCCCTGAGAAAAAGGAGGTTACTCAGTGCATGTGAGAGGGAGATGAAATGACTGAGAAACCTTCAGAGGTATGGAAGAAAAATGGGGGGGGGGGGTGTTTCGAGACTCACCTGCAAGAAAGTAGCACAGCCTGCAGTGAGGAACATGTCAACTCAAAATTATCTTCTTTGCACAATTAAAAGCCCCAAGCATTTGATGACTCTTACCGAGCAAAAATCCTATAAAGGATTAAAAATTGCAGTCCACGAGACATGATGGGATTATCTTTTCTTCTTCCAGGATGTGTGTTTGGGGGGTAAGAGTTCACTTCCAGGCCTGAACCAAAGTTATCTGGAGGGAAACATGGCCTGTAACAGTTCAGTTCATTTGGAGCATAAGTTCTGGAAAACAGTTCATTTTGCACACTAATATTCCTTGATGTTGGCATAGGAAATATCATGTTGCTTGATATCAGAGTCCAGAATGAAGAATGAAACAAGGGGGGGGGGGGGGAAACCCAGTCGTAACAACATGATCAGACAGAATGTTTGCAGTTCCAATTTTTTCCTGCAGGTGGTGTGACTTTGCCATCCTACCTCATTTCAATTCCAGCGTTTGCAATTATAGTATATATTTTCTGTGTCAACTTTTACTTTTTTTCCTGTATTACTTGCTGTTATCTATATGGATCTACAGCTGAACCCAAGCCTCACCATTGCATTTCTGACTACTGCGTAGCTGCAGGCACAGGAGCCAACCCATTTAAAAAAGGCAACTGTGCACCTCAGTCCGAAGGAAGTGCTTTGAGAAGTCTTGTGGTGCTCAGTCGTGTTTTCACCTCAGTGTGCAATTGCATCATGTTGCCGTCCTGGTTGCTAACACATCCTAAAATTCAAATACTGTCCCTTTAAATTAAATGCAGGGTAGAACAGGAAATGGACAGCAGTTGTTGTGTAAGTTTGTTTGGGGATGTATTCTGTTTTGTTTCAAGTCTCCAAAATAGCTTTCTCAGAAGAGAAAAAAGGGAAGGACCAATTTAGCATCTTGCATTCTATTTTGCAACAACACAGAGACTCCAGCTGAGGTCAGCCTCAGCTCAGATCCTGGACACTGGATGATCAAAAGCAAGCAAGCAAGCATTCACCATTTCTGTGATTTTAAACAACGGGAAGATTAAATGTTGCCATGAACCTCCGAAATATGAAGACACAAAAGAGCTCCTGTGACAGCTTAAAGAAGAATATATTTATTCAAAATGTTTCCATGGTTAGAACCTCCTTTAGATGCATGGACAGCAATGATTATAGATTTATATGTACAACTAGGAAAGTGGAACTCTTTTGCAAAGTGAGAGTAAATGATGAACAAACTTGTTCAGAAAATCAAGAAGCTCCAGTTTCTCCAATGGTGGTCCAGAAGTGCGTGAGCTTCTGGAATGTGTTTTATGACACCGTAAAGCGTGTAATGTTGCCCAAATGCTAGTTCCGGCAGCAGTAGCATTGGAGAGGATTGCAGCCTAAGTCATGTGTCAATGTTGTTAATATGTTCAGATTATTCCGCGGGTTAGAATGTGAACTCTGGGTTTTAGAAGGTATTACAAGAAGCGACCATCTGAAAAAGCACTTTTGCTTTTCATGTGTAAGTCCTGCTGTAATCCTATCTCTCTTCTTGGGACAAGAGGCAATGGATTTGTCGCCTTGTCAAGAGAAGGGCTGAGAAAGATCAGTAGCCACTGTTATAGTACAACCCATTCAAGTCCTCTGAGATTGGCATCTCCAGGAGCAGCAAGATACCATATTTGCCCGAGTATAAGACTCACTTTTATCCCCTAAGGCAAGTCTTTAAAGTAGGGGGTGCGCCCTACAATCAAAGCATAGCGTTTCTGCCTAGTGTTTTATGCAAAGCGCTTTCAAACCAAGTCTCTTTTCAAAGGTAAAACGGGGCTTTTTTTCTCTCTTTTTTTAAACTGCAAAGCACTGTGTTTTCAAGCCTTTCCTTGCAGTTCTTAATCACTTGCTAAATGGCTGAATACCATGAGAGATCATTATCTCTCAGCAGCCTCTGGAAGCATTTGAAAAAATTAACCCTTAAGTTTCAACCCCAGGACTCTGTGGAAACTAAGATATTTATTGATCTTGCAGTTTAAAAGTTGAGAGTACAGTTTGAAAGTTGAGAGCAAGAGCTCCTGTATAGGCTTACCATATCCAAAGGGGGACAGAGTGCCTACCTTTAGGCTGCAATCCTATGCACACTTTCCTGGGAGTAAGCCCCATTGAATGCATATCTACTCAGAAGTGATATGCATAGGATTGTGCTGTTCATTGAAATTTGGGCAGGTGCAGCTCATCATCATGGAAGGGTGCAACAAGCTACACCTGCCCAAATTCTAAAGGTTAAAAGGTAGGCACTCTGTCCCCCTTGGATCTGGGAAGGCTATTAATACTAAAGTGTCCAGATTCAATAAGGGACAGGGTGCCTGTGCCTTTAACTGTACTAAAGCTGTACTGTTCTACTAATGTGTATATTTAAGTTTAAAAAAGTTAAAAACGTATTCTTTAAAGAATAGCACCAAACTTTAAGGGTGCGACTTATAATCAGGAGCATCCTATACTCGGGACAATACGGTATTCCCTGGCAAAGGAATATCCGAATATCCAAAGGTGGATTCCGACCCATCTTGGTACCGTTCGGTGATCTCTCCTTCATTTTTGGCTTCCGTTCCTCTCTCCTTGCAGTAAGTGAAGGAAATATACTGTGGGGGGAAAAGAGTAATCCCTCATTGGACACTAGATGGCTCTGAGGACCTTCTTAGAGCACTGATATCTCTGTGTGTGTTTGCATAATGTAGGCACATGTTCAACATTTATTAGGTGTCAAGCTGTTTTTGCAAGCTGGAATATTGAGGAGATCTTTGGGGCATGAAGCTTAGCAAGACAGTATGCTCAAGAAGTATAAGCAAACTCCACTTGGGCTCCACAGGCTGCTCATTTACAGGGAGAGTTTGGCATAAATGGGAGGACAAGATCGTGTTAAGTAGGCTTGCCAGATCTGCAACTGGGACAGAGTGCTAGACCTTTAGGAGCCCCATTGTGTTCAGTGGGGCTTGCTTCTGAGTAGACATGCCTAGGATTGTGCTCCAAGGCTTAACAAGCTACACCTGCCCACATTCCTTCTCCGAAAGGTCTAGCACTCTGTCCCAGTTGGAGATCTGGTAAGGCTAGGTAAGGCTACTGTTAAGGCTTTGGGCACCACCCTGATTCCCTTCTGCGCCTCTGATCTTCTCTTGCATGGGGTGGGTTGTCAAGCTGGAGGGGCTGAGCTTCTATCACTCCGGATGAGATTTGCTCTTTCTAGCACCTGTCTTCTCCCAGGGTGAGTGGGGGCCTGGAGCTTGACAGAAGAGGATTTCTCCTCCAGTAGTTCATAGGCGGGATAGATCAGGGGTGGCCATTAGGGCCTCTGCATTCTTAAGAGTTGTGTAGAAGACAGAATCTTGACAGCCACAAGTGCTGACGGTGCTGCTAAAGCAGCTGCAGCTGCTGAAATGCCCTCACCTATGCAACCAGTAAAGGGCCAGGAGCATTCATGTTGAAAGGTTGGCCACCCCTAGGATAGATGGTGGGAAGGAGTGGTGTTAAACTGAGGGCGGCTAAATTGCAAGCGACTGTAGATTTTAAATGGCAAAGCCCAAATATCTCCTCCTTCCCCAAGGCAACCAAGTCCTGTAAAGGGCAGGCTGCTTTGAACTTCTCACTGTAAGGGGAAGGGGGAGTACAACGGCTTGGGCTGGAGCACGGGGAGACGTCACTTACCTCGGCTATTATCAGCCCGAGGAGACAGAGGATCATGCCAGCTACGCTGAGCTGGATGGCATTGGACACCGTGTAGTCCCTGTCATTTGCTGCCGTCCCTAAAGAGAGAGGAACCTTCAGGGCCACTGTTGTAAAGGCCCAGCAGTGGTATGAAGATTGCACTGCTGCCGGGCAAGTTGCAGCCACCCCACTGCAGAGCCCGGTCTAAGTCAGTGACAGGGGTACATTGTGGGTAGGGAGGCAGAGGGCAGGGGGAGTTTCGGAGCAGGGACGGATCCTGGCGGCGGCGGCGGCGGCAGCAGCAGCAGCATGTACCAGGATCCTATCCCCTCTTTTTAAACCCCTTTTGAGCCCACCCCACCCCTTTTCTCTCCTCGGACTCACAGATCCATAGGCAAGTCCTGATCACTCTTCTCCCACCCCACCCCACCCCAAACACTGGATGCAGCGCACTCCCCATTGGCATGGCTGCATTGTCAGAAAAGGTGGCGGATAGGATTGGGCCAAAAGTGACATGTGAGGTGGGTGGGTCTCCTTAAGGAGGTGTGCAAAGAGAACTCACTTGATGGAGATGCCAGAACTGGCCTGCTAGATGAATTCTCACTCTGGTTGGTTGAAATACTGCTTCCTGGGGGGACTGAAAGAAAGGAAGGAAGGAAGACGTATTTATTGCATTTCTATAGAGCTTGCCTTTGGTCATGGAACTCAAGGCAACACATATTGGGATTCTGATCGGTCGGTCAGTCTTTCATTTTCATCCTACTTTTCTTCATACAAATGAAAACACAACACTAAAATTCATTATAAAACTACAAAGAGTAAGACGGCAGGTTGAAAGTGTCTAACTGCTTCACAGACATTATTTCATGCAACCTTCAGATAGGAGGCCAAACTCAAAGGTGATTCAGGTTGGGCACTGGCCAAGGACCCACCCCTGAACCCCCAGGATCAGTGGTAGGATCCAATGTGCAGCATTTTGCCCCAAGGTCCCCACAACCTGGTGCCAAACACTGG
The DNA here is from genome assembly GCA_026170595.1 of Plestiodon gilberti rubricaudatus. Taxonomy (NCBI): domain Eukaryota; kingdom Metazoa; phylum Chordata; class Lepidosauria; order Squamata; family Scincidae; genus Plestiodon; species Plestiodon gilberti. Next base: position 251,027,212 of record JANXHW010000002.1, read on the forward strand.
TCAGAATTCTTATTATTATGGGGGGTCAGAGACAGAGTGGCAGCTATGGAAAGTAGCTGTCCAGAACGGAATGGAGGCGATCACTCTTAGTCACTGTACCACATGGGAAACACGGTCCTGTGTAAATCCTAGGCTGTCGCAAACATGTCATAAAACAGGTTTGCGACGACTTTAGAGTAAGGGCCGCTGGCGCGGAGACCAGCAGCCCTTACTCCGCCGCCCTCCACACCCAGCACTCACTGGTGGAGGTACGTCCTGCACCGGTTGGTGCAGGGGTGGGGGGAAGGAGAGCCGGGCAGCGAAGGAGGGAGCCATTGACCGAATCAGTGGCATGCTCCGCTGTTATCCTTGACCCTTTCCCAGCCCAGTCTGGCCTAACTCCGCTACCTCGGATGCACGCCAGCTTCATAGATGGAGTATGCACTTGGGGGAGGGGACAAACATCCCCTTCTCCCGAGGTGCTCCTGGGCTGTTACACAGGATAGGATCTTACACAGGATTGCGCTGCAATTCAAGTATCCCATCCGAGCACTGACCAGACCCATACCTCTGTGCTTCATCCAGTCTGTTGCATCATTTACATCCAGACCACCTCCTAGGATTTGCGCTAATGTGTGCACATGAGTTTATCCATAAGGGAAAAGGCAAAATAAAGGTGTCAACGCTCTTTGTGTTGCTACTAGAGTGGGGCAAGAGGGGCACATGCCCCAGGGCACAGCCTATGCAGAGTACAAAATGTGCAACAATCTTGCCATAGCTCTGCAGTACGGTCTGAAAGCACATGAAACAGTGAGCTGGTTTGGGTCTGGTTGGTGCCTGGATGAGAGACCCCTGGGGATCCTTTGATACCGCCTTGAATTCCATGGAAGAAAGGTGGGGTGTAAATGTAAATAGAATATATTTGCAGCTATTAAAATAACAGTACCAGCCCAATCCTAATCCCGCACCTCATTGTCAGTGGGGAGTGCTTTACAGCCGTCACAAACAGCCTTTTGGCAGTGCACAGAGCCATGCGCTACCGGCCCGCCAGTGGTGAGCACAGAGCAACAGCCAGGAAAGGCCCACCAACGAAAATAAGTAGGGAAGGGAGGAACGAGGGCAGAACGGGGGCTTTAAATTAGGAATTTGTTGTTCCATGTGCATATCATTGGCATCAAGCTGCAACCAGACTTAATGTGTGATTAAGGTCTCCTGCTTTTGTAAATGAATGGCAGGCATGGGAGGTGGGATTAGATCAGGATTGTGGCATGGGGAAATGAGAGGTTGACTCTTCTCCCAGTGACATTTTAACCCGGTGCATAATACATGCAAAACACTTTGAACACTCAAAAATGATATGCAAATGCAAAGAATAACTCAATTAAAGCCAAATCACTGAGCAATGAACTGAAACAGGGCAGCTCTAGTGTAGAACTACCCTAATTCACTTACCATCAGTCACTATTAGGTTGATTTTGGCTGATAACATCAGATCCAAAGCCAGCATAGTGACGCTGTAGTTCCCAGAATCCTCAGCGCTTACATTGTGGAGTACCAACGAAGCATCCTCAGAGGACAGCTCTGCTCGATGCCTGTATCTCTTTGTCTTCTCAATGTTGATTCTACAGGAGTCCCTCCAGTGTTGGGTACCAGTCTCTGCCATGCAATTGTCTGCCTGGAGCATCAGCATCAGATACCCATCAGTGACAACACTCCATCGCAACTGGAAATAGTCTGGCACCAGAGGAGAAAACGTCAGCCAGGCAGAGAGCAAGGCTGTATTCCCAGTGGAGACGTAAATCGGGGATTCAGGCACAGTCAACATGTGGGCTACAGTGGGACCTGGGAGGAAGATGGAATAGGGAAGGAGTTAGCAATGGGGCAGGAGCCTGACTCCTTGAGTGAGGTTAACAGAAAGCACCTTTCCCTGCTGGCAAATACTGTCAGCAAGTAAGACCCAGTCTAAACAATATACTCACCTCTTGATAATTCTCATGACGTTGGGGTTCATTTGGTTCCAATATAATGAGGGGTTTCTTCCCTGATCAACTTCAACTCGCCCATGAGCAAATAATTCTGTGGCATTGGTACTGTTTAGATCAAGTCGATGTTTCCATCAGAGGGAGGAAGATCGATGGTGTTGAAAAGCATTTTGTATTTCTGGACTTACAAAAATGTACCGCCATAGGAAGCTGTCTTACATTGACTCAGACCACTGGGCCATCTAGCTCAGTTTTGTCAACAGCTCTCTGAATGTCATGTTTCTGATAAAAAAAATGATACAAAAATGGATTCTTGAGAAAAAGAAATTTTATTCTGCCCACAGGGATTGAACCTGGGACTCACTGCCCTTCAAAGCAGGTACTTTGCCACTGAGCTACAGCTCCTCTTTCTAGCCAGCCTCACCATCAATGTACTTGATGTTTAAAGGGGGGGAAAAAAGGAAGTTCCTGCATCAAGAAGTTTGCAGTCTAGTCTGAGAGCCTGGGAGAGACAGAGGAGAAGAGAAAGGAGGGATGTGCTAAGTATAGCAAGATGAATACAGTATGTACTGTACAAGTCCTTCATTTCATTTGGTAGTGAGGACTAGTGGATAAAGCGGAAGTCTGCATAGATGATGTAACATTGGCAAATCCAGGTTAGCAAGAGTGTCGCCGTCCCCTGACAGCTAGGGCCGGCCCATCCATGAAACCAACTGAAGCGGTTGCCTTAGGCAGCAGGTTGGTGGGTGGCGCTCATCAGTGGTATTTCTATTACCGCCCCCCCCACGCCGGAAGTGATGCAATGGCTGTAGCCGTTATTGAGCACACAGAGGCGCAGAGTGGGCGGGAGGGCCGAACACGCCGCCAGCGCTCCTCGCTCACCCTGGCGAACGGGACGATCCGCCCCGCCACAGGTCGCTGTTACACCCCCGCCCGCCTGCTGCCTGGGGCCTAATCCCGCTGACTGGGGGCCCACTGCCTCAAGCCCCCCCCCCCCGACGACACCTCTGGCACTCATCTCTGTCTACCTACTTGCCTCCATGGTGGCTCATCCTTCCACTCCCTGGACTGGAAAAGAAAGTAAGGGTCAGAGAGGAAGAGGAAATGTGGAGGGGAGGGGAGTGCTGGGCTAGAACATTGGAGAGTGGGAGGAGCAGAGGCTGGCACATCCTCAGGTAAGGGGGGCAGCATTTGGCATGCCGCCTCAGCGGCATCAGGAACTCTTCTGACAGCCCTGGCCAAACCACATGCAAAGCAAGAGAATCCAAACTTCTAGAACAAGTGTAGGTCTTCAGATCTGATTGGTGCAGCCCTGGGCTTGGCTCTTAGATTGTGATCCTTTAGGAAACAGTACCGGTTGGGCAGCCTAAATAATATGAGAGCTGGTGTAGCACACTGGTTAAGATTGAGTGGAGAATCAGGACCTCGTCCTCAGTTCAAACCTTGCCTTTGGCATCGACTCACTAGGTGGCCTTAGGAGAGCCATTCCCTCTTAGCTACAGATGCAAGATCTCTTTATCTAATAGTGAGCTCAGGAGATTGAGTGCCTATCAGTTTATATGCAAATCAGGGCCACCCATAGACAAGACAATGGCTTCTACACACTTGGGAGGCTCCCTAGTTATGCAAAAGTAGATCACCTGGTTTTTTTTTTACTTTTGCTTAACTAGGGAGCCTCCCAAGTGTGTAGAAAAGTAGATCACCTGGTTGGACCATAAGGAAGGCTGAGCGCCGAAGAATAGATGCTTTTGAACTGTGGTGCTGGAGAAGACTCCTGAGAGTCCCTTGGACTGCTAGGAGATCAAATCAGTCAATCCTAAATGAAATCAACCCTGACTGTTCCCTGGAAGGACAGGTACTGAGGCTGAAGCTCAAATATTTTGGCCACCTAATGCGAAGAGAGGACTCCTTGGAGAAGACTCTGATGCTGGGAAAAATTGAAGGCAAAAGGAGAAGGGGAAGGCAAAGGATGAGATGGTTAGACAGCATCACCGATGCAACGAACATGAAAATGAGCGAACTCAGGAAGATAGTGGAGGATAGGAAGGCCTGGCGGGATATGGTTCATGGGATCACGAAGGGTCAGACACGACTTAACGACTGAACAACAACAACAACAAGATCACCTGGTCCATGAAAATAAGATAAAAAAATAACCTGATATGAACTGAGCATGTTGGAGTATCGGTTGGGGAAAAAGTAGCAGAACATGGCAAGGGAGGAAGAGAGAACTGGCCTGCTTGAGTCAGCTGGGGTTGGGGAGATTCAGCATTTTTCTAGTAGGCCCCCAGATCATAAGCAAGGTGATAATACTTGCTTACCTTACAAGGTTGTTGTATGGATTACATCAAGATCTGGAACACTTTGCACACCCCAAAAGCACTATATGATTGTACTTCTTCTTAAAGAATAATATAATAAAGAGCACAGCAGCTGCGGAGAGTCTCTATCTTTTGAGTCCATCAGCCAAGTGAGCTATGCTTCAGGCTGCAGGTAGAGGGTACACATGTGAACGTGCCCCAACAAAAGACACAGATTTCCTGGTCAGGGCCCTCCCCTGCCAACGAGGCTGAACTCTCTGCCATATCCCCTGCAGCCAGAAGCAGCACAGGCCAGGGAAAGCGTGACACCCCGAGTCTCCTGAATGTGTAGAAAGCATTCTTCTCTCTGTTAGAAAAGCAACTCCTGGATGTGCCCCTTGACTTTACTCACCCACCAGCGTCCAGAACAGCCATATCGTCCCTGCCATTGCAACAAGGACCGCTCTCTCTCTCTCTCTCTCTCTCTCTCTCTCTCTCTCTCTCTCTCTCTCTCTCTCTCTCTCTCATCTGCACTGACAGGCTCCCCTGCCATAACACTGTCAGCAAACTCACATGCTCTGTCCAAGGCAAGATCGGTGGAGCCAGGGCTTCCGGCAGGGTCATTCGGCTCCAGTCACACTTTGCAGGCTCTGCATAAAAACAAAATTAAAACTTTCTCTTCCTCCACAGGAACAAAGTCTTTCCCCTCCTCCCATCAAAATCTCACACAGCTACAACTGGGGACCAAGACTTCCAAGATCAAAGCATGTCACTTCCAAGGAGATTTTTTTTCTTCTTCTCTTATTAGAGGTTAAGCAGCTGGTGAGCCGCTATGGAAAACAGGTTGCTGGCCTAGATCGGCTTTTGGCTTGATCCAGCAGGTCTCTTCTTACATTCTCATGGTCTCTCTTCCTCATTTTCACATGTGCCCAGGCTGAGCATTCAAAATAGGTTCTGATGCCCAACTGCTCAAATTGGACTCTAATGATGGAGAGAGTCAGAGAAAGAAAAGAATAGACTCTGTGAGAGGGCAGGTGTGGGATGGATGGAAAAGTCAAGGATAAAAGAGGATTGAACTAAGGTGCATTGCATTGTATTAGTGACACCAGCATTATTCCTAGGGTCCCTAACACGGGGTTGATCTCTCCCCATGTGTACAGCATTTGTTAGCACAGACAACGGTTGTACTCATAGTAGCTGGGAGGTGGGGCTTTAGGAGCGCTCTATCACAGGAACTTGGCAGTGTGGTGGCAGGGCTTGCTGGCACTCTTGCAGGTCCTCCCCCCCCCCCCCCATGTTTTCCTACACAATTGTGACATCTGAATAGGGCTTCAATCTTTCTCAGAGATCAGAAGGGGCAGTGTGATTTGGACTTCTTTATCAAGAAAGAAGCAGTGAGATGGGAAGGATGACCAGATCCAGATGCAAAGAATGACTGAGATCCTTTATTTTAAATACTAGATGAAGCTATTTTGGTAGGTGCAGCTTTTTTTATTCCATAAGCTGCACCTGCAAAAAAAAAACAACATTCTTCTAAAGTAAACAGTGATGCCTGCGTAACATAATCCTATTCATATATGCTCAGAGCTACGTTCCTCTGTGTTCAGTGCCTCTTGGTGTGTATAGGATTGCAGCCTAAAACTACATGACCCTTGCCCTCCATCCATTGCATCTGGTTATATTCTTATCATGGGAAAAAATATTTTTTCCCATGTTGCAATTTCTGCTTAAAGGTGCTTTCTGGCCTGGATCTGAAAAGTTCAAAGCCCATTTACTTATATACTGTACATATGAGGGAGGGGGAAAAGGTAACCGATTACAGTATTCTGTGAACTAACACATCCAGTGCAAACTAGGTATTGCCACACACAGTGACAGTTACATCATCCTCTGCCAACAGGCCGCCTCCTACAAGAATTCCATTGTGACATCAAAACAGAACCCTTGCTGTCGGTCACATTTAAAAAAAAAAATCACTAAGGAACTGCCGGTGTGATAGTGAGATGTGGGCCTATGGTTCACTGCAGCAGGAAGGGAAGAGTTTATGGGTGTTCCCCTCTGCCTTGGCCTTAATTTTAGGGGGTCTTTTGGGACAATGGGTCACGGACGTTGGAGCTATGTCTACGAGTGGAAAGGCAGTAGGTAAGAGGTAGCCCAGCAGGGCTTGGTGTGGGTCAGGTGGACTGTGGGCCTCTGCTTTGAATTACTTGGGAACCCCATATACACTTGTATACACCCCATATGCAATTCTCTTTTTGAATTGGCGTTTGGTGAACAGAGCTAAGCCGGCGGTGGAGAGTCTCAGCGAATGTTAGTCTGTATTAATGGGATGTAGCAGTGGCATTTTATATTCTCTTTGAATTAATAGCAGCTACATAGCCTTTTGGTGGAACAATCCATACATTAAATAAGTAACTTTATTTTATTCATTTATTTAGGAATTTGTAGCCCACCTTTCTCCCGAGGGCACTCAAGGCGGCTTACAACATATTAAAATACATATAAACACATTAAAACAATTAATAAACACATTAAAATAATTAATTAAAACACTTAAGTTAAAAATAAACACCCCCAGTGGGTCACCTGCATTTACATATATTAAAACCATTTGTTAAAAGGTCAGCCCACCATGTCAGACATTAAAAGCAGTCCTGAATAAAAAAAAGTCTTAAGGCCCTGCCAAAAGGCCTCTAAAGAGGGAGTCATTCTTAATTCCAAGGGGAGGGAATTCCACAATTGGGGCACCACCGCCGAGAAGGCCCTATTCCGCGCCGCCATCCCCCTCACTTCTGTCAATGGCGGCACGGTTAACAGGGCCCCCCCCTGATGACCTCAGAGTACGGGTCGGATTATAAGGAAGGAGGCGGTCCCTCAAATACCCTGGACCCGAGCCGTTAAGGGCTTTAAAAGTCAAAACTAGCACTTTGAATTGTGCCCAGAAACAAACTGGCAGCCAGTGTAGCCGCCGAAGCAACGGTCCGACTGAGTCGAACCGACAAGCCCCGGCAACCACCCGGGCCGCCGCATTCTGCACTAGTTGCAGTTTCCGAACAGTCTTCAAAGGCAGCCCCACGTAGAGCGCATTGCAGTAATCTAGTCTAGATGTCACTAGGGCATGGGTCACTGTGGCCAGGTCTGCACGATCGAAGTATGGTCGCAGCTGGCGCACCAGCCGAAGCTGGGCAAAAGCTCCCCTGGCCACAGCCGCTACCTGGGAATCCAGGAGCAGCTGCGCATCCAGGAGAACCCCCAAGCTGCGGACCTGCTCCTTCAGAGGGAGTACAACCCCATTCAGAGCAGGATGATGATCCAGTACCTGAGTCGTAGACTTCTGGACCAGAAGAACCTCTGTCTTATCAGGATTTAATTTCAGCTTGTTCGCCTCCATCCAGCTCCCAACTGCCTCCAGACAACGATTCAGGACATCGACCGCCCCCTTGGAGTCAGGTGGAAAGGAGAGAAAGAGCTGGGTGTCATCCGCATACTGATGAATCCCTACCCCAAACCCCCGGATGACCTCTCCCAGCGGCTTCATATAGATGTTAAACAGCATGGGGGATAGAATTGACCCTTGTGGCACCCCACACCTCAAGGGCAAGGGTGCCGAACAAGTATCCCCCAGCACCACCTTCTGGGATCTATCAGCCAGGAAGGAGCGAAACCACCTCAGAACGGTGCCTCCAAGTCCCAACCCAGCCAACCGACCCAGGAGGACACCATGATCAATGGTGTCAAAAGCCGCCGAGAGGTCCAGCAGGACCAACACAGGGACGCACTCCCCCTGTCCAGTCCCCGGCGCAGGTCATCCACCAAGGCGACCGAGGCCGTCTCTGTCCCGAACCCCTGCCTGAAGCCAGACTGGAATGGATCCAGATAATCAGCTTCCTCCAAGACCCTCTGGAGCTGAGACGCCACTACCCACTCAATCACCTTGCCCAGAAACGGGATATTTGAGACTGGCCGGAAGTTGTTCAAAATAGTGGGATCCAGGGAGGGTTTCTTCAGGAGGGGATGCACCACCACCTGCTTCAGAGACAGCAGCACCACCCCCTCCCTCAGAGATGAATTTACCACCCTCCCTGTCCACTATATACAGTAACCCACTGCATTTGTTTCCACCAGCACCTGGCACGTGTCCCACCATCCACCGCTATATCCCCCGGGACTCCAGAGCCTTCATTCCCCTGAACCCCACCACGGGTTACTCCATCTTGTGCAGAGTGAACACTTCCTCATCCTACTGTGACTGGATCCTGATTGCCAATGGAGGGCGCCTTTACTATTTCAACAAGGCCCTGAAGGAACAGCTTGTCCTGTACAACATGGGTCTCATCGTCATACGCATGAAGATAGAGTTGGAAGGGGAGTACCGGGTCCTCTTGGGCATAAACAGAACCTGTGAGGTTCGGATCTTGATGACAGCTGTAGGTAAGAGCTTCTTAGAGAAGGGGAATTGAAGTTATCACTGGAGAACAGTTGCTGGCTTAGAGTGGCAAGTAATAAGTAAAGAACTTGAGGGTTGAACTAGGATTGAGGAGATCCAAGAACAAATTGCCAGTCAGCTATGAATTTCACTTGGCGACATTGCACCAGTCACTACCTCTTAGCTCACTGGCTGTTCCAAGGAAAATAAGGGTAGAACATGGACTGTGCCCTTCGCTTCTTGGAAGAAGGTCGAGAAATAAGTGACAAGCTGTCAACTCCCCATCTTCCTACCAGTGGGGCAGCTCTACCTCCAGGGGGGCTGGACAGCTGTGGACGGGTTTGCAACACAAATCAGACAAGCTCCAGGCCAAATCAGCAGGATTTAGTGGACAATGGGTACAACAGAAAAGGCGGGGGCCCTCTCCATTGGGTTATTTCACCCTCTTTTGCAATAGCCTTGAAGCCAGTTGGAGGATGTCTGTCTCAGGAATAGTCCAGGGTAGGGCAATAATGTAGCTAGCCCAGCCCAGGGGGGAGTGACGCATTTCGCAACATCACCCCACCCCCTGCACTCCTGGAAATCTTCATTTGAAGTCTTCCAGGATGCGGGGTGCGCGGGGGGGGGGGGTAAAAAACGCACCGATTTCAATCCATTTATGCTCGACGGGCTGCAAAAAAGCAGCCGCAGAGCATGAAAATCCAGCCGCAGCTTCTCCTTGGGAGGAGACCATGGTTGTCACCCTGGGGCACACCACCCCCCAGCCCTCCCCTTAGCGACGCCTCTGGAGTAAGGCCTTTGAGGGTATCCAAGAGCCCAAGATACCTGCTGGCACACAGTAGAGGGGAAGCAAACACATAGTCATGCTATATAGCTGGTGTATTATGACATCGTGGATCATCCATTGTAATCATTTTTCTCCCTTATGCCACTTTTATTTTTTAAATCAGGTCCATTGTTCCTTTATCGGATTCTCCTGCTGATCCCTGGCATCGTGTTCCTCTGTGGACTGGGGCTGCTGTGGGACTGGTTGATAAAAACGCGCAATCGGCTTGCCACTTCCTGGGAGCAGCAGAGGGCTCCCGAAAACATCCAGCAGGTCATTTTCCCCTCTGAGCGGAGCCCATGACAGTTCAGTGGTTCTCCCCATTCCCTTCCTAAGTGTGGCTTGTAAATAGCTCTTGTAAATTTCCTGCTTGGTTTTCAAAATAGCCAAGATCTCCCAGGATCTTGATTTTGTTTAATTAATTGTTTTCAAAATTCTTCTGTGACTGTGAGTATATTTAATAAAGATCCAGGCACTGAACAAGTGACTCATAAGTGGTTTGTGGGTTGGTTTTTACCAGCGTTTAAGTGTTTGTTCCAGCAACATAAATGTGCTTCATGTTTGTACAGTACTTGAATCTGCAACTGAGTAGCCATTTGAGTGCCAGAGTCTTATAGCCCCGCGCTGCGCTGTTTTTTCATCGGCCGTGCCACTTTAGCCTGCAGGTCTGCAGCCGGTGTGCGGCCCCACTATCGCGCTACCGCCGCCTCAGCCACATACTCGCCGTTGGTTTTCTCTGCCGGCAGGCTAGGCCTACCGCCCCCACATTCAGCGGCGGTTTGGCCTGAGAGAGAAAGGAGCCTCCTTGCCTCATACTCGCTCGCACCACCTCCAGCAAAGAGAGGCTTGTCTTTTTTCATCGGTGCAGGGACTGATCCCCATCCCTAGCATTCATTGCTCCTCTCCTCAGAATGAATTTCCCACCTTTTTTTTTTTTACCCCAGCGTGGGATTCAGAGACCAGCCATCCTCAGGATGGAATTCCAGATGGGAAATATGCCAGGTGCTCAGGGGCCCCTGGAGGGTAGCTCTACCTCCACCACAGAGGCTTTGGCTCAGCTGGGAAGCTCACTTCAAACCCAAGCACAAATTAAAGCCTGGGTTCAGGGGCTGGTCTCTGAGGCAATTAAAGCTGCAGTTCCTGTCAGAGACAAGGAAAAAAGGCAAAGAGTAAAAGATCCTGGTCCCCTAGCCCTGTACCGGCTTCTGAATCACAATTATCAGACTTGCAATTGTCTGAGGTGAATTTGCTGTCAAAAAGATGCAGGGGTGCCTTTAAAACGGGGTACAAAAAAAGAGCCTCAACTTCCCTCAGGAAAACCCCCTAAAAAGGAAGCCTTCTAAGCGCCTTAGGGTTAACATAGGTGATTTCTGGGGTTCTGAAACCCCCTCAAATTCTTCCTTCTTCCAACACAGCGGTTGGAACACCTGGGTCTGCTAATAGACACTCACAGATTCCGGATTGCCCTGTTCCTGGAGAGGCAGAGCAAGCTGTTGAATGTTTTGGGAACAGTAATCCAGGAACGCCAGGATGTGTTGGTTCTTCTAGCCAGACTCCTGGGGATGTTGGTTTCATGCCAGGACATCCTCCATTGGACTTGCCCGCACACGTGCAGTTTGCAGAGGATCTTACTCCCTCTACAATAGCATATAGAAAGGCACAGACTTCAGATAGTCCTCACCTCAGCTCAAGCGTGACCTCAGTTGGTGGGCGGTAGGTAGCCAATCGCCTCTCTGCAGGGGTCAGCCTAGAACAGGATCAGGGGACTCGCCCTCCGACCATCCGCATGTACGGTGTTTTCTAAGAGGGGTATTTTTCTGTGCCCCTCCCCCGGTGCACAGGTTCCAAGTTGGGACTTAAATAAGGTTTTGTCAGCCGTAATGGGTCCACCCTTTGAACCCCTAGCCAAAGTTTTCACTACAGGAGCTCACCTATAAGGTTTTGTTCTTGGTAGCCATCACCTCAGCTAGAAGGGTATCAGAGCTGGGAGCACTATCCATCCACCCTAAGCTCTGTGTTTTCCATCAAGATAAGGTGTTACTATGACCCGATCCCACCTTTATCCATGAAGTTAATTCACTTATTCATCAGGCACAAGACTTAATCCTTCCCTCATTTTGTCCTAACCCTTCTGATCACAAAGAAAAGGTCTGGCATACTTTGGAAGTCAGGAGGGCCCTATGTTTCTACGCTGAGCGAACCAGAGAGCTCAGGAAACCGGAGGCCCTTTTTTCATTGTATTCCAGGGCCCCAGGAAGGGGAGTAAGGCCTCGGTGAACACATTATCACATTGGTTGCGAGCCTGTATTGAGCTAGCACACAAGGCACTCGGAAAAACTCCACCTGAAGGCATCACAGCCCACTCACTGAGGAGGGTACGCATCTTTGACGGAAATATGCAGGACGGCCACCTGATCGTCGGTGCATACATTTGCCAAATATTACAAGGTGGACAGGGCCTCCTTGGCAGATGCCAATTTCGGCAGGCGCGTTCTGCAACAGGTAGTAGGTCAGTGAGAGTTCTCGTCTCGCCTGGCCCACCCTGGATTTGAGGCTCTGTCACATCCTGAAGGGTTAAGGAATGCCCCCCTTCCTCTATCAGAGAAAAGCAGAATTCTTACCTGTGAGTTCTTGTTCTGATAGAGGAAGGGGGGCATTCTGCCCCACCTCTTCACCAGGCGTTATGGTTATTGTTGAGTTTTTGAGGCTTCTCAGAGCAGAAAGACATACAGGGAAAATAGTCAGGGAACCCCATGTTCAGGCAATTCCTTCGAGTTGGGATAGATTATTATTATTATTATTATTATTATTATTATTATTATTATTATTATTATTATTATTATTGGCCTATTCTTCTCTGTTGGTTGTTGTTTCCACTTTACGTTTCTTTGAGTTTTGGCAATATCTATTTTCACCGGGCAACGGCAAGACTAGTTTCCGTTGACTCCAGCATGAATGATGGAGGGTTTTCCAGCTCTCCAGGACTGATCTGGGGGTGGAATGCCCTCCATGAGAGAAGACTGTTGTTCGACTGGCCCTGCCTCCTGGAAGTGGGAGGGGCATTCCCAAGGAATGCCCCCCTTCCTCTATCAGAACAAGAATTCACAGGTAAGAATCCTGCTTTTTTTCAGGGATACCAATTACAGTATATCTTCTGATTGCGCCTATCGGTTTGGAAAAGTAATTTCAGGCACGACCACGTCAGCCTAGCAAGGAGGCCGACTGAAGCAATTGTTTCCAGGGACCCAGTGGGGGTGGGGGGTGAGCTGGGGTGTCCTGGACCCTACCTCTGCCCACTGAGCTTCACTCAGTTCTCTGATCCTCTTTACTCAGTTCTCTGAAAGCAAGTGGGAAGAGGATCAGGGCAGTCTTGATTCAGTAAAAAAAAATTCAGTGGTAGCCCACCACTTCCTCTATTGGAGGAAGAAGGGGGGGAGCTGCCACTTCCACCTCCTCCTCACCCTCCTTGCCCACTCAGCTGCCTAGGAACAGGCAGAGACTGGAGATCTGGAGCCTGCCCCCTTGAGCTCCAGCCCCTAGCATGCTCCATTCATCCTGTTTATTTCAACAGTGCAGAGGAAGGAGGTATTGCCAGAACTCAAGGTAAGAGGGCAGGAGCCAATAGGATGCATATTTGCAGGGGTGGCAAATCTGCTTGGACCACTCCTGGGTGCATCTATTGATTGATATTGAGTTTGGGATTGCTACAGGGATACATCAGGGAGCAAGCCTACTGAACGGTCAGAAACACTGGTAGTTCTCAACAGCTTAGTGCAGTGTTTCCCAAACTTTTTCGACCTGTGGCTCCCTTGACCATTGGCAACCATTGGCCGCGGCTCCCCATTACATGATGTTGATGCCTGCCAATTAGCACTGCACTGTTTTCCGAGGGGATTCCGTGGTACTGTGCGGCTCCCCTGGCTGGTATCCGCGACTCCCCTGGGAGCCACGCCTCCCACTTTGGGAACCACTGGCTTAGTGTGTCAAAAACACCCCAGGAAATGAAGAGCACCAACTAACATATTATTAAGGACAAAGCAGTGCTTCTCCCATACCAATCAGTGAATGTTTATTGCTATTAAGCGAAGCCACTTGAAATACATGAAACTCTATTCAAAATGTGCACAATTGGGAAAAAAACCCACAACAGACACACGATTTCATCTTAATACTATGATTTATTAGCATTTTTTGGCACAGAAGTGGGAGTGCGGTAGAGCTGGAAGGCACACAGTTCTAGTGAGTTTCATTGGCATAAATTGGTGGATGAATGAGGAAGTCCAACACAGACATAGTGGGGAGAGAATCTTGGGAGTCAGCAAATTGGGAGGAAGGATTTAGAAGTCTCACCGTCATTAGATTAGCTGACAATTTAATAGGAACAGAGAAGCCACGTGCAATTGTGAATACACAAGGAGTCCGAATTTGGAATGCCGAAAGAGTTGATAAAACGCACACATTATTACCCCTTGAAATCTAGTGTACAGATGAGGGCTTTTCAGAGGCTTCAAGGAGAAAAATTAAACAATAAACAAGTTTTCATAGTGCTTGAAAAATCTGCAAAAAGGGTTGCCAACTTTTTGACAGAAACAAATGGCCTGCCCCGCTCTTGCATCTTTCACAGCAGCTTGATGTGCCACATTGCCTGTTATTGTCCACTCCCAAGTCAAGCTGTTGTTAAAAGTATAGCAGCAGAGACCAGTTTAGAAGCTGGCAACCATAGTGGAAGAACTCCCTATGAGCAGAGAACATATTGTGATAGAAAAAAAATGAACACAGGGCCTGTTCAGACAATATTATAGTATTGCAATGTCCCACTCCTCTTCCTGTTACATCTTTTCCCTTATCACGCATGGTCCTTCTCCACATTGCATGAATAGGGGCTGGCTCCAAAAGTAGTTATCTGAATTGGGCAATGATATTTTAGCATACCAATTTCAAATGTGTGAAAAACTTCTGTAGATGTGTCCCCCGCTTAACAACGGGGATACATTCTGGAAAACCCGACATATAGTGAAACCGTCATTAAGCGAGTCCTCAATGTAACACAGTGGAGTTGTAATAGGGAATGAATGGCAAACACAGTGTACATTATGAGTGTAACACAAAGCACAACAAGATTTCTACTTGTCAATTAAGGTAGAAACACACACACACACAAACACAGAGCGTTAAAGAAAACATTTTTTGCATTTAAAATACAGTACTATAGCTTTAATTCTTTGTTTACACTTTGGGAACCTCAATCATATATGCGGATCGTCATTAAGCGGTCCATCATTAAGGGGACACACACACTTGTTTGTGGAAGAAGTAAAAGGGTTCAATTTGGGTCACTCCTTAAAAATAAAACCCTTCATCTAAATGGTTTTCTCTCCTTAATTAAAATCAGGGCTGTCTTCATTACTATATAGTCCAAGGGGGCCAAACTGCATGCTATGTTAAATGTGTTATTTGCACTGGGAGTGTGTTATTAGGATTGGGACCACAGGGGACTTAAGACTTTCACCTCATGTTGTGGTTCTGATGAAGTGGCTATTTGCTTAAGGAGGAACCCTGTCACTGGTGCCAATCAAGCTTCCAAGGTGGGATATGGATTTTTATCAGAACTTCAGTGCAACCCCTCTCTCCAGGCACCAACACTGACTCCCCCTCCCCTCAGGGCTGTTATTGATAGTACACACAGGGCAAACAACATGTTCCCCTACCATTTCATTTGGCCCCCAGCCAGGGGACTCAGAGCTCCAGGTCCCACACAGACAGGGGGTGGCTGCTTTGGGTGCTGAGAAAGGGAAGCAGCTCCTCATGGAAGGACTCTTGGAAGGTGTAGAGGTGACTCATGCTGCTGCTGTTGTAAAAAGAGAGCTGGCCTCCTTCAAAGTCCAGATAGACCCCCACCTTATCCAGCCTCCCGCAGACAGAGAGCGGAGTCCGGGGCGCACTCAGAGCTCGGTACTCCCCGCCTCTCAGCTCCATAGCCCACACCCCTTCTTTGGGTTGGAAGTTCAGGCGCTTCTTGCGCTTCACGGACCTTTTAGCCGCCCCGACCACCCAACCTGCGCTGTCCCCAACTCGCACCTCCCAGTAGTACCGCCCAGTGGTGAAGCCCTTCCGGCCCACCACGCAAGGGCTAGAGGTGAAGCGCTCCGGCTTTCGTCGCCAGAATCGTCGGCCTGGACTGAACTTCACCCCAGTGGCTTCCTCCACGAGGACCAGGCTTGGGTGAGCTGAGTTGCAGTCCAAGGTGATGCATGCAGGGACTGCAAGGGGGAAAGGAAGGAGAGAACATGAAGAGGGAAAGAATGGAACATCTTCACTGCTGACCTGCAGCGCTTATTGCCACAGGGCGATTTGGAGACATTGCTAAACAAAAGAAAACATTCAACATTCAAGAAAACATTCAAAGTGAGCATAGGGTTTTGAGTATCATGCACGTAAGTAACATATCAGAATCATCCATATCTGGCAATGCCCTAATGCCCTGACTTTGCCCTAATATTAGCGGTCTATCCATTAGATTTAGTTTCCCCCAATTTTATCTGCTCCAAGTCAGGTAACATTATCCGACCTGCACATATCCTATGGACGTATCCTATGTCTAGGGATAGGTCTAGTTCTAGTCTGTTTACTCAAGCAATCTCTGTTCTTTACATTATGGAGAGTACTGTATATGTTTACACCAAGCTTCCAGGACCCACTGTTCAAAACCCCAGTATGTTATCACGCAAGGGCATCTGAAGCAGCCTTCTTCTGAGTCAGATCATTGGTCCACATACAGACAAAGATCTTTCCCAGTCCCACTGGGGACACCAGCGATTGAACCTGGGACTGCATGCAAAGCATCTGCTCTGCCCCCTGAGCTACAGCCCCTCTCCACAACCCCAGTACCTGGTTTTATTTTGAATCAAGGGCAGGGGTGGGAATATCTGACCCGGTTTACACAACCACCAGTGCAGTGAACACATGGGGGCGGGGAGAGTGGGACTGCAGCAGCAGGCCACACCCCATATCAGCACATGTTCAGTTGGTCATATGAAAAAGACCCTTTGAGCATACAAACTGTATGTAGGTAGTCTCCTCCATATGACGGAGGGACCTGTTTTTTGCAAGGTTCCTGATCACATATGAGGGCTGTTCACACAACCGAATATATTTAGGTTGGAGACAGAGCCTGTTGCTACAGTCCTCCACCCCTTGCGCATTCCTGGTATCCTGGTGGTTGCATGAACAGAACAAATAATGAGTTAACAGGTAACAGGAAGGTTGAACTTATTTTGAGAGGTTCAAATACGGGGCTCAGCAAGCCCGGTTCCCAGAATGCTTCATGAATGTCCTCACCTGGATGTACGGCACCCAACAGCTCCTTCCATGCATAGAATTGCAGGGGTCCCTTGAACTCGCCCAGGTTCAAGTCCACAGGTACCACTCCATCTTCGTCCTCTTCCTCTGTTTGGGCTGCTTTCTCTTGCTCTTCTTCCTCCCCTTCCTCTTCTTCTTCCTCCTCCTCTTCCTCCTCCTCTTCTTCCTCATCAACATATTCATCCCCTCTCACCAACCCCTCTTCTGCTTCATTCTCACACTCATCTGTGTCTTCACTGCTGGCTCCCAACCCTTCTTCAGCCATCTCCACCTCTATTTCTTCTTCCTCTTCTGTCTGGGCACCTTGTTCCTTGCGGACCCTGATGGGGGAAAACTCCCAGAATGTCAGTCATTTTAGACGGATTTATTCCCATCTTCCTAAACCTGACTCAGTAGTGTTTGCAGCCTTCTGTCTGCAGTTAGTGCAAAGGTGATCAAAAGGTAGATCAGACCTACCGGAAGATTGCAGGGTAATTTCCAGTATATCAGTAAGGGATTCAGATTGGTTTAACGACACTACACTAAATTAAAAAAAAAAATGTACCTCTTCTTCTCTGATAAAGCCTTCCTCCTTTCCGATCACTTTTAATATGTTAAGGTGTTTATAAATCAGAATATTACGGCCCAGTCCTATGGGCCTTTGTGCCAACGGCCTGTCTGGGCCGCACCGGAGGAGGTAAGTTTGGCGGTGGGGGTGGGCTGTGGGCAGGGAGGGGACTTAAGGTGGTAGATTATGGAGGTCCAGGCATGAACCGCTCTTTAGGAGCACAGGCTCAGGATTTGACCAACATAATGCAACAAGGAGGACACAGACATTGCTTCAAGCAGAAGTTTGCAACAGTCAAAGACCCTGGGCAGAACTGGCAAAAAATTTATGCCCATCTCATTCCCTTTACATGGCTCAGAGCCACAAGATCACTCAGCTTCCTGCCCCGAGTTGCCAACTTTAAACAGCACATTGAGGCCTTTAACAGAAGTTAGCAGGTGATCACGGTTATTTTCACACTGTGAAAACCTTCATCTACTGATTTTTGCAGATCAACCTGCTGCTGAAGTGCACAAGAGCAGGCCAGGCTTGTTCTTTTCTGCTCAGCTGGAAACCCTACTCTGGACCCACAATGAGGAGGCAAGAAAGGGTTGGAGCCCACACAGGCTGAAACTCCCAAACGTTCAGCTTCTTACAATCTATGGATGCCGTACCTATCTAAGATGACTTCTTCAAGAAAAGGCACTCACCTCTCCAGCAATTCTTTTGCCTCCTGGAGGGGAAGAAAGAGAAAGGCATGGAGTTTGGTAGACATTCCAAACAGCTCCTTCCTGGGTTACCATCTTTTTCCTGACAGTGGCTCTTGTGCTTTAAATAGCTGCATGATGCATGCAATGGATTAATGACCCAACCCTATGGGCCTTTTATGATAGCAGAACGAGTGTTCTGCTGTCATGAAATGCTCACCAATGGTACAAAACATTGGGCTGCTACTGAAGCCTGGGTCCTGCTTGCAAAAGTACATCAGCGGTGAGCCCCACCACCACCACACAAAAACCCGATCCACCTCCATAGGCCCTGGTGGTAACCATACCCTTGTCACCCCCTGCAATTCTCGTATTCCACGGCCATTTGGTTCTTTTCTTTACAGGCCCAAACTCACCCATTCAGGCTCTAAAAGAAAACCATTGTTTCTGTCTCAGTATTATTATTACAAATATTTATATGCAGATTTGCAAGAAAAAAATAAGTTAACAAAGCGAATTCATGGAAAAAGCAAATCTAAAAAAGATATAGAAGAAACACTAGCAATGACCACTAGAAGAGATACTGTACTGGGGCAAAGGGACAGTTGGTTTTCCCTATCCTATGGGGTCCTTGGCCAATGGCGCTCTTCAGCTTCTGATGTAGACTCGGCAGCCTCCAGATCAGGACCAAGCCTGATGGCCTATCCTGTTTCCTTCACTTAGCCTGCTTTAAGGCCTCTCCCCATCTGAATCCCTAAGCGTCTCTACCTGCTATCTCTCCTACCAAACATTTCCATTCACAGTTCCTTCAGTTCCTCACAACTGAAACCGTGCTTTCTCTATTCTGTGGCTGATATATGTCCACCCTACTCCAGCTGGTCCATTCCTCCTCCTCTTTCTCCCATTTCCTGGATTGGAAAAGGAAGAAGGAGTTGGAAATGCTCTAGCTAGCCCACCACTCTCCTTTCCTTCACACTTCTGTTCCACCCCCCCCCCCCTAACTTTTCTAATCCAGTGGGAGGAGCAGAGGCTGCTGCATCACCAGGTAAAGGCTGATCTCCACCGCACGAATTCCGGCGCATCCCGGGCACGTGTGGAGTGTGTGGAGCAGTGTGGCTTCCATTTTATCTGATCACATTGGAACGTGGGAGAGCCGTGCTCTCCCGCGTTCCATTGCAATCAGCTGTGGACCATGCTAATGATTTGAGAGGGTGGGACACGGAGCTAATTGTTTCACCAATGGGATGAGAGGGGTTTTTCAGCCAATCGGAGTGCACTTGTGTTTCAGCCAATCACCATTGAGATTTATTAGAAGGCAGGACAATCAGGAGGGACTATTTGCGTTGAAGAAACTGGTGGAGCCCAGGGCAGCGTTTCGGGCGGGGCGTCCTGTCCCCAACGCTCATGTGCCTCCCAATGCAAGAGCGCAACGCAACAGGGGTAGGTGTAGATCAGCCTTTAGAAAGGGCAGCATGTGGCACCTCTGCCTCAGGCACCAGAAGGCCTTGGGTCAGGCTTCATTGGCACTCTGGCTTTTTTCTGCATTCTCTCTTCTATCCTCTCCCTCTCTCCCCACCCCCGCCCTTAAACTCTTTGTTATATATTGACTCCAGTTTTGTACAGTTGTTGATTTTTCTCTTATTGTTTTATATAGCATTTGTTGTTTTATTTGTGGTTTTTGTTCTGTTGTATTTGATTGTGAGTCACCTTGGGGGTCCTTGTTCAGACCAAACAAATATGTGGCTCAATCAATAAAAATAAAATACTGTTATGAAAAAAGTTGTGTAAACAAAAAGGACTTTTAAAGGTGTGCTTTTTTGTGACGCATGTGAAAATGGTTTCCATCCATCCTTCTCTCTCCGTCTCTCTAAGCCAGTGTTTCCCAAACTTTTTGACCTGTGGCTCCCTTGACCATTGGCAACGGCTCCCCATTACATTATACTGATGCCTGCCCATTTGCATTGCACTAATTTCTGAGAGGATTCTGTGGTACTCTGTGGCTCCCCTGGCTGGTTTCCGCGGCTCCCCTGGAAGCCACACCTCCCAGTTTGGGAACCACTGCTCTAAGTCCAAGGTCTTTCTTACCTTGAGGAAACTGATTTGGTCCTTGCATTCAAGTCCCGCCCGCACTCGACAGAGGGTCTCCGACCAGGAGGCCACCTTCCAGGTCAGCTCCTTCAGCTTGGTTTCCATCTGCACCAGGTTCTTCTCTCGCTGATTCTCCAGGGCTTCCTTTAAACCCAGCTCTCGATCATTCAGCAGCTGGTGCATCTTCACAAACTCCCCAGAGACATGATCAGACAAGGACTCAGAGCAGGTCTGGAAGGAGACAGATCTCACGCTTAGGTTTGTGCTCTGTTCCAACATATTCATTGGGAAAACGGCACGGAGAAAGTGTTAAACCCACCCACCCCCCGTGCCGTAGTCCCGATTTGTATCACCTCTCTCCTACAGCTGCTATTTGCTAAAATTTAAAGGGATGGAAGATCCAGGATCGCTCTCATTTCATTTTGTTAAGCACAGAGATAGTTCAGGCAATTGATTGATATTCCCCCGAAAATATAAGACTTGTCTTGTTGGATCAGACTTGAACAGCATTCTGTTTCCATCTGTGACTAGATAAGGAATTCCCATGAGGTCTGTAATATACCAAATCGTTTATTCTGTGGTTTGGTCATCGTAACAGGATACCCATATTCCTGTCAGCTGCTGGAGAGAGTATGTGGACACTTACTGTACATCACTGAGCTCTGCATAGTAAATACGTAAGAAAATCATAGGTCAAGCAGAGACCATTTGCCATGGGGAGATCATTTTTACGTGCTCCATAGGGAGGAAAGCAAAAGTCTGTATAAATTCAACTGTTTTGCATTATTGGTGACAATGCTAGGTAGTTATAGGTTGTCTCCAAAGAAAGTGAACCCTGACGACAGTGGTGTAACTAGAGTGGAGCGGAGGCAAGTAGTTCTGCAAGACTCCGTTACACCGGAGTCAGCAGCCCCTCCCCCTTGCTGTTAGAGTCATTCTGGCAGCAACAGCAACATGCAGGACACTCCCCTGTCGCTGCCGGAATGGCTCCAACAGCAAGGGGGAGGGGCCGCTGACTCCGGTGTAACGGAGTCTTGCAGAACTACTTGCCTCCGCTCCACTCTAGTTACACCACTGCCTGACGAAACCACAAAAGGATTTAAGTTAGTCACAGCAAACTGATCTCATTGATTTCAGTAGTGCCTAGTGAAGATTCATTTTCTTTGGATACAATCCTGTATAAAGTAAAAAAAAAAAAAAGCAAGCAGCCGACCCTCCCCCCCCCCAGGATAGAATTTGGCTTCAGCTTTGAATTACACCAGATGTCAGTTCACTGCTGAATATCAAATACCAAATGCTGAATATCTAATAACTACATGTCAAAAATATCGGGTATAGAATCATAATCAATAATAGCCCAAACCAGAGTCCATAGCAATGGATGGCCTATAATATACAGTGACAAATTTGATAGTTTGGCATGAAGTAGAAGCTGCAAAATCCTGTGTACACCCCCCCCCCATTATAACACCCAGCAACAGCACCCACACCTTTAATTCTATAATGTTCTCCTGCTGGCGGCACTGGCTCATTTTCAGCCGCATGAGACCCTCCTCCAGAGGCTGTAGAGATGCCTTCAGCTGGTCCTAGCGGGAAGAAAGTTAAGTCGACGTCACTTAGGGCTAAGGTTGTTTTGAAGGGGGCAGAAGTGGCTGGGCGGAGGCTTAAGAGTTCCCCTTATGAAAACAGCTGGTGTTGCTGTCTTAAAGGCTCCCCACATCCCTCAGCCAGAGACAGATTAAGCTAGCTGGATCCTTATGATATCCACAAGTTTGGACTATCACAACAGCAACCATCCATCCACAAGCGTCTGGGGAAAGCCCCAGCCTGCGCAACGGGTCTACTCGGTCTACTCAGACCTGCATTCCATATGTCTGGCGCAAGTCCACATGCACTCATTTCATGATGTCAGTGGATTAGGCCTGGGAAGGGGGTTAGGATACTATGGCATATGCCAGCGCAGACGATCCAGCCTTCTCCCAGGTCCGATCCAGCCACCCCCTGCCCTTGTCTGTCCCCTAGGATGGCTTACCTGCTCTGGTGCACATCCCTGGAAGCACCAGCACCAGCGGGAAGGCACAGGTGTTCCTGCCGGTGCTGCAATCTGGCGCGCTGCCACAATGTGCTTTACAGCACATTTGCGGCAGTCTGTGCATGCTCCGCTGGCACAGCGTGGCCATAGGATTGTGCCAATAAACTCCTCCCTGATATTTTCACTGGTCCAGAGGGCAGCTTAATCAGCACAATCCGTCCTCCTGCCATCAAAATTATAACTGGAGGTTCTAAGTCTTGTTTGTGACACTGGTTTCCTTTTAGTTCCCTTTTGCAGGAAGTTTATTTCCTCTCTCTCTCTCTCTCTCTCTCTCTCTCTCTCTCTCTCTCTCTCTCTCTCTCTCTCTCTCTCTCTTCCTGCAGGAGGAACAGTAAAGTATGTTAAAGATCTGTGCTCTGACTCTGCTAGCATTTATCGATTTGCTTATGCCTAGGCTTGACTTGCTAATTGAAGTCAGTTGTCATCACCTAGCCTATGTTGAAAACAACACCTATGTTTATAATAATTATGATAATGATGATGATGTTTTAAACCAAACATCAAAACCTGAATGTCAAAGACACTCTGCACATGCTTAACAACAGCTATGGATGAGATCTGATATCAACCACACAATGTGATGCTGGGCCCTAGACAGATAAAATAATTAAATAAATAAATAAATAAATAAATCATCTTTCTCTCTGAATCCCAACTCTTCCTTCTCCTCTCTGTAGTCTATAGAAAAGATTCAGGAGTCCCAGCTCCCAGCCTCCTCAGAAGCCATTCTCTGGGCTCAGCACCTGATGCTCCAGAACTCTCGAGAAATTGCCCTGCACATCGTCTTCTCTGTTATCTTTCTTACACACCAATCCAGTGTAACATCCGCTGCAGTGCGCAAAGCACACTGTGCCGGATCCTGCGCCGGATCAGAGCCACGCCGGCAGAGCTGGGGCACACCTCAGTAGAAAGGGATAACCCTGTGACTGTTAATTTGTTCTGACTGCAAACCACCATGGAATCCTTTACATAAGAACATAAGAACATAAACAGAGCCCTGCTGGATCAGGCCAAGGGCCCATCAGGTCCAGCTTCCTGTATGTCACAGTGACCCCACCAGATGCCTCAGGGTGTTGCACCCGGACAGGGTGTTGCGTCCGGTGCCTAATTGACCATGCAGCAACAAGAGTAGAAGCAGGATTGTTGATTTCAGAAATAAAGGCACACAGCGGATTCTCATCACAAAGGCTGAGCATAGGGCGCGCTTAGAATTTATGCCATCAACAACTTGCACAAACAATATTATCTCCTTCTTTTTGCAACATATCTCTGAAGGGTAAGGGCTACGTGTGGTGCATGATCAGCGCATGTAGGGACACTTCTACGTGATTGGCACACAGGGTGTACTCATGCTGGAATGCAAGAATTAGGGAGGAATACTTCTCACAGTTACGGGCCGCTTGCTTCAAGGGAGCACTCAAGACAACAAGATACCTGTATCCTTTTAGTGATGCACTATTGTATAAACATACTTGTAAATAAGGAAGCAACCCAGAATTCCTGTCTCTCACCTGATAGGACTGAACCGCATTTTTGATGGGCAGGAAATCATGTCCACGATGCTGAGGCAAGTCCCGGCAGATGACGCAGACCGGTCCCTCATCCTGGCTGCAGAAGAGTTTGAGCGGTTCCTCGTGTTCCTCGCAGAAGTACCAGCCTCCAGTCCCACCCAACTGGGGGCCTTCGTCCAGCTTGAGAAGCCGGGCCTTCTCCGCCAGGCTACAGAGGGCTCGGTTGACAGCCATGCGGCGCAAGGCAAAAGGCCTGCGGCACTCGGGGCAGAGGCCACGCCTCTGGCCCTTGGGGATGCAGGGCTCTAAGCATGGCGCACAGAAGCTGTGGCCGCATTCCAACATGTGAGGGTCCCGGAAGATGGAGAGGCAGATGGGACACAGCAGGTCCTCTGTGAAGCTGGACACTTCTCTCACAGATGCCATGGTGACAGAGAGAGAGAGAGAGAGAGAGAGAGAGAGAGAGAGAGAGAGAGAGAGAGAGAGAGAGAGAGTTCCACTTCTCCCAAATACGGCCTGCTCAGCAACTATTGATCTGAGGGACTTCTTGAAATGTGCTCTTTGCTGAACTACACTGCCTTACTGAGGAAAAAAACACACAGCATTTTCTTGTCTTCGGTCAAGTTTGTTCTTCCTGATTTATGCTGTCTCCACTTGAACAAAACTATCCACGGCCCTTGAACTGGGATGCCTGTTTTATATAACAACAACAACAACACATTAAAAGAAAAAGGGAAGAAGAATCTTGAGTTAAACTGTTCATCCTTTTTGACGCCTGCAAATATCTCTGGACAACAACCTTGGAACTCACCTTGGAACTCTGGTCAGTTGTTCCTATGTTTGAAAGTCTGAGAGATTAGTAAGGACCAAACTAGATGTGCATATAATCGCGCAACATGACAACACACACACACACACACACACACACACAGAAGGGAGTATACAAACTATAATGAAATCATCACAGGGGTGGGGGAACTTTTGTACTTTGCCCCCACTGTTGAATCCCAATCACAGCCCCCTTGCACGCTAGTTTAAATGAAAAAAATGTCCATTGGTTTTCAATGAGAGTTTTTTTCCATCTAAATTAGTGTATGGGACGGAAGGCCACTATCGGGATCAAAACTGTGGTGGGGCAAAGTACTAAAGTCCCCCTACCACCCATTGTGGATTTGCCACATGTCATGGCCCCCCTCTTATTTGAAAAAGAATCTCAACCTCACATCAAGACAAAGTGCACAATTACAGGCACGTCTAAGAGGTTAAAGCAGTTGACAAAGTTTCAAAAGTCTCTAGGAAATCAGAGATCCTCTTCTATTTTGCAATCAGTGCCCAACCCCCCAACCCCCATACTCCTTGTCCTCCCCCCCAGCTATCCCTTGTCTGTTTTAAGAAATTGGAGGATTGATTGGTATCCTTTAGATCAGTGTTTCGCAAAGTGTGCTCCTAGGAGCCCTGGGGCTCCCTGAGACCCCTTCAGGAGCTCCATGAGCACACTATAAGTGGCCGCCATCTGGTCGGCGCTGTGCCACTCTGCACATGTACTGATGCTCTGGGGCTCCCCGAGACTCCACACATGTGCCAGCAGGGCGCCCTGAGACTCCGAGACCCCAAAACTCTCTGAGACTTCGTTTAGGAGTGTAAAGAGCTCCGGAGACCGAAAAGTTTGAGAGTTGCCACTTTAGGGGGACAGAGTGGAAGAAGAGTGGAAGAGAATGGTGGGCTACAGCATCGCTGTCGTCCACCATTCTCCTCTCCTCCACACTTCCTGTCGTCCACCATTCTCCTCTCCTCCACACTTCCTCTTCCTCCCTATTCCTTTTCTCTATTCCTCCCTTCCTCTTCCCTCCCCTATTCCTTTTCCACTACAAGAAATGGGAGCGGAGCATCAGCTGGCACATCACCAGCTGGGGGGGGGCAGCATTTGACACCCCACTTCAGGTGCCTGGAGGTCTTGGGTCAGCCCTGCCTGGATCCCAGCTTCTCTGCTCCACATTCTGGAACCCTTGCAGGGTAGGAGGTAGTTTAATGCCAGCCAACATCCTCCTTTCAGATGTTCAGTACCTCTCTTCATCAGTCTCAGTTCTTAGACTGTCAGCTTCCTCCAGACCATAATAGTTGGCTTCTGTCCTTATTAAAGACCCAGCTCTCCTGTAAATCTACCCTCCAAGCTCAGTTTTCTTATTAGACACCTTGAGGAGTCTCAGTTCCCAGCCTCCTTGCTAAAACCCATGGAATTAACAGTAAAAATTAAGCATATAATATCAACAATGAATTATTAAGCCTTTCAGCAGCACTGAGCACTCAAATACTTTATCATAGCAAGTCAATATCCTATCTGAGATGGAGGGCTGAGGTTTGGGTTGGGGGCTTAAAAGAGATTAAAACCAGGGACTGGAACTGCTCTAAGATACCAGATCATTTTTATTGCCTTGGTTAACCCCAAATTCAGGGATATTTGTTTAAAGGCATTTTTTAAGAGTTGTATAAAATATAACAACACTGACCAACCAACAATCAGCAATTCATAATTTCCACTCCCTAGTTACTCATTTAAGAAATGCTCATTATAATCAATTTAATTTAAGATTCTATAGTTCTTCATTTTTTTCTTGTTCAAGGGCTCTTCCTCTAAAATTGTAATGTTTGGCCATCATAAAGTGATTTCTTTCTTTCATGCATGAGCTCAAATTTATTTTGAAAGCTTATGAATAATGATTCAGTTTCCCCAGCGCTTTTCAAAGCGTTTTCCCCCAATGCAATGACTCAAACATTCAGGCATCCTGATAGCAGCAGGAGGCTCTCTTACCCTTTTAGCTGAAAGTGTCTCCTTAGCTTGAGCTGCAGTATCCCAGTCTTCTCTAGGCTACTTTCTCCTGGATTGGGATGGTGGTTCCTGGGTTAGGACCTCTCCTCTTGAATTAGGCACGAATCTCCCCCTTGTCCTCTCTTAGGGTATCTTCGTCCTTAGCCTCCTTTTCCACCCCAACCTTTGCATGGGGGGGTAGTGAGGGAGGGAAAGACTTCAGAACCCGCAAACTGCAGCAAGGCTCACATCCTTAGGACAATAACGATGCGGTATTTCTTTCCTCTGCAAGCTGCCAGCATCCCTGCAAGCTGACTCAGCACTTTTCTTGTCTCGTTAATACTGCTGCCTCCAAGGGGGAGCAGGAGAGGGAGAGCTGATGAAATAGCAGTAGTACAAAACTACCAATGAACAAAGAATGGGGGAGGCTATACATGGGGCATGGATGGGGGAACCCTAAGAATAAGGGAAGGGAGTGGGATAGGCAAGTTGGCAAATGACGTCAGTGGAGAGGGCCTTTCAAACTAACAGTGGTGTATGAGCACAGGATAACTTAAAGGTTTGAGAGGAGTAGCAGTTAGAGAGAGAAATTACTATCATCAGCCAAATATTTGGCAAATGCATTCAAACCACTATTCAGCCCACTTCCCACCCTTTTCTTTTCTGCTCCATAAAACCCCAAAAATGTATCCAAAGCACCTTTGCCAAGTTCCTTCCTGTCAATGGCACATAGTCCTCGCTATCTCTAGTCCTAACATCCAGACTGACCTTTCACTTCCCTTACAGAAGCTGCAGTGTCTGTCAATGGTATTTTGCTGCCATCATCCCCCTACAGCAGTGGTTCCCAAACTGGGAGGTGCGGCTCCCGTGGGAGCCACGGAAACTAGCCAGGGGAGCCGCAGAGTGCCATGAAATCCTCTTGGAAAACAGTGCAATGCCAATTGGCAGGCATCAACATAATGTAATGGGGAACCGCAGCCAACAGTCGCCAATGGTCAAGGGAGCAACAGATCAAAAAAGTTTGGAAAACACTGCCCTACAGTGTCATAAGGAAATGTTCAGCATCATTCCATGACATCAGAGCAATCCAGTCATTGGGAGAGGAGGTGTACAGCATGTGTGCCCATCTCAGTGACAGGCAGGAAGTTGGAGCCGATAACCACGTTTAAAAGGTGGCATCATATGCACTGGCGTCGACGGGGGGAAGCGGGGGGGTGGGCCTCCGGGGGGCGTCGCGCGTACAGGGGTGACGCGCGATTCCCCCCACTTACATTTTTGAAGCGAAGGTGGGCCCGCCCTCCCTCCCTTGAGTCCGTTTGGCTCCAAAATGAGCCGAAAACGGAGCGGGGAGGGCGCTCTGCTCCTGCGCGTGACGTCACGCGCGGGGGCGGAGCCTCCCCCTTAAGGGCGATGCGCGCCCCCCTCTGGGGTGACGCGCGTCGTCGCGACGCTGCTGATCATATGTAGCAGGTGGAGCTGGACTTTGATCCTGCTGGTTGGAGAGAACCACAACACGATAAAACAGGGCAACTTGTTAAAGTTGGCCTTGTAGGGCGGTGGTTCTCAGGACAGACTTTGTTCCTGTGCAGTAGAATGAAAGCTTCTTTTAGCAACCAGTTGTACCTTTTCCAGAGCCATGAACAGTTTCCCCAGGTCACTGGTATCTGTGAGCACACCTCAGCAGGCTGAGTGTTTTTCTTGTAACTGCCAGAAGGTGGGGCTATTGCTTCATTCATTTCTACAGTACTGTCTGTCCCAGTTTAACAGCCCAATTCTTTTTTGCACCTGAACTGTCATAAGCTTTTGTCACAGACTGTCATAAGAAGCTCCTGCATCTCACAGCTTGCATGTACTGTAGGTGGAGGTTGAAAAGCTTCATGGTTTTGCGCCGCACTTTCCACAGGCCAGAGGTCTCAATCGTGAAGTTCCAAGCCCTCTTTTCTAGCAAGACAGGAGCTCATGTGACAAATGCCCCAGGGTCTGGTCTGAGGGCACAAGATAAACACCTTGCTGAAGTTAAACCGGTCTAGGAATCAAATAGGGCCTGGATGGGGGACATGACGTTTCCTTTCCTGCAGCAAGAACATAAGAACATAAGAAGACCCTTACGGGATGAGGCGGCCAAAGGCCCATCTAGTCCAGCTTCCTGTATCTCACAATGGCCCCACCAGATGCCTCCAAGAGCACATAGCCAACAAGATAACCTGTTTCCTGTTGTCACTCCCTTGCACCTGGCACAGAAGTGCATGCAAAAGTGAGCAGATCAGGGAAAGTGGGCCCGCCACCGGGGAATGCAAAAAGACATCCTGGTTTTCCCAGGTTAGTACTGGTTTTGGGGGAAGTGTCTCAAGAGTTTCTCTTGAATTTGGTCAACTGTCCCAGCTTGTGGGTTGGCAATATGAGCTCATTGGCAGAAGCGGACCAGACCGGCAACAGTGCAGGGCCCTTGACTGCTGAGCTGGGAGAAGAGGAAGAGAAGAGGCAAAGCATCACAGGGGGGAGGGAAAAAATGGGAGAGGGTCTATAAATAGGGTCCTGGCTGGCCCTATTTCCTGTGGAGAGATCACCGTTCTTAGGGAAGGCCACTCCAAAGGCTCATAGAGGAGGGGCGTGGGCGGAGCCAAGGGAATTTAAACTCCGGCGCATGACCACGCCCTTCCTCTTTGCTTCCGCCTTCTGGGACACAGCAGCTGTTTAAGGTAAGTGGATGGGTGGGGGGTATGGGTCATAAGGTAAGTGGGTGGGGGTATGGGTCTTTTATTTCCTTGTTTTGGCGATTCGTTAAATTTGGGGTCGCACAGGGCCTGGATCATGCCCTAGATGCCCTCCGGCTCAGGGTGGGGCAACGGTTCTTGCTGTCCTGGCCCGTTAGGGGTTGACAGTGATAAGCCAGCCTGTTTAGTTAAGGGGTGGTGGCTTTGAGTCAGGGTTGTAACATCGCCCGGGCAGTCCTTAGGACGTGCCCACGCTTCAGCGCTTCTCGATTGTGTGGGGAATACCCTGACCCGAGCCTGCAGATCTCCTATCTCTCTCTGTTCTGTACTTATTTATCAATAAAGTGGCCCTTTTCATCCATATCCTGACTCATGTGTTTATTGGAGCATGCTAAGGCAAAGACCCGATTTTGTTTTGATAGTCTCTTGGCCAGTTGCCCAAAAAATAAACTTCAGGACTGGAATGAACAAACGGCTCCCCTCTCGCTTCATACTGTGCATTGGCTGGGTTTCCAGAAAAGGAAGGAAAAGGAGTCGAAGCGCACAAATATTGTCCGGCCCACTCTCCTGCACCTTTTAGTGACTTGCGAAACTTTGCTGAAACGTAGGCGGAGGTTCATTTCTGTTTCTCAACTGTTTGATGTGGGACAGGGTAAAAGCAAAGGCGTCGCTCCTGTAGGGGCGGGGCCGTAAGTTTCGCTCCGTCCTAGTCCCTTTACCGAGCGAGCAGGAGGCGGCCCCCTCACTGTCGGAGCAATTCCTGTGCGGAGAAAGCAGCAGGCAGGGTCTCTTGCCTGACAGAGTGAAACGTACAGCCCCACCCCTACCGGAGCGACGCGTCAAGCAGGAATGGAACCGAATGGGCCGGAACAGACCTTCCCTAAATTAACCAGATGCAAAAAACCCGGTGAGATGGCTTACAGACGCATGCAAACCATATTTTAAACTTGAAATTGTTCCAACATAATGCTTTGATTAACTCTGTCCCAACAAGAAGCAATTGAGGTCAGGCTGGAATGGACATCCAATAGCTCGTCATTGTGCAAAGAACAGTGGGATGTGTTTTTTACACACACACACACACACACACACACACACACACACACACACACACACACACACACACAAGAATAATACATTGGAAATGACACCCGTGCATTATTATAATTTATTAACCCCTTCCCAGCCAGATTGGAATGAATGGTCCTAAGACATCAGACCAAAACAGGCTCACACACAGGAACAGACCAGGTGGAAGAGATGGAATGAACCATAACACTTGACCTGATTTCCCCATTCTGATACCCATCCCAGGCTATAAATATGGTAGTTTTCCAGACAAAGGAGCTGAAATACCAACTTCTCAGCAAGACAGACAAACCAAAATCGTATGTACTATTAGGTTAATTGGACATGATATAGCAAGCCACAAATCTCCCCCAAATTCCATGTTCTGGGACCCATTCTGGGCTGTCAATGGTTTTCTGGGAAAAGGTCGCTAGAACGCTATGGCAATTAAAAGCTTCCTGCTTTTTGGGTCTGCCCCTTTGATTGCTTCTTGTTGAAGGTGGTGGTAGGATTACTTGGATGCCTTTCAATATGAGTTCTTCATCTCGTGTGTGTGAAGAGGGGAAGCTTTCATGACTGGTTTTTTAATTACATTTTTCTCTTTTATAGCGACAGAGCTCATCAACGACCGTGTCTCATCCTTGCCGACTGCAGCCTGTGTGGTTGCATAAGTTCATCCCTGGAAACAGGAGCTATTGTGAGCGTTTTTTCTCTGCAAGGCAAGCTCTGCTTTCTCTGAGCGTTTGTTCCCATGCATGTCTGGCTCCAAACCTACTGCAGAGCATTGTCCCTCCACCCGTGCTTCAGGCGCTCTATTCAGTTTGGTTTCGTTTTTCAAGCGTCCGCTTGACGACCTGCTCAAGGGTTTGTCGGGCAGCTTCTTTTTCTCGCTTTGTTTTATACACTTTTAAAAAATCTGCTCCAAGAAGCAGGGGAGGGGGCTTTGCGAGTGACACGAGCTCTTCAGGGCTCTGCACAAATGTACGACAGGGTATGTGGCTTTATGATTGGTTTAAGTGTTGGCCATCGTCACTGCTACATCTAGCTTCTGCTGCAAACTGGAAAAGGGGTTCGCTCAACCCTGGGGAATTGTGCATGTTTCCAAAATACAGGGAGTGCACTTCCACAGTAGAATCATCACTGAAACCATGGATGGATGGATGCACCCTGTGATATTTTTTTTTCATCTTCTTTCTTTACATTGAAACTTTTATTTGCTATATAACCACTTTTTCCCACTTTTGTGGCACTGTTGTAAGACATGGGAATGGGAAATAAGAATGGGGGGGGGAATATATGAAGACACACCTTCTTGGTTTCATTTAGGCCAAACGGACCCTGCTTTCTCCCTTCATGATCTGTGCCACTGTCAAAATGTTGATTGTAAAATCCTCGGCAAAAGGATTCATCTTTTCTGCTCATGTTTCTCTGGAAAGCATGACATACATTAGTGGTGCTATAAAAACAAAAAATAAAGAGGGAAGTTACTCCCCCTGGAATATGTGCCAAAACTCATTTACAAGGAGCAGGGGAACATTCGGGAGCGTGACTCAGTGCCAACCTCCGCCCTCTAGTCCAAACAAGTCAGAAGAGCTCTGTCGAAGGAGAGCGGAGCATGGCAGCCTGCAGGCTCTTGCTGATAAGTTTAGCTGGGTAGACTTGGCAACCAGCAACCTGGTTTTTGCTTTTGCGCTGACAGTGCCCTTCCTCTAGCACATGACCCATTTCCCATTGCACTTTGAGCTTGTGCTGAGACGTGTGGCCAGGCCAGCAGCTGAAGAGCCCTGCCGACGACGAATATTGCCTGCCTGTGAACAGTTGGGGCTGCCTGGGCATCTATGGTGAGACGGCAGAGAAAAAAGCTTTGGCTGATCAGCTGGCCAAGGGACTCCAGAACTCCTTCTCGGAGTAAGTGCTTACCTTTGTTTTTGTGGTTGCTTTTTGCACAAACTCTTCCCTTCAATATCTGATCACCGTATCCCAGCTTGGCTTCTCTTGGGGCCTGGGCTAAGGTGTGGGGCCAGATGCCAAAGGGGGGGGGCAAAGAGCATTGCCTGTTTGGTGCCCAATTGGGACCACATCGCTCCAGCCCTTGTCAATATTTTTTTAAAAAAAGTAAGGCATTTAAATGAAACGTTTACACTTTTAAACATCTGTGTTTTATTTGTAATGACATCTTGGGGACCTGAGCTTCTGAGTTAGGATGTGCTGCTCCCCCTGTAATCAATGAGGAATAAATATAGATCTTCTCTTTCCTACATATGTCTGTGTTTGTTCTCACCTCAGGAAGCAGATACCCCAGAAGTATCAGAGCCAAGCTCTGGAGCAGCGGGAATGGCCTCCGTCCGGGAGGTGTCTGGCATTGCTGAAGACCTGCTGTGCCCCGTCTGCCTCTCCATCTTCCAGGACCCCCGCATGCTAGGCTGCGGCCACAACTACTGCCTGTCTTGCCTGGAAAGCTGTGTCCCCAAAGGGCAACACCAGGGGACATGCCCCGAGTGCCGAGATCCCTTCGACCTTCAAAATGCCGCTCGCAACAGGGTCCTGGCCAATTTGGCGGAAAAGGCCCGGCTCCTCAAGCTGGAGGAGGGGTCCCAGTCTGGTGGGGCTGGGAGCCGGTATTTTTGTGAGGAACACGAGGAGCCACTGAAACTCTTCTGCAGCCAGGATGAGGCCCCTGTTTGTGTGATCTGCCGGGACCTCCCTCAGCATCAAGGCCATAACTTTTTGCCCATCAAGAATGCCGTGAAATGTTATCAGGTAGGAGTCAACAGACACTTGTATCCTCTGATGATAGGGATCAGGCTAGAAGTGTATAGGATGGGATAGGGGCTGGGTGTTGAAACTCCTGAAAGTCATAGATGTTCCCGGGGTTGGGTATTAGACCTGAGCAGAGATGCCAGCTGGGAGGTCCCCTCTGCAGACAGTTGGTTTGGCACTCCTGATTTCAAGCTGATGGCTGACATTTGGGTGAAGATGACCAGTGCCAGACAGGCAGGGCTTATTATAGTACTGTATAGAGCAGTGTTTCTCAAACTGTAGGTCGGGACCCACTTGGTGGGTCGCAACCTGATTTCTGGTGGGTCCCAGGTGATGGAAAGATCAGATGAGTACCGGTAATTACCATTAAGACCTGAGGCTATTCAAAAATCAGATAGCTCCTGCAGTTTGCAAGATAGCTGCTAATTGCCCTGCAAACAGCTGAGCTCCTGCAGTTTGCAAGCTTGTGTAAATATAGGGAGATAAATGTTTGAGCGTCTCATAAAGTTAGGTGGGTCCTGATAGAGTGTCATTTTAAAAAGTGGGTCCCGGTGCTAAAAAGTTTGAGAATAGAATAGAATAGAATAGAATAGTTTGAGAAGAGTATAGAGATCTGCAAGGAGAACAACTCCCCTACCTGCACCATGATCCATGATATTATGAAGGAGAAGATACTATGAGGCATGTGCTCTTATCACTAAGCTGCAGCCCCTGCATGGCTAAATGGTTATCTCTCTGAGAGGAGGGTACTAGTATAGTAAGTTAGGGGGGGGGGGGAAGAAGAGGAGATATGTACAGGATTTAAGATTCAGGGGCACTGGGAAGAATTCCAGGTACATAAGAGGGGGCTGAATTTTATGTATTGATTTAAATAACCAGGCAGATTTTGGGCAGCAGATTCCAAGTTTATGTTGCTGCACAACATAACGTGCATAATAACAATCCTTTGTAAATTAGGCACAGTAAAGACCTGCAATGTGCCGAAACAAAAACAACCCCTTGGAAATGCGAGTGCATGAGAGTGCATGAAATACATCTTAATAATGATCGTCATTTGTCATGTGGGTGATATATAAGAATCAAGACCAAAGGATGCTTTGCACAAGAAGTAGGGGTTGGTGGAGAATTGGCTCTGGGCAGTGTGGCAGAGGGAGGAGCTGCTTAATTCTTTTGCCCCCCATGCACCTCACCACGGGGATGATACAAAAGGGTGTGATTTGGGTCAGGAAACCAGCCCAGAGCAAATGGATTAAAAAAAACTCTCTTCCACAACATCCCCCCCTTCCTCCTGCTGCTTCTAAATGTTAAAAAGAAGATCCAATCACAGACCCCCACTGTCACATATAGCTTGGCCCTGAATGTGCAAACTACTTTCAGATGACCCATTTCAACATGGTAATCTGAGGTGACCTCTGCCTATAACATTAGATCTGTGGTGGCTCATTCACATGTGTGAGTCCTCACTTGATCATCAAGTGATAGTCATACATGTGCCAACCTACCAAGAAAAAGCCATGCAGCATGAGTGAAAGATATTTACTCAGGAGTAAGTCCCTCTGAATTGAATGTGCTGTTCATTTCAGCTTTGACTAGATTACTCCTTAAACGGACAGAGGGTGTTCCTGAAGGCTGATTCGCACTAGCCCTTCCGTGCACGTTTGCTCTACTCTAGCGTCTGTACGTGCGTCTAGCAGTTCTCTGAACGTTTGCCCACCTTCTTGAAAAAAGCGCAGCTGTGATTTGGTGAAGAGAAATGCGCTTCTCTGATTGGTGAGCTGCCTAGCACCGGGAGCATAAACGCTAGCTTAAACACGAGCGCAGCAAAAAGATAAACCGAAACCATCTCTCCTGGCTGCGTCGTAAGCTCAGGCTGCGTCAGACGCAAGCATGAAAAACGCACGAAAGGAAGCCAAAACGCGCACGGAAAGGGCTGGTGTGAATCACCCTTGAGTGTTATAAGCACTTCTGAGGCGTTTGTCTCCCCACATGTGAGCTTAACAAGAGCATCTCTTTGTCTGCCGCAAAAAAAACACTAGTCACAAGGGGCAACTCTATTCCTGGAGCTTTTTTCCCCCAATGTGATAGAATGTGGGGAATTCCTTGAGGGCTGACGACTCTCTCTCTCTCTCTCTCTCTCTCTTATGATGCAAAGAAATACTAATCATGGGGAGGGCGGATGGGATGTTGCATGCGTGTCGGGAGCGGGACTAGCACAGTCTGTTCCTGTGAAGTTTGCATGCATTTGCCTCCCTGAACAGCAGGACTACTGTATGTTTGGAAAGACAAACTCCTGAACAGGGCTATGTGAAGCAAGGTAGGCCAAGAAGCAAGCCTTCCTTAACAAAAAAACAAAATTGTGTTTCATGATTTTAAAAATTAACCCATTGGCTGCGCAGGATAAACTGAAGGCCTCTCTGGATCCCCTGGAGGACGGTGTGAAGTGGGCCACCAATAATCAGTCTTGCCAGCAGGAGGCCATAGAAGAACTGGAGGTAATTTTCAGGAGAAACCGGAGTTGAATGCGCTTGAAATTGAATGAGTCTGAGGGAGAAAAGCGAAGAAGCGGGTGGCTAGATAACTGAGATGGATTAGTGGCAGCGGGAAGCAAGTGGACTAGAGCGAGGATTCTCTGGTCTTGTTATGATGAGTCTCATTTTGCCTCAAAGAAAGGCCTTTTGCAGCACATAAGACCTGGAGGGCAACAGAAGTTTTCCCTGCCTTCAGAGTGTGCTGATTGGCTCCCATCTAGGCATTCCAATTGGACAGGAGTTCTATATAAACCTCCTGGATTAGACCCCATCTTGAATATGTTATTGAGTTGACATCCTCTCACCAGCACAGGTCTGCTTGCCTCTGTTTGCCCTATAGGCTATGTTTGCCCTCTGTCACAAAGTGTTTCCTGAGATAAGGAACCCAGCTAATGTTTACTAGCCTCACCCCAGAGATCAATATTCACATACAGATATAGTGATATATTGGTGATTTCCAGCCTTGCCCACAGCCAGGTGCTGTCAAGTCTACAGATATTATAGCGCCCGTCTTCCAGCTGGTGCTTATAAACTGCTCCTGAAGAGCAGGAAGTGATGTCACCCTTCCCAGTCTCCTTGCAGTCACAAGTTCACCTGAAACCAAATTAGAATGGGGTAGAGAGAGTAGAGGTGTAAGAGAATTGTTCTGAGGTGTGTGATATGGAGTAGCCCATTTTGGGGAGCAAGAATTTATAAGTGTTTCTTATTCAGGCTTCTCATGCAATTTTGTTTTGAAAAGGGAGTGGAACTAGGAACCGGCTTTTCACCTTGCAATAAACCTTGGGGTGGTTTGGATGTCCTCTAGCAACCCACGAGAGCAATTGCAGCACCACCTGTTTTTTCTGCCCCACTGCAGAGTCTAAGTGAGCACCTGTGTGGCTGCATCTTCATCGAGTTTGAGGAGCTGCGGGACATCCTAAATGAGAGAGAGCAAAGCATGCTGGAGACCGTGAAGCAGATGAAGGGGCTGAACCTGGCAGACATGGAAGGGAATCTGGAGTACTTGAAAGCATTTGAGGCCTCTCATAGCGAGACCATCTCCAGCATTCGAACTGCGCTGGAGGAAACGAATGAATTTGCTTTTCTGAAGGTAAGTCTGTCTCGGGGCCAACCACTTGTGATGTAAATAGGGGAAACCATTTTAGCAGCCACAGGGCTGGGTGAGGCAAGGTGGCGGGACTGGTCCAGTTTGGGATTATGCCACATGATATTCCCCCTCCCCCCCCCATGTTCCTTTTCTGCTAAAACATGTTCTCCATGGTGGCTGCTATTTGCGTTTAAAATGTGCATTTGCAGCCAATAATGGCAATCGGAAAAGAGAATGGAAGTTCCCTTAAAAGTTGAAGGAACTTGGAATAGAAATGTTTAAAAATAAACACACCCCTTTTGATCTTTTAGGAAAGGTGCCCCCCATTGAATATATAATAATAATAATAATAATAATAATAATAATAATTATTATTATTATTATTATTATTATTATTATTATTATTATTATTATTATTATTTACTCCTATATGTGAATAGCCACAATAGTAGCTTTCAGATATATCATAGCCATATTGAGAAACACTGTGGTTGGCAGACACCATCTTAGAAAAACAATTTCTCCTTCTGTCTTAACCAGGACAGTTAAGCTTTCGAAGGGCCGAACAGCATATTATGTGGGAGTTTTGTGTATGCATCTCCTGACAGCTTTATATTGTCCTAAAAGCAACCATTGGGGGTGGGTAGGGACTTTGATCAGGTCTGTGGTGCTGGGAGGGTCACACACACCCCCGCCACTGATTCCCCAGTTCAAATCCCACTTCTCAGGAGTTGTAGAGGGGGAAACATGCAGATATGGCCAGTATGTTTTCTCCTCTGTGGTTAATAACATGGGGAGAGGGGGGGATCTGGATTAGGGTCACAGCATGAGGGAAAGGGAACTCCCCACATTATGGTCCTAATCCAAACCAGGGTTCGGAGACACATTCATACCCCATGTTGCATTGCATGTATTTTGATCACAGACACCCCATGCCCCTTGCTGCAACATGTACATTTTCTAAAAATAATGTATGCTGCTTTTTCTTCAAAACTGTTGTTTTTATCCATATGCAAATATATACGGATTTAATGGACTGACACCTTTAGTTTTAAACGGATGAAGACTTCTTTACAGCGCAATCCTATCCAACTTACACTACCAGTGTAACCAGTGGTGCAGCGAGAACGGGAGGCCCCAGAACAGAAAGGGGATTTAAATCTCCCCTCCCCCTCGTGCCCTGCTCTCTCCCACTGATTACATCGTTGGTGTACGTTGGATAGGATTGCGCTGTTAATCAGATGACAGCCTTAGCTGACCACTCCCGTCTGGTTGATACGTTCGACTTGGCTCTTGGATGCTCTGCCATCCTGAGGTCTAGGTGTGTTTGAACTGTGGGAAGTTGATTTGGCAGGCAGTTTCAGGGATTAACCTCACCTGCTGTTTCTCTTCCCTTCAGGAAGTCAAGGAACTGATGAGACGGTGAGTATCTGCCTTGCCCTCTGTATACAAACAGTGGCTCTGATCTCATGCAATAATTCCACTCACGTGAGGACTTTGCGGGTTACCACATGCTTGCAGTGGATTTGGATGCAACTGTCACTCGTTGCCTACAGCTGTGGTCTGGCCAAGCTCTCCTCTGACAAGTTCAACAGAGGCGACAGCCTGCTTATCAGCAGTCCCATCATCATCCCCATCTACAACCTGATGTGTGTCTTTATTGTACGCTATTAAATGCCACTGGCATTCTGCAAGCTGCAAGCATAGCTATGCTTCAGGGAAATGCACATAACCCCCCCCCCATCCAAGTGTATGGAGGGTGAATAAGAGGAGCTCCTGATTTAGAAAGATCCAGGAGTGAGGAATGCAATCCCTCTGTCATAATCATTGTTGCCAACCACTGCTATATTTGGCTGGTTTTTCATTGATATAGTTGACTGCTCCCCACTTCCCTGAGAAGTACCAGGGGCATTGCTACACGGATTTTAGTTTTCTTTGGAACTCAAAGCACTAGAGCCTTATGGCATTTTTGTAATATTTGCTTTATTTACAAATATACAAGTGGAGGCAAGCAGCATGCACACTCTAACAAGGTTGTCAGACCCAGGCTACAATCCTATTCACACTTACCTGAGTCTCATTGAATGAATGAGTAACAGCTCGATCCTATGGGCTCTTTGCGCTGGCGGAGCACAGGTTTTGCCAGCGCTGACTGCTGAAAAGCAGCCAAAAAGCGTGCTCCAGCAGTGTGTGCTGCTGGAGTGCTGGCGGGAAGGCCGGAACCTTCCCACGTCCGGTGGGGGAGAGCTGGCCACCCACCGGAGCAGGTAAGCCTGCACAGGGGGTTAGAGGGAGGCAGGAAGGGGGTTGAATGGCACAGGGGGTGGGTGGAACAGGGTGATGATACCAAATCCTGGCCCCCTTCCCAGGCCTGATCCATCTGCACGGATCAACTCAGACTTGCGCCAGTGATTGAGCCATAGTGGCTGCTGGGGCTAACCCCGGGGCAAGGGGACTAATGTTCCTTTACCCCAAGGAGGCCTCCAGGGCCAAAACTCACTCGCAGGATAGAGCGGTTGGCGCACCGGTGCCACTGCATTGCCGCGTGGGGAGTTAGGTAGGATTGGGTTGTAAGTAATAGGGCTTACTTCTGAGTAGACACGTATAGGATTGTGCTGCCACTGCCCCACATCAGATCCCCAGAGTGAGGTATCCTTCCTTGCACCCCACAAGGTGCCCTCAGTTCCCTCTCTGCTTCTCTGTTCCAAAACGTCTGGTTCTGCACGCACACACCTTGCATCAGCCCCTTCCTCTTGTCGGGGGGGGGGGGGAGGTCACTGTCCACAATCTCTTATAGCTAACACTAGAGAGATCTTCAGTTATTTCCTACAGCTAGCTCCCATTGAGAGACAAGAGATCATTCTGGCCTGGCAAAGAAATGGCTGTCTGCTAGCCTTAACTATGTACTGTATTATATTCCCCATTGTCTGTATTCTCTACTTATCTTTCTCCCAAACTCCTATAGTATAATATGCAGTTGCCTTTAGGCCCCTCTAGTCAGACCAATAAACCTATGACAAAGTCTCAAGGTTTGTTTCCAGCCTTGCTACTCCAACATATTTAACTGGAGATACTGGACGATTAACTGGGAACTTTTTACATGCAAAGCGTATGCAAGCACGGTCTCTTTTCTCCTCCCTTCAGAATCCAGGATCGTCGAAGTGAAAGGAAGGAAGGAACAGGAAGTGAAGTGGGTGAGGATGGCGGGGGAGGCAAGGAGCGTGAAGAGAAAGATAATGGAAGCAACGAGGTTAATGAACATCAGGAAGACGGCAAAGGGGATGAAGCCATCAGTGAAGAAGGGGAAGCTTACGGAG
Source organism: Plestiodon gilberti rubricaudatus (assembly GCA_026170595.1). Lineage (NCBI taxonomy): Eukaryota > Metazoa > Chordata > Lepidosauria > Squamata > Scincidae > Plestiodon > Plestiodon gilberti. Next base: position 251,067,288 of record JANXHW010000002.1, read on the forward strand.
AACCTCAGGAGGACGAGGACACCAAAGAAGAGGACTATGAAGACATTGTACCTGTGGATCCATCTCTTGAAAACCTGGAAGAAATGCTATATTTTGAGACCTGGAAGGAAATGATGAGAAGCATCAGCATTGGGGAGGCCTTTGCTCCAGAATCATACTACAGCTCTTCACCACCACTGGAGGAAGATATACTCCAGCCTGGAGGCAATAACATTTCTGTAGCAGTTGAAGAGGAAGCTCAGGCAAAGTTGATTTCCACCACAAAAACTGGCACGGGAGACTGTTCCGTTGACAAACAGACATCTTTGCCAAGCAACAGTTTTGACATAGCTCCTCCCATGGGAGGAGCCCCCTGTCTGCCACCACTTCTGCCCTCCATATCCAACTTCCAAGTGCCTATCTTTCAACAGTTGCCCCCTTACAATTCGATGCAAGGATGGGGCCCCCCACATAGTTGGACACCTCGTCCCAAGCAGGGTCCTGGCATGTCACGAGGTAGGGGGATGCCACATAGGCAGCCCTTTTGCTTGAACTGGGGTCAAGGCAGGGGATATCCTACTATTCAGATGTCCCAACCTTGTAGAGGCAACACTGTGAGTCACAGTAATTGGAGACCCCCAAAAAACCAGCCACCCAAAGCCAGAGAGGCTCATGTGGTGGGGCAGAGAGGGGGTTGGCTAAATAAGCAAAAACCTCAATCCAGTGGGGGCAGTACTTCAAGTCAAAGTGGAGGGGGCTCTGCAAAGAAAGAGCCACCCCAACCCCAGGAGGCTCATGGCTCAAGGCAAGGAGGGTCAGGACAAGGACAGGGGTCTGCAAAGAAACCGCCAGCTCCCCACAAAGGGGGCGAAGTCTCCTCAGTAAGCAAAGGGCCTCAGAATAGACCCCGCCACGGAGGAGGGCGTGGGCACGGTTGTGGCTCTAGTTCTGCAAAAGGCCCGCGGAACAAATAACTGCTTCCTCTCCCGTTTCCTTCAGAAGTGACTGCATTGGAATGCTGAGGGAAGGATCTTTCTAGAATTTGACTGATGGGGGTGAAGTATGTATTGAGAAACCTGACTTCACAGCTCCATTTTGGGACCCAGACAGTGTGACGTGGCCATTACAGTCTCTTCCCCTCCATTAGTCGGGCGTCAGTGTTTAGATACATGGATTCAAGCGTTTTGATTGGAAACAATTATTAATCAGGCAGATTTAAAAAAAAAAATTACTTATTTTTACACCAGTGATCGGTGCCAACCTAGAAAAGGGATGCTTCTCTCTCAGAGCTGGGTTCATATAATCTACATCAGGGGCAAGCAACCTACGCCACATGGGCTGGATCTGACCTGCCACCCCAAATTATCCAGCCCATAGTCCCAAAAAGATATATCCACTTGACCCATGGTGGTCCTAAAAAGGAATTCAAGTTTGTAATTCTGTCTCTGTGAGGCTTACAGTGTAAGCAGACCAAGGGCAGAAGCTTCATTTGAGCATCATTCTCTGTCTGGGCATGCATGCATCTCTCCGCGCCGTGCCCATCTCCTTTTTCTGAGCTCTATGGCCTAATCAGGAGGCCTGTGCATGTGTATCAAACACGCATGCATTCTTACTACTGACGGACCAAATGTCTGGCCCCTATGCAGAAGAAGGTTGCCGATCCCTGATCTACATCATCGGAACCCACAGATAAGCTTTTTGCTTCAGGATGGTTGTTTTATTCCTATGCATACTTCTTTAATAAAGTGATCGATTAATCAAAGCTCACATGATGAATCAACTAAGGTTTCTTTAGCGGGGGGGTGTTGGCTTCATCAGTGACCCATCTGGAAAAATGAGAAGAGTGACGTCCAACAGCATGGGATCATTTTTGAGAATGGTTAAAGAAACGTGCCGTTGTCTGAAGGAGAACATTCTGCAATCTGCCAAAACCTTTGGCCAAGATCATTCAAAAGCAAAGGGAAATTGGGCTGTCCTTCTGTACGAAAAAATATTACAATGAACCACCAAAATTTGGCAAATGTCAACATTTACTGATCGTCGTCCGTCCCCCCCAATTACTTGGCTGACAAGCACCAGTGAATGCTGACAGTCTTAGGCCCCAATCCTGTGGTTGTCCTGTGCTGCCAGAACTTGTTGGCAGCGCAGAGTGCTTTCCAGCAGCGCAAAAGCTGGGTTGCTGTCATGTGCTGCCACAAATGAGCAGTGCTACGGCGCACACAGCAGTGGCTCCAGAGGCCTCCGTTTGCGCTGGTAAGTTTGTGGTGGAGGCGTGTTGGCAGGGAGGGCAGGGGGGAGTGGAAGGGGTATATCCCAGTGGCAGTGACTCATACCAAGATCTTATCCCCTCTTTTTTAATCCCCACCCCTTTTCTCTCCTTGGACTTATGCCAGCAAAAGTGGCTGGCGTGGATCTGAGGAGACCCATAGGTGATCAAGCAGCCTACCGGAGCAAGTAAGAAAGATATTTTTACTTACCTCCAGCAGGCTGTCCAATCGCTCTCTCTCCCCCCCCCCCCCCATCCACCATAGCATGTAGAACAGTTTCTGTTGACATGGCTGCATACTATAACTGCATAAATAGGATTGGGCAATCAAACCTGTGTAGATACTGCAATTCTGTGCAAATAAAGAACATGCACAAAATGTTCTACTGCAGATTTCCTTTTTTCTTTCTGTTTCCCGGTTGTAAAAATATGTTTCAATGTGCGATAGGCAGTGCCTGGTAAAATCTATGCTAGGATTTCCCATGGGCAGAGAAGGACTTGCCTTTTGCCATGGCTAGTTCACAGAAAATAAATGACGCAAAGTAAGTTATTTTATTCACATTTGTATCACGATGGAGCTTCTCTTGTTGTAGAGCTTCTTTTTGGTGCAGACTTCACATAGCCCCATTATATAAACTCATTATATAAACTCATATAAACCCCCCCTTGCATTGATTGCAACATTGTGGTAGCATATAATATTTGTGCCTGTTTTAATTGCTTAGGGAGAACTGAGTACTACAAGATCTCCCAGTTATTTTATGTGGTACTTGGGTGTGTGTTGTTGCCTACTGTGTAATTTATCTTTCAGTCAGCCGGTTATGCTGAGATAGGAAGCCCTGGGAATTCATTTCATCTCCAATTCTTTTGTGGAGTGACTCAGAAATGGAAGTGAATGGAAAGGTCGTTGTTAACAAACCCTGGGCAAAATTGGTTTTGTTTTTTTTAACATGCTTCCCTTTCACCTTAGCCAATGATCATACAAGCAAGAGCAAAGCCATCAACTTTGGGTGTTGGCAGTTGTCTAGGTTGGGGTGGGTATGTACACACACATATGTAAAAGCAACGTTTTCAAAAACTCAGCCAAGATGGTTATAGGAACAAAGACAATTTAACAGCACAATCCTCGTCCTGTGTAAAATGCATTGAGGAATGCAGTATTCTAGATGCAAAGAGGCTTCTTTGGCACAGTGACTGAATGGGGAAAAGACTGACCTGTAAATAAATTCATATGTCTGTCTGTTTGGCACATTGGGTTAGAAGATGCCGTGGGGTGGTCTTAGCTTGGTGCTTGGTGAAAACAGAGAGAATCCTTACTTCAGTCAGCATCTATTGAAAGAGCTAGCTGAATTTTCAGTCCTCCAAACATCAGTCCATTGAATCTGGGATGCGTTTAAAACATGGGTGCACTTTGGAATGTGCTGCCATGGAGTCACTATCTGTCCCTGCAACTAGCTCATGGGGAACACTGCATTTTGCTATTTATACTCTTTGAAGTCAGAATTGTCCGTTTTGATACATAAATCTGATTGCAAACTACACAAATCTGATTGCAAACTACACATGCTTTGCCAAATGCATTACTATGGCCTCGTGTTCACTACTGAAATCGCATTCGCTAAGGTGTTGGAATGGCTTGTAGCACGCTGGCCAAAATGTTTGGCTGCTATTGAATTAATTATTCAGCCTGTTAGTGGCTAAAAAAATGCCTTGGTTATGACATTTTCCATTCCTAAAACTAAATCAGTGTATGGCGAAGAATGGGGTTTTATAGTTTTTATTTACTTTATATGCTTGGATGTATTTTCTTTTCCTAGAGCCCAATCCTACCTATGTGCCCTGCTGCTGGAACTAGTGTTCCGGCACTGGAACATGCTTTACTGGGTCTAGAGCTGTGCACTTCTGGGCAGCCACTGCAGATGGCAGGGAGGACCCTGCGCACGGCAGCGGTGAGAAGACCTGTCGATTTCTGTAAGTTGGCAGGGTGGGCATAATGGGGCGTAACAGGGGAGGCCTGGGGCGTGTTGGAGGCGTGATGGGTTAGCACCCACCATGGCCAACTTGCACTGGATGCTCTCTCTTCCAGAGTGAGCCAAAATGCCCCCTTTGTCTCCTTGGACTTGCCCCAGTTAAAGAGTTGGCACAGGTCTGAAGAGACCCATTGGTGGTCAAGGGGCTTATGGGGGGGGGTAAGGGAAAATATTTTCCCTCCCAAGCCTCCTGATCAGCCCCGCTCTCACCATAACATGCAGCACAGCCTATTTTGATGCAGCTGCATGCTATGGTGAGGAAAAGCATAGGATTGGGCTGCTAAAAACATTTCCAGCCCAATCCTATCCGAGGCCTGTGCTGGTGGTATATGTGATCCGCCGGCGCAGGCTGCTGCAAAAGTGCCGTAAAGCACTTTGCGGTAGTGCAGGGAGCTGGCGCGCTGACAGGAAAGCCAGAGTCTTCCCGTGTGTGCCAGCAGAGTGGCGGAGGCCCGCTGGAGCAGGGGATTGCATGGGACGGGGGGAGGGCAGAACGGGGAGGAGATGGGGCAGGGGGGGGGGCCGATAGGTCACTCCAAGTCTCAGAGTGTTAGTTCCAGGCTACTTGGATAATCATCTTAGCACGATAGGTGATGATGGTGGCACGAAAGCCAGGCTGTTGTCACACACTGCCTGTCCACTGCCATAAACAGCGAGAGGCATGGGGCGCACTGCAGCAGCCCTGGGAGGCTCCATGGGCACCAGTAAGTTGCGGCGGGGGGGGGTCAGGGGAGGAACAGGGGGCGTGTTGGTGGAGGGAGGGGTGGATCCGGCGGCACTCACACACGCTGGATTTTCCCCCTCTTTTAAAAACCTCCCCGCCACTTTTCTCAGACATATACCATCAGTGGCGTCACTAGGGAGCGCGCCCTCCCCCCATCCCTGGCCCAGTGGGCCGATCACTTCCTCCCGTGCCACCCTGGTCGGTCCTCCCCACGTCCCTGCCCTGCCCTGTGCAGGACTTACCTGCATCCGCTGGTGCTGGCTGCGGCCCCAAACTGAGTGAGCGGTGCCAGCCTCTCCGCCGGCACCACTTACTCGCCGGGTGTTGAAAACATGCCTTATGGCACATTTATGACACCCAGCGCCAGCAGAGCCGCATGATCCGCCAGCGTATACTTAGTGTGGATTGCGCCGTTAGTCTCTAATTACCATAGGAATGTTTGAAATTTGGTTGGACAAATTGGTTGGATTGTCCTACTTGCACACTTACTTTATCTGGACTATTGATCCATTCTGCTAAAGTAAGCAATTTGCATAATAACAACATTCAATATTTGGTAACATTATCACCTCTTAATTTTTCATTGCAGTTTCTGCTGCAGTATGTGATAGAACATGTTGTAGTAATCCAAGCTGGAGGTGACCAGTGCATATGTGACAGTGGCCAGTTCTGCCTTCTCCAGGATGGGCTGCAGCTGGTGCCCTGCTCAAAGTTGTGCAAAAGCACTCTAGGCCAGGCGTTCCCAACCTGTGGTCCACGTACCCCTTGCGATCAGCAGCTGATAAGGGACAGCTGCTAAAGGGGATTTTTCCCGGGTTAGGGTGCAACCCGGAAAAATGTCCCCAAGATGCCCCCAATAGTTCGTTTCTTTGGAAAATTCCATGCCACACCACACCTTGGTGGGGTGGGGAGGGGGGCGAGTCAAGGCCGCGAACAGGATGGTATTGACTACAGCAGTGCTGCCAATATCCTATTCTCTTCCCAGTCTCGTTCCACCTTCCTGGGTGGACTTCCTGGGCCCACATGGCACACATCTGAGTAGACCCAGCAGGGCAGGGAAGTCTTAGTCCCAGGCAAGGGAACAAATGTTCCCTTACCCGGAGGAGGCTTCCGGGACCACCCTCCCCCACAGGATGCAGCATGTACGGGGGTGGGGTGGGGATTTGGGTAGGATTGGGCTGTGAGTGGCTTTGGCTGAAAGGCAACACAGAAGTGAAACATTAAATACATAAATAATAATTCTAAAGAAGAATTTAATTCATCTGTGGAACTCCTTGCCACAGGATGTGGTGATGGCATCTGGCCTAGATGCTTTTAAAAGGGGTTTGGACAGATTCATGGAGGAAAAGACCATCACAGGTTACAAGCCATAAACAATCCTCCTAGTTTTAGAAGTGGGTTTTCTCTGTGCCAGGTGTAAGGGAGTGACAACGGGAAACAGGTTATCTTGTCGTCTTGTGCTCCCTGAGGCATCTGGTGGGGCCACTGTGTGATACAGGAAGCTGGACTAGATGGGCTTTTGGCCTGATCCAGCAGGGCTCTTCTTATGTTCTTATGTTCTTATGTTCTTATGTATACATGATTTGCCCGGCACTTCTCCTCTGTGGAGAGGAGAGAGGAAGAGAGGAGAGCTCCACCAACCTTGAAGAGAGGAGAGTTCCAACAACATTAAGGTATCCAAACTTTGATAAATCCATAACTTACAAAAAAAGCTATGCAGTCAGACAGCCAGCAGAAGGGTGGGGGCTATCCAGTCTTTTGCACTGAGTGTCTCATGTATGACTATCTGCCTCTTGGGCACAAGTCATGGGTGTGTGCTCGGTGCAAAGAGCTCCAGGCTCTCAGGGAACAGGTTCGCTCCCTTGAAGCCACGGTTGCTGACCTGGAGAAGCAGAGACAGGTAGAGAGGAACCAGGGTGAGACTTCTAGGGACGTGGAGGCATCGTCCCACCCTCAGTTGGCCAGCTCCTCAGCTGCCAGGGAAGGGAGTCTCAGGGCTGGAGGACGTTGCTCTGGAAAAGAGGGAAACCCCACAGTGGGGACCCCTTCTTCAGGTGATGGGCCCGTATCCAGTCGCACTATGGATACTCCTCTGGGGAGGGGGCGAAGGGGGCTTCTTGTCGTGGGTGACTCTATAGTCAGGAACATAGAGAGGGGGGTCTGTGACGGATGTGAGGACCGCACGGTGACTTGCCTACCTGGTGCGAAGGTTGCGGACATCACCTCTCGTCTAGATAGGCTGGTAGAGAGTGCTGGGGAGGAGGTAGCGGTTGTGGTGCATGTTGGCACCAACGACGTGGGGAAATGTAGCCGGGCGGTCCTGGAGGCCAAATTTAGGTTGCTAGGTAGGAAGCTCAAATCCAGGACTCCAAAGGTAGCGTTCTCAGAAGTGCTACCTGTTCCACGCGCAGGGCCAGCTAGGCAGGCGGAGCTCAGGGGTCTCAATGCGTGGATGAGACACTGGTATCAGGAGGAGGGGTTTAAGTTTGTTAGGCACTGGGGAACGTTTTGGGACAAGCCGGGCCTGTACAAGAGGGACGGGCTTCACTTGAACCAAAACGGAACCAGACTGCTGGCGCGTAACATTAAGAAGGTGGCAGAGCAGCTTTTAAACTGACTCCTGGGGGAAAGCCGACAGGAGCCGAGGGGCATCCAGTTCGGGACTCCTCATCCCTAGGGAATGAGGGTGCAGAGGATGGGAAACAGTCAAGTAATAGCAGAGTAAAAATTGGGAGTGGTAGCGTGATGGGACATGACAGCCAGTCTAGCAGGACAGAAGGCTGCAGGAATAAAGGTGCAAACATGCAGCCCTTCTTGGGGGACCAGGTATATAAGTGCTTTTATGCAAATGCCCGAAGTCTACGGGCAAAGATGGGAGAACTGGAATGTTTGGTGGCTAGGGAAAACATTGACCAAGTAGGTATAACAGAAACCTGGTGGAATGCGGAGAACCAGTGGGATACTGCAATTCCAGGATATAAACTCTATAGGAGAGACAGAGAGGGGCGTGTTGGAGGTGGGGTGGTCATCTATGTCAAAGAGGGGGTAGAATCCACCAGAGTAGAGCTGGAGGGGGGCTCTGACTCCTCCGTAGAATCACTGTGGGTTAGATTACCAGGCTCAAAGAGTGATGTAATAGTAGGGGCATGCTACCGTCCTCCAGATCAAAAACCTGAAGGGGATCTTGAAATGAGGAAGCAAATCAGGGAGGTGTCAATGAGAGACAGGGTTGTAGTCATGGGGGACTTCAATTAACCTCACATCGACTGGGTCAATTCATGCTCAGGTCATGAAAGAGAGACTGGATTTCTGGATATGTTAAATGACTGTGCCTTAGAGCAGCTTGTCACGGAACCGACCAGAGGACAGGTGACTCTGGACTTGATATTGTGTGGCACTCAAGATCTGGTCAGGGAGGTAAATGTTACCGAACCGTTGGGGAACAGTGACCATGCTGCGATCTGTTTCGCCATGCATGTCGGAGGGAGAGTGCCGAGCAAATCTGACACGAAAACCCTTGACTTCCGAAGGGCTGACTTCCCCAAAATGAGGAGACTAGTTAAAAAAAAGCTGAAAGGGAAGGTAAAAAGAGTCCAATCGCTCCAGAGTGCATGGAGGCTGTTTAAAACAACAGTCATAGAGGCCCAGCAGGAGTGTATCCCACAAAGGAGGAAGGGCTCGACCGTCCAGGAGGGTGCAGGCATGGCTAACAAGCACAGTTAAAGAGGCTATAAAAGGCAAGGAAGCTTCCTTCCGTAAATGGAAGTCTTGCCCTAGTGAGGAAAATAAACAGGAGCACAAACTGTGGCAAAAGAAATGTAAAAAGATGATACGGGAGGCCAAGCAAGACTTTGAGGAACGTATGGCAGGCAACATAAAAGGGAATAATAAAAGCTTCTTCAAATATGTTAGAAGCAGGAAACCTGCCAGAGAAACGGTTGGTCCGCTGGATGGTGAGGGAGAGAAAGGGGTGATAAAAGGGGACTTGGAGACTGCAGAGAAATTAAATGAGTTCTTTGCGTCTGTCTTCACGGCAGAAGACCTCGGGCAAATACTGCTGCCGGAACGTTCTCCCCTGACTAAAGAATTAAGTCAAATAGAGGTTAAAAGAGAAGATGTCTCAGATTTAATTGACAAAATAAAGATCAATAAATCACCAGGCCCGGATGGCATCCACCCAAGAGTTCTGAAGGAACTCAAGAATGAAGTTGCTGACCTCTTGACCAAAATATGCAACTTGTCCCTTAAAACGGCCACTGTGCCAGAGGATTGGAGGATAGCTAATGTCACGCCAATCTTTAAAAAAGGAAGGAGGGGGGACCCGGGAAACTACAGGCCGGTCAGCCTAACCTCTGTTCCAGGGAAGATGGTGGAAAGTCTCATTAACGATAAAATCTTAAAATACATAGAAGAACAAGCTCTGCTGAGGGAGAGTCAGCATGGCTTCTGCAAGGGGAAGTCTTGCCTCACAAACCTGTTAGAATTTTTTGAAAAGGTCAACAGGCATGTGGATGCGAGCAAACCCGTGGATATTATATATCTGGATTTTCAGAAGGCGTTTGACACGGTCCCTCATGAAAGGCTCCTGAGAAAACTCCACAGTCAGGGAATAAGAGGGCAGGTCCTCTTGTGGATTAGGAACTGGTTGAAGACCAGGAAACAGCGAGTGGGAGTCAATGGGCAATTTTCACAATGGCGAGAGGTGAAAAGCGGTGTGCCCCAAGGATCGGTCTTGGGACCGGTGCTTTTCAACTTATTCATAAATGACCTGGAGTCGGGGATAGGCAGTGAGGTGGCCAAGTTTGCAGATGACACTAAACTTTTCCGGGTGGTGAAGACCAGCAGGGATTGTGACGAGCTCCAGAAGGATCTCTCCAAACTGGGAGAATGGGCAGCAAAATGGCAGATGTGCTTCAATGTAAGTAAGTGCAAAGTGATGCACATTGGGGCAAGAAACCAAAATTTCACATATAAGCGAATGGGTTCTGAGTTGTCTGTGACGGATCAAGAGAGAGATCTTGGGGTGCTGGTGGACAGGTCGATGAAAGTGTCGACCCAGTGTGCGGCGGCTGTGAAGAAGGCCAATTCCATGCTCGGGATCATTTAAAAAGGGATTGAGAATAAAACGGCCAATATCATTCTGCCTTTGTACAAATCGATGGTAAGGCCACATCTGGAGTATTGTGTCCAGTTCTGGTCACCACACCTCAAAAAGGATATAGTTGAATTGGAAAAGGTGCAGAAAAGAGTAACCAAAATGATTCGTGGGCTGGAGCACCTCCCTTATGAGGAAAGGCTACAGCGTCTGGGGCTTTTCAGCCTAGAGAAAAGGAGCCTGAGGGGGGACATGATTGAGACTTATAAAATTATGCATGGGATGGAGAGAGTGGATAGAGGGAAATTCTTCTCCCTCTCGCACAACACCAGAACCAGGGGACATGTACTAAAATTGAGTGGAGGGAGAGTTAGAACAGACAAAAGAAAATATTTCTTTACCCAGCGTGTAATTCATCTGTGGAACTCCTTGCCACAGGATGTGGTGATGGCATCTGGCCTAAATGCCTTTAAAAGGGGTTTGGACAGATTCATGGAGGAAAAGACCATCACAGGTTACAAGCCATAAGCAACCTCCTGGTTTTTAGAAGTGGGTTTTCTCTGTGCCAGGTGCAAGGGAGTGTCAACGGGAAACAGGTTATCTTGTTGTGCTCCCTGAGGCATCTGGTGGGGCCACTGTGTGACACAGGAAGCTGGACTAGATGGGCTTTTGGCCTGATCCAGCAGGGCTCTTCTTATGTTCTTATGTTCTTATGTTCTTATGTATACATGATTTGCACAGGAAATTCAGCTGGGATTTATAACTACTGGGGGTTATTCGGAATTAGCCTTCCCATATCCAAAAGGGGACAGGCCAGGTGTTTATACCTTTAAAGACTTCAACCATTGTTTAGAAGAGGGAAGTTGGGCAGGTGCCAACAAACATCATGGAAGGGTGCAACCAGCTGCACCTGCCCAACTTCCCTCTTCTAAACAATGGTTAATACCTTTAAAGGTATAAGCACTCTGTCCCCCTTTGGATATGGGAAGACTAACTATGGGAAGACTAATGGGAAAGGGAAGAAAAAGAGGGTCTGAAAGGGTTCTTGGGAAACCAAACCTGAACCCAAACCCCAAAACAAGTTCAGGCTGCAATCCTATACACACTTATCTGGCAGGAGACCTCATCAAACATAGTGGGACTTATGCACTGTAGTGTTAGATAGTTCCCCCCCCCCAATGAACTAGAACTTAATCCAAGCCCAAAATGTCTTGGTTGCCATGATCCTGGACTGAACCCCTAAACATAAAAAGTGGCAATTGGTTCATCAAGAAAGTACAGTAGTTCAATAACTAGGAACTCTACTGTTTGAATTGGAACTGGTCCAGAGCATTAAAAAAACACAACTGATTAATCAAAACTGGAAATGATCTCAATTTTTGAATGGTTCAACTGCCTGCTGGAGAAGGATTGGAGGTGGTCTGTGTGGCATATTTCAGAATAGGAGGTGGGCAGCTAAGACAGGTTTTGCAAGTTATGGTCTTCTCACATGAAAGTGATTTCTATATAGGAACTTGTGGGAAACTCACATGTAAATGGCTGTAGATGCAATAACATGCATGTTTGTTTAGAACTAATTGTGCTTTAGTTGGTCGCATATGTGCACCCCCATCTGCATCAAAAGATGCACCCAGAGAGTGTAAGGGGGGCAGAGAGCAGCACTGCCTTGTGTAGGCACTTCCAGATGTGCATTTGCATACATATTATCTACAGCAGGGGTTCTCAACCCGGTGGTACGTGTACCACCAGTGGTGCTTCAGCCGCGCCGGCAAGAGGCTCAGCGGGCGAGCAGAGGTGAAGCACGCATGTTTTGCACACTGAGAAAGGCTCTTCCGCCCTCCCTGACCCTCTTACTGGCCTTTTACTGAGTTCTGTGGCATCTGAAACCTGAAAGTACATGGTGACGTATTTCTGGTGGCACGCGGAGCGATCCCGGCAGTGGCAGCAGTATACAGTGGGGGAGCAGTTAAAAACCCCTGATCTACAGGGATGGAAACACAGAAGAATGATCGATGGAGATAGTAGTTATGTAGAAAATCCACATGATGTGGATTTTCCCCAAGTGCAAGGGATGGTGGGGGGTTTTCAAGGGCAATAGTGGGAGAGTAATAATTACGGTATATAGAATAGGATGGGTGGGGAGGCAAGGGACTGTACTAGAAGTCGTGGGTTCTCTGGAAAGGGACATTGTTCTAGTGGCTTTGGTCAGAAAAGAGGAGTAGGGCTAACTGGGATGATGAGAACCTGGCATTGTTTGTGGGCTTCATTCCCCTCTCCAGAAAAAGTCTGTGGTGGTGCCTAATGGTGGTTCTTCTGAAAGCGTAATTGTGTACTCACTGCTTGGTTGATCTTTACAGGCCTTCAAAGAAACAGGATGGAGAGCCAGCAGAGTGAGCCCAAAGACCCAGATGTAGAGCAGCTTGGCATGACTCTTCTTTAGTACGGGGTCCATCAGTGGATCTGGAAGAATTTAGGCAATGAACTATATTTCTGTAATACAAGGTTGAGAGCCAAATGAGCCTGTAAGGATTGGGGACTCAGACCTCATTGTCCTTCAGTGTTCTGTTCAAAATGTTCTATTATTTTCATGTGTACAAATGGCCCACATTTTATGTGTGACGAACCTGCGCAAAATTAAGAGTACACGTCACGTTCAGCCCCCCCCCCCCCAGGATAGGGAAAAACAATAGTTTAACCCATTTTAAGAATTCAATAATGCTTAAGAATTTAATAAATATATGACTATGACCCCCCCAATGTCTCTTGTTTTCTGAAACTGCTATGGCTATTTAGCTCTTTCAAATGCCAATCTTGGGCAGTGTGCTATGCTTATGGGGTTAAGAACCTGTTATACACACACATGTTCTAGGGCACATATAAACATGCACATACGTGTTTAGGGGCAAGTGTGATAGCAATAGGACCTTGCTATGTGCTCCCCCTACTTGGCCCCCATAAACAATCTGGCCACACCATTTTGCCCCAGTTGCATTTTCTGGATACTCTTCAAGGGTAGCCCCACATAGAGTGTGTTGCAGTAGTCCATCTGAGAAATGACCAAAAACGTGGATAACTGTGCCAGATATATTTTTTTACAGGAAGAGTCATAGCTAGCATACCAGATGGAGATGTGCAAAGGCACTCCTGGCCACGGCAGCCACATGCCTTGCTAGGAGCAGTGCCAGATCCAGGGAATCCCCCGCAAACAATGCACCTGCTCTTTCAGAGGTATTGTCATCCCACAAAGAACAGGCTGAATTCCCAGTCCAAGTTCAGCAGTGCTACTGGCCATCAGCAACTTTGTCTTATCTGGATTTTACTTCCATTCGTCAGACCACATTCAATCCATCTCTGCCTCCAAATGTTTTAAACTGACTACTTGCTGTAAATCCAAAGTTTTCTAGGCTAGGGAAAATTAAGACCCTACAACTAAACAAACCCAAATTATTATGTTCTGACAATAGAAAGTCCAAAATACAAATTGCATTGTAATATACAATAAAATAATGTTCTATGGACTAAGGGCACAATTCAGCAAAGTTCAGCAATTTTTATATTCATTTATTTCAGTGGAAGAACTAATTTATTTATTTTATTTTTTATTTAAAAATTTTATATCCCGCCTTTTCCTATGCCAGAAGCAAATGCCCAAGGCGGCTAATCACATATACGTTTTTCCCATTCCTATCAATGAACGAAAATGCTCCCTTGGCTAGACTGTGATCTAAGGGTTCTTTTTTCTCAGCAAATAAATATCTTCCAGATCTCACATTCTTGAAATAAGATCATGGTGTTACAGTATTCACTTTCTGGGAGCTGCTTTTTAGATTTAAGACTTCACAATAAACTGAATGAAAAAAAAATGGCTTTCAGATCCCAACTCTGAATTCAAAACCAGGCAGTTTCCCGTTTCTTTCTAACACGTACAAATCCTTTGGTTTCAAATGAGGGATGCCAAAAGAGATGATTTAAAATATTCTGCAGCAATGAAGCTGTAGAAGTGATGGAAATAGATGCCCAGAAACAGCATGTCCCACCCATCTATTTTTTTCCTCTTTGTCAGCGATTCAGCAAAGAAACCCCATGACTTCAAACTGTTCTCAGAAAGTTTTAGTAATGCAATATGCTGATGGAATAGTTTAATTCTCCCTTTGCTTGAATCAGAAAACTAGGAGATTGCTCCATAAATCGTCCCAACCGAACTCCTCACCTGTTCTGAAGTTCACACACGATCCTGCTTGGAATCTTGGAACCAATCTTCTCATTGATCTTAGATCCTTTCCCGATAGAACCAGCTCCATAACTGCGAAGCGAGTGCAATGGACCTGGGCTTGGTACTCGCACATAAATAGCCTGTGATCACATCACAGGAAGACAATATGCGTGTTGCTCAACCAATGGATGCACGCATGAGCCCGCAAATCTGTCAGAGACAGCGTCGCCTGGCTAGCATGACAACATCCGCTTCATTCACAGCCAGCGCTTCACAGAAAAGCTTGCTTCACAGACAGGGAAAGCCACATCAACCACAAAACAATGTGAGCAATACCTTGAGTTTCCCTTCCCAGTTCAATCTTTTTAATAAACAGAAAGTGCTTTGTTGTACTACTGTATTCTTATAAAATCAGTCGATCATAGAATTCCTCTTCCCCACGTACTTACCTTTAAAGTTAAACCCTCTTACCTTGGAAGTTCTAAACCAGAGGTTCTCAACCTGTGGTACGGCTACGCGGACCTCTTGCTGGGGGTACTCCAATCCCTGCCCCTTATCTGCCCCATCAGCAGCTAATTTAGTGTTAATTAACATGGATTTAAAATTGTAATTATTTTCGGAGCCCTTCTGTCTCTCTGGTTTTGGTTTTGGGCTTATTTTTGTACTTTGGAAAATGTACTTTGGTGGGGTGGGGGAGGGAAGAGCTGATTTTGGGAAGTGTGACTTGGAGAAAGAAAAGAGATCCTTGCATGTCTGTCTGTCTGTCTGTCTGTCTGTCTGTCTGTCTGACACACACACATACACACACAGAGTTAAATAAGACATTTTTTAACATTTAAAATTGTTTTAGTACTTTTTTATTTAACGATTACCTAATTAATTAGTTGATTAATCCAGTTAATTAGCAGTTAATTAGCAGGGGTACGTCAGAAAATTGGACCGTGATGGGGGTACCCGGGTCTGCAAAGGTTGAGAACCCCTAGTCTAAACAACTTGGCACCGGGCTATCTTAAGGACCACCTTTTGCCCACGTGTCCCTCTTCACATGCTTCATTCTCTACCCAAGGCCCTGCTCCAGGTACCATTGCTTTCTGAAGTGAGGCAGGCAGGAGGCTCTGAGGAGGAGCAGGCAGCCTCTTCTGTGACGGCCCTGATGCTCTCCCTTGAGGCTCCCTTGGGTATCACTTTCCTCTCTGTCTGACAATTAGTGATGACCTTGGGGGTGTCTTTGGGGGTCCCCTCCTGGATGTGGTTATCTTTCTGTTTGCTGTCGAGATTTCTTAATGCTGTTTCACTATTTGGCTTCATTCTTTTTTTTATTATTTTTACATGGTTTTATTTTGATATGTATTGTTTATACGTTTTGTGACAGAGAGCCCAATCCTAACTAAATCCCGGCATGGTGATGCAGCGGCTGCACTGCATCTCGCGGGGGAGTTTTGCCCAGTGCGAGTGCCCACATCCACAATTGCGTGTGGCCAGTTTGGGATCCAAACCAGTTTGTCCAAATCATCCCCATGCAACTTCAGCTTATCTCCCTGTTACCATGGATGATGAAATACTGTGTGCTCAATTATGCTTCGAACTTGGCAAGAACAGAATAAATGAAGATGCCTTTGACCAACAACATTTAAGGATATTGAATTAATAAAAGGAAGTATTTTCCAGGTTATTCTGGTCGTTTTATTCAGTTAACAAAAGAACAAGGGGTTGTCCTAACGTTTCGCTCCTAAGCCATGAGGAGCATTATCAAAGGTACAGCAACTTGCTGTCTGCTCTAGTTCTTCTTAGCACAAGTTGTTAACAGTTGGAAGATTTATTTCTGCCTTTGCCAGGTTTAATCTTGATTTGGGGATGATTTGGACAAACTGGTTTGGATCCCAAAATGGCCACACGCAATTGTGGATGTGGGTACTCGCACTGAGCACACATCCTGGCTCCTTGCCTTCCATCCCAGTTCATCTCGTCATCCTGGAAAATGCTTCCTTTTATTAATTCAGTGATACTTGCCGGTCGTGAAAACCTCAGAACCTAAATAAGGATATATTATTTAAAAAGGAGTATTGGCACTGGGTAGTAAGCACTGAGAGTTACTGCTACATGTTGTAAGTACTGGATAACCTTTGAGAGGACTGAGGGGAGCATCCAGGACAGACTCCGTTCTGGAAGTTGTCCTAATCATTCTGATGCGATTGTGATCCAGTACCTGTTCCAGAAAGGGCATACTGTGGTGGTAGGGAAACAAAGAAACAAGGCAGCAGGCATTGTGTTCTCATTTCAACAGAGACTATGAGGAGGGAAGCAGTGGAAAAAGAGCTTTGTCATGCTACGTGTGATGTGGTGCCTTTTGCAACCGCTGTCTCCCATAATCACCCTGCTTTGATGCCTTTGACTTCATGGAAAGGGAGAATACATCATCTTCCTTTCGTTTTCATTTAAATACGGCATGCTTCTGATGTGAATGCAACAACTTAACTTCCATTATTTATCAAATATGCATTAAATTCATTCTAAAATAAATTTGCAATCAAAAAAACCATTCAAACTACCTTGAATTAATGGTAACACACACAGGATCAAAACTGATGTGATGTTTGTTCATTTGATTTGATCCTTTTGTCTTTTTGTTTTGTTTTGTTGTACATTATAATTGCAGCTTTGAGAGGGAAGCTACCACGGGTGTGTAAATAGCATCCCGGGGCTGATAGCAGCTTAGAGTGTGGGGAACATTTTGTCACGACTGCAGCATGGAGGGAAGGACTTGTGCACTGCAGTCGTGATGCTGAATGGGGCGTGTGGTGGTTGTCATTTTAGTAACACACACACACACACACACACACACACACACACACACACACACAGAGAGAGAGAGAGAGAGAGAGAGAGAGAGAGAGAGAGAGAGAGAGAGAGAGAGAGAGAGAGAGAGAGAGAGAATTCATGATGCCTCTAATGTCAATCCATTATCCACAGTAATCAAACTTGCCAGTGTAGCAAAAAAAATCATTGCAACATTGCTAAGTGTTTAATATTTGCTCTGTAAGTGTAAATGATAAAACTATTTTGTGTCATTCTTGAGAGATAATCAAACACTCACATTTAGATGGGGTGTTGCTACTTCACAGTTTGAAGCAGTCCCATAAGGTCACAGGGCCAGGTCCTATGACTATTATGGGCTTAATTTCCAGTCATGTTGACGAAGTTTCTTTTTTGGGGGGGGGGTGATGCTTGTTTTGTGGGGAGGAGGCACCTGGATTAGATATCGAATGGAAGTCTTTGCTCTAGAACTCCTCTGTGAAGGCTTCAGAATTATCTTGGTGACCAAGACCAAAGATGGTGGTGGAGTTTTCACAAAACTGCTTGGTCATATCCCCTTTCAGTGTTGTACTTGCAAAAAAAGACACACCGTAACTGATCCAATGAAGTCTGAGATGCTCTGAGTTTTTAGCAGTGTCTTCTATCTGAAAATTTTGTTTGTTATTATAAAAAAAACAGCCAACCACAATCTTGCATGCAAAGACTCTCAGAAGTATGTTTTGTAAAGTACGTGACACGAGCAACAGGAAACCAAAGGAAAACCACAAGGAACTTTTGATCTGACGGTGTGATGGTGGTCACGCTACAGGGCAACAGCTGTTCTGCTATTGAGGAGGCAGGGGCTGATATTTATCCAATATTGGGAGACCCAATATTGGGAGACCAGGACCCAATATTGGGAGACCAGCAATAAATGTTACAGGCCTACTAAGAACAAGCCCAAATGCATTCTTTTTTCTCCACAGTAGTGACAATCATGTTGGTGGCCTTGCAAGATTCCACTGGGCTTTCTATTCCTTCGATACTCCAGTGTCCCTGAGGTGAACTGAACTCTAATTTCCATCCTGAAAGCGACAGAAGAAAGAGGATCTAAATCTTGCAAAAGTGCTGTTAAATCAATAGTGCTATTGACTAGTTGCTATTGACTAATTGAAACACTGTCTTCTGAAAAAGGCAATAAGGCACACAACTATGGCTTTGTTTGTCCAGTCCTGTTTATTTTATTTGTATTACAGCCTTCCCCCAGAGAGTTTAGAGAGCAAGATACATGGGCTTATCCTAGGCTTACCAGATCTCCAACCAGGACAGAGTGCTAGACCTTTAGGAGAACGAATGTGGGCAGGTGTAGCTTGTTAAGCCTTAGAGCACAATCCTAGGCTTGTCTACTCAGAAGCATGCCCCACTGAACACAATGGTAAAGTTTTAAAATGGTATCAATAAAAACGAGGCAAACGCAGCTCGAAAGTAGTAGTTTAAAATATATAAATAGTAAAAAAAATATTTTACTTTCTACTTTCAAGCTGCATTTAAGTTTGCCTCATTTTTATTGATACCATTTTTAAACTTTTTTGCCATGGCTCTATACCCGTTTGCTCCAGTAAATTCAAGAATTATTGTGGGCCATGAAAACTTAAAATTGTTTTAGGTATGACACATTTACCATATGTTCAGAATGTGACAGATAGAATTGGGAGATTGTTAAGGAAAGTTAATATCAGACCCATTTACAAGCCAACAACAAAAACCCACCAGGTCCTGCTTGGATAAGGATAGAAAAGGATAAGGTCTTGGATAAGGATAGGCGGGAGTATACCGGATACCCTGTTCATGCGGACGTGTATATATAGGAATGACGAAAAGAAGTATTAGCACTAGAGATTTTGAACACAAAAGACATTGCAGGCTGGAACAAGTAGAAAAATCTGCAGTAGCAGAACATGTATTAAAAACAGGTCATGCAGTGGAATTTGAACGAATGCAGTCACTGGTCAGGATTGATGATTATCGGACAAGAGTGCACAGGGAGGCAATTGAGATCTTCAAACAAAAAAATAATATAAATAGAAAGGAAGAGACCAAAAGTGTGAACAAAACGTGACTACCAGTGCTCAAGAACACCAAAAATCAAATGGAAGAGAGAAAATGTGATCTGGGGAATCTGTTTTAAGAACTGAAACAGTGATACCAGCAAGAGAATGAGGAACAGTTGGAACAACTGCCACTGTGCATATAAGCTGAATAGGAACAAGAGAGAGTGAAGGAGTTCTGTGGTTTACTCTGAAGAAGCCTACCACAGGGGCAGCCCAATCCTGCGTACGGATCCGCCGGGCGGCAGGGCTCCACTGTCCCTCCCCCAGCTTCGCTGGCCCTCCCCCCCCCCGCCCGCTGGATACAGACTTACCTGGGTCTGGCGTCCTTCGGGGTGCTCGACCGGCGGAGCTGGGAAGGCCAGCCTTGCGCCGGTCTTCCCAGCTCTAAAGTAGTCGCAAACGTGCTTTATGGAACGTTTGCGACTACTCTGGGCGGCGGAACTCTCGTTCCGCCGCCCTAATTTAGAGCAGGATTATGCTCTTAGTGGGTGAAACGTCAAGACATTCCAATTATACTTGACACGGTTTTAAAACTTGAGAACAGTTGGAGCTAAAGGGGACTTCATTAGGGACAAATTGTGTTCCAAACAGGTCATGTGCTGTAGTTGGGCAACACAAACACAAAATATGGAATGTATAAATTCTAAATATGGGGAGAAGACACACATAAAATGGAATGGGGTGTGAAATTGAATGAAACAAGGTATAGCAATGATATACACTACCCACAGAAGGAAAAGGGTGCCTCTGTATTGTATTGGAAGCCTTGTCAATTTCACTTTTAGTGTGTCTCTTTACATGCTCCATAATCAGGTATGCCTTGCTAGCTCCCCCATAAATCAATAAACCATTTGATGCGTTTCGGTTACAGTCGTGGTCAGTGGTCTTTTCTATTGGCTAAGCTTACCCACTGGAGTAAAAAGAACCCAACTTTCAGATAGTTGTGGCCCCCAGTCTAGTGATAAGAGGAAAGACTGTTCCCCAAGAATCCAGAAGCTGACTACACCAGCCATAGCCCATGGACAAATCTCTCCTCCTCCCAAGAGAACATGCTTGTCAGATGCTGGGCGAAAAAAACCCAACATCCATTCTGCATCTAAAGCAAGGTATGCAAATTGCTAGTACAAAATATGTATTTGTTTAGCATGAATGGTGGGCAAAGGCTATACAGAAGGGTACTGCCCAATAGGACTTACAGCGGCAAGTCTATATGCAAAATGAAATTCTGATTGCAGAAGGGCGGGGGTAGGTGAGGTTTACATGGAATTTGACATTTTTAGTACAGAATTCCAGAGAAACTGTATGGAGTCTGAGAGGTGAGAGAGGTGAAGACAAACCTTGACTTCGCTTTCTATTCTAGGCTAGACTCTAAACTTCTTGCCAAGTTGCCACGTAACGTTACTTTCTAAAGGTCTCTGATACAAGAACTCTGTCACTCTTGTGGTTTTAGGCCACAAATCACATGCTAATCAGCTGGTGTAGGATTTGCCTCTGCAACAGTCTGAGAGAGGAGTGACTCATCCCCGTGGCGCAGGAGCTCATTGAGATTCCTATAATCGGGGTTGTTTCCCTACCAGCCCTCTTCTCTAGAATTGACACCAGTGGTTCATACTCATCTCTTAGGGTGAAAGCAGTGCTGCCAGACCATTGTAATCGAGTGTATTTGCAGTGGTCCTCCATTCGTTTAAAGACCTGCTTGCTTGTCCTGCGTGTCCCCTAATGATGCACGGCGCCCCCTTCGAAATCACCAGCGCCGCCAAAGGCAGCACCAGGGAGTTAAAAGGGGGCAAAAGGGAGGGGGCACCAATTCGAGGTGCCCCCTATAGTAGAGTTCGCACTAGCGACGCCACGGGGGGGGGGGCAGCCGCAGTCTCCTTGCAAGGAAACTGCAGCTGTCACCCGGGGCATTTGCTTGGACAGTTTTTCTGTCTTTTGATGTCATGACGGTTGTGGTATGTCAGTCTGTTCATTTAAGAATAAATCAGCTTTACTTTCCCAATCATCCCTTTTGACTAATCCTGCACAGTAGTCGGGGCCGGAGAGAGAAGATCAGCCCCCAGGAGAAGCCCGTCTAGAATCCGGGAGGAAAGGGGAGGCGGAGCCGGGCCAGAGGAGATGATCTGCCTGGAAGGGTCCGTGTGTGAGACTTCAACTCTCTGCAGCTCTGAGGGTTAAAAGTAGCGACTCCTGATTCCTAGAGTGGCGAATGGGGGGGGGAGGAGGAGGAAATGAGTGGGGAAGTGACTTCCTGCTCTGGCTCCCTTCCTTTGTATCCTCCACCCACGTGTGTAAGATCAGCAGCAGCCTACTCTGGTGAGTGAGCCCAAAGTCCGTTGAGGGGGAAGGGGAGTTTGGGGGGGGCGTTCGTTGGGGGTCCCAGGGCTGCAGTGGGTGGAACAGAATAGAGAGAGAGGAGTGGGAGAGAAGCCCCCAGGTGAGGAGTAGCGCCCAGGTCCAAAGGCCAGCCAGGAAAGGGGGAGGCGCTGAGAAGAGAAACTGCGACAATCCCCCCCCCCTGCATGCTAAAGTTTGGGTCTGCTTTGGGGAAGCTGCTCTTGGGTGGTTTTGTTTCTCGGGGGGGGGGGCTTTAACAGGGGCAGTGAAAAAGCCAGAACAGAAATGGCTAAAAGGAGTCTGTCTGTGCATCTTTGAACAGGCTTACCAGATCCTCGCCGGGACGGGAGCAGTCTACCCTTAAGGAGAGGGGGAGGGAGTCCAGATGCAAAAAACAACTGGAAATGGTAGAGACACCGGATAACAACATTTTAGACCAGGGCTTACCAGATTTTCCCGGTTCCAAACCAGGACACACGCCTCCCAACTTCCCCTGGGGCTGGGGGTTCTGCTCTGAAGAAATCAGACACTGAAGACACCACAGCTTCTAGTTTAAAGATTCTTTCTTTTCTTTATTATTAAGAGGAATGCCTGGTGCACAGATGAGATGTAAAGTTGTGCACACTGTTACAAAGGTACACAAAGTTTTTATAGCTGTGTTTGTATCCATAATCCATAGTAACAAAGTATAAAACTAAGCATGCGTAGTCTACTTCTTTTTCCCCAAACCTTGATAAGCACGTAAAGCATGCTGTTGGCTTACTATTTTCCCGAAATCATATGATTTCTCCAAAATGATGCCCCCAAAACATGTTACTGTAATGGTTTTTAACTACTGAAAGTCTTTGGTGCTGCTCATTATAAATCCTCTAGATCTTCAACTAGTAGGTGTCCTTTTTTCTAACTTGTAACTAGAAAGTGGTTACACACAGAATATGTGGATTTTACAATACAATGGGAAAGCTTGTGACATACAATATACACTTATGCATAGGATGAGCCAGCTCAGGGTCACCAATGATCACAATAAAGTAGGGCCCCCGCATCCGCAGGAGATAGGTCCCAGCTCTCACCACAGTTAATTGAAACTGTGGAAAAGAGCAAACCCTATTCTCTGTGCCCCCCCATTACCTTCTTTATATTAGCGCCGGTGCAAGCAAGTGGGTCTCTTTCTTTACCAAATCGCTATAAACCAGCATGGTGGCTTATAGCACAGAGGAGGCAAGCAGCCTGAATACTAGAGAGGCTCCCACTTTCTCTGTTTATCCCCCAGAGCGAACCTGAAATGAGAGAAAGAAGCTGCTGTTTCCTCAGTTGTGCTCTATGTATGTCTCTCGTACTGTGAATTTAGTTCTTAAAGATACTACATATTTGTAGGATTTAAGGCAGTTTGAGTATTCAGTACTTACTTTGGCTTTACATGCTGACTTTGGAACATAGCCCTCGCATAAGATGCAGGCCAGCTCTAGTTACGTTTCCCCGGAGGAAATGCAGTTCCCTGGCTTTATGGCTGATGCCACTAGTGATGCACTGAATTTTGATTGACCTGTTCCTTTATAGGTGTGCAGTTCTGGCTTGGCTAGCATGTGAGGGGAGGCTAATAATGTTTAAAAAGTGGAAGGGCCAGAGTTAGAGTACCTGTTTTGCCTTTAGCAGCCTCATTGATGTATTGCGGCTGTACCAGGCTATATTCCTAACGCCATCTTGGACTTGTTCTAACAAGCAATCCGCCCACTTTGGAACCTTTGTTTTCTCTGCTTTGCCAGCCGCCAGAAAGGGTTTTGTTTCTCTTCCCTGCTGGCCGTGATGTGGCTACCTGCCGAACAAAGGTTGTTGTTTTTAAACGTGGCCGGACTTTGAGCCGGGAAGCAACCAGCCACCGGAACACACGGCCAGAACTGCCCCTCTCTGCCGCTTCCTCTTTGTCCCGGCCGGCTTCATCTCGCAGCCGGCTGGGACTGAACTGCCGCATTGCACGCTTGCGTGATGTTCGTGCCGGTGCACAACATGCTGCTCTTCAGAATTGTCTGGATGTGAAAGATGATTCCGAAATTGTGCACCTGCGCAAGGAGGCAGTTCAGTCCTGGCCAGCCGTGAGATCTGGCCGGCCAGCTGGCTGGGATATTCCCGGTTTCCAGGGCTGGATGGGACATTGGGGCCGGGATGGACCCCAGAAAATGGGACTGTCCCGGCATTATCTGGGACGGATGGTAAGCCTAGATAAACTCCATTTGAATTATGCCAAATCAAAGATAGTTGTCGTTACTAAAGTCTGTAAGCCTTTCTCATGGGTGTTCAGTGGTAATATTCAACAGGTGAAACATTGAAGTACCTGGGCATTTATTTTCATTGTAGGCATTCCTGGGTCACACATCAGAAGGCTATGGTAAATTCAGCCATGCTATCCGCCCAGGTTATTTTGCGTTTTTATCACACTTGGGGCAACTCCCATATTCCAGCTGCATTGCATCTTCAATGCAAAATCTGCTGTGCAGCTTCTCTATGGTGTTCCTATTTGGATGTCTGCTTTCAACAGCTCGATAGAGAGGGTGCAAGCGACCTTCTTCTATAAAATCCTTGGTGTGCCTCATTGTGTGTCATACGCAACCCTTTGTTTGGAAGCAGGCCAACGTAGGCTGGAAGCCTTGGCTTTGCTTTGTTTACTTAAATTCTGGATAAGAATTACTTTTCATTCCGACCAAGAAGCCCTGCTTAAAAGCTTATTGATGGACTCATTACAATCTCCTTTCCCTTATGTTTAAGAAAGTACTGTCTATGGGGCTCGCAGTAGATCTGTTGGGCTCACTCCCCTCCCCTCCCTCATATTCCTCAAGCAGCTAGTATTGGGCCATAAAGCGTGTGTAACCCAGGCCCAATTGGTCCCCACTGCAAGGGCACACCAGCCAAAGATGTGCCAAGACTCTGGCCGTTGTTTTGAGCTGGGCCTCGCCTGGCCTCGATATATCACCCGATGCTTTGGCTTCCACTCTGCTTTGCGATTTCTGCTACATAC
Source organism: Plestiodon gilberti rubricaudatus (assembly GCA_026170595.1). Taxonomy (NCBI): domain Eukaryota; kingdom Metazoa; phylum Chordata; class Lepidosauria; order Squamata; family Scincidae; genus Plestiodon; species Plestiodon gilberti. The sequence continues at coordinate 251,091,846 of JANXHW010000002.1, forward strand.
CTCCATGTGGGAGTTAGAAGCGCTTGGCTTTGGGGCAGAGTGCAGTGGGACATATGGGTTTGAAATGTCCAGATGCCTTGTGTTCAAACATAACTACGGTATTCTCTTTGTTTCCTCCAAAGATCTTCCCAAACCTGGTCTTGTCTCCTGGCGAGAAGAAGAGAACAGTCCGTTCGCTCTGGGCTCCAAGGAAGGCGACAAAAGAGCAGGTAGCTGCTTGGTTGTGTAGCTGCTCAAGGGAAGAGAGTCAGCGGGGAGTTCTCTCCTGGACCTTTCTTGTGGCTTTGTTCTGTCTATTCATGTTGGCCCCTCACAACATTTCCCTCCACTAGGTAGTTTATGGAGGGAGGGACAATTGGCAAGTGGTCTTCATTGGAGGCCGTGAATGGGGAGCAGCTCCACTGACATGGGCAGGCTTGTGGGAGAGCAGCGAGTCAACCTTGAAGTGAGACTGAAAATCTGCTCTTCGAACTTGTACTTCATGACACACCCTATTGTCTCTGCTTTGCCCCCTCCATTCAAGGGACCGCACGATGATGGTGGCCTTAATCTTTTTCTTCCCTGTTTTTGCTGTGTGTGTGGTTGGTGATAAGGCTTCAACCCCAAAAGACAGATGTGTGGTTGGTGATAAGGCTTCAACCCCAAAAGAGCAATTAATTTTAGATTAAACCCGACGGGTGGTAAAATGGAGCCTGTGGAGATCCACTCCTGACGTTGCTAGTGCAGCTGAGCCCAGTGCCATCTGCATGATATTAAAAAAAAGAGTGAAACCAGTCACAGAAAAGCCCCACAGGCATTTTAGCATTTATAAGAAGGTAGCGTCACATTCATGGCAGAGAGGATCCAGAGGGAGGCCCCCTTCTTAGGCTTCTCCAGAGAAACGTAGTCCCCCAGGGCAAGAGGGTCCGTTTCACTTTTGCACCGCTAATCAAGTGTCTGTCTGTGTTCCAGGAAGAAACAGAGAAGGCCGTGAGGATCGGAAGGAGCCACGTGCGTTTTCACTGGAAGCAACCGTTGTTGACGTAGAGAAAGTGACTCTTAGAGACCAGGCCGGACCAAGGAGGCAGCAGGGAACCCCAGCACCCGCCTGGAGGGCTACCAGCCTAAACAGAACGTCATTTCCACCGGCAAGCGCAGCAAGGCTGCCAGCACAGTCACTGGCGTCCAGGGGGGCTCACAGGCAGAGACGACACCGTCCGCCGTCGTTGGTGAGTTGGTGGTGGGGGTGAGCAGCGGGCGGTACGGAGGAGGTTTGAGGCAGTGAGGGAAGAGGGACGGGGCAGGTGACCAGCAGTCAGGTCCTAGTCTGAACAAGACCAGCGCACCCCTGACCCTGGACCTGTCCGTCCTGTTAGCTCCTAAACTAGGAACCAAACTCTCCTGAACAAGGAGAAAGGTAGCTGCCACACTGGGGACTTACACCAGACCATTAAGCCCCCAAATCTGAGTGTCTGTAGGAAGTTGGCGTTGTGGGGCTGACTTCCCTGGGCAAGGGAATCGGGCCACAAGGTTAAATACTGTAGCTTGGCACAGCATAAGGTGGGTTTTTCTTGGTAGAAATGGCTCAGGTGTCTAGGCCAGGATTCAGCCCATTCAGTTCCCAATAAGCACACATTTGAATAAAAATATAGTGTTCTTTATTTTAAGACTACACATACATAGATTCAAAAGGCAGATAATACTGCAGACAGACTTGACAAATAATACAAGTTTGCAGGATTAAAATAACAAACTAGACTCCTACATCTAACTAGTCCCTATCTGTCACCAACAATGTTCCCAGCCCAGCCCCAGGAGGGAGTCTGGGCCTTACCCACAGAAGTCAGAGTAGGCAGAACTCCTCAGCTCAGCAACGTGGAGCAAGACACGGTCAGATAGGCACAAAGGAAGAGCGACTCGCCCCACCTTACGGTAAGGCACTTAAATACATTTTTAAGGTGTCCAATGATTGACAGCTCAGTAATCCAACGGAAGCTGGTTACAGCACCCCTGCTCTTCCCCCTCCCAACTTCGGAGTGAACCACAGGTGTTTTCACTAACGAACCGTCCTTGCCCACTATCTCTTTCCCACCAGATAATGAGCTCCCATAATGCATCTCCAGCATGGCCAGTACTGGGAACCGCATACAGGGCCTCCAAGTTTTGGCTGTTCTCCAGTTACCATGAGACAGGCAGATTTTAGCACATCCATTTCAAGCTGGAGTTTACAGACTGAGATTTGTTCTTTACAACGGGTTAGAATCGGAGGCAGAATAGTGCGGCCATATCCTAGCCCACTCCCCTCTGCCTCCCTCGCACCCTTTCCCTTCATGGTCCTGTGCCAGAGAAATTGCGGGCGCAGGAACAAGGAGACCCACAGTGGAAGCGGAGGCTTTCTCGACGGCAAGGGAACAAATGAAGGCGCATCTGCGTTGGTGGGGGTGGGTTAGAATTAGATAGGATTGGATTGTTGTTCTTTTGCTTTGAGAATTATGACCTCCATGAAATCTTAATCCAACAGGCATCACTCAAAAGGAAGAGGAGGAATATTTGTCCTTTACACATGGAAACAGTCAGTTCTAAATCCAAGATTAATAAACACATGAAAACCCACATAAGGAAGAAATCACTTAATACCTCTGAGAGGAAAAAGAGCTTCAGCACAAGCACACGTCTTGCTTCCTGTAAAGAGGTCCATACAAGGAATGAAACTGCACATCAAGACAGATCAAAGAAGCAAGAGGGTAACCGGGCAGAGAAACAGATACGCAAATCTGATGCTTGTCATGATGAAGATTTCAATGCCATTCTGGTCAGTCCAGAAAGAGAAACCATAAAGGGGAAAGCGAAATGTCCTCAATGTGCAAAGGTTTTCAGCACTAAATCAACACTTCGAAGACATCAAAAAATCCACACAGAAGAGAAACAATGTAAATGCTTGGAGAGTGGAAAGAACTTCCATGTGAGCTCAGACCTGACTAAGCATCAAAGAACCCACACAGGAAAGAAGCCATTGATATGCTTGGAATGTGGAAAGAGATTCACTTACAGGTCACACCTGTCTGTGCATCGTAGAACCCACACAGGAGAGAAACCATATAAATGCTCAGAGTGTGGAAAGAACTTCAAAGACCAGTCAGCCCTGTCCAAGCATCACAGAACCCACACAGGGGAGAAACCATATAAATGCTTGGAGTGTGGAAAGAGCTTCAGTCAGACCTCACAACTGACTGTGCATCATAGAACCCACACAGGGGAGAAATCATATAAATGCATGGCTTGTGGAAAGAGCTTCAGTACGAGCATTAACCTGACTGTGCATCAAAGAACCCACACAGGGGAGAAACCATATGTATGCTCAGAGTGTGGAAAGAGCTTCATTGACAAGTCAACCATGACCAAGCATCAAAGAACGCACACAGGGGAGAAACCGTATGCATGTAAGGAGTGTGGAAAGAGGTTCAGTTTGAGCCCAAACCTGACTGTGCATCAAAGAACTCACACAGGGGAGAAACCGTATAAATGCTTGGAGTGCGGAAAGAACTTCAGTCAGAGAGCAATCCTGACTGTGCATCAAAGAACTCACACAGGGGAGAAACCGTATATATGCTTGGAGTGCGGAAAGAGCTTCTGTGATACAGGAAGCTTGAGTCAGCATCAAAGAACCCACACAGGGGAGAAACCATATAAATGCTTGGAGTGTGGAAAGAGCTTCAGCCAGACAGGTAGCCTAACACTGCATCAAAGGACTCACACAGGGGAGAAACCATATAAATGCTTGGAGTGTGGAAAGAGCTTCAGTCAGGCTGGAATCCTGAGTAGGCATCATAGAACCCATACAGGGGAGAAACCGTATACATGCATGGAATGTGGAAAGGGCTTCAGTAGGAGCGGAGACCTCACCCTGCATCGAAGAACCCACACAGGGGAGAAACCATATGCATGTACGGAGTGTGGAAAGAGCTTCAGTACAAGCTCAAACCTGACTGTGCATCAAAGAACTCACACAGGGGAGAAACCGTATAAATGCTTGGAGTGTGGAAAGAGCTTCAGTCAGAGAACAATCCTGACTGTGCATCAAAGAACCCACACAGGGGAGAAACCATATAAATGCTTTGAGTGTGGAAAGAGCTTCAGTGTGAGCTCAAACCTGACCAAGCATCAAAGAATTCACACACAGACGAAATCGTATAAATGCTTGGAGTGTGGAAAGAGCTTCAGTCGGAACTCACACTGGATTAGCCATCAAAGAACCCACACTGGGGAGAAACCATATATATGCTTGGAGTGCGGGAAGAGCTTCAGTGAGAGGTCAAGCCTGACCAAGCATCACAGAACCCACACAGGTGAGAAACCATATAAATGCTTTGAGTGTGGAAAGAGCTTCTGTCAGACCTCACAACTGACTGTGCATCATAGAACCCACACAGGGGAGAAACCATATAAATGCTTGGAGTGTGGAAAGAGCTTCACTGACAAGTCAACCATAACCAACCATCAAAGAACCCATACAGAGGAGAAATAATATGCATGTAGGAAGTGTGGAAAGAGCTTCTATTTGAGCTCAAACCTGACTGCATCAAAGAACTCACACGGAAGAAACCGTATAAATGCTTGGAGTGTGGAAAGAGTTTCAGTGAGAGGTCAAGCCTGAGTATGCATCAAAGATCCCACACAGGATACAAATCATATAAATGCTTGGAGTGTGGAAAGAGCTTCAGTCAGGCTGGAATCCTGAGTAGGCATCATAGAACCCATACAGGGGAGAAACCGTATACATGCATGGAATGTGGAAAGGGCTTCAGTAGGAGCACAGACCTCACCCTGCATCGAAGAACCCACACAGGGGAGAAACCGTATGCATGTACGGAGTGTGGAAAGAGCTTTCATGTGAGCAAACTCCTGACTGTGCATCAAAACTCACACAGGGGAGAAACCGTATAAATGCTTGGAGTGTGGAATGAGGTTCAGTCAGAGATCAACCATGACTGCATCAAAGAACTCACACAGGGAAGAAACCGTATGCATATAAGGAGTGCGGAAAGAGTTTCTGTCAGGCCTCACAGCTGACTGTTCATCATAAAACTCACACACGGGACGAATTGTATAAATGCTTGGAGTGAGGAAAGAACTTCCTTAGAAACTCAGAACTCACTATGCATCAAAGAACCCACACGAGAGCATAAGAACAGAAGAGCTCTGCTGGATCAGGTCAAAGGCCCACCTAGTCCAGCTTCCTGTATCACACAGTGGCCCCACCAGATGCCTCAGGGAGCACACAAGACAACAAGATATCTGGATCCTGTTGCCACTCCCTTGCACCTGGCACAGAGAGCACCTACTTCTAAAGCCAGGAGGTTGCTTATCGCTTGTAACCTGTGATGGACCTTTCCTCCATGAATCTATCAAATCCTCTTTTAAAGGCATCTAGGTCAGGTACCATCCCCACACCCTGTGGCAAGGAGTTCCACAGATTAATTACATGCTGCGTAAATAAATGTTTTCTTTTGTCTGTTCTAACTCTTCCTCCACTCAATTTTAGCGTATGTGCGCTGGTTCTGGTGTTGTGCGAGAGGGAAAAGCTCTCTATCCACCCCATGCATAATTTTATACGTCTCACGGCGCATTCCTGCGTAAGGATCCGCCAGGTGGCCCCTGTCGCCTGTCGGATCCCATGCACCCCTGCGGGCAGCCTCCCACCCGGCAAAATATCTTGGGAAATTTTCCCCGAGTGTAACTGAGGCCAGACCCTAACGGCCTAGCTGCCCGGCGGGGACTGGAATATGGCCTAGGCCATCCCCCGCCCGAGTCGGCCATTGCCTATGACTGGCCACCCTTCCTACCCGAACCACCCCCCCCCCACCCGTTGGCTGGATCCCTACCTGGCTCCTCTGGCCGGCGGGCGAGGGTCCTGGCGACTGAGCAGGGAAGGCGATTCATCGCTAACATGCTTAATGGCACGTTTGGGACGTCTTTGGCCGGCGGAACGCTTGTTCCGCCAGCCACTTTTACTTCAGGATTGGGCTGCCCATCATGTCCTCCTCAGGATCCTTTTTTTCTAGACTGAAGAGCCCTAAACCCTGTAGCCTTTCTTCATAAGAGAGGTGTTCCAGCCCACAAATCAATTTGGTCACTGTCTTCTGCACCTCTTCCAATTCAACTATATCCTTTTTGAGGTGTGGTGACCAGAACTGGACGCAATACTCCAGATGTGGCCTTTCGATTTATTTGTACAATAGCATAATATTGGCCGCAGTACTGTCACTAGGCGCGCGCTGCCCTAGTGACCCCACCGTTCCCCCCTCAATTTGGCGGCGCGAAGGACCTACCCCCCCCCGGCTCCACACATCCGCACCGGCCGGCTGCCGAGGTGTAATGACGAGGTCCAATGCGGCGATACGTAATTTATAATGTTTTTTGCGCATGCGTACAATGAGAAACGCTCTGCGCATGTGCGAAAACGTTATAAATTACGTATTGTTGCATTGGGCCGCATTGGGCCTTCGTGTCGTCTTGCGAATAATTTCGTCTTGCGAGGGGCGGGGCATCACTCCCCGCGTCCTCCCCGCTCTGGACGCCTCAGAGCCTCCGGAGGATCCTCCGGAGGCCTCGGAGCAGAGCGGGGAAAGGGCGGCTCCGGTCGGCTCCGCGGCTCGGGCGGCAACCCTCGGAGCGCCCGCCCACTTCAAAGGGCGGGCGCTCCGAGGGTTTCTCCCCCGACCTTGGAGCCGGAGAAAGCCCAGGATCGCCCGCCCCGACCAGCGGCTAGGGCTTTCTGAAGAAGGCCGCTGCGTCATTGCCCTATTTATCCTTTTTTTTTTTTAGCACATGCACAGAAGAAGAAACGTTCTGCGCATGTGCTAAAAAAAGGATAAATAGGGCAATGACACAGCGGCCTTCTTCAGAAAGCCCTGGCCGCCGGTTGGGGCAGACGATCCAGGGCTTTCTCCGACTCCGAGGTCGGGGGAGAAACTCTCGGAGCGCCTGCCCTTTGAAGCGGGCGGGCGCTCCGAGGGTTGCGCCCGAGCCGCGGAGCTGACGGGGAGGACACCTGGCGTGGGGAGTGATGCCTCACAAGACGAAGTTTTTTTCACAAGAAACTTCGTCTTGTGAGTCAACAAAAAACTTGCAAGACGCTTTCATCTTGCGAGTTTTTCGTTGCACGAGGCATTCGTCTTGCGAGGCATCAATGTACTAAGGTTGCAGTCCTAAACACACTTACCTGGGATGAAAAAATCAAATACCAAAAATCCCCAGTAGATTTTATTGTTTTTTAATATATTTTATGTATTATTTTTAAATTATGTATTTTAACTTGTTGTAAGCCGCCTTGGACATTTGCCTTGGCATAGGAAAAGGCGGGGTATAAATTGTTTAAATAAAATAACAAGTGGAACTTAAATCTGAGTAAACACACTTAAGGCTGCACTGTATTAGGAGTTCTTGCTCTGTATCACACCAGCTCTGATCTGCCAAGGCTAAATGACTGCTGACTAACTCTGGGGCAGGGCTGATCGATCTCAGAAGCCAAAGACGCCCCCCCCCACCTTACAGGTACAGCAGTGGTTCCCAAACTTGGTGGTGTGGCTCTCAGGGGAGTCACGGAAACCATCCAAGGGAGCCATGGAGTTCTCTTGGAAAGCAGTGCAGTGCCAATTGGCGGACATCAACATAATGTAATGGGGAGCCACGACCAATGGTTGTCAATGATGAAGGGAGCCGCAGGTTGAAAAAGTTTGGGAAACACTGATCTACAGGATGGCTGGAGACGAGAGTACCTCTACCACTATTTTTAACGGGTCTTATTTTCAACTGAGCAAGAGCTGAAGGTAGGGCTGAATCCAGCCTTCCTTCCTTCCTTCAAATACAGGCATGAGAAACGAGTGATTTCTTTGGAACAAACCTGAATTGACCTAATGGACTGTGTAGGTTTGGCCCTACTACGAAACAGGGTGATTCAAATCCCTTTAGACGGCAGATTGAGGGCCAGTTCTCGGAGATGACACAGAAGTCCGTCCCGTCTGGTGTGTTCACTGGTGTGGTGAACTGGTGTGTTCACTGAACCTCTATACCGCTCCTGGGTTTTTGTTCCCCTCTTCCTTTATTTAAGAAGGGCAAAAGGAAGCAGTACAATTTTCCAGTCCAGGGCAAGACTGGAGGAGCTGCCCTTGCCTGCTAAATCTGCCTGCAACTAGAAGGTTCTTCTCCACACATTAAAGTGCTGCCCCTGTGTACCCAAGTACATGTCTTCATCTTAATTCACACATTCCATTCAATGCAGGTACCATCTCTGATCAGAGCACTCGGATTGTTGATGAATACTGATGAATATTGATGATGGAGAAGGGGAGGGGCTAATGTGCATGCATCATCAGGGGTGTGGCTAAGTGGGCACAGTCCTAGGAAGACCCCAGGCATTCATGACCCCACGGAGATGAACAGATGAGTAGGACTATAGAAGCGTGTGCCTATGTACAGACAGCTGTGCCCAGGTACAATGTGTGAACTTGGCACACACTGATGGGTGAACAGGCCTAAAGTTTGAAGGAGGGTGGGCTACCTGGCACCGTCTACACGCAGGTATATGTATGTGAAGAGGTACGTATATTTTTGTGAAGTAGAGCTGTGTGTGTGTGTGTGTGTGTGTGTGTGTGTGTGTGTTCATTCTTTAGCATCCTTAAGTGTAACAGGGTGCCTTAAAAGCATAATGTGTCATTTGAAGTAGATGCAAAATCAAGTTACCTTTTACCCCTTTGAAGCACCATGTCCGGCTCGCTATCCTCATGGGAAGCGTGGGGTGTTTTTTCAGAATGACTTAAGTAACCATAAGTGCTTACTCTGAGTGGGCCTCTCTTGCCCTCTACACTGCAGGAGGGGGCTGAAGAGCCCACTGCTTGGGAGAAAGGGGGTGAAGTTTACAGTTGTGTCTTTGTCAAAGGGGGTGTCTCAGGGATCAGGGGCTTTACTGGGGGCTGGATGAGAAGCCTTTGGGGGCTGGCTTTGAGCCCCAGGACTTCAGGTGCTTATCCCGACTTCATGCCCATTCTCCCACCACTGCCACAGCTACAGGTGGGGCCTCATGGGGTACGTGCCAGGAATCGTGCAGAAGCCCAGCTGACCCCCTGCGACTGCTGTTCTCCACTGTTGCCCCATAAGCCAGTCAGGATCAATGGGGAAGGAAGCATAGCAGAAGGTGGTGGGGAGCAGGGAAAACAGATGTGAGTTCTCCTTTGCAGCTGCAGCAATGGTGGGGGGGTCATATCCACATCTGGGCTGCTGGAGGGGGGAGGTAATAACGGTGTGTGTGCAAGGGGCACAAGGTTTGAAAGGGGCAGAGAGGGATCAGTGTGCAGCAAAGGGGCCCCACAGGGCTTCAGCCCTATGGCCCCCAAAAGCTGTTGCTGCAACTGATCCAGTCAGAGAAAAAACACGTGCAGAAACCAGTGTGCACATTATTACCGCAATTCTGACCAATCCGCTGTTTGGAGGCAGCCTGGCTTCCTTCCCTAACAAACCATCAGATTGTCAGAAGAAACAGGGTTGCACCACAGCACCCGATTCTGCAGGCATTTTCTTCTGACTGAATCCTGCCCTCTGACAGTAAAGGAGACAACAGAGAAAAGGGGGGCGGGGAGGCATAGGCAATGCGAATAGGGGCCGAATGCAGGGCACTATGGCACACAGGTTAGACCGGTGTCAGACCAGGACTAGGAAGATCTGGCCTCGTTCCACACTTCCTGCTTAAGCCACAATATAGCAGACTTTGCTGACCTAGTTCTTAAGGGGAGTTCAGATGATATTCCTGCAACTGCATGGCATAGCAAGTCTTGCTGAGTTGTAGTTAGTCTTATCTTATACAACTTATACAATTACAATATGGAACTAGTGGCATCGCTAGCCCCTCGCCGCCGCCTGGGGCCGGGTGATGTCATGCCGCCGCTGCCGCCCCCCACGTTGCGATGTCACCCCTCCTGCTTCCGGAAAGCCTCCATTTGGAGCTCATGCAGGGAATCTCTGCCATCACGGCCACTCCTCGTGAGTAGATGGTACCATGCCATGCCCTCCCCCCCCCCATGGCCTTTATGCAACTGTATGGAACTGAAGCACAGACCTGTCCCCTGCATCAAACAAGAGGGAACAGAGCAAGCTGATGATTTAGGCTCCGATACTTTACACACTTTCCTGGGAGTGAGCCCCGTTGAACACACTGGGACTTCCGAGTAGCCGCGCCTAGGATTGTGCTCTGTCACTTCTCTGTGGATCGTGGGAGGGGAGGGAGCCAATCATTGTGTGTGGGAACAGTGGCTGTTTCATTCTGTCCCTCGAAGGAAATAGGGCAGGAAGGCCAGTGATACTCGGCAGGCTGGTCATCTGCTTTTCCGATCAGCTGCAGCATGTTTTCCGACAGGACACCCAGACAAAAGCCCCCCTCCTGGTTGCCCCTGAGCTCCCACCGGTTGCCCCCAGCAACTTCAAAGCACTAATCTAGCGGCAAACAGCTGATCAGTGCTAGATTAGTGTTTTGAATTTAAGAAGCCCCCTTGAGCAGCCCAACAGGAAGCAGTTACAGTTCCTGCTCCCTGTTAATTCAGCTAAGCCTCTCTACCATTCAGTTGACATGTCTGCTTCTGTGCTAGGTAAAGACATTTTTTAATTTATTAATTTCCCCCGCTTGCCTTTTTTGCCTTCTTCCCCCCGCCGTGTCCTCATCCTGGCCTGCCGGCTGCATCACAGCGGGTCAGGACTCTTGAGCCTGGGGCTGGGTGTGTTCCGCCTGGCCAGGGCTCCTCGCATGCCTGCACAAGCGTCATGCAGCGCAGACGCGTGAGGAGCCCTGGCTGGGCGGAACACACACGAAGTGGCTTCGTGACGGGCGGACCTTGGGCAGGTGTGGCTTCGTGACGGGCGGACGCCCTGGATGGCGAGATCCCCGGTTGCCGAGCGGCCACTACACAGACGCAGCGGCCACAAGCGGCCCCACTAAGGGCTCAGTGGCGCCTGTCACTGTTTGCCTGCCTGAGAGGCCCCCCCAACTCCCCCTCCCCTCTGTGCCATGGGGGTCTGGCAGCGCCCCTGCTGTGGTCTCCCAGGGAAGGAAGTGGAAGTCCCTGGATGGGAATCATGCAGGGGCTTCAGTGGTGGGGGCTGTCTGTGTGTGGGGGGCAATGCTTGTGTAAAACTGGGCACATATGTTTCAAGGGGGCTCTGCCCGAGGGGCATCTTTATTGTTCTGGAACGTTAGCAGAGATGGCCAGGCGAGGCTGCCAGGGGTAGTCACAGCAGCCAATCTGAAAGCAGCAGCAGCAGCACACCTGCCCCATGGACCTGGAGATGCAGGCTCTTCCCCTGTGGAAACACAGCCTGCTCCATAAAAAGGGGAGGGGCAGCAAGAACGACAGCCAGGGAGGTGGAGCAACAACAGTAGCGGCGGCGGCGGCGGCAGCTGAGGAGGGTTGCAAGGCTGGCTCCCTGACCTCTGGCAGCATCGAGGCAGACATAAGAACATAAGGAGAGCCCTGCTAGATCAGGCCAAAAGCCCATCTAGTCCAGCTTCCTGTGTCACACAGTGGCCCCACCAGATGCCTCAGGGAGCACACAAGACAACAAGATACCTGTGTCCAGTCGCCACTCCCTTGCACCTGGCACAGAGAAAACCCACTTCTAAAACCAGGAGGTTGCTTATGGCTTGTAACCTGTGATGGTCTTTTCCTCCATGAATCTGTCCAAACCCCTTTTAAAGGCATCTAGGCCAGATGCCATCACCACATCCTGTGGCAAGGAGTTCCACAGATGAATTACACGCTGGGTAAAGAAATATTTTCTTTTGTCTGTTCTAACTCTCCCTGCACTCAATTTTAGTGCATGCCCCCTGGTTCTGGTGTTGTGCGAGAGGGAGAAGAATTTCCCTCTATCCACTCTCTCCATCCCATGCATAATTTTATACGTCTCAATCATGTCCCCCCTCAGGCGCCTTTTTTCTCGGCTGAAAAGCCCCAGACGCTGTAGCCTTTCCTCATAAGGGAGGTGCTCCAGCCCACGAATCATTCTGGTCGCTCTTTTCTGCACCTTTTCCAATTCAACTATATCCTTTTTGAGGTGTGGTGACCAGAACTGGACACAATACTCCAGATGTGGCCTTACCATTGATTTGTACAAAGGCAGAATGATATTGGCCGTTTTATTCTCAATCCCTTTTTTAATTATCCCGAGCATGGAATTGGCCTTCTTCACAGCCGCCGCACACTGGGTCGACACTTTCATCGACCTGTCCACCAGCACCCCAAGATCTCTCTCTTGATCCGTCACAGACAACTCAGAACCCATTAGCGTGAAATTTTGGTTTCTTGCCCCAATGTGCATCACTTTGCACTTACTTACATTGAAGCGCATCTGCCATTTTGCTGCCCATTCTCCCAGTTTGGAGAGATCCTTCTGGAGCTCTTCACAATCCCTGCTGGTCTTCACCACCCGGAAAAGTTTAGTGTCATCCGCAAACTTGGCCACCTCACTGCCTATCCCCGTCTCCAGGTCATTTATGAATAAGTTGAAAAGCACCGGTCCCAAGACCGATCCTTGGGGCACACCGCTTTTCACCTCTCGCCATTGTGAAAATTGCCCATTGACTCCCACTCACTGTTTCCTGGTCTTCAACCAGTTCCTAATCCACAAGAGGACCTGCCCTCTTATTCCCTGACTGTGGAGTTTTCTCAGGAGCCTTTCATGAGGGACCATGTCAAACGCCTTCTGAAAATCCAGATATATAATATCCACGGGTTCGCTCGCATCCACATGCCTGTTGACCTTTTCAAAAAATTCTAACAGGTTTGTGAGGCAAGACTTCCCCTTGCAGAAGCCATGCTGACTCTCCCTCAGCAGAGCTTGTTCTTCTATGTATTTTAAGATTTTATCCTTAATGAGACTTTCCACCATCTTCCCTGGAACAGAGGTTAGGCTGACCGGCCTGTAGTTTCCCGGGTCCCCCCTCCTTCCTTTTTTAAAGATTGGCGTGACATTAGCTATCCTCCAATCCTCTGGCACAGTGGCCGTTTTAAGGGACAAGTTGCATATTTTGGTCAAGAGGTCAGCAACTTCATTCTTGAGTTCCTTCAGAACTCTTGGGTGGATGCCATCCGGGCCTGGTGATTTATTGATCTTTATTTTGTCAATTAGGTCTGAGACGTCTTCTCTTTTAACCTCTATTTGACTTAATTCTTTAGTCAGCGGAGACCGTTCCGGCAGCAGTATTTGCCCGAGGTCTTCTGCCGTGAAGACAGACGCAAAGAACTCATTTAATTTCTCTGCAGTCTCCAAGTCCCCTTTTATCACCCCTTTCTCTCCCTCACCATCCAGCAGACCAACCGTTTCCCTGGCAGGTTTCCTGATTCTAACATATTTGAAGAAGCTTTTATTATTCCCTTTTATGTTGCCTGCCATACGTTCCTCAAAGTCTTGCTTGGCCTCCCGTATCATCTTTTTACATTTCTTTTGCCACAGTTTGTGCTCCTGTTTATTTTCCTCACTAGGGCAAGACTTCCATTTACGGAAGGAAGCTTCCTTGCCTTTTATAGCCTCCTTAACTGTGCTTGTTAGCCATGCCGGCACCCTCCTGGACTTGGTCGAGCCCTTCCTACTTTGTGGGATACACTCCCGCTGGGCCTCTATGACTGTTGTTTTAAACAGCCTCCATGCACTCTGGAGCGATTGGACTCTTTTTACCTTCCCTTTCAGCTTTTTTTAAACTAGTCTCCTCATTTTGGGGAAGTCTGCCCTTCGGAAGTCAAGGGTTTTCGTGTCAGATTTGCTCGGCACTCTCCCTCTGACATGCATGGCGAAACAGATCGCAGCATGGTCACTGTTCCCCAACGGTTCAGTAATATTTACCTCCCTGACCAGATCTTGAGTGCCACACAATATCAAGTCCAGAGTCACCTGTCCTCTGGTCGGTTCCGTGACAAGCTGCTCTAAGGCACAGTCATTTAACATATCCAGAAATCCAGTCTCTCTTTCATGACCTGTGCATGAATTGACCCAGTCGATGTGAGGATAATTGAAGTCCCCCATGACTACAACCCTGTCTCTCATTGACACCTCCCTGATTTGCTTCCTCATTTCAAGATCCCCTTCAGGTTTTTGATCTGGAGGACGGTAGCATGCCCTTACTATTACATCACTCTTTGAGCCTGGTAATCTAACCCACAGTGATTCTACGGAGAAGTCAGAGCCCCCCTCCAGCTGTACTCTGGTGGATTCTACCCCCTCTTTGACATAGATGGCCACCCCACCTCCAACACGCCCCTCTCTGTCCCTCCTATAGAGTTTATATCCTGGAATTGCAGTATCCCACTGGTTCTCCGCATTCTACCAGGTTTCTGTTATACCTACTATGTCAATGTTTTCCCTAGCCACCAAACATTCCAGTTCTCCCATCTTTGCCCGTAGACTTCGGGCATTTGCATAAAAGCACTTATATACCTGGTCCCCCAAGAAGGGCTGCATGTTTGCACCTTTATTCCTGCAGCCTTCTGTCCTGCTAGACTGGCTATCATGTCCCATCATGCTACCACTCCCAATTTTTACTCTGCTATTACTTGACTGTTCCCCATCCTCTGCACCCTTATTCCCTAGGGATGAGGAGTCCCAAACCGGATGCCCCTCGGCTCCTGTCGGCTTTCCCCCAGGAGTCAGTTTAAAAGCTGCTCTGCCACCTTCTTAATGTTACGCGCCAGCAGTCTGGTTCCGTTTTGGTTCAAGTGAAGCCCGTCCCTCTTGTACAGGCCTGGCTTGTCCCAAAACGTTCCCCAGTGCCTAACAAACCTAAACCCCTCCTCCTGACACCAGTGTCTCATCCACGCATTGAGACCCCTGAGCTCTGCCTGCCTAGCTGGCCCTGCGCATGGAACAGGTAGCACTTCTGAGAACGCTACCTTTGGGGTCCTGGATTTGAGCTTCCTACCTAGCAACCTAAATTTGGCCTGCAGGACCGCCCGGCTACATTTCCCCACGTCATTGGTGTCAACATGCACCACAACCGCTGCCTCCTCCCCAGCACTCTCTACCAGCCTATCTAGACGAGAGGTGATGTCCCCAAACTTCGCACCAGGTAGGCAAGTCACCATGCGGTCCTCACATCCGTCACAGACCCCCCTCTCTATGTTCC
Source organism: Plestiodon gilberti rubricaudatus (assembly GCA_026170595.1). Taxonomy (NCBI): domain Eukaryota; kingdom Metazoa; phylum Chordata; class Lepidosauria; order Squamata; family Scincidae; genus Plestiodon; species Plestiodon gilberti. The sequence goes on from JANXHW010000002.1 coordinate 251,106,982, forward strand.
TGACTATAGAGTCACCCACGACAAGAAGCCCCCTCCCCAGAGGAGTATCCATAGTGCAACTGGATACGGGCCCATCACCTGAAGAAGGGGTCCCCACTGTGGGATTGTTTCCCTCTTTTCTAGAGTGACGTCCTCCAGCCCTGAGACTCCCTTTCCTGACAGCTGAGGAGCTGGCCAACTGAGGGTGGGACGATGCCTCCACGTCCCTAGAAGTCTCACCCTGGTTCCTCTCTACCTGTCTTTGCTTCTCCAGGTCAGCAACCATGGCTTCAAGGGAGCGAACCCGTTCCCTGAGAGCCTGGAGCTCTTTGCACCGAGCACACACCCATGACTTGTGCCCAAGAGGCAGATAGTCATACATGAGACACTCAGTGCAAAACACTGGATAGCCCCCACCCTTCTGCTGGCTGTCTGACTGCATAGCTTTTGAGTGTAAGTTATGGATTTATCAAAGTTTGGGTACCTTAATGTTGTTGGAGCTCTCCTTGCTTCCTCTCTCCTCTCCACAGAGGAGAAGTGCCGGACAGTGTGTGGGGCCTGGCTTCCTCACCCCGCTGCTGAGCTCGCCCAGCTGCTTAACTCACTGTGTCTTTTTTACCTTGCCACTTCGTCCCAGTGAGGCCACTCACTGCTCCTGACAGGGCTCACTCGCAAACCAGCCCCAGATTTAAACTGTTGTGTAGCTCCTCCCCCTGCCTACCTGAAAGTTCGAAAAGATTGGCCTGTAAGGGGGGTGGGGCCTGATGGGGTTTACTGGCAGGAAATTCCTGTTGCTATTGTTCCTGCTGCTGTCTCAATTTACATCTGGCCTACTATACCATGCGGTCTGTTATGTTTTAAACTGTATGTTTTAAATTCTGCTTAAGTTTAACTCTGCTTAAGGTGTAGTTTAGCTTGCTTTCTCCCCTTCTTTTAGCCTCCTCCTGTTTTGGGCTCCTACTCTAAAGTAGACTCAGGTCTCTGCCCTGGGCTTTTACTCTTGAGTAAACACTGGTTTTACTCAGAGTAGACCTGTTTAGATTTGGACTGCAATTCTCTTTAGAATCAGCTGTAGAATCTACTCAGAGTAGACCTGTTTAGATTTGGACTGCAATTCTCTTTAGAATCCGCTCCCAGGCTTGTCCAATTTCTGCCCCTGTCTTTTAGATAGGTGTTTGTTTGTTTATTTGAATCTATTTAATTTCCCCACCTAGCTTCTGTGCCTGTGTCCTAGCTAGTGGACCTTAAAATTCCCCTCCTCAGGTTATATTTAGTTCTACTTAGCTAGGCTTAGTTCTAGTTAGGCTTAGTTCTATCTTAAGTTTAAGGTAGCTTAAGGTAGCTTTAACCAAGTCCTTTACAGTTAATGGTAAATTAAAGCTAGACAAAACTTCACAACTGAGACAGTTAACTTACCTTCTCCGCGCCCAGCTGCTTAACTCGCTGTGTCTTTTTACCTTGCCACTTCGTCCCAGTGAGGCCACGCGCTGCTCCTGAAAGACAACAGTGGGGCACCCTGTCTGCAGGCCCAGGGGTACTCCCAGGAGGGCAGGTGGTAGTGGACGTTCCTGGGGAGTCAAAAAAAAAGGGGGAGTTACATGTCAGCTGGTTTGTGGTAGCAATCGCCACTGAAGACAAGCCAGTGTGTCGGTTGCAAAAGCCTGCAGGGGGAGAAATAAAACACAGCTGATAGGTGTGACACGCATAGCATGGTCTGAGCTGCTTACCCAGGTGTAAGGCAAGCATGATCTTGTAAGGGAAAAGGGTCAAAGAGAGAGAATACAACACATATATTGGGTCACAACCATGGCAATCCTAGCAATACTGACTGTCAGTTGACCCTGTGGAGAAAAGGGGGGGAACAGCTGGTGTCTACATAAGGCTAACAGTTCCACACTTGTGGTGTTGTCTGCTCACATGACTACAGGCAGCAATCAGACACAACAGTGGTAAAGAGGCATGTATCCTATATATCATAGCAGGCAATGCAGGCAGACATCAGACAACAAGAGGCATATCATGGCAGGCTATGCAGGCAGATATCAGACAACACATTGGTAAAGAGGCATATCATGGCAGGCTATGCAGGCAGACATCAGACAACACATTGGTAGAGAGGCATATCATGGCAGGCTATGCAGGCAGATATCAGACAAAACATTGGTAAAGCGGCATGTATCCTACCTATATTTCTATATGCAGAGAGGCAGAAGTCAGAACACATGTCAACACGAACCCTGCTCTTACCTGCACTTACCTGCAGGTGTTGTTGCCTGTGGGGGGGGAGAGAGGCTGGGAGAAAGACATGGGTTAGCAAATGCTTGCATGGAGGCAGCTGCCCAGGCACAGCTGTAAACAGCCAAAACAGCCCTCTCTGCCCTTGAGGGGGGCAGAGAGGAGAAGAGAAGAGAGAAGTGGGGTATTTGTGAATTTTGCCCTCCACCAACAAAGTCCCACTTTGTGGCTGCTGGGGGACAGAACCCCACGCCACATGCTGAGAGAGAGAGAGTGACTGGAGGTCTGGGGCTGGGCTTTTGTGGGAAAGAGGCTGGGTGGAGCTGGGTGCTGATAGGCTCCGATCTGTGGCATAACTCTGTCCGTTTCCAGACCTTGCTGCCACAACTCCGACATAATGCTGACCTAACTCAGGAGTAGGGTGTTAGTAATTTTCAGGAGAGGGCTGGAGTGAGTAAGGTAAAATGGCTCCTATGGGTCTCCTCGAATTTGTGTCCACCTTTTTGGTCGACCTAAAATTTGTGTCAGGATTTGTGTTGGAGGGGGCGTGTCTGTGCTCGCCAGGGTCTGGAATCCGACGTTAATTGGTTACCGCCCCCATTATGCCCATGGTCCGCCCACTGTCCGCCCACTTTTATGTCGACTTTATGTCCGACTTGTGTCAGCGTCGGTGGTGCGCATGCGCGTCCATTCTTAGTCCGTCGGTCGTAACTTCGACATAACTTCGACATAACTTCACCGTAAATGGTCGCATTCCAGACATAACTTCGACATAAACGACTTATGCTGAGTTTATGTCAGACTTGTGCTACTTAGCCCTTGGGTTGGAATGGGCTGTAAAGTTGCTATCTTAAACACACTTACCTGGGACGAAGCCCCTTGGATAGGCTTACCAGATCTCCAACCGGGACAGAGTGCTAGACCTTTAGGAGAAGGAATGTGGGCAGGTGTAGTTTGTTATGTCCTAGAGCAGAATCCTAGGCATGTCTACTCAGAAGCAAGTTCCACTGAACACAATGGGGCTTGCTTCTGAGTAGACATGCCTAGGATTCTGCTCTAGGACTTAACAAGCTACACGTGCCCGTGTAGCTTGTTAAGAAGTTTTGGCATAAAGACATACAGCCTATTTCTCAAAGTCTGGTATGTTGACGTGTAGCAATCTGCATTCAGAGGGCAAGTGATGCTTTTTGTCCATGAACATTATCCATGGGGTGAATTATAATGCAGGAACAGAGAGGTAGGGAGGGAGAGACATGAACCAAACAGCTAATTTGTCAATTCAATAACAAAGTTAATTAGAACGAACCTTCAGAAGAGCTCAGCCAAAGAACCTGTTCTCAGTACCAGGACTCTTCAGTCAAACATTTTAAGTAACAACGAAGACAGGGTCAGAGATGGATTTCCTGCATAGAGCAGGGGGTTCAACTAGATGGCCCACAAGAAAGACCCCTCCAACTCCTATGATTCCGATTCTAGGGTTGTCTAGCGGTGAGGCCACCCAGGCAGGAGATCTTGGGAGGTCAGGAGAGCCAGGAGTGGCTGAGATGAAATAGTCAGATGGGCCTCCCGGGTAGGATTGCTAACTTGGACTGAAGCTACTCCTGGAGATGCTCTCCCTGCCCCCCCCCATGTGATGTACTGTCATTTCGTCAAGGAGGCTCTGCTGAATCCTTCAGGTTTGATTCAACTAGCAACCTGTGGGAGGATTGGCAGACATATTCCAGGGGCAGGAGATTCCACCTGGGGCTCCAAGCAAGAACTCCTTCAGGGCACAAACCCTTGGAAACCCAGAACCTCTTATCAGTGTCAGGACTCAACACACAAACAATTAATTAATACGAACAGGAGGAGGAAGCCATCTCTAAGGCTGTAACCCTATACACACTTTCCTTAGAGTAAGCACTACGTTATTGAACACAATGGGACTTGTTTCTGACATGCATTGGATGGTGCTCTAAAGGTGCACAGCTGTGGCAGGGAGGGGAAGAGCAGCAGGGGCTGGGGAAGGAACTGGTGTCTGCTTTCAACGGATCCTGAACGGAGGGTTTTCCAAATCCTCTCTGAGAATCTAAAACCTGCAGCAGCAGGAGCAGAGCTAACTGCAAACGCTGTGACTCCTCCTGTAGATGATGGTGTTAGAGTGAGCAGGGCAAGCAGGGGCTCCTATTGCAATGAGAACTGGGCTCCCCTCCCATCTGCCCCTACCCTGCTAGGCTGCAACCCGCTCTGCCTCCCTCACTTCCACAGAACCCGTATACCATCGAGAAAGACCCAGTTTCACCCAAAAGGTCCTCCTGCCTCACAGGGTGACCTCGCCCTCAGCTCCAGAAGCAGGATCCCATGGAGATGAACAGATGAAGCCTAGGAGCCACGCTGAGTCAGATCATTCACCCGGCACTGACTGGCAGGCACTTCCGGGGTTGTTCAGAAAGGCGCCTTTCCCAGTCCCTGCTGGAGATGATGCCACAGAGAGAACCTGGCTGGGCTCCATGTCTGGCAGGATCTCTGCTACGGAGCTACAGCTCATCTTGCAGTGGGCGCCATAGTTGAAGCATAGACTCTAGAGGGGGTGAAAATGCTGCACAGATGTTTGCTGACAACCTTCCATCGTTGCTCCAAAGATGCTGACCAGCAGCCCAACGTGCTCCCTTGAGGCTCTGCAGGGCTGTTCCAGAGAGCAAAGGAAAAGCCAGGCCAGGGTCACCATGGTCAGGTGGGCAACGTATGAGATGGGATTTGGCACAGGCCAGGCGCAGTCTGTATCAAGCTGTTTCTTGCTTCTTCTCAAAGGAGCACAGAAGGGCACAACCAAACTATGGGTGTGTGTGTGTGTTAATACTTCCCATCCCACATCATTCCAATCAAGATCACACACCCCATATTATTTCCACTGAAGTCATGGAGCCTTAGAATACTAAGGTTGTAAGGGACCATAGAGGTCATCTAGTCGAACCCTCTGCTCACTACAGGCAAGTGCAACAGCATTCCATGACTGGTGCCTTTTCAGCCTCTGCCTGAACACCGCAATGAGGGAGAGCCCACGAGAGAGTGGCCCACTCAGGAGCCACAAAGAACACTTTCTCCCCTTCTTCTGTCAGACAGCCCCTCTCCATCACAGGGGCCTACTCCTCCGAACCCCCTCCAGCTTCTCAGTGCCCTTCTTACAACGTGGTGCCCAACTGTACCTGCTCTGACTAGTAGAGCAAAACTATTACTTCACGTGATGTGGACTTTAGGACTCTGCTAATGCAGCCCACAATTGCATTCGTTTTTTTGTTTCTTTGCAGCCACATCGCACTGCTGCCTCATTTCCGCTTATGATCCACTCACACATCTGGCGTCTTTTTAAACAGCTTGCTCCCAAGCCAGGTTTGGGCCATCTTGTCCTTCTTCCTCTGATTGCTTTGTACCTACTTGCAGGACGTCCCATTTGTCTCCCTTGAACTGCATCTGGATGGCGTTCGCCCAACGATGGTGTTTTATTAAAAACTTGAGCATCACAGAGCCAAGACAGGACCCTGTGGAACTCCACTCCACATGGAACCATTGAGCAGCACTACTTAGAATGCTTGTTCAACCTGCTTTGAACCCAGCAAAGAGAAGTACCATCTAGCAGCCCACATTTTACCCTGTTCTCCACAAGGATATCTCAGGAGATTTTGTCAAATGCTTTGCTGAAATCTAGCTATACTATGTCAATGCTGTTCCCAGGGTCAACCAGACTAATCGGAATTGCTCTATTAAAGGAGATGACATTAGTCTGGCACAACTTGTTCTTGACGAACCTCTTCTGGCTCCTAGAAATCACGCCAGAACAAAGCTTTCTCATCTTCCAGGAAATCAAAGAGGGCACAGAACCAGGAGGAAGATTTCCATTGCCTTTAATGGCAACGGTGAAATGGGCAAGGCTGGCATGACTTGTTTTTGACGGGACGTGTGTGGCTTCTAGCCCATCTCCAACTATCTTCCTCTTTCGACGCATGCAGCTGGTGTGCAGTTCTGGCATGATTTCTAGGAGCCAGCAGGGGTTCGTCAAGAACAAGTTCGTGAATGGTTCCATGTGGAGTGGAGTTCCACAGGGCCCTGTCTTGGCTCTGTGCTGCTCAAGTTTTTAATAAATCACCTGGATGAAGGGGTGGGGGAATGCTGATCAAATTGGCAGATGACACACAGTGTAGATTGTAGCTCTCAACCTGGGTGAGCGAATAGAATTAAAAATGATCTGGACAGGCTTCATCATTGGGCTGACGCCAACCAGATGCAGTTCGAGACAAATGGGACGTCCTGCAAGTAGGTATAAAGCAATCAGAGGAAGAAGGACAGGATCACCCAAACCTAGCCAGGTATGTGAGTGGATCATAAGCTGACATGAGGCAGCAGTGACGTCCATATCACGTGAAGTAATAGTAAAAGCAAACTATTCTCCCATGGGCTCTCCCAAGAAGCAGAAAACAGCCTGATGCAGACCGCGCCTGGCCTGTGCCAAATCCCATCTCATACGTTGCCCACCTGACCATGGTGACCCTGGCCTGGCTTTTCCTTTGCTCTCTGGACCAGCCCTGCAAAGCCTCAAGGGAGCACGTTGGGCTGCTGGTCAGCATCTCTTGAGCAAAGCTGGAAGGGTGTCAGCAGAGGTCAGTGCAGCGTTTTCAAACCCCTATTGGGTCTATGCTTGAACTATGGCGCCCACTTCAAGAGAGGGGCTGTAGCTCAGTAGCAGAGACCCTGACTTACTGCATATGGTTGGAAAGCCAAATATGTCCACATTCCTGACGCTGAGAAATGGGCTGAACACCAAGGGTTTCTGCCAAGATGGCTCCCAAGGATTAGAATATAGAGTCTCAGAGGCCCATTACCAAGTCTTACTGTTCCAGTAGAGGCACAAGATGAGCTTTGCACCCCTTTCCACTAAGAAGGCTACAGCCTCTTGCCTCACACCTTGGCTCTTCCGAGTGCCTCGGAGAGGATAAATGATCAGCACTGAGCTGTCCTGAGTTATCCGGAGAAGAGCTTTCTGATCTGAAGGTGATTCTCTTCCTTTCTGCCTCTGTTGCAACCCCAGCTTTGCCTGTGACGTCCAGCATGATGAATAAGGTTGTATGTATGTATGTATGTATGTATGTATGTATGTATGTATTTATTTATTTATTTATTTATTTACAGTATATTTATCCCACCTTTCTCCCCGAAGGGACCCAAGGAGGCTTACAACAAAGAAGAAAATACTTACAAAAAATACAATATAGAAAGAATCATAATTTAAAACTGTAAAAAACAATTAATAAAAATTAAACATCTAAAAATCGATTAAAAAGATCATGGCTACAATTAAAACAGGCGCATAAAAACAGCAGCACCCTCACCTGTACCAGCGAGATGTTAAAAAAGGCACTCTTCTCCTCACTTTGCGGTTTGCTGCTCTGCTCTCCGTGAGCTCTGGTGAGTCCTGCCTGGGAAACAGGATGTCATTTTTCCAAAAGATGGTTGGGAGAAGAAGTTGGGAGAATCTGGGTGTGGAGTGGTGGTAAACATCTGATCCTAAAGACAGCAGTAGGTATCCCTTGGAGGGGATAATTGCATGAAAGATGCCCTTTATGGGGAGTTTCATCTCACCCCAGTCCTGCAACCAGCTGAAAAGTGATTAAGGTAAAGGTGAAGGTGACCCCTGACAATTAAGTCCAGTCGTGTCCGACTCTAGGGTGTGGTGCTCATCTCCATTTCAAAGCTGAAGAGCCAGCGTTGTCTGAAGACGCCTCCGTGGTCATGTGGTCAGCATGACTCTCCTTGCCGCAGCGTGTAGCATGCGGCTGGAACACAGAGTGCTGTTTACCTTCCCGCAAGCGGTACCTATTTATCTACTCGCATTGACATGCTTTGGAACTGCTAGGTTGGCAGGAGCTGGCCAAGCAACGAGAGCTCACCCCGTCGCGGATTCGAACTGCCGACCTTTCAATTTAACCCACTGCGCCACCCGCTGTGTTTAACCCACTGCGCCACCCGCTGGCCTGTGAAAAGAGATTAGCGCTGGAAATAGATGTCACACCTGCTACGTGATTGTGTTTGGGTTTCTAATGAGGATGCTTTGGGGAGCATGAGAGTTAGCTGAGGGAACATTGAGTAGATGGTAGGGTTTGTCAAAAATAAAATATTTTCAGCACTTTGAGATTCCCTCTGTTTTTCCCCAGGAACCTGGGGATAAACTATAGCCTTTAAGCCCACATTTTCACAGGTATATTTTTTGTATTGCTTTACAGCACCTTGGGGTGACCTTACTCGGCAAAAATGAGCTATCTTTCTGTTCAACCAACCAGCCAGCCAGCCAGCCAGCCAGTCAGTCAGTCAGTCAGTCAGCCACTTTATTTTATTTATTTATTTACAGTATTTATATCCCGCCTTTTTCCCCGAAGGGACCCAAGGCGGCTTACAACAGGAAAAAAATACATACAAAAAACACAGTATAAAAAAATATCACATTTTAAAACAATAAAAACAATTAATGAAAATTAATAAAAAACAGTGTCATTTTTAGACACTGTTTTTTATTAATTTTCATTAATTGTTTTTATTGTTTTAAAATGTGATATTTTTATACTGTGTTTTTTGTATGTATTTTTTAATTTAAAAGATCATGGCTTCAATAAGATGAGGAGCATAAAAACAGCAGCACCCCAGCAGTCACTTTCTTCTTATTCTGCATTATGTGGTTCTGAACAGTGTGTTGTTCGGCAATTACCTCCTTTCCTGATCTTTTGTGTCAGCTCAGCTCTTTCCTCAGACCTGCTTTGATCTTTCTGCCCTCCGGTTTGCAGCTTTCCATTCCTACCTCGTACAGCTGAACCCCTTCACTACAGCCTTTCGCTCGCTGCACCCCACACCACTCCATTCTCCTCCACCCCAGGGCAGCACAGTAACTAACCGGAATCCAGAATGTCTCTGTAGTAATCACCCTTCCTTTGTCTCATAGCCTTTCGGCTGCACTGCAATAATTGCAATCACATTGTGAACGGTCGCTGTTTAAAAGGACTAGTTTATTGTCATGGATCTAATATCACCATAGACTGCATGACAAGATTGAACTCTCAAGGTAAGATGCAGAGACTCTGATTTCCCCAAGGCCAGAAGTTGAACCAGAGGGAAAGAATACCTGAGCAGCAGCCTCCATTTTTGCCATGTGTCCAAGAAGCTCTCACAGAATCTCCTCTGCATTCCCCCCCCCCCACTGTGGTGCTAAATATGTTTTTGACAGAAGACAATACAGGGCTACATGAGATGGGTCATCCCAGCCTTTGCTTTTGTCTCTTTAAGTACCGGACCATCAAGCCAGACCTCTCCACCCTCCTCCCACTTGTCTGTTTTACCCAAGGTGCACTGAGGTGTCCCTTCTAGGACCCCTGTTTCCTGTTTGTCTGTGTACCTGGAGATCCTCCTTAGACATGTGCTCAGCTCCCTATAAAAGGTAGGGACAGCCTGCAATCCCCTCTCTTCCTCCTGCGCTTTGGACTGGTACTGGTGAGCTCTCTCTATCTCTATCTTGTTCCCCTCCCCCCCTTTGCCCCTCCCTCTCTCTTGCAACCCCCCTCCCTTCTCTTTGCATTACCCCTCAGTTAGTCACTGATTTGGTTCCTGAACCCAGCTTGTTCAGAACCTTGGAATCATTTTATTTCTCCCCCTTCTCTTCATATCCCCCCACTCTTAACTTAAGTCAAGTTAACTCAGTCACGCTACAGACTGTTAGTCCTCCTTTTCATTCACTGCTACAGCATTGCAAGCCAAGGTGAACTCTAGCAAGAACCCTGCTAAATCTCTGTACCTAAGTTCCTAGATCTGTATGCTTTGGAGTATGATTGAAGTGATGCATATTGAACTGTATTTTCTTTTTGTATGATTCTTGCCTGAACAATTTAGTAAATATTGGAAAGCAACCATGTGTCTTCAATATTATTTAAAAGGGAATTCTGCAAAAGCCCAACTCTGGTATACACAGGTATCAAGATCCTATACATGCCAAATTGCCATATTTAAAGCTATTCCCCTAATTACAAAGGCATTTTGGCTAACAGAGGAGGTGGATCCTGGTGGCACCAGAATGGGATCCTATCCCGATTCCTCTCCCCTTCTCTCTCCCTTATTCTCCTTGGTTTTGTGCCAGGAAAATGCCTGGTACTGATTCAAGGAGACGCATTGGGGCAGCGGAGTCTTGCCCCAGGGTAAGGGAACAAATATTCCCCTAGTTTGAAGTGTTCTCTGGGGCTGCCCCCAAGCAGGTTGCAGTGCATGCTCTGTTGGCACGGCTCCATCGGGGTGGTGGTGGTTTAGTTAGGATTGGGCTGTAATTTCCATCAATTGATTCTGGGCAGTTCTTTACTTAAGGATATGAAATGTTTGTTTGCCAGACCAGGCCAAAGTCCACCTAATCCAGCACTCTTGGCATCCTGGGGGGGACTAGAAGACGCTTGGTGCGCCATCCCAAAGGGGGCAGAGCCCCACTGGCGGACCACAATCTGTGTTTGCAAAGAATCCTGCGTATTAACAGATGATAGTTGTAGTGCCAAAAGTGAGCAAGTGAACCATCAGTGGACCACTAATCTGCCTTTCTTCAACTCCTGCTGTAGACGTTGCTTCCTGCATAGAACGTGTGCTGCTCTCCCAGTGCAATAACCCTTGACAGCTCTTCCCTTTGAAAATGAAATACGTTATGCTTACATTCATGTCTTCTTTTCTTCCATTCCAGGAAATGGATTCTCTCAATGTATGCAGAAAGGACTTTGTGATCATTTCAGAAAGAAAGATCGCAGTAAGAAGGCAACTGTAACGTGTTGCAGCAACAAATGTTTCTGCAACAAGATACCACGAAGCAAAGCCTCCAATTCTCCAACCACCAACCCCCCAGCCCCACAGAAAGCCCTTGAATCCTGATTGTCATCTTGTCCTGCTCACATAACCTACCAGATATATTGTCTGATTTATTTAGTCCTCCTGGGCTGATGAAGAAGTGTGTGTGTGTGTGGGGGGGGGGGGGGGGGAATGGAATTTCAATAAAGCTGCATCAAGAAACTCTGTGTCCGAATTCTATTGCATGCTTCTACATGTTACAATTTTCTTCTTTCACTGGTTCCATGGGGATGGGCTTTGCTTTTCCACATGATGTGTGCTGATATTTAGAATCCCCAGAGAGAGAGAGAGAGAGAGAGAGAGAGAGAGAGAGAGAGAGAGAGAGGCGGTGGGCTCAATCTTCCTCCACAACAATGACCCAATCATATCCGGGCCCTGCACTGACGGAAGCTGCTTTCCACCAGCACACGGCCCAGGCTACTAATTGGCGCAGCAGCTGCTGCAATGGCTCGCAGGCCGGGGCCCTCATTGCAAATGGCTGCCAACCTCGGCTGCGTGTCAACGGAGCGCCCAGCCCCTGCCAGAGCAGGTGAATCGGTGGGGGGGAGGGGATGCTGATGAAAGATTGGGGTGGGGATCGGGGCTGGCTGGAGGTGTGTCGAGGGTGGGCTGGGGTGGATATTGGTGGAAACAGCACTGCCGATATCCTATGTGCCCAACCTGGCCTCAGCATGACCCCCTCCCCCGACAAACTTGGATGAAGGTGATTTATTAAAACTTGAACAGCACAGAGCCAAGACAGGACCCTATAGAACTCCACTCCCCATGGAACCATTGAGCAGCACTCCTTGGAATGCTTGTTCAACCTGCTTTGAACCCAGCAAAGAGAAGCACCATCTAGCAGCCCACATTTTACCCTGTTCTCCACAAGGATATCGCGGGAGATTTTGTCAAATGCTTCGCTGAAATCTAGCTGTACTATGTCAATGCTGCTCCCAGGGTCAACCAGACTAATCGGAATAGCTCTGTCAAAGGAGATGAGATTAGTCTGGAACAACTTGTTCTTGACGAACCCCTGCTGGCTCCTAGAAATCACGCCAGAACAAAGCTTTCTCATCTTCCAGGAAATCAAGGAGGGCACAGAACCAGGAGGAAGATTTTCCATTGCCTTTAATGGCAACGGTGAAATGGGCAAGGCCGGCATGACTTGTTTTTGATGGGACGTATGTGGCTTCTAGACCATCTCCCTCTATCTTCCTCTTTCGACGCATGCAGCTGGTGTGCAGTTCTGGCGTGATTTCTAGGAGCCAGCAGGGGTTCGTCAAGAACAAGTTCGTGAATGGTTCCATGTGGTGTGGAGTTCCACAGGGCCCTGTCTTGGGTCTGCTCAAGTTTTTAATAAATCACCTCGATTAAGGGGGGATGCTGATCAAACTGGCTGATGACACACAGTGTAGAGTGTAGCTTTCAACCTCGGTGAGCAAACAGAATTAAAAATGATCTGGACAGGCTTCATCATTGGGCCGACCCAAACCAGATGCATTTCAAGGGAGACAAATGGAACGTCCTGCAAGTACATAAGAACATAAGAAGAGCCCTGCTGGATCAGGCCAAAAGCCCATCTAGTCCAGCTTCCTGTATCACACAGTGGCCCCACCAGATGCCTCAGGGAGCACAAGATAACCTGTTTCCAGTTGACACTCCCTTGCACCTGGCACAGAGAAAACCCACTTCTAAAACCAGGAGGTTGCTTACGGCTTGTAACCTGTGATGGTCTTTTCCTCCATGAACCTGTCCAAACCCCTTTTAAAGGCATCTAGGCCAGGTGCCATCACCACATCCTGTGGCAAGGAGTTCCACAGATGAATTACACGCTGGGTAAAGAAATATTTTCTTTTATCTGTTCTAACTCTCCCTCCACTCAATTTTCAAGTAGGTACAAAGCAATCAGAGGAAGAAGGACAGGATGGCCCAAACCATCTTGAAAAGAAGCCAGGTGTGTGAGTGGATCATAAGCTGACATGAGGCGGCAATGAAGTCCATATCACGTGAACTAATAGTAAAAGCAAACTATTCTCCCCTGAGCTCTCCCTCATTGGGGTGTTCAAGCAGAGGCTGGAAAGGCACCTGTCAGGTATGCTGTTGCACTTGCCTGCAGTGAGCAGAGGGTTGGAATAGATGACCTCTATGGTCCCTTACAACCATAGTATTCTAAGGCTTCATGACTTCAGTGGAAATAATATGGGGTGTGTGATCTTGATTGGAATGATGTGGGATGGGAAGTATTAAAGGCCCCCCCCCCCATGGTTTGGTTGTGCCCTTCTGTGCTCCTTTGAGAAGAAGCAAAAAACAGCCTGATGCAGACTGAGCCTGGCCTGTGCCAAATCCCATCTCATACGTTGCCCACCTGACCATGGTGACCCTGGCCTGGCTTTTCCTTTGCTCTCTGGACCAGCCCTGCAGAGCCTCAAGGGAGCACATTGGGCTGCTGGTCAGCATCTTTGGAGCAATGCTGGAAGGTTGTCAGCAGATGTCAGTGCAGCGTTTTCACCCCCTCTAGGGTCTATGCTTGAACTATGGCGCCAACTAGAAGAGAGGGGCTGTAGCGCAGTAGCAGAGACCCTGACTTACTGCATAGGGTTGGAATTCCAAACACGTCCACATTCCCGACGCTGGAAATGGGCTGAACATCAAGGGTTTCTGACAAGACGGCTCCCATGGATTAGAATATAGAGTCTCAGCGGCCCATTACCAAGTCTTACTGTTCCAGTAGAGGCACAAGATGAGCTTTGGACCCCTTTCCACTAAGAAGGCTACAGCCTCTTGCCTCACACCTTGGCTCTTCCTAGTGCCTCGGAGAGGATAGATGATCAGCATTGAGCTTTCTTGAGTTATCAGGAGAAGGGGTTTCTGATCTGAAGGTGATTCTCTTCCTGTCTGCCTCGGTTGCAACCCCAGCTTCGCCTGTGACATTGATACCCAGTGTCCTTTTTAAAATGTGAATGTGCCAAAAAGACTTTGAACTTGTGAGCTGAACATGTGCCAGACTGGACTGTGTTGTGATGCAATGCGATGGTCCTGCCGCTTGTGTTCCTGCCATGAGCCATGAGGATAGATGGGTTTAACAAAGGGAAGTGCAAAAATCTTCATGTCAGTTTCACTACTATATGAGTTAACCAATCATCTCTTTCTACCTGAATGTAAATATGTGGTAAAGTTGTAGCAGCTTGACAGTATCAGTGCGGAAGTTGGTTGATCTACCCCTGATTTTGCATGTTGTTAAGTCATTCTCCTTCCTTCACTTTTATGCTGTGTGTACCTGTATGCACCTGTAGCCCTGCTCCTGTGGCTACAGTGGTAGCAATATCTCCAAGATGGCTCTGTATGGGTGCATGGAGATGAACACTGCCTAATGCTGTTACCCCATTACATTTCATTTTTCATGGCCACATGATGAGAGTGCTCATGTTGCATTTCTTTCAAACCCCCCCCCCCATTGAAAGGCCGACTCATGCAGGAGTATTGTACAAAATGCAAAGCGCTTTATTCACCATGTAAATTGAAAGGACTAAAAAAAACCCAAACATCTATATATTAGTGTAAAAAATCTGTCTATTTTTTCTCTGCTCTTCAAATATGTACACATCTTGATACACAATACATACATACAAACAAAAAACAAAGAGCTACAGGAAAGAAACACGGAAAAGCATCTGGCAGGGTAATGTGGAAGAAAGGCGATGCTGAAACAGGGAAGCAATTATGAACAGAAGTGAAACAAAACGTTGAGACAAAAACGTACTTCTGGCTGAAATGAATCATTTCATACCTCTAAGAAGACTCCCAAAATTAGCCTACCCCAATTAAGCAAACATCAAGTCATGACAAAGCCTACAATCCTGTGCACACTTACTTGGAAGAAAGCCCCATTGAACTTAGCGGGACTTACTTCTGAGTAAATATGCATGGGATAGTACCATATATATCGTAACTGTTGAAGGCTGGTGATCAATAACTCATCATCATTTATATTCTCTGGATTCTTTTGTGATCTGCGCCTATGCTGACACACAATGGATACAACGTCCCAGTGATTTCAGAACAATTTGAATGATGTGTTTTCAGAAAACCATTCCCTCTTCCAACCCCTTACTACCCCCAACCCTCCACAAATGACATTCTACAGCTATCCACTTAAATGAATCTTACATTGTGAAAGATGCTTGACAAAAACAGACCACTTTCAGTCAATAGAAATGATGGTGTTTGGTGTGTGTGTGTTTTTTGTTTTGCTTAAACTAAAAAAAAACACTTGGAAGGAATCAATATTTTCCCTCCTCCCCACCAAACAAGGGCTTTTCACTGGCAAAGTTTATTGCATTGGCTATCTGTTAGGAGTTGCCTGCTCCAGCACAGATCAACACGCAGGCTTGCATGTGTGAATTTCACTGCTGAGTTCATAGTTGTGGAGTGTGGTGCTGATTTTCAGGATACATTCTTGGGGCACCTTCAAGATGAGTACACAAAAGGAAGGAAAAAAAAACCGAACAACCCAGATAAAATGCTTCTGCTGGCTTTGAAAAATGCACCCCCTTCCCTGCTGTTTTGTACAGTGCAGTATCTACAATCATATCACCTCAAGTCTCCAGGAAAAGGAAAATTAGTTTAAAAAGAACAGGGCAGGTCCCCAGCTGGTGTGAATCTGTGGCAGCTCAGATATTAATGCTGTGAAGGTCATACAGTGGATGGCAAGCTGGTCCTTTTGGAAATCCACCGTTAAAAAAAATAAATCAGGTTATCACAACTGGTTTAATGTCTGTTCAGTGCCATGCAGATCTTACTAGTCTGGTCTCCTGCCTCTTTTCTTGTCAAGTGGAATAGGTACAGTATTCCCACACCGCCCCAAGAGAGCAGAAAGGCTGGGAAAACCCAGCAATGTACTCTGATGGATTTGAGAAGTACCTTTGAAACCACGTCTTCCAGCGTCTCCAAACATCCAGTGCTTAGTTAATCCCAGTGTACTCAGACCAGAGGGTCCTACTTGTTTGGCCAGTGTTAGTCCAGCTGTCGTGAAATGTAAAGGCAGAAGTGCGATCCCTACTAGGAGTTCATCAAAGGCTCAAAGTGTGTTCAATCATTCCCCCCCCTTCACTTTCTCATGGGGGGTGGTAGTAAGAGGGGAATATGTACTCTTTGGGGAAAACGCTTGAAATAGAAACAAATGGAACAGAGCCAGGCTTCTCAAAAATGATGAGCCTCCATAAAACAAGGAAAAAAGACTAAGATGAGCATTGCTATCCCCCGCCCCAACACACAGATATCAAAAAATGTCACTGAGACATATACTATTCAGCTCATGGTTCTCACTCACATCCCAACAGTGAGGAAAACTTGTCTTTCCTCCTCTGCCAGCAATGCGTTTCCGAGCTAGAATCTCCTAGCATCTCACATATATTATCTCTAATCCTCTTAACTGCCATTACGGTCATTCTTGGGTCATAATTAAGGCAATTATTCTTATTATCATCGTCACCACCAGCATCTCAATATTGCAGGTGCCAGTCTAAGACTGCAAGAAAAGTGGCTTGCCCAAGGCTACCCAGTGAGTTCGTGACCAAGGCGAGATCTGAATTATGCACTTCCATGCTCACACTCTACTTAGCCACCATATCTTCTCATATCAGCACATACGTGGCTGCTAGTATAGAACGGACTAGAAGGAGGCAATTCCATCTGCTGAACCAATCGGAACATACGCTATATCTGGTTTAGCACTGGAGGAACGGGGTCAAGGGGAGAGTCCTAGGATATCACCTAGCAACCACCCCTGCTCCCGGAGGCTCACCTCAAAGTTTGAGAACCTGGAGATGAGGAGGAGGAAGGGGAATTATGTGATGGATACAAGGAAAAAAGTAATGGAATACATACAGGATATATAGATGGAAAGAATACAGAGAAACGAGTGAGTGAGTGAGTGAGTGAATGAGTGAGTGAGTATTGAATGGAGTGACAACTGAATGTGGATATTGGCGACGTTTGATTTGTTTAGGTTAAGGCAGACAGGACAGAATTGGATTAGAAGAAAATTAGGTATAGGTGTGGACAGATGGGCTTGGAAACAGGGAAAGGGGGAATGTGTTGGAGAGGTATCTCTGTATGGCGGTTCTGGATCGCTAGATGAAAGGATCGAGAGGAGGTTGAAGGCGAGTCGACAGAAGAGGGTGAGGGGAGAGAGGAAAGAAAACAACAGATTTGGGAGTGATTGGAAAGTGATGGGTGGACAAAGGCCCCTCCCCCACAGCCAGCCCAGTAGAACAGATCCTAGAGCACGATAACCCCTCAGCCACACCCTGCTCCCCAGCAGTCTCTGTGGCACTGCCCGACTCCTTAGCGTAGCCTCCACTGGCAGGGGAAGCTGGGGGTCACACCATATTGAGAGCATCCTCCGCCAGGAAGCGATGCAGGTGCTGGAAAGACGGGCGGTCCTTGGCCTCTCGCGCCCAACATCTTAGCATCACCTCGTAGACAGCCAAAGGGCAGGCAGGAGGACGGGAGAGATAGACCTAGGGGATGGAGGGAAAGGAACAGTTACTTAACCAGCTCTTAATTTGAGCAGGATGTAGGAGGACTCTGCCCCTAAACCTCTTTTCAAAGTCAGGGCTCCACCTTGGAACACATAAAGGAAATATTCCTTCACACAACACATCATTAATTGATGGAATTCATTTACAAAAGTTGCAGTGATGATCATCGTTCCCTCTAAGGCAGGGGTGGGCAATTCACTTTCCTAAGGAGCCACATGAGAAACTTGGGACTGTTGTGGAGGGCCTGAACTGAACTCCTGTTCAATAGGCTGAACTCAATTCTGGTCAATATGAATTTTATCTCTTTATATCGCCTTCAAAATATTAATTCCTGATTTCCCATTGACCACACGTGGGCCGGTCAGGGACAGCCAAAGGGCCGGATGTGGTCCTGGGGCTGTACAATGCCCAGGTCTGCAATAAGGTGTGCAGTGGCACGGTCGCGCACCTCCCAGTCGAGCTCCACGCTGCATGCCTCTAGACACACAGAAGCTTGATAAGGTGAAAATCCAGGTTCCGTAAGAGAACTATTCATCCTCAGGTAATCCATGAGCCAGAACGTCGCTCCCCCCTCCCCTCCTTGTGCCCCTTCGTCGTTACCTGCTTTCCCTGGTGCCGAAAGAATTCGCCCGCGTTCTCGATGACAGCTTCGTCGGTGAGCTGGCTGTAGGGCTGCTCCTGGCACAGCATCAGCACCTCCCACAGCGTGACGCCAAACGCCCAGACATCACTGGCTGTGGTGAACTTACCCTGAGGGGAAACAGGGCTCAAGTGTGAATGTAAAGCAGGCAACGGAGGCCACATACACACCCCACCACCTCCCCTCACTCCTGGCCCCCAGGCTGGAAGACCTCCACAAACGAAAGCTTCTACCCTGTCCAATGCTTTATTTTTCTATTCTAGTCTGCCCTTTCTCCAATGACCTCAGTGTGGCACACATTGTGTTTCCTAACACATTATCCTCATAACAACCCTGTGAGGTAGGTTAGAGAGACAGTGACTTGTCTAAGATCACCCAGTAGGCATCAGGGCTAAGTGGGGATTGGAACCCGAATCTTTTCAATCCTAGCTTAATGTTGTCACCACTACACCACAATGGCTGTCCAATATCTTGAATATAGTGCATATTTCACAATTCCACAGGACTGAGCAAAAAGAACAAGGTGGTAGTGGATGAAAAGTTGTTTCCTTAGGACCGCAGCTTCCATTGTTATCAAGTTCCCAGTCCTTATTGCTGTGAAGACACACTTGAAAGTGAGGGGGCAATATCTGCTGAAATCTCATACACTGGAGAAGTGGCTGACTAAGGCTTTCAGTGTTTGGGAGTGGGGCTTCAGTGAGCTTCCCCTCCCATGACTACCAAAACCAGAATTATGCACAACCGCAGAATAATTCCACCCTTCTGCCCATCATGCATCCCCGACTAAGACATTCGTAGCTTTCTGCTCTCACCATGAGGATGCACTCCCAGGCCATCCAACGTATAGGCAGCACCGCCCGACCCTGGATGCGATAATAGTCCCCAGCGTACAGGTTCCGACTCATGCCGAAATCAGCAATCTTGATGGTGAACCCTTCACCCACCAGGCAGTTTCGCGTAGCCAGGTCTCGGTGCACAAAGTTGAGAGAGGCGAGGAAGGCCATTCCTGAGGCAATCTGGGCCCCAACATGGACCAAGATAGGGTAGCTGAGTAGCAAGGAGAAAGAGAACAAGACATGTCAGTAACAGTTCCCTAAGATGCTCTAATGGAAGAACTGTAAAGGGATATTCCCATCAGACACTGGGGTGGCCAGGTACAGCACTTGCCTTGAAAGGTACTTGAACTAATTGAGCTAGAACAATTTCATTCTAAAGCTTTCATGGCCAGCTATCAATTGACAACGTTTAAGGAATACAGGAATTAAAGCCATGTAGTAAAAGAATCTTGAACTTTAATTGGAATAAAAATCACATTAAAATCCAAGGAACTGAGCCCAACGTTTCGTTCCAGCCCCGTGGAACCTCTTCATAGGAATCTTGAAAGATCATAGATGGTGCTGTCCTCAATTCATCATAGTAAATTTAAACCAAAAAACGCAGGGAAACCCCAGCGGTCTTCACTCTCCCTTTCTTTCCATGCTGGATAGTTCTGCTGTTACAGTGTCAGTGTCAGTTACAGTTCGTTCTACTGCTGCAGTGTCAGTTGCAGTATCTCCACTGTCAGTCACCTCGGATTCCATTCCCCCTCCCAAGTCTGATTTCCCATGTAGGACAGGCAACCAAATCCGATTCGTGAATGTCAAGTCTTGCTGACGATTCATCAGTGTTCCCATTCGTTTTTTACTTATTTCTAGAGCTTCCAGGTGGCGTAGTAATTTAAAATTGCTTTCCCTTTGCAGGCACACCGTTTTATCAAATTGGATCGTGTGCTTTTCTTTCAATGCATGTTCGGCAATTGAAGATTGATCCGGATGATTCAGCCTGAGAGATCGCTCGTGTTCCGCCACTCTTGTTTTTATAGCTCTACTCGTCATCCCGATGTAACATTTATGACATTCACAAGTTACACAATAAATCCCTGGGTTGGATAGTGCTGGACGTTTGTCTTTTGGGTTGCCTAGAACTTGTTGTAGTTTAGAAGTGGGTTTGAAGATTGTTTTTACGTTTCCCTGTTTTAATATTCGTGCAATTTTATCAGTTGTACCTTTAATAAAAGGCAGGCAAATCCAAATTTTTTCCTCTGTTGTCGTTTTTTCAATTTCGTTGTTTATCTGAACTGTCCCTAGTCTCTTAGCCTCAATTTGGCGTTTTTGTTTAATCCAACATTTATTAATTTGATTGATGGAATATCCATTAGCTTGTAGGGAGTCATATAATACCCTTTTTTCTTTTTCTAATGAGTCCTTAATAATCAATAATCAATGTAGAGAAATTCAATTTACTGTAGAACTAGAGAACAATAATTCTCTACCTTTTCTGGATGTCTTGGTGACACGGAAAGAAGATCTGTCAATAGGACACAGTGTCTATAGGAAACCTACCCATACTGGGAGGTATCTGAATCAAAATTCTAATCACCATCCATCACAGAAAAATTCATTAATAAACTCCCTAGTGTACAGAGCAATAAAGGTTTGTGATAAGGACTCATTAGAAAAAGAAAAAAGGGTATTATATGACTCCCTACAAGCTAATGGATATTCCATCAATCAAATTAATAAATGTTGGATTAAACAAAAACGCCAAATTGAGGCTAAGAGACTAGGGACAGTTCAGATAAACAACGAAATTGAAAAAACGACAACAGAGGAAAAAATTTGGATTTGCCTGCCTTTTATTAAAGGTACAACTGATAAAATTGCACGAATATTAAAACAGGGAAACGTAAAAACAATCTTCAAACCCACTTCTAAACTACAACAAGTTCTAGGCAACCCAAAAGACAAACGTCCAGCACTATCCAACCCAGGGATTTATTGTGTAACTTGTGAATGTCATAAATGTTACATCGGGATGACGAGTAGAGCTATAAAAACAAGAGTGGCGGAACACGAGCGATCTCTCAGGCTGAATCATCCGGATCAATCTTCAATTGCCGAACATGCATTGAAAGAAAAGCACACGATCCAATTTGATAAAACGGTGTGCCTGCAAAGGGAAAGCAATTTTAAATTACTACGCCACCTGGAAGCTCTAGAAATAAGTAAAAAACGAATGGGAACACTGATGAATCGTCAGCAAGACTTGACATTCACGAATCGGATTTGGTTGCCTGTCCTACATGGGAAATCAGACTTGGGAGGGGGAATGGAATCCGAGGTGACTGACAGTGGAGATACTGCAACTGACACTGCAGCAGTAGAACGAACTGTAACTGACACTGACACTGTAACAGCAGAACTATCCAGCATGGAAAGAAAGGGAGAGTGAAGACCGCTGGGGTTTCCCTGCGTTTTTTGGTTTAAATTTACTATGATGAATTGAGGACAGCACCATCTATGATCTTTCAAGATTCCTATGAAGAGGTTCCACGGGGCTGGAACGAAACGTTGGGCTCAGTTCCTTGGATTTTAATGTGATTTTTATTCCAATTAAAGTTCAAGATTCTTTTACTACATGGCTTTAATTCCCGTATTCCTTAAACATTGTCAATTGAGCTAGAACAATTCCTGTGTTGTTAGGACTGTCTCCAAATGGACTGCGATTGTCTCAGGAACCTAGTGGCCCAGTGAAAGTCAGCCCACTGAAGTGTCACACCCTCTACTAGCTGGCTCAACATGACCTACCGTGGAAGGCCCTAATCAAAGCTCAAACAAAATTCCATAAATATCTGAAATATGCTAGAATTTCAAAACACAACTTGCTGAATTCCATTAAAAAAAAACTAGCTCGCATAAGCAAAATCTTATTCGCACATCCTAAGGCAATAATGTTAAGTCTCAGCTTGCCAAAGTCAGTACATTTCCACCTTTAAAAAACAGAAAAGGAAAAGCCTCCTGAAATGTTGTAACGTTCCCAGTTATGGATTCTGACAATTCCAAAACAGAAGCCATTGTCTCCGTCTCTTGAGACAAGAACATCAATCAAAGAGCTAGTGACACCTTAAAGCAGCAACTTATGGGGGAGGCTTTTGCCTACAAAAAGGTCATGCCAGAATAAACAGCTCTTGTCTTAATGGTGGCCCCCTTATTTGTTTGAGAATACCATATTGTCCCGAGTATAAGACGCACCTGATTATAAGACGCACCCTTAAAATTTGGTGCTATTAAAAAAAAATTAATTAAATCACTGGCATTAAATTGCAACAGCCTGATTATAAGACACACCCCTAGTTTAAAAACTTAAATTAGGAGAAAAAAGTGAGTCTTATACTCAGACCAATACGGTATTTCCCCCCAAATTAGTCCCAGCCCTAGTTTCAAAGGGTGGCATTTCAGAAGTCCCAGGGCTGTCTGGCACCTGATGGTTGGCTTTCCACTGGGGCTGCCGCCCAGCTTGTCCTCCAGCTCATGCCCACTGAGGAACTGGTTGAGGTCGCCGTTCTCCATGTACTCCGTGATCATGCACAAGGGGTCGTCCTGCACGCACACACCCAGCAGCCTCACAATGTTGGAGTCCTTCAGGCGAGACATGATCTTCACCTCCTTCAGGAAGTCGTTCCTTTATGGGCAGGAGAGAACACACAGACAGGGAGATGAAGAGTGTGAATCTTTGACCTCGGCAGAAGAAATCTTCCCCCAGCTTGTATTTGCTTATTCCTCACTATGAGGTAGGACTGTAGCCCAATCATCCCTACTATTGAATCACCCTGAGGTAAAAAAAGTTCTTTTGGGTTTTTTGTCCATGTTCACTGAGTTTTCGGATCAAACCCCCCCCTTTTTTTCCAGGTCAAAAAACCCTGAAAGATCTTTTTACCTCAGGATAACCCTAACCATGAAAACCTTAGTTCCTATATTGTGTCACCTTTTAAAGAAAAAAATCACACCATTATCCTTTCAGGTCCAAAGCATTATTCTCAAGTAGAGTTTGCATATTTGCACATAAGCCCAGGATTATAACGTTATGTATATAAACACAACTAAAATAATGGATTTTAAAAAATATATTATTATTAATATTTTGCAATAACAGAAGCTGAATTCTGGAACTGGTATCAAATTAGGCAAGTTATAATAGTTATCTTACAGTTAACTTGTATAAATTAGGCTGCTCTTACAGAACTACTCTGGGAGCACTTCCTGTGGTTTCCTAGCAACCAATGTGATCCACACATTTTATCTCCCAGGGCTGGTCTTGGCAGAGCAGAGGAATGTACAGTCACGCTAGTAGGGTGACTCCAGCTGTTGGGTCCCTCCCCAAGGGCAAAATGAATCACATTAGCCCTTCACAAAGAGATTTGGGGAGCCATAGGCCATAGCTTAGGCAAGGCATCTTCTTTGCCTGAGACCAAGGAGCACTATTGGGCTAGACCAGTGGCATACAGACAAATCAATGTGGTTCAAGTTAATGCTGTTTGAATATAATGGCATGCAACAGATGCCGTCCAATGACCTTTAGCCTTCCACTTGAAATGGCTTGAAGCTTGACACTCCATAATGTCTGCATGTATGCTGGCAGACAGAGACGTACAGTATGCTTACCTAGCATTCTTAGTGGCATCCGAGCGTAGAATCTTCACAGCTACCAGCAGAGGGCGCCCCTTGCGCACATTGAATGGGAACTCCAAGCTCGGAAGATCCTGGGGGTTCTCCACTTCGCACAAGTGAACCTTTGGGGGAGATACACACCCAGTAAGAAGCACAAGGAAAAAAAGAGCCAGTCGTGACCATCAAGGAAGAACGCCAAATTTCCCCCCGCAATGCTTGGTCTTTCCATCACAAAACAGCAGGTTTGATCTTAACGTTTTCACACGTGAAGCAAGGAGAGTGTTGCCGATCGGTGGGTATTTTACCTGTGCATTCAACAGTTTAGTCTCGGGTTTGATATCCGACTTTTTGTTGAGCAAACTACGGAATTTGTGATGGGGAGTCAAAGGACTCCATAAACTGATCAGTCAGGCTCAACAATATGGTGCCCCCAAAGCTTACCAGGCTCCACCCTGACCTGCCAAACTTTGTATTCGTTCTGGCCATGGACCCATCCGTGTTCCACCCATTGATCAGGTATTTTAACACCATAAGTTGGCATTCCTAAGCAAAATGTCAAAATGCCCTTCACCTGTGCCTGCTACCTCTGCTGGCTCATTAAAGAAAAAGCTTTGGCCTATGACAGAGGTTCCCAACATTTGGTACATGTACCACTAGTGGAACATGGACTGCAGGCTGGTGGTACGCTGGCACTTGGCTGGCAAGGTAGAAGCTGCCACTGCGGCCACGCTGTGCCATAGCCCTGAAAAAGACAGTAAGCCGGCAGAACCTGAGAGTGTGGGCTTCCCGTGCTGGGAAAAGCCCTCCCTCCTGCCCTGACCCCCTTACCGTCCTTGTCAGGGCTCCGGCACAGCCAACCCCCCGGAAGTAAGTGGCGATGATGTCATCGCCATTTCCTTCCGGTGGTACGCAGTGCAGCAACGACCCCAGAGGTGGCACACTGACCGAAATGGTTGGGAACCTCTGGTCTAGGACACATAGAGAAAGGGGCAGAGAGAGGCAGGGAAGTGGCTGCTTCGTCAAACACAGCATGAGGGCATGGGATGGTGCAAGGGTGCTTTTTTTCCACGGAGGAGTGAGAAATGGAGAGGAGGGAGGAGGATGCAGAAGAACGTCAAGGAAGAGGCCAGAAGCAGCAAATGGAAGTAAAGAGGGATGGTGGGAAAGGAGAGAGAAGAAAAGGAACAATCAAAGAGACAGCGCAATCCTAACCCACTTTCCAGCACCAGTGCAGCTGCAATGCAGCCCCGAGGTAAGGGAATCAATGTTCCTTCACCTTGAAGAGGCTTCCGTGACTGCAAAATGCAGTGTGCACCCTGTTGGCACAGCTACACTGGCGCTGAAAAGTGGGTTAGGATTTCACTGAAAAACAGGTTCACATCATCCAACCTTCCTCTTTAGTATTGATATTCGGTATCTCCTACCTCATCTGCCCGACTCTTAGAAACTGATTTTGTAGGATTGTGAGCCAACGTGGGCAGGGACCTGCCCAAGTGACTTTGCACATAACCTTCAGGGCTTAAAAAACAACAACATTTTCTCCTTTTCAGTAATGAGAAAAGTTCTCCCTCATTTTCATTCCGCTCGGTTTCTCCTACAAGGATGTTTCCTAAGCAGATTCATTGCCAGATAAGTGGCCCAAGAATGGAAATTGGTGCAAAAATGACTCCAGGTTCAACACATCCCAGCTCCCCTTTGCAAACTGCACAGTTCTTTGGCTTGTTAAGGTAATTTTACTGAAGGGGTCATTAGAAAGCTGAGCCAAGCAATTGTAAGCAGAACTTAGAATTTACCTAAGAGACTGCTCAGGTCTAGCAAAGCTTTCTTAAGGTAATAATAGTGCTCACACAACACTGTAGAGTGTTCAAAGAATATGCATTGTCTTGTAATCCTTACAATAATGCTATAAGGTAGATCAGTACTATTATCACCATTTTATAGGGGGAGACTAGGGTTGAGAGAGTGTTGCTTATCTAGGGCCATCTTATGAAAGCAGGGGCTGCTCGATTCACAGCCTACTCTCTTCACCATGATTCTGCAGCAGCTCTCAAATTCTACTTTACTCCTTTGCCAGCAAGCTAAGCAGCGGATGCCTTTGGGTTAAGGATTAGCTTGGCAAGTTAGGATTGGGATTTCAATGGACAGAAATATCTTTTCCTATTGAAGTAATGGGAATATGTAAGTGGGGACTTCAGGATTAGGAGGAGACTTTCTAAATTTTCCAGAACTTGGCAGGTATGAATGAGTGAGGAAGGGAAAAAGACGGTTCCCAAAAACATCTTCATGCAGCCAGCCCTCAGGGACATACCTCTCCAAACTGCCCTTCTCCCAGTTTCTCCTTGAAGATGAGCCGCTCCCGGGGGAACTCGCCCAGCGCCATGTCCTTTCCGGCGAGGGCGTCCACGGCGATAGCCGGTACAGCATACGTGTTCCCACCAGTCACCCCCTGCAAGTTGATGATGTCGGCTTCAGCATAATGTGGCACATTGTTCTGGAAGCCAGGCTGGCTGCCTGTGGTTTCCGGTTCCATGTAGTCAGCACCACATGCTATGGAAGGAAAGAGAAACAGAGAGTGAGTTCATCGCGGCAGTTAACTACTGGGTGAGATGCTTGCTCCACCCCAAAGATGGCTGCTTTTATAGGAACCCAGCAGTCATCACAACAAGATCAGAGCCCATCGCTTTGGACAAAAAGAACCCTGCACAGAATTCCTGTCCCAAACCACCCATCCACCCGGAAGCTGCTGTACTGCAGAACCTGCAAAGCGGAAGGTTAAACGTTTTCTGAGCAAGAGGAGTTAGCCATGCATAGAATCAATAGACAAGAGGGAGATGAACTGGGGACAGACATGGCGGGGGAAAGAAAGATGGAGACAGACAGCACCCCCTGGTGGGAGGGAGAAAAATTGCAGTAGGCAGAATGTTCCTAGCTTGGAGTGTGGCCGGCCACCCAGGTTCCCAGCTGCGCCACAGAAGCTTGGCGCCCTCCTTACCATTAGTGTTGATTGGTTTAACCCGGTTGGGTGGCGGGAAAGCAGGCCTTCCCATTGGCTGGGCATAAGTGGCCAGGAAGAGATGGTAAGCCGGGTTGCTGAGCAGCAGAGCTGTCGGGAGAAGGGGAGGGTGGGTGGGTGGGTGGAGAAGACAAACGAACGGATGAGGAACAGACAGACAGATGGGGAGACGCATACGAAAGGTAAGGCGTGACACAGAGAAGAGGCAGCACTTTAGGGATTCCTGTCCCTTTTAGGCCTCTCATCCCAGCAGCAAGAGACACAGACACTGAATGACACACAGTATAATGATGGAGAAACAAGTCATCATTAGCTCTTTGGACAGAAGGAAGGAACCCAGGAGTCCTGGCTCACCAAGCTCTCGTGCTCTAACTTGATTCTCTGAAAATCGAAGGGTTTGGATTCAGCTGCCTCCTCTTCCCCGTTTACAAACTATTATTAGACATCCTGGATGTCCTAAGAGAAAAGCCGTGGGTCATATAAAGCACAGATGAGGTGGTCAAACTGGGCAGCTGTCCCAGTTCCGCGGGGAAGCCTTCAACTGCGAGTTCCCCTGCCAGGAAGTCTCAATTTCTGCAAATGAGGCCGCAGGTGATGGGTGTATCTGAAGAGACTCAACCAGCCCTGGGATAGTTGCTGGACATTTACAGAGCCTCTTCCCTCTTGGGGTAAACATGCAGGCACTATGACATGGGGACAAATGCGGTAGAAAGGGGTGAGAAAGGGGCATTCGTGCTTGCAAGTGAGAGAAGATGGGTACCATACTGCTTGTCTCTCACACATTTTTCATTCATTCTGGGATTTAATGTCTTTTTGCAGCCCTGCCCAGTTCTTCCCATTTTTGTTAGTTTCTTGACCTGATCTTTCTCTGAGGGTCATGAAAAATCACTGGGCCAAGCTATGTGTTCAGAAAAATCCTGTTTTTGGAGTTCATTCTAGACTATACCGCTTCGGATTGCCAGGAGCGGGTCACATTATTGAATGCTCCTTTGTGGATGGGATTCCTTGCCTGTAGAAAATGAGCATATCATAAAGAAACCTAGCCTATTTCTTGATGTGCTACTTTTCTACTTGCATGGCGTTTTGTTTTTTTAATGGGGAAGCATAAAAAAAATTCACCTACGTGTTACATGAAATAATAATGTCTATCACAGTATTTTGCTAGGCAGACATATAGGCCAGCTCATTATTTCCTGGCTCCAGAATTTTTAAACACAATGACCAACCAACCAACCACTTGAGTGTGTGTGTGTGTGTGTGCGTGTGTGTGTGTGTGTTCATACAGTATATACACAACTGTATATTGATATGTGCAAGCAAATACAAAAAATACAAGTGCATGAAGATTTTGGCTGGTAGAACTTCTACCCATTACTCCCATACAGTTGCTTGTACCGCCCTCTAGCCTTATCAACTAGCCTCCTTCACACCTTTCTCCATCTTTCCTTCCAGTCATCTGAACAAGTGGAGCCAGCGCACGACTGAGGCTGCAATCCTTTCCTGAGAGTACGCTCCACTGAAGACGATGGGACTTACTTCCGAGTAGACAAGCATAGGCTTCTGCCCAAAAGCACTCTCCGTGGCAGTAGGACTTGAGCCAGTGCAAGAGAGCGACTTGAATGAGGGAGACTTTCCATAATTGTTAGTTTTCATCCAGTACAAAGGTTTGCATGCATATTATGGGTTAAGGAATTACGGTAGCTAGGTGACTGGTAGCTAGGTCTATATCTTAAACTAAGGTTGCACATTTAATTGGGAAACTCATCAGCCTTACTGACTAACTGGTGGGGCAAATTTTAATTCAGTGAGAATGTCTGAAAGGTACACTTGCTTTGTTTCATTACAGACATTTTGCCTACTGCAATAGGAAATTAAAGAAACTATTGAACAATGGCTTTTTCTTCTTGACCCATGAAGGTGGTTCAGGCCCGGGAAGGGGGTTAGGATTTGGCAGGTGTCGCTGCCGCTGAACCCACCAGGTGGCCAGGTCGCGCTCGCTGTTGCTGTCGCATTTGCGACAGCCATAAAGTTGTTTATGCTACCGGGACGCTCGTTCCAGTGGCCTAAATGGCCCTTAGGATTGGGCCATTAAATTCTAAGCCTTCTCATAGTAAAAATGTTAGTAATAAAACACTCAGACTCATTTGTTCTTGCTGCAAAAGCGTAAGGTAGCTATTATATTGTTAAAATGAGTGTTTTTACCATGGTAGGGCCATTGAAATGTCCACAGATATTTCATTTTCCCCACGTTCACTATAACTGAGGTTTGACCAAACCCAGGGCCCAATTCTATCCAACTTTCCAGCACCAACGCAGTCATGCCAACCAACCAACGCAGTCATGCCAACCAGGCGTGCGCTTCATCCTGCGGTGGGGGGGGGGCAGTCATGGAGGCCTCCTCAAGGCAAGGGAATGCATTGCATTGCAAGGTAAGGGGCTGCATTGCAGCTGCATTGGTGCTTGAACGTTGGACAGGATTGGGCCCCCAATGTTCTTTCAGAAAAAACCTTCAATGCAAAACATCATGGGAAGGAGAGGAAGGTTGAAACACCTCAGATATCTCTCTCCTGCATGAGAACACATCAGGGATTGTGGGGGTGGAAGTAGGACAGATTTTGATATACCTTTGAGGTTTCTTAGGACCTGAAATGGGTTATGAGCTAAATTAGTTCAGCAGTTAAAGCAACCCCCCCCCCCCCAAAAAAAAAGCTGATTGCCCTTTCGGGACATTTTTCCTACATGTACAAAGCCCCAGTGAGATTTCATTTTTAGACTGTGAGCCCTTTGAGAGCAGAGAACCATTTATTTTGCTAAGTAAAGTGCTTTGTGAACTAATTTTTGTTGGAAAGCAGCGCATTAATAGCCTTAATACTAATTTCATGCCTCCACAAAAGATCCTTCATGAGCAACGTTTCTCTTCCAGCAGCAAGCAAGACTGACAGCGTCCCACACCCCAGAAAGCGACACAGGGAGCTGCTTTCTACCGAGTCAGACCGCTGGTCCACCAAGCTCAGCGCTATCTACACCGGCGGCAGTGTCACTCCATGGGTCTTATCCAGCTGGCTGCATCTGGAAATGCCTACGACCGAACCGGGAACCTTCTGCATAGTCTCATCCCCAAAGCTCGGCTGTACGTATCCACAAACGCAACGCAGCGGCGTAGGATTTGGTACTGGACCCAGGATACAGCATGCCCAACGTCCCAGCTTTCACTTCAAAGACAGCAAATTCCTAATCCTTATGATGGCAAGGGTAAAACAGGAAACGTCCTGGGCAATAATAGGTGGTGAGAGAAGCCAAGGAAAGGTTGAGACATGGAGGTCTGGCTCCAGTGCCTCTCTGCACAGCTCCACACCTGTCCTGAATGGCTCACATAAGCAGAATAAACCTTACTAGGCAAATTCAGAAAACAGATGCAAAGTGGTTTCATCTGCATTATTTGTCTTTTCTTGGTGCAGAACGGCTTTGTTTTGCCAAAGTGTCTTGGCAGCGAGTGTACACAGCCTTCTGGGCGAATACCAAACTGTACCCGTGCAGCTTAATCGAAAGATGGCAGAACGCATCATTTGCAATCCAGGAGGGGAAAGACCTGGCGTCATGCCCCACCAGCCGGATCTAGCCCCTGCAGCAACTTTCTCTGCCCCCCCCCCCCAATGGCTTTATCAAAACCTTTCTGTGGTTTCACTTGTGAGAGAAAAAAGCAACGATTTCCATTTCTATATCCTATCAATGCTACTGATTTTTTTTTTCATGAGCATTGTGGAAGGACAAAGAAGCTGTTGCCATCCTGCCCTTCGAGGAGACCATTAAAAAATGCGTTTGCTCCTCAGTCCGCACAGTTGATGACTTCACGCCCTCCAAGGACACTTCCACCGTACCTCTGTGGCTCTTGCTGCTAGCCTTCAAGAACGCAGACTCTGGCCATCCCAGTCTTGGGCCGTCCCTACACAAACCACTCCCACTTCCTCAACAGCCTCATCCCTTTGCCTCCCATTTGAGCTGTCTACCGTTTTGCCGTCCCACAGCCAGCCCCTCACCAGAGTTCTCAACGCTGTGGGGCAGGTCTGGAAGTTTCATGCGAGCCCTGTTGGGCTCCTGGTACTCCGTCTCTCCGGAGTGGATGCGTTCGTAGCGGTTCGAGTGCCGGTGAGAACCCATCGTGTTGTTGATGACAATGGTGTCGCTAGGGGCAGAGAGGCGAACGGTCAGGTCGTCATCTGAGATGCGGCGCTGAGCCTGCAGGGCAAGGAAGTGTCGGTAATGTCAGACAGAGATAAAGGCAGGTATAGAAAGTATCCTATTTCCCAGCCCCTGATCCCTTGATTACAGATTCTAACACGGTCCTTGCTGCCTTAATTCTGGTCACTAAACTGTAGCACTAATTGCAACACCTCCCCTCAGCCCAGTCCGACTTACCTTTCCTAGGATCTTTTGCCAATATTGCCGCCAGAGAATGAGGAATATCACAACCAACAGAAGCAAGATGATGGCCACTAGGCATCCAATCAGGATGGAGGTGTTGCTGTTATCATCCTTTGCAATGGGCTGGCCTGATTTTGGCTCCCCTGGACTCTCTAGGTTTTTAAAAAGGAAAGAAACAGGGGGAAATAAAAAGGAGGGTAGAACGGGATGACGACCACACATTGGCGATACGTAGCTCCCAATGCCTGGATGAATGGGCCCAGAGGTTGTGTGTAGATGTTAAATGACATGGGGGACAAAGTAGAATTCTGTGGCATGCCGGAGGCCGGGACAAAGAGCAGAAGTCCCCCAATACCACCTTCTGGGATCTACCAGTCAGAGCCACAGTGTCCCCCAGCCCCAGCCAGTCAGAAGTCCCAGAAGGACCTCACGGTTGATAGTATCAAAAGCCACGGAGAGGTCCAGCGGCACCAACAGGGGCACACTCTCCTTGTCTGGTCCCAGGTGTAGATTATCCATCAGGGTGACCAAACTGTTTCTGCACCAAAACCTGGCCTGAAGCCAGACTGAAAGAGTTCAGATAATCCAGGAAATCATAGAGCCGGGACACCAAAATTGTGAGGGACGTCAGCCATTTTATTTGTTTATTTATTTAAATAATTTTTACCCCGCCTTTCCATATATAATCAAGGTAGCTTACCATTAAAACATATACAAAAATATACAAATACAATAAAAAATTTAAAAACAAGGAAATTCAAACAATTAAAAAACAAACACACACCACTGGGTCACCTTACAATTATATTTATCTGCAAAGTGTCTAACAAACTTCTACAGGGAGGGCAACAAGTTGTTCTCCCCACCATGGGGGGAGGGCAGATGACGTACGTCCCAAACAACCCACAACAGCTCAGCTGGGACACTTCTTGCAGATGCAATGGGGGCACAGAAAAGCCCCTTCCTCGCTGCCACCACTGCCACAGAGAAGGCCCTAAGATGGGCTCTAACCCGTATTCAGTTGGATTCATCACAACTTTGACTCCACTATTGCTCAAGATGTCCACGTCATTTTATTTCCTGCATTCCTTGATATGGCAGAGAGACACTTTGGCTCTGTAACAGGACAGAAGTCGCTCAGGATCAACAGATCCACAGCCCTAGTCATTGCCTCATTCCAGAGGTTGACCTTCAGATGAACTGCCGGCCCCAGCACCAGAAAAACCACCCAGAGTCATCAAGAACACCTCTCTGGATCCATAAGTCTCCAGGGGTGGACCATATGGTTCAGTCCCCTGCAGAGGTGAGGGGCCACGGCCAGCCTAAACCCTACCAGGTCCATCACAAAGGAGTGATCTTCATCTCCTCCACACCCAGGCGGTCAATCTTAATCTCCATCCACCTGCCCAGTGGTCAATTCTAGGTCTAATGTGTGTCCTGCCACATGCATCAGGGCAGAAATTAATTCAGACAGGCCCACGAGGAGCGGCGCAGGATATCATGGCAGTCATGAGTCGCTCCTATACCAGGGGCCTCAGTGTGGACACTGAAGTCTACCACACCAACAACCCCAGCCGGCTCAGGCAAGGAGACCTTTTTGGGGCAGCAGGGCAGGCAGCACCCAACAGAATCCTGTCTTGTCCATTTAGCACTAAGCAAGATTTCTGCAGATGCGCTTGGCGATTCACAGACTTCTCACCTTGGAGTGTGAGGTTGGAGCGGACACCCGTCTTCTCATTCAGTGTAGAACCCAGGGCTGGGGAAATGGGGTTGTCGGGACCCGAGGGGTGAGGTGGGGCTACTACTGGGGGCCGTTGACTTGAAGTGGATTGAGAAGGGTCATCCACGACATCTGGTAGAAATAAAAAAAGAATAAGCAATTGAGAATAAAGTAAAAAGAAAAGGAGGAATATCACTAAGATTTGTGGAAGAATAAGAGGAAAACAGCAGGGAAGAAGAACAGAAGCAGGGACGAATGGGAGAGTACAATCAGAAACAAACGTCTGACAACCATCACATGCCAAGGAAGCGTATCTAGTGCTTCTTGGCTAGAGTGGCGGGATGTGATCATTGGGAGGAGAGAAGTGAGAGGCTACTTAACCCTTCCCCCCATCTGGTTCTTTCGCCCTGCAAGATTTTCCTCACCCCTACCCCTTCCCCCCCCCCCGCAAGTGTGCTTGCCATGTCAACTGAAGAAAAGCAGTGGGTGGAGAAGGGGGTTGTTACACAAAAAAAACTGTACTTAGGGGAAGGGTTAAGTACCCTCCCTCTTGTCTGCTGCTTCTCCTCTACAAAAGATTCTGGTCACACAGTTCCCCAAAACTGTTTCTGACAACAATTAAGTCGTTAACCTGACAGATAAGGGTTTTATGGCTGAGCAGGAATTTGAACCTGGGTCTCCACAGTCCTAGATTAATACTATCACCACATACTGAGTCTCAAGTGACCACCAAAAGTACAGTTCCAATTTGACAGACAGACAGACAGGCAGGCAGGCAGGCAGGCAGGCAGGCAATTTCTATTTGGAAGCTCTGTATTAATTCAGAAACCATAGAATTAAGGACCAGTGAACCATAAATATTAGGCCCAAGCAGGTGAGTCACCTGTCTTTTTCCAACTGTGCCAAATGGAAGCTGCAAATTTTAATCTATGAAAGCTTCAAGTAGGGACTAAAAATTGTTCCTCACTTAATGGGTGGAGCTGAGAACAAGCAATGGCTCCAAGACCCAGGTGTCTTGAAAGGTCACAGCCCCCTCCACACTCTGCCCTCTACTCACCGGATAGAAAGGCTATTTCACTGAAGAGCATCCACTCGCCGGCAAAGTGAAACTGGCACAGGATGAATAAGCCAAGTCGCCCCTCCAGGGGCACCGTGATGGAGCGGGCACTGGGATCTCTCACGTCCACGGCAAACTGGTGAGAGACGGGCAAGGGGTCCCAGGGTGTGGTCAGGCTGCGCTTGAAGCGGCAGTCCACCTGCCGGAAGAAACTCACCCCATGCGTGTGCATGTTGTTGCAGTGTACCTGGAGGGGTGCGAGTGGCATAGGAGAGGGGGAAGGAAGAGAGAGGAAAAATGCCTGAGACAACCTCCAAACGCCCTGTGTCATTCTCAGCTATTTCTCTGGCAGGCCAATCCAACTTAACTCCCTGCGCAGCGCCAACGTGGGTCCCGCAGTGTCCTGCAGGGGAGTTTTGGCATCTGGAGGCCTCCGGAGGCCTCCTCGGGGTATTTCTCATATACCTTGCTAACTGGGCAAAAATGCACTTTTTCAAGTGATGCTCCTCTTATATTTAGCAGGGAGGAAATTAACTGTCCCTCGTCACCCCAGCATAGTGTCTTTTCTAGTGGCTGTTTGCTGGTGTTCTTCTGCATCTTTTTAGAATGTGAGCCCTTTTGGGACAGGGAGCCATTTAATCATTTGATTTTGTCTGTAAACTGCTTTGTGAACTTCTTTGCTGAAAAGTGGAATATCATTATCATTATCAATAATAATAATAATAATAATATACCCACACTTTGCCAGACCTCTGTTCTGACACGCTAGCAGCCCAATCCTAACAAAAGGTGTCCACTGGAGGAACACACATTCTGCCGGTGGAAGCGCCAAGATCCAGGTGCCTGCATCCTGGCACACATTTTGTGTCGTCATTGCAGTCACTGATGCCACCAATAAGCGCAATGGCCACAGCACCAAATGAGTCAGTGGCGGGAGTGGGCAATAGAGGTGGAGGAACAGGGGTGTTTCTGGGTGGGGAGGGAGGAGGAACGGGGGAGGCAGGGGGCAGGATTGGCGGCACTCACATGCAGCCGTATCCTATCCCCCTTCCCTCTCCCTTATTCTCCTTGGTTCTGACACAGCAAAATTGCTGGCACAGAACCGAAGAGACCCATAGGTAGGCTTACCATCGTCCCGGAATCGAGCCTGGCTTCGGCCTAGACCGGGCCCGAGCCGCTCCCAAGGACGCACTGCGGCTGCCCAATGGGCTTCCGGAACTTCCGGTCGACAATGCGACCAGCCGCAGTGCATCCTTGGGAGCGGCTCGGGCCCGGTCTAGGCCGAAACCAGGCTCGATTCCAGGACGATGGTAAGCCTACCCATAGGTAAAGTTCCCTTACCCCGAGGAGATCTTTGCAACTGCCCCCCCCCCACACACACTATAGGATGCAATGCACACCTCCTTGGCGTGTGTGCATCAGTGGGGAGGGATTTAATTAGGATTGGGGCTTAGGGATAGTATCTTCTAACAAGGCCCGACTGTCATTTCTGCCATTCCGTTTATGCCCTACCGATCTTGCCAGAAGGCTTCTCCTCAGCCATGCCCCCATTACCTTCATGTATGTGAAAGCTCTGAGTCGGTCAAACTGAAACTCCATCTCAATGTAGCCACCAGAGGAAGAGCTGTTCTTCCAGCCCACGTAGTCATATCCAGGCCAAACACGCAGCTCTTTGGTCCTGGTGAAATCATCCAGGCCCACCACTCCATCAGTCAACTGACCAAGACCTCTGAAGTTCAACCTGTGTCTAGAATGGAGAAAAATGACAAAAAGGTCAACAAGAGGCGGGGGGGGGGGGGGAGAAGAGGAGTCGTCTCTGGGCGTCCATATCTGAAAAGTGCCATGTCAACATTATACTAGTGCCACAGAAGACATTTTTCTGTGGGCTCATCCCACACCACTAGCACAACAAACGTGGTCTAAAACCACATGAGCAGAGTTGATCATGTGGGCCTTTCCCATAGAAAAGGTATACTGGGAGGGAAGGGAAGGCCTATTCGACAGGGAAGCCGGCTGCAGCCATCTCCCGACAGGCTTACAGGCCTGTACATGTCATAGCAGCATTGTGGGATGGCCCACGTTGATCAAAAGGCAAGGTATAAATCTATAAATAAATATGTTGGGAGGCACTTTGAGTGCCACCCATGTGGGAGGGGAAAGACGAGATACAAATATTTCAAATAAAGAATGAAAGTTACCTCAGGAATTTCAGAAGTGGGGCTAGGTTGGCATCAAGTATTGTACTTCAAAGCACATGACCTCTAAAAATCTCTGCAATCTCCTGTAACGTGACCCCATCGCTCTCTTTTCCTACCTCTCCTCATGCAGATATCTGCCTCTATACAACTATCCATCCAACCTGAGATGCCTCTACTGTTAAGATTGTTCTAGTTCGTCTCTAGAGTTGTATTAGAGCAAATCCAGTCCTTGTCCTCATCTCATTCCATCCTCAGAACAACAGTGGGAAGCAAGTCATTATTACTCCCATTTTACAGAGAGGTAACTGGGTGACTCACCTGAGATGACCCAGTGAGCTTCAGGTATTTGAACTTAGGATTTCCCATTCCACATCTATCCATTACACCACGCTGCCTTGGGAGTTGCTCTTTGAGTAGACGCATGCAATCTGCATGCAACCCTATTCACACAGTGATTTATGTATTTAAAAGATTTATATTCCACCTCTCCCCTTGTGAACAAGGCGGCCGAGAAGGTGGCATACAATGCAAAACACAATATCATAAATTACAAAATACAAACACACCATTAACAGCATGCCATAAAAGCAGCAAAGTAAAAAATGTAATGGAGCAGCATAACATATGTACAATGACACACGTCATATGAGCACTATTGTTTGTTTGTTTTTAAAACCAAAAACAGAAGTCAGAAATAGAACCAAAATAACAAAATAAAAAAGTAAAGCAAGCTACCCCCAATGACAAACTAACACAAGTTGAAATAAAATAGCCACCTTGGGTCCCTTTGGGGAGAAAGGCGGGATAGAAATATTGTAAATAAATAAAGTCTAAACACTCAACCGGAAGGCAAACAAAGTTCTCAATTCGAAGGGGAAGAAGTTCCATAAATTGTGGTGCCACCACAGAAAAGGCCCTAGCCATAAATTGTTGCCCCCAGCCTAGCCTCAGCCAGCAGCAGCACCTGAAGAAAGGCCCTCCCAGCTGGCCACAAGGGTGGGTCATTTCGTACAGGAGGCAGTGGTCCCTCAGATACCCCAGCCCCAAGCCATAAAGCGCTTTATAGGTCAAAACCAGCAACTTTAATTACACTGGGAATCGAACCGGCAGCCAGTGCAGCTGGAGGGGCAGTGGTTGGATTGTGTCAAACTGCTGAGCTTCCATGATCCCTCGGACTGCTGCATTCTGCAACAACTGCCACTAGTGATAACGCGAGAACAATGAAGTGTTCTTCCTGTTGACAGCTACCTTGCTCAAGAGACCAAAAGATGCTACAATCTTGTCTCTCACTAGGAAATGAAAACTATCATGCGACTAACTTGGTCGTCCGATTCTGCCCTTTAAAGCTAAAGTTTCAGGCCAGAATAATCATATTTTAGGGCTACCCAAGTCAAGAATGCACACCAAGGCTGGGGGGGGGGGGGAAGAGGGGATATTGTCACTCACTCGTTGACGCTGAGTCCATCATATGTGGAATCATTCAGGTAGGCCGATTCTGGTACTAGAGGCATGACCTGGCCTGGAGGGGCTGTATATGACTGAAGGCCGTCTGTAGGAGGAGACAGAGAACGTAACACATTCAGAGGAAGAACTCCAGCAGGAGATACGATTGGCTGAAGGTTCAAACTCCATGTATAGCAAAGGTATTTATAGGACAAGCATGAAGGGCGTATGTAGGCAGCAGTGGGAAACAGAATGGCAGGAATATAGGGGACATAGTGTGGCCACTAAAAGTACAAGTTGGAAAGTCCTAGATTCAAATTCCACCTCAATTTTGAACTCGCCAGGATGCTGCTAAGACTGACCATTGGCCTTAAGAAGCCACTGGCTCAATTGAGACATCATGCCAAGCCACAATTAAGGAAGAGTAGCCACAGGCTGTGGGATCTCTGAATTGATTGCAAACCACATTTGCAATCAGCTGACAAATCAGAAACCGTGATGTGAAGCGGGTTTGCAGACTGTGGTTTGTGCTAACCATGGTTTGGTGCAACGCCTGAATTGGCAAACTGGAATTACAGCTGTTGCTCTGATTCACGTATAAGCAAAAAACTGCTCTTCAGGTTGTGTGGTAAGTGAAAGAGCTGAACTGTATAGGAGTATTGAAGGGGATGGTAGACCCTTTGCATGCAGAAGGCCCTGGGTTCAATCCCTGGCATGTCCAGACAGGGCTGGGAGAACCCCCTGCCTAGAAACCTTGACAGCTACTGCCAAGGTGCAGACAACACTGAGCTGGCTCAACCAATGGCCTGACTCGATATCAGGCAGCTTCATCTGAGTATATGAAGGGGGGAGGGGAAACGGCTCACTTGCTCACCTTTCCAGTCGCAGCCATAGAGCTCCACCCGGAGGCAGACGCTCAT
The DNA here is from genome assembly GCA_026170595.1 of Plestiodon gilberti rubricaudatus. NCBI lineage: Eukaryota > Metazoa > Chordata > Lepidosauria > Squamata > Scincidae > Plestiodon > Plestiodon gilberti. The sequence goes on from JANXHW010000002.1 coordinate 251,145,511, forward strand.
GACACGATCGGCACGCGGGTAGAAGCGGACGTAACGGGCAATGACTGGTGGGCCCAGATCCTTCAGGACCACATCCTCTGTATTTTCATTGCCTGAAATCACCTGAAAGACAAAGAGGGTGGTTAAGGCTGCAATCCTAGAACTCAATGGGGCTTCGCTCCAAGTAGACACGCCTAGGATTGGACTGTCCGTGGATTTCTTTTTTTGCATTTTCCCCATGAATGTGGACAGACAATGGCAATTCTAAGTTCTGACATCAAGTAAAGAAACAAATCTCACAGGCAGCCCTGTTGGCCACCTTCACCAATACTCTGCTGGCTTTATCCCTCACTTACCTCATTGCCCCACCGGTCACGCCAGGGCATCCAGCGGCGGCCATCACGACTGTAATGGAGGCGGTATGCGCGGGCAAACTCCTTGCCGTGGCCACTTGCGTGCCGACCCTGCGTCCCCACCAAGGTTAAGAAGTGCAGCTGCCGCAGGTCAATCTCCAGATACTCGGCATCATTGGGAAAGACAGGTCCTGCTGGACACCAGGCGCCATCACCCTCGCTCAGTCCCAGCCTGTAAAGCATGAAGACGGCAGAATGTTATTTCACAGTCTTTCATAGGTCTGTGTTAAACATCCTGCTATATACCATTTTTACATGCAAAGGTGGAAATCAAATCACCTTTGAGCCTCTCTCCTGTTATTTGTGTTATCACCTGACCAATGTCAACAGGGAAGAGGAAACTGGAGAGAGGCATTTGTTATGCAACTGAGCATTCTGGCTTTATATTTACATTATGATCCCAACATAAAGCAAAAACTACTTAAGCCACAGGTAGGGAAAATTGTCCGTGGTTTGGCAATTGCGTATTACAAATTGCAAACACGGGTTCAGTGGTTAATAATTTCTCCAAAGACAGTAACAGGGGTTACAACTTCACGCAAGCAACAGGGCTGTGTACCAAACATATGTAAACTGTGCAAATTAAGCTCATTTGCAAAATCCAGCTTTCAGGAGTGCAAGGTGAGAGAAGCAAGATGGATGCCCGCTGAGAAAAATCAGACACGAGCGCTCAGTGAAGCTCTACGTTTGCGGTTCAAAGGTCTTGATCACCTGCTGTGTTTGGCGGCAGTCGAGTCAGACCATGCGCTGGAGGCAGAGAGGGCCTCATCGGGGATGGTACGGTCTTGCATGCCCAGTGCATAGCGGCACTTTGCTGTAAACAGAAGGGGAAGAGAGTGAGAGATTGCAGAGCATGCTGTCTGTAGTCCAGATGGTCTCTTTGATATCCCGGTCATACATGTGTGATACAGTGCAATCCTCTGCATGCTTTACTCACTGGGATTTAAGTTCCACTAAGTTCAATGAAACTTATACTCAAGTGGATTTAAGACCGCAGCTTGAGTGTAATTCTTTTCATACTGGCCCAATTCAGCTAAAGTTAGTTCTGGGTCTACACGTGAAGCAGAACGAAGTGGCAGGTTAGACTGCACCACTTCAGACCACAAGTGGGGGATGCCAACTTGAATGCTTCCCTCCATTAAAAATGTAGAAAACCAGCAGAACAGGAAGAAAGATCCTAATGGAACCCTTTGCCTGTTCTGTATTTGCAGGGAGTTTTTCCAGGTAAGGGAGCATTGAAAAATGTGATTCCCCCTCACCTGGAGTGTGAGGTGGTACAGTCCATTCCACCAACTCATCCTGTTCCATAGGTCCATAGGACAGTTCCATAGCCCCACTGAGACTAAAGGGAAAAGTGTGCCATGCTTTGGGGTTCAGCCATGTATAACTGAAGCTGGATTGCGACCATTGACTGGGGGATTATCTCCACCCCTAGAACAAGTCTAGAACCACCCCCTCTTCCACAGAGCAGCTGCTGGCAGTGGCCATCGATGCCTCAGTCCTAGTCACTTTTGCAGCATCTTAAGGAGATGCAGAAGTTGGGACTGGAGTGTGAATAGTCACTGGTACGTGGCAGCTGCAGAACCTGCCCCACTATATAGGCAAGCTGTGCAACTAACTGGGGAGGCAAAATTCCAGGGACATGACATGCCCCAGCTCTGCAGATGCCTTTGGGGGGGGGGGGGGAGACAGAGAGAGAGAGAGAAAGAGAGAGGCTGCCTTGGCTTCAGAGGAGGCAGCTTAACAGCTCATCAGCTTGGCAACATCCCCTGCATTCCAAAGGACAAGGGGGGGGGATTCCTCTCTCTGCTGAAAAGAAGAGGGGGCTAAAAGACAGTTTCAATAGGGAGGGAGTAAGAAACTGACAGGTCTGAAAAAGCAACATGAGAAAGCAGTACCTCCCTCAACGCCTGATCATCGAATGTGCTGTTGTTCGGCTACTTGACATGAGATATGACACAGTGAGGGCAGAGGGAGCCAAATATTACATTAGCTTAAAACAGCCCAAAAAGAAAAAAAGGGGGGGGGAGCAGGGAACGATGAAGTGGTTGTGATGATTGGGAAAAGTAGAGAAAAGGCAATGGATTGATTAAACCAGGGGTGGCCAACCTTCCACCATTAGGGCCTCTGTGTTCTTAAGAGTTGTGTAGAAGGCAGAATCCTGGCAGCTGTAAGTGCTGATGGTGCTGCTAAAGCAGCTGCACCTGCTGAAATGCCTTCACCTATACAACTATTTAAAGGGCCAGCATTCATGTTGAAAGGTTGGCCACCACTGGATTAAACTAAGGAACAGACTAGGTACTTCCTTACCTCTCTCCTGCCTCCTATACTTTTTCTTCTAAGTTTTTGTCTACAGCCCACCCTCCTCCTATATGTTTTTGCATATGCATCTTGGCTTTTTATGTTCTCCTCTGCTATTAAGGACATAACCTGTCCTCGCCTATAGCTCAGCAGTATATACGCTCCGCATGAAGGGCCAGGGTTCAATCCCCAACATTCTCCCATTGCAAAAGTCTTGGGCAGTGTTTCCCAAACTTTTTCAACCTGCAGCTCCCTTGATCATTGGCAACCATTGGCCGCAGCTCCCCATGACATTATATTGATGCCTGCCAGTTGGCATTGCATGGTTTTCCGAGAGGATTCCGTGGCAATCCGCAGCTCCCTGGCTGGTATCCACGGCTCCCCTGGGAGCCAAGCCTACAAGTTTGGGAACCACTGGTCTCGGGTAACAGGTCTGGCAAGGACTTGGGATTGAGGACTGCAAGTTAGACAGACCAACCGTCCGACTTGCTAACTTCATACGCTCAAGGTCTGTCAAGTCCAGCATTTTGTTTCCATCAGAGACCAGTCCGTGCTTCAAAGCACTGAAAAGCAGGACACAAAAGGTGGTGGCCACCCCCACTCCCACCCACCTCCCATCTCATAATTCAGAGATTTGCTCAGTAGCATCACTAGGACGCGCGTCACCCTGGGGCAGGGGGCGCGCGTCACCCTAGTGACGCTCTGACATGGCGACGCGGGGGGGATGACCCGGCCTTTTTGCCCTCAAAACGGTCTCTGCGCATGCGCGAAGATCCAGAAAATACCCGGATGGATGCGCTGCGTGGGCCTGCTTTCAGAAGGCCCTGGAGCGCTGACGGGGTCGGACGCTCCGAGGCGGGCTCCCGGGCCGGCCTCGGAGCGTCCGAAGGGTGGCGCGCGTCACGGAGGTGACGCGCGTCACGGAGGTGACGCGCGTGCGCCGCGCGGGGGTGCACGCGTCACCCCATGGCGCGCGTCACCCCATGGCGGCCCGCCCCCCCGCCACGCTCCAGTGACGCCAGTGGGTTTGCTGTTTCTGAACATGGAATCTGATTTGCTATCATGGCTAATAGCTATTGATAGACGTATGGTCCCTGGGTTTGTCCAATCCCCTTTTAAAGCCATCTGAAACAGTGGTCATCATCGTCAGATCTTCTGGCTGAGAACTCCACATGGTAGACGCTCTGCTCTTCAAAAGTACTTAAATACAATTAATTTATTGTTAGTGGCAGTTTTTATTTCTTGCATTTTTATACAACATCTGAACGCCATCTCGGACACCTTGTTCACAAGGGGAGAGGGGGGATAGAAATCTTTTATTTTAAGTAAATAAATTCTGACGGTCCTGAAGTTACTGCCAATCAGATTCATTAGGCAATTCTGAATTCTAGTTTTACATGAGAGGGGGACATTTTTCCTTCCTCTACCCACCCCATAGTGTTCATAGTGTTACAACTTCTGTCATAAATACATTTATACCCTCCCTTTCTGCTATTAAAACAATGCCGAAGGCGGCTTTGTAAAACAAAACAGAATTGTTAAGAAGAAAAACCTCCCAGTAGTCAATAAAAACATAATTTTACGAACCGTTAATGTCACTTCCTGCTTCTAACCTTAGGCTTCTAAAAATCCAAGTTCTTTAAAGATTATTGGACTTTTTGGCAAGGCTCGGCGTTTTAAATGCCTTGCTCCCTCCAATCCAGTTGAGAGGAACTCGTGGTTTTTGAAAGCCAAACTTCTCAATGCATAAATGAAAAAGGGTGACGTTCGTTATCCTTTTGAAAAAAAAACAAAAACCCACCACTAAACAGAAACCTGACACATCTAGAAAGCGGCTGTCTACCCATAGGAAGCAGAATGTACAGAGTACTGGAGGAGTGTGCCAGTTACTTCCACCAGAGGGCACCCTAATTTCACACAAGGGAACTCTTAAGCCACCACCCCTTGAGGGGAGGAGGGAGGACGGATGTCCTTGACAGGAGCCAGGCTAGGTATTAAATATTCTGCAAGCTTTCAAGTCAGCAACCTTTTACTGTCTGGATTCTGGAATGCTATAAAACCTGTCTGAAACCTTGTCGAGCATGTGCAAACAACGAGAGGGCCAGTAGGGACAATACGTTCTACTCAGCCCCGGCCCCCTACAATTAAAGGTGTGTGTGATCAGGGCGTGTGCACATCATGCCCCCTCCCAGGTGTGGGGGAGGGGGTTAGGCAATTCAAACATATCCCACCACACACGCTAAATACACAGTATTTAGAGTAGGTACAGAGAGGGGTAAGTTCAGACAACATTCTCTGCCCCGGCACCAGGAGATTAAGGGAGAAACTGGAGCGGCTGGTTCTGAAAAAAAGGTCTTGTCAAAATCTAATCAAAGAGTTTGAGACAACAAGGACAGATAAAGTGGTGACGTCCCATATCTTGTATGTGCAATTTTACAGTTTGTTATCTATCTGAAGTTGTGTAGCCCAAACCTATGCATGTTTTTTTAGAAGCACGTCCCACTGCGTTCAAGCAGGGTTTACTCTCAAGGAATTTCCTCTGTATACTTATTTTCTCTCCTGCTTTTCGTCCAGGGCCACTTTCATTGCATATATCTGGCCAACCTCCCGCCAGGCACTGACTGGCTCCAGACCAAGTGATGCTGTACCAGGAGCCAATCAGGCCAGGCCCTGAGACCTAAGTGTGCTTCGTCTGCAGCCTCTGCAGAATAAAACGTTTTGTTCCCATTGAAGGAATCGACAAAACTCAAGATGTTTTGCTGCTTGACAAGAATTCTATTCACGTTCCTATTTTTGTACACTTTATCTGTTTATCCTTTTGTGACTCCACGGCATTTCTCTGCCCACTGAACCTGATGCCCGCTAGCTTTTCCATACTTCATTCCTGAGATGCCAGGACCACGTCTGACTGGAAACAGTGCTCTCCGTGCTAGAAGTCAAGCTACTTAACCCTAAGCCTGTTGGGGACATGTTCATAAGAACAGCAGAAGAGCCTTGCTGGATCAGGCCAAAGGCCCACATAGTCCAGCTTCCTGTATCTCACAGTGGCCCCACCAGATGCCTCAGGGAGCACACAAGACAACAAGATACCTGTATCCTGTCGCCACTCCCTTGCACCTGGCACAGAGGAAAACTTACTCCTTCAACCAGGAGGTTGCTTATCCCCATCATGGCTTGTAACCTGTGATGGACTTTTCCTCCATAAATCTGTCCAATCCCCTTTTAAAGGCCTCTAGGCCAGGTGCCAACACCACATCCTGCGGCAAGGAGTTCCACAAACTAATTACATGCTGGGTAAAGAAATATTTTCTTTTGTCTTTTTTTTCTTTTGTTCCAAGGGGCACCTGGCTTTACTATTACTTCACAAACTCTAGGCATCAAGGCAACTGCAACTGCAAAGTTAGAGCACAGCCCTGACAAAAATTAAGAGCCAAACTGGACACAAAACTGGAGCCATTTTGAACACAAAATCTGCCCCACAGCTATAAAACAGGGAGTGAGGGCATCCTTTTAACATCAAAAGGAGCTGGTGGGTGAGGAGAGCTGAACCTCCCCGCCTTATCTCCTCATAGCCTTCTCCTTCTCCCTCAATATCTGGCTCACTTCTACTTTGGAAGAGAGGCTGAAAGAAAAGTGTTGAGGTAAGGGAGGGTTATGCAAATTACACTGGTCTACAAAAAAAGACTTTTTTTTGTCTGGCCTGGACTTTTGCAGCTGTTTTAGACTAATTTCAGGGTGCTGATTCCAAATCTGGCATCAGTTTTTGTCTATCACATCAGGTTTTTGAGATATCAAATATTGCATTTGATAAAATCAATGAAAAACAGCACATTTACACTCGTCTAGGCCAGCGGGTGGCGCAGCGGGTTAAACCGCTGAACCATAAGCTGTCGATCGAAAGGTCGGCAGTTTGATTCCCACAACGGGGTGAGCGCTCGTTGCTTGGCCAGCTCCTGCCAACCTAGCAGTTCCAAAGCATGTCAATGCGAGTAGATAAATAGGTACCGCTTGCGGGAAGGTAAACAGCACTCCGTGTTCCAGCTGCATGCTACGCGCTGCGGCAAGGAGAGTCATGCCGGCCACATGACCACGGAGGCGTCTTCGGACAACGCTGGCTCTTCGGCTTTGAAATGGAGATGAGCACCACACCCTAGAGTCGGACACGACTGGACTTAATTGTCAGGGGATACCTTTACCTTTACAAATTATTATTTTTTCTAGCCTGGACTTTTGCAGCTGTTTTAGACTAATTTCAGGGTGCTGATTCCAAATCTGATCTCAGATTTGCTCTATCACATCTCGTTTTTATGCTATCAGCATACCACATTTTCATTGATTTTACCCGAAATTAACTCTTTGTCACTTATGATTGCAAGATCCTTGCATCTCTCTCTCACTCACTCAGAGTTAAATAAGACATTTTTCACATTTAAAAATGTGTTAATACTGTTTTACTTAACAATTAATTACCTAACTAATTAATTAATCCAATTAATTAGCAGTTAATTAGAAGGGGGTACTTCAGAAAATTGGACGGTGATAAGGGGGTACCCAGTCAACACACTTTTTCTGGCATAAGGTATTCCAATGGTTTTAAGGTAATTTTGGGGTGCTGATTCCAAATCTGGTATCAGGTTTGGCATCATGAAAATGGGGTATGCCGATAGCATAAAAACAAGATGTGATAGAGCAAATCAGATTTGGAATCAGCACCCTGAAATTAGTCTAAAACAGCTGCAAAAGTCCAGGCCAGAAAAAAAAAGTTTTTTTGTAGACAGTAAATTTACTGTTTTTCATTGATTTTATCAAATGCGATATTAGATATCTCAAAAACCTGATGTGCCAGATTTGGAATCAGCGCCCCAAAATTACCTTAAAACCATTGGAATACCTTATGCCAGAAAAAGCGTGTTGACGTGTTATGCATGGGGTGGACAGACTTGATAGAGGGATGTTCTTTTCCCTCTCGCACAAAACCAGAACCAGGGGACATCCCCTAAAACTGAGTAGCGGGAGAGTTAGAACAGACAAAATAAAATATTTCTTTACCCAGCATTAAATTAGTCTGTGGAACTTCTTGCCACAGGATGTGGTGATGGCACCTGGCCTGGATGGGGGTTGGACAGGTTTATGGAGGAAAAATCCATCACAGGTTACAAGCCATGATAGGGATAAGCAACCTCCTGGTTGTAGGAGTAGGCCATCTCTGAATGCCAGATGCAAGGGAGTGGCAACAGGATAGAGGTATCTTGTTGCCTTGAGTGCTCCCTGAGGCATCTGGTGGGGCCACTGTGAGATACTGTACAGGAAGCTTGGGACCGGTGCTTTTCAACTTATTCATAAATGACCTGGAGTCGGGGATAGGCAGTGAGGTGGCCAAGTTTGCAGATGACACTAAACTTTTCCGGGTGGTGAAGACCAGCAGGGATTGTGAAGAGCTCCAGAAGGATCTCTCCAAACTGGGAGAATGGGCAGCAAAATGGCAGATGCGCTTCAATGTAAGTAAGTGCAAAGTGATGCACATTGGGGCAAGAAACCAAAATTTCACATATACGCTAATGGGTTCTGAGTTGTCTGTGACGGATCAAGAGAGAGATCTTGGGGTGCTGGTGGACAGGTCGATGAAAGTGTCGACCCAGTGTGCGGCGGCTGTGAAGAAGGCCAATTCCATGCTCGGGATCATTAAAAAGGGATTGAGAATAAAACGGCCAATATCATTATGCCTTTGTACAAATCGATGGTAAGGCCACATCTGGAGTATTGTGTCCAGTTCTGGTCACCACACCTCAAAAAGGATATAGTTGAATTGGAAAAGGTGCAGAAAAGAGCGACCAGAATGATTCGTGGGCTGGAGCACCTCCCTTATGAGGAAAGGCTACAGCGTCTGGGGCTTTTCAGCCTAGAAAAAAGGCGCCTGAGGGGGGACATGATTGAGACTTATAAAATTATGCATGAGATGGAGAGAGTGGATAGAGGGAATTTCTTCTCCCTCTCGCATAACACCAGAACCAGGGGACATGCACTAAAATTGAGTGGAGGGAGAGTTAGAACAGACAAAAGAAAATATTTCTTTACCCAGCATGTAATTCATCTGTGGAACTCCTTGCCACAAGATGTGGTGATGGCACCTGGCCTAGATGCCTTTAAAAGGGGTTTGGACAGATTCATGGAGGAAAAGACCATCACAGGTTACAAGCCATAAGCAACCTCCTGGTTTTAGAAGTGGGTTTTCTCTGTGCCAGGTGCAAGGGAGTGTCAACGGGAAACAGGTTATCTTGTTGTCTTGTGTGCTCCCTGAGGCATCTGGTGGGGCCACTGTGTGATACAGGAAGCTGGACTAGAGGGGCTTTTGGCCTGATCCAGCAGAGCTCTTCTTATATTCTTAAGCTGGACTAGATGGGCCATTGGCCTGATCCAGCAGGGCTCTTCTTATGTTCTTAGGGTTCAGCTCCCCTCACCCAAATGCCCCTTTATAGGGGGCACACACACAACAAATGAGCCACCCGTGGGAAGAGGCACAGCTCTGTCCTCCCAACCCAGACGTTGTTATTGTGTTTGACTTTTAGACACAGTCTGGGGGGCAGGACCTCCCCAGGAAGGCTTCTTCTTTGTCCCGTTGCCAAAGCCAGGACAGCCAGAACCTCTGTAGACAATCAGGCATAAGGTGAGGGAGTCTGTGCCATTATTTCAAAGCATAAGACCTACGTGCGTAAATCACCCCAACTGTGACTGAAAGCAAATCCATTCAAACATGTTTGTAAGCTGCCTGAATGACCTAAATGGCAGGAAAGTGAGGTGTTTTTTTCCCCCCAAGTCAAATCAATCAATCAATCAATCAATCAATCAATCAATCAATGTGACCGCCCCCTCACACCTAGTTCAGGCTATGTGGGCTCCAATTCCTAACTCTGCTCATCATAAGTTCTGTCGTTTCCGTTCTTCTTCATCATGAGGCCACCCAATCACTTCAGCCCCATCGTTCAGTTATCCGCAACATGGCCACCCCTTCCCCTGCGATACTTGTGGTCTCTCTCACCTGGATTAAAGTGCTCTTCCAACTCAGACGCGCCGACCGAGGCCAAGAGGAGCAAGCAAAGCACTGTGGGTCCCATCCTGCTCTCTGGGGTTACCGGTTACGCCGACAGTTGCGTCTTCATGCCTTTCAAAGGGCAGAAAAGAGCTGTTAACCACACGTGAGTCCTTCACACACACAGCTGACCGTACGGCTGGATGACTCAACATGAACGGGCAGCCCCTGCTGTTCGCCGGGTCCGGCACTTTCCCTGGGCCCCCAAGCTGCTGAATAACACACATTCCACAAACAGGAGTCACCAGCATCCTGGTATTGTCCTGGCTTTCCCACTCAGAAGGGAATGGAGTGACACACTGGCAGGCAGCAGAATGACACTGGGATGGAAAGGGCTACAAGCCAAGCCTCTGTTGGGGGGGGGGGTTTTTGCAGGAGGCTGGTTAACAGAACCGGCCGTCTAACTGGCAACCACATTCAGACAGTTGGCCAGGCCAGTCCTTGTGAGATCTGCTCCAAGAGCATCCAAAGAAGACACTATTGATTCAAACAGAAAAACAAACAAACGGCTTGTCATGAGCAGAAATTCTTCACCCAGGCTGCTTGAATCCCATGACCTAAGAACGTGCACACCCACATAGGTTGGATCAGATGCTGGTCCATATTCTCATCCAATACACTGTCTTCCAAACGCGGCCAAGCTGATGTCCCTTGAAACCTCACAAGCAATGGCCTCCCGATATCTGCCGGCACATGCGGGAAAGGCTGGTTTTCCCACCAGTGCACCGGCTGATAGTGCTGCTGCAAAGCGCCTTACAGCTGCTTTGCGGTAGCCTGTACCTGCGGAACACACGTTCCCTGGGTGCTTACTTTAGATAGGATTGGGCTGAAAGTCACACATATTGAACATATGGTGTGGGGGGGGGGGGAGAAGAGGCCTGTTAGTGCCTCAACGGCTTGCAGTTTGTAAAACTGAATTGAGTTTTTATACAGATTTGATCAAGGCAGTGCAAGCTGGTTCAATACACACACACACACACACACACACACACACACACACACACACACACACACACACACACACACACACACACACACACACACACACAGATGCTACGACCACACAGTCAATTTTTGCCAATGAAAGTAGCCTCTTTTAATGGGAAACTCAAGGTTTTAAAGCTAACCTTTGAGAGCAGTTTCCAGAGGGCTGGCTCTGTTCATCTGCAGCAGCAAACACAACCAAAAGTCTTGTGGCCCCTTAAGGGCTGACGATAAATTCAGTTCAGTATAAGCATTTCCACAGCTACTTCATCGGAGGCAAGAAGTGAAATCCTCAGTGAAACTTTGCACCTGAAGAAGCGCACCCTAGTCCACAAAAGCTGATACGGAAACAAATGTGGTCATCCTTAAGATGCCACAGGGCTCTTTGTTGTTCTCCTTGGAAGCAGTGCATTCCTAAACACACAAACGTGTCTGCAAGCTGAAAAGGAAGCAGACACTTTAAACTTTGGGTCGTTTTTCTTCTAGCATCTCTCCCCTTCGTCCCTCTCCTCCTCATCTCTACCTCTCAATGCAAAGGAATAGGGAGAAGAGAGGATAGCTAATAACCCAGCTAGACCCACACTTCATGAGAGGCCAGCAGACCCTGCGTGAAAGATCTTGCCCACAGGGCTGGCCCAGTCATGAGACAGAATGAAGCAGCCACTCCGAGAGGCAGGCTGGAGGAGGCGGTGCGTTTGAGAGGGGGGCCCTGCACCTGCCCGCCACCTCCCCCAACTGCTTCACCCCGTGCTCCAGGAGAGCGGCAGTTTACCTCCAGCACTGCTGCCGCAAGCAATCACAGTGGCGGTGCTGGTGGGGGGAAAAGCAGCAGGGGGGCCCTGACGATCCCGTACAGATCGCTCCCCTTCCAAGAAAGCAATCAACACAGGGTCACTCCGTCTCCTTCTTGCCCACGGCATGCTGGGAGTGGGAAGCCTCTTCTTTACCCAGCATGCTCCACTCAGCCTATCTGTTTGCAGAAGTGGCCAAGCAGCAGGGTGGTGGCAAAGATAAGAGGGCAGAGAGCTCCAGGAACCTGGTGCTGGCCTGCCTTCTCCTTGCCCACCCACCTCTTCTTTAAACTGGTTGGGCGAGTCAGGTTGGGCCCAGGCAGGCAAGGAGGTGGTGGTGGTGGTGGAAGCAGGAATGCATTTTCTTTTAAAGGGGGACAGAAAATTAGTGCGCCGCCTCAGCTCAGGCACCCCTTCAACATGGGCTGTGCCCACTTGTCCACTTAGCCCAGTGGGAGTCAACTAATAACTAACTGACAGCGTCTTCCAAGTGCCCCTGTCTAGGAGTAACCCATACAGAACATACTCCAGGACTGTTCTGTTGTCCAGAGCTGAAGCAACCCCTTGTCTGCACCACCCTCACCCCAATTCTGTTCCTTTCTTGAACCCCGTATCTGCTGCATTAGGCAATGTAAAGCCAAGGTGTTTACACAGCTGGGCTTATCAATGCATTTCAACCCACCCACCCCCATCAACCTGGCATGGGAAGGGGCAGGCAGGCTTCGTTCATAGGCTGTGTACACAAAGAGAACATGTATATACAGAGAGGATCTGCCCCAACATGGGATCTACGGGGGGGGGGGGGGGAATCTGAAGAGCCGAAGATGTTTTTGAGGCTGAAATTGTCGGCGGTGGCTTCACCTCTTTCGTTTTATTTTGAAACAAGAAAAACACATGAACAGGGAACATCTTCCCTTCAAAACTGAATATTTTCCAAATGTAGGAAGGAGGTGGGTGGGAGGCAAAAAGCAATGCTTGTTATGTCTTTGCTGATCAAGTACTTTGCTTTGATTTAAAAGAGGAGGCTCAGCAATACTGTGCTTTTGCTCCAGGGAAAGACTAGAGAACTTAAACACTCCCTCCCCCAAATTCTTTTGATTCTGAACTTTACTTACAAAGAACAATTGGAGAGGCTGATTTCTCCCAGTCCTGTTGCCTCCACCTGCAATCCTATGCACACTTTCCTGGAAGTAAGCCCCACTGAACACAATGGGACTTGCTTCTGAGTTGACATGCATGGACTCAGTTGACATGCTGAGTTGACATACTTTAAAAAGGTAGGTTTGGCAGCACATTTATTATTTTATGTATGTACTTTCCCACAATTTTATACAACCCTTCCTCCAGTGGTATACATGGTTCCTTCCCTCACTTTTGTCCTCACAACAACCCTGTGAGGTAGGCTGAGAGATAGTGACTGGCCTAAGATCACCCAGGAAGCTTCATGGCTGAGCAGGAATTTGAACCTGTATCTACCAGGTCTAAGTCCAACACCACAACCATCTACAGTACATCTACCGATGCAGTTTGGATGAATGCCAGCCACCCCCTCTACGATGATGAAGGAAACTAACTCAAAAAACGAGGGAGGGAAGCATGTACACCTTTAATCACATGGAGACTTTCAGACAATTAAAGTATCATTTGGAACGGCCCAGAATGTGCTCATGCATCCCTGCTCATCACTCAGCCTTCTTGTGGCATCCAGACAGACCCTAGTCCTGGCACCTCTCTTTTTTGGAAATGCACTGACAGTCTTCCAAAAGCACAAGGACAATGGTTGCGGTTAATGAGCGACTTGGATAGCCTGCTAATTGGTAGGCTGAACAGCTGATCTGAAACATTAGCCCCAGGAGATACTGGGCACTTCGAAATATGCTTTCTCATAAAACATCTACACGCCAACTCGGGGACAATGCCCTCTTATTGTGAGAAGGACCGCAAGTGACCACCCCACTGCTCTCTGCGGTAACCCTGAGAAAGACACAAGGAGCCAAATCTTCTGTTTCCTAGGAACCAGCCCCCCTCCCCTCCACTGTTCACTGACCAGTGGGTTGGGGGGGGGGAGTGTGTGTGGGTGTGAAAGGGCTGAAGGCCAGCTGCTCCCATAATCCTTTGCTGGAATGTCCCTTCTAACAGCTGCCTTGATCTAAAGGCTAGTAAACAGCAGCTGACAGGCCATAGTGGGGGGTGCCAACGTTAAGGAGAAAGGGGATGAATCAAAGCATTGATTGGGCACCCCCATTGCACCCTGTAGGGAGGATAAATCCTATATCTAACACAGCCCAAAATCCCAACAGAAAGATATAATACAAGAACTGGAAGGATAGCCACTCTTCAGGGTTGGAAAAGCTCAGGCGTTAAAAACCAGATGGGGGCTTGTATGGCTGTGGGTCAGGCAATGATCAAGGGGCTGTGAGAAACTGTGGGGCCATTACAGAAGTGGGGCAGAATCTGTGGAGATATAAGAAGAAAAAAACAATGTGTCAGGGAGATTGTGCCTCCCCAGAAACTTTGTGTACCAATACCCTCAGTTCTTAATCCTCGTTCCAGATGTGCAAGGGTACTCAGTAGAGCAAGAAAAATACTCTTCACATCCTCAGAGGCACTCCTTTGTTTATACTTCATCATGCCCTGGGGCTGAGAGGTGCCATTTAGTCAGAGAAAGCGGGGAGACAAAGTGCCCTTCTCTGTGATTCAGACCACTATTCCTCAGCTGCATCTATATATCTGATTATTGTGGCTTGGAAAAGTAGCCACAACAAAAATATTCCTAAAAATACAAGATTAAACTGCGCAAAAAAAGAAGAACAAAAACATGAATATTTCCAAGAACTTTGCTGGGAAACTCCCTCACTGTCAGTACTGATCCACGGCGGAATCTTTTTTGTTACCTCTACTGAAATCTGAAGTGGCGCTTCTGGGCTGAGCTCTAATATGAGAAACATGTTTGGGGGCTAAAGTCAAGATTATATTAAGCCTGATCAGGATTAAAGGGTTTCCACTGTAGTAGGAACGGCTGGCACATAGCAAAGTGGGGTGTTTCTGCAGTCCCTTTCCTCCGTTTTGGCCAGCAGTTGAAGGTGTCCTCATTTTGCCCAGCTGGCTTTTAACCCCCTGCAACCCAGTTCTCTCCTAGGGCCTCTGCTGCGTTCCTGGAGAAAAGACAAAATGCAGCGAAGGGGCAAGGAAGGCACAGAATCTCAGCTATGCGGCAAGAATGCAAGGCAGCTGGGATCCCAGTGCCAGCCCAGCTTAACTGGCCTGCCCTGGAGAGCTGCAAAGCTCAATGGATGCCCCACAGTCCTGACTGGCTGCCAACAGTAAATTAACCATTAGATTAAATAGCCTATAGAGCAGAACCTCATCACAGCTCCTCCCTGAAGACAAATGACCTGAGGTTGCATTTGCAGCAGCCAAGTGTTTTAATTGTCCCGTAAGGGTTTCCCATGATTGGCCAAGAGTAATCACTTTAAACAAACACACACAAAAAAGATTCTGAGTTCTTCTTAGCCTGCCTTACAGCAGCAGCCTATGCACACAATTTAAACAGTTTTTTTGACACCAGCTTAATACTTTATATACACAGCCCTCCCAAAGAACTGTGGGAACTGTAGTTTGATGAGAGTGCTTAGAATTCCTTGTTACAGATCCTTAACCCAGTGTTTCCCAAACTTTTTCAACCTGTGGCTCCCTTGACCATTGGCAACCATTGGCATGGTTGATGCCAATGACATTATGTTGATGCCTGCCAGCTGGAACTGCACTGTTTTCCGAGAGGATTCTGGGGCACTCCGTGGATCCCCTTGGAGATGCGCCTCCCAGTTTGGGAACCATTGCCATAGCCCTTTATAAAACTCCAATTCCCAGAGTTTCTTGGTCGGGAAGCATAAAAGCCAAAAGGGTTTGAAAGAAGTCCAGCGCTGAACAGGCAAAGACGACTTAACAGACACTGAGGTTAGCCAAGACCCCAACACACCCCAACCCCAGCAGTTCTGGTTGCTGCTGAAATAAGAAGCATCCCTAGCTGTAAATTCTTGTTTTTATTGCCTCACTGCTGTGCACTGACTTGGAAACAGCGTACTGTACTTTTAAAAGGATAAGAGTTCATTTAAAAAAATAGTACACACATGCCTGCTGCAAGGACATCTGTGTGCCCATGGCTAACAGTTGGGTGAGCTGGTTCTGGCTACTTGCGCAGGCTTCAGCATCTTACAATCTCTGCCTTACAATCTCCCTTTCCAGTCCTGTTCTCCCCCCCCCCCCGTGTCCTCCTAAAGTGGCAAGTTTCCAATGCTTCTCATGCACACTCACTGGCACGACTGGGCAAAACTGGTTCCAGATCCCACCCAGGAAGGAGGACGTGGCATGCATTCCAAGGTGCTTTTAGAACTGAATTACCCATTAAGCCAGCACTTCTCCTTCACCGTCAATGACCACACTACAGAAAATGATAATACCGTATTGGTCTGATTATAAGACTAACTTTTTTCTCCTAATTTAAGTTTTTAAACTAGGGGTGCGTCTTATAATCAGGCTGTTGCAATTTAATGCCAGTGATTTAATTAAAAAAATTTAATAGCATCAAACTTTAAGGGTGCGTCTTATAATCAGGTGCGTCTTATGCTCGGGACAATACGGTAATAAGGCCATCTTTTCATTCTGCAACGAGCAGCAATATCAGCAGTCATCCAATCAGTGCTACCACTTTCCCTACAAGAAGCATGTCTATCTGTAGTCTGGACAGTTTCTGTCTACTTCAGAACTGCTGAGGCTAGGAAAAGGTCTGATAAAGAGCAGTTCCCCATCCCACTAACCTAACTCTTTGCATTCACTAAAATATTTCTGCCACGTTCATGCTGAAATTGCTGGGAGAATACAAATGTCTTGTTTGGATTCCATCACTCACATTCAGAATTCTCGACTTAACATGACTTGCTGCTCCCTAAAATATTTGGGAAGAACATTCCCCACTACGAAGGGAGATCTGAATTATGCAAAGCAATTATTTGCAAAAAAATCTTGTTGCTAGAGACCAAATCATTTTCGAGTTAAAATGAACACAGAAAAAGACCTGCAGCAGTGTAGCTTGATAGAGGCATGTTATGTACTTTGGAAGTTCAGCCAGTAATGTATGGAAATGTAGCTGCGGTTTGCAGCCTGACGTTGGGTATTTGTATGTTGTTGTTAGTTTGAACTTTTGTTGTAATCCACCTGGAGAACTTTGATTAAAATAAATCATCAACAAACAATTTAAACAATCATTGTGAAAAGTAATTTTCGCCAAGAAATACAGGTTGGTCTCTCTGAGACCACCCTAATGGCAGAAAGTGAAGAAGAACTAAAGAGCCTCTTGATGAGGGTGAAAGAGGAGAGTGCAAAAGTTGGCTTGAAACTCAACATTAATAAAACTAAGATCATGGCATCTGGGCCCATCAATTCCTGGCAAATAGAAGGGGCAGAAATGGAAGCAGTAACAGATTTTACTTTTCTGGGCTCCAAGATCACTGCAGATGGAGACAGCAGCCATGAAATTAAAAGACACTTACTCCTTGGAAGGAAAGCTATGGCAAACTTAGACAGCATAATAAAAAGCAGAGATATCACCATGCCAACAAAAGTTCGCATAGTCAGGGCGATGGTGTTCCCAACAGTAGCAATGTATGGTTGCGAGAGTTGGACCATAAGGAAGGCTGAGCGCCGAAGAATAGATGCTTTTGAACTGTGGTGCTGGAGAAGACTCCTGAGAGTCCCTTGGACTGCTAGGAGATCAAATCAGTCAATCCTAAATGAAATCAACCCTGACTGTTCCCTGGAAGGACAGATACTAAGGCTGAAACTCAAATATTTTGGCCACTTAATGTGAAGAGAGGACTCTCTGGAGAAGACTCTGATGCTGGGAAAGTCTGAAGGCAAAAGGAGAAGGGGAAGGCAAAGGATGGGATGGTTAGACAGCATCACCGATGCAACGAACATGAAAATGAGCGAACTCAGGAAGATAGTGGAGGACAGGCGGGATATGGTTCATGGGATCACGAAGGGTCGGACATGACTTAACGACTGAACAACAACAACAACAACTCTCTGAGAGCCCAATCGTACTCACTGTAGTACATGGGGCTTACTCTCAGGTAAGTATGAATAGGATTGCAGCCTCAGGTTCAGTAAAGAGCTCAGGTTTTGCAGGACTTGAAACACAGGTTCTTGCCCCAAACATGTGATTCACTAGGATTCACCTACAGGCAGTGGTTCCCTAACTGGGGCGTCGCGACGCCCTAGCCGGGAAGAAAGGGTTGCTATGCCCTTAAGGGGCATGGCAACCCGCGGTGACGACAACGGCGCGCCTGGGATCGCGCTGCCGCTGCCACCGCTGCGCCCGGGATCGCCGTTTTTACCTTCATTGGTGGGCAGTGGGTGTCCCTCGGGGGTTGCGTGGAGCCTGCGGACCCCTCCGCAGGCCTCCCCAAGCGTCGGAGCAGCGCTCCAACGCGATCGCAACTGACTTCCGGTTTTACGCGAAACCGGAAGTCAGTTGCGATCGCGTTGGAGCGCTGCTCCGACGCTTGGGGAGGCCTGCGGAGGGGTCCGCAGGCTCCCCGCAACCCCCGAGGGACACCCACTGCCCACTAATGAAGGTAAAAACGGCGATCCCGGGCGCAGCGGCGGCGGCGGCGGCGGGATCCCAGGCGTGTCATCGCCACGCCTGGGAAGGCCCCGCTGCTACTTTAGAGCAGCGTAAGGCCTTCCCAGGAGTTAGGGAACCTCTGACCTACAGGCCTGATTTGAAGTCATTTTTTTTAAAAGACAATATTGGAACTCCTTTGCTTGGTTCTCAAGGTATTGTTCCTAGACATTGGGAGAGGGCACAGGGCCCACTTCCCTGGCCCCGATGCCAGGGCAACCCTCTCTCCCGCAACCCAACAGCAACACATTTGGTGTTCTTGTGCAACACCCATGTGCACCATGGAAGTGGAACCCGAATCTTCCAGGATTTCCGCTTCTGTGCGATATGCGGGTACTACATCCCCTTGTGCAAGGATGAAAAATGTATGGCTGCAGCATGACTAATTCTATCATCTGGCTGATGAAGTCTGAGTCTGATGAACCAGGGGAAAAAAATTCTTTTTTGATGTCCCAATGAAAAGAGTTGCCAGGTTGGAACTTTTTTCTTGCATCCTGCGGCTGCGGTAGCAACAGCAGATATTCCCACTGCTACATCTTCTGTCTTATTAGGTCCTGTCGCTCACCTCTTTCCTCCACATGCGAAAACAAGCAAGGCCTTTATCTTGCTGCACAGCCGGCAAGGGTAGGAGTGAGCCAAAGAATCCAGCAAAACACCAAATGGGAGGTGCCATAGCTCCTGCTGAAGATAAAGGCAACAAGAATTCTCTGGCTTGCAACCTGGTCACTCTGCCAGTTAGGGTTACCAACTATTTTTTCTACCCCTGCTCTTGTGCTGTTAACAGCAGCCTGATGCAGAGAAATGAATTGACTTTTCCCTGCGATGGAGATAAAGTGACGGGAAACGTTTCACCCAGTACCTTGAGGGCAGGCTGCAGTTCAAGGCACAGGCGCAGAGCTAGTATGTAATGTGGCAACCCTATGGGCCCGTCAAGACAGTGCTTCCTGGTAAGTAGACACTGACTACCAAGTTTGCCCTGTAGCACTTTCTGCTGCATTCTATTTCTTCTTCTGCTCTCTCCCCATGCATTGCAACAAGATAAATCCTGATACATCTGATGGATCTCCAAAACAAAATGAACTAAGAAGCGGAAAACTGTGACATGATATCTCATGACCTGACTGCATGAAAGCACCAGCCAATCAGAATGTAGATACCTATATCTATATATATCATGGATATATAATTAGATCATCCTTTCATCCTGCTCTTTCATCTTCTCTTCAAAGTTCACAACGTGGGTTATCGCACACACTGTCAAACATGAAAGGAACCTATTACTTCCCCATGCAAGGTGCTTGAGCCAGCTGCATTTGACGAATCGAAACTTCATTGCAGAAACTTTCTGTTCTCTATTTGCTCCACCACATAAGTCAAATGGACGCTGGGAAATTGACAGGGGGCACAAAATGAAACAAAGGTCTAACCTACCACTGCCCCAGAGGGGTCGCTGGAGGGGGGGGCGGTACTGTAAGTTCTGCACCGTTCCACTCCCCAATACAACGTGGCCCCGCCTCCTTGCCATCAGAGCCATTCCGTGCAGCAAAGGCAACGGGCAGGCTGCCCGGTGCCTTTGCCGCATAGAATGGCTCCGATGGCAAGGAGGCGGGGCCACCTCGTACCGGGGAGTGGAACGGTACGGAACCTACAGTAACGCCCCCCTCCAGTGATGCCTCTGCACTGACCTACTCACTTGAGAAGCATAGCAGTTGCCCTGGCAACACCATCCCCTCCACAGTTGCCAGGTGGCATGCATCCAGAGTTGCCAGGGTGAGAGAGCCATGGTTCAATTCCCTGCATCTCCAGCTGAAAGGATTTCAGGGAGCTGGGCTGGAAAGACCCCTGTATTTCCTTGAAGAGCTGCTGCCAGTTATCAAGGCACAGGCACATATGCCTGGCACCTGCTATAGCACCAGGTAAAGTCTGTCCTGTCCTTGCAGGCTTTTACTGACATCTGATTTAGGTTATAATATTCAATCCTCCTTTTCACTAAATATGCTTGTTAAAGATTTTTATTCACCAACTCCCTGTTGCGATCGTTTCTATCTGCAGTTTTTCTTGCTTTCATGGTTTTCCCTTAAATTTATTAGCCGCCTTGAGGCATTTGCAATAGGTGGGATAGAAATCAATCAATCAATCAAGATAAAACAAGGCTGACTTGGTTTAAGGCAGTTTCTTCTTTGTGCAACTGTCTGTGGTACCTTTAGCAGACTAACAGATGAAGATTTGTTTTCTGGCATGGCAAGAAAGTGATGGGAAAGGTTTCGTCTATAATAACTGTCAACATGCTGCTAAAGCGGGCCGGCATAACTTGCCACCAACTGCAGCAAACTATGTTTTGTTGTTGTTGTTCAGTCGTTAAGTCGTGTCCGACCCTTCGTGATCCCATGAACCATATCCCGCCAGGCCTTCCTGTCCTCCACTATCTTCCTGAGTTCGCTCATTTTCATGTTCGTTGCATCGGTGATGCTGTCTAACCATCTCATCCTTGGCCTTCCCCTTCTCCTTTTGCCTTCAATTTTTCCCAGCATCAGAGTCTTCTCCAGAGAGTCCTCTCTTCGCATTAGGTGGCCAAAATATTTGAGTTTCAGCCTTAGTATCTGTCCTTCCAGGGTTTGCCTTGGATTCGAACTGAAATCATTCTGTCATTTTGAGGTTGCACCCCAGTACTGCCTTTCCCACTCTTTTATTGACTATGAGGGCTACTCCATTTCTTCTAAGGGATTCATGCCCACAGTAGTAGATATGATGGTCACCTGACTTAAATTCACCCATGCCCGTCCATTTTAGTTCGCTGATTCCCAAGATGTCAATGTTCAATCTTATCATCTCATTTTTGACCACAACCAGCTTGCCTTGATTCATAGACCTCACATTCCATGTTCCTAAGCAGTATTGCTCCTTGCAGCATTGGATTTTCCTTTCAACCTCAGACACATCCACAGTTGGACGTCCTATTGGCTTTGGCCCAACCGCTTCACTCTTTCTGGGTCTACTTGGAATAGTCCTCTGCTCTTCCTCAGTAGCATATTGGACACCTTCCGACCTGAGGGGCTCATCTTCCGGCGTCATATCTTTTAGCCTTTTGGTACTGTTCATGGGATTTTCTTGGCAAGGTTACTGGAGTGGGTTGCCATTTCCTTCTCCAGTGGATCACTTTTAGTCAGAACTCTCTGCTACGACCTGTCCGTCTTGGGTGTCCCTGCACGGCATAGCTCATGGCTTCATTGAGTTACGCAAGCCCCTTCGCCACGACAAGGCAATGATCCATGAAGGGGCAAACTATGTTATATGCATTTTTTCTTTAATGAAGAGCAAGTGTGAGTACCTGCTGCCTATTTATCTACTCCAAAACCACTTCTTCCATGAACTCAGTGGGACTAACTTCTGAGTAGACATGCATAGGATTGTGCTGTTGATCTCTCATCACTTGACTGCTCGTCACTTGATAACTCATAACTGAATATGTGAAACAGTTCATGTATCCATTGATATGTATTGTGTTAGAGTTTAGATTTTGAATGTGACCCACTAATGCTGCAGTCATCAAATCACGCACATACATGTGAGCGGATCAAGAGTGAGATCTTGGGGTGCTGGTGGACAGGTCGATGAAAGTGTCGACCCAGTGTGCGGCGGCTGTGAAGAAGGCCAATTCCATGCTCGGGATCATTAAAAAAGGGATTGAGAATAAAACGGCCAATATCATTCTGCCTTTGTACAAATCGATGGTAAGGCCACATCTGGAGTATTGTGTCCAGTTCTGGTCACCACACCTCAAAAAGGATATAGTGGAATTGGAAAAGGTGCAGAAAAGAGCGACCAGAATGATTCGTGGGCTGGAGCACCTCCCTTATGAGGAAAGGCTACAGCGTCTGGGGCTTTTCAGCCTAGAAAAAAGGTACCTGAGGGGGGACATGATTGAGACTTATAAAATTATGCATGGGATGGAGAGAGTGGATAGTGGGAAATTCTTCTCCCTCTCGCACAACACCAGAACCAGGGGACATGCACTAAAATTGAGTGGAGGGAGAGTTAGAACAGACAAAAGAAAATATTTCTTTACCCAGCGTGTAATTCATCTGTGGAACTCCTTGCCACAGGATGTGGTGATGGCACCTGGCCTAGATGCCTTTCAAAGGGGTTTGGATAGATTCATGGAAGAAAGGACCATCACAGGTTACAAGCCATAAGCAACCTCCTGGCTTTGGAAGTAGGTTTTCTTTGTAACAGGTGCAACAGGAAATCTTGTTGGCTGTGTACTCCCTGAGGCATCTGGTGGGGCCACTGTGTGATACAGGAAGCTGGACTAGATGGGCCTTTGGCCTGATCCAGCAAGGCTCTTCTTATGTTCTTATGAGCCTCAATCTGTCCTGCGGTATCTCCATACCGTTGCAATTTTCCACACATGAAGAACTGTTGAGTTGCATTTTTGCAGTTCTTGCTGAATGTGTGCAGTTGCATTGCTGTATCCATGCACTCTTACAAACCAATGATGGGTGGTTTTATTTCAACTCTCACTGGTAATCTCTGTAAATTAGGAGGCTGGTGAAAGGCGATTATAATGCCAATTCACTACTCGCCTTCCTAAAGCCATCAGCAACCCGGCCATATTGCCTTCTGCCAGTCACCTAATGTATGGAGATTACTAGTGAGAGCTGGGAAAACCCCACTGATATTAAATCCTGGATCTCATCATTGTGAGTCCTGTTGCAGCATCACCTGCACTTACCTTAGGGAAATAGTTATATTCAAAAGCACAAGTGAAACATTCAACCACAAGAAACATTTTTCTCAAACAGAACATCACCTGCAAGCTCACCCATGTAACATGCACTACGGAATGCAGGTGCCCTGGTTGCCACATTCTCTCACGCTGAGAAAGCAACAATACTGTCGTTTCCGAAACCACAAGTCAGTAATAACAATGAAGGCGCTTGGAGAACCAGCTGCTAAATGTTTTAATTCTGATGGCTACAGCCTTGCTGACTTAAGAGAGACTGTATTTCATACCAAGAAACCATCAAATCTTAGTCCAGCATTTCTCAAAGTGAGACCCCTTCAGGGGCTTCATGAGCACACCATAAGTGGCCGCCATCTGCTCGGCACTGGGCCACTCTGCGCATGAGCCAGCACGCTGGGGCTCCCCAGAACTCCACACATGCACTGGTGAGGCTCCCCAAGACTCCGTTTACGAGCGTAAAGGGTTTTGGAGATCAGAAAGTTTGAGAACTAGTCTATCTTAGGCTATTGGAAGAAAGAGAATATACAGGTGGGCCCCCATATCCACTGATTCGCTATCCACGGTTTCAGTTATCCATGGATTGTGGGGACCCCCCCCCCAGGCTTTTACTTTTTTCCCAGTAAGCTTTGTTTCTTCCTTAAAGAAACAGGAGAAGCAGCCTCTGGCTGCTTATTACAGGCAAGTAGAACGAGACTAAGTCCTAGAGAGGCTCTGCAAGGTTAACAGAAACCTTGCAGCGCCTCTCTAGGACTTAGTCTCGTTCTAGTTGCCTGCAATGGAGGCTGCCTCTCTGTTTTAAGGAATAAACAAAGCTTGCTGAAAGAAAAATAAGAGCTGGAGGGGGGGAAGCATGCCTGTCTACAGGGGAGGCAGGGTGGGGGGGGCCCTCAGGAAACCATGGAGGGGGTACCCCGTTCGCTCTTATCCACAGTTTCAAGTATCCACGGAAGGGCCTGGAACATATCCCCAGCGGATATGGGGGCCCACCTGTATTTCTCTTTATAACCCGGCTATAAAGGCTCTAACATCCTATGGTTCCAGCTCTATTGTGCATCTCTCTTTAATCTTCTTGCAGATGCCACACTACTGAGCATCACCATCAGCAGCATCCTTCAGTCTGTCACCATCTTGACTTGTATTGAACCGTGTCTTTAATCCTGCCATCATGGATGTCATTTCTGTTTTAACTTTTCGGATTTTCTGGCTTTACAGCATCTGTGCTTTTACATAAATTACAGGCTGCCTTGGGGTGACTGCGGTCAGGAAAGGTGAGATATAAATCTGTTAAATATATAATAGAAGCCTGATTGCAGCAATTAAACCATGAATCTCCTTGTCTGCTGACCACTTGCCAGTCATCAATCATCAGAATGGTTCTGAGCTCCTCTCCTAACTTGGGTTACTAAATGACCAGAGGGGGGAAAACCTCAAACATTAGGGACCTTT
Organism: Plestiodon gilberti rubricaudatus; assembly: GCA_026170595.1. Lineage (NCBI taxonomy): Eukaryota > Metazoa > Chordata > Lepidosauria > Squamata > Scincidae > Plestiodon > Plestiodon gilberti. The sequence goes on from JANXHW010000002.1 coordinate 251,169,938, forward strand.
TTAAAGACAAAAAATGGATGGGTTTCTTTTTTAAAAAAAGTTAAAATCAGCAACAGGATTTTCACTCAGTGCAGATGCTTTAAAACAGCAGCCAACACATGGTTATGTAGTAGCTCAGCTATTTCACACGAAATGCTGCAGGCCAGCTTGCTCCATGCAAGCGCCTCCTCTTAACTACCCTTTGTGGAGTCTGTTGAGCTGAATGAAGCAAGGGCACCTGGAGAGGAGAGGAAACAGGAGGAGGCAGCAGCAGCAGCACTACAATAGCTGTCGACTCTTCTTGCATCTCCTCCCTTACGCAGCTCTCCTACCCATGTTCGAACCCAAGTGTGTGCTCAGATCATCTTGCCTGCAATGATCATGTCTGATGATGATTTATCCATAAAAACAAAGTAACACTTTTGCCATGCACACTCCCCTCAGATTCACTGCAAGACTAGGTCTTGCATATCCCTGGGAACAGAGTGTGTGTGTCTGTCTGTGTGTGTGTAAGTAGCTTGTCTCTCCGCTGTCTCAGAATCTTTGTTAACCATAAAAGGGTAATTCAAATAGACTAACTTGACAGTTACCTCCATCAATACCATTCAAGTATATGCAGCTGCCTCATGCTGCGTTAGCCCCTGCCTTGGCCCACCTAGCTGAGGACTGTCAATATTGGCGCAGCTCTCCAGGGTTTCCAGACAAGGGTCTGCCCCAGCCCTACCTGGAAACACCAAGGATTGACCTTAGACCTTTTGCACTTTGAGGTTCTGTCGAGCCACAGCCCCATAAAATAGGTTTAGGAGGGTTTTTATGTGAAATGTACAATGATTTTGTATATGTGAAATATATACTTTTATGTGAAATATACAATGATTCCTTTTTCGGAAACCCCACATATGGGACAAAGCTCAGCTGTCTCCTTCCCCAGAAACGCACTTCCCCTAGAAACGCACTACCTTTGCAGAAGCTAGCCCACTAGCAGAAGCTAGCCCACTTTGCAGAAGCTAGCCCACTAGCTTCTGCAAAGGTACCAGAACTGTTTAATTAAAAGCCAACAGCCCAACTCCTCATGTGTGCCTTGGAACGGAAGCAACTCACAAAACAACTTGCTTTCCATGTAACAGAGGCATCACTAGGATTTGCGTCAACCAGTGCAAGAGCTCAGCGCTTCAGCCCCATGATGGACCCCAGAGGTGAATAGGGAGAAACAAGGTTGGGGGCTGATCTGGGTTCTACAAAAGATGCCCATCAGACAGGACTATGTATTTCTACAGATTACTCCTCAGAGACGCTGCTGCGCCCCCACGTGGGAGGGGCTGCCGATGCTACGCCCCCACGTGACGCCAGGCATGACGTCACGCGGCTCCAACCACGCCCCCCACGCCCTTTTCCAGTCCATTTCAGAGCCGTTCAGCTCCAGGGCAGGCGGGAGGGCCCAGCGAGAGCGAAGGAACCAGTGACGGACGCACGAAACGCGTCCTACAGGCAAGTCCTACGCCTTGGGGCCCATCCCCCCCCCGCGACGCTTCTGTTACTCCTGGTCTGTGGTGTCACTAGGGCTGGTGTCACCTGGTCTGGTAACTCATGGTGTCACTCCCATTAACTTTATTTATTTTCATATATAACAGTACAGTTCACCCAAAAAAACAGTAACCAACTTGGCTCTCAGAACAATCAGTCTCATTGGTCTGTTTTGAGTTAAGGAAATCCACTTTTTGTTACATAAGGCAGTTGTGTTTTCTGTCACCAGTTATTTGGCCATAACGTTTGATAGAATAGATACAAGTCAACACGGTTTGTTTCATTGCATTCTGCATGACATTACATATCACATGATATAACATGATGGTATTCTTCACAAATACAAAGATTTTACAGTTTTGGCCACTAGTGGCGTCAACCCCCCTGAGGGTGTCACCTGGTGCGGTCCGCTCTGCTATGTACTTATCAGTTCTCTATCAGATGCTCTCTAACCATGAACCCAGATCAGTTAGCTGGTTAGCCATGTACTGCTCCACTACAAGTAAATGTAGCAGACAGGGGGGGGGGGGAGAGAGAGAGAGAGAGAGAGAGAGAAGCAAGCTCTATTCTGACATACTGTACTATTGAGAATTTCTAGCATAATGTTGGTTGTTATGACCACAATGGGAGAGGAAAGGGCATGCCACGAATATCTGAATGGAAATGACACGAAGATCTCAAATGATATGAAAAGTAGTCCACAAAGCACAGAAGATATGAAGAATTCCTCAACAAATTGAAGGCAAGTCTTCCGATAACTTTCTGGAGCCCCACACTGAAAAATACATTTTGGATCCTTGAAGCTTGACAGTTACTGAGACATGAGCCCGGTTTTAGCATTTCAACCTTGGAAACTGTAGTTTGTTTTTGACTGCTAAAGCCGTTTTAGAAAAGGACAAGACAGTCAGAATGGAGGATCCGTACCAGGCGATGTGATTTCTCTGCAAGTTCCCCCACCATGCTGCTGCTGCCTCTAATTATAGGACAGTCTGTCCTGCCTCCTAGCCAAGGTGGCCTTAGCAACCTGTTTAGAAGCTCCATTTTTGGGATGGCCGGTCGCACTGCGACTCTGTCTGGTTTCGAACAGGGAATGACAAGGATTAGCGGCATGAATTTGGAGTCACTCTGTCAAAAAGGCTCAGAAATAAAGCCCACAGGAAACAAATCATTCTTGGGGGTCTATTATTGCCTGAATCCCCCCCCCCCCGCTTCAATGCTGGAAGCAAGCTGGGAGAAAATTACCTGGGACAACAGGTCACAGGGAAATAGGAAGGGAGGATTCAGCTCCCTTGCTTGTTAAAATTAGACAACCCCCCCCCCAAAAAAAAACCACTTTATAAATGAATATGGCAGATATGGGAATAAACTACTAAACACATCTGTCACTGTGGTCACATCTCGTTTGGCCTTCACTGAGCTGAACAATAAACAATGATTACTTCCACATTTTAATGTGGTGCTACAGCTGAGAAAGAATCGCCGGCCTAAGGTCACCTAGAGAGTTTGTGGTGAAAGTCAGATTGTGCCTGAGGCGCCCAACACAGAAACACGGCCTTCAACGCAAACACAAAGCAGAAGAGCTGGGCCAGAAGCAGAAGTCTGAGGGGAAACATGGAATTCTAATACCCCAGTACTAACCCCACCCACCCCGCACCAGCGTAACTAGCATTGTGCCGCCCAGGGCTGCTTTATGACTGTTGTAAAGTAAAGCAGCCTCTGCCGACAGGTGCAGTGGGCCCACCGGCAGGGAGACCCACGGACACCCAAAGGAGCAGGCAAGCCCGCGCAGGGGGTTGGAGGGAGGCGGGGAGGGGGTTGAATGGGGCTGGGGGGAGGGCAGAATGGGGGAAGGGTGGGCAGAACAGGGCAGTGACGGGGCAGATCAGGCTTGGGAGGGGGCGGGATCGGCGGCAGCACACACCGAATCCCGAGCCGGAACTGCCTGCATGGAGCAACGTGGACTTGTGCCAGCGATTGAGTTGCCTCATAGTAGCGGCTGCTGGGGCTTATCCCGGGGCAAGGGGACAAATGTCCCATTACCCCGAGGAGACCTCCAGGAGCCCCAAATCACCCACAGAATGCAACGGAAGCCGAGCCGGTGCCACTGCATCACCATGCAGCGATTTAGTTAGGATTGGGCTGCCCCATCTTGTGCTCTCCTCCAGTGTGCAAAACAGAAATTGGGGTCAAGTGTCATGCCAGGGTGTCTACTTCATGCCGTCGTGCCCTCTTCTTTCAGGCAGCAACCGCAGTTTGGGGCTGCAGAGGAAAAGCAGCAGACAGGGAAAGAGTTAAGGGCCTTCTCTTAACTTCTCCCTTGTAAATGTCACCCTCACTTTCTTTGCACTTCAGGACTGGAATGCCTGGTTAAGCGAGGGTTTAAAAATTACAGTTCCATGTAATATAAATTCTCACTATCACAAATGCATACTTTTGGGGGGGGGGGGGAGTTATTGCATGCCAGTGTCAATCCCTTGCAAATTTGGAAGTTATTACCATATATACACCTCCAGTGTTTTCACGAGTTGGCATGGCTGTACAACAGTGTTTTTTTATATCAGATATATGGATTTGTATTTTGCTGTATTAGGTGTTACAAGGTAAAACTTCAACTTTAAACATTTTGTAATCTAGTAATGTGCACAAGTAGATATTGCTGACATTAACTCCTAGAGCTGTATTTAGGCAACTGTCAGTTATGTCATTGGAGGGAGTTTACTTTATCCTTCAGTGCACCTATTTGACTATTTACCAGTCCAGCCCTTTAGCACAAAGCCCACAAGTCAAGGACCCAGACCCAAAATCAAATCCCTCCCATCATGCACTGCTCCAGTCACGAAATCTGCATGATGTATAGACCTGGAAAGTGGTCTGAGTGAGAGATTATCTACATTAGCCTCCTCCAAGAGAGGATTTCCTAGATTTAAACATAACTAAGAGAAACCCATCCAAATATGGTTTTTATAGTTTCATTTCCTTTCAGTGGCTTATTTCATTTTATTGTTACATGTTTGGAGGAGTCTTTGAATGCATACAGTTCCTTTAGTTAATTCATTTTTACAACAGCGCCATAAAGTAAATAGGTTTCCAGTCCTCATGTGTACAAACAGCATGCATGCTTTCTGGTGAAATCTCAGAAGCTAGCAGAAAACTTGTGGAGCACATATCCAGAGATCAGGGTATAAGACTTCATTGCCCAGTTTTTTTTTTCTCCACATGACCAAAAGAAGTGGAATGAAGGCTGCAGTTCTATACACACTTACCTGGGAGTAAGTCCCACTGAAATAAATGGGACTCACTTCTGAGTAGACATGCAAAGGATTGCACTGCAAGTCAAATAAGCCTCTGTGTGCAAATATGTTTAATGTGCATAATGACACTAGTCACAAAATTCAGGCTATTGGTGCTGATTACCTCATCAGATTACATTGTCACAGAAATTCTTGTTCCCATTTTCCAGATGACAGTACTGAGTGCTGGTTTTGGCATTATGTTTTCCCTGCAAGGGAATGCTTAGCAAATAATAACCTACCTTCACATGGTTATCTTTATTTTTTTTTAAAAAAAAAAACATATTACATTTTAATCTTCCAAGGAACTCAGGTTGGTATACATGGGAACACTCTCCCATTTTATTTTAAGTACTGTGGAGCACACATAGAAGGAAAACACAGGAATTGAAAACCCATGCAGATTTTGAGGAAAGTTCTGTGAAGAGGAAACAAGATACCTGATGGTTCATGGTCACAGATCTCCCTTAAAAATCTGTTTCGATTTCCACCACAGTTTTCTAGTGTAGTCTTTCATCATCATGGGTATCATTCCACAGGCCACATTCCAAAGAAGAAAGCATTACGATGAAGCCTGGTCCTTGAGGAAGGCTGTAGTTGAACGGCACATGCAAGTCTGGCCCACCCATGAGGCTGGCTGAGGCCATCACCTCAGGGAGCAGATTGGTAGAGGAGGAGTGACCTCCTTCATCTGCCCACTTGCTTTCTCCTTCTCTTCTAACTCCCTTGATGGGAAAAGGAAGAGGGGGAAGAAGCAGAAGAAGAAAGAAGGAGGAGAGGAGAGTGGTGAGCTAGAGCATCCCAACATTCTAGCCCACCTCTCTCCTCTCTTCCACGTTTCCTCTTCTGCTCCATCTCCCTCTTCCTTTTCCAGTCCAAGAAATACATCCCTTATTCAGACTGCTTGGGACAGGACGTTGTCTGGATTTTGGATTTGTCTGGATCTCAGAATATTTGCATAAATATAACGAGATCTCTTGGGGGATGGGACCCAAGTCTAAACATGAAATTCATTTATATCTCATATACACTTTATACACATAGACCCAACGGTAATTTTATATAATATTTGTAATAATTTTATGCCCCAGCATGCCTTGTGCTATGCCAGCCAGGTGCTGGAAAACTTTTTTTTTAAAGTCATAGCCCCCCCCCCCCAAAAAAAAATGTCTGGATTTTGGAATAGTCTGATTTTGGATGTCCGGATAAGGGGTAGTCAACCTGTATGAGGAGGAGAGGCTGGCACATCACCAGGTAAAGGAGAGGCAGCATTTGGGATGCCACCTCAGGCACCAAGAGGTCTTGGGCTGGCCCTGAACATGTGCTCTGCATGCAGAAGGCCCCAGGTTCAATCCCCGGCATCTCCTCATTCTGCTTCAAATGTAGTTCTGGCCTTCACCTGGGGAGACAGCTGGCTAGTCAGAGGCGATGTAAATCACACAACGCATAGATACTCAGAGGTTCTGTCTTCTTTACGATTCACATGTGTTGAAGCGGAGGACTAGCTGAACAGAGACTCTGAGGGCTGAGCTCTGGTTCCAATTAAGCACCAGCGGGAGAGAAGGGAAAAGATAATGAAAAATAGGAGAGGGAGACTCTGAAGATAATGCGAGAAAGTGCCAAAGTGAAGAGTACGAAAAAGAATGAAAGAAGCTGATAAAGTGCCAACATATGTTAGTTCTGACCTCAGACACCCAACGTATCGAAGACGTTCCTTCCTTCTGCCCCGCTGTCATTGCCCAGACAGATGAAGAATGCTCCCTTAACACACCGTCTGTGCGCCAAAAATCAGAGAAATTTATGTTCAGCTCTGAACTCTTTCCCATTTAAACACACCAAGCCAAGTATCTTTCCGAGCTTAGTACTACACTTTCTGCACTGACAGATCTCCAGGGTTTCAGACAGGCGACACTGCCAGTCCTCTCTGGAGGCTGAACCTGGGACCTTCTGCATCAAAGCAGGTGCTCTACCACTGAAGTATAATTGCCCCTCCCCTAAAATCACCTAAAGTTTCCCCCTCAGCCAGTTGTGCAACAAAGAATTACGGTAAGTAGGATTTTAACCTGGGGCTCTCATACTCCTAGCGTGCTGGTTTTAAGCAAACAGAGCGGAAAGGGGAGGCACCGAAAAAGCCATCAAGTGGGATTTTAACATGTGCTAGCCTGTAATCTTCTTGATTGTAACTGCATCTTTGGGGATGAGACAGACTAAAGATCCTAAGTAAATAATGTCTAACCACCATCATTTTCTACAGTGTGTTTGTTCTGAAGCACTGTAGAAATCCTTTCCAGTCCTTAAGATGTTTGAACTGCGGATAAAACTGTGAAATGAGCAATTCATATGAACAGATGGTTGAGTGGTCTTTGTGGGTGTTCGGCCAGAATTGAACAGATACAGAATTTTTCCAAGGAAGGAAAATATGACGTCTGCCTGTCATGTAGCCTTTAAGGGAAGTGAAGCCCTGCCCGGGGGGGTGGGGGGGGGAGGATGGCATCTCCTGATGCATTCCCAATGTGACTCCAGAAGCTGAATAAGGGCTGATTCACACTACACGAAGCCAGGCGCGGATGCCCCTGCCTACGCGCTTGGAGTTGGGGAGTGTCTTCCCGCCTGTTGTCCCTCCTGCTGTCCCGCCTTCTTAAGAAAGCGCAGCTTACAGATTGGAAGTAGTTCTGATTGGCATGGCATGGCTCCTCTCCCTCTCATGCAATTGATGGCTGCAGTAGCTCCGCGAACCCGCCCCCTCAAAAGACGGCTTTCACCATCTTGTACAAGGGAGAGCGCAGCTGCTCCGCTTGCTTCCGAAATGCTGTCAAAGAGCTCTGTGCATCTCCGTGACGAGCCGGAATTCGTGTAATGTGAATCCGGCCTAAGTCCATCCAGATGACCCTATGGATGTGCCTTCTAAGGAGTCAGATCCATCTACATCAGTCTTCCCCTCACTGGTAGCACCTCTCCAGCCTCCATGGGTTGGTTTTTCACTGTCACAACACATTCAGGAATGCACTCAGTAGGATTTTCCTACCTAGTGTGGAGTGAGCCCAGACCAGCATTACCTGTTCATTTTTTGGCATCCAATGATACCGTGGAACGTATCCATGTCAGAGAAAAATCACATAAAAAGCTGCTCTGAGAGACTACACAATCCTACAACAAAGGAAGCCTCCTTGATCTATGGACCGGAACTGTCTGTGACTACATACAAGTGATGGATGAGGGTTGTGTCTTGGGCTACACACTATAGTAATCAACACAGCTACCTGCTGACCTCAGGCCAAATCGATTCCTCCCCTTGAGTCTCATTCCAACCTCCAGGCCCAGCCCTCCAGAACATGAGAACTGCCAAGCTGGGTCAAACCAATAGTCCATCTATATAATCTCGGTATGTTGTCTACTGACAATGCCCAACCAGATGGGAAGGTCACAGGCAGGGCACTGTGAGAATGTCCTTCCTGTTCCAATAATCCCCTACATCTGGTAACCAGAGGTAGACAATCTCTGAATATGGAGGCTGCATTTTTGCTGTCCTTCAATGGATATATCCAATATACTAAAAATGTCATGCAATATATTAGGCACCACTTAACCCTGGGGGGGTGGGGGGAGGAAGGTATCTGTGGGGACCTGGCCCTTCAGAGGTATTCTGGTTCACTTCACTGGATCATTTCACTGCATCATTAGCTTGCATACTTGCTCACTCGCTCTCCCCCCCTCTTCCTCCCCCCCCTCTTTTTTAAAACCCTGTTTCTAGCTTATATACATACGTTTTATGCTTGGATTGCATAATTTACCATATTTTTCTGCTCATGGAGGGGGGCAAAGAGTAGAGCAATGTACTGAAGTAGCCCCTCCATCTCTAACTCAATCCATTACTTAGTCCCCACTATGGGTCCACTTTCAAATGTGTCTTTCCAGAGATAAGGACTTGAAACTTGCTTGAAAAAAAAATGAAATCTGAGATTCTCGGGGCGCTGAATTCTGTAGCCGGTACCAAATTCTCAAGTAGAATCCACATAGCCCTGATGTTTGCTTTTAATATGAATCCCTTCTCATCTCTGCAAGCAAAGTATTATTATTTTTTCATCATCATCATCATCATCATCATCATCATCTATACCCCACTGTTCAGTTAAAAAGCAGGCAAAGTAGTTACAAAATCTAAAAGAATGCACAATAAAATTACAAGAGCAGTACTGACTACAGTGGACATTAGGCTGTTAGGTTATCAGAAAGCGTTGCTAATGTCAGTTTGCCTTATTCATTTACGCTGCCCTAGACATCTTGCCAACGGGTGGCACAGTGGGTTAAACCGTTAAACCATGAGCTGTCGATCGAAAGGTTGGCAGTTCAAATCCGCGACGGGGTGAGCTCTCGTTGCTTGGCCAGCTCCTGCCAACCTAGCAGCTCCAAAGCATATGAATGCGAGTAGATAAATAGCTACCACTTGCGGGAAGGTAAACTGTGCTCCGTGTTCCAGCTGCATGCTATGCGCTGCAGCAAGGAGAGTCATGCCGGCCACATGACCACGGAGGCGTCTTCGGACAACACTGGCTCTTCGGCTTTCAAATGGGGATGAGCACCAAGTCAGACACGACTGGACTTAATTGTCAGGGGTCACCTTTACCTTTACATCTTCACCTCCCTAACAGCCTTCTATTTAAGAGGCTGCTGATTCAGCTCGCACATGTTCTGAAGAGTCATTATCGGTAGGGGCTCTAAAAGGTGAAGTCCTTGATTAATAATACATTTCCGTATTAATACATGCCACTATATATGAACTGTGTTAATATATGAACTGTGTGAGATAATGAGAAACAGTTCACTGGCCAAGGCATTTGGGAATCTGGTTACTGTACCTACTCCACTTTTCCCCTTCTGTTCCCCTCCCCTGCTTTCATTATATTATCTTCTCCACTGGCAACATGTAGATTGTAAGGTCAATGGGGCAGGGACCTGACACATCATCATCATCTTGAAGGAAATCCCACCTTGGTCAGGAACTCAAGAGTTGCTTCACACATTATACTGCTAAAATGTGCCCACAATAGGTTGATGTGCATACTTTGAGACATTATGCAGACATCCAGGATTGGCTGCAGCTCCCTAACATGTGTACACTTTGTGGCACATGCACAGATGTGTCACCATGTAGGTTTGTCATCAGGTGTTATGAGAACCCATGGTTCTCAACCCCTTTCCAGCCGAGTACCACCTCTGGCGCCACTCTCCTGCTGTGTACCACCAGAAGCGACTGGTGATGACATCATCGCCAGTTACTTCAGTGCTTTCAGGGTTTTGGAGGCCAGAAAACACAGGTAGGAGGCTCTGGGTGGGTAGGAGGGCCCTTCTCAGCATTCCCAAGAGGTTCGGCCAAAGGCAGGAGCCTCTCAGGAGCAAAAACGCACTGCCAAAAGCCCCACATTGGACCAAGGTTCCTGTGGTCCGATGGTCTGAGTACCACCAGCAGTCGGCTGAAGTACCACTGGTGGTACTAGTATAACTGGTTGAGAACCCCTGGCCTACTGTATTCAAGAAACAAAACCCAGGATGAGGCAGGTCTATTCAGGAAAGAGCAGGCTCAATTCTCAATGTCTGGAGTTACCAGGAGCAGAAGAAACAAGTCTGGACCCTATTCCATTGATGTCCTTGAGTTTGTATCCTTTTCTCCCAAGAAGTGAGTGGCTGCCACTCACTTCTATAAAAAAGTAACCTTACCCTTGGAATTTTTTAGTTGCACAATGAGGACCAGAATGATGCAATAGTGAGTGTACTGGCCAGGAATTTTGGAAGTCTTGATGTCCTGACCCCTCCCTTTCCTTCTCTCAAGAGCTGCATTTGGGCACAGTGTGGTAGTGAGAACAAATCCGTCTTTTATCCCCAAGTGGTCCAGCCCCCAGTGATTGTGCAGGAGATACAACGTGCCTCTGAAAACAGAGATGCACTGCACCTGGCTAGGGCTCCTTACAATACACACACACACACACACACACACACACACACACACACACACACACACACACACACCACTATTATAATGATGAGCAATTTGCTAGTAAGAATACAGTCATAAAAATATGATTCACAAGGGTAAGGATTAATCAGGACTGCAGAGCAGATGCCCCACTAAAGTAAAGCGGAGTAGTCAAATTCATGAAGGTCCACTAATGGCTACCCAGAGATGATGGCTCTACAGAACCTTCAGGTTCAGAAGCAGTCTACCACTGAACACCAATTGCTGCTGGGAAGCAACAACAGGAGAGGGATATTGCCTCCATGGCCAGCTTATGAGCCTCCCAAAGATGCTTGGTTGACATCTGGACTAGATGGACCTCTGGCTTCATCCTCTAGAGTTTCTGATGTTGAAGTACCATATCCCCCCCCCCCCCCACACACACACACACACACCATCACATCACACATCCTTCTATTCTGAATGAAAGAGTCTGGCAGAACTCCCACCTTTTGCTTCTGCCCTCACAATCCAAAAGAAGATTCGAACTCCAACCTCCAGTGGGTCTCTTGCTACACTTTACATACACGGGTATAAGTCCACGTGTTTAAGAAGCATGAAAGGATAACTAATCTGGTGACACAGCATCACCTGTATATCGTGCCTTTCCTAAGTGCTCAAAGTGCCTCACATGCATTAACATTTCTGTAATAAATGTCACAACAATCCTGGATGGTAGTCTAGTATTTCTATCCCCATGCATTATATTAAAAAGTATTCCTTTTTAAAGTTACGTGCATGGTTACTGGTGGTTGCCATCTAAAAATGGCAATGGATTTTTGGTCGCTGTAGTGAACATGGCATTTCTTGGAAATTCAACCTACAAAGTACTGTTTCTTTCTTTTTTTCCTGCAGCAAATGTGAGGGAAGGTTACTCGGCATTCTCTGCACACACGACACGTGCAGGAAAACACAATAGCTCAGAATGACCCACCTGCCTTTTGAAACAGCTGGTGTCACCACTGAAAACTGGGGAATGCAAGAAGGCTGCACAGTGGCCGGGATTTCACAGGCCAGTCTGCAAAATCTCACAGCCAAAAACCCAGATGAAGAGCAATCAACTTAAGAATGGAGTTTGATCTCAGTTTTACAAGAATCGCAGTGTGGGAAACAGAGGTCAGAATTTATCCTTAAAACGAGAGGTGTTGAGGCTTCCGTCTACCTGGAAATCATGTTCCCTAATCCCAGAAAGTGGAATGAAGGTTAGCAGTGGTTACTTCAAGATGCCTCAAAAACATGGCAACATTCCTACACAGAAAGCACTTCCATGTGCTAATTGGTGCGCATGCTTTGGATCACGTGCAATTATCCGACACATATTTATCTGCGACAAATGGATACCCCCTTTCCCAAAGCCAGCGTACCATAAAAACTTGACAGAAACAAGCAAAATGGAATTTAATAATCACACCAAAGGCACCCACTTTTTCATACATGTGTGCCTTGCTGTACAGACACATGTTGTAGATAACTGTACCTGGGACACCAGGCTCAGGCTGCATGCTAAGTACCATCTGCAAGTAGCTATCCATTACCAATGCTTGCCACAGTCCTTAATGGTAAGAGAAAGGCACTCTCCATATGCTCAGAGACACTGCCTTCATTAGCACTTTATTCTTCCAGACCAGAGCTAAACCTGACATTGGGAAGATTCTGGAGACGAACGCAGGTGAGCACGGACTTGGATTAAGCCGTGATTTGCCCCTTAACGTTATGAGTAGATTTCACTCAAAAGGGCACCTTGTAAGTCCAAAATCCACCTCTGACATCTGTGCCTTGGAAGAGAGGCAGCAGGTGACTCTGACTTGAAGCCAAAATGAGATCAAGAACTTAGACGCTCCATTTGTTTTCCTTTCTTGCCAGCCTCGCCTGAGTCCTATCAACGCCTTCTGACACTTATAACCCCGGTTCACGTTCACAAAAAAAATGTAGTTACCTTTTCTGGATTCTCCTCTCCAAAAGACACAGCGGTAAATCCACCAGATTACGAGGGAGGGGGAGGGGTGGGGGGAGAGAAAAAAAAGAACTCCACTGAGCCCAGAGCTTGTAATGCAGCAGCCAGCCCGCTCTTCGATGCAGCTGGCGGACGCCTAGTCCAATCCAGTCGGAAAAGGGCCGGGAGACGGGGCGAAGAAGAATCAATTCTGCAAAGATCATGAGGCAGGAACGAGTCCCGCTCCACTCCGGCTTGTGACTGACGAGAGAGTCCTGCTCTGAAGTTGCACAGCCAGTTGCTGCGGGCTGATCTCATCCAGTATTTGCATAACTCCCTTTCCCCATCGCTGGTGGGGCGGGGACTCCGGCTGCCAGTGGCGGGCTGGTGAATGCAATGCAGTGCCATGCCCCCTTCCTCCCCCCACCTTCCTTGCTCGATCCGTCTCTCGCCTCTCCACGCCTGCCTTCCCTCCCTCGAGTCCCGCCTCTCTTCCCACCACCGGCCTTCAATCTGAAATTAACTCACGCCTTTTCGCTCAGCTGTTGGCAGACGGAGCTCTCTCCCCAGAGAGGCCCCCTCGCCTGGGTAGGTGACGCTGCCGCCTTGTGCGTGCAGTGAACTGCCTGCTGCGCCTGCGGTGTGGTTCGCACCCTAAGGGCAAGTTGGACTCCAGAGGTCGGGCAAAGATCCCCTCGCCTCCTCCTGGCTCTTTGTCTCGGCAAAAGGCAATATGCAAAAGGCACCGCTTTGTGTTTCGTTGCGAGATAAGGTCTGCCCTGCTCCACTCACGAACCTTTGTCAGAAGGAGGAGGCCTGCGTTTGCGAAGTTTACCTCCAAGTTACAGTACCCAAACCAGGAAGAAGGAAGCAAAAGATGTTGTTGTTGTTCAGTCGTTAAGTCGTGTCCGACCCTTCGTGATCCCATGAACCATATCCCGCCAGGCCTTCCTGTCCTCCACTATCTTCCTGAGTTCGCTCATTTTCATGTTTGTTGAAGCAAAAGATACCAACAACAAATTTATTATTATTATTATTATTACTATTACTGTTACTATTACTACTACTGATGTTCTTGCTACTACTACTACTACAACAACAACAACAACAATAATAATATATCCTATTATTACCCTGGACTGGGCAGTCACTATTCTCAACCTAGCCCACCTCACAAGTTTGTTGTGAAGATAAAATGGGAACGGAACTGTGTAAGTTGCCTGAATTCCTTGGAGGAAGGATGGGGTATAAAGTATATATACGATTACTTTATTGATGATAATAATTGGGGCAGTTCAGAATCACATGAAGCTTCCTGGGTGACCTTGGGCCAGTCACTATCTCTCAGCCCCACCTACCTCACAGGGTTGTTGTGAGGACAAAAGGAGGGGAGGAAATATGTACACCACTCTGAGCTCCTTGGAGGAAGGGTGGTATAAAAATGTGAAAAATAAACAAACAAACCATCATGCCAGATCACATAGGGAAAAGTGGGTACATGCACATCTTCCCCACCACCTGATGTATCATAGGGCAAAATGTCCAAACCACCCCACACCCCACAAACTGCGTGAATATTAGATCGCACAGGGTAGTTCGGATGTTCACTTCCACCCACCACATAATTATTTGACAACCGGATGGTGCAGGAGGGTAGATGTACTAAGTTGCCCACACACTCTTCATGTGATGGAGAGGACGGAGCTGATTGGACAATTGGCCAAATCAGCCCATTATTTACTTGCATTCATATTACTAAAATATGATTGCATGTTTAAATAAATAAATAGTTAAAAGAATGCGTATCTCCACCTCTCTATTCACAGAATGCCGAAGGTGACTAAGAACACAAATTTAAAACACATTTGAATCATTAAAGAATATATTAATCTCTATAAACAAAAGAACAAAAGCAAATAATAAAATCCACAGCTTCTAATAATACCTTCTACCTGCACAGGGGAAAGGGAATGCGGGGGAGAGTGACTTTTTCCCAGTGACGTCATACAAATACTGGAACGGAATCTGTTCACAGAAAGAAGCAGCGGCCAACAGAGTGTACCCATTGATTTTGCACGCAGTGAACTAACTTCCAGGCTGGGGGTGAATCATGCCATTATCAAACTCAGGATTTCCTGGCTTCAGGAATGACTGCGTTCCTGCTTCCACCTTTGGCTTTCCACGATGGCTCTCTGGGCTGGAAATGACCAAGCTAGTGAGAGTGAAGTGTGTATGTGTGTGGGGGGTGGGGGGGGGTGGGGGGAGGAACAGGAGCAGCATAACACTACCATCCTATGCCTGTCAACTCAGAAGTAAGTCCCACTATGTTCAGTGGGGCTTACTCCCAGGAAAGTATGTTTAGGATTGAAGCCTAACGAATACTAAAGCATTTTCCCCATAATATCAAAGGCATTCCCTTGAAGATGGATAAGCCTGAGGCTAGTCTGAGCGATTATATGGATGGTGCTTGACTTGTTGTATTTTATAGATCTGAGGAAAAAACAAAACGATTTTGCAAAACTTACTGAGACAGCCAATTTTTCTAGGAGCCAGCTTGGCTGGAGAGCTGATTGTTGCAGGGAGAGGAGGGACCCCATCTGAGTGTTCCATTCTCCCCCCCCCCCTTCCTCTCCATATGCTCCCAGCAGTTTTTCTTAGGGGGGGGGAGGTAGCCAGGTTCATCTATCACAGCAAACGCACATGCACATACATACCAAGTAAAGATGGCATAAAAGATTTATTGTGGCATAAAGTTTAACTTTCTTGCATCGAATGAAGTGAGGCTGTAGTCTACAAAAGCTTATGTCATAGTAAATCTGTTAGTCTTTAAAGTGTCACAGCAGGACTCCTTTTTTGTGTTTATTACCAATTCATATCTTCCAGAGCCAAGCCAGCACTAACCTTGAAAAAGTGTTAAGCCCCAGGAAGCCCTGGCTCAAATTAAGGAGGGAAATAAAGTCGAGGGCAGCCGGCCGCTGCATCCTGCACCAATGCAGATTCTGCATCCTTGCAGATGCAGCTTGCACCCACGTGGCCCGGGCTCACCTGGGGGGGGGAGGGGACAGCGACGTTTGCAGTCCTGTGCAATTTTTCAGTCAGTAGTGATGACCGCATTTTTGAAGATGTGTGGATGTGTGTAAATAACTTGGTTCCCCTGCTTTTATCTTCACAACAACTCGGTGAGGTAGGTTAGGCTGAGAGAGAGAGAGAGAGAGAGAGAGAGAGAGAGAGAGAGAGAGAGAGAGGGTCACTCACACAGTCAGCTTTGTGGCTGAGGTGGGGATTTTGGACTAGTCCTCCCCATTTTAAACTCCACACACAAACCGCTACACCACACTGGTTCTGTTCGAACGACGTGGTATGCATACATGGCATTTCACCCAACCCCATCCCCAAAGTTGCAAAAACACACACAAAAATGCCCATAATCCCACGAGTAGAACAGAATCAAATGTAATCCAACTCCCTGAAATTACACCAGCCTTTTCTGATTTAAGCCTGAGCCCCTGAATCCAGCTCAACTAGGTTGCTCTTACTATGAAAAGTTGCCCAGGCTTAAGCCCTGTTCAGATGTGATCTCCCATGTGTTCCTGCATGCATGGGGAAGAGGACAATGTGAGCCCCTGTTGCCAGACTTCTGAGGTCTTGACCCAACCACCCCATGATCAGTGTTTGCCTGTAGCAACAAATGCTGGACATGGAGAGAGATCCTCACCATAGTCGTCACCCTGGAACCATCATAAGGAGGATTTCTTCCTGTGTGATCGTTGCAGACAAATGCTGATTATGGTGGTGGGGCTTTGTGAGCACAAAGGCAGTAGAGGAGGGCTTAATGGCATGCTCACACTGTGCCCCCCCCCCAATACAGGAATGCACAGGGGGTAATTTCTGAACAGGGCTTTTGATTTTGGTGAATCTGTAGTGAGAGCCTGAGGGAGTTTCATAATGGGGGGAAGGGGGCCACCCAACATGCGCCTATTTGCAGGCTTGCTGTCTGAACCAGACAGCTAGATATCAGAGGGAAAGACGCTCTTTCTGTTTTAGAGAGTCACGTGGTTGTTTCATTTTTGCTTCCTTGCTGATTGCTCTTTTTATTATACCCTTTCCTGCTGACATTTTATTGCTGAATATATGAAGCAAGCAATCTTATACCATCCAACTCAATATTTTGTCTACAGTGAGCGAGCGGCAACGACTCTCCGTGGCTTCGGAGAGAGGGCCTTCCCACTTCTGGAAATGCCACGGATCGAACTGGAGACCTTCTGCATTCAAAGCAGGTGCTGTCTCGCTGCGCTACAGGCCCTCCTCTAAGAAACTGATTTTATTGCTCTTTTTATGTTGTTTCCTGCTTTTACATTGTTGCGCGAGATGCCTTGAGGGGCTCTAGCAGGCAGGCAGGGAGCCTACAGATAACATAAATAATGTTTATCCAAGCCAGAGTTCCACATGATCCCTTGGTGCACAGACATGAGACTGATGACGCTGCTGTATAGTGTGCTGTCGTATGAGCCATTTTCCGATTGCTGTCTGTGCACTGTAAGATGCACCCTTATGTGGTGGCAGCCAAAGGGTTATTAACCTTTCAGCTACGCCACTAGAATCTTCATTCAGAAACAATGAAGCCCCCTTACATACCTTGGGGAGGGGGGAGGTCAATTCCCACCTATACCATGGTGTTGTGCCATGATATAGCATAGTGACCAGATACTGATTGTACGGTGAATACATTGTGGGTTAACTGTTAGAGAGCACCAACTAAGCACTGAACTCACCTACTAGTATGGGATTGCTTTCCTCAGAGGGAGGCTGGAGGCATAGTTCCTCCTTATCCCACAACTAGCTCCCTATCAAGGAGTAGGAAACAGGGTGTGTTTTATAGCCGCAGGAGCTTTTGCTGACAAGAACCACAGGTTTCTTCTTACCTTCTTCATCTTTGTCAACTGCCCAAAGGAAGGAATAAACAGTATAGGCACTTCAGAGATTTGCACATTACTGTATATAAGTACCCCATCACCCCATTACTGTATATAAGTACGTTTGTTGTGTGCCCCATGGGGCAAAAAGCAGCTGGGGTGTGTGATATGAATCAGAAAAACACTGGAGGTGAAAACACTTAGCTGTCCTCCTCTCCTGCAGAATTGTGGGCCTTTGAATCAGGGGGCATTCATGGATGATTTTCATTAAAACAACAACAACAAATCCTGTGCATAGATCTCCCGCATCACATCTAGTTTGGCCCGTGTGTAGAGGATCTACATGGATGATTACAGGTTCGGAATGCATGACAGAATGGGGCAGGTGTGGCCTAGTGTAAAGAAGATTAAAGGCTGATCTCCACCGCACAAATTCCGGTGCATCCTGGGCGCGTGCGGAGAGTGCGGAGCTGTGTAGCTTCCATTTTATCTGATCGCATCGGAACGTGGGAGAGCCGCACTCTCCCGAGTTGCGTTGCAATTGGTCATGGACCATGCTCATGATTTGAGAGGGCGCGACGCAGAGATAATTGTTTGACCAATGAGATGAGAGGGGTTTTTCAGCCAATCGGAGCGCACTTGTGTTTCAGCCAATCACTGCTGAGATTTATTAGAAGGCAGGACAATCAGGAGGGACTATTTGCATTGAAGAAACTAGTGGAGCCCAGGGCAGCATTTCAGGCAGGGCGTCCTGTCCCTTATGCTCGCGTGCCTCCAGTCCCAACGCAAGCGCAACACGGGTAGGTGTAGATCAGCCTTAAGGAGAACATGGGCAGTGGTTTTCCAAAAATCAAAATGATTGCTGTAGACAAGAAGAAGGCAGGAACATGGAGGGGAAGGGTCTAGAAGCAATGTGCAAATTCTCAGTGCAAAAGAGAAGATTCAGGATGAACCTTCTGCTGTCGGTCATAATGCTAGTATAAGACGCACCTGATTATAAGATGCACCCTTAAAGTTTGGCGCTATTAAAAAAAATTAATTAAATCACTGGCATTAAATTGCAACAGCCTGATTATAAGACGCACCCCTAGTTTAAAAACTTAAATTAGGAGAAAAAAGTGAGTCTTATACTCAGACCAATACGGTATACACACTTAGAACACTGCATCTAGTTCTGGTAGCTGCATTGCAAAAGATATTGTAGAGCTGAAAAGGGCAACTAAAACAATCAAGTTTGAAGCCTCTTCCTTACAAGGAAAGATTAGCGCCTTTGTGCCCTTTTCGTTGAGACGGAAAAAGATGCCTAGGTGTGCCAAGAGAGGTTTAAGAAATTATGAACCACATGGAAAGAGTGGAGAGAGAGTAATTTCTATCCCTCATAATATGCAGTTGGGGGTCATCTAATGATTGGTTGTTGCTGGTTCAAGACAGATGCATACAAAGCAAAGCAAGGACGCCGTTTATTGCCACGAGATGTGGTGGCGGGACAAGTTTATAATTGGCTTTAACAAATGATGAGGCAAATTCATGGAGCACAGAGCTATCAATGGCTTTTAGGTTTGCTAGTTAAAAACAGAACCTCCATAGTCAGGGGCAGTATTATTATTTATTGAATTTCTATCCCGCCTTTCTCCCCCTAGGGTGACCTCTGAATGTATCTGAGTTCCAGATACTGGGGACCAAAAGTGCAGGACAGCTGTCCTCCCCCCCATCCCCTGCTTGTGAGCTCCTCAGTGGCACCTGACTAGCTACTTGTTGGCGACAACATGCTGCAGAACACAGAGCTTGATCTGATCCAGCAATGCAGCTATTGTGTCCTTAGGACACACTTCCTAACGCTAAGAAGGGTTGGACATTAGAACAAGGTGGAGTTCCGGAATCTCCCTGCAGCTGCAGGGTGGGAGGAGTGATCTGGATCTGTACCACGGTGCCAGGCAGAGGGTATTTTTCGCCACTGCACTATTTCCTCCTTTAAATTGCTCTGAAGCCACTATTAGCTATGGAAGGGAAAGGCGACAGGTAGGGGTCCCTGGCCTTTTAGAGCTTTTGGAGGTGGAGGTGATTTAAATAGGGGAAATGTCACAAAGGGAAAGGGTTAAAACCCTGTTCCCAGATCCAAAATTCCCCCCCACACACACACTGCTCTTAAACAAACAAAAGAATACATCAGGAGATCTGATGGATGAAGCATTTCCCACATCTAGTTCAATTTCAGCCCTAAGAAAACCATTGCATCTCTTGGATCCTGCTTCCAGACTAAGAGGAAGTTTTGCTCAGAGCTTGCACTCAGAAAGAAGCTTTTCCCAGATTCCTGCCACCTAAGGGCCAGGTGCAGCAGGGGCCCCAACAGGTAAAGCACCCACTCCAAACAGCTTACTTAACAGCAGCAGCAACAATTGAGTGGGGCAGGTCTAGACGTCTCCTGCGGGATTAACTTAAATGACTCACAGAGCAGCTGGGAGGGGAGAGGGAGACACGGAAGCTGGAATTTCAAGTGGGTTACGCAGCAGGGGGGGGGAAGAGGCTGGGAGGGAGACAGGGCTCCTTAGGCTCCCTGGAGCAGAATATAGCACATTTATTTCAGCACGGTGGGGAACGAAGACGATGCCTGAATCCTCGAGGAAGGAAGCAGGGAATGACTGGGTTAGAACTGGGAAGGAAACTAGAAGCCAGGTTTCCATACTGGCCAATTGTTGTTCCTATTTACCAGGGGCAGCCCCCCTATTTTTGGATACCCGCCGCCGTCTCTGGTAAATTACAGCTCCTGTTTTGGCCTCTGGGGGTTTTCTTGTCAAAATGTGGTGAGACTGAGTTGCTAGCATAGTCATTCTTCACAGCTCCCACTCCCCTCCCTCCCCAAGAGTCTCAAGTTAACTCTCTAACAGCGCAATCCTGCCTAAGATGCTGCGGCCAACCTAACTGGCCAGCTGCTGCATCCTATGCAGGACGCGGCCTGTGCCGGCGGGATCGGGGCTCACATTTAAACTATGTATTTTAATTTTTGTTGTAAGCCGCCTTGGGCATTTGCCTTCGGCATAGGATAAGGCGGGATATAAATTTTTAAATAAATAAATAAATAAATAAGAGAAAAGGGATGTTCCAGTGGCTCCAATGAGCCTCTTCGGATGCGCACCAGCTATTGAGCCGGCGCACAACCGGGGAGGCCGTGTAAGGCCGGCCTGGACCGGGAAGGGGGGGTTGGATATCCGCGCAGCGCTGTGCCGATATACCCGCCCCCTCCCAGGCCTGGGTGGTCAATGACCCCCTCCCCTGCCACCCCGGCCCTCCCTCCCCACACCCTCCCCCTGCTCGGCGCAGCACCTACCTGTGTCCGGCATCCAGGACAGAGTCAGGAAGCTGAGTAAGCAGCGCCAGCACTTACTCACTCGGTGCCATTAAAGTGCTTTACGGCACTTTCATGACACCGTAGGCCAGAGGAGCATTTGCTCCACCAGCCTATACTTGGGCAGGTCTCCTGCGCGTTGCCTTCACCCCACTGAATGGCTCCGAAGGCGAGGGGGCGGGGCCGCCTCGTGCCGGTGAGTAACGGAGGTCAGCGCAGTGTGGAACTTAGCGTTCCGCCCCACCTCCAGCGACACCACTGGGATCAGGCTGTAAGTAGGGAGAGAGATGTTCCTCCTCTCAACTGCGCATGCATGTAAAGACATGAACGGTAATGCACCTTGCAGTGCACAGCCTGTCATTTCTCACACTGCAGCTGCTGAAATGGTAGGATATTTTTTGAATTGCTGAAATGGTAGGATAATTACATTTTGCAAAGAAACCTGTAACCAAAACAAGCACCCTCTTGTCTTTTCAATTAGTTTTTACTGTTCCATTGATATCCCACCCTTCCTCCCAAGAACATACAGGGTTTCCTCCTTTCCCTCATTTTATTCCAACAACTACCATGTGGGGCAAAGATCACCCAGTGAGCTTCATGGCTGAGTGGTGATTTGAACGTGGGTTTATCTGGGTCTGATACTCTAACCATTACACCACACTGCCTTTCAACAGAGATGAATCTTTAATCCTCCAAACTAATGGAGAACAGTGATCTGTGGTATGACAATTTCGTGGCTATAAGCATGTCTGTATTTTCATCTGTGAAACGTTGGAGGGTATAGTATGGGATACCTGGGTTCTCTAGGAAGGGAATAGGATCTAATGAATTGGAGCCAAGCTGGGAGATCGAATCCTCTGGGAGGGAAATAGTTTCTTATACTTTGCCTTTGATGCACATACTTCAGTAAGGCCGTGTGGAATCTCGGAGACAGGAATCCTGGGTTCTCTGAGAGGGGGCAATGAATGGAACGCAGCAGACCTGCTGTGGGGCAAGGTGGGGCACAGCAGACACCTTGAGGCTTGAGCAATGGATTCTGGATGTTTTCAAGGGCAGTTGAGTGGGAGTCAGTTCTGATCCACGGGGCACACAGGAATTTATCTTGTGCAAGCCACACGTAAATGAGCAGGAACTAAGCACACGGTGGCTTGTACCTCATGCTCCTTAGTGAATGGAGGACTGCTTATTGAACTGGATCAAGCCAAAGGCCATCCTGATTCCCATTGTCAGGGTCGGTGCTATCATTAGGCCAACTGGGAAACCGCTTAGAGCGCAGACTTCAGAGGGGCGCAGTACTGACCTTTGAGGGGCCCAGTTTTATACAGATTACGGCAAGTTTTTTTTAACCTGTGTAAAACTGCAACTGACAATTTATATATTTTTTATTTTAACATAAATAGCACAACAGTGCTATGGAATATAATTAATTACAAAGTCTTATGAAAACAAATTGGGTGTGTGTGTGCAAGTAGTTAGCCTTGTCTAGGGCACAGCCTGGCATCGGCCCTGCCTGCCCACAGTGGCCAACCAGATGCAGCCAGGAAGCTCACAAGCAGGAAGTGAAGAGGTTCCCCATTTCCTCCCAGCCCACAGGTGTGCACATTTAACTCCTGTTGCATATATAACACCTGATGCAGAAAATTTGGTTTTTATTCATATCTGCCTTATTATGTTCACCAGAGGGAATCTCTGGTTTTGCAACTTCACATTTCCCCCTCTCTGGAAATTCACCCACACACGTTCAGCTGCCTCCAAAGGGTGGGGTGGGGGCTCCATTTGCTTAACTCAATTAAGTCTCCCAGGACTCAATGATCGGACCATCAAGGACCATCAAGAAGTCCTCTGCCTAGCTCAGCCCAATATTGTTCTCATTGTTCTTCTGTGAAATGTAAATCCAAAGTCTCTTGTAGAAACTGTATGAAACTGTAGAAACTATGCACATTCCAGTTACCATGTGATGTACTGTTTCTTTGTGTATAAAAGCTGTGCTCACTTGTAGCAAAGGGCCAGCATCCCCTTCTGGGGTGCTGTCCACTGCGCTGCGTAACAAATAAACCCATACTTTTCCCTTGTTACCAGTCTTCCTGGTCCTCCATTATTATCATCTGCTTAAAAATTCCGCTACACACCCTTGGGTAAAAATGCCTTCTTAAGTCAATGTGCCAGCCAGGCACCCACAGTCCACACAGGAAAATTCTGCTCCTTGGGCTAATCACTGCTAATTCAAATTCTTGTCCCAATCAGTACTGTACTTTTTCTAGGAAGACTTTTTGGTTGCACCTCCTGTTTTGGTGCATCTGGCACTGGGTAAACAATCCTACCGAGAAGTGCCCTGGAAGTCATATACCTACAGTAGATCCCATTGAATGAGAAGTACAGTAAGCAAGGCATCTTAATAATAGTCCTTAAAATAGTGGAGGTGGACACAGAAGTTTTCTTCAGACTTAAGGTACCTACAGTATTCAGAGCAAAACATGAAAAGAATGTTTGCATGGCTGGAGTGAAAGCTACCTGAGAGAGGCTCTAGGGCGGCGACTCACATATTGACATGATTACATTCAGATGGTGGAATGATCAAACAGACACACTTAGAAAAACATTGTCTTCACTTGCTTATGATTAGAAGAAGATGAAGGTGCAGCAGGATGTGTGCTTGGCGGCAGTCAAAACATTTTCCATGCTCTCTCACTATAAATATAACATGCTAAAAGTGCCAATGCTGATGGTAATCTGTTGAGCAGATGAGTTAACCTGCTTGAGAGAACAGATCTACTGGAAATCACTCAGTCGGTAGATCTGTCCAGCCTTGGATCAGAGCAGGCAGCATTATTATAGCCATCAAAGTGATGGCACTGAAAATGGGCTTCTGGGGTGAGTGATCCGGCTGCCTCAAAACCTTCAGAAGAAGCGTTGAATGCCATCACATTCTGCAAGGCTCTGTGACTCCTCCAGCAGCCGCCAAAAGCTTGGGAGCATTACAGGGATCACTCATCATGAGAAAGCCAGTTTTGCGGGCATCCTGCTGCGTCTCTGAAATGTGTCTTCCCAGCCCTGACCAGCCCTTCCGGGCTTTCCATTTTTAGTGCTACAGGTCTGACTCTGTGTACTGTATTGGGACTGGGGCACGAGGGGAACCCTCTCCCCCACCATAGTCCTGATTGGGAATGTCCCCCTCCCACGGCTGCTGCTTCTCCTGGGAAAAGGCTCCAAGGGGCATCATCTATGGTTTTAGAGAATGCTTTTTAGAGAAGAGAACCAGGAGGTGGAAATTGACAACAGAAGTACAAACTTGTGGGTTTTGTGGGAGGTGAGGAAAAGAGGAGATATGTGTTGTGGGTAAGGGCAGGAGAAATTAAGAACCAAAGGGACCAAGGTCTCAGTGAAAACTAGGGGATGGTTGTTTAATTTTGTAAAGAATTGGAGTCCAAATTCCAGTTCTAAAGAGGGCTGTCCCAGCACACTGCTATTTCCAGTTCCTTCCAGATGCACAATATGTATTTTTCACATTGATATCCCACCCTTCCTCCAAGGAACTCAGAGCAATGTACGTGACTCCTCCTGCTCCTTTATCCTCATAAGAACCCTGTGGGGTAGGCTAGGCAGAGACATACTGGCTGACCTTGGGCCAGTCACTTGCAGCGCAATCCTACCCAACTTATACCACCGGTGTAACCAGCAGGG
The DNA here is from genome assembly GCA_026170595.1 of Plestiodon gilberti rubricaudatus. Lineage (NCBI taxonomy): Eukaryota > Metazoa > Chordata > Lepidosauria > Squamata > Scincidae > Plestiodon > Plestiodon gilberti. The sequence goes on from JANXHW010000002.1 coordinate 251,194,611, forward strand.
AGGGCAGGGTGGGAGGCTTTGAAGGGGAGGGGAGATTCAAATCCCCTTTGAATCCCCCTTTGGAGGGGATTTGAATTCCCTTTCTGTTTTGGGGCCTCCCGTTCTCACTGCACGGCTGGTTACACCGGTGGTGTAAGTTGGATAGGATTGCATTGTGAATGTCATAGTTGAGTGGGGATTTGAACCCAGATCTTCCTGGCCCAACCCTCAGTATGGTTCAACACACATTGCACCAGAAGGGTGGGTGTTCAGAGAAGGCTCACATGCTTTGCGTTATTATAAGATCCCAAGTTCAATCTCCAGTGAAAGGATCTCAGGTAGCTGGGAAGGAGTTTCTGTCTGCTGGCTTGGTGTGTGGAGTACACAATCTTCATTTTAGATTGTGAGCCCTTTTGGGACAGGGAGCCATTTAATCATTTGATTTTGTCTGTAAACCGCTTTGTGAACTTTTTGTTGAAAAGCGGTATATAAATACTGTTATTGAATTAATAACAATAATAACAACTCTGGACTAAAAGCAGCCGAATGGTCTGACACAGCACAGGGAACAGCAACACGTTTTTGTGGGCGTTTACAGAGTTATTAGGTACGAGATTCCCACGATGTCTCAATGTGACTTCTCTTCAGCAAAGTTTGATGAGCTGATTCAGTGTAAGGCCACTTCATTATACTGTATTAATGAGAGAGAGTGAGAGAGAGAGAGAGAGAGAGAGAGAGAGAGAGAGAGAGAGAGAGAGAGAGAGAGAGTACAGAAGCTAAAGGGGAAACCCCCCAAATGGATATGACTGAGGAAAATATGACAAAATGATAGGAGAAGGTGGAAAGGAAATGCATCAACCTGCCTAGCCCAAAACATTCGGTAAGGCAGGTTGATGCATCTCCTTCCCTGGCTCTCACATTATTTGCATTTCCTTTCTTCTTCCCCCTCTGAGATCATTCTCCATGATTTGTCCTAAGAAGAAGGGTTTCCTAGTGGTTGGGGAGTACCATCCAGCCTGCTCAGGTGCCAGGTTCCTGGGATCCCTGAGACAAAGTCCTACACTGCCCCCCATGGTAACCCCCCCTCCTGATGGGCACTGTCACCGGTCCTGAGCATTCAGGGATCAGCCCAGCCATCTGGGAGGTGCATAGAGAGCCAGGATGGTGTGTAGTGGTTCGGGAGTTGGACTTAGACCTGGAAGATCCAAGTTCAAATCCCTGCTCAGCCATGAAGCTTCCTGGGTGACCTTCGGCCAGTCACTGTTTCTCAGCCTAAACTACCTCACAGGGCTGTTGTAAGGCCAAAAGGAGGGAAGGAGCTATGCACACCACCCTGAGCTCCTTGGAGGAAGGGCAGTATAGACATGTGAAAAATGAATGAATGAATAGACCCTCAACCTATGCCCCCCTGGAGCTGTTGGCATAGCAATCACCACATACTCTTGTTTGCCATCAGGCCCAGTCAGAGGCAGAATAAACACATTTTACCGTTTCAATTTACATTTTCAGGAGCTGTATTTTAAGATGGAATCTGCCTGTTGCCTGTATTTTAAGATGGAATCTGATGGTTGCTTTTCAATGACAATTACGGATCTTTGCGCTGTTCCAACACTAACTTTTAACTTCATTCTTGTTTTAGTACTTTGATAGCAAGGGTGAGATAAAATGCTTGGACTAAAAGGCAAAATATAGAAAGAAGTACTAAAACATGGCGGTTGCTTAAACACGGGAAGAGTGGGTCTATAGCACCAACCACACAGTAAGTGTTCCCATGTAGCTGCGCACTTCCCCAGATGGCCGTGGTTGCACAGTAGTGAGGGCAAATCACTCTGCATTTGCTCAGAGGCAACATTTTCCTGATCACGTATTCCAGGGCTGAATGCCAATTCCAAAAACAGATAGTGCTCAGCCTTGAGGAGACCGCACTCAAATCTGGCTCTGATCCCTTCACATCTTGTTCTCTAAACCCATCAGGCCCTAAATCCATCCCAGAAAGTGCAGGAGTCCAGGCACTCACCTTAACCCACCAGCATCTGCGTTGTCTCAAAAGAACAAACAGACTCAAGTCCCCTTTTTCCTCTACTCCCTCTAGAGAAAAGACTGGATTTTGATTCCACACCACACAGCCGAGACAGGGTTAATCAACAGACACCCAGGGATCCTGCTTCAGAATAATCAGGTGGTCTGAGAACAGAGGAGCAGGGAGGGGGGGGGGAGGAGGTTGACCTGTCTAGAGGGATTAGTCTGCCAGCAAGAACACTATGAAGGCTGGGGGCGGGGGGGGGGGGGTAAGGGGAGGCAGCTTGTGGGCTTCAGATGTGATGCTGAGCTGCGTCCCCTTTGTGCTGAGATTTCAATGAGTTCAATCAAGCAACTATGCTCCACTGCCTCTGACCGACAATCAGCCCCCAGTAGGAGTCTCTGGAAGGAGGATGGAGAGGCATTGATTTGTGGAAAGGTGGGGTGATTTGTGGGGGTGGCAGCAGGACTGGACTTCGAGAGTAAGAGAAAGGGCGGTCCTGTGGAAGGGCTAAGGATGCATCTGATCTGCACCACAGACTCAGACTGGTTGAATAATAGTTCCCTTTCCCCAGAGAAATCTGGACATGGTAGCTCTGTGAGGGGGGGGGGGCTGGGATAGTTAGTGGAGAATTCTCAGCATCCTCACCAAACTACAAAGTCCATAGATTCTCTTTTAGGGGAAGTCACGAAGGCTAAACTGGTATAAAGGTGATGAAGGTTTGTAACGACGGTATTATGATCAGGAAGGTCGATAAAGGAAATGGGTTTCCAACAAATCATTGATCAAGCTATTAAACAAGAGAACAGTATCCACGTTCTCAACTTTTTTGGAACTATGCCCAGCTTCTTAAACAGAAAATGGAAATGCAAACAGAAGGAGTGATCTTCTCAGGCCCATGGTCTGTTCAAGTCTCTGGGGCTAACCAATCCAGAGTTGCTGAATTAAATTATCAGGTGGGACAGCCTAGGCTAGCCTGCCATCATGTGGGGTGCCCCCAATTCTGTACACCCACTGCTCACATGGGCATTCCAATTCCAGCCCCTAGCAGCTGAATCCTATCTAAGCCCCCCTCCCTGCCAATGCATGCACATCAAGGAGGCGTGTACTGCATCCTATGGTGGGGACGGCAGTTGCAGAAGACTTCCACTTTCCCTATGGGTCTCCATGGTTCTGTGCCAGCTATTTTGCTGAGGGAGGGGGAAAGAAAGGGAGACAGAAGGGGGATAGGATATGTGAGTGCCACTGATCCCGCCCCCTCTTGCCCCATTCTGCCTCCCTCCCACCCCCTCCCCGCCCAGATATGCCCCCATTCCTCCCAGTGGCGTCGCCAGGCGCCCCCCCATCTGGGGCAGAAAACGCAACGCCCCCCAATAAAACGGTCAAAAATTGAAACCTATTTTTGACAGTTTTATTGCCTTTTTTCTTTTTTTATTTTCGCCGATTTTAAGTAAAAAAAAGCGAGTATTTTAAAAAGTATGTATGCTTTGCCGGCACTAACTTGAATAGGACGTTCCCTCTACGATGTTCTTCCTGCTCCTGGGCGGAACTCCTCCGTGCGCCCGGCCGCGGGACTCTGTACCGCGCCTGCGCAGACCCACGGCATCTCCAGGGACGCTCTAGGGAGTTTGCGAATGCCCAGAACGACCCTGAAGACTCCGTGGGTCTGCACATGCGCAAACTACGGAAAGTGTTGCTGGGGGCGGTACAGAGTCCCGCTCACGGGCGCAGGGAGAAGCTCCCGGGAGCAGGAAGATCGTCGAGGGAACGTCCTATTCAAGTTAGTGCCGGCAAAGCATACATACTTTTAAAAATACCCACTTTTTTTTACTTAAAATCGGCGAAAAATCGCCGAAAAAAGAAAAAAAAGGAAAAAAACCACAGAACTTGGGGAGGCTCCCGCCCCCCTGAGCCTCTCCGCCCTACGCCCTGGGGCCCACCGCCCCACCGCCCCATATCAGACGACACCTCTGATTCCTCCCACTCCCTTCCCCATCCCTCCCACTGCCCGCCTCCGCTCCCACCTTACCTGGCACCAGTGAACAGTGTTTTTGCCACCGGCACGTGTGCGCAGTCACCAGCAACTGCGTTGGTGGCCTCATTGCACTCGATAGCAGCATCGGTGAGCTTGTAACGGAGTCTTGCAGAACTACTTGCCTCCGCTCCAGTCTAGTTACACCACTGACTCAAGGTGATGAAGATGGGGCTGCCAGACAGCCTCCTGCCCAAGTACTGAGCAGGCCTAGATCAGCTTAGCTAGTTCTGCAAGCCTGCTGCATTACGTGCTGTGAGAATATCCATCTCTGGGGAGCAATCGCAGGGGAGGGCTGTTACCTTCCTGCTTTGCCTGTGGGCTCCTAGAGGGCATCCAGTTGGCCAGATTGCTGGAAACTATAGGATTGTGGTTTGATTCAGCAGGGCTCTACTTTTTTAAGACACAAGAGCCCTGTATACCTTTGCATCTGATCGTCCTACCCTCTGATCTCTACCGACTAAACTAGATGTGACTTTAAACATGCTATTAGCCTCTTCTTTTTTGTTGCAGGGGTTTCCAGTCTATACTGGGACTATGGCACAATGGGGTGGTGGTGATTTAACCCTCTAACATAGCCCTGATCTGTATTGGCGCCGCCCGTGCACAAATAGATCCCAGGGCAAACTGCAGCAGGTGGGGTGGGGAGGGAGGATCCAGATTGGTGCCACTGTGGCTTCAGCCCCTGCCCCCCCCCATTTAGCAACAAAACAAAGGGCCTAATGATGTTTTTAAGAGGTGACAAAATTTATTTCAAATCCAGGCACCATTATAGGTAGTGTCCCCACCTTTTCCCGGCAGGCTTCCTACACCTTTAACTGGCATACAGATACAGCATGAGCTACAACTTAGGTCCCTGTCCTGGTAAGAAACAAAGGCTCCAGACTCCAGTTCTCATAACTGACAAGTTGAAAGAGAATATTTGGAAAGGATTAAATGCGAAGCCTTTCCCCGATACAAGGTATATGTACAGGGCTAGGCAGGTTGTGGTTATTTGGAAAGGAAAATCACTCTGCAGACACTCTAAAATTTATTGTTAATCTGCTTCATGCATTTGGCATCTGCCCTTGTTGCCAACTGTTAACTGAGAATGGGTGACGTCAGGAGGGCACCGGGGGAATAGATGTGCCAATCACAACGACTCAGAGTTTTTGTTGAAAAGGTTTCAAGCTGGCATGCAGTTCATCGTTACAGTTTGCTGAGCTGTTCCCCTTTTAGGTGATTTTGATTAATGATGCTGCAGCTTCCAGCAAGCCAATTGGAACCAGCAGCTCTTACCTCTGGCGTCTGGAATCGTGAAGGAAGAGGGAGCTGTAGTCAGTCTGAAGATAAGAGCAGGGTGGGCAAATGCAGGTGTCTCACTGCAAGGGAGCTAAAACTCCATTGATGACACAGAATTCCTAAACCGTTGCATTCTTCTATCCAGGCCAAGAGGCCATAGTTCTCAGCTCTGTTTGAAAACAAAAGAAGGGGAGGGAGGGAATCTAGTTGCGTTTTTGAACATGAAAAAAGCCACATGCAAATGCCCAGGTGCCTAATTACTCTCTGAACAACTGACAGCTTTCTCTGAGTAACCACGATGACGCTTGAATTCTGAGAACCACAGTTTCAAACAAGTGTCTGGTCCTTGTTAAGGAGAAAGTCATTATGATGGTTGAGCGATGTTGGTTCCAAGCAAGATTTCCCAAATGCAAGTGCTGCAGTGCATTTAGCCTCAGATATGTCCCAAGCTCAGGACCTGAAATGCAGAAGACAAAGCTGCACCTGGTATATTCCAATTGGTGGAATTGTAGGTAGGGAGAGGAGAGGTAATTTATTTGTCAATCCTTCACCACTGTCAATTCCCTCCACCCATTTTGTCTCTTTAAAATAAATTGTAAGCCTTTTGGGGCAGTTTAGCAACAATAGGAGTTATCAGGGTATGCTGCTTGGTTTTAAACCAACTGTTTAAAGTAGATAAATAGGTACCGCTTGCGGGAAGGTAAACAGTGCTCCGTGTTCCAGCTGCATGCTACGCGCTGCGGCAGGGAGAGTCATGCCGGCCACATGACCACGGAGGTGTCCTCGGACAACGCTGGCTCTTCGGCTTTGAAATGGAGATGAGCACCACACCCTAGAGTCGGACACGACTGGACTTAATTGTCAGGGGATACCTTTACCTTTTTATGTATTGTTTAAACTTATTTTCTGTATTGTTTAAACTTATTTTCTGTATTATTTTAAACTATGTATTTTAATTTTTGTTGTAAACCGCCTTGGGCTCAAAAGCAGCCAACATGGCTAGTAACCACTTGGAAGAGATGTTGGCAGGTGCAGCTCCTTTTCGACATGCAGCAGGGGTAAGTAAACTGGCACCTGCTGAAATGCTCTCTCCTCCTGAACCAATCTGAAGAGCATGGGAGGAGGAGCCCTGCCCTCCTTTGCACCTGGTGATCCTGTGGCCTTGATTGTGTTCCCTGAGGCTCTCCTTGCTCCAGGATCAGAGCGGGCCGGGCAGGAAGGACGCCTCCTACAGAACAGAAAGTCCCAGCATGCAGAGAGTTAACTTGTGTGGCAGTGATCCTGTTTGCGTTAGGCCTGTTCCAGACACTCCCTGGCTGGAGCTCCTTTGCCAGCAAAGCCAAGGAAGACGAGGGCACAGTGCTGAGCTGCTCTGCTTGGCACGCTCCCCTGCTGTTTGGCATGTACTGAATTGCGGCAGATGGGGAGAGGGAGGGGGGACCCTGCAGAGGGCACTGCCAAGAGGTGGCTCTGCAATAAATCTCCAGTAGTGACGACGAGGAGGAAGGAGGACGACAATGGGCACATTGTTGGGGTCGGTTTGGCTTGGGCGCCTGTGACTAATTCAAGGTTTGGGAAGGCAGAGCAGGAGGACAAGAGAGCAACAGCACACAGAAAAGCCGCTTCAGGGGTGCACAGAGCCCAGGGCAGGAGGAGGAAGCGGGATTCAGTCTGAAAAGGATGGGGCATTTGGGGTCTGAGAGCAGAAAAGGGGGTGATGATATGACTGAGCATACAAAGCTGCCCCACACAGAGTCAGACCTTCGTGCCCAATGTTGCCTACAATGACTTCAAAGTCTCAGATAGGAATTTTCTCCAGTCCACTGGGAGCTCTTTGGAGTGGAGTTGCCAACTTTAGAACTTGGGGGCTCGTGGGTCTGGAAGTGCAGCAAAGCATGTGGGTTAAATGTGGATGTTTTTTCCTGTCTCGGAGGAAAAAACTCTCCTTTTCTGAGGAGATGGAGAGCATCACACATGCAGCCCAGGTGGCCCATTGTGGTTTATATACAGGTTGACTGCATGTCACGGCAGAGAGCTCCCAAATCTAAGGTGCCATGTAGCACTGGTTGGAAGTGAGCATGTGCAAGAAAGAAAAAAAGTTACCTGCATATCTGTCTCCTTGTGACAGCCATTTTAATTGCCAGTCATTCCATCAGTTCCTGGATGCAGTCACAAATAAAATGGCATTCAAATGGGGCCTCTTCACACCTGGTTTGTTGTTCAGTCGTTAAGTCGTGTCCGACCCTTCGTGATCCCATAAACCATGTCCCGCCAGGCCTTCCTGTCCTCCACTATCTTCCAGAGTTCGCTCATTTTCATGTTCGTTGCATCGGTGATGCTGTCTAACCATCTCATCCTTTGCCTTCCCCTTCTCCTTTTGCCTTCAATCTTTCCCAGCATCAAAGTCTTCTCCAGAGAGTCCTCTCTTCGCATTAGGTGGCCAAAATGCCACCTTATTAGGTGGCCAAATTAGGTGGCCAAATTAAACACACCTGGTTTAATCCATTCCAAAGATGGAAGCTGACCCTAATGTCCATCACAAACAACATCTGAAAGCCTAGGGAAAGCACGAATCTCTGCCACTGCTACTTTTCCTTGCACCAGAAGAAGGTTCTAGGTCCACGGTTGCTAAAGAAAAGAGGCCATTGGACATTGGTCCTTCGGTATGTCACATGCACCACCGGACCACCCCACGCACAGGAAGAACCGATGCTGAGGGGTTGATTCTCTGCAACTCCTGCTTCCTTTGGTTTCAGAAGCCCAACCCAAGTCCATTGCAGCCAAGTCAAGGTTTCAGAAGCCCAACACAAGTCCATTGCAACACCATGGTCTAAAAGGCTTTCTTCATGGCATCCACAGATAGCCATGTTACTCCTAATCACCTCATTCACCCAGAGGTAAGGGCTCTTGGATGCCTGGAATGCCTGGAATTTTGGATCCAAGAAAGCCGGCTTTGTGATAATATTGAATACTAGAAGAAGGTTACACTCAAATGGACTTTTGTGGGACACTGGAAACAGTCAAGGACAACTTGAATTGGAAAAGGTGCAGAAAAGAGCGACCAGAATGATTCGTGGGCTGGAGCACCTCCCTTATGAGGAAAGGCTACAGCGTCTGGGGCTTTTCAGCCTAGAAAAAAGGCGCCTGAGGGGGGACATGATTGAGACTTATAAAATTATGCATGGGATGGAGAGAGTGGATAGAGGGAAATTCTTCTCCCTCTCGCACAACACCAGAACCAGGGGACATGCACTAAAATTGAGTGGAGGGAGAGTTAGAACAGACAAAAGAAAATATTTCTTTACCCAGCATGTAATTCATCTGTGGAACTCCTTGCCACAGGATGTGGTGATGGCACCTGGCCTAGATGCCTTTAAAAGGGGTTTGGACAGATTCATGGAGGAAAAGACCATCATAGGTTACAAGCCATAAGCAACCTCTTGGTTTTTAGAAGTGGGTTTTCTCTGTGCCAGGTGCAAGGGAGTGACAACGGGAAACAGGTTATCTTGTTGTCTTGTGCTCCCTGAGGCATCAGGGACACAGGAAGCTGGACTAGATGGGCTTTTGGCCTGATCCAGCAGGGCTCTTCTTATGTTCTTATGTTATGTTCTTAACTTGAAAAAGGATCACTCACACACACACACACACACACACACACACACACACACACACACACACACACACACACACACACACAGACACACCCCTCCACACAGCAGCAGCAGAAGCCGTGCCTCAGAGCCCATTAGTCTTCCACTGGCGTCTCTGCCCATCTCTCTAAGTGCATAAATGTGACAACGCGTGACCCAGCCCCTCCCAAGCTGTCTAGGCTGCCAGCCGGAGAGGTTTTCTGGCTGAAGAAGGAGACTCTGATTTCCCAGGGAGATTATCTCCCAGAGAGGGGGAAACACTGACAAAACAACTGCCACCATCCTCCAAAGTTCTGCTGAAGTGTTGTTGTCGTCCCATCTCCCCCCCCCCCCAAACACAACCTGCTTTCTTTTACTCCAGCCAGTACCTCTTGTACAAGTTTTGGTGGGGAGTAGCTCCTGGGTGCCTCAAGAGCCATCACAGGTTACAAGCCATAAGCAACCTCCTGGTTTTAGAAGTGGGTTTTCTCTGTGCCAGGTGCAAGGGAGTGGCGACTGGACACAGGTATCTTGTTGTCTTGTGTGCTCCCTGAGGCATCTGGTGGGGCCACTGTGTGACACAGGAAGCTGGACTAGATGGGCTTTTGGCCTGATCCAGCAGGGCTCTTCTTATGTTTAAGAGAAAGTACGGATTATCTGCTACGATTCCGGGGGGGGGGGGGGTCATCATGTGGCTAAATATAGCTGCAAGGAGAGGGGGGGCAGTCAGACAAGTGAGGAATGAGAAGGGCAACAGATGGATTACAGGACAAGGTCTGAGAGGGCTCCTGCACCCAACCCATCTATATGCCACACTCAAAACAAAGCTTGACATTCTGCACCAGGACAAATCAAATTCGGCCTCAAAAAAGCTGGATTCAATTTCTGCAAGCTGTATACATTTTGGGAGTTGCCATGTTCAGCACGTACTTTGAATGCAAAAGAGCCCAGATGCAATCCCTGGCTTTGGAGACTCAGGGCACAGAACATTTCCTATCCGAAACCCTGGACAGCCTCTACCAGTCAGTGTCTGAGAACAATGGACCAATGGTCTCATTCAGTACAAGGCAGCCTCTGATGTTCCTAATCATGCAAATAAAATGCAAAGTGCATTTCATCTCCTTTTGGAATAATTTATACTGCTATTTTTAGAGTATTTTGCATAATTTATTCTGGTTTGCTAATCAAGATAAGGGGCAGGGCACAGAAGCCCCATTCCTGTGGAAATCTTGTTCAACCACCCCTTTGGCTTGTGAGATTTCAGCAGGCATTGCTATCAGTCCTGCCAAATCTTAGAAGCCTCTGCATGGCAACAATCACACACTATCCAATGCAAGGCTAGCTTTAGCCCGATTCGACTGAATTGGGCCCTGTGCCGGGTGTGTGTGTGCGCGCGTGCTGGTGGAGGGCGGGTTGCATGCAGCTGCAGCCAGCATGTCGCATGGAGGCAGGTCTCCATGCAGAGGCTGGCACAGCGAGCGGAGCTCTACTTGGGACCTCCCGTATGCTCCTGTGTCCGACTGGCTCAAAAATCGGGTCTCTAGGAAGCAGTTGGCGGTGACATGACGACATCATTGCATCATCACCACCTACTTCCAGGGTGCCATCAGCCCCACTGCAGCTCGTCCTGGTGAGTGGGGGGACGCAGCAGGGGGGCTGCAAACGGATGCCTTGCATCGGGCCCCGCAGCTCCTAAGGCCGGCCCTGATCCAATGTTTATTATTGAGTATCAAATAGTGCAATCAGATATCATTGGGGATCAAACATAGATATCCATTATCAGGCCAACACCTAGATAACGTTTACCGTCAACACTTGCAAGTGGGAAATTGAGGATGTATTTTTGGGAACAAATGCATTTCATTCTGTTAGGCTACAATTCTGCAGCCAGTCCCGTTAACTTAAGATCTATGGAAATGAAACATACTCAGTAAGACTGCAGCAGCCTCATATTTTATGCACCTTTACTTGAGCACCATTCCCCTAGGAACAGTACTTAGGATATGAGCCTCATAGAGCCTTTATGAGCCTCATAAAGCACTTTCGCGGCACCGAGAGAGTAAGTGGTGGCAGCGCAGGTATCAGGTGATGGCTGAGTGAGTGGCGCCAGCCTCCGTGCTGTTGGACACACAGGTAAGTACTGCAGTGGGAGGGCATGGGGAAGGCGGACTGGGGTGAAGGGGGAGGGAGCCATTGGGGCCGATATCCTAACCCTCTTCCCAGGCCTGGCCAGCTTTACGCAGCCTCCCTGGTTGCACACCAGCTAAATAGCTGGCGTGCATCTGAGGAGGCCCATTGGGGCCGCCAGGGCTTACACCAGGGGAAGGGGATGAACATCCCCTTCCCCTGGTGCGGAGCTTTGCTGGTGTGGGCTGCATCCTGCTCAGGATGCAGCAGCTGGTCATTTAGGCCGGCCGGTGCATCTTGTGCAGGATTGGGCTGCCCGTTGCTGAAATACTTCAACCTGTTTTGTGTTTCTTTTCCATTCCTGTTTTTATTCCATTTCAGCTGATCCTCGGGTTTCTTGCTTGCTCAGGGTTTCTGCTTGGGTACAGCTGAATGTTTGAGCTACTGCATGTCTCAACAACATACCCCAATGAATCATATGCATTCATCTTTTTAACAAACACAGACAGTCAGAGACATGTAATGCTCCTCAACAGACAAACACAAAATGGTGTGGTTTTTACTGCTCAATCCACCTGGCAATTTTCTTTTTTATGATTTTGGAAGGTGGAGAGTGGAGAAAAAAAATGAGTTAGGTGTATGGTTACCTGTTCCTGAACTAAATTCAAGATGTGAGTTTTGACTTTTAAAGCCATAAACAGTCTGGGGTATCTTAAGGAATACCTTCTTCCTCATGAAACTACACACATGGAAGTGGAGTGACACTGTTTCAGATGTCAATATTATCTGAAGCAACGTTGTACGCCATCAAAAAGAAAATTATTACGTATTGATCAAGTGCCTAACATTTTCCAGCACAGGCCCTGCCCTCAGGCTTACAATCTAGCAGGCACGATATAACAGGAAAAAAGGATGGAGACAGGAGAGAAAAACAAGCAAAATTTTGAAGTTACATAATTGTTGTTATGATGACCAGGTGAAATGGCCACTGAGGACACGGTTTGGGGAGAGGAAGTAACAAAGCACCGTTCTGCAGCCAAGATGATGAAATGACCTTTCTATCTCGCCTCTTGCTCTGATACAACGAGGAAGACTGAACACCTATTGAGAGAGCCAGTAGAAGCCGCCATTTTGGAACCCACTTTGCCTCACGACGACACATCCCAGGGCATAGAGGTAATTAAAATGGCTACTACAAAGAGGCAGCCCTCTAGTGGAGCTCCTCACAGGAGCTCCCGTTACAGGATAAACAGCACAATCCTAGGCATGTCTACTCAGAAGTAAGTCCCATTGTGCTTAATGAGACTTACTCTCAGGAAAGTGTTTATAGGATTATAGCCAAAGTCTATTCCTAAATGAACAAATAAAATTAAGTTGAACCAACAGCAGTGAATGGGGCTTCTGAAAACAGACTCTGATTCCTTCCACCATGGCACATTCATTTCACAACAAATGGAACCAAGAATGAATGGGGGCCCATTCATATCTGGTGAGGTTTATTCTGAAAATGAAAGCACATGACTAGAAGAAAGGATGTTGGGGATACAACACTGCAGGTGTCATGCAAAGGCGGTGGGGGGACGACACCACTAGGAGTGACCTCCCTCTTCCCTGAAACAGAAGCAACCCAAGATTTTCTCATTATTTTCCCCTTTCAGAGATATCGTCACATGCATTTGTCTTCTGCTCTCCTCTTATCCCACTGGGATGTGAAGTCATCATTATCAGGGGCTTATTCATTCATTATTCACCCCTGGGGGTTGTGAAACTGCCGGCCCATCTGGTATGCTGGAGCGTGGCGCGGTGTCGGGGAGAGGAGCGGCTACTAAATAATGCAGCGATTGCTCAGATGCCCCTGTGCCCAATCAATATGCAGAGAAGGGGCTGGGAGACAGAAATACGTCTCTTTCAAAAGGGAGATTCTCATCCTGACACTCCTCCTCCCAACCTTATCAGGCTCCACCGTCTCTGCACAGCATCTAAGAATCTTGGTTCCTCCACTTCCTCAGAGGGAACACAGGAGTCAGAGCTGCCAGAGCTGTACAGCAAAGAAAATTTTGCCTGATGTCGCTTTTCTAAGCACTCTGTCATACTGCTGGAGGAAAACTGTCCCTCACTGAATTCTCTCTTCTGTGCAACTTCATGCAATGTTATCATGAACATTTGTTTCACATTTTTATACTGCCCTTCCTCCAAGGAGCTCAGGATGGTGTATATGGTTCCTTCCCTCATCTTGTCCTCACAACAGCCCTGTGCGGTAGGTGAGGCTGAGAGATAGTGACTAGCCCATGGTCGCCCAGGAAGCTTTGTGGCTGAGCGGGGATTTGAACCTGGATCTTTCAGGTCTAAAACCAACACCAGAACCACAACACCATCTACAACCACTACACCATCTGAAGCCACCTTATACCAAATCAGACCACCTGTACCTCTAGCCTGGTATTATTCACTCCAATTGGCTGTGGCTCCCTGGAGCCGCAGGTGAAGATCTTTCACTGACCCTGCTATCTGATCTGTTCTTTTTTTGAAACTAGAAATGCCAGGGATCAAATCTGAAATTAGGGCTGGCCAAAGAACCTCCTGACACCTGAGGCAGTGTGTCTAATGTTGCCCCCCCTTTACCTGATGATGTGCCAGCTTCTGCTCCTTCAGAGGTCAGGACTCTAGTCACCACTGACCTTTCTTCCACATTTTCTCTTCCGCTCTATCCCCTGCTTCCTTTTTCAATCCAGGAAGCGGAAGGACAAGAGGGGGAGCAGTGGGTGAGTGGATGAAGGTGGGTGCCACAGCCTCACCAATCTGCTGCCTGAGGTACCTGCCTCAGTTGACCTCATAGATGGGCCAGCCCTGCCTGGGAGAGACCTTCTGCTTGCAAAGCAGGGGCTCTACCAGAGGTTCCCAAACTGGGAGGTGTGGCTCTCAGGGGAGCCGCGGATACCAGCCAGGGGAGTCGCGGAGTGCCACGGAAAACAGTGCAATGCCAATTGATAGGCACCAACATAATGTAATGGGGAGCCGCGGCTAAGGGTCGCCAATGGTCAAGGGAGCCACGGGTCTAAAAAGTTTGGGAAACACTGTGAGCTATGACCTGGAAAAGAGGAATAAAAGTTACTTAACAAACAAACAAACCTTGTCAGTTTCACCAGAGACAGCTTTCAGGCAGATACCCATGGTCATCCAATAGGGGGAGAAAATACGATAAAGGAGACATCCCAGGGAGATAATTGTCCCCAAAGAAATGCATCCATATAGGGAGGGAAGGTTAACATATGAGAAAGTCATCCCCAAATGTTTTCAGCTCTATGAAAAAAAAGGCAGGTGGAAGACTACATAGAAGCATGCATGCGTCTGTTGACAGGCAATTTCCCCACAATCAGGGAATCAAGGAAAGTGAATCCACTTTTTTGTATGACCATCAATCACTTAAGAAAGAGAGTCCACAAAAGCCCCTGCTGAAATAAATAGGTTAGTCTATCTCACAGTATATCTAGCTGTACTTACAATAGAACAACTGCAGCTCAAACACAATCAGGAGCAACATTTATTATCTGGATTGTGATGAAAGAGATAGAAAGCAAGCAGTGCATTGGTGTTGCGGTTCCATATGGGTCCACCTAGACACCTGCGCGTCAGAGGCAGGCATGTCAAGACACATCCACCCACCTACCTAGAGATTTAACCTCTAAATATATGGGGGAAGCAGCTAAAATCTGAAGAACTCCACTGTATGCGTATGCACAACAAATGGAAAAGGCAACACACACACCCTCCTTTATGGAGATGGGCCTGTAGATCAGTAGTAGAGCACATGCTTTGATCCCAGGTTCAGTCCCTGTCATCTCCAGATAGGAGGGGTTTCCCCACCTTATCTGTTATCCTGCCTGAACAATGCTAGACAATACACATTAGTCATAGATATATGATGAACAGTACTAGAAAATACACTACTACGGTATACAGTACTGACCTAGATGAACTAATGGTCTGATTTGGTATGGAGTAGCTTCACATATCCCTCTTGTTTTTCCAAAAGGAAAAATAAATGATTTACCATTGGCAGGTATTAGAAAATAGGGTCCATCCGTTGTAAATAGGGACAGTTGGGATATAAGGATGTTGTCCTGGGGCGGTTTGAATGACACTTTATTGCCCAGACAGCCTCCATGTTAAGAAACGTGTGTGTGTGTGTGTGTGTGTGTGTGTGTGTGTGTGTGTGTGTGTAACATAGGGCGCAATCCAAACCTACTTAGGCCACCGTTGTAACCAGCGGCCCAGCGAAAACGAGAGGCCCCAGAATGGAAAGGGGATTCAAATCCCCTTTGAATTCCCCTTTTGGAGGGGATTTGAATCCCCTTTCCATTCTGGGCCTCCCGTTTTCGCTGGGCCGCTGGTTACAACGGCGGCCTAAGTAGGTTTGGATTGCGCCCTCACATAAATATAGGTTTATCAGTGCATGTAAAAGGGCAGTTTGGTTGAACCACCCACTTCTTGATTACAAGAAAAGCCCTGAACTCCCCTCTGCTCACAATGCTTTGTGAGCACAGACACCAATGAAAATACGTGGAGCAATAATGCATAATCAGGTTGGGCAATAAAGTATCATCTGAACTGGCCCATAGTGAATTGTGTACCACTCACTTCCAGGAGAAGCCTGGTGTCCTGGTGGACCCTGAAAAGAGGAGAACTGACATGTACTTCGGAAGGGAGGGGGAGAGAAGAGCATCTGCAAAGTATGATTGTGAAATATTTGACCCCCAGATGTGGAATTTTGCAGTATTCCTCTCTTCTCTACAACACAGACAACTAGACCAACTAGCACTGCTGTGTAAATGGGTTTGTTGTCAGAGCCTCCTGGGAAGGGTGATAGGATAAATCTGACTTGGATGCATTGCACTCCGTTGAGCGATGAGCACAGCGATATTGTTTTTCCATCTTTGGTAAGGAGCATAGCATTTTAGACAGTTAGTAGGGGGGGGGGTTAAGGTAAAGGTATCCCCTGCTCAAAAGCCAGTCATGTCCAACTCTAGGGTGCAGGTGCTCATCCCTGTTTCTGGCCAAAGAGCCAGTGCTGTCTGAAGATGCTTCCGTGATCATGTGGCCAGTGTAACTAATGGAGCGTTATTACCTTCCCGCCACAGCAGTCCCTATTTATCTACTTGCAATTTCTTACTTTCAAACTGCTTGGTTGGAAGGAGCTGGGACAGGAGACGGGAGCTCACTCTGTCACGTGCGGCACTCGGGTCTCGAACTGCTGACCTACGGACCTTCCAGTCTGCAGTTTAGCGTTTTAACCACTAAGCCACCGTGGGGGGGGGGGTAGCCATGCTTAATTTGTAAAAAAGAAAAAGAAAAACGCCAGAACTAAAGCTTCCCTAGAAATGACCTGTGGAAGCCGTCCACATAACCTCCGGATCACAGTTACTCAATTGTAGGGTTGCCAGATCCTCGCCCAGAGGCAAAAGCTGCTTCATATCTCAACCGTTTCCCTCTAGTCAGTGGTTTCTTCACTCATCTATCTCCTCAGCTGCCTTGTGGGCAAATGAGAGTCTGCAGAGCACAGCAGGTCAAGAGAAGGAATGGCTGAAGGAACCAGAGAGAAAGAGAGGGGGCAGAAGGGACAGTGGTTCCTGCTGCCTCACTCAGTGAGTGTCACACCAGATGTAATGCTTTGTGTGTCGATTGTGCTTGCATTTTTTCCCCTTAACCAAAATAATAGCAGATGTGGGCACAGGAGGCGCTGAACGGGAACAGGACTGCGGTGTGCAGGCAAGGAGGGACAAAACCACCTCCTGGAAATGGCAGCTTTCAGCAAAGCTCAGGTTCAGCCACACCTCTCCATATCCCAGGGAAACGCTGGAGGCAAAACTCCGACAGCTCTTTGTTTGACACCATTTTCCTTGAAGCAGAAACATGTAAAAACAGATTTCTTAACGGAGAGAGTGCTGCTTTCTCCACAATTCTGCCCCTTTCGCAGGGGAGGAAAAGGCTGGAGACCAGGCAAGTTCATTCTCTTCTTCTTTTCCCTACTGCTCTTCTTCAACCCTGCAGCGCCATGGCAGCCTCTGCGACTGCTGCTCCCTTTTCTTTGGGCCAATGTGAGCACACAAAAGATTAACTCAAGCTTGCCTGTGAATGCAGGGCTGCACACTCTCAATGCTTGTTTCTAGGGAGAGGTCTCCCTTTTCCTGTTAGCAACCCAAGGAACCTGCCCCCAATTTTCCACCCCGACCCCAAACCTCACTATTCCTGCAGAGAAACAAGAACTCCTGGCTCTCAGAACTCCTGATCTAACCACTTGGCACTTGTCACCCTGCAAGAACCTTTACCTCCAGTCCCTAGTCCTTCCTACCCAGTGGAGCCCCAACACCCTGTTCCAGAGGATAGTCTTCCCAACAACAACCTGCTTCTCCTTTCCGAAGGAAGCCAGCAATCCTTGCTACTGGTTTCCTAGGCCACCTACCAGGAATGGACTGCAGTTGCATTGGGGTGGGGGGAAAAGAGATGGATGAGACATGATCTAATGTGTCTTTTCCAGCAATGACCTTCGCATCTTCAAATGCAAACAAGAAACCAGAGAGAGCTAATAATACACAGTGAAGCCTGCCTGGAGTAAACAGTCCCCTGCCCTGGCTGTGGAAGCAAGGAGCTCGGGTGACACCCGCCTGGAGCCAGCACACAGAGCCAAGAATGTGCCGAGAACGGATATACTGTTACTGGGCTGCTGCCGTCATCTCTGCACTGCCGCCGCCGATGTCCCTCCATCCTGACCCTCAGCCACTGAGCAGTGGCCGATTGGCTCAGTGAGAGCAGCGTTGGGGACCAGAGTCTGCCTCCAGATTGCTTCAACAGCCCTGCCCTTGAAAAAAGGCTTTAGAGGTAGATTAGAGTAGACTGACACATCCATGGAAGAGAGGCCGGCCTATCATGATGGCTAAATGAGCCTCCAGCTTCAGAGGCAGTGTACCACACGTCCCTCGTCTGACCTTCCCAGAGGCATCTGGTTGGCACTGTGGAAATGGACCTTCAATTGGATCCAGCAGGGCTATTCTTATGTTTCTCTACTTCCCTTAGGGTTGCTAACTAACCAGGGGAAAAAAAAAAGCATGGCTGATCTTTTGACATCTGGGTCAGTTTTCAGAATTTGTGAAAAGGCCTAGTGGCCAGAATGCTTTTGAAAAGCAAGGGGGTATTATTTTCACCTAGTGAGGCTGCTTCAAACGTGCAGCCAATGCACGTGCACTAAGGTGTCGGGTTGCTGAGCTCAGTCCCAGCGCCTTCTTTCCTTCCCACACTACTGCATGCGAGATGAGCATGCACGCATGCAGTTCCATGAAAGTCACCTTCAGGCACTCCACTGAGCGGAGGGAAGTGGCGTGGGTCATTGCACTGCAGAGCATTGTGGCAGGGATTGCTCTCACATGTGCTTCCTAATACATCTCTCAGACTGCACCTTGTTCATGCACCAGAATTTTGAAATCAAATGTTGGTAACCCTAAATCCCATACATGTGGAAACGGGCAGAGGTCAGCTAGTATTCTCCATGTGCTTTACATGCCAGCCAGGACTCAACCATAGCAGTAAAAGCAGGCTCCTGAGCTGAGGCTTGGTGAAACCAAAGCAGAACAGTTAGGATCAAATAGCTGTATCTCATAAATAGCTATTTATTTGTACAGTACATAACAAAAGGTAGTATTTTGAACAGTTGATTAGTGCAGTGGGCTAAGGTTACAAACCTAGGATGCGTACAAGGAAGTGAGCTCGGATGAACTCAAAAGTCCTTGTTTTGAGTACAGTACATATAAGCTCACCCAGGCTGTAACTGACTACGTACTAACTAGAGCATAAAAGAGTCAAATCAATGAGACATTATGAGAAGCTCACCATTAAAACTTCCATGCTTGGCTTTTTTTCCTACAAAAAAAATCAAGCCTGTCTTCTATCAGGACTGCGGCATGAAAGGGAGGAAGTTTAAACCTGTCCCCACCATGGTCCCAATCCAGACAGACAGACAGACAGACAGACAGACAGACACCTTGCACCTGCTATTTATACTAGGGAGAAAAGCTGTCGTTGGCACCAACGAGAGCTTTCTTTCCAGGGTCAATAGCAGTCAACAGGGGGCCCAATCTGGATCAAAATGTGCTGCTCTAAATTGTCAAATACAATGTGTATTTGATATTTCTATGCTACATGTTTTATATATTCTACAGCTCTACCGCTGCCGGAACTAGCTAGTGTTCTGGCAGCAGTAGATGCTTTACGGACATTGTAAACGGTGTTCCGGAAGTGCGGAGGCCCAGAGCATGACTGCTGGGAAAGGAGCACCTGCTGATGAAGGTGAAACAGCAGGGGTGGCGGAATGAGGCAGGGGAAGGTGGAATGGGGCAGAACAGGGGGAGAGTGGAAAGCATGTCAGGGGCAGGAGGGGGTGGCATCCAATGCAGCTGACTTGCACCAGATGCTGTCCCTTCCGGTAGCAGCCAACACACACCTTTTGTCCCCTCGGACTTGTGCCAGCTAAAGAGCTGGTGCAGGTCTGAGGAGATCCATTGGCGATTTGGAGGCTTACAGAGAGGTAAGGGAAAATGTGTTCCCTTTCCCATCCCTCCCAAGCCTCCCAGTCTGCCCCGTCCCCCACCATAGCATGCAGCAGAGCCCGTTTTGGCACAGTTGCATGCTATGGCGGGGAAAACCATAGGATTGGGCTTTTAATGAATCCCATTGGAGGAACTTGCTTCCAAGTACCCATTAGGCAAGTGACTCTCTCTCAGCCTTGGTTCCCCCCGGAAATATGAGGATAACATCCTGGCCTATCTTACATGGCTGTTCAAAGGGTCACAGAGATGTAAAGGGTTTTTAGCCAATAGAAAGTGCTATATAAATTCTAAGGACCATTTTAAAATCCCTTTCAAATTGCACACTTGCAGACACATGCTTGACATAAAAATAACTGTTAAACCAGCAATGTCAACTCATAAAAGTGCTATATATTGTTGCCGGATGCATTTCAATCATTCAGTCTTCTTCAGAGACCTGCATGTAGTAAATCTCTTGCATATCACTGAAAACACGACTTTGCTCCCTAGGGAAGCTATCGTACCTTGAGGAGGCTGGACTTGAAAGAACTCCTGGTTTGGGGCTCCCCACAGAGCTGCTGCTGTCACCTTGCTTTATGTTTCATTTTATTCCACCATTGTCGCCCCCATGTTTAACCCACCCAGGCCTTCGTGCTTTGCTGCCTTGCCTGCCAAATAAACATGATAGGATCACCTTGACTGGAGCCAGTATTGATATGGGAAAAAGATTAAAGCATTGATTTTCTGTCCTTCCATCTCAAGCTACTCTGTTATTACTCCCCGATTCTCCTTTGATCAGGAGTTGGAATCTCTATGCAGTTCCAAGCTTCTTGACTGCCCCCCAAATTATCCAGGTTCACATAACCACAAGATAATATATGATGCAATATAATTCAGAATAGACAGACAAAGGCACAATATGTAGAAAATGTTGGAAGAAAATGCAACATTTTCAGGTCAACCCAATCCAGAGAGAGCATCAAGACGCCTCCCCCCCCACACACACACAAAGTCGATTAGCAATTTCATTTTATCCATCTCAGAACAAGCACATTTTGTTTCGATTGATCCATAACAACTAAAATTGCTTCAGAAATGTTAAACATGCACAAACACATAGGGAGTACATATACCATATCTTATCCAGAAATTACACTGGTTTCTGGAATTCAAGAGGCCTTGTCCGGTGTCCCTGCATTTCCAAGCCCATCTTTGTAATCAACTATAAGAGCCATAAATATGTTCTTACAAGAAAGACAAAAGCCTTTAGTTGTTGTCAAAAGGAAAACTGAATTCTGTCACTCAGAACTCATTCTGCAGTTTTTCTGAGGCTCTACAGAATCACCACGTACACACAGAGCCCACCTATATCAGACCTCCAGTACTGTGCTACTGGAAGACAGGGCTTCCAGGGGGAAAGGGCTGGTTTCCTGGGAAGCTTGAATTCCATCCATCTTCTTCAAAAGTTAATCAGTGCCAGAGGTGAATGAGTCCAGAGACTGAGAGTGTTGGTTGGCAAACCATTAAACAGCTCCAATGGCATAGAATCTGGTTCTGGTCCGGAAATACTGCCAACCTAGCTATCTCTGGTTATTTAGCCGCCTCAGCCTCTGCTACTTAGTGGTACATATATGGTCCATTTTTAGGTATCATGGGGAAATCGCTGCAAATAGACCAGGCTTGGAGCCTGTTTTTTCAAAGTCCTCTGAGGTAATAGCTGCCAGGCAGCACATGTTGTGGCAGTGAATTCAATGAGGTCATTGCAAAAAGTGTGCTAGCGTACTTTTTCCTCAAGCTCTGAAACTCAAGGAGCCTTATCGTCATGGTTTCCTGGGTCTGATGATCCCCAGCTCCTCCTTGGGGCCTGCAGCAAATGTGTCACAGTCACACCCATAGGCCCAGGATGCTGGATGGCTGAAGAACTACACCCTACTACTACCACCAAAAAGGGGGGAACCCCGCCCAATTACAATGTTCCCTTTTGGCAACAGATAGTTTCACGTATGAATCCAACCAAAATGGCTTTGAATACCATGTGCCCAGCTCTGCCCATGGAAACCCATCCACCAGAGCCAGGATGGCATAGTGGCTGTGTTGTTAGACCTGAAAGGTCCAGGTTCAGATCCCCGCTCAGCCATGAAGCTGCCTGGGTGACCTTGGGCCAATCATTATCTCTCAGCCTAACCTACCTCACAGGGTTGTTGTGAGGACAAAAAGGAGAAAAGGAACCATGTATACCCCCTGGAGCTCATTGGAGGAAGGGCATCTAAAAAATAAATCCCTTCTACCTGGTTTGTCCCCTCAACTCTCAACAGGGCAATCATATAAGCATGTCTAAGGTAAAGGTAAAGGTGACCCCTGACAATTAAGTCCAGTCGTGTCCGACTCTAGGGTGTGGTGCTCATCCCCATTTCAAAGCCGAAGAGCCAGCGTTGTCCGAAGACGCCTCCGTGGTCATGTGGCCGGCATGACTCTCCTTGCCGCAGCGCGTAGCATGCGGCTGGAACAGGGAGCGCTGTTTACCTTCCCGCAAGCGGTACCTATTTATCTACTCACATTAACATGCTTTGGAACTGCTAGGTTGGCAGGAGCTGGCCAAGCAACTAGAGCTCACCCCATCGCGGATTCGAACTGCTGACCTTTCGATCGACAGCTCATGGTTCAGTGGTTTAACCCACTGCTCCACCCGCTGGCCTACTATAAGCATGTCTACTCAGAAGTAAATCCTATTGAGTTCAATGAGACTTACTCCCACGTAAGTGTGCACAGAATTGCAGTCTAAATATTTGCTCATTTCTGAGTAAATATGCTTAGGAATGCTGAAAATTTGTTTCTATTTGCTGAAAATATGTTTCTATGTCTTTCTTCACCGCTCCCCCTTCCCACACTTGAATATAGTTTCAGCAAATGCCTTAAAACTGTGGGAGACTTCAGATTTGATTTTTTTTAGGCCATGCATTCTCAAAGACAGGATAATGCTTACACATTTGGAGGACCTTAAACAGGGGTCGCAAAAGGAGGCAGACAGGGGTGTACAGTAATGGCTAATTTCCTGATTCCAGTGATGGTCTTTCTGACCTCTTTTCAGTGTGAATGGAAGAGGAGAGGGGCTTGCTCCAGGCTTGTCCCTCCCAAAGACCCCTTGACCATCCGGTTCCTGACTCAGAGCTGGCATGACAACTGTTCCCAAACATCCCATAAAGAGGCAACTGTATGGTGGACAGTTGTGAAAAGGGGGTGTTGCTTGCAAGTGGCAACTGCTGCCGAAGGGAGACAGGTGGGGACACTGCAGGGCAGAGACTCAGAGGGAGGAGGAGAAACAGCTTCCCTCAAACCGACCCTGGTTCAGGTTCACAGCTCCCCTCGCTTTATTATTCATTTTAGAAATTGAGCTTGCTTTTTTAGGGCAAAAGTATGTGTATGACGGGGATGCTAGGCTTTTTCCATAACTTACCTCCCTGCAAGTCGTTTCCTCTCCCCACAAACACACACATTTCTCCTGGGGACTTCCTAATCCCACCAGACCTGCTCTGGAGCCAGCCTGGACCAGTGACCAGAAAAAAGCACAAAGAAAAAAAGCCCACAGGACGGTTCTAGGAAAAACGCCCAAAGCGGGGGGGGGGGGGGGAGCCCATGGGTCACCACATGACAGAAAAGGTGTATTTAAGGTCAGGGTCAAAAACGTTTGGGAACGACTGCAATATCTCCTCAGTATGCGTGTGTGTATTTGTCCTTGTGGGCTTTTTTCCCGGTGGGCTTTTTTCCTAGAACCGTCTGGACCATTGGATTCCGTGCTGACATTAATGGGATCTTAAACAATGCAGTTGGCTTCCAAGGTCAGCTGGGTGGATGTAAATGTCACACCAGTCGTAGCGTTTGCTGAGTTCTCAGGGGAAAGATAACACCACCCGCCCTACTGCTAGCAATGTATCATCCGCCATCAGCCACATTCTTGGGCCTGCAGTAAGGAAACTGCTTACTAGTGTGCTGAAGCCTTTGTATGCTGGCATTACTCAGTAAATCTCAGTACATCAGACAGGGTTAGGATATTGGTGCATGCGAGTGCCGCCGATACCTCCCCCCCCCCGGTCTGCCTCCTTCCCCGCCCCATTGCACCCCCCGCTGCTGTTTCATCTACCTTTCAGCAGCAGGCCTCCAGTGCTGCCGCCCAGTGCGACAGCGCATCTAAAATGGCTGCTACTGGAGGCCATTTTACGACAGCGGAACTTTTTACTCACATGCACCGATATTCCGAGCCCCTTCCCAGGCTGGGCTGGCCTTACATGGCCTCCCCAGTTGTGCGCCAGCTCCAGAGCTGATGCACATCTTAGGAGGCCCATTGTGGCCCATGCCGCTTACACCGGGGAAAGGGGACGAACGTCCCCTTCCCCCACAGTGAGCCTGGGCCACTCTGGCGCGGCCTGCAATGAGCCTTGGATGCAGCATCTGGCCCGTTAGGCCGGCCACACATAGTTGCACAGGATTGCGCTGTGAGAGGCACTTCTGCTGGAAAGGTGAAGGGTGTGCTTCCTTGTCAACCTGCACCTAAGGTTGCACTGCTTGTGTTTTGTGCCTATTTTGTGCCTAGCTATCTCCGTTCACAAAACCTGTTCTGATAATATGAACACCTGGAGGGTAGTTTTGGCCTTGTATGGCAAAGCTGTGATGCAGCATATGCTGTCCTGCTTAGTGACTTGGCCTTGGATGGGATGAATGGCCGTGGAGGGATACTGGATGATGCAGAAAATCCAAACTGCCCCAGAACATCCTAACACTGGGCTAGTGGGTAGGTGCGGGGGGGGGGGGGGGAGAGAGAACACAAAACCAGCCTTTTTAGCTGCTGTTCCTAAAGTTCGATTCTTATACATCATTACTGCTTGGTCAAGTCTGCCTTATGCTACTTGTGTACATTGTATATTTAACTAGGTAAGGGATTGGTTATCTTCTTGCTTGCTAATTGCTTGACAGATCAATACAACCTCTCTCTCTCTCTCTCTCTCTCTCTCTCTCTCTCTCTCTCACGCGCGCACGCGCACGCACACACACACACACACACACACACACACACATACACACACACACACACACAAACCCTTTAGTCTTGCAATTGTGAGTCACTTGATGGTCGATGTAAAATGTCATGTTACTACCTCAGATTACAGACACTTCACTCAAAGCCTTCTATATAAACGAGTGCTGTGTAAACTGAAATGGCATCAGTTAAAAGGTTTTTAATAACTTGTCACAGATTTTTGTTTTAAAAATTCTAAAAATAGCCTGCAAATTGCAAATAAAACAAAATGCAGCTGACAGAATATAGCACCATATTACGCAGAAGGAATTGGGAATAAAGGACCATCTATTGTCTCATTCCTGGGTTCCCAACCCTACTTTTGTTGTTGTTCAGTCATTAAGTCGTGTCCGACCCTTCGTGATCCCATGAACCATATCCCGCCAGGCCTTCCTGTCCTCCACTATCTTCCTGAGTTCGCTCATTTTCATGTTCATTGCATCGGTGATGCTGTCTAACCATCTCATCCTTTGCCTTCCCCTTCTCCTTTTGCCTTCAATCTTTCCCAGCATCAGAGTCTTCTCCAGAGAGTCCTCTCTTCGCATTAGGTGGCCAAAATATTTGAGTTTCAGCCTTAGTACCTGTCCTTCCAGGGAACAGTCAGGCTTGATTTCATTTAGAATTGACTGATTTGATCTCCTAGCAGTCCAAGGGACTCTCAGGAGTCTTCTCCAGCACCACAGTTCAAAAGCATCTATTCTTCGGCGCTCAGCCTTCCTTATGGTCCAACTCTCGCAACCATACATTGCTACTGGGAACACCATCGCCCTGACTATACGAACTTTTGTTGGTATGGTGATATCTCTGCTTTTTATTATGCTGTCTAAGTTTGCCATAGCTTTCCTTCCAAGGAGTAAGCGTCTTTTAATTTCATGGCTGCTGTCTCCGTCTGCAGTGATCTTGGAACCCAGAAAAGTAAAATCTGTTACTGCTTCCATTTCTGCCCCTTCTATTTGCCAGGAATTGATGGGACCCGATGCCATGATCTTAGTTTTATTAATGTTGAGTTTCAAGCCAACTTTTGCACCCTCCTCTTTCACTCTCATCAAGAGGCTCTTTAGTTCTTCTTCACTTTCTGCCATTAGGGTGGTATCGTCTGCATATCTGAGGTTGTTGATATTTCTCCCGGCAATCTTGATTCCGGCTTGCGATTCATTCAGCCCTGCATTTCTCATAATGTACTCTGCATATAAGTTAAATAAGCAGGGTGACAATATACAGCCTTGCCGTACTCCCTTCCCAATTTTGAACCAATCAGTTGTTCCATGGCCAGTTCGAACTGTTGCTTCTTGACCCGCATACAGGTTTCTCAGGAACCCTACTGCTGCTGCATTAACCCACTAGACCTCCCTCCCAGGCCAAGAATTCCGACCTCATCGCTCTTATCAAGCACACAGAAAGTCAGAAGTAAGGAGTTGCAAGTCCAGTCATGGGACAGAAATTCCTGAGAATCAAGAATTAGCATGTGGTGTCTGGGCAGGATAGAAGTCTTTTCTTAAAGAGCCCTACAGTGGTACCGTAATACACCCGTGTGATGCGGGGAGCAGGGGAAAAGCCTGTTTGCCCACACACCCAAATTCATGGCAGGGATCCAAGGACAGAATGAGTTAATAGTTTAACAAAGCCTGCAAGCTTTGGTGGAGAAATATGCAAACAGAGTGCTATGGGAAAAGGATTGTTGCTATGGATGCTGCTGTCTGGAGGTCATTAGGATCAAATGAATTTACAACAGGGTTGGTTGGTGCTATTGGATTAAGTCCACTGGGCTAAATGTTAGGGGCCAAACTGGGGCAAAACAACATTGGGGGAATGCTGGCTAGAATATAGAGTTGCTGCCACATTGTTGTTGTTTTTTTTACTATCCTCACTCCTGTGCCCTTAACGGCAGCCCAGCTTGCAAACCCGGAGCAGGTGAAGCCTTTCCTTGTTTCTCTGGTTTCACCTCTCTTCTCGAAAAACCTTCACTTGCTTCGTGTCTGTGAGGCAGTCTGCTCAGTGCTCTTAACGGCACAGGAGCAGAGCTAGTAAAATAAGGCGGAAGCCCTATTCCACCAATTCCACCATCTGATTTGGTCTATACCAGTGGTGGCCAACCTTTCAACATGAATGCTGGCCCTTTAAATGGTAGTATAGGTGAGGGCATTTCAGCAGGTGCAACTGCTTTAGCAGCACCATCAGCACTTACAGCTGCCAAGATTCTGTCTTCTACACACCTCTAAAGAACACAGTAGCCTTAATGGTGGAAGGTTGGCCACCTCTGGTCTATACAATCCTTGTGCTTGAAGTGGAAGACCACATGTCCCCTACCTCATCCTCAGAAAACTCCCTTACAATCAATGTTACACTTGAACAATGAAATGTACATTCTCACAGATATTTATCATTCTGTGAGCATTCATTTATTGTTTAAAATCAACAGGGACAAGCATAGGTGACTCTATTGTGGCCAGATGCAAGGGAAGACAGGGCTCTTGTGCTGTTAGACGAAGCAATTTTTTACAGATGCAGCTTGGCATGCAGGGCTGAGAAAAGTTGCACGGCTGAAATTCCCTCTTCTCTGCTGAACTATTAAAGGTGCAGGAGTTCTGCCCTCCTTACATCTGGTCACCCAATGTGTAGCTGCTGAGAAATGACAGTGTGACAAGCGCATTATTCATGTGCAGACACTTGCATAGGGAGCAAGTGTCGTGCAGTGGCCAGGATTTCAGACATGAACTATGGAAACGGGGGTTAAAATCCCTGTTCGGCAGAGAAGCTTATTGGATGTCCTGGGGTCGGTTACTATCTCCCAGTCCAACCCAGCTCACAGAGTTGTTGTGAAGATAAAACAGAGGCCTGGATGAATCCAGACTGGGATCCTAAACTATGTCAAATAAATCTAAAAGGCCTCATTCTATAACATTACCCCCCCAAAAAAAAAACAGTTTATTATTCTAAGAAAGAAAGTGATAATATTAATTAAAGCTTTACATTTGCATCTGTTCATAAATGAAGGTGCAATGAAAAACTCATTAAACATAGGCTTACCAGATCTTCAACCGGGACAGAGTGCTAGACCTTTAGGAGAAGGAATGTGGGCAGGTGTAGCATGTTAAGTCCTAGAGCACAATCCTAGGCATGTCTACTCAGAAGCAAGCCCCACTGTGTTCAATGGGGCTTGCTTCTGAGTAGACATGCCTAGAATTGTGCTGTAAGGTTTAACAAGCTACACCTGTCCACATTCCTTCTCCTAAAGGTCTAGCACTCTGTCCCGGTTGGAGATCTGGTAAGCCTAATTAAACATAAAAATCTTGCACCAGGTCTATTTGTATTACGAGGTACTTTCAAGTTAGAATATTTCATTGTCCTTGTGATTTCTTAATTAGCATACATAAAACCTTTTAATCTGACACAGAGGGCCCTCAAAGCTGTAGTTTATTTAGTTTGTGCATAAATTCAACCCCAAATGAAAGCATGAACCTCTGCTGCTCTGAGCTCCTTGGAGGAACAGTGGGATATAAATAATAGCTGTAATGCTATTTTACATCTCGCCTGGCTAGGTTATGCTTTTATACAAGGTTTGTTGCTATCCCTGGTGGGTAAGCCCAGTTTATCTTTAGCTTTTGTTCCTGACTCAGACACTGGCCAGACAGGCAAAACCAGAAAATGTTAAAGATTTACAGAAACAAAACTTTGTCTACCACCAACAAAGATGTTTTATTAACTTTATGTTACCAAATTTGCATTAACCAACCATCTTGTCAATAAGAAACAGCGTTTGTGAGAGGTTGATAAAAGAACACATCGTACACTGGGATGGGGGGGGGGGAAGAAGAAGGGAGCTGAAAGCAGTAACAGAGTGGGTAGTCTCTTTCAGGAAGCCAAAACGCATAGCGAGAGATTTTGCAAGAAATCAAGTAAACATGTTAGAAACATACTTTTGGTGCTTGTGCACAAAAACTCTCCTACTGGATCTGATCAAGATCCATCTAGTCCTACATTCTGTTTCCAAAAGCAGCTGACGAATTCCTCCAAGTCCTCACAAGAAGGGCATAAAGGTGCCAGCTTTCCTCTTTTGTTTGCCCCCCAGCACCCAGTAATTACAGGTATACTGACTCCTTATGTGGAGGTTCCATTTAGTTTTCATTACTAATAACTACTGGGTGCTTTAATGCCCATAAATGTGTCCACTCCTTTTCAAAAACCTTCTAAGCTAGTGGGCATAGTGAACTCCAGATGTTAATCCATGGCACACTGTGCAAAGATGTACTTCCTCTTTATCCGGTTTTAACCTAGTCACTTTCCCTGGCTGCATACCTGGCCTTCGCACCCTGTTTTATCCTCACAAAAATGCTGCGACAGATTAGGCCAAGAGGGAGGTAGTAGCAGCTCAAGATACCTAGTTGCTTTGAGACATAAGCCCTGTGCAAGTGTTATCTTTAGCTCATAGAAGAATGCACGGGAGGGAGGAACGCTGGAAAGTGTCTTGATATTGACATGCTTCCTAGGCCCCCACACATAGAGCATGTCTGAAGTGAGAAATGCTGTACCCGGGAAGAGATTCTACCTATGATTAGGGGTGCTGGGGAGTCTATTTGCTGCTTTGGACAAATGCTGAAAGCGGGGGGGGGCAGGGCTTCAGGAGCACATTGGCATGGGGGTAGGGCTTGCTGGCACACTCTCAGTGCCCATCCCCTGCCCCTATTCTCCTACACACTAAAGGTAACATGTGGACAGGGCTTGACCACCGCTTTCTGCTTTGTCCAACAATCTAACTATCACACCACATTGACTTATTACGAAACTATGGGAAAGAAATCTGTCTTTCTATGGCAGGGGTGGCCAAACTGTGGCTCCAGAGCCACATGCGGCTGTTTGACGTATAACGTGCGGCTTTCGGAAAAATGTTGGCTGAGCTCCTTTTTGCATCACAATTTAATATAAAAGGTAAATAAGAAGTTATAATTATTTACCAGGTATAAACTGAGTCCACTGGATTAAAACATAAGTTTAATGTTCATGATTTGTAAATATATTTAAGAATTGAAATGCTTTTTAAATATTGCAACTCTCAAACATCTGAAGTTTATCGTATGTGGCTCTTATATTAAGCAAGTTTGGCATTCTATGTTCTATGGCATTCATAATTTTTTGAACCTCCACCGACGTTGCACAAACAGACCCAGGTTCACTGTGAAAGGAAGAAGACAATTAGTTCAAGTCTGAACACAGCACAGCAGAGCCGGGCTGGCTGTCATCACACAAGCATCTTTTTTTCGGACAGGGAAGTCAAGCTTAGCAGATCACCGTTGGAACGTACTCCGGAGACGTGCACCTGTTCCGTGGCAGAGAACTGCTCCCACTCTTTTCCCAGCCTGCCAGTTCCCTAATCAAAGAACCATCTTGGGTGGCGCAAGTACTCGTGGTGGCAGGGTTGGCTTGAGTGAGCCACCCACACAAAACAGATGCTACTATCCACCAATGGACTTGGCAGCAGCTGGGGAGTAACATCTGAATTGGTTTCAGTGGATTGGTCAGAGCATCCCAACTGCAGACAGATCCACACCATGTTTTCTACGGAAGGACCAAGGAGTGGTATTGAACAGACAGAGACCTTAGAATTCCCCAGCCTGTCCTTGCTGCTGAAAGTCTCACGCCTTTCTGCCTGTCATTTTTAAAGAGTTTTACAGCGCAATCCTATCCAACTTACACCACCGGTGCAACCAGTGGTGCAGCGAGAACGGGAGACCCGAGAACGGAACGGGGATTCAAAACCCCTCCAAAGGGGGATTCAAAGGGGATTTAAATCTCCCCTCCCCTCCAAAGCCTCCCACCCTGCTCTGCCCCGCTGGTTACACTGGTGGTGTAAGTTGGATAGGATTGTACTGTCAGTGTATTTAGGACACCACAGTTGGAGGAAGCTGGTGGTCTGATCTGAGTGAGCAAAAGACAAAGCAATGGTAGTGGGAGTGATACGTGGGAATGGTGACACAGAAGCCTGGCTCAACTTTGTGTCAGAGGTGAAGGCAAATTTAAAAGAGATGCCTGAAATAGGAAGGCCCTAGACTGACACCTAGTGGCAAACGTTTATTATAGCATAAATTAGGGCATTCCGCATAGACATGCAAAGTAATTTACATTCTCCCTTAAGTCCATACTTTTGCCTATCCAATATCCCTTTCCAAAAAATAAAAAACAAAAAATTGGAAGGTTCAGGTGTCTGATTGCGCCATGCAGACGGTGCCATTTGAGCCATGCGGTTCAGCCATATAGTCTGGAAAAGGCTCTGAATGCAGAAGTGTGCACATGCACACGCACAGATGCACACACACACACACACACACACACACACACACACACTTTCACTGTGGACTTGAATGTAATTTGAATATTGGAGCCCAAGTGACACACCAGGGAGAGATGTCAATGCTGTAAGGACACAACCCATTCTATTCCGCGGCAAATTAATGGCAGGGGGGAGCGTTTGGATCAGGAATCCAGCAATGCTGACATTCTTCCTTCCCCGATGCTCCTTGATTAAAAATGGATTCCCCTGAAGCAATATGAAAGCAATATCAAAATCCAGAGTAGGTACAGCTGGTGCTGCCCAGATCTGGAACAATCTGGAACAAAGGAAATGAGGGATCAGGACAGGAGGAAGGAATCCTACAAGAAATGAAAAAATAACAAGCCTGAGGGTGAAAGTTGCAACCTTGCGAACAAAAGAGAGGGAAAGAAAATGCAGAGTGCAAGAGCATTGGTTGCCAAGGGATGTCATGCACCTCTTTCTCCAAGCAGCCAATCAGACTTGTTTTGTGTATTTCCCATTGGTTGACTGAACTATCATTTCAAACAAAGCTCATTGAAAAAAGAGTAGCGCAGAGAAGACTATTTTTTTTAATCAAGGGGACTTGCTACTTTTCAGATGGCTTTAGCAGTGGGATTTGTCTGTTAAACTGGAGGAGGGAAGGACCAGTAGCCATTGGGGCACGGGAACCAGTAATATTCAGAAGTCATGTCAGGAAATTCCATAAACAGACTCTCTTAGTGTCTAGTGAGTAGATACAAGGAGAGGAGGGGCTTCTGCTCCTTTAAGGGTTGTGTAAGTGAAAACTTTGGCAGGTGAAGCTGCAAAACAGCTGAGTTGGAGTACTGTACATTCCCAAAGCACTGGGAGCTTCTTGTATATATAAAAAAGATATCCACATGATAGCGGTTTATGAAATTATACATGTTGTAGAAAACATTTTGAAAATTGAAAATTTTGAAAAAGAGGAGAGTGCAAAAGTTGGCTTGAAACTCAACATTAATAAAACTAAGATCATGGCATCTGGTCCCATCAATTCCTGGCAAATAGAAGGGGCAGAAATGGAAGCAGTAACAGATTTTACTTTTCTGGGCTCCAAGATCACTGCAGACGGAGACAGCAGCCATGAAATTAAAAGACGCTTACTCCTTGGAAGGAAAGCTATGGCAAACTTAGACAGCATAATAAAAAGCAGAGATATTACCATGCCAACAAAAGTTCGTATAGTCAGGGCGATGGTGTTCCCAGTAGCAATGTATGGTTGCGAGAGTTGGACCATAAGGAAGGCTGAGCGCCGAAGAATAGATGCTTTTGAACTGTGGTGCTGGAGAAGACTCCTGAGAGTCCCTTGGACTGCTAGGAGATCAAATCAGTCAATTCTAAATGAAATCAAGCCTGACTGTTCCCTGGAAGGACAGGTACTAAGGCTGAAACTCAAATATTTTGGCCACCTAATGCGAAGAGAGGACTCTCTGGAGAAGACTCTGATGCTGGGAAAGATTGAAGGCAAAAGGAGAAGGGGAAGGCCAAGGATGAGATGGTTAGACAGCATCACCGATGCAACAAACATGAAAATGAGCGAACTCAGGAAGATAGTGGAGGACAGGAAGGCCTGGCGGGATATGGTTCATGGGATCACGAAGGGTCGGACACGACTTAACGACTGAACAACAACAACAACAAGAAAACATGGAGATAATTTTTTTTCTGCTTGCTCATAAGCACTTGAATTCTGGGTCACGCCATGATATCTGAAGATAGGCACTAAATTCAGAACAAGCAAAAGAAAGTGCTTCTTTATGCAATGCATCATTGATTTATGGAACTCACAGCCACTAGATGTGGTTATTATGGACGGTTATGGCTGCGGCGTGTTTTGGTCTGAGGTTTTTCCTTTTATTTTTCTAAACATGGGGAAGGGGTGCGTGAAACTCACAGTCAAGGCCTGGGAGGGGGGAATAGGGAGGCTTTTTACCCCCCCCCCACACACACACATTTACAAACGTGCCCCCTATGCACTATTTTCAAGAAGAGAAAAGCTTCCATTGGCTTTCAATGGAAGGGTTTTTTTTTCTCTTCAAAGTAACCAATGGGGGTGTGTGTGTGACTGTAATCCAACTGGAGTGAAAATTATCATGCTCCCCCACCACTACAGCAGGTTTGACCAATTCTGCGTCTGTGTACCCCCCCGCCCCTCCTGCACTATTTTGAAAAAGAAAAGAAAATACCACACAGCCAAAACACTATTGTAATTTGACATCTGGTCCTTAGGTGTCTTCAAAAGGGGGTGAGACAAACAGGTCATCTCATGGTTCTTTAGTTATGCTGGTTAGTTAAACAGGTTATGCTGGTTTTTAGTCATTTCAGCTAGATCAGGGTGACATTAGAGCTTGGCAAGGGCCCACACCTGTCAGAAGGCAAACTCCTGAAGCCTTGGCACTGCTAGCAGCATGGCACAATGTGGCGTTTGAAGGTGGACTAGGGGTGTCATAGGGGCCCACTTCAGGTCTGTTGTCAGATACCATCCAAGAGACATTCCCCACAAATGTGTTTGGCAAAAACGTGCTAGAAGCATGCAATAGAAATGACACAGAGTTTCTGGATGCAGGTTTATTGAAGATTTCACCCCCCGCTTCTTCATCAGCCCAAGATGACAGACTATATAATAAGCTAGACAATATATCTAGTGAGTTATGATGTCAGGGGGACTAGATGGCAGTCAGGACTCAAGGGCTTCCTGTGGGGCTTGAGTCGGATGGGGTAGAGGTTGGAGAGGTCCAGGGTTGCATCTCGTTGCAGAAATTTGATTCACAACACAGAACACGTTTGTTAGGGTTTTTGTTTCGGTCTCTGACAAGTTCACACATCCCTTTATAAAGACAGTTAGTTTTCCCCGTTCCTGGAAAGGAATAGAAGAAGACATGAGTGTATCATCAGGATACTGTTGTTCTTCCTTTTGAAAGGGAAGAACAGTCAAGGATTGCACTGGGAGAGCAGCAGCTCCTATACAGGGAGTAACGTCTCAAGCAGGAGCTGGAAAAAGGCAGAGCACGGTCACGCCCACCGATGGTTAACTTGCTTACTTTCAGCATTCCTAGGAGTACCTGCTGGATCCCAAGGTTTTTTGCAAAGATAGATCATGGTCCACCAGTGGACAATGGTCCTTTTGGGTAGCACACCCAGTATCTCCTAGTTCACAGGATGCAAAGAATACTGGATTAACTCCTGATCCAGCAAGGAACTTTGCAGATTCTTAAGCAAAAGTGCTGCTCAGCATCACTTAATATGAATAAGTGTTATCTGAATAAGCTGCCTTGTATTTTTTTAAATGTAAAGTACACTGGTGAATCATGGGAATTCTGGGGGGAGGGAATAGAACACTGCAGTCAGTCTGCCCCTAATGTAATATTTCAAATTGGGAGAAAAGGTATGCATTCCAGAGAACATAGTTTCCAAGAAGTTGTTTCCAAACAACCTTTGAAAATACCAGGAGGCCCTGCATCCTACCGTTAGAATAGGTGACTCTAATGCATGTAGTTCCACGAGATTGGACCCGACAGTTGGTTTCTCTGGTTGTACAGCGACCGTCCTCCTATTGATTGCATGACTTGCACCTTAGATAACGAGCTGCTTTGAACAAAGGAAGGATTTGAACTACAGGAAATCTTGGATTCCAGTTAGAGTGGAATAGAGTTTTGTGGTGTGCGGTGCAGCTAGTGAAAGTCCTTTGGCTGCAATCCTATGTAAGCCCCATTAAACTCAAGACGACTTTCTCTGAAAAGTCATGCACAGGATTGGGCTGTTAGTGAAGGGGCTCAGCTGTATAAGGTAGCTTGGGAAGGCTGTAAACAGAAGGATATAGAGATGAAGGGCCCAATCCTACCCAACCTTCCAGCACTGATGCAGCTGTACCAGTGGGGTGTACGCTGCATCCTGCAGTGGAGGGAGGCAGTCACGGAGACCTCCTCAAGCTTCATTGTAGCTGCATTGATGCTGCAGTGTTGGTTAGGATTGGTCCAGAAACCAGAAGTGTGAGGAAAGAGCAGAGCTGAAACAAAAGATTAGGAAATAAGGTACTTGCCAAACAAGACACTGTTCAGAAGAACATAATGCAGAATAATAGAGAAAATTATTGGTTGGTTGGTTGGTTTAGTGATTGTGCTGAAAAGAGTGTCTTATGGGAAAATGCTCCAATATGGCCAAGAGCCTGAGCAGGAAGCCCCATCACATGCTAACTAGTCACATGCACCTGAAAGCATCCTCATTAGGAAGGAACCTACACACAAAATCATGTAGCAGGCAAGACATCATTTTCCAGACCTGATCTCTTTTCAGCTGGTCAGGACTGGGGTGAGAGGAAACTTCCCATAAAGCCTGGCATCTTTCATGTAATCATCCCCTCTGGTGTGCTGTCCTGAGGCTCAGACTTGCACTCCACACCCAGGATCTCCCAACTTCTTCTCCCAACCATCTTTTGGACAAATGGTACCCTCTTTCCCGGGCAGGACTCAACTCCAGAGCTCACGGAGAGCAGAGCAGCAAACAGCAAAGTGAGGAGAAGAATCTTATTCATCTTGCTGGATGTCACAGGCAAAGCTGGGGTTGCAACCGAGGCAGAGAGGAAGAGAATCACCTTCAGATCAGAAAGCTCTTCTCCGGATAACTCAGGACAGCTCAGTGCTGATCATTTATCCTCTCCGAGGCACTAGGAAGAGCCAAGGTGTGAGGCAAGAGGCTCATCTTGTGCCTCTAACTGGAACAGTAAGACTTGGTAATGTGCTTCTGAGACTCTATATTCTAATCCTTTGGTGCCGTCTTGGCTGAAACCCTTGGTGTTCAGCCCATTTCTCAGCATCAGGAATGTGGACCTGTCTGGCTTTCCAACCCTATACAGTAAGTCAGGATCTCTGCTACTGAGCTACAGCCCGTCTCTTGAAGTGGGCGGCATAGTTCAAGCATAGACCGTACAGGGGGTTGACAACGCTGCACTGACGTTTGCTGACAACCTTCCAGCTTTTCTCAAGAGATGCTGACCAGCAGCCCAACGTGCTCCCTTGAGGCTCTGCAGGGCTGGTCCAGAGAGCAAAGGAAAAGCCAGGCCAGGGTCACCATGGTCAGGTGGGCAACGCATGAGATGGGGGGAGGGGTTAATACTTCCCATCCCACATCATTCCAATCAAGATCACACACACCCCATATTATTTCAACTGAAGTCATGGAACCTTAGAATACTAAGGTTGTAAGGGACCATAGAGGTCATCTAGTCCAACCCTCTGCTCACTGCAGGCAAGTGCAACAGCATGCCTGACTGCTGCCTTTCCAGTCTCTGCCTGAACACCCCCAATGAGGGAGAGCCCACGAGAGAGTATTTCACTTTTACAGTTACGAAATACTTCCTAATGTATAGCATAAACCTTCCTTTCTGTACTTTCAACCCATTGGTTTCAGTCAGAAGCGTCGTAACACAGGGGCCCCTGGAGACCAGGGCCCCAGGCGCCGAGCTTCCGGGGGGCGCTCACCTCGGACACGAAGCTGGAGCGTGGCGCCCGCCC
Source organism: Plestiodon gilberti rubricaudatus (assembly GCA_026170595.1). NCBI lineage: Eukaryota > Metazoa > Chordata > Lepidosauria > Squamata > Scincidae > Plestiodon > Plestiodon gilberti. The sequence continues at coordinate 251,231,164 of JANXHW010000002.1, forward strand.
GCAGCCATAACGGGCGGGCGGCGCTCCAGCTTTCGAGTCTGAGGTGAGCCGAGCAACAGCGTCCTCATTGTCTAGGCAACGCGCATAGCGCGCGCCCAGACCCTGTGGCTGCGGGTGCGCGCTGTGCGCGTTGCCTAGACGACGAGATGCTCTCTCGCTCCTCGGACTCAAAGCTGGAGCGCGGCGCCTGCCCGCAGCCATAGCGGGCGGGCGGCGCTCCAGCTTTCGAGTCCTGAGCGCAGCGTAGTTTGACGTCACGTGACGTCCGGGGGCGCTCAGCCAGCCCCTGCCCCCCTAGCTCCAGGCGTCCGGAGGGGTGAAGACGCCACTGGTTTCAGTTCTCCTATCAGGAGCCACTGAGACCACTTTCTCCCCTTCACATATTTGAAGATGGCAATCATATTCCGCCCCCTCAGTCCTCTCTGTTCTGGGCTAAACATACCAAGCTTTTCTAACTGTTCTGATAGGCCTATTTCCTTACCCCTCACCATCACAGGGGCCTGCTCCTTCGAACCCCCTCCAGCTTCTCAGTGCCCTTCTTAAAACGTGATGCCCAACTGTACCTGCTCTGACTAGTAGAGCGAATCTATTACTTCACGTGATGTGGACTTTAGGACTCTGCTAATGCAGCCCACAATTGCATTCGGTTTTTTGTTTCCTTGCAGCCACATCACACTGCTGCCTCATTTTGCTTATGATCCACTCACCCCTGGCGTCTTTTTAAACAGCTTGCTCCCAAGCCAGGTTTCCGCCATCCTGTCCTTCTTCCTCTGATTGCTTTGTACCTACTTGCAGGACATCCCTTTGTCTCCCTTGAACTGCGTCTGGTTGGTGTCGGCCCAATGATGAAGCCTGTCCAGATCATTTTTAATACTATTCGCTCACCCAGGTTGAGAGCTACATTCTACACTGTGTGTCATCTGCAAATTTGATCAGCATCCCCCCCTTCATCCAGGTGATTTATTAAAAACTTGAGCAGCACAGAGCCAAGACAGGGCCCTGTGGAACTCCACTCCACATGGAACAATTGACAAACGTATTCTTGACGAACCCCTGCTGGCTCCTAGAAATCACGCCAGAACTGCACACAAGCTGCATGCGTCGAAAGAGGGCAATGGGCTAGAAGCCACACACGTCCCATCAAAAACAAGTCATGCCAGCCTTGCCCATTTCACCGTTGCCATTAAAGTCAATGGAAATCTTCCTCCTGGTTCTGTGCCCTCTTTGATTTCCTGGAAGATGAGAAAGCTTTGTTCTGGTGTGATTTCTAGGAGCCAGAAGGCGTTCGTCAAGAACAAGTTGTGCCAGACTAATCTCATCTCCTTTGATAGAGCAATTCCGATTAGTCTGGTTGACCCTGGGAACAGCATTGACATAGTATAGCTAGATTTCAGCAAAGCATTTGACAAAATCTCCCGCGATATCCTTGTGGAGAACGGGTTAAAATGTGGGCTGCTAGATGGTACTTGTCTTTGCTGGGTTCAAAGCAGGTTGAACAAGTGCAAAGTATTTGGCAAAGACGGTCTTCTATCACCCGCAGCAACCATCTGAACCACTGTTAAGAGCAGGATAGCCCAGTCCTATCCTCCCATGGTTTGGACTCTACAGCGTGGGCCATGCTGTTTCCTATCCGGAGAAGGGCCCTGCTGGATAGTTGTCCACCTACCCCCGGGTAAACCCCCAGCCACCACAATGGGGCTAATCGGTCTCTACCGGCTCTTCGTTGTGCTGTGAAGTTATGTGAATTAATACAGTAATTACACTAATTACATTTACATGTATATGCACATTACCGTAATAAAACATGCCAGTCACACTACTTTCAACAACTGTAGTCTATGTCCATTTGTCCTACGTAGTTTCCATACATACACCTTAGGCAATTTAAAGTACTGTAGGCTGATTCCGTATATCATTGTCAGTTTCCACAAGTCAAGCTGTGTGCACTATTTGTGTAAATTTACTCAATTTGCACGATTTGCACCATTTCTGTAAATTTATGCAACTTGCGTAAAATTATGTCATTTCCTTGGCTCTTCCTAGTGTCATAAATACTTTACTGTACTGAAGATGATTTTTCTTTTTCTAGTTGAATTGATTTAAAAACAAGTAGAACACTTTTTGCTTGCACAATACCTTCCCCTTGTTTGTCAGCAGTGGCCCTACCACAAAAAGGTGGCTCCGGTCGGGCAGCCCAATCCTGCGTAAGTCCTAGAGCAGGCGTGGGGAACCTCCGGCCCGCGGGCCGATCCGGTCCGGCCCTCACTGGACCAGCCCGATCCAGCCCGCACCGCTTCCTTTTATAATCGGCCTTCCTGGACCTGCGCAGAGTGCGATGCCGGCCAAGAGGGCAATCTTGGCCTCAGCGGCTCTCTGCGCAGGTCCAGAAGGCCGATTTTAAAAGGAGGAGGCGCCGAGGTGACGCGTCACCTTGGCGCCTACTCCTTCTGAAAGCGGCCTTTCTGTGCCTGCGGAGATCGCCGCTGAGCCCAGCGGCGATCTGCGCATGTACAGAAAGGCCATTCTGAAAGGCGTCGGTGGCGTCGGCCCGGAGCCTGGTAAGTTGGAGAGTGAAGAGTGGAGGGAGGGAGGGGACTCGGAGAGGGGTGGGTGGGAGGGTGGGAGGGGGCTGAGCGAGCGGTGGGTGGGAGGGAGGGAGGGGGCTGAGCGAGAGCGAGCGGTGGGTGGGCGGATGGGCGAGCGAGCAGTGGGTGGGCGGTGGGTGGTTCCTGTAAATTCGCGGGGGGGGGGTCAGATTTGCAGTGGGGGGGCAAAATAGGTTCCCCACCCCTGTCCTAGAGTGAAAGAGCACGCACCGCCACTCTAGTCCATCGCAAACGTGCCATAAATCATGTTTACACTGATTTTAGAGTAAGGGCTGCCGGCATGGAGGTTGGCAGTCCTTACTCGGCAGCCCTCCAGACCCGGCACCACCAGTGGAGGTAAGTCCTGCACCTGTTGGTGCAGGGGTGGGGGGAGGGCAGACCAGGCGGTGAGGGAGGGGGGCCATTGGCTGAACAGGGCCAGGAGATGGCAGGGATATCAGTGTTGCGCTCCGCCAATATCCTCGACCCTTTCCCGGCCCGGTTCGGCCTTACCACTTTGTGAACTTTTTGTTGAAAAGCGGTATATAAATTCTGTTATTAATAATAAATAAATAAATAAATAAATAAATACTCCACCACCTAGGATGCATGCCAGCTTCAGAGCTGGTGTACTTCCGAGGAGGTCCATAGGGCCTCAGCCAGCTTGCATCCGGGGAAGGGGACAAGCATTCCGGGGCAGCCTGGGAACGGGATAGGATGTGACGGCTGGCTCCTTAGGCAGGCGGGCCGCTGCATCTGACACAGGATAGCACCATCTGTTATGCATGCATTGATCACCATTAGCCAGCCTGGACTAGTGTGATGTTCTCCATGTGGGGCTGCCTCTCAAGGTGGTTTTGGAAATTTCAGCTGGTGCAAAACGGATAGAGTTGGTTGGGGGAGGGAGGGGTGTGTCAACTCCGGCAATTTCTCCTGGGCCCCCACAATGAACATGGGCTCCCGTATGTTCCATGGGGCCCTGCTAATCTGGGCCCCATGGAACACATTGCGAATCAGAAAAATCCTTATTTTTTATACTTTTCTTAAGAAAGAGAAAATGGTATATAAAAGAGAACACTTCATTCTTAATATATAAATATATCTGTCCGGGAACGGGGCCAGCCATGTTAAACGGCAGGCCGGCCGGACCTCCCGCAGGGCTCGGGACGCCCGTCCCCAGACTCCCTGGCTGGGAGCCGCGTGCAGCGAGCGGGGCAAGCGCCGCTCTAGCCCGGACGCAGCCGGCTGGGCCGCGAGCCCAACCCGAAGCCGGTCAGAACCCCCGTGCCGGGCCGAGGACGCCGAGTCCGACGCGACTGCCGGCGGACGCACCGAGCGGCCCAGGCCCGGAGGCGGCTCCCCCCACTCACCCCACTCACCCAGAGGCAGAGACAGCCGGCGAAGAGCCACCAGGACTGGACCTGTCAGCAGCAGGGAGACGGGAGCAGCCGACAACGACGGGACAGGAAGAGAGGCACTCACAGTGGGCGATGGACAGGGGCGGGGACAGGACGGAGCAACAAGGGTGGTGGGAATGGGTGAGAAGGCTGGGGGCGGGGTCAGGTAAGGCGGGACTTGCAAGGGAGCACGTATATAAAGAGTTGCCTGAGGCCAGTGAGGAGGTCGGCTGTCAGTAAGGCTGGACCTCCGGAGCGGCAGCCACCCTGATACTGAACAAGCCAGGCTAGGGCTGGGACGGCGGGTGAGCGGAACCCTCCCAGCCCCACGCCAACTCTGAGGCCAGAGCCCTGAGCAGCAGGACGTCCTCTGTCCCCGTGTGCGAGGCGGGCTGGATGTCGACCACGCCTTCGAGGGGCAACGCGTGGCAGAGGCGGCTCTGACCACCCCCCTGCCCGGGTCTCCTACGAGCGCCTCCTCACAATATCATAATGGGAACTTGTCCCCAGTCATGATGGACAACATAGTTCTTTGGGAAACAGAATAGATGCTAATCTGTGGCTAAAGTGATGAGGCTAAAACATTGATATCACTGTTGTCGTCATCATCATCATCCTGTCTGGGGAAAGACAGGTTAAATGAATATATTTGCTGCGCAGGTCAGACATGAACTGCTTGTAAAATGTATCCCTGGGAAGCTGAAAACGAAGGGCCTGCTAATTCCTGTGCTTTAAATGCACACAGTGAGGGAACAGAACATACTCTCGCTTCTTGGAGTGGTGAAGAGTGTTTAACATGATCAGCTGAAGGCCAATGTGCTGGGGGTGGAGTGTATCACCTAGCCATGCTTCCCTGGCCCTGACGCACTCCCTGGCCAGGCCAAATCCCCAGCCCTTGACACATTCGGAGCTGAACTGCAGGTGCTTAACTCGTTGCAGGGAATGTTTCTCCCTGTGATTTGGATCCCTGGGCAACGTGCTGACCCCAGTCAAACTGGCCCCCGAACCAGTGCCCAGTTCCACCCTCTTTTAGTCGCTCTCCAGGTTAGCATCCACCCAGACCCCCCCACTCCTCCTCCACCTCTCCCTCCGCCCCTGCCTGCTGCATAGGATCCTGACTATCCTGGGGTGGATCCTGAGTGTGGAAGTTTGTCCATCACATCCTCTTCTCAGATCACGACCACGGGTAAAGATATATCAGATACTCTGAGTTCCTCAAAGAAAGAGAGGGATACACAGGGCTCTCAGGTGTGGCTGCTGGACTGGTGAGTAGAAGGTCCTATCATCAGGGAGAACCAGCCAGGTGAAAGAAGGATTTTTGTGTGAGGGAGAACAGGCAGGGAATGGAGGAATGAGCCATGACAGGGAGAGAAGCGCTGGAGGAAAACCTCACAGAGCGCCCAATGATAGCCTGACAGGTGTGCTGAATTCTGAAGGTGGGACTGCCAGCGCCATCTAGTGGGGATGTTAGCAAAGTGTGAAAGGTTGACAGGAATACAGTACCCAGAAAGGGAGAAGGACTGACCAATCAGCGCGCGATTGAGCGCGCGAGCGACCAGAATGAGAAAGATCAGGCACGGAGAATCAGGAAGAAGCGGGCACAGAGGATTTCCCGTGGCCCGTGAAGAGCTTGGGGAAGAGCTTGGGGATCCCCGATTTCTTCGCGGGCCACGGGAAATCATCAGGCGGTCCGCATAGGACCCGCGGGCCGTATGTTGTGCACCCCTGACCTACAGCCTAGGTAGCGGTTTCAAGATAGGGTCATAGACTCAGAGCACATGGAAGTGGTGGACACACATTTACAAATCAAAAGAATAAGCAGAGGACCCTCCCCCTCAAAAACACACTGCCCCATGGAGACTTAATAAGCTCAGAGGCCCCAAACAGCCATGGAACATTGATGTATCCATTGTAAAGAAGCGCACTGGGGGAGGGCATTGGACTGCTTGGGCCAATTTGGCTTCTGGGTGAGGAGATGCCGCATTTTCTTGCATCATGTCTTTCTTGTCCCCTTGAATTCCCAGGACAACGGTTCGATTTCTTAGCCAATAGCCCAACAGAAGACGGAGCCCTTCAAGTCTCGGGCATTCCAATCCAACTGTAGTCTCTCCCCCCCCCCTGCCGATGCAGCCTTGCAAATGGGGCACGTGCAGCATCCCGCTGGGAGTTTTGGGTCCCAGGGGCCTCCTTGAGGTAAGGGAACGTTTGTTGCCTTGTCCTAGGGCAAGCCTTGCTGTCCCAATGGGTCTAGTCGGATCTGCGCCAGCTAATTTGCTGGCACAAGTCCGAATGGACCTGGGTAGGTGGAAGGAGGCTGGGAAAGGGAAATAGGATATTGGTGGAGACACTGCTGCCAATACCGCCCCCTCCCCAACCTCGACACACTGCTCTCCCCACCCCGGTCTCTGCCTCGGGTTCTGTGTGTTGCAACATCTGCTCAGGAACAACCAGAGGAATGCTGACCCCTTGCTCCTACACATGGGATATTAACTGGGGATTAGACGGGCTCTAGAATGAGCAGAAGAGGGATAGAGAGACCCTGGAAGGGGGAAGCGCTGGAGGAACTGGCAGAGTGAACTGAGGAACAGGGACGCAGTGGCTTGTGGTGTTCCTTGCCGCAATATGGGAGCGAGTTGTATAGCAGTGTGTCAGCTCCCTAAGGAGTGGGAGCTCAGTCCACTAACTGAGCAGATGAGCATCTTCCCCACTCTCCAGTACTCTCAAGCATTGGCCAAATATCTCTGAAGGGCATAAGGTCCTGCTTCTTCTATGTGTTTTCTCAGAGGTCTTGAAGAACTGGACCTATGAGGGTCTGCAGAAGAATCTCTGAGCTTCGGCCCAACCTTGAAAAAAACATTGGATTGAGCCTCCAAAGCATGAAAGGATGCAAAGGAGGATGGTTGAAAGGAACACACTGCACATCGGCTACCTGTGTGGAAAGGGGAAGATGGAAGGAGAAGGACTTGAAGCCAAGTACAGCTCATCAATAACAGGTTATGCCATTAAAAGCAAGGGAAAGCTTTGTTCTAGCTCTGTGCCCGCTTCTGTGCCTCTAAGATGGGAAGCCTTTGCCCTGGCATGATTTCTAGGAGCCAGCAGGGCTTCGTCAGGACCAAGTTGTGCCAGACTAATCTCAGAGCGACTGGTCTGGTTGACTCTGGGAACAGCACTGACAGTGTGCAGCTGGATTTCAGCAAAGCATTTGAACAAATCCCCTTTGATCCCCTTTGTGGGTAAAAGAGTAAAGTGTGGGCTCGATCATCGATGCTATTGCTTGGGCAGCCTATATAGTAGACCAGCGGAGCACCCACTCCGCTGGTCTAGGGTGTTGCAAACGTGCCATAAAGCATGTTTGTGGCACCCTGGGAGTAAGTGGCGCCAGTGCCAAGGCTGGCACAGCTCTTCCCAGGCAAGATCTGGAGTTGCATCCACTGGGGAAGGTGAGTTCTCCGCCAGGCAGTGGAGGTTGCTGTATGTTGGGGACCATCTAAAACCATAACCTGCATGACAGAAGTGAACTCTCAAGGTAAGATGCAGAGACTCCTGGTATTGTCATAGGTAAAACCAACATGGAAACGATGATCTCAGGAATGCATCCCTTGTCCCGCAATGTGACACTAGGAGCAGACTGGCGGCAGTGCTGTATTCCCCACCCACCCTGCAGAATACCCATGATTCTCCAGTGTGTTCTATGCTTGAAAAGCAAGGCAGCTTATTCAGGATCCTATAACACTTGAAGGATAACCGAGTGCCCAATCCTAAGTGGGCGTTACGGCTGCGTGTGGTGAGAAAGCAAGGAAGCTCAGCCTCGTCCGCACACCCCCTATTCACCTCTCTCCTCTCGCCGCCACCATCGTAAGGATCTCCAGTACACTAGTGCGGCAAAAGCCACATTTGTGTGTTGAGGGTCAGGCAGTGGCGGCGAGAAAGCAAGGACGTCCCCACCCGCCCGCCCTCCGCTCACCTTTCTCGCCATTTTCCCCTTGCCCGGGAGAGAAAATGTCGCCGCTGCCATGCCGCTGCAGAAGATTGTTGCACCCTGCCTATCGCCTGGGGGCAGCCCACCCCCCTTAGTACACCTCTGCAAGGGGGTGGATCCTGGTGGCACCAGCATTAACTGGGATCCTATCCCTGTTCCTTGCCATTTCCCTCTCCCTTACGCTTCGTTCCGATGACTGGCACAGATCCAAGGAGACCCGTTGGGGCAATGGAGGCCTGCCCTTGATTAAGGGAAGAAAAGTTCCCTTGTCTTGAAAAGGTCACCAAGATGCACACACCCCTCCCTCCCCAGGATGCAGCGAGAGCTCTGTTGGAATGGCTGCATCGGAGGCGGGGTTTAGTTAGGATTGGGCTACAATTTATATGAATTAATCCAGAGCAGAATATTTTCTTAAGAATATGCAACGTTTGTTTGCCAGGTCAGGTCCAAGTCCACCTACCAATCCAATCCACCTAATGGCCACTGGAATCGGGTTGCTAGCTGCTCAGTTCATGTCCTTTCTCTCCTCTCCCCTCCATTCTGGCCACATAATCAATGAGTTCCCCAAGGATAATGTTCAAGGCCAAAGAGCATCAGATGCCCCCTGTGTATGGACTGACAGACATGTCAACATACCTAATTCTTAAAGAATGAGCTGAACATCAAGCATTTCTGGCAAGACCGCTCCCAGCGATGACAGTATTGATAGTCTTACTGTTCCAGTAGAGGCACAAGATGAGCTTTACACCCCTTTCCAGTATGAAGGCTACAGCCTCTTGCCTCACACCTTGGCTCTTCCTAGTGCCTCAGAGAGGATAAATGATCAGCACTGAGCTGTCCGGAGTTATCCGGAGAAGAGCTTTCTGATCTGAAGGTGATTCTCTTCCTGTTTGCCTCGGTTGCGATCCCAGTTTCGCCTGTGAAATCCGGCACGATGAATAAGATTCTTCTCCTCACTTTGCTGTTTGCTTCTCTGCTCTCCGTGAGCTCTGGTGGTGAGTCCTGCCTGGGAAAGAAGGTACCATTTGTCCAAAAGATGGTTGGGAGAAGAAGTTGGGAGAACCTGGGGGATAAGTGCAAGTCTGACAGCCCATTTCAACCCAACTCCTCTCCAAGTCAGGCCTAAGTGTGGCCTAAGTGCAGCCTAAGTTAGGCAGAAGTTATGTCTGAGTTAGGTCAGAGGTATGCCTGAGTTAGGCAGGCTGCAGTTTCTGTGGCCCAGCACCACCCCAGGATCCAGACAACACTTACCTCCCAGGCAGGCAGGCTCTCCAGGCTCGGTGTCTGGCTCGGGCATGTACAGGCCTGTGTGTCTGCACGTGTCAGCGTCCATCCATGGCAGTGTCTGTCTCAGCCCAGTCGCGAAGGGGCTGACCGCAGGCAGGGGGGTTGCGCCAGTCATGTGGTGGACGCAGGGCAGGTGACAGGTGAGCGAGGTGCCCAAGCCAGCTGCCACAGGGCACCCTGTGCATCAGCCACCTGCTGCAGGGGAGAGTGGCCATCCCCCCTCCTGCAGAAGGTGATGCCACCCCCATGCCACGTTGAGGCTGCACGTGGGAGTCATGGGGGGAGCGGGGGAGGGAAGGGAAGGAGGGGTTGGAAACGTCACACACAAGGGGGGGGCTCATGATGTCTGGAACTGCCTCTGACATGACTTGCCCGTGCGCTGCCTGAAGCCCTGGACCTCCAGGGCCGGGGCAATGCCCACAAAGAAGGCATCCCGGCGTGCGTTCTGCTCTGTACCCCGGCCAAGACCGAGAGATGCCTTGGGCTTGTCTGCTGCGAGCGTGAAGGGCTCACGCAGCTCATCACGCCCCCAGATGGGGCGATGACAGCGCCTCTCGGCAGGCGCTCTGGCAGGGTGGGGGTTGGCCAGCAGCCATCATCAGGGAGTGGGAGGGGAGGCAGAGAGGCAGGCAGGCAGGCAGGCAGTGGGTGCTGGGGAGGGGCACGGGTGGGTCAGAGACAGACAGACAGACAGACAGACAACAAGGCTGGTGGGAGAGAGATTCCGAGAGAGGGGTCTGCAGAGACCAATAGGGACACAGGGGTTGCTCCGCAGATGAAGGCAATGCAGAAACAGGCGCCTCTTATGCAGACGGACTGTGGGTGGAAGCGGCTGCATTACGGGCAGAACTTCGACGGAAGCGGCTGCATTACGGGCGGACGCCCTGGCTTGCGAGATCCCCGGTTGCTGAGCAGCCACTACACAGATGCAGCGGCCACAAGCGGCCCCGCTATGGGCTCCGTGGCACCTGTCACTGTTTGCCTGCCTGAGAGGCCCCCCCAACTCCCCCTCCCCTCTGTCCCATGGGGGTCTGGCAGCCTCCCTGCTGTGTTCTGGCAGTCCCTGGAAGGGATTCATGCAGGGGCTTCAGTGCTGGGGGCTGTCTGTGTGTGGAGGGCAATGCTTGTGTAACATTGGGCACATATGTTTCAAGGAGGCTCTGCCCGAGGGGCATCTTTATTGTTCTGGAACGTTAGCAGAGATGGCCAGGCGAGGCTGCCAGGGGTAGTCACAGCAGCCAATCTGAAAGCAGCAGCAGCACACATGCCCCATGGACCTGGAGACGCAGGCTCTTCCCCTGTGGAACCACAGCCTGCTCCATAGAAAGGGGAGGGACAGCAAGTAGGCAGCCAGGGAGGTGGAGCAGCAGCAGCAGCTGAGGAGGGTTGCAGGGCTGGCTTTCTGACCTCTGGCAGCAGCAAGGCAGAGGACCGTGGGGCAACCAGACTGCGGGCCCAGGGGTGCTCCCAGGAAGGTAGGTGGTAGTGGACGTTCCTGGGGAGACAAAAAAACAAGGGGGTGTTACATGGCAGCTGGTGTGTGGTAGTAATCGCCAGTGAAGTCAAGCCAGTGTGTCAGTTGCAAAAGCCTGCAGGGAGAGAAATAACACAGCTGATAGGTGTGACACACATAGCATGGTCTGAGATGCTTACCCGGGTGTAAGGCGAGCATGATCCTGTAAGGGAAAAGGGTCAAAGAGAGAGAAGACAACACATATATTGGGTCACAACCATGGCAATCCTAGCAATACTGACCTGTCAGTTGACCCTGTGGAGAAAAAGGGGGGGGGAACAGCTGGTGTCTACAGACGGTTAACAGCACCACCACACTCGTGGTGTTGTATGCTCACATGACAACAGGCGGCAATCCACCACAATAGTGGTAAAGCAGCATGTATCCTATATATCATAGCAGGCATTGCAGGCAGGCATCTGACTACTCTATGGCGATAATTGAGTCGGTGGCTGGCAAACCACGCCGGCGAACCAAGGATCAATGGGGCAGTGGCTGGCAAACCACGCTGTTCTTGCGTTCCTGATTATTAGCATATTTCCCCTGAATCATGTAATACTGTCACGAACAAAGCACAGCCTGTTTACAGCTAGCAGTACATGTACATGAATACATGATAAGAATGTATCAGTCTACAATATGCCTGTGTGAACTAAATCCTGCTTGAAGCAGCTCTTTGCAGCTTTGTATTGTATCACGTCATCCTGCTTTTGTGGAATGCTGTATCTCAATAAATGGAGCTCGCAGCCATGATCGGTGTGCTTTCCCGGAGGTGCCTCTTGCCAGGTACCTTCCCCCCACGGGAGCTCCCGAAAGTGAGCTGTCTGTCTTCCACGAACATGGACTTTTGCCTTCGTGTCCTTCCTCCGTCTTAAGCTAGTGCAGCTCAACGCTACATCTGGTGACCCCAGTCGTGATTCCTCTCATATTCACAGGGCTGGACATGCCCAACGCGCGCCTCGGATAACTTCACTTCCTTCACGTTCTCGCCTAAGTGCAAGTTTGACCTCGAACGTGAGTATGGGGGGGGGAGATGATTCATGCACAAGAGCTGCAGTACTTCATAGTAATTGTATCACGAAAGGAAGGCCAACGAACATTAGTCAGGGGGTATTAGAGGGTCTCAGAGGCGAGATAGGATACCAACATCCTTGATATCCAAAGGCTGGAACTCTGGATTGAGAGGATTGGATCCAAGATAGGGGTGAATTCGTCACTCAGGGAAACAATGAAACACATGACACAACCCCTGCACTTACCTGCACTTACCTGCTGGTGTTGTTGCCTGTGTGTGTGTGGGGGGAGGCTGGGAGAAAGACATGGGTTAGCAAATGGTAGCATGGAGACAGCTGCCCAGGCACAGCTATAAACAGTTTGGCCAAAGCCAGAACAGCCCTCTCTGCCCTTGAGGGGGGCAGAGAGGAGAGAGGAGAAGTGGGGTGTTTGTGAATTTTGCCCTCCACCAACAAAGTCCCACTTTGTGGCTGTGGGGGACAGAACCCCACGCCACGTGCTCAGAGAGAGAGAGAGAGAGAGAGACTGGGGGCCTGGGGCTGGGCTTTTGTGGGAAAGAGGCTGGGTGGGGCTGGGTGCTGATAGGCTCCCTATCTTAGGCATAACTCTGTCGGTTTCCAGACCTAGCAGGCCCAACTCCGTCCTAACTCTGACCTAACTCAGGAGTAGGGTGTTAGAAATTTTCAAGAGAGGGCTGGCTTGGGTAAGGTAAAATGGCTCCTATGGGTCTCCTCGAATTTGGGTCCACCTTTTTGGTCGACCTAAACTTTGTGTCAGCATTTGTGTTGGAGGGGGTGTGTCTGTGCTTGCCAGGGTCTGGAATCCAACATTAATTGGTTGCCGCCCCCGTTACACCCATGGTCCGCCCACTTTTAGGTCAACTTTAGGTCTGACTTGTGCTGCTTAGCCCTTGGGTTGGAATGGGCTGTTCTTAGTCCATCAGTCGTAACTTCGACCTAACTTTGACCTAACTTCGCCCTAAATGGTTGCGTTCCAGACCTAAAGTCGACCTAAATGACTTAGGCTGACTTTAGGTCTGACTTGGGCTGCTTGGCCCTTGGGTTGGAATGGACTGTCATACTGTTACCCAGTGACCTGTTAAAATTGAGGACTGTTGCCAAGAGACTTTGAAAATGTTTGTTGCCATGAGGCTTTTTGAAATGGGTGGTGAACCAGGATGGAATATGTGCCAAAGTGGACTGTGTTATGACACAGCGCGCGGGTGATGCCGCGCTTGTGCTCCTGCGCCATGAGCCATACTGTAAGGATTTCCCCCAAACCAGAAGTTGAACCAAACGGAAAGAAAACCTGAGCAGCATCCACCATTTCACTCACTGCCATGTGTCTAAGCTCTCACAGACTCTACTCTGCATTCCCCCCCCCCACTGATATGCTAAATATGTTCCTGAAAGAAGACAATACACAGGGCTATCTGAGATGAGTCATCCCAGCCTCTCCTTTGTCTGAAGCCAGCTCCTTAACGACTGGACCATCAAGCCAGATCTCCCCTCCCACCTTCCTATTGTGTATGTGTAAGTTTTACCCAGAGATGCACTGAGGTGGACCGGATGCCCACTCTAGGAAATCTCCTTCCCTTTCTCTGTGTACCTTGTCTTCTCAAGGTATCCTCCCCTTTCTTTGTCATGTGCTCTGTTCCCTATAAAAAGTAGAAACAGCCTGCCAGTCTCTCTCTTGCGTTTGGACTCCTACACTGGTGAGCTCTCTCTGCTTTATCTCCTTCTCCCTTCCCCCCCTCCTCTCCCCCCTCTCTCTTACTAACCCCCCTCCCTTCTCTGTGCACTACTTCTCCGTTAATTTCTACAGGCTTCTGAGCCTGATCACATCAGTTCAGAGCCAATTTGTTTTAGCCTCTTTTCATTCTCTGCTGGTTTGTGCCATCACTACAGCATTGCAGCCAAGGTCAACCCTGCAGGATTAGGTAAATATCACCCATGTACAAAGCAAGAACCCTGCTAAACCTCTGCACTTCTACCTAAGTTCCTAGGTCTGTATGCTGTGAGTGTGATTGAAGTGTTGCATATTGAATTGTTGCCTATGTATGCATCTGACTAACTATCTAGTAAATATTGGAAAGCAACCCATGTGAGTCTTCAATATTATTTAAACAGAATTCTGGGCTGGACTCTGCTATACACAGGTATAGATCCCTGTACATTCCAAATTGCCATATTTAAAGTCTACTGTATTCCCCAAAATAACAAGGCAATTTTGGTAACAATCCTCAGGACAGGACACCGGAGTTGATAATTGCATGAAAGATGCCAGGCTTTATGGGAAGTTTCCTCTCACCCCTGTCCTGCAGCCCCAGCCCTGACCAGCTTGTATGACCAGCTTAATAAACTTGTATGTTCTGTTAGCGCTGTCGATCCAACGGAGCAGAGAATTCAAGCAGGGAAGGTCCACCGACACGCAGGGATGGGTCTGTTTTGTGGTTTCTCGAGTCCGAGGGGTAGCGGCCTATGAGAAACTTAGGAACAGCAGGGACAGGTGGAATGAATGGTGGGCGTGGCTGGAGGGCACGACCCCCTTCCCCGATAACGTGAAGGGATTCTAAGTAACATTCTGTGTAACATTCTGTATTACTCTGTATAAATTTGTATCATTTCTACAGTGGTAAAATTGTATCATTTGATTTTGCTAGAGGTGTTTTAGTTGAAGTGTATATCGTATGTACTTCTAACTTTAATTAGTAGGTAGATTGTTTTGTGTTCTAGCAGAGGCGGAACTACGGTGGAGCGGACGGAGCAGTCGCTCCAGGCGCTCCACCGCGGGGGGGGGGGCAGAACGCGGCCGGGAGAACTCACCAGCTCGCGGAGAAGCGTCGCGGTTCGGACCTCCCGCCCTCCCTGGAGCCCGTTTGGCTCCGAAATAGGAGCAAAATGGGCAGGGGGCGTGGCTACGTGACGCGAGGGCGCGTCGCGACACTGGCCCAGCCCCCTTTCTCCGGGGGCCGGCGAGGCGCGTTCCGCCTCTGTGTTCTAGTATGACTGATCTTAATAAAAAAAATCTATATTTCCTGACCAGCTGAAAAGTGATCAAGTCTGGAATATGATGTCTCGCCTGCTACATGATTTTGTGTGTGGGTTCCTTCCTAATGAGGATGCTTTTAGGTGCATGTGAGTTAGCTGTGTGATGGGGCTTCCTGCTCAGGCTCTTGGTCATATTAGAGCATTTTACCATAAGACACTCTTTTCAGCACAACCAACCAACCAAAACTTTCTCTATTATTCTGCATTATGTGGTTCTAAACAGTGTGTTATTTCCTAACCTTTTGTTTCAGCTCTGCTCTTTCCTCACACTTCTGGTTTCTGGACCAATCCTAACCAACATTGCAGCATCGATGCAGCTACAATGCAGCTTGAGGAGGTCTCCGTGACTGCATCCCTCCACTGCAGGATGCAGCGCACACCCCACAGACACGGCTGCATCAGTGCTGGAAGGTTGGGTAGGATTGGGCCCTTCATCTCTATGTCCTTCTGTTTACTGCCTTCCCAAGCTACTTTATACAGCTGAGCCCCTTCACTAACAGCCCAATTCTGTTTATGTCTACTCAAAGGAAGTCCTATTGAATTCAATGGGGCTTACTCCCAGGAAAGCATGCATAGGATTGCAGCCAAAGGCCTTTCACTCACTGCACCATACACCACTCCAGGACAACACACTAACTGGGATCCAAGAGTAATAATATTTCCTTTGTTCAAAGCAGCTCGTTATGTATGGTGCAAGTCATGCCATCGCTATGAGGACGGTCGCTGTACAACCAGAGAATCCAAGTGTCGGGCTGATATTGGTCAAGCTACATGCATGAGAATGACCTACTCTAACGGTATGATGCAGGGCCTCCTGGTATTTTCATAGGTTGTTTAGAAATAACTTCTTGGAAACAATGTTCTCTGGAATGCATACCTATTCTCCCAATTTGAAATATTACATTAGGGGCAGACTGACTGCAGTGTTCTATTCCCTCCTCCCAGAATCCCCATGATTCACCAGTGTACTTTACATTTAAAAAGCAAGGCAGCTTATTCAGATAACACTAATTCATATTAACTGATGCTGAGCAGCACTTTTGCTTAAGAATCTGCAAAGTGCCTTGCTGGATCAGGAGTTAATCCAGTATTCTTTGCATCCTTTGAACTAGGAGATACTGGGTGTGCTACACAAAATGGGCCATTGTCTGTTGGTGGATCATGATCTATCTATCTTAGCAAAGAATCTTAGGATCCAGCAAATACTACCTGGAGTGCCGAAAGTAAGCAAGTTAACCATCGATGGGCGTGACCATGCTCTGCCTTTTTCCAGCTCCTACTTGAGACGTTACTCCCTGTATAGGAGCTGCTGCTCTCCCAGTGCAATCCTTGACTGTTCTTCCCTTTCAAAAGGAAGAACAACAGTATCCTGATGATACACTCATGTCTTCTTCTCTTCCTTTCCAGGAACGGGACTAGCTGGCTGTACTTTTAAAGCGATGTGTGAAGGTCATAGACATGAAAACAAAGACCCTGACATGCATGTTCTGTGTTGCAAAACAGATTTCTGCAACAAGATGCAACCCTGGACCCCTCCAACCTCCACCGCATCCGACTTAAGCCCCACAGGAGGCCCTTGAGTCGTGACTGCCATCTAGTCCCCCTGACATCATAACTCACTAGATATATTGTCTAGCTTATTATATAGTCTGTCATCTTGGGCTGGTGAAGAAGCGGGGGGGGGGGGCCTGAAATCTTCAATAAAGCAGCCTCCAGAACCTCTGTGTCCAGTTTCTATTGCATGCTTCTAGCAAGTTTTTGCCAAAGACATTTGTGGGGAACGTCTCTTGGATGGTGTCAAGGAGTTGGGAGAGGAGGGCAATAGACTAAACTGCTGCTGATCACGTCCATCATGCAAATAACCAAATGCAAGGAACCACCGGTGAGCCCTGAACCCGGAAGGGCGGCGAAGTCTCCAGACGATGGAGATTGAGCTTCTCATAAGGCTCGGCAGCCCGCCTCATGGAACTGCGGATTGTTGCCCCGGCCAGCCCCGCTCCAGCCGGACAGGGGCTTGTGTTGGCAGCAGCCAATTGGCTGCTGCTTGTCTCCGGGCGGGACTGAGGATGGGAGAAGCAAGCATCGTGTTTGCTCTCCTCAGTCCTGTAAGAACATAAGAACATAAGAAGAGCCCTGCTGGATCAGGCCAAGAGCCCATCTAGTCCAGCTTCCTGTATCTCACAGTGGCCCCACCAGATGCCTCAGGAACCACAAGAAAACAAGATAACCTGTTTCCCGTTGACACTCCCTTGCACCTGGCACAGAGAAAACCCACTTCTAAAACCAGGAGGTTGCTTATGGCTTGTAACCTGTGATGGTCTTTTCCTCCATGAATCTGTTCAAACCCCTTTTAAAGGCATCTAGGCCAGGTGCCATCACCACATCCTATGGCAAGGAGTTCCACAGATGAATTACACGCTGGGTACAGAAATATTTTCTTTTGTCTGTTCTAACTCTCCCTCCACTCAATTTTAGTGCGTGTCCCCTGGTTCTGGTGTTGTGCGAGAGGGAGAAGAATTTCCCTCTATCCACTCTCTCCATCCCATGCATAATTTTATATGTCTCAATCATGCCCCCCTCAGGCGCCTTTTTTCTAGGCTGAAAAGCCCCAGACGCTGTAGCCTTTCCTCATAAGGGAGGTGCTCCAGCCCACGAATCATTCTGGTCACTCTTTCCTGCACCTTTTCCAATTCAAGTTGTCCTTGACTGTTTCCAGTGTCCCACAAAAGTCCATTTGAGTGTAACCTTCTTCTAGTATTCTATCCACTCTCTCCATCCCATGCATAATTTTATAAGTCTCAATCATGTCCCCTGCACTGTCTCGGAGCGCGGTGCAGCAGGGTGCCTTCTGTCAGCTCCCTGTTAGGCTTTGGGCCTAGCTCGCCTCCTGAGTGTACAAAGAGGACTGTTGGCACGGCAACCCTTTGAGGTGCTGGCCATTAACCGCCGATAGCAGCGGCTGTGGGGTCGGGGCGTTCCTCCCCCCCATTCTCCTCATCTCTCGGCCGGAGCGTCGAGAAGGCAAGGAACCCTGGCAGCTGGCCCCCTCACTAAGGAGCGTCTTATGGGTGCGGGTCTTGTCCCCCCCCCACCATCGTCTTTCAAGTGGGGCACGGGCATTGTTCCCCCCACCGTCATTCACCTGTGGGGCGCAGGTTCCTCCCCCCCCCCACCATCGTGTATCCTCTGGTTAAAAACTAGACACACATTACACAGATTCTCCTACGATTTAGCTAATTTACACATACTGCTTACTTTGAGGTGAACTTGCCCTCAAGCTCACTGTTACCTTCAAGTTAACTTCAATAATGCCCAAAAAAGGAAGGGCCAAAGTTTTTGACATTAGTAATTTGAGCCACTTTCCCTCAGTCTTTTCTCTCCAGGGACTAAAGCTTTTTTCCTCCCTCTAGTTACACAGGGTTGCTGGCTTGTCTTGAAGGGGCCGCCGCTTTCCCTCAGTCTTTCTCTCCTCTCATACTTTTCTGTTCTTTTACCTCAGAGCCCTTATTATTGAGCTTACTTTGCAGCCTTTGCTCTTTCTTGCTTGTGACTCTGTTTCTGTCTTTTGTTTCCCTCTGAGTCCAGTGGGTGATAGTGTTCCTTTCTCTTCACTGTTTACCCTAGCATATATATACTTAATCGCAACGGTGGGAGAATTATTTAGGCTGCAGTCCTTAACTTTCCTGGGAGTAGTTCCTACTGATTTCAGTGGAGCCTGCTCCTAGGTGGACTTGCATAAGATTGGGCTGTATGTTACGTAGCAAAGCTGGGCATGTATGCAGGGTAAACTTGATGGGGTTGCTTTGATTTTATGGGGTTGCAATGCAGCCTTCATTTTAAAATAAGCATACTTTTAGGCATATGCTTATTGTGTATGCATATGTTTTGAAAGAAAGGGGGGAAGGCATAGTTTTCCTTAACAGTTTCTTAGAAAAGGGGGTTACCTTAGTATAGAGATAGCCAGCCACACTGGCTCCCCCCCCCCCCCACTCCTTTCCATGTTAATGGCGGGGATTGATATGCGAATTTAGGCTTCCTGGCTGAAGAACTTGGCTTTAAGAATTGTTAGTGTGGTGTGGGTGGCCATGTTAGGCAGCTGTCCATGTGTCTCAGGAAGGTACGCAGAGTCCCTTCAGACTGCCCTTCGGGCGGCCAGCTCTAAGTTGAACTTCCAGGGAAAGAAATAATGTATTTCTTCAATTCTAAGACACATGTTTTTTTCCCAGTTAGGCATTTCAAAAAATGGGGTGCGTCTTAGAATCGAAGGTCTCCAAAAAAGCACCCCAAAATGCTATCCTCTTACTTACTGGGGCTTGGGGGAGCTTCAGGGAGACCTGTGCGACACTCTGCAGGCCTCCCCGATCTTCAGTTGGGCCAAAAACGGTGATTTTCAGCCATTTCCGGTTTTTGTGAAAACCAGAAATGGCCAAAAATCACTGGTCATCTGTTCAGCTCTAGCGTGTAGAACGTGCTGCAGCTATGGACCCTCGGTTTTCCAGAGCCTGTGCCGCCATCTGTTCAGCTCTAGCACGTAGAACGTGCTACAGCTGAGCGGGTTTGACGCAGGCTTGATCCAGGCTTTTCGGTACCTTTTGACAGGCAGCAGCATTGGGTGTGATTTGGCCCATCCCTCTTGGGCACATCATGTTCTATGCTTCACCTTCAGGAGAGGGGCCTGTCCGTTTGTTCTTTAAGAGTTCATTTGGCTGCCATGGCCTTTTTTCTCTAAGGTGTGCAGTTTTTAAGGACCACACCCCCGAATTTGTGTTACTAAGGTTGCCTGTGCGGTTTTGTGTGGCCTTCGGGCCTTCCTTCTGTGGCCTTCGGGTCTTGTGTGGCCTTCGGGCCTTCCTTTTTTGGCCTTTGGGCCTTCTTTCTGTGGCCTTCAGGCCTTGTGTGGCTTTCGCACCTTTTTTCTGTGGCCTTCAGGCATTCTGTGGCTTTCGGGCCTTGTTTGTGCGGCCTTCGGGCCTTCCCTTCTGTGGCCTCCGGGCCTTCCTTCTGTGGCCCTCGGACCTTCCTTCTGGGGCCCTTATGCCTTCCTTGTGTGGCCTTCGGGCCTTGTTTCTGTGGCCTTTGGGCCTTCCTTCTGTAGCCGAAATGTTTCAGCAATGGAGGATAGACAGAGGACCCAAGAGGCTGGTGTGCCAGGAAAACAGTATGAGTTTATTAGAAAACAGAGAGAAAATGGAAAACATTCCAGAGGTTAAAATGAAGACCTTTTGCTGGTCTCCAGCACACATTTTTATACAGAAAAACAATGGTACATCACATGGTACCTGGAATGTACAGAGTAATACAAAAACACAATGGGAACAATAGTGGGCTGCTCTGGGTGGAGGTCTTCTAGATGGTCCTTGAATGGTTGGATCGTTTAGTCCTGGGAGACTTGATTGAGGTACTTAGACTTGATTGAGTTAGCCTCCTTTTCCCCCCAGAAACAGCCTAATTTGTGTGCTTTTACTGAGAGGAGAAGACAAAAGAAGGTTTTCCAAATGGTGGGATTTTCCCCTGGTGACTAGTGGAGGCAGATATGAAAATGAGGTTCCAAATGGTGGGATTTTCCCCTGGTGACTAGGGGAGGCAGATATGAAAATGTGGACAAACAAGAACATAACCAGTAAAAACAAGAATAATATTTTTCTGCATCACTTCTGTGGCCCTTGGGCCTTCCTCCTGGGGCCTTTGTGCCTTCCTTCTGTGGCCTTTGTGCCTTCCTTCTGTGGCCCTCTGGCTTTCCTTCTGTGGCCTTTGGGCCTTCCTTCTGTCGCCCTCGGGCCTTCCTTCTGGGGCCCTCGGGCCTTCTTTCTGTGGCCTTCGGGCCTTCTTTCTGTGGCCTTCGGGCCTTGTTTCTGTGGCCTTCGGGCCTTCCTTCTGTGGCCTTCAGGACTTTCCATCTGTGGCCTTCGGACCTTGTTTCTGTGGCCTTTGGGCCTTGTTTCTGCGGCCTTCAGGCTTTCCTCCTGTGACCTTCGGGCCTGCCTTCTGTGGCCTTTGGGCCTTCTTTCTGTGGTCTTCGGGCATTGTTTCTGTGGCCTTCGGGCCTTGTTTCTGTGGCCTTCGGGCCTTTTTTCTTCAGCTTTCGGATCTTCCTTCTGTGGCCTTCGGGCCTTACTTCTGTGACCTTCGGGCCTTGTTGCAGGTCCCCATGTTCATAAGTTCTAATTGACAGTGTGTTTTTTCAGGTAAGTTGGCCTTGTTGTGTTTCAGGCCAGTTGGCCTCCTTGTTATCTATGTGGCCTGAGAGGCCTCCGTGTGATTGAGGCCAGAGGCGTCGCTGAAGCGCGGCGGGAAGGGCGGACCGCCTGGGGGCGACGCGCGCAATGGGTGACGCGCGGTCGCGCGCGTACACCCGCGCGTCGCGCGCAGGCGGTCCTCCCTTCCCGCCGCGCTCCAGCGACGCCTCGGAGGAGGCCTCGGAGCGTCCGCCTTCGGCAGAGCTCCAAGGCCTTCTGAACCCCAATGCGCTACGTCATATTTACAAGGTTTAGCGCATGCGCAGAACGTTTGAGGGCAAATTTGCCCTCAGAAACGTACTGCGCATGCGCGAAACCTTATAAATATGATGTCACGCATCGGGCCTCCCTCAGAAGGCCTTGGAGCTCCACCAAGGGCGGATGCTCTGAGGCCTCCTCCTGCCCAAGACAGCCGGCCGGCGAGGATGTCTCCGGAGCCGGCAGTAGCGGAGGATCCGCTGCTGTCAGCTCCGGAGACATCCTCGCCGGCCGGCAGTCGGGCTCCCTAGTGACGCCGCTGATTGAGGCCCTGCAAGGCCTCCGTGTGATTGACGGCCTGCGAGGCCTCCGTGTGATCGATGGCCTGTGAGACCTCTGTGTGACTGATGGCCTGCGAGGCCTTGTGCAGCCTAAGGGCATTGGCCTAAGGGCCTTGTGTTGGCGGCCAGCGAGGTCTGCTTTTGTGGCCAGTGGGTCACCTGTGTTACCCCTTCGGGGGCTCACCCACTGGGTGTTAGCTGTAGGGACCTAGGTTCAGGTAGGCTAGCTTTGCCAGCGCTTAAGTACAATTAGGTTATGTCTTTTCCAGCGCTGTGCCTCAGGACTTATAATTTTTTGTTTCTTTTGCAGGTCCCTGTGATGCCAGGCCCGCCAATGTGCTCATTTACGGCCATTCAATCGTTTTTGGGGGCAGGAAAAGAGCAATTGTTTCACAATTTGGCTCGCTATTGAGACTCGGCGACGTGGCAAGAGTGCGTTGGGCCGCCAAGAGAAGGATGCTCTGGGGCCAGCTGCTTCCTTTGCTACGGGAATTTTAGCGGTTAATCCGCCGCCTCAGGTACTCGTGATTCATTTGGGGGAGAACGACCTGTGTCAGAGGACATCTGTGTCCTTCAGGCTCCAGGTCCTTAGTGATCTCTCCCAGATTAGGCGCTGGCTACCAGGGGTCATTGAACCCCCGCCGGGTTGATCTTGCCTGTAGGAAGTTGAACGCGTACCTGAGGCTTTTCATTTTTCAAATGGGGGGGCAGTTTTATCCCCCATCCCAATATTGTTTTCCAGGCTTCACAACTTTTCGTGGCGTTGGTGTGCACCTCTCCACGGTCGGAGCTGACATAATTTTAACTGACTTGCAGCAGGGCATTCATACCTTTTTGTGTAGTTGGGCGGTGGGGGTCATGCGCTAGGCAGACCCCCCCCCCCCGTGTGGTAGGTGGCGTGCAGGAGGTGTAGCCAGGGAGGGCTTAGTTGGCATACATCCTGAGGTAAGCAAGGTCAGGGGGTAAGCTCCCAAGATCCTCCTCTCCCAACCAGTGAGGAGGAGCTGAATCCCCCTCCTCTTCCTCATTCTGCAAGGAAAGTGAGCAAGAAAACGATGGGAAACAGCTGAGCAGGTGGTGGGACAGGGAAGCAGCTCATGCTAAGGGGCGCTGACTCCCGTTGCCAGTTCCCTCCCTCAGCCCACCATCTACACTGGATGCTTCATCCCGCCTCCTGGGGAAGTTGCCCGTGAGAATGTGGAATTCAAGATGTCTCAGTAATTCTGGAAGCCTCTGGAAAACCCAGCATGAACTCTGGAGGGGGGGAGGGGAGGCGGGGGAGGGCAGAATGGAAGTGGGGAAGGGGCATTTCAGGACGGAGAAAGGGTGGATCAGATCTGGGAGGGAGGCGGGCTCAGAAAAAATACATTTAAGAACACTACATGAATACAAACAAAACAGTTGCAAACAAAAATTAAGATATAGCTGTTTTCAAGACCATGACAAAGAGAAAGTATGATGTATCTGTTTTAAAAGGGGGGGGAATAACCCATTCAGGTCAGGTTGACAATCCAGCACCACAGTTGCAGTTCTCCAGACCAGACCAGAAGGCAGAAGCGTCGTCAGGGTAGGGGCGGGGGAGGGGGCCATTGGCCCCAGGGCCAGGGTCGAATGTGGCAGCGAAAGGGCATACGTACTTCCGGGATGGGATACGTCTCCTCTGCCTCACTCATCTTGGTGCTGGGCCCGCCCGCCCGCCCTGGGGCCTGTATGGCTCCAAAATAGCAAGTAAAACGGCAGGGAGGGACATAATTGGAGCACTCGTGAAGCTGACGTCACACCTGGGTCACGTGGGGGCGTCGTGTTGGTGCCCCCCAGAATCGCCACTGCCAGAAGGACCTCCTTTTTGTCCAGATTTAATTGATTGATTGACTTTAATTCTCCTCTGACTTTAATTCAAGGCGGTTTACATAGGCAGGCTATCTAAACTGAAGCA
Source organism: Plestiodon gilberti rubricaudatus (assembly GCA_026170595.1). Taxonomy (NCBI): domain Eukaryota; kingdom Metazoa; phylum Chordata; class Lepidosauria; order Squamata; family Scincidae; genus Plestiodon; species Plestiodon gilberti. The sequence goes on from JANXHW010000002.1 coordinate 251,254,700, forward strand.
GTTTGTACATATTACAAATGTTCTAATCTTGCATAGAACACTCATTCCAACATATATGGATGCCAGCCTGACATGACGAGCTGCTTCAGCCAAAACTCATATGCAACACAGGGACATCAGGCAGAGGTGTCACTAGAGTTTGCATCACCCAGTGCAAGAGCTCAGCACGTCACCCCCATGAAGGACCCCAGAGGTGAATAGGGAGAAACAAGGTTTGGCTGAGCTGAGTTCTACAAAAGATGCCCATCAGGCAGGACTATGTATTTCTTAAGATTACTCCTGGTCAGTGGTGTCACTAGTGTTGGTGTCACCCAGTCTGGTAACTCATGGTGACACCCCTATTAAGTATTTTTATATAGCAGTACAGGTCAAAAGTGATTTTTGGTTTTCATGGCCTGCAAGAATTCTTGAATTTACTGGGGAAAAACGGGTGTGAAGCCATGGCAAAAAAGTTTAAAAATGGTACCAATAAAAACGAGGAAACTAGGTGCAACTTGAGCATTGTAGTTTAAAATATAGAATATTAAACACACACACACACACACACACACACACACACACACACACACACACACATTAACACCTAAAATAACAACGTTAAAAATTAAAACCATCAAATAAACACTGCAACGTTTCGCTCGTCTGTCACGAGTATTCTCAAGCATAGCCCTCATGTAATGGGGAGATGTATGTTAGCATAAGCTATCAGCCCACTAGATAAGGGCAGAGAAAGCCTCGTATTCAGGCTGCTATGATGAATCAGTTGTGTGGGAGATGTTTTCAATTATCTCCCACACAGCTTATTCATCCTAGTAGCCTGAATATGCCAGATACCTCAGGATTTTGAATATTAGGACATTCTCAGATTCTTGCAGTGGTCATTTTTGAAGAACAGCAGCTTGTCCTGAAAACCCCCTGTTTCTCCACACCCATGAAGGCCACAATAAAGAAAGCCCACAACGGTCAGTTCTGTCATCAGAGGACTTTCTCTTGCTTCTCATTTCCACTTTGAAGTTTGGTACACTTCATTTAAAGATCTAGCACATTTCATCCCAAATGTCTGCGGTGGGTTGCCATAGCTTAAATATATAAAAAATGGGAAATGGGTTTAAAAGATACTCCAGACAAACAGAAATGGTATGTTAGAGTGCTAGCTTGTGTGTACACTCAACAGGACTTACTCCTAGGTATCCCCTTGACAAAGATAATGGCCTAGCCCAGTGGTTCCCAAACTGGTAGCCGTGGCTCCCAGGGGAGCTGCGGAGTACCATGGAATCCTCTTGGAAAACAGTGCAGTGCCAATTGGCACGCATCAACTTAATGCAATGGGGAGCCGCGGCCAATGGTCACCAATGGTCAACGGAGCCGCAGGACGAAAAAGTTTGGGAAACACTGGCCTAGCCCCTAGGCAGACTTCTCAGGTCGCTCTACTGCATCTGATGCTTACAAAATATGTACGAATAAGAGATGCCAGAGTTTAGACAGTCATTTTTCAAGCAAGTCGAACAAGGAATTAAAAAACAGTGTTGGAAAGCCAGAGGCTGGCCAAGGTGAGCGATTCCCAGTGGTTAGTGCACCCCTCCTTGCTCTCAACATCCTGGGTCACAGGCCAACAGGCTGAACTGGGGATAATCAGCTCCATTCCATATAGTGTGGGGTGGGGGTAAACCACACAGCCCTCTGCAAGAAACCTCTCAGGAGAACGTAGAACACTGAGGTTCATTTTTTTTAAGCACCAGGGACAGCATCACCGATGCAACGAACATGAAAATGAGCAATCTCAGGAAGATAGTGGAGGACAGGAAGGCCTGGCGAGATATGGTTCATGGAATCACGAAGGGTCGGACACGACTTAACAACTGAACAACAACAACATTGTGCATACAAATGATCTGGAGATGGGACAACCACTAAACAATCAGTGAACAGGGCTAGGAAACCAAGTATTCAAAGTATAAATAGTTTATTAAAACCCCAAAGAAAGGGGAGGTGAAAGAAAAACTGGAAGTGGACAGAAATTCTACAGCAATGAACGTTTGGAGAACCACTTCTGAAATATGAAATTAGATGCAGTTATGGACCAGTTATGGATTTCTACACAATTTGGGAAGTGGGCATGACTTATGCTCAACTGCAGCAGTTTCAACACGACCAAGCTGGGCAAACAGACATCTCCAGTTGTTGCGCATGTGAGCTTATCTCACCTGGGTTTGATGATGTCATGGGTTTACCTGTGTAGGGAACTTATGATCACCTGAGTACCCCTAGCTGACTTGGTCAGGCAAGCTGGGATGTTAAATGGGTGGCAGGACACCAACCGCAGCAGCAGGATTCCCCGGGGCTATTGTCTTCAGCTGGTCTGAGACATGAATCCACATGACTTGGCTTTGGGGAGGAACAAACTAACACGCTTGATCCCCTCAGTCTCGCCGGAGTTCCAAGCAGAGCAGCAACCTTATGGCGTTGCTCTTGGCGAGGCTTGGGCCTAGCGCAATGGAGCCTTTTCGCGCGCTGCAGTCTGAGGCAATGGGTAGCTGTGAGAGCTACGCGGCACTCGCAGCGGTGGCGGCGGTGGCCTACACCCCTCCTTTAATTACCAGGAGCTGTTGTGGGCGAGGAATTTTTCCCCCACACTGTCGTCCAGCGTGAGGGGTGTGGGGGTTTCATCTCCCCCCTCATCGACTTGTGGGGTGTGGCTTGTGGGGTACGGGGCATATCCCCCCACCACCGCAGCAATAGTGGGGCACAGGCCTTATCCCCACCACCACCTGGCATCTGTGGGGTGTGGGTGTTTACGCCTCCTCCACCACCAATGTGTATCCCCTGGTTAAAAATAGAACACCACACACACAATTTTGTTCTGGGCTTTATTGTAATGCCAAAAAAGGGTCAAAATTCTGGGGGGGAAGTCCCCAAACGTCCACCCCCTCCTGCGCCCGTTTCTTCCTTGTTTGAGGATGAGGAGAAGTGGGATTAGAGAGCCATGTTAGCAAAATTAGAGGCTTTGGAGAAGGAGAATGCTCTGAGGGAAGCAGGGAGACGGAGGTGAAGCGTCTGGAGCGCCACGATGCTCCGCCACAAAGAAGAAAGGGGTCAGTAAACATGAGATTTTTCTTTCCAGGTTAAAATCCCTGGAACAGTCCTCCATGCAAGGCCAGTTATACCTGCAAGACCATCTGTGGTGCCTGCCCCTTCCCCGTCAGCAGCTGCTGAGTCCCCAGGTGAGGTTTCAATGCTAGATCAGAAGTGGGTTATTGAGGTGTGGGAGGAAAAAGGGGGCGGCTGCCCCTAGGCAGGGTTGGTCTTACCCTTTTCTGCAAATGCCCGAAGTCTACGGGCAAAGATGGGAGAACTGGAATGTTTGGTGGCTAGGGAAAACATTGACATAGTAGGTATAACAGAAACCTGGTGGAATGCGGAGAACCAGTGGGATACTGCAATTCCAGGATATAAACGCTATAGTAGGGACAGAGAGGGGCGTGTTGGAGGTGGGGTGGCCATCTATGTCAAAGAGGGGGTAGAATCCACCAGAGTAGAGCTGGAGGGGAGCTCTGACTCCTCCGTAGAATCACTGTGGGTTAGATTACCAGGCTCAAAGAGTGATGTAGTAGTAGGGGCATGCTACCGTCCTCCAGATCAAAAACCTGAAGGGGATCTTGAAATGAGGAAGCAAATCAGGGAGGTGTCAATGAGAGACAGGGTTGTAGTCATGGGGGACTTCAATTATCCTCACATCGACTGGGTCAATTCATGCTCAGGTCATGAAAGAGAGACTGGATTTCTAAGACATCTAAATGACTGTGCCTTAGAGCAGCTTGTCACGGAACCGACCAGAGGACAGGTGACTCTGGACTTGATATTGTGTGGCACTCAAGATCTGGTCAGGGATGTAAATGTTACCGAACCGTTGGGGAATAGTGACCATACTGCGATCTGTTTCGCCATGCATGTCAGAGGGAGAGTGCCGAGCAAATCTGACATGAAAACCCTTGACTTGCGAAGGGCTGACTCCCCCAAAATGAGAAGACTAGTTAAAAAAAAGCTGAAAGGGAAGGTAAAAAGAGTCCAATCGCTCCAGAGTACATGGAGGCTGTTTAAAACAACAGTCATAGAGGCCCAGCGGGAGTGTATCCCACAAAGGAGGAAGGGCTCAACCAAGTCCAGGAGGGTGCCGGCATGGCTAACAAGCACAGTTAAGGAGGCTATAAAAGGCAAGGAAGCTTCCTTCCGTAAATGGAAGTCTTGCCCTAGTGAGGAAAATAAACAGGAGCACAAACTGTGGCAAAAGAAATGTAAAAAGATGATACGGGAGGCCAAGCAAGACTTTGAGGAACGTATGGCAGGCAACATAAAAGGGAATAATAAAAGCTTCTTCAAATACGTTAGAAGCAGGAAACCTGCCAGGGAAACGGTTGGTCCGCTGGATGGTGAGGGAGAGAAAGGGGTGATAAAAGGGGACTTGGAGACTGCAGAGAAATTAAATGAGTTCTTTGCATCTGTCTTCACGGCAGAAGACCTCGGGCAAATACTGCTGCCGGAACGGTCTCCCCTGAATAAAGAATTAAGTCAAATAGAGGTTAAAAGAGAAGACGTCTCAGACTTAATTGACAAAATAAAGATCAATAAATCACCAGGCCCGGATGGCATCCACCCAAGAGTTCTGAAAGAACTCAAGAATAAAGTTGCTGACCTCTTGAGCAAAATATGCAACTTGTCCCTGTGCCAGAGGATTGGAGGATAGCTAATGTCACGCCAATCTTTAAGAAAGGAAGGAGGGGGGACCCGGGAAACTACAGGCCGGTCAGCCTAACCTCTGTTCCAGGGAAGATGGTGGAAAGTCTCATTAAGGATAAAATCTTAAAATACATAGAAGAACAAGCTCTGCTGAGGGAGAGTCAGCATGGCTTCTGCAAGGGGAAGTCTTGCCTCACAAACCTGTTAGAATTTTTTGAAAAGGTCAACAGGCATGTGGATGCGAGCGAACCCGTGGATATTATATATCTGGATTTTCAGAAGGCGTTTGACACGGTCCCTCATGAAAGGCTCCTGCGAAAACTCCACAGTCAGGGAATAAGAGGGCAGGTCCTCTTGTGGATTAGGAACTGGTTGAAGACCAGGAAACAGCGAGTGGGAGTCAATGGGCAATTTTCACAATGGCGAGAGGTGAAAAGCGGTGTGCCCCAAGGATCGGTCTTGGGACCGGTGCTTTTCAACTTATTCATAAATGACCTGGAGTCGGGGATAGGCAGTGAGGTGGCCAAGTTTGCAGATGACACTAAACTTTTCCGGGTGGTGAAGACCAGCAGGGATTGTGAAGAGCTCCAGAAGGACCTCTCCAAACTGGGACAATGGGCAGCAAAATGGCAGATGCGCTTCAATGTAAGTAAGTGCAAAGTGATGCACATTGGGGCAAGAAACCAAAATTTCACATATACGCTAATGGGTTCTGAGTTGTCTGTGACGGATCAAGAGAGAGATCTTGGGGTGCTGGTGGACAGGTCAATGAAAGTGTCGACCCAGTGTGCGGCGGCTGTGAAGAAGGCCAATTCCATGCTCGGGATCATTATAAAAGGGATTGAGAATAAAACGGCCAATATCATTATGCCTTTGTACAAATCGATGGTAAGGCCACATCTGGAGTGTTGTGTCCAGTTCTGGTCACCACACCTCAAAAAGGATATAGTTGAATTGGAAAAGGTGCAGAAAAGAGCGACCAGAATGATTCGTGGGCTGGAGCACCTCCCTTATGAGGAAAGGCTACAGCGTCTGGGGCTTTTCAGCCTAGAAAAAAGGCGCCTGAGGGGGGACATGATTGAGACTTATAAAATTATGCATGGGATGGAGAGAGTGGATAGAGGGAAATTCTTCTCCCTCTCGCACAACACCAGAACCAGGGGCATGCACTAAAATTGAGTGGAGGGAGAGTTAGAACAGTCAAAAGAAAATATTTCTTTTCCCAGCGAGTAATTCATCTGTGGAACTCCTTGCCACAGGATGTGGTGATGGCACCTGGCCTGGATGCCTTTAAAAGGGGTTTGGACAGATTCATGGAGAAAAGACCATCACAGGTTACAAGCCATAAGCAACCTCCTGGTTTTAGAGGTTTTAGAAACGGGTTTTCTCTGTGCCAGTTGCAAGGGAGTGACAACGGGAAACAGGTTATCTTGTTTTCTTGTGCTCCCTGAGGCATCTGGTGGGGCCACTGTGTGATACAGGAAGCTGGACTAGATGGGCTTTTGGCCTGATCCAGCAGGGCTCTTCTTATGTTCTTATGTTATGAGGGGGTGAAGCATCCACTGTGAACAGTTGACTGGGGAAGGCAGCAAACAGAGTGCACCCGCCACCCTTACCCATCAGCTGCCTCCCCTGGCCCACCCCCTTGTTTCTTGCTCATTGTCCTGACGTCCTCTTCACTGGCTGGGAGCAGAGGATCTTGGGAGTGGGCGCTTCCAGCAACAATCCCAGCCGCATGCCATGTGAAGGAAGATGGGCCCAGCAGCCAGCGAGCAGATGGAACACTTTGCCCTGTGTGCCAGGGCAGTTCCAATTCAATAGTTTATTATCCAATAGTTTATTAACGGTCAATGACCAGCAACATAAAACCGCAAAACACAACATCATCAAAACATCAAATAACAGGCCTAAGTTAAAACAAGTAAAAAGCACTACACAAAAAAAAAACACAGAACTTAAATAAGCATTAAAATCCTCCCTCGATATTGACAATACTCTTTCGAGTTCTGCAAGCAGCTGCCAGAAAACGTGCACACTGGGTAGTAAACCAGGGGCTTCTTCCCATGAGGAGCATCTTGGCCAACTCCATGTCAGTCAGACTGGGATATTATTTAATAAAGGGGAAGATAAACCTAGCACGCAGCCCCTGATAAAATGGACAGCGAAACAGGACATGCTCTACTGTCTCCACTTCTCCCGAGTCACACGGGCAAACCCTTTCAGATATTGGGGTCCTTCTAAAACAGCCCTCCAAAAATGCCAAAGGGAGGGCTCTCCACCTGGCCAAAAAAAAGGCCCTCCTATGCGTGGGGAGCTCTAGCAGTGACAGATAAGCTGCCGGTGCTACTTTGTATCTAGTGTCCTCTGCAGCTAGAAAGTGTGGGGTTCTGCTGATGTCCTCCTGCCGCTCTGTGTCTAGCAGCCTTTGCCTTATGGCTGCTCTTGCTTGAAAAAAGTCCATCGCCAGCACAACCTCAGGGGAAAGTCCCAGATGTCTCAATTTCCTGTGAACCGCCGTAAGCCATGACGATTGAAAGTTATCTTGTAGAATTAGTGATGTTAGGCCCTGGGCATTAAAGTTTAGATTTAGCCAAGTATTAATAGAGGCTAGGGAAACCCTAGCCTCAACCTTGAGCAGGCCAGAGTCCAAGCGCAAGCTTGCATTGGAAACATAGCTGGACACTTGGAATATAGATCTGAAAAACTTGGATTGCAGCCGAAATAGTGTTTGCCAGGGCAATTCTGGAAGCTGGCAGTGGAAAGGCTGAAACGTCGCCTTGCGCAGGCAGTGGCACAAGGAAGAGGTGGGGTTGGCGGAGGCGGCAGGTTTCGCTGGAACAGACAGAGCAAGAAGATGGAGTGGCCCGGAAACGAGGAGAGTCTAGTCTGGAAGGAGATGAGTCCCGGAAACAGAGATCTGCTACCATAACATCAGAGAGTCAAAAGGCGAAGGGACTTTCATTTACTGAAATTTGCCCCCAGCCCAGATGAAAGATATTCACGATTAGGGCATGAGACTCATGAACGACCGGCAAGAGAGTGAGGCTACAGTTAAACACCCTGGGTAGTTGTGAAATGTAGATTTCCAGAGCCTTTCCTCCAGGTGCTGATTTCCCTTTGAGAGAAGGAAGCGATTAGGGGAACTAGCACAGAGATGTGAGCCAAACAGGGAGACACTCTCTGGAAATCAAAGGCAGAAGGGGCTTTTCATGTTTGCACTGACAGTTTAGGCTGCCCTCTCCCTCAAATTCATCTTCCAGTGGCTCCAGAAAGTGGACGTGACGGAGAAATCTTTGCAGATGTGAGCCTTAACTCAACCCATGTCACAAGACAGGGGGAGTGGTGAGAAGGAAGGATTCTGGGTGCTAATCAAGGGATCACCTGAACCATATGTTGCGCCAAGGGGCATGACTCAGCATTCCATCATACTTTTTATGATTGGCGGGGGGGGGGTATAAAGCTCTGGTCCTAGGTGTGCTTTTTGCCACTGACGGTTGTCAGGGAGAGATGCTGCTGGAAGATCTCCTCGCTTCCCTCCCCCCCATCCTTTTCCTTCAGCAAAGATGAGATGCTGCAGTATCTTGCTGAACATTCCAGTTAATTAGACTTATAGCGCAATCCTGCGCATCTCTAGGCTGGCGGAGCATGTGCTCCGCCGGCCTAAGGAGTCACCTAATATTTTTGCAGCTCCTCATGTGTAAATTTTGCCAGCGCAGAGCCCGGCACCACTCACACCGTCACCTAAGTGAACCTGCGCCGGCCGACCTCGGTAGGTACTGTACTGCGTGGGTCAGCGCAGCGGTGGACGGGAGGGCAAGGGAGGGGGCCATTGCCCAGGCCAGCCTGGAAGGGGATGGGGATATCGTTACTGGGTTGGACCGATATCCAACGCTCCTTCCCCTGGCTGACCTTGGCCTCCCTGGACGTACACCAGCCTACACCAGGGGAAGGGAACGAACCTGAAGGAACGAAATGCACGAGGTGGGCCTGGGCTGTGCCGGTGTGGCTGGCTGCCACAGGAAGGATCCGGCTGCCTGGCTGCAATCCTATGCAGGGCTTCCATTGCCAGGACTAGTGTTTACAGTGCTTTACGGGTGTTGAGAAAAGCAGCATGTCATATTGCAGAGCTGAGCTGCCGCCACCTCAAGCAGCAGCCCACCAGCACCAGTAAGTCAGCAGGGGGGATGGAAGGGAGGTGGGGAGGGGGCAGAGCAGGGCAGGAAGGGAGAGGAATGAGGAGGCGAGCAGGGCGTAATGGGGGGGGGGCAGAACGAGGCTTGGAAGGGGGCGGTATTGGTGGCAGCCACACGGCCAATATCTTATCCGACTTCCAGGCCTCGATCAACCTTTCCTGGTCCACATGGACTTGTTACTGTGAGTTATGTGGCTGCTTTGAATGCACTGCACCTTATATAAATCAAGTAGCCTAACCTGGCTAGCCTGTTACCAGTAGAAGAGCCAGGGGAGGGGAACGGAAAGGGTTAAATTCCCCAGCAGCCCCTGGAAGTACTTTCAACTCTCATCCTTCCACCTTGGGGCTGAGAGGGATTAAGAAGAAGAAAGGAGCTGGTGGCAGATGACGAAGGAACCGCTGAATCCACCCTTCCTCCCCGGCAAGGGGAGGTGTGGAGTGAGATGATGTTCAGATGCACGATCCCCAGGGGAAGCGCGGCACAGGAGGGATGGAGCGGGGGGGGGGCTACGGTTTGTATATATCCACTAACTCCACCCAAGGGGTCCAAGAAGACAGAGTGCCCAACACACAAGGATGGATATTCCTTACAACTGCCTATAGCCAACTGATCACCAGGGGCATAGCTACAATCCCACAGGGGGTGCTCGCCGTACATGCCCATGTAACATCACAAGCCCCGCCCCAGGGGGAGAGAAGTCACAAGCCCCACCCCTGCACCGAAAAACACTACGTAAAACACCCCCCTTGTGTGTTTTTCAGCCTTTTAAAGGCCATTTTTGGCACGGGCTGGCCGGGTGGGGTGCTCCTTGAACCTGCCGCAGCAGCGAAAATGCTGGTTTTGCTGCCACGGTTGCCCCCACACCACCAATTTTCATGGGCACCCCTGCTGCCCGGGGACCCCCAGCTCCCCTAATGACACCTCTGGCATCATCCTTCCATTACCCAATTCATTCCTACGAATTATGTGAATAATTTGCTTATTGCCAAAATGCAAAGTGATCATCTTGAAATCTACCCAAAAAGTGCAAGGGGCAAAGTAAACATTACCCATGAATATCCCAGGGGGCGCTTCTTGAAGCCTTGCATTTCTCTGGTGTAAAGGACAGGTGGATCATGCCCTTTATATACTCTGACCAATGACCAAATAGTAGCTTTACTACATGTACACTCCTGAAGATTCTGGGGAGATAAGACAACACAGTGTTTATAGATGCAGATTTATTGAAGGTTTCATCCCTGCTTCAGCCAAAGACGACCAGAAAATATTTCTATTTGGTTATGTCGGGGCCGGGATACATGACAGTGAGAAGGACTCAAGGGCTTTTTCTGAGGCTTTAGTTGGATGAGGTGGAGGTTGGAGGGTTAGAAGTTTTGGTTGGTATCCCGTTACAGTAGTTTGTGTTGCAACGCGTAATAATTTTTTTACTCAGGCTCTTTACTGATCATATATCCTCTCCGAGACACTAGTAAGTGCCAAGGTGTGAGGGAAGAGGGCGTAGCCATGGAATGGGGCGAAGAATGGAATGGGGTGCAAAGATCATCATGTGCCTCAATGGAACTGTAAGACATCGCAATATGTTTCTTAGAATATCTATGGGCTATTTAAATCCTTGGGAGAAGTCTCAAAGTCTGGTATGTTGATGTGTAGCAATCTGCATTCAGAGGGCAGGTGATGCTTTTTGACATAATCCTCGGGGTACTTATTAATTATAATGCAGGAACAGAGAGGTAGAGAGGGAGAGACATGAACTGAGCTGGTAAGTTGTAAATTTAAGTTGCTTAATTAGAATGAACCTTCAGAAGAGCTCAGCCAAAGAACCTGTTCTCAGTGCCAGATGCATCAATCAAATGTTTAATGAAGACGAGGTCATGGATGGATTTGCTGCACTGACTTGCAGCCCATTCCAACCCAACTCCTCTCCAAGTCAGGCATAAGTGTGGCCTAAGACTTAGGCCCTAAGTGCAGCCTAGGTTAGGCAGAAGTTATGTCTGAGTTAGGTCAGAGGTATGCCTGAGTTAGGCAGGCTGCAGTTTCTGTGGCCCAGCACCACCCCAGGATCCAGGCAACACTTACCTCCCAGGCAGGCAGGCTCTCCAGGCTCGGTGTCTGGCTCGGGCACGTGCAGGCCTGTGTGTTTGCACGTGTCAGCGTCCATCCATGGCAGCTGTTGCAGTGTCTGTCTCAGCCCGGTCGCAAAGGGGCTGACCGCAGGCAGGGGGGTTGCGCCAATCATGTGGTGGATGCAGGGCAGGTGACAGGTGAGCAGAAGCATCGCTCCGGTAGGGGCGGGGCTGTAAGTATCGCTGCGGTCATAGTCTCTTTACCGAGCGAGGAGGAGGCAGCCCCGCCCCCTCACTGTCCGAGCCAGTCCCCTACGGAGAAAGCAGCAGGCAGGGTCTCTTCCCTGCCGGTTTCTCCGTAGGGGACTGGCTCAGACAGTGAGGGGGCGGGGCTGCCTCCTCCTTGCTCGGTAAAGAGACTATGACCGCAGTGATACTTACAGCCCCGCCCCTACCGGAGCGACGCCTCTGCACGTGAGCGAGGTGCCCGAGCCAGCTGCCACAGGTCACCCTGTGCATCAGCCACCTGCTGCAGGGGAGAGTGGCCGTCCCCACTCCTGCAGAAGGCGATGCCACCCCCATGCCACGTTGAGGCTGCACGTGGGAGTCATGGGGGGGAGCGGGGGAGGGAAAGGAAGGAGGGGGGTGGGAACGTCACACACAAGGGGGGGCTCATGATGTCTGGAACTGCCTCTGACATGACTTGCCCGTGTGCTGCCTGAAGCCCTGGACCTACAGGGCCGGGGCAATGCCCACAAAGAAGGCATCCCGGCGTGTGTTCTGCTCTGTGCCCCGGCCAAGACCGAGAGATGCCTTGGGCTTGTCTGCTGCGAGCGTGAAGGGCTCACGCAGCTCATCACGTCCCCACATGGGGCGACGACGGCACCTCTCGGCAGGTGCTCTGGCAGGGTGGGGGGTGGCCAGCAGCCATCATCAGAGAGTGGGAGGGGAGGCATACACACAGGCAGACAGTGGGTGCTGGGGAGGGGCACGGGTGGGTGAGAGACAGACAGACAGACAGACAACAAGGCTGGTGGGAGAGAGAAAGGGGTCTGCAGAGACCAAAAGGGACACAGGGGTTGCTCCGCAGATGAAGGCAATGCAGAAACAGGCGCCTCTTATGCAGACGGACTGTGGGCGGAAGCGGCTGCATTACGGGCGGACCTTTGACGGAAGCGGCTGCATTACGGGCGGACGCCCTGGCTGGCGAGATCCCCAGTTGCTGAGCGGCCACTACACAGATGCAGCGGCCACAAGCGGCCCCGCTATGGGCTCCGTGGCGCCTGTCACTGTTTGCCTGCCTGAGAGGCCCCCCCAACTCCCCCTCCCCTCTGTCCCATGGGGGTCTGGCAGCGCCCCTGCTGTGTTCTCCCAGGGAAGGCCGTGGCAGTCCCTGGATGGGACTCATGTAGGGGCTTCAGTGCTGGGGGCTGTCTGTGTGTGGAGGGCAATGCTTGTGTAACACTGAGCACATATGTTTCAAGGAGGCTCTGCCAAGGGGCATCTTTATTGTTCTGGTACGTTAGCAGAGATGGCCAGGCGAGGCTGCCAGGGGTAGTCACAGCAGCCAATCTGAAAGCAGCAGCAGCAGCAGCACTCATGCCCCATGGAGCTGGAGACGCAGGCTGTGCCCCTGTGGAACCACAGCCTGCTCCATAGAAAGGGGAGGGACAGCAAGAATGACAGCCAGGGAGGTGGAGCAGCAGCAGCGCCGGCAGCTGAGGAGGGTTGCAGGGCTGGCTCTCTGACCTCTGGCAGCAGCGAGGCAGAGGACTGTGGGGCAACCAGACTGCGGGCCCAGGGGTGCTCCCAGGAAGGTAGGTGGTAGTGGACGTTCCTGGGGAGTCAAAAAACAAGGGGGTGTCACATGGCAGCTGGTGTGTGGTAGCAATCACCAGTGAAGACAAGCCAGTGTGTCTGTTGCAAAAGCCTGCAGGGAGAGAAATAACACAGCTGATAGGTGTGACACACATAGCATGGTCTGAGCTGCTTACCCGGGTGTAAGGCGAGCATGATCCTGTAAGGGAAAAGGGTCAAAGAGAGCAAAGACAACACATATATTGGGTCACAACCATGGCAATCCTAGCAATACTGACCTGTCAGTTGACCCTGTGGAGAAAAAGGGGGGGGGGAAACAGCTGGTGTCTACAGACAGTTAACAGCACCAACAGCACCACCACACTCATGGTGTTGTATGCTCACATGACAACAGGCAGAAATCTGACACAATAGTGGTAAAGCAGCATGTATCCTATATATCATAGCAGGCATTGCAGGCAGGCATCTGACTACTCATTGGTAAAGAGGCATTTCAGAGAAGGCATTGCAGGCAGACATGAGAGGGCACATTGGTAAAGAGGCATATCATGGCAGGCTACGCAGGCAGCTATGAGACAAGACATTGGTCAAGAGGCATATCATGGCAGGCTATGCAGGCAGTTATGAGACAAGACATTGGTATAGAGGCATGTATCCTACCTATATTTCTATATGCAAAGAGGCAGATGTCAGAACACATGTCAGCACAACCCCTGCTCTCACCTGCACTTACCTGCTGGTGTTGTTGCCTGTGTGTATGGGGGGGGAGAGGCTGGGAGAAAGACATGGGTTAGCAAATGGTAGCATGGAGACAGCTGCCCAGGCACAGCTGTAAACATTTTGGCCAAAGCCAGAACAGCCCTCTCTGCCCTTGAGGGGGGCAGAGAGGAGAGAGGAGAAGAGAAGAGAGAAGTGGGGTGTTTGTGAATTTTGCCCTCCACTGACAAAGTCCCACTTTGTGGATGTGGGGGACAGAACCCCATGCCACGTGCTCAGAGAGAGAGAGAGAGACTGGGGGCCTGGGGCTGGGCTTTTGTGGGAAAGAGGCTGGGTGGGGCTGGGTGCTGATAGGCTCCCTATCTTAGGCATAACTCTGTCGGTTTCCAGACCTAGCAGGCCCAACTCCGTCCTAACTCTGACCTAACTCAGGAGTAGGGTGTTAGAAATTTTCAGGAGAGGGCTGGCTTGGGTAAGGTAAAATGGCTCCTATGGGTCTCCTTGAATTTGGGTCCACCTTTTTGGTTGACCTAAAATTTGTGTCAGCATTTGTGTTGGAGGGGGCGTGTCTGTGCTTGCCAGGGTCTGGAATCCAACATTAATCGGTTGCCGCCCCTGTTACACCCACGGTCCGCCCACGGTCCGCCCACTTTTAGGTCAACTTTAGGTCTGACTTGTGCTGCTTAGCCCTTGGGTTGGAATGGGCTGTGAGTAGCATTCAGCCACTAACCTGTTCTCAGTACCAGGACTCATCAGTCGAGCATTTTAAGTAACAACGAAGACAGGGTCAGAGATGGATATCCTGCATAGAGCAGGGATTCAACTAGATGGCCCACAAGAAAGACCCCTCCAACTCCTATGATTCCGATTCTAGGGTTGTCTAGCGGTGAGGCCACCCAGGCCGAAGATCTTGGGAGGTCAGGAGAGCCAGCAGAGGCTGAGAAGAAATAGCCAGGTGGGCCACGCTGGTAGGATTGCTAACTTGGTCTGAAGCTACTCCTGGAGTTGCTCCTTCTGCCCCCCCCCATGTGATGTACTGTCATTTCGTCAAGGAGGCTCTGCTGAATCCTTCAGGTTTCATTCAACTAGCAACCTGTGGGAGGATTGGCAGACCTATTCCAGGGGCAGGAGGTTCCACCTGGGGCTCCAAGCAAGAACTCCTTCAGGGCGCAAACCCTCGGAAACCCAGAACCTCTTGTCAGTGTCAGGACTCAACTCACAAACAATTATTTAATAAGAACAGGAGGAGGAAGCCAACTCTAAGGCTGTAACCCTATACACACTTTCCTGGGAGTAAGCACTAATTGAACACAATGGGACTTGTTTCTGACATGCATAGGATGGTGCTCTAAAGGTGCACAGCTGTGGCAGGGAGGGGAAGAGCAGCAGGGGCTGGGGAAGGAACTGGTGTCTGCTTTTAACGGATCCTGAACGGAGGGTTTTCCAAATCCTCTCTGAGAATCTAAAACCTGCAGCAGCAGGAGCAGAGCTAACTGCCAACGCTGTGACTCCTCCCGTCGATGATGGTGTTAGAGAGAGCAGGGCAAGCAGGGGTTCCTATTGCAATGAGAACTGGGCTCCCTCCCCATCTGCCCCTACCCTGTTAGGCTGCAACCTGCTCTGCCTCCCTCACCTCCACAGAACCCGTATACCATCGAGAAAGACCCAGCCTCATCCCAAAGGTCCTCCTGCCTCACAGGGTGACCTCGCCCTCAGCTCCAGAAGCAGGATCCCAAGGAGATGAACGGATGAAGCATAGGAGCCATGCTGAGTCAGATCATTCACCCGGCACTGACTGGCAGGCGCTTCCGGGGTTGTTCAGAGAGGCGCCTTTCCCAGTCCCAGCTGCAGGTGATGCAACAGAGAGAACCTGGCTGGGCTCCACAACATGCCTGGCAGGGTATCTGCTATGGAGCTACAGCTCCTCTCTTGCAGTGGACGCCATAGTTCAATCATAGACACTAGACGGGTTGAAAACGCTGCACTGACGTCTGCTGACAACCTTCCAGCGTTGCTCCAAAGATGCTGACCAGCAGCCCAACGTACTCCCTTGAGGCTCTGCAGGGCTGGTCCAGAGAGCAAAGGAAAAGCCAGGCCAGGGTCACCATGGTCAGGTGGGCAACGTATGAGATGGGATTTGGCACAGGCCAGGCTCAGTCTGCATCAGGCTGTTTCTTGCTTCTTCTCAAAGGAGCACAGAAGGGCACAACCAAACTATGGGGGGGGGGGGCTTTAACACTTCCCATCCCACATCATTCCAATCAAGATCACACACCCCATATTATTTTCACTGAAGTCATGGAGCCTTAGAATACTAAGGTTGTAAGGGACCATAGAGGCCATCTAGTCGAACCCTCTGCTCACTACAGGCAAGTGCAACAGCATTCCATGACTGGTGCCTTTTCAGCCTCTGCCTGAACACCGCAATGAGGGAGAGCCCACGAGAGAGTGGCCCACTCAGGAGCCACAAAGACCACTTTCTCCCCTTCTTCTGTCAGACAGCCCTTCACAATCACTCCCCCCCTTCTTAGTCTTCTCTTTTCTGGGCTAAACATATCAAGCTCTTTTAACTGTTCTTATAGGCCTATTGCATTACCCCTCACCATCACAGGGGCCTGCTCCTCTGAACCCCCTCCACCTTCTCAGTGCCCTTCTTACAACGTGGTGTCCAACTGTACTTGCTCTGACTAGTAGAGCAAAACTATTACTTCACGTGATGTGGACTTTAGGACTCTGCTAAAGCAGCCCACAATTGCATTCGGTTGTTTGTTTCTTTGCAGCCACATCGCACTGCTGCCTCATTTCCACTTATGATCCACTTACCCCTGGCGTCTTTTTAAACAGCTTGCTCCCAAGCCAGGTTTGGGCCATCCGGTTTGATAGAACAAAATGCTTACAAAAAGAGGACAACTTCAAAGTCCTGAGACATCTGGAAGCCCTCGAAATAAGCAAAAAACCGTTAGAACAATTGGTTAATCGCCAGCAAGAGCTGTCATTTGCCAACCGGACCTGGGGGCCAATTATACATGGCAACGGCATGACAAAAAGAACGCAAGGGAGACCAAGTGAGAAGGAGGAAATGAGCCTACTAACGGAGACACCAACAAATGTGACTACTCAAGAAACAAAAAAGAACAAAATGGTCTACTCACGAGCAAGTAAATGTCAGTACAATCTACGAAGCACAGCTGTGAACAGTTTACAGAATGAAACAGCTGATGCGCTTCCTGATTAGTTGCTTCTGTTTGAATCAGCCTTCTAGGATTTAAGCCCAGAAGTCAACCAAGGACGATATCATCAAATCTTTTGTGGATTTTTTCCCCAGGAAGAGGGTCCTAGTTTAGGACCGAAACGTTGGGAATTTTCTTGGTTTTTTATGTTTATGCTCCGCAGCGTCTGCCTTTCAGGAGACCTGCTGCGGTTGTAAGAACAATAAAGAACAGATTTTTAATTCATGGCATCTTTACCTGTATCAGTACAAAATTGTTGGAAACAAACAATTATTTAATAAGAACAGGAGGAGGAAGCCAACTCTACGGCTGTAACCCTATTCATACTTTCCCGGGAGTGAGCAGCACTATTGAACAGAATGGGACTTGTTTCTGACATGCATAGGATGGTGCTCTAAAGGTGCACAGCTGTGGCAGGGAGGGGAAGAGCAGCAGGGGCTGGGGAAGGAACTGCTGTCTGCTTTCAAGGGATCCTGAACGGAGGGTTTTCCAAATGCAGCTAAAACCTGCAGCAGCAGGAGCAGAGCTAACTGCCAACGCTGCGATTCCTCCTGTAGAGGATGGTGTTAGAGAGAGCAGGGCAAGCAGGGGCTCCTATTGCAATGAGAACTGGGCTCCCCTCCCAGCTGCTCCTATCCTGCTAGGCTGCAACCCGCTCTACCTCCCTCACCTCCACAGAACCCATATACCATCGAGAAAGACCCAGCTTCACCCCAAAGGTCCTCCTGCCTCACAGGGTGACCATAGAGGTCATCTATTCCAACCCTCTGCTCACTACAGGCAAGTGCAACAGCATGCCTGACTGGTGCCTTTCCAGCCTCTGCCTGAGCACCCCAATGAGGTAGAGCCCACGAGAGAGTGGCCCACTCAGGAGCCACAAAGACCACTTTCTCCCCTTCTTCTGTCAGACAGCCCCTCACCATCGCAGGGGCCTGCTCCTCCAAACCCCCTCCAGCTTCTCAGTGCCCTTCTTACAACGTGGTGCCCAACTGTACAAGCTCTGACTAGTAGAGCAAAAGTATTCATGTGATGTGGACTTTAGGACTCTGCTAAAGTAGCCCACAATTGCATTTGGTTGTTTGTTTCTTTGCAGCCACATCGCACTGCTGCCTCATTTCCTCTTATGATCCACTCACCCCTGGCGTCTTTTTAAACAGCTTGCTCCCAAGCCAGGTTTGGTCCATCCTGTCCTTCTTCCTCTGATTGCTTTGTACCTACTTGCAGGACGTCCCATTTGTCTCCCTTGAACTGCATCTGGTTGGCATCGGCACAAAGATGAAGGTGATTTATTAAAACTTGAGCAGCACAGAGCCAAGACAGGACCCTGTGGAACTCCACTCCACATGGAACCATTGAGCAGCACTCCTTAGAATGCTTGTTCAACTTGCTTTGAACCCAGCAAAGAGAAGTACCATCTAGCAGCCCACATTTTACCCCGTTCTCCACAAGGATATTGCGGGAGATTTTGTCAAATGCTTCGCTGAAATCTAGCTATACTATGCCAATGCTGCTCTCAGGGTCAACCAGACTCATCGGAATTGCTGTATCAAAGGAGTTGAGATTAGTCTGGCACAACTTGTTCTTGACGAACCCCTTCGGGCTCCTAGAAATCACGCCAGAACAAAGATTTCTCATCTTCCAGGAAATCAAAGAGGGCACAGAACCAGGAGGAAGATTTCCATTGCCTTTAATGGCAACGGCGAAATGGGCAAGGCTGGCATGACTTGTTTTTGATGGGACGAGTGTGGCTTCTAGCCCATCGCCCTCTATCTTCCTCTTTCGACGCATGCAGCTGGTGTGCAGTTCTGGCATGATTTCTAGGAGCCAGCATGGGTTCATCAAGAACAAGTTTGTCAATGGTTCCATGTGGAGTGGAGTTCCACAGGGCCCTGTCTTGGCTCTGTGCTGCTCAAGTTTTTAATAAATCACCAGGATGAAGGGGTGGGGGGATGCTGATCAAATTGGCAGATGACACACAGTGTAGATTGTAGCTCTCAACCTGGGTGAGCGAATAGAATTAAAAATGATCTGGACAGGCTTCATCGTTGCCCCGACACCAACCAGATTCGTTTCAAGGGAGACAAATGGAACGTCCTGCAAGGAGGTACAAAGCAATCAGTGGAGGAAGGACAGGATGGCCCAAACTATCTTGAAAAGAAGCCAGGTGTGTGAGTGGATCATAAGCTGAAATGAGGCAGCAGTGAAGTCCATATCACGTGAAGTAATAGTAAAAGTAAACTATTCTCCCCTGGGCTCTCCCAAGAAGCAGAAAACAGCCTGATGCAGACTGAGCCTGTCCTGTGCCAAATCCCATCTCATACGTTGCCCACCTGACCATGGTGACCCTGGCCTGGCTTTTCCTTTGCTCTCTGGACCAGCCCTGCAGAGCCTCAAGGGAGCACGTCGGGCTGTCGCTCCTCGGTACCAGCCCGCTCACCAGCCTCCTTCATCATCGGCCGGCCCTGCTTTTATACCCCTCCCGGTAACCAGCTCCCACCCCTTACTGCCCTTCCCCCATCCCCGCATCCAATCACCACACGCCTGCCCGTTACCTGACGGGCGTGTCGGCCTATCGCCCGTGCTCCGTTTGAGTTTGGTTAGTAGGGGAGGGGGTGTGTGTCCGGCGGAGGAATCTCCGCCCCCTGGGGGTGTGGCCGTGTCGTCTGGGCTCCTGGGCTTGCCCGCAGGCAACCGGGCCTCTCCGCGAGCCGCGCCCGCGCCGAGCCCGACGGGGCCTTCCGGAGGAATGACGGGCCGCTCTCCTCCCCGGGGTGAGCCACCACGTGCGCCCCGGACCGTCCTGCCGCCCCCCGCAAGCCGGGTCAGCGCCGGTAAGTTTACTGGGTCCGGTGTGATCGGCTGGGCATCTTTGTGGAGCCCGGAGGTGGGCGAGATGTCCCCCTTGGACCCCCCCTGTCACCTGGTCGGGTGCTCGGGGTCCCGCCGCCCCGGGGGCTTGCCCACCGCCGGACAATTTCTTTTTAAAAAATAGCACCAAACCTTAAGGGTGCAGCTTATAATCAGGAGCGGCCTATTCTCGGGACAATACGGTAATTACCATGAAAAGAAAAGAGGGGTTTTTGGGGGGTCTGGGGAAAATGGGAGAGGGGCTTAGATCACCACTAGTGAAGACTGGAGCACTCTTGCTCTTGGGAATGGGGTGGGGGAAGAGCAGTTGCCATCGTTTTTAGTATTTTTAAGACTGCATTTTTTCTGTTCTAAAGTTCTCATTCTTGGAGGCTGTCATGTCACAAAGTTTTAAAAAAATGCACCAACCCCCCCAAAACCCAGATGCAGCAAAGCCTCCACTGGCCTGACCCTGGCTGCAGGGTCAGATCTATCCCCTCCCACTCCTTCCCTCCAGAACGCAGATGAAGGCGAGGGGGTCCTTAAGCCCCTCTCCCATCGCATGAACGGCAGCAGACCCTTTGGCGTCCTTTTCCTTCAGGCACCGCTGGCTGCCATTTCCCTGTGTCTCGGCTCCAGCAGTGAAGTGAGAAGCTGAGGTGCGAAGGGGGAAGGTCCCTTCCCAACAGAAGAGGTTGACAGTCCCAACAGAAAGCCTCTGTTGCCCTTTACCGGGGGGGGGGGGGCTCGACTTTCCTCTGCTTGTGTCTCAGCAGCATGTTTTCCAGCTCCACATGGGCTGGAGCCAGAGGCGTCACTAGGAAGCGTGTCACCCCAAGGCGGGGGGGCGAGCGTCACCCTAGTCACCCCCCGAGTATGTCCCACTTAAGGAACAATTGATTGGGGGGGGCGACCTGCCTGCACCCTGCCCCGGGTGCCCCCCCCCGCCCCACGTTGCCCTCCGGACTCTCCGAGGCCGGCCTGGGAGCGTCCGGCCCGGCCGGTGCTCCAGGGCCTTCTGAAAGAAGGCCCATGCACTGCATCAATACGGGTACTTTTACAGTTTTTGCGCATGTGCAGAGACCGTTTTGAGGGCAAGGGCCTGCCCTCTTGCCCTCAAAACTGTCTGCGCATGCGCAAAAACCGTTAAAGTACCCGCATTGACGCATTGGCGGGGCCGGACGCTCCGAGGCCGGCTCCCGGGCCAGCCTTGGAGCGTCCGGAGGGCGACGCGCGTCACAGACGTGACGCACGTGGGGGTGCGCGCGTCACCCCGTTGCGCGTGTCATCACCTGGAGGCCCGCCCCCCCGCCACGCTCCAGCGACGTCCCTGGCTGCAGCTCTGCCCCTGCTGCTTCGATTGCCAGATCACTGCGCTCACGTGGATGGCGAAAGGGTCGATTTCCCCTCCCATGAAGCCGCCGCTTACTCACAAACGCCACACTTGGAGAGCAGTTGGCCAAACTGCTCTGTTTGAAGGAGAGCAGCTGGTAGGGACGCCGCAGGGGGGGGGGGAGAGCAGGCTTCGTAAAGGAGACACGAGACGCAATTCCTCAATCCCCCCCCCAGCAGCCACTTTGCCCACCCTCCAACCCACTCACTCACTCACACACACAGTCGCTTGTTGTTTTCTTTTCTCTGTTCTAACTCTCGGGTCACTCAATTTTAGTGGATGTCCCCAGTTCTGGTGTTGCGTGAAAGGGAAAAGAACGTTCCTGGGAGGAGTAAGCCCCATGGAACACATTGGGACTACTTACTTCTGGTAGGCATGGACAGGGTTGTGCTCTGGGTTCCTTCTCTGTGGATCATGTGAGGGGAAGAGTCAGTGATTGTGAATGGGAACAGTGTCTGTTTCCCTCCATGACTGAGAGGAAATGGGGAGGACGTAATCCAGGGCAAATAGGAGGCCAGAGCACATAGCCAACCAATCTCCAGGGGCATCGCTACAATCCCACAGGGGGGAGCTCGCGGTGCACTCCCACGTAACATCACAAGCCCCACCCCAGGGGAAGAGACGTCACAAGCCCCACCCCCTGCACCAAAAAACATCCCCCCTCGGGTGTTTTTCAGCCTGTTAAAGGACATTTTTGGCACGGGCTGGCCGGGCGGGGTGCTCCTGGGACCTGCAGTGGTGGCAAAAAATGCTGGTTTAGCTGCCACGGTCGCCCCACACCACCAATTTTCATGGGCACCCCCGTCGCCCGGGGCCCCCACCACCTAACGACACCTCTGCCAATCAACCTTCCATTACCCAATTCATTCCTACGATTTATATGAATAATGTGCATATTGTCAAAATGCAAAGTGATCGTCTTGAAATCTCCCCATAAAGAGCTAGGGGCAAAGTAAACATTACCCATGAATCTTGCATAAATCTATTTATTGATTTCATAAATATCCCAGGGGACGCTTGTTAAAGTCTAGCATTTCTCTGGTGCAAAGGACAGGTGGATCATGCCCTTCATATACTCTGACCAATGACCCCAAATAGTAGCTTTACAACATGCAGGGCCATTCAGAGGAATTTTATCAGGGGGTACAAAGTTGCCTTTGGGCCCCTTCCCTACATATGAATTTGGCTCCTGGTCCCCCTTTTTTGCTCCAGGACCCCCATTTTGACCCATTTTTCACCCTGGGCCCGGGTACAAATTACCCCCTTAACCCCCCTCTCTGAGGCCCTGACAACGTGTACACTCCTGAAGATTCTGGGGAGATGTGGTCCTACCTGAGATGACATGCAAAAAACAATGGAAAAAGGGAGGTACTTGCTAGAAGCATGCAACAGAAATGGGACGCAGTGTTTATAGATGCAGATTTATTGAAGGTTTCATCCCCACTTCTCCATCAGCTGAAGACGACCAGACAATATATCTATTTGGTTATGTCGAGGCCGGGATAAATGACAGTGAGAAGGACTCAAGGGCTTTCTCTGAGGCTTGAGTTGGATGCGGTGGAGGTTGGAGGTTGAGAGGTATTGATTGGTATCCCATTACAGTAGTTTGTGTTGCAACACTTAGTAATTCGTTTAGAATTGTTGATATCTCTACATACACCTTTCGGCACACAGTTGTACTCCCCCGTTCCTGCAATGAAAAAGAAAGAAAGAAAGAAATTAAAAGAAAGAAAGAAAGAAAGAAAACATGAGTGTTACAGGAGATTTCCTTTCCCTTTGACAGGGAAGAACTATCCATGATTGCGAAAGTTCACATGCCTACTTTTGGCACTGCAACCAGCTTGTGCTAGATTCTTTGCAAAGATAGATTGTGGTCTAATGATCAATCAGTCTACTGATGGACAACAACAGGCCCTTTGGGTGGAACACCCAGCATCTGCTAGTCCCCAGGGTGCAAAGAATGCTGATTATTAGGTGGAGGTTTGTCTGGTGCAGCAAGATATGTTGCACATGATTTTCTTATGGAAAGGAGCTGCTCAGCATCATTTAATATAAATTACCAGTAGTTGTGCTTAAAGTGTTATAGGATCCTGAATATGCTGCTTGGCTTTTAAAATGTCTTGTAAAATGTCTGACATGGTGGCTTTTTAACAAATGGCTTTTAACAAATTTAAATACAGGTGACCCACTGGGGTTTATTTTAATTGTTTTAATTATTTGTTTTTAATTATTTTAATGTACAGGTTTATTTTAATGTTGTAAGCCGCCTTGAGTGCCCTTGCTGGGAGAAAGGCGGGATACAAATTCTTTAAATAAAAAAATAAAAAAATAAAAAAATAATAAAACATGCTGGTGAATCATGGTAATTATTTAGGTGGGGAAATTGAACACTGCAGTCAGTCTGCTCCTACTAGCATAGTATGTAACATGGGGAGAAAAGGTATGCAATCCAGAGACCATCATTTCCAAGATGTTGGTTCCACACAACCTGTGAGAATACCAGGAAACCCTGCAACTTACCATCAGGACGAATAGTTGTTAAGCAGCCTATCCAATTACGTGAGCCCTTACAAGTTCCTTCTACAGTTGCACACTGACCATCCTTATACTGCAGGCATGACTTACAGTGTAAAAAGGCACCTATGGGACAAAGGAAAGATGATTCCTACAGTTAAATGTCAGATCCAACTTAGAGCGCTTCCTGGTGTGGAGTGAAATGGAGCCGGGTGGGTTGTGGTGCAGTGAGTGGGCTGAGCTGTACTAGGAAGGCTGCAAACAGGAGGGCACAGAGCTCCAACCAGAAGTGTGAGGGAAGAGCTGAGCTGACGGAAAAGATCATTAGGAAAAGGGGTCACTGCAGAACAACACACTGTACACAACCACATCATGCAGAATAAGAAGAGAGAAAGTGAGTGAGTGATTGAATGATTGATTAATAAGACTGTTGCCTCACTTTCCTGAGCAAGGTCACCCCAAGTTGGCTCACATTTACACCAAACTATCTCTGTCACGATATGAACCTCAAAGCTGCGATGGTTCCACAGGGTCCTGGAGAAAAAGAGAGGGAACTCCGAAGTGCTAAAACGAGTCTTATTTTCTAATGTATTCTCAAAAGCCTGAGCAGGAATCCCCATCAGCTGACTCACATGCACCTAAACGCATGTTCATTAGAAACCCACACAGATAATGAGGCAGGTGAGACATCCGTTTCCGGACCTGATCTCTTTTCACCTGGTCAGGGATTGGGGTTGAGTGAGAAGAAATGTCCGATAATTTATTTATTTATTTTTCACATTTTTATACCACCCTTCCTCCAAGGAGCCCAGAGTGGTGTACATATTTCCTCCCCTCCTTTTTGGCCTCAGAACAACCCTGTGAGGTAGGTGGGGCTGAGAGATAGTGACTGGCCCAAGGTCACCCAGGAAGCTTCGTGGCTGAGCGAGGATTTGAACCTAGATCTTCCAGGTCTAAGTCCGACTCCCAGACAACTACACCATCCTGGATAAGGGGCCTATTTCATGCAATTATCCACTCCGGTATGGTATCTTGAGGAGCAGATTTGCACTTACAACAACTTCACACCCAGGTTCTCCCAACTTCTTCTCCCAACCATCTTTTGGACAAATGACATCTCGTCTCCCAGGCAGGACTCACCAGAGCTCACGGAGAGCAGAGCAGCAAACAGCAAAGTGAGGAGAAGCATCTTATTCATTGTGCTGGTCGTCACAGGACAAACTGGGAATGTAACCGAGGCAGAGAGGAAGAGAATCACCTTCAGATCAGAAAGCTCTTCTCCGGATAACTCAGGACAGCTCTGTGCGGATCATTTATCCTCTCCGAGGCACTAGGAAGAGCCAAGGTGTGAGGCAAGATGCTGTAGCCATGCCTTCTTACTGGAAAGGGGTGCAAAGCTCATCATGTGCCTCTACTGGAACAGTAAAACTTTGTAGTATGTTTCTTAGAATATCTATGGGTTATTTACATCCTTGGGAGAAGTTTTGGCATAAAGACATACAGCCTATTTCTCAAGTCTGGTATGTTGACGTGTAGCAATCTGCATTCAGAGGACAGGTGATGCTTTTTGTTCTTGAACATAATCCTTGGGGTACTCATTAATTATAATGCAAGAACAGAGAGATGTAGGGAGGGAGAGACATGGACAAGACAGCTAAGTTGTCAATTCAATAATAACGTTAAGGCTTAATCAGAATGCACCTTCAGAAGAGCACAGACAAAGAACCTGTTCTCAGTGCCAGACACATCAATCAAATGTTTAATGAAGACGAGGTCATGGATGGATTTGCTGCACTGACTGAGTAGGATTCAGCCAC
This sequence comes from Plestiodon gilberti rubricaudatus, assembly GCA_026170595.1. Taxonomy (NCBI): domain Eukaryota; kingdom Metazoa; phylum Chordata; class Lepidosauria; order Squamata; family Scincidae; genus Plestiodon; species Plestiodon gilberti. The sequence continues at coordinate 251,280,026 of JANXHW010000002.1, forward strand.
AGAACCTGTTCTCAGTACCAGGACTCATCAGTCAAACATTTTAAGTAACACCGAAGTCAGGTTCAGAGATGGATATCCTGCACAGAGCAGGGATTCAACTAGATGGCCCACAAGAAAGACCCCTCCAACTCCTCTGATTCCGATTCTAGGGTTGTCTAGCGGTGAGGCCACCCAGGCCGAAGATCTTGGGAGGTCAGGAGAGCCAGCAGAGGCTGAGATGAAATAGTCATATGGGCCTCCCAGGTAGGATTGCTAACTCGGTCTGAAGCTACTCCTGGAGATGTTCTCCCTGCCCCCCCACCCCCATGTGCTGTAGCCTTCAGGTCTGATTCAACTAGCAACCTCTGGGAGGATTGGCAGACATATTCCAGGGGCAGTGTTAACTGATGGTGTTAACATATAAATTAATAAACCAGACACGGGAGGATCGGAGCAAGTTCTTTATTTCTCATGAGAAGGCTTAATCTCAGAGCATTGCAGCTGAAAAGCTGAGAAAAAGCAGGGAAGTGCTCTTTGGTTTTATTACAGTTGGCAAGAGGGTGGTACTTTCTCACATTACAGACAAGTCAACCTTACAATCATCCTTCCTTTTTCCTAGCTATTTCTACTAAATCTCATTGTCTTGTAGTGAGCACCCCAAGGGTACAGGTGCCCTAAGTTCAAGGGATTCGGTGAGCTAACACCAAGGCTCCAAAGATGGAGAAGGTACCCAAAAATAAGAGAGAGTGAGAGAAAGAAAAAGGTCTGCAGTATGCAGAGGCGCCAAAAAGAGCTCAGATAGACCAACGTTGGGTAAAAAAGAGAAGATCTTTTACTCAGCCAGCCAAGGACGCAATTCTTTGAAGAATGCGTAACACATAAATCATTTACAAAAGGTTTTATACATTTCATTATTTTTGAACATACATTGGAATACATGGAGACAGGAAGATAAACCAATGAGGGGATGGATCCAAGAAGTGTGCACGTTGATACAGCCAATGGGAGGTCGGATTGACGTTTTGCACCAATGAGAGCAGCAGCAGCGTGTGTGAAATGTTTAGCCAATAAAAAGATAACTTTATTAAAAGAACCAATAAGAAGTGTTGTGTTTTGTGTAAGCTGGGACCAATGGGGATGGGAACTGGTAGCCAATGGGAAGAGGGGTCTGAAGGTTGTATGCCTGGGGTGATGGGATCAGGCCCCCACCTCAGGTGAGGTGTGGTGTATGAATGGGGTCTTTTGTGTAGCAGGTTGAGACAAAAGACAAGGATTTCCAGATTGATGGGTATGAAGTGCCAATTCAATGAGTCTCTGCCCCATTGGCTCCAGGTATACAATGAAGGACATCCAGGTGAATGCTGCCAGTCAGGAAGGAGGGAAGCGAGTGATTAGATTAAATGTAGCAGGCTAGGTAATAGAACAATAGTTGAGGAGATAGGCATTTGCATGAGAGACACCAGAGTCAGGACTGCAGGGTGAAAGACAAAAGAGTGGGGATGAGTCACACAGAGAATAGCTTCCCAGGGAGCAGTGACACTAACCTAAGATTTCCCATATTCGTGGAGACCCCCCTTTTCCCTGCCCCTGAATGGCCTCCCAGGTAGAAGGAATACATTTCCAGAGCATCACAGAATGGAAGCTGGTTGTTGTAAGCTAGAGGTTATGGTTTTAAAATGGTTTCCCTGGACTCCTGGGTGTGCAGATTCCTGGCAGGAGGCCTCCCGCTCCCAATGCCCATTTTGCATTCCGAGCGCCTGGCCTTCAGTCAACCTCCTGTGCCCAGGCCGGGGGTGGCAAAGGGGCTAAACCACGCACTTACCCATCCCCCTCCTGGGCCCCAGAGAGGGCACGTGGGGAAGTCCCCCACACCTTTTACCAGCTGCAAGAATATGAGCACTATACCAGAAGTCTCTGAACTCTGCTGAAGAAGAACTCCACCAAAGTGTCAGGATGGGGACCCTTCTGTGGAGGGACCCCTCCCCAGGGACACCCCGTTGATCCCTGGTAAGGATCCGGTGCCATAACCATGGAGGGAATTCAAGAAAACAGTATTTTCCTAGGATAATGCACTGCTTTGAATTAAAGGAATACCACTTTTTAGAAACTTCCAAAGAGAGAGAAGGTTATGAGGATTAAATAGGTACAGAGTGAATTTTTGCTGCTGCCGCTTCTCTAGGGGTTCAAAAATGACTGTATCTTCGCGAATCTTGGATGGATTTTGATGGGATAAAAAGGTGGGGGTTCGGGGGGAAGCGGGGAATGAAATAAAAATATTTGGGGAGGGGTAGCTTGCTTACTACATTCCCTCCTCTTGATAATAACCACTGAGGGGGTGGTATCCACATCAGGGTTATTAATCACAGTGTGATTTGTGGTTTGCCCTCCTCTTGATCCAACTGGGCATAGATGGTAGGGAGAGAGATCTCAGGAACTGGGGCTGCAGTTGGTTTCTTCCTAAGGGAGGCATGCACAAGTCTGCACAATCCCTTCAAACATGCCCACCCCACAAGCCCCAATTTACTCAGCCGGTCACTTCAGGCATGAGGCTGTCTAGGTGGTCCCAGAGAATTTTTTAAGGCCCTTTGGCTGGTCTTTCTTTCCAGTTGAGGAGAGCCTGTTCTGTTGTTTTGCTGTGAGCATTCTGGTGTGGAGTAGAGGGGCCCAGGCCACCATGCGTGGGGTGGCAGAGAGTGGGGTTTGGGGAACAGAGGAATTCTGGCGAAAGGGGAAGATGAGGTGAAAGGCAAAAGGCAAAGCAGAGGAATATGAAAGTCTCCATGGTTCCAGTTGGTTCTCTTTCTGGCAGGAGGCGGGTTGTTCTCGGTGGCCACAAAATTTCCCCCCCCCCCGAGTGTCTCAGAAAGGGCAAAAAAATCACTTGCTTTTAGGCTTGTGGTTCTCAGAGTGCAGGCAAACAGAATGCAGGTTCTCAGGTGCTCCAAGGAGAGCAGTATTTTCCAGGGAGTGTTGAAAAAGGTTCCATTGTCCAAAGTCTTTCTGAGGCTGGTTCTGGTGGTGAAGTCTGGTGCTGGGTTTGATCATTGTGGCTGTGCTGCAGTAGGGGAGAGCAGGTGAAGTTTTTCTTCGGTTTCTGGGGCACGCAGGTCTAAGATGGAAGGTGAAGGGCAATGGGCATGGAACACCTGGAGTGCAGGCCGCACAGGAGGGAGCTGCGTCGAGCAATTACGTTCTGCCAAGGCAGGCGCTAAGGCTCACTACCTTCCCTTTTCAGTTGCTGTTTTTGGTGTTGCCAGAGGGATGATGGTCCAAGCTGGTGGAGAAGGTCTGAGATTGATGCTGAGGTCTTAGTTGGATTGTGCTGTCTGAGATGTTGTTCTTACCGATGGCTGATGTTCTGTGATGTCTTGCAGGATCCTTTCTCATCCTCGCAGGGCTGTTTTTCCTCCTGGCTTGATGTGAGGCGCAGGGCTGATGCAGGAATGCAGTGGTTTTCCTCCTTGTAGGAAGGTGACTTCCTCTACAGGCAGAAATCCAATTAATTAGACATTGCACGTTCTTTATGCTGCTAGGGTAGTGGAAGAATTCAGGCTGTTGGTGAGAGACACTTCTTAACTTGGAACCCAGAAAAGGCTTGTCCAGGCTTACTAACCACTGGACAATTTTTACCACAATTTAGGTGGCAGGACTTGTGCTTGCAGCAATCCTAACAGGAGGGAACACCCAAATCTGCAAGACCTAAGAGGGGGGGGGCGTCTAGATGTCCCACATTCCACAGCCAGAGCCCTCCGCTTGCTCCAATACGCCAAAGGGGCACCATGGAGGCAGTCTGGACTGCAAACGTTTTTGGGAAAAGCCCTTTGGTGGGTTCCTCGCCTGGGAACTCCCACCACATCCTTACCTCGTGCCAGGGTCTGAGATTGGGAGTACCTGGTGGTTACGCCTCCATCTGCAAAATGCAAGCAGAGCAATCACAAGTGTTACCTGATAAACCAAAATTACCACAATGGGGCAAAGAGCCCTCCCCTAGAGAGGCTCCAAGCAGTTTTGGCTCCAACCAAGAAGTGTTTTCCCACCAAGGATGCCCACTGGGTTATTTACGGTAGCCAGAGTTCTTTTCCATTTGCCAATTCTGTGCAACACTACAGGGATGGTGTTTTTGTCCCAAAGCTGTATTCTGCCACAGTAGTCCAGCTCCAGCAACATTCTTCAGTACACAGTTCCAGATGCTGGGCTCTGACTTGGCAGCATCATGTTGGGGCATTCGCAGACTCCGTTGGCAGCATCAGATTTAGTATCATCCCTCTGGCAACAGCACTGTTCTTTGTTGGGGGTTCTGGACCTGGAAGAACCTGTGAGTAGCATAGGGTGAACCAAAGGAATGAACAGAGAAAGTATCCCAGAATTTTGAGAACAGCCTGCTGGTGGAAACATGCTCCTGTGGGGTTTGTCTGTCTTCTGGAACCATGGGTGTGGAAAAGTATTTACATGAGAGTAAGACTGAGGGGAGAGGGGGCAATGGAGAGAGCTGGCCGCTCCACAGGAAGAAGTGTTTTGGGAGAGCCAACTTGACAAAGAAAATAAAATAAAAATAAGAAAGACACAATACATTCAACACTTAACAATAACATAGGCATTTGGGGTCTGGGGTTTGATCTATCTAGCTAGTTCCTCCTCGAATTGTACAATGGTAAATGGTCTTCCGCGATTCTTCCCACCCCATAATTTCTCAAGCTGTCCCCAACTCCTAGGGGAGTTGCTAACTCTAGTGCTCCCTGGCTAAATAGGGGTCCAGACAACCAGGCTTCCGTGTCTGGCACAGCAGAAATCCTTTATTAGATAACGATAGCTTGGGTGGTCCACCTGGTGGGGTTGGCGTTGGAAGGAACTCCATGTATGCTCTGGGGCTTCTGGTTCCTGTTGCAAGTCAAGCAAGAAGTGAGACACAAATCTCCAAATCAAAGGTTGCTCAGGTTACCAGGGAGAGATGGGGAGAACAAAAGAAGACTAGGAGGCTAGCTCTTTTGTTTTGCAAAGTGACAGAGATATGGGGATAGGCAGATGGGGCACACAGACAGGTAAAATGGAGAAGGCATATAAGATGGAGTCTCAAATAGGATGTTGCACCAGTTGTTTTTCTCCTGTGAAAAATACTGTTAAAGAAAGATAGGAATGAAACTGATAGGAATGAAAATGAAGCTGAGGGAGGCAGGTATTCAAACAATACAAAACACAAGGGTTGAGGGGAAAGAATAAGTCTTGTAGCAGCCATCAAAGAGGTGCGTTTTTGTGCAGGAATCCATTTATGCACGATAATTGAGGTGGTAGGGACAGGTTTCTGATAACACTAGTGTGGAGTCCAACTGATTAGCGCTCTGTACATGCTCAAGGGCACATGTGGCAAAGTGGCAGAGGTACCTGTAGTTTTAAAAGTTTTGCTCAGACAAAGAGGAGTTGTTAGGGTTGAAACGCAAACACCTAGGTAGCTTCCTGGTGTTCCCTGCAGAGATAAGTTAACACAGGCAGATTCAGTATGCCTTTCAGAGGCAAATGAACAACAGGAGAGTCAAAGGCATTATAGCTAAATGCCAGAGTGCTGGGAAAACACTATTGCAAGGCTTGATTTCCCAACTTGTCTGAAACCAAGTCCCATGTTGTAACACACACAACACACATAACCGTTTTTCTTCCCAGTCTGCACTGATATCAGCTGACAATTAGGCTTTTTCCCTTCTCGGTCTCTACCTGTGGAATAAATGTGAAGCAAAACCCCAAAAACGAATTGTTAATTGCGCTGTTAATTGCGCTGTTGGTAGACTGCTCCTTCTGCTGGAGGCTCGACTGGGTTTCCCAAACAGGACCTAAAACCCCCCAAGTTGGTTAAGACATAGCATATAACCTCTGAACATGAACAGAGTTCCTAGAGCAGAGTTAGGACCTTACAAAGCTTGTAATTTGGCAATACCAGACTCAGAAGCCTTGCATATTTTGCAGGGTTTTTTTTGTGTGTGGGGGGGGGGTGGTTGTCCCAATGGAAGGAAGCAAACATGATTATCATTTACCAGTGCCAGCATACTCCAAGTTGGCACTTGTAACATTTTAAACATTCCTCCCTTTCCATCCTACAGATGTTACATGAGTTACCCACACACATACACAAGCACACAAACGCACATGAGGTTCTAAAACATAGCCATTCACTTTCTAGAGTTTCACACACCATAGTTGTTAAATCTTGTTGAACCCAGACTCTTAGCGGTTCTGGGAGGAAAGAAGGGACATTTTAGAAACCAATTTTAACCCAGTTTTCTGCAATTTTTTTTAGGGAATAAGGCCAAGATGATCAGGCTTGACTTTATCCCCATGGGCCGAATATAAACAGATGTTAAGCAAAAACACCTTTTTCCTCCTCAAAACCTATGTATTTGTATACAACACAAACCTTAACACATAAACACATAGACAGAGACGTGAACCAAAAGACAAACAAACAACAAACAGACATTTTAAACATAGGAGCTCTTGTTTCTGAGAATTTGTTGGTAAAACACTTTCTGCATTCTAAGCAGGAAAACCTTCCCTTTTTCGTTTAGGACTTGTGGGGAGAGCTTGAGAGAGAGAGAGAGAGAGAGAGAGAGAAATCTTAGTTAGTCTGATTTAACCTAATTTAGCAGTTTTTACCATTTTGGCTGGGACTCTAACAGGTTATCTGCTTCCTGTGCCAGGATTTTAACCTGGGCTTGTAATTTCTCCATTTTGGCACATTCCTTTTAGGAGAGTTTCCTTAGTCTCCACTCCAATATACCCAATATGCCACACCTCTGCCGAATTGAAAACCAGCCAAGCTCTGCACTGAACAGAGTTTTCATGACTGAGAGTCCCTTTCAATTTTCCTATAAGAATGAAAATCTTCCCTCCTCTGGTCCCAGGATTTTTTTCTCCTGCCTTCCCAGGCACAGAGGGAGAGAGAGAGAGAGGGAGGGAGAAAGACAGAGACGGTGGGAGACAGAGAGAGAGACAGAGAATAGATGGATCCCCCTTGCTCAATCTTTCAGGAAGTTTTCCCTACTCAGGTGCAGTGGCTCCTGCGTTAGTTTGGCATCCTCCTCTTGGCCTCCAGCTGTTCTGGGGCCAGGCACACTTACCAAAAAAGAAAGAAAGAAAGAAAGTGCTCCAATCTCGCTGGAGTCTTTGAAGCGGCGTTGGCATTTCTCGGGCTGATTGGTTGGCCCCCATTCCCATGCAGACCTCTCTGCTGATTGTGCCCCAAGTGCGAGAACGTCTCGTCGCTCGCCGCTGTGGGGTGTGGTAACCGTCGTTAAACCTGCCCTCGGACGATTTCTGGACACAATCCCCCTTAATCCAGTAGGGACTCTCTCGCACCCTCCCTGGACGGCTAGCTAGCCTGAGGACTCCTCACCAGCTCAAGATTTGCCTTACACGCTTCAGGTGATCCGTGGCGTTTCGCTCCGTTGAGCCGCTGCAGAAAGGGCAAACACGATTAGGAGATTTGTCTACCCCAAACCTCCCTCCTTTCCACAGACGGACCGAATCCAAATCCCGGGCGAGCCCCCAAATGTAGTGAGCACCCCAAGGGTACAGGTGCCCTAAGTTCAAGGGATTCGGTGAGCTAACACCAAGGCTCCAAAGATGGAGAAGGTACCCAAAAATAAGAGAGAGTGAGAGAAAGAAAAAGGTCTGCAGTATGCAGAGGCGCCAAAAAGAGCTCAGATAGACCAACGTTGGGTAAAAAAGAGAAGATCTTTTACTCAGCCAGCCAAGGACGCAATTCTTTGCAGAATGCGTAACACATAAATCATTTACAAAAGGTTTTATACATTTCATTATTTTTGAACATACATTGGAATACATGGAGACAGGAAGATAAACCAATGAGGGGATGGATCCAAGAAGTGTGCACGTTGATACAGCCAATGGGAGGTCGGATTGAAGTTTTGCACCAATGAGAGCAGCAGCAGCGTGTGTGAAATGTTTAGCCAATAAAAAGATAACTTTATTAAATGAACCAATGTGTTGTGTTTTGTGTAAGCTGGGACCAATGGGGATGGGAACTGGTAGCCAATGGGAAGAGGGGTCTGAAGGTTGTATGCCTGGGGTGATGGGATCAGGCCCCCACCTCAGGTGAGGTGTGGTGTATGAATGGGGTCTTTTAAATAGGTACAGAGTGAATTTTTGCTGCTGCCGCTTCTCTAGGGGTTCAAAAATGACTGTATCTTCGCGAATCTTGGATGGATTTTGATGGGATAAAAAGGTGGGGGTTCGGGGGGAAGCGGGGAATGAAATAAAAATATTTGGGGAGGGGTAGCTTGCTTACTACAGTCTCTTGTTTTGACAAACTTCCTGAGATGTTTTGCTTGGGTCTGGGGTCTTCTGATAAGGCAAGAATTCGCTGTACTTCCTTTGGCCTCTTTACAGCTCAGCTTCAAAGGAAGGATTTATTACCCTTCTTTCTCTCCAAGACCCTTCTCTGGTCTTGCCTTTTGCTTATCTAAATGTTCACACAGATATAATACTGATACAATAAAATATACTTTTGGTTACACGATAGAAATGCATGGTTACATAAAAAGTTACATTAGGAGATATATGTGTATAGAAGACATGCTTACATGATTACATGAAAGGATTTTACATAGAATAATTACATTCTGCTATTTGCTAAACAAGCTAGTTACTATTTCATAAGCTTATGCAGTTTAATAAGATATTAATTGTTTAATATCTTATTATTATCATATTACAGCAGGAGGTTCCACCTGGGGCTCCAAACAAGAACTCCTTCAGGGCACAAACCCTCGGAAACCCAGAACCTCTTGTCAGTGTCAGGACTCAACACACAAACAATTATTTAATAAGAACAGGAGGAGGAAGCCAACTCTAAGGCTGTAACCCTATACACACTTTCCTGGGAGTAAGCACTAATTGAACACAATGGGACTTGTTTCTGACATGCATAGGATGGTGCTCTAAAGGTGCACAGCTGTGGCAGGGAGGGGAAGAGCAGCAGGGGCTGGGGAAGGAACTGGTGTCTGCTTTCAAGGGATCCTGAATGGAGGGTTTTCCAAATCCTCTCTGAGAATCTGAAACTTGCAGGAGCAGAGCTAACTGCAATCGCTGTGATTCCTCCCGTCAATTGTGGTGTTAGAGAGAACAGAGCAAGCAGGGGCTCCTATTGCAATGAGAACTGGGCTCCCTCCCCATCTGCCCCTACCCTGCTAGGCTGCAACCTGCTCTGCCTCCCTCACCTCCACAGAACCCGTATACCATCAAGAAAGACCCACCTTCACCCCAAATGTGCTCCTGCCTCACAGGGTGACCTCGCCCTGAGCTCCAGATGCAGGATCCCATGGAGATGAACGGATGAAGCATAGGAGCCATGCTGAGTCAGATCATTCACCCGGCACTGACTGGCAGGCGCTTCCGGGGTTGTTCAGAGAGGCGCCTTTCCCAGTCCCTGCTGGAGGTGATGCCACAGAGAGAACCTGGCTGGACCCCACCCCATGCCTGGCAGGATCTCTGCTATGGAGCGACAGCTCCTCTCCTGCAGTGGGCGCCATAGTTCAAGCATAGACTCTAGAGGGGGTAGAAAACGCTGCACTGACGTTTGCTAACAACCTCCCAGCGTTGCTCCAAAGATGCTGACCAGCAGCCCAACGTGCTCCCTTGAGGCTCTGCAGGGCTGGTCCAGAGAGCAAAGGAAGAGCCAGGCCAGTGTCACCATGGTCAGGTGGGCAACGTATGTGATGGGATTTGGCACAGGCCAGGCGCAGTCTGCATCAGGCTGTTTCTTGCTTCTTCTCAAAGGAGCACAGAAGGGCACAACCAAACCATGGGGGGGGGGGGGCTTTAACACTTCCCATCCCACATCAGTCCAATCCAGATCACACACCCCATATTATTTCCACTGAAGTCATGGAGCCTTAGAATACTAAGGTTGTAAGGGACCATAGAGGTCATCTAGTCCAATCCTCTGCTCACTGCAGGCAAGTGCTACAGCATGACTGACTGGTGCCTTTCCAGCCTCTGCCTGGAAACACCCCCAATGAGGGAGAGCCCACAAGAGACTGGCCCACTCAGGAGCCACAAAGACCACTTTCTCCCCTTCTTCAGTCAGACAGCCCCTCACCAGTAGTGCAACTAGGGTGGAGCGAGTGGTTCAGCAGAACCAGGCACCCCACCCTGTGGGGCGGCACGCGGGGTGGAGCTCGTGGTCCCGTTGGACCAGGCGCCCCACCCTGCGGGGGCGCCACGCTCCGTCCCGGTCCGACTCGGAGACTCAAATCTCCGAGTCGGCCGGCGGCCCCCTCAATTGGGAGAGCCGGCTCGTTTGCTGAGGAATTCCCTCGTTTGCTGAGGAATTCCCTCAGTAACAGTCTGCGCATGCGTCTGAGCATGCGCGAGAACGGTAAATACCGTTCTCACAGCGGGCCTTCCTTAGAAGGCCCCGGGAAGTCGGCCGGGGAGGACGTCCCCGAGCCGGCTCTCCCAATTGAGGGGGCAATTGAGGGGGCGCCTGTCGGGAGCCCGGAGTGGCGACCTAGTTCGCCCCCTCCAGAGCGCGGCGCCCCCTCCTCCGGAGCGCGGCGCCCTCGCCTCCGGAGCGCGACGTGGCCTATCCGAGGCGCCCACCCCGCCCCTTGCTCCAGGCGATTTTCGAGGCTGCTACGCCTCTGCCCCTCACCATCACAGGGGCCTGCTCCTTCGAACCCCCTCCAGCTTCTCAGTTCCCTTCTTAAAACATGTTGCCCAATTGTATATGCTCTGACTAGTAGAGCGAAACTATTCATGTGATGTGGACTTTAGGACTCTGCTAATGCAGCCCACAATTACATTCGTTTTTTTGTTTCTTTGCAGCCACATCGCACTGCTGCCTCATTTCTGTTTCTGATCCACTCATCCCTGGCGATTTTTTTAACAGCTTGCTCCCAAGCCAGGATTGGGCCATCTTGTCCTCCTTCCTCTGATTGCTTTGTACCTACTCCCATTTGTCTCCCTTGAACTGAATCTGGTTGGCTTCGGCGTAATGATGAAGCCTGTCCAGATACTATTTGCTCACCCAGGTTGAGAGCTACACTCTACACTGTGTGTCATCTGCCAGTTTGATCAGCATCCCCCCCCAACCTTCATCCAGGTAAACCTGAGCAGCATAGAGCAAAGACAGGACCCTGTGGAACTCCACTCCACATGGAACCATTGAGCAGCACTCCTTAGAATGCTCGTTCAACCTGCTTTGAACCCAGCAAAGGCAAGTACCATCTAGCAGCCCACATTTTACCCTGTTCTCCACAAGGATATCATTGTGTCAAATGCTTTGCTGAAATCTAGCTATACTATGCCAATGCTGTTCCCAGGGTCAACCAGACTAATCGGAATTGCTCTATCAAAGGAGATGAGATTAGTCTGGCACAACTTGTTCTTGATGAACCCCTTCTGGCTCCTAGAAATCACGCCAGAACAAAGCTTTCTCATCTTCCAGGCAATCAAAGAGGGCACAGAACCAGGAGGAAGATTTCCATTGCCTTTAATGCAATGGTGAAATGGGCATGACTTGTTTTTGATGGGACATGTGTGGCTTCTAGCCCATCTCCCTCCCTCTTTCGACGCATGCAGCTGGTGTGCAGTTCTGGCGTGATTTCTAGGAGCCAGCAGGGGTTCATCAAGAACAAGTTTGTCAATGGTTCCATGTGGAGTGGAGTTCCACTCTAATAGTCAGAGCAAGTATAGTTGGGCACCATGTTTTATGAAGGGCACTGAGAAGCTGGAGGGGGTTTGAAGGAGTTCCTGTCTTGGGTCTGTGCTGCTCAAGTTTTTAATAGATCACCTGGATGAAGGGGAGGGGGGATGGTGATCATATTGGCAGATGACACACAGTGTAGAGTGTAGCTCTCAACCTGGGTGAGCGAATAGTATTAAAAACGATCTGGACAGGCTTCATCATTAGGCTGACACCAACCAGATGCATTTCAAGGGAGACAAATGGAACATCCTGCAAGTAGGTATAAAGCAATCAGAGGAAGAAGGACAGGATGGCTCAAACCATCTTAAAAAGAAGCCAGGTGTGTGAGTGGATCATAAGCTGACATGAGGCAGCAGTGAAGTCCATATCATGAGAATTAATAGTAAAAGCAAACTATTCTCCCCTGGGCTCTCCCTCATTGGGGTGTTCAAGCAGAGGCTGGAAACGCACCAGTCAGGCATGCTGTTGCACTTGCCTGCAGTGAGCAGAGGGTTGGAATAGATGACCTCTATGGTCACTTACAACCTTTGTATTCTAAGGCTCCATGACCTCAGTGGAAATAATATGGGGTGTGTGTGTTCTTGATTGGAATGATGTTGGATGTCGTCTCCCCGATGGAGCCGTGCCAACAAAGCATGTGCTGCATCCTATTTGGGGGCAGCCTCAGAGAACTCCTCAAAGAAGGGGAATATTTGTTCCCTTACCCTGGGGCAAGACTCCGCTGCCCCAATGGGTCTCCTTGAATCAGTACCAGGCATTTTCCTGGCACAAAACCAAGGAGAGTAAGGGAAAGCAAAGGGGAGTGGAATCGGGATAGGATCCCATTCTGGTGCCACCAGGATCCACCTCCTCCCTCCCCTGTTCCACCTGCAGACACTCTCTCATTCCTCCACCCCATTCCTCCCACTTCCCTCCCTCATGTCAATTTACTTGCAGACCTGCATGTAGCCGGCTTTGACAATGGTCCTCAGACTCCGCCATTGTGCATTCTGCCATATGACCATTTACAACAAGGGACCCAGTTCCACTGTCGTAACGCCCAGTTATGATTGGGCTGTCGGTTATCCTTCAGGTGTTATATGATCCTGAATAAGCTGCCTTAAAGCGCAATCCTATCCAATTTATGTCACCGGCTGAGCTCTGCTCAGTCCTATCCAATTTATGCCACCAGTGTAACCAGCGGTGCAGCAAGAACGGGAGGCCCCAGAATGGAAAGGGGATTCAAATCCCCTTTGAATTTCACTTTTGGAGGGGATTTGAATCCCCTATAGGGTTCTGGGGCCTCCTGTTCTCGCTGCACCGCTGGTTACACCTGTGGCATAAGTTGGATAGGATTGAGCAGAGCTCAGCCGGTGGCATAAGTTGGATTGGATTGCGCTGTCACTTTTGAAACGTAGAATGCATTGGAGAATCATGGGTATTCTGTGGGGTGGGTGGGGAATACAACACTGCAGAAAGTCTGCCCTTCATAAAACGTGGTGCCCAACTGTACCTGCTCTGACTAGTAGAGCAAAACTATTACTTCACGTGATGTGGACTTTAGGACTCTGCTAAAGCAGCCCACAATTACATTCGGTTTTTTGTTTCTTTGCGGCCACATCGCACTACTGCCTCATTTCCGCTTATGATCCACTCACACCCCTGGCAACTTTTTAAACAGCTTGCTCCCAAGCCAGGTTTGGGCCTGTTGGAAGAGTGGGCAAATTCTGTATGCTGGACACTGGGGGGTGTATGCATGTTGTTTAATCACCTAGGTATACCCTCATGTCTAAAGGAATGGGCGTGGCCCCAGACCCAGTTTCCTTCTTCTTCTCCCTTCTCTCAGTCACTTCCATCCTGATGTCCGACTAGGTGAGAAGATGCCATGCTCCCAGGAGCCCAGCGGCCATCTTATGCCATGCTTCACGCAGAGAGCCCTGAGTTTAGGAGGGTTCTGTCCTTTAATTTTTAGTGTATCCTCTGATCATAATCAGACACTGTACATATGAATAAACCGTGAGTAAACCTCTTTTTGCAACTTCAATCAACTATGCCTAGTGTGTTTTATCTAGCCAAGTAAGCCAAGCAAGTCTGCCACGTGGGTGGGGAGTAACAGGGTAGGAGAGGGGAACGGAGCGACGGATAGCTACCCCTCCCCCTGAGATATACAATTTCTAAAAGATACAAATGTCTCACAGTTACGGGTCTTGACGCCATGTAAAAAGGCTCAAACAGTTTAAAATCACTTTCCAACACGCCGCGGGTTTCCCGATGGGGCAGCCGCTTGCGCGGTAAAAGTAAATCAAATTATCCGAGGCAAAAAGGTGGTCCCAACGTTTCGTTCTATTCGTAGAACATCTTCCAAGGGAAACAATCTATCAGAGATTGCTGGTGACATTGACGAACGTAGCTGGAGGTCCGTATAAATTCAAATGAGAAGGAAAAAAGGCGGGAAACCGTGAATGTTGAAAAAACGGAAGTTACCTGTTGCGCACGTCACTGGCTGTCAGATGCTGCAACTGTCTCATGTCTTTGATTCTCTATATCCATGTATGTTTTTGTGTAGTATTGGCAGCCAGATCCGATTTGCCAGTGTCAAATCCTGCTGGCGATTAACCAATTTGCCCGTTTCTAAATGTTTGCTAATTTCTAAAGATTCTAAGTGTTTCAGGACCCTAGGATTGTTTTCATTCTGAAGACACTTAGTCTTGTTGAAGCAGATCGAGTGTTGTTCCAGAATGGCATGCTCAGCTATGGCAGATTGACTTGGATTATTTAATCTGTATGATCTTTCGTGTTCTGCCAGTCGTGTGTTGATGCTTCTGCCTGTTCTGCCAATATAAAACCGATCGCATTCGCAAACAATTGAATAAACCCCTGCGTTAGAAAATTTTGGTCTTTTATCTTTTGGGTTTCCTATGGCTTGTTGTATCTTATGTGTTGGCTTGAAGATAGTTGTTATATTACTTTGTTTCAAAATTTTAGCAATTTTGTCAGTTGTTCCTTTAATGTAAGGTAACACTGTCCACATTTTTTTCTCTTTGTTGCTCTCTTCATTGTTGTCTTGTATGATGTTGCGTCCTTCTCTCTGTGTTTTAATCTTGTGACTTTGTTGATTCCAGCAACGATTAATCTGTGTACGGGGGTAGCCATTAGCTTGCAGTTGCTCAAAGATCACTCTTTTTTCAGCTTCTAGTGAGTCACTATCACAAACTTTTATGGCCCTATATACCAGCGAGTTGATTAAAGAATTTTTCTGGGCTGGGTGATGGTTAGAATTCCAGTTCAGATATTTCCCAGTGTTTGTTGGTTTCCTATAGACCTTATGGCCTAAGGATAGATCTTTTCTTCGAGACACCAAAACATCCAGGAAGGGTAGAGACTGATTGTTTTCTTTCTCCTCAGTGAACTGTATTTCTTCATACTGACTATTCAGGTGTTTTGTAAATTTGTCCAGCTCTGATTCCCCATGTGGCCATATACAAAAAAACATCGTCCACATATCGAACCCATAAATCAGGTTTTGAGGGGGCAGAATTTAGAGCTTGTTGCTCAAATGACTCCATGAACAAATCTGCAACAATTGGCGATAAAGGGTTCCCCATGGCTACTCCTTCATTCTGTTTTCTAAATTCACCTTGCCAAACGAAATAAGTTGATGTGAGGCAATGATGAAATAAGGGAACTAAGTTATTGGGTAAAGTGGATTCTTCAATGAGTTCCATTACTTTCCCCAATGGTACTTTAGTAAACAGAGATGTCACGTCAAAACTGACTAGTATGGCTTCTGGTTTCAAAATTACCCATTGTATTATTTCAATAAAATGATATGTGTTTTTAACATAGCTGGAAGTGTTCCCTACCAATGGCTGTAATAATTTAGCTAAATGTTGAGAGAGTCCATAAGTAGGACCTCCAATATTGCTAACAATAGGTCTGAGTGGACAATTTGATTTATGTATTTTTGGTAGTCCGTATAGTCTGGGAGGTAATGCCTCGGATTTGGTTAGTCGCATTTTTAATCCTTCATTAAAATTAGAATTTTTAATAAGTTTATTGGTTTCTTTTAAAATCTTTTTTGTTGGATCTTTATTAATTACTGAAATACAGTTCACTGTGGAGAAAGAAAACAATCAGTCTCTACCCTTCCTGGATGTTTTGGTGTCTCGAAGAAAAGATCTATCCTTAGGCCATAAGGTCTATAGGAAACCAACAAACACTGGGAAATATCTGAACTGGAATTCTAACCATCACCCAGCCCAGAAAAATTCTTTAATCAACTCGCTGGTATATAGGGCCATAAAAGTTTGTGATAGTGACTCACTAGAAGCTGAAAAAAGAGTGATCTTTGAGCAACTGCAAGCTAATGGCTACCCCCGTACACAGATTAATCGTTGCTGGAATCAACAAAGTCACAAGATTAAAACACAGAGAGAAGGACGCAACATCATACAAGACAACAATGAAGAGAGCAACAAAGAGAAAAAAATGTGGACAGTGTTACCTTACATTAAAGGAACAACTGACAAAATTGCTAAAATTTTGAAACAAAGTAATATAACAACTATCTTCAAGCCAACACATAAGATACAACAAGCCATAGGAAACCCAAAAGATAAAAGACCAAAATTTTCTAACGCAGGGGTTTATTCAATTGTTTGCGAATGCGATCGGTTTTATATTGGCAGAACAGGCAGAAGCATCAACACACGACTGGCAGAACACGAAAGATCATACAGATTAAATAATCCAAGTCAATCTGCCATAGCTGAGCATGCCATTCTGGAACAACACTCGATCTGCTTCAACAAGACTAAGTGTCTTCAGAATGAAAACAATCCTAGGGTCCTGAAACACTTAGAATCTTTAGAAATTAGCAAACATTTAGAAACGGGCAAATTGGTTAATCGCCAGCAGGATTTGACACTGGCAAATCGGATCTGGCTGCCAATACTACACAAAAACATACATGGATATAGAGAATCAAAGACATGAGACAGTTGCAGCATCTGACAGCCAGTGACGTGCGCAACAGGTAACTTCCGTTTTTTCAACATTCACGGTTTCCCGCCTTTTTTCCTTCTCATTTGAATTTATACGGACCTCCAGCTACGTTCGTCAATGTCACCAGCAATCTCTGATAGATTGTTTCCCTTGGAAGATGTTCTACGAATAGAACGAAACGTTGGGACCACCTTTTTGCCTCGGATAATTTGATTTACTTTTACCGCGCAAGCGGCTGCCCCATCGGGAAACCCGCGGCGTGTTGGAAAGTGATTTTAAACTGTTTGAGCCTTTTTACATGGCGTCAAGACCCGTAACTGTGAGACATTTGTATGTAATAGCGGGCCATGAAAATTGCTACAAGAAAATTTCTAAAAGGGCCATCCTGTCCTTCTTCCTCTGATTGCTTTGTACCTACCTGCAGGATGTTCCATTTGTCTCCCTTGAACTGCGTCTGGTTGGTGTTGGCCCAATGATGAATCCTGTCCAGATCATTTTTAATACTGTTCACTCACCTAGGTTGAGAGCTACACTCAGCTGTGTGTCATCTGCCAATTTGATCAGCATCCCCCCTTTATCCAGGTGATTTATTAAAAGCTTGAGCAGCACAGAGCCAAGACAGGACCCTGTGGAACTCCACTCCACATGGAACCATTGAGCAGCACTCCTTGGAATGCTTGTTCAACCTGTTTTGAACCCAGCAAAGACAAGTACCATCTAGCAGCCCACATTTTACCCTGTTCTCCACAAGGATATGATGGGAGATTTTGTCAAATGCTTTGCTGAAATCTAGCTATACTATGTCAATGCTGTTCCCAGAGTCAACCAGACTAATCGGAATTGCTCTATCAAAGGAGATGAGAATAGTCTGGAACAACTTGTTCTTGACGAACCCCTTCTGGCTCCTAGAAATCACGCCAGAACAAAGCTTTCTCATCTTCCAGGAAATCAAAGAGGGCACAGAACCAGGACGAAGATCTCCATTGCCTTTAATGGCAAAGATGAAATGGGCAAGACTGGCATGACTTGTTTTTGATGGGACGTGTGTGGCTTCTAGCCCATCACCCTCTATCTTCCTCTTTCGGCGCATGCAGCTGGTGTGCACTGCGCTCATTCAAACTTTTTTGTCTTTTTTTTTTTTTTTGGCTAAATCTAATTTGGTTGTGTGTGGGTTTCTAATGAGGATGTCCAACCATCTTTTGGACAAATGACATCCCGTTTCCCAGGCAGGACTCACCAGAGCTCACGGAGAGCAGAGCAGCAAACAGCAAAGTGAGGAGAAGAATCTTATTCATCATCAGGTCAGGTCAGAAAGCTCTTCTCTGGATACCCCAGGACAGCTCTGTGCTGATCATTTATCCTCCCCGAGGCACTAGGAAGAGCCAAGGTGTGAGGCAAGAGTCTGTAGCCATGCCTTCTTACTGGAAAGGGTTGCAAAGCTCATCATGTGCCTCTACTGGAACAGTAAGACTTTGCAATATGTTTCTTAGAATATATATGGGTTATTTACATCCTTGGGAGAAGTTTTGGCATAAAGACATACAGCCTATTTCTCAAAGTCTGGTATGTTGACGTGTAGCAATCTGCATTCAGAGGGCAGGTGATGTTTTTTTGTCCTTGAACATTATCCTCGGGGTACTCATTAATTATAATGCAGGAACAGAGAGGTAGGGAGGGACATGGACCAGACAGCTAAGTTGTCAATTCAATAACAAAGTTAAGGCTTAATTAGAATGAACCTTCAGAAGAGCACAGCCAAAGAACCTGTTCTCAGTGCCAGACGCATCAATCACATGTTTAATGAAGACGAGGTCATGGATGGATTTGCTGCACTGACTGAGTAGGATTCAGCCACAGAACCTGTTCTCAGTACCAGGACTCATCAGTCAAACATTTTAAGTAACAACGAAGACAGGGTCAGAGATGGATTTCCTGCATAGAGCAGGGATTCAACTAGTTGGCCCACAAGAAAGACCCCTCCAACTCCTATGAATCTGATTCTAGGGTTGTCTAGCTGTGAGGCCACCCAGGCCGAAGATCTTGGGAGGTCAGGAGAGCCAGCAGAGGCTGAGATGAAATAGTCAGATGGGCCTCCCAGGTAGGATTGCTAACTCGGTCTGAAGCTACTCCTGGAGATGCTCTCCCTGCCCCCCCACCCCCATGTGCTGTAGCCTTCAGGTTTGATTCAACTAGCAACCTCTGGGAGGATTGGCAGACCTATTCCAGGGGCAGGAGGTTCCACCTGGGGCTCCAAACAAGAACTCCTTCAGGGCACAAACCCTGGGAAACCCATAACCTCTTGTCAGTTTCAGGACTCAACACACAAACAATTATTTAATAAGAACAGGAAGAGGAAGCCAACTCTACGGCTGTAACCCTATTCACACTTTCCTGGGAGTGAGCAGCACTATTGAACACAATGGGACTTGTTTCTGACATGCATAGGATGGTGCTCTAAAGGTGCACAGCTGTGGCAGGGAGGGGAAGAGCAGCAGGGGCTGGGGAAGGAACTGGTGTCTGCTTTTAACGGATCCTGAACGGAGGGTTTTCCAAATCCTCTCTGAGAATCTAAAACCTGCAGCAGCAGGAGCAGAGCTAACTGCAAACGCTGTGACTCCTCCCGTCGATGATGGTGTTAGAGCGAGCAGGGCAAGCAGGGGCTCCTATTGCAATGAGAACTGGGCTCCCCTCCCAGCTGCCCCTACCCTGCTAGGCTGCAACACGCTCTGCCTCCCTCACCTCCACAGAACCCATATACCATCGAGAAAGACCCAGCTTCACCCCAAAGGTCCTCCTGCCTCACAGGGGGACCATAGAGGTCATCTATTCCAACCCTCTGCTCACTACAGGCAAGTGCAACAGCATGCCTGACTGGTGCCTTTCCAGCCTCTGCCTGTGCACCCCAATGAGGTAGAGCCCACGAGAGAGTGGCCCACTCAGGAGCCACAAAGACCACTTTCTCCCCTTCTTCTGTCAGACAGCCCCTCACCATCACAGGGGCCTGCTCCTTCAAACCCCCTCCAGCTTCTCAGTGCCCTTCTTAAAACAAGGTGCCCAACTGTACATGCTCTGAGTATTAGAGCAAAACTATTCATGTGATGTGGACTTTAGGACTCTGCTAAAGCAGCCCACAATTGCACTTGGTTTTTTGTTTCTTTGCAGCCACATCGCACTGCTGCCTCATTTCCGCTTATGATCCACTCACGCCTGGCTTCTTTTTAAACAGCTTGCTCCCAAGCCAGGTTTGGGCCATCCTGTCCTTCTTCCTCTGATTGCTTTGTACCTACTTGCAGGACGTCCCATTTGTCTCCCTTGAACTGAATCTGGTTGGCGTCGGCCCAATGAAGCCTGTCCAGATACAATCTGCTCACCCAGGTTGAGAGCTACACTCTGCACTGTGTGTCGTCATTCTCAGGTTGTTCCGGGAACTTATACTGTTCTCCCTCCCCCCCCCCAGTCAAAGGGTTTTGCGTAGTCAATGAAGCAGAAGTAGGTGTTTTTTTGGAACTCTCTTGCTTTCTCCATGATCCAGCGCATGTTGGCAATTTGATCTCTAATTCCTCTGCCTCTTCAAAACCCAGCTTGTACTTCTGGTAGTTCTCGGTTCACGTACTGCTGAAGACAAGTTACCTATAGGATAAAGCCGCCCTTACACTGCACACGTCGCAACTTGGAGTAGCGAACGTGTTGATTCTGATTGGCCCAATGCGTTGCTCCACGTCCCGCCCCCACAACACCAAACGCGGCCTCTCACTGGCTGAAGCACGATTTATTCAACTTGGAATGCACCGGCCTGACCTTCGGCCAATGAGAGGCCGCATTTGGTGTTGTGGAGGCGGGATGTGGAGCAACGCATTGGGCCAATCAGAATCGACTCCCTTGCGGTCTGTTACAGCTTTAACATACAAGCTATTGTGGAGTGAACTCATCTCAGACTATCCCTTTTTGTCTTGATGGTCCATTCCCAGTGGAGATAGTCGTCTCCCATTGTGGATGCCCAAGAGCCTCCTCTCCTGCCCTCCCCACCCATTAATGGGCTCTCTGAAGGGCCTCTGTAAGTCCCCAGTTGTGAGTGGGGAGGGCAGGGCAAGGTAGCAGCAGTGTGAATGGCTCAGTTGAGCAAATTGTGCTGCACTGCCTGCCTTGGAGGACTTTGGGAATGGGTTGGTTGGGCCCCTGGGGAGTCCGTGGGCCCTTGGCCAGGGCCCAACCTAGCTGACTTCTGACACCTCCCCTGGTTACAAGGAATGCGAAACAGGGCAAGGCGAAAGTAGGGGGAGGGGGTTAGCATTTTGCCCCTGCTGCGATTCTGATGCACATCCTGGTGCACTCTTTTAATTAGAAAAAAAAATCTATTCGCTTTTTGCTAATTAAAATAGCATGAGGAGGGGTTTGCAATGAGGATTGGAATGGCAGTAGGGGCAAAGTGCTCAAGCCCATCTTTTCTCCCGGCAGTAGTGCGATCCCAGGAGTGCCACCCCACCGTCGCTACACCCCATAAGCCATTGCTACGCCAGCGCACATCACCAGACCCCTAAAGGAGGTAGCGACTGCTTCTAGCTGGTGTGGTGGGTCGTGACCCACCAGTTTGAGAACCGCTGCTCCACACCGTCAGGAACTTGTGCTGCCTGGGGCATAATGGACTTCCAAACAAGGGTGAAAGGGGGCTGCAAGAAGAGACTTATGATGATGCCTCTTAACATGCTATGAACCTAGAATAGGTGCCCTTGACACTAATGCCTCATACTAGAGCACGTGTGCAGTGCAGTAATGAGCTCATATAAGCAACCACTTTCCTAAGGTGAGTTGAATTAGCTACTTTATATCGTCCTACAGCATTTGAGCAAGCTTGGGCACAAATCATTACTTCTGAAAAAGAGTGAATGGAAAATCGAATGTTAATCGAATATCAGCCCTGTTTCATACCTTGCAGGTTTTTGAGGTGGCTCACTTGGTAACAAATTCAGCTGCTTTATTTTAACCAGGGGTTGCACAGGGGTTCCTATAAACTGGAGTAGTTTGGGCCTGGTTGCTCGGATTCATTTCAACATTTTCTGCCAAGCCGCACAGTCCAAGGTGTCCTTGAATGGATGAGACATGCCGAGTGCAGTTTAGCCCGGCCTTAACGGTGGGGCAGAGTGATCGATCTTGGAAGTCAAAGCCAGGCCTTGTAGCTGAATCAACTGCAAAAGATCCCCGCACACACACACACATCTACAAGATGGCTGGGGATGAGAGTGTCTCTACAACTAAATTTTTAACAGGGGTCATACCGTATTCTCCCAAATATAGACCACACTTTCTTCCCCCAAGGAAAGTCTTTAAAGTAGGGGTGCGGCCTACAATCAAACGCTAGCATTTTCTGCCTAGCTGTTTCCAAGCCTCTCCATCTTCAAGCCTCTCTGAGTCTCTTTCAAAGGTAAAATGGGTCTTTTTTCTTTTTTTAAACTGCAAAGCCCCCTGTGGTTTCAAGCCTTTACAAGGTTGTTCCTTGCAGCTCTTAATCACTTGCTAAATGGCTGAAAACAATGATCTCTCTAGCAGCCTCTAGCCTCAGGAAGCATTTGAAAAACTTAACCCTTAAGTTCCAGCCCCAGGACTCTGTGGAAACTAAGATATTTATTGATCCTGCAGTTTGAAAGTTGATAGCAAGAGCTCCTGAATGGGCTTACCATATCCAAAGGGGGACAGAGTGCCTACCTTTAGGCTGCAATCCTACGCACACTTTCCTGGGAACAAGCCCCATTGAATGCAATGGGACTTACTTCTGAGTAGACATGCATAGGTTTGTGCTGTTAACCATTGTAATTTGGGCAGGTGCTGCTCATTATCATGGTAGGGTGCAACAAGCTTCACCTGCCCAAATTCCAAAGGTTAAAGGTAGGCACTCTGTCCCCCTTTGGATTTGGGAAGGCTACTTATATACTAGGGTGCCCTGATTCAATAAGGGACAGGGTGACTATGCCTGTTTGAAAATTTTCATGGCCAGCAACAATGTAAAACCTCAGTGTTTTTAAACCTGTTTTTACGTGATTTAAACTCATAAATGTTTTACATGGCTTTTAAAGCCGGATATCCAATATCGTTTTACATTAAAGCTGTACTGTTTTACTGTTCTATTAATGTGTATATTTCCTTTAAGTTAAAAATGTTAAAAATGTATTTCTTTTTTAAAAAAATAGCACCAAACCTTAAGGGTGCAGCTTATAATCAGGAGCGGCCTATACTCAGGACAATACGGTAATTACCATGAAAAGAAAATAGGTTTTTTTGGGGGGGGGTCTGTGGAAAATGGGAGAGGGGCTCAGATCACCACTAGTGAAGACTGGAGCACTCTTGCGGATGGGGTGGGGGAAGAGCAGTTGCCATCGTTTTTAGTATTTTTAAGACTGCATTTTTTTCTGTTCTTAGGCTGTCATTCTTGGAGGCTGTCATGTCACAAAGTTTTAAAAAAAGAACACCAAACCCCCAAGACCCAGATGCAGCAAAGCTTCCACTGGCCTGACCCTGGCTGCAGGGTCAGCTCCATTCCCCCCCCCTCGTTCCCTCCTGAGTGGAGATGCAGGCGAGGGGGTCTTTAAGCCCCTCTCCCATCGCATGAACGGCAGCAGACCCTTTGGCGTTGCTTTCCTTCAGGCACCGCTGCCTGCCATTTCCCTGTGTCTCGGCTCCAGCATTGAAGTGAGAAGCTGAAGTGCAGAAGGGGAAGGTCCCTTCCCAACAGAAGAGGTTGATGGTCCCAACAGAAAGCCTCTGTTGCCCTTTACGGGGGGGGGGGGGGCTCGACTTTCCTCTGCTTGTGTCTCAGCTTGGAAGAAAGTGGCTGAGGAGCACGGTTCTGTGCGTCAAGGGGTGTCACAGGGATAAGGGCTTTGCTGGGAGCCAGATGAAAAGCCTTTTGGGGCTGGCTTTGAGCCCCAGTCCCAGGACTTCAGCCCCTGATCCTGACTTTACAGCCATTCTCCCTCCACTGTCACAGCTCCTCTCTGCTTCCGACGACGTTGGGATGTCTGTATTCCTGGATGTAATTACAAGACTGACAGCGCAATCCTCCCTAAAACTCTGGCGCCGTAACGAGTGTTCCGGCACCGGAAGTGGTCGCAAACGTGCTATAAAGCACGTTTGCGACTACTTCAGAGCAGGGAAGGCCAGCGCAGAGGCCGGCCTTCCCTGCTCTGGTATCGGAGTGCCCCAGCGGCTGACGGACCCAGGTAAGGATCCAGCAGCCAGGGAGGGGGCGGTTTGGTGGGGTAGGGAGGGTGCCCATAGGCCTAGCCGGCCCGGGAGGAATATAAGAACATATGAACATAAGAAGAGCCCTGCTGGATGAGGCCAAAAGCCCATCTAGTCCAGCTTCCTGTATCTCACAGTGGCCCCTTCCCCGAGTAGACCTCCATCCCAGCGGAAGCCTGGCCCCGGAGGAGCTCAGGATCCGGCGGGTGGCTGTGGGCCGCCCACCGGATCGTAGTCAGGATTGTGCTGTGAGAGCCAGAACAGACCGTGGAGTAGCACTGAGATATTAGCAATGTGGGCTCAAGTCCACTAAGGTTTAATTGTTAACAGACTTTTTTTGCTCATAATAACAAAATAAACCTCCTGGTGTGGGGACAAACACAACAGGCACTATAAAGTTGTTTGAGTTAATAATCCTAAGTAATACTGAATGATAGTAAATCACTATGTAGGCTCATGTTTTACAAAATAAAGAGGTAGTAGTAGGAGAGCGAAAGGTTCCCACCCAGGAGAACTTGCTATCTTAGAGTACAATCTAGACTAGGGACAGAGCTACAGGTGGGGCCATATGGGGTATGTGCCAGGAATCATGCCTAAGCCAGCTGACCCCTGCTACTGCTGTTGCCCAGCATTGCCCAGTAAGCCCAGCATTGCCAGGATCAAGGGAGAAGCTTAGCAGAAGGTGGTGGGGAGCAGGGAAAGATGGGTGCGAGTTCTCCTTTATGTTAGCACTACAGCAATGGTGAGAGGGGTGCTTGTGTCCATGTCTGGGCAGCCACGGGGGGGGGGGAGATAACGTGTGTGCGCACTCACGCACATGTGGTTGGAAAGGGGCAGAGAGGGATTAGTATGCTGCTATGTAGGGCACCCCCAGTACTCCTATCCTATGGTCTCCAAAACCTGGTGCTACAACTCATCCAGGCAGAGAAAAATGCATGCAGAACTGAGTGCACATTACCACAATTCTGACCAATCTGATTGTCAGAAATTTGGATTTATATTAAAAACAACCACCAGACAAACGGGGTTGCACAACAGCACCAAATTCTACAGGCATTTTCTCTGACTGAATCCTGCCCTCTGACAGTAAAGGAGACAACAGAGAAACAGGGGGAAAGACAGAGGCAAGGCAAATGGGGGGGGGTGAATGCAGGGGGGCACTCGTGGCAGACTGACTGGTGAGAGTGTCAGACCAGGACTGGGAGGATCTGACCCAGTTCCACACTTCCTGCTTAGTCCGTAATACCTGTCAATCCTAAATGAAATCAACCCGGACTGTTCCCTGGAAGGACAGATACTAAGGCTGAAACTCAAATATTTTGGCCACCTAATGCAAAGAGAGGAGTCTCTGGAGAAGACTGTGATGCTGGGAAAAATTGAAGGCAAAAGGAGAAGGGGAATGCCAAGGATGAGATGGTTAGACAGCATCACCGATGCAACGAACATGAAAATGAGCGAACTCAGGAAGATAGTGGAGGACAGGAAGGCCTGGTGGCGGGATGTGGTTCATGGGATCACGAAGGGTCGGACACGACTTAACGACTGAACAACAACAACCTGTCTTTGGTTACCGGGTTCTTAAGGGGAGTTCAGATTATAGGTCCCCCTTTGACGGATCGCTCAATGACGACCCGAACATTGAGTCTTGTCCCTTTTACGAAGCCTGCTTCCCCCCCCCCCCCAGCGGCGTTTCTACCAGCTGCTCTCCTTGAAACAGAGCAGTTTGGCCGACTGCTCTATAAGTGCGGCGTTCAGGAGTGGCAGCTTCTAAGCGGAGGCTTCGTGGGAGGGAGGGAAGAAGAGCGCCTGGAGCCAGCGGCACGTTTTCCAGCTCCACATGGGCTGCAGCTCTGCCCCTGCTGCTTCGATTGCCAGATCTCTGCGCTCACGCGAATGGCGAAAGGGCTGATTCCTCCCTCCCATGAAGCCTCAGCTTACTCCCAAATGCCACACTTGGAGAGCATTCGGCCAAACTGCTCTGTTTGAAGGAGAGCAGCTGGTAGGGACGCCGCGGGGGGGGGGGGGAGAGCAGGCTTCGTAAAGGAGACACGAGACGCAATTCCTCAATTCCCCCCCAGCAGCCACTTTGCCCACCCTCCCACTCACTCACACACAAACACACACAAACACAAACAGAGTCGCTTTGTCTACCCACCCACCCGGTTTCACTTCATGATGGATTTTTCAGAACGTATCCCTAAGCGGGGGACACCTCCTGTACTGTATAATGTTGCCAAATGAAGGGTATAGCAGGGCTTTCTGAGTTGCAGTCCGTCTTATCTCAGGCTCGGTTTATGCCAACTTCTTCTGTAGGATATGGAACTGAATTGCTCACCTGTCCCATTCTGAGAGCAGAGGGAACACAGCAAGCCAGTGTTGGAGGATGGGCAGCGTTTAGCTGCTGGACACTGGGGGTGTGCTGTTCCGCCTGGTCACATGTAAAGACCTCCTACTCTAATCCCTCTGTGTTCCAGGAAGGGGTGTGGCCCCTGACCCTTATTTCCTCCTTCTTGCCCCTCACTCACTCTCTTCTTCTCTTGATGCCCACCGAGTAAGATGATGCCAATGCTGCTCCTGCAGCCCAGTGGCCATCTTGCAGCACACCTCATGGGGGGGGGGTCTATCTTAAGTCTAGGATGTACCTCTGATTGATGGTCAGACGCTGTATATACGCAAACTGAACTGTAAGTAAACTCTTCTTCTTTTGCAACTACAAAGCAATGCCTCGTGTGTATTCATTTAGCTAAGCAAAGCAGTCTGCCAGGGTGGAGGAGGGAACTCTGCTAATAAGTGGGAACGCACCTCCCAATATATGCCTGAGAGCATCTAATTACCCCATCAGCCAGCAATCGACTTGGGCGCCAATCCTAGACACACTTTAAGAACATGAGAAGAGCCCTGCTGGATCAAGCCAAAAGCCCCATCTAGTCCAGCTTCCTGTTTCTCAACCAGATGGCTCAGGGAGCACACAAGACAAGAAGATACTCTTATCCTGTTGGCACTTCCTTGCATCTGGCATTCAGAGATAGCCTACCACTGAAACCAGGAGGTTGCATACCCATCATGGCTTGTAACCTGCAATGAACGTTTCCTCCAGAAATATGCCCAATCCCCTTTTAAAGGCATCTAAGCCAGGTGCCATCACCACAACCTGTGGCAAGGAGTTCCACAGATTAATTACACACTGGGTAAAGAAATGTTTTCTCTGTTCTAACTCTCGGGTCACTCAATTTTAGTGGATGTCCCCAGTTCTGGTGTTGTGTGAGAGGGAAAAGAACTTTCCTGGGAGGAGTAAGGCCCATGGAACACATTGGGACTACTTACTTCTGGTAGGCATGGACAGGGTTGTGCTCTGGTTCACTTCTCTGTGGATCATGTGAGGGGAAGAGTCAGTGATTGTGAATGGGAACAGTGTCTGTTTCCCTCCATGACTCAGAGGAAATGGGGAGGACGTAATCCAGGGCAAATAGGAGGCCAGAGCACATAGCCAACCAACATGCAGGGCCATTCAGAGGAATTTTATCAGGGGGTACAAATGTAGTGAGCACCCCCCAAGGGTACAGGTGACCTAAGTTCAAGGGATTCGGTGAGCTGACACCAAGGCTCCAAAGATGGAGAAGGTACCAAAAAAAATAAGTAAAAGGAGAGATAGGAAGAGGTCTGCAGTTTGCAGAGGCGCCAGAAAGAGCTCAGATAGACCAACGTTGGGTAAAAAGAAAAGATCTTTTACTCAGCTAGCCAAGGACGCGATTCTGGGCAGAATGTGTAACATACAAATCATGACAAAAGGTTTTATACATTTCATTGTTTTAGAACATACATAGGAATACATGGAGACAGGAAGATAAACCAATGAGGGGACGGATCCAAGAAGTTGTACTTTGATACAGCCAGTCAGATGGAGGATTGAGACTTTGCACCAATGAGAGCAGCGGCAGCAGGTGTGAAATGGACAGCCAATAAAAAGATAACTTTATTGAAAGAACCAATGAAGAGTGTGATGTTTTGTGTACTGAGAAACCAATGAGAGGCAGGATTGGTAGCCAATGGGTGAGAGGTTGGGGTGCTGGGTGGCTGGGATGATTGGATTTGGCCCCTCACCACAGGTGAGGTGTGGTGTTCCGGGTTTTATGAATGGGGTCTTTTGTGTAGCCTTTTGACACAAAAGGCAAGGATTTCCAAATTGATGTGAAAAAGTGTCAATTCAATGAGTCTCTGCCTCACTGGCACCAGGTATACAAAGCAAGGCATTTAGGTGACTGCTGTCAGTCAGGAAGAAGGGAAGCGAGTGATTAGATTAAATGTAGCAAGTCAGACCAGTGCAGCCAGAGAACAATGGTTGAGGAGATAGTGGTAGTTGTGGACATTTACATGAGAGATGCAAGGACACCAGAGTCAGAACTACAGAGTGAAAGACAAATGGTTGATTTGATAGTGGGAAATGAGACACACAGAGAAGGAGTAATGGTTTTCCCCAGAGCAGTGACACTAACCCAAGATTTCCCATATTCTTGGAGACCCCCCTTTCCCTGCCCCAGACTGGCCTCCCAGGTAGAAGGAAGCCATGTCAAGAGCATCACAGAATGGAAGCTTGTTGTTGTTAGCTAGAGGTTATGGTTTGAAAATGGTTTCCCTGGACTCCTGGTAGTGCAGACTCTTGGCAGGAGGCCTCCCGCTCCCAACAGCGCCTGGCCTTCAGTCAACCTCCTGTGCCCAGGCCGAGGGTGGCAAAGGGGCTAAACCACACACTTACCAATTCCCCTCCTGGGCCCCAGAGAGGGCACGTGGGGAAGTCCCCCACGCCTTTTACCAGCTGCAAGAATATGTGCACTGTACCAGGAGTCTCTGAACTCTGCTAAAGAATAACTCCACCAAAGTGTCAGGATGGGGACCCTTCTGTGGAGGGACCCCTCCCCAGGGACACCCCGTTGATCCCTGGTAAGGATCCGGTGCCATAACCATAGAGGGAATTCAAGAAAACAGTATTTTCCTAGGATAATGCACTGCTTTGAATTAAAGGAATACCACTTTTTAGAAACTTCCAAAGAGAGAGAAGGTTATGAGGATTAAATAGGTACAGAGTGAACTTTTGCTACTGCTGCTTCTCTTGCTGCTCTGGAGGGCTCGTGGAATGTGCGTGCCTCCCCGGCGGGCACGCGCCAGCTGTCAAATGTTGTGAATAGTGCAGAAAAGCTGGATTTAAAAGGAGCTTGTCTTTAAATGGCTGTATCTCAGCGATTTCTTGATGGATTTTGATGGGGTAAAAAGGTGGGGGTTTGGGGGGGAGCGAGGAAGGAAATAAGAATATTTGGGGAGGGGTAGCTTGCTCACTACACAAAGTTGCTTTTGGGCCCCTTCCCTACATATGAATTTGGTTCTTGGTCCCCCTTTTTTGCTCCAGGACCCCCATTTTGACCCATTTTTCACCCTGGGCCTGGGTACAAATTACCCCCTTAACCCCCCTCTCTGAGGCCCTGACAACATGTACACTCCTGTAGATTCTGGGGAGATGTGGTCCAACCTGAGATGACATGCAAAAAAACAATGGAAAAAGGGAGGTACTTGCTAGAAGCATGCAACAGAAATGGGACACAGTGTTTATAGATGCAGATTTATTGAAGGTTTCATCCCCACTTCTCCGTCAGCCGAAGACGACCAGACAATATATCTATTTGGTTATGTCGAGGCTGGGATAGATGATGACAGTGAGAAGGACTCAAGGGCTTTCTCTGAGGATTGAGTTGGATGGGGTTGTGGTTGGAGGGTTAGAGGTATTGGTTGGTATCCCGTTGCAGTAGTTTGTGTTGCAACACTTAACAATTCTATTAGGACTGGTGACATCTTTACATAAACCTTTAAACGTACAGCTGTACAACCCCGTACCTGGAATGAAAAAAGAAAGAAAGAAAAGAAATGAAAAGAAAGCAATGAAAAGAAAGAAAGAAAGAAAACATGATTGTTACATGAGACTTTCTTTCCCTTTGACAGGGAAGAACTGTCAATGATTGCGAAGGTTCACTTGCCTACTTTTGGCACTACAAACAGCTTGTGCTAGATTCTTTGCAAAGATAGATTGTGGTCTAATGATCAATCAGTCTACTGATGGACAACAACAGGCCCTTTGGGTGGGACACCCAGCATCTGCTAGTCCCCAGGGTGCAAAGAATGCTGATTATTAGGTGGAGGTTTGTCTGGTGCAGCAAGATATGTTGCACATGATTTTCTTATGGAAAGGAGCTGCTCAGCATCATTTAATTTAAATTACTGGTAGTTGTGCTTAAAGTGTTATAGGATCCTGAATATGCTGCTTGGCTTTTAAAATGTCTTGTAAAATGTCTGACATGGTGGCTTTTTAACAAATGGCTTTTAACAAATTTAAATACAGGTGACCCACTGGGGTTGTTTATTTTAATTGTTTTAATTATTTGTTTTTAATTATTTTAATGTACATGTTTATTTTAATGTTGTAAGCTGCCTTGAGTGCCCTTGCTGGGAGAAAGGCGGGATACAAATTCTTTAAATAAATAAATAAATAAATAATAAAACATGCTGGTGAATCATGGTAATTATTTAGGTGGGGAAATTGAACACTGCAGTCAGTCTGCTCCTACTAGCATAGTATGTAAAATGGGGAGAAAAGGTACCCGCCACCCGGGGACCCCCCACTCCCCTAACGACACCTCTGCCAATCACCCTTCCATTACCCAATTCATTCCTATGAATTATGTGAATAATTTGCTTATTGCCAAAATGCAAAGTGATCATCTTGAAATCTCCCCAAAAAGTGCAAGGAGAAAGCAAACATTATCCATGAAACTTGCATAAATATCCCAGGGGATGCTTCTTGAAGCGTAAGCCGGGTCGCCCCCCGCCCCCGGGGCGCCGCCCCCTCCCTGGAGCGGCGGCGCCTCCCCCGGGCGTCACCACCCCTTTGGGGCGGCACAGCAGCGAGTGCTCCAAGCAGCACTCGCTGCTGATATGCCTCTGGCTAGAAGCATGCAACAGAAATGGGACACCGTGTTTATAGATGCAGATTTATTGAAGGTTTCATCCCCACTTCTCCATCAGCCGAAGACGACCAGACAATGTATCTATTTGGTTATGTCGAGGCCGGGATACATGACTGTGAGAAGGACTCAAGGGCTTTCTCTGAGGCTTGAGTTGGATGGGGTGGTGGTTGGAGGGTTAGAGGTTTGGGTTTGTGGTTGGTATCCTGTTGCAGTAGTTTGTGTTGCAACACGTAGTAATTTTTTCAGAATCGGTCTTATTCCAACATAAAGCATTAAAAGTACAGCCATACTTCCCCGTTCCTGGAATGAAAAAAAAAAAAAGGAAAGAAAAGGGTCATTCCATGTCAAATCAACCAATGAAAAATCTGTTTTGGAACTTGATGTCATGGATTTTGTTCATTTTTCATACATTTGTACCTTACCATGAGATGTTTTTAAAAAAAAAAATCAGATTTTTTTGTCGATCCGTTTTTGAGAGATTAACAGCCCGGTCCAGCCTAAGGCAACTGCGGTACAATTCAGGCACAATTGCAGCCCAAGTGCTTTAGGCCCGAGTTGTGCCTGAATTGTGCCTGAGTTGGGCTGCAATTGGGACTGAATTGGGTTCAGGCACAATTCAGGCACAACTGCACAATTCAGGCACAATTGCAGCCTAAAAGTGGGCGTGTCGGGGGCGTGTCGGGGGCGTGTCGGGGGTGTGACGGGGGCGGTTACGAAATTTGGTCCGGTTCCAGACATTGGCAACCCCCTGACACGCCCCCTCGAGCCCAACTCAGGCCCAAAATTTGGGCCAGCAAAAAGGGTGGACCCAAATGTGAGGAGACCCATAGGATCCATTACCTTACCTACACCAGCCCTCTCCTGAAAAGTTCTAACACCCTGGGCCCGAGTTGGGACTGAGTTGGGACCGAACAGGTGTGGCCAAACTCTGGACATGGACCCAAATAGTTACCCTATCAGCACCCAGCCCCACCCAGCCTCTCTCCCACAAAAGCCCAGCCCCAGCCCTCCACTCACTCTCTCTCTCTCTCTCTCTGAGCACGTGGCGTGGGGTTCTGTCCCCCAGCAGCCACAAAGTGGGACTTTGAAAATTTTCTAACACCTCTCTTCTCTTCTCCTCTCCTCTCTGCCCCCCTCTAGGGCAGAGAGGGCTGTTCTGCCTGTGGCCAAACTGTTTACTCCTGTGCCTGGGCAGCTCTCTCCATGCAAGTGTTTGCTAACCCATGTCTTTCTCCCAGCCCCTCTCCCCCCCCCACAGGCAACAACACCAGCAGGTAAGTGCAGGTAAGTGAAGGGGTTGTGCTTTCATGTGGTCTGACTTCTGCCTCTTTGCATAGAGAAATATAGGTAGGATACATGCCTCTTTACCAATGTGTTGTCTCATAGCTGCCTGCAATGCCTGCCATGATATGCCTCTTTACCAATGTCTTGTCTCATAGCTGCCTGCAATGCCTGCCATGATATGCCTCTCTACCAATGTCTTGTCTCATAGCTGCCTGCAATGCCTGCCATGATATGCCTCTCTACCAATGTCTTGTCTCATAGCTGCCTGCAATGCCTGCCATGATATGCCTCTTTACCAATGTGTTGTCTCATAGCTGCCTGCAATGCCTGCCATGATATGCCTCTCTACCAATGTCTTGTCTCATAGCTGCCTGCAATGCCTGCCATGATATGCCTCTTTACCAATGTCTTGTCTCATAGCTGCCTGTATTAATGTGAGCACACAATGCCATGAGTGTTGAACTGTAACCCTTATGTAGACACCAGCTGTTCCCCCCCCTCTTTTCTCCACAGGGTCTACTGACAGGTCAGTATTGCTAGGATTGCCATGGTTGTGACCCCCAAGTTGTGTTGTTGTCTCTCTCTGTGACCCCTTTCCCTTACAGGATCATGCTCACCTTACACCCAGGGAAGGAGTGCAGACCAGGCTATGTGTGTCACACCACTCAGCTGTGTTTGATTTCTCTCCCTGCAGGCCTTTGCAACCGGCACACTGGCATTCCTTCAATGGGGAGTGCTACCACACACCAGCTGCCATGGAACACCCCCCAAGGTGGTCATCCCCCCAGGAATGCCCACTACCACTGACCGTCTGGGGAGCACCCCTCGGCCCGCAGTCTGGTTGCCCTATGGTCGTCTGCCTCGATGCTGCCAGAGGTCTGGGAGCCTGCCCTGCAACCCTCCTCAGCTGCTGCTGCTGCTCCACCTCCCTGGCTGCCTACTTGCTGTCCCTCCCCTTTCTATGGAGCAGGCTGTGGTTCCACAGGGGAAGAGCCTGCGTCTCCAGGCACGCCTGCTGCTGCTGCTGCTGCTACGTTCTGAGTGGCTGCTGTGCTTACCCCCTGGCAGCCTCGCCTGGCCATCTCTGCCAATGTTCCAGAACAATAAAGATGCCCCTTGAACAACATGACCCCAATGTTGCACAAGCACTGCCCCACGCGCACAGAGACAGCGCCCAGCACACAAGGCCCTGCATGAATCCCAGCCAGGGCCTGCCACAGCCAGCCCAGGGAGAACACAGCAGGGGGGCTGCCAGACCCTCAGGGCTCAGAGGGGAGGGGGGAGTTGGGGGGCCTCTCAGGCAGGCAACCACTGAAAGGCGACGTGGCGCACGTCCGCCACGTCCGTGAAGAGCCCTTTCATCAACCGGGGCTCTCACCCACTCTCGGTCCACCCGTCAATGGCGTCTGTTTCCGCCCGTCAACGGCGTCCATTTCTGCCCTCGGTCCGCCCGTCAACGGCGTCCGTTTCCGCCCGTCAAAGGCGTCCATTTCTGCCCTCGGTCCGCCCGTCAACGGCATCCATTTCCGCCCGTCAACGGCGTCCGTTTCTGCCCGTCAACGGCGTCCGTTTCCGCCGTCGGTCCATCTGCATGAGAGGCGCCCGTTCCTGCATTGCCTCCATCTGCGAAGTGACCCCTGTGTCCCTATTGGTCTCGGCAGACCCCTCTCCCTGTATCCCTCTCCCACCAGCCTTGTTGTCTGTCTGTTTCTGACCCACCCGTGCCCCTCCCCAGCACCCCCTGTCTGTGTGCCTGCCTCCCCTCCCACTCCCTGATGATGGACGCTGGCATCCCCCACCCCGCCAGAGCGCCTGCCGCGAGGCGCCGACGTTGCCCCATCTGGGGGTGTGATGAGCTGCGTGAGCCCTTCCCGCTCGCAGCAGACAAGCCCGAGGCATCTCTCGGTCTTGGCCGGGGCACGGAGCAGAAGGCATGCCGGGATGCCTTCTTTGTGGGCATAGCCACGGCCCTGGAGGCCCAGGGCTTCAGGCAGTGCACGGGCATGTCCTGGCAGAGGCGGTTCCAGACTTCATGAGACCCCCCTTGTGTGTGACGTTCCCCCCCTCCCCCCCATGACTCCCACGTGCAGCCTCAACATGGCTTGGGGGTGGCATCGCCTTCTGCAGGAGGGAGGGCAGTGGTACTCCCCCCTGCGGCAGGTGGCTAATGCCCAGGGTGCCCTGGGGCAGCTGGCACTGGCACAACCTCTGCCCTTCCGCTGACTGTCGCACGCCCAGTGCCTGCAGGCCCACCTGTGGCTGCCCCTCTGCTGCGACCGCTGCAGCAGCTGTGGTAGGTGCACACAGATGAGCTGAGGAGGGGGCTCTTCGCTTCCACAAGACTGACAGCTCCCCACAGGGGCCTGCCTGCCTCTGCGGTAAGTTTTGCCTCGATCCTGGCCCACTGCTGTAGCCTCCAGCCTAACTCAGGCACAGTTGCAGCCTAACTCGGTCCTAGTTTGGGCCCCAATTGGGCCACACTTGGGCCTCAACTGTGCCTGAGTTAGGCTGGACTGGGCCCTTTATTTTCAAAATTGCCTAAAAACGCCAAATTCACTTGTCACCATACCTTACAATGCCATTTACAAGATAACTATGAAAGCTGTAGACATGGGACATGAGTCATTTTAAAGCTTATGAATAGGGCTTTCATTTGATGTACAATATCACACAATTGTAAATTTTCAAGAAATTTAAAAATATTCAAATAATATTTATTTTGAATTTTTGGAAAAATGTTAAAAGTTTTTTTTTAAATCACACTTAAAGGTATATGTCTTGTAGTCAATCCCTCAAAATTTCAAGATGGTATCTCAATGGTATGGCAATGACAAGGAATTAAACCCCTTGAGTCCATTTTTCTACAATTTACATTGATAAAATTATATGGTAAACTGAAATGAATCCAAAAATTTATAACAGGATTTTTACAGAGAGTGAGGTGTGTGTTTGTGTGTGTGGGAGGGGGAGGCTATCTTGGCAAAGCTACAAATATGTAGCTTTCATAGTTATTATGGTAAGGTACAAATGTACCAAAAATGAACAAAATCCATGACATCAAGGTTTCATGCATTAGCTGATTTCACATGGAATGACCCCCAAAAAAGAAAGAAAACATGAGTGTTACAGGAGACTTCCTTTCCCTTTGACAGGGAAGAACTATCCATGATTGCGAAGGTTCACTTGCCTACTTTTGGCACTACAACCAGCTTCTGCTAGATTCTGTGCAAAGATAGATTGTGGTCTAATGATCAATCAGTCTATCGACGGACTACAACAGGCCCTTTGGGTGGAACACCCAGCATCTGCTAGTCCCCAGGGTGCAAAGAATGCTGATTATTAGGTGGAGTTTTGTCTGGTCCATCAAGATATGTTTCACATGATTTTCTTATGGAAAGGAGCTGCTCAGCATCATTTAATATAAATTACTGGTAGTTGTGCTTAAAGTATTATAGAATCCTGAATATGCTCCTTGGCTTTTAAAATGTATTGTAAAACATGCTGGTGAATCATGGTAATTATTTAGGTGGGGGAATTGAACACTGCAGTCAGTCTGCTCCTACTAGCATAGTATTTCAAATGGGGAGAAAAGGTATGCAATCCAGAGACCATCATTTCCAAGATGTTGGCTCCACACAACCTGTGAGAATACCAGGAAACCCTGCAACTTACCATCAGACCGAAGAATTGTAATGCACACTATCACACGAGATGGGCCCAAACAAGTCCCTTCTCCAGTTACACACTAACCATTCTTATACTGCTTGCATGACTTGCAGTGTATAGCGGCACCTATGGGACAAAGGAAAGATGATTCCTACAGTTAAATGTCAGATCCAACTTAGTGTGCTTTCTGGTGTGGAGTGAAATGGAGCCGAGTGGGTTGTGGCGCAGTGAGTGGGCTGAGCTGTACAAGGAAGGCTGCAAACAGGAGGGCACAGAGCTCCAACCATAAGTGTGAGGGAAGAGCTGAGCTGACGGAAAAGATCATTAGGACAAGGGGTCACTGCAGAACAAAACACTGTACACAACCACATCATGCAGAATAAGAAGAGAGAAAGTGAGTGAGTGATTGAATGACTGATTAATTAGACTGTTGCCTCACTTTCCTGAGCAAAGTCACCCCAAGTTGGCTCACATTTACACAAAAATATCTCTGTCACGATATGCACTTCAAAGCTGCGATGGTTCCTCAGGGTCCTGGAGAAAAGAGAGGGAACTCCGAAGTGCTGAAACGAGTCTTATTTTCTAATGCTCCAGTATACTCAAAAGCATGCGCACGAATCCCCCTCAGCTGACTCACATGCACCTAAACGCATGTTCATTAGAAACCCACACAGATCATGTGGCAGGTGAAACATCATCCGTTTCCGGACCTGATCTCTTTTCACCTGGTAAGGGACTGGGGTTGAGTGAGAAGAAACGTCCGATAAGGGGCCTGTTTCATGCAATTATCTCCTCCGGTGTGCTGTCCTGAGACTCAGACTTGCACTTATCCCCACTCCACACCCACAATCTCCCAACTTCTTCTCCCAACCATCTTTTGGACAAAAATGACATCTCGTCTCCCAGGCAGGACTCACCAGAGCTCACGGAGAGCAGAGCAGCAAACAGCAAAGTGAGGAGAAGAATCTTGTTCATCGTGCTGGACCTCACAGGTGAAGCTGGGGTTGCAACCGAGGCAGACAGGAAGAGAATCACCTTCAGATCAGAAAGCTCTTCTCCGGATAACTCAGGACAGCTCAGTGCTGATAATTTATCCTCTCCAAGGCACTACGAAGAGCCAAGGTGTGAGGCAAGAGGCTGTAGCCTTCTTACTGGAAAGGGGTGCAAAGCTCATCTTGTGCCTCTAACTGGAACAGTAAGACTTGGCAATGTGCCTCTGAGACTCTGTATTCTAATCCTTGGGAGCTGTCTTGGCAGAAACCCTTGGTATTCAGCCCATTTCTCAGCGTCAGGAATGTGGACGTGTTTGGCTTTCCAACCATATGCAGTAAGTCAGGGTCTCTGCTACGGAGCTACAGCTCCTCTCTTGCACTGGGCACCACAGTTCAAGCATAGACCCTAGACGGGGTGAAAACGCTGCACTGACGTTTTCTGACAACCTTCCAGCATTGCTCCAAAGATGCTGACCAGCAGCCCAATGTGCTCCCTTGAGGCTCTGCAGGGCTCGTCCAGAGAGCAAAGGAAAAGCCAGGCCAGGGTCACCATGGTCAGGTGGGCAACATATTTTATTTTTTATTTGTTTTTCACATTTTATACCGCCCTTCCTCCAAGGAGCTCCGAGTGGTGTACATATTTCCTCCCCTCCTTTTTGTCCTCACAACAACCCTGTGAGGTCGGTGGGGCTGAGAAATAGTGACTGGTCCAAGGTCACCCAGGAAGCTTCGTGGCTGAGCGGGGATTTGAACCTGGATCTTCCAGGTCTAAGTCCGACTCCCAAACCACTACATCATCCTGTATGTACACCAAGTATGAGATGGGATTTGGCACAGGCCAGGCTCAGTCTGCATCAGGCTGTTTCTTGCTTCTTCTCAAAGGAGCACAGAAGGGCACAACCAAACCATGGGGGGGGGGCCTTTAACACTTCCCATTCCACTTTAGTCCAATCAAGATCACATACCCCATATTATTTCCACTGAAGTCATGGAGCCTTAGAATACTAAAGTTGTAAGGGACCATAGAGATCATCTATTCCAACCCTCTGCTCACTGCAGGCAAGTGTAACAGCATGCCTGACTGGTGCCTTTCCAGCCTCTGCCTGAACACCCCCAATGAGGGAGAGCCTACAAGAGAGTAGTTCGCTTTTACAGTTACGAAATACTTCCTAATGTATAGCATAAACCTACCTTTCTGTACTTTCAACCCATTGGTTTCAGTTCTCCTCTCAGGACCCACTGAGACCACTTTCTCCACATATTTGAAGATGGCAATCATATTCCGCCCCCTATGTCTCCTCTGTTCTGGGCTAAACATACCAAGCTCTTCTAACTGTTCCTATAGGCCTATTGCATTACCCCTCACCACCATAGGGGCCTGCTCCTCTGAACCCCCTCCAGCTTCTATGTGCCTTTCTTAAAATGTGGTGCCCAACTGTACCTGCTCTGACTAGTAGAGCGAAACTATTACTTCACGTGATGTGGACTTTAGGACTCTGCTAAAGCAGGCCACAATTACATTCGGTATTTGTTTCTTTGCAGCCACATCGCACTGCTGCCTCATTTCCGCTTATGATCCACTCACACCCCTGGCGATTTTTTTAACATCTTGCTCCCAAGCCAGGTTTGGGCCATTCTGTCCTTCCTCTGATTGCTTTGTACCTACTCCCATTTTGTCTCCCTTGAACTGAATCTTGTTGGCTTCAGCATAATGATGAAGCCTGTCCAGATACTATTTGCTCACCCAGGTTGAGAGCTACACTCTGCACTGTGTGTCGTCTGCCAGTTTGATCAGCATCCCCCCCACCCAGAGGCGTCGTCTGATATGGGGCGGTGGTGCGGTGGGCCCCAGGGCGTAGGGGCGGAGAGGCTCGGGGGGGCGGGAGCCTCCCCAAGTTCCATGTTTTTTTTCCTTTTTTTGGTGATTTTTTGCCGATTTTAAGTAAAAAAAAAGCGGGTATTTTAAAAAGTATGTATGCTTTGCCGGCACTAACTTGAATAGGACGTTCGCTCGACGATCTTCCTGCTCCCGGGTGCTTCTCCCTGCGCCCGTGAGCGGGACTCTGTACCGCCCCCAGCAGCACTTTCTGTAGTTTGTGCATGCGCAGACCCACGGAGTCTCCAGGGATGTGCTGGGCATTCGCAAACTCCCTGGAGCGTCCCTGGAGACGCCGTGGGTCTGCGCACGCGCGGTACAGAGTCCCGCGGCTGGGCGTACGGAGGAGCTCCGACCAGGAACAGGAAGAACATCGTCGAGGGAACGTCCTATTCAAGTTAGTGCCGGCAAAGCATACATACTTTTTAAAATACCCGCTTTTTTTTTTACTTAAAATCGGCGAAACTAAAAAAAGAAAAACGGCAATAAAACTATCAAAAATAGGTTTCGGTTTTTGACAGTTTTATTGGGGGGCGTTGCGTTTTCCGCCCCAGATGGGGGGGCGCCTGGCGACGCCACTGCCCCCACCCTTCATCCAGGTAAACGTGAGCAGCACAGATCCAAGACAGGACCTTGTGGAACTCCACTCCACATGGAACCATTGAGCAGCACTCCTTGGAAAGTTTGTTCAACCTGCTTTGAACCTGCTTTGAAGGGAGTACGGCAAGGCTGCTTTTGACAAGTACCATCTAGCAGCCCACATTTTACCCTTTTCTCTAAAAGGATATCACGGGAGATTTTGTCAAATGCTTTGCTGAAATCTAGCTATACTAGGTGAATGCTGCTCCCAGGGTCGACCAGACTAATTGGAATCGCTCTGTCAAAGGAGATGAGATTGGTCTTGCATAACTTGTTCTTGACAAATATCTGCTTGGTCCTACAAATCACGCCAGAACAAAGCTTTTTCATCTTCCAGTCAATCAAAGTGGGCATAGAATTAGGACAAAGATCTGTTCTAGAGCAGAGCGCAGGGACTTCTCCTAGTCCCAGCTGAAATACTAATGCAGAAGCAGGAGCACTCAGGGGCTTCCATTCAAACATCTTCCAAAAGGGCTTCCACCAAGAAGAAGCATTGGGCTCAATACAGGAAACTGAGAAATATGCCTAGAGTAATCAGTTAATGTCTAGGCCAGTGGTTCTCAAGCATTTCAGTCTCTGCAGCCCTTTACACTCCGAAACAGAGTTTTGGGGAGCCCCGCTGGCAGATGTGTGGAGTCTCAGGGTTCCCCGCATGCTCCATGGAGTGGTGCAGCACTGAGCAGATGGCAGCCGCTTTGGGAGTGCTTGTGGAGCCCCTGAAGGGGTCTCAGGGAGCCCCAGGACTCCCAGCAGCACACCTTGAGAAACGCTGGTTTAGGTCATCATCTTTCTCAATCCGTCACCTAGGAGTAACTGCCCAATCCTATCCAAAACACTGCGCCGGCGGAACACGCATTCCACCAGCGGAAGCGTCAGGAGGATCCAGGTGGAAGTGCTCTCGGAGGCATCTGGTGGGGCCACTGTGAGATACAGGAAGCTGGACTAGGGTTAGGGTTAGGGTGGGGTTAGGGTGGGGTTAGCAGTTGGGGAGGGTGGGTTGAAGGATGGGGAGGAATGGGAATTTCTGGGTGGGAAGGGGAGGAAGGTGGAATGGGGGCAGCAGGAGATGGAATTGGTGGCCCTTGCGTACGGCCATACCCTATCCCCCTTCCCTCTCCTTTTCCTTTTACAAAATCCTTTCCTTGGTTCTGCACCAGGGAAATAGTTGGGGACCCATAGGGAAAGTGGAGGCTTTCATTCTCTTACCCTGGTTCATTCTCTTACTCTGAGGAGACCTCTGCAACTGCTCCCCCCCCCCCCCGCCATTAGATGCATCATGATGACTTCCTAACATGCCTTCCTTAACATAATACAGACTCAGGGCCCAATCCTATGGGTTTCCCCGCCACAGCATGCAGCTACTCCAAAACATGCTGTGCTGAATGCTATGTTGGCGGCGGGGGGGGGGGGATCAGAAGGCTTTGGAGAGGTAAGGGAAAACATTTTCCCTTACTTCCCTATAAGTCTCTTGGTCGCCAATGGATCTCCTCGAACCTGTGCCAGCTCTTTAGCTGACATACGTCCAAGAAGAGAACAGGTGTAGGAGGGGGGGTTGTCAGGATAGGAGGCAAGGAAGAGGATAGCATCTGGTGCAATTTGCCTGAACCGAGTGCCAACCCCTCCTGCCTCTGCTTTCTCCCATTCCACATACAGGTAGGCCCCCATATCCACTGATCCGCTATCCACGGTTTCAGTTATCCACAGATCGTGGGGACCCCCCCAGGCTTTTACTTTTTTTCCAGTAAGCTTTGTTTCTTCCTTAAAGAAACAGGAGAAGCAGCCTCTGGCTGCTTATTACAGGCAAGTAGAATGAGACTAGCAGCCCGGTCCAGCCCAAGGCAACTGCGGTACAATTCAGGCACAATTGCAGCCCAAGTGCTTTAGGCCCGAGTTGTGCCTGAATTGTGCCTGAGTTGGGCTGCAATTGTGACTGAATTGGGTTCCGGCACAATTCAGGCACAACTGCACAATTCAGGCACAATTGCAGCCTAAAAGTGGGTGTGTCGGGGGCGTGTCGGGGGTGTGACGGGGGCGATTACGAATTTTGGTCCGGTTCCAGACGCTGGAGAGCCCCTGACACACCCCCTCGAGCCCAACTCAGGCCCAAAATTTGGGCCAACAAAACGGGTGGACCCAAATGTGAGGAGACCCATAGGAGCCATTTTAACTTACCCACACCAGCCCTCTCCTGAAAAGTTCTAACACCCTGGGCCCGAGTTGGGCCTGAGTTAGGACGGAACAGTTGTGGCCTAACTCTGGAACCGGACCAAATAGTTACCCTATCAGCACCCAGCCCCACCCAGCCTCTTTCCCACAAAAGCCCAGCCCCAGCCCTCCACTCTCTCTCTCTCTCTCTCTCTCTCTCTGAGCACGTGGCGTGGGGTTCTGTCCCCCAGCAGCCACAAAGTGGGACTTTGAAAACTTTTCTAACACCCCGCAGGGCTGTTCTGCCTGTGGCCAAACTGTTTACTCCTGTGCCTGGGCAGCTGTCTCCATGCAAGTGTTTGCTAACCCATGTCTTTCTCCCAGCCCCTCTCCCCCCCACACAGGCAACAACACCAGCAGGTAAGTGCAGGTAAGTGCAGGGGTCGTGCCGACATGTGGTCTGACATCTGCCTCTTTGCATAGAGAAATATAGGTAGGATACATGCCTCTATACCAATGTCTTGTCTCATAGCTGCCTGCAATGCCTGCCATGATATGCCTCTTTACCAATGTCTTGTCTCATTGCTGCCTGCAATGCCTGCCATGATTTGCCTCTATACCAATGTCTTGTCTCATAGCTGCCTGCAATGCCTGCCATGATATGCCTCTATACCAATGTCTTGTCTCATAGCTGCCTGCAATGCCTGCCATGATATGCCTCTATACCAATGTCTTGTCTCATTGCTGCCTGCAATGCCTGCCATGATATGCCTCTATACCAATGTCTTGTCTCATAGCTGCCTGCAATGCCTGCCATGATATGCCTCTATACCAATGTCTTGTCTCATAGCTGCCTGCAATGCCTGCCATGATATGCCTCTATACCAATGTCTTGTCTCATAGCTGCCTGTATGAATGTGAGCACACAATGCCATGAGTGTGGAACTGTAACCCATATGTAGACACCAGCTGTTCCCCCCCCTCTTTTCTCCACAGGGTCTACAGACAGGTCAGTATTGCTAGGATTGCCATGGTTGTGACCCCCAAGTTGTGTTGTTGTCTCTCTCTTTGACCCCTTTCCCTTACAGGATCATGCTCACCTTACACCCAGGGACGGAGAGCAGACCATGCTATGTGTCTCACACCACTCAGCTGTGTTTGATTTCTCTCCCTGCAGGCCTTTGCAACTGGCACACTGGCATTTCTTCAATAGGGATTGCTACCACACAGCAGCTGCCATGGAACACCCCTGTGATTTATGTCTCCCCAGGAATGTCCACCACCACCTACCTTCTGGGGAGCACCCCTGGGCCCGCAGTCTGGTTGCCCCATGGT
This sequence comes from Plestiodon gilberti rubricaudatus, assembly GCA_026170595.1. NCBI lineage: Eukaryota > Metazoa > Chordata > Lepidosauria > Squamata > Scincidae > Plestiodon > Plestiodon gilberti. Next base: position 251,322,887 of record JANXHW010000002.1, read on the forward strand.
CGTCTGCCTCGATGCTGCCAGAGGTCTGGGAGCCTGCCCTGCAACCCTCCTCAGCTGCTGCTACGTTCTGAGTGGCTGCTGTGCCTACCCCTGGCAGCCTCGCCTGGCCATCCCTGCCAATGTTCCAGAACAATAAAGATGCCCCTTGGGCAAAGGCCCCTTGAACACCATGACCCCAATGTTACACAAGCACTGCCCCACACACACAGAGACAGCGCCCAGCACACAAGGCCCTGCGTGAATCCCAGCCAGGGCGTGCCACAGCCAGCCCAGGGAGAACACAGCAGGGGCGCTGCCAGACCCTCCGGGCTCAGAGTTGAGGGGGGAGTTGGGGGGCCTCTCAGGCAGGCAAACAGTGACAGGCGACATGGTGCACGTCCGCCACATCCGTGAAGAGCCCTTTCAGCAACCGGGGCTCTCACCCACCCTCGGTCCGCCCGTCAACGGCGTCCGTGTCCGCCCGTCAACGGTGTCCGTTTCCGCCCTCAGTCCGCCCGTCAACGGCGTCCGTTTCTGCCCGTCAATGGCGTCCGTTTCCGCCCTCGGTCCGTCTGCATGAGAGGCGCCCGTTCCTGCATTGCCTCCATCTGCGAAGTGACCCCTGTGTCTCTATTGGACTCTGCAGACCCCTCTCCCTGTATCCCTCTCCCACCAGCCTTGTTGTCTGTCTGTTTCTGACCCACCCGTGTCCCTCCCCAGCACCCCCTGTCCGCCTGCCTGTGTGCTTGCCTCCCCTCCCACTCCCTGATGATGGACGCTGGCACCCCCCACCCCGCCAGAGCGCCTGCCGCGAGGCGCCTACGTTGCCCCATCTGGGGAGTGATGAGCTGCGTGAGCCCTTCCCGCTCACAGCAGACAAGCCCAAGGCATCTCTCGGTCTTGGCCGGGGCATGGAGCAGAAGGCATACCAGGATGCCTTCTTTGTGGGCATAGCCACGGCCCTGGTGGCCCAGGGCTTCAGGCAGCGCACGGGCATGTCATGGCGGAGGCGGTTCCAGACCTCATGAGACCCCCCTTGTGCGTGCCGTTCCCACCCCCTCCTTCCCTTCTCTCCCCCGCTCACCCCCCCATGACTCCCACGTGCAGCCTCACCATGGCTTGGGGGTGGCATCGCAGTCTGCAGGAGGGAGGGCAGTGGCACTCCCCCCTGTGGCAGGTGGCTAATGCCCAGGGTGCCCTGGGGCAGCTGGCACTGGCACAACCTCTGCCCTTCAGCTGACTGTCGCACGCCCAGTGCCTGCAGGCCCACCTGTGGCTGCCCATCTGCTGCGACCGCTGCAGCAGCTGTGGTAGGTGCACGCAGACGGGCTGAGGAGGGGGCTCTTCGTTTCCACAAGACTGACAGCTCCCCACAGGGGCCTGCCTGCCTCTGTGGTAAGTTTTTCCTCGATCCTGGCCCACTGCTCTTGCCTCCTGCCTAACTCAGGCACAGTTGCAGCCTAACACGGTCCTATTTTGGGCCCCAATTGTGCCATAATTGGGCCTCAACTGTGCCTGAGTTGGGCTGGACTGAGCCCTCAGTCTCATTCTACTTGCGTGCAATGGAGGCTGCTTCTCTGTTTGTTTTAAGGAAGAAACAAAGCTTCCTGAAAGAAAAATAAAATGAAATGTAATAAAATGAAAAATAAAATAAAATAAAAATAAAAAATAAAATGCTGTGGGGGGGAGCTGATGGAGGTATTCTAATCCGCTTCCCCTCTTTACACCCACGGCAGACTGCTTACTAGCTTACTTGGCTAGATAAAACACACGAGGCACAGGCAGATTGAAGTTGCAAAAAGAAGAAGAGTTTTACTTATATTTTCATTTGTACAGCAGCTTCTGATTTACATCAGAGGTACATCCTAGACTTAAGATAGAACCCCCCTAGAGCTGGGGCTCCCTGCATGAGGTGTGCAGCAAGATGGCCACTGGGGCTCCAGAGGAGCTTGGCATCATCCCGCCTGGTCTAGCATCAGGATAGAAGAGAGAATGAACTGTGAGAAGGGAGAAGAAGGAGGAAACTGGGTCTGGGGGCCACACCCCTTCCTTAAGACAATGAGCGGTCAAAGACAAGAGGGTTTACCTAGGTACTTAGGTGATCAACCAACACACACACACCCTCCAGTGTCCAGCATACGGAAGTTGCCCAATTTCCCAACAGAAGCATGCCTGCCTGCAGGGAAGGCAGGGTGGGGGGCCCCTCAGGAAACCATGGAGGGGGTGTTCGCTCTTATCCATGGTTTCAAGTATCCAAGGAGGGGCCTGGAACATATCCGCAGCGGATATGGGGGCCCACCTGTACTCTTCTTGCTTCTTGGAGTGGTGAAGAGTCTTCTACATTTAGGGCCCCAACATGATCAACTGAAGGGCCAATGTGTTCTGTGTGCATGCATGCATGCATGCATGCATGCGTGTGTGTGTGTGTGTGTGTGTGTGTGTGTGTGTGTGTGTGTGTGTGTGTCGCTGCTGGAGTGGTGAGTGGGAGGCAGTATCAGGGAGACCTGGCCTGGGTGAAAGAAGGAGTTGGGGGAGGGGGGGCTGCGGAGCAGGCAACCAAAGGAGGACCTAGCCAAGGCAGGGAGAGGAGCTGGCGGAAAACCTCACGGCGGATCCAATGACAGCCTGACATGAGAAGGTGACTCCCAGTGCCATCGAGGTCAGGGGCGTCAGCTGACCTGGGGCCGGGGGGCGGTGGGCCCCAGGGCGCTAGGGCGGGAGGCTGTCCAGGGGGGCGGGAGGCTCCGGAAAAAAGCGGGAAAATTTTGAATTTTTTCCCGCTTTTTAAAAAGGTTTTTTAGGGGTAACGGGGCTTCTAGGTCTATGTTTGCTTTGCTGCACTTATCTTTTGTATCTAGGGCCTCCCGACGATCTCTCCAGCGACGATCTCGCTCCTCTGCTGCCGCTCTGCGCGAAGCAAACAGCCATCACAGAGTTCACGCATGCGTGATGGCTGTTTGCTTTGCGCATGCGCGAACTCTGTAAGCCTAAGCGTTACAGAGTTCACGCATGCGCAAAACAAACAGCCATCACGCATGCGTGAACTCTGTGATGGCTGTTTGCTTTGCGCAGCGGCAGCAGAGGAGCGAGATCGTCGCTGGAGAGATCGTCGGGAGGCCCTAGATACAAAAGATAAGTGCAGCAAAGCAAACATAGACCTAGAAGCCCCGTTACCCCTAAAAAACCCGCTGGAGGCCCCCGTTACCCTAAAAAACCTTTTTAAAAAGCCGGAAAAAAACGGGGAAAAAAACGGAAAAAAACAAACAAAAAAAGAAAGTAATTAGCATAATTATGTTAATTAGTAATTAAAGTGTTATAGGATCCTGAATATGCTGCTTGGCTTTTAAAATGTATTGTGAAACATGCTGGTGAATCATGGTAATTATTTAGACATCTTATCATGGTAATTATTTAGACCTGAGGCATCTGGTGGGGCCACTGTGTGATACAGGAAGATGGACTAGATGGGCTTTTGGCCTGATCCAGCAGGGCTCTTCTTATGTTCTTATGTAGACGGGGGAATTGAACACTGCAGTCAGTCTGCTCCTAGCATAGTATTTCAAATTGGGAGAAAAGGTATGCAATCCAGAAATCATCATTCCCAAGATGTTGGTTCCACACAACCTATCAGAATACCAGGAAACCGTGTGGCCCCACCAGATGCCTCAGGGAGCACAAGACAACAAGATACTTGTATCCTGTCGCCACTCCCTTGCACCTGGCACAAAGAAAACCTACTCCTACAACCAGGAGGTTGCTTATCCCCATCATGGATTATAAACTGTGATGGACTTTTCCTCCATAAATCTGTCCAATCCCCTTTTAAAGGCATCCAGGCCAGGTGCCATCACCACCTCCTGTGGCAAGGAGTTCCACAAACCAATTACACACTGGGTAAAGAAATATTTTCATTGGTCTGTTTTAATACTCACTCCACTCAATTTGAGTGGATGTCCCCTAGTTCTAGTGTTGTGTGAGAGGGAAAAGAACTTCTCTCTATCCACTCTCTCCATCCCATGCATAATTTTATACATCTCAATCATGTCCCCCCTCAACCGCCTTGTTTCTAGACTGAAGAGCCCCAAATGGTGGGCTGGGGAAGGCAACAAACTGGCAGAGGGCACCTGCCACCCTAACCCATCAGCTGCCTCCCCTGGCCCACCCCCTCATTTCTTGCTCACTGTCCTGACGGCCTCTTCACTGGTTTGGAGCAGAGGATATTGGGAGTGGGTGTTTCCAGGAACAATCCCAGCAGTGTGCCAAGGCTATCATGTGATACATTTCCCAACAGCCATCGAGCAGATGGAACACTTTGCCCAGTGTTCCAGGGCAGCTCTGGAAGCTGGCAGTGGAAAGGCACAAACCAGTGGCACGAGCTCTGGTCCTTGGTGTGCTTTTTGCCAATGACGGTTGTCAGGGAGAGATGCTGCTGGAAAATCTCCCCGTTTCCCCCCCCCCATCCTTTTCCTTCAGCAGAGATGAGATGCTGCAGTATCTTGCTGAACATTCCAGTCAAGTAGACTTACAGTGCAATCCTGAGCATCTCTAGGCTGGAGGAGCAGGCGCCTCGCTGGCCTAAGGAGTCGACTACGAATTTTGCAAGTCCTCATGTGTAAATGGCGCCATCGCAGAGCCCGGCACCACTCACACCGTCGTCTAAGTGAACCTATGCTGGCCAACCCAGCTGAGTACTGTACTGCGTGGGTTGACGTGGGGGTGGACAGGGGGGCGAGGGAGGGGGCCATTTATCACGTCAGACTGAAAGAGGATGGGGATATCGGCACTGGTTTGCGCCGATATCCAACGGACCTTCCCCGGGCTGACCTTACACGGCCTCACCGGATGCAGCAGACCAGCCTACACCGGGGGAAGGGAATGAACGTGAAGGAAGGGAGTGCATGAGGTGAGCTTCAGCTGTGCCGGTGTGGCTGGCTGCCACAGGCAGGATTGGGCTGCCCAGCTGTAATCATTTGCAAGCCTTCGATTGCCAGAATTAGTGTCAAGAAAAGCCGCATGCCATATTGCAGACCTGAGATGCCGCCCACCAAGCAGCAGCCCAGCAGCGGTCCCAGCATGTCCATTGGCACCAGAAACTCAGCAGGGAGGATGGAAGGGAGGTGGGGAGGGGGCAGGGCAGGGCAGGAAGGGAGAGGAATGAGGAGGAGAGCAGGGCGTAAGGGGGGGCAGAATGAGGCTTGGAAGGGGGTGGTACTGGTGGCAGCCACACCGAAAATATATTTTCTGCCTTCCAGGCCTCGATCAACCTTTCCTGGTCCACATGGATTGGCACCAGCTAAATTGTTACTGTGAGCTCTGTGACTGCTTTGAATGGAGATAAGCACTCAATGGTGTTGCTACCAACAAGCGACGGTAGCCGGTCGCTATGGGGTGACGCGTACAAGGGGTGATGCGCGCGCGTGTGCGCACGCATGACGCGTCACCTCTCCTGCGCACGTCGCCCCCGAAGACGTCCCCGGAGCCGGTTCCCGGCCTCTTCTGAGGCCAAGAGCCAGCTCCGGAGACGTCTTCCCCGGCCGACATGCCAGGGCCTTCTGAGGAAGGCCTGCTGTACGAACGTTATTTATAACATTTTTTGCACATGCGCAGACCGTCCCTGACGGAAAAGGGCTACGAACTTTTGTTGGCATGGCGATATCTCTGCTTTTTATTATGCTGTTTAAGTTTGCCATAGCTTCCAAGGAGTAAGCGTCTTTTAATTTCATGGCTGCTGCTGTCTCTGTCTGCAGTGATCTTGGAACCCCAAAAAATAAAATCTGTTACTGCTTCCATTTCTGCCCCTTCTATTTGCCAGGAATTGATGGGACCAGATGCCATGATCTTAGTTTTATTAATGTTGAGTTTCAAGCCAACTTTTGCACTCTCCTCTTTCACTCTCATCAAGAGACTCTTTAGTTCTTCAATGTGTTTCTTAGAATATCTATGGGCTATTTACATCCTTGGGAGAAGTCTTGGGAAAAAACATACAGCCTATATCTCAAAGTCTGGTATGTTGACGTGTGGCAATCTGCATTCAGAGGGCAGGTGATGCTTTTTGTTCTTGAACATAATCCTCGGGGTACTCATTAATTATAATGCAAGAACAGAGAGGTAGGGAGGGAGAGACATGGACCAGACAGCAAAGTTGCCTGCTTCAATAATAAAGTTAAGGCTTAATCAGAATGCACCTTCAGAAGAGCACAGCCAAAGAACATGTTCTCAATGCAAGACACATCAATCAAATGTTTAATGAAGACGAGGTCATGGATGGATTTGCTCCACTGACTGAGTAGGATTCAGCCACAGAACCTGTTCTCAGTACCAGGACTCATCAGTCGATTTCCTGCACAGAGCAGGGATTCAACTAGATGGCCCACAAGAAAGACCCCTCCAACTCCTATGATTCCGTTTCTAGGGTTGTCTAGCAGTGAAGCCACCCAGGCCGGAGATCTTGGGAGGTCAGGAGAGCCAGCAGAGGCTGAGATGAAATAGTCAGGTGGGCCTCCCAGGTAGGATTGCTAACTCAGTCTGAAGCTACTCCTGGAGATGTTCTCCCTGCCTCCCCCCATGTGATGTACTGTCATTTCATCAGGGAGGCTCTGCTATAGCCTTCAGGTTTGATTCAACTAGCAACCTGTGGGAGGATTGGCAGACCTATTCCAGGGGCAGGAGATTCCACCTGGGGCTCCAAGCAAGAACTCCTTCAGGGCACAAACCCTGGGAAACCCAGAACCTCTTGTCAGTGTCAGGACTCAACACACAAACAATTATTTAATAAGAACAGGAGGAGGAAGCCAACTCTACGGCTGTAACCCTATTCACACTTTCCTTAGAGTAAGCACTACATTATTGAACACAATGGGACTTGTTTCTGACATGCATTGGATGGTGCTCTAAAGATGCACAGCTGTGGCAGGGAGGAGAAGAGCAGCAGGGGCTGGGGAAGGAACTGGTGTCTGCTTTCAACGGATCCTGAATGGAGGGTTTTCCAAATCCTCTCTGCTGCTCTTCCCCTCCCTGCCACAGCTGTGCATCTTTAGAGCACCATCCTATGCATGTCAGAAACAAGTCCCATTGTGTTCAATAATATAGTGCTTACTCTCAGGAAAGTGTGTACAGGGTTACATCCTTAGAGTTGGCTTCCTCCTCCTGTTCTTATTAAATACCGTATTGTCCCGAGTATAAGACGCACCTGATTATAAGACGCACTCTTAAAGTTTGATGCTATTAAAAAAGTTAATAAACTGGCATTAAATTGCAACAGCCTGATTATAAGACGCACCCCTAGTTTAAAAACTTAAATTAGGAGAAAAAAGTGAGTCTTATACTCAAACCAATACGGTAATTTTTTAACAGGTTCTTGTTTGGAGCTCCAGGTGGAACCTCCTGCCCCTGGAATATGTCTGCCAATCCTCCCACAGGTTGCTAGTTGAATCAAACCTGAAGGCTATAGCACATGGGGGGGGGGGCACAAGGAGCATCTTCAGGAGTAGCTTCAGTCCGAGTTAGCAATCCTACCAGGGTGGCCCACCTGGCTATTTCTTCTCAGCCTCTGCTGGCTCTCCTGACCTCCCAAGATCTCCTGCCTGGGTGGCCTCACCGCTAGACAACCCTAGAATCGGAATCATAGGAGTTGGAGGGGTCTTTCTTGTGGGCCATCTAGTTGAACCCCCTGCTCTGTGCAGGAAATCCATCTCTGACCCTGTCTTCGTTGTTACTTAAAATGCTCAACTGATGAGTCCTAGTACTGAGAACAGGTTCTTTGGCTGAGCTCTTCTGAAGGTTCATTCTAATTAACTTTGTTATTGAATTGACAACTTAGCTGTCTGGTCCATGTCTCACCCTAACTACCTCTCTATTCCTGCATTGTAATTAATGATCACCCCATGGATAATGTTCAAGGATAAAAAGCATCACCTGCCCTCTGAATGCAGATTGCTCCACGTCAACATACCAGACTTTGAGAAATAGGCTGTATGCCTTTATGCCAAAACTTCTCCCAAGGATGTAAGTAACCCATAGATATTCTAAGAAAGTTATTACAAAGTCTTACTGTTCCAGTAGAGGCACATGATGAGCTTTACACCCCATTTCCAGTTAGTCAGCTACAGCCTCTTGCCCCACACCTTGGCTCTTCCTAGTGCCTCGGAGAGTTTAAATGATCAGCACTGAGCTGTCCTGAGTTATCCGGAGAAGAGCTTTCTGATCTGAAGGTGATTTTCTTCCTGTCTGCATCGGTTGCAACCCCAGCTTCACCTGTGAGGTCCAGCAAGATGAATAAGATTCTTCTCCTCACTTTGCTGTTTGCTGCTCTGCTCTCCGTGAGCTCTGGTGAGTCCTGCCTGGGGAACAGGATGTCATTTGTCGAAAAGATGGTTGGGAGAAGAAATTTTGAGAACCTGGGTATGAAGTTGTTGTAAGTACAAATCTCTGCTCCCCATGATACCACACTGGAGTGGATAATTGCATGAAACAGGCCCCTTATTCGACGATTGTTCTCACTCAACCCCAGTCCCTGACCAGTGAAAAGAGATCAGGTCCGGAAACGGATGTCTCACCTGCCACATGATCTGTGTGGGTTTCTAATGAACATGCGTTTAGGTGCATGTGAGTCAGCTGATGGGGATTCCTGCTCAGGGTTTTGAGTATACTGGAGCATTAGAAAATAAGACTCGTTTCAGCACTTCGGAGTTCCCTCTCTTTTTCTCCAGGACCCTGAGGAACCATCGCAACTTTGAAGTTTATATCGTGACAAAGATATTTTTGTGTAAATGTGAGCCAACTTGGGGTGACATTGCTCAGGAAAGTGAGGCAACAGTCTAATTAATCAATCATTCAATCACTCACTCACTTTCGGCTCCATTTCACTCCACACCAGGAAGCACACTAAGTTGGTTCTGACATTTAACTGTAGGAATCATCTTTCCTTTGTCTCATAGGTGTCCGTCTACACTGCAAGTTTTGCAAGCAGTATAAGGATGGTCAGTGTGTAAGTGGAGAAGATACTTGTTCGGGCTCATCTCGTGTGATAGAGTGCACGACAATGACTCGTTCTGATGGTAAATTGCAGGGTTTCCTGGTATTCTGATAGGTTGTGTGGAACCAACATCTTGGAAATGATGGTCTCTGGACTGCATACCTTTTCTCCCAATTTGCAATAATATGCTAGGAGCAGACTGACTGCAGTGTTCAATTCCACCGCCTAAATAATTACTAAGGATCGCCAGCATGTTTTACAATACATTTTAAAAGCCAAGCAGCATATTCAGGATCCTATAACACTTTAAGCGCAACTACCGGTAATTTATATTAAATGATGCTGAGCAGCTCTTTTCCATAAGAATATCATGTGCATCTTGCTGGACCAGACAAACCTCCACCTAATAATCAGCATTCTTTGCACCCTGGGGACTAGCAGATGCTGGGTGTTGCACGCAGAGGTCTTATTGTTGTCCGTCGGTAGACTGATTGATCATCCACAATCTATCTTTGCAAAGAATCTAGCACAATCTGGTTGTAGTGAGAAAAGTAGGAAAGTGAACCTTCGCAATCATGGATAGTTCTTCCCTTTCAACGCGAAAGAAAGCCTCCTGTAACACTCATGTTTTCTTTCTTTCTTTTTCTTTTTTTCTTTCTTTCTTTTCATTTCTTGTCTTTCTTTTTTTCATTCCAGGAACGGGGACTTACGGCTGTATGTTTAAAGGTTATTGTAAACGTGTCAACAATTCTGAAAAAAAAATTACCAAGTGTTGCAACACAAACTACTGCAACGGGATACCAACCAATACCTCTAACCCTCCAACCACCACCCCATCCAACTCAAGCCTCAGAGAAAGCCCTTGAGTCCTTCTCACTGTCATCTATCCCAGCCTCAACATAACCAAATAGATATATTGTCTGGTCGTCTTCACCTGATGGAGAAGTGGGGATGAAACCTTCAATAAATCTGCATCTATAAACACTGCGTCCCATTTCTGTTGCATGCTTATAAGAACATAAGAAGAGCCCTGCTGGATCAGGCCAAAAGCCCATCTAGTCCACCTTCCTGTCACACAGTGGCCCCACCAGATGCCTCAGGGAGCACAAGACAACAAGATAACCTGTTTCCCGTTGACAATCCCTTGCACCTGGCACAGAGAAAACCCACTTCTAAAACCAGGAGGTTGCTTATGGCTTGTAACCTGTGATGGTCTTTTCCTCCATGAATCTGTCCAAACCCCTTTTAAAGGCATCTAGGCCAGATGCCATCACCACATCCTGTGGCAAGGAGTTCCACAGATGAATTACACGCTGGGTAAAGAAATATTTTCTTTTGTCTGTTCTAACTCTCCCTCCACTCAATTTTAGTGCATGTCCCCTGGTTCTGGTGTTGTGCGAGAGGGAGAAGAATTTCCCTCTATCCACTCTCTCCATCCCATGCATAATTTTATAAGTCTCAATCATGTCCCCCCTCAGGCGCCTTTTTTCTAGGTTGAAAAGCCCCAGACGCTGTAGCCTTTCCTCATAAGGGAGGTGCTCCAGCCCACGAATCATTATGGTCGCTCTTTTCTGCACCTTTTCCAATTCAACTATATCCTTTTTGAGGTGTGGTGACCAGAACTGGACACAATACTCCAGATGTGGCCTTACCATCGATTTGTACAACGGCATAATGATATTGGCTGTTTTATTCTCAATCCCTTTTTTAATGATCCCGAGCATGGAATTGGCCTTCTTCACAGCCGCCACACACTGGGTCGACACTTTCATTGACCTGTCCACCAGCACCCCAAGATCTCTCTCTTGATCCGTCACAGACAACTCAGAACCCATTAGCGTATATGTGAAATTTTGGTTTCTTGCCCCAATGTGCATCACTTTGCACTTACTTACATTGAAGCGCATCTGCCATTTTGCTGCCCATTCTCCCAGTTTGGAGAGATCCTTCTGGAGCTCTTCACAATCCCTGCTGGTCTTCACCACCCGGAAAAGTTTAGTGTCATCTGCAAACTTGGCCACCTCACTGCCTATCCCCGACTCCAGGTCATTTATGAATAAGTTGAAAAGCACCGGTCCCAAGACCGATCCTTGGGGCACACCGCTTTTCACCTCTCGCCATTGTGAAAATTGCCCATTGACTCCCACTCGCTGTTTCCTGGTCTTCAACCAGTTCCTAATCCACAAGAGGACCTGCCCTCTTATTCCCTGACTGTGGAGTTTTCTCAGGAGCCTTTCATGAGGGACCGTGTCAAACACCTTCTGAAAATCCAGATATATAATATCCACGGGTTCGCTCGCATCCACATGCCTGTTGACCTTTTCAAAAAATTCTAACAGGTTTGTGAGGCAAGACTTCCCCTTGCAGAAGCCATGCTGACTCTCCCTCAGCAGAGCTTGTTCTTTTATGTATTTTAAGATTTTATCCTTAAAATAACTTTCCACCATCTTCCCTGGAACAGATGTTAGGCTGACCGGCCTGTAGTTTCCCGGGTCCCCCCTCCTTCCTTTTTTAAAGATTGGCGTGACATTAGCTATCCTCCAATCCTCTGGCACAGTGGCCGTTTTAAGGGACAAGTTGCATATTTGTGTCAAGAGGTCAGCAACTTCATTCTTGAGTTCCTTCAGAACTCTTGGGTGGATGCCATCCGGGCCTGGTGATTTATTGATCTTTATTTTGTCAATTAAGTCTGTGACGTCTTCTCTTTTAACCTCTATTTGACTAGCAGCCCGGTCCAGCCCACGGCAACTGCGGTACAATTCAGGCACAATTGCAGCCCAAGTGCTTTAGGCCCGAGTTGTGCCTGAATTGTACCCGAATTGTACTGCAACTGTGCCGAACTTGGGACGAACCTACGACGGACGCCGTGCGCATGCGCAGGACGGGCGCGGTACAGTTGCGGTACAACTGCGGACTAAAAGTGGGCGTTCCGTGGGCGTCACGGGGGCGGGAACGAAATTTGGTCCGGTTCCAGACATTCGCAACCCCCTGACACGCCCCCTCGAGCCCAACTCAGGCCCAAAATTTGGGCCAGCAAAAAGGGTGGACCCAAATGTGAGGAGACCCATAGGAGCCATTTTACCTTACCTACACCAGCCCTCTCCTGAAAAGTTCTAACACCCTGGGCCCGAGTTGGGACTGAGTTGGGACCGAACAGGTGTGGCCAAACTCTGGACATGGACCCAAATAGTTACCCTATCAGCACCCAGCCCCACCCAGCCTCTCTCCCACAAAAGCCCAGCCCCAGCCCTCCACTCACTCTCTCTCTCTCTCTCTCTCTCTCTCTCTCTCTCTGAGCACGTGGCGTGGGGTTCTGTCCCCCCAGCAGCCACAAAGTGGGACTTTGAAAATTTTTCTAACACCTCTCTTCTCCTCTCTGCCCCCCTCTAGGGCAGAGAGGGCTGTTCTGCCTGTGGCCAAACTGTGTACTCCTGTGCCTGGGCAGCTCTCTCCATGCAAGTGTTTGCTAACCCATGTCTTTCTCCCAGCCCCTCTCCCCCCCCCACAGGCAACTACACCAGCAGGTAAGTGCAGGTAAGTGCAGGGGTTGTGCTGACATGTGGTCTGACGTCTGCCTCTTTGCATAGAGAAATATAGGTAGGATACATGCCTCTTTACCAATGTCTTGTCTCATAGCTGCCTGCAATGCCTGCCATGATATGCCTCTCTACCAATGCCTTGTCTCATAGCTGCCTGCAATGCCTGCCATGATATGCCTCTATACCAATGTGTTGTCTCATAGCTGCCTGCAATGCCTGCCATGATATGCCTCTCTACCAATGCCTTGTCTCATAGCTGCCTGCAATGCCTGCCATGATATGCCTCTCTACCAATGCCTTGTCTCATAGCTGCCTGCAATGCCTGCCATGATATGCCTCTCTACCAATGCCTTGTCTCATAGCTGCCTGCAATGCCTGCCATGATATGCCTCTCTACCAATGCCTTGTCTCATAGCTGCCTGCAATGCCTGCCATGATATGCTTCTCTACCAATGTCTCATAGCTGCCTGCAATGCCTGCCATGATATGCCTCTCTACCAATGCCTTGTTTCATAGCTGCCTGCAATGCCTGCCATGATATGCCTCTCTACCAATGTCTTGTCTCATAGCTGCCTGCAATGCCTGCCATGATATGCCTCTATACCAATGTCTTGTCTCATAGCTGCCTGTATTAATGTGAGCACACAATGCCATGGGTGTGGAACTGTAACCCATATGTAGACACCAGCTGTTCCCCCCCCCTCTTTTCTCCACAGGGTCTACTGACAGGTCAGTATTGCTAGGATTGCCATGGTTGTGACCCCCAAGTTGTGTTGTTGTCTCTCTCTTTGACCCCTGTCCCTTACAGGATCATGCTCACCTTACACCCAGGGAAGCAGACCAGGCTCTGTGTCTCACACCACTCAGCTGTGTTTGATTTCTCTCCCTGCAGGCCTTTGCAACCGGCACACTGGCATTCCTTCAATGGGGAGTGCTACCACACACCAGCTGCCATGGAACACCCCCCAAGGTGGTCATCCCCCCAGGAATGCCCACTACCACTGACCGTCTGGGGAGCACCCCTGGGCCTGCAGTCTGGTTGCCCCACGGTCGTCTGCCTTGATGCTTCCAGAGGTCTGGGAGCCTGCCCTGCAACCCTCCGCAGCTGCTGCTGCTGCTGCTCCACCTCCCTGGCTGCCTACTTGCTGTCCCTCCCCTTGCTATGGAGCAGGCCGTGGTTCCACAGGGGAAGAGCCCGCATCGCCAGGTCCATGGGCCACGCCTGCTGCTGCTGTGGTCTGAGAGGCTGCTGTGCCAACCCCTGGCAGCCTCGCCCGGCCATCTCTGCCACCGTTCCAGAACAATAAGGATGCCCCTGGCAACACATGTCCCCAATGTTGCACAAGCACTACCCCCCCACACACACACACAGGCAGGCCCCAGTTCCAGAACAATAAAGATGCCCCTGCCCACACAAGTCCCCAATGTTGCACAAGCACTGCCCCCCCCCCACAGGGAGGCCCCAGCACACAAGACCCTGCAGGACGCCCAGCCAGGGCCTGCCACTGCCTTCCCTGGGAGAACACAGCAGGGGGGCCGCTGGACCCTCCAGGCCCAGAGGGCAGGGGGGGAGTTGGGGTGACTCTCAGGCAGGCAAACACTGACGGGTGCCATGGCGACCGCTACGGAAGCCGTCGCGCCTGCCAATGGCAGCTGCGGAATGCCCGCCGCGACGGGTGCCCGTACGGGTCCGGACAGGCGCAGGCCGTGTGACGTCACGAGCGGCCAACGGTCGTCATTCCGACGCAAAATGGCTGCCGCAGCAGGCGTAAGACGACGGTGGTCTGCAGAGGAGAGGGCAGCCATGCTGGCAGCCATCTCCCACAGCCCCCACCTGCCCACCCTGATGTCCAGCAGCACTGCCCCCAACTTGGAGGCCTGGGGGGAGGTCACGGCAGCCTTGGCTCGCCGGGGCTTCCACAGGTCTGTGGGCCAGTGCCGCGGACGGTGGAAGGCCCTCAAGGTCGCCTTCTTCGAGGAGCTGGGGTACAGGGACTGCCACGAGGGCCGCCCCAGCAGGGACCCCCCCCTGCTATATGACACCATGCTGCGGCTGTGGCGGCGTGCTGGGCGCCCTCGCTACCGGTGCCGCCATCATTCAGGTAAGGCTGTGTACTGGGGATGGGCTCATGGCAGGGAGGGCGTGAATGGGTCCCCCCAGGCACGCAGGTGCCCTGTGAGGACCTGCGGACCATGGGCACCCCTGGGGGGGATCTCCCAGCACAGACCTCATGGAGCCCGGGGGGGGAGGGTGACTGGCCTGTCAGGGGCAGCATGCCAGGGTGTGCCCTCCAGGAACACCTGGGCCCTCTGCAGCCAGGGTCCATGATTCCAGCGGTGCCAGTCACCCTGTTGTGGAGGGTGATCCTGGCATGGTTCAGAGCCCTGCAGGGCTGGGCACAGGCCGGGGGGGGGGGAGTAGCCATGGGTCCAGCTGCAGCCATCTGGCTCCCTGGACAGTCGCAGCCCACAGGCCATGGGCCAGCCAGGCCCATGCCTGCCCACCATACCCAGGGGCTACTCTCTCCATAGAGCTGCCCAGTCCAGCTACCCTGCAGATCCCCCCCAGGGCAGCCTCACGGTTCCAGCCCAAATGCTACCGAGCTCCTGCCAGTGTGCGCAGGGAGGACTGGCAGCTGCCCCCCCTCACAGCCCCGTTGCCCAGGCTGGGAGATGGGCCCGCCCCTCACACAGGGAGGGTGGGAGGGACACCAGCACACACAGTGGAGGGCACGCCATGAGGACCTGTCCCTGGAGCCTGCCGCTCACATGACCGCTGGCAGGGAGGTCTGCAGGCCTGTGCCATGCTGCAGGCAGCCCCCTGCCCAGATGCCAGGCCTACTGCACTGCCTGCTCCGGCCGCATGTGGGAGGCCTGGGTCTGGGTCTAGCCATGAGGGCACGGCGCTGGCTGGAACGCCGTGGTGGCATCTCTAGCAGCCAGCTGGTCTGTCCGGGCCCCCCTGCAGCACCGGACAGCTGGAAGGGCAGTGGGATGCTGCCGCTGCGGAGACCCCTTGTGGCTGGCCGCTGGGGGCATGGCAGGCTGTGGCGCAGGCACCCAGGGGTCCTAGGGTGGTAGGTGGACTGATGGGGCTGGAGTCCCAGCCTCGGGACATGTACACGGGCCTGCCCAGCCCTGGGGAAGGGTGGTGGTGGTGATGCAGATGAGGCAGGTGACGGGGCGGGCTGGGGCGGAGGGGGGGTACTGGTGCGTGCTGAGCTAGGAGGCGCTGACCCTATGTGTGTTCTCCTCTGCAGTGGCCATACGCCGGATGGAGAGGCGGCGAGCAGCAGCAGCAGCAGCAGCGCCAGCCACTCGGCCACCACGGCGGCGAGCAGCAGCAGCAGCAGCAGCAGCAGCAGCAGCAGCCACCCGGCCACCACGGCGGCGAGCAGCAGCAGCAGCAGCAGCAACAGCAGCAGCAGCAGCGCCAGCCACTCGGCCACCACGGCGCCGTGCACGGTGGGCAGCGTCCTCCTCCTCCTCGACCGCCTCCTCCAGGGAAGGGGCAGAGGGAGGTGCGGTGGCCCCACCATCTGGGCCCACCTCCCCTGCCATCCCACAGTCCCCCGCTGTGGTGGCAGTGGCGGAGGGGGCAGAGGAAGTGCAGGAGGAGGAGGGGGACCTGCCTGCAGTGGACGACGTGGCGGTGGCAGCGGAGGCCATGGAGGCTGTGGAGGAGGAGGAGGACCACCCAGCAGCAGAGGGAGTCGCTCCGGTGGAGGAGGAGGAGGTGCCATCGACCTCTGCAGCTGCACGGGAGGCGCTGCTGGCGGCGGCAGCAGGACCACCACCATCAGGCCCTCCGGTGACTCACGACCAGGCCACCCAGACGAGGCGGCGTGGGGCCCAACTGCGCCTGGCCCGGTGCCACTGTGAGTGTTCCCACCCCCCCACCCCCTGGTAGTGCAATGGGATCTGATGGCATGGTGTGCTGCAACCAGGGCCAGGGCCCCATGCACGGCCTGCCTGTCAGTTGGTGGGTGCCCGGCGGCTAACGGCCGGCCGGGTGATGGCGGGGGGTGGCCCCCGGGGACCCGTGTGTCATGGCCACGATAGTGTGCCCGGGCCTGGTCAGCAGCCATGTCCCTGTGGCCAGACCCACTGTGGTGACTGGTTGGGCAGGAGCGTTGCGGGGCCAGGGGGGATGTGCATCGACCCAGGCCGGGCCATGGGATGGGGGTCAAGCCAGCCATGGAGAGGGCCCGACTGGGGCCTGCGTCCCGTGCCTGTTACAGGGGCCGCCTCCAGCAGATGACAGGCCATGGGGGCCTGGGGTGTGCGGGTGGGTGGCCGTCGAAGAGGGCACCACGAGGCCACAGGCCTAATTCCCGCCCTATCTGTTTCATTCCGCAGGCTCATCGTTGGCACCCAGGGTGATGGCCACCATCCGGGACGTCGGCCGCCGGGTGGACCGTGGGAGGCAGGAGGCAGCGGGCCAACAGGCAGCGGTGCGCCAACAGCTGCGCAACCTGGAGGGCGCTGCCTGGGCCACCCATGGCCAGATGCAGCAGGCCATTCGCCATGTGACGGCCCTGGCCCATGGCGATGGTGCTGGCCATGTGCCACCCGTCCTGCACCACCTGCTCCAGGTGGAGGCCAGGCAGGACACCATCCTGGCGGGGCTGACCGCTCTTCTGGCCCGGCTGGGCATCGAGCCGCTCCGGCCCCCTCCATGAGGGGCAGCACGTGGAGTGCTGGTAACGTCCCCCCCCTGCCACCCGTCACTTTGCTGGTGCCCTGTGCCCCCTGTTGGGGCCTGGGCCTGTTCAGGCCAACTGTTGAGGCCACATAACTGTTGTATCTGTTTTTAACCTGTTTTTAATTCAATTTTAACCAAGAAACGAACAAACAGTAAACATGCTTTTAACTTTTCACCACTGTCTCTGTTGTCTTCCTCCGTGGGCGCGGCTCATCGGGTGGGGGGCCTGCACTGCTGCTGGTGGCGTCGGTGGCAGCCTGGGTGGTGGGTGGGGCCCGTGACCGTCCAGATGCCGAGGTGGGAGGTCCCTGGGGACGAAGCGGGTAGGGCACAGTGAGGGGGGGTTCCTTGCAGCGCAGGTCAGCGGCTGGCACGGGCCCCATGGTGGCTGCAACCGTACCTGGACGTTACGGGCCAAAGTACTCGGCTGTGACCTGCTGCCGGAATGCGACGCCCCGTGGGTCCTGGCCGGCCCCCCTGGCAGGCTCAGCCTCTGCAGGCTCGACGTCCATGGCGGGCTGCCCCGCCTCCTCAGCATCGAGGAGTGGGGTGTTCCGCCGGATACACAGGTTGTGCAGCATGGCGCACACGACAAACAGCTTGGCGGCCTTGTTGGGTGTGCGCATCAGGCGCCCCCCGGTCAGGTGCAGGCATCTGAATCGAAGTTTCTGCATCCCAAAAGCTCTCTCCACGACAATGCGGGTGGCACGGTGAGCGACATTGTACCGCGCAATGGGCCCTGGGACGTCCGCAGCGTAGGGTGTCATCAGGTACGGGCGCAAGGGGTAGCCACGGTCACCTGTGGGCGGTGGGGCAGCATCAGTCCCTGCCATAGCCTCGTTCCCCCCATCCCTCCCCCCTGCCAGCCCCCTCGACTCCCCTCCCCCCTGCCAGGCCCCCCCACCCCTCTCCCCCTGCCAGCCCCCCCCCCCGACTCACCTAGAAGCCAGCCGGTTCCCTCGGGCAGCTCTGCCAGGTGTTGTCGGACGGCAGAAGCATCGAAGATGGCGGCATCATGGACGCTCCCTGGAAACAGCGCCGTGACACTGGTGAACAACGCCCTGGCATCGCAGGTGGCCTGGATATTGATGGAATACTGGCGATGCCGGTTACGGTACATGGCTGGATTCCGGTGGGGGGCCTGGATGGTGATGTGCGTGGCATCCACAGCCGAGATCACATTCGGGAAGCCCGCGATG
The DNA here is from genome assembly GCA_026170595.1 of Plestiodon gilberti rubricaudatus. Lineage (NCBI taxonomy): Eukaryota > Metazoa > Chordata > Lepidosauria > Squamata > Scincidae > Plestiodon > Plestiodon gilberti. The sequence continues at coordinate 251,341,283 of JANXHW010000002.1, forward strand.
GCATGGAACTCGGCCCTGACCCGCTGCAGCTCTGCCTCACTGGTTGGGAACATGATGAACTCGGCTGCGTGGGGGACCATGGCATCCACAAATGCATCCAGGCACCGGCAGGCGGAGGAGCGGGAGACACCCAGCTGCCTCACCACGCCTCCCAGGAAGCTCCCTGTCGCCAGGTACTGCAGGGCGATGAGGACCCGTTGCAGGACAGGTATGGCATGGCGCAAGCGGATCCGGGCCTCGAGAGCTGGGCCCAGGAGGTGGCAGAGCTCCGCCACGGCGCCCCTGTCCAGGCGAAAGGCCTGGATGCAGTCGATGTCGGGGCCCAGCAGCCGGTGCAGACGCTCCCTCACCACCGGCCGCCGTCTCTGGACCCGTCTCCGGCGCTGGGCTAACACATATGCCACCATCAGAGGCAGACCGGCGTAATGGTTCAGAAGGCATGGTGGGAATGCGGTCCAGGGCAGGATGGCTCCTCTGGGCCGCCGGGGCTCCTGGGGTCCTGTGGACAGGACGCGGAGCGGTTACAGCACAGCCGGTGCAAGCTGGGCCAGTGGCCACGGTCACCACCTGTGGGCGGTCCCCTTGGCCAGGGCGGCCAGCTCCCTCCAGCTGGGCCTGGCGGCTGGCTGGGCATGCCTGCCTCCACGCAGGGAAGCAGCTGCTGGATGTGCCAGGGCGCCAGGGCGGCTGGGTCCGAGCCCCCCTCCAGAGGGTCACTGGCGTCACCCTCCCCAACCCCTCCCACCCAGGGCCTCCCGTGTCCACGCACACTCACCCTGGCCCTCGGCTCCAAGCAGCTGGGGCAGGGGTGGCAGCTGCAGCACCTGCCCCCGGTGGCGTGGCTGCTGCTGCACCCGCATCCACTGCTCGCGCCGCTGTCGGCGCTCTGCGCGTTGCTGGTCCCAGCGCTGCATGCGGAGCTGCCTCTCCTGCCGCCGACGCTGTTGCTCCTGTGCGTGCAGCGCCGGCTGCTCCTGGGCCTGGGCCCTCTCTCTCTCCCTCGCCCGCTCCCTCCGAATGCGCCACTGCCGCAGGCGCTCCTGCTGCCACTGCTGGAGCCATGGCAAACGCGGCCACGGCAGTTGCCGCCTCTGTGCCCGCGGCTGCGGCTGGCCCTGCTCCATGTTGGTCAGGCGCTGGCAAGGTTGCACAGCAGCTCCCGTGCACTGCTGGTGCCTCCCTCTACTCTGCTCCTCGCTGCACAGCCACCTGCTGCCCACCTCCTTCCACGCCGTCCCTGAGCGTCTGCCCGCAGTGGTGTCTGCCACCCCCCCACCCCCTCCAGCCAGAGCCCTGGCAGGCAGGCAGCCCGTCCCCTCCGCCCGATCGCTCCGCCCAAGCGTGGTGTCCGGAGTCGGAAGGGCACTGGCCGATGCCGCTTCCGCCCTTCGACTCCGCCCCGTCCGACGCCGCGCCTGCCACTTCCGCCCGTCCGGTCCGCCCGTCGGTGACGCCTGTCCGGTCCGTCTGCATACGTGGCATTCGCCATCTGCGGAGCTCCCCCCATGTGCCTTGTCCTCTCTGCAGACCCCTCTTCTGTATCTGTCGCCCGCTTCCTTGTCGTTTGTCTCTCCAGTCGTGCCCCTCCCCAGCCCCTCCCCAGCACCCACTGCCCCCCTGCCCCCCTCCCTGTCTGCCCGTCTGCCTGTCTGTCTCCCTGTGCACTCCCTGGCGATGGATGTTGGCAACAGGGGCCGCCCCCCCCAACGAGGACGCCCCCCCAGGGCAGCTCCTCGTGGGCCCAACTGGGGGGATGATGAGATGCGGGCTCTCTTCACCCTCTCAGTAGCCAATGCCGAGGTGGCTCTCGGAGAAGGCAAGGCCACTGAGCAGAGTGCACGCCGAAAGGCCTTCTCTGCGGGCATAGCCAGCTCCCTCCGTGCCCAGGGCTTCCGGGAGCGCACGGGCTTGTCTTGCATGAAGCGGTTCAGGAGGTCGTACTGGGCCCTGAACCATGAGATCAGGACCTTGGTGCGCACTCGCTCCATGTCCGTGGATGCCGCCATTGCCCATGCGACACGGGGCAGCGCCACTGCCATTCTGGGGCCACTTGTCCGCGAGGAGGTCGTCGGTGGTGTTGGCGTGGAGGTCTTCAGTGGTGAGTGCTGCGGGGAGGGACCCACTGCTGGACGTCACCGCAGCCCATGCCCGGCCTCACCTGTGCTTCTTCTCCCTCCAGGCACCCGCGCCGCCGCTGGACGGGCCCGGTCGCCCCAGCCGGGGCCCAGCAGAGAGGCCGCAGGCCGCCAGCCTGCCGGTATGTATCCGACCACCCTGGGTTGGGGCGGGGGTGGCTGCCACCTGGCTGAGCCCTGTGCCTTTCCCGCCCACAGCCCGTCCAGACGATGTCAGCAGCTCCGACGAGTCAAGCCCCCGGCGGGGCTCCATGTGTGGCGACACGGAGCCCACCCACCGCAGCACAGCCTCACTCCCTTCTCCAACGGGGGCCGCGGGGGACAGCCTCGAGACCGCTGAGGTGGAGCCGGCGGGGAGCCACCCTCCATCTTCAGCTGACGAGGAGGAAGACGTCCTCCCAGGGGCCGGTGACTCGGCTGAGGAGGCACCCCGCGCAGAGTCCCCGCCGGGGGAGGGGTCTGCCAGCGAGGGGGGGGCCGCGGAGGCCTCCCCACCACATCAGGGGCAGGCCCTCCCAGCAGCCGCTGCATTGGCAGGGGATGCAGCGGCAGATGCGGCGCTGGGGGGCCCCAACATCATGCCCCGTGCCCGTGGGCCCCGCCCCGCTCGTCAGCTGCCCCGGACCGTGGCTGATTTACACCGGGCCATGGAGCGGGAGCGGCTCAAGGCAGGCCAGATGTGGCAGGCATGCGTGGAAGCTGGCGACGAGGGGCGCGCCCAGCTTCTCGATGCCCTTGCTGAGCAGCAGGACGATCGCCGGGACGATCACCGGGAGCTGATGGCAGGGCTCCAGCATGTCTCCGGACAGCTGGAGGGCCTGGTGGCGGGGCAGGCGGCGCAGACGGCAGAGATCAGGGCCCTCACTGGTGTGGTGAGGGAGCTGGTCGCTGTCCAACGGGACCGCCTCGCCTTTGACCGGGAGCGGCATGCTGCTGAGCAGGCCCGCAGATCCCCGGTCCATGCTGCCATGGCTGCACATGATGCCCCTGCTGCGGAACCGGCTGGGCCAGCACCCGCAGGCCCAGCTGGCAGCCGGGGGCGCAGCACCGTGAGGGCGCAACGCACTGGAGCAGCTCCTCGGGGCGGCACGGCCTCCTCCAAGCGGAAACGGTGAGTCCCCCCCCTTGTGTGTGTGTCTTTCCCTCCCCCCTCCCTCCCTCACTCCCTCCCCTCCCCCGCTCCCCCCCCATGAATCCCATGTGCAGCCTCAACGTGGCATGGGGGTGGCAACACCTGTTGTGGGTCGGAGGGCAGTGGCACTCCCCCCTGCGGCAGGTGGCTAATGCACAGGGTGCCCTGGGGCAGCTGGCACTGGCACAACCTCTGCCCTTCCGCTGCCTGTCGCACGCCCAGTGCCTGCAGGCCCGCCTGTGGCTGCCCCTCTGCTGCGACCGCTGCAGCAGCTGTGGTAGGTGCACACAGACGAGCTGAGGAGGAGGCTCTTTGCTTCCAGACGACTGACAGCTCCCCACAGGGGCCTGCCTGCCTCTGTGGTAAGTGTTGCCTCGATCCTGGCCCACTGCTGTAGCCTCCAGCCTAACTCAGGCACAGTTGCAGCCTAACTCGGTCCTAGTTTGGGCCCCAATTGGGCCACACTTGGGCCTCAACTGTGCCTGAGTTAGGCTGGACTGGGCTGTTAATTCTTTAGTCGGGGGAGACCATTCCGGCAGCGGTATTTGCCCGAGGTCTTCTGCCGTGAAGACAGATGCAAAGAACTCATTTAATTTCTCTGCAGTCTCCAAGTCCCCTTTTATCACCCCTTTCTCTCCCTCACCATCCAGCGGACCAACCGTTTCCCTGGCAGGTTTCCTGCTTCTAACATATTTGAAGAAGCTTTTATTATTCCCTTTTATGTTGCCTGCCATACGTTCCTCAAAGTCTTGCTTGGCCTCCCGTATCATCTTTTTACATTTTTTTTGCCACAGTTTGTGTTCCTGTTTATTTTCCTCATTAGGGCAAGACTTCCATTTACGGAAGGAAGCTTCCTTGCCTTTTACAGCCTCCTTAACTGTGCTTGTTAGCCATGCCAGCATCCTCCTGGACTTGGTCGAGCCCTTCCTCCTTTGTGGGATACACTCCCGCTGGGCCTCTAGACTGTTGTTTTAAACAGTCTCCATGCACTCTGGAGCGATTGGACTCTTTTTACCTTCCCTTTCAGCTTTTTTTTAACTAGTCTCCTCATTTTGGGGAAGTCAGCCCTTCGGAAGTCAAGGGTTTTCGTGTCAGATTTGCTTGGCACTCTCCCTCCGACATGCATGGCGAAACAGATCGCAGCATGGTCACTGTTCCCCAATGGTTCGGTAACATTTACCTCCCTGACCAGATCTTGAGTGCCACACAATATCAAGTCCAGAGTCACCTGTCCTCTGGTTGGTTCCGTGACAAGGTGTTCTAACAAGTACCGTCTAGCAAGTACCTCCCTTTTTCCATTGTTTTTTGCATGTCATCTCAGGTCGGACCACAAAACTATCTCCCCAGAATCTTCAGGAGTGTACATGTTGTCAGGGCCTCGGGGCGGGGGGTTAAAGTGGTAATTTGTACCCGGGCCAAGGGTGAAAAATGGGTCAAAATGGGGGGTCCTGGAGCAAAAAAGGGGGGACCAGGAGCCAAATTCCTATATAAGGAAGGGGCCCAAAAGCAACTTTTTACCCCCTGATAAAATTCCTCTGAATGGCCCTGCATGTTGTTAAGCTACTATTTGGTGTCATTAGTCAGAGTATATGTAGGGCATGATCCACCTGTCCTTTGCACCAGAGAAATGCAAGGGTTGTTGTGAGGACAAAGAGGAGGGGAGGAAATATGTACACCACTCTGAGCTCCTTGGAGGAAGGAGGAGATAAGGAGGAAGGAGGTATAAAAAAAATGTGAAAAATAAACAAATCTGCATCTAGAAGCACTGTGTTATCTCCCCAGAATCTTCAGGAGTATACATGTAGTAAAGCTACTATTTGGGGGGTCAGAGTATATGAAGGGCATGATCCACCTGCCCTTTACACAAGAGAAATGCAAGGCTTTAAGAAGCGTCTCCTGGGATATTTATGCAAGATTCATGGGTAATGTTTACCTTGCCCCTTACACTTTTGGGGGAGATTTCAAGACAATCACTTTGCATTTTGGCAATACGCAATTTAGGGCTCAGTCCATCCCAACTCAGCCCAACTCAGGCACAGTTGAGGCCCAATTGTGGCACAATTGGGGCCCAAAATAGGACCGAGTTAGTCTTACTACAGAGGCAGGCAGGCAGAACACTTGATTCTTAATATATAAATATAACATAATGGGAACTTGTCCCCAGTCATGATGGACAACATAGTTCTTTGGGAAACAGAATAGATGCTAATGTGTAGCTAAAGTGATGTGGCAAAAACATTGATATCATCGTCGTCGTCATTATCATCCTGTCTGGGGAAAGACAGGTTAAATGAATATATTTGCTGCTCAGGTCAGACATGAACTGCTTGTAAAATGTATCCCTGGGAAGCTGGAAACGAAGGGCCTGCTAATTCCTGTGCTTTAAATGCACACAGTGCGGGAACAGAACATACTCTTGCTTCTTGGAGTGGTGAAGAGTGTTTAACATGATCAGCTGAAGATCAATGTGCTGGGGGTGTCACCTAGCCTTGCTTCCCTGGCCCTGACGCACTCCCTGGCCAGGCCAAATCCCCAGCCCTTGACACATTCGGAGCTTAACTGCAGAAGAGCATAACTGCAGAAGAGCTTAACTGCAGGTGCTTAACTCATTGCAGGGAATGTTTCTCCCTGTGATTTGTGATGCTGACCCCAGCCAAACTGGCCCCTGAACCAGTGCCCAGTTCCACCCTCTTTTAGTTGCTTTCAGACTAGCATCCACCCAGACCCCCCCACTCCTCCTCCACCTCTCCCTCCGCCCCTGCCTGCTGCATAGGATCCTGACCAGCCTGGGGTGGATCCTGAGTGTGGAAGTTCGTCCATCACATCCTCTTCTCAGATCACGACCACATGGAAAGATATATCAGATACTCTGAGTTCCTCAAAGAAAGAGTGGGATACACAGGGCTCTCAGGTGAGGCTGCTGGACTGGTGAGTAGAAGGTCCTATCATCAGGGAGATCCAGCCAGGTGAAAGAAGGATTTTTGTGTGAGGGAGAACAGGCAGAGAATGGAGGAATGAGCCATGACAGGGAGAGAAGCTCTGGAGGAAAACCTCACAGAGCGCCCAATGACAGCCTGACAGGTGTGCTGAATTCTGAAGGTGGGACTGCCAGCGCCATCTAGTGGGGATGTTAGCAAAGTGTGAAAGGTTGACAGCAAGGACGTCCCCACCCGCCCGCCCTCCGCACACCTTTCTCGCCACTTTCCCCTTGCCTGGGAGAGAAAATGCTGCCACCGCCATGCCGCTGCCGAAGTTTGTTACCCTCCGCCTCTCCCCGGGGGCAGCCCACCCCCCTTAGTATACCTCTGCAAGGGGGTGGATCCTGGTGGCACCAGCATTAACTGGGATCCTACCCCTGTTCCTTGCCATTTCCCTCTCCCTTACGCTTGGTTCCGATGACTGGCACCAGAGGCGTATCAGCAGCGAGGGGGCGTTAAAACGTTCTGCGCATGTGCAAAACAAAGATGAACAGCGCGGCAGTCGGCCTTCAAAAAGCCCCGGCCACCAGTTGAGGTGGACGCTCCGAGATTTTCTCCGGCTTCGAGGCCGGGGGAGAAGGCCTCGGAGCGCCCACCCGCGTCACCGGGCACGCGCGCACACTCCATAGAAATACTGGAGCGAGCGGAGCAGCGCAGCCCCGGGCCGAGGTGCCGCCCAGAGTGCTCCAGTCTGTCCATGCGTCTGACTGGCACAGATCCAAGGAGACCCTTTGGGGCAATGGAGAAAAGTTCCCTTATCTTGAGAAGGTCACCAAGACGCACCCCCCACCCCCCCGGGATGCAGTGAGAGCTCTGTTGGAATGGCTGCATCGGGGGTGGGGTTTAATTAGGATTGGGCTATAATTGATATGACTTGATTCTGAGCAGGACAATTACTTAAGAATATGCAACGTTTGTTTGCAAGGTCAGGTCCATGTCCACCTACCAATCCAATCCACCTAATGGCCACTGGAATCGGGTTGCTAGCTGCTCAGTTCATGTCCTTTCTCTCCTCTCGCCGCATAATCAATGAGTTTGTTGTTGTTCAGTCGTTAAGTCGTGTCCGACCCTTCGTTATCCCATGAACCATATCCCGCCAGGCCTTCCTCCACTATCTCCACTATCTGTCCTCCACTATCTTCCTGAGTTCGCTCATTTTCATGTTTGTTGCATCGGTGATGCTGTCTAACCATCTCATCCTTTGCCTTCCCCTTCTCCTTTTGCCTTCAATTTTTCCCAGCATCAGAGTCTTCTCCAGAGAGTCCTCTCTTCGCATTAGGTGGCCAAAATATTTGAGCTTCAGCCTCAGTACCTGTCCTTCCAGGGAACAGTCAGGGTTGATTTCATTTAGGATTGACTGATTTGATCTCCTAGCAGTCCAAGGGACTCTCAGGAGTCTTCTCCAGCACCACAGTTCAAAAGCATCTATTCTTCAGCGCTCAGCCTTCCTTATGGTCCAACTCTCGCAACCATACATTGCTACTGGGAACACCATCGCCCTGACTATACGAACTTTTGTTGGCATGGTGATATCTCTGCTTTTTATTATGCTATCTAAATTTGCCATAGCTTTCCTTCCAAGGAGTAAGCGTCTTTTAATTTCATGGCTGTTGTCTCCGTCTGAAGTGATCTTGGAGCCCAGAAAAGTAAAATCTGTTACTGCTTCCATTTCTGCCCCTTCTCTTTGCCAGGAATTGATGGGACCAGATGCCATGATCTTAGTTTTATTAATGTTGAGTTTCAAGCCAACTTTTGCACTCTCCTCTTTCACTCTCATCAAGAGGCTCTTTAGTTCTTCTTCACTTTCTGCCATTAGGGTGGTATCGTCTGCATATCTGAGGTTGTTGATGTTTCTCCCGGCAATCTTGATTCCGGCTTGCGATTCTTTCAGCCCTGCATTTCTCATAATGTACTCTGCATATAAGTTAAATAAGCAGGGTGACAATATACAGCCTTGCCGTACTCCCTTCCCAATTTTGAACCAATCAGTTGTTCCATGGCCGGTTCGAACTGTTGCTTCTTGACCCGCATACAGGTTTCTCAGGAGATGGGTAAGGTGGTCTGGTACCCCCATCTCTTTAAGAATTTGCCACAGTTTGTTGTGATCCACACAATCAAAGGCTTTTGCGTAGTCAATGAAGCAGAAGTAGGTGTTTTTTTTGGAACTCTCGTGCTTTCTCCATGATCCAGCGCATGTTGGCAATTTGATCTCTAGTTCCTCTGCCTCTTCGAAACCCAGCTTGTACGTCCGGTAGTTCTCGGTCCACGTACTGCTGAAGCCTAGCTTGTAGGATTTTGAGCATAACCTTGCTAGCATGTGAAATGAGTGCAATTGTGCGGTAGTTTGAACACTCTTTGGCACTGCCCTTCTTTGGAATTGGAACGTAAACTGACCTTTTCCAATCCTTTGGCCACTGCTGAGTTTTCCAAATTTGTTGGCATATTGAGTGCAGCACTTTCACAGCATCATCATTTAGGATTTTAAGTAGCTCAGCTGGGATATTATCATCTCCACTAGCTTTGTTGTTAGTAATGCTACCTAAGGCCCACTTGACTTCACTCTCTAGGATGTCCGGCTCTGGGTCAGTGACCACACCAGCGTGGTCATCAGGAACATTCAGATCTTTCTTGTATAGTTCTTCGGTGTATTCTTGCCATCTCTTCTTAATCTCTTCTGCTTCTGTTAGGTCTCTGCCTTTTTTGTCCTTTATCATGCCCATCTTTGCACAAAACGTTCCCTTGATATCTCCAATTTTCTTGAAGAGATCTCTAGTCCTCCCCATTCTGTTGTTTTCCTCGATTTCCTTGCATTGTTCATTTAAGAAGGCCTTCTTATCTCTCCTTGCTATTCTCTGGAAATCTGCATTCAGTTGTTTATATCTTTCCTTTTCACCTTTGCTTTTCGCATTCCTTCTTTCCACAGCTATTTATAAAGCCTCATCTGACAGCCACTTTGCTTTCTTGCATTTCTTTTTCTTTGGGATGGTTTTAGTTGCTGCCTCCTGTACAATGTTACGAACTTCCGTCCATAGTTCTTCAGGCACTCTGTCTACCAGGTCTAATGCCCTAAATCTGTTCTTCACCTCCACTGTATACTCATAAGGGATATGGTTTAGGTCATATCTGACTGGTCTAATGGTGTTCCCTACATTCTTCAGTTTAAGCCTGAATTTTGCAATAAGAAGCTCATGATCTGAGCCATAGTCAGCTCCAGGTCTTGTTTTTACTGACTGTATAGAGCTTCTCCATCTTTGGCTGCAAAGCACATAATCTATCTGGTTTCGGTATTGACCATCTGGTGATGTCCATGTGTAGAGTCGCCTCTTGTGTTGTTGGAAAAGAGTGTTTGCTATGACCAGCGTGTTCTCTTGACAGAACTCCGTTAGCCTTTGCCCTGCTTCATTTTGCGCTCCAAGGCCAAACTTGCCTGTTGTTCTGTTTATTTCTTGATTTCCTACCTTAGCATTCCAGTCTCCTATGATGTAAAGGACATCTTTTTTGGGTGCTAGTTCTAGAAGGTGTTGTAAGTCTTCATAGAACCGGTCAACTTCATCTTCTTCGGCATCAGTGGTTGGGGCATACACTTGGATTACTGTAATGTTGAATGGTTTTCCTTGGATTCGAACTGAAATCATTCTGTCGTTTTTGAGGTTGCACCCCAGTACTGCCTTTCCCACTCTTTGATTGACTATGAGGGCTACTCCATTTCTTCTAAGGGATTCATGCCCACAGTAGTAGATATGATGGTCACCTGACTTAAATTCGCCCATACCCGTCCATTTTAGTTCGCTGATTCCCAAGATGTCAATGTTCAATCTTATCATCTCATTTTTGACCACATCCAGCTTGCCTTGATTCATAGACCTCACATTCCATGTTCCTAAGCAGTATTGCTCCTTGCAGCATTGGATTTTCCTTTCAACCTCAGACACATCCACAGCTGGACGTCCTATTGGCTTTGGCCCAACCGCTTCACTCTTTCTGGGTCTACTTGGAATAGTCCTCCGCTCTTCCTCAGTAGCATATTGGACACCTTCCGACCTGAGGGGCTCATCTTCCGGCGTCATATCTTTTAGCCTTTTGGTACTGTTCATGGGATTTTCTTGGCAAGGTTACTGGAGTGGGTTGCCATTTCCTTCTCCAGTGGATCATTTTTAGTCAGAACTCTCTGCTACGACCTGTCCGTCTTGGGTATCCCTGCAATGCATAGCTCATGGCTTCATTGAGTTACGCAAGCCCCTTCGTCACGACAAGGCAATGATCCATGAAGGAGAATCAATGAGTACCCCAAGGATAATGTTCAAGGCGAAAGAGCATCACCAGCCCCCTGTATATGGACTGCCACACATGTCAACACACCTGATACTAAAAAATGAGCTGAACGTCAAGCGTTTCTGGCAAGACTGCTCCCAGGGATGACAATATTGATAGTCTTACTGTTCCAGTAGAGGCACAAGATGAGCTTTGCACCCCTTTCCAGTAAGAAGGCAGGACTACAGCCTCTTGCCTCACACCTTGGCTCTTCCTAGTGCCTCAGAGAGGATAAATGATCAGCACTGACCTGTCCTGAGTTATCTGGAGAAGAGCTTTCTGATCTGAAGGTGCTTCTCTTCCTGTCTGCCTCGGTTGCAACCCCAGCTTTGCCTGTGAGGTCCAGCATGATGAATAAGATTCTTCTCCTCACTTTGCTGTTTGCTGCTCTGCTCTCCGTGAGCTCTGGTGGTGAGTCCTGCCCGGGAAAGAGGGTACCATTTGTCCAAAAGATGGTTGGGAGAAGAAGTTGGGAGAACCTGGGTGTGGAGTGGGGATAAGTGCAAGTCTGAGCCTCTGGACAGCAGAAGGGAGGGGATAATTGCGTGAAAAATGCCCTTTATGAGGAGTTTCATCTCACCCCAGTCCTGCAACCAGCTGAAAAGAGATTAGTGCTGGAAATAGATGTCACACCTGCTACATGGTTGTGTTTGGGCTTCTAATGAGGATGCTTTGGGAAGCATGTGAGTTAGCTGAGGGAACATTGAGTAGATGGTAGGGTTTGTCAAAAATAAAATATTTTCAGCACTTTGAGATTCCCTCTGTTTTTCCCCAGGACCCTGGGGAAAAAAACACCAGCCTTTAATCCCACATTGAGACAGATATACGTTTTGTATTGCTTTACACCACCTCTGTCTGTCTGTTTAACCAACCAACCAACCAACCAACCAACCAACCAACCAACCAGCCAGTCAGTCAGTCAGTCAGTCAGTCAGTCGGTCAGTCAGTTTCGTCACTTTCTTCTTCTCCTGCATTATGTGGTTCCGAACAGTCTGTTGTTCGGCAATTACCTCCTTTCCTAATCTTTTGTGTCAGCTCAGCTCTTTCCTCAGACCTGCTTTGATCTTTCTGCCCTCCGGTTTGCAGCGTTCCATTCCTACCTCTTACAGCTGAACCCCTTCGCTACGGCCTTTTGCTCGCTGCACCACACAACCCACACCACTCCATCCCCCTCCACCCCAGGGCAGCACAGGAACCAGAATCTACAGTAATTTCTGAACTAATCACCCTTTGTCTCATAGGCTATTTTCAGCTGCACTGCTATTTATGCAATGACTTTGAAAATGGTCGCTGTCTAAAAGACGAAGGTACATGTGTTGGATCTAATCAAGCCATAGACTGCATAACAGTACAGGACTCTAAAGGTAAGATGCAGAGAGTCTTGGTATTGTTATAGGTAATGTTGTGGAGCCCACATTTTGGAAAGAATGATCTCTGGAATGCATACCCACCCTGTCTTCCCATTCTAAACATGCCAGTAGGAGCAGACTTGCTGCAGTGTTGTATTCCCCACCCCACCCCACAGAATAGCCATGATTCTCCAGTGCATTCTACGTTTCAAAAGTAAGGCAGCTTATTCAGGATCCTGTAACACTTGAAGGATAACTGAAAGCCCAATCCTAACTGGGCGTTATGACAGTGGAACTGGTTCCCTTGTTGTAAATGGTCATATGGCAGAACGCACAATGGCGGAGTTGGAGGACCGCTGCCAAAGCCGGCTACATGCAGGTCTGCAGGTCAATCGGCATGGGGGAGGGAAGTGGGAGGAACGGGGTGGAGAGAGGAGGAATGAGAGAGTGTCTGCAGGTGGAACAGGGGAGGGAGGAGGTGGATCCTGGTGGCACCAGAATGGGATCCTATCCCGATTCCTCTCCCCTTCGCTCTCCCTTACTCTCCTTGGTTTTGTTTTGTGCCAGGAAAATGCCTGGTACAGATTCAAGGAGACCCATTGGGGCAGCGATGGCTTGCCCCCGGGTAAGGGGCAAGCTTACCATGTTCCCCTACTTTCGGGAGTTCTCTGAGGCTGCCCCCATGTAGGATGCAGCACATGCTTTGTAGGCACGGCTCCATCGGGGAGACGACGACATGGTTTAGTTAGGATTGGGCTGTAATTTCCATCAATTGATTATTGAGCAGGACTTTACTTAAGAATATGCAATGTTTGTTTCACAGACCAGGCCAAAGTCCACCTAATCCAGCACTCTTGGCATCCTGGGGGGGGGGGGGACTAGAAGACGTTTGGTGCGCCATCCCAAAGGGGGCAGAGGTCCACTGGCGGACCACAACCTGTGTTTGCAAAGAATCCTTGGCACTGGCATTGCTGAAGGTGGGGCAGAATGCTAAGTTCCGCACCACTCTGACCCTCCGTTACTCCGGTGCATGAGGTGGCCCCGCCTTCTCGCCTTCAGAGCCATTCAAGGCGGTGAAAGCAATGCGCAGGAGACTCACTGCGTATTACTTTCAACGCCTTGAATGGCTCCGAAGGCAAGGGGGCTGGGCCACCTAGTGTACCGGAGTGACGGAGGGTCGGATTGCGGCGGAATGTAGAGCTCCGCCCCCCCTGGAGCAACTCTACTGATCCTGGGAATTAACAGATGATACTTGTCGTGCCAAAAGTGGGCAAGTGAACCATCAGTGGACCACTAATCTGCCTTTCTTCAACTCCTGCTATATAGACGTTGCTTCCTGCATAGAACGTGTGCTGCTCTCCCAGTGCAATAATCCTTGACAGTTCTTCCCTTTCAAAAAGAAAGACGTTATGCTTACATTCATTTCATCTTTTCTTCCATTCCAGGAAATGGATTATCTCAATGTATGCTTAAAGGATTTTGTGAATATTACAGAAAGACAGGTCACAATGGGGAGTCAACTGTGACTTGTTGCAGCAACGAAAGTTTCTGCAACAAGATACCACTAAGCAAAGCCTCCAATTCTCTAACCACCAAACCCCCAGCCCCACAGAAATCCCTTGAATCCTGATTGTCATCTTGTCCTGCTCACATAACCCACCAGATATATTTTCTGATTTATTTAGTCCTCCTGGGCTTATGAAGAAGTGTGTGTGGGGGGGGGGGGGGATGGAATTTCAATAAAGCTGCATCCAGAAACTCTGTGTCCGGTTTCTATTGCATGCTTCTACATGGTACAATTTTCTTCTTTCACTGGTTCCATGGGGATGGGCTTGGCTTTGCCACATGACGTGTGGTGATATTTAGAATCCTCAGAGAGAGGGGGGGTGGGCTCAATCTTCCTCCACACCAATGACCCAATCATCTGGGCCCTGCACATACGGAAGCTGCTTTCCACCAGCACACGGCCCAGACTTGGCTCTGCAGCTGCTGCAATGGCTCGCAGTCAGGGGCCATCAGTGCAAATGGCTGCCAACCTCAGCTGCGTGCCAGAGCAGGTGAATCGGCCGGGGGGGGGCATTCTCAGGAAGGATTGGGGTGGGGATCGGGGCTGGCTGGAGGTGTGTTGAGGGTGGCCTGGGGTGGATATTGGTGGAAACAGCACTGCCGATATCCTATGTGCCCAACCCAGCTTCAGCACCCCCCCCCCCCGACAAACGTGGATTTCCACCAACCCCAAAGCTGGTACATATCTGAGTAGGCCCACTGGGGACCATGGCACAGTGGAGTAGGTAAGTTAAAAAGTGCTAGACTTTCCTCTTCATCTCTGCCTGGTCCCTGGCCGACCCACAGAATGCTGCGAGGGAGGAGGCAGGCAGGAGGGTGAGGAAGGCTGTAGTCTTATACACACTTAAAAAGGTAAAGGTGACTCCTGACAATTAAGTCCAGTCGTGTCCGACTCTAGGGTGTGGTGCTCATTTCAAAGCCGACGAGCCAGCATTGTCCGAAGACGCCTCCGTGGTCATGTGGCCGGCATGACTCCCCTTTCCGCAGCGCGTAGCATGCAGCTGGAACACGGAGCGCTATTTACCTTCCTGCAAGCGGTACCTATTTATCTACTCGCATTAACATGCTTTGGAACTGCTAGGTTGGCAGGAGCTAGCCAAGCAATGAGAGCTCACCCTGTTGCGGATTCGAACTGCCGACCTTTCGATCAACAGCTCATGGTTCAGCGGTTTAACACACTGCGCCACCCGCTGTCCTTTATGCACACTTACCTGGGAGTAAGTCCCATGGAGCACAGTGGGACTTACTTCTAAGTCATCATGTGTAGGATTGTGCTGGAAGTAGATGTTCCGTTCCTCGCTCAAGAATGTGGGGTGTGTAACGTAGCACAACTGGGGGTGACAAGAGGGCTTCCCAAAAGGGAAATCTGACAGGTCAGGGCACCTAAAGGTGTGAGGCCAAAGGTGAGATTTGAGACATAGCAGAGGCTTCATCCTTGCATTCCATCCAACAATAGGGGCTTCTTTCCTTTCTTTCTTTTGTTCCCTCAACATTTCACTCTTTACAGCCATTTCCTCAGGGCTGGGCCAGGACAATTTCTCAAGATAATTAGAGATTAGTCTGGGTTAGGCCAACAGACTCCAAGCCTGTTTCCTTTCCACTGAGAATTGGTGTGTGATGAGTAGTAGAACCTCCATGTTCAGTGGCAAGACAACTGTGATAAGTGGCATGAGTGGCAGGACACACATGTGAAGTTGCAGCTCATTGTGAGCTTTCCAGGCATATCTGAGTGGGCACTGAGTGCCAGGACCCCCACTGCAAAGGAGTAAGATGTGGGAAGGAGAGTTGCAATGGAGTGTGTGTGTGTGTGTGTGTGTGTGTGTGTGTGTGTGTGTGTGTGTGTGAGAGAGAGAGAGAGAGAGAGAGAGAGAGAGAGAGAGAGAGAGAGAGAGAGAGAGAGAGAGAGAGAGAGAGGAATATCCAGAAACAATAAGGGAAATAGGAGCAGTGGTGAAGAAGTATTTGGCAAAGACGACCTTCTATCACCCGCAGCAACCATCTGAACCACTGTTAAGAGCAGTGACTTTTAAACTGGTGCAGCCCAGTCCTATCCTCCCATGGTTTGGACTCTGCAGCGTGGACCGTGTGGACCTTGCTGTTTCCTATCCAGAGAAGGGATAGGAAAGTGAAGGAAGGATTTGTGTGGGAGGGAGAACAGGCAGGGTACCACATAATTAGGGAGAGAATCGCTGGTGGAAAACTTCACAGATGACCCAATGACAGCCTGACAGGTGTGCTGAATTCTGAAGGTGGGACTGCCAGCGCCATCTAGTGGGGATGTTAGCAAAGTATGAAAGGTTGACAGGAATACAGTACCCAGAAAGGGAGAAGGACTATGTCTGCCAGCAATTTTGGACCGTGTGGGCCGTGCTGTTTCCTATCCGGAGAAGGGCCCTGCTGGATAGTTGTCCGCCTACCCCCGGGTAACCCCCCAGCCACCACAATGGGGCTAATCGGTCTCTGCCGGCTCTTCGTTGTGCTGTGAAGTTATGTGAATTAATACAGTAATTACACTAATTACATTTACATGTATATGCACATTACTGTAATAAAACATGCCAGTCACGCAACTTTCAACAACTGTAGTCTACGTCCGTTGGTCCTACGTAGTTTCCATACACACGCCTTAGGCAATTTAAAGTACTGTAGGCTGTTTCTGTATATCATTGTCAGTTTCCACAAGTCAGTGTTAGGCTGTGTGCACTATTTGTGTAAATTTACCCAATTTGCACTATTTGCAACATTTGTGTAAATGTATGCAACTTGCATAAAATTATGTCATTTCCTTGGCTCTTCCTAGTGTCATAAATACTTTACTGTACTGGGAAGATGATTTTTCTTTTTCTACTTGAATTGATTTAAAAACAAGTAGAACACTTTTTGCTTGCACCATACCTTCACCTTGTTTGTCAGCAGTGGACCTACCACAAAAAGTTGGCTCCGGTCGGGCAGCCCAATCCTGCATAAGTCCTAGAGCGGAAGAGCGCGCGCCCCACCACTCTAGTCCATCGCAGACGTGCCATAAATCATGTTTGCAGTGATTTTAGAGTAAGGGCGGCCGGCATGGAGGTTGGCAGTCCTTACTCTGCAGCCCTCCAGACCGAGCACCATCGATGGAGGTAAGGGGTGGGGGGAGGGCAGGCTAGGCGATGAGGGAGGGGGGCCATTGGCTGAACAGGGCCAGGAGAAGGCGGGTTTGAGGAAGCCATGAGACCCTGCTATATGTTCCTGGATATTTTGCTTAGGATTAGACTGTTGTATTAGAGTGCTGTATGATGTTCTATGTTTGTGTATTGCTAAAACCGTGAATGGGAGAATCTATGGTGAAGGGATAGGATGTAAGAGAAAGTTTATTGCTTCTGCTTTGAAATGTTAAATGACTACTTAAAGTGTGAAAGTCAGAGACTTGAGTTCCTGAAAGAAACCAGAGCTGCTTTGAAGCAAACTCATCAAGGACAGAGAGATAAGGCAGAATGCCAGGCTGCATGATTCATCAACATAAAGAGGGAGAGGGGACAGGCGGAAAGTGAAACTAACAGCCCGGTCCAGCCCAAGGCAACTGCGGTACAATTCAGGCACAATTGCAGCCCAAGTGCTTTAGGCCCGAGTTGTGCCTGAATTGTGCCTGAGTTGGGCTGCAATTGGGACTGAATTGGGTTCAGGCACAATTCAGGCACAACTGCACAATTCAGGCACAATTGCAGCCTAAAAGTGGGCGTGTCGGGGGTGTGACGGGGGCGGTTACGAAATTTGGTCCGGTTCCAGACGCTGGAGAGCCCCTGACACGCCCCCTCGAGCCCAACTCAGGCCCAAAATTTGGGCCAGCAAAAAGGGTGGACCCAAATGTGAGGAGACCCATAGGATCCATTTTACCTTACCTACACCAGCCCTCTCCTGAAAAGTTCTAACACCCTGGGCCCGAGTTGGGCCTGAGTTAGGACCGAACAGTTGTGGCCTAACTCTGGACACGAACCCAAATAGTTACCCTATCAGCACCCAGCCCCACCCAGCCTCTTTCCCACAAAAGCCCAGCCCCAGCCCTCCACTCACTCTCTCTCTTTCTCTCTCTGAGCACGTGACGTGCGGTTCTGTCCCACAGCAGCCACAAAGTGGGACTTTGAAAATTTTCTAACACCTCTCTTCTCTTCTCTTCTCCTCTCTGCCCCCTCTAGGGCAGAGAGGGCTGTTTTGCCTGTGGCCAAACTGTTTACTCTTGTGCCTGGGCAGCTGTCTCCATGCAAGTGTTTGCTAACCCATGTCTTTCTCCCAGCCCCTCTCCCCCCCCCCACAGGCAACAACACCAGCAGGTAAGTGCAGGTAAGAGCAGGGTTTGTGCTGACATGTGGTCTGACTTCTGCCTCTTAGCATAGAGAAATATAGGTAGGATACATGCCTCTATACCAATGTCATGTCTCATAGCTGCCTGCATAGCCTGCCATGATATGCCTCTTTACCAATGTCTTGTCGCATGTCTGCCTGCAATGCCTGCCATGATATGCCTCTTTACCAATGTCTGCCTGCAATGCCTGCCATGATATGCCTCTTTACCAATGTCTGCCTGCAATGCCTGCCATGATATGCCTCTTTACCAATGTCATGTTTCATAGCTGCCTGCAATGCCTGCCATGATATGCCTCTTTACCAATGTCTGCCTGCAATGCCTGCCATGATATGCCTCTTTACCAATGTCTTGTCTCATAGCTGCCTGCAATGCCTGTCATGAAATGTCTCTGTACCAATGTCTTGTCTCATAGCTGCCTGTATTAATGTGAGCACACAATGCCATGGGTGTGGAACTGTAACCCATATGTAGACACCAGCTGTTCCCCCCCCCTTTTCTCCACAGGGTCTACTGACAGGTCAGTATTGCTAGGATTGCCATGGTTGTGACCCCCAAGTTGTGTTGTTGTCTCTCTCTTTGACCCTTTCCCTTACAGGATCATGCTCACCTTACACCCAGGGAAGCAGCGCAGACCAGGCTCTGTGTCTCACACCACTCAGCTGTGTGTGATTACTCTCCCTGCAGGCCTTTGCAACCGGCACACTGGCATTTCTTCAATGGTAATTGCCACCACACAGCAGCTGCCATGGAACACCCCCAAGTTGTTCGTCCCCCCAGGAATGCCCACTACCACCAACCGTCCGGGGAGCACCCCTGGGCCCGCAGTCTGGTTGCCCCATGGTCGTCTGCCTCGATGCTGCCAGAGGTCTGGGAGCCTGCCCTGCAACCCTCCTCAGCTGCTGCTGCTACGTTCTGAGTGGCTGCTGTGCCTACCCCTGGCAGCCTCGCCTGGCCATCTCTGCCAATGTTCCAGAACAATAAAGATGCCCCTTGTGCAAAGGCCCCTTGAACACCATGACCCCAATGTTACACAAGCACTGCCCCACAAACACAGAGACAGCGCCCAGCACACAAGGCCCTGCATGAATCCCAGCCAGGGCCTGCCACAGCCAGCCCAGGGAGAACACAGCAGGGGGGCTGCCAGACCCTCAGGGCTCAGAGGGGAGGGGGGAGTTGGGGGGCCTCTCAGGCAGGCAAACAGTGACAGGCGACATGGCGCACGTCCGCCACATCCGTGAAGAGCCCTTTCAGCAACCGGGGCTCTCACCCACCCTCGGTCCGCCCTCAACGGCGTCCGTGTCCGCCCATCAACGGTGTCCGTTTCTGCCAGTCCGCCCATCAACGGCGTCCGTTTCCGCCCTCAGTCCGCCCGTCAACAGCGTCCGTTTCCGCCCTCGGTCCGTCTGCATGAGAGGCGCCCGTTCCTGCATTGCCTCCATCTGCGAAGTGACCCCTGTGTCCCTATTGGTCTCTGCAGACCCCTCTCCCTGTATCCCTCTCCCACCAGCCTTGTTGTCTGTCTGTTTCTGACCCACCCGTGTCCCTCCCCAGCACCCCCTGTCCGCCTGCCTGTGTGCCTGCCTCCCCTCCCATTCCCTGATGATGGACGCTGGCACCCCCCACCCCGCCAGAGCGCCTGCCGCAAGGCGCCTACGTTGCCCCATCTGGGGAGTGATGAGCTGCGTGAGCCCTTCCCGCTCACAGCAGACAAGCCGAAGGCATCTCTTGGTCTTGGCCGGGGCACGGATCAGAAGGCATACCAGGATGCCTTCTTTGTGGGCATAGCCACGGCCCTGGTGGCCCAGGGCTTCAGGCAGCGCACGGGCATGTCATGGCGGAGGCAGTTCCAGACCTCATGAGACCCCCCTTGTGCGTGCCGTTCCCACCCCCTCCTTCCCTTCTCTCCCCTGCTCACCCCCCCATGACTCCCACGTGCAGCCTCACCGTGGCTTGTGGGTGGCATCGCAGTCTGCAAGAGGGAGGGCAGTGGCACTCCCCCCTGCGGCAGGTGGCTAATGCCTAGGGTGCCCTGGGGCAGCTGGCACTGGCACAACCTCTGCCCTTCAGCTGACTGTCGCACACCCAGTGCCTGCAGGCCCACCTGTGGCTGCCCATCTGTTGCGACCGCTGCAGCAGCTGTGGTAGGTGCACGCAGACGGGCTGAGGAGGGGGCTCTTCGCTTCCACAAGACTGACAGCTCCCCACAGGGGCCTGCCTGCCTCTGCGGTAAGTTTTGCCTCGATCCTGGCCCACTGCTCTTGCCTCCTGCCTAACTCAGGCACAGTTGCAGCCTAACTCGGTCCTATTTTGGGCCCCAATTGTGCCACAATTGGGCCTCAACTGTGCCTGAGTTAGGCTGGACTGAGCCCTAAGAAACTGTCTCAGGTGTTAGAAATTAGACAAGATAGATGGAGAAACCTGTGTATGTGCAAGCCACAGGATTGGTCCATTTGGACCTGGCCTGATCACCCCACCTTGGGTTTGGACCGTTAGAAGTTAAGGTATAAAGTAAGCACACCACTGGTAACGGTCTCTCTCTCATCATCCTCGGGTGCAGCGGGACGCTCTGCTGGATTCCCTGGAGAATGGCTGCAGTATCTGATGGTAAATCTTTGTAACAGTGTAGATTAGTTAGCTTTTGTTATTTTAATGTGCCTTAAATTGCCTGTAACTCCTTTTGCAAACCTCATGTTCCAGCCCACTTTGGGTGAGGTTTTGCACCTAAAACGAAATCTTACGTCTTAAAATAGATTCTCCTAACTTCTTAAAGGATTGATGTGTGTGCTGTATTATCGGACCAAACTGGAGTAAGCATTGGGGGAAAAAAGGGAAGAAAGCGAATATACTCCTGTCGGTGGGACAGGGAGGGAAGCCCGGGAGTTGTGGAGTCCAGGGGGAAGGGAGGCAACAAGGGTTTTCCAGGAGCGCTGTGGACATAAATGGCGGACCAAGTTGTACTCTGAGGAGGTTGTAGATAAAACGCAGCAAATACTTGCCTGATGCTTCTGGGGATAAAGAGGCAAGCCGTACATAAAGCCAGGAATGTGTTCCTTTTTGGCTGTATCTCAGAGTGGCAATCTTGACAGTGGGGATATCAGTGTCGCGCTCTGCCAATATCCTCGACCCTTTCCCGGCCCGGTTCGGCCTTACCACTTTGTGAACTTTTTGTTGAAAAGCGGTATATAAATATTGTTAATAATAAAAGTGAATGAATGAATGAATAAATAAATAAATAAATAAATACTCCACCACTTCGGATGCATGCCAGCTTCAGAGCTGGTGTACTTCTGAGGGGGCCCATAGGTCCCCAGCCGGCTTGCACCCGGGGAAGGGGACAAGCATTCCGGGGCAGCCTGGGAACGAGATAGGATGTGACGGCTGGCTCCTTAGGCAGGCGGTCCGCTACATCTGACACAGGATAGCGCCATCTGTTATGCATGCATTGATCACCATTATCCAGCCTGGACTAGTGTGATGTTCTCCATGTGGGGCTGCCTCTCAAGATGGTTTGGAAATTTCAGCTGGTGCAAAACGGATAGAGTTGGTTGGGGGAGGGAGGGGTGTGTCAACTCCGGCAAATTCTCCTGGGCCCCCACAATGAACATGGGCTCCCGTATGTTCCATGGGGCCCTGCTAATCTGGGCCCCATGGAACACATCGCGATTCAGAAAAATGCTTAATTTTTTATACTTTCCTTAACAAAGAGAAAATGGTATATAAAAGAGAACACTTGATTCTTAATATATAAATATAACATAATGGGAACTTGTCCCTAGTCACGATAGACAATGTAGTTCTTTGGGAAACAGAATAGATGGGAAACAGACTCTGTAGCTAAAGTGATGTGGCTAAAACATTGATATCATCGTCATCGTCATCGTCCAGTCTGGGGAAGGACCTGTTAAATGAATATATTTGCTGCTCAGGTCAGACATGAATTGCTTGTAAAATGTATCCCTGGGAAGCTGGAAACGAAGGTCCTGCTAATTCCTGTGCTTTGAATGCACACAGTGCAGGAACAGAACATACTCTCGCTTCTAGGAGTGATGAAGAGTGTTCAACATGATCAGCTGAAGGCCAATGTGCTGGGGGTGGAGTGTATCACCTAGCCATGCTTCCCTGGCCCTGACGCACTCCCTGGCCAGGCCAAATCCCCAGCCCTTGACACATTCGGAGCTTAACTGCAGAAGAGCTTAACTGCAGGTGCTCAACTCATTGCAGGGAATGTTTCTCCCTGTGATTTGGATCCCTGGGCAACATGCTGACCCCAGCCAAACTGGCCCCCGAACCAGTGCCCAGTTCCACCCTCTTTTAGTGTTGGAATTCCCTTGGGGGGGTAGCTATTAGTCGCTCCGTTCCCCTCTCCTATACTCTGTCTTACTCCCCACCCACGTGGCAGACTTGCTTAGCTTTACTTGGCTAGAGAAAACACACTAGGCATAGTTGATTGAAGTTGCAAAAATAAGTTTACTTACAGTTTTCATTCATATCTACAACGTCTGATTCACATCAGAGGATACACTAAACTTGAAAGGACAGAACCCTCCTAAAGCTAGGGCTCTCTGCATGGAGGCATGCTGGAAAGATGGCGCTGGGCTGCAGGAGGGCAGCTTGCCACGTCTTCCCTGGTCAGTGGTCAGATGCAGAAGAGAGTGAGAGAAAGGTGAAGAAGAAGGAAACTGGGTTTGGGGCCACGCCCCTTCCTTAAGACAACGAGGGGTCAAAGACAAGAGGGTCTACCTAGGTACTTAGGTGATCAACCAACACACACACACCCTCCAGTGTCCAGCATATGCAAGTTGCCCAATTTCCCAACATTTAGTTGCTTTCAGGTTAGCATCCACCCAGACCCCCCCCCCCACTCCTCCTCCAGCTCTTCCTCCTCCTCTGCCTGCTGCATAGGATACTGAACAGCCTGGGGTGGATCCTGAGTGTGGACGTTCGTCCATCACATCCTCTTCTCAGATCACGACCACATGGAAAGATATATCAGATACTCTGAGTTCCTCAAAGAAAGAGTGGGATGCACAGGGCTCTCAGGTGAGGCTGCTGGACTGGTGAGTAGAAGGTCCTATCATCAGGGAGATCCAGCCAGGTGAAAGAAGGATTTTTGTGTGAGATGCAGAGTAGGCAGGGAATGGAGGAATGAGCCATGACAGGGAGAGAAGCGCTGGAGGAAAACCTCACAGAGCGCCCAATGACAGCCTGACAGGTGCGCTGAATTCTGAAGGTGGGACTGCCAGCGCCATCTAGTGGGGATGTTAGCAAAGTGTGAAAGGTTGACAGGAATACAGTACCCAGAAAGGGAGAAGGACTGTTCCTCTGAGGGCCACTCTGGTGCGGTGGGGAAACAGCCTCCATGGGGCTGTAAGCAGCTCTCCATTCAGTCCTCTGTCTGAGCTTCCATGAATCTGCTTGTTAGCATTTGTGCAAACATAACCTTGAGGCAGGATTCTGTCCCTACTCTGCCTGAACCAGTTCTTTGACTGAGAGGTAGGTTGATCATTGCGTCCAACTGGACTTACTCCCTGGTAAACATGTGTAGTACTGCAGCCCTCGTGAGGAGCAGACCATATTCTTTGGTATGGAATGAAATCCCGTCAGATATTTCAGCTGTACCAGCATATGAAGCCACTCACTTTAATCTTCGTTGATTTTTTTTTCCAAAAGTAATTAATTTTGTTCTCTCCTCTATGGGAAATATTGGGATGGACCTTGTTTTTCTTTGGGTGCTTCTCCTCACGGATTGCTCCTTTCTCTGAGGCAACGATTCTGTCTCCCAGTGGCCCTCCGGGCCCAGCTCCACCCCCTTCTTCCTATCCTCCCCGCTGCCCTGGCCCCTCTCACATGTGCCCTTACAGCCCATTCCAACCCAAGTGCTAAGCAGCCCAAGTCAGACCTAAAGTCAGCCTAAGTCGTTTAGGTCAAAGTTAGGTCTGGAACACGACCAGTTAGGGCGAAGTTAGGTCAAACTTACGACCGACGGACTAAGAATGGACTAAAAACGGCACACATGCGCACCACCAACACCGGCACAACTCGGACCTAAAGTTGACCTAAAAGTAGGCGGACCATGGGCGGAACGGGGGCGGAGACCAATTAACGTCAGATTCCAGACCCTAGCGAGCACAGACGCCCCCTCCAACACAAATGCTGACAAAAATTTTAGGTTGACCAAAAAGGTGGACCCAAATTCGAGGAGACCCATAGGAGCCATTTTACCTTACCCAAGCCAGCCCTCTCCTGAAAATTTCTAACACCCTACTCCTGAGTTAGGTCAGAGTTAGGACGGAGTTGGGCCTGCTAGGTCTGGAAACCGACAGAGTTATGCCTAAGATAGGGAGCCTATCAGCACCCAGCCCCACCCAGCCTCATTCCCACAAAAGCCCAGCCCCAGACCTCCAGTCTCTCTCTCTCTCTCTCTGAGCAAGTGGCGTGGGGTTCTGTCCCCCACAGCCACAAAGTGGGACTTTGTCGGTGGAGGGCAAAATTCACAAACACCCCACTTCTCTCTTCTCTTCTCCTCTCTGCCTCCCTCCCTCTAGGGCAGAGAGGGCTGTTCTGGCTGTGGCCAACCTGTTTACAGCTGTGCCTGAGCAGCTGCCTCCATGCAAGTGTTTGCTAACCCATGTCTTTCTCCCAGCCCCTCTTTCCCCCCCCCCACACACAGGCAACAACACCAGCAGGTAAGAGCAGGGTTTGTGCTGACATGTGGTCTGACTGCTGCCTCTTTGCATTTAGAAATATAGGAAGGATACATGCCTCTTTACCAATGTGTTGTCTCATAGCTGCCTGCATAGCCTGCCATGACATGCCTCTCTACCAATGTGTTGTCTCATAGCTGCCTGCAATGCCTGCCATGATATGCCTCTTTACCAATGTCCTGTCTCATAGCTGCCTGCATAGCCTGCCATGATATATAGGATACATGCCTCTTTAGCACTGTTATGTCTGATAGCTGCCTGTAGTCATGTGAGCAGACGCTGCCACAAGTGTGGAACTGTTAGCCTTATGTAGACACCAGCTGTTCCACCCCCTTTTCTCCACAGGCTCAACTGACAGGTCAGTAGTGCTAGGTTTGCCATGGTAGTGACCCCCAAGTTGTGTTGTTGTCTCTCTCTTTGACCCTTTCCCCTTACAGGATCATGCTCTCCTTACACCCAGGTAAGCAGCCCAGACCATGCTATGTGTGTCACACCTATCAGCTGTGTTTTATTTCTCTCCCTGCAGGCTTTTGCAACTGACACACTGGCATTTCTTCACTGGCGATTGCTTCCACACACCAGCTGACATGTAACTCCCCCTTGTTTTTTGTCTCCCCAGGAACGTCCACTACCACCTACCTTCCTGGGAGCACCCCTGGGACTGCAGTCGGGTTGCCCCACTGTCGTCTGCCTCGCTGCTGCCGGAGGTCAGGGAGCCAGCCCTGCAACCCTCCTCAGCTGCCGGCGCTGCTGCTGCTGCTCCACCTCCCCGGCTGTCATTCTTGCTGCCCCTCCCCTTTCTATGGAGCAGGCTGTGGTTCCACAGGGGAAGAGCCTGCATGTCCAGGTCCTTGGGGCATGTGTGCTGCTGCTGCTGCTTTCAGATTGGCTGCTGTGACTACCCCTGGCAGCCTCGCCTGGCCATCTCTGCTAACGTTCCAGAACAATAAAGATGCCCCTCGGGCAGAGCCCCAGTGAAACATATGTGCCCAATGTTTACACAAGCATTGCCCCACACCCACAGACAGCCCCCAGCACTGAAGCCTCTACATGAGTCCCAGCCAGGGAGTGCCACGGCCTTCCCTGGGAGAACACAGCAGGGGCACTGCCAAACCCCCATGGCACAGAGGGGAGGGGGGAGTTGGGGGGGCCTCTCAGGCAGGGAAACAGTGATAGCCAGGGCCTCCGCCCGTAATGCAGGCGCCTCCGTCGAAGGTCCGCCCGTAATGCAGGCGCCTCCATTGAAGGTCTGCCCGTAATGTAGGCGCCTACGTCGAAGGTCCGCCCGTAATGAAGGCGCTTCCGTCGAAGGTCCGCCTGTAATGCAGGCGCCTCTGTCGAAGGTCCGCCCGTAATGCAGGCGCCTCCGTCGAAGGTCCGCCCGTAATGCAGCCACTTCCGCCCAAAGTCTGTCTGTATAAGAGGCGCCTGTTTATGCATCACCTTAATATGCAGAGCGCCCCCTGTGTCCCTATCGGTCTCTGCAGACCCCTCTCTTGGAATCTGTCTCCCACCAGCCTTGTTGTCTGTCTGTCTGTCTCTGACCCACCCATGCCCCTCCCCAGCATCCCCTGTCTGCCTGCCTGTGTGTCTGCCTCCCCTCCCACTCCCTGATGATAGCTGCTGGCCACCCCCCACCCTGCTAGAGCGCCTGCCATGAGGCGCCGTCGTCGCCCCATCTGGGGGTGTGATGAGCTGCGTGAGCCCTTCACGCTCGCAGCAGACAAGCCCAAGGCATCTCTCGGTCTTGGCCGGGGCACAGAGCAGCAGGCACGGCGGGATGCCTTCTTTGTGGGCATTGCCCCGGCCTTGGAGGCCCAGGGCTTCAGGCAGCGCACGGGCACGCACCCCTCCCCTTCCCTTCCCTCCCCCGCTCACACCCCAGTGCAGCCTCAACGTGGCTTGGGGGTGGCATCGCCTTCTGCAGGAGGGAGGGGACGGCCACTCTCCCCTGCAGCAGGTGGCTGATGCACAGGGTGCCCTGTGGCGGCTGGGCTCAGGCACCTCGCTCACCTGTCACCTGCCCTGCGCCCACCACATGACTGGCGCAACCCCCATGCCTGCGGTCAGCCCCTTTGCGACCAGGCTGCGACAGACCCTGCGGCAGCTGCCATGGATGGACGCTGACATATGCAGACAGAGGCCTGCACATGCCTGAGCCAGACACGGAGCCTGGAGAAGAGCCTGCCTGCCTGGGAGGTAAGTGTTGCCTGGATCCTGGGGTGGTGCTGGGCCACAGAAACTGCAGCTTGCCTAACTCAGGCATAACTCTGACCTACCTCAGGCATAACTTCTGCCTAACTTAGGCTGCACTTAGGCCACACTTATGCCTGACTTGGAGAGGAGTTGGGTTGGAATGGGCTGTGAGTCACCTTCTCCTCCTAGTGCAGTTCAGAGGCTGCAGTGTGTTGCCCTATGAAATGAGAAGGCTACCAAAATGACTTTGTATGCCAAGGACTTGTGAGCTGGACTGTATCACAAACGCAATGCCCATACCGCGTCTGTCCCAAGAGTTCCTCCAGAAGGCTAAGAGAAGCCAGGAAGGGAATTCAGCATTTCAGCACGCCATGAATGGCACGTAGCCAGGGAAGCACATTCCATTCTCCCCCCCTCTGCCAATGAGGTGCAAACCACTCTACCAGGAAAGAGACAATATGCTAAAAAGGAACCGTCTGGCTCCCAAGGAGGGCAAATCCACTGAGCAACAATGAAGTCATCTGTCCTCTCCCTGTCCTCTCCCTCCTCCCCACCCTCTCATGCCCCCTCCCACAGATTTACCTCCAGCCCAATCAAGGTATTTCTTTTTGCAGCGTAAGAGCCAAAAAAACTCCTCCCCTGTGTGCAGGTTTAAGAGTGCAGGCAGCCAGCCAATTTTCTCTCTGGACCCTTACCTCCTGAACTCTGACTCTATGCGTGCCCTATGGCACCAACCCCTCTCCTTGGCTTAGCTTCTTTGTGCCTTAGGCCTACTCCTAGCTTGTGCTATGCTGTTTGGAACCCTAGCCATCCCTACCCCTCTCCTTATTCTTCCTCTCTCTCTCTCTCTCTCTCTCTCTCTCTCTCTCTCTCTCTCTCTCTCTCTCACTCCATCACTGCTGCCAAGGACTCCAGGAACAGGTGAATATTACCCCCAACGCTTCAAAGGGAACCTGCTAATGCAAATGTCTCTATACCTTTCTATCTAAGTCTGCCAGATCTGTATGCTGTGTTTATGAGTGAATTGTTTCATTTGTATGAGTCTGACTAACTATTTAGTAAACATTGGAAAGCAACCACGTGTGTTCTCAATATTATTTAAAATGGAATTCTGTGAAGCTGGACTCTGGTATACACAGGTAAAGATCCCAGAACATGCCAAATTGCTATAATTAAAGCTATTCCCCAAAGTAACAAGGGCATTTTGGCTAACAAGTGTTGGCTGCCAATGCAGGAAAATCACAACCCTGTGCAGGTATGAAAGTCACAGGATTTTCTCACACAGGTTCCCATCCCATTTCAGGCCACGGAACCAGATCTCAATGGTAAAATGGGCTGCATTATCTTTACCACAGGCACCATTCCCCACCCCTTGGTAAACATCCACCCCACATCTCACAGCAGTCGTTCCACTTTCAGCTTCCACCCGCGTCCTTGGGCATATCTGACCCACAAGGGAAGCCCTGGTGTGCTGCTCAGAAGGAGACAGGAAGTGAATCTTTCCCTCCCTGAGGTCATGCTGGGGTTGCTAGAGGTCACCAGAATCCTGAGACATGCTGATGGTCGAGTTCTAAGGTCCGCTGAAGTGAACACCTACAGCCAAGGTAGCGGTTTCAAGATACTCAGGGTCATAGACTCAGAGCACATGGAAGTGGTGGACACACATTTACGAATCAAAGGAATAAGCAGAGGACCCTCCCCCTCCCAAAACTTACCACAGAGGCAGGCAGGCACCTGTGGGGAGCTGTCAGTCTTGTGGAAGCGAAGAGCCCCCTCCTCAGCTCGTCTGTGTGCACCTACCACCGCTGCTGCAGCGTTCGCAGCAGAGGGGCAGCCACAGGTGGGCCTGCAGGCACTGGGCGTGCGACAGTCAGCAGAAGGGCAGAGGTTGTGCCAGTGCCAGCTGCCCCAGGGCACCCTGGGCATTAGCCACCTGCCGCAGGGGGGAGTGCCACTGCCCTCCCTCCTGCAGAAGGCGATGCCACCCCCAAGCCACGTTGAGGCTGCACGTGGGAGTCATGGGGGGGAGGGGTGGGAACGTCACACACAAGGGGGGTCTCATGAAGTCTGGAACCGCCTCTGACAGGACATGCCCGTGCGCTGCCTGAAGCCCTGGGCCTCCAGGGCCGTGGCTATGCCCACAAAGAAGGCATCCTGGCATGCCTTCTGCTCCGTGCCCTGGCCAAGACCGAGAGATGCCTTGGGCTTGTCTGCTGCGAACGTGAAGGGCTCACGCAGCTCATCACACCCCCAGATGGGGCAACGTCGGCGCCTCGCGGCAGGTGCTCCAGCGGGGTGGGGGATGCCAGCGTCCATCATCAGGGAGTGGGAGGGGAGGCAGGCACACAGACAGGGGGTGCTGGGGAGGGGCACGGGTGGGTCAGAAACACACAGACAACAAGGCTGGTGGGAGAGGGATACAGGGAGAGGGGTCTGCAGAGACCAATAGGGACACAGGGGTCACTTCACAGATGGAGGCAATGCAGGAACGGCTGCCTCTCATGCAGACGGACCGAGGGCGGTAACGGACGCTGTTGACGGGCGGAAACGGATGCCGTTGACAGGCGGAAATGGACGCCGTTGACGGGCAGACTGAGGGCGGAAACGGATGCCGTTGACGGGCGGACCGAGGGTGGGTGAGAGCCCTGGTTGCTGAAAGGGCTCTTCACAGACGTGGCGGACGTGTGCCATGTCGCCTGTCAGTGGTTGCCTGCCTGAGAGGCCCCCCAACTCCCCCCTCCCCTATGAGCCCGGAGGGTCTGGCAGCGCCCCTGCTGTGTTCTCCCTGGGCTGGCTGTGGCAGGCCCTGGCTGGGATTCATGCAGGGCCTTGTGTGCTGGGCGCTGTCTCTGTGTGTGTGGCGCACTGCTTTTGTAACAGTGGGGTCATGTTGTTCAAGGGGCCTTTGCCCAAGGGGCATCTTTATTGTTCTGGAACATTGGCAGAGATGGCCAGGCGAGGCTGCCAGGGGTAGGCACAGCAGCCACTCAGAATGTAGCAGCAGCAGCAGCAGGCGTGCCCCATGGACCTGGAGACGCAGGCTCTTCCCCTGTGGAACCACAGCCTGCTCCATAGAAAGGGGAGGGACAGCAAGTAGGCAGCCAGGGAGGTGGAGCAGCAGCAGCAGCTGAGGAGGGTTGCAGGGCAGGCTCCCAGACCTCTGGCAGCATCGAGGCAGACGACCATGGGGAAACCAGACTGCGGGCCCAGGGGTGCTCCCCAGAAGGTAGGTGGTGGTGGACATTCCTGGGGAGACATAAATCACAGGGGTGTTCCATGGCAGCTGCTGTGTGGTAGCAATCCCCATTGAAGAAATGCCAGTGTGCCAGTTGCAAAGGCCTGCAGGGAGAGAAATCAAACACAGCTGAGTGGTGTGAGACACATAGCATGGTCTGCGCTCCTTCCCTGGGTGTAAGGTGAGCATGATCCTGTAAGGGAAAGGGGTCAAAGAGAGAGACAACAACACAACTTGGGGGTCACAACCATGGCAATCCTAGCAATACTGACCTTTCAGTAGACCCTGTGGAGAAAAGAGGGGGGGGGGAAGCTGGTGTCTACATATGGGTTACAGTTCCACACTCATGGCATTGTGTGCTCACATTAATACAGGCAGCTATGAGACAAGACATTGGTACAGAGGCATATCATTGCAGGCTATGCAGGCAGCTATGAGACAAGACATTGGTAAAGAGGCATAAACAAAGCCCTTAGTCTCATTCTACTTGCCTGCAGTAAGCAGCCAGAGGCTGCTTCTCCTGTTTCTTTAAGGAAGAAACAAAGCTTACTGGGAAAAAGGAAAAGCTTGGGGGGGTTCCCCACGATCCGTGGATAACTGAAACCGTGGATAGCGAATCAGTGGATATGGGGGCCCACCTGTATTTCAAATGGGGAGAAAAAGTATGCATTCCAGAGATCATCATTTCCAAGACGTTAGTTTCACACAACCAGGAGACCCTGCAACTTACCATCACACCGAATCAATGTCCTGCAGCTTATCACACGTGATGATTCCGAACATGTCTTTTCTCCTGTTATACACTGACCATCCTTATACTGCTGGCATGACTTGCAGTGTAGACAGGCACCTATGAGACAAAGGAAAGATGATTCCTACAGATAAATGTTGGATTGCACTTAGTGTGCTTCCTGGTGTGGTGTGGAATGAAATTGAGCCAAGTGAGTTGTGGTGCACTGAGATGAAGGCCATGGTGGGTTTAGCTGTACAAGGAAAGGTAAAGGTAAAGGTAAAGGTGACCCCTGACAATTATGTCCAGTCGTGTCCGACTCTACGGTGTGGTGCTCATCCCCATTTCAAAGCCGAAGAGCCAGCATTGTCCGAAGATGCCTCCGTGGTCATGTGGCCGGCATGACTCTCCTTGCCGCAGTGTGTAGCATGCGGCTGGAACACGGGGCGCTGTTTACCTTCACGCAAGCGGTACCTATTTATCTACTCACATTAATATGCTTTGGAACTGCTAGGTTGGCAGGAGCTGGCCAAGCAACGAGAGCTCACCCCGTCACGTATTCGAACTGCCGACCTTTTGATCGACAGCTCATGGTTCAGCGGTTTAACCCACTGCGCCACCCGCTGGCACAAGGAAGGATAGAAGGCTGCAAACAGAAGGGCACAGAGATGAAACCATAAATGTGAGGGAAGAGCTGAACTGACACAAAAGATCTTTACGAAAGTGGGTCACTGCAGAACGCTGCTCACAACCACATCATGCAGAATAAGAAGAGAGAAAGTGGTCGAGGGACTGGACTGTTGCCTCACTTTCCTGAGCAAAGTCACCCCAAGTTGGCTCACATTTACACAAAAATATCTCTGTCATGATATGAACATCAAAGCTGTGATGGTTCCTCAGGGTCCTGGAGAAAAAGAGAGGGAACTCCGAAGTGCTGAAACAAGTCTTACATTCTAATGCTCCAGTATACTCAAAAGCCTAAGCAGGAACCCCCTCAGCTGACTCACATGCACGTAAATACATTTTCATTAGAAACCCACACAGATCATGTGGCAGGTGAGACATCCGTTTCCTGACCAGATCTCTTCTCACCTGGCTGGAGATACAGGACCAGGGTGAGAAGAAATGTCCAATAAGGGGCCTGTTTCATGCAATTATCTCCTCCAGTGTGCTGTCCTGACTTGCACTTATCCCCACTCCACACCCAGGTTCTCCCAACTTCTTCTAAGAACCATCTTTTGGACAAATGGTACCCTCTTTCCCAGGCAGGACTCACCATCAGAGCTCACAGAGAGCACAGCAGCAAACAGCAAAGTGAGGAGAAGAATCTTGTTCATCTTGCTGGACCTCACAGGCGAAGCTGGGATCACAACCGAGGCTGACAGGAAGAGAACCACCTTCAGATCAGAAAGCTCTTCTCTGGATAACTCAGGACAGCTCTGTGCTGATCATTTATCCTCTCCGAGGCACTAGGAAGAGCCAAGGTGTGAGGCAAGAGGCTGTAGCCGACTTACTGGAAAGGGGTCCAAAGCTCATCTCGTGCCTCTACTGGAACAGTAAGACTTGGTAATGTGCTTCTGAGACTCTATAGTCTAATCCTTGGGCGCCGTCTTGGCTGAAACCCTTGGTATTCAGCCCATTTCTCAGCGTCAGGTATGTGGACCTGTGTGGCTTTTCATATACAGGGGGTGATGATTGGCCTTGAATGACATCCTTGGGGCACTCTTAATTGTACGGCAAGAATGGAGCGGGTGGGAGAGACAGACATGAACTGGGCAGCAAAGCTGTCAGATCAATGTCCAAGTCAAGGCTTAATTTTAATGATGTATTAGTAGGGCTCAGCTGCAGAACCTATTCTCAGTGCCAGACTCATCAACCAAAGGCTTTTCAGAAATAATGAAGAGAGGGTCATCATAGATGGATTTCCTGCACCTAGCAGGGGGTTCAACTCGATGGCCCACAAGAAAGACCCTCCAACTCCTGTGATTCTGATTCTAGGATTGTCTCGCACAGTGAAGCCACCCAAGCAGCAGATCTTGGGAGTTCAGGAGAGCCGGCAGAGGCTGCAGAGAAAATAGCCAGGTGGACCTCCAGGGCATTATTATGTATTAGATGTACTGTATATCCCGCTTTCTCCCCACATAGGGTAGGGCTGCTTACTCTGACTGAAGCTATTCCTGGAGAGTCCCCCCCCCCATGTGATGTCATTTCGTCAGGGAGGCTCTGTTAGGACTCCAGGGTTGATTTCTCTATTCAGCTTGTGGGGGTTGATGCTGATTCCTAGAGACACCGGGTCAATCTCGGAGGGTTGGCCACCCCGTTCCAGGGGCAGGGAGTTCCACAGGCTGGGCTGCGTCCTGAGAGCACCAAACAAGACCTCCTTAGCGATCAAACCCAGAACCTCTTATCAACGTCCGAGCTCAACATACAAACATTGGAGTGATCATGAACATAGGAAGAGAAGGAGTCCTGCGCTAGACCCCCCCATGTTGCCAAAGCTATTGCAGGCAGGGGAAAGACCAGAAGATGCTGAGGAAGAAACTGGTGAGTGCTTTTGACGGATTCTGAATGGAAAGTATTTGACATTTCTGAGAAAAATTATAGCAGTTTCAGCAAATGCAGCAGCAGGAGCAGAGCTAATAGCAAAAGACGTGACTCCTCCTCTGTAGACGATGGGTGCTGCACAGAACAGGTCTCGAGTGGTGTCACAAACATACACAAAGACACACACACACACTCGAGCGGTCCGCCAGAAGTACGTGGTGATGATGTCATTGCCACTTCCATGTTTTTACCATGTCAGAGCCCAGAAATCAAGCGGTAAGGGTGCAAGGATAGGCGGGTGGGCCTTTCCCAGCGCAGGAAGCCCACACGCTCGAGTTCTGCTGACTTGCCAGAGCTCAAGCCGCCATTTCAGGGCTCCGGTGCAATGGCGGCCGCCATCTTGCCCACAGCTTATGGGGATCAGAGATGAAAGGTCTACTGCAAACTCTGCAGTAGGTCCAAGATTCTGTTCCTTCATATCTGCAGCCTAATATGTGATTCAGGGCCTCCAACCAGGTGCATGCCTGAAAGTACAGGTGTCAATCCCATGATTCTCTGCCACCCAAGTGAGAACTTGTCCATGTGATTCCTTTGGCCTCTGTTTGCATAGACCTCTGAAAAGCCCTGCTTCCTTTCTATTCCTTTCGCACTTCCCCCACATCCCCACTAGATGGCAATGGCATTCAGCTTATGTCAGGCTGTCATCATTGGGCCCTCTTTCTTTCTTTCTTTCTTTCTTTCTTTCTTTCTTTCTTTCTTTCTTTCTTTCTTTCTTTCTTTCTTTCGAGGATGGGATGGACAAACGTCTACACTCAGGATCCCCCCAGGATGGTCAGGATCATCTGCAGCAGGCGGGGGTGGAGGAGGAGGAAGAGGTGGTGGAGGAGGAGGAGGAGGAGGAGGAGGTGGGGGGTGCTCTGGGTGGATGCTAACCTGGACAGCAACTAAAAGAGGGTGCAACTGGGCACTGCTTCAGGTGCCAATTTGGCTGGGGTCAGCATGTCTTCTGCAGTTAAGTGGTTCAGGTAGCCCACAAGAATGATGGCTACTATGTTTGCATGTTAGAACTGGAAAGAATTAATATTGCTTAATTGGTGCTACTGAGACACTGTGATATTCAGTAACAAAGAAGGGACTGAAGCAGATTTTTTAGGTATTGTTTTATTCAAATCTGTTTGCCCATTAGCATGAGGAGAACTCTTGCATATGCAACTTCACCACTCCCTCCTCTCTGGGATATCACACACATTAGGCTGGCTCCTGGAGCCAGGAACTCCCTTGGACTAACTCAATTAAGACCCACAGGACTGGATGGGACCATCAAGAGGGGTCAGATTCTATTGTAAAGCTACCTCCTCTCATTGTCCCTAAAAGATGTAAATCAGTAATCACCTCAAGACCTGTATGCACACCTGATCATGCACCTCTCTTATAAGCATGTGATGGTCAGTTCTGGAAGGTATAAAACGTGTGCTCACTTGTAGTAAAGGGTCAGCATCTCCTCCTGGGGAGCTGTCCACTGCGCTGCGTAACAATAATAAACCCATGCTTTTTCCTTGTCCTCCATTATTAATCATCATTTGCTTAAAATTCCGCTACACTATCGATTTGTGCAATCATAGCATAATAATCCTGAGATACACTGCTCCGATTGTTGCCGGAATGGATGCTCTCCTCCTCAGAGGTCCTGCTGGGTTTGTCAGAGGCCTCCACAATTACAGAGACATCTTCAATTCCAGCTTCTAATGGGCAGCCCACCTATGAGGGGGTGAAGCGTCCACTGTGAACAGTGGGCTGGGGAAGGCAGCAAACTGGCAGAGGGCGCCTGCCACCCTTACCCACCAGCTGCCTCCCCTGGCCCTCCCCCTCGTTTCTTGCTCACTGTCCTGACGTCCTCTTCACTGGCTGGGAGTGGAGGATCTTGGGAGTGGGCGCTTCCAGGAACAATCCCAGCAGTGTGCCAAAGTTATCATGTGAATAAACATGGATCCAGCAGCCAGCGAGCAGATGGAACACTTTGTCCTGTGTGCCAGGGCAGCTCTGGAAGTTGGCAGTGGAAAGGCTGGATCGTCGCCTTGCGCAGGCAGTGGCACAAGGAAGAGGTGGGGTGGGCGGAGGCGGCAGGCTGCGCTGGAACAGACAGAGCAAGAAGATGGAGTGGCCCGGAAACGAGGAGAGTCTAGTCTGGAAGGAGATGAGTCCCGGAAACAGAGATCTGCTACCATAACATCAGAGAGTCAAAAGGCAAAGGGACTTTCATTTGAAATTTGCCCCCATCCCAGATGAAAGATTGTTCATGATTAGGGCATGACACTCATGATCGACTGGCAAGAGAGTGAGGCTACAGTTAAGGACCCTTAGATTTCCAGAGCCTTTCCTCTGGGTGTTGATTTCCCTTTGAGAGAAGGAAGCAATTAGTGAAACTGGCACGAAGATGTGAGCCAAATGGGGAGACCCTCTCTGGAAATCAAAGGCAGAAGGGGCTTTTCATGTTTGCACTGACAGTTTAGGCTGCCCTCTCCCTCATATTCATCTTCCTGTGGCTCCAGAAAGTGGACGTGACGGAGAAATCTTTGCAGATGTGAGCCTTAACTCAACCCATGTCACAAGACAGGGAGAGTGGTGTGAAGGAAGGATTCTGGGTGCTAATCAAGGGATCACCTGAACCATATGTTGCGCCAAGGGGCATGACTCAGCATTCCATTATACTTTTTATGATTGGTGGGGGGGGTATAAAGCTCTGGTCCTAGGTGTGCTTTTTGCCACTGACGGTTGTCAGGGAGAGATGCTGCTGGAAGATCTCCCCGCTTCCCTCCCCCCCCCCATCCTTTTCCTTCATCAAAGAGGAGATGCTGCAGTATCTTGCTGAAAATTCCAGTTAATTAGACTTATAGCGCAATCCTGCGTATCTCTAGGCTGGCGGAGCATGTGCTCTGCCGGTCTAAGGAGTCGGCTAATACTTTTGCAGCTCCTCATGTGTAAATTTTGCCAGCGCAGAGCCCGGCACCACTCACACCGTCACCTAAGTGAACCTGCGCCGGCCGACCTTGGTAGGTTGTGTACTGCGTGGGTCAGCGCAGCGGTGGACGGGAGGGCGAGGGAGGGGGCCGTTGCCCAGGCCAGCCTGGAAGGGGATGGGCATATCGTTACTGGGTTGGACCGATATCCAACGCCCCTTCCCCTGGCCGACCTTGGCCTCCCTGGACGTACACCAGCCTACACCAGGGGAAGGGAACGAACCTGAAGGAACGAAATGCACGAAGTGGGCCTGGGCTGTGCCGGTGTGGCTGGCTGCCACAGGAAGGATCAGGCTGCCTGGCTGCAATCCTATGCAGGCCTTCCATTGCCAGGACTAGTGTTTCTTTACAGCGCTTTACGGGTGTCGAGAAAAGCCGCATGCCATATTGCAGAGCTGAGCTGCCGCCACCTCAAGCAGCAGCCCACCAGCACAAGTACGTCAGCAGGGGGGATGGAAGGGAGAAGGGAGGGGGCAGAGCAGGGCAGGAAGGGATTGGAATTAGGAGGAGAGCAGGGCGTAATGGGGGGGCAGAACGAGGCTTGGAAGGGGGCGGTATTGGTGGCAGGCACACGGCCAATATCTTATCCGACTTCCAGGCCTCGATCAACCTTTCCTGGTCCACATGGACTTGTTACCGTGAGTTATGTGGCTGCTTTGAATGCACTGCAGCTTATATAAATCAAGTAGCCTAACCTGGCTAGCCTGTTACCAGTAGAAGAGCCAGGGGAGGGGAACGGAAAGGGTTAAATTCCCCAGCAGCCCCTGGAAGTCCTTTCAACTCTCGTCCTTCCGCCTTGGGGCTGAGAGGGATTAAGAAGAAGAAAGGAGCTGGTGGCAGATGACGAAGGAACCACTGAATCCACCCTTCCTCCCTGGCAAGAGGAGGTGTGGAGTGAGATGATGTTCAGATGCACGATCCCCAGGGGAAGCGCAGCACAGGAGGGATGGAGCGGGGGGGGGGGGGCTACGGTTTGTATATATCCACTAACTCCACCCAAGGGGTCCAAGAAGACAGAGTGCCCAAAATACAAGGATGGATATTCCTTACAACTGCCTATAGCCAACTGATCACCAGGGGCATAGCTACAATCCCATAGGGGGGTGCTCGCCGTGCACGCCCATGTAACATCACAAGCCCCGCCCCAGGGGGAGAGAAGTCACAAGCCCCACCCCTGCACCGAAAAACACTACGAAAAACACCCCCCTTGGGTGTTTTTCAGCCTTTTAAAGGCCATTTTTGGCACAGGCTGGCCAGGTAGGGTGCTCCTTGAACCTGCTGCAGCAGCGAAAATGCTGGTTTTGCTGCCACGGTTGCCCCCACACCACCAATTTTCATGGGCACCCCCGCCGCCCGGGGACCCCCAGCTCCCCTAACGACACCTCTGGCATCATCCTTCCATTACCCAATTCATTCCTACAAATTATGTGAATAATTTGCTTATTGCCAAAATGCAAAGTGATCATCTTGAAATCTACCCAAAAAGTGCAAGGGGTAAAGTAAACATTACCCATGAATATCCCAGGGGGCGCTTCTTGAAGCCTTGCATTTCTCTGGTGTAAAGGACAGGTGGATCATGCCCTTCATATACTCTGACTAATGACCCCAAATAGTAGCTTTACTACATGTACACTCCTGAAGATTCTGGGGAGATAAGACAACACAGTGTTTATAGATGCAAATTTATTGAAGGTTTCATCCCTGCTTCAGCCAAAGATGACCCGAAAATATTTCTATTTGGTTATGTCGGGGCCGGGATACATGACAGTGAGAAGGACTCAAGGGCTTTTTCTGAGGCTTTAGTTGGATGGGGTGGAGGTTGGAGGGTTAGAAGTTTTGGTTGGTATCCCGTTACAGTAGTTTGTGTTGCAACGCGTAATAATTTTTTTACTCAGGCTCTTTACTGATCATATATCCTCTCCGAGACACTAGTAAGTGCCAAGGTGTGAATGAAGAGGGCGTAGCCATGGAATGGGGTGAAGAATGGAATGGGGTGCAAAGATCATCATGTGCCTCAATGGAACTGTAAGACATCGCAATATGTTTCTTAGAATATCTATGGGCTATTTCCATCCTTGGGAGAAATCTCAAAGTCTGGTATGTTGACGTGTAGCAATCTGCATTCAGAGGGCAGGTGATGCTTTTTGTTCTTGAACATAATCCTCAGGGTACTCATTAATTATAGTGCAGGACCAGACAGCTAAGTTGTCAATTCAATAATAACGTTAAGGCTTAATCAGAATGCACCTTCAGAAGAGCTCAGCCAAAGAACCTGTTCTCAGTGCCAGACGCATCAATCAAATGTTTAATGAAGACGAGGTCATGGATAGATTTGCTGCACTGACTGAGTAGCATTCAGCCACAGAACCTGTTCTCAGTACCAGGACTCATCAGTCGAGCATTTTAAGTAACAACGAAGACAGGGTCAGAGATGGATACCCTGCATAGAACAGGGATCAACTAGTTGGCCCACAAGAAAGACCCCTCCAACTCCTATGATTCCGATTCTAGGGTTGTCTAGCGGTGAGGCCACCCAGGCTGGATATCTTGGGAGGTCAGGAGAGCCAGCAGAGGCTGAGATGAAATAGTCAGATGGGCCACCCTGGTAGGATTGCTAACTTGGACTGAAGCTACTCCTGGAGTTTCTCTCCCTGCCCCCCCCCCGCCCATGTGATATACTGTCATTTCATCAAGGAGGCTCTGCTAAAGCCTTTCAACTAGCAACCTGTGGGAGGATTGGCAGACATATTCCGGGGGCAGGAGGTTCCACCAGGGGCTCCAAGCAAGAACTCCTTCAGGGCACAAACCCTGGGAAACCCAGAACCTCTTATCAGTGTCAGGACTCAACACACAAACAATTAATTAATAAGAACAGGAGGAGGAAGCCAACTCTAAGGCTTTAACTCTATACACACTTTCCCGAGAGTAAGCACTAATTGAACACAATGGGATTTGTTTCTGACATGCATTGGATGGTGCTCTAAAGGTGCACAGCGTGACAGGGAGGGGAAGAGCTGCAGGGGCTGGGGAAGGAACTGGTGTCTGCTTTCAACGGATCCTGAACGGAGGGTTTTGCAAATCCTCTCTGAGAATCTAAAAACTGCAGCAGCAGGAGCAGAGCTAACTGCCAACGCTGCGATTCCTCCCGTAGACGATGGTGTTAGAGAGAGCAGGGCAAGCAGGGGCTCCTATTGCAATGAGAACTGGGCTCCCCTCCCATCTGCCCCTACCCTGCTAGGCTGCAACCCGCTCTGCCTCCCTCACCTCCACAGAACCCGTATACCATCGAGAAAGACCCAGCCTCATCCCAAAGGTCCTCCTGCCTCACAGGGTGACCTCGCCCTCAGCTCCAGAAGCAGGATCCCACGGAGATGAACGGATGAAGCATAGGAGCCATGCTGAGTCAGATCATTCACCCGGCACTGACTGGCAGGCGCTTCCGGGGTTGTTCAGAGAGGCGCCTTTCCCAGTCCCTGCTGGAGGTGATGCCACAGAGAGAACCTGGCTGGGCTCCACACCATGCCTGGCAGGATCTCTGCTACAGAGCTACAGCTCCTCTCTTGCAGTGGGCGCCACAGTTCAAGCATAGACCCTAGACGGGGTGAAAACGCTGCACTGACGTTTGCTGACAACCTTCCAGCGTTGCTCCAAAGATGCTGACCAGCAGCCCAACGTGCTCCTCTTGAGGCTCTGCAGGGCTGGTCCAGAGAGCAAAGGAAAAGCCAGGCCAGGGTCACCATGGTCAGGTGGGCAACGTATGAGATGGGATTTGGCACAGGCCAGGCTCAGTCTGCATCAGGCTGTTTTTTGCTTCTTCTCAAAGGAGCACAGAAGGGCACAACCAAACCATGGGGGGGGGGGCTTTAACACTTCCCATCCCACATCAGTCCAATCAAGATCACACACCCCATATTATTTCCACTGAAGTCATGGAGCCTTAGAATACTAAGGTTGTAAGGGACCATAGAGGTCATCTAGTCCAACCCTCTGCTCACTGCAGGCAAGTGCTACAGCATGACTGACTGGTGCCTTTCCAGCCTCTGCCTGAACACCCCAATGAGGGAGAGCCCACCAGAGAGTAGTTCGCTTTTACAGTTACGAAATACTTCCTACTGTATAGCATAAACCTTCCTTTCTGTACTTTCAACCCATTGGTTTCAGTTCTCCTCTCAGGAGCCACTGAGACCACTTTCTCCACATATTTGAAGACGGCAATCATATTCCGCCCCCTATGTCTCCTCTGTTCCGGGCTAAACATACCAAGCTCTTCTAACTGTTCCTATAGGCCCATTTCCTTGCCCCTCACCATCATAGGGGCCTGCTCCTCCGAACCCCCTCCAGCTTCTCTGTGCCCCCTCCAGCTTCTCTTAAAATGTGGTGCCCAACTCTACCTGCTCTGACTAGTAGAGTGAAACTATTACTTCACGTGATGGGGACTTTAGGACTCTCTTAATGCAGCCCACAATTGCATTTGGTTTTTTTTTCTTTGCAGCTACATCGTACTGCTGCCTCATTTCGCTTATGATCCACTCACCCCTGGAGTCTTTTTAAACACCTTGCTCCCAAGCCAGGTTTGGGCCATCCTGTCCTTCTTCCTCTGATTGCTTTGTACCTACTTGCAGGACGTCCCATTTGTCTCCCTTGAACTGCATCTGGTTGGCTTCAGCGCAATGATGAAGCCTGTCCAGATACTATTTGCTCACCCAGGTTGAGAGCTACACTCTACACTGTGTGTCGTCTGCCAGTTTGATCAGCATCCCCCCCCCACCCTTCATCCAGGTAAACCTGAGCAGCACAGATCCAAGACAGGACCTTGTGGAACTCCACTCCACATGGAACCATTCAGCAGCACTCTTTGGAAAGTTTGTTCAACCTGCTTTGAACCTGCTTTGAAGGGAGTATGGCAAGGCTGCTTTTGACAAGTACCATCTAGCAGCCCACATTTTACCCTTTTCTCTAAAAGGATATCACGAGAGATTTTGTCAAATGCTTTGCTGAAATCTAGCTATACTAGGTCAATATGCTGCTCCCAGGGTCGACCAGACTAATTGGAATCGCTCTGTCAATGGAGATGAGATTAGTCTGGCACAACTCGTTCTTGACGAACCCCTGCTTGGTCCTAGAAATCACGCCAGAACAAAGCTTTCTCATCTTCCAGGCAATCAAAGAGGGCACAGAAGCAGGACAAAGATCTGTTCTAGAGCAGAGCGCAGGGACTTCTCCTAGTCCCAGCTGAAATACTAATGCAGAAGCAGGAGCACTCAGGGGCTTCCATTCAAACGTCTTCCAAAAGGGCTTCCACCAAGAAGAAGCATTGGGCTCAATACAGGAAACTGAGAAATATGCCTCGAGTAATCAGTTAACGTCTAGGCCAGTGGTTCTCAAGCGTTTCAGTCTCTGCAGCGCTTTACACTCCGAAACAGAGTTTTGGGGAGCCCCGCTGGCAGATGTGCGGAGTCTCAGGGTTCCCCGCATGCTGCATGGAGTGGTGCAGCACTGAGCAGATGGCAGCCGCTTTGGGAGTGTTTGTGGAGCCCCTGAAGGGGTCTCAGGGAGCCCCAGGACTCCCAGCAGCACACCTTGAGAAACGCTGGTTTAGGTCATCACCTTTCTCAATCCGTCACCTAGGAGAAACTGCCCAATCCGATCCAAAACACCACGCTGGCGGAACACGGATTCCACCAGAGAAAGTGTCAGGATCCAGGTGGAAGTGCTCTCTCGGGGGCATCTGGTGGGGCCACTGTGAGATATAGGAAACTGGACTAGATGGGCCTTTGGCCTGATCCAGCAGGGCTCTTCTGATGTTCTTATGTAAGTGCCTAGATCTGGCATGCGTCGTGTGATACTGTGCTTCCGAATACCACCAGCGAGCTCCCTATGGCCGCCAGTGCAGTCACTGGAGGCTGTGGAATGGGGGCAGCAGGAGATGGGATTGGTGGCCTTTGCGTACGGCCGTACCCTATCCCCCTTCCCTCTCCTTTTCCTTTTCCAAAATCCTTTCCTTGGTTCTGCACCAGGGAAATAGTTGGTGTAGAACTGAGGGGACTCATAGGGAAAGTGGAGGCTTTCACCAGGGTAAGGGAATGAGCGTTCCCTTACTCTGAGGAGACCTCTGCAACTGCTCCCCCCCCCCGACCGCCATTGGATGCATCATGATGACTTCCTAACAGGCCTCCCTTAACATAATACAGACTCAGGGCCCAATCCCATGGGTTTCCCCGCCATAGCATGCAGCCGCTCCAAAACATGCTGTGCTGAATGCTATAGTGGGGGCAGGGGGATCAGAAGGCTTGGAGAGGTAAGGGAAAACATTTTCCCTTACTTCCCTGTAAGTCTCTTGGTCGCTAATGGACATCTCCTCAAACCTGTGACAGCTCTTTAGCTGACGTAAGTCCGAGGAGAGAACAGGGGGGTGTCAGGACAGGAGGCAAGGAAGGGGATAGCATCTGGTGCAAGTTGCCTGAACCGAGTGCCAACCCCTCCTGCCTCTGCCCTCTCCCGTTCCACATACTCTTCTTGCTTCTTGGAGTGGTGAAGAGTCTTCTACATTTAGGGCCCCAACATGATCAACTGAAGGGCCAATGTGTTCTGTGTGCATGCATGTGTGTGTGTGTGTGTGTGTGTGTGTGTGTGTGTGTGTGTCGCTGCTGGAGTGGTGAGTGGGAGGCAGTATCAGGGAGACCTGGCCTGGGTGAAAGAAGGAGTTCGGGGAGGGGGGGGGCTGCAGATCAGGCAACCAAAGGAGGACCTAGCCAAGGCCGGGAGAGGAGCTGGAGAGGAGCACGGTGGGCCCAATGACAGCCTGACATGTGAAGGTGACTCCCAGTGCCATCGAGGTTGACAGCAAGGCTGTATAAGGCTGTCCTGAAAAGGGCCTTGATTTTCTCCTCGTGGATTGCTCCAGTCTCTGAGGCAATGATTCCACCTCAAGGAGGCTTACTGGGCCCAGTTCCACCCACTTCTTCCTATCCTTCCTGCCCCCCCCCACCCATCCTTCTCCCATCTTCCAGCCCTTAGTCGCCTTCTTATCTGAGCACAGCTCCTCCTCTATACTGCAAGTCCACGCATTGCGACCCCTGAGCTCCGCCTGCCTATCTGGCCCTGTGCGTGGAACAGGTAGCACTTCCAAGAACGCTACCTTTGGGGTCCTGGATTTGAGCTTCCTACCTAGCAACCTAAATTTGGCCTCCAGGACCGCCCGGCTACATTTCCCCACGTCGTTGGTGCCAACATGCACCACAACCGCTACCTCCTCCCCAGCATTCTCTACCAGCCTGTCTAGACGACAGCCTGTCTTCGCACCAGGCAGGCAAGTCACCATGCAGTCCTCATATCTGTCACAGACCCCCCTCTCTATGTTCCTGACTATAGAGTCACATATGCTATGTGTTTTCTCGGAGGGCTTGAAGAACTGGACCTATGAGGTTCTGGAGAAGAATCTCTGAGCTTCTTCCCAACCTTGAAAAAACAT
This sequence comes from Plestiodon gilberti rubricaudatus, assembly GCA_026170595.1. Taxonomy (NCBI): domain Eukaryota; kingdom Metazoa; phylum Chordata; class Lepidosauria; order Squamata; family Scincidae; genus Plestiodon; species Plestiodon gilberti. Next base: position 251,384,993 of record JANXHW010000002.1, read on the forward strand.
GGATTGAGCCTCCAAAATGAGAAAGGATGCAAAGGAGGATGGTTGAAAGGAACACACTGCACATCGGCTACCTGTTTGGAAAGGGGAAGATGGAAGGAGAAGGACTTGAAGCCAAGTACAGCTCATCAATAACAAGTTCTGCCATTAAAAGCAAGGGAAAGCTTTGTTCTAGCTCTGTGCCCGCTTCTGTGCCTCTAAGATGGGAAGCCTTTGCCCTGGCATGATTTCTAGGAGCCAGCAGGGCTTCGTCAGGACCAAGTTGTGCCAGACTAATCTCAGAGTGACTCTGGTTGACTCTGGGAACAGCACTGACAGTGTGCAGCTGGATTTCAGCAAAGCATTTGACCAAATCCCCTTTGATCCCCTTTGTCGGTAAAAGAGTAAAGTGTGGGCTCGATCATCCATGCTATTACTGGGGCAGCAGCCTGATCCTGTCTATATAGTAGACCTGCGGAGCACCCACTCCGCTGGTCTAGGGTGTTGGAAACATGCCATAAAGCAAGTTTCCGGCACCCTGGGAGTAAGTGGCGCCGGTGCTGAGGCTGGCACAGCTCTCCTCCCCAGGCAAGACCTGGAGCTGCGTCCACTGGGGAAGGTCAGTTCCCCGCCAGGCAGTGGAGGGGCATGGGGAGGGCGGAATGGAGCATTCGGGGGGGGGGATTGGTCGGCCAGGCCAAGGCAGGAGGAACATAGCCTTTGAGACATATTTTTCGTAGCCTTTCCACACTGCAAGTCTTGCAATAAATATGAGGGCGGTCGCTGTATGTTAGGGACCATCTAAAACCATAACCTGCATGACAGAAGTGAACTCTCAAGGTAAGATGCAGAGACTCCTGGTATTGTCATAGGTGAAACCAACATGGAAACGATGATCTCAGGAATGCATCCCTTGTCCCGCTATGTGACACTAGGAGCAGACTGGCGGCAGTGCTGTATTCCCCACCCACCCTGCAGAATACCCATGATTCTCCAGTGTGTTCTACGCTTGAAAAGCAAGGCAGCTTATTCAGGATCCTATAACACTGGAAGGATAACTGACTGCCCAATACTAAGTGGGCGTTATGGCTGCGTGTGGTGAGAAAGCAAGGAAGCTCAGCCTCGTCCGCACTCCCCCTATTCACCCCTCTCGCCACCACCATCGCAAGGATCTCCAGTACACTAGTGCGGCAAAAGCCACATTTGTGTGTTGAGGGTCAGGCAGTGGCGGCGAGAAAGCAAGGACGTCCCCACCCGCCCGCCTTCCGCTCAACTTTCTCGCCACTTTCCCCTTGCCCGGGAGAGAAAATGTTGTCGCTGCCATGCCGCTACCACAGTTTGTTGCCCCCTGCTTGTCGCCCGGGGGCAGCCCACCCACCTTAGTACACCTCTGCAAGGGGGTGGATCCTGGTGGCACCAGCATTAACTGGGATCCTATCCCTGTTCCTTGCCATTTCCCTCTCCCTTACGCTTCGTTCCGATGACTGGCACAGATCCAAGGAGACCCATTGGGGCAATGGAGGCCTGCCCTTGATTAAGGGAAGAAAAGTTCCCTTGTCTTGAAAAGGTCACCAAGACGCACACACACACCCTCCCGGGATGCAGCAAGAGCTCTGTTGGAATGGCTGCATCGGGGGTGGGGTTTAGTTAGGATTGGGCTACAATTTATATGAATTAATTCAGAGCAGAATATTTTCTTAAGAATATGCAACGTTTGTTTGCCAGGTCAGGTCCAAGTCCACCTACCAATCCAATCCACCTAATGGCCACTGGAATCGGGTTGCTAGCTGCTCAGTCCATGTCTTTTCTCTGCTCTCCCCTCCATTCTGGCCACATAATCAATGAGTTCCCCAAGGATAATGTTCAAGGCCAAAGAGCATCAGATGCCCCCTGTATATGGACTGACAGACATGTCAACATACCTGATTCTAAAAAATGAGCTGAACGTCAAGCGTTTCTGGCAAAACCGCTCCCAGCGATGACAATATTGATAGTCTTACTGTTCCAGAAGAGGCACATGATGGGTTTTGCACCCCTTTCCAGTAAGAAGGCAGGGCTACAGCCTCTTGCCTCACACCTTGGCTCTTCCTAGTGCCTCAGAGAGGATAAATGATCAGCACTGAGCTGTCCGGAGTTATCCGGAGAAGAGCTTTCTGATCTGAAGGTGATTCTCTTCCTGTCTGCCTCGGTTGCGATCCCAGTTTCGCCTGTGAGGTCCAGCATGATGAACAAGATTCTTCTCCTCACTTTGCTGTTTGCTGCTCTGCTCTCCGTGAGCTCTCGTGGTGAGTCCTGCCTGGGAAACAGGACATCATTTGTCCAAAAGATGGTTGGGAGAAGAAGTTGGGAGAACCTGGGTGTGGAGTGGGGATAAGTGCAAGTCAGAGCCTCTGGACAGCACACCGGAGGGGATAATTGCATGAAAGATGCCAGGCTTTATGGGAAGTTTCCTCTCACCCCAGTCCTGACCAGCTGAAAAGAGATCAGGTCTGGAAAATGATGTGACTAGTTAGCTGTGTGATGGGGCTTCCTGCTCAGGCTCTTGACCAGATTGGAGCATTTTACCATAAGACACTCTTTTCAGTACAATCAATCACTCAACCAACCAACCAACCAACCAACCAACCAACCAATAACTTTCTCTATTATTGTGCATTATGTTCTTCTAAACAGTGTGTTGTTTGGCAAGTACCTTCTTTCCTAATCTTTTGGAATATCCAACCTTCTGGAAGGTTGGATAGGATTGGGCCCTTCATCTCTATGTCCTTCTGTTTACAGCCTTCCTTATACAGCTGAGCCCCTTCACTAACAGCCCAATCCAGTGCATGTCTACTCAGAAGAAGTCCTATTGAGTTTATTGGGGCTTACATAGGATTGCAGCCGAAGGCCTTTCACTCGCTGCACTGTACACCACAAAACTCCATTCCACTCCAGGACAACACACTAGCTGGGATCCAGGATTTCTTGTAGTAATAACCTTTCCTTTGTTCAAAGGTCCTCCTCTATACTGCAAGTCATGCGAAAAATATGAGGATGGTCATTGTACAACCACAGAAAAAAGCTGTCGGAGTTCACCTCGTGTAATTACATGCATGAGAACCACCTTCTCTGACGGTAAGATGCAGGGCCTCCTGGTATTTTCATAGGTTGTGTGGAAACAACTTCTTGGAAACAATGTTCTCTGGAATGCATACGTATTCTCCCAATTTGAAATATTACATTAGGAGCAGACTGACTGCAGTGTCCTATTCCCTCCCCCCAGAATTCCCATGATTCACCAGTGTACTTTACATTTAAAAAGCAAGCCAGCTTATTCAGATAACACTAATTCATATTAAGTGATGCTGAGCAGCACTTTTGCTTAAGAATCTGCAAAGTGCCTTGCTGGATCAGGAGTTAATCCAGCATTTTTTGCATCCTGGGAACTGGGAGATACTGGGTGTGCCACCCCAGAAGGACCATTGTCCACTGGTGGACCATCATCTATCCTTGCAAAAAAATCTTAGGATCCAGCAAATACTACCTGGAGTGCCGAAAGTAAGCAAGTTAACCATCGGTGGGCGTGACCATGCTCTGCCTTTTTCCAGCTCCTGCTTGAGACGTTACTCCCTGTATAGGAGCTGCTGCTCTCCCAGTGCAATCCTTGACTGTTCTTCCCTTTCAAAAGGAAGAACGGTATCCTGATGATACACTCATGTCTTCTTCTCTTCCTTTCCAGGAACGGGGGAAACTCGCTGTGTTTTGAAAGGGAGGTGTGAAGCTATGAGAGGACAAAACAAAAACCCTAACAAACATATTCTGTGTTGCGAAACAGATTTCTGCAATGAGATGCAACCCTGGACCTCTCCAACCTCCACCCCATCCGACTCAAGCCCCACAGAAGGCCCTTGGATCCTGCCATCTAGTCCCCCTGACATCATAACTCACTAGATAATATATTGTTTGGCTTATTATATAGTCTGTCATCTTGGGCTGGTGAAGAAGCGGGGGGTGAAATCTTCAATAAAGCAGCCTCCAGAAACTCTGTGTCCAGTTTCTATTGCATGCTTCTAGCAAGTTTTTGCCAAACACATTTGTGGGGAATGTCTCTTGGATGGTGTCAAGGAGTTGGGAGAGGAGGGCAAGAGACCAAACTGCTGCTGATCACGTCCATCATGCAAATAACCAAAGGCAAGAAACCACCGGTGAGCCCTGAACCCGGGAGGGCGGCGGAGTCTGCAGACGATGGAGATTGAGCTTCTCATAACTTGTTCTTCTGCGTGGCATCTCGAGTCGGAAACAAACTCCAGGCTGCTTCCCAGAATCCTGAGCACTGGAACATTTGGGGAATCTGCAAATCAGTCACTTAAATGAAATTGCATGAATGAATTGGTTAAAAGAGGGAGATTAGTTGGCTATCGTTAATCGGTTTCCTGCCCCCCTAGTTGTAAACATCCTTTGTGCTGGGATGAGGGGAAATGACAAAACAGCAAGTCCTCACTTAAAGTTGTCAACTTTAAGTTGAAAGTTGAAAGCTGCAACTTTAAGTGAAATGACTTATAATGAAACCAATTTTACACATAGGCTAACTGATAAACGTAAGCGTTCCTATGCTATTTTCCCAATGACTTTCAACAAAACGACTTTAAGTGAGGACTTACTATAATGGACAATCGCTTCCCCTTTGGAGTAGCCGATGGCACGGCATGTCTCTCTTTCCTACACTTCTCTGCTTCCACAGAGCAGCAAACGCAGCTCATGTCCTCTCCTGATTCCCCCTCTGTCTGTTCCAGGGTTTTCTACCACCTCTCTGCCTACCCCACCTCAACCTGGTGCCACACTGCCTCTTCTGAGTGCTGCTTCAGGCTTTCCTCTGCCAGCGTCCAGACCTGCCCGACTCCTCCTGACACGCTGGGCAAAGAGTTCCGTCTCTGCCTACTCACTGGCTGCTGGGTCCCTATGAATTCACATGTCAGCCTTGGCACACTGCTGGGAGGGACTGATCCTGGAAAGGAGGCTGCCGCTCCCAAGATCCTCTTCTCCCAACCAGTGAGGAGGAGCTGAATCCCCCTCCTCTTCCTCATTCTGCAAGGAAAGTGGGCAAGAAAACGATGGGTAACAGCTGGGTGGGTGGTGGGAAAGGGGAAGCAGCAGCTCATGCTAAGGGGCGCTGACTCCCGTTGCCAGTTCCCTCCCTCAGCCCACCATCTACACTGGATGCTTATTTATTTGTTTGTTTGTTTGTTTGTTTGTTTGTTTGTTTGTTTTAGAGCGAAAGCTTTCATGGCCAGCTATTATGCAACAGGACAAAGGTTTTATGGGTAAAGAAGCCATGTAATTAAAAATATAAAGCACGGAGAACTCCAGGCACACACGTATAAAATCTTCAAAGGAGCCACCCGTAGACAGCAAATGCTAAGAAAATTAAAACAGTGAAAAAGGAGAGTTCGATATTTACAAGAACCAACGTTTCAACTTCTAACCTGAAGTCATTTTCAAGGTAAAAACAGCAAGGCTGCAAGGATGGTATGAAGACCGATTCAAAACATTGCATTAAATAGATTAGTTCTGCTTCAAAAAAGCCAGCAAATTAAGTCATAATCGTCTGGCTATGGCTATGATGATGATGATGATGATGATGATGATGATGATGATGATAATAATAATAATAATAATAATAATAATAATAATAATAATAATAAAAAGGTAAAGGTATCCCCTGACAATTATGTCCAGTCGTGTCCGACTCTAGGGTGTGATGCTCATCCCCATTTCAAAGCCGAAGAGCCAGCGTTGTCCGAAGACGCCTCCGTGGTCATGTGGCCGGCATGACTCTCCTTGCCGCAGCACGTAGCATGCAGCTGGAACACGGAGCACTGTTTACCTTCCCGCAAGCGTTACCTATTTATCTACTCGCATTGACATGCTTTGGAACTGCTAGATTGGCAGGAGCTGGCCAAGCAACGAGCACTCACTCCGTCGCGGGAATTGAACTGCCGACCTTTTGATCGACAACTTATGGTTCAGCGGTTTAACCCGCTGCGCTACCCGCTGGCAATAATAATAATACCAGTATTTATATACCAACTTTCTCTGGTCATCGGATTTCTCCTCTGACTTTAATTCAAGACATAGGCAGGCTATCTAAACTGAAGTGGTTTTTACATATTACAAATGTTCTAATCTTTCATAGACCACTCATTCCAGCATATATGGATGCCAGCCTGACATGACGAGCTGCTTCAGCCAGAACTCATATGCAATACAGGGACATCAGGCAGAGGTGTCACTAGAGTTTGCATCACCCAGTGCAAGAGCTCAGCACGTCACCCCCATGATGGACCCCAGAGGTGAATAGGGAGAAACAAGGTTTGGCTGAGCTGAGTTCTACAAAAGATGCCCATCAGGCAGGACTATGTATTTCTACAGATTACTCCTGGTCAGTGGTGTCACTAGGGTTGGTGTCACCCAGTCTGGTAACTCATGGTGACACCCCCATTAACTATTTATTTTTATATAGCAGTACAGGTCAAAAGTGATTTTTGGTTTTCATGGCCCGCAAGAATTCTTGAATTTACTGGAAAAAACTGGTGTGAAGCCATAGCAAAACAGTTTAAAAATGGTACCAATAAAAACGAGGAAACTAGGTGCAACTTGAGCAATGTAGCTTAAAATATAGAATATTAAACACACACACACACACACACACACACACACACACACACACACACCTAAAATAACAACGTTAAAACCATCAAATAAACACTGCAACATTTCGCTCGTCTGTCACGAGTATTCTCAAGCATAGCCCTCATGTAATGGGGAGATGTTAGTTAGCATAAGCTATCAGCCCACTAGATAAGGGCAGAGAAGCCTCGTATTCAGGCTGCTATGATGAATCAGTTGTGTGGGAGATGTTTTCAATTATCTCCCACACAGCTGATTCATCATAGTAACCTGAATATGCCAGATAGCTCAGGAATTTGAATATTAGGACATTCTCAGATTCTTGCAGTGGTCATTTTTGAAGAACAGCAGCTTGTCCTGAAAACCCCCTGTTTCTCCACACCCATGAAGGCCACAATAAAGAAAGCCCACAACGGTCAGTTCTGTCATCAGAGGACTTTCTCCTGCTGCTCATTTCCACTTTGAAGTTTGGTACACTTCATTTAAAGATCTAGCACATTTCATCCCAAATGTCTGCGGTGGGTTGCCATAGCTTAAATATATAAAAAATGGGAAATGGGTTTAAAAGATACTCCAGACAAACAGAAATGGTATGTTACAGCCCATTCCAACCCAACTCCTCTCCAAGTCAGGCATAAGTGTGGCCTAAGTGCAGCCTAAGTTAGGCAGAAGTTATGCCTGAGGTAGGTCAGAGTTATGCCTGAGTTAGGCAGGCTGCAGTTTCTGTGGCCCAGCACCACCCCAGGATCCAGGCAACACTTACCTCCCAGGCAGGCAGGCTTTTCTCCAGGCTCCGTGTCTGGCTCAGGCATGTGCAGGCCTCTGTCTGCATGTGTCAGCGTCCATCCATGGCAGCTGCCACAGGGTCTGTCGCAGCCCGGTCGCAAAGGGGCTGACCGCAGGCAGGGGGGTTGCGCCAGTCATGTGGTGGGCGCAGGGCAGGTGACAGGTGAGCGAGGTGCCTGAGCCCAGCCGCCACAGGGCACCCTGTGCATCAGCCACCTGCTGCAGGGGAGAGTGGTCGTCCCCTCCCTCCTGCAGAAGGCGATGCCACCCCCAAGCCACGTTGAGGCTGCACTGGGGGGTGAGCGGGGGAGGGAAGGGAAGGGGAGGGGGGTGGGAACGTCACACACAAGGGGGGTCTCATGAGGACTGGAACTGCCTCTGACATGACTCGCCCGTGCGCTGCCTGAAGCCCTGGGCCTCCAAGGCCGGGGCAATGCCCACAAAGAAGGCATCCCGGCGTGCCTGCTGCTCTGTGCCCTGGCCAAGACCAAGAGATGCCTTGGGCTTGTCTGCTGCGAGCGTGAAGGGCTCACACAGCTCATCACACCCCCAGATGGGGCGACGACGGCGCCTCACGGCAGGCGCTCTAGCAGGGTGGGGGGTGGCCAGCAGCCATCATCAGGGAGTGGGAGGAGAGGCAGACACACAGGCAGGCAGACAGGGGGTGCTGGGGAGGGGCATGGGTGGGTCAGAGACAGACAGACAGACAACAAGGCTGGTGGGAGACAGATTCCGAGAGAGGGGTCTGCAGAGACCGATAGGGACACAGGGGGCGCTCCGCAGCTGAAGGTGATGCATAAACAGGCGCCTCTTATGCAGACAGACTTTGGGCGGAAGTGGCTGCATTACGGGCGGACCTTCGACGGAGGCGCCTGCATTACGGGCGGACCTTCGACGGAAGCGCCTTCATTACGGGCAGACCTTCGACAGAGGCGCCTGCATTACGGGCGGACCTTCGACAGAAGCGCCTTCATTACGGGCAGACCTTCGACGGAGGCGCCTGCATTACAGGCGGACGCCCTGGCTGTCACTGTTTGCCTGCCTGAGAGGCCCCCCTGACTCCCCCCTCCCCTCTGTGCCATGGGGGTCGCGTAGCACCCCTGCTGGGTTCTCCCAGGGAAGGCCGTGGCAGTCCCTGGATGGGACTCATGTAGGGGCTTCAGTGCTGGGGGCTGTCTGTGTGTGTGTGTGGGGCAATGCTTGTGTAAACACTGGGCACATATGTTTCATTGGGGCTCTGCCCAAGGGGCATCTTTATTATTCTGGAACATTAGCAGACATGGCCAGGCGAGGCTGTCAGGGGTAGTCACAGCAGCCAATCTGAAAGCAGCAGCACACCTGCCCCATGGACCTGGACATGCAGGCTCTTCCCCTGTGGAACCACAGCCTGCTCCATAGAAAGGGGAGGGGCAGCAAGAACGACAGCCAGGGAGGTGGAGCAGCAGCAGCGCCAGCAGCTGAGGAGGGTTGCAGGGCTGGCTCCCTGACCTCTGGCAGCATGGAGGCAGACAACAGTGGGGCAACCAGACTGCAGGCCCAGGGGTGCTCCCAGGAAGGTAGGTGATAGTGGACGTTCCTGGGGAGACAAAAAACAAGGGGGAGTTACATGTCAGCTAGTATGTGGAAGCAGTCACCATTGACGACAAGCCAGTGTGTCGTTGCAAAAGCCTGCAGGGAGAGAAATAAAACACAGCTGATAGGTGTGACACACATAGCATGGTCTGAGCTGCTTACCTGGGTGTAAGGAGAGCATGATCCTGTAAGGGAAAGGGTCAAAGAGAGAGACAACAACACAACTTGGGGGTCACAACCATGGGAAACCTAGCAATACTGACCTGTCAGTAGACCCTGTGGAGAAAAGAGGGGGGGAACAGCTGGTGTCTACATAAGGCTAACAGTTCCACACTTGTGGCATTGTCTGCTCACATGACTACAGGCAGCAATCAGACACAACAGTGGTAAAGAGGCATGTATCCTATATATCATAGCAGGCAGCTATGAGACAACACATTGGTAGAGAGGCATGTCATGGCAGGCTATGCAGGCAGCTATGAGACAAGATATTGGTAGAGAGGCATATCATGGCAGGCTATGCAGACAGCTATGAGACAACACATTGGTAGAGAGGCATGTCATGGCAGGCTATGCAGGCAGCTATGAGACAAGATATTGGTAGAGAGGCATATCATGGCAGGCTATGCAGACAGCTATGAGACAACACATTGGTAGAGAGGCATATCATGGCAGGCTATGCAGGCAGCTATGAGACAAGATATTGGTAGAGAGGCATATCATGGCAGGCTATGCAGACAGCTATGAGACAACACATTGGTAAAGAGGCATGTATCCTTCCTATATTTCTAAATGCAAAGAGGCAGCAGTCAGACCACATGTCAGCACAAACCCTGCTCTTACCTACTGGTGTTGTTGCCTGTGGGGGGGGGAAGAGGGGCTGGGAGAAAGACATGGGTTAGCAAACACTTGCATGGAGGCAGCTGCCCAGGCACAGCTGTAAACAGGTTGGCCACAGCCAGAACAGCCCTCTCTGCCCTAGAGGGAGGCAGAGAGGAGAAGAGAGAAGTGGGGTGTTTGTGAATTTTGCCCTCCACCGACAAAGTCCCACTTTGTGGCTGTGAGGGACAGAACCCCACGCCATGTGCTCAGAGAGAGAGAGAGAGTGACTGGAGGTCTGGGGCTGGGCTTTTGTGGGAATGAGGCTGGGTGGGGCTGGGTGCTGATAGGCTCCCTATCTTAGGCATAACTCTGTCGGTTTCCAGACCTAGCAGGCCCAACTCCGTCCTAACTCTGACCTAACTCAGGAGTAGGGTGTTAGAAATTTTCAGGAGAGGGCTGGCTTAGGTAAGGTAAAATGGCTCCTATGGGTCTCCTCGAATTTGGGTCCACCTTTTTGGTCGACCTAAATTTTGTGTCAGCATTTGTGTTGGAGGGGGTGTGTCTGTGCTTGCCAGGGTCTGGAATCCAACGTTAATTGGTTGCCGCCCCCGTTACACCCACGGTCCACCCATGTTCCGCCCACTTTTAGGTCAACTTTAGGTCTGACTTGTGCTGCTTAGCCCTTGGGTTGGAATGGGCTGTTTTTAGTCCATTGGTCGTAACTTCGCCCTAACTTTGACCTAACTTCGCCCTAAATGGTTGCATTCCAGACCTAACTTCGACCTAAATGACTTAGGCTGACTTTAGGTCTGACTTGGGCTGCTTAGCACTTGGGTTGGAATGGGCTGTCAGAGTGCTAGCTTGTGTGTACACTCAACAGGACTTACTCCTAGGTATCCCCTTGACAAAGATAATGGCCTAGCCCCTAGGCAGACTTCTCAGGTCGCTCTACTGCATCTGATGCTTACAAAATATGTACGAATAAGAGATGTCAGAGTTTAGACAGTCATTTTCCAAGCAAGTTGAACAAGGAATTAAAAACCAGTGTTGGTAGGCTATCTGAGGAAAGCCAGAGGCTGACCAAGGTGAGTGATTCCTAGTGGTTAGTGCACCCCTCCCTGCTTTCAACATTCTGGGTCACTGGCCAACAGGCTGAACTGGGGATAATCAGATCCATTCCATATAGTGTGGGGTGGGGGTGAACCACACAGCCCTCTGCAAGAAACCTCTCAGGAGAACGTAGAACACTGACAGCCCGGTCCAGCCCAAGGCAACTGCGGTACAATTCAGGCACAATTGCAGCCCAAGTGCTTTAGGCCCGAGTTGTGCCTGAATTGTGCCTGAGTTGGGCTGCAATTGTGACTGAATTGGGTTCAGGCACAATTCAGGCACAACTGCACAATTCAGGCACAATTGCAGCCTAAAAGTGGGCGTGTCGGGGGCGTGTCGGGGGTGTGACGGGGGCGGTTACGAAATTTGGTCCGGTTCCAGACACTGGAGAGCCCCTGACACGCCCCCTCGAGCCCAACTCAGGCCCAAAATTTGGGCCAGCAAAAAGGGTGGACCCAAATGTGAGGAGACCCATAGGAGCCATTTTACCTTACCCACACCAGCCCTCTCCTGAAAAGTTCTAACACCCTGGGCCCGAGTTGGGCCTGAGTTAGGACCGAACAGTTGTGGCCTAACTCTGGACACGGACCCAAATAGTTACCCTATCAGCACCCAGCCCCACCCAGCCTCTTTCCCACAAAAGCCCAGCCCCAGCCCTCCACTCTCTCTCTTTCTCTCTCTGAGCATGTGGCGTGGGGTTCTGTCCCCCAGCAGCCACAAAGTGGGACTTTGAAAACTTTTCTAACACCCCTCTTCTCTCTTCTCTTCACCTCTCTCCTCTCTGCCCCCTCTAGGGCAGAGAGGGCTGTTCTGCCTGTGGCCAAACTGTTTACTCCTGTGCCTGGGCAGCTCTCTCCATGCAAGTGTTTGCTAACACATGTCTTTCTCCCAGCCCCTCTCCCCCCCCCCACAGGCAACAACACCAGCAGGTAAGTGCAGGTAAGAGCAGGGTTTGTGCTGACATGTGGTCTGACTTCTGCCTCTTAGCATAGAGAAATATAGGTAGGATACATGCCTCTATACCAATGTCATGTCTCATAGCTGCCTGCATAGCCTGCCATGATATGCCTCTTTACCAATGCCTTGTCTCATGTCTGCCTGCAATGCCTGCCATGATATGCCTCTTTACCAATGTCTGCCTGCAATGCCTGCCATGATATGCCTCTTTACCAATGTCTGCCTGCAATGCCTGCCATGATATGCCTCTTTACCAATGTCTTGTGTCATAGCTGCCTGCATAGCCAGCCATGATATGCCTCTTTACCAATGTCATGTCTCATAGCTGCCTGCAATGCCTGTCATGAAATGTCTCTGTACCAATGTCTTGTCTCATAGCTGCCTGTATTAATGTGAGCACACAATGCCATGGGTGTGGAACTGTAACCCATATGTAGACACCAGCTGTTCCCCCCCCCTTTTCTCCACAGGGTCTACTGACAGGTCAGTATTGCTAGGATTGCCATGCTTGTGACCCCCAAGTTGTGTTGTTGTCTCTCTCTTTGACCCCTTTCCCTTACAGGATCATGCTCACCTTACACCCAGGGAAGCAGCGCAGACCAGGCTCTGTGTCTCACACCACTCAGCTGTGTGTGATTACTCTCCCTGCAGGCCTTTGCAACCGGCACACTGGCATTCCTTCAATGGTGATTGCCACCACACAGCAGCTGCCATGGAACACCCCCAAGTTGTTCGTCCCCCCAGGAATGCCCACTACCACCAACCATCCGGGGAGCACCCCTGGGCCCGCAGTCTGGTTGCCCCATGGTCGTCTGCCTCGATGCTGCCAGAGGTCTGGGAGCCTGCCCTGCAACCCTCCTCAGCTGCTGCTGCTACATTCTGAGTGGCTGCTGTGCCTACCCCTGGCAGCCTCGCCTGGCCATCCCTGCCAATGTTCCAGAACAATAAAGATGCCCCTTGGGCAAAGGCCCCTTGAACACCATGACCCCAATGTTACACAAGCACTGCCCCACACACACAGAGACAGCGCCCAGCACACAAGGCCCTGCATGAATCCCAGCCCGGGCCTGCCAAAGCCAGCCCAGGGAGAACACAGCAGGGGGGCTGCCAGACCCTCAGGGCTCAGAGGGGAGGGGGGAGTTGGGGGGCTTCTCAGGCAGGCAAACAGTGACAGGCGACATGGCGCACGTCCGCCACATCCGTGAAGAGCCCTTTCAGCAACCGGGGCTCTCACCCACCCTCGGTCCACCCGTCAACGGCGTCCGTGTCCGCCCGTCAACGGTGTCCGTTTCCGCCCTCAGTCCGCCCGTCAACGGCGTCCGTTTCCGCCCTCAGTCCGCCCGTCAACAGCGTCCATTTCCGCCCTCGGTCCGTCTGCATGAGAGGCGCCCGTTCCTGCATTGCCTCCATCTGCGAAGTGACCCCTGTGTCCCTATTGGTCTCTGCAGACCCCTCTCCCTGTATCCCTCTCCCACCAGCCTTGTTGTCTGTCTGTTTCTGACCCACCCGTGCCCCTCCCCAGCACCCCCTGTCCGCCTTCCTGTGTGCCTGCCTCCCCTCCCACTCCCTGATGATGGACGCTGGCACCCCCCCCCCACCCTGCCAGAGCGCCTGCCGCAAGGCGTCTACGTTGCCCCATCTGGGGAGTGATGAGCTGCGTGAGCCCTTCCCGCTCACAGCAGACAAGCCCAAGGCATCTCTCGGTCTTGGCCGGGGCACGGAGCAGAAGGCATACCGGGATGCCTTCTTTGTGGGCATAGCCACGGCCCTGGTGGCCCAGGGCTTCAGGCAGCGCACGGGCATGTCATGGCGGAGGCGGTTCCAGACCTCATGAGACCCCCCCTTGTGCGTGCCGTTCCCACCCCCTCCTTCCCTTCTCTCCCCCGCTCACCCCCCCATGACTCCCACGTGCAGCCTCACCGTGGCTTGGGGGTGGCATCGCAGTCTGCAGGAGGGAGGGCAGTGGCACTCCCCCCTGCGGCAGGTGGCTAATGCCCAGGGTGCCCTGGGGCAGCTGGCACTGGCACAACCTCTGCCCTTCCGCTGACTGTCGCACACCCAGTGCCTGCAGGCCCACCTGTGGCTGCCCATCTGCTGCGACCGCTGCAGCAGCTGTGGTAGGTGCATGCAGACGGGCTGAGGAGGGGGCTCTTCGCTTCCACAAGACTGACAGCTCCCCACAGGGGCCTGCCTGCCTCTGCGGTAAGTTTTGCCTCGATCCTGGCCCACTGCTCTTGCCTCCTGCCTAACTCAGGCACAGTTGCAGCCTAACTGGGTCCTATTTTGGGCCCCAATTGTGCCACAATTGGGCCTCAACTGTGCCTGAGTTGGGCTGGACTGAGCCCTGAGGTTCCTTTTTTTAAGCACCAGGTACAGTAGTGCATACAAATGATCTGGAGATGGGACAACCACTACACAGTCAGTGAACAGGGCTAGGCAACCAAGTATTCAAAGTATAAATAGTTTATTAAAACCCAAAAGAAAGGGGAGGTGAAAGAAAAACTGGAAGTGGACGGAAATTCTACAGCAATGAACGTTTGGAGAACCACTTCTGAAATATGAAATTAGATGCAGTTATGGACCATGCCCAGCAGAGGGGGCCAGGGAGCAAGTTAAGAGAATTGGCACTCCAAGACCTCATGGAAAGGAAACAGGCTTGGAGGCTGCAGGCAAGAAAATAAAATAATTGTTCCCTGAATGTGGACAGCTAAGATACAGCCTCAAATTCTAGCTATATTGACATTGTTCCAAGAATTCTGATTTCTGAACAATTTGGGTTCTTGCAGTAAACCAGATCTTGAGAAGAATAAGGAGTGTCGTCTGAGGAATCCCATTTTGATCCTCCTTTCCAGCCCTACTACCCCCTCCTTAATCCCATTCAATGGGATCCCATTCAATGATCTGCATCGGTCAAGTGTGGGAGGCGGCAGCCAGCAGAATTGTCAGACTGTAAAAAGGATACCATCTGGAATGTAGCCGTTCATGAAAGATTGGACATTTATATATATTGTAAAAAAAACCCAAGGGGGGTTAGGACAGCCTGCCCATGTACACCGCCTTGGATTAAAGTCGGAGGAGAAATCCAATGACCAAGAAAGGCGGTATATAAATACTGTATATTCGATCAGAAGCTTTCATGGCCCGGTATTATCTTGTGAGAAATAGGATATACAGGTAAGTATGCCATGTAGTTGTTTTGTTTAAGAAGCCAAGAATAATTAAAAACAATTTCCACAATACTGACAGTATTGTCAGTATTGTGGAAATTGTTTTTAATTCTTCTTGGCTTCTTAAAGAAAAAACTACATGGCATCCTTACCTGTATATCCTATTTCTCACAAGAATACTGTATATTATTATATATTCCATTTTCTTCTGGGGACTGGGATATGACTGGGAGCCTTTTGTTTCCCCAGTTGGTTGAGTGACCTTGTATCAGGATGCAGCCTAGGAGCCAAACAGGCTGGGGAATCTCTGGATGTACCATATGAAGCTGCAGGTGGGGGGGCCATTATGTTGTCTTATTTTATTCCCTCATGTAAAGAAACACCCTACGTAGAAATGAGTCCAGCAAGATGCAGGCGGGTCTAGAATGCTTTGCCTTGCTGCTGTAGTTTTTCCTTTAATGGTGAGGGAGTTTTAATGTGGGGGAGGGTTCAAAAATGGCCTCACCTTATTTTACTGCATATGAAAAACGTAGTGTGATTTTGAACGGGTAGGAGCTTGTAAATTATGCATAGGGATGGATTGAGGAAAGTTCTTTTCCCTCTCGCACTACACCAGAACTGGGGGGTATCCACCAATGTTGATGGGCAAGAGCATTGGAACAGGCAAAAGAAAATATTTATTTACTCAGCGTGTCATTAATCTGTGGAACTCCTTGCCACAGGATGTGGTGATGGCACCAGATGCCATCCGTTTGGGGTGTATTGTAAGTGTGTAATAGAAAGCTTTTTTGTGCAAGGCACACTTTGACCCTTGCACATCTTGGCCCTGCATTCCAGTTTTGGAAGCTTGCCAGTTACTACAAAATATGTAGTATATTGATTAGTCTGTCAAAAGAAGATAATTACTCAGCTAACATTCTTGCATTGGTTGTCAGGCCCCCCCCCCCCTCATTATAAACAACCCTTCTCAGGGAGACAGGAACACATTTAAATCACTGAGAAGTGGCAGCAGCCCACTTTACGAGGCTGCCGTGGGTTGCCCTGTCCATCCCCGAACACGCTGGGCAGGGGCGGGAAGTTGGCGGCAGCTGATTGGCTGCCCTTTTCTCCGGGCGGGACTGGGGGGGAGGAGCAAACTAACACGCTTGATCCCCTCAGTCTCACCGGAGTTCCAAGCAGAGCAGCAACCTCATGGCGTTACTCTTGGCGAGGCTTGGGCCTAGCGCGATGGAGCCTTTTCGCGCGCTGCAGCCTGAGGCAATGGGTGGCTGTGAGAGCTACGCGGCACTCGCAGCGGTGGTGGCGGTGGTCTACACCCCTCCTTTAATTACCAGGAGCTGTTGTGGGCGAGGAATTTTTCCCCCACACCATCGTCCAGCGTGAGGGGTGCGGAGTTTCATCTCCCCCCTTGTCAATGAGGAGCGGCTTGTGGGGTGCGGGGCATATCCCCCCCACCAACACAGCATTAGTGGGGCACGGACCTTATCCCCACCACCACCTGGCATCTGTGGGGCGTGGGTGTTTACCCCCCCCACCACCACCACCAATGTGTATCCTCTGGTTAAAAATAGAACACCACACACACACTTTTGTTCTGGGCTTTATGATAATGCCAAAAAAGGGTCAAAATTCTGGGGGGGAAAGTCCCCAAACGTCCACCCCCTCCTGCGCCCGTTTCTTCCTTGTTTGAGGATGAGGAAAAGTGGGATTAGAGAGCCATGTTAGCAAAATTAGATGCTTTGGAGAAGAAGAAGGCTCTGAGGGAAGCAGGACAGGGAGACGGAGGTGAAGCGTCTGGAGCACCAAGATGCTCCGCCAGAAACAAGAAAGGGGTCAGTAAACATGAGATTTTTCTTTCCAGGTTAAAAGCCCTGGAACAGTCCTCCATGCAAGGCCAGTTATACCTGCAACCCCATCTGTGGTGCCTGCCCCTTCCCCGTCAGCGGCTGCTGAGTCCCCAGGTGAGGCTTCAATGCCATATCAGAAGTGGGTTATTGAGGTGTGGGAGGAAAAGGGGGGCGGCTGCCCCAGGGCAGGGCTGGTCTTACCCTCAGGGTTGGGTCCCACCATATTGAGGCTGGCAGGGCATGGGATATGTGGCCCCATGGCAGTTGGCAGCTGGGGGTTGATCAGGGCACAGGTCAGCCCTAGTTGAACCAGGAGGCAGTGCCACTGGAGAGCAGCGCTCATCCTCTGCTTCCCCCATGGGGAATGCAGCCTGCTGCCAGTGGTAATTTAGGCGGCAATCCTGGCTGGTGGGCCCCCCTTTCTGGGGATATGCTCCACAGCCGCAGGATGATGAAGAACAGTTGCCCACCTCCTATAGGAATGTGGCTCTCCCACTTGACCTTGTGCTGTCTGTTAAAGAAAAGATTTGGCGCAAGGAATATGTAGATATATTTGGACTCCTCCATGCCTAACCGGAACCAATCCCTAGGATTGGGGACCCGGCTAGGGACCCCGAGACTGTAAAGAAAAGGAGGACTGATTTTAAAAAATTGGCCTAACTGTCTAAGCGGTTTCTTGATCTACATGGCAGTGATGCACCAGATCATTTCAGTACCATATCCTACAGACAAAGTTGGCATAAACCGAGCCTGAGATAAGACGGACTGCAACTCGTAAAGCCCTGCTATACCCTTCATTGGCAACAATATACAGTACAGGAGGTGTCCTCCGCTTAGGGATACGTTCCGAAAAATCCATCATGAAGTGAAACCGTGAAGGAGGGAGGGTGGGTGGCTGGACAAAGCGACGTGTGTGTGTGTGTGTGTGTGTGTGTGTGTGTGTGTGTGTGTGTGTGTGTGAGTGAGTGGGAGGGTGGGTGGGCAAAGTGGCTGCTGGGACGGGGATTGAGGAATTGCGTCTCGTGTCTCCTTTACGAAGCCTGCTCTCCCCCCCCCCCCCGCGGCGTCCCTACCAACTGCTCTCCGTCAAAAAGGCCAAACAGAGCAGTTTGGCCAACTGCTCTCCAAGTGTGGCGTTTGGGAGTAAGCGGAGGATTCGTAGGAGGGAGGAATCGACCCTTTCACCTTCTGCGTGAGCGCAGCGATCTGGCAATCGAAGCAGCAGGGGCAGAGCTGCAGTCCATGTGGAGGTTCTTGTGATTTTTTTTTTCTGAATGAGCCAGAAAAATCGCCATTATATCTTGAATAAATAACATTTCCTTTCAGGACAGGGAAATGACTTGAGTTCAAAGACCTTTAAAGAGAAATATGCAGTGTTATTACACATGAATAGGCCTGCCTATGATTTTCTCGGTCAGAAGTGGTGCCACAGAAACGCTGCATCTCCCTAGTATCTGGTTTATGCTATCAGGATTAAAATATTGTTTCAGTGTTCTTCCCCCAAAGTTATTAGCCGGAGATCTTCTGTCTAGTTGAACAAGGAATTCCAGGGTGCATCACAGCGTAATCCTGTGTAACTTTGCACCGGTGTAACTTACACCGGTGCATCTGCTGTTACACTGGTGCATCTACGGTTACACCAGTGCAAAGTTACACAGGATTGCACTGTCAGTCACCATCCATTGCTACCTTGTGTCATGATCAACTAAAGATCCTCAACCCAACACTGATTTGGGGGGCAGCTTAGTTGCTCCAGAAATGGGGCTTGCTTCTGAGTAGACATGCCTAGGATTGTGCTCTAAGGTTTAACAAGCTACACCTTCCCACATTCCTTCTCCTAAAGGTCTAGCACTCTGTCCCGGTTGGAAATCTGGTAAGCCTAACTAAAGGTATGTTCGAAGCGAATCTGGCTGGCCATGTAATCTCTCCGGCTCTAAACTCCAGGGCCTGGGGATGAACAACTAGGGAGTGCTGTTGACTTAGTATTCTGCTCATCATAACATAAGCTTCCTAGAAGCACCTGGCTGTCCACTGTTGGAAACAGGATGCTGTGCTAGATGGGCTATAAAACACAGGAGCAGGCCAGTAAAAGAACGTTGACAACCCTAGTTATTGCAGTGTGTGTCCCTTTTCCTAAATGCATCTTATATTTTGCCAAGAACCACTTTGAAACTGAGGAAGCCTTAACACTTTGTTTCCTTTGTAGGGGTCCGGTATGATGTCATACAGAGCATCCATTGTACATTAATTGTGAGCGTGATGCTTAATCTCATTCTGATTAGTGTTGTCATTGTATTGTCAGGTAAGCAAAGAACTGCATAGATCCCATTATGCTGTGTCCATTTAACTAGGGACCTGTCTGCTCTTACAAATATCCTTATTCTCCACCCCAAATATTATTGTTTTATTAACAGTATTTATATACCGCTTTTCAACAAAAAAAAGTTCACAAAGCGGTTAACAGACAAAACCAAATGATTAAATGGCTCCCTGTCCCAAAAGGGCTCTCAATTTTTTAAAAAATCACCAAATGTTTCTGGTGCTTAGTGATGAAGATTTGGTACTGAGCACCACTTGGGGATCTGAGCCCACCATCACGGCAGCTCTTGTGTACTGTTACGAGAGGCCAATGTGTACATATGAATGGTCTAAGCTTGATTGGTTAAACTTTAGGATAAAATAGCCTGCAAAAACGAACATAATTCTAAGAAAATACCAGTCCTAAACCTGTCTATTCAGAATTAATTTCCATTGATTTCAGTGGGACTGGTTTTAAACAAGCAGCATGCTTCAGAGAGCTGCCTGTATTCCATAGAAATCCTGGTCAAAATTGTCCATACCACAACATTTCCAAGAAGATTAGTTCAAGATCACAGTTCCCCTTGTGACTGAGCCTCTCTCTTTCTGTTGCATCGAACCTGTTAGTATCAGTTTCTAAACAATTTAAAATAGCATGCACCAGCACAAACACCTGCATTCCCAAAAATATAAAATTTGCAGACTGGATCCTTGTAAATCCCCTCTGCTCGAGATAAAACCCTCTTGCAAAGAATATGTGGGAAATGGGGTTCTATTGCAGCACACCAATATCCAAAGACTTGATAGCTTCTGTAATGATAGCTCTTTAAATCATGTTTTAGTCCTTTCAAGCATTCTATAGTTCCTTTGGGGGGTTCCCTGAGCCTTTTTGAGTGTCTTTTTTGACTAGGCAGAGCACAATTCTAGTACATCTGATATCAAGGAGAAAACCCTTAACAGTTGTAGTCTGGCTGTGTAATGTGGGCTAGGAGTAGGCTTACTATCCGTACCAGTTTTTCCGGGACAGTCCCAGGAATCGGCCACAATTCCCGGTTTTGTCCTCGAATTGGCGCCCCCTCCCTTTTGCCCCCTTTTAACTCCCAGGCACCGCCGAAGATTTCTAAGGGGGCGCCCTGCGTCACTAGTGGGGCGCACCACGCTGTGACAGGGGGCGTCACCCCCCGCCCTAGGGCGGCATCGCGCGTCACCCTAGTGACCCCCCGGCACCCCCCCTCCTCCTCCGCGTCAACCTTCGGAGGAGAGGCCGAGCCCGGGAGAAGGCCTCGGAACATTCGCCTCGTCCGGCGGTCCGAGGCCTTCTGAAGGCCGAATGCACTGACGTGTCTTTTAGAGGTTTTTTTGCGCATGCGCAGAACGTTTCTGAGGGCAAGGGCTGCCCGTTTGTCCTCAGAAACTTTCTGTGCATGCGTGAAAAAACCTATAAAAGACGCTTGGCGCATTGGGTTTTCTCAGAAGGCCCCAGACCGCCTGACGGGGCGGTCGGAGCCCTTGATGGAAGAGGAGGACGAGGAAGTGTGCCTCACTAGGCACCTCCCCAGTCTCGCTGGTGAATCACCAGTGAGACTGGCTGGAAGGCGCCTCCTAGAGAGACACACTTCCTCTTCCTCCTTTTTCATCGGAGACGAGTCGTCCGAGGCTCTGAGCTCCGCAGCGACTCCGACTCGGGCTGGACTCCGGCCTGAGTCGGAGTCTCTGCTTTTTGCCCCGCGCCCGGCCCCCCGGTCCCCAGAAGCTGGCCCTGGGGGCCCTGGTCACCAGGGCCCGTATGTAATGACGCCACTGTGTGTGTGTGTGTGTGTGTGTGTGTGTGTGTGTGTGTGTGAGAGAGAGAGAGAGAGAGAGAGAGAGCAGCAGGTTGTTCACTTCCCCCGTTTACCTTAATCTATTTTAGGCTTACGAGATTGTCCGGGACCCCGAGGGGGGCAGAGGTCATGGGGGGCGGGTCAAGGAACCATGATGTCACTTCCTCCAGAAGTGACGTCAGAGGGGCGTGTCCACGGATACGGGGCAGATAATGTCATGGGCGTGTCCAGTCGGCTCAACATTAAATAAATAGAATTAAAAATAAATAAACATTTTGCCTTTCCCGTGCGTCTGAGCGCGTGCAGAATGCTGCCACTATTTTTGTCCTGTCCAGCTGGTTGTGTTGAATGAACTTGGGCCAGGCAGATACAGCAGCCCAAAATAGAAAGTATTTATTAAAAGGTTGAAGGAAATCATAACAAGAACGGGGTGCAAAGGATTGAAAGCCAGACTTAAAAGAACCCAAGCAGGTTTGCTTAACAGGAGGGGTGGATGGCAAAGAGATTAAAATGCAAGCGGCAGAGTAAACAAATCCCCTGATGCAGCGAGCTGAAGATTGTCCCTATTCTAGTCACCTTGTTCTTCCAGGGTCTTGGCCCTCACACTTGCAATACAGCAAAGTGAGCAGGTGAGCCCCTGCGTGATGCTAAAGAGCGGCTCTTCTCCAGTGACAGACCAGGCAACACACCTAAGCATCCTTAGGACTGGCTCCGCCGCTCTCCCCCGCTGCGCGCCAGTCTCCTCTTCATCCCTGCCGCCCGGGACTGCCCCTGCTGCAGTGCTAATGCGCTGTCTTTGTCCCAGCCACTAGAAGCACTCCGAAAAAGTCTGAGTTAACTTGCATGTTTTCAGAGACCTTCCAGCCTCGTCTCCAAAAATGTCCAATTGAATTCGGACCTTTTTGGAGTGCTTCTAGTCTTGTGCAGCTGCGCGTCGAGGCTGGGACGAAGATGCAGCGCATTAGCGCTGCGCCGGGACAAAGAGGAGACCGACTGGGAGCCCGAGATTTGGGCTCCTGAACCAGGACTGTCCCGGCCGGATCTGAGACTATGGTAAGCCTAATTATTTTTTGCAAAATTATTCACTTGGTGGGAGAGGAGGGTGGTTATTCATAGGGTAATGGGTATCCTCTGTCTAAATCTAGATATAACAAATGGGAGAATAGATGGTAACCCCAGTGCAAAATAGCATTCCCCAAAAGTCACTTGCATTACAATTGACCAGCTTTGGAGTGGGGGGGGGTCTTCCTTTTGCTTTGCTACAGTTATTGCATGGTCCCAGCTCTGCTGCTTGTGGTTGCAGGAAAAGTTATGTTGTGCTGGGACAGTCCTGATGTTCAGTTCCCGAACCCCCAGCGGATACAAAAAAAAACCTGCATTGAGAGAAATCCGCTGCGTGGGAGGGTGAGGCTGGGTGGCATCACAGTACCTTAATTAGTAGTGTGCCGACCATCAACCCGCTGCTGGACGCCCACATGACTTCCTTCCAAGTACTTCAAACAGCTATATAGAGTAAAAAAAAATCCATTTCACAGCAACTTCCAGTCACAACGCAAAACCGGAAGTCGCTGTGATTTTAAAAAAAAAAAAAAAAAAACCTCTTTACTCTTTGCAGTTTGAAGTTCTTGGAAGCTGCCCAGGCGTCCTGGAGCAGGCAGCAGACCAGCACATTGCTAAATTAAGGCCAGAACTACACTTGACGAATCCCGGCGCATTGCGTAGATTCTGACAGCATTTCGGAAGCAAGCGGAGCAGCTGCGAGCTCCTGAATGCCGGCGCGTACACGCAGCTGGAAAGATGGTGCCCTACCCATCTTTTGAGGGTCGGTTTCACGGAGGCACTGCTGCCTACCAATCGGATGAGAGGGGGGAGGAGAGTGGCTGCATGCCAATCAGAGCTACCTCCCATTACCGTGGAGGTTTTATTTCAAGGCTTATTCCCAGAGGAAAACACAGGACAAAGAGAGGGAAAACCAGAATGGCGGGAAATACTCAAAATAGCCCAAACTCCTGCAGGCATACTGATATTAAACTTGTTCTTGAAGTCAGAGAAAGACCATGTCTTTATGACATGACCACCAACCAAGAACTACAAGAATCGGATTGCACGTGTTTAACCAATCACAGCTGTGCTTTCTTAAGAAGGCGGGACAGCAGGAGGGACAACAGGCAGGAAGACACTCCTCCTTACCTCTGCACGCGGAGGCAGAGGCAAGACGCCTCTGTGCCGGGATTGCTCAAGTGTAGTTCCGGCCTAAGGTACATTGACACTGCGCCCAGCCCTCAGTGCATTTTGGACGACCTTGGGGAAGGGAGGGGGGAAGTCCAGCGCTTGAAACGGAGCGGTTTGCCTGCAAAAAGGTAAGGAATGCTATTTTTAACCTCTTTCTTTTTTTAAGTTTTTCACAGTGGCCCCTATAATCACTTTGAGAAAAATCCGCCGATAGCGGGAGCCGACTGTACTGTCATTCAAGTGGACAGCTGTCCAAATGGATTCCAAATGGATTGGATTCCAAAGGAGATGCTACTATTTTGCAGACGTAGAACGAAACTAGACCTCTAGCCCGGTGGAATGTGCTTCTTTCAATGCTTCTTTAGCTGTGATTGACTCCCAGGAAGAGATGGTGAGTACAGTGAGCGAGACTGCAGCCTAGGCAGCAGCGTCGCTGGAGCAAGAGCCACCTGGGTTGGAGCTTACCTGCAGAAGCTGGCATCCCGGAAGTTCGGAGGTGATATGATGGAAACACATCTCCCCTGACCTTCTGGGCATTGCTTTTCATGCTTTTCGGAACTTTGGGAAGTTCATGCTTTGGGAAGGGAACCAGCTGGTGGTCCCTTCCCACCTTGTACAAGGGGACAGGGCGGACAGCAGCCATATGATTTCCAGAAATCTGGTGTCCAGTAAAAAAGGGGGGCGGGTATTCAGGGGGTTCAACCCCCCTGAATCTGCTACGAGTTTAGTGCCTCAGGCAGATGTTCCTGACCCTCATGTGCATTCATGCATGCCTGTGCAGTCTGTGGGGGAAAACACGCTGTCTCTTCCGGCAGCCGTGTCGGTGGAGCCAGGCTGGGTGGTAGATTGCAATTTAGATCACGAAAAAAAGGGTGGCCCACCTGCAGCTTCTGGAAAGGAGTCCAACCCCGATTATGATTGGCCCTCTTTCCGACCTGCTCCAGTTTTATCCCAACAGGGCCTCTGCAGAGTTTCTTTTTAAAGGGTTTTTCTTTGGGATTTAGGATCCCTTGCCCCCCTCCTTCACCCCCCTTTTGGGCAGACAATTTACATTCAGTGTGGGGAATGGAGGAGGTGGTTTGGCGTAAGATAGGGAAGGAGGTGGTGGCCGGCAGAGTTGCCGGCTCTTTCTTCTCTCGGCCTTTGCCTAACTTAAGAATATCACCTTTAGGCGTGGTGCCCAAGAACGCTCTGGGTGAATGTCAATTAATTCACCACCTGTCCTACCCAAAGGGTTCCTCAGTCAATGATGGTATTCCTCTGGAGCTTTGCTCTGTGAGGTATGCATCATTGGACCAGGCGGTGATCAGGCTGCGAGGATGTGGTAGGGGAGCCATGTTGGGCAAGGCAGATATTCAGCCTGCATTCAGGCTGCTTCCTGTTCACCCTGAGAGTTTCAGTTTATTGAGTTTTCATTTTGAAGGGAGCATTTATGTTGACAGATGTGTTCCTATGGGGTGCTCATACTCATTTTTCAATTTTGAAGCCTTTAGAACCTTTCTGGAATTGGCATTACACTTTCAAACAGGTATGGATACGGTTATCCACTACTTGGATGATTTTCTTTTTCTGGGAAAGGCCGCCTCTGGGGATTGCTTGGGGCTTATGGAAGGTTTTTCCTCTCTTTGCAGTGAACTGGGCGTTCCCTTGGCTGGGGATAAGACCGAGGGTCCAGTCTCCAGGCTTACATTTTTGGGTATGGAGCTTGATTCTGTAGCCTGCTGTTCCCATTTACCTGCAGATAAACTCTGCTTTATTTGAGCTGCTTGCTTCAGCCATCTCTACTTCCAGACTAACGCTTCAGGAGCTTCAGGTGCTGATTGGGCACCTGAATTTTGCGTGCCGTGTGTGCTTTCCACAGGTGGCTGTGTGATGCCATGTCAGGTCTGAAGCAGCAGCACCACCGGATTAAGGTCTCTGGCCCCATGCACGCAGATTTGCACATGTGACTTGAATTTTTGAAAGACTTTAATGGCATCTCCTTTTGGAGGTTGGAGCGGTTGTTGGAGGCGGAGCTCAAGGTCCACTCTTTTGCTGCTGGTGTCTCAGGTTTTGGAGTTTATTTTCGTGGCTGGTGGTGTGCTGCAGCCTGGCCGATTAGCTAGATTACCGGGGGGGGGGGTCACAGTTGACCTCACCTTTTTAGAATTTTTTTCCCATTTCAGTTGCAGTTTATCTGTGGGGCACCGAGTTTTCCAATTCCACTGTACATTTCTGGTGTGACAACCAAGTGGTGGTTTTTGTTGTCAACCAGCAGACGTCCAGGTCTCGGGGGGTCATGCGTCTTGTTAAGGCATTTGTGCTTCAATGTTTACATTTGAATTTTCTTTTTGTTGCAAGTCATGTCCCTGGAGAACACAATGGAATTGCCAATGCACTTTCTTGTTTTCAGGAGGAGCGTTTTCTGGAGCTCGACCCCTGGGCTCGGGTGGAAATGGACCCCATGCTCTGAGGCTCTGGACCCTCAGTTTTCCAGAGTCTATGATGCCATCTCGTTGGCTCTAGCTCCCAGAACATGCAGCAGCTATGGGGGTAAGATCCAGGCTATTTGGACCTTTAGGCAAGCTGAGGCCCTGGGCGAAATCTGAACTATCCTTCTGGAGCATATCATGCTTTTTATGCTCCATTTGCATGAGAGGGGCATGTCAGCTTGGTCTTTAAGGGTATATTTGGCCACCTTGGGTTTCTTTTCAAAGGCTTGCAGTTTTAAGGACCGCACCTCCGAATTCCAGATACAGAAAATGCTGGAAGGCTTTCGGAGAGGTCATCCTACTGCCTAGGACAGCAGAAAGCCTGTGTCACAGGAAATGCTGGAGCAATTGCTCAATTGCTACAGCAGCATTTGCGCTGCCCCTTACGAAGCAATCCTTTTCAGGACTGCTTCCCTGGTGATATTTGGAGGGGCTTTTCGCCCAGGGGAGATGCTTTGTGCATCCAAATTTGATACGTTTGGGCAGGCCCTCCAGCTTGCGGATGTGGCAATTTCGCATTCCATGGCTGTCGTCAGGCTCCGTAAATCCGAGACGGAGCAGCGGGCATGGGGGCAGCTTATCCAATTAAGGAGAGTCCCAGGTTTGTTACTTTTCCCAGTGAGTGCACTGGACAATTTTTTCCAGGTATGGGGACAAGCTGTCGGTCCCCTTTCCTGCCATAGGGATGGGTCGACATTGTCCCTGTTTCAGTTTAGGGCTGTCTTTCACAGGGCAATAATTTTGATGGGCTTGTCCCATTCAGAATATGGCCTCCATTCCTTTAGAATTGGTGCAGCCTCAGTTGCAGACCAGGCGGGGTTGCCTTCTGTGGTAGTTCAGCGCATCGGTCGATGGTACCCTGTGACCTTTAAGGGCTATATACATAAGTTCTGACTACCTGCGGTTGTGTTATGCAGGTAAGTTGGCCCGCGGGCCTCATTATGTTTAGGGCCAGTGGCCCGTGGAGTTCGGGCCAGTAGCCCTGAGGTGAAGTGTGCATCACACATGTTCCCCTGCGGGGGATTCCACCCAGTGGGTGTTAGTTGTAGGGAATTAGGTTCAGTTTAAGCTAGTCTTGCAGATCGCTTAAGTTCGGCGGTGGAGGACAAGCGCTCGAGTGTCGTTGTCCCCATGTGGTAGGTGGTATGCTGGATGGGTAGCTAGGGAGGGCTTAGTTGGCATACATCCTGAGGTAAGCAAGTTCAGGGGGTGAGCCAGGACCGCTCAGACGATGCTGAACTGGATCGGTGAGGCTGGCTGGCAAACCCCCAGGCTGGAATTGCAATGATCACCTTAAGGAGGTTGGTCAGCACTGTTCAGCTGCCTCGCCCCCCCCCCTTTGCGGTTGGCTAGGTCGTGGACCGAGTGTAGCTTTAGCCAGGATGTAATGCACGTTTAGATCTTGGGGAGGCAGATGGCTAGAATAGTTTTCCCCCACCTAGCCGCCTGCACGCCAGAGGGGTGGTTTATAGTTAGAGCCCTGCTGCTCTTAATTTGTCCTGTTAAGTTAATAAAGTGACCCTATAATCCAAGCTCCTGTCTGGCGTGTTTTATTGGGGGGGGGGGGTGTTGGCCTGAGTAATCCCTTCTCCTGTGGATTATCTGCTTGTGCTGCTCTTCTCCCTTGTCTAGGCACTACACCAGAAATTATTCCACATCTCCCTCCACACCAGAGACCTTTCCCCGCCTGCCAGCCTTACAACAAGCCTTGTTGTTGTCCTCATTATTATTATTATTATTATTAACAGTATTTATATATTGCATTTCAACAAACGTTCACAGACAAAATCAAATAATTAAATGGCTCCCTGTCCCAAAAAGGCTCACAATCTAAAAAAGATGCAGAACACCACTAGCAAACAGCCACCAGAAAAGACACTGTGCTGGGGTGAATGGGGAGCAGTTACTCTACCCCTGCTAAATACTGTATTTCTTCAATTCTAAGACGCATGTTTTTTCCCAATTAAGCATTTAAAAAAATGGAGTGCGTCTTAGAATCGAAGGTCTCCATAAAGCACCCAAAAATGCTATCTTCTTACTTACTGGGGCTTGAGGGAGCTTCAGGGAGACCTGCGCGACCCTCTGCAGGCCTCCCCGATCTTCAGTTCGGCAAAAAACGTTGATTTTCAGCCATTTCCGGTTTTCGCAAAAACCAGAAATGGCCAAAAATCGCTGTTTTTCACTGAACTGAGGATCAGGAAGGCCTGCAGAGGGTTGCGCAGGCCTCTCTGAAGCTCCCCCAAGCCCAGGTAACGAAGGAAATGGCACTTTCTGGCGGGGCCAGAAATGCTGTGCAAAGGCAGTGCACTCAGTCATCCTCAGCTGCAGGAGACATGCTGGGGAGAGTTGGTGCTGAGCGGGTAGATTCAATGAAGGGAGGTGAGTCTTACAATGGATGGATTTTTTTTCCCCTGCTGGTGGTACTGAAAGTAAAGGTGCGCCTTAGAATCGATGGTGCCTTAGACTCGAAGAAATATGGTATAAGAGGAGCACCAATTGAAAAAGCGCCTCTTGCCTAGGTAACAGGAGTAAATTGGAGAAAAGAGAAAGGCAGATGATGATCGTGGTCCACTGAATGAAGTTTCACTTGCCTACTTTTGGCACTACAACCAGCTTATGCTAGATTCTTTGCAAAGATAGATTGTGGTCTAAGGATCAATCAGTCTACCGATGGACATCAACAGGCCCTTTGGGTGAAACACCCAGCATCTGCTAGTCCCCAGGATTCAAAGAAGGCTGCTTATTAGGTGGATTTTTGTTTGGTCCAGCAAGATACGTTGCACATGATATTCTTATGGAAAGGAGCTGCTCAGCATCATTTAATATAAATTAGTTTTGCTTAAAGTGTTATAGGATCCTGAATATGCTGCTTGGCTTTTAAAATGTATTGTGAAACATGCTGGTGAATCATGGTAATTATTTAGACATCTTATCATGGTAATTATTTAGACCTGAGGCATCTGGTGGGGCCACTGTGTGATACAGGAAGATGGACTAGATGGGCTTTTGGCCTGATCCAGCAGGGCTCTTCTTATGTTCTTATGTAGACGGGGGAATTGAACACTGCAGTCAGTCTGCTCCTAGCATAGTATTTCAAATTGGGAGAAAAGGTATGCAATCCAGAAATCATCATTCCCAAGATGTTGGTTCCACACAACCTATCAGAATACCAGGAAACCGTGTGGCCCCACCAGATGCCTCAGGGAGCACAAGACAACAAGATACTTGTATCCTGTCGCCACTCCCTT
Source organism: Plestiodon gilberti rubricaudatus (assembly GCA_026170595.1). NCBI lineage: Eukaryota > Metazoa > Chordata > Lepidosauria > Squamata > Scincidae > Plestiodon > Plestiodon gilberti. Next base: position 251,413,968 of record JANXHW010000002.1, read on the forward strand.
GCACCTGGCACAAAGAAAACCTACTCCTACAAACAGGAGGTTGCTTATCCCCATCATGGATTATAAACTGTGATGGACTTTTCCTCCATAAATCTGTCCAATCCCCTTTTAAAGGCATCCAGGCCAGGTGCCATCACCACCTCCTGTGGCAAGGAGTTCCACAAACCAATTACACACTGGGTAAAGAAATATTTTCATTGGTCTGTTTTAATACTCACTCCACTCAATTTGAGTGGATGTCCCCTAGTTCTAGTGTTGTGTGAGAGGGAAAAGAACTTCTCTCTATCCACTCTCTCCATCCCATGCATAATTTTATACATCTCAATCATGTCCCCCCTCAACCGCCTTGTTTCTAGACTGAAGAGCCCCAAATGGTGGGCTGGGGAAGGCAGCAAACTGGCAGAGGGCACCTGCCACCCTAACCCATCAGCTGCCTCCCCTGGCCCACCCCCTCATTTCTTGCTCACTGTCCTGACGGCCTGTTCACTGGTTTGGAGCAGAGGATATTGGGAGTGGGTGTTTCCAGGAACAATCCCAGCAGTGTGCCAAGGCTATCATGTGATACATTTCCCAACAGCCATCGAGCAGATGGAACACTTTGCCCAGTGTTCCAGGGCAGCTCTGGAAGCTGGCAGTGGAAAGGCACAAGCCAGTGGCACGAGCTCTGGTCCTAGGTGTGCTTTTTGCCAATGACGGTTGTCAGGGAGAGATGCTGCTGGAAAATCTCCCCGTTTCCCCCCCCCCCATCCTTTCCCTTCAGCAGAGATGAGATGCTGCAGTATCTTGCTGAACATTCCAGTCAAGTAGACTTACAGTGCAATCCTGAGCATCTCTAGGCTGGAGGAGCAGGCGCCTCGCTGGCCTAAGGAGTCGACTACGAATTTTGCAAGTCCTCATGTGTAAATGGCGCCATCGCAGAGCCCGGCACCACTCACACCGTCATCTAAGTGAACCTATGCTGGCCAACCCAGCTGAGTACTGTACTGTGTGGGTTGACGTGGGGGTGGACAGGTGGACAGGGGGGCGAGGGAGGGGGCCATTTATCACGTCAGACTGAAAGAGGATGGGGATATCGGCACTGGTTTGCGCCGATATCCAATGGACCTTCCCTGGGCTGACCTTACACGGCCTCACCGGATGCAGCAGACCAGCCTACACCGGGGGAAGGGAATGAACGTGAAGGAAGGGAGTGCATGAGGTGAGCTTCAGCTGTGCCGGTGTGGCTGGCTGCCACAGGCAGGATTGGGCTGCCCAGCTGCAATCATTTGCAAGCCTTCGATTGCCAGAATTAGTGTCGAGAAAAGCCGCATGCCATATTGCAGACCTGAGATGCCGCCCACCAAGCAGCAGCCCAGCAGCGGTCCCAGCATGTCCATTGGCACCAGAAACTCAGCAGGGGGGATGGAAGGGAGGTGGGGAGGGGGCAGGGCAGGGCAGGAAGGGAGAGGAATGAGGAGGAGAGCAGGGCGTAAGGGGGGGCAGAATGAGGCTTGGAAGGGGGTGGTACTGGTGGCAGCCACACCGAAAATATCTTTTCTGCCTTCCAGGCCTCGATCAACCTTTCCTGGTCCACATGGATTGGCACCAGCTAAATTGTTACTGTGAGCTCTGTGACTGCTTTGAATGGAGATAAGCACTCAATGGTGTTGCTACCAACAAGCGACGGTAGCGGGTCGCTATGGGGTGACGCGTACAAGGGGTGATGCGCGCGCGTGTGCGCGCGCATGACGCGTCACCTCTCCTGCGCACGTCGCCCCTGAAGACGTCCCCGGAGCCGGTTCCCGGCCTCTTCTGAGGCCAGGAGCCAGCTCCGGAGACGTCTTCCCCGGCCGACATGCCAGGGCCTTCTGAGGAAGGCCCGCTGTACGAACGTTATTTATAACATTTTTTGCACATGCGCAGACCGTCCCTGATGGAAAAGGGCTACGAACTTTTGTTGGCATGGCGATATCTCTGCTTTTTATTATGCTGTTTAAGTTTGCCATAGCTTCCAAGGAGTAAGCGTCTTTTAATTTCATGGCTGCTGCTGTCTCTGTCTGCAGTGATCTTGGAACCCCAAAAAGTAAAATCTGTTACTGCTTCCATTTCTGCCCCTTCTATTTGCCAGGAATTGATGGGACCAGATGCCATGATCTTAGTTTTATTAATGTTGAGTTTCAAGCCAACTTTTGCACTCTCCTCTTTCACTCTCATCAAGAGACTCTTTAGTTCTTCAATGTGTTTCTTAGAATATCTATGGGCTATTTACATCCTTGGGAGAAGTCTTGGCAAAAAACATACAGCCTATATCTCAAAGTCTGGTATGTTGACGTGTGGCAATCTGCATTCAGAGGGCAGGTGATGCTTTTTGTTCTTGAACATAATCCTCGGGGTACTCATTAATTATAATGCAAGAACAGAGAGGTAGGAAGGGAGAGACATGGACCAGACAGCAAAGTTGTCAATTCAATAATAAAGTTAAGGCTTAATCAGAATGCACCTTCAGAAGAGCACAGCCAAAGAACCTGTTCTCAATGCAAGACACATCAATCAAATGTTTAATGAAGACGAGGTCATGGATGGATTTGCTCCACTGACTGAGTAGGATTCAGCCACAGAACCTGTTCTCAGTACCAGGACTCATCAGTCGATTTCCTGCACAGAGCAGGGATTCAACTAGATGGCCCACAAGAAAGACCCCTCCAACTCCTATGATTCCGTTTCTAGGGTTGTCTAGCAGTGAAGCCACCCAGGCCGGAGATCTTGGGAGGTCAGGAGAGCCAGCAGAGGCTGAGATGAAATAGTCAGATGGGCCTCCCAGGTAGGATTGCTAACTCAGTCTGAAGCTACTCCTGGAGATGTTCTCCCTGCCTCCCCCCATGTGATGTACTGTCATTTCATCAGGGAGGCTCTGCTATAGCCTTCAGGTTTGATTCAACTAGCAACCTGTGGGAGGATTGGCAGACCTATTCCAGGGGCAGGAGGTTCCACCTGGGGCTCCAAGCAAGAACTCCTTCAGGGCACAAACCCTGGGAAACCCAGAACCTCTTGTCAGTGTCAGGACTCAACACACAAACAATTAATTAATAAGAACAGGAGGAGGAAGCCATCTCTAAGGCTGTAACCCTATTCACACTTTCCCAGGAGTGAGCAGCACTATTGAACACAATGGGACTTGTTTCTGACATGCATAGGATGGTGCTCTAAAGATGCACAGCTGTGGCAGGGAGGGGAAGAGCAGCAGAGAGGATTTGGAAAACCCTCTGTTCAGGATCCGTTGAAAGCAGACACCAGTTCCTTCCCCAGCCCCTGCTGCTCTTCCCCTCCCTGCCACAGCTGTGCACCTTTAGAGCACCATCCAATGCATGTCAGAAACAAGTCCCATTGTGTTCAATAATATAGTGCTTACTCTCAGGAAAGTGTGTACAGGGTTACATCCTTAGAGTTGGCTTCCTCCTCCTGTTCTTATTAAATACCGTATTGTCCCGAGTATAAGACGCACCTGATTATAAGACGCACTCTTAAAGTTTGATGCTATTAAAAAAGTTAATAAAGTGGCATTAAATTGCAACATCCTGATTATAAGACGCACCCCTAGTTTAAAAACTTAAATTAGGAGAAAAAAGTGAGTCTTATACTCAAACCAATACGGTAATTTTTTAACAGGTTCTTGTTTGGAGCTCCAGGTGGAACCTCCTGCCCCTGGAATATGTCTGCCAATCCTCCCACAGGTTGCTAGTTGAATCAAACCTGAAGGCTATAGCACATGGGGGGGGGGCACAAGGAGCATATCCAGGAGTAGCTTCAGTCCGAGTTAGCAATCCTGCCCGGGAGGCCCACCTGGCTATTTCATCTCAGCCTCTGCTGGCTCTCCTGACTTCCCAAGATCTCCGGCCTGGGTGGCCTCACCGCTAGACAACCCTAGAATCAGAATCATAGGAGTTGGAGGGGTCTTTCTTGTGGGCCATCTAGTTGAACCCCCTGCTCTGTGCAGGAAATCCATCTCTGACCCTGTCTTCGTTGTTACTTAAAATGCTCAACTGATGAGTCCTAGTACTGAGAACAGGTTCTTTGGCTGAGCTCTTCTGAAGGTTCATTCTAATTAACTTTGTTATTGAATTGACAACTTAGCTGTCTGGTCCATGTCTCACCCTACCTACCTCTCTATTCCTGCATTGTAATTAATGATCACCCCATGGATAATGTTCAAGGATAAAAAGCATCACCTGCCCTCTGAATGCAGATTGCTCCACGTCAACATACCAGACTTTGAGAAATAGGCTGTATGCCTTTATGCCAAAACTTCTCCCAAGGATGTAAGTAACCCATAGATATTCTAAGAAAGTTATTACAAAGTCTTACTGTTCCAGTAGAGGCACATGATGTGCTTTACACCCCATTTCCAGTTAGTCAGCTACAGCCTCTTGCCCCACACCTTGGCTCTTCCTAGTGCCTCGGAGAGTTTAAATGATCAGCACAGAGCTGTCCTGAGTTATCCGGAGAAGAGCTTTCTGATCTGAAGGTGGTTCTCTTCCTCTCTGCCTCGGTTGCAACCCCAGCTTCGCCTGTGACATCCAGCTCGATGATGAATAAGATTCTTCTTCTCACTTTGCTGTTTGCTGCTCTGCTCTCCGTGAGCTCTCGTGGTGAGTCCTGCCTGGGAAACGGGATGTCATTTGTTCAAAAGATGGTAGGGAGAAGAAGTTTTGAGAACCTGGGTATGAAGTTGTTGTAAGTACAAATCTCTGCTCCTCATGATACCACACTGGAGTGGATAATTGCATGAAACAGGCCCCTTATTCGACGATTGTTCTCACTCAACCCCAGTCCCTGACCAGTGAAAAGAGATCAGGTCCGGAAACGGATGTCTCACCTGCCACATGATCTGTGTGGGTTTCTAATGAACATGCGTTTAAGTGCATGTAAGTCAGCTGATGGGGATTCCTGCTCAGGGTTTTGAGTATACTGGAGCATTAGAAAATAAGACTCGTTTCAGCACTTCGGAGTTCCCTCTCTTTTTCTCCAGGACCCTGAGGAACCATCGCAACTTTGAAGTTTATATCGTGACAAAGATATTTTTGTGTAAATGTGAGCCAACTTGGGGTGACATTGCTCAGGAAAGTGAGGCAACAGTCTAATTAATCAATCATTCAATCACTCACTCACTTTCGGCTCCATTTCACTCCACACCAGGAAGCACACTAAGTTGGTTCTGACATTTAACTGTAGGAATCATCTTTCCTTTGTCTCATAGGTGTCCGTCTACACTGCAAGTTTTGCAAGCAGTATAAGGATGGTCAGTGTGTAAGTGGAGAAGATACTTGTTCGGGCCCATCTCGTGTGATAGAGTGCACGACAATGACTCGTTCTGATGGTAAATTGCAGGGTTTCCTGGTATTCTCACAGGTTGTGTGGAACCAACATCTTGGAAATGATGGTCTCTGGATTGCATACCTTTTCTCCCAATTTGCAATAATATGCTAGGAGCAGACTGACTGCAGTGTTCAATTCCACCGCCTAAATAATTACTAAGAATCGCCAGCATGTTTTACAATACATTTTAAAAGCCAAGCAGCATATTCAGGATCCTATAACACTTTAAGCGCAACTACCGGTAATTTATATTAAATGATGCTGAGCAGCTCTTTTCCATAAGAATATCATGTGCATCTTGCTGGACCAGACAAACCTCCACCTAATAATCAGCATTCTTTGCACCCTGGGGACTAGCAGATGCTGGGTGTTGCACGCAGAGGTCTTATTGTTGTCCGTCGGTAGACTGATTGATCATCCACAATCTATCTTTGCAAAGAATCTAGCACAATCTGGTTATAGTGCCAAAAGTAGGAAAGTGAACCTTCGCAATCATGGATAGTTCTTCCCTTTCAAAGCGAAAGAAAGCCTCCTGTAACACTCATGTTTTCTTTCTTTCTTTTTCTTTTTTTCTTTCTTTCTTTTCATTTCTTGTATTTCTTTTTTTCATTCCAGGAACGGGGACGTACGGCTGTATGTTTAAAGGTTATTGTAAACATGACAACAATTCTGAAAAAAAAATTACCAAGTGTTGCAACACAAACTACTGCAACGGGATACCAACCAATACCTCTAACCCTCCAACCACCACCCCATCCAACTCAAGCCTCAGAGAAAGCCCTTGAGTCCTTCTCACTGTCATCTATCCCGGCCTCAACATAACCAAATAGATATATTGTCTGGTCGTCTTCAGCTGATGGAGAAGTGGGGATGAAACCTTCAATAAATCTGCATCTATAAACACTGCGTCCCATTTCTGTTGCATGCTTATAAGAACATAAGAAGAGCCCTGCTGGATCAGGCCAAAAGCCCATCTAGTCCACCTTCCTGTGTCACACAGTGGCCCCACCAGATGCCTCAGGGAGCACAAGACAACAAGATAACCTGTTTCCCGTTGACACTCCCTTGCACCTGGCACAGAGAAAACCCACTTCTAAAACCAGGAGGTTGCTTATGGCTTGTAACCTGTGATGGTCTTTTCCTCCATGAATCTGTCCAAACCCCTTTTAAAGGCATCTAGGCCAGATGCCATCACCACATCCTGTGGCAAGGAGTTCCACAGATGAATTACACGCTGGGTAAAGAAATATTTTCTTTTGTCTGTTCTAACTCTCCCTCCACTCAATTTTAGTGCATGTCCCCTGGTTCTGGTGTTGTGCGAGAGGGAGAAGAATTTCCCTCTATCCACTCTCTCCATCCCATGCGTAATTTTATAAGTCTCAATCATGTCCCCCCTCAGGCGCCTTTTTTCTAGGCTGAAAAGCCCCAGACGCTGTAGCCTTTCCTCATAAGGGAGGTGCTCCAGCCCACGAATCATTCTGGTCGCTCTTTTCTGCACCTTTTCCAATTCAACTATATCCTTTTTGAGGTGTGGTAACCAGAACTGGACACAATACTCCAGATGTGGCCTTACCATCGATTTGTACAAAGGCAGAATGATATTGGCCGTTTTATTCTCAATCCCTTTTTTAATGATCCCGAGCATGGAATTGGCCTTCTTCACAGCCGCCGCACACTGGGTCGACACTTTCATTGACCTGTCCACCAGCACCCCAAGATCTCTCTCTTGATCCGTCACAGACAACTCAGAACCCATTAGCGTATATGTGAAATTTTGGTTTCTTGCCCCAATGTGCATCACTTTGCACTTACTTACATTGAAGCGCATCTGCCATTTTGCTGCCCATTCTCCCAGTTTGGAGAGATCCTTCTGGAGCTCTTCACAATCCCTGCTGGTCTTCACCACCCGGAAAAGTTTAGTGTCATCTGCAAACTTGGCCACCTCACTGCCTATCCCCAACTCCAGGTCATTTATGAATAAGTTGAAAAGCACCGGTCCCAAGACCGATCCATGGGGCACACCGCTTTTCACCTCTCGCCATTGTGAAAATTGCCCATTGACTCCCACTCGCTGTTTCCTGGTCTTCAGCCAGTTCCTAATCCACAAGAGGACCTGCCCTCTTATTCCCTGACTGTGGAGTTTTCTCAGGAGCCTTTCATGAGGGACCGTGTCAAACGCCTTCTGAAAATCCAGATATATAATATCCACGGGTTCGCTCGCATCCACATGCCTGTTGACCTTTTCAAAAAATTCTAACAGGTTTGTGAGGCAAGACTTCCCCTTGCAGAAGCCATGCTGACTCTCCCTCAGCAGAGCTTGTTCTTCTATGTATTTTAAGATTTTATCCTTAATGAGACTTTCCACCATCTTCCCTGGAACAGATGTTAGGCTGACCGGCCTGTAGTTTCCCGGGTCCCCCCTCCTTCCTTTTTTAAAGATTGGCGTGACATTAGCTATCCTCCAATCCTCTGGCACAGTGGCCGTTTTAAGGGACAAGTTGCATATTTGGGTCAAGAGGTCAGCAACTTCATTCTTGAGTTCCTTCAGAACTCTTGGGTGGATGCCATCCGGGCCTGGTGATTTATTGATCTTTATTTTGTCAATTAAGTCTGTGACGTCTTCTCTTTTAACCTCTATTTGACTTACAGCCCGGTCCAGCCTAAGGCAACTGCGGTACAATTCAGGCACAATTGCAGCCCAAGTGCTTTAGGCCCGAGTTGTGCCGGAATTGTACCCGAATTGTACTGCAACTGTGCCGAACTTGGGACGAACCTACGACGGACGCCGTGCGCATGCGCAGGACGGGCGCGGTACAGTTGCGGTACAACTGCGGACTAAAAGTGGGCGTTCCGTGGGCGTCACGGGGGCGGGAACGAAATTTGGTCCGGTTCCAGACATTGGCAACCCCCTGACACGCCCCCTCGAGCCCAACTCTGGCCCAAAATTTGGGCCAGCAAAAAGGGTGGACCCAAATGTGAGGAGACCCATAGGAGCCAGTTTACCTTACCTACACCAGCCCTCTCCTGAAAAGTTCTAACACCCTGGGCCCGAGTTGGGACTGAGTTGGGACCGAACAGGTGTGGCCGAACTCTGGACATGGACCCAAATAGTTACCCTATCAGCACCCAGCCCCACCCAGCCTCTCTCCCACAAAAGCCCAGCCCCAGCCCTCCACTCACTCTCTCTCTCTCTCTCTCTGAGCACGTGGCGTGGGGTTCTGTCCCCCAGCAGCCACAAAGTGGGACTTTGAAAATTTTTCTAACACCTCTCTTCTCCTCTCTGCCCCCCTCTAGGGCAGAGAGGGCTGTTCTGCCTGTGGCCAAACTGTTTACTCCTGTGCCTGGGCAGCTCTCTCCATGCAAGTGTTTGCTAACCCATGTCTTTCTCCCAGCCCCTCTCCCCCCCCCACAGGCAACAACACCAGCAGGTAAGTGCAGGTAAGTGCAGGGGTTGTGCTGACATGTGGTCTGACTTCTGCCTCTTAGCATTGAGAAATATAGGTAGGATACATGCCTCTTTACCAATGTCTTGTCTCATAGCTGCCTGCAATGCCTGCCATGATATGCCTCTTTACCAATGTGTTGTCTCATGTCTGCCTGCAATGTCTGCCATGATATGCCTCTATACCAATGCCTTGTCTCATAGCTGCCTGCAATGCCTGCCATGATATGCCTCTATACCAATGTGTTGTCTCATGTCTGCCTGCAATGCCTGCCATGATATGCCTCTATACCAATGTCTTGTCTCATAGCTGCCTGCATAGCCTGCCATGATATGCCTCTCTACCAATGCCTTGTCTCATAGCTGCCTGCAATGCCTGCCATGATATGCCTCTCTACCAATGCCTTGTCTCATAGCTGCCTGCAATGCCTGCCATGATATGCCTCTATACCAATGTCTTGTCTCATAGCTGCCTGTATTAATGTGAGCACACAATGCCATGGGTGTGGAACTGTAACCCATATGTAGACACCAGCTGTTCCCCCCCCCCTCTTTTCTCCACAGGGTCTACTGACAGGTCAGTATTGCTAGGATTGCCATGGTTGTGACCCCCAAGTTGTGTTGTTGTCTCTCTCTTTGACCCCTTTCCCTTACAGGATCATGCTCACCTTACACCCAGGGAAGCAGACCAGGCTCTGTGTCTCACACCACTCAGCTGTGTGTGATTTCTCTCCCTGCAGGCCTTTGCAACCGGCACACTGGCATTCCTTCAATGGGGAGTGCTACCACACACCAGCTGCTATGGAACACCCCCCAAGGTGGTCATCCCCCCAGGAATGCCCACTACCACTGACCGTCTGGGGAGCACCCCTGGGCCTGCAGTCTGGTTGCCCCACGGTCATCTGCCTCGATGCTTCCAGAGGTCTGGGAGCCTGCCCTGCAACCCTCCGCAGCTGCTGCTCCACCTCCCTGGCTGCCTACTTGCTGTCCCTCCCCTTGCTATGGAGCAGGCCGTGGTTCCACAGGGGAAGAGCCCGCATCTCCAGGTCCATGGGCCACGCCTGCTGCTGCTGTGGTCTGAGAGGCTGCTGTGCCAACCCCTGGCAGCCTCGCCCGGCCATCTCTGCCACCGTTCCAGAACAATAAAGATGCCCCTGGCAACACATGTCCCCAATGTTGCACAAGCACTACCCCCCCCCCACACACACACACACACACAAAGGCAGGCCCCAGTTCCAGAACAATAAAGATGCCCCTGGCCACACAAGTCCCCAATGTTGCACAAGCACTGCCCCCCCACAGGCAGGCCCCAGCACACAAGACCCTGCAGGACGCCCAGCCAGGGCCTGCCACTGCCTTCCCTGGGAGAACACAGCAGGGGGGCCGCTGGACCCTCCAGGCCCAGAGGGCAGGGGGGGAGTTGGGGTGACTCTCAGGCAGGCAAACACTGACGGGCGCCATGGCGACCGCTACGGAAGCCGTCGCGCCCGCCAATGGCAGCTGCAGAACGCCCGCCGCGACGGGTGCCCGTACGGGTCCGGACAGGCGCAGGCCGTGTGACGTCACGAGCGGCCAACGGTCGTCATTCCGACGCAAAATGGCTGCCGCAGCAGGCGTTCGAAGAAGGTGGTCTGCAGAGGAGAGGGCAGCCATGCTGGCAGCCATCTCCCACAGCCCCCACCTGCCCACCCTGATGTCGAGCAGCACCGCCCCCAACCTGGAGGCCTGGGGGGAGGTCACGGCAGCCTTGGCTCTCCGGGGCTTCCACAGGTCCGTGGGCCAGTGCCGCAGACGGTGGAAGGCCCTCAAGGTGGCCTTCTTCGCAGAGCTGGGGTACAGGGACTGCCACGAGGGCCGCCCCAGCAGGGACCCCCCCCGCTGTATGACACCATGCTGCGGCTGTGGCGGCGTGCTGGGCGGCCTCGCTACCGGTGCCGCCATCATTCAGGTAAGGCTGTGTACTGGGGATGGGCTCATGGCAGGGAGGGTGTGAATGGGTCCCCCCAGGCACGCAGGTGCCCTGTGAGGACCTGCGGACCATGGGCACCCCTGGGGGGGATCTCCCAGCACAGACCACATGGAGCCCGGGGGGGGGAAGGTGACAGGCCCGTCAGGGGCAGCATGCCAGGGTGTGCCCTCCAGGAACAACTGGGCCCTCTGCAGCCAGGGTCCATGATTCCAGCGGTGCCGGGCACCCTGTTGTGGAGGGTGATCCTGGCATGGTTCAGAGCCCCCAGGACTGGGCACAGGCCGGGGGGGGGAGTAGCCATGGGTCCAGCTGCAGCCATCCGGCTCCCTGGACAGTCGCAGCCCACAGGCCATGGGCCAGCCAGGCCCATGCCTGCCCACCGTACCCAGGGGCTACTCTCTCCATAGAGCTGCCCATGCCAGCTACCCTGCTGATCTCCCCCAGGGCAGCCTCACGGTTCCAGCCCAAACGCTACCGAGCTCCTGCCAGTGTGCGCAGGGAGGACTGGCAGCGGCCCCCCCTCACAGCCCTGTTGCCCAGGCTGGGAGATGGGCCCGCCCCTCACACTGGGAGGGTGGGAGGGACACCAGCACACACAGTGGTGGGCACGCCATAAGGCCCTGTCCCTGGAGCCTGCCGCTCACATGACCTCTGGCAGGGAGGTCTGCAGGCCTGTGCCATGCTGCAGGCAGCCCTCTGCCCAGATGCCAGGCCTACTGCACTGCCTGCTCCGGCTGCATGTGGGAGGCCTGGGTCTGGGTCTAGCCATGAGGGCACGGCGCTGGCTGGAACGCCGCGGTGGCATCTCTAGCAGCCAGCTGGTCTGTCCGGGCCCCCCTGCAGCACCGGACAGCTGGAAGGGCAGTGGGATGCTGCCGCTGCGGAGACCCCTTGTGGCTGGCCGCTGGGGGCATGGCAGGCTGTGGCGCAGGCACCTGGGGGTCCAAGGGTGGTCGGTGGACTGAGGGGGGTGATTCCCAGCCTCGGGACATGTACACGGGCCTGCCCAGCCGTGGGGAAGGGTGGTGGTGGTGATGCAGATGAGGCAGGTGACGGGGCGGGCTGGGGCGGAGGGGGGGGGTACTGGTGCGTGCTGAGTTAGGAGGCGCTGATCCTATGTGTGTTCTCCTCTGCAGTGGCCATACGCCGGATGGAGAGGCGGCGAGCAGCAGCAGCAGCAGCAGCGCCAGCCACTCGGCCACCACGGCGGCGAGCAGCAGCAGCAGCAGCAGCAACAGCAGCAGCAGCGCCAGCCACTCGGCCACCACGGCGCCGTGCACGGTGGGCGGCGTCCTCCTCCTCCTCGACCGCCTCCTCCAGGGAAGGGGCAGAGGGAGGTGTGGTGGCCCCACCATCTGGGCCCCCCTCCCCTGCTGTCCCACAGGCCCCCGCAGGGGTGGCAGTGGAGGAGGAGGTGGGGGAGGAGGAGGACCTGCCTGCAGCGGGTGACGTGGTGGTGGTGGAGGAGGCTGTGGAGGCAGAGGAGGAGGACCTGCCTGCGGAGGAGGACGTGCAGCTGGTGGAGGAGGAGGAGGAGGAGGACAAGCCATCCACCTCCGCAGCTGCGCAAGAGGCGTTGTTGGCGGTAGCGGCAGGACCACCACCACCAGGCCCACCAGCCACGCAAGACCAGGCCACGCAGACGAGGCGGCGTGGGGCCCATCTGCGCCAGGCCCGGTGCCACTGTGAGTGTTCCCACCCCCCACCCCCTGGTAGTGCAATGGGTTCGGATGGCATGGTGTGCTGCAACCAGAGGCCAGTGCCCCATGGACTGCCTGACTGTCAGTTGGTGGGTGCCCGGCAGCTGACGGCCAGCCAGTTGATGGCTGGGGGTGCCCCCTGGGGCCCTGTGTGCCGTGGCCTTGATAGTGCACCTGGGCCGGGTCAGCAGCCATGTCCCTGTGGCCAGACACACAGTGGTGACCGGTTGGGCAGGTGCGTTGCGGGACCAGGGGGGATGTGCAGGGACCCAGGCCAGGCCATGGGATGGGGGCAGGGCAGTCATGGAGAGGGCCCGACTGGGGCCTGCGTCCCGTCCTGCCATGTTGCCTGTGACAGGGGCCGCCTCCAGCAGATGACAGGCCATGGGGGCCAGGGGTGTGTGGGTGGGTGGCCGTCGAAGAGGGCACCACGAGGCCGCAGGCCTAATTCCCACCCTATCTGTTTCATTCCACAGGCTCGTCGTTGGCACCGAGGGTCATGGCCACCATCCGGGACGTCGGCCACCGGGTGGACCGTGGGAGGCAGGAGGCTGCGGGACAACAGGCAGCTGTGCGCCAACAGCTGCGCAACCTGGAGGGCGCTGCCTGGGCCACCCATGGACAGATGCAGCAGGCCATTCGCCATGTGACGGCCCTGGCCCATGGCGATGGTGCTGGCCATGTGCCACCCGTCCTGCACCACCTGCTCCAGGTGGAGGCCAGGCAGGACACCATCCTGGCGGGGCTGACCGCTCTTCTGGCCCGGCTGGGCATCGAGCCGCTCCGGCCCCCTCCATGAGGGGTAGCACGTGGAGTGCTGGTCACGTCCCCCCCCTGCCACCCGTCCCTTTGTTGGTGCCCTGTGCCCCCTGTTGGGGCCTGGGCCTGTTCAGGCCAACTGTTGAGGCCACATAACTGTTGTATCTGTTTTTAACCTGTTTTTAATTCAATTTTAACCAAGAAACGAACAAACAGTAAACATGCTTTTAACTTTTCACCACTGTCTCTGTTGTCTTCCTCCGTGGGCGCGGATCATCGGGTGGGGGGCCTGCACTGCTGCTGGTGGCGTCGGTGGCAGCCTGGGTGGTGGGTGGGGCCCGTGACCGTCCAGATGCCGAGGTGGGAGGTCCCTGGGGACGAAGCGGGTAGGGCACAGTGAGGGGGGGTTCCTTGCAGCGCAGGTCAGCGGCTGGCACGGGCCCCATGGTGGCTGCAACCGTACCTGGACGTTACGGGCCAAAGTACTCGGCTGTGACCTGCTGCCGGAATGCGACGCCCCGTGGGTCCTGGCCGGCCCCCCTGGCAGGCTCAGCCTCTGCAGGCTCGACGTCCATGGCGGGCTGCCCCGCCTCCTCAGCATCGAGGAGTGGGGTGTTCCGCCGGATACACAGGTTGTGCAGCATGGTGCACACGACAAACAGCTTGGCGGCCTTGTTGGGTGTGCGCATCAGGCGCCCCCCGGTCAGGTGCAGGCATCTGAATCGAAGTTTCTGCATCCCAAAAGCTCTCTCCACGACAATGCGGGTGGCACGGTGAGCGACATTGTACCGCGCAATGGGCCCTGGGACGTCCGCAGCGTAGGGTGTCATCAGGTACGGGCGCAAGGGGTAGCCACGGTCACCTGTGGGCGGTGGGGCAGCATCAGTCCCTGCCATAGCCTCGTTCCCCCCATCCCTCCCCCCTGCCTGCCCCCCCGACTCCCCTCCCCCCTGCCAGGCCCCCCCACCCCTCTCCCCCTGCCAGGCCCCCCCCCCGACTCACCTAGAAGCCAGCCGGTTCCCTCGGGCAGCTCTGCCAGGTGTTGTCGGACGGCAGAGGCATCGAAGATGGCGGCATCATGGACGCTCCCTGGAAACAGCGCCGTGACACTGGTGAACAACGCCCTGGCATCGCAGGTGGCCTGGACATTGATAGAATACTGGCGATGCCGGTTACGGTACACGGCTGGATTCCGGTGGGGGGCCTGGATGGTGATGTGCGTGGCATCCACAGCCGAGATCACATTCGGGAAGCCCGCGATGGCATGGAACTCGGCCCTGACCCGCTGCAGCTCTGCCTCACTGGTTGGGAACACGATGAACTCGGCTGCGTGGGGGACCATGGCATCCACGAATGCATCCAGGCACCGGCAGGCGGAGGAGCGGGAGACACCCAGCTGCCTCGCCACGCCTCCCAGGAAGCTCCCTGTCGCCAGGTACTGCAGGGCGATGAGGACCCGTTGCAGGACAGGTATGGCATGGCGCAAGCGGATCCGGGCCTCGAGAGCCGGGCCCAGGAGGTGGCAGAGCTCCGCCACGGCGCCCCTGTCCAGGCGAAAGGCCTGGATGCAGTCGATGTCGGGGCCCAGCAGCCGGTGCAGACGCTCCCTCACCACCGGCCGCCGTCTCTGGACCCGTCTCCGGCGCTGGGCTAACACATATGCCACCATCAGAGGCAGACCGGCGTAATGGTTCAGAAGGCACGGTGGGAACGCGGTCCAGGGCAGGATGGCTCCTCTGGGCCGTCGGGGCTCCTGGGGTCCTGTGGACAGGACGCGGAGCGGTTACAGCCCAGCCGGTGCAAGCTGGGCCAGTGGCCTCGGTCACCACCTGTGGGCAGTCCCCTTGGCCAGGGCGGCCAGCTCCCTCCAGCTGGGCCTGGCGGCTGGCTGGGCATGCCTGCCTCCACGCAGGGAAGCAGCTGCTGGATGTGCCAGGGCGCCAGGGCGGCTGGGTCCGAGCCCCCCTCCAGAGGGTCAATGGCGTCACCCTCCCCAACCCCTCCCACCCAGGGCCTCCCGTGTCCACGCACGCTCACCCTGGCCCTCGGCTCCAAGCAGCTGGGGCAGGGGTGGCAGCTGCAGCGCCTGCCCCCGGTGGCGTGGCTGCTGCTGCACCCGCATCCACTGCTCGCGCCGCTGTCGGCGCTCTGCGCGTTGCTGGTCCCAGCGCTGCATGCGGAGCTGCCTCTCCTGCCGCCGACGCTGTTGCTCCTGTGCGTGCAGCGCCGGCTGCTCCTGGGCCTGGGCCCTCTCTCTCTCCCTCGCCCGCTCCCTCCGAATGCGCCACTGCCACAGGCGCTCCTGCTGCCACTGCTGGAGCCATGGCAAACGCGGCCACGGCAGTTGCCGCCTCTGTGCCCGAGGCTGCGGCTGGCCCTGCTCCATGTTGGTCAGGTGCTGGCAAGGTTGAACAGCAGCTCCCGTGCACTGCTGGTGCCTCCCTCTGCTCTGCTCCTCGCTGCACAGCCACCTGCTGCCCACCTCCTTCCACGCCGTCCCTGAGCGTCTGCCCGCAGTGGTGTCTGCCACCCCCCCACCCCCTCCAGCCAGAGCCCTGGCAGGCAGGCAGCCCGTCCCCTCCGCCCGATCGCTCCGCCCAAGCGTGGCGTCCGGAGTCGGAAGGGCACTGGCCGATGCCGCTTCCGCCCTTCGACTCCGCCCCGTCCGACGCCACGCCTGCCACTTCCGCCCGTCCGGTCCGCCCGTCGGTGACGCCCGTCCGGTCCGTCTGCATACGTGGCGTTCGCCGTCTGCGGAGCTCCCCCCATGTGCCTTGTCCTCTCTGCAGACCCCTCTTCTGTATCTGTCGCCCGCTTCCTTGTCGTTTGTCTCTCCAGTCGTGCCCCTCCCCAGCCCCTCCCCAGCACCCACTGCCCCCCTGCCCCCCTCCCTGTCTGCCCGTCTGCCTGTCTGTCTCCCTGTGCACTCCCTGGCGATGGATGGTGGCAACAGGGGCCGCCCCCCCCGACGAGGACGCCCCCCCAGGGCAGCTCCTCGTGGGCCCAACTGGGGGGATGATGAGATGCGGGCTCTCTTCACCCTCTCAGTAGCCAATGCCGAGGTGGCTCTCAGAGAAGGCAAGGCCACAGAGCAGAGTGCACGCCGAAAGGCCTTCTTTGCGGGCATAGCCAGCTCCCTCCGTGCCCAGGGCTTCCGGGAGCGCACGGGCTTGTCTTGCATGAAGCGGTTCAGGAGGTCGTACTGGGCCCTGAACCATGAGGTCAGGACCTTGGTGCGCACTCGCTCCATGTCCGTGGATGCCGCCATTGCCCATGCGACACGGGGCAGCGCCACTGCCATTCTGGGGCCACTTGTCCGCGAGGAGGTCGTCGGTGGTGTTGGCGTGGAGGTCTTCAGTGGTGAGTGCTGCGGGGAGGGACCCACTGCTGGACGTCACCGCAGCCCATGCCCGGCCTCACCTGTGCTTCTTCTCCCTCCAGGCACCCGCGCCGCCGCTGGACGGGCCCGGTCGCCCCAGCCGGGGCCCAGCAGAGAGGCCGCAGGCCGCCAGCCTGCCGGTATGTATCCACCCACCCTGGGTTGGGGCGGGGGTGGCTGCCACCTGGCTGAGCCCTGTGCCTTTCCCGCCCACAGCCCGTCCAGACGATGCCAGCACCTCCGACGAGTCAAGCCCCCGGCGGGGCTCCGTGTGTGGCGACACGGAGCCCACCCACCCCAGCACAGCTTCACTCCCTTCTCCAACAGGGGCCGCGGGGGACAGCCTCGAGACTGCTGAGCCGGAGCCGGAGAGGAGCCTCCCTCCGTCTTCAGCTGACGAGGAGGAAGACGTCCTCCCAGGGGCCGGTGACTCGGCTGAGGAGGCACCCCGCGCAGAGTCCCCGCCGGGGGAGGGGTCTGCCAGCGAGGGGGGGGCCGCGGAGGCCTCCCCACCACATCAGGGGCAGGCCCTCCCAGCAGCCGCTGCATTGGCAGGGGATGCAGCGGCAGATGCGGCGCTGGGGGCCCCCGACATCATGCCCCGTGCCCGTGGGCCACGCCCCGCTCGTCAGCTGCCCCGGACCGTGGCTGATTTACACCGGGCCATGGAGCGGGAGCGGCTCGAGGCAGGCCAGATGTGGCAGGCATGCGTGGAAGCTGGCGACGTGGGGCGCGCCCAGCTTCTCGATGCCCTTGCTGAGCAGCGGGACGATCGCCGGGACGATCACCGGGAGCTGATGGCAGGGCTCCAGCATGTCTCCGGACAGCTGGAGGGCCTGGTGGCGGGGCAGGCGGCGCAGACGGCAGAGATCAGGGCCCTCACTGGTGTGGTGAGGGAGCTGGTCGCTGTCCAACAGGACCGCCTCGCCTTTGACCGGGAGCGGCATGCTGCTGAGCAGGCCCGCAGATCCCCGGTCCGTGCTGCCATGGCTGCACATGATGCCCCTGCTGCGGAACCGGCTGGGCCAGCACCTGCAGGCCCAGCTGCCAGCCGGGGGCGCAGCACCGTGAGGGCGCAACGCACTGGAGCAGCTCCTCGGGGCGGCACGGCCTCCTCCAAGCGGAAACGGTGAGTCCCCCCCCTTGTGTGTGTGTCTTTCCCTCCCCCCTCCCTCCCTCCCTCCCCTCCCCCGCTCCCCCCCCATGAATCCCATGTGCAGCCTCAACGTGGCATGGGGGTGGCAACACCTGTTGTGGGTCGGAGGGCAGTGGCACTCCCCCCTGCGGCAGGTGGCTAATGCACAGGGTGCCCTGGGGCAGCTGGCACTGGCACAACCTCTGCCCTTCCGCTGCCTGTCGCACGCCCAGTGCCTGCAGGCCCGCCTGTGGCTGCCCCTCTGCTGCGACCGCTGCAGCAGCTGTGGTAGGTGCACACAGACGAGCTGAGGAGGGGGCTCTTCGCTTCCAGACGACTGACAGCTCCCCACAGGGGCCTGCCTGCCTCTGTGGTAAGTGTTGCCTCGATCCTGGCCCACTGCTGTAGCCTCCAGCCTAACTCAGGCACAGTTGCAGCCTAACTCGGTCCTAGTTTGGGCCCCAATTGGGCCACACTTGGGCCTCAACTGTGCCTGAGTTAGGCTGGACTGGGCTGTTAATTCTTTAGTCGGGGGAGACCATTCCGGCAGCGGTATTTGCCCGAGGTCTTCTGCCGTGAAGACAGATGCAAAGAACTCATTTAATTTCTCTGCAGTCTCCAAGTCCCCTTTTATCACCCCTTTCTCTCCCTCACCATCCAGTGGACCAACCGCTTCCCTGGCAGGTTTCCTGCTTCTAACATATTTGAAGAAGCTTTTATTATTCCCTTTTATGTTGCCTGCCATACGTTCCTCAAAGTCTTGCTTGGCCTCCCGTATCATCTTTTTACATTTCTTTTGCCACAGTTTGTGCTCCTGTTTATTTTCCTCATTAGGGCAAGACTTCCATTTACGGAAGGAAGCTTCCTTGCCTTTTACAGCCTCCTTAACTGTGCTTGTTAGCCATGCCGGCACCCTCCTGGACTTGGTCGAGCCCTTCCTCCTTTGTGGGATACACTCCCGCTGGGCCTCTATGACTGTTGTTTTAAACAGTCTCCATGCACTCTGGAGCGATTGGACTCTTTTTACCTTCCCTTTCAGCTTTTTTTTAACTAGTCTCCTCATTTTGGGGAAGTCAGCCCTTCGGAAGTCAAGGGTTTTCGTGTCAGATTTGCTTGGCACTCTCCCTCCGACATGCATGGCGAAACAGATCGCAGCATGGTCACTGTTCCCCAATGGTTCGGTAACATTTACCTCCCTGACCAGATCTTGAGTGCCACACAATATCAAGTCCAGAGTCACCTGTCCTCTGGTTGGTTCCGTGACAAGGTGTTCTAACAAGTACCGTCTAGCAAGTACCTCCCTTTTTCCATTGTTTTTTGCATGTCATCTCAGGTCGGACCACAAAACTATCTCCCCAGAATCTTCAGGAGTGTACATGTTGTCAGGGCCTCGGGGGGGGGGGGTTAAAGTGGTAATTTGTACCCGGGCCAAGGGTGAAAAATGGGTCAAAATGGGGGGTCCTGGAGCAAAAAAGGGGGGACCAGGAGCCAAATTCCTATATAAGGAAGGGGCCCAAAAGCAACTTTTTACCCCCTGATAAAATTCCTCTGAATGGCCCTGCATGTTGTTAAGCTACTATTTGGGGTCATTAGTCAGAGTATATGTAGGGCATGATCCACCTGTCCTTTGCACCAGAGACATGCAAGGGTTGTTGTGAGGACAAAGAGGAGGGGAGGAAATATGTACACCACTCTGAGCTCCTTGGAGGAAGGAGGAGATAAGGAGGAAGGAGGTATAAAAAAAATGTGAAAAAATAAATAAATCTGCATCTAGAAGCACTGTGTTATCTCCCCAAAATCTTCAGGAGTATACATGTAGTAAAGCTACTATTTGGGGGGTCAGAGTATATGAAGGGCATGATCCACCTGCCCTTTACACCAGAGAAATGCAAGGCTTTAAGAAGCGTCTCCTGGGATATTTATGCAAGATTCATGGGTAATGTTTACCTTGCCCCTTACACTTTTGGGGGAGATTTCAAGACGATCACTTTGCATTTTGGCAATACGCAATTTAGGGCTCAGTCCATCCCAACTCAGCCCAACTCAGGCACAGTTGAGGCCCAATTGTGGCACAATTGGGGCCCAAAATAGGACCGAGTTAGGCTGCAACTGTGCCTGAGTTAGGCAGGAGGCAAGAGCAGTGGGCCAGGATCGAGGCAAAACTTACCACAGAGGCAGGCAGGCACCTGTGGGGAGCTGTCAGTCTTGTGGAAGCGAAGAGCCCCCTCCTCAGCTCGTCTGTGTGCACCTACCACAGCTGCTGCAGCGTTCGCAGCAGATGGGCAGCCACAGGTGGGCCTGCAGGCACTGGGCATGCGAAACTCAGCGGAAGGGCAGAGGTTGTGCCAGTGCCAGCTGCCCCAGGGCACCCTGGGCATTAGCCACCTGCCGCAGGGGGGAGTGCCACTGCCCTCCCTCCTGCAGAAGGCGATGCCACCCCCAAGCCACGTTGAGGCTGCACATGGGAGTCATGGGGGGGAGGGGGGGGGAACGTCACAAACAAGGGGGGTCTCATGAAGTCTGGAACCGCCTCTACCAGGACATGCCCGTGCGCTGCCTGAAGCCCTGGGCCTCCAGGGCCGTGGCTATGCCCACAAAGAAAGCATCCCGGCATGCCTTCTGCTCCGTGCCCCAGCCAAGACCGAGAGATGCCTTGGGCTTGTCTGCTGCGAGCGGGAAGGGCTCACGCAGCTCATCACTCCCCCAGATGGGGCAACGTCGGCGCCTCGCAGCAGGCGCTCCAGCGGGGTGGGGGATGCCAGCGTCCATCATCAGGGAGTGGGAGGGGAGGCAGGTACACAGACAGGGGGTGCTGGGGAGGGGCACGGGTGGGTCAGAAACAGACAGACAACAAGGCTGGTGGGAGAGGGATACAGGGAGATGGGTCTGCAGAGACCAATAGGGACACAGGGGTCACTTCGCAGATGGAGGCAATGCAGGAACGGCCACCTCTAATGCAGACGGACCGAGGACGGTAACAGACGCCGTTGACGGGCGGACCGAGGGTGGGTGAGAGCCCCGGTTGCTGAAAGGGCTCTTCACGGATAATGTCTGCCTGCAATGCCTGCCATGATATGCCTCTGTACCAATGTCTTGTCTCATGTCTGCCTGCAATGCCTGCCATGATATGCCTCTGTACCAATGTCTTGTCTCATAGCTGCCTGTATTAATGTAAGCACACAATGCCATGAGTGTGGAACTGTAACCCATATGTAGACACCAGCTGTTCCCCCCCCCTCTTTTGTCCACAGGGTCTACTGACAGGTCAGTATTGCTAGGATTGCCATGGTTGTGACCCCCAAGTTGTGTTGTTGTCTTTCTCTTTGATCCCTTTCCCTTACAGGATCATGCTCACCTTACACCCAGGGAAGGAGCGCAGACCATGCTATGTGTCTCACACCACTCAGCTGTGTTTGATTTCTCTCCCTGCAGGCCTTTGCAACCGGCACACTGGCATTCCTTCAATGGATATTGCTACCACACACCAGCTGCCATGGAACACCCCCGTGATTTAGGTCTCCCCAGGAATGTCCACCACCACCTACCTTCTGGGGAGCACCCCTGGGCCCGCAGTCTGGTTGCCCCATGGTTGCTGCCAGAGGTCTGGGAGCCTGCCCTGCAACCCTCCTTAGCTGCTGCTGCTGCTCCACCTCCCTGGCTGCCTACTTGCTGTCCCTCCCCTTTCTATGGAGCAGGCTGTGGTTCCACAGGGGAAGAGCCTGCGTCTCCAGGTCCATGGGGCATGCCTGCTGCTGCTGCTACGTTGTGAGTGGCTGCTGTGCCTACCCCTGGCAGCCTTGCCTGGCCATCTCTGCCAATGTTCCAGAACAATAAAGATGCCCCTTGGGCAAAGGCCCCTTGAACAACATGACCCCAATGTTACACAAGCACTGACCCACACACAGAGAGACAGCGCCCAGCACACAAGGCCCTGCATGAATCCCAGCCAGGGCCTGCCACAGCCAGCCCAGGGAGAACACAGCAGGGGGGCTGCCAGACCCTCCGGGCTCAGAGGGGAGGGGGGAGTTGGGGGGCCTCTCAGGCAGGCAACCACTGGCAGGCGACATGGCGCACGTCCGCCACGTCCGTGAAGAGCCCTTTCAGCAACCGGGGCTCTCACCCACCCTCGGTCCGCCCGTCAACGGCGTCCGTTTCCGCCCTCAGTCCGCCCGTCAACGGCGTTCGTTTCCGCCCGTCAACGGCGTCTGTTACCGCCCTCGGTCCGTCTGCATGAGAGGCGGCCGTTCCTGCATTGCCTCCATCTGCGAAGTGACCCCTGTGTCCCTATTGGTCTCTGCAGACCCCTCTCCCTTTATCCCTCTCCCACCAGCCTTGTTGTCTGTCTGTTTCTGACCCACCTGTGCCCCTCCCCAGCACCCCGTCTGTGTGCCTGCCTCCCCTCCCACTCCCTGATGATGGACGCTGGCATCCCCCACCCCGCTGGAGCGCCTGCTGCAAGGCGCCGACGTTGCCCCATCTGGGGGTGTGATGAGCTGCGTGAGCCCTTCCCGCTCACAGCAGACAAGCCCAAGGCATCTCTCGGTCTTGGCTGGGGCACGGAGCAGAAGGCATGCCGGGATGCTTTCTTTGTGGGCATAGCCACGGCCCTGGAGGCCCAGGGCTTCAGGCAGCGCACAGGCATGTCCTGGTAGAGGCGGTTCCAGACTTCATGAGACCCCCCTTGTGTGTGACGTTCCCACCCCCTCCCCCCCATGACTCCCATGTGCAGCCTCAACATGGCTTGGGGGTGGCATCGCCTTCTGCAGGAGGGAGGGCAGTGGCACTCCCCCCTGCGGCAGGTGGCTAGTGCCCAGGGTGCCCTGGGGCAGCTGGCACTGGCACAACCTCTGCCCTTTCGCTGACTTTCGCACGCCCAGTGCCTGCAGGCCCACCTGTGGCTGCCCATCTGCTGCGAACGCTGCAGCAGCTGTGGTAGGTGCACACAGACGAGCTGAGGAGGGGGCTCTTAGCTTCCACAAGACTGACAGCTCCCCACAGGTGCCTGCCTGCCTCTGTGGTAAGTTTTGCCTCGATCCTGGCCCACTGCTCTTGCCTCCTGCCTAACTCAGGCACAGTTGCAGCCTAACTCGGTCCTATTTTGGGCCCCAATTGTGCCACAATTGGGCCTCAACTGTGCCTGAGTTGGGCTGGACTGAGCCCTTAGGCTGCAATTGTGTCTGAATTGTGCTGCTGAGGCCTTGGGCTGGACTGGGCTGTTATTCACATAATTCTTAGGAATGAATTGGGTAATGGAAGGGTGATTGGCAGAGGTGTCGTTAGGAGGGCGGGGGGTCCCCGGGCGGCAGGGATGCCCACAAAAATCGGTGGTATGGGGGCGACCGTGGCAGCAAAACCGGCATTTTCGCAACCGCCGCAGATCCCAGGACCACCCTGCCCAGCAAGCCCATGCCAAAAATGGCCTTTAAAAGTGCTTTTCAGCTTGGGGGTGGGGCTTGTGACATCTCTCCCCCTGGGGCCGGTCTTGTGATGTTACGTGGGGGGTGCACGGTGAGCACCCCCCTGTGCTGAGGCGAAACTAGGGCGGAGCAAGCGGAGCACCGGCCAGAAAAATTGAATGAGCCAGAAAAATCGCCATTATATCTTGAATAAATAACATTTCCTTTCAGGACAGGGAAATGACTTGAGTTCAAAGACCTTTAAAGAGAAATATGCAGTGTTATTACACATGAATAGGCCTGCCTATGATTTTCTCGGCCAGAACTGGTGCCACAGAAACGCTGCATCTCCCTAGTATCTGATTTATGCTATCAGGATTAAAATATTGTTTCAGTGTTCTTCCCCCAAGGTTATTAGCCGGAGATCTTCTGTCTAGTTGAACAAGGAATTCCAGGGTGCATCACAGCGTAATCCTGTGTAACTTTGCACCGGTGTAACTTACACCGGTGCATCTGCTGTTACACTGGTGCATCTACGGTTACACCAGTGCAAAGTTACACAGGATTGCACTGTCAGTCACCATCCATTGCTACCTTGTGTCATGATCAACTAAAGATCCTCAACGCAACACTGATTTGGGGGGGCAGCTTAGTTGCTCCAGAAATGGGGCTGGCTTCTGAGTAGACATGCCTAGGATTGTGCTCTAAGGTTTAACAAGCTACACCTTCCCACATTCCTTCTCCTAAAGGTCTAGCACTCTGTCCCGGTTGGAAATCTGGTAAGCCTAACTAAAGGTATGTTCGAAGCGAATCTGGCTGGCCATGTAATCTCTCCGGCTCTAAACTCCAGGGCCTGGGGATGAACAACTAGGGAGTGCTGTTGACTTAGTATTCTGCTCATCATAACATAAGCTTCCTAGAAGCACCTGGCTGTCCACTGTTGGAAACAGGATGCTGTGCTAGATGGGCTATAAAACACAGGAGCAGGCCAGTAAAAGAACGTTGACAACCCTAGTTATTGCAGTGTGTGTCCCTTTTCCTAAATGCATCTTATATTTTGCCAAGAACCACTTTGAAACTGAGGAAGCCTTAGCACTTTGTTTCCTTTGTAGGGGTCCGGCATGATGTCAAACAGAGAATCCGTTGTACATTAGTTGTGAGCGTGATGCTTAATCTCATTCTGATTAGTGTTGTCATTGTATTGTCAGGTAAGCAAAGAACTGCATAGATCCCATTATGCTGTGTCCATTTAACTAGGGACCTGTCTGCTCTTACAAATATCCTTATTCTCCACCCCAAATATTATTGTTTTATTAACAGTATTTATTATTTATTTATTATTTATTTATAGAATTTTTACCCCGCCTTTCTCCCATCAGGGCAACCAAGGCGGCTTACAACAAAAATATTAAAATACATAAATACATTTAAAATCAAGAATTAAAATAATTAAAAACAATTAAAACAATTAAAACAAACAGCCCCAGTGGGTCATCCACATTTGTTAAAAGCAATTTGTTAAAAAGCCAGCCCACCATGTCAGACATCAAATGCTGATCTAAATAAAAATGTCTTGAGGCCCCGCCGAAAGGTCTCTAAGGAGGGAGCCGTTCTTAATTCCAGGGGGAGGGAATTCCATAATTGGGGCGCCACTGCCGAGAAGGCCCTATTCCGCGCCGCCATCCCCCTCACCTCCGTCAGTGGCGGCACGGTCAACAGGGCCCCCCCTGATGACCTCAGAGTACGGGTCGGATTATAAGGAAGGAGGCGGTCCCTCAAATACCCTGGACCCGAGCCGTAAAGGGCTTTAAAAGTCAAAACTAGCACTTTGAATTGTGCCCGGAAACGAACCGGCAGCCAGTGTAGCCGCTGAAGCAACGGTCCGACTGAGTCGAACCGACAGGCCCCAGCAACCACCCGGGCCGCCGCATTCTGCACTAGTTGCAGTTTCCGAACAGTCTTCAAAGGCAGCCCCACGTAGAGCGCATTGCAGTAATCTAGTCTAGATGTCACTAGGGCATGGGTCACCGTGGCCAGGTCTGCACGATCCAGGTACGGTCGCAGCTGGCGCACCAGCCGAAGCTGGGCAAAAGCCCCCCTGGCCACAGCCGCCACCTGGGAATCCAGGAGCAGCTGCGCATCCAGGAGAACCCCCAAGCTGCGGACCTGCTCCTTCAGAGGGAGTACAACCCCATTCAGAGCAGGACGATGATCCAGTACCTGAGTCGTAGACTTCTGGACCAACAGAACCTCTGTCTTATCAGGATTTAATTTCAGCTTGTTAGCCCCCATCCAGCTCCCAACTGCCTCCAGACAACGATTCAGGACATCGACCGCCCCCTTGGAGTCAGGTGGAAAGGAGAGAAAGAGCTGGGTGTCATCCGCATACTGATGACTCCCTACCCCAAATCCCCGGATGACCTCTCCCAGCGGCTTCATATAGATATTAAACAGCATGGGGGATAGAATTGACCCTTGCGGCACCCCACACCTCAAGGGCAAGGGTGCCGAACAAGCATCCCCCAGCACCACCTTCTGGGATCTATCAGCCAGGAAGGAGCGGAACCACCTCAGAACGGTGCCTCCAAGCCCCAACCCAGCCAACCGACCCAGAAGGACACCATGGTCAATGGTGTCAAAAGCCGCCGAGAGGTCCAGCAGGACCAACAGGGATGCACTCCCCCTGTCCAGCCCCCGGCGCAGGTCATCCACCAAGGCGACCAAGGCCGTCTCTGTCCCGAACCCCGGTCTGAAGCCAGACTGGAATGGATCCAGATAATCAGCTTCCTCCAAGACCCTCTGAAGCTGAGACGCCACTACCCGCTCGATCACCTTGCCCAGAAACGGGATATTTGAGACTGGCCGGAAGTTGTTCAAAATCGTAGGATCCAAGGAGGGTTTCTTCAGGAGGGGGCGCACCACCGCCTGCTTCAAAGACAGCGGCACCACCCCCTCCCTCAGAGATGAATTTACCACCCTCCCCGTCCACTCAGCCAGCCCCACCCGGGCAGCTCTAATCAGCCATGCCGGACAAGGGTCAAGCGGGCAAGCAGATGGTCTCACGCTCCAAAGAATCTTGTCCACATCCTCAGGTTCTACAAGCTGAAAAGAATCCCAGGAAGAACAACAGACAGGTGCCTCAGGGACATCATTAGATACTGCTAATGCGGCATCCAAGTCATGCCGAATCCGATCGACTTTGTCCACGAAGTGCTTTGCAAACTCGTCACAGCGAGCCACCGTGTGTTCCGCCCCATCTACTGGGGGGGCCAGATGGAGCAGGCCCCGGACTACACGGAAAAGCTCAGCTGGACGGTTCTCCGCGGACGCGATGCCGGCAGAAAAGAAAGCCCTCTTAGCTGCCGCCACCGCCACGGAATAGGCTCTGAAGTGAGCTCTAGCCCGTGCCCGGTCGGAGTCAGCACAAGTTTTCCGCCACCGTCGCTCTAGGCCTCTGCCCTGCCGCTTCATCGTCCGCAGCTCCTCAGTAAACCAAGGGGCCACTTTGACTCTGCGGCTAGGTCGAGGACGCTCAGGAGCGATCAGATCCAGGGCCCTGGTCATTTCCCCATTCCAGAGGTCAACCAGGGCGCTGGGTGAGTCGCCGACTCTGTCAACAGGAAAATCCCCCAGAGCCCTCAGGAATCCATCCGGATCCATCATCCTCCGGGGGCGGACCATAGAATGAGGTCCCCCACCACTGCGGAGGCGACAGGCTGCGATAAGCCTAAATCCCACCAGGAAGTGATCTGTCCATGACAAAGGAGTGATGTTAATTTCCTCCACATCCAGATCACCATCCACCTGTCCAGCAGTAAACACCAGGTCCAGCGTGTGTCCCGCATCGTGTGTCGGGGCAGATATTCTCTGAGACAGACCCATGGTTGCCATGGCGGCCATGAAGTCCTGAGCCGCGGCTGTCCTCGGGGCCTCAGCGTGGACATTAAAGTCCCCCAGCACCAATAGGCGAGGGCACTCCAACGCCAGCGCCGAGATCACCCCGGTCAGCTCAGGCAGGGAGACTGTTGGGCAGCATGGTGGGCGGTACACCAACAGAATCCCTATTCTGTCTCGCCCTTCCAACACGACATGGAGGCACTCAAACTCAGTGGACCGCGGGACAGGGTACCCAGTGAGATGGATGGTATCACGATAGACTATCGCAACTCCGCCTCCCCGCCCCTGTAGTCGTGGCTGCTGCAATACCCGGAAACCCGGCGGGCACATCTGGGAGAGACTTACCCCTCCCGACTCATCCAGCCAGGTCTCCGTAATACACACCAGGTCAGCAGCTTCGTCCAGGATTAAATCCTGGACTAGGCAGATTTTATTATTAACTGACCTGGCGTTCAAAAGCAGCAGTTTCAGACTCAGGGGACTGTTGCCCAGACCGCCAAGGGTCAGAGGGATGGGAGAAGGGCCAGAAAGAGGGACAGTCTGCCTGTGACTGACCCTCGTTCTCCTGAAACGGCCTGCCCAGTCCCCACCGCCATATCTTCCGTGACCCGTCACTCTGCTAATGGTGGCTGCCCGCCCCTCCCCTAGGCTCCCTCGAGGTGTCAAACACATAGCCCTTCAGCGGAGCCTACAGGAGACCAGACAACCTAAAACTCTCACACACTCACCACACACTCTCAGTCACCACCTCACTCTCCAATCAATCCGTATATGAAAGCATTCCCTCCAACCCCCAATTACTCCTGTCCAGCAACCCCTGCCTCCCTCTCACTGAGGCGTGGGTCACGGCACCCCACACCCCTTGCCCCCCTCTCACCGGGGTAGAGGTCCCACTCGTCCCCCTTAGGCCTCCCTCTCACCGAGGCCAAGGTTAACCATTCACAGAACCCCTACGCTTACCATATACCACAATCATACACACTCAATCACCCACATACATATACCACTCACTCTACCTTTCTCTCGATGCTGACATGGCAGGGCTGACAAAAGCAAATGGTGACCCACTGGGTAACAACAGCTTGGGTGAGCTCAGCCGCAGGTGAAGTCTTCTGGCCTGCGTGGTCTCCGATCCACTGGGCGAAGAGCCACGGGCAAAGAGCCCTTAGGCTCTTGCCCTTCGGCTCGAGCCTCTGGCAAGCCAGTGGCTCTTTCAAGCAGCTCACCTGGGGAGGGACAGAGAGAGATTGCTGAGGTCCAGCCCCCAACAAGGCCCAGGTGTCTCCAACTTAAGGGGACCACACTCCCAGCTCCCAGCACCCAGAGAAGCCCAACAAACTGACTGGCAAGCCAGTGGCTCTTTCAAGCAGCTCACCTGGGGAGGGACAGAGAGAGATTGCTGAGGTCCAGCCCCCAACAAGGCCCAGGTGTCTCCAACTTAAGGGGACCACACTCCCAGCTCCCAGCACCCAGAGAAGCCCAACAAACTGACTGGCAAGCCAGTGGCTCTTTCAAGCAGCTCACCTGGGGAGGGACAGGGTATATATTTATATACCGCTTTTCAACAAAAAAAAGTTCACAAAGCGGTTAACAGACAAAATCAAATGATTAAATGGCTCCCTGTCCCAAAAGGGCTCTCAATTTTTTTAAAAATCACCAAATGTTTCTGGTGCTTAGTGATGAAGATTTGGTACTGAGCACCACTTGGGGATCTGAGCCCACCATCACGGCAGCTCTTGTTTACTGTTACAAGAGGCCAATGTGTACATATGAATGGTCTAAGATTGATTGGTTTAGGATAAAATATCCTGCAAAACCGAACATAATTCTAAGAAAAGAAGAAAATGCCAGTGCTAAGTCTATTCAGAATTAATTTCCATTTATTTCAGTGGGACTGGTTTTAAATAAGTAGCATGCTTCAGATAGCTGCCTGTATTCCGTAGAAATCCTGGTCAAAATTGTCCATACCACAACATTTCCAAGAAGATTAGTTCAAGATCACAGTTCCCCTTGTGACTGAGCCTCTCTCTTTCTGTTGCATCGAACCTGTTAGTATCAGTTTCTAAACAATTTAAAATAGCATGCCCCAGAACAAACACCTGTATTCCAAAAAATGTCACTGCTAATTAAAATTTACAGACTATCCTTGTAAATCCCCTCTGCTCAAGATAAAACCCTCTCGCAAAGAATATGTGGAAAATGGGGTTCTATTGCAGCACACCAATATCCAAAGACTTGGTAGCTTCTGTAATGATTGCTCTTTAAATCATGTTTTAGTCTTTTCAAACATTCTATAGTTCCTTTGGGGGGTTCACTGAGCCTTTTTGAGTGTCTTTTTTAACTAGACAGAGCACAATTCTAGTACATCTGATATCAAGGAGAGAAAACCCTTAACAGTTGTAGTCTGGCTGTGTAATGCGGGCTAGGAGAGATGGGAGCCATAGAAGAATTTGTCCCCTGTGCTTGCAACCTGCAGAAGTCGTGTGTGTGTGTGTGTGTGTGTGTGTGTGTGTGTGTGTGTGTGTGTGTGTGTGTGTGTGTGAGAGAGAGAGAGAGAGAGAGAGAGAGAGAGAGAGAGAGAGAGAGAGAGAGAGAGAGAGAACAGCAGGTTGTTCACTTCCCCCGTTTACCTTAATCTATATTAGGCTTACGAGATTGTCCGGAACCCCGAGGGGGGCAGAAGTCAGGGGGGGCGGGTTAAGAAACCATGATCCATAAATTCATAAATGACCTGGAGTTGGGGATAAGCAGCGAGGTGGCCAAGTTTGCGGATGACACTAAACTTTTCCGGGTGGTGAAGACCAGCAGGGATTGTGAAGAGCTCCAAAAGGATCTCTCCAAACTGGGAGAATGGGAAGCAAAATGGCAGATGCGCTTCAATGTAAGTAAGTGCAAAGTGATGCACATTGGGGCAAGAAACCAAAATTTCACATATACGCTAATGGGTTCTGAGTTGTCTGTGACGGATGAAGAGAGAGATCTTGGGGTGCTGGTGGACAGGTCTAGAAACCTGTCCACCAGCCTAGAAAAAAGGCGCCTGAGGGGGGACATGATTGAGACATATAAAATTATGCATGGGACGGAGAGAGTGGATAGAGGGAAATACTTCTCCTTCTTGCACAACACCAGAACCAGGGGATATGCACTATAGAATGGACAAAAGAAAGTATTTCTTTACCCAGCGTGTAATTCATCTGTGGAACTCGTTGCCACAGGATGTGGTGATGGCACCTGGCCTAGATGCCTCTAAAAGTGGTTTGGACAGATTCATGGAGGAAAAGACCATCACAGGTTACAAGCCATAAACAACCTCCTGGTTTTAGAAGTGGGTTTTCTCTGTGCCAGGTTATCTTTCATCGACCTGCTGGTGGACAGGTCGATGAAAGTGTCGACCCAGTGTGCAGCGGCTGTGAAGAAGGCCAATTCCATGCTCAGGATCATTAAAAAGGGGATTGAGAATAAAACGGCCAATATCACTATGCCTTTGTACAAATCGATGGTAAGGCCACATCTGGAGTATTGTGTCCAGTTCTGGTCACCATACCTCAAAAAGGATATAGTTGAATTGGAAAAGGTGCAAAAAAGAGCGACCAGAATGATTCATGGGCTGGAGCACCTCCCTTGTGATGAAAGGCTACAGCGTCTGGGGCTTTTCAGCCTAGAAAAAAGGTGCCTGAGGGGGGACATGATTGAGACTTATAAAATTATGCATGGGATGGAGAGAGTGGATAGAGGGAAATTCTTCTCCCTCTTGCACAACACCAGAACCAGGGGACATGCACTAAAATTGAGTGGAGGGAGAGTTAGAACGGACAAAAGAAAATATTTCTTTACCCAGCGTGTAATTCATCTGTGGAACTCCTTGCCACAGGATGTGGTGATGGCACCTGGCCTAGATGCCTTTAAAAGGGGTTTGGACAGATTCATGGAGGAAACGACCATCACAGGTTACAAGCCATAAGCAACCTCCTGGTTTTAGAAGTGGGTTTTCTCTGTGCCAGGTGCAAGGGAGTGGCGACTGGACACAGGTATCTTGTTGTCTTGTGTGCTCCCTGAGGCATCTGGTGGGGCCACTGTGTGACACAGGAAGCTGGACTAGATGGGCTTTTGGCCTGATCCAGCAGGGCTCTTCTTATATTCTTATGTTCTTATGTTGGCTGTGTGCTCCCTGAGGCATCTGGTGGGGCCACTGTGTGATACAGGAAGATGGACTAGATGGGCCTTTGGCCTGATTCAGCAGGGCTCTTCTAATGTTCTTATGTTCTTATGATGTCACTTCCTCCAGAAGTGACATCAGAGGGGAGTGTCCACGGATATGGGGCAGATAATGTCATGGGCGTGTCCAGCTGCCTCAATATTAAATAGAGTGCTGCCACTGTTTTTGTCCTGGTCAGCTGGTTGTGTTGAATGAACTTGGGCCAGGCAGATACAGCAGCCCAAAATAGAAAGTATTTATTAAAAGGTTGAAGGAAATCATAACAATAAGGGGGTGCAAAGGATTGAAAGCCAGACTTAAAAGAACCCAAGCAGGTTTGCTTAACAGGAGGGGTGGATGGCAAAGAGATTAAAATGCAAGCGGCAGAGTAAACAAATCCCCTGATGCAGCGAGCTGAAGATTGTCCCTATTCTAGTCACCTTGTTCTTCCAGGGTCTTGGCCCTCACACTTGCAATACAGCAAAGTGAGCAGGTGAGCCCCTGCGTGATGCTAAAGAGCGGCTCTTCTCCAGTGACAGACCAGGCAACACACCTAAGCATCCTTAGGACTGGCTCCGCCGCTCTCCCCCGCTGCGCGCCAGTCTCCTCTTCATCCCTGCCGCCCGGGACTGCCCCTGCTGCAGTGCTAATGCGCTGTCTTTGTCCCAGCCACTAGAAGCACTCCGAAAAAGTCCGAGTTAACTTGCATGTTTTCAGAGACCTTCCAGCCTCGTCTCCAAAAATGTCCAATTGAATTCGGACCTTTTTGGAGTGCTTCTAGTCTTGTGCAGCTGCGCGTCGAGGCTGGGACGAAGATGCAGCGCATTAGCGCTGCGCCGGGACAAAGAGGAGACCGACTGGGAGATTTGGGCTCCTGAACCAGGACTGTCCCGGCCGGATCTGGGACTATGGTAAGCCTAATTATTTTTGGCAAAATTATTCACTTGGTGGGAGAGGAGGGTGGTTATTCATAGGGTAATGGGTATCCTCTGTCTAAATCTAGATATAACAAATGGGAGAATAGATGGTAACCCCAGTGCAAAATAGCATTCCCCAAAAGTCACTTGCATTACAATTGACCAGCTTTGGAGGGGGGGGGTCTTCCTTTTGCTTTGCTGCAGTTATTGCATGGTCCCAGCTCTGCTGCTTGTGGTTGCAGGAAAAGTTATGTTGTGCTGGGACAGTCCTGATGTTCGGCTCCCGAACCCCCAGCGGATACAAAAAAAAACTGCATTGAGAGACATCCGCTGCGTGGGAGGGTGAGGCTGGGTGGCATCACAGTACCTTAATTAGTAGTGTGCCGGCCATCAACCCGCTGCTGGACGCCCACATGACTTCCTTCCAAGTACTTCAAACAGCTATAAAGAGTAAAAAAAAATCCATTTCACAGCAACTTCCAGTCACAACGCAAAACCGGAAGTCGCTGTGAATTTTTTTAAAAAAAAACTCTTTACTCTTTGCAGTTTGAAGTTCTTGGAAGCTGCCCAGGCGTCCTGGAGCAGGCAGCAGACCAGCACATTGCTAAATTAAGGCCAGAACTACACTTGACGAATCCCGGCGTATTGCGTAGATTCTGACAGCATTTCGGAAGCAAGCGGAGCAGCTGCGAGCTCCTGAATGCCGGCGCGTACGCGCAGCTGGAAAGATGGTGCCCTACCCATCTTTTGAGGGTCGGTTTCACGGAGGCACTGCTGCCTACCAATCGGATGAGAGGGGGGAGGAGAGTGGCTGCATGCCAATCAGAGCTACCTCCCATTACCGTGGAGGTTTTATTTCAAGGCTTATTCCCAGAGGAAAACACAGGACAAAGAGAGGGAAAACCAGAATGGCGGGAAATACTCAAAATAGCCCAAACTCCTGCAGGCATACTGATATTAAACTTGTTCTTGAAGTCAGAGAAAGACCATGTCTTTATGACATGACCACCAACCAAGAACTACAAGAATCAGAGCACACTTGTGTTTAACCAATCACAGCTGTGCTTTCTTAAGAAGGCGGGACAGCAGGAGGGACAACAGGCGGGAAGACACTCCTCCGACCTGCTCTGTGCGCGGAGGCAGAGGCAAGACGCCTCTGTGCCAGGATTCCTCAAGTGTAGTTCCGGCCTAAGGTACATTGACACTGCGCCTGGCCCTCAGTGCATTTTGGACGACCTTGGGGAAGGGAGGGGGGAAGTCCAGCGCTTGAAACGGAGCGGTTTGCCTGCAAAAAGGTAAGGAATGCTATTTTTAACCTCTTTCTTTTTTTAAGTTTTTCACAGTGGCCCCTATAATCACTTTGAGAAAAATCCGCCGATAGCGGGAGCCGACTGTACTGTCATTCAAGTGGACAGCTGTCCAAATGGATTCCAAATGGATTGGATTCCAAAGGAGATGCTACTATTTTGCAGACGTAGAACAAAACTGGACCTCTAGCCGGGTGGAATGTGCTTCTTTCAATGCTTCTTTAGCTGTGATTGACTCCCAGGAAGAGATGGTGAGTACAGTGAGCGAGACTGCAGCCTAGGCAGCAGCGTCGCTGGAGCAAGAGCCACCTGGGTTGGAGCTTACCTGCAGAAGCTGGCATCCCGGAAGTTCGGAGGTGATATGATGGAAACGCATCTCCCCCGACCTTCTGGGCTTTCACATTGCTTTTCATGCTTTTCGGAACTTTGGGAAGTTCATGCTTTGGGAAGGGAACCAGCTGGTGGTCCCTTCCCACCTTGTACAAGGGGACAGGGCGGACAGCAGCCATATGATTTCCAGAAATCTGGTGTCCAGTAAAAAAAGGGGGGCTGGGTATTCAGGGGGTTCAACCCCCCTGAATCTGCTACTAGTTTAGTGCCTCAGGCAGATGTTCCTGACCCTCATGTGCGTTCATGCATGCCTGTGCAGTCTGTGGGGGAAAACATGCTGTCTCTTCCTGCAGCTGTGTCAGTGGAGCCAGGCAGGGTGGTAGATCGCAATTTGGATCAGGAAAAAAAAAAAGAAGTCCCTGCGCTCTGCTCTAGAACAGATCTTTGTCCTGCTTCTGTGCCCTCTTTGATTGCCTGGAAGATGAGAAAGCTTTGTTCTGGCGTGATTTGTAGGACCAAGCAGGGGTTCATCAAGAACAAGTTGTGCCAGACTAATCTCATCTCCTTTGATAGAGCAATTGATTAGTCTGGTTGACCCTGGGAACAGCATTGACATAGTATAGCTAGATTTCAGCAAAGCGTTTGACAAAATCTCCCGCGATATCCTTGTGGAGAACAGGGTAAAATGTGGGCTGCTGGATGGTACTTGTGCTGCTCAATGGTTCCATGTGGAGTGGAGTTCCATAGGACTCTTTCTTGGCTCTGTGCTGGTCAAATTTTGAATAAATCACCTGGATGAAGGAATAGGGGGGAAGCTGATCAAATTGGCCAGATGATGACACACAGCTGAGTGTAGCTCTCAACCTGGGTGAGCAAATAGTATTAAAAATGATCTGGACAGGCTTCATCCTTGAGCCGACACCAACCAGACGCAGTTCAAGGGAGACAAATGGGACGTCCTGCAAGTAGGTACAAAGCAATCAGATGAAGAAGGACAGAATGGCCCAAACCTGGCTTGGGAGTAAGCTGTTTAAAAAGACGCCAGGCGTGAGTGGATCATAAGCGGAAATGAGGCAGCAGTGCGATGTGGCTGCAAAGAAATAAAAAACTAAATGTAATTGTGGGCTGCATTAGCAGAGTCCTAAAGTCCACATCACATGAAGTAATCGTTTCGCTCTACTAGTCAGAGCAGGTAGAGTTGGGCACCACATTTTAAGAAGGGCACTGAGAAGCTGGAGGGGGTTTGGAGGAGCAGGCCCCTATGGTGGTGAGGGGTAAGGAAATAGGCCTATCAGAACAGTTAGAAGAGCTTGGTATGTTTAGCCCAGAACAGAGAGGACTTAGGGGGCGGAATATGATTGCCATCTTCAAACATGTGAAGGGCTGTCTGACAGAAGAAGGGGAGCAAGTGGTCTCTGTGGCTCCTGAGAGGAGAACTGAAACCAATGGGTTGAAAGTACAGAAAGGAAGGTTTATGCTATACAGTAGGAAGTATTTCGTAACTGTAAAAGCGAACTACTCTCTGGTGGGCTCTCCCTCATTGGGGGTGTTCAGGCAGAGGCTGGAAAGGCACCAGTCAGTCATGCTGTTGCACTTGCCTGCAGTGAGCAGAGGGTTGGAATAGATGACCTCTATGGTCACAACCTTAGTATTCTAAGGCTCCATGACTTCAGTGGAAATAATATGGGGTGTGTGATCTTTGGAATGATGTGGGATGGGAAGTATTAAAGCCCCTCCCCCCATGGTTTGGATGTGCCCTTATGTGCTCCTTTGAGAAGAAGCAAAAAACAGCCTGATGCAGACTGAGCCTGGCCTGTGCCAAATCCCATCTCATACATTGCCCACCTGACCATGGTGACCCTGGCCTGGCTTTTCCTTTGCTCTCTTGACCAGCCCTGCAGAGCCTCAAAGGAGCACGTTGGGCTGCTGGTCAGCATCTTTGGAGCAACGCTGGAAGGTTGTCAGCAAACGTCAGTGCAGCATTTTCACACACACACAAACACACCCCCGTGGGGTCTATGCTTGAATTATGGCGCCCACTGCAAGAGACAGGCTGTAGCTCAGTAGCAGAGACCCTGACTTACTGCATAGGGTTGGAAAGCCAAACACGTCCACATTCCTGACGCTGGAAATGGGCTGAACACCAAGGGTTTCTGCCAAGACGGCTCCCAAGGATTAGAATATAGAGTCTCAGAAACACATTACAAAGTCTTACTGTTCCAGTAGAGGCACAAGATGAGCCTCTTGCCTCACACCTTGGCTCTTCCTAGTGCCTCGGAGAGGATAAATGATCAGCACTGAGCTGTCCTGAGTTATCCGGAGAAGAGCTTTCTGATCTGAAGGTGGTTCTCTTCCTCTCTTTGCCTCGGTTACATCCCCAGCTTTGCCTATGACATCCAGCACGATGAACAAGATTCTTCTCCTCACTTTGCTGTTTGCTGCTCTGCTCTCCGTGAGCTCTGGTGGTGAGTCCTGTCTGGGAAAGAAGGTACCATTTGTCCAAAAGATGGTTGGGAGAAGAAGTTGGGAGATTCTGAGTGTGGAGTGGTGGTAAACGTCTGATCCTAAAGACAGCAGAAGGGAGGGGATAATTGCGTGAAAGATGCCCTTTACGGGGAGTTTCATCTCACCCCAGTCTTGGAACCAGCTGAAAAGAGATTAGCACTGGAAACAGATGTCACACCTGCTACATGGTTGTGTTTGGGTTTCTAATGAGGATGCTTTGGGGAGCATGAGAGTTAGCTGAGGGAACATCCTGCCCAGACCGTTCAGTAGATGGTAGTGTTTGTCAAAAATAAAATATTTTCAGCACTTTGAGACTCCCTTTGTTTTTCCCCAGGACCCTGGGGAACAATCACAGCCTTTAAGCCCACATATTGACAAATATAATTTTTGTATATTTCTAAGCAACCTTGACTTTGCTCTGAAAAGATGAGGTATCTGTCTGTTCAATCAATCAATCAATCAATCAATCAATCAATCAATCAATCAATCAACTTTCTTCTTCTTCTGCATTATGTGGTTCTGAACAGTGTGTTGTTCGGCAATTACCTCCTTTCCTAATCTTTTGTGTCAGCTCAGCTCTTTCCTCAGACCTGCTTTGATCTTTCTGCCCTCCGGGTTGCAGCTTTCCATTATACAGCTGAACCCCTTCACTACGGCCTTTCGCTAGCTGCACCCCACACCCCACACCACTCCATTCCCCTCCACCCCAGGGCAGCACAGGAACCAGAATCCAGAATGTCTCTGTAGTGATCATCTTTTTTTTTCTCATAGACTTTCTGAACTGCTATGAATGCAATGAATATGAGAACGGTCGCTGTATAACAGGAGAAGAGATATGTTGGGGTGATCCTACATTCACATCCTGCATGACAGGTGTGACCTCTGAAGGTAAGATGCAGAGACTCCTGGTATTGTCATAGGTAATGTTGTGGAACCCACATTTTGGAACAAATGATCTCTGGAATGCATACCCACCCTGTCTTCCCATTCTAAACATGACACTAGGAGCAGACTTGCTGCAGTGTTGTGTTCCCAACCCCACCCCACAGAATACCCATGATTCTCCAGTGTATTCTACATTTCAAAAGTAAGGCAGCTTATTCAGGATCCTGTAACACTTGTAGGATAACTGACAGCCCAAACCTAACTGGGCATTACAACAGTGGAACTGGTTCCCTTGTTGTAAATGGTCATATGGCAGAATGCACAATGGTGAAGTCTGAGGACCATTGCCAAAGCTGGCTACATAAGAACATAAGAACATAAGAAGAGCCCTGCTGGATCAGGCCAAAAGCCCATCTAGTCCAGCTTCCTGTGTCACACAGTGGCCCCACCAGATGCCTCAGGGAGCACAAGACAACAAGATAACCTGTTTCCCGTTGACACTCCCTTGCACCTGGCACAGAGAAAACCCACTTCTACAAAAAAAAAAAAAAAAAAAAAAAACCAGGAGGTTGCTTATGGCTTGTAACCTGTGATGGTCTTTTCCTCCATGAATTTGTCCAAACCCCTTTTAAAGGCATCTAGGCCAGGTGCCATCACCACATCCTGTGGCAAGGAGTTCCACAGATGAATCACACGCTGGGTAAAGAAATATTTTCTTTTGTCTGTTCTAACTCTCCCTCCACTCAATTTTAGTGTGTGTCCCCTGGTTCTGGTGTTGTGCGAGAGGGAAAAGAATTTCCCTCTATCCACTCTCTCCATCCCATGCATAATTTTATAAGTCTCAATCATGTCCCCCCTCAGGCGCCTTTTTTCTAGGCTGAAAAGCCCCAGACGCTGTAGCCTTTCCTCGTAAGGGAGGTGCTCCAGCCCACGAATCATTCTGGTCGCTCTTTTCTGCACCTTTTCCAATTCAATTATATCCTTTTTGAGGTATGGTGACCAGAACTGGACACAATACTCCAGATGTGGCCTTACCATCGATTTGTACAAAGGCATAATGATATTGGCCGTTTTATTCTCAATCCCCTTTTTAATGATCCCGAGCATGGAATTGGCCTTCTTCACAGCCGCCGCACACTGGGTCGACACTTTCATCGACCTGTCCACCAGGACCCCAAGATCTCTCTCTTGATCCGTCACAGACAACTCAGAACCCATCAGCGTATATGTGAAATTTTGGTTTCTTGCCCCAATGTGCATCACTTTGCACTTACTTACATTGAAGCGCATCTGCCATTTTGCTGCCCATTCTCCCAGTTTGGAGAGATCCTTCTGGAGCTCTTCACAATCCCTGCTGGTCTTTACCACCCGGAAAAGTTTAGTGTCATCCGCAAACTTGGCCACCTCACTGCCTATCCCCAACTCCAGGTCATTTATGAATAAGTTGAAAAGCACCGGTCCCAAGACCGATCCTTGGGGCACACCGCTTTTCACCTCTCGCCATTGTGAAAACTGCCCATTGACTCCCACTCGCTGTTTCCTGGTCTTCAACCAGTTCCTAATCCACAAGAGGACCTGCCCTCTTATTCCCTGACTGTGGAGTTTTCGCAGGAGCCTTTCATGAGGGACCGTGTCAAACGCCTTCTGAAAATCCAGATATATAATATCCACGGGTTCGCTCGCATCCACATGCCTGTTGACCTTTTCAAAAAATTCTAACAGGTTTGTGAGGCAAGACTTCCCCTTGCAGAAGCCATGCTGACTCTCCCTCAGCAGAGCTTGTTCTTCTATGTATTTTAGGATTTTATCCTTAATGAGACTTTCCACCATCTTCCCTGGAACAGATGTTAGGCTGACCGGCCTGTAGTTTCCCGGGTCCCCCCTCCTTCCTTTTTTAAAGATTGGTGTGACGTTAGCTATCCTCCAATCCTCTGGCACATTGGCCGTTTTAAGGGACAAGTTGCATATTTTGGTCAAGAGGTCAGCAACTTCATTCTTGAGTTCCTTCAGAACTCTTGGGTGGATGCCATCCGGGCCTGGTGATTTATTGATCTTTATTTTGTCAATTAAGTCTGAGACATCTTCTCTTTTAACCTCTATTTGACTTAATTCTTTAGTCAGGGGAGACCGTTCCGGCAGTGGTATTTGCCCGAGGTCTTCTGCCGTGAAGACAGATGCAAAGAACTCATTTAATTTCTCTGCAGTCTCCAAGTCCCCTTTTATCACCCCTTTCTCTCCCTCACCATCCAGCGGACCCACCGTTTCCCTGGCAGGTTTCCTGCTTCTAACATATTTGAAGAAGCTTTTATTATTCCCTTTTATGTTGCCTGCCATACGTTCCTCAAAGTCTTGCTTGGCCTCCCGTATCATCTTTTTACATTTCTTTTGCCACAGTTTGTGCTCCTGTTTATTTTCCTCATTAGGGCAAGACTTCCATTTACGGAAGGAAGCTTCCTTGCCTTTTATAGCCTCCTTAACTGTGCTTGTTAGCCATGCGGGCATCCTCCTGGACTTGGTCGAGCCCTTCCTCCTTTGTGGGATACACTCCCGCTGGGCCTCTATGACTGTTGTTTTAAACAGCCTCCGTGCACTCTGGAGCGATTGGACTCTTTTTACCTTCCCTTTCAGCTTTTTCTTAACTAGTCTTCTCATTTTGGGGAAGTCTGCCCTTCGGAAGTCAAGGGTTTTCGTGTACATGCAGGTCTGCAAGTCAATCGGCATGGGGGAGGGAAGTGGGAGGAACAGGGTGGAGAGAGGAGGAATGAGAGAGTGTCTGCAGATGGAACAGGGGAGGGAGGAGGTGGATCCTGGTGGCACCAGAATAGGATCCTATCCCGATTCCTCTCCCCTTCGCTCTCCCTTATTCTCCTTGGTTTTGTGCCAGAAAAATGCCTGGTACAGATTCAAGGAGACCTATTGGGGCAGCGGAGTCTTGCCCCAGGGTAAGGGAACAAATATTCCCCTTCTTTGAGGAGTTCTCTGAGGCTGCCCCCAAGCAGGTTGCAGTGCTTGCTCTGTTGGCACAGCTCCATCGGGGTGGTGGTGGTTTAGTTAGGATTGGGCTGTAATTTCCATCAATTGATTCTGAGCAGTTCTTTACTTAAGGATATGCAATGTTTGTTTGCCAGACCAGGCCAAAGTCCACCTAATCCAGCACTCTTGGCATCCTATGGGGGGGGGGGGGACTAGTAGACGCTTGGTGCGCCATTCCAAAGGGGGCAGAGGTGCACTGGCGAACCACAATCTGTGTTTACAAAGAATCCTGCGAATTAACAGATGATAGTTGTACTGCCAAAAGTGAGCAAGTGAACCATCAGTCAGTGGCGTCGCTCCCGTCAAGTGACGGGAGCGGGCCGCTACAGGGTGACGCGCACACAGGGGTTACGCGCGCACCCCCGCGCGTCACCTCCGTGACGCACATCGCCCTCCAGACGCTCTGAGGTCGACCCGGGAGCCTGAATGCGTCAATACAGGTACAGGCCCTCAGAACGGTCTCTGCACATGTGCGAAAACAGTAAAAGTTTGCATATTGTAGAGACACATTGGGCCTTCTTTCAGAAGGCCCTGGAGCGCCGGCCAGGCTGGACGCTCTGAGGCCTCGGAGCATCCGGAGGGCAACACGAAGGGGCAGGGGGGCACCCGGGGCAGGGTGAAGCCGGGTCAACCCCCCCCAAAATCGCGGAGCGGCCTATGGCCGCGCCAATTGTCCACTTGGGGGGCATCGTCAGGGGCTTCACTAGGGTGACGCGCGCACCCCCGCCTTGGGGTGACGCGCGTCCTAGTGACGCCTCTGCCATCAGTGGACCACTAATCTGCCTTTCTTCAACTCCTGCTGTAGACGTTGCTTCCTGCATAGAACGTGTGCTGCTCTCCCAGTGCAATAACCCTTGACAGCTCTTCCCTTTGAAAATGAAATACGTTATGCTTACATTCATGTCTTCTTTTCTTCCATTCCAGGAAAGGGGTACTATCGCTGTATGCGTAAAGGATATTGTGAATTTCTCAGAAATCTTCCCGATGTCAAAGATACTATAACGTGTTGCAACACAGATTTGTGCAACGGAGCACCACTACGCAGTGCCTCCAATTCTCCATGCATCAACCCAACAACCCCAAGCCCCACAGAGAGCCCTTGAATCCTGATTCTTATCTTGTCTCCCTGACATAACTCAGCAGATATACTGTCTGATTTATTTAGTCCTCTCGGGCTGATGAAGAAGTGGGGGATGGAATTTCAATAAAGCTGCATCCAGAAACTCTGTGTCCGAATTCTATTGCATGCTTCTACATGCTACAATTTTCTTCTTTCACTGGTTCCATGGGGCTGGGCTTTGCTTTTCCACATGACGTGTGGTGATATTTAGAATCCTCAAAGAGAGATTGGGTCTTCATTCCACCGCCCTTCTGAGGGCAAGGCTTCAAGCGGCGTTGTACGCATGCTGCTTTCACCCTTGCCCTGGCCTAGTTAGAAGTGGTCGAGCTGCCGAGGAAGATGCCACGCAAGCAGTCGTCGGGTGCGTCAGTCTCTCTCGGCGCACCACCCTCCTGGCGTATCAGGCCCTCCCGTCGCGGTGCCCCTGGCAGCCCACCCGCTGCCACGCCCTAGCGACACCAATGGCTGGGTTCTATCTGATTAGGACTCAGCGCAGGCTCTATGTCCTGCTGAAGCCTGGCTAGACAGGATTGCGCTGTTAGCGGGGTTCAGAGCTGGTCGAACGAGCATTTCAAGGAATGCTATTAAACAGCTCTATGTCAACCGGGAGGGAGGAATCAAGTGCCACAGGGCTCTGTGCCCTTCAATGTTTTTATTTAAGATATGGATGATGGCATGGGGGGGGGGGGACCTTATAGAATGTGTCTATGACACAAAGCTGGGGGAGAGGGATAGCTAACAACCTGGAAGACTGAATTAGGATTCAAAATTATCTTGGCAGGCTTGATCATTGAGCCCATACCGATGAAATGCAGCTTAGTGGAGACAAATGAGATGTTCTGCATGTAGGTACAACAAATCAGGAGAATAATGAATGAATGAAACCTTTATTGGCATAAAGACAAACATACATAAAATACAAATAGCAAACAGACAAACAATATCATAACACACAGACTGATCCAAACACATAAAACAATATCTAAGACAGTCAGAATAAGTGGATACAACAACAGCAACTGTAAAGGACCGTCTAGATATTAAGATATATTAGGGATCTCAACTGCCATCTATAGCCAAATGAATCTGCGTCATATGAAGGTGAGATCACTTCAACGTTTTATTAATAAATCCAGGTAGTTAGCTATTTGATTGGTGCGCAATTCATCGTCACAAACCAATAGGTAATATATGACCTCTGACTCAGAAAATCCTGTGTATTTAATCAAAATCGGACCTAAATGGGATAAACGTAAGTCTTGGTAAAGATCACAATGTAATAACATATGTGGCAAGGTTTCAATAGCTGTGTTATTACAAGGGCATAGCCGTGCTTCATGTGGCACAGATTTATATCTGCCAGTTGTAACATTAGACAGGAGCACATTGCATCTTGCTAAAGTAAAGGCCCGTCGTTTCTGATGACTTTTCAATAGTGCAAGATATTTGGCCATTTTAGATACAGGTGATGTTAGTTGGAAATGCAGGGGGGAGCATATTTTCTGCGCTGCTGCAGTCAGAACTTGTTGCTCGATGTCCAATAGCCTGCCCTTAAGAAGCTTGAAGGCTTGGAGCAGTGGAAGGGCTCCCAATGAATCTAATGCAACACCCATTGTTTGGATCTTTTGCATGAAAAAATTGGATTCGGGGGAGAATGAAGAATCGGCTAACATACTTTTGAGTAGGACATCGTTGTTAGCAGCGTAACATATCTGAATCCAGAATTTGAAAAAGTGTAACCATACAGTTGTTTCTAATCTAATTAATCCCACCTCCAAACAAAGGGCAGCATAGGGGACACAATGTGGTACAGCCAGTATATTATAAAGAAAGGCTGCTTGCACCCTTTCCACCATAGGATAGAAAGCAGACATCCAGATAGGTGATCCAAACAGTAATTGGGGTATAAC
Organism: Plestiodon gilberti rubricaudatus; assembly: GCA_026170595.1. NCBI lineage: Eukaryota > Metazoa > Chordata > Lepidosauria > Squamata > Scincidae > Plestiodon > Plestiodon gilberti. The sequence continues at coordinate 251,457,199 of JANXHW010000002.1, forward strand.
TTTAGCATTGAAGATTGTCACTGCAGCGGGGATAAAAGAGTTACCCCATGTATGAAAAAAACGGCTGATTGTCTGGGATGTTAATTTTGCTGAATTAATTGCAGCTTGGCGATGGCTTGCCCAGGATAGTCTATGATGAAAATAGATCCCCAAGTACTTAAATTGCTTGACCTGTTGGATAATCTTGCCTTTGAAAATCCAAGAGGCGGGCTTCCAATTCTTGCCAAATACTACAATTTTTGACTTATCATAATTGATGGATAATTTATTGCAAAAAGGACTTGCCGGTTGGAGAGGAATGGCTGGCTGACAGCTTTGTCGGTTGCTCTATACCGACGGAGCACAGCGGATGGACTTAGGGCTCAGTCCAGCCCAACTCAGCCCAACTCTGGCACAGTTGAGGCCCAAGTGTGGCACAATTGGGGCCCAAAATAGGACCGAGTTAGGCTGCAACTGTGCCTGAGTTAGGCAGGAGGCAAGAGCAGTGGGCCAGGATCGAGGCAAAACTTACCACAGAGGCAGGCAGGCACCTGTGGGGAGCTGTCAGTCTTTTGGAAGCAAAGAGCCCCCTCCTCAGCTCGTCTGTGTGCACCTACCACAGCTGCTGCAGCGTTCGCAGCAGATGGGCAGCCACAGGTGGGCCAGCAGGCACTGGGCGTGCAACAGTCAGCGGAAGGGCAGAGGTTGTGCCAGTGCCAGCCGCCCCAGGGCACCCTGTGCATTAGCCACCGGCCGCAGGGGGGAGTGCCACTGCCCTCCCTCCTGCAGAAAACGATGCCACCCCCAAGCCACGTTGAGGCTGCACATGGGAGTCATGGGGGGAGGGGGTGGGAACGTCACACACAAGGGGGGTCTCATGAAGTCTGGAACCGCCTCTGCCAGGACATGCCCGTGCGCTGCCTGAAGCCCTGGGCCTCCAGGGCCGTGGCTATGCCCACAAAGAAGGCATCCTGGCATGCCTTCTGCTCCGTGCCCCGGCCAAGACCGAGAGATGCCTTGGGCTTGTCTGCTGCGAACGTGAAGGGCTCATGCAGCTCATCACACCCCCAGATGGGGCAACGTCGGCGCCTCACGGCAGGTGCTCCAGCGGGGTGGGGGATGCCAGCGTCCATCATCAGGGAGTGGGAGGGGAGGCAGGCACACAGACAGGGGGTGCTGGGGAGGGGCACATGTGGGTCAGAAACAGACAACAAGGCTGGTGGGAGAGGGATACAGGGAGAGGGGTCTGCAGAGACCAATAGGGACACAGGGGTCACTTCGCAGATGGAGGCAATGCAGGAACGGCCGCCTCTCATGCAGACGGACCGAGGGCGGTAACGGACGCCGTTGACGGACGGAAACGGACGCCGTTGACGGGCGGACTGAGGGCAGAAACGGACGCCGTTGACGGGCGGACACGGACTCCGTTGACGGGCGGACCGAGGGTGGGTGAGAGCCCCGGTTGCTGAAAGGGCTCTTCATGGACGTGGTGGATGTGCGCCATGTCGCCTGTCAGTGGTTGCCTGCCTGAGAGGCCCCCCAACTCCCCCCTCCCGTCTGAGCCCGGAGGGTCTGGCAGCTCGCCTGCTGTGTTCTCCCTGGGCTGGCTGTGGCAGGCCCTGGCTGGGATTCATGCAGGGCCTTGTGTGCTGGGCGCTGTCTCTGTGTGTGGGGGGCAGTACTTGTGTAACATTGGGGTCATGTTGTTCAAGGGGCCTTTGCCCAAGGGGCATCTTTATTGTTCTGGAACATTGGCAGAGATGGCCAGGCGAGGCTCCCAGGGGTAGGCACAGCAGCCACTCAGAACGTAGCAGCAGCAGCAGCAGCAGGCGTGCCCCATGGACCTGGAGACGCAGGCTCTTCCCCTGTGGAACCACAGCCTGCTCCATCGAAAGGGGAGGGACAGCAAGTAGGCAGCCAGGGAGGTGGAGCAGCAGCAGCAGCTGAGGAGGGTTGCAGGGCAGGCTCCCAGACCTCTGGCAGCAACCATGGGGCAACCAGACTGCGGGCCCAGGGGTGCTCCCCAGAAGGTAGGTGGTGGTGGACATTCCTGGGGAGACATAAATCACGGGGGTGTTCCATGGCAGCTGGTGTGTGGTAGCACTCCCCATTGAAGGATTGCCAGTGTGCCGGTTGCAAAGGCCTGCAGGGAGAGAAATCAAACACAGCTGAGTGGTGTGAGACACATAGCATGGTCTGTGCTCCTTCCCTGGGTGTAAGGTGAGCATGATCCTGTAAGGGAAAGGGGTCAAAGAGAGAGACAACAACACAACTTGGGGGTCACAACCATGGCAATCCTAGCAATACTGACCTGTCAGTAGACCCTGTGGAGAAAAGAGGGGGGGGGAATAGCTGGTGTCTACATATGGGTTACAGTTCCACACTCATGGCATTGTGTGCTCACATTAATACAGGCAGCTATGAAGCAAGACATTGGTATAGAGGCATATCATGGCAGGCATTGCAGGCAGACATGAGACAAGACATTGGTATAGAGGCATATCATTGCAGGCATTGCAGGCAGCTATGAGACAAGACATTGGTAAAGAGGCATATCATGGCAGGCTATGCAGGCAGCTATGAGACAAGACATTGGTAAAGAGGCATATCATGGCAGGCTATGCAGGCAGCTATGAGACAAGACATTGGTATAGAGGCATGTATCCTACCTATATTTCTCTATGCTAAGAGGCAGAAGTCAGACCACATGTCAGCACAAACCCTGCAGTTACCTGCACTTACCTGCTGGTGTTGTTGCCTGTGGGGGGGGGGGAAGAGGGGCTGGGAGAAAGACATGGGTTAGCAAACACTTGCATGGAGACAGCTGCCAAGGCACAGCAGTAAACAGTTTGGCCACAGGCAGAACAGCCCTCTCTGCCCTAGAGGGGGGCAGAGAGGAGAAGAGAAGAGAGAAGTGGGGTGTTAGAAAAGTTTTCAAAGTCCCACTTTGTGGCTGCTGGGGGACAGAACCCCACGCCACGTGCTCAGAGAGAGAGAGAGAGAGTGAGTGGAGGGCTGGGGCTGGGCTTTTGTGGGAAAGAGGCTGGGTGGGGCTGGGTGCTGATAGGGTAACTATTTGGTCCGGTTCCAGAGTTAGGCCACAACTGTTCCGTCCTAACTCAGGCCCAACTCGGGCCCAGGGTGTTAGTACTTTTCAGGAGAGGGCTGGTGTGGGTAAGGTAAAATGGCTCCTATGGGTCTCCTCACATTTGGGTCCACCCTTTTTGTTGACCCAAATTTTGTGCCTGAGTTGGGCTCGAGGGGGCATGTCAGGGGCTCTCCAGCATCTGGAACCAGAACAAATTTGTAACCGCCCCCGTCACTCCCCCGACACGCCCCCAACACGCCCACTTTTAGGCTGCAATTGTGCCTGAATTGTGCAGTTGTGCCTGAATTGTGCCGGAACCCAATTCAGTCACAATTGCAGCACAAATTCGGCCTCTGCGGCACAATTCAGGCACAACTTGGGCCTAAAGCACTTAGGCTGCAATTGTGCCTGAATTGTGCCGCTGAGGCCTTGGGCTGGACTGGGCTGTAAATTACTCTACCCCTGGATTAAAAGGGTGTGCGATGAGATAAACCACATATCTTCGGATCGCTCCCATTACTTTCTCGGAGAGCGTAGGCTTTTCGAGTTTGTTTTGGTTTGAGCGTGGAAGAAACGGATCAACAACGAGCTCAAGAATCAGCCAGAATGTAAGCCAAGCCCCCTCCCGCTTATACTTTTGCTTTGCTTATGCAAGTGGCGAGGAACTGCAGTAAGAATTGAAGAAATAAGCTAAGATAACGAGTTAATTTAGAAGATTTGTTGTGAAAAGGATATAATTTGGAAGGAAGATAATATACTACAGTGAAAATATTAAGCGAAAATACTAAGTAACTTGTTGGTACTTACGGAAGATTGAAGTAGTGAAGAAACACTTTGGGGAGATATCCATAAACTGTTTTAATGAGAGAAAGAGACTTGTTTTGCTTTTGAATTGTTTGTTTTGAATTCCTGCGGTTTGGAACTGTACAAAGACGGACAAACAATTCCTTCCGGGCAGAAGGTCATAATGAAGGATTGAAAAAAGATTGAAAAATAATTATGTTGGTTGGTATTTGCCGCCTGCACACATTTTAATAACTTGAGTCTTTGTTTTTGGTTTCAAAGAGAAGGAAAAGAAGTTGAACTGAGTAAGTGAAAGAGTGCCATTTGGTGAAAATTAGAAATATGGCTATAAGAAGAAGAGGGAATACATTAGAAAAAAAATCACCTCCAAAGTCGCCTGGAACAGAAAGACCAACGGAAACACTGGAAGAATGTTTTAAAAGATGGGAACATAAATTCGATGCAAAATTGGGAACTTTGCAGGAAGAATTTCAAAAGATGAAGGTGGAGTTGAAACAAGAACTATACCAGCTAGATGTAGCTGTGAAAGTAATAAAAGGTGATCTGCAAGAGATAAATATCAAGATGAAAACCCAGGAAGATAAAGTGATGCATTTTGAAATGGAGAGCTGCAAGATTCAAGATATGTTGGCGCTGGCTGAACAAGAGAGAAAACAGAGCTTCCTACGGTTTCGTGCAATTCCAGAACAACAAGCAGAAGATACAAGAGATAGAATGGTACACATTCTGTCAGAATTTCTACAAATAGAACGAGATGAATTGGATCTGGATTTGGATAAGGCATATAGAATTAATACAAGATATGCAGTAGTAAAGAAAGTGCCAAGAGATATCTTGGTGCATTTTGTGAGGCAACGAACAAGAGATAAAGTTCTACAGCAACATGCTAAATCAAGACTCAAGGTAGAAGGAGCACAATCATTGTGCTAAAGGAGATTCCGCTGAGAATTTTGCAGAAAAGGAAAAGTTATGCATTCCTGGTGGAGGTGCTGAAGAAACAGAAGATTGTCTTTAGGTGGGGGAAATTAGAAGGCGTGACAGTTAAACTTCATGGAAAAACCTATAGATTGGATACAATCCAGAAAGCAAAAGAGTTCCTGAGAAGATTCAAGGATGGAAGAGAAGAAGAAGAAGATGAAGGGATGGACAGTGCAATGGCAAGCTGTGAACAATAAAGATGGATTACAAATTTTTATCATGGAATATTAATGGAGCTAATGCTCCGCAAAAAAGAAAAAGAGTATTCCATTATTTGAAAAAACTTAATCAAGATGTGATATGCCTTCAAGAAACCCATATAAAAAAGGGAGATACAAAATTTTTGATTCAGAAAAATTTGGGAGAAGAATTTTTTTAACCAATATCAAGAAGAAGAATGGGGTGGTTTTATATGTTAAAAAATATTTGAAGCCAGAATTAATATTTGCAGATGACAAAGGAAGAGGGGTGGCAGTGGAAGTAACACTAGATGGGATAAAAACGTTAATATTGGGGGTGTATACACCACATCAACAAAAAGGGGATTCTTTTAGATATTTGATGGATTTGTTGGCAAATTATTCTTATAGTAGTTTTTGCTTGTTGGGCAATTGGAATGGAGTTGTCTCCCCGCTGAGTGATAAAGGTTCCGAAAAAGAAATAAAGCACAATCAAGGGAAATTACCTAAAAGTTTTTTTGAAATGGTGGAGACTTTAGGGGTCTTGGACATATGGAGACAGAAAAATGGGAACTCTAAGGAGTTCACACATTATTCAGAGAGACATAGATCAAGTTCAAGAATTGATATGTTTTGGGTGTCAAAGGATATAGCTGTCAGAACTTCCAAAGCAGAGATTTTAACAAAATCTATTTCAGATCATAATCCGATATCGCTGGCCATAAGGAAGAAAATTAAAACTTATAGATGGAGACTGAATGAACTGTTATTACAGAAAGAAGAGATAATAGAAGAAGCTAAGAGTAAACTGGCAGCCCATTCCAACCCAAGTGCTAAGCAGCCCAAGTCAGACCTAAAGTCAGCCTAAGTCATTTAGGTCGAAGTTAGGTCTGGAATGCAACCATTTAGGGCAAAGTTAGGGCAAAGTTAGGTCAAAGTTACAACCAACAGACTAAGAACAGCCCATTCCAACCCAAGGGCTAAGCAGCACAAGTCAGACCTAAAGTTGACCTAAAAGTGGGCGGAACATGGGCGGACCGTGGGTGTAACGGGGGCAGCAACCAATTAACGTTGGATTCCAGACCCTGGCAAGCACAGACACGCCCCCTCCAACACAAATGCTGACACAAAATTTAGGTCGACCAAAAAGGTGGACCCAAATTCGAGGAGACCCATAGGAGCCATTTTACCTTACCTAAGCCAGCCCTCTCCTGAAAATTTCTAACACCCTACTCATGAGTTAGGTCAGAGTTAGGACGGAGTTGGGCCTGCTAGGTCTGGAAATCGACAGAGTTATGCCTAAGATAGGGAGCCTATCAGCACCCAGCCCCACCCAGCCTCATTCCCACAAAAGCCCAGCCCCAGACCTCCAGTCACTCTCTCTCTCTGAGCACGTGGCGTGGGGTTCTGTCCCTCACAGCCACAAAGTGGGACTTTGTCGGTGGAGGGCAAAATTCACAAACACCCCACTTCTCTCTTCTCCTCTCTGCCTCCCTCTAGGGCAGAGAGGGCTGTTCTGGCTGTGGCCAACCTGTTTACAGCTGTGCCTGGGCAGCTGCCTCCATGTAAGTGTTTGCTAACCCATGTCTTTCTCCCAGCCCCTCTTCCCCCCCCCCACAGGCAACAACACCAGCAGGTAAGAGCAGGGTTTGTGCTGACATGTGGTCTGACTGCTGCCTCTTTGCATTTAGAAATATAGGAAGGATACATGCCTCTTTACCAATGTGTTGTCTCATAGCTGTCTGCATAGCCTGCCATGACATGCCTCTCTACCAATGTGTTGTCTCATAGCTGTCTGCATAGCCTGCCATGATATGCCTCTCTACCAATGTGTTGTCGCATAGCTGCCTGCTTTGCCTGCTATGATATATAGCAGGGGTGGCCAACCTTCCACCATTAGGGCTACTGTGTTCTTAAGAGTTGTGTAAAAGACAATCTTGGCAGCTGTAAGTGCTGATGGTGTTGCTAAAGCAGCTGCACCTGCTGAAATGCCCTCACCTATGCAACCATTTAAAGGGCCAGCATTCATGTTGAAAGGTTGGCCACCACTGATATATAGGATACATGCCTCTTTACCACTGTTGTGTCTGATTGTTGCCTGTAGTCATGTGAGCAGACAATGCCACAAGTGTGGAACTGTTAGCCTTATGTAGACACCAGCTGTTTCCCCCCCCCCCTTTTCTCCACAGGGTCTACTGACAGGTCAGTATTGCTAGGTTTGCCATGGTTGTGACCCCCAAGTTGTGTTGTTGTCTCTCTCTTTGACCCTTTCCCCTTACAGGATCATGCTCTCCTTACACCCAGGTAAGCAGCTCAGACCATGCTATGTGTGTCACACCTATCAGCTGTGTTTTATTTCTCTCCCTGCAGGCTTTTGCAACTGACACACTGGCTTGTCTTCAATGGTGACTGCTTCCACATACCAGCTGACATGTAACTCCCCCTTGTTTTTTGTCTCCCCAGGAACGTCCACTATCACCTACCTTCCTGGGAGCACCCCTGGGCCTGCAGTCTGGTTGCCCCACTGTCATCTGCCTCGATGCTGCCAGAGGTCAGGAAGCCAGCCCTGCAACCCTCCTCAGCTGCTGGCGCTGCTGCTGCTCCACCTCCCTGGCTGTCGTTCTTGCTGCCCCTCCCCTTTCTATGGAGCAGGCTGTGGTTCCACAGGGGAAGAGCCTGCATGTCCAGGTCCATGGGGCAGGTGTGCTGCTGCTGCTTTCTGATTGGCTGCTGTGACTACCCCTGGCAGCCTCGCCTGGCCATCTCTGCTAACGTTCCAGAACAATAAAGATACCCCTCGGGCAGAGCCCCAGTGAAACATATGTGCCCAGTGTTTACACAAGCATTGCCCCACACACACACACAGACAGCCCCCAGCACTGAAGCCCCTACATGAGTCCCAGCCAGGGACTGCCACGGCCTTCCCTGGGAGAACCCAGCAGGGGCGCTGCGAGACCCCCATGGCACAGAGGGGAGGGGGGAGTCAGGGGGGCCTCTCAGGCAGGCAAACAGTGACAGCCAGGGCGTCCGCCCGTAATGAAGGCGCTTGCGTCGAAGGTCTGCCCGTAATGAAGGCGCCTCCGTCGAAGGTCTGCCCGTAATGCAGGCGCCTCCGTCGAAGGTCCGCCCGTAATGCAGCCACTTCCGCCCAAAGTCTGTCTGCATAAGAGGCGCCTGTTTATGCATCACCTTCATCTGCGGAGCGCCCCCTGTGTCCCTATCGGTCTCTGCAGACCCCTCTCTCGGAATCTGTCTCCCACCAGCCTTGTTGTCTGTCTGTCTGTCTGTCTCTGACCCACCCATGCCCCTCCCCAGCACCCCCTGCCTGCCTGCCTGTGTGTCTGCCTCCCCTCCCACTCCCTGATGATGGCTGCTGGCCACCCCCCACCCTGCCAGAGCGCCTGCTGCGAGGTGCCGTCGTCGCCCCATCTGGGGGAGTGATGAGCTGTGTGAGCCCTTCACGCTCGCAGCAGACAAGCCCAAGGCATCTCTTGGTCTTGGCCGGGGCACAGAGCAGCAGGCACGCCGGGATGCCTTCTTTGTGGGCATTGCCCCGGCCTTGGAGGCCCAGGGCTTCAGGCAGCGCACGGGTGAGTCATGTCAGAGGCAGTTCCAGTCCTCATGAGACCCTCCTTGTGTGTGATGTTCCCACCCCCTCCCCTTCCCTTCCCTCCCCCGCTCACCCCCCAGTGCAGCCTCAACGTGGCTTGGGGGTGGCATCGCCTTCTGCAGGAGGGAGGGGACGGCCACTCTCCCCTGCAGCAGGTGGCTGATGCACAGGGTGCCCTGTGGCGGCTGGGCTCAGGCACCTCGCTCACCTGTCACCTGCCCTGCGCCCACCACATGACTGGCGCAACCCCCATGCCTGCGGTCAGCCCCTTTGCGATCGGGCTGCGACAGACCCTGCGGCAGCTGCCATGGATGGACGCTGACACATGCAGACAGAGGCCTGCACATGCCTGAGCCAGACACGGAGCCTGGAGAAGAGCCTGCCTGCCTGGGAGGTAAGTGTTGCCTGGATCCTGGGGTGGTGCTGGGCCACAGAAACTGCAGCCTGCCTAACTCAGGCATAACTCTGACCTACCTCAGGCATAACTTCTGCCTAACTTAGGCTGCACTTAGGCCACACTTATGCCTGACTTGGAGAGGAGTTGGGTTGGAATGGGCTGTAAAAGACTTTTTTGAGTTAAATATGAATAAAGGAACAGAAGTAAGAATGGTTTGGGATGCAAGTAAAGCATTTATAAGAGGATATTTTATACAAAAAAAATGCAGAATGGACTAAAAAGAGACTAACAGCCCATTCCAACCCAAGTGCTAAGCAGCCCAAGTCAGATCTAAAGTCAGCCTAAGTCGTTTAGGTCGAAGTTAGGTCTGGAATGCAACCATTTAGGGCGAAGTTAGGTCAAAGTTACGACCAACGGACTAAGAACAGCCCATTCCAACCCAAGGGCTAAGCAGCACAAGTCAGACCTAAAGTTGACCTAAAAGTGGGCGGAACATGGGCGGACCGTGGGTGTAACAGGGGCGGCAACCAATTAACGTTGGATTCCAGACCCTGGCAAGCACAGACACGCCCCCTCCAACACAAATGCTGACACAACATTTAGGTCGACCAAAAAGGTGGACCCAAATTCGAGGAGACCCATAGGAGCCATTTTACCTTACCTAAGCCAGCCCTCTCCTGAAAATTTCTAACACCCTACTCCTGAGTTAGGTCAGAGTTAGGACGGAGTTGGGCCTGCTAGGTCTGGAAACCGACAGAGTTATGCCTAAGATAGGGAGCCTATCAGCACCCAGCCCCACCCAGCCTCATTTCCACAAAAGCCCAGCCCCAGACCTCCAGTCACTCTCTCTCTCTCTGAGCACGTGGTGTGGGGTTCTGTCCCTCACAGCCACAAAGTGGGACTTTGTCGGTGGAGGGCAAAATTCACAAACACCCCACTTCTCTCTTCTCCTCTCTGCCTCCCTCTAGGGCAGAGAGGGCTGTTCTGGCTGTGGCCAACCTGTTTACAGCTGTGCCTGGGCAGCTGCCTCCATGCAAGTGTTTGCTAACCCATGTCTTTCTCCCAGCCCCTCTTCCCCCCCCCCACATGCAACAACACCAGCAGGTAAGAGCAGGTAAGAGCAGGGTTTGTGCTGACATGTGGTCTGACTGCTGCCTCTTTGCATTTAGAAATATAGGAAGGATACATGCCTCTTTACCAATGTGTTGTCTCATAGCTGTCTGCATAGCCTGCCATGACATGCCTCTCTACCAATGTGTTGTCTCATAGCTGCCTGCTTTGCCTGCTATGATATATAGGATATATGCCTCTTTACCACTGTTGTGTCTGATTGCTGCCTGTAGTCATGTGAGCACACAATGCCACAAGTGTGGAACTGTTAGCCTTATGTAGACACCAGCTGTTCCCCCCCCTTTCTCCACAGGGTCTACTGACAGGTCAGTATTGCTAGGTTTGCCTTGGTTGTGACCCCCAAGTTGTGTTGTTGTCTCTCTCTTTGACCCTTTCCCCTTACAGGATCATGCTCTCCTTACACCCAGGTAAGCAGCTCAGACCATGCTATGTGTGTCACACCCATCAGCTGTGTTTTATTTCTCTCCCTGCAGGCTTTTGCAACCGACACACTGGCTTGTCTTCAATGGCGACTGCTACCGCACACCCACACCAGCTGACATGTAACTCCCCCTTGTTTTTTGTCTCCCCAGGAACGTCCACTATCCCCTACCTTCCTGGGAGCACCCCTGGGGCTGCAGTCTGGTTGCCCCACTGTCGTCTGCCTCGCTGCTGCCAGAGGTCAGGGAGCCAGCCCTGCAACCCTCCTCAGCTGCCGGCGCTGCTGCTGCTCCACCTCCCTGGCTGCCTACTTGCTGCCCCTCCCCTTTCTATGGAGCAGGCTGTGGTTCCACAGGGGAAGAGCCTGCATGTCCAGGTCCATGGGGCAGGTGTGCTGCTGCTGCTTTCTGATTGGCTGCTGTGACTACTCCTGGCAGCCTCACCTGGCCATCTCTGCTAACGTTCCAGAACAATAAAGACGCCCCTCGGGCAGAGCCGCAGTGAAACTTATGTGCCCAGTGTTTACACAAGCATTGCCCCCCACACACACAGACAGCCCCCAGCACTGAAGCCCCTACATGTCCCATCCAGGGACTGCCACGGCCTTCCCTGGGAGAACCCAGCAGGGGCGCTGCACGACCCCTATGGCACAGAGGGGAGGGGGGAGTCAGGGGGGCCTCTCAGGCAGGCAAACAGTGACAGCCAGGGCGTCCGCCTGTAATGCAGGCGCATCCGGCGAAGGTCCTCCCGTAATGCAGGCGCCTCTGTCGAAGGTCCGCCCGTAATGCAGCCACTTCCGCCCAAAGTCTGTCTGCATAAGAGGTGCCTGTTTATGCATCACCTTCATATGCGGAGCGCCCCCTGTGTCCCTATCGGTCTCTGCAGACCCCTCTCTCGGAATCTCTCTCCCACCAGCCTTGTTGTCTGTCTGTCTGTCTCTGACCCACCCATGCCCCTCCCCAGCACCCCCTGTCTGCCTGCCTGTGTGTCTGCCTCTCCTCCCACTCCCTGATGATGGCTGCTGGCCACTCCCCACCCTGCTAGAGCGCCTGCCGTGAGGCACCGTCGTTGCCCCATCTGGGGGTGTGATGAGCTGTGTGAGCCCTTCCCGCTCGCAGCAGACAAGCCCAAGGCATCTCTTGGTCTTGGCCGGGGCACAGAGCAGATGCCTTCTTTGTGGGCATTGCCCCGGCCTTGGAGGCCCAGGGCTTCAGGCAACGCACGGGCGAGTCATGTCAGAGGCAGTTCCAGTCCTCATGAGACCCCCCTTGTGTGTGACGTTCCCACCCTCCTCCCCTTCCCTTCCCTCCCCCGCTCACCCCCCAGTGCAGCCTCAACATGGCTTGGGGGTGGCATCGCCTTCTGCAGGAGGGAGGGGACGGCCACTCTCCCCTGCAGCAGGTGGCTGATGCACAGGGTGCCCTGTGGCGGCTGGGCTCAGGCACCTCGCTCACCTGTCACCTGGCCTGCACCCACCACATGACTGGCGCAACCCCCATGCCTGCGGTCAGCCCCTTTGCGACCGGGCTGCGACAGACCCTGTGGCACCTGCCATGGATGGACGCTGACAAATGCAGACAGAGGCCTGCACATGCACGAGCCAGACACCGAGCCTGGAGAAGAGTCTGCCTGCCTGGGAGGTAAGTGTTGCCTGGATCCTGGGGTGGTGCTGGGCCACAGAAACTGCAGCCTGCCTAACTCAGGCATAACTCTGACCTACCTCAGGCATAACTTCTGCCTAACTTAGGCTGCACTTAGGCCACACTTATGCCTGACTTGGAGAGGAGTTGGGTTGGAATGGGCTGTAAGTTTCAAAAGATTGAAGAAGAGATGAAGAAGAAAGAACAAGAGTTGAGGAGGACACCTGGTGACAAAAACGTTTTACAACAAATTAAAATTTTACAGAGTCAACTATCCCTGATGATAACAAAAGAAATAGAAATTAAAATGAAGTATGCGAAACAAAGGTATTTTGAACATGCTAATAAACCAGGAAAATTTTTAGCTTATAAACTGAGGAAAGAGAGGGAGAAAAGAATTATCTCTAAGTTACAAGAGACAGAGAAAATATGTACAGAACAGGAAGATATACAAAAATTAATTGTAAATTATTATACAAATTTATATAAAAGACAGAAGGTAGAACCAGCAAAAATAAAGGAATATTTGGTAAAGCAAAATTTACCAAAAGTTTTGGAAGATCAGAAATTAATTTTAAATGAAAGGATCATGCCTAGAGAAGTGGCAGATGCGATAAAGAGAGTTAAGCTGAATAAGGCACCAGGTCCAGATGGTTTGACTGGGAGATTCTATAAATGTCTAGAAGATGTAATAAGTATTCCATTACAACAGACAATGAATGATATCTTACAAAATAGAAAAATGCCAGATTCATGGAAAGAGGCGAACATAACTTTGATACCAAAAGAAGGACAAGATTCAAGTAGTATAAAGAACTATAGACCTATATCTTTGCTTAACAATGATTATAAGATATTTACATCAATTTTAGCGGAGAGAATGAAGAAGATGTTGCAAAAATTTATACATGAAGATCAATGTGGTTTTCTACCAAAAAGACATTTGAGGGAGAATGTAAGAATTGTTCTAGATATGTTGGAACATTTTGACAAACATATAGATAAGCAATTAGCATTAATATTTATAGATGCTGAAAAAGCTTTTGATAATTTGAACTGGTCTTTTTTATTAGAAGTTTTACAAGAAATGGACTTCGGGGAAAACTTCAATAAATGGATAAATTCAATTTATGTGACACAAACTGCAAGAGTATTAGCGAATGGTGAGCTAACACATTTGAAATTCAAAAAGGTACGCGGCAAGGATGTCCGTTATCACCATTGCTGTTTATATTGGTGTTAGAAGTTTTGAATAGAAATATTAGACAAGATGAAAGAATACATGGTGTGAAGATTAAGAAAGAAATATTCAAGTTAAGAGCCTTTGCGGACGACTTGGTACTAATGCTGGAAAATCCGTTAAAAGTTATAGAGTTGTTGATGAGTAAATTAAAAGAATTTGGATCTCTTGCAGGATTTAAAGGTAATAAACAGAAGACAAAAATAGTGACTAAAAATATGAAGATTCAAGATCAACTGAAACTGATGAATAAAACAGGATTTAAGGTGGGAAAAAAGTTAAATATCTTGGAATTGTATTGACGAGTATGAATTGTACATTATTTCAAAATAATTATGTTAAAGTATGGAATGAAATTAAGAAAGATCTGTTCAGATGGGAAAGATTGAAATTGTCTTTACTAGGAAGGATATCGGTGATTAAGATGAATGTATTGCCAAAAATGATGTTCTTATTTCAAACGATACCAGTGATTATATCTGATGCACCATTTAAAGAATGGCAGAAAGACACTTCTAAATTTATTTGGCAAGGGAAAAAACCAAGGGTGAAATATAAGATTCTTCAAGATGCAAAAGAGAGAGGAGGATTAGGACTACCGGATCTGAAAGTATATTATGCAGCATGTTGTTTTGTGTGGTTGAAAGAGTGGGTGTATTTACAAAATAGAAGATTATTGGAGTTAGAAGGCTCTGACTTGAGATTTGGTTGGCATGGGTATTTGTGGTATGATAAAGTGAAAGCAAATTTAGAATTTAAAAATCATTATGTTAGACATGCATTATGGAGAATTTGGAACAGATATAAAATGAGGTTTTATGAGAAAGTACCATTATGGGTTGCACCATATGAAGCACACTTTGGTGGAAGTAGCGTGCCAAAAGAGAAAGGACTACTACACAGAAATTTATTAATTTTTTCACAAGGAGACTGTACAATGAAGTCAAGAGAAAAATTAATGGAAGAAGACTTTAATTGCCAATGGTTTGTATATGCTCAAATTTTGGAGAGATTTAAAGTGGACAAGAAGGCATATGGATTTGTAGAAGAAGAATCAATATTGGAGGTACAATTAAAATCTGAAGACCAGATAATTTCAAAAATGTATAAATTGCTTTTGAAGTTTGAGACAGAAGAAGAAGAACAGGTTAAAGAATGTACGATTCATTGGGCGAAAAATGTAGGTCATGTTATTTTAATGGACCAATGGGAACAGCTATGGTTAAAACAGTTGAAATTTACGTTAAATGTTAATATTAAAGAAAATATGTATAAAATGATATATAGATGGTATATAACCCCAAGCAAATTAGCAAAAATGTATGAGAAGGTGACGAATAGATGTTGGAAATGTAAAAAGCAAGAAGGAACTTTTTACCATATGTGGTGGACATGCCCCCAAGCAAAGAAGTACTGGACTCTGATTCATAAACAGATTGAGTTGATTTTAAAGATTAAGGTTCAAATGAAACCGGAAACATTTTTGTTGGGTATGTGGGAGGATCATGTAGGCGAAAAATTTCAAACTTTGTTTTTATATATGATAGCTGCGGCAAGAATTTTATATGCACAATATTGGAAGAATTCGGAGATACCTTCTCTGGAAGATTGGTGGCTGAAAGTTTTGGACTATGCTGAAATGGATAAACTTACAATTTTAATTAAGGAAAAGTCAGTTAACTTTTTCGTGAATAATTGGAAACCATTTATTGACTTTTTAAGAGAGAGAGAGAGGAACGATGTGATGATATGCGGATTTAATGAATAGAATATGGGTGTTGTTTTGGCTTAGTTGGAAATTATATGTAGAAAATAGTGAATAGTATGCTAGTAGGATGTATTGCTTCGCGCTTGCTATAACTTTATGAAATATGTATTGTTTTTATATCAATAAAATATAAATATATAGGAAAAAAAGATAATTTATTGCAAAAACTATAATGAATACAAGCAGCAATCAGGCGTCTTAAACCTATCTTGGTACGAGAGAGTAACACCATATCATCTGCAAACAACAAGATTGGTATAGAAAGAGCGCCCAATTTGGGGCTATGGCTATCAACACTTCTCAGGATAGGGGCCAGGTCATTGATAAACAAATTAAACAAAGTAGGGGCTAATACACACCCCTGTTTTACTCCTTTATTTGTGGCAATTCGTTTGGACAAATTACCATGATATGATAATCTAATCTTGCAAGATGTACTAGAATAGAGTCCCTGTATCAGAAGAAGCAGTCTATTGTCAAGACCTGCATCTTTCAGCTTTGTCCATAATAAGTCCTTATCTATTGTGTCAAACGCCGCTTTCAGATCTAAGAAAGCAGCGTACAAGCCGGAGTTAGCTTGTTTCATTTGCTTAGTTATTAAATGAGATAGTATTAAGCATTGGTTCAAGGTAGATTTACCTGCTACAAAACCCGCTTGTTCAAAGCCAAGAATACTTTGGTCATTTATCCAAGATGAAAGACGGCCGAGTAGGTGGTTAGCATAAATCTTACCTATAACTGACAGCAAACTAATCGGTCTGTAGCTACTGGGGAGCTTTCTATCACCCTTTTTGTAAACAGGAACAATTATAGATTGGGTCCAAGACTGTGGCATCACACCTGTTCTATCAACTACTGTAAACAGTTGCGCTAGAAGAGGCAATAATAAGGAGAATAAGGACACAAAGGCAGAAACCTGGCTTGGCAACAACATGTTTTAAAAGAATCTAGGTGCCGGTTAGATTCTGAATTGGTATGTATGACGCATGAATGTCATCTGTTCATATACGTGTTCCCCAGATTCTTGAGCTCAGTGCCAGCTCATTATGATGCATTGGAGAAGCTTTGGGATGAACTGGGGTCTTTCTCTGTGGTCCACAGGTTCTGTGGAGGTGAGGGAGGCAGAGCCGGTTGCAGCCTCGCAGGGTAGGGGCAGTGGCAGATGGGAGGGGAGCCCAGTCCCCCCTGCAGCTCCTTCCCACTGCATTCGAATGGGAGCCCCTGCTACCCCTGCTCTGTGTTAGGAGGAACCATCGCTTGTGCTGTTAGCTCTGCTCCAGCTGCGGCATCCTTTCAGGTTCTTGGACAGTTAGAAGAATGCCCTCCCTTCAGAATCAATCACAATCACACACCACTTTCTTCCTCAGCAAAATAGCTGGCCCAGATCTGAAGAAACCCATTGGGACTCAGAGGCTTGCCGAGAGGTAAGGGTGTGAATGTTCCCTTACCCCAAGGGGACCTCCGTGACTTCCCCACACTGCATGATACAGCATGTGCTCAATTGGCTCTAATGCAACAGGGAGGGGGGAACTGAGTTGGGATCGGGCTGCTAGTTGCTCAGCTCATGTCTTTTCTCTTCCCATCTCTCCATTCTGGCCACATAATCAATGAGTACCCCATGGATAATATTCAAGTCCAAAGAGCATCACCAGCCCCTGTATATGGACTGCCACACACGAAAACATACCTGATTCTAAAAAGTGAGCTGAACTTTAAGCGTTTCTGGCAAGACCCAGGGCCCAAGATGACAATATTGATAGTCTCCGAGTCTTACTGTTCCAGTAGAGGCACAAGATGAGCTTTGCACCCCTTTCCAGTAAGAAGGCTACAGCCTCTTGCCTCACACCTTGGCTCTTCCTAGTGCCTAGGAGAGGATAAATGATCAGCACTGAGCTGTCCTGAGTTATCCGGAGAAGAGCTTTCTGATCTGAAGGTGGTTCTCTCCTGTCTACTTCGGTTGCATTCCCAGTTTGTCCTGTGACGACCAGCACGATGAACAAGATTCTTCTCCTCACTTTGCTGTTTGCTGCTCTGCTCTCCGTGAGCTCTGGTGGTGAGTCCTGCCTGGGAAACGGGATGTCATTTGTCCAAAAGATGGTTGGGAGAAGACGTTGGGAGTTCCTGGGTGTGGAGTGGGGATAAGTGCAAGTCTGAGCCTCAGGACAGCACACCAGAGGAGATAATTGCATGAAAGATGCCAGGCTTTATGGGAAGTTTCCTCTCACCCCAGTCCTGCAGCCCCAGCCCTGACCAGCTGAAAAGAGATCAGGTCTGGAAAATGATGTCTCGCCTGCTACATGATTTTGTGTGTGGGTTCCTTCCTAATGAGGATGCTTTCAGGTGCATTTGACTAGTTATCATATGATGGGGCTTCCTGCTCAGGTTCTTGACCAGATTGGAGCATTTTACCATAAGACACTCTTTTCAGCACAATCACTCACTCACTCAGCCAACCAACCAACCAACCAATAACTTTCTCTATTCTTCTGCATTATGTGGTTCTGAACAGTGTGTTGTTTGGCAAGTACCTTCTTTCCTCATCTTTTGTTTCAGCTCTGCTCTTTCCTCACACTTCTGGTTTCTGGATCAATCCTAACCAACACTGCAGCATCAATGCAGCTACAATGAAGCTTGAGGAGGTCTCCGTGACTACCTCCCTCCACTGTAGGATGCAGCGCACACCCCACTGGCACGGCTGCATCAGTGCTGGAAGGTTGGGTAGGATTGGGCCCTTCATCTCTATGTCCTTCTGTTTATTTCCTTCCCAAGCTACTTTATACAGCTGAGCCCCTTCACTAACAGCCCAATCCTGTGCATGTCTACTCAGCAGAAGTCCAATTGAGTTTAATGGGGCTTACTCCCAGGAAAGCATGCATAGGATTGCAGCCAAAGGCCTTTCACTCGCTGTACCGCACACCACAAAACTCCATTCCACTCCAGGACAGCACACTAACTGGAATCCAAGATTTCCTGTAGTAATAATATTTCCTTTGTTCAAAGCTGCTCATTATCTATGGTGCAAGGCATGCAATCAATATGGGGAGGTCGCTGTACAACCAGAGAAATCAACTGTCAGGGCCCATCTCGTGGAATCACATGCATGAGAATCACCTATTCTAATGGTAGGATGCAGGGCCTCCTGGTATGTTCATAGGTTGTGTGGAAACAACTTCTTGGAAACTATGTTCTCTGGAATGCATACCTATTCTCCCAATTTGAAATATTACATTAGGGGCAGACTGACTGCAGTGTTATATTCCCTCCCCCCAGAATTCCCATGATTCACCAGTGTACTTTACATTTAAAAAGCAAGGCAGCTTATTCAGATAACACTAATTCATATTAAGTGATGCTGAGCAGAACTTTTGCTTAAGAATCTGCAAAGTGCCTTGCTGGATCAGGAGTTAATCCAGTATTCTTTGCATCCTGTGAACTAGGAGATACTGGGTGTGCTACCCAAAATGGGCCATTGTCCACTGGTGGACCATGATCTATCTTTGCAAAGAATCTTAGGATCCAGCAAATACTACCTGGAGTGCCGAAAGTAAGCAAGTTAACCATCGGTAGACGTGACCATGCTCTGCCTTTTTCTAGCTCCTGCTTGAGACGTTACACCCTGTATAGGAGCTGCTGCTCTCCCAGTGCAATCCTTGACTGTTCTTCCCTTTCAAAAGGAAGAACAACAGTATCCTGATGATACACTCATGTATTCTTCTCTTCCTTTTCAGGAATGGGAAAACTAGCTGTGTTTTTAAAGGGATGTGTGAAGTAGCCTTACCATAGTCCCGGTTCTGACCGGGACAATCCCGGTTCGGGAGCCCAGTCCCGGTCTCCGGGCCGGTCTCCTCATTGTCCCGGCCAGCTGGGACTAACCCCAGACATTAACCCACGCATTAGCGCTGCGTCTTTTTTCGAGTTGACTCTCGGACCAAGTGTTCCCAGCCTCGTCGCATACTCGTGCGAGGCTGGGTGCTCTCCGAAACAGCCCGAGTGAACCAGAGAGCTCCCAGTCTCGTCGCGTATTTGCGCGAGGCTGGGAGCTCTCCGAAACACTCGAGTTTACTTGGGCTGTTCCAGAGAGCTCCCAGCCTCGTTTCGTATTCGCGTGGGACTGGGAGCTCTCCGAAACAGCCCGAGTGAACTCGGGTTGTTTCGGAGAGCTTCCAGCTTCGCGCGACTACGCAGCGGGGCTGGAAGCTCTCCAAAAGTTGCGGAGAGCTTCTAGCCTCGCTGGGAGGAAGTCCCCGGCCACGCCCCTGGCCATGCCCCCAATCCCGGCCGTGTCCCGGCCACTATCGCTTCTGCCCCCCCTGCATTGGGGGGGATCTGGTAAGGCTAGTGTGAAGGGATGTGTGAACTATGTGTGAAAACACATCGTTACCAGAGACAGAAACAAAGACCCTAACAAACGCGTTCTGTGTTGCGAATCAAATCTCTGCAACGAGATACAACCCTGGACCCCTCCAACCTCTACCCCATCCGACTCAAGCCCCACAGGAAGCCCTTGAGTCATGACTGCCATCTAGTCCCCCTGACATACTAACTCACTAGATATATTGTCTGGCTTATTATATAGTCTGTCATATTGGGCTGATGAAGAAGCGGGGGGTGAAATCTTCAATAAACCAGCCTCCAGAAACTCTGTGTCCAGTTTCTATTACATGCTTCTAGCAAGTTTTTGCCAAACACATTTGTGGGGAACGTCTCTTGGATGGTGTCAAGGAGTTGGGAGAAGAGGGCAAGATACCAAACTGCTGCTGATCACATTGTAGCGGAAATTTAAGCACATGAGAATTAATAGGACCAGGAAGACTGGTGAACAAGGAAAAAGTATGGGTTTATTGTTACGCAGCGCAGTGGACAGCCGCAGTTGGGGAACTGACCCTTTGCTCCATGTGAGCACAGTTTTTATACATTTCCAAGCAGAACATCACAGGGTTGCTGAGAATGTGCATAGTTACAGAGTAATACAGGAACACAATGGGAACAATAGTGGGCTGCTCTGGGTGGAAGACTTCTAGATGGTCCTTGATGGTTCGATCATTGAGTCCTGGGAGACTTGATTGAATTAGTTAGGCTTGATTGAGTTAGCCTCCCTTTCCCCCAGAATCAGCCTAATGTGTGTGTTTCTACTGAGAGGAGAAAACAAAAGGAGGTTGCCAAATGTGAGATTTCCCCCTAGTGACTTGGGGAGGCAGATATGGAAGTGTGTAACAACAAGAATATTACCAGAACAAAACCAAGAATAATATTTTCTGCATCAGTCCCTTCTTTGTTACTGAGTATCTAAGTGTAACACCAATTAAGCAATATTAATTCTTGCCAGTTAGCCATAATTTTTGTGGGACTTGCAGGATCACGAAATGCTGTCGGGCAACCCTGTTGGAATAAGCACTTAGCCTGCCAGGGTAAAACCTCAAAATGTAAAACAGCAACATCACAAGCATTTCTACTCAGTTGTGTCCCAACAAACCCATTCCCAAAGTCCATTTTCCCCATCTTTGGTGACAGGTGGCTCTGGTTCCTTAGCCAGGAAGATAGTTATTCTGCAACTGTGGAATGGAAGACAAACATGCAAGTTAACCCAAGGGGCATGTTCTTCTTGTGTTAGACTGAGATTGCAGGCATGACATTGTTCACAAAGTTTTCTTTTCAGTCCAACTGGTCAGAATGTATAGGCAAACTGAATGCAAGTTATTAGTTGTTCCAAAAAAGATTGTCATTTCAAAGAGTGCTGAAAATGCTTCATTGTCCAGAGTCTATATAGAGTGCAGAGTGAAGGTGTTCCAGAGCACGTGAAGATAGCAAAGCAACAAATGTCTTTAACGATAACTAGTGGCACTCTTCAAGCATAAACAAAGATAGCTCATAGAGTGAATAATTGTCAATATATGTTCAGGCAAGGAGGGTAAAGTTTTCCCCAACAGTAGTTGTTTGTTGGTGAACAGGGAGACAGGTGGAGGCATCTCTGGAAGGTAAGTCTGGGCAGCAGGTATGCAGGAACAAGTTGTGCAGGAGCCAGGGCTAGGGCATAACGGCCTTGTATCGTGAAACTGATGCAAGAGAGCCTAGTTAGGCTGTGTTGCTGCTGCTGCTGCTCGACACAGGTACCAGTGGTGCTCCAGGTTGGTAGATAGGGCCCAGTGTGGCTGAAGTCTTGGGCGTGGTTGCACTGGCGTGGAGGCTGTCCTTGACCTTACGGATGGCTGATGTCCTTCGAAATCCAGCAACATCCTGGGACCAAGTTCCTTTCCCTCCTCACAGGGCTTACTAGGTATCCCCTTGACTAAGATAATGGCCTAGCCCAGTGGTTCCCTAACTGGGGCGTCGCGACGCCCCAGCCGGAAACAAAGGGTTGCTATGTCCTTAAGGGGCATGGCAACCCACGGTGATGACGACGGTGCGCCCGGGATCGCGCCGCCGCCGCCGCCACTGTGCCCGGGATCGTGCTTTTTACCTGCATTGGTGGGCAGTGGGTGTCCGGCAGGGTGTGTGGGGAGCCTGCGGACCCATCCGCAGGCCTCCCCAAGCGTCAGAGCAGTGCTCCGACGCGATCGCAACTCACTTCTGGTTTTACGCGAAACCGGAAGTGAGTTGCGATCGCGTCGGAGCACTGCTCCGACGCTTGGGGAGGCCTGCGGAGGGGTCTGCAGGCTCCCCACACCCCCCGCTGGACACCCACTGCCCACCAATGCAGGTAAAAAGAGCAATCCCGGGCACAGCGGCGCGATCCCGGGCGCGTCGTCGCGACCCCTGGGAAGACCCCGCTGCCACTTAGAGCAGGATAGGGCCTTCCCAGGAGTTTGGGAAACACTGGCCTAGCCCCTACGCAGACTTCTCAGGTCGCTCTACTGCATCTGATGCTTACAAAATATGTACGAATAAGAGATGCCAGAGTTTATACAGTCGTTTTCCAAGCAAGTTGAACAAGGAATTAAAAACCAGTGTTGGTAGGCTATCTTAGGAAAGCCAGAGGCTGACCAAGGTGATTCCTAGTGGTTAGTGCACCCCTCCCTGCTCTCAACATCCTGGGTCACAGGCCAACAGGCTGAACTGGGGATAATCAGCTCCATTCCATATTTATTTATTTTATTTATTTACAGTATTTTTATCCCACCTTTCTCCCCGAAGGGACCCATATAGTGTGGGGTGGGGGTGAACCACACACCCCTCTGCCAGAAACCTCTCAGGAGAATGTACAACACTGAGGTTCCTTTTTTTAAGCACCAGGTACAGTAGTGCATGGGCCAGTGGGTGGCGCAGTGGGTTAAACTGCTGAACCATGAGCTGTCGATCGAAAGGTCAGCAGTTCAAATCCACGACAGGGTGAGATCTCGTTGCTTGGCCAGCTCCTGCCAACTAGCAGTTCCAAAGCATGTTAATGTGAGTAGATAAATAGGTACCGCTTGCGGGAAGGTAAACAGCGCTCCGTGTTCCAGCTGCATGCTATGCGCTGCGGCAAGGAGAGTCATGCCGGCCACATGACCAAGGAGGCGTCTTCAGACAATGCTGGCTCTTCGGCTTTGACATGGGGTTGAGCACCACACCCTAGACTTGGATATGACTGGACTTAATTGTCAGGGGTCACCTTTACCTTTACAGTAGTGCATGCAAATGATCTGGAGATGGGACAACCACTACACAATCAGTGAACAGGGCTAGGCAACCAAGTATTCAAAGTATAGTTTATTAAAACCCAAAAGAAAGGGGAGGGGAAAGAAAAACTGGAAGTGGACAGAAATTCTACAGCAACGAATGTTGGAGAACCACTTCTGAAATATGAAATTAGATGCAGCGATGGACCATGCCCAGCAGAGGGGGCCAGGAGCAAGTTAAGAGAATTGGCACTCCAAGACCTCATGGAAAGGAAACAGGCTTGGAGGCTGCAGGCAAGAAAATAAAATAATTGTTCCCTGAATGTGGACAGCTAAAATACAGCCTCAAATTCTAGCTACATTGACATTGTTCCAAGAATTCTGCTTTCTGCACAATTTGGGAAGTGGGCATGACTTATGCTTAACTGCAGCAGTTTCAACACGACCTAGCTGGGCAACAGACATTTATTTATTTATTTATTTACTATATCTCTATCCCGCCTTTCTCCCCAAAGGGACCCAAGGTAGCTTACAACAAAAATAAAATACAAAAAATACAAATAGATAATTACTTTTTAAACAGTAAAAAAACACTTAAATAAACTAATAAAAACATCTAAAAATTGATTTAAAAATTACATTTAAAACAAGATCATAAAAACAGCAGCACCCCACCCGTACCAGCAAGATGTTAAAAAGGCAAAGGCTCAGAAGGCTTCTTTGAACAAGAAGGTTCTTCAAGGACGGTTCTTCAAAGAAGGAACAAGAATAATAAAAGCTTCTTCAAATATGTTAGAAGCAGGAAACCTGCCAGGGAAACGGTTGGTCCGCTGGATGGTGAGGGAGAGAAAGGGGTGATAAAAGGGGACTTGGAGACTGCAGAGAAATTAAATGAGTTCTTTGCATCTGTCTTCACGGCAGAAGACCTCGGGCAAATACCGCTGCCGGAACAGTCTCCCCTGACTACAGAATTAAGTCAAATAGAGGTT
This sequence comes from Plestiodon gilberti rubricaudatus, assembly GCA_026170595.1. Lineage (NCBI taxonomy): Eukaryota > Metazoa > Chordata > Lepidosauria > Squamata > Scincidae > Plestiodon > Plestiodon gilberti. Next base: position 251,481,017 of record JANXHW010000002.1, read on the forward strand.
AAAAGAGAAGACGTCTCAGACTTAATTGACAAAATAAAGATCAATAAATCACCAGGCCCGGATGGCATCCACCCAAGAGTTCTGAAGGAACTCAAGAATGAAGTTGCTGACCTCTTGACCCAAATATGCAACTTGTCCCTTAAAACGGCCACTGTGCCAGAGGATTGGAGGATAGCTAACGTCACGCCAATCTTTTAAAAAGGAAGGAGGGGGGACCCGGGAAACTACACGCCGGTCAGCCTAACATCTGTTCCAGGGAAGATGGTGGAAAGTCTCATTAAGGATAAAATCTTAAAATACATAGAAGAACAAGCTCTGCTGAAGGAGAGTCAGCTTGGCTTCTGCAAGGGGAAGTCTTGCCTCACAAACCTGTTAGAATTTTTTGAAAAGGTCAACAGGCATGTGGATGCGAGCGAACCCGTGGATATTATATATCTGGATTTTCGAAGGCATTTGACACAGTCCCTCATGAAAGGCTCCTGAGAAAACTCCACAGTCAGGGAATAAGAGGGCAGGTCCTCTTGTGGATTAGGAACTGGTTGAAGACCAGGAAACAGCGAGTGGGAGTCAATGGGCAATTTTCACAATGGCGAGAGGTGAAAAGCGGTGTGCCCCATGGATCGGTCTTGGGACCGGTGCTTTTCAACTTATTCATAAATGACCTGGAGTTGGGGATAGGCAGTGAGGTGGCCAAGTTTGCAGATGACACTAAACTTTTCCGGGTGGTGAAGACCAGCAGGGATTGTGAAGAGCTCCAGAAGGATCTCTCCAAACTGGGAGAATGGGCAGCAAAATGGCAGATGTGCTTCAATGTAAGTAAGTGCAAAGTGATGCACATTGGGGCAAGAAACCAAAATTTCACATATACGCTAATGGGTTCTGAGTTGTCTGTGACGGATAAAGAGAGAGATCTTGGGGTGCTGGTGGACAGGTCAATGAAAGTGTCAATTCAGTGTGCGGCGGCTGTGAAGAAGGCCAATTCCATGCTCGGGATCATTAAAAAAGGGATTGAGAATAAAACAGCCAATATCATTATGCCTTTGTACAAATCGATGGTAAGGCCACATCTGGAGTATCGTGTCCAGTTCTGGTCACCACACCTCAAAAAGGATATAGTTGAATTGGAAAAAGTGCAGAAAAGAGCGACCAGATTGATTCGTGGGCTGGAGCACCTCCCTTATGAGGAAAGGCTACAGCGTCTGGGGCTTTTCATTCTAGACATGATTGAGACATATAAAATTATGCATGGAATGGAGAGAGTGGATAGAAGGAAATTCTTCTCCCTCTCGCACAACACCAGAACCAGGGGACACGCACTAAAATTGAGTGGAGGGAGAGTGGAGGGAACAGATAAAAGAAAATATTTCTTTACCCAGCGTGTAATTCATCTGTGGAACTCCTTGCCACAGGATGTGGTGATGGCATCTGGCCTAGATGCTTTTAAAAGGGGTTTGGACAGATTCATGGAGGAAAAGACCATCACAGGTTACAAGCCATAAGCAACCTCCTGGTTTTAGAAGTGGGTTTTCTCTGTGCCAGGTGCAAGGGAGTGGTGACAGGATACAAGTATCTTGTTGTCTTGTGCTCCCTGAGGCATCTGGTGGGGGCACTGTGTGATACAGGAAGCTGGACTAGATGGGCTTTTGGCCTGATCCAGCAGGGCTCTTCTTATGTTCTTATGTTCTTAAGGTTTTTAGACCTTGCCGGAAAGTGTCCAAGGAGGGAGTAGTTCGTAAATCAAAGGGGAGGGAATTCCATAAGGTTGGTGCCACTACTGAGAAGGCCCTATTTCTGGCCGCCGCCCCTCATACCTCCTATGTTGCCAGACATCTCCAGTTGTTGCGCACGGCATGTGAGCAGAGAATCAAAAGGAGAAGGGACTTTCAATTATTGAAATTTCCCCCCATCCCGGATGAAAGATTGTTCACGATTAGGGCATGAGAGTAATGAACAACTGGCAAGACAGGCTACAGTTAAGCACCCTGGGTAGTCGCGTGAAATGTAGATTTCCAGAGCCTTTCCACTGGGTGCTGGGTGCTGATTTCTCTTTGAGAGAAGGAAGCGATTAGGGGAACTAGCACGGAGCCAAACGGGGGGACCCTCTCTGGAAATCAAAGGCAGAAGGGGCTTTTCATGTTTGCCCTGACAGTTTAGGCTGCCCTCTCCCTCAAATTCATCTTCCAGTGGCTCCAGAATGTGGATGTGATGTGGAAATATTTGCAGCCACGAGCCTTATCTCAATCCATGTCACAAGGCAGGGAGAGAGGTGTAAAGGATTCTGGGTGCTAATCAAGAGATAATCTGAACTAACACCTGGACCATATTTTCCACCAAGGAGCATGACTCAGCATTCCATCATACTTTTTATGATTGGCGGGGGGTGGGGTGGGGTATACAGCTCTGGTCAAGAGATGGTACTGGAAGATCTCCCCGTTTCCCTCCCACCCCATCCTTTTCCTTCAGCAAAGATAAGATGCTGCAATATCTTGCTGAACATTCCAGTTAAGTAGACTGACAGCACAATCCTGCGCATCTTTAGGCCTACAGAGTCGCAAAAGTGCCGTAAAACACTTTTGCGGTGCCTTATGTGTAAGCGGCGCCAGCGCAGAGTCCGGCACCACTCACACCGCCGCCTAAGTGAACCTGTGCCAACCGACCCAGGTTAGTACTGTACTGCGTGGGTCGGCACAGAGGTGGGTCAGCGCTGGGGAGGGTGGGACAAGGGAAGGGGCCACTGGCCCACCAGACCTGGAAGGGGACGGAGATATCGATGCTGGGTTGCGCTGATATCCAACGTCCCTTCCCGGGCCAGCCTTACATGGCCTCCCCAGATGTGCAACAGCTACACCTACAGCACGGGAAGGTAACAAACGTGAGGGGAGGGACTGAACAAGGTGGCACTAGTGTTTCATTATGGTGCTTTACAAGTGTCGAGAAAGGCAACATGCCATATTGCAGAGCGGAGCTGCCGCCACTGCAAGCATCAGCTCCCCAATGGTCCCAGCACATCCATCAGCACCAGTACGTCAACAGGGGAGGTGGGGAGTGGGCGGGACAGGGCAGGAAGGGAGAGGAATGAGGGTGGAATGGGGGCAGTATTGGTGACAGCCGCACTGCCAATATCTTATCTGCCTTCCAGGCCTCAATAATCCTTTCCTGGTCCAGATGGACTTGCACCAGCTAAATTGCTGGCGCAGGTCTGAGTATGTCCAGTCCAGTGCTGGAGGAGTACCCCCAGGTAAGGGAACAAATGTTCCCTGACCCATAGGAGACCTCTAGGACTCCCCCCACCCCAGCATGCAGCACACACTCCATTGGTGCAGCTGCATTGGCATAGGTGGGAATGGATAGGATTGGGCTTCCTGGTTTCAATAGCACTTTTTAACATTTTAAAAATTTTCTTATTTTGTGTTATTACTTAAATATATCTTTTACCAACTCTTTCTCTGAGGGCCCTGTGCACTCTCTTAATTCTATACAAAGATTGCGGTTGGCATACAGGATAAGAAGCCATGTCAAATTCCAAAAATATATTTATGTTGTAAAAACAAGCTAAAAATCCACACGATTAAAAACCAGTTCTCTTTAAAAAGACAGATTAAAAAACATCCAGATGTTAAAAACATGTTTAAAAACACCCAACCCACTACGTTTTGTTCACTTCTGTGAACTTCGTCAGGTGGCCCGAAGGAGCAACAAACAAAAGCTGCTTTGATGTTAGCACATAGAATGCAACAGCTACCATTATATACAAGCACTCAGCCTCATTGTGACCACAAGTCCATTATCACCGGCAGCTGAGCGAACCTCAGCCACAAGACAGCACTGATTGTATTGCAGTAATCTTGACTGATCCCTACAAGCTGTCCGGATAGTTTTACTTAAAGCGGGAGCCCATATTTTATCTACCAAAGTCATTCCTTGCTGTCTGTTTAATAATTTGGCACTTTAATGTTTGGTGATTACTATGGCTTCATAATTCATTCTTAATTTAAAACTGGATTCTTGCACTCGTTTTTTGGCATTTTCAAATTTGATCCTGTGTCCCTCGCATGTTTGGCAATGCTCCCAATGCCCCCAATGCCCAAGCCTGTTTTGATTGCTCCCAATGCCCAAGCCTGTTTTTAGCCTGTTTGTTTTGTTTTTTTAAAGAGAACTGGTTTTGAATCGTGTGGATTTTTTAGCTTGTTTTTACAACATAAATATATATTTGGAATTTTACATGGCTTCGTATCTTGTATGCCAACCGCAATCTTTGAATATTTTAGCTGGCCTTGACAGTTTTAGATCGTCTCTCTTAATCAACTTCTTAACATGTTACTGTGAGCTGTGTGGCTGCTTTGAATGGAGATAAGCACTGCACCTTCCCTGACTCAAGTAGTCTAACCTGGCTAGCCTGTTACCAGTAGAAGAGCCAGGGGAGGGGGATGGAAAGGGTTAAATTCCCCAGCAGCCCCTTGAAGTCCTTTTGACTCTCATCCTTCCGCCTTGGGGCTGAGAGGGGTGAAGAAGGAGAAAGGAGCTGGTGGCAGATGACGAAGGAACCGCTGAATCCACCCTTCCTCCCTGGCAAGGGGAGGTGTGGAGTGAGATGATGTTCAGGTGCAGGATCCCCAGGGGAGGGGCGGCACAGGAGGGACAGAGCTGGGGGGGGCTACAGTTTGTATATATCCACACTCCACCCAAGGGGTCCAAGGAGAGTGCCCAGCACACAAGGATGGATATTTCTTACAACTACCTTTAGCCAACCAATCACCCGTCCGTTACCCAATTCATCCCTACAAATAAAGTGAATAATTTGCAGATTGCCCAAATCCCCAAAACGTGCAAGGGGCAAAGGTAAACATAGGCAAACATTACCTATGAAACTTGGATAAAAAAAACCCATTGAAGCCTTCCATTTTTCTGGTGCAAAGGGCAGGTGGATCACGCCCTTCATATACTCTGCCCAGTGAGTGCCCAAGAGAGTAGCTTTACAACATGCATACTCCTGCATCAATGTACCACACCTCAAGATTCTGGGGAGATGGTTTTTGTCTTCTTACTTGGGAGTTTGATCCCCACTGTCTTCTGACTCATCCACCATCCCAGATTCAGGGCTCACAATTGTATCTGGCATTTGATTATTCAAATGATGGATGTGATTATTTTATTTATTTTCCACATTTTTATACCACCCTTCCTCCAAGGAGCTCAGAGTGGTGTACATATTTCCTCCCCTCCTTTTTGTCCTCACAACAACCCTGTGAGGTAGGTGGGGCTGAGAGATAGTGACTGGCCCAAGGTCACCCAGGAAGCTTCGTGGCTGAGCAGGGATTTGAACCTGGATCTTCCAGGTCTAAGTCCGACTCCCAAACCACTACACCATCCTGGCTCCTACCAGTTTACCAGTTAGGTCTACTGCCCCCCTCTCCCAACTCCATGATGTCATCCAGGACATATTGCCTTCAAATGTATCTGGAAAACGGGATGTACAGTACTTGCTAGAAGCATGCAACAGAAATGGGACACAGTGTTTATAGATGCAGATTTATTGAAATTTTCAACCCCATTTCTCCATCAGCCAAAGACGACCGGACAATATATCTAGTAGGTTATGTCCAGGTGCGGCTAAATGACACTGAGGGCTCAAGGGCTTTCTCTGAGGCTTGAGTTGGATGGGGTGGCGGTTGGAGGGTTAGGGGTTGTGGTTGGTATCCCATTGCAGTAATTTGTTTTGCAACACTTAATAATTACATTAGGAGCTTCGGATTCTGGACATAAAATGTTTAACAGTTATATATCCCTGTTCCTGGAATGCAAAAAGAAAGAAAGAGAGAAAGAAAACATGAGGGCCACAGGGGGACTTGCTTTCTTTTTGAAAGGGAAGAACTATTAAGGATTGCACTGGAACACTTTACCCTGTTCTCCACAAGAATATTGCGGGAGATTTTGTCAAATGCTTTCCTGAAATCTAGCTATACTATGTCAATGCTGTTCCCAGGGTCAACCAGACTAATCAGAACAGGGTAAAGTGTGGGTTGCTAGATGATACTTGTCTTTGCTGGGTTCAAAGCAGGTTGAACATGCATTCTAAGGAGTGCTGCTCAATGGTTCCATGTGGAGTGGAGTTCCACAGGGCCCTGTCTTGGCTCTGTGCTGCTCAAGCTTTTAATAAATCACCTGGATGAAGGGGTGGGGGGGAAGCTGATCAAATTGGCAGATGACACATAGCTGAGTGTAGCTCTCAACCTGGGTGAGCGAACATTATTAAAAATGATCTGGACAGGCTTCATCATTGGGCCGACGCCAACCAGACGCAGTTCAAGGGAGACAAATGGGACGTCCTGCAAGTAGGTACAAAGCAATCAGAGGAAGAAGGACAGGATGGCCCAAACCTGGCTTGGGAGCAAGATGTTTAAAAAGACGCCAGGGGTGAGTGGATCATAAGCGGAAATGAGGCAGCAGTGTGATGTGGCCGCAAAGAAACAAAAAACCAAATGCAATTGTGGGCTGCATTAGCAGAGTCCTAAAGTCCACATCACGTGAAGTAATAGTTTTGCTCTACTAGTCAGAGCAGGTATAGTTGGGCACCACGTTTTAAGAAGGGCACTGAGAAGCTGGAGGGGGTTTGGAGGAGCAGGCCCCTATGGTGGTGAGGGGTAAGGAAATAGGCCTATCAGAACAGTTAGAAGAGCTTGGTATGTTTAGCCCAGAACAGAGAGGACTTAGGGGGCGGAATATGATTGCCATCTTCAAATATGTGAAGGGCTGTCTGACAGAAGAAGGGGAGCAAGTGGTCTCTGTGGCTCCTGAGAGGAGAACTGAAACCAATGGGTTGGAAGTACAGAAAGGAAGGTTTATGCTATACAGTAGGAAGTATTTCGTAACTGTAAAAGCGAACTACTCTCTGGTGGGCTCTCCCTCATTGGGGGTGTTCAGGCAGAGGCTGGAAAGGCACCAGTCAGTCATGCTGTTGCACTTGCCTGCAGTGAGCAGAGGGTTGGAATAGATGACCTCTATGGTCACAACCTTAGTATTCTAAGGCTCCATGACTTCAGTGGAAATAATATGGGGTGTGTGATCTTTGGAATGATGTGGGATGGGAAGTATTAAAGCCCCTCCCCCCATGGTTTGGATGTGCCCTTATGTGCTCCTTTGAGAAGAAGCAGTCAGCCTGATGCAGACTGAGCCTGGCCTGTGCCAAATCCCATCACATATGTTGTCCACCTGACTATGGTGAGACTGGCCTGACTTTTCCTTTGCTCTCTGGACCAGCCCTGTAGAGCCTCAAGGGAGCCAGTTGGGCTGCTGGTCAGCATCTTTGGAGCAACGCTGGAAGGTTGTCAGCAGACGTCAGTGCAGAGTATTCAACACCATCTAAGGTCTATGCTTGAACTACGGCGCCCACTTCAAGAGAGGGGCTGTAGCTCAGTAGCAGAGACCCTGACGTACTGTATATGGTTGGAAAGCCACACACGTTCACATTCCTGACGCTGAGAAATGGGCTGAACACCAAGGGTTCCAGTAGAGGCACAAGATGAGCTTTGCACCCCTTTCCAGTAACTGATAAGGTTCTTAACTGTATGGGTTCTGCAGCCATGTCAATATAAAAGTAGAGAAATAAAATCCTTTACCGCTTTTGTTGTTTGTTTAGATTTCTTATATTGTGCAGGTGTCACATACACAGAAAAGGTTTTCTTACAATAACAACAACACGGGATCCTACTTCCCAAGCCGACGTTTCACTCCATTCACGGAGCTTTCTCAAGGCAATTTGGCAGTAAAAAACTGCTGGATGAAAAAGAATGTTACGGAGTGGTGACAGTTAAACATCAGTCTGTTGCTCAAAGTTAAAGGGACCCACTACTTTTGTCCTCAGAGTTATTCAACACTTATTACTTGGGTTATTTAAAATTGGCATCCATATCCTATTAGCATATGTCATTTCCTGCTGGCGGTTCAGTAACTTTGAAGATTTCGTCTGGGAAATCATTAGAGCCTCCAAATTTAATCTATGTTTTAATCTGGGTTCATGAAACAAGGCTCGTGCATGCTCAAACATTATCCTGTGTCCTGATTCTTTCGCGTGCAAAGCTACTGCTGATTTTTCTTCTTGCTTTGCATCTGTTGCTCTTTGATGTTCCCGTACCCGGACCCCTATTGGTCTTTTCGTTTGTCCCAGATAAACTTTCCCACATTCACAGCCAATTTCATATACTCCGGGGTTAGATAACGCTGGTCTGGGGTCCTTGGGATTGTGTAGCAGTTGCTCTATTTTCGTTGTTGGGCTGAAAATAGTTTTCACATCATATCTCTTAAAGATCTTGGCTATCTTATCAGTTGTACCCCTAATGAAGGGTAACGAAAGCCATGGCTGTTCTTTGTTTTCTGTCTGCTTCTCACTGTCACTTTCTCCAGGTGCCACAATGTGATTTTTCCTTGCTAACTGTTTCCTCCAACATTCGTCCACTTGTTTCTTTTTGTATCCGTTTGCCGTCAGTGACCGTGTTAGAACTTGTTTTTCAGCTTCAAGAGATCGGTTGTCACAGACATGTATCGCTCTGTGAACTAAGGAATTAATCAACGAACCCTTCTGTGAGGGATGGTGGTTCGAGGCATGATTTAAGTACCTTCCAGTATGAGTAGGTTTGCGGTATACTGCATGCCCAAACGTTAAGTCTTCATTTCTTTTCACTACCACATCTAGGAAGGCAATGGTTTTGTTCTCTTCCACCTCCATGGTGAACTGAATCTCCGGGCAGAGACTGTTCAGGTGCCCCAGAAATCCGTTCAGTTCTTCCATTCCATAGTCCCACACACAGAAGATGTCATCTACATATCTGAGCCAGGTAGATGGTTTCAACCTGGACGTCTGCAGTGCCTTTTGTTCGAAAAACTCCATGAAGAGGTTGGCAACTGCTGGGTTCAACGGACTCCCCATTGGTACACCTTCTTTTTGTTCCCTAATCACTCCATTGCACACAAAGTACGTGGAATTCAAGCAGTGTTCATATAATGGGATAAGATCCCTGGGGATAGTTAGGTCACTTATAATGTTCATAGTCTCTGGTACCGGAACCTTCGTAAACAGTGACACAACGTCAAAACTGACCAGTACCGAATTCGTTGTTAGTTTAGCCGTTTGTAAAAGCTCTATAAAGTGGTAAGAATTCTTCACGTAATGAAAGGTGTTCCCTATATATGGTGACAAAATTCGCGCCAGATATTGTGCCAAGTCATATGTCGGAGATCCTATGCTACTGACAATTGGTCGTAATGGTACATCATTTTTGTGAATTTTAGGAAGCCCATATAACCTAGGCGGCAGGGCTGAGGTTTTGGTTAATCTATTTTTTATTTCAGGCTTGAGGTTAGATTCTGCAATTAATTTATTGGTTTCCCTTAAAATTCTATTAGTTGGATCCTTGTTTAAAACTTTGTAATATAACAACAAGGGAAATAATGGCAATTAAGCAACTAAATAACAACCCTAATATTGTGATTTTACCGGCGGATAAAGGCAACGCCACTGTAATTTTAAATAAAGATGACTATTTTAATAAACTTTCGAACCTGCTGTGTCCAGAAACCTACAAAGTTTACCTCCTTTCCTGATCTTTTGTGTCAGCTCAGCTCTTTCCTCAGACCTGCTTTGATCTTTCTGCCCTCCAGTTTGCAGCTTTCCATTCCTACCTCGTACAGCTGAACCCCTTCACTACAGCCTTTCGCTCGCTGCACCACACACCACACACCACTCCATTCCCCTCCACCCCAGGGCAGCACTGGAACCAGAATCCAGAATGTCTCTGTAGTAATCACCCTTCCTTTGTCTCATAGCCTTTCTGCTGCACTGCAATACGTGCTATAAATATGTGAACGGTCGCTGTGTAGCTGGAAAAGGTACATGTTCTTCACCACCTAAATTCATATCCTGCATGACAAAAGTGGACTCTGAAGGTAAGATGCAGAGACTCCTGGTATTGTTATAGGTAATGTTGTGGAGCCCACATCTTGGAACGAATGATCTCTGGAATGCATACCCTGTCCTCCCATTCTAAACATGACCCTAGGAGCAGACTTGCTGCAGTGTTGTACTCCTGATTCCTCTCCCCTTCGCTTTCCCTAACTCTCCTTGGTTTTGTGCCAGAAAAATGCCTGGTACAGATTCAAGGAGATTGGGTACAGATTCAAGTACAGATTGGGGCAGCGGAGTCTTGCCTCAGGGTAAGGGAACAAATGTTCCGCTTCTTTGAGGAGTTCTCTGAGGCTGCCCCCAAGCAGGATGCAGTGCATGCTCTGTTGGCACGGCTCCATCGGGGTGGTGGTGGTTTAATTAGGATTGGGCTGTAATTTCCATCAATTGATTCTGGGCAGTTCTTTACTTAAGGATATGAAATGTTTGTTTGCCAGACCAGGCCAAAGTCCACCTAATCCAGCACTCTTGGCATCCTGGGGGGGACGGGGACTAGAAGACGCTTGGTGCGCCATCCCAAAGGGGGCAGAGGTCCACTGGCGGACCACGATCTGTGTTTGCAAAGAATCCCGGGAATTAACAGATGATGGTTGTAGTAGTGCCAAAAGTGAGCAAGTGAACCATCAGTGGACCACTAATCTGCCTTTCTTCAACTCCTGCTGTAGACGTTGCTTCCTGCATAGAACGTGTGCTGCTCTCCCAGTGCAATAATCCTTGACAGCTTGTTGCAATAGGAAAATTGAGAATTATTGCAAAATGACTTTTAAAATGAGAATGTGCCAAAGAGACTTTGCGTGCCAATGACTTGTGAGCTAGAAATGGAATCTAGGCTGTAGCAGATTTCCCCCAGAGAGCCAAGAGAAGCCAGGAGGGGAAGAATCTGACCAGCTCCACCAGTTCAGCCATGAACCAAAACGCTCCCAAGCTCCTAGTAAGGCACATTCCATTCTCTTCCAAAGACTTGCTAAGTGCCCAGTCTACCAGTATGAAGAACCCCCACTGTTACGCTAAATATGTTCCTGGGAAGAAACAATACAGAAGGCCACCTGGTATGAGGCATCCTGGACTTCCCAGAGACTTTGCTTTTGTCTCCTTAATTGCTGGATCATCAAGCCATCTCCCGTCATCCTCCCTCATCCTCCCTCCCGATGTATGTGTGTGTATGTATGTCTCCACCCCCACAGTTCTACCTCCAGCCCAAACAAGGCATTTCTTTTTGCAGCATAAGAGCCACAAACTCCTCCCCTGTGTGTAGGTTTAAAATGCAGGCTGCCAGCCTGCTACGCTTCTCTTGCATTCTGGACACAGGAGAGCTCTGTTCTTCTCTCCCTCTCTCTGTTTCCCTCCCTCTTCCCCCTCCCCCCCCCCCACTCTTGACTTGACTTCTCAGTCATTCTACAGACTGCTAGTCTGACCAGTTCAGACCCAATTTGCTTTATCCTCTTTTCATTCAATGCTGGCTCATGCCATGAACACAGCTTTGCAGCCAAGGTGAACTTTCCAGGATTACGTAAAAAGTAACCCAAGTAAAAAGCCAGAACCTGATAATTTTCTGTTGTTCTATCTAAGGGCTCAGTCCAGCCTAACTCACGCACAGTTGAGGCCCAATTGTGTCCCAATTGTGGCCCAAACTAGGACCGCGTTAGGCTGCAACTGTGCCTGAGTTAGGCAGGAGGCAAGAGCAGTGGGCCAGGATCGAGGCAACACTTACCACAGAGGCAGGCAGGCCCCTGTGGGGAGCTGTCAGTCTTGTGGAAGTGAAGAGCCCCCTCCTCAGCCCGTCTGCGTGCACCTACCACAGCTGCTGCAGCGGTTGCAGCAGATGGGCAGCCACAGGCGGGCCTGCAGGCACTGCGCGTTTGACAGTCAGCTGAAGGGCAGAGGTTGTGCCAGTGCCAGCTGCCCCAGGGCACCCTGGGCATCAGCCACCTGCCGCAGGGGGGAGTGCGACTGCCCTCCCTCCTGCAGACTGCGATGCCACCCCCAAGCCACGGTGAGGCTGCACGTGGGAGTCATTGGGGGGTGAGCGGGGGAGAGAAGGGAAGGAGGGGGTGGGAACGGCACGCACAAGGGGGGGGGTCTCATGAGGTCTGGAACCGCCTCCGCCAGGACATGCCCGTGCGCTGCCTGAAGCCCTGGGCCTCAAGGGCCGTGGCAATGCCCACAAAGAAGGCATCCCAGCATGCCTTCTGCTCCGTGCCCCGGCCAAGACCGAGAGATGCCGTGGGCTTGTCTGCTGCGAGCGGGAAGGGCTCACGCAGCTCATCACACCCCCAGATGGGGCAACGTCGGCACCTTGCGGCAGGCGCTCTGGCAGCATGGGGGGTGCCAGCGTCCATCATCAGGGAGTGGGAGGGGAGGCAGGCACACTGACAGGGGGTGCTGGGGAGGGGCACGGGTGGGTCAGAAACAGACAGACAACACGGCTGGTGGGAGAGGGATACAGGGAGAGGGGTCTGCAGAGACCGATAGGGGCACAGGGGGCACTTCGCAGATGGAGGCAATGCAGGAACGGGCGCCTCTCATGCAGACGGACCGAGGGCGGACACGGACGCCGTTGATGGGCGGACAGAGGGCGGAAACGGACGCCGGTGACGGGCGGACAGAGGGCGGAAACGGACGCCGGTGACGGGCGGACACGGACGCCGGTGATGGGCGGACCGAGGGTGGGTGAGAGCCCCGGTTGCTGAAAGGGCTCTTCACGGATGTGGCGGACGTGCGCCACAGTGCCCGTCAGTGTTTGCCTGCCTGACAGGCCCCCCAACTCCCCCCTCCCCTCTGGTCCCAGAGGGTCCGGCAGCCCCCCTGCTGTGTTCTCCCAGGGATGGCTGTGGCGGACCCTGGCTGGGATTCATGCAGAGGCTTGTGTGCTGGGGCCTGCCTGTGTGGGTGTGTGGGGCAGTGCTTGTGCAACATTGGGGACATGTGTTTCCAGGGGCATCTTTATTGTTCTGGAACAGTGGCAGAGATGGCCGGGCGTGGCTGCCAGGGGTAGGCACAGCAGGCTCTAGGACCACAGCAGCAGCATCAGGCGAGCCCCATGGACCTGGAGATGCGGGCTCTTCCCCTGTGGAACCAGGGCCTGCTCCATAGAAAGGGGAGGGACAGCAAGTAGGCCGCCAGGGCGGTGGGGCAGCAGCAGCAGCTGAGGTGGGTTGCAGGGCAGGCTCCCAGACCTCTCTGGCAGCATCAAGGCAGGTGACCGTAGGGCAACCAGACTGCAGGCCCAGGGGTGCTCCCCGGACAGTTTGTGGTAGTGGGCATTCCTGGGGGGATGAACAACATGGGGGTGTTCCATGGCAGCTGCTGCGTGGTAGCAATCGCCATTGAAGAGGAGCCAGTGTGCCAGTTGCAAAGGTCTGCAGGGAGAGAAATCAAACACAGCTGAGTGGTGTGAGACACATAGCCTGGTCTGCGCTCCTTCCCTGGGTGTACGGTGAGCATGATCCTGTAAGGGAAAGGGGTCAAAGAGAGAGACAACAACACAACTTGGGGGTCACAACCATGGCAATCCTAGCAATACTGACCTGTCGGTAGACCCTGTGGAGAAAAGAGGGGGGGGAAACAGCTGGTGTCTACATATGGGTTACAGTTCCACACTCATGGCATTGTGTGCTCACATTAATACAGGCAGCTATGAGACAAGAAGACATTGGTATAGAGGCATATCATGGCAGGCTATGCAGGCAGCTATGAGACAAGACATTGGTATAGAGGCATATCATGGCAGGCTATGCAGGCAGCTATGAGACAAGACATTGGTATAGAGGCATATCATGGCAGGCATTGCAGGCAGACATTGGTAAAGAGGCATATCATGGCAGGCATTGCAGGCAGACATGAGACAAGACATTGGTAAATAGGCATATCATGGCAGGCTATGCAGGCAGCTATGAGACATGACATTGGTATAGAGGCATGTATCCTACCTATATTTCTCTATGCTAAGAGGCAGACGTCAGACCACATGTCAGCACAAACCCTGCACTTACCTGCTGGTGTTGTTGCCTGTATGGGGGGGGGGGAGAGAGGGGCTGGGAGAAAGACATGGGTTAGCAAACACTTGCATGGAGACAGCTGCCCAGGCACAGCAGTAAACAGTTTGGCCACAGGCAGAACAGCCCTCTCTGCCCTAGAGGGGGGCAGAGAGGAGAGAGGAGAAGAGAGAAGTGGGGTGTTAGAAAAGTTTTCAAAGTCCCACTTTGTGGCTGCTGGGGGACAGAACCCTACGCCACGTGCTCAGAGAGAGAGAGAGAGAGAGTGGAGGGCTGGGGCTGGGCTTTTGTGGGAAAGAGGCTGGGTGGGGCTGGGTGCTGATAGGGTAACTATTTGGGTCCATGTCCAGAGTTAGGCCACACCTGTTCGGTCCTAACTCAGGCCCAACTCGGGCCCAGGGTGTTAGAACTTTTCAGAAGAGGGCTGGTGTGGGTAAGGTAAAATGGCTCCTATGGGTCTCCTCACATTTGGGTCCACCCTTTTTGCTGGCCCAAATTTTGGGCCTGAGTTGGGCTCGAGGGGGCGTGTCAGTGGCTCTCCAGTGTCTGGAACCGGACCAAAATTCGTAACCGCCCCCGTCACACCCCCGACACGCCCCCAACACACCCACTTTTAGGCTGCAATTGTGCCTGAATTGTGCAATTGTGCCTGAATTGTACCGCAGTTGCCTTGGGCTGGACCGGGCTGCAATTCAGTCACAATTGCAGCCCAACTCAGGCACAATTCAGGCACAACTCGGGCCTAAAGCACTTGGGCTGCAATTGTGCCTGAATTGTACCGCAGTTGCCTTGGGCTGGACCGGGCTGTAAGTTTCCTAGTTCTCTGTATGATGTGTATGGTTGTGTTTTTTTGTATGATTCTTGCCTGAACTATTTAGTAAATATTGGAAAGCAACCCATGCGTGTCTTCAATATTGTTTAAAAACAGAATTCTGTGAAGCTGGACTCTGGTATACACAGGTAAAGATCCCAGAACAAGCCAACTTGCCCTATTTAAAGCTATTCCCCAAAGTAACAGGCATTTTGGCTAACAAGCTCTTCCCTTTCAAAAAGAAAGACGTTATGCTTACATTCTTGTCTTCTTTTCTTCCATTCCAGGAAATGGGATGTATCAATGTATGCCTAAAGTAATTTGTGAAATTCGCAGAAAATTTTCCAGTAGCAAGAATACTGTAATATGTTGCGACACAGATTACTGCAACGGGATACCACTACGCTGAGCCTCTAATTCTCCAACCACCAACCCAACAACCCCAAGCCCCACAGAAAGCCCTTGAACCATCTACTTCCCCTGACATAACCCACCAGATATATGATTTATTTAGTCCACTCGGGGTGATGAAGAAGTGGGGGGCGGGTGGAATTTCAATAAAGCCGCATCCAGAAACTCTGTATTCGAATTTTATTGCATGCTTCTAGATGCTACAAGTTCCATGGGGATGCGTTTTGCTTTGCCACATGACATGTGTGGTGATATTTAGAATCATCACAGAGAGAGAGAGAGAGAGAGAGAGAGAGAGAGAGAGAGAGAGAGAGAGAGAGAGGCGGTGGGCTCAATCTTCCTCCACACCAATGACCCAATCATATCTGGGCCCTGCACATAGGGAAGCTGCTTTCCACCAGCACACGGCCTGGGCTACTAACTGGCGCAGCAGCTGCTGCAATGGCTCGCAGGCCGGTGGCCCTCATTGCAAATGGCTGCCAACCTTGGCTGCGTGTCAACAGAGCACCCAGCCCCTGCCAGAGCAGGTGAATCGGCGGGGGGGAGGGGATGCTGATGAAAGATTGGGGTGGGGATCGGGGCTGGCGGGAGGTGTGGGTTGGGGTAGATATTGGTGGAAACAGCACTGCTGATATCTGTGCCCAACCCAGCCTCAACACACACACACCCCGACAAACTCGGATTTCCACCAACCCGAAAGCTGGCACATATCTGAGAGTAGGCCCACTGGGGACCATGGCACAGTGGAGTAGGTAAGTTAAAAAGTGCTTGAAGTTCCTCTTCCTGGCTGCCTGGTCCCTGGCCGACCCATAGAATGCTGCGAGGGAGGAGGCAGGCAGGAGGGTGAGGAAGGCGGTAGTCTTAAGAACATAAGAACATAAGAAAAGCCCTGCTGGATCAGGCCAAAGGCCCATCTAGTCCAGCTTCCTGTATCACACAGTGGCCCCACCAGATGCCTCAGGGAGCACACAAGACAACAAGATATTTGTATCCTCTCGCCACTCCCTTGCACCTGGCACAAAGAAAACCTACTCCTACAACCAGGAGGTTGCTTATCCCCATCATGGCTTGTAAGCTGTGATGGACTTTTCCTCCATAAATCTGTCCAATCCCCTTTTAAAGGCATCCAGGTCAGGTGCCATCACCACATCCTATGGCAAGGAGTTCCACAAACCAATTACAAACTGGGTAAAGAAATATTTTCTTTTGTCTGTTTTAATACTCCCTCCACTCAATTTTAGTGGATTTTCCCTAGTTCTAGTGTTGTGTGAGAGGGAGAATTTCCCTCTATCCACTCTCTCCATCCCATGTATAATTTTATACATCTCAATCATGTCCCCCCTCAGGCGCCTTTTTTCTAGACTGAAAAGCCCCAAACACTGTAGCCTTTCCTCATAAGGGAGATGCCCCAGCTCACTAATCATTTTGGTTAGTCTTTTCTGCACCTTTTCCAATTCAACTATATCCTTTTTGAGGTGTGGTGACCAGAACTGGACACAATACTCCAGATGTGGCCTTACCACACTCCAGATGTGGCCTTATGCACACTGGGTCAACGCTTTCATCGATCTGTCCACCAGCACCCCAAGATCTCTCTCCTTATCCGTCACAGACAGCTCAGAACCCATTAGCGTATATGTGAAGTTTTGATTTCTTGCCCCAATGTGCATCACTTTACACTTATTTACACTGAAGTGTATCTGCCATGCTACTGCCCATTCTCCCAGTTTGGAGAGATCCTTTTAGAGCTCTTCACAATCCCTGCTGGTCTTCACCTCCCGGAAAAGTTTAGTGTCATCTGCAAACTTGGCCACATCACTGCTTACCCCTTACTTCTAAGTAATCATGCATAGGATTGTGCTGGAAGTAGATGTTCCGTTCCTGGCTCAAGAATGTGGGGTGTGTAACGTAGCACAACTGGGGGTGACAAGAGTGATTCCCAAAAGGGAAATCTGACAGGTCAGGGAACCTAAAGGTGTGAGGCCAAAGGTGAGTTTTGAGACACAGCAGAGGCTTCATCCTTGCACATCATTGAACAATAACGAGCTTCTTTCCATCTTTTTTTTGTTCCCTAAATATTTTCACTGTTTACAACCATTTCCTCAGGGCTGCGCCAGGACAATTTCCCCAAGATAATTAGATTAGACTGGGTTGGGCCAACAGACTCCAAGCCTGTTTCCATTGTGAATTGTTGTGTGTTTTCTCCCCACACACACACCCTCTCTTAACGTGCTCCCTGGCTCCCTCTGCTGGGCATTGGCAGCAACGGGATTTCAATTCCAGTTTTTCAGAAGCTGTCCTCAAAGATTTGTTGCTGTAATTCTGCCCACTTCCTGTCTTTGTTTCCTTCCCCTTTCTTTTTGGTTTTCATAAACTATTTATACTTTTAATATATGCCTGTCTAACCCTGGTTATTTAGTGGTGGTCTCATCTTCAGTTCATTCACACCTGCTTCTGTGCCTGGTGTTTAAAAAGAACCTCTGTATTCTATGTTCTGGCTATTTTCTCCTCAGCCTCTGCTGGTTCTAATGACCTCCCAAGATCTGCTGCTTGGGTGGCTTCACTGTGCTAGACAATCCTAGAATCAGAATCATAGGACTTGGAGGGGTCTTTCTAAAGAAAAGCACACACAAAACGTCCTAATAAATCAGGGATGAGGGAAACCGCCAGATTGACCTCTACTTTTCCACCCCAAAAATGCCCTTTAAATGCCCTTTGAAAGAAGAAGAGGCTCTGACTTCAGCTTCCAGTATTTACAGCAAAGGAAGATGCTTTCAGCAGCCTTCAGAGCAAATCAAGGGGCGTGAAAGAGACTTGGTGAGGCTTTGTCCAACCTTGGCCTGCCCTCGATGTGGCTGGTGTATGATTCCTTGGGGTCCTGGCAGTGGCAGGCCCAGCAGCTCCCATCCTACCATTGGGGCCTTTGTTCCTGGAGGTGGCAGCAGAACTGGCAGCTCTTGCAAATTTGAGATGCCCCCCCCCTCCCCGCCCATTTTGATGATGGTAAACTACTGGGGGAAAAACCCTCATCCTCCTTTCAGGTATGTACAGGATTTGTGGATCAAGCAAATATAACTGAACTGCCACAAAATCTCTGTGCTCTCTCCTCCAAAGGACTGAGAGCAGATTTGCCCCCGAACCGTCTCACAGCTCAGGAAAGTGGAGAGCCCAGCACAGCACAGAAGAGAAGCCCCTTTCACCACTGCCATGCCTCACCTGGTGGGATTCGGAAGCTGCCCAGAAAGGAAAAGGGCGGCTGCCTTGAAGCATTTCATCTGGTCCTGAGCATCACTTTTCAGATAACTCTCTGCCCTGGCTAGCAAGAGACAACTTCCTAAGATTGCCTGCAGTATCAGAGATATCCAGACTATAGAAGCCATAGAAATCCTTAGATCTTTCACAGCCCATTCCAACCCAAGTGCTAAGCAGCCCAAGTCAGACCTAAAGTCAGCCTAAGTCGTTTAGGTTGAAGTTAGGTCTGGAATGCAACCATTTAGAGCGAAGTTAGGTCAAAGTTACAACCAACGGACTAAGAACAGCCCATTCCAACCCAAGGGCTAAGCAGCACAAGTCAGACCTAAAGTTGACCTAAAAGTGGGCGGAACATGGGCGGACCGTGGGTGTAACGGGGGCGGCAACCAATTAACGTTGGATTCCAGACCCTGGCAAGCACAGACACGCCCCCTCCAACATAAATGCTGACACAAAATTTAGGTCGACCAAAAAGGTGGACCCAAATTCGAGGAGACCCATAGGAGCCATTTTACCTTACCTAAGCCAGCCCTCTCCTGAAAATTTCTAACACCCTACTCCTGAGTTAGGTCAGAGTTAGGACGGAGTTGGGCCTGCTAGGTCTGGAAACCGACAGAGTTATGCCTAAGATAGGGAGCCTATCAGCACCCAGCCCCACCCAGCCTCATTCCCACAAAAGCCCAGCCCCAGACCTCCAGTCACTCTCTCTCTGAGCACGTGGTGTGGGGTTCTGTCCCTCACAGCCACAAAGTGGGACTTTGTTGGTGGAGGGCAAAATTCACAAACACCCCACTTCTCTCTTCTCCTCTCTGCCTCCCTCTAGGGCAGAGAGGGCTGTTCTGGCTGTGGCCAACCTGTTTACAGCTGTGCCTGGGCAGCTGCCTCCATGCAAGTGTTTGCTAACCCATGTCTTTCTCCCAGCCCCTCTTCCCCCCCCCCCACAGGCAACAACACCAGCAGGTAAGAGCAGGTAAGAGCAGGGTTTGTGCTGACATGTGGTCTGACTTCTGCCTCTTTGCGTTTAGAAATATAGGAAGGATACATGCCTCTTTACCAATGTGTTGTCTCATAGCTGTCTGCATAGCCTGCCATGACATGCCTCTCTACCAATGTCTTGTCTCATAGCTGTCTGCATAGCCTGCCATGATATGCCTCTCTACCAATGTCTTGTCTCATAGCTGCCTGCATAGCCTGCCATGACATGCCTCTTTACCAATGTATTGTCCCATAGCTGCCTGCTATGATATATAGGATACATGCCTCTTTACCACTGTTGTGTCTGATTGCTGCCTGTAGTAATGTGAGCAGACAATGCCACAAGTGTGGAACTGTTAGCCTTATGTAGACACCAGCTGTTTCCCCCCCCCCTTTTCTCCACAGGGTCTACTGACAGGTCAGTATTGCTAAGTTTGCCATGGTGGTGACCCCCAAGTTGTGTTGTTGTCTCTCTCTTTGACCCTTTCCCCTTACAGGATCATGCTCTCCTTACACCCAGGTAAGCAGCTCAGACCATGCTATGTGTGTCACACCTATCAGCTGTGTTTTATTTCTCTCCCTGCAGGCTTTTGCAACTAACACACTGGCTTGTCGTCAATGGTGACTGCTTCTACATACCAGCTGACATGTAACTCCCCCTTGTTTTTTGTCTCCCCAGGAACGTCCACTACCACCTACCTTCCTGGGAGCACCCCTGGGGCTGCAGTCTGGTTGCCCCACTGTCGTCTGCCTCGATGCTGCCAGAGGTCAGAGAGCCAGCCCTGCAACCCTCCTCAGCTGCCAGCACTGCTGCTGCTCCACCTCCCTGGCTGTCGTTCTTGCTGCCCCTCCCCTTTCTATGGAGCAGGCTGTGGTTCCACAGGGGAAGAGCCTGCATGTCCAGGTCCATGGGGCAGGTGTGCTGCTGCTGCTGCTTTCAGATTGGCTGCTGTGACTACCCCTGGCTGCTGTGACTACCCCTGGCAGCCTCGCCTGGCCATCTCTGCTAACGTTCCAGAACAATAAAGATGCCCCTTGGGCAGAGCCCCAGTGAAACATATGGGCCCAGTGTTTACACAAGCATTGCCCCACACACACAGACAGCCCCCAGCACTGAAGCCCCTACATGAGTCCTATCCAGGGACTGTCACGGCCTTCCCTGGGAGAACCCAGGAGGGGTGCTGTGTGACCCCTATGGCACAGAGGGGAGGGGGAGTCAGGGGGCCCTCTCAGGCACGCAAACAGTGACAGCCAGGACGTCCGCCTGTAATGAAGGCGCCTCCGTCGAAGGTCCGCCCATAATGAAGGCGCCTCCGTCGAAGGTCCGCCCGTAATGCAGGCGCTGCTGTCGAAGGTCTGCCCGTAATGAAGGCGCTTCTGTTGAAGGTCTGCCCGTAATGCAGCCACTTCCGCCCAAAGTCTGTCTGCATAAGAGGTGCCTGTTTATGCATCACCTTCATCTGCGGAGCGCCCCCTGTGTCCCTATCGGTCTCTGCAGACCCCTCTCTTGGAATCTGTCTCCCACCAGCCTTGTTGTCTGTCTGTCTGTCTTTGACCCACCCATGCTCCTCCCCAGCACCCCCTGTCTGCCTGCCTGTGTGTCTGCCTCCCCTCCCACTCCCTGATTATGGCTGCTGGCCACCCCCCACCCTGCCAGAGCGCCTGCCGTGAGGCACCGTCGTCGCCCCATCTGGGGGTGTGATGAGCTGTGTGAGCCCTTCACGCTCGCAGCAGACAAGCCCAAGGCATCTCTTGGTCTTGGCCGGGGCACAGAGCAGCAGGCATGCTGGGATGCCTTCTTTGTGGACATTGCCCTGGCCTTGGAGGCCCAGGGCTTCAGGCAGCGCACGGGCGAGTCATGTCAGAGGCAGTTCCAGTCCTCATGAGACCCCCCTTGTGTGTGACGTTCCCACCCCCCTCCCCTTCCCTTCCCTCCCCCGCTTACCCCCCAGTGCAGCCTCAATGTGGATTGGGGGTGGCATCGCCTTCTGCAGGAGGGAGGGGACGGCCACTCTCCCCTGCAGCAGGTGGCTGATGCACAGGGTGCCCTGTGGCGGCTGGGCTCAGGCACCTCGCTCACCTGTCACCTGCCCTGCGCCCACCACATGACTGGCGCAACCCCCCTGCCTGCGGTCAGCCCCTTTGCGACCGGGCTGCGACAGACCCTGCGGCAGCTGCCATGGATGGACGCTGACACATGCAGACAGAGGCCTGCACATGCCTGAGCCAGACATGGAGCCTGGAGAAGAGCCTGCCTGCCTGGGAGGTAAGTGTTGCCTGGATCCTGGGGTGGTGCTGGGCCACAGAAACTGCAGCCTGCCTAACTCAGGCATAACTCTGACCTACCTCAGGCATAACTTCTGCCTAACTTAGGCTGCACTTAGGCCACACTTATGCCTGACTTGGAGAGGAGTTGGGTTGGAATGGGCTGTCAAATTGTCACAAGGAAGCCCCCTTTCACTTCTTCTCTCTCCTGGGGAAACTTCCAAAAGGGACTCACAGTCAGGAGGGAAACTCTGCTTCACAGAGCTCCTGAACTGATTTAAATTATGGCAAACTATGGCACCAGCCTGGCCAAAAGAGGGCTCTTTTGAAAAACGCCCAGGCCAAATGGCATATACTGGACATTATATTAAAAGGAACGTGCCAAAAAATGAAAATTTTACAAGCCCAGGTTAAAATCCTGGCACAGGAGGCAGAACCTGTCCAGAGTCCCAGCCAAAAAAGGTAAAATCTGCTAAATCAGGCTAACAAATTATGCCCTCAGCGCTGCCCCTTCATGCGCTTTTCTACAAAAAAAATAGTCCTGGACAAAAAGGAAGATTTTCCTGTTAAAGAACATAGAAAGGGGGACAAAGGAAAGGCCAAGTGCCTGTCTGATAAGTGTCTAAATTTATTTATTTGTTTGTACCCTTGTTTATATGCTTGTGTGTCATTTTCATGTTTTGTGTTATTATGTGTCTGTCTTATAAAATTGCATAGGTCTTAGGAGGAAAAGTATTTTTGTTTTTACCTACTTTGTTTTGGCCAAAGAAGGGAATTAAGGATCAGCCTGATCACCTGACCCTTTTCTCCTGAGATTACTGAAAATTTAGCTTCCAAAAATGTCTCTTCTCCTACCAGACCATGCTAATAATTGGGAAAAAAATCATACAAAATTAACCACTACTGTATGGGTACCCCTGGAAAATGAAGGGGAAGTATTTTGTTGTCTCCACCCGTAATTGATTATGCCTTGAAACTCAGTGCTTGAGTGTGTACACTCCTGACATCAACAAAATGAAAGAAATATTTAAAAATTGCAATAATGCTTATAAATTGGAGTCTAACTGGTAAATGTTAGTAAATTGTTAAATGTTAATCATGTTTGCTTTCTTCCCATGGGCACAACTGCCCTCACAAACAAAAAGGTAATTTAAGAGATTGCATGAATTAAACAAAAATTCTGAGTTTGAAGTTGCCTAATTCTATTTTTTCCAAGGTTTAACTCTGTTTTAGGAACTCTGTTCATGTTCAAAAAATTATGTTATGTCCCTAACCAACTTAGAAGGTTTTTACAAGATATTCAATGGAGCCTCCCTGAGCAGTAGCAGTCTATCCTGCAACATGAATAGGGAATCTTTTCTCCATTTTGCTTCCTATCTAGCAGGCAGAAGGATGAAGCAGGAAGACTCAGCATCCAGTCCTGCAGCCCTTGCATATGACTGCAATAGTGCTCATTCATCATGATACTAAAACCCTGACATTTTGTTTTTCTTTAAAATATTTAACTGCTTGGACTTGCTATGTATTCATTCTGCATTTGATAATACCTTGCATTCGGTTAAATCATGATTTTTGTCTGCCTAAGGCCGAACTGTGAGAATCCATAATTAGTAATCTATTTTTGATAAAAGGTCTCCATATCCATAACAAATTTCTTTGGTTAAACAAAGCTTTCAGTACCACAGGTGCCTCTGCTGCTTTGAATTGTGTGGCCTCCAAGAAGATGGCATCACTGGAAGTAACTTTTGTATACGTGCCCCTGAGCACGTGCAGAGTGCAGTTCAGTTGGTCTCCACACTATTGTTATTAAAAAGCCTGTTTCTACCACTGCAATTATCTTACATGTGTGTGAGCCCCTGCACTGGAAAAACCCTTATTTGGCTCACGATAAGGTTTCAATAAGGCTTGCCGTCTATCTTTTCCCCAAAAATTATTTTGTGTTCTATGTTGCCTTTATAGTGCTAAGATACCTAGCCTAGGTTTTTATTCATTTCTTCCTTTATGGTGTCAACACTGTTTGTTTCAGCACAGGAAGGAAAAACAACTGATGTGCGCAGTGAGATCTGCAAACGCTGCCCCTGCAAAGTGGGACACCAACTGCTCCCACCTAACATTCTGCTTTAATGCGTACCTTATCCACCTCAAAACAAATACATTGTTCTTAATTTTACTGTTGTATTTCCCACTTGGAACTCCTTGCTCTCTGTGTCCTGTGTTCATCTTTCTTTATCTCTGCCACTTTGCCTTTTGTAAAAAGAAAGGTCTGTCATTTGGGTTTTTTCCTCTCTTCTCTCCTGGTGGCCTGAGAAATAAGTACCCAGCAACCTTTGATTTGTACCTCACCTCTTGCCTAATTTGTTTTAGTGAAGAAGGCATCAGAAGAGCCTGAGCATACATGGAGTTCTTTTCAAAATGCCAACCCTGCCAGGCAGACCACCTAAGTCATCTTTACCCTGTTCCTGGATCTGATGAGGGGACTCCTGCTGTGCCCAGACACGGAAGCATGTTTTTCTTCCGGTTCCCCTGTTTTAAAATACCCTCACTATCACTTTAGTTAGATAGTCCTAGCATTAGTCGCTCCCCCATGGAGCTGGGAGCAGCTTGAGGTTTAGGGGTTGGGGGACACAATCGCGCAAGACCATTGTACCTTCGAGGAGGCATAGCTAGCGTAAGGACACCCCAAAACCCCAAGGTTTTTATGCTATTGTTTGTTAAGTGTTGTATATATTTTTTCTTTTTTCTTTTCTTGAATGTCAAGTTGGCCCTCTCTCTCTGAGATTTTGCTCCTGCTGAGCACTTCTTAGGCTCCTGGCCACTGGTTGAACCTGGCCTGTTTGTCTGCTCTTCATATTTTGTTTTCTTTATAGCCGCAGGAGCCAACAAAAGGTACTGCAACTTAACCCTCAGAACTGGATCAGAGGTGGGACAGTACAACCTGACACCATTTTATAAAGAGTGGCCAACTCTCTCTCATATACATACTTATAAAGTTTGTGATCCATTTATCTACAACCAGGTTCACAGACTGCACTCAGGACCCTGTGAGATGTTCTTTGTGATTTCTTTGTTTTTATCTCATTATATTCACAGGTTACCCTAGGACCCCAACAACCATATAGTGTGTCCTAGATTTATTTTAGCTGTAACTTTTTGTTCTGCATGGCCACTTCATAGACCATTTTGAACAAAGGGGGGAAGGTAGTAAAATTTGATTTGGTAAATTTGATTTGGTAAATTTGGTAATTTAATTTTAACAGCTGAAGTTCACTATCCCAGTGGCCCTTTCCACCCGCCAACCAAAAAGGAAAAGAAAGTGTAATTTGAAAAATAATTGTGTATAACCAGTTGTGTTTTACATTTCGGAGAAAACCTATCTTACTGCAGGAAGGAAAACCACCATATTCCTGCATCAGACCTGTGCCTCACATCAGGCCAGGAGAAGCACCACAACAACAGCCCTGCGAGGAGGGAAAAGGAACTTGGTCCCAGGATGCAGCTGGACTTCAAAGGACATCAGCCATCTGTAAGGTCAAGGACAGCCTCCACGCCAGTGCAACCAGGCCCAAGACTTCAGCCACACTGGGCCCTACCTACCAACCTGGAGCACCACTGGTACCTGTGTCGAGCAGCAGCAGCAGCAGCAGCAGCAGCAACACAGCCCAATGAGGCTCCCTTGCATCAGTTTTCACGACACAAGGCTGTTATGCCCTTGCCCTGGCTCCTGCACACCTTGTTTCTGCGTACCTGCTGCCCAGACTTACCTTCCAGAGATGCCTCCACCTGTCTCCCTGTTCACCAACGAACAACTACTGTTGGGGAAAGCTTTACCGTCCTTGCCTGAACATTTATTGACAATTATTCACTCTATGAGCTATCTTTGTTTATGCTTGGAAGAGTGCCACTAGTTATCGTTAAAGACATTTGCTGCTTTGCTATCTTCACGCGCTCTGGAACACTCTCACTCTGCATAGACTCTGGACAATGAAGCATTTTCAGCACTCTTTGAAATGGCAATCTCTCTTGGAGCAACTAAGAGCTTGCATTCAGTTTGCTTATACATTCTGGCCAGTTGGACTGGAAAGAAAACTTTGTGGACAATGTCATGCCTGCAATCTCAGTCTAACACAAGAAGAACATGCCCCTTGTGTTAACTTGCATGTTTGTCTTCTATTCCACAGTTGCAGAACAACTATCTTCCTGGCTAAGGAACCAGAGCCACCTGTCACCTAAGGACTTTGGGAAGGGGTTTGTTGCGACACAACTGAGTAGAAATGCTTGTGATGTTGCTGTTTTCTCTTTGTAGCAATGATGTTTTGCTTTCACTATGCTTTGAGGTTTTACCCTGGCAGGCTAAGTGCTTTTTCCAACAGGGTTGCCACACAGCATTTCACGATCCTGCAATAAGTCCCACAAAAATCTATGGCTAATATGTCTGGATGTTAGAACTGGCAAGAATTAATATTACCTAATTGGTGTTACTGAGAAATTTAGATACTCAGTAACAAAGAAGGGACTGATGCAGAAAAATATTTTCCTGGTTTCTGTTCATATCTGCCTCCCCAGGTCACAGGAAAAACCTCACATTTGGCAACTTAATCTTTCCTCCTTTCAAGGAGAGCATACACATTAGGCTGACTCTGGGTGCAGGGAGACTCCCAGAGCTAACTCAATTAAGTCTCCCAGAACTCAAGGATAAGGACCATCAAGGACCATCAAGGGTCCTCTGACTAGCTCAGCTCACTATTGTTCCCATTGTGTTCTGTAAAATGTAAATCAAAAGTCTCTTGTTTTTCCTGTATGACTCTGTGACTATGCACATTCTCAGCAACCATGTGATATTCTGCTTGGAAATGTATAAAAACTGTTCTCACATGGAGCAAAGGGTCAGTTCCCCAACTGGGGGCTGTCCACTGCGCTGCGTAACAAATAAACCCATACTTTTTCCTTGTTCACCAGTCTTCCTGGTCCTATTAATTCTCATGTGCTTAAAAATTCCGCTACAGTGCTCTCCATGATTATTTCATCTTCTTACTGGGGGTTTAACACACTCTCTCTGGTGTGTTAATGTGTGACTGGTTGTGTGAATAGAATCCAAACTAGCACCGGTATGAGTTACAATGAGACAGCTGAAACATCAATGCAGGTAGAAGTCAAACAAATACCAGCAGGAGGTGGAGGTTTTCACACTACAATGAGATACTAATTTGCAACATCCTGCCTTTTCCCTGAGGTACGTGACCTAGGGCCCAATCCTATCCTCCCCTCCCCACCAATGCAGCCATTCCAAAAAGGCTTGCACTGCATCCGGAGGGGCGAGCAGACTGGGAAGCTTGGGGCAGGGATTTCCCCTTCCCTTCTTGTAAGCCTCTTGCTCGCCAATGGGTCTCTTCAAGGAGAGAAAGGTGGCTTATCAGGAGGCCAGGAAGGGGATAGCATCCAGCGCAAATCGCCCGCACTTGGCGTCATCTCCTCCCGCCTCCCAACATCCTTCCCCCTTCCCTCCCCCGTTCCACCCCATTTGGCCCTCTCCCATCCCATCCTGCCCCTGCCACTGAGCCTCCATCATTGACAGCTGATCCATTATTTTCCAGTGCACGTTGGGCCTCTGCAGCCTGCCTGCCGGCGCTCCCAGGGAGCTTCGCACACTTCCGGAGCGGCTTTTATGACTACCAGAAGTCAGCTGTTTCCGCTGCCAGAACAACTAGTTCTGCCAGGGGATCAGACCTACTATAAGACTGGGCTGCTACTCTGGCATCTCGCTAGCAAACAGGGGTCAAGGTGGAGTCTTGTCCTGAGGTTTGAAAGACAGTGTCCATAATCCATATTATGCTCTATTGAAGCACATAGAGATTTCGGGAAAATAGTCCAGAAATGCAATGCTAATGCGGCCAGGCAGAGTTGGCTTGAGCTGCTCTGCATGTCATGAGCTATAGGCATTTGAGATACCGTCCATTGTTCATAGGCTACATGGCTATAAGGGAATAATACAAAATGAAATGAAAAAAAGGGGGCACTGGTGACAGCCAGCTGTAACCTTCCTGGAGGTCGGCTGACACAGTGGTTCTCGGAGAACACAGCATCAGCAGGATACAAATTCTGTGAACTGGCCACAAGGCAGGAACCTGAATGTGGACCCAGGAACAAAGAACACAACAGCCCAGTCCTAACTAACTTTCCAGCACTGATGCAGCCGTGCCAATGGGTTGCGCGCTGCATCCTGTGGTGGGGGGCAGTCATGGAGGCCTCCTCAAGACCAGCGAACATTTGTTCCCTTACCTCAGGGCTTAATTGTGCTTCATCAGCGCTGGAAAGTTGGTGAGAGTTGGGCTGCAAGGCTCTGAAGCGGAAGATTCTTATAGGCTTTTGACCCATAGAATCCTGTGGGCTTCTTAGGTGGGGTGCGTCAATCCTGGGGTTCCTATTGTCAGTTAAAAGTCCCTGGGTCCTGCCCCTATCACACCCACCCCGTTGAGGGTGCAGTGACGAGGGAGATGGGAGTTGGATCATCTTCTCAATTCAGCTTCATCCTGAGGTTAGTGAAGACCTTTGGCGGTGCGAAACCTGTCCTTTGTCTTTCAAACGGTATTTTTCCCAACTCAGGAATCTAGGGAAGTGGGTAGGATCACAAACCAATAAAACCAATAAAATTCAGAGCCGGAAAGCATCATCTCACTTTTGGACGCATGAAAACGACATTAACATTTGACCTGCTGTAAACAAGCTCCCTCCCAATCTGGAGCACTGAATTCCAGGCTTCATGAAGGAGTGGTGGGGAGTTTGCTTCCGTGGCTCAAGAACCAAGTGTGGCCTTCCTGGCCAGAGGATCTGTGTCCTCATGCCAACAGTTCTTCAATCGAGTAGGTATGTTTCCAATCTGGCACAAAGTACACGTGTGTAAATGCGTGTCTCCCTGCATTCCTTGCATTAAAGAGAAATAAAACATTGACCATGCAACACAGGCTTCTTGAGACACATACTGTACATTCCAGGCATAATGACAGAGGGGCAAGGAGGAGGGATATTCTGGAAAATATGAGAGAACCCACCCATGCTCCTTTCGTTCCATCGAGTGGGTTTGAGTCACACCTGGGAGGGGAGACAGAAGTAGTTCATACTGTGCTTGGTGCTCAGTGCTCAGGGATCGCTACACACAGTGTGGCAAAAACACATGTGTTGGGACATAGCTGTTGGCTCTTGAAGAATTCCAATGGAAATGGTCAATTACCAAAGATTAGAGAGAGATGCAGATTGAGATGCAACATAGTGATATTTATTGGGGGATAAATGTAGGAAAAGAGTAAAGGGAATGAAGAGTAAGAATTCAATGAAATTAAGCAGTGATTTAAAAAAAACACTACGTTTGATCAAACACTGAAATAGACAGGCAAATCTAACAGGTATCTGTTACTGGGGAAAACAAGAGAATGGGGGAAAGTTTAAGCTACTGAAATAGGTGGGGGAAGGTAGTCCTTTGCTGCAAGGTGATTACAGTTGTCCTTGGTGCAGCAGTAGCTAATAGTAGTTTCTCTTTCGCCATATTCAGAGTTCACCTCTGTCGTGTTGCATTTATCACGATTGCTGGGCTTAGTGCAGCCCCTTTCCGTAAAAGCCAACTTATACCCTGTGTGGGAAAAGACAACAGTTGGAAATGGGAGTGTTCCCCTTTGAGAGGATCAGCAACATCCTAGAAGGGAATGGGGAAGAGGGAATCAGCCTGTTTGAAGAGTCCAGGTTAAGGCTGTTGAGTGACTGGGGGTTCTGGTGACCTACCTATATAAATTGCCCTTCTGTAACATTGTTCCTCCCCACAGACATAACAAGAAACAGGTACACATGGATGGTATCTGCAATTCTCGACGCACCAAAGACCCTGAACTGAAAAAAGAGAGAGAGGGTTGTTAGTGAATGGAGCATCTCTTAATTAAAGCACGGCTCTACTTGTTTTCTATACTGATTCATTGTGATTCTAGATCTAAGATTGACCCTTGGGATTGGTGGATTCAACGTTCTTACGAGCACCTTCGCTTGCCTCAGTGACATCATCACATTGCCAAAACTGTGTGTCTGCACAGCAGGAACATTCCACAAGCTCCAGGTACTCCTTGACTGCACCCTGCTTGTGGTTCACACCTATGTTTGGGCTGCCTGCTTGTTTGCTGACTGCAGTTGCTCGTTTTGCCCTGAAAAGCAGGGCTGGAGAATGTCTGGTACAGGCCTCATACGGATATGTTGAATGTTTCCAGGTTTGTAATCAGTGTCTTTGTAAGCTGTGCAACCACGGGGCCGCATGGCTGGAATTGCCGTCCCACACAGCTGCTTTTTAGGTGCTCTCTCTGCTCTGGAGCTCGGTGATGACTGTGACTGTGATGCCCCTGTGCAGCCACCATTGAGCTCTGCACAGCGGTGTCGTAAGATGGGGGGCACTGTGGCACAGGGCCTCCGGCGCCAGCTTGGGGGGGGCGCCGAGTCCGACCGGAGGCGCGCTCACCTTGGACGCGCACGACTCCTTGAAAAGGAGGCTGAGGTAAGGCCGAAGTAAGCAGTTCAACCCGGCTGGCTATTTCTGCACATGCGCAGAAACAGCCAGCCGGGTTGAAAAGGAGTAATTGGGCACATATTTCACACACCCCTTGAAAATGCTGAAGGAAATGTGTAGGCAAATCATCATGTCTGTCTCTTTGTCTACCCACCCTACCCTCCTTCCCACCATGTCCCCTTTTTAGTGCCGAAGCTGGCCATTGCCCTCCCACCCCAGCGGTAGCATCCCTCTCTTTCCATGATCAGGTTGATCTCTCTGCCTCCCCCCCCCCCATTCTAACCTTGCCCTGGCTGTCTCCCTTCCACAAACACTCCATTCCCCTCCACCCACCCTTCACTGTGTCAGTCTGCCCGTCCCGCTCTCCCCGTCTCCATTTGTCTCTCCAGGACAGACACCACGCTGTCTACGAGAACTCCCCCCCCCTTTCTGATGTACGAGCTGCGGAGGAAAATGCCGCTCTTTTGCTCCTTAATGAGTCTTCTCCCCCCGTCTTCTTAGGAGGTGGGGGGTGCGATTTCTGCATGACATTGGAGGTGGGATAGCGCTCTCCCCCATCCAGGACGGGAGTGCGAACCAAAATAAGATTTTACAAGGTGGTGGGGAGGATTGCGTTGGAGGGAGGGGGAGAGAAGCAGCTGCCACAGCAGAGCCATGCACATTCTCTGTGTTGGGCGAGTTCTCCTGTGTGGGGGGGGGGTGCATGCATGCATGCGCTGGCGGAGAATTCTGCAGGAAAAACCACCTCTGATCACCCCAACAGCAGGTTGGATCGGAACAGGCTTGCAAAACCTGTTTTCTTGCTGAAACCTTGCTTCCCTGTGCCTCGCCTCCCTTTGGGACCTCTTTGGGACCCCCCTCCCAGCCCAGGAAACAGCACACTAACCCAAAGTGACTTCCGGGATGCAGCAAGTTCCCGTGTTCCAGACGCCAAGGGAGCTTGTAACGCCCCTGAACTTGCAACTCCAGAATTGCCCAACCTTTGCTACCATGTGTATGTGGCCAGTACAGTATAGTACATGTGCCTCCTTCATGCCTCCGAACACAGCCCTTGTCACTGTCTCCTCTGCCGCTCATGAGAAGTTTGGTCTGTGGCTGGAGGAGTCGTTCCTGTTTCGGGCTGCCAGAGACCGAGGCGAGCAAGCGATGAGGAGCGAGCAAGCAAGCGCCCGCCTCTGATGGATGGCGCTTTCATAACTTCCTCTGTATTAAAGTTCAGGTTCACCGCGAGGGCAGGCCCATTCATCAAGCCGCTGAGGTGAGCGCGCGCCCACCCCCCCATCGTGCGCACTCACCTCGGCACGACTCCACGGTTGTTTGTACACATGATGCGGAGACGCGTGCCAAAAACAAGGTAAGAGAGCAGCGCCCGGGGGGATTCTAGCGCCTGGGGGGGAATAAATAAATAATTCATGGAATTGGCGCCCCCCAAATCGCGGCGGCACCTTTGGCGCTGCCAGGGAGTGAAGAGGGGGAGAAAGGGAGGGGGCGCCAATTCCACGATGTGCCCCCTATAGATTTAGGGGTAGCAACGCCACTGGCTCTGCACACTCCCAGTGGGAATTACAGGGAACATGGTCGGTAAGTTTTGATTGCTCCATCAGAGCAGAGCTGGTCTTTCATCCACTAAAAGCAATACACATGGGGGACCCAGCAGTTACGCATCTGCTCACAAGTTCTCTCCTGGGGAAGCAGAACTGATTTCTGCCTCCAGCGCATGACCGCTAGACAACATGGTTTCAAAAAGGAAGAACGAACAGGGAGCCACGGCAACTATTTCTAAAGGTATTAAGGCAAAAAAAACCATGTGTGGCAGATATTCCCCCCCCCCCCCGCTGGTGCTTTTGGCATGGCACACGGGGGCAGAAATCAGGGACCAGCCGCTGCTTGCCACCGCCACTTGCATCTTCTTCGCGGCCGGCTGCTCGCGGCCGTCAGGACTTCCTGCCACTGCAGCATCTTCATCCTGGTGGGCCGGCTGCCTCCCCGCCGGCCAGGTCTCCTCACACGCTCAGTTTTTTAAATTAATTTATTTTTTGCAGCCCTTGGCGTCACCACATGACATGGTGATGCCAACTAGCTAAGATGGCTTTAAAAGGGTTTGAGATGAATTCATGGAGGACAAGTCAGTCAAACTATGGCAACTGATCACACTACCTCCAGGTTCAGAGACTGTATGCATCTGAACATCAGTTACAAGGGAGGGCTGCAAGACAGGGCTATACCGTCATTGCCTGCTTTGGGTTTCCCCAAGGCAGCAGGTTGGCTATTATGAGAATGGGATGCCGGCCTAGCTGGGGCTTTGGCCGGATCCAGCCGTGACAGGTGGGAAAAGATTAAACCACCTTCTTCCTACCAGCTATCACTTTCCCCCTGGAAACGGAGTCCTCCGAATATTACTTTGGAGAGAAAAAACAGCAATCCAAAAAAAAAGCGATGAGTTGGTTGGATAACATGTAGCTTCAGATGATGATGCTTCTGGCAAGCCATAGAATCTTATTGCAATTTGCAAAGGTTAAACATCTCCTCGCCCTATCATACTCCCTAGCAAATGTCTCATTTCAGCTAGCAGGATGATCCGAGCGCATCCAGCGTCGCAGCCCATATTTGTTACCGTGCACCAAGGATGCTGCCTTGCACCTCACGTGGACATATTGCACACCTTGCAGAATCTCTGCGCTTTCGTATTCGAAGCAAGAAAAGGTCTGGGGGTGGGGGGGACGCAAACACGCACACCACACAAGTTGTGAATGGAATCTAAATCATGCCTGTGCTCTTCCAAGTGTCAGGGTGAAATTTTCCACTATTCCACTCTGCCAGGACGACTCAGGGTGTTGATTTGAGCAGACTGATTCCTGAGCCCTATTGTGTAGGAAATACTAATGTAGTTTGCCTTTGCTATTGTGAATAGCACTACCAATGACATTTTGAAGTAATATACTGACTTTTTAAAAAAAAATCAAAGATTTACAACTATACTACAGTATTAAAAAACAAACACAAATTACTACAAAGAAAATGTATGAAATGAAACAGCATGAAAAATATGAAGATGAGGAGTTGGTAATGACCAGACCCTTACAATTCACCCCCGAATAAGAAGAAAACTGTTTGTTTCAGCATTTATCTGTTGGTTTTCGGCACTTCATTTCCTGGTTAGTTCCCCATGTGACCCCCCCTGGCCAAATCAGAGCTTGTTTAGCTCTCAGTCATGCTGTGAACTCAGTGCCACTCTGATTGGCTTGCACAGATTCTGAGAGAAGCTGAGCTAAATGAGCTCTGATTGGGCCAGTGGGGGTCACATGGGGAACTAAGCAGGAAATGGTGCCGAATACAAACAGATAAATGCCTGGACTTCTCAAAAAACTTCCCCTTTCCCCACCAAAAATGTCATTCCCCTGAACTTACCATCAGCATAGGGCCACGAGATGTGCTGGAGGAGAAAAAGAGCACAAGACTTGACCGGTGAGCTGCCCCTTTAAATCGTAACTCTTTTCCTCGAGGCTAGGGCAGGCAACATTCAGAGACAGGCAAAAAAAAAAAAGCCAGCCAAACCAGGAGGAAGTGCGCTGCCTCCCGTCTTCATCTTGGCAGACCTCTTCTGAACCTGGCTGACTGCCTCATGGTGCATGAGGAGACCTGGCCATCCACGAGGCAGTCGGCCAGGCACAGAAGAAACCCGGCGGTCGCAAAATGGCTGCCAATTATTATTATTAATTTTTTTTACAGCCGTTGTTCGTTCCGGTTTGGCAGGCCGGGCAGAGGCTGGGATGGACACCTGGAAACCCTGACTGTCCCAGCCAAATCGGAATGAATGGTAAGCCTAATTGACGCTTTTTTAATCCCCCTGCCACCCCGTCTCTATAAAATCAAGTTTTTCTTCACTTACATTTTACACTTCTATTTCATACCTTGCCATGGACTAACCCTAAGCACACTGCCTCAGAGCGGCACGTATCCCATGCTGGTGTTGACTGCCGTAAAGCAGTCAGCTCCAGTCACAAAAGACGGACGTTCAGACGCGCGCTGGAAAAGATAAGCCAGCAGGGAATGCGAAGGGAGGGTTGAATGGGGATGGGAGGGGCATGACGGGAGTGGGGAGGCCGCGGGAGAGGGAGGATCCATTGCGGAAGGCCTGGGCTGGATCCTATCCCCCTTCCCTGCACACTCCCCGCCCTTTTCTCTCCTCGGATTTACAATAGCAAAATTGCTAGCGTAGGTCCAAGGAGACCCATTGCGGGTCATGAGACTTAAGCAGGGGTAACTGGATTAAACATCCCCGTTCCCTGCAGAAGCCTCCCAGTTCCTCCCCCCACTCACAGGATGCAGATGCTGCCATTTTGGCGCCGCTGCATTAGCGGGGTGTATAAAGGTTAGGATTGGACTCCGAATTGCTTCATTTGAGGAAAGGTTTATAATTGTTTATAGTTTACATTTATTATTTATGTATTAACATTAATGTTTTTAAATGTAACTAACAGTCAGTAAAAACAAGACCTGGAGCTGACTATGGCTCAGACCATGAGCTTCTTATTGCAAAATTCAGGCTTAAATTGAAGAATGTAGGAAACAACACTAGACCAGTCAAATATGACCTAAATCATATCCCTTATGAGTATACAGTGGAGGTGAACAATAGATTCAGGGCATTGGATCTGGTAGATAGAGTGCCTGAAGAACTATGGATGGAGGTTCGTAACATTGTACAAGAGGATGCAACTAAAACCATCCCAAAGAAAAAGAAATGCAAGAAAGCAAAGTGGCTGTGAGATGAGGCTTTACAAATAGCTGTGGAAAGAAGGAATGCGAAAAGCAAGGGTGAAAGGGAAAGATATAAACAACTGAATGCAGATTTCCAGAGAATAGCAAGGAGAGATAAGAAAGCCTTCTTAAATGAACAATGCAAAGAAATCGAGGAAAACCACAGAATGGGGAGGACTAGAGATCTCTTCAAGAAAATTGGAGATATCAAGGGAACGTTTTGTGCAAAGATGGACATGATAAAGGACAAAAAAGGCAGGGACCTAACAGAAGCAGAAGAGATTAAGAAGAGATGGCAAGAATACACAGAAGAACTATACAAGAAAGATCTGAATGTTCCTGATGACCACGCTGGTGTGGTCACTGACCCAGAGCCGGACATCCTAGAGAGTGAAGTGGGCCTTAGGTAGCATTACTACAACAAAGCTAGCGGAGATGATAATATCCCAGCTGAGCTACTTAAAATCCTAAATGATGATGCTGTGAAAGTGCTGCACTCAATATGCCAACAAATTTGGAAAACTCCAAATTTGAATAGATGCCGTAGAATAGATGCTTTTGAACTGTGGTGCTGGAGAAGACTCCTAAGAGTCCCTTGAACTGCTAGGAGATCAAATCAGTCAATCCTAAATGA
Source organism: Plestiodon gilberti rubricaudatus (assembly GCA_026170595.1). Classification (NCBI taxonomy): domain Eukaryota; kingdom Metazoa; phylum Chordata; class Lepidosauria; order Squamata; family Scincidae; genus Plestiodon; species Plestiodon gilberti. The sequence continues at coordinate 251,516,612 of JANXHW010000002.1, forward strand.
AATCAACCCTGACTGTTCCCTGGAAGGACATGTACTGAGGCTGAAACTCAAATATTTTGGCCACCTAATGCGAAGAGAGGACTCTCTGGAGAAGACTCTGACGCTGGGAAAGATTGAAGGCAAAAAGAGAAGGGGAAGGCAAAGGATGAGATGGTTAGACAGCATCACCGATGCAACGAACATGAAAATGAGCGAACTCAGGAAGATAGTGGAGGACAGCAAGGCCTGGTAGGATATGGTTCATGGGATCACGAAGGGTCGGACATGACTTAACGACTGAACAACAAAACACATAAAGCTTTAACAAGCATTGTTAAAATGTGCCAACATATCCTTCAAATACTTTTAGATGTGCAAAACTAACACGTAAAGCTTTACATACATACTTATTAAGTACTAATTAGGGTGTGCCAACATACCCTTCTTCAAATACTTCTTAAGATCTTTCAAAACTTACAATTAATTATATAACCATTAAGCATGCTTTTTAAAAACAATAGTCACATTTTACGCTGTAATGGCATTATTCATCATGCATCATTATTCTACATTCAGTAAAGGTCAATAAAGGTCAATTGATTCTTCATTTCTTTTTACGGTGTTTTCTAGTTATTTTAAATATTTAAATTAATTAATTAAATTAATTATATATCTTGCCTCAATGGGGGGGGGGGTGTTCAAAACATTCTACGGCCAAGGTACCAGATGACCCAGCTACTCCACTGTCTCCTGGATCTGAATTCATGCAAGAATTGAATTAGAATTAGCCTCGTTTATATGAAAAATTGTTGATGAAGGAAGTGCTGGAGGAGAAATTCCAGTGGCTCAGCCCAATCCTGTGTAACTCTTCCACCGGTGTAACAGTAGATCCCCCGGTGCAAGAACACTTATGCCAGTATAACTTGCCGTACAACGACTGAAACATGATGGACACCGGCGTAACCCCCTTTGAACGCCTCACACATGGAGTTCGGACGCAGAACGGATGATGGCGCAATTCCGCCAGCGCAGGGGGCATTCGGATTCCACCAGAATGCACCCTGTGCCGGCGGAGTTACGCCGGCGTTCGTTCCGCATTTGAACTGCTCATGTGAGACCTCTAAGCGGGCTGTCGTCAGCATACTGCAAGTTACACTGGCATAGGTGCTCTTGCACCGGGGAATCTACTGTTACACCAGTGCAAGAGATACACAGGATTGCGCCCACAGTGAGTTAATTAATGCCAAAAATCATGTTAATAGCGCAGTAAGTAACACACCAGCAAAAAAGATCATTGAACTGCGAATGGTAAGTCAATTTCTTTTTACTTACCTCTCCTGGACTGTCTTGTTCCCCCACCCACCCATAGCAGACAGCGTGTGCTCAGTTGGCATTGCCGCATGCTCTGGACTGGCAGGGGATAGGACTGTCTCTAATTCTCACTGTTCTAGCCACGACCTGCTTTTCCGTGGATATTCCTTTCCCCCTCCACTTACTTACCCACAGCCCCGAAAAGTAGAGCAGAGAAGCCAAGGAGAACAAGCTGATTCATCTTCCCCAATTGCAGAGGTGGGATTATTACGCAGGAGAATCAGACAGGATTCTGGTCTCTCCGAGGGTCCAGGTGCCTCTAGACAGGTGCAGGATTCCAATTTATCGTCTAAAGGGAACAGATGTGGTGTAAAGTAAGAGTGAGGGCGGGCCATGGTGTTATTCTAAGTAGAAGCTCAATGTGATGCCAGGACGTGTGCAGCACAATGTTCCTTCTGTGAAGAACAAGATGGTAAGGATGCTTGTGATTACAAGCCATGATTGGGAAAAGCAACCGCCTGGCTGGAGGAGTAGGTTTTCTCTGTGCCAGGTACAAGGAGTGGCAACAGGATACACAGGTATCTTGTTGTCTGCTGTGCTCCCTGAGGCAGCTGGTGGGGCCAATGTGTGATACAGGAAGCTGGACCAGATGAGTCTTTGGCCTGATCCAGCAGGGCTCTTCTTATGTTCTTATCATGCAACCAGCTTTGAACATACCTAACTGGTAGTCCCCTTCATGGATCATTGCCTTGTATCCTTCATGGATACAGGAAGCCGGACTAGATGGGCCTTTGGCCTGATCCAGCAAGGCGTTCTTACGTTCTTATGTGGGGATTCTGAATGGCTTTCTTGAACTTCTTGCTGTTGTTATGGACCCAAGGATCAAACCTGTCAGGATCTTCGTGATTTGGGCTTCCATGGTGTTCGCTATCCCTCCTGGTTTTGTGTCATCTGACAATTTAAAAAAACTGTCCTGGTCCGGCGGACACCCGTGACCCTGGACTTGCGCACGGCCAACCCCGAGAGGCTCCAGCAGACACGGAGCAGGGTGGGAAGCCTCCAGAGTCGGCCGCCGGCGGGACGAGAGGACCGGGAGCTCCTGTGGTCGCCAAGCATGCCGGACGCCGGGTCGCTCGCCTCCCCCACGGGGTGCGGTGACTGTCCGACGCTGCGGCTGACCTGGGAGGCGGTGAGCAGACACGGCCGCTCGAATGCGCCCCAGACGACGGGACAGGCGGAAAAAAGAGGCAGGACCTCACAGGACCCAGCCCCACCCCAGCAGACGATACTCACCCCACATCTAACGGAGAGACGGGAGAAGGACAGCGCAGGAGCCTAGCCAGAGCCCCAGCACAATGCGTGGCAGCTGTCTCGGCCAGGGGCGGGGACTGGTGGGGTTGGATGGAGGGCTGGGGGTGGGGTCAAGCGGCCTCACCTCTTCCCAGGGAAGAGGAACAGTATAGAAGACAGACCTCAGCCGATGAGGCGGAGGGCTCTGAGGGACTACCTGTTCTGGAGAAACGGAGTGACAGACAGCCAGAGTCCACCACGCCTGGGCAAGGAGAGGGACAAGGGTGACGCTAAAAACCCCTTCCCAAGCCCAAACCTGAGGCATTGGTCTAGATCTGACTTACCTGTGGACCAGTCAGACCCATTTCTCACCTCCCGGACTGGAGCCTCCGCCTGGTCCCACGCCTTCTGCTTATGGGTCAGCTCTGAACACCCCCCTGCCAGGTTCCCCAGAGAGACCTACCTCACAAAAACATTTCTTCTACCCCATCATCCAGATCATTTTCAAAAATGTTGAGCAGCACAGGGCTAGAGACAGAGCCTGTGGCACTCAATACCTCTCTCCTGGTTGATGTGGAGGAATTTCACAGCACTCATTGGCAAATGATCATTCAACCAGCTTTGAACCCATCTAACCGGTAGTGCCATTTAGCCCTCATTTTAGCAATTCATCCAAGAGCGTTGATGGAGATTTTGTTAAATGTTTTGTTGCAATTTAGGTATTCTATGTCTATGGCATTCCCACCATCTGTTGGAATTGACACAACTCTGTCTGTATCTAGACTGATCCGAAGGGGGCAACTAATGCTCAGTGACTCAGACCCATCTTGCCTGTTCTCTCATTGATTCTTGAGGGTGTGGCAAAACTGCTCTTTTTTCCCTCCTTTTCTGCCCTTCTTCTCCTCACTACTGATCTGTCAAGATATCTAGACCAAGGCCTCAGATTCCTCCACCATTTTCAGCACAAGAACTGCAGGGTGACCCAGCTGTAGGGGCTTGCTATCTCAAGGTAGTTGAACCTCTGATCCTAGTCAGATGAGATATATAACACATGCACTTACCAAATCCTTGCCCAGTTCCCATGGATTGTCATGTTGCAGCTGACCAGAATGAGATTTGTTTATACATCGGGATGTCTTCCAATGCCAATAAAGGCTTTTTGCACACAGAAGCAATCTGGCATAAAGCAGTTTTTAACACCCTTTATATTGTGCCCAACCAGTAGACATTGACTGGACTAGCAGTTGCCAACCTTTCGGACTACATGAACCACTAATCACACAATTTTGAATCCCGTGGACCACTAATTAATTACTTTTGCACGTTTTGTGCAAAGATGGACATGATAAAGGACAAAAAAGGCAGGGACCTAACAGAAGCAGAAGAGATTAAGAAGTGATGGCAAGAATACACAGAAGAACTATACAAGAAAGATCTTAATGTTCCTGATGACCATGCTGGTGTGGTCACTGACCCAGAGCCGGACATCCTAGAGAGTGAAGTCAAGTGGGCCTTAGGTAGCATTACTAACAACAAAGCTAGTGGAGATGATAATATCCCAGCTGAGCTACTTAAAATCCTAAATGATGATGCTGTCAAAGTGCTGCACTCAATATGCCAACAAATTTGGAAAACTCAGCAGTGGCCAAAGGATTGGAAAAGATCAGTTTACGTTCCAATTCCAAAGAAGGGCAGTGCCAAAGAGTGTTCAAACTACCGCACAATTGCACTCATTTCACATGCTAGCAAGGTTATGCTCAAAATCCTACAAGCAAGGCTTCAGCAGTACGTGAACCGAGAACTACCGGAAGTACAAGCTGGGTTTCGAAGAGGCAGAGGAACTAGAGATCAAATTGCCAACATGCGCTGGATCATGGAGAAAGCCCGAGAGTTCCAAAAAAAAACACCTACTTCTGCTTCATTGACTACGCAAAAGCCTTTGATTGTGTGGATCACAACAAACTGTGGCAAATTCTTAAAGAGATGGGGGTACCAGACCACCTTACCTGTCTCCTGAGAAACCTGTATGCGGGTCAAGAAGCAACAGCTTGAACCGGCCATGGAAAGACCGACTGGTTCAAAATTGGGGAGCATGGCAAGGCTGTATATTGTCACCCTGCTTATTTAACTTATTTAAGAGGAGAGTGCAAAAGTTGGCTTGAAACTCAACATTAATAAAACAAAATCATGGCATCTGGTCCCATCAATTCCTAGCAAATAGAAGGGGCAGAAATGGAAGCAGTATCAGATTTTACTTTTTTCGGTTTCAAGATCACTGCAGATGGAGACAGCAGCCATGAAATTAAAAGACGCTTACTCCTTGGAAGGAAAGCTAGGAAAGCCACCTTCTGTCCTTCTATTTTTTTCTTTGTTGTTGTTTTTTTCCTCCTGGCCGCAAAGCAGTCTCTTTTCCTGGTGTTAGCCTGCCCAAATTTTTCAATTCATTTTTTTTTTGCCGCACAGAGCGGCACCCAGTAGATTCTTCGCGGTGGCATGGCAAGGACTGCAGCCACCGCCTGCCCCCTGTTTAGTTTCCCAGCTGGACGGCTGCATCCTCTCTCCTCTGCAGCCTGGCAGTTTGACCCCCGACTTTACTTTCAGCATGCTTCGTTTCTTCCAAGCAGCATCCATTGTTGGCCAGTAGCGCAAGTCTGACAGCACAATCCTATCCAACTTACACCACCAGTGTAACCAGCAGGGCAGGGCAGGATGTGGGGCTTTGGAGGGGAGGGGAGATTTACAACCCTATTGAATCCCCTTTTGGAGGGAATTTGAATCTCCTTTCTGTTCTGGGGCCTCCCATTCCCACTGCATCGCTGGTTACACCGGTCGTGTATGTTGGATAGGATTGCGCTGTTAATCCAAGAGAGGCTCAAACCTTGCAGAGCCTCTCTAGGATTTAGTCTCGTTCTACTGGCCTGCAATGGAGGCTGTTCCTCCGTTTGTTTTAAGGAAGAAAAAAATCTTGCTGAAAGAAAAGTAAGTCTGGGAGGGTCGGATCACCATTGACCACCAAAATTTCTCCTGGACCATCAGTGGTTCGAGGACCACTGATGGGCAACCACTGGTCTGGAGTACCCATGATGATGGCCAAAATACAGTATTACAAGCATCTCTGTGTCCCTTGTCACACCCAGGAATGGAAATGCGAAATGTATCACCACGTTCAGCTGGCAGGAACTTCTTGTCAGATATTTTCTTCATTTTAATTACTTGTAGTTCAAGATGATGTTTGGCTTCTTGCTGACTAGCTGCTGGGTAGGTGCTCTGATAATTCTGGAAATTGATGTACCAGGAATGTGTTTCACAACCTTCCAATATCTAACATTGTGTTTTTGTTCCAAACACTTCCCAGAATATGATGGACTCTATGTATATACACCTACAAGACATTTCTGTTTGTGAACAATGTATATTAATGTGCTTTCAAATCATGAGAACTTCTTTATTGAAAATGATGATCAGCAAACACTTGTTCACGAAATAGTTGGCTGGAGTATTATTATTTTTTATAATTTTTCACATTTTTATACCATCCTTGCTCCAAGGAGCTCAGGGTGGTATACATAGTTCCTCCCATCATTTTATCCTCACAACAACCCTGTGAGGAAGGTGGGGGTGAGAGATAATAACTGGATCAAGGTCACCCAGGAAGCTTCATTGCTGAGTGGGGATTTGAACCTGGATCTTCCAGGTCTAAGTCCAACCCCTTGAACCACTACTGTTACCAAAAGAGCTCTTCTTAGGGGGAATTCACCCAACTCTATGGAACATGGGATCTTAGACTGGATACAGATCAGCATAATGCAAGAGCATCCCCTTTAACTTAGCAAAGAGACTGTGGGCCAAATCCTATCCAACTTTCTAGCACCAATGCAGCCCCAAAGTAAGGGAACATACATTCCCCTACTTTGAGGAGGCCTCTGTGACTTCCTCCCTACCATAGGATGCAGCACACACCACACTGGCATGGCTGCATCAGTGCTGGAAAGTTGGATAGTATTTGGGCCTGTGAGAAATACTTTCCAATAAAAGTTTATGAATTTATTGAAAAAGGACAAAAATTCAGTCATTGCATACAGAGAAATAATATATTCAGCAATAATAATATGCCCATGGTTGGACACCAATAATGGAAAAAGAAGTTTCTGTTGCCCTAACAATAGTGTAGGTATTCCAGTCTTATGGTGGTGGTTGCTTGTAAATGCAAAGTGTATTTGGTGGAAAAGAAAAAGGGGGGGGGGTCAGAGAGAGAATTCCAGGTGGCCCTTGCTTCTTCCATCCCAATTTCTAACAGCTAAGAACAGAGGGAGAAGGGGGGAATGTGAATTTTCAGCGTTTTCTCATACTATCTGTCTTGGAGAGGAGTTTGGAACTTCCTTGCAGAGATAGACGCTGGCCCCCACCTCGGAGTGCTGGCGCTATTACCTGGCCCTGGCCCTGCTCGATAGGCATAGGCTTATAACTACTCTACCAATTGGCTGCTGGGTTGGGGGGCGGGACTTAAGAGGCACGGAGCTGACGCTCCATTCAGTCCTCTTCAGTCTTGCCCGAAGACATCTGGGGGAGGTAAACAGCTAGGGCTGTTTTCCCCTAACTTAGAACCCGCACGCTTAGGTTTTTTTTTTAAGTTAAGTTCAATAAAGTTGGGGCCCTTCGGGGAGAAAGGTGGGGTAAAAATACTGTAAATAAAAAATAATAAATAAAGTTTCAGATTAATAAAACCTCCAGTCCCTGCTGCAGTCTATCTTGTGTTTATTAAGTTTTAATAAAGTGGCCCTTTAACCCAAGCCTATGTCTAGCATGCTTATTGGGGGTTGCACAGGTAATCAGAGGATTCTGGGCAGTGTGGAGACTATCTAGTTGCAACACACACATGGGGTGGTGTGACAATTTGTGAAGGAAAAAGCTTTCCTTTTTAAGGATTTTAGAGATGTTGCTATGTGCATTCGACAGCTGTGAAGTAACAAGCTCGGCTTTTCGACATAGTCAGACTATACTTAGATAAGTACTGCCTGGGAAGGGCTGACGAACATGATTTATTGCTGGGAAATAATAAATCTTGTTAAATAGTTGTCTTTGAAGTTCAGTTTTTTCTTTTGGCACACAATTGCAATTTAAAGGGGGAAAGGGCTGCTAACTTTGCCTAAAGTGGACTATTGGAGCTAATATTTAAAGGGAATACTAGTTTGTCCTTCCACCCAGGAGTAAAGTTTGGGTGCAACATTTGGGACTCAGAGTGGGGTGAAAAAGCCCAATAAAAACATTTTGGTTCCAGGAGTGGGGTAACGGATTCTTCAATTAAAACAGATGTTTCAAATGTCCTTTTTAAAAGGTTTTATATCATAAAGGTATTGAGTTTACTTTTAAGAATAAGTTGCGGCAGGAAGCTGCTGTGCAGGTGCCCTGATGATTCTGGAAAGTGTTAGTCTGACCTGCCTGCCAGGAAGGTGTTTCACAACCTTCCAATCTCTAACATTGTGTTTTTGTTCCAAACACTTCCCAGAATATGATAAGACTCTATGCATATACACCTGTAGGACATTTCCATTTGTGAAATGCTTCTGGGAACAATGTATATTAATGTGCTTTCAAATCTTGAGAACTTCTTTATTGAAAATGTTGATCAGCAGACACTTGTTTAGGAAATGGTTGGCTGGAGTATTTTTTTTATATATATATAATTTTTCACATTTTTCTACCATCCTTGCTCCAAGGAGCTCAGGGGGTTGTACATAGTTCCTCCCCACATTTTATCCGCACAACAACCCTGATAGGAAGGTGGGGGTGAGAGATAGTAACTGGCTCAAGGTCACCCAGGAAGCTTCATGGCTGAGCAGGGATTTGAACCTGGATCTTCCAGGTCTAAGTCCAACACCTGAATGAATACCCTGTCCTGGCTCACATACCCCATAAGTCCTTGGCACAAAATAAAGTGCACTGGGTCAGTGTTGATAGCAAGTTGTGGGTGAACAGGGGCACATTGTGCACTGCCACTGATAGTGGAGATTCAGGGGTTCTCCTAGCCAGATGGGCCCTCAACCAGTGCTCATGTATATGACCTCGGAGGTCACCCCTCATTTTCAGCCACAGAAGCCAGTCTCTTCCCCCCCCCCCCAGTAATGTAGCCAGGCCAGAGCTGGTGGGGTGTTGCTGTGCCCCAAGTGACAGCTGTGGTCTCCTAGTGAGGAGGAGACACCGTGGCAGCTTTCTCCTCCATAGCTGCTTTTCTTCAGCCGGAGTGGCTGCATGTGCAGCCGCAGGGGGCTTTTGTGCCATTTTTACTGGTTTTGATGGGCCCTTCCGCCCACCCAGGGTTCTAGAGGTCTTTCAATGAAGCCTTCCAAGAGTGTAGGGGATGGGGCGATGACGAGAAATAACCCGCTCTCCTGGGGCGAGCTAGCAACGCCACAATTCTCTACAGTGAGTAATTTTGTTCAGAACAGGATAGGTGAGAAACAGACCTCCCAGTCCCTCCCACTTGCTGCTGGATACGTCCATTTTGGTTGTGAAGGGGCAGCCAAGCTCACAGGGAAGTGACAAAGTCATTGGGGTTTGATGAACACATCCACTGAGCACCCACAAACCCCCTTTTGAGAGCCATGCACAGTGCTGTTTGTGTATCTCTACCTTTGCCTATCTGTCTGTTGCAGCACATTCTACTTGTAGCCCAAATGGGATTCGTTTCTCAAGAGCACCACATCATTTGGAAAACTAACCCCTACGTCTATGCCAAAAGTTTTTTTAAGCGTTTTAAAGTTAACAAGCAAATTAGTTTAAAAAGTAGGGGTGTCCAAGACAAAACAACAACCCTGTTTCCAGTCTCTATAGGCAGGTCGACAATAAATGTGTCCTTGTATGTTCATGGAGGTTCATGTTCATTCACTGATTTTACCATTTCTGTAAAATGCCTCCACCACACCTCATTATCTACAATAGCAGAGGGGTTTTGCTCTGGTGAGATCATGAGTAGATGGAGTGAATGCAGTGCTTTGGGTTTCCCACCCCTTGAGAATGCCCAACATGCAATGTTTTGCATCAGTCAGCTTGCAGCAGCTCAAGTTCCATCATGGAAAAGGAGCCCATTGCTGGAAAAGATTTCAGAATGATTTTCTTTGGCACAAAATAATTATGAACGTAATAATTATGAAAATTATGAATAAGGAAGACACCTTGTTCCAGCTGAGGAGCCACTTTAAGAGGACGTTGTGTCTATTCCCACATGACTGCAGTCCCCACCCTCATTCAACCACCTGTTTTATTGGGGGATAAATTGGAATCACATACCTCTCTAACGCAACTGAGACTGAGAGGCAATCCAGAGTCCTGTCTCATTCTTTGTGGTAGCTGCACCTCTGAAATCAAGAGCAATGAATAGGATTCTTCTCCTCGGCTTCTCTGTTCTGCTCTTCTGTGTTCTGAGTGAGTAACTGACCAATCTGATCTATGGACTGTGCTGCCAGAACCTGCATTCTGGTAGTACAGGGTGTGTTCTGGCAGTGAAAAAGGCAGGTTGCTGTCACACACCGCTGCGCCAATGTCGCAAACTGCAAGCAGGGCTGCACACGCAGCAGTGGCTTCTCTGGTTCCTTGGTGGCAGTAAGTGGGTGCGGGGAGGGGGTACGCAGTGGACGGGGAGGGGGACGGGGGAGGATTGGAGTTGGGCTTTTGCTGCAAGGGGGTGAGTCGGGGTGGATATTGGTTGCAATGGCAACAGGTGGCAGTAAGTGGGTGCGGGGGGTGCGCAAGGGAGGGGGAGGATTGGTTTGGGGAATTTGGGTGCAAGAGGGCAGCCATTCTCATGCATTATCTCCTTGCAATCCTTACAGCAATGCTGTCAAGGTAAGGGACAGCCGAATCCAATGCAGAGGCGCTACTGCTGGAACTAGCATTCCAGTGGCAGAGCAGGCTTTACAATGGGGTAAGAGCTGATCCAGAAGCACAGGTAGCTGCATGCTTCTGGGCCGCTGCCAAGGACGGTGGGGAGCACCCCGCGTGCTGTGGCAATGGCAAAGCTGAACCCCACTGACAATGGTAAGCTGGAGGGGTAGGCGGAATCGGGAGGAGGGGTGGGAGGATCAGGGTGGTTCAAGGGAAGGACGGGGGCGTGTGAGAGGGGGTGGCACCCAGGCACCAGCAACTTGCACTGGATGCTATCCCCTCTGCAGCCTGCCGACATGCCTCCTTTGTATCCTTGGACTTGCACCAGCTGGCTCAGGTCTGAGGAGACCCATTGGCGATTGAGGGGCTTACAGAGGGAGAAGGGAACATATGTTTCCTCATATCTCCCAAGCCTCCCGATTGCCCCACCACCACCACCACCACAGCATGCAGCGCTCCTGTGGCGGGGGAAAAGGATGAGATTGGACTGTAATACATATTGCAACGTTTTGCACGTCATATGCCCACTTTGCAACTGGACTGTTGAGGCTCAGATTTGGCAGCTTGCCTAAGGCTACCTAGTGAGCCCCTGACAGAGGCAAGACTCAAACCAGGGAGTGCCTGGCTCACAGCTTGGTCTGTTAACCACTGCACTACACCACCGTTAACAGACTGCACTACACCAGCTCTCTCCAGCTGACATCACACTTCATGTGATATCAGGGTTTGAAATGTGCCCGTCTGACGTGGCATGCAATGGTGTTTCCCATTTGACAGCATAGGGGAGCTGGAATTTAGCACTCTTTGAATATTGACAGGCCATTGACCCGCCATTTGACAAAATGGAAAGCTTAAAACATTCATTTCAGTTTTCAAATCATAGCTTTGAATTGGAAATGGAACAACTGGGATTTGGGGTGAATCTGAAATCTTTGAAGAGGCTCCCTTCAGCTCTCCTCTTTTCTCTTAGCCCAAGGACTCCTGTGCAATGATTGCCCATCCATATCTGGTGCTTCGTACTGTCGCCGTAGGACCTGTAAGGTTGGAACTAAAATAGGAAACTGTTTCTCAAAGTCAGTCTATAATGGTAAGAACCTGGTGCTGTTGTCTTAATATTGAGAATATTGTGCATTTCCTTGATGTTGTCCTTACAACAACTCTGTAAGGTAAGGACGTTTTATTCAGCTCAATTTGCAAATGGAGTGGGAGCAGCTTGCCATCGTCTCCATGGCAGAGGTGAAAGTTCAACCAGGGAAGTCCTGATTTGAAGCCCCCTCCAGTGCTCCAGCTCTCAAGGGTGGTCTTTTAAGAGCTCTTTTAAGAGCGCTCTATCCTCTCTCCTGACCTCATGCCTAATTTGCTAAACAGCTATCACATGATGACCCTCCCCAATTCGTCTTCTTTCTAAGCTCAAGGGCTCCTACCTCTTTCGCCTTGACGACTAACAGCCTAAACCAACCCAACTCCACGCAAAGACGCAGCGGTGCCAACATGGTGCGTGCTGTAACCCACAGGGGAGGTTCGGCCTCAAGAGGCCTCCTCGGACTAAGAGGACATTGGTTCCCTTGCCCTGGGATAAGCCCAACCAGTCTGCTGAGTCTAATTGGACATACGCCAGCTATATGACTAGCATAAGTCTAGATGCAAATGTAGATTTTCATGGCTTGTTGCTACATACAAAGAGGTAATTTTTATGGGTTTTTTAGCCATGTGAAAACAGCTCTTAACTTGAAGAAGTAAAAGAGTTCTTGCACTTAGTCAGCTGAGATTCCTGTCCCTCTGATCCTACCGATGTTAGAAAGCGGGCGATCTGAGTGGATTCTCCAAAGCCGACAAAAGCGGTGAGACAAGTCTTTTGATCTTCTGTTGCTTGACGGTTCATCCAGACCCTTCGGATTTTCTCAAAAGCAGAGATAGAGAACTCAGCCTGTGCTGAAAGATGTACTTAACCTTGTACTGAGGACCCAGGGCTATATGTAGAAAGAGGGAACCTGTTGATTGCATAATTAGAAACAGAAGCTGTGGTTCCTAGATGACTGCTTGTGACCCTTCTGCTGTGCTCCATTCCTCTAATTAGTTTCATTGTTGAAAGGCTTTATTTAAAGGGGAAACCACATATTATGTGAAACATTTCCTTACATTTCCTTGCAATGAAAGCGCAAGGACCTGTTGATTGCTTGATTGAAGACGGAAAGCTGCGGTTCCTAGATGACCGCTTGTAACCCCTCTGCTGCACTCCGTTCCTCTGGTTTATTTCGCTGTTGAAAGGCTTTATTTAGAAAGGGGAACCATATTTTGTTGATATAAGACATTTCCTGTTGGCGATTCATAAGTGATTTAGGTTTTCTTTAGGAAATTGAAATGGCTTCAAGATTAAGACGCTGTCTGTTTCTTGGCTCATGAAATAAAAATCTTGTTTTTTGAAAATCAATTATGTGTCCTGTTTCTTTAACGTGTAGGGCTACAGCAGATTTTTCTTCTTGTCCATTTTTGACAGCCATTTGATGTTCCTGCAGCCTAGTTCTGATGGGTCTTTTGGTGTTACCTATATAAGAGACAGGACATTCCCCACATCTGATCTCATAGACCCCTGGGTTGGATAATCCAGGTCTCCTGTCCTTGGGGTTACCCAGCAATTGTTCTATTTTGGTCGTGGGTAAAAATATTGTTTTTACCTCGTGTTGTCTAAATACATAGGCAATTATGTCGGTGACCCCCTGAATATAGGGCAGGGACAGCCATTTGCGCTCTTTATTCTGTCTTTCTGATTTTATTTCTTCATTTTTCCTGTTTATTTCTTCAGGTGTGGGGATATGTTTGATTTTTTCCAATTGTCTTTCCCAGGTTTGATCTATCTGTTTCATTTTATATCCGTTTGCCAATAAGGTTTCTTTAATAACTATTTTTTCTTCTGCTAAGGATTCCTGATAAGGTTCATAACCAGGTCAATGTTAGCAACAGCCAGACTGACACACAATTCTATTCTTGTCAGTTTTGACGTTGTTTCCCTATTTACTAGGGTCCCCCTAGTAGAGGTTTTGAACCTTATCAGCGATCTCACCTTACCACGAGACCTGATACCACTATACCAACATTGCCTAACCTCCACATATTTCCTCTGGAATAATGTCTTCAGGGAACAGAAGGAATTTTTTTGAGAAAAAAGCTTTATCCTCTGCAGAATTGAAACCATCAACATGGCTACGCTATGTTGATGACGTTTTCTGTGTATGGGACCATGGGGAAGACAAACTGGACCCCTTTCTCCAACATCTCAACAGCCTGATCCCTGAAATCCAATTTACGATGGAGGTAGAGAAGGAGGGTTTTTTTGCCATTTTTGGATGTTAAGGTGTCCAGGAAAGAAGATCTGTCCTTTGGACACACTGTATATAGGAAGCCTACCTTCACGGGGAGATATTTACACCACTCCTCTAACCATCACCCCGCTCAAAAGAACTCGTTAATGAATTCATTAATACATAGGGCTATGCATGTATGTGATAAGGAATCCTTAGCAGAAGAAAAAATAGTTATTAAAGAAACCTTATTGGCAAACGGATATAAAATGAAACAGATAGATCAAACCTGGGAAAGACAATTGGAAAAAATCAAATATATCCCCACACCTGAAGAAATAAACAGGAAAAATGAAGAAATAAAATCAGAAAGACAGAATAAAGAGCGCAAATGGCTGTCCCTGCCCTATATTCAGGGGGTCACCGACAAAATTGCCTATGTATTTAGACAACACGAGGTAAAAACAATATTTTTACCCACGACCAAAATAGAACAATTGCTGGGTAACCCCAAGGACAGGAGACCTGGATTATCCAACCCAGGGGTCCATGAGATCAGATGTGGGGAATGTCCTGTCTCTTATATAGGTAACACCAAAAGACCCATCAGAACTAGGCTGCAGGAACATCAAAGGGCTGTCAAAAGTGGACAAGAAGAAAAATCTGCTGTAGCCCTACACGTTAAAGAAACAGGACACATAATTGATTTTCAAAAAACAAGATTTTTATTTCATGAGCCAAGAAACAGACAGCGTCTTAATCTTGAAGCCATTTCAATTTCCTAAAGAAAACCTAAATCACTTATGAATCGCCAACAGGAAATGTCTTATATCAACAAAATATGGTTCCCCTTTCTAAATAAAGCCTTTCAACAGCGAAATAAACCAGAGGAACGGAGTGCAGCAGAGGGGTTACAAGCGGTCATCTAGGAACCGCAGCTTTCCGTCTTCAATCAAGCAATCAACAGGTCCTTGCGCTTTCATTGCAAGGAAATGTAAGGAAATGTTTCACATAATATGTGGTTTCCCCTTTAAATAAAGCCTTTCAACAATGAAACTAATTAGAGGAATGGAGCACAGCAGAAGGGTCACAAGCAGTCATCTAGGAACCACAGCTTCTGTTTCTAATTATGCAATCAACAGGTTCCCTCTTTCTACATATAGCCCTGGGTCCTCAGTACAAGGTTAAGTACATCTTTCAGCGCAGGCTGAGTTCTCTATCTCTGCTTTTGAGAAAATCCGAAGGGTCTGGATGAACCGTCAAGCAACAGAAGATCAAAAGACCGCTTTTGTCTGCTTTGGAGAATCCACTCAGATCGCCCGCTTTCTAACATCGGTAGGATCAGAGGGACAGGAACCTCAACGGACTAAGTGTAAGAACTCTTTTACTTCTTCAAGTTAAGAGCTGTTTTCACATGGCTAAAAAAACCCATAAAAATTACCTCTTTGTATGTAGCATAAGTCTGTCTGTACCCAGGTTGGGGGATCGAGGCCAGGGAGAGGGATAGGATATTGGCATGCACCACTGCCACTGATACCTGGCCCCCTGCATCCTTCCCCCTACCCCCTCTCTGCCCCATTCCTCCTAGGATGCAGTGGACTAAGTCAACAGCAGACTACAAGGCTGAGGGGGACAGGGAAGATGCCAAGGCCCACGGCTGCCATGCTCACAAGCAGGCAGCCAGAGCAACACCCACACATGCCTTGTGCATTACAAGGAACCCTGTGCATCAGCAGGTCAGCCGACCAATGGCCCCAAGGTGGCCACACGTGTCATCGACACCCTGCCACATGCTGTGCCTGAACACATGCCAGCACGCTGCCAAGCCACCTGCAGCAAGCATTGCCACCCCATGCCATCGTTAGGCTGCACATTGGATTCATGGGGGGAAGTGGGGGAGGGAGGGGAGTTATGGGGGAATGCGGGAGAGGCAAGGAAAGATACAGGGGCCCTACTGACTGGCTTCTTGGCCACACAACTGGGGGCGCAGGCAGGGCATCTATGCCGGTGCCCTTGCGTGAAGCTGGCACCCCACCCCACATCCAGAGTCAGAATGTCCAAGAAGCAGTTCTGGTACCTGAACAGGGTAGTCGCCTCCATCCTTGTTCCTGCCACTCTGCCTCACTGCCAGAGGGAAATGTGCAGAGAGGGGATACCTAACCCTCTCCCAGCCAACCACTTGTATTGTAATTATACATTAGACAGTACTGTACATAAAAAAAGGTAAAGGTATCCCCTGACAATTAAGTCCAGTCGTGTCCGACTCTAGGGTGTGGTGCTCATCTCCATTTCAAAGCCGAAGAGCCAGCGTTGTCCGAAGTCGCCTCCGTGGTCATGTGGCCGGCATGACTCTCCTTGCCGCAGCGCGTAGCATGCAGCTGGAACACAGAGCGCTGTTTACCTTCCCGCAAGCAGTACCTATTTATCTACTCGCATTGACATGCTTTGGAACTGCTAGGTTGGCAGGAGCTGGCCAAGCAACGAGCGCTCACCCCGTCGCGGGAATCAAACTGCCGACCTTTCGATCGACAGCTTATGGTTCAGCGGTTTAACCCGCTGCACCACCCGCTGGCCACTACTGTACATACATACATACATACATACATACATATTCCCACTGCTTCGTCTTGCTTGCAGACCAAATGAAGGGGAAAGTCAGTCACCCGACACTCACCATTTGAGCCCTCCTCTCAGGTAGCTGCACAGGACAGAGGACCCCAAAGGAGGCTCCTATTTAGGACCATCAGGGAACCATCAACCAGCCTTCCGGCTTGTCCACTTAGCAAAAGCCTTCCTGACTGCTCACCGGTTACAGCAGGACAGTCGTCTTGGGCTGCCTGCCACCTGGGTCTTGCAGAGGATCATCAGAGAGAGCGCTGGCTCGATCTTGTGTGGACTTTGTGCTTGTATGCGAGATCATTCTCTCTTCCAAAACAAGAGCATTTACACTTATATTGTTTTCTTTCCTTTTAGTAGATGGATCATACGCTGGAACAAAATATGGATGTTTTGAATGGGGCTCATTCGACTGTAACCGCACTATAAGGATCGGTGATGATATTCTCGCTTATCGTTGCTGCACAACTGTCAGATGCAATACAGGGAGAGTTCCTTTCCCTCCTCCTGAATGTGTGAATCCTAACTCAGGAGTGTGAGGGGGGTGGAAGATACTCAAGGCTCTGGCTGCCTCCAGTCCAAGCATCTCTATCTTATTTGACGAGAGATCCCGAGAATGGCTCCAGATCCATCACTTCTTCCCCTTGGAGAGGCTCGGGCTTCAGCTGTCTGTACCCTACTTTATAATTTGTACACATGTCATTTAATCTGTTTAGAAGATGCAAAGTGAACAAATAAACTTGCATCCTGATGTGCAGGGTTCCCTCTCTTCTTTTTTGTGGCATTAAATATTTCTCAGTCAGTAGATTGGTTCATGCTGTGGAAGCCTCTTGTTACAGCATCAGTTCGTCTTTCCTAGCTGGAGCATTCGTGATCGATCTGCGCATTTGCAGTTGGGCTCTTAGTCGTAAACTCAGTGGACACAATTCAAACTTAGCTCAACACCTCTTACTCCCACTTATTTCATGAGGTTACAGGGGAAAGTTTGATGGTCTTGCAAAGATAAGCCCTTTTCCACAGAAACTCAAAGGCTTAGAAGACCCTCAAATCAAATGACCTTCCATCAATCTGGATGAAGGGATTGTTAATTCTGCATAGGGAGGCCTTGGTCTTTTGTATGCTCTGCTCTTAAGTAGCCATCAGCTCCCCTGCTGGGCATTACTAGTTACTGCATCCAATTTGATCAAACTGTCCAGCCAAGCCAAGTCCAGGCATTTTTCACCAACCTGCTTGTTGTCTTTGGCTGCGAGTTGCGAGTCCCTATCTATTTAATGGGGAAAATTGGTTTAAACCTGAATAAAATTTGACTTGTTGTAAAAGGCTCCAAATCTCGAGTGGAGTCTTTCAAGTCTTTTACGTTCACAATCATTGGCACAACTTGAGTCCGACTTGAGTCCGAGTCAATAGACTCAAGTCTACATCACTGCTGATCGCTCATGTGAACGACTGCAATGCGACACGGGGTCCTGGCTCTCCTGGGAGGGGGTGTTTCTTCCCAGATGGGTCCCCTTCTGCCTGGCTTTCTGAGCCTGGTATGGAAGCAGTGGCTATATCTACCAATTCCCCCCACACACACACACACACACACACCATTCAGCTACTGATGTAAAGGTGAAGTGGAGAGCAGGATGGGCTGCACTGAGAGGTAGAAACTACTCCCCAAAGGCCATAGTCGGTTTCCAACATCCTTAACAGTCATATATTCAGTGGGCAGAAGCATTCACACAGTAGGGCATCCCCTGCAAACCTTCACTGGGGAGCAAGTTCACATGGGAGAGGACAGTCCTTCAACTATCCTGGCCCCACACTGTGTAGGGCTTTTAAGGTTAAAACACTTTGTATTGAGCCCAGTTCAAGCCTATATAAAGGGGGGGGGGCAGGGTGATAGATAATTCAGTTCCTTTGAATTAACCAATGGTAGGGCTTGGATACAGACCCTGTAAAACGGGGATGCTGAATTAATCTAGGTGCAGTTGTTCCAGCACTTCCAGAGTGAATTTGGGCATTGCAGGATATGCCCCTTCTTTACTGAAGGTCAGAAACCCACAGGAACTATCCACACAGGTATGAGAGCTAGGGAACATTCAATTAGTGCTGCATTTGTTTTTCAGCTTCCAGCACTAGGAGCGCTGGAGAGCTGTTTATTTCTCCTTCCAGCGTGCTCGGATTGCGTTTTTTTCTTCCTCCAGCCTGCTTGCCACGCTAGAAGTTTCAACTGTGAGCTTGAAGCTAGAAAAGATGGCGGCCTCATGCACCAATAGGAATGCTGCTTGGCTGCAAAGGAGCTTGGGAGATGTAGTACAAGGGAAGAGGAGCAACAACAGTCCTTTTGATTTTTTTGTCATTTCCTTTGTTTTTGGGAGCCCCAGTAGCGGCAATATTCAAGCATGCTAGGAACGTCCCTACTATTTCGGAGTTGAAAAAGAAACACAGCCTAGATTTGCCTAGACTGATTGGTCATTTTCTCAGTTGCCTCTGATCCCAAAACTGCCTTTTGTTCAACTTCAAGTGTTCTTGTTGCTATTTCCAGGCAATTTTTGAATGCTGCCCAATTCTGCCTCTGTATACCTCTCAGCCATGCCTTAGATACAAAGGGGGGACAACATGCCTATTGTCTTTAACCATTGTATAGAGGAGAGAATTTTGCAGGTGCAGCTTTTTGCACTCTTCCATGATGAGCTGCACCTAACCAAATTCTCCCTTCTATCCAATGGTTACAGCCCCTAATCAAACTTCTTCTCATAGGCAGCTCTAACTTACTGAGTTTGAGTGGACAAATGCTCTGAGCTAATAGCCTGCAGCTTACCCAGGCTGTTCCTGGCTAAACACAACAAGGGTGATCTGTCTGTGTCTGTGTTTGTTTGTTTGTTTGTTTGTTTGTTTTTTGAAAGAAAGACAGACCTGGAGGAAAAATAAGAACAGCCCCCTCCTCCTTGTTTCTTTACCTTCCCCAACAGCCAATCTTCTTTCAAGGGAATTTCCCTGGGGCAACTGGGCTAACCCTGGCTGCTGATAAACCCTGAGAAGTAGAATGGGGTGGGGGGGAACAACTGTGTTTCCCCCCCCAAGCACACATGGGGGGGAACAACTGTGTTGGGGCTCCTGCGTAGTGGCCAGTAGCACAGCTATGGAATCCAGCAGGGAAAGGAAAATAGAGGCATGAATCAAAGTGCCAAGAGGAGTTTGTTTATTGTAGTGCTCAAAACCAAACAGGGGATTCGAACTGGAGTCTAGCTGAACTATCTCACTCACGCTTTACTCAAGACAGGAGGACTTGATGGCTAATAACCACACACAATGAATCCCTGGGGAAAGCAGTTAGAAGGAGGATAAAGTCCTGTAGTGAGGAGGAGGAGGGGAGAGAGAAGAATTTAGTAGTAAGTAAGTAAAATCCTTTACTGGCATATAACACAACAGATCTAAAACTATACATTAGTCAACCAGAAAAAAATTCAGATTCCCGGTTGCGCAACTCGGTCAGTTTAGGCAAAAATGTTGCCACCACAGCAGTTATTTCAGCAGAGGAGTCCGTTAAGAGAGAGCAAATTTTTGCTCCATCAGAAAGTCCCCTTCGAGTTCTCAGTACAGGGTCCACAAATCTTTGAACCTTAGTAGGAGGAGAAGGGGCTTAGGGGGAGATTAGATGGACTTCCCAGAAGTCCCGGGCTGTGAATGCACCACTTGTGGTGGGGGAGCTAGTCTTGCCCACCGAACAAACACTAGTTTTGACCAAGCCTCCGAAGGGAGGTGACAACTTGAGTTCCTAGATTTGCAGGACCTGAGGAAATGGTCAACGGAGTTTCTTTGGGGAAGGGGATCGGAGGATAGTCTCAGGCCTCCACTAAAGCAGCCCAAAAGACACGTACCAGTAAGTGGCTTTACATACTCACCATCACACAGCACTCACAGGAAGAGAAAAAGCAACCTACACCAAGCATGCGCGCAATGTGACTGCGAATTGCACTGGAGACAAAGGTTGGTGAGGACTGTTGGAGGCATAAAATCTTTGTTTTACAAAAAAAAAAAAAAAAAAATCCCAAGCTCCAGGGAATCCAGGCAGGTGGCTCTGGTGGTGACAAGACACCAAATCTGCTATTCCAGCCCGGTTTGGAGCTGGAAGGCTTCATCTACATTGAGGAGACGTGAAACCTTCATTTGAATTTAAGTAGGTAGGTGGGGTGAGAGATTTATCAGAATCGGATGAAATGCTCATTTACATTTACATTACCTGCCGCCACCACCACCACCACGATTCCGGGTCAGCATTACTGCAGACAACCGGACACCTCCTGGTGAACGAATCACTCAGTCCCCCAAGTGCAGGAAGGTGGATGACCTTTGAGGCCTTGGGAGTCCCAAGGCCAGCTTGGCCAAGACCCTGCAGGAGTGGGACATGGTGGGGGGGGGATAATTGCTGGCAGGGATGGAGTGCGTGGTGGCCTGAGTTGTCCACCCTTTCCATGGACAATTGGGAAACACAAAGCCAGTGCGGTGATGCCACTGGTTGGGGGAAAGGGTGGGGGGTCCACTCCGGAGAGTATATAAGCGTGTGAACGTAGTGCTTTGGGGGCTAAAGTTGGGAACCAGGAAATTCTACCAGCTGGTTGACGGTGCTGCGGCGGCTCTTGATGGTGCTGTAAGTGTGGTTAGGATCAGAAGCAGGGGGTGCTGCAGCTGAAAGAAGGGGCTTCTCGTCATCTAGTCCAGCAAACCTGCTTGCAAGAGACAGCCCACAGGCAGACAGATTGCCCCGGTGTCTGACAGTCCTTACAGGTAGGACATTCTTCCTATATCTCTACCCGAAATCTGCTTCCCTGTAGCTCCCACCGCTTCGTTCAAAGCCTTCCCTGCAGAATCTGGGCCACCATGTGTGGTGCATCATTTGCTTCTTTCTGGAACTGGGGGGAGTGAAGAGGGGGAGGGGAGCAGATGCGCCTCCCGTCCCGCCTAGAAGCTGGAGAATCAAGATTTCAGTCAGCCTGCAAAAAGCTCCGGTCTTGGTTTTCTTGTGAGATGCGCTCTTTTGTTGTTGTTGTTCAGTCGTTAAGTCGTGTCCGACCCTTCGTGATCCCATGAACCATATCCCGCCAGGCCTTCCTATCCTCCACTATCTTCCTGAGTTCACTCATTTTCATGTTCGTTGCATCGGTGATGCTGTCTAACCATCTCATCCTTGGCCTTCCCCTTCTCCTTTTGCCTTCAGTCTTTCCCAGCATCAGAGTCTTCTCCAGAGAGTCCTGTCTTCGCATTAGGTGGCCAAAATATTTGAGTTTCAGCCTTAGTACCTGTCCTTCCAGGGAACAGTCAGGGTTGATTTCATTTAGGATTGACTGATTTGATCTCCTAGCAGTCCAAGGGACTCTCAGGAGTCTTCTCCAGCACCACAGTTCAAAAGCATCTATTCTTCGGCGCTCAGCCTTCCTTATGGTCCAGCTCTCGCAACCATACATTGCTACTGGGAACACCATCGCCCTGACTATACGAACTTTTGTTGGTATGGTGATATCTCTGCTTTTTATTATGCTATCTAAATTTGCCATAGCTTTCCTTCCAAGAAGTAAGCGTCTTTTAATTTCATGGCTGCTGTCTCCGTCTGCAGTGATCTTGGAACCCAAAAAAGTAAAATCTGTTACTGCTTCCATTTCTGCCCCTTCTATTTGCCAGGAATTGATGGGACCAGATGCCATGATCTTAGTTTTATTAATGTTGAGTTTCAAGCCAACTTTTGCACTCTCCTCTTTCACTCTCATCAAGAGGCTCTTTAGTTCTTCTTCACTTTCTGCCATTAGAGTGGTATCGTCTGCATATCTGAGGTTGTTGATGTTTCTCCCGGCAATCTTGATTCCAGCTTGCGATTCATTCAGCCCTGTATTTCTCATAATGTACTCTGCATATAAGTTAAATAGGCAGGGTGACAATATACAGCCTTGCCGTACTCCCTTCCCAATTTTGAACCAATCAGTTGTTCCATGGCCGGTTCGAACTGTTGCTTCTTGACCCGCATACAGGTTTCTCAGGAGACAGGTAAGGTGGTCTGGTATCCCCATCTCTTTCAGAACTTGCCACAGCTTGTTGTGATCCACACAATCAAAGGCTTTTGCGTAGTCAATGAAGCAGAAGTAGGTGTTTTTTTGGAACTCTCGTACTTTCTCCATGATCCAGCGCATGTTGGCAATTTGATCTCTAGTTCCTCTGCCTCTTCGAAACCCAGCTTGTACATCCTCAGTACCCCTTCATGGATCATTGCCTTGTCGTGGCGAAGGGGCTTGCGTAACTCAATGAAGCCATGAGCTATGCCGTGCAGGGACACCCAAGACGGACAGGTCGTAGCAGAGAGTTCTGACTAAAAGTGATCCACTGGAGAAGGAAATGGCAACCCACTCCAGTAACCTTGCCAAGAAAATCCCATGAACAGTTCCAAAAGGCTACAAGATATGACGCCGGAAGATGAGCCCCTCAGGTCGGAAGGTGTCCAATATGCTACTGAGGAAGAGCGGAGGACTATTCCAAGTAGACCCAGAAAGAGTGAAGCGGCTGGGCTAAAGCCAATAGGACGTCCAGCTGTGGATGTGTCTGAGGTTGAAAGGAAAATCCAATGCTGCAAGGAGCAATATTGCTTAGGAACATGGAATGTGAGGTCTATGAATCAAGGCAAGCTGGATGTGGTCAAAGATGAGATGACAAGATTGAACATTGACATCTTGGGAATCAGCGAACTAAAATGGACGGGCATGGGCGAATTTAATTCAGGTGACCATCATATCTACTACTGTGGGCATGAATCCCTTAGAAGAAATGGAGTAGCCCTCATAGTCAATAAAAGAGTGGGAAAGGCAGTACTGGGGTGCAACCTCAAAAACGACAGAATGATTTCAGTTCGAATCCAAGGCAAACCATTCAACATTACAGTAATCCAAGTGTATGCCCCAACCACTGATGCCGAAGAAGATGAAGTTGACCGGTTCTATGAAGACCTACAACACCTTCTAGAACTAGCACCCAAAAAAGATGTCCTTTACATCATAGGAGACTGGAATGCTAAAGTAGGAAATCAAGAAATAAACGGAACAACAGGCAAGTTTGGCCTTGGAGCGCAAAATGAAGCAGGGCAAAGGCTAACGGAGTTCTGTCAAGAGAACACGCTGGTCATAGCAAACACTCTTTTCCAACAACACAAGAGGCGACTCTACACCTGGACATCACCAGATGGTCAATACCGAAACCAGATAGATTATGTGCTTTGCAGCCAAAGATGGAGAAGCTCTATACAATCAGTAAAAACAAGACCTGGAGCTGACTGTGGCTCAGATCATGAGCTTCTTATTGCAAAATTCAGGCTTAAATTGAAGAATGTAGGGAACACCACTAGACCAGTCAGATATGACCTAAACCATATCCCTTATGAGTATACAGTGGAGGTGAAGAATAGGTTTAGGGCACTAGACCTGGTAGACAGAGTGCCTGAAGAACTATGGACGGAAGTTCGTAACATTGTACAGGAGGCAGCAACTAAAACCATCCCAAAGAAAAAGAAGTGCAAGAAAGCAAAGTGGCTGTCAGATGAGGCTTTACAAATAGCTGTGGAAAGAAGGAATGCGAAAAGCAAAGGTGAAAGGGAAAGATATAAACAACTGAATGCAGATTTCCAGAGAATAGCAAGGAGAGATAAGAAGGCCTTCTTAAATGAACAATGCAAGGAAATCGAGGAAAACAACAGAATGGGGAGGACTAGAGATCTCTTCAAGAAAATTGGAGATATCAAGGGAACGTTTTGTGCAAAGATGGGCATGATAAAGGATAAAAAAGGCAGAGACCTGACAGAAGCAGAAGAGATTAAGAAGAGATGGCAAGAATACACAGAAGAACTATACAAGAAAGAGCTTAATGTTCCTGATGACCACGCTGGTGTGGTCACTGACCCAGAGCCAGACATCCTAGAGAGCGAAGTCAAGTGGGCCTTAGGTAGCATTACTAACAACAAAGCTAGCGGAGAGGATAATATCCCAGCTGAGCTACTTAAAATCCTAAATGATGATGCTGTGAAAGTGCTGCACTCAATATGCCAACAAATTTGGAAAACTCAGCAGTGGCCAAAGGATTGGAAAAGGTCAGTTTACGTTCCAATTCCAAAGAAGGGCAGTGCCAAAGAGTGTTCAAACTATCGCACAATTGCACTCATTTCACATGCTAGCAAGGTTATGCTCAAAATTCTACAAGCTAGGCTTCAGCAGTACGTGAACCGAGAACTACCGGATGTACAAGCTGGGTTTCGAAGAGGCAGAGGAACTAGAGATCAAATTGCCAACATGCGCTGGATCATGGAGAAAGCACGAGAGTTCCAAAAACACACCTACTTCTGCTTCATTGACTACGCAAAAGCCTTTGATTGTGTGGATCACAACAAGCTGTGGCAAGTTCTTAAAGAGATGGGGATACCAGACCACCTTACCTGTCTCTTGAGAAACCTGTATGCGGGTCAAGAAGCAACAGTTCGAACCGGCCATGGAACAACTGATTGGTTCAAAATTGGGAAGGGAGTACGGCAAGGCTGTATATTGTCACCCTGCCTATTTAACTTATATGCAGAGTACATTATGAGAAATGCAGGGCTGAATGAATCGCAAGCCGGAATCAAGATTGCCGGGAGAAACATCAACAACCTCAGATATGCAGACGATACCACTCTAATGGCAGAAAGTGAAGAAGAACTAAAGAGCCTCTTGATGAGAGTGAAAGAGGAGAGCGCAAAAGTTGGCTTGAAACTCAACATTAATAAAACTAAGATCATGGCATCTGCGCCCATCAATTCCTGGCAAATAGAAGGGGCAGAAATGGAAGCAGTAACAGATTTTACTTTTTTGGGTTCCAAGATCACTACAGACGGAGACAGCAGCCATGAAATTAAAAGACGCTTACTCCTTGGAAGGAAAGCTATGGCAAATTTAGATAGCATAATAAAAAGCAGAGATATCACCATACCAACAAAAGTTCGTATAGTCAGGGCGATGGTGTTCCCAGTAGCAATGTATGGTTGCGAGAGCTGGACCATAAGGAAGGCTGAGCGCCGAAGAATAGATGCTTTTGAACTGTGGTGCTGGAGAAGACTCCTGAGAGTCCCTTGGACTGCTAGGAGATCAAATCAGTCAATCCTAAATGAAATCAACCCTGACTGTTCCCTGGAAGGACAGGTACTAAGGCTGAAACTCAAATATTTTGGCCACCTAATGCGAAGAGAGGACTCTCTGGAGAAGACTCTGATGCTGGGAAAGACTGAAGGCAAAAGGAGAAGGGGAAGGCCAAGGATGAGATGGTTAGACAGCATCACCGATGCAACGAACATGAAAATGAGCGAACTCAGGAAGATAGTGGAGGATAGGAAGGCCTGGCGGGATATGGTTCATGGGATCACGAAGGGTCGGACACGACTTAACGACTGAACAACAACAACAACAACTTCCTCAGTAGCATATTGGACACCTTCCGACCTGAGGGGCTCATCTTCCGGCGTCATATCTTGTAGCCTTTTGGAACTGTTCATGGGATTTTCTTGGCAAGGTTACTGGAGTGGGTTGCCATTTCCTTCTCCAGTGGATCACTTTTAGTCAGAACTCTCTGCTACGACCTGTCCGTCTTGGGTGTCCCTGCACGGCATAGCTCATGGCTTCATTGAGTTACGCAAGCCCCTTCGCCACGACAAGGCAATGATCCATGAAGGGGGAGATGCGCTCTAAGGGTTAAAAAATGAGGAGATTGTGGATTCCTAGAGGAGCAAATGGGAAGAGGAAATGGACGGGGAAAGGCCCTTCCTGCGCCCCCCTCCCCTTTGCTTCCAAAGGCTGCTCTCTTTGTTTCCTTGAAAGGGGAGTCGCAGGGCTGCAGCGGGTGGAGATAACAAGTGAGAAATGGGAAAGAAGAAGACCCTAGGTGGCGAAAGCGGGAGGGGACGAGAAGACAAAATGCTCTGCTTTGTTTTATTTTATGATTTTCTCTTGACGTTGGGGAGGAGTTGCTTGTGCCTGGTTTTAACACAGACCGGCACGATATAAATCGAAACAATGACGAATGGATTTTACAGCTGAAAAGGGTCCTTCCTCTAGCATCTGTGCCTGCCTGGTCTTCACCGGGAATCGATAGAACACAGGCACTTGCCTTGCACGCTGCCAAGCTTGGCTCTTATGCACTGGGCTTGACAGCGGAAAAGCAGGTGAATTGAATTGAACCAAGGCAACAAATATAGCGGGAAAGGCAGGGTGTTTGATGGGCCTGGAAAGGCTTTGCTGAGGCACATTTTGCCAGGAGATTTCCTAGAGGGGAGGTGACTGGACAGGGCGGCAGAGGGGGGAGAAAGAAGGAATGGAAGCAACAAAGTCAACCCATGTGGGGCTTACCCCGCCTGGACATTTCTGGATCAGATCTATGAGACAGATAGAAAGAGAATTTGAATCGCACAAGGAAGTGAATTTTAAAAAGGGAGTACAGTAAAGGGTAAAACTCTTCCCATCACCTTTTTCTCCTGCCCAGGCAGTGGAACGGCTTCGGTGCCACATTCTACAGCGCAGACCCTCTTTGGCGTGAAGCGGAAACGGCAACTATGCAGCCTGCTCAGGTAGGGACAGATCACCAGGGTAATGCCCAAGAAAGAGCTAGGATGGAAGATTCTTTTTTCTGGGCCCGAGACAGCCTGTTCCTTTGCTGGGATTTCTGGGTTTGGGACTTGGGGTGTCAGTCTTTTAAACAGCAGAATATTGTATTTGGGCCCCTTATTATTTGCCTCTCATCATTGTATATTTCCAGATATTCCTTAGAGTCGAGAATTTATCTCTAAGAATCACTTGCCGTTTTCCACGGCGTAACTACTGTTCCCTCGCATCACACTGCAGGCATGCTGACAGGCAGGGAGCCTTTTTACCCCAGCCTTTGAGGAGTCGAAGCCACGCAAACACCTGACAATTAGATTTAAGTGCCCTTAAATGTATACAAATGTATGGAAGGATATCCATAATGATGTGTTACAAATTGGATAATGAGATTAAATTTAACCACATAGCTTTTAAAGCAATAGCAAATACACGGTAGAAAAGAACTGCATACAGTACTTAAAACCAAAACCAGCCAGTTTTCTCTAGCTCCAGGATGACCCAGGATGATGCAGAAGAGCTCCAGATCTCCTGGAAGAGAGTTCCAGGAGCCAGTTTTCTTCCCCAAAGAGAACATAAGAACATAAGAAGAGCCCTGCTGGATCAGGCCAAAGGCCCATCTAGTCCAGCTTCCTGTATCTCACAGTGGCCCCACCAGATGCCTCAGGGAGTGCACAGCCAACAAGACAACCTGTTTCCTGCTGCCACTCCCCTGCACCTGGAACAGAGAGAACCTACTTCTTAAAGCAGAGCTTCATATATGTGACTCTAAATATTCACGCAGTGGGCCAACATTGCCCCCAGACCACTTTTGAATTACAGGTGAGTCGTCCCGCCTCCCACATTTGGCCATTGATATTGTAGCTGTGCTCATTCCATGAGGGGACTGTGGCATTTTCCTTCAGGGTCCCATGCTTTGCATAAGGGCTGACATTTGTCCCATCAGAAAAAGAAGAAAGATGAACCCCACTGCAGTGAAAGACTGTCAAATATACTGGAGGGACTTGCTCGATCCCACCCACTTCACTTCCCCTTCCAGGCTGGGGATGCTTTGTAGCAGTTATTTATAAGGAGCGGATATTTTCTCCTTCCAGGATCCGGTGTCCTTTGAGGAAGTGGCTATACGTTTCACGGAGGAGGAGGGGGCTCTGCTGGATCCAGGCCAGAAGGCTCTGTACAGGGAAGTCATGCTGGAGAATTATGGGATGGTGGCCTCTCTGGGTAAGGGTGCCCTCTCTCCCTGTGGGTAGGAACCAAAGGCTTGAATTGCTCTTCTCTTGTTGTGAAAAATGGCTTTGTTCACTAAGAGATTGTCAACCCAGATCAGCCAAGGGGAAGACGAAAGGTGGCTGAACACTTAAAGCACCTCTTCCTCCCATCCTGAGCTTGCTTGGGGAGGCATTCACAGAGTTCGGGGACAGAAGGAAGCCGCCTTCTCCTGAGTCAGGCCTTTGCCCACCTAGTTCGCTACTTTCGCTGCTTGACAGCAGCTCTCCCAGGGTTCAGGCTGGGTTTCTTCCTAGACCTCCCTTGAGTTGGTGCCTGGGATGGATCCTGGGAGCTCTGGCTGGCAAAGCAAGTTCTGTGCTCCCAATCTGCAGCTGCTCCGCCCTGGGGTGGTGCTCCAGTGAGAGTCCTGCACCGCAGTGGCGTCGCTGGAGGTGGGGTGGAACTTAGCGTTTCGCCCCACCTCCTGCGACACTGCTGCTGCTCCGGACATGAAAAAGCAAGAGAACGCCACATCATTCTCTGCTTGCTTCACTTCCCTCTCTCTTGCAGAGAGGGAATAGCCGAGGAAGGGCAGGGAGAGAATTGCCTTTCTGCTTGAGGCTTCCCATGTGCTCTGGAGGTCTGGCTCAGTTGGTAGAGTTTCCGCCTCATAAACCTGAAGGTCTGTGAACAGCAGTTCGAGACCTGCCACTGATAAAAGCTGTGAAACCCTCTATCAGGAGAGATAAAGCTGCCAGCTGCACCTGCATGCGAGGCAGAGAGCTGTCGCCCAAACATGGGTGGTGAAGGCCAGTGAGAGGCGAGACTGAGAAGGAAACCATCTAGAATGAAGTTAGTCATGCAAGATTGAATATATGCCAGTATACAGTAATTGTAAAAAATCTCCATTGGGGGTTTGGGAAAGCCTTTCCATGTAAACTGCTTTGGATTAAAGTCAGAGGAGAAATCCAATGACCAAGAAAGGCAGTATATAAATACTGTTGTTGTTGTTGTTATGTGCTGAGAATTGGATGAATTCACAGCACAAAATGAAACACAGCTGGTTCCACCGCCACAAATGGAGTCCCAACAAGTGATTCAGTTCAGGTTTCATAAGCAGTGAGCTTCTCCTCGCATAAACCAGACTGATACTTTGGGCTCCTTGGTGCTGTTTCCGCATCATGTTCGTGTGTGAGAGTTCCTAGAGCTTGCCACTTCCCTTGTCCCTTGCCCTTTGTGTTTGGGTGAGGCACCCTAGAATCAGGTTGTTGTTGTTTTTTTAAAGAAAGCCTTGATATTTTGTAGTCAGAAGTATCTCACTTCCTTATTTCCTTCTCAGGGGAATTTCCCAAACCTGCTTTCATTTCCCAGTTGGAAGGAAGGGACTGGGCATTTTCCCAAGATCTCAAGGAAGACGAAGACTCAGCAGGTAACTTGCTTACGAGTAGTATTGCTGAACACGGCAGTAGCTTCAGGCCAGAGTGTGCTGCATGAATGGGACCTGAAGGGTGCTGTGGCAAAAAGTGACCACGACATTACAAACTCCCCTCCTTTGTGGGGTGACTTGGCACCGGTTAGGATGGGTGAGCATAGCACCTCCTTGCCATTCTGATCTCATCGCCTGAAAGCCTGCGACAGCAACCTGGCTGAGCTGTAGACCGAAAGTAGCAGTGTGATCCGAGTAACTGATGCTCAAGCCCACCACAACTTTCTCCTGCACATTTCCTCTTCTTCTCAGGCCCCCTGTTCCTTTCGCAAGCCAGGGAGTGGGAAGAGGCTCAAAGGAAGCAAGTGGGAGGTTGGAAGTGACCCCACACCAAACTGCTGCCTGAGGCAACTGTCTCAGTTGGCCTCATGGATGGGCCAATGCTGTCAGAACCCAAACGGGGGCCTTGGTTTACTTAGCCAGAATTCCACCGTTTTGGGACTCTAGCAGAGCAGAGCTTTCTGAAAGAGCTTATAAAGTTGGAATGCCTGCATATTAGCTTATCAAATATGGCAGCTGGAGTCACTAAGTTTCAATTATATGGGGCAAAGGAGAGTGAATGGGGAAACCAAAGCGATAAAGATGGCCAAGACTTTCAATTCCAGCCGTTTGGTACCAGTTTGAAAGGTGAGTCCGGCCCGGCAGTTACACCCACTATGCCCACTGATCACCCCTGTTAACCCCCAGTGAAAGAGCAAAAGCCCAATAGTGAGCCAGGAGGGACGAGGGCCTGCGAAGGAGCTGAGATGAAAAAAAAAAAAAGGGTCGCACGCTGAGATTCAGGGTCTCTCTCCTTCATCCACTAAGGGGCTCACCTTGAGGCAATTCACCCCTGCGGCAAGCAACAGCTACCTTGGGTAATATTATCTGTGTGTCTGCTGGTTTCTGTATCTGTTGGTGAAGTGTAAAAGAGTTTCCATGACACATCTCCGTTGGGCTCTGTGCCCGTGCTCTGAAATAAACTGCAGTTTTATAGCGGAGATGCATGATTCTGCCACCAGTTGAGGAGTGTGGGAACCGGCCATTCCCATGGCCCTGAGGAAGCTTCTGGGCACGGGGCCGAGGGCCTCTTTAACAATGCCTGTTACTCGACTGCCTGTAATGCAGCTTTCCAAGGCGCAGGATCCCAGCTGCACTACAGCCACATTGGTCAACAGATAGCAAACAGAATCCTGAGATTGACATAAAGCTGCACATGAGAAGCTGCCTGATTCAGAGTCAGTCCTTTGATCCATCTAGTGTGGCGTGGTCCAACCTGCAGACCACAGCCCCCCTCCCTCACCCACCGCAAAGGCACTCTGCTTTGATCCGGAACGTCTTTCCGATCGTCAGGGGAGTGTGGGCGGGGCATTTTGGGGAGAGTTCATCAGCTGAAGCGCATGCCCTGTTCTCCAGCCGATCAAATCTAAGTGCCTTTTCAATCATCGGCTAGAGCTCGAGGTATGTGCTTCAGCAGCTGATGAAGCTGACGAACCCGCTCCGGCATGCCCCACTCACGCTCCCCTGATGATCAGAAGGCGCTCCGGAGCCAAGTGTCTTTCCAATCGTCAGTGGATCGCCTTTGCAGCGGGGGAGGGAGGGGGGCTCCGAGAGCAGCCGAGGGCTGTAGAAGAGGCTACAGGTTGGACCACGCTGGGGAGGATGCTAGGTGGCTGGCCAGGATGCCAGGATGCTTAGGTGGGCGGGCGGGATTCAATCACCGCTCCCCCTCCTTTTCTCCCCACTCCCTGCAAAGCTAAAGGAGTCCAGCAACATTTTGGAAACTGGCCCAACCCCTAGTTTTAATGCTCCTGCGAGAGAGAGTGAGATCTGACCTGCAAAAGATCGGCAAAATTATTTGTGTGTGTTTGTTTTTCTAACATTGCCTTCTCCTGGGTGAAGCGAGATGGTTGCAGCGGAACTGCAAGTGCAGCTGATTGCCTGCTATCTCCATGTTCCGCCCCTCCTCCTCATGATCATGAGAAGAGTCGACGTGCAGAGATGGATGCATTCAGCTGCCCTTGTGTTTGGCTGACAGACATGCTGAGTCCACATGCTGACTTAGACACGGAATCCGGGGGCCAAACAATGAATTAAATTAATAATTTTAGATCGAAAACTATTGTGACCGGCAACTATGTATAGCGAAACAGGTATCACGGGTAACCCGGTCATAATTAAGGCTTAAAAGTAGCGATCCAGCTGATTTCAGAAAAATGACGAAAGCTGCCCGGTATGGACTGACAGCCCAGAAATCCGGATAGCCCAGAATCATTAAAAACTGGAATTACAAAACCCGACGTTGGAATTACAAAAACCCGTGTGGCACTTGTGGCAAGGAATATATTGGCCTGACACAGCGGTCTATAGGCACCAGACTTAAGGAGCATGAAAGAGCGGTGAGGCTAGAACACCCACATCTTTCCGCTCTTGCTGAACATGCGCTGACCACAGGCCATTCTATACATTTCAAAGATACATGCCCCTTAAAAACAGAGAGCAAATTAAATATCTTGAAAAATCTGGAGGCGTTAGAAATAAGTAAAAGGATGCCAAATGATCTTTTGAACAGACAGCAAGAATTAAGTCTGGCTAACCGTATATGGTTCCCCATAATACGTGGAAACACAAACCATGGACTATTAAACCACAAAACTAACACTCAAAATAATATCCAATAAATTCTGTCAGTAACACAGTAGCATTACATCACTGTAACCAATTAAATACAGTAACCAACAAATGTTGCCAGCATCACAGCACAGAAAATTAGTTGTCTGCAGAATTCCTAGATTGCACTTTTGGGCTGAGTCCTTGCAGGATCTCCTACCTTGAGCAAAGCTTGAACTGAAGCGGCTTCCGACAAACAAGAGCTTCCCGCGCTTTTTCAAAAAGAATAAAAAGACCAAGAGAACGCTGCTCCTCAACACCTACCAATTTCTTTGGAGATACCCCAGAAGAAGTGCCTGGATATAGGCACGAAACGTCGGGTTTTGTAATTCCAGTTTTTAATGATTCTTGGCTATCCGGATTTCTGGGCTGTCAGTCCATACCGGGCAGCTTTCGTCATTTTTCTGAAATCAGCTGGATCGCTACTTTTAAGCCTTAATTATGACCGGGTTACCCGTGATACCTGTTTCGCTATACAAATTAATAATTAAGAAATAATGATGATCAATGCACAAGTAATTAATAATAATGACCACTGCACAAGCAGAACTGTAAAATCCAACACTAGATTTTACTGAAATCCCAGTGCTGGATTTTACAGTTCTGCTTGTGCAGTGGTCATTAATATTAATTACTTGTGCAGTGGTGTGCTACCCAGGCCGGTCCAGAGGCTCACCCCTGAACCCCACTCGGGTAACGTCGGCCAAACGCCCCCCTGGTCAACTTAGCCCACCAGAGCACCAAGGCGGCGTCAGCCCTCTGATTACCTCACAGTCCCTCCTGTTAAGATGTGAATACAATCAGAACAGGCAGGCCTGTAGTTCTTAAAGGTGTTTTACTAAGGGGAGAACCTATTCCAGACTGGCTTAGGCACAAGCGTGAAACAGGCCCCCCAAGTTACTGTCAGGGGGTCCGGATTCTCAGGGCAAAACAACTCCAGAGAATCAGATCCCCACGATCTTAACCGAATCAAACCAAATCGACAAGTACAAGTTTACCTACTCAGTTCCGCCTGACTTAGCTCCAGCAGGAGTGACTAAATCAGAGAAACCGAATATCCTTAGCTTGGGCAACAACCCAAGGGTAGATCAACTGCCACCACCCTGGTACGCCAGGCCCACAGCTCCAGGGAAAGCTGGGGTCTCTAGGCTAAAACCTCAGTGCTTGCAAGGCTGGCTTCTCCGTCCAACAGGCGAACCAGACTCAAGCCTCAGAGTCTTAAAAGGTAAAATACTGGTAGCACTGGTAGTAGTGAACCAAGCAGCTAGGCAGGCTGGGTAGAATTCAGTTTCCCCTTGTACTCAACACAGACACACAAGCCTGTAAAATATATTTTAGTTTTATTAAAGTAAATTAAAGTTACATATTAGAAGGCATTCAAATCTTTGTAAGGCTTTAAAGGCATAGTACACAAGACAGACAGACATAAAACAAATAAAGCTATCTCCTAAAACTTACTGGCCCTAACACTCACCAATAGGCTCTCATAGAACGGACAAGGTGGAGATGTTAAGCTATCCGTCCCAATAAGCGTGAATAGGACATGACTCCATACTGGAGATGTTCAACGGTCAACTGCACAACGCCTCTGTTCGCCCAGAACTCTCTCAGAACAAAGGGTGGCATCCCTTAAGTAAACTTTGGTTCTCTTCTGCCCAGTAACTGGGAAATAGCCAATCAAAAGCTTCCACGGACCGAAGTTTCTAGGCCCTGACATCACGGTGCTCCAAGTCACCCTCCCAACCGTAAATTTCAGGTGCACATAGTTTGCAATTAAGATGTCCTTGACGAGTACCAGGATCCACCAGCCCGGAATGACAAACTGGCCATACTTATCAGTCCGAGATAACAGGTCCCGTTCTCAGGCTTGCACTAATTAGCTAGCTTACCAGCAGCTGTCTAACTGCTCAAGTGATTCAAGACATCAGAGCTGTAAATTTTCTACTCAGGCCTGCAAGATGGAGTCAGGCAACTAAAATGGAGTCAGGGAAAAAGGCCATGTCTTTCACAAGTGGTCATTACTAATAATTAATTTAATTCATTGTGCGACCCCCGGGTTCCATGTCAAAGTCGGTATGCAGCCCTCAAGGTACGAGAAGTTGGACCACTCTGACTGGCAGTGTCAGAGCAAGGGTAGTACTGTCTACCCTGACTGGCAGTGTCTCTCCAGGGTTTCTGAGGGGGTCTTTCCCAGCCCCACTTGGAGATGCAGCCAGAGATCAAACCTGGGACCTTCTTCTGTCTTTGTTCTTTTCACTTGAATATATTCTTTGTTCTTCACTAATAAATGGTGGGAAAAAAAATACTTCTGAGTATACATGCCTATCAGTGTGCTTTAAAGGTTCCATTTCTGTTGCACTGCTAATCAAGATTCTGTCTATATTCCAGGAAACCACAGGCAAGACAATGAGGATCAGAGGGAGCCACATGAGGGGCCCCTGGAAGTAACAGTGCTTGACGTAGAGGATGTGCCTTTTCGAGACGAAGACGGATCGGGGAGGAAGGAAGGAAGCCTAGCACCTGCCTTTAGGACTAAATCTCTTGTTTTTGAAGGCAATTGGCTCCATGAAATCCCAATTCAAAATGAACATAACAAAGGGAAGAGAAGGAGTAAGCGTTTTTTGCACAGGGAAGCAATCAGTTGTAAATCCAACGTTAATAAAAGCAGCAAAATCCCCAAGGGGAAGAAATCATTGAAATGCTCTGAAAGGCGAAAGAGCTTCCGTACAAGCACACGGCTTACTTCCCATAAAAAGATCCACACAAGGGAACAAGCTGTGCATCAACACAGATCAAAGAAGCAGGAAGAAAATCAGACAGACAAATGGAGAAATAATACTGATGCTATTGAGGGTGGGGATTTTAATGTGATTCTAGTCAATCCAGAAAAGGACACTGGAAAGGGGAAGGAAAAATGCCCTCAGTGTGCAGAGACCTTCAACAACAAAGCCAGTCTTAGTATACATCAAAGAACCCACACAGCAGATAGACAATATAAATGCTTGGATTGTGGAAACAGCTTCAGTCAGAGCTCAAAGCTGACTTTCCATCAAAGAATCCACACAGGGAAGAAACCATATAAATGCTTGGAGTGTGGAAAGCGCTTCAGTCAGAATTCACACTGGAATGTGCATCGAAAAACCCACACAGGGGAGAAACCATATAAATGCTTCGAGTGTGGAAAGGCCTTCGGTCAGAGCTCACACCTGACTGTGCATCAAAGTACCCACACAAGGGAGAAACTGTATAAATGTGTGGAGTGTGGAAAGAGTTTCGGTGCAAGGTCATACCTGACTCGGCACCAAAGAACCCACACAGGTGACAAACCACATAAATGCGTGGAGTGTGGGAAGGCCTTTGGTCGAAGGTCACACTTGACTGTGCATCAAACAACCCACACAGGGGAGAAACTGTATAAATGCTTGGAGTGTGGAAAGAGTTTCAGTTTGAGATCACACCTGACTGTGCACCAAAGAACCCACACAGGGGAGAAACCACATAAATGCATGGAGTGTGGAAAGAGCTTCAGTGTGAGTGCAAACCTGACTATTCATCAAAGAATCCATACAGGGGAGAAACCATATAAATGCTTGGATTGTGGAAAAAGCTTCAGAGATAAATCACATCTGAGATCCCATCAGAGAATTCACACAGGGGAGAAACCATATAAATGCTTGGAGTGTGGAAAGAGCTTCAGTCTGAGCCCAAACCTGACTTTGCATCAAAGAACCCACACAGGGGAGAAACCTTGTAAATGTTTGGAGTGTGGAAAAAGCTTCAGTGTGAGCTCAAGCCTCATTGTGCATCAGCGAATCCACACAGGTGTGAAACCATATAAGTGCTTGGAGTGTGGAAAAAGCTTCAGTCAGAACTCACACTGGATTACACATAAAAAAACCCACACAGGAGAGAAACCATATAAATGCTTTGAGTGTGGAAAGGCCTACGGTCGGAGCTCACACCTGACTGTGCATCAAAGAACCCACACAGGTGAGAAACTGTACAAATGTATGGAGTGTGGAAAGAGCTTTGGTGAGAGCTCACACCTGACCATGCACCAAAGAACCCACACAGGGGAAAAACCATTTAAATGCACAGAGTGTGGAAAGAGCTTCAGTACGAGTTCACAACTGACTGTGCATCGAAGAAGCCACTCAGGGGAGAAACCACATAAATGCATGGAGTGTGGAAAGAGCTTCAATACGAGCTCACAACTGACTGTGCATCGAAGAAGCCACACAGGGGAGAAACCATATAAATGCTTGGAGTGTGGAAAGAGCTTCAGTGTGAGCACAGGCCTGGATTCACATCAAAGAACTCACAGTGGGGAAAAACCATATAAATGTTTTGAGTGTGGAAAGAGCTTTAGTCAAAGCTCAAACCTGACTTTGCATCAAAGAACCCACACAGGGGAGAAACCATATAAATGCTTGGAGTGTGGAAAGAGCTTTAGTGACAAGTCAAAGTTGACCATACATCAAAGAATGCACACAGGGGAGAAACCATATGAATGCTTTGAATGTGGAAAGAGCTTCAGTCGGAGCTCAAGCCTGACTTTGCATCAAAGAACCCACACAGGGGAGAAACCATATAAATGCTTGGATTGCGGAAAAAGCTTCAGTGACAAGTCAAGTCTGAATAAGCATAAAAGAATCCACATAGGGGAGAAACCCTATAAATGCTTGGAGTGTGGAAAGAGCTTCAGTCAGAGCTCAAGCCTAACCCAGCATAAAAGAACCCACATGGGAGAACCGATATAAATGCTCAGAGTGTGGAAAAAGCTTCAATGACTGCTCAACCCTTACTTCTCATCAACGAATTCACACCAGAAAGAAAGAGTGTTCTCCATAATAGTTCCCTCTCCTGTGTAGAAGTAGAACCCTTCTGTGGCTGCATGGTGGTGGGGTGGGACCTCCGGATGCTTAGTGATGATGATATCACATGTCATTATGAACGTCTGGGTAGCCGAGCTCAGAGCTTGACTTTGAGCTATGCGGTCTCACAGCTTGGGGGGGGGGGGGGACAGTGGAGAGTAACTATCTAAATGCTTGGAGTGTTGTGAAAACCTCTGCCATAGGAAAAGCCTTAAAATACATCAAGGTACCTGCACAGGATAGAAACCACATCAATGCTTTGAGTGTGGAAAGAGAGCACTTGCCTCCTTTCACTTCCAATAACCAACACAAGGAGTTTTGGAACTACTGAGTACTAAAATCCGGAACACTTTAGTTTCCATGAGAACAACTTCAAAAGTAGTTTCTCAAAAAAAAACAATGGCTTCATCAACTTATAGGAGATAATATAAATTATGCATTGTATATGTAGCACGGTTTGAAGTTTGTAGGAAAAGCTGGAGATAAAACTTAGGTAAATAAATTAATTAAAAATGAATAGAAATTAGTAATGACCAGGGTATAAGTACTTGTAGAAATTAAAAAGGTACTCAAAAACCAAGTACAGCTTTGATCTTCCTTGTAACCCAATTTCTCCTCCCTTTCTGAGAATGGTATCACTTGGGGTCTGTAAGGACCTTGAAAAACCTTAGAGTTGAGCCCCCCCCCTTCCCCGCATTGGTGCACCTGGGCGTCCATCTTGAGGAAGTCTGTGTCTCTCCGTGCCAGGAGAACAGCTTCTAATTGGAAGAGCTCCTGTGAGACGGCAGCTGTGTTCCCAGGACTGTGTAAGGCCTTCAAGGCCACATGCTGGGCCTGCTGATCAGGAATTGGCCTCAGCAATGAGCGACAGCAAGGGAGGTGAGCCTTTTGCAGGGCGTTGCCTCCAGAGCAGCGCTTCTCAAAGTGTGCTCCTAGGAGCCCCGGGGCTCCCTGAGACTGCTTCAGGGGCTCCACTAGCACACTATGAGTGGCCTCCATCTGCTTCCTGGGATGTGACTGGTTGTTTCCTGTCCTCAGAGTGGCAGCCAGCCATGCTGTGAGAAGGTGGTTTCATATTCTGCACATCATGCTCAGAAGCTGTGTTCCCGGGTGAGTCTAACCGTCCTGAGTTTGATTGGGAGCTTAGCTTTGTTTTCTTGTTCTGTGTCCTGTTGAATTCCCTTAACAGTATTATAAGAGTCCTATGGTTGTTTTTTTGTCTTGTTCTTTAATAAATTCTTAATCTGTACAGCAATGTGTGATTATTGGGTGGGGAAAGCTTGGTTCAACTAAATCCAGTAAGGACCACAACGCCAGTACTCAGGAGGAGGGGGATTTCTGTGGCTGGAGAGTTTCTTTCTCTTCTGAATAGCTGGGATGCCTGCAGGCTTTTTGCCTTCCCCAGGTTTACGGACTGGCAGTTCTGGGGTGGTGGCAGACTCCTGGTTTCGGGGCTTTACGGTTGGTTCTGTGGTCACTTGCATTCCTGTAGCGTAAAGGTCCTCAGGTTAACTGAAGAGAAAGGGCGCTCAGGACTAACGAACAGACATAAAAGATAAAATAATAAATCTCCAGTCCTCCTGCGACGTTTCTCCCCGCACTAGGGGTTTTTTCAAGCAAACTGGCTCTGCGCCAGTAGATGTTCCGATACCTACAAAGGGACAAGGCTAGATTCTGTGGTCATTCAAGCCAAACACAATCCTGTATCTGCTGGGCCTGGCGGGTTTTTGATTCTCCCCTGCAGGACAGGGCAGCTTACTGTTACCAAAATTGCCTTTGTTATTATGGGGAGTAGCTTTAAATATGGCAATTTGGTATGTGCTGGGATCTTGATACCTGTGTACCTGAGTTCAGCCACAGAATTCCGTTTTAAATAATATTGAGGACACACATGGGTTGCTTTCAATATTTACTAGATAGTTCGGCCATACATACATACACAAAATCCAATCATAAACACACAGATCTAGGAACTTAAATAGAAAGTACAGAGACTTAGCAGGTTTCCTTGATTTGCACATAGGTTATATTTACCAGTCTGGAGAGGTTGTCATTGGCTGCAATGCTGTATGAGGGTAAGGAGGAGGGTAGTAATGGCACAAGAACAAGGAAAGAAACAGATTGGCTCTGAACTGATCAGGCTCAGAAGCCTATAGAGACTAACTGAGAAGTAAAATTAAGAGGGGGGAAGAGGGGTGGTTGGTGCAAGCGGGCACGCAGAGAAGAAGAGTTCAGGAGGCAAGGGTCAAGAGAGAGAGAGAGCAGGCTGGCAACCTGCCTTTTTATGCATACGCAAGGAGGAGGGGTTAGTGTGGCTACTACACTGAAAAAGGATGTGGCCTTATTTGGGCTGGACATACTGTACACCTTTTGGAGGGGGTGAAGACACACACAATGGGGAAGGGGGAAGAGTTGTTGACTTCCATTTGTTGCAGGAGATGGAGATTGCCTTCTCAGGGCTAGACGGTGGCATCTCCTTATGTTTTGTGGATTCTCTTCTTCCTGGCAGACTGGCCACTTCGCAAGTCTTTAGGGCTCTGTGGAGGAAGGAATGTGCCTACATGCTTGGGAGCATTTTGGTTCATGGCTGAACTGGTGGTGCTGGTCAGATTCTTCCCTCATGGCCCGGCTGGGGAAATCTTTTACAGCATGGTTTCACACACTTCAAACTGGGAGAATGGGCAGCAAAATGGCAGATGCGCTTCAATGTAAGTAAGTGCAAAGTGATGCACATTGGGGCAAGAAACCAAAATTTCACATATACGCTAATGGGTTCTGAGTTGTCTGTGACGGATGAAGAGAGAGATCTTGGGGTGCTGGTGGACAGGTCGATGAAAGTGTCGACCCAGTGTGCGGCGGCTGTGAAGAAGGCCAATTCCATGCTCGGGATCATTAAAAAGGGGATTGAGAATAAAACGGCCAATATCATTATGCCTTTGTACAAATCGATGGTAAGGCCACATCTGGAGTATTGTGTCCAGTTCTGGTCACCATACCTCAAAAAGGATATAGTTGAATTGGAAAAGGTGCAGAAAAGAGCGACCAGAATGATTTGTGGGCTGGAGCACCTCCCTTACGAGGAAAGGCTACAGCGTCTGGGGCTTTTCAGCCTAGAAAAAAGGCGCCTGAGGGGGGACAAGATTGAGACTTATAAAATTATGCATGGGATGGAGAGAGTGGATAGAGGGAAATTCTTCTCCCTCTCGCACAACACCAGAACCAGGGGACACGCACTAAAATTGAGTGGAGGGAGAGTTAGAACAGACAAAAGAAAATATTTCTTTACCCAGCGTGTGATTCATCTGTGGAACTCCTTGCCACAGGATGTGGTGATGGCACCTGGCCTAGATGCCTTTAAAAGGGGTTTGGACAAATTCATGGAGGAAAAGACCATCACAGGTTACAAGCCATAAGCAACCTCCTGGTTTTTTTTAGAAGTGGGTTTTCTCTGTGCCAGGTGCAAGGGAGTGGCGACTGGACACAGGTATCTTGTTGTCTCGTGTGCTCCCTGAGGCATCTGGTGGGGCCACTGTGTGACACAGGAAGTTGGACTAGATGGGCTTTTGGCCTGATCCAGCAGGGCTCTTCTTATGTTCTTATGTTCTTAGCCAGGTTTGACACAGGGACGTGGCATGGCCATCGCGTGCTTCCTTGATACAGTCCTGGTCATGCACATGTTCCATTCTAGCTCACAAGTCATTGGCATCAAAGTCTTTTGGCAACATTCTCATTTTAAAAGGTCATGGGGCAACATTACAGTGCGCAATGAAATCTATCTAAAAATACAGTACAAAGTTATATAAAATTCAAGTTGATACCTCCGGGCCCCCACAACTACCCAGGTATTTTGCACTAACTGCATCTTCCACACCATCTTCAGGGGCAGTCCCACATAGATCACATTATAGTAGTCTAAACGGGATGTTACCAAGGCATGGACCCCCAGGCTGCGCACCTGTTCCTTCAGAGGAATTGCAACCCCATTCAGAACAGGCCGATACCATGGGTTTCCAACCGCACCCCCACCCCCGCTTCTTGTTAGAAAATTTGGTCCCTTTAAGGGGGGGTTGTCAATCCGATAGGGGACCCGTACATCACGGCACCCATCACTTCCAGGTTCTCGAGGCTGCTGCTGCCAAATACATGGTAAGTAAAAAAGACGTTTTTACAGAGTTTATTATTTGTTTTTTTACCGTGTTTTCGTCGGTGGCCGTGGCGACAAGAACCCAGAAGTGACCCCGCCCCCTCGCCATCAGAGCCATTCAGTGTGGCGAAGGCATCGCACAGGGAGTCTACGTTCTGCCCCACCTCGAGCGACGCCAGTGCTTTGAGGATGCATTGAATATTGATGACCAAATGAGTAAAATAGGTGTGTGTGGGGGGGGGGTGTTACACACCCCTTGATTCCATCCCTGTCCAGGATGCTCAAAGCATAGAAGTGTTTGAAGAACCTTAAGCAAGTGGGGTGCATGGTGGGCTTTATTAGAATCTGATTAAAAGCTCATCTTTCCAACCTCGTGAATCACGTCACACACATACACCACCAGGGCTCTGTTCTCAGGGTGAGGCGGGAGACGTTAGTTAGTCAACTACTGTAGTTTGATGCTGATTCCTAGAGACAACAGGTCAATCTCGGAGGACTGGCAGCCTATTCCAGGGGCAAGACGTCCCACCGGATGGCATCACAAAAGGCCTCCTTAGGGCTCAGAGTCAGAGCCTCTTATCAGTGTCATTCCTCAACATACAAACATTTGAGAAATCCTAAAAACAGGCGGAGAGGGAGGGCTGGTCTAGAGATGCAAACACACTCCGGCCACACAGCTTTTGCAGAGAGGGGGAGGCCGGCAGGGACTGAGGAAGAAACCAGCACGTGCTTTTGACTGATCCTGAATGGAGGGCTTTCCAAGTGTCCAAGAACCTGAAAGGATTCAGCAGCAGGAGCAGAACTAATAGCAAAAGCCAAAATATTTTGAAGGTTAAAACATTGAACATCACAGAGCCCTGTCACACTCCATTGGATTCCTCCTCCTCCCTCCAGGTTGACGTAGAGCCATTTAACAGCACTCACACTGGGAATGGCTGTTCATCCAGACCAGATTTGAACTTAACAGTAGTACCATCCAGCCCACATGTTGCTATTTTCTCCAAGGACATCATGGGGCCTTTTGTCAAAATGCTTTGCTGAAATTTAGCTGCATGCCCATGGTCAACCAGACCAGTCACTCTATCAAAGGAGATGAGATTAGTCTGGCATGACGTGTTCTTGACGAAGCCCTGCGGGCTCCTAGAAATCATGCCAGGGCAAAGGTTTCTCATCAGAGGCGCAGAACTAGAACAAAGCTTTCCATTGCTTTTAGTGGCAAAGATGAAATCAACAAGGCTGGCATAACTTGCTACTGATGAGAGGCACTTGGCTCCTTCTCCCTCTATCTTCCTATTTCCACATATGTAGTCGGTGTACCGTGTGTTCCTAGTTCAAACCTTCCTCTTTTGTGCCTTTTCCCTTTTGTGTGTGTGTGTGGGGACTCAATCTACTGTATTCCCCACCCACCCCAAGTTTGATTGAGAGCTCAGAGATTCGCCTTCAGACTTTCTTAGATGCTCGTCCACTGAGATGAGCGAATTGGGGTCCCGCTCATTAGGGACCTTATATCATGTTTTGAAACTGATGTTTCAAAATCAGCATCAGTCTCTAGGAATCAGCATCAATCTGCAGGAGGTGTTGCAAGCCATGCCATAGCCACCTGCCTACCCCTCAGCTGACTGCCAGTTCCTCCACACCCCCTTCTAGGAGCTCCCTATCTCCCTTCTGCTCATTCTGGAGCCTGTTTGACTCCACTAACCAGAGAATTGCTGAGAAGAATCCAATGCATAGGTTCGAGGGGTTAGCATCCATCTGCTAATTTCCCAGCAGGCATTGCAACTCCCATTCGCTTTGTTAAGCATGTTTAGGACTGCAGCTATTGACTGCAGTCGATAGGACCTAGTGACAAGATGGAACTCTGATTTGTAGGCATCTATGAGAAAAAACCCATGACTTTCATATCTGCACAGGGATGTGATGTCCCTGCATTGCCAGACAACATGGCAGCCACTCTACTGCAATAGGATAACAAGGCAAAGATTGGGATTACCTAATTTAAAACTGTAGTTTGAAGCATGTCTGATGTGGATTAAAGAATGGTTAATGTTAAGAAATTCCAGATTACTGAACTAGAGGGTCATGATATAAGATTTGAATGGCATGGATATTTATGGTATGAGAAGCTTAAAGTAAATGTTGAATTTAAGAATCATTATATTAGAAAAACATTATTAAGAGTTTGGACTAAATATAAACAGAGGTTTCATTTGAAAATACCTTTATGGATTTCTTCACAAGAAGCTTTTTTTCCACGAGAGATGGCGAAAAAAGCAAAAGACAAATGTTTATTATATCGAGATTTAATTGCTAGGTACCAGAGGGAAGTGAAGATGAACTTCAGAGATGATCTTATAAAAGAAGGTTATAATTGTCAATGGTTTGCTTATGCACAACTTTTGGAAAGATTTAAGATTGATTAAAAATGTATGGATTTGAAGAAAAGACTTCTGAATTTAAATATCGTGTTTAAATGATGAACATGTCATTGCTAAAATGTATAGACTGTTATTCAAATTTGATACAGAGGAGGAACAGGTCAAAGACTGTATGGTAAAATGGGTCAAGAATGTGGGACATGATATTCAATGGAACAATGAGGAAGATTATGGTCTCCTGGGGGAAAGCCGACAGGAGCCGAGGGGCATCCGGTTCGGGACTCCTCATCCCTACGGAATGAGGGTGCAGAGGATGGGGAACAGTCAAGTAATAACAGAGTAAGAATTGGGAGTGGTAGCGTGATGGGACATGACA
Source organism: Plestiodon gilberti rubricaudatus (assembly GCA_026170595.1). NCBI lineage: Eukaryota > Metazoa > Chordata > Lepidosauria > Squamata > Scincidae > Plestiodon > Plestiodon gilberti. Next base: position 251,560,738 of record JANXHW010000002.1, read on the forward strand.
GCCAGTCTAGCAGGACAGAAGGCTGCAGGAATAAAGGTGCAAACACGCAGCCCTTCTTGGGGGACCAGGTATATAAGTGCTTTTATGCAAATGCCCGAAGTCTACGGGCAAAGATGGGAGAACTGGAATGTTTGGTGGCTAGGGAAAACATTGACATAGTAGGTATAACAGAAACCTGGTGGAATGCGGAGAACCAGTGGGATACTGCAATTCCAGGATATAAACTCTAAAGGAGGGACAGAGAGGGGCGTGTTGGAGGTGGGGTGGCCATCTATGTCAAAGAGGGGATAGAATCCACCAGAGTAGAGCTGGAGGGGGGCTCTGACTCCTCCATAGAATCACTGTGGGTTAGATTACCAGGCTCAAAGAGTGATGTAATAGTAGGGGCATGCTACCGTCCCCCAGATCAAAAACCTGAAGGGGATCTTGAAATGAGGAAGCAAATCAGGGAGGTGACAATGAGAGACAGGGTTGTAGTCATGGGGGACTTCAATTATCCTCACATCGACTGGGTCAATTCATGCTCAGGTCATGAAAGAGAGACTGGATTTCTGGATATGTTAAATGACTGTGCCTTAGAGCAGCTTGTCACGGAATCGACCAGAGGACAGGTGACTCTGGACTTGATATTGTGTGGCACTCAAGATCTGGTCAGGGAGGTAAATGTTACCGAACCATTGGGGAACAGTGACCATGCTGCGATCTGTTTCGCCATGCATGTCGGAGGGAGAGTGCCGAGCAAATCTGACACGAAAACGCTTGACTTCCGAAGGGCAGACTTCCCCAAAATGAGGAGACTAGTTAAAAAAAAGCTGAAAGGGAAGGTAAAAAGAGTCCAATCGCTCCAGAGTGCATGGAGGCTGTTTAAAACAACAGTCATAGAGGCCCAGCGGGAGTGTATCCCACAAAGGAGGAAGGGCTCGACCAAGTCCAGGAGGGTCCCGGCATGGCTAACAAGCACAGTTAAGGAAGCTATAAAAGGCAAGGAAGCTTCCTTCCATAAATGGAAGTCTTGCCCTAATGAGGAAAATAAACAGGAGCACAAACTGTGGCAAAAGAAATGTAAAAAGATGATACGGGAGGCCAAGCAAGACTTTGAGGAACGTATGGCAGGCAACATAAAAGGGAATAATAAAAGCTTCTTCAAATATGTTAGAAGCAGGAAACCTGCCAGGGAAACGGTTGGTCCGCTGGATGGTGAGGGAGAGAAAGGGGTGATAAAAGGGGACATGGAGACTGCAGAGAAATTAAATGAATTCTTTGCATCTGTCTTCACGGCAGAAGACCTAGGGGCAAATACCGCTGCTGGAACGGTCTCCCCTGACTAAAGAATTAAGTCAAATAGAGGTTAAAAGAGAAGATGTCTCAGACTTAATTGACAAAATAAAGATCAATAAATCACCAGGCCCGGATGGCATCCACCCAAGAGTTCTGAAGGAACTCAAGAATGAAGTTGCTGACCTCTTGACCAAAATATGCAACTTGTCCCTTAAAACGGCCACTGTGCCAGAGGATTGGAGGATAGCTAATGTCACGCCAATCTTTAAAAAAGGAAGGAGGGGGGACCCGGGTAACTACAGGCCGGTCAGCGTAACATCTGTTCCAGGGAAGATGGTGGAAAGTCTCATTAAGGATAAAATCTTAAAATACATAGAAGAACAAGCTCTGCTGAGGGAGAGTCAGCATGGCTTCTGCAAGGGGAAGTCTTGCCTCACAAACCTGTTAGAATTTTTTGAAAAGGTCAACAGGCATGTGGATGCGAGCGAACCGGTGGATATTATATATCTGGATTTTCAGAAGGCGTTTGACATGGTCCCTCATGAAAGGCTCCTGAGAAAACTCCACAGTCAGGGAATAAGAGGGCAGGTCCTCTTGTGGATTAGGAAGACCAGGAAACAGCGAGTGGGAGTCAATGGGCAAGACTTGACTCCTGCAAGACTTGAAGACCAGGAAACAGCGAGTGGGAGTCAATAGGCAATTTTCACAATGGCGAGAGGTGAAAAGCGGTGTGCCCCAAGGATCGGTCTTGGGACTGGTGCTTTTCAACTTATTCATAAATGACCTGGAGTCGGGGATAGGCAGTGAGGTGGCCACGTTTGCGGATGACACTAAACTTTTCCGGGTGGTGAAGACCAGCAGGGATTGTGAAGAGCTCCAGAAGGACCTCTCCAAACTGGGAGAATGGGCAGCAAAATGGCAGATGCGCTTCAATGTAAGTAAGTGCAAAGTGATGCACATTGGGGCAAGAAACCAAAATTTCACATATACGCTAATGGTTTCTGAGTTGTCTGTGACGGATCAAGAGAGAGATCTTGGGGTGCTGGTGGACAGGTCGATGAAAGTGTCGACCCAGTGTGCGGCGGCTGTGAAGAAGGCCAATTCCATGCTCGGGATCATTAATAAAGGGATTGAGAATAAAACGGCCAATATCATTCTGCCCTTGTACAAATCGATGGTAAGGCCACATCTGGAGTATTGTGTCCAGTTCTGGTCACCACACCTCAAAAAGGATATAGTTGAATTGGAAAAGGTGCAGAAAAGAGCGACCAGAATGATTCGTGGGCTGGAGCACTTCCCTTATGAGGAAAGGCTACAGTGTCTGGGGCTTTTCAGCCTAGAAAAAAGGCGCCTGAGGGGGGACATGATTGAGACTTATAAAATTATGCATGGGATGGAGAGAGTGGATAGTGGGAAATTCTTCTCCCTCTCGCACAACACCAGAACCAGGGGACATGCACTAAAATTGAGTGGAGGGAGAGTTAGAACAGACAAAAGAAAATATTTCTTTACCCAGCGTGTAATTCATCTGTGGAACTCCTTGCCACAGGATGTGGTGATGGCACCTGGCCTAGATGCCTTTAAAAGGGGTTTGGACAGATTCATGGAGGAAAAGACCATCACAGGTTACAAGCCATAAGCAACCTCCTGGTTTTAGAAGTGGGTTTTCTCTGTGCCAGGTGCAAGGGAGTGTCAACGGGAAACGGGTTGTCTTGTTGTCTTGTGTGCTCCCTGAGGCATCTGGTGGGGCCACTGTGTGATACAGGAAGCTGGACTAGATGGGCTTTTGGCCTGATCCAGGAGGGCTCTTCTTATGTTCTTATTATGGTCAAGAGGAATGAAATTTACTTTCAGTGTCAATTTGATTGAAAATGTTTATAAGATGTTTTTGAGATGGTCTATGACTCCAGATAGAATTGCTAAGAAATCTACAATGTGGAAAGAAAGAAGGGACTTTCTACCACATGTGGTGGACCTGTGAGAAAGCAAAAAAAAAAAAAATATGGATTCAAATACATCTCCAGATTCAGAAGATTTTGAAGGTGAATCTACAAATGAAACCAGTACTGTTGGGTTTGTTGGATCGCAATTAGAAAATACTTATGGTATTTTATTTTTATATCTCTAACTATAGCTGCAAGGTTGTTGTATGCACAAAAATGGAAATCGGCAGAAGTACCTTTGGTGGAGGAATGGTGGTTGAAAGTTTTGGAATTGGCAGAAATGGATAAACTGAATATCAGCGCAATCCTACATAAGAATCCAGCCGGCGGCCTAGGGCCGCACACCGGATCATGAGCACTGGTGGCCAGGCTGCCCCCAGGCGAGAGGTCTACTAGTACTCAGGGAAGGTGAAGCGCATCACCTTCCCGAGTGTAAATGCCGCCTGGCGTGACTGGCCTCCTCAGATTTCCGCCAGCAAAATTGCTGGCAGAAGTAGTCCTTCTCCCTTTCTGGGTACTGTATTCCTGTCAACCTATCACATTTCACTAACATCCCCACTAGATGGCGCTGGCAGTCCCACCTTCAGAATTCAGCACACCTGTCAGGCTGTCATTGGGTAATCTGTGAAGTTTTCCTCCAGTGCTTCTCTCCCTAATTCATGGGTTCCCTGCCTGTTCTCCCTCCCACACAAATCCTTCCTTTACTTTCCTATCCCTTCTCTGGATAGGAAACAGCACGGTCCACACTGCAGAGTCCAAACCATGGGAGGATAGGACTGGGCTCCACCAGTTTAAAAGTCACTGCTCTTAATAGTGGTTTCGATGGTTGCTGCGGGTGATAGAAGACGGCCTTTGCCAAATACTTCTCCACCACTGCTCCTATTCCCCTGATTGTTTCTGGATATTCTTCTTCTTCTCTCTCTCTCTCTCTCTCTCTCTCTCTCTCTCTCTCTCTCTCTCTCTCTCTCTCTCTCATACATACACACACACACACACACACACACACACACACACACACACACTCCATTGCAACTCTCCTTCCCACATCTTACGCCATTGCAGTGGGGCACTCAGTGGCCACTCAGATACGCCTGGAAAGCTGAACATGGAGGTTCTACTACTCATCACGGACCAATTCTCAATGGAAAGGAAACAGGCTTGGAGTATGTTGGCCTAACCCAGTCTAATCTCTAATTATCTTGGGGAAATTGTCCTGTCGCAGCCCTAAGGTTGTAAACAGTGAAATGTTTAGGGAACAAAAGAACAATAGAAAGAAGCCCCTATTGTTGGATGGTGTGCAAGGATGAAGCCTCTGCTGTGTCTCAAATCTCACCTTTGGCTTCACACCTTTAGGTGTCCTGACCTGTCAGATTTCCCTTTTGGGAATCCCTCTTGTCACCCCCAGTTGTGCTATGTTACACACCCCACATTCTTGAGCCAGGAATGGAACATCTACTTCCAGCACAATCCTATGTATGATGACTTAGAAGTAAGTCCCACTGCGCTCCGTGGGACTTACTCCCAGGTAAGTGTGCATAAGACTACCGCCTTCCTCACCCTCCTGCCTGCCTCCTCCCTCGCAGCATTCTATGGGCCGGCCAGGGACCAGGCAGCGACGAAGAGGAAAGTCAAGCACTTTTTAACTTACCTGCTACTCCACTGTGCCATGGTCCCCAGTGGGCCTACTCTCAGATATGTGCCAGCTTTGGGGTTGGTGGAAATCCGAGTTTGTCAGGGGTGGGGTGGGGTGCTGAAGCCGGGTTGGGCACATAAGATATCGGCAGTGCTATTTCCACCAATATCCACCCCAACCCACCCTCAACACACCTCCAGCCAGCCCCGATCCCCACCCCAATCCTTCCTGAGAATGCCCCCCCCCCCGGCCGATTCACCTGTTCTGGCAGGTGCTGGGCGCTCTGTTGACACGCAGCCGAGGTTGGCAGCCATTTGCACTGATGGCCCCGGCCTGCGAGCCATTGCAGCAGCTGCTGCGCCAGTTAGTAGCCCGGGTCATGTGCTGGTGCAAAGCAGCTTCCATCATTTAGGGCCCGGATATGATTGGGTCGTTGGTGTGGAGGAAGATTGAGCCCACCACAGAAAATTGTAGCATGTAGAAGCATGCAATAGAAATCGGACACAGAGTTTCTGGATGCAGTTTTATTGAAATTCCACCACCACCACTACTTCATCAGACCAAGATGACTAAATAAATCAGACAATATATCTGGTGGGTTATGTCAGGGGAGCTAGATGACAATCAGGATTCAAGGACTTTCTGTAGTGGTATCCCATTGCATAAATTTGTGTTGCAACATTTTACAGTATTATTATTTGTGGGAGGTTTCTTGCTGTGATGTTTACAAATTACTTTAGGCATACATAGATAGTCCCCATTTCCTGGAATGGAAGAAAAGAAGACATGAATATAAGCATAACGTATTTCATTTTCAAAGGGAAGGGCTGTCAAGGATTGCATTTGCACTGGGAGAGCAACACACTTTCTATGCAGGAAGCAATGTCTACTGCAGGAGTTGAAGAAAGGCAGATTAGTGGTCCACTGATGGTTCACTTGCTCACTTTTTGCACTGCAACTATCATCTGTTAATTCGATTCTTTGCAAACACAGATTGTGGTCCGCCAGTGGACGTCTGCCCCCTTTTGGATGGCGCACCAAGTGTCTGCTAGTCCCCGCCAGGATGCCAAGAATGCCAAGAATGCTGGATTAGGTGGACTTTGGCCTGGTCTGGCAAACAAACATTGCATATTCTTAAGTAAACGTCTTGCTCAGAATCAATTGATGGAAATTACAGCCCAATCCTAACGTCGTCTCCCCGATGGAGCCGTGCCTACAAAGCATGTGCTGCATCCTACTTGGGGGCAGCCTCAGAGAACTCCTCAAAGTAGGGAAACATTTGTTCCCTTACCCTGGGGCAAGACTCCGCTGCCCCAATGGGTCTCCTTGAATCAGTACTAGGCATTTTTCTGGAACAAAACCAAGGAGAATAAGGGAGAGAGAAGGGGAGAGGAATCGGGATAGGATCAGGCACGTTGCTGGCCCGCGGCAGGGAGGGCGGGCCGGGGGTGACGCGCGTACGCACGGGTGACGCGCGTCCCCCTGGGGAGAGTGGGGAGGGCCGAAACTCACGTTTTGTTAATCTCCTTTCGGCCCGCCCACCCTCCCCTGTGTCCGTTCGGCTCCAAAATGAGCCGAAAACGGAGCGGGGGGGGGCTCTGCTCCTGCACGTGACGTCACGTGACGTCCGCTGCCCCAATGGGTCTCCTTGAATCAGTACCAGGCATTTTTCTGTAACAAAACCAAGGAGAGTAAGGGAAAGCGGGGAGGGCGGGCCAGGGGTGATGCACGTACGCACGGGTGACGCGTGTCCCCCTGGGAAGAGCGGGGAGGGCCGAAACTCACGTTTTGTTGATCTTCTTTCGGCCCACCCGCCCTCCTCTGTGTCCGTTCGGCTCCAAAATGAGCCGAAAACGGAGCGGGGGGGTGCTCTGCTCCTGCGCGTGTGACGTCCTGCGCAGGGGCGGAGCCGCTCCCTTAAAGGTGACGCGTGCCCCCGCTCTGGGGTGACGCGCGTCCTAGCAACGCGACTGGATAGGATCCTATTCTGGTGCCACCAGGATCCACCTCCTCCCTCCCCTGTTCCACCTGTAGACACTCTGCAGACATTCCTCCTCTCTCCACCCTGTTCCTCCCACTTCCCTCCCCCATGCCGATTTACTTGCAGACCTGCACGTAGCCGGCTTTGGCAGCGGTCCTCAGACTCCTCCATTGTGCATTCTGCCATATGACCATTTACAACAAGGGAACCAGTTCCACTGCCATAATGCCCAGTCAGGAGTGAGCTGTCAGTTATCCTTCAAGTGTTCCATGATCCTGAATAAGCTGCCTTACATAGAATGCACTGGAGAATCATGGGTGTTCTGCAGGGTGGGTGGGGAAGTCTGCTCCTAGTGTCATGTTTAGAATGGGAAGACAGGGTGGGTATGCATTCCAGAGATCATTTGTTCCAAAATGTGGGTTCCACAACATTACCTATGACAATACCAGGAGTCTCTGCATCTTACCTTCAGAGTTCACTCTTGTCATACAGGATATGATTCTAGATGATCCAAAACATGTACCTTCTCCTGTTAGACAGTGACCGTTCTCATATATATTGCATGTCTTGCAGTGCAGCACAAAGGCTATGAGACAAAGGAAGGGTGATTACTACAGAGACATTCTGGATTCCGGTTAGTTACTGTGCTGCCCTGGGGTGGAGGGGAATGGAGTGGTGTGTGGTGCAGCGAGCGAAAGGCCATAGTGAAGGAGTTCAGCTGTACGAGGTTGTTTCTTTGAACAGACAGATAGCTCATTTTTCCTGAGCAAAGTCACCCTAAGGTGGTGTAAAGCAAAACAAAAAGTATATCTGTCAAAATGTGGGTTTAAAGGCTGTCGTTTTTTCCCCAGGGTCCTGGGAAACAACAAATGGAATCTCAAATTGCTGGAAATATTTTATTTTTGACAAACACTACATCTACTCAATGGTCTGGGCAGGATGTTCCCTCAGCTAACTCTCAGGCTCCCAAAAGCATCCTCATTAGAAAACCACGAACAACCATGTAGCAGGTGTGACATCTGTTTCTAGCGCTAATCTCTTTTCAGCTGGTTCCAAGACTGGGGTGAGATGAAACTCCCCACAAAGGACATCTTTCATGCAATTATCCACTCCTTTCTGCTGTCTTTAGGATCAGACGTTTATCACCACTCCACACCCAGGCCACTCCACAAGCAGGATCTCCCAACTTCTTCTCCCTACCATCTTTTGGACAAATGGTACCCTCTTTTCCAGGCAGGACTCACCACCAGAGCTCACAGAGAGCAGAGCAGCAAACAGCAAAGTGAGGAGAAGAATCTTATTCATCATGCTGGACCTCACAAGCGAAGCTGGGGTTGCAACCGAGGCAAAGAGAGGAAGAGAATCACCTTCAGATCAGAAAGCTCTTCTCCGGATACCCCAGCACAGATCAGTGCTGATCATTTATCCTCTCCGAGGCACTAGGAAGAGGCAGATCCAAGGTGTGAGGCAAGAGGCTGTAGCCTTCTTACTGGAAAGGGGTGCAAAGCTCATCATGTGCCTCTACTGGAACAATAAGACTATCAATATTGTCATCGCTGGGAGCGGTCTTGCCAGAAACGCCTGACGTTCAGCTCATGTTTTAGAATCAGGTATGTTGACATGTCTGTCAGTCCATATACAGGGGGCATCTGATGCTCTTTGGCCTTGAACATTATCCTTGGGGAACTCATTGATTATGTGGCCAGAATGGAGGGGAGAGCAGAGAAAAGACATGGACTGAGCAGCTAGCAACCCGATTCCAGTGGCCATTCGGTGGATTGGATTGGTAGGTGGACTTGGACCTGACCTGGAAAACAAACGTTGCATATTCTTAAGAAAATATTCTGCTCTGAATTAATTCATATAAATTGTAGCCCAATCCTAACTAAACCCCGCCCCCAATGCAGCCATTCCAACAGAGCTCTCGCTGCATCCCGGGGGGGGGGGTGCGTCTTGGTGACCTTTTCAAGACAAGGGAACTTTTCTTGCCCCAATGGGTCTCCTTGGATCTGTGCCAGTCATCGGAACGAAGCGTAAGGGAGAGGGAAATGGCAAGGAACAGGGAAAGGATCCCAGTTAATGCTGGTGCCACCAGGATCCAACCCCTTGCAGAGGTGTACTAAGGGGGGTGGGCTGCCCCCGGGCGACAAGCAGGGGGCAACAAACTTCGGTAGTGGCATGGCAGCGGCAGCATTTTCTCTCCCAGGCAAGGGGAAAGAGGCGAGAAAGGTGAGCGGAGGGCAGGCAGGTGGGCATGTTATTGCTTTCTAGCCGCCACTGCCTGGCAGTCAGCACACAAACGCAGCTTTTGCCGTGTTTGTGTACTGGAGATCCTTGCGGTGGCGGCAGAGAGAAAGGTGAGTGGGGGGTGGGCGGGTGAGGCTGAGCTTCCTTGCTTTCTCGCCACACCCAGCCATAACGCCCACTTAGGATTGGGCAGTCAGTTATCCTTCAAGTGTTATAGGATCCTAGATAAGCTGCCTTGCTTTTCAAGCGTAGAACACACTGGAGAATCATGGGTATTCTGCAGGGTGGGTGGGGAATACAGCACTGCCTCCAGTCTGCTCCTAGTGTCACATGGCGGGACAAGGGATGCATTCCTGAGATCATCGTTTCCATGTTGGTTTCACTTTCACACAACCTATGACAATACCAGGAGTCTCTGCATCTTACCTTGAGAGTTCACTTCTGTCATGAAGGTTATGGTTTTAGATGGTCCCCAATAATGGCGTTGCTACTGTGAAACGACGTTAGCGGGTCGCTATGGGGTGACGCATGCAAGGAGTGACGCGCGTGCGCACGTGCATGACGCATCACCTCTCCTGCGCGCGTCGCCCTCGAAGACGTCCCCGGAGCCAGCTTCCCCAGCCGAGGCGCCAGGGCCTTCTGAGGAAGGCCCGCTGTGCGAATGTTATTTATAACGTTTTTTGCACATGCGCAGACCGTCTCTGAGGGAAAAGGACTGCCATTTTCCCTCAGGAACGATCTGCGCATGCGCTAAAAAACATTATGAATAACGTTTGCGCAGCGGACCTTCCTCAGAAGACCCCGGACAGCTGGCCAGGGAAGACGTCCCCGAGCCGGCTGCAACAATTAAGGAGGTGCCCGGGCCAGCGGCCTGGAGTGGCGGCCCGTTGGGCGCCCCCCAAAAATGGCAGCACGGCCTATGGTTTCGCCAAAGATTTGTAAGAGGGGGGTATAGGGTGGAGGCGTCACTTAGGTGACGCCACTGGTCCCCAACATACAGCAACCGCCCTCATATCTATTGTAAGACTTGCAGTGTGGAAAGGCTATGAAAAATATGTTTCAAAGGCTATGTTCCTCCTGCCTTGGCCTGGCTGACCAGTCCCACCCCCCAGAACACTCCATTCCGCCCTCCCCATGCCCCTCCACTGCCTGGCGGGGAACTCACCTTCCCCAGTGGACGCAGCTCCAGATCTTGCCTGGGAAGAGCTGTGCCAGCCTCGGCACTGGCGCCACTTACTCCCAGGGTGCCACAAACTTGCTTTATGGCATGTTTTCAACACCCTAGACCAGCGGAGTGGGTGCTCCGCTGGTCTTCTATATATGCTCCCATTGGCGTCGCTGGAGGTGGGGCGGAAAGGTAAGTTCTGCAGCTTTCAGCCCCACCGTTACTCTCCGGTACGAGGCATCCCGCCCCTTCGTCATACGAGCCCATCAGCGGAGAGAAAGCAACGTGCAGGGAGCGCAGGAGAGTCCCTGTGCGTTGCTTTCTCTCCGCTGACGGGCTCCTATGACAAGGGGGCGGGGCGCCTCGTACCGGAGAGTAACGGTGGGGCTGAAAGTTGCAAAACTTACCTTTCCGCCCCACCTCCAGTGACGCCAGTGGGTGCTCCACTGGTCTTCTATATAGACAGGATTAGGCTGCCCCAGTAATAGCATTGATGATCGAGCCCACACTTTACTCTTTTTCCCCACAAGGAGATCAAAGGGGATTTGGTCAAATGCTTTGCTGTAATCTAGCTGCACACTGTCAGTGCTGTTCCCAGAGTCAACCAGACCAGTCGCTCTGAGATTAGTCTGGCACAACCTGGTCCTGACGAAGCCCTGCTGGCTCCTAGAAATCATGCCAGGGCAAAGGCTTCCCATCTTAGAGGGACAGAAGCGGGCACAGAGCTAGAACAAAGCTTTCCCTTGCTTTTAATGGCATAACCTGTTATTGATGAGCTGTACTTGGCTTCAAGTCCTTCTCCTTCCATCTTCCCCTTTCCACACAGGTAGCCGATGTGCAGTGTGTTCCTTTCAACCATCCTCCTTTCCGTCCTTTCATATGGTGGCTCAATCCATGTTTTTTTCAAGGTTGGGCCGAAGCTCAGAGATTCTTCTCCAGACCCTCATAGGTCCAGTTCTTCAAGCCCTCCGAGAAAACACATAGAAGAAAGAAGCAGGACCTTATGCCCTTCAGAGATATTTGGGCAATGCTTGAGAGTACTAGAGAGTGGGGAAGTTGCTCATCTGCTCAGTTAGTGGACTGAGCTCCCACTCTTTAGGGAGCTGACACTCTGCTTTGCAACTCGCTCCCATATTGCGGCAAGGAACACCACAAGCCACCGCATCCCTGTTCCTCAGTTCACTCTGCCAGTTCCTCCACCGCTTCCCCATTCCAGGGTCTCTCTATACTGCTCATTGTAGAGCCCGTCTAATCCCCAGTTAATATCCCATGTGTAGGATCAAGGGGTCAGCATCCCTCTGGTTGTTCCTGAGCAGATGTTAAGAACATAAGAACATAAGAGCCCTGCTGGATCAGGCCAAAAGCCCATCTAGTCCAGCTTCCTGTGTCACACAGTGGCCCCACCAGATGCCTCAGGGAGCACACGAGACAACAAGATACCTGTGTCCAGTCGCCACTCCCTTGCACCTGGCACAGAGAAAACCCATTTCTAAAACCAGGAGGTAACCTGTGATGGTCTTTTCCTCCATGAATCTGTCCAAACCCCTTTTAAAGGCATCTAGGCCAGATGCCATCACCACATCCTGTGGCAAGGAGTTCCACAGATGAATTACACGCTGGGTAAAGAAATATTTTCTTTTGTCTGTTCTAACTCTCCCTCCACTCAATTTTAGTGCGTGTCCCCTGGTTCTGGTGTTGTGCGAGAGGGAGAAGAATTTCCCTCTATCCACTCTCTCCATCCCATGCATAATTTTATAAGTCTCAATCATGTCCCCCCTCAGGTGCCTTTTTTCTAGGCTGAAAAGCCCCAGACGCTGTAGCCTTTCCTCATAAGGGAGGTGCTCCAGCCCACGAATCATTCTGGTCGCTCTTTTCTGCACCTTTTCCAATTCAACTATATCCTTTTTGAGGTGTGGTGACCAGAACTGGACACAATACTCCAGATGTGGCCTTACCATCGATTTGTACAAAGGCAGAATGATATTGGCCGTTTTATTCTCAATCCCTTTATTAATGATCCCGAGCATGGAATTGGCCTTCTTCACAGCCGCCGCACACTGGGTCGACACTTTCATCGACCTGTCCACCAGCACCCCAAGATCTCTCTCTTGATCTGTCACAGACAACTCAGAACCCATTAGCGTATATGTGAAATTTTGGTTTCTTGCCCCAATGTGCATCACTTTGCACTTACTTACATTGAAGCGCATCTGCCATTTGCCATTTGCAACACACAGAACCCGAGGCAGAGACCGGGGTGGGGAGAGCAGTGTGCCGAGGCTGGGGAGGGGGCGGTATTGGCAGCAGTGTCTCCACCAATATCCTATTTCCCTTTCCCAGCCTCCTTCCACCTACCCAGGTCCATTTGGACTTGTGGCAGCAAATTACCTGGCGCAGATCCGACTAGACCCATTGGGACAGCAAGGCTTGCCCTAGGACAAGGCAACAAACGTTCCCTTACCTCAAGGAGGCCCCTGGGACCCAAAACTCCCAGCGGGATGCTGCACATGCCCCATTTGCAAGGCTTCATTGGTGGGGGGGGGGGGGGGAGAGAGAGAGAGAGAGAGAGAGACTACAGTTGGATTGGAATGCCCGAGACTTGAAGGGCTCCGTCTTCTGTTGGGCCATTGGCTAAGAAATTGAACCGTTGTCCTGGGAATTCAAGGGGACAAGAAGGACATGATGCAAGAAAATGCGGCATCTCCTCACCCAGAAGCACAATTGGCCCAAGCAGTCCAATGCCCTCCCCCAGTGCGCTTCTTTACAATGGATACATCAATGTTCCATGGCTGTTTCGGGCCTCTGAGCTTATTAAGTCTCCATGGGGCTGTGTGTTTTTGAGGGGGAGGGTCCTCTGCTTATTCTTTTGATTTGTAAATGTGTGTCTACCACATCTATGTGCTCTGAGGCTATGACCCTGAGTATCTTGAAACCGCTACCTTGGCTGTAGGTGCTCACTTCAGCGGACCTTAGAACTCGACCGTCAGCGACTGTCAGCATGTCTCAGGATTCTGGTAACCGCTGGCAACCCCAGCATGACCTCAGGGAGGGGAAGATTCACTTCCTGTCACCATCTGAGCAACACACCAGGGCTTCCCTTGTGGGTCAGATATGCCCAAGGATGCGGGTAGAAGCTGAAAGTGGAACGACTGCTGTCAGATGTGGGGTGGATGTTTGCCAAGGGGTGGGGAATGGTGCGTGTGGTAAAAATAATGCAGCCCATTTTCCCATTGAGATCTGTTTCTGTGGCCTGAAATGGGATGGGAACCAGTCGGTTGTGTGAGAAAATCCCATGACTTTCATCCCTGCACAGCAGAGACGTATTTAGGGTGGAGCGGAGGGGGCAATGGCTCCAGGCGGCAACTCAGTCTGGGGCGGCGAAACACCGCGCCGTCCTGAGTTGCTGCCCGCCCTCCGCTCGCCTGCCCTGTCTCGCCCGCCGTGTACCTAACCGGCCCTTGGAGGCATCGGCGTTGTACGCATGTGCAAAATCACCTGCTAAGGCCTGGGCAGTAGGGGCCGAGCCGGCATGACGGGAGGACGCTCTCTCCCGGCCTCCGGAGTCGCGCGGACCCGGAGGGAGAAGCCAGGAGGGAGGCGGCTGGCGAGCGGGCGGGCGGGCACCTGGAGCATGGTCCCTCCGTGTCACACACACCCCAATCGCGGGCGGTTATGCAGCCCGGAGATAGAAGGGTGTTGGCCACCCTCAGGGCGGCCAACATCCCTAGCTCCGGGCGGCATAACCGCTAGCCTCGCCTCTGCTGCACAGGGTTGTGATGTTCCTGCATTGGCAGCCAACGCTGCAGCCTCTGAACTGCACTGGGAGGAGAAGGAGACTATGGAAGCTCAGACAGAGGACTGAATGGAGAGCTGCTTACAGCCCCTTGGAGGCTGTTTCCCCACCGCACCAGAGTGGCCCTCAGAGGAACAGTCCTTTTCCCTTTCTGGGTACTGTATTCCTGTCAACCTTTCACACTTTGCTAACATCCCCACTAGATGGCGCTGGCAGTCCCACCTTCAGAATTCAGCACACCTGTCAGGCTGTCATTGGGCGCTCTGTGAGGTTTTCCTCCAGCGCTTCTCCCTCTGTCATCATGGCTCATTCCTCCATTCCCTGCCTGTTCTCCCTCACACAAAAATCCTTCTTTCACCTGGCTGGTTCTCCCTGATGATAGGACCTTCTACTCACCAGTCCAGCAGCCTCACCCGAGAGCCCTGTGTATCCCTCTCTTTCTTTGAGGAACTCAGAGTATCTGATATATCTTTACCCGTGGTCGTGATCTGAGAAGAGGATGTGATGGACAAACTTCCACACTCAGGATCCACCCCAGGATAGTCAGGATCCTTTGCAGCAGGCAGAGGAGGAGGAAGAGGTGGAGGAGGAGGAGGTGATGGGAGGGCTGGGTGGATGCTAACCTGGACAGCAACTAAAAGAGGGTGGAACTGGGCACTGGTTCAGGGGCCAGTTTGACTGGGGTCAGCATGTTGCCCAGGGATCCAAATCACAGGGAGAAAAATTCCCTGCAATGAGTTGAGCACCTGCAGTTCAGCTCCGAATGTGTCAAGGGCTGGGGATTTGGCCAGGCCAGGGAGTGCGTCAGGGCCAGGGAAGCAAGGCTAGGTGATACACTCCACCCCCAGCACATTGGCCTTCAGCTGATCATGTTAAACGCTCTTCACCACTCCTAGAAGCGAGAGTATGTTCCGTTCCTGCACTGTGTGCATTCAAAGCACAGGAATTAGCAGGACCTTCGTTTCCAGCTTCCCAAGGATACATTTTACAAGCAATTCATGTCTGACCGGACGAGCAAATATATTCATGTAACAGGTCCTTCCCCAGACTGGATGATGATGATGATGATGATGATGATGATGATGATGATGATGATGATGATGATGATGATATAAGTGTTTTAGCCACATCACTTAGCTAGTGATTGTCATGTGTTCTGTTTCCCAAAGAATGATATATAGTATAATATTTGTTCATTGTGTTCAGGGATAAGTTTCCATTATTTTATAGTAAGAGTCAGGTGTTGTCCAATACCCTATTTCCCCGAAAATAAGATAGTGACATATATATTTTGGCTCCAAAAAATGCATTAGGTCTTCTTTTTAGGGAGGTTCCCCCCCCCCGGCACTTACTTTGACCGATTAAAGCTTCATTCTTTCCCGAGGGTGCAAGGCTCCTCAAGAAGGCCTGCACTTGAGTCCTCCACCATAGAGACGACGTGCTAGAGAGGCCAGCAAGGCCTGCAAGGTGGATGCAACCTTTCAGAGTCTCTCTAGCACATCGTCTCTATGGTGGAGGACTCAAGTGCAGGTCTTCCAGAGCCTTGCACCCTCGGGAAAGAATGAAGCTTAAATCGGTCAAAGTAAGTGCCGGGGGGGGGGGGGTGCCGGTGAGAGGGGGGGTCATGTCTTTCTGTCTGGCTGATTATTCTAGCTAGGTCTTAATTTCAGGGAGGTCTTATATTTATGAGTGCCATCGAAAATCATGCAAAAATGACGGTAGGTCATACTTTTGGGGGAGGACTTATTTCAGGGGAAACAGGGTACTCTTATAAACCATTTTTTCTCTGTAAAACTTTAAAGAAAATAACAAAGACCCTAGTATTGTGCCCGGGCTGGAGCAGGGCCCCATGGAACACATGGGAGCCCATGTTCATTGAGAGAAATTGCCCGAGTTGAGATGCCCCTCCCTCCCCCAACCAACTATGTCCATATGGTCGCATTTGGCACCAGCGGAATTTCCAAAACATCTTGAAAGGCAGCCCCACATGGAGAACATTACAGTAGTCCAGGCTGGATAATTGTGATCAATGCATGCATGACTAAGGCCTGAGCCTCCTTGTTGTGGTGGGGCCACTGGTGACAAACAAGGAGAAGGTCCTGATAAGGTCCTCATGGGGTCCTGGGGCAAGAGACGTCTAACTTCTCATAAATAGCCCTGGGATCATCACGATGCAAGCAAAGAGTGTTCTACTGGTTTCTAAATCAACTCAAGTAGAAAAGCAAAAACCATCTTCCCAGTAAAGTGACGTATTTATGGCGGAAATGACATAATTTTACACAAATTGTGTGAATCGAACACTGACTTAAAGAAACTTACAAAGGCATATGGAAACAGTCTACAGTACTTTAAATTCCCTATGGTGTATGTATGGAAATTTCGTAGGACGAATGGACATAGACTGCAGTTGTTTAAAGTTGCGTGACTGGCATGTTTTATTACAGTAACATTCATATAAATGTAAACGTACTTAATGTAAATAAGATTTAAAATTCTCATGGCCAGCAATAATCAAAGAAGTTGCAATCATAGGTGTCATCAGTGTTTTTCAGTTTTTAACCTTGTGTTTTTCGCCTATACACATTTTAAACTTTTTAAACTTTTTATGCCATGGCTTTTAAACTCGTAAACTTGCAGACTTCTATGAATGTGATTACTGTATTTATTCACACAGCTTCACAATACAAGAAAACAGAGAGCCGGCAGAGACCAAGTCGCCCCATTGTGGTAGCTGGGGGTTTACCTGGGGGTAAGCGGATGGCTCCAGGGGCTGTTTCTGCGCCTGCGTGATGCACAGCCATAGTTGTGGACTTTGGGGCTGCATCTCAGGGATCAAGATGCGCACACGAGGCAAAGGAGGCAACGGACCTGGTATGTGTACAGTGTAGTACTGAAAAAATGTTTTAACCAACTTATCCGCGGTTGGTCAAATCCGCGTATGCCAAGACCGCCGATGCAGGGGACCCACTGTATTATGAACAGCGGTACAGTTATACAGGGGTATGTGGGTGTACTGTATTCCTTTCACCCTGCATGTCTCTCAGTGTTTCACAAAGACCACTAGCAATTGCATTTCCATATACATATAAAATGTATTGATAGATTGGTTAAAAGAGAGATTTTTAATCAGTGAAAGTTATTGCATTTGTTTCATGCCCTCCTTCAAATCCTAATCTTGGGGTGGGGAAAATACGTCCGCTTGCGATTCTCTGCTGCCAAAGCGCTTTCTTTTGAGGCTGATCTCCTTCCAGACTAAGGACTGATCTTCTCCAGGCTTCTCCTCATTCCTGCTCTGTTTTGCTGCTTTCTCCCACCTCCACCTACCACTGCCTGTTCTAACTTCTCAGTGAAACTTCGGCCTTCCCGCTGCCAGCTTCCAGAGTTGCCCTGGTAAACATGGGGCAATGCAAGGTGTTCCTTCTGCTTATGGGTGGCCCCATATTAATTCACATGATCGCTTTGCTTCCCTGTTTAGCTTGTTCCTGGGATGAAAGCTTTTCTCGTAAGCGGTGATTGTCAGAGCCTACCAGACTTCTTGAGACAGCTTCAGTTCCATGTTCTGATCATGTGTCCTGTCCTGACGGCATGTTGTGTTCTTGCTCTCTGCAATCCAATCTAATTAAATCCACCCAAAACAGATTGGCTTGGCAATCCCTCCTTAGAGCACAGAGTCCCTGAAAGCCTCGCAGTTTGCCAGCAATTGCTCAGGCCTTCCCTGGATAGCTTCTACTTTGGGGCTTTTCCGTATGAACAGAAGAAATTGTCTTGTACTGGGTCAACCCAGCACACACCCTACAAATGGGAGGAGAGCTGGAATTCCCAGATGTCCGTTTATATTTCCGATGCAGGTGAACTGAAACTGCTGTCACAATGGATGTTGCAAGAGGGCACATCAGAGGCTTTTCTTTTTTCCCAAGGGTGATTTTCCCCCAAGACTCCCTTACAGTACATTTTGTGGTCTAAAGAGGTACATAGGACAAACACATCTACTGTGAGGTGGAAAGCTTCTTCAAAGTCTGGTGATGTCAGGAAATCTCTCTCTTGTCAGCACTAACTTAAATGGCAGATTTCAATAAAGGAGGGCTGTCATTCAGGACATGTTGACAATCCAGCACCTCAGCGGTAGGTCTCCAATCAGAACCTCTGATTTGTTCAGACTCAGTTTGTGAAGCCTCATCTCGTCCCCTGTCTGCCAGTAGGCTAATTTCTCCAAAGTAGTGCAACGTATGGATCACACCCAAAGTGTCTGATCAATATAATTGCGTTACTCAAACGTACAGCGCAGGGCACAACAAAGGGAACCTCCTGCCAACAGAAAACAACAAGTCGCTTGGGTCAACGAGGGGCTCAAACCTCCAGAATGTCCCGTCCAAGTTGCACCAGTTTGGTTTCCTTGCTTCTTTCCTGGCATAACAGAGTGAGGCAATTAAGTCCCTTTTGAGAGACCGAAAGAGCTTGGCTGTCTAACCACCCCCTGACCCTATTATCTTGTGCTGCCTGAATATAGTCTGTTGGCCCAACCAACCCAATCTAATCTAACTATCACGGGAAATTGTGGTGGCCCAGCCCTGAGGAAATGGTTGTAAACAGTGAAATGTCTGGGCAAAAAAAGAAAGATAGAAAGAAGCCCCTATTGTTGGATGGAGTGCAAGGATGAGGCCTCTCCTATGTCTAAACTCACCTTTGGCCTCCAGTCCCACCTTTAGGTGCCCTGACCTGTCAGATTTCCCTTTTCCAAGCATCAGTACCCCAGAAGTACCCCTGCCTTTCTCAGACAAGGGGTGGGACTCTCCTTGACCCCTCATGAGCTGCAGCCCACCATATTTATGCCTCCATCAAGGCACCCCTTGTTAAGGTGGGCTGCCTCACAGGTGAAAGGACGAAGCCAGCCAGAGAGCCACAATTTGGGAGTCCCTCTCATCACCCCCAGGTGTGCGACGTTACACACCCCACATTCTTGGGCAAAAGTCGGTGCTCCCACTGAGCCAGCAAAGGAACGTCTCCCTGCCTGCCTCCTCCCTCACAGCAATCTATGGGCCAGTTAGGGGCCAGGCAGCAACGAAGAGGAGAGTAAAGCACTTTTTAACTCAACTCAGCTACCTTTATTGGCATAACACAAAAAGACATACACACACACATATACAGATAAATTAAAATAAACGGTGCATAATACAAAAACAACAAGTAAGCAGGGAGGGAAGGGGGTTATAAGGGAATAAACAGTCTACATCCATTCTAATTAGATTTTACTAAATTGGTCACCATGGAGGCTCTTCGTTGAATAATTAGATAAAGAAAGTAAGCTAGCCGATTAATGGACCATTTATTAACAGATGAAAGTGGAACCAATATAATCTCCGAATCAGACTTCCCTTGCAGATTTGCCAGCAATGCATTAAGAATGTCTTGGCGTAAGTCATTATACTATGAACAGTATAGAAGTGCGTGTGATAAGGATTATATATCTGTCAAATTACATGGGCAACAACCCTGGGTCTTAGAGGATCTATCAAATCTGTGTAATCCATCAAACTGGATGGTAAAATATTACATCTGGCTAAGGTTAATACCCCCTTCATGGATCATTGCCTTGTCGTGGCGAAGGGGCTTGCGTAACTTAATAATGAAGCCATGAGCTATGCTGTGCAGGGACACCTAAGACTGGTTAGACAGCATCACCGATGCAACGAACATGAAAACGAGCGAACTCAGGAAGATAGTGGAGGACAGGAAGGCCTGGCGGGATGTGGTTCATGGGATCACGAAGGGTCAAACACGACTTAACGACTGAACAACAACAATGTGAAGAGAGGACTCTCTGGAGAATACTCTGATGCTGCTGGGAAAGACTGAAGGCAAAAGGAGAAGGGGCAGGCAAAGGATGAGATGGTTAGACAGCATCTCTGATGCAACGAACATGAAAATGAGCGAACTCAGGAAGATAGTGGAGGATAGGAAGGCCTGGCGGGATATGGTTCATGGGATCACGAAGGGTCGGACACGACTTAACGACTGAACAACAACAACGAGGTTAATGCACGTCTTGCTTGAGGGTTATCAATCAAGAAAAGATACTGTGAAGTTTTACTGAGAGTACAGGGCAGTTGTAGATGTAAAGGTGAGCAACGTTTGGCAGCTGCCGCAAAAACTTCCTGTCTCTCAATATCTATATGTCTGTACAACGCGATCCTAATGACAGAGGTCAAAGTGACTGAGCCTAAGAGGTCCATTGACAGACCTACAGAGTGAATTTTCTTGATACAATTTTTAACTTACCTACTCCACTGTGCCATGGTCTCCAGTGAGCCTACTCAGATATGTGCCAGCTTTGGGGGCTGGTGAAAATCCGGGTTTGTCGGGGGGAGGCATGTTGAGGCATTTTGAGGCAATCAGATATCAGCAGTGCTGCTTCCACCAATATCCACCCCAACCCACCCTCAACACACCTCCAGCCAGCCCCGATCCCCACCCCAATCCTTCCTCAGAATGCCCCCCCCCGCCTATTCGCCTGCTCTGGCAGGGGCTGGGTGCTCCGTTGACATGCAGCCGAGGTTGGCAGCCGTTTGCACTGATGGCCCCGGCCTGCGAGCCATTGCAGCAGCTGCTGCGCCAGTTAGTAGCCCGGGCCGTGTGCTGGTGGAAAGCAGCTTCCCTATGTGCAGAGGAGGAGGAAATGGTGGAGGAGGAGTGGGGGGGGGGGGAATAGGTGGATGCTAACCTGGAGAGCAACTAAAAGAGGGTGGAACTGGGCACTGGATCGGGTGCCAGTTTGGCCGGGGTCAGCATGTTGCCCATGGATTCAAATCACAGGGAGAAACATTCCCTGCAATGAATGCTCACATTTCTGCAGACAAGCAAGCAAGGGCTGGATGGCCAGGGAGTGCATCAGGGCCAGAGAAGCATAGCTAGGTGACCCACACGCCCACTCCCCCCCCAGCACATTGGCCTTCAGTACCCAGCTGATCATATTGAGTAATATGCAAATTTTCATGGCTTGCTACAATAGACAACGAAACAATTCTTATGGGATTTCCAGCCATGTATAATTCTTAACTGAAGAAATAAAGAGATGTTGATCTGAAACTTGCCTGTAGAAATTCTTCTTCAAACGTCTCTGCCACTGTGTATGCAGGCGTCCCGAAAAAGATTATCCAGAGCAGGCAGGCAATAAACTTTATTAAGCGGGAGATTTAAAGTTTATTGCCTGCCTGCTCTGGATAATCTTTTTCGGGACGCCTGCATACACAGTGGCAGAGACGTTTGAAGAAGAATTTCTACAGGCAAGTTTCAGATCAACATCTCTTTATTTCTTCAGTTAAGAATTATACATGGCTGGAAATCCCATAAGAATTGTTTCGTTGTCTATGATCATATTGAACACTCTTCAACACTCCTAGAAGCAAGAGTATGTTCTGTTCCCTCACTGTGTACATTTAAAGCACAGGAATTAGTAGGCCTTTCGTTTCCAGCTTCCCAGGGATACATTTTACAAGCAGCTCATGTCTGACCTGAGGAGCAAATATATTCATTTAACAGGTCCTTCCTCAGACTGGATGATGATGATGACGACGATGATGATATCAGTGTTTTAGCGACATCACTTTAGCCACAGGTTAGCATCTATTATTCTGTTTCCCCAAAGAAACGATGTATAATGTAAACAGATCTGTCTTTTTCAGACTTAACAACCATGTCAATTAAAACCAAACAAAACTAAAATCCTTAACTGTGGTGAAGGGCCGCCTTACCCCCGTAGCTCCAACCACGAGGGAAGGCGGTTACCTTCTGAGTCCCGCAACTACGGAACCCCCAAACACGTCCCCACCAAGGGAGGGTAGTCTCGCTGCCACCACCTGGGGGAACTTAACAGCAGGCCACGCCATCCCAGGACTAGCGTGCCTCTCTGAGTGTTGTTTTGGGGTCTCCGCACCAACAGGTCCAGCAAAACCAACCTCGGTAAGTTGGCAACACTGCACCAACAGTGTGCCCAGTCGGCCTTAGCTCCACGGCACCAACTCTGGGCTAGGCAATCTTAAGTGAAACAGCTCCAACTGTTTGGGTACGTCCAGATAACGAGCCAAGCGTCCGGCAAGGGTAAGATCCGTCCAATCCAATAAACACGCCAGGTGTAAAAATAAACACCTATATATTTAAGCTATGCCAGCATAGAATAGAAGGCAGAATTACTGCATATATATATATATATATATATATATATATATATATATATATATATATATATATATATATATATATATATATATATATATATATATATATATATATATATATATATATATATATTGACAGACACAAACGTTAAGGTGATAAAAATAACAAATCATGAAACTTCTACCAGTGAACTAAAATGGACGGGCATGGGCGAATTTAAGTCAGGTGACCATCATATCTACTACTGTGGGCATGAATCCCTTAGAAGAAATGGAGTAGCCCTCATAGTCAATAAAAGAGTGGGAAAGGCAGTACTGGGGTGCAACCTCAAAAACGACAGAATGATTTCAGTTGAATCCAAGGCAAACCATTCAACATTACAGTAATCCAAGTGTATGCCCCAACCACTGATGCCGAAGAAGATGAAGTTGACCGGTTCTATGAAGACCTACAACACCTTCTAGAACTAGCACCCAAAAAAGATGTCCTTTACATCATAGGAGACTGGAATGCTAAAGTAGGAAATCAAGAAATAAACGGAACAGGCAAGTTTGGCCTTGGAGCGCAAAATGAAGCAGGGCAAAGGCTAACGGAGTTCTGTCAAGAGAACACGCTGGTCATAGCAAACACTCTTTTCCAACAACACAAGAGGCGACTCTACACATGGACATCACCAGATGGTCAATACCGAAACCAGATAGATTATGTGCTTTGCAGCCAAGGATGGAGAAGCTCTATACAGTCAGTAAAAACAAGACCTGGAGCTGACTGTGGCTCAGATCATGAGCTTCTTATTGCAAAATTCAGGCTTAAACTGAAGAATGTAGGGAACACCACTAGACCAGTCAGATATGACCTAAACCATATCCCTTATGAGTATACAGTGGAGGTGAAGAATAGATTTAGGGCATTAGACCTGGTAGACAGAGTGCCTGAAGAACTATGGACGGAAGTTCGTAACATTGTACAGGAGGCAGCAACTAAAACCATCCCAAAGAAAAAGAAATGCAAGAAAGCAAAGTGGCTGTCAGATGAGGCTTTACAAATAGCTGTGGAAAGAAGGAATGCAAAAAGCAAAGGTGAAAGGGAAAGATATGACCAACTGAATGCAGATTTCCAGAGAATAGCAAGGAGAGATAAGAAGGCCTTCTTAAATGAACAATGCAAGGAAATCGAGGAAAACAACAGAATGGGGAGGACTAGAGATCTCTTCAAGAAAATTGGAGATATCAAGGGAACGTTTTGTGCAAAGATGGGCATGATAAAGGACAAAAAAGGCAGAGACCTAACAGAAGCAGAAGAGATTAAGAAGAGATGGCAAGAATACACAGAAGAACTATACAAGAAAGATCTTAATGTTCCTGATGACCACGCTGGTGTGGTCACTGACCCAGAGCCGGACATCCTAGAGAGTGAAGTCAAGTGGGCCTTAGGTAGCATCACTAACAACAAAGCTAGCGGAGATGATAATATCCCAGCTGAGCTACTTAAAATCCTAAATGATGATGCTGTGAAAGTGCTACACTCAATATGCCAACAAATTTGGAAAACTCAGCAGTGGCCAAAGGATTGGAAAAGGTCAGTTTACGTTCCAATTCCAAAGAAGGGCAATGCCAAAGAGTGCTCAAACTATCGCACAATTGCACTCATTTCACATGCTAGCAAGGTTATGCTCAAAATCCTACAAGCAAGGCTTCAGCAGTACGTGGACCGAGAACTACCGGACGTACAAGCTGGGTTTCGAAGAGGCAGAGGAACTAGAGATCAAATTGCCAACATGCGCTGGATCATGGAGAAAGCACGAGAGTTCCAAAAAAACACCTACTTCTGCTTCATTGACTACGCAAAAGCCTTTGATTGTGTGGATCACAACAAACTGTGGCAAATTCTTAAAGAGATGGGGGTACCAGAACACCTTACCTGTCTCCTGAGAAACCTGTATGCGGGTCAAGAAGCAACAGTTCGAACCGGCCATGGAACAACCGACTGGTTCAAAATTGGGAAGGGAGTACGGCAAGGCTGTATATTGTCACCCTGCCTATTTAACTTATATGCAGAGTACATTATGAGAAATGCAGGGCTGAATGAATCGCAAGCCGGAATCAAGATTGCCGGGAGAAATATCAACAACCTCAGATATGCAGACGATACCACCCTAATGGCAGAAAGTGAAGAAGAACTAAAGAGCCTCTTGATGAGGGTGAAAGAGGAGAGTGCAAAAGTTGGCTTGAAACTCAACATTAATAAAACTAAGATCATGGCATCTGGTCCCATCAATTCCTGGCAAATAGAAGGGGCAGAAATGGAAGCAGTAACAGATTTTACTTTTCTGGGCTCCAAGATCACTGCAGACGGAGACAGCAGCCATGAAATTAAAAGACGCTTACTCCTTGGAAGGAAAGCTATGGCAAACTTAGACAGCATAATAAAAAGCAGAGATATCACCATGCCAACAAAAGTTCGCATAGTCAAGGCGATGGTGTTCCCAGTAGCAATGTATGGTTGTGAGAGTTGGACCATAAGGAAGGCTGAGCGCCGAAGAATAGATGCTTTCGAACTGTGGTGCTGGAGAAGACTCCTGAGAGTCCCTTGGACTGCTAGGAGATCAAATCAGTCAATTCTAAATGAAATCAAGCCTGACTGTTCCCTGGAAGGACAGGTACTAAGGCTGAAACTCAAATATTTTGGCCACCTAATGCGAAGAGAGGACTCTCTGGAGAAGACTCTAATGCTGGGAAGGACTGAAGGCAAAAGGAGAAGGGGAAGGCAAAGGATGAGATGGTTAGACAGCATCACCGATGCAACGAACATGAAAATGAGCGAACTCAGGAAGATAGTGGAGGACAGGAAGGCCTGGCGGGATATGGTTCATGGGATCACGAAGGGTCGGACACGACTTAACGACTGAACAACAACAACAAACTTCTACCACTGAACTGTCTTCCCTCACTCACCCAAGAAAGTACTCTGAGGATGAACCGACCAGGCCCAAGCCCCACAAGCACGCAGGCGAGGACCATAATGATGTTAAGGCATGATGTCTTCCATAGGGGTGCATGCAGCACGGAGCTCACACGCAGATGACTCTCACAAAGAGACGGCTACCAACAGAACTGCCCCCACCCCCTTGGGGTCTCATACTTATACCCTTTAGGGTCTTCGAAGATGGACATACAGAATTGTCCAATAGAGGGGGGGGAGGCAGGACATCCGGGGAGCAATGACTCTGCAATTCACTGGAAAATTCCTTGGAAGCAACCCAGCAGGTGCCAATTAAGATGCTGATTAGTCGGCTTGGTCTCAGGTCCCTTTGTTTTACATTCCAGCCTTGCTTATCTCCTGAGACCAAGACACTGCCTCTCCCAAGGACGAACACTAAAACGAAACTGTCAGGTCCCAGATTTCAAAGTAGAGAGACTCAAAGTTGCTTTTTCGCTACATTAACGTTTCTCCCTGAAGCTGCGCACGGCTTCCCTCAGAAGTTCCAATAATTTTCCCACCCCAGTTCCTATTACAAGTTCCAGGTAATGTTCATTACCTGATCACCTTTTTATATCCACAGCAGCACCTCATTAAGGTGTTGAGCATTTAAGTTTCTTAACTAAACAGAAGGACAGATCTGTTTAAATGGAGACAAACCGTGAAACTCTTAAAGGATGTATAATATTTGTCCATTGTAGTTTGGGACAAGTTCCCATTGTGTTATAATTATGGTATATATTAAGAATCAAGTGTTCTTTTTTATATACCATTTTTTCTATCAAATGAAAACTAATGAAGAAAATAACAAGGATTCTGATTAGCAATGTAGCGGGGCTGGGACAGGGCCCAATGGAACATACAGGAGCCCATGTTCATTGTGAGAAATTGCCCGAGTTGCCAAGCCCCTCCCTCCCCCAACCAACTCTGTCCATATGGCAGCATTTTGCACCAGCTGAAATTTCCAAACCATCTTGAAAGGCAGCCCCACATGGAGAACAGTACAGTAGTCCAGAGTGGGCTTTTGCAATCAATGCATGCATAACTGAGGCCTGAGCCTGCTTGTGGTGGTGGGGCCACTGCTGGAGGACAAGGTGAAGGTACTGATAAGGTCCTCCTGGTGTCCGAGTCTGAAGGTAGGAGATGTGTAACCTCATAAATAGCCCTGGGGTCATCACGATGCAAACAAAAGGTGTTCTACTTGTTCTCAAATCAACTCAAGTAGAAAAACAAAAACCATCTTCCCAGTGTTATGAACAGTGGTACAGTGATACAGGGCCGTGTGTGTGTGTGTGTGTGTGTGTGTGTGTGTGTGTGTGTGTGTGTGTGTGTGTGTGTGTGTGTGTGTGTGTGTGTACTGTTATTCTTTTCACCCTTTATGTCTTTCAGTGTTTCACAAGGATTAATCATAATTATTCAGTCAATCCTAAATGAAATCAACCCTGACTGTTCCCTGGAAGGACAGGTACTGAGGCTGAAGCTCAAATATTTTGGCCACCTAATGCAAAGAGAGGACTCCTTGGAGAAGACTCTGATGCTGGGAAAAATTGAAGGCAAAAGGAGAAGGGGAAGGCAAAGGATGAGATGGTTAGACAGCATCACCAATGCAACGAACATGAAAATGAGCGAACTCAGGAAGATAGTGGAGGTCAGGAAGGCCTGGCGGGATATGGTTCATGGGATCACGAAGGGTGGGACACGACTTAACGACTGAACAATAACAACAAGTCGCATTTTCAATCATTTGCAAATTATACATTTAAAATGTATTAATAGATTGGTTATACAACAGTTTTGTACTGATACGGGTGAAGACGCCATGTATTAAAAATCTCGTCCTATTTTTATTGTTTTTACAACCGCAGCGGGTCTCCTGAAAGGCAGACGCTGCGGAGCATAAACATAAAAGACCAAGAAAATTCCCAACGTTTCGGTCCTAAACTAGGACCCTCTTCCTGGGGAAAAAATCCACAAAAGATTTGATGATATCGTACTTGGTTGACTTCTGGGCTTAAATCCTCGAAAGCGCGGGAAATGCGTTGGATCAAAACGGAAGCAACTAATCAGGAAGCGCATCAGCTGTTTCATTCTGTAAACTCTTCACCGCTGTGCTTCGTAGATTATAGTGACATCCACTTGCTCGTGGGTAGACCATTTTGTTCTTTTTTGTTTCTTGAGTAGTCATATTTGTTGGTGTCTCCGTTAGTGGGCTCATTTCCTCATTCTCACTCGATCTCTTTGAGAAATCAAACACAGCTGAGTGGTGTGAGACACATAGCATGGTCTGCGCTCCTTCCCTGGGTGTAAGGTGAGCATGACACTGTAAGGGAAGGGGGTCAAAGAGAGAGACAACAACATATCATGGCAGGCTATGCAGGCAGCTATGAGACAAGACATTGGTAAAGAGGCATATCATGGCAGGCATTGCAGGCAGACATGAGACAAGACATTGGTATAGAGGCATATCATTGCAGGCATTGCAGGCAGCTATGAGACAGGACATTGGTACAGAGGCATATCATTGCAGGCTATGCAGGCAGCTATGAGACAAGACATTGGTATAGAGGCATATCATGGCAGGCTATGCAGGCAGCTATGAGACAAGACATTAGTATGGAGGCATGTATCCTACCTATATTTCTCTATGCAAAGAGGCAGAAGTCAGACCACATGTCAGCACGAACCCTGCTCTTACCTGCACTTACCTGCTGGTGTTGTTGCCTGTGGGGGGGGGAGAGGGGCTGGGAGAAAGACATGGGTTAGCAAACACTTGCATGGAGACAGCTGCCCAGGCACAGCAGTAAACAGTTTGGCCACAGGCAGACAGAAGCGTCGCTCCGGTAGGGGCGGGGCTGTAAGTATCGCTGCGGTTACAGTCGCTTTACCGAGCAAGGAGTAGGCAGCCCCGCCCCCTCACTGTCCGAGCCAGTCCCCTGCGGAGAAAGTAGCAGGCAAGAGATCCTGCCTGCTGCTTTCTCCGTAGGCGAATGGCTCGGACAGTGAGGGGGCGGGGCTGCCTCCTCCTCGCTCGGTAAAGCGACTGTAACCGCAGCGATACTTACAGCCCCGCCCCTACCGGAGCGACGCCTCTGCAGGCAGAACAGCCCTCTCTGCCCTAGAGGGGGCAGAGAGGAGAAGAAAAGAGAGAAGTGGGGTGTTAGAAAAGTTTTCAAAGTCCCACTTTGTGGCTGCTGGGGGACAGAACCCCACGCCACGTGCTCAGAGAGAGAGAGAGAGAGAGAGAGTGGAGGGCTGGGGCTAGGCTTTTGTGGGAAAGAGGCTGGGTGGGGCTGGGTGCTGATAGGGTAACTATTTGGTCCGGTTCCAGAGTTAGGCCACAACTGTTCCGTCCTAACTCAGGCCCAACTCGGGCCCAGGGTGTTAGTACTTTTCAGGAGAGGGCTGGTGTGGGTAAGGTAAAATGGCTCCTATGGGTCTCCTCACATTTGGGTCCACCCTTTTTGTTGACCCAAATTTTGTGCCTGAGTTGGGCTCGAGGGGGCGTGTCAGGGGCTCTCCAGCGTCTGGAACCGGAACAAATTTGTAACCGCCCCCGTCACTCCCCCGACACGCCCCCGACACGCCCACTTTTAGGCCGCAATTGTGCCTGAATTGTGCAGTTGTGCCTGAATTATGCCGGAACCCAATTCAGTCACAATTGCAGCACAAATTCGGCCTCTGCGGCACAATTCAGGCACAACTCGGGCCTAAAGCACTTAGGCTGCAATTGTGCCTGAATTGTGCCACTGAGGCCTTGGGCTGGACTGGGCTGTCAATTACATGTTGGGTAATTATACGTACCGGCAGAGGCAGAACCATGGTGGAGCGCGTGGAGCAGGAGCTCCAGGAGCTCGATAGCGGGCGGGCGGCAAGATTGTGGGCGGGGAACTCACCGTGTTCCAAAGAGCAGCATCGTTGTTTCGGCCCGCCCTCCCTCCCTGGAGCCGAAATGCGAGCATACCGGGCGGGGGCGTCTACGCGATGCGACGCTGGCCCTGCCCCCTCACGCCCGGGCGCCCTCCCGGCGCCTAACGCCTCTGCGTACCATTAATTACATGTTGTAATTATGTAATTAGCCAGGATGGTGTAGTGGTTTGGGAGTTGGACTTAGACCTGGAAGATCCAGGTTCAAATCCCCGCTCAGCCTCGAAGCTTCCTGGGTGACCTTGGGCCAGTCACTATCTCTCAGCCCCACCTACCTCACAGGGTTGTTGTGAGGACAAAAAGGAGGGGAGGAACTATGTACACCATTCTGAGCTCCTTGTAGGAAGGGTGGTATAAAAAAAATGTGAAATAAATAAATAAATAAATGTACAGCATACAAGGTAATTACAGGGTAATACACATTGGGTAATTACACGTATCACAATTAATTACACATTGGGTAAAGAAATATATTCTTTTGTCTGTTCGAACTCTCCTGCCAGTCAATTTTAGCAGATGTCCCCTGGTTCTGGTATTGTGTGAGAGGGAGAAGAACATCCCTCTATCCATTTTTGGAATGTTGACCTGGTTGGTTTTATTTGCTTTCAAATGTATGTCTCCATATGGATAACACCTTAAAGATAGTTGATTATGCTGAGTTTACTAGATCAAATTCTTTGTGATCTTCGTATTGGGTATTTGCTTTGTAGTCACAATTTTTTTGGATTTCTGCTGGGTTGACCCAGTACAAGGCAGTTTCTCCCGTTCATATAGAAAACTCCGAAGGCAGAAGCCATACAGGAAAGGTCTTAGAAATTGCTGGCAAACTAAGAGGATTGCAGGACTCTGTGTTATAAGAAGGTGTTGCCAAGCCAAGCATTTGACTTGGGTCGATATTATTTGCATTGGCTTGCAGGGAGTGAGGACATCCCATCCCAACATGGAACTGAAGATGTCTCAAAGGTCTGGTAGCCTCTGAAAAATCGATGCCGATCACTTATGAGCAAAGCTTCCATTCCAGGAACAATCTGAACAGTATATCATAGTTCTCGTGTGAATTAATGTGGGGCCACCCATAAGCAGAGGAAACACTATGCCCAATGTGCCAGGGGAGCAATGGAAGCTGGCAGTGGAAAGGCTGAAGTTTCACTGAGAAGAGGCAGCTGTAGGTGGAGGTGGGAGAAAGCAGCGAAACAGAGCGGGAATGAGGAGGAGAAGCCTGGAGAAGATCAGTCCTTGGTCTGGAAGGAGATCAGCCTCAAAAGAAAGCGCTTCGGCAGCAGAGAATCGCAAGCGGAAGTATTTTCCCCACCCCAAGATTAGGATTTGAAGGAGGGCATGAAACAAATGCAATAACTTTCACTGATTAAAAATCTCTCTTTTAACTAATCTATCAATACATTTTATATGTATATGGAAATGCAATTGCTAGTGGTCTTTGTGAAACACTGAGAGACATGCAGGGTGAAAGGAATACAGTACACCCACATACCCCTGTATAACTGTACCGCTGTTCATAATACAGTGGGTCCCCTGCATCGGCGGTCTTGGCATACGCGGATTTGACCAACCGCGGATAAGTTGGTTAAAAAAATTTTTCAGTACTACACTGTACACATACCAGGTCCGTTGCCTCCTTTGCCTCGTGTGCGCATCTTGCTCCCTGAGATGCAGCCCCAAAGTCCACAAATATGGCTGTGCGTCACGCAGGCGCAGAAACAGCCCCTGGAGCCATCTGCTTACCCCCAGGTAAACCCCCAGCTACCACAATGGGGCGACTCGGTCTCTGCCGGCTCTCTGTTTTCTTGTATTGTGAAGTTGTGTGAATAAATACAGTAATTACATTCATAGAAGTCTGCAAGTTTATGAGTTTAACAGCCATGGCACAAAAAATTAAAAAAGTTAAAAATGTTTATAGGTAAAAAGCATATGAGAAGTTAGACGTCTCTTCCCTTCAGACTCAGACCCCAGGAGGACCTTATCAGGACCTTCCCCTTGTTTGTCAACAGTGGCCCCACCACAACAAGGAGGCTCAGGCCTTAGTTATCCAGCCTGGACTACTGTAATGTTCTCCATGTGGGGCTGCCTTTCAAGATGGTTTGGAAATTCCTGCTGGTGCCAAATGCTACCATATGGACATAGTTGGTCGGGAGAGGGAGGGGCTTGTCAACTCGGGCAATTTCTTGCAATGAACATTTGTAATGATTTGTAAATGTGTGCCCAGCCCGGGCACAATGCTAATCAGGGTCTTTGTTATTTTCTATAAAGTTTTCATGACAAAGAAAAAAAGGGTTAAAAGAGTATTAGACAACACCTGACTCTTACTAAATATTTATAAAATAATGGAAACATATCCCTGAACACGATGAACAAATATTATACTTTGTATCATTCTTTGGGAAACAGATAAGATGATAATCACTGGCTAAGTGATGTGGCTAAAACACTTATATCATCATCATCATCATCATCATCATCATCATAGTCATCGTCATCATCATCATCATCATCATCATCATCATCCAGTCTGGGGAAGGACAGTGAAATAAATATATTTGCTCCTCAGATCAGACATGAACTGCTTGTAAAATGTATCCCTGGGAAGCTGGAAACGAAGAGCCTGCTAATTCCTGTGCTTTAAATGCACACAGTGAGGGAACAGAACATACTCTTGCTTCTTGGAGTGGTGAAGGGTCTTTTTCATTTAGAGCCTCAACATGATCAACTGAAGGTGTCAACCAGCCAGGCTTCCCTGTCCCTGATGCACTCACTATCTGGCCATATCTCCAGCCCTTGACACATTCGGAGCTTAACTGCAGAAATGTGAGCATTAAGTGCAGGGAATGTTTTTCCCTGTGATTTGGATCCCTGAGCAACATGCTGACCCCAGCCAAACTAGCAACAGAAACAGTGTCCAAACCACCCTCTTTTAGTTGCTCTCCAGGTTAGCATCCACCCAGACCCCCCCCCCCACACACACACACACACACACACACTCCTCCTCCACCTCTTCCTCCTCCTCTGCCTGCTACATAGGATCCTGACCAGCCTGGGGGGATCCTGAGTGTGGACGTTCGTCAATCACATCCTCTTCTCAGATCACAACCACATGGAAAGATATATCAGATACTCTGAGTTCCTCAAAGAAAGAGTGGGATGCACAGGGCTCTCAGGTGAGGCTGCTGGACTGGTGAGTAGAAGGTCCTATCATCAGGGAGATCCAGCCAGGTGAAAGAAGGATTTTTGTGTGAGATGCAGAGCAGACAGGGAATGGAGGAATGAGCCATGACAGGGAGAGAAGCGCTGGAGGAAAACCTCGCAGAGCGCCCAATGACAGCCTGACAGGTGCGCTGAATTCTGAAGGTGGGACTGCCAGCGCCATCTAGTGGGGATGTTAGCAAAGTGTGAAAGGTTGACAGGAACACAGTACCCAGAAAGGGAGAAGGACTGTTCCTCTGAGGGCCACTCTGGTGCGGTGGGGAAACAGCCTCCATGGGGCTGTAAGCAGCTCTCCATTCAGTCCTCTGTCTGAGCTTCCATGAATCTGCTTGGTTAGCATTTGTGCAAACATAACCTTGAGGCAGGATTCTGTCCCTACTCTGCCTGAACCAGTTCTTTGACTGAGAGGTAGGTTGATCATTGCGTCCAACTGGACTTACTCCCTGGTAAACATGTGTAGTACTGCAGCCCTCGTGAGGAGCAGACCATATTATTTGGTATGGAATGAAATCCCATCAGATATTTCAGCTGTACCAGCATATTGAAGCATATTGAAGCATATTGAAGCAATATGTACCAGCATATTGAAGCTCACTTTAATCTTCGTTGATTTTTTTCAAACGTAATTAATTTTGTTTCCTCGTCTGTAGGAAACACTGACATGAAACGGACCTTGATTTTCTTTGGGTGCTTCTCCTCACGGATTGCTCCTTTCTCTGAGGCAACGATTCTGCCTCCTAGTGGCCCTCTGTGGGCCCAGTTCCATCCCCTTCTTGCTGTCCTTTCCACTGCCCTGGCCCCTCTCACATGTGCCCTTCTCCTTCTCCTTCGACTTCTCCTCCTAGTGCAGTTCAGAGGCTGCAGTGTTGGCTGTCAATGCAGGAACATCACAACCCTGTGCAAGTATGAAAATCATGGGATTTTCTCACACAACCGACTGGTTCCCATCCCATTTCAGGTCAAGGAACCAGGTCTCAATGGTAAAATTGAGAATTGTACTGGATTGTACAATGGTAAAATTGAGGTAAAAAATGGCATTATTTTTACCACATGCACCATTCCCCACCCCTTGGCAAACATCTGTCCCACTTCTGACAGCAGTCGTTCCGCTTTCAGCTTCTACCCGCGTCCCTGGGCATATCTGACCCACAAGGGAAGCCCTGGTGTGCTGCTCAGATGGTGACAGGAAGTGAATCTTCCCCTCCTGGAGGTCATGCTGGGGTTGCCAGCGGTCACCAGAATCCGGAGACATGCTGACGGTCGAGTTCTAAGGTCCGCTGAAGTGAGCACCTACAGCCTAGGTAGCGGTTTCAAGATACTCAGGGTCATAGACTCAGAGCACATAGAAGTGGTGGACCCACATTTACGAATCGAAAGAATAAGCAGAGGACCCTACCCCTCAGAAACACACGGCCCCATGGAGACTTAATAAGCTGAGAGGCCCGAAAGAACCATGGAACGTTGATTTATCCATTGTAAAGAAGCGCACTGGCGGAGGGCATTGGACTGCTTGAGCCAATTGGGCTTCTGGGTAAGGAGATGCCGCATTTTCTTGCATGTCTTTCTTGTCCCCCCAAATTCCCAGTACAAAGGCTCAATTTCTTAGCCAATGGCCCAACAGAAGACGGAGCCCTTCAAGTCTCGGGCATTCCAATCCAACTGTAGTCTCTCTCTCCCCCCCCCCCCCCGCAATGCAGTCTTGCAAATGGGGCATGTGCAGCATCCCGCTGGGAGTTTTGGGTCCCAGAGGCCTCCTTGAGGTAAGGGAACATTTGTTGCCTTGTCCTAGGGCAAGCCTTGCTGTCCCAATGGGCCTAGTCGGATCTGCGCCAGCTAATTTGCTGGCACAAGTCCGAATGGACCTGGGTAGGTGGATGGAGGCTGGTAAAGGGGAATAGGATATTGGTGGAGACACTGCTGGCAATACTGCCCCCTTCCCAGCCTCGAGACACTGCTGTCCCCACCCTGGTCTCAGCCTTGGGTTCTGTGTGTTGTAACATCTGCTCAGGAACAACCAGAGGGATGCTGACCCCTTGATCCTACACATGGGATATTAACTGGGGATTAGACGGGCTCTAGAATGAGCAGAAGAGGGATAGAGAGACCCTGGAAGGGGGAAGTGGTGGAGAAACGGGCAGCGTGAATTGAGGAACAGGGATGCGGTGGCTTGTGGTGTGCCTTGCCGCAATATGGGAGCGAGTTGCAAAGCAGTGTGTCAGCTCCCCAAGGAGTGGGAGCTCAGTCCACTAACTGAGCAGATGAGCATCTTCCCCACTCTCCAGTACTCTCAAGCATTGCCCAAATATCTCTGAAGGGCATAAGGTCCTGCTTCTTCTAAGTGTTTTCTCAGAGGGCTTGACGAACTGGACCTATGAGGGTCTGGAGAAGAATCTCTGAGCTTCGGCCCAACCTTGAAAAAAACATGGATTCAGCCACTAAAATGTGAAAGGACGCAAAGGAGAATGGTTGAAAGGAACACACTGCACATCGACTACCTGTGTGGAAAGGGGAAGATGGAAGGAGAAGGACTTAAAGCCAAGTACAGCTCATCAATAACAGGTTATGCCATTAAAAACAAGGGAAAGCTTTGTTCTAGCTCTGTGCCTGCTTCTGTGCCCCTAAGATGGGAAGCCTTTGCCCTGGCATGATTTCTAGGAGCCAGCAGGGCTTCGTCAGGACCAAGTCGTGCCAGACTAATCTCAGAGTGACTGGTCTGGTTGACTCTGGGAACAGCACTGACAGTGTGCAACTGGATTTCAGCAAAGCATTTGACCAAATCCCCTTTGATCTCCTTGTGGGGAAAAAGAGTAAAGTGTGAGCTCGATCATCGATGCTATTGCTTGGGCAGCCTCTATAGTAGACGAGCGGAGCACCCACTCCGCTGGTCTAGGGTGTTGGAAACATGCCATAAAGCAAGATTCCGGCACCCTGGGAGTAAGTGGCGCCAGTGCCTAGGCTGGCACAGCTCTTCCCAGGCAAGATCTGGAGCTGCGTCTACTGGGGAAGGTGAGTTCCCCGCCAGGCAATGTATGGGCATGGGGAGCGTGGAATGGAGCATTCTGGGGGGTAGGATTGGTCGGCCAGGCCAAGGAAGGAGGAACATAGCCTTTGAAACATATTTTTTGTAGCCTTTCCACACTGCAAGTCTTGCAATAAATATGAGGGCAGTCGCTCTATGTTGGGAACCATCTGAAACCATAACCTGCATGACAGAAGTGAACTCTCAAGGTAAGATGCAGAGACTCCTGGTATCGTCATAGGTTGTGTGAAAGTGAAACCAACATGGAATGATGATCTCAGGAATGCATCCCTTGTCCCACCATGTGACACTAGGAGCAGACTGGCGGCAGTGCTGTATTCCCCACCCACCCTGCAGAATACCCATGATTCTCCAGTGTGTTCTACGCTTGAAAAGCAAGGCAGCTTATTCAGGATCCTATGACACTTGAAGGATAACCGACTTCCCAATCCTAAGTGGGCGTTATGGCTGGGTGTGGCGAGAAAGCAAGGAAGCTCAGCCTCGCCTGCCCACCCCCCATTAACCTTTCTCGCCGCCGCCACTGCAAGGATCTCCAGCACACAAACTCAGCAAAAGCCGCATTTGTGTGCTGAGTGCCAGGCAGTGGCGGCGAGAAAGCAAGGATGTGTCCACCCGCCCGCCCTCCGCTCACCTTTCTCGCCACTTTCCCCTTACCCGGGAGAGAAAATGCCGTTGCCGCCATGCCACTGCCGAAGTTTGTTACCCTCCGCCTGTCGCCTGGGGGCAGCCCACCCACCTTAGTACACCTCTGCAAGGGGGTGGATCCTGCTGGCACCAGCATTAACTGGGATCCTATCCCTGTTCCTTGCCATTTCCCTCTCCTTTACGCTTCGTTCCGATGACTGGCACAGATCCAAGGAGACCCATTGGGGCAATGGAGGCCTGCCCTGGATTAAGGGAAGAAAAGTTCCCTTGTCTTGAAAAGGTCACCAAGACGCACACCCCCCCCCCCCGGATGCAGCAAGAGCTCTGTTGGAATGACTGCATCAGGGGTGGGGTTTAGTTAGGATTGGCTATAATTGGCAATAGGCTATAATTGATATGATTTAATTTTGAACAGGACATTTACTTAACAATATGTAATGCTTGTTTGAAAGAAACTGGAATCGGGTTGCTAGCTGCTCAGTTCATGTCTTTTCTCTGCTCTCCCCTCCGTTCTGGCCGCATAATCAATGAGTTCCCCAAGGATAATGTTCAAGGCCAAAGAGCATCACCAGCCCCCTGTATATGGACTGACAGACATGTCAACATACCTGATTCTAAAAAATGAGCTGAACGTCAAGCGTTTCTGGCAAGACCGCTCCCAGCGATGACAATATTGATAGTCTTACTGTTCCAGAAGAGGCACATGATGAGCTTTGCACCCTTTTCCAGTAAGAAGGCTACAGCCTCTTGCCTCATACCTTGGCTCTTCCTAGTGCCTTGGAGAGGATAAATGAT
Organism: Plestiodon gilberti rubricaudatus; assembly: GCA_026170595.1. NCBI lineage: Eukaryota > Metazoa > Chordata > Lepidosauria > Squamata > Scincidae > Plestiodon > Plestiodon gilberti. Next base: position 251,597,552 of record JANXHW010000002.1, read on the forward strand.
CAGCACTGAGCTGTCCGGAGTTATCCGGAGAAGAGCTTTCTGATCTGAAGGTGATTTTCTTCCTGTCTGCCTCGGTTGCGATCCCAGTTTCGCCTGTGAAATCCGGCACGATGAACAAGATTCTTCTCCTCACTTTGCTGTTTGCTGCTTTGCTCTCCGTGAGCTCTCGTGGTGAGTCCTGCCTGGGAAACGGGATGTCATTTGTCCAAAAGATGGTTGGGAGAAGAAGTTGAGAGAACCTGGGTGTGGAGTTGTTGTAAGTAAATGTCTGATCCTAAAAACAGCAGAAGGGAGGGGATAATTGTGTGAAAGATGCCCTTTATGGGGAGTTCCATCTCACTCCAGTCTTGCAACCAGCTGAAAAGAGATTAGCACTGGAAATAGATTTCACACCTGCTACATGATTGTGTTTGGGTTTCTAATGAGGATGCTTTTGGGAGCCTGAGAGTTAGCTGAGGGAACATCCTGCCCAGACCGTTGAGTAGATGGTAGTGTTTGTTAAAAATAAAATAGTTTCAGCACTTTGAGATTCCCTCTGTTTTCCCCAGGACCCTGGGGAATAATCACAGCCTTTAAGCCCACATTTTCACAGATATACTTTTTGTATTGCTTTACACCACTTTGGAGTGACTTTGCTCTGGATAAATGAGCTATCAGTCAGTCAGTCAGTCACTTTCTTCTCATTCTGCATTATGTGGTTCTGAACAGTGTGTTGTTTGGCAATTACCTCCTTTCCTAATCTTTTGTGTCAGCTCAGCTCTTTCTGCAGACCCAGTGGTGTAACAAGGGTGGTGCGAAGGCAAGTAGTTGTGCAAGACTCTGTTACACTGGAGTCAGCAGCCCCTCCCGCTTGCTGTTGGAGCCATTCCAGCAGCAACAGTGAGTGAGTGAGTGAGTGAGTGAGTGAGTGAGTGAGTGAGTGTCCTGCATGTTGCCTTTGCTGCCAGAATGGCTCCAACAGCAAGGGGGAGGGGCCACTGACTCCAGTGTAACGGAGTCTTACACAACTACTTGCCTTCGCACCACCCTTGTTACACCACTGCTCAGACCTGCTTTGATCTTTCTGCCCTCCGGTTTGCAGCTTTCCATTCCTACCTCGTACAGCTGAACTCCTTCACTACGGCCTTTCGCTCGCTGCACCACACACCACACACCACTCCATTCCCCTCCACCCCAGGGCAGGACAGGAACCAGAATCTAGAGTAATCTCTGAAGTAATCACCCTTCCTTTGTCTCATAGCCTATCCTAAGCTGTACTGCAATGCATGCAATGGCATTAAGAACGGTCGCTGTGTAGAAGGACTAAAGTCTTGTCATGGATCTAATATAACCATAGATTGCACGACAGTAGTGGACTCTCAAGGTAAGATGCAGAGACTCCTGGTATTGTCATAGGTAATGTTGTGGAACCAACATTTTGGAAAGAATGATCTCTGGATTGCATACCCTGTCTTCCCATTCCAAACATGACACTAGGAGCAGACTTGCTGCAGTGTTGTATTCCCCACCCCACCCCGCAGAATACCCATGATTCTCCAGTGCATTCTACGTTGCAAAAGTAAGGCAGCTTATTCAGGATCGTGTAACACTTGAAGGATAAGTGACAGCCCAATCCTAACTGGGCGTTACGTCAGTGGAACTTGTTCCCTTGTTGTAAATAGTAATATGGCAGAACGCACAATGGCGTAGTTGGAGGACCGTAGCCAAAGCCGGCTACATGCAGGTCTGCAAGTCTATCGACATGGGGGAGGGAAGTGGGAGGAACGGGGTGGAGGAATGAGAGAGTGTCTGCAGGTGGAACAAGGGAGGGAGGAGGTGGATCCAGGTGGCACCAGAATGAACATAAGAACATAAGAAGAGCCCTGCTGGATCAGGCCAAAGACCCACCTAGTCCAGCTTCCTGTATCTCACAGTGGCCCCACCAAATGCCTCAGGGAGCACACAAGACAACAAGATAACCTGTTTCCCGTTGCCACTCCCTTGCACCTGGCACAGAGAAAACCCACTTCTAAAACCAGGAGGTTGCTTATGGCTTGTAACCTGTGATGGTCTTTTCCTCCATGAATCTGTCCAAACCCCTTTTAAAGGCATCTAGGCCAAATGCCATCACCACATCCTGTGGCAAGGAGTTCCACAGATGAATTACACGCTGGGTAAAGAAATATTTTCTTTTGTCTGTTCTAACTCTCCCTCTACTCAATTTTAGTGCATGTCCCCTGGTACTGGTGTTGTGCGAGAGGGTGAAGAATTTCCCTCTATCCACTCTCTCCATCCCATGCATAATTTCATACGTCTCAATCATGTCCCCACCCAGGCGCCTTTTTTCTAGGCTGAAAAGCCCCAGACGCTGTAGCCTTTCCTCATAAGGAAGGTGCTCCAGCCCACGAATCATTCTGGTCGCTCTTTTCTGCACCTTTTCCAATTCAACTATATCCTTTTTGAGGTGTGGTGACTAGAACTGGACACAATACTCCAAGTGTGGCCTTATCATCGATTTGTACAAAGGCAGAATGATATTGGCCGTTTTATTCTCAATCCCTTTTTTAATGATCCCGAGCATGGAATTGGCCTTCTTCACAGCCGCCGTACACTGGGTCGACACTTTCATTGACCTGTCCACCAGCACCCCAAGATCTCTCTCTTCATCCATCACAGACAACTCAGAACCCATTAGCGTATATGTGAAATTTTGGTTTCCTGCCCCAATGTGCATCACTTTGTACTTACTGACATTGAAGCGCATCTGCCATTTTGCTGCCCATTCTCCCAAGTTTGGAGAGATCCTTCTGGAGCTCTTCACAATTTCTGTTGGTCTTCAACACCCGGCAAAGTTTAGTGTCATCTGCAAACTTGGCCACCTCGCTGTTTACCCCCAACTCCAGGTCATTTATGAATAAGTTGAAAAGCACCGGTCCCAAGACCGATCCTTGGGGCACACCGCTTTTCACCTCTCGCCATTGTGAAAATTGCCCATTGACTCCCACTCGCTGTTTCCTGGTCTTCAACCAGTTCCTAATCCACAAGAGGACCTGCCCTCTTATTCCCTGACTGTGGAGTTTTCTGAGGAGCCTTTCATGAGGGACCATGTCAAACGCCTTCTGAAAATCCAGATATATAATATCCACGGGTTCGCTCGCATCCACATGCCTGTTGACCTTTTCAAAAAATTCTAACAGGTTTGTGAGGCAAGACTTCTCCTTGCAGAAGCCATGCTGACTCTCCCTCAGCAAAGCTTTTTCTCCAATGTGTTTTAAGATTTTATCCTTAATGAGACTTTCCACCATCTTCCCTGGAACAGATGTTAGGCTGACCGGCCTGTAGTTTCCCGGGTACCCCCTCCTCTCCCGATTCCTCTCCCCTTCGCTTTCCCTTACTCTCCTTGATTTCGTGCCAGAAAAATGCCTGGTACAGATTCAAGGAGACCTATTGGGGCAGCGGAGGCTTGCCCCAGTGTAAGGGAACAAATATTCCCCTTCTTTGAGGAGTTCTCTGAGGCTGCCCCCAAGCAGGATGCAGGGCATGCTCTGTTGGCACGGCTCCATCGGGGTGGTGGTGGTGGTCTAGTTGAACATGTGCTGCTTTCCCAGTGAAATCCTTGATAATTCTTCCCTTTCAAAAAGAAATACGTTATGCTTACGTTCATGTCTTCTTTTCCTCCATTCCAGGAAATGGGTTCACTCAATGTATGCAGAAAGGAATGTGTGCTGCTTTCAAAAAGATATTTCACCAGAAAAATGTAACATGTTGCAGCAACGAAAGTTATTGCAACAAATTACCACTACGCATAGCCTCCAATTCTCCAACCACCAACCCCCCCAGCCTTGCAGAAAGCCCTTGAATCCTGATTGTCACCTTGTCCCGCTCACATAACCCACCAGATATATTGTCTGATTTATTTAGTCCTCCTGGACTGATGAAGAAGTGTGTGTGAGGGGTGGAATTTCAATAAAGCTGCATCCAGAAACTCTGTGTCCGGTTTCTATTGCATGCTTCTACATGCTACAATTTTCTTCTTTCCCTGGTTCCATGGGGCTGGGCTTTGCTATTCCACATGACATGTGTGGTGATATTTAGAATCATCACAGAGAGAGAGAGAGAGAGAGAGAGAGAGAGAGAGAGGGAGGGAGGGAGGGAGGGAGAGGTAGGTGGGGGCGGTGGGCTCAATCTTCCTCCACACCAATGACCCAATCATAGCCCTTGAACGATCTATTTCCCCTGACATAACACACCAGATATATGATTTATTTAGTCCACTCAGGGTGATGAAGAAGTGTGTGTGGGGGGGGTGGAATTTCAATAAAGCTGCATCCAGAAACTCTGTATTCGAATTCTATTGCATGCTTCTAGATGCTACAAGTTCCATGGGGGATGGGCTTTGCTTTGCCACATGACATGTGTGGTGATATTTAGAATCATCAGAGAGAGAGAGAGAGAGAGAGAGAGAGAGAGAGAGAGAGAGAGGTGGTGGTGGTGGTGGTGGTCTCAATCTTCCTCCACACCAATGACCCAATCATATCCGGGCACTGCACTGACGGAAGCTGCTTTGTACCAGCACATGGCCTGGGCTACTAATTGGCGCAGCAGCTGCTGCAATGGCTCGCAGGCCGGAGCCATCAGTGCAAATGGCTGCCAACCACAGCTGCATGTCAACGGAGCTCCCAGCCCCTGCCAGAGCAGGTGAATCGGCGGGGGGGGGGGCATTCTGAGGAAGGATTGGGGTGGGGATTGGGGCTGGCTGGGGGTGTGTCGAGGGTGGGCTGGGGTGGATATTGGTGGAAACAGCACTGCCGATATCCTATGTGCCCAACCAGGCCAAAACACCCACCCACCCTGACAAACTCGGATTTCCACCAGCCCCCAAACCTGGCACATATCTAAGTAGACTCACTGGGGACCATGGCACAGTGGAGTAGGTAAGATAAAAAGTGCTTGACTTTCCTCTTTGTCGCTGCCTGGTCCCTGGACGGCCCATAGAACGTTGCGAGGGAGGAGGCAGGCAGGAGGGTGAGGAAGGCGGTAGTCTTATGCACACTTACCTGGGAGTAAGTCCCACGGAGCGCAGTGGGACTTCTTTCTAAGTCATCATGCATAGGATTGTGCTGGAAGTAGATGTTCTGTTCCTGGTTCAAGAATGTGGGGTGTGTAACGAAGCACAACTGGGGGTGACAAGAGGTCTTCCCAAAAGGGAAATCTGACAGGTCGGGGCACCTAAAGATGTGAGGCCAAAGGTGAGCTTTTAGACACAGCAGAGGCTTCATCCTTGCACACCATCCAACAATAGGGGCTTCTTTCTATCGTTCTTTTGTTCCCTCAACATTTCACTGTTTACAACCTCAGGGCTGCGCCAGGACAATTTCCCCGAGATAATTAGAGATTAGACTGGGTTAGGCCAACAGACTCCAAGCCTGTTTCCTTTCCATTGAGAATTGGTGTGTGATGAGTAGAACCTCCATGTTCAGTTGCAATACACCTGTGATCAGCAGGGATGTATCTAGGTAACTAGGTCGCATGTGCGAGTACAATAATTATCGCACGAGTACGAGTCCAAGTACGAGTCAATGCCAAAAATGTCGGGCGAGTATGAGTCAAGTATGGATCCTTTTGTGCATGAGTACGAGTCAAGTGCGCATCATTTTTCCCTGAGTATGAGTCGAGTGCAAGTAAGGCAAAAAACCACAAGTCACAAGTCGAGTCACTTTGGGGCAAATGGTTTTCCCCCCCCCCTGAAAATGGGGTGTGTGTGTGTGTCTGTGTGGGGTATGTGTCTGTGTGCCTCTGAGGCTTTTAAAGCACCCACTTGGCTTCCCCTATGCCCTTCCCCTCACCTCTCAGTCTTGTCTCCACCCATCTGGTTTGAGAAAAACAAGCATGTCTATTCAAACCATTTATTATTCCCTCCCTGCCCCCTTCCCTTGCTGAGCTGAGCATCCCTTGGGCTTGGAGTTTTGGCCAAGGAGGAGGAACCGCTGCAGCAGCTTCGCCTTCCCTCCCCATCCCTCGTGCTTGGAGTTGTGGCCAATGGTGAACAGACGGCAAAAAAAGGGAAAAACTCCGAGCCAGGCTTGTTTTCCCACCCCCTTGAAAAACCTCCCTCTCTGCTGCCCTCCTCATCCGAGGTCTCCACTGCGCCTGCCTGCCTGTCTGTGTTGATGCCAGCCATTAAAGGAAAATGACTTGGAAATGGCAAGTCGTTACCCCCACGAGTGCAAGACAAGTACGAGTCCCGTGGGTCGCGAGTGCGAGTGTGAGTCAGTGGGTCACGAGTACAAGTACGAGTACGAGTCAGGGAAAAAGTGGCTAAGTCACACTTGCGAGTCGAGTCATTTGACTCGAGTCCCCATCACTGGTGATCAGTGCATGGGAGGCAAGACACACATGTAAAGTTGCAGCTCATTGTGAGCTTTCCAGGAGTATCTGAGTGGCCACTGAGTGTCAGGTCCCCCACTGCAATGGCATGAGATGTGGGAAGGAGAGTTGCAATGGAGAGAGTTGTGGGGGAAGAATATCTAGAAACAATAAGGGCAATAGGAGCAGTGATGGAGAAGTATTTGGCAAAGACGGTCTTCTATCACCCACAGCAACCATCTGAACCACTGATAAAAGCAGTGACTTTTAAACTGGTGCAGCCCAGCCCTATCCTCCCATGGTTTGGACTCTGCAGCATGGGCCGCGTGGGCCGTGCTGTTTCCTATCCGGAGAAGGGCCCTGCTGGATAGTTGTCCGCCTACCCCCGGGTAAACCCCCAGCCACCACAATGGGGCTAATCGGTCTCTGCTGGCTCTTTGTTGTGCTGTGAATTAATACAGTAATTACACTAATTACATTTACATGTATATGCACATTACTGTAATAAAACATGCCAGTCATGCAACTTTCAACAACTGTAGTCTATGTTCGTTTGTCCTACGTAATTTCCATACATACACCTAGGCAATTTAAAGTACTGTAGGCTGTTTCCGTATTTCATTTATTTATTATTTGTTTATTTACAGTATTTTTACCCCGCCTTTCTCCCTGAAGGGACCCAAGGCGGCTTACAACATGGAAAAAAAAAAGAATACAATACAGAAAATACAAAACAAAAAATAATCACTTTTTAAAACAATAAAAACAGTTAACAAAAACTAGTAAAAAACGGCATTTAAAAGTTGATAAAAAAACAAATCACATTAGAATTAAAACAAGAGGACAAAAACAGCAGCACCCCACCTGTACCAGCAGGATGTTAAAAAAGGCAAGGACTCAGAAGGCTCCTCAGAAGACTCAGAAGATGATCCTATTCCTGCCTCCCCGCAGCATAGAGATCTTCAGGAGAGCTAAAGTAGAGATCTGGGGGGCAGCGGGGTTTAATGGGTCTTAGATAATACTCATATACATAGAGGTGCAATAAAGAACCAGACTCACAAGCACTTCCCAACAGGTGTGGCGGGAGAGCTGGACCATGCTCATGATTGAGAGAGGGCGGGACGCGGAGCAAACTGTTTGACCAATGGGATGAGAGGGGGCTTTCAGCCTATCGGAGCGCACATGTTTCAGCCAATCAGCACTGACCTTTATTACAAGGAGAAACAATCAGGAGGGACCCACTGAGCACTGAAGAAACAGGTGGAGCCCAGGGCAGCGTTTCGGGGCAGGGCGTCCTGTTCCATATGCTTGCAAGCCTCCAAACGCAAACGCAACGCAAACAGAGTTGGTGTAGATCAGTCTTAACCTTTCCTCACATGGAGGCGGGTCCACAGCTGCTCCTGCCGTGCTCCTTGGCTGGCGCGTGGAGCGGGGCATGACTGGCGTCCAGCACCCGGTGCAGTGAAAGGCAGGCAGGCCAGGGGTAGACGCTGCTGGCCTCCGGGGGGGGGGGGGGCGCACTTGGAGTGCCCGGCTGAGAGGTTTGGTGAGGCGCTTCCCTGCCTTGATCCGTGGCCTTGCAGGTTCTGGTTCTGCAGCTTCAGGATGATGGAAGGGAGCTTCAGGGCCGCATTGTGGAAACGGAGGGCTACTTGGGAGGGAATGATACCACTTTCCATTCCAGTGGTGGGAGGCGGACTGCAAGGAACACGGCCATGTTCATGGCGCCCGGCACTCTGTATGTGTATCAGATCTACGGGGTCTACCTCTGCATGATGAACGTCTCCAGCCATGGTGAGTGCCGACTCTGGGCCCAGGCTGGTGCCTCAGGAGGACTACACTACCGCGCTTTCCGAGCGCTTCATCTCCTTTCCAGCAAAATGGGGTAGGGGAAGGCTTCTTCCTTCTACTGAAGGCATCCACCCTCGCCCAGTGAATGCTGCCCTTCTCTTTTGGGAGCTGAGCACAGAGACAGGCGGGATCAGACTCCTCATAGCCCAGCCCCCCCCCCCCTGCACCAAGGAAGGCCTGGGCCTTGCTCCCTTCCCCACTGGCGGGAGTACAAGAGGGTTTGTCTGCGCCTCTGGGTGCCCGTTCAGCTGCGAGGGCACCGTGCCTGCCTGGTTCCAGTTGGGTCATGGACACAGCCTGAGAGGAAAGGGTTCTAACCAGGGATGGGGACTCGAGTCAGATGATTCACAAGTGCAACTGAGTCACTTTTTATCCTGACTCGGACTTACGACCCACGGACTCGCAAACCCGCAGCCCATGGGACTCGCACCTGACTCTTACTTGTCCAAAAGCAATTCACAGTGACTTGCACTTGGGGTGGTAATTACTTGCCATTTCAGAGTCATTTTCCTTTAATGGCTGGTGTTGTCAATCAGCAAGCAGGTTGGCGATACTCACCACAACCCAGGCAGGCAGGCGCAGTGGAGACTTTGGAGGCAGTAGCGTCACTAGACGCGCAACACCCTAGAGCGGGGGGGGTGCGCATGACCCCCCCAACACCCCCCACCCTCACTCGAGGATGCCGGGGAGCCGGCCTCGGAGCGTCCAGCTCCACCAGGGAGCCGGCCTCGGAGAGTCCAGCTCCGCCGGCGCTCCAGGGCCTTCTGAAGGCCCGCTGGTTCAAAACGGAAAGTTTTCCATTTTTCACGCATGCGCAGTACATTTTCTGAGGGCAAAGGGCTGCCCATTTGCCCTCAGAAAAGTACTGCGCATGCACGAAAAACGGAAAACGTTCTGTTTTGAACCAGCGGGCCTTCAGAAGGCCCTGGAGCGCTGGTGGAGCCGGATGCTCCGAGGCCGGCTCCCTGGCCGGCTCCCCGGCCTCGAATGAGGGTGTTGGGTGTTGGGGGGAGCCGGCCTCGGAGCGTCCGGAGTCGGGGGACGGTGACGTGCGGGGGTGTGCGCGTCACCCCTTTGGTGATGGGGCAGCGTTTTGTCAGCAGAGACACTAGGGGCAGTGTGGTTATTGGTCACCTGGAAAGACCTTCTCTCACCTGGTTCTCTCTGTGCTCACTAATGACCCAGAGATGTAAAAATAGATTGTTCTTTCTTCTTCTTTTCTTTTAGCCAGTAACTTGTGCCACTGGAGTGATAGTGACTGTGTATTGGTGTATTTAACTTCGATGTTTGTTTGTGATGCCAATAAAGGTTTGATTGAATTAATTACACGTTGGGTAATTATACGTACCGGCAGAGGCAGAACCACGGTGGAGCGCGTGGAGCAGGAGCTCCAGGAGCTCGATAGCGGGCGGGCGGCAAGAATGTGGGCGGGGAACTCACCGTGTTCCAAAGAGCAGCATCGTTGTTTGGGCCCGCCCTCCCTCCCTGGAGCCGAAATGCGAGCATACCGGGCGGGGGGCATCTACGTGATGCGACGCTGGCCCTGCCCCCTCACGCCCGGGCGCCCTCCCGGCGCCTAACGCCTCTGCGTACCGGTAATTACATGTTGTAATTATGTACAGCATACAGGGTAATTACAGGGTAATTACACGTTGGGTAATTACACGTATCACAATTAATTACACATTGGGTAAAGAAATATATTCTTTTGTCTGTTCGAACTCTCCTGCCAATCAATTTTAGCGGATGTTCCCTGGTTCTGGTATTGTGTGAGAGGGAGAAGAACATCCCTCTATCCATTTTTGGAATGTTGACCTGGTTGGTTTTATTTGCTTTCAAATGTATGTCTCTATATGGATAACACCTTAAGACTGCCAGCTTGCCATAATCCAAGGCTGGTTTGCTGCACAGATTCTGATTGGGCCGAAGACCCCTCTGATCGCATATCAACAAGTGGACACTTGTTTATGTTTGGTGATGCGGCAATTGGTTGGGCAAGCAGAAAACAAACCACTGTCGCACTATCCACCACAGAAGCTGAATACATATCAGCATCTGAAGCATGCAGAGAGACATTATGGCTCTGTTCCTTATTGCGGGACATGGGAATAGACGAACAAAGGCCCATACAGGTTAAGGAAGACAACCAAGGCTGTATAACAATGATACAGTCAGAGGGCCACAATGCACGCAAAAAGCACATAGACACTAGATACCATTTTGTGCGCAACATGTATAAGGAAGATCTTATTAGGCTGGACTACTGTCCAACACAGGACATGTTGGCAGACGTGTTAACCAAGCCTTTGCCAAGGGACCGATTCCAGAGTCTGCGAGCAGAGATGGGCGTCGTAGACTGCAGCACCTCAAACGCTGAGAAGGGGTGTTGGAGGATGGGCAGCATTTAGCTGCTGGACACTGGGGGTGTGGTGTACTGCCTGGTCACATGTAAAGACCTCCTACTCTAATCCCTCTGTGTTCCAGGAAGGGGTGTGGCCCCTGACCCTTATTTCCTCCTTCTTGCCCCTCACTCACTCTCTTCTTCTCTTGATGCCCACCGAGTAAGATGATGCCAATGCTGCTCCTGCAGCCCAGTGGCCATCTTGCAGCACACCTCATGGGGGGGGGGTCTATCTTAAGTCTAGGATGTACCTCTGATTGATGGTCAGACGCTGTATATACGCAAACTGAACTGTAAGTAAACTCTTCTTCTTTTGCAACTACAAAGCAATGCCTCGTGTGTATTCATTTAGCTAAGCAAAGCAGTCTGCCTGGGTGGAGGAGGGAACTCTGCTAATAAGTGGGAACGCACCTCCCAATATATGCCTGAGAGCATCTAATTACCCCATCAGCCAGCAATCGACTTGGGCGCCAATCCTAGACACACTTTAAGAACATAACAAGAGCCCTGCTGGATCAAGCCAAAAGCCCCATCTAGTCCAGCTTCCTGTTTCTCAACCAGATGGCTCAGGGATAGGCTTACCATTCGTCCCGGTTTCGCCAGGACAGTCCCGGAAATCGGCCTCGATTCCCGGTCGGATCCCAGGGGAACGAATGGGCGCCGCCATCTTTTTTTTTAAATTTTAAACTTACCGGGCAGCATCTTGGATCACGAAATCTCGCGTGATCCAAGATGTCGGCGCCCAAATCTCGTGAGGGCATGATGCCCTCACGAGATTTGGGCGCCGACATCTTGGATCACGCGAGATTTCGTGATCCAAGATGCCGGCAAGTTTAAAATTAAAAAAAAGAGAAGAAGATGGCGGCGCGGCGAGCGGGTGCTTCTCCCGGTCGTCAGCAGCACCGGGAGAAGCACAGTGCTTGCCCGTGTTGCGCGAGCCTGCTGGAGGCTCGCGCTGGCTAGGCAAGCAGGCTGTGCTTCTCCGGTCTCCCAGCGGCTCCATGCGGTGCCGCTGGGAGACCGGAGAAGCACAGCCTGCTTGCCCGCGTTGCGCGAGCCTCCAGCAGGCTCGCGCAACACGGGCAAGAAGCACGCTGTGCTTCTCCCGGTGCCGCTGCGAGACCATCGGCACCGGGAGAAGCACAGCCTGCTCGCCCGCGTTGCGCGAGCCTCCAGCAGGCTCGCGCAACACGGGCAAGAAGCAGGCTGTGCTTCTCCCGGTGCCGCTGCGAGACCAGCGGCACCGGGAGAAGCACAGCCTGAGCCTGCTTCTTGCCCGTGTTGCGCGAGCCTGCTGGAGGCTCGCGCAACGCGGGCAAGCAGGCTGTGCTTCTCCTGGTGCCGCTGCGAGACCAGCGGCACCGGGAGAAGCACAGCCTGAGCCTGCTGGAGGCTCGCGCAACGCAGGCAAATAGGCTGTGCTTCTCCTGGTGCCGCTGCGAGACCAGCGGCACCGGGAGAAGCACAACCTGAGCCTGCTTCTTGCCCGTGTTGCACGAGCCTGCTGGAGGCTTGCGCTGCCCGGGCAAGCAGGCTGTGCTTCTCCAGGTGCCTGCTTGCTGCGGCCCCAGCCTGCTTGCCGCAGCCCCAGCAGCAGCAGCAGCGACCAGCGACGACCGACCAGCGACCAGGTAAGCGTATTTTTTAAATATATATTTTTAATAGAAAATATATTTCTATTAAATCGGGCCTCGATTCCCGGTCAGATCCCAGGGGACGAATGGGCGCCGCCATCTTTTTAAAAAAATTTTAAACTTACCGGGCAGCATCTTGGATCACGAAATCTCGCGTGATCCAAGATGTCGGCGCCCAAATCTCGTGAGGGCATCATGCCCTCACGAGATTTGGGCGCCGACATCTTGGATCACGCGAGATTTCGTGATCCAAGATGCCGGGAAGTTTAAAATTAAAAAAAAGAAGAAGAAGATGGTGGCGCGGCGAGCGGGTGCTTCTCCCGGTCATCAGCGGCACCGGGAGAAGCACAGTGCTTGCCCGTGTTGCGTGAGCCTGCTGGAGGCTCGCGCTGGCCGGGCAAGCATGCTGTGCTTCTCCGGTCTCCCAGTGGCTCCATGCGGTGCCGCTGGGAGACCGGAGAAGCACAGCCTGCTTGCCCGCGTTGCGCGAGCCTCCAGCAGGCTTGCGCAACACGGGCAAGAAGCACGCTGTGCTTCTCCCGGTGCCGCTGCGAGACCAGCGGCACCGGGAGAAGCACAGCCTGCTCGCCCGCGTTGCGCGAGCCTCCAGCAGGCTCGCGCAACACGGGCAAGAAGCAGGCTGTGCTTCTCCCGGTGCCGCTGCGAGACCAGCGGCACCGGGAGAAGCACAGCCTGAGCCTGCTTCTTGCCCGTGTTGCGCGAGCCTGCTGGAGGCTCGCGCAACGCGGGCAAGCAGGCTGTGCTTCTCCTGGTGCCGCTGCGAGACCAGCGGCACCGGGAGAAGCACAGCCTGAGCCTGCTGGAGGCTCGCGCAACGCAGGCAAATAGGCTGTGCTTCTCCTGGTGCCGCTGCGAGACCAGCGGCACCGGGAGAAGCACAACCTAAGCCTGCTTCTTGCCCGTGTTGCGCGAGCCTGCTGGAGGCTCGTGCAACGCAGGCAAGCAGGCTGTGCTTCTCCCGGTGCCGCTGTCTTGGCTCTGTGCTGCTCAAGTTTTTAATAAATCACCTGGATGAAGGGGTGGGGGGATGCTGATCAAATTGGCAGATGACACACAGTGTAGAATGTAGCTCTCAACCTGGGTGAGCGAATAGTATTAAAAATGATCTGGACAGGCTTCATTGTTGGGCCGACACCAACCAGATGCATTTCAAGGGAGACAAATGGGACGTCCTGCAAGTAGGTATAAAGCAATCAGAGGAAGAAGGACAGGATGGCGGAAACCTGGCTTGGGAGCAAGCTGTTTAAAAAGAAGCCAGTTGTGTTAGTGTATCGTAAGCGAAATGAGGCAGCAGTGAAGTCCATATCACGTGAAGCAATAGTAAAAGCAAACTATTCTCCCATGGGCTCTCCCAAGAAGCAGGAAACAGCCTGATGCAGACTGAGCCTGGCCTGTGCCAAATCCCATCACATACGTTGCCCACCTGACTATGGCGCCCACTGCAAGAGAGGGGCTGTAGCTCAGTAGCAGAGACACTGACTTACTCCATAGGGTTGGAAAGCCAAACACGTCCACATTCCTGACGCTGAGAAATGGGCTGAACACCAAGGGTTTCTGCCAAGACGGTTCCCAAGGATTAGAATATAGCAGAGGTTCTCTAAGGCCGGATTCACATATGACTGCGGACGTCCCTGTCCAGCGTACGCACTGATCAGGCGTGATCAGGCGCTTGGAGCAGGGGGAGCGTCGCTCTGGTTGTCGTCCCTCCTTCTGTCCCGCCTTCTTAAGAGAGCGCAGCTGTGATTGGTTAAACACAGCCGCGCTCTGATTGGCCGAAGTCTTGTGAACTCTTGTTCTGCTTGCCTTTTCCTCTCGGAAGTTCTTGCCCTTACTTCAACCATAAATTTTATATCATTATCCCAGCATGAACTGGGAACATTTTGAGAGTTTTGCAATGACATTTTGCAATAACGAGGCTTGCTCTCTCCTCGGGGTTTCCCTCTCTGAAGAGCAGTGGACTTGTAACATTCGCGGTGATTGGAGCAACTTGTGATTGGCATGCAACCACTCTCCCCCCCCTCTCGCGCGATTGGTGGCTGTTGTTGCGCTTTGAACCCGCCCACAAGCTCCACGAGACACGCTTTGCCAAAGTTGAACCGAGCCATCTCCAGCGATTCTAGCGTTGGTGCCCCTGTAATGGTGTCCTTTTACATTATGAATATGCAAATACAGGGCAGAGCGGGTCCGTGAAGCGCACAGCGAATCAGGCTTAAGTGTGAGGCACGACTCCCAAGCGCCTCATCGAAAGCAGCCAGGGGTGTTAGTCTTTTAATTAACACATTTCTTGCTTGCAAGAGAGAGAGAGCAAAAACAAGGAGCCGGGAAAAGGGGTCAATCAAAGTTAATTTCAAAACACTTCAGGTTTGTAGGCAGTTTCCACCTCTTGTTTTTAACCACAGGGTGAGGGAAGCCCTTGCTTATCTTATGTTAAAGAACTATTGATAAGCCGCTAAGGACTTAAGGACTGAACAACAACACTCAAGCTGAGCTGGAGACAGCAAGCTCCGCAAGAACTGCAATTGAAAATGGTGAAGAGCAGGTTCTGCTTTACATACAGTCTTTGATTTCTATGTTTAGTTTGGTTGATTAATTATTAGGATTTCTCTCCTTCTTCCTTTCTGACCCACCTCTAAGTTAGTTCCCCACTCTATTTGCTGGGACAACCCCCCACCCACCCCCCAGAAACTGCCAGGCAGTACACATCAAATTACAATTAAAACAGGAGCATAAAAAAAGCTTTGATTATGTGCTTTGCAGCCAAAGATGGAGAAGCTCTATACAGTCAGTAAAAACAAGACCTGGAGCTGACTGTGGCTCAGATCATGAGCTTCTTATTGCAAAATTCAGGCTTATACTGAAGAATGTAGGGAACACCACTAGACCAGTCAGATATGACCTAAACCATATTCCTTATGAGTATACAGTGGAGGTGAAGAATAGATTTAGGGCATTAGACCTGGTAGACAGAGTGCCTGAAGAACTATGGACGGAAGTTCGTAACATTGTACAGAAGGCAGCAACTAAAACCATCCCAAAGAAAAAGAAATGCAAGAAAGCAAAGTGGCTGTCAGATGAGGCTTTACAAATAGCTGTGGAAAGAAGGAATGCGAAAAGCAAGGGTGAAAGGGAAAGATATAAACAACTGAATGCAGATTTCCAGAGAATAGCAAGGAGAGATAAGAAGGCCTTCTTAAATGAACAATGCAAGGAAATCGAGGGAAAACAACAGAATGGGGAGGACTAGAGATCTCTTCAAGAAAATTGGAGATATTAAGGGAACGTTTTGTGCAAAGATGGGCATGATAAAGGACAAAAAAGGCAGAGACGTAACAGAAGCAGAAGAGATTAAGAAGAGATGGCAAGAATACACAGAAGAACTATACAAGAAAGATCTTAATGTTCCTGATGACCACGCTGGTGTGGTCACTGACCCAGAGCCGGACATCCTAGAGAGTGAAGTCAAGTGGGCCTTAGGTAGCATTACTAACAACAAAGCTAGCGGAGATGATAATATCCCAGCTGAGTTACTTAAAATCCTAAATGATGCTGCTGTGAAAGTGCTGCACTCAATATGCCAACAAATTTGGAAAACTCAGCAGTGGCCAAAGGATTGGAAAAGGTCAGTTTACGTTCCAATTCCAAAGAAGGGCAGTGCCAAAGAGTGTTCAAACTACCGCACAATTGCACTCATTTCACATGCTAGCAAGGTTATGCTCAAAATCCTACAAGCTAGGCTTCAGCAGTACGTGGACCGAGAACTACCGGACGTACAAGCTGGGTTTCGAAGAGGCAGAGGAACTAGAGATCAAATTGCCAACATGCGCTGGATCATGGAGAAAGCATGAGAGTTCCAAAAACACACCTACTTCTGCTTCATTGACTACGCAAAAGCCTTTGATTGTGTGGATCGCAACAAACTGTGGCAAATTCTTAAAGAGATGGGGGTACCAGACCACCTTACCTGTCTCCTGAGAAACCTGTATGCGGGTCAAGAAGCAACAGTTCGAACCGGCCATGGAACAACCGATTGGTTCAACATTGGGAAGGGAGTACGGCAAGGCTGTATATTGTCACCCTGCTTATTTAACTTATATGCAGAGTACATTATGAGAAATGCAGGGCTGAATGAATCGCAAGCCGGAATCAAGATTGCCGGGAGAAACATCAACAACCTCAGATATGCAGACGATACCACCCTAATGGCAGAAAGTGAAGAAGAACTCAAGAGCCTCTTGATGAGAGTGAAAGAGGAGAGTGCAAAAGTTGATTTGAAACTCAACATTAATAAAACTAAGATCATGGCATCTGGTCCCATCAATTCCTGGCAAATAGAAGGGGCAGAAATGGAAGCAATAACAGATTTTACTTTTTTGGGTTCCAAGATCACTGCAGACGGAGACAGCAGCCATGAAATTAAAAGACGCTTACTCCTTGGAAGGAAAGCTATGGCAAATTTAGATAGCATAATAAAAAGCAGAGATATCACCATCCCAACAAAAGTTCGTATAGTCAGGGCGATGGTGTTCCCAGTAGCAATGTATGGTTGCGAGAGTTGGACTATAAGGAAGGCTGAGCGCCGAAGAATAGATGCTTTTGAACTGTGGTGCTGGAGAAGACTCCTGAGAGTCCCTTGGACTGCTAGGAGATCAAATCAGTCAATCCTAAATGAAATCAACCCTGACTGTTCCCTGGAAGAACAGGTACTAAGGCTGAAACTCAAATATTTTGGCCACCTAATGCGAAGACAGGACTCTCTGGAGAAGACTCTGATGCTGGGAAAAATTGAAGGCAAAAGGAGAAGGCCAAGGATGAGATGGTTAGACAGCATCACCGATGCAACGAACATGAAAATGAGCGAACTCAGGAAGATAGTGGAGGATAGGAAGGCCTGGCGGGATATGGTTCATGGGATCACAAAGGGTCAGACACGACTTAACGACTGAACAACATAAAAAAAGCAGCAGCACTCCACCTGTGCCAGCAGGATGTTAAAAAAGGCAAGGACTCAGAAGGCTTCCTTAAACAGGAAAGTTTTCAGGCCTCGCCGGAAGGTCTCCAGGGAGGGAGCAGTACGTAAATCAAGAGGGAGGGAATTCCATAGGGTTGGTGCCACTACTGAGAAGGCCCTATTTCTGGCCGCCGCCCCTTGCACCTCTAAATCTATTTTTTTTTCAGTGTTGGGCAGGAGCTCTGAGATTCTCCTCCAGTCCCACTTGGGTACATTTCTTCTCATGAAGCCCTCGGAGAAAACATAGATAAGAAGCAGGACCTTATGCCCTCCAGAGACATGTGGGCCCTGCTTGAGGGGGCCGTTAAGTGCTGGGCTCCCACCCGTTAGGGAGCATATAGCATGCTTTAGTTGCTCACATAGTGCGGCAAGCCACGCCACAGCCACATCCCTGTTCCTCAGCTGCCAGTTCTTCCACCACCACCACCACCCCTCTAGGATCTCTCTATCCCTCTTCTGCTAATTCTAGAGCCTGTCTGATTCACAATAACCTGTGGATTTCTGGGAAGAATCCATGTGTATGATCTAGGGGTCAGCGAGCGTCCCTCTAGCAGTTCCCCAGCAGACATTGCAACCCCCATTTATCCGATGAGATTTCATTCTGCACCAAAACATAAAGTTTGCTCCTCACAAGGACTGCAGGACTGCTTACCAAGAAGTAAGTCCAATTGAACACAATGGAACTTACTTCTGAGTAAACTCATATTGTATAGGATTTTGCTGTCAGATATTTGTTTACTTATGTATGTCTGTGCTTTGTTTTCAATTGGTCTTAATCTACTTTCTTTAGGCAACTCTGTCCAACACACACACACACACACACACACACACACACACACACACACACACACACACACACACACACACACGGATATCACAGGAGTTTTTGTCAAATGCTTTGCTGAAATCTAGCTATACTAGGTCAATGCTGTTCCCAGGGTCAACCACCGCCGCCGCCGCCGCCGCTGCCGCCACCACCACCACCACCACCACAGTGGTGGTGCTTCTGGGAGGACAGTCTCTTGGAGGAATATCATGATGAAGAAGGAACGTCTGAGGCCAAGGACTAGTTCCGGGAGGGTAAGGCCAGAAGTGAGGAGCAGAGGCTTTGTCCTGCTGCGGCAGTTTCAGGTGACTCATTCCCCCCTGTCTTGCATTCTGCCATTCACAGCATGAAGCAGCGAGGAAGCCAGGCTGATGACCGGGTGCAAGAAAAACCAGCGGTGAGTCCGGCAGCATCCAGGTTCTGTTTGCTCACTTGCTAACCAAGCAGATCCATGGAAGTGCTCACTTTGATTGAGGACTGAATGGAGAGCTGCTTCCAGCCCCAAGTAGGTTGTTTCCCCCACGGCCTCCTGAGTGGCCCTCAACGGAAAAGCCCTTCTCCCTTCCTGTGTCCTCGGTTCCTGTCAACCTTGATGGCACTGGCAGTCAGCTTCTCATGTCAGGCTGTCCTTGGATCCGCCGTGAGGTTTTCCGCCAGCTCCTCTCCCTGCCTTGGCTAGGTCCTCCTTTGGTTGCCTGCTCCGCAGCCCCCCCTCCCCCAACTCCTTCTTTCACCCAGGCCAGGTCTCCCTGATACTGCCTCCCACTCACCACTCCAGCAGCCTCACCTGAGAGCCCTGTGTATCCCACTCTTTCTTTGAGGACCTCATAGAAGGTATCTGACATTTTTTCCCATTGTCGTGAGAAGAGGATAAGATGGACTAACCTCCATCCACGCTCAGTATCCCCTGCACTGGTCAGGATCCTATGCAGCAGGCAGAGGAGGAGGAGGAGGTGGTGGAGGAGGAGGTGATGGGAGGGCTGGGTGTATGTTAACCTGGACAGCAACTAAAAGAGGGTGGAACTGGGCACTGGTTTGGGGGCCAGTTTGGCTGGGGTCAGCATGTTGCCCAGGGATCCAAATCACAGGGAGAAACATTCCCTGCAATGATTGCTCACATTTCTGCAGTCCAGCATGGAATGTGTCAATTCTGATTAGCAATGTAGCGGGGCTGGGGCAGGCCCCAATGGAACATACGGGAGCCCATGTTCATTGTGAGAAATTGCCCGAGTTGAGAAGCCCCTCCCTCCCCCAACCAACTCTGTCCATATGGCAGCATTTTGCACCAGCTGAAATTTCCAAACCATCTTGAAAGGCAGCCCCACATGGAGAACAGTACAGTAGTCAGGAGCAGCGAGTGGCCTCACTGGGACCAAGTGGCTCACTGGGACAAAGTGGCAAGGTAAAAAAGACACTGCGAGTTAAGCAGCTGGGCGAGGAGAAGGTAAGTGAACGCTCTCAATTGTTTAATTTGGATGCCCATTTTAAACGGACCACAGAGTAAGTACTGAAAGACTCTAGGGTTACAGGAAGGACGCTTCCGTTATCAATTAGCGGGTTCCCGCGCTTTCGGGCTATGGGATGGTATTTAACTTTTAACGCTTCTCGGATGTCTTTTTCATCTAGCAGTTGTTTAAACTGCATATTGCCTTGAGAAAGCTCCATGCGAGGAGTGAAACGTCAGCTTGAGAAACAAAGATCCCCTTGTCTGTAGTTGGAGAAACCTTGTATGTGCAATATCGTCTGTGTACGTTAAAGAACTCATCAAACCACAACTGCGGTAAAAGGATTTTTATTTCTTTATTTTAATCGCTTACATGGCTGCAGAACCCATACTTCCCAGAACACTGACAATAATAATTACAACATGTAATTACTGGCACGTATAATTACCCAATGTGTAATTAATTCAATCAAACCTTTATTGGCATCACAAACAAACATCGAAGTTAAGTACACCAATACACAGTCACTATCACTCCAGTGGCACAAGTTACTGGCTAAAAGAAAAGAAGAAAAAGTCTATTTTTACATCTCTGGGTCATTAGTGAGGCTAGAAGTCTGTAATGCACTTTGACGGCAGAAAACCAAATAATGGTATTTAGCCACTATCTTGGTGAGCACCTGGTCTTTCCCCTTTAATAAAAAACGTATGACCTCCATCTCTGGTTTCCAAGTGGGAATGCAGAATTGATCTAGGTATTGTTGGCGGAGATCATCATACAGTTTGCATTGAAGAACCATGTGTGCTAGAGTTTCCACCAAGTGGCCATCACATGGACAGATCCTTTCTCCTTCTACCATGCCCGCGAACCTACCCCAAAGGAGGTTTGATGGGTTAGAATTGAACCTAGCCAGCGAAAATGCCCTTCTTTCTTGTGGGTTGAACAAAAATTGGAGATAATTGTATTTAATTTCATGTGCCCAAGAGAGTTGAAAACAGAGAGGGGAACATGTTTTCTCTGCTGGTACAATTAGTTCCTGGCATTCAATGTCCCACAACTTAGTTTTTAACATAGCCTTGGCAGATGGTAATGACACAGAACCCAGATGATCCACTGACAGCCCAAGTTGCTGTATCATTATGTAAAACTGTTGTAACAATTAAAACCTTGCATATCATCGCATACATACATCAAGGGATTGTTCATACCAAGTTGGACTGCATGTTAAAGATATTATGGAGAAATCTTAAATGTATCAGCAGTGATGCCAATATAATCTGTGGAAGATGTAATTGGGAAAAAGGGGGACTGCTGTTCAGCCACGGACAGGGTGGCTATGCTGCGATATCAAGGGGTTGTGGTACTCCATCTATGTAGGAAAGGATATTAATGTGTGGGTTACCAGTCACCCAGACACGTGGTTGTCACGACGTTGTCTTTTTCATGTTGTTTTATTAATTGATTAGACAAGGATAGTTTGCTGTTACTTCCCTTATGAAAACCGAATCAGGGAAGGATGGCGATCATACACAAGGTTTTAATTGTTAGCTAATCACAGGAGTTCACAAGCTAGAAAATCTTTGTATTTACTGGCAATTCTGGAAACTGTGGGCAAATGCTATATCACTTTAATGAATAAGAGAGAAATTTAACACACAGTATTATAAGTTCCGTGCTCCGTGTTCCAGCTGCATGCTACACGCTGCAGCAAGGAGAGTCATGCCGGCCACATGACCACGGAGGCGTCTTCGGACAACGCTGGCTCTTCGGCTTTGAAATGGGGATGAGCACCACACCCTAGAGTCGCACACGACTGGACTTAATTGTCAGGGGTCACCATTACCTTTTTATTATAAATTTTAGCAGGAGCAATGAAACAGCTACATATGATAGGAGTTGCGAGTATGATAGAAGCAACCTACCAATAGGGCAGGTTGTTAAGGCTAATTGTAAGGCCAAACATCTGATGTAAGAAAGGAATGAGTAGTATATATGTGGGTTTGCAACAGTAGTTTGGATACTTCTGATAATGCCTCCTATGCTGGAGGCGAAACATAAAGTTTTAACCATCTATTTACAATAATAAAATTATATATTACAACGGAGTTTCCTGGAAAAATGCTTGTTCTGAATTCTAAAATACTTGATTCATCTTTAGCCATTGCTTCCTCCCAGGATACTGGTTCATGTTCTGGTGACGACCTTGCGAGGTAGGTCAGCCCAAGTCGTGGAGGTGGCATACCTTTGTTTTCTCAGAATGAACGTTTGGGTTCTGCTGGAACCTAGTCTGTTCCTGTGGCGACTTCCGGCCCCGGCAGTTCTTCTTCTCCATCAGTCTCCCCTTCTACTGCTGCATTGGTCTCAGACTCTGGTGAAGAGGGTCTTGGTATGCTGTCACGGAAAACTGGGACATACATGAGCTCCCCATCTGTCTGTGGTAGACCATCAATGAACATTTTACTTTTGTCAACTCTCTCATTCTCAGCAAAATATAGTCCATGCCTAATGGTCACTTTTCCGGTTTCCATATTCATAATTTTGTAGCCTTTTGTACCTGGAGCATATCCTATGAATAGACCTTCTTCAGCTCTAGCGTCCAGCTTGGACCTTTTCTCCTTTGGGACGTAAGCATAGACTTTGCAGCTGAACATGCGAAGGTGCTCCATGTTGGGTGCCCTGCCATGCCATAACTCAAAAGGAGTTTTGCTGTTTAAATGGTTTTGGAGATGTTCCAGCCTCGCGCGCACCAGCGTGAGGCTAGACGCACTCAGAACACGTCCGAGTGAATTTGGACATTTTTGGAGTGTGTCTAGCCTCACGCTGCTGTGCGTGAGGCTGGAACGTCTCCGAAATTGTCCAAGTAAACTTGGACTTGTTATGAGTGCTTCCAGCCTTGTGCAGGCACATGAGAATAGGAAGATAAAGACAAAGACGCGCTGTCCTGGATGGCTGGGACGAAGAGGAGACGGAAGAGGAGACTGAAGAAGAGCCTAGAGGTATTAACGCTGAACAGGGGCCTCTGGATGTCCAGCCGGCATGTTCAGCAGGCTCAACGTTATTAAAATACAGTATTTTACCTTTCCCGTGCCTCTGAGCACATGCAGAGTGCCGCTGATGTTTTTGTCCATGCCAGTTGGCTGCGTTGTGGAGAGAGCTCTCTTAACTGTGGCCCAGAATGAAACCCCAAAAGAAAAGCCTAGAGACGGGGAAGAGCTGGTGGGGCAGAAGGAGGGTTGCTCTCCACAAGCCACATAAGGCTGGCAGAGGTGCTGTGTCTCCATGAAGAGAGCTGGCAGAGGGATGCTGCTGCCGCTGCCATCTCCAGGGAGCCTGATGGGCCTCCCTTCTTCCAGTCCAGTTGCAAGTGAGCAAGACAGTCCAGAGAAACGGGAGACCTGTGTGCTGGTGACTCGAAACCAGGCGGCCACCACTAGGCAGTAGCAGACAGCGGGGAGGGAAGTAACACAGGCTGGCTGACAATCTCGGGGTACGCACGTTGGGGGATAGACAGGCAGGCAGGGCGCTCTCCGAAGCACGGGTGGGTGGGGCCTGGGCCCACCGTGAGCTGCCCGCTGGCGGGACGGCTCCGCCCCGCTCCGTGTCGCTCCGTGTGTGTGGGCTGTGCCGGGCGACAAGATAAGACGGGCGGACCAGCTGCTGCGGCGGCTATAAAAGGGGCGCCCCCAGCGCGGCTCCAACTTGAGTCCGCCAGCCTAGCGACCCCCCTGATCACGTCTGCTCTCCTAAAACGTCGTCATGGTGCCAGTCAGTGGTGAAGAAACCAAGTTGCTCCAGGCGACCCGGGCAAAGGAGTTCCTGGACAGGTACGCCGGGTGAGGAGGGGGGGAGACAGCCTGCTTGGGATGCTCCGCCGCCCGCTCTCCCCCTCCCCCCTCTCTCAGACAGGGTCCCTTTCCTCTTCCCCGGCAGGCTGTCCGTCGCCTTCCCGACCATCAAGACTTCCTTCCCGCATTTTAACTTGATCAGCGGTTCCAGCGACGTGCCAGACTGAGCAATAAAGTGCATGAAAACCGTCTCTGGCTGGCTCTGCTGTCCCTTCTGGGCTGCGGGGGGGGGCTTGTTGGGGGGAGTGGGCAGGCCCTAGAAGAGCGGGGGTGGCAAGACAGAGGAGGAGGAGGCCCCCTCCTTTGCCGAGTTAGACCGCGATGGCTCGGCTTGCGCAGAGCGACCCACTCTCAATGGCATCGGCATCTGGGGGGGCACCTTCTGCATTCCACTGGCAATGGCCCCTCCTTAAGGCTGATTCACACTAGCCCTTCCGTGCACGTTTGCTCTACTCTAGCGTCTGTACGTGCGTCTAGCAGTTCTCTGAACGTTTGCCCGCCTTCTTGAAGAAAGCGCAGCTGTGATTTGGTGAAGAGAAATGCGCTTCTCTGATTGGTGAGCTGCCTAGCACCGGGAGCATAAACGCTAGCTTAAACGCGAGCACCGCAAAAAGATAAACCGAAACCATCTCTCCTGGCTGCGTCGTAAGCTCATGCTGCGTCTGACGCAAGCATGAAAAACGCACGAAAAGACCAAACATTAAGCCAAAACGCGCACGGAAAGGGCTAGTGTGAATCAGCCTTTAGCCCTGTTGTGTTGAGTGAGAGCGCCTCTCCTCTCCCCACTCCCCTTGCCAGTCAGCCCAGTCCCTAGGCCAGTGGTTCCCAAACTGGGATAAAAAGTGACTCAGTCGCACTTGCAAGTTGAGTCATTTGACTCGAGTCCCCATCCCTGGTTAGAACCCTCTGCTCCAGGCTGTGCCCATGGCCCAACTGGAACCAAGTAGGCACAGTGCCCTTGCAGCTGAACGGACACCCAGAGGCGCAGACAAACCCTCTTGTGCTCCTGCCAGTGGGGAAGGGAGCAAGGCCCAGGCCTTCCCTGGTGCAGGGGGGGGGGGCCTGGGCTGTTGGAGGATGGGCAGCGTTTAGCTGCTGGACACTGGGGGTGTGGTGTACTGCCTGGTCACATGTAAAGACCACCTACTCTAATCCCTCTGTGTTCCAGGAAGGGGTGTGGCCCCTGACCCTTATTTCCTCCTTCTTGCTCCTCACTCACCCTCTTCTTCTCTTGATGCCCACCACGTAAGATTATGCCAACGCTGCTCCTGCAGCCCAGCAGCCATCTTGCAGCACACCTCATGCAGGGACCCCCAGCTATGAGGGGGGTCTATCTTAAGTCTAGGATGTACCTCTGATTGATGGTGAGACGCTATATATATGCAAACTAGACTGTAAGTAAACCACTGGCGTCGCTACAGTGAAGCGACTATAGTGGGCCGCTGGGGGTGACGCGCGCATTGGGGTGACGCGCGTCACCTCCCCTGCGTGCGTCGCCGCCGACATCCCCGGAGCCGGCTCCCAGCCTCGGAGGGGCCTTCCGAGTCCAGGAGCCGGCTCCGGAGACGTCTTCCCTGGCCTTTTCCCTCAGGAACGGTCTGCGCATGCGCAAAAAACGTTATAAATAACGTTCGGCGCAGCGGGCCTTCCTCAGAAGGCCCCGGACAGCCAGCCGGGGAAGACGTCCCCGAGCCGGCTGCAATGATTAAGGGGGCGCCTGGGGCGGCGGCCCGTCGGGCGCCTGGAGCGGCGCCCACACGCACGCCCCACTATGGGGCAGCACGCGCCCTAGTGACGCCAATGAAGTAAACTCTTCTTCTTTTTGCAACTACAAAGCAATGCCTCGTGTGTATTCATTTAGCTAAGCAAAGCAGTCTGCCTGGGTGGAGGAGGGAACTCTGCTAATAAGTGGGAACACACCTCCCAATATATGCCTGAGAGCATCTAATTACCCCATCATGGGCTATGAGGAGTCTGATCCCGCCTGTCTCTGTGCTCAGCTCCCAAAAGAGAAGGGCAGCATTCACTGGGCGAGGGTGGATGCCTTCAGTAGAAGGAAGAAGCCTTCCCCTACCCCATTTTGCTGGAAAGGAGATGCAGCGCTCGGAAAAGCGCGGTAGTGTAGTCCTCCTGAGGCACCAGCCTGGGCCCAGAGTCGGCACTCCCCATGGCTGGAGACGTTCATCATGCAGAGGTAGACCCCGTAGATCTGATACACATACAGAGTGCCGGGCGCCATGAACATGGCCGTGTTCCTTGCAGTCCGCCTCCCACCACTGGAATGGAAAGTGGTATCATTCCCTCCCAAGTAGCCCTCCGTTTCCACAATGCGGCCCTGAAGCTCCCTTCCATCATCCTGAAGCTGCAGAACCAGAACCTGCAAGGCCACGGATCAAGGCAGGGAAGCGCCTCACCAAACCTCTCAGCCGGGCACTCCAAGTGCGCCCCCCCCCCGGAGGCCAGCAGCGTCTACCCCTGGCCTGCCTGCCTTTCACTGCACCGGGTGCTGGACGCCAGTCATGCCCCGCTCCACGCGCCAGCCAAGGAGCACGGCAGGAGCAGCTGTGGACCCGCCTCCATGTGAGGAAAGGTTAAGACTGATCTACACCAACTCTGTTTGCGTTGCGTTTGCGTTTGGAGGCTCGCGAGCATAGGGAACAGGACGCCCTGCCCCGAAACGCTGCCCTGGGCTCCACCTGTTTCTTCAGTGCTCAGTGGGTCCCTCCTGATTGTTTCTCCTTGTAATAAAGGTCAGTGCTGATTGGCTGAAACATGTGCGCTCCGATAGGCTGAAAGCCCCCCTCTCATCCCATTGGTCAAACAGTTTGCTCCGTGTCCCGCCCTCTCTCAATCATGAGCATGGTCCAGCTCTCCCGCCACACCTGTTGGGAAGTGCCACACCTGTTGGGAAGTACTTGTGAGTCTGGTTCTTTATTGCACCTCTATGTATATGAGTATTATCTAAGACCCATTAAACCCCGCTGCCCCCCAGGTCTCTGATGGAGGTATCTTAACCTCCAAGTTCCTCCCCCACCCAGGCAGACTTGCTAATTACTTAGCTAGATTAAACACACGAGACACAGGCTGGTTGAAGTTGCAAAAAAAGGAAGAAAAGTTTACTTACAGTTTCAGCTCATATTTACAAAGCATCTGATTAGGATCAGAGGTTACTCTAACTTAAAGGATGAAGCCCCCCCCCCTAGAGCTGGGGGTTTCCTGCATGAGGTCTGCTTGGATCATGGCCACCATTCATCAGAGCTCAGGCATGCCACGTCCTGTCTCACTGGCATCAGGAGGAGAAGGGGGTTAGTGAGAAGGTGAAGAAGGAGGAAACTGGGTCTGGGGTCACGCCCCTTCCTTAGGACAAAGAGGGGTCAAAAGCAAGAAGGGTCTACTTAGGTAATCAAACAACACACACATACCCTCCAATGTCCAGCATACGGAAGTTGCCCACTTTTCTAACAATCTCTACTTTGGCTCTCGTGAAAATCTCTAGGCTGAAGGGAGGGGAGGCAGGAATAGGATCGTCGTGCGAACGTCTGTCCGTGGCTGGGTAGGCCTGTGCTCTGCGGTTTGGTTGTGTTGCTGATTTCATCCTTGACCTTGATGGTTTTCTCGTTTTGTTTTGATGGTTTGTACATACCGGTAAGCCGCCTTGACTCTGCAGGGCAAGCATCTCTTAGGTCAATAAAAGTGGCTTTCACAGGGGTGAATGCGGCCCATTTCCTGCAATGGCTCTGGCGATAAGCAGACCTTGTGGAGCTGGGCTGGCTGTTCGTGCAACCAGCTGAGCCCTCCTGAAGCCTGTGAGGAGGGTTCTTCTGCTTGAATGCCACCGGAGACAGCATCAGACCCACAGGCAGAAAGAGCCACCTTTGAGGGTGCTGTAAAGCAGAGACACAAAATCCCCCGCCCCCCAATCGCACTGAAATAAGTTGCAGAACCAGTGAGGGCCAGGGAGGGAGGGAGCCTCACTTTGCTCCCTTCCCAGTTTTTCCCCCTGAGCCCTGCTTGCAGAGGTTGTGCCGTGGGGCAGGATTTGTGCCCCGCCCCACTGAGCCACAGCTTCCCAAACAAGGTACATCTAAAGACAGCCCCAGCCCAGCCGCTGCTCTCCAGAAAGCCAAGAGAGCAGCAGCAGCAGCAGCAGCAGCGAGAGCCACTCCACGAAGGGACCCCTGACTTGGAATAACCTTCCTGCTGCCTCGTCCAGTCCAGAGCCAGCGACTACAGAGGGTGCTACACATTCTTCATGTCTTCGGTAGGTGGCTCTGTCGCGGCTGCCCACATGCTCTACTCTCCACCGAGCCCCACGTGATCATTTCTTCCACAGGTGTGGGGCTGGGGACAGGTGCTCTCGCCCTACTGCACAACACAGAAGTAGTAGCTGCCTGTGCAGAATGCGTCAGGCACCCCTCAGTCTCTCCAACGGCACAAGGCCACTTCCTGCTTTCCTGCCCCGTTGTGAGCAGCTCTGAGACGGACCTCCTGTCCTATCCAGCTGCGGAGCATGACTGGCAGGGTGAGGGGCTGCTGTCAGCAAGGCGGCGGGGGGGGGGGCTGCGTCGCTGCTGCTTGTGCACATTGTGTGCTCCTGAGCAATGCTCCTTTGCGGGACCAGATGCAGGCGCAAGAGAGCCAAACGGCAGGCAAAGCGGGCCGGCAGGCCCAGGCTGAAAAGGGGCTGCAGCTGCTGCTGCACAGTTCAGCTGGGAGTCAGGGCAGTCTTTAAGGAGGGCCTAAATATCACCAACATGGAAACTGCCCATCACCGCCCCCACTCCAGGCTAGGTGTGCACATCTGGGTGCGGGGTGAGAAGTTAGTTTCCTGGCTGAGACGAGATGCTAACTCCTCTGAACGCACCATGCTCTGCACATGGGGCCTCCAGCCTTGCTTACTATAGTCCCAGAAGTCCTAGTCGCTCTCTGCCCCCCACTGGCGTCGCTTTGGTTGGGGCGGGGCTGTAAGTAACGCTCCGTCGTAGTCCCTTTACCGAGCAAGCAAGAGGCAGCCCTGCCCCCTCGCTGTCGGAGCCAGTCCCCTGCAGAGAAAGCAGCAGGCAGGGTCTGCTGCTTTCTCCGCACGGGAAAGGCTACGACAGGGGGCGGGGCTGCCTCCTGCTCGCTCGGTAAAGAGACTACGACGGAGCGTTACTTACAGCCCCACCCCAACCAAAGCGACGCCACTGCTGCCCCCCCCCCCACACACACACACAGGTATTTTCTCGCCACACTCTTCATTGTGTTCAGTGGGGCTTGCTTCTTAGTAGACATGCCTAGGATTGTGCTCTAAGGTTTAACAAGCTACACCTGCCCACATTCCTTCTCCTAAAGGTCTAGCACTCTGTTCCGGTTTGAGATCTGGTAAGCCTAGCCATGGGGCAGTAGTTTGTCTGGCTCCCCCAGTGCTGGTAAGTTGGCACAGGGGTTGGGCTGTGGATGGGGAGGGGGAAGAATGGGGCGAGGATCAGGACCACTAGGAGGCATGTCAGGGGTGGGGTGGGCAGGGGTGGTTATCGGTAGCAATGGCTCTGCCAATACACTATGCTCCCCACCAAACCTTGGCCCGCTCCCTTGGGTCCACTCAGATATGCGCTAGCCAAAGAACTGGCACAGATCCAAGTGGATCCATAATGTAATGGGGGCTTACCCAAAGGTAAGAGAACAAAAGTTCCCTTACCTCTAGGAGGCTTCCTGACACCCCCCCCCCCCCAGGATGCAGCATGTGCCTCCATGACACCACTGCATTGGCACAAGCAGCAGGAGAGAGAATTGGGGCAGCATTTGTTTATTAGTTTGTTTTAAAACAAAAAACTTGTGCCTTTATTTTTCTTACCTGTATTTTGCCTTTTAAAAAAAAACACAACTTACTATTCAGTCATACCATCATGAGTTTAACATGCAAGCAGTAATCTATTAGCAACTTTTTTCAAAGAGCAAAGAGAAATAGAGGAGACTGTGTGATTTCTGTAAGTGCAAAAGAAACAATGGCTAGCTACTGGGTCGCTTGGACCCTGGCTTGTGCTCTGCTATCATTTGCTGTATATATACCTCACTCACTGACTTGCAGCTTTATTGCAGGAATCAGTGGATCCACCACATACAGTACATGGGTTTCTCCTCAATTAAAACAACAGGACCAGCTGATGATGGGCAGCTGCTAGTGCCATCAGCCATTGGTATCCAAAGCTAATTAAGCAACATTGAGATGAATGAGACTATTACAGCGCAATCCTATCCAACTTACACCACCGGCGTAACCAGTGGTGCAACAAGGAGACCCCAGAACGGAAAGGGGATTCAAATCCCCTCCAAAGGGGGATTTAAATCTCCCCTCCCCTCCAAAGCCTCCTGTTCTGCCCACCCCAGTAGCAGCCCTACACCCTCCTGTGGGAGGGGGGCCACCACCGCGACACCCCCACAGGATGCAATATGCCTGGCATGTGTGGCATCATCATCGCATGCCGCCTCGGTGCAGAAACTCCCCCTGGCACTTTTCAGCTCCTTTTTGGAGCCAAACGGCGCCTGAGAGGGCAGGAGGGCGAAACTTGCAGCCGACACCGGCTGCATGAAGATGGACCAGCGGCGGAGGAAGCAACAGAAGGTACACCCCCCACGACCCGCCACTTGGGGTCCACCGCCCCAACCACCCCAACCATAACGACACCTCTGGCCCTCCCCCGCTGGTTACACCAGTGGTGTAAGTTGGATAGGATTGCGCTGTTAGTCATGTCTAGCTAACAGTAACTTAAGCTGTTGTTTTCAGTGGAACTTGCAGTCAGTGCAAGCCCACACAAGTGTGTATAGGATTGGTATAACCATAGCTAGTAGTCATGCACTATATTACCTTAGGTATGACTACGCTTACCAGATCGCCGACCGGGACGCAGCAGCTTTCCCTTAAGGGGCGGGGCACAGGGGGGCCAGAACGCGTCGCGTTCTGCCTCCCCCCGTACCCCGTCCCTTAAGGGAAAGCTGCTGCGTCCCGGTCGGCGATCTGGTAAGCGTAGCTATGACTCGTGACTTTTGGCCAGAGGCGTATTTAGGGCGGAGCAAGCGGAGCACCGTGCTCCGGGCGCTCCACCCCAAAGGGCGCCCTGCCCGCTTCCGAGTCGGACTCGGACAGGCCCCCTCAATCAGGAGAGCTGGCCGGGGACGTCATCCCCGGCCGGCTGCCTGGGGCCTTCTAAGGAAGGCCCGTGCTCAGTAACAGTCTGAGCATGCGCAAAAAATTGTGCATGCTCAGACTGTTAACTGAGGGGAAAGGGCTTCCCTTTGCCCTCAGTTAACAATCTGAGCATGTGCAATTTTTTGTGCATGCTCAGACTGTTACTGAGCGCGGGCCTTCCTTAGAAGGCCCCGGGCAGCTGGCCGGGGATGACTTCCCGGGCCGGCTCTCCCGATTGAGGGGGGGGGGGTCGCTCCCTCCCGGAGCGCTCCCCCGCCTCCTCCCGGAGCACGGCGCCCCCCCCTCCGGAGCGCTCCAGAGGGGGGGGCAACTTCCCCCGTTGCTCCAGGCACCAAGAGAGGCTGTTACACCTCTGCTTTTGGCTACAACCCTGTAGCTGGTATAAGCTCCTCAGGGCAGGAACAAGTTTTAAAAATGTAAATATGTTATAAGAAGCTATATGTATATGGTGTGATAAAAATAGGAACCTACTGTACCTCAAGGCATTGGTCTGCTGAGTTCAGCATTGTCAGCACTGGCTGGCAGCAGCCCTCCAAGATTTCAGCAGGTCTGTGTGTCCCCACCTGTAGATTCCAGGGATAGAATATGGGTCCAACGGAGCTACCTCCTGTCCTGAAATGCTTAGGCATGAAGTGCTGTCACTATGTCTCAGGCTAGCCTACCTCACAGGGTTATTGTGTTACTAAAATTCGACAGAAGCTGAGCCATGTTTGTCTGCTGCCTGATCTCCTTGGAAGAAAAGCTGGATACAAATCATGACTTGCTGGATTCTGGATGCAAATGAATGAGTTCATGCTGTCTGTTCTTTGTTGATTCATTTGTGGGTTTTTTTTAAACCTAGGAGAAAAGAGCCACCAAAGGGGGGGGGGTGTGCGCGCCGTGCGTGCTCATCATCCCTTAGCAATCGCAACTGCAAAAGAAAAGGCTTTGGGGAAGCTCCCTTCTGTGTGTTTGATCACGTCTTACCCCTGACTCAGCAGCACTTCCCTTCCCCTCTTCGTTCTGACCGCCCTCGCGGCTACGGGCCATTGAGCTCCACCCAGCAGCAGCGTACCTCCCTCCCTCCCGCCCGCGTAAGCGGAACACGGGAAACGAAAGCGGCGGCGTTTGCGGAAGCAGCGGTCGCAGATGGAGGCAGGGATGGCTGATCGGGATGGCGATTTTCACCGAGAACTTACCTGCTCGTTCTGCTTGGATCTGTTCAGGGAGCCGGTGCTGCTCGAGTGCGGGCACTGCTTCTGCCAAACGTGCATCACGGCCTTCTGGAGCAGCCAGCAGAGGACACCGACTTGCCCCGAGTGCAGGGCGCTCTGTGTGAACAGGAGATACACCCCTAACCGGGTGCTGAGAAACTTGGCGGACAAAGCCAGGCAAAAGCAGGATGAGGGGGCAAACAGCGACGTGAGGCAAGGCGATTCAGGAGACCTTGAGACAGGGCGGAAGGAAGGAGGGAGCAGCGGTCGGAACCCGGAGAGGCAGTGCGGAGAGCACGGCGACAGTTTGGGGCTCTTTTGTGCGACGGATGAGAGCCTCGTTTGCTATCGCTGCGTCGACTCACCTGCCCACGCTGGGCACAGTTTCTGCTCTTTGCGGAAAGTAGCTCAGAGTTACAAGGTGGGCCGGCAAGGGGTTGGCGAGAAGGGGGCGCTCAGCTGGCTCCTTGCTTCGCCTCACCTAAAGAACGCTGTTTCCTCCCGCAGGAGAAGCTATCCGGGGCTCTGGGCCCTCTGGAGATTCGAATTCAGGACCTAGAACGGGTTGAAAAATGCCAGGAGGAAAAGATGCGGTCCTTGAAGGTAAGAAGGAGCCAGGAGATCTAGGGTTTGTGGGTGAGAGGCTTGAGGTTGGACTCCAGCAACTTTCTAGATTTCTGCTTGATTGTCTTGTGCTGCTCAATGTGGAAGTGACATTTTTATATGATGGCATGTCGTGTTTTGTTCATTTGTAACAGCTGTGAACTAGAAATGGCGAATAGTTGTTACAGTGCAGCCCTAGGCATATCTACTCAGAAGCAAGCCCATTGAGTTCAGTGGGGCTTACTCCCAGGTAAATATGTACCTGATTGCAGCCTTAGAATTAATTAACAAATCTGGTCTCCACCTTAAAAGAAAACACTGTTGTGAAAACAGTTACATTAAATTAAACTGTTACAGTGACAACACCACTGGGGACATTGTGTCAACGTCAAGCCCCAACTAGTTTAACAGACAAAACCTCTCTCCAAGAATTCTGTGAATGTCTGTGATCTCTTAAGAAAATGATTAGTGAATTCACCAAACTAGCGTTCCGGAGATTCATGGTGGAAGTCGTACCTGTTAATGCTGTCAAATTATTTGTAGGATAGATGTGTCTTTTTCATGAACAAGAAGAACAGTGCCATAATTGAGGAGGTGGGAGGGGTTGATCTCTCCCAGTTGTGTCCACCTTGGTAGATGGGCCACCTGTGCCAGGGACTAGGCGGGGGAAGTGTGTTCCTGTTGGTCCTGCTGAACCTCTCAGCAGTCTTTGATACCATTGACCATCCTGTCTTTGGGGCTTGGAGACACTGTTTTAGCTGTGGCTCCACTCCTTATTGACTGACAGGTCTCAGCAAGTGATGCGGGGGGGGGGGGGGGACACACCTGTTTGGCACTCTGGTTAGTAACATCTACAGCGCTGCAGGGTTCTCTCCTGTCCCCCATTTTAACATCTACCTGAAACTGCTGGATTGAGCAATCCGTGGAGCAGGGACGTGTGGTGTGCGGTAGGTGAGGCAGCCCCTGCGAGTGTGGTCAGCCCCATTGACAAGCCCAATGGGGACGTATCCCCATTTAATAGAAAGGAGTGACAGAACAGAGTTGTCATCAGTATCCTGATGGTAAAGGTGACCCCTGACAATTAAGTCCAGTCGTGTCAGGGACGTGCGGTACGGGCGTGGCAGGTGAGGCAGCCCTGCCCCATTGTAGTCCTCGGAATGAAGCTGCAGCTGACCCTGGAGATTGCATGCATGCGCTACCCACTTGCACCCGAGTAAGCAGGTAGCGCACACAATCTCCAGGTTCAGCTGCGACTTTGTTCCGAAGATTATGACAGGGCAGGGCTACCTCACCTGCCGCGCCCGCACCGCACGTCCCTGATTTGGAGTGAGGTATCCTCAGGATACTGATGACAGTACTGTCACTCCTTTCTATTAAATGGGCTGTCCTAGATTAGCACACTGTCTGGAGGAAGTTGGGAACTGGGAGTGGGTTAATAAGAAATTAACAGCGCAATCCTATCTAATTTACACCACCGGTGTAACTAGCGGTGCAGCGAGAACTGGAGGCCCCAGAATGGAAAGGGGATTCTGGATGATAAAGATAAAAGATGGATTCTGGATGGTAAAGATGATACGGGAGGCCAAGAAAGACTTTGAGGAACGTATGGCAGGCAACGTAAAAGGGAATAATAAAAGCTTCTTCAAATATGTTAGAAGCAGGAAACCTGCCAGAGAAATGGTTGGTCCACTGGATGCTGAGGGAGATAAAGGGGACTTGGAGACTGCAGAGAAATTAAATGAGTTCTTTGCATCTGTCTTCACGGCAGAAGACCTCGGGCAAATACCACTGCCGGAACAGCCTCCCCTGACTAAAGAATTAAGTCAAATAGAGGTTAAAAGAGAAGACGTCTCAGACTTAATTGACAAAATAAAGATCAATAAATCACCAGGCCCGGATGGCATCCACCCAAGAGTTCTGAAGGAACTCAAGAATGAAGTTGCTGACCTCTTGACCCAAATATGCAACTTGTCCCTTAAAACGGCCACTGTGCCAGAGGATTGGAGAATAGCTAATGTCACGCCAATCTTTAAAAAAGGAAGGAGGGGGGACCCGGGAAACTACAGGCTGGTCAGCCTAACATCTGTTCCAGGGAAGATGATGGAAAGTCTCATTAAAGATAAAATCTTAAAACACATAGAAGAACAAGCTCTGCTGAGGGAGAGTCAGCATGGCTTCTGCAAGGGGAAGTCTTGCCTCACAAACCTGTTAGAATTTTTTGAAAAGGTCAACAGGCATGTGGATGCGAGCGAACCCGTGGATATTATATATCTGGAATTTCAGAAGGCGTTTGACACAGTCCCTCATGAAAGGCTCCTGAGGAAACTCCACAGTCAGGGAATAGGAGGGCAGGTCCTCTTGTGGATTAGGAACTGGTTGAAGACCAGGAAACAGCGAGTGGGAGTCAATGGGCAATTTTCACAATGGCGAGAGGTGAAAAGCGGTGTGCCCCAGGGATTGGTCTTGGGACCGGTGCTTTTCAACTTATTCATAAATGACCTGGAGTTGGGGATAGGCAGTGAGGTGGCCAAGTTTGCAGATGACACTAAACTTTCTCAGGTGGTGAAGACCAGCAGGGATTGTGAAGAGCTCCAGAAGGATCTCTCCAAACTGGGAGAATGGGCAGCAAAATGGCAGATGCGCTTCAATGTAAGTAAGTGCAAAGTGATGCACATTGGGGCAAGAAACCAAAACTTCACATATATGCTCATGGGTTCTGAGTTGTCTGTGACGGATCAAGAGAGAGATCTTGGGGTGCTGGTGGACAGGTTGATGAAAGTGTCGACCCAGTGTGCGGCGGCTGTGAAGAAGGCCAATTCCATGCTCGGGATCATTACAAAAGGGATTGAGAGTAGAACGGCCAATATCATTCTGCCTTTGTACAAATCGATGGTAAGGCCACATCTGGAGTATTGTGTCCAGTTCTGGTCACCGCACCTCAAAAAGGATTTAGTTGAATTGGAAAAGGTGCAGAAAAGAGCGACCAGATTGATTCGTGGTCTGGAGCACCTCCCTTATGAGGAAAGGCTACAGCGTCTGGGGCTTTTCAGCCTAGAAAAAAGGCGCCTGAGGGGGGACATGATTGAGACGTATAAAATTATGCATGGGATGGAGAGAGTGGATAGAGGGAAATTCTTCTCCCTCTCGCACAACACCAGAACCAGGGGACATGTACTAAAATTGAGTGGAGGGAGAGTTAGAACAGACAAAAGAAAATATTTCTTTACCCAGCGTGTAATTCATCTGTGGAACTCCTTGCCACAGGATGTGGTGATGGCACCTGGCCTGGATGCCTTTAAAAGGGGTTTGGACAGATTCATGGAGGAAAAGACCATCACAGGTTACAAGCCATAAGCAACCTCCTGGCTTTAGAGGTTTTAGAAGCGGGTTTTCTCTGTGCCAGGTGCAAGGGAGTAACAAAGGGAAACAAGTTATCTTGTTGTCTTGTGCTCCCTGAGGCATCTGGTGGGGCCACTGTGTGATACAGGAAGCTGGACTAGATGGGCTTTTGGCCTGATCCAGCAGGGCTCTTCTTATGTTCTTATGATTCAAATCCCCTTTGAATCCCCCTTTGGAGGGGATTTGAATCCCCTTTCCATTCTGGGGCCTCCTGTTCTCACTGCATTGCTAAGTTGGTGGTGTGAATTATATAGGATTGCGCTGTAAATCAGGATAAAATGGAGGTCCTCCTGATTTAGTAAACCCTAATGCAGGTGCTTGACCGTCAACCTGTTTTGAATGGGGTTGCACTCTCTTTGCACAGCTTGAGAATCCTCTTAGATCCACAGCTACTCCTGGATCGCGGGGGTGCAGCTGTGGCCCGAGGGGCTTTCTGCTCAGCTTTGGCAGTTGCGACTGTACCTGAGTCATCTGGACCTGACCATATTGGTCCATGACTTGGTGACATCTTGGCTAGATTACTGTAGCATGCTCTGTGTGGGGCTACCCTTGAAGATGGTCCAGAGACTGCAATTAGTGAAGAATGTGGTGGCTTGTGTGGTTGCTGGAACATGACAGTTCAACTCTTTCAGGCTGCTACTTCAGCAACTGCACTCACTGCCAATTTGTTTTCACGCTCAATTTGAGGTGCTGGTGTAAACCTTTAAAGCCATTCCTGGCCTTAGAAACAATCTTTTTTATTATTATTATTATTATTATTATTATTATTATTATTATTATTATTATTATTATTTAACAGTATTTATATTCCACTTTTCAACAAAAAGTTCACAAAGCGGTTTACAGACAAAATCAAATTATTAAATGGCTCCCTGTCCCAAAAGGGCTCACAATCTAAAAAAGATGCAGAACACCACCAGCAAACAGCCACCAGAAAAGACACTGTGCAGGGGTGAAAGGGGGGCAGTTATTCTCCCCCTGCTAAATATAAGAGGAGCACCAATTGAAAAAGTGCCTCTTGCTCAGTTAGCAGGGGAATCTGATTTCATATATTCTGGCCTGTCCTCTAAGATCATCTGATGGGGACCTCCTTCAAGCGCTGCCTTTAACAGAAGTTAGAGGGGTGACAGTGAGAAGCAGGGCTTTTTCTGTGATGGCACCTGCAGCTGTGGAACTCCCTCTCTTATGAGTTGAGAACTCATAAGAGTTCTTATGCCCTCTCCTTAGGGACATTCCATGGGGGGTTGGAAACGTTTTTATTTCAATTGGTGTCCTGAGTTCGGGTGAGGGGCGAGCTGCCTTGAATTAGTAGCACTTGTGGCTTCTTATCAATGGGTTTTTTTTATTACTGCTGCTGACTCCCTGTTTTTGTTTTGTTTAATCTGGGGTTCCTGATTTAGTAGTTTATATTGCTGTTTTAATTATGTCCGCTGTGTGCTACTCTCCGAAGTATAAGTGGGGTTGTCAGGGATGTAAGCTGGTTTGTATTTTATTGGTTCATTGTCTTAAACTTTATCTTTAAAAATATGTATCTGGTTTTATTCTGCATTATTGATTACAAACATTGTTAGCCAACTTTTGAGCTTTTAACCTAGCAGAACTACAATTCCCAGAGTTCCCTAGGAGGACAGTTAAACCAGTTTACATTTCTAGTGTGGATAAACTGATCCCATGGAACAGGAAAAGCAGCAACTGTTACTAGTTTGATTGGACATCTATGGAAACATGGCCTTTTTTCCCTTCTGTTGGGCCACACCCCTCACGAATGTGCCCTTTGTCCCCAAAGTGCAGCACTGTCACTCACGTATATCCCCAAGCAGCTTCAGTGCAGATCATTGCCCATGTCTACCTGAATCCCTGATGGGGTAATTAGATGCTCTCAGGCATATATTGGGAGGTGCGTTCCCACTTATTAGCAGAGTTCCCTCCTCCACCCAGGCAGACTGCTTTGCTTAGCTAAATGAATACACACGAGGCATTGCTTTGTAGTTGTAAAAAGAAGAAGAGTTTACTCACAGTTCAGTTTGCATATATACATAGCGTCTGATCATCAATCAGAGGTACATCCTAGACTTAAGATAGAACCCCCCTAGAGCTGGGGCTCCCTGAATGGGGTTAGGCTGCAAGATGGCCGCTGGGCTGCAGGAGCAGTGATGCCATCATCCTGCTCGGTGGGCATCAAGAGAAGAACTGACTGAGTGAGGGGCAAGAAGGAGGAAAAAAGGTCAGGGGCCACACCCCTTCCTGGAACACAGAGGGATTAGAGTAGGAGGTCTTTACATGTGACCAGGCAGTACACCACACCCCCAGTGTCCAGCAGCTAAACGCTGCCCATCCTCCAACAATCCCCACAGTTCATTTCTGACCATTTGTTTCCATGGTTAGTACACATGGCAATCTCTACCCCTTGCCCAACATCCCTCTAAGCGTGGCTGTCTGCAACTATGTCCTTCTCTGACTCCTCAGAGCATTGATGAGCAAGAATTCCTTAATATCCCAGTTTGTTTTCTGTTGCTGCTATTATATACCATACCACGCAATCTGCCATTCACTTAATGCTATGGAATTGGCCAAAGGCTGTGGCACGTGCCACCTGCGTGGTCTGAGGCCCAGTTGGTTGCTAGGCAACCTTTGGGTTTATCTGAATGAAATGCACGGCAGCTGCTTACCACTTAGAACTGGACATTTTAATCCCATATATAGGCATGAGAAGAGGGAGGGAACAAGCGTAAGGACTACTGATGTCGTAAATGCACTGAAAGCTAAATGCATAGAAACCTTGCGGTGGTAATCCATTCTTTCATTCCTGGGGGGGGATTTGCGGGATCTCTCACGCATTGGAAGATCAGTGGTGAACAAAACTCAGTTCATTAACCTTCCCTCTGGCTGAGTTTCCTGGTGGTATCTCTCTCTCTCGCAGACCAATGAAGCAGATGAAAGTGGAGGGAAAGGGAGAGAGGAAAGCAGACGTCTGGCCAAACATACAGGGCAGCAAATGAGGACCATGAGATTATACCCTTGAGTACATTTTCAGCACATTCTCAACCATTGTTGACAATCCTAAGGTCCAGAAACATGCCTCTTTAACGTGGAAATTGGAAGTAAGCCAGATGTTATTACATGTGCTTGGAATCTCTCCAAAGTGATGTACTAACTAGAACTAGATCAACGTCCTATTTCTGGCAAAGCACTTGTGATTTTCAGATGCATGTCAGAGCTTTTCCTATCACTGGGCCCCAGTGTGGAAAGAAGCATTTAGTTACCATATGTAAAATGCAGAGGAGCCCTGCCAGAATAGCAGTGGCAATCTTACCCTTTGGCTCAGAATGGATTGGGGGGGGGGGGACTCAGCTCCAGTGTTGTTGTTCTCCCCTCTTCTCTTCCTTCCACTTCAGAACTCATCTGCTTCGCTCCGTGCAGCCATTGAGGGCGAGTTTTCTGAACTACAACAGTTCCTGTGCCAGAGGAAAAATGCAATGCTGGCCCAACTCGAGAAAGATGAAGACTCTGCATGTCGAGACATGTTGACCCATATGTGGCGAATCCGCGAAGGCCTGTCTGCAGCCAGAGAGATGAGGAACCAAGGAAAGGACCGGATGGAGCAGACTGACCATACTGCCTTCCTCCTGGTTAGGCAAACACCTTGGCACCTCCTTAACAGAGTTTATAACCAAAAGTTGTACGTAGTCCTATAGGACCGTTGGGAACAACCCAGCAGTGTGGTGATGGTTATTAGGACCTACCAAAATGGCACAAAGCCATGAGCCGCAAACGTTTGAGTTCTCCAGAACTCTTAATCAGTCTGGATGTTAAGCAAAGCAAGGGGGGAGGGCAGGTTGGGAGAGAGGGAGGGAGAAAAACTTCCCACTTAGCATAACCTCTAGTCTAGCCTGATAAAGAGTTCTGGCCAACTCACAAGATTGCTGTTCACACCTTTGTGTCATTTCACTTGTTGGTAATAATATCTGTGTTCCCAAATTGTGACTTTCGAATGTCATCAAAAGGATCGAGTGCATGAGAGAGGCATGAAATGAAGATGGTCAAAACTCCTCTTTGGGACAGGAGGAATGGAGGCAATTAGAGCCATAATAGGAGTGGTGGCTCTCGGTTGCTTCTAGACTTCCATGGCTAGCCAGTGGTGTAACTAGAGTGGAGCAGAGGCAAGTAGTTCTGCAAGACTCCGTTACACCAGAGTCAGCAGCCCCTCCCCCTTGCTGTTGGAGCCATTCTGGCAGCAACAGCAACATGCAGGACACTCCCCTGTCACTGCCGGAATGGCTCCAACAGCAAAGGGGAGGGGCCGCTGACTCCGGTGTAACAGAGTCTTGCAGAACTACTTGCCTCCGCTCCACTCTAGTTACACCACTGCTGCTAGCGTTCTCAAGGGCTTCTTCTCTGTGGCAAACTGCAGTGCACCGCAAGATCACTCTGCATCAGTAGCGTACCAAGGCGGGGCAGGGGGCAGTCTGCCCCTGGTGCATGTCATAAGGGGGTGCCAGCGTGTCTGTCCAAATGCTGGGTAGACCTGGCCTCCCCCAGGGGATTCAAGATGGAGGCCAGTTCTACACATGGCTTCAAGCAGCCACAGGTAGGGCAGTGGGAGTCATCCACCCTGGGTACCAGTCATGCTAGGTATGCCACTTGTCTGCATACTAGGACCACTTGGGCCATGCCAGTCAGATCGTTCTTTTCTACCTCAATGTCACCTGGTCAGACAGGGCTCAATGATGGTGTGGCAAAGACTGGTGCTGTTGGCAGTGGTTCTGGTTTTCAGAAAAATCCAACTCCAGTCTTGCCATAGATAGAGAAATAGTTCCTGGGCCAGCAGGAGTACATCTGAGCAACAGTAGCCCCTGAGCCTAGTGAGTTAGATGGAGATGCTGGAAAAGTCAGAGCGCCTGCGTGCTTTTGGAAGGCAGTGAATATCACTGGTCAGGGCTTTGTGGTTAAGGAGGTCCATATTTGTGGGTTCCCTGGAAAGAGAGATGGCTAAATGAACAAGATCAGGAAGAGGCAATGAGCCACCGGTCCCAGATTCTGTAAGAGGAGAGTGGGATGTAGGACTCCTGGGCCTTCTGAGATGGGGCTTTATCTGTTTGGAGAGGGTACAGCCTCATCTTCTAACCTAACTATCTCATCTTCTCTTTCCCTCCCCAGGATATCAAGCAGCTCCTGGAGAAGTGAGTATGCATGATGTCTGCCGTTTCTCATGTGAGAGAGCAGATCTTGACTTCATTTCACTCAAATTCTTCTTCCTTTCCCACCAGCTTCTCTGCAGTAATGGTGACAAGTGGAGAAGATGCAGACTACCACGCTGTTGTTTGCAAGGAACTGTGTCTAGGGAAGTTCCAGGGTCCAACACAGTACCTAACATGGAAAGCAATGAAGTCTCTTCTCAGTCAAGGTATTGAGAGATATTGAGTGAGTTTTGCTCCTGCACAAAGATTTTCTCAGCGTAACTCAACAGGTTCTTAGCATGACCCAATGTCCCGACAAGCTGTGATGGGTGCAACGTCACAGGACAAAGGTCCTTGAGGGCTTCACCAGCTAACTGAAAACAACTCTAGAGTATCCCTTTTGTACTGTATCGCATTCACTCCAGTCCAAGGGCAGTATTTCTTGATTGCACTAGCAAAATGCTAAGTTAAGCTGGCTGTGACATAGGGTCACTGGCACAGAAGCATCAGTGTGTTGGAGCACCGTAAATAGCATTGTCGATGTTAGAGATGAATAGGAAAGCAAAATGGCCAGTAACGCATTAATCAAAATGATGATGCAGCCAAATTGTCAATACTGTGTATGGTTGTAGTCGCCCTGTTTCGAAAAGGACTTCTCCGTCGAGCTGGAAAGGATGCAGAAGATGACAGTCGTAAAGATCAGGTGATCAGAGCACCTTCCCACATAAGGAAAGTCTAGCATTGGGGCTCCATCCAGCCTGGAAGGCTTATTCAGGGGTTGTAGGGGTCACTCCCCATTCTTGAAACCCAAGTGCTTTATTGCTGCATAGCAGAGGGAGGTTTCCGAAAGTGGGAAAGGATGTCGGTGGTCCACCCACCTCTCTCTGCCTCCTCCCAGGGTCAGGAAAAGGCATCCCAGGGCTGCTTGCTGAAATAGCCTTCAAAGCTACTGCTCCATACAGGTCAGCACCTCGTTTGATGGGGGAGAGGGTCTTCACTGGAGGGTTCCCTCACCAACACTGGCCTGGCTTAGCTTCTTGCTGGTCATTTCTTCACACCAGCAAATGTGGAGGGAGAAGTCAAATGGCCGCCCTCCACTCAGGGGATCATCTCTGACACCCATAGTGCTGCCCTTTCCCCTTGGGTAATTTGGAGATGATCCTGGGTGCACAGCTCAGTCCTTCGCTTTGGAGTCTGGCCTTTATAGGAGACTCTCCCTCCCAGGTCATTCTTCCTCCCCCTTCTGCTGCTCTTGTCTTCTCTACCACCTTTCTGCCAGACTCTGGCTTCCTGGCCTCTCCTGCCCCAGGTTCTTCCTACTTCCCTGCCTCTCCCCCCCCCTTGCCTCTTTAGGCCCTTCTTCACTCTTCCCACCTTTCCCCTGGTCAGCCCTCTGTTCCTCACTTGCTCTTTCTTTGAGCCTCTGCTCAGTGTCTTACCTCTCCATTTGATCTCTGCTCTTTGTCCATTCTTTGTATCTCCTCCTCCTCCCCTGTTTTAAACCCTCCCACTCTTTCACTCCCAGCTGTCCGTTGGCTGCAAAGCTGACAGTGTTTCAGTTTCCTGAGTCACCTGGTGATAGTATCATCACTGAGTGCAGGATAGTGAAGCTGTGGCCGTGAAGGGCTCTGTGCCGCTCTGGTCACTGTGAGTGGCCACAGTGTCCTTTTCCCTTTCTCCCTTCTTGAAGCCTCCCCATATAGCATAAGGAGTGGCCATTTTCTTAACCTAGTGGCATACAGCCTCCAATCCTAATCCCCCCCCCCCGGGTTCTATAATCTGGGATTTGAGTGGCCCAATTTTCCCCCACCCCACCCTTTTCATCTCCCCCCCCCCCAACTGACAGCACAATCCTGTGCATGTCTACTCAGAAGTAAGTCCCATTGAACTCAATGCGATTTACTTCCAGGTAAGTGTGTATAGGGTTGCAGCCTGGGGCTCAACAGCCGTTTCATGACTCTTGAAAGACACTGAATATGCACAGTCCTCATCCGTTCTTGTTTTCCCTTTTCTTTTACTTCACACTGACTATATTTCTGTACGCCACGTATGGAGGAACTTGCCTGTGAGTGACCCTCTTTTGTGACCCACCTGCAAGGCGCACAGGCCTACCAGAATTAGGATTGAGGTGGTATTCTGTTCCTCCTCTACAATGCTAAGAGTAGCACCCATGCGACTCTCGGTGATCTCCCACCAAAGCACCAATCAGGTTACAGCCTCTTAGCTTCACCGGTGCGTCAATATTGGCTGCTTCCAGGTTATTCATGGCTAGAAACTTGCTTTTTTAAAAACATGCGATAAATACCAGATAAGAATCACAGAAAATGACCCACCTCCTCTTTCTTTTATTACCTGGGATGGAATGAGATAGAATAGGAGGTACAAAACATATTGAATTCACTTGTCTCCTTTTCTCACCAGAGATTGAACGAATCCACCTAGACGCCAGCACGGCTCATCCTGAACTCAGAGTCATCAGTAATATGTGTGTGATGGTTGGCGTGTCGCCTTGCAGATCCCCAAATAACTCAAGGCGGTTTCAGAACTATCCCATTGTGCTGGGGAAAGAGGGGTTCCATTGTGGCAAACACTACTGGGAGGTGGAGGTCAAAGACAAGAGGGACTGGGTGATTGGTGTAGCTTTAGAGTCCATCCCAAGGAAAGAGGAAGGCCAAAAAAAACCTTCTTTGAAGGACAAGATCTGGTGTCTAGAGCCAACGGAGGAGACTGAAAAGACAACCCCTTGGTGGAGAGTTGGAGTGTACCTGGACTATGAGGGGGGCCAAGTTTCCTTTTATGAGGCAAAGAATGGGTCTCACCTTCACACGTACAGGACTCATTTCAGTGAAAAAGTCTACCCTTTTTTCCAACATACTTCAGTTATTTCTGGACAGACGTCGATGAGATCCTTGACAATTTGTCACACATAAGACATCAAAACATCTCTTAATATGATACAGGTATCTGTCTACTTATGAGTCCCACAGTGGCCATGGACTATGCTGTGATTTGATTTAATTGACTGCGTTCT
Organism: Plestiodon gilberti rubricaudatus; assembly: GCA_026170595.1. Classification (NCBI taxonomy): domain Eukaryota; kingdom Metazoa; phylum Chordata; class Lepidosauria; order Squamata; family Scincidae; genus Plestiodon; species Plestiodon gilberti. The sequence continues at coordinate 251,641,520 of JANXHW010000002.1, forward strand.
GGGAGAAACTGCATGTCACAGTGGCAAACCTTTGTCCTCAAATGTGGGTCACTGCCAAACAGCAGTAAAGCAGCAGAGAAATGCTGGAATTCCCCCACCCCCTCTTGTGTCCCATTCTGTTCTCCATCCAGCTAGCTACAGTTTCTTCTAACAGTCCAGTGTACGTCAGGAAGTCAGTATGCAGCTAGGTGGCGCCACTCTCCAAAGAGTTCCTCTATACTCACTGAGTGTTCCCCAGCCCCACAGATTAAGGATGAAAGACCAAAGTAAGTTTTAATTATACTGTCAGCCCAATCCTGTGTAACTCTTGCACCGGTGTAACAGTAGATTCACTGGTGTAAGAGCACTTATTTCAGTGTGACTTGCCGTACACCAATGGGATGCAGAACGGACACCGGCGTAACCCCCCCTTGGATGCCGCGCATGCACACTTCAGACGCGGGACGGACACCCACGGAATGCCCCCTATGCTGGTGGGGTTACGCCAGAATCCATCTCACGTCCAAACTGCGCATGCGCGGCATCCAAGGGGAGTTATGCCCGTGTCCGTCCTGCGTCCTGTCGGTGTACGACAAGTTACACTGGCATAAGTGCTCTTACACCAGTGGATCTACTTTACACCAGTGCAAGAGTTACACAGGATTGGGCTGTCAATCTGATTACACTGTATCCTAAGGGAACGCAGCATATGAGACTGTAGAACATGTTTATGGTTTACACGGCACAGAAAATAAGGTGGGACAGCTTAATTTACAACTCTTATTCTTTTTGGTGCATGGGTGAATGTAGCAGTGCCTTCACTAATCACATACAGTGAAGAAGGTGTTGTTGTTTTTAATCCAACATACATTTTATTGGCCAAGTGATTTTTCTGCCCTCCTCCCTGACTCTCCAGGAATGCAGGTGTCATTGAAGATTATCCACAGTGCAACCATGAGAATAGCAGAGTTGTCCATTGTTTTCATGATTTTAAGCGATGAAGTGGCACTCGCTGAAAGGAGTTTGCAGCTAATGAAAGGATTTAAAAACGTAGGGCTGGTCTGCTCATGAGGCTGAATGAAGCAGCTGCTTTGGGGGGTGGGCAAATGGCAGGAAGTGCCCCGTGTATGCTCTACACATTCACTGGCTGGCCAGCCGGCCGGCCATTCATCCTCCAGGCTGTTGCCACTCTTTCCTCTGGCCTGGGCAGCTACCACTGTGAGCCTCTTCCCTCTCACTTGTATTTTGGGAATGGAGTGAGCAGGAGGAAAATCATGGTGGCCAGAGGAAGAAGACAGGGCAGTCCCATTGTGTAGCAGCAGCTGCCACTACTGTGATCTTCCTGGGCCAAAAAAGTGTTTACCGGTACATTTCTGAAAACTTTCCAAGAGAAAATCAAGGTAGGTTGATTGGAGGTATTCTAATTTAGCACAGGAAAATTGCACACAGAAAAAAGTCCAGTCATATATGTGCACAAGAAAAATGCCCATGCAGAAGGATGCCCACATGGAAAATTGCGCACAGAAAAATGCCCACATGAAAAAATATGCACATATAATGAGGAGATTTTGAATTATGACCATAAAGGCCACTTAAGCCTAGGTTAGTGTGTGTAAACGACGTGATCTGCTTTGTTTTCTGTTTGGAAGCAAACAGCGAATTTTTTTTTAAAAAAAAGTTTGTTAAATAACCAACAAATTATGAATATTGAATTCATGTGTTGAAGCATAATAATGTATTTCCCTTGATGCGGTCGGAATGAGTCTCTTTTGAGGTGCCCGCCAACACACAGGAACACACACCCATTGGGGGACCTCATGGGATTACAGACACAGGTAGAGAGGGACTAGGGTGAATCTTCTAGGGACATGGAGGCGTCGTCCCACCCTCAGTTGGCCAGCTCCTAAGCTGCCAGGGAAGGGAGTCTCAGGGCTGGAGGACGTCGCTCTGGAAAAGAGGGAAACAATCCCACAGTGGGGACCCCATCTTCAGGTGATGGGCCCATATCCAGTCGCACTATGGATACTCCTCTGGGGAGGGGGGAAGGGGGCTTCTTGTCGTGGGTGACTCTATAGTCAGGAACATAGAGAGGGGGGTCTGTGACGGATGTGAGGACCACACGGTGACTTGCCTACCTGGTGCAAAGGTTGCGGACATCACCTCTCGTCTAGATAGGCTGGTAGAGAGTGCTGGGGAGGAGGTAGCGGTTGTGGTGCATGTTGGCACCAACGACGTGGGGAAATGTAGCCAGGCGGTCCTGGAGACCAAATTTAGGTTGCTAGGTAGGAAGCTCAAATTCAGGACCCCAAAGGTAGCGTTCTTGGAAGTGCTACCTGTTCCACGCGCAGGGCCAGCTAGGCAGGCGGAGCTCAGGGGTCTCAATGCGTGGATGAGACACTGGTGTCAGGAGGAGGGGTTTAGATTTGTTAGGCACTGGGGAATATTTTGAGACAAGCCGGGCCTGTACAAGAGGGACGGGCTTCATTTGAATCAAAACGGAACCAGACTGCTGGCGTGTAACATTAAGAAGGTGACAGAGCAGCTTTTAAACTGACCCCTGGGGGAAAGCTGACAGGAGCCGAGGGGCATCCAGTTCGGGACTCCTCATCCCTAGGGAATGAGGTTGCAGAGGATTGGGAACAGTCAAGTAATAACAGAGTAAGAATTAGGAGTGGTAGCATGATGAGACATGACAGCCAGTCTAGCAGGACAGAAGGCTGCAGGGATAAAGGTGCAAACATGCAGCCTTTCTTGGGGGACCTGGTATAGAAGTGCTTTTATGCAAATACCCGAAGTCTACGGGCAAAGATGGGAGAACTGGAATGTTTGGTGGCCAGGGAAAACACTAATATAGTAGGTATCACAGAAACCTGGTGGAATGCGGAGAACCAGTGGGATACTGCCATTCCAGGATATAAACTCTATAGGAGGGACAGAGAGGGGCGTGTTGGAGGTGGGGTGGCCATCTATGTCAAAGAAGGGGAATTTGCCTGTGTTATTTTGGGGAATAGCTTTAAATATGGCAATTTGGAATGTACAGGATCTTGATACCTGTGTATACCAGAGTTGGGCTTCAGAATTCTGTTTAAATAATATTGAAGACACATGGGTTGCTTTCCAATATTTACTAGATAGTTAGTCTGATTCATACATGTGCAACAATTCAATTTGCATCAATTCAATCACACTCACAGCATACAGATCTAGGAAACTTAGGTAGAAGTACAGAGACTAGCAGGTTTCTTGATTTAAACATGGGTGATATTTACCTCCTGGAGAGTTGACCCTGACTGCAATGCTGTAGTCAGCAGTGAATGAAAAAGAGCGTGAAATAAATTGGCTCTGAACTGGTCAGGCTCAGTAGAGTGACTGAGAAGTCACGTTAAGAGGGGGGGGGAGGGGGAAGAGGGAGGATTGGTGCCAGAGGAGAAGAATTCAGGAGGCAAGGGTTCAGAGAGAGCAAGAGAGAGAGCTAGCAGGCTGGCAGCCTGAGTTCTTAAACCTACACACAGAGGAGGAGTTTGTGGCTCTTACGTTGCAAAAGGAAATACCTTAATTGGGCTGGAAGTACACCTCTGGGGGGGGGTGGAGACTCACACGTGCATCTGGACAGGGGAGGAGGACAGATGGCTGATGGCTTCATTGTTTGTGGAGATGTGGATTCGGCCTTCCCAGGGCCAGACTGGTGTTAGCATATCTTTTGTTTACATCTTCCTGGCAGGATAGTCACTTAGCAAGTCTTTGCAGAGGGGGAAGAGAATGGAATTTGCCTCCACCTATGGGCTATGTGCATCTTGGTTCATGGCTAAACTGGTGGTGCTGGTCAGATTCTTCCCCTCATGGCTTCTTGGCTAGGTTTACCAGATTTCTGGCACCCCCGAGGGGGGCGGAAGTGACATCACGGGGAGGCGGGTCAAAAATTGTGATGTCACTTCCGCCGGAAGTGGGCGTGTCCACCAGAAGTAGGCATGTCCACCATAAAATAAATACAGTATTTTACCTTTTTCCGTGCCTCTGAGCATGTGCAGAGTGCTGCCGCTGTTTTCTTCCCAGCCAGCCAGGTGCATTGTGACAGCCAGTGCTGGCCGCCACAACGCAGCCAGCGGCCAGGGACGAAAACAGCGGCGGCACTCTGCACGTGCTCAGAGGCACAGGAAAAAGGTAAAATACAGTATTAATTTAAGAATGTTGAGCCGGCTGGACATCCAGGGGGTCACTGAGTTCGCTGCCACTCACCACAGCCCCCGCTCAGCCTCTTCCTCTTCTTTGTTCTCTCAGCTCCGCTCAAACTCTTTCTCTTCTTTGTTCTCCTCTTCGTCCCGGCCATCCAGGACTGCCCCGCTGCCTGCTGCCGCGCATCTTCATCTTTATATTCCTAGCCTCGTGCGCCTGCACGTGGCTGGGAGCACTCGGAAAGCGTCCGATTGAACTCAGATGCTCTCTGAGTGCTTCTAGCCTCGTGCTGCTGCGCGCGAGGCTGGAACGTCTCCGAAACCATCCGAATACCAGCGCGAGGCTAGAAGCACTCGGAAAGCATCTGAGTTCAATCGGACGCTTTCTGAGTGCTCCCAGCCATGCGCAGGCGAGCGAGGCTTTCTCCGCCCCCCCCCCCCAGTCACGTCCTAAAGAGTTAAGGAAAAAACAATTCACAGCGACTTCTGGTTACAACACCTGTAATTGACACAGGATTTCAAGGAGGGGAGGGAGGTGGCTAGATAGACAAGAGGAGAAGAAACACGGGCAAAGAGGCACAAGGAAGAAGTGGAAGGAGGTAACTCAAGATGTGCGGGGCTCACCCAACTCTGGCATATCTGGATCAGAACTGGAGCTATGGAACAAATAGGAAGGTGTCAAACAGCAAAGAAACAGGGGCAAAGAGGCAGAAGGAAGAAGTGGAAGAAAGTGACTCAAGATGTGGCAGTGTATATCTCTCCAACGGTGGATGGGCTAGTGAGCATCTCAATACATGATTGTAAAGCTCTTTTCCTGTCAGATTTGTACCCAGCAGTTACTCTTAGCCTTAGGGTGGCAAAACTTTTAGTGGCTACAATAAACATCAGAAGAAAGAAGGTGGAGGCTGTATTATGAGTTAGGTTTTAGTAGTACTTTAAGTTTGATACTTATGTTTTAAGATTTTATTTTAAATGGATAGTTGTTGTTGTTGTTCAGTCGTTAAGTCGTGTCCGACCCTTCGTGATCCCATGAACCACATCCCGCCAGGCCTTCCTGTCCTCCACTATCTTCCTGAGTTCGCTCATTTTCATGTTTGTTGCATCGGTGATGCTGTCTAACCATCTCATCCTTGGCCTTCCCCTTCTCCTTTTGCCTTCAATCTTTCCCAGCATCAGAGTCTTCTCCAGAGACTCCTCTCTTCGCATTAGGTGGCCAAAATATTTGAGCTTCAGCCTCAGTACCTGTCCTTCCAGGGAACAGTCAGGGCTGATTTCATTTAGGATTGACTGATTTGATCTCCTAGCAGTCCAAGGGACTCTCAGGAGTCTTCTCCAGCACCACAGTTCGAAAGCATCTATTCTTCGGCACTCAGCCTTCCTTATGGTCCAACTCTCGCAACCGTACATTGCTACTGGGAACACCATTGCCCTGACTATATGAACTTTTATTGGCATGGTGATATCTCTGCTTTTTATTATGCTGTCTAAGTTTGCCATAGCTTTCCTTCCAAGGAGTAAGCGTCTTTTAATTTCATGGCTGCTGTCTCCGTCTGCAGTGATCTTGGAGCCCAGAAAAGTAAAATCTGTTACTGCTTCCATTTCTGCCCCTTCTATTTGCCAGGAATTGATGGGACCCGATGCCATGATCTTAGTTTTATTAATGTTGAGTTTCAAGCCAACTTTTGCACTCTCCTCTTTCACTCTCATCAAGAGGCTTTTTAGTTCTTCTTCACTTTCTGCCATTTGGTGTAGGTCAGCCTTAACACCTCAGCACATGCCTCTTCCCTCCCTTCTGCATTCCTCCTCTTCTCCACTAGTCTTCCTCCTCCTGCTCCTCTGCCCTCCATTCAGCCTCCCTCTGAACTCCCTCCTCCCCTCTCATTCATTCCTCTACGTCCTCCTGTCCTTCCCACAGGTGCCCACACCCTGGTCCCAGCTGACTGCTGTCAGCTCTTCTTCCCCCCACAGCTGTGGGAACATCCAACTCAGCAAAGTCGGTCAGGCCCAGCAATGCCATCGTTGCCAAACGCCGCCAGCCCCACTGTTTGCCATCGCCTCCCTGGTGCCACAGCCTGTAAAGGCTCCACGGGTGACACCTCTTCTGATGTCAATCTAGTGTCCATCTCCACTCCTTGTGGCAATGAATTCCACAGGCTAAGCCTTGTGAAGTACCTCCTTCTGTCCATTCCAAAACTCCTGCCAATCTGTTTCATTGGATGACCCCTAGTGATATTGAGTTATTTGAGTACCAACTTCCTCTCTATAAGTATAAACTGAGCATTCCTAACTTCTCAATATTGACGTATGTATTCTTTCTTTGAATTCATTAATGACCGGGGTACTACTGTACAGGATTATTCAAAAGGGATGGTGAGAAAGTAAAGCTGATTTATTCTTAAATGAACAGACTGACATACCACAACCGTCATGACATCAAAAGACAGAAAAACAGTCCAAGCAAATGCCCCGGGTAACAGCCGCAGTCTCCTCGTGAGTCTCCTGTTTACCTCCCCTTGTCCCATTGTAGCTACACAAGTGCCCACATCGAACATTTGTAATGTGCATGTGAGACTTGGACAGTTTTTCTGTTGCTTCTTGATCCGCATACAGGTTTCTCAGGAGACAGGTAAGGTGGTCTGGTACCCCCATCTCTTTAAGAATTTGCCACAGTTTTTAGGAAAAGATTTGCAGAATACGGGTGAAGATGCCATGTAATGTTTAATATCCTTCCAGAACGTATTAAAACAATATTCAGAACTGTCCGAGGAAACTTGCTTGCAGAGTCTTCACTGACAGCCAAGAATACTAATTAAAGTCCAAGGAAAGAAAGAAGGTGGTAAAACCAACGTTTCGTTCCAATTCTTGGAACTTCTTCTTGGGTACAACCCAGAGATTGAAGATGGAAAAAAGAACTGCTATTGAGCCTTCAGTTAAAATGCTAATTAGCAACGGAAGCAGAATCCAGATTTTCAATTGCGCTGACCATAGGTGACCACTAGAGGCCCTCGTTCTTTCTCTTCTTTTCGCTTATGGTTTGAAAGGACTTGTGTATAATGGGCAACCATATTTTATTCACAAAATTTAGGTCTTGCTGTTTGTTCATAAGTACCCCTATAGGTCTCTTGCTGATCTCAAGTGCTTCAAGGTTACGAAGTGTTTTGATGTTGCTCTCACTCTTTAAACACTCCGCATCTTCAAAGTTGATCTTATGACCGGTGCTTATGGCGTGCTCAGCAATCGAGGAAAGCTCCGGGTGGCATAAACGTACTGATCTTTTGTGTTCATTGATCCTGGTGTTGATCGATCTGCTTGTTAATCCAATGTAACATTTCCCACAGCTGACAGTTCTGAATATTGTTTTAATACGTTCTGGAAGGATATTAAACATTACATGGCATCTTCACCCGTATTCTGCAAATCTTTTCCTATAATCTCAGGCCATGAAAGCTTCCAGTTTAGAATTGCCACAGTTTGTTGCGATCCACACAATCAAAGTCTTTTGCGTAGTCAATGAAGCAGAAGTAGATTTTGTTTTTTTTGAACTCTCGTGCTTTCTCCATGATCCAGCGCATGTTGGCAATTTGATCTCTAGTTCCTCTGCCTCTTTAAAACCCAGCTTGTACTTCCGGTAGTTCTCGGTTCACGTACTGCTGAAGCCTAGCTTGTAGGATTTTGAGCATAACCTTGCTAGCATGTGAAATTAGTGCAATCGTACGGTAGTTTGAACACTCTTTGGCACTGCCCTTCTTTGGAATTGGAACGTAAACTGACCTTTTCCAATCCTTTGGCCACTGCTGAGTTTTCCAAATTTGTTGGCATATTGAGTGCAGCACTTTCACACCATCATCATTTAGGATTTAAAGTAGCTCAGCTGGGATATTATCATCTCCACTAGCTTTGTTGTTAGTAATGCTACCTAAGGCCCACTTGACTTCACTCTCTAGGATGTCTGGCTCTGGGTCAGTGACCACACCAGCGTGGTCATCAGGAACATTCAGATCTTTCTTGTATAGTTCTTCTGTGTATTCTTGCCATCTCTTCTTAATCTCTTCTGCTTCTGTTAGGTCTCTGCCTTTTTTGTCCTTTATCATGCCCATCTTTGCACAAAACGTTCCCTTGATATCTCCAAGTTTCTTGAAGAGATCTCTAGTCCTCCCCATTCTGTTGTTTTCCTCGATTTCTTTGCATTGCTCATTTAAGAAGGCCTTCTTATCTCTCCTTGCTATTCTCTGGAAATCTGCATTCAGTTGGTCATATCTTTCCCTTTCAGCCTCGCTTTTCGCATTCCTTCTTTCCACAGCTATTTGTAAAGCCTCATCTGACAGCCACTTTGCTTTCTTGCATTTCTTTTTCTTTGGGATGGTTTTAGTTGTTGCCTCCTGTACAATGTTACGAACCTCTGTCCATAGTTCTTCAGGCACTCTGTCTACCAGGTCTAATGCTCTAAATCCATTCTTCACCTCCACTGTATACTCAATGGATAGATGTAATACTAAACTTTTATGGAGGATAAGCGTCATTGTAATGGGCACCTGAAATGGGATGTATGGGAGTTTTTTGTGCGAATTGGATTTATATGTCTGTGCAACGGGTTTAGCTTTTTCTTTTGTGCAGGTCAATGACTGTAGTCTGTGGGAAACCGCATTCATCTGCAAGCTGGAGACTTTGCGCGCAACTCTGGAGGTTTTCACGGGACTCGATGTCAGACTGGGAAAGAAAGGAGGAGACCTCCGGGAAGAGCTTCGAGTTGCCACTTGCAGCCTGTAGAGAAGAAGACCAGCCCCCGGAAGAAGCCCGCAGAGCCTGGAATCGGGGAGGAAGGGGAGGCGGTGCCCACCCAGCCGGAGGAGACCCGCTGCCTATTCCGCCTGGGAGTTGTGGGGTCGGATCAACGACTTCGATCCACCGCGAAGAGTCTTTCCTCTCAGTGGACAGGCACTGGGAGGGTTAAAAGAAGCAACTCCTGATTCCTAGACGGAAGAATGGGGGCGCGGGGCGCGGGAGATAAGTGAGGAAGTGCTCTCCTGCGATGGGTCTCTTCCTTTGTCTCCCCTGCCCACGTGTGCACGATCAGCAGCGAGCAGCCCCCTCTCTGGTGAGCCCAAAAGTCCGTTGAGAAGGGAGGGGAGTGCTGGGGGGGCCGTTGGGGGTCCCAGGGCTGCAATGCGTGGAACAGAATAGAGATGGGTGGGAGAGAAGGCCAGCCTCGGAAGGGGCAGGGGGCTGAGAAGAGAAACGGCAACAATCCCCCCCCCCACACACACACACACACACTGCATGCTAAAGTTTGAAATCTGCTTTGGGGCTGCTGCTCTGGGGTGGCTTAAGGGACAGTGAAAAAGCCAGAACAGAAATGACCAAAAGCAAAGTGTCTGCTCATTTTTGAAACAGATGCAAAAAAAAAAAAAAAAACAGCTGGAAATGGTAGAGGCACGGGGTGGGTGCTTTTTAACTATACTGTATTTTTAATTATTAATAGTATATTTTTACTATTTCATGCTATTGTGCTTCTGTGCTCTTGGTTGTAACTGAGGCAGGTGGGATTAATTTAAACCGTAAGAAAGACAGCTGGATTTGGAGCTGAACAGGATCCTTTTCCACCATCTGCGCCTGATCCAAAAGAGAGTTAATCTCCTCGGAATAGGAACTGAGGAGGCAAAGCAAGGTGAGATCCTCAGCAACTCAGCTGGGAAAACATAGCCCACAAATGGACTCCCACAAATGGGAGCAGCCTCCTTACATAGCCTGTGTCAAAATATCTGCATCTTTCAAGGTGTGTGTGTGTGTGTGTGTGTGTGTGTGAGAGAGAGAGAGAGAGAGAGAGAGAGAGAGAGAGAGAGAGAGAGAGACGACGGCCCAACACAAAATCAGAGACAGAAGGGGGGTGCTTGGGGGTGGGGCAATTTTTAAAAATAATAAATCCTCTGGTCACCAACAAACAGCTGATCTTAGCTGATAAGGGAAACCTCTCGGGTACCCCTGCCTGATGGTTCCATGTACCCCTAGGGGTACTTGTACCACAGGCTGAGAACCCCTGCTCTAAAGGCTGATCTACACGACAGCGTCGCGGAGCGTTTTTTAATCCGGCGGAGCCTCCGGACCTCCGCCCCACTGCCGCGTACTCCAAGTCGAGTGTTCTATTTTTTAGGGGGCGTGACGGCAGAGCTTGGAGGTGGCTCGCGGAGCTGCTGCAGCCTACCAATCACAGGAGAGGGGGGGAGGGTGGCTGAATGCCAATGTGAACGACAACCAATCACCTTGGAGGTTACATCCACACAGCAACTGCGCTTTCTTAGGAAGGCGGGACAACATGAGGGGCAACAGGCTTGAAGACACTCCCCCGCTTCCAGCGCGGAGGCGCCAGGCAGAGGCGACGGCGGAGCCTCTGCCTGTCGTGTAGATCAGCCCTAAGGGTTAAAAGAAGCAACTCCAAGTTCCTAGATGGGTGAATGAGGGGGAATATTGGGGAAGTGACATCTTGCTCTGGCTCCCTTCCTTTGTCTCCTCCACCCATGTGTGCGCGATCAGCAGCCCCGTCTGGTGAACCCAAAGTATGTTGAGGGGGAAGGGGAGTCCTAGGAGGGCCCGTTGGGGGTCGCAGGGCTGGTGTGGGTGGAACAAGGCATCTGGTGGGGCCACTGTGTGACACAGGAAGCTGGACTAGATGGGCTTTTGGCCTGATCCAGCAGGGCTCTTCTTATGCTCTTCTTATGTTCTTATTTAACAAATTAGAGAGGGGTGGGAAAGAAGCACCCAGGAAGACAGAGGCTCCCAGATTCAAAGGCCAGTCAGGGAAGGAAAAGAGGCAGGGGAGGGCACTGAGAAGACAAACCGCGACATCCGCCCGCCCAAATGCATGCCAACGTTTGAATCTGTTTGCGGGCAGCTGCCCTTGGATGGCTTTATTTCTGGGGGGCGTTAACAGGGGCAGTAAAAAGCCAGAACAGAAATGGCCAAAAGGAGCCTGTTCATCATTGACAACGATGCAAAAATCAGCTGTAAATGGTAGAGACAGTGGCAACAATATTTTAGACCTGAACCCATCCTGAAATTGGTGGGGTGGGCACTTTTTAACTGTGTTGTATTTTTAATTAATAGTATATTTTTAATATTACATGTTATTATTTTAATTTTTGTAAACTTCTGGGCTCTTGGTTTTAACAGAGGCAGGTGGGGTATAATAAACCATAAGAAAGAGAGCTGGATTTTGCAGCTGAAAGGGGTCCTTCCAGCATCCGTGCCTGATCCAAAAAAAGAGTTCATTAGAGACTTGCTCTCTTCAGAAGGAGGAACTGAGGAAGCAAAGGCAGGTGAGCTACTCAGCTGGGAAGATACAGCCCCCAATTGTGTGCCCTGCAGAGAGCAGCCTCCTGTGTCAAAATATCTGCGTCTTTTAAGTTGCATGTCCCTGCACGGAGGGGGGCGGCGTGTCTCTTTCCACTGATACAGAGATAGCATTTGACCTCCACCCCCTGGATTTCCACAGCATCTGCTCTCATAGTCATAATTACAGGACCTGTAATTGATACAGGATTTCAAGGAGTGGAGGGAGGTGGCTAGATAGGAGAAGAAACAGGGGCAAAGGGGCAGAAGGAAGACGTGGAAGAAAGTGACTCAAGATGTGTGGGGCTCAACCCACTCAGTCCTTTCCAGATCAGAACCAGAGCTACAGAACAAATAGGAAGAAGCTGACAAACAGCACAAGGGAGTCTGAAAGGGGTCTGCAGGGTACAAGCTTTCCCATCACCTCTGTCTCCCTCGCAGGCAGTGGAAGGGCATCAGTGGTATCTTCCAGACCATCTCCTCGTTGGCATGAATGAGCAGTTCTGGCTGGCCAGCTGCATCGGGCCAGCTAGGAAGCCCTGTAGGGCCAACTACCCCCTCCCGCCACTTCCACAATTTAAAAACTTTTTCCTTGCCATCCGTCCCAGAAAAACCAGGACTGCCCTGGTTTCCAGAGCCTCGTCCCGGGCCTGGAACCAGGGCAGTCCCGGTTTTCCAGGTCCACTACTGCTGCTTCCACAATTTTAAAAGTTTTAAAACTTTTTCCTGGGCACCACCATCTTGAACTACCGCCTCATGTGCTCTCGCGAGATTTGGGCGCCGCCATCTTGGATAGTGGAATTTCATTTGTTCCAAGATGGCGGCACACAGGAAAATTTTTTACAACTTTTAAAACCGTGGAAGCGGCAGTGGCGGATCCGGAAAACTGGAACTGCCCTAGTTCCAGGTCCGGTGACTGGGACCAGGCTCTGGAAACCGGGGCAGTCCCAGTTTTTCTGGGACGGATGGTAAGCCTATTTGTAGAACAACCCTATATCTGAATGTCAGATGGAAGGATGTTGCAAAGGATACAGGTTTCTTGTTGCGTTGTTGAGTACTCAAATACAGCAATTTGAGCAGCTTGCTGAAATACAGCAAAAAAGTAGAAATAAGGAAAGAAACAGTGGTTCAATGTTGTATATACAGGACACAAAATACCAAACAGTACAGATGGGAGATAAGGTGCAGAAGCAGCTGAGAGAGAGATCTCAACACAGTTAAGAGACCTTGTAGCTGCTGGTTACTGTTCCTAGCAGCTTATTACTGTCCCAGATAAGAGGCCTTGGGGCATCAGCATTCCACAGGGGAGACCAGAGCAGCACTGAATTGCAAGACAGAAGGGAGACAGGAAGAGATGACACAGTCCACCAGCGTTGGTGAGTTGGTGGTGGGGTTGAGCAGTGGTAGGTACGGAGAAGATTTTGGGCATGGCAGGAGGAGAGACGGGTTAGGATTGGAGTCACGAGCATGCGGCCATATCCTAACCCAATCCCCTCTGCCTCCCTGTCCCCCTTTCCCTTCATGGTCTTGTGCCAGAGAAATTGTAGGTGCAGGACCAAGGAGACCCACAGTGGAAGCGGAGGCTTTCTCGACAGCAAGGGAACAAATGTAGGTGCACCTGCGTCAGCGGGGGGTGGGTTAGAATTAGATAGGATTGGATTGTTGTTCTTTTGCTTTGAGAACTATGACCTCCATGAAATCTCAATCCAACAGGCATCACTCAAAACGAAGAGGAGGAATATTCGTCCTTTACACATGGAAACAATTAGTTCTAAATCCAATATTAATAAACACATGAAAACCCACATAAGGAAGAAATTATTGAATAACTCTGAGAGGAAAAAGGGCTTCATCACAAACACAAGTCCTGCTTCCCGTAAAGAGGTCCATACAAGGAATCAAGCTGCACATCAAGACAGATCAAAGAAGCAAGAGGGTAACCGGGCAGAGAAACGGAGACGCAAATCTGATGCTTGTCATGATGAAGATTTCAATGTTATTCGGGTCAATCTGGAAAGTGAAACCGGAAAGGGGAAAGAGAAATGCCCTCAGTGTGCAAAGGTTTTTCACACTAAATCAACACTTAGAAGACATCAAAAATTACACACAGTGGAGAAACCATACAAATGCTTCAAATGTGCAAAAACATTCAGGGAGAACTCAAAGCTGAGTGATCATCAAAGAAGCCACACAGAGGAGAAACAATATCAATGCTTGGAGTACGAAAAGAGCTTCAGTAGGAGCTCAAGCCTGACACGGCATCAAAGAACCCACACAGGAGAGAAACCATATCAATGTTTGGAGTGTGGAAGGAGCTTCACTAGCAGCGGAAGCCTGACTATTCATCAAAGAACCCACACAGGGGAGAAACCATATAAATGCCTGGAGTGTGGAAACAGCTTCAGTAGGAGCGATAGCCTGACCTTGCATCAAAGAACCCACACAGGGGAGAAACCGTATAAATGCTTTGAGTGTGGAAGGAGCTTCAGTAACAGTGGAAAACTTACACGACATTACAGAACCCACACAGGGAAGAAACCATATCAATGCTTCAAGTGTGGAAAGAGCTTCAGTGACGGCTCAGGACTGACTTCACATCAAAGAACCCACACAGGGGAGAAGCCATATAAATGCCTGGAGTGTGGAAAGAGCTTCACTAGCAGTGGAAGCCTGACTATTCATCAAAGAACCCACACAGGGGAGAAACCATATGTATGCTCCGAGTGTGGAAAGAGGTTCAGTGACAAGTCAACCCTGACCAAGCATCAACGTACCCACATAGGGGAGAAACCATATAAATGCTCCGAGTGTGGAAAGAGCTTCACTAGCAGTGGAAACCTGACTCTGCATCAAAGAATACACACAGGGGAGAAACCATATGTATGCTCAGAGTGTGGAAAGAGCTTCACTAGCAGTGGAAGCCTGACTCTGCATCAAAGAATACACACAGGGGAGAAACCATATAAATGCTTAGAGTGTGAAAAGAGGTTCAGTGACAAGTCAACCCTGACCAAGCATCAAAGTACCCACATAGGGGAGAAACCATATAAATGCTCGGAGTGTGGAAAGAACTTCACTAGCAGTAGAAGCCTGACTATTCATCAAAGAACACACACCGGGGAGAAACCATATGTATGCTCGGAGTGTGGAAAGAGCTTCAGTTGCAGTGGAAACCTGACTCTGCATCAAAGAACACACACAGGGGAGAAACCATATTTATGCTCGGAGTGTGGAAAGAGCTTCAGTTCCAGTGGAAACCTGACTCTGCATCAAAGAACCCACACAGGGGAGAAACCATATAAATGCCTGGAGTGTAGAAATAGCTTCAGTAGGAGCGATAGCCTGACCTTGCATCAAAGAACCCACACAGGGGAGAAACCGTATAAATGCTTTGAGTGTGGAAGGAGCTTCAGTAAGAGTGGAAAACTTACACGACATCACAGAACCCACACAGGGGAGAAACCATATCAATGCTTGAAGTGTGGAAAGAGCTTCAGTGATGGCTCAGGACTGACTTCACATCAAAGAACCCACACAGGGGAGAAACCATATCAGAGCCTGGAGTGTGGAAAGAGCTTCACTAGCAGTGGAAGCCTGACTATTCATCAAAGAACCCACACAGGGGAGAAACCATATAAATGCTTAGAGTGTGAAAAGAGGTTCAGTGACAAGTCAAGCCTGACCAAGCATCAAAGTACCCACATAGGGTATATAAATGTTAGGGCGGCTACAGAGGGTAAGGAAACTTCCTTCTGCAAGTGGAAGTCTTGTCCTAATGAAGACATTATGGTGACAAGGAACAATGTCTTCTAGGTTAGTTCCTTCAGTGGTACCATCGCCAGTGGTTCAAAAGGTGCTTTCATCAGAGACTGCAGAACTGTGTTTAGATACCATCTTGGTATCCGACGAACTAGAGGTGGATTTAACAGAGCCAACACTCTTACAAATCATTTAATTCACTGGGGCTGTTTGTTTTAATTGTTTTAATTGTTTTAATTCTTGATTTTAAATGTATACATGTATTTTAATGTTTTTATTGTAAGCCGCCTTGGTTGCTCTTGTGGCAGAAAGGCGGGGTATAAATTCTATAAATAAATAAATAAATAAATAAATAAGGCATTTAACAGTCCCTCACAAAAGGCGCCTAAGGAAATGCAACAGTCATGGAATGAGAGGGAAGGTCCTCATGGATTAGGATCTGGCGGAAGTTTTCACAATGGGGAGATGTGAAAAGGGGTGTGCCCCAAGGATCAGTCTTGGGACCAGCACTTTTCAGGTTGTTCATAAATGACCCGGAAGTGGGTATAAACAGCAAGGTGGCCAACTTTGTGGATGACCCAAAACCTATCCGTGTGGTGAAGTAGTAGACAATGGATTGGAAGAGCTCCAGAAGGATCTCTCCAGACTGAGGGAATGGGTGGCAGAATGGTAGATGCGCTTCATCCAGTGTTAAGTGTAAAGTGATGCACATTGGGGCAAAAACTCAAAAGTTAACATGTACGCTGATGGGTTCTGAGCGGTCTGTGACCGATGAGGAGAGTTATCTTGGGGTGGTGGGGGACAGCTCAATGAAAGTGTCGACCCGGTGTGCGGCGGCTGTGAAGAAGGCCAATTCCATGCTCGGGATCACTAAAAAAGGGATTGAAAATAAAACAGCCAATATGACTATGCCATTGTACAAATCAATTTTAAAGCCACATTTAGAGTAGTGTGTGTGTAGTGATGGTCACCACGTCTCAAATAGAATATAGTAGAACTGGAAAAGGTGCAGAAGAGAGGGACCAAAATGATTAGTGAGCTGGGGCACCTCCCTTAGGTGGGCTTCAGAGTTTGGGGCTCTTCATTCTAGAAATATGGCGCCTGATGGGGTACATGATTGAGACATATAAAACTAGCCTGGCGTGGATAGAGGGAAGTTCTTTTCCCTCTCGCAGAACACCAAAGCATGGGCCATGCCCCTATAACATACGGGCAGCCCAATCCTATCCAGCGCCAGGAATACACTGCATCCTATCCTGGATAGGAGCAGGCTAGAGGTCTTCTTGGCAGAAGGGGACATTTGTCCTCTTAGCCCAGGTAAAGCCCCAGTCCACGCCATGAGGCTATTCGAACCTGAGAAGCCCCATGTAAAGAAAAAAGGCCTGGGAGGGAGGATAGGATATGGCATGTGTCTCTGCCGCCAATCCTGTCCCCTCCCAGCCCTGATCTGCCCACTCTCCCACCGTTACGCCTTCTCTCCGCCCCGCTCACCGCCACGCTACTAGGTGCAGAACGTACCTTTTCCGTGGTACAGTCTGCTTCGCTTGACGCAGGAGTGGTGGCGCAGACCTCCACACCGGAGCCAACTATTTTAGGATTGTGCCGAAAAGGAAATATTTCTTGACCCAGTGCGTAATCAATCTGTGGAACTCCTTGCCACAGGATATGATGGTGGCACCTGGCACAAGATTAGATAGATTTATGGAGGAAAACTCCACTGCAGGTTACAAGTCATGATGACTGTATATAAACTTCGGATTTTAGAGGTAGCCTATTTCTGAACGCCAGGTACAAGGGAGTAGCTACAGCATACATGTATCTTCTTGTCTGTGTGCTCCCAGAGGCACCTGGTGGGCCACTGTGAGATACAGGAAGCTGGACTAGATGGGCCCTTGGCCTGATCTCTCCTTGCATTCCTGTGTAGTTCTTATACTCTGAAGTGAAGAGTATACTTATAGTGAAGTAAGACTTAGTAGTTAGCGTTAATGTTTTAGCTGCTGCAATGCTTTTGACTGTAACTTGTAGATCTACTTAAATTTGTGTTCTGTAAAACCTAAACATTTATTCCATATTAATAAACTTATAAAATGTACACAGTTGTGTTGTCTGTGAAAAGAAATTGATTCACCTAAATCCAGTTTTGGCCCTCTTTGGCCCTCTAAGACCATAGAGCAGAGGTTCCCCAACTAGGGCGTCGCAACGCCCCAGCCGGGAACGAAGGGTTGCTAAACTCGGGGCGTGGCAACCTGTGGTGCTGTCGACAGCGCGTCCAGGATGGTACCGCTGCCGCCACTGCCGCAGACGAAAAGTGTCCGTTTTACCTTCATTGGTGGCTGTGGAGGTCCTCCGGGGTGTGTGGGGAGCCTGTGGACCACTCTGCAGGCCTCTTCAAGGCCGACCCACACCGCACGATTTCCGGCGCATCCCAGACACGCGCGGAGATGTGCGGAGCTCTCTGGTCACCATTGCGGAAGCGATCGGGAGAGCTGTACTCTCCCGATTTCCAGCACGTACATAAAGTTGTTTGCCCATCTTTTCAGGGGGCAGGTTTGCTGAGCTACTGCAGCCACCAATGAGATGAGAGGGGGAGGAGAGTGGTTGCATGCCAATCAGAACTAACTTCCAATCACCGTGGAGGTTTGTTTCCATTTCTTTTCTACTTCTGAAACCTTGCTGAAGCCATCAGCAAGCAGGATAGTTCACATGAAAACTAATTACAATCAATATTTAATCACAGCCCGGCATCCTGATCCTCCAGAAAAAAATCCTTTAAAAACTCGCCTCCATATACAAAGACTTCTTGCGGGCCGCTTATTTATAGATCTCATTTGAGAGGGGGAGAAACGTCGGTGGTTCATTTTAAAGTGGGTGGGGACTGTGTGATGATCCCTGAGTAGGTCGAGATGCGCTGGCGAACTGTGCGCGGTGGCACAGGTAGAAGAGGGTTCAATTAAAGAGAGGGAGGAGTAATGTACTAAAAGGCGTCTGGTAAAAGCTGCAATCTAGTTTTCGCTCCGTTCTGCCCCTCTCTGTCTTCTGTCGTGTCTCGAGGCTGCAAGGTTTTCGGCCAATCAGAGTGCACTTGTGTTTAGCCAATCACAGCTGCACTTTCTTAAGAAGGCGGGACAACAGGAGGGACTTTTCCCTTTGGAGAAGAGTTCAGCACGCGGAGGGGAGCGGCCAGGCACCTACGCTCACTCGCCTCCGCGCCTGTGCTCGTGCGGTGTGGGTCGGCCTTCAAGCGTCGGAGCAGCCCTCTGACGCGATTGCGAACCACTTCCGGTTTTACGGAGAAACCGGAAGTGGCTCGCGATTGCGTCGGAGGGCCGCTCCAACGCTTGGGGAGACCTGCAGAGGGGTCTGCAGGCTCATATTCTGATGTGCACCCCTATATTCATAGATCATTTCCTGTCGTGTACATACAGAATGTAGTATGTAGATGGTATTTCTGCTTCATTTCCTGAAACACACACCCTGGGTATGGCACCACAAACACCCAGACATCTCAGACAGACGGTTGCAGACTCTGACATTCCATAGGGAAGTGTCAAGATTGGGGTCAACAACGCAACAGAACAGAATCGCAAGCCACAAGGGCGGCGCGACCTGGAGAGCTGCCTGACGCCGTAGTGCCTCTTGCCGTGCCCCACCTATGGCGTATGTATGTAAACCCAGAAGTGCAGGACTTCTGGTTTTATATAAAGGAGGGATGGTAAGGCAAAAGAACTGCGTCGTTCACACTGTCCCAGTAAATGAACCCGGAAGTCCGACGCTTCCAAGTTGAGGAAACGGTGCCAAGAGCCCAAGAGGCAGACGTCCAGCTTCTCGCTCAAGCCAGTGGGAAGCGGATCATCTTCACACAGCTCATGTTAGCGGCAGCCCGGAGGAGGGAGGCGGCGGTGGGGTGAACGGTGCCCCAATCCTTCGCACACACCCTTGGTCTGCTCACAACCTGCCACTGAATCAAGCTGCTGCAGGTCGCCTCATGGTTGGCCTGGCAATGGCGAGTCACCGGAGAGACGTGACTTGTGATCTGCATCGTTCGTCTGTGATTACTTGAGAAACGTTCCTTAGCCCTCTCGGTTGTTGGTTTAAGGAGGGGGGAGCTGAATTGAACGTGTCTAAGCGTGCAATACTACTATGCTAGGCATGTTTACTCCGTAGTGTAGTACGGGATTCCGGCCCCTCGTTGTTTAATAACAGCACAGCAACAGAAAGTAGAAATCAGGATAGTTTTATTCCAGGAATAAAAAGCAACCAGTAGAATTGGTTCCCAAAGACTGAGGCCCCGATCACAAGGCATACAAAGCTTTTATAGCAAACTAAACGTCACGCATAATCAACCATTTCTCCTCCTGTTTGCGGTGTTTTCTAGCCTATCGCCTTCTCACCTCCATATATGCTTATCTATGAAATAGTGTCCAGTAATGTCCAGTTTCACAAAGCATGGCTTGTTCATGGCTGAGTCTGCATAGGAGGGGTTGTACTTTCTGATTAGGGTCACATACGTGCGTACATGATCAGCAGCGACATCACTGGAGCATGGCGGGGAAGGCGGACCGCCTGGAGGTGACGAGTGCAAAGGGTGACGCACGGTCCAACGCGTGCACTTGCACGCAAACCCACGCGCCGCGCACGTTACCTCCCCGCTCCAGGAGAAGGCTTTGGACCGTCCGCCCTTGGCGAAGATCCGAGGCCTTCTGACGAGGCCCAATGCGGCGACGTCATATTTATTAGGTTTTTTGCGCCTGCGCAGAACGTTTGAGGGCAAAAGGGCAGCCCTTTACCCTCAGAAACACTGCGCAGGTGCAAAAAACCTAATAAATATGACGTTGCTGCATTGGGCCTCGTCAGAAGGCCCAGGACAGCCGGCTGGAGAGGATGTCTCCGGAGCCAGGAGCAGCAGAGACTCCACTGCTGCCGGCTCCGGAGACATCCTCTCCGGCCGGCTATCGCGGCGGCCAGGGGGTCATTAGGGCGGCACGCGCGCCCTTGCTTTAGGGCAGCGCGTGCCCTAGTGACGCCACAGATGATCAGCACATGCAAGGACACTTACCTCTACGTGATTAGTGCTGGAATGCAAGAATTGGGGAATAATACTTCTCACAGTTACAGGCCTCTAGGGTAGCGTTACCTAGTAGTATTGCAAATTCATAACCATAACCTAGGGTACCTCAGTAGTAAGTCCAACAGTCTTCAATCAGGCTGACTCCCTAGTTAGCATGTTTAGGGCTGCAGCCTAAGGGAACCTCCAGTGAGTTTTTGCTTAGTAGCTGGTTGTGTTGACTCTGATGTTCTCTTGCACCTTTGAGTTTCCCATACCGTACTGTGTTTGTGACTGAACAGAATCCTACGTGTCGAACCAGCCAGTGTATGTGTCCCTTTGGGGTTGCTTGCTGCTTGTAAGATTTCCCGCAAACGTCATCCAGCCTCCTAGATCCAGCAACAAGATGTCAGGCTGGGGAAATGAGACCCCGGGCCGACCTTCGGTCCGAGCTCAGCTGGCCACTTGCACCCTGGAGAAGAAAATCAGCCGCCCGCAGAAGTATGCGCCATGTTTCTTGCATCTGGTGCTGCACTGGGAGAATGGGGTTGCAAAAAGAGAGGATGCCCGGCCGAGGAGATGCTCCTCCCCGTCCAGGGTGGCCAGATAAAAAGTAGGACACAGTGCCTATACCGCTTTAGCCATTGTTGCAAAGAAGAGGGAATTCTGGCAGGTGCAGCTTTTTGCACCCTTCCATGGTGAGCTGCACCTGCCAAAATTCCCTCTTCTTTACAATGGTTAGGCATATAGATTTTTTAAAAAAAATCTACTACCACTCGTGCGCAAAAACACGTAACATCTCGCTTTAAACTTGTAATACTGTCCAATACAATTGCAATCTCCCCACTACACTGTTTCTAATACAAAGTTTGAAGTTCTATATGTTTTTACGTAAGTGCTGGCGTGGTTTCTTGGTTCCATGGCCAAAATTTGGCCCATTTAACTTTTGACATTTTGTCTTTTTCATAATTACTTATTGCTTTTATTTTAAATAAAATAATTTCAACCGAATTGTTCATATTTATTTCCTTGCCTGTTTTGATTTCTCTACTTCTTTGAAATGTTAAAGCTGATAAAACTAATAAATTGATCAAACGTAATGGTTAAAGGTATAGGCATTGTGTCCTACATTTTATCTGGTCACCCTGTCCCCGGGTCCCAACTGGGAAATGGAGGGTCGAGATACTTCGATCGTCCCCAGAGTCTTTCTTCTCAGCTGACTGGCACTCTAAAGGTTAAAAGCAGCAACTCTGGATTCCTAGAGGGTCGAACAGGGAGGGGGGAAATGAGGGGTGAAGTCACTTCCTGCTCTGTTCCCTTCCTTTGCCTCTTCGACCCGCATGTAGGGGTCACTAGGACGCGCGTCACCCGAAGGTGGGGTGAAAGAAGGCCCAAGCCCAATGCGTCAATACGCAAAAAATTACAGTTTTTGCGCATGCGCAGAGACCGTTTCTGAGGGCAAGGGCCTGCCCTCTTACCCTCAAAATGGTCTGCGCATACACGAAAACTAAATTTTCGCGTATTGACGCATTGGGCCTCAGAAGGCCCTGAAGCACCGGCCGGGCAGGACGCTCCAAGGCCGGCTCCCGGCCTCGGAGCGTCCGGAGGCCAGCGCGCACCACGGAGGTGACGCGCGGCGCGGGGTGCGCGCGTCACCCTGTGGCACTCCGCCCCGCCCGCCACGCTACAGTGATGCCCCTGGGATCAGCAGGTGAGTTAGTGAGTCCAAGCGATTTGGAGGTGAAGTGGAGCCCCAACACTGCTGTGGGTAGAAAATAATAGAGAGTGGTGGGAGGGAAGCCCCCAGTGGGCAGAGACTTCCAGGGTCAAAGTGCAGCCAGGGAAGGGGGAGGGGTTGAGAAGACAAACAGCGATAATCCCCCACCCCAAACACATGCTAAACTTGGCCCTGCTTTTGGGCAGCCGCTCTTGGATGCCTCTATTTGGGGGGGGGGGTGATAGGGATAGTGGAAAAAGCCAGAAGGAGCTTGTTCATCGCTGAAACCCATGCAAAACACAACAAAATGTGGTGGAGACACTGGAGAACAATATTTAGACCTGAAGCAGTTCCTGAAATTGATGGGCTGGGTGCTTTTTAATGGTGTTGCATTCATCAGTACAGTAATATACCGTAATATTTTTAGTACTGCATACTATTGTTTAGCTCTTCTAAGCTTCTTTGCTTTTGGTTTTAACAGAGGTCGGTGGGATATAAACCATTAGAAAGAGCTGGATTCTGAAGCTGAAAAGGATCTTTCCAGCATCTGTGCCTAATCCAAAAGAGAGTCTGTTACAGACTTGCTGTCTTCAGAAGGAGAAATCGAGGAGTCCGCAAAGCCAGGTGAGCCCCTCAGCTGGGAAGATACAGCCCTAAAAACCTCCTTACTAGCCTGTGTCAAAGTATCTGCATGTTTCAAGGCGTGTGTCTCACTGGGGTGGAATGGGGGTCTTTTTCCACTTCCAGAGATAACTGGGCTTCCACCTAGGGCTGAAGTGTCTATTCTGGGCAAACACACTGCCAGGTGGCCCCCTGAGAAATATGACCCTCCTCCACCCTCTGCATCTCCAAATCTGGCTTTTCCCCACCATCAGCTTTCATGGTCCTAGTTAGAGGAAATCACCTGGAACGGATACAGCACCTGTCTTGCATGCCACTAAATGTGAGTCTTGGGGACTGGGCTTTGTGATAGCTTTGTGATAGAATAGCAGTGGGAGGACGGAACCGAGGCAGAAAAAACAGCAGGAAGGGTAGGCCGTGATGGGCCAGGAAAGAAGGAAATTTGAAGAAGCAAGTTCTGCAAGGAAATTTCAAGGAGGGGAGGGAGGTGGCTCAATAGGGAGACAGGCATATCTGAATCAGAACCTGAGCAATGGATCGCAAACAGTTCAAGGAAGTCTGAAAAGGGTCTGCAGGGTACAATCTTTCCCATCCCCTTTGTCTCCCTCGCAGGCAGTGGAATGGCATCGATCAGTGGCACCTTCCAGACCGTCCCCTCTTTGGCGTGAAGGAGCAACTGGGCAGCCTGCCTAGGTAAGGGGCAGATCTCCGGGGCAGCATGCAAGAAATTTCTTGGGTGTCTCCTTCTTGCTTATAGGCCTTGAAAGAGCTTGTTGTATTTCCTGGTACTAAAAGTTAATCAAATTTTACTGCTTAGAGCAGTGTGTGTGTGTGTGTGTTTGTGTGTGTGTGTGTGTCCGTCCACAGAACACCAAGGGTCTGGAAGCTGGTTGGTTGACCAGTAAAATTTTGTAGTTTGTCCCCTATGATTTAAGTGTCCTCGCCGCTTTGACAGAATCGATTGGAGTACTTCTGGATTCACAGCTCTCCTTGGAAAGCCAGGTGGCGGCTGTGGCCAGGGGTGCATTTGTCCAGCTTCGGCTGGTGCGCCAGCTGCGGCCGTACTTGAGTCGATCGAACCTGACCACGGTGGTCCACGCCTTAGTGACTTCAAGACTGGATTACTGTAACGCGCTCTACGTGGGGCTGCCCTTGAAGACGGTTCGGAAGCTGCAATTAGTGCAGAATGCGGCGGCCCGGGTGGTCACTGGAGCTAGGCGGTTTGACTCTATTGAGCCGCTGCTTCAGCGGCTGCCCATTCTTTTCTGGGCCCAATTCAAGATGCTGGTAATGACCTTTAAAGCCCTTCACGGTTCGGGTCCAGAATATCTGAGGGACTGCCTTCTCCCATACATACAGCCCGCTCACTTAGGTCATCTGAGGGGGCTCTCCTGCGAGTGCCACCTCTATCGGAAGTTAGGGGAGTGGCAACACGTGGGCGAGCCTTCTCTGCTATGGCGCCACAACTGTGGAACTCCTTGCCAGCGGATCTGAGAACCACCCCCTCCCTCATGACTTTTCGACGAGGGCTCAAAACATTTTTGTTTTGTCTAGCATTTGGGTGATGGGTCGTGGTCTGCCTCCTGTGTCTCAAGATGCTCTGCCATGCTGCTTCTCTGCTCCATACTGTCACCCCCCCCCGAGTGGATTTTATTGTTTTTAAATTGTTTATGTATGGTTATGGATTGTTTAAATTTATTTTATGTATTATTTTAAACTATGTATTTTAATCCTTGTTGTAAGCTGCCTTGGGCATTTGCCTTTCGGCATAGGAAAAGGCGGGATATAATTTTTTAAAATAAATAAATCCTGAATTGCAGAGTATAACCAGTCCAGCATACTTGCTTTTGCTTTGGCTGTGATGAGGTATCATCGTCGTCATCATCAGGACAGAGCCCCCAAAAGCCTGGAGCTGGAATGACTGTGAGTGGAAATGGGATCTTTTCCCCTGCCCCAGTTGCGCAGTGGTTCTTGCCCCAACACACAGGAACATACAACCATTGGGGGCCACCTCATGGGATTAGACATATATCCAGTCTGGCCATCCAAGGTTGAGGCCAAATTACAGTTCCTATAACTTTGCAATGTCGAGGAGGAGGAGGTGCTGTGTGTTTGTGTGTGTGAGGAGGTGGTGGTGCTGTGTGCGTGTGAGGAGGACGAGGAGCTCTGTGTGTGTGTGTGTGTGTGTGTGTGTGTGTGTGTGTTCGTTCCTTCTTTCCTTCCTTCCTCTAGGTCACTTGAAAGAATTGGGGGGGGGGGGGCTTTGCAATTTGCAGGTTTCTCTATGAAATGCATCTGAAAAGTACTGAAGAGCGTGAAAATCCGAGCAGAAGATTTTGTGAAGTCTTTAAACGGTCCTACTAATACTTTGATCCGATTTTGTTTCTTCCGAGTCTTTGCCGAGACTGGCTTGGAGTCTGTGTGATGGGAATCCGCATTCATCTGCAAGCAGGAGACTCTCGCATGCAACTCACGGGGCCCCCTAGACTCAGCGACTCGATGTTAGTCTGGGGAAAGGGAGACCTCCGGGAAGAGCTTCAGTCGGTCCGAGTTGGACACTTGCAGCCTGGGGGAGAGAAGAAGATCAGCCCCCAGAGTCTGGAATCGGGGCAGAAGGGGAGGAGGTGCCGGGCCGGAGAAGTCAGGAGACGCGCCGCCTGTTCCGCCTGGGAGTTGGGGGGTCAAGACGCTGCTAAGAGTCTTTCCTTTTGGCTGACAGGCACTCGGAGGGTTAAAAGAAGCGACTCCAGAGTCCTAGAGTGCCGAATGAAGGTGGGTGGGAAGAAATTAGTGGGGAAGTGACGTCCAGCTGTGGTTCACTCCTTTGTCTCCCCCGCCCATGTCTGGGAGATCAACCTCCTCCTCTGGTGAGCCCAAAGTCCGTTGAGGGAAAAGGGGGGGGCCGTTGGGGGGGGGTTCCCAGGGCTGCAGTGGGTGGAACAGTATGGAGAGGGGTGGGAGAGAAGCCCCCAGGTGGGGAGGGACGTCCAGGTCCAAAGTCCAGCCAGAAAAGGGGAAGGGCAAAAGAGAAACTGCGGCAATCCCCCCCCCCACACACACACACACCATTGCATGCTAAAGTTTGGATCTGCGTTTGGTCAGCTGCCCTTGAGTCTTGGGTGGCTTTGTTTCTGGGGGGTGTAAACAGGGGCAGTGAAAAATCCAGAACAGAAATGGCCAAAAGGATTCCGTTCACTTTGTGAAACCGATGCAAAAAAACCCAGCTAGAAATGGTAGAGACACTGGATAACAATATTTTAGATGGGGGAGGGGGTTCTCTTTCCACTTACAGAGATAGCGTATGACCCTCCTCCACCCCCTGGATTTGCAAATCTGGGTTTCCCCAACATCTTCTCTCTTAGTCTTAGTTATAGGACGTCACCTCACTCTAATCAATACAGGATTTCACGGAGGGGAGGGAGGTGGCAAGATATGGAGAGAGGGGAAGAGGGGGTGAATCAAGATGTGTGGGGCTCAACCCACTCAGGCATTTCCGGATCGGAACCTGGGCTATGGAACAAATGGGATGATGGTGTTCAAACAACTCAAGGAAGTGAAGTCTGAAAAGGGTCTGCAGGGTACAATCTTTCCCATCCCCTTTGTCTCCCTCGCAGGCAGTGGAATGGCATCAGTGGCACCTTCCAGACCGTCTCCTCTTTGTCATGAAGGAGCAACTGGGCAGCCTGCCTAGGTAAGGGGCAGATCTCCGGGGCAGCATGCAAGAAATTTCTTGCTTATAGGCCTTGAAAGAGCTTGTTGTTTTTCCTGGTGCTGAAAGTTAATCAAATTTTACTGCTTAGAGCAGTGTGTGTCTGTCTGTCTGTCTCCACAGAACACCAAGGGTCTGGAAGGTGATTGGTTGACCAGTAAAATTTTGTAGTTTGTCCCCTATGATTTAAGTGTCCTCACCTCTTTAACAGAATCTATTTTCAGTTTTGATTTTTTAATAGATTCTAGGTGGACGTAGCAGGGTCCATGATTGTGTGTGTGCCAGATAGAGAGAGAAAGCGAAAGAGCGGAGTATAAATACTTTAAATAAATTACTCAACTCAGAGCTAGGCCAGGCTTCAGAGAACCTAGGCTACCCTCCATGAGCACTACCCTTGTGAGCTGCTGCCTGCTATCCTGCTACCCTTCTGAGCACCTGTGCATAGAGAAAGTAGATTGTTACAAAACTCGGGGAAAAGAGAATGCAGGCAATCCCTTGGTCTAATAATGCCAAATATACTGTAGAAAAATACCCAGTTGTTCCTACCTTAATTTCTCTGCTGGATTCAGGCCAAAAGGATCTGTACAGGGAAGCCATGCTGGAGAATTATGGGACCATGGCCCCTCTGGGTAAGGCTGCCTGTTTTTCCTGGTGGTTGGGAAGGAAAGGCTTGAATTGCCTGTCTTCTTGTTTCTCAGTGTTGGGATTGAAATGGGGTTTGTGTTGATGGAACTTGTGCCCTGGACATGCCTGCTGTGAGCCGAGCTTGTCGTTACTGATGCTCTTTGGGGAACAAAAGGCAGGATATAAATGCCTCACCTACCTCACAGGGTTGTTGTGAAGACAAAAGGAGCAAAGGAACTATGTACATCACCCTGAACTCCTTGGAGGAAGGGCGGTAGAAAAATGTGAAGAATTAAAGAATAAAGAAATCAATATTGAAAAGTACAAAACCCCATTTTTGGACATCCCAGGCCTACTCATTCTCCTTCCTGTGAATTATTCAGGGCTCAGTCCTATCCAATGTTGCAGCGCTGATGCAGCCATGCCAAGGGGGCATCGGCGCTGGAAAATTGGATAGGGTTAGGCCCTCAGTTAATAAAGAAGTACACTGTATGGGTTTTCCAGCCATGTATATTTAAAATTGAAGAAATAAAATAGATATGGCTGGAAAACCCATAAAGTGTACTTCTTTATTAATTGCAACAAGTCATGAAAATCTCCATGCTACCCTTAGGCCCTCAGTATCTTACTGCACAATCATGCGCATATTTAGGCTAGCAGAGTGAGCGGTCTAATGCAATGCAAAAGTGCCATAAGGTGCTTTTGTGCCGCTTCAAGAGTAAGCGGTGCCAGCGTGAAGGCTGGAGCCGCTCACTTGGCTGTCCTCCGTCCACCTGCTGGCCGCCACAGGTGAGTCCTGTGTCGGTCGGTGCAGGGGTGGGGAAGGGCAGGCAGGGGCAGCAAGGGATGGGGTACATTGACCGGCCCAGGCTGGGAGGGGGCTGGGATATCGGCGCTGATATTGGCTGAGTTGCGCCAACATCCCAACCCCGTCGGACTGGGCCGCCCTTACATAGCCACCCCGGACACACGCCAGCTCTAGAGCTGGCATGCATCCAAGGAAGCCAATTGGGCCCTGCCCTGCTTATACCCTTCCCCCAAGGTTATCCTGAGCTGCGCCAACATGGCCCGGGAATTGCGTAGGATGGAGAGGCCAGACATTTAGGCCAGCTGTGCATACTTGCGCAGGATTGGGCTGCCCATTAACTCATGGTTTGAGGGACTTTACATGATCTGCCTGCCCTTCATCGTCCTTTGAGGGGAGTGTGCGATTTATCAGGCTTAATAGAAGGGGGTGTGGTTACCAAGTACCTGTGCCGCCTGTGAGATGCTAGACTGTGATTGGCCTGTTGCACATGATGGAGGTCTCCCCGGTCCTGTACTAGCTATTTTACTGATGCAGAAGCAAAAAGTGTAACGGCAGCAGAGAGGAGAGGATCCAGCCGCACGCGAGTACAGCCAATCCTGCCAACTTCTTCCTCATTCTTCTTCCCCTCCCAGAACATAATAACATAAGAAGAGCCCTGCTGGATCAGGCCAAAGGCCCAGCTCATTCAGATTCCTGTATCTCACAGTGGCCCCACCAGATGCCTCAGGGAGCTCTCGAGACAACAAGATACCTGTATTCTGTTGCCACACTTGCATCTGGCATTAAGAGACAGCCGATTACTAAAACCAGGAGCTTGCTTATGCCCATCATGACTTGTAACATGGGACTTTTCCTCCATAAACCTGTCCAATCCTCTTTTAAAGGAATCTAGGCCAGGTGCCATCACCTGGGTAAAGAAATATTTTCTTTTGTCCATTCTAATTCTCCAGCCACTCAATTTTAGTGGATGTCCCCTAGTTCTAGTGTTGTGCGAGAAGGAAAAGAACCTCTCTATCCCTTGCATTCTATCTATTCTCTCCGTCCCATGCATAATTTTATACATCTCAATCATGTCCCCCCTCAGGCACCTTCTTTCTTGACTGAAGAGCCCTGAACATTGTAGCCTTTTCTACAATTCAAAGGAAGATGCCCCATCCACTAATTCTGGTCGCTCTCTTCTGCACCTTTTCCAGTTCTACTATATCCTTTTTGAGATGCGGCAACCAGAACTGGATGCAATACTCCAGATGTGGCCTAACCATCAATTTGTACAACAGCATAATAATATTGACCGTTTTGTTCTAATGATCCGTATATGGTATAATGATTGTAATGATCCATAGCATGGAATTGACCTTCTTCACAGCTGCCAATTCCATGCTCGGTATCATTAAATAAAACAGCCAATATTAGTATGCCATTGTACAGAAATTCCCCATTGCACCCACTGCCTGCCTCCACCTCACGCCACTCTCTTTGTGCCAGTGGGCCAGGGGTGTAGCTACACCCCCACGGGGGGCGGCTCGATGTGCACCCCCCACCTGATGTAACTAGTCCTGCCCCTGGGGTGTGAGGTCACTAGCCCCTCCCCCGCACTGAAAAACACCAGAAAAAAACACACAGCTTTTTTTTTGCCTTTTAAGGCCATTTCTAGCACAGGCGGGCGGGCGGGGCACTCTTGGAGCCTGCAGCGGCAACGAAAAATGCCGATTTTGCTACCGCGGATGCCCCCACACCGCCAATTTTGCCACCGAATTGGTGGGTCGTGCACACACAACCCACAGTGTGTCACCCCCACTGCCTGGGGGGCTCTGCAGTGGCGTCTTTAGGGGGCGGGGGCCCAGGGCATAGGGGCGCTGGAGCTGTTTGGGGGTGTAGGCCTCCTAAGGGTTCCATTTTTCCCCTTTTTTAAAATTAATTTTTTACTATTTTGCGGGCTGATGTCGCCCCCCCCGCTGCTTCCCAGGGTGGCATCAGCCTCGTGTGCGCCCCCTGGGTGTGTGTTTGCTTTTGGGGTATTCTACTTGCATTTTCGGGGAGCAGGCAGCATTTTCTTCTTCCGGACCGGAACTTCTGGCGCCACCATCTTGGATGGGCGGGACTCTCTAGGTGGTCTCTTTCTCCGTCCCGGCCCTGCCCCCCCCCAACGATGCCACTACTACAGTGGGCAGAGATTTCTCTGCTGGTCAGCATACCCGGCCATCAATGATTATGCTACTGGCCTCACTACGCTTGCCAGCGGAAGTGGCGTTCCACAGGCATTCTCCTCCTTTTGCTGGCAGAACGCTCATTCTACCGGCAGCAGGAGGGGGATAGAACTGGACTGTAGGAGATCTGCCAAGGGGAAGACAGGGTGTGTCTTGGCCCTTATAGCAGTTCTTCCTCCCAGCTTGGGGAGGCATTCACAGAGGAAGCTGCCTTCTCTCGAGTCAGATCCTTGGCCCATCTAGCTCATTGTCTACTTTCTATACTGACTGGCTCTCCAAGGATTCAGTCAGGGACATTTCCCAGTGTTACCTGGACTTGGTGCCAGGGATGGATCCTGGCAACGCTGGCAGGCAAAGCAGGTTCTGTCCCGCTGAGCTACAGTTGCTCCAGACTGGTGTGGTGCTCCAGTGAGAGTCAAGCACAGGGGATGAAAAGGCAGGAAAAGCCACATCCTTTCTCTACTTGCCTAAAATCCCAATTTCCTTACAGAGACAGAATTGCCTCAGGAGGAGAAGGTGGAGGGGGACAGTTAGCCTTCTGGTTGAGGCTTCCCTTCCAGTGCAGGGTGGAGGATGAACGAAATCCAGTTCACCACAACTGGATTCCCAACGAGGAATTCATTCCAGGTTTCACAAGCAGTGAGCTTTTTCTCACATAAACCATACAGATACTTTGGGATCCATGCAACTGTTTCTGCTGCGCATTCCTATGTGTGAATTCAAAGAGCTTCCCTCTTCTGCTGTCCGTGCCCTTTTGGGGGTGGAGGGGCAGCCTGGAATCAGGTCGCTTTGGAAAGCCTTGATATTTTGTAGTCATAAGTAACTCATGTCCTTGTTTCCTTCTCAGAGGATTTCCCCAACCTGCCTCCATTTCCCAGCTGGAAGAAGGGAGTGTGTGTGTTTTCCAGGCTCTCAAGGAAGAAGAGGAATCGGCAGGTAACTTGCTTATGCACTGTACTGCTTAACACAACAGTAACATCCGCCCAGAGTGTGCTGAATGAATGGGACCTAAAGGGTGCTGTGGTTAATGGGGACCCTTCACCACACACAGTACAAGCTGCCTCTCTTTCTGGGGCAACACAGTGTTGGTCAGGATGAGTCAGCATAGTACCTGTCAGCCCTTCTCATTATCGTTAATAGCAGCTTGGCTGGGCTGTGGGCTGAAAGTGCCAGTGTGATCCAAGTGACTGCGGCTCTGGCCCATCACTTTCCTCTCCTCCACATTTCCTCTTCTGCCAGGGAGTCTGAAGCCAGGGAGTGGGAGGAAGTGCAATGGAAGCAAGTAGGTGGTTGGAGGTGCACCCCCATCAGTCTGCTGCCTAAGGCAACTGTCTCAGTTGGCCTCATAGATGGGCCAAGGTTAGTTACTCTGCTGCCTGTAATGCAGCTTTCCAAGGCACAGGATCCCCGACTGCACAATAGCCAGTTCAATGGCTATCCAATAGCATCCTGAGATTCCCGTAGGGTTGAGCATAGGAGGCTGCCTGATTCAGAGTCAGGCCCTTCGTCTAGGTAGCATAAAATGGACTTCATTGGCTGTTCAGAGTTTTTGAGGGGTGTTTCCCAAGTCCACCTGGAGATGCTGCCAGAGATCAAAACTGGGACCTTCTGCCTGGAAAGCAGCTGCCATTGAGCCCTGACCCCTTCCCTTGACCTTCGTCACTTTGGAAGCTTCCCATCTGTCAAAAGGGACTTTATAGGTTATAAATGACATTACTTAGGCTCAGCTTGAGTCTGTAACAGGGAGGCAAAGCAGGCGTTTGCTACCCATTCCCGTGCGGAATCATTACAGTGAGAAACGCTAACAGCAATTCATACCTTTTTAGCATTCACGGAAAAAAGGCACAGGGACCCTTACTTCCCCAGAGAAATCTCATGGTCCTAATTCTCCTGCATAACTTCTGCATACGGTGCCTTTTGGCTTCAATCGGGCATAGTCCATCTCAGCCCACTAGGCTATGAATGAGGAGCAACTCTGCTAGATTGGGCAGGCTTGAGGGAGAGCAGCGAGTCAGACTCAAGAAGAGATTGAAACTCTTGTCTGCGAACGTGCATTGCCAACACACACTCTTGTTCCTGCTTCGCCCACCAGCCACGAGGCTGCAGAAGGATGGCGGCAATAATCTCTTCTCCTGTTCTCCTCTTCGCCTGGCACATGTTTGGTGGTGACAAGGCTCCACTGCCCCAAGGGGCTGTACAATATGAGATTACACAAGACGGAGATAAAATGGAGCCTGTGGAAATCCACTCCTGGCCTTTCCAGTGCTGCTCAGCTCCGTGCATCTACATGCCATTTAAGAAAGAATTAATGCACTGACAGAAAAGCCTCACCAAAAGAAAACGTCTTAGCATATACTGTACTAGTGTGATACCCGCGGTTCGCTACGGGATATACTTTAAATCAATTTTGACTGCAATAAACTTTCCTTTGATTGCAACGAACCATTTAAATGTAGCACAACTACCCCATGTAAGACAACACCCTACATTGACTAAAAGTCATGGTTCCATCGAATGATAGTTATCCCCTTCGCTGTCGTGGGACATGATGGAGAACTCCACCCAGTTGTCCACCACGTGCCTCACGATTAGCTCATGCACCTCCCTTAGCCATGAGATAAGTGTCATAAATAAGATAGGAGAGGGACCAAAACAGGCATACTCCATCTCCTGTGATGGGGACAATTGTGTGAGACACCATCTCCCCATTAACATTTAAAAACTAAACAGCCATACCAACTTAAAAAACAATAGAGTGACAGCGCAATCCACATTTCCCATTTCCGGGCTCGGTGGCCATTACATGTCCGCCTTGGACTTATGCCAGCTCTTGAGCCCATTGAGGCCTCAGACTCAAGAAGAGAATGAAACTCTTGACGGGAACGTGCACTACTGACACACACTCTTGTTCTTGCTTCGCCCACCAGCCACGAGGCTGCAGAAGGATGGCAGCAATAATCTCTTCTCCTGTTTTTGCCTGGCACGATTAAAAACTTTAAAAAACAATAGAGTGACAGCGCAATCCACATTTCCCATTTCCGGGCTCGGTGGCCATTACATGTCCGCCTCGGACTTATGCCAGCTCTTGAGCCCATTGAGGCCTCCCAGCTCTACACCGCTTGAAAAGGACGAACATCCCCTTCCCCCGACGAGAACTTCGGCCCACTCTGGAGCAAGCATAGGATCCTGCGGGTAGCCCTAGGGCCACCCACAGATGTTTAGGCAGGATTCCACTGTATGAAAACACACTAAAAAGTGTAAAATAATCCTGTCCTAAATATATGAATTTAAAGTTTAACGGAAACTAATTACATAAATTACCAAATTTAATTTGGTAATTACATAAATTACCAAATTTAACACAAACTAATTACATAAATTTCCAATCACATGATCAGCTATGTAATTGCTGTGGAATATTACTAACAGTTCTGAAGAGAACTGATTCAGATAGAAGGAAGGTTCTAGATAGCCAATGAAAGTTAAGTTAGAAAGTGACAGTTAGGCGTTGAAAGGAAAGTTAAAGATCATAATGATTGGGGGGACACAAAAACTACCTGAGGAAAAAAATGTGGGTGGCACATACCATATCACGGGCCGCCCCCGCTTGCCTTGCTACCCCCCTCTACACTGGGAAGAGGTGGAAAAATGCCGGCAGACCACTGACTCCAATGTGTTCTGGGGCGGGGCGAGACCGAGGGATCGTAGGCGTTCCACAACAGTCCCCTCAGAGGACTTCCTTGTCCTTGAGGCTGCAGGTCGCTATGGATATCGCCATAGTCAGGGGTTGAATTCCAGGGATTGTTATCCTCTGGTCCAACATGCTGCCATGCAGAGTTTGGCATGGGGCATTTCACCCGGGTCATGTTGACATTGCTTGCCGCATGGCGAACATTTACATGAGGAATGTCTTCAGTGCACAGGGTGGAGTGACTATCGCTCACCCTGGTATTGTTTATACTTCGCCAGCCCTGTTTAGGGGTGATGGCATCCTCCTCTCCATGGCTGGTGCCAAGATTTTCCTCAGGGACCTGCAGCAGGGACTTTTGAGCCTTCTGGCTGGTTGTGGGGTGGTTGGGATCAAGCGCTAGGCTAACCCCACCATGTGGCAGGTTGCATGCAGGGTGGGTAGGTAGAGATCTTCCTTGGCATGCATTCTGAGGTAGCAAGGTGAAAGGGTGAGCCAGGACCGCTCAAACAATACTTACTCGGGTCAATGTGGCTGGCTGGCAAGCCCCTTTGGCTGGGTAAGCAAAGACCCCCACGAGGTTTGCCTAGGGGGAGTCTGCGCTGTCCAGCTGCCTCAAACCCCTCAGGGTTGGCTGTGATAAGCTTTCCCAATCTATGAATGGGCAGAGCTTAGAGAGTCACGCATGAGGGTAGCAGGGGGAACATATGGACAGCACTGTTTTTCCCTCACCTAGTGCCCGCACGCTGGGGGATGTTATAGTTTTTTCCCTGCTGCAGATTTTATACGTTTATTAGAATTTAATAAAGTGACCCTTTATCCAAGCCTCTGTCTAGTGTGTTTCTTTAGTGGGTTTCACAGGTAATAACTGAATCATGAAGTAGTCCCAATAACAAATAAGCATCCTCTATCGAATAAAAAACACCCCTTTTTCCTTTTACCCCCTTTTTACCCCTGTAAAAAAACCGTTAAAACGGTTTCTAAAGATCATACAAAGACACCCATGTGCCAAAAATGAATGCTGTAGTTCCATAAACACAGCTGATACAAAGGGTTCTATAATTGACCCCCAAATCCAGATTCTCCCCTTTAGGAGTCATTATGGGCAAAATCCTGAAATATGTTTTTCAGCATTTGTCTGGGTAACCTTTGTAAGCCAAAACCAAGCGTTTTTGGGCCTGAGAGATTTTGAGGAATCCCTGAAAACACATTGTACCCCTTTTCACCCCCTTGGGGTGGAGTTTCTAAAAATTCCTTCTTAGTAGGCGCTTACATCACGGACGGAACATACTCCCCGAACGTACCAGTACTCCCCGAATTTCACATGTCTAGGCCCGGGGCCTAGACGTGTGTGTGTGTGTGTGTGTGTGTGTGTGTGAGAGAGAGAGAGAGAGAGAGAGAGAGAGAGAGAGAGAGAGAGGATATCATGACATTACAGCTGCAGCGCACCATGAGAGAATGCAGAGGGAGGCTTGTGACTTGTGACTCCACCAAAGAAACATTGTCTGCCAGGGCTAACTAAGCTGCCTCCATACAACGACTGGGTTAGGTTGCAACTGGGCCAGTCAGTCACGATTGTGCTACTTCTCTACAACAGTCAGTCACTGAGCAGGACTGCAGATCTATGCATGATTCTCCTGGGCACCATTGCCACTGAATCCATTGGTCTTACTTTTGGGTATACATGCCTAGAAGTGACCTTGAGAGGTTCCATTTCTCTGTGGCACTGGTGTTAACTGATGCCTCAGTAACAATAATAGTCAGGAATGACAGGAGCAGATCCCATTTATTTCTTTATTTCTTGCAAGAAAGTCTCACACCTCAGCTTTCTCAGCTTCAAAATGAGGTGGAGCCTCGAAGCTCCTTTGTTCACAGTTTTTATAGCTTTCAGTTACACTTGGGCGTTACATCATGTTTCTCAGTGTTAAATTACACACACACATGCGCAAATGACTCTTCCCCAAATGGCACATCTTTAAACTTTCCTTCGTTCATTTAATTACCAGACACTGAAGGAATTTCAGTTATCTTTTTCCGCTACATCCAGGGGCGTGGGCTGATCTGGTGCGGTGGTGCTGGGGGCTCCAGGGTGGAAGGGCGGGAAGGCTCCGTGGGGGGCGGGAGGCTCCAGGGGAGGGCAGGAGGTTTTTTTGAATTTTCCCCGTTTTTTCGCCGATTTTTCGGCGATTTTAAGGCTAAAAAAGGGGTATTTTCAAAGTATGTATGCTTTCCCGGCACTTATCTTGTATTTTACGTTCCCCCGACGATGTTCTTCCTGCTCCCGGGCGCGCAGCTTCTCCGTGCACCCGGGCACGGGACTCTGTACCGCCCCCAGCAGCACTCTCCGTAGTTTGCGCATGCGCAAACCCACGGAGTCTCCAGGGACGCTCTGGGCATGCGCAAACTCCCTGGAGCGTCCCTGGAGACTCCGTGGGTTTGCGCATGCGCAAACTACGGAGAGTGCTGCTGGGGGCGGTACAGAGTCCCGCGCCCGGGTGCACGGAGAAGCTGCGCGCCCGGGAGCAGGCTTAACATCGTCGAGGGAGCGTCCAATACAAATTAAGTGCCGGGAAAGCATACATACTTTTGAAAATACCCCGTTTTTAGGCGAAAAATCGCCGAAAAATCGGCGAAAAAAAGGGAAAAAACGGGGGGAATTAGCATTAATTATGCTAATTAGCTTGGGGGCGTCGCAGTTGCCGCACCCCCTGCAGGGGCGGCTGGCTACGCCACTGGCTACATCTCACTGTCTCTCGTTTTTGACAACACAAGATATGCTTCCTGAGATTCACTGCTTTTTTTTATATATATATATTTAATTTTTTATTAATAAACTACAAAACAAAACAACAAAACAAAACAATACAACATACTACGAAAGATTACAGCAAGCGCGAAGCAGTAAATCCTACTTGTATACTATTATATATTTTCTACTTCTAATATCTAACTAAGCCTATATCTCTAATATACTATTCATTAAATTCACACTTCATCGCTCCTTCTCTCTCTCTCTCTCTCTCTTAAAGAATCTATAAGTGGTATCCCAATATTCATAAAAAAAATTAACTGACTTTTCCTTTATCATCCAAAAATCTTAATTCCCACTTCAAATATTTTAATATATAAAGCCACCCCATTTTTCTCCAGATGTATTAAAATAAAAACCTTCCAAATGTTTCTTTTAAAAAAAATCTATATCCCCTTTTTTATAAAATTCTTAAAAACAAATCACATCTTACTTAAGTCTTTTCAAATAATAAAACATTATTTTTCTTTTATTCACAGAAGGGTTAACTAACCTTTCCTTTATCATCTAAAAGTCTTAACTTCCACTTCAAGTTTCTAAATTTATTAAGTCACCCCATTTTTGTCTTCAAATTTGTTAATTCATCATCAAAAAATTTCCCACTCTTAATATAAGTTTCTTAAAAACAAGTCATATCTATTTGTTTCTTAATAATAAAACATTTTGTTCTTTTTATATAACATTAACTCCAATAATATTCCCCACAAAAAAATAAAACATTATAATCCCTTTTTATTTTTGACAGTTTGCCATTACCCCTTCCATCCCTCCCCTTCCTCTTCTTCCTCTTCCTCTTCTTCCTCTTCCTCTTCTTCTTCCTCTCCTTCCTCTTCTTCATCTTTAAATCTTTCCCAAAAGTCCCTTGTTTTTTAAATTGTATCCACTTTGCAATCTTTAATTTCCACAGGATCATTCACGTCTTCTATATTCCTCTCCCGAAAGACAATCTTCAACACCATTTTTAGTAAAGTACTCTGCTTCTCTATCTCAAGTCTTGGTTTAACTAAATCTTTCTCTTTATTGGGAGCAAGGGAGGCCGACACAGAGTCTTTTAATTCATCCTTTTCATCCTTTCCCTTCCCTGCTTGTTTCAGTTCTGCAATCATATTCTGAAGATTTTCCTCCAAAATTGTCATCTTTGCATCGAATCTTTGTTCCCATTTCTTAAAACAAGACAATATTGTAGTCATGTTGCAATTTTTTCACCAGATGCCAATCTCTCTTCTCTTAAAAAAAAAAAAGAAGAGGTAATATAAAAAACTTCTGCGGTCGACGACGTGAAACAGAAGGATTAATTGCCAGGATCCATGAACTCTAACACGGAAGGGCTCATATTGTTTTAGCAAAAATGTCAGGAATGTTAACAAAGTCCCGGACAATTTTCTCTTGCCGAAATAGTCTATTAAAAAACCCTTCTTACTGTTTTAATCTTCCATAAGTACAAAACAAAAAATAATTCAATAAAACTCACCACTATTGTAACTTTAATTTCGTCTCTCCAACTTTCACTTTCGAATGTTCAGTTCGCCTTATCGCAACGTATTATTTTTAGCGTTAACTCTTATCTCGGCTAATTTCTTCAACTCATAAATCATTTCTACGCCTCTTGCTTAAGCAAAGCAAAGCATGTCGGAGGTGGCTTGACTTGTTTTTCATCTGGGCTCCAGCTCGATGGTATCCAGCCTTCTCGCCGAGAATCCAAAACTTCAAAGCCTTTGCCTTGAAGTGTCAGAAAGGGGGCGATTGAAAGCCTTGTGGTTTATCTCTTCGTACTCCCTTTCAATCCAGGGGTAGAGTAATTATGTCCATCAGATGTACTCCGTCAATACAGAGCGATCGGCGGAGTTGTCAGCCAGCCATGTCCTCCTAGCCGGAAGTCCTGAGATTCACTGCTGAGTCTCTGATAAGGCAAGAATTTGCTGTGCTTCCCACTTGGCCTTTTTATTGCTTACAACCTGGCTTCAAAGAAACGATTTATTACTCTTCTGTTTCAATGGGGCCCTTCTCTGCATCCTTTGCCTTTTGCTATTCTAAGAGTTCACACAGATTTAATACTGATACAAATAAAATATACTTTTTTTGGTTACACAATGGAATTACTTATGTTGATACGCGTTTACATGAATAGCTACATGAAGGGATATAAATATATGTGTAGGATACATGCTTACATGATTACATATAAGGATTTTACATAAATTGATTACAAAGCAAGTTACTATTTCAAAAGCTTATGTACTTTAATATATATTAATGGTTTAATATATATTTTACCATCATATTACACCTCCCTTTAAAACCTTTTTAGGTTTTACTCCTCTGATATGCCCTCCCCCCTCTTAGTCAATTTGCTAGGGCCCAGTTGTTCGATTTCCTCTTTTGGATTCCTGCGATGTACGTGGAGCATTGGTTTTCCTGGTTCGACGTCTTCTTACGATGTGCCTGACGTTGCCTGCCCTTGAAGTCCAGGTGGGGCAGTTGTCTTAGGCCTGGAGGTCTCTTCTTGCTCTTCTTTGGCTCTTGGGGGTACCCTCCATCATGACACTTGTGTATTTTTAGCCTTACTATGGTGGTTCTTAAATAGGGAGGCAGGCATCATTTTCTGACCTATGAACTATGCTTTTCTATGGGCCTACTTTTTCCCTTTAACTGATGTCAATATTTTCTATTATGCTTGTTAATTACTGGGTAACACATTTTCGCGGGGGCCGACTAAACTAACTAAACTGACTAGGGGCTAAAGACTTATACAGAAATTAATACAGAACTGAAATTGCTTATCATTATGCAAAAGTCTGAAATTCAGAAGCTAAAAAGCTGGTTAATATACCTTCATATTTTAGGTTATGTCATGCCTGCTCTTAGTGGGTATGGTTATACTGATATTACATCTTTTTCCTGGCTCTTAATAACTTCTGTAATACATTTTGTATAGTAGTTTATCCTAGTTTGTCTTGTATTTTGGAATAACATCCAGGACATAACCACAGGGCCCAAGCCCAGCCCCATTCATGGCCTAAATAGTCCAACAGGACTGGACTAAACCGTGCTCGTTCTTCGTCTGAATCTACCAAATAAATTTCACTTAAAATTTGTTCCCAAGATATTCGTGCAAATATTATTAATTTCCAGGGTGTTCCTGGGTGATGCTCTCGGTTCCACCACAGAAGATAATTTGGCCACTCACGTGTTAATTTCCACTGGTAGTGGCTATACTCAGTGTGAATACCCCTGTCGTTCTGTGTATTCGACTCTAGCTGTGATTTAATCACATAGTAATCGGATCGTTGCTCTTCATCCATCTTGTCTCCTGCTGTGTCAGGTGTTAACCCTTTGTCCTGGCAGTAGATGTTTAAGATCTCTACACGTGGTCTATCTGTTTCAAGATTCAAGAAAACATTTTTGCAGCCAACTTTCTTAACATAAACCAATATAAACCAAACCAATTTGGCTGCTGTGGGTCTGATCTTTCCCTTTAAACCTTATTCCCTAGTTTCTCATCATAAACTTCATTTACCCATAGGCAGTGAGCCTGATCACCCATTTCTACAAGCCTCTTTGCCCAAGGCAAAACCTTCCTTGAAGCATTTTATCCCTAGGCCGAAATGACCTCCACAAAAATGGAGACTTGCCCATGCATAACCTTAAAAAAAGTAGTTTGGGCTTACCAGTATGTGTATTCCCAACTCTGAACAATACCTAGTTTATGAACTTATTTGTGAACTTTAGTTATGATCCAGTTTGTTTTCTTCATTTTTCTAAATCCATTTTCATGCTTTTCGTCTGGCTGGCCTTAACGCAGATTTGGCTAGTAACCCTTTTAGTGCCGATTAACCATGGGACATAGGGTCAATATTTTCTCCGGACCACCAATAGTTCAGATGCTTACAGTAGGGTTTTTCCGGATTATCTTTTAGAGTCCTTTTTCATTAACATCTATGGCTTCATACATTGCTTTCCTTTCCATGTAAACGGATCTTCATTTCATATGGTATGTTTTTCTATGTGGGAGGGCAGTTTACGTTAACATAAATATAGTTGCTCTTCTCTGTGGCCAGTGCTCTCTGGTTGGTAAAACTCTGTGGGGAACATGCAGGCGCCTCCCTTTTATTCATTTTATTTTGCAAAACAATTGCTTAAAAAAACATGATAAAAAACTTTCCATAGTCTGTCTGATAGTTCATCAGTTGGCAACCTTCTGGGCTGCTGTGCTTCCAAAGCTCTGTATTCCCATAACAATAGATTTTACTGCCATGACTGGAAAACATTACTCCTTTAAACACTAAATGTTCTGCCTTGTGTGGATTTTGTTGCTTTTTCTCCTCCAAAACAATGTCCATTACAGGACTCAGTAATGTACTGCATAGAAAAATAGTGCTCTTTACTTTGCCTTTAATGTCCAGCTGGTGTTGTAGGCTTTGGCTTTAGGTAAGAAATTACTACACTAGTACTATGTCTTTAGTTTTTCCAGGTGAGCTGAGTTTAACCTGGCTTAGTGCTTGTGCTCAGTCTCTCTGGCTTTTTGAGCTTATCAAAAATGCTTTGGGCTCCAATTTTTCACTTTGCCTTGTATAAGCACAAAAAAATAAAAACAAAAAAATATGTGACTGTTCAATGCTGCTTGCTGTCTGTTTACTTTACTGCATGCTCTTCAGCTTGTTAGTAACCATTTTTACTGTAATCCTGTGGGGTGGTCAGCCACAAGAGATTAATTATAATGACAGGGACCTTGTGCTGGTTGCTGGGGGGTTTGGGGGGCACTCTTTGCCTCATCACTTTTGTCCACAACATCTCACGTTGGCCTACACCAGTGGTTCCCTAACTGGGGCGTCGCGACGCCCCAGCCGGGAACAAAGGGTTGCTATGCCCTTAAGGGGCATGGCAACCCGCGGTGACGTCGACGGCGCGCCCGGGATCGCGCCGCCACCGCCGCGCCAGGGATCTCCCTTTTTACCTTCATTGGTGGGCAGTGGGTGTCCGGCGGGGGTTGTGGGGAGCCTGCGGACCCCTCCGCAGGCCTCCCCAAGCATCGGAGCAGCGCTCCGACGCGATTGCAACCCACTTCCGGTTTCGCGTAAAACCAGAAGTGGGTTGCAATCGCGTCGGAGCACTGCTCCGACGCTTGGGGAGGCCTGCGGAGGGGTCCGCAGGCTCCCCACAACCCCCGCCGGACACCCACTGCCCACCAATGAAGGTAAAAAAGGGCGATCCCGGGCGCGGCGGTGGCGGAGCGATCCCGGGCGCGTCATCACAACTCCTGGGAAGGCCCCGCTGCTACTTAGAGCAACGGAGAGCCTTCCCAGGAGTTAGGGAACCTCTGGCCTACACCCATCAGAAGGGACCTTTCTCCCTGTTGTGTTCTTCAACGTGCCATTTATGGTGATTGTGATATTTTTCTGCATATCTTCGTCCCCCCCCCCCCTTTTCCTACTGTTCTACTCAGCACTTAGTGTTACTTTGGTACAGGTTTGTGGTCCCTGATATTTTGTAGCTTCTTAAGCAAGTCTGATTAGCCTTTGGGTTGGGTATCCCACTTCTCACACCAAATTTGACTTGAAGTTTTTCCATATTGTTACATTTATTTTGCCCGTTTTTCTCTGGGTTGGCTGTCAATGCTGGCGGTGCCTACACCATGGCAAAGGTGTTCTAAAATAACCACTTTCTTCTTTAGATTAATTGCTGACTGTTCATACGTGTTCTGTCCTGATTCAGTAACTTTGGCGGGCTCTAGTTCAGAGTCTTTGTACCTAGTGGAGCATTGATAGCTGGCACTGTTGTTCCACTGTTAATCATACCCCAAAAGGGGAGCCCTTTTCCCTGGGGGAAATAATGATACTCTCTCTTCTCTTCCTGTGGCCAATTTAACAATTGCCACGTTGATCTGACCTCAGCGGTGGCCTGTTCCCTGGCACCTTTCCCTCTTCTTAGTTAGTGATTCTGTGGGTTTCTGGCCGCTGGCTTTGCTGTATCATGACCTGTCTTTTTATTTCACTGCCATGGCTTGTTAGACACTCTCACTCTGGGGTGGGCAGGTCTGTTTGCAATGTTCTCATGGCCTGCCAATGTGAGGTGTGATGTAAGACATAGCTCCTTTCACACACTCTAGTCTGTTGCTTTCTCTGTTGGGTGTGTATGGGGGCATATTCCCGTGGTCCCCTCTTGTGCTTTTTCTCTCTAAAAAGCTTCTCCATGTTTGTTACTTTTCTCTGCATCAGCTTCCAGTTGACAAGGGTCTGTGATTGTAAATAGCCCATAAATCACTGCAGAGCTGGCTCTTCTTTGTCTGTTAATTTACTTTGCACCAGCTTCTGGTTTACTTTTGAAACTGGAGGGCATCTCCTGGAAAGATTCTTATCTGCCTTTTTCCTTAGCCCAAACTTGTTACTTTTTGTCTCTTTTGCCTATTCTTTTCCTGACTAGCCAATTCTTACTCTTCTCAAAGTTTTTTTCTTCCTCTGCTTGTGGGCTGGACTGTTACCCCTCCCTCCTGTACTGATCTTCAAAAAGAAGGGGGCTAGCCCACTCCGTCAGTTCCAGCATTCTGGTAGCTGGCATCTGTAAATCTTGCGAAGCAGCTTGCTTACGATATCTCCTTTGGTTAACCATTTCCTCCACCTTTGCTCTTTCTCATTCCCTCGTGCGCTTTCCTTCCAACTTTCTCTGTCCATCTACTCTGTTCATTGTCTCCTTCTTTCCTCCGACATTCGTGCTAGCTGCAATTTCCTTCTCCTGTGCTTTTTTCTCACGTCTTTCTCTTCCACATCTCCTTCTTCCTTAACTTGCCCAACC
Organism: Plestiodon gilberti rubricaudatus; assembly: GCA_026170595.1. Taxonomy (NCBI): domain Eukaryota; kingdom Metazoa; phylum Chordata; class Lepidosauria; order Squamata; family Scincidae; genus Plestiodon; species Plestiodon gilberti. The sequence goes on from JANXHW010000002.1 coordinate 251,684,769, forward strand.
TCTCCCCTTTCTCTTCGCTTTCCTCGTTGCCTGCTGGGTTCCCAGCACCCCATCTTTCTCTGATCTGTCTGTCATTTCCTTTCTTTTCTCTTTTGACCTTCTTTTTCCATCACATCTTTTAGCACCCCTCCCTTTCTTCCATCAAAAATGGGCTTTTTCCTCTTACTGCCCTGCTTCATCTTTTCACGTCGCTCCCCGTCTCTCTCTCTGGTCCTCCATCTTCCCATCACATACACTGTTCCTCCTATCTTTAACTTCCAGCAACCCCCTTTTCGCTTCTGTCTTTTATCCTTCCCATAAAAGCTCCTGGGTCATTTTATCCCTGGATGGTTACTGCCCTTGACATTACTTGCTCTGAGTGTCCTTATGTCCTAAGCCAGGGATTGTGGGTTTTCTTTCAGATCCTTACATGCGTTATAGTCTGCTTCTGGATTCTCAGGGCTGCGTTTTACAGGTCAGGCTCTGTCCATGTCTGGACTCTCAGTGGCATTTCGCTCACGAGCTTCCCTCATTGTCTTTTCCTATTTGCTTCTTCATCTGCTCTGCCTGTCTGACAGCTTGAGCGGATGCTTCATATTCAGCCTGCATCTCTTTTAGCTTAGATCTCGTGTGGGTCCCACTGCCGCGGTTGCTCCATCCACCCTTTTTGGGACTCTCTGCCAATTCCCTTCTTTTGGGGTGTCAGTTTTGGGGCCCAAGGTCTGCGTTTGCTTGTGCCACTGGTTGAGTTTCTTAGTTTGCTCACAGGGTTCCTAGTCGCAGCCAATTAAATAGTGGGTGCCTATTATGCCTTTTTAATCTTCTCAGGGTCCTCAGTTAGTGTGCTGTTCTCTGTTTATTAAGTCTGTGGTGTTAATAAAGATGTGCATCTCTCTGGGTCTTAGAACGTTGCATACTCTATTCATTTGCATCGGAAAAATCTACAACAATCTCTCTTCTGCCTTAAATTCCAGTGCTCTTTCTCATGCTGTCTCAGAGTGGGGAGGGGGGGTGGAACAGCGGTGGGAACTCCTCCTCATCTGTTGTTAAAGGGAGGGGTGATAGGGAGGCTGCCTAAATTCCTCACGCTGTTTTCATCTGTCTTTCTCTTCACCTCCCTTTTTCCACTCATTCTTTGTTTCCTCTTTTTCCTGTAGCTACAATCTTCTTTGTTACTATTCCACTTTATTCCCTTTCATTTATTGGTCAGATTAGGGATACCAGTCACTGGTTTATTTTGTTCTACTATTAAAACAGAACTTTTCTTGCCGGCAAATCCCACCCCCTCCTCATCTCAAAGCATGAAACTGGAAACCACTCTCTTGCTCCCTGCTTGTTTACTTTCACTTGATCAGCCAAAGACATTCTCATGGGTTAGGAGAGGAAGAGAGAGAGAGAGAGAGGCTTCCCTTGATCTTTACCCAATTAGTCACAGCAACAATACAAACATTTCTCTTTAACAGAACCCCCCCCCAAAAAAAAAAACGTAAGGAGGGGAACGGAGATTAAAGACTGTTTGCATGCCTGTATCTCCGTGAATGCATTTCCATACAGCCAATGGGGGAAGAGGGGAACTCTTGCAGCTGACTCAGACCTTTCCTTCCCCCTCTCCCTGCATTGATTGAATAGGGGAAGAAAGCTACACAAAATCTTCTGTTCCTCTAGCGTGGTGGAGGAAAGTGGGGAGAGAATAGGGGAAGCTGCCAGCTGTTTTTCTCTCTTGACAAGGCTCTTCCCTTCACACACTTACACCATGACAGCATATATTTTTATTTCTCTTAATCCCTTTCCCATTTATCCAGACAAAAAAACGACACTCATTCCAGACAAACAATTTTGGACAACAGATAGGGTGGGGAACAGACTGAAGGTGTTGGGGTCCTTCAGCTAGACACAGTAGGATTTTAGACATACAACTTTTGCTTTCTTCTTTTCACAGCCTTGCCCTTCTCAGGATCGGAGGAAACGTGTTACTCAGAAGTCCCTTTCGCGTAGGTTTCCCCTAACGGGTCCCCTTCACACTCATTCTGCGTTGCATCCACTCTCTTTCATACAAACCAACCCTTCCCCAGTACACCATCCCATTTTTAGTGACAAACAACCAATACTCCATTGGTGGAGGTCAGTCAGGTCTTTGAGCTTTGCCCTGCTCCTCCCTGTAGCACTGACCACTGGCGGGGTGGCTTTAGTCCCCGCCTCCACCGCCCCCTTGGAACTCCGTACCAGTGAGACTGACAGGCAATTGCGTGTTAAGCCAAACCGCTCCTGTGCCTCCATGGCGGTCGGTGGCAAACCGCCGCCAATTCCCCTGGAATTCCAAACATATATACGATTTCCACCAGGGGGCCCATTCATACATTCAAATTACATGCATACTTCAATCTTACGTGTTATTCCTCCCACAAATACCACCCTTAAGGCCAGATCGCTAATGGTGCTTTGCCTGCTAACCACAATGGCCTTAGTCTGGGTTTGCAAGAGACACCCTTTGCCTTGCAAGGACTTACCTTATCCAATCCTGCGCGCACTTCTAATTATTTCTCTCAGATCTGGTCCATTACCCCGGTTGGCTGCGCAGGCTGGTGGTCTGCACCCCAAGGCGAACCAGGCCCTCCTCGGAAAAGTCAAGGGCGTACGCTAGGGCTAATTCACCCACGGTACAGGCCAAACAGCCTGACTTCAGCTCCTAGGGGAGGCAAGTGCCACGTGATGCCATTCCCAGCCAATGCACCATCTGTTAACTGATGCCTCAGTAACAATAATAGTCAGGAATGACAGGAGCAGATCCCATTTATTTCTTTATTTCTTGCAAGAAAGTCTCACACCTCAGCTTTCTCAGCTTCAAAATGAGGTGGAGCCTCGAAGCTCCTTTGTTCACAGTTTGTATAGCTTTCAGTTACACTTGGGCGTTACATCATGTTTCTCAGTGTTAAATTACACACACACATACGCAAATGACTCTTCCCCAAACGGCACATCTTTAAACTTTCCTTCGTTCATTTAATTACCAGACACTGAAGGAATTTTAGTTATCTTTTTCTGCTACATCTCACTGTCTCTCGTTTTTGACAACACAAGATATGCTTCCTGAGATTCACTGCTGAGTCTCTGATAAGGCAAGAATTTGCTGTGCTTCCCACTTGGCCTTTTTATTGCTTACAACCTGGCTTCAAAGAAACGATTTATTACTCTTCTGTTTCAATGGGGCCCTTTTCTGCATCCTTTGCCTTTTGCTATTCTAAGAGTTCACACAGATTTAATACTGATACAAATAAAATATACTTTTTTTGGTTACACAATGGAATTACTTATGTTGATACGCGTTTACATGAATAGCTACATGAAGGGATATAAATATATGTGTAGGATACATGCTTACATGATTACATATAAGGATTTTACATAAATTGATTACAAAGCAAGTTACTATTTCAAAAGCTTATGTACTTTAATATATATTAATGGTTTAATATATATTTTACCATCATATTACACTGGTAACTAATATTCTCTCTGTGTTCCAGAAGCCACAGACATGACAATGAGGATCGCAGGGAGCCGTGTGGCACCAGAAACGTCCATGCTTGACAGAGGAAGCAATTTTTAGAGACCAGGCCTTGAGGATATTTTGGTTTTGAGGGTTATTTCCTACATGAAATCCCAAAACAACAGGAACATGAAGGGAAGAGAAGGAGTAAGCATATTTGCAAGTGGTAACTATCAGTTTTAAATCCAACATTAATAAACACAGGAAAATCCAGATAGGGAAGAAATCACTTAAATGCTCCAAGTGAAGAAAGAGATTCAGCACCAGCCCTTATCCTGGTTCCCATAAAAAGATCTACCCCATAAAAAGAACCACACGACGGATCAAGCTGCGGATCAAGACAGATCAAAGAAGCAAGTAATTAAGAAATGGAGAAATAAATCTGATGCTCATCAGTGTAGGGATTTAAACGTCATGCCAGTCAGTAAGTTGAGAAAGAGTGCTTGGAGTGTGGAAACGGCTTCAGTCAGATCTCAACCCTAACTTCACATCAACAAACAGACACAGGAGAGAAACGATATAAGTGCTTGGAGTGTGGAAAAATGTTCAGTTGGATGGAAGATATGATTGTACATCAAATAACCCACACGGGAGAAACCGTATAAATTCTTGGAGTGTGGAAAGAGCTTAAGTGTGAACTCAAGCTTGACTTTGCATCAAAACATCCACACAGGAGAGAAGCCATATACAGTGAAACCTTGGATTGCGAGTAACTTGGTTTGCGAGTGCTTTGCAAGAAGAGCAAAATTGTTTTCTAAATTTTGACTTGATAAATGAGCAAGGTCTTGCAATATGAGTACATTGTGTTCTCCAAGGTATCTCTGTGTGTTTGCAGAGTAACAATAGCGTCTCCTGGGCAACAAACTGCCCTCATTAACACTCTGTTCTCCCTCTGCTAGAGGCTCTGTTTGTGCAGAATAGCAGCTCAGACTTTGCTTTGCAACTTCTGTCTTGCAGACCTCATTAACAAGCTGTTTTCCCCCTCCTCCATCTGCCTCTAGCAAAGACTTTACTCTGCAGAACAAGGCTCAGGTTTTGCATATCAGACCTTGCAAAGTGAGCTACAGTTTTCAAGAGCACAGGAGGACTCGGCAGGGCAGCTTCTTAATTAGCTGAGCCCAGGAGATAATGCAGATACACACAAAGATATCTTGCAGAATAATGAATCATCTGAGTATCCATTATTTCTTATGGGAAAATTTGCTTTGATATACGAGTGCTTTGGATTACAAGAACGTTTCTGGAACCAAATATGCTCGCAATCCAAGGTTCCACTGTAAATGCTTTGAGTGTGGAAAGAGCTTCAGACTGAGCGAACAACTTACTGTGCATCAAAGAACCCACACAGGAGAAACCACAAATGCTTTGAGTGTGGAAAGAGCTTCAGACTGAAGTCACACCTGACTATGCATCAAACACTGCACACAGGGGAGAAACGATATAAATGCTTGCAGTGTGGTAAGAGCTTCCTTAGAAGCTCAGAACTGACTGTGCATCAAAGCACCCACACAGGGGAGAAACCATATCAATGCTTGGAGTGTGGAAAGAGCTTCAGACTGAAGTCACACCTGACTGTGCATCAAAGAACCCACACAGGAGAGAAACCATATCAATGTTTGGAGTGTGGAAAGAGCTTCAGTACGAGCTCAAGCTTGACCTTGCATCAAAGAACTCACACGGGGGAGAAACCATATAAATGCTTGGAGTGTGGAAAGAGCTTCTGTCGTAGCGAACCGCTGACTGCACATCAAAGAACCCACTCAGGGGAGAAACCATATAAATGCTTGGAATGTGGAAAGAGCTTCAGTATGAACCCACAGTTGACTTTGCATCAAAGAATTCACACAGGGGAGAAACCATATAAATGCTTGGAGTGTGGAATGAGCTTCCGTGTGAGGTCAAGCCTGACTTCACATCAAAGAACCCACACAGGGGTTAAACCATATAAATGCTCGGAGTGTAGAAAAACGTTCAGTCAAAGCTCACACTTGAGTGTGCATCAAAGAACCCACACAGGGGAGAAACCATATAAATGCTTGGAGTGTGGAAAAAGCTTCAATCAAAGCTCACACTGGCGTGTGCATCAAAAAACTCACACAGGGGAGAAACCATATAAATGCTTAGAGTGTGGAAAGAGCTTCAGACTGAGCACACACCTTACTGTGCATCAAAGAACCCACACAGGGGAGAAACCATATACATGCTTGCACTGTGGAAAGAACTTCATTACTAGTTCAAGCCTGACTACACATCAAGTAACCCACACAGGGAAGAAACCACATAAATGCTTTGAGTGTGGAAAGACCTTCAGACTGAATTCACACCTGACTGTGCATCAAAGACTGCACACAGGGGAGAAACAATATAAATGCTTGCAGTGTGGTAAGAGCTTCCTTAGAAGCTCAGAACTGACTGTGCATCACAGCACCCACACAGGGGAGAAACCATATCAATGCTTGGAGTGTGGAAAGAGCTTCAGGCTGAGGTCACACCTGACTGTGCATCAAAGAACCCACACAGGAGAGAAACCATATCAATGTTTGGAGTGTGGAAAGAGCTTCAGTATGAACTCAAGCTTGACTTTGCATCAAAGAACTCACACGGGGGAGAAGCCATATAAATGCTTGGAGTGTGGAAAGAGCTTCTGTCAGAGCGAAACGCTGACTGCGCATCACAGAACCCACTCAGGGGAGAAACCATATAGATGCTTGGAATGTGGAAAGAGCTTCAGTATGAACTCAAAGTTGACTTTGCATCAAAGAATTCACACAGGGGAGAAACCATGTAAATGCTTGGAGTGTGGGAAGAGCTTCCGCAAGTCTTCACACCTGACTTTGCACCGAAGAATCCACACAGCAGAGAAACCTTATAAATGCTTCGAGTGTGGAAAGAGCTTCAGTCGGAACGAACACTTGAAAGTGCATCAAAGAATCCACACAGGGGAGAAACCATATAAATGCTTTGAGTGTGGAGTGAGCTTCCGTATGAAGTCAAATCTGACTTCACATCAAAGAACCCACACAGGGGAGAAACCATATAAATGCTCTGAGTGTGGGAAGAGCTTCAGTTGCAGTGGAAGCTTGACCATGCATCAAAGAATTCACATAGGGGAGAAACCATATAAATGCTTGGAGTGTGGAAAGTGCTTCAGTGCCAAGTCAAGCCTGACTAAGCATCAAAGAACCCACACAGGGGAGAAACCATATAAATGCTCTGAGTGTGGGAAGAGCTTCACTTGCAGTGGAAGCTTGACCAAGCATCAAAGAATTCACATAGGGGAGAAACCATATAAATGCTTGGAGTGTGGAAAGTGCTTCAGTAGCAAGTCAGGCCTGACTGTGCATCAAAGAATCCACATAGGGGAGAAACCATATAAATGTTTTGAATGTGGAAAGTGCTTCAGTGACAAGTCAAGCCTGACCAAGCATGAAAGAACACACACAGAAGAGAAACCATATAAATGCCTTGAGTGCGGAAGAATGTTCAGTCGACACTCAAGGCTGATTATGCATCAAGGAACACATCGAAGAATAGTGGAGCATCAAGGAATAGAGGAGAAACCATATAAATGTTTTGAGTGTGGAAAGAGCTTCAGTCGGAACGAACACTTGAAAGTGCATCAAAGAATCCACACAGGGGAGAAACCATATAAATGCTTTGAGTGTGGAGTGAGCTTCCGTATGAAGTCAAATCTGACTTCACATCAAAGAATCCACACAGGGGAGAAACCATATAAATGCTCTGAGTGTGGGAAGAGCTTCCGTCTGAGCACAAGCCTAACTTCACATCAAAGAACCCACACAGGCGAGAAACCATATAAATGCTTGGTGTGTGGAAAAACGTTCAGTCAAAGCTCACACTTGAGTGTGCATCAAAGAACCCACACAGAGGAGAAACCATATAAATGCTTTGAATGTGGAAAGAGCTTCAGACTGAGCTCACAACTTACTGTGCATCAAAGAACCCACACGGGAGAAACCATATAAATGCTTGCACTGTGGAAAGGACTTCATTACTAGTTTAAGCCTGACTACACATCAAATAACCCACACGGGAGAAACCACATAAATGCTTTGCGTGTGGAAAGAGCTTCAGACTGAGGTCACACCTGACTGCATCAAAGACTGCATACAGGGAAGAAACAATATAAATGCTTGCAGTGTGGAAAGAGTTTCCTTAGGAGCTCAGAACTGACTGTGCGTCTAAGAAATCACACAGGGGACAAACCATATAAATGCTTGGAGTGTGGAAAGTGCTTCAATGATAAGTCAGGTCTGACTGTGCATCAAAGAATCCACATGGTAGAAACCATATAAATGCTTGGACTGTGGAAAGAACTTCAGTAAGAGCAGAATCCTGACTGTGCATCAAAAACACACACGGGGTATAGAAACTCTATAGATGCTTACAGTTTCAATTTGGTTCAGCTTTGAGAACTTGACCAACAAAAAAACCATATGAGGAAGAAACTATGTAAGTGCTTGAAATGTGGAAAATGTTTCAGGCTACAATTGGTTACAGTATGTTAACAAATCCACAGATACAAGAATGCATATAAATGTTCAGAGTGTGGAAAGACCTTCTTTCTCATCTTAAACCTTAAGACATATAGAAGGAAGAGAAGGAAAAAAATGGGGGGGGGAGATGAACTTTGGGGATAATTTTGTGAGATGGGTGAAGTCGATATATACATCTCAGAGTGTGTGAATTATTGTTAATGGAGAATTAACAGATCCAGTGGAGATACAAAAAGGAACTAGACAAGCATGTCCATTGTCACCATTGTTGTTTATTTTAACATTGAAAGTGTTTAAGGGCTCAATCCAATTTAAGTTCCGGGCGGCGGACCTAGCGATCTGCCGCCAGGAATAGCCAGGCATAGTCGCTAACGTGCCATAAAGCACGTTTGCCGACTACTTTAGAACAGGGCAGGCCAGCGCAAAGCCAGCCTGCCCTGCTCTGCCGGCCGAAGACGCCGCTTGCCACCGGATCCAGGTAAGCATGGATCTGGCAGGCGGGTGGGTCGGCGGACGGGGGAGGGATGGCGGAGCCGCGGCAGCCATAGGTCCAGCCATCCAGAGCGGGGGTGGGGACAGGACGTCCGCCATATCCCGGTCCCCTCCAGGTTCCGTAGGGCGGCTGGGCCGTTACACAGCCTCCTCTGACTTCCACCAGCAAAATAGCTGGCGGAAATCCAAGGAGACCTACCGGCCCCATCCACCGTTACACTTGGGGAAGGACACGCGCGTCCCCTTCTGCGAGTAGACTTTCCGTAGCGGAGCACTGGATCGGGTGGACTGCCTCAGCCGGCTGCCCGATATTTAAGTAGGATTGGGCTGTAATAGAGATATTAGACAAGATCAGAGAATTCAGGGAGTGAAGATCAAAAAAGAGGTATTTAAGTTGAGAGCTTTTCCTGATTTAGTATTAACACTTGATAATCCTAGAATAGGTATAGAAATATTGATGACTAAATTGAGAGAATAGATTTAAGATAATAAACAGAAGACTAATATCTTAACTAAAAATATGACTTTGGAAGATCAATCAGAATTGGTGGCCAAGACTAGTTTTAGGGTGGAAAATTGATTAAATATTTGGGTATAACTTTGACAAATAAAATCTGTATGTTATATAGAAATAATTATTAGAAAGTATAGAATGATATCAAGATGAACTTTGAAAGGTGGGATAGATTAAAACTTTCAATTTTGGGAAGAATTTCAGTAATTAAGATGAATGTTTTACCAAAGATGTTGTTTTTATTTCAGATGTAACCAGTAATCTTTTCAGACACTCCCTTTGATCAATGGCAAAAGGATATATCCAAATTTGTGTGGCAGGGTAAAAAACCAAGAGTTAGATATAAAATTTTGCAGGATGCAAAAGAGAGAGGTGGATTGGGTTTACCTAATTAAAAATTTCATTTGAAAATACCTGTATGGATTTCTTCATAAGAAGCTTTTTTTCGAAGGGAGACAGCGAAAAAAGAGAAAGACAAATGGTTATTATATTGAGATTTGAGATTTAATTACTAAGTACCAGAGGGGAAGTGAAGATGAAATTATGATCTTATAAAAGAAGGTTACAACTGTCAATGGTTTGCTTATGCACAACTTTTGGAAAGATTTAAGATTGATTAAAAAATGTACGGATTTGAAGAAAAGACTTCTGAATTTGAATATCAGTTGTGTTTAAACGATGAACATGTCATTGCTAAAAATGTATAGACTGTTATTGAAATTTGATTCAATTCAGGGTGCTGTCTGACTGTGATCCGGTCAGCGGACGGTCGCTATGTGGCCGTGGGTTTCCCCGAGCAGCAGTGAGCGGCATCTTGGTCTGGCGCTTTTTGTCTGACATTTGTTTGGCTACCGGGGGCGCTCTCCGACCTCCCCCCTCCCTTGCTTGTGGTCTGGCTGAGCTCCTGGTGTGTTCTCCCTGTGTGGTTCGTGCAGGGGAGTGACTGGTGGGGACCGTCTGGGGTGATGCTTGTGTGACTGTTTGTTTGACGTTTGTAAAACAAACGTCAACAAACTGCCCTGGGGAACGTTTATTGTACTGGAACCATAGCAGGGCGGCCCAGGCCAGTCTGCCATAAGTGGCCACAGCTCCTGCAGCACCTTCAGCAGCATCAGCCCAGGGACCTGTCAGCGCTGGCTCTTCCCTTGTGGCACTGCAGCATGCAGAAGAGGGGAGGGGGAATATAAGAACATAAGAAGAGCCCTGCTGGATCAGGCTAAAGGCCCATCTAGTCCAGCTTCCTGTATCACACAGTGGCCCCACCAGATGCCTCAGGGAGCATATAAGACAACAAGATACCTGTGTCCAGTCGCCACTCCCTTGCACCTAGCACAGAGAAAACCTACTCCTACAACCAGGAGGTTGCTTATCCCCATCATGGCTTGTAAGCTGCGACGGACTTTTCCTCCATAAATCTGTCCAATCCCATTTTAAAGGCATCCAGGCCAGGTGCCATCACATCCTGTGGCAAGGAGTTCCACAAACCAATTACACGCTGGGTAAAGAAATATTTCCTTTTGTCTGTTTTAATACTCCCTCCACTCAATTTGAGTGGATGTCCCCTAGTTCTAGTGTTGTGTGAGAGGGAAAAGAACGTCTCTCTCTATCCATTCTATCCATCCATGCATAATTTTATACGTCTCAATCATGTCCCCCCTCAGCCGCCTTTTTTCTAGACTGAAGTGCCCCAAACGCTGTAGCTTTTCCTCATAAGGGTGATGCCCCAGCCCACGAATCATTTTGGTCGCTCTCTTCTGCACCTGTTCCAGTTTCACTATATCCTTTTTGAGATGCGGTGACCAGAACTGGACGCAATACTCTAGATGTGGCCTTACCATCGATTTGTACAACAGCATAGTAATATTGGTCATTTTATTCTCAATCCCTTTTTTAATTATGACCGGCCTGTAGTTTCCCGGGTCCCCTCTCCTTCCTTTTTTAAAGATTGGCGTGACGTTAGCTATCCTCCAATCCTTTGGCACAGCTGAGCTGCCATTTTAAAGGAACAAGTTGCATATTTTTGTCAAGATATCAGCAACTTCATTCTTGAGTTCCTTAAGAACTCTTGGGTGCATGCCATCTGGGTCCGGTGACTTATTGATCTTTAATTTGTCAATTAAGTCTTGAAACGTGTTCTCTTTTCATCTCTATTTCACTTTATTCTTTAGTCAGGAGTGGCCGTTCACGCAGCGGTATCTGCCCGAGGTCTTCTGCCGTGAAGACAGATGCAAAGAACTCATTTAATTTCTCTGCAATCTCCAAGTCCCCTTTTATCACCCCTTTCCCTCCCTCACTGACCAATGGGCCATGAGAGAGGAATAGAGGGTGCCCAGGCATGGCATGCCATGGGCACCCGCAGTGGCAGCAGCCCAGGAACCTTGCAGGGATGGCTCTTTGGCATCCGGTCGCATCGGGACTGTTAGGGGGGTTTCTCTCCTTGCAGCATCTGGAGTGTGCTTGCTCCCCACCTCATTGTTCCTGCATGTGCCTGGCCGAGAAGGAACCTCTGGAAAGGGGGAAGACAGCTGGTGTTAACAGGCAAGTAACATCTGCAAACAAGAGCTTCCTACCCTGCGTAGGGAGGGTGTTTGGTGCTCGGTGTGGTGGTGGTGGTGTCTTGTGCAAAGAGTGTTCCCCTCCACCTTACCCCCACTTACCTGCTTGATGTGGCTGGAGCCTGGAAGTGCCTGTGTGGGGAGAAAACTGGGAGAAAGACATTTATTAGCGAGAGCTTGCACGGAGGGAGCTGCACGGCACAGCTGTTAGCACTTTTGTATCAATGTAGCATGGATGTTTTCATGACCAGACATAATGATGAAAAGATTGAGTTTTTATAGGTTAAAAGGTCATGTAAAAATCTTTTTAAATATTAAACAAATATGAGGAATTCCAATGTTTTAAAAATACACATAAAATCATGAAAAAACCACTCATAGCATAAAATATTAGTCCAACATTTCATCCAAGACACTGGACATTCTCAAGGAACACACAGGGGAACCTGTGTGAGATGGAATTGCCTGCTGGAGAAAAAACAGTGAAAAGGGCGGGAACCACAAGCTGTCAATTAGCACCAGAAGACAAACAGCCGCTCTTGTCAGAAGTAATCAAATTTAAAGCGAAACACACAGAGCTCGGGTATTGAAAAATCAGCGGTGGCACAACATGCCCTGGAATCCGGGCACAAGATTCTATTTGACAATACCCGAGCTCTGTTCAATGAAACGAGGTATAGACAGCGTTTGAATTTAGAAGCGGTGGCGATTTCTCAGAGACAAAACCAATCGCTGCTCAACAAACAACAAGAACTTTCTTTTGTAAATAGAATATGGTTGCCCATTCTGAGGAAGAATCATAGATTTACACCAGAATCTTAATTTCATTGATCCATGTGGTGTTGTGTGTGTTTCGCTTTAAATTTGATTACTTCTGACAAGAGTGTCTGTCTTCTGGTGCTAATTGACAGTTTGTGGTTCCCGCCCTTTTCAGTGCTGCTTTCTATTTAACCTGTGTTTTTTTCTCCAGCAGGTAATTCCATCTCACACACGTTCCCCTGTGTGTTCCTTGAGAATGTCCAGTGTCTTCGACGAAACGTTGGACTAATATTTTATGATGTGTGGTTTTTTGATGATTTTGTGTGTATTTTTAAAACATTGGAATTCCTGATATTTGTTTAATATTTAAAAAGATTTTTACATGACCTTTTAACTTATAAAAACTCTACCTTTTCATCACTTTTGTATCAGCAAGGGTCTCTGCCCGTGAGGTGAGGTGAAGTGAGGAGTGGGGTGTTTGTGTTTTGTGTGCCAAGTGCTCGCCTCCACCGAAGTCCCTCTTTGTGGGTGTGTGGGGACAGTGCCCCACGCCATGCGCCCTGTGCTCTGAGAGAGAGGGAGAATGGGAGGGCTGGGGCTGGGTTTATATGGGGAGGTGGCTGTGGGCCGATTGGTGGTGTGCTAGGCTGTATCCTATGCTCCCTGGGGTGCTGGGGCAGCAGACATAGGGCTGTGGGTGTTTGGTGTTTTTGGGACTTGCTTGGTTTAACATGGTGCCTATGGGTCTCCTCTAATCTCCGCCACCTCTTTTGCTGGCGTAACTTTTCAGGGCCAGAGGAGGCGTATCCGCCCTGTGAACAAGCATAGGATACAGCGCAGGGGCAGAAAAGCCCCTGGAACACCCCCCTTGCGCGCCAGCATCCGTACCGCATCTGTTCTGCACATGCGCCGTGGACGGAGGTCGGCGTACCAGCGCCAGGATTGCGTCTGCCGGCCAGACGCAACTAAGCCGGCGTAAATGGCTCTTGCGCCAGCGTACCTCCCCTTGTGCCGGCGCAAGAGTTACCGTATTTTTCACTCCATAAGACGCAGCGGACCATAGGACGCATGTGTTTTATAGAGCTAAAAATAGGGGGGGGAAATTGTAACTTACTGGGGCTTGTGGAGGCCTGATGGAGTCATTCACAGATCACAAATGATGCACAATCCTCAAAGCCTATGCAGTAACAAGGTGTAATAATCACTGTCCTGTATAATTTAGAAGAGAAAACAAACCACCGAGACAGAAAACATATGCAATGGCTAAACCTTGTGAGCTATCACTTCAGTTCAGTCTCTGCCCTATCTAGTTAAAACAGCATTTTTTTCATTTCTTACTCACACACACATTTTCTTTCTGAATCATTATTATTGATTATTTTATGACTCACCCACCCACCCACTTTCACAAGGTTTTTAATAGGAGAAACAGGATATGTCCTATTTATTTAATTAAAGCAAAAATAACTTAGCAATCTCCTAGGCCAATAACACTGCTGAACTCATCAGGCTGCAACATTTTTTAAATTATGGATAGACTTCCTGCCAGTGCGCTCGCTCGCGCTCTCTCTCTCTCTCTCTCTGTGTCTGTGTGATGCAAAAAAGGCTAGTTTAGTAGTTTGTGTGTGTGTGTGTGTGTGTGTGTGTGTGTGTGTGTGTGAGAGAGAGAGAGAGAGAGAGAGAGAGAGAGAGAGAGAGAGAGAGAGAGAATGAATTTGGGTGCAAATCCAAGCTGCATCCAAGTTTGCAGCAGAAACTATCAAAGGCACAGAACGTAGGGTGGAGAGAAAAAAGAAAGAGAAAGAGGTGATCTTTAATGCTGTGTCTGTGTGTGAGAGAATGAATTTGGATGCAAATCCAAACTGCATCCAAGCTTATCAAAGGCACAGAAAGTGGGGTGGAGAGAAAAAAAGAAAGAAAAAGGTGAAAATATGGGTGCAAATCCAAGTTGCAGGGCTTGCAGCAGGAACTAACAAACACAGAGAAAGTGGGGTGGACAGAAAAAAAGAGAGTGTCACAATGGTAGAGCAATCCTGCTCTGGGAACCAGCTTTCTCAAGCACCTATTTCTCAAGAGAACAGTTTGGAGAGCTCAGAAGAGCAGTTCCCAGGGAAAGAAATGTTTTAAACAGCACACATTGCAAAGCCAGGCAGTGCACATAACCTCCCCCACCTCACCTTTCCAAGCCAAGCACGGCAGCAGGAAGTTTGACCCGATTAACTCCCCTCCCCAAGCCACAAACTTTGTTGTAAAACTCTCCTGCAAAGAATGGCTTGAAATGCCATGTGTAAAACCCACTCCTTTCAGTATCTGCTGAAAGCAAACACAGAAACACCTCTTCAGTCACAGCCCAATGTCCCCTCCCTCCCCCAGGCAGGCACATAACAATGGAGAGATAAACAGAGGAGCTGCAGCAGCAGGAAAGCTCCGGAAAGCGGGAAAGAAAAAAGACAGAGCACTTTGAAAAACGGAGCGATTTTAAAACTGATTCCTTCTCCCTTCTCCACACCCCCACTCACAGATCACTGCAGCCCCCTGGCAGCCAGGCAAAGCAGGCACAGGAACATCTCTACAGACACAGACAAGCGGTAAATTTCCACCAAAGTTCCCCCTCCCCCTCCAGGCAGGCACAGAAACGGAGCGTAAGCTCCGGCAACTGAAGAAGCTGTGAGGCTGCTTGGGAGCTCTGACGAGCTGCTGGGTAGCAGCAGCTGAGAAACTCCGGCTCCAACGAGGGAAAGGCTGCAGAGGCTTGGAGCTTTGACCTCCGTTGCTCCAACCTCCAGACCCGCCCCCTGCACAAGGCAAGAAACCCAGCCCTTAGTCATTATCCTTCTTTTTTTTTTTTTTTTAGCTTACCTGGGCTTGTGAGGTCTTCGGGGAGACCTGCACAAGCCCCCATCTTCAGTTCAGCAATAAACGGCTATTTTCAGCCATTTCCGGTTTTTCGGAAAATCGGAAATGGTTGAAAAGAGCCATTTAGCGCCAAAGGGAAGATCAGGGAGGCCTGCAGAGGCTCGCGCAGGCCTTCCCGAAGCCCCGGTAAGTACCTTTTTACGGGGGGGAACCTTCGCTCCATAAGACGCATGCTTTCCCCCCATTTTGGGGGGGGGGGAAGTGCGTCTTATGGAGAGAAAAATACGGTAGGTAGGATTGGGCTGCTCAGGTAGTATTAGGTTAGTGGATATGTAGTAAGGAGAAAACCCCCCTCATATATTTTTATGTCATTCGCCTCACCTCCCTGAGCCCCCTGCCTTTTACCCCATCCAAATCCGTCCAAGAATCACGGAGATACAGTCATTTTTGGCAAACCGCATTTAAATTCCGGCTTTTCTCCGCTTTCTGCAACAGCTGACGCGTGTCAGCCGGGGGTAAAAGTTCACTGACACGCATCCGCCACGAGCCCTCCTCGGCCTCTGGAGAAGCAGCAGTAGCAAAAGTACACCATGTACTTTTTAAATCCTCTTGAACCTCTTGTCTTTTAAGCATCTAATCCCCTTTCTGGGCGTTCAGCCAACTGCAGCAGGCGGCTTCCGAACCGGCTTTTTGACTGATTCAACCTACCCTCCCTCTGCTCTCTCTGCAACTGACAGGTTTAAAGGGCCAGCGATCTAATTCCAGGGATAGTGGTGATGAAGGGTTTCTGTGTTTTCTGAGGCTCCCCATAAAGTTGTGCCACCGGATCCTCACCAAGGATCATCGGGGTCACCCCAGGGATGGGTCCCTACACAGAAGGGACCTGATCCTCGCGTTCTACTGAAGTTACTCTCAGATAGAGCGAAGAGGCTCCTGTCAGCAGGGCAATAGATTTGCGGCTATAAACCGCTGGGTTTGAGTCCCAGCACCCTCCCTGGGAAAGCCTGGGAAGAGTGTGGGTGTGCAAGGGTCCCAGTCCTGTCCCCCCTCTTCGCCAGTAACCAGGGGGGTAAACAAAGGTGACACTAAGGGTGTACCTCCCGCCAGAATCTGCGCCTGCAAGGAGTAGGGTGATGACCATTTTAAAATGGCACAACTTTGCCGGTCAACAATGGCTCCTATTCTGTGATGTCTCCGGATGGCTGCCAACTACCCAGGCACCATTTTGGGGCAGGGAAAAAGGTAAATTCCAGGGAACTCAGCAAGAACTCCGACTGCCAACCACTCCGGAACTCCGATCTCTCTCTCTGCGTGTGCCTTCTCTCTGTCTATCACCCCCCTCTCCCACATCCTGGAACCCATTGTTTAACCAGCAGCCTTCCCGTGTCACTATCATTCAAATGCCTACCTCATGCTGCCATTTCCTCGCTGCCATTTGTCTCTCTGTGCATGTCACCCTCCATCTTAGCCACCGCTATCTCCACACCTATTATTCATGCCCCGGCTTGCTACAATTCTCCAAATGCTTATCCCATGTCACCATCTCCTTGGGCTCAAATTTGGCTCTCTGTGCATGCTCTATCACAACCACCATCTTCTCACCCACTGTTCTGCAGCTGCCTTGATACTATTATCCAAATGTCTTTTAACCATTTACATAGTTCCTGTTTTAAGTCCTCCAGCTAATCTACCTCCAGGTATGGGTGCCACTTAAAGCAGGCTCCTTTGTCTGGCACCCACCAACTATCAAATCTTTGTCCTTTGTGTCAACGGGCTACTCAACAGACCTAATCCACACCCCAATCATCAAACTCCAGAACACCTCACCTCACCCGAGGAGAGTCTAATCCGATTATCCCAGACACCCCACACCCCCACCCATCATCCCATTGGCTCCCAGTCCTATCCCTCATTGGTTCCCAGTTACACAAAGCACTACACTTTTCATTGGTTTTCTTAATAAAGTTTGTCTTTTATTGGTTCAACATTTCACACATGTTGCTGCTGCTCCCATTGGTGCAAAGTTTCAATCCCACTCCTTATTGGCTGTATCGACGTGTAACTTCTTGGATCCTTTCCCCTGTTGGCTCGTCTTTATCATGTATCTTCTGTAACAATGTATTCCATGGCCCTAAATGAAATAATGAAAATGTATAAAAACCTTTGTAATAACTGTATATGGCACACTTTCTGCCTTGCTGATCGTGTCCTTCACTAACGAAGTAAAGATCTCTTTTTTTTATCCAGTACTGGTCTATTTTGAGCTCCTTTTTGGCGCCCTGCTATTAGCGGACCTCTGTTCTCTCTTTTGCCTCTCTCCTTCTCTCTCTCTCTCCTTCCCGTACTGCTGCCCACAGCGGAGTCTGGTGTCCGCTCACCGAATCGTCTGAGCTGAAATCACTAACACCTTTTGGTGCTCACTACAGATATAAGAATATTAGAAAAATTAATTACTCTGCAATTAGGCAGGGTGTAAGTAAATATATGAATTGATTTAAGTGTAAATGTTAGTGGCTAATCCGGATCTTTTTCTTTTTCTGTTATTCTGTACTTTTCTTTCTTTTTTATTCTTTCTTTTTTCATGCTATGTATTGTCTTTTTATGTATTATAATAAAATAAAATTTTAAACAAAAAAAAGACATATAGAAGAACTAGCGTGATACCCGTGCTTTGCTACGGGATGTAAGTAAATCCATTTTGACTCCAATAAACTTTCCTTTGATTGCAATGAACTATTTAAATGTAGCACAACTACCCCATGTCAGGCAACACCCTGCAATTATTAAAAGTCATGGTTCCATCAAATGACATGATCCATGCCACATTCATATTCAGGTTGAAACTCTCTTTAAGTTGATTCCACACATTATATTTTTAGATATTTGTAAATAGATTGAGAAATTTATAGAAAAGGAACATATACAGTAGGTTGAATAAAGTGAAGCATGTTGATGCAGAGAAACAATGAGGTGAACTTCAAAATATAACATTTGATGAAGAAATAAAACAGAGAAAAGTGTAGTGAAAAGAATAACATACTTGAGCCGTTACCCAGCCGCCACCAGCTCACATAAACCAACATAAGTAAAGGGTTGAGACATGTGAGCACGGTAGTCTGGGCCTCTGAGAGGGGGGTTAAGGGGGTAATTTGTACCCAGGCCCAGGGCGAAAAATGGGTCAAAAAGGGGGCCGTGGAGCAAAACGGGGGCCCAGGAGCCAAATTCATATGTAGGGATGGGGCCCAAAAGAAACTTTGTACTCCCTGATAAAATTCCTCTGAATGGCCCTGGAGGTAGTCAGCGGAGCTGGTGTAGTTGTCCCGCTCGCTGTTGTGGGACATGATGGAGAACTCCTCCCAGTTGTCTACCACTTGCCTCATGATTAGCTCATGCACCTCCCTAGCCATTAGGTGAGTGTCATACATGAGATAGGAGAGGGACCGGAACAGGCAGGCTCCATCTCCAGTGATGGGGACAATAGTGGGAGGCACCATCTCCCCATTGACATTTAAAAACTCAGTGGCCCTATCAACTGAAAAAGGAAAAAGAGAGAGGGAGGGTCAAAATGCAAGTGTACAATAATCCTTTCCTAAATATATGAATTTAAAGTTTTTGGAGTCGGCGCCAAATTTAATGCAAACTAATTACATAAATGTTCAATCACATGATAAGCAATGTAATTATTGTTGAATATTACCATTCTGAGGAGAACTGATTCAGATAGAAGGAAGGTTCTAGCTAGCCAGTGAAAAGTGACAGTTAAGTTAGAAAGTGACAGTTGGGGGTTGAAAGGAAAGTTAAAGATCATAAAGATCATTGTGCCATGAGAATAATTACAGGGCCAGATTGAGCTTAGAAGCTATTGAAATATTTAAACATGGGTCCCAGGTCCTGTATTGTAAGCAGGAACTTTCTTTTATTAATAGGATTTGGACTCCTGCAATAAATAAAAACAACATACAACAGAAATAGTTTTATTATTTTTATTAACTATGTTACTCAGGTCCACCACCAGGGGCAGTGCAATAAGGTTAAGTAAAGACAAGTCTCGGTGAGTTCATGGCTTCCGTTGTTAATTGATTCAGCTGGTAAATGCGCGCCAAAATCCTCTTTAAAAGTAGCAGGACTGCGATGTGTGTTTTCACCATCTTCCTGCCTACTTAAGCTTTGCTTCACATTTGAAAAAGTTCATAGCTGATGAACGAAACGTCATGCCTGAGAAGTTTTAAAATGTTTTTATTGTATCTGAATGTGGATTTTTAAAGCAATTTTAATCACAGACGTGATTTTAATCTGATTTGTAAAGTCGCTAGCATTTTACAATTTTACATTTTATAAACATATTTTTATAACCCTGAATCCCGAAGATGTCTCGTTCTATTTACATCGTAGCGGGTTATAACAGTCTCTGATCTCTACTAAAGATCATAAAGATTGGGGGGACACAAAGAAATACCTGAGGAAAAATTGGGGGGGTGGCGCATATCGCGCACTGCCTTGCTTACCCCCGCTTGCCTTGCTTACCCCCCTCTGTGCTGGGAAGAGGCGAGAAAATGCCGGCAGCCTACTGATTGCAATGCATTCTGGAGTGGGGTGAGACTGAGGGATCGTTGGCGTTCCGCAACGGTCCCCTCAGAGGACATTCTTGTCCTTGAGGCTGCAGGTCGCTAAGGATAGCACCATAGTCAGGGGTTGGATTCTGGGGGTTGTTATCTTTTGGATCGACATGATGCCACACAGAGTTTGACACGGGGCATTTCACCCGCATCATGTTGACATTGCTTGGCGCAAGGTGAACATTTACATGAGGAAGGTCTTCAATGCACAGGGTGGAGCTACTATCGCTCCCCTTGTACTGTTTATACTTCACCACCTCTTTTTAGGGGTGATGGCATCCACCTCTCCACGGCTGGTGCTGACATTTTCCTCAGGGACCTGCAGCAGGGACTTTTGATCCTTCTAGCCTGGTTGTGGGGTGGTTGGGGTCAAGCGCTAGGCTAAGCCCACCGTGTGGCTGATTGCATTCAGGATGGGTAGGTAGAGATCTTCATTGGCATGCATTCTGAGATAGCAAGGTCAAGGGGTGAGCCAGAACCGCATTAATGATACTTACCCGGGTTGGTGAGGCTGTCTGGCAAGCCACTTTGGCTAGGTAAGCAAAGCAAACCACATGGCTTGCCTAGGGGGAGCCTGTGCTGCCCAGCTGCCTCAAACCCCTTCAGGGTTGGCTGTGATAAGATTTCCCAATCTATGAATGGGAGGAGCTTGGAGTCAGAGTGTCACGCCCAAGGGTAGCAGGGGGAGCATATGGGCAGCACCGTTCCACCCGCCCCCCACCGAGTGCCTGCACACTGGGGGATGTTATAGTTTTTTCCCTGCTGCAGATTTTATACGTTTATTAGAATTTCATAAAGTGACCCTTTATGCAAGCCTCTATCTATCGTGTTTATTTAGGGGGGTTCACAGGTAATAACATAAACACAAAGTAGTCCTAAGAACAAATAGACATTCACAGAAAACTTTCTCCAATAAAAAACACCCTGGAAAGATGGGATATACATTCTTTAAACAAACAAACAAACTCAAATGGAAAAACAAAAACCATCTTCCCAGAATCTTGAACAGTGGTACAGATGTGGTGTAAATATCTAGGTATGTAATCATAGACTTAATATATATTTAAAATAAACCAATTAACATACAGCTACATTGTCATCATTAAGTACTGGGAACTTGAGTCAGCTAAATCCGGCCTAACCTTGCTACTGCAGTCTGAAATTATTTAGCAGAGCCTGGTGGTCTGGGTTCCTCCTGTTGAGGAAGGCCAGGCCCCCTATGTGCTATAGCAGTGTTTCTCAAACTGTGGGTCGGGACCCATTTGGTGGGTCGCAACCTGATTTCTGGTGGGTCCCAGATGATGGAAAGATCAGATAAGACTAAGTAATTGCCACAAGCCCTGATGCTGTTCAAAAATCAGATAGCTGCTAATTTCCCTTCAAAGAGCTGAGCTCCTGAGGTTTGCAAGCTTGTGTAAATATAGGGAGATAAATGTTTATTTTGTTGTTGTTGTTCAGTCGTTAAGTCGTGTCCGACCCTTCGTGATCCCATGAACCATATCCCGCCAGGCCTTCCTGTCCTCCACTATCTTCCTGAGTTCGCTCATTTTCATGTTTGTTGCATCGGTGATGCTGTCTAACCATCTCATCCTTGGCCTTCCCCTTCTCCTTTTGCCTTCAATCTTTCCCAGCATCAGAGTCTTCTCCAGAGAGTCCTCTCTTCGCATTAGGTGGCCAAAATATTTGAGTTTCAGCCTTAGTACCTGTCCTTCCAGGGAACAGTCAGGCTTGATTTCATTTAGAATTGACTGATTTGATCTCCTAGCAGTCCAAGGGACTCTCAGGAGTCTTCTCCAGCACCACAGTTCAAAAGCATCTATTCTTCGGCGCTCAGCCTTCCTTATGGTCCAACTCTCGCAACCATACATTGCTACTGGGAACACCATCGCCCTGACTATACGAACTTTTGTTGGCATGGTGATATCTCTGCTTTTTATTATGCTGTCTAAGTTTGCCATAGCTTTCCTTCCAAGGAGTAAGCGTCTTTTAATTTCATGGCTGCTGTCTCCGTCTGCAGTGATCTTGGAGCCCAGAAAAGTAAAATCTGTTACTGCTTCCATTTCTGCCCCTTCTATTTGCCAGGAATTGATGGGACCCGATGCCATGATCTTAGTTTTATTAATGTTGAGTTTCAAGCCAACTTTTGCACTCTCCTCTTTCACTCTCATCAAGAGGCTCTTTAGTTCTTCTTCACTTTCTGCCATTAGGGTGGTATCGTCTGCGTATCTGAGGTTGTTGATATTTCTCCCGGCAATCTTGATTCCGGCTTGTGATTCATTCAGCCCTGCATTTCTCATAATGTACTCTGCATATAAGTTAAATAAGCAGGGTGACAATATACAGCCTTGCCGTACTCCCTTCCCAATGTTGAACCAATCAGTTGTTCCATGGCCGGTTCGAACTGTTGCTTCTTGACCCGCATACAGGTTTCTCAGGAGACAGGTAAGGTGGTCTGGTACCCCCATCTCTTTAAGAATTTGCCACAGTTTGTTGTGATCCACACAATCAAAGGCTTTTGCGTAGTCAATGAAGCAGAAGTAGGTGTTTTTTTGGAACTCTCGTGCTTTCTCCATGATCCAGCGCATGTTGGCAATTTGATCTCTAGTTCCTCTGCCTCTTCGAAACCCAGCTTGTACGTCCGGTAGTTCTCGGTCCACGTACTGCTGAAGCCTAGCTTGTAGGATTTTGAGCATAACCTTGCTAGCATGTGAAATGAGTGCAATTGTACGGTAGTTTGAACACTCTTTGGCACTGCCCTTCTTTGGAATTGGAACGTAAACTGACCTTTTCCAATCCTTTGGCCACTGCTGAGTTTTCCAAATTTGTTGGCATATTGAGTGCAGCACTTTCACAGCATCATCATTTAGGATTTTAAGTAGCTCAGCTGGGATATTATCATCTCCACTAGCTTTGTTGTTAGTAATGCTACCTAAGGCCCACTTGACTTCACTCTACATTCACATTCACATTCACATTCATAATAAATAATAAATAAATATTTATTTCTAGATCACTTTTTTAAGTCTTGTAAAGCTAGGTGGGTCCTGATTGAATGTAATTCTAAAAAGTGGGTCCTGATGCTAAAATGTTTCGGAACCACTGTGCTATAGTGCCTAGAGACACTCAGAGCCCTGAGGACTGAGTGGTCTGGCTTTTATCCCCAGGTGGTGGTAGCCTACCGGATAAGGGAACATTCCCTGCCTATTTTTTTTTTCACATACTCCTAATTTGGTTTATTCAGCTAAGAACTGTAGCTCTAACTGTTAGGTCAGCTAAGCTCCTGAGAGCCACCGATACATAGGAAATTGAGCACAGAACTGATTTCTGGGCTACCTTGGCTTTCCCTGTGCGGGGGCTAGGGCATCTCAAACCCACGATCCAGCTAGGCACCCCTCTCCCAGGAGGTTGTGATAATGACCCTTCATCCCTTACATCACATGAACAATTTCACACTGGAGTGAAATGGTATAAATATTTTATGTGTTAAGCAGGGGTAGAAATCATGTGAATTCTCTTTGTTAGGTAGCCTTACCATAGTCCCGGAAATGACCGGGACAATCCCAGTTCGGGAGCGGTCTTCTCATTGTCCCGGCCAGCTGGGACTTTTGTAGGTGCTCTCCGGCCTCGTCACGTATTTGCGACAAGGCCGGAGAGCTCCCAGCCTCGTCGCGTATTTGCACGACGCTGGGAGCTCTCCAGAACAGCCCGAGTTCACTCCCAGCCTCGAGGAAGGAAGTCCACGCCCCGGCCACGCCCCCGGCCACGCCCCCAGTCCCGGCCGAGTACCGGGTGTATCTGGGAAGGCTATTGTTAGGGGACATAACGTATGATAGTGATGCGTCCAGAAACATTGGAAATGCCATCAAAACACCTAAAGTCTACTGTTGCGTTGACACACCTGTGGGAGATAGGGCAGATGCCTGACAGTGGGGTTACCCGACAATGGGGTTGCCTAAAGTTGTATTTCCACAACATTATCTTCAACAGGGGATTGGAGGTGAAAGGTTTCAATGACATTGGCTCACAAAGACTAATCCCTGGTCTAAAAAATAATAATAATAATTTCATTGGAGGTTGGGGTTTAAGAATGTGCCAAGTTTGAATGGCAGAGACCCCCTAAAACATTGATTTCTGTCTTGTTTTTTTAAAATATGATTCCATGGCAATACAATTATAAAAACTATATTTTTTGAAAAAATGTTCCTAACAATATGATTACATTTATTAATTCAATGTTGCGCAAATGCAACTACAATTAAAAATGGGTTACCCCATTTTCTCCTCCATCTCAAAACAATATCTCTAGGGGTTATCCAATGAAACAGATTTGTAGGAGAGTTACAGCCCAGTCCTAACTAAATTCCCATGCGGTGATGCAGCAGAGGCAGCTGTACTCCATCCTGCGGAGGAATTTAGCAAACTGGATGTCTCCTTGCGGTAAGGGGACAATTTAGACTGAATAAAATTTACAGGATTAAAAGCCATGGCTCACAAAAAACAATAAAATTAAGTTTTAATATAAACACAACATTTCATTTAGATTAAAAAGGTAAAGGTGACCCCTGACAATTCAGTCCAGTCGTGTCCAACTCTAGGGTGTGGGGCTCATCCCCATTTCAAAGCCAAAGAGCCAGCGTTGTCCGAAGACGCCTCCGTGCTCATGTGGCCGGCATGACTCTCCTTGCCACAGCGCGTAGCATGCGGCTGGAACATGGAGCGCTGTTTACCTTCGCGCAAGTGGTACTTATTAATCTACTCGCATTAATATGCTTTGGAACTGCTAGGTTGGCAGGAGCTGGCCAAGCAACAAGAGCTCACCCTGTCGCGGATTCGAACTGCCGACCCTTCAATCAACAGCTCATGGTTCAGCGGTTTAACCCACTGCGCCACCTGCTGGCTTCATTTAGATTAAACCTTATCAAGCAGGCAGTGAGTGAGTAGGGGCAAGCAGATGGTAACCAAGCCTGGCTCACAAGCTGAACTTACAGGAAATAATTACCACTCAAAGGACCACTGATACAAAGAAAAGAGCAACCAGTCTGCAAAACTTGGTGCAATACCTGAGCGTAGTAGTTTGTAACCGTTACTATATTTATTATTATTGTACAGTACTCCGCCCATATCCGCTGGGGATATGTTCCAGGCCCCTCCGTGGATACTTGAAACCGTGGATAGGAGCGAACACCCCCTCCATGGTTTCCTGAGGGCCCCCCGCCTTGCCTCCCCTGTGGGCAAGCGTGCACGCCCCCCAGCTCTTATTTTTCTTTCACCAAGCTTTGTTTCTT
This sequence comes from Plestiodon gilberti rubricaudatus, assembly GCA_026170595.1. Taxonomy (NCBI): domain Eukaryota; kingdom Metazoa; phylum Chordata; class Lepidosauria; order Squamata; family Scincidae; genus Plestiodon; species Plestiodon gilberti. The sequence continues at coordinate 251,709,889 of JANXHW010000002.1, forward strand.
CCTTAAAACAAACAGAGAAGCAGCCTCCATTGCAGGAAAGTAGAACGAGACTAGGACTTAGTCTCGTTCTACTTGCCTGCAATAAGCAGCCAGAGGCTGCTTCTCCTGTTTGTTTAAGGAAAAAACAAAGCTTACTGGGAAAAAAGTAAAAGCCTGGGGGGGGGGTCCCCACAATCTGTGGATAACTGAAACCATGGATAGTGAATCCGTGGATATGGGGGCCCACCTGTATTTGTTTAATGTTGGAATCTAGATTTTGTCTATAAAGCCATCTCTTCTTTTCTGTTTACCAGATTTTTATGTCTCCAAGTTCACTCGGACGTTTTCCAAGTGCTTCCAGCCTCGCACAGATGTGCAAGGCTCGGACAAAGATGCAGCATCACACTGGACGATGCTGAGCCTTGGACAGAACAAAGCCCGGGTGACTTAAATTCCAACTGGGTGGCTTGCAAATGGCCCTCTGCCACGCAACTCCCTCCACCTTCGTTCACCCCACCCACGCATCTCGTGTCCCCCCCTCTCTTCTATCCTGCACTGGTTGAAACACTTGGGGGCACGAAAAACTGGTGCAGGGCTGAGAAAGCAGCTGCGGCAATCTGCGCGTGCTGAGAGGCACGGAAAAAAGGTAAAATATTTATTTAATGTTGAGCTGGCTGGACACACCCCTGTGATGCTACCTGCCACACATCTGTGGACACGCCCCGTGACAGCACTTCTGGTGGAAGTGACATCACATTTCCTTGACCCGCCCCCCGTGATATCACTTCAACCCCCCTATGGGTTCCAGAAAATCTGGTAAGCCAACCTTTGAACCTCAGACTACAGACAGATAAACATCTAGGCTACCCCTGCTTTGGCTCTTGGGCTGGGAAATCGCGTCTCTGCTGTCTGGCTCGTTGCAGGAGAGGCATGCAGGATCCCCTAGTTGCCAAAGCCGCATTCCAGGCCTTCTGCTCCCAGCTTCACGCAAATAGTCAAGAGTCCTCCTGAAAAGAAACTTGCGAGTGCGAGAACACAAAAAAGGAACTCGGAGGCGCTGAGCCTGGATAGCGTAATGGGGTGGCCATGCACCCCTCAAAATAGTGTGTACCCTGTGCACCCTTCACCTGTTGCACCACCCTAGTGTCACCCATGCACTACTACGGTGATATCTCTGTGATTTTCAGGATCTTGGCTAGATCCCGAATTGCAGAATATAACCAGTCCAGCATACTTGCTTTTGCTTGGGCTGTGATGAGGTATCATCATCATCATCAGGAGCCCCCAAAAGCCTGGAGCTGGAATGGCTGTAAGTGGAAATGAAATGAGCCATCTTTCCCCCTGCCCGTTGCGTTGTAGTTCTTGTCCCAACACACAGGAACATACAACCATTGGGGGTCACCTCATGGCATTAGACATATCCAGTCTTGCCATCAGAGGTTGAAGCCAAATTTTACAGTTCTTATAACTTTGCTATTTCGAGGAGGAGGAGGTGTGTGTGTGTGTGTGTGTGTGTGTGTGTGTGTGTGAGAGAGAGAGAGAGAGAGAGAGAGAGAGAGAGGAGGAGGAGGAGGAGCTGCTGCTGCTGCTGCTGCTGCTGTTTGTGTGTGTGTGTGTTCCTTTGTGTGTGTACTTGCTCCCTTCCTTCCTTCCTCTAGGTCACTTGAAAGAATTGGGGGGGGGGGGGCCTTTGCAATTTGCAGGTTTCTCTATGAAATGCATCTGAAAAGTTCTGGAGAGCGTGAAAATCCGAGCAGAGGATTTTGTGAAGTCTTTAAACGGTCCTACTAATAAAGGTTTGATCCGATTCTGTCTCTTCCGAGTCTTTGCCGAGACTGGCCTGGAGTCTCTGGGAATCCGCATTCATCCCCAAGCAAGCAGGAGGAGACTCGCGCGAATCTCTGGAGGTTTTCACGGGGCCTCCTAGACTCAGCGACTCGATGTCAGGCTGGGGAAAGGAGGAGACCTCCGGGAGGAGCTTCAGTCCGAGTTGGCCACTTGCAGCCTGGGGGAGAGACCATCAGCAGCCCCCAGGAGAAGCCAGCAGAGTCTGGAATCGAATCGGGGCGGAAGGGGAGGGGGTGCCGGGCCGGAGACGCGCCGCCTGTTCCGCCTGGGAGTTGGGGGGGTCAAGACTTCAATCCTCTGCGAAAAGTTTTTCCTCTTGGCTGAGAGGCACTCAGAGGGTTAAAAGACGCGACTGCGGCGTCCTAGAGTGCCGAATGAGGGTGGGTGGGAAGAAATTAGTGGGGAAGTGACGTCCCGCTGTAGTTCACTCCCTTGTCTCCCCCACCCACGTCTGGGAGATCAGCCTCCTTCTCTGGTGAGCCCAAAGTCCGTTGAGGGGGAAAAAAAGGGGGGTCCTAAAGGGGCGTCCCAGGGCTGCAGTGGGTGGAACAGAATGGAGAGGGGTGGGAGAGAAGCCCCCAGGTGGGGAGGGACGCCCAGGTCCAAAGTCCAGCCAGGAAAGGGGGAGGGCAACAGAGAAACTGCGACAACCACCCCCCCCCCCCCATTGTATGCTAAAGTCTGGATCTGCTTTGGGGCAGCTACTCTTTGGTGGCTTTGTTTCTGGGGAGCGTTAACAGGGGCAGTGAAAAAGCCAGAACAGAAATGGCCAAAAGGAGTCTGTTCACCTTGTGAAACCGATGCAAAAAAAAAACCCAGCTGGAAATGGTAGAGACACTGGATAACAATATTTTAGATGGGGGAGGGGGTTCTCTTTCCACTTACAGAGATAGCGTATGACCCTCCTCCACCCCCTGGATTTGCAAATCTGGGTTTCCCCAACATCTTCTCTCTTAGTCTTAGTTATAGGACGTCACCTCGCTCTAATCAATACAGGATTTCACGGAGGGGAGGGAGGTGGCCAGATATGGAGAGAGAGGAAGAGGGGGTGAATCAAGATGTGTGGGGCTCAACCCACTCAGTCATTTCCAGATCATAAGAACATAAAAAAGCCCTACTGGATCAGGCCAAAGGCCCATCTAGTCCAGCTTCCTGTATCGCACAGTGACCCCACCAGATGCCTCAGGGAGCACACAAGACAACAATATACCTGTATCCTGTCGCCACTCCCTTGCACCTGGCACAAAGAAAACCTACTCCTACAACCAGGAGGTTGCTTATCCCCATCATGGCTTGTAAGTTGTGATGGACTTTTCCTCCATAAAGCTGTCCAATCCCCTTTTAAAGGCATCCAGGCCAGGTGCCATCACCACCTCCTGTGGCAAGGAGTTCCACAAACCAATTACATGCAGGGGCAGTACCTATTTTTCAGATGTAAGAAATTTTCAAGGAAATTTTGAGTATGCAGTACAGGATATTGTACTGACTCTGGAATATAACCCTTGCGTAAGATGTGGGCTGACTGTACAGCATTAAAAGAAAGTAACATCCCAATACTATTCTTTTCCCCCTGCTGATGCAGCGGCGCCAAAATGGCTACTGTTGCATTCTGCGGGGGCAGTTGTGGAAGTCTCCTCTGAGTAAAGGAACAATTACAGAGAGAACAATTGTTCCCTTACCCAGGTGCAAGCCTCCATAGCATGGGGGGGGGGGGTCTACTCGGACCTGTATTAGCTAAATAGCACAGGACCCGCGCCAAGTAGTAGCATTTCAACTGGTTAGTTTTGAGCACACAAATCACAGCAGAGAGCAGGCATTTTGCATTTGTTAGAAGCTATACAAAACTAAAGGGGCCGCAGTGGCTTAGTGATTAAGATGCTGAACTACTACAGACTGGAAGTTTGAGACCCATGTTTGACACCCAAGAGCCCCATGACAGTGTGAGCTACCGTCTTTGGCCCCAGCTCCTGCCAACCTAGCAGTTCGAAAGCAAGAAATTGCAAGTAGATTAATAGGTGTACCACCTTGGCAGGAAGGTAACAGCGTTCCGTGCACCTTGGCATTGAGTCATGCCGGCCACATGACCACGGAAGCGTCTGGACAGCGCTGGTTCTTTGGCTTTGAAACGGAGATGAGCGCTGCCCCTAGATTCAGACATGACTGACTTTCGAGCAAGGGGAACCTTTACTATACAAAACTAAACCGTACAATAAGTTAAAAACATCTAAGTTCACATGCACTGATGTTCACAACAACACTTGTCCATGTGGAATAAGCAATCAACAGTATTGTGAGATGCATTTCAGGGACAAAGCAAAGAACAAGGAAATAAAAAATGATGCCAATATTGTTTAATACTTACAGATCAGAATCGGAGCTATGGAACAAAGAGGAAGATGGTGTTCAAACAGCTCAAGGAAGTGAAGTCTGAAAATGGTCTGCAGGGTAAAAGCTTTCCCATCCCCTTTGTCTCCCTCGCAGGCAGTGGAATGGCATCGATCAGTGGCACCTTCCAGTCCGTCCCCTCTTTGGCGTGAAGGAGCAACTGGGCAGCCTGCCTAGGTAAGGAGCAGATCTCCGGGGCAACATGCAAGAAACTGCTTGGGTGTCTCCTTAAAGGTTCTTTCTTTTATCTGGTGCTGCTGCAGCATAATCGCATTTTACTTTTCACAACAGTATGTGTGAACTCCACAGAATGCCAAGCGTTGGGATGCTGCAAACGATGACTAGTAAAATCTTGTAATTTGTCCCTTATTATTATTTGAACTGTCCTCACATATTGTCGGATTTTCCTCTGACTGGCTCTCACCCCTTTTCACAGCATCTGGGGACCCTCTGCTCTGCCACACTGGCTGGAGTGAGGGGAGGCAAGGATCCTTTTCTCCTTCCAGGAGTGAAGCAGACCAATCCTATTTGTGCCATATGCTGCCCGAACAAGCGTTCCTGTGACGTGGCACCTTCCGGCTGTTTCAGAAGGCGACATGCTGGAGTGCACTGTCCTTGGAAATACTTTAGAAATAGTCAAAGCTAATTGCTTTGACACAATCAGTTTTTGTTTTTGGTTTTGGTTTTTGCATAGATATTTGATGGATGTAGCAGGGTGCAGGGACGTGTGATGTGGGTGCTGCTGGCGAAGCAACAGCGTCCCCCGCAGTTCCCGGTAAAGCACTGCAGGCTAAGGGGGGGGGGAGGAGGTTGTGTGTACTGCCCACTTGCACTCAAGTAAGCAGTTAGTTCGTGTGCGCAATTCCCTGGTTGGACTGCAGCGCTTTACCGGGAACTGCGGGGGCGGGGTTGCCTTACCTGCTTGAGCTGCACCATGTGTGAGTGAGTGTGAGAGAGGGAGAGGGAGAAGATGGCTGAGGACAGGCTGAGGTTCTGACATGTCTGTACACAGCAGATTCCTGGCCTTCACCCAGCTTATTACAAGTTAAAATTCCTCACCACCTGTTTGCCATTGGCTTTGTTTTTATTTTCACTTTTATTGTGGTAAATTATATTATTATATTTTATTATTATATTATTGTATTTTATAGGCATTGCCATTTTTGTTTTTTAATCTGCTTTGAGTTACCTGCCAGGTTCAGAAAAGCGGTGTATAAATACTCTAATAAATACTCATCTCACAGCTAGGTCAGGCTTCGGAGAACCTAGGCTGCCCTCCAGTTCACCTTGTGAGCAACTGAGCACAGAGCAAGTAGATAGTTACAAAATACAGAGACACTTGGAAGGACAGGACGTGTATTAAGAACGAACTCTGCCAGCAACAGGAGGCTATGAAAGCCAAGCAGCCTTGAGCTGGCAGTGGCTGAGGGGAGGAGGTGCAGGAAAGGGCCAGGAAGAAGGAGTGAAAAGAGGGAAAGGGCCAGGAAGAAGGATTGAAAGGACTGTAGCACAGCAGCAGGATGGAGATTCCTGACCCAGGATAGGGCGAACGTGGGCATGTCAGATCTCTGGCCTCACAGGCTGTGCTACTCTGGTGTTAACCAAATTGCCCTTGTTGTTTTGGGGAATAGCTTAAAGTTGGCAATTTGGTATATACAGGGATCTTTAGACCAGCTATACCAGAGTTGGGCTTCACAGAATTCCGTTTTAAATAATATTGAGGACTCACGTGGTTACTTTCCAATATTTACTAGATAGTCAGATTCATACATATTCACCAATTCAATATACAACAATTCAATCATACTCACAGCATTCAGATCTAGGAACTTAGGTAGAAGTTACAGAGGTTTAGCAGGTTTCCTTGATTTATGCACTGGGTGATATTTACCTATCCTGGAGAGTCGAACTTGGCTGCAATGCTGTAGCAGTGAATGAAAAGGAGGAAGAAACAAATTGGCTCTGACCTGGCAGGCTCATCAGTCTGTAGAGTGACTGAGAAGTCAAGTTAAGAGTGGGGGAAGGGGGGAAGAGGGAGGGGGTTGGTGCCAGAGGGCATGCAGAGGAGAAGAAAAGTTCAAGAGGCAAGGGTCCAGAGAGAGAGAGCAGAACTGGCAGCCTGCCTTCTTATGCCTACGCAATCGAGGAGGAGCTGGTGACTCCAAAAGGAAAAACCTGATAATATTTTAGGGGGGGGGGGGACACAAGATGCGTGGGTGGGGTGAAATACCTGATAACATTTTGGTAAAGAAACAGACACACTTGCTTGATGTCAGCATTAGAAATTTAACAAAGGTATTGGGTGCAGGGGAAACATGAGAACTGTGGATAAGTGAATCCGTGGACAGCTGATCTGCAGATACAGGGACCCTACCTGTATTTCCCTGGACCTTCAATGTTTCTGTCACTGCTGACACCAGTGACGCTGGATGCACAGAGGCTAGACTGTGATTGGACTGTTCCACTGGGGGCACAATGACGGAGGTCTTACCCCGTTATTCATGTAGGAGGTATTACATTTAAGTAAAAGTGGAACCAGGAGTCAGGATTATTTTTAACTTCTCTTGATACCAAGAGCCACGTACCTTTGCGAGATCCCCTCCAGGGCTTGTAGCTGTCGCTCTCTTGGGCTTGGTGTGTCATGGCATCAGCAAATGCCTTTGGAACCTGCTGGTCTGCCAGTCCTCTTTGGTCCTTAAAGCCAAAGAGAGGAACCCGCAACCTTAGTCATCCTTCGTGTGGTTTGCTTTGGTGTCTAAATTTTGATATTTAGAAACAGAGAGAGGATGTTGACAGCAGCTGCTGAGCAGGTTCCTGTGGCCAGCATTGGTCCTTGCCATTCTCTGGTCCCAAACTGCTAAGGGCTTGAAAAGTGATAACCAGCACCTTGAATTGAGCCTGGAGACCTCCTGACAGTCTGTGCAGATGGAAGACATAGGAGTCGCATGCTCTAGCCCCCAGCAAGGACCTGTGCCGTTCCATTGTATCCCAGGTGCTTTGCAATGGTAGCCTTTGTATAGAGCCCCTTACAAAAATCCACTCTGACCTTCCAGGCCTTGCACTGGCAGAAGTGCTCTGCAGGCCGGCAGAGGGGCTGCCGTTACGGCATGTCAAGCAGGTAGGATTGGGCCATAAAGCATGTGTAACCCAGGCCAAATTGGTCTCCACTGCAGGGGCACACCAGCAGAAGATTTGCAAGGACTCTTTCCATTGTTGTGAATTGAGGCCCCCTCTGGTCACATCAAACAGTGATATATCACAGATTTTGCTTCCACTCTGCAGCTTTGCCATTTCTGCTACATACCTACATGTGGAAGTTACAAAACCTTGGCTTTGGGGGAGAGTGCACTGGAACAGATGGTTTTGAAATGCCCGGATGCCTTGTGGTCAAAAATAACTGTTTTCTTTGTTTCCTCCCAAGAATTTCCTAAACCTAGCCTTGTCTCCTGGCTAGAAGAAAGGGAAAGACCCTTTGCTCTGGGCTCCAGGGAAGGGGATGGAACAGCAGGTAGCTGCTTGGGTGTGTTGTGGATCTTGTCCTTTGGGGTTGTGTCTCTTCAAGGAAATAGATTAATAGATGTCAAGGTTGTGCTCTTTCGGTCTGCAACCCAAGGGCCCCTTACCCCAGGGGCCCCTTGCTCCAAAGAAACATGGTCCACCAGGGCTACAGGTTCCTTTTCAGTATTGCACTGTTAATCAAGATTCTCTCTGCTGCAGGAAGAAACTGAGAAGACCGTGAGAATCTAAAGGAGCCAAGTGCAGTGTCACCAGAAGCAACCATGGTTGACATAGAAGAACCATTTAGCACTAAATCCACACTTAGAACACATCAAAGAATCCAGACATGGGAGAAACCATATAAGTGCTTGGATTGTGGAAAGAGCTTCAGCTGGAGCTCACACTTGACTGTGCATCAAAGAACCCACACGGGGGAGAAACCATATAAATGCTTGGAGTGTGGAAAGAGCTTCAGTGTGAACTCAAGCTTGACTTTGCATCAAAGAACCCACACAGGGGAAAAACCCTATAAATGCTTGGAGTGTGGGAAAACGTTTAGTCGCAGCTCACACCTGAGTGTGCATCAAAGAACCCACACAGGTGAGAAACCATATAAATGCTTGCAGTGTGGAAAGAGTTTCAGTATGAGCTCAAGCTTGACTGTGCATCAAAGAACCCACACAGGGGAGAAACCATATACATGCATGGAATGTGGAAAGCGCTTCATTACAAGCTCCAGCCTGATTTTGCATCAAAGAATCCACATAGAGAAACCATATAAATGTTTGGAGTGTGGGAAGACGTTCAGTCAGAGCTCAAGCCTGACTTTGCATCCAAGAACCCACACAGGGGAAAAGCCATATAAATGCTTGAAGTGTGTAAAGAGTTTCAAGGTGACCAGGAACCTGACTCTGCAACGAAAAAACCACACAGGCGACAAACTATATAAATGCTTGAAGTGTGGAAAAAGCTTCAGTCAGAGCTATTGCCTCACTTCACATCAAAGAACTCACTCAGGAGAAAAACCATATAAATGCTTTGAATGTGGAAAGAGCTTCAGTTGGATCTCACACTTGACTATGCATGAAAGAACCCACACAGGGGAGAAACCATACAAATGCTTGGAGTGTGGAAAGAGCTTCAGTCAGAGCTCTCACCTGACCGTGCATCAAACAACCCACATGGGGAAGCCATATAAATGCTTGGAGTGTGGAAACAACTTTAGTGATAAGTCAAGCCTGACTTCACATGAAAGAATCCACACAGTGGAGAAACCATATAAATACATAGAGTGTGGAAACAACTTCAGTGATAGGTCAAGCCTGATTTCACATCAAAGAACCCACACAGGGGAGAAACCACATAAATGCTTGGTATGTGGAAAAACGTTCAGTCGCAGTTCACACCTGACTGTGCATCAAAGAACCCACACTGGTGAGAAACCATATAAATGCTTGGAGTGTGGAAAGAGTTTCAGTGAGAGGTCAAAACTGACTCTGCATCAAAGAACTCACACAGGGGAGAAACCATATGCATGCAAGGAGTGTGGAAAGACCTTCAATTGGAGCTCAGAACTGACTGTGCATCAAAGAATCCACACAGGGGAGAAACCCTATAAATGCTTGGAGTGTGGAAAGAGCTTCAGTCAGAGCATAAGCCTGACTTTGCATCAAAGAACCCACACAGGAGAGAAACCATATAAATGCTTGGAGTGTGGAAAGAGCTTCAGTCAGAGCATAAGCCTGACATTGCATCAAAGAACCCACACAGGGGAGAAACCATATAAATGCTTGGAATGTGGAAAGAGCTTCCTTAGGAGCTCAGAACTGACTGTGCATCAAGGAACCCACACAGGGGAGAAATCATATAAATGCTTGGAGTGTGGAAAGAGCTTCCTTAGGAGCTCAGAACTGACTGTGCATCAAAGAACTCACACAGGGGAGAAACCGTATACTTGCTTGCAGTGCGGAAAGAAATTCAGTCAGATTGGAAACCTGACTGTGCATCAAAGAACCCACACTGGGGAGAGGCCCTATCGATCCTTGTAGTTTCAACTGTAGTCAGAGCTGAGAGCTGAAGACCCATCTAAAAATTGATATTGGGGGGGGGGGGAGAAACTATGTAAGTGCTTGAAATATGGAAAAAGTTTCAGGCTACAATAATTGCTTACTAATCAACAAATCCACAGAGACAAGTGTCTACATAAATGTTTAGAGTGTCGGAAGATTTTTTTCTGCTTAAGCCTTAAGACGTTGAAGGGTTCATAGTGGAGAGAAACCCCATCTATGCTTGCAGTCTGGAAAGACCTTTGGTGACTGGTCAGCCCTTACATCTCATGAACAAATTCACACTGGAGAGAGAAACCAAGTTTTCATGATAGGATAAGCCTTATCAAGGGGTAGAAATCATGTGAAATCTTTGTCTCTTTTAATTTCTGTGTTAAGGGACATAACATATGATAGCAATGCCTCCGGAAACATTGGAAGTGCCACCACAACATCTGGAGCCTAAGGTTGCATTGACACACTTTTGGGAGATAGGGTGGATGCCTGACCATGGGGCATGGCCTATGTAGAGGTATTTACCTGGCACTGAAAGGTTTCAATGACACTGACTCACAAAGGCCCTGGCCTAAAAAAAAAGTCACATTTCCCATGGTTATTCCCGGGGGGGGGGGGATTGTTCCAATTGCTTCCAATTATAGTGACGGATACACGAATTTCTGCCTTTTAAAAAATATGATTGCTTTGCAATACAACTTATAAAAAACTATATAGTTTTGAAAAGTTCCATCTTTGAAGTGTTAAAACTAAGAAAATTAAATGACAAAAAATGATCCATATGCAACTACAATTAAAAGTGGATTGCCCCATTTGCTACCCCCCCCTTGCAGAACAATATCACTAGGGGTCATCCTATGAAACGGATTTGTAGGAGATTTAGGATGAACAAAAAGGGGTACTTCACACAGCATATACTTAGTAGCAAGTGGAATTCATTGCCAGAATTGGTGGAGATGGTCGCTAGGTTAGAACTCAACAAATCCATCTTTGTTCTGAACTTCCTTTTGGGAGCCTGACTATGAGCGCGCTGTTTTGTTTTTTCAAACCTTCGTCACTTGGAAGGGTTTTAACTTTTTGATAATCCAGAAGTACAGTGTTGAAACATGTGCCTGGGGTAGCCAGCAAGCTCCATCCTTTTCTCCAATGTGTCTAGCTGTGTTTGTTGTCATTTGCTGATTTCCCCCCCCCCCCCCAAATTTTATTTTGTAGTTACTGCCATTTAATATTGTGGCTACATGAGTACAGATGCGTTTCTCTTCTGTGCGTGTCCCCTCACCTCTTCTCTCCCCTCTCCCCCCCCCCACTAGCTGCCGTGAGGGTTGTTGCAGGAGGCAGGGGACTAACGAGCGAGCTAGCGAGGGGGAGGAGAGGGGAGAGAAGAGGGGAGGGGACCTGCACAGAAGAGAAACGCATCTGTACTCATGTGTATGTGTGTTTACTAAAGCTACAATATAAATGGCAGTAACTAAAGCTACAATATAAATGGCAGTAACTATCGCAAGTTGCGATAGTTACTGCCATTTATATTGTGGCTTTAGTAAACACACACACAACACACACACACACACACACACACACACACAAAACAAATGTGTTTCTCTTCTGTGCAGTCCCCACTAGTCCTGACTTCTTCTCTCCCCTCTTCTCTCCCCCCCTCTCGCTGCTCGATCCTCCGCTGCACGCACGGACAGAGACGTCCTCAAGGGGGGGCGGGGGGCCCAGGGCCCCCAGGCGGAGGGCGCAGAGGCTCCTGGGGGGGCGGGGGATTACTTAGGTTTCGATTTGTGTTTATGTATTTTTACGTTTTTTTCGGGGGTCTACGGGCTTTTTTACTGTAATGTTCATGTGTGTATGCTTTGTCCCACTTAGCTTGTGTATCCCGGAGCCTTCGTTCTGCCTGCTTTCGTTCTGCTTTCGTTCGTTCCAGGCGGCAGAACTCCGGAAAAGCTCCCGTTCGCTCCGGAGCGCATGCGCAGAAAGATTGGAACTACGGAGCGCCCTGCTCCGCCCTGCTTTCTGCGCATGCGCTAACTGAGAAGAACGACGCAAGCGCAGAACGACGGAGCGCCCTGCTCCGGAGCGAACGGGCGCTTTTCCGGAGTTCTGCCGCCTGGACAGAACAAAAGCAGGCAGAACGAAGGCTCCGGGATACACAAGCTAAGTGGGACAAAGCATACACACATGAACATTACAGTAAAAAAGCCCGTAGACCTCTGAAACCCCCGGTGTGTGTGTGTGTGTGTGTGTGTGTTTGTTTTTTGTTTGTTTTTTTTGTTGGGGGGCGGTGAAAATCTGGGGGGCCCCGCGGGGGGGGCTCAGGATCGTCTCTGCGCACGGAAGACATGGTTGGTGTGCCTCAGCCTTAAGGGTTTAACAAGCTACACCTGCCCGCATTCCTTCTCCTAAAGACCTCAGCACTCTGATCCAGTTTGGATCTGGTAAGCCTACATCTGGTCCACTGGACGAGGGCCCATACATGAGTAGTGGCAAGACAGGCGCGGCTCCTTGGCTGGGCCCTAGCTGTAGAGGTAGCTCCTGCAGTGGGGCTGGGAGAGGCCAAGGAAGCCCCCAAACCACCCCACCAGTCCCACTGGGGACAGTTCCACTGGAATGTGTTTGCAGAGTAAGCTGAATCTAGATCCCAGAGAGCCCACCCAGCATGGACCCATGGGCCCAGCATGCTCCTGCGAGCCTATCAACGCCCTGGCCCTGGAACAGGTCCAGATGGAGGAGTGCCCAGAGGGGCCCCTCCCCACTCTAGAGGGCCTGGGAAACCCTGGTGTGATAGTTCACAGCAGTGACCGTGGCCTTCCTTGCAGCCTTCCAGAGCGGACCCAGGGTGTCCATATAATAAGCCATTTTAGGCAGCCCCTCCACAAATGGAGCTAGCAGCTCAGGATGCTAATGCCCAAGCCAATGCCCTCGGTGAGGGCCACGCGCTGCTTGACATTGCTGGTAGCCCCAGCCAAAGTCCAGCTCGGGATCTCCTGCAGAAGACTGGTACTGCTGGGCCAGCTCAGCCTCTGCCTAGTTGGAGGTTCAGGAGAACCAGGCTCTTCCTCCCTCGGAAGCAGGCAAGGCAACCCTGAGGATGGTGGTAGCAGAAAAGGGACCCCGGCCGGCGTGTCGCATTCACTCCTCTCTTCGATCAGGTCGTGGAGAGACTTCTCTCCCCCGTATTCCATGGCAAGTCACATGCTCCCGTCGTTGGCTTCAGCAAAGGTCCGGTACCCCACAATGTTTGGGTGATGCTCATGCTGAAGATTCTTTAGAACCTTGGCTTCTTCATTCAGTCTCTTTTGATAGGTCTGTCGCAGACTGGAATCACGTTTGGGGGTGGTTTTCTTCACAGCCCACAGAGAGCGAGAGACGCCTTTGGGGGACCTTTTTATTGACTCCAGTTCCATACCCAAGCTTTTGCATGATGCACGGAGAGGCGGGCGGGGATGGCTATTGAGGGTGGCGAGCTGCTCTGTCCAGATTTCCTTCCCTCAGGTGGTTTACTGGGAGTCTTTGAAGGCAGATTCTGCATCCATGGTGAAGATTGACCCCTGCCAAAAAGGGACTTCGGAAACGCGAGCGCCTCCGTTTGATTTGAATCCTGGTGTGTGGACTGCGGCCGCCGAGGCTCAGAATAGTCCGGAATTTTCTGCCCATATCACAGAACCTGGCATTTCAGAAGCTCGTGCCACGGGGGGGGGGGGGTGCAAACTGATCAGAAAAACAAAACAAAACTATCTTCTCAGTTTCGAGCTCTTAACACCTGTAGGCCACTTGCGAGAATGTTTTGGGGCTTTGCATTTTGCAGGTTTCTCACTCTATTCTCTATGAAATGCATCTGAAACGTTCTGGAGAGAGCGTGAAGCCGGTTTGCGGAGAATTTTGTGGAGTGTTCAAACGGTCCTAATAAAGGTTTGACCCGATTCCATCTCTTCCGAGTCAGTTGCCGATGCCGAGACTGGCCTGGAGTCTGGGAATCCGCATTCATCCCCAGCAAGCAGGAGACTCGCGTCGCGCGCAACTCTGGAGGTTTTCACGGGGCTAGGAAGGCTCAGCGACTTGATGTCAGGCAGGCTGGGGCAAGGAGACCTCCGGGAAGAGCTTCAGTCGGTCCGAGTTGGACACTTGCAGCCTGGGGGAGAGAAGAATATCAGCCCCCAGAGAAGCCCGCAGAGTCTGGAATCGGGGCAGAAGGGGAGGGGGTGTGCCCAGCTGGAGGAGACGCGCCGCCTGTTTCGCCTAGGAGTTGGGTGTGTGTGTGTCAAGACTTGGATCCACAGGGAAGAGTCTTTCCTCTCTCTCCACTGACAGGCACTCGGAGGGTTAAAAGAAGCAACTCCTGCTTTCTAGAGAGGCGAGGGGGGAGATGATGGTGGGAGGAAATGAGTGGGGAAGTGACTTCCTGCTCTGGCTCCCTTCCTTTGTATCCTCCACCCACGTGTGCAAGATCAGCAGCCTACTCTGGTGAGCCCAAAGTCCGTTGATGAGGGGGAAGGGGAGTCTTAGGGGTCCGTTGGGGGGCCCAGGGCTGCAGTGGGTGGAACAGAATAGAGAGGGGTGGGAGAGAAGCCCCCAGGTGGGGAGGGAAGCCCAGGTCCAAAGTCCAGCCAGGAAAGGGGGAGGGCAACAGAGAAACTGCGACACCCCCCCCCCCATTGTATGCTAAAGTTGGATCTTGATTTGCAAATCTGGGTTTCTCCAACACCTTCTCTCTTAGTCTTAGTTATAGGACGTCACGTCGTTCTAATCGATACAGGATTTCACGGAGGGGAGGGAGGTGGCAAGATATGGAGAGAGGGGAAGAGGGGGTGAATCAAGATGTGTGGGGCTCAACCCACTCAGGCATTTCCGGATCGGAACCTGGGCTATGGAACAAATGGGATGATGGTTTCAAACAGCTCAGGGAAGTGAAGTCTGAAAAGGGTCTGCAAGGTACAAGCTTTCCCATCCCCTTTGTCTCCCTCGCAGGCAGTGGAATGGCATCGATCAGTGGCACCTTCCAGTCCGTCCCCTCTTTGGCGTGAAGGAGCAACTGGGCAGCCTGCCTAGGTAAGGAGCAGATCTCCGGGGCAACATGCAAGAAACTGCTTGGGTGTCTCCTTAAAGGTTCTTTCTTTTATCTGGTGCTGCTGCAGCATAATCGCATTTTACTTTTCACAACAGTATGTGTGAACTCCACAGAATGCCAAGCGTTGGGATGCTGCAAACGATGACTAGTAAAATCTTGTAATTTGTCCCTTATTATTATTTGAACTGTCCTCACATATTGTCGGATTTTCCTCTGACTGGCTCTCACCCCTTTTCACAGCATCTGGGGACCCTCTGCTCTGCCACACTGGCTGGGGTGAGGGGAGGCAAGGATCCTTTTCTCCTGCCAGGAGTGAAGCGGACCAATCCTGTTGGCGCTGTATGCTGCCAGAATGAGTGTTCCTGTGGTACGTGGCATCTTCTGCCAGGAGATACTTCAGACACAATCAAAGCTTTGATGCATTCAGTTTTTGGTTTTGATTTTTGAATAGATATTTGATGAATGTAGCAGGGTGCAGGGATGCTGGTGCCGGCACTGCAGGTGAGGCAACTTCCCCCCCCCCCCCCTACAGTTCCCAGTATAGTGCCAGGGGATTGCGTGTGCGTGCCACCCCAGTTAGGCTATGGCGCTTTACCTGGAACTACTGGGGGCAGTGTTGCCTCATCTGCTGCGCCTGTCTCTGGCAGGATGAGAGAGAGAGAGAGAGAGAGAGAGAGAGAGATTGAGAGATCTCCCCTCCCAAGCCTCCCGCCCTGCCTTCCCCCGCTGGTCACACCGGTGGTGTAAGTTGGATAGGATTGCGCTGAAAGACTACGTATTTGTAGGATTTAACGGAGTTTGAGTATATGGTACTCAATTTTGGATTTACACGCTGACCTTGGAACATAGGTTTATGCATCACATAAGAGGCAGGCTGGCTCTAGTTATGTTTCCCCGGAGGAAATGCAGTTCACTGGCTTTATGGCTGATGCCACTGGTGATGCACTGAATTTTGATTGACCTGTTCCTTTATAGGTGTGCAGTTCTGGCTTGGCTAGCATGTGAGGGGAGGTTAATAATGTTTAAAAAGTGGCAGGGCCAGAGTTAGAGGGACAGTTTTGCCTTTACCAGCCTAGCAGCCACTTTGATATATTGTGGTTGTACCAGGTCATGTATCTAACACCATCTTGGACTTTGTTCCAACATGGTGCAATTGAACCACTTTGGATGCTTTGTTTTCTCTGCTTTGCCACATCAAACAGAAAAAGCCAGCGGAAGGAAGTTCTTCCGGGAGTCAAAGTTCAGGAGGGGGAGAAACGGAGAGAGGATGTTGACAGCAGCTGCTGAGCAGGTTCCTGTGGCCAGCATTGGTCCTTGCCATTCCCTGGTCCCAAACTGCTAAGGGCTTGAAAAGTGATAACCAGCACCTTGAATTGAGCCTGGAGACCTCCTGGCAGTCAGTGCAGATGGAAGACAGAGGAGTCGCATGTTCCCATGCGCAGCTGCCAGCAAGGGACGTCGTCCCACGCTCAGTTGGCCAGCTCCTCAGCTGCCAGGAAAGGGAGTCTCAGGGCTGGAGGACGTCGCTCTGGAAAAGAGGGAAACAATCCCACAGTGGGGACCCCATCTTCAGGTGATGGGCCTGTATCCAGTCGCACTATGGATACTCCTCTGGGGAGGGGGCGAAGGGGGCTTCTTGTCGTGGGTGACTCTATAGTCAGGAACATAGAGAGGGGGGTCTGTGACGGATGTGAGGACCGCACGGTGACTTGCCTACCTGGTGCGAAGGTTGCGGACATCACCTCTCGTCTAGATAGGCTGGTAGAGAGTGCTGGGGAGGAGGTAGCGGTTGTGGTGCATGTTGGCACCAACGACGTGGGGAAATGTAGCCAGGCGGTCCTAGAGGCCAAATTTAGGTTGCTAGGTAGGAAGCTCAAATCCAGGACCCCAAAGGTAGTGTTCTCAGAAGTGCTACCTGTTCCACGCGCAGGGCCAGCTAGGCAGGCGGAGCTCAGGGGTCTCAATGCGTGGATGAGACACTGGTGTCAGGAGGAGGGGTTTAAGTTTGTTAGGCACTGGGGAACGTTTTGGGACAAGCCGGGCCTGTACAAGAGGGACGGGCTTCACTTGAACCAAAACGGAACCAGACTGCTGGCGCGTAACATTAAGAAGGTGGCAGAGCAGCTTTTAAACTGACTCCTGGGGGAAAGCCGACAGGAGCCGAGGGGCATCCGGTTCGGGACTCCTCATCCCTAGGGAATGAGGGTGCAAAGGATGGGGAACAGTCAAGTAATAGCAGAGTAAAAATTGGGAGTGGTAGCGTGATGGGACATGACAGCCAGTCTAGCAGGACAGAAGGCTGCAGGAATAAAGGTGCAAACATGCAGCCCTTCTTGGGGGACCAGGTATATAAGTGCTTTTATGCAAATGCCCGAAGTCTACGGGCAAAGATGGGAGAACTGGAATGTTTGGTGGCTAGGGAAAACATTGACATAGTAGGTATAACAGAAACCTGGTGGAATGCGGAGAACCAGTGGGATACTGCAATTCCAGGATATAAACTCTATAGGAGGGACAGAGAGGGGCGTGTTGGAGGTGGGGTGGCCATCTATGTCAAAGAGGGGGTAGAATCCACCAGAGTAGAGCTGGAGGGGGGCTCTGACTCCTCCGTAGAATCACTGTGGGTTAGATTACCAGGCTCAAAGAGTGATGTAATAGTAGGGGCATGCTACCGTCCTCCAGATCACAAACCTGAAGGGGATCTTGAAATGAGGAAGCAAATCAGGGAGGTGTCAATGAGAGACAGGGTTGTAGTCATGGGGGACTTCAATTATCCTCGCATCGACTGGGTCAATTCATGCTCAGGTCATGAAAGAGAGACTGGATTTCTGGATATGTTAAATGACTGTGCCTTAGAGCAGCTTGTCACGGAACCGACCAGAGGACAGGTGACTCTGGACTTGATATTGTGTGGCACTCAAGATCTGGTCAGGGAGGTAAATGTAACCGAACCGTTGGGGAATAGTGACCATGCTGCGATCTGTTTCGCCATGCATGTCGGAGGGAGAGTGCCGAGCAAATCTGACACGAAAACCCTTGACTTCCGAAGGGCTAACTTCCACAAAATGAGGAGACTAGTTAAAAAAAAGCTGAAAGGGAAGGTAAAAAGAGTCCAATCGCTCCAGAGTGCATGGAGGCTGTTTAAAACAACAGTCATAGAGGCCCAGCGGGAGTGTATCCCACAAAGGAGGAAGGGCTCGACCAAGTCCAGGAGGGTGCCGGCATGGCTAACAAGAAATGTAAAAAGATGATACGGGAGGCCAAGCAAGACTTTGAGGAACGTATGGCAGGCAACATAAAAGGGAATAATAAAAGCTTCTTCAAATATGTTAGAAGCAGGAAACCTGCCAGGGAAACGGTTGGTCCGCTGGATGGTGAGGGAGAGAAAGGGGTGATAAAAGGGGACTTGGAGACTGCAGAGAAATTAAATGAGTTCTTTGCATCTGTCTTCACGGCAGAAGACCTCGGGCAAATACCGCTGCCGGAACGGTCTCCCCTGAATAAAGAATTAAGTCAAATAGAGGTTAAAAGAGAAGACGTCTCAGACTTAATTGACAAAATAAAGATCAATAAATCACCAGGCCCGGATGGCATCCACCCAAGAGTTCTGAACGAACTCAAGAATGAAGTTGCTGACCTCTTGACCCAAATATGCAACTTGTCCCTTAAAACGGCCACTGTGCCAGAGGATTGGAGGATAGCTAATGTCACGCCAATCTTTAAAAAAAGAAGGAGGGGGGACCAGCAGGGATTGTGAAGAGCTCCAGAAGGACCTCTCCAAACTGGGAGAATGGGCAGCAAAATGGCAGATGCACTTCAATGTAAGTAAGTGCAAAGTGATGCACATTGGGGCAAGAAACCAAAATTTCACATATACGCTAATGGGTTCTGAGTTGTTTGTGACGGATCAAGAGAGAGATCTTGGGGTGCTGGTGGACAGGTCGATGAAAGTGTTGACCCAGTGTGCGGCGGCTGAGAAGAAGGCCAATTCCATGCTCGGGATCATTAAAAAAGGGATTGAGAATAAAACGGCCAATATCATTATGCCTTTGTACAAATCGATGATAAGACCACATCTGGAGTATTGTGTCCAGTTCTGGTCACCACACCTCAAAAAGGATATAGTTGAATTGGAAAAGGTGCAGAAAAGAGCGACCAGAATGATTCGTGGGCTGGAGCACCTCCCTTATGAGGAAAGGCTACAGCGTCTGGGGCTTTTCAGCCTAGAAAAAAGGCGACTGAGGGGGGACATGATTGAGACTTATAAAATTATGCATGGGATGGAGAGAGTGGATAGAGGGAAATTCTTCTCCCTCTCGCACAACACCAGATACAGGGGACATGCACTAAAATTGAGTGGAGGGAGAGTTAGAACAGACAAAAGAAAATATTTCTTTACCCAGCGTGTAATTCATCTGTGGAACTCCTTGCCACAGGATGTGGTGATGGCATCTGGCCTAGATGCCTTTAAAAGGGGTTTGGACAGATTCATGGAGGAAAAGACCATCACAGGTTACAAGCCATAAGCAACCTCCTGGTTTTAGAAGTGGGTTTTCTCTGTGCCAGGTGCAAGGGAGTGGCAACTGGACACAGGTATCTTGTTGTCTTGTGTGCTCCCTGAGGCATCTGGTGGGGCCACTGTGTGACACAGGAAGCTGGACTAGATGGGCTTTTGGCCTGATCCAGCAGGGCTCTTCTTATGTTCTAAGGAACTGGGCTGTTCCCTTGAATCCCAGCGGCAGTTTCCAGCTGCTTTGCAAGCCCTATGTGGAGCACTTTACAAAAACCCACTCTGGATAGGCCTAATGGCCTGATCCTGTCTCATGCACCTCTCCTAAACATTAAGCATTGCCCCCACCTCCTTTGCCTGTCTAATGTGCCCCTAGGCCTTCTCCACAAATGCCAGTTCAGGCTCCCTTCCCACCTCCCTTCTAGCAACTCCTCACAAAAGTGCTGCTTCTTCTACTGCCAAATATGTTTTTTTTTTTTTTTAATAATATATTTTTTATTTTATTTAACAACAATAAAGCACAAGACAATACAATAATAAAAATACTAACTAACTAACTACCTAACTACCTAACTAACTAACTACCTACCTAACAACAAAAATGATACAACAGGGAATGACAAACTGGGGGATATCAACATGACACATTAGGAACACTAACAAGCCGGACATCAATATATCATAGAATGACTCTTTCAACTATTCAATTATACTAACTAAAGTTACCGTCATATTTACTCAATTTCCACCTCCTGCACATCAATACATATAATGATAATATTCTTTTTTATAATAACCTTTCCATCTAATCAAAATAAAATAATTGCTACCACTCTGTTCTCTTACTAACTTAAGTTAGCACCATATTTACTCAATTTCCACCTCCTGGACATCAATACATAAAATAATTACTACCAGTCTGTTCTCTTCTTTACATTTCCATCTCCTAAACCTTAAATTTAAACATCCAAATCCCTCAAATATAAATCTTAATCATTAACTCTTCAATATCTAGTATAATCTCAATTTCAATCTCAACTTTTCACTGCTGAGCATATATCAATAAGCGTATATACAACAATATGTTTATCTCTTTAAAACATTACTGATATCATCATATTGAATAAAAACAAATCTTATAAAAACAACAGCGTGCCATATAATATCTCTTCCAAAATCAGAGGAAGCCTCCTCCAAAACATATTAACTTTCCAACAAATACTTTACACTTTCATCAGCATCTTACTTAACTTCTTTGATGTTAACCACCCTCGATAAAATATTTTATATAAAATCCTTTATATAAAAGTTTAACCATTTTATAACCTAAGTTCCAAATCTAATCTTACTCTAATAGATAAATCTCTCAACCTAAATTTATAACCCCAATATCATAATATCTTAACTGTTTCAAAATCCAATGAAAAAATTATAAACTTCATACATATTTATCATACAATCAATTCTTTATATTGTCTATTATGAAAATCTATTATCCACTGTGGTCTGTTCGTTACTTCTAATGTTTTTACCCAGCCAGTTATTTTATCACAAAACTTTATATCTAACCTGTTCCCTTCCTAATTTCTAACACCTCTGCCTCCAGAATCTGCAAATCTTTTATCAACCACGCCATAAGAGTCCAATAGAAATCTTCTCGGTCCTTTGCAAAAAAATTCTGTATTCTAAACATGAAACTTGCTCTCTCCATCTGCAATTTAAAGGTTGCAGCCTCCTGTTGTTCAGACCACTTGTCTAATTCTTCCATAACCTGGATTACTGTAAGTTCTTCTGTTTGCCGTTTAAAGGTTGGAGCCTCCAGTTGTTCAGAGGTCTTATATACTTCTTCCATGATCTGAATTTCTACAATCTCCTCTGTAATTACTGCAGCCCGTGTCTTCAAAAGTCTTGCATCCTGCATCTGCTTCAATTGCATCAATATCTGTTGTCTTTCTCCAGAGGCTTTATTTTGATTTAACAAAAGTATATTTAGAGTCTCTTTTAATTGATTAATGCTGGCCCACATATCTTGCAAAAATTCCATCATCTCCTGCTGCAACGAAAAGCAACTGTCCTGCTTGCAACTTCCAACTTTTCCACTTAAGACACACGAAGCATCACAGTTCACAATCCAAATTAAAACTAATAATAGATTCAAAGCCAAATTCCACTGAGTACATAGTCCCAGACCACATCTTGGCACATTCAGGGTTAACTTCCCAGACTGAATCAAAGGAATGCAGCTCCTTCTGTAATTCAATATGTCTCAGTTTAACAAGCACAGCTCAGACAAAGAAGAGGGAAGCAGAGTCCATGTAAGGGGGGGGAGATCCACCCCTATCCCCTTAGCTTCTTTTAGATGCCTATAAATTTCAGCCTTCCTGTCTTCCCACTCACCGTTCCTCTTCCAGATCAGCAGAGAAACTCTTACTCCAGTCCAAGGTTGGTACGTTGAAGGAGTCTACTTTAAAATAAATCTTTTCCTCTTGTCCGGGTGAGCGGCAACGCGAGCCTTCACAGTCACCAAAATGGTGTCTGCGACAAAGCAGGGACAGAAAAGGGAATACCAAGCAGAAACTGGCTCAATGCCTTGACCAGTTTCCCTCAGTTTGCTCCCCAATCTCTCATCTACATCTCTCCTGATGCAGATGGCCCCGATCCAGCCTGGATCAAGGGAATTCCACTGCTTTGCGGCGCGGCTCCAGAGAGCTCTCTGGAATCACGTCTTCGGTCCGTCGTCCCAGCCCCGCCCACCCGCCAAATATGTTCTTCATTCCTTGCCTCGCCTTTTTAGCTGGGCTCAGTGCCGTACAGGGCTGCGTCCAGACATGCCACAAAATAAGTCTGCTTGTCTTCCCTCAGTAGTTTACAATTGGCAAGCGGTCTTCATTGGAGGCCGTGAATGGGGAGCAGCTCCGCTGAGGTGGGCAGACTTGTGGGAGAGCAGTGAGTCAAGAAGTGAGATTGAAAATCTGGTCTGCAAACTTGCACTTCCCAAACACACCATCACTCCTGCTTAGCCCCGCATTCAAGAGACCGCAGGATGATGGTGGCCTTAATCTCTTTCTTCCCTGTTTTTGCCCGTTTTTGCTAATGTGTGGTTGGTGAAAAGGCTTCAACCCCAAAAGAGCAATTAATTTTAGATTAAACGCGATGGGTGGTAAAATGGAGCCTGTGGAAATCCACTCCTGATGTTTCTAGTGCAGCTGAGCTCAGTGCCATCTGCACGATATTTAAAAAAAGAGTGAAACCAGTCACAGAAAAGCCCCACAGGCATTTTAGCGTTTATAAGAAGGTAGCGTCACATTCATGGCAGAGAGGATCCAGAGGGAGACTCCCCCCCCCTCCTTAGGCTTCTCCGGAGAAACATGGTCCACCCAGGCTAGAGGTTCCATTTCACTTTCTCTCTGTGTTCCAGGAAGAAACAGAGAAGGCCGTGAGGATCGGAAGGAGCCACGTGTTGTTTTCACCGGAAGCAACCGTTGTTGACGAGTAGAGGAAGTGACTTTTAGAGACCAGGCCGGACCAAGGAGGCAGCAGGGAAGCGCAGCACCTGTCTGGAGGATTACCAGCCTAAACAGAACGTCATTTCCACCAGTAAGCACAGCAAAGCCAACAGCACAGTCACTGGCGCCCACAAACAGAGACTACATCATCCGCCGGCGTTGGAGAGGTGGGGGTGAACGGTGGGAGGTGAACGGCGTTGGAGGGTTAGCGGTGGGAGGTACGGAGAAGGTTTCAGGCAGGGAGGGAGGAGGAACAGGTTAAGATTGGAGGCACAAGCGTGCGGCCATATCCTAGCCCAGTCCCCTCTGCCTCTTTCCCTTCATGGTCCTGTGCCAGAAAAATGTGGGCGCAGGACCAAGGAGACCCACAGTGGAAGCGGAGGGTTTCTCGACGGCAAGGGAACAAATGTAGGCGCACCTGCGTCAGAGTGGGGGTGGGTTAGAATTAGGTAGGGTTGGATTGTTGTTCTTTTGCTTTGAGAATTATGACCTCCATGAAATCTTAATCCAACAGGCATCACACAAAAGGAAGAGAAATATTCGTCCTTTAAAAATGGAAACAATCAGTTCTAAACCCAAGATTAATAAACACATGAAAACCCACATAAGGAAGAAATCACTTAATACCTCTGAGAGGAAAAAAAACCTGAGCACAAGCACACCTCTTGCTTCCAGTAAAGAGGTCCATACAAGGAAACAAGCTGCGCATCAAGACAGATCAAAGAAGCAAGAAGGTAACCGGGCAGATAGACGGAGACGCAAATCCGATGCTCGTCATGATGAAGATTTCAATGATATTCGAGTCAATCAAGAAAGAGAAACAGGAAAGGGGAGAGAGAAATGCACTCAGTGTGCAAAGGTTTTCAGCACTAAATCAACACTTAGAAGACATCAAAAAATCCACATAGGGGAGAAACCATACAAGTGCTTCAAATGTGCAAAAACGTTCAGTCGCAGCTCACACCTGCTTGCGCATCAAAGAACCCACACAGGGGAGAAGCCATATCAATGCTTGGAGTGTGGAAAGAGCTTCAGTGTGAGCTCAAGCTTGACAGTGCATCGAAGAACACACACAGGGGAGAAGCCATATAAATGCTTGGAGTGTGGAAAGAGCTTTACTGTGAGCTCACATGTGATGTTGCATCAAAGAACCCACACAGGGGAGAAACCATATAAATGCTTGGAGTGTGGAAAGAGCTTCAGTGTGAACTCAAGCTTGACAGTGCATCGAAGAACACACACAGGGGAGAAACCATATAAATGCTTGGAATGTGGAAAGAGCTTTATTATGAGCTCACTCCTTACTGTACATGAAAGAACTCACACAGGAGAAAACCCATATAAATGTTTGGAGTGTGGAAAGACCTTCAATATAAGCTCAAGCCTGACTTTGCATCAACGAACCCACACAGGTAAGAAGCCATATAAATGCTTGGAGTGTAGAAAGAGCTTCAGTTGCAGTGGAAACCTGAGACGGCATCAAAGATCTCACACTGGGGAGAAACCATATAAATGCTTGAAGTGTGAAAAGAGCTTCAGTAGCAGTTCATCCCTCAATTCACATGTAAGAACTCATGTAAGGGAGAAACAACATACATGCTTGGAGTGTGGAAAGTGCTTCAGTCAGATCTCACACCTGACTGTACATGAAAGAACCCACACAGGGGAGAAACCATATAAATGCTTGGAGTGTGGAAAGAGTTTCTGTCAGATCTCACAACTGACTGTGCATCATAGAACCCACACAGGAGAGAAACCACATAAATGCATGGCTTGTGGAAAGAGCTTCAGTACGAGC
This sequence comes from Plestiodon gilberti rubricaudatus, assembly GCA_026170595.1. NCBI lineage: Eukaryota > Metazoa > Chordata > Lepidosauria > Squamata > Scincidae > Plestiodon > Plestiodon gilberti. The sequence continues at coordinate 251,734,544 of JANXHW010000002.1, forward strand.
TTTAACCTGACTCTGCATCAAAGAACCCACACAGGAGAGAAACCGTTTAAATGCACAGATTGTGAAAAGGGGTTCAGTGACAAGTCAACCCTGACCAAGCATCAAAGAACCCACACAGGGGAGAAACCGTATAAATGCTCAGAGTGTGGAATGAGATTCACGAGCAGTGGAAACCTGACTCTTCATCAAAGAACCCACACTGGTGTGAAACCATATATATGCTCGGAGTGTGGAAAGAGCTTCAGTGGCAAGGGAAATCTGACTCTGCATCAAAGAACCCACACAGGGGAGAAACCGTATAAATGCTCAGAGTGTGGAATGAGATTCACGAGCAGTGGAAGCCTGACTCTTCATCAAAGAACCCACTCAGGGGAGAAACCTTATAATTGCTTGAAGTGTGGAAAGAGCTTCAGTCAGAGAGGAGGCCTGAAAGTTCATCAAAGAACCCACACAGGAGACAAACCATATAAATGCTTGGAGTGTGGAAAGAGCTTCAGTCAAAGCATCAGCCTGACTGTGCATCATAGAACCCATACAGGTGAGAAACCGTATAAATGCATGGTGTGTGGAAAGAGCTTCAGGAGGAGTGCAGACCTCACCATGCATCGAAGAATCCACACAGGAGAGAAACCATATAAATGCTTGGAGTGTGGAAAGAGCTTCAGGGTGAGCTCAAGCTTGACAGTGCATCGAAGAACACACACAGGGGAGAAACCATATCAGTGCTTCCAGTGTGGAAAGAACTTCAGTCAAAGCAGCAGCCTGACTGTGCATCAAACAACGCACACAGTGGAGAAACCATATAAATGCTTGAAGTGTGGAAAGAGCTTCAGTTGCAGTAGAAACCTGACTCTGCATCAAAGAACTCACACAGGGGAGAAACCGTATAAATGCCAGGAGTGTGGAAAGAGCTTCAGTCAGAGAGGAAAACTTACTGTCCATCAAAGAATCCATACAGGAGATAAACCATATAAATGCTTTGAATGTGGAAAAAGCTTTAGTCGGAACTCAGTGTTGACCATGCATCAAAGAACCCATACAGGAGAGAAGCCATATAAATGCTTGGAGTGTGGAAAGAGCTTCAGTTGCAGTGGAAACTTGACTGTGCATCAAAGAACTCACACAGGGGAGAAACCATATAAATGCTTGGCGTGTGGAAAGAACTTCAGTGTCCAGTCAGGCTTAACTATGCATAGAAGAACCCATACAGTGGTGCAGTCATAAAATCCTTAGAGTGTGGAAAGAATTTCAGTCAGAGTGGAAATGTAACTGTGCATCCAAGAATCCACAACGCGGAAAAACCCTATAGATGCTTGCAATTTCAATTTTACTCAGACCTGAGAGCTGAAGACTCATCAAAAAACCCATACGGGGGAGAAATCACATAAGTGCTTGAAATGTGGAAAAAGTTTGAAGGTACAATAATTGCTTAGAATAGGTCAATGATTTCACCGAGACAACAATCCGTATAAACGTTTAGAGTGTGGAAAAAGCCAGTACTACTCTTGGTGGTGATGGACGTTGGTTGGTCAGGCCATAATTTGCTCAAGTTCCGTAGCTTGGAGTCAGATTTCTCCAGAGTCCCTGGAGGCTATTTAAAGCCATAATAATAATAATAATAATAATAATAATAATAATAGAGGCCTAGCTGGAGTGTTTACCAGGAAGGAGGAAGGGCTCTACTAAGTCCATGACAGTTCCAGCATGGCTAAGAAGGAGAGAGAGGCTATATAGAGGGTAAGGAAGCTTCCTTCCATGAATAGAAGTCTTGAGCCTAATGAGGAGAATAAAAAGGAATGCAAACTCTGGCGGAATCAACGTAAAAAGACAATCCAAGACGCCAAGACAGACTTTGAGGAGTGCATTGCCAGCAACATGGGCTGCCTGAACCTGCCTAAGGTGCGGTGGCTGGTGTAAAAGGCCGGCTGCCACATCCTCAGGCAAAGGGGACATTCATTCCCCTTCCCCCGATGTAAGCGCCACAGGCCCCGATGGGCCTCCTTGAATGTTTGCCAGCTCTGGAGCTGGCACGCATCCAGTGAGGCTGTGTAAGGGCGACCCAGCCTGGGACAGGTAGCTGGATATCGGCAGAACCCAGTGCCAAAATCCCCACCCTTCCCAGGCCAGGTCGGATGTGGCCCCCTCCCTCCTCTTCCCTCTGCACACCCCTTCGCCGACCAGCACTGGCTTTATGTGCGTTGGCCAGCACTGGACCGGTGCGGCAGGGTGAGCTGTGCCGGCTTCCACGCCAGTGCCGCTTACTCTATGTCTAAAGGAATCACAAATGTGCTTTACAGCACATTTGCAACTCCTTAGTCTGGAGCGCGCAGTCCGCTGGCCTATCTTTAGACCGATTTAGAGGATTGTGCCGTAAGGGAAATAATCAAAGCTTTTTCAAATATGCGATTCATTAGAACAAGAAAAACAAGTACTGTATAATTCATTAAGAGTCTGTGGTTACCCTCTGACCCAAATTAATAAATGCTGGGTGAAACAAAGAAACAAAATCACTGCCAAGAGAGAGGGAATCAACATCAAGGAAACAGGGGTCAACTCGGAAATTACTAATGAACCAAAACGTTGGATAGCATTGCCTTTTATCAAGGGTGTTACTGATAAGATTGCACACATCGTACAAAAAGGCAATGTGAGAACTATTTTTAAGCCCGCCCCTAAAATAGCACAACTGCTCAACAATCCTAAAGACAAAAGAACCCCTCTAAGTAATCCAGGTATTTATTGTATTACTTGCTCTTGTGAGAAATATTACATTGGTCAGACAAAAAGATCTATCAACACGAGGGTTACTGAACATGAAAGATGTGTAAGATTGAAATATCTTGAATCTTCATCTATTGCTGAACATGTGGGGAGCACAGGACACACGATCCGTTTTAAAGATACAAAATGTTTGAAAAGTGAAAGCAATGTGAGAATACTCCGTAATTTAGAATCTTTGGAGATCAGCAAAAGGCCGACAGGACAACTTATTAACAGACAACAGGACTTGACATTTGCCAACAAGATCTGGTTCCCAATCATCTGCAAGACGTACAAGGCAGAATTAAAGAGAGAAAAAGACAACGAACAAAAGAGGTCATATGAGGCCAATACACTCAGTGTCTCCAGCAATATTTCCAATCCTAATTAGCCCCAGTTTTTCCCGTGCTTTTCCAGACTATTTTTATCTGCAGATCTTGCTTTCGTCTTTACCATCTTCAATCCTTTGGATTACACCCAGAAGAATTTCTGAACTTTCCAGGAACGTAACGTTGGTCTATTACCTCTAGATTGTAAAAGTATTTTGCTGTCGGCAATCACCACTTCTCTAGCGTCTGCTCGTATTGACTAGATAATGTTTTAATCGGTTTTTGGCTTTTTAACGGACAATACATGTCATCATTACCCGTAAATTGTAGATATTGTGTGAATCTGCCTATGTTCCTTTAAGATTACTGTTTTACCTCTACCTGGTATCTCCTTTTAAAGTTCCGTTTGATCGGCAGAACCCAGTGCCAAAATCCCCACCCTTCCCAGGCCGGGTCGGATGTGGCCCCCTCCCTCCTCTTCCCTCTGCACACCCCTTCGCCGACCAGCACTGGCCCGGTGCGGCAGGGTGAGCTGTGCCGGCTTCCACGCCAGTGCCACTTACTCTATGTCTAAAGGAATCACAAATGTGCTTTACAGCACATTTGCAACTCCTTAGTCTGGAGCGCGCAGTCCGCTGGCCTATCTTTAGACCGATTCAGAGGGATGCTCCTTCTGTATATAAGGCCCATGGTATATTCTTACATATCAAATAACACAGGGAAAAGAAGAGTGAAGCTCAGTTCCACCCACACCCACTACATTCTTTGCAAGAGAGCAGCGGCAGCAATTCAGGAGGTATCTCAGCAGCTTGGGTGTCCAGTTCTTGCCCTACAAGTAGTAAGTCAGCTGGCGTGGAATTGGCTTGGAAGTACAGCCTGCAGCTGCTCTCTTGCAAAGATGTTGAAAGATCTGGCTCACCAGGTCAGCTGACGCGGTATTATTCTCCTGGGCCACAGATCCTAATCTGCCTGGCTTGCAGGGGGACCAGAGTGTGATCACCCAGGAGGTCAAGCACCACAGAGACTGCTGGGAACTGCAGGTCAAGAGATACACAACAACAACTGTGGCATCCTGGCTTGGCTAGAACGTTTGGGTGGGAAGGGTGCCAGTTCTTGCCTTGCGGAAGGGAGTAAGTTATGCCCTTAAGAAAAGGAGGGGTGAAACTTGGGTGAGGCTGGGTCAGGTCCCCTTTTTGGAATCCTGGAGAGCTGCTGCCAGCCAGTAAAGACAATACCAATCTCGACAGAGCAGGGGTCAGACTCCAGGTAAGCTGTTCTAAGTCCTGATGACTGTATGCAGGCTCCGGGGTTTAATTGGATTATGTAATTAACAATAAGTTAAAAATTAATAAATAAGTTTGTTAACAGGGCTTCCAACATACATTACCAGAATGATGCGGGAAGAAACTTGAAGCTGATTTAAGGGGAGGACGGGCGCGCGACCTCCGCTCTTACTTTTTTTTTTGAAAAGTTGACGCTTTAAAAGCACAGCTTTTGCCAAAGCATGCAGGAGAAACGAGGGGAATTCAGCACGCAGCTGCTGTTAAAGGTTCAGCAGTCCCGTCACCGGGGTGGGAAGGGAGAGGAAGGGTGGCGACCGCCTTCAGGGTCTGGACGATCACCACCCCCACAGGAGGTCTGGGAGGGAGCCCCCAGTTTCCCAAGGCGAGCGACTCGAGCGAGGGATGGGGACGTAAGCGGCTGACTGCAGAGCCCGCCCTGCTGCCTCTCCTGCAGCTGCCGCACCGGCCACAAGGAGGCACATGGGCTTGCTGAGCCCTCCAAGATGAGGGCGCCGGCCAGCCACAGAGGGTCCCTGCGTGAAAGAGGAAGAAGCAGGCGGCGGTTGCTGCCTTCTCATGCGCCCCGGAGCGGGAGAGGGGCCTCGCAAGCAGCCGGAGAGGATCATTGCATTGAAAAAAAGCCATTCGTGTTGAAGGAGAGGGAAGCTGTCTTATGTGTAGGCGAGACGACTCTCCTGTGGCGGGCAGGAGATGGAGCGCTTGGCGGAGCACTCACTTTTCAAAAGTGGAGGACTTCTGGTTTTATATAAAGGAGGGATGGTAAGGCAAAAGAACTGCGTCGTTCACACTGTCCCAGTAAATGAACCCGGAAGTCCGGCGCTTCCAAGTTGAGGAAACGGTGCTAGGAGCCCAGTAAGGAGGGAGAAGATGACCCGCTTCTCGCTCAAGCCAGTGGGAGGCGGATCATCTTCACACAGCTCATGTTAGCGGCAGCCCGGAGGAGGGAGGCGGCGGTGGGGTGAACGGTGCCCCAATCCTTCGCACACACCCCTGGTCTGCTCACAACCTGCCACTGAATCAAGCTGCTGCAGGTCGCCTCATGGTTGGCCTGGCAATGGCGAGTCACCGGAGAGACGTGACTTGTGATCTGCATCGTTCGTCTGTGATTATTTGAGAAACGTTCCTTGACCTTCGTTCGTTGTTGGTTTCAGGAGGGGGGAGCTGAATTGAACAACATGTCTAAGCGTGCAATCCTAGGCATTCTTCCTCCGTATCAAGTCTAATAGTCTTCAATCGGGCTGACTCCCCTAGTAAGCATGTTTAGGGCTGCAGCCTAATGGAACCTCCAGTGAGTATTCGCTTAGTAGCTGACTCTGTTGACTCTGATGTTCTCTTGCACCTTTGGGTTTCCCATACCGTGTTTGTGACTGAACAGAATCCTTCCCAGTTGACGATCCAGCCTGTGTATGTGTCCCTTTGGGTTGCTTGCTTGCAAGATTTCCTGAAAACGTCATCCAGCCTCCTGGACTAATGTGATGTCAGGCTGGGGAAATGAGAACCTGGGGAGAGCTTCAGTCCGTTCTGGCCACTTGCACCCTGGAGGAGACGAGAAAATCAGCCCGCAGAGAAGTTTGTGTCGTGTATCTTGCATCTGGTGCTGCACTGGGAAAATGGGGTTGGAAGAGAGGATGCACGGCTGGAGGAGATGCTCCTCCCCGTCCAGGGTGACCAGATAAAATATAAGACATAGTGCCTATAGCTAGGCTTACCATATCCAAAGGGGGACAGGGTACCTACACCTTTAGCCATTGTAAAGAAGAGGGAATTTTGGCAGGTGCAGCGTTTTGCACCCTTTTATGGTGAGCTGCACCTGCCAAAATTCCCTCTTCTTTACAATGGTTAAAGGTATAGGCACTGTGTCCTTACATTTTATCTGGTCACCCTGTCCCCATCCATCCCAACTGGGAAATGGAGGGTCGAGACTTCGATCGTCCTCAGAGTCTTTCTTCTCAGCTGACTGGCACTCTAAAGGTTAAAAGCAGCAACTCCGGATTCCTAGAGGGGGGAACAGGGAAGGGGGGAAAGAGGGGTGACGTCACTTCCTGCTCTGTTCCCTTCCTTTGCCTCTTCGACCCGCGTGTGTGGGATCAGCAGGTGAGTGAGTCCAAGCGATTTGGGGGAGAACGGAGAAGGGGAGCCCCAAGACTGGTGTGGGTAGAAAAGAATAGAGAGGGGTGGGAGGGAAGCCCCCAGTGGGCAGAGCCTCCCAGGCTCATGGCCAGCCAGGGAAAGGAAAGGGGGAGGGGTTGAGAAGAGAAACGGCGATAATCCCCCATCCCAAACACATGCTAAACGTGGCCCTGCTTTTGGGCAGCCGCTCTTGGATGCCTCTATTTTTTTTGAGGGGGGGGGTGATAGGGATAGTGGAAAAAGCCAGAAGGAGCTTGTTCATCGCTGAAACCCATGCAAAACACAACAAAATGTGGTGGAGACACTGGAGAACAATATTTAGACCTGAAGCAGTTCCTGAAATTGATGGGCTGGGTGCTTTTTAATGGTGTTGCATTCATCAGTACAGTAATATACCGTAATATTTTTAGTACTGCATACTATTGTTTAGCTCTTCTAAGCTTCTTTGCTTTTGGTTTTAACAGAGGTCGGTGGGATATAAACCATTAGAAAGAGCTGGATTCTGAAGCTGAAAAGGATCTTTCCAGCATCTGTGCCTAATCCAAAAGAGAGTCTGTTACAGACTTGCTGTCTTCAGAAGGAGAAATCGAGGAGTCCGCAAAGCCAGGTGAGCTCCTCAGCTGGGAAGATACAGCCCCCAAACCTCCTTACTAGCCTGTGTCAAAGTATCTGCATGTTTCAAGGTGTGTGTCTCACTGGGGTGGAGTGGGGGTCTTTTTCCTCTTCCAGAGATAACTGGGCTTCCACCTAGGGCTGAAGTGTCTATTCTGGGCAAACACACTGCCAGGTGGCCCCCTGAGAAATATGACCCTCCTCCACCCTCTGCATCTCCAAATCTGGCTTTTCCCCAGCATCAGCTTTCATGGTCCTAGTTAGAGGAAATCACCAGGAACGGATACAGCACCTGTCTTGCATGCCACTAAATGTGGGTCTTGGGGACTGGGCTTTGTGATAGAATATAGCAGTGGGAGGACGGAACCGAGGCAGAAAAAACAGCAGGAAGGGTAGGTCGTGATGGGCCAGGAAAGAAGGAAATTTGAAGAAGCAAGTTCTGCAAGGAAATTTCAAGGAGGGGAGGGAGGTGGCTCGATAGGGAGACAGGAAGAAAGAGGGACAAAGAGGCAGAAGGAAGAAAGCGACTCAAGATGTATGAAGCTCACCCGACTGAGGCATATCTGAATCAGAACCTGAGCAATGGATCGCATAGGAAGAAGGTGTCAAACAGCACAAGGAAGTGAAGTCTGAAAGGGGTCTGCAGGGTGCAATCTTTCCCATCCCCTTTGTCTCCCTCGCAGGCAGTGGAATGGCATCAGTGGCACCTTCCAGACCGTCTCCTCTTTGGCGTGAAGGAGCAACTGGGCAGCCTGCCTAGGTAAGGGGCAGATCTCTGGGGCAGCATGCAAGAAATTTCTTGGGTGCCTCCTTAAAGGTTCTTTCTTTTATCTGGTGCTGCTGCAGCATAATCGCATTTTACTTTTCACAACAGTATGTGTGAACTCCACAGAATGCCAAGCGTTGGGATGCTGCAAACGATGACTAGTAAAATCTTGTAATTTTTCCCTTATTATTATTTTAACTGTCCTCACATATTGTCGGATTTTCCTCTGACTGGCTCTCACCCCTTTTGTCAGCATCTGGGGACCCTCTGCTCTGCCACACTGGCTGGGGTGAGGGGAGGCAAGGATCCTTTTCTCCTGCCAGGAGTGAAGCAGACCAATCCTGTTGGCGCTGTATGCTGCCAGAATGAGTGTTCCTGTGGTACGTGGCATCTTCTGGCTTGAAAATACTTCAGACACAATCAAAGCTTTGATACATTCAGTTTTTGGTTTTGATTTTTGAATAGATATTTGATGAATGTAGCAGGGTGCAGGGATGCTGGTGCCGGCACTGCAGGTGAGGCAACTTCCCCCCCCCCCCATACAGTTCCCAGTATAGTGCCAGGGGATTGCGTGTGCGTGCCACCCCAGTTAGGCTGTGGCGCTTTACCTGGAACTACTGGGGGCAGTGTTGCCTCATCTGCTGCGCCTGTCTCTGGCAGGATGAGAGAGAGAGAGAGAGAGAGAGAGAGAGAGAGAGAGAGAGGATTGCTGAGGACAGGCTGAGGCTCTGACATGTCTGTACGCAGCAGATTCCTGGCCTTCCCCCAGGTTATTACAAGTTAAAATTCCTTACCACCTGTTTGCCATTGGCTTTGTTTTTATTTTATATTAGTTATTTTAATGAACTATTTATTGTGGTAATTTTTTTAATTATATTATTATGCATATTTTATTTTACATGCATTTCAATTTTTGTCTTCTAATCTGCTTTGAGTTACCTGCCAGTTTAAGAAATGACTCAACTCAGAGCTAGGCCAGGCTTCAGAGAAATGGGGCTGCCCTCCAGTTCCCCTTGTGAGCAGCTGAGCACAGAGCAAGTAGTAGAGGGAAAGGGCCAGGAACAAGGATTGAAAGGACTGTAGCACAGCAGCAGGATGGAGATTCCTGACCCAGGATAGGGCGAACGTGGGCATGTTAGATCTCTGGCCTCACAGGCTGTGCTACTCTAGAGTTGGCCATTTCTGTTGCCTGAGTACTGATGTTTTCCTTTAGGACTAAATGCTTCGTATACGGTTGGCATCTGTTACCAAAAAAGAAAAATGCAAGCAACCAACTAGTCTAAGAGTGCAATCCTGTGTAAAGATCCGCGGATGGCCTATAGGGCCGCCCGCAGGATCCTAAACTGTTCCCAGGCTGCTCCGTCGCGACCCTGGGCCTCCTTGGGGGAAGGGGACATTTATCCCCTTCCCCCGGTGTAAGGCTGAAAGCCCCCCAATGGGTCCCCTCGGATATCCACCAACTTGAGAGCCGGTGAAAATCCAAGGCGGCAGTGTAACTGCTGCCAAGCCCGGGAATGACATCCCCGCCCCACCTGGGCTGGCTTGGCCAACCGCTGCTCTCTCTCTAGCCATCCGCCCCGCCCCTACTCCCGCCGGAGGAAACCTTACCTCCCTCCAGCAACTGCGGGTCTGTTCCGCGGCAGAGAGAGGCCTGCTGGCATGCACACCGATGGGCCTTACTCTCCAGGTGCTGTAAACGCACTTTACGGCGCATTTACACAGGATTGTGCCGCAATACTGCCAAACATGCTGCAGGAAAATACCCAGTTGCTCCTGGATCCAGACCTAGATTTCATTGCTGGATCCAGACCGAAAGGCTCTGTACAGGGAAGCAATTCTGGAGAATTATGGGGTTGTGGCCTCCCTGGGTAAAGCGACACTTTTTCCCTGGTGGTTGGGAAGGAAAGGCTTGAATTGTCCATCTTCTTGTTTCAAAGTGTCAGGATTGCAGGATAGAAATGGTGTTTGTGTGGATGGAACTTGTGCCCTGGGCATTCCTGCTGTGAGGCAAACTTGGCCTGACTGATGCTCTTTGGGGCACAAAGTGCAGGTTAATCTCTGGGAAAAGAAATCAAGTTGTGAAAAGTACAAAATCCTGTTATAATCGGACCTGCCAGGCCTGCAAAATGAGCCACTAGTAACTGAGAGTGCTTGTCACGCCTTGTCATTCTGCTTTCTGTGCATTATCCAGTGTCTTAACCCATTAACTGATGGTTTGTCCCTAATCAGGCACAGCTGCTGGAGGAACTTTACATGATCTGCCTGTCTTCCATCATCTCTCCAGGAGAATGTGGGATTTATCAGGCTTACTGGAACGGGGTGTGATTACCAAGTACCTGTGCCTGCTGTCAGGGAACCTCTGCTCCCCTGGGGTTCTGATCTGAAAAAATCACACACTGAAGACACGGGCAGCTTCTAGTTTAAATATTCTTCCTTGACTTTATTATTAAGAGCAACGTCCGGTGCACAGATTAGATGTAAAGTTGTGCACAGTTATAAAGTTGCACAAATAGCTCTGTTTGTATCCTTAGTAACAAAGACAATCCCACTACCTTATCTGGAACATACCTATTACATAAAACTAAGCATGCGTAGTCTACTTGTTTTCCCCAAAACCTTGACAAGCACATAAAGTGTGGTGTTAGCTTACTATTTTCCCAAAATCATATGATTTCTCTGAAATAACGTCCCCAAAACTTGTTAGTGTAATCATTTTTAACTACTGAAAGGCTTTGGTGCTGCTCATTATAAGTCCTCTAAGTTCTTGCCAAAACAATAAGATGAGTTCAAAGCAGGTACCTAAGTAAAAACCTCTTCAACTACGTAGTTGGTGTCCTTTTTTCTAGCTTATAACTAGAAAATGGTTACACACAGAATATGTGGATTTTAGAATACAATGGAAAAGCTTGTGACATACAATATACACTTATGCATAGGATGAGCCAGCTCAGGGTCACCAATGATCACAATACAGTAAGGCCCCCACATCTGCAGGAGATAGGTTCCAGCTCTCACCGCGGTTAATTGAAACCGCGGAAAAGAGCAAACCTTATCCTTCCCCCTCCCCCCCATTACCTTCTTTATGTTTCTAGTGCTGGCACCAAGCAAGCAGGTCTCTTTCTTTACCAAAACACTATAAGCCAACATGGTGGCTTATAGCACAGAGCAGGCAGGCAGCATGAATACTAGAGAGATTCTCACTTTCTCTGTTTATCCCCCAGAGCGAGCCTGAAATGAGAGAAAGAAGCTGCTGTTTCATCAGCTTTACTCTGTGTGTCTCTCGTACTGTGAATTTAGTTCTTAAACAGCGCAATCCTATCCAACTTACACCACCAGTGTAACCAGCTGTGCAGTGAGAACAGGAGGCCCCAGAACGGAAAGGGGATTTAAATCTCCCCTCCCAAGCCTCCCGCCCTGCCTTCCCCCGCTGGTCACACCGGTGGTGTAAGTTGGATAGGATTGTGCTGAAAGACTACGTATTTGTAGGATTTAACGGAGTTTGAGTATGTGGTACTCAATTTTGGATTAGTCAGTGCAGATGGAAGACAGAGGAGTCGCATGTTCCCATGCACAGCTGCCAGCAAGGACCTGGGCTGTTCCCTTGAATCCCAGCGGCAGTTTCCAGCTGCTTTGCAAGGGTAGTCCCTATGTGGAGCACTTTCCAAAAACCCTCTCTGGATAGGCCTAATGGTCTGATCCTGTCTCACGCACCTCTCCTAAACATTAAGCACTGCCCCCACCGCCTTTGCCTGTCTAATGTGCCCCTAGGCCTTCTCCACAAATGCCAGTTCAGGCTCCCTTCCCACCTCCCTTCTAGCAACTCCTCACAGAAGTGCTTCTTCTTCTACTGCCAAATATGTTCTTCATTCCTTGCCTCGCCTTTTTAGCTGGGCTCAGTGCCGTACAGGGCTGCATCCAGACATGCCACAAAATAAGTCTTCCCTCAGTAGCTTACAATTGGCAAGCGGTCTTCATTGGAGGCCGTGAATGGGGAGCAGCTCCGCTGAGGTGGGCAGACTTGTGGGAGAGCAGTGAGTCAAGAAGTGAGATTGAAAATCTGGTCTGCGAACTTGCACTTCCCAAACACACCATCACTCCTGCTTAGCCCCGCATTCAAGAGACCGCAGGATGATGGTGGCCTTAATCTCTTTCTTCCCTGTTTTTGCCCGTTTTTGCTAATGTGTGGTTGGTGAAAAGGCTTCAACCCCAAAAGAGCAATTAATTTTAGATTAAACGCGATGGGTGGTAAAATGGAGCCTGTGGAAATCCACTCCTGATGTTTCTAGTGCAGCTGAGCTCAGTGCCATATGCATGATATTTAAAAAAAAAAAAGAGTGAAACCAGTCACAGAAATTTTAGCGTTTATAAGAAGGTAGCATTTTAGCCACAGGCATTTTAGCGTTTATAAGAAGGTAGCGTCACATTCATGGCAGAGAGGATCCAGAGGGAGACGCCCCCCCCCCCTTAGGCTTCTCCGGAGAAACATGGTCCACCCAGGCTAGAGGTTCCATTTCACTTTCTCTCTGTGTTCCAGGAAGAAACAGAGAAGGCTGTGAGGATCGGAAGGAGCCACGTGTTGTTTTCACCGGAAGCAACCGTTGTTGACGTGGAGGAAGTGACTTTTAGAGACCAGGCCGGACCAAGGAGGCAGCAGGGAAGCCCAGCACCTGCCTGGATAGTTACCAGCCTAAACAGAACGTCATTTCCACCAGTAAGCACAGCAAAGCCAACAGCACAGTCACTGGCGCCCACAGACAGAGACAACATCGTCCGCCAGCGTTGGAGAGTTGGCAGTGGGGGTGAGCAGTGGGAGGTACGGAGAAGGTTTTGGGCAGGGAGGGAGGAGGAACAGGTTAAGATTGGAGGCACAAGCGTGCGGCCATGTCCTAGCCCAGTCCCCTCTGCCTCTTTCCCTCATGGTCCTGTGCCAGAAAAATGTGGGTGCAGGACCAAGGAGACCCAAAGTGGAAGCGGAGGGTTTCTTGATGGCAAGGGAACAAATGTAGGTGCACCTGTGTCAGGGGGTGGGTGGGTTAGAATTAGGTAGGGTTGGATTGTTGTTCTTTTGCTTTGAGAATTATGACCTCCATGAAATCTTAATCCAACAGACATCATACAAAAGGAAGAGGAGGAATATTCATCCTTTACACATGGAAACAATCAGTTCTAAATCCAAGATTAATAAACACATGAAAACCCACATAAGGAAGAAATCACATAATACCTCTGAGTGGAAAAAAAACCTGAGCACAAGCACACCTCTTGCTTCCAGTAAAGAGGTCCATACAAGGAAACAAGCTGCGCATCAAGACAGATCAAAGAAGCAAGAAGGTAACCGGGCAGATAGACGGAGACGCAAATCTGATGCTCGTCATGATGAAGATTTCAATGATATTCGAGTCAATCCAGAAAGAGAAACAGGAAAGGGGAGAGAGAAATGCACTCAGTGTGCAAAGGTTTTCAGCACTAAATCAACACTTAGAAGACATCAAAAAATCCACATAGGGGAGAAACCATACAAGTGCTTCAAATGTGCAAAAACGTTCAGTCGCAGCTCACACCTGCTTGCGCATCAAAGAACCCACACAGGGGAGAAGCCATATCAATGCTTGGAGTGTGGAAAGAGCTTCAGTGTGAGCTCAAGCTTGACAGTGCATCGAAGAACTCACACAGGGGAGAAGCCATATAAATGCTTGGAATGTGGAAAGTGCTTCAGTGTGAGCTCACACGTGATGTTGCATCAAAGAACCCACACAGGGGAGAAACCATATAAATGCTTGGAGTGTGGAAAGAGCTTCAGTGTGAACTCAAGCTTGACAGTGCATCGAAGAACACACACAGGGGAGAAACCATATAAATGCTTGGAATGTGGAAAGAGCTTTATTATGAGCTCACTCCTTACTGCACATGAAAGAACTCACACAGGAGAAAACCCATATAAATGTTTGGAGTGTGGAAAGACCTTCAATATAAGCTCAAGCCTGACTTTGCATCAACGAACCCACACAGGTAAGAAGCCATATAAATGCTTGGAGTGTAGAAAGAGCTTCAGTTGCAGTGGAAACCTGAGACGGCATCAAAGATCTCACACTGGGGAGAAACCATATAAATGCTTGAAGTGTGAAAAGAGCTTCAGTAGCAGTTCATCCCTCAATTCACATGTAAGAACTCATGTAAGGGAGAAACAACATACATGCTTGGAGTGTGGAAAGTGCTTCAGTCAGATCTCACACCTGACTGTACATGAAAGAACCCACACAGGGGAGAAACCATATAAATGCTTGGAGTGTGGAAAGAGTTTCTGTCAGATCTCACAACTGACTGTGCATCATAGAACCCACACAGGAGAGAAACCACATAAATGCATGGCTTGTGGAAAGAGCTTCAGTATGAGCTTTAACCTGACTGTGCATCAAAGAACCCACACAGGAGAGAAACCGTTTAAATGCACAGATTGTGAAAAGGGGTTCAGTGACAAGTCAACCCTGACCAAGCATCAAAGAACCCACACAGGGGAGAAACCGTATAAATGCTCAGAGTGTGGAATGAGATTCACGAGCAGTGGAAACCTGACTCTTCATCAAAGAACCCACACTGGTGTGAAACCATATATATGCTCGGAGTGTGGAAAGAGCTTCAGTGGCAAGGGAAATCTGACTCTGCATCAAAGAACCCACACAGGGGAGAAACCGTATAAATGCTCAGAGTGTGGAATGAGATTCACGAGCAGTGGAAGCCTGACTCTTCATCAAAGAACCCACACAGGGGAGAAACCATATAATTGCTTGAAGTGTGGAAAGAGCTTCAGTCAGAGAGGAGGCCTGAAAGTTCATCAAAGAACCCACACAGGAGACAAACCATATAAATGCTTGGAGTGTGGAAAGAGCTTCAGTCAAAGCATCAGCCTGACTGTGCATCATAGAACCCATACAGGTGAGAAACCGTATAAATGCATGGTGTGTGGAAAGAGCTTCAGGAGGAGCGCAGACCTCACCATGCATCGAAGAATCCACACAGGAGTGAAAACATATAAATGTTTTGAGTGTGGAAAGAGCTTCCTTCGGAGGTCAGAACTCACTTTGCATCAAAGAACCCACACAGGGGAGAAACCATATCAATGCTTGCAGTGTGGAAAGAACTTCAGTCAAAGCAGCAACCTTACTGTGCATCAAAGAACCCACACAGGGGAGAAACCATATGCATGTAAGGAGTGTGGAAAGAGATTCAGTTGCAGTGGAAACTTGACTCTGCATCAAAGAACTCACACAGGGGAGAAACCATATAAATGCTTGGAGTGTGGAAAGAGCTTCACTGTGAGCTCAAGCTTAACATTGCATCAAAGAACCCACACAGGGAAGAAACCATATAAATGCTTGGAATGCGGAAAGAGCTTCACTGCGAGCTCAAGCTTAACATTGCATCAAAGAACCCACACAGGGGAGAAACCATATAAATGCTTGGAATGTGGAAAGAGTTTCTCTCAGATCTCACAACTGACTGTCCATCAAAGAACTCACACAGGGGAGAAACCATATAAATGCCTGGAGTGTGGGAAGAGCTTCAGTGAGAGCGGAAAACTTACCATCCATCAAACAATCCATACAGGAGATAAACGACATAAATGCTTCGAATGTGGAAAAAGCTTTAGTCTGAACTCAACGTTGACCGTGCATCAAAGAACCCATACAGGAGAGAAGCCATATAAATGCTTGGAGTGTGGAAAGAGCTTCAGTTGCAGTGGAAACTTGACTGTGCATCAAAGAACTCACACAGGGGAGAAACCATATAAATGCCTGGAGTGTGAAAAGAGCTTCAGTGAGAGTGGACACCTGACTGTCCATCAAAGAACTCACACAGGGGTGAAACCATATAAATGCCTGGAGTGTGGAAAGAGCTTCAGTGAGAGCGGAAAACTTACCGTCCATCAAAGAATCCATACAGGAGATAAACCATATAAATGCTTCGAATGTGGAAAAAGCTTTAGTCGGAACTCAAAGTTGACCATGCATCAAAGAACCCATACAGGAGAGAAGCCATATAAATGCTTGGAGTGTGGAAAGAGCTTCAGTTGCAGTGGAAACTTGACTGTGCATCAAAGAACTCACACGGGAGAAACCATATAAATGCTTGGCGTGTGGAAAGAACTTCAGTGTCCAGTCAGGCTTGACTATGCATAGAAGAACCCATACAGTGGTGCAATCATAAAATCCTTAGAGTGTGGAAAGAATTTCAGTCAGAGTGGAAACATAACTGCATCTAAGAATCCACAACGCGGAAAAACCCTATAGATGCTTGCAATTTCAATTTTACTCAGACCTGAGAGCTGAAGACTCATCAAAAAACCCATACGGGGGAGAAATCACATAAGTGCTTGAAATGTGGAAAAAGTTTGAAGGTACAATAATTGCTTAGAATAGGTCAATGATTTCACCGAGACAACAATCCGTATAAACGTTTAGAGTGTGGAAAGAGCCAGTACTACTCTTGGTGGTGATGGAAGTTGGTTGGTCAATCCGTAGTTTGCTCAAGCTCCGTAGCTTGGATTCAGATTTCTCCAGAGTACCTGGAGGCTATTTAAAGCAATAATAATAATAATAGAGGCCTAGCTGGAGTGTATACCAGGAAGGAGGAAGGGCTCTACTAAGTCCATGACAGTTCCAGCATGGCTAAGAAGGAGAGAGAGGCTATATAGAGGGTAAGGAAGCTTCCTTCCATGAATAGAAGTCTTGGGCCTAATGAGGAGAATAAAAAGGAATGCAAACTCTGGCAGAAGCAACGTAAAAAGAGAAGCCAAGACAGACTTTGAGGAGTGCATTGCCAGCAACATGGGCTGCCTGATCCTGCCAAAGATGCAGTGGCTGGTGTAAAAGGCCGGCTGCCATATCCTCAGGCAAAGGGGACATTCATTCCCCTTCCCCCGATGTAAGCGCCACAGGCCCCGATGGGCCTCCTCAGATGTTGCCAGCTCTGGAGCTGGGACGCCTCCAGCTGGATATCGGCAGAACCCAGTGCCAAAATCCCCACCCTTCCCAGGCCGGGTCGGAAGTGGCCCCCTTCCTCCTCTTCCCTCCTCACACCCCTTCGCCGACCGGCACTGGCTTTATGTGCGTTGGCCAGCACTGGACCGGTGCGGCAGGGTGAGCTGTGCCAGCTTCCACGCCGCTGCCGCTTACTCTAAGTCTAAAGGAACCACAAATGTGCTTTACGGCACATTTGCAACTCCTTAGTCTGGTGGAGCGCGCAGTCCGCTGGCCTATCTTTAGACCGATTTAGAGGATTGAGCTGTAAGGGAAATAATCAAAGCTTTTTCAAATACATTAGAAGCAGGAAATCTGCCAGATAAAAAGTTGGCCTGCTGGAGGGGGGGGGGGGGAATGAGAGGGGTCCAGGAGACTGCAGAGAAATGGAATGAGTTCTTTGCATCTGTCTTCATGGCAAAAGAGCTCCTAACCAAACTGTTCAGGTCCCAATCCTATTCAAGTTTCTAGTGCCAATGCAGCCACAGTGCATCCCCAAGGTAAGGGAAAAAACTCCCCTTACCTTGAGGAGGCCTCTGTGGCTGCCCCCCGCAGGATGCAGCACATGCCCCATTGGCACAGCTGCATCAGCGCTGGCCCTCAATCAAATAGAGGTTAAAAAAAGAAGACACTTCTGAACTTCTTGACAAATTAAAGATTAAGAAGAGACCAGGCCCAGATGGCATCCACCCAAGAGTTCTTAAGGAGCTCAAGCGTAAAATTGCTGATCTTCTCACTGAAATACACTGAAATTGTCCCTTAAATGCTTTTATTGACAAAGATTTAGGTAAAACGGACATGGTAGTTACTTAAACAATCCTGATCCAGGGGCGATAAGTACTTGCAGTAACATTGGCTTTCTTTGCTCCTAAGCGCTACTCATGAGCAGCTTAATGATTAACTGATTGATGGCTTCTGTTGCACTGTGCTTTTGGGTATATAGTAGCCAGGGCTGCCTCTTGATTGTAACATCCTTCAATCTTTTAGATTGTTCCCTAGACGATGTTTCCGGGATTTGGAAACGAAATGAAACGTTGGAGTGTTAACAACATCGGACTTCAATGGATTTTTTGCCTGCCTTGTTGAAACAGAAATAACGGAAGATACAAGCAGTCTTTTTAATTTGTTTTATTCAAGTCCTTATTCTTAAAAATACATGGCTATGATGCCCGTTTTACCTAAATCTTTGTCAATAATTGCTGGCCATGACAGCGTCCGTGCAAGAATTAAATGCTTTTGATTGTCACTTGTAGATTTATTTAGTATATTTGTGTTCTGTATATCCAAACATTTATTCCATCTTAATAAACTTATAAAATCTTCAGCTGTGTTGTCTGTGAAAGGAAAGGGATTCACCTAAATCCAGTTTTGGCCCTGTAAGGCCCCAATCCTATCCTCCACCACCAACACTAATGCGGGTGCACACTGCATCCTAGGGCAGGGGTGGGGGTAGATAGAACAGCTTGTTGGTGTTAAGGAAAATGATTTTGTACTTACCTCCTCAGACACACGGCACCTATTTTGGTGGCATCTGCAGAGAAAATTTGCGGGGAGGTTTCTAATGGAGAGAATCAAGTCCGGCATCCACCCATTCCCGCCCCCCCCTGCCCCAGCTCCTCCCCTCTCCATGCCCCAAACCAACCAAGTCCTCCCACTCCCTCCCCGCCCCTGGCCCACCTCCGCCACTGACGTCCGGGTGCCGGGGACTTCACAGAGGCTGCTGTCGTCGCAGGGCAGTGCAGCTACTTGGCTGGGGCGGTGCAGCTATTTGGCTGGTGGAGGCCAAGGAAACCCCAGAATCACCCCCACCAGTCCCACTGGAGGACAGTTCCACCAGAATGCCTGTGCAGAGCAAGCTGCATCCAGAGGCCAGAATGCCTCCCCATGGCTACCCACCATGGCCATGGTGGCTACCCATGGGCCCAGCATATACCCACAAGCCTATCCTGGCCCTGGATCAGAGCCTGGTGGATGAATGCCCAGAGAGTGACCCCTCCCCTTTCTTGAGGTCCTGGGGAACCATGGCGTGGTAGACCACTCCAGTGGTCATCATGGCCTTCCTTGCAGCCTTCCAGAGCAGACCCAGGGTGTCCGTAAGACACTTGCGGCAGCTGGCCCTTCCCGAAATGGAGATCACTCAGGGTGCTAACGCCCACGCCACTGGCCTTGAGCAGGGTCACATGCTGCTTGACATTGCTGGGCCAAAGATCTGCAGAAGACTGGTACTGCTGGGCCAGCTCAGCCTGTGCCCCGATAGAGGTTCAGGAGGACTGGGCCTCCCTCCTGCGAAGCAGGGGCAGAGAGATTAGGGGCAGCAGCATCTGCTGCAAGAAGGGCAGACCACAGTGGCTAGTTGGAGCAGCCATGGAGTAGGTACACAGAACTCAATTTAAGTTCATTTTCCAAAATATTTGTTGTACTTATAGCCTTCTGTAGTGTTACAAGTCTGTTTGATTTATCTTCATGTGTGGAAGGAGGGAGGGGCCGCCTGCCAGCCATGTGATCTGGTTGAAACAGACTACTTTTCCAGTGAGAAATAATTGAATAATTTGTTATTTTTCCATTGAAGACCGCAACATAATGATATGAAACCTGAAAACACAAGGCACCACATTTTGCATTTTAATTCAACATATTTTCAAAAAATAAACACCATTTTCAAACACCTGTAACTATGACATATGTTCTCAGATGATACTCCACAAAGACGAGAGATCACATCAGGAGATGAAGTGAAAAAAGACCTACACAGAGAGCAGAAATCTTATTTTGCATATAAGAATGCGCAAAACATGGGGCTGTGGAACTCCTTGCCTTGGGAGATCAGATTCAGGTTTGACTAGGGGCCCAATTCTATCCACCTTTCCAGGGCTGATGCAGCCGTAATGGCGTAATACAGCCCCAAGGTAAGGGAACAAACATTTCTTGAGGAAGCCTCTGTGACTGCCCACACCAGCACCGCAGGATGCAGCAGCGCATATCCCATTGGCATGGCTGCATCAACACTGGAAAGTTGGATTGGATTGCGCCCCTAGGACTGACAAATTGGGGTCCGTCAATTGCTCCCTCCCCGACACCCAAGATTCAGAGGGATGCTCCTTCTGCATATACTATAAGACCCATGGTATGTTCTTCAATAGCATATCAAATAACACAGGGAAAAGAAGAGTGAAGCTCAGTTCCACCCGCACCCACTACACTCTTTGCAAGAGAGCAGCTGCAGCAATTCAGGAGGTATCTCAGCAGCTTGGGTGTCCTTGCCCTACAAAGAGTAAGTCAGCTGGCCTGGAATAGGCTTGGAAGTACGGCCTGCAGCTTGCAGCCTGGTTGGCCTCAGCTGAGGTGTTGAAAGATCTGGCTCACGAGGTCAGCTGACTGTATTCGGGTCAGTAGTGCACGGATCATGTTCTCCTGGCCCACAGGTCCTACTCTGCCTGGCTTGCCGGGGGACCAGAGTGTGATCACCCAGGAGGTCAAGCACCACACAGACTGCTGGGAACTGCAGTTCAAGAGACACACACAAAAACTGTGGCATCCTGGCTTGGCTAGAACGTTTGGGCAGGAAGGGTGCCAGTTCTGCCCTTGCGGAAGGGAGTAAGTTATGCCCTTAAGAAAAGGAGGGTTGAAACTCAGATGAGGCTGCGACAGATCCCCTTTTTGGAATCCTGGAGAGCTGCTGCCAGCCAGTAAAGACAATACTGATCTCGACAGACCGGGGGTCAGACCCCAGGTAAGCTAGCTGTATAAGGTTCCAGGTTGTGATGTATGTATGCCGCCTCCGGGTTTTAGAGGTAGCCTATCTCTGGATGCCAGATGCAGGTATCTCATCTGGTGGGTCACTGTGAGATGCAGGAAGCTGGGCTAGATGGGCCCTTGGCCTGGTCCAGCAGGGCTCTTCTTTTTTTTTTTTTTATATAGTATTTTTTATTTTAAAAGACAACAAATAACAAATAACAAATAACAATTAACATCAAAAACCCTACAAAATTGATACAATCAGGTACATCACAACCAGGATAAACTAACAAGATACAATAGGAATACTAACACCCGGACAACATTCTCCAATAATATAACTATTCAACGAATCTCTTACATAAAATAATTTTCACTATATCTTAATCTATCTCGCCCATCCTGCACATCCATATAATCATATAATCAATAACAATTTCTTTTTTTTTTATGATTATCTTTTCATCCAATCGTAAAATGGTTGCCACCACTCTATCTTCTTTTTTACATCTCCATCTCTCAATCTTTCAGTTAAGACATCTAATTCTATCAAATCATAAATCTTAATTATTAACTCTTCCATCTCTGGTATAGTCTGAGCTTTCCACTGCTGAGCATACAACAACCTAGCAGCAGTAACTATATGTATAATAATATATTTATCTTTTTGGAATATTATTGCTGACATCATATTCAATAAAAATAATTCTGGTACAAACGGCAACTTGCAACATAATATCTCTTCCAAAACCTGATGAACCATCTTCCAAAATGTTTTTGCCTTGGCACATGTCCACCACATATGAAAAAAGGAGCCTTCCAAAATGTTGCATTTCCAACAAATACTTGAAACATTCTTATACATCTTACATAACTTCTTCGGTGTTAAATACCATCTGTAAAACATTTTATATAAATTCTCTTTATATGCAACAGCTTTAACCATTTCAACACCTGAATTCCAAATCTGTTCCCACTCATGTAAATGGATCTCTCGTCTTAAATTTTGTGCCCACAATATCGTAACATCTTTAACTGTTTCGTCTACCATCTCAAAGTCCAGTAAAAAATTATACATCTTGGTTACATATTTGTCCTCAGTATTTAAAAATACCTTATCAAATTCAGTTTCACTCAGATAAAAACCTATTTTTTGATCTTCTCGTATCCTACTTCTAATCTGGTTTTGAAACCAAGTATCCATAATAATACCTTCCATCCTTAATCGATTCTCATCTCTTAACTCTCCTTGGGAATCAAGCAAGTCTTTATATGGTCTGTTTTGAGAATCTTTTATCCAATCTGGTCTGTTAGCTATTTCTAATGGTTTTACCCATCCGGGTATTTTATCATAAATCTTATATCTGATCTGCTCCCAAACCCAAAGCAAAGATTTCCTTAAGCCATGTCTTTTAAAAAATGCATAATATTTAGCTTTATCATACATCAAAAATGCAGGCCAGCCCACTTGTAATCCTTCTGCTTCTAAGATAACATAGTTCTCTTTACTCTTAAGCACCCAGTCACGAATCCATTGCAGGGCTGCAGCTTGATAATAACATAACCAATTGGGTATAGCCAACCCTGCTCTTTTCTTCTGATCTTGCAATAGTTTCAGACGAACTCGTGGTTTCTTGCCACTCCAAATAAATCTCGATGTCATCTTGTCCAGTTCAAGAAAAAAAGTTTTTTTCATAATTATTGGTATTGTTTGAAACAGAAATAACAATTTGGGTAATACATTCATTACTGATACCTTCCCACTTATTGACAATTGCAGATTTTTCCACCTCTCCAAATCTTGTTGAATTGCTTCCAAAACCTTGATATAATTGTCTTCCATCAAAGAACTGACTTTTTTAGATAAATTAACACCCAAATATTTAATCTTCTCCGCCACCTGAAATCCCAGTTCCTTAATCTCAGCAGCTTCTTTTTGTTTGACATTTTTTAACAAGATTTTTGTCTTCTCGTAGTTCACCACCATACCAGCCACAGCACCAAATTCTGACAAGTCCTCTTTAAGTACCGGTAAAGACTCTTTTGGATCTTCAAATACAAAAACCAAATCATCTGCATATGCCTGTAACTTAATATGATGATTTTTAATCTTAAGTCCCCTTACTCTATCATCATTTCTAATTAAAATGTTCAAAATCTCTATCGTTAATACAAACAAAAGAGGTGAAAGGGGGCAACCTTGTCTTGTACCTTGTTCAATCCGTATTTTCTCTGTAAGACTACCATTCACTTTTACCATAGCTTCTTGTTGTGTATAAATAGCCTTGATAATTTTGATAAATTTTGGTCCCAATTTCATTACTTCCATCACTTTAAACATAAAAGCCCAATTCACATTATCAAAGGCCTTTTGAGCATCCAAAAACATCAAACCAACTTTCCTTTCTGGGTGATTTTCATAGTACTCTAAGACATCAATTATAGTTCTTACATTCTTTTTCAATTGTCTCTTAGGTAGAAAGCCCGACTGATCTTCATGAATATAATTCATCAATACCTTTTTCAATCTCCAGGCTAGAATTGAAACATAAATCTTATAATCCGTATTCAATAAAGATATAGGTCTATAATTCTTGATATCAGATTTATCCAAATCTGATTTATGAATTAAGGAGATCATTGCCTGTTTCCATGTCGCCGGTACCTCTCCCCTATGAACTATCTCCTGAGCCAATGTCTGTAGTGGCACCTGTACCACATCCACCAACATTTTATAAAGTTCCGCAGGTAAACCATCTGGGCCTGGAGATTTACTACTTTTTTGTCTTAAAATTGCTTCTTTAACTTCATCTAATGTAATATCCTCTTGCAAGAAGTCAGAATCTTGTTTACTAATTTCCGGTATTTGGACTTTCCTCAAAAATTGATCCTGTAAATCCTCAGTAATGTTTTTACCTTTATATAATTCAGAATAAAAATCTACTACAATCTTTTTCAGCCCTTCGTTAGAATTTATTTCTTTCCCTTTTTTATCTTTCAAACTCAATATCATTGATTTTTGAGCCTCTTTCTTCAATTTATAGGCCAGCCATCTCCCAGGTTTATTAGCATTTTCAAAAAAATTCTGCCTGGCCCATTTTATTTTCTTCTCCATCTCTTCAGTTTGGATAACTCTAATTTGATGTTGTAGATCTCGAATTTTTTTCAATATGTCTTTCACCGAGCCCTTTGATCTTTGAGAACGTTCCTCTTCCTTTTGCAATTTCTTAACCAGCTCATTCATTATCTTTTCCTTTTCCTTTCTTTTTCTTACTGTGAATTCTATTATAATTCCTCGAATCACCGCTTTAAAGGCATCCCAAACCGTTGTCATCTTCATTCCATCTTGTACATTAGTTTGAAAATAAGCCATAGCCTCTTTTAAACATTTTTCTTTGAAGCTTTTATCTCTCAAAATGGATGTGTTCATCCTCCAAAACATCTTTTTATACCTCTTATTCACAGAAATCAATAATGGACTATGATCAGAAATCGTCATCGGTAAAATTTGACAATCAAAATCTAAATGAGTTATACTCGTCTTCCAACACATATCTATGCGTGACCAAGCATTATGTCTATGAGAATAAAATGTAAATTTCTTCTTTTCCGAATTCTGTGTTCTCCAACAATCAATCAATTGATATTCTTCCACCATCTCCAAAAAAACTTTTGGCAGGAGACCTGTCTTTCTCATTTTTGTTTTGGAAGATTTCCTGTCCAACTCATGATTAGTTACTGCATTAAAATCTCCCACAATCCATAAATCATCAAATTCTTTCTGCTTGATTTCTTGTGATAATTTAGTATAAAATTCTTCCTGTTTATCATTTGGTGCATACAAATTCACTAATAACATCGTTTTCCCACTATATCGTATCTTCACCATCAAAATCCTTCCATCTTCAGATTTCCATTCTAATTCTGATTCAAATTTCAAATTAACATATGTGACCACTCCATTTTTTTTTTTTAGATTGATTTGCGGCACAATACATTTTACCCAATTTTTTCTTTTCCAAATATTTAACATGATCACTCTTGATATGTGTCTCTTGTAAACAAATAACATCTACTTTCAATTTCAACAGTTGATGATAAACATTATTTCTTTTCGAAGGGCCATTCAATCCATTCACATTATTGCAAAAAATCTTCATATTTGTAAAAGCCATCACTTCTTGATTTTAGGTCTAACACTCTTGTCTTTCTGTTCCTTTGAACCTGAAAGTCTGTCCAAATATTTCCTCATCCGTGATCTGGATCTTAACTCTCTCTGTGGTGCAGGTTCTCCTCCTGTTGCGCCAAGTTCTTCCTCCGGTAATTTATCCTGTGAGAAATCTCTACTTTCTCTAATTTGTGTCATCTTCATATCTCTTTTCTCTTTTCTTCGTCTTTGTTCCTCCTCTCTGTATCTGCTTTGTCTATCAACTTCTGCCCCATTGGAATCCGATAAAATTTCATCTGTAGCTCCCAAATCTTTTCCATTCTTCCTCAAAAAAATTCTCATTCTTTCAACCGAAGTAATCCTTACTTTTTTCTCCTTGTATGTAAAGAAAACACCTTGTGGTGTCTCCCATCCAAATCTTATATTGTTCTTCTTCAAAATTGTCACCAAATCCTCATAATCTCTTCTCTTCCTCCTTATTTTATAAGGAATCTCTTTAAGAAACCTTAAAGTCCGGCCTTCCAGCACTCTAGGTTTCTCCAGAAGTCTGTCCATCAATTTATTCTTTATAAATTTACTATGAAAAATGATCATAATTTCTCTTGGGACACCCAAATCCTTAGCCTTCTTGGTATTCAATCTATACATACGATCAATACTATTTCTAATTTCTAATGTTTCCGCCTCCGGAATCTGTAACTCCTCTATCAACCAAATGATAAAAGCTTGACGCAGGTCTTCTTGCTTATCCTCCGGAAAATTCTGTACTCTGAGCATAAAACTAGCTCTTTCCATTTCCAGTTTCAAAGTTGCAGTCTCCAAGCCTTCACACCATGAGAATACTTCCTCTAAATCTTCTTCATGCTGGTCTCTTACTTCATCCAAACTTGTCTGTAGATCACGCGTGACATCCTGAATTCCCTTAATTCCTTCTGTGTTTGCTACAACCTGTTGCTTCAACAAACCCATCGTAGCATCCATTTTCTTAAAATGGGCCAATAATTCTGATCTTTCTTCAGAAGCTTTATTCTGACTTGATATAATTGTCTCTTGTGTCTGCTGTACGTCATTAAGACTCATCTGCATCCCTCTCAACAGTTCCAACATCTGAGACATGTCTGACTTTTGGGCACCTGCCGCTGCTAAATTAGTTGACATAGCCCCTAAGACGGGGGGTTGTGTCACTTTAGCCACTTTGGGTCCCACGGGGGGTGTGGATCTCTTTGAATCTGCCATCTTTAATAAGATCTCAATCAATCTCTTCTACTTAAATCAGCCTATTAATAAACTCTATAATCACTGATAGAGTATAACAATATACAAACAATGTACAAAAAAGTCAATAAACCTTCTATTGTCCTCTTCTTATCTCTTCTTCTTTGTCTTAATAATTCACTTGAGATACTTAGTTCAGTTCACCTCAAGACTTGAGAATTGGTAAAACACACTTCCCAAACTGGAAGCTAATCCCAAACTCAATAATCACAGTTCACCTCAAGACTTCACTTTAAACACAAACTCCTTCAAATAATCAAGCAGGGCAGACCATAATACATCTCCATAGTTACCACTTGGTTCAAGTTAACACAGCTTGGCAGATTTCCCAGACTGTAAGATAGTTCCAAGGTCAAAAGGCACCAAATAAACTGTAATCCATATAGCGCCGATGCGCACCAGAAAAGGACCCATCCAATAATCCAATATTCCTCTTCACAAGCAATCTGGGTTCAGGACAGCCATTAATCCAATCCAAAAGAAACTTCAAGCAGACTTCTTTCCAATCAATTGGTTGGATCCCCAACTCCACAGATATTAACTTCCCCACAGCACCCCGGCAACAAGGGGTTAACTTTTCAGACTAGTTCAGAGAAATGGAGCTTCTTCTGTAATTCGATATGCCTCAGTTCAACAAGCAGCCGCTGCATTCGAACCAAGAAGACGGAAACAACCTCCATATAAGGGGGGGGGATAAATCCACCCTAACCCTTAGTCTTATAAGTGCCTTAATTCCATCATTCCCATCTTCCAACTCACCACGTCTCCTCCAGATCAGCAGAGCAACTCTTTCTCCAGTGCAGGACTGGTACGTTGAATAGATCTACTTTAAAGTGAAACTTTCCACCCGTCCGGGAGGACGGCAACGCGAGCCTTAGCAGACAAGATGATGTCTGCGACAAAGCAGGGACAGAAAAGGGAATACCAAGCAGATACTAGCTCAACGCCTTGAGCAGTTCCCTCAGTTTGCTCCCCAATCTCTCATCTACATCTCTCCTGATGCAGATGGTCCCGATCCAGCCTGGATCAAAGGAATTCCACTGCTTTGCGGCGCGGCTCCAGAGAGCTCCCTGGAATCACGTCTTCGGTCCGTCGTCCCAGCCCCGCCCCCCCTCCAGCAGGGCTCTTCTGATGTTCATACTTGTGCCTCTCTAGCCGTGACTGAGGGATTCAGGTCTGCCGCAAACAGATGTTTTGCCGAGCTACATCTGGAATGGTCAAGGGACTTCTGACACCACCTGTTGTATTATTCAGTCCTGCTCTTGTTAGGGTATCTTGTTCTGCACGTTTTTTTAACTAAATCTATTACATGAAAACCAGCTGAGACCATTTTGCTGTGTGGGGAACACTGGGGTGAGTGACGGAGCCGGCTGTAATCATCTCTAAGGGGATCTGCAGGCCATGATGGACTGGTAAGGCTCCTTTTGAGCAGCTGATGATAGACTGTAGGACGATTTGTTTCCTTCTAGCATCATCCTTTACATTTGTGGAGGACAGGCTGCTGTAGAGCCAATGAAGATGGAGAAAGGGAGAGTGTATTTATTTACAGGGCCAGCCCAAGACCTCCGGGAGCCTGAGGCAGCGAGTCAAATGCTGCCCCCCAGCTTGGTGATGCGCCAGCCTCTGCTCCTCCTCGCACTCTCTGGTTTGGAAACGGAAGAGGCGAGTGGAATAGAAGAGGAAGCATGGAGGAGAGGAGAGTGCTGTCATAACACACTCTAACCCACCGCTCTCCTCGGCTCCATGCTTCATGCTCCTCTCTATTCCCTTCTTCATTTTCCAGTCCAGGGAGTAGGAAGAGGAGAAGGACCAGTGGAGGCAAATGGAGGCAAACCCCTGCTAACTGGTCAAGAGACACTTTTTCAATTGGTGCTCCTCTTATATTTTGCAGGGGGAGAGTAACTGCCTCCTTTCACCCCAGCACAGTGTCTTTTCTGGAAGCTGTTGCTGGTGTTCTTCTGCACCGTTTTTAGATTGTGAGCCCTTTTGGGACAGGGAGCCATTTAATCATTTGATTTTGTCTGTAAACCGTTTTGTGAACTTTTTGTTGAAAAGTGGTATATAAATACTGTTAACAACAACAACAACAATAATAATAACAATAACAACAATAATAACAATAATAACAACAACAACAATAATAATAATAATAATAATGGGTCCACCGAGGTGGTCACGCCCCACCAATCTACTACCTGAGTTGCAGTAGCATTCCTGGAGGGGGTGCAGCACCATAAGTGGTGCAAGGCACTGCACAGCACTTTGCAAACCTGTGTAACGTGGCTCCTCCCACTCGCCCAAACACGTTGCCTTCGCCGCTGGAATGGCTCCAGGGGTGAGTGGGAGAGGACGCATTACACCAGTTTGCAAGGTGTGATGCAGCGCTGCCTTGCTCCACTTACGGAGCCACACCCCCTCCAGAAACACCACTCCTGGATTGACTGCCTCAGTCAGCCTCCTCATACCTTCTAAGTGTGTACCTGCTAGGGTGGTGGTGCTGTGTGCCAGGCATGGTGGGCAGGACTTTCCTGGTTTGAATCTCGCCTCTGCCATGAACTCACTAGAAGCCCAATCCTGTCCTTGAGATGTGACAGCGCATCTCCACGTGCGCCGGCACCACACCCCTGCCAGAATAGAAGCTCCCCTGTCGACGGATGCACCATGGATGCCTGTGCAGCGCCAAAAAAACACCGTGCTGGCATAGCTCAGATGTCACTCAGGTGCCACTGCAATTCAGCCAGCAGAGAGGCCAAAACAGGGAGGAGATTGGGCTATGAGTGGGGTATGATGTGGGAGGGATGTGAGAAGGACGAGGGGGAGTCGATCCACACTGTATTCTAACCCATCAGGCAACAGATTTGCCCCTAGTGACTGAAAAACACTATGGCATGTGCCAATGACAAAGCTGGTGTAGGTGGGGGTAACCCCATAAGAAACCATAGAGAAGGGAGGGAGCAGACAATTGCACTGCCTGCCACCTCCTGTCCTGCCCACTTTCTACCAGGGACCTTCGGATACAGACTACGTTTGGCAGCCAATCACAGCACACCCTTCATCCCAGTACTAAAGTCCCTGCTGCCAGGGGGAGCACAGCCCAGATGATCAGATGCGCAGCACGCGGCTGGACCTCGCTGGTCCCTCAAAGACAGGGGAACTTTGCCACAGGGGACCAAACAGGGCTGATCTGAGCTGCACCCGTCCACTGCGGCCCCCCAGGAGTGGGAAAGGTAATGTTCAGACTCCTGTGTTCCTGCCCCCAACAGGGCACAACTGCATGGACACACTTCTGGTGGCACCACAACACCCAGACCTCTCAGACAGACGGCTGCAGACTCGGATCCTCCACAGGGAAGTGTCAGGATTGGGGTCAACAACGCAACAGAACAGAATCGCAAGCCACAAGGGCGGCGCGACCTGGAGAGCTGCCTGACGCCGCGTAGTGCCTCTTGCCGTGCCCCATGTATGCAAACCCAGAGAAGTGCAGGACTTCTGGTTTTATATAAAGGAGGGATGGTAAGGCAAAAGAACTGCGTCGTTCACACTGACTCGGGGTGAAGGGTACCCCAATCCTCCCCCCGTCTGCTCACAACCTGCCACTGAATCAAGCTGCTGCAGGTCGCCTCATGGTTGGCCTGGCAATGGCGAGTCACCGGAGAGACGTGACTTGTGATCTGCATCGTTCGTCTGTGATTATTTGAGAAACGTTCCTTGACCTTCGTTCGTTGTTGGTTTCAGGAGGGGGGGGGGCTGAATTGAACAACATGTCTAAGCGTGCAATCCTAGGCATTCTTCCTCCGTATCAAGTCTAATAGTCTTCAATCGGGCTGACTCCCCTAGTAAGCATGTTTAGGGCTGCAGCCTAATGGAACCTCCAGTGAGTATTCGCTTAGTAGCTGACTCTGTTGACTCTGATGTTCTCTTGCACCTTTGGGTTTCCCATACCGTGTTTGTGACTGAACAGAATCCTTCCCAGTTGACGATCCAGCCTGTGTATGTGTCCCTTTGGGTTGGTTGCTTGCAAGATTTCCTGCAAATGTCATCCAGCCTCCTGGACTCAGCAATATGATGTCAGGCTGGGGAAATGAGACCCTGGGGCGTGTCGAAATCCTATCTGACCACTTGCACCCTGGAGGAGAGAAGAAAGTCAGGGGGCCTGGCAGAAGTCTGTGCCGTGTATCTTGCATCTGGTGCTGCACTGGGAGAATGGGGTTGCAAAAAGAGAGGATGCCCGGCTGGAGGAGATGCTCCTCCCCGTCCAGGGTGGCCAGATAAAAAGTAGGACACAGTGCCTATAACTTTAGCCATTGTTGCAAAGAAGAGGGAATTCTGGCAGGTGCAGCTTGTTGCACCCTTCCATGGTGAGCTGCACCTGCCAAAATTCCCTCTTCTTTACAATGGTTAAAGGTATAGGCACTGTGTCCTACATTTTATCTGGTCACCCTGTCCCCGTCCTAACTGGGAAATGGAGGGTCGAGAGACTTCGATCGTCCCCAGAGTCTTTCTTCTCGGCTGACTGGCACTCTAAAGGTTAAAAGCAGCGACTCCGGATTCCTAGAGGGGCGAACAGGGAGGGGGGAAAAGAGGGGTGACGTCACTTCCTGCTTTCTTCCCTTCCTTTGCCTCTTCGACCCGCGTGTGTGGGATCAGCAGGTGAGTGAGTCCAAGCGATTTGGGGGAGAACGGAGAAGGGGAGCCCCAAGACTGGTGTGGGTAGAAAAGAATAGAGAGGGGTGGGAGGGAAGCCCCCAGTGGGCAGAGCCTCCCAGGCTCATGGCCAGCCAGGGAAAGGAAAGGGGGAGGGGTTGAGAAGAGAAACGGCGATAATCCCCCATCCCAAACACATGCTAAACGTGGCCCTGCTTTTGGGCAGCCGCTCTTGGATGCCTCTTTTTTTTTTGAGGGGGGGGGGTGATAGGGATAGTGGAAAAAGCCAGAAGGAGCTTGTTCATCGCTGAAACCCATGCAAAACACAACAAAATGTGGTGGAGACACTGGAGAACAATATTTAGACCTGAAGCAGTTCCTGAAATTGATGGGCTGGGTGCTTTTTAATGGTGTTGCATTCATCAGTACAGTAATATACTGTAATATTTTTAGTACTGCATGCTATTGTTTAGCTCTTCTAAGCTTCTTTGCTTTTGGTTTTAACAGAGGTCGGTGGGATATAAACCATTAGAAAGAGCTGGATTCTGAAGCTGAAAAGGATCTTTCCAGCATCTGTGCCTAATCCAAAAGAGAGTCTGTTACAGACTTGCTGTCTTCAGAAGGAGAAATCGAGGAGGCCGCAAAGCCAGGTGAGTCCCTCAGCTGGGAAGATACAGCCCTAAAAACCTCCTTACTAGCCTGTGTCAAAGTATCTGCATGTTTCAAGGCGTGTGTCTCACTGGGGTGGAATGGGGGTCTTTTTCCACTTCCAGAGATAACTGGGCTTCCACCTAGGGCTGAAGTGTCTATTCTGGGCAAACACACTGCCAGGTGGCCCCCTGAGAAATATGACCCTCCTCCACCCTCTGCATCTCCAAATCTGGCTTTTCCCCACCATCAGCTTTCATGGTCCTAGTTAGAGGAAATCACCTGGAACGGATACAGCACCTGTCTTGCATGCCACTAAATGTGAGTCTTGGGGACTGGGCTTTGTGATAGCTTTGTGATAGAATAGCAGTGGGAGGACGGAACCGAGGCAGAAAAAACAGCAGGAAGGGTAGGCCGTGATGGGCCAGGAAAGAAGGAAATTTGAAGAAGCAAGTTCTGCAAGGAAATTTCAAGGAGGGGAGGGAGGTGGCTCGATAGGGAGACAGGCATATCTGAATCAGAACCTGAGCAATGGATCGCAAACAGTTCAAGGAAGTCTGAAAAGGGTCTGCAGGGTACAATCTTTCCCATCCCCTTTGTCTCCCTCGCAGGCAGTGGAATGGCATCGATCAGTGGCACCTTCCAGACCGTCCCCTCTTTGGCGTGAAGGAGCAACTGGGCAGCCTGCCTAGGTAAGGAGCAGATCTCCGGGGCAACATGCAAGAAACTGCTTGGGTGTCTCCTTAAAGGTTCTTTCTTTTATCTGGTGCTGCTGCAGCATAATCGCATTTTACTTTTCACAACAGTGTGTGTGAACTCCACAGAATGCCAAGCGTTGGGATGCTGCAAACGATGACTAGTAAAATCTTGTAATTTGTCCCTTATTATTATTTGAACTGTCCTCACATATTGTCGGATTTTCCTCTGACTGGCTCTCACCCCTTTTCACAGCATCTGGGGACCCTCTGCTCTGCCACACTGGCTGGGGTGAGGGGAGGCAAGGATCCTTTTCTCCTGCCAGGAGTGAAGCGGACCAATCCTGTTGGCGCTGTATGCTGCCAGAATGAGTGTTCCTGTGGTACGTGGCATCTTCTGCCAGGAGATACTTCAGACACAATCAAAGCTTTGATGCATTCAGTTTTTGGTTTTGATTTTTGAATAGATATTTGATGAATGTAGCAGGGTGCAGGGATGCTGGTGCCGGCACTGCAGGTGAGGCAACTTCCCCCCCCCCCCCATACAGTTCCCAGTATAGTGCCAGGGGATTGCGTGTGCGTGCCACCCCAGTTAGGCTGTGGCGCTTTACCTGGAACTACTGGGGGCAGTGTTGCCTCATCTGCTGCGCCTGTCTCTGGCAGGATATGAGAGAGAGAGAGAGAGAGAGAGAGAGAGAGAGAGGATTTCTGAGGACAGGCTGAGGCTCTGACATTTCTGTACGCAGCAGATTCCTGGCCTTCCCCCAGGTTATTACAAGTTAAAATTCCTTACCACCTGTTTGCCATTGGCTTTGTTTTTATTTTATATTAGTTATTTTAATGAACTATTTATTGTGGTAATTTTTTTAATTATATTATTATGCATATTTTATTTTACATGCATTTCAATTTTTGTCTTCTAATCAGCTTTAAGTTACCTGCCAGTTTAAGAAATGACTCAACTCAGAGCTAGGCCAGGCTTCAGAGAAATGGGGCTGCCCTCCAGTTCCCCTTGTGAGCAGCTGAGCACAGAGCAAGTAGTAGAGGGAAAGGGCCAGGAACAAGGATTGAAAGGACTGTAGCACAGCAGCAGGATGGAGATTCCTGACCCAGGATAGGGCGAACGTGGGCATGTTAGATCTCTGGCCTCACAGGCTGTGCTACTCTAGAGTTGGCCATTTCTGTTGCCTGAGTACTGATGTTTTCCTTTAGGACTAAATGCTTCGTATACGGTTGGCATCTGTTACCAAAAAAGAAAAATGCAAGCAACCAACTAGTCTAAGAGTGCAATCCTGTGTAAAGATCCGCGGATGGCCTATAGGGCCGCCCGCAGGATCCTAAACTGTTCCCAGGCTGCTCCGTCGCGACCCTGGGCCTCCTTGGGGGAAGGGGACATTTATCCCCTTCCCCCGGTGTAAGGCTGAAAGCCCCCCAATGGGTCTCCTCGGATATCCACCAACTTGAGAGCCGGTGAAAATCCAAGGCGGCAGTGTAACTGCTGCCAAGCCCGGGAATGACATCCCCGCCCCACCTGGGCTGGCTTGGCCAACTGCTGCTCTCTCTCTAGCCATCCGCCCCGCCCCTACTCCCGCCGGAGGAAACCTTACCTCCCTCCAGCAACTGCGGGTCTGTTCCGCGGCAGAGAGAGGCCTGCTGGCATGCACACCGATGGGCCTTACTCTCCAGGTGCTGTAAACGCACTTTACGGCGCATTTACGACACCCTCTGCCTGCGGAGCATGCTCCGCAGGTGGTTATTTACACAGGATTGTGCCGTAATACTGCCAAACATGCTGCAGGAAAATATCCAGTTGCTCCTGGATCCAGACCTAGATTTCATTGCTGGATCCAGACCGAAAGGCTCTGTACAGGGAAGCAATTCTGGAGAATTATGGGGTTGTGGCCTCCCTGGGTAAAGCGACACTTTTTCCCTGGTGGTTGGGAAGGAAAGGCTTGAATTGTCCATCTTCTTGTTTCAAAGTGTCAGGATTGCAGGATAGAAATGGTGTTTGTGTGGATGGAACTTGTGCCCTGGGCATTCCTGCTGTGAGGCAAACTTGACCTGACTGATGCTCTTTGGGGCACAAAGTGCAGGTTAATCTCTGGGAAAAGAAATCAAGTTGTGAAAAGTACAAAATCCTGTTATAATCGGACCTGCCAGGCCTACAAAATGAGCCACTAGTAACTGAGAGTGCTTGTCACGCCTTGTCATTCTGCTTTCTGTGCATTTTCCAGTGTCTTAACCCATTAACTGATGGTTTGTCCCTAATCAGGCACAGCTGCTGGAGGAACTTTACATGATCTGCCTGTCTTCCATCATCTCTCCAGGAGAATGTGGGATTTATCAGGCTTACTGGAACGGGGTGTGATTACCAAGTACCTGTGACTGCTGTCAGGGAACCTCTGCTCCCCTGGGGTTCTGATCTGAAAAAATCACACACTGAAGACACAGGCAGCTTCTAGTTTAAATATTCTTCCTTGACTTTATTATTAAGAGCAACGTCCGGTGCACAGATTAGATGTAAAGTTGTGCACAGTTATAAAGTTGCACAAATAGCTCTGTTTGTATCCTTAGTAACAAAGACAATCCCACTACCTTATCTGGAACATACCTATTACATAAAACTAAGCATGCGTAGTCTATTTGTTTTCCCCAAAACCTTGACAAGCACATAAAATGTGGTGTTAGCTTACTATTTTCCCAAAATCATATGATTTCTCCTAAATAACGTCCCCAAAACTTGTTAGTGTAATCATTTTTAACTACTGAAAGGCTTTGGTGCTGCTCATTATAAGTCCTCTAAGTTCTTGCCAAAACAATAAGATGAGTTCAAAGCAGGTACCTAAGTAAAAACCTCTTCAACTACGTAGTTGGTGTCCTTTTTTCTAGCTTATAACTAGAAAATGGTTACACACAGAATATGTGGATTTTAGAATACAATGGAAAAGCTTGTGACATACAATATACACTTATGCATAGGATGAGCCAGCTCAGGGTCACCAATGATCACAATACAGTAAGGCCCCCACATCTGCAGGAGATAGGTTCCAGCTCTCACCGCGGTTAATTGAAACCGCGGAAAAGAGCAAACCTTATCCTTCCCCCTCCCCCCCATTACCTTCTTTATGTTTCTAGTGCTGGCACCAAGCAAGCAGGTCTCTTTCTTTACCAAAACACTATAAGCCAACATGGTGGCTTATAGCACAGAGCAGGCAAGCAGCATGAATACTAGAGAGATTCTCACTTTCTCTGTTTATCCCCCAGAGCGAGCCTGAAATAAGAGAAAGAAGCTGCTGTTTCATCAGTTTTACTCTGTGTCTCTCGTACTGTGAATTTAGTTCTTAAACAGCGCAATCCTATCCAACTTACACCACCAGTGTAACCAGCTGTGCAGTGAGAACAGGAGGCCCCAGAACGGAAAGGGGATTTAAATCTCCCCTCCCAAGCCTCCCGCCCTGCCTTCCCCCGCTGGTCACACCGGTGGTGTAAGTTGGATAGGATTGCGCTGAAAGACTACGTATTTGTAGGATTTAACGGAGTTTGAGTATATGGTACTCAATTTTGGATTAGTCAGTGCAGATGGAAGACAGAGGAGTCGCATGTTCCCATGCACAGCTGCCAGCAAGGACCTGGGCTGTTCCCTTGGATCCCAGCGGCAGTTTCCAGCTGCTTTGCAAGGGTAGTCCCTATGTGGAGCACTTTCCAAAAACCCACTCTGGATAGGCCTAATGGTCTGATCCTGTCTCACGCACCTCTCCTAAACATTAAGCACTGCCCCCACCGCCTTTGCCTGCCTAATGTGCCCCCAGGCCTTCTCCACAAATGCCAGTTCAGGCTCCCTTCCCACTTCCCTTCTAGCAACTCCTCACAGAAGTGCTTCTTCTTCTACTGCCAAATATGTTCTTCATTCCTTGCCTCGCCTTTTTAGCTGGGCTCAGTGCCGTACAGGGCTGCGTCCAGACATGCCACAAAATAAGTCTGCTTGTCTTCCCTCAGTAGTTTACAATTGGCAAGCGGTCTTCATTGGAGGCCATGAATGGGGAGCAGCTCCGCTGAGGTGGGCAGACTTGTGGGAGAGCAGTGAGTCAAGAAGTGAGATTGAAAATCTGGTCTGCGAACTTGCACTTCCCAAACACACCATCACCCCTGCTTAGCCCCGCATTCAAGAGACCGCAGGATGATGGTGGCCTTAATCTCTTTCTTCCCTGTTTTTGCCCGTTTTTGCTAATGTGTGGTTGGTGAAAAGGCTTCAACCCCAAAAGAGCAATTAATTTTAGATTAAACGCGATGGGTGGTAAAATGGAGCCTGTGGAAATCCACTCCTGATGTTTCTAGTGCAGCTGAGCTCAGTGCCATATGCATGATATTTAAAAAAAAAAAAAGAGTGAAACCAGTCACAGAAAAGCCCCACAGGCATTTTAGCGTTTATAAGAAGGTAGCGTCACATTCATGGCAGAGAGGATCCAGAGGGAGACGCCCCCCCCCCTCCTTAGGCTTCTCCGGAGAAACATGGTCCACCCAGGCTAGAGGTTCCATTTCACTTTCTCTCTGTGTTCCAGGAATAAACAGAGAAGGCCGTGAGGATCGGAAGGAGCCACGTGTTGTTTTCACCGGAAGCAACCGTTGTTGACGAGTAGAGGAAGTGACTTTTAGAGACCAGGCCGGACCAAGGAGGCAGCAGGGAAGCCCAGCACCTGCCTGGATAGTTACCAGCCTAAACAGAACGTCATTTCCACCAGTAAGCACAGCAAAGCCGACAGCACAGTCACTGGCGCCCACAGACAGAGACAACATCGTCCGCCAGCGTTGGAGAGTTGGCAGTGGGGGTGAGCAGTGGGAGGTACGGAGAAGGTTTTGGGCAGGGAGGGAGGAGGAACAGGTTAAGATTGGAGGCACAAGCGTGCGGCCATGTCCTAGCCCAGTCCCCTCTGCCTCTTTCCCTCATGGTCCTGTGCCAGAAAAATGTGGGTGCAGGACCAAGGAGACCCAAAGTGGAAGCGGAGGGTTTCTTGATGGCAAGGGAACAAATGTAGGTGCACCTGTGTCAGGGGGTGGGTGGGTTAGAATTAGGTAGGGTTGGATTCTTTTGCTTTGAGAATTATGACCTCCATGAAATCTCAATCCAACAGGCATCATACAAAAGGAAGAGGAGGAATATTCATCCTTTACACATGGAAACAATCAGTTCTAAATCCAAGATTAATAAACACATGAAAACCCACATAAGGAAGAAATCACATAATACCTCTGAGTGGAAAAAAAACCTGAGCACAAGCACACCTCTTGCTTCCAGTAAAGAGGTCCATACAAGGAAACAAGCTGCGCATCAAGACAGATCAAAGAAGCAAGAAGGTAACCGGGCAGATAGACGGAGACGCAAATCTGATGCTCGTCATGATGAAGATTTCAATGATATTCGAGTCAATCCAGAAAGAGAAACAGGAAAGGGGAGAGAGAAATGCACTCAGTGTGCAAAGGTTTTCAGCACTAAATCAACACTTAGAAGACATCAAAAAATCCACATAGGGGAGAAACCATACAAGTGCTTCAAATGTGCAAAAACGTTCAGTCGCAGCTCACACCTGCTTGCGCATCAAAGAACCCACACAGGGGAGAAGCCATATCAATGCTTGGAGTGTGGAAAGAGCTTCAGTGTGAGCTCAAGCTTGACAGTGCATCGAAGAACTCACACAGGGGAGAAGCCATATAAATGCTTGGAGTGTGGAAAGTGCTTCAGTGTGAGCTCACAAGTGATGTTGCATCAAAGAACCCACACAGGGGAGAAACCATATAAATGCTTGGAGTGTGGAAAGAGCTTCAGTGTGAACTCAAGCTTGACAGTGCATCGAAGAACACACACAGGGGAGAAACCATATAAATGCTTGGAATGTGGAAAGAGCTTTATTATGAGATCACTCCTTACTGCACATGAAAGAACTCACACAGGAGAAAACCCATATAAATGTTTGGAGTGTGGAAAGACCTTCAATATAAGCTCAAGCCTGACTTTGCATCAACGAACCCACACAGGTAAGAAGCCATATAAATGCTTGGAGTGTAGAAAGAGCTTCAGTTGCAGTGGAAACCTGAGACGGCATCAAAGATCTCACACTGGGGAGAAACCATATAAATGCTTGAAGTGTGAAAAGAGCTTCAGTAGCAGTTCATCCCTCAATTCACATGTAAGAACTCATGTAAGGGAGAAACAACATACATGCTTGGAGTGTGGAAAGTGCTTCAGTCAGATCTCACACCTGACTGTACATGAAAGAACCCACACAGGGGAGAAACCATATAAATGCTTGGAGTGTGGAAAGAGTTTCTGTCAGATCTCACAACTGACTGTGCATCATAGAACCCACACAGGAGAGAAACCACATAAATGCATGGCTTGTGGAAAGAGCTTCAGTATGAGCTTTAACCTGACTGTGCATCAAAGAACCCACACAGGAGAGAAACCGTTTAAATGCACAGATTGTGAAAAGGGGTTCAGTGACAAGTCAACCCTGACCAAGCATCAAAGAACCCACACAGGGGAGAAACCGTATAAATGCTCAGAGTGTGGAATGAGATTCACGAGCAGTGGAAACCTGACTCTTCATCAAAGAACCCACACTGGTGTGAAACCATATATATGCTTGGAGTGTGGAAAGAGCTTCAGTGGCAAGGGAAATCTGACTCTGCATCAAAGAACCCACACAGGGGAGAAACCGTATAAATGCTCAGAGTGTGGAATGAGATTCACGAGCAGTGGAAGCCTGACTCTTCATCAAAGAACCCACACAGGGGAGAAACCATATAATTGCTTGAAGTGTGGAAAGAGCTTCAGTCAGAGAGGAGGCCTGAAAGTTCATCAAAGAACCCACACAGGAGACAAACCATATAAATGCTTGGAGTGTGGAAAGAGCTTCAGTCAAAGCATCAGCCTGACTGTGCATCATAGAACCCATACAGGTGAGAAACCGTATAAATGCATGGTGTGTGGAAAGAGCTTCAGGAGGAGCGCAGACCTCACCATGCATCGAAGAATCCACACAGGAGTGAAAACATATAAATGTTTTGAGTGTGGAAAGAGCTTCCTTCGGAGGTCAGAACTCACTTTGCATCAAAGAACCCACACAGGGGAGAAACCATATCAATGCTTGCAGTGTGGAAAGAACTTCAGTCAAAGCAGCAACCTTACTGTGCATCAAAGAACCCACACAGGGGAGAAACCATATGCATGTAAGGAGTGTGGAAAGAGATTCAGTTGCAGTGGAAACTTGACTCTGCATCAAAGAACTCACACAGGAGAGAAACCATATAAATGCTTGGAGTGTGGAAAGAGCTTCACTGTGAGCTCAAGCTTAACATTGCATCAAAGAACCCACACAGGGAAGAAACCATATAAATGCTTGGAATGCGGAAAGAGCTTCACTGCGAGCTCAAGCTTAACATTGCATCAAAGAACCCACACAGGGGAGAAACCATATAAATGCTTGGAATGTGGAAAGAGTTTCTCTCAGATCTCACAACTGACTGTCCATCAAAGAACTCACACAGGGGAGAAACCATATAAATGCCTGGAGTGTGGGAAGAGCTTCAGTGAGAGCGGAAAACTTACCATCCATCAAACAATCCATACAGGAGATAAACGACATAAATGCTTCGAATGTGGAAAAAGCTTTAGTCTGAACTCAACGTTGACCGTGCATCAAAGAACCCATACAGGAGAGAAGCCATATAAATGCTTGGAGTGTGGAAAGAGCTTCAGTTGCAGTGGAAACTTGACTGTGCATCAAAGAACTCACACAGGGGAGAAACCATATAAATGCCTGGAGTGTGAAAAGAGCTTCAGTGAGAGTGGACACCTGACTGTCCATCAAAGAACTCACACAGGGGTGAAACCATATAAATGCCTGGAGTGTGGAAAGAGCTTCAGTGAGAGCGGAAAACTTACCGTCCATCAAAGAATCCATACAGGAGATAAACCATATAAATGCTTCGAATGTGGAAAAAGCTTTAGTCGGAACTCAAAGTTGACCATGCATCAAAGAACCCATACAGGAGAGAAGCCATATAAATGCTTGGAGTGTGGAAAGAGCTTCAGTTGCAGTGGAAACTTGACTGTGCATCAAAGAACTCACACGGGAGAAACCATATAAATGCTTGGCGTGTGGAAAGAACTTCAGTGTCCAGTCAGGCTTGACTATGCATAGAAGAACCCATACAGTGGTGCAATCATAAAATCCTTAGAGTGTGGAAAGAATTTCAGTCAGAGTGGAAACATAACTGCATCTAAGAATCCACAACGCGGAAAAACCCTATAGATGCTTGCAATTTCAATTTTACTCAGACCTGAGAGCTGAAGACTCATCAAAAAACCCATACGGGGGAGAAATCACATAAGTGCTTGAAATGTGGAAAAAGTTTGAAGGTACAATAATTGCTTAGAATAGGTCAATGATTTCACCGAGACAACAATCCGTATAAACGTTTAGAGTGTGGAAAGAGCCAGTACTACTCTTGGTGGTGATGGCAGTTGGTTGGTCAATCCGTAGTTTGCTCAAGCTCCGTAGCTTGGATTCAGATTTCTCCAGAGTACCTGGAGGCTATTTAAAGCAATAATAATAATAATAGAGGCCTAGCTGGAGTGTATACCAGGAAGGAGGAAGGGCTCTACTAAGTCCATGACAGTTCCAGCATGGCTAAGAAGGAGAGAGAGGCTATATAGAGGGTAAGGAAGCTTCCTTCCATGAATAGAAGTCTTGGGCCTAATGAGGAGAATAAAAAGGAATGCAAACTCTGGCAGAAGCAACGTAAAAAGAGAAGCCAAGACAGACTTTGAGGAGTGCATTGCCAGCAACATGGGCTGCCTGATCCTGCCAAAGATGCAGTGGCTGGTGTAAAAGGCCGGCTGCCATATCCTCAGGCAAAGGGGACATTCATTCCCCTTCCCCCGATGTAAGCGCCACAGGCCCCGATGGGCCTCCTCAGATGTTGCCAGCTCTGGAGCTGGGACGCCTCCAGCTGGATATCGGCAGAACCCAGTGCCAAAATCCCCACCCTTCCCAGGCCGGGTCGGAAGTGGCCCCCTTCCTCCTCTTCCCTCCTCACACCCCTTCGCCGACCGGCACTGGCTTTATGTGCGTTGGCCAGCACTGGACCGGTGCGGCAGGGTGAGCTGTGCCAGCTTCCACGCCGCTGCCGCTTACTCTAAGTCGAAAGGAACCACAAATGTGCTTTACGGCACATTTGCAACTCCTTAGTCTGGTGGAGCGCGCAGTCCGCTGGCCTATCTTTAGACCGATTTAGAGGATTGAGCTGTAAGGGAAATAATCAAAGCTTTTTCAAATACATTAGAAGCAGGAAATCTGCCAGATAAAAAGTTGGCCTGCTGGAGGGGGGGGGGAATGAGAGGGGTCCAGGAGACTGCAGAGAAATGGAATGAGTTCTTTGCATCTGTCTTCATGGCAAAAGAGCTCCTAACCAAACTGTTCAGGTCCTAATCCTATTCAAGTTTCTAGTGCCAATGCAGCCACAGTGCATCCCCAAGGTAAGGGAAAAAACTCCCCTTACCTTGAGGAGGCCTCTGTGGCTGCCCCCCGCAGGATGCAGCACATGCCCCATTGGCACAGCTGCATCAGCGCTGGCCCTCAATCAAATAGAGGTTAAAAAAAGAAGACACTTCTGAACTTCTTGACAAATTAAAGATTAAGAAGAGACCAGGCCCAGATGGCATCCACCCAAGAGTTCTTAAGGAGCTCAAGCGTAAAATTGCTGATCTTCTCACTGAAATACACTGAAATTGTCCCTTAAATGCTTTTATTGACAAAGATTTAGGTAAAACGGACATGGTAGTTACTTAAACAATCCTGATCCAGGGGCGATAAGTACTTGCAGTAACATTGGCTTTCTTTGCTCCTAAGCGCTACTCATGAGCAGCTTAATGATTAACTGATTGATGGCTTCTGTTGCACTGTGCTTTTGGGTATATAGTAGCCAGGGCTGCCTCTTGATTGTAACATCCTTCAATCTTTTAGATTGTTCCCTAGACGATGTTTCCGGGATTTGGAAACGAAATGAAACGTTGGAGTGTTAACAACATCGGACTTCAATGGATTTTTTGCCTGCCTTGTTGAAACAGAAATAACGGAAGATACAAGCAGTCTTTTTAATTTGTTTTATTCAAGTCCTTATTCTTAAAAATACATGGCTATGATGCCCATTTTACCTAAATCTTTGTCGATAATTGCTGGCCATGACAGCTTCCGTGCAAGAATTAAATGCTTTTGATTGTCACTTGTAGATTTATTTAGTATATTTGTGTTCTGTATATCCAAACATTTATTCCATCTTAATAAACTTATAAAATCTTCAGCTGTGTTGTCTGTGAAAGGAAAGGGATTCACCTAAATCCAGTTTTGGCCCTGTAAGGCCCCAATCCTATCCTCCACCACCAACACTAATGCGGGTGCACACTGCATCCTAGGGCAGGGGTGGGGGTAGATAGAACAGCCTGTTGGTGTTAAGGAAAATGATTTTGTACTTACCTCCTCAGACACACGGCACCTATTTTGGTGGCATCTGCAGAGAAAATTTGCGGGGAGGTTTCTAATGGAGAGAATCAAGTCCGGCATCCACCCATTCCCGCCCCCCCCCTGCCCCAGCTCCTCCCCTCTCCATGCCCCAAACCAACCAAGTCCTCCCACTCCCTCCCCGCCCCTGGCCCACCTCCGCCACTGACGTCCGGGTGCCGGGGACTTCACAGAGGCTGCTGTCGTCGCAGGGCAGTGCAGCTACTTGGCTGGGGCGGTGCAGCTATTTGGCTGGTGGAGGCCAAGGAAACCCCAGAATCACCCCCACCAGTCCCACTGGAGGACAGTTCCACCAGAATGCCTGTGCAGAGCAAGCTGGATCCAGAGGCCAGAATGCCTCCCCATGGCTACCCACCATGGCCATGGTGGCTACCCATGGGCCCAGCATACACCCACAAGCCTATCCTGGCCCTGGATCAGAGCCTGGTGGATGAATGCCCAGAGAGTGACCCCTCCCCTTTCTTGAGGTCCTGGGGAACCATGGCGTGGTAGACCACTCCAGTGGTCATCATGGCCTTCCTTGCAGCCTTCCAGAGCAGACCCAGGGTGTCCGTAAGACACTTGCGGCAGCTGGCCCTTCCTGAAATGGAGATCACTCAGGGTGCTAACGCCCACGCCACTGGCCTTGAGCAGGGTCACATGCTGCTTGACATTGCTGGGCCAAAGATCTGCAGAAGACTGGTACTGCTGGGCCAGCTCAGCCTGTGCCCCGATAGAGGTTCAGGAGGACTGGGCCTCCCTCCTGCGAAGCAGGGGCAGAGAGATTAGGGGCAGCAGCATCTGCTGCAAGAA
Source organism: Plestiodon gilberti rubricaudatus (assembly GCA_026170595.1). Lineage (NCBI taxonomy): Eukaryota > Metazoa > Chordata > Lepidosauria > Squamata > Scincidae > Plestiodon > Plestiodon gilberti. Next base: position 251,777,996 of record JANXHW010000002.1, read on the forward strand.
GGGCAGACCACAGTGGCTAGTTGGAGCAGCCATGGAGTAGGTACACAGAACTCAATTTAAGTTCATTTTCCAAAATATTTGTTGTACTTATAGCCTTCTGTAGTGTTACAAGTCTGTTTGATTTATCTTCATGTGTGGAAGGAGGGAGGGGCCGCCTGCCAGCCATGTGATCTGGTTGAAACAGACTACTTTTCCAGTGAGAAATAATTGAATAATTTGTTATTTTTCCATTGAAGACCGCAACATAATGATATGAAACCTGAAAACACAAGGCACCACATTTTGCATTTTAATTCAACATATTTTCAAAAAATAAACACCATTTTCAAACACCTGTAACTATGACATATGTTCTCAGATGATACTCCACAAAGACGAGAGATCACATCAGGAGATGAAGTGAAAAAAGACCTACACAGAGAGCAGAAATCTTATTTTGCATATAAGAATGCGCAAAACATGGGGCTGTGGAACTCCTTGCCTTGGGAGATCAGATTCAGGTTTGACTAGGGGCCCAATTCTATCCACCTTTCCAGTGCTGATGCAGCCGTAATGGCGTAATGCAGCCCCAAGGTAAGGGAACAAACATTTCTTGAGGAAGCCTCTGTGACTACCCACACCAGCACCGCAGGATGCAGCAGCGCATATCCCATTGGCATGGCTGCATCAACACTGGAAAGTTGGATTGGATTGCGCCCCTAGGACTGACAAATTGGGGTCCCTCAATTGCTCCCTCCCCGACACCCAAGATTCAGAGGGTGCATATACTATAAGACCCATGGTATGTTCTTCAATAGCATATCAAATAACACAGGGAAAAGAAGAGTGAAGCTCAGTTCCACCCGCACCCACTACACTCTTTGCAAGAGAGCAGCTGCAGCAATTCAGGAGGTATCTCAGCAGCTTGGGTGTCCTTGCCCTACAAAGAGTAAGTCAGCTGGCCTGGAATAGGCTTGGAAGTACGGCCTGCAGCTTGCAGCCTGGTTGGCCTCAGCTGAGGTGTTGAAAGATCTGGCTCACGAGGTCAGCTGACTGTATTCGGGTCAGTAGTGCACGGATCATGTTCTCCTGGCCCACAGGTCCTACTCTGCCTGGCTTGCCGGGGGACCAGAGTGTGATCACCCAGGAGGTCAAGCACCACACAGACTGCTGGGAACTGCAGTTCAAGAGACACACACAAAAACTGTGGCATCCTGGCTTGGCTAGAACGTTTGGGCGGGAAGGGTGCCAGTTCTGCCCTTGCGGAAGGGAGTAAGTTATGCCCTTAAGAAAAGGAGGGTTGAAACTCAGATGAGGCTGCGACAGATCCCCTTTTTGGAATCCTGGAGAGCTGCTGCCAGCCAGTAAAGACAATACTGATCTCGACAGACCGGGGGTCAGACCCCAGGTAAGCTAGCTGTATAAGGTTCCAGGTTGTGATGTATGTATGCCGCCTCCGGGTTTTAGAGGTAGCCTATCTCTGGATGCCAGATGCAGGTATCTCATCTGGTGGGTCACTGTGAGATGCAGGAAACTGGGCTAGATGGGCCCTTGGCCTGGTCCAGCAGGGCTCTTCTGATGTTCTTACTTGTGCCTCTCTAGCCGTGACTGAGGGATTCAGGTCTGCCGCAAACAGATGTTTTGCCGAGCTACATCTGGAATGGTCAAGGGACTTCTGACACCACCTGTTGTATTATTCAGTCCTGCTCTTGTTAGGGTATCTTGTTCTGCACGTTTTTTTTTAACTAAATCTATTACATGAAAACCAGCTGAGACCATTTTGCTGTGTGGGGAACACTGGGGTGAGTGACAGAGCCGGCTGTAATCATCTCTAAGGGGATCTGCAGGCCATGATGGACTGGTAAGGCTCCTTTTGAGCAGCTGATGATAGACTGTAGGACGATTTGTTTCCTTCTAGCATCATCCTTTACATTTGTGGAGGACAGGCTGCTGTAGAGCCAATGAAGATGGAGAAAGGGAGAGTGTATTTATTTACAGGGCCAGCCCAAGACCTCCGGGAGCCTGAGGCAGCGAGTCAAATGCTGCCCCCCAGCTTGGTGATGCGCCAGCCTCTGCTCCTCCTCGCACTCTCTGGTTTGGAAACGGAAGAGGCGAGTGGAATAGAAGAGGAAGCATGGAGGAGAGGAGAGTGCTGTCATCACACACTCTAACCCACCGCTCTCCTCGGCTCCATGCTTCATGCTCCTCTCTATTCCCTTCTTCATTTTCCAGTCCAGGGAGTAGGAAGAGGAGAAGGACCAGTGGAGGCAAATGGAGGCAAACCCCTGCTAACTGGGCAAGAGACACTTTTTCAACTGGTGCTCCTCTTATATTTTGCAGGGGGAGAGTAACTGCCTCCTTTCACCCCAGCACAGTGTCTTTTCTGGAAGCTGTTGCTGGTGTTCTTCTGCACCGTTTTTAGATTGTGAGCCCTTTTGGGACAGGGAGCCATTTAATCATTTGATTTCGTCTGTAAACCGTTTTGTGAACTTTTTGTTGAAAAGTGGTATATAAATACTGTTAACAACAACAACAACAACAACAACAACAACAACAACAACAACAACAACAATAATAATAATAATAATAATAATGGGTCCACCGAGGTGGTCACGCCCCACCAATCTACTACCTGAGTTGCAGTAGCATTCCTGGAGGGGGTGCAGCACCATAAGTGGTGCAAGGCACTGCACAGCACTTTGCAAACCTGTGTAACGTGGCTCCTCCCACTCGCCCAAACACGTTGCCTTCGCCGCTGGAATGGCTTCAGGGGTGACTGGGAGAGGACGCATTACACCAGTTTGCAAGGTGTGATGCAGCGCTGCCTTGCTCCACTTACGGAGCCACACCCCCTCCAGAAACACCACTCCTGGATTGACTGCCTCAGTCAGCCTCCTCATACCTTCTAAGTGTGTACCTGCTAGGGTGGTGGTGCTGTGTGCCAGGCATGGTGGGCAGGACTTTCCTGGTTTGAATCTCGCCTCTGCCATGAACTCACTAGAAGCCCAATCCTGTCTTTGAGATGTGACAGCGCATCTCCACGTGCGCCGGCACCACACCCCTGCCAGAATAGAAGCTCCCCTGTCGACGGATGCACCATGGATGCCTGTGCAGCGCCAAAAAAACACCGTGCTGGCATAGCTCAGATGTCACTCAGGTGCCACTGCAATTCAGCCAGCAGAGAGGCCAAAACAGGGAGGAGATTGGGCTATGAGTGGGGTATGATGTGGGAGGGATGTGAGAAGGACGAGGGGGAGTCGATCCACACTGTATTCTAACCCATCAGGCAACAGATTTGCCCCTAGTGACTGAAAAACACTATGGCATGTGCCAATGACAAAGCTGACATAGGTGGGGGTAACCCCATAAGAAACCATAGAGAAGGGAGGGAGCAGACAATTGCACTGCCTGCCACCTCCTGTCCTGCCCACTTTCTACCAGGGACCTTCGGATACAGACTACGTTTGGCAGCCAATCACAGCACACCCTTCATCCCAGTACTAAAGTCCCTGCTGCCAGGGGGAGCACAGCCCTGATGATCAGATGCGCAGCACGCGGCTGGACCTCGATGGTCCCTCAAAGACAGGGGAACTTTGCCACAGGGGACCAAACAGGGCTGATCTGAGCTGCACCCGTCCACTGCGGCCCCCCAGGAGTGGGAAAGGTAATGTTCAGACTCCTGTGTTCCTGCCCCCAACAGGGCACAACTGCATGGACACACTTCTGGTGGCACCACAACACCCAGACCTCTCAGACAGACGGCTGCAGACTCGGATCCTCCACAGGGAAGTGTCAGGATTGGGGTCAACAACGCAACAGAACAGAATCGCAAGCCACAAGGGCGGCGCGACCTGGAGAGCTGCCTGACGCCGCGTAGTGCCTCTTGCCGTGCCCCATGTATGCAAACCCAGAGAAGTGCAGGACTTCTGGTTTTATATAAAGGAGTGATGGTAAGGCAAAAGAACTGCGTCGTTCACACTGACTCGGGGTGAAGGGTACCCCAATCCTCCCCCCGTCTGCTCACAACCTGCCACTGAATCAAGCTGCTGCAGGTCGCCTCATGGTTGGCCTGGCAATGGCGAGTCACCGGAGAGACGTGACTTGTGATCTGCATCGTTCGTCTGTGATTATTTGAGAAACGTTCCTTGACCTTCGTTCGTTGTTGGTTTCAGGAGGGGGGGGGGCTGAATTGAACAACATGTCTAAGCGTGCAATCCTAGGCATTCTTCCTCCGTATCAAGTCTAATAGTCTTCAATCGGGCTGACTCCCCTAGTAAGCATGTTTAGGGCTGCAGCCTAATGGAACCTCCAGTGAGTATTCGCTTAGTAGCTGACTCTGTTGACTCTGATGTTCTCTTGCACCTTTGGGTTTCCCATACCGTGTTTGTGACTGAACAGAATCCTTCCCAGTTGACGATCCAGCCTGTGTATGTGTCCCTTTGGGTTGGTTGCTTGCAAGATTTCCTGCAAATGTCATCCAGCCTCCTGGACTCAGCAATATGATGTCAGGCTGGGGAAATGAGACCCTGGGGAGTGTCGAAATCCTATCTGACCACTTGCACCCTGGAGGAGAGAAGAAAGTCAGGTGGCCTGGCAGAAGTCTGTGCCGTGTATCTTGCATCTGGTGCTGCACTGGGAGAATGGGGTTGCAAAAAGAGAGGATGCCCGGCTGGAGGAGATGCTCCTCCCCGTCCAGGGTGGCCAGATAAAAAGTAGGACACAGTGCCTATAACTTTAGCCATTGTTGCAAAGAAGAGGGAATTCTGGCAGGTGCAGCTTGTTGCACCCTTCCATGGTGAGCTGCACCTGCCAAAATTCCCTCTTCTTTACAATGGTTAAAGGTATAGGCACTGTGTCCTACATTTTATCTGGTCACCCTGTCCCCGTCCTAACTGGGAAATGGAGGGTCGAGAGACTTCGATCGTCCCCAGAGTCTTTCTTCTCGGCTGACTGGCACTCTAAAGGTTAAAAGCAGCGACTCCGGATTCCTAGAGGGGCGAACAGGGAGGGGGGAAAAGAGGGGTGACGTCACTTCCTGCTTTCTTCCCTTCCTTTGCCTCTTCGACCCGCGTGTGTGGGATCAGCAGGTGAGTGAGTCCAAGCGATTTGGGGGAGAACGGAGAAGGGGAGCCCCAAGACTGGTGTGGGTAGAAAAGAATAGAGAGGGGTGGGAGGGAAGCCCCCAGTGGGCAGAGCCTCCCAGGCTCATGGCCAGCCAGGGAAAGGAAAGGGGGAGGGGTTGAGAAGAGAAACGGCGATAATCCCCCATCCCAAACACATGCTAAACGTGGCCCTGCTTTTGGGCAGCCGCTCTTGGATGCCTCTTTTTGGGGGGGGGGGGGGGGTGATAGGGATAGTGGAAAAAGCCAGAAGGAGCTTGTTCATCGCTGAAACCCATGCAAAACACAACAAAATGTGGTGGAGACACTGGAGAACAATATTTAGACCTGAAGCAGTTCCTGAAATTGATGGGCTGGGTGCTTTTTAATGGTGTTGCATTCATCAGTACAGTAATATACTGTAATATTTTTAGTACTGCATGCTATTGTTTAGCTCTTCTAAGCTTCTTTGCTTTTGGTTTTAACAGAGGTCGGTGGGATATAAACCATTAGAAAGAGCTGGATTCTGAAGCTGAAAAGGATCTTTCCAGCATCTGTGCCTAATCCAAAAGAGAGTCTGTTACAGACTTGCTGTCTTCAGAAGGAGAAATCGAGGAGGCCGCAAAGCCAGGTGAGTCCCTCAGCTGGGAAGATACAGCCCTAAAAACCTCCTTACTAGCCTGTGTCAAAGTATCTGCATGTTTCAAGGTGTGTGTCTCACTGGGGTGGAATGGGGGTCTTTTTCCACTTCCAGAGATAACTGGGCTTCCACCTAGGGCTGAAGTGTCTATTCTGGGCAAACACACTGCCAGGTGGCCCCCTGAGAAATATGACCCTCCTCCACCCTCTGCATCTCCAAATCTGGCTTTTCCCCACCATCAGCTTTCATGGTCCTAGATAGAGGAAATCACCTGGAACGGATACAGCACCTGTCTTGCATGCCACTAAATGTGAGTCTTGGGGACTGGGCTTTGTGATAGCTTTGTGATAGAATAGCAGTGGGAGGACGGAACCGAGGCAGAAAAAACAGCAGGAAGGGTAGGCCGTGATGGGCCAGGAAAGAAGGAAATTTGAAGAAGCAAGTTCTGCAAGGAAATTTCAAGGAGGGGAGGGAGGTGGCTCGATAGGGAGACAGGCATATCTGAATCAGAACCTGAGCAATGGATCGCAAACAGTTCAAGGAAGTCTGAAAAGGGTCTGCAGGGTACAATCTTTCCCATCCCCTTTGTCTCCCTCGCAGGCAGTGGAATGGCATCGATCAGTGGCACCTTCCAGACCGTCCCCTCTTTGGCGTGAAGGAGCAACTGGGCAGCCTGCCTAGGTAAGGAGCAGATCTCCGGGGCAACATGCAAGAAACTGCTTGGGTGTCTCCTTAAAGGTTCTTTCTTTTATCTGGTGCTGCTGCAGCATAATCGCATTTTACTTTTCACAACAGTGTGTGTGAACTCCACAGAATGCCAAGCGTTGGGATGCTGCAAACGATGACTAGTAAAATCTTGTAATTTGTCCCTTATTATTATTTGAACTGTCCTCACATATTGTCGGATTTTCCTCTGACTGGCTCTCACCCCTTTTCACAGCATCTGGGGACCCTCTGCTCTGCCACACTGGCTGGGGTGAGGGGAGGCAAGGATCCTTTTCTCCTGCCAGGAGTGAAGCGGACCAATCCTGTTGGCGCTGTATGCTGCCAGAATGAGTGTTCCTGTGGTACGTGGCATCTTCTGCCAGGAGATACTTCAGACACAATCAAAGCTTTGATGCATTCAGTTTTTGGTTTTGATTTTTGAATAGATATTTGATGAATGTAGCAGGGTGCAGGGATGCTGGTGCCGGCACTGCAGGTGAGGCAACTTCCCCCCCCCCCCCTACAGTTCCCAGTATAGTGCCAGGGGATTGCGTGTGCGTGCCACCCCAGTTAGGCTGTGGCGCTTTACCTGGAACTACTGGGGGCAGTGTTGCCTCATCTGCTGCGCCTGTCTCTGGCAGGATGAGAGAGAGAGAGAGAGAGAGAGAGAGAGAGAGGATTGCTGAGGACAGGCTGAGGCTCTGACATTTCTGTACGCAGCAGATTCCTGGCCTTCCCCCAGGTTATTACAAGTTAAAATTCCTTACCACCTGTTTGCCATTGGCTTTGTTTTTATTTTATATTAGTTATTTTAATGAACTATTTATTGTGGTAATTTTTTTAATTATATTATTATGCATATTTTATTTTACATGCATTTCAATTTTTGTCTTCTAATCAGCTTTAAGTTACCTGCCAGTTTAAGAAATGACTCAACTCAGAGCTAGGCCAGGCTTCAGAGAAATGGGGCTGCCCTCCAGTTCCCCTTGTGAGCAGCTGAGCACAGAGCAAGTAGTAGAGGGAAAGGGCCAGGAACAAGGATTGAAAGGACTGTAGCACAGCAGCAGGATGGAGATTCCTGACCCAGGATAGGGCGAACGTGGGCATGTTAGATCTCTGGCCTCACAGGCTGTGCTACTCTAGAGTTGGCCATTTCTGTTGCCTGAGTACTGATGTTTTCCTTTAGGACTAAATGCTTCGTATACGGTTGGCATCTGTTACCAAAAAAGAAAAATGCAAGCAACCAACTAGTCTAAGAGTGCAATCCTGTGTAAAGATCCGCGGATGGCCTATAGGGCCGCCCGCAGGATCCTAAACTGTTCCCAGGCTGCTCCGTCGCGACCCTGGGCCTCCTTGGGGGAAGGGGACATTTATCCCCTTCCCCCGGTGTAAGGCTGAAAGCCCCCCAATGGGTCTCCTCGGATATCCACCAACTTGAGAGCCGGTGAAAATCCAAGGCGGCAGTGTAACTGCTGCCAAGCCCGGGAATGACATCCCCGCCCCACCTGGGCTGGCTTGGCCAACCGCTGCTCTCTCTCTAGCCATCCGCCCCGCCCCTACTCCCGCCGGAGGAAACCTTACCTCCCTCCAGCAACTGCGGGTCTGTTCCGCGGCAGAGAGAGGCCTGCTGGCATGCACACCGATGGGCCTTACTCTCCAGGTGCTGTAAACGCACTTTACGGCGCATTTACGACACCCTCTGCCTGCGGAGCATGCTCCGCAGGTGGTTATTTACACAGGATTGTGCCGTAATACTGCCAAACATGCTGCAGGAAAATATCCAGTTGCTCCTGGATCCAGACCTAGATTTCATTGCTGGATCCAGACCGAAAGGCTCTGTACAGGGAAGCAATTCTGGAGAATTATGGGGTTGTGGCCTCCCTGGGTAAAGCGACACTTTTTCCCTGGTGGTTGGGAAGGAAAGGCTTGAATTGTCCATCTTCTTGTTTCAAAGTGTCAGGATTGCAGGATAGAAATGGTGTTTGTGTGGATGGAACTTGTGCCCTGGGCATTCCTGCTGTGAGGCAAACTTGACCTGACTGATGCTCTTTGGGGCACAAAGTGCAGGTTAATCTCTGGGAAAAGAAATCAAGTTGTGAAAAGTACAAAATCCTGTTATAATCGGACCTGCCAGGCCTACAAAATGAGCCACTAGTAACTGAGAGTGCTTGTCACGCCTTGTCATTCTGCTTTCTGTGCATTTTCCAGTGTCTTAACCCATTAACTGATGGTTTGTCCCTAATCAGGCACAGCTGCTGGAGGAACTTTACATGATCTGCCTGTCTTCCATCATCTCTCCAGGAGAATGTGGGATTTATCAGGCTTACTGGAACGGGGTGTGATTACCAAGTACCTGTGACTGCTGTCAGGGAACCTCTGCTCCCCTGGGGTTCTGATCTGAAAAAATCACACACTGAAGACACAGGCAGCTTCTAGTTTAAATATTCTTCCTTGACTTTATTATTAAGAGCAACGTCCGGTGCACAGATTAGATGTAAAGTTGTGCACAGTTATAAAGTTGCACAAATAGCTCTGTTTGTATCCTTAGTAACAAAGACAATCCCACTACCTTATCTGGAACATACCTATTACATAAAACTAAGCATGCGTAGTCTACTTGTTTTCCCCAAAACCTTGATAAGCACATAAAATGTGGTGTTAGCTTACTATTTTCCCAAAATCATATGATTTCTCCTAAATAACGTCCCCAAAACTTGTTAGTGTAATCATTTTTAACTACTGAAAGGCTTTGGTGCTGCTCATTATAAGTCCTCTAAGTTCTTGCCAAAACAATAAGATGAGTTCAAAGCAGGTACCTAAGTAAAAACCTCTTCAACTACGTAGTTGGTGTCCTTTTTTCTAGCTTATAACTAGAAAATGGTTACACACAGAATATGTGGATTTTAGAATACAATGGAAAAGCTTGTGACATACAATATACACTTATGCATAGGATGAGCCAGCTCAGGGTCACCAATGATCATAATACAGTAAGGCCCCCACATCTGCAGGAGATAGGTTCCAGCTCTCACCGCGGTTAATTGAAACCGCGGAAAAGAGCAAACCTTATCCTTCCCCCTCCCCCCCATTACCTTCTTTATGTTTCTAGTGCTGGCACCAAGCAAGCAGGTCTCTTTCTTTACCAAAACACTATAAGCCAACATGGTGGCTTATAGCACAGAGCAGGCAAGCAGCATGAATACTAGAGAGATTCTCACTTTCTCTGTTTATCCCCCAGAGCGAGCCTGAAATAAGAGAAAGAAGCTGCTGTTTCATCAGTTTTACTCTGTGTCTCTCGTACTGTGAATTTAGTTCTTAAACAGCGCAATCCTATCCAACTTACACCACCAGTGTAACCAGCTGTGCAGTGAGAACAGGAGGCCCCAGAACGGAAAGGGGATTTAAATCTCCCCTCCCAAGCCTCCCGCCCTGCCTTCCCCCGCTGGTCACACCGGTGGTGTAAGTTGGATAGGATTGCGCTGAAAGACTACGTATTTGTAGGATTTAACGGAGTTTGAGTATATGGTACTCAATTTTGGATTAGTCAGTGCAGATGGAAGACAGAGGAGTCGCATGTTCCCATGCACAGCTGCCAGCAAGGACCTGGGCTGTTCCCTTGGATCCCAGCGGCAGTTTCCAGCTGCTTTGCAAGGGTAGTCCCTATGTGGAGCACTTTCCAAAAACCCACTCTGGATAGGCCTAATGGTCTGATCCTGTCTCACGCACCTCTCCTAAACATTAAGCACTGCCCCCACCGCCTTTGCCTGCCTAATGTGCCCCCAGGCCTTCTCCACAAATGCCAGTTCAGGCTCCCTTCCCACTTCCCTTCTAGCAACTCCTCACAGAAGTGCTTCTTCTTCTACTGCCAAATATGTTCTTCATTCCTTGCCTCGCCTTTTTAGCTGGGCTCAGTGCCGTACAGGGCTGCGTCCAGACATGCCACAAAATAAGTCTGCTTGTCTTCCCTCAGTAGTTTACAATTGGCAAGCGGTCTTCATTGGAGGCCATGAATGGGGAGCAGCTCCGCTGAGGTGGGCAGACTTGTGGGAGAGCAGTGAGTCAAGAAGTGAGATTGAAAATCTGGTCTGCGAACTTGCACTTCCCAAACACACCATCACCCCTGCTTAGCCCCGCATTCAAGAGACCGCAGGATGATGGTGGCCTTAATCTCTTTCTTCCCTGTTTTTGCCTGTTTTTGCTAATGTGTGGTTGGTGAAAAGGCTTCAACCCCAAAAGAGCAATTAATTTTAGATTAAACGCGATGGGTGGTAAAATGGAGCCTGTGGAAATCCACTCCTGATGTTTCTAGTGCAGCTGAGCTCAGTGCCATATGCATGATATTTAAAAAAAAAAAAAGAGTGAAACCAGTCACAGAAAAGCCCCACAGGCATTTTAGCGTTTATAAGAAGGTAGCGTCACATTCATGGCAGAGAGGATCCAGAGGGAGACGCCCCCCCCCCCTCCTTAGGCTTCTCCGGAGAAACATGGTCCACCCAGGCTAGAGGTTCCATTTCACTTTCTCTCTGTGTTCCAGGAAGAAACAGAGAAGGCCGTGAGGATCGGAAGGAGCCACGTGTTGTTTTCACCGGAAGCAACCGTTGTTGACGTGGAGGAAGTGACTTTTAGAGACCAGGCCGGACCAAGGAGGCAGCAGGGAAGCCCAGCACCTGCCTGGATAGTTACCAGCCTAAACAGAACGTCATTTCCACCAGTAAGCACAGCAAAGCCGACAGCACAGTCACTGGCGCCCACAGACAGAGACAACATCGTCCGCCAGCGTTGGAGAGTTGGCAGTGGGGGTGAGCAGTGGGAGGTACGGAGAAGGTTTTGGGCAGGGAGGGAGGAGGAACAGGTTAAGATTGGAGGCACAAGCGTGCGGCCATGTCCTAGCCCAGTCCCCTCTGCCTCTTTCCCTCATGGTCCTGTGCCAGAAAAATGTGGGTGCAGGACCAAGGAGACCCAAAGTGGAAGCGGAGGGTTTCTTGATGGCAAGGGAACAAATGTAGGTGCACCTGTGTCAGGGGGTGGGTGGGTTAGAATTAGGTAGGGTTGGATTCTTTTGCTTTGAGAATTATGACCTCCATGAAATCTCAATCCAACAGGCATCATACAAAAGGAAGAGGAGGAATATTCATCCTTTACACATGGAAACAATCAGTTCTAAATCCAAGATTAATAAACACATGAAAACCCACATAAGGAAGAAATCACATAATACCTCTGAGTGGAAAAAAAACCTGAGCACAAGCACACCTCTTGCTTCCAGTAAAGAGGTCCATACAAGGAAACAAGCTGCGCATCAAGACAGATCAAAGAAGCAAGAAGGTAACCGGGCAGATAGACGGAGACGCAAATCTGATGCTCGTCATGATGAAGATTTCAATGATATTCGAGTCAATCCAGAAAGAGAAACAGGAAAGGGGAGAGAGAAATGCACTCAGTGTGCAAAGGTTTTCAGCACTAAATCAACACTTAGAAGACATCAAAAAATCCACATAGGGGAGAAACCATACAAGTGCTTCAAATGTGCAAAAACGTTCAGTCGCAGCTCACACCTGCTTGCGCATCAAAGAACCCACACAGGGGAGAAGCCATATCAATGCTTGGAGTGTGGAAAGAGCTTCAGTGTGAGCTCAAGCTTGACAGTGCATCGAAGAACTCACACAGGGGAGAAGCCATATAAATGCTTGGAGTGTGGAAAGTGCTTCAGTGTGAGCTCACAAGTGATGTTGCATCAAAGAACCCACACAGGGGAGAAACCATATAAATGCTTGGAGTGTGGAAAGAGCTTCAGTGTGAACTCAAGCTTGACAGTGCATCGAAGAACACACACAGGGGAGAAACCATATAAATGCTTGGAATGTGGAAAGAGCTTTATTATGAGCTCACTCCTTACTGCACATGAAAGAACTCACACAGGAGAAAATCCACACAGGAGACCCACACAGGAGACAAAACCATATAAAAGCATCAGCCTGACTGTGCATCATAGAACCCATACAGGTGAGAAACCGTATAAATGCATGGTGTGTGGAAAGAGCTTCAGGAGGAGCGCAGACCTCACCATGCATCGAAGAATCCACACAGGAGTGAAAACATATAAATGTTTTGAGTGTGGAAAGAGCTTCCTTCGGAGGTCAGAACTCACTTTGCATCAAAGAACCCACACAGGGGAGAAACCATATCAATGCTTGCAGTGTGGAAAGAACTTCCGTCAAAGCAGCAACTTTACTGTGCATCAAAGAACCCACACAGGGGAGAAACCATATGCATGTAAGGAGTGTGGAAAGAGATTCAGTTGCAGTGGAAACTTGACTCTGCATCAAAGAACTCACACAGGGGAGAAACCATATAAATGCTTGCAGTGTGGAAAGAGCTTCACTGTGAGCTCAAGCTTAACATTGCATCAAAGAACCCACACAGGGAAGAAACCATATAAATGCTTGGAATGCGGAAAGAGCTTCACTGCGAGCTCAAGCTTAACATTGCATCAAAGAACCCACACAGGGGAGAAACCATATAAATGCTTGGAATGTGGAAAGAGTTTCTCTCAGATCTCACAACTGACTGTCCATCAAAGAACTCACACAGGGGAGAAACCATATAAATGCCTGGAGTGTGGGAAGAGCTTCAGTGAGAGCGGAAAACTTACTGTCCATCAAACAATCCATACAGGAGATAAACCATATAAATGCTTCGAATGTGGAAAAAGCTTTAGTCTGAACTCAACGTTGACCGTGCATCAAAGAACCCATACAGGAGAGAAGCCATATAAATGCTTGGAGTGTGGAAAGAGCTTCAGTTGCAGTGGAAACTTGACTGTGCATCAAAGAACTCACACAGGGGAGAAACCATATAAATGCCTGGAGTGTGAAAAGAGCTTCAGTGAGAGTGGACACCTGACTGTCCATCAAAGAACTCACACAGGGGTGAAACCATATAAATGCCTGGAGTGTGGAAAGAGCTTCAGTGAGAGCGGAAAACTTACCGTCCATCAAAGAATCCATACAGGAGATAAACCATATAAATGCTTCGAATGTGGAAAAAGCTTTAGTCTGAACTCAAAGTTGACCATGCATCAAAGAACCCATACAGGAGAGAAGCCATATAAATGCTTGGAGTGTGGAAAGAGCTTCAGTTGCAGTGGAAACTTGACTGTGCATCAAAGAACTCACACAGGGGAGAAACCATATAAAAGCTTGGCGTGTGGAAAGAACTTCAGTGTCCAGTCAGGCTTGACTATGCATAGAAGAACCCATACAGTGGTGCAATCATAAAATCCTTAGAGTGTGGAAAGAATTTCAGTCAGAGTGGAAACATAACTGCATCCAAGAATCCACAACGCGGAAAAACCCTATAGATGCTTGCAATTTCAATTTTACTCAGACCTGAGAGCTGAAGACTCATCAAAAAACCCATACGGGGGAGAAATCACATAAGTGCTTGAAATGTGGAAAAAGTTTGAAGGTACAATAATTGCTTAGAATAGGTCAATGATTTCACCGAGACAACAATCCATATAAACGTTTAGAGTGTGGAAAGAGCCAGTACTACTCTTGGTGGTGATGGCAGTTGGTTGGTCAATCCGTAGTTTGCTCAAGCTCCGTAGCTTGGATTCAGATTTCTCCAGAGTACCTGGAGGCTATTTAAAGCAATAATAATAATAGAGGCCTAGCTGGAGTGTATACCAGGAAGGGCTCTACTAAGTCCATGACAGTTCCAGCATGGCTAAGAAGGAGAGAGAGAGGCTATATAGAGGGTAAGGAAGCTTCCTTCCATGAATAGAAGTCTTTGGCCTAATGAGGAGAATAAAAAGGAATGCAAACTCTGGCGGAATCAACGTAAAAAGACAATCCAAGACGCCAAGACAGACTTTGAGGAGTGCATTGCCAGCAACATGGGCTGCCTGAACCTGCCTAAGATGCAGTGGCTGGTGTAAAAGGCCGGCTGCCACATCCTCAGCCAAAGGGGACATTCATTCCCCTTCCCCCGATGTAAGCGCCACAGGCCCCGATGGGCCTCCTCGAATGTTTGCCAGCTCTGGAGCTGGCACGCATCCAGTGAGGCTGTGTAAGGGTGTCTCCAGCAATATTTCCGATCCTAATTAGCCCCAGTTTTTCCCGCGCTTTTCCAGACTATTTTTATCTGCAGATCTTGCTTTCGTCTTTACCATCTTCAATCCTTTGGATTACACCCAGAAGAATTTCTGAACCTTCCAGGAACGTAACGTTGGTCTATTAACGTTGGTCTATTACCTCTAGATTGTAAAAGTATTTTGCTGTCGGCAATCACCACTTATCTAGCGTCTGCTCGTATTGACTAGATAATGTTTTAATCGGTTTTTGGCTTTTTAACGGACAATACATGTCATCATTACCCGTAAATTGTAGATATTGTGTGAATCTGTCTATGTTCCTTTAAGATTACTGTTTTACCTCTACCTGGTATCTCCTTTTAAAGTTCCGTTTTGTCAGTTGGTCCTCAGTACCATCCTTACAAGCCAAGCTGTCACCACCCAGAAGATGTCTTAAGATTAAGACGAAATGTCAGTCTATTACCACTCTTTTAATCGGTCTATTACTGTTTAATCGGTTTTTGGCATTTAAATGAACAATACATGGCATCATTACCCGTAAATTGGAGATCTTGTGTGATTACTGCGGGCCATGAAAGCTTCCGTTCGAAATTGTTACAAGTCTGTTTGATTTATCTTCATGTGTGGAAGGAGGGAGGGGCCGCCTGCCAGCCATGTGATCTGGTTGAAACAGACTACTTTTCCAGTGAGAAATAATTGAATAATTTATTTATCCATTGAAGACTGCAACATAATGATATGAAACCTGAAAACATAAGGCACCACATTTTGCATTTTAATTCAACATATTTTCAAAAAATAATCACCATTTCAAACACCTGTATCTATGACATATGTTCCCAGGCGCTCCACAAAGACAAGAGATCACATCAGGAGATGAAGTGTAAAAAGACCTACACAGAGAGCAGAAATCGTATTTCACATATAAGAATGCAGAAAACATGGGGCTGTGGAACTCCTTGCCTTGGGAGATTAGATTCAGGGTTGACTAGGACTGACAAATTGGGGTCCCTCAATTGCTCCCTCAGACCCTTAGGATGAAAGGTCAGATTTTCACGAGAGAAATTCCACAGTAAAACTCCTAAAGAGTTGCCTTTTCTTCTGGCGGCAGAGACTGCTGACCTGAATGGACCAGCAGCCTGACCATAGACAGGCAGCTGTCGATGTCAGGAACTCAGAGCAGCAGACATTTGCTCATTCTTATTTATATAATGCTACCTAGGTGCGTGGCACACGTTCTCTCCCCACCCTGCTTTCATCACAACAATGCTGCATGGGATTCGACAGACAGCATCTGAGAGATGCAGCCTGAGAGATCTGGTGGCTGGTCCAGTCACCTAGGCAGGTTTATGGCTGACTGGGAATTTGAATGTGTGTCTCCTCTAGTTCACGACTCTAACCACTACAGCACACTGCTTTTCCCCAACACCCACGATTCAGAGGGATGCTCCTTCTGTATATCAGGCCCATGGTATATTCTTACATATCAAATAACACAGGGAAAAGAAGAGTGTAGCTCAGTTCCACCCGCACCCACTACATTCTTTGCAAGAGAGCAGCAGCAGCAATTCAGGAGGTATTTCAGCAGCTTGGGTGTCCAGTCCTTGCCCTACAAGTAGTAAGTCAGCTGGCGTGGAATTGGCTTGGAAGTACAGCCTGCAGCTGCTCTCTTGCAAAGATGTTGAAAGATCTGGCTCACCAGGTCAGCTGACGCGGTATTCTGGTCAGTACTGCACAGATCGTATTCTCCTGGGCCACAGATCCTAATCTGCCTGGCTTGCAGGGGGACCAGAGTGTGGTCACCCAGGAGGTCAAGCACCACAGAGACTGCTGGGAACTGCAGGTCAAGAGATACACAACAACAACTGTGGCATCCTGGCTTGGCTAGAACGTTTGGGTGGGAAGGGTGCCAGTTCTGGCCTTGCGGAAGGGAGTAAGTTATGCCCTTAAGAAAAGGAGGGGTGAAACTTGGGTGAGGCTGGGTCAGGTCCCCTTTTTGGAATCCTGGAGAGCTGCTGCCAGCCAGTAAAGACAATACCAATCTCGACAGAGCAGGGGTCAGACTCCAGGTAAGCTGTTCTAAGTCCTGATGACTGTATGCAGGCTCCGGGGTTTAATTGGATTATGTAATTAACAATAAGTTAAAAAATTATAAATAAGTTTGTTAACAGGGCTTCCAACATACATTACCAGAATGATGCGGGAAGAAACTTGAAGCTGATTAAAGGCCGCTTCAGACCGCACGAATCTCGGCTCGTCATGGATCTTAGCGGATCTTAGCCGAGGCGTGCTTGGGTGTCTGGTTAACACAGCGGAAGTGAGAGGTCTCCCGATTGCCGGCACGCTCGAACATCCCCTGGGCCATGTTTTCAGGGGGACGCACAGCGACGATACTGGAGCCACCAATCCGAAGAGAGGGGGAGGAGTGTTAGCCAATCACCGTGGAGGTTTCTTCCAAGAAGGCGGGACAAAAGGAGGGACTATTTGCAGGGAGACACTCCTACAGACAGGCAGGTCGGTGGCCAGCCTCTCGCGCTCGCTCGTCTTCGTTCGCTTCCGCAAGCGGTCTGAAACAGCTCCAGTGCCTGATTCACATATGACAGCGTTGTCCCCGTCCAGCGTACGCGCTGATCAGGCGTGATCAGGCGCTTGGAGCAGGGGGAGCGTCGCTCTGCTTGTCTTCCCTCCTGCTGTCACGCCTTCTTAAGAAAGCGCAGCTGTGATTGGTTACACACAACCGCGCTCTGATTGGCTGACGTCTTGAGAACTCTTGTTCTGCTTGCCTTTTCCTCTCGGAAGTTCTTGCCCTGACTTCAACCACAAATTTTATATCATTATCCCAGCATGAACTGGGAACATTTTGAGAGTTTTGCCATGACATTTTGCAATAACGAGGCTTGCTCTCTCCTCGGGGGTTTCCCTCTCGGAAGAGCAGTGGAATTGTAACCTCCGACGCGATTGGAGCTACTTGTGATTGGCATGCAACCACTCTCCCCCCCCCTCTCACGCGATTGGTGGCTGCAGTAGCGCTGTGAACCCGCCCACAAGCTCCACGAGAAAAGCTCCGCCAAAGATGAACCGAACCATCTCCAGCGATTCAAGCGTTGGAGCCCCGGAATGGTGTCCTTTTACATGATGAATATGCAAATACAGCGCAGAGCGGGTCCGTGAAGCGCACAGCAGGGACAACGCTGTCATATGTGAATCAGGCCTCACATATGACACGGTTGTCCCCGTCCAGCGTACGCGCTGATCAGGCGCTTGGAGCAGGGGGAGCGTCGTTCTGCTTGTCTTCCCTCCTGCTGTCCCGCCTTCTTAAGAAAGCGCAGCTGTGATTGGTTACACACAACCGCGCTCTGATTGGCTGACGTCTTGTGAACTCTTGTTCTGCTTGCCTTTTCCTCTCGGAAGTTCTTGCCCTTACTTCAACCACAAATTTTATATCATTATCCCAGCATGAACTGGGAACATTTTGAGAGTTTTGCAATGACATTTTGCAATAACGAGGCTTGCTCTCTCCTCGGGGGTTTCCCTCTCGGAAGAGCAGTGGAATTGTAACCTCCGACGCGATTGGAGCTGCTTGTGATTGGCATGCAACCACTCTCCCCTCCCCTCACACGATTGGTGGCTGCAGTAGCGCTGTGAACCCGCCCACAAGCTCCACGAGACAAGCTTTGCCAAAGTAGAACCTAGCCGATCTCCAGCGATTCAAGCGTTGGTGCCCCGGAATGGTGTCCTATTACATGATGAATATGCAAATACAGCGCAGAGCGGGTCCGTGAAGCGCACAGCAGGGACAACGCTGTCATATGTGAATCAGGCCGGATTCACATATGACCGCGGATGTCCCCGTGCGCCGTACGCGCTGATCTGGCGCTTGGAGCAGGGGGAGCGCCGCTTTGCTTGTTGCTTGCAAGGGGTTTCCCTCTCTGAAGAGCAGTGGACTTGTAACATTCGCGGTGATTGGAGCAACTTGTGATTGGCATGCAACCACTCTCCCCCCCCTCTCGCGCGATTGGTGGCTGTTGTTGCGCTTTGAACCCGCCCACAAGCTCCACGAGACACGCTTTGCCAAAGTTGAACCGAGCCATCTCCAGCGATTCTAGCGTTGGTGCCCCGTAATGGTGTCCTTTTACATTATGAATATGCAAATACAGGGCAGAGCGGGTCCGTGAAGCGCACAGCAGGGACAACGCTGTCATATGTGAATCAGGCTTCAGGCTTTAAGGGGAGGGGCACGCGACCTTCGCTCTTACTTTTTTTGAAAAGTTGACGCTTTAAAAGCACAGCTTTTGCCAAAGCATGCAGGAGAAACGAGGGGAATTCAGCAGTCCCGTCACCGGGGTGGGAAGGGAGAGGAAGGGTGGCGACCGCCTTCAGGGTCTGGACGATCACCACCCCCACAGGAGGTCTGGGAGGGAGCCCCCAGTTTCTCAAGGCGAGCGACTCGAGCGAGGGATGGGGACGTAAGTGGCTGACTGCGGAGCCCGCCCTGCAGCCTCCCCTGCAGCTGCTGCACCGGCCACAAGGAGGCATATGGGCTTGCTGAGCCCTCCGAGATGAGGGCGCCGGCCGGCCACGGAGGGTCCCCGCGTGAAAGAGGAAGGCCGGATTCACATATGACCGCGGATGTCCCTGTCCGCAGTACGCGCTGATCTGGCGCTTCGCTTGGAGCAGGGGGAGCGCCGCTTTGCTTGTTGCTTGCAAGGGGTTTCCCTCTCTGAAGAGCAGTGGACTTGTAACATTTGCGGTGATTGGAGCAACTTGTGATTGGCATGCAACCACTCTCCCCCCCCTCTCGCGCGATTGGTGGCTGTTGTTGCGCTTTGAACCCGCCCACAAGCTCCACGAGACACGCTTTGCCAAAGTTGAACCGAGCCATCTCCAGCGATTCTAGCGTTGGTGCCCCGTAATGGTGTCCTTTTACATTATGAATATGCAAATACAGGGCAGAGCGGGTCCGTGAAGCGCACAGCAGGGACAACGCTGTCATATGTGAATCAGGCTGAAGAAGCAGACGGCGGTTGCTGCCTTCTCATGCGCCCCGGAGCGGGAGAGGGGCCTCGCAAGCAGCCGGAAAGGATCATCGCATTGAAAAAAAGCCATTCGTGTTGAAGGAGAGGGAAGCTGTCTTATGTGTAGGCGAGACGACTCTCCTGTGGCGGGCAGGAGATGGAGCGCTTGGCGGAGAACTCAGGCCGGATTCACATATGACCGCGGATGTCCCCGTCCGCCGTACGCGCTGATCTGGCGCTTGGAGCAGGGGGAGCGCCGCTTTGCTTGTTGCTTGCAAGGGGTTTCCCTCTCTGAAGAGCAGTGGACTTGTAACATTCGCGGTGATTGGAGCAACTTGTGATTGGCATGCAACCACTCTCCCCCCCCTCTCGCGCGATTGGTGGCTCTTGTTGCGCTTTGAACCCGCCCACAAGCTCCACGAGACACGCTTTGCCAAAGTTGAACCGAGCCATCTCCAGCGATTCTAGCGTTGGTGCCCCGTAATGGTGTCCTTTTACATTATGAATATGCAAATACAGGGCAGAGCGGGTCCGTGAAGCGCACAGCAGGGACAACGCTGTCATATGTGAATCAGGCTGAAGAAGCAGACGGCGGTTGCTGCCTTCTCATGCGCCCCGGAGCGGGAGAGGGGCCTCGCAAGCAGCCGGAAAGGATCATCGCATTGAAAAAAAGCCATTCGTGTTGAAGGAGAGGGAAGCTGTCTTATGTGTAGGCGAGACGACTCTCCTGTGGCGGGCAGGAGATGGAGCGCTTGGCGGAGAACTCAGGCCGGATTCACATATGACCGCGGATGTCCCCGTCCGCCGTACGCGCTGATCTGGCGCTTGGAGCAGGGGGAGCGCCGCTTTGCTTGTTGCTTGCAAGGGGTTTCCCTCTCTGAAGAGCAGTGGACTTGTAACATTCGCGGTGATTGGAGCAACTTGTGATTGGCATGCAACCACTCTCCCCCCCCCTCTCGCGCGATTGGTGGCTCTTGTTGCGCTTTGAACCCGCCCACAAGCTCCACGAGACACGCTTTGCCAAAGTTGAACCGAGCCGATCTCCAGCGGTTCTAGCGTTGGTGCCCCGTAATGGTGTCCTTTTACATTATGAATATGCAAATACAGGGCAGAGCGGGTCCGTGAAGCGCACAGCAGGGACAACGCTGTCATATGTGAATCAGGCTTCACTTTTCAAAAGTGCAGGACTTCTGGCTTTATATAAAGGAAGGATGGTAAGGCAAAAGAACTGCGTCGTTCAGACTGTCCCAGTAAATCAACCCGGAATCCCCGCACCTCCAAGTTGAGGAAACGGTGCCAAGAGCCAGACATCCAGCTTCTCGCTCAAGCCAGTGGGAAGCGGATCATCTTCACACAGCTCATGTTAGCGGCAGCCCGGAGGAGGGAGGCGGCGGTGGGGTGAACGGTGCCCCAATCCTTCGCGCACACCCCTGGTCTGCTCACAACCTGCCACTGAATCAAGCTGCTGCAGGTCGCCTCATGGTTGGCCTGGCAATGGCGAGTCACCGGAGAGACGTGACTTGTGATCTGCATCGTCTCTGATTACTTGAGAAACGTTCCTTGGCCTTTGGTTGTTGGTTTAAGGAGGGGGGGCTGAATTGAACGTGTCAATCGCGGGCACGTTGCTCAGGCTGGAACTACACAGCAACGATTTCCAGCGGGTCTGACCGCTCGCCTCGCGGGCCGCTGAGCTTGCTGTAGGAATGTCTTTCCGCAATGTTGTCCTGCCTTCTTAAGAAAGCACAGCTGTGATTGGCTAAACACAAGTGCGCTCTGATTGGCCGAAAACCTTGCAGGTCTGTTCTTCACAGCGTGGCCGTCGTCAACTTCGATGCCGGTTTTTACTTTTTAACAACCCTACCCTATGCATCTTTTGTTGTTGTTGTTCAGTCGTTAAGTCATGTCCAACCCTTTGTGATCCCATGAACCATATCCCGCCAGGCCTTCCGGTCCTCCACTATCTTCCTGAGTTCGCCCATTTTCATGTTCGTTGCATTGGTGATGCTGTCTAACCATCTCATCATCCTTTGCCTTCCCCTTCTCCTTTTGCCTTCAATCTTTTCCAGCATCAGAGTCTTCTCCAGAAAGTCCTCTCTTCGCATTAGGTGGCCAAAATATTTGAGCTTCAGATTGGAAGTAGTTCTGATTGGCATGGCATGGTTCTTCTCCCTCTCATGCGATTGGTGGCTGCAGTAGCTCCGCGAGCCCACCACCAAGCTCCGCGAACCCGCCCCCTCAAAAGATGGGTTTCCCCATCTTGTACGCGGGAGAGCGCAGCTGCTCCGCTTGCTTCCGAAATGCTGTCAGAGAGCTCCGCACATCTCCGTAACGCACCGGGATTTGTGTAGTGTGAATCCAGCCTCAGGGCCGCTGCAGACTGCACGAATTTCGGCGCGTCCTGGACGCCCAAGGAGCTTTGTCGAGCTGTGCTGAGGTGTCTAGTTACCATAGCGGAAGCGAGTGAAGCAGATGTGATCTCCCGATTTCCGGCACAATCAAAAATGTCCCTGGCCCATGTTTGAGGGGGCGGCTTCGTGGAGGAAAGGTCGCTTGGGGCACCAGACAGTTCAAAGCGAGGCTGCAAGGTTTTCGGCCAATCGGAGCACACACTGCTTAACCAAACACAGCTGCGCTTTCTTAAGAAGGCCGGACAAAAGGAGGGACTATTTGTGGGAAAACACTCCTACAGACAAGCTCAGAGCGCGGAGGAGAGTGGCCAGCCTCGCTCGCTTGCCTTGGCGTGCTGTCTGTCACGACCCTACACTTTTCCGGGCGTGGATGCCCCTGCCCCAGCGCGCAGAGCTGGCCGGAAGTCCTCCTCCTGTCCCGCCTTCTTATGAAGGTGATTGGAGGTAGTTCTGATTGGCATGCAGCCACTGGTTGGTAGGCTGCAGTAGCTCCGCGAACCCTCCCAGCTCCGCGAGTGCAACCACCTCAAAAGTTGAGGGGAAACCAATTTTCCTGCCTCTGCATTTCTGCTCTGCAAGCTGCTCCGCAAGCATCAAAACAGCTGTCGAAGAGCTCCGCGCTACGCTCCACAGATCCGCAAGGAGCCTGGAAAACTGTAGTGTGAATCAGGCCTAAAGCTGGAGCTACATTACACGCGTCGCGGAGCTTCTGACCTGATTTTTGAAGCAGGCGGAGCTGCTGCGCGTACCTCAAGCTGGAATCCTATTTTTCAGGGGGCGGGCACGCAGAGCTAGGGGGCGGTTCGCGGAGCTACTGCAGCCTACCAATCGTAGGAGAGTGGCTGCATGCCAATCAGTACTACCTCCAATCACCTTCTTAAGAAGGCGGGACAACAGGAGGGACAACAGGCGAGAAGACACTCCCCCGCTCCAAGCGTGGAGGCAGAGGCAGTGGAAGAGCCTCTGCCTGTAGTGTAGCTCTGCCTTGAGGCTGCTGGATGGGACGTAAGCATGTCCCACCAGATCGCAGCAGTGCCGGGGTTGCAGAAGCAGGAGGAGCGCTAAGCGAAGGGGGGGGGGGAGAGAGAGAGAAGAGGCTGGCCAGGACTGTACGCTCCTTTCCCACAAACCAGCTGGACCTGTCAAACGAGCAGAGCGATGGGGCAAGAGTAAAACTTGACATCCCCTCTTTGCGCCCACTCTTCCATTAAGTACCATAATTATAAAGCCAAGACACACCATCTGTTCTGTTTTTTTTTTAAATCCAACTAAAATCACAATATTAAATGGCACTGCAGTAAAACTACAAAATAAGACCAGCAAAAGGGGGGGGGGGAATCAGCAAATGACCGCCAACACTAGATGCATTGGATAACAGGATGGAGCTTGCTGGCTGCCCCAGGTACATGTTAAATTCAACATACTGTATTTCTGGATTGCCAAAAACCAACACTGGTGAAGAGACGAAGGTTTGAAAACAGCGCGCTGGTAGTTACTCCAAGGGGGGGGGGGAATGGCTGATTTACCAAAACATTCTGCCCCCTCTTTCCCTTTGATTGGCATCGGCTTTCTTCCCTTTGATTAGCTCAGGCTGCTCTGTGTCCCGCCCCCAGGGGGCTGGAACACGGACGGAACTGGAAAAACGTGCCAAAAGCTGGGCATTGCCCAGCGGAGCCATCCACACGTCCGTGGCTTCCGGTGGCCAGAACTAAGGCATCGGGCTGACTCCCTAGTAAGCGTGTTTAGGGCTGCAGCCGCCTACAGGAACCTCCAGTGAGTATTCGCTTAGTAGCTGGGTTGTGTTGACTCTGATGTATCATGTTCTCTTGCACCTTTCAGTTTCCCATACTGTGTTTGTGACTGAACAGAATCCTACGTGTCGATCCAGCCAGTGTATGTGTCCCTTTGGGGTTGCTTGCTGCTTGCAAGATTTCCTGCAAACGTCATCCAGCCTCCTAGATCCAGCAACAAGATGTCAGGCTGGGGAAATGAAACCCCGGGCCGAGCTTCTTCGGTCCGAGCTCAGCTGGCCACTTGCACCCTGGAGGAGAGAAGAAAATCAGCCGCCCGCAGAAGTCTGCGCCGTGTATCTTGCATTTGGTGCTGCACTGGGAGAATGGGGTTGCAAAAAGAGAGGATGCCCGGCTGGAGGAGATGCTCCTCCCCGTCCAGGGTGGCCAGATAAAAAGTAGGACACAGTGCCTATACCGCTTTAGCCATTGTTGCAAAGAAGAGGGAATTCTGGCAGGTGCAGCTTTTTGCACCCTTCCATGGTGAGCTGCACCTGCCAAAATTCCCTCTTCTTTACAATGGTTAAAGGTATAGGCACTGTGTCCTACATTTTATCTGGTCACCCTGTCCCCGTCCTAACTGGGAAATGGAGGGTCGAGAGACTTCGATCGTCCCCAGAGTCTTTCTTCTCGGCTGACTGGCACTCTAAAGGTTAAAAGCAGCAACTCCGGATTCCTAGAGGGGCGAACAGGGAGGGGGAAATAACTTCCTGCTTTATTCCCTTCCTTTGCCTCTTCGACCCGCGTGTGTGGGATCAGCAGGTGAGTGAGTCCAAGCGATTTGGGGGAGAACGGAGAAGGGGAGCCCCAAGACTGCTGTGGGTAGAAAAGAATAGAGAGGGCTGGAAGGAAACCCCTCCAGGCGGGCAGAGACTGCCAGGCTCATGGCCAGCCAGGGAGGGGTTGAGAAGACAAACGGCGATAATAGTCCCCCACCCCAAACACATGCTAAACTTGGATCTGCTTTTGGGCAGCTGCTCTTGGAGCCTCTATTTTTTTTTGGGGGGGGAGACCTTGATAGGGACAGTGAAAAAAGCCAGAAGGAGCCTGTTCTTCACTGAAACCCATGCAAAACACAACAAAATGTGGTAGAGACACTGGAGAACAATATTGTAGACCTGAAGCAGTTCCTGAAACTGATGGACTGGGTGCTTTTTAATGGTGTTGCATTCATCAGTACAGTAATATACCGTAATGCTTTTAGTACTGCATGCTGTTGTTTAGCTCTTCTAAGCTTCTTTGCTTTTGGTTTTAACGGAGGTCGCTGGGATATAAACCATAAGAAAGAGAGCTGGATTTTGCAGCTGAAAAGGATTCTTCCAGCATTTGTGCCTGGTCCAAAAAGAATGTCTGTTAGAGAGACTTGCTCTCTTTAGTAGGAGGAACTGAGGAGGCTGCAAAGCCAGGTGAGCTCCTCAGCTGGGAAGATACAGCCCCCAAACCTCCTTACTAGCCTGTGTCAAATTATCTGCATGTTTCAAGGCGTGTGTCTCACTGGGGTGGAATGGGGGTCTTTTTCCACTTCCAGAGATAACTGGGCTTCCACCTAGGGCTGAAGTGTCTATTCTGGGCAAACACACTGCCAGGTAGTCCCCCGATAAATATGACCCTCCTCCACCCTCTGCATCTCCAAATCTGGCTTTTCCCCACCATCGGCATTCATGGTCCTAGTTAGAGGAAATCACCTGGAACGGATACAGCACCTGTCTTGCATGCCACTAAATGTGGGTCTTGGGGACTGGGCTTTGTGATAGAATAGCAGTGGCCAGTGGGAGGATGGAACCGAGGCAGAAAAAACAGCAGGAAAGGTGGGTCGTGATGGGCCAGGAAAGAAGGACGTTTGAAGAAGCAAGTTCTGCAAGGAAATTTCAAGGAGGGGAGGGAGGTGGCTCCATAGCGAGACAGGAAGAAAGAGGGACAAAGAGGCAGAAGGAAGAAAGCGACTCAAGATGTATGAAGGTCACCCGACTCAGGCATATCTGAATCAGAACCTGAGCAATGGATCGCTAACAGTTCAAGGAAGTCTGAAAAGGGTCTGCAGGGTACAATCTTTCCCATCCCCTTTGTCTCCCTCGCAGGCAGTGGAATGGCATCAGTGGCACATTCCAGACCGTCTCCTCTTTGGCATGAAGGAGCAACTGGGCAGCCTGCTTAGGTAAGGGGCAGATCTCCGGGGCAGCATGCAAGAAACTGCTTGGGTGCCTCCTTCCTGCTTACAGGCCTTGAAAGAGCTTTTGTTTTTCCTGGTATTGAGCGTGTGAGTGAGCGAGTGAGTGAGTGAGTGAGTGAGTGAGCGCTCACGCAAGTGACCGTGGCTGAGGACAGGCTGAGGTTCTGACGTGGCTACATGCAGCACATTACTCAACTCGGAGCAAGCCCAGGCTTCGTAGAAAGTAGGCTGCCCTCCAATTTCAGATAGATAGACCCTCAGCTGAGCGCAGAGCAAGTAATTAGTACAAAGAGACACTTGGAAGGACAGGGCATGTGGAGGAGCTGGGGAGGGAGTTGGCGGATCAGGCCCAGGAGGAGGTGGGATCAGTGGCATCGGCGTGCGCCAAACCCCAAGGCCCTTCTCGGACCGGATCCGCCTGCATGGATAAATGTGGACAAGAATGACCTTTGCCAGGAAAAGGAGGCCATGAAAGTCATGCAGCCTTGAGCTGGCAGTGGCTGAGGGGAGGGGGTCCTGGAGAGGGAAAGGGCTGGGAAGAAGGATTGAAAGGACTGTAGCACAGCAGCGGGATGGAGATCCCTTTACCCAGGATAGTGCGAACATGTGCATGTCAGGACTCTGGGCTCAAAGGCTGTGCTACCCTGGAATTGGCCATTCCAGTTGCCTCCCTGATGACTGTACTAATGTTTTCCTTCAGAACTAAAAGCTTCGTATAGGGTTGGCATCTGTCATTACACGAAATAAAAGAAAGAAATGCAGGCAACCAACAATTCTAATAATGCCAAACATATTTCAGGAAAATACCCAGTTGCTCTGACCTTAATTTCTTTGCTGGATCTAAACCAAAAGGCTTTGTGCAGGGAAGCCATGCTGGAGAATTATGGGATCGTGGCCTCTCTGGGTAAGGCTGCACTTTTTTCCGTGGTGGTTAGGAAGGAAAGGCTTGAATTGTCCATCTTCTTGTTTCTCAGTGTCAGGATTGCAGAATCAAAATGGGGTGTGTATGGGTGGAACATGTTCACTGTACATGCCTGCTGTGAACCGAGTTTGGCCTGACTGATGCTCTTTGGGGCACAAAAGGCAGGATATAAATTCTTAGAAATAGAAATCAATTGGGAAAAGTACAAAATCCCGTTATAATCGGACCTGCCAGGCCTGCAAAATGAGCCACTAGTAGCTGATAGTGCTTGTCACACCTCGTCATTCTCCTTCCTATGCATTATACAGTGTCTTAACCCAGTGGTCCCCAACCTTTTTCACCCCAAGGACCGTTTTCGTGAAAGACAATTTTTCCACAGACTGGTGGGGGGAGGGGCGGTTGCCCAGAAAGAGAGGCGTAGCTAGCCCAAAATCTGGGGGTGGCCAACGAATTTGAGCCTCCCCCCATTTTTGCGCACCCTCATATTTTCACCCTTCAAATTTGTCAAAATTGCGTATTTATTTATTTTTCCCCTATACTGTTCCCCCCAAACAGCGTGCGCACGAAGCCGCGGCACTCCTTCCGGCTACACAGGATGGGCGGGGGAGAGTCTCCTCGCCCGTTCTTACTGAGTTGCGGAGAGTGAGAGCAGACAAAAGGAAATATTTCTTGAGCCAGTGTGTAATTAATCTACAGAACTCCTTGCGCATCCAGGATGTGGTGATCTGGCTTAGATGTTTTTAAAGGGGGACAGATTTAGCAGAGGCATAGCTACGCCCTGCGGGGGCCGCAACCTCATGACGGCGCAAAAACCGCAGGTGGGGTGGGGGCACCATTTCTCCCCGCCGCCGACCTTCCAGGACCATTCTGTGGCCTCCAGGGCCGATTTTGCCACCCAGGGGCAGTCCCCCCCCCATGACACCTCTGAGATTTAGGGTGGAAAAGTTCATCACGGGACTCCTTTGTTCACTAACAGCCCAATCCTTCAACATGTAAGGCCCATGTAAGACCCAACAGGGTCCCAAAAGTTAGGGGGATAGGATTTTGGCACAATCCCTCCCCCCTCCAGGGCCCGGTGGACCAATACAGAACATCTCATTCTGCCCTGCGCCGACTGGTGGAGCACTTGCCTTCCCCAGCAGCCACAGCGACTGATTCCAGGCAACTAGAGCGTCGGAGTCCGTTCCACCGGTGTCGCCTCCTCACAGGGTGCCACAAACATGTTTTACAGCACGTTTGCGACACCTCCAACCAGCAGAACTATCGTTCTGCCGGTCCTGCCTGTAGACAGGATTGCGCTGTAAGAGATTGTGAACCCAGATCAGCTCAGGAAAGACAGAAGGTGTCTTGGCCCTTACAGCTAAGCAAAAAAGCTTTACAAAAAGCAGATACAAGAAGACAAAAGGATCCTTTCTTCCCCAGAGAATCACATTCTCCTTTTGTGAGTTCCGGATGAAGCGCCTTTTGGCTTGGATGCCGCTGAGCCCATTCCGCCTTGCTGAATACACGTGACCCTGAATGAAGAAAGGCACAAATCACCCTCCCCTCTCCATCCCGCTCGCGTCTCTGCCAGGAGTCAGTGGAGCAGAGGAGTGACGCACAAGGTGAAACCAGCCCCGTTTCTTCACCCAGCTCTCAGCACTTGGAAGGGAAACCGCAACTAGAAGGCCAGCTGTCCCCCTCCACTTCCTCCTCCTCAGGCTATTCCCTCTCAGCAAAGAGACCGGGAATTTAGGCAAGCCTGGAGAGGATGTGGCCTTCTCCTGCCCTTTCATCCCCGGAGCAGGACTCTCAGGAGCACCACTCCAGAGCAGAGCAGCTGTAGCTCAGCGGGACAGAGCCTGCTTTGCCTGCCACTGCCAGCATTCCACCAACCTCTGGTAGTGCTGGGAAACGTCCCTGCCTGAATCCCTGGAAAGCCAGTCAGAGTAGACAGTAGTGAGCCAGTTGGGCCAAGCGTCTGATTCAAGGACACAGGATTCCTCTGTCCCCGAGCTCTGTGTCTGCTTCCCCAAAGAAGTTCAGTTTGGAAGCAAGAGCTGCTGCAAGGGCTAAGTAGACAACCACAGGGTTGACGTCCACATCATCCACACATGCGCACATGCATCCTCCAAGTCTCTGATAGTTCGCAAACGTTGCCCGCTTCCTACTGACGCTGAGATAATGCAATTCTAGCGTGGAGCAAGAGCCCTGTCTGTCATGCTCCAAAGCATTGCAAACGTGCCGGAAAGTGACGACTCTAGAGTAGGGGCCGCCGGTGCAGAGGCTGGCAGCCCTCACTCTGCTATTCTCCGGACCCGGCACCCACCAGCAGAGGTAAGACCTGTGCCGGTCAGTGCAGGGGTGGAGGGACAGCAGGCAGGGGTGTGGAGGGAGTGGGGACATTGGCCGGGCTGGGAGGGGGTGGGGATATTGGCGGCGAGCTCCGCCGATATCCTCAGCCTGTTCCCAGGCTTGGCCGTCTTACCCCCCCCCCCCCACCTCGGATGTATGTCAAGCTTCAGAGCTGGCGTACATCTGAGGAGGCCCATAGGGCCCCAGCCGGCTTGTTCCCAGGGAAGCCTTCTCCCGAGGTGCTCCTGGGCTGCCCCGGGGCAACCCGGGAACAGCATAAGATACAACGGCAGGCCCTTTAGGCAGGCCCTGTACTGTATATCCTTACGCAGGATTGTGCCGTAAGACATATAAAATTTATACGTGGGGTGGATAGAGTGGACACAGGTGTGATACCCGGGAGGACCAGAGGCTCACCCCTGAACCCCACTCGGGTAACGTCGGCCAAACGCCCCCCTGGTCAACTTCAGCCCACCAGAGCACCAAGGCGGCGTCAGCCCTCTGATTACCACACAGTCCCTCCTGTTAAGATGTAATTACATTCAGAACAGGCAGGCCTGTAGTTCTTAAAGGTGTTTTACTAAGGGGAGAACCTATTCCAGACTGGCTTTGGCACAAGCATGAAACAGGCCCCCCAGTTACTGTCAGGGGGTCCAGATTCTCAGGGCAAAACAACTCCAAAGAATCGGATCCCCACGATCTTAACCGAATCAAACCAAATCGACAAGTACAAGTTTACCTACTCAGTTCCGCCTGACTTAGCTCCAGCAGGAGTGACTAAATCAGAGAAACCGAATATCCTTAACTTGGGCAACAACCCAAGGGTAGATCAACTGCCACCACCCTGGTACGCCAGGTCCACAGCTCCAGGGAAAGCTGGGATCTCTAGGCTAAAACCTCAGTGCTTGCAAGGCTGGCCCCTCCATCCAACAGGAGAACCAGACTCAAGCCTCAGAGTCTTAAAAAGGTAAGTACTGGTAGCACTGGTAGTAGTGAACCAAGCAGCTAGGCAGGCTGGGTAGAATTCAGTTTCCCCTTGTACTCAACACAGACACACAAGCCTGTAAAATATATTTTGGTTTTATTAAAGTAAATTAAAGTTACATATTAGAAGGCATTCAAATCTTTGTAAGGCTTTAAAGGCATAGTATACAAGACAGACAGACATAAAACAAATAAAGCTATCTCCTAAAACTTACTGGCCCTAACACTCACCAATAGGCTCTCATAGCACGGACAAGGTGGAGATGTTAAGCTGTCCGTCCCAATAAGCATGAATAGGACATGGCTCCATACTGGAGATGTTCAACGGTCAACTGCACGACGCCTCTGTTCGCCCAGAACTCTCTGTGTTCTGATTTCAGAACAAAGGATGGCATCCCTTAAGTAAACTTTGGTTCTCTTCTGCCCAGTAACTGGGAAATAGCCAATCAAAAGCTTCCACGGACCGAAGTTTCTAGGCCCTGACATCACGGGACTCCAAGTCACCCTCCCAACCGTAAATCTCAGGTGCACATAGTTTGCAATTAAGATGTCCTTGACGAGTACCAGGATCCACCAGCCCGGAATGACAAACTGGCCATACTTATCAGTCCGAGATAACGGTCCCGTTCTCAGGCTTGCACTAATTAGCTAGCTTACCAGCAGCTGTCTAACTGCTCAAGTGATTCAAGACATCAGAGCTGTAAATTTTCTACTCAGGCCTGCAAGATGGAGTCAGGCAACTAAAATGGAGTCAGGGAAAAGGCCATGTCTTTCACAACAGGGAAGTACCTTTCCCTCTCACACAATACCAGAACCAGGGGTATTCAGGCTCCCTTCCCACTTCCCTTCTAGCAACTCCTCACAAAAGTGCTTCTTCTTCTACTGCCAAATATGTTCTTCATTCCTTGCCTTGCCTTTTTAGCTGGGCTCAGTGCCGTACAGGGCTGCGTCCAGACATGCCACAAAATAAGTCTGCTTGTCTTCCCTCAGTAGCTTACAATTGGCAAGCGGTCTTCATTGGAGGCCGTGAATGGGGAGCAGCTGCACTTCCCAAACACACCATCACTCCTGCTTAGCCTCCCATTCAAGAGACCGCAGGATGATGGTGGCCTTAATCTCTTTCTTCCCTGTTTTTGCTAATGTGTGGTTGGTGAAAAGGCTTCAACCCCAAAAGAGCAATTAATTTTAGATTAAACGCGATGGGTGGTAAAATGGAGCCTGTGGAGATCCACTCCTGCCGTTTCTAGTGCAGCTGAGCTCAGTGCCATCTGCATGATATTAAAAAAAAAGAGTGAAACCAGTCACAGAAAAGCCCCACGGGCATTTTAGCATTTATAAGAGGGTAGCGTCACATTCATAGCAGAGAGGATCCAGAGGGAGACGCCCGCGGGTCATTCCGTGTCAAATCAACCAATGAAAAATCCTTGACGTCATGGATTTTGTTCATTTTCGGTACATTTGTAGCTTACTATGAGATGTTTAAAATTATTTTTTTTCAGATTTTTTTGTCCATCCGTTTTTGAGATATTGAATGTTCAAAATTGCCAAAAAAGGCCAAAATCCACTTGTCACCATACATTCAAACGCCAGTTACAGGATAATGATGACCGCTAAAGACATGGGACAGGTGCCGTTTTAAAGCTTATGAATAGGGCTTACATTTGATATACAACATGACAAAATTGTAAATTTTCAAGAAATTCAAAAATATTCAAATATTAATTTTGAAATTTTGAAAAATTGAACTTTTTTAAAATTTTCAAAAAAATCACACTTAATGGTATATGTCTTGTAGTCAATCAGTCAAAATTTCAAGATGGTATCTCAATGGTATCATACAAAAATTAAATTTTCTTGTTGGCAGTGACCAGGAATTAAACCCCTCATGTCCATTTTTCTACAGTTTACATTGATAAAATTAGGTGGTAAACTGAAATGAATCCAAAAATTTATAACAGGACTTATAGAGATAGATTTATAGAGCATGAATTCACTTTCTATTCTTTTACAGGATCAGCTTTTTGGTAAAACTATCAATATCATGAGCTTTTTACTTCTGTTCGTAGTTTTAAATTTTTCCTTTAGTTGCTGAATAATTTCTGAATCAGCACAGTGATATTTTTCCTCATCTAAATCATCTTCAGAAGTAAAAAAAATAATTATTTGTAGGTCCTTTTAATCTTCCCCATCTTTTCTTTGCACTTTAGATACTTTCTTCTTGCACACCAGAGACTCACCAAGGGAGGTCAAAGAGGCATTTAAGTGGGTTTGGACAGTGTGTTTTTGGTGAAGGTTTCTAGGACATTTTTGTTGTGAAGCTGCTTTATTAGTCTTTATTAAGTTTAATTCATTAACTGTTTGATAATTACATGATTTGAAATATGGAGGAGAATAAGTGGTCAAAAAACTGTTGCAGCCCTTTTAAAAAAAGGGGGCACTGGGTTAGTAAAGACTTGAGGAATGTAACTGATTGGATGGTTTCAGTAAATAGTGAAATCAAACCACACATGAACAGAAGCCTTGTCAGATGGAAAACAATATACTTGAAAAGGAAATTCGTCCTGAGAATTATGAGATTCCTGGTCTTAGTCATATAAAGGAGTCTGAGTATTTGGACCCTGATACAGCTTTAAGCCACTTAAATGCCTCTTTGACCACCCTTGGTGAGTCAAGAAGAAAATATCTAAAGTGCAAAGAAAAGATGGGGAAGATTAAAAGGACCTACAAAGAATTATTTTTTTTTACTTCTGAAGATGATTTAGATGAGGAAAAATGTCACTGTGCTGATTCAGAAATTAAACTAAAGGAAATTAAACTTCAGCAACTAAAGGAAATTTTTAAAACTACGAACAGAAGTAAAAAGCTCATGATTTTGATAGTTTTACCAAAAAAGCTGATCCTGTAAAAGAATAGAAAGTGAATTCATGCTCTATAAATCTATCTCTATAAGTCCTGTTATAAATTTTTGGATTCATTTCAGTTTACCACCTAATTTTATCAATGTAAACTGTAGAAAAATGGACTTGAGGGGTCCAATTCCTGGTCACTGCCAACAAGAAAATTTAATTTTTGTATGATACCATTGAGATACCATCTTGAAATTTTGACTGATTGACTACAAGACATATACCTTTAAGTGTAATTTTTTGAAAATTTTAAAAAAGTTCGATTTTTCAAAATTTCAAAATTAATATTATTTGAATATTTCTGAATTTCTTGAAAATTTACAATTTTGTCATGTTGTATATCAAATGAAAGCCCTATTCATAAGCTTTAAAACGACACCTGTCCCATGTCTTTAGCGTTCATCGTTATCCTGTAACTGGCGTTTGAATGTATGGTGACAAGTGGATTTTGGCCTTTTTTGGCAATTTTGAACATTCAATATCTCAAAAAGGGATGGACAAAAAAATCTGAAAAAAATAATTTTTAAACATTTCATAGTAAGCTACAAATGTACCGAAAATGAGCAAAATCCGTGACATCAAGTTCCAAAATGTATTTTTCATTGGTTGATTTGACACAGAATGACCCCCGCCCCCTTCTTAGGCTTGTCCAGAGAAACGTGGTCCGCCAGGGCGAGAGGTTCCATTTCACTTTTTCACCGCTAATCAAGATTCTGTCTGTGTTCCAGGAAGAAACAGAGAAGGCCGTGAGGATCGGAAGGAGCCACGTGTGTTTTCACCGGAAGCAACCATTGTGGACGAGTAGAGGAAGTGACTTTTAGAGACCAGGCCGGACCAAGGAGGCAGCAGGGAAGTGCAGCACCTGCCTGGAGGGTTAGCAGCATAAACAGAACGTCATTTCCACCAGTAAGCACAGCAGAGCCGACAGCACAGTCACTGGCGCCCACAAACAGAGACAACATTGTCCGCCGGCGTTGGAGAGTTGGCGGTGGGGGTGAACGGTGGGAGGTGAACGGCGTTGGAGAGTTAGCGGTGGGAGGTACGGAGAAGGTTTCGGGCAGGGAGGGAGGAGGAACAGGTTAAGATTGGAGGCACAAGCGTGCGGCCATGTCCTAGCCCAGTCCCCTCTGCCTCTTTCCCTCATGGTCCTGTGCCAGAAAAATGTGGGTGCAGGACCAAGGAGACCCAAAGTGGAAGCGGAGGGTTTCTTGATGGCAAGGGAACAAATGTAGGTGCACCTGTGTCAGGGGGTGGGTGGGTTAGAATTAGGTAGGGTTGGATTGTTGTTCTTTTGCTTTGAGAATTATGACCTCCATGAAATCTTAATCCAACAGACATCACTCAAAAGGAAGAGGAGGAATATTCGTCCTTTACACATGGAAACAATCAGTTCTAAATCCAAGATTAATAAACACATGAAAACCCACATAAGGAAGAAATCACTTAATACCTCTGAGAGGAAAAAGAGCTTCAGCACAAGCACACGTCTTGCTTCCTGTAAAGAGGTCCATACAAGGAATCAAGCTGCGCATCAAGACAGATCAAAGAAGCAAGAGGGTAACCGAGCAGAGAAACGGAGACGCAAATCTGATGCTCGTCATGATGAAGATTTCAACGTCATTCTGGTCAGTCCAGAAAGAGAAACAGGAAAGGGGAGAGAGAAATGCACTCAGTGTGCAAAGGTTTTCAGCACTAAATCAACACTTAGAAGACATCAAAAAATCCACATAGGGGAGAAACCATACAAGTGCTTCAAATGTGCAAAAACGTTCAGTCGCAGCTCACACCTGCTTGCGCATCAAAGAACCCACACAGGGGAGAAGCCATATCAATGCTTGGAGTGTGGAAAGAGCTTCAGTGTGAGCTCAAGCTTGACAGTGCATCGAAGAACTCACACAGGGGAGAAGCCATATAAATGCTTGGAGTGTGGAAAGTGCTTCAGTGTGAGCTCACACGTGATGTTACATCAAAGAACCCACACAGGGGAGAAACCATATAAATGCTTGGAGTGTGGAAAGAGCTTCAGTGTGAGCTCAAGCTTGACAGTGCATCGAAGAACACACACAGGGGAGAAACCATATAAATGCTTGGAATGTGGAAAGAGCTTTATTATGAGCTCACTCCTTACTGTACATGAAAGAACTCACACAGGAGAAAACCCATATAAATGTTTGGAGTGTGGAAAGACCTTCAAAATAAGCTCAAGCCTGACTTTGCATCAAAGAACCCACACAGGTAAGAAGCCATATAAATGCTTGGAGTGTAGAAAGAGCTTCAGTTGCAGTGGAAACTTGACTGTGCATCAAAGAACTCACACAGGGGAGAAACCATATAAATGCCTGGAGTGTGAAAAGAGCTTCAGTAGAAGTTCATCCCTCAATTCACATGTAAGAACTCATGTAAGGGAGAAACAATATACATGCTTGGAGTGTGGAAAGTGCTTCAGTCAGATCTCACACCTGCCTGTACATGAAAGAACCCACACAGGGGAGAAACCATATCAATGCTTGGAGTGTGGAAAGAGTTTCTGTCAGATCTCACAACTGACTGTGCATCATAGAACCCACACAGGAGAGAAACCACATAAATGCATGGCTTGTGGAAAGAGCTTCAGTACGAGCTTTAACCTGACTGTGCATCAAAGAACCCACACAGGAGAGAAACCGTTTAAATGCACAGATTGTGAAAAGGGGTTCAGTGACAAGTCAACCCTGACCAAGCATCAAAGAACCCACACAGGGGAGAAACCGTATAAATGCTCAGAGTGTGGAATGAGATTCACGAGCAGTGGAAACCTGACTCTTCATCAAAGAACCCACACAGGTGTGAAACCATATATATGCTTGGAGTGTGGAAAGAGCTTCAGTGGCAAGGGAAAACTGACTCTGCATCAAAGAACCCACACAGGGGAGAAACCGTATAAATGCTCAGAGTGTGGAATGAGATTCACGAGCAGTGGAAGCCTGACTATTCATCAAAGAACCCACTCAGGGGAGAAACCTTATAATTGCTTGGAGTGTGGAAAGAGCTTCAGTCAGAGAGGAGGCCTGAAAGTTCATCAAAGAACCCACACAGGAGACAAACCATATAAATGCTTGGAGTGTGGAAAGAGCTTCAGTCAAGGCATCAGCCTGACTGTGCATCATAGAACCCATACAGGTGAAAAACCGTATAAATGCATGGTGTGTGGAAAGAGCTTCAGGAGGAGCGATAGCCTGACCTTGCATCAAAGAACCCACACAGGAGAGAAACCGTATAAATGCATGGTGTGTGGAAAGAGCTTCAGTAGGAGCGATAGCCTGACCTTGCATCAAAGAACCCACACAGGAGAGAAAACATAAATGTTTTGAGTGTGGAAAGTGCTTTCTTCGGAGTTCAGAACTCACTATGCATCAAAGAACCCACACAAGGGAGAAACCATATCAGTGCTTCCAGTGTTGAAAGAACTTCAGTCAAAGCAGCATCCTGACACGGCATCAAAGAGCTCACACAGGGGAGAAACCGTATAAAAGCTTGGAGTGTGGAAAGAGCTTCAGCGTGAGTTCTCAGTTCACCAAGCATCAAAAAATGCACACGGGAGAAACACGGGAGAATGCCTGGAGTGTGGAAACAGCTTCAGTAGGAGCTCAAGTGTGACTTTGCATCAAAGAACCCACACGGGAGAAACCATATACTGTAAATGCCTGAACTCGCAGGGTGGTCCAACATCTCGTACCTCGAGGGCCACATGCTGACTTCGACACGGAACCTGGGGCCCGCACAATCAATTAAATGTATAATTAATTATTAATAATGACCAATACACTAGTAATTAATAATCTCCACTGCACAAGCAGAGCTGTAAGACCCACAATAGGATATTTTTAAAAGATGATTACGGTACAAATTGAAGGGGCAAAATGCTTTGTGGGCCTGTGATTCCTTCATGATTTTGTCCAGTCCCCTTTTAAAGCCGTCCAAGCTAGTAGCCATTACCACACCTTGTGGCAATGAATTCTACAGACTAATTATGCACAGTGTGAAAAAAGTTCCTCCCTTTGTCCTTCATTCCTAACTCTCCCAACAATTCCGGAACCCGCTGGTTCTAGTATTGTGAGAGAGGAAGAAAAACATCTCACTCTGCACAAACTTCACACCAAGCATAATTTAATAAATATCAGTCATGTACCCTCTGGATCATCTGACTTGGTATAAGATTGCCTCCAAGGTGTACATGTGTCAATCAAAGTAACCTCTTTATAGTATCCACTTTATACTAGTAATACACAGTGTTGGAAAGGCTTTGGTTGCTGTTGGGGCCCAAATTTAAACACCATGCCAGGCAAGTAAAAATAACTTACCCAGGTGGCGTTGCACACACTTCTCATTTACAGCAGGCCCTCCCTACCTGTGCACTGCCATGTTAATGCTGCATGTGTAGGCAAGACAACAGGGTTTAAGCATGTTGCCAGATATCTACGATGGTGCATATGTATGTTCTTCTTGCCTGCCAGGCGTCACATTGAAATCAGGACTGATTCTCTTGAAAACAGCTGTGGAAGTCATGCTCAGATTTTAAAACAGTTTTTATAATTGCACTCTGAACATGCACATCCACTTTTATTCTGATACTTTTGTGGCATGTATTGCATGGCTATTTATTTTGTATTTTTCCTCCCCCTGCTCTGAAAATGAATGCAGGGGTTGAGCAAATGTCTTAACTTCAAATGGAAAATAATGCTGAACTGTGATCTCTCAATTTATTTATTTATTTATTTATTTTAAAAAAATTATACCCCGCCTTATCCTATGCCGAAGGCAAATGCCCAAGGCGGCTTACAACAAAAATTAAAATACATAACTTAAAATAATACATAAAATAAGTTTAAACAATACATAACTAAATTTAAAAACAATAAAATCCACTGGGGGGGGGAGTTGTATCGTGGAATGTTATATTTCCACGCCTCCCTTACAAATGGTTGAAGGTGTTTGTCTGGTCCCAGACTTACCTGGGCTCCAAGACGGCGAGCCTCCTCGCGAGTTGGTGATGGCGAGCAGGCCCATCAACGCCGAGCAGCCAGCCACCCAGGAAACGTGGTGGCCTGCCTCGGGATGGGGCGCTCCTGCTGGTCCGCTCCATGAGCCGACGGCCACCAACCAGCCTTCCAGCTGCGCCCAGCCGGCCAAGGAGGAGTCACGGGCGGCCACTCGGCGCCGGCAGCAATGGGCCCGCCAGGGTGCCGGCTCTGCCCGAGCCACATGGGAGAAGCATGGTGGCTGGGCTGGGGGGGCAGTGCTTGCCCATGGCTGCTGCGGGCCCCAACGATGGCCGGCAATGGGACCTGCAGGCAGTAGCCTGACTCCCAAGCCATCAGGGGCAGGAAGAGGGAGACAGGGAGAGGGCGGGCAGAGTGCGACACCTCACCAGCACCTCTCCATGCAGAGACTGGCCAGCACTTGGGGGAAGGGGTGGAGGGCAGGAAGGGGCGGGGCCCGTTAGCTCCCAAGGGTTCTCTCAAGCAAGCCCCGACCAAGGATGACGGTCCAGTCGCCAAGGTCCAGAGGGATGGAGCTGGCCTGGCTCTCCTCCGTCCTTGCTCCAGCCCAGGGAAAGAGCCTGCTGTGTTAGCGGCGGATGTTTCAGGTGCTGTCAACCTCTTCCCCGCCAACAACTCTGAGGCCTATAGTCAAGCCTGAACTACACCGCTTTGTGGAGCTTCTGACATCATTTCGAAGGCAAGCGAAGCAGCTGAAGCCGAGGCGTGCACAAAGCGGGAAAGATGGTGCCGAGCCATCTTTTGAGGGGCGGTTTCATAGGCAATGCAGCCTACCAATCGGATGAGAGGTGGGGAAGAGAGTTGCTGCATGCCAATCAGAACTACCTCCAATCACCGTGGAGGTTTTATTTCAAGGCTGAATCCCAGAGGAAACCACAGGACGAGGATCAGAGACAGTAAACCATGGCGGAAAATACTGAGAATAGCCAAAACTCCTGCTGGGATACCCCATTTCTTGTCTCTCTTCTCTCCTACCGGTTTGCCAAACCAGCCTCTCACACTCGCCCCCCCTGCCTATGACAGACAGCTCACTAGCCGTTATATCCTGCCTTAATCGCTGCACACCGACGATTGGTGAGTACGTTAGTGGCGGCGGACTTGCCCTGGGATTGACACGCATTGCCGGAGCAAGGTCGGGGACTCCTTTCAGGCCCCTGCTGCTGCTCCAGGCGAGCCTGGCTGAGGCGGCATCTTTGCCAGCCGAATCGGTGACAACCCAAATTCAGTTTGCAGACGAGGTTTTCGGCCAATCGGAGCGCAGTTGTGTTTAACCACTCACAGCTGCACTTTCATAAGAAGGCGGGACAGCAGGAGGGACAACAGGCAGGAAGACACTCTTCCGGCCAGCTCTGCGCGCAGGGCAGGGGCAAGATGCCTCCGCAGTGCAGTGTAGTTCCTGCCTTACTTGCTGGAACCCCGGCCAAGGCCGGTTAGAACCCCGCCCCACCAAGTCTCTCCCCAGACACCCTGAAGGGAACCCGGCCGGCGCCCCCACTCCACCGGCCCAGGGGAAAACTCATAGTGTTGTTTTTGATCGAAAGCTTTCATGGCCAGCCGTTACTTTTAGCGAAATGGGAATTACGGGTGAAGAAGCCATGTTAAAAAAAAAACGAAGTTCCAGCCGAAATAAAAACAATGTTCGATTCTATCCGAGTTTATCCAAACATTAGAGTCAACCCGCATAGACAGAAAATTATTAAAATCCACAGCTGGGCAACCTGAGCCCGACGTTTCGTTTCCTAATGCGGAAACATTCTCTAGGGTAATCCAAAAGATTGGTCGATGGTGAACTCCAAGCGCAGCGCTATGCTCTTTAAACTTCAAATTTGCGTGGGAAAACCGCAATCAGCGAAACGAAACTGTTCCTGATATCTTCAATTGGTATGAGTCCGGTCCTGCAAGTAAGCGCAGCAAGCTGATATCCACGTCCGGCAGTCAGGCTAAAAACTGAACAGATGTTACTATCCCCCTATGTTTTAACTGTCACATCCCCTCCAGAAACACCACTGCTGAATTGACTGCCTCAGTCAGCCTCCTCATACCTCCTAAGTGTGTACCTGCTAGGGTGGTGGTGCTGTGTGCCAGGCATGGTGGGCAGGACGTTCCTGGTTTGAATCTCGTCTCTGCCATGAACTCACTAGAAGCCCAATCCTGTCCTTGAGGTGTGACAGCGCATCTCCACGTGTGCCAGCACCACAGTCCTGCCAGAAGAGAAGCTCCCCTGTCGACGGATGCACCATGGATACCAGTGCAGCGCCAGAAAAACTCAGTGCTGGCATAGCTCAGATGTCACTCAGGTGCCAGTGGAATTCAGCCAGCAGAAAGGCCAAAACAGGGAGGAGATTGGGCTATGAGTGGGGCATGATGTGGAATACATGTGGGAAGGATGAGGGGGAGTCGGTCCACACCATATTCTACCCCTCCCACCAGGCAACGGATTTGCCCCTGGTGACTGAAAAACACTATGGCATATGCCAATGACAAAGCTGGTGTAGGTGGGGGTAACCCCATAAGAAACCATAGAGAAGGGAGGGAGCAGACAATTGCACTGCCTGCCACCTCCTGTCCTGCCCACTTTCTACCAGGGACCTTCGGATACAGACTACGTTTGGCAGCCAATCACAGCACACCCTTCATCCCAGTACTAAAGTCCCTGCTGCCAGGGGGAGCACAGCCCAGATGATCAGATGCGCTGGTCCCTCAAAGACAGGGGAACTTTGCCACAGGGGACCAAACAGGGCTGATCTGTCCATTGCGGCCCCCCAGGAGTGGGAAAGGTAATGTTCAGACTCCTGTGTTCCTGCCCCCAACAGGGCACAACTGCATGGACACACTTCTGGTGGCACAACAACACCCAGACCTCTCAGACAGACGGCTGCAGACTCGGATCCTCCACAGGGAAGTGTCAGGATTGGGGTCAACAACGCAACAGAACAGAATCGCAAGCCACAAGGGCGGCGTGACCTGGAGAGCTGCCTGACGCCGTAGTGCCTCTTGCCATGCCCCACCTATGGCGTATGTATGTAAACCCAGAGAAGTGCAGGACTTCTGGTTTTATATAAAGGAGGGATGGTAAGGCAAAAGAACTGCGTCGTTCACACTGACTCGGGGTGAAGGGTACCCCAATCCTCCCCCCGTCTGCTCACAACCTGCCACTGAATCAAGCTGCTGCAGGTCGCCTCATGGTTGGCCTGGCAATGGCGAGTCACCGGAGAGACGTGACTTGTGATCTGCATCGTTCGTCTGTGATTATTTGAGAAACGTTCCTTGACCTTCGTTCGTTGTTGGTTTCAGGAGGGGGGAGCTGAATTGAACAACATGTCTAAGCGTGCAATCCTAGGCATTCTTCCTCCGTATCAAGTCTAAAGGCCGAGACAGACCAAGCCCGTGGTTCGGGCGGAGCGTGCGGGAGCGAGCGTGCGTTGCCGCGCCGGACGCACGCTAGGGGGGTGGATGGGACGTGTGCATGTCACACCAGATCGCAGCAGAGGAGCAACGGAGAGGGGGGGGAGAGAAGGGGAGACAAGATGGCTGTCATTGATATTGTGTGATATTGTGTGACTGTCGCGGGCCAGGCACTTACTGAAAATCATCCTACTGGCCATACTGTATAGGCATGGTCTTTTCTGAACCTCACAGACCAGGTCGATGTCCAAGGACCAGTCCCCTGCCATTTCTAGAAATGTATTGTTTTATTATGCTACTACCACAAATGTGAATGGAACAGTGTAGTGTAGAGTGTAGAGAGCTGCCGGCAATGCTTTCCCGCACTTTTCTATTTGGCCACCAGAGCGCTCACTTCCCCCTGCCTGCCACTCAATCACTGTATTGCCGTTGACTGGCTAAGGAGGAATCAGTGTCCCGCCTCCAGTGGGCTGGGACAGGGACGGAACGGGACGAACGTGGCCAGCGCTGGGATTGGGGCAGCTGACGCGTTTACACGCCGGGGGCTGCCGACGTCTGACGACGACAGCCGGGAGCAGCAACGGAGCCATGACAGACTGAGAAAACGCGCCCGCAGCACGGACGCGCACGGAGCACCGGAGCTGGTCTGTCACCGGCTTAAAGCCCGAGCTACATTGTCGACGGCTGCGTCGCGGCTGCGTCTCGCAGCCGGAGCGGCAGCCGGAGCACTGCTGGAACGCAGCCGGAACGAAGCCACACGTGCTCTCCAGTTGTGGCTTCTGATTGGACAGAAGCTGGTCTTCACAGACGTGTCCCGCCCCTACTGTTCAAGAGCTGCCCCCATTGGCCCGACGTTCCAGAAACGGGGCAAAAGTCGAGCCGAGGCCAACTTTGCCCGTGCGGGGACGTCGGCTGCCGACGGGCCAGCGCCGGCTGCCGTCGGCAGCCTGCACTTGACGTGCGTGCTCGTGCGTGCCGCACGCAGGACGTCACGCAGGACGCGCGCTTGCCGCACGGCTATAGTGTAGCCCAGCCTTAATAGTCTTCAATCGGGCTGACTCCCCTAGTAAGCATGTTTAGGGCTGCAGCCTAATGGAACCTCCAGTGAGTATTCGCTTAGTAGCTGACTCTGTTGACTCTGATGTTCTCTTGCACCTTTGGGTTTCCCATACCGTGTTTGTGACTGAACAGAATCCTTCCCAGTTGACGATCCAGCCTGTGTATGTGTCCCTTTGGGTTGCTTGCTTGCAAGATTTCCTGCAAATGTCATCCAGCCTCCTGGACTCAGCAATATGATGTCAGGCTGGGGAAATGAGACCCTGGGGAGTGTCGAAATCCTATGTGACCACTTGCACCCTGGAGGAGAGAAGAAAGTCAGCCGCCCGCAGAAGTCTGCGCCGTGTATCTTGCATTTGGTGCTATACTGGGAGAATGGGGTTGCAAAAAGAGAGGATGCCCGGCTGGAGGAGATGCTCCTCCCCGTCCAGGGTGGCCAGATAAAAAGTAGGACACAGTGCCTATACCTTTAGCCATTGTTGCAAAGAAGAGGGAATTCTGGCAGGTGCAGCTTTTTGCACCCTTCCATGGTGAGCTGCACCTGCCAAAATTCCCTCTTCTTTACAATGGTTAAAGGTATAGGCACTGTGTCCTACATTTTATCTGGTCACCCTGTCCCCATCCATCCCAACTGGGAAATGGAGGGTCGAGACTTCGATCGTCCCCAGAGTCTTTCGTCTCGGCTGACTGGCACTCTAAAGGTTAAAAGCAGCAACTCCGGATTCCTAGAGGGGCGGAACGGGGAGGGGGGGGAAAAAGAGGGGTGACGTCACTTCCTGCTTTATTCCCTTCCTTTGCCTCTTCGACCCGCGTGTGTGGGATCAGCAGGTGAGTGAATCCAAGCGATTTGGGGGAGAACGGAGAAGGGGAGCCCCAAGACTGGTGTGGGTAGAAAAGAATAGAGAGGGGTGGGGGGGAAGCCCCCAGTGGGCAGAGACTGCCAGGCTCAAAGGGCAGTCAGGGAGGGGTTGAGAAGACAAACGGCGATAATCCCCCACCCCAAACACATGCTAACCTTCCAGCATCTGTGCCTATTCCAAAAAGAGTGTCTGTTGAGAGACTTGCTCTCTTTAGTAGGAGGAACCGAGGAG
Source organism: Plestiodon gilberti rubricaudatus (assembly GCA_026170595.1). NCBI lineage: Eukaryota > Metazoa > Chordata > Lepidosauria > Squamata > Scincidae > Plestiodon > Plestiodon gilberti. Next base: position 251,821,634 of record JANXHW010000002.1, read on the forward strand.
GCCGCAAAGCCAGGTGAGCCCCACAGCTGGAAAGATACAGGCTGAGGTTCCCTCATGGCTGAATGCAGCATTTTACTCAACTCGGAGCAAGCCCAGGCTTCGTAGAAAGTAGGCTGCCCTCCAGTTTCAGATAGATAGACCCTCACTTTGTGAGCAGCTGAGCGCAGAGCAAGTAATTAGTACAAAGAGACACTTGGAAGGACAGGGCATGTGGAGGAGATAGGGAAGGAGTTGGCGGATCAGACCCAGGAGGGGGGTGGGATCGGCGGTATCGGAGTGTGCCAAATCCCAAGGCCCTTCTTGGACCGGATCCGCCTGCATGGATCAATGTGGACAAGAACGACCTTTGCCAGGAACAGGAGGCCATGAAAGTCATGCAGCCTTGAGCTGGCAGTGGCTGAGGGGAGGGGGTCCTGGAGAGGGAAAGGGCTGGGAAGAAGGATTGAAAAGGACTGTAGCACAGCAGCGGGATGGAGATCCCTTTACCCAGGATAGTGCGAACATGTGCATGTCAGAACTCTGGGCTCAAAGGCTGTGCTACCCTGGAGTTGGCCATTCCAGTTGCCTGAGTACTGATGTCCTTCAGGACTAAATGCTTCATATATGGTTGGCATCTGTCACAACACACTCTAAAAAATAAAGAATGCAGGCAACTAACGAGTCTAATAATGCCAAACGTACTGCAGGAAAGTACCCAGTTGCCCTGCTGGATTCAGACCAAAAGGCTCTGTACAGGGAAGCCATGCTGGAGAATTATGGGATCGTGGCCTCTCTGGGTAAGGCTGCACTTTTTTCCGTGGTGGTTAGGAAGGAAAGGCTTGAATTGTCCATCTTCTTGTTTCTCAGTGTCAGGATTGCAGAATCAAAATGGGGTGTGTATGGGTGGAACATGTTCACTGTACATGCCTGCTGTGAGCTTTGCTTGACCTGACTGATGCTCTTTGGGGCACAAAAGGCAGGCTATAAATTCCTAGAAATAGAAATCAATTGCGAAAAGTACACAATCCCATTATAATCGGACCTGCCAGGGCTGCAAAATGAGCCACTAGTAACTGAGAGTGCTTGTCACGCCTTGTCATTCTGCTTTCTGTGCATTATCCAGTGTCTTAACCCATTAACTCAGGGGTCCCTGCAGCCCAGTCTTGTTAGGAACCGAGCCGCGAAGCTTCGGAATACTCCAAGTCAAAAATCCTGTAGGGAGGGGAGCTGCAACTGTTAATTACTGCTGTAGTCGCAAAAAGCACAAACGCCTGCAGGATCGTCTGTCGAGCCTGCCCCAGTAGCTCAGCCAAGTACCCGCTTTCCTCAGGGGTTGGGGCAGGGGAGCGGCCGGCGTAGCGGCAGCACTGCCTACCAAAGTGAGGCCAGAAGGGCTAATGTGGTTTGTTCTTTGCGCACAACAGCTCAAAATGGCAGCGGGCACAGGAGGCGCCTGAGGGAGTCGTAGGAGAGACCCACCACGTCCGCTTTGAGCGCTGTGGGCGTGCTCCGCTGCCTCACTTGAGGCATATGGGTGTCCCAAGGAAGCGCCACCATTCCTCCTTCCTTGTACTGGTGTGCAGCAGCGGCAGCTGAAACACACATTTTCCCAGGAAAGCTCGTATGTTTGGGTTACTATGGTGACAGAGGGTGCTTTGCACGTTCGTTCTCAAAGGCAGCCGCCGTTATACATCAATAGCTGAGCAGACTTAGCATTAAAAGTAAACTTTCCTGAGAGCCGAGTTCCCACATATAAACAGGCAGTGGGAAAAGCAGAGAGCACGCGTGCGCACACAAATACAGCGGGAAGCAGAGAGAGAGAACAAACTCATACATGTGGAAACAGGAGCCGATAGGGAAGGAGGAAGAAAGAGGGAGCGTTGGTAAGTTGGAACTGAAAGAGGTGGTCTTTGGGGTGGGCACTAGCCTGTGGGGCATATTTCTTTCTTTCTTTGAGATTTGGTGTTATGAGGCTGGGGCAGTGCAGAGTAGTAACTGGGCAGCGTGGGGAGGAAAGACCAAGAATGATTGTCCTCAATCGTAAACACTCCTTGCACATTTATGAGAGAGAGAGAGAGATTCAAGTCATTCCAGCTCCTAAATCGCAAGCTCCTATGTCTTTGAACTCTGAGTGTTTTAAATACACACACACACACACACACACACACACACACACACACACACACACAATTGCCAAATGTGTGAGTGAGTGGGAGATTTAGACTATGATGCATAATTGTTTGGAAAGAAAGGGATGCAAGGGCATCTTGGGTAGGCACTAATTTTCAGGTTTTTTTCTGCCTTGGAATTATTATCTAGTAAAACTCAGCAACAAAAAAGTCATGCGTGATGACACCAATGGGACGCTGAACTGTGATTGGCCTGTTGCACCAGGGACACAATGGAGGTGTGATTCATTTGCTCACATGGGCGGTTTTAAATTTAAGTAGAAGTAGAACTAGGAGTCAGGATTATTTTTATGTTCTCCTGATACATATAAAATTATGCATGGGATGGACATAAGAACATAAGGTGCAGAAAAGAGCGACCAGAATGATTCATGGGCTGGAGCACCTCCCTTATGAGGAAAGGCTACAGCGTCTGGGGCTTTTCAGTCTAGAAAATGATTGAGACATATAAAATTATGCATGGGATGGAGAGAGTGGATAGAGGGAAATTCTTCTCCCTCTCGCACAACACCAGAACCAGGGGACATGCACTAAAATTGAGTGGAGGGAGAGTGGAGGGAACAGACAAAAGAAAATATTTCTTTACCCAGCGTGTAATTCATCTGTGGAACTCCTTGCCACAGGATGTGGTGATGGCACCTGGCCTAGATGCCTTTAAAAGGGGTTTGGACAGATTCATGGAGGAAAAGACCATCACAGGTCACAAGCCATAAGCAACCTCCTGGTTTTAGAAGTAGGTTTTCTCTGTGCCAGGTACAAGGGAGTGTCAACGGGAAACAGGTTATCTTGTTGTCTTGTGCTCCCTGAGGCATCTGGTGGGGCCACTGTGTGATACAGGAAGCTGGACTAGATGGGCTTTTGGCCTGATCCAGCAGGGCTCTTCTTATGTTCTTATGACAGAGTGGATAGAGGGAAGTACTTTTCCCTCTCACCCAACACCAGAACTAGGGGACATCCACTAAAATTGAGTGGTGGGAGAGTGAGAGCAGACAAAAGGAAATATTTCTTGAGCCAGTGTATGATTAATCTCCAGAACTCCTTGCCGCAGAATGTGCTGTTGGCACCTGGCCTAGATGTTTTTAAAGGGGGACAGATTTAAGGAGGAAAAGTCCATCACGGGTTACAAGTCATGCTGACTGTATGCCTCCTTTGGGGTTTAGAGGTGGCCTATCTCTGAATGCCAGATGCAAGGGAGTGGCTACAGGTTTCTTGTTGTGTTGAGTGCTCCCTGAGGTATCTGGTGTGTTACCAAAATTGCCATGTATTATTATGGGGAATAGCTTAATATGGCATTTGGTATGTGCAGGGATCTTTAGACCTATGTATACCAGAGTCCAGCCTGCAGAATTCCGTTTTAAATAAGCTTGAGGACACACGTGTGTTGCTTCCAATATTTACTAGATAACTCAGGCATACATACATACACGAAACCAATCACAATATACAGAGCTAGGGAAGCGTACATAGAAAGGGTCAGAGGTTTAGCAGATTTCCTTGGTTTGTACACATGAGTGATATTTACCTGTCCTGGAGAGTTGTCCTGGGATTGCAGTACTGGGTGTAGTGAGAGGGGGGGGGAGGAAGGACATGAGGAGAAGGGGGAGAAACAAAATGGTTCTAAGGTTCTGAGCAAGCTGGGTTCTGGAACCAACAGAGTGGCTAACTGAGAAGTAATGCAAAGGGGTGTGTGTGCAAGAGAGGGGGGGTAAGGAGAACAAGATAGAGCAGAGAGCTCACCAGAGTAAGAGTCCAAAACACAAGAGAGACTGGCAGGCTGTCCCTACTTTTTATAGGGCAACCTGGGGGCACTGAGCACATGAGAAATAGGGGAGGAGGGTACTAGGCACATGGGAAAGCAAAAAAAGGAGAGGCGTGCACTTTGAATGGACCTCTGGGTAAAACTACACCCAAACAATAGGAAAGGGGAGGAGGGTGATGGGTTTGATGGTCCAGTCATTAAGGTGCTGGATGATTCAATCATGAAACAAAGCAGAGGTTCTGGAGAGGCCTGGATGAGTCATTTCAGGTGGCCTGTCTCTTGTCTTCTCCCAGGACCATACTTAGCATATCAGTGGAGAGAGGGGTGCAGGACATTCTGTGAGAGCTTGGACACATGGCGAAATGGTGGCTGCTGGGTTTTTCCCTCATGGTGCAACTCCTGGCTTGGGGGAATCCTTTTACAGCATGACTCCACACAACCTTGGCACAGGAACGCAGCGTGGCCCTCACGTTGCGCCATAATACAGTCCGGTCTGGCAGATGTTCCATTTTAGCTCACAACCCATTTCAAAAAGTCTTAAAAGTCTCTTGGCAACAAGTGGGCCACTGTGAGATACAGGAAGCTGGACTAGGTCTACCTGGGCTCTTCTTATGTTCTTACGTCTTACCTCTAAGACAGAGGTTCCCAATCTTTGTTGCCAGGTTTGTCACAGTCATGTTTTCTGAAGTACCACCTGCGCCAATAGATAAATTCATTTATAATATTTAATTAAATATGTGCATTAGAGGTGTCAGCAAATGCAGCAATTAAGCTACTGGTTGGTGCTGTTGTTTTCAAACAGTAGTATTCAAAGATCCACTTCCTCCTTTGGAAGCTTATCCAAAGGAGCAGATATATAGACTTCACTCCAGGAGTAGAATATCATGCATCCTCAGTTTTCAGAGTCTCTGTTTTTTTGGTCTATTTTTCCCCAGGACAGTTACGTTTCATTGCCCCCCCCCCTCCAATTCATGCTGATTGATTTGAATCTCTACAAATATGAGCAGCAGCTTGCTCAGATACAGCAAAGAAGTAGAAATAAAAGAGAAGAAACAGGAAATAAAAGGCTTGCCTACTTCTTCTTGCCTGCACCACCTAGTGCAGCGGTGGGGAACCTCCGGCCCCAGGGCCGGATCAGGCCCCCGAGGCCATCCGGTCCGGCCCCCGGAGAGATTGCCAGGAGGCCGCCCAACCGGCCCCTGGAGGCTCCGCCGGGTCCGCACGTCACCTCCGGAGGCCGGGAGAGGGCCTTTGCATGTCCTTCCCGGCCGCCGCCTCGACCCCTTCTCACCAGGCCGTTGGCCATTTCGCACATGCGTACCACGCCGATGAGGGCTAGCTCTTGCCCTCTTGCCCTCATCGGCATTGTACGCCGGAGGTGACGCGCGGACCCGGCGGCAGCTTCGGACGGTGAGCGCGGAGCCTCCGGAGGCCGATGGGAGGCGGGGGCAAAAATTAATTAAATAAATAAAAATGGCGCCCGGCCTTACGGCCGGCCCTCAAGCAAATTTCTAATATTTAAAATGGCCCTCGCCAGGGAAAAGGTTCCCCGCCCCTCACCTAGTGGGTCAATGTTGTCTATACAGGAAGCAACACCAAACAGTACAGATGGGAGATAAGGAGCAGAAGCAGCTGAGAGAGATATCTGAATGCAGATAAGAGACCTCCTAGCCAGTGGCATCACTGGGTACGCGTCACCTCGGAGCAGGGTGCACATCACCCCCTGGCGGGAGGTCGCCGCCTCACCCCGCCGCTCCTGCTGTGTCAAACCCCCGCCCCCCACTGCCACATTACCCACTGGTACAAGCTGGGAGAGGGTGAAGAGGCGTCTTCTTCGGCCGGCGGCTTGGCCACTTCTGACTAGGCCAAAAGCGGGGTTCTTCGCACATGCGCACAACGCCGCTGTCCTCAGCGGCGTGTACATGTGCGAAAATGCCACTTTTGGTCTAGTCAGAAGCGGTCAAGCTGCTGGCCGAAGAAGACGCCTCTTCATCCTCTCCCGGCTCATACCGGGCGGCAACGGGGTGTGTGTGTGTGTGACGACGAGTGGGTCATATGGGCCAAGGGGTGATGCAGTTCGTGACGTCGTGGGCGTCACCCTCAGTGTGTCACCCCCTCCTGCCACGTCACTCCTCGGCGGCCCACCCACCCCCGCCACGCCCTAGTGATGCCAGTGATCCTAGCAGCTAATTCCTGCTGTCCCAGATAAGAGGCCTTGGGGATCAACATTCCACAGGTCAAGTCAGAGCAACACTGAATTGCAAGACAGAGGGGAGATAGGAAAACCAGATAAGGACCATCCTGCCACGTACCACCAGTGTTTGCACAAAGTACCACCAGTGGTACGTGTACCACAAGTTGGGAATCTCTGCTTTAAGACAAACAGAGGAACCAGCAACATTAGTCTTCCTCTTGTTATCCTCTTGATACTTCCTCTTGTTATGAAAAACTCCTTTCATAACCTGACTAGTAACGCTGCAGTGTACAAAAGCACACTGCGCAGGATCCTGAGCAGGATCGGGCCTGACTCGATGTTGTTGGAGACCTCAGGGTAAAGAACCTTTATCCCTTTACCCTGAGTAACACCCCAGCCGCCCCCATGGGTCTCCTTGAATGCACTCTAGAAATTTTGCTGGCTGACATTACAGAGACCTGTGTAAGGCCCAAAAGGCCTGGGAAGGGGAATAGGATTTTGGCACATATGCGGCCGGCAATCCCTCCCCCCTCCCGGGGCCTGTGGGCCAATCCAGTCCCCGCAGAACACCCCATTCTGCCCTCCCCCCACGCCTTCACCAACCAGCGGAGCACTCGCCTTCCCCAGCACCCGCAGTGACTGATCCAAGACGTCCATTCCACTGGTGTCGCCTCCTCGCGGGGTGCCGTAAACGTACTTTACGGCACGTTTGCGACACCTCCGACTGGTGGAACTATCGTTATCAAACCAGATGGGATTGCGCTGTAAGAGATGGTGAACCCAGGTCTGCTAAGGAAAGACAGAAGGTGTCTTAGGCCTTAAAGCTAAGCAAAAAAAGCTTTACAAAAAGCAGATACAAGAAGGCAAAGGGATCCTTACTTCCCCAGAAAAATCAAATTCTCCCCCATAAGTTCCAGATGAAGCGCCTTTTGGCTTGGATGGCGCTGAGCCCATTTCCCCCTTGCTGAATACGCAGCCACGTCCTCAAAGGACACATGATCCTGGTTCAAGTCGCATATCTTCACCTCTCCATCCCGCTCGCGTCTCTGCCAGGAGTCAGTGGAGCAGAGGAGTGAAGCACAAGGTGGGAATCCAGTCGTGGAGGTGAAACCAGCCCCGTTTCTTCACCCAGCTCTCAGCACTTGGAAGGGAAGCCGCAACCAGAAGGCCAGCTGTCCCCCTCCACTTCCTCCTCCTCAGGCTATTCCCTCTCAGCAAAGAGACCGGGAATTTAGGCAAGCCTGGAGAGGATGTGAGTCAACCTCAAAGTGAGATTGAAAACCCCTGCTTTGCCCCCATTCCAGAGACTGCAGGATGATGGTGGCATTGATGTCTTCCCTATTTTTGCCGGGCTCATGTGTGGTTGGTGATGAGGCTTCAACACCAAAAGAGCAATTAGTTTTAGGTTAAACAAGATGGGTGGTAAAATGGAGCCTGTGGAGATCCACTCCTGCCGTTTCTAGTGCAGCTGAGCCCAGTGCCATCTGCACGATATTTAAAAAAAGAGTGAAACCAGTCACAGAAAAGCCCCACAGGCATCTTAGCATTTATAAGAAGGTAGCGTCACATTCATGGCAGAGAGGATCCAGAGGGAGGCCCCCCCTTCCTTAGACTTCTCCAGAGAAATGTGGTCCACCAGGGCGAGGGGTTCCATTTCACTTTTGCACCGCTAATCCAGATTCTGTCTGTGTTCCAGGAAGAAACAGAGACGGCCGTGAGGATTGGAAGGAGCCACGTGTGTTTTCACCGGAAGCAACCATTGTTGACGAGTAGAGGAAGTGACTTTTAGGGACCAGGCCGTACCAAGTAGGCAGCAGGGAAGCCCAGCACCTGCCTGGAGGGTTACCAGCATAAACAGAACGTCATTTCCACCTGCAAGCACAGCAAGGACACCAGCACAGTCACTGGCGCCCAGGGGTGCTCACAGGCAGAGACGACACCGTCTGCCCACGTTGGTGAGTTGGAGGTGAGCAGCAGGAGGTATGGAGGGCAAATCAGATGGTCTTCATGATGAAGATTTCAATGATATTCGAGACAATCCAGAAAGTGAAACCGGAAAGGGGAAAGAGAAATGCCCTCATTGTGCAAAGGTTTTCAGCACTAAATCAACACTTAGAAGACATCAGAAAATCCACACAGGGGAGAAACCATATAAATGCTTCAAATGTGCAAAAACGTTCAGTGAGAACTCAAAGCTGAGTGAGCATCAAAGAAGCCACACAGGGGAGAAGCCATATCAATGCTTGGAGTGTGGACAGAGCTTCAGTCAGGCAGGAAACCTCAGTCTGCATCAAAGAATCCACACAGGGGAGAAACCATACAAGTGCTTCCAATGTGCAAAAACGTTCAGTCGCAGCTCACACCTGACTGTGCATCAAAGTACCCACACAGAGGATAAACCATATAAATGCTTGGAGTGTGGAAAGAGCTTCAGGAACAATGGAAACCTGACTGAGCATCAAAGAACCCACACAGGGGAGAAACCATACAAGTGCTTCCAATGTGCAAAAACATTCAGTCGCAGCTCACACCTGCTTGCGCATCAAAGAACCCACACAGGGGAGAAACCGTATCGATGCTTGGAGTGTGGAAAGAGATTCAATGTGAGCTCAAGCTTGACTGTGCATCAAAGAACCCATACAGGGGAGAAACCGTATATATGCTTGGAGTGTGGAAAAAGCTTCAGTGAGAGGTCAAGCTTGACTGTGCATCAAAGAACCCACACAGGGGAGAAACCGTATATATGCTTGGAGTGTGGAAAGGGCTTCACTGTGAGCTCAAACTTAACGTTGCATCAAAGAACCCACAGAGGGGAGAAACCATATACAGTCGGTTCTCGTTATCTGCTAGGGCAGGGGTGCACAACTTGGCAGTAGGTAGGGGCTTGTGGAAAGAGCTTCAGTGATAGGTCAAAGTTGACCGTGCTCCAAAGAATGCACACAGGGGATAAACCATATAAATGCTTTAAATGTGGAAAGGACTTCAGTCAGAAAGCAAGCCTGAATTTGCATCAAAGAAACCCACACAGGGGATAAACCATATAAATGCTTGGAATGTGGTAGGTGCTTCACTCAGAGCCCAAGCCTGAGTTTGCATCAAATAATAAACACGGGAAAAACCGTATCAGTGCTTGGTGTGTGGAAGGTGTTTCCGTGTGAGCTCAAGCCTGACCACACAGGGCAGAACCCACATACATGTTTGGAGTGTGGAAAGAACAACCGCCAGAGCGCAAACCTGACTGTTCATCGAAGAACCCACACAAGAGAAACCCTATAAGTTCTTGTAGTTTCAACTTGTTGGGCAGCTCAATCCTGCTTAAGGATCCACTGGGCGGCCGAGGCCGCCCGTCGGATCCCATGCTCCACCGCAGGTAGCCTCCCCCACGACGGAAAGTCTCCTCGGGGAATGGACGCTTGTCCCCTTCCCCGAGTGTAAACCGCTGGGGCTGATTGGCCTGCTCAGAATTCCGCCAGCTTTTTTGCTGGCGGAAGTCGGAGGAGGCCATGTAATGGCTCAGCCGATCGGCGGGGGACAGGATTCGGCCTAAGCCGATCCCCGCCCCCTCCCTAATCGGCTGGGCCTATCGCCCCCCGCCATTTGCTCCTGAACTGCTCCCCCTTCTCTGGATTCTTACCTGGGTCTGGCGGTGGACGGGAGACAGTCCGGACGGCAGAGCATGGATGGCCGGCCTTCCTTCCCTGCTCGTGAGTCGTTGCAAAAGTGCTTTACGGCACTTTCGCGATGGCTTAGGGCGGCGGAACGCTCATTCTGCCGCCTGAAAATAGAACTGGATTGCGCCGTCAGAGTGAGAGCAGAAGACCCATCAAACAATCTGTACGAGGGAAAAACCATATAAATACTTGAAATGTGGACAAGGTTTCAGGCTACAATAATTGCTTACAGTACATTAGTGAATCCACGGAGATGAGAATCCATATACAGGTGTCTCCTAGTTAACAATGGTACATTTAACGACGATCCACATATATGATAGTAGCAGTCCCCCAGTACAGTACTAGAGAAAAAGTCGCTGCCGCTTTAAAAGCACAATTATGTCATTGTAATACAGTGCGGTTGCAACAGAGAATGAATGACAAGTACTCCTGGCACGTCTTTTATATCACCAGCCCATCAGCTGTTTGGTGCTAAATATCAAAGCGCTAATCTAGCTGATGGACTGGGGATTTAAAAAGACATGTTCGGAGTCCTTTCCATTCATTCCTTATTACAACTGCACTGCATTACATACACTATACGCACTATACCAAAATCGACCACTTGATGGTGATAGACTCACTTAATGACAGATTCACTTTACAACAGAGTTGTATCCTGTCGACTGGGGGACACCTGTAAATGTTTAGAGTGTGAAAAGAGCTACTTTCTCAACTTAAGAGACATCGAAGAGTTCTAATAGAGGAGAGAAGCCCAATCAATGCTTACATTGTGGAAATAACTTCTATCTGAGCACACACCATTCAGAACATAAAAGATTTCACTCAAGGGAGAAATCCTATAACTATTCAGAGAGTGGAAAGAGCTTTCGTGATCGCTCAGCCCCTACATCTCATGAAGAAATTCACACCAGAGAGAAACCATAGAAATCAGAGAATAAGAGGGCAGGTCCTCTTGTGGATTAGGAACTGGTTGAAGACCAGGAAACAGCGAGTGGGAGTCAATGGGCAATTTTCACAATGGCGAGAGGTGAAAAGCGGTGTGCCCCAAGGATCGGTCTTGGGACCGGTGCTTTTCAACTTATTCATAAATGACCTGGAGTAGGGGATAGGCAGTGAGGTGGCCAAGTTTGCAGATGACACTAAACTTTTCCGGGTGGTAAAGACCAGCAGGGATTGTGAAGAGCTCCAGAAGGATCTCTCCAAACTGGGAGAATGGGCAGCAAAATGGCAGATGCGCTTCAATGTAAGTAAGTGCAAAGTGATGCACATTGGGGCAAGAAACCAAAATTTCACATACACGCTAATGGGTTCTGAGTTGTCTGTGACGGATCAAGAGAGAGAGCTTGGGGTGCTGGTGGACAGGTCGATGAAAGTGTCGACCCAGTGTGCGGCGGCTGTGAAGAAGGCCAATTCCATGCTCGGGATCATTAAAAAAGAGATTGAGAATAAAACGGCCAATATCATTCTGCCTTTGTACAAATCGATGGTAAGGCCACATCTGGAGTATTGCGTCCAATTCTGGTCACCACACCTCAAAAAGGATATAGTTGAATTGGAAAAGGTGCAGAAAAGAGCGACCAGAATGATTCGTGGGCTGTAGCACCTCCCTTATGAGGAAAGGCTACAGCATCTGGGGCTTTTCAGCCTAGAAAAAAGGCGCCTGAGGGGGGACATGATTGAGACGTATAAAATTATGCATGGGATGGAGAGAGTGGATAGAGGGAAATTCTTCTCCCTCTCGCACAACACCAGAACCAGGGGACATGCACTAAAATTGAGTGGAGGGAGAGTTAGAACAGACAAAAGAAAATATTTCTTTACCCAGCGTGTAATTCATCTGTGGAACTCCTTGCCACAGGATGTGGTGATGGCATCTGGCCTAGATGCCTTTAAAAGGGGTTTGGACAGATTCATGGAGGAAAAGACCATCACAGGTTACAAGCCATAAGCAACCTCCTGGTTTTAGAAGTGGGTTTTCTCTGTGGCAGGTGCAAGGGAGTGTCAAAGGGAAACAGGTTATCTTGTTGTCTTGTGCTCCCTGAGGCATCTGGTGGGGCCACTGTGTGATACAGGAAGCTGGACTAGATGGGCTTTTGGCCTCATCCAGCAGGGTTCTTCTTATGTTCTTCTGCAATAGGGTAAGCTTTAAGGCGCATCATGCTACCTGCATAAAATAGAAACCACATCAATGCTTTGAAATGAGTAAAGAGTGTCTATCAGAGAACAAAGATGGTGAGAGCCAGGATGGTGTAGTGGTTTGGGAGTCGGACTTAGACCTGGAAGATCCAGGTTTAAATCCCCGCTCAGCCACGAAGCTTCCTGGGTGACCTTGGGCCAGTCACTATCTCTCAGCCCCACCTACCTCACAGGGTTGTTGTGAGGACAAAAGGAGGGGAGGAAATATGTACACCACTCAGCTCCTTGGAGGAAGGGCGGTATAAAAATGTGATAAATAATAATAATAAATAAAAAATAATTTCTCCATACATCAAAAAACCCACCCAAATAGCTCCAGTACTGCCTGGTAATTAAATCATATATCAATGGGAACTGACTTATACAAGAGAACAAAAGAGCAGGTACACTGACTTATAGGAGATAATATTAAATCTGATGGAACTAAAACATGTGAATCCTATTGAATTCAATGAATTCTAAGAATAAGTACAGTATATCATTATTGAGGAGAAACTAAGGTAGTTTCAATTTATAAGCTCTAAGTTTATACTTAGAGAGTAAGATGATACTCAAAGGGTGAAATTGCTGATCTCCTGACTAAAATATGCAACTTGTCCCTTAAAACAACTGCTGTGCCAGAGGACTGAAGAATAGCTAATGTCACACCAAACTTTTAAAAAGGAGGGAGAGGGAACCTGGAAAAATACAGGCTGGTCAGCCTAACATCTGGAGTGGAAGGTAGGTGTGGTGTGGTGTGTGTGTGTGTGTGTGTGAGAGAGAGAGAGAGAGAGAGAGAGAGAGAGAGAGAGTGAGTGAGTGAGTGAGTGTGTGTGTGTGTGTGTGTGAGAGAGAGAGAGAGAGTGAGTGAGTGAGTGAGTGAGTGATTCCTCTGTGGAACTCCTTGCCACAGGATGGGGGGTATGCGGACCGTTCAGAGGTACGAACTCGGAACATTCAAACCCCGGTATAGGTATTAATAATTTCTGGGCACACGAACCTACGTTTTCCATGAGAAGAACTCTCTTGCATGCACAGTGTTGGAGTTGTTGATGTTCTCCCTTTTCTATGAGTTGCAATTACCACTTTTGAACACTGGTTGGTGCTCTTGGTTCAGAAAGTTGAATGTGTTTTTTGTGTTAGAAATGAACATGTCAAAGTCTCCTCTTTCTGCCGCCACCCTCCCCAATCAGTAAAAATATATTGTTCAATACCACACCATTGAAAGGAAACAGCTGGAGAAGTTGGGTTCTATGCAAATAGAACATTTTTGTAAAAATTCTTGGGGGGCGGGAGGGTTCAAAAAGCCTGCCTGTGTAAACCGCTTTGAATAAAGTCTGAGGAGAAATCTGATGACATAGAAAGGCGGAATAAAAATACTGTTATTGTTGTTCAAGAATCATTTTCAGTGTTATAGGGGAACGCTCAAGAGATTTTAGTTGCACATGATCACCACAGTGTAGTTTGCATTTAAAAACTGTCTTGAACATGCATACCTTAGAGCGCTGTTCTTCAACCTTGGGGTCAGGACCCAATGGGGCCGCGAAGCCTCATTTCTGAGGTCGCAGCAACTTACAGGAACCAAAATGGCTGCTGGGGCTAATGCTGGAGGGCAGTGGGGAACCTGCTGGGGGGGGGGCTTCCACAAGGATTTTATCCCCCTCCTCCCCCTCCCTCTTTCAAATTGCTGGGGGTGGAGGGGAACCATATCTTTGCTCTCCTGTTGTGGAATGACCCCGCCACAGGTGATGCAGGCTGGGCAAACTTGGCAAGATGAAACTGCCAGTGCTGGGGCGGGGTGGCAACAGGGGCAGGGGTGGGCAGATCAGGGTCCGGGATCAATGATGGGCCCCCAGCCTCATATTTTATTTATTTATGTATGTGTTGGGGTTGTGGCACAAAAAGGTTGAAGACCACTGCCTTAAAGTAAAATACATAAGACCTATTGGGAGACATCTCCTTTCCCACATGGCCTGTGCCTATAAGAACAATGGTGAGTGGTTTTGATGAGAAAAATGATCTGCGGGGAAGGCATAAGCACACAAACTGCTGTTTCAATCAGGTTTGTACCCCCACCCCAACAGTTGCATTTGTTAGAATAGAAAAAAAGCTGTGTTGAGACTGATCATATTTCCCTGTGCCATTCTAGTTTGATCCTTGACGACAGAAACAAGGTAGCAAGAGGAGGAGTCAGACTATTTTTGATCCGGGGCCCAAACCCTTGACGCCCCCCCCATAAAAACGCGCGGCCTTAACCCTTCACGCCCCACGGTGCAGCCGCGCCGCAAATTTTTGGGATTTTTGATTTTAGTTTGGAAGCCTCCTTGTCCACTTTGTACCTCCTGTCTCCATTTCCAGCAGCACACATGATGAGGCATGCATAATGATGTGAATTTTGTGAATTTTGCTCTGCAGAATAAACTTGAAAGTGTTCCAAACATCAAACGTGTGGGGGGGGGGGGATATTAAGAAAAAAAACCCCAAGAAATTGATAAAAAAACGGGAACCCCCCCCGCAAAAAACGGAACTTTTACAGAGGTCTGCACTCCCCCAGGGGGCCCAGCGCCCTACGCCCTACGCCCTGGGGCCCACTGCCCCATATCTGGCGACACTTCTGCAAGGTAGCTGATAGACTATATAGAATGAATGTGTTAACATGTCTTGGTGGTAGAGGTGTTTGAACATTGTTTTGCAAATTTCAGCATTTAACCAAAATGAAATAGCAGAAAGTGGTGTTATGTTTTTATTTCAAATTTTCCCCAAACACTTTAAAATGTGTATAGGTTGTACAGTGTCAGCAGATGTAGAATGATGCAAAATTACATGGTTTTATTTAATTTTATTATTTATTCACGGATGACATAAGAACACAAGAGACCAGCTGGATCAGGTCAAAGGCCTGTATCTCACAGTGGCCCACCAGATGCCTCAGGGAGCACACAAGACAACAAGATACCTGTATCCTGTCGCCACACCCTTGCATCTGGCATTAAGAGATAACTTATTATTAAAACCAGGAGGTTGTTTATCCCCATCATGGCTTGTAACCTGTGATGGACTTTTCCTCCCTAAATCTGTCCAATTCCCTTTTAAAGGCATCCAGGCCAGGTGCCATCACCACATCCTGTGGCAAGGAGTTCCACAGATTAACATGCTGTGTGGAGAAATGTTTTCTTTTGTCTGTTCGAACTCTCCCTCCACTCAGTGTTAGTGCATGTCCCCTGGTTCTGGTGTTGTGCGAGAGGGAGAAGAACTTCCCTCTATTCACTCTCTCCATTCCATGCATAATTTTATACGTCTCAATCATGTCCGTCCGTCCGTCCGTCCGTTCCCCCCCCCCCCAGGTGCCTTTTTTCTAGACTGAAGAGCCCCAAACACTGTAGCCTTTCCTCATAACGAATGTGCACCAGCCCATGAATCATTTTGGTTGCTCTTTTCTGCACCTTTTCCAGTTCCACTATATCCTTTTTGAGATGTGGAGACCAGAACTGGACGCAATACTCCAGATGTGGCCTTACCATCGATTTGTACAACGGCATAATAATATTGGCCGTTTTATTCTCAATCCTTTTTTTAATGATCTCGAGCATAGAATTGGTCTTCTTCACAGCTGCAGCACTCTGGGTCGACACTTTCATTGAGCTTTCCAGCAGTACCTCAAGCTCTCTCTCTCCTGATCCATCACGGACAGCTCAGACCGCATTAGCATGTATGTGAAGATTTTTTTTTTTAGCAGAAAGTGTTACATGCTTTTATTTCACATTTACCATTTTCAAACACCTCTACTTATCAGGCCTTTGACCATTCATCCATGTATCCCAGCACCATCTATTCCAGCTGGCAGGGGCTTTCTGAGGCCTCAGCTGGAGATCCAGCTACTGACCCGCAGTCTTCTCCATGGCTGCCACCAGCAATATCAGTCAACGGTGGGTCTTTTCATGGGAAATTCAAATGAAATGGACAAATTCTAATTCAGACGGTAAACACACCAGGGCTTCCTTGAAGAAAACCGATTTCAAGTAATACCACCAACAGTACCATTCTAGCATTGCAATCATACACAGGCAAAATGTTGCTTGTGCAATTAGAAGCTAAGATGAAAACACACTGTTGTTTTTAAAATGCCATTCTCAAATAGTCCCCATGGAACACTTGCAGAAGCAGGGATCTCAGTGAATTTCAGAAGGATGCCTTCCAATTTCCTTGATTCTTCTTCTTCCTCTCTTCTGAAGCTTTAGCTGCTGCTCAGTTGGGGTATTAGAAGCTGCAGGCTAACCCATGGAAGTAGCACCTAGTGGTTAGCAGTCAGCACACCCCTTCATGCAGAGTTCATATGCATTTTAAATAAAAGGAGAACTGACTATTTGTTCAGATAGTAAGGCAGTGGTTCCCAAACTTTTTCGACCTGCGACTCCCTTGATCATTGGCAACTATTAGTCAAGGCTCCCCATTACAGGTTGATGCCTGCCAATTGGCATTGCACTGTTTTTCAAGAGGATTCCGTGGCACTCCGCGGCTCCCCTGGGAGCCACGCCTCCCAGTTTGGGAACCACTGCAGTAAGGGGTTTTGGGGATGGGTAGATTTGGCACCTAGCATGACCCCTCCTTTCCAACACCCTGTTCACAAAGGAAGCAATCATTTTCATACAGTTTAATGACAGTCACTAGAAAAAGGCATGTACAAGTTTAAGGCAGTGTCTCCATGATGACGGCCGTGTTTCAGTATCAACGCCGTCTCTTTGCTGTGCTGGGAGGGGCTGGAGCTGTGGGCACAGCGGCCCTCCTCTTACTGGTCCTGGTTGCAGAAGCATCAGGACTGCCATGGGAAGACATGTCCAGCCCGTCCAGGCGATGGGCATCCAAGTCTACCTGCTGCTGCAATATGCCTGTCAAGATGAATTCTGAATTGGCAATGGGGAGCCGGGCGTCCTGGGCTGATTTGCAGCGGGACAGGTCCTCAGGACAGGAGATGACAACACGCTTGTCCTAAGAAGGTTCAAAATACACACACACACACACACACACACACACACACACACACACACACACACAATATAGTCAGATCACACCCTCAGCCCCTCCCTCCAGGCATGATTCCTTCCAGTGCCTCTAATTACAGGGTGAAGATGGGGGCACAGGGTGCCTGCAAAATACTGCACCTCCTGCTCACCTTGTACGCTCGAGGCATGCGGGGTAAGAAGGTCCCCCCACTGCATCTTACAATATCTCTCATGTGCTCAGGCTCTGGCTTGACATTTGGGGTCACATGGATCTCATAGCCCTGGAAGACAAAGAGTCAGGTCCATGGTACGACCAGTCAGAAGGGAAGGAGAAGAGATAGGAAGCCAAATCTTAACATGAAAGTGTCTCGAAGTGACGGTCCATTAATGAACCAAAGTCCAGATTGGGACCTCCAGCAAGTAACTGCAATGCACCCACAACACAGAGGGCAGCATTGTGTGCCTGGGAAGTCCTATCACATCATGAACTCCACCACTGCTATTGGTACACTATTTGTTTATCCATGAAATATTGCCTGACACCGGTCCCTCTCTACTCAGTGTCTGTTTTCACGCCCTATTTCATGCACTGGCCCTATAAAGCCCTAAATCAGGGATGGCCAACCTTTCAACTTGAATGTTCCTGGCCCTTTAATGGTGGTATAGGGGAGGGCATTTCAGCAGGTGCAGCTGCTTTAGCAGCCACCATCAGTACTTGCAGCTGCCAAGATTCTGGCTTCTACTACACAACTCTTAAGAACGCAGAGGCCTTACTGGTGAAAGGTTGGCCACCCCTGCCCTAAATAGCTTGGGAGACACAAACGGTGAAAGGACTGTCTTCTCCCACACACTCAAGTTGTTGACGGAGGTCCTGCTTGCATCTCCCACCATGAGCAGAAGCGCAACTCTTGGATGTGCATGCAGGCGAGGGTGGCCAACTCCATTCCCGACACGGTTCCTGGGCCTCTAACAGCCGCGTGACATTCAACAGGAGCAGCTTTGCCCGTCACCGTGGCTCTAGTGAAGATGAAGCAGCATATGTGAATTTCTCCCAACATGTATACCTGGCTCAGGAGGTCCCTGGGAGGGGCCCAGAGAAAGGGGTTGCTAATTGAGGGCCTCACCTGGAGCAGGCCTCCCATTTGCCTCACTCGCTGCAGCGACTCCGTGAGGCTGAACCGGAAGTTCTTCTCCTGCTCAGGGTCACAAATGAGGAAGTTGTTTGGTGCCAGGAAGGAGGAGTTGTGCCTACTCTGTGGAGAGATGGGGGGGGGGGGGGAAGAGCTAAGCAAACAGGCAGTAAAATGTTGTCATAAGACCACCACCCTCCTCCCTTTAATGTAAGCTCCCAAGATACAAAAGAGTGGCTTTAACAAGGAGTCCCCCAAAGGAAATTTATCTTTGAAGAGATTCTTTAAAAGGAATTTCCATGGACTGACCTGGTACAAGTCTAAACTCTCCTACTAAACTACAGGCCATACTCTGTCCCAGAGACAAAGTATCTCCCTTCTGAGCTTTTAGACCCATTCACTCTAAAATATTTCTGTTTAGTAACACTTCACAACCTCACCGCTCCCTTCATGACCCACAAAGATGCATATGTGCATGCATTCGTATGCATGTATGTGCATGCGTGCATATGTTTCCCCCCCCCCCTCAAAATGCCCTCTTCTCATCCTTAGGTTCTACACATCTTCTTCTAGAACCGGGACCGTTTCACACCCTGTGAGCCATTTCTAATCTTTATCTGGCCTTGTGAAGTTTTAAACAAAGTGTGGCAGATATTTTGCCTCATCTTCACTTGTGAAGAAAAAAAATGGTTTAAAAAAAACTGCAAGACGGATTTGACTGCACCGCTGTCATGTCTCTCTTGGGCAGCCAAATCCTGCCCAAGATGTACCGGCCAGTCTAACTGGCTGGATGCCTATGCAGGATGCAGCCCATGGCAGCAGGGTCAAGGCTCACCTCGGGAGAAGGGGACTTTTGTAGTCATCGTCCCCCCCGCCGGTGTAAGCCCCGGGGGCCCCAATGGGCCTCCTCGGATTTGAGCCAGCTATTTAGCTGTTTCCTACTCCTATTTAGCTGGCTCACATCCGGCGGGGAGGTTGTGTAAGGCCAGCCAGGCCCAGGAAGGGGATGAGGATATAGTGGAGCGCGTCACCGATAATCCTTCTCCCCTCCCTGGCCTGGCCGGCCAACTGCCCCATCCCCTGCCACCCTGGTCCTCCCTCCCCACGCCCTCCGGCCGCAGCAGTTACCTGCATCTGGCGGCACGGGTCCTGGAGCCCGGCGGTGTGAATGGTGCCGGCCTCCACACCGACGCCACTTATACCCAAGGTGCTGCAAAAAGTGCTTTACGGCACTTCCACGACACCGCAGGCCAGTGGAGCACTCGCTTCTTCAGCCTATACTTAGACTGGATTGCGCCATGGGTTTGGTATGCAATTTAACAGAATTTGACAGAAACCAACATTAAAAAGTAGTCATAAAAAGTACTAGTCATGGTGGGTATGCGCTACTGCTGGGTTCAGTTGCAGTATGCTGTAGGGGAGCAGCGGCAGGAGAGAAGGATGCCTTTTTCTCCTGCTTATGAGCTCCCCAGAGGCAACTGGTGCACCACTGAGAGATGCAGGAAGCTGGAGTAGATGGGCTTTGGGGCTCTTCTTGTTTTCTTAAAAGCAGCAGCAATCTAAGCCAAAGGGTTTATGGAAGAGTCAAGTTTTAACTAAGCACTTGGTGGGCAGTACTGGGGACTGCTAGATCTCTCTAGGAAGGCATTTCCCATAACTCTGGAACTCTTACTCGTGGGTGGTTCCAGCACTGCTACATAGCTGTATTTCCAAAGCTACTAGTAGCAGAGGCACAGTTTTATCTGAACTACAAATTGGATGCACACCATCACACTTATGACCCAAAGGGAAAGAACCACACACCTTCTGGAGGAGCCCATCCTCTGGGTTTCTGAAAGAATCAACATTTCAAGTGCAATTCACAACTGGAAGGAGGCTCATGAAGAGATGCAGTGGGCAGCCTCTTTCAAAAAAGCAAGTAAATTCAGTTTTGGAGACAATTTCATTGCACCCAAAGCTCAGATGTGACAAAATTACTTGCTCCCAGCACAAGCTGAATAAGAGGCCAGGCCAGAGGACTGAATCCTACAGAGAGGCAGCAGGCAGCTTTTCTGCAAGTGGGTGTTTGGGGGTCACAGACACCTGTATTTAATTCATCCATTTCTCACACTGGTGTCTGTGTCTCATAGAGGCCAACAGCCATGAAAAGGTTGGGTTCTGTGGTTATACGGACTTCAGTCGAGGCCAGTCCTGCCAAAGGAGCATCACAGGAGAGTGCAGGGATGGTTGCTCACCTCCTCCAGCCAGTTGAGGGTAACAATGGGGATACCCCGAGCCAGGGCGCACAAGAATTTGACAGTGCGCCGTACACGGTCCGTCACCAGGTGGGTGCAGTCGAAGACGGATTCTGCCAAAGAACCTCCTAGCTCGGTGACCACATGTTCCCCATCCTCATCAATCACCCCCGTGAACAGCACCTGGGGAAGGGAACAGGAAGTCATTTAGGAACTACATCACACCTTCAGGGCACAGTTTAAGCCAGCAGGTCTCAAATGTTATGAATCTCTCACTCTCACACACGGTAGCGTTCCATGTAATTTTCACAGGGATTGTGCGGAGTCATAACACAGCTGCATGAGAGCAGCTCCAGAGCGCTCAATGATGACGTCACCATCATCGGCGAGCTCCAGAGCGCCCTGATGGAAGCTGCACAGGGCTCCGATTCCAGCTATGTGACTGCGCAGCTTAGAGGGAACGGCGATGTCTCGACTGCCCTAACGTGTGTCCTTCGCCACAACACAGGGGAGTGGACGCAGCCTTTCATGCACAGTTGCAAAAAAGCTTCCTGCAGCACGTGAGGATCTGTAAATTTAGGTCCTAGTCCAACACGGACGCTAGAAGAGAACACAGAATATTTTGAACCTCCTCTGAAAATGACATGCAGGACACTCTAACTCAGGGGTGCACAACATGCGGCCCGCCTGACGATTTCCAGTGGCCCGCGAAGAAATCGGGGATCCCCAAGTTCTTCGCGGGCCCAGGCCTGTTCTTTAATGGCAGACGTGGCTCATTCCGCTGCGCGCGCGGCTCATTCGGCTCCTGGCCAAACGCCAGAAGACTCCAGGCAGGCTTTGATCGCCGCCAATCAGCTGAGTCTCCTGGCGTTCAGCCAAGAGCCGAATGAGCCGCGTGCGCGTTGGCCAGGAGGAGGCTAAAGAATGCAAGAGCAAGAAGGCATTTCCTTAGGCAAGAAGACCCGCCCACTTATCGCTGGCTCTGCATTGGCGGAAACTAGAGAGGGCGCTTGGCTTTGTAAGCCCAGGCCAGCAAGCAGGCTCCCACCCGCAGCCACACGCCGCCCGGTGTTGCTCGCCTCCTCAAAGCCATGCTGCTTGGAGCCGCTGGGCTAGCTAGCGAGGGGCAGCCCATTTGCTGGTCTCCCAGCGTCCTGGCTGGGCCACTCGGGGCGGAGTGGAGGGGCGCCTTCCTGACACAAGCCGAGGATTCCCGCTTCTCTCGCGCCTTCCAGTTGCTGTTCTCCGGCCAGAGGAAGCTCCAGGCACGGGCAGTTGCACACACGTTCCCTTCCCCGCTCGCTCTCGCAAACGCACACATAGGGAGCACTCTCTCATCCATCAATCCCAGACAGCACGAGCAGCATTGGCTCCGCCCCCAACCCCCCATCTCATTCTCTCCACCCGCCTTGGGCAAACTGATCCAACCCCCCCCCCTCAAGAAAGACGGTGGCTGTCTGCACGGAGCAGCAAAGGAGTAGCGGAGGAGGGTAACCCTTGCAAAAAGGTAGAGTTCAGAGAGGGACAGCCAGTTACATACATGCTCGCTCTTTCTCTCGCTCTCTCTCATATCACGTACATTCTAATCAATATTTGCTTTTATTCGCTATTTTGCTGCCGCCCCCTTTAATAAAATAAACTAATTTGTCTGCGCTGTAACCAGGCCCATGTGCGTAGGGGAGGAGGAGGGAACGGCATTGAGGGCGTCCGTAGTTCTGGCGTGGGGGACATGAGGAGAGTCACCTTGTTTGTTAATGGCAGCCCCAGGAATGGGAAGGTGAGACTTGTGCGTAGGGGAGGAGGAGGAGGGAATGCCTTGAGTGGGGGGAGGGCTGCGGGTAGTGGGGCAATGCATTATTTTTTATTATTGAATTATTAGGGTTGCGTGCCTGCGCTGAGCACTTCCAGAACTTTCTAGAGCTCTAGTCCGAAAGCTGCCCCTGTACTCCCTCCCCCTTTGTGGAGAAAGCTTTGGCCTCTTTTTGCCTGCTACAAGTGGTGGGGGGAGCTTCCCCACGTGATTCTTTTTTGACTGCCCTCAGCCCTTCCCGGGGAGTCGTCGGCGCAACCCCTTCTCGAACTTGGAGAACGCGCCACGTCCGCCGGGGCCCAACGAAACCCAGAATGCTGCGGAGGAGAAGGATCTGAATAGGTGCCCTGAATAGGTGGGAAAACGGGCTGCTGGGGAAATGGGGGGGGGGGATGATTTTTGGCTGAAGAAAGATCCAGTCTGTGTTCTGTCTTGACTTGACTGCAAAATAACAGCACGTGCACGCTGTGTAATGGGATTGCAAGCTTAGGTTTGAATTGGAGATAGTTGTGTGTGTGTGTGTGTGTGTGTGTGTGTGTGTCTGGAAGTTTCATTTTTCTCCTTTGTTTAGCAATGTGCTCCCTTTATTTGCTTTCATTTATCATGGTTTCCAGCTGATGAAATTGTTTAGAGATGGAGGGGGGAGGATGCATCTATGATCTGTTTTTTTAAATTTTAAATGGGGGCATGACTGGTGGGGAGGGGGGTTGCTTGCAAAGGAATCAGGCTTGTTGTGATTTTTGTAATGTGCTGCTTTTTGTAACATGAGTTGATATGGTTTTAAAAAATAAAAAAGATAATTTTTTAAAATATGTTGCTTTTCGTGATATTTTCCGGCCCATGGACACGCCCCCTGTGATGTCACTTCCTGAGGAAGTGATATCACGGTTCCTGGACACGCCCCCCGTGCGGCCCCGGAGAAGTTTGGCCTGTTCATTTCGGCCCCCACCTACTTCCAAGTTGTGCACCCCTGCTCTAACTGAACAACACAGCAGTGCTTCCTGACCCTGCTTCTTCTCCCACCACCAGACTGAAATGAGGGGGCAGCAAGGATACCATCACCCCAATGCATCCAGTGAGCACCAAGGAGGGCTCTCTGCTGGGGGGGGGGGGAAGAGGGTCAATGCACTCAGGCTGCGGCTGGTGAGAGGAGAAAGGCTCCACCTGCTTCCAAATCCTATCCTTCCTTGAGGCTTCAGACACAAATATGCTTCAAGTGTCCTCACCCACCCTAAGGGGGCAGGCCGCCCCACAGGTGAGAACCACTGGCTGAACCACTGCACATTGCTGACATGGTCTTGGTGGGACTGAAACTCAGGCCTGGCTCCACAGACAGTCAAGGCTGGGCATTTGCTGGGGCCCCAAGACAGACAAGGGGCCACTCACCTCAACAGCACCACCATTCTCATGGCAGCCAAAGGCAATGGAAGAGAATGCCATTTCTACGCTTTTCCACTTCCTCACTGAAAGTGCCTTGCCACTAGAATTTTATTGCAACTTTTTAAGAGTGTACAATAAAATGACAATTTGGTAAGCCACGGTCTGTGTTTTACAAAAAAGCAGAATATCCCCAAAATTCTGTAGTCAGTATAGCTCAAACGGGTCCCCCCCCCCCCAGATTCTTCTTTGCCAAACAGGCGCAGTACCTTTGGAGCAGGAGAGCTGGGGGCTGATGAACCCCTGGAGCGGTTCCGGGCGTGGGCTCCTGTCCCCACTGGTTTGCTTTCTGTGCTCTGACGCTGTGACCTCCTTCTTGCGGATGAAGTCAGCTCTGCTGGTTCCTGGGGAAAAGGGTGACAAAGGAAAGCTGCACTCAGCGGCATCAAGGACTGAAAGCCTCCCAGCAAGACGCCCACCTTCGGATTGCCAAGGCCCTCCCTCAAATCAGACAACATTCTGGGCCTCGCTTTCCTGCCTACAGACAGCTAATCCCGGGCTCCAAAGCAAACTAGATCTGCCTACACACTGCAAAGTTCTCTAAACCAAGCACCCTGATTCTCAAACTGGAAGGCTGGGACTTCCAACAGGACGGCAATTTCCTTGTAAGAAGGTATGTTTCAGATTCTGCACCCCATTCAGCTCCTCAGCTCTTTCTTCCAAACAATGATCCAGAAAGGGCAAGAAATCGCCTACCTGTGAAACCCAGCAATGACATAAGCTGCCCAGAAGAGGCTGCACAACTGCCACCTTGCAGGTCTTCAAGCAACAGTTTATCCAATGCTCAAAGGACTTTCATGGACCGCTCCTTGCAACAGGCCCAATAAAGTGGGTCAGTGACATTACCCCCACATTACATGTGGGCCGCTGAAGCCGAGAGATCATGGCTTGTTCAAGGTCACCCTGTTCTGTTCCTGGCGCTTAGCAGCTACACTCTATACACGCAAAGGAAGGATGGCTGGAACGGCGGCACAACCAACCACCACAGCCAGCAGCGTGTGGGACCACTGAACCAGGAGTGGCACCAGCCCATCCGACAATTGATGGTTTTCATCACTGTACAACATACTGATAGAAGTCTTCCTTCTGCTACTGGGGTACCCACCTGCCTGGGTTTTGCAGCTTCCCCAGAATCCTTTGGGCTCGCTGTAGTTGCTGAAGAGCTGCCTGACCGCCTGCTGGCCCGGGTCCGAGGGAGTTCTGGTTGTTTTTCCACAGGCTCAGCTGCTATCCTCCGTTGCCCCCGCCTTGTTGGCCCCCTGGTCCCTGGGCAGTCTACAGCCACTTCCGTTTCTTCCTTAGGCCCACTGTCAGCACCGGATTCCCGCGGCAAACACCTGGCTCGACTCCGACGCACGCCAACTGTCAGCTCCCCATTCCCAGGTTTCTTGTTGGGGCTCACACCCTCTCCCTCAGGCCGTTGCACCTTTTTCTCTGGCTCCCCCATGTACTGCGTTGGATCGCCGAGCTGCCGCAGCCCCCTCCGCCTAGTGACACGGGCCACCGGTTTGTGGGACGCATCTGTGTCAGCAGCTTCTACGTGGCCACGGCGGCTGCTTCGTCCTTCCGGAACAGGAGCTGGGGAAGCAGCGGCAGAAGAGAACCGAAGACTGCGCCGCCGTGCAGGGGCCGAGGCCACAGGTTGAGAGGGGCCTTCTGTGGAAGACTCTGGCAGCTGTCAACACAAGAGCAAGAAGGTCTACTGGACTGGCACAAGGAAGATTGAGGAGGGAGAACTCAGGAGTTCCCACCAGCATAGGAGTGGAGGGTAGTAGCAGCCTCCAGTCATGAAGGACAAGAGGCCACCCATCCAACACTCACCTGCTCTGCATTCCCGGCTTCTTCTGCTGACGCTGAGCTGCTTTCTTTCGATTCACTATCAATGGGACCTAAAAGGAGATGATGAATGATGCAGCCCCCACGGCACAGTAAAGAACTATGGGACACGTGCTCCTTCCTCAGAACTGAGCTCGGTTCCAGAACTCCATATACTAACCCACTGAACTCCTCTCAGAAAAACCCATGAAGTGAAGTTCCCCAGGCTCATCAACTATTCAGATTTATTATTACAGCCCAATCCAGAGGGCATGTTATGCTGCCAGAGCGAGTGTTCCGACAGCTTTCCGGCCGTCGTGAAAGGCAACGTGCTGCCTGCTGCCAGAAGCTGGTTGCTGCCAGAAGTGGTAAACAGCCAGCTCCGCACAGTGATGGACACCGGACACCTCAGGTAGGACTGCGCATGAGGTGGGAGAGGCAGGGAAGGGGTCAAATGGGGCAGATCAGTCCTGGGAAGGGGGTGGATTTGGCAGCAACGGCCCCATCCTCATCCCGTTCCCAGGCTCAATTCACCTTCATGGGTCCATGCAGACTTCTGCCAGCAATATAGCTGGCGCTAGTCTGAGTAGACCCACCACACAATCTCCCTGAGCAAGGACTGGGCCACTTACTCTCAGAGGACAGGTTTTGTTTTGTCCCCAACGGTACCCCCAAGAGCACCAAGTCATCTTTTCCCACTGGAGTGAATAGCAACCATTCCTTTATACGGGAAAAAATAAAGGGGTGCACTCAGGGACACCACCGGGCTAAACCTGGTCCCCACCCACTAGTGACCCTAGCCCATGAGAATAAAGTGCGCTCTTATCTGCACAACTTCATCCTGGAAACTGTTTCCCAAACATGCTAGAAGAACGTTTGGAGGGTGGGCTGCTGGCTTTTCAATGATAGCACTTGTAGTTGGAGCCAGCTGGCAGCTTCCTGAATCTGCACTGGTTATGCAGTGTAATACTAAGCAGAAAGCATGAAAAACCAGATCTCAACATGGGCAGCAAATCCCAACAAATCCCAACTGCGCAGATTTGACACACAAATCCCACCATCATCTGCAGTTGGAGCTCGCCAGCCTTGTTGGCTCCACTGGGTTGATGAGGCAGCAGGGCTGGCATGCTCCCAACTGTAGATTATGGTGGGATCGTGTATAAAATCTGCACAGTTGCATACCACATTGTTTCTTTTAGCAAAAGAATGTTAAGAAAAATGAAGGGGGGGACGGCGGTCAAGTTCCCTAGGGTTGACGGACATATTATGGGGACAACTCCACCCCATGCATCTCAAGGCTACAGACCTACCCACGTGTCAATTCCTGTTATACAATAAAGCATTCCACAGCCCCAGGACATCCTACTGCTCACCGGCCCTTCTCTGCGCCTGAGAACTTCCTGCAGGGCTTTCAGCTTTAGAGGCTGCCACACACGGCTGTTCCTGGCTCCTGAAGACCTCGTCCACCTCTTGTAGCGCCAAGGGAGGGCTGCCATCAACAGGAGGAACTGGCACTGAACCAAGGAGTTTTATTTCTTCTTTTTCCTCAGATTTCTCTGCAACAGTGCCACCTGCTGGCTGCGAGACAGACTCAAAAGAACAGGGCAATCCTATGGAGTAGGGCTGACTGCTGTTTTCAGAAAGGCGGTCAGCCTGCTGTGCCTTAGAGGCCAAGACGGGAAATGCATCTTGGGTAGAGTGCTCAGAGAGCCGGCCTCCTTCAGGCGGATGCTGGGAGACCAGTTCTGTCTCTCCCTCTTCAGCAACATAGGCTTGCGTGGGCTCTTCCGAGAACTGCCCAGGCTCCTTACAGAAGGACTGAGTGGCTTCTAGCATGTAAGCATCTGAATCCGAGTCGTCCTCTTTCAAGGGAGAGCTGCAGACTGTGTGGAGAGAAGAGAGAGGGTGAATCCCAGCAGGCACAGCTGCTCACATTTCCCCCTGGGAAAAGCCACTGGATCTTATTCTTCTGACCACCATATAAAGGTCTGGTTATCTGCTGCAGGTTTTTTTCATTTTTAACCTGTGCCGTTTTTAAAATGGCCATTTTTACAGTATGATTTACTCTGACATTGGGTAGCAAGGATATTTCTCCCCTTCTTTCTAAAGTGATTTTGTAATTCACCTAAAATGCTTATGAATAGGGCTGGATAAAATCCTTAATTCAAGTACTAGCTTTCCCATACACCAAACTCCTGGGAAGAGCCTCTGCTGGTCTAAGTGTTTGCGGGGGGGGGGGGGGGGCTAGAGCAGCGAAGGTGCATCCAGGATCGTGCTGCCGCGGTGGGAAAAGTGCCTTTTACCTTCCCTGAGGGGTGTGCTGGTCCTCCGGGGGGTGCGGAGAGCCTGCGGATCCCTCAGCAGGCCTCCCCACGCCTCAGGACAGCCCTCCGACGTTATTGCGACCTACTTCCGGTTTTCCGACGAAACCGGTGGGTTGCAATCACATCAGAAGGCCATTCTGAGGCGCAGGGAGGCCTGCTGAGGGGTCCACAGGCTCTCTGGACCCCCCCCCCCCCCGGGGGACCAGCACACCCTTCAGGGAAGGTGAAAAAGGCACTTTTCCCACAGCGGTGCGATCCTGGACCCGCCATCGACATCACTGCAGGTCGCCACTCCCCTTAATGCTCCCTTAAAGGAGTAGTGACCAATTGTTTCAGTGACGCCCCAGTTTGGGAACCCTTTTCCCAGGGCTGTTTTGCAGTGAGGGGGCCCCAGTGATATTCCAGGGGCAGAGGCAGGAGGAAATTAAAACAGAACCACCAGATCCACAGTACAGATAGTATAATATATTTAAAAATCATTTAACTGTATTAGACAATATTTTTGTATTCTAGAGATTTATGTACTACCCTTCAAATTAACCATTTCCAGGGCAGAATATCGTACAACAAACCATCTGCCTTCACAAATGCCTCGTGCTCATCAGCCAGCCTGGTGACTTTGCACTCACTAGACAGAACACAGGAAGACAGGAGCAGATTCACTTCTTAGTGAGCAACAGGGCAGAATCCTATCTGCATGCTTGTGATCACCTCTACACTACACTCTCCATCCAGAGAACCCAGGAATCCCAATATCAAATCCTCTGTCATTCTCCCTTCCTGCAAAAGCCACCAGGAAGTCTGCATACCCAGCCTGCACTTGAAAATCAGTATCAAAACTGGGCATACCAACTCCTGCATTCTGTTGGCTGAAAGAAATGGGCAGGCACTCTCCCTCCAACCCTACCAGGAAGAAGTGGGCACGACGACACCTTCCTTCCTTTTGCCCCAAGCAATTAGCTACACTGCCACAGCAGGGAACCCCAAGTGACACTGCAGGAACAACGGCACCAAACTACATTTCCCTCAGAGGACACCCACAAGTTCAGGCTTCCTCCTGAACATCCTCCTTGTTCTGAATCAGCAGGCAGACTCTGAATGGCCAATAACTGGCTCATCAACCACGTGGCCTCCCCATCCATTTGCTTGCCTATGTATCCCTCTTCCATGCTCACTATTCCTCGCCAGTGGCCACATCCAAGGCAGGGAGAGGAAGAACCTGGAGGGAGCATGTGGACAAACCTTTCTAGCTTTTCTGAATGCCAGCCAGAAGAAATAGGGGTAAGCAACCATCGCTTCCGTTTTCTTTAGTGCGGCAGGGACGGGGAGCAGAGATTGCATATGGGGAAAGGGAGAGCATCAGCTGAGGGGAATACAGGACTGGAATCAGCATGCAGTGGAAACCCAAGAGAGGTTTGGCCCAGTGTTCCAACAGCGGCGATGGCATTTGGCCTCCAGGCCCACTACACACTGCCAACCACCATCCAAATCAGTAAACTCTGTCTGTCCACTAGATACATTGTGTCCTTGGCAATCAGAATCCATTTTGCCAAATACCCCAAAGAATTCGCTCTTGGAAACCTCAGGGGTCCTGGTACCCTGACCAATAGTCCTCTCACCACCATCCCCTCTACCAACTAACTCTCACTCAGAGAATGTTTGAGTGTAACTTGTGGAATGTGCCTCACCAGAAAACTCGTCTCCATGCCAAGAGATGACGACCAACACAGAAGCGGCGAGAGAGAGGAGACAGCTGACCTAAGCCCCAAGCCCAACACAAATACTTCACTTGCTGCAAAATTCCTTACCCATTCTTGTGATCTCTCCAGTCTTTCCAGGCTTGGGAGAGGAAATGTCCACAGGCAGGTAACACTGTGTTGCCTGAAAAACCAGGTCAGGATCATCTAAGGAAAGATGACGGAGAGGGGAAGTGAAATGAAGGAGACACATGAACCTGATTTCCCAACAAAGATGGCTTCCACATGACTGATGAAACAGCTTAAGGGCACCTGGCTTCGGAAATGCCTTGCATGACCCAACTGCATATAGCACGGTTGCACACAAGGAGTTCCCCTGTAACTGCAGCCCTCATTCAACATCCTAGGTATTTCCCCACAGCAGAGGACTCTAGAACCTGGTCCTATCTACATCTTGCTTATCTAACCAGACCCAGGGGTTGAGCTCAACGGGCAACCCAATCCCGTCTAGCTAGGCTGCGGCATGGGCATGGTGCTCATGCTGCATCCTATATAGATAGCACTCCTCAGGGAAGGGGACGTTTGTCCCCTTACCCCGAGTAGAGCCCCAGCCGCCCCGATGGGTCTACTCGAATGTGCGCCAACTATTTTGCTGGCACACATTCGAGCGGACTGTGTAATAGCAGCTAGGCCTGGGAAGGGGGAAACAGGATTTTCGCAGAACTGCCGCCACCACCGATCCCCCTTCCTAGGCCTGTCCAACAAATCCCCCCCCCCCTCCTGGAATGCCCCGTTCCACCCTCCTCTGCCGCCCTGCGGGGGGAACTTACTTTCCCCAGTGGGCACTCCACGTGATCTGGGGCGAGTAAAGCAGTGCCAGCCTGGGTGCCGCCTACTTGCCGGGTGCCACAAACGTGCTTTGTAGCACATTTGTGACACCCTAGACCAGTTGAGCGGTAAAAACAGACAGGATTGTGCCAAAAGGTGCCCACTTTAAAATATCTCTCAGCACTTGGGTACAAAGAGAGCAAGCAAGAGAAGATCTGCAGTCTGCCTTGCTTTCCTTTTTCCGCTCACCAGCACTGTTGCTCTCGTCTCCTGCATGGGACTCCTGTCCATCTGTATCTTCCCCTTCTTTACAAGGTTCATGTTCTGTTGCTAAGCTAACAGATTTCTTTCCATCTACCCAGGATCTCACAGGGATTAACTGAGTGTCTTGCTCCTCTAAAGGTTTTCCTGGCGAGGGCGTGATCACTTCCTCCACATCTGTATCACTGTCTTGAGTCGCAGGCAGCCTGAGGGTGGGAGAAATCACTTCCACATCTGTATCACTACCCCCATCTTCACCAGGCTCAGAGCTCTTCTGGGGTCCAATATCTGGATCTTCAAGAGGGCTCTCTGCACCTCTTTCTCTGGGCCTATCACCTACAACTTTGTGGCTTTCCTTCACCTCTGGGTTCTCAGAAGCCTCCTCCACATCTGTATCACTATCTACCGAGAGCATGGGCAGGTACTGCTTTTGAGGCAGAGAGGTCTCTATCACCTCTGGGTTTTCCAGGTGTTCCTTCACATCTAAACTGCTGGACTGTTCACTGGAGATTCCTAGACTCCTCTGCGCTTCGGTGCCGAGATCCTTTATCTCCTGTGTAGCACCAACACGCCCTGAACCTTCCGCTAGGCTGTCGTCACCCTGCAGCACAACCCCTTTGATGGAGATCTCTTCACCAGCCACACTACTGACTGTACAGCTTGTAGGACAGGAGCTGCGAGGACGATCACCCTCTGGAGCCTCCAGCTCTGCATCAGCCACTTCCACATCCGTGTCATCACTGCTGTCTCCAGCAGCCCCATGGGCCTCCTGAGCGTTCTCCACCTTGAGCGATGCCTCTTCCACATCTGTGTCGCTGTCCTCGTTTTCAGCAGGCTGCTGGGCCTGCACATGCACCTCTGGATTATTCATGGTCTCTTCTGCATCTGTGCTGTTGTCCCTCTTCTCATCAGGCGGATGACCTTCAGGACCGTCTCCCGTTTCTTCCACTCCTTTGCCACCGTCTTCATTTGGGGGACGGGTCCCACAGCTTTCAGGAGATGCAATGCCCAGGTCCTCCCCTGCCCCCTCTACATCTGTGTCATCGTCTTCATTTTGGGCTGGCTGGTGGGGCTTCAGGCCTGAAACGCTTGAGCTCTCCACGGCTTCCTCTACATCTGTATCACTGCCAACATCAGCTGCAATTTGGTGGTCCTTCTTACAGCCAACCCCGGGATTTGTCACCACAGGTTCTTCCGTGTCAGTGTCACTGCCTACTGCCAGGGAAAAGTCATCTTTTGTCTGGTTCCCTGGTCCCGGCGTTTCAGAAGCACTACCCATTTCCTCTTCATCCTCCATGTCTGTATCACTGTCTAGGTGGAAGTCTAGGAGGGAAAGATCTTTTGGAGCTCCCTGCTCTTTAGCTGCTGGTTCCCCCAAGTCTGGAGTGGCTTTTGGTAGAGTCTCCATAGTTTCGGGCTGTGCAGGATGCCTGTCTTGGTTTGAAGGAGTAACAGCACCATTCTCCAAAGGGCCCAGCTCAGCAACGTGGCTCACAAAGGACAGGCGCAGGGAAGGACCCGATGGGTAACTGTCGGAGGGCTCCCCGCTTTCCTCATCACTGTGGGATACAAACAGCAATGTTTAAGCCTCTAGTAGCAAATCACTAGATCTCTCTACCCCAGCACCTAGGCTGCTGCTCAGCTAAAGAAACCTCAATCAACTAGAACTGCATACTCTTCCATATGACTAACACAAAAATGTTGCAGGAAAAAGCATTTTCTGTTTGTGTACGTCACAGAAGGCACCATCTTCAAAGAAGATTCACTCCGGTTCAAGGGTGAAGGTAGAATGCCTCCAACTACACTTAACGAAGTACTACATGTATCCAACTACATGTAACCGACTCAATTGCATATGCTTCCCCATGTTTACTCCTGTCTCCATCCCTTTCTCCCTTCTGTTGCCTCCTTTGTGTAAATATGTAAACTCTAGCCCCTGCTAACTGGGCAAGATGCACTTTTTCAATTGGTGCTCCTCTTCTATTTTTTGTTCAGTCGTTAAGTCGTGTCCGACCCTTCGTGATCCCATGAACCATATCCCGCCAGGCCTTCCTGTCCTCCACTATCTTCCTGAGTTCGCTCATTTTCATGTTTGTTGCATCGGTGATGCTGTCTAACCATCTCATCCTTGGCCTTCCCCTTCTCCTTTTGCCTTCAATCTTTCCCAGCATCAGAGTCTTTTCCAGAGAGTCCTCTCTTCGCATTAGGTGGCCAAAATATTTGAGTTTCAGCCTTAGTACCTGTCCTTCCAGGGAACAGTCAGGCTTGATTTCATTTAGAATTGACTGATTTGATCTCCTAGCAGTCCAAGGGACTCTCAGGAGTCTTCTCCAGCACCACAGTTCAAAAGCATCTATTCTTCGGCGCTCAGCCTTCCTTATGGTCCAACTCTCGCAACCATACATTGCTACTGGGAACACCATCGCCCTGACTATACGAACTTTTGTTGGCATGGTGATATCTCTGCTTTTTATTATGCTGTCTAAGTTTGCCATAGCTTTCCTTCCAAGGAGTAAGCGTCTTTTAATTTCATGGCTGCTGTCTCCGTCTGCAGTGATCTTGGAGCCCAGAAAAGTAAAATCTGTTACTGCTTCCATTTCTGCCCCTTCTATTTGCCAGGAATTGATGGGACCAGATGCCATGATCTTAGTTTTATTAATGTTGAGTTTCAAGCCAACTTTTGCACTCTCCTCTTTCACTCTCATCAAGAGGCTCTTTAGTTCTTCTTCACTTTCTGCCATTAGGGTGGTATCGTCTGCATATCTGAGGTTGTTGATATTTCTCCCGGCAATCTTGATTCCGGCTTGCGATTCATTCAGCCCTGCATTTCTCATAATGTACTCTGCATATAAGTTAAATAAGCAGGGTGACAATATACAGCCTTGCCGTACTCCCTTCCCAATTTTGAACCAATCAGTTGTTCCATGGCCGGTTCGAACTGTTGCTTCTTGACCTGCATACAGGTTTCTCAGGAGACAGGTAAGGTGGTCTGGTACCCCCATCTCTTTAAGAATTTGCCACAGTTTGTTGTGATCCACACAATCAAAGGCTTTTGCGTAGTCAATGAAGCAGAAGTAGGTGTTTTTTTGGAACTCTCGTGCTTTCTCCATGATCCAGCGCATGTTGGCAATTTGATCTCTAGTTCCTCTGCCTCTTCGAAACCCAGCTTGTACGTCCGGTAGTTCTCGGTCCACGTACTGCTGAAGCCTAGCTTGTAGGATTTTGAGCATAACCTTGCTAGCATGTGAAATGAGTGCAATTGTACGGTAGTTTGAACACTCTTTGGCACTGCCCTTCTTTGGAATTGGAACGTAAACTGACCTTTTCCAATCCTTTGGCCACTGCTGAGTTTTCCAAATTTGTTGGCATATTGAGTGCAGCACTTTCACAGCCTCATCATTTAGGATTTTAAGTAGCTCAGCTGGGATATTATCATCTCCACTAGCTTTGTTGTTAGTAATGCTACCTAAGGCCCACTTGACTTCACTCTCTAGGATGTCCGGCTCTGGGTCAGTGACCACACCAGCGTGGTCATCAGGAACATTCAGATCTTTCTTGTATAGTTCTTCTGTGTATTCTTGCCATCTCTTCTTAATCTCTTCTGCTTCTGTTAGGTCCTTGCCTTTTTTGTCCTTTATCATGCCCATCTTTGCACAAAACGTTCCCTTGATATCTCCAATTTTCTTGAAGAGATCTCTAGTCCTCCCCATTCTGTTGTTTTCCTCGATTTCCTTGCATTGTTCATTTAAGAAGGCCTTCTTATCTCTCCTTGCTATTCTCTGGAACTCTGCATTCAGTTGTTTATATCTTTCCCTTTCACCCTTGCTTTTTGCATTCCTTCTTTCCACAGCTATTTGTAAAGCCTCATCTGACAGCCACTCTGCTTTCTTGCATTTCTTTTTCTTTGGGATGGTTTTCGTTGCTGCCTCCTGTACAATGTTACAAACTTCCGTCCATAGTTCTTCAGGCACTCTGTCTACCAGGTCTAATGCCCTAAATCTATTCTTCACCTCCACTGTATACTCATAAGGGATATGGTTTAGGTCATATCTGACTGGTCTAGTGGTGTTCCCTACATTCTTCAGTTTAAGTCTGAATTTTGCAATAAGAAGCTCATGATCTGAGCCACAGTCAGCTCCAGGTCTTGTTTTTACTGATTGTATAGAGCTTCTCCATCTTTGGCTGCAAAGCACATAATCTATCTGGTTTCGGTATTGACCATCTGGTGATGTCCATGTGTAGAGTCGCCTCTTGTGTTGTTGGAAAAGAGTGTTTGCTATGACCAGCGTGTTCTCTTGACAGAACTCCGTTAGCCTTTGCCCTGCTTCATTTTGCGCTCCAAGGCCAAACTTGCCTGTTGTTCCGTTTATTTCTTGATTTCCTACTTTAGCATTCCAGTCTCCTATGATGTAAAGGACATCTTTTTTGGGTGCTAGTTCTAGAAGGTGTTGTAGGTCTTCATAGAACCGCTCAACTTCATCTTCTTCGGCATCAGTGGTTGGGGCATACACTTGGATTACTGTAATGTTGAATGGTTTGCCTTGGATTCGAACTGAAATCATTCTGTCGTTTTTGAGGTTGCACCCCAGTACTGCCTTTCCCACTCTTTTATTGACTATGAGGGCTACTCCATTTCTTCTGAGGGATTCATGCCCACAGTAGTAGATATGATGGTCACCTGAATTAAATTCGCCCATGCCCGTCCATTTTAGTTCGCTGATTCCCAAGATGTCAATGTTCAATCTTATCATCTCATTTTTGACCACATCCAGCTTGCCTTGATTCATAGACCTCACATTCCATGTTCCTAAGCAGTATTGCTCCTTGCAGCATTGGATTTTCCTTTCAACCTCTTCTATTTAGCTTCCTTTCCTCTTCTATTTAGCTCCTCTTATATTTATCCACTATTCATAGGATTATCCTTTCATGAACCAATCTAATCTTTCCCCTACTTATATGCTGATCATGGAAAGAAAGTCTCCCTGGGTACAATGTTTGTTGATGCAGGCAAACACTGTAGGGGTGTGTGTGTAGGGGGGGGGGGGGGGAGAAACACAACTTAGGAAATGTTTTGCTATGGAAACAATGCTTACTGACATGCTCTTGGTCCCCGTCCCCCCTGACATGAAGAGGGCCCACATGATTAGAACACCTGAACAGGGCTACACACACACACACACACCCCTACCTTTTTGTACACACACACACCTTTTTGTGCTCCCAGAAAATATAGTAGTTCAAGCTTTCAACACCCTACTTAACCAAGTAGCTAGAAAAAACACACATACCTTTCTGGCACAACCATAGCAGAGGGAGAAGAGAACTTGGAGGAGGTTGAATTGGAGTGTCCTCTGGTGCCATCCTTGGGGGAGGGATCAGATCCTAGTGGTAAAGACAGGTTTAAGCAGGAGAAAGACCTGTGGAGAGCTTTTCCTCCTCTTTCTCCACCACCAGCCATGCCTTATTCATCGCACGGGACCACTGCCCTGTGGCAGGGCATGTGCTTTACATCTGTAAACTATTGGATTCAAGCCAAGTTTAACCTCCGGTTAAAGGATCTCTTGGAAGTAGACCGTCAGCCCAAGAGCTTGGGGAGCTGCTGCTGCTGATCAGAGAACCTAGCCCTAAATCACCCACTCTCCAGAGGAGCAATTACTTACTCACCTACAGATGAAGAGGAAGCACTTATTTCCTCCTTCCCAACTTCTACAATACACTTTCTGGTCCAGGACATTAAGCACCATCTATACACCCTCACCCCAAACCATCTTACACAATCGGTGGGCAATGTCTTCTGAAATCTCAGAAGGCAGAGCGGAGTCGGGGGCAATGAATAATCCTCAACCCTTACAGGCAATACTCAAAAGGCCCTTTTCCATAGTAGCATTTCATTTGTGGAACTCCCTGCCCTGTGAGATCAGGCATGTCCAATCCATCCTGGGGTCCTGCTGCCTCCTGAAAGCTTTTCTGTTTTGTCAAGCTTTTCATTTGTCCTTATTCTGGCTTTATTAGTCAGGGAGCTTTGAAGGACAGTGAAGCCCTAACCCTTCACCCCACTCATGAGTGGCCACCCTTCTAGCTTCAAAGATTTCAGCAGGCAATACTCTCATACTTCACACTAACTTACTAACCACAACCAATATGTAATCTTTGCATTTTGAGGACAGAATTTTACACACACACACACACACACACACACACACACACACACACACACACACACACACACACACACACACACACACACACACACACACACACAGTATTAAAATTGAATATTAGTAATTTTTTAAGTCCAAAGAAATTTTCATTTTAAAAACAACCACCCTTATCATAAGGACTAGAAACTTGCCTTAAAAACAACAATGGAAACCAAGATTCTATAGAAGCCAATTCATATGCCCAATAATTACATTCAGCATGTTTTTTCTACACACCTGCAGAAACAGAGTACACATACAAACAGCCCTAATTATTGCAACAGAGTCTGTCATACACTTCAGAGCTGTAAGAGCAAGAGGCCCAAATCTGAACATTATTTTGCAACCCCAACTTACCATCAGTCCCTGAGAGATGTAGGATCCTGCCTGCCCCATTTACCAGTTCCTCCCTTTCCTCCTCCTCCTCGTCAGAATCCTGGACCAAGACCCCTCCAAAGCCCATCTTCCTTCTCCCTGGTGCAGGGGTCTCCTCAATCGCCAAGGCGCTGGCCTCCTCTTTTGCCTGGGTTGGCGGCACCTCCATGGAATCATTGGGGGACTCAGAGCCACCTCCTGGGACCAGCATGAAGTACTGGCAGCCCACATCCCCGAAGAGCAAGGCATCCCCATCCTGAAGGCAATATCGAACTTGTGGGATCAACACCACCCGCTGGCGCCGCGTCCGGTTCAGGCTGCCCTGATCATACAGAAGATGAGGCCCATTAGGGGAAGGGACTTCAATCACGGCATGAGCTTTAGAAACAGAAGCCATGGGCAAGCAGATCTGACAGCTTTCCAGCCGGCCAATGACATTCTCCCCAGGGTAGATCCAGAAATCTGGCGGGAAGAAAGAAGTTATGAGAAAGGAACCCAGAAATCCCTTTTTTCCAAACTTCCAGGAAGAGCAGGCCTATTTACACAAATAGACATAATTAAACCAAGATAAGCACATCTGATCTGTTTGCATAACCAAGGGTAAATCAGAGGCTGAAGTTCATTGAAAGCCAGTCCACATCCCCTGGCAAGAACAGAAATGCTCAAGTCTGTTGGCTTTTATGCCAAGACAAGCGATTGTGTACTCGTCATACCGATGGTCCATGGAGTACATCTGACCCCAAAAGCAAGTTTATCTGACCCCACAGAATTTCCATCAAGGTATGGCAGAAGGTTTATTCACAGCTGCATACATAAAGAAAAATATTGCCAAATTGAAAGTAAGAAGCTGCTCATAATGAGTCAGGCCACTGGTCCGTCTAGCTTGGTATTGTCCACACTGACTGTCAGCGGCCCCCCAGGGTTTCAGACAGGGACCTTTTCCCCAGGTCTGCCTCCTTGAGATGCTCCCAGGGATGTACACTGGGACCTTCAGCATGTAAAGCAACTGCTCTACCACAGAGCTGCAGCCCTCCCCATGGTAAGACACAGAAACACGAACAGAGATTTTAAGGTCACCTTGTTTGGCTTTTGTATGCAACGTGTAAGTGTCCCTTTTGTACGCAGCATTAACTATGAAACCATTACTGTTAAGTGGCACTGGCTTTATCATGCAGCCCGACAACTTGTTCAGGAATCTATTTCCACACCAAAGTACACTTGCACTACCCAGACCACTGCCTGGAGAATAAAGTACCCCCACAATGCCAAAGCTGGCCGTCCTTTAAAACCACAAAAAAGCAATCGTCTATGGTGGATCATGGATGATTTACACAGTTCCATAGAGAAACACAGCAAGCTGGAAATGACCCAAAGTAGCCAGCAAAGGCCCAGGTCGCCCGCCGCATCCTGAGTTCCGCTGCGGGCAGGCACGCTCGTCCCCTTCCCCAGGTGTAACCGGTGCTGGGGCCAATCGGCCTCCTCAGATTTCCACCACCGAAATCACTGGCGGAAGTCGGAGAAGGCCATGTAATGGCTCAGCCGATCAGCGGGGGATGGGATATGGCCGAAGCCATCCCCCTCCCCGATCGGCTGGGCCTATGGCCGACCTCCATTCCCAGCCAAAACGCGCCCCCCCTCGTCCGCTGGATCCTTACCTGGGTCCGGCGGTGGGCTGGCGAGTCCTCCGTCAGCGGAGCAGGGGAGGCCGGCCTTGCGCCAGCCTTCCCTGCTCAAAAGTAGACGCAAACGTGCCTTACAGCACGTTTGCGACATCTTCGGCCGGCGGAACGCTTGTTCTGCCAGCCAAATTTACAATAGGATTGGGCAGTTATGCACGCAGTCTAGTCTGTCTTACGCATTTTCTCAGCAGTCAGTTCTACAGAGTGCAATGAGACTTACTCCAAGGTTAAATGAGCATAGGGTTTCAGCCTTCGTCGTTTGAACCCATCCATCTTATAAAGGGCCTCTTTCCTCCGATCTCTCACTAACTTGATATATGATCTAACTTGATAGCAGTTCTTAAGCTGCTGGTTTTAATACCTGGTTTGCTGATCACTTTTATCCACACTGTGCCTGCATTTTATGCTCTGACCTTTTAAATTTATTTGTGCTGCTAATATTTTGTTTTGTTTTATTTTATTTATTTATTTAAAAAGATTTCTATACCGCTTTTCTAAAACTCAAAGCAGTGTACAACAAAACAAAACAACTACATCATTTAACAAACCCATTAAAACCATCTACAATTAAAATTAAGTATTAAAATACAATTGTTATTTATGCATTTTATGATTTAATATATTACGAGATGCCTTCAGCTCCCCATTGTGTGTGTGTGGGGGGGTGAGAAATGGGATAGAAATTGATTAAATAGAATATCAACTGTCAACCAGGGTCAATGCACATCAAAAGGCATTTTCAGCTGTTGTTGCTCATAATGAAACTCAATTCTCTTCTCTTTGGACAGGCACTAGGTGCTCAGGATTCAGCAAATAACTGACTCATTTTAACTTATTATTATTTAATTTAATTTATTTAAAGAATTTATACCCCGCCTTTCTCCCAAGGGAACTCAAGGCGGCTTCCCAAACTTTTCAACACCACAACCTAAATTTTAAGACGACAATCTATTGCGACCCACATAGCTTTACTAGACAATCTATTGCGACCCACAGCGCTACTTCCAGCCACCCATATAGCCCAAAAGGAGCCCCGCTTCCACCTCCTCCCACCTCGCCATCTCCCTGCTCCCATAGCCTGCCCAGGGGTGAAATCAGCCATGCGCAGCTCACCGGGTGGCGCTCCAGCCTGCCTTGCACCACGACAGCCGGCATCTGGTCTGCTGCAAATGTTTTGCGACCCACCAAAAATCAGCTCACGACCCATAGTAATTATTTACATAGTACCGTGCACACAGGGCATGTCACAACAGGTTCAAGAACAGGTTCATGTCCAAACTGTTCACACTTTCAAAAGTTAAGAATAAGTTGGCATATTTAATGCTATATTTTCCTTAAAAACTGCTGTTACCCACCTGGCATCTACAGTTAGAGTCTTTTCAGCTATGGAACATCCTGCCTCAGTGAAGCCCCCTTATTGCTGAGCTTTTAACACACAGCCAAGACTTTTGTGCTTCACTAGGTATTTAATGCAGGGCACTGGTTTCCTCCCTCTCCCTGTCAAGAGTTTGTATCCTGTGCTGTGCTTTTGGTTTGTAGGTCAGTTGTTATTTTTACTATTGTTTATTTATTCACTGCTGTTGATATTTTTGTTACCCAAGTTGACTCTTGCATTTTAAAGTGATCTGTAAGCGGCCTTCTTGGGGGATCTCGTTACTGCTGAAAGGTGGGGCACAACAGCTAGATCAATTACCGGTAATAAATACAACGAAGATACAATCATTCTCATTCAGGATGGAGAAGCCGCAAGGCCCAAGGGGCAGCCTTACCTTTCTCAGGGCCATACTCGCTGCTCAGAAGGTGCAGGCGCCCCACAGGCTTGGGGGTCTCCACGGCATCACCAGCTCCATCAGATTCACCCTCTCCATCCCAGTCCAACAGCTGAGTTTGTTCCATTCTGAAATAACAAAAAAGCGCTGTAATTTGCATGGTAGGACGGGTCCCTTTTTCCCGGTGCAACTGCACCTCCCGCCCCTGCATTATTCCAGGCCCTACGGACCCTCCCCCCAATCACATTGTAACCCCCAAACTCTCTCCTCCAGCCCCGTTTCACAATCAACTTTCTTTTTAGGGGCATGCCCCTTTAAATCTTAATGCCATCCCTTCCCTATCTGCCCTAATAAACATACTAAAAAGCAGCTTCAAGTGATACACCACTAAAAGTGAAGGGGGGGGGGAATCACCTTTTCTCCTCCCGCCTCCCAGAGGCAACCAATCTTGCGTGTGTCCCGCCTCTCTGACGGAAGTAACTTTCATTGGTCGGTTCGGCTGCCAGGAAAGAGACTTTCCTTCCCTCCATTGGGCTAGTCGTTTACAAGCAAACGGGGAGTAAACGGTTCTGCCTTTCTGCGCGCCTCCCAATCACCAGTCTAGGAAAAGGAGCATGCCGATAGAGAAGAGAGGCGCGTTACCGTATCTCCCCATAGAGACAGGAAAGGACAAGAGTGAGAGTTCAATTGTCCAGCAATAACCTGTCTTTGCTTCTATCTTTTTTGGTGGTGGACGTGGCTGAGAACTGGCTCCTGGCCAGTCACAGCCAGTCACGCTAGAAGTCTGCGTTTCTCCATTCTTATTTCAGGAGAGGTTCTTCTTAATATTTAAATATTTGCAATTGTCCGATCAAAGCTAAACCTGGAGATTATTTCCATGTTGAGAGGCTGTCGGAGGCAGAACTGCACGTCGTGTCAGCCTTGCAAATGTGATATTGAACTTCAAAGGTGGGAGGGACCGTGAGGCTGGCTTGGATTTTCAGCCAAAAAAAAAAGAAGAAACAAACTAACAAAAAATCCCCTGTGCAAACTACCGGTAGCGCTCAAGTTGTAGCAAATGTCAGTCTAATAGCACAATCCTATGCGTGTCTACTCAGAAGTCTCTTTGTGTCCGACGATGGGGCTTACTCCCAGGAAGGGTGTATAGATTGAAATGCCTCCGGACGTTCTCCCATTAGAGCAGGAAACTCTTTGCTGCTGGCGGAGGTGGGGGTCAGGCGAAAATGCTGGATTTGTCTATGGGCCGCCCCTCCCACTTCCATCCTGGGATGTGGCGGGGAGGAAGGACGACTACGAAATGGCGTCTAAAGGGACTGGTACCCCTAACACTGGACACTTTTGTGAGTCTATCTAGAGAGTCTAGGGCAATCCTGAGAGTAAGCCCCACTGAACACAATGAAATGTACTTCCGAGCAAACGTATAGGTTTGCAGTGTTTACTGTCCAGGCTGCAATCCTATGAGTACTTTCCTGAGAGTAGTAAGCCCCATGAAGACCCATGAGACTTACTTCTGAGTAGATAAGCATAGGATTGTGCTCTAAGTGATATGCATGTCTATTAGGTCCAGTGAGTTCAATGGGGCCGGCTTATCATATAATATTCCCATGTAAATTCTTAAGCGTGTATATAGGGTTGCAGTCCAAGGCCAGAGCAAAAAGCTTAAAAAAAAAGGGGTTCCACAGACTGATCCTTCATATCCGGTTCCTATTAGAATGGGGTAAGGCTGGTGGAAGTTTGTAGGAATCAATACAGACGTTTGAATAGGGCTTTGTTCGAGAGAAAGATGCATGTTTGATACCTGCAGTTTTGTCAGAATCAAAGTGTAGGATCCATGTGAGAGAATCCACTGAGAGTCTGATTGACTGTGCTTCGACAGTGGGCTGTCTTCAACAACTAAAGAAGGAAATCTCTTCCTTTAAAAGGCTGCATAATAATGAGCGGTGCTTCCATCATCACACTGTATTTCATGATGAGAGGCTATTGAGCTTCTGCCTGCTGCACAGCTGTGAGCTGTCAAAAAAAAAAAAGCCTGGGTGCGCTGCCGGCCCATCAATGAGGCCAACTGAAGCGACTGCCTCAGGCAGCAGATTGGTGGAGGGCACCCATCTCTGTTTTCCTCTAACCTCCACTGCCTCTCCTTCTCCTTCCACTCCCTGGACTGGAAAAAGGGGCAGCAGAGAGGAAGAGGAAATGTGGAAGGGCGGGGAGTGCTGAGCTAGAACATTGGAGAGTGGGAGGAGCAGAGGCTGGCACATCATCGGGTAAGGGGGACAGCATTTCACATCAGGCCTCAGGCATCAGGAAATCTTGGACCTGGGTGCTGTAATGCCTCCCCCCACCACCACTCACTTTTAAATCCTCTTGCATTCTACTTTGGAGGTCAAAGTCTTGTTGCTTTCAAAGCATTGCAACAAAAGGAAGCATGTAACAGCCTAGACCAGGGCTGGCTCATCCATGAGGCCAACTGAAGCAGTTGCCTCAGGCCGCTGACTGGCAGAGAGTGTCCACTTCCATCCACCCACGTGCTCGCTTCCACTGAACCTCCTCCTCCTGCTCCCTGGATTGAAACAGGAAGAGGAGAAACGAAACAGAAGTGTGGAGGAGAAAGGAGTGGTGGGCTAGAGAGTGTTGGAGGAACAGAGGCTGGCACATCGCCAGGTAAGGAGGGGCAGCATTTGGCATGCCACCTCAGGGGCCAGGAGGTCTTGGGCAGGCCCTGGCCTAGACAATGGGTAGAAATGCAATGGCCAGAGTAGCATCATCTTTAATAACTTGAACTATGCATCAAGAAATTCCTGGTCTTGTTCAAGTCTCACCTCCGCTGTATAGTGGTTTGAACATTGGACTAGAACTGGGGAGACCCACGTTCAAATTCCCGCTCAGCGATGAAGTTCACTGGGTGACCCAAGACCAGCCACAGTCTCTCAGCGTAACCTACCTCACAGGGTTGTTGTGAGCATGGGTGGTGTTAGGGGTAGGCCTGGTCAGGCACTGCTCAAATGTCCATTCGTTCCCATCACAGGGCCCACCAGCCCAATCCTTAAATCTTCAGTACCGGTGGTAGTGCCAGCACCCACTGTAATATTAGGGGGTGAGCAGGAGCATCAATGCAAGGCTTTGCCCCAGGTAGGACCTCCAGAAACCTTTCTGAAGATAAAAAGAAGGCTGTAGCCCTCATCACCACTCTGCACTCTTAGAGGAAGGACAGGATATAAATGGAATAAATAATAAAAACTAGCATGGCCTTGAAGTGGATTAAGATGGTCTTAGCCTCCCATCTACAATATGGAGATAATAATGCTGATTGCCTTACACGGCGGTTGTAGGGATTACAGGACAGGGGTGTAGCTATACCCCCACAGGGGGGCACTTGACATGCACCCCCTGTGATGTCACAAGCCCCGCCCCAAGGGGCATGCTGTCACGAGCCCCGCCCCTTTGGGGGCAGGGCGTCACCCCGGGCGGCAACGGGCACATACTTCCTGGTGGCTGGCAGTTCAAAAGATGCTAGTAGAGAGGCTGCGCCTACGCAACCTTGCTGCAGCCTCTCTAGCTCCCCTAGTCTCGCTGGCTGAGTCCTCCAGCCAGCGAGACTAGGGGAGCTAGAGAGGCTGCAGCAAGGTTGCGCAGGCGAAGCCTCTCTACTAGCATCTTTTAAACTGCCGGCCACCAGGAACGATGCGTCCGCTGCCCAGGAGGTGCACGCCACGAACAAACTTCGGGTAAGAACACACACACCCAGCTCTCGCGCGGA
Source organism: Plestiodon gilberti rubricaudatus (assembly GCA_026170595.1). Lineage (NCBI taxonomy): Eukaryota > Metazoa > Chordata > Lepidosauria > Squamata > Scincidae > Plestiodon > Plestiodon gilberti. Next base: position 251,865,920 of record JANXHW010000002.1, read on the forward strand.
GCCTGGGAATGTGGGAGGGCTGATCCTCTCGCCCTCCCAGGCTCTGCGCTGCCTAAAAAAGGCCGTGAAAAATTTCGGAAGGGGTGCAGTGCTGCTGCGGCGCTGCAGCAGCAGTGCACCCCCTCCGGAGCTAGACAGCCCGATGCCCAGGGGGGCACCGCCCCCCGCCCCCCCTGAAGACGCCACTGCATAGTTCCCATCACAGGGCCCACCTGTGATGCAAGTACACTTGCAAGTGTACTAACTACACTTGAAACACTTTGAATAGCTTCTCTATGTATATAAACAGCAGACATTTCCATATACAGGTGGTACTTAAGCCTGTACTTAAGTTGAAACATTATTTATTTATGCGGCGTAAACAAAATTGCGAGCAACTTTCCGTAGTGGTTGAAAAACAGTATCGAAATATTTATTTCTATAAATAAATTATTATCCATAGAACAGAGAATAATTCACGCTCTTATGAATGTACATTCTGTGGTTACCCTACTTTTTGTGTGTGTGTGTGTAATATACAAAATGGGCCTTAGAGCAGCTTAGATGGGGGGCCTGCATTTGTATTACCGGTAGTTGTATTTTACACTTACATTTGACATTTTACAAGAAGTTAGAATTTGCATTTGAACACTGAGTACCAAGGGGTAACAACTACCTTTCTATTAAGTACTGTTCTGGCTCTCCTTTTCCTGCCACTTCTGCGTCTCCAAAACACAGCATCTCTCTCCCTCTCTCAAACTAGTGTCTCACTCTGTCTCCAAAACCTGTGCTGTCACACCTGCATGAAAACAGCAGCGCGAACGGACAGTGCCTGCCTGCCTGCCTGCCTGCTTGAAAGTGCAAGGTGGCTGCCCTTAAATTGGGACGTCTGTAAATTGGATGATCCTTAAGTCGGGGACTGAATCAGGAGCCCCCAACTTTCAGCTGCCAGGGCCACATCAATTACCGTACTTTTGCTCTTATGGTGGGCTGGAGCAGGTTGATTGTAGAGCATAATATATACATTTTGTATGTAAATTTTCACAATAGCAGAAAAAGATTTGCAGCTGTGGAGCTGCTCTCTGTCTCTTGCTCTTAGCTGGGCTCTTGGTGAGCTTCATCCAGCAGGAGGAAGAAAGTGTGTGGTGGGGAGAAGAGGAAGGGCGGGGGGGGGGGTTGCACATAAGGACAATGCCACTGGGCTTGACAGGCCAGTCAATATGTTTTGTGGGCCAGATGTGACCCACAGGTTGTAGTTAGGGCCATGTCTAAAAACAATATACTGTATTTCTTCAATTCTAAGACGCATGTTTTTTCCCAATTAAGCATTTCAAAAAATGGGGTGCGTCTTAGAATCGAAGGTCTCCAAAAAGCACCCCAAAATGCTATCTTCTTACTTACTGGGGCTTGGGGGAGCTTCAGGGAGACCTGCGCGACCCTCTGCAGGCCTCCCCGATCTTCAGTTCGGCAAAAAACGTTGATTTTCAGCCATTTCTGGTTTTCGCAAAAACCAGAAGTTGCCAAAAATCGCTGTTTTTCGCCGAACTGAAGATCAGGGAGGCCTGCAGAGGGTTGCGCAGGCCTCCCTGAAGCTCCCCCAAGCCCAGGTAACGAAGGAAATTGCACTTTCTGGCGGGGCCAGAAATGCTATGCAAAGGCAGTGCACTCAGTCATCCTCAGCTGCAGGAGACATTCTGGGGACAGTTGGTGCTGAGCGGGTAGATTCAATGAAGGGAGGTGAGTCTTACAATCGATGGATTTTTTTCCCCCTGCTGGTGGTACTGAAAGTAAAGGTGCGCCTTAGAATCGATGGCGCCTTAGACTCGAAGAAATACGGGTATTATCTTTCTAATCATTGCAACTTCATCCATTGAATTGTTACCTGTGAGGCTTTGAAAAGCATAAGAGCTATGTGTGTGGGGGGAGGGGGGAAGAATTGTAATCCTAAGTAGCTTCTTTCAGTAGAAGACATAATTAAAAGTCCCACTAGACAACCATTAAGCTTGAAGATCTTTGCTGCTGTATAATCTTCCTCAAGATGGTTGCTTATCTCTCTCTCACCCTCCACTGACTTAGCACAGAGCCTCTGGTACTCACAGGGTACAGACTCCTAATCTGTAACTAAGTGAACTCGGACATCTTCCGAGTGCTTCCAGTCTCGCGCAAACGCGCGAAACTAGGAAGATTAGGGACGGAGACATGCTGCAGCAGGCAGCATAGTCTTAGAAGAGCTCCAGCCGGCTGCGATGCAGCCATCAGGCCGGGGCCGGAACTAAACTACAGTTCGGGGGGGACGGGGGGACAAAAGGGGCTTGCCGGGACTTTCCCGGTCATTTCCGGGACGACGGTAAGCCTAGGTAAGGAAACAAATGTTCCCTCCCTTTGAAGAGGCCTCCATGACTTCCCCTGCACTGCAAAATGCAGTATGATGAGCCCTGTTGGCACGGCTACACCGGCACTAGAAAATTGGTTAGGATTACACTGTTCATGATTTTCTGAAAATGACAACTGAATTATGTAAAAATGAATCACTCTTCATAATTATAGTATTTTAGTTTGTTAATGTTCAGGTTTGTTTCAGTAGTCAGATATCCTTACATTTTGATTTGCTTACATAACTGGGAGGATACTAATCAGAGGTGGCTACATGATGAAAGCAAGGAAAAAAGCCCCAGAATTAGGGGGCTCTTGATCTTTATTCTTTTAATCTTATCCAAAGGGACCAAGGACGTGATCCAGCCACAACATTCCATTAGTTCAATGAGACAATGATATGCTAAGCTCTTACACTAAGATCAGTGGGGTGTGAAGCAGAATTTTTAGGTCTTGTTTTGTTCACATCCGTTTTCACCACTCCCTCCTCTCTGGGATATCACACACATTAGGCTGGCTCCTGGAGCCAGGAACTCCCTTGGACTAACTCCATTAAGTCCCACAGGACTGGCTGGGACCATCAAGAGGTGTCAGATTCTATTGTAAAGCTACCTCCTCTCATTGTCCCTAAAAGATGTAAATCTGCAATCACATGGAAACCTGCATGCCCTGCACATATCTTGTAGGCATGTGATGTTCTGCTTGGAAATGTATAAAAACTGTGCTCACTTGTAGCAAAGGGTCAGCATTTCCCTCCTGGGGTGCTGTCTACTGCGCTGTGCAACAAATAAACCCATACTTTTTCCTTGTTCGCCAGTCTTCCTGGTCCTCCATTATTAATTATCATCTGCTTAAAATTCCGCTACAGGTGTATGGATTTATTGTTTAGTACAACACACCCAACAGTTACTGAGTCAGGATTAAAATTCTCAGTCAACAGTGCCATCCCTAATTGCATTTCCTTGGTTGTGGTTGGTGGGGACAATGCAAGGGCACAAAGGAAGATGGGCATCTGAAATTCAGTGTTGATTTGATATTCGACTACCCAGTTGAATCCAAATCTATCATCATGCATTGACTCATCCTTTCCCATACACTGAGTATTTGGCCTCTGCAAGTAGTCAGTGATTCAGGATTTATAATTTTCTCCTTCCCCATCCATTAGCATCTGAGAAACAGAAGTTTCAGATTCTTCAGGGGAGAAAAACCAGGTGTCTAGTAGGTTAGAGCAGAGAGGGCTAGAAATTCTGTGACAGGATTGGAAGCCAAGATTCCAGGGTTCTCTTATGAAGGAGAACTTCTGACTTTTCCCTGCTTTTCTTCCCCAGAGGCATTTCAAAGTCTGTCCTTTCAATTTCTGTCATGGAGAATGTAAAGTGGCTGCACTTAGCAGCGTTGGCTGTCTCCCTGGGGAAAAAGGCAGATTTTGTCTGAGTTTGCATTTTCCAGGAGTGGAAACTCGGTTCAGTGCTCATCCGGCCCTAAAGTCAAAATAACTTTCAATGTGAGATGATGATACTACCATTAAAGCCAGGCCCAGTCATTGTATCTCGTCTGGTGACTCACATGGAGCCTGGCTTGCCTCTACCCCTCTCTCCCTACTCTGTATTTTACTATTTACTTGTGTACATCACTGAAGGGGTAGGGGAAGGACTGTATTTCAGAGAGAGAGAGAGAGAGAGAGAGAGAGAGAGAGAGAGAGAGAGAGAGAGAGAGAGCACATGCTTTCCATGTAGGAAATCCCTCCTTTAATCTCTGACCTCCTCAAGGAGAGCTGGGGAAGACTACTACTGCCTGAAACCCTGAAATGCTGTTACCAGTTCTGAGGCCTAATCCTACCTAAATTTAGGCTGGTGGAGCGCGCACTCTGCCAGCGTAAGGTGTCGCAAAAGTGCCACATGTCATAAGGCACTTTTGTGGCACTAGGAGAGTAAGCGGCACCAGCGCAGAGGCCACCGCTGCTCACTCTGCCACCCTCCTCTTCCCGTGCCAGCCAACCCAGGTGAAGCCTGTGCTGGTCGCTGGGAGGGCATGGGAAGGGCGGGCTGGGGTGCCAGGGGAGGGAGCAATTGGCCAGCTCAGGAGAGGCGCGGGGATATCGGCGGCATGCTCCGCCATATCCCTGTCCCCTTCCCGGTCCGGCTTTACACGGCTTCCCCGATTGTGCACCAGCTAAAGAGCTGGTGTGCATCCGTGGAGGCCCACTGGGTCCTCCAGGGCTTACACCAGGGGAAAGGGATGAACGTCCCCTTCCCCCAAGGTGAGCCCCGACTGTGCCGGTGCAGGCCACATCCTGCTTAGCATGCAGTGGCCAGCCATTTAGGCCGACCACCACATCTTAGGCTGGATCAGGCTGCCCGCCCCATGGATCAATGGTCTGACTCAGTAGAAGGCAGCTATACGTATTCATAAAGGAAAACATCTGTTTTCAATTCTGTCTTGCCTTTCTATCAAGAGCCATGCAACTGGAGCTTCCACGCAGTCTCCTCTCCAGTAGTAGAGCAGAAAAGGCCACAAATGGAGGTGTTTGAGAAAACCACAGAGTCATTTGGACCCGACAAACCTGGGGGTGGAGAGATCACAGCCCTCTGGATGCAAAAGATGGGTCCAGCCGCCTTGGGTCCCTTCGGGGAGAAAGGCGGGATAAAAATACTGTAAATAAATGAATAAAAAGAGCATGCCTGATGCAATGTGAAAACGGCTGCAGTTCTGCGTGGAGCAGCAGTGCCTGGGCCCCTTCGTGGCACCTTGCCCACAGATTTCTGGCATGCTGCTGCGCAAGGGGAAGGCCACCAGGGCCATGCTAGTATTCTCCGCTCTGTAATGCTTTGCCTGTCAGCATTGAGGGAGGGGTGGGGTGAGGGGAGACTACAGTCAGCTGCGACAGCGCAGTCCGGCAGACTCACCAACATTTCACAGATGAAAATTGGAGCACACACGTGCTCCGCCTCTGTGTTCATACCGAGGATCGTGTCCTTTCCATATTGGTGAGGCTTCTGCCAGTGACACCGTTGTGTGTCGTGTTGTGATCCTTTATTCAGCACTAGCCTGTCCTGCACTGTTTAATGAACCAAGAAAGTGTTTGTCCTTGAAGATAAACTAGAAAAAAACCAGACGTGTCCTACAATCTTTCATTCTAGTTTAACCTCAGCAGCATGTGAACTGGCAGGCTGTGCATTACATGGCACCATTAATGTGTGTGTGTGTGTGTGTGTGCGTGCGTGCGTGCGTGCGTGCAGTATTTGTTTCCAGACCATTTTCAAGGACAGCCCCATGTAGCATGCATTGCCTACTACCTCCACACAGAACATTAGTATTCCCTATGCACAGATTTACCTTGATTGAGCCTCAGTTTGTTTGACCCGCATCCATCCCAAAACTGCCTCCAAGCACTGGGCTTCCATGGTCTCCCAAGGATTAGATGGCTGGAACAAGAGGTGGAGCTGAGCTGCATATTGATGTCACTTCAGCCCAAACCTCCTGATGACCTCTCCCAGCAGCTTCATATAGACGTTAAAAAGCAAAGGGGACAGAATGGAACCCTGAGGACCCCTTATGCCAAGGTCCATGGGAAAGAGCAGTAGTCCCCCACCATCACCTTCTGGGGCTGACCCTCAACGTAAGACCAGAGCCACTGCAAAGCTGAACCCTGTAGTCCTTGTCCTGAGAGTCTGCTCATCATGGAGGACAGTACTGAAAGTTGCTGAAATGTCCGGGAGAATCCACAGGGTTGTGCTCCTCCTGTCACTTTCTTGGCATAGGTCACCCACAAAAGTGACCAAGGCACTTTCTGTCTCATACCCAGGCCTGAAAATAGACTGGAAAGAATCCAAATAGAAAGAATCTGTTGAACCCAGAATCACTTGGAGTTCAGTGGCAATCATGTGTTCCAGGACCTTGCAGTTGGCAAATCTGAGACTGGATCAGGGCTGGCCCATTCACGAGGCCAATTAAAGAGGTTGCCTCAGGCAGTAGACTGGCAGGGGACGTCCACTCCTGTCCACCCATTTGCCTCCACTAATCCTCCTCCTCCAACTCCCTAGAGTGGAAAAGGAAGAGGGCAACAAAACAGAAATACGGGGAGGAGCTAGAGCAGCATTTCTCAAAGTTCTCCTCCTGTATGGGGAGTCGTAAGTGTTGGTGGGGTAGGTGGGGGCAGCGCTCCCAGGATCATGGGGGGAGGGCCTTTTTTAACTTACTGAGGGTCACGCCGGCCCTCCGGAGGGTGTGGGGAGGCCCACGGGTTCCTCTGCAGGACTCCCTCCGCTTCAGATCAGCTCCGCAAGGCAATTGCAACCCACTTTCCAGTTTGAGAACCACTGGGCTAGAGTGTTGGAGGAGCATGGGCTGCCACATCACCTGATAAGGGGGGCAGCATTTCACACACCACCTCAGGTACCTGGAGGTCTTAGACCAGCCCGTTGTTGGTCGTTGTTACAAATCTCCCTCCAGTGTTTTTTCAAAAGAGGGAGAACCACGGAGTCTTTCAACAGGGTAGGAATGAAGAGGGAAATTCATTACCTTGGATATTTATTTATTTTAAATATACTGTATACCCCGCCTTTCCCTTGCCAAGGCAAATGCCCAAGGTGGCTTACTAGTTTCCATAAGTAATAACAATAAAACTTACAATAAATAAAACAATTACCGGTAATAAAAACAGTCGGGGGTTGGCAGTTCAGACTAATCCACGTGCCCATCCAGCCCTTGCAGATTAACAGCCCAATCCTGCCTAAGATGCAGTGGCTGGCTAAGCAGGATGCGGCCCATGCTGGCGCAGCTGGGGCTCACCTCGGGGAAGTGGACTTTCGTCCTCTTTCCCTGGTGTCAGCCCCAGAGGCCCTAATGGGCCTCCTCAGATGCGCGCCAGCTCTTCAGCTGGCGCACAACTGGGAAGGCCGTGTAAGGCCAGCCTGGACCGAGAAGGGGCTTGGGATATCAGCGCAGCCCAGCGCCGATATCCCTGCCCCCTCCCAGGCTGGGCCAGCCAATGACCCTCTCTCCCCCACCACCCTGGCCCATCCTTATGCCCTCTCGTCGCCCGCTACAGGACTTACCTGCGTCGGGCGACTCGGGTTCGGGACAGCGGCCTAGTAAGCGGTGCCGGCCTCCGCGCAGCTTTGCAAATGGGTGGCAGTGGGCAGGGGATAATTCAATGGTATCAGCCAAGGGCCAGATTGTAGTAAGCTCCTTACCATCTTAAATAGCTTTGCTAAACAATGCTGAGCAGATCCAGTGATGGCAGAGAAGTAGGCTTTCTTCACCGCCGTAGGTTCAGCTTTAATCTGGGCATAACCTGTGTTTGGTCATACAATACGTGTAGTATAGGCAGTGGCGTCACTAGGTTTGATGTCAACCAGTGCAGTAACTCATGATATCACCCTCATTAATTTAATTTATTTTAATATATAAAAGTAACAGGTCACCCAACAAATCAGTAACCAACAAAAAAAACAGTGGTCAACTTGATGATGATACTCACACAACTGAATAAGAAGTTCTCATATTAGCTCTGATACATAGAAATGAGGGCTGACTCATAATAACACCTCATTGGATCTTGTAAAATCAGTCTCATTGGTTAGTTTTGAGCTGAGGAAATTCACTTTTTGTTACATAAGGCTGTTGTGTTTTCTTTTTCTGGTTATTTGGCCATAACGTTTGATAGAATACAGATAATTCAACATGTTTCATTACATTCTGCATTAAATTACCTTTCCACTGATATATAACTTTATGACAGAGGTTCCCAAACTGGGGTGTTGCGACGTCCCTGCCAGGAAAAATGGGTCTCTACTCTCTTAAGGGGAGTAGTGACCTGTGGTGATGGCCACGGTGCTTCTGGGATCCCACCTCTGCCAAGAGGAGAAGTGGGTTTTTAGCCCTACCTGGGGGTCTTGTCGGTCCTCCTGGGGTTGCGGGGAGCCTGTGGACCCCTCAGTGGGCCTCCCTGCACCTCAAAATGGCTCCAGATCACAATCGCAACCCACTTCCAGTTTTCTGGAAGTAAGAAACTGGAAGTGGGTCGTGATAGCGATCTGGTGTTGTTTTGAGGTGCTGTGAGGCCTGCGAGAGACATGATGTAATCAAAGTGACAGAACACAAGCTTGTTCTTGCTTGTTAGTTTATTTTGAAGGTCTTTTTTGGTTTTGGTTTTAATTTAGTTAATTTTTACACCACTTTTATGAGCGATCAAAGTGATTTTCATAATAGTGTGTAGTAGTGGCAGGAAATACTTGATACTCGGTGTTGACACTTTGCAACTCCTGGTGTGTGCCAAGGTAGTTGCATGCATCTATCATCACACAACTGAGGGCCAGCAGTCAATACTAATGGCCTTCTCCATGATTTTTAGCACATCATGCACTAAATTGGTCATAAGAATGTAGACTGTAGAGATGAGGAGGAAGGAAAGGCCAGAAATGAGAAAGTGACCACAGTGGACCTTTATTTTACAATGGTAATCTGTTCTGGAGACACCATTGTATTGTGAAAATATTGTACAGTAGACCATCGTCAGTGCAGTCTTAATTGCATTATAGGTCCCCGGGCACCAACTCAATCACAACCCACTTCCGTTTTTCCAATGATTGCGAGGTGTGGGGAGGCCTGCAAAGGGGTCTGCAGGCTCTCTAAGCCCCCGGAGGACCAGCACACCCCTCAGGGAAGTTTTAAAAAGTACTTTTTTCCCGCAGTAGTGACGGTGGAGGCGCGATCTTGGATGCACCGAAATGTATGGGTGGGCCCCCCTATGCTCACGGGGCCCCTGGGCAACTGCCCAGAGTGCCCAATGGTTAAGACAGCCCTGTCCATCATTATCCGCTGGGGATCCATTCAGGACTCCCCCCCCCCCGCGTGCAGATAACACAGAACCGTGGGACTGCGTTTAAACTATGTAAAAAGAGGGGGGACTTTTTTTTACCTTCGCGTGTCAAACTGCGTCATCTGCAGCGCTGTAGAGCAGTCTCTGGAACTCTCTGCAGCCACTTCCGCATTGCGTTGAGGCCGGCGACCCACTCCCTTGGCCCTTGCGCAATGCATTCTAGGGCCAAGGGTCGTGGGCCTTAGCGCGATCCGGAAGTGGCTGCGGGGAGCTCCAGAGACTGCCCTACAGTGCTGCAGATGCCGTGGTTTCCCACGCAAAAATAAAACCCACGTCCCCCCTTTTTTCTTTTTTACATAGTTTAAACGTGGACTCAGTATTCGCAGCCATAAGCGAATAGTCAAATCTGCGAATACTGAGTCTGCGTATAATGTGGCATCACCAAGTGGCGTCACTATGGGGGAAGCCGGGGGGGGGATGCAATGCCCCTGGGTGACAACCGCGGTCTCCTCGTGAGGAGGATCCACGGCGGGATTTTCGTGCTCTGTGGCTGCTGTTTTGCAGCTGCTCCACAAACGGTGCATTTTGTGTGCCTTCCTGCCCACCCTGTGTCCTGGAAGGCTTGAAATGAAGTCTTCCGGGAGTGCTCTGGTCGATGCTAGTAACACAATTGCCCACCTGTAATATGAACCCACTGACTAACACATTGTTTTTGGGTAATTCGTTCCAAGACCTCAGAAGCTGATGTTTAGGGGCCATAGTTATCAGTTTACACAATGTTGCAATTATAAACACAAACTACAAGGCTGTAACCTTCCTTCAATACGCACAGCCACAATGTAAAAAATGCTGCTAACTAGCTGAGACGCTACCTAGAAGGCATGCATTTGCATCTGCTATATTCTTCCCTCCAAACACACAACTGCAATGTTAAAAATGCTGCTATTGGCTGCAGAGCCATAACTATGGGGGAGCCTGAGAGGCAGCTGCCCCGGGCTCTTCACCAAGAGGGGCACTGTCGGGGCTCCACCCCTCAGGCTCCACCATGGCCTCCTTCTCCTCCTCGCAACCTCCTTCTTGCACCACCACCACCCCGAGATCATGAGGAGGAGGTGGCCACGGCTTGGATCGCGAAGACGGGCCATTCTCCCTCTCCACTCAGAGTGGGGAGGGAGAGTGGCCACGGCTGCCTGCCTCCTCCTCGCAACCTCCTACTCAGGGTGCACCCCGAGGAGGAGATCGTGAGGAGGAGGGCAGCCGTGACCACTCGTCCTCTCTGTTCAGCGGAGAGGGGGAGTGGTTGCGGCTTGTAAAGAAATAAACCTGGAAGTGATGTCACGACGTTACATCGTAAAGTCACTGCCCCAGGTGCAGCAGTGGCACGCTATGTTGCAGATTGGCTGAGATGCTCCCAAACCCACTTCTGTGAGAGTAACCGCCCAATCCTATGGGCTCTTTGCCAGCACTAACTGCCTAACGGCAGTCGTAAAAACACTTCTAACAGCACACATAGTAGCACGCTTCTGGAGCACCAGCAGTAAGGCTGGAGCCTTCCTGCACATGTTGCCAGATCGCTGGCCACCCACCGGAGCAGGTAAGCCAGCGGGGAAGTAGGAGGAGGTGGGGGATGGTGAAACGGTGGGACGGGCAAAACTGGGCGGGAAGGGAAGGCTGTGCAGGGAGGCTGCGAGAGGGGTGGATCTGGCAACTTGCGGTAAATCCCATTGGATACAGTGGGACTTACTTCCAAATAAACATGTATAGGATTGTGCTGTTAGTATACTTCTTTGAAAGTACATCTTGCCAAAATCAATGAGATTTACTTCTTAATAAGCATGTTAGGTTTGGGCTGTGACATGGTCAGCACTTGAATTACAGAGACAGGAGAGGGGGTGCAGGGGGTAATTTGTACCTGGCCCAGGGTCCAAAAGGGGGCCCAGGAGGCAAAGGAGGGCCCCCAGAAATCTTCTAATCTGCAGGAGGTGCACATTCACTCTGAAGCGAAAAAGGGATCCCTGCTACAGGCAGCCCTTGCTGCACAGACCAGGCTCCGTGCAACGCAGCGGCCAAGTGCTGACACTGGCTCCAATGACAACCCGACCTCCAAGTCCCACAAGGCAAAGTGCTACTATGGGGGGGGGGGGCTCTGTGTGTGCTGCTCCCAAGCTGTGAGGGAGGGGCATGCACTCTGTCCCTGTGGCCTGCTGGGGTTTCTGGCATTATTCTGGTGGCAAGACGGACCCTAAACATTTGAAACAATTTTTGTGGCAACACAATGCTGGGCTAGCAAAGGCTAGCAAATAAAGGGTGGGTTTATTTGTCTTTTTGTAAAGTAAATAGTAAGTTTATCTGTACAGTACAGTACAGTGATTTTTTTTTCTCCTTAGCATAAACAAAGATGTTCAAATCAAATGTGCTTTCTTATCTCCGATCCTCTTTTATTTAATGTACGTATTTATTTATTTATTTAAAGCTGCCAATCCCACCCCCTTCCAGGCCTGATCCACCCACCACCCCTGCCCTGTTTTGCCCCCTCCCCCTTTGGGAAGAGGTAAAAAAGAAACATTGTACCCCCTGATAAAATTCCTCTTAGAGGCCTTGGGGAGAGGTTCCCCTACCTTTTGTGCTGGCCCCTTCAGTTTTAGAAGGCTACGGGGGGGGGCACCATGATTTAGCTAAAATTGTGGGGGACTCAAGGCATGGGACTTAATAGTTTTAATTAGGGGAACCCTACATTTTTCCCATAAATGTAAATAATACATAATATAACACATAATAAAATAACAATAACAAAAATTATTTATTACATGTATTTATCTACATCTTAAATTAAGGTAGTAATTATCAATATAAATGCCAGTTCCAAACAGTTGGTCACACAAGAGCAAAACCAAAAGAAATTAGGACAGGACAACACACATATATTATTGGAAGAGGTACTGGCTGGCTGGGATCACTTAAGTCATCTTTAGAGCATGTTCATTCTCCACTGCAGTGATGTCTATAACTGTGGCCCCTTACCTTTTCCCAAATGAGTGAATGACATTGGCCGCTATTCATTCCTACTACAGTATGGGGGAAAAGTAAAGAGCTGCGCTTACTTTTGCCCTCCGTCCTTAACACTGGGTGGCCTGGTCATTGCAGATATGGCTCCCTGCAGGCCTGCTCTACAGACAGGCACCCACAATCACTGCCTATCATAATGATGGGCGGCAAGCGGCATTTAGCTACAAAAACACAGGATGCACTTGGGTGCTGACTGTAGCAATTGCCTTGTACGTGGCGGTCACGCTAAAAAGGAGTCCCCATGGAATCTTGCAGCAAGACAGAGTGTGGGAGATATTATTAATGTGGAAGAGTACCTGATCATTCTTGCCCAGCCCCACTACACAGTGGACTTCGCTGCTCCCCGCCACCCCCAGTTTCACGACAACAAAAGGAAAATTGCAACTTTCAATACCCCCTTGTTGATCAGCTACCACACCCAGATCTGCCTTCCCCCCCTTCACCACGTGTCTCTTGACGCCACGATCCAATCAGGTTGCCGCTCCTGATCCCTTCCGACCAATCAGAGCGCGGGCCGCCCGCCAGTTTATAAAAGCTTTGTCTGGCTAGCTGCAGCTTACCTCGCCACTCATTTAGAACTTTAAGCTCCGGTCGGAGAAGAGAACCTTGAGCTCCTCAGCGTTCTATATTTAAAGGAGCTGTGAAGCTGGTCTAGCATATTCTTTCTGTTAAAGTGCGGGGGGAAGTCCAGTTAAAAAAAAAGGCCAGACAAAATGAGGGAAATTGTGCATATCCAAGCTGGCCAGTGTGGTAACCAGATCGGTGCTAAGGTGAGGATGGCATATATTTTTTTTTTCTGTGTGAATGCAATCCTAGGCTGGTGTTGTAACACGGAGATAATCTTTTCGGGGGCGGGAAAGAAAAGTACTGAAACAAATTAACAAAGGCTTAAAATATTGCCGCGTTGGCAAAGCGGAAACGCTGCTTGAGTTTTGCCTATCATAAGTTTGTGGGCTTAATTTAATATAAGGCGTATGGAAGCGATTTTTTAGTGGACGATCTTTTCAAATGATAAGCTTATTACTGTAGCTTCGTTTCTGAAAATGGGTTGCTTGTTGGCAAAGCTATTGTCGGGGTGGACGAGATTTGGACGGGAGGGGTGTGCGCGCGGGCGTGCATGTACTGTAGCCCAGTTGGTTATTCAAAGCTAGCTGCTTATTTCCCTAACATCTGTATGACTGAACTGTTCAAAATCTTTCAAAAATACACTGTCAAGGAACCGACGCGTTAATGTCAGTAGTCTTTCTATTCCCCCTCCCCATCTTCCTTCTTCAATACATGCGACTTAAAATTAACGGGATTACACTCTCCTTACAGTAAATGACTCAGCCCGGAAAGCCATTTTTGTTTCCTTTTTCTCATCTCGGCGTGGTGGGATGAACCCTGAAGCCCACCAGCTACTCTTATCTTCCTAACGTTGCTGAGTAGATTTAAGCGCCAAATCGGCTGCAGTGGAGTAGGTGCAATTTGAATATTTTTTTCAAAAAGGAGGGGGTGGGAGAGAGGAAGGAGAACAAAGCCGGACTGTTGAATCGTGCTGATAACTGCGGGGGCTTTTCGGTGATAGACTCTTTTTCTTGGGAGGGGGGCAGGTGGTGGGAGGGGGGCAGGTGGTGGAGTATCTGCTTTGCAGACAGAGTAGGAGTAGAAATGGCGAATTCGCCTTATCTCGGGGCGTGGAGCTGTGACTCCCATGTGCACAGCTGGAAAGGGGGGAGAGTAACTGCTAAGGGTGTTTCCCCCGTCTTCCCCACACAAACTAAAGCGATATTACTCCCTGAAAACCACCGTTCTCCAAGCAGATAATTACCGTAGCTGTTGTATGGCATGAATGAGGTGCCCTCGCCCCACGTGGTGGTCAGTCTCTCTTTTACACAGTCTCCCCGCGGCCCCTTCTTCGGTACCCTGCGTCTAGCAACAATGTCGCCTCTTAAAATTGCTACTTCAGAAATGCGGAACTGAAACTCCGTGTTAAAAAATAAATCTCGGATTGTCTGTGGAGATCCGATTTTTAAGAGGATTTTTCTTACCGCAGCCGAAAAGCCCTCGCCCCGCAAATACATAAAGATTTTTTTAAAAACCCTCTTGTGCTAATTCTTTCTGTAGTGTAGATCTCGTAGTGAGGGCTCTGCTCTCAACCATCGTTTTAACGGGACACCCTACCCAGCAGAAAATAGATTCTGCCTCCTCCCCCGTATTCGGATGGGGGAAGAGCTCATTCTTTCCTTTATGTCTTAATGTACACTACTGTGGGGAAACGGGTAATGGACTAATACGCTGTTACGAAGTGGGAGCGAATTAACATTCGCGGATCGGCGTGGCAGCCGTAACCTTTTGTTTGCAAAAAGAGAGAAATGGCAACCAGCGTGGTCTTATTAATGTTGCGAAGAAAAATCTAGATTCTTTGTCTGTTTTTTTTAAGCATCTTCGTTCTGACCTAGAATTGAGGGAATTGTTTCATTCCCCGCCCAATGCTGAGCAAAGGCCATTTCTGGCGCCAAGTGACCCCCCCTCGCTAACCCGCCCACCATTTTTTCACCCTTCTTTGTCTGCAGCCAGGCAGCACATGGCCGCGGGGCTTGTTCACTTCCCTTGAATGATCTGCTTAAGCTTCTCGACTGGCTGCCGACTAACTTATTCTCCCCCCTCCCCCGCCTTTTCTTAGGTTCTCGGTTTTTCTTCGAATGCTTTTATTTGCCTCTGCCGTCTTTCCTTCTAGCAGCCACGACGACACCATTACCGGGCCTTTGTGCGCGTAATGGCTGCTAGCTGGGTGGGACTCTCCAGCAAAGGGGGTGGGTGGGAGGGAGGGAGGGAGGGAGGGGGCTGCAGTCTTCTCTAGTAATGCTTTGCTTGCAGAAATCAAGATGGTGTAGCCTGAAAACGTAGCAGCTTGTGGTGTCTCCCATTTTTATCGGCATAATCAAAAGATTAATCTTATTTTTAAGCTTGTATAGATGGAAAGCCTCTTTGAATGAAAGAAGCCTGATCATCCTGAATTAGTTTCTGATCCTACTATGTTCTCCAGCAATGCTGGCATGAGGATGGCTCTACAGATATTCGAATGGGCTTGAATCCAGATTTAAGTGCTCTGTGCAGTGATTGCAGGGGACAAGTATAATACAGTACTCTCCTCAAGGCAGCCTTACTGGAATGAACCAGCCTGCTCCAAAGTACAGTAGTTGGTTTCATATGTATGCTATCCAGGATGGGGTGGGTGGGAACAGGTTTAAGGCGTGCCCCTCAACACCATGGCTGGAAACAATGCTGGAAACAATGCTGGAAACAATGGCAGACACCATATTGCCTGGTCTCTTCCTCCAAATAGGAGATGGTACCTGGGGGAATTCGTGATCTGTGTTTAGAGTTGGCTCATATTCCTTATTCTTAAACTGGAAATAATTTTCCAGTTCAGTCACAAAAGACTATCAAATGGAAACTCATAAAGGGGGTGCAACAAAGCTGTCATAATTCATACAATTAAAGCAAGATATTGCTTTGAAAGAAGATACAGTACTTGTTTCTTTTACCAAGCACATTGTTAAGAGTTGGGTTGGTGTAGAGGTAGGCAAGTTTTGGGATATCCTTTGCCCAATAGGGAATTTTTAATGCCGTAAAGCTTGCTTATTCCTACCCCAACCTACATTGGAAAACAATTTTGCCTTCAAAAATGCTTGGTGGGGAGGGATTGATGGAGCTGGAAAAGAGAGGCGCTTGAGATGGGGGAGCAGGAAAATGAGAGGCACTTTTGATGGGGAGGGCTAAGATGTTGAAATCTAGCCTATTGTATCTGCATAGCCCCAGTCCTTGGTTTGTTTCTTGCCTTTTCTTGCCTATTCTAGTGTAAGATGGACTGGGCTAGGATGCTGAAAATGGCTCATGTATCAAAGAGATTATATATTTTGGCACATGCTAATTGGGTGTTGAAGATAAGAGTCCTTAGCCTAGGGTGTGCTATTTTGTAGTGGACTTTAACTGATAAAGTACCCCAATATCACCTGTTTACAAAAAGGAGCAATCACTTTATATGGAAACAGTTATACAGTATTCCATTATCTGAATATTGCATTGTTAAGCTTTTAAGATCTGTTTGGAGTTAGCACAAAGTGTCTGATATTTCCACCTGCCCCACCCAACTTCACCTCTGCTTGACCTACATTGCGGTACATGCTTTCTTATGCAGGAGGGTGTGTCTGCAGAGCTCTGCTGGCACTGGATGAAAAAAGGAGCAGGGCAATTCTACAGCAGCAGTGTTGCCAGATGTTCCTCCCAAATGAGCATCTCGTACAGTAGTTCTGAATTCCCCCGTTCTTTTAAAACAATGGTTTCCAAACTTTTTAGCACCAGGACCCACTTCTTAAAATGACATTCTATCGGAACCCACCTAGCTTTACGAGACTTAAAAAAGTGATCTTGAAATAAATATTTATTTATAAGTAATTGTTTGTTTGCAAAAAAAAAACCTCAATCCATTTCTCATAATGAGGCAGCCCTAATGAATAGCCTCAAGGCTTGAGGAGCTTAGTTATGTGACCCAGCCTTCACCTGCCTCCACTACCTGTCATTGAAGGACTTGGAAAAACACACACCAGAAAAAGATGCTCAAACATTTACCTCCCTATATTTACGGCAGGAGCTCAGCTCTTTTCAGGGCAATTAGCAGCTTTCTGATTTCTGGATAGCCTCAGGGCTTAAGGCAATTACTTACCTGATCTTTTCATCACCGTTTTCATTGGAGGCTCTCTGGGATCCACCAGAAATTAGGTTGGGATCCACCAAGTGGGTTCTGACCCACAGTTTGAGAAACACTGCTTTAGAACAAAGCACCATGCAATTTCTCATTCTGAAATTCTGCCAGCTCTAAGAAGTCACTTTAAGCTGGCCTTTTTTTTTGCAGTTGATCATGCCTGATTGGGTCTGCAATGAGTTAGGCTAGTCTTTCTTCTCCCCCCCCCCATTTTAATATTTATGGATCTGCAGTGCCTTGGGTGTGTGTGGTCGGCAAATTGCAGACCCACCCTGTCAGAATTAGTTTTTCTTGTCATAGCCTTCAAGGCCCCCAAAATAAGCCAGGGATCCTAACGTAATAGAAATTGCAGTGCATTTGGGGCTATCAAATCTTATGAACTTGGCACATGCTTTGAAATCCTGGAATTGTTCTTTTGTGAGCTGTTTCCATTTGAGCAAACCAATTTAGCACATCACAATTAGACCGTAATTGCTTGTTATGAAATTGTTTGCATTCACAATTGCTTCATCACCAGGTTTTTGTCCCAGAATGGTAATGTTGGTGTACTGCTCTTTTCACAAATCCATTGATACGACTTGTCCCTAATTTCTGTAGGACATTAACAGTGGATGATGGAGCTGCTGAGTATATTAATCAATGTGGGCCACTCTGAGGTAGCGGAGTAAAGTTTAAAAGGGGTTAGCATGCATTGCAGCTATTTAGAAAACAAGTTACTGTACGCTTCTTAATTTTTAAAGAACCTCAGTTTTGTTAAGTTGGTTTTGCAATTGCTACCCCCACCCCACAGCCTAGTCCATGACAAAGCTATATAATGCTTATGAGCTCTGCAACAACAATTACTGTAACACGCTCTACGTGGGGCTGCCTTTGAAGACGGTTCGGAAGCTGCAATTAGTGCAGAATGCGGCGGCCCGGGTGGTCGCTGGAGCTAGGCGGTTTGATTCTGTTGAGCGGCTGCACTGGCTGCCCATTCGTTTCGAGCCCAATTCAAGGTGCTGGTAATGACCTTTAAAGCCCTTCACGGTTTGGGTCCAGGATATCTGAAGGACCGCCTTCTCCCATACATTCCGGCCCGCTCTCTTAGGTCATCTGAGGGGGCTCTCCTGCGTGTACCACCTCTATCGCAAGTTAGGGGAGTGGCAACACGTGGGCGAGCCTTCTCTGCTGTGGCGCCACAACTGTGGAACTCCCTGCCAGGGGATCTGAGAACCACCCCCTCCCTCATGACTTTTTGGCAAGGGCTCAAAACATTTTTGTTTCGTCTAGCGTTTGGGTGATGGGTTGTTGTCTGCCTCCTGTGTCTCAAGATGCTGTGCCATGCTGCTTTTGTGCTCCATACTGTTGCCCCCCCCCCGTGGATTTTATTGTTTTTAAATTAAGTATGTATTGTGTTAAACTTAGTTCTGTATTTTAAACTATGTTCTTTTTATTTTTGTTGTAAGCCGCCTTGGGCATTTGCCTTGGCATAGGATAAGGCGGGATATAAATTTTTTTAAATAAATAAACTCCTGCTTATTCCAAGGACAAGGGAACCACTTGAATCAAAGGTCATCTATAACAACTCTTCTTTGCTGCTCTCTTTCCAGCTTTACCAAATGTGCCTATTTCTCCTGCTTGCTACATTGGACTAGTCACCTGAATGAGACTGGTGCTATGGTGGATGTAGAGTTCTGTAGCCCTTCTGCATGGCAAGTGTAACTACTTGTGCTGCGCTGCATTTATTTGGCTCTACAATTGAGTGGACTTCCTCATTTTGAATTTTCAGTCCTCAGTTCTGAAGCTCTGCCCCTGCTTCAGGACAGACACCACTCCAAATTTAGTGATAGAATCAAAAGGTCTGCAACAAAGCACAGCATTTTTGTGTATTGTCATTTTTGCATTGCAGTTGCCAGTTCTATCCTGTCCATGGAGTGTGGCAGTTAAAGAGGAGCCCAGAAAGAATATGGGTTAGCATCATAGTGCGCTTCCTCCAAAGGAAACTTGATTTTGTAGGCTTCTCCCAAATGTATAACATGTACTGCGTGCCTTTTTGTAAAGCTGGATTCTTATTTGGGATTGATTTGCTCTCTATTTGGATTCTCTATTTGGGATTGATTTTTAAAGAACTGAGGTTCTTTAAAAATTAAGTGTACAGTAGCTTGTTTTCTAAATAGCTGCAATGCGTGCAATAGTAAGTTGGGATTTTCATTAAATGGGCTTATAGTACTCAACACTTCTAACACACACCAACTTGCAATAATACAGAATGTGTTGCTCCCCCATTACAGATTGGAGCTGCTTTAAGCGCAAGAGGCAAGTTGAGTTTGCCTAAGGTCACTCAACTGAACTCTTGTCTGAGGAGATTTGGATGGTAACTTCTGGCCTATGAGCTTAACTGCTCCATTATGTCAGCACTCTGAATCTGTAGAGGTGTTCACATGATCATTAGTGCAGGCTGTGTGCTTGGGAATACAGTACTTCCTTTGCTGCAAAGACATATCTACACTCCAGACTTAAACTAGTTCAATAGGCACTTCCTTTCCCAGATAACCCTGGAAACAAGTCATAGATCTTTTTTGTTGGACGGCCTCACAATTTTCTCCGTACTTGACCAAATTAAAACTCCCAGGATTCTTTGGGAGGCTATGACAAGTGACATGTTGATAAGAGTTTATAGAATGGATCTTCCAGAATAAACCCTAAATGTGATTCAGAGGCAGTATAAAAATACAGTACTTGAAATCTTGCTTGTGAAACATCAGGGTGGACCCTGAATAGTCTTTTCATTGTAGAGCTGAAGCCTCTTTAGAAGGAACAGAACTATGGAATCAATCCCAACGCTCAGTTGATGTGATATGAGGTAAAAAAGTAATCTGGCCCACCCTCCTGAATTAACCCCTACAGAATTTTGGTCTTGTTCATGAGACTGGCCAAATGCTCACTGGTTTGGGAAATGACAATATCTCATGAAGGACAGCTTACATTTTATATGCAAAACTCTATAGTTGTAGCCCTTGGTTGCCTTTGTAGGACAAAATAGTAATTGTATTCAATATTTCTCCACATGACACAATCCTGAGTGTGAATGTGGCTGTACTAATCTCTTGTGTCCAGCATCGGTCACATACACAAGATAATACTTCCATGTTTATCGTGTTTAAGCAACTTCATGTTGTGTTAGTAGTCCTTATAGTGACCTGCAAGGTAGGCTGGTATTCTAACCTCCATAGGGAGCAAAGTCTGAGAGAGAGAGCAGCTTGTCTGCTGAATTCAAGGCAGTGATTGGTCTAATATGGTTCCTAGTGCACAACCTCTGAGCCGCTGTTCATTTGTGTTTGTCATGGATGGCAACAACCCCTGTTAATGGTTTTCAAGATCCTTGCTTAAGCTCTGAAAATATACTGTAGCAAGTTTCTATGGCTACCTTGATTGAGAATGACCATGCTGCATAATTGTCGCAGCCCTTTCCTCATGACTTAAGAATTGGGAGGCCTGCATGTGTGCAGATGGTCTGCAAGATGTCGCCATACCAGTATTTATATGTATGCCTGTAGGATTCTTCTGTGATCCCTGCTTCTGCAGTGTTGCTGACTATATGGAAAGAGCTCCAACTTGTGTACGCTTCTATGTGCTTATTAAAAGGCTATGCAGACATTTGGCTGAATGTGTGCATCTGGTGCGGGCCTGCTGCTGTGATCCTGCGCTCATCCATACACATGTTCACACATTCTAACTGTTGGAATGATGTCCTCCCTCGGGTTTGTAAAAACTAGGGAACTGCCCTTGGAGAGCAGGGGCTCACTTTGCCCTTACAGTTCACAGGGTGTAAAAGGTTGAACACCCGGTAAACTTTCTTTACAGTGGGGTTTAGGTCTGGTCCAGCTGCCTCTTTAGCTGTCCTTTCCTGCCCAGCAGCTGTCTTTATATAGGTTCCCTTTGAGGGCACAAGAGACCAGGGTGGATAGAGGCTGGCTCAGGACGTCCTTCTCTTCAACAATTACCTAGGCGTAGAGGAATGCTTGGAATGTCTTGTCTGACACAGCTGTAGCCTGGGGTGGGGGGAGGCTCTCAATGTACGTCTTGTTTTTCTGTGGCACAATGGCTTCTCATGGCAGCTCAAGGAGCCCCCCCTTCCTCCACTGTCCATTCAGTAGGGACAGATGGTCTCTGTAGCAAACCCCCTTCCCTGCTGGATTAGTTCCTCTAGTGATCTGCAGGACTGAACTGCAAAATGGAGAGGCTGGACAAAGAGCTTGTGTAGCTCCATTTATTTTAAAGCCACCCCACAGTTTGAGATTATTTTCTTCTCCAGCATAGACTTCTGGGAACAGGTGACTCATCTTCTTAAGATACATGGGGGGGGGGCTCTTCATCCTATGACCTTGTCATACAAACATACAGTATGATCTGTGTGTGTGGGGGGGGGGAATACTTCCTGGGTTGCATTTACCCCCTGATTTTATTCTTCCACTCCAGCCCTAGTTGAGAGATGTCAGTGCTCAAGCAGCTAAGAATTATTGGCACACTTCTGCCCTTCCTCTTCTGCTCCCAAATTGAGGTTGGATTCTGAGTGTTTGACTCAAAGCAACTAATGGTGTAGTGGTCTGGGAGTCGGACTTAGACCTGGAAGATCCAGGTTCAAATCCCCGCTCAGCCACGAAGCTTCCTGGGTGACCTTGGGCCAGTCACTATCTCTCAGCCCCACCTACCTCGCAGGGTTGTTGTGAGGACAAAAAGGAGGGGAGGAAATATGTACACCACTCTGAGCTCCTTGGAGGAAGGGTGGTATAAAAACGTGAAAAATAAATACTTTCACCACTCGCAGTATTCTGGCTCCTCACCTTGCACCCTGCTGCTTGGTCTAGGCTAGAGGTGAGCACCTGGGGGTTAAATCCTGCCTGCAGCTTAAGTTCAGATTCTGGACATCAACAACCCCCACTTATCACTCTTATGAGTTGGGCTGCCTGTTTGCTGCTGCTTCTCCAGAGAGAATGGGGGAAGGGGGTGGGACATGACTGTTGAATCTCATGTCTTTTGGTTGCATAGTTGTACAGAGTCAAGTGAACATGCTTGGTGGCGGGAAATAGAGAGTAGGCTCCTGCCAGCAGGGTCCTCTTTCCTGTATGCAGCCGAATGTGTGAAGTCAGCCCTGCAGGTGTTGAGCTGTCCATGCAGAGGACTCTTCTCACATTCTGATGGGCGTGCATGGTGGGGAGAGCAGCTGCCTGCTACGTTTAACCCTGTACTGCCTGCAAAGGACTTGAGTGAGTGGCTAAAGTACATTCTGGAGGGGAGGCTCTGTTAAGGTTTCTGTGGCTGTTTGCACTGCAAGGTGCCCTTGGGCTGCCTTGTTGCCCAGGATGCAAGCGAGCAGGGTGTCGATGTTACTGACCTTTCATACTTTGCTCAAGTTGAAATGTGACGCCCTTTTCAGAAACCAGTTGCTGACCAGGATTCAAGATTCTTCTTCCTCCCTAGGAACTCAAACTATAAACCTCTTCCTGTCTCAAGTCACAGGATATATGGAGTCCTTTCTCATTGCAGAATCCCCTCCTGGCAGAAACCAGCACTGTTTCTCTAGCAATACCTTTTTGACAAGTTTGCATGAGAAAACCTTTGTCGGTTTTTCCATGCCAACTGTGTTTGCTCTGCCCACTAGATGGTGGGTGTACATTTGAATACAATGCTTCTAAAAACTCAGGGGTTCTCCAGGAAAGATGGGGGAAAGGCATATAGAACGCTTGGCTTGCCTTGATGTCATTGAAACAACCCCAGTTCTTCTACCCTGTTTGGAGGATTTGGGGGAGACCTGGCTCTCAGCAGGAGCTGTAATTCCCTCTGGGGAATTGATTCATGGAGGCCGGATACAAGCAGCTTAACCTCAGTCCTCTGCCATCTGTCCACTCCATGAAGCTGAAAGCTTGTTGATGGGTGTGTGTGTGATCTTGCTTATGTTGCAAGCAGCTGACCTAAGGATTGGGGAGGGGGGGGGGAAGCATGAGGCATGTGCCAGATCTTTAAGGGAAAAGCACTTCCAGTTAGGTTAATGGACTGTGTGTGTGTGTGTGTGTGTGTGTGTGTGTGTGTGATTGTGATCACAGTAGCAGGTGCAGTGTGTGTACACTCTGAATATGTCCCAAACATATAGACCTTGTTAGAATTCCACTGCAGCAGCTGTCCTGGACTCGGGATGGATTATTTTTAATGTCTGAGCATGTTGGGAATCCTGGATCAAATCAGTAGTGAGGTTTGTGGCTTAGTTGACCCATGAAATATTTCTCTGCTGCCAGTTTGAGCATTGGGGGGGGGGAGAAGAGGTGAGTTGGGGTTCATAGCCATAGCACTGGGGCATAAAATTGACCAGCAGAACTGCCTCCCCATCTCCGTGCTGTTTTGTGTGCATCCTTTCAGTTGCATGGAAAAATAGTGAGGTTCGGTAGCCTGTCCTGAACTCTGAACAGGCACTGTCTTAAAATATTCCCCATAGTCCTCTGCAACGTGCTGGGGTTCTGTGGCAGACAAAAATCAGTGTAGAAATAGAAGGGAAGGTTTCTGGCTCGCTAGTTGAATGGCTTGCAGAAAGGGTTCCCTGACAGAGATGGTAGCAGTGGCTTGGAGGGAGGCCTGGAAGGTAGAATTCTGGTGGCTCCTCTGAATGGTGACTGGGGAGGTGGTGGGGTGTGAATGTGGTAAGGGGTGTGAAACCTCCTCCATGGGGAGGTGGTGGGGGTGAATGTGGCAAAATAAAGTAATGAAGGAGTACACAGGACAGCCTGCTTGTCACTTTATGTGGAAGGGAAGCAGGTTCTGGTTGGAGGGAGGTGCTGGGTGTGGAAACTGACCCCACAGGTTGTATGGGAGGGCAGTGGGGGTTTACTTGACCCAGGGTAGGGAAAAGCCAGTGGGTGCTATCTGGTCATGGCTAATGGCCCTTTTCCCATGGCTGGCCTTCGTGGGGAACAAGGCAGTCTTTGTGTAACTCCAGCTGCTGAGTCCGCCCATCTGCCCTTTCAAAGAGAAACAGTCAGTCTCTCTTAGGAAAAGGGGTGCCTGACTGTTGTGAAGTAAGGAAGAGCAGGGCAGTGTTAAGACGATTGGCGATGCTCTTTCTGAAGGGGATGGGAAACTAGACTAGCACTGGTGTCTCTTCCACTCACAGCCCTCTGCCTTTCCCACCTTAAATTCTCTAAGATCTGAACCTTGGATTCATTGTGAATACAGAGGTCTTAATTTGAGTTGGACTCGGGAAGCACTTTTTCAGTCTTCAGATTCAGCCATGGAACAGCAAATGTGTTGAGTGCCTCAGAACTTGTACAGAGTTTCTTGCCACTGCCCCATCCCACAGGGGTCCTAAGGCCAAGACTGTGGTAGCATTTCTCTGGAAATGAGCCTCAAGGTATACGTTATACCAAAAAACTCCTGCAAGGTGTGTGCCATTCGAATAAGCTAGTCAATGGATAACATCTTTCTTTAATTGACAAATTGTCCTGCAATTGTTCTCAGAACACACTCTTCCATTCTGTTAACTTGTCTGGAAATGGGACTGCAACTGTACAGCTTTCCCTTAACCACGATGGAGCTGCTTTTCCAGGAACAGAAATATGACAGGTTAATATTGATGCAACTGTGTTCCTCTTTGGTCTTCTGCCTACAAGTAGGAGAATAAATGTGTAGGATGTTGAGTGAGCAGTATCTCCATTGTTGCTAATGGGTGTGGCAACACAATAATTTCAATTTGTTTGTTCCCTGCAGTTCTGGGAGGTGATCAGTGATGAACATGGAATTGACCCCACTGGAACCTACCATGGTGACAGTGACCTCCAGCTTGATCGCATCTCTGTTTACTACAATGAAGCCACTGGTAAGCACTCCTTTCTTCTCTTCCTCCCCTCATATTTGGGGAGTGGCTTAGTCCAACTTTATTTTTATTGGTATGCATGAACCATTAGACTACCTTCTTCTCCTCTCCAGGACTACTTCTGTCTTGGGTACTCGTGAGTCACTCTCGCTAAGTAAGAAAAGGAAAGTGGTCCAGAATGGGTGTATTCTGAGCCTTCATGATTACACCAGCCAAGCACAGTGCCTGTTCCAGCCTCTTTAGAATTGCCATTTTCACTGTTCACGTTTTACTGCCTTATCAAAAAATGCTCATTCAATCCATACCGAAAGGCTTGTCTCCTGTGGACCATACCTACAGGAGCATCACGAGCCAGAGAAGAGTTGAGCAAGGCTAGATTTATTTTTTGTCTTTTACTTCCCTTGGAGCACCTTTTGTATCCAGAATATTTTATGCCATGACCTTCCTCCCCGAAACTTCAGTGACAGATGAGCAACAGTGAAAATGTCCATACATATGTGGTCCTGTGTGCCACGTTCTCTCCTGCTAAAAGGAGAGGACTCTAAAGTCCTCTCTGTGCTTCAAGGCTTAGCAAAAGCAATGTTGTGAGGGTTAGAAACTTGTATAGTGGTAAAATAAACCAGCTGCATAAATTAAAAAAAACACCTTGTTAGAGGGTCATGGAGGGAGGGATGAGAGCTGGAATGGTCTCTGGTACATCAGTACACTGGATCAGATGTATACCTGTCCCTACTTCTTCCTAGGTGGCAAATACGTCCCTCGTGCCATCTTGGTTGATCTGGAGCCAGGAACTATGGACTCTGTGAGGTCTGGACCTTTTGGTCAGATCTTCCGACCAGACAACTTTGTATTTGGTAAGATAATTCCAACCTTTGCTTATAGTCGCAGTGGGCGGGAAGGGATTTGGGTCTAGCGTAGTCTGGTTACATTAATCACATGTGACAATGGGGTGGCCATTTCTGCTTTAGTATTTTGGCCTAGTTGCTGCCTAAACAGCCTGCTATGTTTTTGGGACTTGGGGCGAAGGTGGTGGTGGGGTGACGGCCAAAGTGTCACTAAATCTTAGCTGCATCAGTACATGAGTGCTCGCTGCTGGGCTTTTTTTGTAGAGCTCTGAAGTGTCCGTCTTTAAAAAACCATCTAGGAAAGCACAGACATGATGGTGGGTGTGGTCAAAGATCTTCCCAGGGCATTCTGGGATAATGCTGCTGAAGGTTCCTCACAACTCCTATTCTTGGTGGCATTTGTCATGCTGATGCCTGCTCGTGCAATCCAAAGAGGGCACAAGATTGCATTGCACCCTCATAACGTAAAAAATGGGGAGCAACAACACATTTGCCCAGGATAGGCAACAGCATCTCAGTGATGGCCTTTCTAGAAAGCAAAAGCCCAACTCCTACTTTTGAGAACCATGGGTCTAGCTGTCTCCCCAGGGGAAGCAACAGGCCCCCACAATGTGATCTTGTCTGGCTGCCTCAGCATGTTAGCTTGGAGTCCAGGGAGAGCAGTGTGAGTGTAAGTGTCTTGGCGTCCTGTTCAGGCTTGCACTTCAGTGAGAGTGCAAACGTATCACTGGCTTGTCTGTCCTTGCTTTATTCACTATTCCAATTGTGCATAAAGCCACTAGGCTTCAGAGCACAGGAAAAAATTACAAGGAAACACTTCCGACATCATGATTGCTATCCCTGTAATTATCTGCCTCTTTCCCATTGGGTCATATTTTTGTGTACCATCTTGGATTTATCTAAATTGTGTGTGCAGATGGGCCATAGCAACATGACAGTAGCAGAGATGCCATGAAAGATGCTGTCCTAACTACCAGGGGGACAGTGGGTCCAGACTAGAGCTACTGGAATAGCCACAAGTCAGGAGTGGTGGCCACCTTCATCAAAGCTTTATGATTTCTCTCCTGCCTCATACAGGCCAGAGTGGAGCTGGTAACAACTGGGCCAAAGGTCACTATACAGAAGGTGCTGAGCTGGTGGATTCAGTCCTGGATGTAGTGAGGAAGGAGGCAGAGAGCTGCGACTGTCTGCAGGGTTTCCAGCTGACCCACTCTCTGGGTGGCGGAACCGGTTCTGGGATGGGCACCTTGCTGATCAGCAAAATCCGCGAGGAGTATCCTGACCGAATCATGAACACCTTCAGCGTGGTGCCCTCCCCCAAGGTCTCTGACACAGTGGTGGAGCCATACAACGCCACTCTCTCGGTGCACCAGCTGGTGGAAAACACAGATGAGACCTACTGCATTGACAACGAGGCTCTCTATGACATCTGCTTCCGTACCCTCAAGCTCACCACTCCTACCTATGGCGACCTTAACCACCTGGTCTCGGCCACTATGAGCGGTGTCACTACCTGCCTGCGTTTTCCTGGACAACTGAATGCTGACCTCCGCAAGCTGGCAGTCAACATGGTTCCCTTCCCCCGGCTCCACTTCTTTATGCCCGGCTTTGCCCCCTTGACCAGCCGTGGCAGCCAACAGTACCGGGCCCTGACAGTGCCAGAGCTGACACAGCAAGTTTTCGATGCCAAGAACATGATGGCAGCCTGCGACCCCCGTCATGGACGCTACCTGACCGTGGCCGCTGTCTTCCGCGGCCGCATGTCCATGAAAGAGGTGGATGAGCAGATGTTGAACGTACAGAACAAGAACAGCAGCTACTTCGTAGAATGGATCCCCAACAACGTCAAAACCGCCGTATGTGACATCCCTCCCCGTGGTCTGAAAATGGCAGTCACCTTCATTGGCAATAGCACCGCCATCCAAGAGCTCTTCAAGCGCATCTCAGAGCAGTTCACAGCCATGTTCCGCCGCAAGGCCTTCCTCCACTGGTACACCGGGGAGGGCATGGACGAGATGGAGTTCACAGAAGCCGAGAGCAACATGAACGACCTGGTCTCCGAATATCAGCAGTACCAGGATGCCACAGCGGAGGAAGAAGAGGATTTTGGTGAAGAGGCAGAAGAAGAAGCTTAAGGGTTGTCTGCTACCATAAACAAAAAATCAAATCCGCACAAAATAAAAATTTTAAAAAAAATTCTGTTCTATTTCTTTTTCCTTCTCAAGCCTAGTCTGTCGATCCTTTCTCCAGGCTTCTGCTATGGTGCAGTTTCCACTTTAACACTGGCTTAAGGGTGTCTTAATTCTTTAAGCATTTCTTCCCTGTGGTAGGAATAACCAGCGACTAAAATTACTGGTAATACCAAGCAACATTTGGTATTCCCGAATATTGGTAACCATACTGGACTTGAACCCATCCCACAGATATAGAAAAGCAGTTGCCTTGGAATAGCAACATGTTCCTCAAACTTACAGTTCTCCCAAGCACAATGTTTTAAAAAGTAGGGCGATTATTGTTTTGGTGTAAGCTACTAATTCAGGCAGTTGGTTTCATTTTGTAGTGAAAGTGGAATATTAGGTTTTGCTTATAGGAAGGAATGCGGTTTAATCAGTAGAATGGGTGCTAAAGATCTAATGGCAGAGTCTGGAATGTACAGGTTTATATCACAGGTGCTTGCAGTTCAGTGGGTTCTACCTCCCAGGTGCTAGTTTCAGGAGAAACTGCCACTGGCAAAAGACTAACCTAAATGTAGGAGAAACTCTTCCAAAATGCACATTAATTTTCTAGGATAACTGCTCAGAGATGTGTTTAGTCATAGGATTTTTTTTTAAATAACTGCATTCTTGCAACATTGGACATGTGACTGTCTTTTGCTGTCTCAGTGCCCATTCTCCTGCTGTTCACAATATCTGTGCTCCAGTCTTTTTGTTCTGGAGTTGTTCAAAAGGCTACAGAAACCAAGGCCAAAGGTAACTTCTAGTGCTTTGAATTGTTCCAAACATGCAAGATGGTGCAAAAGCCAGAGTGCACCTATTTTAATTTGGAGCAGGGGTTTATCTTGACTTCACAAAAGCTTGGAAGTTAACAAAAAGATGCTTAATCGGTCACTATGTCTCCCAGCGCTCAAGGGTGGCAGCTAACTCCTGGCTTCACATTTACTGTGGTCCACTTCTAAAGAGTGCTTTACAAAATGATTTCCAAGGAGGGTACAGGTGAAAGATTGGGATTGTTTGTCTGGGGAAGGCTGTTGATGTGAGGCTGCTACAGATATCTGTGCATCTGTTGAAATCCTAGCAGCAGTGGACTATGGGGGAGAAAGAGGCACTGCTCCACTTAGCCATTGGCTGTTAAGAGGCAAACTTATACTGTTGGTAGATCTTGAGGGTAGCTGAAAATCTCTAGGTGACAAAGATTAAAATCAAATTGTAGAGATGGAAATGCAAGCACCTGATCTCTTGGAGCAAGCCCACCTCGCACTGAAGTTGCCTGGGTTGCCTTTTAAGATGCTATCAAAAGTGTGGAAGAAGGGAAGTGGTAGACAGTGCGACTTGGGAGAACGTTCAAATACCCACCACCGTTCTCTCCCCCCCCCCCCCATGTGGAGGGAAGGGAATCTCCCTGTAAGTTTAGAGCATTCATTGCTGAGGTTTTGTTTATGCAGGAGCACATAAATAGATTTTTCCCCACATACAACTTTTAAGTCATACAGCACACTGCCATTTTGCCATATTCCTAGACCAGGCTGCAGTGGTAGTGCTGTTCAGCTCTTAGTCTGTTGCTAAATATACAGTACTATAAGGGAACAATAGCTGTAGTTTTTGCATCGTTCCAACCAAAAGGCTTCTTCCATCACTGCCACTGCTCTTGTCTTGGCTTTTTCAGTCTCCTGCTTTATGCCTTGGCTTTTTGGGCTCACTTTTTCTTCAACTTTTCTTTTATTAAAAAAAATTCCCTGCTTTTTTCATATTGAAAAGATGGCTTGTGAACAAATAAAGTGTGTTTTTTATGTTTTCTTTTGGTGTTTGAGTGTCATCACTGACCTGCCAACCCCAATGAAGTCTTTATCTGTGCCTACCAAACAGCCATTAAAAATTAGCCTTTTCCCCTGCTGCTATGGTACCTGTTACTGATGGCCCTGCCTTCGCAACCGTTCTTTTCCTGCCCCCTTTTGCTGTGGATCACAGCTCATAGGGACCAGCATAGTGTAGTAGTGATTAGAGAGAGGGGCAAGAGTTGGATTTAAATTTCAAATAGGTCCCAAAAACTCATTAGCTGACAATAGACTAGTCAGTGGGCTGGCACAAGCAATATTTGCCCAACCAGCCCACTCATTGTAAAAGATGTATGTTCCTGGCATGTGCATATGCTGGCCACTCCCTTTCAGTGTGGGGATGCCCATATTAATGCAGAAGGCCCTGAATTCCCCCTGGAGTTCAGGGCCTGAATTCCCCATTTATGACATCAGGCTGCTCAGACAGGTATCTATAATCTGAACCAGTCCACTGAGCTTTGAGGCTGAGCCGCGATTAGACTCCAGCTCTTTTTAGTCTGTCTTGACCACTACTACCCCCCCCCCCCCATCCTATGAGCTATGATTCATTAGGAATTGCGTAGCCTGGGGACTGAAGCAAGGTGAGCAGGTGGAAACTACCTCCCAAGCACTTAAGATGGGTGGGTTTGAGCTATAAAATAAGTGGAATGTAACAGCAGCTGGTATATACACTTTGGGGGGGGGGGAAGAGGGGGCAGAGCCAGATACAAAATGGTAGCTTGAGATGGAGCCAATTATCCATGGCACCTTCTGAGCCATGTACTGGGATGATCTGCGTAGGCATCCTATGGATCAGGAATTGCCTTTCCTGACCTGCAAATCACCTGGAGATCTTCATCTACATTCTGCCTACCCTGCTTTAGAGTACAGTAAGTTCTCACTTAAAGTTGTTTAAAGTTGATTGGAAAATGCCATGGGAATATTTACATTTTTCATTAGCCCATGGTAAAATTGGTTTCATTATAAGTCGTTTCACTTAGTTGCCGTTTCTAAGAAGACCCTAGGTGGTGCAATAAACAAAAATGCAATGCAGACTTTAAACGAGCAGCAGGTTTGGCCAAGAAGTAGGCCTAGCTGTTCAAAAGCCTGACCTGTTGGGTTCAAGATTCATGTTAAATGTCCTAGTCAATATTTGCTTCCTTAATATTAATTTTGGGTGCTCCTGTGAATGATCATGTTATGGATGCTCCAAATTTACATCCTGCCCTTTAAAACTGATTCACAAAGTGGCTAATGAGAATAATCTTCAGAACTTTGCACGTGTCAGTGTGACATGTTAGGAGTTGTCATTACTTTCTGCACTTGCCCTTGATGGGTCTTGACAGCCACAATAGGTTTGGAAAACACAAGTGAAAATGCAGCAAGATAGGAAACCTGTTACTGTTACTGTGGTTACAACAGCCTGTTGTGCTGGAAGCAATTTTTTTCTACTGCCAACCTAGCAGTTCCAAAGCACGTCAATGCGAGTAGATAAATAGGTACCGCTTGCAGGAAGGTAAACAGCGCTCCATGTTCCAGCTGCATGCTATGTGCTGCAGCAAGGAGAGTCACGCCGGCCACATGACCACGGAGGCGTCTTCAGACAACGCTGGCTCTTCGGCTTTGAAATGGGGATGAGCACCACACCCTAGAGTCGGACACGACTGGACTTAATTGTCAGGGTTCACCTTTACCTTTTTTATTCTTCAAGCATAGCTGCCCTGAGCAAACAAGGGGAATAAATGATGTCAATATTGGCCCAGTCTGAATGTCACCTGTATCAAAGGCCTTTATTCTTAAGGACTCAAGTTTGAAAAAGTTCCTCTGGCAGGGCTGGTCCATCCATGAGGCCCACTGAGGCAATTGCCTCAGGCAGCAGATTGTCTCAGTCTGCCCTCTCTCACCTCCAAGGCTTCTCCCACTCTGGACTGTGAAAGAAAGGAGGGATGGGGAGTGGCTGGCTAGAGCATCTCACCCACTATCCTCCACACTTCCTCTTCCACTTCACTCTCCTCTTTTCCAATCCTGGGAGGGGCAGAGGCTGGCACAACATCAGGTCAAGGGAGGGGGCAGCACTTGGCACACCACCTCAGGCACCAAGAGGTCTTGGGCCGGTGTTGCCCTCTGCTGGCAAAGCAATGAGATGAAAAACTATATGGAAAAATGTGTCCACTATAAATATTCTTTGACTGTCACAAAAGGCATTATTAGACTCACTGACAATCACCGACAGAATAAGAAAAGGGTAACCGTTGCAACAGAGGACAACACTTATGTGCTAACGACGCACGAAGAGCATTGTTGGAACAGCTCAAAAGCCCACTGAGGCCAATGTCCTGTTTCCACCACAGTGGCCAACCAGATGCTCCGAGACTCGGAGACAATAGTTTGGCCTAAAAGTAAACAGACGTGCCATGGTGCATGTGCAGGGAAGTCCCTTCCTATCATCAAGAAACGGGGCCTGTCCCCACCCTTGCCAGATGATAAGGCAGAGCAGTTCCTTTGTTATCACCACCCTAATTCCTACATGACTGGCATTTTGGTATCTTCCCAGCTGCTCCTCTGCGAGGTGGATAATTTTTGCAGGGATCGTGGTGGAAGGGAAGAGGGTTAAAAAGGCAGCTAAAATAGTGCATGTCTGGAAACGCTGAAGTGTAGTTAATCCTAGACACATGACACTGCAAATGCTTTCTGTACGTCCTCAGAGGCACTCTACGTGTTTTTTTTTTAATTAATCGCCTAATTCGTGCGTGCGTTGACATTCGAAATACATTTTAAGGTTCGGTCCCAGATCTTCGACTAGTGGGGAGTCCAGCGCTTATCAATCCTGAAACGCTCCGTTGTTGTCTGTTTCTCCCCACCCTTGCCTCGTGTCTAGGCAGAGCAGATGCCAGGAAGTGGAACTGGAAGAGGAAGCGGAGGCAGCCGGAGACGAGAGCAAGGGGTGGGCAGGCAGCTAATGGCCTGCGGGGGTTGGGGAAAAGAGGCCGGTTTTAAGGGGCTGGAACTCGACGTGGCAGACTGGAAAGGGCCTGGCGGGGGAATGAGCCAAGGGCATGTTTCGCCCGTCTGAGTCTGCGCCTTAGAGCCGGGTCTTTGCTTGAACTGACGGAGAACTAGAGTCTCTAGAGACCATTCCATTCTGGACCGTAGGTGGCGAGCGAGGTCATAATTGTGAATGCTTCCCCCACGTAAGCCCACCCCATATAAACAATCACACTGGAGAGAAAGGTTTAGCATAGCCTCTCCCTGATGTGCAAGGTTTAGGACATTGACAGGTGCTTTGGACGTGGGGGAGTATTTCAAAAGATGAGCCTTCCCTAACGTCTGAAGTGGTGCAGTCCACGGGATCCTGCTCAAGGCAACGTACAGCTTTTAGGTGAAAAAAGAGGTCTTGGTTCCAGGCCCCTTCACGGTTCACAACACTCTTCATAGGAGTCCTGACTTCCAGTGCTTTCCACATGCGCACAGTCCAGCCATTGCCTCTGCAGCTACAGAACCAAGGAGGCCTGTTATCCATCAGCACTTGTTTTTATATGCATGAGGATGCTAGCTTTCAACGCTTTGCCTTCTGCAGGGATGGGGACTCGAGTCAAATGACTCGACTCGCAAGTGTGACTTAGCCACTTTTTCCCTGACTCGTACTTGTACTCGTACTCGTGACCCACTGACTCGCACTCGCACTCATGAACCACGGGACTCGCACTTGACTCGCACTCGTGGGGGTAACGACTTGCCATTTCCAAGTCATTTTCCTTTAATGGCCGGCATCAACAAAGACAGACAGGCAGGCAGGCAGGCGCAGTGGAGAACTCGGAGGAGGAGGGCAGCAGGGAGGAAGGGTTTTCAAGGGGGTGGGAAAGCAAGCCTGGCTCCAAGTCCCCCCCTTTTGTTGCTATCTGTTTGCCATTGGCCACAACTCCGAGCGCAAGGGGTGGGGAGGAGTGAGGGAAGGCGAAGCTGCCGCAGCAGGTCCTCCTCATTGACCAAAACTCCGAGCCCAAGGGATGCTCGGCTCAGCAAGGGGAAGGGGCAGGGAGGGAATAATAAATGGTTTGAATGTAGATACGCTTGTTTTTCCCAAACCAGATGGGTGGTGACAAGACTGAGAGGTGAGGGAAAGGGCATAGGGGGAGCCAAGTGGGTGCTTTAAAAGTCTCAGAGGTCCACACACACACCCCACACACAGACACCCACCCACCCCATTTTCAGGGGAAAAAAGCCATTTTCCCCAAAGTGACTCGACTCGTGACTTGTGACTTGTGGTTTTTGGCCTTACTCGTACTCGACTCACACTCGTGCAAAAATGACTCGCACTTGACTCGTACTTGCCCAAAAATTTTGACACTGACTCGGACTCGCACTCTTGCAAAAATTGTACTCGCACTCGCACTCGCACTCGTGACCTAGTTACTTAGATACATCCCTGGCCTTCTGTGAGAGCTCTCTGTTTGACACAGACCACCAGGACTGCATCCAAATGGCAAGTATAGGCATTGGCAGTGGACACTGAATTTACCCTTCTATGAATGGTTTGTTTACATAGTGTCATCGATGCCCATGGACGTTTGGAGAGTAAAAACTCAGGTCCCTGCCCGGAGGGGCTTACAATCTGGACACTGACAGAATAATAATATAATATACAGTATTTATATACCACCTTTTTTGGTCATTGGATTTCTCCTCCGACTTTAATCCGGTGTACATGCTGTCCTAACCCCCCTTGGAGGGTTTTACAATATATATAAATGTCCAATCTTTCCTGAATGGCTACTTTCCAGGTGGTATCCTTTTTACACTCTGACAATTCTGCTGGCTAGCGCCTCCCACACTCGACCGACGCAGCTGGAAGCTCTTATCTCTCCTCTTGGAGGCTTTCACAGCTTTTTGCCGGCGGCGTGTCTCGAACTTATCAAGTTCACCGGTCTTCGGGCTTTGAAGGCAGCAGCTCTCCCAACTGAGCCAGACTGAGAGACAACAGAGGGAGGGAATGGGGATGGAGGCAGCATAAACAGGGGAATATATAATTGGTGGTTTAGTTATACCGTGCATATATATGTACTAGTTACAGTGAGGGAAAGCACTACTAAGGCATGGTGTCACAGGCTTTCTGGAAGGAAACCCACCCACAGGTGGGTTTTAAGAAGGGATTGGAAAGAAACAAGGGAGGCGGCAGCAGCACCTGCAGACATTTAGGAGGCAGTTCCCAGATTAAGGGGCTGCAACGGAAGGGAGACAGGACAGCGGCATTGGCGTGACTGAGCAAGAGACCTTTGGATGGTTGAGGATGGTGAAGCTGGAAGGCTGACCAAGAGAACAGCTTGCAGCAGCTTCTTCTTTCACAGAACTATTGCTATGACAGCTGGTTCTTTTCTTTGTTCAGCGGATTGCTGCTGGCTAATGGCTCAGGATAGGTGATCAGTGTTTCAACTGTTGAGGTAGCTGGGAATCTCTGGAGACACCCATCAGACTTTAGGGCTTCTCTCTGAGGATCTACCTAGTTCTGCTGCCCCCACCTTACATTCTACCTGTAGATTTGTAAATAAAAACAACTATTATAAAAACCCCACAAGTCTCCAGTGCTCGCTCATCCAAAGGGACCCCCTGAAACTTCTCAATGCCTGAGGAAATGGAGGGGCAAGGTACACACACACCCCCAGCCTGCTCTCATCTATCTGCCAGAGAAGGAGCAGTTGGAGGGAGCTTACGTCTCCCTGCCACAAAGAACTCTGTTGTGCACCAAAGCTGCCAGTTGCCTCAAGTCTGCAGGACAGAGTGAGGCACAAAGCTACTGGGTTGTATTTTTATTGTTGCAATCTGTTGTAGGCCACCTCCTTCATGGTTCTTTGGATAAAGACTATAAAGAGGGCCTGTGTGGTGTAGTGGTTAGCGTGCGGGGGACGACAACACAACGGACGACCTGGGTTCAAATTTCATCCATCCATGAAGCTAAATCTTCATCTTGGTATCTTTCAGGCTAATCTACCTCACAATGATGGGTGGGGGGAGGGAGAACTACATGTCACCCTGGGTCCCTTGGACGAAGGGTGGAAGGAACCCTCTTCTCTGATCATGCTAGCACCCTACCCCAGAAAAACCATTTGCATGTCCTGTGATGTACCACCCTTGGGCTTGTAGTACAGTGCTGTCCACAAAGATATGCCCTCTGCTATTCTTCAGCCATTATGTGTATCACACATTATGGGGGCTACTACTGGGAGTGACTCATCCACCGGAAGCCTAGTAAAAAAATGTCCCTTTGTTCGGTGCTGTTCTCATCTGTCGGTGCCACATCTGTCACGTTCCACCCATTGGGACTGCAGTAGGATCAGCAGCCGGTCCAGCTGGTGTCTATGAACTATACACCCCCCCCCCCCACACACACACACGGCTTTGGCTCAACTAGCACGTCATCCCATTATGCAGAACACAGTCCTGGCCAGTCATCACAGTGCAATGGGAGGCCAGATGTGACTGTCACAGACCTTTGCAGCTGCTGGATCCAGGAAGACAATTGGCACAGCAGAGGAAGGAAAAACCAGGTTTTTACAGATTGTTGAATAAATCAGGCGGTGGAAGCTGCCGGGAATTCCCTCTCCTAATCGGTATAGTGGTAGCCGTAGGGGCACTATGCTGCACAGAGGAGGAGAAAAGGCCTGGGGCTCAGGGAAATCAAATTTCTCCTTGCTCCCCACACTGCAGTATTCTTGCTATTTGATTTCTCAGTGCATACTGTATTTGCTTCATAGAAAATTACCAATCACGGACTATTTGCACACAAACATATTTTTTTTTAATGTTATGGGCTAATCTTTTGGGAATGTCTGAGCCACAGGATATTACCACTTCTTTCCATCAGAGTTCCAAGAGATTGCAGGAATATGGAAACTATTACTTCTCTGCGCAGCTAGGGTTACAAATTACCAGCATTTCACGTGGTTGGTCCCACCCTATGCTGTACATGTTTAAGAGCGCAATCCAGCACAAAGTCCTCGCTCCACTGGCCTAGGGTGTCATAAACGTGCCATAAAGGTGCAACACCCTGGGATTAAGTGGCACCAGTGCAGAGGCCGGCACTGCTCACTCCGCAGCCTACCCAGACCCGTGCTGGCTGGCACAGGTAAGGGCCATGCCGGTCGGCGGGAGGGTGGGCTGGGGTGGCAGGGGAGGGCACCATTGGTCGGCCAGGCCCGGGAGGGGATGGGGATATCAGTGGCATGCGCCGCCATATCCCCATCCCCCTCCCAGGCCAGGCCGGCCTTAGCGGCCTCCCCGGACATGCGCCAGCTCCATATGAACATCCCCTTCTCCTGAGGTGAGTCCCGGCTGCGCCGGCGCAGCCCAAATTGAATGTGGCGGCCATTCCTTCAGGCCAGCCGCTGCATCCTAGACAGGATTGGGCTGCCCGTCGCCAACCAATATGATTGTTTGAATCCACCACAAATTACCGTAATTTCCATGAGGCCTGCACAATTCAGTCCACGAAACTATGCCATCAACCAGTCACCCATTGCCCATTTCATGACAGCCATGGATCTCCCTTTTGGGGGGGGGGGGAGGTTATTCAGTATGAGCCTTGAAATTCCTTCTCTAAATAACAAGTTACTCAAGTATTGTTGTATGGTTCAATGTCTTGCAAGCTCACAGGACCTTTGGGGATTAAAAAAAAACTTTAGAAAAATCTGTTTCTCTTGATTTACAAACATACATACCTAGGCAGTCTCCCCCTTTCCACCAAATACACAAAAACCACTACTTCATTTTTCGATACCCTCCATTTTGCTTCCAAATGCTTCTAGGCATGCCTGAGTTCACTATTATTATATACAAGTCTATAACAAAACGTTGCAGAGCATCTCCAGCTCCTAAGAGGCACCACTTCAGGGTTCTAATCCAACCTGAAACAGGAATCCCCTAGCAGCACTGTTCAGGTCTGGTCATGGGAGGGGAGTTTCAGGAAAGAGCAAAACAAAGGACAACTTTACTTTGTTCTTTTTTCATTCCCTTAATGACTTCTCCGGATGCACTATATATTGCGAGGAGGTCAAGCTTTGGAGTTGAATCCAGAACCTGAGCTTTTTATG
The DNA here is from genome assembly GCA_026170595.1 of Plestiodon gilberti rubricaudatus. Taxonomy (NCBI): domain Eukaryota; kingdom Metazoa; phylum Chordata; class Lepidosauria; order Squamata; family Scincidae; genus Plestiodon; species Plestiodon gilberti. The sequence continues at coordinate 251,903,707 of JANXHW010000002.1, forward strand.
ACTATGTGAGGTGGGGAGTGGTTCTAGAAAGTGGGAAAGGAAAAAAAAAGTGTTTTGTTTCCTTTCTTCCAGCAACATCTCTAGATTAGTGTAGGAGAGGGGAGTTTTCAACCTCATAGCACACATGCTTCCCCCATCCCAATTCATACTTTCATTAAGCTATTAGGCGCTTGAGCAGGGCAATGCCCCCTCTCTGCTCTTACCCTCCATATTGTCCTCCTCACATTTTCTCTCTCACTTTTTTGAGGAAAAAAAACACCTTAGCTTATTTTTGTCCTGTTTAGAACCGTACCCTTTGCACAAGTATTTTCTGCACACACATGAGTTTTCCTTGGTTCAGAATCGAGATTCCAAAGATCGGGCAAAGGGAACAACCAGCCGGGGGTATTTATCATTGATGTTTTTAAACACAAGAAAAGGACAGACACAGGCAGTAATCTTGGGTTTTATTATAAGCGGAGGGTTTTATCAGAGCGGAGGAGACGGGCAACTCCTGCTCCTTGGTAAGAGCTATGCAAGGCACCAAACTGAGGCCTCATGATACAGCAAGCAAGGCAAGAGCTGGGGGGAAACACACACAAGTGATTCCTCAGTTACATATACATATGGAAATCTAGACTCCCATAGAGTGACTGCAGCCATATCAGGTTTGCTCCATTTAGTGATGTGAGCAGCAGGTTTCACTCATGGTTTGGGGCTCACGGGGCAGACACAAAGGCAATACAGTGGAGTCGGGCCGCCTGCAGCTCAGATAGGGAAGCTCAGGCATGGCTCCTAACAGCCTGAAATTTAGAGGAAGATTAGCAGCAGGCAGCAGAAGCGGGGAATTTAACGCTTTCCCTTCTAGGGTGCATCCAATCTGAATAGGGCAAGGGGGTGCGTGGAGAGGATATGCACAGCCCAATTGTCACTGCTTGGACATCCACTTTACAAGGATTTCAAGGACTGAGCTACACATGCAGATGACCCCTGAGGTACACAGTTTTGATTCCAAACTGCAGCTTGGAGGCCTACTTATTCAAAGGCTCTCCCAATATGAGAACTCCCTGCATGCAGAAAACTAATACATCAGGGGAGAAAACTAGGCCAAACCTAGCTAAGGTCAGTTTGCCACCAGCTGTAATCTATAAACCTTCATCCAAGACCTCCCCTTGACCCACTTAAGTCTTTAATAGTACAAGCCAGGAAAACTGCCTAGTCAGTGTCATCTTCCCGATTTCGTTTTCCAGCTCTAAGAAGCCTAGGATTGTGCCTCCGCTTTCCCTCTCCTGGCTATGGGAGTGAGTGATATGATTGTTTAAAAAGATATAAGGCACATCCAGATGTTGATTTTAAGAAGGAGGGATACATCTGTACCAGTATACATCAGCTTCTGCACTGCACACCGACTGGAACGTCCATCTTACAATGGCAACCCAGCTGTCCACAAGGCAGTGTGGCATATGTGCCTTTCGCAGGCGCCTGTGTGACTGGCTTCCTAGATTTCGAGTTTAGTGCTGTAAACACATACACTCCTTAAACAGGGAGAGCGAGATCTTGTTGACAAAGGCAGGGCTTTGGAACAACAGCACTGGAAATAAAATCATTTGAACGTTGCCAAACGATAAATCTCACTTTGGGTGCAACAACCAGGAAGTATGGCACAAAAGGAGAAAGATACAAATTGGCATGGAAATATGGACATTAAAAAAAGGAAATAAAACAATGGGTGTGGCTCCACTTATATGGAGTCAAGCAAGGGCTGTGTTTATGCCCATCATTCATTTCTGTTATCAGCATCAATCAGTATTGCAAAACTGCCCCCTTCCCACTAAAGTAGCAGCATCTTGGGGGAGCCACCAAAAATCCATCACCCCACATAAGCTCTAACTCTCAACCCTTCCAAGTCTTTCTGGCAAAGCATCCGGCTTCAGATCCCACCTTTATCCAAGCTACATTCTTGATGCATCTCCAATGATTCCAGCAGCAGATCTTTTCTTAAATCCTCGGAGAGAGGCCACTTTTAGGAGGTGAGCAGTAGCCAGGAGGGTCCAGGCAACAAAACAAGAATGGAAATCAACGGTCTGAAGGTAACTAGAATCGTATTGGATGTAACAGGGAGGCGAGTATCGGAACCATGTTTTACAGGCGACGTGGAGTGCCAGGATACTCTTACGATACACACTGGGGTGTCACTGGGGCACAACGGGGTGATAGATTGCAGCAGTTTTGAGGATTCTTGGCCAACATGCATCAGTTCAGTCCACAATGGTTTGGCAATTCTGGAAAGGCTCTGGATGGGGAAGGTCTCTATATACCCATACAACATACAAACAAGGATCATGGGAGTTCATGCTCAGGAAAGATTTCCCCCCCCTCCCCACTCCGAAATCTTCAGCACTTAGTTCATTCGTCCTGGCTTCCTCTGGCTTATCTGCTGGCAAGACAAAAGCGAAAAAAGAGATCATGGCCATCAATCCTAGGAATATAGATGAAAACGACAAAATGGCGAATTACTTTCATTCAGGTCAGGGTGCTTTTGTGCAATTAAATATTTATTTATAAGACCTGGATGAGAATCTGAAGATGGGAAAGTGTTGCTGCAAGCCACCTTAGCTGTTTCGAATGAATCGTGGTAGACATAAGCCTCTGTTAAAAAGATCGCTCTTATTTCCTTGTCTCTCATACTACATCTCCCAAGCTCCTTTGCAGCCAAAACAGCCTTCCTATTGGTGCATGAGGCTGCCATCTTTTCTACCTTTGAGCTCGTAGTTCACACTGCTAGCATGGTGAGCATGCTAGAATGTGAAGATAGAACGCGACCTGAGCGTGCTGGAAGGAGGAAAAAAACCAGCGCTCCTAGCACTAGAAGGTGAAAAACAAACACAGCCTAAGTTTGGAGAGATAGACCAATGGTCTAACCTGGTACACAGCAGTTTAATCTGTTCACAAACTGGCAGACACCTGTCAATCTAGGAGCAAAATTATGGGGGTAGTGAAGTGAGTGAAGGCTTTAATAAAAGGACTTAAGCCCTTTGCTTAAAAACTATTTCAATGATCCTTATAACAGACCTGTGGAGGCTGATTCACACTACAGGAATCCAGGCGCGTTACGGATCTCCGGAGCGTAGTGCAGAGCTCTTTGACAACATTTTGGAAGCTTGCGGAGCAGCTGCGAGCTCCGCAACGCAGAGGCTGGAAAAATGGCTTCCCCTCATCTTTTGAGGGGGATGCCTTCGCGGAGCTAGGTGGGTTCGCGGAGCTACTGCAGCCTACCAATCGGGGAGAGTGGCTGCATGCCAATCAGAACTACCTCCAATCACCTTCATAAGAAGGCGGGACAGCACGAGGACTTCCGGCCAGCTCTGCGCACTGGGGCAGAGGCAGGGGCATCCACGCCTGGAAAAGTGTAGTGTGAATCAGCCCTAAGGTTGTATTATTAACCCTGTAGTGTACACTATGCAAAGCTCCTTAGAGGTTGTTTGAAAGCAGCAATGTACTTGGGGGCCTGGTCCTTTGAAATGGGCCTTAAAGACCTACAGTTCAATCCTATGCATGTCTACTCAGAAGTAAGTCCCCCTGTGTTCAATGGGGCTTACCCACCAGATAAGCATGTACAGGATTGCAGCCTACCTTGAGCAGGCTATCTGCGGCTAGCATGCTTTTATTGGCTGCTGTATAATCTTGCTTATCTTTATTGGCTGAATTGGTTTGACTGCTATTATTTGTCCTCGCCTTGAGAATCCCGGCTTTGAAAGCGGCATATGCTAAGGAACTAGACGGTGAGATAGATAGCCATAAGGAACACAACCACTAGGACTCTGTGACTAAAGAAAGACTTGAACTGAGGATTTCTCATGTACAAGAAGACCGCTTCTGGGTGCAGTACGGGCATGTGAAGGAGAGAAGGCTTGACTTCCCATCCTCTCCTTGAAATGTTCTCCCACTACAGTTAGCTGTCAATGACCAGGGAACTAGACAAGTCTCAGTATCCCCCCTCCCCCCCCCACGCTAAGAATCTAGTAACAACTCTGACTGGTACCTGAGAGATGCTAACGCCAGTGAGTTTCTCCACAGTGTCAGGCAGCCTACTCATGATTTCCAGCACCTCCCCAGTCATCTTGGCAGCCCCCACGTCCCCAACCCCACTTGACACCATGGTTATCTTATTCACTGCGGTCAATGGCTTGCTGATCTCTTCAGCCATCTGTGCAGGAAGGAAAAAATAAAACACACACACATTAACACATCTTTTATACACTCAGATTTTGTAGAACACACATGTCCCCTGAAACCATTTGTCAGGTGGCTAAATTTCTTTGTTTGGTTGGGGTAAACTGTTTTACCAGGAAGAGTTGATCTGGGGGTGTGAAGTTCTGTATGTGATATCGGTATTTTATATTTATCTGTATGACTTGGGAAGCATTTTGTTTTGCGTTATGTTCTTTTTATGCCAATAAAGGTTCAATCAATCTAGAACACACATCAATATCTGTACGTACAAAAATATCAAGTCAGACCCTTGGTCCCTCTAGCCGAGTTTGTTTACACTGACTGGCAGCAGCTCCCCAGAGTGTCAAAGGGGACTTTCTCAACGCTAGATGCCAGGGACTGAATCGGGGACCTTTGGCAGGCAAAGCACGTGCTCTGCTGCTGAGTTATGGCTCATCCACAAAGAACGTGCAACATGGCAAAAGAATAAAACCTTCTGTGTTTCCAAGGAAAGCAAAAGCAAAAAATAAGAGATGCAATGTTTAGTTGATTAATTGACTGACAGTCCAATCCTGTCTAGAATGCTATGGCGGCGCACCTAAGGCAGTCGCTGCATCCTAGTCAAGATTGGGCCTGCGCCAGTGGAGATGGAGCGCTCATTGAGGGAAAGAGATGTTTGTCCTTTTCCCCCGGGTAAAACCCCAGCAGGCCCAATCGGCCTCCTTGGATGTGTGCCGGTAAAATGGCCGGTGCAAATCCAGGAGGCCCATGTAAGGCCCAACAGGCCCAGGAAGGGGGATAAGATTCGGTGGAGTGCGCTGTCGATGATCCCTCCCCCTCCTGGGCCCAGTGGGCCAATATGCCCCCCCCCGAATGCCCCATTCCGCCCTCCCCCCACCCGCCCTGACCGGTGGAAAATGTACCTTCCCCGGCAGGTGCAGCTCCAGGTCTGGGGCAGAGTGAGCAGTGCCGGCTTCTCTGCTGGCGCTACTTACTCACTGAGTGTCGAAAACGTGCCTTATGGCATGTTTACAACACCCAGCATCAGCGGAGCCATCGCTCTGCTGGCAGTTTGTTACACAGGATTGTGCTGTGATTTATTAAAACACACTTTGAGATTCTAAAAAGGTGCTCAGATTAATTGGTCAGCAGGTTTATACACACACACACACTTTTAAGTACAGTACTTAGGGGACTGCAGATGGCAACAACCATCTTAGAAGATGCATGTCCTCCTGTGTAGGAAAGCATGGGGAATGCCTCCTCTCAAATTATGCCTGCTGCAACAGAGGCATGCATAATTTAAAAACAATGAAACTATGTATTTTTCTTTAGATTTTTTTCCATATCCAATTTTATGCAGTTTTATCAATCAATCAATCAATCAATCAATCAATCAATCAACAAAAACTCAACTAAGTGACAACCCTTTAAAAAAAAAACCCCGTTGCTAGTCCTTATGGTGGATCATGAGGTTTTTTTTTTTCAAACTGTGGGTTTTAAAATATCCCCAAGCAGAATGTGAAAATCTTCCTCATCCAGTCAGGTGGGGCTTCTGTGCCCTTCCACACTGTCTTGTTACTTTTACCCACACATTGACCCACCTTCGCTACCCACTTACTCCAAAGGACACTTCTGTGTTTCTAAAATTTAAATACTGAGTTCTGAATCAAGAACACAAACCTGTAACATACTGTATATGCAAACATGTGCATATGTTTAGGCAGCTTATTTTGAAAGAAGAATTCTTGTCTACATAGTGGAAAACTGGGGGGGAGGGTTCTTTTGGCACAGAATTTCTAATTTTAATCCAAAAATGTATTTCTGGATGTGTGAAGTCTGTTGCTGCAAACAGCTATAGCCCTCAGACGTGCTAGAAGGAGTGGGCACGTTCTTAAAAAACCAAGTCTGTTCGGGTCTGATGACTGCTAGTTGCTGCTGCCACTGACATCTCTCCTTGGGTTGGCTTGGTTTATACTAAAAAGGTTTAGCAGTGCATGCAGAGGAGCAGCTCAGGCAAACCTACTCCCACTCCTCCAATTAAGGGAAGTGCCATGAACTCACCCAGAAGGAAGGGGATGAGCAAGGATGTGCATGCACCATACGCTTGAGCATCTATTATCGCGTGGGGCTGGTGAGGCGATAAAACTATTGTTTAAACTGGTCCCCCAAAGTCAGGACAAAATAGCACAAAAGGGGGGATGCTCACCTCCGGAATCTTCTCCAGAAGCATGTCCACCATGGCCGCTTCTTGGTACTGCTGGAAGGCCTCTGCCTTCTTGGCCATTTGCTCAGCATCAGCCCGGGCCTTCGCCTCAATAGCATAGGCACGAGCCTCACCCTTCATCTAAGGAGAGAAGGAGATAAAAATGGAGCAACATTTGCAATTTGTTCCGCTTTCTCTCCCCCCACCCCCGCATTCTGCCCCCACAACCCAGGCACAGGTAGACCACTCAGTGGCGTAGCAATGCCGTCATGGCCGGAACCGACGTCACAGGGCCTGCCCCTGAGTGACGTCAACTGGAGCCAGGCGTCCCTCGGGGGTTGGGCGGGAGGCAAACCAAACAGCTGCGCGGAGACGGCGGACAGCTTCTCCCGCCGTTTCCGAGCTGTTCCACCGCCTTCGCTCCCGCTGCCGATAACGCCAACTCATCTGCCGCTCCCGCCGCCATCTTCTTGCCCCCGCCGCCGATAAACTGCCCCCCCCGCTTGCTGCCTGGGGCATACCGCCCCCCCCCCGTCCCATCTATTACTACAACACTGAGACCACTCACCCTGACTGACTCAGCCTCAGCCTCGGCCTGCATGATCATCTGCGACCTGTCAGAAAAGAAAAGGAGGAGGGAGATCGAGATCCCACCTGCGCTCAGCACCCAAAGATGGCCTCACAGCTCTCCTTCCCAACTCTGTGCCTCTCAAGACAGAGGGGAAAAAAACAAGAAGGGCAAGGCGAAAGGAAGCTAATGCTGCTCATGGTTCATAAAAGCTGGCCTGGACAGGGCTCACATTTCAGGGGGCCAGGGAGCCCTCGCTCTGTTACCTTTGGCGATGGCTTCCTTAGCTACTGCTTTGAGAAGTTATGGGGGGGGGGGGCATGATTTGGATAACTTGGAACCAATTGGGGGCAGGACTAGAGGAATTCATTAAGGTCCCCCCCCACACACACACACACCTTTTCTCATAATTTGAGCACCCGGCACAGAAAACAGTGTGATTATCAGAGATCACAGCTCATCTGTGTAATATTCTAGGGTTCAGCTTGCAACACCTCTCTTGGGCCAGGCCTTTCTGGGATACAGCGAGCGAGTCTCTGGGAACTAGAGAGGGGGAAAGGACAAAAAAGGGTGGTGGAGGAGGGGGGGGAGCCAAGACCTAGTCGGGAAGGGATGGGGAATGCTGAACCATGGAGGCAACCCTTGTGCTTGATTCCCTCTTCTAGTTGTCTTAGGGCCAGGATAGATCTGCAGGGAAGAAATGGTGAGGGAGAGCTTACAGTGTCAGACCAGCAAGGCTCCAAAGCTAGTCTACACAAACAGCAGGTTATGGGGTGAAACTGTTCCTGGATTGTACTACTTTAGACTGCAGGTGCATGACTGAACACACCTCATGTAAAAAAAAGAAAACCACCAGAAAACTAGGTATTAAAGAGTTCGTTCTAGCTTAACCGTCTCTCTGATATGCTTGCGCTGTGCACGGATGGAGTGGGTGGGGGTTCAAGCATGCAACCTCTTTTTCTACCTGCAATTGGAAATGGTACAGTCCAAAACAACAGCTGTTGGCACAAATTAGCCCTGAGAGATAAACCAAGAGAGGAGAATCCTCATCCTCCCTGCTTGCTAAGCTAGGCTGTACCATTTCAAGAGTGCAGGAGGGGGACTGACTGTTTGAATACGCCCATATATAAAATACATCCTATTGATACAATAACAAGGCTAACCTTTTCCCTGGTGTGCAGGTTATGTGATATGTGCAAACAGTTTTGTTTTAATGTATTCAACTGTTCCATCCTCCACCTTCTTTCTGAAATAGTACAGCCCAGTAAGAGATATATCCCATGGGCATCTGCTTCTGCTCCTCCATTTTAGTGCTGACAGAGTGGAACAAAACACCCACAGCCTTTATTAATTATTATTATTATTATTCTTAAACAGTACAGGTGGGCCCCCATATCCGCTGGGGATATGTTCCAGGCCCCTCTGTGGATACTTGAAACCGTGGATAAGAGCGAACACCCCCTCCATGGTTTCCTGAGGGGGCCCCCACCCTGCCTCCCCTGCAGGCAGGCATGCTTGCCCCCCCCCCCGCTCTTATTTTTCTTTCAGCAAGCTTTGTTTCTTCCTTAAAACAAACAGAAGCAGCCTCCATTGCAGGCAAGTAGAACGAGACTAAGTCCTAGAGAGGCTCTGCAAGGTTTCTGTTAACCTTGCAGAGCCTCTCTAGGACTTAGTCTCGTTCTACTTGCCTGTAATAAGCAGCCAGAGGCTGCTTCTCCTGTTTCTTTAAGGAAGAAACGAAGCTTACTGGGAAAAAAGTAAAAGCCTGGGGGGGTCCCCACTATCCGTGGATAACTGAAACCGTGGATAGCGAATCCGTGGATATGGGGGCCCACCTGTATTTACAAAGAATGGATGAAGGAAAGATGGAGGAGCCCGCTCGTACCTTTCAGCGTTAGCCAATTTCTCCAGCCGGTAGCGTTCTGCTTCAGCAGGTTTCTTGACCTGGGCCTCCAGCTCTCGCTCTTTACGAATTATCTCCTGCTCTTGGATCTGAATCTGCTGGGTTCGTTCCACTACCAGCACCTGCATCTTCTGCTCCTCAATCTTCTGCTTTGTCTTGGCTACCTACAGTGCATGGAGAAGGACATGGGGAGAGGGAGTCAAGGTAGTCAACTGTATTGTCCAGCCAAGTGGCGAGAACATAGGAGCAGCCCTTTGGTTCAGACCCAAGGTCTAGTTCAGCATCTCATTTCCTACAGCAGCCAGCAAGATGCCTTCAGGAGCCCACAAACTCCTGAAGTCAGTGTCCCTTCCGATACTGTTGTCCCTAACCCCTGCAATAGTTATGTAGTAGTCAGACTGTCAACTGAACATGGGGAGTCCATCTAGCTACCAGCCATTGATAGATCTTTCCTCCTCTGTGAATTTCTCTAATCCGCTTTTTAAGATATCTAAGTCAGTGGTCTTTACTAACTACTAACTACTAACTACTGCAGCAGCAGCAGCCCTGAACTAGGATGGGGGAGACCCAAGTTCAAATTCCCACTTATCCATGATGCTCACTGGGTGACCTTGGACCAATCATTCTCTCTCAGGCTAACCCACTTCACAGAGTAGTTGTGAAGATAAAATTGGGAGGCATGTGAACCATGTACACTGCCAGGAGCAGGATAAAAAATATGATTGCTGTTGTGGTCGATTATAATGATGATGATGATGATGATGATGATGATGAAGAAGAAATCACTACACACCAACTACAGATGATGATGATGATGATGATGATGATGATGAAGAAATCACTACACACCAACTACACCAACTTACTTGGAACAGCACACACATTACGAAAATACAGAATTTGTGACTATCCAAGGTCCTTGGGAAGGACCTGATATTCAACAGGCCAAATCCAGCCACCAACATCTGGCAGGCTGAACATTAACAACAACAACGAGACTGTGAGTAGTTGCAATTTGGTAAATTATTTTCTGTATTCACCCTTTGGCAATATAGAGGAGACGTAGGAGCGCCACTGATCACTGGAGCAAGAGTTGGCACAGAAGGCAAAAGGTCACCGAGGAGCTCCTGCCTGATACTACAAAGGTTGTACACAGAGTTAGAGTGGCCGACACACCATCCTAGGCACTCTGGTCACTAAGGGACATGGTCCATATTACACAAGGCATTTTCATGTACACATTTATGATGACATTTTTATCCTGTCCTTCCTCCAAAGACCTCAAGGCAACACAGAACAACAATACTGTATTGTATTGTAACAACCCTGTGAGGCTGGTTAGGCTGCCTCCTATGAAAGCATTTTGTGATACGTAATGCTGCAAACCAAATTTTTAAAAAATCAACAAACCACCGTCTTATAGACGTTTAGATTTTGCTGGACTTCCAGGAGACCCTTCTCAGTTCTAAACGGTGAAATGCAGCCACCAGGAGCACCAGAGCTGACACATCTCTCTCTCCTCCTGTTTGACCACCACCACCACCACCACCCAGGTGAAAAGTGCCTCACCTGGAGCTGATAAGCCAGGTCAGACTCCGCCTTCCTCGTGTTCACCTCAATGTCATAGGCAGCCTTCTTCAGCTCATAGTCCCGCTGGGCCTTAGCCATTTCAATTTCGCTCAAATACTGTGCGGACAATTTCTCTTGCTTGGCCTTTGCTTCCTGCAGGTGGAAGGGATGAGAGCTCAACACAGAGTGCAAGCTTTGCATATTAAAATGTCTCGGGTTCAACTGCTGATTAAAAAGGGGGATTCTCAGGTGGCAATGCTGGACAGGCCTCCAATCAAGTCCCTGGAAGGCCACCGTTAATCCAAGAAGATAAGGCTGCACTAGGTGACCCAATGGTCAGACACAGAATAAATGGTCCTAAACAGTCCGGGACCAGGTTATCTTGCCTGCTCCCATATGAGCCTGCCTACGCTCTTAGATCAGTCTCCGAGACCCTGTTTTCTTGTCCATCTCTATAACTATGTCAGATGGGTACCAGAGACAGTGTCCTTACTCCAGGCTATAGGACTGGAGCCTAAGACCCTGGGTTAGCGGAGGAGCTGCACCTAGCCTTAGGGTCTGGTCCCTAACCACATTCCAAAGTGGTTTCCGAGCTCACCCTGATGCCAGCATCTCTCTTGGCTTCTGCTTCTCCAATCCTGGCATCTTTCTGCACTTGAGCAGTTCGGGCTTTCCCCAGGGAGTGAAGATAATCCTGCAGTTGCCAAGAGAGGGAAGATGTGGTAAAAAAGAGGTGCGCATTCATTTCACAAAATCAAAAGACAACCCAAAATTGGACACTAGGAAAAGCCAAATTCTGCCAGCTCTGGTAGGCCATCTGCAGCCTTTCCTCCCTGGTTCAGACCTTGCTACTGGATAACGTGCCACCTGGATTATTGTAATGTGAAGCTCCAGACGCTGCAGCCACAGTGCAAAACTACTGTGGCTCATCTCCTTTTGACACCCGGCTGGATGTACATGTTGTCTACTGACACTGGAGCATGGATTCATATTCCATAAAAGTGTTGGTAACTTCACATGTTTCATTAACACCAAAATTGTAGGTAGCTGTGCTGGTCCATTCCCGCCCCCCCCCCTCCAATCCCAAAGCCACAGTTTCGCCAATACCGTTTTAGCATCAAAATGACCCAAAGTCTTGACCAGCAAACCTTCAAGTTCTTCAGAGCTCTTCATCAAGCTCATCAAGCTGGGCAAAGGGTGGGGGATCAGAGCATGGTGAAACAGTCCCCAAACTCTGCAGTTTATACCAGTCCGGAGACAGAGTGTTGGGGACGTTATGTAGATATAATGTGATAAGTCTCACTAGGTGCCAGCACTTGATTTCCAGATGCACCCAAGGCTACTGGAACAAAGGTAAGAAATTGGCTGTCCATCCCTACTTAGAAAATGTAAAATCTAGCCGTTACACAGGCCCCTTGTAAGGCAGAGAAAAGAAGCCAGAAGTATGGCAGTTCCAGCAGCCCTGCATGCAGTGGCGTAGCTAGAGGCCACAGCACTGCCCATCACCAAGGAAGGTGGGGACAGCATTTGGTACCTTAGGTACCAGGGGGTCTTGGGCCGGCCCGGTCTGGACTCAGCTCTGTCTGAAGGAAAAGTGTACAACAGTGGCATTTCCTCCTATGGTAGGGAAAGGAGGAATGGCCTCATTTGAGATGCTGGCTGTGTCATTTGCAGTTGTTCTAAGCAGTTGCATTAAAGCTGTATTAAAAACAAAATACCGTCGGCCCTTTGTATCTGCGGGGGTTCGGTTCCCAAACCCCCAGCGGATTATAAAAAAAAACGTTGAGGGAAATCTGCTGCGGGGGAGAGTGAGGCAGGGGCCAGGCGCCATCACAGTATCTTAATTTAGCAGTGCGCTGGCCCGCCACCCGCTCCTGGATTCCCAGTGCTTCAAACGGCTGTAATGAGTTTAAAAAAACTGATTCATAGCGACTTCTGGTCATGATGTGAAACCAGAAGTTGCTGTGAATCCAGATTTTTTTAAACTCCTTACAGCCGTTTGAAGCACTGGGAAGCTGTGCGGGAGTCCAGGAGTGGGCGGCGGGCCGGTGCGCTGCTAAATTAAGGTACTGTGACTCCGCGCCCTGCCCCCAGTCGCCTTTTTTCCCCCGGGGTAGCCATCCGTGTTGAGATAAGTCTGCAGATGGCTATTCTGCGGAAAAAAGGGTATATCTGTACTGCTGATTAATCAGGGCATCTTTTTTAGTCAGTTATGTTTTCTTAAAAATCAGTTAATCTAACCAATTGACTAAATATTGTAGCCCTAGTTTAAAAAAATATTTCCGTAAGGGAATGAAATCTAGTTCCAGTCACATCACCTGGTCATCGTGGATGTCCTTGAGGGTATAGCTGACCACACTGATCCCCATATTGACCAGGTCAGAAGAGGCTACTTTGAAGACTTGCTCTGAGAATTTCTGCCGATCCTTGTAGATTTCCTGTAAAGAGAGAAAACAGAGCACCTTGGGGAGGAGAAAAACCAGATAATTTCCACCAGATAATCATCTGAATCCAAATTACACTAAGAAGGAGCATCTAGGTTTCCTTCCTCCTCACCCTCACAAGATGTTCTCCAGAGGAAGATGAAATTCCCTCTATTTCTGCCCAAAGAGATATTAAAGAAACGGTTCCCATCTCCACAGGAGGGACACTGAAGTTGTTATGGAGATACATCACATATTTTCAGCAGGGGGCAGCATCACGCGCAGATTCATAATGACCAAAAACTTATTCCTTCCAGCAGGGGACTGCAAAGATACATAAACATAGGCAGCCTCACCTCTACAGTCATATGGGCCATGATGGCTCTCTGATGCCCCTCCAATGTCTCCAGGGCGATGTGAGCAATCTCTGGCTCGGACTTGCCCAGGAACATCTGGCAAGCAGCTGCTAGCATCTCCTTGTTCTGACCCTGGATTTTCACCTGTGTTGGAGGAAGAGAAGGAAGCAAAGAAAGATAACAGAAGCCCTTAGCTCCCTACTAGCTCTTATAGACCTCCGAGTTTCAGGGATACTTCCCCTTTAAGAGGGAGGGGTTTTTCTCCTTGCTCCCAGGACAACCACTGCAGGAGATGGTTGCCATGGCAAAGGGCATCTTGCTTTTCTGGTCCTCTGGCCACAAGTTAGTGCAAATAGTATTCAGCGACACTGCAGTGTGGTAGGGAAGGGGAGGGAGAGGGCCAATAGAAATATTATTTTGTAACTGGAACAGGAGGAATGAAATAAACAGAGCTGGGAAGGATACTATTTCTGGAAACAGAGGGCTGGGATGACCAAATCTATGGTCAGTATCACCTGGGAGAAAGTGGGAAGATAAACAGATCCAGTTGCGGCTGTACCATTAGAACAGGGGTGGCCAAACTTCCACCATTATTAGGGCCTCTGCATTCTTAAGAGTTGTGTAGAAGACAGAATCTGGACAGCCACAAGTGGTGATGGTGCTGCTAAAGCAGCTGCACCTGCTGAAATGCCCTCACCTATACAACCATGAAAGGACCAGGAGCATTCATGCTGAAAGGTTGGCCACCCCTGCATTAGAACCACCAAAATGCATCAGACTTTCTACAGAGCAGCTCTCCTCCCTGGGATGTTTCCCATGACAACCTTCAGTGTATTACTGGGAAGGAACCTGTTACCTGGGCAATGCCAGTGACTGAGATGGGGACACCATGCCGGGTATAAACCTTTTCACTCTTCACATTCAGGGTCAGAGTATTCAGTGAGATCCTGAGGAGAGTGAAAGGGGGTAATGAAGAGTTAATGAAGACAGAGACTCCCTCACTCCAATATACCTCTCAGCTGTCCCTGATGAGTTTTCTTAAATACTGTACATCATAATCTTTCTGTCCCCAACTAGCACCCGTTTCCCCAATCAATTGCAGATGTGATACAGGTTGATTACCCCTTATCCGGACATCCGAAATCCAGACAATTCTGAAATCCAGACATTATTGGGGCCATGACTTAAAAAAAAAAACCATTTTCCAGCACCTGGCTGGCATAGCGCAAGGCATGCTGGGGCACAAAATTATTTTTAAAATATTGTATAAAATTAACTTAGCATATATGAGATAAATGAATGTCCCATCCCCAAGATACCTCATTATATTTATGCAAATATTCCAAAATCCAGATAAATCCAAAATCCAGACAACTTCCCATCCCAAGCAGTCCAGATAAAGGATACTCAACCTGTATTCTAAATTCTTCTGAAATGGCCTACACTCATGTCTAACAGGTCCCAGAAAGCTAGTAATGGTGTAATCAAATAAACGTGTGTGTGTGTGTGTGTGTGTGTGTGTGTGTGTGCGTGCGTGCGTGCGTGCACACACACTGTTGATTTGTTATTGCTGTGCTCTTTTTGAAATTGTTTTATGTGATTTGTTTCAAGAATGTGAAGTTTTTAAAAATTTTGTGAGCTGCTTTGGAGGTTATGTTACTGAGAAGTGGCATAGAAATGCAACAAAATGAAACAATGACACTGTGGATGCATTTAAAGAACAAAAACTGACCACTTAAGGCAGTTTTAATCAGCACTTTCAAAAAAAACCACTGATAATTTAAATCAAATTTCCTCTTCTTCTAATTCATCCATTTCCTGAACAAGAGTACACATGAATCAGGCCAGTGCGCAGAGCCATTACCGGCAGCAGAAAGGGTTTCTGCTGCCTTAAAATGGCTAACAGTGTCATGCACTGTGTGATGCTGGCGGCCATTTTCTGCAGGGTGCCACAAGAGGCAGCAGCGCTGGAAGAGCACCAGACCCCCCCCCCTGCGCCCGCTGGTACAGGTAAGCCACCGCCCACCGGTGGAAACGGGACATGGACAGGGAGGGGGCAGAACGGGGCGGGGCTGGGTCCTGGCAGCAGAGGCGTATCAGGAGCGGATGCTGCCTGGAGCACCGCTCCTGATACGCCGCCCCAAGGGGGCGGCCCCGCTCCAGGGGGGGCGGCCCGGCTTACTGGGGCGCTCCGAGGCCTTCTCCCCCGGCCTCGGAGCCAGAGAAAGCCCCGGAGCGTCCACCGCGACCGGGGGACAGGGCTTTCTGAAGGCGGCGCGCTATTTAGCCTTTTTTGCTAAATAGCGCGCCGCCTTCAGAAAGCCCTGTCCACCAGTCGCGGTGGACGTTTCAGGGCTTTCTCCGGCTTCGAGGCCGGGGGAGAAGGCCTTGGAGAGCCCTCCCACGTCACCGGATGGATGGGCGGGCGGGCGGGCTCACTCCGTGGAAAGACCGAAGCGAGCGGAGCAGCGCCGCCTGGCGCCGCGGTGCCACTGCTCCGCTGACTCCAGTCTTTCCACGCCTCTGCTCGGCAGGGAGAACTCTGTGGATATCCTAACCCCTGTTTTGTCCCTGACATGCCCCCTTCGCTCTACTCAAACTTGCTCCATCTAAATAGCTGGCACAGGTTCAAGTAGACCCATTGGGGACCATGCGGGTGTGAAGGAGAGTAAGTATTATTTTACTTCCCTCTCTGCACCCAAACGGTCTCCGGCTGCCCGCAGGATGCAGTGAAGCCTGTGCCAGTGTTGCTGCACCATATGGGGGCAGCATTTAGTTAGGATTGGGCTGCCAGCTAGAGACCACGGTGAAGGAAAAATAATAATGCCTCCCTGGTCCTTTTCCAGCCTCCTCCCCCCCCCGACCATGTACCTAATATTTAACATAAAGAAGCCAAGCACACAAGGGTCAAAGTGTGCACTTATCACAATATGTTGTTTGGCCCCAAGTGCCTAAACCTTTTCAGAGGCAAAGGAGGGTAGTTAGTGAGCACAAGAGTGTTTCTTTATTCAGATGGGCAGTACATTTCCATACTGTTTGGATGGCAAATTCATAATTAGAGAACTGAACACATTGCAGTGATCAGGTAGAAGTTATTGTATTAAATTTAGGCATTGCTTTAAATGATGCTATTTTAAAAGTGCAGTGTATTATTTTCATAATCATGTATCCACCCCTGGGCAATGATAGGGTGATTGTTTCTCTGCTTTCCCCATTCGTATCCAATAAAAAAAACTAGGAAAGGAAGTAACAGCACCACTGAATCAACAATTCTGTGCTCAGACTACATATCCTTTTAGCTACATCTCCTCTCCTAAATATTGTCATTCTGCAAACACACAACTCCAACTTTGTTCAGAACTTATACAATCAAAAGATCACTGTTCTCCAACAGCGGTCAGCTAGATCCGTCTGGAATTTCACAAGTAGGGAAATATGGAGAGAGCCAGCCATCCTCTCCAGCATCTGATGATCAAAGCATTAGTCCCAATCTCTAAGACAGTGGTTCTCAAAGTTCTCCCCACAAGGTCACAGGGTGGGGAGAACTTTGAGTAGTTTTGGGGGCAGCGGTGGCGGTGATCCCCAGGATCGCCGCCAGGAAAAAAAGTGATTTTTGTACTTACCGGGGGTCCTGGAGCCCTCCGGAGGGTGCGGGAAGGCCTGTGGACCCCTCTGCAGGCCTCCCTGAGCTTCAGATCGCCGCTTTGCGGCGATTTACGACCACTTCCGGTTTTTGCAAAAACTGCAAAGACCCCCGGTAAGAACAAAATTCACCTTTTAATTTTTTTTTTCCTCAGTGGTGGCGGGCATCCCTGCCGCCACCACCATGCTGCCCCCGCTCCTTAAGGCGGCAGGGCACAGCATCCGGTTCTCCTGGTGGGTCCCAACCCACCAGTTTGAGAACCGATGCTCTAAGAGAAACAAAGCCTAGTCAAGCACATACAGCTGTACATTTGGCTGCACTCATCCACTGTTGACCCAACCCTTCCCTCCCTCCCTCTCCTTTTGCTGTCGCTCCTTCTCTTCAATCTAATTTTAGACTGCAACCTCTTCAAGACAGAGACCTGTCTTCTGCTTATGCTACTCAGCTGGAAGGAGTTGTGGTGGAGAGAGCCAAAAGTGATCTAAGGTCGGACAGCCCGCCCACCTACCTACCTACCTACCCACCCCGCCCCTTGGCGCAGTTACTCTGTAAAACCTACTAGACTAGTAAGTTGTAAGTCATGTACAATGATGACAGTGCATCATTATGCTCTGACACTGCATCACTGACCCCAGCTAACTGGGCAAAAGGCACTGTTTTCAATTGGTGCTCTTCTTTTATTTAGCAGAGGGAGAGTAACTGCCCCCCTTTCACCCCAGCACAGTGTCATTTCTGGTGGCTGTTGCTGGTGGTGTTCTGCATCGTTTTTAGATTGTGAGCCCTTTTGGGACAGGGAGCCATTTAATCATTTGATTTTGTCTGTAAACCGCTTTGTGAACTTTTGGTTGAAAAGCGGTATATAAATACTGTTAATAAATAATAATAATAAATAATAATAATTTAAATACTGTTAATTAATAATAATAATAATAATAATAATAATAATAATAATAATAATAATAATAATAAACATCATCACCGAATAGCTGAAAAGTCACTTTTGTTGAGTGTTCCTTACTCAGACTCTTTTTGTCTCCAATTGTAGAGCGTAGGAACTGAGAGTGATGAAACCCTGAATCAAACCCAGAGATTTCCTTGGCTTGCTAGAGTTCTCTCCTACCATTTCCGTTGTATAAACTGCATTCTTCCCAGATACACTTGGCACACTGCCCAAATATATTCCTGGTGCTTCCGGACTTTACAGAGCAACAACAGACCCCTTTACAGGACTGCTTGTAGAACATGTAAGCAGGACAGTTCATTTTTCCAACACTGGTTAAGAACAATAATTCCATCCAGAATCTGGTAGATGCAGGGCCATTCAGAGGAATTTTATCAGGGGGTACAAAGTACCTTTGGGGGCCCTTCCCTACATATTAATTTGGCTCCTGGGCCCCCCTTTTTTGCTCCAGGGCCCCCTTCTTGACCAATTTTTTTGCCCTGGGCCCAGGTAACCTCCCCTCTCAGAGGCCCTGGGTAGATGAAGTAAAATGTGGGTTTCTGAGAGGTGGTTGCAACTATTACTGGTTTGCTTGGGGGGGGGGGGGAGCATGTTAGTAGCCCTCATGGTTAAGTATGAAGATACAGTCTCTGTGTGAATATTTTTCCAGAGTAAGAGACTACAGGATGCAAGAGACGGCATGAACAAACAAAAAGGAATACTTTGCTCCTCACATCTAGCAGAGAGAAATACTGGACTCGCTGCCATGAGGCTATATTAGTAAGGCCCACAGGACTTGCAAATTCTAAGATAAAATACCCCAGTGGTTTACACTTGTTCATAAGATCCTGCAACACCCTAATCATTTTAGATGCTTTTTCCTATGCCTTTTCCAATTCTACAAATATCCTTTTTGGAGAGAGGCTGGCCTGAACTGCACATTATATTCTAAAAGTGGGTGCATTCTAAGGACCATGGTGTCTCAATGCTTCCTGCTGTATTTTCAGTATCTTTCCTAATGCTGAATGGAGTCTTTACATGGCCTTAGCTCACTGCCCAGGCATCATTCAGTGAATCTGAATACTGTATCTGAAGTCGCCTTATATGAACAGGGCAATCCTGTGCATCTTTCCCTTCGAGCCGGCGGCCCTTACTCACAAGTCGTCGCAAACGTGCTTTACGGTGCGTTTGCGACACTTTAGAGTGGCGGAGCACACGCTCTGCCACTCTAAAGTTAGTGAGGATCGGGCTGCCCGTCGGATCTGCCTGACTTGTCTGGTCAGTCCAGCCCAGTATTGCCTATTCTGACTGGCTCCACGTGAGATCCTCTTAACTGGAGACTCCAGAACACCTTAGCCGAAGACCTTCTGCACGCAGCACAGGTACTCTTCCACTGAGTTACAGTCTTTCTTCTGGGGCCCTAGAATCCCTTTCCTGGGTACTTATAGCTAATGCAGACCCTCTTGCTCTAGGTATGAAATTCAGATCTGCAAGTGAGGAAAAGATCCCAGTCTCAGACGGAAAGGACAGCTTCCATGTTTGAACAGCAGGTTTCACAAGTGGAGAGAGAATCAGCAGACAAACACAGACAGAGCTGCTGTTCAACTCTTCCTACCCAGCCCTCCCCCTCTTCCTTTTCTGCTGCGGTCAGAGAATCTCATCATCTCTCCCTTCCTCCAAACACGCAATTTGGCACTGCTTCCAAGGCACACATCACGCCCTTGCCATCTGCATGGATCAATTCAGGAGAATTACTAGGGCTGCTAACTTAATTAATGCAGCTGCAATTCTATGCATCCTTAATTGAGAGTAAACACCATTAACCCCACATGACTGCACCAGTAAGACAACTACTTGCATGGGTTTTAATGAGAACTGTCATTCGATTAAACTAAGACACCTTAGTCGATTAACCGAACTAGACTTAATTAATTGATTAAGTCTGCATATATGTTCATATTATTAAAACAATGGTTTGTGAAGAAAAAAAGCATATGTATTTGTTTTCAAACACATATACGCCACAACAGGTGCCACCTGGGAAGGGCCATTCCCAACTGTCTCATTGAAGATACCTGCCATCCATAAGTGCTAATATTTTAAAATTCAGTTTCAAAAACGTGTCCCTGATTCATCAGGTGATTTTTTTTAATTGATTGAAATATTTTTAATCAATTGGTTACACTAATTGACCAAGGCTGCAATCCTAAACACACTTACTAGGGAGTAATCTCCATTAGGTACAGTGGGACTTTACTCCTAAATAAACATGCATAGGATTGCACTGTTAATGCTGCAACCCTAATGTGATGAACGCCTTGGGGTTTCCTTTAATTTTATGCCTATTTTTCCTTACTTTTTGGACACTTCTAACTCCCTCCCTTCAGATAACCCAGTCCCAGGTCATTAAGGGCTATAATGTTTAAGCATATGTTTAGAATTAGGGATCAGGGTGCCTTCAAGGATGTGCTCAGTTCAAGTTTTCAATGCCAGGAGCTCACAAAAACTGAGCTCACAGAACTTTCACACACAAACCGACTCTCGGGTTTTCCTCAAGCTTCCGTCTTTTTAGCAGTCTAGTTTAGGGGGGAAAATAAATGGCTCTTTCATCTTGCCGTCACTAAACAATTGGGAGTTAAGACAAAAACCTTTGCTGATCTATTGCAAATCACCCAAATATCTGCCATCTTCTCACTCCGGAATGGACTATGGTCTGGGGTTCTCAACCAGCGGTACTAGTACCACCAGTGGTACTTCAGTTGACAGCCGGTGGTACTTGGACTGCTGGACCGCCAGAACCCCGCTCTGACGCAGCGCTTTCGGCTGCACGTTTTTGCTCCCGAGAGGCTCCTGCCTTTGGCCGAGCCTCTCAGGAATGCTGAGAAGCGCCCTCCCACCCACCCAGAGCCTCCTACCTGCATTTTCTGGCCTCCAAAAACCTGAAAACCCAGAAGCAACTGGCGATGATGTCATCGCCAATCACTTCCGGTGGTACACAGCAGGAGAGTGGCGCCGGAGGTGGTACTCAGCCGGGAAAGGATTGAGAACCTACTCTATCTACATGTTTTCCCCTTTTATTCCAGCATGGACAACGGACGTCATTTTAAATGCAAGCTAAAACATTCAGGATGCCCTGGGATCTCTCATGAGGGACCACGTCATATAGGAAGATGCCTTATCCAGAGGCAGAACCTTGGTCATCTAGGCTAGTAAGGTTAGTATTAGCTACGCTGTCTGGTCATAGTTCTCCAGGATGTCAGACTGGGGTCTTTCCAAGTTCTACCCCTAGAGGGACTTAAAACTGGGACCTTCTACCTGGGCAAAGCAGGTGCTCTACAGCTAAGCTATGACTCTCCAGCCCTGATGATGAAAATTAAAAAAATGTATAACCCACCTTTCTCCCTTTGGGGGTGCTCAAAGATGCTCCAGCCATGACTGGCCCTGGAACCAGCAACTATGTTGCAGGTTAAACACCCATCACCACCAGAAAGGAGTTCCTGGCTACATCCACCCATGCTAACAGGATTAAACCACCTTGCCAAAATCTCCCCGTACCTTCCAATGATACAACCACAAAGGATCTCACCTCTGGATCTGCTGAATACAAGGCATCACAAACACCCGGCCTCCAGCTATCATGACTGGAGGGCTACGGCAGAAACCTGGGGAAAGAATTGGAGTTCTTAATACAGCATGTCAGCTTTGCCCACGTACAATGATCCCTCACAAAATATTTAGATTCAACCACTGCTTCTGGATGGGGGCGACTGACGACTCCATTAAGTGCAGAAAGGCAAATGAGATGAACAGGGAAGCACTACATTATTCCCTGGAATCTGAATTTACCTTTTAAAGACTATGGAGCAAAGGATAAAAATACTGCTTTGGGAAGGTCATGAATAATATGAGTAATGTCTCGTTTTTGGAGATGGTGCCCCCTCTACCTAAGATATACTACTGCCATAACAAGTTTCTCTCCTCAGTTGTGACTGGATGCGGAAAAGGGGGTGGGTTTTTTTTTTGCAAGGGGAGCAGGAATGCATTGGGAAATGATATTATTAAGGGGTCTCCACCCTCTGGAAAAGGATCCTAGAAAATAACCCCCTTTATAGGGGGAACCAATGTTTGACCATTTGCAGGTCACGATTCCATTCCAGGCAGGATTAGGTGCAGCTTCAAAAAACTGGAAGAGCTGGGCCCAATAACAAACCTGTAGTGAGATGTATAATTGCTGGGTGGGCATTGAGGAGGACACAAAACCTCCACGTTGGGCTTTACAGAGAATCATAGGGAAGAGGAAGAGAATGTGGTTTCCCTGCATCTCCAGACATACGTCACACTTGGCACTCTGGTTCAGTGAAAACCAGATTTGGTAACAGGGAGGAAGAGAAAAAGTAACTCTTACCTGAGACAACCATGGCCTCATTTGGGCCACAGGTAAAGAACATCTTGGTACCTGGGTGGCCTAGAGAAAGAGTTAGGAAACAGATTTTAGAGTCCTAGCATTCTGCTTCTCCCCTCCACCCAGGGCTGTCTTTTCCATTGGGCACGCCGGGCAGTTGCCCGGGGGCCCTCAAGCGCAGGGGGGCCCCATTGCGCCACTGCCATGGGAAAACGTGATTTAAAAGGCGCTTTTTTGCACCGCCACCACCACCACCACCCTCCACCCCTCCTCCATATTACACCACATGCTTTGCCCTGAGAAATTAATACCGTTTGAGCTCACTTGAACAATACAAATTGTATTGAGATCTGAACCACAACATTTTCCCAATCACAGGATGTGAACCCAGCATTAACTGAAAAGGGGTTCTTCCACTTTTGTTTTCAAATCATTCCAAATGTGGGCCAAAGAGCACAAGCATTTCCTTCCTGGAGGTGAACACAGGAAGTTGCCTGACCCTCCTGGCTCATCTAACTCAGCAATTGTCTACCGAGACGGGCAGTGACTCCCCAGAGTATCAGATGAGTCTTTCCTGCCCTACCAAGAGATTGAACCAGAGACATTCTGCATAAAAGCAGATGCTCTATTACTGAGCTATAGCTCAA
Organism: Plestiodon gilberti rubricaudatus; assembly: GCA_026170595.1. NCBI lineage: Eukaryota > Metazoa > Chordata > Lepidosauria > Squamata > Scincidae > Plestiodon > Plestiodon gilberti. The sequence goes on from JANXHW010000002.1 coordinate 251,926,555, forward strand.
CCCCAGCAGAGATATCACCATGCCAACAAAAGTTCGCATAGTCAGGGCGATGGTGTTCCCAGCAGTAGCAATGTATGGTTGCGAGAGTTGGACCATAAGGAAGGCTGAGCGCAGAAGAATAGATGCTTTCGAACTGTGGTGCTGGAGAAGACTCCTGAGAGTCCCTTGGACTGCTAGGAGATCAAATCAGTCAATCCTAAATGAAATCAACCCTGACTGTTCCCTGGAAGGACAGGTACTAAGGCTGAAGCTCAAATATTTTGGCCACCTAATGCGAAGAGAGGACTCTCTGGAGAAGACTCTGATGCTGGGAATGATTGAAGGCAAAAGGAGAAGGGGAAGGCCAAGGATGAGATGGTTAGACAGCATCACCGATGCAACGAACATGAAAATGAGCCAACTCAGGAAGATAGTGGAGGACAGGAAGGCCTGGCGGGATATGGTTCATGGGATCACGAAGGGTCGGACACGACTTAACGACTGAACAACGAAAGACCCACTTAACCCCAGCAGATTTAACACAAAAACAAATTCATGTTATTTATTTCTACCTCCCCTTTCTACTGAAGCATTCAGGCCGGCTTTACAACAGCAAACTGAAAAACAGCAGCACATTATGTGAAAACTAGAACCAGGCCTGCAAACCACTACTCTTCCCTTGCCATTTGAAGTCACAGGGAGCATTTCAACATCTCTTACAGTTTGAAGGAGGAAATGGTGAGACCAAGGAGGGCTGACACTAGGTAGTGTCTGTGAGCTGGCTCAAAATCCTTAGCGACATGCTGGAGTTCTGTGGCAGATGTGCAAACATCCCTCAGCAGATGAGAAAGGGTTCCTGATTTAAGAATATTTATTTATTTATTTCGCTGGCCATTTATACCCTGCCTTTCTGTCCCCAAAGAGGCCCTTAAGGTGGCTTACATCAATTACAAATACAGCCCCCCGTAGCCGCTGATTTGGCATCCGCGGTTTCACTTATCCGCGGATGCTGAATCCCCCCCCCCCAGTGGCCGTTAAAGTACCTTATGGTGCAAAACAAGCACCGGCACAGGTCTTGTTTAAACCAAATGCTATACGCAGCAGCCTGCCTCTCACTGGCGTCACTGCAGGGGGGGGGTGGAGCTCTAAGTTCCGCCATGATCCAACCCTCCGTTACACGGGAGAACGAAGCGCCCACGCCCCCTTGCTTTCGGAGCCATTCAAGTTGGTGAAAGCAACGCTCCGAATGGCTCCGAAAGCGAGGGGGCGGGGGCACTTTGTTCTCCCGTGTAACGGAGGGTTGGATCGTGGCGGAACTTAGAGCTCCGCTCCACCCCCCCTGCAGTGACGCCAGTGCTGCCTCTTATAGCACAGCTTCTGACTGAGTAGAGCCAGCAGCCTCAGTGCTAGAGAGGCTCCGACATTAACAGGAACTTCCTGCCTCCCAGAACATCACTGTGATGTCGTCTTGCTTCAAACCTCATAACCCAGGGTTTCCATGCAGTGTTTGGCCTATGTCCCCGTGTCCTGCTGTAACTAAGGCTGCAATCTTATACACACTGTTCAGGGAGTAAGTCCCAGTGAAAATAATAAGTCAACAACAGAACAATAAAACGATGCATAAAATAGCCAATCAGAAGCAGCAAACAATGTTAAAACAAAGAAAAAACAAAGCATCGAAAAAATTCCTCTTTTGGGGGGAGTGCCATCCCCTTTGATCTGTAAGCTCTTTGGGGCAGAGACTTCAGTTCTCACACTTTGCAAAACACCCTGTATGCAGATGGTGCTATATATGCATAATAATAAATGAACGTTTTGTTTATCTTGAAAATGCACAACCAACAACGCCCTGTTATTCCATCCTATCCCGTCGTCAGAATCAAATGTACAGTGCCGTTCAAGAGGGAAAGAAGGTGCTGTAGCATAATGGTGTCTGAAAGCCATTCAAGCTTGCAGCAGCATCCCCAACAACAACACCTCTCCCCGTGCACGCTCTGACAAACTCGTCCTCAACACTTTCCCAATGCGTTGGCTTTGCGTGCTGTACGTGCTTCCCCCACCCAATAGTACAACACGTTCGTGTAAGAGCTCGCGCAAGCTGCGTGTTCCTCAGGGTGTGAGGAAGTCACCCGGAGAGGTTATTTACTTCCCCAGCTACATCGTAGCCAAGAATACGTTCGCCATTCCCTTGCAAGGGTATAATTAATTATACAATCCGTTACAAACTATAGCGAACATAGGAGCGCGGGGATGTTTACTGGGAGCCAACATCACGGGGGGGGGGGTGTTTCTAGGGAGCCAGTACAATGAGGACTAGTGGATTAACGCAGGGTCAGCACGAAGCACGAGAGAGAGGAGGGAAGCCAGGATCCCTGGGTTCTGCAAGGAAAGCAAAACTTAGCGTCGCTTAACGGGACTGCTGGCCGCTCAGATGCTGGGATCCTCGGAGCGAGGCAAAAGGAGCCATTGTTTTTATGTTATGTGTATCATGCATGTTTTTCAATGCCGAGAAGGGCAGGGAGAAGATTGCTCTGTTTGCTTCCCCCAGGACACCATGTCATTTGCAGACCACGTCTACTCTCTCTCTCCCCCCCCCCCTCCTGCTTGCAGTCTCCCCTTTCTCACTCACCCTCTTGGCTGACCGAAACGCACCCGGCAGCTGGGTTTTTCAAAGTACTTCGCCTGTTTCTTCCTGCTCCAAACAGACACACCCTTCCGGGCTCTGACACCACCACTTTCCCATCAGGCCCCTGTATGGCGCTTTCCCTTTCCCCACTTCCCCGATCATTCTGACCATAAACCGCAGATGATCTTCTGTTGCCCCCTGCTGGTTACTCGCTCACGATGCAATCGGCACAGATACAGGGAGCCCCCGGTATCCGCTGGGGATTGGTTCCTGGGCCCCGTGGATACCTGGAACCTGTGGATAAGAGCGAACCCCATCTTCTACAGCCCCGCACCCATTTTAACTAATTGTTGCGCAAACGACTTGAAACGGACTCTGTAAAGCCGAGTCTCAAAAATGGTGTTTGTGTCTTGCTTTTAACAAAAGCTATAAGCAGCATGCTGCTGCTTTTAGCAAAGAGGTAAGCTCAGCCGAAGACTAGGAAACAGAAACTGAAACTGCTTCCTGGTCTTCGGCTGACCTTGTGTCTGTGCTATGAAGCAGCAGCAGCAGCAGCAGCAGCAGCAGCAGCAGCATACTACTTATAGCCAGGGATGTATCTAAGTAACTAGGTCACGAGTGCGAGTACGAGTCATTTTTGCAAGAGTGTGAGTCCGAGTGCAAGTCAGTGTCAACATTTTTGGGCAAGTACGAGTCAAGTACGAGTCATTTTTGCAAGAGTGCGAGTCGAGTACGAGTAAGGCCAGAAACCACGAGTCACAAGTCACGAGTCGAGTCACTTTGGGGAAAATGGCTTTTTACCCTGAAAATGGTGTGGGTGGGTGTCTCTGTGTGGGGTGTGTGTGGGGACCTCTGAGACTTTTAAAGCACTCACTTGGCTCCCCCTATGCCCTTTCCCTCACCTCTCAGTCTTGTCACCACCCATCTGGTTTGGGAAAAACAAGCGTGTCTACATTCAAACCATTTATTATTCCCTCCCTGCACCTTCCCCTTGCTGAGCCGAGCATCCCTTGTGGGCTCGGAGTTTTGGTCAATGAGGAGGAACTGCTGCGGCAGCTTCGCCTTCCCTCACTCCTCCCCACCCCTCGCGCTCGGAGTTGTGGCCAGTGCCAAACAGACAGAAACAAAAGAGGGGGGACTCAGAGCCAGGCTTGCTTTCCCACCCTCTTGAAAACCCTTCCTCCCTGCTGCCCTCCTCCTCCGAGGTCTCCACTGCGCCTGCTTGCCTGCCTGCGTTGATGCCGGCCATTAAAGGAAAATGACTTGGAAATGGCAAGTCGTTACCCCCACAAGTGCAAGTCAAGTACGAGTCCCGTGGGTCACGAGTGCGAGTGCGAGTCAGTAGGTCATGAGTACAAGTACGAGTACGAGTCAGGGAAAAAGTGGCTAAGTCATACTTGCGAGTCGAGTCATTTGACTCGAGTCCCCATCACTGCTTATAGCCTTTGTTGAAAGCAAGACACAAACACCATTTTAAGGTAAAAGAATCGCCTGGGGAGCATGGGGGGGAGGGGGTTCCTGCCATCCGTGGATAAGTGAATCCGTGGATACCGGATCCGTGGATAGCAGGGGCCCTGTACATTTCACAGGGAAGACCAAAAATAAAAACAAACGCAAAAATAAAGAAATCAAAGCTTCTGGGCTGTGACTTCCTGACGGTCGCTGCGGTTGATGATGAGGGTCACCACTCTGTGCCTTAAAGGCTCTGTGCCTTTTTAAGGGTTGCATGATAGGGAAAAACTCAAGAGGAAACGCTTCTTTACTGGACTAGAAATGCAGGAATGAGGAAGGTTCTGCTGGCTTGCTTGCCATGCATGTGTGGAAGAAGGCCTTTGTCTTAGACCCACTGCTGACAAGTACAGTTACAGAGGAAACTCCCTTATCCTGAATCAGTAGCTCACGGTCCAATTCTGCGTAACTATAGTCTGAAGCTGCAAATGTACTGGAAAGCACGTTTGCAGCTCCTCGTGTGTAAGCGGCATGCCACTCACACCGCCAGCGTCCCGGACCAGCGCTAGCTGCTGCAGGGGAGTCCCACACCAGTCAGTGACCCTAACATTTCCAATACCACGAGTAAAGCAGGATTAAAGCCCATAGGCTTTATAATGTGGAATCAAGCGCACCCCACTGTTGTGAATTGCCCGGGTCCAAATGCTGAAAATCTCTGAAGCCTCCTGGGGGGGGGGTCATCTGCTCATCATGCTGCATGTGTGAGTGTTAGAACCAGGATACAGGAACAGTGTGAGTAATTAGGGTTGGGAAAGTACCCAGTTATTTGCATAAAGGTTGATGTTTGTTTTCACGTATCTTTTAGCCTTCAGGTACTGACCACAGGATCCCTTCTCTTTCCCACTTATTAGTTGCTGCATGCCTTGCTTTTCTCCTTTGCATTTCCCTTCCATTGTTCTGACTTTTCCACATTTCGATAGGCCTTCTGTATTGTTACTGACCTGGTCTCAGCACTTGGTAGGGAACGGGTTGCCACATCTCTTAGACGGCTGCAATCCAAAAGAGTAAAATCCAAATTTTATTTACCTGGGAGTAAGTAAAATTGAATTCAATGGGGCTTATTTCAGAGTAGACATGCACAGGATTGTGCTAGTTATTTAATGAATTTATACCCCACCTTTTCCCCATATTAGACCATCATGTTCCACTACTTAGCTTTAAAGGGGACCCCCCTTAATTTGGGGATTCTCAGTCTGTTAACTTGGGAGAGAGGTATTCCCAGGTATTCTCGTTCTGTTGCTATGGCAAATTTAGATAGCATAATAAAAAGCAGAGATATCACCATGCCAACAAAAGTACGTATAGTCAGGGCGATGGTGTTCCCAGTAGCAATGTATGGTTGCGAGAGTTGGACCATAAGGAAGGCTGAGCGCCGAAGAATAGATGCTTTCGAACTGTGGTGCTGGAGAAGACTCCTGAGAGTCCCTTGGACTGCTAGGAGATCAAATCAGTCAATCCTAAATGAAATCAATCCTGACTGTTCCCTGGAAGGACAGGTACTAAGGCTGAAACTCAAATATTTTGGCCACCTAATGCGAAGAGAGGACTCTCTGGAGAAGACTCTGATGCTGGGAATGATTGAAGGCAAAAGGAGAAGGGGAAGGCAAAGGATGAGATGGTTAGACAGCATCACCGATGCAACGAACATGAAAATGAGCGAACTCAGGAAGATAGTGGAGGACAGGAAGGCCTGGCGGGATATGGTTCATGGGATCACGAAGGGTCGGACACAACTTAACGAATGAACAACAACAACTCCTTCTGTTGGGGCCTCCTAGCTTTCCACGGTGACAACAAAGGCTACCTTTTTCCCAATCTACCCAGTCACAGAGTGAAGCAGGGAGGTGGGAGGCAGTGCTAACCACTAGGATCTGCAGCTGTTTTACCCACCATCTTCCTTTGCAACTGGATTATATCATGTGGGGGACTTTGAGTCAAGCTTGAATGCTATTCTTCTTTTAAAAAAACCAAGTTGCAGGACATTCCGATTCTCATCTGGACTGCAGTGACCGAGAGGAGATGGTTAGCTCTTCTTTATGTTGCTTTCCTGCTGAAAATTGTCCATCCCCCAATTGCTCGTCTCCAAATTATCAAATCCTTGGAAGGCCAAGGATGAGATGGTTAGACAGCATCACCGATGCAACGAACATGAAAATGAGCGAACTCAGGAAGATAGTGGAGGATAGGAAGGCCTGGCGGGATATGGTTCATGGGATCACGAAGGGTCGGACACGACTTAACGACTGAACAACAACAACAACAAAATTATCAAATGCTCTGAAGTAGCTAATTGATTGACTATCAAAAGAAATAATTATCAAAAGAAATAACTATCAAAAGAAATAATCCCTTTCTCACACCTTGGGATACAGAACAAAAGGTTACCTTTCAAAACATATGGGAATAATTACAGTAATTATTCATCATTAGGTAGGATTATTATTTTTTTGTAAGTAGCAGGTTAATGTCAATAACAAAATAAAGAAGTAGTTAAATGTTTATGAACATTCTATTGCATCACAGAATCTCACCCAATGGCTACGGAGGTTCGCAGACAAGCCACCACAAGGCTTTAGCCTAAAATGATAGTATCTCATTATTATGTGCCTCAGAAGTACAGGTGGGCCCCCATATCCACTGATTCGCTATCCACGGTTTCAGTTATCCACGGATCGTGGGGACCCCCCCACCCCAGGCTTTTACTTTCCCAGTAAGCTTCATTTCTTCCTTAAAGAAACAGGAGAAGCAGCCTCTGGCTGCTTATTACAGGCAAGTAGAACGAGACTAAGTACTAGAGAGGCTCTGCAAGGATAACAGAAACCTTGCAGAGCCTCTCTAGGACTTAGTCTCGTTCTACTTGCCTGCAATGGAGGCTGCTTCTCTGTTTGTTTTAAGGAAGAAACAAAGCTTGCTGAAAGAAAAATAAGAGCTGCGGGGGGCAAGCATGCCTGCCTGCAGGGGAGGCAGGGTGGGGGGCCCCCTCAGGAAACCATGGAGGGGATGTTCGCTCTTATCCACGGTTTCAAGTATCCACAGAGGGGCCTGGAACATATCCCCAGCGGATATGGGGGCCCACCTGTAATTATTTATCGTAATTCTATTTAGTATGCATAGAGCACATCAGAGTGCTGAAAATGCTTCGCAAGCATTGGTGTGATCTGTAATTAGATGGTGTACACTCTATAGCCACTAAGTGGTGTGCTTGGCTTGGGTAAAGTAATTTCTTTCCAGACTTTCCTTCCCATTCTGCCTCAGGAAGCATGACCTCACTGTATGTGTGATTCAAAATTGGGCAAACTTCCACTTCAACAGGAAGTTAATTCCTTCAACAATGAAAGTGTCAGCTTTTCTTCCTTCTCCTTAGCTTTTGCAAACACAACAGCAACACCAGGATGTGTGCACACCAAATTTGGGGATCTACCAATGGAGGACTTGATGTCGCTCACCAGATGGCCATTGCTGAACTAGAATGAGAGCGCAATCTTGTGCAACTGTATAGTGGCGGAGCGAGTGCTCCGCCGCTCTAAGCCATCGCCAATGTTCTGTAAAGCATGTTTGCGAAGACTCTAGAGTAAGGGCCGCCGGCGCGGAGGCTGGCAGACCTCACACCCCGTCCCATTCCTGGGCCGGCTCCACCATTACATGGCCGCCTCGGATTTATGCCAGCTCGATAGCTGGCGGAAATCCACAGAGGCCCATTGTGGTCTCCCAATGCCACACCGGGGAAGGGGACAAATGTCCCCTTCTCCCGAGGAGACCTCCAGGCCGATCACGATCGACGCAGAATGGGGATAGGATCCAGCGGGCGGCCCTAGAGCTGCCTGTGGATCTTTACACTGGATTGCACTGTGAATGATCCATGGGATCTTCTTTATTCAGGCACAGTGTATTAAACATTCAATGTTCCCTTACAAATAATCCAGCCTCCAGATTTCCGCTTCCTTATTGTTATATTCATACTTTTCATTTTAAGTGCATGAATAAAACACTTTTAAAGTGTACAACTGAAAACATAATGTGTGAAGCCTCCTTTATCGTTGTGGTGATGAGTCAAGACGAAGAGAACGAGGCCAAAGAGGCAAGTCACCTTGCCATTTCCCCCCGGGGATTCGGTGGACTAGAAGAAACCCACTGCAGACCTGTGTTAGAACCCCACCGGGAAGCCCCTGTTTATTAAACTTGTTGTGTTTACTAACATCTGTGTGGAATCGGAATCAGTAGTCCAGGGTCAACAAACAGCACACTCTCAAACTTTTTATATTTTATTTATCCCTGGATTTATACTTAGCCTTTCAGCCTCTGAAGCGGCTACCAGTGACTCACACGCAATAATATATAAAAATACACAAATAAAAAGAAAAACCACTCAGTCTAATCAAAAGCCAAAAAGAGACCGATAATGAGAGCAGGAAAACAAGCATACAAAAATGGGGTGAAAATTAATAAAACACCTACCCAAACAGAAAGTTCTCACTAGACAGTGAAAAATCGTCCACTCCCCCTCAGACCGGATGGCCTGCAAGGAGGACTTCTGCTTCTCCTTCATTGCTCCTTGGGGTCTCCTTCTGCACCTCATCTGTGCCTGGCTTAGGGTTGGTAGAGAGAAAACTCATTTTGCCAACTCCTTTTTCCCCTCCAGGATGGTCCTTGGAAAAAGACGGGCAAGGTGAGTTACCTCCCTCCCTGGCCTCTTTCTGTTCCTCTTGATCCATTGCCACAATGATTAGGGCGACTCCTCCTCCACTCCACATTATGTTTCAGATACACACCTAGGGCTGCATTGTGTGCATACAGATCAAATGAAAAGAGGGACTACTGCATGCACATGGTGACAACAACCACATGTACAACCAGATGGTGACAACCACATGTAATGCTCATCAAAGGGCCAGGATTGGCTCTGGCTTCCTGTTGAATGTACAATCACTGGCAACCCCGGGTTTCCCCTGTGTCACAATTCCAGGGCCTGGCTGAAGAGGCACAGGATGCAGCAATTGTGATCAAGCTGTGCTGAGTTGGTCTGGTGAGTGCCGGATGGGAAAGTGCTGCATGAGCTTCCTATGTATACTTCCCCAAAGACTCTGGCTTCTGTTTTGCAGCAGTTGAAGGCAGGTTTTGAAGCATGTGTAGAGGAATAGTCCTGCTGGGAGACAGAGAGAGCGAGGAGGGGGCCAGGATACCCATAAGTGCACATCTGTATTCATGTGGGGCCGTTTGGGGGACACGCACAACAAAATACCGTTGAATTGGCCATCAGTCTATCTGGGATGTGGGAGACCATCTGCACAATCCTACACATCTATACTCCAAAATAATTCCCATTATGTCCAATAAGAACATAAGAAAAGCCCTGCTGGATCAGGCCACAGGCCCATCTAGTCGGTAATTGTCAGCCCAGTCCTCTCTCTCTCACACACACACCCTGCCTATGCAGTTGTGACACCGGAGTGCACACTTCATCCTGTGTGGCGGGGGGGGGGGCAGTCCTGGAGGTAAGGGAACATTTGTTCCCTTGCCCGGGGGTAAGCCTCTGCTGCCGGGATGGGTCTACTCAGACCTACCAGGATTGGGCCACGTGTATAGGATTGCAGCCTGTGTTTGATTGACAGCCTGCTCCATCTCAAAGGCTCTCTCAAGACAACAATGGTAACATCATAACCTCACTAACAATTACTGAAGCACAGCTCCTGTATCTGTTTTTCCTAAAGAGGGAGTCAGCAGTGACATGGTACCATATGGCCGCGCTAGACATTGTTGGCTGATTTGGATGATACTCTAAATTTGCAGTCCTAGTAACACTTACCTGTATGTGTCTACTAAACTCAATGAGACTTATTTCTAGCAGATGTGCATAGAGAGTTACACTGTTATCCACTGTTATACTTCTCCCAGCTAATGGTTTTTATCAATACTCTTTTGTATGTGCGGCTTTCTATTTTTAACTGTTAATTATTTAGTTTTCTTGTATTCTTTTGCCTCATATTTTATGTCTTTCGTAAGCCGCCTTGGGCGCCCCATGATGAGGGAAAGGCAGGATAACAATCTCTTACGTGAATGCATGTTTCCTTCCTCCATCCTATGCATGTTTACTCCAAAGTAAGGCCTATTGTGTTCAATGGGGCTTACTCCCAGAAAAGGATTGCAGCCTTAGTGGCCAACCGGTTCCATGCAATAAAGGACATTCACCCCCTCACGACATGTGCCTGTCCCAGCCCCCCCCCCCGCCCCCCACCTTCCGGGAGTCGGGAGAATTCGGGGCAGATGGGGGGCGGCGGTTCACCATATTTGTAAGAAATCTTGAAACGTCCTAATCTAAATAAAAAGGTGCTGGTTTGTTTTTTTCAAAGGAAGTTGAACAGATGATTAAGCTGCAGGATCATAATCTCTAAAAACTAAGTAAGATAAAACTTGTGACGCGGCATAATAATAATAATAATTAAAAAAGATTAACTGAGAAGCTGTGAAAATGCGAGGTGTGGGTAGTATGTTTGTTGCCTCCTCCACACGCCGCTGTTCCGTTCGTGCTCCGCGTCCTCTGATCAGAGAGCTGCTGAGGCTGGGAAGCGGATGCGGTCGCTCAGTCTCCACTTTCCTTTCGTGCCAAGTTCCCCTTTCTTGGCGGGCCAATCATGAAGTGATTGCCACATCCAGGAAGTTGTCAGTTTGACTTGAGTAAGACCGTCTTCCTTTCTCCACGTGTGCGGGGCAGGGGAGATGATGAGAGCACTACAAGGACAGTGATGTAAGCAGGTTTTTCCGCTTTTCAAGTGCTGCCCTTTCTCTTTTACCATCCATCTGTCAGCGTTGGGGCAGGCCCAGATTGCTCGACTTCAGGGCAGAGATCGTCAACTGACAAGTTATGTCAGTAAAAAATGCAGCTCTCGCTATCACATTTTAATCAAGAAGGTTTCTCCCCACACAGTTTTCCTGGGAGGACTTTTTCTTCCAAAAGCTGTGAAAAAACAAGAAAGCACATTGATGTTACGTCTCTCTTGGGATACAACATTTATACAATGTCTTGTCTCTGTCTGAACCCAGGTGCTCCATTATTATTTTATTTTATTTTATTTTTCACATTTTTATACCGCCCTTCCTCCAAGGAGCTCAGAATGGTGTACATGTTTCCTCCCCTCCTTTTTGTCCTCACAACAACCCTGTGAAGTAGGTGGGGCTGAGAGATAGTGACTGGCCCAAGGTCACCCAGGAAGCTTCGTGGCTGAGCGGGGATTTGAACCTGGTCCAACTCCCAAACCACTACACCATCCTGGCTATTACTTATTCCTGAGTTGGGAAGTGCTGCAGAAGAACACACTTCCGGCCACCATCTACTATCTATGAATGGAGAAGAAACCTCCGAAATTGCAGAAGTGAAGTAGGGCATCCTGATTTCAGAGAGTCAGTGTAATACTTGGCGTCCGTCAGTCTCTTCCTTTGCACAAAGCAAGGGGGTGTGGATGGATGGTGAATTGGGAGAGGCGGGGTAGGGGAAGTGTCTTGCGAGAAAAAGTGTCTTCCCTTTTCCCAGCATACTTCCTTCCCCCACACTTCATGATGTGCTCTGGTGCAGAATCAAGAGAGCAGAGATCTGTCATCCGGCTGTGCCCGTAGATTGTGAGTCTTCTGTGCAATCTAGGTAGGGGATGGATGGTGTCATTGCTGTGTTCTACGCATAGCACCTACCCCGACACAAAATAAATACTGTATTAGTTTTCTTTCACTATATCTTGAACCCAGCCTTCCTCCAAGGAGCTCAGGGCAGCATATTTCGCTCTTCCCTGCCACCTTTTATCTGCACAACAACCCTGTGAGGTAGGTTAGGCTGAGAGAATGGTTAGCCCTAGCTCACCCAGTGAGCTTCATAGCTGAGTGGGGATTTGAACTCCACTCTTCTTGTTCCTCACTTAACAATCAAAGCACTCACCAACATACTGGCTTTGCATATGCAGTTTCAGCCTTCTATTACTAAGTGATGGGACACTAGCAGAATCCTACCACCATGCTGACTCCCTTTCCCCTTTCAAAGAAACCAAAGAGTTCTGCCTCTGAAGTCACTTACCAAACACTGCAACTGTTTTAGAGCTGGGAGCCCGGAGTCTCTCAACCCCAAAGTTCTTCCTACATCATTCAAAGATCTGAGGCTGCCCAGTGCCCCTTCATCCTCCCATGTGCTATAACAGGGGTTCTCAACCCCTTCCCAGCTGAGTACCACCTCTGGCACCACTCTCCTGCTGCGTACCATCAGAAGTGACTGGTGATGACATCATTGCTACTTACTTCTAGGTTTTCAGGTTTTTGGAGGCCAGAAAACACAGGTAGGAGGCTCTGGCATGTGGGAGAGCCCTTCTCAGTGTTCCCGAGAGGCTCAGCCAAAGGCAGGAGCCTCTCGGGAGTGAAAACGTGCCGCCGAAAGTGCCACGTCGGAGCAGGCTTCCAGTGGTCCGGCAGTCCAAGTACCACCAACAGTCGGCCGAAGTACCACTGGTGGTACTAGTACCACTGGTTAGAACCCCTATGCTATAACAAGCAGGACACAGGTATAATAACTTCAGTCCTACAGAAGGCAAGGAGAGAAGGTTGGTAAAGGGACGGATGGTGCTTCCACAGCTGTGGATCTTTTGAAGCCCTAGGCAGGCTTGTGTGGCTGAGACTTGCCATCCTATCCCAGCAGACAAACTGCTGTCTCTCAGGCTTCTCAGCTGCAATGCGATCTGCAATAATACTGATCTACCTCACAGGGCTATTGTAAGAATGACTGGAATAATGGACATAAATGCTGCTGGCTATTAGTTATTACTTTTACAAAGCTGCCTTAGCCAAATTATTGGCTTACCAAGCTCAACATTGTTTACACTGACTGGTTGTAGTTTTCCAGCCTGGCTGCAATAGAAAATATTTTTAATCAAAAATGCTACGGATTGAACTAGGGACTTTCTACAGGCATATACTCTTACCTCAGAGCCAGAGTCCCATACATTAGACAGCTATCTAGCCCATCTAGCAAATCAGCCTGTTTGGGCAGGAAGTCACACTGATAGGCTACACTTGCAACACAGCAAGTTCTCTGCAGAACAATATTTCTTTGGCACGTGTGTGCTGTACATTGGAAGTGGTGGGCCCAGATTCCCCAGAAGTGTTCCTGCGCTTCTCTTCGAATCAGTTATGACAACACGTCAGAGAGGTTGGCTTGTGCGAAACTGACTCTCCACAAGCTGCCTATTCGTCTGAGCAATGTCAGGAGGGAGCAGAGAACTTGCTCAACAATGTTGCCGTTCGTTCTGTGAACTGAAAAACCTCAGTTGGTCGGTTATTAGACCTGACTCCTGACTCTGGAGATCCTCCAGTCTCAGCAAATGAAAGGACGTTCTTACAAGCCACAAGGCTTGTCCTTGCATGGCAGCCTGTGGTCGTCGTCGCCCCCAAAATTGTGGCCTAGGGAGGTACACAGCATCACCAGGAACATGGAGTCCTCCTGTGGTCAGGGACAGTCAAAGAATAGCTCTTTATCCACTGCTCTCTTGGCCCCTTATCTCATCCCTGCCCCAGCTGCCACCACCAAGGGCAAAGGCACTGGATGTGGCCTACAGAGGCTTGGCAGCTTGGATTCTGCAGCTGTTCAGGGAAGGAAAGGACTAGAGACCAGAAAAGAAGGGAAGGGACACAGGGTGGGGCATGGAAAAGGCAGACTGAGAAGAATTAAACAATACAAACATTTAGCATTTAAATAGCACATTGCTAGTGTTTATTGTGTTACGTTTCATAATGTAAAGGTCCAAGCCTGACTATATTTGGGCACCACCAGCATGATGTCAGTCATATCCTAAGCCCACTGGCATCGCTGGAGGTGGAGCGGAAAGCTACGTTCTGCAGCTTTCCGCCCCACCGTTGCTCTCTGGTACGAGGCGCCCCACCCTCTCGTCATAGGAGCCCGTCAGCGGAGAGAAAGCAACGCGCAGGAGAGTCCGTGCTCGTTGCTTTCTCTCCGCTGACGGGCTCCTACGACAAGGGGGCGGGGCACCTCGTGCAGGAGAGTAACGGTGGGGCGGAAAGCTGCAGAACTTAGCTTTCCGCTCCACCTCCAGCGACGCCAGTGCCTAAGCCTGTCTTGATGGCATATACTGACACTGGCACAACAAGCGCCATATGCCAAGCCTGTTCTGGCAAAACAACGCTGGCACAACCCATCCCCAACACCCCCAACATCCATGGAAATACTGACACAGCACATTATCCATGGAGAGGCATCCTGATGTCTTCATCGACATGGTGTCCGTGTGCCATTGTCGTGACGTTGGCTTGTCATTGGTGTGACATCCGTGTGTCATTGGCGTGATGTCCAAGGAACCAATCACCGCATCCAACCAGCCCCAACGCTGCCAGCCAGAATTGGATGCTAGTGACATCCAAGCTACGTCAGTGCAGTGTGTTTCCAACGTTGCGCCAGCATCTGTGGCACATCTGTCCACAAGCAGACTTCTACGGTGGCAGGGCTGTTGTTGCATCAGCCTATGAAAGGATGCACTGTGACTAGCATATCTTGAGGATAGAACTGAGGATAGAAGTCTTGCCTCACAAACCTTTTAGAATTTTTTGAAAAGGTCAACAGGCATGTGGATGCGGGCGAACCTGTGGATATTATGTATCTGGATTTTCAGAAGGTGTGTTTGACACAGTCCCTCATGAAAGGCTCCTTAGAAAACTCCACAGTCAGGGAATAAGAGGACAGGTCCTCTTGTGGATTAGAGACTGGTTGAAGACTAGGAAACAGAGAGTGGGAGTCAATGGGCAATTTTCACAATGGCGAGAGGTGAAAAGCGGTGTGCCCCGAGGATCGATCTTAGGACTGGTGCTTTTCAACTTGTTCATAAATGACCTGGAGTTGGGGATAAGCAGCGAGGTGGCCAAGTTTGCGGATGACACTAAACTTTTCCGGGTGGTGAAGACCAGCAGGGATTGTGAAGAGCTCCAGAAGGATCTCTCCAAACTGGGAGAATGGGCAGCAAAATGGCAGACGAGCTTCAATGTAAGTAAGTGCAAAGTGATGCACATTGGGGCAAGAAATCAAAATTTCACATACACGCTAATGGGTTCTGAGCTGTCTATGATGGATCAAGAGAGAGATCTTGGGGTGCTGGTGGACAGGTCGATGAAAGTGTCGACCCAGTGTGTGGCGACTGTGAAGAAGGCCAATTCCATGCTCGGGATCATTAAAAAAGGGATTGAGAATAAAACGGCCAATATCATTATGCCTTTGTACAAATCGATGGTAAGGCCACATCTGGAGTATTGTGTCCAGTTCTGGTCACCACACCTCAAAAAGGATATAGTTGAATTGGAAAAGGTGCAGAAAAGAGCGACCAGAATGCTTCGTGGGCTGGAGCACCTCCCTTATGAGGAAAGGCTACAGCGTTTGGGGCTTTTCAGTCTAGAAAAAAGGCGCCTGAGGGGGGACATGATTGAGACTTATAAAATTATGCATGTGATGGAGAGAGTGGATAGAGGGAAATTCTTCACCCTCTCGCACAACACCAGAACCAGGGGACATGCATTAAAATTGAGTGGAGGGAGAGTTAGAACGGATAAAAGAAAATATTTCTTTACCCAGCATGTCCTTTTAGGGCCACCTAGTGAGCTCAAGACTGAGGTGAAGTTTGCGCTGATTACCTCACAACTCACACTTTTGCAGCCCAATCCTGCGTAGGATGCACCAGCCAGCCTCTTAGCTATGTCCGGTGGCGCGGGTGTCGGCAGGTGGCGGAGTGAGCAGCACTGGCCTCGGCGCAGCTTACTTCCAGGGTCACCCTGGCGATTTTAAGCCTAAAACTGGGGGTTTTAGTAAGTATGTCTGCTTTTACCGGCACTTTACTGATATTGGACGCTCCCTCGACGATTAATAGCCTTCTCCCGGGCCCGCAGCTTCTCCGTGCACCCGGCCCGGGTCTCTGTACAATTTTCGTAGTTTGCGCATGCGCAAACCCACGGAGTCTCCAGGGACGCTCCAGGGAGCAGTTTGCGCATGCCCAGAACGTCCCTGGAGACTCCGTGGGTTTGCGCATGCGCAAACTACGAAGATTGTACAGAGACCCGGGCCGGGTGCACGGAGAAGCTGCGGGCCCGGGAGAAGGCTATTAATCGTCGAGGGAGCGTCCAATATCAGTAAAGTGCCGGTAAAAGCAGACATACTTACTAAAACCCCCAGTTTTAGGCTTAAAATCGCCGAAAATCGGCGAAAAAAGCGGGAAAAACTAATTAGCATAAATTATGCTAATTAGTTTTATGGGGGGGGCGGCGAGGACCCGGCCCCACACCCCAAATCGGCTGGGTACCCCTCTGCCAGGGTGCTGCAAAAGTGCTTTACGGCACTTTTGCGACACCCTAGGCCAGTGGAGCACTCGTTCCACTGGCCTGAAGTTGCGCAGGATTGTGCTGATAGCCATTTTGCTATTCCCGGCAAGTGGCAAAGACTGACACAGTTATAGATTATTGGATCTTTTGTGTCACATGTCTTTTATAGTTCTTCTGTAAGGCAAAAGGGCAAGCTTAGAGCAGTGGTTAATTTCTAAAGACAGAGGCCAGGGCTAAGGCCTGCACACAGCCTGGAAGCCACACAGCCTGAAACAGACAGCTTTTTGATTCACCCAAGGCCATGATGACCCAATGATGAACTTCATGATTAGGCAGCAATTGAAAATGGGGCCTCTCAAGTTCATACTCAGCAGCGCTGTTTATCCGGTACCACACTAGCCTTCTAAATAAAATAGGTAGGTCAGAAAGGACAGCACACCCACAGCTTTCTTACTGTGTGCTTTTCTGATTACACAATCTCCAAAAGGAAATAGGTGCCCTGGAAAAGATCTAAAGAGAAACATCCAAAATAATCAGGCGTGCGGAACATTTTCCACACACGGAGAGGCTGTTTGTGACAATCACGCACAACGCGGAGTAAACAAGGAAAAGCTCTTGACCTTTTTGTGTACTGCAGGCATCACACAAAATCAAACACTGCAGCCTTAAAACAAACAGAAGGAAGTCATCTTTCCCCTTCCACAACAAAGCTGCAAGCATGAGTAAGCAATGGCAGATCTTGCTATAGGACAGTCAATGTGATGTCCAATAATACAATAATGTCCATGTTCCGTTCTAGTGTTTTCCCACTCCATCCTGCCTACATCACCTCCATCCCGTTTCCTCTTCTGCAGTGATGTCGTCAACGGTGGGGGCCTTGGGGCGGTGGGTCCCCGGGCAGCGGGATTGGGCCCCAGGTGGCAGGTGGGCGGGGGCGTGCAACGGCGACCGACAGCGGGGCGGATTGTCCCATTCGCTGAGGCGAGTGAGGAGTGCCGGCGGCGTGTTTGGCCCGCCTGCCTGCCCTGTGCCTCTGAGTGCTCGATAACACCTGCTGCCGTTACGTCACTTCCGGTGCAGGGGAGGCGGTCATAGGAACGCCACTGCTCTTCTGGGGTACCTGCATTTGTTTTCATGCCCATGCCTCTCCTCCTCTCCAAGGTGGTGGTAGCTGGCAGCACATTGTCTGGTAACTGCAGTGCACCTTCTTAATGCAAATGAGGTCCTTTGAATCCTCAGGTGGTAGCAGGGGCATTCCTAGGGTTTGCATCACCCGGTGCGAGAGGTCAGTGTGTCACCCCCGGACCTCCTCCCATGCAGTAGGCAGGGCAACACATCATCACCCCACCCCCAGCACCATTACCCTACCTCCCGCATAATCAAAATTACACCTTTAAGTTACAATATTATACGCACAGTCTAACGGCGAAATCCACTGTAAGGATCCAGCGGGCGGCCCAGGGCTGCCCACCGTATCCTATCTCCGTTCTGGGTTGCACTGCTTTGGCCTGGAGGTCTACTTGGGGAAGGGGACATTTGTCCCCTGCCCCGGGTGTAAACCGAGGCAGGCCCACTCGGCCTCCTCGGATTTCCGCCAGCTAAATAGCTGGCGGAAGTAGGAGGAGGACGTGTAACAGCCGAGCCGGCCCAGCAGGGATGGGGATATGGCGGATGCCATCCCCGTCCCCTCCCGGGTTGGCTCGGCCAATGGTCTCCCTCCCTCGTCGCCCAGACTGCCCATGCGGCTGCTGCCAGAGCCTTACCTTCCTCCGGCGGCCGCATGGATGTCCCGGTGACAGAGTGAGGGCGGCTGGCCTTGGGAGTCATTGCAAACGTGCCTTACGGCATTTTGCAACAGCTTCTGGCGACGGAACGCTCGTTCCTTCGCCAGATCCCTAGTTTGGATCTGGCTGCCCATGTATGTTTGCAGCCTAAACAGAGGCGTCACTAGGGTTTGTGTCACCTGGTGTGAGAGCTCAGTGCATCACTCCCATGATGGATCCCAGAGGTGAATAGGGAGAAACAAGGGGGACCTGGAAGGTTGGGGGCTGAGCTGGGTTGTACAAAAGATGCCCATCAGGCAGGACTATGCATTTCTACTGATTACTCCTGGTGTCACCCGATCTGGTAACTCATGGTGTCACCCCCATTAACTTTATTTATTTTAATATATAACAGTACAGGTCACCCAAAAAATCAGTAACAAACTCAGCTCTCCAAACAATCAGTCTCATTGGTTTGCTTTGAGTTAAGGAAATCCACTTTTTGTTACACAAGGAAGTTGTGTTTTCTGTTTCTGGTTATTTAGCCATAACGTTCAATAGAATCCAGATAATTCAAAATAGCTTGTTTCATTGCATTCTGCACGAAATTACCGTATGCATCAAATGATATATATCTAGAGGACCCACCTTCCAGTTCACCCCTGTACACTCAGGATCAATGGCAGTGGTAGCACTTAATGCAACATCGGGGGGGGGGGGGAGTGGGTGCACCCCATGGGACAGTCCAGTGCATAGCTTTGCGCCTGCCAGCTCCCCCAGCAGTTCCGTGCTCTCTCTGAAAGGGTGCCACACGGAGCGAAACAGAAAGAAGAAGGGCACTGCGACCTGGAAGGGCATTGGAGCAGAGCCACGACCTTTAAAACCATTGCTCTGGTAAATGGTTGATAATTAACAAACCTTCCAAAAAAGAAGTTTTCAAACTTCCTAAGGATAAATTCAGGTCCAGCCCTAAATCCTGCATCTTGAACATTTTGCTGCATCTTGAACATGAACCTATTATTGCCCCAGTAAACAATTCTTTTTCTTATTCCTCTTTGAAATATCAGGTAACTGATACCACATCCTTCCTTAATCTCTGTGCTAAATATGTCCTCTTCCTTCAGCCCTTCCTCTTTGGTCAACCAGCCACTGCACATCCTTTCATCATTTCCCTGAGTCTGATGAGGTACCGGTAAATGGTGATGTGGGACGCCCAGTGAATGAAGCCCGGTGTCTAGAAGCCCTTCCCGCCACACTGAATGAAGTCTGTGTGTCACTAGTCATATGCTCCAACAACCATGCCTTACTCACTTATCTGAAATCAGTGAATGCCACTGAGTTTATTTCAAACAAGATTCATGCCGAGATGTTTCCAAACTCCCACTGATCAAGTCATTGGGCCCACTAAATCTGTGTTTGACTGAAAAAGAAAAAAGCACACGCTCTGAATGACTGTGCACTTTTTTCTTGATGGCAGTGAGAGTGAAGAACCCTCCCCATCCCGTATGAGGAGTCTGGCTCCCAGGTTGTTGTGTGCCATCATTTTAGACTACAGGTGTATCAATCGGAGAAATTTAGCATTCATTACCCCCTCACGCACCTCAATAGTCTACTACAGGCTGTCCTGTTTTTTTGGCTGTATGCAGATTTTTTTCCCCAGTCAAACCATCCTTCTATTACTTATAGGATGACATAGACATTTTTAAAAAATTATATTTCACCTTCAATAAAAATATTTCCAGGCAGCATATAAGTTAAAACTATAAAATACAATGCAAAAAAAAAAAAAAAAAGTGGGGGAAGAATCCCTCTTCCAGGCTTCTCCTAGGACAGGGGTCAGCAACCTATGACCCGTGGGCCGGATCTGGCCTGCCATCCAAGGTAATCTGGCCTGTGTGGAACTCAGTTTGGGAGGCTAAGCCACTTCCGGGAGCTTGGCAACCCAGACGTTTGGCGATGACATGATGTCATCGCTGGATGTCTGGCCCCTTTGCCAAAAAGGTTGCCACCCCCTATCCTAGGACCACATCACAAACACACGGGGCTGGTTCAGGACGGTGATACTAACCGTTAATTGGTCCATCTAAGTGTTGTCGACGCTGCTTGGCAGTGACTCCTCAAGTCAAGACTCCTCAAGATCACTTTGCTATGCTGCGCTCCCCTCCCCTCTCCTTACCTGCTTAGAGAAGCAGCTGGGCAGGCACAGAGGAAGAGGAGGAGGAGGCAGCAGTGGCCTCAGCGGTGGTGATGCAATGCACAAGTGCTAACGTGTGCAGGAGTTTTTAAAAAGAGGGGGAATAATGGGGGATGATGCATGCTGATTGGGGTGATGGATCTGCTCCAACAGGCAGCAGATCCATTAGTTCTGCCCTTGGGCTTGGATGCATTTTCTGAACAAGCCCACTGTGTGTTTGAACAGTGAACTACAACGATATCTTGGGTGACTACATGCATCTCTTTTATCACCTGTTCAGCATGGAAACAGGCTACAGGCATCCAGGGCAACCACAGCTCTCCACAGCATTGTGTTGCAATGAAATACAAACAGACAGATAGCTGCTTCACGTGGTATGGGACTGGGGCAGCTACACATGTTGATTTCACGGCAAGTTTACTGCAATAACAACTCACTGCCTCGTACGTAATGTGGTTCACTGCGAATGCATGAGGTGGGCACCACATGGTGTAGTCATCAGGTAGTAATATGTGAAGCAGCCCCAAATGTTAGGATTGCCAAGGGATTTCGAAATAGACAAGTTCCACATGTGAGTGAACTGGAAACAGGCCCTTTTCAGCCATTGAGAGGCCTGGGAGCTGAATGCTCATTATTTTATTTATTTTTCACATTTTTATACTGCCCTTCCTCCAAGGAGCTCAGAGTGGTGTACATATTTCCTCCCCTCCTTTTGTCCTCACAACAACCCTGTGAGGTAGGTGGGGCTGAGAGATAGTGACTGGCCCAAGGTCACCCAGGAAGCTTCGTGGCTGAGCGGGGATTTGAACCTGGATCTTCCAGGTCTAATTCCGACTCCCAAACCACTACACCATCCTGGCTGACCCCCAACCCATCTTCCTCTTCCCTACTGGAGCGTAGTGTTTATCAGTGTTGATGTGTGGCCCCACCAGTGTTTATGCCTCCACCCCCAGGGCTTGATTGGCCCTTATCACAAGCTAGAGTGAGATGCATGATGAATTGAGGTTTTTAGTTTTGGGGTGGGTTTTTTTTTGCATGTTTCCCCTATCTACCACCTCACCACCACAGAGCCTCAAGGATTTTTCTTCTCTCCCCCCCCCCACTGCCTCCCTTTGTAAAGTGCTCAAGGGAGGAACCTAACATCCTTCCTCCCCTCAGATGAAACAGCCAGGGAAGGGACAGGCTGGAAAATGGGGGATAGGATCCGGCGCGTGCAAGTTCTGGCAAATCCACACCTTCCTTCCCAGCAAGCCCCCCAGTCCTTCCCCCCCAAATACCTCATTATTTTAATAGTATGCAATATTAATAGCATCACTGTTTGTCAAAATCATAAATAGCAGATCATGAATTTTGACAGATGATTGGTTGTATCAGCATATAAGGTGCCTATACCATATCTCCAAAACTAGAGCTGATAGGGTGAAACCGATGCCATTTTGGAAATCAGCACCCCAAATATAACTCAAGAATAGATCTAACTTTTAAGGCACCAAAATGTGTGTTGGGCAGTGCTATCAGTGGAAATATGAAGCTTCTGTGATAAGGGCATTGCCCACAGACTTTGCTCAGCTGATAAGCGAGACGGAATGGTGCTTCCCCATTATGCCAAACATTTCCATGCACGTGGGTGATACTGGGGTCCTCTGTGCATAGCATGCTTGGTACTTATCTGTTGGCACTGCAGGCTTGGCTGCTTGGACAACAGTTCATGGAGACTGAGTGACCAAAAAATACTACAGCAGCATTCGTATCTGGGAAAAACTCTTTTGTTGGGCTTACTCTGTTGTCACACTTAAGCATCTGCTTCAAAAGCAGTGTCTTTTTGCTCTCGACAGAAGTGCTTCACAAATGTCATGTCGCTACTTGTATATAAAATCCAAATAAATGTTTCTTCCAAGGGCACATTGGTTAATAACCTTGGTAATAACCTTGGAGCTACAGGCTTTCCCCGAACCGTGTGCCAGGTCTTATTTGTGTCAGTTATCTAGAGCTCTGCGTGATATATGCAGCTTTAGCATGTCACACATTTCCTCGACATACTGTAGCATTTGATTATGTGGGTTAATCTGCGACATTGGCTTGACCATCAGGCCCTGTTCAACACCTCCGTTTGAATGGCATTGTTGCTGGAGGTTTTCTGGGCACTCTCAGTTCTTCAACAACTTTTAGAAGTGAAGAATAAAATCTAAAATTCTTTGGACATTTTTTTTTACTTCCATAGGTGGTGTCAATAATTCCACCAGTTGCAGTGCTCACCAGTAACACACTTGCAGTTGTATCGAATGCTGCTTGCCACTGCACTTCTGGGTGGTTACTTACGCTCAGGTCGTCTCCTTTAAATCCCTTCTGGCGATTTTGGTGTCCCTCTTTGCAACTCCAAGTCCTCGTCACTCCTTTCCCTCTACCTGCTATTTCAATATATCCCAAATCAGACAAAAACTCAACATTATGCAAAAGTGTTTATTAATTTGTTCATAGAACATACAGAGTTCATTCAGACAATTCATCCAGAATAGTGCTGGCATGCAAAATGCAACTCACAAAAGACATTTACTACAATTTCAGAAATGATGCAGTGGATGTGGTTATTTCTCTTACGAGAAAGTGTGCTTACATGGTAAGCATACACACTAGAGCAAGGTACGCAGCTGATTGGTTCGTTCCTGGAGTTAAATACATTCATAATGAGATTCTTTGACTTTTAAAAAAAATCAATTTTTAGTTCTCCCTTCTACTGTGTCCTACAGAAAGGTGCCAACAATTCTAAGGTTTGTCTTTTCCATCAGCTTCAGAAGTATCATACTCATTGTGTTTTTTGTCTGTCAGTATTTTTCGGTCTTTATATCATACACATTTTTTTTTCTATCAAACTAATTTGGAGCACCACCCTTCACTGTCAGTGGTTTCTCCAACATGATTTCCAAACTTGCAGGACATTTTACTCAGATTAGAAATTTTAATCTATTCCCAACAAGCCTTAATATAAATGTCCAGCTTGAGAAGCAAAAGGTGCAGGTTGTGTCTGTTTTTTTTTAGCCTAGTGTTTGATTCAGCATTTTCCTTGCAAGTTCCCAGTTTCAGTCATAAATAACAGTCAGTTTAAATTACATATTATTATTATTATATTATTATTATTAATAAATATTAAATTAATACCCTTTCCCTCCCTTGCTTGTTAGATGTCTGGTCTGCAGCAGAAACAGGGAACTTCCCCGCCTTGTTGCAGCTGTAGTGTCGATTCAAGTCTGACGTCAGCCTTGCTGGCTTCAGAGAAACTTCTCTGCCGAGTGCCCGGAAGGAGCTGTCTGGGTTCCAGATGGGTTAACCCATTTATGGCTGGAGCTCTGCTTTAAAAAGCCAGAGTCAATGGTAACTGCGAAAGTCTTGCACTCCAGTCTTAGCCCCTTTTCTTCAAAAGATCTTCAGAAAGCAGCTGGGCTCTGTTCCAAAAACTGGGTGATGTCAACTGTAGAATCAGAAGCCTCCTCATCTCCCCCATGCCAGGCAGTAGCATTGGCCGCCTCCATGATTTCCAAGGAAAGTGTTGTATTGAGAGGCTGGTCCAGGAGGAGGAGGAGTTCACAGCGAGATTCCCTAAACCCCTCCACAGAGCAGCCAGAGGGATTTACCAGGAGGGGGAGGTCCTCTTCAGCACTGTAGACTTGGACGAAGATGACAGTGAGAAGGATAAAGAGAAGGCGTTTGGCATAGCTGCGCTCCTCAGTGGGGTAGTAGCGCTTCACCTATAAAGACAGCAAAGCAAACCCTTAGATATGGAACAGCACCACAGTATTTTCTGAAATGCATCAGCAATTTAGCACATTTCCCATAATCCTTTTCAACTAACAATGGCACGCTGTACTCTAGTCTAGAAATCCAGACATGGGGCAGTACGTTTCCCAGAATGCAATGTATGCTCTTTCCTATTTCTATTCATCAAGCCAGCATGTTTTCCCAGACCTCCGTCATATCCAGGTACATTCCTCCAAATGTACACTGCTTTCTCACTCCTTCCAGCCACATTACCTAGATTTAGGTACAGGGCTACCCAGTATAGGATTGCTTTGCTCCAGATCACAATTCAAGGAACTCTAAACACAGCAATTGCCCCAAGGTGGCTCTGGGGTTTCACTAGAGATTCCTTGCCACCCAAAGCACAGAAGGAGAACTCTTCTAAGGTTACTTTTGTCATTACTCTTCAGAGCTGTGCAAGAAGAAAAGGAGCCTGAAAAGATTAAAAAAAACATGACTAAATATGAAATCCACACCCACACCTGAGTCCACATGATGCTAGGATTAGAGTCTTCTCTTTTGGAAAGATTCCTGTGTGTCTGACAGCTGCATCACCAATCAAGAGCTTTCCTCATCTTACACATGCAATGATGGGGAAAGTTTTACATGTTGCTTTTCAGTCAGCGATGCGGAAAGAAAAACATACTACCCTTCACAAATACAGAAGCTTTGTAGCTTCTCTCATCCACGGTTACAGATGATTGTAAGTAGCCCAAAGTCCTGCTCATCCCCTTTCCCTTCCTAAGAGAATCAGGAATCCTACACTGGAGGAGGAGGAGCGCCAAAAGAACTTATACAAGCACACTAACTTACCACTGGGGGATACAGAACTCTCCGGGATCGCTTCTTGATTCTGCTTGTCTTGGAGAATTTCCTGGAGCCTGAGCTGCTCTGCTCCACCTCTGGGAGAGGATCAAAAGTGAAGTATTGGGGCCCAGTGGGCTGCAGCCTACTAGGGGCCGTGGACATGTTCAGCGCAGGCACTCTGGGCTCACAAGCGTAGCACATGCTTGTTGTACCGTACAAGGTATTCATATAGTGAGTTAGAAAGCGCGACTCGGCTCTTGAAGCTTGGCAATAGGCTGGAGAACGCCGGCCGGCTAAAGGCTTTATGCTTATGCACAGTGGAGGCCACACCCCCGTCGACACTGGATTGGCTCGGGAACCAGCCAAGGGACTCTCATCATTGGATGTTTGAAGACAGCTCACGGGAAAATCCGACCTTTTAATGGATGCTGGCTTTGAGCCCGGGGAATGGGGAAATATCACGCACGGCAGGTTTTGTGTGTATGAGAGGGGCGGGGGGGGGGGGAAGAGAAAGGGGGATTGTGTAATTGAAATAATGAGAGCAGAGGGTGGACGGCTGTCACCTATAAAAAATGAGCACGTAGCATTCATCACTTAAAAGTTCACCGTCTGAAGATGTATACACATCCTTCCTGGACTACAACAAAACACACAGAATGGCCATTGACTTTTATAAATCTCTACCCATGCAGTAGTACAACCCACCCACAGGTAGTGGACATTCTCTGATCTGTACAGTAAACACCTAGAAATATCTTCTTGAACTCCACAGGCAGCTGCATCCAAAAGGTCAGAAGGGTTGTTTTGAATCAAAATGTGAAACTCACCCTTTCTCTTTCCCTGTCCCTCAGCTCTTCTCTAATTAATGACAACACATTTTCTTAAGTACTGTACTGTGTGAGGTTCTCCCCAATCTTCTCCTGTCTTCACGGCCCTTCTTGTTTTCTAATCATCAGTTGCCCTCTCCTATCCAAAGCCCTTGTTGCAAAGCTCTTTCTGTCATTTGGGCCTAGGGGTTAACCCCCTCTTGCCTTCATGCCTCTTTGGCCTTCATGGCTTTCTGTCCGCCTTCCAAAAAAAGCCACTTATCAATCATCCTGTTTCTGCAGCTCAGACCTCTGCAGATCTTTTTACAGCATAGGGATAAACACTGGTCCAGTTCGGATGATACTTTTACCACCTGAGCGAGCAGCCTCATGTGATTACAGTACTCCCCCCATATCTGCTGGGGATATGTTCCAGGCCCCTCCGTGGATACTTGAAACCATGGGTAGGAGCGAACACCCCCTCCATGGTTTCCTGAGGGCCCCCCACCCTGCCTCCCCTGTGGGCAGGCGTGTGCGCCCTCCCCAGCTCTTATTTTTCTTTCAGAAAGCTTTGTTTCTTCCTTAAAACAAACAGAGAAGCAGCCTCCATTGCAGGCAAGTAGAATGAGACTTAGTCCTAGAGAGGCTCTGCAAGGTTTCTGTTAACCTTGCAGAGCCTCTCTAGGACTTAGTCTCGTTCTACTTGCCTGCAATAAGCAGCCAGAGGCTGCTTCTCCTGTTTGTTTAAGAAAGAAATGAAGCTTACTGGGGAAAAAGTAAAAGCGGGGGGGGGGGGGTGTCCCTGCGATCCATGGATAACTGAAACCGTGGATAGCGGATCAGTGGATATGGGGGCCCACCTGTACAGGGATGTGTGCTCTCGCTGGCCACGTATTGATTATTGTAAATTTCTGTAATCACATGGGGAGGGCAATCCCTCTACTCACTGCTAAGCCTATTTGTTGTCACCTGCTAATGTCTGCAGATCATTCTACAAGTGAAGGCTGAGCGCAGGGAGCAGATGCAATTGCTTCATCATTGTGCTCAGGAAGGATGAGGCCAATATACCCCCTTCATTCCTGGATGGATCCAACACTTCTTCCCAGAGACCATGTCAAACTTATGAGTTTTCCACAACTGCAAGTGCAAAAATTCATACTGAAAGCAGAATTCATAGCCTGAGTATTTCAGCTTTCATTGAAATACTGTATATCAAGATTCTATCTTTAACGCTTGTGACAAAACACTACTTAAACAACTTGCTTTGTGCAGAAGCCTCTGCTAGCAAGGGAATGCTGAGCAAAATTCTTAGCACCCAGGACTGTAGCACCCTGCACAGCTCATTATCCCTTGATACCAAATTATTTGAAAATAATTCATATGCGAATTTGATGTTTGTTTAATCTGCAACTTTGGAATGGTGTTGTGAGACAGATACAACCAAAGGGAAGCAGGACCTTGATGTCGATTATCTTTTGAATCCAGGGTTAACAAGCAACTCTCCAGGTACAGTAGCCTTCTCTTGACTGCAGCTAGCCCAGCGTGGGCTGTACCCCTGCAATTGGGGGGGGGCTGAGTTCTGCCCTGTTGATGGGAGTCAGAGCAGTAGGAGACACAGCACAAATAACCATGCACAGAGCGCAGCAAGGCTGGGCCACTGGCTGGCTTACGAGGAGGCAGCAGCGGGGAGATTAGCGGCAATAATGGGCTGCCCTCTTCTTTCCCTTGTACCTTGTTACAAATTCCGGATGTTCTGATGAAAAAAGGACAGTGTGCTGCTCTTGTTTGTTTCCCATCATCACCCACTAGGACAATACTGCTGCTGTAGTTGCAGGTGGCGGCAGGAGGGAGGGCTTGTGTCTGCTTGTTGCCTAAGGATGCCAATCCCCCCCCAACCCCCAATTGGCCTGGTGCCTCCTGGAATCCATCTCCAGATGACAAGTGAAGCAATTCTGGAGATTTTAACAAAGCCTTCCTGGTTGAATGACATGACATCATGTTGGGGGGGGGAGAAACATCTCCAGGAATAGCTTCAGTCAGAGTTGGCAACCCTACTGCTACCAAGTTCCTGGGCACTATGGGGGGGTAGTTTGCACGCATGCACGCACGCACACACACACACACACACTTTCCAAAGCATGGGAGAGCATGCCATTGTGGGGCCCTTGCAAGGCATTTCTCCAGGAAACCCTAAGAGCTGGAGTCACCCCCCCAGCACATGCCCTGCTAGGCGACACCCCACCTCGACACCATACCTGCTGCTTAGCATACTTGATTTTCCTTATGCAAATCATCATCAGCATGTCTGGGGTGGGAGCTGCCCAGTGTGGCACTTACCTGCGGAGCTCGGGGTTCTGGAAGCTCAGGGGTGACGTAATCACATTGCCTCCGACCTTCTGGGCTTTAGCATTGCTTTTATGCAAAAGCCCACCTCTGGACTGCCCCCGCTCGGCAATTTTTGGCCCTCTCTGGATGCTGATGCCCTCGCTCCCTTGCTGAAGCAGGGTGAAAACACGCTGTTCACAAGAGCAGGATGTGCCCAGAGAGGGCCGAAAATCGCTGAGTGGGGCTCGGACGGTGCATGGTGGCACTCCCCGGGGGTTGCGCCCAGTGCGACCCGCAAGCACTCCCCTTGGCACACCCACAGATGCTCTTTTTTAGATAAGTCAAGGCAAGCATTCTAGGGTCAATGATACAACTGAAGACACATCTAGCTTGCCCTAATGGGGGGCATGATGGAGGATTGTAAAGTTATGATTGGTGTGTAGAAAAAGTGGACGGAGAGATGTTTTTCTCCCTCCCTCCTAATTCTAGTGCTCCAGATCATCCAGCAAAATTGGTTGGCAGAATCAGGACAGATTAAAAAAAAATGGAAACTGTAATGGGGAAGAACCATGTGTATGAGCATCACATGTAGCTTGAGCTCATGAACCAGGGTTTAGCTGGTGCAGTTACAAAGGCAGCAGTGCCTGCATTGCAAATGTGCCATCTGCCAGATGCCACTTTCCTAGAGAAAAGAAGGTAGAGAATCCCACACCATCACCCACAATTCAATAACTCAACCCTGTGGTTCAAACAGGAAGCGAAATACATGGGATGGATGGAAGGGTTTTCTCTTGAAACCTCTGCTATCCAGCACGTTGCCCAAAGGAAAGCATTTCGCAAGCATGTTTCTGGACGAATGCGGTGGCAGTCCAGAAATTGAAATACTTAACAAGAAGGGGGGGGGGGGACAAGTTCAAGAGAAATTGCCATCTGGAACACATCAGAGGTAAACCTTGGGACATATGAGTTGAAGCCTTCATGGCCAGCAGCAATAGTAGAAAAAAGAAGGATGGGTTTAAAAGCCATGACAACAAAATGTTTAAGTTAAAACCAGAAGCGGGTTAAAACCAAAGGCTAGGTTCAAACATTAAAATGTTAATAAAGAATTTGCAACGTTTCAATTATCTTGTGATAATCTTCCTCAGGCAAAACAAAAAGCCAGCAGGCTGTCAGATGTTAAGGTATGTCTCTACGTTCCTAGATTCAAAAGATGTGCACGGCTGCTCAGCTGGAGATTCTCCCCAGTGCATCCTCGTTCTTATCTGAATTCCCCCAGTCTGATAGACCTGCTGGAGCTGATTACTAGCTCCAGCCAGCTGAGTTCCTCTGAGGTCTCTTTGTTTTGTTTTGTGAGAATTGCCGGAGCACTATCCAGCGCTGGCCGAAGGAACAGCCGGAAACGTGCGCGTCTTTTAAATCTAGGAATGTAGAGACATACCTTAACATCTGACAGCCTGCTGGCTTTTTGTTTTGCCTGAGGAAGATTATCACAAGATAATTGAAACGTTGCAAATTCTTTATTAACATTTTAATGTTTAAACCTAGCCTTTGGTTTTAACCAGCTTCTGGTTTTAACTTAAACGTTTTGTTGTCATGGCTTTTAAACCCGTCCTTTTTTCTACTCTTGGGACATATGGTTGTCCGCCTACCAAAATGGTGCATCCAAGTAATCTAATTTGAGGTGCCAAGGAGAGCTGAATTCTGCCACTGGTGTGTGCATACTATTGCGCACATGAAATATGTGCACATATCTTTCTTCCTTTGTAAGCTTCTTCTAGTCAGGTGGAAGAGCAAACAGCTTTGCATGGTACTGAAGCTCCTGACAAGTCTGATTGGAAATCTTGCTGGACTTTGTCCCTTTTCTGGCTTCAGGGTGGTCACCAAGCATTGCCTGGGTGCTTTCAAACCTACACTCACAGATTTACGATCTAAAACATTTTAAAAAAAGAAGCTGAGATTCTTAGGAGATCTGAATGGGCAGCCAGTATCAGACTTCATACTTGTTGTCTGGTGAGCTTGAGAAATGGCAGTATACAGGTGGGCCCCCATATCCACTGATTCGCTATCCACGGTTTCAGTTATCCACGGATCGTGGGGACCCCCCCAGGCTTTTACTTTTTTCCCAGTAAGCTTCGTTTCTTCCTTAAAGAAACAGCAGAACAGCAGGAGAAGCAGCCTCTGGCTGCTTATTACAGGCAAGTAGAACGAGACTAAGTCCTAGAGAGGCTCTGCAAGGTTTCTGTTAACCTTGCAGAGCCTCTCTAGGACTTAGTCTCGTTCTACTTGCCTGCAATGGAGGCTGCTTCTCTGTTTGTTTTAAGGAAGACACAAAGCTTGCTGAAAGAAAAATAAGAGCTGGTGGGGGCAAGCATGCCTGCCTGCAGGGGAGGCAGGGCGGGGGGCCCCTCAGGAAACCATGGAGGGGGTGTTCGCTCTTATCCACAGTTTCAAGTATCCACGGAGGGACCTGGAACCAGAGGCGTCACTAGACGTGCGTCACCCCAGAGCGGGGCGCGCGCGTCACCCCAGAGCGGGGCGCGCGCGTCACCCCAGACACAACCCCTTTTCAAATCTGGCCACGCCGTGATTTGGGGGGGGGCGCCTGACGGGGCTGGGAAGCCCTTTTCCCTCAGCAACAGTCTGCACATGTGCAAAAGAACGTTATAAATAACGTTCGCGCAGCGGGCCTTCCTCAGAGGGCCCAGGAGCGCAGGCCCGGGAGGACGCTCCGAGGCCTTCTCCCATGGGTCACGTGTGGGTCACGCGGAGGGTCACGCGGGGTCACGCGGAGGGTCACGCGGAGCCTCCCGGGTGACGCGCACAAGGGAGGTGACGCGCAGGGGAGGTGACGGGGCGCTCCGCCCCGCCCGCCACGCTACAGTGACGCCTCTGCCTGGAACATATCCCCAGCGGATATTTTATTTATTTATTTATTTACAATATTTCTATCCCACCTTTCTCCCCAAAGGGACCCAAGGCGGCTTACACAAGAATAAAATACAAAAATACAAAAAATACAAATAGATACCGTATTTATTGGCGTATAAGACGCACTTTTTTGTCTACATTTGTGACCCAAAATAGTAGGGTGCGTTTTATACGCCAATACTAAAAAATCCCTTTCCCCCCCTTGCCTGTTTTAAAAGCATTTTTGGGCTTACCGCGTTTTTCCGGAGCCAGAGAGCTCCCTTGTGCTTTCTTCCCTAACTAATCTATCCGATCTATAGCTGTTTGTCAGGTTTAATTTATGCACGTGCATGAGTTGAGCTTCTCAGCAGCCAGCAGAAGGCGCTGTGCTCAGTTCAGTTCAGCTGAGCTGAGCTGAGCTGCAGAGGGCCTGCTCTTTCCAGCTCTCCTCTGAAGGGTAAGCTTCTGAACTGGGCCTAGTTGGGGAGGCTTTGGAAACTGCATAGGTGGGGTGGGGTAAGAGTTGAGTCTGGGTTTTTTTTTTGTACTTTTATGTTGTTTACTTTGGAAACTGTGCGTGGGGTGGGGTGGGGGAAAAGAGTTGAGTCTGGTTTTTTTTTTACTTGGGGTAAATGTTTTTTACTTTGGAAACTGTGCATGGGTGGTTTGGGGGAAAAAGAGTTGAGTCTGGGGTTTTTTTTGTACTTGGGATTTATGTTCTGGTGCATTTTGTTCATGTGTCTTATTGCTGTGTGTTTTAAAAGAGATCCTGGTATTTTTGTGCAATTTATGTAAATTTGCTAATTAAGCAGCCAAGCAGTAAGTGGCCAAGTGGCCCAAAAATGCTTTAAATCTTTTTTTCTTGAAACCCAGGGCCAAAAGGAAGGTGCGTCTTATACGCCGGTGCGTTTTATACGCCGATAAATACGGGGTAATTACTTTTTATACAGCAAAAAAAAAAGTTAACAAAAACATCTAAAAATTGATTAAAAAATTACATTTAAAACAAGATCATAAAAACAGCAGCACCCCACCCGTACCAGCCAGATGTTAAAAAGGCAAAGGCTCAGAAGGCTTCTTTGAACAAGAAGGTTTTTAGGCCTCGCCGGAAAGTGTCCAAGGAGGGAGCAGTTCATAAGTCAAAGGGGAGGGAATTTCATAAGGTTGGAATTGGGGGCCCATCTGTACAGTATTGTGTTTACACCAGACCTTCAAAATATTCCTCTGCAATATTCCTTCTTTTCTCACTGTTGAGTACAGAATGCTAATATTATTCTTGTTACCCATGAAGACCAAGGATTATTTTGTAAGGGAGATTACAAGTTAACCGGGTTAACTTGTAGCCAGGATGCCTGGTTGATGTTTCCTTAATGGGACCTAATGGTTGGGAGATACATCACTAGCCATCATAGCTTAGAGGAGAGAGGGACTGGTGCAAGGTGCGTAGTAGATGTATGCATGCCTATACTTGCAGTGCATGTATGTGCATACATGCGTCAAGAATCAGCAGTTTGCACTTTGGGGACAGATTGAATGAGACAGAGAGAAGGTGGGAGCTGAGAACTGAAGACACATCAGATGTGGAATAGTAGATCTGTCACCTTGGGGGAATGCATACGCTGCTTACATCCATCTGATATTCTACTTGTATATTTGTAAATAAATCAAATATTAAGTAGGTTTGTAAGTTCTCACGACCAGTACAAATCTTAGAATTAAAAATTTTAAATTAATTCAATTTTTTTTAAAAAAAATCAAAATTAGAATTAAAAAGGTTTTCCAGGTTCACTGGTTGTTCACCCTTAAAAACCTTTTAAAATCAAATATTACTAAAATGTCATACGTCTCCAGGGATCTCTCCTCCCAAGGAAGCCAGGCCCAGGAAGAGCTGCTCCTGGAACTTCTCCCTGCTCCAGGACATGTGAGGAGCATGTAATATTATATAGTTTCTATAGTGCAGGGGTTCTCAACCTGTGGTACCCTAGGGGTACGCGGACCATCAGGTGGGAGTATGCGAGAGACTTCCCCTTATCAGCTAAGATCAGCTGATTGGTTTTTTTGTAGTTGAGAAAATACAATCCCCCCCTTCTGTCTCTCTGATTTTGTGTTGGGCCTTACACACACACGCACACACGCACACACACACACACACACACACACACACACACACACACACACACACACGAGTTAAATAAGACATTTTTTCACATTTAAAATTGTTTTAATACTTTTTAATTTTGAAACAATTAATTAGCTAATTAATTTATTAATCCAATTAATTAGCAATTAATTAGCAGGGGATACTTCAGAAAATTGAACCGTGATAAGGGGTACCGGAGCCTTCAAACGTTGAGAACCCCTGCTATAGTGCATTCAAGGTGGCAAAAAACAGTGATCATGAAAACAAATCACACACAATATACTGTACAGTGAAACCAGGGGTGGCCTTGGAGGTCAACCAGGCTGGGCACTGTCCGAGGACCCTGCTCACCGAGGAGGGCCCACAGGCTCGGCTGACCCTTAAACCCTCAGTACTGGCGACAGAGGTGTGCATAATGCTATGGGGAGTGGAGCCCAGCAACTTGGCACTGGTGCTGAGTGAAACATAAAATAACACAAACTGTTACCACACATTAGCAACTGAGACAACAGCATGAAAAGCGAACCTACAGTCAATGACTGCACCAGCCATCATTTCGGTTCTGGTTAAACCAACGTTAAAATGCTCTAAGCTGAACGGCCGTCACTGTCTGCCGAAAGGTGGGCAGTGATGAGGCCAGATGTGCCTCTCTTGGGAGGTGACACCGGACCTTGGGTACCACAACTGGAAAGGCTTCCTCGGTATCCATCTGTTGTACCTCCATCTGTGGAGGAAGGCTTCCAATGAAGAACGGGGTTCTCAAGCAGGCTCATATTGGGGGGGGGCAATTTATTTATTTAATCAATTTTTACCCTGCCTTTTCCCCAACAAAGGGGTGCCCAAGGTGGCCTATAGATTTAATAAAAGTGATAAGTACAATAAAACAGCCAAATACAATTCCTAAATATTCCAAGTGCATTTCTTCTATTGGATCTTCGTTTGCTACCTGGCTAGCAAACACCATTACCAGCAGTTAGGCAATCACGGGCTGTAACCGATGTGTGTACATTTTGGTGTGGCTACAATAGGCACCCGAGTGCTCCACCCTGTCCTTGCCTGAAGCCAGGGCTGGTCCTATTATTAGGCAGGGTGAGAGAGTACGCTGCGGGTGGTGGCAGCGTTTAGGGTACAACGAATGGGCAGCAAATTGTCAATTATTTTTCCACCTTGTGAGGGCCGGGGGCAGAAGCAAGGGAGAGTGCTATTTGGCTTTCTGACTCAGCAGCAAAATACCTTACACCATCCCAGCCTAAAGCAGTTCTGGACGGTTATAAAAGACTTTCCTCCCAATGTTTTCATTACACTAGCAGTTTGTTATGTACTGTATAAATCGTTGTGTATCCACATGTCCATGTGTGTACACTTTTAAAATAAGACATGCAAAGCAACCTCTCATTTTCAGCAATGCCTCACCCTTTCTTTCTTTCTTTCTTTCTTTCTTTCTTTCTTTCTTTCTTTCTTTCTTTCGTTCTTTCGTTCTTTCGTTCTTTCTTTCTTTCTTTCTTAAATTGACTTGACCAGAATCTGAACAGAATTTGGTCTAGTCAATTTTACCAGAGATTGTAACCTTTGCTTCTCCAATCTGAGAGCCAGCAAGGTATAGTAGAGTGTTGGGTTAAGCCTAGAGAGGACTGGATTCAGATCCCTACTTGGCCTTGAAGCTCACACTGGTTATCCTTGGGCCAACTGCTCTCAGTTGAACCTACTGTACCTCACAGAGTTGTTGTGAGGATAAAAGGAAGAATCCTGTAGTAGTAGTATTAAGAATATGTATATACCAGTTTTCAACTGAACCAAAACATTCACAAAGTGGTTTACAGAGCTAAATAAATACAGTCGTATCTCCAATAGTGCTGCTGATACATTCCTTGAAAATCAAGCCCTGAAAAGAGCAGTGCTACAGGAGGTAGGAAACTGGGCTGCCCGTTTGCTCTCAGAAAGGTTCTGCGCATGTGCAAAAAAGTAATAAAAGGAGCATCGACACTTTGGACCGTCTCAGAAGGCCCTGACCGCCGAACTGGGCGGTCGCTCTCAGGAGGGCTTGTCTCCCCGGCCTCGGAGCGGAGCCTCCGGAAGCCGGGGATGTGCCGAGTGGGCGCGGTGCTTCCGGGGGGGCGTGCCAGCCGGGCTCCAGTGCCACGCCGCGCTGCGCAGCTCCGAGCCCGGCTGCCGCGCCCCCGGAAGCACCGCGCCCACTCGGCGCCTGGGGTGGAGCACACCAGCTCCCCCCATGATAGAACGCCACTGTACACAGGGTTGTACTGTTAGAGAAAGAAGTCAATCAGAGAGATGACTGTGTTACTCAGAAGTGTGTCTGTTTTGTTCATTATTGGACCAACAAAGTTCAAGATTTGGTGGAACCTTTTTCCCACATTAGGGGGCAATGTGAGTGATTTTGTAACTTGGCTTTTGTAATTTCTTTTCTTGGTAATTCATGTTAGTGTGAAGATGAAGAAATTTGTTGTTTTCTTCATTCATTTTAGGACTGTAACTTATTATGTGACTTTTCCTTTCCCATTGTTTTTAAACTTACTCATTTTACTTTGTGGGTTTATTTATTATGTATTGTGATGTTTTGTTCCTTATATGATAATAAAAACAAACTGACAAACAAAAACAATTACCCACTCAGTCAGAAAACTTCCCAGGTGACCTTGAGCTGGCGACTCTTTTCAGTCAGTTGAAAATGATTTTCACACACACAGCATTTCTGTAAAAAGTAAAGAACTTCAGTAAGAAAAACACAATTTTAAGTTTTCATGGCCCGCAATAATTCTTGAATTTACTGGAGTAAATGGGTATAGAGCCATGGACCAACAAAGTTCAGTAAAGTTGGGATAGCATATGCTTTGCATAAGAACATAAGAAGAGACTCCCTTTAGCCAAAGGCCCATCTAGTCCAGCTTCCTGCATCTCACAGTGGCCCCACCAGATGCGTCAGGGAGCACTCAAGACAATAAGATACCCGTATCTTGTTGCCACTCCCTTGCATCTGGCATTCAGAGATGGGCTAAAACCCAGAGGTTGCATACAGAACAGAGGCTTGCGGT
Organism: Plestiodon gilberti rubricaudatus; assembly: GCA_026170595.1. Classification (NCBI taxonomy): domain Eukaryota; kingdom Metazoa; phylum Chordata; class Lepidosauria; order Squamata; family Scincidae; genus Plestiodon; species Plestiodon gilberti. Next base: position 251,962,795 of record JANXHW010000002.1, read on the forward strand.
ATAATCCCAGGCATCTTCAGTTAAAACAATCGGGTAGGAGGGGATGGGAAAGACTTCTGCCCAAGATACTGGAGAGCTGCTGCCAGTCAGAGTAGACAGTTCAACTTCTGGACAAGCTGGACCAATGGTCTGACTCAGTATAAGGCAGCTCCCTGTTTGAATCTGCCATCATGTATAGAGTGGCTAGATGATCAGTGCCTGCAAATAACCTGAGGTTACACTTTGGCACGCTGCTTCAGGTTCCAGGCGGCCTTGGGCCAGCCCTGGGAAGAGGCTAGTGCTATGGGTGGCATAGGCTAGACTAGCATAGGCTAGTGATATGGGTGGCAGCACTAAAGGGTAAAGCAAGCACAGATGTCAAAAAGAACAGACATCAGGTCTATCAGTGTGAAAGGAGGGAAAACAAACTTCAGCACGTTAACAGTGCAAGCCTAGGATTGTCTCCTCAGAAGTAAGTCTCATTGAATGCAATGGGACTTTACTCCCAGGTGTGTGTAGAATTGTGGTCTTAGATCTGCTGTCCAGTTGCCTTCTATCACTTGGCCACGAGCAAAGAAAGGCAACCCAATGGAGAAGGCTGGTGAATCAGTTTCCTAGTCCAGCTGTTAGAAATTATTTCTTTACCCAGCGTGTGATTCATCTGTGGAACTCCTTGCCACAGGATGTGGTGATGGCACCTGGCCTAGATGCCTTTAAAAGGGGTTTGGACAAATTCATGGAGGAAAAGACCATCACAGGTTACAAGCCATAAGCAACCTCCTGGTTTTAGAAGTGGGTTTTCTCTGTGCCAGGTGCAGGGGAGTGGCGACTGGACACAGGTATCTTGTTGTCTCGTGTGCTCCCTGAGGCATCTGGTGGGGCCACTGTGTGACACAGGAAGCTGGACTAGATGGGCTTTTGGCCTGATCCAGCAGGGCTCTTCTTATGTTCTTATGTTCTTATTCTCCGTTTGGATTAAGTAACGCAGCAATGGCCCATGGGCTAAACACATCTCGGGTCTGCAAGTGATCAGGGACTGAGGGTTCAGGCTGGCAGATCAACCGCAAGGAGGGCGGAGGCCCCCTGCGTGCAAAGAGTTGCTTAATAAGTTGGCAGAGCGCCTCACGGAGGTGCAGCTGGATTAACGCTGGTAGTACTTGGCCGGATGCTGAACCAACCCTTTGACACAGCGCTATTTTTAGCTCTAGGCAAAACGGGAAAGCTGCAGGTTTGGGCAGCAAGTGGGGTTTTTTTCCTTTAAATATACCAAGCAGCAAGCTTCCCTTTTATTTATTAAGAAACTTGAGACACATCCTCCTCCCTGACTGGATGACTGACAACTTCTGGCAGCAGTATGCGGCTGTTTTTTTCCTCTTTGTGCAGTGGGAATGTAATGACTGATGGCAATTAAGGGAAGAAGATAATGTAAGAATTTGAAAAGATCCTATCTGGTTCAACACTCTGACTCCAGCAGAGATGCCCGGGAAGTTCTCCAGTAGAGAGTGATGGAGGTAACCCATGGTGGAGATGGTCTCCTCTTAACATCTGATCTTCTGGGATCTACTGCTCTGTGCCACTCTTAATCTGAGGTCCAGTGTAATTTTTTTTTTCCATTTCTTAGTGAGAGAGAAGAAAAAAGATACATTGAAACAAAGCAACACAAGCACAAAAGGGAAAAGAAAATATATATGCTATAAAGATACATAAAAAAATACAGAAAAATGTATCTTATTTATAGCACATCTGAGGTCGAGTATAGCTCTCATGAAAGGTGGTTGGTGTTCTTGGTGTTTTCTGAATCTTTGTTTTTGAAGCACCTAAAAAAATTACTGGCACAATCACTGCCACACAATGCAATGAACTGGGTCCTCCAGAGCTTTTTTTTTATTTAAAGAAGTACTTTTGATGAGAAGCAAGCCTCTTAAAAGCATGTTTGCGCACTACGCACACATCTAGTTTGACGCCTGGAGTTGTCATTTTTCAGGGTTCCATTCAAATTGCTGCCTAAATGCATCTTGTTTTGAGTGCGCACACATACAGAAGCATGCGCAGCATGGCACCACGTAGGGAGCAGCCTACCATTTCTCAGCTGCCCAGGTAAATTTCAAACTTGTGGGACGATTAGTGTTTTCTACTGTATCTTTAACCAGAAGAGCAAAGACGGTCTTGGGTTTGAAATCAGTGGAGGGAGCGAGGGCTGCTGGAAATGAAATGAATACAGTAAGCAGTGTGGAGCTGTTTGGACAGTGAGATAATAAGGGCTTGGGCAGTGGTGCTTCTTATGAAAACAGAGGCATTGCCAGCGTATGTATCCCTATTTTCATCTGTTGGAGTGTGTGCTGTTTAGGAGGGTCCCAGATAGGGTAGTTATCAATTGATAGTCCACCCACTCCCCAAGAAACTTAGGGGAGCATACCATGATTTTCTCAGCCACTTTTTATCCTCACAACAACCCAGTGAGGTAGGTTGGACAGAGAAACTGACCAGTCCAAGATCATTCAGTGAGCTTCATGGCGAAGGGGGGATTTGAACCTGGGCCTCTTTAGTCCAACATACCACATTCGTTCTTAACAGGGATGGCTTTTCCTGTGCTGCTGCTTTGGTCTGATTCAGTGGCGCCTCTACCTCCCAGCCCCCCTTTCATTAGCCAACAAGGCCCCATACAGAAGTCTGTTACTCAGAGCCGTTTCCACTGGAGACAGATCCTTGACCTTCATGAGACACACACAGTCAGAGAACGGGTGGGTTTTTATTTTGACCACGATTCAGTGGGCTTTGGGAATCCTGACACGGCCTGGAATGCAGCTCAGACTTTTCCACACAGCTGCCGCCCACGGCGTGGGTTTCCAAACACAACAGAGATTCTCTCTCCTCTTGGGTAATCATCCGTCACGCGGAAATGCCTCTCAAGAACTCAGAGTGAACTTTGCCTGAGTTGAACAAACCAGTCTGCCTTCTTCTGGTCCCCATGAAATCCATGAACATAGGAAACGTCCTGCTGGCAGGGAGGACCAGCCCAAGAGAGCCCCAAGTGCCGCTCTGCTGCCTGAGCTGGTGATGTGCCAGCTCTGCTTCTCCCTCTCCCGCTTCTCTTTGAAACAAACAGGAGCAGCGGATGCTGCTTCAGAAGCACCAAGTAGGTGGGGAGAAGCAATATGGAGCTGTGGCAGCTTCTCCTCTGCTGTGATCCTCTTCCAACTTGCCCTCAGCAAGTCAGTCGGAAGTCAGAGCCCCCAGTGGAGCGACAGGGTGGAGAGGGCAGGGGACAAATGGGCTGGGGGCTGATCCCCCACCCCTCCAAGGGTGCCCAAATGTGCAATTCCACGCGACTGTTTTAGGTCACTTCATGGCAAGCTTGACCCTCTTCAGGGGCATACAGCTGCTAAGCCCACAAGTAGGGCATATAGCCATCCATCATGACTGCTAACCATGGATAGAACATAAGAACATAAGAAGAGCCCTGCTGGATCAGGCCAAAAGCCCATCTAGTCCAGCTTCCTGTGTCACACAGTGGCCCCACCAGATGCCTCAGGGAGCACACAAGACAACAAGATACCTGTGTCCAGTCGCCACTCCCTTGCACCTGGCACAGAGAAAACCCACTTCTAAAACCAGGAGGTTGCTTATGGCTTGTAACCTGTGATGGTCTTTTCCTCCATGAATCTGTCCAAACCCCTTTTAAAGGCATCTAGGCCAGATGCCATCACCACATCCTGTGGCAAGGAGTTCCACAGATGAATTACACGCTGGGTAAAGAAATATTTTCTTTTGTCTGTTCTAACTCTCCCTCCACTCAATTTTAGTGCATGTCCCCTGGTTCTGGTGTTGTGCGAGAGGGAGAAGAATTTCCCTCTATCCACTCTCTCCATCCCATGCATAATTTTATAAGTCTCAATCATGTCCCCCCTCAGGCGCCTTTTTTCTAGGCTGAAAAGCCCCAGACGCTGTAGCCTTTCCTCATAAGGGAGGTGCTCCAGCCCACAAATCATTCTGGTCGCTCTTTTCTGCACCTTTTCCAATTCAGCTATATCCTTTTTGAGGTGTGGTGACCAGAACTGGACACAATACACCAGATGTGGCCTTACCATCGATTTGTACAAAGGCATAATGATATTGGCCGTTTTATTCTCAATCCCTTTTTTAATGATCCCGAGCATGGAATTGGCCTTCTTCACAGCCGCCGCACACTGGGTCGACACTTTCATCGACCTGTCCACCAGCACCCCAAGATCTCTTTCTTGATCCGTCACAGACAACTCAGAACCCATGAGCGTATATGTGAAATTTTGGTTTCTTGCCCCAATGTGCATCACTTTGCACTTACTTACATTGAAGCGCATCTGCCATTTTGCTGCCCATTCTCCCAGTTTGGAGAGGTCCTTCTGGAGCTCTTCACAATCCCTGCTGGTCTTCACCACCAGGAAAAGACCTGTCCTCCATGGATTTCTCCAATTTCCTTTTCAGCTCTAAACTAATGACCATTACCACACCTTGTGGCAATGAATTCCACAGGCTAATCACGTGCTGTGTGAAGAAGCACCTCCTGTAGCCCATCCTAAATCTCCTGTCAATCAGTTTTAGTGGTGGACTCCTGGCTCTAGTATTGTGTGGGAGAGAAAAACGCTTTCTCCACATCATGCATAATTTTAGAAGTCTCTCAGCCCAATTCTAACCAACTTTCCAGCACCGGTGCAGACACAATGCTGTCTCAAGGTAAGGGAACAAACATTCCCTTACCTTGAGGAGGCCTCTGTGACTGCCCACCTCACCGCAAAATGCAGCACGCACCCTGTTCGCAAGGCTGCATCGGTGCTGGAAAGTTGGTTAGGATTGGGCTGTCACTGCGCAATCCTGCGCAAGTCTAGGGCGGCGGAATGAGCGTTCCGCCACCCTAAGCCATCGAAAAGTGCCGTAAGGCATTTTTCCCAACAACTCAAGAGCAGGGAAGGCCGGCGCAAGGCTGGCCTTCCCTGCTCCGATGACCAAGCCCTCGCCCGACTGCCGGAGGACCCAGGTAAAGATCCGGCGGGCGGGGGATGGCATTTCGGCGGCAAATGGCAGGGGCGGATAGGCCCAGCCAGGCCGGGAGGGGCGGGGGGATGGCCTCGGCCGTATCCTGACCCCCACCGCTCGGTTGGGCCGTTACACGGCCTCCTCCGACTTCCGCCAGCGATTTCGCAGGCGGAAATCTGAAGAAGCCAATCGGCCCCAGCACCATTTACACTCGGGGAAGGGGACGAGCATCCCCTTCCCCGAGTAGACCTTCCACCGGGCAGGAGCCTGCCCACGACGGAGCATGGGATCTGGCAGGCGGCCTGGGCCACCCGGCGCATCCTTAGACAGGATTGCACTGCCCATCATGTCTGTCCCCCAAATCACCTTTTTTCCAAGTTAAAGAGCTCAAAACTTTTTAATATTTTTATCTGAAAGATTTATAGACCCTTTTCCAACAGCCCAAAGCAGTGTACATTATAACATAATAAAACAATGAAAAATAGCTAAAAACATATAACCCCCACCACATTATAGCCTTTCCTGGTAAGGAAGGTGATGTAGCACTCTGATCTTTCCATGCTCTGCTACAATCTTAAAGCTCTTCTACTTCTTGAAGTGTGGCAGCCAGAACCGTACACAGGACAGTATTCCAAATGTAGTCACCCCATAGGCTGCTATAGGGCAATATAATATTAGTAGTCTTACTCTCTATCCCTTTCCTAATGACTCCCAACATGGAATTTGCAGTCTTCCCAGATGCCACACACACTGGGTTTTCATTTCCACTGTGATTTCATGATCTATTTCGAGTTAGTAACCTACATTTCAGAGCCCAGAGTCACCCAGGCAGTGAAGCAGGATCAGGCCTGGATCTTAAACACTATGGTTTCACTCACATGATCACATCAAGGGAGGCCAATCTCAACTTTTTGCACCCGGTTCTCCATTATCGTCTTATTTGAGGCTGCAGAAGCTGAGTCAGACTCCTGGAATTTAAGACATACAACTGTACGGGTTTTGTACTTCATCATTCATCCCCTCCTATTCCCTTTTCCTGCTCTGTTATAATCTGTTAGCTCTTACGTCACTGCTTACTGAGTCACTACATCAACCCTGAACAGGCTGTGTGTGTGTGTGTGTGTGTGTGTGTGTGTGTGTGTGTGTGTGTGTGTGTGTGTGTGTGTGTGTGTGTGTCCTGAAAGGGATCCTCCAAGGGAATGCCCCCTGTAAACATAATATGCTCTTGGGAGTTCCTATATAGCCCAAGGAAACAGAAGCTACAAAGCAGAACAGACTTGATCATTTGCAAGCGTTGTACTTATGGTTGTCTCTGTGTGCGATGATGTCCTCTCCTTCTGTCATCTGAGAAGGTACCTCTAGTCCAGCCCCCTACCTAACACAAGCAGGAGGACCATCCACCCATGAATACCAAAAGCAGGACTAGTGTAGTGGGCAGTGGAGCTCCTGGATTTCTCCTGCAGCGGGAGCAGTGAAATCATCATCATGAGCGTTCAGGTGCTGCCTTTGAAACATTTTCAAGGTACCTTAATTGAGAAGTATCCGGCTTAGCAGGAACCAAACTGAGAAATTTGCCTAGGGGCGTATGCCAACGTCAAGGCCATTGTTGTTCCCAAGGGCAACCTGAGAGAGAGTGTTTCTCTCATGTTACATTAACAGTACAATCCTATGCATGTCCACTCAGAAGTAAGTCTTATTGAAATAAGTGGGACTTACTCCCAGGGACTTACTCCCAGGCAGAGGTGTATTTAGGGCGGAGCAAGCGGAGCACCCGCTCCGGGCGCCATCGCCCGAAGGGCGCCCCGCTGCTCCGCCCGCGAGTCGGAGTCCGACTCGGAGACTCGAGTCCGAGTCCGCCTCGAGTCCGAGATGGACTCTGAGTCCGAGTCCGAGTCCGAGTCCGAGTCCGAGTCCGACTCGGGCCGGCCCCCTCAATCGGGAGAGCCGGCTGGGGACGTCTTCCCCGGCCGGCTGCCCGGGGCCTTCTAAGGAAGGCCCACTGCGCAATTTTTTGCGCATGCTCAGACTGTTACTGAGGGAAAAGGGCTGCCCTTTTCCCTCAGTAACAGTCTGAGCATGCGCAAAAAATTGCGCAGCGGGCCTTCCTTAGAAGGCCCCGGGCAGCCGGCTGGGGAAGACGTCCCCAGCCGGCTCTCCCAATTGGGGGGGTCCTGCCGGGTCGCCCCCTCCCGGAGCGCGCCCCTCCCTCCCGGAGCGCGCCCCCCCTCCGGAGCGTGCAGCGGCCTATCGGCCGCGGCACAATCTTTAATTATAGGGGCGCCTACCCCCCCGGTGCTCCGGGCGCCAAGGGGGGCAGTTACGCCTCTGCTCCCAGGTTTCGCAGTTCGATTCTGCGCGACAGCTCCTGCCAACCTAGCAGTTCGAAAGCAAGAAATTGCAAGTAGATTAATAGGTACCGCGTCAGCGGGACGGTAACAGCGTTCCATGCGCCTCGGTGTTGAGTCACGCCGGCCACATGACCATGGAAACGTCTTCGGACAGCGCTGGCTCTTCGGCTTTGAAACGGAGATGAGCACCACTCCCTGGAGTCGGACACGACTGGACTTAATTGTCAAGGGATACCTTTACCTTTACATAAGTCCTATTGAACACAGTGGGACTTATTTCTGAGTAAACATGCTTAGGCTAGCAGTCTGCTATACCCTTTCTATTTATCTGGGATATTTTTTAATCCCATTTTTTTCAATTTTAATACATTTGTTTAAAAACTATTGCAACCCAGTCCAAGCGTTTGGGATGGAATGAGCTAGGTCTATACATTACGCATAATCAGTTTCAAATTACAAAGAAGTGGCAGAAGGAGAACACAGCCAATGACCAGGCTTACCAGATCGTTGCGGGGACGGGAGCGGTCTACCCTTAAGGGGGCGGGGCGTGGGGGGGCCCAGAACGCGAAGCCTGCCAATGAGGAAATTTAAAGTTGATTTGTTGCTGTAGCCACAGGGCTTCTTCAGCCTCATGCTCTCATAGGTGTTACTGCCAGGGTGCCAAGATTTGAAAAGAGGCCAGTGGCCTTTAGAAGAGGGAGCTTCCAAAATGCCCTTTGCCATGCAGCTCAGTGGTAGAGTACATGCCTGGTATATGCGTATGTGTGCCAGCATATCCAATTAAAAAGTAGCAGAGCTGGGAATTAGTCCATTTCAGTTTTAAAATGGCTTTCTTCCTCCCTTTATTACCAGCATTCACATTCTGGGCATTCAGTTTTAGAAATGGAAAAGTGGGACAGGAACTTTAAATTAATACACTTTTGAAAATGTCCTCCTTGCAACACACGCACACAGCCCTTCACCCTCTTTGGCCTTCTCTCACCTAAAGAAAGCTAATGGTTAGGATCCCTGCCTTGTTGCAAAACAGGAATTGGCCATCGGCTATGTGAGTTCGAGGCTAAGCAATTAGTCAGGGGATAATTTCAGGTTTCGGTAAGTGGCTTTGCCCTGGGGAGGTCAGTTGCATTGTTATGTGATGCGCTGGACAGATTACAGAGGAGAACAGGCAAGTTAGCCTTAGCTGTTCATGATCCTCCATCTCAATGCTATCATCTCCTCCTCACCCCCCACTGATAATACATTTCTAAAATGAGAGACACTAAAGCTCAGGCCCATCTGAAATAAGACTATGTGCCCCAACGCCAGACTTTCCTACCACATTTCATATTCTTCTGTGCCCTATGGTTCCCACACATATACAGTATTTCTCATTTTCCAGCCATATGCACTTCAGTTTTATAGTAAAACTTCAAAGCTATTCTGGACAACTGTACAGCAGTACTCACAATCCCGCACTCATAAAGTTAGGAAGGACCCTAACCAGAAAAAAAAGACCTGGCCTGCTCTTGGGCCTTTAACATCAGCCGAATCTGCAGACAGCAGCTTGTCAAAGCTTTTTGCAGTATGGAGATCAACTTGATCAGCTGTTCAGAGCTGCTGTTAAAAAGGGACAGCTACAAGTGGCAGGTTGAAAAGTTGGCAACTTAAAGTTAGACTACAGTTTGCTGAAACAATGTGTTGGACTGTGCCCAAGTGCACAGGTACAAACTCACAGTTAAACATTTCGTTGCTTATTTAAAAAGAGCTCCTATAAAGGAAGGTGCCCCCCTACGAAGCTGCGTGCTAACCAGCTGGGTCTGTACTACTTCTGTGTAAGTTTATGCTTATGGCTCTGCGTTTATGCTGAAGGTTGCACGTGTATTTTGTGGGTGCCGGTGGAAACCAGCTCTCTCCAGGGGAAAGCCTCTTCCTGCCACTTCCAAGAAATCACGCTTGAGCAGGCTTTGCAAAAACATCTCACAGCGCATTAGCAAAAAACACAAAAGCAGCCCCCTGGCATGTTTACCAAACACAGCAGGTTAAGGGCTCATATTTCCTCCTTCCCAAAGTCCGGACATTCTTTAGGGTTCTGGTTTTCGAAGCAACTGTTGTTGGCAGTGTTGGAGAGGGAGTTCAAGTTAACGGCCTGTGATTTGGGTGGCTAGAGGCAAAAGGGGGGGGGGCTCCCATAATCATATACAAGCTATACATAAACACAGCAATGTACAGTCCATAAATATTTACTAAATGTTTAACTAAACATAAATGTTTATTGTAAAAAAAAAACCTCCTGTCCTGCCATTCCACCCCCATAGGGGCCACTAGCCTGGCTCACAACAAATACTGGTATTTAAAGACAATGCAACAACAATCATCAGATAAAACAAGACAGGTTTTAAATAAATTAATGTTTTTTTTTTTAAAAGCAGCCTCATAAGCATAAGATTAGTTGAAACAAAAACGTATTTACCTGTTGTTAAAAAACTGTCAGAGAGGGAGCCATCTGTATTTCCCAGATAAGAGAGTTTAACAATTTAGGTGCCATCCCCAAAAAGGCTGTGCCCCTTCATTTTTTTTTTAATTTACAGTATTTATATCCCGCCTTTCTCCCCAAAGGGACCCAAGGTGGCTTACAACAGGAAAAAAAATACAAAAAACACAGTATAAAAATATCACATTTTAAAACAATAAAAACAATTAATGAAAATTAATAAAAACAGTGTCTAAAAACAATTTAAAAGATCATGGCTTCAATCAGAGCAGGAACATAAAAACATTCCCACCACCGGTGCTTCATTGAAAGACAAGACTTGAAGCAAAGCTTCAGATGCATGCAGAACAAAATATATGGGCAGATACACATGGGAGAAGGCAGTTCTTCAAGTATCCAGCCCTACCAAGCATGATCCAGTAACCCAGGGGTAACCAACCTCCCTCCATTAGGGCCTCTGCATTCTTAAGACTTGTGCAGAAGACAGTAGCGATGCCTCTGAGAAAATCCACACTGAGCTACCACCTATGCTACGGCCTGTTTCTTACTAAGGTGCTGAGCCAGTGTCTGGTCTGTACCACTTCAGACTGCAGATGGGGGCTCACATGGGGCTCTCAGCAAACAGCCCTCCTCAGACCCCCCCCTCTTATTTGGCAAGCCTCTAAGTTTGTGATGGGGTTTACTGTGGGAAAGAAGAGACAACAAATGACCACAAGTGTGGTCTCGGGGATGATGGGCCGTGGGGGATCCTTAGCAGTGACCCAGCAGGGCCAACCCAATGCTCACTTTTTTGAAGGCTCACGTGATTGAATGTTCCTCCATGCAAAACAATTCCCTCAGCAGAGAAACTTAGATGTCAGGGAAAATAGTAGAAGACCTACTTCTAGCCTAACTAGCTACCTTCCTGCCATGCTAGTTGTCTATTTGCAGGGAATTTGTTTTGTATGGAGGATCAATCCATCAGGTCAACCCCCATCTGAAGTCTAAAGTGGGACAATCCAGAAACAGGTCTATCACAGAGAGAATGAGGCTTTAACAGATGCATAAAAAAGGATTTTTTGACAGACGTACCCTCTGGATACCAGAGACAAACAGCACAGTCCTAACCAACTTTCCAGTGCCGGTGTAGCCGTGCCAACAGGGCACACACTGCATTTTGCAGTGCAGGGGCAGTCATGGAGACCTCTTCAAGGTGAGAGAACATTTGCTCCCTTACGTCATGACTGCATTGTGGCTGCACCGGCGCTGGAAAGTTGGTTAGGATTGCGCTGTAACTGAAGCATGTTTTCTGCAGGGCTGTAGCTACAGTGTGGAAGATGTGGGGCATCTGGTTCCCTCATGGCTATTCTAGGCCCCCCCTCCAGAAAGGCTCTTCCGTTTTGTTTTGTTTTAAGTCTAGTACTTTTACTTAAGGATAGATACGAAATATGGTAAACATATAGGGAATGTTCTAAACTGCACATGAAGAAGAAACTTTAAACAGATTAGGCTACTTGTATTTATGGCCTGGCTGTTCTGCAATGATTCCATGTCCACTTAGTCTTGTTTGCCCACAAACGTTTTGGCTACACTACAGCCTTGTTCCCTGTTGATTTTCACCAGTGGACTCAAAAACACAGTATAAAACTGAGATCATGTAGCCAGGTGAACAGGATATCGCTTGGCTTGCATGATCCCTAGGCCCTGAGTTTGCATTCCACCTCTGCCCGAGCTGGTTGGGGGCATTTGTCTGACGGCTGGGCATTCCAGTAAGAAGGGAAGCAGAAAGTTGGATTGCCAGTATTGTTCTCTCTCTCTCTCTCTCTCTCTCTCTCTCTCTCTCTCTCTCTCTCTCTCTCTCTCTCTCTGGATCTTTTACAGCTGCAGGCAGAAATTCAGGAATATGTGAAGTAGCAGGAAAGAAATGAACGGCTGTGAAGACAGGCAGCAGGAACAGGAAGGATAATGTCATTGTTACAGGAGGGCTTGATTCTCCCATGAAGGTCACTTTCTCCATGATGAGGAACGTGATAGACAGTCATTGCCCTGCCTATTAGACGGGAGGAGGGCCATGAAGACTGAGAAGCCAGAGTCCTGTGTGCTTTTCCTGGCCTGTGTCAGGAAGGGGGAGTGTGATCTGGCGATGAGACAGTGGTGGTCACTCCATGTATATATGAATACAGGGATCTTCCACTCCTTGCTGATGTCATCATCGGGCCCCGCTGGCGTCTGGTCTGTGATTCCAGTGTCTGACCCTCCGCTACCCTCGAGACCTAGACACGCCAAGAGAGGGCCTGTTGCACAAATCCTGAATTATAGGTCTGGTTAGAACCAGTCAGCAGTAGCCGTCTCATCCAGCCTCTCTTCTTCCCTCCCTCCCCCCCTCCCTCCCTCAAGCAACAGCTCACAGACACCCCCCAAGGAAGGTGAGACCGTAATTGCATTGCCAGTGATGCCGGGAATGGTTGCGGACTCTGGAATAGTTATTTCTAGCACTGAACAGAGTTCTCGAGTTTGTTGCTGGCCCATTAAAGAGCTCCAGACAGAGGAGCACGTATTCCCTTCCAAAGATTTTTGGAACAGCAGAGGTTGAGGGAGCAGCGTGGATATGTGTGTAATTGTAGACTCAGGCCAGGAAAAGGGGAAGAATGCAGGAGATGTTCCAACTGTACAAATCACCCAAGCCATCATTGGGAGGTGGAGGGGAAAGCAATATTTTTAGGGTTTCGAGACGCAGTTCCTGTGGAATCTGGCAGGACTATCACAACATTCTCCTTTGCTCTTCCCAGAATGCAAAGTGCAGCCACATACCCTCAAGCATTTCAGGGGTGAGAATAGAGGGACACTCTATTTTAACACCCCTGTTTTCCTATTAAGGATCATTTGATCTCTCTCTCTCTCTCTCTCTCTCTCTCTCTCTCTCTCTCTCTCTCTCACACACACACACACACACACACACACACACACACACACACACACACACACACACACACACACACACACACACTTTCAAACTGCTGAGAGCTCCTCTTTACTTCTTTTAGGTAGGGTGGCCAATTTCTTTACCAGCCCTTGCTGCTGTGCCTTTAAATCAGGGGCGGGAAACCTTTTCCCTGGCGAGGGCCGTTTTAAATATTAGAAATTTGTTTGAGGGCCGGCCGTAAGGCCGGGCGGCATTTTTATTTATTTATTTAATTTTTGCCCCCGCCCCCCATCGGCCTCCGGAGGCTCCGCGCTCACCGTCCGAAGCTGCCGCCGGGTCCGCGCATCACCTCCGGCGTACAATGCCGATGAGGGCAAGAGGGCAAGAGCTTGCCCTCATCGGCGTGGTACGCATGTGCAAAATGGCCAACGGCCTAGTGAGAAGGGGTCGAGGCGGCGGCCGGGGAGGACATGCAAAGGCCCTCTCCTGGCCTCCGGAGGTGACGCGCAGAGCCTCCAGGGGCCGGTTGGGCGGCCTCCCGGCAATCTCTCCCACCGCTGCTTTAAATGTTAAATGTGGCTGTTAAATGTTAGGTAAAGGTGACCCCTGACAATTCAGTCGTGTCCGACTCTAGGGTGTGGTGCTCATCCCCATTTCAAAGCCGAAGAGCCAGCATTGTCCGAAGACGCCTCCGTGGTCATGTGGCCGGCATGACTCTCCTTGCCGCAGCGCAAGGGTATGGCAGCGGCTGGAACACGGAGTGCTGTTTACCTTCCCGCAAGCGGTACCTATTTATCTACTCACATTCACATGCTTTGGAACTGCTAGGTTGGCAGGAGCTGGCCAAGCAACGAGAGCTCGCCCCGTCACAGATTCGAACTGCCGACCTTTCGATCAACAGCTCATGGTTCAGCGGTTTAACCCACTGGTTTAATCACAAGTTTAATCACCTGCTAATTGAGGCAGCTAATGAGCCTGTTAGAGGAGGGAATGGGTGGGTTATTTATTTAGTTAAACATTCATCTGTCACCAGGGTGTTGGCTGAGGGAACAGGAAACAGCTACCTTGCTTGGAGCAGAGCAGGTGCTGGGCACCTGGGCGATTGCTTAGGAACCCCATATAAACTTCATCATAACAGAAGGAAAGTAGGATATAAATATATTATTTTTCCATGAAGCTTAATGTAGTTCATTTAAAAAAAACTGGTGTGTGTGTTTTTCTGCAAAATTTTGCATACAACATAAAGCAGCCACAGGAAATGGAAATCCTCTGTTAAAGATGTGGTGAATTTGAAAGATGTTCCTGTCACATAATTTTCATCGCTGCTGTGGACTGATTGGGTATGCATGGGCAAATCATCCCTCTGGCTCAGTAACTGATCTGTAAAATGGGAACAGCAGTGACCTCCCTCACTTTCCACTTTGCCTGGACCTGCTACTCAAGTGCCTTGCTTTAAACAGTAACTTGGCCTACAGATCTTTAGAATGCAAATATTTTTCTGCCATGGAGATAACGTGATCGGACAAGTCTCCCTTTGCTCAATTCCTGTGTCACAGGTTGCTGTTGTTAAGAAGCACAGGAGTAGGGCCAGGGAAAGAGATGGAAGCGCTATTGACAAGGCTCGTTGTGTTGGCAGAGTCCACAGAGACGGCCCAAGCACTTTGCAGAATTGGTCTGTGTCTATGTGCTAAGGATGTACTTAGTTCACTGCTTTGTGATCTGTATTCTTGTTGAGAAGCGGTATCTAAGTATTCTTTATAATGAATAATAATAATTTGCATGACGTGACTCCTGCCCCCCTGGAATAGCCTCCTCTCCAAGCCCCTCTTCAAGAAGATCTACCTTACTAGCACACTTCTCATCTATGTAACTGAATTGACCAACTGTTGTCTGAAGGCTGATCTACACGACAGCGTTGCGGCTCCGCCGTCGCCTCTGCCTGGCACCTCCGCGCTGGAAGCGGGGGGAGTGTCTTCAAGCCTGTTACCCCTCATGTTGTCCCGCCTTCCTAAGAAAGCGCAGTTGTGATTGGTTAAACTCTTCCCCCCCCCTCTGTGATTGGTAGGCTGCAGCAGCTCCGCGAGCCACCTCCAACCTCTGCCGTACGCCTCCTAAAAAATAGAGCACTCGACTTAGAGTACGCGGCAGTGGGGCGGAGGTCCGGCGACTCCGCCGGATTACAAAAACGCTCCGCGACGCTATCGTGTAGATCAGCCTTGACTCTCCCCAACTCCTCCTACCCCACCCTCAGTGCCCCAATGCAAATCCCTGGTGCTCCCCCCATCCATCATCACTGTCTTCTTGTCCATCTGACACAGAATGTGAGCCCTCTGGGCAACGACTGCCTCACTTCCAGGTATAGCACCTAACAGAAGACCGGCTGGCTTGATCTAAATCCCCATTCAGGCATCAAACTCCCTGGATGACCTTGGGCCAGACACTCTCAGTCTAACATACCTCACAGGGTTGTTGTGAGAATGGAGTATAAAGTTGAGTATTCCACATGCATTTATGCTGCCCTGAGCAGCAGCGTAGCTAGCCTCTTTGGGGGGGGGCACCCCGTGACACTCTCTGTGATGTCACAATCCCCTCACACGTTACGTTACAAGCCCCGCCCCCAGGTGGCGTCACGGCAACACACACACCCCGGCGTTTTTTGCCAGAAAAAGGCCACCAGGAGCCCGGGCAGGCGACTCCTTTTCCCCCCACCATGCCGCAAAAGCCCCCTTTTTGACGATGATGCACCGCCGAATTGCCGCTGATGCGGCAGCTTGTGCACCCCCCACGTGCCCTCCGGGGGCAGACTGCCCCCACCCACCCCATTCCTATGCATCTGGCCCTGAGCTAATGGAAGAAAGGGTGGGGATCAGTGGCATCATCCCTACCTTTGGTGTCACCCAATACAGCAACTTGTGGTGTCACCCCACCCAATTACTTCCAACTTGCCAGGCCTCTGCAGAATACAAAGTTGCTTGGAGTGGTCGAAGACTGCCGAGGAAAGGCTATGGTGGCTTCGTGGAGGGGTGACACCTTTGCTCAGCTGTCTTCAGCCGCTCCGAGCCAAATTGCTTCTTTGAAGCGCTTCTTCAAAGTGGCTCAGAGCGGCCAAAGACGGGCAAGCAAGGGTGTCAACCCTCCACGGCAACCGCCGGAGCCTTTCCTTGGCCATCTTCGGAGCCAGGTTTTTTCTTGTGTGGCTCGGAGTGCTTCTCTGAAGCAGCTTGGAGCGGGCGGAAGCCTGGGCGGTGCACGCGGCAGGTGTCACCCCCTCATTTGGTGTCACTTGGTGCGGCCCACCTCCATGTTCTGATGTCCCTGGGTGGGATACAACTGAGGTTCTTAATAATAGTGAATGTAAATACTAATAACAAGGGAGAGAGACTGGGATAGTGAGATGGACAGGTGCCCGGACTGGGATGACGGTCCCCTGCGGAATGAGTCCTAACAATTGCATCTCCTTTTACAAGAAATAGGAAACACGGGTTTAGATGCCATGTAAGAAAATGTATTTAACAGAACACAAAACACACAACGTTTCGTCCATTTCTGTGGACGTCTTCTGGTTAGGCGGCTTACTGGATCTCCAACCGGGACAGAGTGCTAGACCTTTAGGAGAAGGAATGTGGTCAGGTGCAGCTTGTTAAACCTTACAGCACAATCCTAGGCATGTCTGTTCAGAAGCAAGCCTCATTGTGTGCTGTACGGTGTACAGCAGCACCGTACTAGCAAGATGTAAAATGCACTGGGTGCCACTGAAGAAGGCTTTAACTGTCAAACGGCAACGGAAGGACTGAATCTTGGCGGTGACCTGCAATAACCCTGCAAGAACGTAACTCAGAGGCAATGCTGTAACTGCTTGGAGTGCTCTTTCTTAGGCAATATGGGAAGCCAGATTTTATCTATGAAAGACAGCTCATCATGCTCATGAAATTGCATCTCTTGCACATTCTCCTCCTTGTCTGTTTCCCCCTAGGAGAAAACATTTAGGTAGTTTTATGCTCTTCCCCAGGCCATACTCAGGGAGAACTTGTGACTCTCAGATGTGTAAATTTCTTCCTTTCATGTTACTTTTGGGATGCAATTTGCTGGGGGGGGGGCACACCTCTATTCAGTAATATGCAAAGCTGCTCCCCTCCCTTGTTTCAATTTTTACTGAAAGAGGAGCAAGTGCACCACCCTTACCCCACCCTGCAACGCCACCAACTCTCTACCTTTCTCCTAACGCTGAACAGACTTCATATTGGCTTTTACAAGAAGTTCAAACTGGGCTTCAGTTCTCAGTATATACCGGTAGATTCCTACCCGAAAGTGAAGCATTTCACCCATTTTAGTTACAAACCCAACGTTATGTGCAAATCCAACCCCCTCAAGTAGGGGGGCCACCCACTATGGGGGGGATCGCATGTGTTTATTTTTCAGGACAACCTATATTTCCGGTTATTAACAGGCATAAAAATGCAACCGAAAGAGAACAAATGGATAATAAAGCTCCTTCTTCCTTTTAACCCTTTCTTGCATATCCTCCAACTTGAGCTGCTGCCAATTAAAGTTAAGCAGACAACCCTAAACTGGGCGGACCAATTATCTGGCTGCATATTAGGCAATTCCATATTTTCACATGCCTGCTTGGGGATGCAGTCAAGCGCACGTCACCGAAATGCAGTGAATTTTAAGAGTGTTTGTTGTGGTTGCATTTTTATACCTCTTAGTAATCAGAAATAGGGGTGGTCCTGAAAAATAACCACATGTGAAACACACACACAATCTCACACACACACACACACACACACACACACACACACACACACACACACACACACACACACACTACTGGGTGGCTCCCTGGTTGAGGGGACTGATTTTGCAGGTAATGTTGGGATTGTAACGGAAACACCAGTGCCCTTCTTCACCCCGAGTGTCCTGCCACCTTCCCTGCACCCTGCCTGTAGATCTGAAATGATCTGCTTTCTTTCCACGAAAAGTGAGCAGAAAGCAGATAACCTGCCTTCTTACCTTGCTCCTGGTGCAGTTTCTTCAGATGCAGAAGTGCGGGACATCCGGTTTGATTTTATTTATTTTTCACATTTTTATACCGCCCTTCCTCCAAGGAGCTCAGAGTGGTGTACATATTTCCTCCCCTCCTTTTTGTCCTCACAACAACCCTGTGAGGTAGGTGCGGCTGAGAGATAGTGACTGGCCCAAGGTCACCCAGGAAGCTTCCTGGCTGAGCGGGGATTTGAACCTGGATCTTCCAGGTCTAATTCCGACTCCCAAACCACTACATCATCCTGGCTCTCACCATTTACTTACAGGGACCATAGGTGAAGGAGCTCCTTTATTCACGCAGTCCTTTCAAATCAAACCGATGTCCCACACTTCTGAGTCTGAAGAAACTGTGCCAGGGGCAAGGTAAGGGGTTGTGTGTGTGTGAGCGTGCATGCATGCACAGAGGCAGCAGCAGACCTGGGTGGCATCGGGCAGCGTTCCTGGTTGTGCCACCCTCGATTCAAGATACATGCTTATCTTGGAGGGTGGAGGCCTGGTTCTTCAGCCTCTTTCTTGAGACTGGCTGTGGTATTCTTGTCTCCGGTCCCTGCACCCTGAAAAAGTTCTGAAATTCTGAAAAGTTCACCTTGCCCTTTTCTGATGCCACATTCTAATCTGGATGATCACAGGCTGTATTTTTCCATTGGATTAGTTAATCTGTTAGGAATGTATCTGACTGTGTGCAATCTTATATTCCTGCCCAATATTGCTACATCAAGGGCTGGAATTTGTCATCCTATTTGGCAGCGTCCTTTGTCCATACCTGGCCATGATTGCCTCAAGTCTCCTTGGTTTTGTATTGCCTGCCATTTCTCACTTGCCCTGAAAGCTAGCTGAACTGCTTTATTTATTGAACACAATATTTCTAATCTGCCTTTCAATTAAAAGTCTTCAAGATGACTAGCAAAAACAATATAACGTCATACA
Source organism: Plestiodon gilberti rubricaudatus (assembly GCA_026170595.1). NCBI lineage: Eukaryota > Metazoa > Chordata > Lepidosauria > Squamata > Scincidae > Plestiodon > Plestiodon gilberti. The sequence continues at coordinate 251,981,480 of JANXHW010000002.1, forward strand.
AAAAGATACCAATGCTTAAAAACACCTGATTGAAGCTAATTAGTAGGGACATTAATCAGAGAAGCACAGAAATTGGAAAAGGAGGCAATCAGGGCAACCCAAACTCCTTCCAGAAAAGGACCGCCTTGCTTGGCCCTGTATCAAAAAATCAATAAGGAGCCAGGCTAGTTTCCCTGGCTTTCCACAAACTTGGTGCCACCACAGAGAGGCCCTGTCCTGCATTGGCTTCCATCGTATTTTTGATTTTTTTTACTTTGTAATAATGCACAGAAATAGGGTACTGACCCTGTGCCATTCACAGTTTCTGTGTATTTCACAAAGGAATGCCACTTCTGAAATGTATGTGTGCCCTTTATTTCATGCAGCATGAATGTACAGTATTTTTGTACTCAGGTATCCATACCCAAGTACAAAGTATCTCATGAGAAGCAGAATCTGTCTGTATATATAAAAAAAGCCAGTTCCAATGTTATGTCACCTTCCAGTGCGACCAAGAAAAAGAATCCCCAGTGAGGCCATGCAGATGAAGAAGCAGAGCCGTGCAGGTAGGAGCAAGCTTGGTTCTCATTGACTGGGTTACTAGGGGCAGGGAATGGGTTTACGAGTACTATGCTAATCATAGCTCTGTTCTTTTTCTGGCGCACTTTGGAAAATAGGACTGACACTTCCCCCTCCCCCCGTCGTCATGTCTGTAACAATGGTCTCAATGATGGACATGAGTCTAGAGCAGGGGTGGCCAACCTTTCAGCATGAATGCTCCTGGGCACAGGTGGGCCCCCATATCCACTGATTCGCTATCCACGGTTTCAGTTATCCACGGATCGTGGGGACCCCCCAGGCTTTTACTTTTTCCCCAGTAAGCTTCGTTTCTTCCTTAAAGAAACAGGAGAAGCAGCCTCTGGCTGCTTATTACAGGCAAGTAGAACGAGACTAAGTACTAGAGAGGCTCTGCAAGGTTAACAGAAACCTTGCAGAGCCTCTCTAGGACTTAGTCTCGTTCTACTTGCCTGCAATGGAGGCTACTTCTCTGTTTGTTTTAAGGAAGAAACAAAGCTTGCTGAAAGAAAAATAAGAGTGGGGGGGGCAAGCATGCCTGCCTGCAGGGGAGGCAGGGTGGGGGGCCCTCAGGAAACCATGGAGGGGGTGTTCGCTCTTATCCACGGTTTCAAGTATCCACGGAGGGGCCTGGAACATATCCCCAGCGGCTATGGGGGTCCACCTGTATATAGGTGAGAGCATTTCAGCAGGTGCAGCTGCTTTAGTAGCACCATCAGCACTTGGAGCTGCCAAGATTCTGTCTTCTGCACAACTCTTAAGAACGCAGAGGCCCTAATGGTGGAAGGTTGGCCACCCCTGGTCTAGAGAATCAGGGTGGTAAGATTAAATAGGGAGTGGGAGTTCGGAGTTGGGAAATGGCTGAAACTCTCTAACTCTCATACCCTACCATATCCATTATACTTGATGGGCCCTTGACTTGTTGGCAGATAGAATGCTTGTGAACGTTCCATGACATCACTGAATGTTTGACGAACCAATGAATTTCACATTTGTATGTACATTCCTTGATCTTTCTACTGCTAACAACTGGCAGCTGAATATGAGAATCTATTCATAATTCTGATGCCCATCTACATACATAGATGCATACATACGTCTGATGCATAGATTCCTATAGATTCAGCAAGAGGAGTTGGTATGAAGGAGCTGCTTCTGTGCTTATATCTTCCTTGCTGGGTCAGGTCTTCTATATCTTGTGTATAATATCTTTGTTATAGCACTAAAATGGCATTTGCTTCTTCTATAAGAGCATTGCCATGATGACTTGGATTTAAATTTTACAATCTTCTGTAATAGTTTTGGTCCAGAGATGTCTTCCATGACCCTGCCTGCTTTCAGAGCAGGCCTGCATCTCTGTGGTCTCCATCCCTCTGTGGCATGCATGAAATTCTCACCCAAGGTCTCTCTGGCCAGTTGTGTCCAAATATAGCCCTTCCTTCTTATTCTTTCTTCTAAGCTTGCTAAATGGTCACGCGAGCAGTGAGGCAGTGAGTCATACTGTAGAATCGGAGAGTCACCATGTAGGGAGAAAATTACAGAAGAACAGATAGCCAAGGGAGTCTGGACAGAGTCATCCACCTTCAGATCAAAGTAAGAAGGAGAGCCTTTCTCCATTGAACCACGCTGGATGAAAGGTGACTCAGGCCACAAGGAGGAGGCAAGGAAGTGGTGGGGTCCCATCAGAAGTTCCACTAGAAGAAAGCCTCTGTTTTTTTTATTGAGCATCAGAACTAAAGGATAGGTTTTTGGTTCTGTATGTATTATAATAAAAGGAAGTCTGTTTTATGTATTATAATAAAATAAAAAAGAACTAAAGGATAGGGTAGCCCTTTTGATCTTGGGATTAGATTTCTTTTTTCCAGCAAGCAAGACCAACTTCAAGGGTGCCATGCCTCTTACGCCCACTCCCCTCCGCCTCCTCAGAGATGGGCCCATGTAGCCAGCCTTCCTTGCTAGTATGTGACATTTCCTGGTGATGGGGCTCCAAAGACATGACTGGAAATCCAGTGATTTCCTCACCACTGTGTGAACGTTTACAACCTTGTCACCAGGCCCAAGTGTCTATAGATATTTTCTTCTTGTTCCTATGAATCATTTGTGTCAGAGACAGATGTATAACTTGAATAAGAATGATTATTTTTAGAACTGAGGGGCTGGCACCATAGCACAGTGAGAGAGCAAGCAGAAGGTCAAACCCAGGCATCTTCAGGTTGGGAAAGACCTCTCTCTGAAACCCTGGAGAGCCACTGTTAGTCAGTGTAGACAATATTGGACCAAGAAGGATCCTGGCTCAGTATGAATTTCATACATTCATAAGTTCAGAACCATAAAGCTACAGTTTGCAGGGAGGGACTGAAACTATCACCCATCTTACAGCCCGATGGCCAGAACCATGGGCAATATCGCAAGAACTATGGCCCAACTAGATCTCCCTTCCCTCCATTTCTCTGGCTTCTTCCTCTCCTCCTCCCCCCGCCTCCCCCCCCATGTTCAAGTCATACACCATTAATCTGCAAAAGGGACTTTGAATCAAGTTACTTATTATTGGTACATAGGTTCCAATTTCCAGTTCCAGAGGTCTGAACATTAATAGACCTGAGGCTATTGCTAACTGTGAGGTCCACCTGAACCCAGGGCGAGGTAGACTGGAAACCCTTAACACTAATATCCTCCTAAGTGACTAATTATTTTCACTGGTTGCTTCCCCCTCCCCCCCAGGAGAAATGCATTACCAATGGCAGAGAAGTACTGTACTGTACTTCATGAATGCACCTTTATATTGAAATGCCAACTCGAAGTATTTTAAGTACCAAATGTGACAAATTCTTATTCAGGGACCCTCCACATGCCTTGAGGGGATCTTTCAGGAAACATGGCTGTTCCTCAGGCCCTCACGTGTGAAGCTCTTACTGCTAAGTGATGGCGACAGTCTATATGTCTGCCTTTGCGAGAAGGCCAGATTGTTCCAGTCTTCTGGGAAGTGACTGGAGAGTAGGATGGCACCATGAGAAGACAGACATATTTGTATCCCACCGATCCTCCTCCTCACCTCAACAAACCAGTGAGATAGGCGGCTAGACTAGCCCAAGGTCACCCAGAGCTGGTTCGGATGATACTTGGCTAACCAGACTGGTCCCACACAATTAAGGACAAGAATTCCTTAATGGTCATGCAAGTCCTCCTGTCCCCATCCCTTGTGCCCGGGCTCCAATGCTTAATCGCTGGGTGACAAACTGCTCCTATGATTTGAACTCTGTGTATGAAGGGCGGTTCAGACAAATCGGCCCCACGTGATTAGGAAACAGCATGAGGGAGGGGCCAGACATGGAAGAAATATGCTTGTGACTCTCAGGATGATGTTGTTGTTCAGTCGTTAAGTCGTGTCCGACCCTTCGTGATCCCATGAACCATATCCCCAGGCCCTCCTGTCCTCCACTCTCTTCCTGAGTTTGCTCATTTTCATGTTCGTTGTATCGGTGATGCTGTCTAATCATCTCATCCTTTGCCTTCCCCTTCTCCTTTTGCCTTCAATTTTTCCCAGCATCAGAGTCTTCTCCAGAGAGTCCTCTCTTCGCATTAGGTGGCCAAAATATTTGAGTTTCAGCCTTAGTACCTGTCCTTCCAGGGAACAGTCAGGGTTGATTTCATTTAGGATTGACTGATTTGATCTCCTAGCAGTCCAAGGGACTCTCAGGAGTCTTCTCCAGCACCACAGTTCAAAAGCATTTATTCTTCGGCGCTCAGCCTTCCTTATGGTCCAACTCTCGCAACCATACATTGCTACTGGGAACACCATCGCCCTGACTATACGAACTTTTGTTGGCATGGTGATATCTCTGCTTTTTATTATGCTATCTAAATTTGCCATAGCTTTCCTTCCAAGGAGTAAGCATCTTTTAATTTCATGGCTGCTGTCTCCGTCTGCAGTGATCTTGGAACCCAGAAAAGTAAAATCTGTTACTGCTTCCATTTCTGCCCCTTCTATTTGCCAGGAATTGATGGGACCCGATGCCATGATCTTAGTTTTATTAATGTTGAGTTTCAAGCCAACTTTTGCACTCTCCTCTTTCACTCTCATCAAGAGGCTCTTTAGTTCTTCTTTGCTTTCTGCCATTAGGGTGGTATCGTCTGCATATGTGAGGTTGTTGATGTTTCTTCCGGCAATCTTGATTCCGGCTTGCGATTCATTCAGCCCTGCATTTCTCATAATGTACTCTGCATATAAGTTAAATAAGCAGGGTGACAATATACAGCCTTGCCGTACTCCCTTCCCAATTTTGAACCAATCAGTTGTTCCATGGCCGGTTCGAACTGTTGCTTCTTGACCCGCATACAGGTTTCTCAGGAGACAGGTAAGGTGGTCTGGTACCCCCATCTCTTTAAGAATTTGCCACAGTTTGTTGTGATCCACACAATCAAAGGCTTTTGCGTAGTCAATGAAGCAGAAGTAGGTTTTTTTTGGAACTCTCGTGCTTTCTCCATGATCCAGCGCATGTTGGCAATTTGATCTCTAGTTCCTCTGCCTCTTCGAAACCCAGCTTGTACTTCTGGTAGTTCTCGGTCCACGTACTGCTGAAGCCTAGCTTGTAGAATTTTGAGCATAACCTTGCTAGCATGTGAAGTGAGTGCAATTGTGCGATAATTTGAACACTCTTTGGCACTGCCCTTCTTTGGAATTGGAACGTAAACTGACCTTTTCCAATCCTTTGGCCACTGCTGAGTTTTCCAAATTTGTTGGCATATTGAGTGCAGCACTTTCACAGCATCATCATTTAGGATTTTAAGTAGCTCAGCTGGGATATTATCATCTCCACTAGCTTTGTTGTTAATAATGCTACCTAAGGCCCACTTGACTTCACTCTCTAGGATGTCCGGCTCTGGGTCAGTGACCACACCAGCGTGGTCATCAGGAACATTAAGATCTTTCTTGTATAGTTCTTCTGTGTATTCTTGCCATCTCTTCCTAATCTCTTCTGCTTCTGTTAGGTCCTTGCCTTTTTTGTCCTTTATCATGCCCATCTTTGCACAAAATTTCCCTTGATATCTCCAAGTTTCTTGAAGAGATCTCTAGTCCTCCCCATTCTGTTGTTTTCCTCGATTTCCTTGCATTGTTCATTTAAGAAGGCCTTCTTATCTCTCCTTGCTATTCTCTGGAAATCTGCATTCAGTTGTTTATATCTTTCCCTTTTACCCTTGCTTTTTGCATTCCTTCTTTCCACAGCTATTTGTAAAGCCTCATCTGACAGCCACTTTGCTTTCTTGCATTTCTTTTTCTTTGGGATGGTTTTAGTTGCTGCCTCCTGTACAATGTTACGAACTTCCGTCCATAGTTTTTCAGGCACTCTGTCTACCAGGTCTAATGCCCTAAATCTATTCTTCACCTCCACTGTATACTCATAAGGGATATGGTTTAGGTCATATCTGACTGTTCTAGTGGTGTTCCCTACATTCTTCAGTTTAAGTCTGAATTTTGCAATAAGAAGCTCATGATCTGAGCCACAGTCAGCTCCAGGTCTTGTTTTTACTGATTGTATAGAGCTTCTCCATCTTTGGCTGCAAAGCACATAATCTATCTGGTTTCGGTATTGACCATCTGGTGATGTCCATGTGTAGAGTCGCCTCTTGTGTTGTTGGAAAAGAGTGTTTGCTATGACCAGCGTGTTCTCTTGACAGAACTCCGTTAGCCTTTGCCCTGCTTCATTTTGCGCTCCAAGGCCAAACTTGCCTGTTGTTCCGTTTATTTCTTGATTTCCTACTTTAGCATTCCAGTCTCCTATGATGTAAAGGACATCTTTTTTGGGTGCTAGTTCTAGAAGGTGTTGTAGGTCTTCATAGAACCGGTCAACTTCATCTTCTTCGGCATCAGTTCGCTGATTCCCAAGATGTCAATGTTCAATCTTATCATCTCATTTTTGACCACATCCAGCTTGCCTTGATTCATAGACCTCACATTCCATGTTCCTAAGCAGTATTGCTCCTTGCAGCATTGGATTTTCCTTTCAATTTTTGCAGCATTGGATTTTCCTTTCTCAGGATGATGGGATACCATAATTTCACTAGCAGCACAATCCTATTCCTGTCTACTCAGAAGTAAGTTCCACTGAGTTACTACTGACCTACTTTCAGGTAAGTGTGTATAGAATTGCTGTCTAGGCACTTTTCCAGCAACAGGCAACAGTCCCACTGCAATCTTGTTTGATCCTTCCATATTTCGTCAAATTGGTTGCAAATAAGTACGCAAAGCAAACAGGATGTTGTTAACCACAGAGATGCAGGCAGAGAGTGATGCTTCCTCTATCCGTCCACAGAGAATCGCAACCACTGGCGGCTGTCCATATAGTGTTAGGCTGTATGTTGCTTTTGGCTTTTCTGATTTCTATGCTTTTCTAGGAATAACGCCATTTGGAGACGGGAGAGGGCAGAGTTGCATGAAACAATTTTATTGCACAGTAAATCTACATCATTTTCTGGTTGGGAATAATGTCATGTTGTACAACATTTTACCGTGTTATTATACTTAATATGTGATGGGGCTGCAGTTTTCTGTCAGGGTTCTCATGTCATTCAGAAGCGTTTAACATGCAAACATTTTGCAGTTGCGACTGAGATTGAGATGCGAAAACTTGCTCTGCTAAGTATTTCCACGTGACTGGCAGCAGGTAAAGCCCCAGGAGTGCTGCAGGGGAAAATGGCAATCCTAGTGTGTAAAAATAAATAAATAAAGGACCTCAAGAGACAGGATGCTTTGGGACAGGGGAGACAATTCTGGTCAAGTAAAAATAGTACTACTTTCTTTCAAGGACATAACTTATTTGAAATTATTTGTACCTCAGAACCACCGTCCTATGTTTCTTTGTTTTTTTTAATTTTCTCCATTATTAGCCTTCCAGTGTGTCACAGGTGAAAACAGGAACACATTTATACTTACCCATGTCAAAGGTCACTGCCTGACACAGTCCAGGGCCTCTCTGACCCATCTTACACACTCCTGGTTCACTTGACAAACACCCCCCCAGGAGCGTCGCAACGTGGGTGCGGCCGGTGCGGGGAGGGCTTTGGTGTCACCCTCACGGGGGGGGGTAGTATCACCAAAGCGCCTGCACCTGCACCCCTGCTTGGTGATTTCGGCAGCCTCTGGCCCCAGTCGCCTCACAGTTTTGGCGAAGGGCATGTTTCCACTGATCTTTGGCAATCTTTGGCCTGGAGGGGGCGGTCTAGAGGCAGGCATTCCACATAAAACAAATGCGGAAAGCCTGGAAGGTCAGGGCGACATGATTTCATCATTACGTCACCTCCAGAACGCCGAGTTCCCCAGGTAAGCATCATACTCTCATCCAACCAAAGATTCGGACCTGTTGAAGCTTCTGGAAAATGATCTCATCACCTGAGGCTACTGTTGGTCACTCACTCTGATCTCTCCCAACTGGAGAATCACAGCTGCAGCCAATTCCCAGTTAGCGAGACCTTGAGGATCACAGCCCGTTATCAGGCCTCTCACCTGGCCGAAGTGAGATTCAAGATAAGGAGCTTCTTTCCCAGTCCACTAACAAGCTCTGTGTTCCCACAGCTGCTGCAAAATGGCTGCAGGCTTACGGGATGGAGTCAGACCGAAGTCCGTGATTTTAACCTGTTCGTCACACTGCCCAAGGCCTGCTCTGCCGCCACCCACACACACTGCTAATGGTCGTTCAACGCATTCATTTACTCTTAAGTGCGCTATCTGCCGCTGATTTAAAATCCAAGAGTTAAGAGCTGGGTTAAATACATACTAGAAAAACATAATCGTCCTGATACGTTATCAATTGTTCACAATATACGTCAGCAGCTGCAGTAATGAAATGATCTGCATCACAGGGCACCTTGGTATGCATGTGGGTGGCAGAAGACGGGCAGGCACTGTGCCTACTGGCACCGCTCCTCAGCCCCATATCACCGGACTTGCCAGAAGCTAGACAAGCCCAGAGAGAGGGAAGCCACTTTGGCTAAACCTCCCTCCCAGTAGGGCAGAGCACCCTAAACACCAGGGACCCCATTAAAATGAGATAGTCATGGAAGATGGGCAGCTTGGGAGTCCTGGCAAGCAACCTGCTCCCTCACAAGTGAACCGAGACCATGCAGGGAAAACAGTAAAACTACAAGACGTTTATTAAAAGGCTGTAAAGGGTAACAAAACAATGGAGGGGGGGACATGCAAGGGCAAAAAGCAAGGCACAGGTAGTCCTAGAGAAACGGGAGAAGGGGGGAGTTGGCAAAGACGTTAAAATGCAAGTGGAAAATAAAGCAACCCAGAAAAGTGTCATTAGTGGTTTCCCTACTCTACATACAGGACTCACACTAGTAGTATAGGTTCATAGTCTTCGCACCCACGCCTATCTGGGCAGGTGGGTGAGCCCTCAAGAAGCATCATATGCTCCAGACATCAAACCAAGGTACATGGCTTACCAGTCGTACTGGTTTGGCCAGGACAATCCCGGTTTCACGGGGGGTGTCCCGGTCGGCGTCCCAGTCGGTCCCCGCAAGCCGGAACTATCCCGGCAGCTGGGAAGTCTGGTAAGCGTCAGCCACATCTCTCTTTGTCCCGGCCAAGACTCATCACGTGCCTGATGAGGCGAGCGGAGCACGGCGGTAGGGGCATTTCAGCCACCCGCCCAAAGAAAAAAAAAGGAAAAAACCGGCCGACCGTGTCTGCGTGGATGGCCAAAAACAAACAAATTAATTAAAAAATCTATCAGAGCCTGGCAGAGAAGAGAAAGCCTGAGGGCTGCCAAGGGCTCTCTGAGGCCCTGAAACTGCTGGGCCCTGAAACGCCCTCTGTGCCCAGAAACTGCCCAAAACTTTGTGCAGTGGTGATGGAACAACGCTTTCAATCAAGAGGGTCACTGCCTCGCCCCCAATCCATCTGCCAAGGTAAGCGAGCCCCACCACAAACCTTGGGAGAGACTCCAGGAAGGAGGCAGGCCCATGGAGGGCATTTTGCTGAGGGTTCTCTGAAACTGGCTGTACAAGGGCTTTGATACTTTTAACCATTTTGCAGGAAAAAGAATTTTCACTAGTGTCATTTCCCGCACAGAGATGGTAAAAACTAATAGTTTTGCAACAATTGCAGATAGCAAAATTCCTTCTTTTGCTCACTCAGCTATAACAGTACGGGAACACTGCCCTCCTTTGTATCTAGTCATCCTAAAACCGGCATCCCCTATATAACGCCCTGTATTGGGGAGCACTTGGAAGTCTGCCATCAGAGACACAGACTTTTTTTTCTAGCAAGGCTCCTGCGCCTTTAATAGTGGCATGACAAGTTAGAGCTGCAGCATGCATCATGCTGCACTTTCCCCACCCTTGCATGATCTCCCTGTGCTGGGAAGGGGGGAAGCAGCTGCAGGCCGGGTGGGCCAGGGAGCTGCACCTCCTATAAAAACTGTTGCTTGGACGTTGGAAATTTAACTCAAACTTGCATCAGGAACAAATACCAACAAAAAAGCAGCAACCTTGCTTTCTACCCATCTAGTTTCAGATGAAATCCTCTCCCATTTTAAAACCTGGTTGCTGCTGCTGCTGCTGCTGGCACTGATTTTAAGTGGATTAAAATGTAATCCAATTTGAAACAAACAAGATAACTGCAAAGTCAGTAGATACTGCCACCTGGTGCCCAAATCCTGTTACTGTAGCTGGTCACACAGCTCTTCTGCTTATTAATTCCCATCATATCTTTATTATTTATGGCCAAGGGAAATCTCACAAAGTGATGAACGAGCTTTCGCATTCTCCAGAACTTTTCCCCAGGCTAGACATTAAGCAAAACAGGGGAGGGGAGAGACAAAGTTGGGTGTGACGGAAAAATCCCAAAGTCTGCAGTTTGTAGCAAGCAGTTTATTGTTTGCAGCGTCGTTGCTACAAACAAACAGCAGACGCTGAGATTTTGCTATCATCATCATGCCCCACTTTGTCTCTTCCCCACCCAGGGGCAGTGTGACCTGGAACGCTGCCTGATGTCGTTTTGGGTGTGTTGCCTCTGCGCTACAAAAAAGAGACCCAAACCCTTACCATAGTCCTTGTGCGCTGCCGTGAAACCCGGAAGTGCAGGACATCCAGTTTCAACTACGCTGGGACAGTGCAAACTCACGCTGTCCCTGTAAATGAAACCAGAAATCCTGCACTTCTGGGTTTCACCGCACTGCGCGAGGCGCATGGTAAGGAGGGGAATGCTCTGCTTCTCACTCAAGTGTGCAGGAAGCAGATCATTGCATCTTGCATTGGTGGCGGGCGGTGGCAGCAGACTCAAGGTAAAAGGCACCCTGAATCCGCTGCTGCCCCCTGGGACCCCTTGCAATCTGCTGCAATCCACATCAGGTGGCATCAGGGGTGGGCTGGTAGCATCCCCACCGCTACATTTTGCTTCACGTCCGGCCTGAAGAAGAGTTTTGGAGAACTGAACGGCTGGCTGGCTGCTTCCTAATATCTTAGTTGGTCTTGACTTTGGTCCTTCTTTGGACCGGGGGGACCAGCAGACCTCTCAGGGAGGTAAGCGGTGGTGGCGGCAGCGCAAAAAAGAGCCTTTTGAGTACTTTTCCCCATGGCAGTGGCGCGATGGACCCCCCCCCCATGCGCTTAAGGCCCCCCGGGCAACTGCCCAGCGTGCCCAATGGAAAGGACGGCCCTGCCTTTCACGGGTCCATGTGCCTTTGCAAGCCATTTTCAGGTGTTGCCTCATATGCTTTTTATTTCTATTTTATGCTGCTGACACATCTGTTGACATGTGTACATGGCCCTCAAGAGGCAAGTAAGGCCACACTTTGGGTCATCAGAGCAATCTCTCTCTCTCTCTCTCTCACACACACACACACACACACAGAGCGACTGAAGAACGGTGGAGCGCGTGGAGCAGGAACTCCAGGCGCTCGGGCTGGAGGGCGTGATCGGGAGTGCGTGGAGCAGGAGCTCCAGGCGGGAGGGCGCGATCAGGAGAATGTACAGAAGTGCTGGATCGGCCCTCCCGCCCTCCCTCGAGCCCGTACGGCTCCGAAATGGCATCGATTCCGGCGGGGGGGGGGGTGTCGACGTGATGCGATGCAGGCCCCGTCCCCTGCGCAAGGCGCCGTGCGGGCTTCCGACATCTCTGCGCGCGCGCGCACACGCACACACACACACACACACACACACACACACACCTCAGTTCTAGCTGAATGGCTTTGGAGAAGACTTGCTTGGCTTTCATTTCTTTGGAAATTCCATGAGCAGCTATTTGCTTGCACAGCACATTTGAACTGTGAAAAAAAGCCACATCCTGGGAGTTTCCTGACTTGGAATAAGCGAAGAGGCAACGCAAGAGGAGGGTCCCCAACCTTAGCTGTCCTCACCAGCTTCATGGCTAAATTCAGTCAAGGAATCGATGTTCATTGAGGCACAGGCCTCCAGAGCTAGCTAAAAGTTTGTTGCTGCACCCTTGGTAGGGTGCAAAACAATAGAGCTGAGATGAGCAACCAATGGCCATCAAGTCACCAAAGAAGGTTCCTTGAGGAGTTTACCCCACAAAAGAGACCATAGGTTCCTATTGGAATTTAAGTTATAAACAGCTGGGTCACATGACCCTTACGTCTTTCATTCATTATGCTTCTGCCTTGCTGTTGGTGCTGTTTATGGACCCACCAGTGCTGTGAAAACACTCCATGCTGCCCTCTGCTACCCAGGAGGAGGAACCCCTGCACCAAGCCAGCATCCAGGACTGGCAACTGTGCTGCTCTTTCCTTTCCAGCCTGCTGTCCTTCCTGAGTGCAGCCCCTCTCCCTGCTGAACAGTCACCCTTCCTGTGCACAAAGCTGCTGCCCACTGAACAGCCACCCTCCATCTTTTGATGGGTCGTCTTGCAATGCGCCCCTTCCCCAGAAAACCAGCCTCCGTTCCCCTGCGCTGCTTCCTTGGAAGGAAAGCTATGGCAAATTTAGATAGCATAATAAAAAGCAGAGATATCACCATGCCAACAAAAGTTCACATAGTCAGGGCGATGGTGTTCCAAGTAGCAATGTATGGTTGCGAGAGTTGGACCATAAGGAAGGCTGAGCGCCGAAGAATAGATGCTTTCGAACTGTGGTGCTGGAGAAGACTCCTGAGAGTCCCTTGGACTGCTAGGAGATCAAATCAGTCAATCCTAAATGAAATCAACCCTGACTGTTCCCTGGAAGGACAGGTACTGAGGCTGAAGCTCAAATATTTTAGCCACCTAATGCGAAGAGAGGACTCTCTGGAGAAGACTCTGATGCTGGGAAAGATTGAAGGCAAAAGGAGAAGGGGAAGGCAAAGGATGAGATGATTAGACAGCATCACCGATGCAACGAACATGAAAATGAGCGAACTCAGGAAGATAGTGGAGGACAGGAAGGCCTGGCGGGATATGGTTCATGGGATCACGAAGGGTCGGACACGACTTAACGACTGAACAACAACAGCTGCCTAGCCACTGGGTTTGCTTTTCAGGCCCTTTCCTACCTTTTGCACCACTTTTAAGCCAGGAGGTTGCTTGGTCTTGGCAACCTAGTCCTGTACCACTTCTGTGCATCAGAGTCAGCAGAAACAAGTGGGTCACTTTGGTCTCTGGAAAAGCACGTCCACTGACTGACCCAGCAAACCCGCTCTATTGTCTTGTCCCATGTGCAGTCAAATTGACAACACACTTAGTCCCTCTGTCATTTTCCTCCTTAGCATGACTGCAATGTGCACACATTGCATTGTTTTTTTAAAATTGTTGATTCCCCCTCCTTGCTATTGTATTATTACCCCTACAATAAATTCCTCTGTTGTTGCACCTTTACACTCACCGCTCTCTTTCTTATGTGCGGTGTACATGGACAGGCTTTCTAAACACCAAGGGTTTTTTTACAATATAATAACGTTCTAATCCTTCATAGAACCCTTCATTCTAGATGTTTCTTTCATAGTCCATCTCTCTCTCTCTCTCTCTCTCTCTCTCTCTCTGGCATTCACCTCACCCCACTTCAGCTGACAGGGCAACCTTGACTCTCACTCAAGTGCAGCTGCAGTTTCCCTCCCCCACAGAGGCTCTGTAACTTATCAGCTCGGCATGCCAGCAGCTCTCCGACAGACACAGAAACTTCTGGCCGTCTTGAACTGCCGTCCTTCAGATCTTCAGGCATTTATGAGACGATCGCGCTATCAACTGAGCCAGACATCATGTGACATGACGAACACATATCATCTGTGTTCTGAAAGGTGCACCAAATAACACAGGGCTGAGTCTGAGCCAAGTGGCACACATTGCCCAGGCAAGGCCCTAGTCGAAACAGAGAGCCTCTGACTGTAGGTCTTGTATAAGGGATCCTGACGGCCAGCCTGGGGGGCAGAACCAGCAGCCCAGAACCTGGGAAGCCTTATTGCTACAAAGGCAGCCCAAATGGGCTCCCCACCGGGGGGGGGGACGCTACTCACCAAGCTGAGCAGGTAAAATTTTACATCTGAATGAAAAGTGACACCTGCTAACTTTTGAAAACTATTAAAATACAGCAGATGTGCCCTCCATTGCATCGGACCATACTGCTTTGAAATCCTTTAAAGGCACCCCTATCACTCTAAGATCAGGCTTAACTTTCTTCTCCTTGGTTCTCTTGGCAAATAAATAAATAAATGTGCTACAATGTGGGTTTTTTTAGCCTACGTAACTGATACTGTCTCTATGCCCAGTATTGCAGCTATGTCTACATGGGCAAGTACGATATGGGAACACCAGCCGCCAGCGTGGCTCACATGGGCACTGCTTCTAGGAAATGTTCCATCTACAAGAGGTTATAGCAAGGTTAGAACATGACAGAGACTCGTAGCACTACTCGTAGCACTATTTACTACTCTGTAGTAAATGCTATTTATTTCAATGGAACTTACACCCAGGTAAGTGGGCGATTTCAGCCTTAATCTCAATGGTGTCCAGGACCTAGTGTGAGATGTAAGTACAGTACTGTCTTCTTGTTGAACCAAAAGGGAACAGGGACCATAGTGTTACATAGTTCAACAACATATACAGTCCATAATTAGAAGGTTTGCAAGGAAGATCAACACAGACACACAGACACATTTGACTTCAAAAGAAGGGACTTCTCAAAAATGTGTCGTCAAAAGGAAGCAGAAGGAAAAAGTCAGGAGGGTCACATTTCTCCAGCGTGCATGGACGTTATTTAAAACCACAACAGAAGCAAATTGCCACAGTGATGGAAAGTAAGAAATGGAATCCCCCCCCCCCAAAGATCTCTATTGGGACCAGTGCTTTATAATGCATTCATAAATTATTTGGAGGTAGGGGTAACAGTGAGATGGCCAAATTTGCAGGCAATTCCAAACTATTGGGGGGAGGGGGGACACACACATCAAAGCAGATTGTGAAGTGTTCCAAAAGAACCTCTTCAAACTGGGTTAACAGGCAGATGCAGTTCAATGTAAAGGGATGCACATTGGGGCAAAAAAAAACACCCCAACTTCAAAGATATACTTATGGGGTCTGAGCTGCCGGTGATGAAAAGATCTTAGTGTCTGGTGGATTGCTCAATGGAAATGTTGACTCAGAGTGTGGCAGCTGTGAAGAAGTTCCATGCTATGGGTCATTAGGAAAGGGAATGAGAACAAGACTGTTAATATCAATCAATCAATCAATCAATCAATAAACCTTTATTGGCATAACATAACAAAACATAAAACACAAAGAGTAATAATAATAATACACAATAAACAAAAACAAAAGCATGAGAAAAAGGGAGGCATAACAAAATAAACAGTTAACAATCCTTTTACCTAGGTTCCATAATGTTGGTCACTATAGCCACTTTACGTTCCATGGTTAGTTGAAAAAAAGTAGCTAACTGGTTGATGGTCCATTTGTTGGTGGAAGAAAGTAAGATCAGGACGATATCAGAATCAGACCTCCCTTGCAAATTTACCAACAAAGAATTGAGGATGTTTTGCCGGAGGTCGTTATACCAAGTGCAGTGTAAAAGCACATGCACTAGGGATTCTGTATCTACCTGATTACATAAACAATGGCCCTGTGCCTTGGAGGATCGATCGAATCTGTATTCCATTAAGCTGGAGGGAGACTGTTAATACTGTATATTATATTTCTCTATGCAAATCTATGAGAGCTAGAACAGAGAAAAAGAAATATTTTTTTACCCAGCGAGTAATTAATATGTGGAACTCCTTGCTACAGGTTGTTGTGATGGCACCTGGCCTAGATACCTTAAAGGTATATTGGACAGTGGAGGAAAGGTCCACCATAGCTTACAAGTCATGATGACTGTATGCAACCTCTGGGTTTTAAAGATAGCCTAGCTCTGAATACCAGATGCAAGGGAGTGGCAACAGGATACAGGTGTCTTGTTGTCTGTGTGTTTCTGGCGGTGGGCCATTGAGAAAGACAGAAAGCTGGACTAGATGGACCCTTGGCCTGATCCAGCAAGGCTCTTCTTATGTGACAACATTTGGAATATTATATTCCGACCTTGTCACCTCAAGAAGGATATTGTAGAGCTGGAGAAGGTGCAAAAGAGGGAACCAACATGATCAGATGGCTGGAACACCTTCCTTACAAGGAAAGGCTACAACATTTGGGCCTTTTTAGCTAGAGTAATGGGGGATGAATGATGCAGAATTTTTAGATTCTCCTTAATCAGCTCAGCTCTCCCCTGAGTCCCCGGTTTATCTTTCCATGAATGCCTCCACCATTCCCTCCTCCCAGGGACATCAGGTACCCAGGCAGGCTCCTGGGAAGGGGAATCTCTCATCCTGTCTTAATGCAATAATTTCATTGTGATTCAAACAGAGTGGTATGGAGACCATCAAGAGTCGTGAGAATACCTTCTCAATTGTCTTTAAGAAATGCAAATCTCTAGACTCCCTGGAGCCCATTGTACACGGTATCCCAAGAAATGTCTTTGACCTGATAATGTATAAAAAGTGTGCTCCGCTTTTGGCCAGGGGTCAGCACTCGGCTCTTCGGGTGCTGTCCACTGCGCTGCTGCGTACCAATAAACCCGATACTTTCCCCTTGCTCTCCGGACTGCGTGGTCCATCCTTATTCATCCTTAAGGAATAATTTTGGCTACAGGGATATGATTGATACTAAATAATGCATGGTAGGGAGAAAGTATATGGAGATAAACCTTTTCATAATAGTAGAAATAGAGGTCATCCAATGAACCTGGTTGGCAGGAGATTTAGGGCAGACACAGGAGGGACTTCTTTACACAATGTAAGCAGTCTGTGGAATTCATTCCCATAAGCTTGGATGACTTTAAAAGGGGATTAAACAGGTCTAGACATGATGGCTATGCGCTACCTCCAGGTTCAGTAGCAGTATACAGTCAGACCTTTTGATCCACGGTTTTTCCACACACGGATTTGACTCAAAACGGGTGGCAAAGCTGTGGAAGAAGGAGTCCTCTTTACCTCTTTTTTCAGGGACCTGCCAGCTACTTCCCGCCTCCTGCGCGTGTCCAAACTGCTGAAAAAAGAAAAAAACGCGACCGGGAATCTGTCGGGGGGCCTACCAGCCGCTTCCTGGCGTGTTTAAACTGCTGAAAAAAGAGAAAAAATGCCATCGGGAGTCCCTGGCGCCATCTACAGGTTGCTTCCGGTAGCGGTTTTTCTTTTTTTTTCAGTCAGTTAAAAAAACAGGAGGCGGCGGAGGCAGCGAAGACATTGGAAAAAAGATAATGTGGCACCGCTCCCCACCCCGGTTTTCCTATAACATTGTTTTTTGTATCCACTGAGGTTCCGGGAACAGAACCCCAGTGGATACAGAGGATCAACTGTATTTTAAATACCATTTGCAGGGGAGCAATGGTGGGAGGGAATTATGTCTTTCTTTCCTCCTCCAGAGACAGCTGGTGGGCCACGGTAACAAGATGCTGGACTCGATGGACCCTTCTGGACTGATCCAGCAGGGCGCATCTTATGTTCTTGAGTCAAAAACCAGTCACAGATATCTGTCACTGGTTGGCCCACATTAATTGACAGTAACCTGCCTCTCCTGTTACACTCTCACTATAGGTCATACTGATTTCCTTTCCTACAGGGATATAAATAGCTTAGTAGCATAGGCGAAGTATTTTCCAAAACAACATTTCATGATGGGAGTGGCAGGCAGAAGCATTTTTTCTTGGAAATCCGCTGACTGCACAAAACTAACTTCCTAAGACAAACCTATGCTGGAGCAGAAAAAAAAATCCAAAGGAAAGCTGCATCAGAAGGAAAGCATGATCTACTACTCTAAAGTGGTCAGTACGAGCTCACTGTGGCCACATGGGGGCGCAGTCATAAGAAAGGGTTGCCACACAGAACAGGTGAAGTGAGTTTGCCTCATACTGTTTTTTTAAACTGACTCTCCTGCTTCCAGGCTTTCGACAGCAGCGTATTGCATATCTCGTATTGCGTATTACACAAAGGCGTATTGCATCTCTCACTTTTCCTGCATGGAGACATAGCGACGATGGGGAGAGCTTCAGCTGCTTCCTAAATGCACGCAGGACTGGAGGGAACCTTGTACATGAGGAGTCTTCCATGTATTGACAATGTTTAAGGAATACGGGAATTAAAGCCATGTAGTAAAATAATCTTGAACTTTAATTGGAATAAAAATCACATTAAAATCCAAGGAACTGAGGCCAACGTTTCGTTCCAGCCCCGTGGAACCTCTTCATAGGAATCTGGTTGGGCTCAGTTCCTTGGATTTTAATGTGATTTTTATTCCAATTAAAGTTCAAGATTCTTTTACTACATGGCTTTAATTCCCATATTCCTTAAACATTGTCAATTGATAGCTGGCCATGAAAGCTTTAGAATGAAATAGTCTTCCATGTGTATTACCAACACAGATATACATCTCGCATATCAATGCCACATGCGTGCTCATTGAACTGGCTGGATATATCTGGCTAATGACTAGAGACACTTGTTTAGGTCACCCATCTAGGCAGGGACCATGTGTAGATTTGCCTAGCAGCATCATGCACGCTCAGGCCATGCAGGGCTGGCTCAAGATCTCCTACCTAGTGCCTGAGGCGCCACCTCCCTCCCTTTATACCTGTCCCCACCATTGCAGCTCAATTGGACCACGTTTTTATACTTTGCTGTTTATCCTCACCTCTCACTGTATATATACAAAGTAAGATGCTTATTTCTTTTCCATCTTCTTTTTTTAAAGTGTTTGTGCTGTCCATACCTGGACCTAAAAGAAGAAAACCAGCATTGCAGGTTTCATTACGGAATCCTAAATTCTTCATTCGAACCTGAGCATTGTGCCAAGTTTTATTCGAGAAACATGACGCTTCAGAATGGATACGGCTTGAGGCTTGTTTCATCTGCCTTGTGATTTTTGAGCTTTTCAGTTACGTCTTGGGTTGCGGCCTCAGGGATTTCTTCCACCACCTTGAGGACTAGGAGCTCGCCATTTTCTGTCTAAAAGGTAAGCCATTGTCAAGGCTGGCTCAAGACTTCCTGATGCCTGAGGCGGCACGAGAAATGCTGCCCCCCTTACCAGTCAGCCTCTGTTCCTCCCACTCTCTAATTTTCTAGCTCATCACTCCACTCCACTCCACATTTCCTCTTCCTCTCTGTCCCCCTCTTCCTTTTCTAATCCAGGGAGTGGGAGGAGGAGGAGGAGGAGGAGTGGCAGCAAGTAGGCGGACAGAGATGGGCAACCCCCCCCCCCAATCTGCTGCCTGAGGCAACACCTCAGTTTCCCTCCAGGATGGGCCGGCCCTGGCTGCGGTGGTTGACAATTTAAGGCTACAATCCTATGCACACGTTTGTGGGAGTAGGCCCCATTGAACACAATGGGGCTTCTGAATAGACCTGCATAGGATTTGGGCTGCTAGTATCACAGTAACAGAGGCACTACAGTAAGAAAAATTCACAATGAGAATTAAATCATTCCTAAATGACTTTAGGAAGCTTCCCTATATTACCATAAGTCTGTTTTCTTTTTTTAATGCAGTGGCTCTGGTAGTCACATCACAAGACTGTGATGGGCGTGGTCTTTATTGCATGGTCAGATGTTATTTATTTGCTTTATTGCATAGTCAGATGTTAAAGACACCCACATTCTCAGAGTCTCTGGCAAAGGGATGTTACCCAGAGGGATGTGAGGCTGGTCACTTGGATTGGTGACTGATTGGCACTTATATGATTCTTCTGCACATAAGCTGACATAAGGGACTGACAGCTGGCATGCGAAAGCAGCAACGTTCCGCTCCTAACATTTCATGTCCTCTTGCAGTGGCCGGTGCTCCCCTCCCTTGTCTTCACTTTCTGGCTGCAGAGCCATTTCTTCTCCACCCCACAGTCGGCGCTGCTCACAGACCCCTCCTTGAGATAAGCGCACTGTCCGTCTCCGTCCACTTCATAGCTGCAAAGGAAGAGCAACAGGGGGGCGGGGTCACGTGTGGACATCGGTTGTCTGTTGTGGATGACAACATTTCTGAGTGACAGAGGTGCTCAAGACGATGTGCACCAAACCATAACACAGTTAAGGAACTAGGAACTCACAGGTTGTTGAACAGGGTCCCGTCAGGCCACTTCCAGCGCAATCCTGGCTCTCTGAGGAGGCCCACCCAGTGGTTAAAGGGGCCTTTGTGCTGCACTGCCATGTTCTGATGAAGAGAAACGGGCTTTTAGAAAGGGAACTTGCACATCATGTATGGTGACCAATTGACCTTAAAAAAATTACCTGTCCTCCCCCCCCCCCCTTAACTGCTGTTCCAGTTGCCAGAATATTTTGCGTAAAAGCCAGGATCAGGGGCTGCTTGCTAGGATTTTTGAGTAAAGCTGGAAAAGCAGCAGCACAAATGTTCATGGAGTGCACATGCTTGAACAGCATAGTCCCCACATGCACACTAAGGAACCAGGCTGTTGAGCTCAAGCCCAGTGCATCATTTCACATGCTGCTGCATGAGAGACTGCAAGAGTGCATGAGTGTGCTTCCTTCATAGCCTACATCCTGCTCCCCCCCCCCCAATTCTGGAGCAAAGGGAGCCAGAGTTGTTGTTGGTAGAGCAACGTGGCAGAGGCAGTTGTAAGGGGTTGATTTCTGCTGTCTGCAGCTCTCCTCTCCTTCCTGGTGCAGCTCCTTCACCCCCCAACTAGACTTTCCAAGCAGAGGCTCAGCCAACCTTATTTGCCAGCATCAGCCACAGGAGCAAACAGAGGCTTTTGCTGTTAGCACCACTCTTCTGGAGACCGCCAGGTCCCACCCCTTGACCTGTCCTAGGTTTCATCCCCTGCTCCCATCCAGACGCCAGGGGTTACTGAAATTTAGAGGCGGTAACCCTGATGCACATTACCGACAATCTTAAGAAGCAGGAGGCAAGCCGCCATAGCTGGTGCTGCATGTACAGCTGGATTGCACCACAAGTCGGTAGCACCTTCCTTTTGAACCCCTAACCGGACCAGCCCTGTCACAAGTCAAGGTGAGATGGTTGCCTTGGGAGTCAGATTTTGGGTGCCAGTAAGGTTGGGAGTGGGACTGGGAGAGACCAACAGATCCAACTCATGAGACATATAATTTTCTGGGAAATTCTCAGGCACAGTCTCTATTGAGCTGCTATCTCTGTTGAACTTAATGAGCATCTTCCATCAATTGTAATTATGCTTGAACAGGTGGATGATGTCAGCCATCCAAGAGCCTCCTACTTTACTCATTGGCCAGAATGCTGGAAAATGGCAATTCTAACTCAACAATTTACCTATCCCGGTACCAGCTATCTGTAAAATAAGCGAAAGACATTTAGCAGCAGCCTGAAGCATAGCTGGGAGATAACAGCTCGACATGCTGGCATGGAGGTGTAATAATGGTACATAGCGTGTCTAGCACTAGCAGGTCCTTCTCTTACCAGTTTCTCTAAGCTATCAATCATGGCCAGAGAGGCACCAAGAGAGGAACAGTGGTGCTGGCCGGCAGCCCAGCTCCCTTCCAGTTCGGAGAAGTCATAGCAGTGCCCTTGGTTCATGATCCAGCCATGAGGGCAACAAGGAGTGGCAGCCACGGCAGCAGCCGGTATGTCGGGTTTAGCCACTGACAACGAGAAGCATCATTGTTTCATGGGTTATGTTGGCATCCTGCCCATTTTTACAAGGAGCCCAGGGAGTAAAGAGATATTACAAGAGACACAAAGCTGCCGCCAGTCCACGTTTCTTCCCCCTCTTCCTTGTCATGTCCAGATGAACACAGAGCATGACGGGACATCACCATGCCCACTGCACACAGCCAACGGTGTGGGATTAGCATGGCAGCGCATGGTGTGATGACATCACATTTCAAGGGGTGAGAATATTTGAACTATTGATGGGCTTTTTACTTACTGGGTGCAAGAGATTGCTAAAAACTCAGGTGCACTGGATGCCTGCTTGGCACATGATATTGCTCTTACAGGAGGTGTAGGAAACAACCATCATGGGCACAATGTCCACACACATTCGGAAGAGTGATTTGGAACATGGGTGCTCATGGTCAAGCAGGCACAACTGTGATTGTCATGAACAGTCACATGTGAAGCTGCCCTAAATAACTGATTCAAGATGACCACTACAAATGTTTATGGGAATAAAGTGCTGCGAAATGAATGCGTTTTAACTGCATGCTTGTTTTCCACTCACTTGTAAAAACAAAGATGGTTGTTACCAAGCCCACAATCTGGAGGATGAATAGCACCAGGAGTATCCATGTGATAGAGTTTTGAACCTTGGTATTTGACTGAGTGCCTGCAAATGGAAAAATAGTAAAGCATCACAATCAGCTAGTTCTGATTTCTTAGTGGGTCATTCTGGAGACCACCGCCATGATCCAGAATTTCACAGGACTTGGAAGAACAAATGGAAACCTGTAGAAAGATCTGCCCCAGTCACATCAATAATATGGAAAACTTTGCAGCCATGGACACCCACCCCCCCCGGGAAGGAACTACCAGCATGTGATGGTGGATTGATCAGATGGTGTAGTGGTTTGAGAGTCGGACTTAGACCTGGAAGATCCAGGTTCAAATCCCCGCTAAGCCACGAAGCTTCCTGGGTGACCTTGGGCCAGTCACTATCTCTCAGCCCCACCTACCTCACAGGGTTGTTGTGAGGACAAAAAGGAGGGGAGGAAATATGTACACCACTCTGAGCTCCTTGGAGGAAGGGCGGTATAAAAATGTGAAAAATAAATAAAATAAATAAAAGGTTGTAATGCAGAGCTGTACATGTCACATGTGCCCAGGAAGTCTACTGCTGGCGATGACATCGACAACTGGAGAGCCTTTCCTGCACAAATGTGACTACAATGTAGATGGGGGTTCAATCCCTGGTGATGACCCAGGTAGGGCTGGGAAAGACCCCTGTCTGAGGCTGTGGACAGATGCTGCCAGTCAGTGTTGACAGTACTAAACTAGATGGACCAATGGTCTGACTCAGCAGAAGGCAGCTTCCTCTAAGTAGAAGGAATCAGCGGCACCCTGGATCTTAGGTCAAATCTACATTTTCATCCATGAAGCTTGAACGGTCTGTGGGCCTCTTTTGTTTTGTTTATTTGGAAGCCTGATTAGTATTAATGAAGAGAAAATGCAGATGTATTCAAATATGATGATGATCTTTTTTCTTTCTTTTTTTTAAAAAGATAATAGAACTGATGAACAGTCACACTTTGTCTGGGTTTCCATATACTCAGCTTGAGGAATGAGAGAGACAGCTTTGGTTACTCTAGAGAAGAGGCCTCGCACTTCCGATTACCAGGCCCTGGGGACAAAGCCCAGAGGACACAGGGACCTGCATTGTGAGCCTCCAAGGGATCTGATGAACTTGTGGTCTGATCCCTGAGAAACGCCCTGCTGGCTGCGTCAGACCAAACACCCAAGGAGGCCGGCATCCAAGGCAGGCGAGCAATAACACTAGTTCCCACTGTTGCTCTCGGTAGGTAGCACAGCCAGCCAGCAATGCAATTCCGATGTCGTTTGCCAACTCAGTTTACCTTCTGTCTTGTTTTCCTCCAGGTTGAAGTCAACCCACTGCTCAATCAGCATGAGCTCATCAGCACTGACCTTCTTGTTCCCATTGAGTGTCTCTCCTTTAAAGACAACAGGAAGTGACAGTGAAGTCCGGCTGCCCCTTTTACAGACCCAGAGGACAGCCAGGTTGAGCCCTGGGCTCCTGCAGACTCGACTGATAGCTGCCCTACCTTCCTCCCCTCCTTCGGCTCCCGTCTGACTGCTGCTGCCAGCAACCACCCTTAGCTCAGGGCTCCAGCTCCGTGAGCAGGAAGTGTCGGTTCTGCACACTTTACGCAAGCAGCTGATATGCTGCTGCGCACAGGGGATGAGGGAGGGAGGTGACTAGATTGGTGGAGCTGCACGGAATGCTTTAGTTTGCGTTTGCGAGCGGCTTTGGGGGGGCCCATGGGGGTCAAAAGGAAATTTTAAAACTTCCCAAATAAATAAGCCACCTTTGGCGCCCACATGTAGGGAAAGACAAGAGATAAATGTATTAAATAAATAAAAAGTCCCCCAACCAAGGACATCCATTTTGCAAAGCTGTCCTGGAATTTATGGTTGCTAGATGGGGTGCGCTAGATGGGGTGCGAAACGGTGAGCCTATGGCAAGGCTGCAGGGAGGAGGAAGGCGGGGCTCACAGACCATCAGCCAGCTGATTGGTGGCATTGTTTGGACCACCCCCCAGCTACCCAGCAACACTGACCATGGTCTGTTTCAGAGCAAGACAGCTTCACTTGTTCAAAGGACACTGACTGCTGAAAATGCTTCTTCTCACTTAAGGTCCTTTGAAAAATGTCAAAGGCAGCCCCTGAGCACTCCTGCTGGCTGTAGGAGAAGTCCTGGAGCTCCATTCCCCGTGGACGACACCCCTGCTCACCCCTGGCAATACTCCTGTCATGTTGTTACCCTTTTATACATTTTCTTTGATCATTATTGCTTTTTTCAAATTCCTGAGAGCCTGAGTACAAGGCAGTTTCATGCACACATATGTACTTCCAAACCTTTGCCTAGTAATTCCTGTAACGTTTCCTTCAGGGCACGACCAGAAGCGTAGTAACGTAGGGGACCCTGGTGACCAAGGCCCCAGGCGCCGAGCTTCCGGGGGGCGCTCACCTCGGACTCGAAGCTGGAGCACGGCGCCCGCCCACAGCCATAGCGGGCGGGCGGCGCTCCAGCTTTCGAGTCATAAGAACATAACATAAGAACATAAGAAGAGCCCTGCTGGATCAGGCCAAAAGCCCATCTAGTCCAGCTTCCTGTGTCACACAGTGGCCCCACCAGATGCCTCACGGAGCATACAAGACAACAAGATACCTGTGTCCAGTCGCCCTTGCACCTGGCACAGAGAAAACCCACTTCTAAAACCAGGAGGTTGCTTATGGCTTGTAACCTGTGATGGTCTTTTCCTCCATGAATCTGTCCAAATCCCTTTTAAAGGCATCTAGGCCAGGTGCCATCACCACATCCTGTAGCAAGGAGTTCCACAGATGAATTACACGCTGGGTAAAGAAATATTTTCTTTTGTCTGTTCTAAATCTCCCTCCACTCAATTTTAGTGCATGTCCCCTGGTTCTGGTGTTGTGCGAGAGTCCGAGGTGAGCGACAGCGTCATCGTCTAGGCAACGCGCGCAGCGCACGCCCAGACCCTGTGGCTGCGGGCGCGCGCTGTGCGCGTTGCTTAGACGACAAGACGCTCTCTCGCTCGGAGCGAGTCGCTCCTCGGACTCGAAAGCTGGAGCGCGGCGCCCGCCCGCAGCCATAGCGGGCAGGCAGCGCTCCAGCTTTTGAGTCCTGAGCACAGCGTCGTTTGGCGTCACATGATGTCATATGTCACATGACGTCCGGGGGCGCTCGGCCAGCCCCCGCCCCCCTAGCCCCAGGCGTCCGGACGGCTGAAGACACCACTGGGCACGACCAGTCTTGCGTTCTAGACACAATGCCACTTTTCTCTTTACCTTTTTCTTTGAAGGCATCTGCTCTAGTTGGGTCTCCTGTTGCGGCAGAAAGCATTGGTTCTGAGTCTGGGAAACCTTCCTCCCACCTGCAAGGCAAAAACGCAAAACAAAATTAAAGTCTGAGTTTAAATTCAATATATATAGCACTGAGCGTAAAAAACTTTTGAAATCCACCTCAGTCCACCTCACCTAGTCTTGGGATAAAAACACATAACACATCTTTGTATATTTAAGGAGTTAAAAACTGAGGTCATTTTTAGAACAAAGATGCATAGAGAAAGGATTTAATTATATGTATGTGTTTTATTATCAGTTTGAGCGCTTATCTGTCTGTGTTTAGAAACAGGGTCCTAATTTATGGCACAACCACTAACAAGAGAAACAAAAGTTAGTGAGTTAGTAAGATTTAACCACGTAACATAGGAGAATAGGAAGTTAGAGGGATTTATTCTACGCATGTCTAAGAATTTAGAAAACAGATGCACTGCGCAGTCGTAATGATATGTAATGAAGGGGATAATTTAATGGTAATGTGGTATTGAAAAGTTTATAAATAGAGCTGTAAAACAGATGTAGGGTGTGCACATTACTCCCCTGCTCTCTGATAAGGTTTTTGGGGGACTGAGGTGCTCCAAGCAATTGCTTTAAATACATTTGGGGTTTGTTTTAAGGGCTGTCTTGTGTCTTGAGAGTTTATAGCTCTTCAGGAGAATTTGGGAGAATCCCTTGTCATTTCTCCCTCAGTAAACATGCACAAGTTTGTGCTGTAAGATTCCGCTTTTGCATTCCTCAGCATCATGGTGCACCAGAAGAGACAGTCTGAAAACGACACTTACCCACTCAGTAGGCTTCCATTCCCCTAGACGAGAGAGAGAGAGAGAGAGAGAGAGAGAGAGAGAGAGAGAGAGAGAGAGAGAGAGAGAGAGAGAGAGAGAGAGAATGTAAGTGGTAGTTTGATTTTAATAAAAATGGTGAAATAAGAAACAACAGAGAATCATATAGGCATTAGAGCTGTCACCAAGTTAAAGAAATTGTAGGGCCAAAGTAGATAAGATCCAGGAGATCTATGGCTGGATCTCCCAATGTTTCCTTTTAAAAAAAAAATGTGTGTGTGTTTTTAATCTTAATTGCTGGGGAAAACGTAAGATCTTCCCTCGCATTTCATTTAATTGGCTTTCAGGGTGCCATCTTGGACACAGTTCTGCCCAACTGCCTGTAAAGGGTCTTGCTAAGCCTTCATGTCAGCAGGAATTTCAGTGGAAGTTAAAAGATTGGGATAAAGAAGCAGACTCTCTCAGGAGGGCTTTGCACGTATCTATACCCTCCCACGTCACATCATGTCTACATCTAGCTATATACTCCCCAGTTCTTCCCAGTGTGCCTTGTATGTGCATGTTTGGTTTTTTTGAGCCCATTATAAAACGTGGGATGACTAGAATTACTCAGTGTCAAACTACGGTACATGTTACAACAATTTCACGCCATAAATAACAGCTGTAGTGAGCCCTGACCCTGATCAGGACCACAGCATGGGAGGAGGAGGGCTTTAATTTGTTGCCCCCACTGTGGTCCTGATCCAGATCAGTGTCTTCCATGGCTATTTGTCCTGAGAGGGCAGTTGACATTGGCTCCGATGGGAGCCTCACTCCTGGGGCAAATTGTAGACAGTTGCCACAGGGGAGTCTACAGTCTGAGGCGCCTCATGGCTAGACTACAATAATATGCCTTCTGTGGGGCTACCCTTGAAGACTCTTTGATTTGATGCAAATAGTGGCTTCAGTGCTTCTGCGTTTGTGCTGGCTTCCTATTGCCTTCTGGACACAATTCACAGTGCCTGTTTTTGACCTACCTGGTTTGTCTTGCTTGCTTCCTGCTTCCTGGGAATCACCGTGTGTGATGTATGATCCCAGTTTCTGCAGACTGCACAAACGGGGGTTTGATCTTCCATGCAGAAGAGATCTAAGCCTTCTTTGTGTTTCTCACACACCCCTTTCTCAGCAGGTAACTTTGTTTCATCTATCGTTGCTAGTCTGCTGGTCTCCTCCATTTTCCCACGATTATTTTTCAAGAGATTACTTGGCCTTTCACAGCAGGACGGGGGATTTGCCCCTTTAGGTCTTCTCCCCAGGATCAACTTGGTGCACACTTGAGAAATCTTCTGCCCACAGGTTTGGAAGATGGGTGTTCACAAGGCTTCAAAACGACTGAATCAACCATTTCTCACGTGGAGCATTTTGGAGAGTGCTTGCTCATGATGCCCACTGCTGGAGAGAGAATTTCTTACAAGTCTGACAAGATAAATGGATTTACCTATTATAGATTGGTTATGTTAGGGCATTTCCTGGGAACAAAAAAGGAACCCTGTACTGTCCCTGTACTTTTCTCCCCATGGTGCTAACAACTGGGGTGGGGTAGAAAGAGACATTTAAATTGGGAAAATGGCACATGAGGAAAGGGGTATCCCACCTCCCCCCCCCCCAGCCAGCACTACTGCTTCAATCAAATTTGGAGCCCTCATGCCTGCATTAAAGTAAAGTAAAGCAAAAGTTGTGGGATCTAATCAGGGATCTTCCACTCATGTGTAGCTTGGTCCTAATTTAAGTCTTATTTTTTTCCAATGGGACTGAAGAACAACTAATGTTAATTGGATAGGGGGGAGGCCTTTATTTTGAGTGTTATACTAACTGGACCAGTTCAAGACCCCACAA
The DNA here is from genome assembly GCA_026170595.1 of Plestiodon gilberti rubricaudatus. NCBI lineage: Eukaryota > Metazoa > Chordata > Lepidosauria > Squamata > Scincidae > Plestiodon > Plestiodon gilberti. The sequence goes on from JANXHW010000002.1 coordinate 252,009,717, forward strand.
TGCCTTAGGGCAGGGGTTCTCAACATGTGGTACGAGTACCCCTAGGGGTTCGTGGACCAACGGCAGGAGGTACGCCAGAGCTTGCCCCTTATCAGCATCAATCAGTAGTTAATTACTTGTTAATTAGAACCTAAATGCAATCCCACATCTGTCTGACTCTCTCTCATACTCACTCACAGAGTTAAGTAAGACATTTTTTCACATTTAAAATTGCTTTAGTACTTTTTATTTAACAATTAATTAGCTAATTAATTGATCAATCCAATTAATTAGCTAATTAATTAATCCAATTAATTAGTAATTATTTAGCAGGGGGTACTTCAGAAAATTGGACTGTGATAGGGGGTACCCGGGCCTCCAAAGGTTGAGAACCCCTGCCTTAGGGCTTAGGGCTAGGCAGTAATGCAAAATGTCCCCCTTAACCTGGTGATGTGCTGGCCTGTCCTCCTCCTCCTCCTCCCTTCAGTGCTCTAGCCCCCCCTCTTCTCTCCTCCACAATTCTCCTTCTGCTCCACCCCCTCTTTCCCCCCCCAGTTCAGAGAGTGGGAGGAGGAGGAGGAGGTGGGCACCTCCTGCCTGAGATGTCCACCTCGATTGGTTTCATGGGTGGGCTGGCCCTTACGAATGTTAGTCCTGACCCAGCACCAGTGGCACAATAAACATGAGTGCTTTTGATAGAGGAACAGTCTCCTCACAACATTTAAAAGTAAATGTAAAAGAAACTAAGTCTATATTTGTAACTGCATTCGCATATTCTTCTCCTTGCCTCTGCTCCCCCCCCCTTTCTCCCATGTGCCATCTCTCCCTCTTAAGTGTACACTCTTTGGGGCAGGGAGTCATTTTTGTTTACATTGTAACTCTGTAAACTGATACATATGGTGGCGCTATATAATTATTATACATTCAATTATCTTCTTTTATGGCACGCTTCATCTAGAGAGCACAGAGTAGCATATTGCCTCACATTAGCCCAAATGAGATAGAAAGGAATGGAGGGAGAGAACTGGCTCAGCACATGATAGCATGGTCAAACGTACATACACACATTTAGTAAATATTAAATATTATTATTACCTGCAGGACAATCGCATAAAGGGTAAAATGTAGTAGGATCACACACTAAGCTGATCATAATAGCCACTGTTGCGTAATGGTTAAAATGCTGTACTAGAACTAAAGGGACCCAGGTTCAAATCTCCACTCAGCCATGAAACCTCCTGGTTGACTTTAGATGGTTCACTATCTCTCAGCCTAACCTACCTCGCAGGGTTGTTGTAAGGATTAAAGGAGGGAGAGAAACATAGCTAATAAAAAAGCAGGGGACAAGTCCTTAAATGTCCTAGGAAGGCCATCACCCCAACCCCACAGCCCACACAGATAAACTAACAATCCACAGAGAACAAAAATGAAACAGGTTCTCCACCCCAAGAGGGTTGTAGGAAATACCATTCTGTGGGGGACTCGAGCAAATGATCAGAACGACAGGCTAGAAGGGAAGGCAGCCTTCCTGCCAGCCAATTCTTTCCTGACCCCCTAATATGGTGGTCCGTGGGATCCCGAGTGTGAAGCACAACCCCCCCCCCCATCCACTGCTTCTCACCAAAAGGCTCACACTCAACAACTTGTTTAATTGCAGCAGTCTTTGGCATCGCTGAGGGAGGGCTGGGTCAGGAACTCAGGTGGGACAAAAAAACTGAGGACAGGTAAAGACACCAAGACTCAAATCATACAGCAGATTTGTCCGATTCTGTCTGGACAATAACAAGTCTCTTTCTAGGGGAGAAGATCCCTTTGGAGTTCTACTTTAAATGCTACATAACATTTGTATAGTGCTTTGAAATGTCCAGAGCGTTCCATCTGCATTATCACACTGTAATCCTTAAAACCATCATGATAGATCAGTATTATTGTTCTCATATTACAGGTGGGGCATGTATGTAGATGCTGGGAGAGGGTGGCTTGCCTAAGGCCACAAGTGGGGTCATCATGGTGGCAGACGTGGTATTTGAACCTGGGACTTCCCAATTTATTTAGTCTCCCTACCCTCCCTTGCCTGGTCCCAATCCGGATCCCCCCCCCCCCAACGTGTGGGCTTTTTCCATTTCAAAGCAAGCACAATCAGACCAATGACATGATTAGTCACATCTGGTTTGGTTGTTAGCAACAATATTTTGTCAGCTTTCAAAGGATGCTTCTGATAATTAGTAAAACACATGCATCAAGAAATACAAGCATAGTTAGCTCCTTTTGACCCAGGCAGCCAAGACCAAAGTTTGCGGATAATATTTACGGGATTTTACCTTTAAGCTTTTGTCTCCTCTGATTCTCTCAGGCCAGCTCATGAGAAACTTTGGTTCCTGGTTGAATTCTAGATTTTCCCAAGCTAAGACCTTATTTTAATTCTTCCTTCTGAAGAGAATTTGTCCGTTTTGTCTAGGTTCTGTCTAGAAAAACAGTGGCGAGCTGAGAGCTGTGAAAATAATCATGGGAGGGCGTTTCGACTACGCAGAGTTATGACAAACTGAAAGGGCTAAATTTGTCTGGCTTGGTTTTGCCAAGCCCAGCAGACATTAAATAACAGAGGGATGTCAACACCAAGGGGGCAGAGGGGCTATTTGGAGCGACAGGAGCAAGTGTGACTCAGAGTGACCCATGGATGGAGACGGGAACATTTTAAGGGAACAACTCCTGAGCACAGATTGCAAAAAGGGCGTATTTGCCAACTTCAAAGGTCCTGAAATTACAAACCTGGCTGCTTAAGTCAAAAGGATTAAGTTTCTCAAATAATGACAGTACAAAATCAGGACTAAGTCATAGGGGTTCCATCAACCAGCATTCTGGTCCTTGAGGTTAGATGAGGATTTGTACTTTTGGCAAGTAGTCCAGTCCCATTCGGGGTAGTAGGTGGCACCAAACCCTGACAGATAGTTGGTCAGTCTGTCTTTCTTTCTTTGCTCACTTGTATCACAGAGCTGCCAACAGCCCTTGAGATATTACGTTTAGCTCCCTCGACAGAATTTGCAAAAGTGCATACTGAAATTTCACACATACTGAACCCCTAAGATTCTCAGCTTCATATTACAACTTCTCCTCCATTGTTATTAAAACTATGGGCCAATGAGGGGCAACCACTAAGGAGACCAGGCCCAGAGCAGGAATTGTGCATCAGATCTGGGGTTTCGGGAGGATTTGAGCACTGCAGCTGGAGTTTTGTTACTGACATACTGCCATGGAGGGTTGGAGAAATGCTGACATAAATAGCATTTGCAAATTTTGCATATCTCAAGCCCCACAAAGCTGGGCAGCATGACTCGCATGTTATTTAAGAATTTGAATTAGTGTCTCTTTATTAATTTTCAACAGGTTCCCTGTGTCAGTAACATACCTTGAGGCAGGGTGACTATGAAGCTGCCTTCCCTGGCTGAGTCAAACACTGGTCTATCTGTTTCCACCGGCACTTATTTTATTTATCTGGGGAATTAATTGATTCAAAGATAGCTTCAGGGGGTGCAGGGTGATCAAGCCTATTCCAACCTTAACAATCCCGGTACAGACACCAAACATAACAAGGTAGACTAGTTGCAAGCCCAGCATTGGCAAAAACTAATTCATGAGACTGAGAAGGGAGCAACTTCAATTATATAGTCATTTATTGAGTGTTCTAGCAAAAAGGTTCATTAAAACAATCAAATCCAGTAAAATGTATTTTCCTACACATGTATGGGTGACTGTACAGTTGTATTAGGTTCACTGAGAAAATAAAGAAGGCAGCGGCTTGGGGAAATCCCTACTTGAAAAGCCTGGTCTCTAAGCTAAGAGAGGGGGAAGGAGGGGCAGGATGGGATGTTGTGGATAGAGGGTCAAATAATTCAAAGCATCACATAGAGCACACATTATTGACCGAAATGCTCCAAAGTTTTTTAGAATTTTGGGAGGCTGCCTATGTGCAGCTCTGAGCGTAGACATTTCCTGATGCCTAATCTTATTAGAAAGGCTTGATAGGGGTTTCAATGGCTCCCATTTTGGTGTGCTAATGTGTGAACTAGCAGGTGAATGGAATCTAGGTCGACAATGCTATGGCCCTTCCTGGCAGACAATCAAGAAGAGAGTTTCTCAACAGGGATAACCAAAATGCAATTTACAAACAGGAGGTGGAAGTTTCAACACAACACAATACAATGAGATAGGAATTTCTAAGGTATTACAACATCACTCCTCCTTCCCAAATACAGTATGTGACATGTATGAAATGGCATCTTGTTGTAAGCTGAGCAAATTTCATGAGCTGGAACTGAATTTCATAGAAAGCAGTGTCCAGAGCTCATATTATAGTCCACTGATGTATACAGGCTCAAGAAAAATAATAATCCAAAAATGCATTGATGGTAACATATCCAGCCCAGTCTTGTCTGCAGCAGCTCCCCAAGGTCTACATAACTCTCAAAGGTCTTGTCTTTCACATTCCTGCTACCTGCGATCCTCTCATCTGAGCATGTTGGACTGAACCGGGCTCTTCTGGGCTCTTTCTTGCTGGCCCTGTTCAAGTGTTTTCAACAGTGATCTGATATGAAGAAATTAAACAGGTTAAGTTTTCCTTAGCATGGACGTACAGACAAAAGTGCCAAATGCACAATTTTTTCATGAATGGTCCAGGATCAGATGATTGTCTCCTCTTTCTATCCACAATTGGTCCCGCCAGCCCAGCCTGCCTGACAGAGCTGCCTCTTTATCTTCCCAGTGAGTAACCGCAGATTTAGCCCTGGGGTGAGCTCTGGGGGTGTCCCGCTGGGGCTGCAAGTCCCCAGGGTTGGTCTGTGGGGAGACTTGCTCATCCTGGCCCCAGGCACAGGTGGCACCACTGGTTTTGCCCACAGGGTCCACAGCTCTAGTCTTGCATCCTGGGGTTCCTGGGCCTTTTGAGCTCCCTGATTGCGCCTCCCTGTGGACCCTGGTCTGAATCTTTAACTCTAGCTAATGATCTCACATTTTGAAAATATATCCTATGCCCTGTTTTTATAGAATGTTTGGCTATCGCTGATTTGTCTTGCTGCCCGAGTCTACAGTGTACAGTATTTTACATTCAGACATTCTGGTCTTCACACTTCTTCCTGTTATAAGACCAGGGTCCACAGGGAGGCAATAGAAATACATGTAGTGAAACATAATGATAACATGAATAGAAAGGAGGAAATTCGGAGTACCAAGAAGATCTCTGGCTACCAATATTAAGGGAGGCCAGAACCCGAATACAGAAGGAGAGTGAAGTATGAGTTTAAATATATCTATACACTGACACTATGAGTAAATAATAATAATAATAATAATAATTATTATTAACAGTATTTATATACCACTTTTCAACAAAAAGTTCACAAAGTGGTTTACAGACAAAATCAAATGATTAAATGGCTCCCTGTCCCAAAAGGGCTCACAATCTAAAAAATATGCAGAACACCACCAGCAGCCACCAGAAAAAACACTGTGCTGGGGTGAAAGGGGAGGGGGCTTTAAGTATGTATGCCTTTAAGAAAGCCTATACTGTATATTGACGCTACTAGGGAATGCTGTGTATGCCTTTAAGAAACTCAAACACTTAACAACTTAACAAGGTGCTGCTGTGAATATAAAAAGGTGAGCATGCAACCCAGGAGGCGAGAGCATTATTGGAACTTCTGAGGAAGCCTTGTGTAGCATCAGGGTGAAATGTTAAACCCGTTTCAATTGTTAAACCTGAAAGGTGGTTCTGTTCAAATGGAAACAAACCATGAAACTGTAAGTCAACCATGTGTATTATTTTGTCTGACAGCACAGGTCAAAGGTCCCAGGCACAAATAAAAAATAAGAGAGGAGAGCATCCCTGCGCAGTTCCCATCTCCAAAGGAAATGTCAAAAGAAAGATAACCATTTGTCAATACTCAAAAATCTCACAGCTGTTGAATCAAACCTTCAAGAACCTTTCCATTGGCAAGGAGTTGGCAAAATTGGCTTTGGCAAAAAGTTGCAATAATTGCTGCCATTGAGTTTCACGTTTAGCTGAGAGTTGACCATTCATTGATCTGAGTAAAGCGGGAAGTTCCTCTAAGTCTCCCCTGGGCAGGGGTTGGAATTCTGGCAGAAGTAGGAGGAAAAGGAGCAAGTTTTATCCTTTTTAGGGGTTATAATCGCTTGAAAATAGGCCACAAACAAGCCAGCTACCAAAAATAGACTAAGGGCGCAATCCAATCCTACTTACGCCACCGTTGTAACCAGCAGCACAGCGAAAACGGGAGGCCCCAGAACGGAAAGGGGATTCAAATTCCCTTTGAAATCCCCTTTTGGAGGGGATTTGAATCCCCTTTCCGTTCTGGGGCCTCCCGTTTTTGCTGTGCCGCTGGTTACAACAGTGGCATAAGTAGGATTGGATTGCGCCCTAATTAAATATAATCAAACATAACGCTTAGCCAATTCACCCATAAATCAAATGAAAAGGAAGTCCAAATCAGAGCACATCAGAAGTGATGGGAGTGACACAGTTGTGTTTCTGAGATCACACTGCCATCTTAGCCACAAAGTCCTACCACAAAGCTTTTCATGGAGACTTTTAGTAAGTCTGTCATTTTATGCAGTTGCTCTAGAGAAGTTCTCTCTCAGAAAACTAGCATGTTCACCCAGCCAGATACACTAGAACAGACTATATAGTAGTGCTATGTCATATGGCAAGTGGAATAAAATGTACTGTATAATCTTTAGTTCAGCCACCAGCTTCCCTCCAGACACCTTTTCACTTAAATTCTAAGCTAGGACGTTGTTTAGCCCTTTCTGGTGGTGCATATGTTTCAAAGGCTTATGCGTCCTGTTTAACTGGATCTGAACATAAGAACATAAGAACATAAGAAGAGCCCTGCTGGATCAGGCCAAAAGCCCATCTAGTCCAGCTTCCTGTGTCACACAGTGGCCCCACCAGATGCCTCAGGGAGCACACGAGACAACAAGATACCTGTGTCCAGTCGCCACTCCCTTGCACCTGGCACAGAGAAAACACACTTCTAAAAACCAGGAGGTTGCTTATGGCTTGTAACCTGTGATGGTCTTTTCCTCCATGAATTTGTCCAAACCCCTTTTAAAGGCATCTAGGCCAGGTGCCATCACCACATCCTGTGGCAAGGAGTTCCACAGATGAATCACACGCTGGGTAAAGAAATATTTTCTTTTGTCTGTTCTATCTCTCCCTCCACTCAATTTTCTGTGGTTATGCTGAAATTGCATCCCATCCTCTGAGCAATTTTAGCAGAGTTGATTGAACACATGAATCACAGTGTCAATTTTGTGCCCAAAAACGAACCTTTGACAAAAATAAATAGTTCATCTTGGCTTTATAGTTCCCCTTCACAGCAAAGTCAAATTTGTTGGTGTAAATGACAGCAACTTTTTTTGAGGAGTCAGGCTAGGGATGAGTAGACCTGTCAAAAATACTTGTGATATAATCAATCTGTTTGACACTCTCCTATGGTGAGTTTCGGGGGGGGGGGGGAACGGGGACGACGACAAGCTCCACTTTCTTAATCAGAAGTGAAATTTACATTTAGGCTGCAATCCTATACACACTTTCCTGGGAGTAAATCTCATTGAGCACACTAGGACTTACTTCTGAGTAGACATGCATAGGATTGTGCTGTTAATTGGTGTGTCTAATCCTTTAACAGTTAGAATAAGTATTTTATTCTTATCCACGGTCTAATAAGACTAGTGCTTCACCCAGGTCCTTTTGTGGATAGCTCTGGCGTGCATTTTAAAGAATGTAGGATACTTGCTTATATTTGACAACGACACTGTTGTCAGTCCCATTACTTGCCATCTAACAATTAAAATTAATGAAAGGTTCAGCCTAGTGGCATAATCTAAGCTCCCTGAAAAAACAATCAAAAATGGGCTTATTTTTCTCCTCCTTATAATCCTCCACAGGTACCAAACTAAAAAAATGCAACACATAATCCCACCCCCACTGCCCATGGACCATATGTTTAACAATATAATAATAATAATAATAATAATAATAATAATAAATAATAATAAATAATAATAAGTAACACTGCAACATCTGTAATTCTGCAATTTGTTGGCATAAAGTTAGACCCTGGTATTTGGGGGCCTGGTTTTGAACAGAACAAAACAGTGTTTGTATTTTTATGTATTACAGCAATAGGTCCTGGCCAGATCATTACCTGTTATCGGAGAATACGCGAAGTAGGGCCTTCTGGCAGACAGCAGTCTGCTTCCCGGACCCTTTCTTTTTTGTTTTTCTTTGTCTTTCTCTCCCAAGTATACAGGTGGTCATGCTGTGATATTTCTTCATCTTCCAACTCTGGTGCAATTGAGTCATCTGGGAGCTCTAGTTACAAGATAATTGTTTTTAAGCTGCTAAGTACAGTTGGCACTCAGTAAACATGGCCGCATGCCTTTTATGAAGAGACGGTCTGTTAATTCTGAAACGCACACCAAGGACTCACCATCTTAGAATTATCATCATGCAGAATTGTTGTCCCCTGCTGTGAAATGGACACGATTTGCGATACTAACAGTGCAATCCTATCCAACTTACACCACCGGTGCAGCGAGAACGGGAGGCCCCAGAACGGAAAGGGGATTCAAATTCCCTCCAAAGGGGGATTCAAAGGGGATTTAAATCTCCCCTCCCCTCCAAAGCCTCCAGCCCTGCCCTCCCCCGCTGGTTACACCGGTGGTGTAAGTTGGATAGGATTGCGCTGTAAATTACAAAGCAGGCCTGCCTGAAGAAGCCTCTTGTCTGCCTTAGGCAGTGGCTTAGTTAGAGCTACCCTGCATGTTCTTTTATTTGAAATGTAGATTGTATCTATTTGGAACACTACCTGCTAGCTTGATGAGCTAAAAAAATAAATATATTTGATCCCTTCAAAAGGTTCTGGGAGCACTTTTTAGGGCTTTGCAAAGGCCTGAGGTTTAAAAATACAGATTCGGTTTCCTGAAATGCACTCTCTCTTGTGGTTAATACTGTAACTGATGGTAGAGTTTGGTAGAGTTGTTAAACAGGATCCTTGCAGGATCCTTCTAATTGCAAGAAAAATAAACCAGTTCCATTGAAAATATAGCCAGGGTTGCTTTTTTTATTCCATAGAAAATGATCAGTATTACCGGGGGGGGGGGGGGGAATCATACCCCGAGTATATTTTTATCCAAAGAAAAATAAGCTATACATGATAGCTGGCTAAATGTCGGATATGTTATGAAAAATAAAGAGTGGGCTTCAAATGAATTAAATAAAAGGTGATAAGGATTCTGAAAGGCATATTCTGTAAAGGCTGGGTGAAGAAGCCAAGCCTATTTCTTTAGTCTAGAGAAAACATTATGGTTTAGAGAACAAACATTTCACCAAGGGAGGTTGTGCCTTACAGCCCGCAATACAGGCAACAGAGGTATTCTTTCCAACTGCAGGCTTGTTTCTCCCCTGCTTCCCCGTTGTCTCTACCTTTGCTGCCCTTGACAGTGAAGATGCCCCCCCCCCCAAGCAAAGCTGGGCTTATCTGGGGACTGGAGGTGTATCTGTGCCAACAGAACTGTAGCCAAAACAAGACAACTGTAGCCAAAACAACCCAAGGAGATGGAGGTTTCTGGGTACTTACTGAACTCCAGAGGTTTGGCACAAGTTAGGAACATTTGCGGGTTTTTTTTTTTTTTCTTGAAAGGAGGCAACCCCCCTCTCCTCAAACACTTTGCTTCACAGGGAGTTAAAAGGATAGCGACAAGATTGCTAGAGAGGTATCACTATGCATTGGAACCCAGTCTTCCTGTGGGGAGCAGAGGAGGGAAAGAACTTGTGGTTTCAAACAAGAATGACAGCGACATTTTAAGGCTGAACGCATGAGAGAGAGATGGGGTGGGATTGATCGGAAAGAGAAAAAGAATGGGGGGGGGGGGGAGAGAGAGAAACTGAAAGATACATAAGAGGCTGCCTGTTCAATGCTGACTATTCCAACCCAGCCCTGGGATCCAGGGCATGCTTACTCTGAAGTAAACCCTACTGAGTTCAGGGACTCACAGGCAGGAAGATGTGCATACTTTGTTGCGGGATCCTTCTTGTCAATCAAGATAGGCACATTTCGTTTTATCAAAGTTGTAAGCATTTAGCATCAGCACATAGGAAGTATTATGGCTGATGTGTTTTGGATAACAGATACATATAGTCAATCCTCTGTAACCGTGCACTCAGTTCCCATGGATTTGCTTATCCACAGGAACACACCTGTTACTATCGCACCATCTGCTGCCTGTTCTTGGCTATCCATGGCCATTCGCAGCATCTGTGGCCATTCTGAAGGTATTCATGGTCATTTTCAAGCTATCTGCAGGGCCATTCTATACCCGCAGCAGCCATTTTGAAGCTACCCCTGCCCTTCTGAACCTATCCACAGCTATTCTGCAGCCAGTCAAGTACTGGCAGCACCTCAAAATGCCTTGCAGTAGCCGGCAGAGTCCCAGAATGTTTTGTGGTGCCACAGCCTGCTTGGGCTGCAACTTTTAAAACTGCTGAAACTTCCTAAGCGTGCTTTTTATATAGCATAGAGCAGGGGTTCTCAACCTTTGGGGGCCCAGGTACCCCCTATCACGGCCCAATTTTCTGAAGTATCCCCTGCTAATTAATTGATAATTAGTTGGATTAATTAATTAATTAGCTAATTAATCATTAAATAAAATTTTAAATTTTAAATGTGAAAAAATGTCTTACTTAACTCTGTGTGTGTCAGACAGACAGACAGGGGGGATTGCATTTAAGTTCTAACTAACAAGTAATTAACTACTGATTGATGCTGATAAGGGGCAGGCTGTGGCGTACCCCCTGCCATTGGTCCGCGTACCCCTAGGGGTACTCGTACCACAGGTTGAGAACCCCTGGCATAGATGGTCCACGGAACCTAACCCTATTAATCCCATAGGATTTGGGATATGGGATTATGATTAATCCCATAGGATTAATGATTCAGTAGCCACTGCTTTCGTATCCGCTGGGTTTTTTCTAGGAACCTAACCCCAGTGGATAATGAGAATTAACTGTATTTCATTTGTATAAAGCCAATGGGAAATGCTATTTTTCATTTAGCTTGCTCAGATGTTGTAATTTCTTCAACAAATGATTGGAGGTTTGAACAAATATTTATTTAAGCTAGCAGGCGGGGGATGATGAGAACTAGAATGGGAGATTATTCAGAGGAATTATTTTCTTCAAGGAATTGAGTTGCTCCCTCCCATAAACTCACTTTTTGTATACAGTCTCAGCACTTTCTTTAGCTCCACTGCCAGCATTCCTAAGGGGTGAGAAGAAAAGACATTATGTTTATATTGGGTTCAAAGCACTTTATGTATAATGTAGACTGATTCCAAATTTACAAGATTAAAAAGCCATGTATCTCCAGGAAAATATTTGTTTAAAAAACGTCCGAATGTCAAGACGTAAAAACACTTTAAAAACAGTAAAACATACTATGTGTTTTTATTATGTTTTACTGTTTTTAAAGTGTTTTTATGTTTTGACGTTCAGACGTTTTTTAAACAAACATTTTCCTGGATATATATGGCTTTTAATCTTGTAAATTTGGAATCTGTCTACATCATAGCAGGCCATGAAAGCTACAGAACCTTGCCACTTTATATATACATTGGCTTTCGAACAAGGTATCCAGTACTATGTGTTACTATAATGCCATGAGAAAACAGAATAAACCCCATACAGAGTATGTATGACACTGAGTGCAAAATTCACCTCCTCCAGACTGTCAGCTTCCTTTCTTAAGTTTCTAGACCTTATGGCTGTGGAGACAGGTGTCAAAGTATGTAAGAAATGCCTTGTGAATTTGTAGGTGCCAGCAAGTTCTCCAGGTACTGAAGGTGGGGCTTTGCTTCTCCTCATGACTAGACACAGAATCAATTACGAGCAAGAGTAGACATGACAAAATAAAATGATATAAAACAAAAAGCTAGCAAATGTATTCAATTCGCAGAATTCATACAGCTGTAGGTTTCAGCTTTTGACACAGAATCCAATTTGCCTTGGTGCATATTTACATGTAGCTTCCTGGACTAATGCTGCAATACCTGCATCCTGCATAATGAAAAGGGATAGTGTTAGCCTCACTGCAAGCAGACAGTTAACATAAGGGTACTGCTGGCTGACATTTGGGGATGGGGCTGTAGCTCAACAGAAGGGCACTTGCTTTACATGCAGAAAGGCCCAGCTTCAATCAACAGGAGCAGCTCAGGTTTTCAACGATACCATGGCAACCCTGGGCCTACACGAGAACTGAGAATCCCTTCGTCAGTGGCGTCACAAGGGGTGTGTGGCTCGCACTGGGTCTCACCCTTGGGAGAGTGACACCACACTGCCCAAGCCTCCGTTTGGCAATCTTCAGCCTACTCCGGGCCCAGGCACTTCATGCTCTTGACCATGATTATGTTTTCGTCACTTGCTGGCAAGAACACAAAGCGACTGGGCCGCAGATTGCCGAACGGAGCCGGTCTGGTGGCAGGCTTTTCACATTTAAATCAATGCAATAGAGCAGAAGGTCAGGGGTGGCATAATTACATCACCCCTGAACTTCCAGAAGGCCGAGCTCCTAGAGGTAAGCGCTGCACCAAACGGCACCTGACCCAGGGATGCCTCTGCCCTTCGTCCCCCCCCCCCCTATTTCCCTTAAGGGGAAATACGCCTCAGCATAAGTTTCAACAATAAAGAGGCTCCCCTGAGACACACTGAAATCAGTGCCATCACAGAAAGGCCACATGGCAAAGCACAGACAGGTTGTTCTGTGGATTCCGTGTCTTCTGGGTCTCCAGAGATCCCAGGATCTGTGCTGGGATTGGCATCTGAACCCACCTGACCAAGTCAGGCAAGGACATCCAGGTGGTCATAAGTTACCCAAACAGAAGGTCAGCGACATAATCATCCTTAAGTTTCTTAAGGTCAAACTTGAGAAAGCTTTCATATGTTACAACTTCAGAGATTGCATCTGTGTGTGGTCAAGCACTCATCCTCCTTCTGGGGATCAGAGGTGTGTAATGGACTCTTCAGGCTGACCTTGGAGTAAGTATCAAATAGGGAAAGTGAAATTTAGATGCATTTGGGAATTATTGTGCTTTTTGCCGGTAATTCCCTGCTTGCATTTTTAGGCCAAGATCGGCACTCGGGTGCTACAAAGCCCACCAAATCAGTCTCCAAATCCACTTGTTTTATTCTTTCCTCCTATCATCCAACCCCATATTTTTAATAAACTCTCTTTTACATTTAATTAGTTATTATTATTAGTTAATTAATAATTATTAATAATTAGTAGTAGTTATGCAGTTGAACTCTGTCAGAGCGGTGCCCTATCCTCCTTGATACCCAGCTACATGCCGCTGGACAGGTTTTGAGAGAATTATCTATGTAAGTGGGAGGGAAGCTTTTGAGGAGGATTCCATTCTTTCTTTCTCTCTCTGCCTGGCTTTGTTCTCATGGTAGTGGAGTCAACTGGCTTTTGGGCCCTGGCAAAGGAAAGATTTGGGGAAAGGAGGGGGGTGCTGGCACTTGGGGGCTCCTCTCCAGCACCATAAGTCCTGTTTCAACCAGGCCGTACACTTACTTTTTGTTCAACAGGAGGTGAATGGTCTACAGGTGGAATTTGTGTTAACTCCAGCAGGTAGTGATCTTTCCATGACGCTGGAGTCTACAGTTACTGCAGGCCCAGACTTTATTTATTTATTGAATTTCTACCCCGCCTTTCTCCCACGAGGGCAACCAAGGTGGCTTCCATAGGTTGAGGACCAATTAGGATGGCCCATCCCTGAAGGCTAATGGATCTACTTGGTTTCCAAAGGGTTCTTTTTTCCCACTTGTCCAGACTGGCAACTCTGCCAAATGCCTGGCCTGGAATGAGGAAGTGACCTGGGCAGTTTGCATGGTCACTCCAAAATGTCCTCTTTGGCTTGGTGGAGCCAATGTGGCTATATGGATCTCCATAGAATCATGGGAAACGAAAAGGTTTAGGAACCACTGGGCTACGGTGACATTGGAGGTAGGCTAGAGATGTAAAATTTCCACAAAATTTGAAACCACTGAAAAAAAATGGTGTTTTTAAAAAATAAAAATATGCAATGAATTATTGCAATATATGCAATAAGTTATTTTCATATTAAAATTAGTCTTGAAAATACTAGCATTACAAATTAACACATCTTGGATTTGAATGTTGCATTTACGGCGCAATCCTGCGTAAGTTTGTGCGGCCGGCCTAAGGGGCTGGCTGCTGCATCCTGCACAGACTGCGGCCTGCACCGGTCACATTGAGGGAAGGGAACATTCGTCCCCTTCCCCCGAGGTGAAAGCCCCAATGGGCTTCCTCGGATACATGCCTGTATCCGCTCTGCTCTGGAGCTGGTGCATGTCCAGAGAGGCCGCGTAACGCTGGTCCAGGCTTCCTGTTGGAAGCACACTAAGAAAGGGAGCAGTGTCCACTCTTTCTCATCTAAGATAAAAACTTATCTAAAAATGTTTCACTCATTCCAAAAGGAAAAAAAAGAAGTGTTTCCACAGAATTGTTTTCAATGTTCCTAAGATTTCCAATTGTCCAGCTATCCACCCGCAAAGGCACATGTGATACAAGCGTTGGAAGTTAATAAAGGCCACGCTTTATTGAATATTATCATGCCAACAAGATTGGTGAATGCAGCAGGTCCTGTACAATGTCCATCCCCTGTAGTACAGGTCCCTAACTGGGAGGAAACAGCCTGTTGGAGCCCTCCCTTTGGCAAACCACCCTGGCTTTGAAGCCAGGGTCACCTCCTGGATCCCCCAGCGTCATCATTGCCGCCACCCCCCTGAAGGGGGAGGGGTCAAGGAAGCTGAACTGTTCCGGTGGGCAGAATAGCCTCCAAGGAAAACATCCCAGTTCAAGCCTGCGGGGCAAAACCAGCCAGCATCTCTGTGCTGCGTAACGACTAGAGTACTGGCTCCCCCCAATCCTTGCTTGCCTGAGGGCAGACGTCTGATCCGTAATCATCCTCCCTATTCTGCACTATCCTGCCACATGGGGGGTGGGGGGCTAGCCTGGCACTTAGCTTCTTCCCCCTGCCCCACTGTTCCCTCAGGGCCCACTGCAAATCTGCAAGGAAGATGGCATTGCCCCCCTCAGACAGGTGGACACCATCTTCACTAAAACGTTCGGGCTGTGAATGTATAATCTCAGGGTGCCTAATCATCACCCCACCTTCAGCCACAACGTGCCTCCCTACATATGCGTTCACCTTTCTTCTGGCCCTGTCCACCTTCCCCATGCTCTGGGCCCCTTCCCAAACCCTATGCTGCAGCATTTCAGACCATACAATGGTCACGCCAGGGACCCAAGTCCTTAATATGGCAAAGTCGCTGCAGACCTGCTGCCTCAAGGACTGGCCTGTCCTCTGATTCAGGTCATCCTCGCCCAGGTGAACAACTAGTACCTGGGGAAGGGGAGATCGCTGAAGATCCTCCCAAACCGTTGGCAGCAGCTGGTCCCAGTTCATCTCTCTTCTTTTGGCCCAGCGAATGGAAGCTACAGCCCCCAGGCCCAGTTGGGTGCCAAATTCACTGGAGCATGCCCTCTTAAAGGCCCAGAAGATGATTGAGTGGCCACAGATCAGCACTCTCGTTGGAAAACTCTGGCTCAAACCTGACATAAAGAAGAAAGAAAAACATAACTCGAACCATCACATACAAACCAAACAACCCAGGCCTGGGCAACGCCAGTGACAAGCCCCCTCCTGACCACCACAACCCAATATCTGGGCATGTGCTGCTTAACCCCCCCCCCCCCCATTTTCCAACCCTCGGCCGGCAGATGACAGGCTCCGTCCCGATACACCTCGCCCCTCTGCTGCTGGGTGCACTAGGCTCTTATAGGCCGACTTCCACCTGCCTATTCTCTTAATGACCTGCTCATTCCATCCCAGACCAGTTGCAGTCGTTGCCAACCCAATCCTGAAGGAGTGAAGCCCATATTCAGCCACTGCCTGACCATGCGAGCCAGACATTTCTGCACCACTGCCAAAAATTGGAACTGGGTCAATGGTGTACTATCCCTGTATAGGAACAGCCGAGTTGTCTGGGGCAATAGGCCACCTGCTGTCCTGTCCCCTCGGATCCACCCTTGTCCAGCTAGCTACCAATCGCTGCATGCGGAAGGGGAGCAGGAGATGGGGCTACCATCCCTTCTCAACTTATTTGTAAGAATCCGATTCACCTACCTCAACAAAAACCAGTTCTACAGTGGCCATTGTCACCAGGCGCACTCACGTGATGAAGCAAATAGCCCACACCAGCTTAAACACAGGAAGTGAACCCGTCATCGCTCCCTGACGCCACAACCACTTCCTAATACAGTACCTTTGAATTTCTGCAATATCTTCGTCACAGTGATGTTGTGCAGAGCAAAATGGTTGAGTCTCTCTTTCAGATCATCCAAATCCTCTTCAGGCTGTGGGGACTGCTCACTCTCGATGCTGATGGGAAAAAGAGGTACATTTTATTTCACTTGGCTTGCCTGTGGAGATTTGCTTCTGCAAAAGTGAACTTTTGACTGCCCAGAAGACAAAAATGATACAGAGAAGAATGGAACCGTCATGGCAGGGACTGGACCATGAGGAAGACCACAAACAGGTAGATGGGGAAAGGCAGGCACCTTGATCTCATATGTTGAGCCCTGCTAGATTCAGCCAAAGCTCCATCTAAGTCCAGCATCCTGTTTCCCACAACGGCCCGTCAGCTGCCTCTGGGAAACCCAAAAGTGAAAGACATGGGCAAGCTGCCCTCTCTCACTGTTGCTTCTTAAGCAAGTAGTATTCAGAGGCATAGGCAGGTCATGAAGCACATTACCAATTTGGATCATGCATTTGCCGATATAACATCTAAGAAGCTCCGATTCCCAGATGTATTGAGCATCAAAGTGTCAGAAAACGGGGATGTATTAAATCAACTTCAGTTTGGAACAGGACCCCAGTTTGGAATAAACACCAGTGAAGCCCTTCAAGAGAATAAAGTTTTTCAGAGCCCACATAGCAATGCTCTTTCCAAAAAGAGTAAAACTTAACCAGGTGATTGCTAAAATCACCAGAAAACAGGGGAGGAGATGCAGCCATTTCATGCAGAAGAGGATTGGTTCCCAGAGTCTTTGAATAACTCACAACAATATGTCCAGTGACGGTTCATTTTTGCAGAATGGCTACATGTCAAATCACTGTGACGAGTCTGGAGAAGAAGGGTACGGTGTGATGGAAGCACAGAAAGAAGAAGGGAAGCATAAATAGGTTTAAGCACACTGACGCAGCCCATACATGCAACACTAAAGAGATCAAGGAAGCAATACTATGCACACTTCCCTTATAAGTCAGTCACAAGAAACAAGTCAGTCCCATTGAATTCAATGGGACCTGTGCCTGAGTAGACATGCATAGGATTGCACTGCAAGGAAGTGAAACAGGAGGCTAAAAACTAAGTGAATGGAGATCACAAATTAAAGAACGTCGTGAAATTAACAGCTGTCTGCAGATGGATACCATCAATTTCCTCCTTATACACCTGGGGTAATCACTTTAAGGCGGAGTATGAGGCTGCTCCCGCCTTTATGTAGCGAGTTCACATGCCTTTGGGCAACATCTTCCCGCTACATGAGGGGTTTTGCTTGAGAAAGTTCGATAAAATTTGAGCGAAACGTCACATTTTAGGTCATAGTTTTGAATTTTAATATTTGTGTTACTTTCTGTTTTTAACGCGTGGCTGTTTTGTTTAAATTGTTTTTATCAATACAAGTTATGTTTTTGGCCAAGTATCTCCGTTTTATTATTCTCTACCTATCTAGTTATCTTGCCATGGCCGTTCACCTGTTAATTTCAGGACATTCTTTAATCATTGCTGGCCATTAAATCGTTTTTGGAGATCACAAATCTTTGACAAAGCCAGCTCTGCATCTCTTCCACTCTCCCCACATTATCTCACAAATTAAAACAGGTGATATGGTTGCAGTAAATGTTTTCCTGTTCCATTCAAATGGCAGCCTATGAAGCAAAGCAGGGAAACTGATGACATGATGTCACAGCACGCATTTTATTTTACTAGACATGGGGGGGGAGCAGATGCAGGGCCGCTGCTTTCTCTGCAATATCTGGTTTTGGTCACCAAAATAGCTTTGGAAATCACTGGGTAGGCCTAAATATTGCCCCTGCTGCAATTCAGCTCCCCCAACCCAAACCACAATGTGGGGAGAATTGCCCTGGCCCATTCTATAGGGCTGCTGTTGAGGATTATCAAGCTACATAAGCAGGACACTTTCAATATTTCTTGTGATTCATGTGCAACATGAATCACAACATAACATAACATAACATAAGAAGAGCCCTGCTGGCTCAGGCCAAAGGCCCATCTAGTCCAGCTTCCTGTATTACACAGTGGCCCCACCAGATGCCTCAGGGAGCACACAGACAACAAGATACTTGTATCCTGTCGCCACTCCCTTGCACCTGGCACAAAGAAAACCTACTCCTACAACCAGGAGGTTGCTTATCCCCATCATGGCTTGTAAGCTGTGATGGACTTTTCCTCCATAAATCTGTCCAACCCCCTTTGAAAGACATCCAGGCCAGGTGCCATCACCACCTCCTGTGGCAAGGAGTTCCACAAACCAATTACACGTTGGGTAAAGAAATATTTTCTTTTGTCTGTTTTAATCCTCCCTCCACTCAATTTGAGTGGATGTCCCCTAGTTCTAGTATTGTGTGAGGGAAAAAACTTCCCTCTATCCACTCTCTCCATCCCATGCATAATTTTATACGTCTCAATCATGTCCCCCCTCAACCGCCTTTGAAGAGCCCCAAACGCTGTAGCCTTTCCTCATAAGGTAGATGCCCCAGCCCACTAATCATTTTGGTCGCTCTCTTCTGCACCTTTTCCAGTTCCACTATATCCTTTTTGAGATGCGGCGACCAGAACTGGACACAATACTCCAGATGCGGCCTTACCATCAATTTGTACAACGGCATAATAATATTGGCTGTTTTATTCTCAATCCCTTTTTTAATTATTCCAAGCATGGAATTGGCAGCCTTCACAGCCGCCGCACACTGGGTCGACACTTTTATCGACCTGTCCACCAGTACCCCAAGATCTCTCTCCTGATCTGTCAGACAGCTCAGAACCCATGAGCGTGTATGTGAAGTTTTGATTTCTGGCCCCAATGTGCATCACTTTACACTTACTTACATTGAAGCACATCTGCCATTTTGCTGCCCATTCTCCCAGTTTGGAGAGATCCTTCTGGAGCTCTTCACAATCCCTGCTGGTCTTCACCACCCGGAAAAGTTTAGTGTCATCCGCAAACTTGGCCAACTCGCTGCTTATCCCCAACTCCAGGTCATTTATGAACAAGTTGAAAAGCACCAGTCCCAAGACCGATCCTTGGGGCACACTGCTTTTCACCTCTCGCCATTGTGAAAATTGCTCATTGACACCCACTCTCTATTTCCTGGTCTTCAACCAGTTCCTTATCCATAGGAGGACCTGCCCCCTTATTCCCTGACTATGGAGTTTTTTCAGGTGCTTTTGATTAGGGACCGTGTCAAATGCCTTCTGAAAATCCAGGTATAATATCATCCATGGGTTCTCCCGCATCCACATGCCTGTTGACTTTTTCAAAGAATTCTAAAAAGTTTGTGAGGCAAGACTTACCCTTGCAGAAGTCTAGCCTCTACTGCTATCACAGTAGAGGACACACACACTCTGCATTAAAACATGGTCTCTCTTGGTACCCCTTTTGTCCTAGCCCAGCTGGGTATAGTCTTGTCTCACTAGCCCCAACCTTGTCTTTTGGCAATAAATGCAATGCTGCCAACAGAGTACAAAAGCAAACCTACAGAATCCTGCAACAAGGGTGTACCTTTTAAAGTGTAAGTTTCTAGCATTCATAGTAATGCAGACAAGTATAAGAACGTAATGGCAACATATCAGAAACAAGGAAGTAATATTAGTCCAGATGCCAAAGGCCCCTCTAAAGAGGGTATCCAAGATGCTGCCACACTTTTAGGAAGTGGCCCACAGGGGAGAAACATACCTGTCCCAGATATTTCCAGTTTCCTAAAAGATGGAGAAAGAGGGGGGGGGGGAAAAAAGAGGTGTATTCAGTCTCTAGGGTCGCCAAAAAGATATATGCAACTATAACCCTTACGCATATGCAACTATAACCCTTACGCAAATCCGAGGATACCACTTGGGTATATCTCATCATTCCAGGGATGGATAGGGCTGTAGCTCAGTGGAAGAGCATCTGCTTTGCATGCAGAACATCCCAGGTTCAATCCCCAGCACCTTCAGGTAGAGTTGGGACAGACCTGCTGCAGATCTTGGAGAGCCGCTGCAAAGCAGCAAAACAAGACGGACAATACGGACTAAGGGTTTGGACTCAGTACAAGGCAGCTTTCTACGTTTAACAGCTGTACTCAGTCTAGGGAGCTCAGGCAACACATGAGACACATTGTGCTAGGCACAACCATGCGTTGCCAGTTTCCCATTTGAGCGTCGTGTTAAGTTGGTCACAGCTATGTTTTCCAGTTGTTTGTATGCTGAAGCCATAGGCTTCATGGCCATATAACGGCAAGGGTCAAAATGCATGAGCTTTCGCCATCAATAATACCTTAAGGCCAGTCCAAATCTGAAGATATAACATATGGTATAGTCTTGTGCCATTTCAGACGGAATATGTCACACCCTCAGTTGTCCAGCTCCTCAGCTGCCAGGGAAGGGAGTCTCAGGGCTGGAGGACGTCGCTCTGGAAAAGAGGGAAACAATTCCCCAGTGGGGACCCCTTCTTCAGGTGATGGGCCCATATCCAGTCGCACTATGGATACTCCTCTGGTGAGGGGGGAAGGGGGCTTCTTGTTGTGGGTGACTCTATAGTCAGGAACATAGAGAGGGAGGTCTGTAATGGATGTGAGGACCGCATGGTGACTTGCCCACCTGGTGTGAAGGTTGCGGATGTCACCTCTCGTCTAGATAGGCTGGTAGAGAGTGCTGGGAAGGAGGTAGCGGTTGTGGTGCATGTTGGCACCAACGACGTGGGGAAATGTAGCCGGGCGGTCCTGGAGGCCAAATTTAGGTTGCTAGGTAGAAAGCTCAAATCCAGGACCCCAAAAGGTAGCGTTCTCAGAAGTGCTACCTGTTCCACGCGCAGGCGGAGCTCAGGGGTCTCAATGCGTGGATGAGACACTGGTGTCAGGAGGAGGGAGTTTAGGTTTGTTAGGCACTGGGGAACATTTTGGGACAAGCCAGGCCTGTACAAGAGGGACGGGCTTCACTTGAACCAAAATGGAACCAGACTGCTGGCGCGTAACATTAAGAAGGTGGTAGAGCAGCTTTTAAACTGACCCCTGGGGGAAAACCAACAGGAGCTGAGGGGCATCCGGTTCGGGACTCCTAATCCCTAGGGAATGAGGGTGCAGAGGATTGGGAACAGTCAAGTAACAACAGAGTAAGAATTAGGAGTGGTAGCATGATGGGACACGACAGCCAATCTAGCAGAACAGAAGGTTGCAGGGATAAAGGTGCAAACACGCAGCCCTCCTTGGGGGACCTGGTATATAAGTGCTTTTATGCAAATGCCCGAAGTCTACGGGCAAAGATGGGAGAACTGGAATGTTTGGTGACTAGGGAAAACATTGATATAGTAGGTGTAACGGAAACCTGGTGGAATGCGGAGAACCAGTGGGATACTGCAATCCCAGGATATAAACTCTATAGGAGGGACAGAGAGGGGTGTGTTGGAGGTGGGGTGGCCATCTATGTCAAAGAAGGGGTAGAATCCACCAGAGTAGAGCTGGAGGGGAGCTCTGACGCCTCCATAGAATCACTGTGGGTTAGATTACTAGGCTCAAAGAGCAATGTAATAGTAGGGGCATGCTACCGTCCTCCAGATCAAAAACCTGAAGGGGATCTTGAAATGAGGAAGCAAATCAGGGAGGTGTCAACGAGGGACAGGGTTGTAGTCATGGGGGACTTCAATTATCCTCACATCGACTGGGTCAACTCATGCTCTGGTCATGAAAGAGAGACTGGATTTCTGGATATGTTAAATGACTGTGCCTTAGAGCAGCTAGTCACAGAGCCGACCAGAGGACAGGTGACTCTGGATTTGATATTGTGTGGCATTCAAGATCTGGTCAGGGATGTAAATGTTACTGAACCATTGGGGAACAGTGACCATGCTACGATCTGTTTCGCCATGCACATCGGGGGGAGAGAGCCTAGCAAATCTGAAACAAAAACCCTTGACTTCTGAAGGGCAGACTTCCCCAAAATGAGGAGACTAGTTAAAAAAAAAGCTGAAAGGGAAGGTAAAAAGAGTCCAATCACTCTAGAGCTCATGGAGGCCATTTAAAACAACAGTAATAGAGGCCCAGCGGGAGTGTATCCCACAAAGGAGGAAGGGCTCGACCAAGTCCAGGAGGGTGCCGGCATGGCTAACAAGCACAGTTAAAGAGGCTATAAAAGGCAAGGAAGCTTCCTTCCGTAAATGGAAGTCTTGCCCTAATGAGGATAACAAATAGGAGCACAAACTGTGGCAAAAGAAATGTAAAAAGATGATACGGGAGGCCAAGCAAGACTTTGAGGAACATATGGCAGGCAACATAAAAGGGAATAACAAAAGCTTCTTCAAATATGTTAGAAGCAGGAAACCTGTCAGGGAAATGGTTGGTCCGCTGGATGGTGAGGGAGAGAAAGGGGTGATAAAAGGGGACTTGGAGACTGCAGAGAAACTAAATGAGTTCTTTGCATCTGTCTTCATGGCAGAAGACCTCGGGCAAATACCGCTGCCTGAACGGCCTCCCCTGACTAAAGAATTAAATCAAATAGAAGTTAAAAGAGAGGACGTCTCAGACTTAATTGACAAAATAAAGATCAATAAATCACCAGGCCCGGATGGCATCCACCCAAGAGTTCTGAAGGAACTCAAGAATGAAGTTGCTGATCTCTTGACCAAAATATGTCCCTTAAAACGGCCACTGTGCCAGAGGATTGGGGGATAGCTAATGTCACGCCAATCTTTAAAAAAGGAAGGAGGGGGGATCCGGGAAACTACAGGCCGGTCAGCCTAACATCTGTCAGTCTCATTAAGGAAAGTCTCATTAAGGATAAAATCTTAAAACACATAGAAGAACAAGCTTTGCTGAGGGAGAGTCAGCATGGCTTCTGCAAGAGGATGTCTTGCCTCACAAACCTTTTAGAATTTTTTGAAAAGGTCAACAGGCATGTAGATGCGAGCAAACCCGTGGATATTATATATCTGGATTTCCAGAAGGCGTTTGACACGGTCCCTCATGAAAGGCTCCTGAGAAAATTCTAGTCAGGGAATAAGAGGGCAGGTCCTCTTGTGGATTAGGAACTGGTTGAAGACCAGGAAACAGCGAGTGGGAGTCAATGGGCAATTTTCACAATGGCGAGAGGTGAAAAGCGGTGTGCCCCAAGGATCGGTCTTGGGACCGGTGCTTTTCAACTTATTCATAAATGACCTGGAGTTGGGGATAAGCAGCGAGGTGGCCAAGTTTGCAGATAACACTAAACTTTTCCGGGTGGTGAAAATCAGCAGGGATTGTGAAGAGCTCCAGAAGGATCTCTCCAAACTGGGAGAATGGTAGCAAAATGGCAGATGCGCTTCAATGTAAGTAAGTGCAAAGTGATGCACATTGGGGCAAGAAACCAAAATTTCACATATACGCTAATGGGTTCTGAGTTGTCTGTGACGGATCAAGAGAGAGATCTTGGGGTGCTGGTGGACAGGTCAATGAAAGTGTCGACCTAGTGTGCGGCGGCTGTGAAGAAGGCCAATTCCATGCTCTGGATCATTAAAAAAGGGATTGAGAATAAAACAGCCAATATCATTATGCCTTTGTACAAATCGATGGTAAGGCCACATCTGGAGTATTGTGTCCAGTTCTGGTCACCACACCTCAAAAAGGATATAGTTGAATTGGAAAAGGTGCAGAAAAGAGCGACCAGAATGATTCGTGGGCTGGAGCACCTCCCTTATGAGGAAAGGCTACAGCGTTTGGGGCTTTTCAGTCTAGAAAAAAGGCGCCTGAGGGGGGACATGATTGAGACATATAAAATTATGCATGGGATGGAGAGAGTGGATAGAGGGAAATTCTTCTCCCTCTCGCACAACACCAGAACCAGGGGACATGCACTAAAATTGAGTGGAGGGACAGTTAGAACGGATAAAAGAAAATATTTCTTTACCCAGCGTGTAATTGGTTTGTGGAACTCCTTGTCACAGGATGTGGTGATGGCACCTGGCCTAGATGCCTTTAAAAGGGGTTTGGACAGATTCATGGAGGAAAAGACCATCACAGGTTACAAGCCATAAGCAACCTCCTGGTTTTAGAAGTAGGTTTTCTGTGCCAGGTGCAGGGGAGTGGCAGGAGGAAACAGGTTATCTTGTTGGCTGTGTGCTCCCTGAGGCATCTGGTGAGGCCACTGTGTGATACAGGAAGCTGGACCTTTGGCCTGATCCAGCAGGGCTCTTATGTTCTCATCCCGTTAGTTCTTCATATGCAAGGAGATTTTTAAACACACACACACACACACACACACACACACACACACACACACAATCTTTGCATTGGCTTCATGAAGCAGAACAGTCCAGGAAGGGCTATACCACATGCTATTCCTGCATGTCTGAAACAGCTCATCCATCATTTGTTAAAAATTCACAAAACAATGCTCATTTCTGCACAACCAGACATGAACTGCACGGTGTTTTTTTGGAAGTGTGGCCTTCAACACAAGAGCTCTTTCCTGCCTTGCGTTCTAAGCAAGAGCACTTCAACAATGTTTTCACCTGCAGGAATTCAGTCTCTGGTTGCTCACACTTCCTCTCTATGTCATCGATCAAGTTGCTGAGCCGGGTTATTTCCCTGGTACATTTGCTGTCATGTTCAGTTTGTCTCTGCAAGATGTCGCTCCGCAGCTCCTCCAGATGGGGTACCAGGAACTGTACTTGGTCGATCAAGAACTGGCAGAACTTTTCGACCTCAGCCACAGATCTCTGACGCTCATCTCCTATCTTCTCCTGTAACAGACAGAAAATAAACCAACCAATGGTTTTTCCAGCAGAGAAATGGGTGTAGGGAATAGTACATGCTAAGCTGGGGCTGGCCCCCATCACTCTTCTTCGTACATATTAGGGGCTGCTTCTCATTTGGCTTGTACCTCATTCAGCAGGCAACAAGAAGCAACCTGTAAGATAGGGAAACGGCCAAGACGACCTTGGAAGCCAGTTGATTATCAAGTTGATGCTCATGCATCAGTGGACATTGGCTTGATCCAATAAAATCTACCCCGCAGAACAAAAAAATCTGTATATTTAGAAAATACATAACAGTAATACACTTCTTATACAGGAAAGGATAGCTGGAGGTGTAATCATTAGTCAGAGAAGGAAGAAGAATCACCAGAAGCCACTAGAGATGAGCCAGCTGGGGAGGGACCCAGCTAAATACAGAAAATACCAAGTTTAGTCCCTAGCATCTCCAGGTACAGCATCTCAGGTTAGCAGGATGTACTTGCATGCGACAAGGCCTCTGTGTTCCTTCCTATTCATATTTGCTAGAAATTAAGCAATGCCTACCAGGAGTTCCTGGCTTGCTTTCCCACCGTTTTCCTTGGATTCCTCAAGAGCATCTCTCCATTGTCTCAAGGTCTCTAAACGTCTCTGGATTTGTTCCTAAGAAAACCCGAAAAAGGGGGTGGGGTGGGGTGGAGAAGAAGTTGAATTTTAGTTGCTCCCGACTTTTAGATGCTACATTTAGGGTTGCTTGATGCAAACCTGGAAATAAAACGCTTATCTTAAAACATTTCAATAATGCTGGAGATGAAGAAACTTGGGATAGAAATATAATAATACTTCACCTTCTACTTTATTGGTGCTTTTAAAAAGGTGTGGGGCTGCTGTAGCTCAACAACACAGCATCTGTGTGGCATGCAGAAAATCCACATTCAATTCCTGGCATCTCCAGGCAGAATTAGGAATTGTTCCTGTCTGAAATCCTGGAGAGGTATTGGTCTGGGTGGGCCAAGAGCTGACTCAGTACAAGGCACTGTAAGGGTGCAAATGCTTGCTCTCTAGAGGAATATCCACACATTATGTTGAATGCATGTATACTGCACACAGACTGTTGATTTGTACATATAACAAGTATTCACAAATTAACCCTGTTTGTGCGTTATCGTCCATAGTTACTTGACTGGGAACGTACAAGCAGTCAATCTGTTTCTGTCTCCCCCCTCCCCCGCATTTGTCCGCACAGGCAAACACTCCCCCCCCCCCCCAGAGTCTCTCGCGGCAAATGGGGACTCTGGGCCAGCATATACTGAGGAGTCCAATTCCCAGGTTCACTTCAAAGCAAACACATGTGCCCGACCCCTGAGCTTATTTTGACTTGAATGCAGCCAACCATATTAACAACAACTGCAGAAACGCCTCTAGCCCGGTCTGAGAGACCCCTGTGCTGCCTACTCCTCCTCACCTTCTGCACCTGGGCAGCCTCCTCTATCGGGACGACAGGGTGCTCTCGATGCTCCTTGGCTCTGTCGCACACCACGCAGACTGGGATGCGGTCCTTTTGGCAGAAGAGCTTCAGGGGCTCCTTGTGCAGCTGGCAGAGCTTCTCGGCCGAGTCCGCCTTTTTCGCACTTTGCAGGCTGAGCTTTCTGGTCACCTCCACCACGTTCCCGAGCTGCCGGTTTTGCGTCAGCACCGGCCGGGGGAACACCGCTCTGCACTGGGGGCAGGATACTCCCCCGAGCCCGAGGAGCCCCGCCAGTACTCGGAGATGCAATCGCGGCAGAAGTTACGTCCACAGCCCACGATCATCATGGGCTCGGTAAAGTAATCCAGGCAGATGGTGCACGTGATCTCGTCCTGGAGGGCCTGAACGGGGCTCGCAGCCATGATAGCGGAGGGAGCCCCTGCAGCAGGGAAAAAGCCCAGCCGAGGCGGCGATTTCTGGTCCTTGCAGGAAGCGTATCAGGAAGGCGGAGCTGGCAGTCAACCTTTGCAGGTCAGTCCCCTCCAGCCAGTCTCGCAAACAATGAATTCTGGGAAACGTAGTTCTCCGCATATCTTCACCAAATCGCAATTGGCAGATTCGTTGCGAAAGCCGTTTGTTAGGAGGAAGTGACGTTTTTCTTGCATGCTCTAGCGCGGCTCATTTAAAAACGACAAAATGGCGAATTACTTTAGTTCCTGCCCAGGGTGCTTTTCTTGTGGCATTAATTAAATATTTATTTACAAGACCTGGATGGTGGGACTCTGAAGATAACGAAGTGTTGCTGCACCTTGCTATTTTGAATGAATCCTAGACTGGTAGACATAAGCAGGCTTACCAGATCGCCGACCGGGACACTCCGTTTTGCCCTTAAGGGCGGCGGGGGGCGGGGCGATAGGCATCTTATATGTGATGTCCAAGCATCTTATATGTGATGTTAATTTATATGTGCCAAAAACAAACAGAATGTCTTTCAACACATTATACAAGCTCCAGATATACAATATTATATCTGTTCCCCGTACCTGTGTGTGGCTGCCATCAGGTTAGCCCTTTTCAGACAATACTGTCCTTAATGTGCACTGTTGCTAGACTGTCTACAGTGCGCAGGCTTTGTGTGCACATAGGAATGATACAGTCTTATGAATGCATACAAGTCGGGAGCCAGGCTGGCCACTGTAATCGCATCCTCCCTGCCCCTTGTCAAACATGGTCAATGTACCTGCTCTTGTTCAGTGGTTCTCAAACTCCTACAGGGGAGTAAGGGAACCTGTAAGTTGGTAACGGCACTTCTGGGGTTCTGCCGCCATTATGGAAAAAAGGTTTTTTTAACCTACCGGGGGTTGCGCTAGCTCTTCAGAGGTTGCAGGGTGCCCGCCCCGCAGCCTCCTCTACGGTCCCCTGCGCCTCAGAAGACCTTCCAATCGCGCCCGGAAGGAAGTTACTTCTTCACAGGGCTCAGCCTGCTTGTTGACAACAGTGTGACTAGTCCCTTCACAAATCTGAAATTTACACCAAGCATAATAATGCCCATTTCCACCAGTAGAGGGTAGCAAGGCCAGGGCTTATACTTCTCATTCTTTACCTCATAAACACAGAATTCCTGCATTCTCCTTTTGTTTATTGCTGCTATCTTTTAATTAACATACAGATCAAAGAAGTCATTGTGTAGAATTGTTTGTAAGATGGCAATACAAGAACTTTGAGCTGTGAATTAATTCCTAGTGTCCTTTTAGTTCTGTTCCCCCCCCCTCCATATTCTGAGAACATACACAAGCTTTTAAACTATTTCTTCATGGTCAACAACTACATGAACTTGCTTTCCTCCTCCAAGCTGAGCTCTCTCAAGTGTTTCTCAGCATCCTTGTTTGCAGGTAGCACTGCTCTGATCTCTTTTTCAATGGCCTCTGCTCTGGCCTCCACCCCCCTCTCAAACTCTGCCTTCTTCTCCAGCACCAGTTCCTTCACTGCCTCTCGAGCGACATCACATCCTTCAGCTAATGTGGCTCGTTCCACAGCCAAGCTGGGCTGGTCCGTTTCCATGGCAAGGAGGTGCCCTAAGCTGCTCACACGCTCCATCAGGTACTTCTCTGACACCAGGGTGTAAGTCTCAGAAATCATGGCAACCAGCTGGGCGATGCTGGAAGCATTAAAAATATGTCCATAAACCAGATCAGCTGCAAAGGCTTTGGATGAATAGTTGGAGATTTTCTGAGCGCCATCCACTGTATCAACAAAGTCTTTCACACTCCACACCAAGCAGGACTCAATTAAGTTGGAGATCATTTGGAAAAACCTCACCATCTTCTCCCACTGCTCCTTCACCCGCCCAAGAGCTTCCAGACCCTTTATGAGCATCTTCCTGGCTGTGTCAAAATCCACCTCCTTGACCTGATAGCGTCTCATGCTGCAAAGGATCTCAGTCAGTTCTTCGTTCTGCTTCTTGAAGTTCTCAAAGCTCCTCTGATACTCTTCCCTTGTGGCCTTCAGTGCCTCCCGGCTCTGCTGTACCTTTAAATGGGCATTTTCCACACCTGAGACTCTTGCTTCCTCCATCTTGGACACATTGGGTGGTTTAGGGGCAAAGGCTGGAGACTGAGTGTAGCTCTTGCTATAGGAGTCAAACTCTGAGGCCTTCTTATGGAGTTGGTGTATCTCATTGAGCAAATCCTTCCCCACAGCGCCAATGCCGCCTACTGACAAAGCCATCTCCTTCAACTGTTGGCAGATATCCAATCCAGCCTGACAGATCTCCTGTGCTCTTACTTTGGGGTCACATCCTTCTTCTCTTTCAATAGAGTCTCTGAGTCTTTGTAAGTTTTTCTTCACCCACTCTGTTTTGACTTCTCCGTTCCGCTCATCAAGAATCATGGAGGCCTTGAGGCCTCCGTGTTCATCCAAGAGGTTCTTCAAGCTGGAGGCAAAGGCTAAAAGCTCAGCGGACTTAGAACATATGACACTAGCTGAGATAAATGGAAATGTCCCTGTAATACCTTCCCCACTCACCACACCAGCTGCAGATCCAATACCCCTCTGCTTCCCTGCTAGCATCCGGGTAAACTCAACAGAGAAGGTACCCAGGGTCTGGGTGAGAGTGGTGACCAACTCCATTCCCACTGCATCCCACCCTGTGGGGATGGATTCCATGGCTTCTTTATACTGTTGGAAGGACTCCTCTACCTGCTCTTTCATCTGGTGATGGTACTTTTCTGCCATCTCCCTAGCCTCCTTGGCTGATTTTTCTCGGATTTTGGCTTGCTCCAGAGCTATCTGCACCCCCTCCAACTCCTTCTCATAGCCCTGTTTGGCACTGAGGCAAGCCTCCAGGAGTTCCTGGATGAGAGTGATCACATCAGTGAACTTGGCCCTCACTGCCTTGGCCAGCCCACCACATTGCTCAGTCACTGCCTGGAGGTTCTTTAGCTGGTTAGGCAGCAAGGCTGCAACCACCTCAGCCTCTTGGAAGAGCGTCCGTACAATAGTTTTCATCTGCCCTGGGATGCCACTTGAGAGCAGCCTGATCTGATCCATGTTGACATGGGCCTCATTGAAAGCAGTCCACCCTCGGTTGCTCACTTGGCACAATGAGGCCTTGAAGGATTCTGGGTACTTGAGGTGCTGGAAGCCTCCTTCAGGTGGAAGCTTGTTGATGGAGAAATCGCCCTGTGCAGCCGAGATGAAGACCAGCTCTCCTAGGATAGCAATGGAGATGGGTGCTGGCATGAGAAATTCTTCCCAGTTGGCATAGGGTTTCATGAGAAGCTCAGTTTCTTTACGTACATCCTGTCCTTTTCTGAGTGTCTCTACGGCCTTGACCAAGGCATGTGATGTTCCCTTTGATGATGCCATAGTGTACAATCTGGGAAAACAGTGACATAGTGTTGTCAGTAAGAATGATCAGAAGAATGGGCCCATCAAATGCCATGTTTTGATTTACACACTTACAGCGCAATCCTAGAGAACGCTCGGGCGGTGGAATGAGTGTTCCATCGCCTGAAGCCGTTGTGAACGTGCCGTAAAGCACGTTCGCGACGACTCGAGAGTAAGGGCGGCTGGCGTAAGAGATCCCCCAGTGGGCACGGGGGTGGTCTTGGCAGCGAGGGAGGGGGCTGTTGGCGAGCAGGCCCGGGAGGGGACGGAGATGGCATCTGCCATATCCCCATCCCCGTTTCGGCCGGCTCAGTAGTTACACGGCTTCCTCTTACTTCCGCCAGCTATTTTGCTGGCAGAAATCCGAGGAGGCCCTTTCCCAAGTAGACCTCCAGGCTGCTCCAGAGCGGCCCAGAGCGAGCATGGGATCCAGCGGGCGGTCAAGGCCACCCGCTGGATAGTTGCGCAGGATTGCACTGCCCATCTTACTGCTCTAACCAAGCCAATCGTGAAGCTGGGCCTCTTCAGATGCATGCCAGCTCTGGAGCTGGTGTACGTCTGGGAAGGCTGGGTAAGGTCGGCCTGGTCTTGGAGGCAGACAGGGATATGGTGGAGCATGTCGATATCCCCCCCCCCTGGGCCTGGTCAACCAATGGCCCCCTCCCCTGCCACCCCAGCCTGCCGTCCCGCCGACTGGCACAGGCTTTACCTGCGTCGGCTGGCGCAGGTTGAGGTAGGTTGTGGAGTGAGCGGTGCCAGCCTCTGTGCCAGCGCCACTTACTTTGAAGGAGCCACAAACGTGCTTTACGGCACATTTGTGACTCCTTAGAGCACGCGTTTCACCTGCCCAAGGATGCGCAAGATTGTGCCGTAAGTCAGATTAGAGCAAGTTGTTGAGTTGGGAGCCCAGTTCTCTAGTCTAAAAAGAGTCTTGTTGTCTGAATTACAACTAAGAGGTGAAAGGAAAAGTTGCTGTATTTTTTTTTCTGGAAAGTGTAGTGAGATCTATGAGATAGTGAGATCTGTGGGTACTGGGATTTGAGAATATCCTTCCAGGGTTGTGGTGTCTATAAGTTACAGGGGAGAACAGCCAGGAGCCTAGACCTGGGGTTTTCTTGGAGAGTAGTGGGTTCTTTGAGTTGCAGCTAGGGTGCTGGCAGTCAGGAGAACAACTGGATTCTCCATGAAGAGCTGGCCCATCCATGAGGCCAAATGAGGCAATTGCTTCAGGTAGCATATCAGTGGGGGCATCTGCCAGCCACGTCCGCCCACTACTCTTTCTTGATCCTCCTCCTCCTCTTTGAATTTGAAAAGGAAGAGGGGAAGAGAGCATGAGAAAGAGTAGAAGGATGGAGAGCACTGAGTTAGAGAATCCCAAGAGGAAGAGGGGAGGAGGCAGTGACTGGTGCATCGCTGAGTATGGAGGGATGGCATTTGACATGCTGCCTCAGGCAATACCCTCCATGAGAGAGAGAGAGAGAGAGAGAGAGAGAGAGAGAGAGAGAGAGAGAGAGAGAGAGAGAGACTAGTAATGGTGTCTGAAGAACAGCCAGGAGTGGGGTGTTCCAAGTCCTGACATGGCTTCTTTGGGGTGGCAGTGGGATCTATGGGTTTCAGCAAGGGGGCTGGAGACAGGTTATTTGGAAGCACAGTGAATTAAAGAAAACATGACGGCAGGAAGGATTTCTGAACCCTCTTTGAAAGGGCTAGATTAAAAGGAGGTTGTGAGCCAGGAGGACTCCTGGGTTTTCAGAAATGGGAGGAAGACGTCGTGATGAGCAGAACAAATTTATGCTTTTTAAAAATCTTCCGGACCGCAGCTCCTGCTCTTAGCTTGCTAAGTCAAATCTGCAGTTTAACTGAGGAGGTGAAGGGATCAAGCAAGCCAGAGGTAACTGTTACAACATTATTTGCCATCCTGGCTTTTATCTATCATCAAGATTGAGAGTGTCTGCTTTGGGGATTAGAGAAACACATAAGCAGCTAATCAACTGTTGCTGTTAATAATAAACTGGGTCTGTTGGGAAAGGGCAGAGGGACTAATTTAGTCAGATTGAAAGGTTCTTGCTTAACATTCCCTCATAAAGGCTAAAATAACTTCTTCTGTTTGAGGCTATATAAAAGAAATAATCTTGCCGTTAGGAACAGCACGGAGTGGTGCTTAATCAGTTAAGGCCCATATATACGACTGGTCATTATGGTGCTGGTGAGCATTTCTGACCTGCTGGGCATCCTGCACACACCCTGCTCCCAATTTGGCACAACCAAACTAGAAATAACATGAAATCATGTTGTTGGCCCTGGCATGCTTGTCTGGGGGGCCTTTTTCAATAAAGAGCATGCACATGGGAAGACCTGATCTGGATTAGCCAGAGGACAGGGGAGCAAGGCAAGTGGAGGCAGCAGCTGGTCCTGGCAAGCAGTGAAGCCAGCAAAGAGCACCTCCCTCCTTCTGGGTGGTGGTGAGGGTCACAGCTGTGGGCAGGTGAGCAAGCTGAGAGTGGCTGCTCCTTGCCACCAGCACTCGCTTGCTCACTCAGGTGAGCAGCAACACAGCTGCGGAGAGTAGCAAGTTGCACTGGGCAGGAAGGGAGAAGACAGCCGGCCAGAGAGGGAGAAGGAAGTGCCACAGAGGAGGGGTCCCGGTCCCCTACCACCCTGGAGGTAGGGCAGCTGCTGCTCCGCAAGGCCAAGAGCTTCAGCAGCTGCTTTAGGTATGTTGCCAGTCTTGATACCAGCGCCAGTGCATCTGCCCCCTACCCCTCCACTCAGGACCAAACTAGATCCGACTTTAGTCATATCATTGACCCTGGTGTGGTTGATTCCCCTGCCCTGTAAATGAGGGGCCCAGTTTAGATTGAAAGGGAGACCATGAGGGGAGACAGAGAGCCTTTAAACGTTACCCAGATCCAGGCTGCCCCCACATGTATTTGCCCTGAGAGAAAAAAGGCCCCACAAGAGCAAATAACATGGTAGGGCAATCAAGACTAGAACCTGAGGGTGTAGGGTCAGAGCCCCCCATCGCCCTGCCACAGCCTTGACCCACATCACCCATGCTGCACATCTGCATGCATGCTATTTACAGAAGAAGGAGAAAAAGCACACACGCCACGGCCAATGGCATGATTCAAGATGATCAATTTTATTGCTTCTATTTTATTGCCTGTTTTTATTGTCTATTTTGTTGCCTGCTGTTCTATTACTGCCTGCTTGTGGTGTTTTAATGTTAATTGACATTATGTTTGTTTTATCGTAAGCTGCCTTGCAGCAGTCTTTAACTGGAAAGGCTGGGTATAAATTCTTTAAATAAGACACCCTCTACTTTGACCCAGATATTGGAACCTGAATTCTGACGTATTCTCATGCATAGGTATGAATGCTAGCAACATTTTTAAAAGGCATCCCCCCAAAAGCAACACAGGGACAAAACAAGGAGAGCATTTCACCAAGGAGGACTCCAAAACTAGAGATTTCCCCAGAGAATCAAGGAGACTATCTACAACAGGGGTTCTCAACCCTATCGGTACCACCTCTTGGGCCGCCGCCGCTCTGAGTACCACGGGAAGTACGTGGTGATGATGTCATCGTCACTTACTTCCAGGTTTGCGCCACGCCGGAGCCCAGAAATCAAGCAGTAAGGGGGCAAGGGCGGGCCAGCACGGGAAGCCCGTGTGCTCAAGCTCTGCGAACTTGCCAGAGTTCGAGCTGCTGGCTCCGCCACAGTGGCTGTCATCTTGCCAGCCGGGGTTCGAGTGCCACCACACGGTAGTCCGCGTACCACTACTAGTCCGCGTACCACCGATTGAGAAATCCTGATCTACAATGTGTTTTAAAATGTTTATTTTTGTAATAAAGCACTTCAAATGTCTCATCGTCCCAGCCTTTCATAACAGATTAATGCCAAAATGTTCTAGAATTAGAATCTGCTAATTCTATGGTCACATTCATGCATGCAGATTAGAATCCCCAGCAACATGTACAGTGCACATGTACTAATTGTGAGGGAGAAGATCCAGCCTTTTGACTTTTTTACCACCCTGCTTGTAGGTACAAAATTTCATTTGTTTGCAGCATGTATACCCTGCCCTATCTCGGGTTCAGAGAGGCTTACAATATTTTTACATTCCCCCCTTCCTCTTGGTTTATTCCATTTTTTCCCCTCTCCCTACAGAAGTCCTGGTTCTTAGCATCTTCCCCACCTCTGCCACAACTGCGCTTCTCCATTAGAACCCAGAAGTCCTAGTTCCAAGCCACACACATCAGTAGTAGGTACCTCAATATCCCTCCCTCCCAACCCTTCATTTTCTTCTTTCTTCTGCTTGGAATGGAACCTGGGCTCCACAAGTGATCATCACTGCTAAAAGTGCCAAATCATATTACTCTTTCTTGCATCAAAGCCCACTCACCTTTTTTATCTAGCAGAGAGACAAGGAAAGGGTGTAATGTGCTCAGCTCTGAGCATAAGACCCCATATATAGGGGGCAGGAGTGTCAGTCACCCTTCCCCCAAGGATTTTGAAATACCTGGCTGCAAAAGCTTGTTCTTCTCATGTTGAAGTTTAAACCCTTGGGGCGAGGGGGGAGGGGGAGGGAGGAGAACCTGCTCATGGGTCTTCACATTCAGACTAAGATCTGATTGGGTAAGTGTCACCACCCCAGTTGTATATTAGTGGTGTTAGCAGAAAATTGTGTTGGGACGTAGAGAATCAATGAGCAGATCCAGAACAAGCTAAGCTCACACACGGCTCCTAGCAGGGTAAGTCTCTGAAGCCAGGAGGATTTGGATGGTGGGTTGGTAACAACATTTAGGAGTAATAGAGCCAGGTCCTCCTGTTAAAGAAAACACATACATGTTCTATACCTACCAGTTGATACTTTTTTTTCTTTTCTGCAGCTGCGGCAGCACCTTATCTTGGTATAGGTAAAGGTATCCCCTGACAATTAAGTCCAGTCACGTCCGACTCTAGGGTGTGGTGCTCATCTCCATTTCAAAGCCGAAGAGCCTCCGTGGTCATGTGGCCGGCATGACTCTCCTTGCCGCAGCGCGTAGCATGCGGCTGGAACACGGAGCGCTGTTTACCTTCCCGCAAGCGGTACCTATTTATCTACTCACATTCACATGCTTTGGAACTGCTAGGTTGGCAGGAGCTGGCCAAGCAACGAGCGCTCACCCCGTCGCGGGAATCGAACTGCCGACCTTTCGATCGACAGCTTATGGTTCAGCGGTTTAACCCGCTGCGCCATGCAAGCGTCTATATTCAGAATCAGGACAGAACTTCTCAAAACTCTCAGAGTCTTTCTTGTGCCACCTTAAAGACTAACACATTTATTGTAGCATAAACTTTCATGGACCCCAATCCACTTTAGAAGATGACTGAGGCATTATCCTCAGCTGGTAGCACAGGATTACCAGGAAAAAGAAACTGGGAAATAGTGGGGCCAAATGGCCATGAATTGCAAGAGGTAGAATCTGTGACAAGTCTTTATAAGTAAACTGAGCACAGTGACGATTACCAGCTGTGGTAACGTGATAACAAAAAGTGATTGTCTAACTCTAAAGTGTATGTGTGAAGTTTTTGTGATTGCATGATCAAGAGTTTAGAAGAGAAGTCTGATGAGGAAAGGCAGAAAGGGTCACAGGATCTGTTTTGCCTACTGAAAGGAGATGAAGGGAGAATGTATTTGGAATTAATATTCAAATATTTAAAAGTTTGCTGGAATGAATGAGAACCATTTTGTCTGAATCTGAAAAACAAGGATTCTGCTGTCTCCATATTGCATAAAATAACTAGGGGTTAACTAGGGGATATCGGGGGTTCTCAGCCAGTGGTATTAGTACCACCGGTGGTACTAGTACCACCAGTGGTACTTCGGCCAACTGCTGGTGGTACTCAGACTGCTGGACCACCGGAACCCTGCACCAATGCAGCGCATCGGCAGCACGTTTTCACTCCTGAGAGGCTCCTGCCATTGGCCAAGTCTCTCAGGAACGCTGAGAAGGGCCCTCCCACCTGCCCAGAGTCTCCTCCTGCATTTTCTGGCCTCCAAAAAGCTGAAAACCCGGAAGTAACTGGCAATTATGTCATCACCAGTCACTTCCGGTGGTACGCAGTAGGAATGGGGCGCTGGAGGTGGTACTTGGCCAGGAAGGGGTTGAGCAAGTATTGATGCTGCCCTTACCTAAGCGCCAGGCTACACTTAAATGAAAGAAAGCTGTTGTGTAGTGGTTAAGCACCTGAGCTATGAATCAGGAAGCATTTGGTTCAAATGTCACTAATTCACTAGGTGGCCTTGAGCAAGCCACTTCCTTTGAGACTTACCCTGGCCCCCATCTGCAATATGGGGATAATAATACTACAGTACCTACCTTACCCCCTTCATGGATCATTGCCTTGTCGTGGCGAAGGGGCTTGCGTAACTCAATGAAGCCATGAGCTATGCCGTGCAGGGACACCCAAGACGGACAGGTCGTAGCAGAGAGTTCTGACTAAAAGTGATCCACTGGAGAAGGAAATGGCAACCCACTCCAGTAACCTTGCCAAGAAAATCCCATGAACAGTTCCAAAAGGCTACAAGATATGACGCCGGAAGATGAGCCCCTCAGGTCGGAAGGTGTCCAATATGCTACTGAGGAAGAGCGGAGGACTATTCCAAGTAGACCCAGAAAGAGTGAAGCGGCTGGGCCAAAGCCAATAGGACGTCCAGCTGTGGATGTGTCTGAGGTTGAAAGGAAAATCCAATGCTGCAAGGAGCAATATTGCTTAGGAACATGGAATGTGAGGTCTATGAATCAAGGCAAGCTGGATGTGGTCAAAGATGAGATGATAAGATTGAACATTGACATCTTGGGAATCAGCGAACTAAAATGGACGGGCATGGGCGAATTTAATTCAGGTGACCATCATATCTACTACTGTGGGCATGAATCCCTTAGAAGAAATGGAGTAGCCCTCATAGTCAATAAAAGAGTGGGAAAGGCAGTACTGGGGTGCAACCTCAAAAACGACAGAATGATTTCAGTTCGAATCCAAGGCAAACCATTCAACATTACAGTAATCCAAGTGTATGCCCCAACCACTGATGCCGAAGAAGATGAAGTTGACCGGTTCTATGAAGACCTACAACACCTTCTAGAACTAGCACCCAAAAAAGATGTCCTTTACATCATAGGAGACTGGAATGCTAAAGTAGGAAATCAAGAAATAAACGGAACAACAGGCAAGTTTGGCCTTGGAGCGCAAAATGAAGCAGGGCGAAGGCTAACGGAGTTCTGTCAAGAGAACACGCTGGTCATAGCAAACACTCTTTTCCAACAACACAAGAGGCGACTCTACACCTGGACATCACCAGATGGTCAATACCGAAACCAGATAGATTATGTGCTTTGCAGCCAAAGATGGAGAAGCTCTATACAATCAGTAAAAACAAGACCTGGAGCTGACTGTGGCTCAGATCATGAGCTTCTTATTGCAAAATTCAGGCTTAAATTGAAGAATGTAGGGAACACCACTAGACCAGTCAGATATGACCTAAACCATATCCCTTATGAGTATACAGTGGAGGTGAAGAATAGGTTTAGGGCATTAGACCTGGTAGACAGAGTGCCTGAAGAACTATGGACGGAAGTTCGTAACATTGTACAGGAGGCAGCAACTAAAACCATCCCAAAGAAAAAGAAATGCAAGAAAGCAAAGTGGCTGTCAGATGAGGCTTTACAAATAGCTGTGGAAAGAAGGAATGCGAAAAGCAAAGGTGAAAGGGAAAGATATAAACAACTGAATGCAGATTTCCAGAGAATAGCAAGGAGAGATAAGAAGGCCTTCTTAAATGAACAATGCAAGGAAATCGAGGAAAACAACAGAATGGGGAGGACTAGCGATCTCTTCAAGAAAATTGGAGATATCAAGGGAACATTTTGTGCAAAGATGGGCATGATAAAGGATAAAAAAGGCAGAGACCTGACAGAAGCAGAAGAGATTAAGAAGAGATGGCAAGAATACACAGAAGAACTATACAAGAAAGATCTTAATGTTCCTGATGACCACGCTGGTGTGGTCACTGACCCAGAGCCGGACATCCTAGAGAGCGAAGTCAAGTGGGCCTTAGATAGCATTACTAACAACAAAGCTAGCGGAGATGATAATATCCCAGCTGAGCTACTTAAAATCCTAAATGATGATGCTGTGAAAGTGCTGCACTCAATATGCCAACAAATTTGGAAAACTCAGCAGTGGCCAAAGGATTGGAAAAGGTCAGTTTACGTTCCAATTCCAAAGAAGGGCAGTGCCAAAGAGTGTTCAAACTATCGCACAATTGCACTCATTTCACATGCTAGCAAGGTTATGCTCAAAATTCTACAAGCTAGGCTTCAGCAGTACGTGGACCGAGAACTACCGGATGTACAAGCTGGGTTTCGAAGAGGCAGAGGAACTAGAGATCAAATTGCCAACATGCGCTGGATCATGGAGAAAGCACGAGAGTTCCAAAAAAACACCTACTTCTGCTTCATTGACTACGCAAAAGCCTTTGATTGTGTGGATCACAACAAGCTGTGGCAAGTTCTTAAAGAGATGGGGATACCAGACCACCTTACCTGTCTCCTGAGAAACCTGTATGCGGGTCAAGAAGCAACAGTTCGAACCGGCCATGGAACAACTGATTGGTTCAAAATTGGGAAGGGAGTACGGCAAGGCTGTATATTGTCACCCTGCCTATTTAACTTATATGCAGAGTACATTATGAGAAATGCAGGGCTGAATGAATCGCAAGCCGGAATCAAGATTGCCGGGAGAAACATCAACAACCTCAGATATGCAGACGATACCACTCTAATGGCAGAAAGTGAAGAAGAACTAAAGAGCCTCTTGATGAGAGTGAAAGAGGAGAGTGCAAAAGTTGGCTTGAAACTCAACATTAATAAAACTAAGATCATGGCATCTGGTCCCATCAATTCCTGGCAAATAGAAGGGGCAGAAATGGAAGCAGTAACAGATTTTACTTTTTTGGGTTCCAAGATCACTGCAGACGGAGACAGCAGCCATGAAATTAAAAGACGCTTACTCCTTGGAAGGAAAGCTATGGCAAATTTAGATAGCATAATAAAAAGCAAAGATATCACCATACCAACAAAAGTTCGTATAGTCAGGGCGATGGTGTTCCCAGTAGCAATGTATGGTTGCGAGAGCTGGACCATAAGGAAGGCTGAGCGCCAAAGAATAGATGCTTTTGAACTGTGGTGCTGGAGAAGACTCCTGAGAGTCCCTTGGACTGCTAGGAGATCAAATCAGTCAATCCTAAATGAAGTCAACCCTGACTGTTCCCTGGAAGGACAGGTACTAAGGCTGAAACTCAAATATTTTGGCCACCTAATGCGAAGAGAGGACTCTCTGGAGAAGACTCTGATGCTGGGAAAGACTGAAGGCAAAAGGAGAAGGGGAAGGCCAAGGATGAGATGGTTAGACAGCATCACCGATGCAACGAACATGAAAATGAGCGAACTCAGGAAGATAGTGGAGGATAGGAAGGCCTGGCGGGATATGGTTCATGGGATCACGAAGGGTCGGACACGACTTAACGACTGAACAACAACAACAACCTACCTTACAGGGTTGTTGTAAGGATCACAAGATAATAGGCATGAAGTACTTTGACTGTGCCACACGCTAGGTATTATTAATTTGTTCTTGTATTTCTTTATTTTTTTCTGATCTCCTTTTTAAATTTAAAAAAATCATGGTGGTTTACCAGCAAATAGATAATTCAGTAATTATCTCTAAGAAGGTTCACAACACCACTGGGTTTTTAGGAGATGGGGAGTCTTGCCATGAGAATGCTGGGGGGGGGGGGTAAACAGGGGGTTGGGAATCACCCTGCACAACATTTCTCTGAACCAGGATGCCAAGATGGACTGTACAGCTGGTGGTCATCCAGGTTCCCATCTAAATTGCACGGAATGTGGGAGTAGGAAAAAATGATATCATCCAGCAGCATAGCATTATTTTTCCCCAGTAGCTGTTTGCTGCTACATATCTCTTTTGTGTCTTTCTGAGATTGTAAGCCATTGGGACAGGGAACCATGTAAAACATTTCCCTTGCTACGTAAACCACTTTGTGAACTTCTTGTTCTTGTTGGTGATGAAAAGCAGTACAGTATACTGTATAAATATTTTATACTAATTTTAGAATAATAAGTTGGCTCAGGACACCAGAGTAAGTCCCATTGTCTTCAATGGGGATTACTCCCAGAAAGTGTGTATAGGATTGCAGCCTTAATTTGAAAACCAAACTGAGATTATTAATCCTCTAATTTCGACTCTAGCCTCCCTTTTAACATGTCCAGAGATCTTTGCAAAAGGACAGCTGTTGCCTTGTTTGCTTAGTCAGGTCTTATCTTAACTACAGAGCTGATGTACTTGGAGAACTGGTTTGAATTCCTCGGTGGGATGTGAAGAGTGGCTCTCTCAAAGTCTGAGCAAACATGACCCAGTGGGTTGTTCATCTTTCCAGGTTGTTGAGTCAGCTAAATCAATACTTCTTATTTCAATTAATTTCACCTTTCCCTCCCAATGAATTCCCTAGTCCTGGTATGTAATGCAACCATTTCTTAACCAGCCAATTCTCCCTCCTGGATGAGGATGACCAAGGCTGCAACCCTATACACACCTACCTAGGAGTAATTCTCACTGAACTCGGTGGGACATCTGAGTAGACATGTCTAGGATTATGATGCAAGTGATGGGCAGTCCGACCCTGCATAAGGATCTACGGCTGACCCCCAGGGCCGGCTGCAGCATCCTACGCCCTTCCTGGGCTGCGTTGACATGGCCTGGGAACACCTTGGAGAAGGGGACATTCGTCCCCTTCCCCCGGTGTAGGACTGCCCGGCCCCAGTGGACCTCCTCAAATGTACGTCGGCTCTCAAGCCGACGTACATCCAGGGCGGCAGGGTAAGGGCCACCAAGGCCAGGAACCGGAGCAGGATGTTGCGGACCTCGCTGCCAATATCCCCGCCTCGGCTGGCCCAGTGGCCGCCCTCCCTCACCGCCCGGCCCACCCTCCACCCACCAGTGGCGTTCCTGCGGTAGGGGCTCGACAGTAAGTCGCGCCCCGATGTACTACCGCGTTCACGAACTGGAGCGAGGAGGCCCCGCCCCTTGCCGTCGGAGCCATTCCGCACAGCAAAGCCGAACGGGCAGGGTCTCCTGCCCGTTCGGCTTCGCTGCGCGGAATGACTCCGACGCCGAGGGCGCGGGGCCTCCTTGCTCCGGTTCGTGAACGCGGTAGTAGGTCGGGGCGCAACTTACTGTCGAGCCCCTACCGCAGGAACGCCACTGCCACCCACCCCTGCACTGACCAGTGCATTTCCTACCTGCAACGGCAGCTGCAGGTCGTTTGGGAGGCGGAGTAAGGGCTGCCGGCCTCTGCGCCAGCAGTCAGAAATGTCCTTTATGGTGCATTTATGATACCCATCGCCTATGGAGCGCACGCTTCACAGGCGGTTATTTGTGCAGGATTGTGCAGTTAGTTCTCATCCCCACACCAATAAGCCTATACACATTCTTCTCTGTTTACATACCTTCCACCTCAGTGCCTCTCTGCCTAAGCCCTTATCTTATCAATATTATTACATTTTTATCTCTTACATGACCAACAATCCCGTAACTTTTGCGGAGGTAGAAATAAAAATAAAAAGACACCTCAGGGCTGGCTGGCTGACACAGCTCTGCAATCTCAGGGGAAACTCTCCTTACATTGGGAAACGAATCTCTTCTTTCAAACCATTCACAAGGAGGGAATTCCCCCCCCACCTATGCACACAAGGGTAAAAACAGAATTAAATCCTCCAAGACCATGAAACAGCTTAGCTATAGAAGCCTCCATGGCTGCTGAGGCTGTGACTAAGAAGCTGATATTTTCTCAGGATAGTTTTACAGGACTGTGTTGCAATTCATGCCCAACTGACATTGACATTTAGCTCTTCCAAGCATGTTTCTGAATTCAGGTCAGTTAGCTTTTCTGATCTAGGCCAAGAAAAACGAGAGAATGCTGAACTTCTTTCCAAGTTCCTCTGCATCCAGGTTAGAGCAGTGAGACTTGTACAGTACAACACATAGTAACACTTTCCAGCAAATTCCGGCACATAGTAACACATTCCAGCAAAATTGCTGGCGCAGGTCCAAGGAAACCCATTGCAGAGTGGGAAGCTTATGGGGGAAAGGGGATTTAAATCCCCTTTCCCTTCCGAACCCTCCTGATCCGCCCCCCCCCCTGCTGGATACAGCGCGTGCCTCTTCAGCAGCATGGCTCCACCAGTGGGGGCGGGGGGGCGGGCAGAAGTATAGTATTGGGCTGCGAGTGTATATTTAATTAATACATTGATTTAATACATTTATACCCTGCCTTTCCCCCACACTGTGGGGTTATATACATACACAATAAGGGATATGGAAAAACTGAATACGTTTGCCAAT
This sequence comes from Plestiodon gilberti rubricaudatus, assembly GCA_026170595.1. NCBI lineage: Eukaryota > Metazoa > Chordata > Lepidosauria > Squamata > Scincidae > Plestiodon > Plestiodon gilberti. The sequence goes on from JANXHW010000002.1 coordinate 252,052,663, forward strand.
TTAGTGTCCTTAATTTTGATCCATTGCTCCCATTCTGTTTCTCCTTCTTCTAGCTCTGAATCCATCCCAGTTCACAATGACTCTTCTGCAAGATGAACATTATAGCTCCTCCATCAAGGGACCCTTGGAGACAGGGATGCAGGAGCTTGTGCTTCTAGCTGGGCTTCTCCTTCTCCCACAGCCAAACAAGGAGGAAACCTGTGCCAAAATTCATGATCAAGTCAGCAAAACGTTCCACCATTTTTCTGAGGCTGAACAGAAGCTGGAATCCCACCTGCTGCTTGTGGATTCTCAGTCAGAGGGTCTCGTCGCAGTGAAAAAGCTCATGCAAGATGAACTGCAGGAGAAAAAGGGGGATTTGGCCAACCTGAGGACCCAGATTGCCACCCTCAAAGCAGCAGCAAAGAAGTCTCAGGAAATGCTGGAAGCAGCAGAATCACATGTGGAAAGTACACGGGAGCAGCTGAAATTGGCTCAGCGGGAAGTGGCAAAGAACCTTTTGGGACGGAAAATTGGCATCCGGTTAATGGCCCTGCCTGGGCTTGGGGCGCTCATTGGTAGGTCATTTTCAAGTCTAAATCAGAAGTGGTACCCATGAGACAACAGAATATATAACGCCCTGCCCTGCCCTGCCCCCCCCACACCGCCCCCTCAATACCCCAGAGTAATTTATTCCTCATTTGTCTTTGCTTCCAGGAGTTGGCATGGTTGCTGGTTACCAGGCCGCCCTGAACTCTGCTGAGAATCTAGTAGCTGAAGCCCAAGAAGCAGTGGAGAAATGCGTGGCAGAAGTGACTGGCTATGGTGATGAGATTTCACGCTTCTCTCAAAAGGAGAAGGAAGTGCAAACTGACATCAACTCCATGGAACAGAGGATCGCCCAGATCCAAGCACAATGTGATGAACTGCTTGCTCTCCAGGGGAAGGTTACGCAGCGGCAGTCTCAGATCAGAAAATGCCTTTCATTGCTGGATTTATTGGCAGGCAAGATTCATGCAGCCATGGTCATGTCTAGTCATGCTTGTGTCCTAGAGTCCCTAGTGGACATCTTACAGGAAATTGCAGGGGTGGTGGGAGGGAAAGATGAAGCAGCAATCCATGCTGATAAGGAAATCCAGGCTTTGGTTCTGGAGTTAAACAAAGTAATGCGGTCTCTGACAGCCAGGCCAGGAAACAACATGCCCAGTGATCATTAATGTCTTCATGGCCTCCCCAGTCACATTGATTTTAACAGGGACTTTGCCTATTTTCTCATTCTGTGTACTGGATTCTGGATGGTGCATACCTAATTTGCACCCACCCAATACCGAAGGTTACCTGCAAACTGTATCTATTTTGCTAGGGCAGTATTATCTCGAAAATCAACTCTCACCACTCCACTTTACCATGCCGGATTTGGGAATTCTGAAAATGTTAATGTTCTGAAAAATTCTGAATGTTGGATGCAAAAAGCGTGTCTCTTTTGAAAATCCATTCTGTAAGTAACTAGTTTGATTGTAGAATCCGCATTCGTTCAAAAGTTGTGCTAAAGTGTCATCTTTTGTTTTTCTCCTATATATAAAGTCAGCCACCTTTTCCTTGTTTTCTTTTGAACCCAATCTGAACTTTTCTGTGTGACACACCCAGGTCCATAATCATACTAATTCATTTGGTAGTTTTCCTGGTCTTGAAAGACATGGAACATATGAATCTGTCTTATTTTGAGTCAGACCATTGCTTCAACTAGCTCAGTAGTACCATCTGCAGACTGGGTGCGCTCTCCAGGGTTTCAGATGGAGACAGTTTCCCATCCTACCTGGAAATGCCAGGGATGGAAGTAGGGTCTTTTATGGCCCCTCCCCAAAGATGTACACAAATGACCTATTTTCTGGATACAGTTTCCTCAAACAAGGGGTTGTGATGTCACTCCTTTCATTCCTTGCTTTGGAGAAAATCATATCTAAGTAATGACTATCATCATTATAAAGGATAATATTTTGAATTTAACAAACTTTGCCTGGTTGGGTAGGTAAAAGGCTTTCTTTTGCCAAACTGGTGTAGCTAATTATGACTCTGTAACATTGAAGGCAGGAACCCTGACTCACATATAAAATCTTGTGGGAGAGTATTAGGTAGAACACTGGTCTACAAAAAAAAACACATTTTTTTTATGACCTGGACTTTTGCAGCTGTTTTAGACTAATTTCAGGGTGCTGATTCCAAATCTGGCATCAGTTTTTGTCTATCACATCAGGTTTTTGAGATATCAAATATTGTATTTGATACAATCAATGAAAAACAGCAAATTTACACTGGTCTACAAATTATTTTTTTCTGGCCTTGACTTTTGCAGCTGTTTTAGACTAATTTCAGGGTGCTGATTCCAAATCTGATCTCAGATTTGCTCTATCACATCTCGTTTTTATGCTATCGGCATACCACATTTTCATTGATTTTACCCGAAATTAACTCTTTGTCACTTATGATTGCAAGATCCTTGCATTTCACACACACACACACACACACACACACACACACACACACACACACACACACAGTTAAATAAGACATTTTTTCACATTTAAAATTGTGTTAGTACTTTTTTACTTAACGATTAATTTCCTAATTAATTAATTGATTAATCCCAATTAATTAGCAGTTAATTAGCAGGGGGTACTTCAGAAAATTGGACCGTGATAAGGGGGTACCCGGTCAACACACTTTTTCTGGCATAAGGTATTCCAATGTTTTTAAGGTAATTTTGGGGCGCTGATTCCAAATCTGGCATCAGGTTTGGAATCATGAAAATGGGGTATGCCAATAGCATAAAAATGAGATGTGATAGAGCAAATCTCAGATCAGATTTGGAATCAGCACCCTGAAATGAGTCTAAAACAGCTGCAAAAGTCCAGGCCAGTTTTTCATTGATTTTATCAAATGCAATATTTGATATCTTAAAAACCTGATGTGATAGACAAAAACTGATGCCAGATTTGGAATCAGCGCCCCAAAAGTACCTTAAAAACATTGGAATACCTTATGCCAGAAAAAGTGTGTTGACAAGTGTAATGCTAATAGATTATAATGCTATGTTAAGATTCTTTTGATATTATGGTATGTTATGTTGTTGCTAAAATAAATCTTATTCTTGACTATCAGTTTCAAATTTTTGCCACTGGAAACACACTACATTTCGATTAAATCCAGAGGAGAATAGTGTGTTGGGGAAAAGAAAAAACCTTCACGTACCTGGAAAGGTGTGCTTAAATCAGTATCAGCAATTATGTTTGTTTGTTTGTTTGTTTATTTATTTGTTTGTTTGTTTGTTTAAAGAATTTAAACAAACCTACACCTGCCCACATTCCTTCTCCTAAAGGTCTAGCACTCTGTCCTGGTTTGAGATCTGGTAAGCCTACACATTGGCAAAAACAGCACTTCTGAAAAAGCAGCGCTGGGAGAGCTCAATTATCATGCAGGTCACCCTTTCAGCAGCACTACTTCTACTGAGGTGCCACTGCTGAAAGGGTGGCCCAAATAATAACTGGGCTCTCCCAGCACTGCCCTTTCATCAGTGACGCTTCTGCAGAGGTGCTTGGCGGGAGAGATGGAAGGAGTCCTCAGAAAGTGAGGAAAGGTACAGGGGAAGAGTGAGACCAACAGGGGTGAGAAAGGGAGGCACTGCCGAGGCGCCCAATTATCGTGCAGGTCACCCTTTCAGCAGTGCCACTTCTGCTGAGGCGTCACTTTTCAGAGCACCTATCTGCTGCTGAGCTCTGAAGTGACACCTTGGTAGAAGTGACACTGCTGAAAGGGTGTGTCACATGGTAATTGGGCTCTCCCATATCTTGAAAATATGGTCAAGATTTGCATATTTTCTCTTCTGTCTTTTGTAGGCTTACCAGATCTCCAAACGGGACAGAGTGCAGCTAGACCTTTAGGAGAAGGAATGTGGGCAGGTGTAGCTTGTTAGACCTTAGAGCACAATCCTAGGCATGTCTACTCAGAAGCAAGCCCCACGGAACACAATGGGGCTTGCTTCTGAGTAAACATGCCTAGGATTGTGCTCTAAGGTTTAACAAGCTACACCTGCCCACATTCCTTCTCCTAAAGGTCTAGCACTCTGTCCCGGTTGGAGATCTGGTAAGCCTAGTCATTTGCAGCTGAGTTACTAAGTGAGAAAAAAGTGCTTATTTCTGGTCATCACCTGCTTAATGAAGTCACTTCCTGCTTAATGACATTGCTTCCAGCCCTCTGCAGGCACCATGAATGCTATTGGCCTACTGTCTGAAATGAGTTTTGACACCTCAGTTTACCCACTTAGCAGGGGTAAATTCCCAACTGTTTGTGAATTCCCAGGAATTTCTGTCCATTTGGTACAAAAAAGGGGAAAGGATGTGGTGGAACTCAGGTAGTCTTGTTTTGGTAATTAAATAGCCCCAGAGAGAGAGAGAGAGAGATGCAGTCAGGTCAACTGGAGCCATCTCAGACAGATGCCGCTGAGAATTCTGAAACTGCTGGTATGTCTTCATTGTGACGCAACAACATAGCTATAAATATGAACACCTGTGTTCTAGGCACTCTGTTTTAGTTTTTAAATTGCAGCAGCAACATTAACACGGCTGTCAGAAGCAATGCTCCCTTTTCCTCATTTAAGACACAATCTACCGCACTCCTGGCACAGGATCAGGGCTAAAGCTATCTTAGTACTAATTTAGTACAAATTAGGATACAATCCGTGAAAAAAAGCTAAAAAAATTGATTACGTTTCTGGATAGCAAGAAATGTCCAGAGCACAGCATGGCCGCTATTTTCGCCCCGCTGCCACCAGCAGATTCATTTATACAGCAGGAAAACGGGTGTTTTTTTCACAGCAGGAGGTACAGTAAGGGGTCTGTTGTCACCTCATGGGGGGGAGATCCACATCAAGGGGGTGGGCTAATAGGGTTTTTCTTAGCTCAAGGGGCCACGCTGCAATCAACGCATGCTTCAGGCAGGAGTTTATTTCACAAGAACAGGAAGGGGAAGGTCAACAAAACTATAGGCAGTGACGACAGTCAGTCGTTAATCTCTGGTCTTTACCTCCCTAGTTATTCTCCTCACTGCGGGAAAGGCTCCGATTTCGGACACCGAGGCCGCCAGATGGGAAAGGACGCACCCAGCGGGGCCGGGATTCCTGGGGGGGGGGGCTGGTCCCCTCTGTTACTGCAGTGCAGTGTCCCTGGATTGTGCCCGATCTCCTAGGGCCGCTTACTGTGACTGGGGGCGCCAGACAGGTCTGAGCCCACCCTGTACCTGACGAGGGCTTTTGCCTTATGGTGGGGAGCCTCCCCTTCACTTCCTGGGGTGTATTATTATCCTCCACCTCTTCCCCTCCGCTCCTTCCCTCTTCTCCAGACTCTCGCGCCTCTCTCTGTTAACAGCTGTGGCAATCGCCTTCCCTTGCCTCTCTTCCAGCCTGTGCTTCGTTCTCCGGTCTCCTCTCGTTTCCTGCCCCGTCCCGTTCAGTTTTCCCTGTTTCTTTTTCAAACTTCACGTACTGAATTTTTGCCCGACCCGAAGCAAGTGTTAAAAGGCAAGGAATTCCTGCCATAAGGGAAGGAGCGCACAGCACACAAAACCCAACGGTAACGTTGCTACACTTGGGAGACTAAACAAACTGATTAGAGGCATTCCAGGAAGGGAATTTGATTTCCCTATCCACGGAGCTGCAAAAAATAAATTTCCTACAGCAACAGGTCAGTAAAAAGATCAGTAAAAAGTCTGAGCCTCTGCTTGTAACATTTGGTGCAGAAACGGGTAACGTGCTTTTGGAACACTAATAAAAGCGGCGTTACTCGGACTGCAGCAGACAGGCTCTCGAGCCTCTGGGATACATTTCTTATTATTATTGGGTAGCTTAGAAAAGGGGCGCGTTCTCATTTTTTGAGCGCCTTACACCCTTGCTCCTTAGCAGGGCTGGATGAGAATCGTTCTTTTCCTTAGGGATATTAGCCGTAGTATTGCAAGCAGACCTACATCGTACGCAGCCAACTTTTTATGATTGGCTGATTCATCACGGCGCAAGCCGATTCACTTTCACTTCAGAACCTTGCCCCGCCCGTCTCAAACCTTGCCTTGTTCTATTGGTGTAGCGTACGGGAGCGTGACGGGTGTTTGTGTCATCCTCTTCTGTTGGTGAGTTCGGTTCTGCGCATGGGCAGTTTGGGCTTCGATCGGTTGATGGAACGTTAGTGACCGTTGCTAGAGGTTTGAGCGCGAGGGTGGGAGTACCGGTTCAATGGTGGCTATTGAGTGCAAAATGGACCTCAAGGATCAACCCAGAAAGGGGGGGGGGGTCTGGGAAGCAACTGATGAAGGGAAATGGGGTTCCAGTCGTCAACCAATAGAAAGCTGAAGATCTAGGGAGCCGCCAATCAGATGATGTAGTAGGGAAATGAAAGTGGGGATTTCCTAGGGTTGTCAGCTTTTTGTCCCTGGCAGGGCTCCTGTGCCTTTGATATGTGAGATGATAAAGTTGAGAATGGGAGAGTTTTCCCACAAGTGTACTAACTGCGAAACTTCCGTAAGTTTCACCTGCTCAGCTGCCATGCCTATGTAGGTGTGAAAGGCATAGGAGCTAAGGGGGGGGGTCGGTGTAGGAGCTAAGGGGGGGGGGGAGCCTGACAGCCATAGGAATGATCAGTGGGGAACTATGGATGCCAGTGAATGACAAATGAGAAATGAGAGAAGAAGCGGGTTAAACTGCTGAACCATAAGCGAAAGGTTGGCAGTTCAATTCCCGCGACGGGGTGAGCGCTCGTTGCTTGGCCAGCTCCTGCCAACCTAGCAGTTCCAAAGCATGTCAATGCGAGTAGATAAATAGGTACCGCTTGCGGGAAGGTAAACAGCGCTCCGTGTTCCAGCCGCATGCTACGCGCTGCGGCAAGGAGAGTCATGCCGGCCACATGACCATGGAGGCGTCTTCGGACAACGCTGGCTCTTCGGCTTTGAAATGGAGATGAGCACCACACCCTAGAGTCGGACACGACTGGACTTAATTGTCAGGGGATACCTTTACCTTTTTATGGTTGTAGAAGGGTATAGAAAGGATTGCCCAGGTCTGGTCTATGCAGGACTATAGGTAATTGATGAGCAGTTATAGAAGGAAAGAGTTTAAAGCATCAATCAATAGTGAGGGGAAGAATATGGATTCTTCTTCAGATGAATATTAATCCTTCCATGCCCTCTTGGGATTTGCCTGTATGGAAGTCAAAGATCTAACAATGCACTTGGCATTTTTCTGTTCCAAATGATGGAAATGTGCTGGGGACCAACCTGCAGAGGAGTCCCACCTTGAGGATAATGGGACATGAGTGGAATTGTCTAGTGTTGTTGTGAAGAACCCCCCCCCCCCAAAAAAAATGTGGTGTGTATGTTATAGAGTCTTTTATTTCCTTTGGAGATTTTTATTCTCCACAGTAGTTCACAACAAAAGTCTATGTTTCACTTCTCAGATGCTTTTATATACTGTACTAACTTATTGCCATTGTTGCATTGTTTTGAGTCTCTGAGAGAGTCTGAGTCATTTTTCATATTTTCATAATAGGCCTGATATCTTAAAATGATGATACATATAGTATTTGACTATATCTGGTAGAACTACAGTACATAAATGTTTCTAGCTTTTGTGTTGTTGTTTTTTCCAAGGATCGTGACTTGAAATCATGGACAGAAGGAAAAATTCAGACATGGACAGAAGGAAAAATTCAGACAAACAGCTGGACCCACCTGCTGCCTTCAGAACCCCCAGGCCCACTGGTAAAAGAACAAACTTATCTTATTTCCATATACACTAATTCATTCATAAAATAGATCGGAAACTGTTATGACCGGCCACATATTTATTGCCTGCCTGATTTGAGGGCCAAAGGCATGTTGAATAAGTATTACAATAAATTATGTTCCTCAAAGATCTTCAGTCTAGCTTACAGTCTAAAAAATGTGTGACACACAAGGAAAGGGAAGCATTGCTAGCTGGGGAAACGGTAGTTCTGCAGATGGACCTATATCTGGGTATTTTGAAGGTGTGCCTGGCAGAACCCTTCTACCTACAGGGAAGGTTGATAAGAGGAGGATCTGGTATTTGTCCTATTGAGGATACATTCCAAAGATACTTTTATTACAACCCTCATGGTGGTCTTGTGTTCCAGGCTTCAGGTGATATTGCCCAGAGACAGTTTGCCATCATGTAAGAGAAAGTCAGGCTGCTCAAGACTCCAACCAGGATGAGAATCGGGGCTTGTTAAGGAAGGGCTACCAGCTTTTCATCATTCTGTAGCTGTGCTTTTAAAAACAGCTTGATTTGAAAATATTGGGAGGTGACAATGTTTACCTCCATGAAAAGCTTCACCTGGTGACTTGTACATATCAAGTTGCATAAGAGGGGAGCTTTTTTTTTTTTAAACGGGGGAAGGGGTCAAGTGGTAATTCTAATGTAAGGGGATGTTTTCTCTTCTTTTTTCTGCATTGCCTTTTATATACCGTGTATATATAGGCTTACCAGATCTGCAACCAGGACAGAGTGCTAGACCTTTAGGAGAAGGAATGTGGGCAGGTGTAGCTTGTTAAACCTTACAGCACAATCCTATCCACACTTCCCTGGGAGCAAGTCTCATTGAACACAGTGGGGCTTGCTTCTGAGTAGACATGCCTAGGATTGTGCTTTAAGGGTTTAACAAGCTACATCTGCTTGTTCCTTCTCCTAAAGGTCTAGCACTCTGTCCTGGTTGGAGATCTGGTAAGCGTGTGTGTGTGTGTGTGTGTGTGTGTGTGTGTGTGTGTGTGTGTGTGTGTGTGTGTGTCTACACACACATTTGTATAAGAGGTCAGATCATTTGAAGAAAATCCTTGTATTCTTTCCCTGTATACAATATAGATTCTTGTTAGAAAGTGCTTGCATTATCTTCTGTATAAAGTAGGGTGCACCAATTATTTATGGAATTCAACTACCATCACTGTATTCTGCTTTGTCTGTAGCTGTGATGTTATTTGGTTATCCCATTGATGTTATCCCATTGTATTGAGAGAGATCTGCTAGAGCAAGGGTTCTTAACCTGGGCGTATGGGAACTAAATGATGGGGGTATGGGACTTGATTTCTGAAGTCATACTGGTACCTAATAGGACTGGTGATGATGATGATTTTGACAGCAAAGGAGGTATGAGAACATATTGGGCAATCCAGTGGGGGTTCGTACTCCTAAAAAGGTTAAGAACCTCTGTGCTAGAGCAATCTTTGGAAGCTGCTCTTCAGCTGGTTGCTGCTGTTGATTTCTTCTGCATGGTTTCAAGTGCCTTATGAATTCTGGTTTCCACCTCTTTGTAACTGCTGACTACATGTATTGCAAGAATCTGGGTAAGTTTTTTGCACAGCTTGTCAATGTGAATGCCATTTGCAGATATTTAAAGCAGCACTTCTGTCTTCTGTTTAAGGTTGTTTCTTCCTGATGGAAGTTTTTCAATTCTCCATGTTTATTGAACTTAACAAACATGGAGTTTACGTGTCTCGTTGCTATCTGTTGTTTCTTCCCTAGGTCCTGGCGGGTTGATCCCACCTTCACATTTCCAGAGCCGGTCAGCACCACCTCCAGCAGTGCTTTGGAACACCACATCTCTTCCAGACTGGGAGGCAGCTGAACTCAGACGTGAAAACCAACATTTGAAGGATGAACTCCAAAGATGGGCCGCAAAGGGAGATAAGACAGAAGAACTGGGAAACAGAACCAGGTGAATGGACTTGTATCTCATTCATTTGTCTCTGATCTATTTGGCTTAAAGCAGCGTTTCTCAAAATTCTCCCTGTGAGTAGGGGAGAACTTTGAGTGCTTGTAGGGACGGGACGGTGACAGTGACCCCGGGATTGCGCTGCCGCCGGAAACAAAAGGGTTATTTTTATATTTACCGGGGGTTGCACCACCCTCCAGAGGGTGCAGGGGGGCCACGACGCCCCCCCCAGTGAGCCTCCCCAAGCCTCGACTCCTGGAGGTGATTAAAGCCCCCTTCCGATTTATTTCCTGGTTTCCCCAAAAACTGGAAGTGGTCTTTAATTGCCTCCAGGAACCATTCGGAGACTTGGGGAGGCCTGTTGAGGGACCTGTGGCCCCTCCTGAGGGCGGCTCAGCCCCCGGTAAGTATAAAAATACCCCTTTTGTCCCTCCGCCGGTGCGATCGCAGGATTGCTGCCACCACCATTGGGGATCGCAACGCCCCTTAAAGGGGCTGTGCCAACTCCTGCCTGGTGTGGTAGGTCATGACCCACCACTTTGAGAACCTCTGGCTTAGAGTGAGTCAGTGGCATCAATATATAAAAGAGTGAGTTTCTGGTTCTCGGCTGAAAGCTACTGTCTTGCAAAGGTGGAATTTAATGGGAGAGCCACTCTATTCCCATATTTCTATGGCGATCCTCTGTTTGCCCTGGGATTACCCTGTACATGTAGGAGTTCATTGTGTAACCAGCTTGCAGCACTGGAGCCCTCAGCTTTACACAGAATTGTCACAGAAAGTACTTTTTCCTACAATGCTTTTTCCCCTGTACCCATATGTATGAGTTTAGATAGACATTTTCTGTACCTGCAGAAGTGGGCTCTAGGCCATGAAAGATAGTGCCATAAGAATTGTGCTAGTCTTTAAGGTGCCACAAGACCCTGTTGTGTGTTTGTTGCTACAGACTTTCATGGCTACTGCTGTGAGAGTTGTTACCACTGGTGTGATTCTTTGGTCAGAGGCCTTTTGAGGAGAAGCACGTTGGAATCCATTGTTTGTACTCTTGATCTAAAAGATGCCTCCTGGAGGAAGGAGGACGGTGATGTGTTTCTCATATCTTGCAGGTCCCTGGATAGGGAAGCTGAGCCCGTCAGTGTGCGTCACACCCTGGCCATGTCCCAACAGGCTGAGCTCATCTCCCACCAGCTCCATGAGATCCAGCGATTGGAGGCCGAGCTTGCTGCCCTACAAATAACCTCAGCCCAGCAAGAGGCACTGGTGGCCAGCCGAGAGAATAGCCTTTCCCATCTTCAGGGAGAGCTGGCGGATCTCGGAAGGCGGAGTCAGGCAGAAGCAGCCGCCTTAAAGGCAGAGCTGGAGGAAGTCCGGGGAAGCAGCAAACTAGAAACAGAGGTGCTAAGGGAAAAGCTAGAGGAGCTTAAGAGGCAACGTTGTTTGGAAGCAGACTTCTTGAGGGAGGAGCTTGAGTCAATGAAGGAAAGGCATGGCCGTGAAATTGGACTGGCTCGGGGAGAGCTGCAGGAGGTGCTCAAAGAGAGAGAAGCTGAGCAGAAGAGGCAGGAGGAGAGGGCCCAGGAATGTCTGCAGTCAGTGCTCAAGGAGCACCAGGCAGAGGTAAGTGCTGAAAGAAAAGCATTCTGGGAAATGGGATTCTTTCGATGGGGTCCTGAGAAAATAGTTTACAAGAGAATAGTAGAAAAGATTGGGAGGTTCCAGGAGAGCGAGGGGGGGGGGGCTGGCGGGTTTCAGTGTATAAGAACAAGGGAGACTGAATGTCAGGTCTGAGGTCTTTTCTTCCCATTTCTCCCCACAGTTGTCCAGGCTTTCTGTAGCCCATGGGGCTGAAGTTGCCTCTCTGAAGTATCAGCTGTGTGCACTCCAACAGGATCTGGAAGCTCAGCATAAGGAAGTTGTCCACTTAAGAGAGAACAGGAATGTTCTCCAGAACCAGTTGAGGTATGATCCATTCTTCCTGGTTCCTTTTCCCTAAAGGCAGACTGGACTTGTCTTCAGGCCAAAGGCAACCCCTTTCCCTCCTCCAGTGCTGCCGAAGTAGAACTTGTGCCAAAGGCAACCTCTTTCCCTCCTCCAGTGCGGCTGAAGTAGAACTAGCTTCCCAGAGTGCTTTGCTGCAGCAACTGAAGACGTACGTTGGGGAGCAGGAGTCGAAACAACCCAGTTCTGAGCGGGAACGTCTGATCTGTAGAGTGCAGGTGAGGCCTGGCAAGGGAGCAGAGTTTCTTCTCCATGAGTTTGTGGGTGTACAGCAGTTCCCAACCTTTTCTGTAAAAAGCAACTACACAATTTTCCTTGTATTTCAGGAACTGGAAGAGGAGAAAGATGCTCTGAAAATAACAGCTGAACTTCTGCAGGTTCGTCTAGCTTCACTCAGTGATATCCTGACTCTACAGGAGACAGAGCTCAGCAAGAAGGTAGTTATATTTGGTATGCTTTTGTCCTTTTGCGGGTGCCGTCGCCCAGGGAGGTGTGAGGGACGGTGGCCAGAAACAGGGCCTTCTCAGTAGTGGCACCAACCTTATGGAATTCCCTCCCCTTTGACTTACGAACTGCTCCCTCCTTGGACACTTTCCAGCGAGGCCTAAAAACCTTCTTGTTCAAAGAAGCCTTCTGAGCCCTTGCCTTTTTTAACATCTCACTGGTACAGGTGGGGGTGCTGCTGTTTTTATGCTCCTGTTTTAATTGTAGCAATAATCTTTTTAATTGATTTTTAGATACTGTTTTTATTAATTTTCATTAATTGTTTCTTACTATTTTAAAATGTGATAATTTTTGTATTGTATGTTTTGTATTGTATTTTCTTTTTTTTTCTGTTGTAAGCCGCCTTGGGTCCCTTCGGGGAGAAAGGCGGGATAAAAATATTGTAAATAAATAAATATGCTAGAATCCAGTCCTCCTGTACAAAATAACTTAGCAGGCAGTGACCTTCCTGGACTTCAGGAATAGATGGCAAACTACGGTAATAGGGAGGTTTTCTTTGAACTAAGAATTGCCCCCACTTCTTGAAATTGCTAAAAGCTGATTGAAGGGTGGTGTCCTGTTTGCCTCTCAGGATCTAGCCCTCCTTCTCGTTTGTTTTACGTGAGTTCCTGATCTATGATCGTTACAAGGATCTTTTTCTGCACTTCCTCTGTTGGTGGAAAGGGAAGCCGAATATGACTCATGAGGCATGTCTATACAGGTTGATGACCCCTTATCCGGACATCCGAAATCCAAACATTGTTGGGGCTGTGACTTTAAAAAACACTTTTTCCAGCACCTGGCTGGCATAGCGCAAGGCATGCTGGGGCACAAAATTATGTAAAATATTGTATAAAATTATCCCATGCTGACTTGTTTGTGAAGCCATGTTGACTCTTCCCCCCCCCCCCCAATTCAAGGTAAAGAATGTCTAAGCAGGGTTCAAATGTGTTGGTAAACCTGTATCTACTGCTACAGACTGCAGGGAAAGGCTTGCTTGAATGGATGCAATGAATGGATGTACGGAAACATTTTTTGCACATGAAAAGCCAGTCATTATCCCTGCTATGATAGTTTTCTATGTGTTACTTGTATTTTAATTTTTGGTATGGAGAAGCATTCATTCATGTGAACCTTCACATTCTGAAGCGGTACAGCCCAGGCACAGGTTTACCACCACATCTGTTGCTTGCAAGAACTAGGCCTCAGGCTTCCCCTCACCCCCACCCCTGTTCTCATTAACTGTGGGTTCACTTCTCTGTAGTCTTGCAATATTTTCTGGAACAACTACATTGTTACGGAGTACTGAATGCATATAGAATGTAGGCTTTCATGTTTGAATCCTCTCAGGTCCAACTCCAGGGTCCTCTTCAGTCTGAGTCCTCTCAGAAGATTCAGTGCCTGCTGAATCGATGGCGGGAGAAAGTCTTTTCCCTCTTGGTGCAGCTGAAATCTCAGGAACTTAGTCACATGGACACGGTCAACCTGCTTCAGAGGAAGGTATGTGCTTGAATTGAGGGAAGTAACTCTAGTAGATGGAAGCAGAGAGAACGCTGCAGCACAAGCTCCTGGGTTTCCTGAAAATGGAATGGGGCATCGTGAAGATAGAGCAGGACAGTTGGGTGCCAGGACTCCTGAATTAGAGGGGAGTCAGATGAGGGATCCTGAATTGGGGCACCCTCAGTTCTCTGGGTGCAGAATGGTGGGGGGAGAGGAGAGGGATGTAGTAATTTTGAATTTTCTGTGAAACTATCTGATTAGATGAGAGGGGGAAAGCAATTCCAGACCACTTTGTGGAGGTCATGAGGCCTGTGAATTAATACAAGGATGAGACTTAATTTTCTTTCTATAGGAAAAAGAGCTAGAAGAAGAAGTGGAGTGTAGAGAACAGAAGGTGGCACTGTTGCTCCATAACCTTGAGGACAAGACTGCTGAAGTTAATATGGAAAGAGTAAAAAACAAGGTAATATGTTCTCATAAGCCCCTAAATTAGGAGTCCCTTTAGGTTTAGGGATATGGAATAAGCTTTGTGGGACTTGTTCCATTGGGAGCAGTGTCTTCTTCACCCCCAATCAGTACACTCTCAACAGAAGTGCTTCAACTTAAACAAGAGGCTAGTCTTCCATTGCTTAAAGTGGACTCTGCAGTAGCGTAAAGAGCCTTTCTCGTATGTCAACTTGATTCTGAAGGGTGTGGGGCAGGGTGGGGGGGGGGGGGCTACTGGAAAGACGGGAGAAGCTGTCATAACATTCGGGAGGCAGTGTTACGTGGGAGCTCTCTCCTTCCTTCTAGACTCTGCAGGCAGAGGTGTTGCGCTTGAAGGAGCTGGCTCAGAATCTCCAACTGAAAGCTGAGACTGACAAAAATGCGCTTCAAGGCCTGGGGGACTTTGTCATCAGGTAATGGCGATGGGCCAAGCCAGAAGGGCATGATTTCCCCCTACTCTCTGCATACAGTACGACTTCATTTCACCGCTTTGAGCACAGGAAAAGCGGTATAAAAATCTTTTCAATAAATAAAATAAGTCTTCTTTCTCTCACCTCATCTTTCTCTCACCTTATTTGTCTCTGCCTTTTGCTCATAGCTCTGCCTTTGTACAGAACAGCCTCCCCCTCTTCCCCTTGAGTTCCTCTCCACTGTTTCCTCAAAGCCTTTCTTTCTTCTGAACCACTCAGCCTCGCTTTACCAGCTTGTGCACTGCCTGCCGTTTGACTCTCCACTGCTCCTAGTCAGTCAACTCCCCACTACTGTCTGGGTCTTGTCCCTCAGGGCAGAATCAGTCTTGCACCTGTGTTCAACTTGGTGCCAAGCAATTTGGAGGTGCTAAATAGCTTATAGCAGGGCTGTATAACTCAGGGAACTGCAGGGCCAAGTTCTTAACCTAGCAGATGTCCTCGGGCTGGGTCCATATACATATATACCGTACGTACTGTATATGGGCACAGCCTCAGGAATCTGTTAAGTTGAGAATTTGGCCCTTTAAGTATGTATTTACCCCTCCCCCCCAACAACAAATTTCACCTTGGCTTGATTATCATTTTTTATCTTTCCCCCCCATCCCCATCCTTACTACACATTGCAAGTGTTTCACTTCCTAGACTAGAAGGTATCTGGGAGAGAGACAGCAAAGGCAGGGGAGATGGAAACATTTTTTAAAAAAAAAATTCTGTCAGAAGTGCACATCATGTTATCTGCCTGCCTCACCCGAATCTGAGAAATGTTGATTTGCTGTAAGGTTGCCTCAAGCACATCTTAAGAACATAAGAAGAGCCCTACTGGATCAGGCCAAAGGCCCACCTAGTCCAGCTTCCTGTATCACACAGTGGCCCCACCAGATGCCTCAGGAAGCACACAAGACAACAAGATACCTGTATCCTGTCGCCACTCCCTTGCACCTGCCACAAAGAAGACCTACTCCTACAACCAGGAGGTTGCTTATCCCCATCATGGCTTGTAAGCTGTGATGGACGTTTCCTCCATAAATCTGTCCAATCCCCTTTGAAAGGCATCCAGGCCAGGTGCCATCACCACATCCTGTGGCAAGGAGTTCCACAAACCAATTACACGCTGGGTAAAGAAATATTTTCTTTTGTCTAATAGCCCCTCCACTTAATTTGAGTGGATGTCCCCTAGTTCTAGTGTTGTGTGAGAGGAAAAAGAACTTTTCTCTATCCACTCTCTCCATCCCATGCATAATTTTATATGTCTCAATCATGTCTCCCCTCAACCTCCTTTTTCCTAGACAGAAGAGCCCCAAACGCTGTAGCCTATCCTCATAAGGGAGATGCCCCAGCCCACTAATCATTTTGGTCATTCTCTTCTGCAATCTTCATTAATTGCTTGAATTTCTTCCATCTTCATGACTTCTGGAACATGAATCCTCCTCTCTCTCTTTAAATGCAATTAACAGCACAATCCTAAAAGCAAATCCTATTCAACACAATGAGATTCTCCATGTCTTGTTCGCGCTCCTGTTATTTCTGGAGATCACCCCACTGAAGAAATCATGGCGATTAATCATAATCAGGTTTTCATTGAGTCATCCATTGATGAACTAGGGTGCCCAGTCCTTGATCCTGGAAGTGGGTGACCATCGTACTGACTTTCAGTGCGCCAAAGAGGCTACCCACTTGAGGTGATTATTATTTTTTATTAAAAATGACAAACGGAGCAATTCTAGCAGTGACTGTACTTATGAGTAAGTATGCCAACCTGCCACTGAGGCCTCCACATTGAGATGCCCTGAGAAGGCCTCGAGGGCTTTGCATTTGACATTTCTGACTCATAGAAACCCTCCTGCTTCCTGTTTTCAATAGCGGTTGACCCTCATTTAGAGATTTTTTTTTTCTCATTTTCAGTTCAGATTGATACGCTCTGTCTTCTGTTCGCAGGCTACACCAGCAGCTGACGGGACAGGAGGAGACATGGAAGGCAGCCTTGTCACGCCTAGTAGGCTTGGGGAACAGGATTGCATTTGCAGCCAAAAGAGTTGACACCATCCAAGGTGGCGTTCTGTGTAATGTTTTTGCACTCTAGCCTGCTATCCCGTCGTCGTTCTTCCCCCCCCCCCCCCGCATCTTAATGTTCTTACTTGCATATGTTGTCCTAAAGAAGACCCAGTGTCTTCCATATGACTGGTGAAGATAATTCTATCCTGTCTTTCCTTTCCCTTGGAGGCCATCAGAGTGGCTTACAACAAATATTTAAAATTGGACAGTAAAACTAACACCATCATATAAAATAAAACAATATTTAGATCTTTTAAAAAGTACATGTTAGTGAGCCTCATAGCCGAGCAGGGATTTAAACCTGGGTCCTCTTAAGCCTGACCCACAGAGCACGAGTTCCGGCGCAGAGGCACGCAAGCGTGCCCTGGACGCCCGCCTCCAAGCGCTGCCCTTTTCTCCATCAGTGTCTTCCTGCAATTAGTCCCTCCTTATTATCCCACCTTCTAATCCCTGATTGGCTGAAACACAAACCCCCTGTCATCCCACTGCTGACAAAAACTAGCTCTGCCCCTCAAAATGGGGCCAATTCAGATCGCACCGGAACTCGGGAGAGCGCAGGTCTCCCGAGTTCCGATGCGATCTCATAAAAATGGAGGCCACTCAGCTGCGTGAACTCCACACGCGCCCGGGACGCGCCGGAACTCGTGCGGTGTGGGTCGGGCTTTAATCCAACCACTTTATTTATAAATAATAAATAGTTCAACCATACTGGCTCACTTTATACTCCCTTCACAGAATTACAGTGCACAGAGGTTTTGGTTGAAAGACATGATAATTATACCTGTTTTAACTTCAGAGAATCGGAGCAAGACTACACTATGAAGATGTGAGCATTTGGGGTGGGGGCAGCTGATAATTCTCCAGTGGAAAAAATGCATTATTTTTTTACTGTGATGCCTGTTCTTACCACAAAATTCTCTAGACTATTTGTGAGATGTTGACTTCTTGAGCTGAAGTGGTTAAAATATTCAGATTTTTCTCTAACCATAAGGTCTAGAACAGTGGTTCCCAACCTTTTTAGCACCGGGACCCCCTTTTGTAGAATGACAATCTGTCATGACCCCCCCTAAGACCGGAAGTGATGTCAGTAAGCAGGAAGTGATGTCATTATTTTTAACAAGTTACACTGTTTAATAAATTACACTTTTTAAAATCACATTTTTAAAGTTGTACTCAAAAGCAAGCCCCATGGGGGGGGGGGGAGAGTGAGTTAATATTAACAGAGATGCTAAAAGGCAAGCGGAAAGTAACGCAAGGTGAGCAAACAAGCCCCAGGAGAGCATCGGACACTTTCTCTGTAGGAGGTGGGAGAACTAAGTCGTCATCTTGGGTGTGACCATCTAGCCAGCCAACATCCTGCGACCCCCTCAGAAACCACTTCTCAACTCCCTTGGGGATCCTGACCCCCCCCCAACCAGGTTGGGAGCCACTGGTCTAGAAACTTGGGGTTCTCATATTTATTTATTTTTAAATGAAAACTAAGATCCTTGGAGCCTGCTTAAACTTTGGGTCTTTCATTAGGTGCTGCAACACATTGTACAGGCATCCAGGGTGGTTGCACTCCACATGCTTCTTCCAACTTTTTTTGTGCACTGAAGCTTAACATCTTTGCCTTGGTAAGAGCTGGGGGGAATCTGTGTGCCAGCTCCTAAAATGAATTATGCCTTTACTGGATGAGATTACACCTTGTGGAGATTTTTTGGTGGTAATTTTTTTTTAAAAAGTGCTTTGAATTCTTCTCAATGGATAACTCGTCCAATTTGGCTTGTAGGTTTGGTATGCCAAAAAGTGGCACTGGCTAAGCTTCAGCAAGAGGAGAAATCCACCCCTGCTAAACTAGACCAGGAGGGGTAAGTCTGAAACCCTAATCCCAAAACGAGCTAGAAGGTAGGACTGTTGAGGAGTTAATAGCTTATACAGTATTTCCACCTTAATGGGCAAAATGCTTACTACGATATTTGCTTTCCAAACAGGAATTGAGTCTGAAAGGTAGGGAAAGCCCAAGCCGTTTGGTGCTTCTCTGAGTAAAATGGAAATTGAGCTTCAGTCCACATTCAGTGGTTTATTCTTTGGGCAGCTCTGGCTCTAGTTAAGATTTCTCCTAGAAGGGAGTTCAGTTTAGTTGAGAGGAGAATGAATACTGATTTTTGGGAAAGGTGCTTGTGCCTTCGAGTAGGACCAGAAGTGAGTGCAGTCCAATCACCAAATGCATCCCTTTTAGGCTGGTTCCAAAAATTGTGGTATATTGTAAAAATGCAATTGAAATGAGAACTTGAAGGGTTAAAAAGGTAAAGGTGACCCCTGACAATTAAGTCCAGTCCTGTCCGACTCTAGGGTGTGGTGCTCATCCCCATTTCAAAGCCGAAGAGCCAGCGTTGTCTGAAGATGCCTCCGTGGTCATGTGGCCGGCATGACTCTCCTTGCCCAACGCGTAGCATGCAGCTGGAACACGGAGCGCTGTTTTACCTTCCCGCAAGCGGTACCTATTTATCTACTCGCATTAACATGCTTTGGAACTGCTAGGTTGGCAGGAGCTGGCCAAGCAACAAGAGCTCACCCCGTCGCGGATTCGAACTGCCGACCTTTCAATCGACATCTCATGGTTCAGCGGGTCCACCCACTGCGCCACCCGCTGGCCTTGAAGGGTTACTACTAGTTATACAATTTCCAGTTTTCACGACTGGTGCAGACTTTCGAATTAAAAACATACATTTTCCCGAGATTCCTGTCGTTTATTAAAATGATTAAAAATACATAGAAGTATTTAAAAACAAACTTGACGTTTCACCACTGGTATTCGTGGCATCATCAGAAAGATAAAACAGATAGTATAAGCATCCTATTATACTATTATAAGGACGCGTATACTAGCTGTTTTATCTTCTGATGATGCCACGAATACCAGTGGTGAAACGTCAAGTTGGTTACTACTAGATTTCCAATCTCTGTGGCTGCCTCTTCCCCAGGATTCATCCACCTTATGAAAACCTGCAAGCTGAGTTAGAAATGCTGCACGAAGAACGGGACCGGCTCTCGATGGAGCTTAAACGTGGGGCACAGCTCATAGAGAAGAAGGTGGCTGAAGCGAAAGAGTCAGGTGACTGACTGGGACCTAGTTTCCATTGAGGTCTGTGCTGCCTCAGACTGCAGGTGGAAGCTCAAAGAAGTCATCGCCTCCTCCATGTTAGAAATTCTCTCTGCATAGAATCATTTTCCCTGACCTAGTTTTCTACCTTAGTCATCTTCCTGATGTACCAGTTTTCTATATGCAGGTGTTGTTGTTTTTTTTGTATACAGTAAAAGAACATTTACTCATGTGAGTTGCCACCCCCACAATCTGAAGTAGTATGGCCCAGGCATAGGTTGACAACCTTTGAACTCGAAACAAGGCCTTGTTCTCATTGCGGCCACCCAGAAACTTGGGTGGTGGTGAACTGGTGTCTGTGCTACCTCGGACTGCAGGTGGAGGTTCAAAGAAGCAGTGGCGTTGCTTAGGGGTGGTGGTACCACACCGGTTTGGGTGTGGCACCACACCACAGGTGTTTTTTTTTATAGCTCTTGGGAGCTGGGGACAGTTGTGGGTGGGGAATTGGAAGGATACTGATTTACATGCTGCCCTGTGCTCCCAATGGCCCCTATCTATTGTCCATCCCCTTTCTCTTCTGCAGTGGAGTCTGACCTCAAGGAAATGAGAGAAACAGCACGGAGCCTGCAAGAGGCCCTAGAGAGTAAGGTTGTGATGGAACAGGCACTGAGGCAACAGCAGGAGGCCATGGAGAAGCAGCTGGAGACAGCACACAGTGACCTGCAGAGGAGTGAGGAGACTGTACAGAGTTTGAGGCAGGAGCTTGGACAATTAAGAGAGGAATATGAGAAGGGTGAGTCACGGCACACTTGGTTACTGTCATGCGTAGGGGAGTAGAACCCACCCACCCCCCCTATGCTGGTAATGTTGCCAGGGCCAATTTCTATTTCCACTGGATGTGGCAGGCTAGCACGTCTTCCCTATCAACAATTGCGCAGCACTTCAGGATTGCTTCAAAAAAACTTTTATTTGAAGCTTTT
The DNA here is from genome assembly GCA_026170595.1 of Plestiodon gilberti rubricaudatus. NCBI lineage: Eukaryota > Metazoa > Chordata > Lepidosauria > Squamata > Scincidae > Plestiodon > Plestiodon gilberti. The sequence goes on from JANXHW010000002.1 coordinate 252,073,454, forward strand.
TTATAAACAATGAGCTAAGCTCAAACTGGTTAAAACGGTTTTTGAATTTACTGCACAGTATCCTCTATCAGCTCAGCTCTCAGGGTGTTTGCTCTTTGATGTTCTTCTGATGGTGCTCTTTCTGGGAGAGGCTTGATCTTCTCTTCACAGCATCTGACCCACAGACTGCCTCAGCGAAGCCCTCTTCTCCTTTTCCACAGTGGAGTCCTCCTCAACATTCCATCTCCAACGGCCTTTTCCAACTGCCATTCATTCTCCACTGCTTTCCCCCACCACAGGAAAGTTCTTTTAACCCTGTAGTGTCCTTCTCTCATCCCTGTGTCCCTGGTGTGGCATCAACATTATTCCCCACTGTCCCCTGGTGCCTTAGTGGACAGTGTGGAATAAGCAGCACACAGCCTTTTTCACAAAAACTCACTGAGCTTCTCCTCTCTAGGCTCAGCTGGATCACCTAAGTACCGTATTGTCCTGAGTATAAAACACACTTTTTTACCCTAATTTAACTTTTTAAACTAGGGATGCGTCGTATACTCGCACTGTTGCAAAAATAAAGAGACATTGCTGGAAGAAGCGGAGGCTAAGAGGAGACCCGTTGTCTTCAAAGCAGCTAATTGAAGTGATTATCGGGTGATTATCGGTGCTGGCTGAGCTTTGCTTTGCAGTGGGCTCCTTCTCTGCCCTTTTTTTTTGTAAAAACAAGAGCACACACACACACCCCTCTACCCTACAGGCTGTAACCCTTTCCAGGCTGCAGTAAGTTGTTACGTCTTTGCAGCGCCTGCTTTTCAGTTCCGTGTTTGTTTGTTTTTAGTGGAGATAGGCAGAGATGAGCGAGCTCCTTCTCTGCCCTGCTTTTGTAAAAACAAAAGGGCTTTTCTTTGTAAAAACAAGATTTAGTGTCATCCATAAACTTGGCCACCTCACTGTTTCTCTCCAACTCCAAGTTCAGAGGGGTAGGGTGGGGTGGGGAAATCAAACCAGAGGCAGAGGCATCATACCAGCGGTGCGGGTGATCTGGGTGGCGGCAGAGAACGCAGCGCTGGCGATCCAGGCAGCGGAAAGGCTCTAAGGAGCCTGCAGAAGGCTCCTGCTGCCACGTCACATTTGTTTTGGCCTCCTCCCTCCCGCCCAACCCCGAGGGATGTCACTTGGGGGTGGGGTGAGTGAAATCAGCAACATGAGGTGGCGACTGGCACAATGCCAGCTATGCTACTGTCCATTTATGAACAAACTGAAAAGCACCAGTCCTTGGAGCACACAAGTATGGAATGCTGTGGATCTTATGAGATCCACAAACAGTTAGGAATGACAAATGTGAGGATCTGATGAGTTAAGAGGGTGGGGAAGAGACGGAGGTGTCATGCGCCTTAAGGGGAGGCTCAAGAGGTGAGATGGTGCATGTGTTCACTGATATAATGAGCAGATGTGGGGAACTGTGGATGGGTTAGGATGGGGCATCCTTTCCTTCATTGTTTCTAATACCTTCTTACAGCCATGCAAGAGAAGGTGACTGAAGTTGAAACGGAGCTACGCAGGGATCTGTCAAAAATGGAGAAAAGCCTCAATGAGGCACAAAGGGAGCACACCAAGGCAGGTGAGTGGCAAGGTCCCTGGAGGGGAGTCATCAGGACTGGCCCACCACACTTTGGTGTCTTGGGCAAAAAATTCAAATGGAGCTTTTCGTGGTGAACTATAACAAATCCACCATTTGCCCCAGTATCTGCCTTTTGAGACATCTGTCTCATTCTGCCTTAGGACAGGATCGATCCTGAGGGCTGTGGCTCAGCAGTAGGTCATATTCTGCATATGCAGAAGTTCTCAAGTTCGGTCCTGGGCATTTCCAATTGAAAGCATCTTGGGTAGCAGTGCTAGAAAGATCTCTGCCTGAGCTCTTGGGGAGCTGCAGCCAGGCAGAATAGATAGCCCAGCTGTGGATGAACCAGTGGCCTGACTTGGGAGAAGGCAGTTTGTGGTCTCCTGTGCTGCAGTCTAAGCCTTGAGCCTCAGGTTTGCCTGTTACCCAGCTCTGACCCCTCCATCCTGCTGTGTTGCTCTGCAGTGGTTGCCCTACGCCAGGCTGAGCGACAGGCAGCAAGGGACAAAGCTTGCTGTGAGGAGCTGGCTAAGCTGCAGGAATCTGCCATGCAACAGGAGACAGCACGGCTTGAAGGACGTCTGCGGGAACTTGAGAGGGACAAGAATCTGTTGATGGTATGTTAACTAGGTGAGGATGTGGCGCTGCCTCCATTTGTGACTGATGCATCAATCAAAGCCTCTCCTTTTTGCACAGGCTACCTTGAGACAGGAAGGGCTGTTGTCCCAGTATCGGCAAAATCGGCTGGCAGCAGTCCAGGCTCCAGTAGAGTCAAGTGAGAAAGCGGGAACCACGCCTCCATCTAAAGGTATGCAGTCCTTCTCCCAGAACCCCGTTGCAGCTACATTAGGCACTCCCTTTAGCTTCCTGCCTGACACTTCCTAGTTCATAGGTGTGCTCTGTCCCATTACCGCATGTTTAGTATAGCCTTTCCCAGATTCGTGGGTATTTACTGCATCTATATTCCCCTTTGCTTGCCAAAACACTCTAGGGTGGTTCACAGTTTAAAATAATGGTTTATTACTTAAGAGATATGATACTTTTAAGAGAAATGGGAAGGGAAGAGCAAAATGAGCATATTGAGGTACCAGGTTTTTTCATACTATTACATAATGACCAGATGGAATAGTCACTGCAGACAGCTGCTCTGAGAGAAGGGGGGCCTTCCTCTCTAGCAAGGCCCCCAGAGGGAATGTTCTGGGACACCATTCTGGGATGAGAGGAGCCAAATGAAACCACCTCCTATAATGCCTCTGGGGGATGCCACATTCCTTCTTTCTTTTCAGTTCCCCTTCAAAACCTACCTTTCTCATGCAGGCATTGGCCTGCTGTCCTAACCCCCATACTACCCTATAACCAAGTGCAAGTGAAATCATTATTTTTCCCTGCATCCACTTCTTGTCTGCCTTGTGTCTCTCTTTGATTGTGAGCCTTCGTCTTGTTTTTTTCTTTTTCTGCACCATGCACATGGATGGACATAATAAGTAATAATACTAGTTGATCTCAGGATTGGGTGTCTTTACACTTGCCCCAAACAGTTGCAGGCTGAGGTAATGAATTAGAATCTCCTTAGGCTGAAGACACTCTACTTCATTGACATCTTCCTCTGGTCTCCCTCACTCCAGAGTCCCTTACAGGTTTCTCTCCTCCTTCCACAGAGTCCCTTTTTGCTGTGCTGGATGACCTGCAGGTTCTGAGCGCCGCTATCTTGGGAGAAGAGGAAGACGAAGAAAAGCCAGACAAAGATGGGGGCACCAGTGCTGATACTTAAGGGCAGTTCTGATTGTTAGGAGGGAAAATCTACTTGGCTACTTGTAAATAAAAATTAAATATAGACACAGGCCTTTTATAAGAAGAGTCCAGTATTGGTCGTCTTAAAATTATCTTATGGAGGCTATCTTTATCTCTCACACTTAGTTCCTTTCTGTGCAGTTTTAATGTGAGGGGTTTGTTGTTGTTCAGTCGTTAAGTCGTGTCCGACCCTTCGTGATCCCATGAACCATATCCCGCCAGGCCTTCCTATCCTCCACTATCTTCCTGAGTTCGCTCATTTTCATGTTCGTTGTATCGGTGATGCTGTCTAACCATCTCATCATTGGCCTTCCCCTTCTCCTTTTGCCTTCAGTCTTTCCCAGCATCAGAGTCTTCTCCAGAGAGTCCTCTCTTCGCATTAGGTGGCCAAAATATTTGAGTTTCAGCCTTAGTACCTGTCCTTCCAGGGAACAGTCAGGGTTGATTTCATTTAGGATTGACTGATTTGATCTCCTAGCAGTCCAAGGGACTCTCAGGAGTCTTCTCCAGCACCACAGTTCAAAAGCATCTATTCTTCGGCGCTCAGCCTTCCTTATGGTCCAGCTCTCGCAACCATACATTGCTACTGGGAACACCATCGCCCTGACTATACGAACCTTTGTTGGTATGGTGATATCTCTGCTTTTTATTATGCTATCTAAATTTGCCATAGCTTTCCTTCCAAGGAGTAAGCGTCTTTTAATTTCATGGCTGCTGTCTCCGTCTGCAGTGATCTTGGAACCCAAAAAAGTAAAATCTGTTACTGCTTCCATTTCTGCCCCTTCTATTTGCCAGGAATTGATGGGACCAGATGCCATGATCTTAGTTTTATTAATGTTGAGTTTCAAGCCAACTTTTGCACTCTCCTCTTTCACTCTCATCAAGAGGCTCTTTAGTTCTTCTTCACTTTCTGCCATTAGAGTGGTATCGTCTGCATATCTGAGGTTGTTGATGTTTCTCCCGGCAATCTTGATTCCGGCTTGCGATTCATTCAGCCCTGCATTTCTCATAATGTACTCTGCATATAAGTTAAATAGGCAGGGTGACAATATACAGCCTTGCCGTACTCCCTTCCCAATTTTGAACCAATCAGTTGATCCATGGCCGGTTCGAACTGTTGCTTCTTGACCCGCATACAGGTTTCTCAGGAGACAGGTAAGGTGGTCTGGTATCCCCATCTCTTTAAGAACTTGCCACAGCTTGTTGTGATCCACACAATCAAAGGCTTTTGCGTAGTCAATGAAGCAGAAGTAGGTGTTTTTTTGGAACTCTCGTGCTTTCTCCATGATCCAGCGCATGTTGGCAATTTGATCTCTAGTTCCTCTGCCTCTTCGAAACCCAGCTTGTACATCCGGTAGTTCTCGGTCCACGTACTGCTGAAGCCTAGCTTGTAGAATTTTGAGCATAACCTTGCTAGCATGTGAAATGAGTGCAATTGTGCGATAGTTTGAACACTCTTTGGCACTGCCCTTCTTTGGAATTGGAACGTAAACTGACCTTTTCCAATCCTTTGGCCACTGCTGAGTTTTCCAAATTTGTTGGCATATTGAGTGCAGCACTTTCACAGCATCATCATTTAGGATTTTAAGTAGCTCAGCTGGGATATTATCATCTCCGCTAGCTTTGTTGTTAGTAATGCTATCTAAGGCCCACTTGACTTCGCTCTCTAGGATGTCTGGCTCTGGGTCAGTGACCACACCAGCGTGGTCATCAGGAACATTAAGCTCTTTCTTGTATAGTTCTTCTGTGTATTCTTGCCATCTCTTCTTAATCTCTTCTGCTTCTGTCAGGTCTCTGCCTTTTTTATCCTTTATCATGCCCATCTTTGCACAAAATGTTCCCTTGATATCTCCAATTTTCTTGAAGAGATCTCTAGTCCTCCCCATTCTGTTGTTTTCCTCGATTTCCTTTCATTGTTCATTTAAGAAGGCCTTCTTATCTCTCCTTGCTATTCTCTGGAAATCTGCATTCAGTTGTTTATATCTTTCCCTTTCACCTTTGCTTTTCGCATTCCTTCTTTCCACAGCTATTTGTAAAGCCTCATCTGACAGCCACTTTGCTTTCTTGCATTTCTTTTTCTTTGGGATGGTTTTAGTTGCTGCCTCCTGTACAATGTTACGAACTTCCGTCCATAGTTCTTCAGGCACTCTGTCTACCAGGTCTAGTGCCCTAAACCTATTCTTCACCTCCACTGTATACTCATAAGGGATATGGTTTAGGTCATATCTGACTGGTCTAGTGGTGTTCCCTACATTCTTCAGTTTAAGCCTGAATTTTGCAATAAGAAGCTCATGATCTGAGCCACAGTCAGCTCCAGGTCTTGTTTTTACTGATTGTATAGAGCTTCTCCATCTTTGGCTGCAAAGCACATAATCTATCTGGTTTCGGTATTGACCATCTGGTGATGTCCAGGTGTATAGTCGCCTCTTGTGTTGTTGGAAAAGAGTGTTTGCTATGACCAGCGTGTTCTCTTGACAGAACTCCGTTAGCCTTTGCCCTGCTTCATTTTGCGCTCCAAGGCCAAACTTGCCTGTTGTTCCATTTATTTCTTGATTTCCTACTTTAGCATTCCAGTCTCCTATGATGTAAAGGACATCTTTTTTGGGTGCTAGTTCTAGAAGGTGTTGTAGGTCTTCATAGAGCCGGTCAACTTCATCTTCTTCGGCATCAGTGGTTGGGGCATACACTTGGATTACTGTAATGTTGAATGGTTTGCCTTGGATTCGAACTGAAATCATTCTGTCGTTTTTGAGGTTGCACCCCAGTGAGGGGTTAGTTAAAGAGATATTGGGATAATCTGTATATGGTTTGTTTTGTTTATATAAAGCATTTTAAAATGGGGGGGGGGGTTCACTCTTCCCTATAGGGTAGTCTGGGGGGGGGGGTTCCATGGGCACTATGAGGGAAGAGGGGCTCAGTCAACATGTATGATGACAATAGTCCTGGATTGTCCTCTCCTTTCCTTTCCAGCTTATTCAGTTGGTTAGACTTCAAGAAGGCAGGGGGAAAGGGTAAATAAGTTCAGAGTCTATTATGAAGATCGGACTAATTTCCGTCAGGGGGTGGGGGGGTGCACTCTGGTTTTTTTGTGGCCTTTTTTAGGCCGCACAGAGCCTGGGAAGGTGAGAGGATCGACCCTCCCACCTTCCCAGGCTCCGCGCAAGCCCCCTTGTGTGTGGAGCTGGGGATATGTGTTCTTCTTTCTTACCTGTACACCCCCGGGTGGCGGACGCATCCTTCCTGGTGTGGCCAGCAGTTTAAAAGACGCTAGAGAGGCTGCACCTGCGCAACCTTGCTGCAGCCTCTCTAGCTCCCCTCTTCTCGCTGGCTGGAGGACTGGGCTGGAGGACAAGAAGAACACACACACCGGCTCCGTGCACCCTCCCGGGGGCTTTTTAGGCCTAAAAGAGGCCTAAAAAGCCGTGGGGTATGTGCTTTTCGCAGGGCTTGTGACATCATGCCCCCTTGGGGCAGGGCTTGTGACATCACGAGGGGGTTGCATGTCGAGTAGGTCCCCTGGGGGGTGTAGCTACGCCCCTGCCTCCTAGAGAGCCCAGCACCAGCCCCTTTGTTCACCTGATTCTATCTCTCTCTAAAGCTCCTATTTCTGCTAAGAGAAACCCATGACATCTTGATCCAATGACGCCCTTCTACCCAAAAGTCCTCCTCTCCCTCCTGCCAGCACCAACAACTCTTATATTCTCCCTTCAGGCTGCATACTGCACCAAAGTTTTTTTTTGCACCCCATCCTCCAGCTCTGCCCACAGCCCTCTAGCATTCAGTTTCCACTCTGGTCCGAGTTTCTGTTACCCCTACTGTTTCAACCTCAAATGCTTCCTAATGTAACTTTTCCAAAACTTCCAAGGGGACGAACCCTAAAAGGGCAATTTATGCAACACAACTATACGGCTATCATTTAATTTTTGTAAGAAAAATATAATTTTCAAATACAAAACAAATCAAATAAGTGGAAAAAAGGTACAATTAAATTTTTTGCGAAATAAGTGTGTGTGTGTGTGTGTGTGTGTGTGTGTGTGTGTGTGTGTGTGTGTGTGTGTGTGTGTGTTAGTAATTACAATCTACATATTGTACATATTACTGGCAGTATATGTTGAAAGTAGAAGCAACATCGCATGCAGAAGTCGCAAGGGGTTAACATCTGGCTCAGTTGGTAGAGCGACCATCTCATATATGCCTGAAAATCTAAAGGACGGCAGTTTAAGACAGCCAGAAGTGTCTGTGTCTGTCGGAGCGCTGCCGGCACGCCAAGCTGATAAGTTGCAGAGCCCCTGTAGGGGAGTGGAACTGCAACTGCATTTGAGTGAGAATCAAGGTTGCCCTGTCAGCTGAAGTGGGGTGAGGCGAACGCCAGAGAGAGTTGGACTGTGAAAGAAACCTCTAGAATGAAGGGTTCTACGAAAGATTAGAACACTATTATATTGTAAAAATCCTGCCCATGTAAACCGCCTTTGAATTAAAGTTGGAGGAGAAATCCGATGACCAAAGAAAAGGCGGTTTAGGTAAATAGTGTTTTTTTCTAATTATTATTACACTGGTCTACAAAAAAAGAATTTTTTCTGGCCTGGACTTTTGCTCTTTGTCACAAGTTGTTGCGAGTCAGTGACTGCTTTACTGTTTAAAATATGGTGCTGTATTTTTCGGATAGTGTGTTTATAATATTTTATGTAGATATCCACATTTAATATTTTCCTTCTGCAGGGCGTGATCTAACAATGGCTACAACAGGGGTTCTCAACCTGTGGTGCGGGTACCCCTAGGGGTACGTGGACCTCTTGCTGGGGGTACACCAAGCCCTACCCTTATCTGCCCCATCAGCAGCTAATTGTTAATTAACATGGATTTTAAATTGTAATTATTTTCTGAGCCCTTCTGTCTCTCTGGTTTTGGGCTTATTTTTGTACTTTGGAAAATGTACTTTGGTGGGGTGGGGGAAGGGGGAGCTGATTTTGGGAAGTGTGACTTGGAGAAAAAACTAAAGATCCTTGCGTGTGTGTGTCTCATACACACACACACACACACACAGTTAAATAAGACATTTTTTCACATTTAAAATTGTTTTAGTACTTTTTTACTTAACGATTAATTAACTAATGAATTGATTAATCCAATTAATTAGCAGGGGATACTTCAGAAAATTGGACCGTGGTAGGGGGTACCCGGACCTCCAAAGGTTGAGAATCCCTGGGCTACAACATCCGAAAGAAAGAAATGCAGTAATGACCCAGATAGCTTCTGCTACATCTGTGCACTTTGCAGGATTAAAGGCACAACGTCAATACCTTTTGTCAAGAAGGTTTATCTTGCCTACTTTAAAGTACGACATCAATGATATGAGCATAAATTTGTTGTTTTTCATTGATTTTATCAAATGCAGTATTTGATATCTCAAAAACCTGATGTGATAGACAAAAACTGATGCCAGATCTGGAATCAGCGTCCCAAAATTACCTTAAAACCATTGGAATACCTTATGCCAGAAAATGTGTTGACCAGTGTGGTTGTTGTTAAATGCCCTGTGTTCTAAAGCAGTTGGTTTCAACCTGTCAATCATTCTTGACAGTTAGTGTGTAACGAAAAGCTTAAGTAGGAGCAGGATGTGTTTTACAGCACAATCATCTTTCTTCGGGCGGCGGAACAAGCGTTCCGCCACCCAAAGACATCGTAAAAGTACCATCAAGGAACTTTTTTAATGACTTGTGAGCAGGAAAGACTGGTTTCCCCTGCTCTGCCGGCTGAAGGACCACCGCCAGACCCAGGTAAGGATCCAGCAGGCAGGGGGGCTGATTGGGGGCAACCAGAGGCCCAGCCACTCTAAGAGGGGGCAGGGGATGGCTTTGGCCGAATCCTGTCCCCTGCTACGTGGCTGGGCCGTTACACGGCCTCCAACTTCCGCCAGTAATTTTGCTGGCAGAATTCCGAGGAGGCCGATGGCCCCAGCGCATCACACCCAGGGAAGGGGATGAGCGTCCCCTAACCCGAGTAGACTTTCCGACGCACGGGAGGCTGCCCGTGGCGGAGCATGAGATCCTGCAGGCGGCCTGGGCTGCCCACCTGATCTTTAGGTTGGATTGGGCTGTGAGTTAGCTCTTGCAATAGTTTTACAGTTACATCTTTTTTAATAAGGAACCAGACACTCTATACATGTATTTTTAAGTAACAAGAGTAAAGGTTTTGGTTTTTGAACTTTACACACAGCCTCCATTTTTCCTTCTCTCATGAGTGCCAGTTGTTTCGGCTGCTGACAGCCTGGGTGGCAAATTTCTCTAGGCAGTTATTATTTCTCTCGGCTTATTTATAGTGGACCGAGAACTACCGGACGTACAAGCTGGGTTTCGAAGAGGCAGAGGAACTAGAGATCAAATTGCCAACATGCGCTGGATCTACTTCTGCTTCATTGACTACGCAAAAGCCTTTGATTGTGTGGATCACAACAAACTGTGGCAAATTCTTAAAGAGATGGGGGTACCAGACCACCTTACCTGTCTCCTGAGAAACCTGTATGCGGGTCAAGAAACAACAGTTCGGACCGGCCATGGAACAACCAACTGGTTCAAAATTGGGAAGGGAGTACAGCAAGGCTGTATATTGTCACCCTGCCTATTTAACTTATGCAGAGTACATTATGAGAAATGCAGGGCTGAATGAATCGCAAGCCGGAATCAAGATTGCTGGGAGAAATATCAACAACCTCAGATATGCAGACGATACCACTCTAATGGCAGAAAGTGAAGAAGAACTAAAGAGCCTCTTGATGAGGGTGAAAGAGGAGAGTGCAAAAGTTGGCTTGAAACTCAACATTAATAAAAACTAAGATCATGGCATCTGGTCCCATCAATTCCTGGCAAATAGAAGGGGCAGAAATGGAAGCAGTAACAGATTTTACTTTTCTGGGCTCCAAGATCACTGCAGACGGAGACAGCAGCTATGAAATTAAAAGACGCTTACTCCTTGGAAGGAAAGCTATGACAAACTTAGACAGCATAATAAAAAGCAGAGATATCACCATGCCAACAAAAGTTCGCATAGTCAGGGTGATGGTGTTCCCAGTAGCAATGTATGGTTGCGAGAGTTGGACCATAAGGAAGGCTGAGCGCCGAAGAATAGATGCTTTTGAACTGTGGTGCTGGAGAAGACTCCTGAGAGTCCCTTGGACTGCTAGGAGATCAAATCAGTCAATCCTAAATGAAATCAACCCTGACTGTTCCCTGGAAGCACAGGTACTGAGGCTGAAGCTCAAATATTTTGGCCACCTAATGCGAAGAGAGGAGTCTCTGGAGAAGACTCTGATGCTGGGAAAGATTGAAGGCAAAAGGAGATAAACTGGGGCAAAGTGCCCAGTTGCCGCCCAAAAGGTGGCTGAAATTATCTAATTAATTAACTTACCTGTCCCGCTGCCGCCTTCGCTGCCAGCCATGGCTGGCCGCCATCGTCTTCGCCTCCGTAGTTGTTGTCTTCGGTGGCCGCCATCGCCACCGTCGTTGTCATCTTCGGCCGCCGCCACCACCGTCTTCGTCTTCTGGAGCCTGGCCGGCTGCATCTGAGCCAATCGTGGATCTTTTTTGAAATGGTGGTTTTGGACATAAGGAGTTCACACATTACTCAGAGAGGCATGGATCAAGTTCAAGAATTGATATGTTTTGGGTGTCAAAGGATATAGCTGTTAGAACTTCCAAAGCAGAGATCTTAGCAAAATCTATTTCAGATCGAAATCCAATATTGTTGGTAATAAGGACAATTAAAATGTATAGATGGAGACTGAATGAATTCTTATTACAGAAAGAAGAGATAATAGAAGAAGCTAAGAGTAAATTAAAAGACTTTTTGAGTTAAATATGAATAAAGGAACAGAGGTAAGAATGGTTTGGGATGCAAGTAAAACTTTTATATGAGGATATTTTATACAAAAAATGCAGAAAGGACTAAAAAGAGGCAGATTAAGTTTCAAAAGACTGAAGAAGAGATGATGAAGAAGAAAGAACAAGAGCTGAGGATGACACCTGGTGATAAAAAAGTTCTACAACAAATTAAAAATTTACAGAATCAATTATCCTTGATAACAAGAGAAAATGTGAAGTATGCATTTCAAACACATTTTGAATATGCTAATAAACCAGGAAATTTTTTAGCTTATAAACTGAGGAAAGAGAGGGAGAAAAGAATGATTTCCAAGCTACAAGAGTCAGAGAAAATATATACAGAACAGGAAGACATACAAAAATTAATTGTAAATTATTACACAAACTTATATAAAGGACAGAAGGTAGAATCAGCAAGAATAAAGGAATATTTGGCAAAGCAAAATTTACCAAAGGTATTGGAAGATCAGAAATGAATCTTAAATGAAAGGATTATGCCTAGAAAAGTGGCAGATGCGATAACCAGCGCAATCCTACGTAAGGATCTGGCTGGCGGCCCATGGCCACCCATCAGATCCTGTTCCCCAGTAGCCAGGCTGCCGCTGCGGTGGAGGTCTACTCGGGGAAGGGGATGCTCGTCCCCTTCCCTGAGTGTAAATGCTGCCCGGGCCAATGGGCCTCCTCAGATTTCTGCCAGCAATTTTGCTGGCGGAAGTCGGAGGCAGCTGTGTAACAGCTCAGCCCCCCAGCGGTGGGCAGAATATGGCCGAAGCCATACCCCGCCCCTCCCAGGCCTGCTGGGCCAATGGCCCCCCTCCCTCACCTGGCGAACCGCCCCCCCACCTGCCGGATCCTGACTTACCTGGTTCGGTGGCCACAGAGGTGCTCCGTCGCCCGAACAAGGGAGGCCTGCCTCTGCGCCTTGCTCATGAGTATTCGCAAACATGCTTTACGGATTACTCTCAAAGAGAGTTAAATTGAATAAGGTACCAGGTCCAGATGGTTTGACTGGGAGATTTTATAAATGTTTAGAAGACGTAATAAGTATTCCATTACAACAGAGAATGCCAGATTCATGGAAAGAGGCAAACATAACTTTGATACCAAAAAGACAAGATTTAAATAGTATAAAGAACTATAGACCTATATCGTTGCTTAATAATGACTATATTTACATCAATTTTAGCGGAGAAAATGAAGATGTTGCAAAATTTTATACGTGAAGATCAATGTAGTTTTTTTTTTTAACCACAAAAGACATTTGAGGGATAATGTAAGAATTGTTGTGGATACGTTGGAACATTTTGACAAACGTATAGACAAACAATTAGCATTAATATTTGTAGATGCTGAAAAGGCTTTTGATAATTTGAACTGGTCTTTTTTACTAGAAGTATTACAAGAAATAGACTTCGGGGAAAACTTTAATAGTTGGATAAATTCAATTTATGTGACGCAAACTGCAAGAGTATTAGTGAATGGTGAACTGACTAAAACATTTGAAATTCAAAAAGGTACACGTCAAGGATGTCCGCTATCACCATTGCTGTTTATATTAGTGTTAGAAGTTTTGAATAGAAATATTAGACAAGATGAAAGAATACATGGTGTGAAGATCAAGAAAGAAACATTCAAGGGCCTTCGCGGATGACTTAGTATTAACCCTGGAAAGTCCATTAAAAGATGGGCAAGGCAATCCTGTGTAAGGATAAGTGTTGGGAGACTCAAAGGCCAAGCAGTATGAACAATACAAGCACCTATTTTCTTGTTACACGTTAGCCATTTTCTTGGGACTGAGTCATTCATAATTTTCCTCTCATACAAACGGGGATCAAATGGCAAATCATCAAGTGGCTGAAATGGATATTCAGCAAAAAAAAAAACTGTTTCAGATTTCCTTGTGATGGATATTGGAAGATTCCAGCAGTTGATCTTTCATTTTCTTGTGTAGGTTTGTTTATAGGATGTGCTTCAGACAGCAAGTCATTTATGCCTGAATCATTTACCGTATTTTTTGCTCCATAGGACGCATCGGACCATAGGACGCATGCATACTATGAAGCTAAAAATAGGGAAAAATATTTTTACTTACCGGGGCTTGTGGGGGCTTCGGGGAGGCCTGCGCGACCCTCTGCAGGCCTCCCCGATCTTCAGTTTGGTAATAAATGGCAATTTTCGGGCATTTCCGGTTTTTGCGAAAATTGCCATTTATCACCGAACTGAAGATCAGGGAGGCCTGCAGAGGGTCGTGCAGGCCTCCCCGAAACCCCCACAAGCCCTGGTAACTAATTTTTTTTTACATTTTTTAGCATTCGGTCCATAAGACGCACAAACATTTCCCCCTATTTTTGGGGGGGAAGTGCGTCTTATGGAGCGAAAAATACGGTATATCTGATTCACTGTAACTAGCTGAAGCTATGTGTTCAGATGTTGCAACTACTACAGGTAGTATAGATACAAGAACAATAAAGCCAGAAGAAGTAATGGGCCCGGGCTGGTGAAAGGATGCTATGGTTGTATTTGTCTCTACATTCAAAGTAGCTCTTTCTCGTTCTTGTAACTCACAAGTCATTACATCATCAGCGTGAGTATTGTTTCTTGCTTCTTGATTATTTGTTGCGGAACTGAACATTGATGTGGATGGTGGTTGTGGTATTATAAAATCTGTAATAGACCTGCATTGCTTGGCTGATTCCTGCTTTTCTGCTTCTTGTCTCTCTTTGCGCTTCAGTGATCCAGATTTATGCTTTTTCTTTTCCGTGCTGGTAGGGCAGCGGTAATATTCCTGAAATTAAAACTTAAAATACTCCACGTTGGGAAAAATGAACAACTACAATTAAATGTTGAACCTAATTAAATGTTGAATCCACACTGAGGTATTTTTTTTAAAGATTAATTCTTTAAAATTAATTCTAAAGTACAATCAAGTACAAGATTCTACAGTACTTGAACAACAATAACTGAATGACCACTGCAGAAGCAGAGCTACACGACCCACACTGGGTATTATTTTTAAAGATTATAGTACTACTACTTGAACAAACCAAAAATAACCGAACAAGCACTGCAGAAGCAGAGCTGAAAGACCCACACTGGGTATTTTTAAAAGATGAGTAGAGAGAATGCTAATTAAAGCTTTGTGAGTCTGTGGACAGCTCCTGCACCTGTCCAAGCCCAAATGCAGCTCCTCTGGGTGGCCCATCCCTTTTCCTCACTTCTCCCGCCCAGAAACCCTCCCATGTGACTCCCTGGCCGGCCCCTCCTTCCTTGAATTTGCCCGCTCTGAATTTGCCTTCCTTGAATTTGCACGTTGCACCAACTCTCTCCCCAGCATGCCCCGCGCTCCACTGACACTCGGAAGAGTCGGAAAGGCGCTCAAGCTGCTCAGGAGCCGAGTGGCTTTGCGCTCGACGAACTCTCCCCAGTGTGCCCCGCCCCAAAGGCACTAGTTGGCTCCTGAGCTGATCTCGTCAGCTGCTTCAGCGCGGGCCTTTCAAGGCTGCTAGCCCGAGCCGCTTTCTTCCGCCTCCGGAAGAGAGTGGGAGGGGACAGCAGCCTCGGGAGAGATCGCTGCAGGCAGCTGATGAGCTGAGTGAGTGCAGCTACAATCGGGACTGGGGGAGGGAAGGAACGGAAGGGGGGCTCAGAGCGCCGTGTGTTGGGCTGGCCTGGGGGCCCACTTGCCATTGGGCAAGCTGACACCCTGGCCAGTCCGCCACTGGAGGCAGGAGAAGTGCCGCTGCTGGAGGGGAGGGGTGTTCTGGGTCGCGGCGCGCTTTGTGTGCCCAGGAGGAGGCGTGGAGGGAGGCGGCACCTCGAGGCCTGTTCCCGGGCCGGGCCTAAACAGCTTCCTGAGCAGAACGGTGGTCAGCTGTACCTCGCTGCTAGAGAATGCACTATCAGACTCGTGGTTCCGGACCGGATCTGGCCAAGCAAGAACACCGCTGATTCAGCTCAGTCTTCGAATGGGATGACTAAAACAGTCTCTTCTTCCACAGCAACGTTGTGAAAAGCAGCCAACTTCCAAAAGGATCCAGAATCAGCACTCAGTCTCCAGCAAGGAGCCAGGTGGATCAAGCTCCAGAGTCTCTGCATTGGTGCAAGCACAAGAGGTGCAACAGGTTATCTAGGACAAGGGATTTTCTTCATGCAGGGGGCTTCAGCAGCCTTGTTGCACTAGTGGCTGCACAAAGGGGGTCTTCAAGGCACCTGGAGGCCACTTGCCAGAGGTAATGAGTGCCCATTATCAGTTTGCACTAGAAAGGGCTGCTGAGCACATTGCACTCAAAGAAGATTTAAGACTGCATTTGTTTTTAAGAAGTGGGTTTCAAAGTTACTTTCTAGAGTTCCAGGATGAGAAACGGGTCGTGGTGGTCTGGGGATAGATAGCCTGTGTTTCTGTGCAATATGGTAGGTCAGGGTAATAGTTAATGTAAGTGAGGCATAGTAAGGAAACGCTCTCACCCCAATTGTTTCACTTAGATAGAGGCTCTAAACTGTCATTGCTGAGCTTGAGATGTGTGACACCCAGTTAGCAAATTTCTCTCTGTAGCAACCCCTGTTTGCACTGTTGGTGATTTTTCTTTGCACCCCAATGCTGCTGTGTCTTCAAGAAGTGAACTGTGAAGGACTTGTGATACTGAAGAAGTTAACTCCTTAAAGATTATCGCCGTTACTGAGCTAAAAGTGGATTTCGTGACTTGTAGGTTTCACCCAATCTGCTGCAAGTCCTGCTTGTCTCCTGAATGTTCATTGCTACTGCTGGGCTCCCATTCTAATCTATAGGAACTGTGTTCCAACATCCTCCTGTGTGAACTTGAGAGTCCCGTCATCTCTCCCTCTATGTTTATAGAGGACAGAGGGAGCTAGATATGCTTTCTGAGGTCTTGCCCTGCTTTCAGTTACTACGGATGGGCCCAGCTTCACCTGGGGACTTGCCCAACCGGGATCTCTACACCTTCCGACCTGCCAGGCCCAGCTGTATCTATCGACTGGGACGCAGAGCTGACGTCTGTGATGTCGTTCTAGTATCTCAGCAGAACCCAGCCTTGATCTCGCGGATCCATGTGGAGATACATGCCGAGAGAGATGCTGATAGCACAGCCGGGGATTGGCGAGTTAGTCTGGTGGACTGTAGCACTCACGGTAAGTCCTCAGAAGTAGTCTGCCACCAAGGAGGCGAGGCTGAATTTATACCTAAGAATTGCAAGAACACCCCTGCATTCTGCGTACTTAGTCCTAGGTGTGTTAAATGTATGCAAGTCTGGGCTTCTAGACTTTGTAGTTGCAGGTGGGGAGGGGCCGGCTGCAGTTCTTTCAAGAGATAATCCGCTGGAGACAAAATGTTCAAATCATTGCAATTGCCTCAGTGTCTTTAGAAAAGAAGCAGCAAACATTGGTGAACTTTTGTATTTGCCCCCTTTCTTCCTCTTTTAGTTACTTAGGTCCTTGGGCTCTGTCTTTCCAATCTCTGCATTAATTAGATTTCCAGGCAGCAACTGATCATTGCTTATATGGCATGCTTTATATGCTTGCAGTTCATCTTGCTTCCAGGCCTGTTAATTGTGGCAAGTCCTGGTCCCCTTTCCTGAGCATGATATATGATTGCTAGAGATATAGATATAGACACACACATACACACACAAGCACAAGTAGACTTGAGATTATGGTGGGGATTAGAATCATGGTGGTTGATGTAACAAAGGCTCTGATTCTGCCCTAAAACAGGGGAAAGCAGTTCTTAGAGGGAAGGGATTGGTGTAGTAGGGAAAGAGCTGCCTTCCAGGTGAAAGATTTCAAGATCCCTAAATACTATCCCTATTCTCTCTCTCCTGAACAATATTTCTCTCTTAGGGAGGGGCTACCCTGTGACTGCTGAGTTTCAAATTGCCTCTGCCATGATTGGGAGCAAGGAAGATTATTGGGGTGGGCAACTGTGATGCTTGAGAACCTGCCGGGCAGAGCAATCCTGCATAAGGATCCAGCGGGCGGCCCAAGCCACCTGCTGGATCCTGTGCTCCGCTGTGGCTAGGCTGCTGCTCAGCCGTGGTCTACTTGGGGAAGGGGATGCTCGTCCCCTTCCCCGAGTGTAAATGGCGCCTGGGCCAATCGGCCTCCTCGGATTTCCACCAGCAAAATCACTGGCGGAAGTCGAAGGAGGCTGTGTAATGGCTTAGCCGCCCGGCGGGAACCAGTATACGGCCGAGGCCGTCCCCCGCCCCCTCTCGGGCTGGCTGGGCCTATGGGCACCCTCCTTCCCCCGCCGGAACGCTCCCCTGCCCACTGGATCCTTACCTGGGTCCTCCGGTGGCTGCTGGGGCACTCCGTCGGTGGAGTGCCCTTACAGCACGTTCGCGACGGCTTCAGGCGGCGGAACACTTGTTCCGCCGCCCGGCCAGGTGCTAGGATTGCACCGTTAGTTTAGCAGGTTTGCTGCCTGGGGGTGTTCTGGCTGCACTGTTGTGCCGTCTTATTATGGCATGTCTTACTCCTTCACAATAATAGAAATGTCATTTGTGAAGAGCTGCTTGAAGCTTCCTGGGTGACCTTGGGCAAGTCACTATCTCTTAGCCCCACCTACCTCACAGGGTTGTTGTGAGGACAAAGAGGAGGGGAGGAAATATGTACACCACTCTGAGCTCCTTGGAGGAAGGGTGGTATAAAAATGTGAAAAAAAAAATAAACAGGAATGCATGCTCAGAAATGTTAATCTCTAGCTTCCTCTCTGCTTGTCCTTTTCTGCTTCCTTAAAATGTCAAATGAGCAATTTGAACAACTGTTTTTTTCTTCTTCTTGAATGCTCAAGCTGTGGGCCTTGGTTGTTGGAATGCACAAAGTATCTTTGCACCATTTCAGTTATTGATCAGCTAGATTAACGGATTGCACCCTTTTCTAGAAATATACATATGTTTTAGAAAGCACTATGAAAATGTTGATAGCAAGCACCATCTTCAGAGATATTTCCTTTTTCATGCATCGTCTAAAAGTAAAGAAAATATGCTTCTTGCTTCAGAACTGGTGCATTTACTCATATTCGGATTAGGCAACTTTAACTAGTTGATCGATTAAGCAAGTAAGATTGTTTGTTATCCATGGTATAGACTATACTATAGAGAAGGGAAAATTTTCAACTGCAGAGGTCAGAAGGCCCATTGATCAGCGAGCACAAAGATGGAAAATATGCGTTCCCATCCAGGATCCTTTCCATATACAGGCTCTCCATATACTTCCAGTCCATCATAATGAAGGCAGGGCCTTTTGCTAGACAATATGTAAACAGTAACCCTCCTCTCTTATCCCTTCAGGTACCTACGTCAATGCTATCCGCATACCCCATGGCCAGCAGATGGACCTGAGTGATGGTGATCTTCTGACTTTTGGCCACCCAAACCCAGTCCCTGAGGGTTGTGCCCTGCCACCCTCGCATGGCAACTCTGAGTTTTACTTCCTCTTCCAGAAAGTCCAAGTTCGGCCCCAGGACTTTGCTGCCATCACAGAGCCAAAGGCTCCCTGGGCTTTCTCTTGTGGCTTCCGGCCAGTGCTGCCTTCCGGCAACCACCGCATTCGTCCTCTTTCCCACCACTCGCCCACCTCCCTCTCCTGCCGCTCTAAAGCCACGCTTATCCTGAACTCCATTGGCAGTCTCAGCAAACTCAGGCCACAGCCGTTCACCTTCTCCCTGGGGCGCAGTCGGCGTACGGAGCCACCCTCCCAGCCACGAGCCTCTCGGAATCGCCGCAAGTCTGCTCACACGTTGTTGCCCGAATTGGAGGATGAGATCACAAGGCTTGAAGAGGAGCAGCCGCCCCCTGAGGAGCAGCAGCGCTTGGGGAGTTACGTGCATTGCCACAACCCCCTGCGGCTTCAGCAGAGAGTGCCAGAGGGAAGCAAGAACTTGCCAGGGGATACAGGACCAAAGCTTCATGTCACCCCCAGTGGGTGAGTCTCCCTTTAATCTCACATTATACTCTGCATAGCCCAGCCCAGAGGTGTAGGTATAGTGCCTACAATTCTGGCTTAATAGAAAGTTCAACTGTGTGTGCGTGCGTGTGCGGGTGAAGTGGTATGTGTGTTGCATGCTTGAAGTCTCAGGTTCAGTTTCTGGTGTCCCCGGTGAAAAGGATCTTCACTAGGAAAGACCTTTGCCTGAGGCCTTGGAAGAGTTGCTTCTAGTCTTTAGACAGTATGGGGCTACATGGGCCAGTATCTCATTTAGTATAAAACAGCTTCATATGTTCAAATCCAAGTAGGTCGGGAAAGAGGTGGAATAAGATTTCTTTACTCGGCAGAATCCTTCCCCCATGTCTTATGAAGCCACATCTTTCCATATACAGTACTGAACCATAATTCTCATACCTGCTGAACCAGTAATTGCATGGTAGGGTAGACTTTAAACTCCTAAAAATGTCTGCATGTGTGTTGATGTTCAGTTCGAGCTTTTGTAATACTCAATTTTATCAAAACCAGTGTGGTGGCAAGAGCAGAGTTGAAGAGGAAGAAGGGCATGCAGGGGAAACGAACAGTATGGCTGAGACACCAAGATAGACATTTACGATGTAAGGGATAGGTAGCTGTACTTTGTACAAATAATGTACTTTGGTAGAAACAGGAACACTGAGAGACTCTCAGCAATCTGAATCCTGTACCAGAGGCCTTCATGTGTAATTGGAGGAGTCTTGCCTCAAAGGCTCCTTGGTAATCTCCTCCACTTTGTCCTTTAGTTGCCCTGGAGCCACATGGCAGGTAGGTAGACTGAGGTGAGATAGTAGGAATAAACTTTCTATTGCAAATCTAGTTGGGGCAGTGTAACAAATTCTTAATCACGAACCGGAGACACGTGTGGCAGCTTGCCTCTGTCTGTCAAAGAGAAGGCATTCTGATCATGGCTGAGGCTTTTGTAACACTGAAGGCCTTGTGGTCGTCATGGTGACATGACCAGCAGGAAGGGCAGGCTGTTGTGGAAAGAGAAAAGGTTAGGAGACGAGCGCAGACAGGGCAAGGGGCTGAATGTGGCAGCTGTCGGTGGGCTTGGTGGGAGAGGGACCTTGGACTCAAACCTATGACAACAAGCTGCTCCCATGAGGAAGTGAGTCCCCTTTCTACCCCCTGGCCAACCTGAGGTGGTCTGGGAGTTGCAAGGAAGACTCAAAGGTGAAAGCTGCCCCTCCCCCCCATACTTTCTTCCCCCATGTTGCTAAGTCTAGAATCCATGCTGTGGACACTCGCTGCAGTTTTCCACATCGTTTTCCTTCCATACTCTGCGTTCGTGAGTGAGTGTATGTGTGAGTGAGAGAGAGAGAGAGAGAGAGAGAGAGAGAGAGAGAGAGAGAGAGAGAGAGAAGAATTGGAGAAAAATGAGGCGGTCTTAAAACTGGCAAAGTTGGAAATTTTATTTATTTATTTATTTTTCACATTTTTATACCACCCTTCCTCCAAGGAGCTCAGAGTGGTGTACATATTTCCTCCCCTCCTTTTTGTCCTCACAACAACCCTGTGAGGTAGGTGGGGCTGAGAGATAGTGACTGGCCCAAGGTCACCCAGGAAGCTTCCTGGCTGAGCGGGGATTTGAACCTGGATCTTCCAGGTCTAAGTCCGACTCCCAAACCACGACACCATCCTGGCGATGATTTAATCAGATTAAAGAGTGAGGAGAAACTGTAAACAAGGAAGTCCTTGGTTCAAATCTCTGTCCAAGCCATGAGCTGATTAGGTAACCTTGAGCAAGTCCCTGTCTCTCAACCACAGACCTCTGTATCTTTTAGGTGCCATATGAAATCCGGTGTGTCCTTCAAAGCCTTTGAGAGAACTTAGTATGGAACTGTTCTATTCTTGTGCTACTGTTCTGCTTTTATTTCTATCTTAGTTGTTTTTAATCATTTGCACTTTATTTTTGATGCTGTTTTAATATTTGGTGGGAAAGTAGGCCATATTTTTTAATAAATAAAGGAATAAAATCATATAAGCCTGCCTTAAGAAATCGGACCCCTACCCCATCTAGCTCAGTGCTGTCTACAATGGCTGGCAGTGGCTTTCCAGGCTGGGGTTGTTGCCGGCCCTTCCTGGAGACGTCCGGCTGGAGTTGCCATGGATTGAAACTGGGACTTCAGCATGGAAAGTAGGTGCTCCTTACTGAGCGATGGCCCCTTCCCAATGTGAAGTGCTTTTAGGCCAGCATTTCTCAAACTGTGGGTCGCAACCTGGTTTCTGATGGGTCCTGCAGGGCCTCCAATGAAAACACAGGTGATAGAAAGATCAGATAACTAATTGCCTCAAGCCTATTGTGGCTATTCAAAAATCAGGTAGCTGCTAATTGCCCTGCAAACAGCTGAGCTCCTGCAGTTTGCAAGCTTGGGAGATAAATGTTTGAGCATCTTTTTTTCTGGTGTGTGTTTTTCCAAGTCTGTCAATGACAGGTAGTGGGGGCAGGTGAAGGCTGGGTCACATAACTAAGCTCCTCAAGCCTTGAGGCTATTCATTAGGGCTGCCTCATTATGAGAAATGGATTGAGGGTGGTGTGTGTGTGTGTGTGTGTGTGTGTGTGTGTGTTGCAAATAAATAAATAAGATATCCAGAGAAATAAAATCTTTCGAGATCTGAAGCCATGTAATAATCTTTAATACTAAATTTTACAATAACATGCAAAAAAACGTTTCTGCTGTCGGACTTCGTCAGGGAAACAAAATGAGACCATTGAAAACCTACAGATATATTAAATAAGATATTGCTTTATTAACAAATTCATTAGGATGAATTTCATTTGGATGAATAACCCGTTGTCAATCTCATCATGCCTATTTCTCTTTAAGATCAAATTTTCTTTCCAGGTCAATTTCACTTTAAGATCAGCAAACCCAGTGGCTAATGAGATCATGTGCAGATCATGTGACACTTTTTGGGCACTAAGCAGGTGTGCTGCTATTTAAGGTCTGCCTTTCTCTGGAAAGAGGACTCTTGGTGTGTGGTTTGCATTACATGCTGCCTTTGACAAAGCTCATTGCGAATATGAGCAAAACGCTTGGGATAAAATCTCTTTTAGGACCGTGGCCATTTAACCCAGAAAACTCTAATTTTAATTGTAAAATATTACTTGTAAGTAAATATAAATATTATTTCTATATTTCTTTCTAGATCACTTTTTTTAAAAGATCACCTTTTTAAAGTCTTGTATTCCTGATAGTGTCATTTTAAAAAGTGTATGTGAAAAAGTGTGAACATGTTTGGGAACCCCTGCTTTATGGACATAGCAAACATGTTGTGATTGGTTATAACAGTGTTTTTTCCTTTTTGCTTCCTCCCAGGAAACGCCGTGGTCGGCCACGGAAGAACCCCCTGGGAGGCACCTGCCACGTTTTCTCCCAGACCTTGTCTGCATCAGAGCCATGTGCAGCTGCCCCCTGTCGCCTCCCCCAGGATGAGATTGTGGAGTGGGTCCAGTGTGACGGCTGCGATGCCTGGTTCCACGTTGCCTGCGTGGGCTGCAGCTACAGTGCCGTGCAAGAAGCAGATTTCCGCTGCGCCACTTGTCGTTCGTAATGGAGGTGGGTGTGAGTGAAGAGGATTCCAAAAACCATGTGAAGCAATAGAAGCGTGTGTGCGCACACATTAAAACGTTTGATATAAATGCCAGATGGACATGCTTGCAGACTGGTAAAAATTTGCACAAATGCTATGCTTCCAGGAAAAAGCATTAGCATGACGAGCACTGTGCGCGTAGAAAAGACGTTCCAGAGTGTGAGAGACTGATGAATTGTGAGTCCATGGATGGCCCTGGAAGTTGGCCAGGTTGGACACTGGCTAAGGCCTCACGGCAATCAAAGGACCCACCTCGCCAAGCTGTCGCCTAATTCTGCCAGGCTTTGCCCCAGGGCCCCCAGCAACCTGGGTCCCCTTTTCTTTCCTGTGCAAAGAAGCCACCTACCAACATCCTCTCTTTTTAAAAGCCAAAGTGCACTGAAGACAACAGACGAGACAGTTAGGAACATTCATGTGGAAATGTCAGACTGGTGGCAGGTTTTCAGTGATGGTGACTGAAGAGGCTAACAAGGATGAAGATTGCTAGGAATCATCCCTGCAAATACACAGCCCCATTCTACCCTTCAGGGCTTTCTCATTTCTTACAGCCTGCAGAGAGTGTGCAGGAAAGTGCAGCTGCATTTTCATGGGCTTCAGGCAAACCACACAATCAAGTGAGAGCTTATAAAAACATGAAATCAGTTTGGGTTGGTGCAACTGTTTCAACCCCAAGTGGTTTCTGCAAAGTGGTGGTCTCTGCTTGTTACACTGGAGTCCTAAGCATTGTTGTTGAGGGGAAGTCATTCCCCTGGCCTTGGGGGACTGAAATGCCATGTCGCATAAGACTCCAGAAGAACCAAACTTGCAAGGTCACAGTGTGGGCTACGCTACACTTGCAGCCCAAAGAAGAAACAGGCATTGGAACAGTTACCCAAGAGCAATGTGGAGATACTTTGTATAAGGGCTCTGTGCTCTCCAGCCTTTTTGCCAAGGGCCAAGTAGAGTAGCAGGAGGAAAGAAGTGGGAACCTTCGAACAACGTAAAATTTCAGAAGGGGAACCATGTTAGGGACAATTAGCCATGAGTGGGCAGCCATAGTTAGTGTTCACATGTCTGTTCCCTGCAGCCATTGGGGGGGGGGGGGATGTTCTGAGTTTTAAGGAGAGCAGAACCCAACACCGCTTTATCTCTATCTGCTCAGTTGCTTTTCTTGCAACCCAGCACTAATCTAGGCTAGCTGAAAAGTGCTGAAAGTGATGGTGTGAGGGGAGGGGTCCCCTTTGTTCCCGGCTCTTTTTTATAGGAACCAGCAAGGCACATGCACAACAAAAGCATCTGTCCTCATCACTGAACACGTAGCAGCTGGACAAGTGAGGGCATCTAGCTGCGTAGTCATCCCTTGGCAGGACCACTGTCCAAGACTGAGCCCAGCCACTGGCCCTTGGAAATCTGCTCCCTCTTAATAAGGGTCACAGCAATGGGGCCAGGCCAAAGGCATAGTAAGGAAAACATGGTTGTTGCAAGGGACATGTAAAAAAGGAAAATGGTGTTCTCTGGCCCAGTAGTTTTCCCTCTCCCTTGCTTGAGCTTTTGTGTCATTGTAAGGCAAGGCAAATAATGCACTTCAAGGAAAAAAAATCCTGCTTGTGGGTTTTGCTGTTAGCAATACAGGACATTGCTCACTTGCTTTTGCTCTCTAGTGGCCAGAGGCTGCAATTACACTTTGCTGAAGACTACAGTACTAAATCAAAAATAAGCTACATGTATAGGTCAACTAGGAACTTTCTGCAACAAAATAGAACCAAGGGCCATAACCAAAGAGTCCTACAGGGTTTATTCTTGCAAGCATGTTCTGTCATGTCTTTGGGATGGAAGGAGGGGGTTTGTTTTTCTTCTGCTAGGGCATCTGTTTTCCAACAGGCATGATTACAGCTATTGAAATAAACCCAAACTGCAATCTGTTTCCCCTGAATTTTATAAAAATCAGAGTTTACACTGCCTGTGACTAGTCTATTCCCACATAGCTACTATATTAGGGTTAGATCCAACCCAGGGGGCCCTTTATTTTACAGTAATCCTCAAATTCTAACTTGAGAAACTGAATCCTCTTCCAGAAGCTAATTGGGGGTTATCAATGAGAAGATCATAAGGCAGCCAAGCTTTCAAAAAAAAAAACACTTTTTGCCCACTGCTACTGATCTCCCCAGAATGTGTTGCACTCAATTTAAGTGATAATGAAGCCAAGAATGAGTTGTGTCCACACACCTTGGAAGACATTCCAGAATTCCTTGCAACATACTTGCTAGGAAACTTTGTTAGGCAACCAAATGGCAAAGTGCCCCAAACAGTGTGAAAATGATATTCTAAACTTTTGTTTAGAATGATACTCTAAACATAAATTTTACTTTACTAAGGAGATGCCCACCTAATGGTGATTAGGTAGATAGGGTGGTACCACATTTAGACCATAGTGCAGCACACACTGCATGGTTCAAGCAGCTTCCACAGGCCTTTTAAGCTTCCAGTTTAAATGCATTATGCACAGTGCTTTCAGGAAGACATGTCTCTTCTTGAGCAACAAAGCAGCCATCATGGGGGATGGAGGGCACCATTGCAATGGCCATTCAGAGCAGTGTTCTGTGGGAAAACAGAGGGCGAGAGCTTGCCTCCCATGCTGTGGTCTCAGTCAGGATCCATTCATCCCCTGCAACATTTTGCTCACTAAGCAGCATTTCTCCTTTTAAACATTCCACTTAACACCAGGTTTAGTTACCATGCATTAAACTGTACCCTACAAGTAACCACGTCCCAAGGTGTTGAAGGAGACAACCAGCCTATTATTTTAAAGTGAGTACACAAGTTACAATCATCTCCCAGAAGATAAAGGTAAATGTTTCCCTTGCTCGAAAGCCAGTCATTACCGACGCTAAGGGCAGTGCTCATCTCGATTTCAAAGCCGAAGAGCCAGCGATGTCCAAAGACACTTCCGAGGTCATGTGGCCGGCGTGACTCAACGCCAAGGCACACAGAGCACTGTTACCTTCCCACTGAGACGGTACTTACTTGCAATTTCTTGCTTTCAAACTGCTAGGTTGGCAGGAGCTGAAGCCGAAGATGGTAGCTCACACCGTCACATGGCACGTGGGTCTCAAACTGCTGTCCTGCCTACCTCCCAGTCTGCAGTTAATAGGCTTACCAGATCGCCGACCAGGACGCTGCAGCTTGCCCTTAAGGGACGGGGCGCGGGGAGGGGGCCAGAATGCATGCATTCTGGCCCCCTCCCCGCACCTTAAGGGCAAGCTGCAGCGTCCCGTCGGCGATCTGGTAAGCCTAGCAGTTAAGCATCTTAACCACTAAGCCACCGCGGCTCCTCCCCAGAAGATAAGCAAGATCCAAATACCACAGCTCAGATTGTTGTGTTTCCAGAAGTGTGTGGCAACTGTTTAGAAGAGGGGGCCACTTGAGCAACACACACTAACGTTGAGCAGAGCATCATACAACACACATCAGGGCTTCTTGCTTCAGGAGGTGTCAAGTGGTTGAAATGTGACCATATATATGAGCTAGAATGGGGGGACGGGACACAAAGAAGCATTTTACCACCACCTTTTCTTCCCAGCTGACTTTTTTCCAGCCTTTTTCTTTTATCCTGGTTTTCTCAGGTCCTTCATTCCTGTCATCCAGTTGTGTTTCCAGATAATGGTTAACCATGTCTCATCTTTTTATACAGACATTCATTCTTGTCCCTTTGTCACTTCCCTTAGTGTGACATGTGGTAATTGCTAGGTATACACATGATGTTGGTGACTGGGGCAACAGCAATTGATGGCAGCTGTCCTAAAGCAGAAGGAGTGGGCATGAGTAAGAATGAGTTTTGTCCCCAGGTGAAAAAAACTTCAGGATCCCTAAATATGGGTGTCCTGTCCCATCCCCCCCTTGGCAAAGCTGTTCAAGAGGTGAAGGCAGAGAAAGCCAGGCAGTGTTGCAGAAGGATTGGACATTATTATTGAAATTCCAGGAGGGACACAATGGAGATGAGGGTGACTAAATGGGTCAGTGTATTAACTCCAACCTGACACTAGGAAGCATTCTGATTTTTAAGACACAGTACACACACACACACACACACACACACACACACACACACACACACAGCGATTTTTAATAAGGAGAAGTTTAATGCATACAAGTCAGAGTGCCAAGAGCACATTAAATTTAATCATTACAGAATGACCAATTCATTATGGATTTTTGTTTAAAAAGAACACATTGAAGGGGCAAAGAAATAATAAAATGAGGAGCAGATTCTAACCGGCTGGATTAAAAAAATATATGTTACGTGCCTATCACACGTAACATAACTCTTATGGAACATAAGGGTGGGCGAGACGGATGTGACAACATCCTAAATCTGAATCAATGATGAAAGGTGCTGTTTTAATATTCTGTATCACATATGTTAGGGCTCTAGAATATCTAAGCATCTTGAATTTTCAGGAAGGACAAAATATGCACCTAAACATCCCCAGCCAGCAGGTCCCAAAGAGTAATACACTTGAAACCTAATTTTGTATCTCTTCCCCACGTGGCTCAAAGAGAGAGTCAGCGTATGAAATTAAAGCGATTTGAAGAGCATTGGTGGTGAAGGAGGCCTGGAGAGGAATGCATTTCTGGAGACCTTGCTAATGGCTCTTTAGGATAAATGACTCCGCCTTGCTCCAGTCAGTCACTGCTTATTCTCAGGGCTGGCTCGCTAATTAACCCCTGTGGGACTGACAGCTCTGGGGGCAGAAGCAGCATTCTGGCCTCCCACTGCCTCCACCAGCTACCTTACAGTTACTCTGCAGCAGCAAAAGCAGCTGCTCTTCTCTCCCATCCTGCTGAGAAGGCAGGACTGGACCAGAACAAGGATGGAGTACAGATGTCATTCGAACAGACCACTGTTCTGTCCCCATTCCTGCCCTCTTACTTCAAAAGTCAAATCAGGAGAATGGGCGATGG
Organism: Plestiodon gilberti rubricaudatus; assembly: GCA_026170595.1. NCBI lineage: Eukaryota > Metazoa > Chordata > Lepidosauria > Squamata > Scincidae > Plestiodon > Plestiodon gilberti. The sequence goes on from JANXHW010000002.1 coordinate 252,101,228, forward strand.
AGAACCACTGCCCAAGAGGAGGCTGCAACCGAGGGCAAGGAGGAAGAGAAGTCAAGTGGTGGAAACTACCCACCAAAATTAAGAAATGGGGGGGGGGTTAGAGAGAGAAGGAAGAAAGTGGAAGAGAAATAAGAAACATCGCAGGGGTCTCAGCAGACAATGTGTGCCGAGAAGCCAGGGAAAGTCAAGAGGTAAAACCCACCAGGGGGTGCAATCTTAGCATGCTCTGCACACTAAGGGAAAGCAAAAAGGAAAAGTTGGGATGGAGACAGCACCTTCCCCCCCACACACACACACACACCTTGACCTCAGATGCTGCAGGTTTGGGCTGTGACTGCTCACTAGAACTTTGGACTTTCACTAGAACCAATCAAAACAGGCATGAGCTACCCCTTGGCAGAGTTCATCCAAAACAGCAGCCCACATTCTAAAATATTCTCCCTGGACTGTATCTCTTCAGAAGACCCATCCAAAGAATAATCGCTTTAAACAGAAAATTAGAGGTTAAAAAAAAACCACTAAGTCAAACTTCTAGCCCAGCCTTTTTTTTCCTGACATCTAGTTGTCTATCTACAGGGATTTTTTCTTCTGTGGGGAAGCAATTTCACCAGATACTCTGCATCAGCAACCTCTTAAGTAGTACAGTCCAGCAATAGCTTTACCATCTCATCTGCTGCTCATTAAACACTTCTGATCACAATTGGAGGGCTTTACTTTAAAGTACTTAAGTCGGATCAAATTACTCATGAAGACTGCAGGTACTTTTGCAAGGAGGGGGTGAGCAGAAGGAGAAGTCAACATGCTCGTTTATAATCTCCTTGTTTACAAAGGTAGAGGTTTTCTGGAGATACTGATGATTGTAGGAAATGAGATTTTAAAGCACTGTGGATTCTAGAAGCAACTTCTACTATGGAAATGTAATGAAAATCAATGTAGAACCATGATTACAGTAGAAACTACTGGTATATCCCCGATTTTTTTTTTTAAAGACAAAAAACTAGCCTCTCCTCTTCCTAAAGGGTCCCCTAGTTAAAAATTTAAGAAGCAGAAAGTGGTCAGAAGACACCCACCCATTTTAAAAGTTAAAAAGTAGAAGGGAGAGAGAGGCTTGCCGTCGAACTCTTCAGCTTGAATGCATTGGGTGACCCATGACTGCGGTGCTGGAGGTGGGAGAGACAAAAGGATCACCTTCATGGAACTGGGGGAGGTAGAGAGCAGCGAATGCAGCTGTGTTGTATCCTTGAGGTGGTGGGGCAAGCTGGTGGTGGGCGGAACCGAGCCCAGGGGCCGGAGCTTGAAGGGGGCCATGCGGGAAAGGTGGCGGCAGAGGAGGGCTGTCGTATTCGTCCCGAGAGCTGGCTCCTAAGTTGCGCTTGCCCTTCTGGCGACGGTTGCAGAACCAGACACGGACAACCTACAAGGGTGGGAGACCAGGCAGAAGAAACATAGATGTTACTGCCACAGCAACTCCTCCCATCACAGCAGCACATGTGTGTACACATAGGCCATGTTGGGCATTCCTCCACTTCCCATCTTGCAATTCATCCTCTTGAGAGCTGCCATGTGACATTGCACTAGAGGCAGCGCATCAGAGGTACGAGTCGCCCATACTTGTGACTCTCTATATCTTGTGAACATCAATGGGTGGCCTCAGTTCCCATCTGGAAAACTGGAGGAATAGTTTGCGCTTGTCCGTGCATTTTGCACATCATTTGACAGCTGCAAATACTTTGAGAGAAAGAACAGTGTGCTATACACTGACAGGCAGAGGCTCTCAAGGATTTCCAAGGTTTTTTTTTCCCCAGCCCTACCTGGAGAGATGCCAGGGACTGAAACAGGTTGAAACAGAGACTGCCAAGCATGCGCACTGTGCAAAGATGCTGACTGCAAAGCATGTATTCTGCCACTAAGCTGTGGCCCTTCCCCAATCAGTCAACATTGTTTCCAAAAAAAAAAAAAAAAAGTATTGTTTCTTATCAGCTGCTTTGGATGTCTGTCAAGCAGAAAGGCAGGATATAAAAACATGTAAGTTTAATTAACTTAAAAAGTTAACAAAGTGAGACTAAGGAGTCCGAGCAACTTTCCTATAAGAACAAAGCAGTCACAACTTGTTCATGGGTGGCGGGGAAGAGATTATTAAAGAGAGGACAGGATGGAGGTTTAAAAATTATGCATGGCATGGAGAGTTGAAAGAAAAAGTTTCCACCTTCTAAATACCAGAGCTCAGGCTTAACCCATAAATTTGATTGGCAGTAGGCTCTGGGCTGACAAAAGTCAATAACTTTGCACCGTCCCTAACTAAACTGGTGAACTTGCACAAAGTCTTTTGGGTATTGAGGCCATGTTAAACTTAAAAACACACTAACAAGTTCTTATATGCTCTACTCTATTAAGTCCCAAATAGAATAGTAACAGGGACATAATAGAATAGAGCATATAAGAACTTGTTTGGCTGTTTTAAGTTTTTAAGTTTATTTTGACGTGGCCTCAGTACCCGAAAGACTTTGTGCAAGATATACTGGCCATGAAAGTCTAAGTAGCCAATTCACTGGTGAAATTCAACAGAAGTTGTGGTGGCACCAGTTTAGGTTAGGCACGAGAGCTAAACTGGCCTTTTAAGTACAGATACAGATACCCCCAGATACGGAAAACCACCACCTTTGGTCAGATACTGTGAGACGGGTCCTATACACAGGTCACAAAAATAGTTTAAAACCAAAAGCTCACATTCAGCATTCAGCACTAAGAAATGAGACAAGAGTTTACCAGTTGCAACCAAGTAGGAATCTGGTCATCTGCAGTATTTGGCCACATTTTTTAATACATAAAATGGAATTGTGACTCTTATTGTGAACTTGTTTTCCATAAGCAGCGCACTGCGACCCAATTCAACTTCAACCCGTCTGACAGTGTCAAGATCTGCTCCTTCTGATAGTGGAGCAGTGTGGAGGTGGGAACTTGGGGAGATGGAGTAAGATGGGGCCACTCACATCCTTCTCCAGACTGAGGTCATCAGCAATCTGCGAGATCGCCTGCAGGTTGGGCTTGGGGCAGCGCAGGAAGTAAGACTCAAGCGTGCCCCGCACATTGGTCTCAATGCTGGTACGTTTGCGTTTCCGAGCCTGGATCATGGCCGACTCCATGGAGCACAACTGCTGGACAGAGGAGGAGAGCTGTGTTCAACGATGCTACCTGGAGACCACAAGTACCACCCACAAACAGCTGCACAAGCCTTCCATACTTCTCCCCTTCGGCCTCTCTCATAGAAGCCATAAGGAGGCGTCACAAACCTCAGCAACTATCCCAGGTCTTCCAAATGTATTCTGAGCCGCTTCAAATCATGGCTCCAAAAGGCTATTCTCTGCTATTGATCTGGCCATTTTGCTATCTGTGTCACTACACCATCCTGATCCACACCCATCAATCCAACAATCCTCCTCTCAACCTCTGATGCCCTTGTACCCCTCCCTCCATCGCCACACCCTTTCTATCCTCATCTCCTTCCATGACAAAACCGAAACTGTGCCACAGTTGTTATTTTTAACTATTGTACTTATGAAGCACTATCACTGTGCTTGGCGATAGACATAGACAACAGAAGAGAAGACCAGTCACTGCCCAAAGGGCTCAAAATCTAAAACAGACAAAAGGGAGAGAACAAAAGAAGGGGAGAGGGATGTTGCAAGGGAGATGGGGAAGATTACGCAATAGTCAGGTAAGCACACATGGGGGTAGTGCTAAAGGTAGGTTTTGAGGAGGGATTTGCACCGTTAACAGTTAAGTTAGGGACGACGGTGGGTTTTGAGGAGAAAGAGTGGGAATTCTCTCCACTCACCTACCCATATTCCTCCTCCCCACAAGTCTTTACGTTCTTCAATACTTTCCTCCTTTCCCCCCAGTAATTCATCTAACCTCTGCATGTGCCTTATTCCTTGATCCTATTCTTTCTCAACTTCCGGTTACCTTCCCCACCTTCCATCACATCAGCAACAATCTATAACAATCTCTTCAGGCTCTTTCACTACTGCATTCAATCTCCCCCCCCCCAAAAAAAAAACAACAACACTCTCCCTTGACTGATCCCCATCCTCTACATACTGGCCAATTCTTCTACTTTTCCTCCCTCCCTTACTATTTGCCTTTGCTCTCTTTGTCGATTCCCCATGGTATAGTTGAGATTGTAAGTTCCACGGGAGACAGGGCTCAGTCGTAGAGCACATGCTTCACACGGAGACGGTCCCAGGTTCAATCCGTGGCATCTCCAGGTGGAAAAGATCCTTTATATGTTCACATGGGAGCAGGGACCTGTCTATGTGGCTCGTATAACTCTGTAACGCACCATGTACACCGATGGAGCAACATAAATCAGGACGGAACTCTCATGCCTGTCCTTCAATCACATGCCATCCTTTCCCACCTTGGCTAACTTACCTCCTGCAAGTTCTCGTTATTGTCGGCCTCCTCCAGCCAGCGCTGGAGGAGCGGCTTCAATTTGCACATGTTCTTGAAGCTAAGCTGCAAGGCTTCAAAGCGGCAGATGGTGGTCTGGCTGAACATCTTGCCTTGAACAAGAGAGAAATGGGGGGGGGGAGTTAGAGCAGTGTGAAGAAGAACGGGTGAATGTATTAGGCTTTGGCCTGGATCATCTTAATTGGGAAGTGAGAACAGCTGTGTTTTTGGTTGGGATGGGTGTGGAGAGTTTGGTTTAAGGTTTGGTTTAAAAAGGGCTCTCCAGTTGGAGGGAGAGGCTGGAGTTAGCGTGGCTACACTTCTCACCTTCACCTCTGATCTGAAGGTCTGCTTTGCCAGACTGCGGTGTTACAGATTGGGCCAGTTGCTCTTAGTGAGGTTCTGAGGTTGGGCGAGTTTAGAACCAGCATTTCCTAGGAAAGCTAGTATTTGTCATTTTATACTGTTAGCGTTTGTATAGGTCTTTTAAATGATTTTGTATCTTTTTACAGTAATCTGTGATAATAAATCAAAAAACCCTTTACCAGTTGTTGTAAGTAACTGAGTTGAAAAAGGGGGACCCACCTTGACAACCAGAACCTGGGAGAGAAAGCTGGAGGGGTACAAGCAGGAGGAATCTGTTTCAGCTCAGCAAATCATTAAATAACATAAAGAACACTGGACACATTCAGTTGAATCAACCAGACAGATTAAATGGACTTTAAAAGCCTTTTACAGCATATTCCTATGCATCTTTATTCAGAAGTAAACTCTGCTGAGTCCAATAGGACTTACTACCAGGTAAATGTGCCTAAGATTTCAGCCTTAACTAAAAAGATGCCCACCTGCCCGATAACTCTGACAACAGATTTGTTAATCGTTATTTTTTAATACAAATGCTTAAGAAAACTGTTGATGGCATGAATGTTAGAAGAAGCTTTCCCCTTTTCTCCCACATAGGAGGGAATGTCCCTTCAATAACACTCGCACATTGTGCTGTTAATTGCTAGGTAGTGCATTCCCAGCCATGCTTGTTAGAGATTAAACAACTTTTTACATAAATACAAAATTTGACTGAACTCTCAAAATTCAAATCAGAAATGTGGGGTTTCAGGGAAAAAAGTGTTGAGAATTCTATCAAGGCCTTCCGGAAAACTAAACCTTATTTTTTATAGCATTTAAATTTTAAGTGCTGGAGAACATTTCTGCTAAGAGGAGAAAAATAGTTCCATAGTAAAGTTGTAAATAAACATTTTCCAAGTGATTTTATTCTTGGCTCCTCTGTGCATTACATTTTAAAGGGTGGTTCTTGATGTTTTAAGCCATGATCGTGGCCACTCTGAGCTTTTCTTTTTCAGATGAGCAGGGGAAATAAAGTAGCATGTAATATTGTCTTAGAGTTACTTAATCTCTTAATGCCAGATGAAAGGGAGTGGCAACAGGATACAGGTATCTTGTTGGCTGTGTGCTCTCGGAGGCATCTGGTGGGGCCACTGTGAGATACAGGAAGCTGGACTAGGTGGGCCTTTGGCCTGATCCAGCGGGGCTCTTCTTATGTTTTTATTTAGGCTGCAATTCTATGAACACTTTCCTGGGAGAAAGTCTCACTGATCTCAATGGGACTTACTTCTGAGTAAACATGTAAAGGAGTGGGCTAAGTTGTCAAACTCGGTGTTATATCCTACTTTTTTTTTTGTAAATCCCTATCTGTTATAAAAGGATTTACCAGTAGCATTAGCCGCCTTGGAAATATTTATAGTGAAGGGCAGAACATAAAGATGAGAAATACGCAAATTCAAGGCTATTGGCTGAACGAAATGAAAATGCAGCCAAAATCGAGCCCAACTCAACCTTGGCCGCGTTTGTGTTGTGTTTTGAGTCTCATTCAGCCAATCAGAGCCCGTTCTTTTTACCTGGGGGTGGGACACCAGATGCATACAGACCGTGAACGCGTACAATGTAGCCCCGGATTAATTCAATTTAGGGCAATTTGCTGGAGAATCCTCTCCCCACCCCAAAAAATGATTGTTTGCACTTACAAAGGTGGCTGTTCACACTTTGACACAGAGGAGTGGGAGTGGGATCGGGATCGCTTTCTCTCCACTTATTATATAAAGGTCAAGGAGAGCGAAGATTAAATGGCTTAAGTAAAGATTAAATGGATTAAGTGTCTGGCCTACAGAGAGATTCGACACATGAGCAGTCTAGCACATGAGGCAAGGCCTAGAGTTAATAAGTGCATTCCTCCCCACCCCTCCATTTAAAAAGACTTCCTGCACCTCTTTGGTACTCCGCCACCATATTTCTGCAGAAGAAGAATAAATTCACTGTAGTGTGTTGAGCAGCTTTCAAGCTCCTGCACTCCACACCCTTGCAATACCCACCATAGAGGACACCCAAGGCAAGTCCCACGTCTGCCTGAGTGAAGCCCAATGTGATTCTTTTGTGCTTTAGCTCTTTGGCAAATTGTTCCAGTTCCGCAGTGGTGGGAACATCCTAGGGAAAGCAAGGGGAAAGACGGGCTCATGTAAAAATCCAGTTTCTTTGCTCTCACCTGTAGGGGACAAAACAAAAACACAGAACGCCACACACAGCCCTTTCCCCAAAGGACCAGCAATTGCAGCTCTTTGTCCCAAAAGTACAGGCCATAAAACCCCACTATTACCTCCACTACCACCCACCACCCCACCCAACTTCCAGGGCTGCCAACCATTCACATTTTACTGGTCAAACCAGAGGCAGTACAATCCTATGCATATCTACTCAGACATAAGCCCCACTGGTTTTAATGGGACTGACTTCCAGATAAGCATGTATAAGGCTGCAGCCTAAGATAGTGTTGTGTCAGGTAACAAGTAAAAAACTAGTCAACAGCAGATGGACAGGCTCAGCCTATGACTTGCCATGGATATATTATTTATTATTTTTATTATATGCATAGGATTGTACTGCCCTGTTCAAGGGCCAGTGGTTTATTCCAATTCAAAGACTGGCCACTAACCAGGAGAGCTCCGGCACGCCATCTCTCTGCCCCAAACTACTTCAGCTCCCAATGCTAACCATTTCCAAAAGACTTCTTCTTAGGGACAGGTTCCAGAAAACAGTAACTATGCCTGCTAAGTCAAGGCAGTTGGAGCATGTGAATTATTTTCCCTTTCGGACTGAATCCAGAGCTAGCAGACAGCAATTTCACCCCGACGGTTAACTACGGTTTTCCTTCTAGTAGTAAGAACTGCTTCACACATTTCAAAATCTCTCCAGATGTGCATGTAGGTCATCACAGGTAACAATCACACACATGGGTTCACACTGTATGTACCAGTATATCCTCTTGAACGCCACAACTGGATATAGCATCCCCTCAAGTGTTTGCACTTTAAACACCTGGGCACATACCACAGCCACGGATTGCAATCTGCATGCTGGTTTCAACCTAGTTTCATTTCCGGCTTGCGAGTCTGCAAGTACGATTCTCACTTTGGGCGCAAGAAGGCCCAAATGCAACTCTCCCACTTCCTGGGAAGAGGGGACACCTCATGGGACGGGACTGCTGTGCAGCGGTAAAGCACATGGTTTGCATGCAGGAAGGCCCAGGTGGCAGCATCTCCAGGAAGGGCAGAGAAAGATTCCGGTCTGAAACCCAGGAAAGCCACTGCCAGTCAGCGCTGTTAGTACTGAGCCAGATGGACCAGGGGCCCGATTTGGTATAAGGCGGCTTCCTAGGTCCCCCAGCACAGGAACAGGTTCCTATGTGCTCTAATCTCATGCAAAAAGGCACTTCTTCAAGTGATGCTCATCTTAGCTTTAGCAGGGGGAGAGTAACTGTCCCTCTTCACCCCAGTGAAACATCTTCTCTAGAGGCCGTTTGCCGGTGTTTCTTCTGCATCTTTTTCTATTGTGAGCATTTTTTGGACCTCTGTGTGTGTGTGTGTGTGTGTGTGTGTGTGTGTGTGTGTGTGTGTGTGTGTGTGTGTGTGTGTGTGTGTGTGTGTGTGTGTCATTTAATTATATTGATTTTCTCTGTAAACCACTTTGTGAACATTTTTGTTGGAAAGCAGCATCTAAATATCATCCTCAGCAACACACATCTGTGTAGAGATTTTTGGCATCGTATCAAGCAGCTCCAAGCAGTTGAAGCTGACAAGGCTCGCTTGACATCACTGTCAACACAGCTTTTGAATCAAGATCTTCCATGTATTAGTTTTGATTCGTGAAGCCATTTTATTTCTGGTAGATCAGCGAAGCTGGAAATGTTCCATATTCTCAACGTTTTCATGGATAAGAAAATATAAATGAGAAGCAGCTTTTGTTGAATAATTAAATTCTCCTATCTGCTCTGATTCTTCAGTATCTCTAATAATAAGACATCTTTACAGAGGCTATACTAATATTTAAGTTTCAATCTATGAATCAATCTGTCAGTATCTTTCTAAATGTCTGGGTTTTAACAGCACAATCTTACGCATGTTTACTCAGAAGCAAATCCAACTAATCTATTGGGGCTTATACCCAGGCAAATGCGTATAGCGACTGCAACCAAAAGACCTTTAAATGATTGATAACCCAGTCATTAGATCCAAAGAAAGCAACTGGATTTCCTTTTGAATTCTGAAAATCCTTTATATCTGGAAGCACCCACTGGACAAGCCTTGGAATCTTGGCCACCCACCTGTTCTAATCCACTGGATCTCTCCCATAGTCTGGACCAGTTGGGCAAATACACAATCCCCAATCTCTCTCTCCCCCAATCTCTCTCTCTCATTGGGGATGGCATTTGATAAGGAAAGCAAATTAGTGCAGGCTGCAAAAACACCAGGGAGAGCAAACCAGATTTTTTTCTTTAGCAGGGCTGCTTCCTTTTAGCCTTGGGCCAGGCAATCAGCAAGGAACAAATGGGTTGTTGCCCAACTTCTTGAGCTTGTCTGTGCCTGAGGGCACATCAGAGCTAGTCACGCTTTTCCCAAGATTGGGAGATTTTACCTGAACCCCTCCCCAACCAAGACAGAGAGGACCCAGAAGCCCATTTCTCAACCTCACATTCTTCAAATGCACTGTGGTGGTGGTAAGGAATATTTGTTTGTATTTCCTGTTTTTTGGAAAACTAACAATTATGAACCCATGTTTCAGTGTTAACCCTTTTGCAGTCTTCAAAATGCAGCATTTTGGTGATGGAAATATCAGGGCTCAGGAGCAACATGAGAATTGCTTGCATGGAGAAGACCACACCCATCTAGTCCAGATGCAGTCTCCAAAAGTAACCAATTGGATACCCAGGGAGGCTTACAATAGTAATTATAGCCACTGCTCCCACATGCCCCCAGCATTTGGTCTTCAGAGTTATAGTGCCTGTGAACATGGAGGTTCTATTTAGTTACAATGGCAAATAGTGGCTGATTCTTTAATATTTAACCATTGCAAACAGGGCAGAGAGGGCCCCCTTTAAAATGGTGGCTCTCATATTCAGCGGGGTGAACAACTGTCCCTTTACATCCCAGCATAGTGTCTTTCCAGTGGCTGTTTGCTAGTGCTTCCCTTGTATCTTTTTAGATTAACTCCTCTGGGACAGGGAACTATAGTCTCAATCCATTTGCTACATCAACTGCTTTGGGAATATTCTTTGTCAGAAAGTGGGACCTAAATAAATATTTAGTTTCAAATACGTAAAAGCCCATCTCGGCTTACAGTTGAGGCTATTTACAACAATTATTAACATCCAAATCAAATCTCTGAATTTGTCCAATTCCTTTTTAAAAGCTATGTAAGCGGACAACCATTGCCATTGTGTGGCAATGAATCCCACAGGAGAATTTGGATTTCTCCCTGCAGGGAAAAACAACACTGTATGCACTTAGAACCGCAATTGTTGAGAGAAACATTTTAAATAACCACATTTATCATATATTGGTAGAGACTGGAGAAGGAGATCAGTAGCATTGCTGGAGGGGGTGCGGCACCGTACGTTACGCAAGGCGCTACACCGCGCCTTTCAAACCGGTGTACCGTGGCCCCTTCCACTCGCCCCCAGAGCCATTCCGGTGGCGAAGGCAACGTGCAGTGCATTGCCTTCACCGCTGGAATGGCTCCGGGGGCAAGTGGGAAGGGCTGTGGCACCTGAGGCATCTGGAGGGGCCACTGTGAGATACAGGAAGCTGGGCTAGCTGGGCCCTTGGCGTGGCCTGAGCCACCAAAGCTCTTCTTATGTTCTTAGGCGAGTCCCACCTCTGCCATTGGCCAAACCACTCTCTTTCAAACATGGCCATCTGAACATATGCCTTACACCAAAATCGGACCATTGGTCCATTTAGGTCAATACTATCTACTACAGCTGCTCTCCAGGGTTTCAGACAGGGGTCTTTTCCAGCTCTATCTGGAGAGAACAGGGATTAATTGGGCACATTCTGCATCCTCCATCGCTGAGCTACAGCTCCCTCTGCAGAGCATACAGCTGACCTTAGATGCCGTTTAGATTGTCAGGAAGTGCAAGGGACACATACTTCTTTGTAACACCCAAAGTGAAAGTTTCACATACCGCTTTGTCGTCAGATGTAGACGTTCCCAATGTGGAGGAGACAGTCTGTGTACAGGGAGGCTGGGGCTAAAAAAAAAGATACAACAGTTAACTTTGAACATTATGAAGAGGCAGAGACAATAGGAAGTGCAAGACACATTTCTCCTGCACAATACAACATCCAAAGTAAACCATACACCAGTGGTTTTCAAGCTGGGTTCCTCAGTGAGGTTCATAGTAATGGTGAACAAGCGTTCATGAAAATACCTTGCCACCCCCAGCCTTCCCCTGCGACATACAGCCACAGGGCTGGGAGAGACCCAAGATGTGCGCGCGCGCGCGCACACACACACACACACACACACACACACACACACAGATCCCATGAAACAACAGTGAAGCCCATCAGGATTAGCCAATGCCCTTTGTGAATCGAGAACCAATTCCAGAACATGCAGGAGTTCTGTGGCAGTTGCTCAGCAGACAAATCCACCTAGAATGTGCTCCCTCAAGCACAAGAGTAAAAACAACCACCCTGATTCACAGGACTGGTTTGTACTGAAACTACTGCTGTTTCCCCGAGTTGCTTGGAAGAGATAGCAGGAACAGCTCAGGAGCAGTGCAATTTGCCCTCTGGAAACAGCAAATAGCAACACTCCAGGGCTTGAATGAGTGGTGCTACGTCTGCTGTATGTGGAATTGCAATATATAGACGATCCACACTTCCGAGGGAAGAGGGTGAACCAACACAGTGCTCTTCAATGTGTGCATAGCCACTATGTTCCAGTAGGCACAACATGGGCACAAGTGGATCAATGCATCTGAGCACACCCTCTTAGTGATGTTTTAATTTTTATTTGCACTAAAATGTTTTCATTTATGCAGGTATATTTTTTAATAATAAATAAATTATTAAAATAGTAACTGTTTTTTAAAATGTAGAGTCAAGTGTTCTAGCACAAATGAAAAGACACAAATGGCAAAAAAAATTAAAGTTGATGAAATGGCATAGATCAGAAAGGCAGAGTATTTTTTTAAATTTACAGTAAGACTTGTCAGAAAGTGCTATTATGCAAATATTTTACTTTCTCGATGTATTGCAAATTAACAAGACCAGTTAAACGTCCTAACATGGTGCTCACCAGGACATGCATTAGTGAAAGTATGCCAAAGCATAGACATGCATCCTTCCCCCCCCCCCCGCATCACTTTGTATCTTCAAAAAGACTTTAGGTAATAATCTACACTTGCAGAGATTGCACTACTGTCCCCCCCCGCCCCCCCCTAAGCACAACATTTTCGGTCTACTCTAAAAAGACAGATGAACTGGAAAACATGGGAGAAGAAGGATTCAGTGATATCAAGCAGCTGCCCCATGAAAAGTGAGCTAACCGTAGCCATTCCATACTACGCACTGAGTGTGGAAACACCCTTGGCTCATCAAATGGTTGTAACAATCTAGAAAATCCAAAGGAATATGATTGGTGCACTACAGAACAGACACTTATTATCTCCGGTTGGGAGCCAAGTTCACACCTATGTCCTTGAGATGAAGCAGCAGTAACTCCTACTCCTGAAAACAGCCTGCATGTTATTGACTCCCAATGTCACAAAACTGCAGGAAGACTGCAGGGTGCGGCTAATGGCACACTGACAAATGCGTACAGCACAGCAGCTAGAAAAAGGGCACTTTTGAAAAACAGAATCCTCCACCCTCCCTTACTAATTTCAAGGGACTATTATGGGATAGTCACTTATGCATTCCAGGGACAACTGCAGTTCTCCCCGCTCAAGTGGCAGCAGGGCAAGTCTAGAAGTGCTTACTGCCGAACTTACTACGGCTGCTTGAAAAGGTAGATGCAAACTCATCCTGAGAGACTTTCCTCACGGGGAAAAACAAATCAATTGAAAAGCATGTTGTACTTTTTAAAATACAAGTGATTTTCTATGTGATTTAAATTTAAAAACAAAAAGAGAAAGGACAATTTAGGGCTGCATTGTGTTGTACAGAATTTCTTCTTTTAAAAATAAATAAATTGTGCCTTTTTTCTAAGCTGCCTTATTGCAATCCAGGGGGATATTCAATTTTTTTAAGTAAGAAAGTGTGTAGCAAGTGCTTTAGAAATGCTAGGTGTATAATCAGAGTGGACAACACTTCTCAATAGTTGCAGTGGCCATGAAGCAGCTCTTTCTTGTGTTCTCTCCCCCCCCCCCCATAGTCCCCCAGGCTTGTTGGGGGCCTTTGGGCAGGTGTTTCAGTGTTAAGAGGTGCCGATATGTGCTGATATCTCTGGGTGGGGATTGGCTTCCATTGCAGATAGGATCTCTTGCACCTAGCAAGGAATGTTACTCAACATCTTACAGAAACCTACCATGTGCTTTTATCCTTTTTTGTTTTTTTAAATACAGGTATGAAATCACCTCTGCAGTGGCCCAGCTAAGTAGCAATTGCATAAGACGGGGCTGGGGGAGGAAGGTCATCAGATCTTCAAGATCACAGGCAAGAGATGTTAGCATAAAGACAGTGCAATCCTGGGGATCCATGGAACGGTGGAGTCGTTCCAAGACCTCGTGAAAGCATGTTTGTGACACCTTGGGAGTAAGGGAGGCTGGCGCAAGGCCGGCCTCCCTCACTCTGTCACCAGACTGAGGACGTGGCCGCTGGAGGAAAGTTCCCGCCATCTCCCCTCCCCATCCCCACTGGGCCGGCTAGGCAGTTACACAGCCTCCTCCGACTTCCACCAGCTATTTAGCTGGCGGAAATCCAAGGAGGCCCATCGGGCCGGCCTCGGTTTACACCTGAGGAAGAGAACGAGCATCCCCTTCCCCAAGCAGACCTCCGGCCCACCCCTTGGCAGGCATCCTCGGGCTCAGGATCCGGCGGGCAGCCCTGGGCTGCCGGCCGGATCCTTACACAGGATTGCGCCCAGAGTCATGTAGACTTTGAGCTGGGGCAGTACAGTGAGGGAGTGCCTCAGAGACTGAGCTGTGAATCTAGAGGTCCCTGGTTCAAATCTCACCTCTGCCATGAATTCACTAAGTGACTTTAGGCAAGCCACTCCCTCTCAATCCCAGCTGCAATACTGGGGGGATACTAAGTTACTTCCCTTCCAGGATTGTTGTAAGGAGAACCTCAAGAAAGAACATAAGAACATAACATAAGAACATAAGAAGAGCCCTGCTGGATCAGGCCAAAGGCCCATCTAGTCCAGCTTCCTGTATCACACAGTGGCCCCACCAGATGCCTCAGGAAGCACACAGCCAACAAGATAACCTGTTTCCTGCTGCCGCTCCCCTGCACCTGGCACAGAGAAAACCTACTTCCAAAGCCAGGAGGTTGCTTATGGCTTGTAAGCTGTGATGGACTTTTCCTCCATAAATCTGTCCAATCCCCTTTTAAAGGCATCCAGGCCAAGTGCCATCACCACATCCTGCGGCAAGGAGTTCCACAGATGAATTTCCCTCTATCCACTCTCTCCAAAGCACATGTGATACGATTTTTAACACTCAAAGCACTACACAGATGTTAGATATTAACAAGAATAAGAATACCTCCAATACAGTTATTTGAAATTGCTCAATGTTTTGTTTTTGGAAGGGGAAGAGAGAGAAGATACAGAAAGAGCACAAAAAAGGTATCCGTCAGATGTGCAGCAATTAAACAGGTGAAGCTTTTCCTAACAAAGAGATGAAGGGGCTGGAAAAGCTTCATCTGTTCAATTTCTGCACAGCAGATTTCCGTAAAAAGCACAGGAGCAGAAATAGAGCTGGCGTGGCAACCCTACTCAAGGCCAATCCAGGTTGCCACAGTTGTATTCAAATCCCCATGGCCAAAACACTTCACACCAAACGCCACAAAACCTCACTGTTGATACAGGTAATGCAAAATTCTTGGCTCCTAACTAAGCGTCCAATCTGGTAGTCCTCACTCCCATCTCAAAGGAAATCCAGGTCTAGAAAAGTCAAGACTTTATATCACCACCACTTTTTGGCTTCATTCCCTCAACCCAGAATGGCACCACGCTGATAGCAAACACAGAGCAGTCAAGTGATTTGTGCTCACACCCAAATGTTTAATTCATGTGTTACCTTCGAACAGTGGAAGAAGGTAAAACATTTCCAGTTTTACTACTTCAGGAACCAGTGTGAAACCATCTCACAGAAGACTCCTCCTGCACTCAGCACCAGCCACAAATGCCTGGGACTGTTCTTCAATCCCAGAGCTCAGTTCTAGGACATTATGGGAGAATAAATGCACGTTGTCTTCTTCATGGAATGGGATTTTAAGTATTTCCAATTTCTATCTGCACTGATTTTGAATTGCCTGGTTTTTGTGTTTGAAATGTATTGCTTATCCACCCAGAACATCAAGCAGGCGAAATATCTAATCACCACAATTGCATAAAAAGAGTGCACTCTGAGAAAGTACAGAGTGCATTTCCCTCATCAGTAAGCAACCACCGTCAGCTCCCATACACGTCTGGGACTGAGAGACAAGGCTTCGAAGTTCTGGAGCCTCACTCTTTCTTCAAAAGAAAGAAAGAAAAATACAACCAACACCCTTGCACGCACGCACGCACGCACACACGCACACCAGTGACCAAGAACCTACATTTATCCTACAGAACCTCGTGCTCCATCTCCATCCTTTTTTCCAGTTACAAGCATCTGCCTTAGATACCAAAATAATGCGAAGTGAGCAACAGCTGATAATAAATGGTGGGGGGAATTTCTCTCCAATGTGCCAGAGAAGGTGTGGAATCTAGAAGGAGCTGCCGTAGGGGGAAAAAAATGTTTCAGAAGATGCTCAGGCTACATTAGCATAATGTGTGTTCCTTTCTATCCTGGATTGCACAACCTTGAGAACTGGTGTGCTGACAACTTCTCTTCTGTTGCTAAGCTTGTTTGCCTACAGTGTGCTCCCCATAGCCTTCTTTTGTGCTGAGAAACAGGTGGCTGTCCCACACCCCTTTGCATTTGAAAAGGCCACTCTAGCCAACGCTTTGTGATCAAGAGGGCAAAAGTGGCTACTCAGGACCCCAGAGTTATCTCCTTTCTCCCGGAATGCTGGAAACACACAGCTGTATCTTTCAGCGGTAAGCAACAATCTGATTCAATAGCAAACTTCGACTCAGGAAGCGTAAACCCTGTAGTAGTTGGAACTGGTCTTATGTACACCAAGAACAGGTTCGAAGAAATGGGGAGTGGGGGGTGGGAAGAACTGCCAGGCTCTTCCCCAGCAGCCCCCCCCCCCAACCTGGTAACATTTATATCATGGGTGCTGGAAGGCTTCTCTCTGCATGGTTGGAGGTCATTTTCACATCTGGAAGAAAGCCAGAGCCATAGCAATGGAGGTGCTACCAACCAGCTTTGCAAAGAGAAAACCAGAATCTAACACACTCTCTAAGAAGCTAACATTCCTAGTGTTCCCAGGGCAGGGCAGGGCAGGGCGGCAAGAGACAAGGCAATCTAACAGTAGTACGATTTGAAATGGAGAAGTTCCTTTTATTGCGCAAGCTTTTGGGCTATGGATTGGGGTTTGGGGACAGGGGGAGAAACACTGTAAGACACCTGAGGGGCGGGGTGGGTGGGTGTCACAGACGCTGGGTCTCCAGGAGTGGTTTGCAGTTGGAAGATAAACATGAGCGTGCAAATCCTCACTCCACGTCTCTCAGTCCTGCCGACTCAGAACTAAAGTCCATCTAGATCTAGAAGTTGGCACTCAATGCTCCACTAGTCAAACACCCAACCCACAGATTCTCACACGCTGGAGCAGGAGGCCCACCGCTGAGCATAAGGGTGTCCACCTGTACGTGGACACACAATTGTGTGTCCTGGGGACATGAACTGTAATGTTTCTTGCATACAGATCTTGGGAATAGAATTTGGCTGTCCCGAGCGGCCAAACCAACTGGATATCAAGTTCAAATTCTATTCCCAAGATCTGGGCAACTGCCTATGAAATAAATCATACTTTAAGTTATGTACTTTCACATTCTAATCACCAATGAAAACACTGCCAGTAACAACAAGGATTGGCTTTGCACAACTTGACAAGAGGGGAGGATGGCAGAGATTATGGGATAGGAATGAGTCGCCATGAGCCCTTGGCCTGATCCAGCAAGGCTCTTCTTATGTTCTTAATACTCATTTCAAGGATGCAAGAACTAAACAGAAGGCCAACAGAAGGCCAACAGTATGGACACGAAGACCTCAGGTTTTAGATTTGAATCAAAATCCCCACACGGTTATGGACTTGAGAGGGTCTGGGACCAGTGGCTCACTTTCAGCCTCAGTTCATCCTTCTGTGAAATGGACACATTGGCCAGCCAGGCTCACAGTGTTGTTGTGAGGCTAAATGGGGTGGTTAACACAATAAGTTTTGCACCTTAACACAGAGACTACATAAAATGAATTCATTGCGATAGGACGCTCAACAATCAAGACAAAATATACCCCATGTTATCCTTACCCTGGCCTCTCTCTCTCTCCCTCCCTTGCTCCTTTGTAGACTCTATGGGGTACAGCCCTGTCTTTTATTGGCACTGCTCTATAAAGTGTGTTGCAAATGCTACGTTATTAGAAAAAACATAGAGAGTGGAGGCAACTAAGCTGGGGAAGATACAAGATAATACAAGACTATTAGCAACCTGGAAAAACAAACAGGGAACATACATTTACTTTTTCACATAATAGTAGAACTAAGGGATACCCGATTAACTTAACAGTATCGTACTATTGTTCCCCTCTTGAGAATTTGCTTTCATTTTACTGATTCATTCCTCACAGGGGCAGCACCAAAAAGAGGAGTGGGAGAATGAGCACCATCCCCCCTCCCCAGTTACTGGACACGTTGTTGCTGAATCATAAACTGGAAAGGCTGCAGTTCTAAACATGCTTGAAGGTTAACTACATCCAAAATATATGGTTTGGATGGAAGCATTAACATACCTGCATTTCTTTTTCTGAGTGTAAGATGTGCTGGCATAGCACAGCGGTAAAAGACTGAGCTCAGAATCAAGGCTTCCCTGGTTCAAAGTTCATCTCTACCATGAAGTTATTCCCTTTTAGCTCAGCTCCCCAGCTACAACATGGGGATAATAATCATACTTACCTTTTTAACGGTAACATCATGGCAAGACATGTGAAGTACTTTGTACTATTATTGTAGTACTATTGTAATAATAATATTATTGTAGTATTATGCGAGTCAAGGCTCACCCTTTCCCCCAGGAATGAACTTTGTCCCTTCGGTTCCCCCACCATATTTTTTTCTGGTGCCACCACTGTTCACAAGTGTCCATCCAGTAACCCCCATCCATTCTCACGACCAACCTGCATGGTCAAAAGCACAGTGGTGCAATTTCCTGAAGGGAAAGACCAAGCGAGTGACGTTCTCAAGGCTACACAAAATCCAGTACTTCTCCGTTCCACTAGAAGTAGATTCGATTCTCACTATAGCCATTTGACAGAAAAAGCTGCACCTGATGAAGTTCTGCCTTCCACATAACTTTTAAATGGTGCAAGTCCAGAAGCAGCATTCCGACGGCTGGGGCAAGGGAAGGCCGTGACCTTCATGCCCTGTTCGTAGGCTGCCCAGAGGCATAAGACAGGCAGCTGCTGCGGAAAACAAAAGGCTGGACCTTTGGACTGCTCCCTCAGGGCACTTCTCATACAAGAGGCCCTTCAGAGTCAAAGATCTACATGCTCATCAGGCTGGCATCCTGCCCCTTCCTTTAAAGGAGCCCAGGGGTGACAACATGCCTATTCGCAAGACAACCCAGTGAGGCAGACTGCAAGTAGAGAGATGGTGACTTACCCAGGGCCACCCAGCAAGCTCCCTAGATGAGCAAGGATTTGAACCCAGGTCTCCGGGGTATAAGCACAACATTCTATCCAATGCACCATATACTGACACCTACTAGCTACCCCAGGAAGTTCATGGCTGAGCCAAGGTTGGATGCTAGAAGCTTCCAGTAGACCCTGCTGCAGCCAAAGCCCACAATATCCCTGGCTTAAAACAGGACGGATAGGCTTTAGTTAGTGTGTCGGCCAAAGTCACTTCGAATTCACAGGAAAGACTATCAGTGGCTATTTATTATTAGCAAAGGAGGCACATCTCCTCCTGCTGATGCATCTCTAAAGGAAAGACTGGACTGCCGGAAGTTAGAGAAAGTAATCACCAGGCCAGACTCTCTTCCTTCCTTCTTGCCACTACACTTCCTCCTTCAAAGCAAGCTAAATCCGACTGCTGAGTGGGCCAAAACAAGATGCTCTTACCAGATTTTGAAGAGCCTCACATGTTCAAAGACTCTGACCGGCACAAATGATCCCTTTGGGTCCCAACTCTTAGCCCCCACAGCACACTGACTTACCTCCTCGCCGCTGCCACCTTCTTCCTTGACTTCTCTAGGGGGCAGCTGCTGCCCACCTGGGCTTCTACTGCCATCGCTCCGGGGACTGCTATCAGCACTGCTCATCTCCACAAGCTGGCTAACAGGGCTGCTGGAAGACGGGGGCTCGTTGCCTGGCGAGACAGTCTCCCGACTGTTGCCAGGGGTGGTGCAGGCGGCAGTGGAAGGCACAAGGCAACCCCCAACCCAGGGGTGCCCATTGTAGGGCCCTGGGGGTTCAAAGTCTCGCTCCACCTTGATGTCAGACTTTGGCCCTGGGCAGGCCTCTCCAGACTGAGGAACCATATAAGGTCCCATCATCACCCCAGGATGGTGACTCCAGGGATCCCCGCCAGCGGAAAAGGAGAACCAGCTTCGAGGAACATCCCCACCACCAGGGTGGGACTCCATCATCCCTCCCTGCGGCCCATAGTCAGGCTTGAATCCAAAGCCTTGTCCGGAGGCTGTCCCGCTGAAGGCCTCAGGTAAGAAGCCTCCAGTGGCTTCATGGTGGGGCACCCCAGGGATGTTGTTGAGGTGGAGGCTCTGGACAGGGAACGCATAGGAGCGGCCTAGTTCTCGGCCCAAATGCCCAGCCATGCCACTTAATCTCAGTGACCCAGCTTTTTCTCAAAGAGCAAAAAAGTGTCCAGAAATTACAGCTCACACTTCTTGACCTGAAGATAGTCTAGATGTCCAGGAAAAAACCAGTAGAAACTCAAATGCCCCTCAAGACCGTTATACCAATCCCAACAGGGAGGGATCCTCAGCCGCCAGGAAAAAAAATGCAGTCCCCAATTCTCCTTCTTCATGCAAAGGTTCAATCACCACCAGGCCAGACTCTCTTCTTTGCTTCTTCTGGTCTTGCCAGTACAAGATCCTGACAGCCAAGAGATCTTCAACTGAACACACACCCAGAGAGAGTCCCTAAATGTCAGCCAACTGATCATGTAGAGAAGCAGTTACTTCAATCTCACTTCAGGAGATTAGACTTGGGGTGTGAAAGGGAGGAAAAAAAAGGCAGGAAGCTTGAGGTAGGACGGAGCCAGCTGTCCAGCAGCTAATTCAAAAGTTAGTGGGAGATCCTACTAGGTCTAGAAACGCGGTTGTAAAGGACTCACAGTTGCAATGTTCTTCCAAAAAGGGTGCGGGGAGAGAAGAAGAAGAAGGACTCAGGAGCGAGAAGACCCAGGAGATGCCGAGAGGGACTGAGTTTTCCTTCGCAGGGTTCGCAGCTGAGGCAAGGAAGCCAACGGGCAAGAAGAGGAAACCCCAGGGTGGGAAAGCCCCAAAGAAAGACCCAAGAGAGGGGCGAGCAAGAAGCCAGCTTGCCTACATCAACCCCGGACTAGGTGATAGTGCTTGAGAAGCCATCCTGAGCTCGCTCCGCCCTCTGGCCTGATAAGCCCTCGTGGGCCACTCCTCTTCCCCAGGTATTGGCCACAGGGATGTTGGCGGTGGGAGTGGAGGGGAAGAGCCAGCCCCCCCTCCCCACCCCAGGGGCATGAAATGAATCAGCCCCCTCTCTGGCCCGCCCCCAGCTTCAAAGCCCAGTCAAGGTTGTGCTGGCGGTGGAGCCCCTGCCCCCAAGCACCAAAGCCATGGCCCAGCAGGCTCGAGCACCGGCCATTCCCCAGCCCATAGGGCCCATTCAAGCCTGGACAATAGGCCTCGGACCCACCCCGGGGGGAAGGCTGGAGATTGTGCGTGTGATGGCTGAGTGGGAGGGGAAGGGATTTGGGAAAGCGATAGAGTGCTTCAAAGCCGAAGGGGAAATGAGGGAGGAGACCAGAAGCCTCACAGAGGGACCACAGAGGGGCCAGGGGCCCCGGGTTCCCGCGGGGGAGGGGGAGATGCCAGCAGGACTCCTGCGAAGGGAAGGGGGGCTGCTGGCTGGGGGTCAAGAAGGCTGGAGGATCGCTGGCGGTCAAGAGGGCTTGCTTCGCTGGCAGGGGGAGATATTAATAATAGCATTTCACTAATGATTAACCATTTGACAGCAGTGCTTAGCTTGGCAGCGCTCAGGCCGCTTCGTGTTATCTCAGCAGCGCCATCATTCCTAACACGTTGGGACAAAAGATCCCCCACTTTTTTCCTGGCGGAGTTCCTGTGGCATTAACTGCCGGTTTGCAGGCAGATGTTCGACAGGCATAGCTTTCCATGGAGCTGTGACTCTACTTTGGGAATGGCTCTGTCTGTTGGAGTCGGCCTGTCATGCCGCTAGTCAAGCCACAGGAGCACTGTCAGAAAAAGGTGGCAACCCTAGGAGGGTGGATAGTCTGGACTGGGGGGGGGGGGAGAGAGAAATAAATACTAGGGCACCTGAGTTCTTTAGAAAGGAAGTGATGCATGCTGTTGATGCTGGGCTACAGAAGGGTTGAGGAAGGACAGCAAGACACCCAGCCTCCTTAGGAAGGGAGCAGCACCTCCTAGGTCATGCTAAAACAAGGGGGGGGGGCTAATTTGCAAAGATTTGGTACGCCAAAATATTCATTTCAGTTAGGCACCTGATTCTCTGCATAGCCTTATTTTGTTCTACTGCCACTCATGGTTATTTAGATCTTGTTCAAATGAAATGTTAATTCAGTGTTAATTCTTTACAGCCTCATTATGCATATATTTACTCAGAAGTAAGCCCTTTTGAGTTCAGTGGGTCTTACTCTTACCTCCTGGTGACGATGCAGCACAACCCAAATACTTGCTTACTTTGGAGTAAGGTTTCAGTCTTACTAAGTACTAAGTCCCATTGGAATCAGTGGGATTTACTCCTGAATTAAATGTGTAGAATCTTTGTGTGAACCTAAATATTTACTCAGAAGTAAGTATCACTATGCTCAGAAGGCAGGCATACTCCTTGGCAACTGTGCATAAGACTGCAGTCATGCTCTTGTTAGTAAACGTGTGTTTATATGTTTGCAGCTGTGCAGCCCAGTCTTTTGCATGTCTACTCAAAGAGTAAATTGCACCAAGTTCAAGAAGGCTAGCCAGGTAAGTATGGCAAAGGCTCTCAGCCTTAATGTATGTAAAATCCTGTTCTGTTCATATGGAAAAAAAACCAAAAGTTTAAAGCACTAATAATTGATCTGGATTGTGCGTGATTAGTCATCCCCCTGTAGGGAATAGGTAATTGTGAATAAACTCAAAGGGAAGAGAATGCTGGGCTGGCTAAAATGTTTCTTGTTATTAAACTGTTTGCTGTTAATGTGAACCTTACCAGAGCCGGGCTGAGATGAGGCTTCTGACCATGAGCCTCATTCTAATAGGTAAAAGGAGGAGATATATATATATATAGTTTAGAAAAAAAAAGATGATTTTCATTTACCGGTATTTATTTTATTTATTTACAATATTTTTATCCCGCCTTTCTCCCCGAAGGGACCCAAGGCGGCTTACAACAGAAAAAAAATACAATACCAAAAAAGTGCATACATAAATAGTTACTTTCAAACAATAAAAAAGTTAAAAACTAATAAAAACAACATCTAAAAATTGATTTAAAAGTTATTACAATTAAAAACAGATAATAAAAAACAGTCGTGCCCCACCTGTACCAGCAGAATGTTTAAAAAGGCAAGGACTCAGAAGGCTTCTTTGAACAAGAAGGTTTTTAGGCCTCGCCGGAAAGTGTCCAAGGAGGGAGCAGTTCGTAAGTCAAAGGGGAGGGAATTCCATAAGGTTCTGTCCACAAGACAGAACTTTATAGGCTTACCATATCCAAAGGGGGTCAGGGTGCCTACACCTTTAACCATTGTAAAAAGAGGGAATTTGGGCTGGTGCAGCTCATAATGGAAGGGTGCAACAAGCTGCACCTGCCCAAATTCCCTCTTTTTACAATGGTTAAAGGTGTAGGCACCCTGTCCCCCTTTGGATATGGTAAGCCTAGAACTTTATATAATCATGCATGGTATGGAGAAAGGGATAGGGAGAAGCCTTTCTTCCTTTGCAGCGGTAGAATGTTGTTGTTGTTGTTAATAAGAATATTTATAATACCACTTTTCAACAAAAAAAAAGTTCAAAAAGTGATTATCCAGTGACACAGATTAGCAGGAGATTCAGGACAGGCAAAAATACTTTTTCACACAACAATGCCCAATTAATTTACAGATTTCATTGGTGCAAGATGTGGTGGTGACCATGAGCTAAGATGACTTTATGAGGGGATTAGACCTCTGGTTAACGGAGAAGAGGTGGCCATGGTATAGATAGCACCTCCGTGTTGAGAGGTTGTTTTTCACTGAAAGTCAGAGGCAGCGGGATAATATTGGCTGCCCTCGCACCCTGCTTGTTGTGGGATTCCCAGAGACAAGTGACTAGCCACTGTGGGAAAAAGGATGCTGGGCCAGAGGGACCCTTGGTCTGAACCTGCAAGGCCCTTCTTATGTTTACTTAACAAGAGTGTGGTGGTATTAAACAATGCACGCACAACATCTTTGTTCCTAGCTAACCTCTGTAGAAATAAACAACGCAATCCTACCCAGCTCCTCCACTGGTGCAGCCAGTGATGGAGGGCAGAACGGGAGGCTTTGGAGACCCCTTCCAAAGCCCCCCCCCAACCATTCTGCCCTGCACCACTGGCTGCACCAACTTACACCACCCCGTGTAACCAGTGGTGCAGCGAGAACAAGAGACCCCAGAACAGAAAGGAGATTCAAATCCCCTAAAAGGGGATTCAAAGGGGATTTAAATCTCCCCTTCCCTGCTGGTTACACTGGTGGTGTAAATTGGATAGGATTGCGCTGAGACTCGGGGCCCAATCCTAGGCATGTCTACTCAGAAGAAGTAAGAGTTCCATTTATTTATTTATTTATTTATTTATTTATTTATTTATTTATTTATTTATTTATTTATTTAAAAGATTTATATCCCACCTTTTCCTATGCCGAAAGGCAAATGCCCAAGGCGGCATTATGGGGTTTTACACTCCCAGGTGTGGATAGGATTGCAGCCTCAATCTCTGTTTTCCTTTGGATGAACACAGTGTTAAATTTGGACAGCAGCTACGTATGTCCTTTGGAACCCAGTGCTGTCAGGGAGCTGACCTGGTCCTGGTGCCCAGTTTTTCAACAAAGTGACCAGCAGCTATGCAGTGTGACAAAAAACCTGCCAAAATATCTCTTTCCACTCAGGTTCCTGTGCCGTTGTTACTTCATAATTTTTAAAAGCTAAGAAATAAAAAACCACAAAGTCAACACAGCTACTATTGTAACAATGGGTGTTTAGATGGATAGCAGTCATGCAGCACAATCCTGCAGGCATATTTATTTGGAAATATGTCTCATTGTACTAAGGGGAAGTGTGCGCAGGATTGCAGCACTGGAAATACTTGGCATGACTGAAGAATCAGCTTGGTTGCAGAGCAGAGGCAACTTCACTGAGATGGAGCACCAAAGTGTGAATGTGCTCACCTCATGTCAGACGTGTTTGGTTTTTCTGGGCTTCATGGCAGCTGCCAGTATATGTGATCCAGTTTCGGAACACACCAGGAGGAGGGGGGCTTGCTTTAACCCTTTGTCCCCACTGCAATTCTCAGATCAGGACCACTGTGCCTGCTATTTCTGCCTGAGGAAGACCCCAGAAGAAGACTCCATTTGGCACCAATGATGAGAGCTTTGCTCCTGGATCAAATAGCTGCAGGGACGGATGGACGGACTCTCTCTCTCTCTCTCTCTCTCTCTCTCTCTCTCACAAAGGGTTAAATGCATGCTGCTTTCCCCATCCAGATCACCCCACCTCTGCTATTTAGCTCCCCAAAACTAAGCAAATTACCCTGTTTCCCGGAAAATACCTCCCCCGAAAGTAAGACCTACCATCATTTTTTCATGATTTTTGCTGGCACTTGTCAATATAAGTCCTCCCTGAAAGTAAGACCTAGCTAGGATCATCAGCCAGACGGACCCAACCCCCCCCCCACTTACTTTGACCAATTTAAGCTTCATTCTGAGTCCTCCGCCATGGAGACCATGTGCTAGAGAGACTGCAAGGTTGCAGCCTCCTTGCTGGCCTCTCTAGCACGTTGTCTCTATGGTGGAGGACTCAAGTGTAGGCTTTCCAGGCCTTGCAGAGCCTTGCACCCTTGGGAAAGAATGAAACTTTAATCAGTCAAAGTAAGTGCCGGGGGTCGCGCCACAGGTTGGGAAAATAAGACCTCCCTGAAAATAAGACCTACTGCATTTTGGAGCCAAAATTAATATAAGACACTCTTATTTTCGGGAAAACACAGTAGCTCCCCAAAACTAGGTTAAGCAAGTTCTGAATGTTAAGTGTAGTTTGACTAAGCCTAATCCTGGAGACTAAACAAGGGAATGAGCATATATAGGGTGTCCAGTCCTTAATATTCAGTAACTCTATGCCTAGCCTCACATCTAGGATTAGGAGAAAATAAGTCACAGTATGTGACTTCCCAGCAGACCAGAAACTTGTCACCTCTCCATTTAGAAAGAATGCAGTATTATTAACATACTGTACACAGCAAAGCAGTTACTTGATTACTCTGTTGCTCAGCAAAATTGATTTCAGTGGCATGATGAAGTAATTTACCTCATCATCAGCATACATGGGTTGTGCAGCTAGTCTGACTCTGCAACACAGTAACCATGTGATCACTTTGCCACATGACATGACCAAAGTGTCATGAACTCACCACCTCATCAAGCCTGGGACATATTAACTGGCTTAAGGGTTCAGGAAGAAGACAGCTTTTATTTAGTGGGGGGGGGGGGGTTAACATTCACACAGAGAATCAATGGCCTGATTTTGGCTATATTCAAAAATAAATTGGCAGAAAGCACTACATTTTAAGAGCATTTGCTGTATATTCCAATTGTATGCATGCTAATTAAGTTCAATGAGGGAGAGTCAGCATGGCTTCTGCAAGGGGAAGTCTTGCCTCACAAACCTGTTAGAATTTTTTGAAAAGGTCAACAGGCATGTGGATGCGAGCGAACCCGTGGATATTATATATCTGGATTTTCAGAAGGCGTTTGACACGGTCCCTCATGAAAGGCTCCTGAGAAAACTCCACAGTCAGGGAATAAGAGGGCAGGTCCTCTTGTGGATTAGGAACTGGTTGAAGACCAGGAAACAGCGAGTGGGAGTCAATGGGCAATTTTCACAATGGCGAGAGGTGAAAAGCGGTGTGCCCCAAGGATCGGTCTTGGGACCGGTGCTTTTCAACTTATTCATAAATGACCTGGAGTTGGGGATAGGCAGTGAGGTGGCCAAGTTTGCGGATGACACTAAACTTTTCCGGGTGGTAAAGACCAGCAGGGATTGTGAAGAGCTCCAGAAGGATCTCTCCAAACTGGGAGAATGGGCAGCAAAATGGCAGATGCGCTTCAATGTAAGTAAGTGCAAAGTGATGCACATTGGGGCAAGAAACCAAAATTTCACATATACGCTGATGGGTTCTGAGTTGTCTGTGACGGATCAAGAGAGAGATCTTGGGGTCCTGGTGGACAGGTCGATGAAAGTGTCGACCCAGTGTGCGGCGGCTGTGAAGAAGGCCAATTCCATGCTCAGGATCATTAAAAAGGGGATTGAGAATAAAACGGCCAATATCATTATGCCTTTGTACAAATCGATGGTAAGGCCACATCTGGAGTATTGTGTCCAGTTCTGGTCACCATACCTCA
The DNA here is from genome assembly GCA_026170595.1 of Plestiodon gilberti rubricaudatus. NCBI lineage: Eukaryota > Metazoa > Chordata > Lepidosauria > Squamata > Scincidae > Plestiodon > Plestiodon gilberti. Next base: position 252,128,209 of record JANXHW010000002.1, read on the forward strand.
AAAAGGATATAGTTGAATTGGAAAAGGTGCAGAAAAGAGCGACCAGAATGATTTGTGGGCTGGAGCACCTCCCTTACGAGGAAAGGCTACAGCGTCTGGGGCTTTTCAGCCTAGAAAAAAGGCGCCTGAGGGGGGACATGATTGAGACTTATAAAATTATGCATGGGATGGAGAGAGTGGATAGAGGGAAATTCTTCTCCCTCTCGCACAACACCAGAACCAGGGGACACGCACTAAAATTGAGTGGAGGGAGAGTTAGAACAGACAAAAGAAAATATTTCTTTACCCAGCGAGTGATTCATCTGTGGAACTCCTTGCCACAGGATGTGGTGATGGCACCTGGCCTAGATGCCTTTAAAAGGGGTTTGGACAAATTCATGGAGGAAAAGACCATCACAGGTTACAAGCCATAAGCAACCTCCTGGTTTTTTTTAGAAGTGGGTTTTCTCTGTGCCAGGTGCAAGGGAGTGGCGACTGGACACAGGTATCTTGTTGTCTCGTGTGCTCCCTGAGGCATCTGGTGGGGCCACTGTGTGACACAGGAAGCTGGACTAGATGGGCTTTTGGCCTGATCCAGCAGGGCTCTTCTTATGTTCTTATGTTCTTAATGGGGCTTACTCCCAAGTAAGCACACAGCCATACATGCAGCATGCACTGTTACACCTCATAAATTAATCACCAAGATATAGGCTCTTCAGAGAAATAATCATGAGTGGGTTGTTAACACATCATAAATACAATTCCATGGAATAATGCCTCTTATTGCTAATTAACATCTCCATACAAATATTTTTCAGAATTTCAATATAAAACATATTGCAAAATACACAGTGGAAATTATTACAGGTGTCAAGGATCAATTTAAGATTTTACAAAATGTCTCACAGCTCGAACAATGTATGATGAAGCTATGTGTAGCCCACATACGTATGCTGCAATAAATATGTTAGTCTTAAAGTGCCACAAGACTGTTGCTGCAACAAGCTACCCACCATTACAGCTCTGGAAGCCCAAACAATCTAGAAGATCCACTGTTATGAGCGGATGTGTAGATAATAATGAGGATTATCTGTTGAATCCACTCATAATATGGTCCATTGGATTGTTTACTGCATGGCTGTATTAAGACTCCACTTTTATTCCTTATTCTTAGTTTGACTTCTAGCACAATCTGCCCACCATCTCATAACCACCAGTCCCCAGAAAATTGCCCAATCCTTCCCAGAGGGCTCAAGAATGTTGCTCTAACCATCACACACCACTGCCTTTCAGACATTCCATTGCTCCCTGATGGGCATTTAGTACTCATCAAGTACCATAAAGTGATCAAAACTCAACTGATAGAAGAGAGATAAAGCCACTGGAGTCAAGTTCTTTCCCTCCTCTCTCCAGCCCTCCCTCCACTTGCTCCAAGAGGTGTCAATGCTCTGGACCCAGGACAATGTATCAAAGGGCCTTCAGTCCCCATTATCTTGCTAAATGAGCTGTCAAGTTATCAATGGCTCTTGCCAAGGCCTTGATGGGTCTCCCGTTGGGTTGGTTTCCTGGACTCCTGTTTCTGCTGGCCTAGGGGGTTGCAGCCCTCCCACTGCCCACCTCCAAAAGGACCCATCAGCTCCCTCCAACAATGAGGCATTCACACCTCCCTATACTTTCTGCCAGTGGCCCCTCCCCAGATTTGCCCAAGTGTAGTTGTAAACAGCCTCTTCCAACCCCTGCCTTGTGGAAATCAAGGTCATCTGCTCTCCTCCTCTAACCATACCTACTGGACCTATTTAATAAATACAGCATCTGTTTACTCAGGTGACTGGTTCCCAATATTATTTTTGACGTTGTCATCTACCGGTTTGCATAGCACAATATATATATATCTTCTTTCTTTGATGGCATCACAGCTCTGGATTTTGATATTCGGATGCTTTTTGCTCCACGTACTGATGTTGTTGTATTTTCAGTCGTTTTAGTTGTCATCTAACATCTCACTCCCATCTCTTTATGACATTTTTCAGATTTTCAAAATGCATGATGCTGAAACAATCACATTCTGTGATAGAGGGTTTACATTACACACACACACACACACACACACACACACACACACACACACACACACACACACACACACACACACACACAAGTGACATTTCTTCTATCTGATTCTTGTCCTGTTTCCTAGGAATGCAGGGTGATATTCCCCCCCCCCCGCACCATTTTATCCTCACAACCGCCATCATGATGTAGTCATGATGACTAACAGCCCAATCCACTGTAACTCCCCATGCTGCGGCAATGCAGCGGCACCAACATGGCGCCCGCTGCATCCTGTGGGGGTGTTTCGGCTTCTGGAGGCCTCCAACGTTTGTTCTCTTGCCCCGAGGTAAGCCCCTACCGGCCCGGTGGGTCTACTTGGACCTGCACCAGCGATATCACTGGCACAAATCCATGTGAACCTGTGAAGGTGGATCGAGCCCAGGAAGGAGGTTTAGATTCGACATGCCACTACTGCCAAACCTGCCCCCTTCCTGGTCCTGATCTGCCCTCCACCCTGCCCCTTTGCTGCCCTGTTCTGCCCACCATCCACCCTGTTCTGCCCACCCCCATCTCCCTCCTACCCCTTTGTGTACTTACCAAGGCTGGCGGGTGCCTGGAGTCCACTGGTGCGCGGAGCCAACCGCTCACTGCTTCTGGAGTCAGTCAGCCTGCACACTCCAGCACATTGCCTTTTGCAACAGCCAGAAATCTCCTAGTGCCACCGGAATGCTCGTTCTTAATTGGGGCCTAAGTAGAATTGCGGTCTAAGTCGGCGGGGTTTGAGCCTGACCCACTCCTAGTCTAACCAATACACCACCGGAGATGGTGCGCCATAGTAGTGGTGACGAGACTGAACTATGAATTTGGAAGACCTTGATTTAGATCTCATCTCTACCATGAGCTCAATGGATGAAAACCCCTCTCAATCTCAGTCCTGCAGTTATAATGTGGTCTTCTTAATGCTACTTGACAGGATTATTGTATAGATTGCATGTGAAGTGTTTTGAATGCCCCAAAGGCAAAGCTCTATACATATATGCTGAATGTTGTTATAGCACATTGGCCTATTCCTGAGGCCAACTGAGGCAGTTGACATTTAAGGCTGATCTACACCGCACTTCTCCCCACGTGTCCCAGGCGTGTGCGGAGCGGTGTGGCTGCCTTTTTAACCAATTGCTATGGAACACGGGAGAGCCGCGCTCTCCCGAGTTCCATTGCGATCGGTCGTGGACCATGCTTGCTCATGATTTTGAGAGGGCGGGATGCGGAGCTAATTGTTTGACCAATGGGATGAGAGGGGGGTTTCAAACAATCGGAGCACACTTGTGTTTCAGCCAATCAGCGTTGAGCTTTATCAGAAGGCAGGACAATCAGGAGAGACTATTTGCGTTGAAGAAACTGGTGGAGCTCAGGGCAGCGTTTCGGGCAGGGCGTCCTGTCCCCTATGCTCACACACCTCCAAACGCAAGTGCAACGCAACAGGGGTAGGTGTAGATTAGCCTTGAGGGCAGCAGATTGATGGGGGACAGTCACCTCTGCCGGCCTACTCCCCTCTACTCCTCCTCCCATTGCCCAGAGTGGAAAAAGAAAGGGATGGAGTGGAAGAAAAAGAGTGGAGGAGAGGTTGTGTCCACCACTTTTCTCTCCTCCACACTTCCTCTTCCACGCCATCCCTTTCTTCCTTTTCCAATCCAAGGAGTGGGAAAAGAAAGCGGAAGCCGGCATTCCACCAGATGAGGAGGGGCAGCATTTGGCACACTGCCTCAGGAGGCCTTGGCTGGCCCTACCTAGCTGTTAAGATCTTCAATGGAGGCCCAGTTCAGTGACCAAAGGCCAGGCCTTCTCGGTGGTGGCACTGTGTGATCCCCCATATCTGCGCATTAGGGCACCAGTTAAAATGTTACTATTCGGATTCCTTAAGGCGTTTGGTGCTATTTGCCTATTTCAGGCTGCTGGGATGGTGGTGGTTGTTACATTGCTGACCTGATTTGTATATTGGTCTAGTTTGTAATTTGATTGTTTTTTAATTGTATTTTTATATCAATGAGCTGATAAGGAACTCTAGAACTGTACGTTAGTTGGTAGACTGCAAATATTTTCAATTAATCATTAAAAATAAATAATATCTTTTTCAGTTAATGTTTGGGCATTTGCCCTCTCTGGCATGGCAGCACAAGCTTCCCTGAATGTACAGTATATTTCTTAAAGACAAGCTTGTCCATTCCAGTGTCCTGACTACAAGTGCTACAAGGAGGAACAACTCACTTCCATTTCAGGTGTGAAAAAGGTAGTCAGTGTTTTATCTTATCTAGCTATCTATAAACAAACCTTTTTCCAGCAGGGCTCCTGTGACACATCCCCTGCAGAATGCCTTTAACTTCTGGGTGATGAGCAGAAATTCAATTGCACCTTTCTAAATATTTTGGCCACCTAATGCGAAGAGAGGACTCTCTGGAGAAGACTCTGATGCTGGGAAAGATTGAAGGCAAAAGGAGAAGGGGAAGGCAAAGGATGAGATGGTTAGACAGCATCACCGATGCAACGAACATGAAAATGAGCGAACTCAGGAAGATAGTGGAGGACAGGAAGGCCTGGTGGCGGGATGTGGTTCATGGGATCACGAAGGGTCGGACACGACTTAACGACTGAACAACAACAACAAAGTCACAGGAGCCCTTCTGGAAAAAGGTGAGAAAGCCCTGGGAAAAAAGCTCAGGGGCAGATGGCGGCTGAAGACAGTCTCCAGCCACTGAAGATGGCCTCCCTGATCCGTTTGCTGTCGTCCAGTCCCAGACAATAGCCCATCTTCCTTCTCATTGTCATGCATTCTGCTAAGAGGGCAAGATGGTGTCACGCAGGCCCTCAGGGATAGGAACGATTTGGCTTATGGAAGACCTTGACTGTCTGGCAATAGTTCTCACAAGTAGGAGCATCTCACCCCAGCCTCCTTGCCTGCTAGCAAGCTGGACAAGCACCCCAGAAACATGTTAGGCTGGTTCTAAGACAGTGCCCCTCTCCTCGGCTGGAAATGGCCAGAAGGGGATCAAGTCAGAGTTCGGTTCTCAGTTGGAATTTGCAAAGGTGTCTTCCATATGTCAGCTTCTCCCTTCCAAATAACCCAGACCACAGTGCAGCCTAACTAGAAAACAAGGATGCTATTGCCAACTCCCCCAAAGACAAGATTTCTATAACTTTGTATTCAGAGAAAAAATAAGAACATGAAGCATTTCCAGTCACCACATTTCCGTTCTGGAAAAAACGTTGCCACTTTACAACAGCCCTGCAAGGTAGGTGAGTGTAGTTGTGGAGCTGAGGTTAAAAGACAATGAATGATGTTAAAGGCACAGGAGACCTGCCAGAAAAAAAGGACGCAATCCTTGCACAGAGCTGGAATAAATAAGAGGACTGACATCAAGATGTCTGTAGGGCACATAGCTCTATATGACTGAGGGCCCAATCCTGTTCAACTTTCCAGTGCCAATGCACTGTATCAGAGCTGGAAAGCTGGATAGGATTGGGCCCTAAAGCAAGTGAGCCAAGCAAGCCACATACTGCAGTATGAGTAGGACGGAGGCAGGCAGAAAAACCATAATCCTACTGACTAGTCCTACCTGATGAGAATAAATTGTCCCCCTACAGGTGTTAGGGTTGCCAACTCTTTTACCAGCTCTTGCATCTTTGACAGCAACATGATCTGCAGAGGTTGGCAGGTGACGGTGCTAATCTTCACCCTGTGAAACAGTTCACTCTCTGAGTTGTGCAAGACCTGTTGCTATTAAAGGCACAAGATCAAGATAGTTGTTTTTTTATTTATTCGGTCAGTTGGTAATCCTGGAAGGTGTGGTTGTGGTGCTACAAACAGTACCTCCCCCCCATGCCCAAAATTTATAGTCTGAAAGACAAACAAGACGACGTGTATTATTTGCATTTCTTTTTCCCCATTGTTTATTCAAAGTTTGTGGTGCATCAAATGAACAAGTTCAGGTTTGAATGAGCAGCTGATACAGGCCGGCAGAATGATTTAAGGAGAGTGACAGATATTGGGGAAGGGAAAGAGTGGGGCTTTAAAGACAGATACAATTGCCACCTTTTTTCCTGACAGGGCTCTAAAGCCTTTATTAATTGCATTAAATCAGCAGAAGAGGCACAGAAGCCATGGCAGGAAAAAATAGTGGCAGCCAGTAAAGTTTGTCACTTTTGCCTGTCTCCCTTCTGCCCCCTCCTGGGCAAAGCAAGAAGTGTTGCGGACCCCTCCCATTCCCAATCTGGCTTGGGGGCATGCATGACTGGGAATGGTATTTAGGGACAGTGATTTGCAGAGGGCTTGAGGTAAGCAGGCTGAGGCACCCATGCTAACAGGTGTGGCTGGCAGCAGAGATTCCCGACACATGCAAAGTGTCACACATAACACAGGACTCTCTCTACTATGACAGAAGCAGCTGGGTACCGCTGCAAACGGTGGCAGGCTCCTTTTGGAGAAGGCATTTCCTCCAGCCGTTCGTAGAAGAAACTAGGGACATGCTTTTAACACACCGATTCTGATATTTAGGATTTCTGTTAGAAGTTGAACCCCACGCCAGGAACCGTATTACTCATTGCTGAAGTCTCTGTTCTCTGCCTGCTGTGTTCACAGACTCTGCAGTAGCCCATTTTTCACTGATTTAACAGTGGAATCCAGTCGTGCCTGTTCTTAAATACATTCAAAGATGCATTAGGAGAGACATAATTGTCTAACAATGCATTGTCACTGTTCAAAATTTACCTCAGCAGCTGCAGCGTATGAATGTGCAGGCTGTGCACTGTCTGGTGTTCAGATACATGCATTTCTATACAGACATGGGTAATCGAGAAGATGCCTTCATTCTCTCCCCCCCCCCACACACACACCCCTCAATTTAGTTTCTAGAGACCTTGGGACCAAACTGCATGTCATAACTCCTCTCTAGTAAATAAGAACAGGAAGGGAGGGCCCTACTTTGAATGTAACCCTTTGTGCCACAATCCCAAACCAGACTTAGGTCCTCCACAGCAGCTCTTTCCCCTAGGGGGAAACGGGGGTGGCCCAAACAACCCCTCAGCACCGGAGACAGTCTGCCAAATGCTGCCCTCTCCTTTCCCTGGTGATGTGCCAGCCTCTGCTCCTCCCACTCCCTGGACTGGAAAGAGCGAAAGAGGAAGTGTGGGGAGGAGAGTGGTGGGCTAGAATGGCTGCCAGGCCCAGGCCAGCCAGGAAGCGAACGACGCGGCTCATGTCAGTGGCGGATGGCAGGGGAGTAGCAGACTGAGCCACATCAATCCATTTCTACTTCCCTACCCACTCGCTATGCTCCCTCCCTTGTGGGTTAAACTTAAAGGGACCTGGCAAGGAAGGCATGAGATGAGTGGATAGGGACGCGGATTGCCGTTGCCTGCACCCCCCCCCTCAAAAAGTACCCCAATCCACTTAATTCACCCTGCTGCTTCCTTGCATAGTCCCCTTAAACTTAAACGAACTGTGCAAGGAAGGAGCGATGTAAGGGGGTAGAGAAGCAGCCACTTATCTGGCTTCTTCCTTGCGACCCCTTTAAAGAAATCAGAAAATGCAGTGCGCACTGGGAGTTCCCAGCATGACCTGCATTTCCTGTTTGGATGAAAAGGATCGAGTGGGAAGGAACGTGGTAAGTAACTGAGGGTTTTTGCGGGGTGGCAGTGGTGGATCTGGTGTCAGACACTGAATCTGATTCAGCCATCCCTGACAGCTGAGCTGCCCACCACTCCCCTCTCCTCCACACTTCCACTCTGTCCTCCTCTGCCTTTTCCAGTCCAGGTAGTGGGAGGAGGCAGAGGTGCCGTGGAGGCAAGTGGGCAGATGGAGGAGGGTGCTCCCCTCTGCCAATCTACTGCTCGTCGGTCTGAGCAAGCAGGCAGTAACTCGAGGGCTGTCAATGCAACACTGAATACTGGCACATGTATGTGCAATCTGTATGCAACACAAAAAAGTAGATGGGGGTTATGTATCTGTACAAACAAAAGGTACATCCGTGGTCATGTTAAGAGCTGCAACGTTTGCTTGATTAGTTAGATGTAATTGATTACAAAACCTTTTGACTGACTAAAAAGCTGCTACCTCCTTATTTACTGGGCAGCGGATGTACATATAAAATGCAGGTGTAAAGTGCTATGTTATTATTATTCTTTATCTTTGACATGACACCCTGCTACTCCATTCTCTCTCAGCCTACACAATCCAGACCAACATGCCACAAGCAGAGAGCAGATGCAGCAAGCAGCTTCACACCAAGGTGCCTGTGAGCGACTCAAGCAAGTAAGCCAAGTTGGGTGCTACAGGGGAAGTATACACATTTTAGATTAAGACACATACACAATGATATTTTATACAGTGTATGGATTTGAAACCACGTGTGGCTTCTGGCATACCTGCAGATAGAAGGTCAGAATGTGGCAAGTGTATGAACAAGAAACAAAGGCTATCCCAACCTTTTTATGGCAGGGGAGGGTCTGTCAAGCTAATCGGCATGGCCTTCTCAGCAGTGGTACCACAACCCTCAGGACACCTCCTCCAGAAGGTCCACTTATCTAGAAAGTGACTTCTATGTAGCTTTTGCTGTCAAATTAATAGCCTAATTCTACCCAACTCCCTGCACAGTGATGCAGCGGTGCCTGCCAATATGGCGTCTACGTGCCAGTTTTGGCCCCCAGAACCTCCTTGGGGGAACATTTGTTCCCCTGGGACATGGGCCTCCAAACCCCGGCTCACGGGCTGGATCTGGCGCACCCATAAAAGGCATCCAGGCACAGCGCAGCGGTGGAGGAGCTTACCGTTCTGCCCTGCAGCCTCCTATCTTCGCATGCGATATTTGCAGAAACTCGCACCGGTTCAGCCGCTTCCGCAGCATGTCGCCCAAGACGGCTCTGCACCCCGATTTCCCAGGGGAAGTGGCTGCCCAGCGCGAGTTTCTGCAAATATCGGATACGAAGATAGGCGACTGCAGGGTGGAATGGTAAGGCTCCGCCGCCACCACGCTGCGCCCGGATGCCGTTTTTGGACAGACAGTGAGCCGCGGTTTGGAGACCGCTACCCTGGGATAAGCTGCTGCTGGCCCAGTGGGTCAACTCAGACCTCCGCGAGCGATATCGCTGGCACAAGTCCACGTGGATCGAGCCTGGGAAGAGGGTTAGGATTCGGCGGGTGCCACTGCCACTGAACCCACTCCCTTCCTGGGCCCAATCCATCCTTCTCCCCACACCCATCGCTTCCCCGTTCCACCCTTCCCCACCCCGCCCCCTGCACGATCCTACCTGGGGCAGCGGCGTCTGGTGTCTGCTGCCACGTGGAGCCGACTGCTTGCTGCTTCTGGCAGCAGCCAGTCTGCACACTCCGGCGCATCACCTTTCGCAACAGATGGAAAGTGCATTTCACCACCAGAACACTCATTCCAGCAGTATAACGCGCCTTTAGGATTGGGCAGTAAGCTGGTCTTTGATTTGTCCCTATTTCTGTAATGTTTGGCAGGTTGGGTGGAGTAGATGCTGTTGCTTAAGTTGTTTGCATTTATTGTGATATTTTAATATTGCACACTATTTAAAAGGAAAAGCAATAACTAAACTATAATTAATAAACAAACGAATAAATAAATAAATACTCAAGTTTAGGGCCCCAATCTAACTGCAGCCATGGGCAAATTGGCATAACAACTGGGCCCTGGATCGGGATGCAACTCCCTTTGTGTTAAGGATGCATCCAGCCAGTTCAATGGGGATCAGTCGTGCCATGCTGACAGAGAGAGATATTCAGCTGTGCATGAGGAAACCTGCTTAGGCTCCCATCCATCTCCCTTGCTGAATTGGAAGTTGAGCACTTTCAGCTGGAGAATTAATGGAAACAGGATAGCTTTGAAAAGGGTCTGTACAAAAGAGAAAAACATCAAAAGTACAATCCAGTGTGTGTGTGTGTGTGTGTGTGTGTGTGTGTGAGAGAGAGAGAGAGAGAGAGAAGCAGATCTACCAAAAGAATCTCCTATTAGCTATTTTCCCTCTATTACAGCATTGCCATAGAATCAGAGTGGGATGAAAGGAGGGAGACGAAGAACTGGCTGATAACAGACGCTGCTGTCTTCCCTCAAAGGAGCAGATACACAAACAGCATTTTCCTGTAAGGACATGGAGGAGGCTTTTGTGAGTCTGAATCTTCCCCACATTAATTGAGGAGGTGGAGATGTGGGGACTACGAGAAAGAGAGAGGTGGAGGGCACTTAGGGAGGGCATCGGTGTAGGGTGGAGGTGTCGAAGAGAGGATTGTGGATTTCCATCTCTCCACTCTGTGGAAAGAGAAAGGAAAAAGTGAGTCAGGGAATATAGTACTGGAAGCGAAGAGAAGAGCATCTCTAGCAGCCGAAGCGCACAGGCAGTAGAATCACGTGGGTGTCAGTGTCCAGGGCTGCTGCTTTTCTCAGAGGGCGACACTTCAGGTTGCAGGTGTGGGAATTCTCATGTTTGAATATATCCACGTGAAAAACACTCACAAGTCAGGAAGAACGATTATAAGCTCGCCTTCTCCCTGTCCTGCTTATTTTCTGGGTGGGAGCTTTTCCCTCCCCCCCCCCAGAAGAAAAACACACACCAAGATTTCAAATATGGGGTTCCCCAACTGCAGTCTGAATAATACACTTCAAGCAAGAAGAACATCTCCATGTGGTTCTGTTGTCTCTCTACATTGGCTCATACTCAGCCCTGTCTCCATCCTCACTTTCTGCCGTACGGTGTCCCCCAAGCATGATGTGGAATCAGCAGCACCAGGGGTCGATTAAGAGAGTCACACAGTGCAATCCTATACATGTTTACTCAGAAGTAAATCCCACTGCATTCAGTGGGGCTTACTCTCAGGTAAGTGTATAGGACTGCAGCCTCAGAGTAGGGTTGCCTGACCCAGCCCTAGAGACTCTTTCTGTAGCTTTAAGAGCTGCAGGTTAGTGAGACAGATCTGCTGCCGCAGTGAACCTTCCCACCCCAGGGTTCAACAGTCCATTCCTTCATGCTGCTCTCATAGCTGTGCAGAGGAGTCAAGATCTGCAGGGGTGACAGCTGGGACCCCCCCCCCCCCCCCGTTCTGGTCAGAGTTGCCCTGTGTAATGACTGAGCCACCAGGGCATGCTGGAGACAGGCTGCTGCTGGGACCCTTGGGGCAGACAGAGCCCTGCACCAGGTCCCCTCGTGGTGCCTCCTCACACCCCCAATGTCACACTGGGTCCTACCCCTGCCACGGATACTGAGGGTTCGGGGCTCAGCTCGGCCAGGTGAGCCTTGTGATGGGCCAATGGTTCTTCTCAGCAGGAACGTCTGTGAGGGTTGGAGCTTTACCTGGGCAATGAGAGTCTCTGTCCCTCCAACCTGTGGCTTGACTCCCTGGCTCCCGGCACTTAAATCCTGCCAGAGGGCATCTGACCTAAGGGCAGGTTGCTGCAGCAGGCAGGGGTGCAGGCTAGCCCATACCACTAGCCCATATATACTATATCATGATTTAAGAAAACTTCAATAAGCCCCCCATTCCAACCCTCCCATATACATCTAAATAATATTACAGAGCTTAACATGCACAACACCTTGGCCTGCTTGGAGGCCAAGTCAAAAAAGTGGTATATATCATTAAAAAGCAACAACAAATGTGGAACAGGTCGCCAAGATTATTGTCCATCGATATATCAGTGCCTTTGTGCTCATTGGCTAGAATATTGGAAGAGGATTTGCTTCCTACTGAGCCATTGGGTAGAAGACTGCCTGCAGAACTGCCTTGTATCGCCACAAGTAAAATAGCTCAAACCTTTGTTTCTAGCTGAAAATTTAGGAAAAGGACCTGAAATAACCCAAAGGGGACCAGGTCTTCACAGCTCTCTTCATGGCTAAAACGGAGAACCCCAATTGTGAGACCAATGTTGCTTGCAATCTGCACTGCCTCGAATACGATGAAGAGGCTACATACCGGTGCAAGTCCAGGACACTCATATACAGTATAATCCCCATTTTCAGTCTCTGATTCTGTGGAGAGTTGCTCTACCGGTTTTGGGGATTCTCTACTAGAGGGAAAAAAAAAACAGTATGAGGGAAGGGAGCTCAGGAATCCGATCAACTTCCAGAAAGCCCCCCCCCCTTTTGTCTCATTCACTAGTCTAGCCCACTAGGCAAGCTGTCCCCACTGCCCAAAGAACATGTATCATATTCTCCTTCCATCACTATATTTAAGGTATTTCCATATACTGTATTAAGGCTCCAGTGTTTATTATTAAATTAATTTTTATTAACAGTATTTATATACCGCTTTTCAACAAAAAGTTCACAAAGCGGTTTACAGACAAAATCAAATGATTAAATGGTTATCTGATTAATTGGTTTTATCAGCAGATTAAAGTAAAAATTATTTAATAAGTAAAAAGAAGACTTCAAACGAAAATCTCACACGTGAAAAGAACTTTGTAAATGTCAAAAGCATACAAATGAGCATGCATTCTCAAAAAAAATCCAGGAATGAAGACCATTTCCTTAAACACTTATTCAATAGACTAGAGTGTTGTTATTATTTCTCCTGTTTTAAATGTTAGTTTTTATTATTATGACATCTCATCCTTTAGATAAGCAATCTTTCACACATGGAATGGTTCAGAGCCCTCCCTAGAAGGGTGCAGGCAGGGTGTGAGCCCAAGGCAACTCAAACAATGCGAGGATGGGGGCCCTCTATTATGGCTATATATTGGTCATGAAAGCGCAGGGCGGTTGCCCCAGTTGCCCAACCCAAGAGACAGCTCTGATGGTAGCATCCTCACATAATTGTGCAATGCAAATTCTTGCTGTGCTTAATGTATTTATACACATGTACTGTATATTGTTTGGTTTTTATGTAAGTTATCTTGAGCACCCATGGTAGTGGAGGAAAGGCGTGTGTGTGTGCACACACACTTTTGTTTCAAAGGTGAAGCCATGTCATGAAACACCTCTAACAACTGGCGTTTCTGAAGCACCCCTATCATCAATTTTTAAGATCTCTTGCCAATAGCTTTTCAATTTCGGACAGCTCCACCATATATGGATAAATGTATCTCTCATACCACATCCTCTCTAGCACAGACCTGTTCCAATACCAGTTAACCTCTTTACTCTCCTGACAGTAAGGTACCGCCTGGAAACACATTGATAAGATACTTTATTTAGATTACTAGGTACAGAAAAAAATGAAATTTGATGCCAAACAGTTATCCAAATGTGATCATCTGTCGAGACACCTAGTCAGAATTTTGTCTGACCTCTAGTTTTCTAAGTGAAGGGAGTTGTTATTGTTCCTGGGGACAGGAAGCAGTCTTGACATTTCCCATTTAGGGTCTGAAAGTGGTACAGTCCACAATGTCACCATGTGATGTTTGTGTGGAGAGCCTGTCAACCAAGGTGGAAGGTTGATCTGGTCCAAAATTATCTACTCCACTCTCCAAGGTCTTTGGCAGGGGTCCTTCATAGTTTGCTTCCAGAGATCTTTGAAGCTGAGCTGCCATGAATTGAACCCATAAACTTACAAGTCCTTTGCTTTGTTACTGAGCTATGGCCCTTCCCCTCCCAATGGTTAGTGCACCCCAGTCCTACTCCCCAACCACAGAGAAATCAGAACAAAGAGCACTTACTCCTCACTGGTCAGAAGTTTCTTCTGATGTTGATAGTGGTGAACTTGACATGATTGAGCTAGTCTAGAGTCCATGTACTAAGAAGGAGGGATCAGAGAGAAGACGATGGTCAGGTGATTTCCAGTACCTCCTGCACAACTGAGCAACCACCAGTGGTAAAATCACTTACTGCGCTGGGCTGATGGTATCGGTACTGGTTCCCCCGAGTGGCTGTGTAGGCCATCTTCTGAGCCAAGTGGACTTCTTTTTGTAATCTGGAAGTGAATCACAGGGTGTTTTTCCAGGTACTCAAAACTGCTATATGTCTGCAACAGCACAACAAGCTCTTATGAAAGGCAATGCTGCAGTATTCATGTTCCAGATCACTAATTTTTTAACCTGAAGTTAGGCAACACTTTGCAGCAGGAGTGCTCCCAGTATGAATGTAACTACATTCACACATTTCATTCCCTGTTACATTTGCCTCTGTTCTTCTTCCCACCCCTTGTTCTCTGCAGATTGCAATCTCCTCTGGGCAAAGAGTTGACTTATGTAACTCTGTCAAACAGCAGGTACAGTACAATACATGGCTGGCACTAGCCTAGCCCTATAATGTGATTCATTCATTAATGAATGAATGTGACCATGCAGTTCCTACCTGTACCAGCAGATGGCAGCAACCACCAGTCCAGAGACCCCAGTCACTGTGCACATCACCACCAGAGCTGCAGGGACCAAAAAGTAATTCTTTGAGCGCCAAACAAATCTGACGGATTACCAGTTTTCTAGCTGGGCACAAACAAACCCCATCCCTCTTTGCATGTGCCCAAGCGCTCAGATCACCCCTGCCCTCTTTTCCCCGGAAGCATTCATACTCACTGAGGGACACTGCTTTGTTCAGACTAGGAGCCGGGGGACGGGAACGTTGCTTGAAATCCACTTTCACTCGCCTTGGGGGTGTGGTGGCCGAGACTGGGGTGTCTTCATACGACTCAGAAGAAGCTGGGGTGCTGTGCTCAGTATAGGAGGCGTTTGTTGGGAAAGAGGTTGGGGAGAGAGTGGGGGAGTTTGGTGCTTCAGCCCCCCCAACGCTGTCTGTAAAGCAAAACAGATCTTGTTTTGAATCCCATTTTCCTGTCTCCCTGCAGCACATGGCAGCACCAGGATGCCTGTCAATCTACAGCACCAGGATGTCAGGACCTGACCGTTTGCTATGATGAAGCACTTATAGGTAATGTCAGAAATCCAACAATTGGGCCTGGTAGACAATGCGGTTGGCCACGTGGGCATGATCTGCTCTTATTCAGTATTTCTGCACAGCAGCAGCCAGTAACCTGCTGGTGACACTCAACCCTTATCTCTCTTTTCCATCGGGTACCAGGGAGGCTATGGAAACTCTGAACTGGTATCTGGCTGCTGTGAAGGGCTGGGTGTGGGCAAATCACCTGAAATGTAATCCAGGGAAAACAGAGGTGCTGTTGATCAGTAAGAAAGCCAGTTTGGGAGAAGGTTGCTGACCTGTTGTGATTGGGGCGGCGCTCTCCCTGAAGGATCAGGCCCACCGCTTGGGGGTTCTCCTAGATCCAGGTTTGCAGCACCTGGAATTCCAGGTGGTGCCTATGGTCAGGAGTGGCTCTGCCCAGCTTTGGCTGCTGCACAAGCTGCAGCCTTTCCCGAAAAGGCAGATCTGGCCACTGTAATCCATGCTTTAGTTACATCACAATTGGACTACTGTAACATACTCTACTGGAGGCTGCCCATGAAGATGGTTTGGAAGCTGTACTGGTGCAGAAGGCTGTGGCCCCAGGGGCTCTTGGGGACTTGTCAATCGGACCATTTTTTTAAAAAACCAAACTACTCTGTTAGCTTCCAAGGCCTATAAGAACTTAGAGATTAAAAAAAATACTAGAATAACTCATCGCATTGTCTAGAGAGGGAACTTCCAGGTTCAAAGTGAATGCCAAAGAATAAGCAATCTTGTCTTTGTTTCTGTCTTTTGTTGGGGGGCAGGACAGGATGGGACAGGAACAAGCTGTGGCCCAATCATAGCTATGCTAGAGCCTAGCTTTATTATGTGTACCTCTCTCACTTCTGCCCCAAGAAAAGTAAAAGAAGGGAAGCTAAAGGGAACTGGATGTCAGGAAGACTGTGCAAGTCTACTATTTACATTTATTATCAAGGACGGCTGCTGAGCCATAGAATGTTGAGGGAGGGGGTTGCACCACAAGATAAAAAAATCTCTCCTTCCCATGCTGTACTCTGCCGCTGAGCGATATAGAATAAAATGCTCAGGCTGAGGGCTGGCAGTTAGTTCCGGCCCTAAACCTTTAGCGCTACAGTGGGAAAGATAAGAGATGTCCTTCAAGAGTCCTAAATAGCTCTTATCCCAGGCTGGCTAGAACCCTGAGCAGAAGCTCCGCCGCTCAGGACAAGGAGTACGCTGCAAGTACATTTGGTTGCAGGTCTGCACTTGTTAGCTCAGATTGGCAGCTGGAGGAGGCAAGGTGCACAATTTGTTATAGAACTTGTCCGATAGTACCTGTATAACTGCAACTGTAAGTTAGAATTAATTCCACTCTTACAACACACAGCTCTACCCCTACACAAGCATTTTATGTATTGGTTCATTTTGCAATGCACTCATTTCCTTCTTGTTGTCATATCAGGCTCCTGTTAAAACAGAAACAGGATCAGTAAAAAACAAACCCCTCTATATCATGGTGGGGGGGTTGCCCGTTATTATGGTGGGGATCAGTGAGTTTGCATACCAGGCAGCGTGGTCTCCATGCTTGGGGGTCGCAAGCTCTTCTCATGCTTGGCCAGGAGGGAACGAATGAGACCTGGCAAGTTTTGAGGCCTCTTCTGGGTCTTTGTTCTGCCTTCTAAAAGAAAACAAGGATCAAGAGGGAAAAAGCTGTCCTTTAAATACAACTCACACATGTACCTTCTTCCTCCCACAATTCTTCTTATTTTATATGTATCTATTCTTGGTGCATGCACAGGCTTACCAGATCGTCGCCGGGACGGGAGCGGTCTACCCATAAGGGGGCGGGGCGTGGGGGCCAGAACGTGTCGCATTCTGGCCCCCCCACGCCCCACCCCCTTAAGGGTAGACCGCTCCCTTCCCGGCGATGATCTGGTAAGCCTGTGCATGCAGAATCTGCAACCTAACAGAGAAACACATATGGGTATACTCTGATATTTCTATTCCATCATAGAGTTCAAGGCAATGTCCAGGGGGTTCCCAGACAGTCACCCATCTAAGCACTAACCAGATCGAGACCTGCTTAGCTTCAACAAGGAGACACATCATCATGTGCCCTGGGACCACTGCACTTCATAGGCTACAAAGCACAGTGGAAATTCCAAGTTCTCATTATGGAGTCCTTCCTTGGTACAAAGGACATTTCCCTCGCCTGTAAAATGCTGGAAAGTATGCTTATTATTATACTTGGTCAGTGGGCTCCTCCTTCTCCTCCAATGATGCTTCGGAGTTCCCAAGCTAACGAGGCTTACCATGCTTCGAAACTTTCTTCGGTATGCAATCGCCACCCAAGTCTTCCTCATAATTGGGGAAACAAGGGCCGCAGGTAGGGGCCCCTTCAGGCCCACAGCCCAGGCGTCGACGGAGCAGGCAGTCGAGTTTGTACCTGGCAGGGCAGAGGGGGTCTGCAAAAGAAAATGTCAGAAAAGAAGAGGGACAAGGGAAGGGATGGGAAGGTTAGTTCAGGAACAGGCGAGTCACTCTGTCTTTGGCTCTCATCCACCCCCTTCATGAGAACTCTGGAATCCTGCTAGACTCCTGCTAGACCAAACTGAACATGACTTTAAACACATAATTTGAGTATTGCTTGCAGTTAACTACGAAATATGCACATTGCCTTCGCAGCTGCTCTCATACAAAGTTTAACTTTAATCAAGTTGCCAAGGAGCTCTTACATGCTTTGAGGAACTTGAATTAGCCACATGGCTCTTGCAAACCTAGCTCATTTAACAGTACAATCCTAGGCATGTCTACTCAGAAGTAAGTCCCATTGTGTTTAATGAAGCTTACTCCCAGGAAAGTGTGCATAGGATTGCAGCCTAAGTTATCTTTTTCTGGAAGGGTTACACAGAGAAACTGATCTGTTTTGAGGAATGTCAGACAAGAGTCCACCTCTCTACTCAGATCTTGCAAAGCTCATTCACGAAGGTTGTCACTTGTTTCTACTCCTGGGCTTTTAATTGCAGCTTATCTTGCAGAAATCAAAGTGGGACTTTCATTGGTAAGGCAAAACTTAACTGTGATAGGGATTGCATCTGCTGTTTAATGTCTGCACGTCAGGCTGCTGTTAAAGGCACAGGAACAGAGCTAGAAAAAGTTGTCAACAGTTGCCTGTCCCTAGAATCCACTGATAACACTGGTCTACAATTTTTTTTTCTGGCCTGGACTTTTGCAGCTGTTTTAGACTAATTCCAGGGTGCTGATTCCAAATCTGGCATCAGTTTTTGTCTATCACATCAGGTTTTTGAGATATCAAATATTGCATTTGATAAAATCAATGTAAAACAGCAAATTTACACTGGTCTTCAATTTTTTTTTCTGGCCTGGACTTTTGCAGCTGTTTTAGACTAATTTCAGGGTGCTGATTCCAAATCTGATCTCAGATTTGCTCAATCACATCTCGTTTTTATGCTGTCGGCATACCACATTTTCATTGATTTTACCCGAAATTAACTCTTTGTCACTTATGATTGCAAGATCCTTGCATCTCTCTCTCTCTCTCTCTCTCTCTCTCCCTCTCCCTCTCTCTCTCTCTCTCTCACACACACACACACACAGAGGTAAATAAGACATTTTTCACATTTAAAATTGTGTTAATACTTTTTTACTTAATGATTACTTACTTAATTAATTAATTGATTAATCCAATTAATTAGCAGTTAATTAGCAGGGGGTACATCAGAAAATTGGACCGTGATAAGGGGGTACCCGGTCAACACACTTTTTCTGGCATAAGGTATTCCAATGGTTTTAAGGTAATTTTGGGGCTCTGATTCCAAACCTGGCATCAGGTTTGGTATCATGAAAATGGGGTATGCCGATAGCATAAAAACTAGATGTGATAGAGCAAATCTGAGATCAGATTTGGAATCAGCACCCTGAAATTAGTCTAAAACAGCTGCAAAAGTCCAGGCCAGAAAAAAAAATTGTAGACCAGTGTAAATTTGCTGTTTTTCATTGATTTTATCAAATGCAATATTTGATATCTCAAAAACCTGATGTGATAGACAAAAACTGATGCCAGATTTGGAATCAGCACCCCAAAATTACCTTAAAACCATTGGAATATCTTATGCCAGAAAAAGTGTGTTGACCAGTGTAATAAGTGCGGAGCCTTTTTCTCTTTCAGAAGAAAAGTGGCACAGGTACTCTACCTCCTCTTGCTCTGCTCCTAACATCTTCCAAACCCAATCAAGTCCCCAAAGGTGTTCAGATTTAACTTACAATCCACCAATCTTATCCCACCTCAGTTTACAATATTTCCTTCTGAGGAAAGGTAGTCTCTTGCTAGGCTACAAATAGTTTTTGGGGTTTTTTGTGTGTGGGGTGGGTGGCAGCTTGATTTTTCAAAGTGCAAAACTGCATGCATTGAGATGTAAGTTTTTGAACAGAGGATAGAAGTTGGCTGCCTTGTTCCCTCCCCCCCCCCCCCCCCCGTACCTTCAAGGGGCAAAATGTTAAAGGTTAAATATTTCCCATCCCTATATCTCTATAGAAACACTGCACCAGTTGAATTGCGGTCTGCAACAGAGCAGTTAAAAGCACAGAAATCTTTCCAGGAAAAAGGAAGGGCAGCCACAGTTCTTGTAGAGAGGGAGATTTACGAAATGGGGTTGGAAATCTTGGGTTCTCTGGGCATGGGAAATGTGATATATAAAGGGTTAAGCAAGGGTCTAGCCGCCAGTGTTTGAACCAAGGTGGGGGGGAAGATGCCCTTAATGACATCTACAAGCCCCCCCCCCTCCCGATTCCCAGCAATTTTAGCCAAATCATGCCCTCTGTCACTCTGAGTAGCATTCTAAAACCAATAATAACTAGGGGAGTGTTATAAAAAGAAGGGGGCAGAACCTCTGTGCCCCCCTGTAATTTGAGCACTGCTTGGTGCCCAGAGCGCCTTTGACAACCTTTATATCTAGGGGGCCATACAAGGAAGGTTGAAAGCCAAGTTCCTTATGTTCTCTGAGAAGGGAAGGAGGTCTAATGGTTGAAGCCAGTGTATGAGAATTTGAAGGCAGAACTTTGGAAGGAGAATGGGCTAGAATTAGTTTCAGTCCGGATTCTGGGACTGAGCCCTGGGTCATGCTTTCAAGCTAGGAATAACTCTTTTCAAGAACATAGCACATCATCTAGGCAAGAGTGTCTCTGAGCATGTACAGAAGTCCCCTCACATCTAGCTGAGCTGCTCAACCCTACCCCATCCAACCTATTTGGGATTGATAGTCATCAGTCAGAGGGATGAGTTTTTTCAGACAGGCTTCAGATCTGATACCTTAGGATTGATTAAACAAGTCAAGTGAGAGCAAAAGGTGCCCCCAAAGCCTAAGGAGCTAATATGTCAAGGGCTTGAGATGTACCAGCAGAGCTTCTTGTCGGCGGCTCTGCTACATTTTCCCATTCAGTCTCTGCATCCATATATTCCTTCATTCCAAAACAATTATTTTTCCCTGTTTTATTTTCAAGTGTTTCCTCTGCTCTAACTGCACCGTGAGCGCTCTCTCTCTCTCTCTCCCCCCTCCCCTCCCCCACATTTGTCTGCTTTCTTTCTCCCCTCTTTTACCCATCACTACTCACATCCCAGGAAGGTCTTGTGAAGCCCCCCAAATTCTGCATTCCCACCCCAGCCACGTGCCCCCTCACCTGCTTCCCAGTTGGCCCCCGTAGCTATCAGGGCTGCGAAGATCCCCAACCATCGTATGGCTTTGCCCAACATCTCCTTTCAAAGGACGGATGAATCAGGTGGGAGGGGGTGAGTGGTGCCCCCCCCTCAGCTATAGCGGGGGTTGTCCCCCTTTGCAGCTGCTGGCATTGAGCCGAATGCGTGAGAAGACCTGGTGCTGGCGCGGGGCGGGGGGAGGGAGGGAGGGACGACTGCGGATCTTTATGAATGAACTAAAGATGGGAGGGTGTGGGGGGGGGGGAGGACAAGGATGGAGAATAGGTGGAAGAAAAATGTCTCTTCGTACCTTGGATGCTGGCCAGCGTGGGGAAGGGGGAGCAGATGGATAGAAGGGATAACTGGATAGGTTGACAAGTTAAATGGATGGAGAGACAGAGGCTTGTACAGCAAGATATAAATAATGATGGACATATGACTGAATAAATGGAAAGAGTTGTTAGTTTGATAAGTACTATATTGGGCCCATAACAAAGGACCAGGAAGGGAGGGGGGACGTATTTGTCCCCCTTGTACATTTTTTGCACGCACAACACGTCAAAAACGAATAAATACTTTCCTGATTCTGACTACCTCTTCCCCAGTTTTTCACTGAATTGTTAGAGAGTAGTAATATTGCTTTTCTGAATCTTGAAAAAACCAGGTTGGGGTGACGTTTAATATATTGTACAGAGTTTTCTTGTTGTTTTTGTGTTTGAGACGTTTCAAAGGTTCTTTCACAAAAAAACTCAAGATCATTTTTATCAGCTTTTGTATGAGAACACAGCTGTTAACACAGTACACAAACACACACGCACACATATACACATCGCACAAACACTCAGGCACCCACAGTGACTTATCTATGGGCCCTATAAATACAGTTTTTGAAATTCACCATTTCCATTTCGAGAATAAATGCTCAAGCAATGATGTGTTCTGTGTGGCTACTCGTCTCCAGAAGCAGTTGCAACCCAGTTCTGGGGCAGTAGAGGTGCCTCTAAAACTGTGCTTCTCAAATTGTGCTCCTAGGAGCCTTGGGGTGCTCCCCGAGTCTCCTTTTAGGAGTGTAAAAGACTGTGGAGACCGAAAAGTTTGAGAAATATTGCTCTAAATTAAACTTCGGGCTCAATCCCATCCAACTTTTCAGCACTGATGCAGCCATACCAATGGCAAAATGGGGGCATGCGCTGCATCCTGTGGTGGTGGTGGGCAGTCACAGAGGCCTCCTCAAGGTTGCACTACAGCTGCATTGGCGCTGGAAAGTTGAACAGGATTGGGCCCTTCATTACCTGTGGTATATTAACTTGCCAGAAATTTTGTGATTCTGATTCTTTGTATGATGCTTTTCAAGGTATAAAAGGACCTATTCCTGCCACAAGAAACTTACAATCTAAAATTTGCCTCAGAGGAGGCAACAGAGGGTGTGGGGGGGGGGGGAGAGGGTGGATAGTGTAAACAGGTGAAGAATATGCCCTTATTTCACTTACACACAGGAGGTACAGTGGGACATGGTGACTTATTACTGATACTAAAGGCTTAAAATGCCTGTTGATTGTTCGTCTGTCCACTCAGGGATAAGTATAGTGCCAGGTCTGTAAAGCTTCGTATGTTTTCAGTCTCCATAGAGACACATCTGCCCACACTGTAGTGAGGAGATGCAGTTGCAGACATCACCTAGTGATGACCTTGTTTTTGCTCAAAACACACCACCCTGAAATCCTGGCTCTTTTGTGCAACCTACGAAACTCCCCTCAAAGAGCTCAAGGAGTCCTCTCAGGTGGTTTGGCCATTGCTTTTCTGCCTTACCTTTCACAACTGCACGATAGGCAGAAATCCAACAGGTGCTCCTCATCTCAGCCTGGAAGATGCAGCAGCAGGAGGAGCTTCACCTGTTGAATTTCCAGCTGCTGTGAAAATGTGACAGATCGCTGCCCATGGTCAATAACCCTAGCCCCCTCCCCACCTAATGTCTGAGGCCTAGCATAGCCATCTCCTCTCTACTTCCGCACCAGTGGTTGCCATAGCAACTGTCTCTCCTGGTTGCCATACCATAAATTCCTCTAGCTTGGACTCTATTGTTGCCATGGCAATGTAATGGCAGAGGGAAGGGGAGGAAAATCATCCTGATTTGGTTGAAGAGTGATGCAATCTGCAAAAGGAGTAGGAGTAATGGAGGCAACAGACCTGACAAAGAAACTTAGGTGTGTAAGAGAGAAAGAGAGTAGATTACATTGTATTTTTGTTTCCTTCTTTTTATCATTGAACCATATTAAATGTATGCTTTGTCAAAATGGTGCACAAATGTTCGTGACACTGAGGCTGCAATCCAGTGTGCACTGTCCTGTGAGTAAGCCCTATGGAAGACAATCGGACTTACTTTTGAGTAGACAAGCATAAGCTTGTCCTCTGACAGGTGTTTTGCTTGTTTAAATTTTACTGAAATTCCTTTTATTCAGTTTACAGTGTGAAAATATGGACAAAATGAAATTGATAGTGGATAAAGGAAAAAGGAGTGAAATAATCTCAGAGAGAGGGGGACACACACACACACACACACACACACACACACACATTTTCATGGCAGTTACCACTTCTCTCTCCTTGAGCTGATGCAGGATAAGGTGAACTTAATGTCACTTTGTTAGCACTTCTTGTGGGGCCCAGGCTTAGCAGCAATCCTACACACACTTACTGAGAGTAAGTCCTATGTGAACCACTGCAGGAGCATACATAAGGTCAGGCTACTCAGATGTGGATCAGAGGTGACCAAATGCAAAGGAGGAAAAGGCTCCTGTGCCTTTTGAGAGCTGTGTAGAAGCAAGAATTGCAGCTGGCACAAACTGGTCATGCAAGTATTAATTAAAGCGGCACCTGCTAGAATGTATTTATTGACAAATAAATACTGGGAACCTTTCCAGCATGATCAATGTGACATACAACATGCAAATACTGTACAACATGCTGCTGGTGGGACAAGGATAGAAGTGTGGAACACCCCCCCCCCCAATGGTGTTGTTGACATAGACGCCATGTGTGACCCTCGCTATTATAAGCCTGTGGGTTTTCAGTCTGGGGTTGTGGTTTTTCCCTACAGAAACAACAAATGATGATACAACAAACAAGCAAGCAAAATGATTTAACAAACAAGGTTTGGGGCTTGGATATGCCTGGAAGCCCAAGCCTATGCATGTCTACTCAGAAGTAAGTCCCATTATAGTCAATGGGGCTTACTCCCAGGAATGTGTGGAGAGGATAGCAGCCTAAATCTATGCAAAATACATTTCATGATCATCACACCTGTACTGAACTTTATAACAGCATTTCCAAATCAAACAGCCCTTGGAGGTTTAAAATTATTTTGTTGCCATGTTACTATTTTTATATTCAAATCCAGAGTCACCTCTTTCTCGCCCTGCACGGAGGAGAGACACATATTTCCCATATCATTCCTCTTTCTCCCAGGCGTCTGCTTCTAACATGTTTGGTGCCACTCTGCTGCCTAGGGGGTTGTAGTCATGCTGCTGCAATGCTTTTCTCTTACCCCTCCATCAGGGCTGGTGCAAGACCTCATGAAGATACCTGAGGAGGAGGCAGTGTGCCAAATGCTCCCTGCCCCGTACCTGCTGATGCACCAGCCTCTGCTCCTCCCACTCCCTGGATTGAAAAAAGAAAAGGGGGATGGTGGAGAGGAAGAGGAAGTGGGGAGCACCTGAAACGCGCTCTAGTCCGCCACTCTTCTCTCCTCCCCTTCACTTCTGCTCTTCCCCCCTCTTCCTTTTCCAATCCAGGCAATGAGAGGAGGAGGAGTAGTGCAGGGGCAGGGACAGACAGAGGTGGGTCGGGGCCCCCACCAATCTGCTGCCTGCCTGAGGCAACCACTTCAGTCAGCCTCATCATGGCTAGGCCAGCCCCTCCTTTATCTATATGTACAACAACTTTGTACAACAAGCCCTGGGGTATGCAGGACTTGGGGGGGGAATCGGGGGGTGCTTGGGGGCCTAGGACAGGGGGTACGCGGGAGGGAAAAGGTTGAGAGACGCTGACCTACACCCATCCATCCACCTCTTCTTTGTAGCTCTACAAGCCAATTCACTTTTGTGGCTCTTTTCTCAAGAATGTGCCAGCAGTGTGTCTGTGATTCACATGGAAAAAGAAACCAACAGGAAGGTTCAGAAGATCTGAACAAGTTTTTATTCTCCTTTGGAATGTTGGGTTAACAACAGACTACAGAGCTGCTTTCAGTGAGGGGGTAGCCAGTGGTGAAGGGGGAAGGAGAAAGGTGGGGAAGGAGGGGGAAGAAGAAGGGTGGGGAAGGGGAAGGAAAAGGGCAAGCAGAGCAGACTCCATCATCGTAGAAGAAAATGTGCAGGTCATGGCATCCCTTCTTCTTCCCATGTTATTCTTGCTTCTCATCTAGTTTTACATCTGGTGGTGCTTTCAAGGGAGGGTGGACCAATCCTGAAGGAAAGAGTAACACAAATTTAACTTTGCACTGTGTCCCTCCCCATCACAGTGGCCATAGAAAAACCAGCTGCCCTATGAGGAGGAGGAGGAGAAGAATCCAGGCAGCACATTTTCCCTCCCCCCTTTTTTTTCTGTTGTACTGTAATGACTTCTCATTGTTTGACTTTTTGTAAGCTGCTCTGGGAGCTTTGTCAGCTGAAGGACTTTAAATAATGCTTTAATATAAATAAAGTGCTTTAAAGAAATAAAAAAAACTAGGTGAAAATATAAAAGGCGGCTTGAAGTTTTAAAAAAGTTTATGGCATAAGAACCGGGGGTGGGGTGGAATATAGGAACTCTAAAGAATGGATACCTGGTTTATCTGGGGGAAGAAAAACGGGGCTCCCATGAATTGAGGGTTGTTTTGGACTCAATAGAAGGGCAGCAGGAAGTCTAATGGCTAAGAAGAGAAGCTGAGAATTTCACTGCCTCCAAACTGCAACTTTTTCTCTTCTTTTATGCACCCATCTTTTGATCCATTTCCAGTTTCCTGCCCATCTCACATTCCTTGCCTGTGTCCACCCATTTCCCCCTCCGTCACAGAATCATCAATCTAGGGGAGACCTCATGGGTTATCATCAAGTAAGCCCCTGCTCAAAATGGGGATGATAAGGCTTGGCTTCGCTTTAATATAGTGCTCTGCATGCTCCACACGCAACTCAACAATCAAGGAAATTGTTAGATAGACAATGTAGGCCTCCTCTCATCTTGCAGACCGGGAGACTTCCTGTTCCTGGTTCCTGTGAACTTGAAGGCAAAGGAGGAACCTTCTGTGAGAGCTTCTGTGGTGTAGTCTACTGGTTTCACAGGAACATAGTGAAATGTGAACATAATGAACATACGGCCAGTATAACGTACCGTACGCCAATGGACGCAGGACGGACACCGGAGTAACCCCCCTCAGACGCCACGCATGTGCAGTTCGGACGCAGGACAGATGCCACTGCAACTCCGCTGGTGTAGGGGGCGTTCCGGGGGCTTTCGGACACCCCCAGAGTGCCCCCTGCGCCGGCGGAGTTCCATCCTGCGTCCGTTGCCGTACGGCAAGTTACACTGGCATAAGTGCACTTACACCAGTGGATCTACTGTTACACCGGTGCAAGAGTTACACAGGATTGGTCTGATAGCCTGTGATTCTGAAGTCACTGTGCATCTCCAGCCAGGACCATCAGTTGCTCTCTGCACACTTACCTGGCAGTGAACCCCACTGAACACAGTAGGATCTACTTCTGAATAAAACATGCATAAGACTGCATAAATATTTAATTTTAAAGTTTTAGAGTTTTTATTTAGGGAGGGTACTATTTTAATATGTTAGGGTATCCTAAGTCTGTTATGTAAGCAATACGCCCAGCAACAGATTTGTAATTTAATTTTACATTCTTTGTTTTCATACAAGGATTGATAAGTAAACCTTTATAGTAGGATTTCTTTTTCACCCTAACGTCTATTTATAAGTTTTTCTCAGAAGTGTATCAGGGCCAGCGTCTATTATGGCCAGATCTTCTCTATCTGCCTCATATTTTATTACAATGCACAAGGCATCCGGAGCAGCGGTCTCAAATTCTCAGGCCGTTTCTTTCTAGCGGTCCGGGCCTGTTGGAGAGCCTGACTATTCGGTATCTGTTAGTGGGTGAAGACGGGTTCCGTACAAAACAAGTGGCCAAGTATCTTAACTTGTGTATACAAAACTGTTCTGCAAACCAGAGTATAGAGTGATGACTAAATTAGGTGTGTACCGGTAATTTTATGTTGGATGATTTGTTTGTGGTTGTGTTTACTGTGTTGTGTGTAAATATTATATGCCAAAGGTTCTGAAATCTGAATCTGATCTCTTCTATCACCCTGCTCCTCTTACCTGTTATCTTTTTGATGATGCATCCAATGCATTCGAATACACTTTTGATTATGCCGAAAATGCTACTAGTCCAGGAACACATGACAGCTTGTTTCACCTGCAAGACGAAACCAGGATGAAATGCGTCACGTACATGATTCCAGGATACCAGAGTTGAAGAAAGGCCTAGCACAACATAAACTCTCCTAGAATTCACAGCTTTTTGAAGTGACCTTGTCCCTCTTCCTTTAGCAGTAGCTCAACATGCAAAAATGAAGCAGTGGAACTTTTCTCCAACATTTCATTTTCATGCCAGGAATCGCTTCCCCTGCCTGATTTCAACGTCAATCAATCAATCAATCAATCAATCAATCAATCAATCAATCAATCAATCAATCAATCAATCAATCAATATCTTTATTATGGTCGAAGACCAGCCCAAAATAAAATCGATATAGTGCTAGCATAGGTAATATAAAGAGCTGATAAAATAAAGATATTGGGTAATTAAGAAGATTAAAGTTAAATTTAAAATAACCCCTATCTCCATGTTCCAATTCTGTGGGAACCAAACTAATATCTCCAAATCAGGATAACAGATACTCTAAGAATAATCTGCTTAAGTGCTAACCATAAGTTAAGGATTGATACGCTGCTTCCCGTACAGTGTCAATAGTCAAGACAAATGGATCTACACTCTTTCATCATCTTTTTCCAGACACTTATTGCGGCCACAAAATTTTTTAGCAACACTATAAGTAATTGCTGGGTTAGAATTGGATAAAAGCAAATGGATATACAGCAAGTCCTCACTTAAAGTTGTTGAAAGGTTCTTCTTGGAAACTGCGACTTTAAGCGAAATGACTTATAATGAAACCAAATTTACCAAAGGCTAATTGATAAACGTAAATGTTCCTATGGCATTTTCCCATCAACTTTAAACAAAACGACTTTAAGTGAGGACTTACTGTATAATATAATGCTGACATGTACGACCCTTTCTTATATGCAGGGCCCATGAGAGGGGGGTAAAGGGGGTAAATTGTTCCTGGACCCAGGGTCAAAAAGGGGGCCCAGGAACCAAAGGAGGGGGCCCAGAAATGTCCTGGGATCTGAAAGACGGAGGCTGGGCTAACCAGGAGGCCAGGTCTACCCGGCATGTAGACCTGGGCGCCACATCATGATGCCTAGTAGACCTGGGTGGGCTCCAGAGACTTTTCTGGCCATTGCTGCCCTCTCCCTGCCTTGTTTTGCCCCCTCCCCTTTGAGAAGGAGCCCCAAAGAAACTTTGGACCCCCTGATAAAATTCCTCTCAGAGGCCTTGTCTACATGTTAGACTGCTGCTAAGGAGGGGATAGGAACAAGGCCATTTTAAGGGTGGCCTTGTTAATTTTTTTAAACACAAAAACACTCCCTCTCAGATAACCGGGATCTCCCTATGCTTGCAATTTTCTTCTTTGTATTTTAAACCTTTTCATGCCCATCCACCCCTGCTATTTTTCTTCCTTCCTTCCAAGCTAAGCATATATAGTTTATTCCACCTGACCAAAGCTATTTTTCTTCCTTTCTTCCAAGCTAAGCATGTATAGTTTATTCATAATGTCTTGCTTTCTAAATCTACTTTACATGAAAATAAGACTAATTACTGCATCAGTTTCATTGCTCCTCCCTGAACCTGTCTCTAGAGAAGATCAACAGAATCTTAATGTGCAGATCTGCAGAACATGACACACCGTCAGGAGCCAATGGCTCATTCCACTCCCTCCCACCCCCAATGGCATCCAGGAGAACATGGAGCTGCCACTGGGTTCCTGGCCCAGCCAGGATTGTGTGAAGGCTCTGATAAGATAAATCAGAGACCTTAAGTGGGGTTGGGACACACTCACTGCTGCAACTACGATTTGTACAATCACCATGGTTCTTTCCCAAGCTGCTGCAATTGCACAAATCATGACAGCTGTGTATATAGCCCCCCCCTCCAATAGGGAGACATCGCGTCCTAAAAACTGTGCCTCCATGCAATCTTGACAAGGTCACAAGCCCACAGCTGCATCACGCAACACCAGAGAGCACTGTGTGGTAGCAACCAGTTGTATGGCACACCCCTGTTTGTACGGCCAACACATGAGGAGGAGGAGTGCCACTGTTACTTCGCTATTTTTCTGAATACAATGCCTGATGTGCACAACCCAGAACTACATTTGGATTGATCCACAACTCCTCCCGGGTGTTTTTTGGGTGCTGCTGGCTCCTCCCTACTCACAGTCATATCATCTACATGAGACTGCATCAAATTAGTATCAGAATCTGATATCTGGTTATCCTGCCAAGCATTTCCCAGATACATACCTGGGATTTTTCTTACATCATTACCCCTTACATCAGTGGGACTCAGTTTACAAGTAGTGACAACAGCTATGGAAGCTGCAAAATAACACTATGCTGAAGCACATTTGCCTTTCTCCACTGCTGTTTATTTCCCCTTAGTTATCTACCTCCTTAGTCAGTGACTAATTTTCTCTCCTCCTCTCCCTCCCAACTCTTAGGGAAAATTAGATGCTAAGAACAGAGATAAGATGGGATATGAAAAGCACCTTAGGGGTGATTTGAGTGAAAAAAAAGTGCAGAAGAGCAAACAGTTAAGAAAGAATTCATTTCTTTTTCTCCTTCACTTGGGATTGTAGCCTTCTTGGCTGCTTTTTACATTAAAAAGAAAAAAGTTCCTAGGGTTTGCTCCACAGCTACGCATCATCCCCGCAGAGTCGCAGACCCTTAATAAATCATAAGCCACACCCACCGCTAGAAAGAATCAGGAACTACAGACTGCCCAACTGACAAACAGAGCAATCCTGCCTAAGGATCTGCCGGGCAGCCCGGGCTGCCCACCAGATCCTGTGCTCTGCCGCAGGCAGGCTCCTGCTTGGACAGAGGTCTACTTGGGGAAGGGGATGCTCATCCCCTTCCCTGGGTGTAAATGGCGCTCGGGCCGATCGGCCTCCTCGGATTTCCGCCAGCAATTTTGCTGGCAGTAGTCGGGGAGGCTATGTAACGGCTTAGCTACCTGGCAGGGGCCGGGATATGGCGGGAGCCATGCCCCTGCCCCCGCCCGGGCCAGCTGGGCCAATGGGTCCCCTCCCTCCCCCGCCGAACCTCCCCCCGTCCGCCGGATCCTTACATATTCCGGCGGCTGCAGGGGAGCTCTGTCAGCAGAGCAGGGGAGGCAGGCAGGCCTTGCGCCGGCCTTCCCTGCTCGAAAGTAGACGTAAACATGCCTTATTATGGCACGTTTGCGACTACTTCAGGCGGTGGAACGCTCATTCTGCCGCCCGATCAATCTTTAGGATTGTGCCGAAAAGCATCTTCTGCTCCTCCTTGGCCTGGTTGCACACATGGATGGGGAGGCTATTTCTCCCCTACAGGCTCCAAGGAACATCTGATCTGAAGAGCAACAACAACAGCCATAGCCACAACAGAATAATCTCTGTCCCCTGCTAGAAGTGACATTTTTTGTTAAAAGATATCTTACTCATTGTGTCTTCTTGTCAGCTGCCTTGCTGCATGTCTGTTGTAAGGCAGAAAGGTGGGATACACATATATTATCTTATATAAACTGGAAGCACTGCAGAGACCTCCTCCAGTGCCAGCAAGGCCCATAGGTCCAAATTACTCTAGCAAGTGAGCCAATTCACCTTCTGTGCGAATGGCAAAATCACCCAAGGAAGAATGTCCTTCTTCAGCCCATTTTCTGCAATATATTTTATCTACCTCCTTCTATCCCTGCTGTCTACTTGTTTTAATTTTATTTATTAAATTATTAATTTAATAAACAGTAGTTCAGCTCTGAAACCAAACTTGTCTTCTCTCCCATTATTCTACTGACAATCAAAAAGATGCTAACTTACAAGATGGGGTTGTTGTCTTGGACGTTTCCTTCTGATGATGATGATCCAGGCCTTTGAGAAGAGTGGCTTATGTACCCAGAAGCCAATCCCTTCCTGCCAAGATTGGGTAAGTGGACACTAATCAGGTGATGAGGGGTGGATTCTAGGATTGAACTTTCACAATGATCCTGAAGACGTTTGTGCTGGTTGAACTGGTCTCCATCTGCTGCCACAACTGATTTGTGTGGGTGGCTACATTTCAACCACTAGCAGCAACCTCAGTTATGGGTTCTTCAGGTAGCATTATTATTATTAACAGTACTTATATACTGCTTTTCAACCAAAAAGTTCACAAAGCAGTTTACCGACAAAATCAAATGATTAAATGGCTCCCTATCCCAAAAGGCTCACAATCTAAAAAAAGATGCAGAACATCACCAGATGCAGAACAGCCACCAGAAAAGACACTGTGCTGGGGTGAAAGGGGGGGCAATTACTCTTCCCTTGCTAAATATAAGAGGAGCACCAATTGAAAACAGTGCCTTTTGCCCAGTTAGCAGGGGATTAGAATGTATTTCTGCCCCATACAGCCCTCTATAAACTTGACTGGGCCTATTTAAGAGTTGTTTGGACCAGAGCAGTAAATGTGCAAGGTCTGTTTGCAGAATTGGCAAAAACCTAAAGAAAGCATTTAAAGAAATCCATCATACAACTGCGGTTTGAAAGATTTTTATTTCTTTATTATTCTGTCTACATGGCTGCGGAACCCATACTTCCAAAAACCCTGGCAAAAACCTAAAGGCATCTTCCTTTCCTCAATGTGTAACTAATTTATAATCCATCTTTCATGGAAGGAGGTCAGATGTGGGAAGATCATGCGGACATTTCGCATGAGGTTGAAGTGGAAGTGTTTGAGTTTGGCCAAGCTGGGCACTGACTGGGGGCCGAGGAGGACTACAAAAAAAGGCCAGGGCAGACCTGTCAGACTCTGCTCTGTGCCTGACCTCAAGTGATGGTGACACTGTGGCCATGTTGGATGCCATCATCTTAAAAAAACAAAATACAATTTGTCTCATTGCTGAGTGACTGAGACACAGTGATAGGGTGGGTGCATTGCGCTGTTGTTTAAGAAAGGTGGCGGGGGGCACCAAGATGCATTTCACAACACTGCTGCCCCGCCACCCACCCATGAGGGACCCAGCACAGGGCTTTGCTCTGTAACCCCTAACAACCTGGTGACAATTCTGTTTCTACTGCCCATAAGCATATTACCGTATTTCTTCCATTCTAAGGCGCCATCAAGTCTAAGGCGCATCTTTAACTTTGGTACCACCAGCAAGGACAAAAAATCCTGGAACAAAAATTATGTTCAATTTGTACCCCCAAAACGCCACCTTATTGCTTAGTACCAGGGCTTGTGGGGACTTCGGGGAGGCCTGCGCGACCCTCTGCAGGCCTCTCCAATCTTCAGTTCGGCGAAAAACGGCTGTTTCGGGCACTTCTGGTTTTCACGAAAACCGGAAATGGCCAAAAACCGCTGTTTTTCGCCAAACTGAAGATCAGGGAGGCCTGCACAGGGTCACGCAGGCCTTCCCAAAGCCCCCACAAGCCTTGGTAAGTAAGGAGGTGGCGTTTTGGGGGTGCAGTTTGCACACCTTTGATTCTAAGATGCACCCCCTTTTTTGAATTGCTAAATTTGGAAAAAACATGCGTCTTAGAATCGAAGAAATACGGTAATTCCCCCAAGAGTTTCATAAAACCTAATCACAATCTATACCGTATGTTGTCTTTCTTTGTACCTTAATCCCTTGAATCTGCTTTCCCTGATTAAAGGATCCTTTAGATCTAGGGAGCTCTTCTGGCATAATCTGACTGTCAGCTCCTTCCACAGCTAACCCTTGCCAGCAGTGGCGGACCTACATTTTTGGGGCCCTGAAGCTTGAACTGTTATGGGGGCCCCTTCTCAACCAGCAACAAGGTCTGGGTAACCACTGTTATCTTCTTCAATGCGGTTGTTCCACCACAGATCTCCACAATTTTTTTTTTTAATTAACCACTTCAGCTCAGATTTTGATTAAAATTGCTGTACTGGATTATCTGACATGTCAAAGGCACTGGTGTGAATAAAAATTTCCTATGCCTTATAGTTTTTGATTTATGGGGGGGATGAAAATTTAGGAAAATGTTATATACATGCATGATGCATCATAGAATGATGAAATAAAACATAGAAAAGACCACAGTCAATCTAATATTATTGTTTTAAAAACCCTTCTCATACAGTAGACCCGAAAATTTTAAACAATGTAGACTAAAGTTGCTTCTGCTTCTGGGGCCCCTCTGGAATTAGGGGCCCTGAAGCTTAAGCTTCATTAATTTCATAGTAGATCCGCCCCTGCATGCCAGCCAAAAACGCGTTGCCCAGGAACCTTTTACTTGCAAACATTCTTCATAAGAACTGCCATATTACAAACTTCCCTACACATAAACTTCACTGCCAGGGAATGAATAATATTTTATATCATAAATGAAGTCATGCTTATCCTCACCCTCATGATCACTGGATGAGGTAGCTTTATGGAATAACTAGGTGTGGGCACCTACTTATTTTTACATCCTATCAGGTCACTATTAATTGCTAATTTGGGTTTCAACAACCAACACCATCGCATCTCATCAACAATGCTCCACCTTATTCAGCCAGAGCTTACTGACAAGGTGGCCTTGTTACCTTTTTAATAAAAATGCCACTCAACAGCCTCCATCTATGATTAGCAAACCAAACGTCTATGCAGAAGCCCCAATGACTGTGCCCACATAGTCCTGCTCTGTCCTTTTACTAGAATTCTGCAAGGGGAGGGCACTCACGGCATAATTCAAATTATTTTAGCACTCACCCCTTCAACAAAAATCTTCTGCTACCTCTTCATAATGTTAGCTCTTTGGAGATGTTATCAAAAGAAGCTGTATTTGTCTATGACAAACAGGTCTAAAAAGCTATAATCGCCTACTCGCCTGGAAGCCACACAGGCCTTGTCGTCATGGTAGCCTCCCTCATTCAGACCCCACAGAAGGCTTATAATTGCTCAGAGTAACACCCTCCATACTCTTCTGCTTGGCTAATGCTAATTAGTATTAAGTAGCACTTGCAATGAACACTCCTTCTAGCCCAAGGGACTCCACGGTATCTCACTGCTAACAATAGCTTGATTCCTTTCCTCTTCGCACAGCGTCTTCAGGAATCGCATCAATATCCAGGTGACTATTGGAAGCAACACCAGAGAGTTTAATAGGAATTCTGAACAATACTTGCAGCGCAATCCTATCCAACTTAAGGCTGGGCTACACTATAGCCGTGCGGCCAGCGTGCGTCCAACGTGCGGGCACGCACGGGCACGCACGTCAAGTGGAGCCTGCCGACGGCAGCCGGGGCTGGCCCGTCGGCAGCCGACGTCCCCGCAGGGAAAGTCGAGCTCGGCTCAACTTTTGCCCGTTCGGCTGCGTTCCGGCTGCGTCAGAACGCAGCCGCGACGCAGCCGTGGACAATGTAGCCCAGCTTTACACCACTGGTGTAACCAGCGGGGCAGGTCAGGGCAGGGCAGGGCAGGAGGCTTTAGAGGGGAGATTTAAATCCCCTTTGAATCCCCCTTTGGAGGGGATTTGAATCCCCTTTCCGTTCTGGGACCTCCCATTCTCACTGCACCGCTGGTTACACTGGTGGTGTACGTTGGATAGGATTCTGCTGACAATGTTTGAAGGGGTGGGGGGCCTCCTGGAATAGCTTCAGTCAACATTGGCAACCTTACCTTGCCGAAACAAATAATTGAATGGAAATACTTCACTGCACTAATTTAATGGATCTACACTATTCTGACACTTCTAGGGACCTCACTTCCTGCTGTCTGCTCTGTATTCATTGAGACAGTGAGGAGGGGGTGTTGGTCACTGGCATAGCAAAGGCTTTGCATGCAGAAGGTTCCACATTCAGTCATCCCAGGTGGACCTGGAAAGATCTCTGCCTGAAACCCTAGAGACAGGGCTGGCCCAAGACCTCCTGATGCCTGAGGTGACCTGCCAAATGCTGCCCCCCTTACCTGGTGATGTGCCAGCCTCTGCTCCTCCCCTCCCT
The DNA here is from genome assembly GCA_026170595.1 of Plestiodon gilberti rubricaudatus. Taxonomy (NCBI): domain Eukaryota; kingdom Metazoa; phylum Chordata; class Lepidosauria; order Squamata; family Scincidae; genus Plestiodon; species Plestiodon gilberti. The sequence goes on from JANXHW010000002.1 coordinate 252,163,149, forward strand.
GAACTGAAAAAGGAAGAGGGGGGCAGAGCAGAAGAGGAAGCATGGAAAGGTGTGCTTCAGTGTCTCTCTGATGCTCAAGCCCACTACTCTCCTCTCCCCCCCCCCACTTTCTCTTCTGCTCCATCTCTCCATCCAGGGGCAGGAGGCGCAATGGAGGCAACTGGGCTGATGAAGATGCCCCCCCCGGGCCCCCTACCACTCTGCCGCCTGAGGCAACTACCTCAGTTGGCCTCATAGATGGGCCGGCCTTGCCTGGAGAGCCACCACCCATCTAAAGCCACACCTGAGCTCAGCTTTGGCAACACTCACACCTTTTAACTGCTCTCCATATAAGGACTTTATTTAACCTCGTTTATTTATACATGTGGTGGAATGAGGTTGAGCTAGTAGAATAATTGTACCACCACAAGTTGTAATGGGGCAGGGGGCAGTGCAGAATGACTTTTTTTGCCTCCTCTCCTGTGATTAAAAGGAGAAAAAAATCCTTGCAGGTCAAAACTTAGCACATGAGGTCCAGGGAGAGAAGTTCCAGCCTGCCTTGTCCACCCCTGGCTAGTTCTCTCCTTCAAGGGAGTTATTTATGCAATGGAGTGTTCCACCTGTAATCTACCAGTTCTTCCCCACCTCATTTTGTTGCATGCATGGATCACGTGTCTCTTATTACAAAACTAGAAGTTATTTGAGGCTGATTTTATTATTATAGCTATTAGTATTATAACAATACTTTAAAATATTTGGACCCTGCCTTTGCCCTCCCCATCAGAAGGTGCCCAAGGTGGTTTACAGTATCTTTTGTACACATTAGTAGAACCCCAAAGTGAAAGGGGGTGCAGAGAGAGAGAGAGAGAGAGAGAGAGAGAGAGAGAGAGAGAAGAAGAAGAAGAAGATGAAGGCTCCAGAAGATGGGGAGCACATACCAATGTTTTCTGTTTATCTACACAGTTCTTTGTCTGATCCCTTCAAAAGGAGGAAGGAAGTGTCCTAGCCCTGTTATTCTCTCACACAGTCCTCCCACATCTTCATACATCTACAATAAAGGAACATATTCCACCCACTGTCATGCATGCTAAGCTGATTAGTCACATTTCCTGACATGAACTAGTGGACAGCTGGAAGTACCACTCCCATTACCACATCAGCCAACTCACCTTGGCATTGCATTTTGCATTTTAATTACTTAAACCACCTTTTACAAGCACACCCTTAGTATACACTAATGTGTTCCATTATTATTTCAGTACTTATAGTCCCATGGCCTCAGGCTGTGCTAAACACTGCATTGTTCCATAAACATAATCATACATTCATTTGTTCTCTCCATGCGTACATTTATTTCTGGTACATATTTATCTTACATACAACATACTACACGTAATTGTGCATAACTGAATTTTCCACTGCACAATATATACTGTATATATACAGTAATAGCTTTACCAGCACAATACAGTTCTAATGCTATGGATATCACCTCCCCTGTAGTTCTACTGATCAGATGAATCAACACTGACAGTATATATTTTTTTATCTACCCCATGATTATCCACCCAACAATATTTGATTTAACTCAACATTCAGATCTTTTGTAACCAGAGAAGTGGATTCACTATCAGATTATTTATATATAATCAACAAGATACCATAAATCTGTCAATGTAAAATAATCCATTACTAGCATCAGACCCATAATCTGTGGTGGTGATAGGGTCTGTGCTCTCTGTAGATATTCACAGAAATCCCCAGCATTTAGATCAGTCCTAAACTACTCAGGTAACCAAATGGTGAGAAACTTATCCTGAGGGATATTATTATTATTAACAGTATTTATATACCACTTTTCAACAAAAAGTTCACAAAGCGGTTTACAGACAAAATCAAATGATTAAATGGCTCCCTGTCCCAAAAGGGTTCACAATCTAAAAAAGATGCAGAACACCACCAGCAAACAGCCACTAGAAAAGACACTGTGCTGGGGTGAAAGGGGAGCAGTTACTCTCCCCCAGGCGCGTCACTAGGCGCGCGCCGCCCTAGTGACCCCCCGTTCCCCCCCTCAAAATTTTTCGCGCTGCCGACCTGCATGGACCTACCCCCCCACCGCTGCCGGCTCCACACGTCTGTGCCAGCCGGCTGCCCGAGGCCTAATTATGAGGCCCAATGCGTTAATACATGATTTATTACGTTTTCGCACATGCGCACAACGAGAAACGTTCTGCGCATGCACGAAAAACGTTATAAATTACGTATCGCCGCATTGGGCCTTCGTTAGAAGGCCCTGGAGCGTTGGCCGGGGAGGTCGCTCCGAGGCCTTCTCCCGGCCTCGGAGCCTCCGGAGGGCGACGCGCGCAGCGGAGGTGACGCATGCATGGGTGCGCGCATCACACTCTGCGCGCATCACCCTCCGGCGGTCCGCCCCCGCGCCATGCTCTAGCGACGTGCTTGCTCTCCCCCTGTTAAATATAAGAGGAGCACCAATTGAAAAAGTGCCTCTTGCCCAGTTAGCAGGATACATGTCTCTCTGCTCAGGTGGGCTCAGGCTTGATGAATAGCAGGACCATGAATTTATATCAAGAACTCAAGAGACCAGGTTCTACTAAACAACATGTTTACTCTCTTAGATATACTATATTTTTTTAAAATATAACACGCCATACAGAGAATTTCAAGAAGCTAAATTTCAAGGCACTTCATTACATAGCATATTCAAGGAACATATTTTCTGATGAATAGGCAAAATTAAAAATATTCAACATTCTAAGTCAGATACTTTTCTAAATTCCCAAGACCAAAGGTGATGTTTGCATCCTTTCCTTTGATCTAAAAGCAGGCTTATTATTATTGACCTCTTTGATCTCTTTACATTCCATCCACCATCCTGAAACAAAACTATTCTTCTCTATAATATCTTGCAGCACGATTGTCGACTTCCGGCTAGGAGGACATGGCTGGCTGACAACTCGGCCGATCACTCCGTATCGACGGAGTACATCTGATGGACTTACAGCCCATTCCAACCCAACTCCTCTCCAAGTCAGGCATAAGTGTGGCCTAAGTGCAGCCTAAGTTAGGCAGAAGTTATGTCTGAGTTAGGTCAGAGGTATGCCTGAGTTAGGCAGGCTGCAGTTTCTGTGGCCCAGCACCACCCCAGGATCCAGGCAACACTTACCTCCCAGGCAGGCAGGCTCTCCAGGCTCGGTGTCTGGCTCGGGCATGTGCAGGCCTGTGTGTCTGCACGTGTCAGCGTCCATCCATGGCAGCTGCTGCAGTGTCTGTCTCAGCCCGGTCGCAAAGGGGCTGACCGCAGGCAGGGGGGTTGCGCCAGTCATGTGGTGGACGCAGGGCAGGTGACAGGTGAGCGAGGTGCCCGAGCCAGCTGCCACAGGGCACCCTGTGCATCAGCCACCTGCTGCAGGGGAGAGTGGCCGTCTCCCCCCTCCTGCAGAAGGCGATGCCACCCCTATGCCACGTTGAGGCTGCATGTGGGAGTCATGGGGGGGAGCGGGGGAGGGAAGGGAAGGAGGAGGGTGGGAACGTCACACACAAGGGGGGGCTCATGATGTCTGGAACTGCCTCTGACATGACTTGCCTGTGCACTGCCTGAAGCCCTGGACCTCCAGGGCCGGGGCAATGCCCACAAAGAAGGCATCCCAGCGTGCGTTCTGCTCTGTGCCCCGGCCAAGACCGAGAGATGCCTTGGGCTTGTCTGCTGCGAGCGTGAAGGGCTCACGCAGCTCATCACGCCCCCAGATGGGGCGACGACGGCGCCTCTCAGCAGGCGCTCTGGCAGGGTGGGGGGTGGCCAGCAGCCATCATCAGGGAGTGGGAGGGGAGGCAGACACACAGGCAGGCAGGCACTGGGTGCTGGGGAGGGGCACGGGTGGGTCAGAGACAGACAGACAGACAGACAGACAACAAGGCTGGTGGGAGAGAGATTCCGAGAGAGGGGTCTGCAGAGACCAATAGGGACACAGGGGTTGCTCCGCAGATGAAGGCAATGCAGAAACAGGCGCCTCTTATGCAGACGGACTGTGGGCGGAAGCGGCTGCATTACGGGCGGACCTTCGAAGGAAGTGGCTGCATTACGGGCAGACCTTCTACGGAAGCGGCTGCATTACGGGCAGACGCCCTGGCTGGCGAGATCCCCGGTTGCTGAGCGGCCCCGCTATGGGCTCCGTGGCGCCTGTCATTGTTTGCCTGCCTGAGAGGCCCCCCCAACTCCCCCTCCCCTATGTCCCATGGGGGTCTGGCAGCCTCCCTGCTGTGTTCTCCCTGGGAAGGAAGTAGCAGTCCCTGGAAGGGATTCATGCAGGGGCTTCAGTGCTGGGGGCTGTCTGTGTGTGGAGGGCAATGCTTGTGTAACACTGGGCACATATGTTTCAAGGAGGCTCTGCCCGAAGGGCATCTTTATTGTTCTGGAACGTTAGCAGAGATGGCCAGGCGAGGCTGCCAGGGGGAGTCACAGCAGCCAATCTGAAAGCAGCAGCAGCAGCAGCACACATGCCCCATGGACCTGGAGATGCAGGCTCTCCCCCTGTGGAACCACAGCCTGCTCCATAGAAAGGGGAGGGACAGCAAGTATGACAGCCAGGGAGGTGGAGCAGCAGCAGCGCCGGCAGCTGAGGAGGGTTGCAGGGCTGGCTCTCTGACCTCTGGCAGCAGCGAGGCAGAGGACCATGGGGCAACCAGACTGTGGGCCCAGGGGTGCTCCCAGGAAGGTAGGTGGTAGTGGACGTTCCTGGGGAGACAAAAAACAAGGGGGTGTTACATGGCAGCTGGTGTGTGGTAACAATCGCCAGTGAAGACAAGCCAGTGTGTAGGTTGCAAAAGCCTTCAAGGAGAGAAATAACACAGCTGATAGGTGTGACACACATAGCATGGTCTGAGCTGCTTACCCGGGTGTAAGGCGAGCATGATCCTGTAAGGGAAAAGGGTCAAAGAGAGAGAAGACAACACATATATTGGGTCACAACCATGGCAATCCTAGCACTACTGACCTGTCAGTTGACCCTGTGGAGAAAAAGGGGGGGACAGCTGGTGTCTACAGACGGTTAACAGCACCACACTCGTGGTGTTGTATGCTCACATGACAACAGGTGGCAATCCGACACAACAGTGGTAAAGCAGCATGTATCCTATATATCATAGCAGGCATTGCAGGCAGGCATCTGACTACTCATTGGTAAAGAGGCATTTCAGAGAAGGTATTGCAGGCAGACATGAGCGGGCACATTGGTAAAGAGACATTTCAGAGAAGGCATTGCAGGCAGCTATGAGACTACTCATTGGTAAAGAGGCATTTCAGAGAAGGCATTGCAGGCAGACATGAGAGGGCACATTGGTAAAGAGGCATATCATGGCAGGCTATGCAGGCAGCTATGAGACAAGACATTGGTATAGAGGCATGTATCCTACCTATATTTCTATATGCAAAGAGGCAGATGTAAGAACACATGTCAGCACAACCCCTGCTCTTACCTGCACTTACCTGCTGGTGTTGTTGCCTGTGTGTGTGTGGGGGGGGAGAGGCTGGGAGAAAGACATGGGTTAGCAAATGGTAGCATGGAGACAGCTGCCCAGGCACAGCTGTAAACAGTTTGGCCAAAGCCAGAACAGCCCTCTCTGCCCTTGAGGGGGGCAGAGAGGAGAGAGGAGAAGAGAAGTGGGGTGTTTGTGAATTTTGCCCTCCACCGACAAAGTCCCACTTTGTGGCTGTGGGGGACAGAACCCCATGCCACGTGCTCAGAGAGAGAGAGAGAGAGAGAGACTGGGGGCCTGGGGCTGGGCTTTTGTGGGAAAGAGGCTGGGTGGGGCTGGGTGCTGATAGGCTCCCTATCTTAGGCATAACTCTGTCGGTTTCCAGACCTAGCAGGCCCAACTCCGTCCTAACTCTGACCTAACTCAGGAGTAGAGTGTTAGAAATTTTCAGGAGAGGGCTGGCTTGGGTAAGGTAAAATGGCTCCTATGGATCTCCTCGAATTTGGGTTCACCTTTTTGGTCGACCTAAAATTTGTGTCAGCATTTGTGTTGGAGGGGCGTGTCTGTGCTTGCCAGGGTCTGGAATCCAACATTAATTGGTTGCCGCCCCCGTTACACCCAAGGTCCACCCCTGGAACGCCCACTTTTAGGTCAACTTTAGGTCTGACTTGTGCTGCTTAGCCCTTGGGTTGGAATGGGCTGTTCTTAGTCCGTCGGTCGTAACTTCGACCTAACTTTGACCTAACTTCGCCCTAAATGGTTGCGTTCCAGACCTAAAGTTGCCCTAAATGACTTAGGCTGACTTTAGGTCTGACTTGTGCTGCTTAGCCCTTGGGTTGGAATGGCTGTTAATTACTCTACCCCTGAATTAAAAGGGAGTACGAAGAGATAAACCACATTTCTTTCAATCGCCCCCCTTCTGACACTTCAAGGCAAAGGCTCTGAAGTTTTGGATTCTCTGCGAGAAAGTAGGATTACCATCGATGCTCGAGCCGCAGATGAATCGCAAGTCAAGCCACCTCCCACATGCTTTGCTTTACTTAGGCAAGAGGCGTAGAAATGATTTATGAGTTGAAGAAATTAGCCGAGATAAGAGTTAACGTTAAAAATAATACGTTGCGATAAGGCGAACTGAACATTCGAAAGTGAAAGTTGGAAAGACAAAGTTAAAGTTTTAAAGTGGAGAGTTTTATCTATTTTTTCTGTACTTATGGAAGATTAAAACAGTAAGAAGGTTTTTTTAAAATAGACTATTCTGGCAAGAGAAAATTGTTTGGGATTTTTGTTGTTGACATTCCTGACATTTTTGCTAAAAGAATATGAGCCCTTCCGTGTCAGAGTTCATGGATCTTGGCAATTAATCTTTTTGTTTCACGTCGTCGACCGCAGAAGTTCTTTATGTTACCTCTTTTTTTTTTTAAGAGAAGAGAGATTGGCACCTGGTGAAAAATTTGCAACATGACTACACAATTGGAGTATTGTTTTAAAAAATGGGAACAGAGATTTGATGCAAAAATGGCAATTTTGCAGGGAAATTTTCAGAACATGAACGCAGAACTGAAACAAGCAGTGAAGGAAAAGGATGAATTACACGGAATAAAGGTTACGATGGAAGTACAGGAAGATAAAGAGAAAGACAATGATAAAGAGAAAGATTTAGTGGAAGAGACTGTAGCAGAGGAAGTACCAAGAATTAAACCAAGACTTGAGATAGAGAAGCAGAGTACTTTACTAAAAAGGTGCTGAAGATTGTCTTTCGGGAGAGGAATATAGAAGACGTGAATGATCCTGTGGAAAAAATTGCAAAGTGGATACAATTCAAAAAACAAGGGACTTTCGGGAAAGGTTTAAGGATGAAGAAGAGAAAGAAGAAGAGGAAGAAGAAGAGGAAGAAGGAGGAGGAGGAGGAGGAAGGGGAGAGATGGAAGGGGTAATGGCAATCTGTCAAAATTAAAAAGGGATTATAATTTTTTATTTTTTTGTGGGGAATATTACTGGAGTTAATGTTATATAAAAAGAAAAAAATGTTTTATTATTAAAAAAACAAATAAGATATGACTTGTTTTTAAGAAACTTATATAAAGAGTGATGGAAAATTTTTGATGATGGAAAATTAACAAATTTGAAGACAAAAAATGGGGTGACTTAATAAATTTAAAATATTTGAAGTGGAAGTTAAGACTTTTAGATGATAAAGGAAAAGTTAGTTAACCCTTTTGTGAATAAAAGAAAAATAATGTTTTATTATTTGAAAAGACTTAAATAAGATGTGATTTGTTTTTAAGAATCTTATATAAAAAGGGGATATAGATTTTTTTTTAAACAGAAGGTTTTTATTTTAATACATTTGGAGAAAAATGGGGTGGCTTTATATATTAAAATATTTGAAGCGGGAATTAAGATTTTTAGATGATAAAGGAAAAGTTAGTTAATCTTTTTGTGAATATTTGGATACCACTTATAGATTCTTTAAGAGAGAAAGTGAGAGAGAAGAAGTGATGAAGTGTGGATTTAATGAATAGTATATTGGAGATATAGGCTTAGTTAGATATTATAAGTAGAAAATATATAATAGTATATAAGTAGGATTTACTGCTTCGTGCTTGCTGTAATCTTTTGTAGTATGTTGTATTGTTTTGTTTTATTGTTTTGTTTTGTTTGGTAGTTTATTAATAAAAATTAAATATATGATTATAATATCTTGCAGCACAATCCTCTTCGTAGAGCCGGCGACGGAACGAGTGTTCCATCGCCAGCAGTAGTCGCAAAGCACGTTTGCGACTACTCTGGAGCAAGGAAGGCCGGCGCAGAGGACCAGGTAAGCAGGGATCTAGCGGGTGCGGGGGTGTTTCGCCGGGCGGGGGAGAGGGCCCATTGGCCTAGCCAGCTCGGGAGGGGACGGGGAATGGCCTCGGTCATATCCTGGCCCCCGCTGGGCGGCTAGGCCGTTATACGGCCTCCTCCAACTTACGCCAGCAATTTTGCTGGCAGAAATCCGAGGAGGCCGATCGGGCCTGCCGCAGATTACACTCGGGGAATGGGACGAGCGTCCACTTCCCCGAGTAGATATTTGGCCTGGCTGCAGCCTGGCTGCTACTACACAGGATCCAGTGGCGGCCCTGGGTCACTGGCCGGATCCTTCTGGTGGATTGCGCTCCCCAGTACCTAACATTCCCCCTGACTGTTGCTGGTGTTCTTCTGCATCTTTTTTAGATTGTGAGCCCTTTGGGGACAGGGAGTCATTTTATCATTTGATTTTGTCTGTAAACCGCTTTGTGAACTTTTTGTTGAAAAGCTGTATATAAATACTGTTAATAATAATAATAATAATAATAATAATAATTGTAAGATATAGGGGGACAAATAAGTGTGTTTTCCTAGAAGGTGAATTTAGGATTTGTTTTTCCTCACAGGGAGAAAACTTTAAGGTGAAAAGATTAATCAAAGCCAAAAGGGCAGGAGTTGAAGCAAAAGGCATAGCTGAAGCTGAATCAAATGCATTTCTTCGTAGTCGAAAACATTTTTCCTCCATGATCCATGACAGTGAAACCTAATATTGCTCTACTCTGGCCTCTGGTGGTTGTTTTGTCACCATTTTATCTAATTGGGACATACTTCCCCTCCTTAAAAGCCCTTATTATCTCATAATATTATGACTTATTGGATTATTATTGCATAATACTCCATGTTTATGGGTTATCATCATGTTCTTACCCATGGCCATAGCATAATTTGTTTTCCTAGCCATTGGTAGTCTCTCTCTCTCTCTCTCTCTCTCTCTCTCTCCCCCCCCCCTCCCATACAGCACAGCATGCAGAAGATGAATTCCAAGATGACCCAATGCAATGGCAAACATACGTAGTCTTCACACCTTTCAATGGACTGGCCCATCCATGAGGCCAACTGGTCACCTCAGGCTGAAGATTGGTGGGAGGTGCCCATCTCTATCCACCTATGTGCCTCCAGTGCTCCTCTTTCTCCTTCTCCTTCCACTCCCTGAATTGGAAAAGGAAGAAGGGGACAGAGAGAATGAAAGCGCAATCCTGACTAAGGATCCAGCCAGTGGCCTAGGATTGTAGCCAATGTGTTTTATTGTAGCCAATGAGTTTTAGCCAATTCAACTTTGATTAGATTTGCAAAGAGTAAAAACCATTGTTCTAAAGCAAGAAAAGTCTTCCTTTGGTTTAGGACGGTGATGCACACATATGTCACAGAGTAGATGAGAGATTCTCTCCTATGGGGAAGAAAAGAGGGAATGTTTCTTTGCTAGCTTTGCTTTCATAAGGACTTGTATTTAAAATTGGCATATGGTTCTGCATCATATTCTGCATCTGGTTAATCGTTTTAGCTGATCTAAAGCATTTTTTGCAATCAGTTTAACTGATTAATTCACTAGGGCTGCATCTCCTCTGGAAATACTTCCCTTTGAACAAAATGGGCTTATTTTCCAAGTAAACATGCATAGGATTGCACAGTAAATGTTGCAGCCCTCGTATTTTTTGTGTGGTGTGTTTCAACACTATATTTACCTATGGCTGCTTTGAAGTGGGTGAGCAAGGAACGCTTTACTCTCTTGCTGCCCATCGTTGGGAAACAGACCTACTACCTTACAGGTGATTATCATTTAATGTAACATGGCAGGAACTTTCAGAGGCAAAAACTGGCATCACATGGACTTTGGGGCATCTCTTTGCATGTATAGAAGACTATCCGCCAAATCCTGTGTAAGGATCCAGCCGGCAACCCAGGGATGCCCGCTGGATCCTTACACAGGATTTGGCTGTGTTTGGACCGCCATGCGGCAGGCCAGAGGTCTACTCGGGGAAGGGGACGTTCGTCCCCTTCCCCGGGTGTAAACCGGGGCCAGCCCTATTGGCCTCTTCGAATTTCAGCCACTGAAATAGCTGGCGGAAGTCGGAGGAGGCCATGTTATGGCTGAACTGGCCCAGCAGGGACGGAGATATGGCCGACGCCATATAGTAACCTTAGTGCTTGAAGCAACTACACTTGTTTCAATATGAGTTGACACGTCACTGCAGTTTTTCAGAGGGAACCTCTGGAATGCTTAGCAGTCAGAGTCTGCCTGCTTCATTCATGGTGAGAGAGTAATGCCTAACTGGGCTCAAGGGTAGCTTTTAAAAAATGGATTACAAATTCAAGGAGGACCGGTCCTCCCCATAGCCATGATAGCTAGATGGCACCTCCATGCTCTCTTTATGAAGTACTTCATACCTAGGCTTACCAGATCTCCAACCGGGACAGAATGCTAGACCTTTAGGAGAAGGAATATGGGCAGGTGTAGCTTGTCAAGTCCTAGAGCACAATCCTAGGCATGTCTATTCAGAAGCAAGGCCCATTGTGTTCAGTGGGGCTTGCTTCTGAGTAGACATGCCTAGGATTGTGCTCTAAGGTTTAACAAGCTACACCTGCCCACATTCCTTCTCCTAAAGGTCTAGCACTCTGTCCCGGTTGGAGATCTGGTAAGCCTATTCATACCGTACAAAATTAGTTTGTGGAATCCATTGCCACAAGATGTGCTGGCAACAGTTACTAGCTTAGATGGCTTTGAGAAGATCTGCACACTTACCTGGCTGGAAGTGAGTCCCACCACGGAACTCAGTGGGCTTACTTCTGAGTAGATGTGACTAGGACTGTGCTGTTAAAGTGACAAATTCATGGAGGATATTGTGACTAGTAGGCAGTCATTGATAGCCTTATCCAGGATAAGGCTATCAATGACTGCCTACTAGTTACAATGTCTACATAGTATCTACAAATTCAGAGGAAATATGCCCATGAATTGAATACCAGTTGCAGGGGTGTAACAGAAGAAGAGGGCAGTTTGTCTACATGTCTGGCTTCCCAGAGGCATTTACGTGTGTGCAACAGGATGCTGGGCTAGTTAAGTCTCTGGTCTGATCCAGCAAGGCTGGTCTTGTCGTCTTATGAGCTTTCTGTGGCGTTAGATGGACCTTTGGTTTGATCTAGCAAGGTAATCTTTATTCTTATGCTCTTCTTACGCAACAGCAGTTTTTTATATATATAAATGGCTGCAACTGTTGCTGTTCAAGTTAACTAGCCAAATAATACCATAAATTGTTGCTGAGTCATTGGGCATAACTCATCAGAGCAGTGCGTCTGACTCATCGCAAAGAGGCAAACAAGCTCTTAGGGATTAGGAATCAGTTGAAAATGGATACAGAATATTGGAAAAACTATCACATTTCTTTACAGATCAGTTGGGTGTCTATCCACACTTTGGGTGTTATACAATTCCAGCAGCTGCAACCAATTCCAGCAGCTGCAAATTTATTTGCATATGCAGCCATTTATATATTCTTATTCTTATATATTCTCTCTGAAGCAACTGGCCCCAGTGGTACAGATATAATGCCAAATGTTTCCTGGCTGGGGGGGAGAGGAAGACCTACTGACCTGCATGGACTCAAGGGGCTGATCTTATCTGGAGGATGCTTTCCTCTCTCAAGTTACAGAATCAGAGTTAGCTCACGAGTTGTTGGTGACTGAGGCAAAACATCCCAATGGCATTTGCACAGCAGTAGAAAAAAAAAGAGACTAGTAGCCCAACAGGTAGTATAACAGGACATGATGGTGGCACACATAAGGTGCCTGCCGCATCCTGTGCAGGATTGGGCCTGCCCCAGTGCAGCTAGCGACCTCTTTGGGGTAAAGGGATGTTTGTCCCCGTTACTCCGAGTAACGCACCAGCTGCCCAGATGGGTCTCCTTGAATACATTCAGGAGCCCTGTGTAAGGCCCAACAGGCCCGGGAAGGGGGATAGGATATCGGCGGCTCAATCCTCCCCTCCCAGAATGTTCCCATCCTGCCCTTCCACTGTCCGCCCGCCCCCCCCCCCCCCGCCGGGGACTTACCTTCTTGTTGTGGTGCTGCAACATTCTTTGGTGCCGGGCGAGTGGAACAAGCCTCTCCACCGGTGTTGCTTACTCTCCGGGTGCCGCAAATGTGCCTAACGGCACGTTTGCAACACCCTAGATCAGCGGTCACTCCACTGTTGTCATTATAGACAGAATTGTGCAGAAAATAATTGAGAATAAGTTGCCCTTTTAGTGGAAACCCCCAGATACTATCTGAGATAAACTGTTTCACTCTGCTTAATGCTAGCCATCCCTGAAGGAATTTTTGTCTAGAGAGCTTTAATTTTTGAACAGAGAGCTTTAATTTTATTTAAAGCATTTATACGTTGCCTTTCTTTCCATCCCATTCAAGGGACTATCAAGGTGGCCAACAACAGACATTATTGTGATCATAACAACAATATCAAAATGAACAATAAAACAGTCATAGGGGAGCAAATCAAAGCTAAAACCAGAACCAAGAGCAGTAAAAAAACAAGCAGCACATGAAAATCAATAAAGACTCCACTTTGAGTAAGGCTGTAATCCTAGGCATGCTTACCTGGGAGTAGGCCCCATTGAACTCAATGGAACGTACTTCTGAGTAGGCATGTATAGGACTGGACTGTAAGGTGTTTTTGTTACCTGATAGCAGGGATGTGGATCAAGTCTCTGACTCCAAGTCTCAAGTCAAGTCCCAAGTCTTTGCCCCCAAGTCTCGAGTCTGGTTGCGAGTTGCGAGTCCCTATCTATTTAATGGGGGAAATGGGTTTAAACCTGAATAAAATTCTACTCGAGTCGAGTCTTTTGAGTCTTTTATGATCGCCAAGTCAAGTCCAAGTCAAGTCATTGATGCGACTTGAGTCCGACTCAAGTCCAAGTCAGTAGACTCAAGTCTACATCACTGCCTGATAGTAAGAGCCCACTGGGCTTCTCAGGGGAGAGAGATTCACACTATAGGTGCTGCTACAGTGGAGCCCCAATTCCATGACCCCACCAACTGGGCCTCTGTCAGTGATGGGACACAGAGCAGGACATCTGATGATGACTGCAGTGGTTTGTGCAGGAGATTTGTGTGGGAGCAGGCAGTCCCTGTTAAATGTTTACCTACTATCTTCCCCAGCTTGTTATAATGCTTTCACCAAGCCTGACAACTGAAATATCAGTTGCTACTTGTATTTCTGCTTCATCTAGCTGCAAGGAGATGTAATATGAACATCACACAGGTAACACCCCCACTGATGACTCCAATCAGGAATTTCATTGTGGAAGACGCTGCAGAGACACATAATGGATTATATCTGCTCACACCTCTAACCATTTGATTGTGGTAGCTGCTTCTCTCGACCATAGGCAATTTCATCAGATGCATTAAGTGGGTTGATGGTATTGAGGGCTCATATGATCATAACAAGGACAACCATTAATTGGCCAATATATCAAGGCTATGCAACATGATGTTCCTGGCGCTTTGTGGGATGTCACACTGGGGGAAGGGACCAGTGAGGGTGTGGAGAGAACTCTAGGGATGGCATCTGGGTGGAAGAAATACATACCCACTTGGTTTTTCTCAAACTTCCACAAGTCTGGCTAAGATATATACATATGGAAAATCTTCTGGAAAAGGTATCTTCAGAGATCACACATTTATGCATATCCTTAAAACATCTTAGATGTGGAATAAAACAATGTAGTGATTGCAGAGATGTGTTATACCTGTACACTTATCAGAGAGAGCTGAAATTGGATGCAGCTTTCTCTTGAATGTACAGTCAGTGGAAGTTCTGGGTATGCCGTGTGATAGATGAGGTCTAGAAACACAAGAGACACACAGATGGCTTGAAAATAGGCAGTAGCAGAAGAAATTACTCTTCACATGCTCAGAGGCACTGTCTACAGCAGAGAATAAGACAAACACGTTCTTTGCATTTTGACTGGAAGGATGAAGAGGTGGACATTCCTTGTTTACTGCAGGGAGCAGACACTATTTGCCTTCTGTGTCTTCAGTCTGGGTCTGGACAAATGGTCCAATACCATTTCAGATTGCAGGTGGGAATTCACATTTTCAAATGTTCCCCTTTGGAGGAAAAACCTCTGCAACTAGAAAACTTGTACAACAGAGAGGATTGCACTAAAACCATTCGTCATGGGCTAGCCTTTTATTTGCAGGGAGATGATTTAAAAGTGGCGCCCCACACTTGTTGCATTGTGAAGGGATACGGTCTACTCTACCCTCACAGGACCCAGCCAGTGTAAACCCAGCCTTCAGATTCATATGTGGAACTGAACCCAGACACAGTGATTCAGAATGGAGGAAAAGATTCTGCTTCTGTCGTGACGTGAATCTTCTCTAAAGTATTATGGATATAAAATTATAGAACAAATGCACCCCAAAGCAGAGTCCTTTCTCCTCCAGGGAGCACCAAATGGGGGCAGAGGGACATCACTGAAAAAACAGGAGGAAGAGGCAGACTTCCAGTCGGTGCTTGAGAGCAGTAATTTGTTTTTCGCCATAAAAAGAGTAGTCATCAACACCAAGCGATGAGTGTACGTGTGTGAACCAGCCCAACTCACCCTCTCTTTTATAGGTTTACTGCTCCAGGTAGTTATATAAATCATTACTATGGCTGCTGGTAACAAAATGCAGCAGATATCCTGACACATCCATCCATTCGCCCTACCAACCATATTATCATCATCACACCTACTCCGTGTTCTCACGTCAACATCCCTGCAACATTTCGTCATGTCCTCAAGTTACTCACACTTACTGCACTCCCAACATTGTACGCTACCCTCATCTATAGGGAAGGGCATATGTGGGGCAGAATAAAGGGAATGAGATTGGAATATGGAAGGAAACAGCTACAAAACAGCCACAGCTGATAAATCTGATGCCAGGTCAGCTTATGCTGTGCAACATTTTAAGCAATGTTGAAAAGTAAAGTTTCATGTATTTTCTTAGCTTTTTATTAAGTTAGGGGTCCTTGAGGACTTGGGGGGGGGGGTTCAGCTTTCCATCTCCTTTGAAACCATTGTTGGGGAGGCGTGCTGGGAGAAGGATCCCTAACTTGAGCAGTACAGTGTGGAAAGCGGTGGCTTAATTAAATCCTCGCTCCCTGTGTTGTACAAAACTGAGTGTTATAGCAATAGAGTTATAGTAGGGGCTGAATGGGAAACAAAAGCAGACAAGCAGCTTTAAATCATGGTCTGCCTGTGCCTGCTATATGTCTGGAAGCTCAAACCATGGTGTGGAATCTTAACTATGGTGAGAACGTACCATGGGGTTCACATTACATCTAAACCCAGCCAGAAAGAAGCTTGGTTAAGATGGCTTAAGGCCATCCAATCTTTTTGTGGCAGAGGTGAGATCTGAAGCAGGATCTTCCTGGTTCACAGCTTAGCCCCTAAACTGCAATAGTTCACTCCAATCCTTCACAGACATTGTACAGATGGATCTGTCCTGACCAGGCCTGGCCCATCCATAAGGCAGGGTAAACCGGCTGCTTCAGGCAGCAGACTGGAGGGGGTGCATCCCCTGCACGCACCCCACACTTGCACCCCAGTGGCAAGAAGAAAAAGGATAAGGTGGGAGAGGAGGAGGAAGGCATAGCGATGGCGTGGCAATGGAGGCTTGGGCCAGCACTGTTCCTTGCCAGAGATTTGGGCAAAGGCCAGTGGGCCAAAGTACACATTAAGGTCACCATACAACACCACTGCAAATGCTTTTTCCGTAATGAGTAATTCCACACAACTCCCAATGCATTGCATTGGGATTGGGGCCATCAATGTGTGTGTGAGCATCTGTATAATATACCCACCCAAGCAGCTGCCAAGAACAGGAGGATAGGGGCTGGTCACTCTATGTTGGTGCCAAGCCACACATTGAGTACTTGGAGGTTGTTTGTTTGTTTGTTTGTTTGTTTGTTTGTTTGCCTGGGACAGAGAGATGACTCACTACAGGGAAGCCATTTTGGATGGCATCTCCATAGTGACCAACATATGCTCTCTAGGCTCTAGCTCACAGATTGCCATGCCATTCATCTTTACGATGAATTGACTTAAGGGGAACAAATAAGTTACATGGGGGGAGGGGTGCTCCACTGAACAAAGAGATAAGGCAGAAAGAGTCAAGAGCCAGAATTATTTATTCTGAATTTCCCCCATATCTTGCTTTTCCATATGAAGGTCATGCAAATGCTTAGGTCTCTGCTGCCCCCTGGTGGCAGCAAAGAATTAATGTACAGTATTTGCTGCCCAATTTTATTTTCTATCAATTTATTTCAGCCGTTCCCAGCCTGTAGTACGTGTACCCCTAGGGGTACGTGGACCACAGGCAGGGGGTACACAAAGCGCTGCCCATTATCAGCTGCTGATCGCAGCAGCTGATAACGGGCAGCTGTAGCCGTTTTTTCCGGGTTGTGCGTGAGCGTCGCAGCCTGGGAAAAACGGCTACAGCGCTCCCGATGTCCCTGGTAGCTTCCCTTACCTTGTCTCCCGGCCGCCTCCATCTTGAATCTCGCAAAAATCTCATCTTGATTGGATTCAAGATGATTGGACTCATCGGATTTGATTTGACTCATCAGATTCACGATCCGAATTGGCAGGGCTGTAGCTTTACCCTCCAGGTTGCGGCGCCGGCAGGAGGACCCACCCACGCTGCAGCCCGGGAAAAACGGGGGTACACGGGGACGGAATTTTTTTTGTTTTTTCCGGCCTGCAGCGCAGCCAGGCGTGTTCTCCTGCTTGCACCGCAAGCTGGAGGGAAAAGCTACAGCCCTGCTGATTCGGCAGGGCTGTAGCCTTTCCCTCCGGCTTGCAGCGCGAGCAGGAGAACTCGCCCGGTCGCGCTGCAGGCCGGAAAAAAACACTTTTGGGGAGGGAGCATGCAGGGGTACGCGGGACTTTGGGAGGTCCGGGGGTACGCCAACCTTTGGGGGCCCGCATAGGGGATACACGGACCCCCAAAGGTTGAGAAACCCTGATTTATTTCAATCATACCTAATGAGACTGGCCAGAAATGGTAAGGATGCTGCCATTTGAGTGCCAATGCATTCAAAGAAACAGAACGTTTGAGCTGGGTTCAAAACCCTCCTCAACCATGACCTCACTATAAAAGCTTTGTAAGTCACTATCTCTTGGTCTCCCAACTGTAAAGCAGGAGTAGTATCTATTGGTGCTTTCTACATTACAGGGTATATAGCAGGTGAATGATTATAATTGGTTATATATGATTATACTGATTATACAGTATATGATTATATAATGATATAATTATCTGTGAATGATGAGAGAATCTGGATCTTCTGGCTCCCACTTTGCTGGAGTCATCTTGGAAAACGTCCTCTGCGAACACTCTTCTTACACACTATATCTGTTTACGGAACACTACTGTCTGGGTTGTACAGTTCGGGGGGTGGGGGTGAGCTGATGAACAAACAGCTGATGAACTATCTTTGGCCTTTTGGCCCTATTCATTTCTGTGGATCTGCAATGTCATGTTCAGGGCTCCTGAATGTTCTCCTTTCTTTCCTCTGTTGAAAGCTCTTAACTCTGGGATTCAGTTGGTGGATCATCAAAGAAGTCTTGTCGTAACTGGTCAGGAATTGGAAGTAGTAGAACATGTCAGAAAATGGCTTGGAAGTCTGTTGCTCAAATATTTCAACAGAGATCTGTAAGCAAAAGATCTGAGTGGTTTAGTCAACTGAGAGCCCAATACTGTCAAAAGATAGGCCGACAGAGCATGCGCTCTGCTGGCCTTTGGTGTCGTGAAAGTGCTGTAAAGCACTTTTGCGGCACCAAAAAAGTAAGTGGCGCTGGCTCGGAGGCCAGAACAGCTTACTAGACCGTCCCCCAGAACCTGCGCTGCTGGACACAGGTAAGTCGTGCACTGGTTGGTGGGAGGGCATGGAAAGGGCGGGCCAGGGTGCCAGGAGAAGGGGCAATTGGTCGGCCCAGCCCAGGAGGGGGGTTGGGATATTGGCAGCGCACACTGCCATATTCCCGTTCCCTGCTTCTTGGGGCGGCCTCACATGGCCTCCCCGGACGTGCGCCAGCTAAAGAGCTGGCGCACATCCGAGGAGGCCCATTGGGCCTCCAGGACTTACACTGGGGGGAAGGGGACGAATGTCCCCCCGAGGTGGGCCCTGGCTGTGCCGGCACGGACCATATCCTGCTTAGGATGCAGCAGCCAGCCATTTCAGCTGGCCACCACATCTTACAGGGAATAAGAACATAAGAAGAGCCCTGCTGGATCAGGCCAAAAGCCCATCTAGTCCAGCTTCCTGTATCACACAGTGGCCCCACCAGATGCCTCAGGGAGCACACAGACAACAAGATAACCTGTTTCCTGTTGTCACTCCCCTGCACCTGGCACAGAGAAAACCCACTTCTAAAACCAGGAGGTTGCTTATGGCTTGTAACCTGTGATGGTCTTTTCCTCCATGAATCTGTCCAAACCCCTTTTAAAGGCATCTAGGCCAGGTGCCATCACCACATCCTGTGGCAAGGAGTTCCACAGATGAATTACATGCTGGGTAAAGAAATATTTTGTCCGTTCTAACTCTCCCTCCACTCAATTTTAGTGCATGTCCCCTGGTTCTGGTGTTATGCGAGAGGGAGAAGAATTTCCCTCTATCCACTGTCTCCATCCCATGCATAATTTTATACGTCTCAATCATGTCCTCCCTCAGGCACCTTTTTTCTAGACTGAAAAGCCCTAGACGCTGTAGCCTTTCCTCATAAGGGAGGTGCTCCAGCCCACGAATCATTCTGGTCGCTCTTTTCTGCACCTTTTCCAATTCAACTATATCCTTTTGGAGGTGTGGTGACCAGAACTGGACACAATACTCCAGATGTGGCCTTACCATCGATTTGTACAACGGCATAATGATATTGGCTGTTTTATTCTCAATCCCTTTTTTAATGATCCCGAGCATGGAATTGGCCTTCTTCACAGCCGCCGCACACTGGGACGACACTTTCATCGACCTGTCCACCAGCACCCCAAGATCTCTCTCTTGATCCGTCACAGACAACTCAGAACCCATTAGCGTATATGTGAAATTTTGGTTTCTTGCCCCAATGTGCATCACTTTGCACTTACTTACATTGAAGCGCATCTGCCATTTTGCTGCCCATTCTCCCAGTTTGGAGAGATCCTTCTGGAGCTCTTCATAATCCCTGCTGGTCTTCACCACCCAGAAATGTTTAGTGTCATCTGCAAACTTGGCCACCTCACTGCCTATCCCCAACTCCAGGTCATTTATGAATAAGTTGAAAAGCACCGGTCCCAAGATCGATCCTTGGGGCACACCGCTTTTCACCTCTCGCCATTTTGAAAATTGCCCATTGACTCCCACTCGCTGTTTCCTGGTCTTCAACCAGTTCCTAATCCACAAGAGGACCTGCCCTCTTATTCCCTGACTGTGGAGTTTTCTCAGGAGCCTTTCATGAGGGACTGTGTCAAACGCCTTCTGAAAATCCAGATATATAATATCCACGGGTTCACTCGCATCCACATGCCTGTTGACCTTTTCAAAAAATTCTAACAGGTTTGTGAGGCAAGACTTCCCCTTGCAGAAGCTATGCTGACTCTCCCTCAGCAGAGCTTGTTCTTCTATGTATTTTAAGATTTTATCCTTAATGAGACTTTCCACCATCTTCCCTGGAACAGATGTTAGGCTGACAGGCATGTAGTTTCCTGGGTCCCCCCTCCTTCCTTTTTTAAAGATTGGCGTGACATTAGCTATCCTCCAATCCTCTGGCACAGTGGCCGTTTTAAGGGACAAGTTGCATAATGGAATACCATTGCTTTAACTATGCTATGCAGACCTTTGTTGTCAGTGTGATGTCTCTGCTCTTAATTATTTTATCGAGGTTTGTCATTGCTCTCCTAGGATTCGGAAAAAGGCAGCAACTCTGGTGAAGAGCTGAGAGGAAGTCAGATTATAAATCAATAGAAACTTTTAACAGAATGAGTGCAAATGTAAGAACTGCTGTGCTGGGTGCAACCAAGGTCCCCAATCTAGTCCAGCACTCAATCAGACACTTCTAAGGTAACATCTTCCCCCTGTTCTTTGTTCCCATCCCAGCACCTCGTATTCAGAGATATACTGCCTCTGTTCATGGAAGTTCAATTTACCATCATCATGGCTAATAATAGCGATTAAGGCCTTTACAATATTTTATGTATGTACTGTATTTATTTATTTTAAAAAATTATACCCCACCTTTTCCTATGCAGAGGCAAATGCCCAAGGCGGCTTACAACAAGCTAAAATACATAATTTAAAAACAATACATAAAGTAAATTAAAAAACAATAAAATCCACTTTGTTGTTAAGTCGTGTCCGACCCTTCGTGATCCCATGAACCATATCCCGTCAGGCCTTCCTATCCTCCACTATCTTCCTGAGTTCGCTCATTTCCATGTTCGTTGCATCGGTGATGCTGTCTAACCATCTCATCCTTGGCCTTCCCCTTCTCCTTTTGCCTTCAATCTTTCCCAGCATCAGAGTCTTCTCCAGAAAGTCCTCTCTTCGCATTAGGTGGCCAAAATATTTGAGCTTCAGCCTCAGTACCTGTCCTTCCAGGGAACAGTCAGGCTTGATTTGACAAATGTAGAGCAGAAAAACAGCAAGGCAAAACATACTGAGGCACTGGGGGCAGACAACAACCCATCACCCAAAAAACGCAAGACGAAACAGAAACGTTTTGAGCCCCCGCCGAAAAGTCATGAGGGAGGGGGTTGTTCTTAAATCCCCTGGCAAGGCAAGCTCTCTTGGCCTCTTACTTAAACAAAACTGGGGGAAAATTGTCCAGCCCCAGCATCCTAAGAATTTGCAGGAGCTTTCGCTTTTTAATACTCTCTCAGAGTCAGAGCCCTTCGTTCAGACCAATAAGCATTTGAGCCGCCCCCCTTTCGACAAGGAACAATTCATGGCATAATTAGGTAGCGGCCCCTTTAAGAATGTCTTCTTCCCTACTCGCTTCCGAGTGCGCACAATGTCAAGCGCCTAACGGAGCCACCCCCCTTCCCTTCATAGTCTCTCTCAGGGCGCATGCGTAGCCCGGGAAGTTCTTTCTGGTTCCGAGGTTTGGTCCACGCGGGGCTTTACCTGCAGTAATTAGGAGCTGCTGCTATGGTGAGCGAGTGACGTCATCATTGGTTTCTTTCTGTGACGTTCTTGTGCATCTATTTTTTTTCCTTGTTCTTAAGGGTTCGTTAGCGTTATTCTTCTGGCTGGTTGTTAGTCGTTTTGTTTGGGCAATGGAGGGTCAACTTTAGTCTGAGGCGTTGTGTGCAAGCCATGGGGGCAAAAGCTAGTGCACGCGGTGGGTGATGATAGTGAACGTGGTCTGCTTTCCGTATGGGATGCAACGAGGAGCTTCTGCTGGCATACAGACAGACAGGCAGTAGAGCGTAACTACTTAACAAAGACGCACGGGTAACACTAGGAATCTGTTCCTATTGTAGAAGAAAACAATGAGCCCTTCAAGTGGGAGCAAAATGTGGGCTACAGAGGGGCTGCCAGTATGCTGGGGAAGGAGTTATATGACCCAGGATGGTGTCGTGGTTTGGGAGTCGGACTCAGACCTGGAAGATCCAGGTTCAAATCCCCGCTCAGCCACTAAGCTTCCTAGGTGACCTTGGGCCAGTCACTATCTCTCAGCCCCACCTACCTCACAGGGTTGTTGTGAGGACAAAAAGGAGGGGAGGAAATATGTACACCACTCTAAGCTCCTTGGAGGAAGGGCAGTATAAAAATGTGAAAAATAAATAAGTAATATTGTGGGGAGGCGATAGTGAGCAATGGAATGCTGTTCAACAAAGTGGTTTTGGAATACTAGTCTGCTGGGGGCTTCTTCAGATGTAAAAAGGTGGGATATAAATACCTGGATAAATAAAAAGAGAAGTCAGTTTGGGTCATTGAGATTATTTTTTACAAAAGTACTGTTGAAGTACAGGATATGTAATGCTGACTGGGTCTGGATTTGAGTTTAGATCATGTGCACATGTGTGCAGGCATGTAGACTCTAGTGATATGCTCTCTCGTGAGCAATGGAGTAAAGGTTGTGTGGAGTGTGTCTGAGTGCAGTGCAAAATCTCTTTGTGCTCAGTTAGGTTTGTTCTTTTTCTCCCTAGCTTTTCTACTCATTTTTCAAGTCCCTGGTAGGGAAGGATGTGGTGGTAGAGTTAAAGAACGATCTGAGGTATGTCCTTTTTTGTTCCCCTCCCAATGCTTTCTGGCTGCAAATGGAACCTGCTTCCCTCGGGGAGATTCCAGGAGCCCTGGCTCTCTGTTTCTAACCTTATTCTCTGTCTCTACTATGCCCTTTTTTTCCAAAGAACCTGTGACTTCTAACTTCCCTCTCCTATTTAATATGCCACTTGGCTCCTAATTCCACTCTGTTCCTAAAGGCCATATGTGTTCTGGCTAGTTCTTAATTGGAGGTGTTTGTTTTTTTTTTTTTTTTTGCAGTATATGTGGGACCCTGCACTCTGTGGATCAGGTATGAGTTATTCTAAATCTATTTCTTCCCTCCTGGAGAGTGCATTTGTTTAAGACATATTCTACTCCATTTCCAGGATGTTGAGTAGATTATGTAGATGTACTCACTTATGCACTTATTTGAAAAAGACAACATTTCTATCCTTAATTCACAGTTGGAATGATCTGCTGTGTGAGGATAGGGGGGTGTATAAGCAGACTTCTAAAAAGCTGGTTATTTTCGTGATGTATTTCTGAGATTTTATTTTGTTGGATTGATTGTGAACTGCCTCCAGTATTGGAGAAACTGCCTCTCTCATAGGCCTTCTCAACTCAGTCTGGCATTCTTATTTCACTCGGCCAGCTCCAACACTAGTTTCAAAATCTTAAGCACCCCTTTGCCCCCCTCCCTATCAAGTGTCCCTCATACAGCTTAACTTCCCTCTGGCTTCTATTTACATGTTTACCCCTTGAGGACTGCAGTGTTAAATAACTTGCATGTGTAAATGGGTCATTGCAGGGGGAAATCTTGTATTGCCTCCGCCACTTCAAATCTAATGCTATTCAATAAGTTCTCGCACTTAGCTGCCCATCATGAAGTGTAGAAAAACCATGCAACCTATGTACATCTGTGAATCTGGCCGAAAGCTGACTCTTCTCTCCTTCCCCCTCTCCTCACTTAACTGCAGCAAATGGATGGGAATGTTTAGTCCCAAATGCCACCAAATGAACTGCTGGCTGGGTCACCAAAGAGGCAGCTGTCCCCAGGATACCTGTTGGTGTCCTGCCAACCGGTTGGCTGGGAGGGTCAATTCTCAAAGGTGTTCAGAAGTCCAGTGTGTCAGTTTCTGATTATCTGAGGTGCTGCAAAACTTGAGGTGCACCTATGTGTCAGGCCTTTCCCTTCGAACCCTGCACAAAGTGGCTGGAAAATGTTTCCTGTTCCTGGGTGCCTGCATCAAATGTATAAACAAATGGACAACCAGTGATGTTTGGGTTTTTCAGTCTTGTTGGTCATGCATTTCAGTCCCTGACTTCCACAATCCCAACTTACTCTTGATGATTAGGGAGCTCCTGTCTAGACTTACTTTCGGCAAAAGTAACTTTGTGGAGAATGTAATGGTGCTTCTCTTGATTATGCAAAGATAAAATGGAACTCCTAACAGAGTAAGGAAAGAGTGCAGTGAAGTCTGAAAGGGAGCTATTATTGTCCAAGGCAGATAGTTTGCTAAAATGAGCTGCTACGCAAAACCTTATATGACTGTGCCTCTCTCCTTCTCTGTGGCATCACAGTACCTGAATATCAAGCTAACGGACATCAGTGTGACAGACCCAGAAAAATATCCTCATATGGTGAGTACTAGTCCTAGGTTAGAGGAAGTTAGGGTCAGTGGCGTAGCTACACCCCCTCAGGGGGGCATTGCCGTGACATACTCTGTGACATCACATGCCTGCCCTGGGGCGCGATGTCAAAAGCCCCACTAGCGCTGAATTTGGCGGTGGAAAAAGCAACCCCCCCCCCCAGCAGTTTTTGGGCCGTTTGTGGCCTGGGCAGGTGAATCGTCTTGCTGCAAACGGCCTAACTGAGGCCCCAAAAATGCAGGGGGAGTTTTTTTTGCCGCTGCCAAATTCGGCGGCAATTGCACCCCCCACCGCGTGTGTCCCCCCCCCCTCCTAACAATGCCTCTGGTTAAGGTGGCTTGAGAAGTGTAGACAGAAGTGTTGTATCTGTTGTTGGCTTTATACCTGTAAAGCCTTTAAACTGCTTGGGCCCTTTTGTAGTTCCTGAGGCTGCCTCCTCTCCTTGTGATCCCACAGGAGAAAGTTAAATAAAACTGGCTGATTCCCTGCATGTGTCACCCTCCCCACACGCGGCTATTGTGCCACCCGCTCATGTTACACCTGGTTCCATTGGATTTCTCCTCTTGAAAGAAGGTCCAGAGCGAAGCCCCCTTGGAAGGTCTCTTCAAAAGAAGACACTTGTGTGGGAGGAGATGCACCTGCAGGTGTACTGAGCCCAGACCACGTGGTAATGACCAGTACCTAAACCTGGAAGCAAGAATTAGACTAATACTTGCTGCATCAGTACTTGTTAGTAGTTAAATTACATTCTTAGCTACATTGTGGTTTTCTTGCCTGCCAAATGCAACCTGTAGTTTCTTGTCAAAGGCAACATTCTGAATGCCTGCCTTCCTTCCAAAAAAAGGTACAATGAACTGATTTGCTCTCACTTAAGATGCTGGGGTGGGGAGACTGATGCCAATGAGCTATAAACCTGTACATATTGCATGTCAGGTACTCAAAATGTGTTATGGGATCTTAGTAATTCTTATAATGGCCCTGACATATTGCAGATGGGGAGATGGCAGGAGGGAAATAAGACTGAGAGAATAGGGACTTGTCTCAAGCCATCGTAGAGCAAGATTAGCTGAGAACCTCTGACTTGTGCTTGCCCGCAACACTATACAGTGGGCCCTCCGAATCTGCGATTTGAGCATCTGCAGATTTGACACAATGTGGATACTTTGCTGATATGGGGGCCAATCTAAAAACCTTTTTAAAAGGTTAAAAAGAGCTTTCCTTACCTTTTTGCTGCAAACTGCTTCGTTTTCTTGCCTGTAGAAGGGGAAATCGTGCTCTGGAAGCCTCTTTCAGGTTGCGTGGTTCCCCTTCCCTTTCCCAGGCTTGCCCAGAATGGATTGCAATGCATTCTGGGGCGAACGTGGGAGGGGGAAGCCACGTGACCCAGAAGAGGCTTCTGGATTGTGATTTCCCCTTCTACAGGCAAGAAAATGAAGCTGTTTGCAGTGAAAAGGTAAGGAAAGCTCTCTAACCATTTCCCCCCTTTTTAAAAAGGTTTTTACATTGGCATCCACGATAGTGGGCTTCGCTATCCAGAGTTTTCAGTATCTGCGGGGGTTCCGGGAACGGAACCCCCGCGGATGCTGTGGGCCCACTATATTTTAGTACATTAGATGTTGTTGTTCTGTTCCTTATCATGGCCCCAAGGTAGGGGGTTTGGGGAAGAAGGGCATTCTGGATGCTCTGTGCTTTCCTTGGTGGTTCTACAATATGTTGACTTCTTAGTAATAACCGATGTCTGTCAATTCAAATATGCCCATTTCTGGCACCAACAGCCCTGTTCCTCCGTCTCTAATGCTCATGAGTTTTTTCCACCCTCGCCCTCCAGTTGTCTGTCAAGAACTGTTTCATTCGTGGCTCCGTTGTCCGCTATGTCCAGCTTCCAGCCGACGAGGTTGACACACAGCTACTGCAAGATGCGGCGCGCAAGGAAGCCCTTCAGCAGAAGCAGTGATGGCTTTTCCTAATGTCTGAGCTGCCTGATGTTTTCCCAGGAAATGGTTGGAAGATGGAGGAAACCAGCAATCGTGTGTTTATGTCCATTCTTGCTGTACCTCTTGAGTGAGTGAGTGAGTGTGTGGGTGCAAGTGTTCGTGTCCCTCCTGGAGGAAATACACTTTCTCTTTCAACTGTTAATGTAAATAGGGTTTATACACTCTCCTGTGCCTACTGGGCATGTGGATTTTCCTCTCTGGGAAATGGCAGTGTTTAAAAAAAAATCCTTCATGCCAAAAGCACATTTTTTTTTGTTTCCCAAGCTTCTCCCATCTCCTGCTATATTTCCAGCAGTTCATCTCCTATATACATATGACACTGTTTAGTGATAGGAGGGTCCTGTCTTGACAGAGGGCTAATATTCCATTTAACCAATTTTTTATGTACATAACCTGTATAGTGGTCACAAGAAATGGAATATTGGCTTTGACCATTTATCACCAGCCTTTTCCAGGTTTCTCAAGCCTACTGCAATCAGATGTTTGTAGTTCAAGCTTAATTAGGCTGTTCCCCGTAACACAGTTAGAAGAACTTGGAAGGCATGGCAGGAGGCAAACCCTACTTTGTGGTAGGGGGTCAGCTTGGCCAGTACAATCTGAACTGCCCTTTATTCTCCTGCATTTTACCAGTGCAAATGATGCTTTGTTGGTGTTCCAGTGGTGCAGAAAAGACCTGGGAACTTCCAAGAGCCTAAAGTGCCAGTTTCTGTTCTATAATCTGTAATTCCATTTGGTATCTACCCAGGCTCTCTATGGGGAACCTAAGGGATAAATATCTTGAGGGTTTTTTGCTCTAGACTAGAGTGCTTGAGAGTTAACTCCCCCCTCTTCTTAAAGCAAAGTTTAAGTTCAAATCCCTTCATAGTTTTGTTACCATTTAAAGCCCTAGTTTCTCCATTTTTTGTCACCTTTCTGTTACCTTTAGGGAGTGTATTTGCTCTTCTTTTTTTTTTTATTAAACAAAACTGATATGCAATACAACTGTAGAAGAATAAAGACCAAGTTTGGAAAGTTCCTCTCTGGTTATGGGTAAGACTGGATGTGTCATTTAAAAACAAAAATCACAATTCTGTATTAACTGAATGCATGATAACTTTAAAAATCTGAATTTATTCCCTGACTCCTTGCCATGAAGATGGCAAGGAGCTAAGAGGATACTAAAACCCTGCTCAGTGGCTTGTTTTTTTAAATAGACTTGAAAAGCTTGTCCAGGGGATGTCTTGCTTGCTAATGTTGGACTAAATGAACCTGTCATATGAGGCTATTCTCATGTTCCCCCCCCCCCCTTGCTTGATAAAGAGATGTTTGAAAAGTATGAACATGGGTAATGTGAAAAAGTCAGCTGTAGTACATTTGTTTCCACATACTCTGCTGGTACATTCACAACTCATTCTTTATCCTTCGGTGTATCAAAAAGCACAGAAAGGCAGCTTAGGTACATGTGTCTTAGTTTTATTGTTTCTCTCCCCACCAGTGATAGTCCAGTGGTTTAAAAGAATGAAACCCTTAAGAGTAGGCTGACCATATCCAAAAAGGGACAGGGTGCCTATACCTTTAACCATTGTAAGAAGAGGGAATTCGGGCAGGTGTAGCTTGTTGCACCCTTCCATGATGAGCTGCACCTGCCCAAATTCCAGTGGTTAAAGGTATAGGCACCCTGTCCCTTTTTGGGTATGGTCAGCCTACTTAAGGGAGTTTCCTGGCATGGTTGGCCACTTGTGGCATACCTGGACAGGTGCAAACAGGGCCTACAGGTATAGTGTTGGGCCTCACCAGCATACCTGAAAACCACACTGAATCCTGGATATGTACTGTGGCATGCATAAGATATGAATGCTGTGGGTGTTACTAGCAGCACACTATTCCCATAGAAGCTCCCTGCTGTATGCTGAGGTTTAGGCTCCAGCTCTTCCTGCATTAAGATGGTGTCTTGCCTGTATGAGTTCTCTCATGACTAACAAGCTGTGAGCGCTGAGTGAAGTGATTCCCACAGTGTGAGCATTTGTAAGGTTTTTCTCCCGTATGGATCCTCCGGTGCTTAATGAGGAGCGAGCTGCGCGTAAAGCTTTTCCCGCAGTCCAAACACTTGTAGGGTCTCTCTCCAGTGTGACTGCGTGTATGCGCCGTGAGAGCTGAAAGCTGTTTAAAGCTCTTCTCGCAGTCTGAGCATTTAAACGGTCTTTCGCCTGTGTGAGTTCTTTCATGCGCTGTAAGAATTGACCTCTGGTTAAAGCTTTTCCCACAGTACAAACATTTATAGGGTTTCTCTCCTGTGTGGGTTCGCTCATGTACAGTCAGAGCTGACTTCTGGTTGAAGCTCTTCCCACAGTCTAAGCACTTATGGGGCTTCTCGCCTGTGTGAACTCTCTTATGCAAGATAAGATGCGACTGATGCTTAAAGCTATCCCCACACTCTGAGCATTCGTATGGTCTCCCACCTGTGTGGACCGTTTTGTGAGCAACCAGATTTGAACGATGGCTGAAACGCTTCTCGCAGACTGGACATTCATAAGGCCTCTCTCCCGTATGTGTCCTTTTGTGTACCGTAAGAGTTGATCTCTGGTTGAAGCTTTTCCTACAGAAAGAGCACGTATGCTGTTTCTCTCCTGTCTGAATCCTTTCATGCGCTATCAGGTCAAGCGAAAGGACTCTGTTACCTGCCTTCGCCAGGAAGGCTTCCTGCTGGCACTCGGAGATTTCTTCCCGATGAGGGCAGTGACCAACGTTTTGTTGTCCTCTTCCCAGCAACTTCGAACATGGTTCCATTCCCCTGGAACGTTCTGGCTGGTTTTGCTCTGCAGGAGGCTTCCTCTCCTCTCCTAGAATTGGGAGAGAATGCTTAACATGATGGTTTTTCTCCTCTGCACAGCAATGAAAGAGAATAAACAGCAACATGACTTTCATAGAGAAGATCATGTCCACATAGCTGTTCCTCTGAATCTAATCAGAGTAATCCTCTCCCTTTTCTTTTGTGTGTCCTTCTGTCAGGCAGTGTGTCCACCTGCTTATTGCTTTTTATGAATTTCAGAAGATAATTTTGGTCTGGCCCTCCATTTTTATCTCCTGTCTCCCACAGTGGTGAACCATTCACCTCTGGGAAGCTCACAGGCAAGAGAAGGCGGCAATAGCCCTTCCTTGCTGTTAATCCCATAACATTCTGGTGTTCCTGCTGCCTTGTGTCACTTTCTCGATTGCATGCTCCTCAGGGCAGGGTCCTGTCTTTTCACTCTGTGTAAAGGCTCCATGCATGTTAATGGCACTATAGAAATACTGAAAACATGGCAGATTTGCAAGGTAGGGGCTAGTGCCTTCTCACACAAACCATGGGGATTACAGAGCAGCCTGTAAGTTTGATACGTTGGCACCTGAAGAGTTTTCAAACTGAAGTGTATCCTAAGAACTTGAGAGCATCTGCCAATTTAGGCACAAGGAATCCTTACCCAGTGAGCAGCTAGCATTGCAGTTGCCCTCCTGTTTGATCTCCCTGAAGAGCGGCTCCTGGCAGGTGTCTGATGCAGCCCCCTCTGCCTCTGGGCAACAGACGGCTGTTTCTGCAAAGGGTTCCGGTACCTGAAACAACAACAGGGATCCTATTCAGGACACAAGGCAAATGTTGTTCCTAAGACCTAGATTCTGCTACTCCCATCCCTCTTGTGGTTAATGGATTTGAAGGGGCAGAAAATGACCAGAGTGTAAAATTCAGCAGTGGAATTACCAGGGAAATCTACCCTCATAATTACCTTAGGAAAATTATGAAACCATTGCCTTGCAGATCCTCAAATTAGTTTATGTAGCATAAAATGCTTTGCTTTCACATATACTGTACAGTATCTAGTACTCCTCACAAGATGCCTGTAAATTAGGCCAGTATTATTGTCCCTTGTATTGCAGAGGTGGGAAGAGGGATTGCCCAAGGAGTTCATGGCTGAGTTGAAACTAGAAGTGAGGAACTTCTTGGCATAGTATAGCTCATGTTGACAAGGTTCTTAACTGTATGGGTTCTGCAGCCATGTCAATGTAAAAATAGAGAAATAAAATCCTTTACCGCTTTTGTTGTTTGTTTAGATTTCTTTATATTGTGCAGGTGTCACATACACAGAAAGGTTTTCTTACAACAACAACAACACGGGATCCTACTTCCCAAGCCGACGTTTCACTCCATTCACGGAGCTTTCTCAAGGCAATTTGGCAGTAAAAAACTGCTGAATGAAAAAGAATGTTACAGAGTGGTGACAGTTAAACATCCGTAACATTCTTTTTCATCCAGCAGTTTTTTACTGCCAAATTGCCTTGAGAAAGCTCCGTGAATGGAGTGAAACGTCGGCTTGGGAAGTAGGATCCCGTGTTGTTGTTGTTGTAAGAAAACCTTTCTGTGTATGTGACACCTGCACAATATAAGAAATCTAAACAAACAACAAAAGCGGTAAAGGATTTTATTTCTCTATTTTTACATTGACATGGCTGCAGAACCCATACAGCTAAGAACCTTGTCAGTTACCCACAGCCATGAAAATCTGCATGCAACATAGCTCATGTTCTTCACCACTATGTTATGCCATGGCTGAACAGGTACCTGTCAGGTACACCATACCTTCTCTCTACAATTCCAATCTTCCATTTGACTTTCCCAGACTGAGGGCTGATCATTCAGACACATCTGTTTGTCACGCGCTGACTATACAACTAAGTGACAATGTTCAGGTGTGAAAACAGCCACTGCATATCAACTGATGTAATCTTAAATACAATATTTTTAGTGGAAACTTTGCACATTCCACAGTAAAGGCGGAAGCACACCGGGCACGTTCTACGTGCGTCTAGTATGTTGTGGCCAGCTGCCCCTGCGTTCTTTCAGTGGGACTTGCCTCCAGCCGGAACACTGAAAGCAGCTGGGAGCTGCGTTTGCATTGATGCCTCCCTTGGACAATTCTCAACTTTTGCTGCATTTGTCGCGGCGCATGCAGAACGTGCCTGGTGTGCTTCGGCCTTAAGTCATCAAGTATTGAGCTGTCAAGTGTAAAAGCATGTGTGAATTGGCCCTAAGATGAGCAGGCCTTTTGTTCCACATTCTCATGCAGCCTTGGAACAACCAGCAACCATCTCTCACCTGGTCTTGCTCCTGCCTCAGCTGGAAGTTTTCTGCCAGGGCCACTGCCTGGGAACAAGTCTGTGGCCCACCTTCCCTAACCCACTTCTGGACACCTTGGGGCAGAATGGTTAGAAATTGCTCCAGGATCACCAGCTCCAGGATCTGTTCCTTGGTGCGCGTTTCTGGTTCCAGCCATTGATGACAAAGCTGCCCCAGCTGCCTGCAGGCCTCATGTGGCCCCTCAGCTTGCTGGTAGCGGAACCGCCTGAACCGTTGGCATGCTAAATCCAAGATGGCACTGTCTTCATCCAAGTTCTCCTCCTTCATTCTCTGGCAGCCTGCCTCAGCTTTGTCTGATGGTTGGCTATC
Source organism: Plestiodon gilberti rubricaudatus (assembly GCA_026170595.1). Classification (NCBI taxonomy): domain Eukaryota; kingdom Metazoa; phylum Chordata; class Lepidosauria; order Squamata; family Scincidae; genus Plestiodon; species Plestiodon gilberti. The sequence goes on from JANXHW010000002.1 coordinate 252,194,803, forward strand.
TGTTTGCTGGCCTTCTCTGCTGAGGCCTGGCAGGAACTTGGACACCCTCTCAGCTCCGGGCCGCTGGTCAGTCGTTCCCTCGAAGCAGGATAGAAAGGCTTTTGAATCCTCAACTGCCATGGGCTCAACTGCCATTTGTGGATTTTGCCACTCTGTCTGGGGGGGCTCCACCCTGTTCAAGTACTCCTGTAACTGGGCATCCCAGGAATGCTGCAGCAGCTTCTGTGGCTCCTCTTTAACCTCTTCCAAGATGGTTCTTTCCCCCAAGTCCCCATTAGTTCCCGCCTGGATACCACAAAGTCTGTTTTCTGTTCCATCCCGTTGTTCAGGGCCTGCAAGCTCTGGCTCCTCCATTTTTAATCCCTTCTCAAGCACAGTTTGGAACAGGGTAGCCTTCCCTCATGCACCTTTTTCCTCAGCGGGAAACATTTAAATTTAGAACTGGAGACAGTTTAATTGAGCTAGTTCTACTAGTTAGCTGCACAAATGTAATGGGATGCTGTGTGAATTTCAGAAACTTATCTGTCCAGAGGAGATGCAATATTCTTCCCTGGGGAGCCAGAGAGAGAGAGAGTGAGTGACCAAAAAATTGGGAGATGTTTTAAGCCTGTGAGCTACATACCAAGCTCTATAGCTGAGAACCTCAAGGGACAGTGCCTGTTCTTTTTCAAACGTCCATTTTGCCCTCCTCCAAAAGATGTACCAGGTCTAAAACTACTTGTACTAACTAGTATGTACTCTTCTCTGGCTTGTGCTTTTAACATTCCCAAATTACATTCCTTCCTTAACAAGTATCTTCCTCCTTTTCGTACCCTAGACCAGAGGTTCTCAACCTGTGGTATTAGGGGTACGCAGGCCACAGGGAGCCTAGTTGTGTAGAGTGAGAGAAAATCCTCAGAACTGGGAATTTGATCCCACTAAATGTAGAAACATATTCAAGCGTCACAAAAAGAGGCATCATGAACTCCAACAGAATGTTATCTGCAGGAGATTTTATATAGAACAAAAGAAAAAAACCAGCTGTGCAAAGTATAGCAGGCTTCATTTCCCACCCTTCCAAGTATGTGTTGAGCCAGTGGCACAATGGATAATGCATCTGACTGATTGTTGCTTTGGGTGCAAGAGGTCCTGAATTCACAACCTAAACAAGCCTTGCCCAGGAGAATAGAGTGGCTGTATCTTTAGAAACAGATTTTATGGGAAGGGTTGTGTGGCTTAGTGGTAAAACATCTGCTTTGCATGCAGAAGATTCGATCCCTGGCATCTCCAGATAAGGCTCTCTCAAACCTTCCCAGTCTGTGTTGACAATACTGAACTAGATGGTCTGGTTTAGTATCAGGGAGCATCCTATGATCTCCACAGTCTATATCAGGTGCTGAAACAACCAGGAAGTCAGGGCCATGCCATCCATGTTGCAAATGAGTCCATTTGCATTGGGCAGCAGATTAGAGCTCAAGCAGAGGGGCAGCTGACACCCACTGCCTTCCCCCTACTCCACTGCCACAAACAGAGCTGACCTCTTTACCGGTCCCTTCCTCTGCATGGCTCTTCAATCAAAGCAGGAAATGCAGGGCACTCTCAGCTTTGTGTAAAGAGCCCACTCAGAGGAAGTCGTGATGGGATAGCTGGGTTCCAGTCCTCAGAGCGTGGTGACCTGACTCCCACATCTTTTTCTAGTGGGCTTTAAAAGAACCTGGTTGGGGGGTGGAGAGCAAGATAGCTCTTTCCACCACATGGGCTCAAAGGAGGAAATGCAGAGCACGCTGCAAGTAATTCCGGCATGCTTCACATTTCCTGCTTTAATTCAAGAGTCCGCAGGGAAGGAGCCAGTTAAGGCGAGGTGCTGCTTCAGGCAGCCCAATAGCTTCAGCCGGCCCTGCAGGAAGCAACTCTCAAAGAAATAGTAGCCCTTCTATCACATATTCCATACAAAACAACAAAAAGAAAAGGGAAGCAGTACCTTAAGCACATAGAGCATTTTGCTCATTGCTGATTTAACACATCCCTCCCTGCTTCTGGTAGGCCACAAATAACTGAACTGAATAAGCTAGGCAACTGGACAGGCAGTCGACTTGCCAGGGAAGGGGTTTCCCTGGCTGATGGAGAGGACAGATGAGCAGAAGTTGTCCAGGACATCCTATCTAGAACCACAAGGCGCGTGCGTGCGTGCGTGCGTGCGTGCGTGCGTGCTTGTGAGTGCGCACACGCACATGCACTGCTGTACCTTTCTTATGTCCGGTGAAATGCACAGAGCTGCCTACAAACTTCAACTACCCTTTCTTCTCCCAGCAGAGCTCCTCTGCCTTTAACAGTTTCATGGCATGGCATATTTAGGAGGTCATAGCTGGCTTGGCATGCCTGCATCTGCATGCCAGGAAAGCTGCACCTCCTTTAATTTCTTCCTGACATGCCGCCAGGACCCCTGTAGGTTGCGGCAGCGGGTGGGTGGGTGGGTGGGAAATGTTGGCAATTCTCCTTCAGACTCAGCAAGTCAGAAGAGTGAGATAGCAGTGATGGTAGCCAGAGAAAAGAGGGGAAGAACCTGGACAAATACAAAGAACAGGATTTCAGTACCTTTAATCATTGTGTGGCAGAGCGACACAACAGGTGCAGCTCAACGACAAGCTGCCCCTGCCAGAATCCAGCTATTAAAAGTGAAAGAGCCCGTCCTTCTCATTTCAATATCCCATGATATTGGATCCTGGATCCCGTTTCTTCTGTTCCCTTTGGGTCTTTTGTGCAAGCCGCCTAGCCCTCGCCCTCAGTTTCCTGCCTGTCTCGATAATAGCTGGATTCTCCCTTAACTCACCAGGTCCCCTCGCCTCCCACAAGCTGTGAGGATCCTTTTTCCAGCGCCTGGGAAATTCAAACACTATTTTCCGACGACAGGAAGAGCAGCAGGAAATGACTTCCATAGGTCACCTCCCTCTCTCTGGCTATCAGGGCTGCCTGGGAAGACTTTGTCCCTTTAACCATTACAGAGCGTCTCGCTCTGAAAAAACAAATTTTAAGGCACCAGTCCATTACCTACTGCCGGTTAGAACGGAAAAGAGAGAATGCAAAGTCTACCTATATACGCTGTTCATCTGTCCTGGGCTGCCTAGTAGCCCAGTTTCTTTGAAATTAGGCAACAGTGTCTTCCTCTCTCCCCGAGGATGTGTGCCCACTCCTATTGTTACAGAGACGACTCTACGGGTCGCAGCCAGACTTTAAAACCTTTTTTCCTGACAATAAATCCCATCTCAGTGAAACTTACTTCTCGAGAAGACTCGCATAGCATTGCACCGTTACAGGGGCAAACGGAGGTCCCAAATCAAACAGGAAACTAGGGTGCGTGCGTAGACTTTTTAAAAACTCTTGTGAGTGCATGCATGAGTTTACTCTAGTATTTTTATCTCTATGGTCGCCAGCCACAGAGAGAGGAAATAACTGGAGCCACCACAAGGGTCTCTCCATTAATCGCAGAGCGTCGTCGCAGTCCTTACGGTTATTTTCAGTATAACTTCCAACACAAAGAATAGAGCGTATTCATTAAGGATGTGCCAAGGGGTACAGCGACATAGTCGGTGTGTTTAGCCAATCGAGGGTACTGGAGTTCTTCTACTCTTACCGGTGGTTCAGGCTAAGTGTCACTCTAGTGTTTTTCCGTCTATGTTTCCAACCAGCTTTTGTATTGGGTCGTTGCCGACTCATGACAAGAGGCCCCTTGTCTGCTGAGGGCTGTCTCAGAAACTGCCTTAGTAAATAATCCACATTTCATTTACAACATAACATAAGGTATGATGAGGATAAAACATTTAAACTCTTGTAATATAATTATTTATACCTTGGTTTTACTTAACAGTCAGGCGGGTTCCAATTTTTTTAAAATGCTTTCAAATAACAATAAATACAATTAAAACAGAAGTGAAATAAGCCCACAAACAAACTTAACTCTTTATATAATATCAATATCATCCAAAAGAGGGGGGTGGGGATTCTTCCCAGAATAGAAAAGGCTTTACTTTGCATCTAATGATGGCCAGAGAGGTGACTACTAGCCTAATCCCTCTGAGTCTGAGAAAGCAATTCCAGAGTGGTTGGTTGCCACTCACTCACTGCCACCACAGACAAAGGCATGCATGGCCACCACAGTACCTGCCGGCTGCATTTCTGTCAATGGCGGGCCAGGGTGCAAGGCCAGAGCAGGCATGATTCCAAGAGAGAAGGTGGCCATTTATGGTAACCTGGTCCCATAGTTCAAGTCTCTAAAGCTTAAGGACTAGTAAAACTAGTACAGATGCAACCCCACACACAAACGTTTTCCCTTTTTACCTGTACAGTACTTGGGGGAACAATACTTCAAAGCTTGGTTTTCTAAATCTGAAATTTGCAAGCTATAAGACTACCCAATCCTATACTGGCACCAGCTAAAACTTGAACTTGCGTCAAGTTCACTTTTCTAACCACGACTAGATCAAGTAGGAGCAGAGCAATAGCTATTGCTCAATAGCTGAACTAAGGGCTATATTTTATTTATTTATTTTTCACATTTTTATACCACCCTTCCTCCAAGGAGCTCAGAGTGGTGTACATATTTCCTCCCCTCCTTTTTGTCCTCACAACAACCCTGTGAGGTAGGTGGGGCTGAGAGATAGTGACTGGCCCAAGGTCACCCAGGAAGCTTCGTGGCTGAGTGGGGATTTGAACCTGGATCTATATCCTTCGTATTACTTGTTTCATCTCTCTGTAGCTGTGTGGGGAAAAAAAATCCATGCTATTTTCAAACACATCAGCCTGTGACATGGCAGTTGTATTCATTCTCCCAACACTGGTACTATCTGTCAACAGGGCTGGCCCAAGTCTCCAAGACCTAATACTTAAGGCGGTGTGCCAAATGTCCCCCCACTTACCTGGTGATGATATGCAAGCCTCTCCTCAGTCCCTGGAATGGACAAGGAAGAGGAAGTTGTGAGCTAGGCCCACCACTCCCCTCTCCTCTCCCCTCCCCATTCTACTCCATCCCCCTTTTCCTTGTCCGATCTAGGAAGTGAGGGAAGGAGGAGGTTTGCTACACCAGTTTGCTGCCTGCCTCAGCTGGCCTCATGTCTGTCTGTCAGCCTCACTTTTCCATCTATAAAAGCGGACCATTAATAACTGATCTCTTAAAGTTGTTACAATGGCAAGCAAGAAATACAACTTTTGTAATAAAAACATGATAAAGGTAATAAAATGAAAAGACCAACTGCTGAAAATCCGCATGGGGTGGCTTTTTTGCCCAGCTAAAAAGCCCTCTCATGTTTTCAGCCATGTCACCCTGCAGCAAGGCAAATTCTGCCAGCATGCTCAGGATTCAGCCAGGATCAGCTTATGTTATTGCAGACATTACAAACACACTGTAAAAGGAAGCATACAATAAAGGCAGATGAGATGAGTAGGGAGGTGGACCCAGGTGCAATAGAGGGCCCATTCCTAAGCAAGTATATGCAGAAGGCCGCAATCCTATACATATACCTGGGAATTCAATGGGACTTCTGAGTGGACATGCATAGGCTTGTGCTATAAATCCTAGGGTATCCCAGAGAATACATGGGGCTTATACTTGAGTTAAATGTGCAAAGGCTTGTGGAGAGGGGATTTAAGCAAATGCAACTTTTTATTCTCAGCCTTGTATTAAAAGCTGCATGTTTCTTGACAGGAAGCCATGCCATCAGAAACTCTATTCTGTAGTCTAAAGTGTGTGGAGACAGACTGTCAACACAAGCCTATACATGTTACTCAGAAGTAAGGCCCACTGGGTTCAATGAGACTTACTCTCAAGTAAATGTGCTTAGCATTGCAGCCTGTGTCACCCAGTGCTAAGTGGAAAGTCACTGCTAAGGTTGCCAAATTTGACAGAACCTATTCGGGGGGGGGGGTTGTCCCCTAACATGATGTAATGATGTGATGTAATTCCAGGAGGCCCTTGTAAAATCTGCCAGATTACTTTCATTAGTCACCTGGAGAGTGATGCTGATTCCTGGGGATGCCAGGCCAATCCTGGAGAGCATATTCCAGGCCTCAGACCTGCTATTGAGAAGAGATGCCAGGGCTGATGAGCCCGAGGCATCCTGACACCTAGAACAGCACTCTACACCGGGTCAAAGCCACTCACTTGTGCAAATTTACTCAGAAGTAATCCTACTAATACCCCAAACCTAGTGTGCAGTTCGTGCCTAGTGCGTCAAACCACCAATACATACACAACAGGTTGAAAAGTGCTTAACGAGCTCTCTATTCCATGGATGAGAAACAGTATACAGTACCTTATATCAGTGGTTCCCAAACTGGGAGGCGTGGCTCCCAGGGGAGTGGTGGAAACCAGCCAGGGGAGCCACGGAGTGCCACGGAATCCTCTCAGAAAACAGTGCAATGCCAATTGGCAGGCATCTACATAATGTAATGGGGAGCTGTGGTCAATGATAGTCAATGGCCAAGGGAGCCACAGGTTGAAAAAGTTTGGGAAACACTGCCATATATACACACGGCAAAGCCAAGCCCTTATGTGCAACTGCTCTGCCCTCTCAGGCAGAGGTCTGATACTTTTATACAGTTTGAAAATTGTTCTTGTTACTGGGCAGACGTTGACGTAAGCCATATAAGAGCATCACCAGAGAGGTATCAATTTTTAGTTATATCCCAGCTGGGGCTGCACCTGCTCATATTTTCCACTTCCAACTGCCCTGACCTGTTTTTACAGTCACCCAGAGGATACTTATGTTATGCTGCATGCCTGTCAGCCTTTGTTCAAATGATCCTACCTTCTAGATGATGAAGATGGAGGCACTTTAGTTTGTCTGACACTCACACTATGTTCAATGGGGCTTCTCAGTGTGCATAGGGTTGCAACCTTATCTGCATGTTTCTAGAGGCTCACTAGGACTGGAAACCCCTAACTCTCAGATGAGACTTGCAATCCCATGCATATTTACCGGAGAGTAAGACAATGGGACTGGGAGTAGTAGACGACAGACTGTAAGAATCGGGCCGGTTGATGGCTGAGTTGAGAAACAACGCACTCTGCGCAGGAACGGTTGTTAATAATGACTTCACTCACATAACATAAAATAAATAATAATGGGAAGACAGCGATGATGCCTACAGACTCAGAAAGCGAGGAGGAAAGCTCTTTGGTTTCCTGAGTGCACGGATCATCTTCAGTTCTGCACCTTGAAAATACGCACACGCAGCACTAAATGGGCGACGATCAATCTTTCCCTGCTGTAGCTGCCTAATGATGCAGGCATTGCTGTAGACGGCTATAGGCGGGGTCCTTTTGCGAAGAGAAAGTAGCACGTGGGGGAGAAACTGCAGCCGGCTGGAGGTGCAGGTAGGAGTGGAGGGTCCCCGCCCCCTCCCTTCCCTAGAACCTGGAGTCGTCCTGGCTTCGCCCCCCCCAACCCATTAAAGCGCCTCTTGTTTGCCCGAACTCCACTTTCTCTCCAGCACCCTATGTATGTTCCAGGGAACCCAGGAGTCCTGGCTTTCTGTCCTTCCCAAATTCACATCGCATTTCCCAACTGTCATTTACTAGGAACCGAATAATTCTCGGTTTTCTTGTGCTCCCCCGCTGGTACCCACCATACTTCATTTATGCCGAGGGAAACCAACATAAGAACATAAGAACATAAGAAGAGCCCTGCTGGATCAGGCCAAAAGCCCATCTAGTCCAGCTTCCTGTGTCACACAGTGGCCCCACCAGATGCCTCAGGGAGCACACGAGACAACAAGATACCTGTGTCTAGTCGCCACTCCCTTGCACCTGGCACAGAGAAAACCCAACGTTTTACAAGATCCCCCTTCCTTTCAGGATACTCCGTACTCTGGGTCCCCACCCTACCCATTCCCATTCCAGGGATCCTCGGATCTCACCCACACCAACCCCTTAATATTGTCGCTTTCTCTTTCTCTCCCACTGTTAAATAAACATTGAGTCGCATTCCCATATTTAAGCATCTCCCCCATCTCAAACTGTTGTGGGTTGATGTGGGATTTGGTTTAGAGGTGTAATTGTCAGGGTTAGCTCAACAAATGATCCAATAAATTTCCTGTCTGAATAGTGCAGGGCCCTGATGTTTGGGCAAGCATGGCTACCATAGACTCTGTATGTATATATCTCTAATTCAGGCGTGGGGAACCTCCGGCCCATGGGCCGGATCTGGCTCGCGGGACGATCCGGTCCGGCCCGCGCTGGACCGGACCGATCCGGCCCGCGCGGGACCGGAGGCTCCGCCGCTGCGCGCCTACTCCTTTTAAAACCGGCCTTCCTGGACCTTCAGGCCTCTGCAGGCCTCCCTGATCTTCAGTTTGGCGAAAAACAGCGTTTTTTGGCCATTTCTGGTTTTCGCGAAAACCGGAAATGGCTGAAAATCACCGTTTTTTGCCGAACTGAAGATCAGGGAGGCCTGCAGAGGGTTGCGCAGGCCTCCCTGAAGCTCCCGCAAGCCCCAGTAAGTAAGAAGATAGCATTTTGGGGTGCTTTTCGGAGACCTTCAATTCTAAGACGCACCCCATTTTTTGAAATGCTTAATTGGGAAAAAACATGCGTCTTAGAATTGAAGAAATACAGTAGTAATCTCTGGGTGTTTGCCTATAGCATTTGGGGGGGAATGAAAGTCTCCATTGGAAAGGAAGAGGAGGCAAATTTGTACCTAAATTCAAACTAGAAGTGTGTACAAAAAAAAAAAGGAGGATTCTTTCATCCTTAGGATCATTTTTATCAGTTCAGATGTTCAAGATACTACCATTCTGAATTCTTAGAGTGTGTTGGGTGCCCTGGGCACCGTGCCCATGTAAGTGGGGGAAAGGTGGGATATACATTTATTAAATACATTTATTAAATAGATAGACTGCAATATTCAGAAGAAAGCTGGAAACATTTGTATGCTTCAAATAATCAGTTTCTTTTCTCGCTTGTCGCCCTTGTTCTTTTCTCCCGCCTTAATGCCTGGGGGAGAGCTGGGTTACCCACAATTGGGAGCCAGGACTCCTGAATTTTTTGGGTGGGGAGCACTAGTAACAACAATAATAATTACTTTTAGAGAAAGGGAGAAACTGCTGAGAGTCTGGATTGCTGTCTTTGGAAAGGGAGTGTGTTTTGGAGGTTTGGGGCAGGGAGAGGGAACGGGGAACCAAACTTGGTTTTTATCTTTAATATAACATCTTTCCTATATATATATATATAGGGGAGAACTACAGTAAATCAATAGATTTTTGGTCAGTCTGTCTAACAGAGAAACTGGTGAAAGGATTGCTGCATATTGCATCATCTCAATCTTTGTTACTAATGATGAGCATCTAGGGTTGAATGGAACTTGGCATTTTTAAAAGGCAAGAGTTTCCATAGTCCATGTGTTGTTGCTGTAGGTTGTACAATGGTAAATGATGAAATTATACATGGTGTGAAGTAAGTGGATAGAGGGAACTGGAACTGGGAGTTGTCCAGTGAAACTGATTGGCAGTAGGTTTAGGTTAAAAAAAGTACTTCTTCATAGAATGTATGATTAACTTATGGCATTTGCTGTCATGAGATGTGCTGTTGGCCACTGGCTTAGTTGGATTTCAAAGGAGTGCTAGACAAATTAACAGCACAATCCTAACCAACTTTCCAGTGCCGGTGCAGCTGCAATGCAGCCCAGAGGTAAGGGAACAAATGGCTTCCATGACTGCTCCCGCACCGCAAAATGCAGTGTGCACCATGTTGGCATGACTGCACTGGTGCTGGAAAGTTGGTTAGGATTGCACTGTAAGTGGCTGTTGGGCAGCATCACAGAACATGCCCTATTTGTGGGCATCCTGAAGGCAGCTGGTTGGCTGCTTACATTCCTATGCTGGTGAACCCTATGACACCTTAAAGCAGAGGTTCCCAAACTTTTGGATCTCTTGTAAGTGTTTGCGGGGGATGGCTACGGCGGTGGTGGCACTTCCGGGATCCCACTGCAGCCGCTGTGGGGAAAAGTGATTTTTTTAACCCTACCTTGGGTCTTGCCGGGCCTCCAGGGGTGCAGGAAGCCTGGGGACCCACGGCTCCAGATTGCGACCGCGACCCACTTCCAGTTTTCAGACGAAACCGGGTCGTGATCGCAATCTGGAGCCATTTTGAGATGCGGTGAGGCCTGCAGAGGGGTCCACAGGCTCCCAGCACCCCCCCAGACGCCTGGCAAGACCCCCAGGTAGGGCTAAAATGCGATGCCCCAGTTTGAGAACCTCTGCCTTAAAGACTAACTGGTTTTGTGGCACAAAGGAGTACTACTGTTACACAGTACTACTTTCCTGGTCTTCTACAATGAGCAAGATTCCCCCCCCCCAGCAATTGGGCACGGAAGCCATTGCATGGTGGGGTGAGGTGTATTTTTTCCCCTTAGGCTGTCAGTGAGCTACAAACAACTAACACTATTGGGCAGGCTAATAAAACCCCGAAATTGTGGGCTAGTAACTTTTGGGGATAGATTTGCAAGGCTGCTGTATGTCCAAGTGGGTGGTTGGTGTACAACTGAGGAACCTGTGTTCACATGAACCCACTTTTGGTATGGTAGCCTTTTCTTCACGTCATCACAGAATGTATTCAGCAGCCCAGTCCATGATATGAACCTCTGCATGGAACCATTTAGGTTGGGTCTTGTATGATGTGTACTGTGTGTTGTACGGACTCTCTGTAACTTTTTGTCTTATGTTTTCAGGTCAATCTGTCTCCTCACCATGCCCACCCTGTATCTTTTGCCACATCCCGATAACTTCCAGAACCTCTGTGTGCTTATCGCAGCCCGTTATGGCCGTCAAGAGCCCAAAGTGGTTGGGCTACCACCTGACACAGAGTTGGGGAACCCTTCCTTCTCCTTGGCCAAACTCCCAGCTTTGGAAACCCAGGCAGGTGTCTACGTGTCTGGCCCAGCAGCAGTTTCTTACCTCCTGTCTCCAGATACTCTGAGAGGGCAAAGCCCAGAAGCGGCTGCCTTGATAAGGCAGTGGATCAGTTATGCTGAGTTGGAAATTGCCCCTGCGGCCTGTGCAGTGGCCTTTTCAGTGTTGGGAGTCTGCAAGCAAAGTAAACAGGTAAGAAACAGGATTTGTGGGTTGTGCTGTGGCAGGTGTGCAGCATAGAGCAGCATTTCTCAAAGTTCTCCCCATGAGTAGCGGAGAACTTTGAGTGCTTGTGGGTGCGGCAGAGCGATGGTGACGGCAGTGATCCGGGGATCGCGCTGCTGCCGCCGAGGACAAAAGGGATATTTTTAGACTTACTCGGGGTTGGGCCATCCTCCGAAGGGTGGGGGGGGCACACTCCCCCAAGCAGGCCTCCCCAAGCCTCCAAACGACTCCTGGAGGTGATTAAACCCACTTCTGGTTTACTTCCTGGTTTCTCTGAAAACCGGACGTGGGCTTTATTCACCTCCAGGAGCCATTCGGAGGTTTGGAGAGGCTTGCTGGGGGAGTGTGCCCCCCCGCACCTTTCAGAGGACGGCCCAATCCCTGGTAAGTCTAAAAATGCCCCTTTTGTCCCCAGCAGCGGCGCGATCCCTGGATCGCTTCTGCCGTCATCGCAGGTCACCACTCCACTTAAGGGGGTAGCGAAGTGCCCCTTCTCCAAGTGGTGGGTCGCGGCACATGAATTTGAGAACCCCTGGCATAGAGGTTCAGAGTATGAGATGTGAGCCAGGAAGTCCCAGTTCAAATCTAACCTCAGCCACAAACTTAAGAGGGATTCTGCTGGGATTAGACCAGGTGGCTATTTGATCCAGCCATCTAGTGATTAAAGAGGTCAAACGTGGACGCAGGTTCAAATCTCTCTCTGCTCATCCATGAGGCTCACTTAGGCTAATCACTATCAGCCTAACCTACCTCACAGGGTTGTGTTGAATATAATATGGGGAGCGCATGGATAAATACATGTATGCTCCCTTAATGCCTTAGACAAAGGGCAAAAAATAAAAAAGGGATAAAATAATGATTGGTTATACCAGAGAGGGGCGGGTTCTGATGTGATTCCTGTTGTACTCTCTCCTCTTGCTCAGGTGACAGACCGGGCTGTGGCAGAGCTCCAGAAGCTCCTTGGGGTACTGGAGAATCATTTGAAGCTGCGGACGTACTTGGTAGGAGAGACTGTGACTCTGGCTGATGTGACAGTAGCTTGTTCTCTGCTGTTGCCATACAAATATGTGAGTCTCCTTACACTCCCCTCCCATTCACACTATCCTGATTTCTGTCCATTTTTTTTAGCGGTTTCTATGCAGGCCCCATTTCCAATCACTTATTTTTCTAAGGTGTTTTGCAAGTTCCAGAAACTGGTATTTTGTTTTTAAAGGAGGAGAGAAGAATGAAAATTGTAATATTTGTGATAGCAATTAAATATTTTACATATTGTAGAAACATAGAGTTGGAAGGAACCCACAAAGTCATCTAGTCCAACCCCCTGCCTGTAGCAGGAAATCTTCCTACAGCAGCGGTTCTCAAAGTTTTCCCCTCAAGTTGGGGAAATTGTAGATCCTTGCGAGGGCAGGCCGACGGTGGGCTCCTGGGATTATACCGCTGCCGGGAAAAAAAAGGAATTTTTAAAACTTACCAGGGGTTGTGCCGGCCTTCCGGAGGGTGCAGGGAGGCCTGCGGCTCCCTCTGTGGGTCTCCCCTAGTGCGTCTTGCAAAGCACTCGCAAACCAAGTTACTCACAATCCAAGGCTTCACTGTACCAATCTTCCAGCGAAGGTATTTGAATTCTTCCAATATTGTGCATATATATAAAAACAAAGTTTGAAATCTCCTTCTTGCATAAATCTCCTCTTCTAACTCTAATGCCCTCAATACTATTTATTAACCTTCATTCCTTCCTCCTGATGTTTCTTCTAGGTTCTGGATCAAGCTTTCCGCACTTCTTTCACCAATGTGACCCGTTGGTTCCAGACTTGTATTAACCAGCCAGAATTCCAAGCTGTGTTGGGACCAGTGAAGCTGTGTGACCAGGCACCTGGAGTGGGTGCCCCAAAACTGGAGTCCAAAGGTACATTGCTACTGCTGTTGTCATCCCCCCCCCCCCAACCTCAACCCCCCAAACACTGTCATGAATGAGCTAGGAACAAAGAACTTTGGAAGAGGAAGAAGACTGACAGTGCAGTCCTGCGCAAGTTGCAGCGGCTGGCCTAAATGGCTGGCCGCTGCATCCTGCGAAGGATGCGGGCCGCGCACAGTGCAGCCCTGGCTCACCTCAGGGGAAGGGGGTGTTTGTCCTCTTCCCCCGGTTTCGGCACCGGAGACCCCAATGGGGCTCCTCAGATGCGCGTCAACTCTTTAGCTTGCGCACATCCGTGGAGACCGTGTAAGGGCGGCCTGGCCTGGGAAGGGGCGTGGATATTGGTGCAACCCAGCGCCGATATTCCCGCCCCCTCTCGGGCCGGGCCAGCCAATGCCCCCCTCCCTCAGCACCCCTGCCCACCCTCCCAAGACCTCCTGCTACCTGGCACAGACCTTACCTGTGTTGGCCGGCGCGGCAAGTGGAGGGCGGCGGAGTAAGCGAAACGTGCCTTACGACACCCTAGGCCGGTGGAGTGAGAGCTCTACTGACCTAGGGTGTCCACCGGCCTAAAGTTGGGCAGGATTGGACTGTGAAACACTTACAATGCAATCCTATGCACGTCTTATGCATTCCTATGCATTTAAGCATTATTCTGGCAATACTTATATATTTAAAAAGTTGGTGCCTACAAAAATTGTGGGTGACAAGTACCACCTTGGAAGAGGGATTCCCCTTTCTTTTGCCTGTGTAAGAAGAAGATCCTTCTAAGAGAGTGCCTGAGACAACCAGTGTATATTTTTAGATGTTGTGCTTCTTTGTTTATTTTCAAAGCATGCCTTTTTCTTCAGAAGTATTGTTTTATATCAATTCACTAATTTATATATTAGTTATTTAATCAGGTTAGCAAGGAGCTAAGATTCCTGATTTCTTGCCTAGGGAATTAGGTGGGTGGTTTAGAGAGGGCACCAAGATAAAATGGGTTAGAATACAGAAGGCTGGGGTGCCTTGGAAATGCTTGCAGATACTGCATTTAAAAACGTTTCAGCCTTTCAGTAAAACGTGCCCAAAGCAGCCGAAACAGACTCTATAACACGTCCAAACAAACTCTGAAAACCATTGAGCTTGCAGCTGAATGCCAGCCTAAACAGCAAAGTTGGCACCTGTCACTTAAAGGCAGACGGGTAGGCCTCAGCTGGAGGATCATTCTGGTGGTGCCACAAGGGGGCAGGCTCAAGCCTGCATCCCCATCAACCTAGCAGATTGGCTGAGCAGCTGAATCGTCTCCTGCTTTATGTAATGGTGTGTGTAGTTCTTGTGGGCATGGGTGGGGGGAGGAATAGGGTCTGGCGCACCTTTTCCCTGTAAATCCATGAAAATCCCCTGCTGATGAAACGTTAAGGAGGCAGGATGGGCTTAACGGTTTGCGTCCTGTCCACTCCCTCAAGAGCCAGTGGTACGTGCTGAGATGGTGTTGCTAGAGCAGAGGGAGATGACGGAGCCACCGCCCAAAAGTGCCGCCCAGCTGAAGAAAGAGGCCAAGAAGAAGGAGAAACTGGAGAAGTTTCAACAGAAAAAAGAAAAGAGCCAGCAGCAGCAACAGGGGGAGGTAAAACGTGTAGAGTGAGAGCAGATTGAAACACTCAGTGAAGGCAAAAAGCAGGGCTGTGCCACTTCCGGGTGGAGGGATGTTTTAATTCTCCCCCAAACCCTGCATGTTGAAAGCTAGTATGTTGGAGACGGAGATTTTAGTGTAGCCACTTTTTGACACGTTGGTTCTCTGTGTGCAGGGCACAATGGTTATTGCAGTTTAGTTAGAGAGTTAAAGATGGACCTACTCTTTGGGCAGCAGATTAGATTAGAGTATCTTTTGGTTCTTTCTGCATTGAACAAGCCCCCCACCCCCCACCCCCGGCTAGGGAAATGCCACTATTTTGCTGGAGGCGTGTGAGATCAAATTCTGAAATGCAGCTGCCTCTACGTAGGATCAGATGACTTGTATTAATTGCAACATTTATGAAATATTATTCCGTTCAAGAAACAAATATATGTTTGAAAGCTGGATGGGGTTTGAAATGGCAGTATGAACACCGCCACCCCTGCTATTTTGCAGAAGAAGCCAAAGGCTGAAAAGAAGGAGAAGAAGGATCTTGGTGTTATAACCTATGACGTCCCGACCCATCCAGGGGAGAGAAAAGGTATTGTAAAAGTGGGCAGGGAAGGAGGTGTGTGGGTGGAGCTCTTTGCATCACCCCATACTTGACATCTGGCTCACAAGCTTCCTTGCGTTGAGACACAATAAAATGGGAAGTAAGAACACATCACTGCTTTGTCATCAGAGGCCCAACTTTTTCCCCAGCCTCAGAAACCTGTTGTGGGTGGGGGACACATGATGGGCCCTTCTAGGTCTCAGTCTCAACCAGTTGGACTCCCCTCCCCTCCCCTCCAGGCCCTGCTGGACCCTCACTGATAACTTCCTGAGACCTGATCAAGATGCCAGGTGTTTGAGCTGGGTTGAGATTTTTTCCCTTGCTGCTTGCAGGCTTTTAGTTTTAATTTGTTGCCTTTTAATGCTTTAGTGTGTGTGTGTGTGTGTGTGTGTGTGTGTGTGTTTAAAGTTTTTTAAAAATGTATTACTTTGATTTTGTAAAAGGACCTTGGAGCCCTTTTGAGGGCCAAAGGGTTGGGTATTAATCCCATAATAATTAAAACACCTAGTCAGACTGGCAGCAGCTCTTCGGGGTCTTGTGCAGAGGAGCTTTCCCAGCGTGGCTTGTTGAGATCCTTTTTCATCTGGAGATGGATAGAGCTGGGGCCTTGTGCATGAAAGTACACCCTCAACTGTGTGAGTTGTGGCCCCTCTTCCTGTAGTAGGCCTTTCATCTCATCTGCTGTCTGTGCTGCTACACATAATGGCAAGTTGTCGTGGATAGTGACTAGGTATTGCAATGGAAGCCTTGCAAATAACAGGGCTCATTCATTAGGAATGACTTCTTCGTCCAACTTCCCTTCTGCCCTAGACTGAATGATGCAGGGGCGAATAGTATGAGCATTGAGCAGGCCACTCCATCTATCTCGTTCACAGCCCTTCTGCTTTCTCTCTCCAGATGTGACTGGCCCAATGCCCGACTCCTACAGTCCACAGTATGTTGAAGCTGCCTGGTACCCCTGGTGGGAGAGCCAAGGGTTTTTCAAACCAGAATATGGGGTGAGTGTGGGTTTGGGGTTTGCAAGATGGGACCTCACAGGGTCATTTGCTTAGCTGCTAGATTGCCCAGGATGGATGAGGAGGAGTCATCTCTGAAAACATGGAATCAGTGAACTGCATTTCTTCAGGCTTCCCCCTGCGCCCAATCATAATACTTAACACACACATAACACTTCAATGTGCTGAATGACCCTTGTACTTTTTATCTTAGTTAACCTTCCAAAAATCCTATAAGCGGATCAGTACTGTATTATTTTATCCCAGCTTGGGGATGGGGGTCCGAGGCTGAGAGGTGATGGCATCCTAAGGCCACCTAACGATTTACCACTATGCTATGCTTACCTTCTCTATTCCTGTAGTTTCCTTGCTGCATCTGTTAGCAAATGCACAGAATTTCCAGATTGCAACCCGGCAGCCAACCTCTCTGTGCGTTTGATAGTTAATTCCGCAATGGCGGACGAGGATGCAACTGTGGCATTCCCAGCCTGCTCCTTCCCTAATCTGTTTGCCCACAGGGAGCCTCTGCTCATCTGGGTGGAAAATCTGGGCCAAACTCTTGGGATGGCTTGCCAGGCATGGTTCTCCTGGCTTTGAATCAACAAGGAAATGTGCTCAGGTGTTCTTTCCAGGTTCCTCCTTCACTTTCTCCTGGAAGGCACCATGGGTGAAGAGAAGGAGGAGCAGAACCAGTAAGCTGGATGGGGATGGCCCTGATGTGGGCATCTGAACCCAGGATTTGCCAGTCAAGTCTGGCACTCTATGCACTGCCCTGTAAGTGTTTGAGGATACTGAGTTCACTTGGAAGTGCTTGTCCCAAGGGTGAAGGGTTTGTGCCTAGCAGTGTTGGCCGCCTCTCTCTGCCATTGCTAGGAGATCCCTTCTTGATCTTGGGGTACGCAGTGGGTTGTGGGTTCGTCACAACCCGAGACAAGGCTCTCGTTCCTCACTAAACTTGTCTTCTCCCCTTTATCAGCGTTGCAGCATCTCTGAGCCGAACCCCAAGGGCCTCTTCATGATGTGTATCCCACCACCCAATGTCACAGGATCTCTCCACCTTGGCCACGCCCTCACCAACGCTATTCAGGACTCCCTAACTCGATGGTGAGGCTCCTCTTAGTCATCTAACTCGCAGTGCAATCCTATGCATGTCTGCTCAGAAGTAAGTCCCACTATGTTCAGGAGAGGTTACTCCTAGGTAAGTGCACATAGGATTGCAGCCTTAGTCTCCCTGCTGTTATGCTGGGCTTCCCAGTCCTTCCTGGGGAGCTCTGTCAGTCACAGCCCACCTCCCTTCATGCTACGATATTTCTTGACCTTCCCTAAGTACATATATACAAGGTGTCTCAAGAAAATGTACACACACTTTATAGCGTCAAACTTGTTATGCTATAAATCACGCACAGAAGCAGTTGCTTGACCCAGTTAGTTAGTTAGTGAATGAATTAGACCAAATACTGGAAATGTTCCCCATTGGCGTCTATACACCGCTGACATCGCTGACTAAGGGATCTGCAGGCATCCACCAACACATGTGCTGAGATGGTTCCACACATCTCTTCAGTTGCTTTCCCTGAGATGTTCGAGTGTTGCAGGTTTCCTACAATGAAGTATGTATGAATTGGAGCTCACTAAAAAACGTGTATATGGTACTTGCTGTACATGCATCCTGAAGTGAGCTCATCAGGTCTGTGAGTGCCTGCAGCTCATTAGCCTGTTTGTCTGGAACCGATTCAATTCCAGTTCCCCTACAGGTCCCCTCTCTGCATGCTGAGCCACTGGTGTTATGATGGTGACATGTTGTGGACACAGGCCTGGGTCACTGCACATGTCAGACTGCCTTATATTGGTCCATCTAGCTGTCCAGGGCTGTCTGTTCCAGCAGCTGCTCTCCATGGGCTTGGAACGAGGCCTTTCCCTGTTACCCAAGATCCTCAAATTAGGGAAGCTTTGATCCTGTAACTAGGGAAGCTGCATGTACGGAAGGCCTCAGGTTCAACCTGTCATTGACCTATGGGTCCTCCCCTCCTTCATCAGAAATATCGTGGTTGCTGTTCAGTAGTTGCCCATTTGCCTGAGTGTAATGATATTCCAGGCAGAACTGTGAATGGCTAATAACCCCAATAGCTGGCGTAGGAACAGTGTTCTCCCAGTAATGGCCTATTGCCATTGGGGTGCTTGAAACCATGGAGCATGCCTGAAACAGAATTGACCTCCGTACGTCACATGACCAATGAGCCACAGCTGCTCGTGTTCCAGTCTCCACTGATGACCTGGAAAGGCTCTTTGTCTTACAGGCACCGAATGAGGGGAGAGACCACCTTGTGGAACCCCGGCTGTGACCACGCTGGCATCGCCACACAGGTGGTGGTGGAGAAGAAGCTTTGGAAGGAGCAAGGGAAGACACGGCATGACCTCGGCCGTGAAGCCTTCATTGAGGCAGTCTGGAAATGGAAAAACGAGTGAGTTATTGACCTTTGAGTGCCGTGTACGGATGCTTGTCGCATGTCAAGCACTCTAGTGACACGTAGCAGTTAATTTTCTTTTCTATATCTCTTTACTTGCAGAAAAGGTGATCGGATCTACCACCAGCTGAAGAAGCTTGGTTCCTCAATGGACTGGGACAGAGCCTGTTTTACTATGGACCCAGTAAGCTCTGTGGGGGGAGGGAGGATGTATATATGGGTGTCAAGTACTCTGCAGGTGGGGGCGCCTCTACTAAACTTCAAGGAATGGGATATGATACAGTTGTTTTAGAGTAGTAATTGTCCCTTACCACAAAACTGTGAGGTAGGTCAGTATTATACCCATACTATAGATAACGATGACTCACAGCGCAATCCGACTTAACTTTTTTGTCAGTGTAACCATCGGCCCAGCGAGAATGGGAGGCCCCAGAAAGGAAAAGGGATTCAAATCCCCTCCAAAAGAGGAATTCAAAGGGGATTTGAATCCCTTTTCCATTCTGGGGTCTCCCGTTCTCGCTGGGCCGATGGTTACACTGACAAAAAAGTTAAGTCGGATTGCGCTGTGAGGCTCATGAACTGTGGTTTTTCTGTGGTCACCCCTTATTATTTATTACACTTTTGTCCTGCCCTTTCCCCTCTCTCCAAAGAGCTTGGGTGGCATATACAGTCTTGCCCCATTTTATCCTTGCAACAACTCTGTGAGGTAAGTTAGGCTGGAGGAGGGAAACTGGCTCAAGATTACTCAGTAAGTTTCATGACTGAGTGAAGATTGAAAGCCAAGCACCACTAGGCGAAGGTCAGCACTCTGGCCGCTACGCCACTGGCTCATGGCTGCTCATTAACCCAGGAACTCCTGGCTCATGCTCTGCTTGGCCATTAAGCTCTACCAGTTCTCAGTCACCTAGCACTAATGAACTCCATCCCCAGGGAAGGGATCTTGCAAAACAGTACAAAAGCAATGTCACCTGGAAATACTGTACACTGTTGCTGTTTGATGAAAACAGATGCCACTGCATCGTAACGCTACAGCGCAAAGACATTGTTCACAATCCAGAGAAACAGAAGCCTGATTCCCATGGAAATGGGCAGAATTCATATGTGTCCGTCCAGCAGAGGAGGGAAGACGTTGAGGAGCATGTCTCAGTGCTCTTGCTGTGTTTCCGACAGAAACTCTCCTACGCTGTCCAAGAGGCTTTTATCCGACTTCACGAGGAAGGGGTCATTTACCGAAGCAAGCGCCTGGTCAACTGGTCATGCACCCTCAACTCTGCCATCTCAGACATAGAGGTGATTGGGGTGGGAGAGCAGAGAGGCCTCAGCCTTTGCATCGGTTGCTCTAATATTGAACATAGAGAACCGTGTCTGAGCCTTGGTGTCTTTTTCTCTGCAGGTGGATAAGAAGGAGTTAACAGGCCGGACACTCTTGCCCGTCCCCGGCTACAAAGAGAAGGTTGAATTTGGGGTGCTGGTCTCCTTTGCTTACAAGGTTCAGGGCTCGGGTGAGAATGGGGGCCTGGTGAGCAGGGCTCGGGATCTGGAGCTTTCCCCACTGACTCACAGTCGGCGCCATTCTGGGCCCAGTTAACCACCATTGTCCTTCCTAGGTGAGGAAGTGGTGGTGGCGACCACCCGTATTGAGACTATGCTGGGCGACACAGCAGTTGCGATCCACCCCCGAGATCCCCGTTACCAGGTAAGGAGCCCTAAGAGCAAAGGCACAGGACGGATACTACAGGGAAGATTTTGGAGGGGGCGGG
Source organism: Plestiodon gilberti rubricaudatus (assembly GCA_026170595.1). Taxonomy (NCBI): domain Eukaryota; kingdom Metazoa; phylum Chordata; class Lepidosauria; order Squamata; family Scincidae; genus Plestiodon; species Plestiodon gilberti. The sequence continues at coordinate 252,215,248 of JANXHW010000002.1, forward strand.
ACAGCTCAGTGAGAATGCCAGTCTTAGGCAGCTGGGTGATGATTCTCAATTGTGGCTGCTTCCTTGTCATGGCTGCACATTTATGCATGCTCCCACCCCCAGGATAAACACCAGCTGAACAAGAGGGGAGAGGCTGCAGTGTGGGGTGCAGTCGGGGAGGCAGGATCCTTTAAGAATAGGAGAGGGGTCCAATAAACTTCAGTGTGCCATAGCTGGTTCTACTCTTCTCCATACTTGTCACCTTCCAGAGGTCCAGAAACTGCTGTTCTCTACTAAGAGGCAAGTTCCCTTCAAAGAGAGACTTTACCCAGGAACTGGACCAGAAGGCCTCTCCCACTTCCTCGCTAGAGCTCAACTTTCATCTTTTTTGATTATTTATTTATTAGAGCTAGTTCAGTAAATCTTTCTTCCTCTTCCCCAACTTCTCTCCTAGCACCTGCATGGCCAGAGTGTCCTGCACCCTTTCACCGGGCGGCTTTTGCCTGTTGTTTGCGATGACTTTGTCGACATGGAGTTTGGAACTGGTATGCCTGGGGCTGGTGGGCAGGGGTGTGTCAGCCTCTGTCTGTTACCCATGATTTTAAAAGCAATCTGTTGAGTGCGTGGCCTTCTCTTGCTAGAAGGATTAGCTTGAAGTGCCTGAGCACAGATGAGCATTTCTACCTTCTGTGTTTGAGAGAAATACAAAATAGGATTGTGGGAGGAGCCAAGGGCTGCAGTAGGCAGGCTATTCAGAGAGTAGGGTGTGTGTGTGTGTGTGTGTGTGAGAAAAGCAGGCAAATTATGGAATTGCAATGAAACAGGACCTGGGAAAAATGGGTGTGGTTGGGAATAGAGAACAAGTCACAGATGGGGAGGAGCCTAATAAAAAGGGTTCTGGCTTAATTGAAGAACCTTCCTTCCAAAAGAAGGGTGGAAAAGGCATTCTTCCAGGTTTAAGTTGTGTTCCAGAGGTAGAGGGGGACATACTCTAAGATCTTATCTCAGGAATAATCCCAAGACCTTAAATCAAAATTTGAGGTCAGAATATTTGAGGCCTTTGGCCTCCGTGGATCACAGTCTGGATGAAGATCATCCTGTCTCCCTCCTCTCTCTTGCTTCTCTCAGGGGCAGTGAAGATCACCCCGGCCCATGATCAGAATGACTACGAGGTTGGCCTGCGCCATGGACTTGATTTCGTCACTATCATCGACGAGAATGGCTGTCTTGTCAACGTGCCCCCTCCTTTCTTGGTATCAATGGGATGGGGAGAGGGAGGTGCAAGGGTCTAGCTGAGAGGATCCCTTTAGGTCTGATCCTTATTCACGTGGGGAGGGCTTAGCCTCGGGAGTATGTGGGGATCATACCTCACTGGTAAGGCTTGGGTGACCCATGTGTGCCAACTAGCCTTGCAGTTTTCTAACTTTCATCTCCTTCCTCAGGGTATGAAGCGGTTTGATGCCCGTCGAGCAGTGCTGGAAGCTCTGAAGAAAAAGGGGCTCTTCAGGGAGGTAAAGGACAACCCAATGGTGGTACCAGTCTGCAGGTGAGGAGAGATGGTGGGATAAGGGAATAATTTAAATCAGGAGTGGCCAACTTCTGTATTCTTGGGGTCTCCCTGTTCTCCAGACAGTAGTCCGGGGTGGGGGAGAGAACCAAGCATGATAGGTGGTGGTGTGGTGATGTATCAGGATGGCTAAGTGGTTTGAGGCATGACTTTGCTTCTACTGAGGCATTCTGGTCTCTGAAGGACCAGAATGGATTAAACCCATTTCTGATAGCCTGGATTTAAGGGGAAGAGGAGGCCATAACTCAGTGGAATAATCAGGCCCGATTATGTGTAGAAGGTCCCAGGCTCAATCCCTGACATCTCTACGTAAGGTTGGGAAAGTCCCCCTGCCTCGGCAGCCCTGGAGAGCTGGTGCCACTCAGAGTAGACAATATTGAGGGAGATAGACCAAGGGTCTATGAGGTGACCTCATATGTATCTGTGTCTTGTCTGAGGCCATGCTAGGAGTCCATGCCATAGTTGGGATTTGAACCCAGAACAGTTCTTGACCACATTGCCTTTCTTTACGAAGGGAGAGGATTGAATAGGGTGGCAGGTGGAGGTCTCTGCTGGGAGGAAGATGGTCTTCCTTGTCAGGAATCTGGAAGATTTGAAGGGGTAGAGGCAGATGCATAAGTGAGGCAGATGCAGATGCATAGGTGAAAAAATAATGATTGGAGATGGAGGACTTAGGTTCTAGAACGAGTAAAAAGGTGCTCTTGGGAGGGGAAAGGGGACTATATGAACCAGTGCAAAAATATCTGGGCTTGGATGAGGGGAGTTGTGTAGAGTTCTAAGAGTCTTTATTGGGTGCAGTGATTACCTGTGACAGGAGATCTGTGAGCCTGCAGCACTGGTATATTCACGGACCACAGGTAATACCATTTTTCTCTTCTCCTTCCTGTTAATCTCAGCCGCTCCAAAGATGTGGTGGAGCCATTGTTGAAGCCCCAGTGGTACGTGCGCTGTGACACAATGGCCCGGGGGGCAGCGGAGGCAGTTCGCCGGGGCGACCTACGCATTGTGCCAGATTTCCATCTCAAAACCTGGTTCAGTTGGATGGACAACATCCGGTGAGATCCTTGCCCTGCCTCTTAACCTTAAGAATGATGCCTGGACTTAATGATCCAACCTCCTGTAATGGGTGGGTGGTGGTCGTGGTGGTGGTCAATGTAATCCTTTGCCCCACCTTTATATAACAAAAGGCTGACCAAGCAATCTCCATTGCTGTTGGGGAAATACTCTTCTTTTTTTTCCCCCTTGGCCTTTCCCCTACTTCTCCCCTCAGCATAATATGGACACACTGGACAGAAATTGCCAAACATTACACTGTGCAACACGAAAATTGTTTTATGTTTATTTCTAAATGTTTCTTATACAATTCACAGGTGCTGATTCCAATGGTATTCTCAGGTTTTTTTGTATTGTCAAAACTTGTTTAGGTATCTTAAATTTTGTGTTGGTATGGAAACACTGTCATTCGCCTTTACACCAGGGTAAACATGGCCACGACAAGTGGTTGTAAGCTCTCCCCGAGTAGCGTAAATTGTGGCTGAACTATTGATGCTATGCCAAAAATAGCTGCATTTTTGGAATCCTTGTACCAGAATTAATAAAGATACATCAAAAGATTCAGCTCAACGTTAGCGTTATTTTCTCTTGTATCAGCCTGATGGTGTCAGGAAATATCTGTTATGCCTTTTTAAGCCAGGATGAACTTGGAATGATATGATTTAATTTCAGTTTTGGTAGTCAAGTACTTGCTGCAGTTTTTCTAGTCCCCGTCCCCCCCTACTTTCTGTCTTGTTTTGGTCTCCACCACCTGTCCAAGGAAGGGTTTGTGTGTGTTTTTGTGCATTCGCATTCATCAAAAATGTTGTAACTCCATGGGGCAAGATGTGATTGCTCTTTTCCTTAAGCTGCCCTCTCCTGTTCTAGGGATTGGTGTATTTCTCGGCAGCTGTGGTGGGGCCATCGTATCCCAGCGTATTTTGTGACCATTGATGACTCCTCTGTTCCACCAGGAGATGTAAGACCAAGTCTCTGAGCCATTGAGAGCCGGTGGCAGTGGGGTAGGCAGGAAATGGAAATGGAAGCCTAAAAAGGGCTGAGGAAGAGGGGTTGGAGGGGAGTGCAAAGGCTGTTGATGCTTTTCTATTTAGTACCTTATTCAGAATCTTTTCAGGGATCATGGCAACGATCACACTCTGCAAAATAAATGACATATTGCACAGTGGAATAAAGCTCGTTTGTATGTGCGTACCCTTGGGTAGCACGTGGGTCTGTTCTGAGGAGGAGTATATGGAATGTGATGACCTATTCTGTAATTGTAGGACCATTAGTGGCCTGCTCCAAGTAGCATGTCGAACCTGTCTGTCATTAGCATAGGCATATGTGCCTGTGAATGTATTTAAACGTCATTTGGCTTTCAGCCAGTTCCACTAAAACATTTTAAATCGGTTGATGGCCTGGGCACTCTGAATTGATTGTCGTCTGCTTTGATTGGGATGGGGCAGGCGAGGCGTTTTTAAATTTCCTGAACGTAAGAAGAGCCCTGCTGAATCAGGCCAAATCTGTACAGCCTCTTATCTTCTTTCCAGGATACAGATGGTAAATATTGGGTCAGTGGCCGAAGTGAGCAGGAGGCAAAAGAGAAAGCAAGCAAACTCTTCAAGGTGACCCCGGATAAAATCTCCCTCCGGCAAGGTACAGAGAATGGAGGTGGAGCGAGGGAATTTAGCAAGGAGATGGTGTCGCAGTGGCAGCATTTGCCTTTCTCCATCACCCTGCAGCAAAGTGGGAGGACACCGTTGTTTGTCTCTCCACGGTTGGGTGGTCTGCATGCCTGCTCGAAACAGGCAAAGAGATGCAGAGCAAGCTGGCCTTGGACTGGCTGGTTATCTCTGAAAGCAGGCAGGTCACCTGAATCTGCTTCCCCTACCTTCATGGTTACTGACTCCAGGCTGCTGCCTGTTGGCAATCTGTTGGCAACCTCCATGTCGTTTCTTGCACCCTTAATTCTTGCTAGAAAAACAATGTAAATCTTTTTGAAAATGCAGAATCAGCATCTCTCAAGCGTATTTGCATAATTTATTCCAGCCTCTAAAGAGCCATTACATTGCTGGAAAATGTGAGTTCCTGGGCATGGAATACATACATTCCTTGAAGTCTTTTCTTCCTTCCACCCCCTCTTGCTGCCTAGGCCTCTTAGTTTCTGCCCCAATGATCAGCCACACATCTGTGCTGCAAAACAAATTACACAAAGCGGTGCAAAACTTGTGCGTGCTTTCTTAATCTCTCAGGCTAATGGCAGGTTATCCGGAATCAGCCGTGTGGCATTGGAAGGAGAGAACGAGGGTATGTGAGGGGGCGGTAGAGGTACATGGTGATCAGAACACGGCAGGAGAGCCAAAGGGGGAGGGAGAGATGTAAGGTCTTCTACAAAATCCAACCGAACCTTCCATCTAGTCTAGTACAGTCTACTCTGACTGGCAGTAGCTCTCCACGGTCTTGGGCAAAGTTATTCCCAGCAGCCCTGCTACCTGCAGTCTTTGAGCTAGAGATGTCGGGATTGGAAGAGACCTTGTATGCATAAAGCATGTGCCTCTATCACAGCCTTGCACAGCCACCCATGCAGGTCTTGGACATTCTGTTGCCCAACACCCCAAAATACTGGACTCTCTTACTGCTGCCTTTATCTCAGACTTACCCCTGCAAGTCTTGCAGGTCAGGAACTTGTTCTTGTTGGGGGAGGAGGAAGAGTAGCTACCTTGCATGCAGATGGTCTCAGGTTCAGTCCCCTGTAGGGCATCTCCAGGTCAGGCAAAGAAGAAATTCCTGTCTGAAACCTTAGGGAGCTGCTGCCAATCTGTGGTCAACAATGTTGAGCTAGGTGAACCAGTGGTCTGGCTTGGTATAAAGCAGCTACCTATGTTTGTTTATTTATTTCTGTATTTATATACCGCCTTTCTTATCCTCAGATTGCTCTTCAGATGTTATTCAAAGCAGGCTTATCTAGATCCGATAAGGATCTTTACAATATTGTTCTGTATAGATTCTACAGTTCCAGCTGGTTTCCTCCATGGTGTAAGTCAACTTCACTAGCTGCTGAACACAAGCCTCGAGCTCTCTGCAGGACGCCACAGATCATGCTGAACAGGGAAACATTTTTCCAGTTGTCATCGCTCTGTCACTGACATTCTCAGCATTCCAGTCTGTTCTCTCACCGCACCACGCAACAGCGACTCCTCTCTGCCACTGAGGGTCATGACAGCTTATCAGTGACTTCCTGGTCTCCCTTCCAGCATGAAAACTGACTGTTCCAGCAGTCTTCAGGCAGTTCAACCTCGGGACCTCCTGCTGAACTGCTTAGGATTTCAAAACCCTAGTTTCTCTTCTCAAGTCGATGACTTGTGTTTGTCTTCTGTCCCATTTCCAGATGAGGATGTCCTGGACACCTGGTTCTCGTCGGGTCTGTTTCCCTTCTCAATCTTTGGATGGCCAAACCGGGTACGTCCTTGCTGTGAGGCGAATGGAAGTGTGTTGCTCTCTGCTCTTCTCCAACTCTTTTTCACCCTTTTTGGCTTGTTCCTTCTCTTCTAGAGTGAAGACCTCCAAGTTTTTTATCCTGGGACTCTCCTGGAGACGGGGCATGATATTCTCTTCTTCTGGGTGGCCCGCATGGTCATGCTGGGCCTCAAGCTTACAGGAAAGTTGCCGTTCAGAGAGGTGAGAGAGGCTCTGTTGTTTTTCCTCTTTTACTCTTCAACACAGTTTCTTTGCACTCCTCTAATTTCTCTCCTCCTTGTGATTCATTTCCAGGTTTACCTTCATGCTGTTGTTCGGGATGCCCATGGCAGGAAGATGAGCAAATCCCTGGGGAATGTGATAGATCCATTGGACGTTGTCACTGGCATTACACTGGAGGTAATTCATTGATTTAGGCTCTCAGCAAACCAATGCTACAGGGTTTGTGGAGGTTGTTGTCTCTGATGGACGTGGATGCCACAGTGAAGCGCTTTCCGTTGGGGTCCTGTGCATATTTTTCCCAGGGCAGTATCTGCAATAGAACTGCCCTGACACTTGAAACATTCACTGTGTCTGAAGGAAGAATGCCTATGAACAGTTTGAGCTGGCCAGGGATGAAGATCATTGATGACTAATCTGTGAGCTGCACCTGTCCTCTTTCCGGGATTTTGGTGGCCTAAACCTAACTAAGAGGAATGCTGGGCAGGAAGCCTGTTCTGTGTTTTGCCTAATCATAGCTCCCTCCCCCCCCCTGCCCCCGGGCATTCTTAGATGCCCAAGAAGCCTCTTTGACATTGCAAAAGGCTCTGGGGCATCTTGTCATGGCTGAGTGGAAGCAGGAACCAGATGAGCCACTAGCAGACACAACGCAGCACTACTCTCATGCTTTCCTCCTAGCATGAGTAGTTTCCTGACCCCCCCCCTCAGCTCCACATAAGAGGCTTCTGCGCATGATCTCACTTAGCTCTGAGAGAGTTCTTCTAGAGACCCAGTGTGATGTAGTGATTCGAGCAACAATTTTCAAAGTTTTTCTTCTCACGGCACACTGACCTCTATGGATTTCTCTATGGTCTTTGCCTCTTGTCGCTTCCGGGAGACTCTTCCGGATTCTGCGGCTCTGTTTTTAGGGCAAATGTCTGTAGTAACAAATTGTCTACAGACAGTTTGTTACTACAGACAGTTGCCCTACAAACAGAGCCGCAGAACCCGGAAGAGTTTTTCAGTGATTTTCACCTGCTGTGCTCCAAACTCCTGCGGCACACCTGTGGACCTTTTGAGCATACCAATTGAAAAATCACTGGATTAGAGTGTTGGACTAAGAATGGGTAGACTGCAGCTCTAAATCCCCACTGCATGACCCTGGACCAGTCATTATGTCTTGGCATAACTACGTCATGGGGTTATTGTGAGGATAAAAGGAAAAGAGGGCCGATAAGCTTTGGTACCACCTTAACCTGAGGTAGGATGGGATAGAGATGTAATCGTTTTTCAGCTGAGGGGACAGGAAGATGCTCCCCTGCCAACATGCATAGGGGAAATATGACTTTGTAGCCAGAGAGTGTTCAAGGGATTGGGGGCACGTTCCGTCTGGGTTTTCAACCCCTGAGTCCAGTTTACTCTTTGGTAAACTCTGCCAGAACTTAGGACGGTGCTAAAGCAGCGACAGAGCAGCTCTTCTAAGGAAACTGGGTTCATTTACAAGGGACACTTGGGTCGCAGTCTTTCTCTCCAATAGTTCAGCAGTAATATAGCTCTGTGCTCCAGCTCCCCACAGTGAAGGCGAGGAGCTTACCGTTATGCACATTTTGGGGCTGCTTAGCTCTTCCCCCCCCTTTCAGCCGGCCATTTGGGAGGGCATTTCAAATCAAACTGCCCTTCCTGCACTTTTTGGGAGGGAAGCCTGTAATTTGAATTCTAACCAACATCGCACAAACAGAAATGGAAACCGTGTTTAACCTCTGCTTATGACACTGGGGCTGAACTGATGTGAGAAAAGAGACTTTTCTGGGACTATGCCTCAGCACAGAATACCCTGTTGGACACCCTGGCTGTGACAACCCACAAAAGACCAACCTTTTCCCTCTGCCTCTGTAGGGCTTGCATGCTCAGTTGCTAGACAGCAATTTGGATCCAGCTGAGACCGAGCGAGCAAAACAAGGACAGGTATGTTGTCTTTTAATGTCATTCTGGATGCTGTGTGGTGCACAGTCTTGACCTGGCCCTGTTCAGTTTGTGTAATTTTGTTTTGGATTCTGGGTTAGAGAAAAATTAAACCAGACAAAGAAAAAAATGGCCTCGTCAACCAGTATACCATACAGTGGAACAACAGACTGATTTGCTTAAAATTCAGAGCAAATACTTGTACCTATATACAACTATACTGTTGCTTTAACAATCTAAATATTGTTTCTGATATTGTGGTTGGGAGGCCAGTCCAGTAGCCCATTTCAATTGTGACACCTTAATCATGAAGTTTATACTGAAGTAAATGTTTTTAGAGAGAAAGAGTAATGCTCAGCAATGTTGTTATGCCATTTGTATTAGAGCGGGGAGGGGTGTTTGTTTTTATTATTGAGGAAAGTAGCATAACTATGACATTAAAATAGCTAGGGCTGAATGTGGAGCTTGATCAGACCAAAGGATGGTTGTACCTCTGATTGCTTCACAGAAATCGGATTACCCCAATGGGATCCCAGAATGTGGGACAGATGCGCTCCGGTTTGCTCTCTGCGCATATACATCTCAAGGTAATTTCCCTACACGCCCTTCTTGACTTCTCGTCCTCCTCTCTTTCTTGTGTTTTTAACGTCCCTTTACCTCTTTTGTTGCTCTTAGGCCGGGATATAAACCTGGACGTGAACCGGATTCTGGGCTACCGGCATTTCTGCAACAAGCTGTGGAACGCAACCAAATTTGCCATCCGTGGCCTTGGGGATGGATTCCAGCCACAATGTAGTCCAGAGGTGAGACTGTTCCCTGATGGCTCCCCGCACTCCGCGTCATTTCCCCCCCCTTTTCAGGCCCCTGAATACTTTGCATTAATGCTGCAGTGAGTTCAGCACAGACTATGAAGGGTGGGCGCCTCATTTCCCTCCTCCCTGTGTCACGGTTTCACTTTCACTATCCACGCCACCAGAAGCATTTCCTTCCTAACAGAAAACGTCTGTTGTAGCCCAGCGGCTCCGAGAGCCTCATTGACCTCTGGATCCTGAGTCGCTTGAGCCACGCGGTGGAGTTATGTGATGTTGGATTCCAGGCCTACGACTTCCCTGCCATCACCACAGCCATCTATAACTTCTGGCTGTATGAGCTCTGCGATGTCTACCTGGTGAGTGGAATCTCCTGAAAGATTTTTGTTCTCTTCCTGTCTGAGAAGCACAACATCCCTGTTCTCGACTTGGTGTATTGCATGACTGAGAGAATAGTTTTGTGTTTGAATTAATAAAAGGAAGCATTTTCCAGGTTGTTCTGGTTGTTTTATTTAGTTAAGAGATTGTCCTAACGTTTCGCTCCTATACTATGAGGAGCATTATCAAAGGAACAGCAACTTGCTGTCTGCTCTAGTTCTTCTTAGTACAAGGTGTTAACAGTTGGGAGGTTAACTGCTGCCTTTGCCAAGTTCCTAAAAGGCATATCACCATTTTATAACAAAGTTCCATAGCTGCCAAGATTTTCCCTATATAAAATGGGGCAGCAAAGTGCAACAGCCCTCCCCCGTGCAGCCAATCGTTGAGAGCTCAAACAGCCATGCAATGTGAAAACTACTTGGGTGCCAAATCATCTGCGATATCAAAGCAGTCTCGCTCTTGGTTTCTTGATGCTCTGTGATCTTTCAGAGTGTGATGACCTTTTGATGACTGGAAGCCAACTATCGCTAATCTCTACAGATTCCCCCTTCCTATTTACTGCAATAGGATGTTTTATTATTTCGATTGCTTCCCTGTTCAGACGGGAACGATATTGTTTGGTTTTGACTATAACTTGGGTGTTCTCAAAATTAATCTGGTGTCCAGTTATTAATGCATGGTCCACAATAGCTGATTTATCAGCTTGTTATCGCTGGTGTTCCTTTATGCGTGTGTTCACACTTCTTTTTGTGGTCCCGATGTAACATTTTCCACAACTGCATGGGATTCTCTTGCATATGTCCATGGATGTAGTCTGTCTAAGTTATACATCTTAACGTCTTGTACTAAGAAGAACTAGAGCAGATAGCAAGTTGCTGTTCCTTTGATAATGCTCCTCATAGTTTAGGAGCGAAACGTTAGGACAATCTCTTAACTAAATAAAACGACCAGACAACCTGGAAAATGTTTCCTTTTATTAATTCAAAGATATGTACCGGTCGTGAAAACCTCAGAACATAGTTTTGTGTTTGTTTTATTTCGGAGTACCAAACAAGACCGTAGTGATACACTAGTGTAGCAAAGTCGGTGAGGTCCAGTGGCTATAGTCTTGTTTTGGACGTGACCATCTCCATTTCAAAATTCCTGTGCAGCCCTGAAGCTGACTGCGAGCCTTTGGCAGATCATGTTCTTGCACCCTGACCTACCTCATATAGTCTTAACACTAACATGCTGCTCTAAGCTTTTTGGAGGAGAGGAAGAGCTGCTGATGTAGTCGCTTATTAATGCATAATAAAAAATGTTAAAACTTTTCTGGACATACCATTCAGACAGCATTCCATAATCCTTTTTTACTCCCCACTTAGGAGTGCCTAAAACCCGTCTTTGCTGGTCCAGATGAGGCTGCAATCCAGACAGCCCGGAATATTCTCTACACTTGCTTGGATGCCGGACTTCGTCTTCTCAGCCCTTTCATGCCTTTTGTCACAGAGGAGCTTTTCCAGCGGCTACCTCGACGGTCTTCCTCCTCTGACCCTCCCAGCATCTGCGTTACTCCGTACCCCAGTAGAGATCAGGTAATGGAAGGCAAAGTCTCACATGCTGAGCCGGAAATGTTATGGAATTGTAAATCGAGGTGAAACAAGCAACATAATGTTAAATATCAAGATTCAAGCAGTTTTAAATTTGTTATGACAACTTTTATCTTACTAAAATGGTTTATTCATCTAAATGTGCACCCCCACCAGGAAAATAAAGTGCCCATTTGTTGTCAAAGTCAAAAAATGAATGGTTGATTTTCATTCTTGAATCATGATGCCCAAAGCATCATTGAGCCAAGCCGTGATTAATCCTGTCTGTGTCTTGCCTCAGTACCGCTGGAGGAACGAGGGCCTGGACCGCACCGTTGACTTCATCTTGAGCGTAGTTAGGGCTGTGCGTTCACTCCGAGCTGACTACAACCTCACCAAGACAAAAGCTGACTGTGAGTACAGGGTGTGAGGGGAGGGAAAAGGTTCTTCATGATGGGGGAAGGGGGAGAGAGTAAGAGAGCATGTTAATTTCAGTAGCCACTAGAAACCAAGTTAGCTACCCTGCCTAGGCTGAAATGCTGCTAAATTGTTAGGTAGAATAAATGTAACTTGTCAGTATAAGCAGAATTTTTTCAGTTGCTGCACCATGAGAGCGAGAGAGCGACCGACCGACCGACCAGCAAACAGCCACTAGAAAGATATTGTGGTGGGATGAATAAGGGGATATTCCCTCCCTGCTAAATATAAGAGGAGCACCACTTGAAAAAATGCCTCTTTGTTAGAGTTGTGGAATTCACATAGGTCTGGAAACCAGAAATTAGGACTTGGGAGACCAAATAATAGGCAGACAATGCAAATACGAGTGTATTGGAGGATTGACAATGATGTGGTAAGGTATTTTTCACCCTTCTGAAATTGGTTTAGTCTCTGTTAAACCTTCAGAGGGAGGGACATCCATAATATCTGGGCAGTTACGGAAAACTATTCTTACATTTTCTCTCTTAGTTTGGCACAAGGATGGCATACTTAAGATGATGTTTCCAGTAGGTCTAAGACATCATGAAGGGGGATAAAGGGGTAAAGGTAGTCTGTGAAATGAATGGAACTCAGAGCAGTTGTGGTACAGTCAACACAGCATCTCCCCCTCTCTTACTCTGATCTCCTCTTCCCAGGTTACTTGCAGTGCCTGGACTCTGAGACAGCAGAGGCCGTGACTCGTTGTTCTGAATACATCCGCACTCTCTCCTCCTCCATGCAAGTGTTGGTTCTGAAGCCTGGACAAGCACCCCCTTCTGGCTGTGCAGTAGCTATCGCCTCTGACAAATGCACTGTCCACCTTCTGCTCAAGGTAATGGAAGGCACAAGTAGTTGGGAATCAGTTAAGATTTACTGATCTTTGTACACAATAGTTTTCCTTCCTAGCTTTGGGAGGACAGACTGTGGTTCTAACTTAGCCAGGCTACCTTCCCTTTTCTGCCACTATGTTGTCTGTCTTAAGACGGGTGTGCAATTTATCCCACAGTATTTCACTATACTGTATAATTGGAAAAATGGATATGCAACAGAGAATTGAGCATTTTGAGACATTTCTAGTTTTCGTGGGTTTTAGTCAAGAGCTTGAAGAGGGGGGCACTGGATGTGGTCATACCTGTACTCCAGCGTTTCTCAAACTGTGGGTCACGACCCACCCATGGGTCACAACCCGATTTTTGGTGGGTCACATAAAGCCCGCTGCCCAAGTCTCTGCTCAGCAGTCTTCAGCCCGCTCTGGGCCTTGTCGCATCATGTTCTTGCTGATGAGTGTGTTTTCGTTGCTCATCAGCAAGATGAGCTCATCAGCTCCCTGAGGCATCTGGTGGGGCTACTTTGTGGTACAGGAAGCTAGACTAGATGGGCCTTTAGCCTGATCCAGCAGGGCTCTTCTTATGTTCTTATGTAAGAACATGTCACAAGGTGGCCCAGAGCAGCCAAAGACTGCCGAGCCTCTGCTTGGGTGGCACGCTTTTCACATTAAAAAAAATATGAAAGCTTGGCAACCCAGAAGTCATGATGATGTCATGTCATCACCAAAACCTCCAGGTTGCCGAGCTCCGCACTGAAAGTGGGTCATGGGGCTAAAAAGATTGGGAACCACTTTTCTACTCAGTGTTTTTTAAGCAGAGGTTACAGCCCAGCTACTTTGTTGACACAGCACAACAACAACAAAAAGATTTTTTCTGGTGCTTCGGAAGTTAGACCTATTCTTGGGTATATTAAGGGCACTGATTCCAAAAATGGCATCAGTTTTGCCCTACCAGCTCCAGTTTTGGAGATACGGCATAGGCACCTTTTTATATGCTGATTCAAGCAGCTTCCTCACAAGGAAGCCATGGCACCTGCTTCCTCATGAGGAAGCTGCTTGAATTAGCATGTAAGGTGGCTATGCCGTATCTCCAAACTAGAGCTGATGGGGCAAAACTGATGCCATTTTTGGAATCAGCACCCCGGATATATCCAAGAATAGGTCACTTTCATGGCATCAAAATGTGTGTTGTGTTGTGTTCTGTACACCAAAACTTGAAGGCATGCTCTTCAATACAGTGTCCACTAGGGGGAGCTGCATGTTGTCCTGGTAGATGTGTTGTGCTGGTCACTGGGGCAGAGTGGACATTCCACGCTAGCTGTTAATCATGTGTCATAATCATACCCTGAACCTTTCCATCTCCCATGTCAGGGCTTGATCGATGCTGAGAAGGAGGTCTCTAAACTGGCAGGCAAAAAAGCTGAGCTGCAAAAACAAATTCTGCGGTTGCGTGAGCGCATGGACAGCCCAGACTATACTGCCAAGGTCCCCACCAAAGTCCAGGAGGCAGACACAGCCAAGGTAATGCAGACCTGCATTAGAACTCGGAGCTCTACAAAATCACAAATCTGTGTGAGTGAGTGAGTGAGTGAGTGAGTGAGTGAATTTTTGGCAGTTGCATGCCTTTCAGGGGGATACAGGAAGGGGCATCCTCATATAGGATTGGGGAAGATTGATACAGAAGCTCTATTTACAAATATATATTTTCCCAGCTGAGACAAAGCGAGACCGAACTGCAGAAGGCAGAAGAAGCCATCGAGAACTTCAAGAAGATGATCTGAAATTTAGTGAAGAGATTCATGAGACTATGTGTTTATCCCGAGACTGAGATGGGAGAGGTCTCCCAAGAGAGAAGAGGAGCTGTTTCTTCCTTGTCAGGACAATTCTTGGTTTATTCTATTTTCTGTAGAGACATTAAACTATTTTGCTCAGTTAAACGTTTGAATGGTCATTGGTGTGTAGAAAGGTGAAGGGGTAGAGGGACAGCGGGAATGCCTAATCCTTTGGATTGATTCACACATGCATGTTCATCACTCACTGACAGCAATGTCAAGTGATGACTTGTATGTGTGAACAGGCCACCCCCAGATAAAACTGTAAGATAGTCTTAGACGCAATGCTTTCCAATGAAGTCAGTCCACATATTCATTTGTGACCAGCGGTGTAGTTTACCTCACTGGCACCCAGTGTGGCCACTGCCATCCATCGCTCAGTGACCTGGAAGTAATTGGCCATGATGCAATGATGTCGCCACCAATTACTTCTGGGTCACCGAGTGACATGGGACCCAAAGAACCAAATCGGTCAGGCTTGGAGCAAGGGAGTCACTTTGGCTGGTCTGAGCCCGGCCGAGTTGTTTCTTCCTGTTCTTGCGAATGCCGCCAACGCTGGCTCCATGGGCTTCAGCCACGCAAAGCCGAGTCGATTCTTCCTGTTATAGTGAGCTACATGAAGATGAAGAGGCTCAAAGACCTCTGAGCTTGGGTGGCGCAGCAGGCTGCGGTGGACTTCTCTGCTGTGGTGTCACCTCTTCAATGGGTGTCACCCGGTGCAGCCCCCCCCCCCCGCATCTCCCCTAGCAACACTCATGTCTGTGAGTCATTTTGCACATTGAGCTCATGTCTGTGAGTAACTGAGGAATCAAAGAATGAGAAAGTATTTAAGTTACAGGCATGTATGTCCCAAGTTTAAGGCTATGTTGAGAGTTAAAATTAAAATTCTGCAATTTGGGCATTCCAAATTCTCTGTCCAGAAAAGCTTGATTCTGCAGCCTGTATACATTGCACACATTAAGAACAAATTATCTTACGCTGCATTTTTGGGGTTGCTGTTTCACGTTGCATATTCTGGTATTTCTGGGCCTGGAGAGCAGCTGTAGCTCAGTGGTAAAGCACCTGCTTTGCATGCAGAAGATCCCAGGTTCAATCCTTTGCAACGCCAGGCAGAGCTGGGAAAGATCTGGGTCTCAAACTCTGGAGAATCCTGCCAGTCATTGTAGACAATACTGATCTAGATGGACCAGTGGTCTGACACCGTATAAGGCAGCTTCATATGTTCATTGCTAAAATGCTGCTCCAACCACTAGGCGTTTTATTCAGTCACCTCTGTCAGAAGTCAAATCTCTGTGTATGTAGTTTCAGGCATACCATTGCAGCCATAAGGACTAGAACCCTTACTTTCTTAAAACAAATGGTAAGATTCTCAGGAGGTTTCTGTGCTGCTTGTGCACCTCCCCTCCCCTGAATTATGGCATTTGCTCAGCCCTATGTTTTATATATGAGTAATATCCTTGAGTAAACTCTGAAGAGCAATCTGAGGATAAGAAAGGTGGTATATAAATAAATATGAGGCCAGTTAGGGCCACAAGGCTGATCCAAGGGCATGTTCACATGTTGCATTCTCCCAGTATTCTGGTGCTGCATGAAAGAACAGGGGAATCATTCTGGGTTTGGACAGGAGCTGGAATCCACATACACAACCTGTTTCAAATAATGGTCTTCTTTGGGTTCCACATCTCCCCCCAACTTCGGCATCACATGCTAAGGCCCGATAGGCATCTCCACCCATTGAACTCTACCTAAAAGGTTATGCCTCTGCTACTGACCATGTGACACATTTATCCATCCAGGAATTTCCCTGTCCTCAAAGTTCCAGTTGTTAATCGCCCTTCTCTGAATGCATGCATACTATGCCAGCTAAAGTATTTTTGGTGGCTGGAAGCAATTTTAATTCCTTTTTTTTTTTTAAAGGTGAAATAGATCTGCATTATTTTACCACAACTGTGCCTTTTAAATTCCCAATATTTCAACCTTCTGTGTCTCCTAATATTGGTTTGATATGCATGAGTTTTATAGCAGGTGAAGCTTTGGTAAAGACATAGGTTGGAGCTGGGTTGCAACCCTAATAATCTCTCTCCCCTCCCCCCATTTTCTAACCTCATCCTGTAGGGAGCACAGAAACTCTAGGTCTCAGTCTCTCCATATCAGCTGGATCCTTGGCCATTTCCCTCCCAGAAAAAGTCAGAAGTCCTAGCCACCAAGCCACCCCCCCCCCTGTAACCCAGTAGGGACCATCTGGCAGTAGGCCATCTCCTGCCTGCCTGCCATGACTCAGCAGTGCTGTCTTCGGAGCCAAGAATCCACTTAGCTTCACACAGAAGTGCCTTTTCCCTGATGGGCCAACATTTGTGTCTCATCATGAGTTCATCGCACTGCAGTGTGCAAAGATGCCTGAGTACTGCACCTTTAAGTTGCTGTCTACACTAATCACACCCCCTTTGCCAATGCATCTATAGGAGCCCCTATTCTCTTCCTAGGGAACCCAGGAGTCCTGCCTTCAACTACTTGCTTAGCATTGTCACTTCTTCTGCCTGCTCCGCTGTGCATTTCACAGCAGCCTGACATAAGACATTAAGTGGGTGAAGATTCCCCCACCCCCACATATCTATGTGCCAGGAAAAACTTTAGCCGCTAAATTTCTGTGTCAGGTTGCAGGGCTAGTAAAAAAGAAAAGAAAAAAGACAACTCTCAGTATGCCTGACCATTCCGAGAGTCCTGAAGCCAGATAAAATAGCTTTCTGCTTTGCTAACCTACAGTATTTCATTTCCCTTTCCGGGGCACATACTTAAGATCAGCTTTGTAATCCAGGTACCCCTGGCATATTTAAACACTCTTGTAATTGTATTGGGGTGGCCAAATGAGTGATGCACTCAGTCTCATTCATTCTCTCCTTTTTGAATTGTGTTTATGATTGGCTGCTGAAGGACAAATCTATTGTGTCTCTCTGGGTATGGACCCGGCAGGGGAAGAAGTCATAACAACAGAGCCCTGCTGGATCAGGCCAAAGGCCCATCTAGTCCAGCTTCCTGTATCACACGGTGGCCCCACCAGATGCTTCAGGGAGCACACAGCCAACAAGATAACCTGTTTCCTGTTTTCACTCCCTTGCACCTGGCACAGAGAAAACCTACTTCTAAAGCCAGGAGGTTGCTTATGGCTTGTAACCTTGGATGGTCTTTTCCTCCATGAATCTGTCCAAACCCCTTTTAAAGGCATCTAGGCCAGGTGCCATCACCACATCCTGTGGCAAGGAGTTCCACAGATGAATTACAAGTCTAAAACTTGAACCCAGGCCTCAGGTCCAGCCTCCATTGTCCATGAACCAGCAGGGTTCCTGGGTGACTTCTCCAAAGGGGGGTTACAACGCGAGGGTCCGTCGCCAACCAGAGGTCTCTGGCCTGGGAATTCCCCAGCAAGGCACAGAGGGAGACCACACCCCTGCCCTGCTGCTGTCCTCCCCCTCCCCGCAGAGGAGCCTCTCAATAGGAAAAGATCCAGGGTTTCCTGGGAGAGAAAAATCCAGAAGGAGGAGACGCTATGCGGGTGGCAGGGGTTGGTGGACCTGTCTGAGTATGGATGGACCACGGACGATGTGAGAATTCGCAGCGTGCTGGATTCTCCCAAAGGCTACAGAAGCGGGAGGTGGAATGAATGGACTCTTGGGGTGGGGAAGAGAAAAAGCGCTCCGAGATGAGATTCTGGGTACGGGAATCGGGCGCATCAGCGGTGTACGGCGGCCTCGGCGCGGGGAGCTGAATCGGCTCCTGTGGGGCTCTGGCAGCTCGGATGGCAGCTTTTAAAAGCGGCTTTGCTCGTGTGCGTGAAATAGCCGCTTGGCAGGCAGGAATTTTGCAAGCGATAGGAATGCTTCATCTTCACGTCGGTGTGCCAGGCAGCCGTTGAGGCGTCCTAGTGTGCCTAGGCACACTAGGACGCCTGGGTTCTCCGGGAAAGATCCGTTCAGAGCGGCGGGTTGGTCAAGAAGCGTCTCCCTTTACGCCCCGCCCCCTACTCCCCCCCCGCACCTCTGCCGCGCTCTCTCGCTCCCCAGCTCACGTGTGCTGTAATTATAGTCGGTGACTGCAGCCAGTGGCGCGGTGGCACCGGGTGGCTCCGTACCCGCCGCCGGCTATTAATATCTGGCCGCTGCGTGGGCACCACGGGGAGATCCTGCGCTTCGGCAGAGGGCGGTGCCCAAGAACAACAAAACCCCGGCCGTAGTCCAGGGGGGTACAAGGCAGAGGAGGAGGTGCCTCCCTCACCCCCGGGGACGTTCAAGGTGAACTCTTCCTGAGCCATTCCCGGTGCCAGTTTCTGCCTGGTAGGTCTGGCCGAGGGCATCTTCTGGGTTGTCTTTGGGGATGATGGGGAATTTCGTCCGAGGTACCGTGTGGAAGGGGGGGGGGGTGCGAGACGAGAGGAGCGCAGAGTGACTCTAGAGCGAGAAAGAGGCTTGGGGAGCAGATTTGCTTCATTTAGTGACCCTAACAACCCAGCAGTCCTCCTTAGCCCTTTCAGATCTTGGACCCGTTTATTACCCTTAAGTTAACCTGCAACACTGGACCCACTTACCACGTTTAGTTTCCCATATATAATTTGTCTCCTCCTCCCCCCCTCTGTCTGCCTAAGTCTAGTTCCCCCTTTTTCTGCTGCTTTCTCCCCCGCCTTCAGCAACAGAAAAACAGGTGATGGAGGCATTGGCGGGCAGCTGCGACCTCCTTGTGGGTCATGACCCCGGGCTAACCACCCATTGAAAGAGTGCTTTACTGCCAGTTAACCAGCCTGTTACTCATAATAAGCGTGGGAAAATCGTCCCCTCCTTTTTTCTTCTTCAGTGCCTAAAGCTGCAATCCTATGCACACTTTCCTGAGAGTAAGCAATGGGAAGGCAGTGGGACTTCTGACTGAGTAGACAAGCATAGGCTTGCGCGCTAATTGTAGGTGAAGTGGGGCTTCTAATCTCGTTTGGAGTTTGCAATAGTGAGGGAAAGGCACTTTGCACATGGCTACAGACACTGTTTTTCCACCCTGACATTCCAAACAGGTTCCCCCAGGTTGGTGGAGTGCTGCCAAGTCCTGCCTCAAGTAGAACACAGCTGCATGACTTGTCACTGTGTGGGAAGGGATTGTGTGTATAACTGTGGGGGTTACTATTCCTGTGTTGTGAGTAGGTGGGTGTGAGTTGAATGATGACACCGTGTTGTATATAAGATAGTTGAGGGTGTTCTTTTATCTGTAACTTTGGAGGTATAGTAGATGTATAGTGATCATATGCCAGATCACGTCTTTTAAAATCTAACGTACGTAATTTATTGTCATGACTACCGGTCATAATAAAGAGTGTCGTGTACAGATTAAATAAAGTCTGTGCTTGCACATTGCATCTAATAGTCCATACAGTGTCAATATAAAGAATCATAAAAGAAAATGCACAGTAACTGAGAACTTTGCCATAAGGATAATCTGTTGTGGGTTTCTCGAGATAAGATGGGTATAGTTCTGGTCCCACAAAAGTACATAGAGTTGCTCTTTTTGTTGCTGTCCTATTGATTTTTAAAATCTGGATGGATTGATCTGAAAGAACTGCTCTCCCCTGGCTCCGTATTCACAAGCGCTGTGGAGTTCCTTATGAGGAAAGACGGATGTTTATGAAACTATTAACAAAGTGGAGAGCAGAATGGGAGACATTTTTCTCCATCTTTCTTTCATCTGGGGTTACTTGATGAACTCATTTCATGGTATAGTCAGGATAAACACAAGAAAATACCGTATTGCCCCGAGTATAGGACGCTCCTGTTTATAAGCCCCACCCTTAAAGTTTGGTGCTATTTTTTAAAAAATACATTTTTAACTTTTGTTAATTTAATGAAAATATACACATTAGTAGAACAGTAAAACAGTACAGCTTTAGTACAGTTAAAGGCATAGGCACCCTGTCCCTTATTGAATCTGGGCACCCTAGTATTAGTAGTCTTCCCAGATCCAAAGGGGGACAGAGTGCCTACCTTTAACCTTTGGAATTTGGGCAGGTGCAGCTTGTTGCACCCTTGCATGATGATGAGCTGCAACTGCCCAAATTAACAGCACAATCCTATGCATGTCTACTCAGAAGTAAGTCCTATTGCATTCAATGGGGCTTACTCCCAGGAAGGTGTGCATAGGATTGCAGCCTAAAGGTTGGCACTCTGTCCCCCTTTGGACATGGTAAGCCTATGCAGGAGCTCTTGCTCTCAACTTTCAAACTGCAGGATCAATAAATATCTTAGTTTCCACAGAGTCCTGGGGCTGGAACTTAAGGGTTAATTTTTTTAAATGCCTCTAAGGCTAGAGGTTGCTAGAGAGATCCTGGCCATTTAACAAGTGATTAAGAGCTGAAAACACTGCTTTTGCAGTTTAAAAAAAGAAAAAGCATTTTACCTTTGAAAGAGACTTGGAGAGGCTTGAAAAAGGGACTTTGCAGAAAACTCTAGGCAGAAAATGCTAGACTTTGATTGTGCTGCACCCCTACTTTAAAGACTTGCCTTAGGGGACAAAAGTGAGTCTTATACTCAGGTCAATACCGTACTTGTTTGCACATGTAATTAAATTCTGGAATTCATTGCCTCAAGATGCACTGGTGATTTTCAGAAAAGGATTACACAAATTGATGGGAGATAGAGCTGTCAACAGCTATAAGCTGAACTGAACCTCCCTGTGCAGAGATGATACCGTATCACAAGGTAAGACTCTGCTTACCCCCAAAGCATAATGGGAAATGATGCTGGTCTAGATTATTTTGATCTGATCCAGCAAGGTAGTTTGTTCTTTCTCTCGTAACTTATTTTCATATTTTTCCCCAAAGTGTTTTTAAAGTACAACCACAGAAATAGCATTAATAAACAAAACAGCTAGTCATGAGAGCAGTAAATATATGAGTTCAGAAGTGTTGCTAAAGTTAGTAGGACTAGCCGGGCCCATACAGGCTGATGGGGCATTTATTGGGAGGGACGGAGACAATTCAAAGAGTATCTGTCTTGCCAGAAACTATGTAGGAATCCAGGCTTCTGTGCTGTTTTCCAGCATAGTTGGCTCCCTGTGTGAATTGAAACTTGGAAGTGCTCCTCTGTCTGTCTGTCTCTCTCATGTTGCGGGGTGTGTGTGTGTTCAGTGGCTGCAGGTTCCCAGTCTGTGTAAGGAACTGGCCATGCTAGAGCATGATCTTGGATTTGCATGCTTTCAGCAATATATGCCATCTGTCTCTCTGCAATTTTGCACATTGGTGTGCATTGCTTGGGAGTGTTGGGGACTGTTATCTCTACAGCCCAAGCTGCCTGCCTCAGCAGCCCAGTTCTAAGAAACTGCACAACCTAACTGTCAACTTGCAGGGCATGGGGGGGATGGGACGGATGGACGGACGGACAGCAAGAGACCACCAAAAACGAGAGAGGAGGGGGCACGGCAGATGTTGCTGCATAACATTTTGTGTAATAAACCCTTGCATAAAAGGATTTTGTCACGACATAAATAGTTCTATTGTGTTTGCTCTCTTGACTTGCATTGTCTGGAGATACAGTATTTACTCCATAAGCACCTCTTGCAGAACATCTCCGTACTTGTGGTATGTTGTGTGGACTGATGTGTGTGATTAGGCCTTCAGTCTGCAGTGTCAGCCACTGACAAATAGGTTCACCGGTAATGAGACCTCTCGGCATGCCATGTCAGGCACCTCGGGCTATTTGTAATCATGTCAAATGGTAGTCTTGCAGGCAGTGGGTCAGATCCATATTTGTCATGCTGTCCCTTCTGTGCTCAGATGCTTGGAGTTACCATGCTAGCAGAGATAAGATGGCAACCATGCTGGCAAAGTCCAAGAGAACAAGGATGGGAGGTCTTAGAAAGGGGCCTGATAGACCTTTATAGTTTCCTGCATAAAGACAGCACATGACTGAAAGCAGAAATTCCATGTCTTATATTGTGCAGATAAATGTATCCAATATGGACCATACCCTGGCCTGCTTCTGGAGTCTTCTGTGGCCACTGCAGCAGCTGCTGCTGCTCTATTTGCCTCCACAAGGAGTCCATGGATTCTTTCCCAACTTCTGGTCTCGCGCCATGGCTGTTGCCTGGGGCTCTGTCACCCATCAGGACATGACCGAGGACGCCCTTCTCAATGTAACCTTACGCCTTTTCATGGAGATGTCTCATCCCAAGGGGGAGCACATCCTAGAGGAGAACTTTAAGGTGAGAGGAAATGGGCAGCTTGCCTCACAGATGGGGCTTTGTTCTGCACCCCACTTCCCCAAACCGCGCCTCTTTTGTAGGGCCAGGGAGCGCGGCGCAATCGCATCTTGCCCACTGTGGCACTAGTGTCCCAACCATCTCCACATCCATCCAGCAGCGTTGAGCCAGGTAGGGCAGCTTGGCCACCTGCCGTATTGTGATGAATGAACCACTACCTGAAAAGCTCCAGCTTAGAGCATGTCACCCCCAGCTATTGGCATTGGCTTCCCGTTTGTTTCTGGGTGTGATTCAGGTACTAGCTATTCCCCTGGGCCCAAGTCACTTAGCTGTCTCTCCAGGTCCACTTGCCTCTCTGAATCTGTCCGCCTATTAATCTCTTCTAGGAGGTGGACTCAGCTACTGTTGCTGATGCCTTCAGAGATGTGGCTGACAAGCAAGCAGATCCAATTTCTAGGATTTGAAATGCCCTCCCTTCCAGGAGGCTTGGGCTGCCTTCTCGTTCCCGATCTTCCAGTGGTGGTTAAAACTATCAGCAGGTTTCACCAGGAATCTGGGGCTGGAGTTTTTTAGGATCTTCTTCCTTCAGTGATTTTACTGTAGTACTATTGATTTTACTGTAGTAGCTTTAGACGTTAATAATTATATTTTTTTGTGCTGGTAAAGGTGATCCATGACAATTAAGTCCAGTCCTGTCCAACTCTAGGGTGTGGTGCTTATCCCCATTTCAAAGCCGAAGAGCCAGTGTTGTCCAAAGACGCCTCCGTGGTCATGTGGCCGGCATGACTCTCCTTGCCGCAGCGCGTAGCATGCGGTTGGAACACGGAGCGCTGTTTACCTTCCCGCAAGCGGTACCTATTTATCTACTCGCATTAACATGCTTTGAAACTGCTAGGTTGGCAGGAGCTGGCCAAGCAACAAGAGCTCACCCCGTTGCGGGTTCGAACTGCTGATCTTTCGATGGACAGATCATGGTTCAGCGGTTTAACCCACTGTGCCACCCGTGTATACCGCTTTGTAAAAAGCAGTCTTGAAGTCAGTCAGTCAATCAAACAAATATAGTTCCACCTTCTCTTAAACTGCTATAGTTTGGAGTGACACTCCTGGGTTGAAGCCTTTTTATCCCATTCCCCAGCCCAGTGTTATTCTCCCCCTCTAGCCAAGCAGTTCTTTCCTTCCCTTCCCCCACAGCTTCCACTTCTCACAGTCAAAGGAGAAAGGACTCTCTTCTCCCTGCTTTTCTTCTCTCTTACCTAGGACAGAACTCTCCTGGCTGATGATATCTATGCCGCTTTTTATGGCCCGGAGGTATCAGCTAAGCGTTTCCGCGGAGCCATTGCCCAGGTGGCCAATGCGAATGCTGCCATGGACTTCCTGAACACCACGCGGGACGACCCTGTGCTCCACTTTGATGCTGAGCTCATCCACTCTGCCAACGCCTGGCTGCTACAGGCGCGCAAGGAAGTTCTTCAAACTGTGCGCTCGGAGCAGTACAGCATTGCCCGGGTCAGGTTGGGACAGCTGCTCCATTCCTTACAGGTGCTTACAGAGCATGTGCAGAGCTCTAAGTGGGACAGTGTGTGGGGGGGGAGTGGCTGGCTCTGAGTTGGAGGATGAAGAGGTTTGGGCATCAGCCAGAAAAAGGAACAGGAATAGCTGAGATGGCAGGGCTAGTATTTTTGATTTAATAGAGGTTATATGTTTGTTTTGATTAAGAAATGTTTTCAAGGAATTCTTGAAATTTTAAAAAAACCAGCTCAATACACGGTATGAAACACTCCAGGCTGCCTAAAAACATCTGTAATAAGAATACCAATCCTGTTGGCAGTTTTCCTTGTCTGGTAATTTTGGCCTTAGTCCACCATTGATTTACTCTAAAGTAGTTTTACAAAAAGAAATGGGAACGCCCTGCTCATTTCAGTTCATCAGGCACCAGTGTGGGCTGCATTTGGGCAACAAGTGAAGCTGTTTTTATTTTCTCTCTTGGTGTTTTACCAAGTCTGATTTTATTACTGCTCTTGCTGACTGAGTTTGTTTTGAAATTTAGTTTAAAATGTTTTGTCATTTTATTTGTTTTTTTTAAAAATGTTAGCCACTTCAAAAGCCTTAGTAAGGGGATGGAAATATTTAAATAAAATAACATAAAAATAAACAGAGCAGGAGTGATTGATTAGGCGGTGGTCTTGGTCAGGTATCCAAATCTGATGTAAGCATAACTGGTAGGCAGGGAAAGGGTTAAACACACCTCTGGCCTGGTTTCTCCCCTCCAAACTAGCCCCTCCTGCCGCTGCACTTCAGTTAAGGAGTGACTGGACATTGGATTCACAAATTCATCGGTAAGGTGTAGTTCAGCCCTGAGCATGGAGTGCCATCTGGTGCATGTTTACTCGGAAGTATATCCCACTGTCTTCAGTGGGGCTTACTCCTTTTGGTAAATGTTTAAGGATGTCAACCTTGGTGATCTTGGGCAAGTTGCCTTCTCTCAGACACTTGTATGCAACTTTGCAAAAAAATAAATATTTTTTTTAAATGACCTTTATGAATGATCCCATAAGAGGGATTTGCAAGCTGCAAATGAGGTTGTCATTTTTGTGAACAGTTTTCCTCTCCCCCTCAAGCGAACCATTCCCCTTGAACTTAGTTTTCACAGTGAGTGCTGCTCTTTGGGCCTTCCTAGGGTCCTTTGTCTGCTGGAATCAGGGCTTCTAGGCCAGATATGTGTGGGCTGGTTGTAGTTCCTCAGCAGTGAGGTAACGGTACACTGCACATGCTCCGAGGCACTAGCACCTTTATCAAAGGATCTTGAACACAGGTTCTCTGGCTGAATCCTAGTGAGCATGAGCTCTACTTCAACCTGATCTCTCACCACAAGAATGTAGGAAGCTGCCTTATACGGAGTCTTCTGGTCGACCTGGCTCTGATACAGACTGGCAGTAGCTCTTCAGGGTTTCAGACATTTTTTCTCTGTACTATGTGGAGGTGTGAGGGATTGAACCTGGGACCTTCCACATGCAGCAGAGCTGTTGCATTTACAGCTCCACCCCCATCTTCTCACTCTTTCTAGCCTATTGACGTGGCTGCTGCTCCTTTACCCTTTTTCCCTGTCTGAAGCTCTGCAATTTCTCACTCCTGATCTATCTCATCAATGTGGCAAAGATACAAAGTTGGGATATGTTATTTGCCTCGCTGCTGGTTTTCATTGTGCTTTTATGAGACTTCTATTCTTTCCCTAACTCGCTCCTAAAAATATTTTTTATTGTTCTTGTTTCAAATATTGATGAGTTGCTTTCCTACAAAAGCATCCAAAGTGATGTATGCGCAATGACAGCCAAACCAGACACCAACAAACGTTAAAACAACAATCGAAGTAGAACAATGATTGCTGAAAGGAGCAAGCAGCAACAGTCAATAAAAGAGTACAGGGTGAAACCAATAACCATCAATCCTCTTCTTCTGGCCAGGATTTCTATAGCCACAGTAACTGGGTTGAACTTGGGCATCGACAGATCCATCCAGACCTGGCACAACCGGGCCGTGAAATCAAGCCCATTGCAACAGGTATCAGATGATGGCTGTGATTTTTTTCTTTCCTTCCCTCCCTGATGTTTACTTTGGAAGGGAAGCTCTTGGGACTGTCAGGGAGTGATTTCAGTCAGGGCTCTGCCTGGACTATTTATTTTTTACCCTGGCCTTCTTCCAAGGGGCTGAGGAGACGGCATTCATGGTTCTGTACCACTGAGTTTCTTAGGGCTGCTCCCTAACAAAAGGGTGTGAGATTCCAGGCGGCTCAAAAGGGGCTTTTGCTCATCAGCATGCAAAGCCAGCCATCTTGTCCTTCCCACATTGTGGGACTCAGGGGGGTGAAGCTGCCAGGACAACGGGAGCTTACTTCAAGCACGCCTGAGCCCCGACGTCTCTCTCTCTCTCCTGACAGAAATTCAGCTTTGCTAACTTTGCTGGCTGTGACTCTCACAATAAGCCTCAGTAACTCTGAGCCTGCAGTTGGGCCCCCTATTCTTGTGAGGTACTAAAAGCCCCTGACCAAGACAATGTGCTCTTGCAGGCAGCGCTTGTAGCTATACACAGGGTGAGGGGTAGAGAGTAAATGGGGAAAGGGATTGAGGCCCTTTCAGGTCTGCTTTATCGCGTTTCTCCTGTACCCCCAGCTGGCACCTGGACTTGCAGCGACTGCGCGGACTGGACGTGTGAGGGAAACCTCTTGAAAGGCCTTGCTGCCAAAGGTCATCTGACCACTGGTTACTATGGCTCCCAACAAGAGAAACCGACTGGTACGTGTCTGTTGCCAGGGGAGGGCAGGAGGTGCGCATGGCTCTGGCTTGATGCAAACGGGCTTGAACGTCTTATTTGTAATCTTCACAACCCCTTTGACATGTCCGTTTTACCACAGTTTAGATAAGGGTGTTTTGCACTTTCTCTCTCTCTCTGAAGCCCCTCTCACGTGATCGAGATTTTTTCCCCCATCTTCTTTCCTCAGCTACTTGTTTGATTAGAGGCTTGTCAACTTTTGCATTCAGCTGTTCTGGCACCTTAAGCTCAGTGTGTGCGAAGTGCTTTTTTTTTTTTTTTTTTTGCACCGATAGGAGACAGCATTGTTTTGCTTCTCATCCCTTTGCTTGCAATCCTTTTCAAATTCTCCCTTTGCCTCCTCTCGGCATGCACCGCACTTTCTGTTTTCGTTAAACAGAGTGCAGGGAAGGGGCCAGGTAAGTGGCTGCCTCCCCACCCCCTCACCTCATTGCTTCCTCACACAATCCCTCTACGTTTCAAGGGAAGGAGCAAAGTGAGTGGGTAGGGAAGTGGACACAGATCGATGCAGCTTGATCAGTGGCAGGTTGGAGGGAGGTGGTGGCAGACTAGGGGTGAACGTCCCCTGAAATCTGCTGATCCCCTGCCATCTGACGCAGACGTAAGCTGCATCGTTTGCTTCATGGCTAAGCGAGCCCTGCTTTGAGCCTGTAAATAACCTTCTCTGACCATTAGTTTTTTAACGCACTCTAGAGAGAGTAAGGAAATATGTATGGCAGCTGTTGACCAGGAGGATGAAATTCTGTCTGGGTCTGTACAGTTCTGGACAATTGGCACCCCTATTTTCTATCATGTACAATTGAGTTCTCTGGAAGAGGAGAGCTTTGCTCTGCCCTGCCATTGATAATTAATGAAGGAGCGGATCTGTTCTGTGATTCTTCCTGCTCTGCAAATTGCTGTTCTGTAAGGCCTAATGCTGCGCTCTATCTGCTTAGGAGCTGTTGCTGTTCTCCTGAGGTATGTGGGCTTCAGTTTTAGTCCTCCTATGGAGAGAGAAAAAAAGGAATTCCCTACCTGTGAATCTCCTGTTCTGGGAGAGGAAGGGGGGGCATTCGGTACCGAATGGGTTAACTCCTCATCTTCAGATGCAGGGTCGGCACAAGAAATTGACTCCTCCTCCTAGGCTCCTCCTTCCCAGTTCCGGATACCCAGACTGTAGAACGAGGCAATCAATTCGGCAGCCCCTGCTGTCCCGACTTGCGAGAAATACCCCGCCATCTCAGCAAATACTGGAGGAGAAATCAACTCAAAAACAAGGATGACCAGAGTATGAAAGGAAAAAAGACAGGCAATTAACATTTTTGTTGTGAGCCGCCGTAGGTCCCTTCGGGGAGAAAGGCGGGATATAAATATTGTAAATAAAAAATAAATCCCACCGGTAAAAACTAACTGAACTTCCCAACCATGGAACAATTAGAAAAACAACAGACCCGTGAAGAGACAAGTCAACACAATCAACCATCCGGGTGGGTCGAATGCCCCCCCTTCCTCTCCCAGAACAGGAGATTCACAGGTAGGGAATTCCTTTTTCTCTGGATGAGGAAGGGGGGTCATTCGGTACCGAATGGGATATAACAGAGCAATTCAAAAGGACAGGGTGGGCATTTACTTGTCTCCCTTGGGTACCACCTCCTGCAGCACTCCTCTGCCGAAGAATGTATCTGCGGAAGCTAGCTTGTCTATTCAGTAGTGAGAAAGGAAAGTGTTGGGAGAAGCCCAAGTAGCGGTTTTACATATGTCTACCGGTGAAGGAAACCCATCAAATACAGCGGATGTAGCCGCCCCCTGAGTAGAATGCGCCAAAATACCCTCCGGAGGTTCTTGGCCCATAGCTCTATAAGCCGCTTGGATGGCTAGACGTATCCATTTAGAAATCAGTGAAGCAGAGGCTTTCTTGCCGATAGAAATCCCTTTGAACACAACAAACAGGGCTTCAGTCTTGCGCAAAGACTCAGTCCGCTGCATATAAAAACGCAACGCCCGTCTCACATCTAAGGTGTGCCATTCCCGCTCTCTGGGGTGAGAAGGTTTGGGACAAAAAGAAGGTAGAACTATGTCTTGAGAAAGATGGAATGCGGAGTTTACCTTGGGAATGAAAGAGGGATCAAGTCTGAGGACAACCTTGTCCTTGTGGAAGACCATTAATTTCTCATTGGTCGATAAAGCCCCAATTTCCAAAACGCGCCTAGCAGAGGTAAGCGCTACCAAAAGCTCCGTTTTCAAGGTAAGGTGTTCCACGGAGGTCTTGGCCATGGGCTCAAAAGGACCCCTCATCAAAGCTCTGAGGACTAAATTGAGGTCCCACGTAGGGAACCTATGAACCGGTCGAGGATTCAAAAGAGTCACCCCCTTGGGGAAACGGCGGATGTGAGGGTGGTCCATCGCACAACGCCTGCCAGAAACCCCCAAAACACTACGTAAAGCCGCAGCTTGACGACGCAGGGTAGTGG
This sequence comes from Plestiodon gilberti rubricaudatus, assembly GCA_026170595.1. Taxonomy (NCBI): domain Eukaryota; kingdom Metazoa; phylum Chordata; class Lepidosauria; order Squamata; family Scincidae; genus Plestiodon; species Plestiodon gilberti. The sequence continues at coordinate 252,244,352 of JANXHW010000002.1, forward strand.
TGCTAAGCCCCAGCATTAAACCATCCTGTAAAAACTCGAAGATGTCATGAACTTTAGGACATAGAGGCCTGATCCCCTTAGGAGAGCACTAAGCGCAGATTTTTAGTTTTTATTTTTCCCAAGTGGGGTTATAAACCGTCTTAGTGGAAGGGCGTCTAGATGCCAACATGGTGTCTACGACTCTACTGGAATAGCCACACTTATTCAATACCTCCCGTTCAACCTCCATGCTGCGAGATGGAAGGTATGAGGTTGAGGGTGGAGCAATGGACCCTGAACCAGAAGGTCCGTCCTGTGCGGTAAAGTCCACGGTCTGGACGTAGACATCAGGACCACCTCCGAGAACCAGGTTCAACGAGGCCACCGAGGAGCAATCAAGATGACATCTGCTCAAAGGTCCCTTATCCTTTTTAGTATTAACGGAAGGTTATACTGTACCCGGCTTCTCTCGTCGACCAGGTGCCCTGGGTCATGGAGGTCTTCAAAACTGCTCCCCATCCCAGGAGGCTGGCGTCTGTTGTCACCACTGTTTGCTCTGGCTGTAGCAGGCTGACTCCCTGTGACAGGCGTCTGTTGTCTCTCCACCAGGACAGGCTCTTGCATACCCTGCTTGGTAAAACTAAAGAGCGGTGAATCTGTCTCTCTATTAATTTTTGGTACAGGCAAAGAAAAGTCTGCAATGGTCAAATGTGAGCACTCGACCAATCCACTACATTCGGACAGGACACCATGAGGCCCTGTAGGGACGCCAGGAACGTTAGATCCACCTGCTTTGCCCTCTGAGCCAGCTGAAGCGCATTTAGGATGGAGCTCTGCCTTGCAGGGGAAAGGGAGACTCTGAAGGACTGGGTGTTCATGAGAAGGCCCAAGTGTTCCAGCTCCTGGGCTGAAGGACTGGGTGTTCATGAGAAGGCCCAAGTGTTCCAGCTCCTGGGGAAAAGCTAAGGAGCTTTTCCCCATATTTATCACAAACCCCAGGTTCTGCAGGCAGTCCAACGCCGAGTCCAGGTCCTGTAGGGTTTTCTCCCTGGACAACGCCTTGTTGCCACAAAGTGGTCCTCCTTCCACAGAAAAACGGAATTCCTTACCTGGGAATATCCTGTTCTGGGAAGAGGAAAGGGTCATTCTGATTCTTGAATGACCCTTTCCTCCTTCCCAAAGAGTATCACTGCTGGTTTAGCTGGTGCCTGTGGAAAAAGCAACTTAGAAAAGGAAGCATGGTTAGATACTGAGTCTGCCACCTTCTCAGAGGCCACGGGATACTTGGGCCCAAAAGGACGTGCAGCAACTTTCCAGGATTTGGACAGGAGCCTCTTTCTGTTCTACCTGGAGATACCAGGAGTCAACCTATGACCTGCACTAAAATTGAGTGGAGGGAGAGTTAGAACAGACAAAAGAAAATATTTCTTTACCCAGCGTGTAATTCATCTGTGGAACTCCTTGCCACAGGATGTGGTGATGGCATCTGGCCTAGATGCCGTTAAAAGGGGTGTGGACAGATTCATGGAGGAAAAGACCATCACAGGTTACAAGCCATAAGCAACCTCCTGGTTTTAGAAGTGGGTTTTCTCTGTGCCAGGTGCAAGGGAGCAGCGACTGAACACAGGTATCTTGTTGTCTTGTGTGCTCCCTGAGGCAGCTGGTGGGGCCACTGTGTGACACAGGAAGCTGGACTAGATGGGCTCTTGGCCTGATCAGCAGGGCTCCTCTTATGTTCTTATGACCTACTGCATGAGTGGTGTGTACTCTATCACTGAGCCACAGCCTCTCCCTGGGATTTCGTGAGGGGCCCAAACACCGCAAACCAAGGAAAACCCTCGGGGAAGGGAATACCTTAGAGACGCCCCCATGCCCCATTGGCTTGCCCCCCGACCTTGGCATACATGCACTTTACTCTGTTTAGGCAACCTGGCGTCTGCAGCTCAGTCACGTCCCCTTTTTCCAAGAGCTGCATTCTGGCCTGATTTCCCAAGGCTGAGGAGGTAGTGGCCCCAGCATCAGTGGGAAAACTGGTTGGGAGAGGGGGTCAGCCTGGGCTCAACTCCCCCCCCCCCGAAAACACATCCCTGGCTCCATACCTGGTCTCGTGGATGCTGGGACGGCTGTTGCAGAGCTTGCCATATTCTCCCTCTTCTCTTGCCTCTTGTGCAGCTGTGTAATGGGGGCGCAGCACAAGGCAGGGAGAATGTACTCTACCCAACTCCACCCAGGCACAGGGTGAGAAAGGGAGTCTGTAGCTAGGGTGCGTTGGGCAAGGCCCAGTAAGAAAAGGCGCTAGATGCGCTGGCCTGCCAGACCCTACCAAGCCAGCCAGCATAGGTGGACGGTGCAAGGTGGGTCAGGGAGCTCCGCGACTCTCCCACAGCTTATCCACCACTGTTGTGATCTGAGCGTGGCAAAGCTGAGCCCTCCTGGGCAGCATGAGGCAGCGGAGAATGCACTCTACCCGACTCCACCCAGGCATAGAGTGAGAAGGGGAGGCTGTAGCTAGCGTGCGTCGGGCCCGTGAGGGAAGGCGCCAAATGCGCGGGCCTGCCAGACCTGACCAAGTCAGATGGGGAAGGTAAGGTGGATTAGGGAGTTCTGTGGTGCTCTCGCAGCTTTGCCACTGCTGTAGTGCACTGAGCATGGTAAAGCTGATCCCTGACTTAGACCTGAGCCCTGGGTTGTTGCGTTGACAGGTCTGCCTATGGGGAAACCCCAGTGAGATGATTGCTGCGTTTCCCGCCAAAAAACACTGTGAGGGCTCCGAGGCTGCTGCTGGATGCCCTCCTCTTTGTCACTCCTGTCAGGAGTCTCTGCTGGGCATGTAGGCCTCCCTCGTGAAGTATCACAGGGAAATAAGCATGCTAAGTCTAAGTCAGCATATAAGCCACAGACCTCCCTCACACACTGGGAAAAAAGTACGCCAGGCCTGTCAACTTGTAGGTCACAGGCCTCCCTCATGCACAGTAGCACAGGGACGAAAGCCTGCCAGGTCTAGGTTGGCAGGTAGACAGCAGGCTTCCCTTATGCAGCAGCACAGGGAAAAAGAGCGTGCTAGGCCTGTCACTCAGTTTGTAGGCCAGAGACCTCCCTCATGCAGTAGCACTGGGGGAAAAACATGCAAGGCCTAATTCAGCATGTAGGCCACAGGCCTCCCTCATGCAGTAGCATGGGGAAAAGGCTCTTACAGCCATGGCTGTAGAAAGCCTGCTGAAAAAATAAACAAAATAACCTCTCCTGTGCCTGTGTGAGGGTCAGGCCCTGAGTAGGGAGGCAGAGGGAGGAAAAAAAAAAGTGATGAAAAAGACAACTCTCCCTCCTCGCAATCAGATCCCCCCGAACATGAGGGAGTAGAGCTGAGGTAAAGATCAGCAGCAGCCTCAGAGTGTGCAGATTCATGTGCTCTAGAACGACTTTTAGAAGAGTGGGAACGATGGCTGCTATGCCTCTGCTTGTGAGGAGGGGAGGTATTGTCCAATTCCCTCTGGGGAGTATGCCTTGTTGGACTCTTAGATCTAGAGGGAATCCGACGTGGAGGGAGGCGATATAAGGCAGCGGCGGCGCCACCCAGAGGGTCCGCGCTCGTCCGCTGGGCCGCGAATGTCACTCTCTCTCAGGCAGCAGCCTGAGGAAAAAAAAGGGCGGGAAAAGCGGAGAATCGCCCAGAGAGCCTCAAAAGGACAATTGTGAGTTACTTCCCCCACCTGCTAACTAGGAGAAGGTGTAGGTTAGGGAGGGGGAAACGGGAAAATAAGAAGAAAGAATTAGATAGAGAAAAGGCTCTGGTCAGAAACAGAAAAATATATCGGAGCTTAGAGCTCTGAGGAAAACACCGACCGAGTTCTGCAGATGCAGGGCCGGAACTGGGGAGGAGGAGCCTAGGAGGAGGAGTCAATTTCTTGTGCCGACCCTGCATCTGAAGATGAGGAGTTAACCCATTCGGTACCGAATGACCCCCCTTCCTCATCCAGAGAACAGAAGCACCTAGAGATGGAACAATATGTTAGACCCTGATGTAGCATAGTGGGTCAAGAATCTGAGCCAGAACTTCCTTAAACGTCTTGAATTCAGTGCTGATCTAAGCCAACGGTATAGCTCTCCTGGTCTGAATCACTTCAGAATATGTTTCATGTTGGAAACTCAGTGCAGGTGGGAATCGTACGTTTCAATATTCTCCTACTTTTAAGAGAAATTGGAAACTACGGTAACATGTTGGTGAGAAGGTTAGGCTGGAGCCATAGCTTCCTATGTGCAGGAATTATTATCTTGGGGGGGGGGGGAATTCAACCATGCAATTCCCTACGTACATTCTGAAGTGATGCAATCCAAGAAGGGACTGTACCATAGGCTTTTTCTGAATGGGTAAATTGGCCAAGTGCTATCCTCATCCCCTAATTTAGAGTGCCTGTCTCCTTGAATGTGGCAGCGTTTCGTTGTTGTTTCTGAGAGGCACTCTCCCAACACACTCCAGTTTTCATGGAATGTGGGGGGTGACTGTTCAACATGCAGTGGGTAGTAGTTGTAGGAGTATGGGTGTGAGCTAGTTCGCCTTTCTGATTGATGTTTTCCTGTCTCCCAGGGAAGTGCAGTCATGGAGGGAGATTTGATGACAGCCGCCACAAGGAGCCTCGTGGTGGTATCAATAAAGACAGCGCGTCCTTGTTCTTCTCACCCCACCACTATCTGCATAGCGAGGCAGCTGCACTGGCCCGAGAGGCCTCGATACACTTCCTGGAGAAGCTACGGTGGGAAATGGGGAACAAGCAGTTCATGAGGTAATGTCAGCCTTTGGAAGATCGTGAAGGCACCATAATCCTTTCTTTTCACCATTCCTGTCTGTGTCACTCCTTCCTAACCTTCCCCCACCCCAATAAATGGTGTGATGATGACCGACTGTTGCACAGTAACGTTTTGGTTATAGGCAGGGATTTCTGTCCTGAATGCCCAGACTTTCCATATTTTGCAGTTGGCTGAAAGAAGAGCCTGGCAGCCCAAGAGCGGGCTCATTTGGTTAACTGATGACTCCTTTGATATTCGTCTCTCATCAAAGTGCCTTTTTTGATCTCTGTACAAATCTAGCCTCTTTGCTAGGCCATATCCTTCCTGCTAACAGCACATAGACTTTCCTATGTGTTTGCTCCTTCAGCCTACCACATGGAGCTGGTGTAGTTTACCTTCAACAGTGGAGCTGGTGTTGTTGTCCCCCTCGCTGTCGTGGGCCATGATGGAAAACTCCCAGTTGTCCACCATGTGCCTCGCGATTAGCTCACGCACCTCCCTAGCCATTAGGTGAGTGTCATACATGAGATAGGAGAGGGACTGGAACAGGCAGGCTCCATCTCCTGTGATGGGGACAATAGTGTGAGGCACCGTCTCCCCATTGACATTTAAAAACTCAGTGGCAACTACCAACTGAAAAAGGAAAAAGAGAGAGGGAAGGTCAAAACACACTAAAAAGTGTAAAATAATCCTTTCCTAAATACATGAATGTAATGTTTTTGGAGTCGGCACCAAATTTAATGGAACCTAATCACATAAATTTTCAATCCCATGATAAGCTATTTAATTGTTGAGGAATATTGCTAACAGTTCTGAAGAGAACTGATTCAGATAGAAGGAAGGTTCTAGCTAGTCAATGAAAAGTGACAGTTAACTTAGAAAGTGACAGTTGGGAGTTGAAAGGAAAGTTAAAGATCATAAAGATTGGGGAACACAAAAAATACCTGAGGGAAAGAATAACTGAAACATGAAGTACTGTAGTCCTAAGAACAAATAATTATTCACAGAAAATGTTCTCTATTGAATAAAAACACCCCTTTTTACTTTTACCCCCCTTTTACCCCTTTAGGGGTGATATTTTTTTAAAAAAAGATAAAACAGTAAAGATTTTAAAAACACCTATGTGCCAAAAAAGAATTTTAAAACTCAACAAACACAGGAGATATGATGGTTTCTATAGTTGACCCTCGAATCTAGATTCATCCCTTTAGGGCAGCGGTGGGGAACCTCCGGCCCCAGGGCCGGATCAGGCCCCTGAGGCCATCCGGTCTGGCCCCCGGAGAGATTGCCGGGAGGCCGCCCAACCGGCCCCTGGAGGCTCTGCCGGGTCCGCGCGTCACCTCCGGAGGCCGGGAGAGGGCCTTTGTATGCCCTCCCCGGTCGCCGCCTCGACCCCTTCTCACCAGGCCATTGGCCATTTCGCACATGCGTACCACGCCGATGAGCGCAAGCTCTTGCCCTCTTGCCCTCATCGGCATGGTACGCCGGAGGTGACGCGCGGACCCGGCGGCAGCTTCGGACGGTGAGCGCGGAGCCTCCGGAGGCCGATGAGGGGCGGGGGCAAAAATTAAATAAATAAATAAAAATGGCGCCCGGCCTTACGGCCGGCCCTCAAGCAAATTTCTAATATTTAAAACGGCCCTCGCCAGGGAAAAGGTTCCCCGCCCCTGCTTTAGGGGGTCGATTAGGGCAAAATCCTGAATTATGTTGTTAAGCATTTGTATGGGTAACCTTTGTAAGCAAAAACTGGTTATTCTGGTTATTTGGCCATACGTTTTGATAGAATACAGATAATTCAACACGGTTTGTTTCATTACATTCTGCATTAAATTACCTTTCTAATGATATATAGGTAAAGGTAAAGGTATCCCTTGACAATTAAGTCCAGTCGTGTCTGACTCTAGGGAGCGGTGCTCATCTCCGTTTCAAAGCCGAAAGAGCCAGCGCTGTCCGAAGACGTTTCCATGGTCATGTGGCCGGCATGACTCAACACCGAGGCGCATGGAACGCTGTTACCGTCCCGCTGACGCGGTACCTATTAATCTACTTGCAATTTCTTGCTTTCGAACTGCTAGGTTGGCAGGAGCCGTCGCACGGATCGAACTGCCGACCTTTTGATCGACAGCTCATGGTTCAGTGGTTTAACCCACTGCGCCACCCGCTGGCTCATTCTTGATATATGATCAATGATATATACCACTATGTTATTAGTCATAAATACAAATATTCCAAAAGATTTCAACAATTTTGGCCACTAGTGGAGTCACACACATATACACACACCCAGAGGGTGTCACCCAGTGAGGTCTGCAACCCCCCCCCCCCGGTGATTTCACTGTGCAGATGTCATAAATAACACATACAGAAATGCATGGCAGGGGCAGCGAGAGCATGCCAGCAAGTCGTGCTCCTGTGTCGGCGTGCTCCCAAAGCCTCACATCTGCTGTCCACAAGTTCTGTGTTTGTCACTGTAGACAAATGCTGTACTTATGGATGGTGAGGGGTGGAGCCTTGAGAGTGGGTTGCCATGGGGGTGGGGCTTGCGGCATGCTCTCACTGCTTCTGCCAATCATTCCTGTAGGTGGTGTTTATATTGTTTGCACAGGGTTCAACTTTCACAAACATTCAGTTGGCACAAACTGCAGAAATGAAAATTTAAGTTCGATACTGTGTTTTGGAGGCTTTGGAGATAATGAGTAAGTTTTGATTCCTGCTGTTTTGTTCCTAGACTACTGGATGTCAGTCCAGCTACAGGCCTGAGCTTTGTTGTAGACACTACAGGAAGCATGGGAGAAGAAATCAATGCTGCCAAGTTACAAGCATGGAAGATCATCAACCAGCGCCGTGGCACCCTTCAAGAACCAACGTTCTATCTCTTAGTGCCTTTCCATGACCCTGGTGAGGTGGGAATGGGGTTGACTCTGTTGAGGTGGGAATAGGGAATGGGTGGTGGTGGAATGTGAGCACTCATGCCTCTTATTGCAAGGTAGGTAAGAATAGCAAATGCTACTGTCCATACCAGCCCTTTATCTTCAACAGTTCTGAGCCCTCATATGGTCAAGGGATGGATGCCACTAATCCTCCGGTGGAGTACACTCCATATCATGATGAATCTTGATCTGTCCAATCACCTTGAGATCATCATCAATCAGAGAGAGGGTCATGGGCAGGGCCAGCCCATCTATGAGGCCAACTCTCAGGCAGCAGATTGGTAAGGGGCGCCCACTTCCATCTTGCAAAAGAAATGCAAGAAAGCAAAGTGGCTGTCAGATGAGGCTTTACAAATAGCTGTGGAAAGAAGGAATGCAAAAAGCAAAGGTGAAAGGGAAAGATATAAACCACTGAATGCAGAGTTCCAGAGAATAGCAAGGAGAGATAAGAAGGCCTTCTTAAATGAACAATGCAAGGAAATCGAGGAAAACAACAGAATGGGGAGGACTAGAGATCTCTTCAAGAAAATTGGAGATATCAAGGGAACGTTTTGTGCAAAGATGGGCATGATAAAGGACAAAAAAGGCAAGGACCTAACAGAAGCAGAAGAGATTAAGAAGAGATGGCAAGAATACACAGAAGAACTATACAAGAAAGATCTTAATGTTCCTGATGACCATGCTGGTGTGGTCACTGACCCAGAGCCGGACATCCTAGAGAGTGAAGTCAAGTGGGCCTTAGGTAGCATTACTAACAATAAAGCTAGCGGAGATGATAATATCCCAGCTGAGCTACTTAAAATCCTAAATGATGATGCTGTGAAAGTGCTGCACTCAATATGCCAACAAATTTGGAAAACTCAGCAGTGGCCAAAGGATTGGAAAAGGTCAGTTTACGTTCCAGTTCCAAAGAAGGGCAGTGCCAAAGAGTGTTCAAACTACCGTACAATTGCACTCATTTCACATGCTAGCAAGGTTATGCTCAACATCCTACAAGCTAGGCTTCAGCAGTACGTGGACCGAGAACTACCGGATGTACAAGCTGGGTTTCGAAGAGGCAGAGGAACTAGAGATCAAATTGCCAACATGCGGTGGATCATGGAGAAAGCACGAGAGTTCCAAAAAAACACCTACTTCTGCTTCATTGACTACGCAAAAGCCTTTGATTGTGTGGATCACAACAAACTGTGGCAAATTCTTAAAGAGATGGGGGTACCAGACCACCTTACCTGTCTCCTGAGAAACCTGTATGCGGGTCAAGAAGCAACAGTTCGAACCGGCCATGGAACAACCGATTGGTTCAAAATTGGGAAGGGAGTACGGCAAGGCTGTATATTGTCACCCTGCTTATTTAACTTATATGCAGAGTACATTATGAGAAATGCAGGGCTGAATGAATCACAAGCCGGAATCAAGATTGCCGGGAGAAATATCAACAACCTCAGATATGCAGACGGTACCACCCTAATGGCAGAAAGTGAAGAAGAACTAAAGAGCCTCTTGATGAGGGTGAAAGAGGAGAGTGCAAAAGTTGGCTTGAAACTCAACATTAATAAAACTAAGATCATGGCATCGGGTCCCATCAATTCCTGGCAAATAGAAGGGGCAGAAATGGAAGCAGTAACAGATTTTACTTTTCTGGGTTCCAAGATCACTGCAGACGGAGACAGCAGCCATGAAATTAAAAGACGCTTACTCCTTGGAAGGAAAGCTATGGCAAACTTAGACAGCATAATAAAAAGCAGAGATATCACCATGCCAACAAAAGTTCGCATAGTCAGGGTGATGGTGTTCCCAGTAGCAATGTATGGTTGCGAGAGTTGGACCATAAGGAAGGCTGAGCGCCAAAGAATAGATGCTTTTGAACTGTGGTGCTGGAGAAGACTCCTGAGAGTCCCTTGGACTGCTAGGAGATCAAATCAGTCAATTCTTAATGAAATCAAGCCTGACTGTTCCCTGGAAGGACAGGTACTAAGGCTGAAACTCAAATATTTTGGCCACCTAATGCGAAGAGAGGACTCTCTGGAGAAGACTCTGATGCTGGGAAAGATTGAAGGCAAAAGGAGAAGGGGAAGGCCAAGGATGAGATGGTTAGACAGCATCACCGATGCAACGAACATGAAAATGAGCGAACTCAGGAAGATAGTGGAGGACAGGAAGGCCTGGCGGGATATGGTTCATGGGATCACGTAGGGTCGGACACGACTTAACGACTGAACAACAACAACAACAACTTCCATCTACCCCTCCCTGGATTGGAAAAGGAAGAGGGGGCAAAATGGACGTGTGTGGGAAAGTAGAGTGCTGGGCTAGAGTGTCCAAGGAGCAGAGACTGGCACATCACCAGGTGAGGAGGACAGCACTTGGCAAGCTGCCTTAGAGTCAGAGAGCCTTGGGTCGTGGGACCCTGGTCATGGGAGCCTACGCAAGAAAGCAGCCATCCCCTTTTAGTGCGATGCTTGAACCCCCAAGTCTTACTCTTTTGTTGCTGGTGCTTGAGGCTGGCTCCTAACTGCATGTCCATCACTTGCTGACTCCCATAGCCATTGCAGATTGAACACTAGAGGAGAAACTTTCATCCTAGGGCTTCAGATGTGATGCTTTTCTGTTGAGGTGGTCAACACATTCAGCTGAGAGGAAGTAGTGTTTATGGTATATGTGAATCTGCCATCGCTGTTTCTTTTTTACATCCCTCCAGAATTTGGTCCAGTCCATATGACCACTGACCCCAACGAATTCCAGAGAATCCTCAACACCATCAGCCCTTTGGGTGGTGGGGATGAGCCAGAAATGTGTCTTTCTGCCCTGCAGGTAGTGTTCATGTGGCCCTTTTGATATCTGCAGAATCTGTAGGTCTCAGCAGCACCCATGATGAAGAAATGTTTCTTCCATAATATTCTTTGCAAACTTTACTTTTTCTGTAAGTTCTAACATATTGTAATCTCATTGCTGTAAGAAATTATCTTACCAGTTATCCTACCCTATCCAACCTTATGGTTTTGTTGCATTCTTGAAACAGCAGTAAATGTTTGTTAAATGTTTTATTAATCCTGTTGGTTTAATTTTGACTGCTGATGCATAGAGAGACTGGGCTAACTGTGTTTGGGATGCATTTGAACCTACAAAATGGAGTGTCTCTTGTTCCTTCTGGCTGTCTTCATTACTCTGGAGCCAGATGCTGTGCTGGATAGAGTGATACCCCTGCTAACTGTGTAAAGAGGCACGTTTAAGTGGAGGTTCTCTTATATCTAGCAGGGGGAGAGCCATTGTCCCCTCATAGCATCTTTTCCAGAGATTTTCTACTGGTGTGGGACAGGGAGCAATTATTTTTCTTTCATTTATTCTGCTATATAAACCACTTTGCAAATTTTGTTGTTGTTGTTGTTGTTGAAAAGCAGTACTGTGTATATAAATATTTTAAATAAAATAATCTTAATTTTTCCTTCCCCTTGTCTCCAGCTCGCCCTTCAGAGCTCACCCCTATATTCTGAAATCTTTGTCTTTACTGATGCATCTGCTAAAGATGATTATCTCAAGAACAGCGTGGAAGCCCTCATCCAGGAATGCAGATGCAAGGTTGGCTGGGACATTTCCTTTTTGACAAGACTTGAATTAAAAAAAAATGTCAGATTTTATTTATTTTAAAAGATTTATATCTTGCTTTGTTCTGAAGAATCAAGATGGTTAACAATTGAATTGATGCAAAATGTTTGTTTTTCATCTCTGTAGTAATTTGATGCAAAATATACCATTCAGAGCCCAATCCTATCCTTCCCACCCCCCCACCTCCCGCTGGTGCAGCTGCACTGAAAAGGAGTTTATGCTGTATGGGGGGGGGGGAGAGACAGAACGGGTGGCTTCGGATGGGAAAGGAAATTGAAATCCCCTTACCCCTCCATAAGCCTCCCGCTCTGCAATGGGTCTCCTCGGACCTGCGCCAGTTCTTTAGCTGGCAGAAGTCTGAGGAGAAGGGCAGGAGGCTGCTGATGAAGGGTATAGGATTCGGTGTGCAGCATCAATGCCAGATCGAACCCCCTCGCAGCTTCCCCACCCCTGCTGCTGCCTTACCTGCTCTGGAGCCTGCAGTGGGGCCTGGTGACGGACAGGGAGTGCAGCTGCCTCTAGTGACAGCACTTCCAAATGGCCGCCAATGGAGTGCTCTGTCAGCAACCATTTTATGGCAGTGGAAGCCTCTTCTGCTGTCGTAAATCCTTCCCCCCCCCCAACAGCCCAATCCAGAGTAGGATTGGGCTGACAGTGTCTCAATACAGTAATCTCTCATAAATATAATGCCTCTTCCTTCCTCCTCACTTCAGGTGACGTTTTTAATCACAGAAGACCCATCCAAGACCCGGGTAAAACGAGAAATGCTGGCTCCAGACCGATTTAACCTCTATGGAAGCCTAGCTCACAGCTCAGGTGGCCAAATCATATTTACAGACAACGAGAACATCCGACACATAGCTGAGATTATCGGTGAATCCACCATATCTATGGTAAAAAGGGAAGAACACGTTTAAGTGTTGTGCATGTATGCGCTCTCTGTATCTTTCTACTTTTGAGAGACATAATATTTGTCTGGTCAGTTGAGCCAGATTTTGGGAGCTGCTGTGGGGACGACAGGTTTGGACAGTGGCTGGCAAACCACGCTGACCTTCCTAATAGTCAGCACATTTCTTCACACTATCTGGAACATGTACATTGTCCCAAAAGCACAGCATGTTTACAGCAGCAGTACATGATTAGCTGGTAACGCATGCAACATTAGCCTGTGTGAACTAACTTGCCGAATCAGCACAATGCAAGTATACTGTATTGTATCAAATTAACCTGCCTCTAAGGAATGCTGTATTACAATAAAAGGGAGCTCCCAAAAACAATCTGGGTGCCTTCCCATACATAAGACTTCTCTCTAAGTGTCTTCCCTTCGTCTAGCAGGCGCAGCCTACGCAGCATGCTGCGGCTGGCAGCCCTTACCCAGCCGGTCCCCTGCGCCCACCGGAGCAGGTTAGCCCTACACCGGGCGGGGCGGGGGGAGGGCGGACAGGGAGGGCGGCCATTGGCCGCCCCCGGGCGTGGAGAGGGTGGGGATAATCGCGGTGAGATCTGCCATATCCCCAGCCCACTCCAGGCCCGGCACGGCCTTACCTGAGCGGCGTGAATGTGCGAGCTTGAGAGCTCGCATGCATTCAAGGAGGCTTACACCAGGGGACGATTGTCCCCTTCTCCCGAGTTGCTCCAGGGTGTTGGCCGCTGTATCCTAGGATTGGGCTGCCCATACATACTTTTAAGTTACCGGTGCTTTACCACTGAGTTATGGCCCCATCCCACATTCACTTGTTTTCTTTATCACTCATCTCTTCTGTGTGCTCCCTGTCCTTTTCCTTGTTCTTCTGCTACCTGTCTCCTTGTTAAGTCACTCACCTCTGCTCTCTCTTTTTGCATGCATCTTTTCTGTTACCAGTTCTTATTTTGGGAATTCTCTTCCCAGCACTGATAGTTGTTCTGCTAAGCTTAGCCCCCTATTTCTTTCCATTCCCCCCCCCCCATCTCTAGATGTGTTCTATTTTATTTTATTTTATTTTATTTTAGATATTGAGCCATTGAACAGGGAATTTGTGTGTGTGTGGTTGGTTTCTGACTGTAAGTGCCTGGTTGCTGAAACCACAAAAAATGCATTTAGCTACTGATAGGAGAAAACAATGTTTGTCCCTTTTACTGAACAGCTCCTCTAATATTTCCCTAGTACAGTATAACAATTTAGGAGAATGCAGCAAAATGTAGCTGATAATTCCTCTTATGAAGAAGAAGGCTAGTCAGAAATCTCTAAATAATTTGTCATTTCTTTAATAAAAGCAGTTCAAATTCTATTCTATGATGACACTTACTTAAAGGGTATTTTGAAATTCAGAGACCCCCCCTGAGGCCTTGTAATATAAATATTTGCCTACACACTCCACTAATTTTCCTACTTCAGATCGCACACACCTTCACATTCTCTCTCCCCCCCCCCCCCCCACAAATGAATTCTAACTGGTGTTGGGGAATGTTTTTCCAGGTGAACCTCTTCCGCAAGCAGAAAGGGAACATCTTCAGCCCTCCTGGGTCTCAGCGAAGGACAAAGAAGCAGGCAACAGAGCAGGACGTCCACACGTTCTGGATTGACAGCTTGGTCAATAAAGTGGTTATGACCATCCAAGGTGCTGTTCAGAGCTTTGACGTCAAGGATCCTGAAGGTTGTAAGCCTGTGGTTCTTCTTTTCAGTAATCCGTTGCCTCTGCCATTGTCTTCATATTTTGCCAGGTGTTTTTTAAACATTTTCTTGCTTTATGCTCTGGATACTTGTTGAGGATAGAAAAGCAAGATGGATGGTAAATCCTACCTGCAAATATTTTAGAAAAGAAAGGTTGTACTTGTAACGTATCATAGCCTGAGTTCTCCCCTACTGCCATGGGATTTGGCAGTAGTTCTGTGGTACGCGACCATGTTTTGCATGCAGCAGGTCCTTGGTTCAGTCCCCAGAATCTTCAGGTAGGGCTGAAAAAGGCCTGAAAGGTGATGTGTCTGGCTCTCCATTGTAAGATTTAACTTCTAGAGATTCTGGCATGGGATATGATACCTGAAGAATGACTTCCATTCATGGCCGAATCCTAAGCAGGCCTTACGCCACCTGAACTAGCGTTCCAGTGGCGCAAGGTCCTTTACGGCTGTCGCAAATGTGACATGTCGTCTGGAGCAGCCGGGCTGCCGACATGAGCGGTGGTGGTAGGTCAGCACAGGGGGCGAGAGGGAGGTGGGGAGGGGATGGGAGGAGACAGGGGCAGAACGGGGGCTGGGTGGCATCAGTGGCAGTGGCACCACCGATTTCTTATCCCCCTTTTGGGCCTCAGTCTGCCTTCCTCGGTCCACTTGGATTTGCGCCAGTGATTTTGCTGGTGCAGGTCCAAGTAGACCTATTCTGGCACCAGAGGCTTGCCGCTAGGTAAGAAAACGAATGTTCTCTTACACAACGGAGACCTCCAGAATTGCCCAGCCTGCAGGATGAATCGTGCACTCCGGCAGCATGGCTACATTGGCGGGGAAAGGAAGGGATAGGATTGGGGCCCAATTCTTACAATTTAAAAAAAAGATATCCCCAAAAGAAAAAAATAGGGAGGGTGACTTACCAGGGACCAGAAACAGAGTGCAGATGCCCCCCGCTTAAAGATGTTTTCTCCCTAATGACCGCCTGGATATACAATGGGGGTCATTAATCAGAACTTTGTTGTTTGCCCACAGAGGCCTCCATAAGGAAACCGGAAGTGCCTTAAAATTGTGGAGGACTCTGTGGGCCATTCTGAGGCTTGGAGAGGCCAGGAAAGGCCTCTGGAGACACCTCAGACTTTAAAAGGTAGGGAAAAATTGCTTAACGATGGGCCCACTTATTGATGGGGTTCGGAGAACGCATCTCTGTTATTAAGTGGGGGACACCTGTATCTTCCTTGGAAAATAGGAACCATGTCCATTGGAGTGCTTGGTGGGTAATAATTTAATACAGAAATAGAGCTGCTGGAGACACAAAGCCCAGCCCACCAGGGCTCCTTGGAAATCTGTGGCAGCTTAAGAATCAATGATAGGCTTGCCTGAAAGACACGTTGCCCACCAGCTCGGTTCCTTCCTTGTGCAGCTGAAGAGACTGCTGGACATTCAAAGGCACAGTCTCATCAGTTGAGGCCCAACAGGCCTGGGCAAGCTGCATATCATGTTGTGAGGGAAGAGAACGCCCTGGAATACTTCTTCCTGCTCGTTCCAGTGGTTCTGTGGTGCACTGCTGAGTTCTCCATTTCAGTTCTGTGATGCGTTTTCAGAACAAATGTTTCTTGCCTTCTTCTGTGGTACAAATCCAGGATTATAGACACATAGCCCCAGATTGTATATTACTGTTGTTGTTGACAACAAACAGGAAGGATGATCAAAGCAGCTGTAAATCAGCACAGGAACACAAAAACAGGGCAGCTGCTGCTTTCCCTTTTATTTGTTCCCAGCATGCTTTGGGTATATGATCTTTATCAAGGGTTTGTTTTGTGGCTTTTTAGACCAGCTCAATGGCAAGCTCTGACAAACTGAAATTCTGTCTAGCTTGTTAGAGACTTGCCATTGAGCTGGTCCGTAAAGAAACGAAACCTTCCCCTGATCATATTCATATCTAAAACATGTTAGGAATAAATGAAAGAAAACCAGTCCTGCTAGCTACCCTGTTCTTGTACTGTTGGTAGTGGTCCTCCTCATGCGTTGGGATAGCAGGTGAGTGTCCCTTCATCCACTGTGGACATCCAATACATGTCTGAAGCAGAACCTCCAGACCAACTCCTGGTTTTACAGAGGAACCATTTTCATACAGTTTCTCTCCCTGCTTGTTTTGAGAGAGAGAGTGTGTCAGTGGAACCTCTGCCTTTGCAGTCCATTGTCGGCGTGGAGACCCGAGCTCACAGGTTCTTTGAACAGGGACAGAAGCTTGCCCCCCGCTCCCACCATATAAGGTCTGCCCGTTCCTCTGTCACACAAGCGCTGCTGATGGTAACGTCTTTTGTTTTGCTGAATAATGCGGCGTATCTGATTGTAGGAAATACAATCTTATTTGAAGGACAGGATATACCGTATTGGTCTGAGTATAAGACTCACTTTTTTCTCCTAATTTAAGTTTTTAAACTAGGGGTGCGTCTTATAATCAGGCTGTTGCAATTTAATGCCAGTGATTTAATTAATTTTTTTTTAATAGCACCAAACTTTAAGGGTGCGTCTTATAATCAGGTGCGTCTTATACTCGGGACAATACGGTAAATCTCTCTCTATAAAAGCAAATGACTGACTCATGACTGACATCAGTGCCCAGGCCAAACCCCTGGATCTAGAAACATGAAATTCGGGGAGTATATTCCTTCCATGACGTAAGCACCCACCAAGAAGGGATTTTTAGAAATTCAGCTCCTAAGGGGGTAAAAAGGGATCAAATGTGTTTTCACGGATTCCTCAATATACCTTAGGCCCGATGAGATACAGGTTGAATATTCCGTATCCGGACGGCTTGCTTGGGACGGGAAGTTGTCTGGATTTCGGATTTGTCTGGATTTTGGAATATTTGCATAAATATAATGAGACCTCTTGGGATGGGACCCAAGTTCTAAACACGAAATTAATTTATGTAGTTATGTCACATATACACCTTATACACATAGCCTGAAGGTAATTTTATACAATATTTTTTAATAATTTTGTGCCCCAGCATGCCTTGCACTATGCCAGCCAGATGCTGGAAAACATTTTTCAAAAAAGTCATAGGTACCAAAATGTCTGGGTTTTGGAATAGTCTGGATTTCAGAAGTCCGGATAAGGGGTAATCAACCTGTATTGACTTGGTTTTTGCTTACAAAGGTTACCCATACAAATGCTTAAAAACATAATTCAGGATTTTGCCCTAATCGACACCTAAAAGGACGAATCTAGACTCCGGGGTTAATTATAGAACCCTTCGTATCTCCTGTGTTGAGTTCCAACATTCTTTTTTGGCATATAGGTGCCTTTTTAAAATCTTTAGAAACTGTTTTAACGGTTTTTTAAAATTTTACCCCTAAAGGGGTGAAACATTCTCGATAGAGGATGTTTTCTGTGAATAATTATTTGTTCTTAGGACCACTTCGTGTTTCAGTTATTTTTTTCCTCGGGTATTTTTTGTGTCCCCCAATCTTTATGATCTTTACTTTTCCTTTCAACTCCCAACTGTCACTTTCTAACTTGTCACTTTTCATTGTCTAGCGCTAGAACCTTCCTTCTAAATCTTTATGATCTTTAACTTTCCTTTCAACTCCCAACTGATGTTCTGACGTAACTGTCACTTTTCATTGACTAGCTAGAACCTTCCTTCTATCTGAATCAGTTCTCTTCAGAACTGTTAGCAATATTCCTCAACAATTACATAGTTTATCATGGGATTGAAAATATATGTAATTAGTTTGCATTAAATTTGGCACCGATTCCAAAAACGTGACATTCATATATTTAGGAAAGGATTATTTTACACTTTTTAGTGTGTTTTGCCCCTTCTCTCTCTCTCTCTCTCTCTCTCTCTCTCTCTCTCTCTCTCTCTCTCTCTCTCTCTCTCTCTCTTTTTAAATCGGTATGGCCTTTGAATTTTTAAATGTTAATGAGGAGATGGTACTTCACAATATTGTCCCCATCACAGTAGATGGAGCCTGCCTGTTCCAGTCCCTCTCCTATCTCGTCTAATGGCTAGGGAGATGTGCGAGCTAATTGTGAGACACGTGGTGGACAACTGGGAGGATTTCTCCATCATTTGGCGGCAAAATTTTTTGGGATTTTTTTTTGGGGGGGGGGGTCTGGCCGTGAAGCTTTATTTTATTTTTATTTTTTATTTTGTCAGCTGTCAGGCCGCCCACAATTTTTAATTATTTATTTATCCCCCCCCCCTTTTGTTAATGCTTTTAAAAAACTGCTGCCCCCTTACTGTGGCTGTGGCCGCCACCATTTTTCATCCAGCTGCACTTGCACTTGCCT
The DNA here is from genome assembly GCA_026170595.1 of Plestiodon gilberti rubricaudatus. Lineage (NCBI taxonomy): Eukaryota > Metazoa > Chordata > Lepidosauria > Squamata > Scincidae > Plestiodon > Plestiodon gilberti. The sequence continues at coordinate 252,262,597 of JANXHW010000002.1, forward strand.
GGAACGCGGACAACGCGTCCATTTTTCACGAGCCGCACACATGTGCACAAGCGGCCTGGAAGCCCTTCTGAATGAAGGCCGGCCAATAAGAGGGACAAAATGGTGTATCCTTTTCACTGAGGTTTGGAGAAGGAGGTGGTTTAAAACTGAGGGGGGGGGGAGAGATTTAAGTTAAATGTGTTTGAAGAATTTCAGAACTACAGGAGCATTTTCTTAAATAAGGTACTCTGGAAGGTTGTGGAATTTTTTCCTATGTCATATTTTTGAGAAAACGCTCCATTAGAATCTGTTACAGGTGCTGTAGGTACAGAACTAGGGTTGCACTATTTTGGCCCAGCATCTCTCACTAGAAGTGGGAGAACTGATGTCTGGCTTATTTAGCCTAATGATTTGTCCAGCTCTTGTTTCAAGTAGTGATGCTTCTCCATACCCCACTCTGCAGGTACACTCCACACTTCCGCATCAGGTCATGTTACCTCGGTGAAGATCCAGTCCATTGGAGGCATCTACAGAGTGTTCCTTCCTTCACCTGTCCTAGCTGGAGAATGGACACTGATACTCAGGTCCAAAGGCCGCTACTCTGTGCACATCCAGGGTGAGAAAGGGGTTAAACTGAGCCACTGACTCCATGAAGCCATAACATTGTTTATCCCATTTTCCCACGTGGTCTTTATGTATTTGAATACATTTGCATGAATCTTTTGTGAATACGAGCTATTATGGACTTATTCCTCGTCTAATGTCTGGGGATATTGGATGAATGGATCCTACACATGATTGTTTCAGCCCTGGAATAGCTGTGAAGCACATTCCTCATGGAAGCAGAACTTAAACAGTAATTGCATACAAGACTTGGTAATGCATATAGTATTTGGCAGTGCTTGTCCTTACGGTCAAGATTGTACTATTAATATTTACTCAGAAGTAAGTCCTCATCAGCAAAAGCCACTCTTAACTGTGCTTCCTTGTGGTTTCTGCTTCTTCTGCAACAGGGACACGATGCTACTAAATTGTCCCTTAGTCAAGCAAGTCCTGTTGCCTGTTGGGAGTGTGTGCTCTGATTACTGTTTTCCAAAGCAATTCTATGTCTGATTGTGTTTTTTAATTCAGTGTTCCTTGAGCTGCAAAACTTAATAAGGACTTGCTCTGGAAATGAGCAACCTACCCCGGCCCCATACAGGAACCGATTAGTAACGCTGTGTCCCTAACTGGACAGGAAGGAAATATAGGGGCAGAACTTTCCAAACTGAAAGGCACAATTAACCCCAAAGACTTAACAGTGCTCTGCCAATGTATAAGTTAGTGAATGGGTGTTTGCGCATGCACCCACGCATGCGTGCACACATACAATATTTATCCTACCTTTCACTAAAAGTCCCAAGGCCTGCTGATAGTAAAATATAAAAGCTACTCTGGCAGTCAGGCAGCCATAATTCCAGCAGACAACATAAACCACTTCCAGGTCACCTTCACCCCCCAAAACCTGTCTTGCGTGTCTTCACCCCCCAAAAGCGTGTCTTGAGTGCCTTCTTAAAGGATTGGAAAGGGGGCATCACAAAGGTAGGGAGTTCCACATCGGAGGGAATATTGCAGGGAAGGCTCTGTTCTGCATTCACACTAATGACACTATTCATTAGTCAATAATGAAAGGCAGAGTAGAGCCACCTCTGAGGATCTCGACAGACAGGTAGATTCATGTGCTAAAAGATGACCCTTAAGAGGAGAGCCCAAACCGTAGGGTTTTAAAGACAATGACCAACACCTTGAATTGGAGCCAGAAGTGAATTGGAAGGCAGTGCAGTTCTTGCAAGATCTCAGAGTGGTGTGCTCCCCTTGAGTGCCCCCCCCAGCAGCATTCTGAGCCAGTTGCAGTTTCTGAATCCTTTTGAAGGGCAGTCCTTTGTACAACACATTGTAATAATCCAGTCGAGATGTGACCACAGCATGGAGTCCAGTGACCAAATCTGCTTTCGCAAAGAGAGGCTGCAGATGGCATACCAGGCAAAGTGGAGCAAAAACATTCCTCCCCATGACTGCCCCCTGCCCCTCTAGGCATCCATCCAGGAGTACCTCTAAGCTGCACGCCCTACTCTTCCAGAGGGGGATTCAAAGCGGATTTGAATCCCCTTTCCGTTCTGGGGCCTCCCGTTCTCACTGCACCGCTGGTTACACCGGTGGTGTAAGTTGGATAGGATTGTGCTGTGAGTTTGCGTTGCTGTTTGCCCAGGACAGGCTGGTGCTGCAATTGCATGTTAATGACCACAAATCAGATATTTTTTAAAAAGATGGAAGACAACTCAGAATGCAGTGGACTGGTAATGGTGACACCTGGGTTCTCCATTCAAAGGCACTGCTCAGTTGTGGCCAGTCTGTGGGCTTCCTAGCTGCCTTCAATCCCCATTGTGGAGGGAAGAGAGTTTAACTCCACCTGCCTCCTTCTCCCAGCGAGCTGCCTTGACCGACACTCCCCCCCCCCCCCGCTGCCTAGCTGTCAGCTGCCTCCTCTCCTGCTTGGTCATCTCTACCCCAAGTCCTAAGTATACTGTGGAAGCCATGCAAGTGTGAGAGGAAGTCCCCTCCTCTTGCAATAAAGCCCTGCTGTCATTGGGCAGTGCTGAAGTGACCATGCCACGGAACAACATACCTGTTGCCTGGACCATCAGGCTGCCACCCATCAAATGCTGCCAGTCTAGCAGGTTGGACATTGACATTTTCACCCAACACCTGCTTAGCGGGGTATGAGTTTGCCTTTTCTGCCCGGTGATTGCTGGTAGTCTGCTTGTGGGTTGAGACATCCAGGGGCCCCCAGCTGGGGGGGATCCTGGACAAATGAACCAAAGATGGCTGTTCCAGACTAAGCAGCAAAAGCAGAAGCAGTCATGGACTGGCCTCTTGGCTCCCCGGTGGTCGCCTTGAGCGAGCTGATTCATTACTGGCAATGGGAGAGCAGCTCTTTTAAAACTTCAAAAATTCCTCCGTGTTCACAGGTCAGAGCACCTTTGACTTCCTCTATTACTTTGCTGTCCCAGTTGATGGACCCCATCCAGGGCTATTTATGATGGATAGTCGGCCCACCGAAGGTATGCATGCGATCATTTCCCTTAGTGAGTCAGTGTTGTTGCAAAGCTGTGTTGGGCCATTGGGCTTTATTTGTTAACTGTCCAATCTATTTTGGGATCAGCTAATATATGTAAAAAAACTGTCACTAAACGTGTTCCATGGAATACCTTGATGATCAATCTCCTTTTCGACACCTGCTTCCTCACAGACTCTGCTGCTGGTTTCCATTTCCAGGGCCATTTCCAGCACAATAATCACATTGATTTCAAGAGAAGACCTGTCCCCTCCCCAACAGAGACGTCTTGAGTCCTGCCTATCATCGGGCACAGTTGGGGATTGGATGGAGAGTCCAATTTAGGTTCTGACTTGTTTCACACAGGCTTGCCTACTTACCTGGTGGTTATGGCGACAGGCCTGAGCCAATCGAAGTCCGGCTTGGTTCAGCTGCAGGCCGTGGACCTAGAGGGTAAGACGGGCAGCCTCGGGACGCTGACACTTCAAAAAGGAGCCAATGGAACTAACCTGTTTGTGGCTGAGGTGCCCCAGGACCTGTTGACCCACAGCAAGTTCTCTGTAGTACTGCACGCTGTGGACAATAAGGGCCGGAGGGTGAAGAGAGCGGCTCCTCAAGTTACCACCACTGTGGGATCCCTGCTGGAGGTGAGCTGGCGGCGGGAGTGCCCTTCTTGGTCTCTGAGCGATAAGCTGTGCTTTGTATTCCCTCCCTTCTCCTGCTGTGCTTTGCAGGGGTTCACACCTCGAGAACTCTGGCACGATCCCAGGTTCTATCATTTCTGTCCTGGTTTGTTCCAGCTGAGCAGAGACACTCCTGTGTTCCCAGGGAAGTCTGCTGCCATCACCTGGAAGCTGACAAACCCCGGCTCGTCCAAGCACTATGGTCTGAACGTGAGCAGTGTTCCCCAGATCCCAGTTCACCTCTTCAGCACCAGGTAAAAATGAGCGTGCGTACAACCATAGGTCTGTGAAACCATGCAGTGGCGTTGTTATGCCACCTCCCGTGACGTCACCACCAGAAGTGATGTTGCTGCCGCCGCCGCAGCTCACTTCACAGACGCAAGGCGGGAGGGTGGGACAAATCCATCACCTTCTCTGCCACCCGCTCTTCCCACCGCCAAAATGGCGCTATTGTTGCCCCCCACCGCTTTGTCACCCCCTGCTTGTCGCTCAGGGCCCCCCCCCCGACCACCTTGGCGATGCTTCTGCCACCAGGGAACTCAAGGTGACCTCGGGTTCTTGGGTGCTCTCTCACCCAGGCACCAGCCAGACCCAGACCTGCATAACCGTCAGCAAAGTGCTGGATCATGTGCCTTCAGACCAGGCCCCGGGATATGGATGCACTTTCCATTGCTGGGTGACTTTCAGAGGGGTAGCGGAGTCAATTTAACCCAGCAAAAACAACCCAGAGTCATGTAGCAGCTTTAAGACGAGCACATTTATTTCAGCACAAGGTTTCACAGACTATTATCTATTTCACCAGATGCAGCTAGGTGATTTTGGAAGTTGGTACTTGGCTATCTGGCCCTCTTCCCATGCTTCTGTGTTCTTTTTGAGTGTCAACTTTAAAGCTATGCAGCCATGCAGACCAACAACCAGTTTTCTCACACATGAACGCTAGGATTTGGGGGGTTCTAGAATGGCCTTTACTGGCCTTCAGAGGCCACGTGTATCCTCACCAGGCTACGTCTTGCCCAGCCTTCATCTTCTGTTCAGGCCGTCCTTCTATAGCTGTCTTTCTTGTCCCTTCTCATTCTCTGCAGACTACAGTTGGGTGTTAATGACACAGCAACGGGACAGATCTCCCTGACCGTACCTGACACTGCTGCTCCTGGCTCTGTCATCACCATAACCTTGCAGGCTAGCCCTCTTCACCCTGCTGGGGAGCCTAACTTTGCCCATATCCAACTACTAGTGATGCCTCCAATTCAAGTGAGTCTTGGGTAATGACATTTGTGGGAGGGGCACCAATGGGAGGGAGAGCTTGAAGCCGATTTTCTATTATATTATGTGGGTGTATGGGGGTCAGGTTCGTTGCTTTTCCACATGCTTGTGTGGGGAGACTGTGGTGGAGAAGCATAGGGGCTATGAGATGGAGCTGTGGCTTGGGAAGTCCCCAGTTTGAATCTGACGTCTTCCATGAACTTACGTGAACCATGAGGTTAGGCCCCTCAGCCCTCCCCATCTGCAATCTGGGGCTAATACTCGCTATTCTTACAACCATTGGTAAAGTAATGTGATGATATATGTGAAGCTCTTTGAACATCTGAAAGTGCTATACAATGCTAATATATTACATTGATGATGGTGCTTAAAATCCAATACATCAGTCATGAAGTCAGTTTTTAGGAGGAGTAAGCACAGATGGGCCTTAGAGAACCTTGCTGGCTTTCAGGATTTTTCTACCCCGTGCAAACCTTATGGTTGGCTGTGTCCTTACATGTTCTTATTACTCTTTACCCACCAGATGCAGAAAACCTCACCCCCACTCTGCAATGTCACTCGGGTAGATGGCTTCTGTGGCCCAACACCATCCCCTTGTCGCACCCAACACTGGAGGGCCACCTGGCGAATCTGGGATGAAGCTGGAGTTCGCTCGGTGCAGGAGGAGGGGGGCGCTGTGGTCCCTCACCAAGCTGATGGACCAGCAGAGTTGATCAGTTACACCTCGGACTGTTGTTCCCAGCAGGCCAAGCTGGGGGTGACCAACCTACTTGGGGAGAAATATTGGTGCCAAGAGGCAGTGGCACCTGCTGTTCCTCGCAAAGTGGTGTCCACGACCACTGATGTTCCTAGGAAGGCGGTAGGGGTTGCTGTTACTGCTACTACCACATCCTGGTGGAGGGTGTTGACAGTTTTCATGGTGACCCACTGGCTAAGATTGTAAGGCTTCATAAGAACAGCATGTTGCTATGTATGGAAGAGTTCTTAATGTAGGTGCTGACCTCTATTGGGAGGCTTTGGTATTTCATCTTATTATGGAGTACATAATGGACTGGGGAAAAACGGGGGATGCAGAGCAGATTGGCACTTCCTGAACTCGGGGACAATTTGGGGAGCAAAAGCGACGGATTCTGTGGAGACGACTAATATTGCACTGGAATTCTTAGATAGGAAATATGCAGGAAGTTTAGAACTGCGTTATTCTTTCTACCTGATCTAATTTGCACTCAGGTCTGGTCCTTACAGCAGAGCTGGCTTTGCTCTTCATGTAGAGCACACATTGTACGTGAGCAAAAGAAGCTGTCTTTCACTGAGTCTAGTATGGACTACCAGGGGTGCCAAACATAAGGCCCATGGACTGGATGTGGCCCCCAGAAGCTCTTTATATGCCCCCCCCGTTATAATTGGGTTCTCCCAGAGCCACCCTTTTGGCAGCGCCACTTCTGATAAGTCTCTGGAAGAGAGAAGGAAAGAAGCCTCTGAATGCTATGGGCGAAGAGGCAGACCAAGAGGGGTGAGAGAGGGGGAGACACAGCCAAGGTGTTGGGAGAGCCAACGTGGGTCACCCGCTCGGCAGCGCCACTTCTGCTGAGGTGTTACTTTGCAGAGCACCTCTCAGCTGCTGAGCTGCCAAGTGATGCTGCGGCAGAAGCGGCGCTGCTGAAAGAGCGGCCTGTGTGATAATTGGGTTCTCCCATCATGATGATTGGGCTCTCTCATAACTTGAAAGTATGATCAAGATTTGCACGTTTTTTTTCTAGTCATTTGCAGCAAATGAGTTTCTTGTGAGAAGAAAGTGCATATTTACGGCCATCACCTATTTAATGACATCACCTCCTGCTTCTTAATGATGTCACTTCCAGCCCTCGGCAGGCGCCATGATACTATTCAGCCCACTCTATGAAATGAGTTTGACACGCCTGGTCTGTGCCATCTGGCAGCAGCTTTCCAAGGTCTTTCTGAGTCCTGCTTCCAGAGAGCCTTGAATTGGAGACGGTGAGACGTGGCACTGGGATTCTTGCATGAAACTACTGAGCTCTGGCCACTCTCCGGAGGGCCACCGCCACGACCCAAACCCACAGTCTTAGCACTAATAGCAGCACCCCTGAAGCTTGTTGGTTACACCTTGTTTTCTGTCTGTGCCCCATGTCTTTTTAGCGGTTTGTCCCTTATTGGATCCCTGAAGTCCCTGCTTATAATCTGTGGCACTTCTTAAGCCTTTCCCCTCCCAGATATGCCCCTGTAAGTTTGCCCCCTTCCGCTATTTCAACTTGGCTTCTGAGCGTGGAGCCTGACTCTGCTTTGGGCCAGCTTCTGCTGGCATCTCGGGTGGTTAGCAGGAGTTCACCTCCCAGCACACACCTAAGCTGGGTGGCATATAAATCATCTGCTGCCTGGAATGAAGAAAGCTCTCCACTGATTTCATAGCTCTACAGTTTGGCCTGGAGAATAAAAAAGGGGCCGTCACTGATGCAGCACTGCCACTAACATCCAGGCTAATCAAGTTGGTCTGATAAAAAATAAGTACAAATTCTGTATCTATATTAAAAAATTAAACACTAACATTTTTCATCAGGTCATTAAGAACCGTATGGTATACCTTTTCTCTAAGCCTTCTTAGTGCTAAACAACTACACTTGCTGTGAAAGATCTGTGATGATCCATGGTTGACAGTGTGATCCAATGTCCTCTTTTCCTTTACTTCAAAGCAGCCAGAGTTGAGAGGAACACTGAACCCTTTCCCCTGTGGCTTTTCCTTGTCTGCCTTGTTCCTCACTGGCTAATAGCAACTTTGGGTGGTGATGTTGATTTCAAGTAGGGAAAGGGTTAAACCACGTTCCCCCTCCCCAGCATTTCTTCCCTACTCCAGTTAGCTAGCAGCCCCCCCCCCCCGCTGCTTTATAATAAATAAAAACAATTTGGGAAATCTGGTCACAGGTCTCCACCTCACCTCCTCTTTGCCCCTGTTGCAGCAACCCTGCCCTCTCACTTGATCCCTTTTAAATAAATCTGATCTGTATATGTTTGCCTGCTGATCTAAGTCTCTCTCTGTATATATTTTATGCAAATTATTTTTTATCATCTTTAGTTTTTCTGTATGTGGTGATTTTGAGATGTTTAATGGATAAAAATAATTTCTAAACATTTTAACCTGGTGTTAATAAACTCTTTCCGTAGTTAGTGTGTCAGACTAGCAGTGGGGAGAGCCAGATTCAATTCCTGCTCCACCTATGACCTTAGGTTTATCTCCTTTCTCACCAAGCTACCCCACAGGGTTGTTGTGAGGATAAAGTGGGGAAGTGGAGAACTATATATACTCCCCCCTGATCTCCTTGAGGGAGGAGTGGGCTAAGAAAGAATGATTTAAAAAAAAAGGCATGTTTGCTGTCTGATCACTAAACTAGTCCTCCATCAGATTGTATCATGGGAGGGAACTGTCCTTCCACCTTGACTTCGGGTGTCTGGGAAGACGAGTGGCGCAGTCAAACAATTCAATGCATTCAAGTAAGTTTTTTCTTTAATCATGCATCAATGTCACTCCTTTTCTCTATATTAACATTCGAATAAATACACATCTGTCCAAAAAAGAGGAAAGCTATAGAACATGGGTACAAATGAATGTGGGAGGTTAAGGGAACAAAATGGTTGAGTTGCTTGTTATACTCCTTTAAGCCAGCAGGGGGAGCCAGGGATTCATGAGCTAGTGCCTGGCCGCTGCAATTAAAAGCAACAATTTCGGCTGCCAGCCTGTGATTTTAAAAATAACTGGCAGGGCCTGTTGAGTCTGGGGATTGAGTCCTGTGGTTTTGGGTGCAGGGGGGGGGCACAGAGTGCACACTGCATGCTATGGTAAGGGTAAGTAAAAAACATTTTTACTTACGGCTTGGTAGGGTGCCTTGTTGGCAATGGGTCTCCTCGGACCTACACCAGCTATGTAACTACTAGTGTATGTCCAAGGAGAGGAAGAGGACGTGTCGGGCAGCGAAAGAGGCAATAGCATCTCGGTGCAAGTTGCAGCCGCTGCAATCCACTCCCTCTTTCAAACTGCCCATGCCACCAACTTACTTGCTCCATTGCAGCATCCATGTGATTCCGTGAGGAGCCATTTCTGCCAGTGGCTCATTGTGCGCGATGGCTGTGAAGGAAGGTCTTCTTTTTGGTGTAGGAGAAGGAAAGAAGCCACATTGCTCAGCATATAGAAGGCAGTCCGTAACAGCGGCGTATAGCAGGAAGTGACATCGTTTAGAAATGTGGGGTGGCAGTGAAATAAGATGCTACAAGTGTTCGGGAATAATAAGGGTAGCTTTTGAGAAAGAGCTTATTGAAGCAATTGGATCCACCAGCAGGGGTAAAGAAAAGGGGTACTGTCTCGTTAAAAATCTAACTGGGCTGCTTTCTACAGTATTGCTCTAGGCCAGGGGTGCACAACTTGGCAGTAGGTAGGGGCCAAAATGATAGACTAAACTTCTTCGGGGCTGCAGATAGGTGTCACGGGGGGGGGGGGGTATGTCAAGGATCCGTGATGTCACTTCCATCACAGGGGCGTGTCCATGAGTCGGAAAAGTAACATATTAATAAAGATATTTACTTCCATAATGTTTATGTTGTTGATTGTTCTGTTCCTGGGCGCCTCTGAGCATATGCAGAGTGCCTTGCAGTCAATATCATGGTGAGAGGAATGGGAGCCTGCCTGCATGGGGGAACTTGCACCATTGATGACTCTGACCCAGAAATTAGCTCTTTTGTCAGATTTGGTAAGAGAGAATCAAAATGGCTCGATTGATGGCCCATGTTGGAAGATAAGATTTTCCAGGACACTAATGCAAAATCCATTAACACCAATAACAGCTTCAAACCTGCTGATACTAAAGGATTAACCTTTTAAAATTTAGGGCTTTCCTGTACTTCTGGCCGGCACATGGCCGCGCCACATATTGAGCCTCGTCCTGGCTGCTGCTCGCCTCTCTTCCTCTTCTTGCAGGATTTTAGGCAGCCTGCAAGCGTTGCTGTGCCTGCGCAAGGCTCATGCAGGCATGCGATGATGTCGGCACGAAGAGAGCGCCAAGGGATCCCTGCTAATCACACCCCCTTTGCCTCTATTATCATCCTAGTCCCTATTCTGTTTCTTCCTAGGGAACCCAGGAGTCCTGCCTTCAACTACTTGCTTAGCATTGTCGCATCTCCTGCCTGCTCTGCTGTACATTTTACAGCAGCCCGACATAAGACATTAAGTGGGTGGAGATTCCCCCAACCCCTCTTATAGATTTGCTAGGAAAAACTTTAGCTGCTAAATTTCTGTGTCAGGTTGCAGGCCTAGTTAAAAAAAAAAAAGACAACTCTCAGTATGCCATATAAACCATTCCGAGAGTCATGAAGTCAGATAAAACAGCTTTCAGCTTTGCTAACCCTAACCCTTTCCCTTTCCGGGGCTGGGCACATACTTAAGACCAGCATGTGTGAATCAGGTACCTTGAGCATCCTTTAACCACTCCTGCAACTGTATTGGGGTGGCCAAATGAGTGGTGCACTCATTCTTTCTCTCCTTTTTGAATTGTGTTTATGATTGGCTGCTGAAGGACAAATCTATTGTCTCTCTGGGTATGGACCAGTCAGGGGAAGAAGTCTAAAACTTGAACCCAGGCCTCCGGTCTAGCCTCCATTGTCAATGAACCAGCAGGGTTCCTGGGTGACTTCTCCCAAAGGGGGTTACCAGGGCCTCTGAGAGGGGGGTTAAGGGGGTAATTTGTACCCGGGTCCAGGGTGAAAAATGAGCCAAAAAGGGGGCCCTGGAGCAAAAAAGGGGGCCCCAGGAGCCAAATTCATATGTAGGGAAGGACCCAAAAGAAACTTTGTACCCCCTGATAAAATTCCTCTGAATGGCCCTGGGGGTTACAGCGTGAGGGTCCCGTCTCCCACAGAGGGCAACCAGAGGTCTCTGGCCTGGGAATTCCCCAGCAAGGCACAGAGGGAGACCACACCCCTGCCCTGCTGCTGTCCTCCCCCTCCCCGCAGAGGAGCCTCTCAATAGGAAAAGATCCAGGGTTTCCTGGGAGAGAAAAATCCAGAAGGAGGAGACGCTATGCGGGTGGCAGGGGTTGGTGGACCTGTCTGAGTATGGATGGACCACGGACGATGTGAGAATTCGCAGCGTGTTGGATTCTCCCAAAGGCTACAGAAGCGGGAGGTGGAATGAATGGACTCTTGGGGTGGGGAAGAGAAAAAGCGCTCCGAGATGAGATGCTGGGTACGGGAATCGGGCGCATCAGCGGTGTACGGCGGCCTCGGCGCGGGGAGCTGAATCGGCTCCTGTGGGGCTCTGGCAGCTCGGATGGCAGCTTTTAAAACCGGTTTTGCTCGTGTGCGTGAAATAGCCGCTTGGCAGGCAGAAATTTTGCAAGCGATAGGAATGCTTCATCTTCACCTCGGTGTGCCAGGAGGCAGCCGTTGAGGCGTGGGTTTTCTAGAGGAAGAGGCACACTAGGACGCCTGGGTTCTGGGAAAGCAGCGGGTTGGCCAAGAAGCGGCTCCCTTTCTGCCCCGCCCTCCTACTCCCACCCACCCTACCGGAGCGCCTCTGCTGCGCGCTCTCGCTCCCCCAGCGCACATGTGCTGTAATAATAGTCGGTGTTGGTGAAGATGAAGACAATGCAGACAATGGCGCGGCGGCACCGAGTGACTCCGTACCTGCCGGCTATTATTATTAATATCTGTCTGCTGCGTGGGCACGGGCAGATCCTGCGCTCCGGCAGAGGACGGTGCCCAAGAACAACAAAACCCCGGCCGCAGCCCAGGGGGCTAGAAGGTATGGAGAGGGTGCGAGAGGAGAAAGAGCGAGAAAGAGCTGCGACCTCGTTGTGGGTCATCATGACCCCACCCCAACCACCCAGTGAAAGATTGCCGCCCTTACTGCTTGTTAACCGTCCTGCTTTACTCATAATAAGCGTCCCCTCCTTTTTTCCTCTTCAGTCCTAGGCTATGCGCACTTTCCTGAGAGTAAGCAATGGGAAGGCAGTGGGACTTCTGACTGAGTAGACAAGCATAGGCTTGCGCTCTAATTGTAGGTGAAGCGTGGCTTCTAATGTCGTTTGGAGTTTGCAGTAGTGAGGGAAACTGGGAAAGGCACTCTGCACATGGCTACACAGACACTGTTTTTCCACCCTGACATTCCAAACAGGTTCCTAGGTCAGTGGAGTGCTGGCAAGTCCTGCCTCAAATTAACATATGCCCCAGGCATGTGTTGGGCAGCCCAATCCTACACAACTCTCCGTGTGGCATTACAGCCATGCTGACAGGGCATGCACTGTATCCCTTGGGAGTTTTGGGCCCTGGAGACCTCCAGTTCTTGGGGTAAGGAAGGAAACATTTGTTCACTTGCCCAGGGTAAGCCCATGCTGGCCTGCTGGATCTACTTGGACCTGTGCCAGCAATTTCACTGGTACAAGTCCAGTGTTCCTAGGTAAGGGGATAGAGGCTGGGAAGGGGGATAGGATATCAGCGGTGCCACCACCTCAGCCTATACCGTCTCCTTCCTGGCCTCATTCCACACCCTCCCTGTTCCTTCCCCTCCCTGCCCCATTCAACTCCCTCCCCATCTCCCTCCCACCCCCTACGCTGACTTACCTGCGCCAGCTTACAGTGGCTGCCAGGCCACGATGAATGGCATACATGTTTTGTGATGGCCATAAAGGGCCTTACACTGCTGGAGTGCTTGTTTTGGCGGCATAAGGCCCTAACTTACTGGCCTGTCAGTTTGCTTCCTGCTGAACCTGATGCCACTTGTTGGCTAAAGCCCGACCCACACTGCACGATTTCCGGCACGTCCTGGAACAGGTGGTGGTGGGCATTTCACATTCTGGCCTCTGCATAATTACACCTGCCTGATGCATGAGAAGACTCTGATGCTGGGAAAGATTGAAGGCAAAAGGAGAAGGGGAAGGCAAAAGATGAGATGGTTAGACAGCATCACCAACAAACATGAAAATGAGCATCACCAACAAACATGAAAATGAGCGAACTCAGGAAGATAGTGGAGGACAGGAAGGCCTGGCGGGATATGGTTCATGGGATCACGAAGGGTTGGACACGACTTAATGGCTGAACAACAACAACAAATGCATGATATTAAAAGCATAGTATGTGAAGTGGTCCTTTTGTGCCTTCGAACTCTGACATGTCACATGTGTTGTGGATTATGTGCAAACATATATTTTGAATGGAATGTTTCTCAGATTCTTTGAAATTATTATATGTTCCTGTTAATCTTTGAGTCTGTTTGCTGTTATAGACTGACACGGCTACCCATTGGAGTTTATTTTCTAGGAAGAATCCCTAAGTCCTAGTAAATTTTTTGTTTTGTCTTTGAGAAAAGATTTGGTGGGTGTTTTTTTCTCAGAAGTATGTTAGTTTAGCACGGCCATTCTTCAGCTTTCAGTTCCCTTGTGGCATCTCCAAAAGTTAAATCTTCAAGGGGGAGGAGGGAGCTACATCTAGACATACATCTAGAGTACGCATACATCTGGACCCCAAATGCCAGTGCCCTGCTTCCATTTTCCCACAGCCATTTATCCACGTATAAAAAAATAACCCAATCCATTGTGAGATTATATTTATACTAGAATAGCTGCAGCTCAAATGCATTTAGCGACATTTACTAACAAACTATCCCTGCAAACAAGTCTTGTCTCATCCCTGGTGAAAACCATGCCATCTCAGTCTAGAAATTTTACTAGATCTACACATCTGTTGGAATTGGACTATAAGGAGGACGGTACCACTTCAAATTGAAGGTGAGGGATGCCATTTTTGAATGTGCCCCGTATTTCAATACCACATTGTTGTATGCAAGGGACCCCTCCCCAAATATTTTTATTTCATAAAGCACCCTCCCCTGAACCCCCTGCCATTTATCCCATCCAAATCCATCAAGGAATCACGGAGATACAGCCATTTTAAACCAACTGCATTAAGAATTCGGCTTCCTTTCCGGTTTGCGCGCACTTTGACAGCAGACGCATGCCAGCAAAGGGCAAGAGTCCACAGGCACGTGCCTGCCGCAAGCCTTCCCGAGCCCTAAGAGAAGCAGCAGCCAGCAAAGTTCACCATGTACCTTTTTAATCCTTTACAGCCTTACTCTAATTCTTGGAAGTGGAGCTTCCCTGTAGAAATCACTGTGTGTTTGGGGTTCCCCCTAAGAGTTATGCACTGGATCTCCACCAGGGATCATCGGGGTCTCCCTAGGGAAGGGTCCCTACACAGAAGGGTCCCGATCCTCCCGCCCAGCTGGGACTAGTCTCATGTGGTGCGGAGAGGCTTCTGCAGCGGCACAATAGGTTTGCATCCATTAAAAGGCCAGGTCCCAGTCCTGGCACCCTGCTTGGGATCCCGGAGAAGTGTGCGGTGAGTGTGGTGAGAGTCCCTTCACCCCCTTCGGCCCGGACACAAGAGGTTGAATGTAGGTGACACCGGGGGGTGCACCTCCTGCCAGAATCTGTGCTGCAAGGAGTAGGGGAAAACCATTACAAAAGCATAACTCATGCCTGTTAGCAACGGCTCCTGCTCTGTGCTGGTCCTAAAACGGCTGCCTTCTACCTGGGGAGCCAGCTAGGGCAAGGGAAAATGGGGGAATCTCAGAACCACAGTAAGAGTTCGGAGTGCTACATTTCCTGATCTCAAACCTGTCTCTTTGTGCATGCCTCTTCCTTATCTCAACCCTCACTATCTCCTTCCACAGAGTCATTGTTCCTGTCTTGCTTTGCTACATTTATTCAAATGTCCTTCAACTATCTGCATTGTTCTTACCTTGCTTTGCTACAATAATTCAAATGTCTTTCAGCTGTACACTTGGAACTCATGGTGCCATGGGGCAGGGACCCATTGTTTGGCACCCAAGGGCTATATAACTGGGAATCATTGTGTTTTGTGTCAAGCAGGCTTCACAAAAGATCCCATTCATAAAACCCCGGAAGACCTCACTTCACCTGAGGTGGGGACCTAATCCAATTACCTGCACCACACAATACCTCCAGACCCATCACCCATTGGTTCCCAGTCCCATCGCCCATTGGCTCCCAGTAACACAAAGCATCACACTTTTCATTGGTTTCTCAATAAAGTTTGCCTTTTATTGGTTTAAAGTTTACAACTGTTGCTGCTGCATCTCATTGGTGCAAAGTTTGAATCCAACATCTTATTGGCTGTATCAAAGTGTAACTTCTTGGATCCTGTCTTGTATTGGTGCTTCTTTCTTATGTATTCTTCAAACAATGAACTCCATGATTCTGTATGAAATAATGAAATGTATATAAACCTTTGTATCCCTTTTGTATGTTACAATTTTTTGCCCTGCATTTTGGTGTCCTTTGCTAGCAAAGTAAAGATCTTCTTTTTACCCCAGCGCTGGTCTGTCAGAGCTCTATTTTTGGCGCCTCCGCAACGCGCAGATCTCTTTCTCCTTCTCTCTCTCTCCCTCCTTTTTTGGGTACCTTCTCCATCTTTGGAGCTTGGTGTCTGCTCACCGGACCAAAACGAGCTGAAATCACTTGCACCCGTGGGTGCTTACAACAGCATCTTCCTCCTCTAATCTACAAAAACAAATCTAAAAAAGAAAGCATACTGAAACAAAAATAAGTAATTGTTGGATGGTTCCATGGTCCACTTTGCGTTTGATCAATTTGTTAGTTTTATCAGTTTTAACATTTCAAAGAAGTAGAGAAATCAAAACAGGCAAGGAAATAAATATTAACAGTTCAGTTGAAATGATTTTATTTAAAATAAAAACGATAAGTAATTATGAAAAGGACAAAATGTCAAAGGTTAAATGGGCCAAATTTTGGCCATGGAGCCAAGAAACCACGCCAGCAATTACGTAGACATATAGAATTTCAGGCCTTGTATTGGAAACAGTGTAGTGGGGAGTATTGTATTGTATTGTAGTGTGGAGTATCCGTATTGTATTGGACAGTGTTGCAAGTTTGAAACGAGATGTTACATGTTTTTTTGCACACGGGTGTGTAAAGTAATTGGTAGTGGGTAATTTTAAAATAAAAAAATCTATATTCCTAAAAAAAAAAATCTAGAGCTTTTCATACTCAGCCTTGTCCTTGCTCTGTGATGGGCACTGCAGTCCAGCAACAGACCACTGGCCTTACTGTCCCTTCTGTGCTCAGATGCTTGGAGTTGCCATGCTAGCAGAGATAAGATGGCAACCATGCTGGCAAAGTCCAAGAGAACAAGGATGGGAGGTCTTAGAAAGGGGCCTGATAGACCTTTATAGTTTCCTGTGTAAGGACAGCACACGACTGAAAGCAGAAATTCCATGTCTTGTATTGTGCAGATAAATGTATCCAATATGGACCGTACCCTGGCCTGCTTCTGGAGTCTTCTGTGGCCACTGCAGCAGCTGCTGCTGCTCTATTTGCCTCCACAAGGAGTCCATGGATTCATTCCCAACTACTGGACTCGCTCCATTACTTTTGCCTGGAAGTCTGTCACCCATCAAGACATGACCATAGACGCCCTTCTCAATGTCACCTTACGCCTTTTCATGGAGATGTCTCATCCCAAGGGGGAGCACATCCTAGAGGAGAACTTTAAGGTGAGAGGAAATGGGCAGCTTGCCTCACAGTTGGGGCTTTGCTCGGCACCCCACTTCCCCAAACCGCGCCTCTTTTGTAGGGCCAGGGAGCGCGGCGCAATCGCATCTTGCCCACTGTGGCACCACTGTCCCAACCATCTCCACATCCATCCAGCAGCGTTGAGCCAGGTAGGGCAGCTCGGCCACCTGCCGTATTGTGATGAATGAACCAACCACTATCTGAAAAGCTCCAGCTTAGAGCACGTCACCCCCAGCTATTGGCATTGGCTTTCCGTTTGTTTCTGGGTGTGATTCAGATACTAGCTATTCCCCTGGGCCCAAGTCACTTAGCTTTCTCTCCAGGTCCACTTGCGCAGTGGCGCAGGTCCACTATCAGCAGGTTTCACCAGGAATCTGGGGCTGGAGGTTTTTAGGATCTTCCTTCAGTGATTTTACTGTAGTAGCTTTAGATGTTAATAATTATATATCTTTTTTGTGCTGTACTGTATACCGCTTTTCAGGAAGCAGTCTTGAAGTCAGTCAATCAAACTAACAATTATAGTTCCGCCCTCTCTTAAACTGCTACAGTTTGGAAAGGGGTGACACCCCTCGCCTTTTTATCCCATTTCCCAGCCCATTGTTATTCTCCCCCTCCAGCCAAGTAGTTCTTTCCTTTCCTTCCCCCACAGCTTCCACTTCTCACAGTCAAAGTACTCTCTTCTCCCTGCTTTTCCTCTCCCTTACCTAGGGCAGAAACCTCAAGGCTGACGATATCTATGCTGCTTTCTATGGCCCGGACGTATCAGCTAAGCGTTTCAGTGGAGCCATTACCCAGGTAGCCAATGCGAATGCTAACATGGACTTCGGTGACACCACGAAGGGCATACCTGTGTTCCACTTTGATGCTGAGCTCATCCACTCTGCCAATGCCCAGGTGCTACAGGCGCGCAAAGAAGTCCTTCAAGCCGTGCGCTCAGAGCTGTACGGCGTCGCCCGGGAAAGGTTGGGACAGCTGCTCCATTCCTTACAGGTGCTTACAGAGCATGTGCAGAGCTCTAAGTGGGACGGTGGGTGGGGGGGCTGGCTCTGAGTTGGAGGATGAAGAGGTTTGGGCACCAGCCAGAAAAAAAAGATCAGGAATAGCTGAGATGGCAGGGCTAGTGTTCTTGATTTAATAGAGGTTACACGTGTGTTTTGATTAAGAAATGTTTTCAAGGAATTCTTGAAATTTTTAAAAATAGCTCAGATCACTGAAAGGAGCAAGCAGCAACAGTCAATAAAAGAGTACAGTGTGGAACCAATAACCAATAACCCTCTTCTGGCCAGGATTTCTATAGCCATAGTAACTGGGTTGAACTTGGGCATCGACAGATCCATCCAGACCTGGCACAACCGGGCCGTGAAATCAAGTCCATTGCAACAGGTATCAGATGATTTATTTATTTATTTATTTTTATTTTTCACATTTTTATACCACCCTTCCTCCAAGGAGCTCAGAGTGGTGTACATACCGTATTCCCTCCCCTCCTTTTTGTCCTCACAACAACCCTGTGAGGTAGGTGGGGCTGAGAGATAGTGACTGGCCCAAGGTCACCCAGGAAGCTTCGTGGCTGAGCGGGGATTTGAACCTGGATCTTCCAGGTCTAAGTCCGACTCCCAAACCACTACACCATGATGGCTGTGATTTTTTTTCCCTTCCCTCCCTGATGTTTACTTTGGAAGGGAAGCTCTTGGGACTGTCAGGGAGTAGTTTCAGTCAGGGCTCTGCCTGGACTATTTATTTTTTACCCTGGCCTTCCTCCAAGGGACTGAGTTTCTTAGGGCTGCTCCCTAACAAAAGGGTGTGAGATTCTAGGCGGCTCAAAAGGGACTTTTGCTCATCAGCATGCAAAGCCAGCCATCTTGTCCTTTCCCACATTGTGGGACTCAGGGGGTGAAGCTGCCAGGACAACGGGAGCTTACTTCAAGCACGCCTGAGCCCCGACGTCTCTCTCTCTCCTGACAGAAATTCAGCTTTGTTAACTTTGCTGACTGTGACTCTCACAATAAGCCTCAGTAACTCTCAGCCTGCAGTTGGGCCCCCTATTCTTGTGAGGTATTAAAAGCCCCTGACCAAGACAATGTGCTCTTGCAGGTGCACTGCAGCACTTGTAGCTATACACAGGGTGGGGGTGGAGAGTAAATGGGGAAAGGAATTAAGGTCCTTTCAGGTCTGCTTTATTGTACTTCTCCTGTACCCCCAGCTGACACCTGGACTTGCAGCGACTGCACAGACTGGACGTGTAAGGGAAACCTCTTGGAAGACCTTGCTACCCAAGGTCATCTGACTACTGGTTACACCAGTTACATCAAACCAGAGAAACCGACTGGTATGTGTCTGTTGCCAGGGGAGGGCGGGAGGTGTGCATGGCTTTAGCTTGAGCCCATTTTCTACTATTCAAGATGCAAATAGGCTTGAATGTCTTATTTGTAATCTTCACAACTCTTTTGACAGCTGACATTAAAACCCACAGGAGTAAACATCATAGTAGACTGAATAAAATTTACAGGATGAACATTTTAAAGTCTAGTACAGTAAACATCCTTTCCAGTCATGTCATAAGAACATAAGAAGAGCCCTGCTGGATCAGGCCAAAAGCCCATCTAGTCCAGCTTCCTGTATCACACAGTGGCCCCACCAGATTCCTCAGGGAGCACAAGACAACAAGATAACCTGTTTCCCGTTGTCACTCCCTTACACCTGGCACAGAGAAAACCCACTTCTAAAACCAGGAGGACTCTAGGGTGTCCGACTCTAGGGTGTGGTGCTCATCCCCATTTCAAAGCCGAAGAGCCAGCATTGTCCAAAGACGCCTCCATGGTCATGTAGCCAGTATGACTCTCCTTGTTGCAGCGCGTAGCATGCGGCTGGAACACGGAGCGCTGTTTACCTTCCCGCAAGCGGTACCTATTTATCTACTCGCATTAACATGCTTTGGAACTGCTAGGTTGGCAGGAGCTGGCCAAGCAACAAGAGCTCACCCCGTCACGGATTTACTTCCGCATCTACTTGTTTGAATAGAGGCTTGTCGACGTTTGCATTCAGCTGTTCTGGCCTCTTAAGCTCATTGTCCCTGGGTGTGTGCAGAGTGCATTTTTTGCACTGATAGGAGACAGCAATTTTTGCTTTTCATCCCTTAGCTTGCAATCCTTTTCACAACTTCCCTTTGCATCCTCTCGGCATGCACCACACTTTCTGTTTTCGTTAAAGGGACTGCAAGGAAGGGGCCAGGTAAGTGGCTGCTTCCCTGCCCCTTCACCACATTGCTTCCTCACGCAATCCCTCTAAGTTTCAAGGGAAGGAGCAAAGTGAGTGGGTAGGTGTCATGATAGTGAATGTCAGGTAGGTGAAGGAATGGAACAGTTGGGTCACAGGGGAGGGAGCACTGTGGGGGACGCCTTGCTTGGTTTCGACTTAAGTGATCCAACTGAACCTAGAGAGAGGGAGAAGAAGTTCAGTGAGGTTTTGTGACAAAGAGCTGTGTGCTGCTTATTCCACACTGTCCACTAAGGCGCCAGGGGACAGTGGGGAATAATGTTGACGCCACACAGAGGCGCAACAGCCTCTTCTGGCGCCTGGTTCAAGGGGCGGGGTGGGTGCCTATAATTAAATGGAGGAGGGGGCACCGCGCCCTGGAGGGGGTGACCTGGGTCGCCGCTCCGGGCGCCCAACAGGCACCCCCTCAATTGGGAGAGCCGGTTCGGGGACGTCCTCCCCGGCCGGCTGCCCGGGGCCTTCTAAGGAAGGCCCGCTGAGAGAACGGTATTTACGCCATTCTTTTTGCGCATGCTCAGACTGTTACTGAGGGAAAAGGGCAGCCCTTTTCCCTCAGTAACAGTCTGAGCATGCGCAAAAAGAACGGCGTAAATACCGTCCTCGCAGCGGGCCTTCCTTAGAAGGCCCCGGGCAGCCGGCCGGGGAGGACGTCCCCGAACCGGCTCTCCCAATTGAGGGGGCCAGCCCGACTCGAAGACTCGAGTCTCTGAGTCGGACTCGGACTCGAGTCGGACTCGAGTCCAGCACGGGTGCGCGGCGCCCCCACAGGGTGGGCGCCTGGTCCAACTGAACCACGCGCTCCACCCCGTGTGCCGCCCCCACAGGGTGGGCACCTAGTTTGACTGAACCACGCGCTCCACCCTAGTTACGCGGCTGATGCCACACCAGGGACACAGGGATGATAAAAAGGACACTATAGGGTTAAAAGAACTTGCCTGTGGTGGGGAAAAGCAATGGAGAATGAATGGCAGTTGGAAAAGGCTGTTGGAGATGAAATGTTGGGGGAGGAAAGGAGAAGAGGGCTTCCCTGAGGCAACCTGCCGGTCAGGTGCTGTGGTGGAGTGAAGCGAAGATCAAACCTATCCCTGAAAGAGCACCATCAGAGGAACAAAACTGAAAAGCAAGCTTCCTGAGAGCTGAGTTGGTAGAGGGTACTGTGTAGTTGACTTCAAAAATTGTTTCAACCAGTTTGAGCTTAGCTCATTGTTTATAAAAAGCTTCAAATACAAGGTCCTTTAGAAGCAATCTTATGGTGCTGCGTGATTGTTGATGGGGAATAAGCGCTAGCCTGCCAAATCCAGTGAAAATAGAAATTGCCCCTGGCAACGTTACCAGCATAGAAGGGGGGGGGTTGTTCCCCTACGCATGATAGTAGGGAAGCGGACACAGATCGATCTGTGGCAGGTTGGAGAGAGGTGGTGGCAGACTAGGGGTGAAAGTGCCCCCCAATCTGCCGATCCCCTGCCATCCGTTGCTGAGGTGAGCTGCATCGTTTGCTTCATGGCTAAGCGAGCCCTGCTTTGAGCCTGTAAATAACCTTCTCTGACCATTAGTTTTTTAACGCACTCTAGAGAGAGTAAGGAAATATGTATGGCAGCTGTTGACCAGGAGGATGAAATTCTGTCTGGGTCTGTAAAGTTCTGGACAATTGGCACCCCTGTTTTCTATCATGTACAATTGAGTTCTCTGGAAGAGGAGAGCTTTGCTCTGCCCTGCCATTGATAAGGAGCGGATCTGTTCTGTGATTCTTCTTCCTGCTCTGCAAATTGCTGTTCTGCAAGGCCTAATGCTGCGCTCTATCTGCTTAGGAGCTGTTGCTGTTCTCCTGAGGTATGTGGGCTTCAGTTTTAGTCCTCCTATGGAGAGAGAAAACAGAAGCACCTAGAGATGGAACAATATGTTAGACCCTGATGTAGCATAGTGGGTCAAGAATCTGAGCCAGAACTTCCTTAAACGTCTTGAATTCAGTGCTGATCTAAGCCAACGGTATAGCTCTCCTGGTCTGAATCACTTCAGAATATGTTTCATGTTGGAAACTCAGTGCAGGTGGGAATTGTACGTTTCAATATTCTCCTACTTTTAAGAGAAATTGGAAACTACGGTAACATGTTGGTGAGAAGGCTAGGCTGGAGCCATAGCTTCCTATGTGCAGGAATTATTATCTGGGGGGGGGGGGGAATTCAACCATGCAATTCCCTACTTACATTCTGAAGTGATGCAATCCAAGGAGGGACTGTACCATAGGCTTTTTCTGAACAGGTAAATTGGCCAAGTGCTATCCTCATCCCCTAATTTAGAGTGCCTGTCTCCTTGAATGTGGCAGTGTTTTGTTGTTGTTTCTGAGAGGCACTCTCCCAACACACTCCAGTTTTCATGGAATGTGGGGGGTGACTGTTCAACATGCAGTGGGTAGTAGTTGTGGGCGTATGGGTGTGAGCTAGTTCGCCTTTCTGATTGATATTTTCCTGTCTCCCAGGGAAGTGCAGTCATGGCGGGAGATTTGATGACAGCAGCCAGAAGGAGCCTCGTGGTGGTATCAATAAAGACACCTCGTCCTCGTTCTTCTCACCCCACCACTATCTGCATAGGGAGGCAGCTGCACTGGCCCGAGAGGCCTCGATACACTTCCTGGAGAAGCTACGGCAGGAAATAGGGAACAAGCAGTTCTTGAGGTATTGTCAGCCTTTGGAAGATCGTGAAGGCACCATAATCCTTTCTTTTCACCATTCCTGTCTGTGTCACTCCTTCCTAACCTTCCCCCATCCCAAGAAATGGTGTGATGATGACCGACTGTGTTGCACAGTAACGTTTTGGTTATAGGCAGGGATTTCTGTCCTGGATGCCCAGACTTTCCATATTCTGCAGTTGGCTGAAAGAAGAGCCTGGCAGCCCAAGAGTGGGCTCATTTGGTTTACCATTGGTTCCCAAACTGGGAGGTGCCGCGCCCCAACCTTTGGGTCTCCCTGACTCTCAACTGGAGAGGAGGAGCCCAATCCTGGGTTGTGGTTTTGAACTTTCTCAAGCCCTACACAGGCAAATCCAGGGAGGCTCAGGAATACTTTATTTATTTATTTTAATGTATAACAGTACAGGTCACCCAACAAAACAGTAACAGTGGCCAGGTTGATGACACTCATGCAACTGAATAAGAGTTCTAGCATTAGCTCTGAGACATAGAAAAGAGAGCTGACTCATACTAACCTTATTGCCAATAAAGTTATTTGTTCCATGCTGTGTCAGTCTTATTTGTTCGGTTTGAGTTAAGGTAATCCACTTTCTGTTACATAAGGCAGTTGTGTTTTCTTTTTCTGGTTATTTGGCCATACCTTTTGATAGAATATACGGTTTATTTCATTACATTCTGCATTAAATTACCTTTCCAATGATATATACTGTACCACTATGGTATTAGTCATAAATACAGATATTCCAAAAGATTTCTACAATTTTGGCTACTAGTGGAGTCACACACACACACACACACACACACACACACACACACACACACACACACACGGAGGGTGTCACCCGGTGAGGTCTGCACCCCCCCCCATGATTTCACTGTGCAGATGTCATAAATAATACATACAGAAATGCATGGCAGGGGCAGCGAGAGCATGCCAGCAAGTCATGCTCCTGTGTCGGCGTGCTCCCAAAGCCTCACATCTGCTGTTCACAAGTTCTGTGTTTGTTACTGTAGACAAATGCTGTACTTATGGATGGTGAGGGGTGGAGCCTTGAGAGTGGGTTGCCATGGGGGTGGGGCTTGCGGCATGCTCTCACTGCTTCTGCCAATCATTCCTGTAGGTGGTGTTTATATTGTTTGCACAGGGTTCAACTTTCACAAACATTCAGTTGGCACAAACTGCAGAAATGAAAATTTAAGTTCAATACTGTGTTTTGGAGGCTTTGGAGATAATGAGTAAGCTTTGATTCCTGCTGTTTTGTTCCTAGACTACTGGATGTCAGTCCAGCCACAGGCCTGAGCATTGTGATAGACACTACAGGAAGCATGGGAGAAGAAATCAATGCTGCCAAGTTACAAGCATGGAAGATCATCAACCAGCGCCGTGGCACCCTTCAAGAACCAACGTTCTATCTCTTAGTGCCTTTCCATGACCCTGGTGAGGTGGGAATGGTGTTGACGTGGACATAATTTCAGTATGGAGGGGGAAGGGTCTTCGATAGTATAGGGTTTATTTGGGAGAGCTGCAAAAACCTCTTTCTGTACCTAGAATTGCTAACATAGATGAGAATCCGTTCTTCACTCACAAAGGGGAGGAAGCAGTGCCCCTGCTTGCTTCCTTGATTGTGCACATACCCTGGTGGCAAGAGAGGCGACTCAGATTAAAGGTATTGCTTGAATGTGGGTTTTCAGGTGGTACATTGAAACTCTGTTTAGGAAGAAGCACCAAAATCTGGGGGTCCAGATGAGTGTCAGGTCAAGAAGAGTTAAGTTCTCAAGCAGATGAGGCTAAACCATCAAGGGAAGTGACCATGAGAAAAGCTGGAGCTGGGAGCAGAATAGGTACTGGGCAAGACAGTGGAGCCAGAAGCCCGAAAAGGAAACTGTTGCTGCTGTGTTCATAATGGAAACGTTACAGAATTGGTGACCAGGAGATTTCTCCCGTGCTCTGCCTCCTTCCTCCAGTTTCTTGGTACTCTTACAGGGGTCAGAATTTGGCACCCACAGTTAAGGTTCCTCCTTGAACCTGTAGGTGTCTTATGTGTGGAGAGAGAATTTCTGGGGCATGAGATGGGGTCTGCAGGAGACAGAGTGGGGTAGAGTTTAGTTCCACAGTCCAGGACGGGTCAGTTCAGATATTTTTGAACACAAGCTAACATGGCCAGCCACAATTTGCAGAGAAATAGGAATTACGAGTATAGAAACCATTTAAGAACAAAGTCCAGCCACGATAAAAACAATAATCGATCCTGTCAGCAATCTCCGAATTTCTTCAACAATGCAGACAGGCAGAAAATCATTAAAATCCAAAGCAAAAACTAGTGTAGTCCGACGTTTCGTTTCTTTTCAGCCAGAAACATTTTCTTAGGACAGTCTGAAGACTGATAGATGGTACAACCATCTATGGTACGCCTGATAGATGGTACGACCAGTCCTACCATCTATCAGTCTTCAGACTGTCCTAAGAAAATGTTTCTGGCTGAAAAGAAACGTCACTCTACACTAGTTTTTGCTTTGGATTTTAATGATTTTCTGCCTGTCTGCATTGTTGAAGAAATTCGGAGATTGCTGACAGGATCGATTATTGTTTTTATCGTGGCTGGACTTTGTTCTTAAATGGCTTCTATACTCATAATTCCTATTTCTCAGTTCAGATAATAAATCCACTGGCCCCTCCCAATCACTCAATGAAGGGTGTGAATGCATACGCCCCGCAGCCAAATGATTGCATGAGGGGCAGAGTATCTAAACTGCCCCTCATTGTGGAATTTAAATACTACTACTCAAATACTGTTTGAAGTGCCTGATGAAGAGTGGCCTGATGAAGTCCATGATTATGTGGAGTGAAATGGTATGACTGTGTGGTGGTGGTGGTGGAATGTGAGCACTCATTCCTCTTATTGCAAGGTGGGTAAGAATAGCAAATGCTACTGTCCATACCAGCCCTTTACCTTCAACAGTTCTGAACCCTCATGTGGTCAAGGGATGGATGCCACTAACCCCCCTGTGGAGTACCCTCCATATCATGGTGAATCATGATCTGCCCAATCACCTTGAGATCATCATCAATCAGAGAGAGGGTCATGGGCAGGGCCAGCCCATCTACGAGGCCAACTCTAAGGCAGCAGATTGGTAAGGGGTGCCCACTTCCATCTACCCCTCCCTGGACTGGAAAAGGAAGAGGGGGCAAAATGGACGTGTGGGGGAAAGTAGAGTGCTGGGCTAGAGTGTCCAAGGAGCAGAGTCTGGCACATCACCAGGTGAGGAGGACAGCACTTGGCAAGCTGCCTTAGAGTCAGAGAGCCTTGGGTCGTGGGACCCTGGTCATGGGAGCCTACGCAAGAAAGCAGCCATCCCCTTTTAGTGTGACGCTTGAACCCCCAAGTCTTACTCTTTTGTTGCTGGTGCTTGAGGCTGGCTCCTAACTGCATGTCCATCACTTGCTGACTCCTGTAGCCGTTGCAGATTGAACACTAGAGAAGAAACTTTCATCCTAGGGTTTCAGATGTGATGCTTTTCTGTTGAGGTGGTCAACACATTCAGCTGAGATGAAGTGGTGTTTATGGCATGTGTGAATGTGCCATCACTGTTTCTTTTTTACATCCCTCCAGAATTTGGTCCAGTCCATATGACCACTGACCCCAATGAATTCCAGAGAATCCTCAGCACCATCAGCGCTGAGGGTGGTGGGGATGAGCCAGAAATGTGTCTTTCCGCCCTGCAGGTAGTGTTCATAAATTTTAACATATTGTAATCTCATTGCTGTAAGAAATTATCTTACCAGTTATCTCTATCCAACCTTATGGTTGTGTTGCATTCTTGAAACAGCAGTAAACGTTTGTTAAATGTTTTATTAATCCTGTTGGTTTAATTTTGACTGCTGATGCACAGAGAGAACCTACAAAATGGAGTGTCTCTTGTTCCTTCTGGCTGTCTTCATTACTCTGGAACCAGATGCTGTGCTGGATAGAGTGACCCCTGCTAACTGTGTAAAGAGGCACATTTTAAGTGGTGGTTCTCTTATATCTAGCAGGGGGAGAGCCATTGTCGTATTCCTTTCAGCATAGCATCTTTTCTAGAGATTGTCTACTGGTGTGGGACAGGGAGCAATTATTTTTCTTTCATTTATTCTGCTATATAATAACCACTTAAAAAAATTGTTGTTGTTGTTGTTGTTGAAAAGTAGTACTGTATATAAACATTCTTAATAAAATAATCTTAATTTTTCCTTCCCCTTGTCTCCAGCTCGCCCTTCAGAACTCACCCCTATATTCTGAAATCTTTGTCTTTACTGATGCATCTGCTAAAGATGATTATCTCAAGAACAGCGTGGAAGCCCTCATCCAGGAATGCAGATGCAAGGTTGGCTGGGACATTTCCTTTTTGACAAGACTTGAATTTCAAAAATTTGTCAGATTTTAGAATTAAAAATTTGCATATCGCCCGGAAACTTTGTTGTTTATTTTATTTATTTTATATTTTATTTATTTTAAAAGATTTATCTCTCACGTCATTCTGAAGACTCAAGATGGATAACAATTGAATTGATGCAAAATGTTTGTTTTTCATCTCTGTAGTAATTTAATGCAAAATATACAATTCAGTGCAATTTGTGCTGTATCCACATGGGGGCAGATCGGGAGGCTTCAGAGGGGAAAGGAAATCCCCTTACCCCTCCATAAGCCTCCTGCTCTGCAATGGGTCTCCTCAGACCTGCGCCAGCTCTTTAGCTGGCAGAAGTCTGAGAAGCGAGAGAGGCAGGAGGCTGCTGATGGATGGTTTAGGATCCGGTGTGCACCATTGCTGTCAGACCACCTCCTCTCGCAGCTTCCCCACCCCCACTGCTGCCTTACCTGCTCTGGTGACTGCAGTGGGGCCCGGCGACGGACAGGAAGTGCCAATGGAGTGCTCCTTCAGCAGCAATTTTATGACAGTGGAAGCCTAGAATAGGATTGGGTTGACAGTGTTTCAATACATTAATCTCCCCAAAATATAATGCTTCTTTGTTCCTCCTCGCTTCAGGTGACATTTCTAATCACGGAAGACCCATCCATGATCCAGGTAGAACAAGACACGCTGTCTCCAGACCAATTTAACCTCTATGTAAGCCTAGCTCAAAGCTCAGGTGGCCAAATCATATTTACAGACAAGGAGAACATCTGGCGCATAGCTGAGATGATCGAGGACTCCACCATATCTACGGTAAAAAGGGAGGAACACTTTTAAGTGTTGTGCATGTATGCACTCTCTTTATATTTCTACTTTTGAGAGACATAATATTTGAATGGACAATTGAGCCAGATTTCTTTTTTTTTGGGGGGGGGGACTAGTCAAATGTCTAGTTCACCTCCATTATCCCTTCATCTTAGCTACACTTTCATTGTCTCCATAAGCACTAAATCACATACTTTTAAGTTACTGGTGCTTTATCACTGAGTTATGGCCCCATCCCACATTCACTTGTTTTCTTTATCATTCATCTCTTCTGTATGCTCCCTGTCTTTTTCCTTGTTCTTCTGCTACCTGTCTCCTTGTTAAATCACTCACCTCTGCTCTCTCTTTTTGCATGCATCTTTTCTGTTACCAGTTCTTATTTTGGGAATTCTCTTCCCAGTACTGATAGTTGTTCTGCTAAGCTTAGCCCCCTATTTCTTTCCATCCCCCCCTATCTCTAGATGTGTTCTATTTTCTTTTCTTTTTTTAGATATTGAGCCATTGAACAGGGAATTTGCGTGCGTATGTGTGGTTGGTTTCTGACTGTAAGTGCCTGGTTGCTGAAACCACATAAAATGCATTTAGCTGCCGATAGGAGAAAACAATGTTTGCTCCTTTTACTGAACAGCTCCTCTAATATTTCTCCTGAGAAACCTGTATGCAGGTCAAGAAGCAACAGTTCGAACCGGCCATGGAACAACTAATTGGTTCAAAATTGGGAAGGGAGTACGGCAAGGCTGTATATTGTCACCCTGCTTATTTAACTTATATGCAGAGTACATTATGAGAAATGCAGGGCTGAATGAATCACAAGCCGGAATCAAGATTGCCGGGAGAAATATCAACAACCTCAGATATGCAGACGATACCACCCTAATGGCAGAAAGTGAAGAAGAACTAAAGAGCCTCTTGATGAGGGTGAAAGAGGAGAGTGCAAAAGTTGGCTTGAAACTCAACATTAATAAAACTAAGATCATGGCATCGGGTCCCATCAATTCCTGGCAAATAGAAGGGGCAGAAATGGAAGCAGTAACAGATTTTACTTTTCTGGGTTCCAAGATCACTGCAGACGGAGACAGCAGCCATGAAATTAAAAGACGCTTACTCCTTGGAAGGAAAGCTATGGCAAACTTAGACAGCATAATAAAAAGCAGAGATATCACCATGCCAACAAAAGTTCGTATAGTCAGGGTGATGGTGTTCCCAGTAGCAATGTATGGTTGCGAGAGTTGGACCATAAGGAAGGCTGAGCGCCGAAGAATAGATGCTTTTGAACTGTAGTGCTGGAGAAGACTCCTGAGAGTCCCTTGGACTGCTAGGAGATCAAATCAGTCAATTCTAAATGAAATCAAGCCTGACTGTTCCCTGGAAGGACAGGTACTGAGGCTGAAACTCAAATATTTTGGCCACCTAATGCGAAGAGAGGACTCTCTGGAGAAGACTCTGATGCTGGGAAAGATTGAAGGCAAAAGGAGAAGGGGAAGGCCAAGGATGAGATGGTTAGACAGCATCACCGATGCAACAAACATGAAAATGAGCGAACTCAGGAAGATAGTGGAGGACAGGAAGGCCTGGCGGGATATGGTTCATGGGATCACGAAGGGTCGGACACGACTTAACGACTGAACAACAACAACAAATATTTCCCTATTATAACAATTTAGGAGAATGCAGCAAAACGTAGCTGATAATCCGTCTTATGAAAAAGAAGACTAGTCAGAAATGTCTAGATCATTGGTTCTCAAACATTTTAGTACCGGGACCCACATTTCAAAATGACACTCTATCAGGACTCACCTAGCTTTACGAGACTTAAAAAAAAAGGTGATCTAGAAATAAATAAATAAATATATTTATTTGCAAGTAAAGAGCTCAGCTGCTTGCAGGGTTGCTGCTAATTACAGCTATCTTGCAAACTGCAGGAGCTCAGCTCTTTGAAGGGCAATTAGTTACTACCGGTATCTGATTGTTGAATAGCCTCAGGGTTGTGGCAATTACTTATCTGATCTTTCCATCACTTGGGACTCACCAGAAATCAGGTCGCAACCCACCAAGTGGGTCCCGACCCACAGTTTGAGAAATACTGGTCTAGATAATTTGTCATTTCTTTAATAAAAGCAGTTCAAATTCTATTCTATGATGACACTTACTTAAAGGGTATTTTGAAATTCAAAGACCCCCCCCTGAGGCCTTGTAATATAAATATTTGCCTACACACTCCACTAATTTTCCTACTTCAGATTGCACACACCTTCACATTCTCTCTCCCCCCCCCCCCCCAAATGAATTCTAACTGGTGTTAGGGAATCTTTTTCCAGGTGATCCTCTTCCGCGAGCAGAAAGGGAACATCTTCAGCCCTCCTGGGTCTCAGCGAAGGACAAAGAAGCAGGCAACAGAGCAGGACGTCCACACGTTCTGGATTGACAGCTTGGTCAATAAAGTGGTTATGACCATCCAAGGTGCTGTTCAGAGCTTTGACGTCAAGGATCCTGAAGGTTGTAAGCCTGTGGTTCTTCTTTTCAGTAACCCGTTGCCTCTGCCATTGTCTTCATATTTTGCCAGGTGTTTTTTAAACATTTTCTTGCTTTATGCTCTGGATACTTGTTGAGGATAGAAAAGCAAGATGGATGGTAAATCCTACCTGCAAATATTTTAGAAAAGAAAGGTTGTACTTGTAACGTATCATAGCCTGAGTTCTCCCCTACTGCCATGGGATTTGGCAGTAGTTCTGTGGTACGCGACCATGTTTTGCATGCAGCAGGTCCTTGGTTCAGTCCCCAGAATCTTCAGATAGGGCTGAAAAAGGCCTGAAAGGTGATGCGTCTGGCTCTCCATTGTAAGATTTAAATTCTAGAGATCCTGGTGTGGGATATAAAACGGAATAAAAGAATAAAACGGCCAATATCATTCTGCCTTTGTACAAATCGATGGTAAGGCCACATCTGGAGTATTGTGTCCAGTTCTGGTCACCACACCTCAAAAAGGATATAGTTGAATTGGAAAAGGTGCAGAAAAGAGTGACCAGAATGATTCGTGGGCTGGAGCACCTCCCTTATGAGGAAAGGCTACAGCGTCTGGGGCTTTTTAGACTAGAAAAAAGGCGCCTGAGGGGGGACATGATTGAGACGTATAAAATTATGCATGGGATGGAGAGAGTGGATAGAGGGAAATTCTTCTCCCTCTCGCACAACACCAGAACCAGGGGACATGCACTAAAATTGAGTGGAGGGAGAGTTAGAACAGACAAAAGGAAATATTTCTTTACCCAGTGTGTAATTCATCTGTGGAACTCCTTGCCACAGGATGTGGTGATGGCACCTGGCCTGGATGCCTTTAAAAGGGGTTTGGACAGATTCATGGAGGAAAAGACCATCACAGGTTACAAGCCATAAGCAACCTCCTGGTTTTAGAGGTTTTAGAAGTGGATCTTCTCTGTGCCAGGTGCAAGGGAGCGTCAACGGGAAACAGGTTATCTTGTTGTCTTGTGCTCCCTGAGGCAACTGGTGGGGCCACTGTGTGATACAGGAAGCTGGACTAGATGGGCTTTTGGCCTGATCCAGCAGGGCTCTTCTTATGTTCTTATGTTCTTATATGAAACCTTCCATTCATGGCCAAATCTTAAGCAGGCTTTACACCACCTGAACTAGCGTTCCAGTGGCGTAAGGTCTTTTACGGCTGTCACAAATGTGACATGTCGTCTGGAGCAGCCGGGCTGCCGACATGAGCAGTGGTGGTAGGTCAGCACAGGGGGCGGGAGGGAGGTGGGGATGGGATGGGAGGAGACAGGGGCAGAACGGGGGCTGGGTGGTATCAGTGGCAGTGGCGCCACCGATTTCTTATCCCCCTTTTGGGCCTCAATCTGCCTTCCTCGGTCCACTTGGATTTGTGCCAGTGATTTTGCTGGTGCAGGTCCAAGTAGACCTATTCTGGCACCAGAGGCTTGCCGCTAGGTAAGCGAACGAATGTTCTCTTACACAACGGAGACCTCCAGAATTGCCCAGCCTGCAGGATGAATCGTGCACTCCGGCAGCATGGCTACATTGGCGGGGAAAGGAAGGGATAGGATTGGGGCCCAATTCTTACAATTAAAAAAAAAGATATCCCCAAAAGATAAAAATAGGGAGGGTGACTTACCAGGGACCAGAAACAGAGTGCAGATGCCCCCTGCTTAAAGATGTTTTCTCCCTAACGACCGCCCGGATATACAATGGGGGTCGTTAGTCAGAACGTTGTTGGTTGCCCTCAGAATGGCCCACAGAGGCCTCCATAAGTAGGCTTACCATAGTCCCAGAATCGAGTCGCGCTGCGGCCTAGAAAAGACACAAGCCGCTCCCAAGAGTGCACCGCGGCGGGCCAATGCAAGCCGTGGCTCCCGGAGCTTCCGGTAAACAAGGTGACCGCGTTGGCCCGCCGCAGTGCACTCTTGGGAATAGCTCGTGTCTTTTCTAGGCCGCAGCACAACTCTATTCTGGGACTATGGTAAGCCTAACCATAAGGCATTTCCGGTTTTCAGAAGGAAACCGGAAGTGCCTTACAATTATGGTGGACTCTGTGGACCATTCTGAGGCCTGGAGAGGCCAGGAAAGGCCTGCGGAGAGACCTCAAACTTTAAAAGGTAGGGAAAACATCGCTTAACGACGGGCCCACTTATTGATGTGGTTCGGGGAACGCATCTCCATCATTAAGTGGGGGACACCTGTGTCTTCCTTGGAAAATAGGAACCATGTCCATTGGAGTGCATGGTGGGTAATCATTTAATACAGAAATAGAGCTACTGGAGTCACAAAGCCCAGCCCACCGGGCTCCTTGGTAATCTGTGGCAGTTTAAGAATCAATGATAAGCTTGCCTGAAAGACACGTTGCCCACCAGCTCGGTTCCTTCCTTTTCAAAGGCACATTCAAAGGCACAGTCTCATCAGTTGAGGCCCAACAGGCCTGGGCAAGCTGCATATCATGATGTGAAGGAAAAGGACACCCTGGAATGCTCCTTCCAGTGGTTCTGTGGCAGATGTGGTAGGATTTTCTGCACACTGTGGGAAGGGTTAGGTGCAGGTAGAAAGCTTTTAAAGCACTGCTTTTAGGATATATTTTTGTTCACTTTTTTCTTTTTTAAAAAACACTCCCATTGTTATTTTCCTAGTGCACTGCTAAGTTCTCCATTTCAGTTCTGTGATGCGTTTTCAGAACAAATGTTTCTTGCCTTCTTCTGTGGTACAAATCCAGGATTATAGACACATAGCCCCAGATTGTATATTACTGTTGTTGTTGACAACAAACAGGAAGGATGATCAAAGCAGCTGTAAATCAAAACAGGAACACAAAAACAGGGCAGCTGCTGCTTTCCCTTTTATTTGCTCCCAGCATGCTTTGGGTATATGATCTTTATCAAGGGTTTGTTTTGTGGCTTTTCTGACCAGCTCAATGGCAAGCTCTGACAAACTGAAATTCTGTCTAGCTTGTTAGAGACTTGCCATTGAGCTGGTCCGTAAAGAAACAAAACGTTCCCCTGATCATATTCGTATCTAAAACATGCTGGGAATAAGTGAAAGAAAACCAGTCCTGCTAGCTACCCTGTTCTTGTACTGTTGGTAGTGGTCCTCCTCATGCGTTGGGATAGCAAGTGAGTGCCCATCCACTGTGGACATCCAATACATGTCTGAAGCAGAACCTCCAGACCAACTCCTGATTTCCCAGGGGCACCATTTTCATACAGTTTCTCTCCCTGCTTGTTTTGGGAGAGAGAGTGTGTCAGTGGAACCTCTGCCTTTGCAGTCCATTGTTGGCGTGGAGACCCGAGCTCACAGGTTCTTTGAACAGGGACAGAAGCTTGCCCCCCGCTCCCACCATATAAGACCTGCCCATTCCTCTGTCACGCAAGCGCTGCTGATGGTAATGTCTTTTCTTTTGCTGAATGCGGCGTAACTGATTGTAGGAAATACACAGCCCAATCCTGTGTAAGATACGGTGGCCGGCCTAAACGGCCAGCCACCGTATCCTATCCTGGTCCCGGGCTGCCCCAATCGTCCC
This sequence comes from Plestiodon gilberti rubricaudatus, assembly GCA_026170595.1. NCBI lineage: Eukaryota > Metazoa > Chordata > Lepidosauria > Squamata > Scincidae > Plestiodon > Plestiodon gilberti. Next base: position 252,296,432 of record JANXHW010000002.1, read on the forward strand.
CTTTCCTTGGTTCAAGCCGGCCTAGGCCCAGTGGGCCTACACGGGTGTACGCCAGCTCTGTACGCCAGAATCTCTTGCTAGAAGTGGGAGAACTAGCATGTCTGGCTTATTTAGCCTCATGATTTGTCCAGCTCTTGTTTCAAGTAGTGATGCTTCTCCATACCCCTTTCTGCAGGTACACTCCACACTTCCGCATCAGGTCATGTTACCTCGGTGAAGATCCAGTCCATTGGAGGCATCTACAGAGTGTTCCTTCCTTCACCTGTCCTTGCTGGAGAATGGACGCTGATACTCAGGTCCAAAGGCCACTACTCTGTGCACATCCAGGGTGAGAAAGGGGTGAAACTGAGCCACTGGCTCCATGAAGCCATAACATTGTTTATCCCATTTTCCCACGTGGTCTTTATTTATTTGAATGCACTTGCACAAATCCTTTGTGAACACGAGGTATGATGGACTCATTCCTCGTCTAATGTCTGGGGATATTGGATGAATGTATCCTACACATGATTGCTTCAGCCCTGGAATAGCTGTGAAGCACATTTCCCATGGGAAAATGGTTTCTGGTGGGTTGCTTCCATCTTAGGGCTTTTAAAACAGTTGAAAAGTATGGTAAGAACATAAGAAGAGCCCTGCTGGATCAGGCCAAAGGCCCATCTATCACACAGTGGCCCCACCAGATGCCTCAGGGAGCACACAAGACAACAAGATACCTGTATCCTGTTGCCACTCCCTTGTACCTGGCACAAAGAAAACCTACTCCTACAACCAGGATGTTGTTTATCCCCATCATGGCTTGTAAGCTGTGATGGACATTTCCTCCATAAATCTGTCCAATCCCCTTTTAAAGGCATCCAGGCCAGGTGCCATCACCACCTCCTGTGGCAAGGAGTTCCACAAACCAATTACACGCTGGGTAAAGAAATATTTTCTTTTATCCGTTCTAACTCTCCCTCCACTCAATTTGAGTGGATGTCCCCTGGTTCTAGTGTTGTGTGAGAGGGAAAAGAACTTCTCTCTAGCCACTCTCTCCATCCCATGCATAATTGTATACGTTTCAATCATGTCCACCCTCAGGCGCCTTTTTTCTAGACTGAAGAGCCCCAAACGTTGTAGCCTTTCCTCATATGGGAGATCCCCCAGCCCACTAATCATTTTGGTCACTCTCTTCTGCACCTTTTCCAGTTCCACTATATCCTTTTTGAGATGCAGCGACCAGAACTGGGCGCAATACTCGAGATGTGGCCTTACCATCGACTTGTACAAGGGCATAATTATATTGCCCATTTTATTTTCAATCCCTTTTTTAATGATCCCAAGCATGGAATTGGCCTTCTTCACAGCCGCCACACACTGGGTCGACACTTTCATCGACCTGTCCACCAGGACCCCCAGACCTCTCTCCTGATCCGTCACAGACATTGAAAATTGCTTATCTGCGATTAGCTGGAAGCAGAACTTCAACAATAGTTGCATACAAGACTTGGTAATGCATATAGTATTTGGCAGTGCTTGTGTCCTTATGGTCAAAATTATACTATTTATATTTACTCAGAAGTAAGTCCTCATCAGCAAAAGCCACTCTTAACTGTCTTTCCTTGTGGTTCCTGCTTCTTCTTCAATAGGGACATGACGCTATTTATTTATTTGTTTGTTTGTTTGTTTACAATATGTTTACCCCGCCTTTCTCCCCGAAGGGACCTAAGGCAGCTTACAACAAAAAATACAATTACCAAAAACATAATCTCTTTTTAAAAACCAATAAAAACAGTTAACTAAAACTAATAAAAACAACATCTAAAAAATGATAAAAGAGACCACTATTACAATTAAAAGCAGGGACATAACTGGATGTCTCAACTACTGACATCCAGAGGGGATCCTGGACAAATGAACCAAGGATGGCTGTTCCAGACTAAGCAGCAAAAGCAGAAGCAGTCATGGACTGGCCTCTTGGCTCCCCGGTGGTCGCCTTGAGCGAGCTGATTCATTACTGGTAATGGGAGAGCAGCTCTTTTAAAACTTCAAAAATTCCTCCGTGTTCACAGGTCAGAGCACCTTTGACTTCCTCTATTACTTTGCTGTCCCAGTTGATGGACCCCATCCAGGGCTATTTATGATGGATAGTCGGCCCACCGAAGGTATGCATGCGATCATTTCCCTTAGTGAGTCAGCGTTGTTGCAAAGCTGTGTTGGGCCATTGGGCTTTATTTGTTAACTGTCCAATCTATTTTGGGATCAGCTAATATATGTAAAAAAACTGTCACTAAACGTGTTCCATGGAATACCTTGATGATCAATCTCCTTTTCGACACCTGCTTCCTCACAGACTCTGCTGCTGGTTTCCATTTCCAGGGCCATTTCCAGCACAATAATCACATTGATTTCAAGAGAAGACCTGTCCCCTCCCCAACAGAGACGTCTTGAGTCCTGCCTATCATCGGGCACAGTTGGGGATTGGATGGAGAGTCCAATTTAGGTTCTGACTTGTTTCACACAGGCTTGCCTACTTACCTGGTGGTTATGGCGACAGGCCTGAGCCAATCGAAGTCCGGCTCGGTTCAGCTGCAGGCCGTGGACCTAGAGGGTAAGACAGGCAGCCTCGGGACGCTGACACTTCAAAAAGGAGCCAATGGAACTAACCTGTTTGTGGCTGAGGTGCCCCAGGACCTGTTGACCCACAGCAAGTTCTCTGTAGTATTGCACGCTGTGGACAATAAGGGCCGGAGGGTGAAGAGAGCGGCTCCTCAAGTTACCACCACTGTGGGATCCCTGCTGGAGGTGAGCTGGCGGCGGGAGTGCCCTTCTTGGTCTCTGAGCGATAAGCTGTGCTTTGTATTCCCTCCCTTCTCCTGCTGTGCTTTGCAGGGGTTCACACCTCGAGAACTCTGGCACGATCCCAGGTTCTATCATTTCTGTCCTGGTTTGTTCCAGCTGAGCAGAGACACTCCTGTGTTCCCAGGGAAGTCTGCTGCCATCACCTGGAAGCTGACAAACCCCGGCTCGTCCAAGCACTATGGTCTGAACGTGAGCAGTGTTCCCCAGATCCCAGTTCACCTCTTCAGCACCAGGTAAAAATGAGCGTGCGTACAACCATAGGTCTGTGAAACCATGCAGTGGCGTTGTTATGCCACCTCCCGTGACGTCACCACCGGAAATGATGTTGCTGCCACCGCCGCAGCTCACTTCACAGACGCAAGGCGGGAGGGTGGGACAAATCCATCACCTTCTCTGCCACCCGCTCTTCCCACCGCCAAAATGGCGCTATTGTTGCCCCCCACCGCTTTGTCACCCCCTGCTTGTCGCTCAGGGCCCCCCCCCCGACCACCTTGGCGATGCTTCTGCCACCAGGGAACTCAAGGTGACCTCGGGTTCTTGGGTGCTCTCTCACCCAGGCACCAGCCAGACCCAGACCGGCATAACCGTCAGCAAAGTGCTGGATCATGTGCCTTCAGACCAGGCCCCGGGATATGGATGCACTTTCCATTGCTGGGTGACTTTCAGAGGGGTAGCGGAGTCAATTTAACCCAGCAAAAACAACCCAGAGTCATGTAGCAGCTTTAAGACGAGCACATTTATTTCGGCACAAGGTTTCACAGACTATTATCTATTTCACCAGATGCAGCTAGGTGTTTTTGGAAGTTGGTACTTGGCTATCTGGCCCTCTTCCCATGCTTCTGTGTTCTTTTTGAGTGTCAACTTTAAAGCTATGCAACCATGCAGACCAACAACCAGTTTTCTCACACATGAACGCTAGGATTTGGGGGGTTCTAGAATGGCCTTTACTGGCCTTCAGAGGCCACGTGTATCCTCACCAGGCTACGTCTTGCCCAGCCTTCATCTTCTGTTCAGGCCGTCCTTCTATAGCTGTCTTTCTTGTCCCTTCTCATTCTCTGCAGACTACAGTTGGGTGTTAATGACACAGCAACGGGACAGATCTCCCTGACCGTACCTGACACTGCTGCTCCTGGCTCTGTCATCACCATAACCTTGCAGGCTAGCCCTCTTCACCCTGCTGGGGAGCCTAACTTTGCCCATATCCAACTACTAGTGATGCCTCCAATTCAAGTGAGTCTTGGGTAATGACATTTGTGGGAGGGGCACCAATGGGAGGGAGAGCTTGAAGCCGATTTTCTATTATATTATGTGGGTGTATGGGGGTCAGGTTCGTTGCTTTTCCACATGCTTGTGTGGGGAGACTGTGGTGGAGAAGCATAGGGGCTATGAGATGGAGCTGTGGCTTGGGAAGTCCCCAGTTTGAATCTGACGTCTTCCATGAACTTACGTGAACCATGAGGTTAGGCCCCTCAGCTCTCCCCATCTGCAATCTGGGGCTAATACTCGCTATTCTTACAACAATTGGTAAAGTAATGTGATGATATATGTGAAGCTCTTTGAACATCTGAAAGTGCTATACAATGCTAATATATTACATTGATGATGGTGCTTAAAATCCAATAAATCAGTCATGAAGTCAGTTTTTAGGAGGAGAAAGCACAGATGGGCCTTAGAGAACTTTGCTGGCTTTCAGGATTTTTCCATCCCGTACAACCCTTATGGTTGGCGGTGTCCTTACATGTTCTTGTTACTCTTTACAGAAAACCTCACCCCCACTCTGCATTGTCACTGGGGTAGACAGCTTCTGTGGCCCAACACCATCCCCTTGTCGCACCCAACACTGGAGGGCCACCTGGCGAATCTGGGATGAAGCTGGAGTTCGCTCGGTGCAGGAGGAGGGGGGCGCTGTGGTCCCTCACCAAGCTGACGGACCAGCAGAGTTGATCAGTTACACCTCGGACTGTTGTTCCCAGCAGGCCAAGCTGGGGGTGACCAACCTACTTGGGGAGAAGTATTGGTGCCCAGTGGCAGGGGTGACCACTGATGTGCCTAGTAATGCGATGGGGGTTACTGCTACTACCACATTCTGGTGGAGGGTGTTGACAGTTTTCATGGTGACCCACTGGCTAAGATTGTAAGGCTTCATAAGAACAGTATGTTGCTATGTATGGAAGAGTTCTTAATGTAGGTGCTGACCTCTATTGGGAGGCTTTGGTACTTCATCTTATTATGGAGTACATAATGGGCTGTCGGTGGGAGGGAAACAACCCAGGGGGATGCAGTGTGGATGGGTACTTCCTGAACTCTGGGCAATTTGGGGAGCAAAAGTGACGGATCCTGTGGAGATGACTAGTATTGCACTGGAATTCTTAGATAGGAAACATGCAGGAAGTTTAGAACTGCGTTGTTCTTTCTACCTGATCTAAGCTGCGCTCAGGTCTGGTTTTACAATAGGACTGGCTACAGACCCTGTGCCTTTCCTCTTCATGTAGAGCACACATGGTACGTGAGCAAAAGAAGCTGTCTTTCACTGAGTCTAGTATGGACTACCAGGGGTGCCAAACATAAGGCCATGGGCTGGATGTGGCCCCCAGAAGCTCTTTATATGCCCCCCCCGTTATAATTGGGTTCTCCCAGAGCCACCCTTTTGGCAGCGCCACTTCTGATAAGTCTCTGGAAGAGAGATGGAAAGAGGCATCTGAATGCTATGGGCGAAGAGGCAGACCAAGAGGGGTGAGAGAGGGAGACACAGCCAAGGTGTTGGGAGAGCCAACGTGGGTCACCCGCTCGGCAGCGCCACTTCTGCTGAGGTGTTACTTTGCAGAGCACCTCTCAGCTGCTGAGCTGCTAAGTGATGCTGCGGCAGAAGCGGCGCTGCTGAAAGAGCGGCCTGTGTGATAATTGGGTTCTCCCATCATGATGATTGGGCTCTCTCATAACTTGAAAGTATGATCAAGATTTGCACGTTTTTTTCTGGTCATTTGCAGCAAATGAGTTTCTTGTGAGAAGAAAGTGCATATTTACGGCCATCACCTATTTAATGCCTCGGCAGGCACCATGATACTATTTAGCCCAATCTATGAAATGAGTATGACACGCCTGGTCTGTGCCATCTGGCAGCAGCTTTCCAAGGTCTTTCTGAGTCCTGCTTCCAGAGAGCCTTGAATTGGAGACGGTGAGATGTGGCACTGGGATTCTTGCATGAAACTACTGAGCTCTGGCCACTCTGCGGAGGGCCACCGCCAGTAACGTTGCTAGACGTGCGTCACCCCAGGGCAGGGGAGTGCGCGTCACCCCCCTGCCCTGGGGTGACCCCCCCAAACACCCCCTCGGAGCTCTGCTCCGAGGCCGGGGAGCCAGCCTCGGAGCGTCCGGCCCTGCCGGCGCTCCAGGGCCTTCTGAAGGCCCACTGGCTCAAAACGTAAAGTTTTACGTTTTTTGCGCATGCGCAGTACATTTTCTGAGGGCAAAGGGCTGCCCATTTGCCCTCAGAAAAGTACTGCGCATGCGCGAAAACGTAAAACTTTACGTTTTGAGGCAGTGGGCCTTCAGAAGGCCCTGGAGCGTCGGTGGGGTCAGACGCTCCGAGGCTGGCTCCCCGGCCTCGGAGCCTCTGGAGTCGGGACGGTGATGCCTGGGTGACGCACGTCATGGAGGTGACACGCGGGGGTGCGCGCGTCATCCCTTTGCGCGCATCACGCGCGTCATCCCTTTGCGCGCATCACGCGCGCGTCACCCCCTGGCGGTCCGCTCCCCGCCACGCTCCAATGACACCCATGGCCACCGCCACAACCCAAACCCACAGTCTTAGCACTAATAGCACCACCCCTGAAGCTTTTCTGTCTGTGCCCTGTATCTTTTTAGCGGTTTGTCTCTGACTGGATCCCTGAAGTCCCTGCTTATAATCTATGGCACATTTTAAGCCTTTCCACTCCCAGGTATGCCCCTGTAAGTTTGCCCCCTTCCACTATTTCGACTTGGCTTCTGAGCGTGGAGCCTGACTCTGCTTTGGGCCAGCTTCTGCTGGTATCTCGGGCGGTTAGCAGGAGTTCACCTCCCAGCACACACCTAAGCTGGGTGGCATATAAATCATCTGCTGCCTGGAATGAAGAAAGCTCTCCACTGATTTCATAGCTCTACAGTCTGGCCTGGAGAATAAAAAAGGGGCCGTCACTGATGCAGCATTGCCAATAACATCCAGGCTAATCAAGTTGGTCTGATAAAAAATAAGTACAAATTCTATATCTATATTAAAAAATTAAACACTAACATTTTTCATCAGGTCATTAAGAACCGTACGGTATACTTTTTCCTCTAATGGGTAGCCTTCTTAGTGCTAAACAACTACACTTGCTGTGAAAGATCTGTGATGATCCATGGTTGACAGTGTGATCCAATGTCCTCTTTTCCTTTACTTCAAAGCAGCCAGAGTTGAGAGGAACACTGAACCCTTTCCCCTGTGGCTTTTCCTTGTCTGCCTTGTTCCTCACTGGCTAATAGCAACTTTGGGTGGTGATGTTGATTTCAAGTAGGGAAAGGGTTAAACCACGTTCCCCCTCCCCAGCATTTCTTCCCTACTCCAGTTAGCTAGCAGCCCCCCCCCCCGGTGCTTTATAATAAATAATAACAATTTGGGAAATCTGGTCACAGGTCTCCACCTCACCTCCTCTTTGCCCCTGTTGCAGGAACCCTGCCCTCTCACTGATCCCTTTTAAATAAATCTGATCTGTATATGTTTGCCTGCTGATCTAAGTCTCTCTCTGTATATATTTTATGCAAATTATTTTTTTTTATAATCTTTAGTTTTTCTGTATGTGGTGATTTTGAGATGTTTAATGGATAAAAATAATTTCTAAACATTTTAACCTGGTGTTAATAAACTCTTTCCATAGTTAGTGTGTCAGACTAGCAGTGGGGAGAGCCAGATTCAATTCCTGCTCCAGCTATGACCTTAGGTTTATCTCTTTTCTCACCAAGCTACCTCACAGGGTTGTTGTGAGGATAAAGTGGGGAAGTGGAGAACTATATACACTCCCCCCTGATCTCCTTGGAGGAGTGGGCTAAGAAAGAATGAAATTAAAAAAAAAATGGCATGTTTGCTGTCTGATCACTAAACTAGTCCTCCATCAGATTGTCATGGGAGGGAACTGTCCTTCCACCTTGACTTCGGGTGTCTGGGAAGACGAGTGGCGCAGTCAAACAATTCAATGCATTCAAGTAAGTTTTTTCTTTAATCATGCATCAATGTCACTCCTTTTCTCTATATTAACATTCGAATAAATACACATCTGTCCAAAAAAGGGGAAAGCTATAGAACATGGGTACAAATGAATGTGGGAAGGTTAAGGGAACAAAATGGTTGAGTTGCTTGTTATACTCCTTTAAGCCAGCAGGGAGAGCCAGGGATTCATGAGCTAGCAGCTGCTATTAACAACAACAATTGGGGCTGCCAGCCTGTGATTTTAAAAATACCTGGGCAGCAGGTAGGGCCTGTTGAGTCTGGGGATGATGAAGTCCTGTGGTTTGGGGGGCGGGGCGCGAGTGAAGCCCTCTGGCCTCCCTCCACTCTGCATACCAGGATTATGAAACATAATGCCTGAATCCATAGCTACAGTACCAAATTGTTGGCAACCCTATCACAAAGAACTCTTAAGCAAATAGGATTTGCCCCATAGACAGTGATAGCCATGAGGCTATCAGCTAAGAAGCACTGTGGAAAAAATGCAACGGGAACTATCTTCATAGGCTTAGCCATTGCCTCTTTAGAGAACAACAGGGGGAAGGGTAGCAGTATAGAATCAAACCGAGAGAGAGAGAGAGAGAGAGAGAGAGAGAGAGAGAGAGAGAGAGAGAGAGAGACTTAACCCCCCTCCCTCCAAGTATGCAACAGCCATAGAAACACTAGACCATAGCTGAGGCATGATCTCAGATTCCCCCATCTATAGAACAGCACAATGATGGGGACCTACATCACCAAGTGGATACGAAGATGAAGATGACATGAAGATGGACCAAGTACTAAAAGTTTTGAAGTGTTGTAATATTATCAAATCGGAGACCGCATCATTTGGCTGCCAAGGAGAGAATTACCATATTCACAGTCCAGTCCTATCCCCTCCCACACTCTACAGCATGCAGCTGTGCCACAAAGTGCACGCTGCATGCTATGGTGAAGGTAAGTAAAAAACATTTTTGCCTACCGCTTGGTAGGCTGCCTGGTTGGCAATGGGTCTCCTCAGACCTACACCAGCTATGTAACTACTAGTGTATGTCCAAGGAGAGGAAGAGGATGTGTCGGGCAGCGAAAGAGGCAATAGCATCCTGGTGCAAGTTGCAGCCGCTGAGATCCACTCCCTCCCCCTCCCCACCTCAAACCTCTCCCAAACTGCCCATGCCACCAACTTACCTGCTCCATTGTAGCATCCATGTGATTCTGGCACATGTGAGGAGCCGCTGGCCATTTCTGCCAGTAGCTCCATTGTGCGCGATGGCAGCGCAATGTTTGCACCCTTGCTGGCAGTGAAATAAGATGCTACAAGTGTTCTGGAATTCTGCATCACTACAGTTATGCCAATGCACACGACATGTTGACATCTTAACAAAAAATCCTAAACCATCATTCTAAGAATGTGAGGCTCTAGGCCCCGGAGCTGGAATGAAACAGCTGAAGCATGTTGTCAGATCAGGAGCATGGAAGCATAGGACACAGCACCCCTATCAGCCCGGCACCTGTGGTTCTACATCTGTGGCTCCTTTACAGACCTATTTCCTTCTTCCTGCTCTTTTCCATGAATCTTAATAACCCTTTGATTCCAAGTTTCCATAACTATATTAATCCTCCATTTCAAAATAACTACCAAACAAATTGTGCAACTATTGCAAACTGACAGAAAATACGTACATTAAGTATATATGCCAATTTTCGTAAACAATATAAATTGTTCTACTGCAGCACTGCGGTACTGTTGTTGTCACAATGTGGTAGAAAAAAATTGCTCCCAGAGCCAGATGCAAAGGCATAAAAGGAGGGGATGATGACCTCTCTGGATAGAAAGGTTTTCTGGAAATATTGTTCAATTTTTCCAACTTTGCTCGCACCAGAATGCAGTTCTGCGATGTGAGCTCCTAAAAGAGAAGACACATCAAGTTTTTCCAGCCACGTGTGGACATTGCTGTACGTAACGTGCTGCAACGTGGCCAGTGTATCCCCGGCTTTAGGCTCCAAAGAGGAAGTGATGTCATAACCGTTGGATACTGGATTAAGTGACACTTCCTGTTGACAAGGAACATGGCAGTGACCTTGATTGTCAGATAAAGGTGGACTCCTTGTGGCTGGGGAGTCGGTAGCCCCGACTCTCTTTAAGCTGTTTGCAAAGAGCTGCTTTCTCTTGTTCCAGTTGGGCAATGCGATCACTTTTCTCAGAGACTTCCTATTAGCCAGGAAGATAAAAAAGAATTATGAAAACATAACAATTATTCTGCCACTGGCCCCATCCCCAAGGAGGCAATGTTGTTGTTCTAACTTTCTGCATCAGGTTGTGTGCCAAGTGTGCACGATGGCTTTGGTATACATAAAATGGTCATGTATACATAAATGCACATACACATGCATTCTGCTGGGTGTGTATGTGTGTGTGTGTGTGCATGAGGGACTTGGTGCAGTGATATGTCTCTCACCAGTTAGGGGGCCTACCAATGGCTTGTTGCTCAGGGTCCCCCAAACTATTACAACTAGCTCTGTCTGACACTGTTGGTACATATTGGACTACTATAATGGAAATAGTGACTATACTAGAACTAATTTTCTCTGTAAACTGCTTTGTGAACTTTTTTGTATAACAGTACAAAACAGTATATAGTGTAACTATTTTTATTATCTATATCTATAAAAACAAATGTCCTGACTGACTCGCCAACACCCAGGCCAAACCCCTGGATCTAGAAACATGAAATTTGGGGAGTATATTCCTTCCATAATGTAAGCACCCACTAAGAAGGGTGTTTTAGAAATTCAACCCCTAAGGGGGTCAAAAGGGGTCAAATGTGTTTTCACAGATTCCTCAATATCTCTTAGGCCCAATGAGATATAGACTTGGTTTTTGCTTACAAAGGTTACCCATATAAATGCTTAAAATATAATTCAGGATTTTGTCCTAATAGACACCTAAAGGGACGAATCTAGACTCCGGGGTCAATTATAGAACCCTTCGTATCTCCTGTTCTAACATTATTTTTTTTGGCATATAGGGGTCTTTTTAAAATCTTTACAAACTGTTTTAATGGGTTTTTTTTAAAAAAAATTCACACCTAAAGGGGTAAAGGGGGGGGTAAAAGTAAAAAGGGGTGTTTTTTTATTCAATAGAGAACATTTTCTGTGAATAATTATTTGTTCTTAGGACTACTTCATATTTCAGTTATTCTTTCCCTCAGGTATTTTTTGTGTCCCCCAATCTTTATGATCTTTAACTTTCCTTTCAACTCCCAACTGTCACTTTCTAAGTTAACTGTCACTTTTCATTGGCTAGCTAGAACCTTCCTTCTATCTGAATCAGTTCTCCTCAGAACTGTTAGCAACATTCCTCAACAATTACATAGCTTATCATGGGATTGAAAATTTATGTGATTAGGTTCCATTAAATTTGGTGCCGACTCCAAAAACATTACATTCATGTATTTAGGAAAGGATTATTTTACACTTTTTAGTGTGTTTTGACCTTCCCTCTCTCTTTTTCCTTTTTCAGTTGGTAGTTGCCACTGAGTTTTTAAATGTCAATGGGGAGACGGTGCCTCACACTATTGTCCCCATCACAGGAGATGGAGCCTGCCTGTTCCAGTCCCTCTCCTATCTCATGTATGACACTCACCTAATGGCTAGGGAGGAGCTAATCGTGAGGCACATGGTGGACAACTGGGAGGAGTTCTCCATCATGGGGTAGTTGTGCTACATTTAAATGGTTCATTGCAATCAAAGGAAAGTTTATGGGAGTCAAAATCGATTTAAAGTACTTAAATCCCATAGCGAAGCACAGGTATCAAGCTAGTTAATAATAATAATGTGCTCTGTGTGTCTCAGCTTTTGAATATGGTTCAGGAACTTCAGCTACTGCAGAATGAGTGCAGCTGCCTGCTTGTTGACCGGTGCAGACTGACATCCTCATCTATTTTGAGACATCTGCATTTATCGCCAATTTGTTTCTGGGCCCAATTCAAAATTCTAGTTCTTAATTTTAAAGACTTAAATGGTCTGAGTCCTGAGAATTTTAGGAAATATCTCCTCCTGCCTCACAAGGCCCCTCAGCGCTTGATATCACCTGACTAGGCACTGCTCCAGCTTCTGCCTTATGGTGAGACTAGAACTTATAATCCAACCCGTACTCTGAGGTCATCAGGGGGGCCCTGTTAACCGTGCCGCCATTGACGGAGATGAGGGGGATGGTGGCAAGGAATAAGGCCTTCTCGGCGGTGGCGCCCCAACTGTGAAATTCCCTTCCCTTGGAATTAAGAACGGCTCCCTCTTTAGAGACCTTTTGGCAGGGTCTCAAGATGTTTTTATTCAGGTTGGCGTTCGATGGCTGACATGGTGGGTTGGCTTTTTAATAAATGTTAATCATAAGGTGACCCACTGTGATTTATTTGTTTTAATTGTTTTTATTGTATTGTATTTTAATATGTATTTTACCATGTTTTAACTGTAAGCCGCCTTGATTGCCCTTACCGGGAGAAAGGCAGGGTATAAATTCTTTAAACAAACAAACAAATAATAAAAAGAGCATGGCCTTTTCAGTGGCAGCCCCAATGCTCTGGAACTCTCTTGCAAGAGAGTCTTGTGCAGCCTCCCACCTTCCTCCCACCTGTCCTTTCAAAGGTGGGTAAGAATGTGTTCAGAAGGCCATTGAGGACAGCCTACTGCTATGTTCTGTGCTCTGCATGGTTTGCTGGTTTTAGGAGTTGTAACTGGTTTACTGAAGCCCAGCTTCTAGATTGTTCAGAAATGCAGGTTTTGAAGAAGCATTTTTATAAAAATATTGGTGGGAGCATGTTCATAGAAACTCTTCAGTTATTGGGCTTGCTGACACCTCATTCTACCTCATGGAAGGCAGTTATTGGGTTACATTACTTTTTGACCCATCTTGCACATTGTTGTTGTTGTTGTTGTTGTTGTTGTATTTATATCCCGCTTTTTCCCCCCACAGGGGGGAACCAAAGTGGCTTACAACAATATAAAAGATGTGCCACCCATATGAAAATTCCCCACCATTGTTTTAAAGGTGAACATGTTATGCTTTTTGTTACCTTAATTAGCAGGTGGTTCTGTTCCTTGAGGACATTGACTGCTTGCTGGTGAAAGGCCTTCTTTCCTGGTGGATAAAGGGGAACGCCAAAACTACTGGGTGGAGCATTGGGCTGGAAAAGAGAAAAACTCACATAACCCTCTGGATACAACTCCATTCCATTCCATTCCACATCCCTTCAACTGCCACAATTTTTTTATTTGACACCAAAATTGCACTAGGCATCATCCCTACTCCGGAGACCTGCTGGTCTTCTTAGGTTCTTGATAAAGGGCGAGACAACAGAATTCCAGTTTTGCCCATGTAGAGACCAAAAGAAGACAATAGAGGTCACACTTTCCTTTCCCTGCCTACAAGGGACCCAAGGCAGAACATCCGAATGGCTCTCCCCTTCCTCCCAAGAATGGCCATGTGGGACACTCCACAAGAAAGTTGTTCCTTCACGGTAGCAGCACACTCTACCACCCCTTAATGGAAATAAAATCTGCCACCTGACTCATTTGCCGCCTTATCTTGCCCCATGAGAGAGCACGCTCAGTCTACAGAACTACCACCCCCATTTCCCCCAGTCCTCCTGACCTTTCCAGGAGAGGCGAGGAGGTTTTTCAGGCACAGATTCACTTCCTGAATCTTGGCCAGCAGCAGGCAACTCTGGTTGGAGTAAGAGTCTGACAAATAGTTCTGCAATTGTGCAAAATACAATGTGAGAATCTAGAAGTCTGATCCACTTGTATTCCAAGTATCATAATCCAAGAGGAGAGTAAAAACGAGGACATTTGCATTTCGTACACAGCCCTTTGCTCTGTTTGCAAAATGGCATGATTTCAGTTGGCTACAGCGCATTGGAAGAGGTGACCTCTCTGACCAGCTGCTGCTGCTGCTGTTCTTTGCTGCTATCACTTATTTGCTCACTTGCTTCCTGGCTCCCTGGGCAAAAGAGTGGAAAGTAGCAATGGCAATGAGGAAGAGTGGCAAGCAAAGCTCATGAGAAGAGGAGCCGTTTGCTAGACTGCCTGCTAGCTCTGAAATGATGGTGGGGGGCCCTGAAGAGCATCTTGCCAAGAGCTCCCCAAATCTAGAGCTAACATGGCCCACATACACATTCAAACAAACGCAGAGTGGATTGGGCTGGTGGCCTATGCTACCCTCCCTTTGATCCCTGTTTGTTGCATGGCACATTCACACACTACATTACACATCTGATGCCTTGCTCCTGCTCTGGAGGCCAGTGCCTGGTGAGGTGAAGTGGCATTGCCTAGAAGCAGGGCTTTCTCAGTGGTGGCTCTGATACACTCAGACATTCCCATTGGAGGTCTGTTCCATCCCCATCCCATCCAACATTTGGTGAAAAGCTGGCTAGCTTGGTAAAGCATTTGGGTTGGGATGAGACTAACTGATTTACACGGCATTTGTTTCCATTGCTCTGTCTATGGATTTTAACTACTAGGTTTTGTTTATTTGATGTTTAGCTATTTTATGTTGCATTTTTTTGTATTTGTAATATGCGAGCCATGTTGGAATGTCATTTGTGGGAAAAGTGGGATTCAAAATAAAATATCACACTTGCAAAGAGACCTCTGCATGAAGAGCCCAATGCATACAGGTTCCAACGGTACAGTCTGTACCTCAGATCATTGAGTCTATAGATTCTGTGGTTGGGACCCACATGCATTAGACTCTACACACAGATACCCCTATGCAAACCCAACACCCAGATGTCAGGGGCAGGGCAGGTGGGGGTGATCCATGAACTGGATCAAACACATACAACTGGAAAGGGAAGAGGTGGGTGATGGGAAGCAAAGAAAACAACTCTTCCATTGCTTCTCCAGTTGTCATCCACACAGACGGGTCATTTTAGATCGCTCCGGCTAAGAGTGACTCTGGGTCTTACTGCCTCCCTCCTCTCCTAAGCTCTGAGGTCCCCCTAAGCGCATGCCACTTTGCAAACTTTTTTGCCAATTGTCATCAAATTTCACAAACAAACAAAAACGTGTTCTCCTCTTAGGGCAAAGCAGAATACAAAGGCACCTCAGCCTGCCCCTCCCTCCCCACTATTATTGAATGTCCATCCTCCCACCCCTCCTTGAGACTGGTACTTACCGCCTCAGCCCCCATCTGCTTCTGGCGTCTCTGGGCCTCCAGCAGGTGGTGCTGAAACCAGTCGCGCATCCGGTCAACCATTTCTAGCCCTTGCAACAAGGCATCCCGTTCTCTCTCCAGCTCTTGCATCCGCTTTAGCTGCAAGACAGAAAAAAGAAGAATGGAAATTCCAGTTGGGGAGGGAAGGGGGGGTTGAGTATGTGGTGGAGTGGGGTGGGGTGGACAGAGAACCCTTTTACAATGCCTGGACTGCTGCCTGCTGATAGGACATCTTGAAAGATGTGCCGAGGGGAGAGCGTTGACCCTATGTTGGTGCTCTGGGCAGGAGTTCCCGGAACAGCAAGGAGCCAGGGAGAAAGAAAGAGCAGAGCCGTTTTTGAAAGCAGACTTTTGGGCACTGGTGGGTGCTAGAACTGGAGGAGCAAAGGTGAAAGGCAGACATGTTGAGTGATAAGGGCAGAAAGGTGACACAGCTTCAGCAGAGCTTTGAAGGTGAGGAGAATGAGTTTGTGCTGGCTATAGCAGATCGGAAACCAATGAAGAGTATTCCAAACTACAATGTAGTACATTGTTACACGAGAACTAAAAAGCTGTCTGGTACACCAGACAGCTCCTAAATCCAACAAAATCCACAAGCTGCAACTCATAATAAACAGACCTACATAAACAAAATATCAATTGACAACACAATCTTAATAAGCGACAACAATACAGCAGGGCAGCACCACTGATTAAATCAGGTACTGAAGGCAGACACTACAATACGTAAAGAAGTCTTAACCGGTCTTCTGAAGATGAGGGGAGAGGAACCATTGACGGAGCTTCCCAAAGACGGATTTTGAAAAACACAGTACCATGAATGGAGAAAGCCTTGAGACAAGCAGCAAGAGTATCCTCGTTGCACATAGACCAAGCGCTTGCCAGGGTCTCTCCACCAGAGCGTAAGGAACAAGGAACAAGAAGAACCAATGGAACATTTGTTTGGCAGGAGATGTCCCCTCAGGGATGACGGTATGCACTGTGCATCTTTTGCTTTAGAAATTTAAACACTGGCTCTCAGGGTGTTGGGTAGAGTTAGGGTGTGTGTGTGTGTGTGGGGGGGCTGGGTTGTGATCCCAGGTGCACAGGTCCTACGATCAGTCACCCAGAAATCACTCACCCAGATGAAGAACTGCAGAGCCTCCAGACTGCCGAGGGCCGTACCCAGCGGGACGATGAGGATGGTGTAGCCTCTTTGAATTGCCATCGTGGCACTGTGGTAGCAGGGAGGCAGCAGTGCCCAGAGCAGGAGGGGTGGAGGCCAGCCTGACATTCCAGCAAGACAAGGGCTCCCCCAGTATCACCCGTAGAGGGAAAAGGCCAGCGAGGCAGCTTCTCTTTCCTCCAAATGGCCTCTCTCTCTTCCTCACATTTCATCTACTTCCAGTCCATTGTCACCCCAAAGAGCAGTGCCACATCCCAGGTCTGGGAACCCCAATTCCTCCAAAGCCCTCCAAGCTCCCCTTCTAGCCTGCCTTCACTTTTCCCAGTCAAGACTCTACTGCCACCCTCCTCCTACCCCACCCGCCTGCCCTTCCTGCTAACCCTCTCTCCTTTCTCTCCCTTGCCCACCTCTCCAGCAATGTGCTCTTCAATCAGCCCCCAACCCTCCTCCTTTTTCTCCCACCGTCCTGACAGCTGCTTCCCAGATCACCGTGCTCTCGCCCACCACAGCTCCCCTCTGCCCCACCCACCCTACCCTTCTTGCACATTCACAGTCTTCCTTCAAATTGCTTTGCACTGTCTGCTTTTTCAACCCCCCCTCACTAGCTCTTTCCTCAGTCTTTTCCTCTGCCTGTCTCCCTCCCTTTCCCGGGGCAAACCGGAATCTTTTTCCCCTCCCTGTTTGCCCCAATTTGCTGAACTCAGCACTTCCCGGTGCATCCTGGGATACATGTTAAAGCCCCGGTTGCCTTGGACAATGGTGGCCATAATCCCGTCCTTTCAGACTGACCGAGTAAGCTTGGGTGGACAGGGAGAGGTGAAGAGAGCAACTGCTTTGCCATGCGATTAACTCCTTTGGATTTATAACCTGGTGTCCCTTTGTGGCACCTAGTCCTTGACTGGAGATTTTAATTTTTATTTCATTTCACCTTTCCTACACAACTGAGACCCCACACCTGCCCTGTGTGACTATCATCATCATACACTGTGTAAAAATTGTTAAAATACATATTAAAATAACACATTTAAAACCAGCTGAATTGCATGCTCTTCATTCTTTGCACCCTTCTCTATTTTGGCTTGTTCAAGCATCAACTTTGAACCATATAGGAAGAAAAGCAACTGGAGGAGATTTTGAGTAGACAGATGGTCAGAGGAAAAATGAGTAAGCAGCAGCCCTTCATTCCGAATCACAGCCTTCCAAGACTGCTTTTCATTTTTTAAAAAGTTGAACATGAACATATGAAGTTGCCTTATATCGAGTCAGACCATTGGTCCATTAAGCCCAGTACGATCCACATTAATGGCAGCAGTTCTCCAGGGTTTCAAACAGGACTTTTCCCCAGCCCTACCTGGAGGGACAGAGCTTGAGACCTTCTGTATGCAAATCAGGTGCTCTACTACCAAGCTATGGCCCCACCCCAAATGGGAGGGATAAGAACATAAGAAGAGCCCTGCTGGATCAGACCAAAGGTCCATCTAGTCCAGCTTCATGTATCTCACAGTGGCCCCACCAGATGTCTCAGAGAGCACTCAAGACAACAAGGGACCAGAGAGCACTCAAGACAAGTACCCTGTTGCCACCCTTGCATCTGGCATTCAGAGATAGGATGCCTCTGAAACCCAGAGGCTGCATACAGTCATCATGACTTGTAACCAGTGTTCCACCTAAGGGGTCCATGCCGTTGCACAGACCCACTGGCGTTGCTGGAGGTGGAGCAGAAAGCTAAGTTCTGCAGCTTTCCGCCCCACCGTTACTCTCCGGTACGAGGTGCCCCACCCCCTCATCATAGGAGCCCGTCAGCGGAGAGAAAGCAACGCGCAGGAGAGTCCCTGCGCATTGCTTTCTCTCCGCTGACAGGCTCCTATGACAAGGGGCGGGGCGCCTCGTACCAGAGAGTAATGGTGGGGCGGAAAGCTGCAGAACTTAGCTTTCCACCCCACCTCCAGTGATGCCAGTGCACAGACCCCTTCCTTGGCTGCACGGCGGTGCCTCCGGATGCTTGGCGATGACATAATAATCATCACTGGACTTCTGAGAACGCTGAGCTCTAAGTTGCGCGGAGCTCAGTTTTGAGCTGCGCAGCCGCATGGCTGCACAGCTTAGCGGGAACACTTCTTGTAACCTGTGATGGGCTTTTCCTCCACAAATCCGTCCAATCTGCTTTTAAAGGCATCTAGGCGAGGTGCTATCATAACATCATAAGAACATAAGAACATAAGAAGAGCCCTGCTGGATCAGGCCAAAAGCCCATCTAGTCCAGCTTCTTGTATCACACAGTGGCCCCACCAGATGCCACATCCTGTGGCAAGGAGTTCCAAAGTTTAATTACACTATTTAATGGAATTTTGTTACACAAATTTGCATGCAATATGTAGTTTACCTCAAGGCCATCTCTAATATCTTGACCAACTCCCTGCCTGGATGTTCCATCTCTGACTTCAGAGCGATTGCACTACATCAGCACTACACTCTCAAAGTTGGTTCTGATGAGACAATGGGGACCAACTTGTGTTCAAAAACAAACAAGACTCCCATGAGCAGGTCTGTTTGTGTGAACAATTTAATATGGAAGTTTACAGTGGCGTACCCAGCTTCCTTGTCGCCTGGGGTGGCAAGGACTGGTGTCCCTCACCCAGCCTGGTGACACCCTGGAAGTGACATCACTTTGGCCTGAAAGTGACATCACTTCGGATCAGTCACAAGGCAGGTAGGAGGTAGGGATTGGGGCGGTTGCATCTTCGGTTTCCCTTCCCCGTGATTGGGGAAAAGAAGCCGAAGACGGGGTAGCCGGCAGACTGGGGCAGCCGCGTCTTTGGATTCTCTTCCCTGATCACGGGGTTAGGGTTAACCCCCCAGCCGCTTAAACAAAACAAAACCAGCCGCCTTTGTCACACACACCCCGGCTGTGTGGCCTGTCGCCGTGGGGCGACCCGCCCCACCACCCCCCTCCTTAGTACGCCACTGGGAGTTTATGTAATCTGGGTGACATTACAATTTTCCAGTACATGGCAGCGAGCAGGTAAACTCTCATGCGTTTGCTGCTCCCACCTTACATTTCTCATGGGAGTAGACCTTTTCCTGAGCAGCGTTACTTTGAATGTTAACCTTTGACAGCTTGCTGGAACTCACTCTCAGATAATTTCATTCTCTTGCACTCCTGGGAAGGAACATTGGCACACTTACTTTAGCAAGGGTATTGAGAATTCTAGAACCCTAACCCTCTCCTTCCCCATGGTAGTACACTTCTCAAAGTTCCTTGGGCGTAGGGTGTCACAAATGTGCTGTAAAGCATGTTCTCTGCATCACATCAGAATCTGCATCACTGCTGAATTCTATGCTCCCTCCCAGGCCTTTTTTTCCTACATGGGGCTTCTCAGATCTGCACGAACAAAATAGCTGGCGCAGACCCGAGTAGCCTCCTAGCACAGGGCAGGCTGGGGCTTTACCTAGGGTAAGCGAATGTCCACTTACCTAAAGGAGACCTCCAGCCCACTGCTCTCCAACATTGGATACAGTGTGTGCATGGCGCCCACTCTGCACCGGTGCTGGATAGGATTGGGCTGTAGGTCTGTGGTGTGAACCCACCCTTAAGCATCAAAGGGCACTGCCAGCCTAAGATTATGGAATTTAAATGAATTAACAAAGCTGACATATACAGGCTTGAAGCGTTACATAAGGATTACAGTGATGTCTCTCTCTACAAAAGAAATATCTCCCGTTTGGAAGAGTGTGGAATGAGGTGCCTCTGCTTCAATTCTTGAGAGCCAGGATGGTGTAGTGGTTCAGGAGTTGGACTTAGACCAGGAAGGTCCAGCTTCAATTCTCCGCTCAGCCATGAAGCTTCCTGGGTAACCTTGGGCCAGTCACTATCTCTCAGCCCCACCTACCTCACAGGGTTGTTGTGAGGACAAAAAGGAGGGGAGGAAATATGTACAGTACACCACTCTGAGCTCCTTGGAGGAAGGGCGGTATAAAAATGTGAAAATAAAATAAAATAAAAAATAATTCAAAACTTAGATCAGTGTGTTGACCCTTGAGAGCCGCTCCCCAGACCTGCTCACCACATCATATTCCATGGCATTGGAAATGGTGTGCCTGCGTGGCTCCTTTGGGATTCGGATGCTGCGGCGGCGTCCAGCTTGGCACAGGGAGCTGTTGATGCTACGAGACCGAGCAACTCCTTTCCCATCAGCTTCTCCTGGAGAAAGAAGCAAGAGGCATGCTTACATCATCAAAAGAATCCTACCTACTTTGGATTATGTGGCTCTTACAAAATGGAAAATACATAATCTGGAAGCCTAGGCCCTATCGGTCAAATTCCAAAAAGTGACTCTCTAGAGGACGGCTTTTCAAATAAAGTTCTGAGATTCACTCCTGGCTCTGATTGAATGTTGAATTACATCATCTTTTTTTCCCATTTGCCACTATGTACCATTCTTTCTGCTCTATTACAAAACGCCGCCCGTTTCCAATGTTTAAGCAATGCTTAGCTGCGACCAAAATATCCATAACAAATTCTCAAGCTTCCACTCTTATTTCACATCCTCCAACATTTTATTTGAAGACTTTTATTTCACAGATGAAAACAGGAACCATATTTGTGTAACTCTCTTTTCAAAACAAGGCTCACTACCAAAGCTGTCTTCCCGTTTTTACTCATGAGCCTGCTTTGCCTGCTGTATTCACACAGACGCCGCGATGGCCTGACTCAAGCCTGAGTTTGTTCTTCTAGAATAGATAGATACAGTAGAAAGACACAATTGTCCTACAATATATTATCCAAAACTCAAAATATGCATCAGAAGTCGCAGTATGTGAGTCAAGGCAGCCATGGCAGCTCATTATTTACCAGTGATGTAGACTTGACTCTATTGACTCGGACTCAAGTCGGACTCAAATCACATGAATGACTCGACTCGAACTTGACTCGGCGATTGTAAAAGACTCGAAAGACTCGCCTCGAGACTTGGAGCCTTTTATGACAAGTCGAATTTTATTCAGGTTTAAACCTGTTTCCCCAATTAAATAGAAGATAGGGACTCGCAACATGCAACCAAAGACTCAGGACTTGGGGGCAAAGACTTGGGACTTGACTCGAGACTTGGACCCAGAGACTTGATCCACATCCCTGTTATTGACTATGAGGACTCACATTCATGTTGCCCCTCCCCCCTTACCTGGTGGTGGGCCAGCCTCTGCTCCTCCCAGTGCCTTGCTTGGAAAAGGAAGAGAGGGGTGGAGTGGAAGGAGGAGGAGCAGTGGGGGCAAGTGGGTGAACAGAGGTGGGTGTCTTCTGCCAATCTTCTGCCAATCTACTGCCTGAGGCGACTGCCTAAGGCAGCCTCATTGATGAGCCAGCCCTGGCTGTTGGGCCTCAGAGCTCACCCTGCAGTTTCAGGATTTGAGCCCCTTTCTCAGGGTCTCCAGGGAAGGAAGAATAATCTCAGGATGAGGGGTCAGAATCCAAAGGGGAGGCTATTTTTGCCCCCCTTCCCTTTCAGCCTCCACCCTGACACATCAGGAAAAGACAGAATGTTGGCTGCCAGGTGTTGCCTTTTGCCCTTACCAGGTGACACTAGGTTCTACTACTTCTATCTCACTAATGACCCCAGTATATTCCGAAACACAAAAACATGTCTCTCCCCAACAAACTCCCAAACTGCAATGCTCTCTTCTTAGCAATATCTCTTTGCCAGCCAAATTGCTTTTGTTTCCCATCCTTTACTGGTGGACTTAACCTCCAGGCACATTCCATGAGACTTGGGACCAAGGATTACTTGATGATGCTGCCCATTATTAACCACCACTGCATCCTAATTCTTACCAAGTACCAGGCTAAATATAATTCTGTTAGAGAGCAAAGTAGGCTGTCTTTTTGCTTGTCAGGACAGAATAATATAACTGTCATGTGGGACAACTGTTTAGGGCAGTGTTTCCCAAACCTTTTTGACCTGCGGCTCCCTTGACCATTGGTGACCATTGGCTGCGACTCCCCATTACATTATGTTGATGCCTGCCAATTGGCATTGCGCTGTATTCCGAGAGGATTCCGTGGTACTCCGCGGCTCCCCTGGCTGGTATCCGCGGCTCCCCTGGGAGCCGCGGCTCCCCTGGGAGCCGCGCTTCCCAGTTTGGGAACCACTCGTTTAGGGCTTTAAAGGTCAAAACCAGCACTTGTTCTTGTGCCCAGAAGACAAGAAGAAGACTTGGATTAGGAGATGTTTCCTTCTACGTAATTTATGAATACATCTATTTATTATATTTATATTCCACTCTTCCTCCAAGTGAAGAGTAGTTACATGATTCACCCCCACAATTACTGACCAGACTCCGGTGCCTTTAACAGCCGCCTGACATGCAACTTTTTAGCAGGTGACCCTTTTCCTGAACTGGAGATGAGAAAAGCATCGCTTGCTACTACAAAGAGTGAGATGCAAAACAAAGTGTATGCCACTGTATATAGTTCACTCCCCGTTTTCCTAGATTCCTAGCTCTGTCGCATCCTGGGCTGCTTTAATTAAAGCTACTAATTACAGAGACTCATTGATTAACTCAGCCAGTTCTGGCTCTCATCCCATGGGACTGATTGATTGCCCTAGCTGACTTCCTAGGTATAGACTTAATGAGGACAAACTGCTCGTCATAAAAGCAAATGAAGGGCCCGGGTATCCTATTCCCCTCCCCCCCTCTGTCCTTTACTCCTATCCTCTAGTTTGCTGTTCCTGCTGCAGTGTTCCACACCAAGCATGATAGATGCAAAGGAGGATAGCTGGGGGTTCTGTACCCTTAATTTGATAATTGTGTAAGAGGGAATTTTGATAGGTGCAGCTTGTCACACAGAGATGAGAGAAGTTGTATTTTAACTAATATTCCCTCTTTGACACAAGGATCAGGTATAAATCCTTGTTCTCCTTTGTACCTGGTTGCCCTACTCATCTCAAACGTTGTTTTCTCTCTATCTCTAGTGTGTTTTCTTGCAGTGGATATTTGGGGTGGTGGCGTTGCTTAGGCGCCCTGCAAGTATTGACGATGTTCTCTATTCAGCTCCCTGGGTGGATGCTAAGCATATAGGTCAGGAGTCTGGAGCTGGACTTAAGGAGACAGTGCAGGCAGAGGTATTCACTGCGCCAAACACCACCAAGCTGACCCTCCTAGTCCCGCCTCTTCCTGCTTCTCTATGAATTCATCTGCAAGTAGGATCAGAGAGGCAGGTGAAGAGAAACCATGTCGGCGTGGAGAAAGCAGACTATCCCCCAGTTGGCCAATTATGTGGGAAGCATGCACAGGGAGGAGAGGCAGTGAGGCTGAAGTGCCGGATGGATGCAGACTGCCAGTCAACAGTCACCAATTGACTGGCAGCCACCTAGACAATGAAGCTCTTCTGGGCCAGTTCAGCAGATGGAGGGATGCCCACCATGGCTCCATGCCAAACATGGAGAGCGGCCAAATTCTCCCCACTCCACAGACTGTTTCTCAAGAGTGCTGCAAGCTGTGTGTAGATTCCTGGGCAGATTTCAAGTGGGAAGAGGGAGATTCAGCAACATGCCCTCCAGTAAGCCCCCTTCTCTGTGGGTTTTGCCCCTTAAGGTTCAGAGGGTAGGGCACCCTGGCTGGCAGCTGTTTTTTACTCCTCTCAGCAGCTGCCAGCCACCATTTCCCCCCACAATGCCCCCCACTGGCAGCCTCATTTCAGGGCATTGCAGGAAAAGACGGTGCCCTTATAAAAAACACACTTAAGGCCGCTTCAGACCGCACGAATCTCGGCTCGTCCCGGATCTTAGCCGAGGCGTGCTTGGGTGTCTGGTTAACACAGCGGACGCGAGCGGTCTCCCGATTGCCGGCACGCTCGAACATCCCCTGGGCTATGTTTTCAGGGGGACGCACAGCGACGCTACTGGAGCCACCAATCAGAAGAGAGGGGGAGGAGTGTTAGCCAATCACGTGGAGGTTTCTTCCAAGAAGGCGGGACAAAAGGAGGGACTATTTGCAGGGAGACACTCCTACAGACAGGCAGGTCGGTGGCCAGCCTCTCGCGCTCGCTCGTCTTCGTCCGCTTCAGCAAGCGGTCTGAATCCGCTCTTATGCTGGGATATTGTGGGGGAAAATTGACAGCCAGGCCCACTCCTTCCTGCAGGGGGCCCAAAGGCAGAGATCAGCAATAGGCGGCTCTGTCATGGTGCTGGGGTCCTGACAGTTGCCCAAGAATCGGATGCCGTGCGCTGATACTGAGCATGGAAGGGTTGGCAACTTTTTTTCTGGCTAGAAAAACGCCCTGCCAGAAGACATCAGAGATCCTCCATCACCATGATAACCTATTTTACAAATTTCCCCCGCTTGAGAGATTATTGTCATGGGAAACTCCCACACGGCATTGGCAAGGTGTAAAAAAAACAAAACCAGAGGTGATGTGACTGCCCGCATCATGTGTGTACTTCCCATGCCAATGGCCCCAGCGGAGATGCAGTGAAGGAAAAACCGTACAGGACCAGATCTTTTGCTCGTTACTTACTGATGCAACCTGGAAGGTCATCACAGGGAAGCAGTTTGGCCAGGGTGACCAGAGAGGCCAAAGGAAGAAAAGGCCTGAGTGCAAACACCAGAGTTTCAAGACATGCAGGATGGATTGATTGCCAATCAGTATTAAAACTATGTTCTTTCAGGAAACCCTTTTGGTTGGGGAGGTCCGTCTTGGAAGCCGGTAATGGAGCAAGCTCTACCCACTCTAGGTACCATCTTACCTTCCACCAGTGACAGGCCAGCTTCTTTCAAACTCCATCCCCTTGCCTGACCTACTTCTGCTCTGGCTCCACCCCAACCCGCCCAGTTCCATGGTACTGCCTCCAATGCCCAGCCAGATTCCTCCAGGCTCTCTCCTTCCTTGACCCAGCTGACTTCAAAAGCTCAAACTGTCACCCAAGCTTTTGCAGTGAGATCACCATGACCTGTGATGGGCTTTGTCAACAATTGTTGCAGGCAGAAATTGAGCAGGTGAAGTTTTTCCTTACATGCAAGTGAAAATATGGGGAAAACATTGCCTACTCAATTTTGCAATTTTCTAGCAGTTGTTAAAGGCACAGGAGCCTAACAGGAAATGATATATATTAGCTACCTAAGAGGTAAACTGGGCCCTTTACTCAGAGTGGCAAGTAGAGAGTCTGAGCCTCAGACTAGAGTTGAGGTAGCAACTCTAATAAGGGTTCTCAGGTGCATGTGTGCGCAAACCTGATGGCAGGGATTGGGTCCGCTAGGGTTGCTACTCTGTCAGGGGCTGTTAGCCAGGATGGCAAAAGTAGAGAACCTCCATGTTCAGAAGCAGTGTGCTGGGGAACAGCATTGGGAAAGGGCTGTTCCTTCATGCCCTGTTTGAGTGTTTGGGGGCTTCCCAGAGGCCATTGTGACATACAGCATGCTAGCCTAGCTGGGTACTTGCCCTGGGACCCTGAACCAATAGAGCTCATGTTCTCAGTACAGAGAGATGAATGAAGGGTTCTCAGAAACAAACACAGAGATGAGAGGGCGACAGTTCAATGTGTGAGCTAACAGGAGGGAGGAGGGAGGGATTACAGGCGTGACCAGCAAGAGGCCAGCTCTGGGGAGAGAGAGAGAGAGAGAAGAGAGAGAGCGCTGATAAATGGAACAACTAACTACAGACAAACGAATCCAAATATACCCAGCCTGCTATGCAAATAGAACCACAAATAGACAGACACACTCAGGCCAGGAAGTGCAGCCACCCAACTGTGCAATATGCACAGCTAAAATGGAAACCGGATATACCCTGAGTTCGTTGCCAGGTTACAACCCGGAGATTCACTCTATCTTAACACTGCCAATTGAGCAGGAAACATCCTTTTGTCTACCCTCCCCTCCCCGCTTACTGTGTGATTCACCTGCAAGGCCAGCTTGCTATAGCCAGTGGAAGAGAAGCCAGTGAGGACCAAGGAAGGTGCAGGCAGTGGAAACTGTGCTGCATGTTCTGCTCAATATAGCTAGTTTTAAGGTGCCAGAACACATCTCTGGGTTCCAACCTGGTAATCCCAGAAATACCACTATGAAAAGATGCCTGGCATTCTTGGATCAACTTGGGGCTGGACGGACTACTTATTTGTTATAGTTTGTTCTCACCAATCTTCCAAGGAACGTAGGGCAGTTTACTTTATATTGTTCTACACCACCACCCCCCAGCCCCATGCTAACAACTCTGTGAGGTAGCTTTGACTGAGAGACAGCAACTGGCCCAAGACAAACTTAATGGCTAAGGATTTGAGCCTGGGTCTCCTTGGGTTCTATCTAGTCCAACACTTAACATGGAGAAAAGTCAGCGAGTCAAAGTGTCAGACCAGAATTGAGGAGACTCAGGTTCAAATCCTTACTTAGAGCCAGATACCCATGTAACACTAAAATTGCTGATAATTTGAAGCCGTCAAATTGCTGATAATTAAGAGCATATGTTGCTGGGTTTGGAGCCAGGATCTGGTGAAAAGTCAAGCCTGGGGGATGGGGGCGCACTCTCGAAAGAACTGTCATAGAAACAAGCACTCTCCATGGTCCTTTATGATCCAATGGGCACATGAAAAGAGCAGGAAGTAGAGCCATGAGCGAGACATAAACCCAGCCAGGAAGCAAAAGCCAGAAGCAGCAGCTATCCTTATTGGCTTGGCAGAAGGTGAGCAATCCAGAAGTCTAAGGAGGCGGGGATGCAGCCAAGACGTCACTTGAGTTAGTGTAGTTTTAGAGGTGACGGTCTAGTAGGACATAGGTGGCCAACCCACGGCATGGGTGCCACTTAGTGGCACGCTGAGCCTTTTGAAGTGTCATGGGCCGCCGTTTCTGCTCAAGTCAAGCGCTTACGTCCCTCTCTCTTTCTCGACCCCAGCGCACCTTTCCAAGCCTGTGACACTAGAGGAGGTCTCTGTACCCCACTGGGCCTCATTCTTCTTGTGCTGTCACAGTGCTTTAAATATTTTCATTAGCTTAGAAATATTTGTTTGTTTGTTTGTTTATTTAAGTGGCACGCTTAACATTATCTACATAAAATGTAGCACATGGTGTGCCATGGGTTGGCCACCACTGGTCTAGGAGGAAGGTCTATTATGCATTATTTAGAAAACGAGTCAATGTGTAATGTGTTTGTTTATTTCTACCTTCATAGCCTGCCTCTCTTCCATCGTGGAAGTCAAGGTAGTGAACGTGGGGTTCCCAAGTTGTCACTCATCCAAGCACTGATGCGGTGATGGGGGGGGGGGGAGAAAACCCTGGTGAAGACTGAGCAAATGCACCAAAAGAGAGATCAAAGGGGGTGGGTAGGCAGAAGGACATAGGCGAGCTGGATAGTTATTTATGCAGCCGCCTAATCCCACTCCCACTCCCCACTCTCTGTCCAGCGCAGGGCCCATTAACAAAAGCTCCTTACTATGGGGGAGGTTGGATCAGAGCAGCTGGGTAAGAGGATTGGTCGTCTCTATGGCTGAGGAGACGGGATCAGGAGCACTAAACCCCTGGCCGTATGGTGTCCCGGCTGAGCCACAGGCCTGCCGGGGCTGTGGAGATGGGGAGAGAGTGTTCAGGGAGCAGGGAAAGGAAAGATACCCATTATTCCTCCCATGGCTTGTCCTTTCCCTTCTGATTCCGTCCTCCACATATGCACAGTACACACCTGCCCTCCTCTTTTTATCACACAGGCTGGGAGGGAGCATAACATTTGTCTAGTCCAAAGCATTCACCCTGAAGCTCCACAAAATGCAATATACCCGCGTCCTTAACCCCACTTAAATTAACCCCCTCCAGTCATGCCAACCAGGGCCCCACCCCACACCAGAGGTGTTTGCATCATTCAAGAAAAGTTTTTGTGTGAAACATTCTACAGTAGACAAAGATCGACATGTTGCATATGGCGGGGGGAGGTACTATTTATGTGACAGTTCCCTCACAACAAAAACTCTCTGCATGCAGAAAGCTAACACATCAGAACAAATAGCTTTAGCTTAGACTTCTCATGCTAATTTTCTGTATTTGGGGAAATTTTGATGTGAGGGAGCATTCAACCATGCTCTCCCTCACCTGCAGCCTGAAGTGGTACCAGCCCAGGAGAACCATATACCACATGCCTTTTCTGACTCTTAAGGGCCAAACTAGACATGATTTAAAAACCTTATTTGCCTTTCTGTGATAGTGCTTTTCTTTCTTTCTTTCTTTCTTTCTTTCTTTCTTTCTTTCTTTCTTTCTTTCTTTCTTTCTTTCTTTCTTTCTTTCTTTCTTTCTTTCTTTGTAAATAGCAACTGTGGGGGACCTTGATCCAAAGGGTGGCCACCATATGAGGGAGTTTAACTCTTTCCTGCCCCCTGCTCAGCACAACCTACTGCCTGTTGAATAGTACTCAAAACATTTATCCAACATTATCCTTGGGACAGTCCCACCAAATGTGTAAAAAAAAAAAGTCACTCTTTATAAGAGGAAAATTATTCCACTTCTCAGAGAACTCAGGACCCTGACTTTGGGCAGACACCCACTGCCCCCTTTGGCACCCTAGTCCCCCTCGTCTTCTGTAAGCCCAACTACATCTACAGCATATTCCTCCCTTTAACCCTGCCTCCATTTCCCTCCCTATCACGGCTGTTGCCCTTGTGGCATTTTCTAGATTGTAAGCCCTTTGGGGCAGAGACCTGGTCTGTAATTCTTTGTACAACATTATGCATATGGATCACGAACGAACGAACGAACGAACGAACGAACGAACGAACGAACGAACGAACGAACGAAAGAAAGAAAGAAAGAAAGAAAGAAAGAAAGAAAGAAAGAAAGAAAGAAAGAACATACTGTATAGTTGTCTCCTGTCTACCAACCCTTGGCCTCCTGGCTTCCCATCTCACTTACGTATCAGGCTCAAGTTCTTCATGGACTGTGCTGATGTCTGCCCGCCCTCAACATCCCTGGCTCCAGTGCTGGCTCCTGCCTTGTCTCCTTCTTCTTCTTCAGCTCGGAGGAGGGCAATTCTCAATCCGGCCACCAGGCGGGGAAAACTTAAATAGCCCCCACAGGGCTCTGCCACTTGCTGTAAGGCCTGGAGAACTCCAGCAGGGAGTGGACATCTCTCTTTCTCCTCTTGGGGGCTCACCCCGGAACCTCCACGACCCCAACGGCTCTCGATTTCTGAGAAGTGGATAGTCCCATTCCGTTGATCATCCAGGATTTCGAAGAGTGTCCGGAGGCTGCGGAGAAAGGGTCGTGGTAGCCGAGTGCCACGGACTGGGGAGGAGTCCTCTGGGGTCGGGGGAAGAGATGGGGCAGCCAGCACAGAGCTCATTGGAGGAGGGGCTCAGGATGCCTGGGTTCCTTGGGAGGACAGCGGGGTCTGGCAATTTAGAGCAGGGAGTTTGGGGAGCCAGGACTCCTGGGTTCTCTTAGAGGGAGTAAACTAGAGGATTGTTTGGGAGGGAGCAGAGAAGCGTGGAAACAGTTCCTTAGTGCTAAGTGAAATGGAGCGGGGGGGGGGGGGAGCCAGAACTCCTGGTTTCCTTGGGAAGTAATTCTAGAGGAGGGGATGTTTGGCATCAGGACACCTGGGTTCTGTGGGAGGGGACGGACAGGGTTCTAGTATGGAGAGCAGAAGGTCTGGAAACCAGGACTCCCAAGTTCTCTGTCTTTCTGTCTATATGGCAGGGTTGCTCTGATGCTTTGTTGAGGTCTCTAGTTGTCACAGTAGGAATATCTGATTGAGCCAGATTGGCCAAGCTGGTCCAGGAAGGGGGGGGCAGCTGGGAAGGGAATCATGTGACCCATCCCAGATAATCACCCTGGACGCCAGATGATTAGCGGCTCTGTCTAACGAAGTGGCTTCCCCTCTGGAGAGAGAGAGAGAGAGAGAGAGAGAGAGAGAGAGAGAGAGAGAGAGAGAGAGAGAGAGAGTTCTCCCTGGTGGGAAACTGAAATCAAAATCTGGGGTCAGTGATGGGGGTCATCTTTTTTTCTTTCTGGTGATGGAATATTGGGAAAGTGGGATAGAAAGTTGGGAACTGACTTTTATGTATACAGAATTGATCTCTCTGTCTTTTTCACTTTTTCTATTACGGTCTTTTGCTTCTTTAGAACTAGTTCATGCAACCAAACTGGCATGCCACGGATTATGGCATTCCTTGTTGCGTTCAGAACATGCGGCCTTGTAATCTGTCTCTTCAGCAAGTGCTCCAGCCGCGGCTCAACTCTGATTTACTTCAGGCCACTCTTGCAACCTTGCAGTGGTGGTGTGTGCGAAATGTCGCTTGGGTTGCCAGCTGGGCATGTTGGAGAAGCAGCTGCTTTATTGCTTCATCAGCACATGTCACATGGATCCATGCAGACCCACAGGCAGGCATTCCAGGCCAGGCGTGAATACAAGGAGGTCCAAAAGAAAGGTGTTATAGTAGCACAACCAAAGAACAGAAAACCATGACATACTCAACAATGCATAGTCAGTAAAGTTTAACATCCCTTTGGATCCCTTGCTTGGGAGTCTTCCCATCCTGTTTTCAACCAAATGCAGCCAATAGCATGAAATGCCAGGCACAGGATTTCAAGGACATATTAAATGTCACATTGTGTTTTTGACCTTAGTGCTTGACTAGGTTGTGCGAATTGACTCTAATGGAGGAAAAATGAAAGAACAAAAGAAAAATAGGGAAGGGAGGGAGCGAAGGACCGGCTCTGAGGGGCCTCCATCCCAATGCAATCCCGGTTGGCATCTGTGGTAACAAACTGAATGCAGTTGCCGCGCATCAACTAGGGTGCAGGATTAGAGCAATGCCTCTCTTTACACCCAGAAAGAGGAGCCGGGTTGCCCTGGCATGTGGCGAAGGCAACCACCTCAGGCAGCACAATTTGTGCACCACTAGTTGTCAGTTATTTCAGGTATTTGTGTATTTTTACCATGAACAGGATTGGTAGTGGAAGGGACACACACAATTTCTGCCTGAAGGCCAAGGCACACCGAGCGCGTGTCGTGCACGTTGCGCACGGTGTGTCCGGCAGCGCCCATGTTCATGCAGTGGGACATGCCTCCAGCCGGAACGCTAAGGTCTGTCAGGAGCCGCCAGTAGGCACATTTGCATTCACACCTCCCCTGGCCAATGCCCAGTTTTTGCCGTGTTTTTCGCGTTACTTTCTTGTGCAGCCAATCACAGCCCTTTTCTTGAACCCTGGGGGCAGGACGCAGAGCAAACGCATTAGCCAATCAGAATCGAGTCTGAAGAATCTCAATTCTGATTGGCTAAAAGAGAGGGGGCGGGGCAGAACCTCTTCCCTTCTCTGTGCGGCTTTTGTCGGTGGGCCTGGGGCTCGTAACTATGTCCCAGCACGTCAGGCAATGCACTTTACGCGCCGTTTGCGGGACGCGCTCTGTGTGCCTCAGCCTTTAAGACCAAAAATGCCTTGGACCAGCCAGGAAGGGAGAGGGAAAAGAAGGTGGGGGGGGGGGGAGAGAGAGAGAGAGAGAGAGAGAGAGAGGATATAGTCCACCTGTATCTTCTTTGCATAACATCCCACTGAGTTTTGTGACTTGTCTGTCCATGGGTACAATCCGCCAAATGCAAAATTTACTTCTACTGTAAATTTCATTTATTTCAGTGGGGGAGAAAAAAACCATTTTAACTGTCTACATTTTGGATACATTCTACATTTACATTCTACATTTTAACTGGATACAGGTATCTTGTTGTGTCTTGTGTGCTCCCTGAGGCATCTGGTGGGGCCACTGTGAGATACAGGAAGCTGGACTAGATGGGCCTTTGGCCTGATCCAGCAGGGCTCTTCTGATGTTCTCATGTCTTTATAATCAACAAGACATAAATTTTAGGACACTGTGCATGGAACCCTTGTAGTCTTTTTCTTGCCTGCAGCCAGACGAGAAACAGTATGGCACTGGAAAAGTCAAGACTGTCCTACAATAGAACAATAGGATCAACAAACTTGGCTCTTGGCAGCCATAAACCAATCCACAAAACAGACCCGTACCTCTAATAAGCAAGATGGCTTGGCCCTGTTGTAGAACACTGGTCTTCATTCATTTCATTCACGAACAAAGAGCCATTGGTTAAATGTTTTTTTTCCTGAGAGCCATACAGTGCAAGCCTATACAAGTTTCCGTAGATGTAAGTCCCAGTATGTTCAGTGGAACTTACTCCCAGATAAGTGCATATAAAATTGCAGGCATAGTCATTCTCATCAAAAATCCCTACAGCACAGCAACCTTCACTGGTACAGTATTCTGCATTTGAATTCCCAAAATAAGTACAGTATATCACTATAGTACTCGACTATGTATTTCTCCCGCCATGTTTTCATTATTGCTTCTTGGTGTTTTGTTCATTTCTTTTCATGCAAAAAACTGTATGGATTTTTTTTGGGGGGGCAATAAAATATAGTTTTCTTGTTTTTTTGAAAGTACTTAACATTGGCTGGTACGTGGCCAGTGTTTATATACGGCACTCTCAATAGCTAGAGATATGTGTTAACAGCCCCAGACTGCAGAAGAAGAATCTGGAGCTCGTCCACATGGAAGTTTTGACAGATCTGAGAAGTACACACTGGGGGGGGGGGGGACCTCCAAACTCTGCAGTACACACTGGCAAGGAGCAGCTGGTACTGGACTGGCCGCCCTCCTGTTCCTGGCAGTCCAAACAGCTCATAAAACAGGATCAGGCCCAAATCAGCCCTGGCTGTTCAGGCTTCATGACCATCCTTTCTGTTTTCCAAAAGAGGAGGAAGGCACCTCCTTTAACAAGACAGGAGGCAGAAGAAGACACGCTTGCCTTGCTGCTTACGGCAACATGAGTTGCACAGTGCCCTCCATCACTCCACTTCTTCCACTGCCCCCACTACGAAGAGGAGGCATGGAGAAAACATCTGTCTGTAAGCAGATGTTAAGCACACTTCTTGAAAGAGATTTGTCAGTGCAATAACACATGCTAGGGCTGGGGAAATGAACCGGGGACGGACGGACCAGAACATGGTGGTTAATGGAATATAGGGAAATCAAGAAGAGAGAAAAAACCTAGACTTTTAATCAATCAATAATCATATTCTGTCAAATATCAGGCAATGAGAGCATTTGCTTGGTCAACAGGTCAACAGCAATTGGTGTGGTTCTGGGTCCAGTGCAATTCAAAGTTCTGATTTTAACCTACGAAGCCCTACACAACTTGGAAGGCACAGACTTCACGTGACCCTGCTGCCTACGTCTCTAAGGTCATCTTTTGAGACCCTGCCTGCTGCTCTCTGGCTGGTGCTCCTGCCTTGAACATATGCAGTGAGTCAGACCATTGGGCTGCTCCACTGACCTCCGTGTTGTCTGCACGGGGACCGACTGGCGCCTGCTCCCCAGAGGGTTCAGGCGGGGTCTTTCCTTCCAGCCCTACCTGGAAGTGCCAGGGACCAAACCTGGGACCTTCTCTCCCACTGATTTTCGATTTTATATTTTTATTTATTGACTGTTATCTGGATTTGATTGTTGTAAGCTGCTTGCAAGTGGAAAAACAAAATATGGACTCCCTCCGAGGGAGGAAAGCCCCCTATTATTTGTTATCCCAAACATGCAGGGACTTCCTGATCCAGGCCTTATCCTGATCATTCATGAATGATCCTGTTTCTACCCTGATTTTGTTCTTTGCTAGCTTGACTTTTTGGGGGGAGGGGGGGCAGAGACAGCAGCTGCCAAATAGAGCTTGGAGCCTTAGAAACCCCTTTGCTAATCTTTCCCAGAGAGCAGGGAGGATGGGGTAGGCAAGAGAACAGATGCTCCCTGAATTCTCTGGAGCCTCAGCTACTGTCCTCATTTCCTTGCAAAAGTCCCTGAAGGGCACTGAGGAAAGTGACACCAGAAGTCCTGCTTCAGCAGACATCAGTGGGACTGGAGCAGCTTGGTCCAAATGAGGAGGGGCTTCCCTAACAAAGGCTCTGTGCCTTTAATAACAGCTTCACAGCAAGTAGAAAGTCAACAGGTGAAGCTTTTTCTGGCTATTTATCTATTTATTTATCTATTTATTTATCTATCTATCTATTTATTTTTTTATTTTTTATTTATTTATTTATTTACAATATTTTTACCCCGCCTTTCTCCCCGAAGGGACCCATGGCGGCTTACAACATGGAAAAGAATACAATACAAAAAGAGTACAATACAAAAAAAAATCACTTTTTAAAACAGTAAAAAACAGTTAATGAAAACTAATAAAAAACAGCATCTAAAAATCAATAAAAGGGATCACATTGCAATTAAAGCAAGAGCATAAGAACTCTTGTTCTTTTTAGAATTATTTTAATAAGAATTTCTTTTCTTCTTTTTTATTATTATTATTATTATTATTATTAATTATTGTTAGCAGTATTTATACACCGCTTTTCAACAAAAAGTTCACAAAATGGTTTATAGACAAAATCAAATGATTAAATGGCTCCCTGTTCCAAAAGGGCTCACAATCTAAAAAAAGATGCAGACCACCACCAGCAAACAGCCACCAGAAAGACACTGTGCTGGGGTGAAAGGGGGCAGTTACTCTCCCCCTGCTAAATATAAGGAGCACCAATTGAAAAAGTGCCTCTTGCCCAGTTAGCAGGGGATATCCTGATCTTTTATTCTGTTCTTCCTTCAAGGAGATTGGGTGATATAGATGGTTCTTCTTCCTCTTCTATCCTCACAACAAGCCTGTGAGGTAGGTTAGGCCAAGAGAGGGTGACTGACCCTGAATCACCTAGTGAGCTTCATGTTTGAGCAGGGATTTGAACCAGGTCTGACATTCTAAACACAACGTCACCATTAATGTAGAAACTACACCTGCTGAATATTATTATTAATAAGAATATTTATATACAGGTGTCCCCCGCTTAACGACAGGGATACGTTCTGGAAAACCCGTCATACAGTGAAACTGTCATTAAGCGAGTCCTCAATGTAACACAGTGGAGTTGTAATAGGGAATGAAT
Source organism: Plestiodon gilberti rubricaudatus (assembly GCA_026170595.1). NCBI lineage: Eukaryota > Metazoa > Chordata > Lepidosauria > Squamata > Scincidae > Plestiodon > Plestiodon gilberti. The sequence continues at coordinate 252,331,823 of JANXHW010000002.1, forward strand.
GGCAAACGCAGTGTACATTATGAGTGTAATACAAAGCACAACAAGATTTCTACCTGTCAATGGAGGTAGAAACACACACACAAACACAGAGAGTTAAAGACAACATTTTTTTTTTGCATTTAAAATACAGTACTGTAGCTTTAATTCTTTGTTTACACTTTGGGAACCTCCGTCATATATGCAGATCGTCATTAAGTGATCCATCATTAAGGGGGGGACACCTGTACTGCTTTTCAGCAAAAAATATTCACAAACCGGTTTACATAGTAAAATAAATGAAACGGTTTCCTGTCCCCAAAAGGCTCGCAAGTCCGCGTTGACCCATGAAGATGGATCAGGCCCGGGAAGGGGGTTAGGATTCAGTGTGCGCCACTGCTGCCAAACCTGTCCCCTTCGCAGGCCCGATCTGCCCTCCTCCCTGCCCCGTCTCCTCCCTGCCCCGTCTCCTCCCTATTCCACTCACCCCCCACCCCGGTTCTGACCCCCTATGCAGTCTTACCTGTGGCGGCAAGCATCCCCAGTCCATCATCATGAGGACCTGGCCACTGCCACTTCCAGTGGCGGTCAAGCCATGCTCTCTGGCATTGTCACAATTGTGACAGCCAGAAAGCGTATGACGCCACCGGAACATGCATTGCAGTAGCGTAACTGCAGATAGGATCGGGCCATCAGTCTAATTAAGGCAAACTATTTGAAAGAAGAGAATCCTGCAAGGAACCTTGATTTATTCTGTTGTAGCCTGCCTTGCACTGATTTATAAATAAAAAGTATATTTAAGTATATTGGAGAAATACATAAATATCGTGCCTCTAGTTAGAGGCAAAATAGAAACAAAGAAAATGGACAATGATTTCGTAGGGAAAATACCCCAAAACTGAGACTCTCCCAGGTAAAAAGAGACCATTTGGAGCATATCTTTTGCTACCCTGCCCTGGCTCAGACCCAGAGATCCAGGAGCAGAGGAGAAGGCTGTTGTCATGGGGACACACACCCTCAGTCAAGGCACACCCTGTCCTCTGCAGGTGATCAACCCAGCTTGTATCCACACACACACCCCTCCTTCTAGATCAGTACAGAATTCATGGCCTCACGTTCTTCATGTGGTTGACTATGTCCTTTTTTTGGGGGGGGGGGGAAGAGAAGCCTCCATAGAACCTGGTTTTTAAATAGCCAGATGATCAGAGGCCCATGTCATTTTGATATTGAAATGTTGGTACACTCCTGTTTCCTTTTGTGGCATAGCTTGTCCTGCTTGTATCCAGGGTGGATCCCTTCTCCAGCTGGATAAGAAGTGCAGGGTGTGTACATTTATACACAACCTCAAATATAGCTCACGTTTCATTATTATCTACTTCACTATCTCAGTGGCTTTAAAAGGCAATCCAGGGGCCACACACAGCCAGTTTTCCTTATGACACCAGTATATTTGTATATATTTATGTACACACCGCGTTATTACATTCACAATTGTTTTTATTGGGTCCAGTAAGAAGGTGGGCAAAATATAATTATATAATAAGTAACAACCTCATCCTGCGTAAAGATACAGTATCTTCACTGTATCCATCATCCTTCCCGGGCCGTGTCGGCATGGCCCGGGTACACATTGGGAGAGTCCACTTCCCTGGGTGTAGGGTTGCCCGGCCCCAATGGGCCTCCTCCGATGTACGTCAGCTCTGGAGCCGGAATACATCCAGGGCGGCGGGGGTAAGGGTGGCCCAGGCCGGGAACGGGCGGAGATCGCTGCCAATATCCCCGTCCCCTCCTGGCCCGGGTCAGGCAACGGCCGCCCTCCCTTGCTGCCTGGCCCACTCTCCCCATGCCCCTGCACCAACTAGTGCAGGACATACCTGCACCACTGGATGCCAGGTCTAGGGGGAGGCGGAGTAAGGGTTGCCGGCCTCCACGCCGGAGGCCTTTACTCTCCGGGTGTCAAAAATGCACTTTATGGCGCATTTACGACACCCAGCAACTGCATGAGTGCATGCTTCGCAGGCTAATTTTTACGCTGGATTGGGCCATGCCCATTCTGTAGAAGAAAACATGACAGAATGTTCTATGCCATCAGAATACACAGCAAGAAGCAGGCAGATTTGGAGGTGATGATGCCCCAGGTCGTAGATCAGACAGAGCTGAATTCCTCTCACATGCTTTGATTTCAAAAGGTCCCAGTTTTAATCCATGGATTCTTTGGTGAAAATTGTGCTGTGATGAATTTTTGTGAGATTTGAGTTTTGCAGTGAAAGTTGCTGTCGGGGTGAGGGAATTGTTCACACACACTTACTTTACTTTTCACCCTCTGGCTCACTTTTTCATTTTGGTTTGCAGCCATTGTTCCCACCTGTTGTTGCTGTGGCAGACTTGAAAGGGCTTCTTCGCTGCAGAATCCCAGCCAATCAGGGATGATATAGTTGAGATTTTATTTATTTATTTTTCACATTTTTATACCGCCTTCCTCCAAGGAGCTCAGAGTGGTGTACATATTTCCTCCCCTCCTTTTTGTCCTCACAACAACCCTGTGAGGTAGGCAGTCGCGTCGCTACGACGCGCGACACCCTAGAGTGGGGTCGCGCGTCGCCCTTAAGGGGGAGGCTCCGCCCCCGCGCGTGACGTCACGCGCAGGAGCAGAGCACCCTCCCCGCTCTGTTTTCGGCTCATTTTGGAGCCGAACGGACACAGGGGAGGGAGGGCGGGCCCACCTCCAACTAAAAACTGTAAGTGGGGGGGATCGTGCGTCACCCCTATACGCACGACGCCCCCCGGCGGCCCGCCCCCCGCTTCCCCCTGTTGACGCCAGTGGAGGTAGGTGGGGCTGAGAGGTAGTGACTGGCCCAAGGTCACCCAGGAAGCTTCGTGGCTGAGCGGGGATTTGAACCTGGATCTTCCAGGTCTATGTCTGACTCCCAAACCACGACACCATCCTGGTAATGATCACAGAGCCAATCTCAACTATGTGACAATGTCACTGAGAGCAAATGAAGTCCTCCGATTGCCCTCACTCTGAATGGGGTGGAGGGGAAAGGGTAAATGACACTGTTCCCCAGGCAGCTGGGCTCATGCTAATCTACACCGCACAGAGACGATTCTGGGGGGGGGGGGCGCTGACGCCACGCCCGCATGAGATCCGTCGGCACGCGCCCAGCGTGACGATGTGCGCGCACCCGGCTCGGCTCGTCACGCCCCCCCCCCCCGCCGTTTTTCAGCCTATTTTGGAGCCGAAGTAGCTCTAGGGCGGGTGGGAGGGCCCAGCTCCAGTACGAATGCGGCGGAGGGTAAGCGCGCCCCATCGCCGGTCCCTGCCCTGGGGCCCACCACACCACCGTACCAACCCCCGAGACGCTTCTGACACCGCATATATCCCGGCACGTCCCGGGCGTGTGCGGCGTGTGCGGAGCAGTGTGGCTTCCTTTTCAACCGATTGCCATGGAACGTGGGAGAGCTGTGCTCTTCTGAGTTCCGTTGCAATTGGTTGTGGACCAGGCTGATGATTGAGAGAGGGCGGGACGCGGAGCAAACTGTTTGACCAATGGGATTAGAGGGGGCTTTCAGCCAATCGGAGTGCATGTGTTTCAGCCAATCAGCGTTGAGCATTATTACAAGGCGGGATAATCAGGAGGGACAAGCGTGTTGAAGAAACTGGTGGAGCCCAGGGCAGCAATTCGGGGCGGGGCATCCTGTCCCCTACGCTCAAACGCAACGCAACCGGAGTTGGTGTAGATCAGCCTTTATTGTGCTATCCAACTGGCAGTTTCATTGCCCACCAAGACATTCTGGAGCCCTGAGGCAGAGAGTCCCAAAGGAACAGCTCCTTCTATTATTTAACATGGCACATGAGTCAGCCTCACAGAAATGAATGGGATCTGTTCAGGAACCTGCGGACCCAAAAGTCAAACATTTGGGGCAAGGGGGCCAAGGAGTACACAGGGGTGGAGTGAGGTGGTGGCAAAGAACAGCCGGAACCAACACAAACAGCATTATTTATTTATTTATTTATTTATTTATTTAAGGAATTTGTAGCCCGCCTTTCTCCCGAGGGCACTCAAGGCGGCTTACAACATATTAAAATACATATAAACACATTAAAACAATTAATTAAACACATTACAATAATTAATTAAAATACTTAAGATTAAAAATAAACAACCCCAGTGGGTCACCAGTATTTACATATATTAAAACCATTTGTTAAAAGGTCAGCCCACCATGTCAGACATTAAAAGCAGTCCTGAATAAAAACGTCTTAAGGCCCTGCCGAAAGGCCTCTAAAGAGGGAGTCGTTCTTAATTCCAAGGAGAGGGAATTCCACAATTGGGGCGCCACCGCCGAGAAGGCCCTACTCCGCGCTGCCATCCCCCTCACTTCCGTCAATGGCGGCACGGTCAACAGGGGCCCCCCTGATGACCTCAGAGTACGGGTCGGATTATAAGGAAGGAGGCGGTAATGTTGTATTGTGTTATTGTATTTTTAATTGATTGTGTTTTTCCTTGATATTGTATGCCACCTTGAGTATCCCCAAGAGAGAAAGGCAGGGAAGAAATGTTTTCATTAATTAATTAATGTTTGAAGCTATTAAGTTCTATTGAATCCATTAATTAATTTTATTTAGAGGATTTTGAGCCCATTGTTCAACTTTAAAAAGTTCTCAAAGCAGCAAACAATACAGAATAATAGTTTTAAAAAAGCACCCAGTACTTGTCAGTTATCACTGAGTCTTTGCATTCATTGGTCAGAACAATGAGCAGTTGCACAGAATATTATCTGCACATTCTTCCTTATCTCTCTGCAAGTATAATGGCTAGAGTCTGATGTACGCTAAAGCAGGGGTTCTCAACCCCCTCCTGGCCGAGTACCACCTCTGGCGCCACTCTCCTGCTGCGGACCACTGGAAGTGACTGGTGATGACATCATCACCAGTTACTTCCGGGTTATCAGATTTCCGGAGGCCAGAAAACGCGGGTAGGAGGCTCTGGGCGGGTGGGAGGGTCCTTCTCAGCATTCCTGGGAGGCTCGACCAAAGGAGCAAAAACATGCCACCGAAAGCACTGCATCGCAGCGGGGGTCCGGTAGTCCGGTGGTCCGAGTACCACCGGTGGTGGCAGTCGGCTGAAGCACCACTGGTGTTACTAGTACCACTGGTTGAGAACCCCTGAACTAAAGGAAAAAAAAACCCTGACAATTCAGGGAAGGAGCCTGGGGAATCTCTGAGGGGGCAGGTCACTAAAGGCCTTCCCCCTTCAGTTCCCCCAATGAGTCAGATCCATCTATGACCTACTTGACTGCCCAACATTTAATACTTGAAGGCAACTGCGTCCCCTTGGCTCATGATAAGGCCACTTTGGATCCAGGTGGCCCAAGATGTTTTGGTGTCACCTGAAAATACCCTGATGCCCTCCAATAATACTTATATAGTAACCTCACCCTTCCTCCAAGTAGATCAGCAGCGCACTGTACACGCTCTCTCCTTGCTGTTAACCTCACAACAACCCTGCAAGGTAGGTTAAGCAAGGCTAAGAATGTGACTGGGCCAAGGTTATCATGGTTCAGTGTGTGTGTGCGTGCGTGTGTGGGGAGTTGGTACCCAGTTCTGCTTGGTCACAGTCCACCACTACAACATACTCTAACCACTACACCACACTGCTTCCTCCAGCAGGAAGCAGAAGTCTAGTGTGGACCATACTGCAGTTTATTTGGCGGGGACAGGCAGGGAGAGACAGGAAGCTGCATCAATGAAAGCGGGGGATGGCTACACGTAAGAAAGGAAACAGCAGCATCCTGTTCGAGGAAATGACCCAGGGCGACAAGAAACGCCAAGGAGAGCGGGACGACACAAGGTGGCTGCCTGCCGCGGTAGTTCTTCAATCCTAATCCACTGTTCCCCCCTTCTGTTTTTTCTCTTGTTCTAACAGCCGGAGACATTTCACAGTATCTTCCCTAAGGTTAAACAATTAAAAACAAGACACAACTACCAGCACCTACAAAAATCTGGACTGGATTACTTTCCGCCGGTTTTCCTCCCTGCACAACAGCTCCTTCTAGCGTCATTCCGCGGTTAGTACCAACTCTAGGGGAAAGCGCCACGCCCCGGCGACAACCGACTCCTCTTAGGGATGGTACAGTATACTGTAGTTTGTTGTTTCTTCCCTTCCGCGCCACGTTTTTTCTTTTTCCTTCGAAGGAACCTCTCAATGAATGATGAGTTGTTTTAAACATTGTGGCTTTTGGCCCGTCAGTCTTTCATTCATTACAGCACACAGAGGTTTATTGTGCTGTTTCTAGTCCACACCCACCTACTCCCATCTCCCGTCAGAGCAATAATAGTCATGACTGTTGAACTGAGAACAGAAACCACTGAAAACCTGAATCCCCCTTTCTCCCAGGGAACCCAAGAATCCTTGATCTTAGCCACATAAGACCTCATTAAGATCTCTCACCTACCTGAGAATGAGAGAACCCAGGGGCCCTTTAAGAAATATGACATCAATGGTTAATTTCTAATAATGAAAGTCTGTCTGCCCAGAAGTCATATCTCTTAAACTCAGATATGTCAGTGACGCCCGTAATCCAATAAGGAGGGAAGTATACTTTGTGCATGCTCAAAAATACTCAGCTGCATTAAAAGTTCACATTCCAAATACAGAGTAAGCCTGTGATTCATATTAAGCTCTGCGGGTGAAGAGATAAGAGAAATGAAAGTCAAGAGGGGAGAAAAAACGCCCCAGTCTTCTAAAAAGACTGGGAAAGGGAATTATTTCCCAATCGCTCTTAGAGAGGAATCCAATATGTGAAAGGGGTGTATTTTCTTGGAGCCCTTCTTGTTCGTGTTAAGAGAAGTCTCTGGGTCCAAGTCTCAAGTCAAGTCCCAAGTCTTTGCCCCCAAGTCCCGAGTCTTTGGTTGCGAGTTGCGAGTCCCTATCTATTTAATGGGAGAAATGCGGATTTAAAATTCGACTTTTTGTAAAAGGCTCCAAGTCTCGAGTTGAGTCTTTTACAACTGCCGAGTCAAGTCATTGACGCGACTTGAGTCCGACTCGAGTCCGAGTCAATAGACTCAATTCTACATCATTGCTAAAAGTTCTGCATTAATATCATAAGCACAAGGGGTTGGTTCAATTTGCACATTTAGGAGGGATGGGGGAGGGGTTAGAGCTTCTTCCAACTTGTGTCACCCCCCCACACAGCGATCCTCACTTGCCCTGGCGAATGGGACGATCCGGCCTGTTGCACCCCCTGCCCGCCTGCCGCCTAATCCTGCCACCTGGGGCTCATTGCCCCAAGGCCTCCACCGCTGACGATACCACTGCCAAAGTGAGAGGCTAAGTTGGCTCTCGTAAGAGGTATACAGTAATTATTTATTACTTTTTTATCCTGTCATTCCTCCAAGGAACTCAGAGAGAAGCTACATGATCCTGACAACACCCATGAGGTATGTTAAGCAGGTTAACCGTGAGGTAGGTTAAATGTTTGTGGCTGATGGGGGATCTGAGCCTTGCCTTAATCTAAATCTAGCACTCTAACCACTACTACACACCACACTGGCTCGCAAGACGTAGAACTGTCCTTGTCCCCTCTCACTCCTTCAGACTTATATTTTACATCTATCTTGATTGGGCAGAAACAGAACTGACCCAAGAACGTTTTGCCACTCCACGCATCTGCATTGCATGATTTGAGCAGCGCACTCAGAATCCCTCACAATCTCAGAGGCAGTGTGGGAGCGAACTGTTGAACCACGCTTGTGGCCCAGTAAACCCCTCTCCAGCATCTCAAAAAGGATATAGTGGAACTGGAAAAGGTGCAGAAGAGAGCGACCAAAATGATTAGTGGGCTGAGGCATCTTCCTTATGAGGAAAGGCTACAGTGTTTTTGGGGCTCTTCAGTCTAGAAAAAAAGCAGTTGAGGGGGGACATGATTGAGACATATAAAATTATGCATGGGTTGGAGTGGATAGAGAGAAGTTCTTTTCCCTGTCACACAACACTAGAATAGGGGGCATCCACTAAAATTGAGTGGAGGGAGTATTAAAACAGACAAAAGAAAATATTTCTTTACCCAACCTGTAATTCATCTGTGGAACTCCTTGCCACAGGATGTGGTGATGGCACCTGGCCTAGATGCCTTTAAAAGGGGATTGGACAGATTTATGGAGGAAAAGTTCATCACAGCTTACAAGCCATGATGGGGATAAGCAACCTCCTACTTGTAGGAGTAGGTTTTCTTTGTGCCAGGAGTAAGGGAGTGGTGGCAGGATACATGTCCCTGAGGAGCACACAAGACAGTGGTGGGGCCACTGCGTGATACAGGAAGCTGGACTAGATGGGCCTTTGGCCTGATCCAGCAGGGCTCTTCTTATGTTCTTATAACATTGTGAGGGATCCTGGGGTACATGTCTCACATCATGGGGTTGTCTCTAAAAATACAGCTGTCATAAGGCAGTGGCTGGGCTGCTTGTGCAGTTAGGCTAATCCAGGCCATAATGAGTTTGTTGAGACTCGAGGGGGGTGCAAACATTTCATGGGCACCGGGTGCACCGGACCCAGCCTAGCTCCTCCTCTTTCGAGGCCAAATGAACCTGCTCTTTCCCTCTGTTTCCCATTAAGCTGCCTGTGTAAATGGAAGAAGCTGCTTATTCAGGTCCTAAGTGAGGGCACTTAGGACATGAATACACGAAGCAGCTTCTGCCATTCACACCATTGTTTGGTCTCACCAGGAGAGGTGCCATCCACAATCCATTGTTTTGTGAGGTTGCTAAGAGGATCACTTGCTGGACTGAATTGTTCCTGGGCAAATGTTGACGGGGAACCAGACTCTCCAGTCTTCTGCAGATGATACGAGGGGCAGGCTTGTGTCCCACACTAAACAACTGTTTTGCAAATATATTCAGTGTACTCTAACTGGCTACAGCGTGCAGTGTTTTCATAATGTTTGAACAGGGCCTACCTTATCAAGAGATCAAGACATACTTCAGCAGTTGCAGTGTGTGTAATGGCAGGTTGGGCACTACCCTGCCTCTTCATATGCAGGCGTTTGCATCAACACCACCCCACTGCCAAGAGATTTATATTCTGAGACCTGGAAGCTAGTCTGGAATCCTGAACAATGACAAATCGAGCAACTTCCCTAACAAAAGTTGAATATTCCAAGGGGGGGACGGGACGGGACGATGACAAAGGCAATGCCAGAAAATGGGGTCTTAGGCTTAAACTAAATGCGTATGCAAATAAGTGCTATGCAGGCCCAAGACGGAGGCAGCATGCCAAATGCTTCCCCCCTTACCTGGTGAGGTGATGTGCCCTGGACGACTCTTTCCACTGGACATAGAAGAGAGGGATGGAATGGTCGTGTTCTAACCCACCACTCTCCTCTCTTCCACTCCATCCCTCTTTTCCTTACCCAGTCCTGAAAGTGGGAGGAGGAACAGTGAAGACAAATACTGTAGGGTAGGCAGTGAGGGGTGTTGCATGACAATATAGCAGTTCCTTTTTTGTGTCCTGAATTTCAAATTCATTGAATGGCTCTGAATTCTAGTGTTTAGAGACAGAACAAAAATAATCATTCTCTCCACAGTAATTACAGTTCTAGAAATCTGTGTGGCGCTTCTCTGACAGTGCAGACCTATGCATGTCTACTCAGAAGTAGGTCCTATTCAACTCAGTGGGACTTACTGCCATGTCAATGTGTACACTGTATAGCATTGTAGCCTTACTTCTAGATGCCAAACTCCTTACTTGGAAGGCCTCATCATACATTACATTTTTTAAAAGATAGGCACCTAAAAACATAAAGCATGAATTTGCCAAACAAAGCTATTTCCAAATCATGCAGGGTACAAGTATGTTCATCACAAAACTAGGGTTAGCTGCAGCTACCTGTTGAGTGTGCCCAGGTTTCTAGCGATACATGATGCGTGAAATGGCACGTGCACCTTGATTTCACTGGAACCACCTTTTATGTAATGTGCTTCACAAGTGGGATGTATAAGGTTGGAAACCAGGAAACTGGGTTTTTTTCCCCCTCTGATAGTTGAAGAGGGTTTGCCCTTGGTGGTCAACATTGGCCTCATAACTAGGTGATGCAAGGCAGTCTCCTCAGGTGACTTGGGGTGGCATAAGTGCACCCACCTGCCTCGTCCATATTTTAAAAGGAAAAGGACAAAAAGAAGAGGAAGTAGGGAGTTGTGGGGAGACATTCCAGCCCACCACTCTGCTCTCCTTCACTTCCTCTTCTGCTTTGCCCCTTTCCTAATGCAGTGGCAGTAGCATAGGAGATGGCATTTAGTGCTCCACCTCAGGCACCCAACAATCTTGGACCGTCCCTGCTGGTGGCAGGCACACCGAGTTCACTTTTGCTTCTTGCTACACAGGTGATGCCAAGAAGAGGATGTGAAGGAGGAGACAAAAACACACCTCCGCTCAGCACCACACCACCCACTGCAGAACCATAACCTGGAAATTAAAATAAGGCTACAATCCTAAGTATGCGTACTTGAAAGTTATCCTCATGCAACCCAATAGGAGAAAATATGTTTAGGGTGGGAACGTTAATGCAAAATTTACTGTTAATGTATTTAGCTTTCCCAGATGGGTCAAAGGTCGCCTCCCCAAAATGCACTTTGCCCCTTCCGTGCTCCCCCCCCTCCCGCGTATATATACAGTATATTCCCCACTATCTAGTAAACAGGACTGGCAGGTTTTTGTGTTGTTCCCACAGCTTGAAAAACCTGTTTGACGGCGGCGACAATGGGACAAAAGCCACGTGTACGCGCCGCGGGAAAGGGATGCCTCCAGGCCGGCAAGTTGAGTTGAGCAGGCTGAAAAACGACTGCCAGCTTGCCTGCCGCCCCAGACTCCCCCCCTCCATGGAACTTCAACTTCTTAGAATTTAAGGAAGATAATCCACTCTCCCCCCCCCCCCGCAGAAAACAGAAGTGATGCGAGGCCAAGGAACGCAGCCCCCAAAGCAAAGTCCACCGCGTTGGGGAAGAACAGCGCCGCAGCCCCCCTCCTCTTGGGCGATCCCCTCCCTCCTCCTTCCTCTCCCCCCAGCCAGCCCTGCTCCCATCCGCCCATCCTCGGTGACTCAGAGCACGAGCGGGCTCAGTTCCTGGGCGTGGCCCGCGCTGCGGAGGGAAGTTGCTTGAAGTTGCAAGCGCCTCTTCGGAGCAGGGAGGCTTCACCGCCCGCCCTCCCATCAATAAAACCTTCAGTTTCTGCTTGAACCCCCCCAGACGCAATTGCAAGGCGCTGCTGCTGTCATGGCCGAGGAGCATCCCCAGGTCGAGCTGTTTGTAAAGGTGAGAGGGCGATGGGGGGCGGCTCGGCTGGGGGCTGCCTGTGCTCTTTGGCTTTCTCCAGCGCGCCCTTGCCTACGTTTCTGCCACCCCCGGGAGGGAACCGGCCAACGTGGAAGTACCAGAAAAAGCGCTCGAGTCCTGGAGCTACTCCCGATCCAGTGTGCCCAGTCTCTGGAGAAAAAGAGAGGCACTGTCTCGCCGCTCTCCCCGCCCCCTCCTCACTTCCTCCCTAGGGAGCTGATGCGCGTGAAAGCCAAAAGGGAGGAGAGAAGCCCCTGCCCCGCCCTGCCGCAAACTTCTGGGTTGGAAGTTTCCGACAGGCGTCCGTCTTCCTATTTTTCCTTTACTTTCCGCCCGATACGTTTCTTCTCTTTCGATCTTGTATGTTAACGGATAACAGGCTGCACACTTCGGGAGTGGCAGAAAAGTAGCCGGGTGGGCTCTCGTGTTGCGGCCGAGGAGAAACAAAGAAACGTGCTGACCAGCGTGTTGGAGCTGTCACGTTGTGATGGCACGTCTGAATTGCTTTCCTGCCTACCTTTCAAGGGGTGTGTATTGATAGCTAAACAAGAGATCTCAACCCAGTGTAGGCCCGCAACCTTTGGCAATTTAAAAGGCACGCTTTTTTTTTTCTGCTTGTCTAAATCAGTGTGTGAAGTGGTGATATGTGATATAGTTACTTAGGATGAATTTAAGATGCCCACGTTATGCTGATGAATCCTTAGTACTCGACCTTCTTGCAAATCTTTCGTTGCTGGTTTCCTTCCTTCTGGGTCCCTCCTTTTGTGGCATGAACTGTTGAATTAAAAACCCATTTGGCTCCAATACGTTTTTCCAGCAACTCCTGAAAGAGAATAGTTTTAAAAAAAAGGGCTTCCCCCAATTTTTCTGGATTTTTTTTTGTGGAAATTAGACAGGTGAAACTATTTTTTAAAACAACTTTCAGAGTTCTAGGGTCACCCCACTGACCCCCCCCCCAGAAGAGCAAAGATCACTGTTTTTAGGGAAAATGAGGTGCAGGAATTACCCCCTCCTCACTGAAATTAGAAATGAAACTTTGGCTTTTTTTTTCATGGCCAGGGTGCTGGCTTTTGAATCCACTTTGTTTTGAGCACCTCAGGTGCAAGTGATCAGCTGTACACAGCTGCAAGCAGGAGCTACACCAGGTGTTGCTCAAAGCACTCATTGGATTGCATGGTTAACAGAATAGATCTAATGCAGTCATTTTCATCATATTGCTAAAGCTGCAGCACTTACAGGGTTTGAAGGGTCATAAAACAAAATTCTTGTACTCAGGAACTTGTAACTTGGGGAGCACTGTGCTGAAACATGGCCCTACACAACCCTAAAGCACAGAAGTTGTGTGTAAAACACAAATACGTTTTTTTGTGCATTTTTGTGCTGAACTCGCAACTAAAGCTGCAGCATTTCAAGGATTTGAAGGGTCATAAAAAAACCCTGGCAGGAAGGGACTTGAAGCTTGGGGTATACTTTGCTGAGACAGACCCCTAAAACACAGAAGCTGTGTGCACAACAGAACTATGTGTTTGAGATCTTGTGTTGACAGGTCTATACTTTACATAGGAATGAATGGACAAATTTGTTGTTATGCTTTAAAACCAAATGAGTGGTGAATGCAACGCCTCTGCTACAGGTATCTGGAACACCTGGGAATTTTTTTGCAGGTGGTTATATCTATTTGGGGGTCCCTTAAACATGTTGAACACACTGACATTTGGGAATTCTGGGGAAATCTGACCTCTGGGACAAATGGGTTGAAGTGGAAGGGAAATTAAACTTTCATAGTTCTCACCATATTTCAAGTTTGGTTTTTCTTCCTGTATGAATAGGTTCCACAGCTTTCCCATCTCCTGGAGCCCCCCCTCCCCATTTTTCCTCTTGAGTGTAGAGTAGACAATGAAAACTACAAAGGAAGACTATGAAACATTCTGTTTTCAGTCGTCGGTTTCTCTCTGTCTGTCCCATCAGACTTGGGAAAATAGAAGCTGCCTTCATTTTGCATCAGTCCCTTGATCCATCATTAGCTCAGTATTCTCAGCACTGACAGCAGCTGTCCAGAGTTTCAGACAAGGGTCTTTCCAAACCCTTACCTGGAGATGGGAGGGATCAATCCTGGAACCATCCACTTGCAAAGCACGTGCTCTACCAGCAATGCCCCCTCCCTAGCCCTTTTGACTGTGGCTCTCCGTCATCCACCTTTGGTCCTCTAGATACCCCTCCTCTGAGATGCTGAAAGGTTTTTTTTTTTAAAAAGAAGAGGTGGGAGAGAATTCCGGGGGCCTCTTACAAACGTAAAAGGCCCCCGGAATTCTCTCCCAAGACAAGCCACCTCCCCACTCTCTGAGTAGTTTTCCCTCTGGATATGTGTCCTAGAAGGGCAGCCAGATGTGTCTGTGCTGAGGTTGACAGCAGGCCATGTCCTTGGGTGGCTGGTTCCAGTGGCCCCATTTCTTAGCCCATGGATAGCCATGGATGTAGAAGCTTGTGGGACCCCTGTACAGGGACAGGACTATTCCTGGGGCTGAGTCTGGCATGCCAAGGGAGACTTCCGATCTAGCCTGCTTTTCCAGCAATGTACAGTGTTCTCTGAAGTACAGCCTTGACCTTGAAGTACAGGTCATGGCTTATGAAGCTGTGTTGCTGGCGCATCGGTCCATCTCTAACCCAACATTGTCTATTCCTGAATGGCAGCAGATCTCTAAGGTCTTAGGTAGCGACTCTTTCCTAGCCCAGGCTGCTGCCTGAGACTACCTGTAGTCAGGGACTGCAACTCATACTGGCTGCACACAACCACTTGTGCTCTGAGCTGATGCCCGCCATTGTTTTTGAACCAGGAGACTCTCTAGCCCACCACTCTCCTGCCCTCCACACTTCCTCTTTTGCTCTGTCCTCTTTCTTTTCCAATCCAGGGGCGAGGAGGAGGAGACTAGATGGATGAGGTGTGGGCACCCATTCCAATCTGCTACTTGGGCAAGCAGCTCAGACCGCCTGGTAGATTGGCTGGCCCTGTGAATGGGTGCAGGGCTTCTTGCAGTGTCCAGGAGTGAGGACTGAATAACCTCTGGACTCTTTTGTACAGTAACATGCTCTCTCCCCAGTACGTATTGCAGTTTTATAGATTTGAGGAATGTTTGCTTAATTACTGAGAGAAAGAAACATGGATGGTGGGGCAGCAAATAATTGTGAATGACATCCTCTCTCTCTCCCTCTTCCCCCCCCCCTCCAACCAAGTGCTGCCTGAAGCCACAAAATGATAACACTGGCTTGGCTGTTTCCATCATAGTATTTCAACATTTTCCACTAACTGTTACTGCTCTTTGTACTTTCCCAATATAACACCCTCATCTTGCAGGGGCACTATTTGGGGCAAGCAAGCAACCCTTCCTGCAGCATGACTTCCTCTGGAGCACCTTTCTCTCATTGACGCTGCAACCCTATGCACACTTTCCTGGGAGTAAGCCTCATTGAATGCAATGGGACTTCTGAGTAGACATGCCTATGATTGTGCTGTGATTCTATCCACGAGGTGACTACTGCTATAAACCATTAAATGGCCCAAGGAAGTGTGCATGTCAGAGGGACACATCCTGGGGGGGGGGGGGGGGAGGTGACAGAAGATGATATAACAATGTTATGCAGTATAAAAAAAGTGGCAGAAACTGCTGTTGAAATGCACATAAGTGGCTTTTTGGGCTTTAAAATTGAACGTATTCGAGAGTTGGATACATATAAACCTTGTTGGGCATTTTGCCCACCTCACTGAAAACTCTTCCCACCCCCACTTCGAAATCTGAAAGGGCACCCCTGCCATTTTGGCTGGTCTTGTGTTGCAGATGCATGGATGGGATCCCCATTCTCTGTCGCCTCTGATGACAACCGTGCTCGCATTTCTGTAGCACGTGGACATAGGAAGCTGGGCCTCTCCTGTGTCGGACCATCTAGCCCAGTGCTGGCTTCTCAAGCTGGCTGCGGTTCTCCAAGGTCTTTCCCAGCCCTTTTACCTGAGATCATTTAGCTGGAGATGGGATCTTCTGCATGCAAAGCCCTGCTCTGTTTCCTACCCCTCTGCACCCCCTTCTCACAACTGGACTTTGCTGTACTCTTCATCCCACTGTGCCTCTCCTGGCAATCCATTACCTGGCTTGCCTTTTATTGTCTACCTTCATGTCGGACTCTCTCTCTACCCCTTTCCCAATCATGTCCTGGAGCTCATTTCCAGAGGGCAGAGCTAAGGTGAAGGTGGTTGAGTTAATGTGTACTTTTGGGACTTTAATATCTGATGCGTGTTAAACTTTCACACTTCATTGCTTTCCAAAAATTCTGAAAGCAAGTAAATGGGATAATTATGAGGGAAACCTTCAGGCTGTGTTTTTTGTAATGGGCCCCCTCTGGCTGGCCACTAGCGGGGTAAGGAAAGCTCCCTGGAAAGACCTACCTTGGGGCACTGCAGCAAATGTGCTCTCATTGCATATGGCCTGTTCAAGCCAGCTCTGAGGGAAGTGATGAGGGAGCCTGTCGCTTCTGAATTCCATTTATGTCCCAAAGTTGCCCAGATTCTGATGCTGCTACAGTGTTTAGAGCAGTCTCTGGTCTCAGTTGGGTCTTGTGTCTGAATGGGGGAGACAGTTTTGGAGCCTCCTTTGATTTTTATTTATTTTTATTTTGAAAATTCATATCCTGCTTTTTCCACAACTTGTGGCACAACAACGTTTACAATATCATTATAGCAATACACAAAAGAATCAAACGGTAAAAGGGAAAAACAAACTGGCACAGTGGGAATCAAAACAACAAGATTTTAAATTGCTCTGAGGTGTTTGATCTAAGAATGAGATGAGTCTTAACAAGTAAACATGGCAATTGGGAGGCCCATGGTTGGGCCTAGTTTTAGCCTGCTTCGCCTCATAGTCCCTGCAGCTCTGAACTTCTCTCTCCCTAGTTCTATGGCACTTTCTTAGTCCTCCTTAGCCTCCATGGTGGAACCTCCATGTTCTGTGATAACGTACCTGATGCTGGGGGTAACTAGGAGAGGAGTGTTGTCTTCATGCCATGCTTGTACGCTTTCCAGAAGCGTTTGGGTGGGCTTTGGATCCAAAGCACTAAGGCTTTTGGCAATGTCCTCCCATGAACTGTGTCCTAAATTTCCCTCTCTACTTCTGCATCCTCCTTATCCATACTTCGAATAGGAAACAGTTGCTACCTCCCCGTCTGGGTAAGGAATGCTTAGGCCCTATTTTCAGGGTGTGTTTAGGGATACAATTCCAGTCAGAATTATCTCCCACACCTGGCAAAGGGCTTGACTTTGCCACTGAGGCTGGGGCAGTGTTTCCCAAACTTTTTTGACCTGTGGCTCCCTTGACCATTGGCAACCATTGGCCGCGGCTCCCCATTACATTATGTTGATGCCTGCCAATTGGCATTGCACTGTTTTCCGAGAGGATTCCGTGGCACTCCACGGCTCCCCTGGCTGGTTTCCACGGCTCCCCTGGGAGCCGCACCTCCCAGTTTGGGAACCACTGGGCTGGGGGCATCCTTGGTTAAAATGTTGGATGTGAATATTTAGTATTTGGGAGAGAAATGGTGGACAGCAGGGTATACAGTCTGATCCTTGGTGGAAAGGAGAGAGTCAGAGCCTTATGGGGTTTGAGCTCTACAAATTTTCACTGTTACCTCATGTCAAAGTTGGAGTTGGCAGCTGTTGTTTACCCTCTGAAAATGGAGGGAGGGTGCCAGATGCAAAAACAACAGGGCCACTTTGCGTGCATACATGTGTGTGTGTTTGTTTTTAATTTTAAGAAAGGGGAAGTTCCTCTTCTCACACAGTGCCCCACAGTTCCAGGATCACTGTAGGCTATTTCATTCATTTTAAGTTTGTAGTTTGATCCACTCTTGCTTGCTCTAAACCTATTCTCGGCCAATTTAGAAACTGCAGATTTTTCCTGATTTTTTTTTTTGAAGTTTCTATTATTCAGGGCCAGTGGGAGTGGGGGGCATCATTAGGCAGCTGCCAAGAGTGCAAGGCTCTCAGACAGTCCCACTGCTGATCATTGAGACCACCTTTGTGTGGTGTTAGCGAGCAACTGTTTCGGGGGCCATTAAGGGCAGTTTGCAAAGAACCCTTGGAGCTGGCCCTGATTTTATAGGAGGCGAAAAACTAGTTCTCTGCGTTCTGTGAATCCCTCCTAGACGCTGGCTGAAGTGCTGCGAAGGCATGGAATGTTCATCAACACTCTCAAAGGGAAGGTGCCAGCAATAGAATGATGCAAAACAATGAAACATATCTGAGGGAAATGGAAGGTCAGTTCTACAATACAAAAATCGCATGACTTGGGGGACAGAAGTGACCATGTGGCTGTTGACAGGAAGGGAGTGGGAAGGAAGGCAGGCAGAAGGAGGATATGTTCAGAGGTTTGAAGTAGGTCAACAACTCTTAGAAAATTGGTTTATGTTGACCTTGCCCCAACCTGAAGGCTTAGAGCAAGTAAGTGTAATTTCCACAGCCTTGTAACAACCTGTGGAGGTAGTTTGGCTGTGTTGTTTGCATTCTTGACATGGAGGAACTGCGAGGCTGAAAGGTAATTGTTCTAACCAAGGCCAACCTTTGTGGTCACTGCTGGCCTGGGGGAGAGAGTGAGAGAGAGAGAGAGCACTCTTGCTCACCCATTTGGAATGCATGGATGGGATGAACAGGAAAGGGTTGAGCCACTGCCTTATTGTATTTTAAGGGGGAAACCCATATTTAAAGCATGTGTCCATCACAGGGCCCATTGAGATGGGGGGAAAGGGGGTAAACTGTACCCGGGCCCAGGGTCAAAAAGGGGGCCCAGGAGCCAAAGGAGGGGCCCCGGAAATTTCTTGGGATCTCAGCTGGCCTTATGAAGAGTGAAAGATGGTGGCTGGGCCAACTGGAAGGCCAGGTCTACCTGGTGGGTAGACCTGGGCGCCACATTGGCAAGCCTAGTAGACCTGGGGTCCTGAGACTTTTCTGGCTGTTGCTGCCCTCCCCTGCCTCATTTTGCTCCTTCTCCCTTTGGGAAGGGACCCAAGAGAAACTTTGTGCCCCCGATAAAATTCCTCTCAGAGGCTCTGGTCCATCACACAGTTAATGGGATTCACTCTTGGAGGTGTGGCTTTTTGAAAGGACTAACAAATTCATGGAGGATAGGTTGATCGGCAGGCATTTGCTATGATCACTACATGGAGCTTCCATGCACAAGAGCAGTAGAACTTGGAATACCATGTGCGGCGGGGGGGGGGGGACAAGCAATAGGGGATGTCTGGCTATCGCCTTCATGGACTGTGAACTCCCAAAGGCATCAGGTTGACCACTGCTGGAAGCAAAATGAAATGATGGACTCTCAACTGAGCCAGGAAGACAATTATCTCTCTCTCTCTCTCTCTCTCTCTCTCTCTCTCTCTCTCTCTCTCTCTCTCTCTCCAGGAAGCCAAATTGGTTGGCTGTTGCTGTTATTCCCCCCAGTTGGGATGCATGTAAGCAAGTGCGGCAGCATTGGCATAAGGTACAGACAGTGAGGGTCCTGTGAATGCAACACCCACATGGGCCTGTCTGTCCAACTGCTGCCCCCCCTCCTGACAGAGTGCTGATCAGCTAGGAAAGCACGCTGTGACCAGTGTTCCCTCTCTTAAGGCATGCACTGAGTGGATGTGCACCTCTCAGCCAAGCTCTGCAGAGCTCAGCAACCCAGACGTTCAGTGATGACATCATCGCCAAACATTCATAGGTGGCATCACGATGAGTCATGATGCTGCCCAGCTGCAGAAGGGGTCTGCGCACTGGCGCGGACCCCTTGGAGGGCACAGTGCCTGTGACTTGCTCTGCCTGCACCTTCCCCCCCCCCCTGCGCTTCCCAGTGGCATGGGATCACCCCATTGGGATGCGATTCCCACAGCTCTGCAGGTGCTGTTATATGTTTGAGAAGATTCACCTCTGCCTGCTTGCTTTAATCTGCGTACTTTGATTCTACAGTACAAGAAGTCCTCACTGAAAGTTGTCGATAGGTTCTTGGAAAATGCAACTTTAAGCAAAACGACTTATAAGGAAACCAATTTTACTGTAGGCTAACTGATATATACATAAACAAGAGTTTACAGCCTATTTCTGGTCACAAAAACATCACCAAACGTCTAAATAAAGACTCCAAACACGTCTAATATTAAACACTGGCATAAATGCGAGGTTTCTGGGCCAGAGAAAACCCACGCAGACATGGGGAGAACGTTCAGACGCCACACAGACAGTGACCCAAGCCAGGATTCAATTTTTTTCTCAACAACTTTAAAACGAAACTACTTATGACGAAGCTACTTTAAGTGAGGACTTAATCCTGCGCTGACTTCTGAAGGAAATGAACCATAACTGTTTCCCTTTTTTTAACTTTGAAAGCAAACTTGTTTTTAATAGAATGTTTCGTTTCCTATATTGCAGCAGTTCTCAAAGTTCTCCCCACGAGTTGGGGAAATTGTAAGTCCTTGTGGGGGGCACGGGTGTGCCTGGGATTGTGCTGCTGGTGGGAAAAAGTTTTTTTTTAAACTTACCGGGGGGTAACGCTAGCCCTCCAGAGGGTGCGGGGTGGCCCATGGCCCACTCTGCGGGCCTCCCCACGCTTCAGATCGGCTCCCTGAAATGATTGAGACCCACTTCTCGATCTCTTCAGGGAGCCAGTCTGAAGCTTGGGGAGACCCACAGAAGGAGCTGCTGCCCCCCCTTCACCCTCCAGAGGGCCAGCGCGCGGCCCCTGGTAAGTAAAAAAGCCCCTCTTTTCTCAGCAGCAGCGGAATTCCGCCAACGTCGCCACACATCACTACCCCCCTTAAGGGGATAGCGGCCGCTTCTGGTTTTCGTGGTGGGTCACGACCCACCACTTTGAGAACCACTGCTATATTGGATCTGATTGTATTTAACAGAGAACTGCTGCAGCTCAAACATATTCTGCAACACTCGCAATCTGGACAAGTTGTTATGGGATAGTGGTGGCAGAATGTGTGCTCTTCTAAAAAATATCCCAAAGAACTTTCCCAAAGACAAAACAAGGACAAGGTATGTCTTATCATGAACAGAAAAGAGGGTAAATGAGGTTCCTGGTAAATGAGAACCATTGTGGGCATTCCAGGACCAGGGCCTTTTCAGTGGTGAGTCCCTCCCATTAGAGGTCCATTTGGCCTCCCTCTTGATCTCCTCCTGGTACTTGTGGAAGACAGGGCTATTCCACAAAATGTTTGGCTTGGGATGAGGTAGGCTGTTGACAGCTAGGTATTCACATTCCTGCTGCGCTGTTTAATTATGGGTTTAATTGCTGTGATGTTGTGGTGATGGCTGGTTTTTATTTTTTATAATATGTTGATGTGGTAATCATGTATGCTGCTTTCAGACTCTAAGGCTGCAATCCTAGACCTGCTTATCAGGAGGAAGTCCCATTGAACAAATTAGGATTTATTTCTGAGCAAATGTGCATAGGATTGCACTGTCAGTGTGGGGAAAAGCAGGGTAAAACTGTGGGTTTTTTTTTTTATAAATAAAATGTGAAGGAGGCCGCTAGGCTCTGAAAGAAAGTAGGTCCCAAGATGGGGTGGTGGTGAACGAAGAAGGAATTTTTGGTTTGCACCTTCCATATTTATACTTGGCCTGTAGAAGATGCTACCTAGGGAGACCATGGGGTAAACAGAACTTTTCTTCAGGTCTGATCGGCACACAGGGTCTGAAGTCTGTTTCTTGTTCAAATACTCTGATCCTGTCAGAAAGCACACGCTGCCTAAAGACCTTGGCATATTCCGGAGTCTGTTTTGTAAGGGCTTTACTTGACAACGTTCTGGCGTAAGCTGCATTTTCCCTCCTGCTGAATAAGCTGCATTTTCCCTCCTGCTGAATGGTCTGTCAACTGCCCTTTCTCAGTGGGTACAGCCGAGTGATCTACGGCTGCCTCCTGGAAACCTGTCAAGCTGGGCCCATTGTTTTCCTCTCGAAGCTGCAGTGCAAAAAACACTATTGTGATAACTGCCTGTGGAAACGGGAGTGGTGCTGAAAAGCTGTTTTCTATGCCTTGGGCAAAGCGAGGGTTCAGTGTTGGCCCTTCATTTTATTGAAAACGAAAATAAGAAGTATAATCAAGTCAGTATGTCTGTTCATGGGTGCTCGCATTTGGAATATGCACTGCCTGCAGAGTGCTCGCATTTGGAATATGCACTGCCTGCAGAGTGCCCCTGAGAGTCACTGTGTCTAGAACAGACTTGCACAAATTGACTCACCACCTGGTCAAATGCAGCCCACCGGGGGCTCTATATAAACCTGTTTGGGGGGCTGCCTGGGCCTGCCAAGAGCAACCAGTTCCACATGGCTGCAGTCTGCTTTCAGCTTTGTGGCGAGTAACCCCCCCCCCCTTTATTTCCTTGTGCCTATTTGCTGGCCTGAACTTGTGCTGCTGGTTTCTGTGTCTATTGATTCTGTTGTTTTATTGCTTGAATTATTAAGCTTCATTGATTGCAGGTCGTTGCCTCAAGTATTGTCGTCTCAACAGAAAGGGAAATAACAAACATTAAACAGATAAATAGGTTGTGTCGGCCTGGGACAGAGCGTTGGAGCTGGGGAGACCCAGGTCTCCACCCCGCACACGCATCTGCGACATCTTGGGTTTCCCTTGTGACTGCGTCTCCCGACTGCCTCTTGCATTTGGCAGGCATCACAGTGGCCACTGAGAAGGGCTGATTTCTCAGCTGCTTTCCCCATTACTTGATTCAACAGAGAGAGCCGCAGAGGGAGGGGAAGAAACAGCCATGGGCAAAAATAAGCATTGGAGAAGCCTGGTAGACACAGTGGGCAGGTCTGTGTGTACAGTACTGTATTCTGCAGTTGCTCTGTTCAAAGGTGGAATTTGGCTGTTGGGTACAGAATTTCTCGCCCTATGAATCTTGCCTGTCTTTTTTTTAAGCAAGTTTCCAGCTCTTAAGGTTGCATGGCTAAGCTTGAAAGCTTGTGGACAATGCCTATTGACAGGACTGAGCAAGATTCCCTGGGGAGAAAGAGATGGGGCTTTAATTTCTCTGCATAATAAATACCTAGCATTTAAATAGCACTTTAGCGTATTTACAGTTCTTCCCATACATTACCTTGTTGTAAATTGTTAAAAAAAACAACCCTGTAAGGTAGGTCAGTATTATTGTCAGCATCTTGCAGGTGGGGAGGCTGAGTGGCTTGGTTCAGCCCGCCTCGCGATCATGGCAGAATCAGTTTTGAAGTGGAGACTTTTGTGTAAGTTAGTAGCTCTTGTCCCTTTCCATGTCTCGCTCATACAGGGTGCAGAACTCGGCTTGTGTGCGTGTGCAGAACATCCAAGAATCCTTTCTAGGTTGATTCTGCTGCAGCCAGCTGACACTTCTTCCGGTAGACAGAAGAAGTCCGAGTGGTGATTGGATTCAGGGCTGCCTGGGAGCCAGGTTCAGCATGGAAGAGAAGTGGAATATAAGTGTAATAAATCAGGAATCCCCAATTCCCCTGCTAAGGTGTGGCATGCATTAGCACAGCACATACTCCCCCTTGAAATAAGCATGCCAGGTGTCCCTGAAGAAGGCAGGCACCCCTCAGCTCTTCAGGGAGGGTGAGAGAAATCCTACCTGGAGGGGTCCTCGAGGCCCATCTTTTGTTTCTTAAGAATTTGTATTTGCATATACCCCCCAACCAACAGCAACATAACCACATCTGATATAATAAACCCATCTGCTTGTGTCAGTCGGTGGACTGCAGTCCATGTAAAGCTTATTCTACCATTGATTGGTTGTTTGCCTTTAAGGTGCCACAAGACTTGTTATCTTGCCATGAGGTTCTGCTCACATGTTCCTAGGCACACTTCACTCCCTAGCTTGTTTCCTCTACGCTGGAAAAGTTCAGACTGGGACTGAAGAAGAAAGACTCCGCCAGAGTCTAGCACCTGATGAGTTGCAGTGGAAAGTGTCTTCTGAAACTGGGGCCGTCAGCAGAGTTTAGTCACCACCAAACTGACTGACGAATCAACTTGTTGATTTCTTTGAAACATTTATTGCAAAACTTTTGTGACGATGCCTTCTCTGAGGCTCCTGAAAGAAGGGGACAGCTTTGTTGAAGTCTGACTTGTGTTCAAAACTATCTGCTTACTTTGGGTACAAAGTGCAGGATAGAAGCCATCTTCTTCGTTCCTCTTTTACTAGATCTGATAGGAGGAGGAGGATGGAAACTGGGGGAAAACATGTTGACCTTTTTACGCACACCTGTAAGTGAAAGGGCTGCTGCACCTTTAAGAGCTGGATGAAGGGGAGGAGATGCTGCCAAGTTTGACTTTTCTCATGCCTGTAGCACGGTTGCTGAGGAAAGCAGTTCTGGAAGGCACAGGAGCCGTTTCAGACCTTGGGAACCCTAACTTCAGCTTACTCTGCCCTGCTCAGGAATTTGCAAGATTTCTGGCACATCCCAGAATTTGCACTGATTCAGATTCTTGCATTTTTTTTAAAAAAAAAACCATATATATTTTTACACCAGGATGGTGTAGTGGTTTGGGAGTTGGACTTAGACCTGGAAGATCCAGGTTCAAATCCCCGCTCCGCCACGAAGCTTCCTGGGTGACCTTGGGCCAGTCACTATCTCTCAGCCCCACCTACCTCACAGGGTTGTTGTGAGGACAAAAAGGAGGGGAGGAAATATGTACACCACTCTGAGTTCCTTGGAGGAAGGGCAGTATAGAAATGTGAAAAATAAATAAATAAATGTAATTAGCAAGGCCTTGCCTGCACTGGACTGGATGACCTCCAAGGACCCAGAGAACACTTCACATTCTTTCAGTCAGCTGCTTTCATTCTGCACTGCCTGCAATCCTCCTCTTGTCCCACCCACAACCTACATCTTCTCTACACACCTTGTTGGCATCCCAGCCACACTTAATCAGCGCACTGCTTCCAGTGTGGGTGGCTGGGTGGGTGGGGAACCCAAGCTGTGAGCATGTGCAAGACTATGCCTCTCAATTGCTCCTGTATCTTTCTTGAATCAGACCAAAGGCTGTGGCACAGATGGGACATAACCAGGCTTGTTTGCTTCTGTTAGCTCAAGTTTAAGTAATTCAGAGCTGAGAGTGAGAACTTAGAATCAGAGATCGTATTTCTTGGACGTTCTGACCCCAAGCTCCTTTCTCTAGTCTGCTTTCAGTCCCCTAAGTTCAGTATTGTCAACTCCAGGGGTGGCCAACCTTTCTCCATTAGGGCCTCTGTGTTCTTAAGAGTTGTGTAAAAGACAGAATCCTGGCAGCTGCAAGTGCTGATGGTGCTGCTAAAGCAGCTGCACCTGCTGAAATGCCCTCATCTAGTCAACTGCGGTGGCTTAGTGGTTAAGACACTAAACTGCAGGCCAGAAGGTCGGTAGGACAGCAGTTCGAGACTCCTGCCAACCTAGCAGTTGGAAAGCAAGAAATTGCAAGTAGATAAATAGGTACCGCTGCAGCAGGAAGGTAACAGTGTTCCGTAAGTCACGCTAGCCACATGACCACGGAAGCGTCTTCGGACAGCGCTGGCTCTTCGGCCAGAAACGGGGATGAGCACCTGCATCCTAGAGTCAGACACGACTGACTTTAGAGCAGGGGATACCTTTACCTTTATACAACCATTAAAGGGCCAGAAGCATTCATGTTGAAAGGTTGGCCACCCCTGGTCTACTCGCTGAGTGGCTCTCTGGGACTCCAGGGAGAGTTCTTTGCCAGCCCTACCTGGAGGTGCGAAGGGTTAAACCTGGGACCTCCTGCAGATCAAGCTTGTGTTGTACTGCTCTGCTCCAATAACCAGCCTAAAGTCACCCAATGAGTTGCATTGCTGAGCAGGAAATTGCGGCTTGGTCTTCCCTGTGATGACGAACCTATGACATGCGTGTCACAGGTGACACGCGAGGCCATTTTGGGTGACATGCCAGCATTCCCCCCAGGGCCCCGACACATCTTATATAGTTTTACAGGCTTGTCTTAAACATTTGGGGCAGGGATTTTGGTAGACCTCTTTCAAATTATCCTCTAGTAAAACTCAGCAACAAAAAAAGTCACTAATTGATGTTAAATAAAATGCAATGTGTTCTATAGTTGTTTTCAGTTCATTTCAATTCAAAATTACTATTAAAAGTAGCAATAGTCAAAGTACTATTAAAAGTTTTTTTTTGGGGGGGGGGGGACACCAGCAGAGTCAAGTTAGGCATTTTCAAAATCTTTGACACACCAAGCCCAAATGGTTCACCATCACTAGTTCTTGCCCCACTCAAATGGGAGTGAGGACTGGCAGGAGCTGTCACTGAAGCCAGTGGCCTGAGGTGAGCATTATGCGCTCACTCAGAAGACCAGGCAAGCGGAAGGGTGGAGGAGCTGGTTAACCTGGCAGGCAGGCTCTGGAGAGAAAGGGACTGCAGGTTCTCCAGGCTGGCACTGCCCTGAAGAGCAGGAAGTCGCTGCTTCCTTCCTTTCTCCAGCAGCTGCTTGCTTGCTCTGCTTCTGGAGTGGGGAAAGGGAGCGGGTGCAAACTCCCAGAAGGGAGCTGCTGCTTGTCTTGGTGATTGATCTTTCCTGACATCACAGCGCTTGTTTGAGGCAGCCTGGGGAGCAGGGGAAAAAGTGGACCAGGAACCAGGATTGGGGGTCTTTGTGAAGAAAGTAAATACTATGACTTGGGCCGGACGGAGCTAAGCTGCTGGAGATTGAGCTCTAGCATTCCCCGTGAGGGAACATTGCATGCCTAAGCCACGCATTGTTTGTCTGTTTTCACTATTGTTGAACAAAAGTTGCGAATTCACCTTAGGGCGCCAGTTCTGCCACATGGGCAATTCCTCTTGGCATCCAGGAGCTTCGCCCTAAGCTTCTGGGGTCCTCTGTAGCCCTTCTGCCCACCCAGGGTCACTGTGACATCTGAGCAGGCCGGCCAGTTGCTACTGAATGGCACTCATTGCTGTAGGCTGCAAATGGGCTAATTGTATATATGTGCTGTTATTACCCTGAGCTCTTGATATGAAATATTAGAAGTGCAAATTAATTGGTACCTTTTTTTAAGCTGCTGAGGGGTAGCAGGCAGGACTCCTGGGTTCTCGTGGAGAAGAGTGGGTCAGGGCCAAGCTGGTTGGACTAGGAAGCAGGATTTAACAGGTGCAGAATTTAGCAGGTGTAAATTATCTGGTGCTTCGACTCCCTCCCCCCTTTTAAAGATACTTTGTGTATCACTTTAAGGCAAGCTCTCTCTCTCACACTCTCCCTCCCTCCTACCTACACCATTCTGTCCTGGTTAGCAGTGTAAATACTGTACATAAATATTGAGTTAGACAGGTAAGGTGCCAGGATTCCTGGCTTTATGAGGAGAGTGAAGGCTGGAGCAAAGGGTGGAGGCTGGGAACAAAGACTTCTTACATTTGCTTGGGTGTGTGTGCATGTGTGCCCATGTGCGTGCATGCAAGAGAGATAGGAATTGGGATTCCTGGCTTCTATTTTATCTGTGCCTATATTTAGCAATCTCAAAATGCAGTTTCTCCAGAAATGCCTGTGTTGTCATATATCTTTTTTTCCAGCCCTGGGGTCAGACTTCCCCCTCCCCTTGGATAATAAAACTTGGGGCTTGGGTCCAACTGTTTGTGTACAGTTCAGATTCGTTCCAGGGTGGAGCTCTCTTGGTTGCCAAGCAAAGTGCCGTTCTTCCTGCTGCCTCTCCTCTTTGGCAGGTGGGACTGTTAGGGCCAGAACCTGACAGTGCAGCTGAGCCTTTAAGAAGTCAAAGGGAGAATTCTGCCAAGGGCAGCTTCTTCCATTACCACAGCAGCATGAAGGGGAAAGCTGCTGCATTTCCACTCTCTGCGATCCTTAAAAGCGTCTTCCTAGAATCTGTATACCTGGCAGGTGTTTGAACTGGACTGCCTTATGAGGGATCAAGTGGGAGTCAAGCTTGAAAGAACTCCAGAAGAGAGGGAATGGAGGCTGGTGTTGAGGCATAACCTGGGAGTTGTCTAGAAAGGGTGCAGAAGAGGGGTGGTCCCTGAGATTCCAGAAGGGCCAGATCAGCCCCTCTGCTTGATTCTGTTGGGATTCCCGACGTGCCATGCTAGAGGTGTAATAGAGGGAGGTCTTGGCAGAGGTCACTACTGCGGTTCTTGACTTGCAACCCTCTTTGTTATCAGTACAGCTATTTAATGAATGGGGGGTACAATTTGAGGTCAGGCTTCCTGGGCACCCCAGGAGCGCTGTGGGGTCCTAGAGCATGGTGGGGGAGAAGAGCCTGTAGTCGGGGTTCTCTTTGGGAGCGTAGTTGGTCTGGAGCTCAGATCTGACTTCTCTTGGAGTCGAATGTATGAGCGGAAGATAAGCAGAGGGCTGGGTGTCTGGGTAGCTGCTGACTGCCTGGAGTGGAATTTCCTGCCTGCCCTCCTGAAGGCTTCGGTTAACATGATTCAGTCTCAGAATGACATCAGCCCAGGAAACCCCCTCCCCTCCCCCCAATCCCGGGTAGGCAGATGAGAGCATGCTGGCTGTTTCAGCCTCCCTCCGCCACCCATGTTCTCCAGAAGCTGGCTGACTTGTCATTTTATGGCTCTTTCCTGCTTGATCTTGTTCCAGAGAAGGGCCTATTTTTCTCCATGTATGGCTTTGTGGTTCTGTTTTCTGCACTGTTTTAGCAACCAGTTTTACGTAAAACTTGGTTATAGCTGGGAAAGAGAGGGCAAGATTATAATAAGAACAGCAGAGGAAACTGGTCACTCTAAGGCACTGGGGTTTACTTGCAGCACAATCCTATGCACGTCTACTCAGAAGTAAGTCCAATTGTGGGACTTGCTCCCAGGAACGTCTTGTAGGATTGCAGCCTTAGGATGGGAAAGCTTGGAGAGGCTGTGACCTGTTAGTGCTAACATTTTGTAAGAAAATGGAAGGTAGATCCTTGGTGATGGCATCATTGCTGAATATTTAGGGAGACCTGCTGAAGGTCTCTCTATTGTTGCTTATTTAGCCATGGAAAAGCCGTCCTGAACTGTGCTTGAGTGGAAATGGCAGTTTTGTGTAATGCCCCTTCTGTGCAAGCAGTATGTAGGGGACATAAAATGTACATTGCTTGGACAAAACAGCAGAGAGGTGGGTTCAGGTACTGACATGGGAAGGAGCCATACTTTGGGACAGAGAATATCCCTTGTGTGCAGCAGAACCTCCCAGGTTCAATCCCCACACTCTCGGGTTAAACGTTCTTGAGAAAAGGAGCTGGGAAACGTCTCTGCCTGAGACCCTGGAGAATTACTGCCAGTCAGAGCGGGCAGCACAGGGTTAGATGGAGCAGTGGTCTGACTCGGAAGGCAGCAGCTCCATGTCTTCCTATATGAATGATGCCATTCATGCTTTTGTGTTCCCTAGCTGGCGCTGGCTATAACAGCAGGATGAAAGGGCACGATGTTTGTGCTCCCATCTCATCTGAAAAGCCCACACGATGCCGCACTGGCAAATTATGGCGAGAGCAACCACTTGCTGTGCCACGAATGAGACGTTTAGGGGCTTATTGCAACGATTATGTAATCATTTGTATCTAGTCGTATAAGCTCCTTGCTATTAAAAACCTGGAGGTGCAAACAGTCACAAATGTAACTTAATATCTACCATGGCAACTTTGGTTTCCAGCATCAGAATGATACAGAAAATAACACTCTGTATTTTTACCAACCAGCTCTTCCTAAGTGTGTATTATTTTTTAAAGTGACATTGCTATTGTCCTTTGCTGCCCCCAGAAGCCTCCTTCCACCTCCCCCATGTGTTTTCAGACACACAATTCTGTCTTCACCAAAACACAGGCCGACACTGCCCGCATTCGGTTTTCTATTTATTGTTGAAAAACAGTCCATCACGTTTCTGGGCGAGTGAGTGGCAGCCCGAAGTGAAGAGGCTGGCTTGATGGCAGCGCCTTCGATGAGAAGCTGTGGTTTGGCCCTGCCTGGGCGCACCAGTCAGGCGGTTGGATGATGCAATCGTTACTAAGGAACAGAAGCGCCTTCATCAACCCGTGCCAACAGGTTTCCTTGAGGAGTTGGGGAAAAGTGGTCTGTTCCCATAGTGAGGGGTGGTTGCCGTAGGCCTCTTTTGAGGAGGATTTGGTCTGTCTCCATGGCGACTGAGGGCAGAGAGTGCCTCCTCTTCTTGGTAACAGCTGCCAAGAGGAGTTCCCGGTTATCTTAGCCAACTTTTCCCATGAGTGCTGACGTGTGACAGGATCAGTCAAGACGCAAGGATCGTGTTTCTTTCTGAAGCGTGTGGGCAGGAGAGAGATTTGGAAGTTCTGCTTTGAGACTCTTGTGGATTCTGTGGCAGTGGTGGTCAGACTCTTCAGCAGTATGCTCACAGTCCAGTCCAGATAGCGCCCCCCTCAATGCATACCCCAGCATGTATCTGGTTCTCTGGGATGGGTTTTGGCTCCAGTCTGAGCACTGGAGAGGTAGCCCAGGAGTACGTGCCATAGCCTGGGAGATGGGCCCTCAAGCCTGTGACACACCAAGCACATCCGTGTACGTTCCGTCTGGTGTGTCTGACCTCTGGCCGGAATGCACAGGAGCACTGGGAGGCGCTGGAAGGCACGTTCTGGTTCATGCTTCTGTAGCCCCATGCTCAATTTTTTGCTGGCCTGTGCTGCGTTCAGCCAACCAGAGCCAGTATTTGGAACTCTGGAGACGGAACGCGGAGCAAACGTGGTAGCCAATCAGAATAGAGTCTGAAGAGTCTCTATTCTGATTTGCTAACAGAAGGGGCGGGGCAGTGCAGCTTTCATTGGTGTGCCTGGGGTTCATAGCGAGGACGTTCTGGCACGTCGGCCGCACCGGACAAGATGCATGTGAGGCGGACGTGCTTGGTGTGTCGCAGGCTTCATGCTCCACGTCCAGCAGTGCCACAGATGCTTGCTGTGTGCATGGGAGTTGTACCGCAGGTTGGCCGCACAAGTTCCAGCCTCCATCAAGGAGCCCTGCCCCTCTCCAACTTTCTTATGGCCAGAGGCAAGCAAAGGCTCAGGTATATGGGGTAGGAGGGGAAATAATCAGTTTAGGTTTTGGGTAGTGGTGTGTTCACACACAGTGGATTATCTGTGCACGTTCCTCTTAGTTACAGCCTGGCTTTCAGACTTCTCTGCACTTGGGCTAGGAGGAACCGGTCTTGAATCTTGCCCGGAGCTGTATAGAACTCTGATAATAAACCTGTTGAGTTATCAGCACAGTGGTCAAGGTTCAACAAACACAGGGCTTTGTAGCCCTGCAGGACTAGGATGTGAAAAGACTGGGAGGATGTGAAAAGCACGCCACCTAATGGCTGAGGCTGGGACTTGCAGCTACTTCCATAATAGGAAAACTACCTGTTTCCTTTTAAGCGGAGCTGAAATGCTCTCCCTTGCGTCAGTGGAGGTTGGTGAATTTTGGGTATCGGGAGGAGTCCCTCT
Organism: Plestiodon gilberti rubricaudatus; assembly: GCA_026170595.1. Lineage (NCBI taxonomy): Eukaryota > Metazoa > Chordata > Lepidosauria > Squamata > Scincidae > Plestiodon > Plestiodon gilberti. Next base: position 252,362,577 of record JANXHW010000002.1, read on the forward strand.
GGCAGTGTGGTGCTCCTCTGGTAACCATCCTCCCCTCTCCACATACCTCTCTGAGGAAATGCCATCCTGCAGCATCATTCGGAAGAAAAACTGGCAGCTGCCCAGGGGCTCACTACCACTGCTGCTGTTGTTACCCACTGGCAGTAGTGGCAAAGGAACACAAAAGAGGGTTAGTACTTCCCCACCACCAGCACTTTGCCATCAATTTCTTCCCAATTCATCTTAAGTTTTGGCCCAGAGTACTTCTGGCCCAGCTCTGGTTCCTTTACGGGCAAGTTCCTTTATGGGTGAGTTGCTGCTTGGAGCAGAGAGACCATATTCCATTACAACAGACAACCTTACGCAAATATGAGTAGTTCATTGCCCAGGAACTTCACTGGTTTGAATCTCGCCTCCTGTCATGAAGTCACTAGGTAGCCTTGGGCAAGCCGCTCCCTCTCAGCCTCAACGTCAACATGGGGATAATGATACTTGCACACCTTACTAGGTTGTTGTAAGGACAATATTTATTTATTTATTTATTTTTCACATTTTTATACCGCCCTTCCTCCAAGGAGCTCAGAGTGGTGTACATATTTCCTCCCCTCCTTTTTGTCCTCACAACAACCCTGTGAGGTAGGTGGGGCTGAGAGATAGTGACTGGCCCAAGGTCACCCAGGAAGCTTCGTGGCTGAGCGGGGATTTGAACCTGGATCAATATCAGGATAACACATGTGAAGAAGCATTTTTGTCTCCCTCTAACTGGCCATACTTATTATTACAGCTGTCCTACATGATTGTGGGTCTCTTGTTGTTGTTCAGTCGTTAAGTTGTGTCCGACCCTTCGTGAACCCATGAACCATATCCCGCCAGGCCTTCCTGTCCTCCACTATCTTCCTGAGTTCGCTCATTTTCATGTTTGTTGCATCGGTGATGCTGTCTAACCATCTCATCCTTTGCCTTCCCCTTCTCCTTTTGCCTTCAATCTTTCCCAGCATCAGAGTCTTCTCCAGAGAGTCCTCTCTTCGCATTTGTTGTTGTTCAGTCGTTAAGTCGTGTCCGACCCTTCCTGATCCCATGAACTACATCCCGCCAGGCCTTCCTGTCCTCCACTATCTTCCTGAGTTCGCTCATTTTCATGTTTGTTGCATCGGTGATGCTGTCTAACCATCTCATCCTTTGCCTTCCCCTTCTCCTTTTGCCTTCAATCTTTCCCAGCATCAGAGTCTTCTCCAGAGAGTCCTCTCTTCGCATTAGGTGGCCAAAATATTTGAGCTTCAGCCTTAGTACCTGTCCTTCCAGGGAACAGTCAGGGTTGATTTCATTTAGGATTGACTGATTTGATCTCCTAGCAGTCCAAGGGACTCTCAGGAGTCTTCTCCAGCACCACAGTTCAAAAGCATCTATTCTTCAGCGCTCAATCTTCCTTATGGTCCAACCCTCGCAACCATACATTGCTACTGGGAACACCATCGCCCTGACTATACGAACTTTTGTTGGCATGGTGATATCTCTGCTTTTTATTATGCTGTCTAAATTTGCCATAGCTTTCCTTCCAAGGAGTAAGCGTCTTTTAATTTCATGGCTGCTGTCTCCGTCTGCAGTGATCTTGGAGCCCAGAAAAGTAAAATCTGTTACTGCTTCCATTTCTGCCCCTTCTATTTGCCAGGAATTGATGGGACCCGATGCCATGATCTTAGTTTTATTAATGTTGAGTTTCAAGCCAACTTTTGCACTCTCCTCTTTCATTCTCATCAAGAGGCTCTTTAGTTCTTCTTCACTTTCTGCCATTAGGGTGGTATCGTCTGCATATCTGAGGTTGTTGATGTTTCTCCCGGCAATCTTGATTCCGGCTTGCAATCTTGATTCATTCAGCCCTGCATTTCTCATAATGTACTCTGCATATAAGTTAAATAAGCAGGGTGACAATATACAGGGGGAGAAAAAAAATCATGAAAAAATCACCTGAAAAAAATAATCTGATTCATAGTGGAAGGTTTTGTCTCATGAAATGTTGCCTCCTCTGATTGGTTGCAGGAGTTATTGACTTGAATTTGCTTCCTGTTTTTCCATCCAAGGGCTCCGGGGTACAAGAGATATGTTATCTCAAACCATGCAGAAAAGAGTAACGATAGCCAGTGAACATCATGGCTGAGCAAGGCTTTGAACCCGGGTTGTCCACATTTCACCCCTTTGTGCTGCTCACTTCAGTTCCTGTTTTCATAGTGGGAGGTTCCCAGAGAGAGAGATAGGAATGTTTCTCCCTCTAGTGACATGATATGGTGTTGCGCTCATTGGCAATTTTATGTGTTTGGTGCCCATTTATTTTTTTTCACATTTTTATACCACCCTTCTTCCAAGGAGCTCAGGGTGGTTTACGTAGTTCCTTCCCTCCATTTGTCCTCACAAAAACCCTCTGAGGTAGGTTAGGCTGAGAGATGGTGACTGGCCCAAGGCCACCTAGTAAGCTTCATGGCTGAGTGGGGATTTGAACCTGGATCTTCCAGGTCTAGGTCCAACTCCTGAACTCTTGCAAAATTTTCCAGCAGTTGTCATTCTCTGCCCCTGCCCACATCTTGCCCAAGGTGGATGCAGCTACACCTTCAAACTTTTTTATTAAACTTTATTTCTGGGCTTGCAGCTATCTAGTGGTGTACATAAAAACAATGGTAACAGAAATTATATTGCTACTGCTATTGTTCAGTGTATACAAGTTGGTAGCATCACTACGGGGGTGTGACTGGTGCCAGCCTCGGGGAGAGAGTTACACTACACAGCCCGAACCCCCCACTCAGCAATCTTCGGCTCTAGTCACTTTGCACCATCACCGAAATTGTGTTTTCGCTGTTTGCCTGGAGCCAAAGATTGTTGAGCGGGGGCGATTCAGAGCAGGGCTTTCACATTAAAAGCAGTGCGAAAGCCCAGAAGGTCAAATGTGACGTGACACATTGTTACGTCACCCCCAAGCTTCTAGAATGCTGAGCCCCTGCAAGATAAACTCCACACCGGGAGTCGTACAGTGTCGTCGTCGTGTGTGTGTGTGTGTGTGTTACTTACACACACACACACACACACACACACACACACACAGTAGGGCCCCGGTATCTGCAGGGGATAGGTTCCTGCCCCCCCTTGCAGATACTGGGAACTCACGGAGGGGGGAACACTGCCCCCCCCGTGCCCATTACCTTTGTTCTTCTTTATAGAGCTGGCGCCAGGTTAGTGTGTTTCTTCCTAGACCAAAATGCTATAAGCAGCATGCTGCTTTTATAGCGACAAAGCAGGCAAGGTGGGGATATATTGGGAGAGAAGGGCAGAAATATAAGTTGGAGAGAGGCTGTAGAGGCGTGTTAAATCACAGACTTTGTGTGTGAGCATGAGAGGGAAGGAAGTTTAACTGTTTGCAGCTGGACAGAATTGTATTTGCAGCTCTTGAGCAATGTGGTGGAGGTCATAAATGCTGTTTCTTTATGGCAGTATTTCAAATTATGGGAAATCAGCTGAAGGAGCACCTAGTGGTAGGTGTGGAAACTGCAATTGCAGCTCTTTGAAGCATAATGGAAATAGTCCTGTCAGTGGTCAAAAGTGGACTTAAACTGCCTGTGTGTCCTGCACCATTCTGTTAGAGAAGGGTAGTATTGCAGGCTGTAGCGAACGCTGCAATCCTATCCACACTTTCCTGGGAGTAAGCCCCATTGAACACAATGGAATTTACTTCCGAGTAGATATGCATAGGATTGTGCTGGAATTTACACAAGGAATGGGAGTCCCATTCTACCTCTTCCCCACAATCCCAGGTCCACCTAAACTGGGGTGACTTTCAGCTAATCTTGGGATGTGGTTTGATGCCATCTAAACCTCGGTGTTTTGGTTGGGTTTTTCCAGGCTGGCAGTGATGGAGCCAAAATTGGGAACTGCCCCTTTTCTCAGCGACTCTTCATGGTCCTTTGGCTCAAGGGAGTGACCTTCAACGTCACCACGGTGGACACCAAAAGGTAGGTGAAATGCCACAGATCCCTCCCTCTCAGTACTGCCTCACCCTTTGTGCATCTTTGCCCCACCAGCTTTGTTGTTGTTCTGTCATTTCATGTCATAGAATTTTGCACAATTACTATCGCTTTATTTACTTTTTCATCCTTGTAGGAGGACTGAGACAGTGCAGAAACTCTGTCCTGGAGGCCAGCTACCATTCCTGATGTATGGGACTGAGGTTCATACGGACACCAACAAAATTGAAGAGTTTCTGGAAGAGGTTCTGTGCCCTCCCAAGTATGAACTAAACAAGGACATGGAGCTGATTGGGCGAGGGGGCATCTGAACACAGAAGGTTGTGGGTGGTGCCACCAAGTGATGATTGATATCTCCCTCCTCTTCCACAGGTACCCCAAGTTGGCTGCTCGTAACCCTGAGTCCAACACAGCCGGACTAGATGTCTTTGCCAAGTTCTCTGCCTATATCAAGAACTCCATCCCAGCGCTTAACTCCAGTGAGTGCCTTGAGGATGGTGGGACACACACTCTTCTCTCTCCCATGTCTGTCCTTTGCCATTACGTTCGCTACCCTTTCCCCCTGTCTCTTTGTAGCTTGACTTCTCAATTTATGCTTTGTCCTTGGCGCCTTTCCTCCATATGCTTCAGTCCATCCTTGCTTGTAACTGGCTAATCTTTTCTTCCTCCTTCCTCCTGCCTTTGCCAGTTCAAAGTACATCTTGGTTTTCATTGGCTGTCAGCTAACATTTTTCACTGTTAACTCTATCCCCTTCATTCCTTTGCTACCTTTGCTTGTTCCAGGGGTGGCCAACATTTCAACCGGAATGCTCCTGGGCCTTTAATGGTTGTATAGGTGAGGGCATTTCAGCAGGTGCAGCTGCTTTAGCAGCACCATCAAGCACTTGCGGCTGCCAAGATTCTTCCTTCTGTACAACTGTTAAGAACGCAGAAGCCCTACTGGTGGAAGGTTGGCCACCCCTGGCTTATTCATTCTATGAGGTTGCCTTCTCTCATGCCGATTATTTCTTTGTTCTCACTGGCTGCCCTCTTTCATTCCCATTGGCTATGCCTGTTCTTCCCTTTTCACTGGAGCCCTTTCCATCATTGAACACTTTCTGATTTCCTATTGGCTACCTTGTTCCCATTTCTATCTACCCACAATATTCTCATCGACTGAAGTTGTTCTTGTCCCTGCATTCTCACTGGATTTCTTCTGACTTGCTACTTGAATGTTATTGAATGGTACCTTTTGACTCCCGCTCTTTCACCTTGAATCCCTGTGGAACTCCTTGCCACCTTAATCACTACTTGGAACCTTCCAGAACCTTCCAGAGGTTCTGTTCCACATCCCTTGGATTTTCATGGTTCTCTGTATTCTTCCTTCTCCCCAACCCAACTTCCCCGCATTCCCTAGACCTTGAGAGGGGTTTACTGAAAGCTCTGAAGTTGCTGGACAATTATTTGATGACACCACTGCCTGAGGAGGTGGACGAAAACAGCGCTGAAGACGAGGGCCAGTCCAGCCGCAAATTCCTTGATGGCGATGAGCTCACGTTGGCTGACTGCAACCTACTACCTAAGCTCCATATTGTCAAGGTGAAGACCTCTCCTTTGAGCATCTACCCTGCTGAAACCGGAGTTCTCGGTTTTTGTCAGAGCAAACATCCCCAAGTTGAGGAAAGGGTGGAAGACTGGAGCTGAAAACCTTAACAAGTGTAGCAAGCTAAATTAGAAATGGTTCACAGTTTTTTCTTTCCCCTGGAATGAAGGGCCATGCTTTTGATATCCTTTAGGAAAATGGGGGTTGGTCTACTTAAAAACATGTTTGCAGCCATGTTAGTCATTGGAACAAAAAGAATCCGGACGCCAACAGGGTAGTAACTTTGTTAGGGCCAAGCAAAACATTACAAACTAGTCTGTAGGGCTCTTCTTCAGGATAAGCAAAAAGATAGGGAACAAACCCCCCCCCCCCCCGATGTGGTCCCTGCTGTAATTTCAAAATTAAAACAGGAACTTTTCTGTATGTGATGGAATTGTGGCATGTGACTGGGAAAGGGACCTGTGCTACAAGCTTGTATTAGGCCAAAAAAAAAAAAAATGCATGTGCCCTGCTCCCCCATCCTAGTCTGTACTTTACTTTAAAAAACAAAAACCAAGCACAAATCTGTGCTATGAAAAGTGAATCCTGCAAATTTTGATACATTGTTATGTTTCTTGTCATTAGATGCTTCAAAGAACTTTGTAGGGCCTTCAAGCTCCTCCGCATGACCCCTGGAAATCCTATTCTCACACCTCTGAACTTATTCCCAAACCTATTCCCAAACCTGTCTCAGCACTCATAGGGGCTAGAAATTTGCGCTTTTTTTAAAGCTTAGATTCTCAGGTGCTGAATCCTGCATCTAGTACCAAGTTCTGCTTGCATGGGATCTCTGAATATACACTGGCCTAAAACTTCCTGGGTTTGGTAGTAGGCTATCTCTGAATGCCAGATGCAAGGGAGTAGCAACAGGATACAGGTTATCTTGTTGGCTGTGTGCTCCCTGAGGAATCTGGTGGGGCCACTGTGAGATACAGGAAGCTGGACTAGATGGGCCTTTGGCCTGATCCAGCAGGACTCTTCTGATGTTCTTATAAGTACACCATTGATGCAAATGATCTTCGATCTCACAATTCCAACAGGTGGTGTGCAAGAAATACCGCGGCTTTACCATTCCCGAGGAATTCCGCGGCATCCACCGCTATCTCAAGAACGCTTACGCCCGTGAGGAATTTGCCAGCACCTGCCCGGATGATGAAGAGATTGAATTAGCTTATGAGCTGGTTGCCAAAGCTTTGAAATAACAAACTTCTGAGTGCGGACAGGGACGAGAGGCTTCTGTCGCAGGGATATTGTGGGGAGGTTTGGGGTTGGGTCTACTGGATGGTATTTTTTATGTATGTACTTAGGTTGGGAGGGGGGAATGTCTTTCCTGGGAGGGGCAAGTGATTTTGAATTTAAATATAAACAAGAATAAAATGTTTTTAAAAATACTAAATACTGGTTTTTACCTGTGGGGGAAAAAATAGGTGTCTTTGGCCAGAAGTACTTGTGCACTATGATGCCCTGGTCTCTGGGATATTGGGTTGTTTCTGAGGTATAGTATTGGTATTGGGGTAGTTCTGCTGGAAAGTGGATGTTGGCATTGGTATATACAGGGTTGGCCAAACTGTGGCTCCTGAGCCACATACGGCTCTTTGACGTATAATGTGCGGCTCTCGGAAATATGTTGGCTGAGCTCCTTTTTGCATCACAATATAAAATAAGTACTTTTTAAGCTTTATAATTTACCAGATATAAACTGAGAGTCCACATAAGTTTAAAGTTCATGGCGAGTACAGAGGCGTGGGGGTGGGGGGTGGTCCGCCCCCTGGTGGCATGGCAGGGGGTGTGCAGAAAAGGCGGTGGTGGCAAAAAATGGGCGGGAAGCGGCGAAAAATGCCACTGCACGGGGGAAAGGAGTCTCCCCCATGGTCACCCGGGCCCATAACAGGCCTTTTCCTGCCCAAAAACACCCGTCGGGGGTGTTTTTCGGCCGGAAAAGGCCTGAATGTGATGTCGCCCCTGGAGGGGGCGGGGCTAGTGACATCATGGGGGGTGTCACGGGGGCACGGGCTTCCCCCCTCCAGAGGCTGGTTATGCCTCTGGGTGAGTAAATATTTATTTATTTATAGAATTTATACCCCGCCTTTCTCCCACAAGGGCAACCAAGGCGGTTTACAATAAAAACATTAAAATACATATATACATTTAAAATCAAGAATTAAAATAATTAAAATAATTAAAACAAACAGCCCCAGTGGGTTATTAAATATTGCAGCTCTCAAACATCTCAAACATCTCTCTCGTAGCTCTCAAACATCTGAAATTTCATATGTGGCTCTTGCATTAATCAAGTTTGGCCACCCCGTATATGAAATATTTGAGCAGGCAGTGGTGAAAGGTTTAATTGGCTAATCAGATCTAGGAGGTTGGAATGCTGGGATTAAGAGATCCCATTGGTCAGTCCTATTTTTGGTAAATGAAATCACTCTGTCATCAGGAGACCAGGAGTATCGGAATGTTCAGAGGTTTCTCAAGTGTTACCATTGCACCACTGAGTGCTAACAGCCACGTGGTTACTGATGGTAGATGCCAAGAAAACTCCAAAGTGACTTCCCCATGGCCACCTACCAAGTCTTTATAGCGGAAGTGAAATTTGAATGCAGATTCCCAGGTTCGGATAATAGCGTCTTCCTGGAGTATACTGCCACCTGGTGCATGAATGAATGAGAGCACTCTCCAAGGAGCATGGTCGCAAATCATACTCTTGGGTGGTATATGTGTGCAACTTGAAAGAGATTTGCAGTGAGCGATTTCCTTGAGGAGGAGGAAGTAGCACTAGGTAATGGGCTCCAACAGGAAGAGAGGCACCCCCCAAAAAAACATATTTCATAAGTAAAACATTCTAGGGTGTTTCTAATACAAGGTTTCATTACATCTTTCTGCAGTTCATCTCTCTTCTCTGTTGGATTTCTCACCCGAATTAGAGGATGGTAGTGGCTCCATAAGGTCACAGTCACTTAAATTTTGCTGTAGTTCATGCTTGAATTACTTGGCATTTAATAATAATAATATTTATTATCAACTAATATCCACCACCACCACAACGGTACATGATGCTTTATAGCCAGGGTGAGCGGAGGGTAGATTAGGAACTGCTTGTAGATTTCTGGGTGGTGTATAGTGAATCAGAAAGGGCTTCTGACTGCTATTAGTTTAATAATAGCTAGTAAAATGACAGGTTTTTTAATTTAATCTTTGCCACAGTTGGCCTTGTGCTAGTTGCTCACCTCTCAGGCTCCGTGTTCCTCACCTGTAAAATGGGTCTCTTCATTGGTTGCCTCTGACCAGGTCTTTGTGCAGCTCTGCTGACCAATTTCATATCTTTCTGTTGGAATCCCTGATCTGTAGTAACTTGGAAATAGGTTTGTGCTTGTATAGGCAGGTCATCCTATTGTATTGTGCGTGGGATGCAATCGGTGGTCGACTGTGCTCTCCACAACTGCTATTTTACACCAGACTCCCATTTTTTCCTCAATTGGCCTTTTGAGGTCTATCAAAGTAGATCTGGCAAATGTGAAGTCTATCCACCCTTGCTTTACAGAGTAGCAAAACTGCAAACACAGATCCTGTCCTAAGGATATTGCAGTCCAGATTTTGACAGTTATGGGGAGGGGGGGGGAGTAGAGAAGGATAATGAAATGGGAAGCCTTGAGGAGGGGCAGAGAAAATAATCCTTGAACTTTACCGATGTTTCCCCTCTCTTCAAATACAAATTCAGGTTGAGGCATCGGGTAGATTACATTTTTATTTCTCATCCACAAACTGCAGCTTTGAAAATATTACAAGGAATGGGGAATATAAAGAATGGGAAAGAGGGGTGCAGGTGAGACTGCCCCCAAAACAGTGTGGGCTAATGGATCTGTTGGGGAGCTTGGAAAGAGGTTGCGATGGGTGGTGGATGTTTTCAGATCACTGTGTATCTTTGAAGAAGGGGGCTTGGAGGATGGTCTCAGAGGAGGGAGACCAGGATGAACGGCAGGAAGGTGAATAGCGACAGCCCCCCGAAAGCGCTGGGCCCTGTGGAGGCCCTGTTGCATAGGTCGGTGGAGCAGCAGAAAGTGTCATAGGTGAAATTGCTTCCAAACATGGAGCGGGTGCCATGGGCTCCACACATGGACGGATCTCCGCAACTCTTCTCGTGGATTACCAGCTCAAGGGCACCTGAGGGGGAGAAATGGGAAGATCAATGCGAGCTCTACATAGGTCAGTTTAGTCTATATTAAACACACACATGCGTGCATGGTTGCACACTCTCTCTCTGTATAGTCTGTTTGGATTATTATGCCCGAATTTAAAACCGAACAAGTTTCTAGTGCATATTGTAGCAAAGGTCAAACATGCAGGCACTGCCTGTTGAAATATCTGGTGGTGGTGGGGGAAAGGGTGGCTAAGTGCCTTTCTAGCCCCGCATGGCTTGCAGAAGCAGAATCGGGCAAAATAAGTAAATTCATGTAAATGCACTTGTGCAAATCATCTAGAATGCCAAATGTAAACTTCTTTTGGTCGTGGAGACATGAATATTAACCTGCTGCATCAGACAAAGGGCCCCTCTGGCCACGGCTGGAAATCAGATGCTTCATAATGACTGCATCTAATTTTTTTTTTAAGCCAATGGCATTTTCTCACATTTTGTGGCAGCCCTAAATACAGTCGTAGTTTCAGTGGCCCTGATTTGGACCACGGCAGGAGCAAAGGGTTAAATTCCTTCTCTCCCATGCTGCAGTCCCAGGCTTGGTCTTTCCACACTCCACCCCTTGCAGATGGTAGTTAGAAAACCAGGCATTGCAATGTGTAGTTTTGCCTGGAGCGTACAGTGGACTAGCAGTTGGCTTTGAGCATTTGTGTGTAAGATCCATGCATCTGCAAAAAGTGCATAGTCTCATTCACAAGTTTAGGTGTATACACGTTGCATTTTAAAGCGTATCTTTGACTATAGCAAGAGGCGCTGAAGGCTGGCCCTCGCTAATACGCATGTGACACATCTCTGTTCCTGGGCTCTGCACATCTGTGGAATTCCTGTGCAAGCTTGAGTTGACGGTCAATTAAATGGAGTTACAACCAAACCCACAAGATTGTTTGTTTTGAATCTGCCTTTATGAAAACAGGAAAGCAACTAAAGAGTGCTGTGAGCTATTAACTTTATTGCCTAGGTAGGTTTAGGGTAACTCTTGGCCCCTTTCTCTAATCTGTATCTCTTTCTCCCCCCCCCCCCGCCCCATTGCTTGCCCATCCATGAGGCCACCTGAAGCAGGTTGCATCAGTGGCAGATTGTAAGGGGTTCAAGGGGGTGGACTCTGTGTGCCTTCCGTTCCACCCCAAGTCTACTGCCATTGCTGGCTCCCTCCGGACTGCTGCCAATGCAACCCTCAATGATCTGCTTCCCGCTTGCTTGAGCAAGAAACAGATCATTCCCCTCCTTACTGTGCTCCTTGCGCATGGCCGTGAAGCCCACACAGCAGTTTCACAGTAGTGTGCAAGGAACACAGTAAGGGGTTTGGCTTTGTTTTGTAGCACAGGGGGGGTGGACCAGAGATGGCATCAGGCGGTGTTCTGGGTCGTGCCATTCCTACCTCCCCCCCTCCCAGGCCTTGACAAAATAGACCAAACCATTCAGCGAGGGGGGTCATAGCTCACTGGCAGAGTAGTTGCTTTGCTTGCAGAGGCCCCCAGTTCAGTTTGCAGGGAGGGCTGGGACAGCGTCCCATCTAAAACCCGAGGAAGCTGCTGTCAGTTAGCTGAGATGATGCCCAGACAGATGGAGCAAAGGTCTGACTTGGCCTAAGGCAGCTTCATAGGATCATATGTATCACATTCAACGGTTTGCAAAGATCGCCACAAATGTTTGTAACGGAACCTTTCTGTCCTTTTGTCACCGAGGTGAAGCATTTCTGGGAGGCGCCACATGGCGTGATGAACTTCAGGCAGTCCAGGGGGGAGATGGCAGGGAACAGGCAAGTGTAGCACCGCAAGGAGGTCACTGCAGAGCAACAGAGAGGGTCATCATAAGAGTGAGGTCCTTGGAAATGGTAGTCCGTCCACACTCCGTCTGGAGCTGCATATTGAGGACTGGAGCTGACCTGGAAGATCTGTGTTCTATTCCTGGCGTTAGCCCATGTGACCTTGGCAACGCTCACACACACCCTGTGTTATTAGGATAAAAATTCAGGAAACCACATGTACACTGCTGCGACCATCACAGAACCATGGGGGGGGGGATACAAATGTGATAAATAAAACAATATTCAGCCCTCTAGTCTAGGGGGAATGTGGTCCCACATTCTGAGTGAGACATACAATGGCCGCAGTGACTTCTTACTACCACAAGGGGGAAGCATTTTCTGACTACTACTGTATTAAGAATAATTTAATATGGAGATAGCTTATTATTTTCCAGTGAGTAAACAGACCACCTCCTCTCCAGCTCTGCCAGATGTTCCTAGAGGACCCTTTGTATTTTAAACAGCTGTCATTTTCCCTCAGAACATCTCAGCTTGATAACTCAACAAGGAGCATAATTGATTGCAGGATGCGCCAGCGCATTAGGATTTTCCGAGTGGCATCCTAATTCTGCATCTCCTCTCAGTTCTCCGGTACTGCCCTATCCACAGGGCTGGTTGCCAAACTTAAGGCCACCCCTTTAAACAGTTGCATAGAAGGGAGTACTAAGAACTGCACAGAAAAGAAGGAAGGAGTTTTCGCTCACCTGCTTTGCCAACGGAGCTGCTCCAATCTGCTTTCCACTTGCTAAAAGCAAGCAGGAAACAGATCGGAAGGCTCCAGCCCTCACCACCTCCGTGATGTCTGTGTGGGGGGGCTTCGGGTCAGGCGGCGTATCACCTTGGGCTGCCTGCAGGTAGAGATGCAAACTGCACCTACTGAAATAAATGTTCCCTATTGTTGTCTGCAACTCTTGGGTACAGATGCTCTTGCCAGCAGTGTTGGCTGAATCTGGAGAGACCCTGCCCTTTACTCTCCCGCTTTCCTTGTGTGACTTTGCTCCTGGCCTGTTTTGCTGTGACCAGGAGTGAGGAGGAAAGTAGTGTGTTACAAAATGACAGGTTACAAGCCATAAGCAACCTCCTGGCTTTGGAAGTAGGTTTTTTCTGTGCCAGGTGCAGGGGAGTGACAGCAGGAAACAGGTTATCTTGTTGTCTTGTGCTCCCGGAGGCATCTGGTGGGGCCACTGTGAGATGCAGGAAACTGGACTAGCTGGGCCTTTGGCCTGATCCAGCAGGGCTCTTCTTATGTTCTTATGTGTTGCTAGGCTCTTGCAACCTTGATGCTGCTTCTCATGGCAAAACAGCTGGGTGAAGCTCTCACCTCATGCCTAAGAGACAGGGGGTAGGGAAGCCGATTTCTCCATCTAGCCTTGAAAAAGAGTCTGTAAAAGTAACTAGCCCTCAACAAGATTGAATTAGCCTGTCTGATCACACATTATTATATCAGACCCCCGTTACTCTTGTAACAATGCTCCTCTTGCTAACCTGGAGATAATTCTACAGGTGAGCCAGTGATGAGTGGCTGTTAACAGGCCTGCCTGAGCAATTGCCCCCCTTCCCGCCTGCTGCCACCTGCCCTGTGTCAGATTTTAGATTGTAAGCCTCTCAGGGCAGGGACCTCCAACCTTCTTGTTTCTTTATACAGCACCATGCACCTTGACGGAATTATAATAAGAACAATAAATTAAATTAATATCCTATTTCTCAGCAATACCCTGTTAGACAGAACATAATCATTCTCCATGGTTCCTTGTTTTTACAATGCCGAACTGGCATTTTGTGCTCCACATCCAGCCTTGCTCCATAAGAGTTGCCCGCTCTTTTTCCTAGCTTTTAACAGCACTGCGGACCTTTAGGAGATGCTGTTTTCCCCATCATCCCCGAGGTCGTTTCAAGACCTCCCAGCGCCTGAGGCGCCGTGTTCCCTGCCTCAGCCACTCCTCTTCTTCCCACAGTGTGGATTTGAAAAGGAAGAGGGGAATAAAGCAGAAAAGGAAGTGTGGAGGAGAGGAGCAGAGAGTGATGGGCTAGAGTGTCAAAGACACTTCCTTTTTTGCTTTGTTCCCCTCTTCCTTTTTGAAATCAGGGAGTGGAGAAGGTGGGTAAGCAGAGGCAGGCGGTGCCCCCTGCCAGTTGTCTGCCTGAGCTTCAGTTGGCCTCATGGGTTAGGCTAACCCAGCCCAGCCTATCCTTTAATTTCCACGAAAAACTGAATTCACTACAACAATTCTGCATGTCAGGCAGTTAAAGGTACAGGAGAAGGATCCATTGAAAAAAGGTTCCAGCCATATCCTCAGCCCTTCTGACCGATCTCCCCCCCCCCTTTTTTTGTAGCTCAGAACAGTCTCTTGGGGCCCAATCCCATACAACGTTCCAGCACCAATGCAGCCATGCCAATGGGACGTGTGTTGCATCTTGTGGTCGGGGGGGGGGCAGTCACAGAAGCCTCCTTAAGATAAGGGAATGTTTTTTTTTCCCCTTGGGGCTGCATTGCGGCTGCATCAGCACTGGAAAGTTGGCTAGGATTGGACCCTTGGTCAGAGCCCCATCCTAGGCATTTCCTAGACTTTTGCATTCCGCCAGGTTTCGCTTCCGGGCCGCAGTGGCACCAGCTCCTTTGCTCCTTTGCTTGCACTTACCTGATGGGACCAGGATGAGCAAAGCTGCAGAGCTGACTAGCAAGGCGAGCCTCATGTTTCTCCTTCGTCTCATGTGCTTCTTGTCTGGGCTAGGCTGAGGGTCCGTTGAGTTTTCTGCCCTGCTAATTAGCAGCCTTCTTCCTTTGATTAACTTTAATTTAATATCCGAGTTTAGGAAAGGCGGGGAGCAAAGGAATTGACTGGGGCCGTGATTTGCAAACTGTCTTCTTCTAAGGAACCTCTGGGTCTCCCAGAAGCTCACCCAGGGCTGCTCAGTGAGAAGGTTGGTATCAGTCTACAAGTTGCCCCCAAACAGCTTGCGAACATTTACGCAGTGGCTGCCCACTCTTGAGTGACAGGCAGTGGTTCTCCATGTTGTGCATTATCTTTTCAGAAATTGATGGCGTCAGGGATCTGCAAGGTCAGGCACTGGCTGAGAGCACACCAGGCTGGGGGGGGGGCTCACCCCAGAATGCTCAGTATCAATGGCAGTGGTAGCATCCAGTGCATCCATCAGGGAACAGACAGGAGCACCATGGAGAGGCCCACCACTGCTGGACTTTGCCCTAAGACACCCAGTGCTCTCACACCAGCACTGGAGGCAAGTTCAGAAGGCCTCAGGATGAGAGAGGCCATGTGAGAGAATGGGGGGGGCAGTTTTAGTTTTGTAGTAGAAACCTGTGTGAGTGGTTGAGCTGGTATGATCTTCTCAGGAACCTGGGCCATCCTAGGCCCAGATAGACAAAAACCTGGAGACAGTCTTCAGACAAGCTGTGCTTTAGCGTGTTTTGTTTTTCCACCAATCTAAGATTTATACACTGGGGGTTCCAGTGAACATCAAACAAT
Organism: Plestiodon gilberti rubricaudatus; assembly: GCA_026170595.1. Classification (NCBI taxonomy): domain Eukaryota; kingdom Metazoa; phylum Chordata; class Lepidosauria; order Squamata; family Scincidae; genus Plestiodon; species Plestiodon gilberti. The sequence goes on from JANXHW010000002.1 coordinate 252,377,671, forward strand.
AAATAGTTGAATTGTTAGAAGAGGTTGGATGTATGCTGCGATTCCCACGTATTCAACATTCCAGTCTTTTACAGCACAATCCTAGGCATGTCTACTCAGAGGTCTGTACAACTCAGTGAGACATACTCCCAAGTAAGTGTGTTTAGGATTGTGGCCTAAGACTTTTTCCAGGTTTGCTCCACGAGATAATTTTAACTAAAGAGAGTAAGGACTTCCGACTGCACACAAAACATACGCCCTGCTACTAAGCTACATCTCCTCCTGATATGATATGATCATTCCAGGGGAGTGCTGGGTGCATTTGGGGGTATGCATTCAGTTTGCGCAAAGCAACAGGTAGCCCTAACAGGCAGTGCCACTGGTACCCGGGGCAGATTGCTCCCATCGCCCTGCCCTTAGCTGCTCAAAACCATGGGTAGACGTGGCCTCCACCTTGAGGTTCTCCACAGAGGAGACCAGGTCTATCCGGCATTCGAAGGGACAGGCACACTGGCACCCCCTTACAGTGTGCACCTGGGGCAGATTGGCCCCCTTGCCCTGCCCTTGGTACAGGCCTATCTGGTAGCTAGCCCCTGCCAAGTGCATGTGTCCTTGAAGGCATTCCAGAATACTCTGCAATGCACAGGGAGACCTGGGCAGGCAAATCGGTGCGGCAGGGCCCATGAGAGGGGGGTAAAGGGGGTAAATTGCATCCAGGCCCATGGTCAGAAAGGGGGCCCAGGAGACAAAGGAGAGGGACCAGAAATTTCCTGGGATCTCAGCTGGCCTCATGGAGATGGAAAGACAAAGGCCGGGCCAACCAGGAGGTCAGGTCTACCAGGCGGGTAGACCCAGATGCCGCATTGGGAAGCCTGGTAGACCTGGGCTCCAGATACTTTTCCGGCTGTTGCTGCCCTCCCCCTGCCCTGTTTTGCCCCTCCCCTTTGAGAAGGGGCTCAAAAGAAACTTTGTACCCCCTGATAAAATTCCTATCAGAGGCCCTACGGTGTGGAAAGAGTTCCTTGAGGGTAAGAAGGTTAAACCCCTGGACTAAGGTACCGTTCAGCTACTTCTGACGGATGGAGAGCTGATGCTCGACACTCTTTGCTTACCATGCCAGAGTCACAGTCTCTTCTCTCTGGATTGTTTCACAGATTCCTCACTTATCTGAAGTGGTATAAAGTTTTAGGGCCAAACAAGTGAGGTGATGCAGGAGAGCGACAATGAGATATCTACAAATGGGTTTACTGTGGGTTTAACATTTCCAGTCTATGTGTCATTTGCATAATCAAGATTGCCCCCCCAGCTGGTATTAGCCCTGTGGGGGGAGGGAGAAGAATCATCCTTTTTCTCCCTAGTGAGACTATCAGCAAGCTTTTTTTTTGGGGGGGGTTAATTTCAACTGGGGAAATGGCAGGGGGGAAGGGTTAAACCCCCTCCTTCCCTAGTCCTGCTTCCCTGATCAAATTAGGAGCCCCCTGCAAGTTACTTTGAAGAAAGGAAAACAAATCAGAAGATCAGACTGTAGTTGTGCCTTATGGGGTAGCTTTTCAAAAGGTCAGTTTCTTTCTGAATATTGAAGACATGTGATGTTTTTGTAATATGTACAGCAGTGTAAGGAAGCTTGACCACTTACCCAGAGAAATAGTGATGACGAGATATTGAAAACTCTGCTCATGAATTTAAAATAATGCCAGGATAAAGGGGATGAGACTGAGGCTGCGTGGGGGTCTAAGTTGGGTAGTTGAGTGCCCTGAGTATGGGAGAAAGGTGGGGTATAAATTCTTTCTTTCTTTCTTTCTTTCTTTCTTTCTTTCAGTAAGTAAGTAAGTAAGTAAGTAAGTAAGTAAGTGGACGAGCACATGCTCTGCCTACTGAAGGCCCCAGGTTCAATCCCTAGAATCTCCAGGTAGGGCTGGGAAAATCTCATCTGAAACCCTGGGGAGTTGCTGCCAGTCCGAGTATACAGTGCTCAGCTAGATGGCTCAATGATCTGACTCAGAAGGCAGCTTCACGTGTCATATGAATGGTGGCAGAGGAAATGGTATAATCATGCATGCCTGGGCCACAGCAATCAATAGCCCTTTTAATCCAGCTGTGCCCTCTATGATTGGAATGGAGAAGTGGCTGGTGAAGGCAGGTTGGAACCCTGAAGGCCCTCAGCGGCACAGCGCTTGTGTGCCAGGTTTAATGACTGGCTGTTCTCATGATCTGAAGCTCAAGGGATTTGGGATTACCGGGTCTAATTGACTTGGCTCAGAGCCCTGGGGCGTGGCAGGCAGGGACAGAGTGCAGGCAGCAGCAACATCAACAACAACTGGGAGTGTCAGGAACAGCCTCAACCTTAGCGGAAGAAACGTGGTCAATCGGACAAGTGGGGCACGCTGTTGTCACCCCCCATCCCTCCTCCCAGTCTAGCATTTGCACCAAACCCCCCCCCCCCAAATCCTAGATTGAAAACAAATCAAGCAAACAGAGGTGCAGCTTTAGATTCTGGGTCGTGGGGGAGAAACCGTTTCAATAATTCCTAGCAAGGTTTAAACAGCCGCGTTGTATAGTCAAGATTACATTACACACCATTCTGGAGAGGGAGCCGTCTCGGTCTGTGGCGGCAAACGCAACAAGACGTCTTGCGGCACCGTAAAGACGGATCAATTTACTGTAGCAGAAGCTTTTTGTGGACCACAGTCCACCTCATTGGACAGTGATGATGTTTGACAGGGAATTTGAAGTGCATTCCTGTTTATTATTTATTCATTTAAAACCGTTCTATTCTGCCTTCTTTCCCCTCTAAAAAGGAGGGGTCCGTGGCGGCCAACAGCATGAAGCCTTAGAAATGCAATCATAAAATAAATTCTAGAACACAATGTCAGAGTTAAAGAAAACGACAAAAGATAATCAGCAAACTCACTTATGAAAACTTTTTTTTTTAAGGCAAAATGGAAGAAAAGAGGCTCCAGGCATCGCTGGAACACCTGCATGGAGGAGGCTCAGGAGGGAGGGAATTCTGCATCTTGGGACTCGCTCAAGGAAGACCCTCCCCTGCATCGCTGACAAATATGCCTGGGATGGTGGCCGCACTCCCAGGGGGACGGACCCCTCTGTAAAGACGTGAATCTGCACACAGCTGCCTTGTACAGGCCATTGGTACGTGTTGGTCGAGTGTGGGAGGCGCCGGCCAGCAGAAAAAAGCCAGGCTGCAAAAGGATACCACCTGGAATGTAGCCGTTCATGAAAGATTGGACATTTATATATTGTAAACTCCCCAAGGGGGGTTAGGACAGCCTGCCCATGTACACCGCCTTGAATTAAAGTCGGAGGAGAAATCCAATGACCAAGAAAGGCAGTATATAAATACTGTTTATTATTATTATTATTATTATTATTATTATTATTATTGGCCTAGCTAGCCCACTCTTGTTTCCTCTTAGCGGCAGTGACTCTCCAGAGCCTCAGACAGGAGGATCTTTTCTTAATCTTGCTTCCTGAGATCCTTCTTTAACTAGGGATGCTGAGGATTGAACCCGGGATCCTCTGCATGCAAAGCATGTGGTCTACCACTGAGCAATGGCTCCTTTCCAAGGGGACTGTTTGTTGCGATTGTCTCCTAAGAATGACAGCAATGTTAGCAATGCAGATCACATAACCACACGCACACCCTCTTCTTTTGTGAAGGATTGATGTCTTTGGCATGCAGAAGCCTGAGAGAAGCCCATTTCATTCTTTATAGTGGCCTCTGCCCTAGTCTATAGAACCAGGGAGTTGGCCAGAGATAATATGCGCTCCTGAGGAATGATCACATGGGTCTAACATACATGAGGCTTGTGTGTGGGCTGGAAATGTGCAGTGACCCCACCTGCCTTGTCTAAATGGCACCCCAGGGACTACTAGATGCAGAGTGGACAAATATTTTGCTTACTTTGCTCAGCTCATGGGCTTCATTCATAGAATCTGGGCTGAACCAAAAGGCCGTCTAGTTCAGCCCCCCAGCCCAGGGCCAGACCAGGATTGGCATCTGAGGCAGAGGACCAAATATTGCCTCCCCTTACATGCTGATGTGCCAGCCTCTCCTACTCCCTGAATCGGAAAACTCCACTCTTTCTTTTCTGCTCCACCTTTTGTTTCCTTTCATTTAGGAAAGGATTAGGAATAGAAGGAGCAGAATGGTTTAGTGGACAGATGGAGCTGAATGTCCCCCACCGATCTGCTGCCTGAGGCAACTGCATCAGTTGGCCTCATGGATGGGCCGGACCTGCTCTTGGCCCAGCTTCAAGGCAAGACCAGCTGTCAGCCAAGTGCGGATCAATCCACCCAGATCAGAGTGCCTGCATCATGAGCAGCGGGCCAATGACGTTGGCTCTCTCTACTCCCATATGAAGTGCCAGTGCATGGAGGTCATCCATTGGAGGCCCCACTCCAGATGCTGAATCTTCGGAGGTTAGGCGGGTGGAAATCAGGAAACTCCTTGCGTATTGCCTTCGCCCCACTGAATGGCTCCGAAGGCGAGGGGGCGAGGCCGCCTCGTGCCGGTGAGTAACGGAGGGTCAGGGCGATGTGGAACTTAGCGTTCCGCCCCACCTCCAGTGACACCACTGCCCCTGCACACCACAGTCCTAATCCTAATTCCCCCCAACAGCATGCGCGCGCGCGCACACACACACACACACACACACACACACACACACTATTATATACTAAATACACACACACACTAAATACACAACTAAATACACACACACACACACACACACACACACACACACACACACACACACACACACACACACACACACACACACCGTATTTATCGCCGTATAAGACGCACCTGCGTATAAGACGCACCTTCCTTTTGGCCCTGGGTTGCAAGAAAAAAAAGATTTAAAGCATTTTTGGGCCACTTGGCCACTTACCGCTTGGCTGCTTAATTAGTTAATTTACATAAATTGCACAAAAATACCAGGATCTCTTTTAAAACACACAGCAATAAGACACATGAACAAAATGCACCAGAACATAAATCCCATGTACAAAAAACCCCCAGACTCAACTCTTTTCCCCCCAACCCACCCATGCACAGTTTCCAAAGTAAACAACATAAATGCCAAGTACAAAACCCCCCAGACTCAACTTTTTCCCCCCAACCCACCCATGCACAGTTTCCAAAGTAAAAAACATTTACCCCAAGTACAAAACCCCCCAGACTCAACTCTTTTCCCCCCAACCCACCCATGCACAGTTTCCAAAGCATCCCAACTAGGCCCAGTTCAGAAGCTTACCCAAGCTGCATTCATTCAGCATCGGAGGAGCTGGAAAGACCACACCCTCTGCAGCTCAGCTGAACTGAACTGAGGAGCACAGCGCCCTCTGCTGGCTGCTGAGAAGCTCAACTCATGCACTTGCATAAATTAAACCCGACAAACAGCTGTAGATCGGATAGATTAGTCAGGGAAGAAAGCACAAGGGAGCTCTCCGGCTCTGATAAAACGCGGTAAGCCCAAAAATGCTTTAAAACGGGTGGGGGGTGGGATTGTTTAGTATTGGTGTATGACGCACCCTACTATTTTGGGTCACAAATTTAGACAAAAAAGTGCGTCTTATACGCCAATAAATACGGTATGTATGTGTGTGTGTGTGTGTGTGTGTATCTATATCTATATCTATCTATCTATATATGGCCAGACTTTGCATATAACGTAATGAACAGTTTTGGCTTGGAGTGTGAAGCATAAAAGGAACTGTATTGGGTTACTCACACAGCTACCCTATCATGTAATGTCTTTAGTTTGGAAAGAGATACAGTACTTTGTAGCAGTGGGGGAAGGGTCCAAGCAATAAGCTGGTAGAAGGCAGAGCACTAGAGATAAGGAAGGAACAGTGAGAGATTCTGGGTAGAGAAATACAGTTGAGAAAGATGAATGATGAACCACACCCTGAGCACTGCAACCTTTTCCCTGACTGACTGACACTGCCTGCATGTTTTCAGATTGAACATTGTAACTATGAGAATTACAGTGCAATCCTATCCAATTTACACCAGTGTAACCAGCAGGGGAGGGCAGGGCTGGAGGCTTTGGAAGGGAGGGGAGATTTGAATCCCCTTTGAAGGGGATTTGAATCCCCTTTCTGTTCTGGGTCCTCCTGTTCTCGCTGCACTGCTGGTTACACTGGTGGTGTAAATTGGATAGGATTGCACTGTTAGAATGTGTATAAGGAAATGAGCTTGAGATTCAACAGAACCCCACATTTTGTGCTGCATACACCATTCTGTGTGGATTTTCATCCTCGGGGACCTGCAGAGGACAAACTGCCTGGCAGAAGAGACGCGACTCACATATTGTTGTGCTCCTGAGCTTCTCAACTAAATCTCTGCGGATCACGCTGTATCTTTCTCCATTTAGCTCCAACACAGACTCTTCTTTTGTTTGCCGCCTTTGTGTGTGTGTGTGTGTGTGTGTGTGAGAGAGAGAGAGAGAGAGAGAGAGAGAGAGACGGACGGAATTTGTACCCTCCAGGCACACATTTCGTAGGGCTGAGGGTGGAGTTCCATGTGACAAGGCAAACTCGGGGCTCTCTCTGGACCCCATAAATGCCTCAAAATGCTAATACTGTGTATTGGAAAGAATCAGTAAATGGGAAGGGCTTGCTTAACCTTTCTCCTGTCTACCTGCCTGGTGCCCTCGGCCTCCCCACACCCCAGAGCAGAGCACCTTGTTTTCGCAGTGCTCAATTATGGTAGGAGGTGTGGAGGGGCTCTTAATTAAATCCAAAACACCCACATCTGACTCCCCCCTCCCAAATTGTAGTCAAACAATGCATCTCCTTTGACCTTCTACAAACAGTGGCTAAGACCAGGAGCCTAGTGTCTTCTGCACCGGGCCCTCACTCACCCCTCTGTATTTTAAACCCTTTTTCCCCCAGCTGGCCCCAAATAAGCTCTGCAGAGTGGAAAGAAGCCTGATGATGATGAGACATTGCAGGTGAGATCCTTTGAGGGGGGGAGGACAGTTAAGCACCCCACCTACCTAACAAATCTGCACTTCAAATGTCCCCTTCTCTGTATTAGCATTACAAACACTCATTTGATGAGGTCACATGCAGTCCCAGGGACCACATTAGGGGATCAAAGCAAGCTGGAAAAGGAAACCGGCCAAAGCAACATGCACCACAAATTAGAGGCCTGTGACATGTGGACGACTTATTAGTCCTTTTAATAAGCTCAAGGCAGAGTAACTTTCAAGCATACAGAAGGAAACAAGACATAACATGGAAGAAATGTGGGAGAAGCCAAAGTTTAGGAGAGCAGAATTATTCACACATACAAAGCCTGTCAAATTGACAGTTACAGATTATTCTCTCGCATGCACACACGCAGAAGCAATTTAAAGACACATGCCCCGAATCAGCAAACATAATGGCCACCATCCCAAAAAAAAGAGTTCAATCATTTCAGTGGGTTTACTACATGCATCTAACGCTGCCTTGGCTTGTGGCCGATGTGCATACGGAGAGAACTTTCCACAGGCAGACATGACGGTTCTTAGGATGCTGAATTCAGGGCCAGTACTAATTTTTGCACTTGTGTGATGCAACCAAGGAATTCATACAACTTTGGCCCTGGCTCATAGGGACCCCTACGTGACTTCAGTTGGTGTTTTTTTGGTCATTGTTTATCCTCCAGCATCCATAAAGATTATTCACCTACGGGCACAGTAGCACATGTGCAGCCTTCTGCAAATTCCATGGTTCTTTGGGTCAGGGTCACAAACAGGCATGCACCATTGACACAAATGCAGATATGGTTAAGCAATGCAGTGCAAACAACAGACAGATAACCCTATCTACTCATGTAGGGTTGCACAGTCTGCACAAACACTCATAACTGAGCTATACAGAAGCTACACTGGCATTGCTGCCTAGACTTCAGAATAGAAAACATAAAAGCAAAGGATTGATCCAAGGAAGAGACATATGCACTTTGAGACACAACCATGTGCGCTGCTAGAATCTCCCTTGTTGTTCTGTCTTCAATTTTTTATTTGTTTATAACAGAAACAATTACAACACAAACCAAATACATAAACAACAAAGACACAACTACAACACAAAATTTAAAAGGATTTCCACTATAGACATAACTAACATTATTCTCTATTACCTTATTTAATACAATATAATACAACAAATGTTCGCATAGTCAGGGTGATGGTGTTCCCAGTAGCAATGTATGGTTGTGAGAGTTGGACCATAAGGAAGGCTGAGCGCCGAAGAATAGATGCTTTCGAACTGTGGTGCTGGAGAAGAGTCCTGAGAGTCTCTTGGACTGCTAGGAGATCAAATCAGTCAATCCTAAATGAAATCAACCCTGACTGTTCCCTGGAAGGACAGGTACTGAGGCTGAAGCTCAAATATTTTGGCCACCTAATGCGAAGAGAGGACTCTCTGGAGAAGACTCTGATGCTGGGAAAGATTGAAGGCAAAAGGAGAAGGGGAAGGCAAAGGATGAGATGGTTAGACAGCATCACCGATGCAACGAACATGAAAATGAGCGAACTCAGGAAGATAGTGGAGGACAGGAAGGCCTGGTGGCGGGATATGGTTCATGGGATCACGAAGGGTCGGACACGACTTAACAACTGAACAATACACTTTTCTATTAAATCCAACTCTTCTCATTCTCCAAATCCACAAGTATACAATTCATTATTATCTAAGCCCTGCAGAAAGGCCATAAAAGGTTTCCACAGTCGGTCTATTGTCTTTTCTCTTATTAAGGACGTCAACTTTGCCATCTCTGCTAACTCCAACATCTTCATTGTCCAATCTTCAATTGTAGGTATACTGGAGCACTTTCACTTCTGTGCATAAAGTAATCTCGCAGCCGTTATCATATATAAGAATAAAGTACCATGTCTCCTTTCCAGTTGAACCTCCCTTGTTGTTGATGATGTAACAGTTCTCGAAGCTGAAGAGGCAGGCAAGCCTCTTTTTAAATTCAGCCATGGCTTGCCTCTTTGGCAACGGCAACTGAAGTAGCAGAAACAGCAAACAAATCTTCATCTGTGTGTATAGTTCTTTCCCACCCACACATGTCCGTGCTGCGGATCTCAGCGAAAGACTTGTGGGCAAGCAATTAGAGAGTCTATGTCACAAACACAGGTGGTGTTTACATTCTCACAAGACCACCAGTTTCTCAGGAAGAGAAGTATGGACGCAGCACAGCAGCGCTAGATTGGGCACAATGTTTTAGCAGACAAATACACACAGAGAGACAATCAGCTACACAAAGTCAGCAGCTCCAGACCAAGAGTCTGATGTGACATGCCTGAAGCTGTGCATCCTCTTTGCTGTAAATGTAGTCGTACACTGTACGACTACATTTCTTTTTTTCTGCATATGTTTACATGTGTGCACTGCCACCATACAACTCCTTCCTCTTCCTTCTCATCTCCCCACTTCCTCCACCTTCCTCCTCCTTCTCCTCCCTCCACCACATACCTTCTTCATCATTGTCCTTCCTTCTTGTCCTTCTCCTCCCTTCCCAATCTGTAGCCTGGGAAGCAGGCAGAGAAGAAAGTGTATGGAGGCCACCACCTTCCTTTCCCTCCTTGCACTTCCTGGGGAAGCAGGAAAAAGGGGGAGTAGGAAACAGCAGTGGAAGTGAATACCCAGTGGAAGTACCCAGCTGCTGCGCTTGGGTATTCACTTGACAGAACTGGGCCCCTGGCCCAGAGGGAGGGTCAATGCCCAGCACAGCCTAGAGGTGGCGCCGGCAGCTGATGCGCGCAGGTTGCTTGCTTGGTCTCAGCCAGGCTCGGCCTGACCAACGAAGAGGACAAGGTGAGCACGCGGTCTAGAGGTGGTGGTGGTTGCTGCTGCCGCCAGGCTGCCACTTGCTCTCTGTCGCCCTCTCTTGGCCAGGCATGTGAGCAGTCCAGCAGGAGCTGCTGCCACCGCCTCCAAGGGCCCAGCACAAGTTGAGAGCAAGACTCATGCCCAGCAGAGCACAGTAAGTGGCTGGAGGGCAAAGATGGCGGACAGTATGGGGCGAACCCCAGCTTGCTTTCACCTGCAGCCTGCCCACCCCCTGAAGCAGGCTGACCCTGCACAAAGTGGAGACAGCAACTGAGACACAACTAGCTCCTAGCTACACAACACCAGCTTGTCTGAAGACAACATAGAGACTTGAAGAAGCCACATTACGCCCACGGAAGGGGGGAGAAGGAACAAGAAATGAAGAGAAAACCCACCACACAGATGGTCCGAACAGACACTTGCTGATATAAACATGAAAACACACTGATAAGTACATTCCCTCCCTCCATGAACTAAACCCACACATGTCCTCCTAATCTACAGAAGGTTGGGTGCCGCCTCCCACCCCAGGATGTAGGTAACTTTCTACTCGGGTTTCCACAGGAAATGCATTTGAGGCTCACCCTATACTCCCCCCATGTGTTTCTGAGATGCTCTGTTCCCTGGATAATTCTCTGGATAATAAGAGCAATCATCTTGCTTTCTTACTTTCTCTAAAGAGAAAAATGTTTGGCACTGGAGTCATATGGACTGCGTGAAACACTTTTGAACGCCTTAGGGCCAGTTTGGAAAATAGCAGGACCCAACGACCACCGTGTGTGCACTCACCTCCCCTTATCCTGCCTTGGTAGGGTGCCATTTTTGCCAAGTCCGGGAAGGGGGGGGATTTAGAACAGCCCCTAATCTAATCACCAGGTTAAAGTGGTAATTGCATTGCATGATATGGGGTGGTTTGGATTTTTGAGCACCACGTGATTATGTGGGGCAGAACTGGGTGGGATGTCCATGCACTCAATTCTGATCACAGAATGGGCTGGCTGGTTGGATAGTGTCATCTGAACCAGCCCATATGCAGCAGAATGAGGTGATAAAATGGACTGTGCCACTTCACAGGTTACAATTCCATTTCTAACTGCTCCTTCCCATAACACATACCCTGCAAGTACAAAACTAGCAGGCCAGAGAGAAAGGTTGCAGCCCAGTCCATTTCCTGTTGTGTTACTTTTCCACTTGCATTGAGTTTTTCAAGTCGCATCATCCCCCTAGAAGCTGAAGTGGTACAGTCCATTCTACACTTCAGAGCTTTACAGCTCCATCCCCACTTCAGTCTGCTGCATGTACAGCATACATACCGACAGAGACAACACAGGGAGGTAAGAACATAAGAACATAAGAACAGCCCTGCTGGATCAGGCCAAAAGCCCATCTAGTCCAGCTTCCTGTATCACACAATGGCCCCACCAGATGCCTCAGGGAGCACAAGACAACAAGATAACCTGTTTCCCGCTGTCACTCCCTTGCACCTGGCACAGAGAAAACCCACTTCCAAAACCAGGAGGTTGCTTATGGCTTGTAACCTGTGAGGTGATTGAGATCTTCAAAAACCATCAGATTTTGTTGAACAGAAGGGAGGAAACATCGTTTATGAACAAGATCTGGGCTCCTGCATTGAAGAAGAAAGCCGAGAATTCCGTCCTTCCATATGCAGGTCTGAGGTCACCTCAGGTTGTCTGAGAGCTCTTGCAGGACCACTGCTATGGGCTACAATCGAAATTCCCATGTTAACAATCCTCAGCTGACCAGTGCTGCTGTGTCTTTTTAAATCTGCAGTCTGAGAGACAATTACTTTGCCATCTGTACAGCTCACTGTAGCTTTGTTTTTGCATGATGAAGAAGGTCATCGAGAGATGACAGAAATGTTGCCTTTAGATTAATTTTAAAATTCATAAAGTTTTAACAGAGTTTTTAATTGTGTTTTGACTTGTGATTTTAATTTCTCTGTGTCATGGCTTTTAACCCCGTTATTGCTTCTGTGAGAAAGCATACATGTCATATACATGCAACGTCCCTGTGATATGCATATAACTTGTATGTTTGTTTGTGATGCCAATAAAGATTTGATTGATTGATTGATATGCATACACTGTCCCTGCCTGCAGAGTGTGCTTCCGCCTCATCACTCTGGCCTCCATCCCTTCCAGCAAGAAACACCGTGTTCATATATCACTACCATCAATTTATTTTAAAAAGTTAACTTAAGCACCAGGAAACATGCAGATTGATTCTCCCTGATCTATTCACAGCAGCCTCCCTCATGGTTCCTCCAGTTCTTCTTAGCCCTATCTACTTTCTTGCCTATGTGCATAAGCTGAAAGCTGCAGTCCTCCAGCTACAGACTAGGCTTCATTCACGGGAATGATGAAGTGTTGCATGATAGCAGAGCAATTCCACATGGCTGCCCCCAGGGGTGGGACATTTGGACGGACCTTGGCCCTGGGGCCACAAAGGCAGAAGGACCTTCAGAACAGAAGGTGAGAATTGGACCCAGAAAGCCGTTGGCATTAGACACCCACATTCCTCTACCGTAGTTCATGCCTCTCAGTTTAGAAATCAGGGAAAGGGATGCCATTAGATGGGAAGGGGGTTTGCCCTACTTCCTCACAATGATAATCTTATAGCTTCTGTCTTGCAAGGGGTGTCTCTAGTCTGAGAGAACCCCTTGCAAAGTAAGGTGAAAGAAGATGCAATTGCTCGAGTAGGGTTGGAAGACTACTGGTAGTATTTTGCTGATGAGTCTACCAAACATGGAGCTGACGCCCCAGAACAGGTCCTAACTTAGTTGGTTGGTGCTCAGAGACCATGAAATGGCCACGTTTGCATGTGTGCCTCTGATCCGTTGAGCAATTAAAAGAGCCCAGTTGTGGAACCATAAAACGGCCAGTCCGGGTTATGTTCATTGCATGAAAGAGTTGCCTTAGTTGAGGATCATGCAGCTGTGGCTCCCAAGCTGTGCATTGTGCCACTGCGGTGTTGGGGAAAATGTGTTCTGGTCCAACATGTCTGTCCCCAAGATGTGGCAGGTAATGGCTCTTGGTCAGATCAAGTTGAGTGTGGCCATTTGCGCATATTGTACCTCTCTCTGCTCTTTGCTGTCTTCCAAGAAGCAGATTACTACTGTAGATGCTTCTGCTGCTTCATACTACCACCACCAAGTGGGGGTGTGGAACAGACAGAAGCGTCACTAGGACGTGCGTCACCCCGAGGCAGGGGCACGCGCGTCGCCCTAGCGACGCTCCCGCGTCACCCTCCGGCCGCTCCGAGGCCGGCCCGGAAGCCGGCCTCGGAGCGTCCGACCCCGTCGGCTTCTTGCCCTCAAAACGGTCTGTGCATGTGCGAAATTCTAAAAATACCCATATTAATGCGCTGCATGGGCCTTCTTTCAGAAGGCCCTGGAGCGCCGGCGGGGTCGGACGCTCCGAGGCCAGCTCCCAGGCCAGCCTCGGAGCGTCCTGAGGGTGTCGCGCGTCACGGAGGTGACGTGCGCGGGTGTGCACGCGTCACCCCCTGGCGGCCCGCCCCCCCCCCGCCACGCTCCAGTGACACCAGTGGGAACAGAGCAGGCATGTGTGTGTCTGTCTGTCTGTCTGTCTGTCTGTCTCTCTGTGTGTGTGTCCGTCTGTGTCCGTGTGTGGTATATATTCCCATTACCCGATACAGTATTATTTCCCAGCATGAAATAGATAGGCCTTCCAACAATTCGCGAATGGTTCCTGAAACGGGAAGGGTAGAATTGTGGGATTTGTGCCAGCTAGAGGCTCAACCCTACTGCACCGCCTCTCTTGGCCATTGGAGGGACTTGGGCATCCGAGGGGCACCTCCCCCAGTTACTACAGCAACTGCAGTGCCATCTTCAACGCCGTCCCGAGCAGTAGCAGCACCAAGAGCTCCCGAAATGGCATCACCATCCACAAAGCGCCCAGGAGCAGAAGCAACCCCACCAGCAGCATTGTCTGCACCACCTCCACAGCTAGCAGGAACAAGACGAGAAGCAGTTCGAGCAGCACCATTTGCAGCAGCAGCAGGAGCAAGGCCTCCAGGGGGATGAGCAGCACCACCACAAGCAGCTCCAGGAAAGCCATGAAGACCTGGGGCCAGCACCAGAAAGTCACTGACGAGACTCTGCAAAATCCAAACGAGGACCAACAGTGAGAGGGGAAACTAGGTGCCATCTCTTGCACCCCACACTCAGTCATGGGGACTTTTCTCCGGTTATGCATCTCTTTACAGCACCAGGCTGCAGTGATCTCCTGTGGCAACACATCCAAGGACTTTCTCCTAGGTAGCTCAAGTACTGACACAGCCCCATCCAGGACGTGAGAAGTCTTTGGTCTTTCCTTTGGTGAAGATCACTACAAGCTTTTTCATAGTAGATTGAAGAGCCTTTGTGGAAAGGAGCTACATTTCTAAATACCTTGATTCTTAGAAGAAGGGGGTTCTGAAGATGCATTTGATCAGATTCGAAGCTGCACCAAATCATTGCATTCAGCTTTAGTTGTTTGTCTTAGTTGGATGGAGAGAGTGGATGGATAGAGGGAAATTCTTCTCCCTCTCGCACAACACCAGAACCAGGGGACACACACTAAAATTGAGTGGAGGGAGAGTTAGAACGGATAAAAGAAAATATTTCTTTACCCAGCGTGTAATTCATCTGTGGAACTCCTTGCCACAGGATAAGGTGATGGCACCTGGCCTAGATGCCTTTAAAAGGGGTTTGGACAGATTCATGGAGGAAAAGACCATCACAGGTTACAAGCCATAAGCAACATCCTTGTTTTAGAAGTAGGTTTTCTCTGTGCCAGGTGCAGGGGAGTGGCAGCAGGAAACAGGTTATCTTGTTGGCTGTGTGCTCCCTGAGGCACCTGGTGGGGCCACTGTGTGATACAAGAGGCTGGACTAGATGGGCCTTTGGCCTGATCCAGCAGGGCTCTTCTTAAGTTCTTATGTCTTCACTACGTTCAGACAGTCTGCCAGCCAGACAGAAGGATTTTGTGGGATGTTCTGGACAAACCTATCCAGAAGATTGCCCATATTCTTGTAGGTGGATAAGAATCTTTTCAACAGACAAGCTGATCACAAACCTGACCTGACTCTTTTTTTCAGCCTACTTCAGGCTGAAGTAGGCTGGAAAAAAAAAAAAGAGTCAGGTGAGTGTCAGGTTTTTTATATAACTTGGAACTGAATCACAGTTTCTGATCCCATGCTCTGGAACCTTTTTCTCACAACGTCTCATTATCACAATTACATAGGCTTTCTAGAGCTCTTGGATACAAACCCTGTGTTTCTCTTCCCAGTGCAGGCCCATCCATGAGGCCGACTGAAGTGGTTGCCTCAGGAAGCAGATTGGAGGGGGTGGAAAAGGAAGAGGGGGTGAAGTGAAAGATGAAGTGTGGAGGAGAGGATTTCCCAACAAATTCCTGGTGAGCATCTATGGCTTGCCTGAGACAGGCAGGACTTCTGGGGGGCTTGAGCCTCTCTCAATAGATCCTATGCTTTTTCCTCCAGGTTCTAGAAATGTAGCTGACCATCAAGAGCTGGCATAGTGGACTTCTCACACAATTTTTCCAGAAAAAAAGCTCCAGGCACCTTGTGAGTCCGCAGCTTGGATCTAGAAAAACAAAACACAATTAAGTCTACTTATGAAAGATGATTTTGGGCATCTCTTATGCCGACAACAGTATTGCGGTGGCATCAGTAAGAATTACAGACAGGGCTATGCTTACTTCCCACTTTAAAAAACAAACAATTTTTTTTCACCAGGTTCATCCAAATTCTGCACCAAGGATATTTAAATGCTAGAGCTTTTATTAATTATGAAAATCAAACAGGTTCACGTAACTGGGTTTATTTGGCATATTTTATTCAGCTTTGCGAGTGGAAACAACTCCCTGGCTTTTGGAATGTAACCCACATACTTTCCCCAGCCCCTCTTTGTACCTGCTGGATTCTGGATCCAGTGTCAATTTCTGTGGTATAACAGAATACAGCTTTGCCTATGGTTACAATTTATTATGGGCATGTGAAACCCAAGTCAGGCCTCCATCTACCCCAGTATTGTCTAGTGTGGGAACCGTTCTCCAGGGTCTGAAGGGGAGATCTTCCTAGCCAGCTCTATCCAAGATCCTTTAAACTGGAGAAGCCATAAACTGACCCAGAGACCATCAGCATGCAAAGCACGTGCTACGCCAATGAGCCATAGCTCCTACTCTTGCACCATCAGTATTTGCACGATTCAAGGATTCAGCATCCTCCTGTTCCTCATCAACGCTCTATGGCCACCTTGGACTATGGACTTTGGCTTTGGTATGTGTGTCCTTGAAATTAAAGCTCATGTTTTGATGACCTGTTGCACAATAAAAAATAGAAAAGATAGCACATGTGCAAAGGCTTTTGCACCAGTGCTAGTCAGAAGCTCACACAGCATGGTTCTCCTAGGGAAAAAGGTCTGCTAAACAGAAAAAAAAAACCTCTCTCTAATGCTTGCGGGCTCTTCCTACTGAATTAGTCCTAGAGAGAACCTCACCATTGTCCGTGTTTACACATAGGCATTAGGAAATCAGTGCCAATACCTTTTCTCAGTAACTTGAGGCCAGTCTATTCCAAGGAGCAAACAATCCCAGTCTTCACCCTGTCTTACCCAGGTAGGTACCAGTGATGTAGACTTGAGACTATTGAGAGCGCAATCCATCGTAACTTTCGAACGGTGAGCACGTGCTCCGCCGTTCGAAAGTGTTGCAGCCGTGCCGTAAAGCACGTTTGCGACTACTTTAGAGTAAGGGCCACTGGCGTGGAGGCCGGCAGCCCTCACTCAGGCGCCGGATCAACCCAGCCACCACTGGAGGAAAGTAAAGCTCCCACTGGCGGGAACAAGGGCGGACCGGGCAGCGAGGGCGGGCAGCAGTTGGCCAAGCTGCCCTGGGAGGGGGCAGAGATGGTGGCTGCCACATCCCCGTCCCATACCCGGGCCAGGGCGGCCATTACACGGCCTCCTCAGACTTATGCCAGCTTGAGAGCTGGCGGAAATCCGAGGAGGCCCATTGGGACCTCCCTGCGCTACACCAGGGGAAGGGGACGAGTCCAGCAGGTGGCCCTAGGGCTGCCCGCGGAGCTTTACGGTGGGTTGCGCTGTGACTTGGACTCGAGTCGGACTCAAGTTGCGTCAATCAATGACTTGACTCAGCGATTGTAAAAGACTTGAAAGACTTGACTCACGACTTGGAGCCTTTTACGACAAGTTGAATTTTATTCATGTTTAAACCTATTTTCCCCATTAAATAGATAGGTACTCACAACCATTATATTTATGGTTTCAGCAGCAGCTATTCTGCCTTGGTCCAAAATTCAATTTTTTTTGGAATATTTTAAACATATACTAGCCCTCAAGGTGGCTTGCAATCAGTGAAAACAATATGAAATTACAAATAATTACAATAGATGTAGTAAAACTAAACAACACGAGTAGACAGCAATAAAAAAAGAAAATAATGAACTCATTACAGCTGATCAGTGCTTGTTGTCATTGAAATCACAGAGGAATAGGATGGACTGAGCTTGGCATCTAAAAGATAATAAAGAAGCCAAGCAAGTTTGTTCCGGGATTAGGATGCAACCCCACTGGAGAAGGGTCTCAATTCAGCATATGCCCTTAGATACTCCCCCCCCCCCGACTATTTAAGGATATATATATCAAAACCAGACAGTTTGAAGGCAGTGTCTCCCTCTTATGCAGCAAAACTCTAATCCAAGCACAATGTCTGTCCAGAAGGCATCAGTTTCATTTTCTCCCAACATCTATGTCCCAGCCAGCCTCCAGTGTGTCCCAGTAAGCCACCAATTCTATCTCCTAACCACTTCCAATACAGGTGAATCTTTTCCAGTCAAATACAGAAAGATTAGCACCACACAGCGATTTCTTTAGCATTCTTGCAAAATATGTTACCTAATAAAGAAGACAATGACCCTGGACGCATACAGAGTGCATTTCCCCCACATTACTGAGCAAATCACCACAGCTAATAATATAAGAAGAGCCCTGCTGCCAAGGGCCCATCTAGTCCAGCTTCCTGTACCTCACAGTGGCCCACCAGATGCCTCAGGGAGCACTCAAGACAACAAGACACCTGTATCCTGCTGCCACACCCTTGTATCTGGCATTCAGAGATAGGCTGCCTCTAAAACTCAGAGGTTGCATATAGTCATCTTGGCTTGTAACCATGATGGACGTTTCCTCCATAAATCTGTCCAATCCCCTTTTAAAGGCATCTAGGCCAGGTGCAATCACAACCTCCTGTGGCAAGGAGTTCCACAGATTAATTACACACTGGGTAAAGAAATATTTCCTTTTGTCTGTTCTAACACTCCCACGGGTCATTTTTTTTAAGTGGATGTCCCCTGGTTCTGGTGTGCGAGAGGGAAAACAGCTTCCCTCTATCCACTCTATCCCATGTGAAATTTTCAGCCCAGTCCAGCGTAAGGCCTCAGCGGCACAATTCAGGCACAACTGCAGCCTAAGCGCTTTAGGCTCGAGTTGTGCCTGAATTGTGCCGCAGAGGCCGAATTTGTGCTGCAATTGTGACTGACATAGGACGGGTTAAGGAAAGTTGACCAATTCAGTCCTAAGTTCGGCATAAGAGCTATTCCGTCCTAAGTTTGGCCTAAAAGTGGGCGTGTTGGGGGCGTGTTGGGGGAGTGACGGGGGCGGTTACGAAATTTGTTCCGGTTCCAGACACTGGCGACCCCCTGACACGCCCCCTCGAGCACAACTCAGACACAAAATTTGGGTCAACAAAAAGGGTGGACTCAAATGTGAGGAGACCCATAGGAGCCATTTTACCTTACCCACACCAGCCCTCTCCTGAAAAGTTCTAACACCCTGGTCCCGAGTTGTGCCTGAGTTAGGACGGAACAGTTGTGGCCTAACTCTGGAACGGACCCAAATAGTTACCCTATCAGCACCCAGCCCCACCCAGCCTCTTTCCCACAAAAGCCCAGCCCCAGCCCTCCACTCTCTCTCTCTCTGTCTGAGCACGTGGCGTGGGGTCCTGTCCCCCAGCAGCCACAAAGTGGGACTTTGAAAAATTTCAAACACCCCACTTCTCTCTTCCCTTCTCCTCTCTCCTCTCTGCCCCCCTCTAGGGCAGAGAGGGCTGTGCCGCCTGTGGCCAAACTGTTTACTGCTGTGCCTGGGCAGCTGTCTCCATGCAAGTGTTTGCTAACCCATGTCTTTCTCCCAGCCCCTCCCCCCCACAGGCAACAACACCAGCAGGTAAGAGCAGGGTCCGTGCTGACATGTGGTCTGACTTCTGCCTCTTTGCATATAGAAATATAGGTAGGATACATGCCTCTTTACCAATGTCTTGTCTCATAGCTGCCTGCAATGCCTGCCATGATATGCCTCTTTACCAATGTTGTGTCGCATAGCTGCCTGCAGTGCCTGCCATGATATGCCTCTTTACCAATGTTATGTCTCATAGCTGCCTGCAATGCCTGCCATGATATGCCTCTTTACCAATGTTGTGTCTGATTGCTGCCTGTAGTAATGTGAGCACACAATGTCACAAGTGTGGAACTGTTAGCCTATGTAGACACCAGCTGTTCCCCCCCCCCCTTTTCTCCACAGGGTCTACTCACAGGTCAGTATTGGTAGGCTTGCCATGGTTGTGACCCACACGTTGTGTTGTTGTCTTCTCTCTCTTTGACCCTTTTCCCTTACAGGATCATGTTCTCCTGACACCCAGGGAAGGAGCGCAGACTATGCTATGCAGGGGCGTCACTAGACGCGCGTCACCCTAGTGCGGGGACGCGCGTCACCCCCCCTAGGGGCGCGACGTTATAGGCGCGGGGGGAGGGGGCCACCCGGCTCCCCCCCCCGCATCGCGTCGCCCCCTCCGGACGCTCTGAAGCCGGCCCGGGAGCCGGCCTCGGAGCGTCCGAACCCGTCGGCGCTCCAGGGCCTTCTGAAAGAAGGCCCAGGCAGCGCGTCAATCCGGGTATTTTCCGGATTTTCGTGCATGCGCAGACCCGTTTTGAGGGCTTTTTGCCCTCAAAACGGGTCTGGGCATGCGCGAAAATCCGGGAAATACCCAGATTGACGCGCTGCCTGGGCCTTCAGAAGGCCCTGGAGCGTCGACAGGGTCGGACGCTCCGAGGCCGGCTCCCGGGCCGGCCTCGGAGCGTTCGGAGGGCGACGCGCGTCACGGAGGTGACGCGCTAGGGGGTGCGCGCGTCACCCCATGACGCGCGTCACCCCCTGGCGGCCCGCCCCCCCGCCATGCTCCAGTGACGCCAGTGATGCTATGTGTCTCACACCTCTCAGCTGTGTCTAATTTCTCTCCCTGCAGGCCTTTGCAACCGGCACACTGGCATTTCTTCAATGGTGATTGCTACCACACAGCAGCTGCCATGGAACACCCCTGTGTTTTTTGCCTCCCCAGGAACGTCCACTACCACCTACCTTCCCGGGAGCACCCCTGGGCCTGCAGTCTGGTTGCCCCACTGTCATCTGCCTCGATGCTGCCAGAGGTCCTGGAGCCTGCCCTGCAACCCTCCTCAGCTGCTGCTGCTGCTGCTCCACCTCCCTGGCTGCCTACTTGCTGTCCCTCCCCTTTCCATGGTGCAGGCTGTGGTTCCACAGGGGAAGGGCCTGCATCCCCTGGTCCATGCGGCATGCCTGCTGCTGCTGCTGCTGCTGATGTGGTCCGAGTGGCCGCTGTGACTACCCCTGGCAGCCTCGCCTGGCCATCTCTGCCACTGTTCCAGAACAATAAAGATGCCCCTGGAAACACATGTCCCCAATGTTACACAAGCACTGCCCCCCACACAGAGAGACAGTCCCCAGCACACAAGCCCCTGCATGAATCCCAGCCAGGGCCTGCCACAGCCAGCCCAGGGAGAACACAGCAGGGGGGCTGCCAGACCCTCAGGGCGCAGAGGGGAGTGGGGGTGCCTCTCAGGCAGGCAAACACTGACAGGCGACATGGCGCACATCCGCCATGTCCGTGAAGAGCCCTTTCGGCAACCGGGGCTCTCACCCGCCCTCGGTCCGCCCGTCAACGGCGTCCGTTTCTGCCCTCGGTCTGCCCGTCAACGGTGTCCGTTTCCGCCTGTCACCGGCGTCCGTTCTGCCCAAGGTCCGTCTGCATAAGAGGCGCCCGTTCCTGCATTGCCTCCATCTGTGAAGTGACCCCTGTGTCCCTATTGGTCTCTGCAGACCCCTCTCCCTGTATCCCTCTCCCACCAGCCTTGTTGTCTGTCTGTTTGTGACCCACCCGTGCCCCTCCCCAGCACTCACTGTCTGCCTGTCTGTCTGCCTCCCCTCCCACTCCCTGATGATGGAAGCTGGCCACCCCCCACCCCGCCAGAGCGCCTGCCGCGACGTGCTGACGTTGCCCCATCTGGGGGCGTGATGAGCTGCATGAGCCCTTCCCGCTCGCAGCAGACAAGCCCAAGGCATCTCTCGGTCTTGGCCGGGGCACGGAGCAGAAGGCATGCCGGGATACCTTCTTTGTGGGCATTGCCACGGCCCTGGAGGCCCAGGGCTTCAGGCAGCGCACGGGCATGTCATGGCAGAGGCGGTTCCAGACTTCATGAGACCCCCCTTGTGCGTGCCGTTCCCACCCCCTCCTTCCCTTCTCTCCCCCGCTCACCCCCCAATGACTCCCACGTGCAGCCTCACCGTGGCTTGGGGGTGGCATCGCCTTCTGCAGGAGGGAGGGCAGTGGCACTCCCCCCTGCGGCAGGTGGCTAATGCCCAGGGTGCCCTGGGGCAGCTGGCACTGGCACAACTTCTGCCCTTCCGCTGACTGTCGCACACCCAGTGCCTGCAGGCCCACCTTTGGCTGCCCATCTACTGCGAACGCTGCAGCAGCTGTGGTAGGTGCACACAGACGAGCTGAGGAGGGGGCTCTTCGCTTCCACAAGACTGACAGCTCCCCACAGGGGCCTGCCTGCCTCTGTGGTAAGTGTTGCCTCGATCCTGGCCCACTGCTCTTGCCTCCTGCCTAACTCAGGCACAGTTGCAGCCTAACTCAGCCCTATTTTGGGCCTCAACTGTGCCTCAATTGTGCCTGTGTTGGGCTGGACTGAGGCCTTTGTGTCTCAATCATGCCCCCCCCCCCCCAGCTAGTTAGCCAGGTTAGGAGGGAAGATGATAAGGGAGAAAAGTCTGCATATTGCAGAAGGGCCCCTTCTGTGCCTTATCTTTTGTCCCCCCCCCCCCTTTCACTCCTTTTTGTTTTATATCATGCTTGCTAAGACTAAGAGAAGAGTTTTGTGGAACTCGAGGGCTAGGTCGCTTTTTGTGATTTTTAGCCGATCCTCATAAAAGATTCTTCGACTATGTAAACTCCCTTGAACTCTATTTCTAGGCATACAAGATACACATTGTTTAACATTGATTCATAATAAACAGTATTTCATCTATTCCAGGTGAAAGAGGGTGTGGCTTCTATGTAAGAGTTTCTTTTGAAAGACATTAACCAGTGCGAGAATATTACACACAAAATCCTCCAGTAATACCCCCCCCCCCATTAGTTCAGCACTATACCCATTTCTTTTCGTAATCCACTCTAAGAGCGGTGATGGGGGGGGGTAGGAGAAGCAGAAAGAAAAGGGTGAATATTTGCTTTAAAAACCATCCCTGGTCGGAGGGGCGTGGCTTTTGGGAGCCCCGCCTTCTCCCAGCTCCAGCCTAGAGACAATGCGATCCGAACCCCGCGTTGCGCTAGCAATGGCGAAGCCGGCGCGCCCCTCGCTGACAAACCGCTGCTTTTCGGGGTGAATGTTTAGGAGATCCCACCCGCTTGCCAGTATCCGAAGAGCTGGGGAAAGTGCAGGCTCCTGCATGCAAAGAGACGCTCCCCTTCCTGAGGCGAAGGGACTTTGGAGGTGATCGGGGAGCCCCAACACTGAAGTCCCCCCTTTGTCCGTCTCCAAATTCTTGGGGAGTTCTGGTGGATGGAATCGCCCTGGGAGAGGTAAGAGGCGGAAGGAGAGCTAAGTGTGGAGGAGCAGATATTCTTGGGGTCCTTGGGAAGGAAATGAAGGGGGGGAAGGAAGCAAGGACGGGTGTCTCTTGAGCTCCAGCTCTTTGAGTCGCTACTAGGGAAATGGGTTCATGGGGGGAGCGCGCCAGCACGGGGTCATGTCCTTAAGGGAGAATGTCTGGGGGAGGGTAGGTAGGGGGGGTCAACGCTCATGGGTTCCTTTTTTTCGGTGGGCACAATAGGTGAGAATGGAGAGGGTCTCCTGACAGCTAGCAGGAGAGGGGAGTGTGGGATTCGAGGCCTCGAACATGGGGTGTGCGTGTAGGGATTGACCTGGCTCTTGATGGTGGAGGGAGAGTTTTATGGGTTTGAGGGTGCGCAGCTGGGAAGGACTGGGAGCCAGGAGGACTGCTGTGTTCTTGTAATAACGGGCGAGATAATAGCTCCGACGACTGGAAGGGGTGGTGTTTCCCCCTCTGGGAGGGGAGGCCAGTCTAGCAGAACTGGGGAAGCCAGGAGTCCTCTGGGAGGGGAGACTAGTAGGGGTGTGGTCTTTTGGGGTGGGGATCCGGAACCAGGGCTCCCTGCTTCTCCTGGCTAGGGAGTGGGATTGCAGGTTGGAAGGAAGCAGAGTTTGGAGCTAAGGTCCCTTCATTCTGTTTCCATCTCCCAGTGGGGAGGGGTATCTTGTGGTGGGGAGAGGGGTGGTAATCAGGATTCCTGGATCCTTTATAAACACACACACATAGGCATGGTGGACCGACTGAAGGAGAAAAGTTATCTGGACACAGATCCTGTGGTCTATGGGGTGGGCACCAAAGCCCCACACTTGAGTCTAGGGCAAAGCATCGTAAAGTGATCTGCTTTGGGCCTCTCATCCACTGGTCGTTCCAGCTGTTGGCATTTTAGCTCCAGTCTTAGGAGAGCAGGGCTGGGAGTGTCTTGGAACAGAATTCCTTTAGGTAGGAGGGAAGTCTAGTGGTGAACTTCTAAGTCACAGGGGTGATGTGGAATTCTTTGGTTGGGCGTGGAGGAGGTGTGGATTGGGGCTCGGACTCCTGGACTTGGGGAGGGCAGTGAATTGTGGATAGTGCTTAATTTATAAAAAGTTAGGAGATCAGCTATGAATATGATTATTCAATGGCAAGTGCATGTACTCTGCATGTTGGGACTTGGTTGTGGCTTTGAAAATGGATGCTGGAGTTGAGCCTAGGTTCAGATTAAGCCCTAACTGGTTCAGTAGGGCAGAGAGTACTCTACCTGCTGTGTGTGTGTGTGTGTGTGTGTGTGTTAAGCCTATTATTGCTTTTTATTGTGTTAACCTTCTGCCAGCTTTCCCAAACCTGTTATCTTAAATAGTTTCCTGACAATGGGTGGGGTGGGGTGTTTCTTGGAGGCTAGTTGGGGAGTTGATATCACTCGGAGTTCAACATGCAGAGTGGGAATTTTTGCAAAATCCAAAGTTTATTATTGCTGATCCCATGACCAATTCCACTCCCATCTGCTGGTCAAATATATTAAAAACCCCACTGACTGATAGATTACTTTGCCTTTTATTTGGGAAGAGACAAGGACTGGGGTGTGGGGATGTCATCACCACCAATTCTCTTGCCTTTCTAGGAACTAAAATAATGAATGAATGGGAAACATAGAGTACACGTTTCTTTTCTCAGCAAGACTTGAGTTCTGTCTGGACGCCTTTGTTTCTTTGCTTTTTCGCTGCTCTTGATTGGTTCTGTGTTTTATGACTCCTGGTGGGGTAAGTGTGTGTTGATCTGAACATCCCGGGAGGCTGGCTTTGAGTCGCCGTTCAGCTGATTAGCAAAACTGCTGCTCGAGGAACTTTGTGTGGGTGTTTCACACTCTGCCTCTGCCACATTCTGCCTCTCGAGTCAATGACTCCAGTCGGAGTACCGCAGGAGTCCCGGAAGGTTAAACAGGTGACTTGTGCAGGAAGTGTGAGCAGGGGCTCTATTATTATCTGTGTGTGTTTTTGTAGCACCATCCGTGCACACGATGCTTTAAACATATGAGATACCTGCCTTTGGATTTTGAAGTCTCAAATGTCTGCTCTGTGATGGCTCCCACTAGTGCTACTTAGTTCCAGAGCAGGGCTAGGTGAAAAAAAAGCAAAATCTTGCTGAGGTCTTTCCCTTTCCTGATGGGAAAAGGCAGGATGAAATGAGGAGGGAGGTCGACTTTCCCTTTGGGGTGGCACTTTCCCCTGTATATTGCTTGTCTCTCTCTTCTGACAAAAAGGGAAGAGTTGGAGGGTGGGGCTTGTGAGTTGGACCATTTTGGCTCCAAGTACCTCAAAAACTTAGGCAGCATTCCTATGCACGTGTTCTTGAGAGTAAGGGTCCAATCCAGTCCT
This sequence comes from Plestiodon gilberti rubricaudatus, assembly GCA_026170595.1. Classification (NCBI taxonomy): domain Eukaryota; kingdom Metazoa; phylum Chordata; class Lepidosauria; order Squamata; family Scincidae; genus Plestiodon; species Plestiodon gilberti. The sequence goes on from JANXHW010000002.1 coordinate 252,402,877, forward strand.
GCTTACGCCACCGTTGTAACCAGCAGCGCAGTGAAAATGGGAGGTCCCAGAACTGAAAGGGGATTCAAATCCCCTTTGAATTCCCTTTTTGGAGGGGATTTGAATCCCCTTTCCGTTCTGGGGCCTCCCGTTTTCGCTGTGCTGCTGGTTACAACGGTGGCGTAAGTAGGATTGGATTGCGCCCCAAGTCTCATTGGGCATATTTTAAATATGCATAGAATGACTGTCCAAGTGTGATTTTTTTTTTTGTATCTGACGGAATGTAGGTGTACGACACTGCAGGTATTGGTACATAATGCACAATCTGCCTATGTGCTAAGACCACCTTTAGAGACCCTTCTCCTGGTACTACTTACCATCTGAGATGAAGTGGGTGGGAACCCTAAAGAGGGCTGCCTTAGTGTTGGCACCTTGCTTGTACAATTCCCTTCCCAGAGAAGCATGCCTCACTTTCCATACTGCTCTCTTCTTGAGGCCAAGAAAATACTTGAAAAAAATTAATAATCTTAAGCCTTTTGAGGCATGTGTGTACGCACATATAATTAACAAGTGCTGGTTTTACTGCGTTAATTCTTGTAATCGTAGTTTATTTGTGCTGTGTGTTTTTATGGTATTTTTGTAAGCCACCCTGGGAATACGGTTTAAAGTGCAGTGTATAAATTAAGAGTGGTCTTTAGCCTTTTCAGAATTACAACACAAGATTCACGACTAATTTGGCACAATGTGTGTCCATCTTTTCTGCTTTGGTCTCGAAGGTGACCATATGTAAACGAGAACAAGGCTCTATTCAGACATTATTAAAATGTGGATGTTATACCCAGGCACAGCATCCACAAGAACACACTCTTAAAACCTGGCAACTGTGACTACAACATTTGCAGCAGCAAGCACTGTACTTGGGGAGAGGTCCTCACCATAAGGAACGCTGGGCAACATCTGTCACTAAAGACAAACTTGTGGTTATGGGGGGAGGGTTGCTTACAAGCATGTGGTGGGGTTTTATGAGCATGTTCTTGTGGATGCTGGGCCCAGATGTTTTAATAATGTCTGAATTAGGTTCCAGGTTCCTATACTTCTAATAGTTTCATGGAAGAGGGAATCTTGGCAGGTGCAGCTTGTTATGCAGGAATGAGAAAAGTTGTGCTTGCCAAAATTCCCTCTTTTATTCAGTTGTTCAAAGTTGAGGAGGCCTGTCTTCCATCGGAACTGGTCACCCTCTCGCTTTCTCTTTAAAACAACTGCAGCAGTGAGTGGGGGGGGGGGGGTTGGACTAGATGACCTCAAAGGACCCTTCCAGCTCTAACAGTCTGATTCTGCTCTGCGCATATGAAATGCTGGTAGCGCCACTGCTGCAACCCAGTTTGGGTTGGGACCTGACTTGCTTGTGGTTTCTGGTTGCAGTCCAGTGATGTTGTATCATGTCTGGGCTTGTGTGGGAAGTGAAAATCTCTGATTCAGACAACTTCTTCAGTAGACATCAGCATGGTGCTAATGCTAATGTAGTGTGGTGACTTTTTCTTCCTTGTCGATTTTTCTCATGGCAACTCTTCACACGATGAAAACTTTGAACAGTCAGTCTGCTGTGATATGTTGCAGTTGTCACCTGAATAACAAGGAAAAGTCCTGTGGCACAATTTTATTGTGGCGTAGGCTTTTGTCTGTCTGATGCATAATGTGTTATCCTCCATTGACAGATGTCTGTGTGGGTACAGAGAACAAAAACCTGAAAACTGTGGGGCTGAAAAGCTAAAACACTCAGTCTCAGGGTGTGGTAGTAGTCTCAGGGTGTGTGGTAGTACGTCGCACTTCTGTGTAGGATAGCGTGGTTATCTCCTTCCATCCTGTGGGACTCCTGTAAGGTCCAGATTGGTGGAGTCTTTTTTTTTTCTTCAAACCTTTGAAGGTTAAAATGATCATTTTAGATCTGAAAAAGTAAATTAACCCTTGGAGAGCTACAGCATGTGTGTGCACAGACAGGACTAAAGGGGAGCTTTGCCTGCAACACTGAAATGGCCAGAGGTAGTTTTCCTCTAACTGAGCCACATAGCCAAGCCTTGGAGGTTGGAGTTAGCTCCTTGGTCCAACTTGCCCAGCGTTATGGTGGCCTTTCTGGGTCTCGGGCAGTGCAGGTCTTTCGCAGCCCAGAGATGCAAGGGGTTTGAACCCAGCTCCTTCCGCACTCAAAGGAGAGGCTCGCCCACTGCGCTACAGATTCTCCCATAAGTTTCATAGAGGCCTGTTGAACTGATAGTTCTCTAGCAACTACCTCCCCTCACTTTTCAAGCCCCATGAAACCAGACGCCCGTCTTTCCCCCAACCTGCTCCATTCAGGTCCATAGAAGTACTCCCCCCCCCTTCCAGTGCTTCCTAAGGCCCTCCAAATTATGTCCCCTTCCCACTCTTAAGAACCCCACAGACCTGATCCCCTGAGTGGCCTTGAGAGTTTTTTTTTTCTTTTTTGCTTTGCTGTGCTTTTCTGGGGTATCAGCCACTGTTCCACATACAGTCACACGATGAGGTGACTTTTTTCTGCATGCTGCGTCTCTGCTTTCATATCTCATTGTTTTTCTTTTCCTCTGCGTCTGTCTTTTCTCTCTCTCCCTCCAACATAAATTTAAATGGAAACATGTGTTACATTTTTTCCGCCTTAGCGCATCCTGGCTTCTCCCCCTGGCTGGAATTCCTTCCTCTGCGGGGTCCCAGTTTCCTTCTGCAAACGCCCCCAGCTGCAAAATGGCCTCCATCAGTGACCCCTGCTGACCTCAGCTGGCAATTTGCAAGACCTAGCCCGCAGGGGAAATAAATGGGGAGTGTGTGCATGTCTGGTTGAAAAGGGTTTTCCCTCTTCTATAAAGTGTTGGGTTTTTTTTTTCTTCTTTTCTTGGCTTTTTGTTTTGCCAAGACAACCCGAGTTACAAAGGAAGTTGCTGTACAGTATTTTGGCCTGAACGGGCTGGTCTGTCTCCTGATTTGAGATAAGGGCTCTGCTGCCTTGGGGAGGCCATGGCTACCTTGGGGAGGCGTGGAAGTGGCTTCTTCCCCTGCTGTGTTTGGAGATTAACTGAAAACACCCTCTTGGCCTTAACCATCTGTGCACCAAGTTCACATCTGAGATGAACTGGGGGAATACTTGGAAGAACCAAACATGAATGCTTGTGAAATTATTTGCTTTAGCCCAAAGCCACACTGTGTATAAAGGGTGAGCCGTAGGAGCTGCCTACTGAGTCAGACCATTGGCCCATCTTGGTCCATATTGTCCGCACTGGCTGGCAGCAGCTCTCTAGGATTTCAGACTGGGGGGGGGGGCCTTCCCTGAAGGGTCCAGGGGTTGAGCCTAGACCAGGGGTTCTCAATCCCTGGCCAGCTCTGCTGCACCACCTCGGGGGCCCACCTCCGTCGGCGTACTGGAAGTAAGCGGTTTTCAGTTGGAGGAGGCCACCAGTTGCCAGAAAACGAAGGCAAGAGGCTCTGGGCGGGCGGGCTGTTTTCCGCACTCCCACGAGGCTCGGCCAAAGCCAGGAGCCTCTCCGGAGTGAAAACATGGTGCCGAAAGTGCCACATTGGAGTGGTCCCAGCAGTCTGAGTACCACCAGCGTACTGCCAAAGTACCACTGGTGCTATGCGTACCACAGATTGAGAACCCTGGCCCAGACCGTCAAGCAGGTGCTCGACCACGGAGCCATAGCCCCCTTCTGTAAGGGGGCACTGCAGACTTTCTCCCTTCCCCTTTTTAAAAGGAGGAGCTTTGCCTTCAACCAGATCTTCAACTGTCCCTGTTCTCTAAAAGTAAACTGTTTTAGAAAGATCTCTAACAATCCCTGCAACTGCTTCTCTAAACAGTAAACATTAAGTTTGACTTGCAGCTGCTGAATATTGAGCAGAGCCAGATAATAAACCAAGTGTTACAGGAGGAGACTTTTAGGGTCCGTGTACTAGCAATGCCCAGGCCAGCGGGTGGCGTAGTGGGTTAAACCGCTGAACCATGAGCTGTCGATTGAAAGGTCGGCAGTTCGAATCCGCGACGGGGTGAGCTCTCGTTGCTTGGCCAGCTCCTGCCAACCTAGCAGTTCCAAAGCATGTTAATGCGAGTAGATAAATAGGTACCGCTTGCGGGAAGGTAAACAGCGCTCTGTGTTCCAGCTGCATGCTACGCGCTGCGGCAAGGAGAGTCATGCTGGCCACATGACCACGGGGGCGTCTTCGGCCACATGATCATGGACGCTGGCTCTTTGGCTTTGAAATGGGGATGAGCACCACACCCTAGAGTCGGACACGACTGGACTTGTCAGGGGTCACCTTTACCTTACTAGCAATGCATGCCTGTTTCAGAAGCCAGTGCAGGACAGGTTACTGCAAGATAACTGAATGCGATGTGTGGGAGGCGGACATGTGCTGTTCAGGGTATATGGGGTATATGCTGTTTGGGGTATGTGGGGGCTGGCCTTGACGTGAAGAGATGGCAACCTCATAATGGTACAGGGGTGTCCCTCTTTTCATCATGAAATGCTGGAGGGGGATTGTGGAGATAGGGTTGAGAGTGTGTTGGCAATGCTGGGGAAGCCAGAGGAGGATTTTTGTGGTAAGAGTAAGGATTAATACTTAACACTATACAAATGTTTTCTGAATGTGCAAAGCACTTGATGTAGTGCTTAAAATAGCCCTGTGAAGCAAGTAAATGGTGTTATACTGCAATATGGGAATAACAGTGTTATTCCCATATTGCAGGTGGGAATGTTGAGGCTGAGAGGGAGTGGCTTGCCTATCACAGAAGTGGGATGTTTTGATATCTTCTGAGGTCTGGTTGGTGGGAGTGTAGTGCAAGGCCTTTTCAGGGGTGGCAGAACACCCTCCTTGGGGATGACCCCACCTCACGGGCTTTTTGATGCTTAGTCAAAACTGTTCCAATTTTGGAAGAGTTGTGCCCCCTACCTGGTTTTTGGCTATTGTTTTGATTTCTTGCTGTTCTGTTTTTCCTGATTCTGTTTGTGCTTTATTTTGAATTGCATATTGGTCTATATTTTATTGCAACGTTTCTATGTTGTATTGGATGTTGACTTGAGGTGCTTTTTGGCAGAAAGAAAGGGCACCTAAAATAGATAACACATGCAAATTGTCACAGCATCATTTCTCTCTCTCTCTTTAAGTACTGTACAGAATATACACTGTTCTGGCTAAAAGTCTCAAGAAATCCATAATAGAGAGAGAGAAAAATGTAAACTAACCTGGAGTGCATGAATATATACAGTACAGTCAAACAGGTTGCACTACATTTTTGGGTCCCCCACGACTTTTAATCTGGCTTCCCTCTGCATTCACAGTGCATTTCAGAGAGAAATTTACCAGCAATTCAAATGCTGATTTGGTTGTTGCATCTCTCCCTATTCTTCAGGCTGGTTAGCTGCCTTCTTTTTAACAAAATGTTTAACACGGCACCTGTAAGTTTATTCAGCTGAATGTTTGAAAGGGGGGGGGGGGAAGCAGTTAGTTTTTTTTTTAAGTTAAGAAAAAGGCTCTGGTGAGTAGCAGCAGGTGGGTTCATGACAGCCAATACACCAGCCAATCAATGCTGTGCATAGCCAGTTTCTGCTGAAAACAGACAGCTGGTTTTGACTGAATGCCATTCTGAAGATCGTTCTTTGAACAACATGGCATTGAGTAGGCTTACCAGATCTCCAACCTGGACAGAGTGCTAGACCTTTAGGAGAAGGAATGTGGGCAGGTGTAGCTTGTTAAGCCTTGGAGCACAATCCTAGGCATGTCTACTCAGAAGCAAGCCCCACTGAACACAGTTGGGCTTGCTTCTGATTAGACATGCCTAGGATTGTGCTCCAAGGCTTAACAAGCTACACCTGCCCACATTTGCTTCTCCTAAGGGTCTAGCACTCTGTCCAGGTTGGAGATCTGGTAAGCCTAGTTTTATTTGGGTTAGCAAAAGCTTTTTAAAACTGTAGCCTCCTCCCTGCCACTTGTGTGCAGGATTCATGTTGATTTGTGCTAGCTTTCCTGTTGCATATATTTCATGGGTGGCCAAACTACGGCTCCTGAGCCACATGCGGCTCATTGACGTATAATGTGCGGCTCTCGGAAAAATGGTGGCTGAGCTCCTTTTTGCATCACACTTAATATAAAAGGTAAACAAGAAATTGTCAAGCTTTATACTTATTTACCAGGTATATATATATATATATATATATATATATATATATATATATATATATATATATATATATATATATATATTTATATTACTGAGAGCCCACTGGATTAAAAACATAAGTTTAATGTTCATGGTGAGTAAATATATTGAAGAATTTAAATGCTTCTTAACTATTGCGGCTCTCAAACATCTGAAGTTTAGTTTGGCCACCCCTGATGTATTTTGTCTGCTAGCAAAGCATTCTCATTTCTGAGCAGTGGAAACAAAAGAGGGCTTGTCCAAGACAGGGCTGGCTAGACAAACGGTTTTCTCAGCTTGGCATGTAAATCTGAGTAGAATTAATAGAAGGAGATCCTCTTTGACCTTGACCCTACCGAGGTGAGTATGGGATTTGTGCCTGCTGGGTTTTCAAATTCTTTTTAGGCATGTTTTGAAAGCATGTGACTGTAACGGGCCCTTCTTAATAAAGTATGACTAAGGTCAAACTAATACCATATGACAGTAGAAAGCTGTATTATTGTGAGCCAGACAACTGGTCCTTCTATTCCAGCACTGTCTACTCAGAATAGCAGTCTCTTTTCAGGGGTCTTTGCCATCACCCACTATCCCATCCTCCTAACTGCAGGTACCAAAGGATGAACCTGCAGTTACCTTCTGCCTGCAACTGCAAGGTATGCACTATACTGCTGATCCAGGTCCATAATTTTATTATTTTTCATATTTTATTTTCTTCGTATCTCCAAGTACAGGGCAGTATGCATAGCTCTTCCCCCCCCCCCTCTGTCCTCACAACAACTCTGTGAGGTAGGTTAGGCTGAGAGATAGTGACTGGCTAAAGGTCACATAGTGAACTTCATGGCTGCTGAGCTGGGATTTGAACCCAGGTCTTTCTGGTTCACGTCCAGTACATTAACCACTACACCACACTGACCCTCAATACATGGCATGATACATAACTTTGATGTAGTGCTTTTCTGAGCATTCAGGCGCTTCTCATATAGTCTTTCTTTTGACAATCCTTTCAGCAACCCTATAAGGTAGGTCAGTATTGTGGGGTGGGGGCCAAGGCGAAGAGTCTCCTCCAGTCATGCTAGAAGGCTTGAGGGGGAGGGCAGGGTCTGTGGTGACTATAATGGCTGACCACCAAGGCCAGTCAAAATTTGTAGATCATTGTTTGCAAAGTACTGTATAAAAATGTTTCTATGGTCCTTGAGCGATGGTTGAGTAGTGTCTTGACTAAAAGTGGAGGGACGAGAGACACCGGATGTATCATTGTTTTTTCTCTCCCCCCCAAAAAAAAGTTATTTTAAGAAAAGGAGGAGAAAGATGGGGTGCAAATAAAACGGAGGGGCTGGGAAGGATGAGCATATCATGTGGTAAATTTTAAAGTTGGTCCTCTGTTTTAGTTTGGGTGGATCCCTGGTCTGAAAATTTCTGCCTTGGTGAAATGAAATGAAGTCGGCTAGAGGCCCATAATTTTTAGCTAGCCCTGGTAGCCAAGCCAAACTTGTGTTGCCAGGTCTTCCTTTCCTTTGCCGCCATGTGAAGTCAGAGAGTAGCTTTTCCACTCTTCTGTAGATCCAGAATTGGAGCTCACAGGGCGGTGATGCTTCTTGGTTTGGCACTGTGCCACTGAGGCTCTGTGGGCGCTTGGCAACAACTACCAGCCTTTTCCCCGGCCTTGCAGCTGGGGAGGGGGCAGGGATCGCTGCACGACTATGGGGACAGTCCCCACTTGCTTCTGCAGCTGCAAGGTAGTGGGGTGCTTGTCATCTCGCCCAAGGACAGTGGCTGGTTGTGGCAAGTGAAATTGAGGCACCCTATTCTTGTGCATGCATCCCTATCCTTTTAGGGAAGGTTGGAGAAGCTGACATTGGAACCCAACCAAATCCTGTGGATCGACATTTCTGTTTATCAGTGCAATAAGCACTTCCCCTCAGTTCATTTCCTGACTAAGGAGGATTTTTCATTAACTGCCTGACTGTTTTGGAATTTAATGTTTGGGAGACTCTATAGAAGAAAAGATTCATCAATTGGAGCTGACACTGAGAAGCAATTAACTTGATCCACTGATTAAGGCACAGAAACTAGAAAGGATGGAACCGATTTGTAGAGAAGTGTATCCTGTTGATGAACTTGATCTTTCTGCTGTTTGCTTGGAGTAAAAAATAAAAAAAAAACCAATCCAGCCAGGATGTCGTTCTCAAGAAGGAAACTCATTCAGAGATTTGGGAAAGTGCATCATCAGTTGATAACATTTTGCCCAGGAAATCTCTTTACGGAAAGGGATCTGTCAGAATAATCCATCAGAATCTGCACAAGCCCATTGCTGCAAAAGATGGGAATTTGTGAAGGGAATTTTCTCAGTTGAGTTGAGAGTGGTATATGAAGCTGATTTAGGCTACTAGAACCTCCACAGCTGATCAGAAAGGGGACATTTAAAGGGAAACCTGTCCACAGCTCACCAGTGTAGTGTTGTTTCTCATTGGGGCCTATTACAAGTTTATTGCTATCTCTCCCTGCCCCTCCCAGTGATGTAGACTTGAGTCTATTGACTCAGACTCGAGTCGGACTCAAGTCGCATCAATGCTCGAGACTTGGAGCCTTTTACGACAAGTTGAATTTTATTCAGGTTTAAACCCGTTTTTCCCCATTAAATAGATAGGGACTCGCAACCAAAGACTCTGGACTTGGGGGCAAAGACTTGGGACTTGGACCCAGAGACTTGGACCCAGAAACGTGGGACTTGACTCGAGACTTGATCCACATACCTGACCCTTCCTCTGTTGCCTTCCTCATCTACTTTGCAAGCTCCTTGGGGCACGAACCCGTCATTATTTTATGAATCTCTGTATGCAGATGGTGCCTATTTATTATTCATAGGCGATGGACAAAGGGAATAATGGCACGAGGCTGAGCCGCATGGGTGGGAGTTCAGGCAGGTAGAGCTGGGTGACCCTCCCTCCGAAGGAATAATTATAATGCTAGTCGGTACTCACTTGGAGTGTCTGTCGAAACAGACCAGAGGTAATTTGCCTTGCTGTGGAAGCTGACGTGAAGAATATTGGATTGCAGTTTTGAGAAGTAGGTGTGGATGGAAATAAGATGGATTTCTTGATCCGGAATATTGTAAAAGAAGGAATTGGACTGGCTGCCTTTTCTGTCTTCTGTGTGTCGAGTGCTGGGACCCCTTGACTCAGTGGTTTATTGTGGCTAGCCTCATCAGGAGGCCCACCTGACCAAGCCGTTGCCTAGGATGGCTCATCCAGGAACGAGCTACACGTGGGCCCCCATATCCACTGATTCGCTATCCATGGTTTCAGTTATCCACGGATCGTGGGGACCCCCCCCCCCAGGCTTTTACTTTTTCCCCAGTAAGCTTCGTTTCTTCCTTAAAGAAACAGGAGAAGCAGCCTCTGGTTGCTTATTACAGGCAAGTAGAACGAAGTACTAGAGAGGCTCTGCAAGGTTAACATTAACCTTGCAGAGCCTTTCTAGGACTTAGTCTCGTTCTACTTGCCTGCAATGGAGGCTGCTTCTCTGTTTGTTTTAAGGAAGAAACAAAGCTTGCTGAAAGAAAAATGAGAGCTGGGAGGGGCAAGCATGCCTGCCTGCAGGGGAGGCAGGGTGGGGGGGGGCCCTGAGGAAACCATGGAGGGGGTGTCCGCTCTTATCCACGGTTCCAAGTATCCACGGAGGGGCCTGGAACATATCCCCAGCGGATATGGGGGCCCATCTGTAATTAGGATCTTGCCAGATGAGCTAATTAGGATCTTGCCAGATGAGTGCTCCTTTCCCTACGGAGGTCACTGTGCTGGCTGTTTGTGTGAGCCGGCTTTGCCTGTATCCACGTCCCATAATAGCAAGGGTAGATTTGCTGCCAAAGGATAGTCTCGTTTTATTTTTTAACGTTGTAGGAGTGTACTCTGGAGAAGGTGAACACAAAGCCCCTGGGCAGGAAAAAAAATATGCATAGGTAGGAAGGCCACCAAAGAATGAGCAGTTCTTGCGCTTTTGGGAAGCCATGAGCTCTTCTCTCAACCTAAGTGACTGTATAAGGTTGTTGTGAGGTACAGTTGTATGTTCCTCCACCCTGAGCTCCATGGGAGAAACATGCAATAAATCAATAAAACATGCGGAACTCTAGCTAGCATGGTGTGTGTTGCTCACTGCTGATTCCCTGGAGAGTGTCAGGATTCAGAAAAGATTCTTGATGCAGCAGTAAGTACGAGCTGGTGCGGAGAAAGCACGGGAATGGCGCTGACAGTGAGGGGCCGGGGCCGCCTCCTGCTCGCTTGGTAAATGGGACTAGGACGGAGCGAAACTTACGGCCCCGCCCCTACCGGAGCGACGCCTCTGGTGTAATGTGGTGGCTGCAAATTGGGATTTCCCCCATTAGAGTCTTGCCTCTGCCACCAACTTGCTAGGTGGCCTTAGGCAAGTCACTTGGCCTCAGTTTCCCAGCTGCAAGATGGGGATAATGTTGTTTACCTTTCAGACTTGTAAAAATTATGTCAAATTAATGGATGTGATGTGCCGTCTGGTAGCAGAGCTGAGGGACTGAAGCAGTCTCGCGCAGCAAACTGACTTTTGTTCAGTACTCTACTGGAACATGAGAGAACTGCAGCTGTTGTGCACAGGCAGAAGCAGCAAGACGGGAAGAGAAGTCAATAGGAGTCTAGTAACAGTAGGAGAGAGTAAACCCACAACAAGCCTTTAAACAAGCTAGAACCGTTCCCTGTTCGTGGAAGCAAACATGGTCAGCAAGAGTGTTCATAACTACATTGGATGGCTCAGCTCACATGCTGTTGCTCTTCCAATACTTTCCACACTCAGAAAGCATGATACAAATGCGAAGTACTGTGTAAATATTATTATTATTATTAACATCAAGAATGATAAAACAACTTCAATAAAACAGTCTTGATGTGATTGTACTTACTACAGTAAAACATCAATAGTTTAGGCGGACCTAGACGGTACTGAATTATTGGGTATGCCAGGCTATCTGGTGGTGCTATCCCACCCTCGGTAATCCCTGGATCGAAAGTCCTCATTGCTGTAGCAACAGAATTGCTACTTGCATTGCTGCTGAGCTGCGATGTCACTGCTGAGCTGGGCACGACTGCACCTGCACAGGGGCCCGTGAGCTCGGGAGTCTGCTTCAGAGCCAGGGATGCTCCCGGACAGTTCTGATGCTGGACTTCCAGGAGTGCTAGAAAATTGGGTGCCAGACAATTGGAATTTTACTGGGGCCACTGTGAGATACAGGAAGCTGGACTAGATGGGCCTTTGCCCTGATCCAGCAGGGCTTATGTTCTTATGTACTGTATTTATATGAAGATAATTTTTCTCTGGCACTGGAGCACTTGTGCATGCCTGTAAAATACTACTTAATTGCACATGCTGTCATGTCAAGATTGCTTTTTTGTGGTGTTTTTATCGACATGCCTGAGAATTGTGGGTGAGGGGAAATGCAGTACTGAACGTTGTGGCAGGCTACGCAAGCCTGGTGCTGTGTACAAATCCTGAAATAAAAACCCAGAAGCCTGGACGGTTCCTCCAGCGTTGGCTCAGCTTGGAAAAGACAACCAAGACATTTGGGCCTCCAAAACTAAGAAAAAGATTCTGATGTTTTGGAAGGCTCTTCAATGGATTTCCTCTCTGCTAAACAAACAAAGCAAATTAATGTTCTGCCCTAAGGTGTATCAAATGCTGTGCCAAGAATAACTGAATTCTGTAGTCTCTAAGTGGATTTGATTAGTTTTTGTTTCTCTTGGGCTGCACTCCTATACGCACTTACCTGAGACTAACAGCCCAATCCTGCATAACTATATGTGGTCGGCCTAAAGGGCCGGCCGCTGTATCCTAGGCCCATTCTGGCCTGCCCCAGTGCAGCCCGGGTGTACCTCGGGAGAAGGGGACATTCCTCCCCTCCCCCGATGTAAGCAATGTGGGCCACAATGGGCCTCCTCGGATGCACGCCAGCTCTGAAGCTGGCACACAACCAGGGAGGCTGTGTAAGGCCGGCCTGGGCTGTGATGAGGCATAGGATATTGGTGCTTCTTAGCGCCAATATTCCTGCACCCTCCCAGCCTAGGCCGGCAAATGGCCTCCTCCCTCCCACACCACTGTCCACCCCCTGCACTGACTGGGGCAGCACTCACCTGTGGCAGCCATCGTGGGTCCAGGTAGGTCGTGGAGTAAACAGTACTGGTCTCTGTGCTGGCGCTCTCCAGGTGCTGAAACGTGCTTTACGGCACGTTTACGACACCCTAGGCCGACGGAGCGCTAGCTCCGCCTGCCTATAGTTGTGCAGGATTGCGCTGCTAGTCCCATTACGCTTAGTGGGACTTACTTCTGAGTCGACAAAGGATCGCACTGCTAGTTATTGGGAGAGGCAAGGAGCTCTGCAGTCCTTCACTTGTAGAAATTCTGTTACTAAATCCTCGTTGGGGAGGAGCTATAGCGCAGTGGAGCACCTACTTTGTATGCAGAATGTCCCAGGTTCAATCCCTGGGTTCTCTAGGTAGGGCAGAGAAAAACGTTCCTGTCTGAATCCCTAGAGAGCTGCTGCCAGTCCGTGTTGATAATACTGAGCTAACTGGACCAATGGTCTGACTCGGTAAGCAGCATTTTTATAGCTATGTACTCGGCTCCATCTCTGGCGACTGAGATTTTATTCAGCAAACTTCAGCAAACATTGCCTATGTCTTTCAAGCTTATCTTCACAGCCTTGTGTGTTTAGAAACTTGTGTGCTGATCTGTGTGTGTGTGTGTGTGTGTGTGTGTGTGTGTGTGTGTGTGTGTGTGTGTGTGTGTGCAAAGAAAGCTAAGGCTCTCGGGTGCTGGTTTTTGTGCTAAGGACTAACGTTTGGACTTCTGTGGAGTGATTTATGGCTGCACGGAGCCCTGTTTGTCCCCTTGTTCAGGGCATTGATCAGTTGATTGGCTTCCTTGTGGAAGCAATTATCTAATCAGCTTGGCACTGGGGCGAGATGTGTTATTGCCCTCTGCCATTACCGCTTGGCCTTAGGAAGCCTGTTAGCAACTTCTCGGGAAGCTGGGGCTGGTGGAAGCAATTGGCGCACTGGTTCCGAGACCTGCACAAGCCTGACTCCAGGCATGTGACTTAAACAAAAATTCTGAAGGGAAAATGATCTGCAACTGGATTCCCAGAAGTCTGTACATGCGCACACACAGACACATTCTGCTTAGGTTCACAGTGGTGACAGAGGCATGCTTTCTTAGGCACAGTCTGGGAATAGACAGAAGGATATAGCTTTCCCCAGGCTTTGAGGACCATCGGCAGGACTCTGTCCCATCCCTTTCTTGGAAGTTGCCTCCATAACGATGGCGGGCTCAGAGCTCAGCGGCCGAGTGTATGGTTTGCTTGCAGAACTCCTAGGTTCAGTCACCAGCCGCTCCAGACGATACTGGGCTAGATGAACCTACCTGGTGCCAGTTTTAGCCCCTGGCATCTCCTTGGGGAGCATTCCTGCCTGAAATTCTAGAGAGCCACTGATAGCCAATTTAGGCAACACTGATCAAGTCTTGGTGGTAGTATCTTATAGCGCAATCCTATGGGCTTCAGCCGCCAGTGGGATGTGTGTTTTGCTGGCGGCAGCTGCTGAAAAGCTGCTGTAAAGCGCTTTCCGGCAGCATGTTGAGTAGGCCTGGGCCTTCCTACACGCATCACCAGACCTGCCAAGGCAGGTACGTTGGTGGGGAAGGCGAGAGGGGACATAACAGGAGGAGGGAGGCTGCTTTGTGTGTGTGTGTGTGTGTGTGAGAGAGAGAGAGAGAGAGAGAGAGAGAGAGAGAGAGAATCCTCCCTGCCCCCTTTCTCTCCTTGGACTTGCGCTAGTGAAATTGCTAGCGCAGGTCCTAGGAGACCCATTGCGGGGCGGGAGGCTTACTTAGGGGTAAGAGGATTTGAATCCCCTTTCCCTGCTGAAGCCTCCTGATCGGCCCCACTGGCTGGATGCAGCACACCCGTTTTTGGCACGGCTGCACCAGCGTTTGGGGGGGGGGGGAGGATAGAATTGGGCTGTATGTTGGGCCAAACTCTCTGATAGTTTAAAAATGAAGCAGACATCTTAGTTATTCTGAATGTTTCCTTGGGCAAAATGAGCATTTGGAACACAAACGGTAGAGCAGGTTCTTAACATGCCTGTTTTGGTCTTTGCCTGTGCTGGCTGTGTAGACAAAAAGGTGTCTATGTTGTGCTTGTGTTGTGTTTGTATTGTGTTCTTCTTCCTCCAAGAAACTTGGGACAAAATACATGGGGTTCCCCCTCCCGTTATCCCCACAACAACCCCACAAAGGCAGTGTAGGCTAAGAAAGAGACTTGGTGAACTTTGTGGCTGAGAGAGGTTTTGAACCCGAGTCTTTCCGGCTCCCAGCCAACACTTTTCACAACACCCCCCCCCCCGCCAGTTCTCAGCTGGCAGAATGCTTGTCTGCTAATATGATTTCTGCTAGGTTTCTGATGCTGGTGATTCTTTTGGATTCTCTGGTACAGGTAACCAGTCGTGAAACCAATGGAAGACATGTTGGTGTGATTCAGCCAGGGCCAGCCCGGGGCCAGCTCCTGAGGCAAAATGCCAAATGCTGTCGTTCCACCCCCCCTTACCTGATGCTGTACCAGCTTCTGCTCCTCCCAATCTCTAATATCTTAGCTCAGTACTCTCTTCCCCTCCACATTTCCTCTTTCTCTCCATCCCTCTCTTTATTTTCCAGTCCAGGAAGTGGGAGGAGAAAAAAGAGCAGTGCAGGCAAGGAAGCAGACGGTACCCCCTCACCAATCCGCTGCCTGAGGCAACTGCTTCAGTTGGCCTTGTGAATGGGCCGACCCTGGATTCAGCATCCACTGAGCGGAGAGATTCCTGTTCTACAGGTCAACGGCATGTTTCCTTTTTCTCTTCCAGACCATGGCCAGCATCTCCTCGTTTGGCAAGTACACTCACGCCATTGTCCGCTGCATCCCTTCCTCATTCGGTACAGCAGAGACGACAGCAGAGGGCTCCAATGGTGGGACTGAGCCTGTGGACCTGGCCAAGGCTCACCGACAGTACGGCGTCTACACAGGCATCTTGCGCCAGAAGCTAGGGCTGCAAGTCATTGAGCTGGTGGCAGACGAAGGCCTCCCGTGTTCAACGCTGGTGGGGGATCTGGCAGTGATACAGGGAGACACAGCACTCCTCACACGCCCATGGGTGCCATCGCGACGGGATGAGGTAGTCTCTATGTGTGATTTGAGGGTAGTTGATCTGCATTCAGGTGCCTTGAGAGATTTTTCCAAAGGGGTCTACAAAAGTTCTTCCTGAGTATGTCTGTCTCATGAAACATTCCTACCTGGTCACCTGGGGGAAATATACAAACCATTGGAGCAGGGGTTCTCAAGGTGTGTGTGGGTCTTCTCTACATCACTTGGAGAAGGGGCAGGTCGCTACCCCCTTAAGGGGAGTGGTGACCTGCGATGGTGGTGACAGTGATCTGGGGATCGTGCCGCTGCTGGGGACAGAAGGGGTATTTTTAGACTTATCAGGAGTTGGGCTGTCCTCTGGAGGATGCGGGGGAGGGGGGCTCCCCAAGCCTCCAAACTGCTCTTGGAGACGATTAAAGCCCACTTCCGTTTTACTTCCTGGTTTCCCCGAAAACCAGAAGTGGGCTTTATTTATTTATTTATAGAATTTATACCCCGCCTTTCTCCCACAAGGGCAACCAAGGCGGCTTACAATGAAAACATTAAAATACATGTATACATTTAAAATCAAGAATTAAAACAATTAAAACAATTTATTCACCTCCAGGAGCCATTTGGAGGCTTGGGGAGGCCTACTGGGGGGGCACGGGCTCCCCTGCACCTTCCAGAGGACAGGCCGACCCCCGGTAAGTCTAAAAATGCCTCTTTTTGTCCCTGGCAGCAGCACGATCCCTGGATCGCTGCCACCGCCATCACCGCAAGCACCATTGCCGCAAACACCCCGCAGGCACTCAAAGTTCCCCCCTACTCATGGGGAGAACTTTGAGAAATGCTGCATTAGAGGATTGAGGTTGCAGTGTTCGTGCCACGTCGTAGTTCATCCAGTAGCTAAAATATGTGGCATGGCTCAGGGGAGAGCTTCTGTATGGATACTTGGCATTAAAACGAAAATTAATTCTTCCAAAATTGCACACCGTGACAACTCAGGCTCTTTAAATTAAATCTAATTAGATGTGTCTGTTTGTTTTGCATAATTTTATTTGCTAGCTTTGGGGAGGAGCGAAGTGCTATGGAGAGCACTGAAGCGCTTGACCCTTGTGAGTCCTCCTTGTTTCTTCCCCATTCTTCAGCCTCTGGAATTTTCCAAGACCTTGACGGACACACACATTTTCAAGCGTAACTGCGCAGCCCTAAGCACTAGAAATGTTAAAGCCTCCGTGGTTGCATCAAAAGTCACTGTGGTTGCATTGACGAAACCGCGATCTCGTGACCCGTAATGGTGGGTAAGCAGCTCGGAGGCAGAGCGTCCTGCGTTCCATAAGAGGAGTGTTGGGAATTGGAAGCCAGGACACTTTGAGTTCTTGGGAGGGACATAAGGCCCTGTAGGCTATTGGATTGGAAGCTGGGATTCAGTGGGATCTAACTGGTGGATAGCCCTGAGCCAGAATTCCTGCTTTCAGAGAGAGGCAGGCAGTAGTAGCTGAGCTGTTTGTTAAACCCTGTCAATAGCGGGTCCCATCTGTTCATCTGCAGGAGCCTCTGGGATTAATCCCACCCTTGTCTCTGGAGCAATGACCAGCTGCCTGACTGGTTGCCTCAGCAATTGGAATCGTGCCTCATCCGCCCCTCATGACCTCTCTCTGTTTCAATTTTCCTTACTGGTGGTTATAGAAGAGAGAGAGAGAGAGAGTGAGTATGCGTGTGTGCGTGCGTGCGTGCGCGCACCCCACCTAAGCTCTGGGGAGTCATTGGCTCCCCTTACAGAGGCAGGGCCCAGTATCCACATCCTTTCCTAAATTAACGGCATCAGACAAAAGCTGATTCTGAGTTAAGGACAGGGGAAGTACTGCATTTCTCTTTGTTCTGTACTTTTTAGTAGATAATATTTTAAAAATCAAATGCTCTCTTCAGCTTTAGAGCTGCTTCAGAGACGGTCTCTCATGCTTTCGTCTAAGAAATGTTGTGGATTTAAATTTGCCAATATTTGTCCTCAAAACTCTTGGCAGTTTTGTTTGAGCACCTTCTGAGCATACCCAGAGTGCATTTCCCCTCAGAGTTTTCTCATAATTTCTTTAACAGGAACATATTTTGGAGCATGTCAGACACTGTTTCTGCAACCAAAAAACAAAAACAAAACCCAGTCCAACTACCAAGTCCCTTTGAGCATGTGCAATGTGTCTGTGAATGTGCACGTTATAGAAAGTAGGGCAACTAAAAGGGAAATGACACCATATATTTTCCCTTTATGCTGCATCTTGTGCTGTGGCAGCTGGCCAAGAGGATGGCATTTGGACTGGTTGGCAACTTTGTTTCAGCACCTCTGAGCTTGCACAGTGGTTAGAAGTTTGGAGAATGAAAAGGTGGCAACCTATGTACGGGATTTCTGCGTACAGTATTGTGTCTTGATGAGTGTACATGTCTTTCAGCTTGCGTATGCCCCGGGGCGCCCCAGATTGGTTCCTCCCAGTGGCAAAATAGACTCCTGTGCACTCATTGCACATGATGTGACTGCATGGACACAGTGTCCAGGGAGTTTCTTAGTACACAGAATGATATCCATGTAAAAAATGTTGCTCTGTGTGAAGTGACCCTTGGTCTTTGAAAGGAGTGACCTCTCTGTTTCAGAAATCCTAGAATTCCTCAGTAGAAGAGGTTTGCTTTTTTTTTTTTTAACAGCCAATTGTAATTATAGTAAATGTTACACGAAATTGCTTGGAAAGGTCATCCAGGGATTTGAGCTGCGGCGTCGCCAACATGCTGACAACATACAGCTCTAGCGCTCTTTTTCATCCAAGTCAGAGGAACTGCTGAATCAGTGTTTGGAGTCTGTCTCTGGCTGGATAAGGGCCAATAAGCTGAGGCCTGACAAGATGGGTTCTCCGGGTGAGTGGCTCATCTGTTTTTTAGGGTGATGGAGAAAGGAAGGGTCAGGTTTGCCGTTTGGGGGCAAAAAACCACCTAGGTTCAGTTTTATCACTGGATGTATCGCAGAGTATCTTCTGCCAGTTAGACAATCCTGGATTGGACACTGGAAATGCATCTCACCAGTGTGTGTGTGTGAGGAGGAGGAAACTTCACTAGCTCCTAGTCTGTTTGTGAGCACAATTCAGAGTGCTGCTGATGCTAACTTTCAGAGAGCTTGTTACCTGAATGAACATCTGCTCTCATGTTAACCTGCCCATGCATTAAAATGGTGTTTTGAAGGCCCTCCTCCTGACGCCCCTACCACCTGAGGCAAGGTGGTGGTGACTGGAGAAAGAGGGCCCTCTCGCTTTAAGAATTCCCTTCCTAGTGAAGTCGACCTTGTATCCACATAGTTACTGTTTGGGCACCAGGTAAAATACTTCCGTATTCTCCCTGTTTTTTAAGATGTGTTTTGCTGGTTCTAATGCTGTTTTGAGTCTGTACTTGAGCTTTCTTCAGTACTTTCTTCATTGCGTGCCCATCTGATATTTTTGTAAACCACTCTAGAAACACAGTAGACGGTGCAGGATAGAAATGTGTGAGAAGAAATGTTAGGATTTGGGAATGGTAAACTAAAGCAAGTAATAAACTGTCAAGATAAAACCCCAGAAACAGAAATATCTCAAGGATAGGACAAAAGTTGAAAAGCAGCCTCAAAGTTCTACCCAAAGACCAGTGTTGACGTTATCCACCAAATAGTACATCAGCATTGCAGGCCTCGATAAATGAAATTTAATGCCTGGAGATCTATGAATCATTAGTGAAAGAAGAGCCGCCCAGAAGTCTCTGTGGAACAGAGATGAAACAAAAGAACAAATCAGTTAAAGGTCATACAGGCCTGGTTGAGGCACAATGCTAAACCATGATTTAGTGCTAAGGTATCTAAATACCTTGGATTTAGTGTTAAGGGAGCTGTGGGCTCACAGGCTCATCTCCCACCACCCCCACCCCCTCTAGCTTCCAAGAGGAAAGTGAAAGCTTTTGCTTGCACTTTCAGAACAAACCACAACTCTCCATTATGTACAAACCTGGAACTATGGTTTGTTAACTAGCTATAGTTGGAACAAGGCGGGATAGCAACCCATTGTCTTGACTTGGATGGTGAGGACTGGTGCATATGAAAGTGGAGGCATCTTAAGCCAGTACCCCACTAGAGGTTCTCTCCATGTGGCATGCCATTTTGTGTTCTGTGCTGGTATGGCTGAGATGCATTTGAACATGAAAACCTTGTCGCTTGAAGGCAGCTGCAGTGAGGAGCAGTTTCTAGGGTGTGCGCGCGTGTGCGTGCGTTCGTGCTGTCCTTAAGTGTACACCTCTGAAACCTGCCTAGTAGCGATAGGACTAGTTTCTTGATGGAAAGCCATTTGATGGAACCACAAGTTGAGTTCCCAAAAGAGTATTAAGGAAAGAGGGTACACTAGAAAAGGTGTGTAGGAGCTCCCACCACTGGCATTGCCCATCTCTCTCACTCTTTTCTTTCTCTCTCTTCTTTTCCTGTTTTCCCCCAGATTAGCAGTGTCAAGAAGGTCTTGGAGGAGCTGAAATTGCGTGTGGTGGAGGTTACAGATGAGGGAGCCACCCTCGATGGGAGTGATGTACTGTTCACAGGTGAATGGCCATTTGCCTCCGGGCTGGTAGTTCTTATTCTAGGGAGAGGCGGAGTGATGGAGGGTTGGAGATGGAGGGAGGGATCTGGAGAAGCTCTGCACCGAACTCAGGTTGACCTAGTAAAATAGGAACATGAAGGTGGTTTCTGTGAGGGCATGCAAGCATTATAAATCACCTTTTATATTGGCAGTGCTGTATAAATGATTGATGCTGATAATTATAACTTGGATGGTAATGGAGAACTTAAAGAGATTTCATTAAAGGTTTACCCACAGCAGCTGGTTCATGTCTTCAAAAACAAAGGAGGCTCAAAGCTGTCTAGATTAGAAGATCATATATACCCTGTGATCTGAAAACTGTTCCCCTCTAAATTTGGATATCTGCAAGTGAGTATTCAGTGATTAGGAAAATGCATTTTGTGTATATCTGGAGGCACTTGCATATTCCAGGGTTAAGCTTTGACCTTGAAAAACATGCTCTAGACCAGGGTTCTTCAACCTTAGGGAGCCTGCGTACCCCCTATTACAAGAACCCCCGGACCCCACAAAAAGTGGGTTTTTTTCCTCCCGTTTTTCCCGGGCTGCGGCGCGTCCGGGCAGCTTCTCCTGCTCGCTCCGCAACCCGGAGGGTGAAACTACAGCCCTGCTGATTCGGCAGGGCTGTAGCTTCACCTTCCGGGTTGTGGAGCGAGCGGGAGAAGCCGTCTGGACGCACCGCAGCCCGGGAAAAATGGGGAAATTGCCCCTGGTAGCTTCCCTTACCTTGTCTCCCGGCCACCTCCATCTTGAATCTCGCGAGATTTTCGCAAGATTCAAGATGGAGGCGGCCGGGAGACAGGACAAGGTAAGGGAAGCTACTGGGGGCAATTTTGCTGTCTTCCCACTCCCCCTTATCAGCTACTGATCGCAGCAGCTAATAAGGGAGACCATCTCGCATACCCCCAACCTGCAGCCCACGTACCCCTGGGGGTACGCTGCTCTAGACCACGGGTGGCCAAACTTGCTTACTGTAAGAGCCACATACGATAAACCTCAGATGTTTGAGAGCTGCAATATGCATTCTTAACTATATTTACTCACCATGAACATTATTGTTTTGTTTTTTAATCCAGTGGACTCTGAGTTTGTACCCGGTAAATAATTATAAAGCTTGACAATTTTTTTATTTACGTCTTATATTAATTGTGATGCAAAAAGGAGCCCAGGCAACGTATTTCCACGAGCCGCACATTATATTTTAGAGCTGCATGTGGCTCCCGAGCTGCGGTTTGGCCTCCCCTGCTCTAGACACTCGCTTGAATATTTCCCGTATTCATTCAGTATGTAGTCAGTCAGAAAGATCTTGATTTGGTGCACCTGGTGCAGGTGATCTGTATGGCCAAGGTATGGAAGAAAGGATGCTAGCCTACAGTGCAGAGTTGGTTGGTCAAAATGTGGAAGGTCAAAATGTGGAAGGTAACAGTGGTGGAAAGATTTGACAACTCAGATTTATTTATGTCAAAGGAAAGGCTTTTATCACTTTCAACAGTTCTGGACATATGTATGTATGGACAATGCTGTATTTGAGGTGGGAAAATATTTTTGGATGTGAGAAATGTTGTCTAATTTCAGTGCATATCAAAAATACTGCTTCCCCCCCCCTCACGTTTTAGGGCTGAACACTGGGTCAAATTAAGCTTGTTTCTCTCTCTCACTCACTCACTCACTCACTCACTCACTCACTCACTCACTCTCTCTGTCAGTTTATTTCCAGATGTTCAAATTTCCAGATGTTCAATGTATCCAGTTAGTCAGGTCTGAGCTAGAAAGTGATGAGTCAATGGCTCCATGGGCCAAATGTGGGGTAGGACTATTGAGAGGTATCTGGCTTGTCCCTTTTGTCTTTTAAATCCTAATGGCTTTGGC
Source organism: Plestiodon gilberti rubricaudatus (assembly GCA_026170595.1). NCBI lineage: Eukaryota > Metazoa > Chordata > Lepidosauria > Squamata > Scincidae > Plestiodon > Plestiodon gilberti. The sequence goes on from JANXHW010000002.1 coordinate 252,424,718, forward strand.
CTACTCCATTTTCCCATTGCCTTTTGCAGGTAGAGAGTTCTTTGTGGGCATTTCCAAGTGGACTAATCACAGAGGAGCAGAGATGGTTGCCGATGCTTTCAGGGTGAGCTGGAATTTTGGAATTGAACGTGTTCTCTCCTGCCCCTCCATTGAAGGATGCTGCTTTGTTTCTGATGTGCCTTATACAGTCTGCCCTCGATATCTGGGTGGTGGTGGTTCTGGCCCCCATGCGGATACCGTGAATCCGCGGGAGCTGAAACCCAGCACCCCATGCCACAATAACTTACTAGATCTATGAGAGGGAGGCCTCTGGAGACCTGCATCGCGTCGGGCCTGCAACTGCCTCCATAGGTCTTCACGGGCCTCAGAATGCGTCTCCGAAGTGACCGGAGACTTCGAAGTGACCGGAGGTTCTGAGGCCCGTGGAAGCCTATGGAGGCAGTTGCGAGTCCAGCACAATGCGGAAGAGGCCTCCGGTGGCTTCCACTTCCAGCTTGGTATCCGTGGATGGTGAAATCTGCTTATGCCAAGACTGCAGATGCTGAGGTGCCACTGTATTGTCCTTCCTCTCCCCCCCCATCAACACCCTGTGCACTAGGAACTGGCAGGAGTGTAGCTAGGGGGAGTGCGGGCCGCACCAGGTGACACCCACTGAGGGGGTAACACGGTGGAGAAGCCCGCTGCAGCCTGTTGCGCTACAACACCCAGCCTCAGAGGTCTTTGGCTGTGCAAAGTCGAGTCACTTTCTGTTCTCATGAGCTATGCTCGCGAGTACAGGAAGAAGCATCACTCGGCTTTGCATGGCTGAATGTGGCCGAGCAGGGGTCACACCCCTCCCTGAGGAGTGTCACCCTTAGTCTCGGCCATTTTCGGTGACTCTGTCCCATCCACTTCCTGAAGTGATCCGGCTGCTCCGAGTCAGCCGGGTTCGGAGGTTCCGAGCCCGGCTGACTCGCTTCTTCGTGTCTCCTGTTGCTCAGCAACCTGAAAGTAATTGGCAGTGATGTGGTGACATCGGCAGTTTTCAAAATTTCTAACTTCAAGGAGTCCTTTCCTTGTTGACTTGTCTGCCAAGGAACCCATGCGTGTCAGTCATAGTAGAAGAGTTTGGATGAATGAACAGTGAAGGCTGAGGGCCAGGACTTTAGAGTTCTCTGGAGGAGGGTGATGATCTGCTGGGTTAGATTTGAATGTGGTGCTCAGCAATCTTCATGGATGCTTGTCTGTCACTACTAATCTTCTCACTGAACAATGTCCAGGTTTGCCTGGGACACACATGGCAAATCACTCAACAATGTGCTATTTCCCTGTCCTGGCCTTTCCACTACCTGCTCAGCTATGATCTGAGCTCCACACCCAAATGTAACCTATCAGATTATACCTCCCTCCAAGACTCTGAAGTCTTGGCCCTCGCTCGCCATCCATGCCCTTCTTCCCATCTCATCTCAATGCTCTGTGTTTACCCACGAACTGAACTTCCCCACTGAGAATACCCAAGAGACCCTTCTTCTGAGGACAGGTTTATTCCACGAGGCAATATTGCCCTCTAATTCTTCTGTGGTTGTGTGTTAATATAAAACTTGTCTCCATATCATGAAATAGAGACCGAAGCTGCTACAATGCCATTGCTGGTTTGCAGGGATTGGTGTCCACACAGTTGGTTTCACCATGTGGGGTGCTCAGATATAGCAACATGAAAAGATTGCAAGAAAGGTCACCACCTAGTGGAATGTCTCTGTAAAAGAACAAAACAAAAACCCTTGGGGGAAAAAAGACTTCCGCCTTGCCCTTTTCCCTTGCTTTTTTATACAGAAGGGTGTCGCCACCTTGGGATGGGAATCATAACTGCATGCAAAAGATCCCAGTAATATTTTAGGTCGGGTGTTGGGGACACGGCACTGGCAGAGTCATGCATCGGATGCAGTCCAGGACTCTGTCCTGGCGGGGAAGCAAGACTCGCAAGCGGCAAAACAAGAGCAGGTGTCCAAGTGATGTTGGCTCTCCCTTGGCAGGATTTTGCTGTGTCTACTGTTCCTGTCTCGGGCACGTTGCACCTCCGAAGCTTCTGCAGTATGGCTGGGTCTGACACAGTTGTTATTGGCAGCAGTGATGTAGCCAAGAAAGCGATGAAGGTAACATTTTGCATCTTGGGGGGGTGCGGTTCTGGAAGGAGATGTTGCCTTATTACGTCTACTTCCTCCTGTCCAATATCTTGTCCATTATGTTATTTCACACATAATCCCAAAGAATCTCAGCTGCCATGTTCTATAAGCATAGATCAAACGGGGTAGCTGTCGCATCTGGAATGCCATTTTTGAGGCCAGATTGTTGGACTGAGTAGGCGTAACAACAGTCTTCTTGGGTCAGGCCAACACCCATCCAGTCCAGCATGCTGTATCTAACAGCAGCAAACCAGATACCACTGGGAGCTCCGAGATCAGGGCATGAAAGGTGATGACCACCTCTAGCAAACTGGTTTTCAGAAGTACATTGTCTCCCAGGTTCCATTTTAACTATGATGGTTTATAGCTATCGGTAAACTATTGTGGAACTTACCAATCCAGGATGTGCTGATGGCTGATATCTTCAATGGCTTTATTTTATTTATTTATTTATTTATTTATTTATTTATTTATTTATTTATTTATTTATTTATTTATTTAAAGAATTTGTATCCCGTCTTTCTGCCGGCAAGGGCACTCAAGGCGGCTTACAACATTAAAATAACATACATTAAAATAATTAACAGATAATTAAAACAATTAAAACAAGCACCCCAATGGGTCACCTATATTTACATTTGTTAAAAGCCATTTGTTAAAAGTTAAAAGTCAGCCCACCATGTCAGACATCGAATGCTAGTCTAAATAAAAATGTCTTAAGGCCCTGCCGAAAGGTCTCCAAAGAGGGAGCCGTTCTTAATTCCAGGGTGAGGGAATTCCACAATTGGGGCGCCACAGCCGAGAAGGCCCTATTCCGCACTGCCATCCCCCTCATCTCCGTCAATGGCGGCACGGTTAACAGGGCCCCCCCGATGACCTCAGAGTGCTGGTCGGATTATAAGGAAGGAGACGGTCCCTCAAATACCCTGGACCCGAGCCGTTAAGGGCTTTAAAAGTCAAAACTAGCACTTTGAATTGTGCCCGGAAACGAACCGGCAGCCAGTGTAGCCGCCGAAGCAACGGTCCGACTGAGTCGAACCAACAGGCCCCGGCAACCACCCGGGCCGCCGCATTCTGCACTAGTTGCAGTTTCCGGACAGTCTTCAAAGGCAGCCCCACGTAGAGCGCATTGCAGTAATCATGTCACTAGGGCATGGGTCACTGTGGCCAGGTCTGCACGATCCAAGTACGGTCGCAGCTGGCACACCAGCCGAAGCTGGGCGAAAGCCCCCCTGGCCCCAGCCGCCTCCTGGGAATCCAGGAGCAGCTGCGCATCCAGGAGAACCCCCAAGCTGCGGACCTGCTCCTTCAGAGGGAGTACAACCCCATTCAGAGCAGGACGATGATCCAGTACCTGAGTTGTAGACTTTCAAAAAACCCTTGAAAAAAGACTTTAGCCTTGCCCTTTTCCCTTGCTTTTTTGTACAGAAGGGTGTAGACGGATTAAGGGCCACCTAAGCTAGTGGTCACAACTACATCTTGTGTTCAGTACATTCTGTAGGTCACATGTGTTATGAGAAGTTCTTTCAGCACAAGCCTATATGTGTTTACTCAGAAGTAAGCCCCATTTTGTTCAATGGAGCTTAGTCCCAGGTAAATGTGCTTAGGATTGTAGCCCTAGTCTTGTACTTATTGAATCTACTGCCCACCAGTTTCTTTGGTAAGGGGGCCATGGCGTGCTCCAGTAATGCTGTCACTGTTTAAAAATGTTCATACCTGCCTTTCCATCTCTAGATAGAAGTGTTCAAGGCATCTCTTGTAAGCGTTAATTACGAACAGCATTTTAAACGCAGCAAAAATAAACAACAAATATGACAGGGTAGCAAGAAGGGGTCAGGCCAAAGGAAAAAAAAATCACTGTGCAGCCTTGAGTAGAGGTGGGTGGGTTTATGAGACTCGTTTAGCCTGGGATTTCATACCAGACCTCCAGATGACTCCATATTTTTCTTTTCCTGAAGACCATGGAGCAATTAACTGATCACCACTATGAAACCCTGACGGTGCCTGACGACCCAGCGGCGAACTGCATTTACGCTCGGCTTGGCCAGAAGAGCAGCGTCCTTCTGCATCGCAGTACAGAGGAGTATCCCAACAGTATGCAAGTAAGATGAAAGCGGGTGTGTGTGTTTGTGTGTGCTTTGGAGAAATGGGATGGAGCTTGAGGATGCAGAGAGGGGATACAGTGTGGCTTCTAGGTGAATAGGTGACTCCTGTTTGGGACAGGGCTTGAGAACCTGGGGCCTCTTCAAGACTTATGTGGGGGCATCAGGATTCACATCGGTTTTGCCCCTTGCATGTGTTTCAACCATTTTTTAAAATTGTTTTTCATGTTTCTTACTCATATGTTGTATTTTTATTTTTTTAATGGTATGCCTTGAGCATAGGAAAGGTGGTATAGGAATCTTTTTTAAAATAAATAAAACAAATTTTGAAGCGGTGTGCTAAAAACCTGGCAAACACAGAATTCTGTGCACCCCATCTCCCCGCACAAGACCACCTATATGGTGTTGGCTGTGGTGGTGGTGGTGATCTTCCATGCCTAGGAGGGTTGTGTAAATGGGATCTTGCTCCTTGTGGGGAGCGCACACCTGTCTAGTAGCCTTATGTGAGTATAAACATTTGTATAAAGGTACCGGAAGGTATAAATGTTCCTACTGGATTTATGTGTGTGCCGGGGCCTCATGAGGCATGTTCATATCTCTTGTATGGAAGCTCGACACATCCAACCTCGGTGCCCTGAGTCTGCTGCCCCCTAGGACCCCTTGCAATGCATCAGGTGGCTGCTCCATGGATGGGCCAGCAGCATCTTTGGTCTCCCAGAGGGGCGCCCATGAAGCATGGAGAAGAGCTTTGGTTTGGGGTGGGGAGGGTCAGCTTGAGAATAAAAGAAAATATTTCTTTACCCAGCATGTAATTCATCTGTGGAACTCCTTGCCACAGGATGTGGTGATGGCACCTGGCCTGGATGCCTTTAAAAGGGGTTTGGACAGATACATGGAGGAAAAGACCATCACAGGTTACAAGCCATAAGCAACCTCCTGGTTTTGGAAGTGGGTTTTCTCTGTGCCAGGTGCAAGGAAGTGTCAACGGGAAACAGGTTATCTTGTTGTCTTGTGCTCCCTGAGGCATCTGGTGGGGCCACTGTGTGATACAGGAAGCTGGACTAGATGGGCTTTTGGCCTGATCCAGCAGGGCTCTTCTTATGTTCTTATGATTTTAGGAGCAGAACTTAGAATACAAGTAGATCCTGTTCATGGTTTTCATAAGGTACAGCCAGGCTGTGAGGCAAGTCATCCCCAGCTCCACTGTAAGCTTTATTGGGACGTGCGTGAGGGAGAAAAGAGAAGCCCTGCCAATCCTATTATGGCTTCTTGGGGTCCTATTGTGTCAGGCCAGACTACTTCCCTTGCTGAACTACCTTAGCTTCGTGAATGAAAGGAAGGGTCCCGTTTCAGGAATATGTCTGCCTCATTTTGTCAGGAGGCAGATTCAGGGATCCCTCCTGTCTCTTCATAGGCTCTGGGCATGGCCTGGTCTCTGATGGGGCAGAATTCAGAGGGTATATAATTTTGAAAGAAAACTAACAAGTCTCTGTCTGTCTCCCCCTTTAGCCTTTCCAGAAGCTTCCAGACTATACCCTCATCCCAGCTGCCTGCACTGAGGTGGCCAAACTGGGTGGGACGCTCAGTTCCTGCTCTCTTCTCATCAACAAGAAGCTGGAGATCTAGTGCCTACTGAATTCCCCTCCCCCCCCAATACAGAGATTCTCAATCCCTGAGGAGAAAACCCATTCCTCAATTTCTGTGTGCAGGTGCCCACAGAACCTGTTTGATCTAAAAATTTTCTTAGCTTCCTCATGAGGCCAGGACCTCTCCTACCCAATGTGCTACTTCTGGTCAGCCTTAAAATTTTGCGTCTTTCTCTTTCTCTCTCATTCTCATTGCTTTGGATCTTCTACTCCATGAAGTCTCGCTGTTCTCTTTATTTCCTTTCTCTACCTACTACTGAATGCCCTTTAAAACACCTTTACCCCTGAAGTAGACTGATGCTCTCATCTTATTTCCAGTGCTGAAGAAAACCCTTTACCATTGGCAAGAAACCAGAAGCTCTAGCTCTGACTATTGTTGCTTTCTATAAGGGTTCCCCCCCCCCCTAGTTCTGTAGCACATTATGGATGATTGATCAAAGAAGAACACTCCTTAGCAACAGAGTGTGATGGGGTTTTCTTGAGATAGGTTATTAAAACAAGTGCTGTGAAATGTTTGTGGACAACCATCTTGGAAGACACAAGGGATTCCCATGATGAAATCTGCATCCAAGATGGTGGCCAAAGTAGGTCAGCTTCAGTCTTGTTCATAGTGAGGAGAGCAGAAGTGAGGAGAGCTACATGAGGAGAGCAAAATACATTTTTGTAAGCGAGGCCGTCCTGCATGTGGCGTTCAAGCTGTTTTCAACACTGGGCTGCTTGTTTGACGGACAAGCCAATATTTCATTTGTACAGAATTGGGTGGTTCCATTGCTCCAAATATGGGGGATTAGGAGGCACCTTATTTTTGTGCAGTTATGAACCCCCTTGCCTGATGAGTCAATCCAGTTGTAGGAAGACTCCACTCACATGTACCTATAATGAAAACTTTCCCCTCCCTCAATAACTTGGTTCTAGAAGAACCTGTGAAGACTCTCTTGTATGACTATTCAGTCTGCCACATCTCTATGGTGCTGCAGTTTTGGGACTGGGAGTTCACAGTTAAATGCACACTCCCTTCTCCTGCCCCAAGCTCAGAAGAAATGCTTCCCCACTGCCACCTCAGCAGAAAACCTCTCTACATATCTACTGGCTGCAGCAGTCTTGGAGAAGCAGCAAGATCTAGGATGCCGGCCCTGAGGAACGCGGCTTCCTCTCATCCAGTGGCACTGTGTACGTGTTTGTGTAATTTAGTTAAGAGGCGTTTGTAGGAATGGTCTTGAAAGCTGTAGGGGAAGCGCCCTCTGTTGGGGAATAGGCATATTGACAAATGTAGGAATTAGATGCACTCACTGCCTCTTGAATCTTTTGTGGAAATAATAAAAACAAAAAGACCAAACCAACTCCCAATCTTGTTGAGTCATTTTTGGATTGGTTCCTATGCTGCTTAGGCTTTTGCACGAGGTCCCGCAACAATAAAAAGATGTAAATAATAGGAGATGATAATCTGATCCATAGGAATGTTTTCACACGAGCTGCATGGGTTAATGGAGGTGGAGACAGCGTTTCACTGGAAGCCATTTCAAATATTCAGTTTGAAGATGTGTGACAGAAATGGTATCTTCCCATGGTGGTTATCCTAGGCAAATCCTTATGAAGTGAAAGAGAAACTACATTGTCAGGGAGACGGAACTTGTGCTTAGAGAGCTGTGTCGGGGCTATACCATTTGTGGCCTACCAGACATATATGGTGATTTTCTAGAGTTGCCAATTCTCTGTGATTGGCCTGGAATCTTCAGGAAGCAGCATCAATCTCAACTGAAAGCAATCCTGGAGATATCAATGTAAATGACATTATTGGGGGGTGGGGGAGGGGGCGACCTCCAGGAATAGTTTCAGTCAGAGCTGGCAGTGTTGTGGCCTAGGCAGAAGAAGCCGGAGGTTTGTCATGCCCCTGACAGTTCTCCTATATAGCTGGTGAGCTCTGTATTCAGCGAGGTGGGTTGCAGGCTATGAAGGCCCAGCCGTTTTCTGGCGGGTGGCTGCCAGGAGAAGCAGTCTGTCTTCCTCTTGGGAGTCTAGCTGCAGAGTGCTTTCTGAGATTTTGTCCAAATCTCTGTCCGTTATGTTGGAAAAAGAAAATTGCAGCGTGTGTGTGAGGATTCATCTTGCAAAAGGCCTACGTGCAGGCTGCGTATATTCTACAGCATGCTTTAGGCAAGAGAAAAATGAAGAGTTTAGTGCATAATTAATTTAAAACCTTTAAATGGGAGGGGAAAGGACAAGGTCCTAGGCTTCTGGAGAATGAAAAAATGGACAATTTAAAAACAAAGCCTTTTGTGTACTCCAGGAGTTGATTGTCCTCAATTGTAGTAGTAGGAAAATGCAGTTTCTTGTCTCTTCCTCAAGTTTCTCAGGGCAATTCCAAATGGCTGCAGCTGCAGGTATGGAAAACACGATATCACTGCTGCTCTTCTCGTCATTCAAATTTGTTGGATGCTTCATCTCACACTAGTTCCTGTCTCTTCATGGCGGTTAATATAGGGAGTCAGGTGGGTAGTCCCAGAGGCGTGGAAAGAGTGGAGCGACCGGAGCAGCGGCTCCAGGCGGCTTCACGGCTCGGGCGACATTCCTCCGGAGCCCGCGCTCCCGCCCGCCGAGCGGCTCCGCGGCTCGGGGGCATTCCTCTGGAGCGCCCGCCCGGTGACATGGGCGGGCGCTCGAGTCCTTCTCCCCCGGCTTCGGAGCCAGAGAAAGCCCCGGAACGTCCACCATGACCGGCGGCCAGAACTTTCTGAAAGCGGCCGACTGCGCCGCCGCGCTATTTATCCTTTTTTTGCACATGCGCAGAACGTTTTGTTCGTTTGAAATGTTCTGCGCATGTGTGGAAAAAAAGGATAAACAGCGCAGCGCTGCAGTTGGCCGCCTTCAGAAAGCCCTGGCCGCCAGTCGTGGTGGACGCTGCGGGGCTTTCTCCGGCTCCGAGGCTGGGGGAGAAGGCCTCGGAGCGCCCGCCCGCGTCACCGGGCGGGCGGGCAGGTAAGCTGGGTCCCCCCCGGAGCGGAGCCGCCCTCTCTGTACCTCTCTCCACCTTATCTCTCACCAGAGATGTGGAACTGCCTTCTGGCCCTCTCTTGTCTTCATGCCTCCAATTTAGTAGGATTGCCATCATTTTCCTGGTACCACTCCTTGTATTTGCAACATTTGCGTGACAGGCAGAAAATTAACAGGTGCAGCTCTAGGCACAGCAATGCAGTGACAGGAACAGTGTTACCTGCTGGAATTTTTATTTTTAATTATTTTCTTCCACCTTTTGGCCCAATGGGTATACAAGGGGAATTGCAATAACTGTAAAAATAGATATAATAATAGTACATAAAATGAGTAGGAAAATAAAGGAGAGACCAGAGCCAACAATTGGAGATCAGCCCCAAGAGATCTCTGAAAGGGAGCTACCATAGCCAACTACCTAAACTCTAGGAGCAAGGAAGCAAAATGAACCTCCCTTGAGAGGGGAGTTGACAGTCTTGGTGCCTCTCTGGATGAGACCCTGATCCCTGAAACACTAGAACTAGGGGACATCCACTCAAATTGAGTGGAGGGAGTATTAAAACAGACAAAAGAAAATATTTCTTTACCCAGCGTCTAATTGGTTTGTGGAACTCCTTGCCACAGGAGGTGGTGATGGCACCTGGCCTGGATGCCTTTAAAAAGGGGATTGGACAGATTTATGGAGGAAAATTCCATCACAGCTTACAAGCCATGATGGGGATAAGCAACCTCCTGGTTGTAGGAGTAGGTTTTCTTTGTGCCAGGTGCAAGGGAGTGGCGACAGGATACAAGTATCTTGTTGTCTTGTGCTGCCTGAAGAATCTGGTGGGGCCACTGTGTGATACAGGAAGTTGGACTAGATGGGCCTTTGGCCTGATCCAGCAGGGCTCTTCTTATGTTCTTAAACCATCCATTGCGGCCCAGATAGGAGCGGAACGGAGCAGGGAATCTGAGAAAGATCTTAAAGTGCAGGAATGCTGGCCTTGGACCATTAAGGCTTTACGGGTCACAACCAGCACATTGATTTGTGCCCAGAAACCAATGAAGCAATTTCAAAATGAGCCAATGTTCCCTGCAGCCAGGCTTAGTCAGCACCTTGCTGGCGGCATTCTGAGCCAAGTGTCGTTCCAGATAACCTTTCAAGCCCCATGTACAACACGTCATAGTACAGTACTTCAATCTGGACATCATCAAAGCATGAATTACAGTGATTCTCCAGGAAAAGGGCACAGCTGGTGAAGCATCCTTGGTCACTGCTGCCACGGGCATCTAAGTGCACGTCCAAACTGTGGACATGAGTTTGCAGAGGTTATTGGCCTATTTCAGGATTAGCCATGTTCTCAACCAGCTGGGAACATTTGCATACCATATATCTCTTAAATGTGGAGCCCTGCTAGAAAAAAAACGGCAACATAAGCTCGTTCTGCCTTGCTGTTTCCAATCTTGTCTTTGCCCCAATACTATGAATTTTGTAAAAACAAAGCACACTTACCCTCACTTTATACTATTAGAATAAATTACATAAGTTAATACAAGTGTGCTATATTTCGAGTGTAGAATTTAGATTCCTTTCTTCTGCCCTCACAAAGCGTTGCCTGTTAAATTATCTCAAGATGGCCATCCTGGAGAAAGGGAAATATTTTCTGAGTCTTTCTTCAGTTGTGCTCATCTTGAGAAGTGGTGTGTCTCTGGCAGCCATCTTGAAATGACCAGTAGTATATAAAAACATTTGTTGTATAGTCCGGTCTCCAGTTCAGAATGATGGAAGTTTCCACAAGTCTAAACTTTGATGTCTATGACAGCTTGAATGACTAATGTGTCATTGCAGATATAGTTGGTCTCTGGGGCATGAAGTAAATTCAAGGGGCAGAATTCAGGGAGTCCACTGGCCACATTAGTTTCACTTACGGGGCGCTGGAATGAAGAAGAGGACTCCAAGGGGCGAAATGAGGTGGAGATGTGATGCTTGTTGACTTGATCCAGGAGAGTGAAGGTGACCTGGTAAAAGGACAACCAAAGGCATCTGAAGCAACTCTTACAGGTTTCTTCTTAAGGAGCCCCAAGGGACAGCATCCATGTGCTCCAGTGGACAGAGCATTGGGTCTGGTTCACACATTGACTGGACTGGTGCTATATCACTCATGTCATGAAGGAGAGGGCACAGGTGGTCGTTACCCTCTACTATGCACAGACTTAGTGCACCTCTACTATGCATGGAAGTGCTAGCATGTTAAGAATGTAAACTTGGCCTTGGATGTGGGAGATGTGGATTGAACCATCACCGCTGATGTGTTTTCATTGTGTGGCTTTTGGGCAAGTCACTCTCTTAGCCTCAGTTTCCCAAATATAAAATGGGAACAGTAATAGGTTATATGGAGCCAGACCACTGGTCCATCTACCCCTATTGCATCTGAGTTGACTGACAACAGCTGTCTAGCACCTTGGGCAGAAGTTTTTCCCAGGCCACCTGTTGAACTGAAAACGCCGAAGCGATTGATGAATCGGGCATCTCCTACCTGCAAAGTGTGTGCTCTTCCACTGGGGAATGCTGTCCCTTGGATTGGGGCTGAACATATGAGCTGCCTTATATGGAATCAGACTTTTGGTCCATCCAGGTCAGTATTCTCTACGCATTGGAAGTGGCTCTCTAAGGTTTCAGAAAGGGACCTTTTCCCAGCCCTATCTGGAGATGCCAATCTGGTACCCTCCTAGGTGAACCCTTTAAGAAAACAACAACATTTGTACCCTTGTGGTCAATTGGGGTGTGTTACATTTGCAAAGCACAATAGCATAGGCAGGATCTTGTAATGAGGCATAAGCTAATTGTGTTGTCATATCTATCTCTAGCTTAAGAACGTAAGAAGTGCCTTGCAGAATCTGACTGAAGTCCAACATTCCCTGCAAGAATCCCAGCAAACAAGGCACTAGGTGGTCTGCTGCTGGACTTCAGTTTACCTTCTTCCCACTCCTGTATAAAGAGCTAGGAGCTAACCCCATTCCAAATGCGAAGCCAGCACTCTCAGAGTGATGGGGGAAGAGCCGCATTTCGTATTAGCCCCATCCAAAGCTGCAGCATACCTTGTGTCGGAAAGGCCACTTCAGCTGGAAATCGTAGTCTCCTTTCATCAAAACCAGAAAAAGTGAGAGGTGGGTCCTGGCTCCTGTTCCATCTCCATTCAGGAAGAGCTTGAGGCAGAGTTTGTAGCCGTAGCGGCTGGTGTAAAAGGCTTTGGGTGAAGGGAAGAACACATGGTGTAAAAGTGATGTGCTAGGCTGCCCTCTCATGGGCAAGTTTAGTTACTGTAGTATCCTGGTAATGTTAAGTGAAAGAAGATGCATTTCCTTGTCCCATCCGGAACCCTGGAGCGGTCAATGAAGCGAGGCATATGGTGGGAAAACCCCAAGTGCACTCATGTCACATCTGACATCTTCTTTCACTAGGATCTTTTCAGCAACCCCAGTGCCAGGTTTTTGTGAATGGGGAGGCAAAGCTGAGCCCTCCAATGGCTCATGGTGAACGCATGTAGCACGCACACACTGCCCCTCCTGCTGAAAGAGTAAAGGGGGCGGTTGGACGTTCCGGTCTCAGTGCTGCCGGGGTGGCCAGGAAGGTAAAGGTTAATGGTCAATCTGAACACTCTTCTCCCAAGGCCTCAGCAGAGCAAAGAAGACAGGAGTGGCCAACTGCCCCCTTTTTACCTTCACGACCATCCAGGAAAGTCTTTGGCTGGTGCTGAGAGAGGAGCATTGAGCCCATTCTTCAACTTTCCTGGCAGCACGGAGGGAGGAGCATCCAGCAGCTGGCAGGTCGATGGCAGAAGAGGTTGCTCTGTTGTGGTCAGAAGCATCGCCAGGGAGGTGGGGGCCCCCTGGGCGGCAGGCGGGGGGGGGGGTCAACAAAGTGGCAAGGGGGACAACTCCACTGCATGGGCGGTGGGATCGGCAGCGATGGCGCGAAAAGCAGGCAGGTGGCGGTGTGAAAGTTTAGCCCACCGCCTGCCAGCCCTGCGCCTGGGAAGCCCTTTGTGGTGGCGGTGACATCACTTTCGGTGGTGATGTCATGGGGGTGACTTTTTGCTGCAGTCCCCCCCCCCCCGTCCCGCTGGGTGTTCGTTCGCTTCTGGTTGTGGTCTCTTCTCTCCTTCCATTCATAAATGGGCTTGCTCAAATGTGGCCAGGGGTGGCTCAACCCAGCATGCTTCCTGACGCCATCTCGAGTCTGCTGCCTCTCTGCACTACAAAAGAACCCCAAACCCTTACAGACTGGCATGCTGTTGTCAAACTCAGACGTGTGGGACTTCTGCTTGTATTGACCGGGACAGCACAAACGCTGTCTGGTTGGACAGAGACGGTGGTGGCAGAGAGGGCGGAAGGCACCCCGAGTCTGCTGCCCCCTAGGACCCCTTGCAGTGCATCAGGTGGCTGCTCCATGGATGGGCCAGCAGCATCTCTGGCCTCCCAGAGTCTTCTGAGAAAGCCCAGTTACAGCCTCAATGTGAAAGCAGCAACGGTGCAAATGCTATGCGGAGCACGTTGCACAGCTACTGCCTACTGGCTGCTGCACGGGGGGGGGGGGGGGGGGTTCCAAGGTTGGTCTGCTGGGCCCTTAGCTGGCGACCAACCTAGCTGGCCCCTGACGTTAGCCCAGCTTTTGAGGGCAAAACGGGAGACCCTCCAAGAAGGAATGCAAAAGATGGTGTATGCCTAATGATGTTTTGAGAAAACCACCTCTCCATCGCCTTCCACCCCATACTTTTGGTTACTCACCGGGAGAGTAAAGGGCAGGCCAGATGCCTGCTTGGGCCTCCTGAATCCTGAGTCCCACTGCAGGGATCTTCCAGAGGAAACACCCATCATATGTGGTTTGCTCCAGAGTGTTGACCCGGGTCACTAAACTGCTGATCATCATGTCCTTCATGGCCAAGAGTGAGTTTTGATGTTCCACCTGGAAGAAATGTGAGGAAATGAAGGAGGGGGGGAGAGAGGAAAAGAAGCTGGGATACATTTGATTCAGAAATGATCCGGATATCGATCAAAAGCATCCCTAAACTTCCCAAGGAAGGAAGATGCAGCCCTACTGGAAAGAATGGCCAGAATTGGACAGATAATTAAATTGTTTTTAGACACTGTTTTTATTTATTTTCATTAATTGTTTTTACTGTTTTAAAATGTGATTTTTTTATACTGTGTCTTTTGTATGTATTTTTTTTTCCTGTTGTAAGCCGCCTTGGGTCCCTTCGGGGAGAAAGGCGGGATAGAAATACTGTAAATATAAATAAATAAATAAATAAATAATCTCTCTCTTCCTGCTACAGTGCTGCCCCTTGCAAAAACAAATTACATAATGGGTCGAAAGTAGTGCTAGACCAAATGTTCCCTAAATTTGATATTCATTGTGTGACAGTCCAATCCTGACTGGGCTTTACAACAGCGGAACAGCAGCTCAGCTGTCAAATGGCTCTATGGTGGCCTGTTGCTGGCTATTGGTGGGAGTGCAGGTCAATCAGCCTGGCGGGCAGGTGGTGGGAGGAACAGGGCAGGGAGGGGAACGGGGGGGCTGTCTGGGTAAAGAGGGGGATGGAAGCAGGCGGAACGGTGGAGGGAGGGGTGGATCTTGCCAGCTCCAGCGTGAGCCAGGATCCTATCCCTGCTGCCACTGTGACACACCAGGTGAAGATCAACAGCACAGATCATTTTGAGCACTGATCGGCGATTTTCAACCAGTGTGCCACGAATGGTCTGCAGGTGTGCCATGGGAGTTTGGGGGAGGGTCATTTATTAGTAAAGCCATTGGGGGATGTGAGCCCCTTCCTGGCAGTGTGGTGTGCCTTGTCAATTATTTAAAAAATGGATGGTATGGCTTGACAATTTTAGCACCTTGTCAGTCTGCCCTTGAGATGAAAAAGGTTGAAAATTGCTGGCATAGAGCTTGGAAGCTATCCAGCAGCACATGATTTGTGTTTGTTTGTTGGTGCAACTTTTGTACAGTACAAACAGTCTCCCGGCGTTAGCCCCCAATGCCTCCTGCTCAGCATCTCAATATGATCAGCATCTCACTCAGTAGTGAGAGCTCATGTAGCATTGCCAGGGCTGGCCCACCTCTACCCGTCCACTCACCTCCAGGGCTGTTCCTCTCCCACTCCCTGGACTGGAAAAGGGATGGAGCGAAAGAGGAAATGTGGAGGTGAGGAGAGTGGTAGGCTAGATGCTGCAGCCCTCTCTTCCATCTCCAATCCAAAGAGTAGGAAGAGGAGAGGCTGGCACATCACCAGGTAAGGGGGGCAGCATGTGGCACCCCACTTCAGATGCTGGGAGCTCTTGAGCCAACCCTGAGAACTGTAGCAAACAGAATGAAGAATCAGGGACTCCTGGTTTTCTTGTCTGCACAACAACCTCACTACCATTTTACTCCAGCCTTTCTTACTGTCAGGGCCTTTTCCATCTGCAAGATGGAGACGATACTACACATTTTGCAGTGTGCCCCAAGAGCAGCCACAGCTCATGGGCAGGAAAAAAAATGCAAAGTGTGGAGCTGCATGTAAAGCTTCTGCATATACCACAATGCAAAATGCAAATGCCAAGCTTCTGGGTGCTTTGCATGCGGAGGGTCCCAGGATGCTTTCCTGACAGCTGCAGGTAGGTTTGGGAAAATCCTCTGTCTGGGACCCTGGAGAGCCACTGCCAGTCAGAGTAAGTAATACTAACCTGGATGAACCAAAGTCTGACTCAGCGGAAAACAGCTTCATGTGTTCTTTGGTCCGAAAGTGCTCTATCATCAATTATTATTGCAAGGGTATATTAATCATGATGAGGATGAAGCTTCATCCTTCTGACCTATACATCTATGGGACGGTCTCTCACCTTTTCCTCCAGGGAAAGGATCCTGGCCAGGGCCTCTCCAAGGGCGTCTCCAGGGGCTTCCTCTCGTCGACTCAGCTCCCGACTCAGAACTGACACGATGTTCTCTAGGGTCTTTTGTCGTGTTTCCAACTCGGCCATTTTCTGCTTGAATGAGAGGCCAGACCTCAGCCTCTCCCACAGCTTGTCCAGCGGGAAACCTAAGCCCGCTAACTGGTGCAAAGCCTCGAAGAGCTGGGGAGGCTGAGAGGCCAAATTTTCGTCCATTTGTTCACTGGGCATCTGCATATAGTGGAGGCTAACCTGTAGGACAGTACCACCTACTGTCAGTAAGCAGGGACTCCTTTCCACACCCCAGCAGCATTAGTGCCCCCCCCGGGCACGATGCTAAGTGCCTAGTGGGGAAAGGGACAAGCAAATGGTGGCCCCCATAGAGGAAAGGCTCTCACATTCTCCTGTTGTACAATACAACATCCTTTGAGCTGATGGGTTTTTTTTTTTTATAAATACAAGATGCGCCTTGAGACCCACCTTGTCAAAATGGGTGAGCGGCTGGATTCCTTTCTCGGCCAGGCATTTGGGAGAGGACATTTCACTGTAGCTGCAAGCCAGAAAGACAAAAAGAAAGTTCAACAATTAAGAATCATTCTCTCCCCCCCCCCCATCCTACGTCAATGGGAGATCACTACTTTAGGGGAATAGAGATAAGAAAAGACTAGAACATCACACAGCCTGAATGTCTGGTATTAAATGGAAACACGTTACATTGGCACTCAGCCCCCGTTTCTCATTCTAACTTGTGCATAACAACAACAACAACAACAACTTTCCTTGCCAGGATTGGTTTGAAATGTGCTACCTGCAGCCAAGGAGTGGACTAGTTCTGTCGACTCCACACGTGTGGCAGTTGGCCCCTCCCTCCTCCTCCACTGCTTCTTGGCCCCCACTTACTACGGTTGCCAGCTGGCCACAATGCCGCAGCAACAGCAGAAGCCACACAATGGACAGTCTGGCCTTCTATGCAGTTCTTTAAGGCACAGCAGCAGCCCTGTCAGTTCCAAGCACCCGAAGCCAAATGTTTCCTTGGCACACAACCTGAGCTCTCACATTTTTACTTTCTTTCAGCCTGACATTCAATATGATGCTCTGGGCCACTCTCACGTCTTCCTTGGCATCGTCTTCCTGTTTGTTCTCTGGGTCCTTTCTAGCCCACCACCTACTTTGCCCCACTTTTCCTTTGGCCAGGTTCCCTAGTGCTCCTCTTTTTCCCCCTACCCAGCACCTACCCCAGCACCTTAAGCCCTATGAGGTATCTTCAGTGTCCCTTCCTGCATTATGAGCCTCTTCTGCTCCTCATCTCTTCAGCCTCCCCTTTCTTAAGCCTCTCCTTTCCTCAAGTTCCTGTTTTTCAGTTCATTGCACCCTTGACCCTTCCATCAGCCACCTTGTCTCTAGGCCCCCTAACTTCTCTGCTTCCTGGGGCTTCTTCTCAGTCTTCTGCTTGCCTCGTGAAACAACTCCTGTTCCTAGGCCACTGAAAGGTTTTAAATCCCCGACAAACAGACAACTTTCCCTTCCCTCACAGAGGTTGGACTGCAGACATTTTATCAGCTTTGCTTTCTGAGTGACTAGAATGTCCACGAAGCACATCCCACGCCAATATGTCAAGTGTTGTCAGTGTTCACTACCACATAATTCCATGTGCAAGTGATATTCACAATCATAGATATTCTGTAGCAGCACCCCCTAGTGTTATTTTGGGGATTCTCACCCTGGGATCCCCCTTCCTTCCCATTACACAGACCACAGTCCAAGCAAGTTGGATTTCCCCCAATGTTTCTGACTGTCACTGACTGATTAGTTTTTTTCCTTCTCAGTCACAGCAGGCAATTTATTCCACACACATTATCACCAGATGATACTAGTTGGGGATTTTTTTTTCTTCTGTAGTCAGAAAGAGATCCCCAGGGGAACCCCACTTCTGACATGTGGGGTATGGGTGTAATTGTTGGTGATGGTAAGGTGGGCACCTGGATTTTGGTAACACGGAAGACTGTAGATAGCAACGGGGTATTTTCAGGAGTGCCACATTGAGAGGGCTCCGCATCCCTATATGCAATCCGTATTCCACCTTGGGCATTTGCCTCCGGCATAGGAAAAGGCGGGGTACAAATTTTTAAATAAATAAATAGAAGAACCTGGATCTCTGACCAGCTCACTATTTTACACTCTGAGTAGTGTAAATGATGGGTGATGATAATTATAATAATTAGTTACCAGTATGTACATCAAAAGCCCACACCCCTTTGTTTTAAAAAGGGGTAACTATTTGAACTGTGCTGATAATATTGATTATAGTTATGGCAAGATATAAAAGAGGATATGGCCATAAATAAAGCTTTAAAATATACTCCCCCCCCCCCCCCGTTTAATCTTTAATATAGCCTTTGTGAACTTGACTCTCATCGCCAAACTGGAATAAAGCTCTTTTCCCCCCATCCACCCTCCTGAAATCTGAAATGGTGTCCTTGTTCTTTGAGTCCTCAAGGAAGGGATTCAGGGCAGGGATGTGGATCAAGTCTCTGACTCCAAGTCTTGAGTCTTTGGTTGCAAGTTACGAGTCCCTATCTATTCAATGGGGAAAACAGGTTTAACCCTGAATAAAATTCAACTTGTCGTAAAAGGCTCCAAGTCTCGAGTAGAGTCTTTCGAGTCTTTTACAATTGCCGAGTCAAGTCCGAAGCGAGTCATTGACGCGACTTGAGTCCAACTTGAGTCCAAATAAATAGACTCAAGTCTACATCCTGTTCAGGGTGCAGTTCCACCAACTATTTACTAAAAGTCTTGGCTTGATTCACTGGTCCTGTTTCCTTTTTCATTCTTTTGCATGCCAAAATACAGGACAGATACTCTTCCTATTTCTATTGCCCCCTCTTCCTCACCCTCTGCTGAGGGCTCATTGTGGTTAGCCCCAAAATCTAAGGACCTAAAAACCTAAGCAGGGTCCTTCTAGCTCAGCCCAAAAGTTCATTAAGTCCAGCTTTCCATTTCCCACAGTGGCCACCCAGTATTTCTGAGAAGATCAAAAGCATGGCATGAGGCCGGTAGCCCTCCCTGCTGCTCCCCACAAGCAACAGGTATTCAGAGGTACACTGCCTCTGAACATGGAAGTTCTACATAGCCATCAGAACTAATAGCCATCGGAGATAGACTTAACCTCTTCCATGGATTTGCCTAATCCCATTTTTAAAGCCATCTAAGCCTGTAGCCCTGGTCACATCTCGTGGCAGCAAGTTCCATGAACCTCTTGTCAGCTCCAAGGCACAGTCCTGTGGCATGTGAATTAACACTTAAGAACCATGTTCCTTTGAGCATGTGCAGAGTGTTTCTGCTCCTCATTGCTGAGCAGCCAGTGCGGGTTTCCGGTCTCCACATCAGGCAAGCAGAGTTTCACGGTTGACAAGCCAAGAATGTCTTGTCTTAGAATTAAATGTGAATTGGATCCTCCCCATGTTTATCCTCTTCTCCTTCAGAGGGTATGGTATTATTACCATGGTAATCCTGAGTAAGGTTAACCTCAGGGCGTGGGGATAGCTCAGTGTCAGAGCACCATGCTTGGCATGCAGAAAGATTCATGTTCAATCCCTGGCACCTCCAGGCAGAGCTGGGAAAGGACCCAATCGGAAACCCTTGAAAGCCACTGCGATTCGGTGCAGACACCACTGACCTAGATAGACCGATGGCCTGGCTCCATATAAGGCAGCTTCCTATTTTCATTTAAGGAAGGCCAGTATTCTTTTCCTCTTTTCAGCACCTGGGAGGAGGCCAAGAGAACAGTGACTTCCGTAAGGCTGCCTAGTGATTTAACGGCCAGGATCTTATTCATGCTCTTATGAACATCAGAAGAGCCCTGCTGGATCAGGCCAAAGGCCCAACTAGTCCAGCTTTCTGTATCACACAGCGGCCCCACCAGATGCCTCAGGGAGCACACAAGACACTTGTCGCCTGTCGCCACTCCCTTGCACCTGGCACAGAGAAAACCTACTTCTAAAGCCAGGAGGTTGCGTATCCCCATCATGGCTTGTAAGCTATGATGGACTTTTCCTCCATAAATCTGTCCAATCCCCTTTTAAAGGAATCCAGGCCAGGTGCCATCACCACATCCTGTGGCAAGGAGTTCCACAAACCAATTACACGCTGGGTAAAGAAATATTTTATTTTGTCTGTTTTAATACTCCCTCCACTCAACTGTATGCACTGTTTTTAAGCCTCTGTGTGTACCACTGATGTAAAGACTCGTTGGTTGTTGCTTGATGTAAAAGAAACAAGAGAGGCATTTGTAATATAAATGAGCCTCTTGCCCAAGATAGGTTTTACATTTGTAATTCCACATAAGCATCACATGTGAAAACAGCCCGTTCTTTAGCCATTATTACACTGTTCTAGTTTTCATTCGTTCAATCCACACTGCCATATTTAATTTCAGAGAAGGGAGGGAGACTTCAAGCTGCCCTGTAAGTCACATCCTTGAACCTAAGACCCATAAATCTCAGTCCATTGTAATTATTCAGGGGAGAGAAATAAAGAACTCAGCACATGTTCAGAGCCACCCTTATTATCATTATTGTATTACTGTGATTATTAAGAATATTTATATACAATTTTTCAACATAAAGCAGTTTACATAGTAAACATGGTGGGTTTATGGCCTTTTTTCATTACTTCTTATTTTATTTGTAACCTGCTTTTCAATAACACACCTGAAAATATAATATTAATGGAAAAACAATACAACCAAATTATAAGAATAAAACAGCAGAAAACCAGGGCTGGATCAAACAGTGGATTTTGCCAATTATTATTATTATTATTATTATTATTATTATTATTATTATTATTGAAAGACCAACTGACAGAAAAGTCCTAACCTGGTGTCTACCACATGTTCCAAGCTTGAGCCCCAGCACTGGCAACAGGTGGGGTTAAGCCCTAATGTGCTTCAACACCTGCCTTCCGATCCCAGATATATCACCAGTCCTTCCTCCAGCATCAGTTTGCTGCCCATGCCAGCGGTATCCCCCTGCCCTTCTACTTCTGACACCACTGTTCCTTACTGCCACACAGGGCCATTCAGAGAAATTTTATCAGGAGGTATTGGGCCCCTTCCCTAAATATGAATTTGGTTCATGGGCCCTCCTTTCTTGCTCCAGGGCCCCCTTTTTGACCAATTTTTCACCCTGGGCCTGGCTACAAATTGCCCCCCTGCTGCCACATACCTCATGGTCTGCCTGGAGCCTTCAACTGTTCAGCTTGTGTCTCCTCTCCCGAAGCTTTATGAGCCCTTCCATGTGAAAGCAGGACAAACTTTTTCCCCTTCTTGGTATATTCAGGCAGAATCAGGGTGGGCAGGAAGGAGTAATGGTTGGCTGCGGAGGTTGCTATGGGTGCTGGGTGGGGAGATTCCCAGAGCTAAGCAGGAAGTGTGAAAGGGTAAGTATTAAAAGCAGAACCGAAAGAAAAACTTTTTTGCAATGTAACTTTTGTCTAAGTAGTTTTAGACTTGCATAGTGTAGAAAAGAGGACACCTTGCTACCTGGGTTAATTAACTGTGTTTGGAAATAACTGTCACACAGTTATTATCCCACATATAATGTCTTTCCACCCCTGCCCCACACAATTGTATGCATAAAATCATCATACTCTCTTGCTTCAGATGAAGGCTGCAACCCTTTTAACACTTACCTAGGAGCAAGTTCCATTGAATTCAACTGGACTTACTTCTGAGTAGATATGCAAAGGATTGCGCAGTAATTCTTTCAGGAGAAGTGCAGGCCACCCCAGTGATGCTCAGATTGTGCGTCTGGACACCTGGAGAGGGGTGCAAAGTTCCAGGCAGGGACCGCATCCTGAGGCAGGCCGTGCCTTAGTTTTTCCTCCACCAGCCAAGTCAGAGCTGGGTAGATTGAATGCACCCTCATTGATTCACTCTGTGTGTTTATGTATGCGTGTGCACCTGCTCCGCACCCTATTATCCAGAAAATCATTGAACTTTTGTCCTTATGCCACCTTCTGTGTGGCTTTAGGAAGGGGTCAGAGTAGGCTGACCATATCCAAAAAGGGACAGGGTGCCTATTTTATTATTTTTTATTTTTTCACATTTTTATACCACCCTTCCTCCAAGGAGCTCAGAGTGGTGTACATATTTCCTCCCCTCCTTTTTGTCATCACAACAACCCTGTGAGGTAGGTGGGGCTGAGAGATAGTGACTGGCCCAAGGTCACCCAGGAAGCTTTGTGGCTGAGCGGGGATTTGAACCTGGATCTTCCAGGTCTAAGTCCGACTCCCAAACCACTACACCATCCTGGCTATACCTTTAACCATTGTAAGAAGAGGGAATTTGGGCAGGTGTAGCTTGTTGCACCTTTCCATGATGAGCCGCACCTGCCCAAATTCCAATCGTTAAAGGTATAGGCACCCTGTCCCTTGTTGGGTATGGTCAGCCTAGGTCAGAGAGAATGAGCCCCAGAACCTCTTCTAAAGCCAGTGTGGTGGGATTACTTCTTTGACCTTAATCCATAGCTTCTCTCACTCAGAAGCAAGCTGAAAAACATTAGAAAAAGCACTTGTTCAAGTGCATCATGTGTAGGCTTACCAGATCTCCAACCGGGACAGAGTGCTAGACCTTTAGGAAAAGGAATGTGGACAGGTGTAGCTTGTTAAACCTTACAGCACAATCCTAGGCATTTCTACTCAGAAGCAAGCCCCACTGAACACAGTGGGGCTTGCTTCTGAGTAGACATGCCTAGGATTGTGCTCTAGGACTTAACAAGCTACACCTGCCCACATTCCTTCTCCTAAAGGTCTAGCACTCTGTCCCGGTTGGAGATCTGGTAAGCCTAAATGTGCCTGATTATTCACAGCAGATAGTCCTTCTGTGCTCAATGGGACTCCCAGATAAGTGTGGATAGGATTGCAGCCTGTGAAAGAGCCATCCCTTACTATTCATATCTGTTGGCCTTGCAGTCATGGTGAGAAAAGGGTAGCTATTCCCCATCCATTCCATGCCTGCTTAACTGCTTATAGGTAAAATAGGGATTCTAATTTAATTTAGTCCTTGTCAGCAGGGGGAACGAGGTTGGTAGTTCATGAGGAATACAACATGCATGACACTTTGCAGAATATAAAACAGGTCTCTGCCTAGAGGAGCTTACAATCTAAAATTCAATGCTAGACAGACAAGGAAGGAACAGAGGCAGGAGTAAACAGAGGGGCATTTATGTATGTTTTATACATACTAAGGCTAAGTGACAGTAGTGGGGATGAGGACTAGGGCCCCTCTACACATGCATACGCATTCCTGTTCATGCCAACTCTCTCTCTTTATTACAACAGATGGTCCCTATTTTCTATCATTATTATTACTGATGATGATGATGATCATCATCATTAGTGGTGTCACAGTCCACCAGATGTTTGGACTCGGGTTTTGGGGTTTTGAACTCTACCCAAGATGCCGTATAATGTATTGTTGTTGTTGTTGCTGTTGTTATCTGATTAATCTCTGCCCACCTGGTGGTGGCTGGTTCATGACACAAAGCAGTTTACATAGCAAAATAAATCAATAAATGGCTCCCTGTCGCCAAAGGGCTCACAGTCTAAAAACATCTCCTTGTAAAAAAACACTATTGCCCCCCTTTTTTTTCTTTCGAGGAGATGGCAGTTTCAAAAATAGTTTAACATTTCTCAGAATGTCCATGTACATACTTACTAATGTACTTTCCTGCCCCTCCCACGGATCTCTAGAAGTTTAATCTCGAAAGCAATGGGGAGGAAATGCCTCTCCACTTTAAGGCATGGAAAGGTATGCATGTGAAGCACCCCCCCTTCTTTTTTGCTACTTTTTTAGGCTAAGCAGGGGTGGAGGGAAGGCTGGGTTCAAGCGACATCCTTCCCTGTAAACTTCACTGTCTCTTGCTTTCGAGGATGGAAATTAGGGGAGATGAGGAGGGAAGCTTGTAATGTCAGTAAGATGGCAGGCAGTGACTATGCTAGAGTGCATTATGCCCCAATACAAATGCAGACATCACCCCTCCCCATGTGACTCTTTAGTGCAAAGGCATGTGCTGTGCTATGACAGCAAATGCATGCACACAAAAAACAAGAGCAGGACATCTCTCTCTCCCCCCCCCCCCGCCCCCCTGCTCTGCACTCTCCAATTCTGGTTCCTGGTCAAGAGGATACATTTGTGGCCTGACTAGCAAAATTTTGGCTAGGTGGCAGCCCTAAGCATGTGAAGTGACAGGGTCTGTCTAAGCATGCGGAACAGTCTGCCTCATGCAGTTGTGGGCTCTCCCTGGAGGTTTTCAGGCAGAGGATGGACGGCCACCTGTCAGCTGCCTGCACAGAGCTGGGGGTAGGACTAGATGGCCTCCAAAATATCTTCCTACTCTAATATTAAATGATTCTATTAACAGCCTGTTGGAGCTCATCTCGGGGAAGGGGACGTTATTGATTTTGTAAATGGTTATATCTGCATTCTCACCCTATCTAACTCTCTTTTCGTTTGCAAAAAACAAACGACTTTGTTTTCAGTGAAATGGCACTTTCAACTATCACTGCAAGAGATAAGGACCTTGAAGAAAGCACTAGGATGCATTTTACAAGAGGAATATCTTAGCATCTCTGTACCGTCACCTGTCAGGGATGCTGTCACACTTGCCTGCACTGAGGAGGGGGTTGGTCTAGATGACCTCTGAGGAACCTTCCGACTTAACATTCTATGAATGAAACACCAGGAGGGTTAAGAAAAAAAAAGCCTGTAAGGTTTTGAGGGAAGTAAGAAAAGGGTCAGTTTACGTTCCAATTCCAAAGAAGGGCAGTGCCAAAGAGTGTTCAAACTACCGTACAATTGCACTCATTTCACATGCTAGCAAGGTTATGCTCAAAATCCTACAAGCTAGGCTTCAGCAGTACGTGGACCGAGAACTACCGGACGTACAAGCTGGGTTTCGAAGAGGCAGAGGAACTAGAGATCAAATTGCCAACATGCGCTGGATCATGGAGAAAGCACGAGAGTTCCAAAAAACCACCTACTTCTGCTTCATTGACTACGCAAAAGCCTTTTATTGTGTGGATCACAACAAACTGTGGCAAATTCTTAAAGAGATGGGGGTACCAGACCACCTTACCTGTCTCCTGAGAAACCTGTATGCGGGTCAAGAAGCAACAGTTCGAACCGGCCATGGAACAACTGATTGGTTCAAAATTGGGAAGGGAGTACGGCAAGGCTGTATATTGTCACCCTGCTTATTTAACTTATATGCAGAGTACATTATGAGAAATGCAGGGCTGAATAAATCACAAGCCGGAATCAAGATTGCCGGGAGAAATATCAACAACCTCAGATATGCAGACGATACCACCCTAATGGCAGAAAGTGAAGAAGAACTAAAGAGCCTCTTGATGAGAGTGAAAGAGGAGAGTGCAAAAGTTGGCTTGAAACTCAACATTAATAAAACTAAGATCATGGCATCGGGTCCCATCAATTCCTGGCAAATAGAAGGGGCAGAAATGGAAGCAGTAACAGATTTTACTTTTCTGGGTTCCAAGATCACTGCAGACGGAGACAGCAGCCATGAAATTAAAAGACGCTTACTCCTTGGAAGGAAAGCTATGGCAAACTTAGACAGCATAATAAAAAGCAGAGATATCACCATGCCAACAAAAGTTCGTATAGTCAGGGCGATGGTGTTCCCAGTAGCAATGTATGGTTGCGAGAGTTGGACCATAAGGAAGGCTGAGCGCCGAAGAATAGATGCTTTTGAACTGTGGTGCTGGAGAAGACTCCTGAGAGTCCCTTGGACTGCTAGGAGATCAAATCAGTCAATTCTAAATGAAATCAAGCCTGACTGTTCCCTGGAAGGACAGGTACTGAGGCTGAAACTCAAATATTTTGGCCACCTAATGCGAAGAGAGGACTCTCTGGAGAAGACTCTGATGCTGGGAAAGATTGAAGGCAAAAGGAGAAGGGGAAGGCCAAGGATGAGATGGTTAGACAGCATCACCGATGCAACAAACATGAAAATGAGCGAACTCAGGAAGATAGTGGAGGACAGGAAGGCCTGGCGGGATATGGTTCATGGGATCACGAAGGGTCGGACACGACTTAACGACTGAACAACAACAACAACAAGAAAAGGGAAGTAAGAAAAGGAAGCTATAGTAGCAATACATTTCCAAAACTGCCTCATTCCACTATCTAGTGCCGTGTTTAATGTCGTATGACCCACTTTTGTCAACCAATGGGACTCTCCGCTTTGCCCAGTTATGCATTTCCAGACATCCCTTAAAAAAAATCTATTATACTGTCTCTGATGAGCTGAGGGGAAACTCTCTCAACTGAGTGGAAAGAAACAAAACACAAACCCACAACACACACTGATGGTCACTCGGAGCAGCAACGAGTTACAAGCTCCGCTTTCTACAGCAGGGCAGCGGTCCTGTCCCCTGCCCTCCAGGAATATTTTCTGTATTGACTGGTCTGCCAAGGAACCCCTATGCGTTTGCCACTAGAGCTGCCAACTTTCTTTCCTGGCCCTGCTCCAGTGCCTTTCAAGAACGGTTGTTGCACATGCAGTATTAACCAGGTGAAGCTTAATGGTAAGAGAAGTGTCACGTGTTTCCTTTCCATGTGTTGGGCTGCAGTTCAAAGGCATAGGAGTAGGGCCAGGAAAGACATGTGGCAACCTTAGTTCTGGCAGGTTCTGGGGTGCCTTCTGTTAGCCTGTTGGGCGTAGCTGTTTGACAGTTTAAAAAGAGGGTTGTAGACTGTGTCACGCATGGGAAAGAAAGCTAACATAAAGGGGAGAGAGAACTAAGCGGAGATGTCAGGTTGCACCCTGAAGATTTCCTCCTTGCTTTTAAAATTGCTGTTGAGTCCGGAGACAAGGCAGCCATGCCTCTTCCCAGCTGCTGTGCGACATACCGCAGTCTGGATCACTAGAGGGAGGGGAAGATGTACTGTAGCTGCTGAGGAGCCCATAAATATATAGTGTCATCTTCCAGGTTGCAGTGGGGCAGGCAGTTCTAGAATGAAGAGCAGAGTCCCTTTAGGCTCGGAGTTGGCAACCTTTCTGGCAAAGGGGCTGGACGCTCAGCGATGACATCATCATGCAGCGGCACAGGGACTCCGCGAGCCTGGGCAGGTGACCCTGCCATTTCCTGTCTGGCACATGGCAAATTAGGCAGGAGGCTTTGCCTCCCAAGCCGAGCTCTGTGCGGGACAGATGACCTTGGGTGGCAGGCTGATCCACTATTTGTCGTCTGTAGTTTCAGTTAAGTGTGCGTTAAAGAATGGATTTCTTCTTTTACATAACAGAAGGTTTATTAATCAGTGTAATAACTGTCAGGGGTTGCACTGGAATGAGGGGGGTATGTCAGCATGGAGTTGCACCAGCATGAAATTAGTGGCGTAGTGTAGCTGGAATCATAGAATCATAGAGTTGGAAGGGACCCACAAGGTCATCTAGTTCCATAGCAGGAACTCATAAGAACTTAAGAAGAGCCCTGCTGGATCAGGCCAAAAGCCCATCTAGTCCAGCTTCCTGTGTCACACAGTGGCCCCACCAGATGCCTCAGGGAGCACAAGACAACAAGATAACCTGTTTCCCGTTGATACTCCCTTGCACCTGGCACAGAGAAAACCCACTTCTAAAAACCAGGAGGTTGCTTATGGCTTGTAACCTGTGATGGTCTTTTCCTCCATGAATCTGTCCAACCCCCCTTTTAAAGGCATCTAGGCCAGATGCCATCACCACATCCTGTGGCAAGGAGTTCCACAGATGAATTACACGCTGGGTAAAGAAATATTTTCTTTTGTCTGTTCTAACTCTCCCTCCACTCAATTTTAGTACATGTCCCCTGGTTCTGGTGTTGTGCGAGAGGGAGAAGAATTTCCCTCTATCCACTCTCTCCATCCCATGCATAATTTTATAAGTCTCAATCATGTCCCCCCTCAGGCGCCTTTTTTCTAGGCTGAAAAGCCCCAGACGCTGTAGCCTTTCCTCATAAGGGAGGTGCTCCAGCCCACGAATCATTCTGGTCGCTCTTTTCTGCACCTTTTCTAATTCTACT
Source organism: Plestiodon gilberti rubricaudatus (assembly GCA_026170595.1). Lineage (NCBI taxonomy): Eukaryota > Metazoa > Chordata > Lepidosauria > Squamata > Scincidae > Plestiodon > Plestiodon gilberti. The sequence continues at coordinate 252,452,606 of JANXHW010000002.1, forward strand.
ATATCCTTTTTGAGGTGTGGTGACCAGAACTGGACACAATACTCCAGATGTGGCCTTACCATCGATTTGTACAAAGGCATAATGATATTGGCCGTTTTATTCTCAATCCCTTTTTTAATGATCCCGAGCATGGAATTGGCCTTCTTCACAGCCGCCGCACACTGGGTCGACACTTTCATCGACCTGTCCACCAGCACCCCAAGATCTCTCTCTTGATCCGTCACAGACAACTCAGAACCCATTAGCGTATATGTGAAATTTTGGTTTCTTGCCCCAATGTGCATCACTTTGCACTTACTTACATTGAAGCGCATCTGCCATTTTGCTGCCCATTCTCCCAGTTTGGAGAGATCCTTCTGGAGCTCTTCACAATCCCTGCTGGTCTTCACCACCCGGAAAAGTTTAGTGTCATCTGCAAACCTGGCCACCTCACTGCCTATCCCCGACTCCAGGTCATTTATGAATAAGTTGAAAAGCACCGGTCCCAAGACCGATCCTTGGGGTACACCGCTTTTCACCTCTCGCTAGGCTTACCATATTTTTCAAACTTCAAACCGGGACACCCCCCCCCATACCCCCCCGAGGTAATTAATTAATTAATGTGAAAGCAATGAAAAAGCAAAGCCAAAGAACCACAACCAATCGTAAACAAAAAAGCAATCCTAAACCGCACAAACAAAGCCCAAAGTCCCATCCAGAACGAAAAAGCCACTCTAAAGCACAAGGAAAAGCAATCCTAAACAGTCCAAACGAAGCCCAAAGTCCGATCCAGAAGGAAAAAGCCACTCTAAAGCACAACGAAAAGCAATCCTAAGCAGCCCAAACGAAGCCCAAAGTACCATTCACAACGAAAAAGCCATTCTCAAGCTCAACGAAAAAGCATAAAAAAGACCATAAAACTCCTAATAAAGCATTAATCCAAATATAAGAAACCCTTTTAACGAATAAAATCTAAAAGAAAGGGGGCGCAAGGCGCCCCCTCCTGCCGCGCGAAGCTTGGCCGGAATTTATCAAATAAATGATCAATTTAAAATAATTAATTAATTAAGTAAAGGCCGAAAATTTTAAATAAATAATTAATATTTCTATTAAAAATATATAATTTAAAAATAAGCTTACCTGGTCGCTGCTGGTCACTGGTCCGTGGTCGCTGCTGCTGCTGCTGCTGCTGGGGCCGCGGCAAGCAGGCTGGGGCCGCGGCAAGGCAAAGCAAGGCAAGAAGCAGGCTGTGCTTCTCCCGGTGCCGCTGCGAGACCAGCGGCACCGGGAGAAGCACAGCCTGCTTCTTGCCTTGTGTTCTCCCTGCGCAACGCAGGCGAGCAGGCTATGCTTCTCCCGGTGCCGCTGCGAGACCATTGGCACCGGGAGAAGCACAGCCTGCTCGCCTGCGTTGCGCAGCCCTGGAGAACACAAGGTAAGAAGCAGGCTGTGCTTCTCCCGGTGCCGCTGGTCTCGCAGCGGCACCGGGAGAAGCACAGCCTGCTCGCCTGCGTTGCGCGAGCCCTGGAGCTCGCGCAACACGGGCAAAAAGCAGGCTGTGTTTCTCCCGGTGCCGCTGGTCTCGCAGCGGCACCGGGAGAAGCACAGCCTGCTCGCCTGCGTTGCGCGAGCCCTGGAGCTCGCGCAACACGGGCAAATAGCAGGCTGTGCTTCTTCCGGTGCCGCTGCGAGACCAGCGGCACGGAGAGAAGCACAGCCTGCTTGCCCGCGTTGTTCGAGCCTGCTAGAGGCTCGCGCTGGCCGGGCAAGCAGGCTGTGCTTCTCCGGTCTCCCAGCGGCACCGCATGGAGCCGCTGGGAGACCGGAGAAGCACAGCCTGCTTGCCCGGCCAGCGCGAGCCTCCAGCAGGCTCGCGCAACGCGGGCAAGCACTGTGCTTCTCCCGGTGGCGCTGACGACCGGGAGAAGCACCCGCTCGCCACGCCACCATCTTTTTTTTTTAATTTCAAACTTCCCGGGCAGTATCTTGGGTCACGAAATCTCACGTGATCCAAGATGTCGGCGCCCAAATCTCGTGAGGGCATCATGCCCTCACGAGATTTGGGTGCCGACATCTTGGATCACGCGAGATTTCGTGACCAAAGATGCTGCCCGGTAAGTTTGAAATTAAAAAAAAAGATGGCGGCGCCCATTCGTCCCCCGGGACCCGACCGGGAATCGGGTCCGATTTCCGGGACTATCCCGGCGAAACCGGGACGAATGGTAAGCCTACCTCTCGCCATTGTGAAAATTGTCCATTGACTCCCACTCGCTGTTTCCTGGTCTTCAACCAGTTCCTAATCCACAAGAGGACCTGCCCTCTTATTCCCTGACTGTGGAGTTTTCTCAGGAGCCTTTCATGAGGGACCGTGTCAAACACCTTCTGAAAATCCATATATATAATATCCACGGGCTCGCTCGCATCCACATGCCTGTTGACCTTTTCAAAAAATTCTAACAGGTTTGTGAGGCAAGACTTCCCCTTGCAGAAGCCATGCTGACTCCCTCAGCAGAGCTTGTTCTTCTATGTGTTTTAAGATTTTATCCTTAATGAGACTTTCCACCATCTTCCCTGGAACAGATGTTAGGCTGACCGGCCTGTAGTTTCCCGGGTCCCCCCTCCTTCCTTTTTAAAAGATTGGCGTGACATTAGCTATCCTCCAATCCTCTGGCACAGTGGCCGTTTTAAGGGACAAGTTGCATATTTTGGTCAAGAGGTCAGCAACTTCATTCTTGAGTTCCTTCAGAACTATTGGGTGGATGCCATTCGGGCCTGGTGATTTATTGATCTTTATTTTGTCAATTAAGTCTGAGACGTCTTCTCTTTTAACCTCTATTTGACTTAATTCTTTAGTCAGGGGAGAACGTTCCGGCAGCGGTATTTGCCCGAGGTCTTCTGCCGTGAAGACAGATGCAAAGAACTCATTTAATTTCTCTGCAGTCTCCATGTCCCCTTTTATCACCCCTTTCTCTCCCTCACCATCCAGCGGACCAACCGTTTCCCTGGCAGGTTTCCTGCTTCTAACATATTTGAAGAAGCTTTTATTATTCCCTTTTATGTTGCCTGCCATACGTTCCTCAAAGTCTTGCTTGGCCTCCCATATCATCTTTTTACATTTCTTTTGCCACAGTTTGTGCTCCTGTTTATTTTCCTCACTAGGGCAAGACTTCCATTTACGGAAGGAAGCTTCCTTGCCTTTTACAGCCTCCTTAACTGTGCTTGTTAGCCATGCCGGCACCCTCCTGGACTTGGTTGAGCCCTTCCTCCTTTGTGGGATACACTCCCACTGGGCCTCTATGACTGTTGTTTTAAACAGCCTCCATGCACTCTGGAGCGATTGGACTCTTTTTACCTTCCCTTTCAGCTTTTTTTTTAACTAGTCTCCTCATTTTGGGGAAGTCAGCCCTTCGGAAGTCAAGGGTTTTCGTGTCAGATTTGCTTGGCACTCTCCCTCTGACATGCATGGTGAAACAGATCGCAGCATGGTCACTGTTCCCCAACGGTTCGGTAACATTTACCTCCCTGACCAGATCTTGAGTGCCACACAATATCAAGTCCAGAGTCACCTGTCCTCTCGTCGGTTCCGTGACAAGCTGCTCTAAGGCACAGTCATTTAACATATCCAGAAATCCAGTCTCTCTTTCATGACCTGAGCATGAATTGACCCAGTCGATGTGAGGATAATTGAAGTCCCCCATGACTACAACCTTGTCTCTCATTGACACCTCCCTGATTTGCTTCCTCATTTCAAGATCCCCTTCAGGTTTTTGATCTGGAGGACGGTAGCATGCCCCTACTATTACATCACTCTTTGAGCCTGGTAATCTAACCCACAGTGATTCTACGGAGGAGTCAGAGCCCCCCTCCAGCTCTACTCTGGTGGATTCTACCCCCTCTTTGACATAGATGGCCACCCCACCTCCAACACGCCCCTCTCTGTCCCTCCTATAGAGTTTATATCCTGGAATTGCAGTATCCCACTGGTTCTCCGCATTCCACCAGGTTTCTGTTATACCTACTATGTCAATGTTTTCCCTAGCCACCAAACATTCCAGTTCTCCCATCTTTGCCTGTAGACTTCGGCATTTGCATAAAAGCACTTATATACCTGGTCCCCCAAGAAGGGCTGCATGTTTGCACCTTTATTCCTGCAGCCTTCTGTCCTGCTAGACTGGCTGTCATGTCCCATCACGCTACCACTCCCAATTTTTACTCTGCTATTACTTGACTGTTCCCCATCCTCTGCACCCTCATTCCCTAGGGATGAGGAGTCCCGAACCGGATGCCCCTCGGCTCCTGTCGGCTTTCCCCCAGGAGTCAGTTTAAAAGCTGCTCTGCCACCTTCTTAATGTTACGCGCCAGCAGTCTGGTTCCGTTTTGGTTCAAGTGAAGCCCGTCCCTCTTGTACAGGCCCGGCTTGTCCCAAAACGTTCCCCAGTGCCTAACAAACTTAAACCCCTCCTCCTGACACCAGTGTCTCATCCACGCATTGAGACCCCTGAGCTCCGCCTGCCTAGCTGGCCCTGCGCGTGGAACAGAACCTTTGGGGTCCTGGATTTGAGCTTCCTACCTAGCAACCTAAATTTGGCCTCCAGGACCGCCCGGCTACATTTCCCCACGTCGTTGGTGCCAACATGCACCACAACTGCTACCTCCTCCCCAGCACTCTCTACCAGCCTATCTAGACGAGAGGTGATGTCCGCAATCTTCGCACCAGGTAGGCAAGTCACCGTGCGGTCCTCACATCCATCACAGACCCCCCTCTCTATGTTCCTGACTATAGAGTCACCCACGACAAGAAGCCCCCTTCCCCCCTCCCCAGAGGAGTATCCATAGTGCGACTGGATACGGGCCCATCACCTGAAGAAGGGGTCCCCACTGTGGGATTGTTTCCCTCTTTTCCAGAGCAACGTCCTCCAGCCCTGAGACTCCCTTTCCTGGCAGCTGAGGAGCTGGCCAACTGAGGGTGGGACGATGCCTCCACGTCCCTAGAAGTCTCACCCTGGTTCCTCTCTACCTGTCTCTGCTTCTCCAGGTCAGCAACCGTGGCTTCAAGGGAGCGAACCCGTTCCCTGAGAGCCTGGAGCTCTTTGCACTGAGCACACACCCATGACTTGTGCCCAAGAGGCAGATAGCCATACATATGACACTCAGTGCAAAACACTGGATAGCCCCCACCCTTCTGCTGTCTGTCTGACTGCATCTCCACCTAGAGCATCTCCAGCAGGTGCCTGTCGAGATGGTCATCCCTACCAATCTGTTGCCTGAAGCGACAGTTGTCCAGTTGGCCAGCCTTGATTCTGACCTTCCCCTTTCTCCATCCCCCAGATGTTGCAGAGCTCTGTGGTTTTCCTCTTGCATGTTGGAACACTTCCCTTTATACTGCATATCAACAACTAGAGTCTGCCCTGCCCAGGAAGTCGGTAAAAAGGCCCCCATCTCCTGTTCTGAAGGTCTGACTCCTCTCATCCCCCATGAAAGCCTTTCTTGTCTTCAGATGGATGTTGGCTGCCCTGGCTGTTGTGACCCCAGGCTCTCTAGAAAAAGGTAAGCAGCAGCCAGCAAGCCTTCCCCTGGAACAGGCAGTGCAGCATGCTTTGCAGGGACAGAAAAAGCTTAGCTGGAAGGGCTTGGAGGATTAATTGGAAGGGCTTAATTTTAACTTTATTTCTTCTCTCACAAAATCAAAAAATGGCTGGAAATCCCATAAATATTCAAACTGTGTATAGGGCTTAATTTGTCTGAGCCAAGACTAGGGTTCCAAATTTTTCATTTGGACCCTGTAGCTCTGCCTTTAACAGCAGCTTGATGTGCAGAAGTAACAGGTGCTAGTTGCCTTGTCTGTTAAACCTTGCTGGAAACTTCGCTATCTTATTCATGGGGATATTGTAAACTGCCTGGAATTAAAGTTAAAGGAGAAATCCAATGACCAGAAAGGCGGTATATAAATACTGAAATTATTATTCATTATTATCTGTACAACTCCCAGGCAGGGCGCCATAAGCCTGCAGTAGTATCACTCTGAAGACAGGGAGACAGAAGACTGGATTGGACCTCAAAGCACAGTTAATTTGCTGTGTCTGACTATAACACAATAAGTCCTGTGTCCATGCTCTGAAAAGTTTGAGTGTCACATGCTGCTTTCTGCACCTCCGGCTACTGCTAACAGCACAACAGCAGGGTAGGCCAGATTTTTCCCCCCTGCTGGGTGGGCAATCCTAATCAGGACTCACCAGAAACTCATTCTGACATCAGTGTACACAGTCTCAGGACATCTGAAATAGTGCTGGTCCTGGGTTGCTGGTGGTCCTGCATGAGTTGCCATGTGTCCTTGGTGGAACATGGGGTACTACACCTGCCACCAACACTGAAGGTTCAGAGGGTTTGGCCTGGCCAGCTGCCCCCCCCCCCGGTGCCGAAAAAACAACAACAGAAAAATGCCCCCCTGGCAGTTTTCCGCCGAAAAAAGCACAGTAGGGGTAGGGGTAGGGGTGTGGGTGGGTGGGCGGACAATTCCTGTTGCCGAAGTGGGTTTTCTCTGTGCCAGGTGCAAGGGAGTGGCGACTGGACACAGGTATCTTGTTGTCTCGTGTGCTCCCTGAGGCATCTGGTGGGGCCACTGTGTGACACAGGAAGCTGGACTAGATGGGCTTTTGGCCTGATCCAGCAGGGTTCTTCTTATGTTCTTATGACACCGCATCCCAAAACTCCTTTTTTGGCTCTGCCCCCGTGCCGCCGAATTGGTGGCTTGTGACCTCCCCCCCAGCGACGCCTCTACACCTGTCCTAATGCAGAAGTGCTTGAATCCAGCTGCCTGCATTTCCTCCAGAAGATGTTTAGGGCTGGGTTTTGGTAAAGCCTGTAACAACACCTGATATGGCAGGCAGCATTGCACCTGGTCAAAGGTCTGGATGGGGGAACACAGCAAGTCCCATGTAGAAACATACATAGCTCAATGAACACTTGTTTTGTTGCACATGCACCACTTCCTGGGTTGTGAGATGTTCCAAAAGCAACTCTACCTGGGTTTGGCTTTTTGGGAGGAGAGATCCCCGAAAACTTGTGGTGCTTTGTTAATATTGAGTGTTAACTTGGCAAGAGGTATCCTTGCAGCCCCTTAAGTGCCTTCAGCTAACTTTCAGCTCTCTCTTTATCTGCACCTCTTATTTAGTTTGTCTTACAAACTGCTGTTTCCTTATTCTCTCTCTCTCTCTCTCTCTCTCTCTCTCTCTCTCTCTCTCTCTCTCTCACTCACTCACTCTCTCTCTCTCTCTCTCTCTCTCTCTCTCTCTCTCTCTCACACACACACACACACACACACACACACACACACACACACACACACACCTCTTACATTATCCCACCCCTTAGCTTGGAGATGGGGTGGATGTGCTACGTTTCCAAAAATTTGCTGGCTTTTCCTATTCCAAACATTTTGGAGAGATATCTGTACTCACAGACCATCCCAGTTAACTTCCATTTTAGAGAGATTGTTCTAACCATTAAGGAACATTAACATTCTTTCGTCAAATCTCAGACCAGATCAGACATATTTTGTTAGCACAACCCTTTGTGGCCATGGCTCTCTGGCCCACTCTCTGCAGTCTTTCAAATCTGCATTGCTTCGCCACTTCCTCTATGGGATGGTTAAATCCCAGCTAAACTGACAAGTTTCACTGTCCTCACAGAATCTCAACTGCAACATTCTGACAGCTTTTTTTGTCCTGACTGGTTGGAATGTTCATAAACAGCTTAAAATACTTGTACACTAGCAACAGAGCTTTCATTTGCCACAACTGCAAACAGTAGATAGAACTGAAATGAATTTGCAATGCTCTCCAAAATAACTAACAGCCCAATCCTAACTAAACTCCCCCTGCCGATGCAGCCGCGTCAATGGAGCATGCTGTATCCGGGGGGGGGGGGGCAGTCCGGAGGCCTCCTCAAGGTGAGGAAAGTTTTGTTCCCATACCCTGGGGCAAGACTCCACTGCCCCATAGGTGTCCTTGGATCTGTGCCAGCCTCCTGCCTGCCCCCTCCCCAGCCAGAACTTCCCCCATCCTCCCCTCCCTGCCCAGTTATGCTCACCCTCTGCCACCCCCCCCCCCCGCTGCTGGCTTACCTCCACTGCCAGAGGTAGCTGGTAGTGGCAGTGGGCCTCCCACACGGCAGCAAACCCAAAATGGATGACGGCAGCATGTCCAATGCACCACCGTATGGCCATTTACAACCGCAGAACTGTGCTCCACTGTCATAAACAGCAGCCAGCCTAGTCCTAGTTAGGATTGGACTGTCCAAGTCCTACGTCACCTTAAAGATGATTCCATTTATTGTGGAATAAGGAATAAACATTCCTAGGCAAAATTTAGCTCAGGAAAAGTAAGAATTTACTTCCTGACGTTCTCCCCAAGATTCCTTTCTGCAAATTTCTGAAATCAAACATCCATCTGATGTTCTCTGCGTATTCATCAAGTATTTGATGTTAGTATTTGATGTCTGATTATTCAGTATTTCTATTTTAAAAAATTGATATGAATGGTATGCAGTATTTGAAGGCATGCAGTGTGGCTAACATGCAATGGAATTTGAGAATGTTTGAACCCTGATGGCTGATTTGATTTCACATGTGATGCCTACCAAAATCAAAACAATCTAATTTGAAATCTAATACCTCACACGTTTAAACTCCAAATTTTACATTCAACTTTTTAGATTTTTATTTTGGCTCAGTTTTGTTTCACTCATATATCTAAGATATGCAGCTGTAAGAAGAGCCCCCCCCCCAGCACCCGCCCAATCCTAACTAAAGCCCGGTCCTAACTAAATCCCCTCCACTGATGCAGGTGCACCAACAGAGCATACACCATATCCTGTGCAAGGGTGGTGTGGTGTCCTGGATCCCTCCTCGAGGTAATGTTTGTTCCCTTACCTTGGGGTAAGCCTCTGCTTTTCTGATAGGTCTACTCAGACCTGCATTTACAACAGCAGCCTGGTTGTGTGCGACAGTGCATCACATAATGTAATTCTGGAAAGGCTGCTGCACCTTCAGAATACAAGTTCTGACGGCATGGCAGCCTGTTAGGATTGGGCCCTTAGGCTTTCAGAAAAGATGCTAAAGAGTTCAACTCTGTGGCATAAGGACTGTTAGACAATAATGCACCATAATAGTTTCAGTGCTGGAGATAAATGCTGGATCAGAGGCCAACATTCGCTGTGACCTGAAGGAACCAAAGCACGCGAAGTGGAGGAAATGGTATTGGATCCCTCAATATCCGACCTGTGCAGGTGTGAGGGGAGGCCAAAAGGAAATCTTTTCATCTGGTACTGGCACAGAAAATCTGGTGAATCTGGTCAGATTTCAACAGCGCTTAACTGAGGAGAAGAAGACAAGAAACAGCAGGCCTGTTCTCAATATCCGAACCACTTACATGAATGACTCGGGCACTTTCTTCTGTTCCAACGGCAGGAAGAATTCATCAGAGGTCTTGGTCACTGTGAAACCTGGTAAGGATATTGGGGACCTGTATTAGAGTGGGGTTGGGGTTTAGGGGGCAATACATGTTCCTCCTCTATTGGCACTCTCAACTTCACTTGTAATTTGAAAAACTTCTACCATGTCTCCCCTGACTGCCCCCATCAGTGCAATGAGGGCTGGATAGAACTGCTTGCTTTATCAATGATTGGGAGCATTGATAATTCAAACTTGCCTAGCAATTGACAGAGTATCTCCAGGGAAGCCTCTACCTCCTAATCTAAGAATGATCCTTGGAAGGCTATATCCAGATGGTTTGACATGCCCATCCCCAATCCAGGAGGAGGTTGGACAAATGTCAGGCCCAGACCAAACAGGCAAAAACCCACATGGAAACTGCCACAGAATAAGTGCACCTTTTGATGCAGAACCCACATGGGTTTCCTTATATTCATGAGACATCCGTGAGCTTTTTTGCCATGGAATATGCAAATACAGTGGTGCCTCGCAAGACAAAATTAATTCGTTCCGTGAGTCATGTTGTCTTGCGAATAATTTTGTCTTGCGAGTCACCTCCCCTGCCGTGCTATTTACTTTTAAGTATTTATAGTACTCACAGTTCCCAGAGCTCCGCTCTAGTAATGCACACCGTTTCTGGAAGGGAAGGGAAGTTTTATCTCTGCTTTGCCTTTATCTCTGCTGGTATTAGCTATTTGTCGGGTGATAATCGGTGTGGCCTCGGGCTGTACTGTTTGCAGTCTGCTAACCCTCTTGAATACTTTATTCAAATGGCAAGTGTAGCTGTCGCCTACAGTATCCTCCTGCCGCGGTGCCGGCCAGGCTAAGGGGCGGAGCAGACACCACTAAATGCACCATTACCTCTCGGCCGTGCAACAGCTGAAGAGGCTTTCCTCGGCGTGAGGGCGGCTCCTGTGTGAGTCAGTAAGAGACTCGAAGCAGGCAGGCAGACAGCCTGTGCCGAGTTGCTGCTGCCGCTTCCGGGCCAAAACGAAGAATGGGTAGGGTCTTAATAAGTACACCTACTAGGATGGGAAGTTTTTCAGGATGGTAGTTTTATCTCTGCTTTGCCTTTATCTCTGCTGGTGTTAGCTATTTGTCGGGTGATAATCAGTGTGGCCTCGGGCTGTACTGTTTGCAGTCTGCTAACCCTCTTGAATACTTTAACATTTGAATAGATTGTGGCTTTAGGAGCTGAGTGTTCCACAAGACGAAATTGTTTTTGCAAGAAAACTTGTCTTGCGAGTCACCAAAAAACTTGCAAAACGCTTTTGTCTTGTGAGTTTTTTGTTGTGCGAGGCATTTGTCTTGTGAGGCATCACTGTACCTCTTTCCCACTCTTTCACCTCTTAATCTGCGAATTTGGAGTCTTCCATGTTGGTTTTTGAACATATTGTTGCAAAATCCATGTGGTTTTCGATATCCATGAGTTTGGTAGGTGAGACGACATCTTAGATTGTCCTCCTCCTGGCTGGGGAGCCTATCTTCACCCCTCTTCCTCTTCTCCTTGTTTTTGGCTTTAAAGGGGAACTGTCTCTCTCCCTCATTTGTGGTAAATTGGAGAAGAAGGCATGAAAGTGGTGTGCATTTGAACTGTGGCTCTGAGAATCTTTACCTTGCTTGGGCTCACGATGGAGGGAAGTGATACTCCCGCCGCGGCTCAAGCTGCTTCTCTCAGCAGCAAGGTGCTTCCTTGCCATTTGAGGAATCTGTGGTGGAGTGAGGAGAAGTTGAGGGCCTTCACAGATCTTTGGTGGGAAGAGGTGGTCCAGGTGGCTCTTGCCAAAGATTGCAGAAATGTGGAGCAGGGAAGCTGATGGACATGGGCTACCACAGGGACCTGCAGGGACCTCATGTCTCTCATGTGTCATCTTCCACATACTAGACCTGCAAACCTAAGGAACTTTGGAGGAACTACAAGCTGGTCAAGGAGGACAATAGTTTTTCTGGATGCTCCAAGTCCAGAACGTTCCTCTGGACCAGGTCCAGTGGACCTGTTCCTCTGTGTTGACTGGGGTGGTTGTATCCTGCCTGCGTGGCTCAGGGGCAGTGCAGCAGACAAGGTCCACTGCTGCACTGAGGGACTCAGGGGAAGAAGCAGAAAGTGAGGAAGAAGCGGTGCTCAGCCTGGTTTCTGCTGACTCAGAGGAGCCAGGAAGGTCCACTGCCAGGGCTTTCAACCTCACATGAGTCGTCCCAAGTTCAGCATGATGCAGGAAACCCATCACTTTTTGATGATGCTTTGCAACATGTGTCTATACCAATACAGGTAGTAATCGCTCCCTATTCCCAGTGGAGAACAGTTTTGACAGATGGGGTGGGTGGGTGGCCAGTTGACAAAAGCAAGGAGAGCTGTAAGGAGGAGGCTGGAGGGGCATGACCTGGGGTGACCTCCACACTGATGCCGTGGCTCCATGGCGCTCTAAAGAAGAAAAACAAAGCTTACCATGCTTCTCACACGGTTTTGTCAAATCCGGATGTGCGATTCTTCTCGATTTATTTAGGGGTGGTTCAAGTGAAGGAGCTCCTTTATTCATGCGGTCCCTGCAAGTAAAACTGGACGTCCTGCACATATGGCTTTAAGGAAACTGTGTGAGGAGCAAGGTAAGGAGGGAGATGATTTGCTTCTTGCTTGAGCAAGTGAGAAGCGATGATTGCAGCTCACACAGCGCTGGGGCTGGAGGGAAGCGGCGGCAGAGTTGGGGCAAAGCATACCCCAAATCTGCCACCCCGTCAGACCCCTCGCAATCCACTGCTGATGCAACCCCCTTCAGCTTGCCTATGGTTGGGCTGGCAGTGGGGGGGGGGAAGCTTTTCAGGCACTGGACAAGCAACATTTAATTAAAAACAATGCTTTGGGTAGTGGGAGAGAGTTGCCACGAGCGGGAGACAGGCACTGCAATTCAAAACCATGTTCTCCTTTGTAGAAGTTGAGCAATAGGGAACTCAGATGACTGCAGTGGAGAGGATGTGGTATCTGTGGAACTGACAGAAGTGGGAGCTCTTGCAGGCGAATTGGGAAATAAGCGAGGAGCTCATGGACACCCTAAACCCAACCACCTCCAGGACAGAGTCTCCCAGGAGTGGGATGTACACTTGTAGGGGGCAACAGCCAGCCAGGAGCAAGCCCTCAACAACCACCAGGCTTGAGGCACAGCAAAGATCCCAGGACATTCAGATGCTGGTTAGGGCCACTGAAGGCACCTCAGCGCATGAACAGTGTGCCATCATGGGGAGGCAGGCCGCTGTAATGGAGGCCTACCTGACCAGGTTTGATCCCACACAAGCCGGGGTTGTTGTTTTTTTGCATCACTGAGGGGTCATGTGACCACCCTTCTGTGAAGCCATTCAACTGCACTTGTTTTATATGTTTATGTCAATAGCCAGGATGTCAACTGCACTTGTTTTATATGTCAATGTCAATAGCCAGGATGGTGTAGTGGTTTGGGAGTCGGACTTAGACCTGGAAAATCCAGGTTCAAATCCCCACTCAGCCACGAAGCTTCCTGGGTGACCTTGGGCCAGTCACTACCTCTCAGCCCCACCTACCTCACAGGGTTGTTGTGAGGACAAAAAGGAGGAAAGGAAATATGTACACCACTCTGAGCTCCTTGGAGGAAGGGTGGTATAAAAATGTGAAAAATAATAAAAAAATAAAAAAATAAAAAAAATTATTCATTGACAGGTTGCAAGGCACTACACTGTTTCAAAAACAAGCTTGTTTGTTCGGAAAACTCCCTTGTCTTTATGTGACCCACCAGCTACTAGCCCCTGACTACTGAAGTAGCCACAGAGAGTGTCCTTGCTCTTTTTGACAGCCACCTCCTGAGCTTTGTCTCTTGAGCAGAGTCTGGGTCTGGGGTGGGGGCAGCAGCATACTGTACGTTGTCTGCCATGGATGGTTCTTGATCCAGCAGAACCTCGCCTTGAGAGAGGCAGAAATGGTTGAGTGGTTGGACAGGGTGCAAGAACTTCGATCCATCACAGGAGCTCCTGCAAAGTCACCACTCTTGGGAGTGTATGTATCTGTATGCAGCAGCTGGGGAAAGGCTGTTAGAAGGAGGAGAGAAGAGGAGGGGGTGGGCAGATAAATTCCTTAGAAGGAGAAGGGGCGGGCAGAGCAAAGAGGGGAAAAACATGGAGGTGGGAGGGACATAGGCAGATTAGTTGGGTGTCCCAGAAGACCTGGGGAGAAGACAGTGGAAGTTTTGGGGGTTTGGAAAAGGGGCAAAAGTGGGGATAAAGGGGAGATTGATGAGGAAGAGGGGGACGTTTGGGTGGTTCAGACTGCTGCAGCAAGGCAAGGGCTGTGCCTGGAGCAACTCACTGTACCTTGAACCAAGTGAGGGAGAGCCTCTGGGCATGCTATGAATGCACTAACTAAATCCACTTGCAATGGGAGAGCTCCTCTACCGAATAAACACTCTTGACTGATACCTCAAGTACCCTGGAATTGGCCAAAGCAGCAATTTGTGATAGGGATTGTCCGTGGACTTGAGGGTATCGGTCAAGGGAGTTTGTTTGGGAAAGGAGACCTGACAAGGCTTCCCTTGGGCCTCCAATGACAAGGTACGCAAAATAGAAAACGACTTCACATACTCCCACCCACTACTGCAGTCACCAGACCAGGAGGTGCACTGCTCTCAGAAGGGCAACCCAGCACACGCACCCCAATATGCAGATTGTACATGCGGTATGCCTGGGTGTGTGTGTCATGGGGCGTGTCCTTCCCATGCACAAAAGAATTTATGTACAATGGGGCATGTGAAATGTGTGGTTTTTCGCCATACCCTCTTCCTTTGGCCATGTTCTCCATTGAGAAGCTCCACACCCTTGCTCTTGTTGCAGTTCCCCAAACTTGAAGTGTGGGGAGGGAAGCTGAGTCGTACTTGACCTATTGACCCACTTGACCCATGCTTGACCCACATCCTATTGAGTGTGGATGGATTGAGCACAATGATTGATCTGACCAGTGGCTTGCACGGATACCCCACTTTAATTCTGGGGGACTGTTCCTGCTCAGAACCAGGAACAGGAAGCCCATATTTTCCAAAGGGGTTTCCTCTTGGGGGACCCCCACTTCCTTGACTGAAGTCTGAAGAACAGAACTGCTGAATGTGGGAACAACACTCTGCTGTGAAAGGTGGGGCAGGGAATCACATTATATGCCCAAATCAGAAAGCTTCCTGCCCTCAGAAGGGGAAACTCTCAGGGGAAACCCTTTCCCCTTTTGGTAGGCTAGTGGTCCTGGGATTCTTGCAGATGTAGGAAGTCTGCAGAAGGATGATTGGCAGTATGGGAAAAGCAGGGCCTCGGAGGGGAGTTTTACCAAGGGGTACAAAGTTTCTTTTTGGGCCCCTTCTCAAAGGGGGAGGGGACAAAATGGGACAGGTAGCAAGGGCTGGAAAAGTCTCTGGAGCCCAGGTCTACCAGGCTTCCCAAAGTGGCACCCAGGTCTACCCACCCAGTAGACCTGGCCTCCCAGTTGACCCTACCTCTGTCTTTTACTCTCCATGAGGCCAGCTGAGATCTCAGGAAATTTCTGGGGGCCCTCCTTTGGCTCCCGGGCCCCCTTTTTGACCCTGGGCCTGAGTAAAATTTATCCCTTTTACCCTCCTCTCATGGGCTCTGGGGGGGAGGAACTAGCATGGCTTTGGCCATGAAAAAAGCCCTGGATTGCAGTGAATATGTGGTTACAAATCCCACATGGACAGAAACCCAGGGATGTGGCTCATGGATGTATTTTCTCACAGAATAACTGCATGTTTGGTCTGGGCCTCAGTCTGGCATTCCTAGAATGGGGAATATCTGTGGAATCTGAGCATAGCTGGGTGTGAGTCAGGCCTTGGTGTAGAAGGAATACCAACCATGAGAAGAATCAAGGTGGGCTCCATAGTTCACACATTTCTTTTTATTATTATTGTTATTATGTTGTTGTTCTGTCGTTAAGTCGTGTCCGACCCTTCGTGATCCCATGAACCATATCCCGCCAGGCCTTCCTGTCCTCCACTATCTTCCTGAGTTTGCTCATTTTCATGTTCGTTGCATCGGTGATGCTGTCTAACCATCTCATCCTTTGCCTTCCCCTTCTCCTTTTGCCTTCAATTTTTCCCAGCATGAGCTTCAGCCTCAGTACCTGTCCTTCCAGGGAACAGTCAGGGTTGATTTCATTTAGGATTGACTGATTTGATCTCCTAGCAGTCCAAGGGACTCTCAGGACTCTTCTCCAGCACCACAGTTCAAAAGCATCTATTCTTCGGTGCTCAGCCTTCCTTATGGTCCAACTCTCGCAACCATACATTGCTACTGGGAACACCATCGCCCTGACTATACGAACTTTTGTTGGCATGGTGATATCTCTGCTTTTTATTATGCTATCTAAATTTGCCATAGCTTTCCTTCCAAGGAGTAAGCGTCTTTTAATTTCATGGCTGCTGTCTCCGTCTGCAGTGATCTTGGAGCCCAGAAAAGTAAAATCTGTTACTGCTTCCATTTCTGCCCCTTCTATTTGCCAGGAATTGATGGGACCCGATGCCATGATCTTAGTTTTATTAATGTTGAGTTTCAAGCCAACTTTTGCACTCTCCTCTTTCACCCTCATCAAGAGGCGATAATTAATAATTAATAATTAATTAATTATTATAATAATTAATAATTTAGGCGATAATAATTAATAGGCGATAATTAATAATTAATAATTATTAATTATAATCAATAATTATAATTGTTATTATAATTATTGCTATTTCTTATAGGCTATCAAAATGGGATCAATGCTGAACCATTTAAGGAGCATCAGTCAGTAAACCTTTCCTGTAATTCCTGTGAGGACCAGAACAATGGCAGCGCAACTGGAGATGACTCCATCACCTGGACGCTAAATGGCAAAACAGCTCCTCACAAACATATAAAGAAGTTAAATAATACAATAATCATAACTTCTTTTTCCAGCCAATTTTATGGTCTTTGGAACTGTAGCCGTTCTGCATGCCCTGGGAAATTTGAAGGCTACTGTTTGGAGAGCAATTTAAGAATTTCACAAGGAGACGGAAAGGAGACAACCTCTTCATCTACCCCAACTCCACCAAGTATGTAGAGTACAGAGCCCTGCGTGCGCGCGCACGCACACACACACACACTTTTTTTTTTTAAATCACTTGAGCATTCAGCTTTTGACTTGCAGCTGAATGTGAACTGGTTTCGTTGTGAAGTCTGGGGTTTTGAGAGGTGATATGAGATGGTCTTAGGTGGTGTTTGATCTGTAAGGCACATTCACACATGCAATCCGCCATCTGACGCTTGCCTCATGAAGTGATGAAGGTGTGCAAGTGTGAACCAGACTCCTAGTGACCGTTAACCACAGAATAGCTTACTATGTGGCATCTGTAATCACTGGGAATAGGGTTGCAATGTGATATTATCAATGAAGAGAACCTTATAACCTACTAAAATGGTGCCACTTGGGTTGTTTACTCAGTTCTCGGGTATTTGGCAGTGAGAAGTATGAAGCCCCCTTTTAACCTTCCTGGCAATGTTGAGAATGAAGCAGCCAGAGATCCCTCTCCTTTACCTTCCCAGACAGCAGAAGGTAAAAGAGAGAGATCTCTCAGTGAATGGGCTTCCTCAGAGACCTCTGTGTCATTGCAAAGATCTCCACAGAAGCCCAATTGCAGGTGGGGAAGGTGGGAGAAAGCAGCAATGGAGCAGATCTCTTGACTGAGCCACTTGTGTCACACTTGGCCCAATCCTATGCTGGCTTTACGCCGCTGGAATGCTCGTTACGGCAGTGTAAGCCCTTTATGGCTGTCACAAAAGGTGACATGCTATTTGGTGGGGCCTGGCTGCTGCCGCAAGCGGCCAGCTCCATGTGCCGGCGGACTGAGGGTGCCTTCCGGTGCTGGTAAGTTTGTACAGGGGGTGGGAGGGAGGCAGGGGGTGGGTAGAACTGGGTGGGGAGGGGGATGAATGGGGTGATGATGGGGCTGGGAGGAGGGCTGGGTTGGGACTGGGAAAGGGGTAGTATCGGCAGCAGTGGCACACACCAATATCCTATTCCCCTTCCCGGCCTCGATCCCCAACCTCGGTACATGTGGACTTGTGCCAGCAATGGAGCTGGTGCAGGTCTGAGTAGGCCCAGTGAGCTGGCACGGGACAAGGGAACAACACCCTAAGAAGGCCTCCAGATGCCAAAACTCCCCTGCGGGATACAGTGGGCGCCACGTTGGTGCAGCTGCAGCGCCACACAGGGAGTTGCGTTGGATTGGGCTGACTGTCTGCCAGCTGCTGCGAAATCCAGAGTTCAGCCAGTTTGACTTTTGACCTGGCTGATCCCTGGTGCTTAAAAAAGAAAGAAACACATCCAAACTCTGGGCCAATCCAAATTTTACACAAAGAGAAGCTGAGTTCTCCAACCTATATTGATTATGAAAATGTGCATGGTTTCTCTTTTTTGCACCATTTATTCTGCAATTTGACTTGGGCATCTTCATTGATACCGATTTTAGTAGTCATAGCAAGGAACTATGCAGGGCCCTGAAGACCTATTCTCAACCACTCAAAATCTTCTTAGGGTGCAATCCCTACTAACTTTAGAGCAACGGAGCGAGTGCTCCACCGCTCTAAGCCGTTGCAAACGTGCCATAAAGCACATTTGCGACAACTCGTGAGTAAGGGCGTGGAGGCCGGAAGCTCTCACTCCAGTGCTGGATTGTCCCTGCGGCTAACGGGGAAGGTAAAGGATCCCCTGGTGGGGGCAGGCCAGGTGGCGAGGGAGGGGGGCCATTGGTTGAGCCGGCCCGGGGGTGGGTGGGGATTGCGACCGCCATATCCCATTCCCGTTCCCGTGTCGGTGCAGCCTTTACACAGCCTCCTCGGACTTACACCAGCTAAATAGCTGGCGGAAATCCAAGGAGGGCCATTGGGACCTCCCCACTCTACACTGTGGGAAGGGGACAAACGTCCCCTTCCCCCGAGTAGACCTTCGGGCCAATCGAACAGGGATAGGATCCAGCGGGCGGCCCTAGGGCCACCCACGGATCTTTAGGTAGGATTGCACTTCCCGTTTTACACGTGGCTTCTGAGATTTCCACACGTGTTGATCGCATACTTACAAACATATCTTTGCAGTCATGATGAGGGCTAGAAACTTGCTAAAGAAAGGAAGTTAACATTTAAATAACTTTAAACCAGGAATAATTAGAGAGTGAATAGGAAAAGATGTTTCCCATTCCCCACCCCAATTTTGGAAGTATTTGGCAGATACAGTATTAGCTTAATCCTTTCCTTTTGAGAAGTATTGTTGGCAGCCCATAGGATCACAGATGCAATAAAATGGCTTGACAAGTTATTTGCCAGCTCCCAGAAGGTTTTTTTTTTCTGGTTTAAAAGGGTTAACCATGTGGCATCCTGCTACAAGCTGAGTTTCCATCTCAGCATAGGGTGGGTTGTCACCTTTGTTCTGACAGGACCACTCTACCTTTAAAGGCTGCACAACAAGCATGAATGTGACTGGTGCAATCCTTTCCATAACAGAGATGCAGTACAGTAATAGGAAAAGACGAACGTCCTGATTTTTTGTCAGGCATGCAGCTTTCAAAGGCATAGGGGCCTTGCCAGAAAAGTGTCAATAACAGAAACTATTCAGATTAGCAAGCATCTAATCAGGGACTGGGATTAATTTATAGGCAATGGAGTCAATTCCCCCACCCTCCCCTTGCATTTAGCCCAAACGTTGTGCCATTCTAGTAGGAATATTCCTGTACATATTCCAGTGGCTGTCGGTTGTTCCTGAGGTGTTTGTGCTTCCATTTTGTCTGCACTTCCCCCCCCCCCCCCTTCTCTCTCCTTGTAGAAGCCGGGAATATAGTTGAAGCGCATCTGATCGGGGCCTGTGTTGCTGTTCTACTCGGCCTCCTCCTGGCGGGTGCAGTCATTTTCTTCATCTGCAGGAGGCGTCAGTCACACAGTGTCAGGTACTAAACTGGGGGCTTTCCATTTGGGATGTAGTTTCCTGGCTATGAAGTGGAAGGTATATGTATCCAATAAACTGGGTTTGCAGAGGAATTCTGAATGTATTTCACCCTATGGTAAGGGCAGGAGGTCTGGCTCAGTTGGTAGAGCAACCATCTCATATATGCCTGAAGATCTGAAGGATGGCAGTTCAAGACAGCCGGAAGTGTCTGTGTCTGTCGGAGAGCTGCCGGCACGCCGAGCTGATAAATGGGGGAGTGGAACTGCAGCTGCACTTGAGTGAGAGTCAAGGTTGCCCTGTCAGCTGAAGAGTGGTAAGGCGAACGCCAGAGAGAGAGAGAGAGGGCTGGACTGTGAAAGAAACATCTAGAATGAAGGGTTCTATGAAAGATTAGAACATTATTGCATTCTAAAAACCCCTTGGGGTTTAGAAAGCCTGCCCATGTAAACCGTCTTTGAATTAAAGTCGGAGGAGAAATCCGATGACCAAAGAAAAGGCGGTATATAAATACTGGTTTATTTTATTTATTTATTTATTTATTTATTTAAAGTATTTGTAGCCCGCCTTTCTCCCGAAGGCACTCAAGGCGGCTTACAACATATTAAAATACATATAAACAACTTTGAAACAATTAAACACTTTAAAATAATTAAAAACACTTGAGATTAAAAACAACCCCAATGGGTCACCAGCATTTACATATATAACCATTTGTTAAAAAGTTAAAAAGTCAGCCCACCATGTCAGACATTAAAAGCAGTCCTGAATAAAAACGTCTTAAGGCCCCGCCGAAAAGCCTCTAAAGAGGGAGTCGTTCTTAATTCCAAGGGGAGGGAATTCCACAATTGGGGCGCCACCGCCGAGAAGGCCCTACTCCGCGCCGCCATCCCCCTCACTTCCGCCAATGGCGGCACGGTCAACAGGGCCCCCCCTGATGACCTCAGAGTATGGGTCGGATTATAAGGAAGGAGGCGGTCCCTCAAATACCCTGGACCCGAGCCGTTAAGGGCTTTAAAAGTCAAAACTAGCACTTTGAATTGTGCCCGGAAACGAACCGGTAGCCAGTGTAGCCGCCGAAGCAACGGTCCGACTGAGTCGAACCGACAAGCCCCGGCAACCACCCGGGCCGCCGCATTCTGCACTAGTTGCAGTTTCCGAACAGTCTTCAAAGGCAGCCCCACGTAGAGCGCATTACAGTAATCTAATCTAGATGTCACTAGGGCATGGGTCACTGTGGCCAGGTCTGCACGATCCAAGTACGGTCGCAGCTGGCGCACCAGCCGAAGCTGGGCAAAAGCCCCCCTGGCCACAGCCGCTACCTGGGAATCCAGGAGCAGCTGCGCATCCAGGAGAACCCCCAAGCTGCGGACCTGCTCCTTCAGAGGGAGTACAACCCCATTCAGAGCAGGACGATGATCCAGTACCTGAGTCGTAGATTTCTGGACCAGAAGAACCTCTGTCTTATCAGGATTTAATTTCAGCTTGTTCGCCCCCATCCAGCTCCCAACTGCCTCCAGACAACGATTCAGGACATCGACCGCCCCCTTGGAGTTAGGTGGAAAGGAGAGAAAGAGCTGGGTGTCATCCGCATACTGATGACACCCTACCCCAAACCCCCGGATGACCTCTCCCAGCGGCTTCATATAGATGTTAAACAGCATGGGGGATAGAATTGACCCTTGTGGCACCCCACACCTCAAGGGCAAGGGTGCCGAACAAGCATCCCCCAGCACCACCTTCTGGGATCTATCAGCCAGGAAGGAGCGGAACCACCTCATAACGGTGCCTCCAAGCCCCAACCCAGCCAACCGACCCAGGAGGACACCATGGTCAATGGTGTCAAAAGCCGCCGAGAGGTCCAGCAGGACCAACAGGGACGCACTCCCCCTGTCCAGTCCCCGGCGCAGGTCATCCACCAAGGCGACCAAGGCTGTCTCTGTCCCGAACCCCCGCCTGAAGCCAGACTGGAATGGATCCAGATAATCAGCTTCCTCCAAGACTCTCTGGAGCTGAGACGCCACTACCCGCTCGATCACCTTGCCCAGAAACGGGATATTTGAGACTGGCCGGAAGTTGTTCAGAATAGTGGGATCCAGGGAGGGTTTCTTCAGGAGGGGACGCACCACCGCCTGCTTCAGAGACAGCGGCAGCACCCCCTCCCTCAGAGATGAATTTACCACCCTCCCCGTCCACTCAGCCAGCCCCGCCCGGGCAGCTCTAATCAGCCATGCTGGACAAGGGTCAAGCGGGCAAGCGGACGGTCTCACACTCCAAAGAATCTTGTCCACATCCTCAGGTTCTACAAGCTGAAAAGAATCCCAGGAAGGAGAACAGACAGGTGCCTCAGGGACATCATTAGATACTGCTAATGCGGCGTCCAAGTCATGCCGAATCCGATCGACTTTGTCCACGAAGTGCTTTGCGAACTCATCACAGCGAGCCACCGTGTGTTCCACCCCATCTACTGGGGGGGCCAGATGGAGCAGGCCCCGAACCACACGGAAAAGCTCAGCTGGACGGTTCTCCGCAGACGCGATGCCAGCAGAAAAGAAAGCCTTCTTAGCTGCCGCCACCGCCACGGAATAGGCTCTGAAATGAGCTCTAGCCCGTGCCCGGTCGGAGTCAGCACAAGTTTTCCGCCACCGTCGCTCTAGACAGCTACCTTGCCGCTTCATCGTCCGCAGCTCCTCAGTAAACCAAGGGGCCGCTCTGACTCTGCGGCTTGGTCGAGGACGCTCAGGAGCGATCAGATCCAGAGCCCTGGTCATTTCCCCATTCCAGAGGTCAACCAGGGCGCTGGGTGAGTCGCCGACTCTGGCAACAGGAAAATCCCCCAGAGCCCTCAGGAATCCATCCGGATCCATCATCCTCCGGGGGCGGACCATAGAATGAGATCCCCCACCACTGCGGAGGCGACAAGCTGCAACAAGCCTAAATCCCACCAGGAAGTGATCTGTCCATGACAAAGGAGTGATGTTAATTTCCTCCACATCCAGATCACCATCCACCTGCCCCGCAGTAAACACCAGGTCCAACGTGTGTCCCGCATCGTGCGTCGGGGCAGATATTCTCTGAGACAGACCCATGGCGGCCATGAAGTCCTGAGCCGCAACTGTCCTCGGGGCCTCAGCGTGGACATTAAAGTCCCCCAACACCAATAGGCGAGGGCACTCCAACGCCACCGCCGAGATCACCCCGGTCAGCTCAGGCAGGGAGACTGTTGAGCAGCATGGTGGGCGGTACACCAACAGAATCCCTATTCTGTCTCGCCCTTCCAGCACGACATGGAGGTTTATTATTATTATGTTTCGCTCAGCCATGCCCGGCCACTCCATATCATTCTTTCTTACTGTGCCCTACCTCACAGATGGTGTGAAGATAAAACTGCAGCTCTAGAAAGGGGAAGAAGGAGTCCAATTTTTGGAGGAAACAGGGCTTTGTGGGCGAGGAGTGCAGAACCCTCCCCCCTACGAACAGCTTGCTTCCCGGCAGCTCCTCTACCTGAGCACTTAGTGCCCAGCAGCCAAGGTGCAACCTAGTCTCAAAGCTTGGCTGAGGGGAAAAGCATCCAGGGAGAGAAGCTGTGGGGGAGGCAAGCAAACCATGGGAATATGGCATGAATGGTAGGTGGAAACTACAGAAGAAAGTGTTGCAAGGCAGGGAATCTATGGGTATAAAAGCCATGTAAAAATAGTATGTTGCTGTTGTTCAGTCGTTAAGTCATGTCCGACCCTTCGTGATCCCATGAACCATATCCCGCCAGGCCTTCCTGTCCTCCACTATCTTCCTGAGTTCGCTCATTTTCATGTTTGTTGCATCGGTGATGCTGTCTAACCATCTCATCCTTGGCCTTCCCCTTTTGCCTTCAATTTTTCCCAGCATCAGAGTCTTCTCCAGAGAGTCCTCTCTTCACATTAGGTGGCCAAAATATTTGAGCTTCAGCCTCAGTACCTATATACTATTTTTACATGGCTTTTATACCCATAAATCCCCTGTCTTGCAAGATTGTATCGTGCCATGAAAGTTTTCGCCCAACTTAGAAGAAAGTGACTTATAGACTTATAAGTGACTTATAGAGATGAAATCTTATGTTAGTTTAGGACTTTGTTACCTTTTTCTCCTGAGTAGAGCTCTGGAGCGTTTAATGAGCTGAGGATCCTCAGGGCCAAATCCGTTCAAGGCCAGCAAGGAGTTTTCAGTTTGAACCATTAACTAACTTGCAAAGCGTTAGCTGGCCAGGAATCCTGTCTACTAACCTGTTGCAAGGCAAAACCTCCTGCCCCCTTCTGTTGCATCTGATCTCTCCAGCACAGAAGTTTCCTAGAGATGTGATGGTGACACAAACGTAGCAGCCATCAATGAGACCTGGCTTGGAACATCATGGGCTGAAGCCTGGTTATTATGATCTCTAGTAGTCTGAGTGCACCCTGAACAGCAGATTTACAGAAGACGTTTCCTTGTTATCCTTTTAATTCCCAGTGAAACTACAAGGGAGCCAGGCATACAAGAGAGCAACAACCCAACGGGTGAGTATTGCAGGCCTTTCCCTTTCTGGGAGTGCCTTCTCAAGCTTTTTTAGGCACTTACTTCTCCAGTGATTCGGAGCCGGTCTTCAGTTCCTTCCTGCACGACTTGGCCCAGGGCCGTCATAAAAGGAAAGCGAAATCAACAAGAGTGTGGATACCGCTTTTACTTTTGGTCATTCTGATCATATTCCGAATATATGTTTAAATTATTATTTATTTTTCACATTTTTATACCGCCCTTCCTCCAAGGAGCTCAGAGTGGTGTACATATTTCCTCCCCTCCTTTTTTTGTCCTCACAACAACCCTGTGAGGTAGGTGGGGCTGAGAGATGGCCCAAGGTCACCCAGGAAGCTTCATATCAGTCAAATATCAGTCTAGGCATCTCTCGCTTAGCCTAGTGGCAAATGAGCTCTGGTCTTGCAAAATCATTTATCAGGGTTTGGATTTGAGATATTTAGCAGGTTAAAATGTATCTTATGCTTAAAATGTATGCTTAAAATGTAAGCATATGAGTTGAGGCCCTTTTGCAAAGCAGTTCTAATCTAATCCAAGAGCTGAATTTCTACAAGATTTACACAGTCTGCAAAGAAGCTAAACTGACCTGTCTTCCGAAGGCATCTCTTTGACCTAGTAAGGTGAAACTGGTAGGTTATTTTAATGATATTTTATTTGCCAATAGCTTGTTTAGAAAATCTCAATTATGGTGAGATTGTGCATAACAAATGCTAAATCAGAAAGTCAGATTGTAAAGGAGGGAAGATAAGCTTTAAAATGGTCTCCTACTCAGAGAAATGTAAGCTTGTATGCTCTGTTGCTTGGGGAAATGAATTATTAGTGTATCTGTACAGTAGGGATGAAATACAAAACCTGGGTGTCGCTTGATGTTTGTCATTTCTTATCCCCTCTTTTAATCCCAATGGATCACCAGTGAAAAGAGACAAGGAGGAGCCTATGCCAGATGATCATGTCCCCAAAGAGGTAACTGTAGTGTTTTAATTAGGATAAACCTGGTGCCACAGTTTGGCAGTAACCATGGGTGGGAGGGAAGATGAGCAAAAACAACTTGCTTAGCTCTCTTCCGGCCCTTTCCCACCTATGGTCTTCCCCACTGCCACCAAGTGAAAGTTCTGTCTCTATTAAAATAGTCCACTACCTTGGAAAATCCTTAGTTTAGGATCCAGCCATTTCACCTGTACTGGGTAAACAGTGGGTAAACTCAAGACAGGGCTGCCTGTTTTGGCGGCAGCCCCATGTAACATGGAGTTGAAACTGTGATACTGGCAAGCAAGGCACCTGACCATTTTGGACATTTCAAAAGTGCAGATCTTAGGTTTCCCTATGTGATTTTGGAAAATGCATGTAGACAAAAATGTGACATCTGTCATGTGTTAATGCTCCATTTTTCAGTATGTGAATGGATCTGTCCTCACACAACATAAGCTTTCCTCCAGAGACCAAGTGTGATATATTGGCTGGTGGCTGTGGCAATCTGAAATAACTCTTCCCTGTACCTCCTTGCTAATCTTGTGTGTCTTCTTGGTGGTTGTTGTTTTTCCATACCATGCAGCAAGCAGAAGAAATCCAGTATTCCACGCTGAAATTCAGAGATCCTGGAGAGCACCAGATAATCAAGACAGATAATGAAACTCCTGTGGTCATTTACAGTGACATTACTGCAGCACACAACTAATCAAGCAGGCTGGCGAGATTGATATGTTCATGATACATCTTAAGGATGGAAAGCAAGAACAATTCCTCCAATGAAATTATGGATTTCTACAAATATATTGCTTGCTTGAGATTGAAAGAAATAGCAGCTAATATATGGAATGTAGCACAAAGGGTTACGACATTGAATTTTACTTTGGGTTAGAGAATGCAGCGAACTGGCAGGTGTGGGGAAAAGGAAATGAACTCTTTTTGTAGTTCACTTTTGTTTAAATGAGGTGTACGATATATGATTTAATAATGACAAACATTTCTCAGTATTTTCGGTGCCTTATGGCCTTATGTACTTAAAAAAGGTAAAGGTATCCCCTGACAATTAAATCCATTCATGTCCGACTCTAGGGTGTGGTGCTCATCTCCATTTCAAAGCCGAAGAGCCAGCGTTGTCCGAAGACGCCTCCGTGGTCATGTGGCCGGCATGACTCTCCTTGCCGCAGCGCGTAGCATGCAGCTGGAACACGGAGCGCTGTTTACCTTCCCGCAAGCGGTACGGTACCTATTTATCTACTCCCATTAACATGCTTTGGAAGGAGCTGGCCAAGCAATGAGAGCTCACCCCGTCGCGGATTCGAACTGCCAACCTTTCAATCGACAGCTTATGGTTCAGCGGTTTAACCCGCTGCCATGTAAATAATTACAGACAGACCTCTTCTGTAGGCCCCCTGACCCACTACTAAATTTATTTATTATTATTATTGTTATTATTATTATTATATAATTGCCCCTGCTAAGGGGCCAAGAGGCACTTTTTTAATTGGTGCTCCTCTTATATTTAGCAGGGGGAGAGTAATTGCCCCCTTTCACCCCAGCACAGTGTCTTTTCTGGTGGCTGTTTGCTGGTGGTGTTTTGCATCTTTTTTAGATTGTGAGCCCTTTGGGGACAGGGAGCCATTTAATCATTTGATTTTGTCTTTAATCCTCTTTGTGAACTTTTTGTTGAAAAGCGGTATACAAATACTGTTAACAACAACAACAACAACAACAACGGTGCTATCGGTGTTATAATAATATAATAAATAATAATATACGGTGTAATCATCATCATCATCATCATCATCATCTACGGTTCTATCAATATACATGATCTGCAGAGTAAGTTAAGCAAAATAAGATAAGTCCCTGCCTCAAAGAGCTTACAAATTTACCTAAATGCTAGCAATAGGAAAGACAGTAGAAGGTGGGAAGGAAGAGGAAGAAAGTGACAAATGGGGGTAATGGGCTGTATATGGCCAAGGCTTAGGCTTAGTCATGGTTCAGGGATAGTTTAGGGTTGGTTCAGATGATATGACCAGCTAGCCTGCCAACTGCACAATTAAAAGTGAGGACATATGACACACACACCCTTGCACTCTTCTCCTCTGCATATTCAAATAGGGAGGGGCAAAACAACTGAAAAACCACTAATCACACATTTCTAAGACTACTACTATTAGAACCACATGTATTAGGCATGGTATGGAAATTTTGCTCCCCCCCTATATATATATATTCATTCATGTATG
Organism: Plestiodon gilberti rubricaudatus; assembly: GCA_026170595.1. Lineage (NCBI taxonomy): Eukaryota > Metazoa > Chordata > Lepidosauria > Squamata > Scincidae > Plestiodon > Plestiodon gilberti. The sequence goes on from JANXHW010000002.1 coordinate 252,479,802, forward strand.
GGATTCCAGGACGTGCATGACCTTACAGAAAACCAGAGAAGCCGGGTCAAACAATGACTGCATACACTGTGCCGCTGTTTGGGGTCCAAGCAGTGGAGGGTTTCCTTGAGGGATGTAGCAGTTGTGCATAATGAAGGGAGGCATATTTCTAGGAGAAGAAATCAGTGTGAGGAAAAAGAGACTTATCAGGGAGGCGAATCTGTGACCTGCCCCCTTTCTTTCAACCTTGATCTCCCCCAAAGATGCTCAGCCAATCCTTACCTCATCCAGGCTGTTCCATCTGCTGAATTCCTCATTGTTTTGCAGGAGAACTCTCATCGGAATCCCTACAGAATCGTGTTCTTCTGAACTGCTGAGGTCGGCCTCTAGGGATCATGGCACCAGGAACGACAGAATTCAAAATAAAAAAAATACTGAATGAGAAATGGGTCCAGTGATCTGGAAAAAGGCAACACAACAGACAACAGTGCAGAGCCAACAGATGCAAGGCTGGATGGCACCAATTGATTAGCACTCATGGTGTCACCAAACACCCCCCCCCCAAATCTCTGAACACAGTTTTGGGACTGTTTAAAAATATTTTGTTTGTTTTTTGTTTTAAATTGAATGATCAAAACATACATGCAGCATTTCGATGTTTTGCACATCAGGGTAATTTGAACGTCCCCCACCAATCTGCTGCCTGAGGTGACTGCGTCAGTTGGCCTCATGGATGGGCCAGCCCTGACTGCTTCTAGCTTAGTATTTGGGCTGGGTTTGAACAGGAAGTTCAGTTAATTTATTTATATGCATAAGGTAAAGGTGACCCCTGACAATTAAGTCCAGGCGTGTCCGACTCTAGGGTGTGGTGCTCATCCCCATTTCAAAGCCGAAGAGCCAGCGTTGTCCGAAGACACCTCCATGGTCATGTGGCCGGCATGACTCTCCTTGCTGCAGCGCGAAGCATGCGGCTGGAACATGGAGCGCTGCTTACCTTTCTGCAAGCGGTACCTATTTATCTACTCGCATTAACATGCTTTGGAACTGCTAGGTTGGCAGGAGCTGGCCAAGCAACGAGAGCTCGCCCCGTCGCAGATTCAAACTGCCGACCTTTAGATCGACAGCTCATGGTTCAGCGGTTAATTGCTTTAAGGGGTTTAATGAACCCTGACCTTCCAAAAGTAACAAAATCACAATAAACAGCTACTTTCCTGGAGCCGTTTATTCTGCAATACACTTTGGAAAGCAATCTTTCTTTTTCAAGAGCGTTAAGAGTTTCACTTACTGTAATTTGATAGTCAGCATGATGCTATTTTTGTTTTATTGAGAGGTCTGCCTTAATTGATTGCAACTGCAACTCTCTGCTTCATGAATTCCACAAGGGATACAGTCATGAAACCATGAAGGACTTTAGTGAAGTGGCAAGAAGGGATGTTTTTCATTCATTCCTTACCTTTTTTCTTCTTTCTTCCTCTACATTTCCTAGAAAAAAAATTGCAGTGTCAGTGCCGAACAACATCTTATGATTGACAGAGGGAGACGACTGAAAATGGCACCCCATACTGAATTCTTTGTCCTCTAACCCAGCGCACGCACACACACGCATGTTTTATACTGCCCTTTCTCCAAGGAGCTCAGGGTATTGTACATGGTTCCTTCCTTTTGTCCTCACAACAGCTCTGTGAGGTAGGTTAGGCTGAGAGACAGTGACTGGTCCAAAGTCACCCAGGAAGCTTCATGGCTGAGCGGGGATTTTAACCTGGATTTTCCAGGTCTAAGTCCAACTCCTGAACCACTACACCATCCTGGCTCTTGCAGCACATAGTTGCCAAGCCGTGGCACACAGACTTTACCTGGTCTTTCCTGCTTCCTTCTTCCAGCTTCTCAGAGTCTCTGGTGAGGCTTGGCATGCAGCTAAGTCACGTGGCAAGCCTTGGGAGACTCTGAGAAGCTGGAAGAAGGAAGCACCAGGAGGAAACATGCCGACCAGCAGCCAACGGCTCATGGAACACACTTTGAGAAGCAGTGCAGTGCTACCCTTGGCTGTGATGTCATCACGTTGAGTTTTTTCCCCACCCTGCCAGTGACAGCTAATGATGTGGAATGGAGAAAGGCACAATGGGATGACATCATAAGATAGATGCCGTTTTCAGTGGTGTCTCTGTGTGAATCATAATGTCCTCAATTTCTCCAGTGTTATCATCATGACAACAGTTGTAGCCTCTTAAAGTCTAGTTGTAGGTCAGAATTGTCATACATGGAGTCAGCACCATGGGTCCATCTAGCCCTGCACACTATTTACTCTGTGACTGGCAGTGACTGTCTGAATCTGAGGCAAAGGTTTTTCACTGCTCTGCTACCTGAAAATCCTTTAACTGGGTTTAACTGGATGCTGGGGCTTGAACTTGGGACCTTCGGGGTGCAAAGCATGTGCTCCACCACAGAGCTCCTTGAAACAGGGCATAGACCCATAACCGGCCTGCAATACCAAGACTTATAGCGCAATCCTACGCATGTCTACTCAGAAGTAAGCTCCATTAAATTCAATGAGACTTACTCCCAGGGAAGTATGCATAGGATTGCAGCTGCAGCTTACTTCTGAGTAGACATGCATATGATGTCAGCCCTATATATTGTACAACAATTATAATGAAGAAAGGCCTTGATATTCTTCAGAGTGTATTTTCCTCATGTATTGTACCACTAAATATCTAGCACATATACCACTATATCTATCTAGCACATATTCTAGCACATATACCACTAAATACTCAAGGAGTATTACCCCACCACATATCTGGAAGGGAAATAGGGTCACAGTAGCCAAACAATTCCTGACTAAAACCACCCCAATCCTCTCACCTCAGGCCTCTCTGCTGACAGCACCAAGACTCACCTTGCCATCCACCTCCTGTTCCTTAACCACACAGCCATTCCCAGACCTGCTGCTATCAGTGCCAGCCCCACTGCCAGCAGTGCCCAAAGCCAGACTTCTTCCCCCTTCACGTCCTGCCCTGCAGCTGCTGTGGCCCTGGTGATGGCAGGATTCAACCACCAGGCTGACCAGGCTGCTGGAGAGGTCGGCTTAGCAGAGTCAAATCCTTTACGACGGCTGTTGAAGTTGCCTATGAAATGAGAAGTACCGGTACATGGTGATCATTTCACCCCTCATGTATTTAAAAGAAATTCCTTCTGGACATTAATAACATCGATATTTTTAACGGTTTTCGAGCCTTCCAAAACAAACCACCTTCTTCTAACAAAAATGGTCACAGGTGTCAACGATGAAATGCTCCTCCTTTGCTTATCGAATTCTACAGAGGAAGAGCATTGTCCCTCTTCTGTCTTCTGAAGGGAGCTTGAGCTTCCATCTTTGGGGGGAATATGTTTCCAATGCTCCCCCTGCTTAAAAACAAAATCCAGAAACTAGGTTCAGGAAGGGAGAGGTGGGAAGGAGGGAATGGCCAGCTTCTGTGTCCTCAATGCTCTCCCCTCTGCAGTGCAGCTTCTGGCTAGAGGAGATGATGGAGGTGGAGATGATGACCTAATGTGGCCTAATGATGTCATGTGGCCTTCATGGCCTAATGTGAGGTGAGTTGCAGGCCCTGATTTGACGAAGCCCGTCCAGTCCTGTCTTTGCTCCAGCCATGACAATAACCACAGTCAAGGTTGGGAGGGCTGGGGAATGTGGGGAAGCAGAACACTTCATTCCTAGCTTCTCACTATCAGTGAGACAGTAATATGTGGCGGGTGGTGGAATTAGATGAGCTTTTCTTTTTCAGAGGTAGAGGTGCTTAATGCCGGGTTTGGGGATAGGACTGCAAGCAGTAACGTACCTACCAAAGGTGGGGCAGAGAGGGGGGCAGTCTGCCCCGGGTGCATGCTGTAAGGGGTTGCCAGCATGCCTGTCCCTTCAAATTCCAGGTAGACCTGGCTTCCCCCAGGGAGGGGTGTGTGTCTCAAGACGGAGGCCAGGTCTGCCCACGGCTTTGAGAAGCCAAGGGCAGGGCAATGGGAGCAGTCTGCCCCGGGTACCAGTGGCACTGCTCCACAGTGATCTACAGTGTGGGGAGGACCGCAGAGGGGGTTGCGGGCCGGCCTGCATCCTCCAGAGGGCCACAGGACCTGCAGTAAGTTAAAAAGGTACATTTTTCCCCGTGGCGGCATCCCGCCCCCACAAACACTCAAAGTTCTCCCCGCCTCGTGGGGAGAACTTTGAGAAACACTGGCCCATAATAATCAGAGGTTCCAAACATAATAGTGAAATTACTACACATTTTATCTGCTGAAATTTTCCCTTCTGGGCAACCTGTGCCAGCATTAGGTGGGCTGTTTGGGGTCTGGGGCAAAGCCCTGCATTGCCCCCCCCACGATGCCCCTTGCCCGCCCCTTGATGGCATATTGGCACTACCATTGCTACCAATACTGAGGGTTCAAGGCTCAGTCTGGCCAGCCTGTGTGCTACTCTTAAAAGTACAGGAGCCTTCTTGGAGCCTGAGTTCAGGCCAAGAACCAGCCCCGAAACCAGCCCCTACAGTGTATTTCAAATTTACCTGTGTTCTTTTCTCCTGTGGGTGGCATCAAGCAGATTTCAGAAACCCGCTTGGGATTGGTAGTAGAATGGCACTTCCAGAGTCCCCAAACCACTGAACGGATGGGCTGCAAAATTATGGAAGACCCAGAATTGTTCTTCGTAGCCCATTGTGGATTGCCCAGTCGTTGAGAGTTCAACGTCCAATAAAACGAGCCGGACTTGCCTAGGGATGGGCAGTGATGGCAGCTGAGCTGCAAAGTGGACTGACTGAGTTGACGGAAAGAGACGAGGAGATTGTTGTGGCAGCCTGAAGAAAGACGAGGGAAAGGGATTAATAGGATGATTTTCAAGAGCTTTCTCAGATCTATTTGAATGTCCCTTGCAAAGCTTCAGAAGTTGCTTGGACTGAGACTTTGAGCTCCAGAATTGTGAGGCAACCACAGAGAACGTTTCTCCAAACTGTAGATTTCCTAACTTAGGAAAAATTCAAACAGGCATCTTTGGGACATCCTTATACTAAACCACCTCAGATTTCATAAAGAAAGATATTTGAAAGTGTAATTCAACACCTGGAGTGCTTTCAAACAAACTGCTCCCCATATGAAATGTGAGGACTGGTCCAGTTCGAGAGGACTGTACCTTTTCAGTTACGCTTGTTTCAATTGGGTCTTGATAGCTAACTGACTGGATTGTTGAGGATAATGCTTGATCATTCTGAGAGACTGTAGTGGGCTATTAGAGATAATAAAGTGTTAGATACATACCTGCTTTCACCTCCAGGAAGGTATGGGTTTCTGAGCCAGTGGAGAGGGAACAGACATAGGTACCTGCATCGCTCACAACCAGGTTCTTAAGGTGTAACCGACCTGCAGTTTGGGGCCTCAAGCGTTGGTTGAACCGAGCAGGGGTCACCTCACCTCTGGAAGGGTCCCAAATTATTTCTACACTAACCCCACTAATGTTGGCACATCTGGAAGCAAGAGGAAACCAAAACCAACGTGTATGAAGACTCCAGCTCTGACAGGGAAGAAAGACGTCTTCCCCAGAATAGCGGCTGACCCTCTCTTGGATGGCAGCTGATGGAAAAGAGAAATTGAAGTCAACAGTCTCTCGGTTGAACTCTCAGTGACCCTCCTTTCAGAGCCCAACCATTTTGGACCAATTCAGATAATACTTTTTCTGAACTGGTCCCATGCAATAAGAGATTTCCATGCTGACACACTGCATACATCTAAGCCGTGCCCTCAGCTCCCTTCCTGGACAGTCCAGGGCCATTGTCCTTAATTGTGTGCCGATGTCTCTTATCACATAGAGCCAGTTTTTTTTTCCGGGGGGGGGGGGGAAGAGTATTATCCAAACTAGTCCCTTTATTCTCTATCAGCTCTGGGATTTCTCTTGGCCATTTTTAATGTCTTATATGCATGCTTGACCCACAGCCCCCCCCCCCCCACCTCTCCTTACTTGATAGCAGTTTCTTCCAAGCCAGAGTCTTGAGACTCAGGCTTGATTCCCTCCCCCCCCCCCCAGCATGGAACCACGTTTAATAATTTTAACCTTACGTATCTCCTGTATTTTCCTTTTGTATCTCCCTCCACCGTTGTTCCAATCTCTCTTTTACAGAACTCCTAAACTCTCTCACACATACACAGAGAAAATGGTGGCAGTGGTTCTGGTTTCAGTCACTCGTGGGTCCAAATCTATGAGCTGATGAAAACCAACATCCCAGGCCCACAAAGACCTCAATCCCCCATGGTCCCCACTTCTGGCCCTCCCGCCTCCGAGTTACCCACAAACAGCCCCATTACCAAGTCCGTTCCGCAAGACGAATAATTCCATCAGAATGCCAAGCAAACAAGACTGCATGTTTTCTCTCCTTTTTGGCGGTATTTCATTCTACAATAATGATACGCCTCAGGCGAGAGCCATGTGTTTGGAGCACAAAGCCAACATTATTCATCAGGAAACGTTATCGCTTATTGCAGTGGTGGTGGGGAGTTACGTTAATTTCAAAGAGCTGCTTTTTTAATCATGTCCAGCCAGACACAGAGGAATTGGATGTGGGAATCTTTCTTTTTTAAAAAAATGAAAAGTAACTATTTCCTCTCTGGACATTTCCTCACTTGATATCCTGTCATTGTCATCCCCTGCAAGGCAGCTTATTTTCCACCCACAAAGGAGAGCTTATGGCTATCCATAGCTTCTTCCATGTAAGTAGAAAAGCATCTTGGGGAGGGCGACATGAGTGGAAAAAAGGCCCACAGGGAACAAATTAACCCCCTCTTCCACTCAAGTTTGCAGTCTCCCATGGCTATGTTTCAATTAAGGAGAAGAGGAAAAGCCAGAAGTCTCTTATTTGCATCTTCTGTGTAATTGTCTAGCCTCCAGAATTTCCCAGTTCATATTTTGGGTTGTTATGAACTCATGAGGTGGCCTCAGGGTCACATGACAGGCACCTCAATGTGCTGTTAAGGGACAGATGTGCCTCTTTTCCACAAACAGCTGCAGGTTCTCTTCATAATCAGGACTGTGGTGTGTGAGGGGAAAACTCTTTCCCCTCACAGTGCTTTCCTGCCCAAATTTCTCCCCCCCCCCAGTGTTGTTTGCTGCCCCCATGGTGGGGGCAAACGGCACCGTTGGGAGAGACTTTTGGCAGGAAAATAGTACCAGGGAAGGAGTTAATGTCTTCCTTCCCATATGTGGCAATTCCCCCTTCTCCACCTGTGGCTGACATAATCCCCTAAACAGGATACACCTGTCTTCTGCTAAATACTGGTTACCCATCCCTCCAGTTGCCAGTCCAGAAGCAAGCGTGTGGAGGGAGTACAGGATGTGGCAATGGGACATGCTGGCAATGCATGGGGTGGGAGGAAGGACTCCTGGCCCGCTACTCTCCCTGCCTTCTGTTAAAACTAGCTGCTGACCAGGGATAGACTGGGTCTATACTAGAGGTACAGATTGGCTGAGTGGATGTAGAGCTTGTAAGTCCTCAATAGGAAGCTCATCAGGCACACAATAGTGCCACTTACTTCTAGCCTGGGATGCATGCTAGGAAGTCCTGACCCTTGTTTATAAGCGCATGAAGCAAAGACAGGAGCAAAGACAGGACTAGATGGGCTTCGTCAAGTCAGGGCCTGCAACTCACCTCACATTAGGCCATGAAGGCCAGAGTTTTGTTCAGAGTTTTGTTTCCCACAAGACAGCCAAATACCTCAAAAACAGGATATGAAGGCAATTCTTTTCCCTCTAAAGCTATCTTAAAAAAAGCAGGATGAATTAAAAAAATTAAAAATACACAAGCTTCCTCTCCTAAGCACCTTAACGCCCCCCCCCCTGCCCATTTCTCAACTTTCTGGACCCTCTCCCAGTCAAATATCGACATTACTTGTAAGCTTTCCACACACTAAGCATTTCCTTGATCTGAGAGGCAAAAATATTTGTGAACATTCCAAGGGAACCCAGCAGCACAGGAACAGACAGGGGAGCCTCACGATGGCAATACAGCTTATTACCCTTATAGAGATGAGTACTGCACCACACACCCCACCTTTTCCACCTTATTACGCGATAACAAAAGACTCACAAAGTATAAAAAATACCATCTTTATTGAGAACTCCTACAACTGTGTGTGGGTTTTAGGGTTAGGGGATTAATATTACAGGGGAGAGGGTGCAGATTTACAGCGTGCAGGTGGGCGGGTAAAAGTGAAAGGTCAAACATACGTACACACACACACACACAAGTAAAGCAAATGCACTAAGTAGAAAAAAAATGAAACAAGACACTGATATAGGAAGCCATGAGTGTTGCGGGGGTGGGGTGCTATAATTTCCATGGGAGGTGAAATTCTTGGGGGGGAAGCGGTGTGCAGTGTGTTGCTTCAAAGTTGTGGAGGTGCTTCCGAGCCTGTGGGGTAAAAAGGAAAAAAAAAAGTTAAAAACTGGAGGGAATGATGAAATATACAAAAAGCAGATTTAAAAAAAAGCAGGGCAAGGGGCAGTGTGACTGTGCAGTTGGGAGATTAAAGAAAATTCCCTTGTTTCAGATAGACAATCAGCAGTTAAACTGTGGGGAGAATAAAGTGAGGGGAACAGACTAGTGTAGAGTAAAAAAAAAAAAACCTCAGAGAAGTGGCTGACTCCATGAGGATCTGTCTCCACCACTCCACCCTTATGTTCCGATGTTACTGCATAGCCACTTCTCAATAGAAGGGGAGGAAGCACATCCAAGCAGTAACAGTGCTGATGGTTATGATAGTCAGGCAGGAGGAGATGGGAGCATCTGCAGCATGGCCACTGCACACAATATCAGAGTGGCTCTCGGTTATGTGTGTTCACACCTTTCACTAAAAAGTGTGGGAGAGGCAAAGCTCAGTGAGGCTGCCTTACACCAAGGCAGTGCATTGGTTTGTGGAAGGCGCTTCCACTCGGTAGTAGAATTTTGCGTGCAGAAGGTTCCAGGTTCAACCCCTGGCATCTCCAGCTAATGCTGGGAAAGACTCTTGTCTATTGCGACTCTCGAGGGTTTCAGACAATACTGAGCTAGGTGGTCCAATAGCCCAATTCAGTGTCAGGCAGTTTCATATGTTCACATGGTGTTGAAGGAGATATGGAAGCTTTGTCGGTGGCAACTCATTCACACACACACACAAGTCACTAGCACTTCTGGAGGGGTCACGTTGCAGGCATGACTGATCGCTACAATTATGAGAAACTTAGGAAGGCTTCAGTAGGGCTCATGCCAACACCACTGACAAGGACCAGTGAGGTCCATGCAGTTTAAAAGGCTCATGCCCTGAAGTGAGCACAGGAGTGCCCCGAGGTGGGGGAGAGGAAGTTATTCCCCTTTTCATGAGGCTGCTTCGTTTCTGGATTGAGACTACTGTGCCTCAAAACATCCTGATTCACACACGATGTGTGTGTGTGTGTGTGTGTGTGAAAGAGAGTTAACATCAATGCCTCAAATACAAGGGCCAGAAGGGCCTCTTGGTTCTCTGGCAGGGAAACTGGAGGTGAAGGGTGAGCTCCCAGTCAGGCAGGGGGGAACTCACCAGAAACAGCGCCAGTTGCCGCCTCCCTTCAATCGTCATGTCATCGCCTGGTTTGGAAAAGAATAAAATGGATGATGAGGTGAAAGAGTGGCATGAGGTAGGTAAGATGAAAGGAGATACTAGGAAAGGTTCTGGTATCTCCTCCCTACTGCAGGGCTAATTTGTTTACAACGAGGAGGTAATTGCAAGGACATAGAAAAATATATGTCCAGGCAGCATTACTCCTAAAGCAACACCCCACAATCCAAACCCAAAGTTAGGTCTATCACCCTGTGCTTTTTGCACCCTTGTGTAAAGATTATTGAATTCAAAATGGATTTACCGTACATGGAAGAGCTGTGGCTAACCCCAAAGGTCCCTCCCCAACCCAAATAACCTTCCATTTTATTGACCCAGTCCCCTTTACCCTCCAAGATGTTACCTGTGTGCCCTTCCCAAATTCCCAAGATACTTAACTCTGGCTGATCCAATGTTTTGCTCAAATCCGATATCATGCTATTGGTCACGCTGCCCCAACCCTTCCGTCAGGCTTTCAATTCTCTTGCTCATCCAGTCACCTGCACTGTTCTCTTCCCCCCTTTTGGATCCCCCTATTTGCTAACCCACACACATTCATGCCTCCAGTCTCCCCTTATAAGACCATTCCTACTCTCAATTTCCCCTTTCACACAAACTTCACTGGCAGGTACTCAGGCTCCACCTACTCTTCTGCCATTTTGTCACTGAATGATACATTCTAGAGTTCAGTCAGATCAATGGTCAAAGAAGGAACGTAGCGGGATTGGTACATTAGAATCTTCCATTGCCCAATTCCCATACTGGCAACAAATCAACACCACATCACTGTACTCTGGAGTTTCCAGCGCCAGTTGAGCCCTATTCTTACAATCTTAAAGTCTTCCAACAAGTTTCATTCCAACTTAAAACCCCATTATTGCCTTCACAGCAGGCCTCACCAACACTCCAGGGAAAATTTCCATTTTCGGCCTCGTAGGACTTCAATACAGACAGACACCAATCATCTTCCACTTCGTAGCGGCTGTAAACAGAGGCTGTGCAGACAAGGCAGGAGTTAGCATGCATACTTGCCTTGTGAGAACTCAACACTTTGAACGTCCGTGGGTAGCTGGTCAGCATGTCCTCCGCTACACGTGTGGCAAGCTACACCAAACACTGCACCACTTCAGTGCATCTGAACATTCTGGGGTGTTTCGGACAAATCCGTGATGAAAAGCCTTCTTGCAACACAAGCTGCTTTTGGTTCAAAAGTAGCTCCAACGTTCCACATTCAGCTCCACCCATTTAGTCCCATACTTCGATCTTTGGCTATGCACACAACTCTAAAGCAACTGATATGAAGGTTATATAACTAAAAACACCCAGAGTGCCTCATTCCCTACTACTGAGTTACTATACTCTGTCCACACCAACAAGGAAAAAGAACTCCTTCCAGGGCTGACAAAAAGGTTCCCACACAGGGCAGCTGTCTTAGAAGTTAAGTATTGTCCCACCTCCTTAGTCAACATTTTGAGAACGCAGCCCAAACATTTTCTGAAAGGTTTATAAGCTTACTTATAGCTTACTGCTAGATTTCAGACTGGGACACCACACCCACTCACCACCACCACCTCAAGAAGGGCGGCATGGTACGTTTGCCAACTTTACCTTCCTCCATTGGTGTGGAAGCTTTCAGCCACTCCCGTACAACTCTTGTGCCCTCTTCAGCCATGACTTTGGGATACCTGGAGTAAGGAAGAGTTTACTGAGGTAGATGCCTATCAGCTTCTGCTATCCCTGCCTACATACCAAGTGTGGAGGAGGTGCATCTTTTGAAGAGGACTGTAATCCATTAAAGTTTATGATACAATATTCTGGTTAATCTTTCAGGTGCCACAAAACTCTTAGTTGTGTCTACCAGGGGGTTGAACTGTTAAAAAACCCGACCTTGGCTCAGGTTCAGTCAGTATTATTATTTTTTTAACATCCTGGTTCAGTTGCTAACTTTAACTGGCTTAGATACATTTCACACAGAACACAGCTAAACTCTTGCTTACAGTGCAAATCAAAAGTACATGAATACAATGATAAGTACCGTACTTTTTCTCAAGTGAGGTGCTTTTTTTAAAGCTGTTTATTTTTTACATAAACAAAATATATACAGCAGAATTTAAAACACACACAAACACCAGGGAAACCAAACATTAATCCCACCATTGAAAACTGAGTGCCCAATTACTGAACCACTAACCACTTTTCTTGATTTAGGGTTCAGTTCCTTGGTGGTCCTTTCAGCGGGACCAAAAGGCAGCCCAGAAATACTTTAAATAAACAGAGTCAATTTTGGTTCAAAGCAACCAAGAAATTTCAGGTTCAGGCTTAGTTCTGGTTCAGTGAGGAAAAAAAAAGCGAACTGGCTTTCAGGTTCAGGTCTACATTTGGTCCAACTCCCTCGTTTCTTCTTTTATTGGCTCCTACAAGGGTTAGGTTGTGTATTAACCTTTCTTCAAGAATGCCACACCTGCCTTTTTGAGCTGTGCTCTAGCACAACCGTTCAAAGTATTGCAATCTAAGGGTTAAAACAGATGCAGAGACAGCAGACTGGTGTTTAAGACTTGGGTCACCTCCAAATCCCAATACACAACTCCCCGAAACCAATGTTTATAAAAAAGAGACACCTCTGTATTTTGGCCTTTTGCATAGAAGTAAACCTTGCCAGGAGAAAAATGACAGCAAAAGCACAGCTGTTTCAAGGAGAAATCATCGGTGGGGGAAAGGTTCAGTGCCCCCCTCCCCACGCAGCTTTGCAGGCAGTGCTAAACTGAGTATGATTCAGGATGGGTTAATGCCAAGTCACATCTAGTTTCAAGCGTATAACGGTACTCACCTGTACTGAAGTAATTTCAGAAGCAAGTCATTCCCTCTGTTGGATATTATATCTTCAGGGACCCTGGAATATACAGGAGAGGGCAGCGTTAAGGCCATATGTCATCTTGTGTTTAAAACAGAATTGTTAGCCGCCTTGAGTCTTCAGAATGAGGCAGAATATACAGTAGATTTTTAAAATTAAAAATAAAATAAAATTCTACAGGCATATTGTACTGAAGGGGCCAGGTTACCATGGAGATCACCCATGCTGGGTCTGTTCTGAAAGAAGACAATTACACACACACACAAAAAGCAGCTACGTTCTTAACATTTCTACTGTCTTATCATTAACATCTCAACAAATTCTATTTGTTTGCAAAGGTGCCTTGAATCAAATGAGAAAAGGTGGGATTTACACTTTTGAAAACAAAAACTAGGACAGATACAGCTCAGTGGTCGTAGTTGCAAATCTGGGAAGTTTTCCTCAACTGTGATTTTACTTACGTTGTGGTGATGATCTCATCTTTGGTTCTGCGCACCAGCAACACGGGGCCCTGGTACCTGAAGAGGAGACAATGTTGGGGTACAGACAGGCTTTGTCGGAAAAAGATGCAGAAAAGAGCAACCAAAATGATTCGTGGGCTGGAACACCTCCCTTATGAGGAAAGGCTACAGTGTTTGGGGCTTTTCAGTCTAGAAAAAAAGGCGCTTGAGGGGGGACATGATTGAGACGTATAAAATTATGCATGGGATGGAGAGAGGGAAATTCTTCTCCCTCTCGCACAACACCAGAACCAGGGGACATGCACTAAAATTGAGTGGAGGGAGAGTTAGAATGGACAAAAGAAAATATTTCTTCACCCAGTGTGTAATTCATCTGTGGAACTCCTTCCCACAGGATGCGGTGATGGCACCTGGCCTAGATGCCTTTAAAAGGGGTTTGGACAGATTCATGGAGGAAAAGACCATCAGGTTACAAGCCATAAGCAACCTCCTGGCTTTAGAAGTAGGTTCTCTCTGTGCCAGGTGCAAGGGAGTGACAACAGGAAACAGGTTTTCTATGTGCTCTCGGAGGCATCTGGTGGGGGGCCACTGTGAGATACAGGAAGCTGGACTAGGTGGGCCTTTGGCCTGATCCAGCAAGGCTCTTCTTATGTTCGTCTGGAGGCAAATGGACACAGTGCTACTGCTGCTGATGCTAAAACAGACTTGGCCCTGTGAGCGACTAGAGATTGATTAAGAGTCAAGCATAAGCTGAGCCCCTCAGGATACGTGTACATGTGTATGTACACACACACACACATACACACACACGTACACACACACACGTTTGCCATTTCAAGGAAGCTGTAAGCCTGTAAGCCAAGAACCTAAAATGCAGCCAAGAATTAAATCACACCGGGGAAAGCCTCAAACACGGCTTTTAAATGCACACACAGTCCAGTGGGCTTTCGCAGAATGCTCAGCTTGTGGTTTAAAAAAAAGAAAGGGGGGTGGAGAAAAGACCAGGTTTCCAGCCCTTGGTGGTTCCAATGGAAAAGCACCAATATTTATGAATGTACTCTGAATTCATACTATTCTGAATATTTATGAATGAAAAGCTGCAATATCAAAGTGGGAGCCAGGGAGAACTTCCAGTGGCAAGCAGGACTATTCGACTTGGCAAAGTATCCTTCCCATTCAGAGTTCTGTACTATAGGAAGTATAGTATTTATTTTAATAACAAAGCGTCATTTCTTTGTCACGTTTGTATACTGGTTGTGCCCCATGGGGCAAACAGCAGCACCCACAGCTGTCTCCTGTGCCAGTAGTGATCAGATCCCCACCCATGTAGTTGCCTCAACCTACCCACTGAACTTCTAATTCCAAACTACAATCACCCTCTATCTCTCTTCAGTACCCTTGTCACTGATACGCATTTCCAAATTGCGAGGAAAACGTCAAACCCAGCAACAAGCTGAATCTGCCTTAGTTCCATCTCCCTCTTGCTGGTCAAAAGCGTTTATCAAGATGCATGATCATAAGCTGTTGGTTACAGTTCAAAGTTGCTCAGCTAAGTTTCGCATCCAGTTTTCACTCATGGTACATTATCAATGAGACCCAGCGGCCTGTTGCCAGGCAGAGTACAGAATACTGGGTTAAAATGGATGAATCGTCCAACTCGGAATAAAGCAGCTTCATTAAAAAAGGCATGGGTCCCAATGTTCTTTTTAAAAGATTAGCTGCTGGAACTTTTGCTACTTTCTTCTTCTCCTGTTTTCCCTTCACAAAGCCCAACAATCCCCATTCTGCCCCCTGCCCAACTGAACAGATTAATATTTCCACATCTCAACCTCCCCTTTGCAACTCCCCTTGTTGCCCTACCTGCAAAGCTGCTCTGCATTGTTAAGGTTCAAATGTTGCCTCACAGTCCTGGTGACCAATCCCCCTGTGGAACAAAGGAAAGACATGGTATCAGCATTGGCCACCAACAGGCATGTCCCTAATCCAAGCTCACATCTGGTTCCACAGTCTGCATAATATCTCGCCTAACTCTCTTTCAACCATATTGCACAGCAGAGATGGGGTGAAGGGAAAGAGGCCAGGTCACTGACAGGAGGCAGTGAACACTAAGGTAACTGGCATAGTAGTTCACCTTGGGTGATTGGACAACCAGCCACCTTGAATGTACTTTTTGAGTTGCACTCGCATGAAGGGTTGACCAAGGGTTCAGGCCAGTTTTACCCAGATCACGTCCAAGCATCAAAAGCTATGAAGATCATGATTCCAACCATTAGAGCTCAACACTAGAGAAGATCAAGTTTCCAACTGACCTCCAGTACAAAGGAAGGAAATTGAATGAAGACTGCCTAAATCCTTTCACCAGAGAGGCTCAGCTGTGGTGCACATTCTTTGCAAGCAGCTGACCTCAGGCTAAATCCTTGCCATCCTCTATTTAAAGAAGCTTGGGTAGCAGGACTCAGAGGCGTCGCTCCGGTAGGGGCGGGGCTGTATGTTTCGCTCCGTCCGAGTCCCTTTACCGAGCGAGCAGGAGGCAGCCCCGCCCCCTCACTGTCGGAGCCATTCCCCTGCGGAGAAAGCAGCAGGCAGGGTCTCTTGCCTGCTGCTTTCTCCCCACGGGAAAGGCTCCGACAGTGAGGGAGCGATGCCTCTGGCAGGACTGGGACTTTGTGGAAGCGCCAACAGTTACAGTGTTGAGCGGACCAATTGGCCAACTCAGTAAGGCAGCTTTATGTCTTCGCTGGGTCCTCGAGTTAAGGATGTCCAAATTACAGGTGACTGCATTGGCGGTTTTGCAGAGGTGCAGTCTATCTATTTTGGTGCTTCTGCAAAAGTGCGAAAATGCTGGGCCAGCAAGAGCTGGCTGTTTTGATTTATGTACGTTCCAACTTCCGGACAAACCTCTGGAGCAGAACCGGTACGTATCTTGGGGACTTAGCGTCATTTCAAAACAGTCCCCTTGGATTAAATGGGGTTTATCAATGGGGGAGGGGCTGAAGGTCAGTGACAGGAAACATAGTCTGCATGGAGGCTCCCAGGGCCAATATAAAAGATATGAGAAGAGATATGGCATGCCAAGGTGTCTTGAACCCTTGGCCAATGGCTAGCTTGGGGCCCCTGTGCACATGCACAAAGCGCTGCCATTGCTCTCATTGACTGAAAAATACTGTAGAATAGAGAAAAATTGTTTTAAAATGGGTCTAAACCAGCAATTTTCAACCTTTTTCATCTCAAGGCACACTGACAAGGCGCTAAAATTGTCAAGGCACACCATCAGTTTTTGACAATGATGCCATGCTGCCAGTGGGGGGGGCTCACATCCCCCAATGGCCCGACTAATAAAAGACCCTCCCCCAAACACTCGTGGCACACCTGCAGGCCATTTGCGTTACATCAATGTGCCGCGGCACACTGGTTGAAAATCGCTGGTCTAAACCATTTGACCACAAATACATATTTTTTCTTCCCCTTACTCCAGGTTTCCGGCATGACCTTGAGGGCAAGAGGAACGAGGTCATCAAAGGAGGCATCCAGAATGAGGGCACTGATGTCTGGATAGGACATGGCTGCCCAAGTGGCTGATGGGAAAGGAAAAAAAGGAACAGTTACCGTGCGCTGCGAGAGTGTGTTGGATAGATTAGAGCAGGGACATCAAGAAGTCATAACACAGTCCCCTCCCACACTCTTCTCTAGATACCACAAGTGTGTGAATCATTCCCATCCTAAACTGACCTTTCCCACCCCCAAATTTCATTCCAGGTTCTAGCCCCAAGCTCTAAGTCCCTTGACACTTACTCAACTCGGCCCTCCACCCCCAGCTCACTGAGAAGCCCCCTTCTTCGGTGTCCTCCCATTTGTTCCCCCATGAACCTCACAGCATCAACATTCTCACATGCAACCCTTTTAAGGACAACAAGCCCTAACCATCACCATACCAACTCAGGAGCTCCATCCTCTGGGTGGATGAAGGGCAGTGCTGTACTTCCTATCAAAGCTTCCTCCTCCTACAAAACCAGAGCCCAGTTTCATGAAACGGCTATTTCCTCTTGATGGCCGGACCACATCAGGAACGCTTTAGTCTAAAATGGCTGTGGCAGAGGCCTCTGGATGCTGTTCTCAGGATGGAGCAGTTGAGTGGTATGTCCCTGAAATGGTGGCTTGTCGAGATCCTGACCTTTTTAGATGCTAACCTCACTCAAGACCTATGGAGGTCTTGATAAAATAAAAATATACGTATGGTGCGTTTGTTCAAGTCCACAAAATGTAAGCCAGAAATTGGCTTAACTGCCCCACAGAAGTCTGGGAATTGCAGTTTCAGGAGGGTCTGGAGAGCCCTTTTTATCCTCCTCCCAGCTCAGTAGCTATAGGACCTTGGCTGGATGGCACAACAGTAAAACAGGCTTCAGTCTGTAGTGTAGGTATGATCCGTATCCACACCTCAAGAAACATCACAGGTAGCCATAACTGGGGGATCCCTGGTAGACTGAACTTTGATTGGAGGCCAAGTCGTTTCTCTCCCGCTATGTGCTCAGGCCAGAAAGATCCATTGGCAATAATTTGGATGACAAAAAACCCTGCATGTGCCTCTGCAGGCACCCCCCAAAACAATTTTTTTTCCAGCTGTGCACTGTGCTACTTCAAAATGCTGAGACCTGCAATTTTATGCTCCTCTCCTGCCCCAGGCTCAAACAATAAGGAATTTTCCAAGCCAGATTTTTAATTTTCAAATAATTCACTCATCAGTTCCCCTCTTGCAAACGGTGAGTCATTAGGACTATTTTACAAGACTACGAGTATTTTTGAAGAGTGCAGGCACTTCTAGCATGGAGTACCTCGGTTGCTGCTACTTGTTAACAGGGGGGGAATCTACCAAGCGATGGCGAACCATGCTGATCGGAACAAGAGGAGCTGCCATTTGGATTCCCCCCTCAGGCACTAAAATACCTTTGGCTACCTCTGCTTCTAGACCTGTAATTTCAAGGATGAGGCTCTACGTCCTCCAAAAAGGGCTTTCCTCAAAAGCAGACCTGCTCTGCTCCATGTGGCTCCAATTACAATTACACTGTTGTTCCCATCTACTCCACACCTGGCTACTTCCGTGTTCTATCTACCTACCCCCACATCCATGCATTGCAGCCCCTCCCCTTTAAGCCTGGTATGGTACCTGTAAAGCCTCCAATGGACCAGGCATAGAGAATGATGTCTTCTGGAAGGAAGCCCAAGCGGTGGATGGCATACTGGACCACCACATCCATGGCATTGGCCTCGTTCTGAGGCAACGGCACTCCCTGGGGCAGAATGGGTAAGTGGTTAGAGCAAGGAAATGCTGGTTGTGGAGATTCTTGAGAGAGGCGTGGAAATCTAGCCTGCCTAATCAGGGTGGCAAGGTCTCTGTATACTATGCTTTAAATTCATTTGATTATTTTATGAATAAGCCGCCCTGGTGACCCTTTAAATGGGATGGAATGGTGGCCTATAAGTAGGCTGACCATATCCAAAAAGGGACAGGGTGCCGATACTTTTAACCATTGTAAGAGGAGGGAATTTGGTCAGGTGCAGCTTGTTGCACCCTTCCAGGATGAGCTGCACCTGCCCAAAGTCCAGTAGTTAAAAGTAGAGGCACTAAAATACCCTGTCCCTTTTTGGATATGGTCAGCCTACCTAGAAGTATTTTAAGAAATAAAAATATACGTATGGTGCGTTTGTTCAGGTATTTGGGGAGAGAGAGAGAGAGAGAGAGAGAGAGAGAGAGAGAGAGAGAGAGAGGTGGATATGTCTGATTCTAAACAAATCTGTTTAAATGTGTTTATTCTGGAGGACGTCCACTTGAAGCCCAAAATTAATCCAACTTCAAACCTTGGTATAACTCACCGTGCTGCCTGCAAATCCAGGGTGATTCCATCCAAGTACTGAGAATCCAGCTACAAGAGGAAAAAACAGCTGCAGAAGACTGGTCAGGATAATACAAAGCACCCCATGCGCAGACACGCTTTGGCCAAATGTCTTCATCCCCCCCCAACTCCCAGTTTTGAAAGAAAAATGGCTTGATGCAAAAGCAGAGCAATACTTCTTGTTCTAAAGAAATCTTGCAGGGGGGAAAGAAATCTTGAAAGAAGGTTGCCCTCTGAACCTCCAAGCAAAGCAAGAGAAGCATTCATTCATTTGTTCCCTTTCTATCCTATCCTGGAGCTCACGTTTACACTTCTCCACTGTTTCCTAACCATAGATACAATAGCTGAGGAACGGTGACTGCCCAAGGTGGTGACTGGTCAGCAAGCTTCATGACCAAGTGGGGATTTGAACCCACGTCCAATAACCATTATGTCACATTGGCTCTCAAGGAACCTAGCTCTGGTAGATTCTAGAGCAAGCGTACAATTCAACCTCAATAATGGCCTGGAATCCGATTTCAGCCGAGAGCTCAGCTCTATGAAGTATTTTATTAGAAGGACAGGATTCTTCCGAGTATGTGTCAAATGAGGCTCATCTCTAGCGGCAATTCCCAATACATTCAGCTCACGGACTTTGCAATGAACCAGGGCTTTACGCAAACATCGTTTGAATGAACAGAGCTTAGGAAGCTGGACTTCCAAGCAGGCGTGGGGTCAGGTGTCCCTCCGTTTAGAAATTAAGCACTGGTTATGGAACTGAAAAAGGGAGATTGAAAGTACTGGGACAGAGTTATTGGGTGGGGTCACAGAGCAGTGAGGGGAGAAAAAGCCCACTTCCCCCAAATCTGCGCAGCACACTTATCTCCTCTAGTCCTCTGCGTTTAAACTCGGAATATCAGAAATAATTACTTAACGTGTCAGAAACTGGGCCACTGACACCAGCTGGAGCTACACAGTAGGGTCAACTTGGAGGTACCGTAGAAAGGGCAGCTTTGTGCCGAGTTCTCCCCCCCCCCCCCAGCAATGTTCAGGCACACTTACCTGTGTCACAATGTCACTGCATTTTGTGTGTTCCACGCCAGCCAAGTAGGTGGAGTGGGGAACAGGGACAGTAACTGAATGACAACACCATGACACAGGTGAGCAAACCTAACGGGGATGAAGAGGAAAAACTTAACATATGGCTGGCCATTTCCTGTGGCAGCCTGGATAACGTGCAACATCCACAGCGTGCCACAGAGGATCTATCTGGGTAGCCGATTCTTGCAGTGCTGCTTCCAGGGCACAATAAGGAAGTCAGTCACCTTATCAGGTCAGAGAGCAAGGAGTTTAAAGTACAGGGAGACAAGGCTGCGAGGAAGAAAATATCAGGCTGTGCCCATGTAGGGAAGGGAAAAGGAGATTTCTTCGCTCATCAGCAAGTTTAAAGACACCACAAGGTGGTCATATTTCTGCACCACTGGGGGAAGGCACTGGTTGGTAGTGCAGCCCGGTTATCTCCTGCTTCGATCCCAGACATGTTCTAGGAGGGGGCAGAAAGGAACTTGCAGGTCCTCAGAAATACTCCAAGTCTCCTTGCCTCACATTGTGAGAAACACTGGTTTAGCGCAATTATAGAATGTAAACTAGTTCCTCTGCAATCTAAACTGCAAAAAGGAATCAGAATGGATTTGTCTAAAAGCCAAAATGTCCCCTCTAAGAAGAATGTGATGGAACATTCTAGAACTTTTCAGTATAGCTAGAGCAGGTTAAAAAAAAAAACATGTCGCCAAGATGGACCATACCATCCAGAGGGGTGGAGAGGCAGCCAACTTCATAGAACCCCGCATTTCCTTCACAGCAAATCACCTACAGAGACAAAAAGCAGGGAAGACATTGCACCCAAAGCCAAAAGAAAGTCTATCATGCAACAAGCCAGAATCCAGAGTTTCCCTCTGTTTCTTGCTCTGCCCCACTCTTGTTGTTGTTGTTGTTGTTGTTGTTCAGTCGTTAAGTCGTGTCCGACCCTTCGTGATCCCATGAACCATATCCCACCAGGCCTTCCTGTCCTCCACTATCTTCCTGAGTTCGCTCATCCTCATGTTCGTTGCATCGGTGATGCTGTCCAACCATCTCATCCTTTGCCTTCCCCTTCTCCTCCTGCCCTCAATTCTTCCCAGCATCAGAGTCTTCTCCAGAGAGTCCTCTCTTCGCATTAGGTGGCCAAAATATTTGAGTTTCAGCCTTAGTATCTGTCCTTCCAGGGAACAGTCAGGGTTGATTTCATTTAGGATTGACTGATTTGATCTCCTAGCAGTCCAAGGGACTCTCAGGAGTCTTCTCCAGCACCACAGTTCAAAAGCATCTATTCTTCGGCGCTCAGCCTTCCTTATGGTCCAACTCTCGCAACCATACATTGCTACTGGGAACACCATCGCCCTGACTATGCGAACTTTTGTTGGCATGGTGATATCTCTGCTTTTTATTATGCTGTCTAAGTTTGCCATAGCTTTCCTTCCAAGGAGTAAGCGTCTTTTAATTTCATGGCTGCCGTCTCCGTCTACAGTGATCTTGGAGCCCAGAAAAGTAAAATCTGTTACTGCTTCCATTTCTGCCCCTTCTATTTGCCAGGAATTGATGGGACCAGATGCCATGATCTTAGTTTTATTAATGTTGAGTTTCAAGCCAACTTTTGCACTCTCCTCTTTCACCCTCATCAAGAGGCTCTTTAGTTCTTCTTCACTTTCTGCCATTAGGGTGGTATCGTCTGCATATCTGAGGTTGTTGATATTTCTCCCGGCAATCTTGATTCCGGCTTGCGATTCATTCAGCCCTGCATTTCTCATAATGTACTCTGCATATAAGTTAAATAGGCAGGGTGACAATATACAGCCTTGCCGTACTCCCTTCCCAATTTGGAACCAGTCGGTTGTTCCATGGCCGGTCCGAACTGTTGCTTCTTGACCCGCATACAGATTTCTCAGGAGACAGGTAAGGTGGTCTGGTACCCCCATCTCTTTAAGAATTTGCCACAGTTTGTTGTGATCCACACAATCAAAGGCTTTTGCGTAGTCAATGAAGCAGAAGTAGGTGGTTTTCTGCCCCACTCTAAAGTACATCATATATTTATCCTTACATGCTGCAGTTCTGCAAACATCTGCCCCTACAAGCAGTGGTATGAACCTGCCTCTTTTACTGCTTTATGTGGTAAAATACCAACTTTGGGGCTGATCCATCTCGCCCCAGAACACCTATGCTTGCCGCTTGCTTATTTATTTACTTTTTTAAAAGATGGAATTTTTTTATCCTATCGCTGAGGAAATGTCAACATGTGACGTACACATTGTCCTATCAAAGCCACAGGGAGTCAAAACGTTTCTTCCTCAGAACTTCCCTCATCTCCTCAGTTACTGAAGTACAAGATGAGGGAAGAGTGGTCACCCCTGTTGCAAACACACTGCAAAAAAAAAAAGGAAACTTCCTGTTTCCACACAGAAGCTTCCAGAACAACTCTGTGGATAACTAAGAGAAGCAAAGATGACCTTGTAAGAGCAGAGCTAACCACAGCACCCTACAGCCTGTGGAACTCCATTTTAACTCTATTGGATAAAGTGTGGAATAAAGATGTACAAAAACCCCTGTTTTGTCCACCACTGTCTTGTTAGATGATCTTTGAGAACCTCCAAGGAGAGGAACAGCACTGGGTGTCAAAATGATTTCAGTTTGGAAGGAAGTATGATTCTGATGGTCAAAGTGTAGTTCTAGAGAGGTGAAACCAGGAACTTAGAAGTACTTCTAAGATGGGGACTAAGTCACAGCTATGCATTGCTGGACCGACCCCAGGAAAGGAGCAGAAGACCTAGCAAGACGCATGCTGTAAGCACCAAGATACAGTCAGTGACTTGCAGCCAGACCTCGTGAATACAGATCAATGCTCTTTTCATCCATGCCCTAACTCCCAGCTGTGAGGAAGGGGTGATGAGCTGGAGGCTAAGCTAATCCACTGGCAGACCCAGGTTGGATCAGAACTACTCTGCAACTCGTATAATTGTATCACATTTGTACCCCACCCTTCCTTCAAGGGGCTCAGAATGGCGTACATTATTATTATTATTATTATTATTATTATTAGTAATATACAGTATTTATATACTGCCTTTCTTGGTCATTGGATTTCTCCTCTGACTTTAATCCAAGGCAGTTTACATGGGCAGGCTTTCTCAACCCCCCCAATGTTTTTTTTTTTTTACAATCATATATGTTCAATCGTTCATGAACAACTGCATTCCAGATGGTATCCTTTGCAGTCTGGCCTCTCCCTGGCTGTTGCCTCCCACACTCGGCCAACGCAGCTGGTAGCTCTTATTTCTCCTTACAGAGGCTTTTTTCATAGCTTTTTGTTAGCGGTGTGTCTCGAACTGACTGTTCACCGATCTTCGGGCTTACAAGGCGGCAACTCTACCAACTGAGCCGGACCTCCTGCCCTGTACAAGGGGGTTTATCTTTGTTATAGTTGCAGCAGCCCTGCGAGGCAGGCCAGGCTGAGAAGGAAGGGGCCAAAGCCACTCAGAGAGCTTCCGGGGATTTGCACATCAAGCATAATCTCCAAGTCATGTTGGTCTCACAGGTCCACATCTGACACACTATATTCACCAGCAGCCATGACAAAGCCCTTAATCTAGTGTAGGGGGGAAAGCATAAGACCTCTCAAGCAAAGCTAAAAGGCATGAGAGGGGGAATTATCTGAGGCAACCGGGAGAAAGGTCGGCTTATTGGTAAAGGCACCAATGTGTGGAGCATGGCAAACGAGTTTCACTTGGCAGCAAGGTCTTGAAGTCAAGATTCTCATTTGGTGCCAACTCACCAGTTTCCTGCCTTGTGGCTCCAAGGTCTCCCTCCGGTCCATGAACATGGTGTCAATTTCATTGCCATCACAGGCCGCCAGCTTAGCTCTTTTTCCGTTGCACTGCAAGGAGAGGGACAGAGTGCAACAGGACGTAATTAAGCACCCACTGCCTTGATTTAAATTTCCAGAAGGCCCAACTGCTGGGGTGGGGTGTAATGACGTGAATAAGTCGGGTAACGAGAGTTTGCACATTCTCTGAACACAGAGAACTGGGTTGGTGAGGAGGGCCTGGGAGTCCGAGCTCTTTGCAACCGTTTACTCACTTCCTCCACTAGTCGGGCCTGTCCTTGAAGCAACATGGGCATGAGGGCTTTCTGCAGGAGATACACGGAGCCTGGGTACAGCATACGCCGGCCAAAGGTGTGAGCCACTATAAAGCTAATGAGACAGGATGGCAAAATTATAAATAAGACTGAAGCCTCAGCGGTACGGAATCACCCTATCTCCCTATCTCAGCACTGCAGACATCACCACCAAGGGTAGAAAAGCCGCTTAATGCAATGGGTAGATCTACAGGTGGTCCCCTTTATAAGTCAAGGGTTAGGGACCGGAAAGCTTGGACTTATAGCGAAATGACTTATAAAGGGGAATTTTCCTCCATAAGAAAGAATGTAAATAGCGGCTAATGTTGTAGACCATATGTATATACATGCCCCTATTTACAGTATGTTACATATGCATACGTTGGAGTTAAGGACAGGAATTTTATCTCATAAAAAACAACGGAATAAGGTAGGGATTGGGACTGTAGGCAGTGGCATGTAGTCCTGAAAACGTATAAACCAGACATCACGCGTAGGGGCATCACGTTCATGATGTGTCAGGCAATGAACTGAAGGAGGAAGTGGTGAGTTGGGGTACTCCTTGCCCATCTGCTGCCTCCCCCAGCCTGCCACCTCCATGGGAGTCCAGACGGCTCCACCTTCTTCTCACACTGTGAGAGAGGAGGATAGGGAGGGCTGACGTCTCTCCACTGACGTCCAGCATCTCCACTGCCTCCTCCTTCTCGAATGGTTGCTGAAGGGAATGCTGGGAGCCCAGCACTCCGTGGGCACTAGAGGAAGTGGCAGTGGTTGCACTGGATGCCAAGGGAGCGAGGGAAATGGGGGGGGGGCTTACCTCTGTGGAAGGGTTGGAGGGGACTTGCCTTTCTCCCTTGGCATACAGTGATGGTGCAGAGGTTGGGGGTTACCCTCCTTGCTATTCCAATTAATGACGATGCCACCACCACCACCACCACCATGCTATTTTAAGCACTTGGAGGGTGTGGGGAGGAGAAAGAAGAGCATGAAGCCCAGTGTCAGCAAAATCTAAATATCAGGGATGTCCCTTTAAGAGCTTGGAAGCGGAAGAAAATATGCAGGCAGGGCTACAGCAGAAAAGGGGGCGAGCGCAGGGAAATGTATAACAGGGAGACTGATAAGGGGAACCTCCTGTACACAACGTATCCCCAGGCAGTCAGCAGTCACTTCAAAATGAGACACTTCCCTCCGCAAACCACAGACTATGAATCATCCATGCCTCTAACGCTGGCTTTTCCAGTTCTTGCTATCAGCCCCCAGCATGCCAACCAATGCCAGTCTTTTCTTCTCAACACTCCAATACTTAAGCCTTGACCAATTGGCAGCCAGAACGCTCCCTTCTAACATTCCAAGTCACTCCCCCGACACGAGAACTCTGAATCACCACCAACTATCAGCCATACAGTACCCAGAACCTCTATTTTAATATTCCAAATCATATTACATGATTTTACACCATCCCAGGAAAACACCACACCTACGTCTGCAACAGACCTCCCTTCTCAACATTTGCGAGCATCCCTTCATGTTTCAAGGCCAGGTGTAGTCAATGGGCATCTTACACCTGGTCTAAATGACACCAATGCTCTGCATTAAAAAGAAAACCCTGCAAAATAATCAGGTGGGATGCCTTGGAAACTGCACAGGCACCTAAATGATTCAAAATATCACGTGAATTATCAGCTCACATGAGTGATTATCATTTAGACAAAGTCTTAGATTTCTTTTTCCACTATATGTGCTCATCAGCTGTCGGTCAATTAGCACCGTGTATCCCAAGCGGGTGGTGCAGTGGGTTAAACCACTGAACCATGAGCTGTCGATCGAAAGGTCGGCAGTTCGAATCCGTGACGGGATGAGCTCTCGTTGCTTGGCCAGCTCCTGCCAACCTAGCAGTTCCAAAGTATGTTAATGTGAGTAGATAAATAGGTACCGCTTGCAGGAAGGTAAACAGTGCTCCGTGTTCCAGCCGCATGCTACGCGCTGCGGCAAGGAGAGTCATGCCGGCCACATGACCACGGAGGCGTCTTCGGACAACGCTGGCTCTTCGGCTTTGAAATGGGGATGAGCACCACACCCTAGAGTCGGACACGACTGGACTTAATTGTCAGGGGTCACATTTACCTTTATCCCAAGACTGCAAATTTCTGTCCCTATCCACCCTTCTCAACATTCTTTTTCTTCACTGGCCAAACAGCAACCCAAATGCTGACCTGATTTTGGGCAGCCAGACTTTCAGCATTGAAGTTGTGCTCAGTGCTCCTATCACACAACCGTGTGATCACTGTTAATACGAGAGCCAACGGCAGCATGTAACCCGCCCACCTTCCAAGCCACTTCTTGTTCTCTCCGTTCTCCCAGCCACACCCACCCTCTATCGCAAAGGGCAACGAAAGCAAGCAAAGGCTATACCTGGCAATCTGGCAGGGAAGCTTCTTGACTGCATGCAGAAAACCATTGACAGCACTTCGGTGTTTGGGTTCTGACCGCAGCAAAGGGACATTTCTTGAATCTGACCTGCTGGGATCATACAGGAAGAAAGAGTTAGAAGCCTTTGCATTACCTTCTCTCAGAGGGCAGCACAGCTGTCCCTTGGTATCTGCAGGGGATTAGTTCTGCCCCCCCCCTGCGGATACAGCAAATTCGCAGATGCTGGAATCCAGCACCGCATGCCAAAATTGTACTCACTTGGGGACCTCCAGAGGCCCCTTCAGCATCACGTTGGGCCTGCAACCCCCTCCATAGGCCTCCGCGGGCCTCTCCAAAGCAACCGGAACTGGCCGACGCTAAACTTGAAGTCACTTCCGGTTGTTTCGGAGGCTTTCCGAGGTCTGCTGAGGCCTATGGAGGTCTGCTGAGGCCTATCAGCGCGATGCGGAAGGGCCTCCTGAGCCCCCCCCCCCAGTGAATGCTTGCAACATCAGATGCTGAACTCCAGCACCGTTATTCGTGGGTTACGCTTAGCGTGATGCGGAAGGGGCAGCTCGGCATCCGCAGATGGTGAAATCCGCAGATGGCGAACCCGCAAATAACGAGGGGTGTTCTGTATATATATATATTAAAGTTGAATATACTGCAAGTTAAATGGAGAACGTTTATTAAAAACTGGTAGTTGCTGCACATTTTCTGAAGACCGCAGAGAATGGTTGGCTTATTAGGAGGACGACAAGGAAATTGTGTACATTGTCCCAACAACATACATAACCACCATGTTATGTTGGATGATGTTAGTATTGCACAAATTTCCCAGTGAACACACAATGCCTCACACACAAACGGGAGAACGTGCACAGTGATAGAGTAGTGTATGAAACACCTTAAAAACATCAGAACATCAGAAGAGCCCTGCTGGATCAGGCCAAAGGCCCATCTAGTCCAGCTTCCTGTAGCTCACAGTGGCCCCACCAGATGCCTCAGGGAGCAAACAAGACAACAAGATACCTGTATCCTGTCACCACTCTCTTGCATCTGGCATCTTATTGATGGTCGACGTTCAGCCTGTGCCCCATTATCACTCGGAAGCTATGCATATACGTGGTGCGATGTTCATATGAGCACATTTGCCAAGGTGTCCAGCAAATATGAACAATGACTGGTTTTTAATGCCATTCTCCATTCAGTTTATATTAACTGCAACACAATATAGTTAATTACAGCAAGGAAGTCTGATTCCAGCTTTTTTCCTAGAAAGAACTGGCTTCACTGGAGGGAGAACTGGGGGGCCAGGAGGTGAGAAGAGACAGGACTTCAGTTTTTAAAGTTCCTACCCACCGACTTGAAGCCTCATCCCATCGAAAGTCCACAGGCCAACTCCTGAAATCGAAGTTGTAGCTGGCAAGTTTCTTCTGCAAGGCACAGAATGAAAGAGAAGAGGATGAGGAAGAGCAGGAGACTAGAATGGGGATCCGCATGCCCTCCAGCTCAACTCTCAGGGCTCTGCCAGGCTGGGGAGGGTCCCAGGGCAAAGTCCCCATAGGGTGGCCGTGCCTGCTCCCTGATGACACACTGGACACTACTGCTACCACTAGCACCCTGGATCAGTGCCCAGTCCCTGATGCCGCCCCTGTAGACATCCAGGCAAGAGATAAACCCTCTCCCCTTAAGAACCAGTGGCGGAGCACGGACTGCCGCCCCCGTGCCAGAAGTGACGTAATGGCTGCAGCTATTAAGGACACTACCGAGGCGCAGGGCGGGCAGGAGGGCCAAACTTGCTGCCGCTGCTCCTCGCTCGCTTGCGCCGATGCCGGCCGCCCTGACACCCCCCGCCTGCCTGCTGCCTGGGGGCCCAATCCCACCGCCCGGGGGCCCACCGCCCGCCCTGTACAACGCCTGTTAAGAACACAATATGGCATTTCCCCCCAGAAAAATGGCAAATGCAGGAAACAGAACAACACATAACTGCAAGCCACGTAAAAGCCATAGGAAGGAGCAAGACTGGGATCTGAGGAGCTACGGATACAAGGCACAGCAACACCTCCCTATAATGGCACCTCAGCCATTGGCAGATATAGAGAAGTCGCCTTTCACGGCTCGCACACACAGTTCCCCTAGCCTCGTACAATCTATCTAGGCTGGCAGCAGCTTTCTGGAGGTCTTTCCCAGCCCAGCGACCCAAGGTCTTTCAACCAAAGACTGAACCTTCCACCTGCAAAGGATGTGCTCTGCTACTGAGCTACAGCATCCTTGACTGGGTGGCCTTCTTAGAGGCCCAACACCACAGAGAGTCTTGCAGCCCCTTCAAGACAAACCCATTTATTTCACCATAAGCTTTCAGGGAACACAGTCCACTTTATTGGAGAAGCTTACACTAAAATAAACCGGTTTGCCTTGAAGGCGCCACAAGACCCTGTTTTTCCTGCAACAAACCCAAGACAGCGACCCCTCTGGAACTTTCCAATGAAATGCCTGCTGTGAGAGCCCATCAGGAGGGTGCTGATGCTCTTACCTTGTGTTCAGATGTGCCGTAGCGGTGTGCATCCTCAAGGATGGTGATGAATTGGACGTACTGAGGGTTGGTCCAACGGCCAATGCCTGGGGGGAACAGGCAACACT
This sequence comes from Plestiodon gilberti rubricaudatus, assembly GCA_026170595.1. Classification (NCBI taxonomy): domain Eukaryota; kingdom Metazoa; phylum Chordata; class Lepidosauria; order Squamata; family Scincidae; genus Plestiodon; species Plestiodon gilberti. The sequence goes on from JANXHW010000002.1 coordinate 252,508,859, forward strand.
TCTCAGCATTGCAAAGGCCTCGCTGCCTTTCTGTCCAGAGCACCCATGTGATGCTGCCTCTTCTCTCCCTCCCTCCAAGTATCCCTTTAAAGCCCACCTGTGACATCTTTGGCTCAACTGCTTAGTCCTCATCTCCCAACGTTAACTCCCCCCCCCCGCCAACGCAGCCGTGCCAACAGGGCACTCCAACGAGGGGAGTTTCAAGCCCCGAAGGCCTCCTTGAGGTAAGGGAACTTTTGTTCCCTTGCCTTGGGGCAAGCCTCCACTGCCTCCATGGGTCTACTAGGATCTGCGCCAGCAATTTTGCCGGCACAAGCCCAAGTTGATCCTGGTAGGTGGCTCAAGGATGGGGAAGGGGGGTAGGATATCGGCGGAGCCACTACTACCGATAACTGCTCCCTTCCCACCGTGGACACACCCTCATCCCTGCCCTGGTTCCCGCCTGGTTCTTCCCCCTCCCCACCCTGTTCCGCCAACACCCCCCCCCCCACTTACTGGCACCAGAGCTCCCACAATGGCCACTGTCACCTGACTGTCACCACCCACCATTTGCAGGGGCAGTCAGGCTGCGCTCTATGGCATGTCGCAGTTTGCGACAGCTGTAAAGTGCGCTGCACCGCTGGAACATGAGTTCCGGTGATGTAGCAGGCCATAGGATTGGGCCATAAATAAACGTAACCACAATGCACACATTCTTCACCTGCTACCTTTGCTACTGTCATCCTTCCCTCACTTCCACCTACTGTTTCTCCTCCCCCTCTCCCTTTTGAAAATGTACACTGGAAGGTCTTTGGGGCAGGGAGCTCTTTTGTAAAAGCACTACTTACTCTAGAAAGCACCACATACAGCGATGGCACTAAATTTAAAAATAACTAGCAACCAGTATTCCGTCCCTCAAGGCTCCCCCCCCCACCCCCAGATTCAACTGACCTCTCCTCCAAATTTCAGAAGCACTCACCTCTGAGGCAGGCAATGCCAGCCAACAAGAGCAACATGGTCCCGGCATAGTGAGAGAAAGCGACCACCTTTGACATCGTTAAATACCCTAGAGAAAGAGGCAGACAGAGAAGAAGATGATCAGAACAATTATTCGGCACCTCAAAGGTTACTTCATCTGCAACATTTTTCCCCATACAGGAAGTCTCCGTGTAGGAACAATGTGATAAACGAGCACATGTGAAAAACAGTTGAAGTGTATCCATTCCAAAACAGACACATGTCACAAAGTCAGCTGGCACAGCAGCTTTACACTCGCATCAGGGAAACTGGCCCTTCATTCATAGCTTATAAAATCATCTTTGGGGTGGTTCGAGGCAAAACTTGCATGATTATGACATCTTTTGGATTCCTTTGGTTCGGTTGCTATTGCTTTGTGCAATTTTGATCGTAGAAGCCACCTTAAGTATGCCAGTGGAAAGGTAGGGTATCAAACAAATGCATAAAAACAGACCCATGTTCTCCACACAGGGTGCATACGCTCTGCTTTCCTTGCACAACCATGCAGGAACAGCGCCATGTCTCAAGTGGCCTGGAAACAACGTGTTAAGGAGCCTCAAGTGAATGCCGCACTAACGTTTGCAAGGGTGATGTCATACGTGAGACTCTCAGTAGGTAACTGTTACTGTGACATTAACCGTAGAAACCACAAGGGCTCCAAATCTCTCTCTGCCTCCACCAGGAAGGCTGCGGGAGTCTCCGATTTTCGTCAAGAGGTTGTCTGGTGTAGGGTGGTGCTTACAGATTCTCAGGTGTTTGGAGGCCCTTCCGCCACTAATTAAACACTTTTCTTATCACAGGGAATTTATGATTTTCCTCGTGCTGTAAAAAGGTCCAAGTTTCTCTCTATTTAAAAAAACATTACTGAAGCTGTGGGAAAGCAAGGCTCTCACTAGGCCCTCTGAATGGCCTGGGAGTGCCTGCTCATGTAGCACTGTGACTATTCACCGGTTTTGTAAGGCATCTTCTAAAAGCAAGAAAAACAGTACTCTACACATCTCATAAGAACATAAGAAGAGCCCTGCTGGATCAGGCCAAAGGCCCATCTAGTCCAGCTTCTTGTATCTCACAGTGGTCCCACCAGATGCCTCCGAGAGCACACAGAACAAGATAACCTGCTTCCCGTTGACACTCCCTTGCACCTGGCACAGAGAAAACCTACTTCTAAAAACCAGGAGGTTGCTTATGGCTTGAAAGCTTTGATGGTCTTTTCCTCCATGAATCTATCCAAATCCCTTTTAAAAGCATCCAGGCCAGGTGCCATCATCACATCCTGTGGCAAGGAGTTCCACAGATGAATTACACGCTGGGTAAAGAAATATTTTTCTGAGTAAAGAAATTATCTCACAACCGAAGTCTTGGGGAGGGGTTGCAGCTTAGTGACAAATCACAGGCTGAATGACATGAAGGGAAACATCTGGAGAAATTTCTCTCATTGAATAACACTTGTAAAAACCCCATTTGAAAAAATGGGGTTTATGGTCAGCCTGCCTAGGTAAACCGCCTTGAGTCTATGAAAAAGGCGGTATATAAATACTGTAACACATAAATACTGTGCACGCAGCAGGTCTTGGGTTCAAACCCCAGCATCATCACCTAGGGCAGAGAAAAATTCTTCTGTGAAAACCTGAAGAGCCACTGCCAGTCAGGGCTGACAATACTGAGCTGGAGAGACCAATGGTCAGACTCAGTAGAAGGCAGGTTCTTATTTTCCAGCTAAATATATATATATATATATATATATATATATATATATATATATATATATATATATATATATATATATATATATATATATATATAGTATATACACAGGTCGTCCCTGACTTAGGGGCATCCTGATTTATGGACAACCGCATCGGCACTTTTGCGCAGGTGCAGTCTGCCCAGCCTTGTGCTTTTGCACCTACATGAAAGCACTGAGTTGGCAAGAGCCAACTGGATGGCCAAGTCGACGCTTCCGTGCAGTCCGTCCGGTCTTGTGCTTCCCAGCAGGCGCACTAGTTCCAACGTCCGGATAAATATCCGGAATGGAGCCAGGATGCAAGTCTGGGACTACCTGTACGTACACGTACACACACACACACAGGTGTTTATATATGTAAAAAATGGAGAATAAAAACTTTATCAGCAATTACAAAAATACTTGCAAAGTTGCTAAGAGACCAAGCTGTGAACCAGGAGGAACTACAATTCCCCCCCCCCCCTTTCAAATCTCACCATTGCCATGAACTCACTAGGTGACTGGAAGCAAGATGCTATTCTCTCCTACCTACAATATGGGACAAAAATATTGGCCTACCTGACAGGGCTGTTGCAAGAATTCCTGGAATCATGTATGTGATGCACTTGGAACACTAACTAGCATGATGCAACACAAACACCATCACCACACAAATAAAAACTGCCCATTTTTGGGTTGCCTATCACACTTTGTAAACAAAGAGGGTTTTTTTTTTTGCACAGGGCAGATGTGAGAGCATGCATGCTGATTCAAATTCACACTTGCCTCAACCCAGAAATCTGCAAGCAGTTGTGAGTTCTGTGACATTTGTGACACAACCCTAACAGAGGTCCTTTGTCTGGCACCGAACTGCAGCTGTCTCATGATGAAAGGCAGCTTGCTAAGAAAGAACACCCGTCTTCTGTAAGCAACAACCTCTAAAAGAGAGAGAGCGCCAATCTCCTACAAACAGCATTTCCCAAAACTTCGGATAGTTGGGGTGCTTCTTTCTCCAGACAAAAATTGAAGATGCAGTCTGAAAGAGTGCAGTGTATGAGTAAGAGTTACCCATCCTTGCTAAAGCAGCTGCTTTCTACGCAAAAGGCCATAGGATTAATCCCATGCATTTCCCGTGCTTGATAGAACCAAGAAAGACCCTTTTTCTGAAACTCTGGGGGTCACTGCCAGTCAGCAGAGAAAATACTGAGCTGGACTGACTAATGGTCTAATTCGGTATAAAGAGGCATCATATGTTCAGCTCACCCATTATGAATCACTGTTCTGAAAGGAGGCAAGCCCAAAGCAGAGACTCATTAAGAGTTGCAACGGGTAGCTGCTTCAGCTGATGGGTAACTTTGTTGTGTCTCTAGTTATTCAATTACTTTGAATACATTCATACACCGTGCAAAGACATGGAAGAATTACCCACCCGAGTGCAGGTTGATGGAAAGGAGGCAAGGCTAGAGCAGCGAATCATGCAGATATATAACAGGCAGCCTCCTCTATGAGCAAGTATTTTACTATAGGCACACAGGACACACCCACAGTTCTCTTCTAGCATACCAACGTGCTCTAGAGCACAAGTTTGGGATTGATTGTTCCACATAATCCTCTCCAAATGAGAGGCACTCTCTAGTCCTCCACCGGGGCCAGGACGTCTTGCTACGGGATTCACACAGAGCAGCAGCCCATACCTTTTCTGTACAGGTAAAACACAGCGAGCGGGGAGGAGTAATAGGAAATGGACCACAGTACGGAAGCCTGCAAGGACAGAGTAAAGGAAGGGTGTAAGTTACAGAGAACCGAGGTTTCCAGGACAATTTGGGGCTCTGGTATAGAGGCACTGGGTTAAAGCAGCAGAAAGAAGGGAGCCAGTGTGTTAGCGCAAACAGGGAATCAAGACTGGAAAGTACACACTCTACCATGGAGAGCAGGTATCTATGGCTACTAGCTAAAACCATGGGGGACTGGGTTGCAAGTAAACATGCCTTTGTATTCCTAACGTCACCTTGCTTCTCTCAACAGCCTCATAGAAACAGGTGGTGGAGGTGACATTCCAGGTGAGGGAGAGGTTGAAATGCAAGTGCCTGGGCAATAAGGACGTAAGCTGTTCTACACACTATGGAGAATGAAGTGGTAGGCTGGGGTGGTAACATACTGGACCATACCACTTCTGGGAAAAGGTAGGCAGGGTGTGTGTGTGTGTGTGTGTGTAATACCCCAAAACTAATACCCCATCCATCCCACCCTGGAATGGTTTAGCCCAGAATGCTCCCACTTCAGTCTATCATCTTTTTCTCTGAAACTTTCGCCTGGACTACACACGTAGCCAGGTGGCAATGCCCCAAGGTCACAGAACGAATGGTACCACTACAGGCCGCAGATAGCAGAAGTACATTTTTGAATGTTCCCCTGCTTTCAAATAAATAAATAAATAAATAAATCTCCCTGCTAGCGGAAAACTAGCAAAGAAGGGAGTGATTGGACTAGAACCTCTTCCCCTCATGTATTATTAGTTACTTGCAGGGAGAGGTGAAGGAATACTAAAAAAATATGGCACCCCACACTTAGAGTCTAAATGGTACAGTCCACTCTACGACCGTATTCCACTGCATGCGCAACCAGGGTTGGTGGAGCAGGCAAAGGTATAGCATATGGGGTGGAGGAGATCCTCACCAGCGCAAGGATGCTGTCAGCATGTTTTTCAAGGGTTCGGGGTTGATAATACGACTCCTGTTGAAAGAAATGGAACATTTGATGAGTTTGGGTTTCAATGTAGAGAAAGGGTCAGCATTACAACAGGATGAAAGAGAAAATTTCTTCTGGGAAAAAGCTGGGGTGCTTTTTCCTTCTCACTATGGTAAACCTAACACAGCCAGGAGAAGGTAGCTTGTCAACCCTGAATTTGTAGTTAAGAGGCAACAATATTCTAGTCCTCTACAAATGGAATTTTTTTTCTGTTCCTCTTTTGGAAGTCAAACAAATACAACACCTCTGAAGTCTCTTTGTCAATGGCTCATACTTGGGTTGAATTCAGGGTTCAACAAGACCTGTGAAGTTTGCTCAGGCTGGGATTTAAAACAAAATAGTGTTTTATTCACATCCTTCCTCCAAGGTGCTTGGGTTGTTAGTGCATATGGCCAGTGCCCCCTCTCAATTTTAGCTTCATAACACTGTGAAGGAGGTAGGCTTCAGACAGCAACTGGCCAAGGCTGAACGGAGACTTGAACCTGGGTCTTCCCAGTTCTAGTTCAACATGCTCTCCATTACACACCACAATTGCCAGTAACAAGAACAATTCCAAATGCTGTAAATACAAATACGGAAAATTCGTCCTACCACAAGGAAAAAAAGGAGACATTAAACAAACACACATAGGCACGCGCACAGTCTTTACATTTCAAACCTAATGCACCTTTGTCGTTTTTTAAGTGAATCTTCTCTGTCACCAGTGCACAAAAGGCTACAGCTTCATTCCCAGTTCCTTGCCACAAGGCCAAAGAACAAAACAAAAAGGAAGACAAGAGACTTGAGCTCAAGTTAAGCCCCAAGGACACAACCGTCATTTTGGAAATTAACCAATCTGCCTTTTCTTGGGAGAGTCGGTGTGGCATCCTAGCTAAGAGACTGAGCTGAGAATCAGGAGTTCTCAGATTTACATCTCACTCCTGTCATGAACTAAGACACTCCTTCTCAGCTTCAGCTCCCCGGCTGCAATAAAAGAGGACACATAAGAACATAAGAACATAAGAAGAGCCCTGCTGGATCAGGCCAAAAGCCCATCTAGTCCAGCTTCCTGTGTCACACAGTGGCCCCACCAGATGCCTCAGGGAGCACACGAGACAACAAGATACCTGTGTCCAGTCGCCACTCCCTTGCACCTGGCACAGAGAAAACAGTGGCGTTCCTATGACCGCCCCCCCCCACGACGGAAGTGATGTAACGACAGCAGCCGTTATCGAGCACTGAGAGGCGCAAGGCTGGCGGGCTGAACACGCCGACAGTTCTCCTCGCTCGCCCCGGCGAACGGGATGATCCGTGCTGCCGCCGGCCACCGTTGCACCCCCCCGCCTGCTTGCTGCCTGGGGCCCGATCCCGACACCCAGGGGCCCATCGCCCCAAGGCCCCCACCACTGACCTGCAATCCTATGCCCACTTTCCTGCGAATAAGCCCTATTGAGCACAGTGGGACTTGCTTCTGAGAAAGCATGCATAGGATTGCACTGTTTGGGAGCTGCTCTATCCAACTTTCCAGTGCCGATGCAGCTGCAATGCAGCCCTGAGGTTAGGAAACAAATGCCTCTGTGACTGCCCCCACCCCACCCCAGCAGAACACAGCACACACCCCGTGGACATGGCTGCATCGGTGCTGGAAAGGTGGATAGGACTGGGCCCTTAGTTATCTTACAGGGTGGTTGCGCTATCTTGATGGAACTCTTACATGTGAAGCATTTGAAACCACTACAAGAAAGTGTTCTTGTTTTCTAGGGCAGAAGACTGACAGCCAGTTTCCCAATAACACAGCAAAAGTTGGCCAGAGACACTAAGCAGATGTTATTAAAGCCACGTGCAACACACACCACTCTGTGTGGGCTGCAATGTTGTGTGCTGATAGCAATCAAGGCAGACAAGCAAGCTGCTTTTGTGGCAGCCGCTGGCGTGTTCAAAGCATGCGCAAAGCATTATCCTTCGAAATGATAGCAGATAACCCCAAGCATGTTCCCCTGTCCTCCTTGGAGGACAGGCAAAACAGAAATGTGATTAATAAGGTCACATTTTCCCTACAAAGCTCAATTTCATGCAGATATGTTGCAAGGTTCTCTTTACTGGCACCCAAAGCCGCCCCCCCCCCCACTTGCACAAGACTGAAGAATTCAGAGTTTCATAATTCAGCACACTAGATTCACTTTTCAAGGCAGACCTAATAGCACTGCCTGTATTGTAGGTACAAAGCAAAGAGACACGGTCCAGGGATATGGTACAATACAAATTCAATATGTACAAGCAAAGGACACCGAGTGAGAAAATACCGTAGGTGTCACGGCAAGGGACATGGAGACCATTTTGTTGATGCTGCGCTACACTGGTATCGAATTAAACGGCCCCTGGATAGGCATGTGGTGGCTATTTTGAGGATGCCCCATTGAAGGGACTTGAGAGGCAGTCATTGGGATTGGGGAGGCCTGCATTTCCAAATGGGGGGTGAGGAGACAAAGATGCATCGCCGGAAACGGCAGAAGTGTGGTGACCATTTGGACAACACCAAGGCTGAGGAGCTGCTGCCAACAACACTGCTGCCGTCAGGGTGTGGCCACAGCAGGTAATTCTGGTGTAGTGGTTTGGGAGTCGGACTTAGACCTGGAAGATCCAGGTTCAAATCCCCGCTCAGCCACGAAGCTTCCTGGGTGACCTTGGGCCGGTCACTATCTCTCAGCCCCACCCACCTCACAGGGTTGTTGTGAGGACAAAAAGGAGGGGAGGAAATATGTACACCACTCTGAGCTCCTTGGAGGAAGGGCAGTATAAAAATGTGAAAAATAAGTAAATAAATGGAACCCCGAAAGAGACATTCATGTCAGAAGCTGCCATGGCAGGCAGGCAGGCATGCGCACAGACAGGAAAACAGTCCCATGAGCCTCTTTATTTAGGATATGCAAAAATAGGGTGATTTTTAAAGCACAGAAAGGGATGTCATTTTTTTTTTTTTAAAAATGCCCTGGGTAAAATTAAATGTGGACTAGCACGTTAAACCTGCACTTATAGCCTTGTAAAACTGAATCAATAGCCCTCTTATCAGGCACGCCTGATAAGCCTGTGCAACTCTTGCACCAGTTTAACAGTAGATCCACCAGTGTAAGTGCACTTATGCCAGTGTAACTTGCTGTACGCCGACGGACGTGGGACGGATGCCCTTCGGATGCCACATATGCATTGCCCCATTTTTCCAGTGTCATGTCAGAGGTGACACAAACGCTTTGGTGTGTGGAAGATACGAATGTAAGAAGCTGCCTTATACCAATTCAGACAACTCTTTCATCCAGGTCAGAACTGTCTGACTGGAGCAGTTCTCCAAGGTCTGAGGCAGGGCCCAACCCTGCTCCCGGAGATCCTGTAACCGGAGATGTCAGGAACTGAAACGTCAATCTTGCGCATGCAAAGCACATGTTCTACCGATAAGCTGTGGACCCTGCCTTACTACTGCAACAGGAGAAGCACATCAAAAGCCTCTGTGCCTTTTCCCCTGCGAGTCCAAGTGCTCACTAATACGCAGGGTTTGGCAGATACTATTTCAGTCTGCCAGGAAGATCCCAGGGAATTATGGGTGAGAGCCAATTTAGGCTTGAGGAAAATACCAGTATATTCCACTGTGTTGCCTCTAGTCAAGGCAGCAAAAAAAAAAAGAAAAAAAGATGATACTGGTACAAGAAACTAAGCAATCTTGATCCTCTCATTTCTCATGTTGCAAGCTGTGCACGTTGTAACTGATGCTATCTTTTTTGCCTAATAGTTTTGCCTAGTGAGATATGAACTAGGCGGACAATGATTTTCACACTGTGCCCTGGAAATACCCCGGGGTTTCCTAGTAGCTTACTGAGTGTTCTTCAATGAGAAGCAAGAGTAAAAGCAGACAAGCTTCCCCAAATGACAGTTTGTCCAACACTGCACATGTGACACGAAACTTTCTCCTTCAAATCTACAACTGCAGGAGAAGCTGGGCATGATCTTGGGTGCACTATCGGTTCATACAGGACAGCGGTGATCGAACAGAGGCCTAAACAGACCAGCGTCCTTAGCATGCACCCTAGAACGTGGCCCAAAGTTCTCTGCAAAGCACAAGGGTTCTGGGGTACATGCTGAAGGGTTCTTTGGCAAGTCAACACAGAAAGCTTCCACTAAGGCAGCGGTTCTCAAACTTTTTAGCACCGAGACCCACTTTTAAAAATGACACTCTATCGGGACCCACCTAGCTTTACGAGTCGTTCAAACATTATCTCCCTATATTTACACAAGCTTGCAAACTGCAGGAGCTCAGCTGTTTGCAGGGTAATTAGCAGCTATCTTGCAAACTGCAGAAGCTCTGCTCTTTGAAGGGCAATGAGCAGCTATTTGATTTTTGAATAGCCTCAGGGCTTGTGGCAATTACTTATCTGATCTTTCCATCACCTGGGACCCACCAGAAATCAGATCCCGACCCACCAAGTGGGTCCCGACCCACAGTTTGAGAAACACTGCCCTAAGGTATTAAAGTGGGGAGTAGCATTTCATCTGTTCTGGATGGGACTGCACTTCATCTTAAGAATCAAGTCTGCAGCATAGGGGTGTTGTTACCTCTAGTTCTTACTTCTGTAGACCCAGGTGAGCAGTATGGCACAAAGTGCCTTCTTCTAGCAGCTAAGATAGATATCCTAGCTAACATCCCTCCTGGAGAGAGACACAGTTATCCATGGACTTATCACAGTTATCCAAGGAGGGTATAGTGGCAAATCTTATTGTGCAGGAACTCTTCATGAAGCCCCCATACCACAGCTACTTACAAAATGTGCATGCACACACACTTTTGCACTAAGAATGTAGAATCCCATCAATTTTCCTTCCCCCAAGGCAAACCCTACAGTTTCCTCCCCTGCCCCTAAAGGTTGGCAGCTCCAGACTGCAGCTCCAGGACTGAGGGAGAGGAGGTGGAGGAGCTGGAGTGCCACATCCCCAGCTCTGGCTCTTTCAGCCAATCCCTGCTCCTGGCTACCTGCACTATATCTTTTGAAAAGGCAGATGCTGGGAATGGGAGCCAGAAGAAGGGAGGAGTGGTCAGTTAGAGTGACTGCTCCATTTCTTCCTTGTTCTGGTCCCTAGCCTGCTCTGTCTTTTCAGCAGAATAGGGCAGGAGCAGGGAGGCTAGTGGGTAGCTGCTAGACAGGGAGGAAAATGGCAGAGGTAAGATAAGATGCTACCCCAGACTGCTCCCCTTCCACAACTCTCCTATACAGAACCATCTAGGATAGACCACTGTAACACATTGTATTTGGGGCTACCCTTGAAGGTTGTTTGGAAATTTCTGAATACAGCAACCAGGCTATAGACCAGGACTTGCCTATTTAGAAATATTTTGCCAGTGTCTAAAAGATGTGACTTCCAACTTGCTTCTGGTCATGCCAAAGTGATGCTCTGAAACCCCGGTCCCTAGCCATTAGGGTGTTTGAAGGACCACCTGCTCACTTGGCAGCCTTTGAGCAATTTCTCAGAAATCTGGCTGATGGTAACTGCGCCTACAGCCTGTTCTGTTCTGGTGCCCCATCTCTGGACCCCTCTCCAGAAAGGTACTGGAATGGCACCAACTTTATTGTCTTGTAGATGTTAGGAAAGACATTTCCATTCTCTCCATCCTTTCATGATTTGTTTTACACTACTGCCATTTTTAATTCTTCATTTATTCTCTCTGCTTTTATTTAGTTTGATTTTTTTTAATATTTTAGGTGGCTGTTTTATTCATTCTTGTTATTGTGAATCATCTCAAGACTTTTAAGAAAGATGGGACAAAAATTTTACAAAATTAAATTAATGTAAATAGATGCATAGCAAAGAGATCACACAGTCACAAGGGCAACCTCCCTTAGCACTCAGTTATTATGCCAAAAGGCTACACCTGTTGGATCTTTGCTTACCATTCGATTATTAAAAGTGCCAAGATTATTTCTGTGCCAAGAAAGAGCGACAGCTCTAATTTGATGGGGCTAGGATGGAAGAGGGGGTGGTGGAAATCTTGCATGACAAAGAAGAAAATAACGAGTTGCAACATTCTAGCCACCGATTCCAATATGTTTCTTTATCCTGCTCCATGCCATTTCTTTTCTCCAACATACATATCCCCTCCGTGTCTTGCCAATATCCTGAACAAAGTAATTCCTCCCTTAAAACATGACAATGGTTTCTTAGATTATGGTCCAGACCCTCAACAATAACGGCATTGTCCGTAGTGGGTGTGTTCTATATAGAGAAGGGTGAAAAGGATTCAGTTATTCCGTTCTCTCTCCCGACGCGTTTATGGTAATAGTATGGAATATCTAGGTTCGTAGAACAATATATTGACTTCCAGAAAAGCTGGACTGTCCTCCATCCTCCCCCCCTCACTGTAATGGTTTCGCCCCAAGCCTTTACACACATAAAAGTTGACGTGGGAGATACCAAATGACGGGGGGAGGTGTGGATGTGATGGACTCACCCAAGACGGTTCTAGAGCGCCCTGGGGAGTGTCGGAGGCCTCAGCCCTGAGGCGATGGGATCTGCCGGGCCCCCGCTCCCGGTAGACCCGGTAAAGCCGCGGGCCCAAAACGCAGCTCAGCAGCTTCGCCATCTTAGGAAGGACCTGAAGCCGGCCGGGCGGCAGTGGCACAGGGGGGCGGGGAAAAGAGAAGGAGCAATAGTTCCGGGTTTTGTACAGGAAGGCAAAAGGGACAAATAAGTATTAGTTTTCCAGAACGCCATTCCAGCGTCTGTTTCTTTTCGGGCGGTCAATATGAAATGCAGACTCGAGTCCCATCTTCTGACTGAGAACTCGTAAGGCATCGTATGTAGTAGCCCTACTTTTACTGGGGAATAAATCCCACTGAGTCTAATTGAATTTATTTCCAATCCTAGCAAGTATATTTATATGTACGATTTTAAATCGTTATACATAAGTACATTTATTTAGGTTTGCAATTCAATCCTAATCATATTTATTTGAGACCAGGGCTGCAATTCTATGCACGTTTACTGGAGAATAAGTCCCATTGAGTTGAATAGGGGTTATTTCCGACTCCGAGTAGACATGCATGTGCAGTAAAATCCATAGATTTATTTCCAAAATTAGGCTCGCAATTGGTGTCCATCCTCCAAATAAATGAATCCCATATACTCCTCATCAATTTTTGTCCAGTTTCTAGATATACTGTACACACCACCAGCAGTCCTGACTGAGTTCAGTGATTTACCCCAAATAAATACACACATAGGATTACAGCCAAGCAACGCTGTTCCTATATGCCTATTTAAATCAAAAATAAGTCCCACCGCCGTACCTACGAGAAAGGGTTCGTACGATACGATCACTGCCTTAAAAGTAACTCTTGAAACTGCCTACGAAGTAGCCCCCATCCCATATTTTATTTTTAAAGGGCCAGTTATACGTTTCTTTTTTAACTCTCAAAACGCACGCTCCTCCCTCGTACCTGGCGAACAGTAAATTGACCAGAGAGTCCCTTGACAAAAGAGGTAGAGTTTGTATAGGTTAAAAAGTCATGTAAAAAGATTTTTAAATATTGAACAAAAATATAATATTTTATATAATATTTAAACATCTTTGTACATGACTTTTTAACCTATATAAACTCTACCTCTTTTGTCATTATGTCTGGTCATGAAAATATCCATATTACAGAGAGCCCCTTGTTTCTCTTACCCTTAGATGACTGGCACGTCATGGCACTGATAGACACACATAGTGACAACACACCCATTCTCAACAACACCTGTAATTTCATTTGCCACAGCCCAGGGATTCAGCTAGGATTGCCAACTTTTTAACATAAGAACATAAGAACATAAGAAGAGCCCTGCTGGATCAGGCCAAAAGCCCATCTAGTCCAGCTTCCTGTGTCACACAGTGGCCCCACCAGATGCCTCAGGGAGCACACGAGACAACAAGATACCTGTGTCCAGTCGCCACTCCCTTGCACCTGGCACAGAGAAAACCCACTTCTAAAAACCAGGAGGTTGCTTATGGCTTGTAACCTGTGATGGTCTTTTCCTCCATGAATTTGTCCAACCCCCTTTTAAAGGCATCTAGGCCAGGTGCCATCACCACATCCTGTGGCAAGGAGTTCCACAGATGAATCACACGCTGGGTAAAGAAATATTTTCTTTTGTCTGTTCTAACTCTCCCTCCACTCAATTTTAGTGTGTGTCCCCTGGTTCTGGTGTTGTGCGAGAGGGAAAAGAATTTCCCTCTATCCACTCTCTCCATCCCATGCATAATTTTATAAGTCTCAATCATGTCCCCCCTCAGGCGCCTTTTTTCTAGGCTGAAAAGCCCCAGACGCTGTAGCCTTTCCTCGTAAGGGAGGTGCTCCAGCCCACGAATCATTCTGGTCGCTCTTTTCTGCACCTTTTCCAATTCAATTATATCCTTTTTGAGGTATGGTGACCAGAACTGGACACAATACTCCAGATGTGGCCTTACCATCGATTTGTACAAAGGTATAATGATATTGGCCGTTTTATTCTCAATCCCCTTTTTAATGATCCCGAGCATGGAATTGGCCTTCTTCACAGCCGCCGCACACTGGGTCGACACTTTCATCGACCTGTCCACCAGGACCCCAAGATCTCTCTCTTGATCCGTCACAGACAACTCAGAACCCATCAGCGTATATGTGAAATTTTGGTTTCTTGCCCCAATGTGCATCACTTTGCACTTACTTACATTGAAGCGCATCTGCCATTTTGCTGCCCATTCTCCCAGTTTGGAGAGATCCTTCTGGAGCTCTTCACAATCCCTGCTGGTCTTTACCACCCGGAAAAGTTTAGTGTCATCCGCAAACTTGGCCACCTCACTGCCTATCCCCAAGTCCAGGTCATTTATGAATAAGTTGAAAAGCACCGGTCCCAAGACCGATCCTTGGGGCACACCGCTTTTCACCTCTCGCCATTGTGAAATTTTCTCGCCATTGTGCCATTTTTCTGGCAGAGCTCTTGCCTTTTAAGAAATGCACGGTTGCAAGTATCTGAAGGGCTGGCTGTCGCACAGAAGAAGGGGAGGACTTACTTTCTGTGGTTCCTGAGGGCAGGACTAGAACAATGGATGTATATTAGCACTTTATTCATCTTCCAAGTGCTCAGGGCAGCATACATTGTTCTCCCCCTTTATCCTTACATACAACAACCCTGTGGGGCAGGTTGCGCCGACTGAGACCATGCCTCATGGTCACCCAAAAAGCTTCACATCTGAGGAGGGAATGTGAACCCAGCTTTCCCAGGTTCTAGTCTGACACTCTTAACTGCTGCACCACACTATGCTACCCTGGCTCCAACAAATGATTAAATGTGGACATAAATTTTAGGGGGTGGGGGTGTCACTAGATCAGGGGTGCACAACTTGGAAGTAGGTGGGGGCCAAAATAAATAGGCCAAACTTCTTCGGGGCCGCACGGGGGGCGTGTCCAGGAACCGCGATGTCACTTCCTCAGGAAGTGACATCACAGGGGGCGTGTCCATGGGCCAGAAAATATCCCCAAAAGCAACATATTAATAAATAAAGATATTGATGTCTTATTAACACACACACTCAACACTAACTCTCTCTCCCATACCACAACTCTGGTAAGCCTATGTATGGATGATCCCTGGGACCCCTAGTGAAGCACAAGACAACAAGATACTTGTATCCTGTCGCCACTCCCTTGCACCTTGCAACAGGATGTAGATTGGCACATGTTCAATAACTGTAGGAACAAGTTGACTGTGCTGGGGAAAGTGTTCTAATGTGGCAGGATATTTGATGGTGTGGGGAAGTTTGAGTTGGGGCTTGCTGCTACTTTATTTTTTTTAATGGACTCTGTGCCTTTTAATGGGCAAAATGGAAGCAGACAAAATATTTCCTTGCAGTTATAGCTACAGTAAACCTTCACCCCTTGACTGGTATACAAATACAGTATTGAATCTCCAGGAAAAGGTAGCATCCCATACTAGAGTGCCTTTATATATAAATATATATATCTGAATATGCAAAAAGTGCCTTTCCTTTCCCACCGGAGTCCAGCATCGGAGTGGGGGAGGGGGGCAAGCTACTTTGAGAGGCGGCCTTTGGAGCTGCCTATGTTGTTGTTGGGGGGCCTCTTTGCAGCTCCCCAATAATGGGACACTGGGGTCTGCCGTCTGCGGGGGGGGGCTGCTTTGAGGATGACACAGCTATGAAGAAGGGGGGCAGCCGCCAGCGCTGGACAATTCGGTTGGGTACCTGGCGGGGTATTGAGCAGCACCAGCTCCAGCCTGGCCCGATCTGCCGCCTCCCACAGCTCCTGGGCTCCACTGGAGTAGGTGAAGCACAGCTCCGCCGCTCGGAAGCCAGCCTGCGCCGCCGCCTCCATGTGCTGGGGCAGCGTCGCCTGCTCCTGAAAGAGCCAGGCCAGGTTGGCGGCGAAACGCAACAGAGCCATGTCGACGGCCAAGCAGGCGAAGCGAGCAAAGTCTGAGCAAAGTCCCTCGGTCTTGACAGCAAGTGCTGGCCTTCTCCGTGCTCGCTAGGCCAGACTTGAGTCGGGGCGGCGAGTGAGACAATGATCGACATGGCTCCAACCCGGTCAAGAGCAACAACGGTGCTCAGGAACCTCCGTGGTGTAACTACAAGGCAGCGGCAAGTGTAACTAAGACGACGAAGCTGACCGCCACCAAAGGGCAGCTTCGTTGAACATGCACGACTCCGTTTTTTTCTCGATTTCCCTCAGCCAGCAAACAGGCAACGGCGCTCACCGCTCCAAGACACCGCGGTGCAACTGCAATAGCAACAAGCACAGAACCGCATCGCGGATCAAAAGCACACTGTGTTTGTTCCAGCGCCTCCCGGGAACCAGCTCCCCACCCTGGAGCCGCAGCTGGAGTCCAGCTGCCTGTAGGTTTGGCTCAGCAAAGGCCAGCTCGTCCTTATCTCCAGCCGCCGCAAGCTATAAAGCTCTTGCTCTTGCGATCAGCTTTCTCGTTTCGCTTTGCTCCTACCATTGCTCTGCCCACGATCTCGCCTTGCTTTACCAAAGAGTCCCGGAGAAGTTCAAGAAATGCAAGCGCGCCTCCATTTCAAAAAGTCCCGAAGGCCGGCGAGCAGGGCGGCCCGAACGGCGCTCAGTTCCGGGAACACACAACTGCTTCCGGAGGGAGGGAGGGAGCTCAGGGAGCCTGTGCCGAGGAGAGAGCCTCCCCTGGGCCCCTCCTCCCCCGGACTCGGCAATTTTCCTTTGCAATCTCCCTTCGGCAAGCACCCGCACGAGGCTCATTCGGCTCTTGGCTGAACGCCAGAGCACACAGCTGATTGGCGGCGATCAAAGCGCCGCCTACAGGCTCCTGGCGTTTGGCCAGGAGCCGAATGAGCGCGCGAGCAGAGCAAAGCAGAGAAGGAGCGGCCACAGCTAAACAGGAAAGTGTAGAGCAGCACGGAGGATTTCCCGTGGCCCGCGAAGAGCTTGGGGATCCCCGATTTCTTCGCGGGCCACGGGAAATCGTCAGGCGGTCCGCATGCGGCCCGCGGGCCGCATGTTGTGCACCCCTGCACTAGATAAATAATCAAAGTGGGTAATATTACCTAGTTGTTGGAGGGTATGACCCCCCCTCCCCATCAAGATCCCATTTGTCAGCGCAATCCTGAAGGAGCCCCAGGCGACGGAACGAGTGTTCCGTCGCCGGAAGCAGTCGCAAACTTGCCGGAAAGCACGTTTGCGACTACCCAGGAGCAAGGGAGGCCGGTGCAGAGGCTGGCCTCCCTTGCTCTGTCATCAGAGCGCCCGTGCATCCGCCGGAGGAGGTGAGTTGGGATCCGGAGGGCGCAGGGGCAGTTCGGTGGGCGAGGGAGGTGTGCCATAATTGGTCTAGCTGGCCTGGGAGGGGGCGGGGGATGGCGTTGGCCATATCCCTGTCCCCGCCAGGCCGGCTAGGCCGTTACACGGCCTCCTCTACTTGGCCTATCCGGCCAGCCCCGATTTACACCCGGGGAAGGGGACTAACATCCCCTTCCCTGAGTAGACCTCCAGCCCAGAGCATTGCCGGGCAGCCTGGGCTCAGGATCTGGCAGGTGGCCCTGGGCTGCTGGCCGGATTCTTAGTCAGGATTGCGCTGTGTAAGTAGTAGAAAGTTCTCTTCCAGATCTGAACTCCATCTACTGGACAGCTAAATTTGGTATTCTCTTTAACACACAAAAATTGTGTGTGTTATGTTGGTTCAGCAGGAAAAAACAAATCCAAAAGTAATGGTAAATTCCTTTATTAGGATCAGTGGCATCGCTGCGCCTGGTGCGGGTTGGTGTGGGCCCCCCCTGCGCCCCGCCCCCCTGCGCCCCCCGTAAGTTTTTTTTTCCGTTTTTCTACTGTTTTCGGGGTATATGTATGCTTTTCCCCCCACTTATCTAGAATATTGGACGCTTCCAGCGACGATCTTCTTCCTGCGCCGGGCACATTCTTCTCCCTGCGCCTGGCACGAACTCCGTAAAGTGCCCTGCAGCGCTTTCCAGTTTGCGCATGCGCAGAACGACAAAGATTCCAGTCGACATTCTGCGCCTGCGCAAACTCTGGAAAGCGCTGCAGGGGGCTTTACGGAGTTCGCGCCCAGGCACAGGGAGAAGAATGCGCCCGGCACAGGAAGAAGATCGTCGCTGGAAGCGTCCAATATTCAAGATAAGTGGGGGAAAAGCATACATATACAAACAAATGCCCCGTTAACACTTAAAAAACCCTGAAAACTGTAACCCCCCGAAAAATGCGAACCCCCCTGAAAACTAAGGAGCCCCGCCCCACCCCCTGAGCCCTGTACCCTATGCCCTGGGGCCCACCGCCCCCCACCCCCTATCAGGCGACGCCTCTGATTAGGATCTTCCATTATGCTTGGATTTTTTTTAATGGACCAGCATGTAATTTTTGTGTAGTTTGGAGAATAATACCAGCATTCGCTGTTGTTAGCTTCTATCACTGAAACATCATGGGCTATATGAAGGAGCAGCCGGCCAGCGTCCATAAGAAAACAGTATGATACAATGATAAAAATATGGTACATCGGAACAGCAATGAAAATGGACGTTTAAAGCAGCTGACTTGAAGGGAGCACATGCAGATCCTTTTTAAAAAGCTGAAGTCTATCTGAGGGAGAGAGGCTCTGGACCTTGCTACTCCCTCTCCCCGTTGCTGGACTGGAGTGGAGAGTTCACACACACATGTTGGTTGCCTAGTCACACATATGGTTCCCTATCTAGCTAGCGAGAAGCAGACAGACGACTTCTTCAGCCCCTGTAGTAGCCCATGCTCTAAGCTGGAACTGGGTGATATAACTATATCTCCCCCTTTGACTTCCCCTTCCCTTTAACATCCCAGTTCATGTCCTTTTGATAAGCTACCCCATCCAGAAGCCTCAGGACATGCTGGAAACAGATATATCTTGCTATCCTTTTTGTTTGCCTTCCTGACTTTTTGATGCTTCAAGGGCTTTTTTTTAAAAAAAAATAAAGACTTAAAGTAAAAATAACTAGTCATAAAAAGAGCCCTGCTGGGCCAGAACAAGGATCTGCCCTTAAACAGGGACTAGACTGAACCATCCTCCCTGTAAAATGGGCGCTGCTCCTCTAAGCTTTGTGGCTGCTGCTGCCTGGGCTCTGACTGACTTCTTCTTGCCGTCCCGCCTCTGTGCTGCTGAAAGTAAGAGCAAAACATTCGCTTTTAAATGTTATTGATCTTGAGGGGTGGAAATAGGGATCCATGGCTGGTTGTACTCACGTTGCCTATTTTGTCTAAAGTAGCATGGATTTGAGAATGGTGGGGGGCAAAGACTTGACATAAGGAGCATTCTGGAGGTGGCCGCAGGGGTGGCGTGAGGCAGGGTTTCTTAATAACCTTTTTTGCCCATGGCCCTGTTCTGAGACTTGTTTCATCTTACACCTGGCAGTTAGGTTTGAGTGGCTCCCTCAAAAACGTATCATGGCCCCCAATGTTCCGTTTCTGCCATATGGCCCTCTAGGTGTGGCCCCTTGGGGGGCACATGGCCCACGATGGGAACACTGGTGAAAGATATCAGCCAGGTTGGGCACCAGCCAAGCATCCATGCCCATCAGAGGGATCTCCTGGTCAGCCTGGGCCTGTAGTCCTCAGTACCAGTGGCTGTGGTAGTAGCCCCAATATGGGGGGCATGGGGGACCCAATGGAGATTCTGCCCTGGGGCCCCTAGCAACTTGGTACCAACACTGCCCATGCCCATCAGAGGGCTTCCCTGGTCAGACTGGCACCAGCCAGTACCGATGGCAGTGGTAGTGTCTCATGCGCCATCAGGGGTTGGGTGGGGGCTCCAGTGCAGGACTTTGCCCCGAGGCATTGAGCAATCTGGTGCCACCACTGGGTGGCCAAGTTCGGCACTGTAGCTTTACATTTCCTGATGGAGCAGCTGTGGCTTATCCAAGCTAGTTGAAAGTATACAAGGGAGACACGGTGGACCATTCGCAATAGAAATAATTAGTGATAACAGCCTCCTAGCAATGTTAGGAGCAGCCCAAGCAGTGCTTCCAGGGCACTTGGTTTGTGGAACTCCTTGCCACAGGAGGTGGTGATGGCACCTGGCCTGGATGCCTTTAAAAGGGGATTGGACAGATTTATGGAGGAAAAGTCCATCACAGCTTACAAGCCATGATGGGGATAAGCAACCTCCTGGTTTTAGAAGTAGGTTTTCTTTGTGCCAGGTGCAAGGGAGTGGCGACAGGATACAGGCTATCTTGTTGGCTGTGTGCTCCCTGAGGCATCTGGTGGGGCCACTGTGTGATACAGGAAGCTGGACTAGATGGGCCTTTGGCCTGATCCAGCAGGGCTCTTCTTATGTTCTTATGTTCACTTTGCTGCCAACCGGGAAGTGACAATTCATCAACAGAGAAATTTCAAAGGGGGACCAGAATGAAACACAGTTGAATTATAACAAGGCTTGACACCATCACTGCAAGGCTTGACAGAGACAAGGGTTTTAAAAATTGCACGATAGAGTTAATTAACTTAGCATTGCTAGGAAGTTGCTATCTCCAATTACTGCTACTGTGAATTGTCACCTTGAAGTTTCTCTTGCTTGCTTTAAAGTTCACCATTTGACTAGGCCTCCCACATTTCCTCTTGCATTTGACTCCACTTTTTTTGTATTTTATTCTCTCTCTATGTATCTCGATCTGTATCTCTATGTATCTTGATGCACATGTATCAATGTATCTCAATCTGCATATTTCACTCCATGCATCCGATGAAGTGGACTATAGTTCATGAAAGCTTATGCTACAATACAGTTGTTCATCTTTAAGGTGCCACAAGACACTGCTGTCTTTGCTGCTACAGACTAACATGGCTAAACCCTCTAGAAGTTATCATCATCTTAGGAGAGGCGTTCTTCCTGTCTCACACACAGGACGGAATGCCTCTTCTAAGAAGCTCGCTATCACACATGCGTGCATCAGTCTAAAAACAAGGAATGGGATATTTTTGTTTCTTTTACTGCTGTTTTTACCCATAAGCAAATTTCTGCAGATTTAATCCATTGATGACTCATATGGTTAATTAACTAAATGCTCTTGAATGTGGTGACAGCCCTTGTCCAAATATTACATGATTTCCTATGCCAGTTTTGTGCCTCTGTTACGCATCCTAATTACAGTATTGTCTAGATCAGTGGTTCTCAAATGTTTTAGCACCAAGACTCACTTTTTAAAATGACACTCTATCGGGACCCACCTAGCTTTAAGAGACTTAAAAAAGGTGTTCTAGAAATAAATAAATTATGTATTTACAAGTAAGGACCTCAGCTGCTTGAAGGGTAATTAGCAGCTATCTTGCAAATTGCAGGAGCTCAGCTCTCTGAAGGGCAATTAATAGCTATCTGATTTTTGAATCAGGGCTTGTGGCAATTAGTTATCTGATCTTTCCATCAACTGGGACCCACCAGAAATCAGGTCATGACCCACCAAGTGGGTCCAAACCCACAGTTTTTGAAACACTGGTCTAGATCCTAGTTATGGTTCTACTAGGGGCAAAAGTCTACCAGAGTTTCTACCTTTTCTTGGCCTGGCGCTGATGAAGCCTTTTCTCTCCCAAAGCTATGTATGCAGAGAAAGGCTCTTCAGTAGAGCTGCCCTGTTCGTGTCCCTCCTGTTTTGGGGGACGTAGGGAGGTGAACTGGCACTTCTTCCAGAACGGCAGTACAACCACGATCTTTCAGAAAGTGACAGACAGCAGCAAAGTGCCAGTTGCGTCGGGCCGCCTTACGATGCTTCAGAATTATTCCCTTCACTTTAGCAACGTGACCGAGAGCGATTCTGGGAGATACTGGTGTGAACAACTCTATTACGATCTAGTGGTTGTCACAGGTGAGTGAAAGAGCCCTTAAAGTATTTTATTTATTTACAAGTACCCCGTATTTCAGTCAAGATGGGCTTCCAATTAAAATGTCCACAGAGGTACAATAACAAATATATTGAAAACAAACCCGCGTTGAATGAAGGCGTGCACTGTACCTGCAAGCGGTTACTGTACTCTCAAAATAGGCTCAGGCCAGGAATTTGGCAGTCCTCCAAAGGGAGGGAGATCCAGGGCTAGGAGAAGAGCTCAGTTTGCTTGTGGCTCAGCCCTACCTTCTATTTTCAGGCAGGGCCAAGGCTCAAGAATTCTTGACACACGTAGTTTCATCCTTAGGTGTGAGGGACAGCAGATATTCCTGGGGTCACTGCTGCCTGAGGCGAGGAGGAGAAATTGCTGAGAAATATGCTCAGGACAACTCCTCCTTCAAGCACTTCTGCAGCTGGATTCCCGACTTCTGCCCCCATGCAAAGAACAATGAGCCAAACTTGGGACTTTTCAGCCTGATCTTCTGTCCATCAGTTGACTTTTTTGCACTGAATCAGGAGATGTTTCTCGCGCTTCCAGGCACGAAGCGGATGATGGAGAGTGGCAGGGCTGATGTTGCCTGCTACGTCCTGAGCTGCTCCGTCTCAGGCAAGGAATTAGTCTGGGACGTGGCCAGCTGGTGGGAAGGCAAAAAAAAGCTCAAGGAAGAAGATGAGAAGGGAGGATACAGCATCTTCAGAGGGAAATGGGCATCTCAACTCCACATCTGCTTGACAAAGGAGGTCTTCAGCGACCAGGAAGGGAGGAGGCCCAGGGAAAGGAGAGTGACGTGTCGCTTTGCCGAGAGGATGGAGATCACCTTTAGTTTGACAGGTAATGATCCAGTGGTGTTGCGATGTCGCCCCCCCGGTGATGTCACCATCGGAAGTGATATCGTCACCGCCACTACACATGCCTTCAGAGGCGCAGGACGGGAGGGTTGACCGAAACAATTGCCGTCTCCGCTGCTGCTGCCCACTCTTCCCACCGCTGAAATGGCGCAGTTGACCCCCCCGCCGCCTGCTTTGTCACCCCCCACGTGTCACCTGGGGTCGAACCGCCCCTTCGCCCCCCGCTACGCTTCTGTAATAATCAGGATTCCTAGATTTGTCATGCCTTGCTGCCCTTTTGTCAAGATCAGGGATTGATGAACTTTCTACCCTACTTTTCAGACAAACTGTCTCCCAGTGGCTCACGTCAGTCAAAAATTCAGTACAATGCTGGTACATTGCACAATCATAAACGAACATGAGATCCAGGCCTTGCCCTTAGGCTTGCAAGTTAAAAAGACAAGACAGAGAGGGGAAGGACAGAAGAGGGAGATCAGTCTGACAAGGCTGGGCAAAATGGAGAGTTGTAAACAGGCATTCATAGCCTGCCGGGGCCTTGCTGGTGATCTTTCATAGGTAGAAGTAGAAGAACCCAGAAAACCTGGTTCCTCTGGTCAGTGGCATAGGCTGGCGTGCCCCCCCCCACTTTTGCAGTCTTGGGGCAACTGGCAGTTAGAGTGGCGTTCTTTCTGATGCGGGGGGGGGGGGTGGAGCCAAATCTTTGCAGCTGTTTCTTCACTGACCAATTGGTTCAGAAGGGTTTTGTGCAAAAGCCAGAAATCTGGACAGTTCTCAGTTTCAGAAATCTGCTGAAACTGAGTAAAACTCAACGGGATAATGTTACTGTGCATGTGGAATGCGTATGCTCTAATGTGCTTTGTTACATTAAGAACATAGCATAAGAACATAAGAAGAGCCTTGCTGGACCAAGGGACCATCTAGTCCAGCTTCTTGTATCTCACAGATGCCTCTGGGATCACACAAGACAACAAGATACCCGTATCCTGTTGCCACTCCCTTGCATCTGGCATTCAGAGATAGGCTACCTCTAAAACCTGGGGGTTGCATAGAGTCATCATGACTTGTAACCTGTGATGGGTTTTTCCTCCATAAATCTGTCCAACCTTCTTTTAAATGCATCCAGGCCAGGTGCCATCACCACACCCTGTGGCAAGGAGTTCCACAAATTAATTACACACTGGATAAAGAAATATTTCCTTTTGGCTGTTCTAACTCTCCAGCCAGCCAATTTTAGTCGGTGTCCCCTGGTGCTGGTGTTTTGCGAAAGGGATAAGAACTTTCTGTACCTACTCGATCCATCTGATGCATTATTTTATGTGTCTCAATCATGTCCACCCTCAGGCACCTTGCTCAGCCTCGTCATCAGTCATTGCACATGCTGTGGCATTTGAGGCTGCACAGAGCACCTGGGTGTGGTATCTCAATTTCTGTTTCCCCTGGGATATGTTGAGCCAAGGGGAGGCCAGAAGAAAAGGGAGCAGGTGGCAGCCGGGTGCTGTGGCAGTGGCAGCTCTAGGAATTGCTCTCATACTCAATTCACCAGAGGCGTTGCTCCGGTGGGGGCCGTACCGTAAGTTGCGCCCCATCCTAGTCCCATTTACAAGCCGGCAGGAGGCGTCCCCGCCCCCTCGCCGTCGGAGCCACTCCATGCGGAGAAGGCAGCAGGCAGGAGACTCCCTGCCTGCTGCCTTCTCTGCATGGAATGGCTCTGACGGCGAGGGGGCGGGGACGCCTCCTGCCGGCTTGTAAACGGGACTAGGATGGGGCGCAACTTACGGTACGGCCCCCACCGGAGCAACGCCTCTGCAATTCACTGCACAGCACCCCCACCTTATGCAGTCAGCTCAACCCTCCCAGTGTGCCTGCCAGTAGCATCTGCAGGAGTGAACAGAACAGTTTTGCAATTGGCTCCCTGTCTGACTTGCCCTGGGGGCTCTGCCCTTTGGTCCTGCCCTGCCCTGAACCAGAGTCATCACGATCCAAAGGTGGGAACCAGTGATGTAGACTTGAGTCTATTGACTCGGACTCGAGTTGGACTCAAGTCGCATCAATGACTTGACTTGAACTTGACTCTGCGATTGTAAAAGACTCAAAAGACTCGACTCAAGACTTGGAGCCTTTTACGGCAAGTCGAATTTTATTCAGGTTTCAACCTGTTTCCCCCCATTAAATAGATAGGGACTCGCAACTCGCAACCAAAGACTCGGGACTTGTGGGCAAAGACTTGGGACTTGACTTGAGACTTGGACCCAGAGACTTGGGACTTGACTTGAGACTTGGAGTCAGAGACTTGATCCATATCCCTGGTGGGAACCTTAGCTTAGCGTGTTGGAGAGATGCCAGAGCCAGGGTTTCATGGTTTTCTTCTCTCCTTGTTGTGTAGGAACAGTGAAAGATTGCGCACCAGTGAGCCATAACCACACTCTGGGTCTACAAAGCAAAGGGAGTTCGACCTCCTGGATCTTCCTGGGTGTTTTTGATGCACTGCTGTTAGTGGTCATATTTGTTCTTGGGGTGGCACTGTGGAGAAGGTAGGTAAATTGTGGTCTTGTGAATGGTGATGGATGAAGGTTCAGTCCTTCTCAGTCTTATGGGAGCAGCGTGGGGTGGGGAGGGAGTGGGGAAGACCTCAAGCAGAGACCTCTCTTGCCAGTCAGTGCAGAATGTCTTGAATGAGTCTGACAATTGTTCTTCAGCTAGTGAGTGAAGACAGATCATGTAACACCTTTAGATCAACGAGACTGGGTTGAAAACATCCTTACTGAGTTCAGTACAAATACATCTTTTCCTACCCTGAGGTGAGCGCTGAAAAAACAGTTCTGTAAGTTTTCAGAGGGGTCAGTTTGAACTAGGGGGAAAAAAAAAACCAGCTGTGAAAAGTGCAAACCCAGGCAAACCTCACCAGCAAAACTCCACAAAGTGTTCATGAATTTGGGGAGTGGGGGTGGGGGAGCGGGCAGGAATGAAGGTGAATAATGGACATATAAATTAATAAGTGTACGTTATTAATCCACGAGATCCCATCCACGGAACCAACAGAAGTGGTCTCCTTAGACAGCAGATTGGTGGGGTGCCTATTTCTGTCCACCTACTTGCCTCCACTGCTCCAGTGGCGTTGCTGGAGGGGTGTGTGGGCACCATAAGTGGTGCAAGGCGCTGCACCACGCCTTACAAACCGGTGTAACACGGTTCCTCACACTCACCCCTGGAGCCATTCCGGCGGTGAAAGCAACACGCTGCCTTCACTGCTGGAATGGCTCCCTGGGCAAGTGGGAGGGGCCGCATTACACTGGTTTGCACCACTTATAGTGTCGCACCCCCTCTAGAAACACCACTGCCTCTTCCTCCTCTGTCTACTCCCTGGTTTTGAAAAGGAAGGGGAGGATAAGAACATAAGAACATAAGAAGAGCCCTGCTGGATCAGGCCAAAAGCCCATCTAGTCCAGCTTCCTGTATCACACAGTGGCCCCACCAGATGCCTCAGGATAGAAAGGAAGAGGAAATGTGGAGGAGAGGAGAGTGCTGAGCTAGAGCAGGGGTTCTCAACCTGTGGTACGCATACCCCTAGGGGTACGCGGACCGCAGGTTGGGGTACTCGAGATGCTCCCCATTATCAGCTGCTGCGATCACAGGGGTGATTACAGCAGCTAATAATGGGGAGTGGAAAAATGGGGAAAAAGTGTTTTTTTCCCCAGCCTGTGGTGCGGCCGAGTGGGTTCTCCGGCTCATGCTGCTGTAGCCTTTCCCTCTGGCTTGCTGTGCGAGCCGGACAACCTGCTCAGCCACGCCGCAGGCCGTAAAAAGACACTTTTTGGGGTGCACTTTTTTGGGGGGTACACGGGGGTACGTGGTACTTGGGGGGATACAAGGTTACACCAACCTTTGGAGGCCCGCATAGGGGGTACGCAGACCCCCAAAGGTTGAGAAACCCTGAGCTAGAGCATTGGAAAGTGGGCGGAGCGAGGCTGGAGCATCTTCAGGTAAGGGAGAGCAGCTTTTGACATGCTTCCTCAGATGCCAGGAGTTCTAGGGCTGGCCCTGTCTGTTAGTTAAGTATGAAAGGAGGAGCAAGACTAAAAAAGCTACTGCTGCCAGCTTGTAAGAAATGTAGCTATGCAAGAGAAGTCATGAAACTTGAGTTCATACTCTGGGTGAAGAATCCGCTGTGACTGTTGTAAAGAATGTTATCTCTGCCTTTGCTTGGAGACCTGTCTGTTGGAGTTGATACATACTGCTGAGCTAGTTAGAGATGATTTCCCTTATAAGGGAAATATCATGGGAAGGTTGGCTTCAGCATGGGACTGATGAACTGATTAACCTGTACAACCAGCAGGTGGCAGCAGGGACCTATTTTTTTTTTCCACACACTTTTGTACACAAACCATCAAACTTCTCTTTATTTTTTCTTATATTTTTGTACCTTGATGACCCATCCTCCAAAAGAGCTCGGGGGCAGCATACGTTCATTGCCCCACTGGCAACTGGTCAGGGGAGAGCAACAGCTAGGATACACGCATCGCCATTGTGCTCTGGGCTGATATTTACTGTCTCTCCTTTCAGCCACAAACATCAAGAGCATCTGAAAGAGGGCGACAAAGGTAGGTGCCATGTGATGTGCTGCATTCCGGCTGTCTAGGTTAGTGGGACGTGAGGGGTTAATGGTGGCGGTGGCAGGTCACTTGGCTGCAAGGAATTCTGGCTTCTCTAGAAGAGGAGGTCTAGCAAATAAGGGCAGGTAAGGACAGAATTTTGGGACTCCCGGGTTCTCCATCCGTAGAAGGGAGGGATGTGGCTCCTGGGTTGTTTGCCCTGCCTGATGTTGAGCTGAAACTTCCATTGCACTCAAGAAATAAACAAACATTTATGTAATAGAAGATCAGGGGTGGCTAAACGGGCCACATATGATACACTTCAGATGTTTGAGAGCCGTTAAGAGAAATGTTTGAGAGTCGCAATATTTAAGAATTATTTAAATTCTTAAATACAATTATTCACCATGAACAACATTAAACTTATGTTTTAATCCAGTGGACTCTCAGTTTATACCTGGTAAATAATAACAACGCTTGAAAAAAATCTTATTTGCCTTTTATATTAATTGCAATGCAAAAAAAAGGAGTGCTGCCAACATATTTCCGAGGGCTGCACATTATTTCCGAGGGCTGCACATTATACATCAAAGAGCTGAATGTGGCTCAGGAGCCACAGTTTGGCCACCTCTGTCAGCGCAGTCCTATCCAACTTACACCACCACTGTAACCCAGCGGTGCAGCGAGAATGGGAGGCCCCAGAATGGAAAGGGGATTCAAATCCCCTCCAAAGGGGGATTCAAAGGGGATTTGAATCCCCTTTCTGTTCTGGGGCCTCCCGTTCTTGCTGCACCACTGGGTTACACCGGTGGTGTAAGTTGGATAGGATTGCGCTGAGTTACACCAATGGCGTAAGTTGGATAGGATTGCGCTGTCTAAGAGATACTGATTGCAGCATTCTGATGCCGAGGTTGGGTGATCTTGGCACAGAACTTTGATTTTGCAGCACGAAGTAGGCGCAGCTGAAAAGTACTTACTCATATCACTGGCAATGCATGTTACAGGTGCCTCTGAGTCAGAATCCATGATGTATGAGAACGTCCAAACCGGATCAGAGAAGCCAAGACACGGGAAAGACCCTGCTTTGCACTGACTCACTCAATCCTGGCCCACAGCCAACAACATTTGGATGTCCTGGTGTTTGTTTTGTTTTTTTGCACTAACTTTTTCCAAATCTCTGGTTTTGTGTGTTTTTCCAGTGAGGAGTTCCCACCCTCCCATTCCTTTCTTAAATCTCTACATGTGCTACTGCCTTCGGATGGAAAAATCCTGTACAAAAAGCAATGTTTCCAGCGTGGAATTAAATTGTTTCTTATTTTCCAGTTTTCAAGTAATAACGCTCTGTGTGGCATCATGTCAGATACATTGCTAAAATCCAAGTATTATATCAGGGTGGCCATTCTTTCTAACATTAGTTAGAGTTGCCAACTGACCATAAAAAACAGCCTGGCTTGCTCTTGTGTCTTTAATTGCAGTTTAAGTGGCAAAAATCAGGTGGTGAAGCTTTTCCAGGCACAAAGATAAACATTCTCACCTGCCATTACCTGCAGAGCAAGCTGCTGCTAAAAGAGCAGGAGGAAGGTACAGTGAAGATTGGTGGCTCTAATTATTGTGCAGAAGAGCACATTTTAAAGGTGCAGCTTGTCATGGCCAAGTGATGCCGGCCTTTGAAAAGCTGCATCTGCCAAAAATTCTCTCATCTCTAGAGTTATTTATCACAGGAGGGAGTCAAACTTCAACTGGTTTAACAGCCGTTCTTTCTGTTGAAACGGGAAATGATGCCCCTGCCCTGTAACAAACCTTTTAGGTAGTATATGTATATACAGCACAGACTTAAAGTGGTGTTCAGCCCAATCCTAGGCATGTCTACTCAAAAGTAAGTTTCATTGTGTTCAATTGGGCTCACTTCCAGGGAAGTGTGGATAGGCGGCGGCCTGAAGCCTTTGTCATTTCCTGCCCCCAAGAAACACTGGAAATTGCACTTCAGTCAAGGGAGGCTAGTAGACTTGAAAAGAGAATTCTCAGCATCCCACCATCCTACAATTCCAAGAATTCTTTGGAGGAATTGTTGATACACTGAAATAAAATGAATAGGTAGTAGTGTAGCTAGGGACCTAACCTGAAAGGCTGGCTATCCTTGGGCGAGATCAGGTACATTTCAGGAAAACTACTACATTTTTGTAAGAAATAGGGAACACAGGTTTAGATGCCATGTTAGTAAATGTATTTAACAGAACACAAAACACACAACGTTTCGTCCACTTCTGTGGTACAGCAGCACCGTGCTAGCAAGATGTAAAATGCACTGGGTGCCACTGAAGAAGGCTTTAACTGTCAATAGTAACAGAAGAATGGAATCTTGGTGGTGACATAACCCTGCAAGGGTTGAAATAACCTGAAATAACCCTGCAAGGTGCCTGAGGCCATGCTGTAACTGCTAGGAGTGCTCTTTCTTATGTAATATGGGAAGCCAGATTTTATCTATGAAAGACAGTTCATGTTGTCTGTTCATGAGATCTTGGTTTTTTTACTACATTTTTGTTAATTATTATTAAGCATCATGATTAGTCTTACCAGATTTTCCCGGTTTCAAACCGGGACCCCCCCCCAACAAACAAACAAACAAACAAACAAATAAATAAAAATTGTTAAAAATTTTTATTATTATTTATAAAAATAATAGGATAATAATAATAAATTTTAAAATTTATTAAAATTTTTAATTATTTATTGTTAACCTAAATCAATGAATTAAATTGACTTACTTTTGCCCGTTGCTGCCGCCATGCCCGTTGCCGCCATGCCCGTTGCCGCCATGCCCGTTGCCCGTCGCTGCTGCCATGCCCGTCGCCGCCGAGCCCCGCAGCCGCCGCCTTTTTAAAAAGTGAATAAACTTACCTTTTTTCCTTCTTGGATCTCGTGAAATCTTGTGAGATCCAATATGGCGGCACCCAAATCTCTTGAGGGCGTGTGGCAGTACTGGCAATGTACTGAGATTTCGCGAGATCCAAGATGGCAGCGCCCGAAAAAGGTAAGTTTCTTCACTTTTAAAAAGGCGGTGGCGGAGGCTTCCACTGGACCCGGAATGGTTCGGGACCGATCCGGGACCTGAGCCCGGGTTCCGGGACGGTCCCGGAAATTCTGGGATGGATGGTAAGCCTAATTATGATGTACCTTTATAAACATATGCTATTTTCCATCCCTTTTCTTGTTTTCTTTCATATGTTTATTTATTTTTACTTTTTCCTTGAATATTTGTTATGTGGCTTAGAACTGAATTTAACATGCCTTTTTGGTTGTAGCACTCTGGAACCAATTGCTGGAAAGTCTGAGGACAGCCCTCACTTTGCATGGCTTCCGGCAGAGTGTAAAAATATACCTATTCCACCTGGTGTTTGAGGAGGGAGGGAACTCTTAAAGACCCCTTTTTTAATGAATGGATACAGGTTCTGGTTGTTTTTTATATTGCTGCTTTCCCATTTTTAATTGCATCTGTATTGTTTTAATGCTTTTATTTACATGTTTTATTATTTTATTGTATTGTATTTTTTGTTGTGAGTGCCGGAAAAGCGGAATAGAAATCTTTCAAATAAATAAATAAATAAATGCCTATAGTTATCAGAGTAATATTTTGATTCTGCATCCTTCCCTCCCCTAGGACAGAGATGGATAATTGGTTGCCCTGGGGTACATCCAGTTGCCATCCTGTTTTGCAACCCCCCCCCCCTGTCTTCCCACCATCCCAGGTTAGAAGCCAATCACTGTGCTCTTTGATTGAAGAACTTACAGAATCATAGAGTTGAAGATCATCTAGCCCACAAGATCATCTAGTCCACCCCCTTCGTGTAGCGGAAATCATCTCTAGCAGGTGGCTGTTGAGTCTCTGTTTGAAGATCTCCAGTGAAGGAGAATCCACCACCTCCCTCAGCAATCTGTTGTATTGCTGAACTGCCCTTATCATCAAGAATTTCTATCTGATATCCAACCAGAATCTCCTCTCTTGCAGTTTGTATTCATTGGATCTAGTTCTGCTCTCAGAGGCAACTGAGAACAAATGTGTTCCTTCTTCATATGAAAACCATTTGAAAAGGTACTGTATTTGAAAAGCACTATCATATCCCCTCTCAGCCTCCTCTTCTCCAGGCTAAACATACTAAGTTCCCTGAACATTTCCGATTAGGGCTTGTTCTCCAGTCCAGGCAGGGAGCTTCAGACAGGAATCAGCTAAGCTGTTGGCCCTACCTAGTGCACCACTAAGTGAGAAATGAGAAGAGTCTTAGAAGCCTCGTCTTTACCACAAAGGTCTCCAGCACCTTCTTACTTTGCATAGGATGAGTGCCAGTCAGAGGCAACACCTCAAACGATGCTTAGCGCTGTGTGGGGTGCTGCCTGTCTGTTGTGAAATGACCAGGCATGTGAGAAACCGTTTGCAAAAATGCTGACCTTTCTGTCGGCATCCTGTCAATTTGCTTTGGGTGCCAAAAGCAGCAAATTACACAATGTGTAGCATTGGACAAGGCAATGTTTCTGACTCAGCAAATGCCCCACACAAAATGACGGGATGCTCCATGCCTCTGCCATGGAAACATGTGGGCACTGTGAAACGACAAATTCTTCAGTGGGGGAAGTAAGTCCTCCCTGATTAAGGAACATGGAACAATTGAAACATCAGGACCTGGGAAGGATTTGGCCCTGCAAGCTGAGTTGGCAATCCCAGTCTTTGGTTTGCCACAGCTATAAACAACAATCTTGCTTCTTTAGCCAACACTTTCAGGGAGCTCTGTGCGTGCGTGCATGTGGGTGCGCGCGTGCGTGCATGCGTGCGTGCACAGGATCTGCCTTGTTCTCTTCTATAAATAGACAAACATGCTGAGCATGCAGTGGGGATTTTGCACCATGCACATGACCTTCTGGGCTCTTCCAAATATCCCAGGGCCTGGAAATTCCTTCAGGATAATCAGAACTCAGGGCTGAGTTAGCTGTGGGGAAGGCTGTAAACTGAGACTGAGTAATGTGAGAACAATGAGAGACTTTCGGACACTCAAAAGCTAGCATCAAGTCAAACTTTATTGGCATGATTTTGGACTTGATTCAGAAATAACAGCCACTGCAAGCATACCAGGCGAGGCATTGCCAGTCTCAGAGGCGCCAGCAGAGGGAAGCACTGAGTACAGCAAACAAAGCCTTCTTGCATTGGCCTGCCTTAAAAACAAACAAACACAGTACTCAAATAATGGTCTGGTGAAAGAGCTGCTTGCAGATGTTTTGTATGAAATGGCAATTCAAAATGTCCAGGCAGACGATCACTTTGGAGGTCAGAGACTTTGTCAGTGGGAAATGGCTTCCTCCGTACTTGAGATGGGTAGTAAAATAAGGCAATATTGCAGTGAGAAAGAGAGCAAGGAACCCAAATAGGTGAAATGAAATCCTATTTCTCTTGCTACACAAAGCTGCAGGTTAGAGCACAGTCAATTCAAGAGGAAAATGTCTCACCTGAGTTACAAAACCTTTGGATTTTCATGAGGAAATCTCAACCTCCAATCATGAAATATTAAAGTCTGAGGCTGCAATCCTATCCACACTTACCCGGGAGTAAGCCCCATTGAACACAATGGAACTTACTTCTGAGTAGACATGCGTAGGATTGTACTGTCAATGTATGTCTAGTATCAAATTGTCTACTCTTAAATAGCAAACATTACCTGGATAATAATTG
Organism: Plestiodon gilberti rubricaudatus; assembly: GCA_026170595.1. Classification (NCBI taxonomy): domain Eukaryota; kingdom Metazoa; phylum Chordata; class Lepidosauria; order Squamata; family Scincidae; genus Plestiodon; species Plestiodon gilberti. The sequence goes on from JANXHW010000002.1 coordinate 252,541,861, forward strand.
GGATCTTTTGGTTGATAAGGAAATAGAAGGTTATTAATGATTTTGAATGTTACTTTCTGAGTACTCCAGCTTTAATAACACAAGCAGGGCATGAAAACAGCAGAAAGGACCGAGAAATAACTCCTGGCATTCAAGTCTGCGTTAAATACCAGCTCTGCCAAACACCTGGGACAGATGTTGGTAGTGGAGTCTGATATTGAACTGCTATGAACATGACTGCATGCAGATATGTCTGTACCTGTTTGTCGCATAAGCAGTTTGGAAGTGGGGGCTAAGCTCCTCCTTAACGTGTGCAGCGCAGAAGTTGGAAATGCACAGCTGGATGTAAAGTTTGCAGAATGGCTAAATGTTTGTTTAATGCACACCTGCCTCCAGATGTTTACCTCCTGGGCCAACATCAGCAGAACAGCTGTTACGTTTGCATCAATGTACGGGCAGTGTGGGAAAACGTGTTACACAAGACTTTTGACAGTTCAGCTGATACACTTGGCTTTTTTTTTCCCTACATATGGACACTGTCATCTGCTGAAAGTGTGCCACCAGGACTGTAAAAGTGCACTTTCGGGGGATAACTACATTCCAAAGACTCCTCCATTTGGCCTGTCTCCCTCATTGACGTGCCATTGTCATCAGGAGGTGGCCGGGAGGGGCAAAACACGATCAGCCCCAAAGCCAAGCCCAAAGAGAAGAGTGGTTACTATATTTGGGGTAAGTCATACAAAAGTAGACCACGTACTATTGGAAGGGAATTGATGCAATGAGTGGATATAAACGAAAGAGCTTAGTAATGAAAGATAGGAAGAACAAGAAAGAAACAAGTCGGAAAAAAAAGTGTGATTGAAAAGGCTACGAAAGAATGCAAAGACAAAGGTTACGGAAAGAAAGGTTGAATGAGGAAACCGGGTGCAGCTCTAGGTTTTTCTGGCCACGAAGAATATAATCAGTGGAGACTCCTGCCTGTGATCTGGCCAATTGTCATGCAGGGTGAGAAGAGCATATCCCAGAGTTCTCTGCGGTCATACAGGGAATTCTGGCGCTTTCCCCCACTCAGTGCACTCCAAAAAGGGTTTGGGCCTTAAGAAGTGACTGCCCAAACCTGTGGGTTGCTAGACTTAGCCCTGGATAAAGCTTAGACAGGTGGATACAGACAATCCTCTACCAGTGGTGCCTTACCACGATGTGGCTGCTAACCACGAGGTAAGCCCATTCAGATGATCAAGCTAACCCAAAGTGAGTTGTCTCACCCTGAAGTAGCTTGGTCTCTATATCCGGATGGGCTGACCTTAGGCTGGTGGGGTCTGCTTTGCTTTTTACTGGAAATTTGAGGAATTCCAATCAGAGCCGGGTGTGAAGCAGTGGCTCAGAGGGGTTAAAAGAAACAAGATTAAGGCATAGGGTGCCTCAGAGGACATGTTCAGACCAGGAATTTGTTTGCGGTACCACAGCTGAGCTCATAGGCTTTGTACACAAAAACTCCACTCCTGGTTCCCCCCCGACTTCTTTAGTTTCAGCAATCCAATGTAGACACTGCAAATCACCCAGAGATCTACCAGCAGATCCCCATCTATCTTCTGCCAACACATCTTGCTAAGTGATAAGGAGAACTTTACCACACATCAAATGCTGACGTATGGTGTATGGTAAAAAAATGCTCATTTGTATCCACCCAGAATAAAAGAACAAAGACAAGGGATAAAGGAAGACTTTCTTCTCCAAACACATTTCTTGTCCCTTTCCACCCCTCCTTGGTTCATATGTTTTTAAGATAGCAGAGATCTGGCAAGGAAGACAAGTCTTGATTCATTAAGAAGTGCCTCTTTAAGTAAAAAAAGGGGGGAGAGGGAGTGAAGACAGTGTTTGGGTGGTTGATTTTTTTTGTTTTTTTTGCTCTCCTGTAGGAATTGCTTTCTCTCTTTCCGGAGAGAGGGATTAGAGGAGGCGAGTGAGCCAGACACCGAGCATGGCCAGGGCCATGGGCAGGGTCAGGTGGGCAGAGGGGAGCGTAGCCCCCGAGTTGCAGAAGTCGCCCTCGCAGCAGTCAAAAGTGGTGACGTAGCTGATGCCCAAGAAGGACGCAGTCTCGTTTTGATTGCATTTCAGCTGATCGACACAGTTCTTCTTCTTGATAAGTTTGTGGCCAGCTACAGAGAAGAAGACACAGGTCATGAGGATTTTGACCACCTATTGACAGTCATGCTTAAGGGCTGATTCACACTACACGAATCCAGGCGCGGATGCGCTTGCCCCCGCGCGCAGAGCTGGCCGGAAGGAGTGTCTTCCCGCCTGTTGTCCCTCCTGCTGTCCCGCCTTCTTATGAAGGTGATTGGAGGTAGTTCTGATTGGCATGCAGCCACTCTCCCCCCCTCTCATCCGATTGGTAGGCTGCAGTAGCTCCGCGAACCCGCCCCAGCTCTTCAAAGCCCGCCCCCTCAAAAGATGGCTTTCACCATCTTGTACAAGGGAGAGCGCAGCTGCTCCACTTGCTTCCGAAATGCTGTCAAAGAGCTCTGTGCATCTCCGTGTGTGTGTGTGTGTGTGTGTGTGTGTGTGTGTGTGTGTGTGTGTGTGTGTGTGCATAGTTTGCATATCAGCGTACTAACCTTTTCACCTGAGAAGAGTTGGTTGGTACACATTGGGAAACAAACATCAAAAGGCACAAGCTCCATTTAGTTCATAAATGCTACATTCCACACATTCCAAATAGGAGCGCAAGGGCCCAACCTACACGTGCAGCAGCATGAGGTGGTAGGTAGAGAAGTCTGAGATCGTAGAATGGATGGATGGATGGCACCGTTGCAGATTACAGGGCAAGGGAAGGGCTCTGTCTGCTTGAGAGAGAACTTCTTGGAGAGATGCTGCCAGTCAGAGCAGGTAGTATTGGGCTACTGGGCCCATGGTCTGACTCAGCAGAAGGCAGCTTCATCTCAAAAGTCTCATAGAGGAACGATATAATGCCAGGACAGATAGGACAGGGAGCAAAGGCAGGGAGAAAGTGGGGATGAAGGTGTGGGACATTTAAAGAGATGAAGAAACCATCTTACCTGCTCTCCCCTGGATGATGGCACAGACTTGCCCAGCTTCACAAGTGGTGGTTGTGGTGTGGCAGGGCACGTCAAAAAAGGCGAATGAGCATTTCAGACACTGCACAGCTGCTCCTGAAGCAGAGAGAGAGAGAGAGAGAGAGAGAGAGATATGAGGGAATACAGCTGATTTGGGCTTATATGGATAAAGCAGATGGGTATAGGAGCAGCCTCAATGGGGTTGGCGGCCCTGTCCTGATGGGATGAGGAGACTTGGAATTCTTATTGCAACAGCCCGTTCCTGGTGAGTTCCTGAAAAAGGCTGCTATGCCAGCATTTGCTCAGGTGCAAAGGAGCTGGCATCTGATTCCTGTTGGGAAATCTGTGTTCTGTTTGGCCTATAGTACTCGTGTTGAAAAGGATCTCGGAGATCATCTAGTCCAACCCCCTGCTCAGGGCAGACAACTGCCACAGCACCCTGGCAGGTGGCCATCCAAAGTTCTAGCTTGGCACTCCCCCCCCTCCACATTTCTTCTTCCTCTCTGTCCCCCTCTTCCATCTCAATCTGCGGAATGCCGGCGGTGCGCAGTAGCGCGACTGCCCATTTTGCCCCCGCCCCGCTGCGAGCGTGAGGCTGTGGGCGGCTCCACCCAGCGATTGGCTGGGTCGGCTGGATGGGGTGGGACAAGCGCGAAGGCAGTGTGCGCGCTTGGCCCACCAGCATTCAGTTGCCGCTTGGAGCCGAACTCCCCCCTCTCCCTGTCATATAGATCGAGAATAGCTGGCCGCCGTTTCAGGGACCGGGTAGGATTTTTTTTTACTACCGGCTGATTGACTCGGGTTGACAGTTTTTTCGCCTACTCCGAACTGGTGCCGGGGGAAGAGGCATTAAGTAGGACTGTCACCGTTCCAGATAGGTCACTTGCAGGTTCCGTGTGGGTATGGGGTAGGTAAGAACTTATCTTGGCGTCCACTTGAGGCAGCAAGGTCACAGGGGAAGCCAGTACCGCTCAGATGGGTACTGGTCCGGCGAGGCTGGCTGGCAACCCCTGTTGACTGGATGAACGGGCTAAGCGGGATTAAGCCTGTGAGCCTGTCTGTCCGGCTGTCTCGGTCCTTCCCAGGGGCTGTGATGACAGACCTCCTGGGTGCCCCACCCAGGAGGTGCTTGAGCCAGGTGGCACGCCCGTCTGATCATCCAGATCAAGTAGGGGGAGTTAACTGCTAAGGTGGTTTCCCCCAAGTAGTACCCGCACGGTGAAGGGATGGAGATTTGCCTTGCTGCTAATTAAAGTTGGCCTGTTGACCTTATTGTGTTACCTAATAAAGTGGCCAATTAATTCCAGCCTAGTGGGGGCAATGAAAAGAGAAAGGAGACAATGGAGGAAAGTTGGGCAGAGAGAGACGGTCAACCCCCCCCCCCCAATCTTCTGCCTGAGGTGACCACTTGGTCCCACCCAAAAACTTCAGCTCCCAGGGAAAATGACTATGGAACCAATTGAAGTCTGTGGTAAGCTCAACTACTGAGTATTGCCACTGCATTTTATTGATGCCATTTGAAAACTCAGCAAAATGTGGTCATGCACAGCTGAAAAGTTTCTCTTAATTGGACTGCTGATGTCAATGGGATTAGAAGGCAAACACCAACAAGTAATTAGACGTGGAAGACTGTGAAATGTAACTGTTTGGGCTGTCTGGGCTGGTCTGCCTTTTTTGGACTTGCGGTTGAAAAGCGGAAATCATGAAAAGTGGTGCTTCCAGGCCAATGGTTACATTGCAACCCTATTTGTCAGCAAGGCAGATTTATTTTCTTTCTTGGTAAGAATTTGGGGGTGGGGAAGGAGAGGGCACAGGAAAGAGGACTGGAGACATAGTTCTGAGTCTGCAGGGCCGTGAAGCATAGGCAACGGCAAGGAGAAGCCACAATGTGGTACGTTAACTGGATCTGTGCATCGTTCCAATTCTCAGATGTGCTTTTAAAATATCTGTTTGTAAAACTCTGTTTTTTAAAACTCTGTTTTTTCATGCAACAGGACAAAGGTTTTATGTGTAAAAAAGCCATGTAATTAAAAATATAAAACACGGAGAACTCCAGGCACAAACGTATAAAATCTTCAAAGGAGCCACCCGTAGACAGCAAATGCTAAGAAAATTAACACAGTGAAAAAGGAGAGTCCGATATTTACAGGAACCGACGTTTCAACTTCTAATCTGAAGTCATTTTCAAGGTAAAAACAGCAAGGCTGCAAGGCTCCTTTGAAGATTTTATACGTGTGTGCCTGGAGTTCTCCGTGTTTTATATTTTTAATTACATGACTTTTTTACCCATAAAACTTTTGTCGTGTTGCATAATAGCTGGCCATGAAAGCTTTTGATCTGTTTTTTCAGTTAGACCAATGGTATTATATAACATACAGAAGAACAGGCAATCTCTTTGCAGAACAGAAAACTCTGAGCATTGGCTTATGAGAGGGCCTTCCCAATGGTGGCCCCTATGCTAGGGAACTCCCCTTTCTAGAACTGCAGTTGGCACCCTTTTTCATACAGTTTTCTTACCCCAACTGAAGACTTTTTTTGGCCTTCGCAGATTATTTTAAAAATTGATTTGGTGCCTCAGTAAGTTGACAGTTCTTTCTGAGTTATGTTGCTTTTTCTTGTGTTAGTTGTTCATTTTGTTATTTTTAATTTGTATCTGTTCGTAAATTTGTCCTTATGTATTATTGGAGAAGAATGGGAAATGTATTTTTAAAATAAATGAATAAATAAGAACCTAAAATGATCCCGGCTGGCTGCTGTGCCAGCATTTGCTCAGGTTCAAAGGAGCCAGCATCTGATTCCTGATGGGGAACCTGTGTTGTGTTTGGCCTGTAGTACATGAGTCACACAAGCAGTCTGTAGTGAACGTTACTTCTCCCAATCAAGCAGTACAATGGGAAAGGGCCTGGGCATTTAAATTGTCCTCCTTAGATTGCATCATTAAAGCTATACCTCAAACACATAGTTCAATACAGTACTGTACAGTGGATGGACCCTCCATATCCGCGGGTCACAGATTTAACCATCTGTGGATCAAACAAGAGGTGCCTTCGGAGCTGAACCATGAGCTGTCGATCGAAAGGTCGGCAGTTCGAATCCGTGACAGGGTGAGCTCTCGTTGCTTGGCCAGCTCCTGCCAACCTAGCAGTTCCAGAGCATGTTAATGCGAGAAGATAAATAGGTACCGCTTGCGGGAAGGTAAACAGCACTCCGTGTTCCAGCTGCATGCTACGCGCTGCGGCAAGGAGAGTCATGCCGGCCACATGACCACGGAGGTGTCTTCGGACAACGCTGGCTCTTCGGCTTTGAAATGGGGATGAGCACCACACCCTAGAGTCGGACACGACTGGACTTAATTGTCAGGGGTCACCTTTACCTTAAATTTGTGAGGTATAAAATATGAAAAAGGTGAAGAAAAATGTCTGTCTTAGACCTGGAAGATCCAGGTTCAAATCCCCACTCAGCCATGAAGCTTCCTGGGTGACCTTGGGCCAGTCACTATCTCTCAGCCCCACCTACCTTACAGGGTTGTTGTGAGGACTAAAGGAGGGGAGGAAATATGTACACCACTCTGAGCTCCTTGGAGGAAGGGTGGTAAAAAAATGTGAAAAATAAATACATTGTGCTGGGCCCATGATGCACTCCATTGGCCTCCATGGGCCCCAGGAAAATGGCTTAAGGAAGTGACCCGGAAGCAACTTCTGGTTTACTACTGCAATTTCCAGTTGCTTCCCTAAGGCGTCCTGGGGCCTGTGGAGGTCAATGGTCTGGAGTGTGTCGTGGCCTGGCACAACCCCTCAGTAAGGCATTGCAGTGCGACAGCGAGCATCGGGTGCTGGACTTGAGCATTCATGGATTTTGATATCCGCAAGGGTCACGGAACCAATCCCCCATGGATTACAATATTTTTATTCATTATACTAATCTGCTCAACTTTCAGCATAGTCCTATACATGTCTACTTGGGAGTAAGTCCCATTGCATTTATTTTACTTTATTTTTCACATTTTTATACCACCCTCCAAGGAGCTCAGGGTGGTGTACATAGTTCCACCCCTCCTTTTGTCCTCACAACAACCCTTTGAGGTAGGTGAGGCTGAGAGATAGTGACTGGCCCAAGGTCACCCAGGAAGTGTCATGACTGAGCGGGGATTTCAACCTGGGTCTTCCAGGTCTAAGTCCAACTCCAGAACCACTACACCATCCTGGCTCTCGATTCAATGGGACTTACTCCTAGGTAAGCATGCATAGAACTGTAGCTCTTGAGAGCTAGATGTTACAGAGGGACACGGGGAGGTAGAAAAGTGGTTGCCATTTTCAGTGGTGGATGCAGAATTAGTGTTACACTTGATTTAAGAAATTGACTAAGAAGAGTTTCACGGTTTGTCTCCATTTAAACAGACTTTCAGACTTAACAACCGTGTCAATTAAAAACAAAGAAAAAATCCTTAACGTTTCTCCCTGAAGCTCTTCCGGTTCCCTGATCACCTTTTTATATCCACAGCAGTACTTCATGAAGGTATTGAGCATTTGAGTGTTACATTTACTTTGGGCTTTAAACCCAACACCTGCTATCACACACTTTCCTCCGATTTACTTCTCTTCTAATATACAGTGTAGGGCTGCCATATATGGGTATATGTACCCTATGTCTATATTGTCAATCGAATAAATTCTGCTATCCCAAAGTGTCTGAAGTGGGTTAATTTGTCCATTATTACAATCCCACAAACTTTCTTTGCCCAGCCTATTATTTTCCCTATAGAACTCGAGAAGCAAGCAGTAAGTAACCTTTTCCATTATTTTCCTTCCAAAGATTCTCTTGGAATGCTGGAGGAAAAATGTTGTGGCTGAATCAGACCAAAGGAAGAAAAAGGGAAAGCCTCAGAATGATGCTGAAATAATTGACTTAGCAATGTCATGTGCCCAGCAGCCCTGTCTCTTCCCCTCTCCCCTCTTTTACACCCAGACATTTTGCATAGTGCAATTGAATCCATTCTCAAGATCCCGTTTTTCAAAGCTAAAAAAGCCATATCCTTCTAATAAGCAAACAATCCCCCCAAAGGCACACACACAAATATATCACCATGATCTCAAAAGCTAAAAAGTGAACACCCAAGAGGTGCGTGAAGATAACGTAGGCTTGTGTTTTCAGAGCAAAACAAGCCAGAGTTATAAATCTGTTTCTGTTAACTAGGGCAGAAAGTTTGCAGAAGCAAATTTGGAAGACAAGAATGAAACGGATGCCCAGCCTGGAAAAAATAGCTCTGCTCCAAGCCACAGCTCCACATGGAAAACAGAACCTTTCTCAAGGCCCCAGAGAATGTGTTTTTCCTGTGGGTTGGTACAGCATGCCCTGTGTCCTCGAAATGGGTGGCGAAGGCAATGTTGGAGGAGGAGGAAGACATTCCTGGGGTGAAGGTAACTCCTGATTTAGATTGCTTGGGTACAAACCTGTGCTGGTGTTTCTGCCCCCCCACAGGTCAGACCTTTGTGGGTTTCACATTATTTCTGTTAGCAGGGGCTTTGCATGATTGGTTTAAAAACAGTACAGTTGGGATTCAAGTCTGCCTGGAAGCAACAATCTGTGATGGGGTTTCAGGGGGCCCTTGGGGGCCCTGTCCTCCACCATGGATCCCCTCCTGCATGGGTGGATCCCATGAGAGTTGCTCTATCACTACCCCACAAAGGCTGTAGACACAGCAGTGGTCTTGGGGATCAGCAGCGAAGGGCAGGCAGCATTTGTCTTGCTGCCTCAGATGCCAGGAGAGCTTTCCTGGCCCTGTCTTGGCAGCTGCCCAATGATGCCAGCCCTGACCTATGGTTTAGGGGCAACCACTGAGAACAGCTGTTTATGCAAATCAATGGTATTAAGAACATGATGGGATATATATCGTGGGTTGTAGTGGGTAGATGCAAGAACTACCACTTCTAAAGTTGTGTCCTGGAGACCAAGGGCTGATTCACACATGCATCACCGGGTTAACTCAGTACTTGTGACTTGCAGGCGAATGTGTGCACAGACTCCACAGTGTCTGAGGTGGTGGTAGGAGAACTCTACCTGTGGGGTTTGATCGGTGGTTAAATAAAAATGTATGTGAACGTCATGAATGTGAATGTAGTTTGAGAGAACCACTGTTTCCCATGCTGTATGCATACATATTTACTTTGTCACACTGGCACTGTTGGGACTTTTGTCCCACTGTTCTGCCTCTGATCAAACAGGCACTGCAGGTTTTTGAAACAGAACAAAAACCTGTTGATCAGAGGTGAAAAAGGGAACCAAGACACACAACACAAACATCAATTCCTCTTTCAAACCACTTTGACTTTGCAATATGATCAATTGAGGGCGCAATCCAAACCTACTTAGGCCGCCGTTGTAACCAGCGGCCCAGTGAAAACGGGAGGTCCCAGAACGGAAAGGGGATTCAAATCCCCTTTGAATTCCCCTTTTGGAGGGGATTTGAATCCCCTTTCCGTTCCGGGGCCTCCCGTTTTCGCTGGGCCGCTGGTTACAACGGCGGCCTAAATAGGTTTGGATTGCGCCCTCACCTTGATGCAATGGATCATAGTGAATATAGGTTAGGCAGTAAAATTATGCTCATTCCAAACAGACGATGCCCCCGCCCTTGGGCATCAGAATTCTGGAGAACAAGCACCCTATATGGATTTGAAAAGAATAGCCTTAGAAGATGCGTTTGCAAGATGTCACAATTTGTAGATTATTGGTTAAGAGAACCAACCCCAACCCCCCGAAGCATACATTCAAGTAGAGACGTGAATGCGTGATCCCTGCTCAGCTTGCTACTACATGAACTAGCTGGATCAGCACGTGTGGGGGTAAGAGGAGGGAGGAGAGTTAAAGGTTGTTCCCTTACGGGGAAAGTTTTTTCCCTCGTGGGGGGAAAAAGCGGGATATAAATCCAATTAATAATAATAATAATAATAAATAAAGGTGCATCCAAGCTGTAATTATGTCTCAAATGTTCTGCAATAGTGAGCTCCTCTTCAATAAAATAGCATCTCAAAACAGGAAATGGTTTCCAGTTCTCCATTTTTTTCCCCTGGGCGTGGGACATCTGGAACCAATTCAACTCTCTTAGAGCAAAAAGATCTAGGCTGCGGTCCATACGGAGTTATTAAAAAAAATATGACTAGAGGAGGACCATGCGCAGGACATTCTACCAGGAAGCCATAGGTGCTGCTGTCCCTCTTATCACCGGCTTAATGCAGCTGACGAAGTAGCCCTTGCTGATGCGCTCATGCCCCACAATAAGCCAATCAGCCTTTATCAAGTAGCCACAAGGATTCTTGGAGCACATCTGCACTACAAGGAGGCCTGCAGCCAAAACGTTGGCTGGGAAACCCCACTGCTCACAATCATTCCTCAACCACTTACCACCTACGGTACCTACCCAATCAGTGAGCCAGGATAGAATATCGATAAAATATCGATATCCTCTCCCCTCCTTCCTCCCTCTGCAGTGTCTTTCTCCTACTTCTCCCTCCTGCCTGTGCGGATATACACATTGTTTGTGGCAACGCTTTACGACCACAAGCAGAATAGAATTTAAGTTATTGGTTGTTTCTTATGCAAGTTTAACTGTCATGGCTTCCATACAATCCTGGGAATGGAATAAGAGTGGAGAGAATCCTATGTTGTAGATTCCTATAATTTTTCCTCCACAGGACTATAGTTCCTGAGCAAAGGTAGTGCCAGAGGTTGGCTAAGCACCAGTATTTATGGCCTAACGAGGGCCCACCTGGCCAGACTGACCCTTAACCCTCAGTCCTGGTGGCAGTGGTAGCAGCACCCATTGGGACATCAGGGTTGGTGGGGAGGGGGAGACGGCACCCAGTGCAGGACTTTGTCCCCAGCACTCTGGTACTAGCACTGTCCCAGGGTCACCTGGAGAGAAGGAATGACTGTTACACCTGTAATGTCGACACTGCACCCTTTATCCTTCTGTAGTATGATGGTTTTGACTTCATTGTTCATGTTATTATTTCTAAAGACTGAAGACGTATCTCCATATATCACAGAAGGGAGAAAAACACTTTAAAGAATCATATATTGGGCAGCATATTTTGGTGTGTGCTAGGGAATCAAAGGTAAGATTTCAGAACTGAGGCCCCAATCCTATTGGCACCTAGCGCCACCGGTATGAGCATTCCGGTGGCACCACATGCTTTCTGGCTGTTGCAAAAGGTGATATACCGGAGCGCACAGGCTGGCTGCTGCCACAAGCCGTGTCCAGCCAGCTCTGTGCACGAGCAGACACCGAATGCCCGCCAGGCCAGGTACGATCACTTAGGGGGTGGGAGGGAGGCAGGGGGTGGGTAGAATGAGGAAGTGATGGGGTGGGGAGGGCAAATTGGGACCAGGAAGGGGGTGGGTTTGGTAGCAGTGGTGTCCACCAAATCCAAATTCCCTTCTCAGGCCCGATCCACCTTCATGTAGCCACATGAACTTGCACCAGCGATATAGCTGTCGCAGGTCTGAATTGAACCATAGGGGCAGCAAGAGCTTACCCCGGGGGAAGGGAACAAATGTTCCCTTGCACTGAAGAGGCCTCCAGAGGGTTGGGAGTTATGGTGGATTGGGCTGCTCGATTCACAGGGGTGCAAGGGAAAGGGGTATTTGTTTCTATGCATCTGAGTCTGAGTCATCATTACTCAAAGACAACGCCCTGCCTGAGTTTTTAAGGAAAACAACCAGAACAACCAGAGTTTTTAAGGGAAACAACTAGCCTAAGGGGGAATTTTCCACATTTCCCCATCGCAGCAACCCATCTTAACAACTAATTCTATGTAATGTTGAATGTATAAAGACCATGATCCATAGAAAGCTTTTAAAACATGTTTTGGGTCATAAAGTGAAATGAACTGCAGTTTTGTGGAGAAAAGAATCCACAAGTTATGCAACTGTACTTGAAGGTGTGTGCGGGGGGCAGTTTTGGAATTCCTGTTTAAGAGGTGGGGCTGGAATGATGGCTCAATCATAGGGAATCATTCTTGTTAACCACAAGAAGATGGGAAGGAGACATTTTTGAGCAAGGGTCTGGTGGAGAAAAAAAAAAAGTTGATTTATCAACCTCAACACCGGTACATTTCAAACTTTCAGCCCTTTCGGAAACCTGTCAACACTGACTTGACTGCGAAATAACGGCTGTGTGGTGGCTGCAGAATCTTTGAATGCTGGAAAAGATTCAGGGCTGTGCAGCAGTTTCTGTGATTGCTGGACAGAGTTGTTGCCCATCCATCGTACAAAAAAGGTCTAACCTGCACATTATGCAGAGTGAGCAAACTGTTGAACTGCAGATTGCAGGTGTGGGGGTCATATTTTAGAATGCTTCCCCATGCAAAAAAAAAAAAAAACACCTGGTAAATAAGCACATGGGAGGAAAGGTTCTGAGTGGACCGCTCCCTGATTCATTGCATGCAAAACATTTTTGCATGAGTGAGGATTCAAAACTAAGACTCCCCACCTGCAGTTGAAGTAGAACACTTCAAAATTCTTCCATCTCTCATAAGAACACAAGAAGAGCCTTGCTGGATCAGGCCAAAGGCCCATCTAGTCCAGCTTCCTGTATCTCACAGTGGTTTCCAAGAGCACACAGGCAACAAGATAACCTGTTTCCTGTTGTTACTCCCTTGCACCTGGCACAGAGAAAACCTACTTCTAAAGCCAGGAGGTTGCTTGTGGCTTGTAACCTGTGATGGTCTTTTCCTCCATGAATCTATCCAATCCCTTTTTAAAGGCATCTCAGCCAGGTGCCATCACCACATCCTGTGGCAAGGAGTTCCACAGATGAATTACATGCTGGGTGAAGAAATATCTCAGCTTACCACTGCACACTGTGTGATGGGTAGACTGGATTTGAGACTGTGCCCTCCTAGAACACATACTATGACACTGTCCTGTGGCTGCACACTGCAGGAGAATCTGTCCACCTCCATGACTGATCTCCACATGGAAGAGTCCTTGTGTTACAAGCTCTCAAGACTGCATAAAGGTCTTGTCGTTTGTGGAAGACCCTAGGATTGCCTTCTTCTGCAGGCTCACCTGGGGGAATTGTCTCCTTGAACCGACTGCATCTTGCAACCCACATCTATGACTTCAGCCCACAAGCATGCATGCCATAAATCGTTAAATAAATCAAGACACTTAGGAGGCTTAGGTTTTTCTTTCCTCTGAACCTACTCAACACCATTCCCCTCCTAAATAACTTTCCCTTTTAATTTTGCCTCACAGGGTGTATCTCAGAGTCTCCTGCCCGTTGCCTTTGCCGCACTGAGTGGCTCTGACGGCGAGGGGGCGGGGCAACCTCGTACCGGAGTGTTAGCGGGGATAGCGACGCCTCTGTTGTATCTACCTCTGTTTTTTTCTTTTTGAGAAAATCCATGCAAGTGGTTAGATTCTGCGCTAAGATATATTTAATTTCAATATCTCCCCACAAATCAGTGTCTGAATAACTGAATGGGGACTGACTGACACAGGTCATCTCTGCTCTTTGTGCTAGTCCAGGAGCTGGAACAATCTGACCCTTCCTCCTCACAGCTGGCCAGCGTCTACAATTCAAATTAACTTGATTGGTTAATGGAGTATATGGAGTATCTGCACTTTGATAGGATGAAATCATTGATGAGCATTTCAAAAGATCCTATAAGGAGCAGAGTGGTTATTGCATTCTGGAATATGCTGAGGCAGCAATACATTAAGCCAGCAGTCCACTCACACGTGCCCTTTCCTCTCTACCTTCCTTCATGTTGGCCAGTGCAGATGGGCAAGGAAACATCATTGTCTGAAACTGCAGTCCCACCCCCCCTCCAGCAAATTTGGGAAACAATAATTTGTTGCCTGTACAAAATTTTGCACATCTTTGAACTCCAGCAATTTTTCAACATTTGAATCTACCATTGGGCAATCTTCCTATGGAGGGGCAGTTTTATTTATGTTTTAAATAATCCAATATCTGCGAATCGAGACATCAAGGAATGGTAAGGCAACAAGAATCAATATTTTGAACCCCATATTTCACAAATCTCCAAATCTGAGAGCATAACTGCAATGGTATACATTGGCATGGAGGACTATAAAACCAACTTCCAAAATGCACCATGTTAGTGTCTTCAACAGTGAGCTCTGTGGCACACTTGAGATGTACCCATTTACTGTAATGTGAATGTCCATAGGAAACCAACACTACTACTGATAGCTGAGAACTCTTGCCTACAAAACTCATGCCATGAATACATTAGACAAGTTCATCTTGTGAACTTTTAAACATCTTGTGCTTTTTAAATAAATCGTTTTAAATGACAGAGTTTGCCCAGCAACATGTTAATTTTTAACTCTGACATTTGTTAATAATCTTTAGGGTACCAAAGAACTCCGTGACAGAATCATTTGTTCCATGCTAATTTAAAGTTAAAAGTCTTTGTCTGAAAACGGTTCCTCGGCATTGTTTCAGTTCTAGTGAATCCTCTTTGTTTTATGGCAGTTGGCTACGCACCCGTGTGTGTTTGTGTACATGTGTGTGACAGAAAATTGTGAGTGAAAAAAAAAGGATGCTTTCACAAGAATGAGAGTGCTGTATGTTTGGACATGTGTTTTCTTATCTCTTCCTCCAGCCGCATCCCAGCCTGATTTCATTCTGTCTGGTTTTTTAAAATATCTCTCACAACTGGTAAAGACTGTGCAACATTCCTGTACCTTGACCTTTCTTTCAACTATTATTGCCATTCTGCTTAGAACTCTCATATTGTTTTTGTCTCTCTGAGGCAAACCATGCCTTCAAGCTTTTCACATCCATTCTCTCCCCTGAGATCCTTATCATTAATCTCATTCTTCCTTCTCAACTATTGGAGTGGGTTAAGGCAGCATTTAGAAGACAAAAGTGGAGGGGGACGATTCTGCACAGGCAGAAATGTGAGGTTTGGTCATTGGAGGATGATTCCACTGTGGCACCTTAAAAACTATTAGATTCCTTGTGTAGATTCTGCTGTGGACTTCAGAGCCCACTTCACCTGATGAAAGGACATTTAGCCCATGAATATTTATATTGTAAAAAAAAAAAAACAACCCAGGCCCTTTTTTCAGTTTTATGAAAAATATAAAAACATAGCTGCTTTGGGTACTCTCCGGGGCACAAATCAAATCAATAAATCAATGAATGGCAATGAGGACAAAGGAGATACAGTGTCTATAGAACAAAGTGACATTCAAATGAGTGCTTAAAAAAAAAACCAACCAACAATCCTAAAACAAGAATTTACCTAAAAATCTAAGCCAAACAGCTCTTCAAAAGACACAATCACAAATCACTTTAAACAACAACTAAGGTCTAATGTCATTTTTTAAATTTATCATTCCAGAACAAAATCAGTTATGTTTTCAGGTGCCATAAGAAGAAAATGTATGCTGCAGTTGAGATTTCTGGGCTGTTCAGGAAAGCAGTAGAGGGTCTAGATTTCAGAAAATATTTTGGAAGAGGCAGGATTCCAGGGATGTTGAAAAGGGAGTTTGGAACAGAGAGGTAATGGCATTTGAATTAACAAATTAAAACATATGCTGAGATCCAGGATTTCAAGGTTATTTTGGGGAGACAGGAGTGTAGGGTAGTGGTCAAATCACAGAAAGTTGGAAGTAGGACTCCTCCTGGATTCATGGGGATAGCACTGAGATAGTTTCAAGTTTGCATAAAATCGTAAGAGATCTGCTGAATCAGACCAAAGATCATCAAGTGCAACATTCTGTTTCCTGGAGTAACCAACCGAATACCCTGGGAAAACTCACAAGCAATGCATGAAGGCGATAATTCTCCCATGTTGTTGCCCCTTTTAACAGTGGTATTCAGAGCTATACTCCCCCTGAACATGGAGGTTCCACATCATCAACATGGAGGTTCCACACCCATCGTGACTAATAATATTAGCCAGTGACTGTTCTATCCCTATTGTGATATAGAATTCTATGAAAACCTCCATTCCATGACATGGAAGAGGTTAACTTTTGGGGCAAAGGCTAATTCCCCCCTATGTCTAACAGGTGGCACATTAACCCTTGAAGAAAATATTTTTGCTAGCAACAAAAGAGGTCCATTTTTCTATTAATGGCTTTAGTTATTTGGCTGGCTGGCATGCAATCATATATATATCATGGCATACACACACACACACACACACACACACACACACACACACACACACACACACACACACACTCAGAAGTAAGTCCCATTGAGTTTAATGAGACTTACTCCCAAATGAGTGTGTATAGAATTGCAGCCCCAATAAGAAATTGTTACCAGATTGAAAGGAGCCTGGCAAGGTACAAAGAAAATGAATATTTCCCCCCCCCCTCTTTTTCCCAGAAGACAGAGGAATAGATCTAGAAATAAATGCATAAAGAATATACAAGAAGAAATGTAAAGCTCAGTTTGTGTCTTACCAACACCAACGCAGGCAAGGACCACAGCGCACAAGACAAGGAATTTGCCCATATTGTAGTTATTGTGTTGAAAGAGCAGGGTGAGAATTTCAAGACGAAGAATCCTAGGGCTATGAGTAGATGAGTTTATTTCATCTGTTCTAAATATATGCACACACCGCACCCACTCAGCCTACGTCGGCCAGGGAGGTGGAACTGGTCGAAGTAAACAGCAAGCTTCGGAGTGGCACATGATCCCCTGGAGCAGAAATAGACATGAGGGTCTGAGTCAGAAAAAGAACAGGATTCAGGGCAAGATTGGGGCCAAGACTAAGGATACAAACATAAGCACATGGGGTTGTGATGCTACTACATGGCAATAGAGCCGAAACTGTGCATCGCTAGAGATTTTAGAAGCATGTCTCGAGGGTCTGAATAGGGCTTCGGTATTCCAGGTGTTGCAGGCACGTTTCAGTCAGAATAACTTGTTTGAGGATGTTTCCTTGAAGTGCGTTTCCTCGACAGAACAGTCTTGTTAGCTTTTTCACCGTTTTGCCGAGGCACCCTTTTTTTCTCATAGGAATGAGAGGAAAGTATCCAGAAATAATTGCATTTAAAGACATTCAAGAAGAAACGTAAACCGTAGAAACACGAGAAGTCTACCCTTTCTCAGAAATGGGGCAGCTCTAGAACATGCCACACCCGGCCATCTGGGAACAACGATAAGGTTTGCAAAGCACAACATGGTTTCAACAACTGATAGGGCCGGCTGACCCATGAGGCACAGTGAAGTGACTACTTCAAGCGTCAAGCTGGGAGAGATGGTGCACTGCGGTGGGGGGGCGCCCCATTACCCCGTGCCTGCCCACCAACTCCCTCGGCCTGTCGCCTGCTCCATCCACCTGTCGCTTGCTGTCATAAGAACATAAGAAGAGCCTTGCTGGATCAGGCCAAAGGCCCATCTAGTCCAGCTTCCTGTATCTCACAGTAGCCCCACCAGATGCCTCAGGAAGCACACAAGACAACAAGATACCTGTATCCTGTTGCCACACCCTTGCCACTGTTCTTGGAAAGTGAGTGAGAAAAGAATGGGGGGGGCAGCTTCCCCCCTGCAGTGCTGTCATTGAAGAATGCAGTGGAAGAGGGGCACTGGAGGGGGCGGTAGAGGTCACTGCGATCCTGTTCCTGTTTGGAGGAAGGAGGGTCTCTGCTGCCTCCCTCCCTCTGCCTTCTCTCCGTCTCTGCATCTTCAGTACTGGCTGGGTGGGGAGTGAGAGATTATCCCCGTCATGCTTACCTTCCTGCTTGCCAGAGGCCTGAAAGGGATGTCTGTCTTAGTGATCATGGTGAGCAAATGTTTGGGACACCTGTCTGCAGCTCATACTCTTAACAAGCAGCCTTTCCAACAGAGCAAAGGCTGGGGGTATCCTGGTGTTGGCTGGGCTAAACCCTAAGAGGAAAAAGGCCTCACAAGTAGCACCTCATCATATGAAGTTGCCTTATACACTGAGTCAGGCCATCTAGTTCAGTATAATCTAGAGCCAGGGGTGTCAAACGTAAGGCCCATGAGCCAGCTACGCTCCCTAGAAGCTCTTTATCTTGCAGTCCCCGTTATAATTGGGCTCTCCTAGAGCCTCTCTTTCAGCAGCACCACTTCTGATGAGGCTCTGGGAGGGTGAGACGGAAGGAGGCCTCAGAAGGCAAGGGATGCTACGGGGGGGGGAGGGGTAAACCAAGACAGGTGAGATGGAGTGGGCAGATTTGGCCCGGGAGGGCGGGGGGGGGGGGTGAGATTGGCAATGCTGGCACACACCGTATCCTAACCCCCTTTTTGGTCCCGATCTGCCGACATGGGTGCATGTGGACCTGCGCCAGCCAAATGGCAGGCACAAGTCCAAGTAGACCCATTGCACAGGCTGGGGCTTTCCCTGGGGCAAGAGCATGAATGTCCCCTTACCTCATGGAGACCTCTCTCCTCCTGAATTTCCCTGCAGATGCAGTGTAGCCTGAGCTCACACCGCTGCATTGGTGCAGCAGGGGAAGCTAGGTAGGATCGGGCTGCCCGTTTCCTCTGATGAAGGCAATGTTCCTTTATCTGATGACTGGGTCTGGGATCCCGGCCTGGCCCTTAGCAGCCTGACTGCCCCGGGCAGCAGTGTCACAGGTATTGCAATGGATGAGAATCAGACTGGACTGAGATAGCTGGAATTTGCTCAGCTCAGCGGGAGAGATTCAGACTCTTCACAGGGACATTTGCTTTGATGACACAGTGAAAAGATTCTCGCACGTACACTCTATCCAAATGCACCGTGCAAGACTGCAGTAGGTGCCTCTGCACACCTCTTGTGGTGGGGCACTGGGGCAGACCTCCACACAGTAGCACAGTGTGTCCATATGGTGATCTCCAGGGTAGTGCCAAGAAGAAACACCTCTGGCAAATCTGGTGTTTCCCTCCACCCTGAGATCACATCACAACCACATGTACAATAGTCAGGCTCATAATGTTCATATGGGATAGACTTCCTCTGCCACCAGAAATGCAGGATAAGAGTCACATTTCCAGCCCCTCACCCAGCAGCTGGGGGTCTGTCTGCCAACCAACAGCCCTGAGAGGAGGGAGAAGGATGGGGGGGGCATCTTGACCAACCTCTCTGCTTCACTTCTCTCCCTCTCTCAGCCATACCGCCCCACACACAAACTCAAGACTTCTCTGGGTAGTGTTCAAGGCATACGAAGGCATCAGAGAGGGGAACTGCTCTGTGGATTAATGCTCTAAGCAGGTTTGTTTTAATGAAACTAAAGGGAAAGGTTCATTGGGGATTAAAATGGAACAAGGAAAAAACAGACCATCAAATTCCATACTTGAGATTGAGAGGCAAAGTTCAAAATAAAGTAAAAAAACAAAGTCTAAAGAAGTCCAGTTATAAAACAGCAACCTCCTGGCACAGGAGGGAAAGATCCTCCTCTTAGAAGTTAACTCTTTCCTAGCTGGACAGCAGCCTCATGGCTTGCATTTTGGCTTGGCTGGCATCTTGCAAAGTCCAACATATCTTGCTCTAACTCTATCTCTCACCTCTTGCTCTGTTTTTTTTTTAATCTCATTTTGGGGAGCCTAAGCCAAGCTCTGCAAAGGTGGTTTTAAATTAACCGACTTTCAAATTTCCCGCTCCCTGGTCCGGTGAACGACTGGACCCAACACCAGATGGGAGGAGCCAAGGTTTGGTCAAAGCTCTTGTTCTCTGGCGGTGCCAGGCAGTCCTGAGGCTCCACTTTACATCTGAAAGAGGAAGGCTATAAAGTGGTACATTATCCTATACGTGATCCATTGATCCATATAGGAGGGAGTGATAGGGGACCTAGAGCTCTGGTCAGAATGGAGACTGTGACAGGCTGATTCCGAGGTCAACCCTGGATACATAGAGAGTTGTCCTTTTTGGGGTAGGGGGTCAGGAGCAGTGGCGTCGCTATGCGTCCCCTGTGATGTCACTACCAGAAGTGACGTCACCACTGCCACCGCTGCACATCCCGGCGTAGGGTAGGCCAAACCCATCACCGCTGCTCCCGTCGCCAAAACGGAGCTGTTGTCACTGCCTCCGGCCGCTTTGTCACCCCCCCGCGTGTTGCCCGGGGGCATACCGCCCCCGCCCCCCCGGTGACGCCTCTGGGTGGGAGGCATTTTCTCAGGAGAGTGGAGCTTGCTCCTGTCAGCCTACTCACATATTTGCTGCAGCAATGGGGGAAGGAAGCATCAGCTGCTGGTGAAGTTTTTGTTTTGATACGAAAGTTCGAAGGTAGGAAGACAATTGGAAGTCCAATTCTAAGGAAGTGTAGACCATAAGTTATGGCCAGGGGATGAGGGAGCAAATTGGAAGTTCATCTCAGAAACGTTGTTTGCCATCTGAGTTCAATGTTGTATCCAGCTGGAAGTTTGTGCAACAGTAATATTGTCACCACGTTGAAACTTGCTGGTGTTGCCGCCTCACCATCTTCTGGCAACCAAGTGAGGCTATATCTGGTGACTTTGTTCCTTGAGTTCTACCACCTTCAGCCATCTGAAGATCTCCTATGCCTTCAAATTTCTCTCCCCTTTCTCAGCCCTCATTGCTCCCCAGAAGACTTGTGTGATACCACCACACGTACTTCTTCAGATCCCGCTTCAAAACCCACCTTTCCTGCGAAGAGTCTAGACTTTAGCAAAGCCACCTAGTCCCCGCTGTACCTAAGCCTGAGTGTACCGGTATTTATTTTACTACATTTATAGTTCACGTTCTTTCAAGGTAGTATATATGGTGTCCCCCCCCCCCCCATTTTATTCTCACAACAATCCTGTGAGACCGGCAATTGGTCCAAGGTCACTCAGTACGCTTCATAGCTGAGCATCATTTGAATCTGGGCCTTCCTAGTTGTGGTAAGTCTGCAAGAGTTGTAGTCACTCGACAAGTCACTCTAGAGGTGTAGATTAACCACTACACAACCATGCTCTCCAGCACATATACATCTAACTGTGTGATAAATGGATATTATTTTCCTTTTTACCGCTGCTGCTGCCATCTCCTTCCCCTTCCTCTGCTGTCTTAGCTGTGCCAGATGTTAGATTCTATACATTTTGGGGCAGGGGCCTGTGCTCTTGTGTGCATAGGATGGTGTTTTGTGAAGTGCCATTGCTCAGCGTGGAGCTCGGTAACCCGGAATTCAGGGATGACATGATGATGTCATTGCTGAATGTCTGGAGGCAGCGTCACAAAGCTGCTGAAGGGATCCGCGCACTGGTGTGGACCCCTTAGACAGAATGCTGCTTGTGCCCCCCCCCCCCCGGACTGGGAACTAGTTTAAAATTGCTTTTTGCTATATAAACTGCTTTGTGGTCTTTTTTGTTTGTTTGAAAAGCAATATTGAAATATAATATTTTATTATAATAATATAATAATATATGGGTTTACCAACTGACCAGACAAAAGCACAACCTAACCCTGGGGTTCTCAACCCCTTCCTAGCCGAGTACCACCTCTGGTGCCACTCTCCTGCTGCGTACCACCGGAAGTGACTGGCAATGACATACTTCTGCGTTTTCAGGTTTTTGGAGGCCAGAAAACGCAGATAGGAGGCTCTGGGCGGGTGGGGGGCCCCTTCTCCGCGTTCCTGAGAGGCTCGGCTAAAGGCAGGAGCCTCCCGGGAGTGAAAATGCACCACCGAAAGCACTGCATCGGAGCGGGATTCCGATGGTCTGGCGGTCCGAGTATCACCAGCAATCGACTGGTGGTACTAGCACCACTGGTTGAGAACCCCTGGCCTAACCTATTCCTGTGCTTTTCATAACAACGTGATCTGCAGATGTCAGCAAATGAAGCTTTTCACGGCATGGAGATGCAGATTAAAGGAACAGGAGTAAGGGCTGGTGAAAAAGTTGGCATCCTTGTGTAGGACCTGCATAGTGCTGTGCTTCGCCACAGAGGTCTGCATTCCAAGTTCCCACGCAGCCGCCAGGAAGTACGCTAGGGTCAGCCACTGTCTCTCAGCCTAATCTACCTCACACAGGGTAGTAGTGTAGAGGCCACCATGATATGTAAATCTCTCTGCTTCAACAGTGGAATACAGAGGAAGGAGGATGTGGGGCAGGTCGAGGGGGGAGGGGAGAAGGCTTCCCTGAGGAAAAATAAATAAATAAATAACTTATCCGACATTTATAGAGACAACATTAATGAAACAATTTTGTCAGACTGCTGGGTTACCTGAGTAAATGAACGTGTGTGTGTGTGTGTGTGTGTGTGTGTGTGTGTGTGTGTGTGTACAGAGTCTTCTCTCAGAGAGAGACAAATAAACAGTACTGTACAAGTCACCAGCCAGAATACAGTCACAACAAAATTCCTACAGAGATAGCTATGACAGGAAGTGCGAAGTAACAACCCTTGGCATTTACAAAGCACCTTTCAAGGTTTAGGAGACTTTTTGCATACAGTACACTTATTTTACAACGTTGCAACAGTCCTGTAAGGTAGGTCAGTACTTTCACCCCCTCGCGCTGCAGACGAGAGGCTGCTAGAGTATCATGGCTCAACTAATGGCCACTTAATGAGTTCACAATGGAAGTAAAGTGAACTAAGAACATGGTCGCTTATGGTTCATGATTATTCAAGCAAGTCCCACCAAGTGCAATGGGTCTTACTCCCAGACCAGTTTGCATATAGGATTGTTTTTAAATTGTTGTAAGCCACTTTGGACACTCCTCTGATGGGAAAAAAGAAGGGCATACATTTTTTGAAACAAATGCTGTAGTTGCAGCCCCAGCCACTTCATTACACCAGCTCTCATAGATCATGGTAGCCTTTATAAGAACATAAGAACATAAGAAGAGCCCTGCTGGACCAGGCCAAAGGCCCACATAGTCCAGCTTCCTGTATCACACAGTGGCCCCACCAGATGCCTCAGGCAGCACAAGACAACAAGATACTTGTATCCTGTCGCCACTCCCTTGCACCTGGCACAAAGGAAACCTACTCCTACAACCAGGAGGTTGCTTATCCCCATCATGGCTTGTAAGCTGTGATGGACCTTTCCTCCATAAATCTGTCCAATCCCCTTTTAAAGGCATCCAGGCCAGGTGCCATCACCACCTCCTGTGGCAAAGAGTTTTCCCCGGGTTTTCTTTTGTTTGGGGAACAGATTTACTTCGGATCAAACTAGATGTGACCCAGAACATGTAACTTGCCCCCCCTTTTGCTAAACAGTGTTTCAGGGGCCAAAATGGGGCAACCTGTGGCATGTGGCTGGCTGGAGGGCTTGAGAACTTTGCCCCCATTGTGGTTCTAATTGGGGGAAAAAAACCACCCTTCCATTGACTTGCTTTCAATGGAATTGAAAGTAGCATGTGAATGGGATTGATTCCATGGCAGGGACAAAGTCCTAAAGCCACTCTACCCCTGCTGTGTTTTTGCCCCAGGTTGGCCCCTGGTGTGCTATTTAATAACCCCCCAAACTTCAAAGGGGCAAGTTATGTGTTCCAGATCATGTCTAGCTTGATCCTTAAGTAAGCATCAACTTCTTAGAAAAAGAAGGCAAGACCTAGTCTAGATGATGCCCAGCATTTCATAAACTTAACACCAAATCAGCTCACTGTCATGGTACTGTTGGGTTTTCACTGATCACATTTAAATGATTTCTAAATCCAGATTCAAATCCCTGTTCAGCCATGAAGCTTCCTGGGTGACCTTGGGCCAGTCACTATCTCTCAGCCTCACCTACCTCACAGGGTTGTTGTGAGGAGGACAAAAGGAGAGAAGGAACCATGTATACCACTGAGGTCCGTGGAGGAAGGGCGGTATAAAACGTGAAAAAATATGGTAATTTTGTAAGCTGTTCTGTGGCTCTTTTATGTGCCAGTAGGTGGGATGGAAACCTTAACAGTAAATAATCATGAATAAAAAGGCAGAGAAACTGAACTATAGTTAGTAGGGTAAAGGCCAAATGGGTTTTTAGAGAGGCCACTGCTGGTTTTTAGACTGGAGGTATTTTACAGGAGGATTTGGTCATTGCTGGGGACTGTCTTCTACAGAGGGAGCAAACAGATTCTGGGCTCAGGAGAGGAAGGTGAATAAGATGGCTAAGATGGTGATTGCAAGGGGCAAGGGAAAACGGGCGAGGGAGGAACAACGGGGTGCCCCAGAGGAGGTCCCTGTGTTGCAGAAATCAGTGTTGCAGCAGGTGTAGACGGCATGGTAGGGGTTGCCCCAGTATGAGATTCTGTCTTGACTGCCACATTTGTGGGCTGAGATGCAGTCCTTTTTGAAGATGGAATCATGCACTTTGTAATCTGCAGACAACAAGAATAGACAAAGTTACGCCTGACAGAACATGGGGGGAACAAACGGGATGAAATACCCCGGCAAAAACGCCTGCGCATGGAGAGCGGAACAAACCTAAACGCCCCCAGATGGTGCCACATCTCTCGCCTTCCTTGCAAGTCACAGTTGCCTCCACGCAGGGTTCCTCAAAGCCACAGCGGTAACATCGGAGTTTCTTCTTTTCCACATCCTGGCACAGGGCTGAGTTGAAGAAAGAAATAAAACCAGATGTTTTAATAATAAAACCCTCAAAATTAAAAAAATAAACCCAGGGATGCTTGCTAATCCAACCCAAAACTGGTTCCAAACTGCTGAGGATCAGCTGAGGCAAAGCCCCCCCCCCATGAGCCCCCCATGATGCTCCCTGCCCATCCCAGTGCACAACCTTGGCTGATCTCTTACACCATTCCTCATTGGCCTTCTGAGCATCAGAACCTCCTGGCCACACCCCAACCATCATGCATTCAGGTATCCCTTTTGCACTGAGCATAAACTGAGCCTGAAAGCACATAAGCTCCTGTGTCTGGGGCTACCCATAATTTCAGGGTACTGGATGTGCTTACAGGAGCTTCCATGTGTTTTGGTTTACATGTGTAGGCTCTACTAATGGTAACTTGAATGTATGAATGAATGTCATGGGCAGGGTCCATTGAGCGCAATCCTGAGCAGTTCCCTCCAGGCCTTTATTTTTCATTTGTACTCAAATGAACACCTAAACGGGACATTGATTCACTGGTGTTCTGAGATCCTCTGTAAAGAAAAGGGTAAATCCCATCACTCATCTCGCCCTTAGGCCTGCCAGTTGTTTACTCACCAACATTATCCTGCTATGCCAAGGTTTTAAATACGCATCCTTTAAAAACTGTCTTAAGCTTTTTAAAAAAATTTCAGGGGCGAGCGGAAACAGACAAGCTCAGTGGGCAATCAAATATACAGAGCTTGGTGTGTGTCGCTCGAAGGCAACATGGAGGAGGAGTGGGGAAGAGACAAGGGACGGCTGTTTTGAATCAATGCTCTTTTAACTCCCTCCCTCTGCCTTGAAACTGGAGCTAGAAAGGAGCCTCTACCATGTGGTTTGGCCTCAGCCAGAGAGCGAAGCAGCAGGGACCTCGCTTGCTTTCTGCAGGGAAGAAGTCAGTGCTTCGTTTGAACATCTGAGACACACCTTCCCAAAAATGTCAAGAGGGACTTTCTTGTGTACTTATCACACCTTGGTCCTTGTACCAAGGATCACTTGCCAAGCCAGTGGCTGCCATTACACATCACTCTGCTCTTGCCTGCTGTACGACAACAGTTTACTTGTGTGTGTGTGTGTGTGTGTGTGTGTGTGTGTGTGTGTGTGTGTGTGAGAGAGAGAGAGAGAGAGAGAGAGAGAGAGAGAGAAAACGTTTAGTCTCAGAATAGCTATGGTTGTACTTAGAATAGAATAGGTGCAACTAATGGCTACTTCCTTCTTGGTGCAATGAGCAAGAGGGGGGAGAGATTGTCATAACTGTGGTACAGGAGAAAGGGTTAAAAAACCTTTTGCCACGCCATGGTCCCAATGAGCCTGCCCCCCCTCCCACAGCTGCTGTTTTCAAAAACTGCACATCAGATTCAGAACCCTTCTCCAGTGCGCAGAGAACCAGCCATTTGTCATCTTAACTGTATTTCTGAGAATCTCCATTGACAAAAATATATATTTTTTCTAACGTTTGTGAATGTGGAAAACAGTTTGAAAATGTAGAGGAGGTGCCTGCAAAAAAGAAACACACTTTCAGCATTTCAGGGCTGGGTTTTCTGTGGCTTGTGGCTACCTGGCAAAAAAACACCCAGTTGCTATAGCCTCCAGCCAGAATCTTTTACTCATCATGACTGCATCTTGGCTGCATTTTTTTTTAACTGGCCTGTCTAGTTTTTCCGACTATGTCTGAGTCAACTGCCAGAAGTTCTTTTAAAATCCCTCCCAACAGATGATCAGTACTGTGACAACTGCTGCTCCTAACAGTAGAGAAGAGAAGAGAGAGCAACAATCTGACACAGAGTGTTTGGAATGACTAGCAAGGGCACTCCTTTCCTCTCTCATTGTTTCACCGGATCTGCATTGTGGCTCTCACCTCACTGTTAGGATCTGTGCACAATGAAAACTCGAGATTGACTAAAATAGACTGGCTTTTTCATTGATTGGAGTGGCAGCCAGCCCAAATGTCGAAAACCTGGGAATGGTAAAAAATAATAATATCTGGAGTATTTACACTGGCGTTGCTGCAGGGGGGGGGGCGCGGAGCTCTAAGTTCCGCCGTGGTCCGACCCTCCGTTACACCGGTGCATGAAGTGGCCCCGCCCCTCGCCTTTGGAACCATTCAAGGCGATGAAAGCAATGTTCCCCATAGCGACGCTCCCCCATAGCAATGCCTCTGTTCAGCCCCAGTTCAAAAAGGCTGAGATGGAGAGTTGCAGAGTTGGCATGGCCTCAGTTGCATTGCTAGCAGGCCACATGGGGGGGGGCAACGACATGTTTCGCGTAATCACCCCGCCCCCTCTGATTCCGGAAGGCTTATTTGAAGCCTTCTAGGACCCTTCTGAGCCAGCGGGTGGCGCAGTGGGTTAAACCACTGAACCATGAGCTGTCAATCGAAAGGTCGGCAGTTCGAATCTGTGCGACGGCTCCTGCCAACTTAGCAGTTCGAAAGCAAGAAATTGCAAGTAGATTAATAGGTACCGCGTCAGTGGGACGGTAACAGCATTCCATGCGCCTCGGTGTTGAGTCATGCCGGCCACATGACCATGGAAACATCTTCGGACAGCGCTGGCTCTTCGGCTTTGAAACAGAGATGAGCACCGCTCCCTAGAGTCGGACACGACTGGACTTAATTGCCAAGGGATACCTTTACCTTTATCTAGGACCCTTCTAGTGCAGGTGGGAGGGCCCAGAAAACCCACCAGTTTTGGCGCATTTCAGCTTCTCGGCTGCAAAAAGCAGCCGCGAAGCAAAAAAAAATCCTACTGCTGCTCCTCCTCGCGAGGAGACCGCGGTTGTCACTTGGGGATATTGCATCCCCCTGCCCCCCCCCCCAAAGTGATGCCTCTGTATGACCTGATCCCTGTGCTGCAGTCTTCCAGACTATAATGACTTTTGCTTCAAGCCTAAGTTTAATCTCTCCACCCTTTCCCCCAGGGTGACCCAAGACATTTTGGTATTTGAAGTGGAAATCCAAATGGCGTTCCCTGCATAGCACCACAGTTAAAAATTTACAATAGCTAAATTAAAATAATTGAAAATGCACTTCCCCTTTAAAGACGCCTAATGTCTGCTGCCTGAAGAGCAGCGCCTCTCAGTTTGCCTGCTACCAGGGCTGGCACTGCTACCCCCCCTTCATTTCCTGCGTCTGCATAAACCTCAAATCACAGTCAGTCAAGACCTTAATAAAAGTCTGCGCTTTCACAGAAAAGCAGTTCAGGAAGGGGCAGACTTGGAGTGAGAAATAGTTGAAAGTTGGGATGCTCCATACTTCTTTGCCCTCCCCTTTTCCACTGCAATTGTGCCCCCTCCCTCCCCAACAAGCCTCCTCCTCCTCCTCCTGCCAGGGTTCCAGATGTACTGTATGTTCACCAGGTAACTCCATTGTGGGGAACCAACGTTCAATAACCTCTCCCCTCCCCGCTTCTTCACTCCAAATAACTCCTTCCTCACACAGCTTTGCCTTGCCACACATTTTGTACAAGGTACACATTTTCTTGTAACATTTAATTAAACCCTTCAGATACTCCCAATGAGGACTCCGTTGTAATTACTAGCAGGAAAAAAAAAAGCGGTTAACGAGTCGCCATGGAGGCTCACAAACACTAGCATGAGGAATGCTCCCAGCTGCAATAGATTTGCGAGCCTGAAATAACTAAATAAATTCCACCTTCCGGTTCTTCTTACCCATTTGGAAGAAGAAGGTTGTCAGCAACAGGGCCGCAGCAGCTCTACGGGCCATATCCTGAAAGGTCCACAGAGCAGGAGGAGGTAGAAAGGTGGAAGGAACACCTCCTTCACAGCGAGGAGAAAGGCAGTAGCAGGCCTGTTAGAACTGGGCCCAGGGACTAGTGATGCCACCCCTATATATTGCTGTGACCCAGGAGCGAGCTGTCAAAATCCAGGGCCATCACGCCGACAGTGGGTGGAGGCCACATTCTTCCAAACACACCTGTTTGAGCCCAGATTTGGAAAGACTCCTCTGCAGATGAAGAAAGCCCAAAGCTGGGAACTGGAGAGGACAAACACCCTTGATGAAGGAGCTCCTTGAAACAGGACTGAGGGAGCAGCTTCAAAGCTGCGGGGGAAGCCACTGTTGGAATAATAATGTGGACCGGGGGGGGGGGAGCACTGTAGGTGTGAACTGTGGTAAAATAATTGCTGAGCCAATGCTATGACAGTTTGTGTCATTCACAGAGTTTGTGTTTCTGGGCAGAGCCAATGAGCCACTCCCCCCACACCCCTCTTTGTTTTGGGCCTCAAAGCAACAATGACTCTTTCTATGACATCTTGTGGCAGATGTTCAGCGCCTCCCACAGCATGCCAGTCAGTGGTTTCCCAGGTCACGTAGGGAACCAAGTGGCATTTTAGCTATTGGGCAGCTTGAATCATTCTCCGTTGTTGTTTTTTACTATGCCAGGGGAGGGGAACCTGCGACGTTAAGGCTGCATGCGGCCTGCAGGGGGTACGGGTTGCAGCCTTTTCCACGTTTGTCCTCAAATACTAAATTATGCCATTTAGTAAGTGTGAATGCACAGACGGTAGCACTTTCCATGAGAGGAAAACATGAAGGATTAATTGCATTACTACCAAAATAATTACTACCGAAATAATCCAGATACTTTGATTTCCTTTCATGGTATTTTGCATTAATCTGTGTGCAGCTGTGTAGCCCCTGGGAGGACACCCCCCCCCCCCGACGCTGATACTGCTCAAGACTCCGGGCGTGCGGGCCAAACTGCACACCTGTTTTGCTCGCCGCCGCTGCCCGCCTGCTCACGCCTTTTCCACTGGTCATCACCCCCCATGTGCCGCCTGGGGGCCCCCCACCCCAGGTGGCCCGATGCTACTGTCTCTGTGCTAAATCTACTGTTTTAGGTGACACATTAAATAAAGTTATAGGTATTGTAATCTACATTTAAGCAAATACATCGCGGCATCACCAGTGTCACAAAATGCTTCA
The DNA here is from genome assembly GCA_026170595.1 of Plestiodon gilberti rubricaudatus. Classification (NCBI taxonomy): domain Eukaryota; kingdom Metazoa; phylum Chordata; class Lepidosauria; order Squamata; family Scincidae; genus Plestiodon; species Plestiodon gilberti. The sequence continues at coordinate 252,571,372 of JANXHW010000002.1, forward strand.
GTTTGATGATGAAATGTTCAGTGTGGATCTGTCATATCAAATAATGTGCCTTTTGGGGGTACTAGTTGCGGCCTTGCCCTGGGCACCAGGTGCCGACCCCAGGAGGGCGCAATCACAGCTTCAGGAGGGCGCAATCGCGGGGGCGACTTACTGTTGCTGTTGGCTCTTCGCAGGCGAGACGGCCGCATTTCGGGGCCCCCACCCGCCCTGGTTTCTGTTTGGCTCCAAAAAGGAAGCCAAACGGCGGGTGTGTGTATGATGGAGCCATGCGGTGCCATCATGTCCCCTCGTCACGTGGGCGCCGTCGCCTCCCGTCACGTGGGGGTGGAGAAACACCTTTGTTCCCCACCTCTGCTATGCCAATGACAACTAGAGGCCTATCAGGCAAGATCCAGATGGTCAGTTCAAGTGGTAGGATCGATTGCCAGCCCTGGATGGGGGGGGAGGGGCGGATGGCATTCCTCATGAAAGAGCAAGTTCACAGCTTGGGAGTGTTCCAGGATACAGCTGTTCTCTTCCTGGACCTCCAGATGGAGGCTACAGCCAGAAGCACATTGGGTGGGGCTGCCTGTGAAGATGGCTTGGAATTGGCCAGAATGTGGTAGCCAGACTGGTGGTGGGTGTTAACTGTTCGGTTAAAGCAGCAATACTGCAGGGGCCCTGCTAGTAGACAATCAGAGATATGAATTCATTTTCATAAGAACATAAGCAGAGCCCAGCTGGATCAGACCAAAGACCCATCTAGTCCAGCCTCCTGTATCTCACAGTGACCCACCAGATGCCTTACCATTGATTTGTACAATGGAACCAGTTGTACAAATTTTCAGGGCGAACGGAACCAAAGCTGAATGGGATCAAAATATTCCGCTTCAGGAACAAATGGTCCCCAGAAAAACAAGTATGAATTAATGAGGAGTCAGGACCCTCCATTTGATGCCCGTTTGTTTTTATTTATTTACTTAAAAAAATCTCTTACTTCAAAGCAGAAGTTGTAAAGTTGTCACCTGCTGACATAGGTGGCAGCAAAACTGGCTATTTTAAAGCAAGAGGTTTTATTGAATTAATGAAAATGAGTGGAGGGGAGAAACAAAATGGGGAGGGTCTGAGTGAATGGGCTCTTTAAGGAAATATGTGGAAGCCCCAATGATGAATGGGGCTTCAAAATGAAAATCTTTGAAGTGCACACCCCAGCGTTGCGAAGCGTTGGGAAGTGGCACGAAGCATGCAGTGTGTCCTGCACTCTCCTCCTTCATGTGGCAATGCGAGAGGAGATGAAAATATTGAACTTCGCCCAATCAGTGGGTGAGTTCAGTGCAGTGGGGCGGGATGGGTAGGGAACAGCCAATCAGAATCGAGTCTGAAAAGAGTTTGATTGGCTAGCAGAGGGGTGGGGATATTTTGCTTCTCTCTCTATTGCTTTGTAAGGGTTCTGCTCCAAAGGGCAGTGGCAGGCCTGCACAGACAGGAAACGGTGCGAAGCGAAGGCAGACTTCAATTTGCTTTGCATCGCTTCACGTTGCACTGTGTTGCGTGTGGTGTGTCCCAGCTTTAAGTTTAGTGTTATCTGATTTGGGCTTTATTTTGTTGGCCCCCATCCAGCCTCTTAGTGAGTCTAGGCACCTATTCTGAACATCCACTGCCACACCTGGAGTAGATAAAAAGGAGAAACAGAGCTGGAGGTTATCATCTTTCTGGTGGTGGCACTTGCTCCAAACCCCCAGATTACCATCTGTTTTCAGCGTTTCATGTAGATGTTAAACAAGATGGAGCCCTGCAAGACAGTAGCAGCCATACACCCCCCCGTGGGAGGGGGCAGCCACCACGACACCCCCCACGGGACACAATATACCCCCCATTGGACGCAATACGCCCTGCCCCTGGGTGGGTGAGGCGCCATCATTGCGTGCGACAGCGGCGGCGTGGAAACACCCCCTGGTGCTTTTTGGCTCCTTTTGGGAGCCAAACGGCACCTAGTGAAACAGGAGGGCAAAAACGTGCAGCCGACAACGGCTGCACGAAGACGGACCAGTGGCGGAGGGAGCAACGGAAGGTACATCACCTGCAACCCGCCGCTTGGGGCCCACCGCCCCAACCGCTCCCACCGTAACGACGCCTCTGAGTGGCATAAATGCCACAGGGCAGAGACAGGTATCCCCACTTTTGGAATCAGCCATCAGACAAGAATGAAACCAGCAGAGCTCACTGCCACTGATACCTGTCCCACACCAGCAATTTAGACAGCACAGCCAAGAGTCCAAGAGCATCAACAGGGTCTTACTGCCCTTGTGGCCCAATCCTATCGGGCAGCATTGCCACTGGATCTAGTGTTCCGGAAGCGGTATGTGTTTTAAGGGTACATAAATGCTGATCCGGAAGCACGCAGTGCCACATGCTTCTTCCGGGCCACCGCTGCGGACTGTGGGGAGGACCCTGCATGTGGTGGCAACGAAGAAGAGTCACATCGACACTGATATGTCAATGGGGTGGGCAGGATGGGACAGAAGGTAGAAGGATGGGGCGGATGGGGGAGGGCCAGGGGCATGTTGAAGGTGGGAGGGGTGGCACTTGGCATGAGCAAGTTCTACTGGATGTTATCCTGTTTGGTACACACCCCCTCTGTCTCCTCAGCCTTGAGCCAGCTAAAGAGTTGGTGCAGGTCCAAGGAGACCCATTGGCAGTTGAGGGGCTACAGAGGAGTAAGGGAAAATGTTTTCTCTTACCCCTCCTAAGCCTCCCGATCAGTCCCCTCCACCACAGCACTGGCGTCACTGCAGGGGGGGGCGGAGCTCTAAGTTTCGTCGCGAACCGACCCTCCGTTACACGGGTGAACGAAGCAGCCCCGCCCCCTCACCTTTGGAGCCTTTCAGGGCAGCGAAAGCAATGCGCAGGGAGTCTCCTGTGCGTTGTTTTCACCGCCTTGAATGGTTCAGAAAGTGAGGAGGCAGGGCTGCTTCATTCACCCGTGTAACGGAGGGTCGGTTCGCGGCGGAACCTAGAGCTCCGTCCCCCCTGCAGTGACGCCAGTGCACCACAGCATACAGTGCAGCCTGTTTTGGCATGGCTGCATGCTATGGCGGGGAAAAGGATAGGATTGGGCTGGTATCCTTCTCCCAGTGAAGGTTGTTTACCAAGGGTGACCAAGGAATTTTATGTTCCCAAACCAGGCTGGAAGTCAGCTTGAAATGTGACTAGATAATCCATTTCATTTAGGAATGTCTTGAGTCGGGCAGCCACCTCTTACTTAGCACCTTACCCTCAAAGAGGAGATTAGTGACCAACTCATAATTAGAGATATGAGTCCAGAGAAGATTTTCGAAGGAGCCGTCTCACAGTCACCTCCTCCAAGGTGGCCAGGAAGTTCCTCTCTCCCATCACTGACTGACAGCCATTGGGGTGAAGTCACTACTGTGTGATGATGAAATCACATCACTATTTGTATTTGCCTAATTGACATGAGGAAGAAGGGAAAGAGTTCCAGGCTGTCAGCAGCTTCGTCTGTTGCGACTTGTAGTTCAGCCCTTACAAACTGGCCTTTCATTTCCCGCGCAGAATCTGTGCAGTACAGGGAAGGCAAGAGCTGGGAGTGGGATTGCACCCACTAGCCATGCCCCTGATGCCCCATTTGCCAGGATGGTGTAGTGGTTTGGGAGTCGGACTTAGACCTGGAAGATCCAGGTTCAAATCCCCGCTCAGCCAGGAAGCTTCCTGGGTGACCTTGGGCCAGTCACTCTCTCTCAGCCCCACCTACCTCACAGGGTTGTTGTGAGGACAAAAAAGGAGGGGAGGAAATATGTACACCACTCTGAGCTCCTTGGAGGAAGGGCGGTATAAAAATGTGAAAAATAAATAAATAAATAAATAAATATTGGGGGGGGGGCACATCAACACTGACAAACCAATGACGGAAAAGATAAGGCAGACAGGCCTCCTTGAACATGTAGCTGCCAGGCCTCTCAAGGTCTGGAAAAGTTCCTCTGTGTTGGGGGCCATGGCCAGCAAGTGTGTTAGCATGCTACAGTCCCCCTCACATGTTGACAAGACTGTCCAGGTAAACACACCATGGTATCATTGAATCAGGGACTGCTATATCCCAGCTGGCTATTGAGGTGGGGGAGGGCTATCTATCCACCTGCAACTAGAGCCAATGATGTCAATTTATTCCATTTTACCCTGACCTTCCTCCACATAACTCAGGGTGGTATGTATGGCTCTAGCTTCCTTCCTTTTTATTCTCATAGTAACCCTGTAAGGCAGCGTTTCCTAAACTTGTTCGATCGTGACCCTGAACACGGTTTTTCTCTCAGTCCAGCAACACATGGAGTTGGTACATCATCATCATCATCATCATCATCATCATGCCTGGTGCACTGGAATTGTTGCAAGAAACACAATATACCAATGCCCAGGAAACGGTGGGATCACAAACCAGACAAAACTGTGTTGAAAATGAAGTGGGATTTCCGCATCTAAACAGATAACATCTGGTGCATAACACACCAGATTTAATAGTAGTGGAGAAGAAAAAGGTTTGGATTATAGATATGACAAATTGCTGGATAAATTAAATGCTTCGGAGCTCTCAGTAATTATATAATCATCGTCAAACTCTGGAGTGCAGTGGCGTTGCTCTAGGTGGGGCGGAGATCTAAGTTCCACTGCGCTCTGACCCACCGTTACGCGCCTGCACGAGGCGGCCCCTCCCCCTCCCTGTGCATTGCTTTTGCTGCCACACACACACACACACACACACACACACACACACACACACACACACACACACTCAAATCCTCACTCAGGAATCTCACTGGGTATATGAGCCCCTTGAAACTGACAAGGAAAATATATATGAGGGCCTTGAAACTGACAAGGAAAAAAGGTGTCTCAGCTCTACTTCCTCAACCTTTGTCAAGGCTTGTAGCTCTGTTCCACCCCCCTTTTGAAGGCTCTCTTCACACCTCCATCAAAGATGGAGGAAACAGAAACAGGTTATCTTGTTGTCTTGTGTGCTCCCTGAGGCATCTGGTGGAGCCACTGTGTGATACAGAAAGTTGGATTAGCTGGACCTTTGGCCTAATCCAGCAGGGCTCTTCTGATGTTCTTATGTTCTTAAGATACTTCTGATGTAATATTTACAATGACATTGTTGGAATACTTTTCGCGCCACACAACATTGCATAATCTCTCTCGGGCTTCTAAAATAAGCCAATGAAACCTCATTAAGAAAGAGGTGCAACTAGAAAAGGTGATTGACGGCATGGCTGCCATGCCCTCAGTGACAGCCAGAAAGGAAAGAAAATAACACCCTTTGTTTCCTTCTGAAGAGTTTCTATGTGCCTCTGCCTCTAATTGAAGCAGCTATTCAGCAATGTGGAAAGATGACATCATAGTAGGTTTCCATGCTTGTGCTGTCGCCGCTGCCCCTTCCACCTCTTTCCCAGGCGGGAGGTCTACAACAAATGGGGTGAGGTAGGACATGTCTAGGGTTCTCACTATTCAAGGGACCCAGGAGTTTGCTGGAGGAAGGGATGTATTCTGTCATGTATGGACCATGAATAGCTCAGACAGAGAGTACCATCCAACGTTCACCTCTACTTTTCACCTTTTCACTAGGGGCCACGGTCTTGTACTTGCGCCAAACTTTGGTGATTCAGGACACCTGGGCTGCCTAAGAAGAAAGGCTAGACCCGGGGGGGGGGGGCTCCTGCCAAGCTTGACAGCCTGGGGGTGCCTGCCATGACCTGCGTATGGTATGGGGCGTGGGTACGATCAGTCTGAGTTTGTCAATCCCAGTGCCTGGTGAGGCAGGCACTCCAGGACCCCTATTTATGGGGACTCTCCTGTCCCTGCCTCCAGTGTCTTCCCTCCTGCTCTCACACCTCTCTTTGCCCCCAACTTGTCTGTGTCCCAGTTTTTTTTGCCCCACTGTCCCCCAATTGTTGTGCTTTTCCCTTCCATCTTTCCTCTTCCCTCACTCCCCATCTTGTACCTTGATCCAGCCCGCTCTCTTTCCTCCTCTCTTCTGGTTTTCAGTCTATTCGTTTGTCTTCCTTACTGGTTCCTTCTCTCTTGCCTCCTTCCTCTCTTCCTTTGCTTTGCATCTCCCCTTGCCCTTGGTTTTCACGCTTTTGAGGCTTCCTGCTTCTCACGACTCCACCCAATCAGTTGGTCGGGCCACCTATCTCCATCCCCCATTGGCTCTGCGGCGCCCAGTAATGATGCCACCACCAGTTGCGTTGGAGCCAGGCAGATGGCGGAACAGCCTTGTGTGCGATTCCACTGACTCCATGGTACGGAATTGGGCACTACAGGCTGTCATAAATGGGGGCGGTCCTCCTATGAAGTGGGATGAAGCTCCTGCTTTGAGTGGAGGATTGAAGGAGGTGTTGAGATTGTGGGGGGTGCCCCACATCTTGCCAGTAGCCCCTCCTGGATCTGCTGCCTGACCAGACACACCATCCTGCCACTATTCCATCCTCTTCTCATACATTCTCCTTGGAGAGCAAGCAAGGGGCAGACGGTACCTACTCCTCCTCCAGCTGAAACTTCGCTTTTCCTTTTTTGATCCCCACCTATTCTGACAACTGTCCTTAAGTCTCTTTGTCAGCCTGGGGATTTACCATTCATTCTGCCAGCTTAGCTGTTTTTCCATATTTGTGGTTACTCTGCCAATTGCTAATCTTTCATGGCACCTTACACCTTACAAGGCCTGAAGCCTACAGAGGTTCCCAACCTTTTCAGGTGCAAGAAGATCAAACCAGTCCATACTCCAGGAAATAAAGCCAGACTGCTCACTTGAGGGAGTGATATTAAAGGCAAAACTGAAGTTCTTCGGTCACATAATGAGAAGACAGGATACCCTGGAGAAGATGCTGATGCTAGGGAAAGTGGAAGGCAAAACAAAGAGGAGCCGCCCAAGGGCAAGATGGATGGATGATAGTCTGGAGGTGACAGACTCAACCTTGAGGGAGCTAGGGGTGGTGAGGGCCGAAACGAAGCTCTGGCGTGGGCTGGTCCATGAAGTCGCGAAGAGTCGGAAGTGACTGAACAAATAAGCAACAACCACCTCCAAAGCCGCGGCAGCGCTGTATACCACCAGAAGTAAGTGGTGATGACGTCATCGCCACTTACATCTGGGTTTTCGACTGCGCCAGAGCCCTGAAAAGGATGGTAAGAGGGTCAGGGCGGGCAGGGGGCAGGACGACCTGCGCACTCCAGCTCTGCCGGCTTGCCATCCTTTTTAGGGCACCGGCACAGTGTGGCTGCAAATGGCGGCTGCCATCTTGTTGCCCAAGTGCCGGCATACCACTAGCCTGCAGTACGCATACCACTAGTGGTACACGTATATCACAGGTTGGAAACCTCTGAACTAGACTAAAATTATGTTGCTCAGCTCATTGCGTCACAGGGCTATCTCCGTCTTAAAATATGCTTTTTGAGTCTTTCAAAAAGATAGATAGAGTAACATATCAAATCCAAATCACCCAATCAAGGTAAATAATATGCTGTTTCGTTTGCTCAATGCTAAACAGGGACGCAATTAACTCTTTGGTAGGGCATTGCCCTGTACTTCAGAGTTCCAGGCTATAATAGACACCATTTCTCTATAAAATGGTTATCCACCTTGCCTTCCCTCTCTTACTCTGAATATCTCTTGACTGAATCATATGAAAAGTATGTGCCATTCTCTTAACAGCCAATTAAGGAGGGTGGATTCCCTTTTTCCCTTTTATAGCTAATGGTCATCCTGGCTGTTCTTAATAATGAATAAATCATAATCATCATTTCCCTATGCTCTCAGAGGACTATCGATTTTACCATTCAAAACAAAATGTTGAATGGCAAACTGTCACCTGTAATTACTATTTGATTAAGAATTTCCAAAATCTCATAATTTAGGAGAAATCCAAAATAGACATTTGCCTCCATAATGCCAATAATAATAATAATAATAATAATAATAATAATAATAATAATAATAATAATAATAATAATAAAGGAATTCTTGTGGTTCAGTGATATACATTAAATGTATAAACATAAGTGCAGGTCCAGGATCTCATAGCACTTAAGGCATAACTCATCTGTACTGAGTGACGTGAGTGATCTCAACTATGCATTGACGAGAAAAACATAAATGGTGCTGAGCTCATCCAGATCAAGGTCTTCTGAGTCCATCATTCTTTGCAAGAATTCCAGAAACGAGCAGCTACTGGCAGATCAGAACCCATCTTCTGCTCATTCCTGACAAAGAAACTCATGTTGATCTCAGAGAAGCATTTTTAAATGATGTTTTCCCCTTAGGGTTGCAAGCAGATATTTGGCTTTGTTTTCAGAGTTTCATGAGTGTTTCTATGAGATTCAATCCTATTCAAACCCCCCCCCCCGGCCGACATCGCAGCTGCGCCAAAATGGCAGCTGCTGCATAGTGTGTGTGGGGGTGGGGTGGGGTCGGGTGGGGGGTGGACCAGGAGGCTTCTGCCGGGAAAGGGGATATTTAATCCCCATAGCCCAGTGTAAGCCTCATAGCCCGCAATGGGTCTCTTCGGACCAACGCTAGCAATGCTAAGTACGAGGAGAGAAATTATAGGGTTGTAGGATCCGGTGTGGGCCTTCTGCGACGGATCCTCCCCCTCCTGCAGCCTCCCCTTCTCAGTGCCCCTCCCTTCTCAGTTTTGCCCCACCCTCCCCCCCCGCTTTACCGTTCCCAGGGCGCGTCTGGTGGTCCTCAAACTGAACAGCGCGCTGTCGGGGAGGCTTTTGCAACTGGCGCTGACTGCTTTAAAAAGCTTTTTGAAGCACGTTTCCCACTTACCAGGGGTCCTGGAGCCTTCCGGATGGTGCGGGGATGTCCGTGGCCCCCTCTACACGCCTCCTTGAGCTTTAGATCGCCACTCTGCGATCCGGAGGGCTCCAGGACCCCCGGTAAGTGGAAACAATACGTTTTTCCCGTTGGTGGTGGCAATCCCCGGGATCGCTGCTGCTGCTGTCCCCGCCCCTGCAAAAACCTTGCCTTGCAAGGAGAACTTTGAGAAACGATGGTATAGATTCTCTTCCCTTCACCATGGTAGAGTCTTTTCTGATTGTGGAAAGTGGTGGTGGTGGTCAGGGATGTATCTAAGTAACTAGGTCACGAGTGCGAGTGCGAGTACGAGCCATTTTTGCAAGAGTGCAAGTCCGAGTGTGAGTCAGCGTCAAAATTTTTGGGCAAGTACGAGTCAAGTGCGAGTCATTTTTGCATGAGTGCGAGTCGAGTACGAGTAAGGCCAGAAAACACGAGTCACAAATCACGAGTCGAGTCACTTTGGGGAAAATAGCTTTTTCCCCTGAAAATGGGGTGGGTGGGTGTCTGTGTGTGGGGTGTGTGTGGGGACCTCTGAGACTTTTAAAGCACCCTCTTGACTCCCCCTATGCCCTTTCCCTCACCTCTCAGTCTTGTCACCACCCATCTGGTTTCGGAAAAACAAGCGTGTCTACATTCAAACCATTTACTGTATTATTCCCTCCCTGCACCTTCCCCTTGCTGAGCCGAGCATCCCTTGGGCTCGGAGTTTTGGTCAATGAGGAGGAACTGCTACGGCAGCTTCGCCTTTCCTCACTCCTCCCCACCCCTCGCGCTCGGAGTTGTGTCCAATGGCAAACAGGTGGCAACAAAAGGGGGGGACTCAGAGCCAGGCTTGCTTTCCCACCCACTTGAAAACCCTTCCTCCCTGCTGCCCTCCTCCTCCGAGGTCTCCACTGCGCCTGCCTGCCTGCCTGTGTTGATGCCGGCCATTGAAGGAAAATGACTTGGAAATGGCAAGTCGTTACCCCCACGAGTGCAAGTCAAGTATGAGTCCCGTGGGTCACGAGTGCGAGTGCGAGCCAATGGGTCACGAGTACAAGTACGAGTACGAGTCAGGGAAAAAGTGGCTAAGTCGCACTTGCGAGTCGAGTCATTTGACTTGAGTCCCCATCACTGGTGGTGGGGGACTGGTGGGAGGGATTTTGAGTGGCAGCAGGAGCAGGGCATTAACCTCGTTTTGAGTGGGACCCAGCTCAAAGGGGTCTGGACCCAGCTTGAAATGGGGCCATTCTTGATTGCTCTCAGCAGGGCCAGCCCAAGACCTCCAGACACCTGAGTTCAGCAGGCCAAATGCTTCCCCCTTCCTGACAATGTGCCTGCCTCTGTTCCTTCCACTCGCTAATGCCCTAGCTCAGCATTCCCCTCCACATTTCTCCATCCTCTCTGCCCCCCGTCTTCCTTTTCCAACCCAGGGAGTGGAAGGAGGAGGAGGAGCAGCAGTTTAGGCAAGACGGTGGACAGAGATAGGTACCCCTCCCTCACCAATCTGCTGCCTGAAGCAACCACCTCAGTTGACCTCATGAATGGGCCAGCCTGGGCTGTCAATGAGCAGAATAGTATCAACAACTTAATTGACGTGGCTTGGTGGGTGGTGGGCTGGAGGGGGCTGCAGCCAGGCATGGGTGAGTGCACCCTTTACCAGTTGATCTCCCCCCCAACTTGCTGCTCGAAGAGAGTGCTTCGGTCATCCTTGTCATCACTAGGCTGGCCACTGGCCAGACTTTTCAAGTGTGGAAATTCTCAGGTCAAGCTGAGTCTTTGAAGTCTGACATCAACCATCTGATAAAAGAGGGACCAAGAGAAATTCCTTCAGTAAGCATCTTCTTCTTCTGTTGCTCCATGACCACGGTGGGCACATACGGTACAGATGGCTTTTTTCCAAGGAGCAACACCCCACTGTGTGCCCGTGGCCGTCTGATATGTGCGCTGAGGGGACGGCGGAAGAAGGGAGTCTAGGCCAGGGAGCTCACGTCCGCCCCTCAATGGACTGAGGCAACTGTGACGGTCATCTGTATTGTCCTGCTGGAGGGCAGTGCCACCTTTGCACCCGATCAGAAATCTGTGGGAGGCAGGAAGGTGTAAGAGTCTCCTCACAATAAGATACACCCCTGACTCACATCATGACAGCAGGATTTCTTGGGGCTCATAATAAGGCAATGTGAGGCAGGGCCTGTGAGAGGGGGGTTAAGGGGTACAACCGTACCTGGGCCCATGGTAAAACAATAGGTCAAAAGAGGGCCCAGGAGCAAAAAAAGGGGGGCCCTGGAGCAAAATTCACATGAAGGGAAGGGGCCCCAAAGAAACATTGTGTACCGCCTGATAAAATTCCTCTGAGTGTTCCTGGTGTGAGGTGGTCGCCACAGACAGTAGGGGAAATGGTAGACTGGTGGTGGTGGTGGTGGTGGTGGTGGTGGTCAGAGGCGTTGCTCCGGTAGGGGCGGGGCTGTAAGTATCGCTCTGGTCATAGTCTCTTTACTGAGCGAGCAGGAAGCAGCCCCGCCCCCTCACTGTCCGAGCCAGTCCCCTGCGGAGAAAGTAGCAGGCAGGGTCTCTTGCCTGCTACTTTCTCCGCAGGGGACTGGCTCGGACAGTGAGGGCGCGGGGCTGCTTCCTGCTCGCTCAGTAAAGAGACTATGACCAGAGCGATACTTACAGCCCCGCCCCTACCGGAGCAACGCCTCTGGTGGTGGTTAGGCTTACCAGATCTCCAACCGGGACAGAGTGCAAGACCTTTAGGAGAAGGAATGTGGGCAGGTGCAGCTTGTTAAGTCCTAGAGTACAATCCTAGGCATGTCTACTCAGAAGCAAGCCCCACTGAACACAATGGGGCTTGCTTCTGAGTAGACATGCCTAGGATTCTGCTCTAAAGTTTAACAAGCTACACCTGCCCACATTCCTTCTCCTAAAGGTCTAACACTCTGTCCCGGTTGGAGATCTGGTAAGCCTAGTGGTGGTAGTGGGGAGGCCCTGCACCTGCTTGACTGTTCTCCACCTGGCTTGAGTCCTCCGCCTGTCAGCTGGCCCAGCCAATTGCCCTGCCTTGCTCTGCCACTCTCTCTCGTACTGGGTGGGGCTCTCTGCCCATCCAACCTACAGTACTTCAAAGGGGGCAAGCAGGAATGAGATCAGGTGGCGATGGGGCCACATGAGGAGGAGGAGGAGGTGGTGGAGTGCGTGCAGGGCCTACGCTGACATGTGTCAACCCCCCCCCCAGGAGGGCAGAAGCACACACCTGGGGCTTGGTCTAGGGCTGGATGTCTGCTTATAATATGAAGAACATCTTAAATTTTTAGTGTCCTCACTAAAAACAAAGGCTTCCAGGTTTTCCGGCCATGGTAATTTTAATAAAGACAACATTTTGTCCAACGTTTCATCCACCAATGTGTCAGACATTGTCAGGGAAACTGCGGAGACAGAGGTATAAAACACTTTCCAAAACCACTCTGGAGTAACTGCGTGTCTTCATTTTCATTCCTGAGCTGGGCTTTTCTGATATTTAGGTAACAGTGCAATACAAGACAAGTCTACTCAGAAGTAAGTTTCCTTGTGATCAATGGGACTAACGACTAGGAAAGTGTGTAATGGACTGCAGCCTGAGACTGCCATCCTATGCATACTTGTCTGGGACTAACAGCACAATCCTAAACACACTTACCTGGGAGTAAGCTGCTCCATTGAACAACAAGGGACTTACATCTGAGTAAACATGCATAGGATTGCACTATAAGCCTCATTGAACACAATGGGACTTACTTCTAAGTAGACATGCGTAGGATTGTGTTCTAAGACCAGGTTGTCCTTGTTGCTATTCCCTGATGCAATGCCGTTTGAAGGTGCCTTGTTCTCATGTGGGGAGTTTCGCCGATCCCTTGGTAACAAACAGGAACTCTTTAGAGGAGCAGCTTCACAGATGACTTATTGGGGTTTCCCTCCCAGCTGTCAGCAAACCTGCCTGGCCTGGGAACAAAAGCCATTGAAGCCATTCTTTCAGCAAGGCCAGGATTCCTTTGCTAATCCACTTCAAGAATAGGACTGCAGCCGAATTGAGAAAGGGGATATATGGGAATCTACAGGTGAGGACAGACAATACTGTACTGTGAGTGCTTTGGGGCCGCTTTGGAAGTGTCCCCACAACATTCAGTCCACGTAGATCTTTCCTCTCCGAAACAACCCCGATTCTGCATTTTTACAAATGGACGTGTGGTGCACAGATTGGCTCATGCCCATATCACCCAAACACCACCCACGACATGCCAGAAGAAGAAGCAGCAGGTTCACACTTTTAAGAAAAGCGTCATTCATGCTTCTTTCATATAAATAAAACGATGTAAAAATGAATAGATGGCTAAATGTACATAGGGCACCTTTAAAAAGCAAAGGTGAAAACCCACCTGAAGCAAAAGGGAGGGGAAAGACTGACAGCTGCACAGCCAAATACAGCGCTGAACAAAGGGAGATAGGAGGGGTTGCATCAAGGGGATACCAACACCCACAGCTTGGTCTGACTTACATAATGATGACTCACAAGGTGGTGTTGTATGCAGTACAGTATTTACAAGACTAGATTTGAAACTCCAGATTTGCAAGTTGCGAGCATGCAAAAGCAGTGTGCAGCCTCCATCCTCTCATCTTTCCAATGCAATGCCCTCTTTTCGAAATAATAAAGCCAAAGAAAAGTGTTCCGAAATGCCAGTCCTCTCAGCTCTGGCCTCCACTCTGCATGAGGGAATTGAAAAGTTCTTCACATTGCAGGCCCACCGTTAGCAGGGCTGAGAAAAGCAGGGAGCCAGCCAGCACCCTATGCAGCACAGTTGCACTTTGTCAGAAAAGCCAGGCAGTCAGGAAAAAAAAAGAAAACCAGAGACCCAGACAACAAGCTCTAGCTTGCCAACTAACTAGGTTACAGCCCCATCTACTGTTGCAAGAAAGCATCGCACCCTTGGTTAGCGTACTACACAGATCTGGCTCTGTCACCACCAGCCCTTGAAAAATGATTAAAAAATGTGGAACCAGGACGAGGCTCAGAGTTAAAAGGGTGGAGTCTAGCAGCGGCCCGAGATGCCTCGAGGTTAACCTTTGGTGCCTGCAGCCCACATGAGAATAAAAGGAGGGAAACCCCCCCCCCCCGAAGAAATGGAGGTGTTTGAGGCAAATGCGGGAGACAGACGTATACCTACTCTCAGTACAAAAATTGTTCTAAAAACGGCTATGGAAAAATGACTATGTTGGGAACAGGTCAGGGTGGAGAAGTGTCCAACCAGATTGAGAGTGCTCTCCTTCAGGTTTGGTGGCAGGGATGGGAAGGTCCTTGATAAAGCTGCAGAGGCTTGTTCTGGATGACTTCCTCGCAAGAAATGGAGACCTCAGTATACCCTGTGCTACTTTTTGAGAATGCATTCCTCCACGTGTGCTGCTTGGTGCTAGGTGCCTGGCAGGAGAGGAAAGGGACAGACGGAATCGCAGATATGGTGTCTTGTCACCCAAGACTAGTGTTTATTCGGTGGGCAAGACTAGCTCCCCTGCCACAAGTGGGTGAAATGCATCCACAGCCCATTTATAGGCTCCGCCCCTTGCCTGTAGCCATCACTTCAGGCTATGGAGAGCCTCTTTTTTCCTTTCCCTGCTGGATTCCATAGCGGTGCCATTGGCCACTACGCAGAAGATCCACCACCTCCACATGTGTGCGTGTTACGTGTGACAAATGCAAATTGATAACTGCTGGCGAGAAGTTGCAGTTCCCCAATTGTGGGGTTTCTCTTCTCTTCCAATACTTGGCATGCAGAATTCTAGCTGCAGCGTTGAGCAGGACTTCCAGCCACAGGAGAGGCCATATGAGTGCCTGGAAGCGATCTCTCCGTTGCCTCCCTGACAGATGAAACATCTGGCCTCAGATCAAACATCAGGAAACAACGGCATGTGAGCAGTGAGCAAAAGCTGCCGAGCACCAACAACAGCTGATGTGAAGGAGCAGGAAGCTGGAGAACAGTGCTTCAAAGTGTAGCCAGAGCTGGAGGGTCCACCTTTCAGGTACTTACGACAGGGACAACCTCCCACCATGACTAGGGCCTCTGCGTTCTTAAGAGTTGTGCAGAAGATAGAATCCTGGCAGCTGCAAGTGCTGATGGTTCTGCTAAAGCAGCTGCACCTGCTGAAATGCCCTCACCTATACACCCATTAAAGGGCCAGGAGCATTCACGTTGAGTGGTTGGCCACCCCTGCCCCGGTGAGAGATCCGTCATGGTTTGATCCATTTTAATTCATTTAGTAGTTCAGTATTTTCTTAGGGGGTGTGTGCTCAGAAAGTCCCCCCTCTACCTGGCCTGATTGCCTGGGCTGGTGGCAGTAGGTACATTCTACCAAGTCTTTCCCCCATTCAACTGTATGTCCAAACCGGGAAAGAGGGAAGCAGGAAGGGAGTGAACAAACTAACCACTAGGCACTACTTCCTGGATCAGCCTGCAGGCTCTGAGAGTCACCACCTCTTCCTTGACAACTCCTGATTCATTTCAGGGCTCAATTCAGAGTGGCAGTTTGGGCCTTTGAAGCCTAAACGACTTAAGAACTGTCCTCACCAGGCGAAGACCCTTGGCTGTGGAACTCCTTGCCACAGGATGTTGTGATGGTACCTGGCCTAGATGTCTTTAAAAGGGGATTGGATGTAGGCTACTTCTCAGGGTTTATCAGCAGCCAGGGTTAGTCCAGTTGCCCAGGAGATTTTTTTTTGCTGGGGAAGGTAAAGAATCAAGGAGGAGGGAGCTGTCCTTTCTTTTCCTGCAGGTTTGTGCTTTCTGTCTGTCACACACACCCTTGTTGTGTTTAGCCAGGAGCAGCCTGTGAAATCTACAGGCTAATAGCTGAGAGCACATATCCACTCAAATTCAGCAAGTTAGGGCTGTCTAGGAGAAGACGTTTGATTGGGGGCTGTAACCATTGTATAGAAGAGGGAATTTGGGTAGGTAACAGATTTTACTTTTTGGGCTCCAAGATCACTGCAGATGGAGACAGCAGCCATGAAATTAAAAGACGCTTACTCCTTGGAAGGAAAGCTATGGCAAACTTAGACAGCATAATAAAAAGCAGAGATATCACCATGCCAACAAAAGTTCGCATAGTCAGGGCGATGGTGTTCCTAGTAGCAATGTATGGTTGCGAGAGTTGGACCATAAGGAAGGCTAAGCACCGAAGAATAGATGCTTTTGAACTGTGGTGCTGGAGAAGACTCCTGAGAGTCCCTTGGACTGCTAGGAGATCAAATCAGTCAATCCTAAATGAAATCAACCCTGACTGTTCCCTGGAAGGACAGGTACTGAGGCTGAAGCTCAAATATTTTGGCCACCTAATGCGAAGAGAGGACTCTCTGGAGAAGACTCTGATGCTGGGAAAGACTGAAGGCAAAAGGAGAAGGGGAAGGCCAAGGATGAGATGGTTAGACAGCATCACCGATGCAACAAACATGAAAATGAGCGAACTCAGGAAGATAGTGGAGGACAGGAAGGCCTGGCGGGATGTGGTTCATGGGATCACGAAGGGTCGGACACGACTTAACGACTGAACAACAACAAGCTCATCATGGAAGGGTGCAAAAAGCTGCACCTGCAAAATTCCCTCTTCTGTACAATGGTTAAGGACAATAGGCACATTGTCCCCCCTTTGTATCTGATAAGGCAAGTCTGAGAGGTATACAGAGGCAGAATTGGGCAGCAGTCAAAAGTTGCCTGGAAATAGCAACAAGAACACTTGAAGTTGAACAAAACACAGTTTTGGGATCAGAGGCAACTGAGAAAACGACCAAACAATCCATGCAATTCTAGCCTGCGTTTGTTTTTCAACTCCAAAATAGCAGGAAGTCACATTCCTAGCATCCTTGAATATTAGGCTTACCATATTTGTGCCCCCTCAAACCGGGGCACCCCCCCACAATTAATTAATTTTCCAAATAATTAAAAAATAATTAATTAATTTAAAAAAAAAACAATTTAATATAAAAAGTGGCCTATCGCCATGCAAAGCGCGGCCAAAATTTTTATTTATTTATTTATTTATTTATTTATTTATTTATTTAACCTTCAAAATAAATGAAATCAACTTTAAAAACCAAAGGGGGCGTGAAGTGCGTCCACTTTTTTATTTATTTAATTTTACAATAAAATAATTAAATTAACTTACCCCATCGTTGCCACCGCTCCTCCTCGTTGCCGCCGCTCCTCCTGCTGCTCCGAAGGAGCTGGTGAGAGACTGGGCGAACCAGCGACAGCTAGCCCGGGGCTGCCAGTGCCTCGCCAAGGCACGCACAGCCCCGGGCTGGCTCTTGCCGGCCTACTCAACCGCTCGCCGCCGCCGCCTCCATGTTGAAAATGGAGGAACTTAGCTGGGCTCCGGCATCTTGACTCCGGAAATCTCACGAGATTCAAGATGTCGGAGCCCAAATCGCGTGACAGCATCATGCCCTCACAAGATTTGGGCACCCAAATCTCAGATCTCGCAAGATTTAGGGAGTGAAGATGGAGGCGCCTGGCTAAGTTTCTCCATTTTCAACATGGAGATGGCAGCAGTGGCAAACTTTCTGATCGGCCCAGAAATCCTTCCCGGGACAATCCTGGTAAATGGAGGGCCATTACTGGGACTGTCCCGGTTTTTCCGGGATGAATGGTAAGTCTATTGAATATTGCTGCTACTGGGACTCCCAAAAATAATAGAAATGACCAAAAATCAAAATGGCTGCTGTTGCTCCTCATCTCTCGCACTACATCTGTTGCACCCCAAACTTCATTCCTGGGGGGCAAACTAGTATTCCCTTTAAATGTCAGCCCCAATAGTCCACTTTAGGGAAACGTTAGCAAGCCTTTCCCCTTTCAGTTACAATTCTGTGCCAAAAGAAAAAGACTGAACTTCAAAGGGCAACTATTAACCATTTTTATTACTTTCCCAGCAATAAATAATGTCTAGCAGCCCTTCTGGGACAGCACTTATCTAAAGAGAGTCCGTCTCTGTAGCAAAGCCCAGCTAGTTACTTCACAGCTGTGCAATCTCCTTGTAGCCTTTCTCCAGTCCGGCAAACCATCCTGTAGCAAAGTCCAATCAGGCAAAGTCTCTCCAACCACCATGTTGGCAGAGTGTTCTGGTCAACAGACTAGCTCAACAGAGTGTTCCCCAATAGCAGTCAACCCAGGTGGGTAGTCAATCCAGCAGAGTCTCCCCATCTGGAACAGAGTCTTCACCTGGCAGGGAGTCTTCTCTCAGGAATCCAGCAGCATGTCCCTCTGGCAAGGTAGCATGGCAAGGCCAGATCCATCAGCATCCCCCCAAGCAAGACAATTCCATGTTGCAGACATACTCTTTTTATCCTTCCCAGCCCCAAATTAAGGCCAAGGGCACTGCATCAAAAAGCCTTCTAACTGTCCACAGGTGTGCACCCACACCCAAGTGCCATCAGCTGTGCGTCTACCCACACATTCTTGGGTGTTAACCCTTTATGTCCCAGTCCTGTCAAACAGGCAAAGTCTTGATCCTTTAACCCCTTCCTTCCCAGACCTGTCAAAACAGGGGACCACTCCTAACACCACTAACTCCTTGACGGTCTTTCGCGATTTCCACTACATCTCCCAAGATCCCTTGCAAGCCAGGCAACCTTCATATTGGTACATGAGGCTGCCATATTTATTTCCTCATCCCTCGTACTACATCTCCCAAGGTCCTTTGCAGCCAAGCAGCCTTCATATTGGTGCATGAGGCCGCCATCTTTTCTAGCTTCAAGCTCACAGTTGAAACTTCTAGCATGATGAGCAGGCTGGAGGGAGGAAAAAACTGCAATCTGAGCATGCTGGAAGCTGAAAAACAAACGCAGCCCTAATTGAATGTTCCCTAGCAATCATACCTGTGTGGGTAGTTCCTGTGGGTTTCTGACCTTCAGTAAAGAAGGGCATATCCTGCAATGCCCAAATTCACTCTGGAAATGATGGAACAACATGCACCCAGCTTAATTCTGCATCCCTGTTTTACAGGGTCTGTATCCTAGCCCTTCCATTGGTTACTTCTAGGCTTACCAGATCTCCAACCAGGACAGAGTGCTAGACCTTTAGGAGAAGGAATGTGGGCAGGAGTAGCTTGTTAAACCATGGAGCACAATCCTAGCCATGTCTACTCAGAAGCAAGCCCCACAGAACACAATGGGGCTTGCTTCTGAGTAAACATGCCTAGGATTGTGCTCTAAGGGTTTAACAAGCTACACCTGCCCACATTCCTTCTCCTAAAGGTCTAGCACTCTGTCCCGGTTGGAGATCTGCTAAGCCTAGTTAATTCAAAGGGATTGAATTATCTATCACCTGCCCCCCACCTTTATATAGGCTAGAACTGGGCTCAATACAAAGTGTTTTAACCTTTAACACCCTACACAGTGTGGGGCCAGGATGATTGAAGGTCTGACCTCTCCCATGTGAACTTGCTCACCAGGGAAGCAGAGGCGTTCCTACGGTTGGGGCAGTAATGTAAGTTGCACACTGTCCTAGTCCCTGTTTACAACATGGCATGAGGCGGTCCCGCCCCCTCACCTTCAGAGCCATTCTGTGCGGCCAAGACAACAGGCAGAAGATTCCCTGCCTGTTGCCTTGGCCGCACGAAATGGCTCCGATGTCAAGGGGGCGGGGCCCATTACATACATGACTGTTAAGGATGCTGGAAACCGACTATGGCCTTTGGGGAGTAGTTTCTACCTCTCAGTGCAGCCCTTCCTGCTCTCCACTTCACCTTTACATCAGTAGCTGAATGGTGTGTGTGTGGGGAATTGGTAGATATAGCCACTGCTTCCATACCAAGCTCAGAAAGCCAGGCAGAAGGGGACTCATCTGGGAAGAAACACCCCCTCCTAGGAGAGCAAGGACCCCGTGTCGCATTGCAGTCGTTCACATGAGCGAACAGCAGTGGTATAGACTTGAGTCTATTGACCTGAACTCAAGTCGGATTCAAGTCGCGTCAATGGTTATGAATGTAAAAGACTTGAAATACTCCACTCGAGACTTGGAGCCTTTTATGACAAGTCGAATTTTACTCAGGTTTAAACCCGTTTTCCCCAGATAGGGACTCACAACTCGCAACCCGCAACCAAAGACTCGGGACTAATGTCGGGACATGACAACTCACTGAATTACCAGAGATCATGGATTTGGCAGGCAAAGAGTATCGAGTTTATGAAAACCCAAAGAAAAAATGAATTAAATGAATTGGGGAAGGAGTGGTGGAGAGAAAGACAACAAGCAGGTTGGTGAAAAATGCCTGGACTTGGCTTAGCTGGATAGTTTGACCAAATTGGATACAGTAACTAGTAATGTCCAGCAGGGGAGCTGATGGCTACTTAAGAGCAGAGCACACAAAAGACCAAGGCCTCCCTGTGCAGAATTAAAGATCCCTTCATCCAGATTGATGGAAGGTCATTTGATTTGAGGGTTTTCTAAGCCTTTGAGTTTCTGTGGAAAGGGGCTTATCTTTTGCAGGACCATCAAACCTTTCTCTGTATCCTCATGAAATAAATGGGAGTAACAGGAGTTGAGCTAAGCTTGGATTGTGTCCACTGAGTTTATGTCTAAGAGCCCAACTGCAAATTCACAGATCAATCACGAATGTTCCAGCTAGGAATGATGAACTGATGCTGTAACAAGAGGCTTCTACAGCATGAACCAATCTACTGAATGAGAAATCTTTAATGTCACACGAAAGAAAAGGAAACCCTGCACATCAGGATGCAAGTTTATTTGATTGTCTTGCATCTTCTAAACAGATTAAATGACTTGTGAACAAATTATAGACTTCGGTACAGACAGCTGAAGCCCGAGCCTCTCCAAGGGGAAGAAATGATGGATCTGGAGCCATTCTCTGGATCTCTCGTCAAATAAGATAGAGATGCTTGGACTGGAGGCAGCCAGAGCCTTGGGTATCTTCCACCCGCTCACACTCCTGAGTTAGGATTCACACATTCAGGAGGAGGGAAAGGAACTCTCCCTCTATTGCATTTGTCAGTTGTGCAGCAACGGTAAGCGAGAATCTCATAACGGGTCCTTATAGTGCGGTTACAGTTGTGGAAGCCCAAGCCAACACATTCATATTTTGTTCCAACGTATGATCCGTCTACTAAAGGAAAGACAACAATATAAGCGTAGACACTCTTGTTTTGGAAGAGAGAGTGATCTCGCATATGGGCACAAAGTCCACACAAGATCGAGCCACCGCTCTCTCTGATGACCCTTTGCAAGACCCAGGTGGCAGGCAGCCCAAGCCGACTGTCCTGCTGTAACCGGTGAGCAGTCAGGAAGGCTTTTGCTAAGTGGACAAGCCGGAAGGCTGGTTGATGGTTCCCTGATGGTCCTAAATAGGAGCCTCCTTTGGGGTCCTTTGTCCTGTGGAGCTACCTGAGAGGAGGGCTCAAAAGGTGAGTGTCAGGTGACTGACTTTCCCCTTCATTTGGTCTGCAAGCAACACAAAGCAGTGGGAATACATATACATATATGTTATACATGTATGTATGTATATTACAATACAAGTGGTTTGCTGGGAGAGGGTTAGGTATCACCTCTCTGCACATTTCCCTCTGGCAGTGAGGCAGAGTGGCAGGAACAAGGACTGATGGAGGCGGCTACCCTGTTCTGGTAGCAGAACTGCTTCTTGGGCATTCTGGCTCTGGATGTGGGGCGGGCTGCCAGCTTCAGGCAAGGGCACCGGCGTAGATGCCCTACCTGCTCCCCCAGGTGTGTGGCCAAGAAGCCAGTCAGTAGGGCCCCTGTATCTTTCCTTACTTCTCCTGCATTCCCCCATAACTCCCCTCCCTCCCCCACTTCCCCCCCATGAATCCAATGTGCAGCCTCACCATGGCATGGGGCGGCAATGCTTGCTGCAGGTGGCTTGGCAGCGTGCTGGCATTTGTTTGGGCACAGTGTGTGGCAGGGTGTTGATGACACATGTGACCACCTTGGGGCCATTGGTTGGCTGACCTGCTGATGCACAGGCTTCCTTGTGAGTGAGGCTGTGGGGGCGTGGCAGTGTCTGGTTGGCAGTGGCCTGTGTGGGTGTTGCTTTGCCTGCCTGCTTGTGAGCATTGGTATGCAGCAAAGAGACCTCACTCATGCATCTTCCCTGGCCCCCCTCAGCCATATAGTCTGCTGTTGACCTGGTCCTCTGTGGGTCTCCTGAGAGGCAGGCTTCACGGCATCCTGGAGAACTGCTCCTGGGCAGGTGTGTCTGGGTTGATGGCCCATGGGACAGTGCAGCTGGGCTTTGCCAGTGTGCTTGCTTCCGTGGGAGGGAGGCTGATGCCTGGGCGTGGGCTCAGCAGGCGGCTTTGCAGTCCAGTGTGTGGCTCTGGGGGACGTTCTGTGCAGCGTTGCCTGGTGGCTGGGATGGTCCCATCCATGCACCACTTGGCAGCATCATTGTTTGTGTGGCTTTGCTCAGTTGCCTGGTCAGCGCTGCACATATGCAGTTTGTTCACTGGTTTACTTTAGTGCAGTTGCCACAGCCGGCATCCTGTTTGCTGGGGATGCTGGCATTATTTTTTAGTCTCTAGCATCTCCCCTCCTCCCCCACCTTTGCTGGCTGGGCTGACGATAAGTTGGGTTGGATGTAGTGCTGAAAGCCATGCAACTTCAGCCTGGCATCGTCCAGATAGGACAGGTCTTGAGTGCCGTAAGCCTAGTTGTAATTTGGTGCAACCTTAACACTTGTAGGTAGACATTTTTGTTTCTCATCATTTCACAAGTAATATAGGGACCTGCTTGTAACACCCTTATTCTTCGATCCCCTTGGCATGCCCCATTCCCCCCCTCCCCGGTTGTTTGATATTTTGTGGAAACCTGGCTGGCTGCTGCTTCACTCTGTGATGGCTGCAGTGAATGAGATAACAGGATGTGCAGCGCATGGCTGGGGCCCTGCTATTCATGGGCCTCCATTTACCTCTATGTGCCTGAGACAGGAGGCATTCGCTCCCCACTTTGGCTGCCAACGTGCGCACATTTACATCGGCGTCAATCCCATTGCATGCAGTGGGACCTCTTTAGTAAAACTGCACAGGATTGCATAGTCAGAGGTCCAGAGCCCTGGTGTGGGGAGCTGAGGCCTTACAAAACCCTCCTAGCAACACAGATTTGAACCAGACATCCAATGAAGGCAAGAATAGAGACAAAAGAGGGACAATGTTTTTTTTTCCAGGAGGAGGAACTGGAAAAGAGGGACAGCTGCTGGACTGTATGTGCTGAAACAGTTCTCAAATGAAAACAGAAACAAGACTCCCGGTTCCTACATTGTCTTCAGATTTTCTCCAACCTCTTTCACTTGCCTTTGGGATCTGGGGTGAGGAGTGGAGCAAGTGGTCCTGCTCTTAGAGGCCAGTCTTTTCAAGCAGGCAGGGGGAGGAGGGGGAGGAGCTTCATAAGAATATAAATCTGGGACCTGTTTACGAGTGAGCCCTTTTCAGGAGCTGTGAGTGGCCTCCTGGGACACAGTGCCTCATTGGGACAAAGTACCAAGGTAAGAGAAGACACAGCGAGTTCAGCACCACAGTGAGGAAGCCAAGCCCCACTCACTGCCCTGCACGTCCCTTGAGGAGAGGAGACCTCCAACTACATTAAGCTACCCAAACGTGAGATAAATAGGCTTACCAGATTTTCCGGCACCCTGAGGGGGGGCGGAAGTGACATCATGGGGGCGAGTCAAGGAACCGTGATGTCACTTCCGCTGGAAGTGATGTCACAGGGGGCGTGGCCTGCTGGCAAAACTGGAAGTGATGTCACAAAGGGCTGTTTCTGGCCAGACATGCCCCCTGTGACATCACAGGGGCCGTAAAATCTCCATAAAAGCAATATATTTAAATATATAAATATTTTTATTTACATTTTTATTCATTTTTCTGTGAATGAATATGAGCATGTGCAGTGTGCCTTTGCCCTGACGAACGTCAGAAGCTGGGACTGCCCCATGCTGCTGCCCCATAGAAAAATGACTGATTGACAGGCAGGAACAACAGATAAATCACATGGAGGAAACACCGTTCATCCCAAGTTCCATACTCACACAAGCATTTCAAGCAGTTTCCTGGAGCAGCAATATTTTTAAGGGTGCCAACGAAGCGGCAGCACATGAGTAATAAATTCATCAAGGAGGAGTGTTTATTCACCAGGATAGGCGAATGAAGCCTCCATGTTCTTGGGCAGTATACCTTGCTGGGGACAAACAAGGATTGGGTAGTAGGACTGTATTGGGGGCCCTTAAAACCCATCATCATGCAGCATGTCGTTCACACGCTTTTTTTTGACAGTGGGTTCCCAAAATAAGCGCTTCCGCCAGTGCTTCTGGATTTTTTTTGTGGAAAGTAGAAAGTAGAAACCTGAAATTATTTTTCAGATTTTTTTTCAGAGTGTTGCCCCCCCCCCCCCATTTAATGCCCCAAGAGACCAAAATCTTCTGCAAGGTTTCTGCAAGCTTTTGCAGCTTCTGCAATTGATTTACATTACAAAAGAAACTTCAGCACCACGGATAACGGTGCATTCTAACAACAAGTGAGTCTCCCATCGTCTCGTGATTGACATGGGGGTGTGTCAGGTATATGGAAACACCTGGAATTTTTCTGCAGACATTTTTGAATATTTGGAGGGGATCTGAAAATAATTTGCACTGTTACATGCGCACTGTTTCATGAGTTCAACTATGGGTGCACCTGGAAGAGGCAAGACAACAAGCACTGTCCCTGGAAGCTTCGTGCACATTGAGAGCAGAGCTGCTGAGGTGGTGGTGGTGGGGGTTGTTTTTACTGTTGCCCCTCCTGGACTGCCAGCCACTTCATCCCTCTTCGTTCTGGCCGGCCAGGACTTCCTCCGCTGCAGCGCTGCGTCTTCGTCCCAGCTGGAAAATTGCCCATTGACTCCCACTCACTGTTTCCGTCGGAAAGCACCAAAAGCAGCGGTTTTAACCTTGACGGGGATTTGGGGGTATGCAGGAGGCTTGCGCAATGCTCCGCAGCCCTCCCCAATGTTTAAAATGCCAAAAACAGTGATATTAGGCTACTTCTGGTTTTGAGAGAGTGACCAGGGTGAGACTTCTAGGCAGGGATGTATCTAAGTAACTAGGTCACGAGTGTGAGTGCGGGTACGAGTCATTTTTGAGCAAGTCCAAGTGTGAGTCAGTGCCAACATTTTTGGGCAAGTGCGAGTCAAGTGCGAGTCATTTTTGCACGAGTGTGAGTTGAGTACGAGTAAGGTCAAAAACCACGAGTCGAGTCACTTCGGGGAAAATGGCTTTTTTCCCTGAAAATGGGGTGGGTGGGTGTCTGTGTGGGGTGTGTGTGGGGACCTCTGAGGCTTTTAAAGCACCCACATGGCTTCCCCTATGACTTGGAAAATGACTTGAAAGTCGTTACCCCCATGAGTGCGAGTCAAGTGTGAGTCCCGTGGGTCACGAATACGAGTGTGAGTGCGAATCAGTGGGTCACGTGTATGAGTAGGAGTACGAGTCATGGAAAAAGGGACTCAGTCGCACTTGCGAGTCGAGTCATTTGACTCGAGTCCCCATCCCTGCTTCTAGGGATGTGGAGGCGTCATCCCACCCTCATTTGGCCAGCTCCTCAGCTGCCAGGAAAGGGAGTCTCAGGGCTGGAGGATGTCGCTCTGGAAAACAGGGAAACAATTCCCCAGTGGGGACTTTTTTTCAGGTAATGGGCCCATATCCACTCGCACTATGGATACTCCTCTGGGGATGGGGGAAGGGGGCTTCTTGTAGTGGGTGACTCTATAATTAGGAACATAGAGAGAGGGGTCCGTGACGGATGCGAGGACCGCATGGTGACTTGCCTGCCTGGTGCGAAGGTTGCGAATGTCACCTCTCGTCTAGATAGGCTGGTAGAGAGTGCTGGGGAGGAGGTAGCAGTTGTGGTGCATGTTGGCACCAACAACGTGGGGAAATGTAGCCGGGCGGTCCTGGAGGCCAAATTTAGGTTGCTAGGTAGGAAGCTCAAATCCAGGACCCAAAAGGTAGCGTTCTCAGAAGTGCTACCTGTTCCACGTGCAGGGCCAGCTAGGCAGGTGGAGCTCAGGGGTCTCAATGCGTGGATGATACACTGGAGTCAGGAGGAGGAGTTTAGATTTGTTAGGCACTGGGGAACGTTTTGGGACAAGCTGGGCCTGTACAAGAGGGATGGGCTTCACTTGAACCAAAACGGAACCAGACTGCTGGCGCGTAATATTAAGAAGGTGGCAGAGCAGCTTTTAAACTGACCCCTGGAGGAAAGCTGACAGGAGCCGAGGGGCATCCGGTTCGGGAGTCCTCATCCCTAGGGAAAGAGGGTGGAGAGGTTTGGGAACAGCCAAGTAATAACAGAGTAGGAATTAGGAGTGATAGCATGATGGGACATGACAGCCAGTCTAGCAGGACAGAAGGCTGCAGGGATAAAGGTGCAAACATGCAGCCCTTCTTGGGGGACCTGGTATAGAAGTGCTTTTATGCAAATATCTGAAGTCTACGGGCAAAGATGGGAGAACTGGAATGTTTGGTGGCTAGGGAAAACATTGACATAGTAGGTATAACAAAAACCTGGTGGAATGCGTAGAATGAGTGGGATACTGCAATTCCAGAATATAAACTCTATAGGAGTGACAGAGAGGGACGTGTTGGAGGTGTGGTGGCCATCTATGTCAAAGAGGGGGTAGAATCCACCAGAGTAGAGTTTGAGGGGGGGGGCTCTGACTCCTCCGTAGAATCACCGTGGGTTAGATTACCAGGCTCGAGGAGCGATGTAATAGTAGGGGCATGCTACTGTCCTCCAGATCAAAAACATGAAGGGGATCTTGAAATGAGTTAGCAAATCAGGGAGGTGTCAACAAGAGATAGGGGTCACGAAAGACAGAGAGACAGAGACAGGGTACCAGCATGGCTAACAAGCACAGTTAAAGAGGCTATAAAAGGCAAGGAAGCTTCCCTCCGTAAATGGAAGTTTTGCCCTAATGAGGAAAATAAACAGGAGCACAAACTGTGGCAAAAGAAACGTAAAAAGATGATATGGGAGGCCAAGCAACACTTTGAGGAACGTATGGCAGGCAACATAAAAGGGAATAACAAAAGTTTCTTCAAATATGTTAGAAGCAGGAAACCTGCCAGGGGTGATAAAAGGGGACTTGGAGACTGCAGAAAAATTAAATGAGTTCTTTGCATCTGTCTTCACGGCAGAAGACCTCGGGCAAATACCGCTGCCGGAACGGTCTCCCCTGACTAAAGAATTAAGTCAAATAGAGGTTAAAAGAGAAGACGTCTCAGACTTAATTGACAAAATAAAGATCAATAAATCACCAGACCCGGATGGCATCCACCCAAGAATTCTGAAGGAACTCTAGAATGAAGTTGCTGACCTCTTGACCCAAATATGCAACTTGTCCCTTAAAACGGCCACTGTGTCAGAGGATTGGAGGATAGCTAATGTCACACCAATCTTTAAAAAAGGAAGGAGGGGGGACCCGGGAAACTAAAGGCCGGTCAGCCTAACTTCTGTTCCAGGGAAGATGGTGGAAAGTCTCATTAAAGATAAATCTTAAAGCACATAGAAGAACAAGCTTTGCTGAGGGAGAGTCAGCACGGCTTCTGCAAAGGGAAGTCCTGCCTCACAAACCTTTTAGAATTTTTTGAAAAAGTCAACAGGCATGTGGATGCGAGTGAACCCGTGGATATTATATATCTGGATTTTCAAAAGGCATTTGACACAGTCCC
The DNA here is from genome assembly GCA_026170595.1 of Plestiodon gilberti rubricaudatus. Classification (NCBI taxonomy): domain Eukaryota; kingdom Metazoa; phylum Chordata; class Lepidosauria; order Squamata; family Scincidae; genus Plestiodon; species Plestiodon gilberti. The sequence continues at coordinate 252,598,943 of JANXHW010000002.1, forward strand.
TCATGAAAGGCTCCTGAGAAATCTCCACAGTCAGGGAATAAGAGGGCAGGTCCTATTGTGGATTAGGAACTGGTTGAAGACCAGGAAACAGTGAGTAGGAGTCAATGGGCAATTTTCACAATGGCGAGAGGTGAAAAGCAGTGTGCCCTAAGGATTGGTCTTTGGACCAGTGCTTTTCAACTTATTCATCAATGACCTGGAGTTGGGGATAAGCAGTGAGGTGGCCATGTTTGCAGATGACACTAAACTTTTCCGGGTGGTGAAGAGCAGCAGGGATTGTGAAGAGCTCCAGAAGGATCTCTCCAAACTGGGAGAATGGGCAGCAAAATGGCAGATGCGCTTCAATGTAAGTAAGTGCAAAGTGATGCACATTGGGGCAAGAAATCAAAATTTCACATATATGCTAATAGGTTCTGAGATGTCTGTGACAGATCAGGAGAGCGATCTTGGGGTGTTGGTGGACAGGTCGATGAAAGTGTCGACCCAGTGTGCGGCGGTTGTGAAGAAGGCCAATTCCATGCTCGGGATCATTAAAAAAGGGATTGAGAATAAAACGGCCTATATCATTATGCCTTTGTACAAATTGATGGTGAGGCCACATCTGGAGTATTGCGTCCAGTTCTGGTCACCACACCTCAAAAAGAATATAGTTGAATTGGAAAAGTTGAAGAAAAGAGCGACCAAAAATGATTTGTGAGCTGGAGCACCTCCCTTATGAGGAAAGGCTACAGTGTCTGGGGCTTTTCAGCCTAGAAAAACGGCGCCTGAGGGGGGACATGATTGAGACATATAAAATTATGCATGGGATGGAGAGAGTGGAGAGAGGGAAATTCTTCTCCCTCTCGCACAACACCAGAACCAGGGGACATGCGCTAAAGTTGAGTGGAGGGAGAGTTACAACGGACAAAAGAAAATATTTCTTTATCCAGCGTGTAATTCATCTGTGGAACTCCTTGCCACAGGATGTGGTGATGGCACCTGGCCTAGATGCCTTTAAAAGGGGTTTGGACAGATTCATAAACAACCATCACAGGTTACAAGTCATAAGCAACCTCCTGGTTTTAGAAGTAGGTTTTTTTCTGTGCCAGGTACAGGGGAGTGACAGCAGGAAACAGGTTATCTTGTTGCTCCCTGAGGCATCTGGTGGGGCCACTGTGTGATACAGGAAGCTGTACTAGATGGGCCTTTTTGGCCTGATCCAGCAGGGCTCTTCTTATGTCTTTAAAAGGGGATTGGGCAGATTTATGGGGGAAATGTCCATGACAGGTTTCAAGCCATGATGATTCTGCAACCACCTGGTTTTCAAAGTAATCTATCTTTAAATGCCAGATGCAAGGGAGCAGCAACAGGATACAGGTATCTTGTTGTCTTCACTGCTTCCGGAGGCATCTCGTGGGCTACTGTGAGATACTCCATGCTCAGTTACGCAGCGTGTAATTTCACCCTAGCAGAGTGTCTTTTCAGGTGGCTGTTTGCTGGTGGTGTTCTGCAACATTTTTAGATTGTGAGCCCTTTTGGGACAGGGAGCCATTTAATCATTTGCTTTTGTCTGTAAACCGCTTTGTGAACTTTTTGTTGAAAAGTGGTAAATTAATACTGTTATTATTATTATTAATTCATATGTGGAACTTCTTGCCACAGGATGTGGTGATGGCACCTGGTCTTGATGCCTTTAAAAGGGGTTAGGACAGATTCATGGAGGAAAATACCATCACAGGTTGCAAGCCATAAGCAACCTCCTGGCTTTAGAAGTAGGTTTTCTCTGTGCCAGGTGCAGGGGAGTGGCAGCAGGAAACAGGCTATCTTGTTGGCTGCATGCTCCCTGAGGCATTTGATGGGGCCACTGTGTGACACAGGAAGCTGGACTGGATGGGCCTTTGGCCTGATCCAGCAGCAGGGCTCTTCTGATGTTCTTATGTAAGTGGGTCTGGGGACTGGATCAAGGCAGCAGTAAGATCTGGGTTCAGGGGTGGGGGGAAAGTCTGGGGTTTGAATTCATGTCGAGGAGATCGGCTTAAACTGACCCCTCCCACCCCTTGCCAGGTCACCTCGAGGCAAAAGCCTTGTGCTTCACTGACCTGCATACAGACATGTTTTACTTATTTAAAATTAAATAAAGATAACCAATAGAAAACCATGAAATAAGACCATAATTCTTGGCTTCATACAGGAACCGGTAAGTTCCATCCTCAGGCAACTGAGCAGTGACTCTAATTTTCTTCTATTTCTATGGGCTATGTGTGTGAGAGGGGGTGAAAACACAAAAATCGTACTGCTTCACTTGTCTGTCAATCTTCCAGCCCAACCCTATTGAGGTCTGATGCCACTGGAATGAGTGTTCTGGCGGTGTAAAGTCCTTTCTGGCTGACACAACACGTGATATGCCAGTGCGCGCAACCTGGGCACCGCCACAAGCGGTGAGTGGCCAGTTCCACACACCAGCAGCTGCCGGAGGACACACACTGGTTCCAGTAAGTCAGCACAGGGATTGGGAAGGAGGTGGGGGTGGGTGGAACAGGGTGGGGAGGGGGAGGAATGGGACAGAGAGGGGGCAGGGAGGAGGGTGGACGGGACAGGGAAGGGGGAAGTATCGGAGGCAGTGGTGCATGCCAACATCCTATCCCTCTTCCTGGCCTCGACCCCCCGACTCAAGTCCACGCAGACATGTGCCAGTGATCTAGCTGGTGCATGTCCAAGTAGACGCAGCAGACTGGTGTGGGCTTATCCCGGGGCAAGGGAACCAATGTTCTCTTACTCCGAGGAGGCCTCCTGAGGCCAAAACTCCCCTGTGGGATGCAGCACGCACCATGTTGGCGCAGCTGCATCTTTGCGTGGGGAGTTGGGTTGGTTTAGGCTCTTAGTCGTCAAGGCGAAAGAGGTAGGAGCCCTTGAGCTTAGAAAGAAGACGAATTGGGGAGGGTCAACATGGGATATCTGTTTAGCAAATTAGGCATGAGGTCAAGAGAGGATTGTTGTTGTTGTTGTTCAGTCGTTAAGTCGTGTCCGACCCTTCGTGATCCCATGAACCATATCCCGCCAGGCCTTCCTGTCCTCCACTATCTTCCTGAGTTCGCTCATTTTCATGTTTGTTGCATCGGTGATGCTGTCTAACCATCTCATCCTTGGCCTTCCCCTTCTCCTTTTGCCTTCAATCTTTCCCAGCATCAGAGTCTTCTCCAGAGAGTCCTCTCTTCGCATTAGGTGGCCAAAATATTTGAGTTTCAGCCTTAAGACAGCTCTATCCTCTCTTGCTCCTTCATGGATCATTGCCTTGTCGTGGCGAAGGGGCTTGCGTAACTCAATGAAGCCATGAGCTACGCCGTGCAGGGACACCCAAGACGGACAGGTCGTAGCAGAGAGTTCTGACAAAAAGTGATCCACTGGAGAAGGAAATGGCAACCCACTCCAGTAACCTTGCCAAGAAAATCCCATGAACAGTACCAAAAGGCTAAAAGATATGACGCCGGAAGATGAGCCCCTCAGGTCGGAAGGTGTTTAAGACAAGAGAGGATATTGCTGTCTTAAACGAGCTCTTGAGAGCTGGAGCACTGGAGGGGGCTTCAAATCAGGACTTTTCTTGTTGCAATTCCACCTCTGCCATGGAGTCAATGGCACGTTGTTCCCTCTCCATTTGCAAATTGAGCTGAATAAAACTTCCTTACCTTACAGAGTTGTCGTAAGGACAACATCAAGGAAATGCACAATATTCTCAATATTAAGACAACTGCACCAGGTTCTTACCATTATAGATTGACTTTGAGGCACATTTTCCTATTTCAGCTTCAGCCTTACAGGTTCGACCGCGACAGCCCTCACCACTTAGGGACGGGCAATCATTGCACAGGAGTCCTTGGGCTAAGAGAAAAGAGGAGAGCTGAAGGGAACCTCTTCAAAGATTCCAGATATGTATTATGTGCACATTCAGACAACAGCCTGAGAAGGTTTGACAGTGGGGTCACCCAACGAGTATCAGCACTCAGGTTATCAGAGAGATTCTGCCTGGACTTTGCTCCCCTGCATTACAGTTGTGAACTGCAGTGAATACCTTTGGGAGTCAAGCTTTAGCTGACAAGTGGGACAAAAGAGAATAAAAGAGAATAAAAAAATCAATCCATCTGCCTCTTCCTCAGCCATCCCATCACATGCACATTGTGCTGTAGTCCATTCTACCACCTCAGCACCTGCTCCTTACTTGGTCCCAGAATCTTGGCCAACTTTAGAAGCAGTAGCGTAGATGGAGGGGGGGGGGAGGCACAGTAAGTTCTGTTTTCTGCTGTCACAAACTGGGTGTCAACAGCAGGGGGGACATCGGGGGGGGGGAGGATAGGATTCATCTCTCAGAATTCCGTCCCAGGAAAACCATTGCCTGAAGTACTTCTCTAGCTAGTTACTTACTCCTGACTCTTTCTTCCCAATCTCAGAAACCACCTTCTTTTCTCTCTATTTGTCTTTATTCCTTTACTCAGGCCACAATCCTATCCTTGGCTGGCCTGTGGGATGAAGCACTGCATACTGAGGGCCAAACGGGGACCATGGTATGACGGAGAAATTGATACTGATCTACTCTGCTGCGAAACGGTCCCTGATGGGTCTACTAGGATCTGCACCAGCTCTTTGGCTGGTGCAAGTCTGACTGGACCCAAGGGGGCATTAAGAGGCCAAGTGGGGGACATAGGATATTGCTGGTGCTATTGCAGCTGATATCCACCCCGACTCACCCCTTGCAGCCAAGATCCCCACTCCAATCCTCCCTCTCCCCGTCCACTGCACACACCCCTACACCCACTTACTGCCAACTTACTGCTTGCTGTTTGCAACAGTGGCTCAGCGGTGTGTGACAGCGACCCGTCTGTCACACTGCCAGAACGCACCCTGTGCTAACAGAATGCAGGTTCTGGCAGCACAGTCCATAGATCCAATTGGTCAGATACTCGTGCAGACCTGACCACGGTGATCCATGCCACGGTGACGTCGCGACTAGATTATTGTAACGCGCTCTACGTGGGGCTGCCCTTGAAGACGGTTCGGAAACTGCAATTAGTGCAGAATGCGGCGGCCCGTGTGGTCACTGGAGGTAGGCGGTTCGACTCTGTTGGGCCGCTCCTCCGACAGCTGCACTGGCTGCCGATTCGTTTCTGGGCCCAATTCAAAGTGCTGGTTTTGACCTTTAAAGCCCTATACGGCTTGGGGCCAGGATATTTGAGAGACCGCCTACTTCTATATAAGAACATAAGAACATAAGAAGAGCCCTGCTGGATCAGGCCAAAAGCCCATCTAGTCCAGCTTCCTGTGTCACACAGTGGCCCCACCAGATGCCTCAGGGAGCACACAAGACAACAAGATACCTGTGTCCAGTCGCCACTCCCTTGCACCTGGCACAGAGAAAACCCACTTCTAAAAACCAGGAGGTTGCTTATGGCTTGTAACCTGTGATGGTCTTTTCCTCCATGAATTTGTCCAAACCCCTTTTAAAGGCATCTAGGCCAGGTGCCATCACCACATCCTGTGGCAAGGAGTTCCACAGATGAATCACACGCTGGGTAAATAGTCCGGCCCATCTCCTTAGATCATCAGAGAAGGCCCTTTTGCAGTTGCCGTCGCCCAGGGAGGTGCGAGGGGCGGCGGCCAGAAATAGGGCCTTCTCAGTAGTGGCACCAACCTTACGGAATTCCCTCCCCTTTAACTTACAAACTGCTCCCTCCTTGGACACTTTCCGGTGAGGCCTAAAAACCTTCTTGTTCAAAGAAGCCTTCTGAGCCTTTGCCTTTTTTAATAGCTTGCTGGTACGGGTGGGGTGCTGCTGTTTTTATGATCTTGTTTTAAATTTTTTAATCAATTTTTAGATGTTTTTATTAATTTTTGCTGTTTAAAATGTAAAATGTAATTTATTTGTATTATTTGTATTTTTGTAAGCCGTCTTGGGTCCCGTGGGGAGAAAGGCGGGATAGAAATATGGTAAATAAATAAATACTCACTCAGAACACAGAAGAGCAGAACAGAGAAGCTGAGGAGAAGAATCCTATTCATTTCTCTTGATTTCAGAGGTGCAGCAACCACAAAGAATGAGACAGGACTCTGGATTGCCTCTCAGTCTCAGTTGCGTGAGAGAGGTATGTGATTCCAATTTATCCCCCAATAAAACAGGTGGTTGAATGAGGGTGGGGACTGCAGTCATGTGGGAATAGACACAACGTCCTCTTAAAGTGGCTCCTCAGCTGGAACAAGGTGTCTTCCTTATTCATAATTTTCATAATTATTACGTTCATAATTATTTTGTGCCAAAGAAAATCATTCTGAAATCTTTTTCAGCAATGGCCTCCTTCCTTTTCCATGATGGAACTTGAGCTGCTGCAAGCTGACTGGCGCAAATCATTGAATGTTAGGCATTCTCAAACCCAAAGCACTGCATTCACTCCATCTACTCATGATCTCACCAGAGTGAAACGCCCTCTGCTATCGTAGATGATGAGGTGTGGTGGAGGCATCAATTTTACAGAAATGGCAAAATCAGTGAATGAACATGAACCTCCATGAACGTACAAGGACACATTTTGACGACCTGCCTATAGAGACTGGAAACAGTGTTGTTGTTTTGTCTTGGACACCCCTACTTTTTAAACTAGTTTGCTTGTTAACTTTAAAACACTTAAAAAAACTTTTGGCTTAGACATAGGGGTTAGTTTTCCAAATGATGTGGTGCTCTTGAGAAACGAATCCCATTTGGGCTACAAGTAGAATGTGCTGCAACAGACAGATAGGCAAAGGTAGAGATACACAAACAGCACTGTGCATGGCTCTCAAAAGGGGGTTTGTGGGTGCTCAGTGGATTTGCTCATCAAACCCCATGACTTTGTCACTTCCCTGTGAGCTTGGCCGCCCCTTCACAACCAAAATGTATGTATCCAGCAGCAAGTGGGAGGGACTGGGAGGTCTGTTTCTCACCTATCCTGTTCTGAACAAAATTACTCACTTTAGACAATTGTGGCGTTGCTAGCTCGCCCCAGGAGAGCGGGTTATTTCTCGTCATCGCCCCATCCCCTTCACTCTTGGAAGGCTTCATTGAAAGACCTCTAGAACCCTGGGTGGGCGGAAAGGCCCATCAAAAACAGTAAAAATGGCACAAAAGCCCCCTGCGGCTGCACACGCAGCCACTCTGGCTGAAAAAAAGCAGCTATGGAGGAGAAAGCTGCCACGGTGTCTCCTTCTCGCTAAGAGACCACAGCTGTCACTTGGGGCACAGCAACACCCCACAAGCTCTGGCCTGGCTACATTACTGGGGGGGGGAAGAGACTGGCTTCTGTGGCTGAAAATGAGGGGTGACCTCAGAGGTCATATACATGAGCACTGGTTGAGGGCCCATCTGGCTAGGAGAACCCCTGAATCTCCACTATCAGTGGCAGTGCACAATGTGCCCCTGTTCCCCCACAACTTGCTATCAACACTGACCCAGTGCACTTTATTTTGTGCCAAGGACTTATGGGGTATGTGAGCCAGGATAGTGTATTCGTTCAGGGGTTGGACAGACCTGGAAGATCCAGGTTCAAATCCCTGCTCAGCCATGAAGCTTCCTGGGTGACCTTGAGCCAGTTACTATCGCTCACTCCCACCTTCCTATCAGGGTTGTTGTGCGGATAAAATGTGGGGAGGAACTATGTACAACCCCCTGAGCTCCTTGGAGCAAGGATGGTAAAAAAATGTGAAAAATTATATATATATATATATATAAAAAATACTCCAGCCAACCATTTCCTAAACAAGTGTCTGTTGATTAACATTTTCAATAAAGAAGTTCTTAAGATTTGAAAGCACATTAATATACGTTGTTCCCAGAAGCATTTCACAAATGGAAATGTCCTACAGGTGTATATGCATAGAGTCTTATCATATTCTGGGAAGTGTTTGGAACAAAAACACAATGTTAGAGATTGGAAGGTTGTGAAACACCTTCCTGTCAGGTCAGACTAGCACTTTCTAGAATCATCAGGGCACCTGCCCAGCAGCTCCCTGCCGCAATTTATTCTTAAAAGTAAACTCAGTACCTTCATGATATAAAACCTTAGAAAAAGGACAATTGGAACATCTGCTTTAATTGAAGAATCCATTACCCCACTCCTGGAACCAAAATGTTTTTATTGGGCTTTTTCACCCCACTCTGAGTCCCAAATGTTGCACCCAAACTTTACTCCTGGGTGGAAGGACAAACTAGTGTTCCCTTTAAATATTAGCTCGAATAGTCCACTTTAGGCAAAGTTAGCAGCCCTTTCCCCTTTAAATTGCGGTTCTGGCTCGCCCCATGGCCTTGCTTACCTCTAGATGTATGCCAAGTATAAGCCTCCCTGGCTACCCCCCCCCCCCGCACGCTACCTACCTAAAAGTGACCGATGGTGTAACCTAATTATATTACCCACCACAAAACCACAGTCCGGGGTAGGCGAAAAACCCACAGCCAAAGGCCAATCAGGCTGTGGGAAAAAAAATCCTACCCGGCCCCCACAAACCTCGGCTAACCTCGGACTGAAGCCAGGAGGGCGGGCTGGGTTTCCGGCTTCGGGCAAGACTGAAGAGGACTGAATGGAGCGTTAGCTCCGTGCCTCTTAAGTCCCGCCCCCCAACCCAGCAGCCAATCGGTAGAGTAGTTATAAGCCTATGCCTATCGAGCAGGGGCAGGGGCAGGTAATAGCGCCAGCCCTCCGAGGTGGGGGCCAGCGTCTATCTCTGCAAGGAAGTTCCAAACTCCTCTCCAAGACAGATAGTATGAGAAAACGCTGAAAATTCTCTCACATTCCCCCCTTCTCCCTCTGTTCTTAGCTGTTAGAAATTAGGATGGAAGAAGCAAGGGCCACCTGGAATTCTCTCCCTGACACCCCCCCCCCTTTTCTTTTCCACCAAATACACTTTGCATTTACAAGCAACCACCACCATAAGACTGGAATACCTACACTATTGTTAGGGCAACAGAAACTTATTTTTCCATTATTGGTGTCCAACCATGGGCATATTATTATTGCTGAATATATTATTTCTCTGTATGCAATGACTGAATTTTTGTCCTTTTTCAATAAATTCATAAACTTTTATTGGAAAGTATTTCTCACAGGCCCAAATACTATCCAACTTTCCAGCACTGATGCAGCCATGCCAGTGTGGTGTGTGCTGCATCCTATGGTAGGGAGGAAGTCACAGAGGCCTCCTCAAAGTAGGGGAATGTATGTTCCCTTACTTTGGGGCTGCATTGGTGCTAGGAAGTTGGATAGGATTTGGCCCACAGTCTCTTTGCTTAGTTAAAGGGGATGCTCTTGCATTACGCTGATCTGTATCCAGTCTAAGATCCCATGTTCCATAGAGTTGGGTGAATACCCCCTAAGAAGAGCTCTTTTGGTAACAGTAGTGGTTCAAGGGGTTGGACTTAGACCTGAAAGATCCAGGTTCAAATCCCCACTCAGCAATGAAGCTTCCTGGGTGACCTTGATCCAGTTATAATCTCTCAGCGCCACCTTCCTCACAGGGTTGTTGTGAGGATAAAATGATGGGAGGTACTATGTATACCACCCTGAGCTCCTTGGAGCAAGGATGGTATAAAAATGTGAAAAATTATAAAAAATAATAATACTCCAGCCAACTATTTCCTGAACAAGTGTTTGCTGATCATCATTTTCAATAAAGAAGTTCTCATGATTTGAAAGCACATTAATATACATTGTTCACAAACAGAAATGTCTTGTAGGTGTATATACATAGAGTCCATCATATTCTGGTAAGTGTTTGGAACAAAAACACAATGTTAGATATTAGAAGGTTCTAACATCATCTTGAACTACAAGTAATTAAAATGAAGAAAATATCTGACAAGAAGTTCCTGCCAGCTGAACGTGGTGATACATTTCGCATTTCCATTCCTGGGTGTGACAAGGGACACAGAGATGCTTGTAATACTGTATTTTGGCCATCATCATGGGTACTCCAGACCAGTGGTTGCAAATAACTGGTCCTCGAACCACTGATGGTCCAGGAGAAATTTTGGTGGTCAATGGTGATCCGACCCTCCCAGACTTACTTTTCTTTCAGCAAGATTTTTTTCTTCCTTAAAACAAACGGAGGAACAGCCTCCATTGCAGGCCAGTAGAACGAGACTAAGGGCTCAGTCCAGCCTAACTCAGGCACAGTTGAGGCCCAATCGTGGCCCAATTGTGGCCCAAACTAGGACCGAGTTAGGCTGCAACTGTGCCTGAGTTAGGCTGGAGGCAACAGCATTGGGCCAGGATCGCGGCAAAACTTACCGCAGAGGCAGGCAGGCTCCTGTGGGGAGCTGTCAGTCTTGTGGAAGCGAAGAGCCCCCTCCTCAGCCCGTCTGCGTGCACCTACCACAGCTGCTGCAGCGGTTGCAGCAGATGGGCAGCCACAGGCGGGCCTGCAGGCACTGCGCGTTTGACAGTCAGCTGAAGGGCAGAGGTTGTGCCAGTGCCACCTGCCCCAGGGCACCCTGGGCATCAGCCACCTGCCGCAGGGGGGAGTGCGACTGCCCTCCCTCCTGCAGACTGCGATGCCACCCCCAAGCCACGGTGAGGCTGCACGTGGGAGTCATGGGGGGGGTGAGCGGGGGAGAGAAGGGAAGGAGGGGGTGGGAACGGCATGCACAAGGGGGGGGTCTCATGAGGTCTGGAACCGCCTCCGCCAGGACATGCCCGTGCGCTGCCTGAAGCCCTGGGCCTCAAGGGCCGTGGCAATGCCCACAAAGAAGGCATCCCAGCATGCCTTCTGCTCCGTGCCCCGGCCAAGACCGAGAGATGCCGTGGGCTTGTCTGCTGCGAGCGGGAAGGGCTCACGCAGCTCATCACACCCCCAGATGGGGCAACGTCGGCACCTTGCGGCAGGCGCTCTGGCAGCATGGGGGGTGCCAGCGTCCATCATCAGGGAGGGGAGGCAGGCACACTGACAGGGGGTGCTGGGGAGGGGCACGGGTGGGTCAGAAACAGACAGACAACACGGCTGGTGGGAGAGGAATACAGGGAGAGGGGTCTGCAGAGACCGATAGGGGCACAGGGGGCACTTCGCAGATGGAGGCAATGCAGGAACGGGCGCCTCTCATGCAGACGGACCGAGGGCGGACACGGACGCCGTTGATGGGCGGAAACGGACGCCGGTGACGGGCGGACAGAGGGCGGAAACGGATGCTGGTGACGGGCGGACACGGACGCCGGTGATGGGCGGACCGAGGGTGGGTGAGAGCCCCGGTTGCTGAAAGGGCTCTTCACGGACGTGGCGGACGTGCGCCACAGTGCCCGTCAGTGTTTGCCTGCCTGACAGGCCCCCCAACTCCCCCCTCCCCTCTGGTCCCAGAGGGTCCGGCAGCCCCCCTGCTGTGTTCTCCCAGGGATGGCTGTGGCGGACCCTGGCTGGGATTCATGCAGAGGCTTGTGTGCTGGGGCCTGCCTGTGTGGGTGTGTGGGGCAGTGCTTGTGCAACATTGGGGACATGTGTTTCCAGGGGCATCTTTATTGTTCTGGAACAGTGGCAGAGATGGCCGGGCGTGGCTGCCAGGGGTAGGCACAGCAGCCTCTAGGACCACAGCAGCAGCATCAGGCGAGCCCCATGGACCTGGAGATGCGGGCTCTTCCCCTGTGGAACCACGGCCTGCTCCATAGAAAGGGGAGGGACAGCAAGTAGGCAGCCAGGGCGGTGGGGCAGCAGCAGCAGCTGAGGTGGGTTGCAGGGCAGGCTCCCAGACCTCTCTGGCAGCATCAAGGCAGGTGACCGTGGGGCAACCAGACTGCAGGCCCAGGGGTGCTCCCCGGACGGTTTGTGGTAGTGGGCATTCCTGGGGGGACAAACAACATGGGGGTGTTTCATGGCAGCTGCTGCATGGTAGCAATCGCCATTGAAGAGGAGCCAGTGTGCCAGTTGCAAAGGTCTGCAGGGAGAGAAATCAAACACAGCTGAGTGGTGTGAGACACATAGCCTGGTCTGCGCTTCTTCCCTGGGTGTACGGTGAGCATGATCCTGTAAGGGAAAGGGGTCAAAGAGAGAGACAACAACACAACTTGGGGGTCACAACCATGGCAATCCTAGCAATACTGACCTGTCGGTAGACCCTGTGGAGAAAAGAGGGGGGGGAACAGCTGGTGTCTACATATGGGTTACAGTTCCACACTCATGGCATTGTGTGCTCACATTAATACAGGCAGCTATGAGACAAGACATTGGTATAGAGGCATATCATGGCACGCTATGCAGGCAGCTATGAGACAAGACATTGGTATAGAGGCATATCATGGCAGGCTATGCAGGCAGCTATGAGACAAGACATTGGTATAGAGGCATATCATGGCAGGCATTGCAGGCAGCTATGAGACAAGACATTGGTATAGAGGCATGTATCCTACCTATATTTCTCTATGCAAAGAGGCAGATGTCAGACCACATGTCAGCATGAACCCTGCACTTACCTGCACTTACCTGCTGGTGTTGTTGCCTGTGGGGGGGGAGAGGGGCTGGGAGAAAGACATGGGTTAGCAAACACTTGCATGGAGACAGCTGCCCAGGCACAGGAGTAAACAGTTTGGCCACAGGCAGAACAGCCCTCTCTGCCCTAGAGGGGGCAGAGAGGAGAGAGGTGAAGAGAAGAGAGAAGTGGGGTGTTAGAAAAGTTTTCAAAGTCCCACTTTGCAGGTTGCTGGTGCCTGGGTGCCACCCCCCTCACACGCCCCCGTCCCTCCCTTGAGCCACCCTGATCCTCCCACCCCTCCTCCCGATTCCGCCTACCCCTCCAGCTTACCAGTGTCAGTGGGGTTCAGCTTTGCCATTGCCACAGCACGCGGGGTCCTCCCCACCGTCCTTGGCAGCGGCCCAGAAGCATGCAGCTACCTGTGCTTCTGGATCAGCTCTTACCCCATTGTAAAGCCTGCTCTGCCACTGGAATGCGAGTTCCGGCAGTAGCGCCTCTGCATTGGATTCGGCTGCCCTTTACCTTGACAGCATTGCTGTAAGGATTGCACGGAGATAATGCACGAGAATGGCTGCCCTCTTGCACCCAAATTCCCCAAACCAATCCTCCCCTCCCTTGCGCACCCCCCGCACCCACTTACTGCCACCTGTTGCCATTGCAACCAATATCCACCCCGACTCACCCCCTTGCAGCAAAAGCCCAACTCCAATCCTCGCCCGTCCCCTCCCTGTCCACTGCGTACCCCCTCCCCGCACCCACTTACTGCCACCAAAGAACCAGAGAAGCCACTGCTGCGTGTGCAGCCCTGCTTGCAGTTTGCGACAGTGGCGCAGCGGTGTGTGACAGCAACCTGCCTTTTTCACAAGTGGGGGATACAGGATATTGCTGGTGCCATGGCTGCCGATATCCACCCCAACTCACCCCCTTGCAGCCAAGATCCCCACTCCAATCCTCCCCCTCCCCGTCCACTGCGCAAACGCCCCCTGCACCCACTTACTGCCACCAAGGAGCCAGAGGAGCCGTTGCTGCTTGTGCAGCCCTGCTTGCTGTTTGCGACAGTTGCGCAGCAGTGTGTGACAGCGACCCGCCTTTTTCACTGCCAGAACGCACCCTGTGCTACCAGAATGCAGGTTCTGGCAGTACAGTTGGTAGATCCGATTGGTCAGTTACTCACTCAGAACACAGAAGAGCAGAACAGAGAAGCTGAGGAGAAGAATCCTATTCATTTCTCTTGATTTCAGAGGTGCAGCAACCACAAAGAATGAGACAGGACTCTGGATTGCCTCTCAGTCTCAGTTGCGTGAGAGAGGTATGTGATTCCAATTTAATCCCCCAATAAAACAGGTGGTTGAATGAGGGTGGGGACTGCAGTCATGTGGGAATAGACACAGCGTCCTCTTAAAGTGGCTCCTCAGCTGGAACAAGGTGTCTTCCTTATTCATAATTTTCATAATTATTACGTTCATACTTATTTTGTGCCAAAGAAAATAATTCTGAAATCTTTTCTAGCAAAAAGCTCCTTATTGACGACGTGTCTATAGAGACAGGAAATAGGACTGGTTTTTTTTGTCTTGGACACCCCTACCTTTTAAAACTAATTTGCTTGTTAAAACACTTTAGAAAACGTTTGGCTTCAGAGGCGTCGCTGGAGCGTGGCGGGGGGCGGGGCGCCCCCGGTGATGCGCACCACGGGGTGATGCGCGCACCCCGCGCACGCCACCTCCGTGACGCGCGACACCCTTCGGACGCTCTGAGGCCGGCCCGAGAGCCGGCTTTGGACCGTCCGACCCCGTCCGACCCCGGCAAAAGCCCTCAAAACAGGTCTGCGCATGCACAAAAATCCGAAAAATACCCGGATGGACGTGCTGCCTGGGCCTTCTTTCAGAAGGCCCTGGAGCGCCGACGGGGTCGGATGCTCCGAGGCCAGCTCCCGGGTCGGCCTCGGAGCATCCGGAGGGTGACGCGGGGGGGGAGCCGGGTCGCCCCCCCGTGCCATGATATCATAGCGTCACTAGGGTGACGCGCGCCCCCTGCCCCAGGGTGACGCGCGTCCTAGTGATGCTACTGTTTGTCTTAGACATAGGGGTTAGTTTTCCAAACGATGTGGTGCTCTTGAGAAATGAATCCCATTTGGGTGACAATTATAATGTGCTGCAACAGACTGATAGACAAAGATAGAGATACACGAACAGCACTGTGCATGGCTCTCAAAAGTGGGTTTTGTGGGTGCTCAACGGATATGCTCATAAAACCCCAATGACTTTGTCTCTTCCCAGTGAGCTTGGCTGCCCCTCCACAACCAAAATGGACGTATCCATTTGCATGCAGAGCGCATGCCCGAAAAAGGATGAATAGCGCGGCGACTCAGTGGGCCTTCTCAGAAGGCCCTGGGCTGCCGGTCGTGGCGGACGTTCCGGGGTTTTCTCCGGCTCCGAGGCAGGCGCATGCTCCAGAGGAAGGGGGCCCGGGGGCGCCGTCATGCCGTCCAAGCCACGGAGCCACCAGGAGCCACCAGGAGCCGCCAGGAGCCGTTGCTCCGCTCGCTCCACTCTTTCCACGCCTCTGGTCCCGGCATCCCGGGAGGTAGGGTGGCCATCCTGGATTGCGCTGCCCGCTGCCACCGCTGTCATTTTCTTCTCGGCTTGCATCGGCTTGCCGCCGCCATTCGCAAGTGCACAAGTGTCCTGGAGTCCTTACGAACCAAGGACTTCGAGACCGAACCGTACATAAGGCTTGATGAGCCATGTGCATGCATACAAGCGGCCTGGAATCCCTTCGTTCATAATGGCTCCCAGGACGCTTGTGCACCCGTGAATGGCGGTGGCAAGCCGGGAGGAAAATGGAAGCTGTGGCTGCAGCAGCCGCTATGATAGCTGGAGGAAAAGTGGTGGTGGCCACAGTAAGGGGGCGAATAATTTTTTAAAAATTTAAAAAAACATTTATAGAAAAGTTTTGGTGCCCCAAAAACATCGGGTGTGTGGGTGTGTGTGTGTCCCAGTTCGGGTCACCCAAAATATGGTAACTCTACAGAAATGACAAAATCAGTGAATGAACATTAGCCTCCATGAACGTACAAGGACACATTTATTGACGACCTGCCTCATTGTAACTCATATCAGTGCTTGCAGAGTCGAGGCTAGCGGTTATGCCGCCCGGAGCTAGGGGGTGTTGGCCACCCTGTGGGTGGCCAACACCCCCCTAGCTCCGGGCAGCATAACCGCCCATGATTGGGGGGGGCGACCCGGTGCCTGTCTGCCTGCCGCCTCCCTCCCGGCTTCTCCCTCCGGGTCCGTGTGACTCCGGAGGCCGGGAGAGAGCGTCCTCCCGTCACGCTGGCTCGGCCCCTACTGCCCAGGCCTGAGCCGGAGATTTTGCACGTGTACAACGTTGTACGCATGTGCGAAATCGCATGCAAATCGTTGTACGCATGTGCAAAATCGCCAGCTTAGGATGCTCTCTCCCGGCCTCCGGAGCTGCGCGGACCCGGCATGGCGGGCGAACGGAGACAGGGCGGGCGAGCGGAGGGCGGGCGGCAAGTCAGGACGGCGCGGCGTTTCGCCGCCCCAGCCTGAGTTGCCACCTGGAGCCATTGCTCCCTCCGCTCCACCCTAAATACGTCTCTGAGTGCTTGTTTGGATTCTATTCACACAAGTCAACCCCCCTCCCACTGCCACCACTTCCATGAATTAAAAACTTTTTCTGCTGCCATCTTGGATCTCACGAAATCTCACAAGATCCAAGATGGTGGCGCCCAAATCTCGTGAGGGTACATTAGGCAGTATTACGGCAGTGGCGAGGGGGAAGACCTGGAAAAACGGGACACCCAGTTTCAGGCCCGTCTGACCGAGACCGGGCTCCAGAAACCGGGGCAGTCCTGGTTTTTCCAGGACGAATGGTAAGCCGAGGTCTACTCAGACCAGCGCCAGCAAAATTGGTTGTGCAGGTCCACGTGGACCCAGACCGTGGGACTGGCTCCAGGAAAAGGGGTTGGATTCAGCTGCCACTGCTGCCACCAAACCTGCTTCCTTCCCGGATCTGATCTGCCCTTCACCTTCTCCCGTCAATGCCCTGTTCAGTGTCCCCCCCCCCCACTGACTTACCTGGGTTGGTGGGCCTGTCCAGCACTGCCAATACACACGAGGCCACTGCAGTCTCTCTGCCAGTGCTCCATCAATCTGCAGCTCTGTGCGCTGTCAGAGGCTGTTTTGCCACCGCCATAAGGCAGGCACAACTGGCAGAACACACGTTCCAACAACATTAGCGCCCAATAGGATTGAGCTGTGAGATTCCTTTAACAATGGGAGCTGATTTACTTTGCCTTAGCTACTGTTTCAATGGAAGAGACAGGACTAGCCATCCTGTGATCTTCTGAAGGGAATTCTGTATTAAATAATTCTCCACAAAGCTCCCTTAGTAACACTGCAACCCAGCGGTGTAGGAACGCCGCCCCTGGCTGGGGGTTGGTAGCCGCGATTACACCTCCCTGTGGAAGCCATGCCCCCGGGTGTGACGTTGGCCGGAAGTCACGCCCCCAGGTGATGTCAGCAGCCTATTAGAGGCTGAAAACGGCACCACAGGGTGGGAGCTATGGCTTGAAAGGGAAGCCTCCATTTGCGGACAGTCGTGCACCCCCGGCATGCCGCCAGGGGGCAGTCTGCACCCCATTCCTACACCACTGCTGCAACCCCCTTCCGTTATGGCTTTTCACTCTCTCCCTTTTCCAGAGCATTACAAACCCATTCAGCCAACCTCCCCAGGTCATTTCTCTCTCTGAGTGCTTTTGCCTTCCATCTCCCTCCTTCTGGGACGTAAGTCAGCCCACGACTGCCTCCCATGCATGTGAAGGACTTGCTCCATAGCCCTCTTTCTGTCTCAGTGACCACGCCCTATACAGGGAGATTCATAAGAACAGAAGAAGAGCCCTGCTGGATCCGGCCAAAGGCCCATCTAGTCCAGCTTCCTGTATCTCACAGTGGCCCCACCAGACGCCTCAGGGAGCACACAGCCAGCAAGATAATTCCTGTTTCCTGCTATCACTCCCCTGCACCTGGCACATAGAAAACCTATTTCTAAAGCCAGGAGGTTGCTTATGGCTTGTATCCTGTGATGTTTTTTTCCTGCATGAATCTGTCCAAACCCCTTTTAAAGGCATCTAGGCCAGGTGCCATCACCACATCCTGTGGCAAGACGTTCCACAAATGAATTACACGCTGGGTAAAGAAATATTTTCTTTTGTCCATGCCAACTCTCCCTCCACTCAATTTTAGTGCATGTCCCCTGGTTCTGGTGTTATGCGAGAGGGAGAAGAATTTCCCTCTCTCCATCCCATGCATAATTTTATACATCTCAATCATGTCCCCCCTCAGGCGCCTTTTTTCTAGACTGAAAAGCCCCAAACGCTGTAGCCTTTCCTCATAAGGGAGGTGCTCAAGCCCACAAATCATTTTGGTCGCTCTTTTCTGCACCTTTTCCAATTCAACTATATCCTTTTTAAGGTGTCGTGAACAGAAGTGGACACAATACTCCACATGTGGCCATAACATCAATTTGTACAAAGGCATAATGATATTGGCCGTTTTATTCTCAATCCCTTTTTTAATGATCCCGAGCATGGAATTGGCCTTCACAGCCGCCTCACACTGGGTCAACACTTTCATCGACCTGTCCACCAGCACCCAAAGATCTCTCTCTTGATCCGTCACAGACAACTCAGAACACATTAGTGTATATGTGAAATTTTGGTTTCTTGTCCCGATGTGCATCACTTTGCACTTACTTACATTGAAGCGCATCTGCCATTTTGCTGCCCATTCTCCCAGTTTGGAGAGATCCAGTTTGGAGAATAGAACAGAATGGCCAATTCACAGAATTTGAGCTTGAGCTGCTGCAAGCTGACCGCCCCAAAAATATCACAGAAAAGGCAAAATCAGTGAATGAACATGAACCTCCATAAACATACAAGGACACATTTTTGGATGACCTGCCTATAGAGTCAGGAAACAGGGTTGTTGTTTTGTCTTGGACACCCCTACATTTCAAACTAATTTGCTTGTTAACTTTCAAATGCTTTAGGAAATGTTTGGCTTAGACATAGGGGTTAGTTTTCCAAATGATGTGGTGCTCTTGAGAAATGAATCCCATTTGGGCTACAAGTAGAACGTGCTGCAACAGACTGATAGGCAAAGATAGAGATACACAAACAGCACTGTGCATGGCTCTGAAAAGGGGGTTTGTGGGTGCTCAACAATGGATATGCTCATAAAACTGGGAGGGACTGGGAGGTCTGTTTCTCACCTATCCTGTTCTGAACAAAATTACTCACTTTAGAGAATTGGGTGAGTGGGGGGAACAGTGGCGTTGCTAGCTCGCCCCAGGAGAGCGGGTTATTTCTCGTCATCCCCCCACCCCTGCCCTCTTGGAAGGCTTCATTGAAAGACCTCTAGAACCCTGGGTGGGCGGAAGGGCCCATCAAAAACAGTGAAAATGGCACAAAAGCCCCCTGCGGCTGCACACGCAGCAACTCCAGCTGAAAAAAAGCAGCTATGGAGGAGAAAGCTGCCACGGTGTCTCCTCCTCGCTAGGAGACCACAGCTGTCACTTGGGGCACAGCAACACCCCACCAGCTCTGGCCTGGCTACATTACTGGGGGGGGGAAGAGACTGGCTTCTGTGGCTGAAAATGAGGGGTGACCTCTGAGGTCATATACATGAGCACTGGTTGAGGGTCCATCTGGCTAGGAGAACCCCTGAATCTCCACTATCAGTGGCAGCGCACAATGTGCCCCTGTTCCCCCACAACTTGCTATCAACACTGACCCAGTGCACTTTATTTTGTGCCGAGGACTTATGGGGTATGTGAGCCAGGATAGTGTATTCATTCAGGTGTTGGGAGCCAGGATAGTGTATTAATTCAGGTGTTGGACTTAGACCTGGAAGATCCAGGTTCAAATCCTTGCTCAGCCATGAAGCTTCCTGGGTGACCTTGAGCCAGTTACTATCACTCACCCCTCACCACCTTCCTATCAGGGTTGTGGTGAGGATAAAATGTGGGGAGGAACTATGTACACCACCCTGAGCTCCTTGGAGCAAGGATAAAAATGTGAAAAATTATAAAATAAAATAAAATACTCCAGCCAACCATTTCCTAAACAAGTGTCTGCTGATCAACATTTTCAATAAAGAAGTTCTCAAGATTTGAAAGCACATTAATATACATTGTTCCCAGAAGCATTTCATAAATGGAAATGTCCTACAGGTGTATATGCATAGAGTCTTATCATATTCTGGGAAGTGTTTGGAACAAAAACACAATGTTAGAGATTGGAAGGTTGTGAAACACCTTCCTGGCAGGTCAGACTAGCACTTTCCAGAATCATCTGGGCACCTGCCCAGCAGCTTCCTGCCACAAATTATTCTTAGAAGTAAACTCAATACCTTTATGATATAAAACAGGGGTGGCCAACCTTCCACCATTCGGGCCTCTGTGTCCTTAAGAGTTGAGTAGAAGACAAAATCTTAGTAGCTGCAATTGCTGATGGTGCTGTTAAAGCAGCTGCACCTGCTGAAATGCCCATAGCTATACAACCATTAAAGGGCCAGGAGCATTCGTGTTGAAAGGTTGGCCACACCTGATATAAAACCTTAGAAAAAGGACAATTGAAACGTCTGCTTTAATTGAAGAATCCATTCCTGGAACCAAAATGTTTTTATTGGGCTTTTTCACCCAACTCTGAGTCCCAAATGTTGCACCCAAACTTTACTCCTGGGTGGGAGGGCAAACTAGTATTCCCTTTAAATATTAGCTCCAATAGTCCACTTTAGGCAAAGTTAGCAGCCCTTTCCCCTTTAAATTGCGATTGTGTGCCAAAAGAAAACACTGAACTTCAAAGGCAACTATTTAACAAGATGTATTACTTTCCCAGCAATAAATCATGTTCCTCAGACCTTCCCAGGCAGAGCTTATCTAAGTATAGTATAGTCCGTCTATGTAGAAATGCCCAGCTCGTTACTTCACGGCTGTGGAATCTCCTTGTAGCCTTTCCCCTGTCCAGCAAAGCATCTTGTAGCAAGAGTCGAATCAATCCAGGTGAGCAATCAGTCCGGTAGAGAATCCCAGTCTGGAACAGAGTAGTCGTCTTCACTCGCCAATCCTGCAGTATCTCCCTCCAGTACACAGCGTGGCAAGGACAGCTCCAACAGCTTGGTAGCTCCATCAGCATCCCCCCAAGCAAGACCATTCTGTGTTGCACACATGCTCTTTTGTCCTTCTCAGCCCCAATTTGGGCGAAGGGCCCACAGGTGTTGGCTGGCAATCACTGCACCCAAAAGCCTTCTGACTGTCCACAGGTGTGCAGCCACGCCAAGTGTCATCAGCTGTGCGTCCACCCACACAGTCTAGGGTGTTAACCCTTTATGTCCCAATCCTGTCAAACAGGCAAAATCTTGATCCTTTAACCCCTTCCTTCCCGGACCTATCAAAACAGGGGACCACTGCTAACACCACTAACTCCTCGACGATTGCACGATTTCAACTACAACATCCCACATGAAATATTGCTCTACAACTGTATTAAATCCTAAAGTCCACCTCATTGGAGACACCAGTCCTGACCATGGATCCTCTTTGTGTTAGTGGGTTCGGACACCCCCATCCACCATACATTTGGGAAACATACGGTGTGAATATGCCACACACAGCCTGCTGGAAATCCTAATATGGGAAGGCAAATATGCTTTTATAGGCATCACGTAAATTTGGTAACATAACATCCACGAGTGGAATATAGAACTGGAAGAATACAACTTTTTAAAAGAAACAAATCTGACACCAAGGAGCCTCTCTAGCACGTACGTGTATCTAGTCTGCTGGTCGGTCTCCAGAGTCATCTCTAGGCTCTGGAGGACCGACCAGAGAGACTAGGTGCTTACATGCTAGAGAGGCTTCGCCTGGCACCTAGTCTTTCCCTGCTCGCCCTCATGGCAGTCGTGCCGAAGAAGTAGGAGGACTGAATTGTAAAAGTTAAGTCGCTGTTGCATGGAAAATGCCCCCCTGGGCCTTGGGGTGGGGGTTTGCACACAAACGAAGAGGACATAATAGTTTAGTCACCCCCGGCACTACTTTTTGGGTTTGTTTTTTGTTTGTTTGGTTTGCTCTTTTAGTTTGTTTTTTGTTTATTTGGCAGTGCTTTTTTGGTTTGCTTTTTTGCGGCACCGCCTATGGCAGCAGGGAGTGAGGAGGGGTGCAGGCCCGGTGGGGGGGAGTTGCAAAAGGGGCGGGCGGCCCCCACCTGAAAAAGGGCTAGCAATGCCTCAGGCAAGGTTTGAGCCTCTCTAGGACTAACAGCGCAATCCTATTCAACTTACACCACCGGTGTAGCCAGCGGTGCAGCGAGAACAGATTGCCGCTCTTTCCAGCAATATAAAATAATTTAAAATTTTGTGTGGGCTAATGCCAGGCAAAACGACTGTTTTGCGGCCGGAAGAAAAAAAAAACTACAAAGAAAAAAACTGGAGGACAGAAGTCAGGAAGACTACAGGACAATCAAGTGAAAGTAATTAGTGGTTCGCGAGATTCAAAATTGTGTGTTTAGTAGTCCGAAATGTTGGCAACCGCTATTCCAGACAATGTCTACTGGTTGGGCACAATAGAAAGGGTGCTAAAAAACAGCTTTATGCCAGATTGCATCTGTGTGCAAAAAGCCTTTATTGGCATTGGAAGGCATCCCGATGGATAAACAAATCTCAATCCGGCCAGCTGCAACATGATAATCCATGGGAACTGGGCAAGGATTTGATAGGTGCATGTGTAAGACATTCTGACTATTTTGACTATTCTTTCGGTGCAATCCTGCCTAACTTTAGGCCAGTGGAGCGTGTGCTCCGCTGGCCTATGGAGTCGCATAGGAGTAAGTGGTGGCGGCATGGAGGTCAGCACTACTTACTCAGCCATCAAAGGTAAGGGCCTTGCCAGTCAGCGCAGGGGCATGGGGAAGGCAGGCAGGGGTGGCGAGGATGGGGGCAGGGATATCGGTGCTGGGTTGCGCTGATATCCAACGCCCCTTCTCAGGCTGGGCTGGCCTTACTCAGTCTTCCTGTATGCGCGCCAGCTCCATACTGCCAGGATTGAGGTCTCTGGTTTTTACACCGGGGGAAGGGGATGAACATGAGCCCGGTGCGCCCCACATCCCATCCCACAACCTTTAGGTTGGCCATTGCATCTTAGGAAGGATCGGGATGCCCGTAAGTATCTGACTGTTCTTAAGATTCCCGTCCCTTAATATGTATTAAGAATTCCAATGAATGGTAAAGTTGTCCACAAAGCAGGTCAAGAATTTATCCCATTCTTAGTTGAGTGAGCTGGCAGATGTGATCTCAGAGTCATTTTCTGTAATGTTTGGGAACTCCTGGAGATTGGGTGAGGTGCCTGAGAACTGGAGACAAGTAAACGTCATTGCTAACTTAGAAAAAAGGAAAAAGAAAAAGAAAAATTAAAATCTGGGAAACCACAGAGCAGTTGGCCTGCTGTCAATACCCAGAAAGATCCGGGAATAGATAATTAAGCCAAATGTCTGTGAGCACTTTCTAGGCGCCAAGAACAAGACCTGTAAGAAAAAAATTCAAGACCAGATAAACAAATTTGTCAAGAACAAGACCTGCTAGACAAATTTCATCTTCTTCTTTGACAGTGATTAGTCTGGACTCTGGTTGATGATGTTGGATGCGGAATTGCTTCAAGTATCACCTCAGGAAATCTCCCTCACCCAGGCTGAGTGCTGGCAATAAAACAAAGACTGACAGGAGGCAGTGCTAAAGTTAACAAAAATGTTCTCTCTCTCTCTCTCTCTCTCTCTCTCTCTCTCTCTCTCTCTCACACACACACACACACACACACACACACACACACACACACACACACACACACACACACAGAGGATCAGAGGTTCAACTTACTTGATTTAGCAGGCCTGTAAAGGCTTGCCATATTTTCCCCACCTCCAACCAGAACACCCCCCCAGTTAATTAATTAATTAAATAATTTAAAAATTAAAATAAAAACATCAATTTAATAAAAAATAATTTTAAAACTGACGGGGGCGCTATTGCAGTGTGAAGCGCGCCTGCAATTTTATTTATTTATTTAGTCTACAGCCAAAATAAATAAATAAATAAATGTAAGTTTAAAAACCGAAAATTTAAATTATTTAATTAATTTTACAACAAAAATTAATTAAATTAACTTACCCCATTGTCGCCGTCGTGTTGCTCCTCATCGCGCCTGCATGCTGTTCCTCGTCTTGCTGCTGATCCATCCGGTCTCCCACCGGCACCACACGGAGCCAGCGAGCGAACGACAGCCTGCTTGCCCGTGCCGTGTGCACCTGCCGGAGGCTAGCGGGGCACTGGCAGCAGGCTGTGGTTTACCCGCTCCCGCTGGCTCCATGCGGTGACGGTGGGAGACCGGGCAAATGACAGCCTGCTTGCCCGTGCCGTGTGAGCCTCCGACAGGCAACAGCACGGGCACAGGCTGTCATTCACCTGCTCCCTCGCTGGCTCCGTGCCAGTGAGACAGCGGGTGAATGGACAACACCCGCTCGCTGCCGCCATCTTCTTCTTGTTTGAAGAACGTACCCGGGCGCCAGCATCATCTTGGCTCACAAAACCTCACGTGATCCAAGATGTCGGCGCCCAAATCTCGTGAGGGTATCATGCCCTCACGAGATTTGGGTGCCGACATCTTGGATCTCGCGAGATTTTGCGAGCCAAGATGGCGGCGCCCAGGTAAGTTCATCAATGTTTGAAAATGGAGGCAGCGGCGGCGGAGCTACCATTTGCCCCAGAAAACCGGCCTCGGACATTTCCGGGAATGGAGGGTCATTTCCAGGACTGTCACAGTTTTTCCAGGACAAATGGCAAGCCTACGTAAAGCTGGCTCGCCCTGCAGGTCTTGTGCTCAAAATGGAGGAGGCTTCTCAGGCCTTGGTCTGGCCATCTTGACAGATCAGTAGTGAGACTAAGGGCAGAAAAGGAGGGGAAAAAGAGCAGTTATGCCACACCCTCAAGGATCACAGAGAGAACTGGCAAGATGGGTCTGAGTCATTGGGCATTAGTTGCCCCCTTCGGATCAGTCTACCCCCTTCTGGATACAGACGGAGTTGTGTCAATGTGTGCGGTGGGAATGCCATGGACACAGAATACCTAGGTTGCAACAAAACATTTAACAAAATGTACATTGAGCGAAACATCTCGGGATTTGGGTTATAAAACTTCAATTTATAAAATATCAAAATGTAAAATGCATCAGCAAAAATCAGTAAAAACACAAAGTAAGCATATAATGCTAAAACCTCATGTAACAAATACTTTAAGATCACTGAGTAAAATACAATAAAGACATTTAAAAACTGCAAGGGCATGACGTTTCGTTTACCAATCTGTAAACTTTTTCAAATGCTAAAAAAAAAAAAGAGCCTAAGTAGGCAAGAAGATGTTACAAGTACACATCGCAGTCTTGCTGCTTAAAAAGGAAATTTGGTGCACATTTTACTAACACAATTAACCGGAAATCAAGCAAACCTGAGCCAAATCCTCAATGACCCTACTATACTGCCATCTAGTGGTGGCCTAGAACATAGCCCAACTAGCATCAATACTATTTCTTATTGCTTTTATTTATTGCAGGGGTCCAGACTCTATTTATAAGTGATAATTCCTGTTTCCTATTCAATACTTGAGATCCATGTTTAAATATTTCAATGGCCTCCAAACTCAATCTGGCCCTATAATTGTTTTCATGCCCTAACTTTATAGTGTCTTCAAATTTAATACCATGGCCTGACTCCATCTTATGCTGGGCTAACGCAGATTTCTCTATGTGGTTAAGCCGGCATGCCCGTTCATGCTCTTTGAGCCTGGTATTTATAAAGCGTTTCGTGGTACCTATGTAAACTTTTCCACAGCTACATGGTATCTTATAAATCCCAGGTGCATTCAGTGGAGGTCTCGGGTCTTTTGGGTTCCTTAAGAGCTGGCTTATTTTATTGGTAGGTTTAAAAATTGGTTTAAAATTATATTTACTCATCACCCTGCCAATTTTATCTGTCGTTCCTTTAATATACGGTAAATGCACTGGTGGCCTGATTTCCTCATCTGTGACTTGTTTAACTTCTTTCCCATTTTGTTTAATCTTACTTTGTTTCTCCCATGCTTTGTTAATTTGAGTTTCAGTATAACCATTATTCAGTAGAGTCTCAAATATCTTAGCTTTTTCTTTTGCTAGAGAGTTGGAATCACAGATGTTCAGAGCCCTGTATATTAAGGAAGTCATTACAGAATTTTTCTGGCTAGGGTGATGATTGGATCTATTATCAAGATAGCGCCCAGTATGTGTTGGCTTACGATATACAGTGCATGAACATTTAAAATTCTCATTTCTGGTAATTAAAACATCTAAAAATGGTAAAGTTCTTTCTACTTCAGACTCCATTGTGAACTGTATAGATGGGCATTGAGAATTTAAATGTATTAAAAAATTCTCTAGCTCTTCATCCCCATGTTCCCATATACAGAAAATATCGTCAACATATCTTAACCATAATTCTGGCTTTAATCTCGCAGTTTTCAATGCTTCCTTCTCAAACTTCTCCATAAAGAGGTTTGCTGCCACTTTTTTTTTTTTTAGCATTTGAAAAAGTTTACAGATTGGTAAACGAAACGTCATGCCCTTGCAGTTTTTAAATGTC
This sequence comes from Plestiodon gilberti rubricaudatus, assembly GCA_026170595.1. Classification (NCBI taxonomy): domain Eukaryota; kingdom Metazoa; phylum Chordata; class Lepidosauria; order Squamata; family Scincidae; genus Plestiodon; species Plestiodon gilberti. The sequence continues at coordinate 252,625,123 of JANXHW010000002.1, forward strand.
TTTATTGTATTTTACTCAGTGATCTTAAAGTATTTGTTACATGAGGTTTTAGCATTATATGCTTACTTTGTGTTTTTACTGATTTTTGCTGATGCATTTTACATTTTGATATTTTATAAATTGAAGTTTTATAACCTAAATCCCGAGATGTTTCGCTCAATGTACATTGTTGCGGGTTATAACAGTCTTCGATCACTTCTGTTTAACAAAATCTCCCACAATGCCCTTGAATGAAATGCTAAAATGAGGGCTAAATGGTACTACCGGTTAGATGGGTTCAAAGCTGGTTGAATGATCATCGCCAATGAGTGCTGTTAAATTGTTCCACCACAACCAGGAGAGTGCCACAGGCTCTGTCTTGGGCCCTGTGCTGTTCAACATTTTTATAAATGATCTGGACGATGGGTGTAAGTTACCTCGCTCTGGGGAGCCTAGCAGAGGCGTCCTTAACGCAATCTCGCCTTCGGCGGGAGACTCGGTCGTTACGGAGTGGTCCAGTCCGGATGCTGGTAGATCATCGTCTGGGGTCCGGGAGGTTCAGGAGGTGAGGCCTTAGTGTCTCCTGGAGGGCGGTGGTTACATGTACCTTGACCGGCCTCTCCTGGTGGTCTGGTCAGATCCAGGCTTCCACTGAGCGTGCCGCTGAGCTAACTCTGTGACCTCCTCATCACAGTCTTTCTTCTCCCTTATGAACCCTCTCCCTGCTTCCCCGCTCCTGCCCCCCCCGGTCGGAGTGTAGGCCCTGGGGCAGGGGCAGGGACAGCTGATTGAAGCATCTTGTGGGCATGTCTTTCAGGGTGCGGCCGAGCATGCCCCAGCTCGGCCACATGGAGAGCCTGTGGGTGGCAGGTCTGTGAATGGCTCGGCGCCTCTGGCTCTGAGCCTGAGAGTCGGCAGTGTGTGCTTTCACTCCCAACGCCTGACTCTCCCGTTGGGATGTCTCCCGGTGTCTGGGGCTGCCCCAGGGCTGTTCCGGCGGTCGGCCACATCATGGGGTCTCCTGGGACGCCTCTCTTTTTCTGAGGTCTTGGAGACTGCCCCGGCGCCTCAAGGGGGCAGGTATTCGTCGGTTGCGTGCCCGAGAGGGCTGCCTCCAGAGTCTTGTTCTGCCTGCGGAGGGCAGCAAGGTAAGTACGGTTCGCTTGGGACCCAGACAATGGGGTAGAAGAAATGTTTTTTAAATTGTCAGATGACACAAAACCAGGAGGGATAGCGAACACCTTGGAAGCCCAAATCACGATGATCCTGAAAGGTTTGATCATTGGGCACCCTAACGTTTGCAACAAGCTCCACGGCTGGGGTGTGTGTGCAGTAGAGACACATTTTGTTTGGCAGAAAGTATTGTATTGTCTTTCTCAGAATCCCCACAAGCATCCTTACCATGTTTTTTTTTTCACAGAAGGAACATTATGCTGCACACATCCTGGCATCACATTGAGCTTCTTCTTAGAATAATGTGGCCCGCCCTCATTCTTAATTTACACAACATTTGTTCCCTTTAGAGGATACATTGGAATCCTGCGCCTGTCTAGAGGCACCTGGATCCTCGGAGAGACCAGAGTCCTGTCTGATTCTCCTGGGTAATCATCCCACCTCTGCAATCAGGGAAGATGAATCAGCTTGTTCTCCTTGGCTTCTCTGCTGTACTTTTCGGGGCTGTGGGTAAGTAAGTGGAGGGGGAAAGGAATATCCATGGAAAAGCAGGTTGTGGTTAGAACAGTGAGAATTAGAGACCAGTCCTACCCTATGCCAGTCCAGAGCATACAGCAAGGCCAACTGAGGAAACGCTGCATGCTATGGGTGGGGGTGGGGACAAGACAGCCCAGGAGAGTTAAGTAAAAAGCATTTGTACTTCTCTGTGGTGAAGGGCTAGTTGAGAGACACAAATTTGCTTTTTCACTACAGTCTCCAATGGGTCTCCTCAGATCTATGTGAGCTCTTTTGCTGATGTAAGTCTGTGGAGACTCCTGGGGATAGGGACAGGCCAAGGCGGGGAGAGAATAGGATCTTGGCATGTGCAGCTGCTGTCAAGATCCACCCCCTCCCACCCCTGAACCACCCCCTGCCCGGCCCACTCCCAACCCTAATCTGCTCATGATCCTCCCCGAAACCTACCCTGCCACCGACTTACTGGTGGCAGTAGAGGATGGCGGAGGTACTGTGGGCTTCTCTCACTCGTGCATGGCCTCTGGACCTTTGCGTTGGTTGCCAGTACCTGCTGAATAGATCTGCCACAGTAAGCCCTGCATAGTATTGAAGTGTTAGTCCAGAAAGTCAGTTCCAAATCTCAAGATGATTCAGAAGGTGTTTGGGCAGCCAGTGCAGCCGCTGAAGCAGTGGTTCAACAGAGTCAAACCGCCTAGCTCCAGTGACCACCTGGGCTGCTGCATTCTGCACTATTTGCAGCTTCCAAATCATCTTCAAGGGCAGCCCCATGTAGAGCGCATTACAGTAATCCAGCCTTGATGTCACTAAGGCATAGACCACCGTGTGGTGGGGTCTGATCGACTCAAGTATGGCCGCAGCTGGCGCACCAGCCGAAGCTGGGCAAACGCCCCCCTGGCCACAGCTGCCACCTGGCTTTCCAGGGAGAGTTGTGAATCCAGAAGTACTCCCAAACTGCACACCCGTTCCTGCAGGGGGAGTGCAGCCCCATTCAGAGTGGGCAGCAGATGACTCAGTACTTGCATTGAGGCTTTCCTGACCAGTAGGACCTCTGTCTTTTCTGGATTCAGTCTCAACCTATCTCAACCTGAAGTATATCACTTCAAAATATCATTGTAGTGCTATTCACAATAGCAAAGGCAAAATACATTAATAAAATATTTCCTACACAATAGGCAACAATAGGGCCTTAATACCTTTAAAAATGGTTGCCGTGGCTCCGTGTTAGTTCTTCCTTTTTTAAAGGCATTTTTAAAGGAGTACCTAGAGCTTGTGGAATGTTCCTGCTGTGCAGACACACAGTTTTGACAATGTGATGACGTCACCGAGGCAAGCGAAGGTGCTAATAAGAACGTTCAATCCACCAATCGCAAGGGTCAATCTTAGTTCTAGAATCACAATGAAGCATAATAGAAAACAAGCAAACCCGTATTTTATGAGATGCTCCATTCACTAACAACCCTCTTTCTCTTTTTCAGTTCATGGTCTTTGGTGCGTCTTTGAATGTAGAGGTACTCCATGTATCCCTATTTCGTGCTATGCCTGTGGGGAGGAACAATGTTTCACAAATACAACTTATGATAGTAGGTCACCAGAACCCCCAGTCAGTAGCCCTAAGGTGGAATCTTCAAGCAGGCTGATTCCCTCTTCCCCATTCCCTTTTATGATGTAGCCGATCCTCTCAAAGAGGAACACTCTCATTTCCAACTGTTTTCTTTTCCCACACAGAGAAAAGGTTGAGTTCTGTGGAATACGGCTGTACTACGCCCAGCAATCGTCATAAATGCAACATGACAGAAAAGTTACCTTCGAAAATTGACTGCACTATCTTCGATCGCAGATATCACCATCTATGCAACATCACAAAACAGAAAAGTAACATGAGAGCTGTTACCAAGTGCTGCACCAACAAGGACCTCTGTAATCACTAAGCTGACTCTATCTTGTGAATCAGCCAATCTTACTGAAGGGGCAGTGACTGGAGGAGAAAGAAGTGTATCATACTGTGCCAAACCCAACTGTAACCAGATACATTCCACATACATGGTTTGCAACTCATCTCTAAAATAGTCTGTACTATCATGGGCAGCCAAATCCTACGCAACGTTCCCCGCACTGATGCAGCAGTGCCAGCACAGGCTACACTGCATCCTGCGGGGAAAATCAGGACATGGGAGGGAGGTCTCCTTGAGATAAGGGTTATTTTGTCCCCTTGCCCCAGAGAAAGCCCCAGCCCCCGCAATAGTTCTACTCGGACCTGTGCCTGTCATTTGGCTGGTGCAAGTCCGCGTGTCCCTCAGTCAGCGGATCGGGCCTGTGAAGGGGGATAGAATATGGCTGCACTATTGCTGGCACCACCGATCCCTCCCAGGCCCAGTCTACCACCCCTGTGCACCATTCTGCCCTCCCCCACCCTTCCCCAGGCCCGTTCCACCCCCTAGTGCAGCTGACCTGCTCTGGCGCATATTCCTCTTTGCACTCAGACCTTCCCGCCACAGTCCTTCCCGGCAGCACCGGTTTCTGGCACTCTGTCGCAATGTGCTTTATGGCACGTTTGCAACAGCTAGCACTAGCGCAGCGCTCGCTACACCAGCACTAGTGTCGGTTAGGAATGTACCATAAGGCTGCAGTTCTATGTACCCTTTCCTGAGAGTCAGTCCCCCCATTGAATACAATGGGACTTACTTCTGAGTAGACCTGCCTAGGCTTGTGCTGTAAGTTGAGGACATTTCTGATTGACAGAAATTTTTTCCCCTCAAGATTTCATGCTACTTTGAGAAGGGTTTAAGAAATATGCCTCATGATACATAGCATCGACCCTCCCAATACTCCGCCCCTTCTCCCACAGTGCCCTTCTGCCTGCAGTTGCCTCATGAGCTCCTATTTGATGCTACCTCTCCCTTCCTTTGGATCTCTTCTGAATGACATCATTTGCCTTAACGTTTGAAATATGATTCCAGTCACATGTCGCTGCGTTTGCTCCTATTCTTCCCTTACCTTCCATCCCTGTGTTCTCTCCCCCAGTCTCACCCCACCCACCCTCTGTCTGTCTCATTGCTGAAACATAGACTATGATCTCCTTGGTGCAGGACTTTGTCCATTGTTATGTTCCAAAAGTTATGGTCTACATCCATAATATTAAATAAAGCAAGTGCAACCGCCGTGTCTTTCATTCGTATTCGCTTAGTATTTCAAGGATCAGCTGTTATCAACGTTTGTTTCTCTTCTTCTTGTTTCTGCCCTGAAGCCTCTGTCTCGCATTCTCAGCCTTACATTTGCAGATTTTCTCTAACCTCTTTCACTGTCCTTTGGGGTCAGGGGTTAGGAGTGGAGCAAGTGGGTCTGGGGACTGGATCAAGGCAGCAGTAAGATCTGGGTTCAGGGCTGGGGGAAAGTCTGGGGTTTGAATTCATGTCCAGAGTAGAGCCTTGAAGTTGCAGCAAAGGTCAATGGGGACCCAGTTGTAACACTCCCCTCCTTGAGTCCTGAAGAACGATAGTGATTTCACGGACTCAAAGAAGAAGAAAAAAAAATCAGTAAACAAAAACATAATCCTTGTACTGAGAAATCGTGTATGTTTTATAATAAGCTTATTAATAATATGCAGCATGTCCAGTGAACAGGTTGTCATGCTTCTCCATCAACAGGCGTCTGATACAGTTTGGTGCAGCTTGGACCTAAGAAACATGTTTTCACGTCTCATACCTGGCCTGTCCATCGGAAGCATTCGTCTGTCTGGATACTCTTTCGCTTGCTGTCTCATTGAGAATAGAGAGTTCACATAGCTGAATACCAGAAAAATAGGTTGCCATTGGCAGTCATGATGCTATCATGATGAAGTTTAGCCAGATCACGGTTTACTGTTATCTCGCAGCCCAAAACCTGAAAGTTGATTAGAAATGACGCTGAAATGGAAGTAGCATGGCACTCATGTGTCATCTGCATAAGATAGATATCTTCAGAAGGGGTTGAACCACAGCCCGCCTCAATGCGAGCGGCAGCACCCCCTCCGCCAACGAAGAGTTGACCACCCTCCCAGTCCACTTGGCCAGCCCCTCCCGGGCAGATCTAATTAGCCAAGCTGGGCAAGGGTCAAGCATGCAGGCAGTCGGCCTCACACTCCAAAGGAGCCTGTCCACATCCTCAGGCTGTACAAGCTGAAAAGGGTCCCACAACACTGGACAAGCAGATGCCAAGGGGACATCCTCAGATATTGTCAATGAGGCATCCAAGTTATGGCGAATCCGATCAATTTCATCAGCAAAATGTTTAGCAAATATGTCACAGCGGGCCACCGTGTGTTCCTCCTGATCTATTGGGGGGGCCTGGTGGAGTAGGCTTTACACCGCACGGTACAGCTCTGCTGGACGATTGCTTGCAGACGCAATGGTAGCAGAGAAGAAATTTCTCTTCGCTGCTACCACCGCCATGGAGTAGGTTCTATAGTGGGCCCTACTCCGTGTCCGGTCGGATTTGGCACGGGTTTTCCGCCACCGTCGCTCAAGACATCTACCCCGTCGCTTCATCATTTGCAGCTCCTCAGTAAACCAAGGAGCCACTCTGAGTCTGCAGCATGGCAAAGGTTGCTCTGGAGAGATCTCATCCACTGCCCTGGCCATTTCCCCATTCCAGAGGTCAACCAGGGCTTCAGACGAGTCACCAGTCTTGGCAGTGGGAAAGTCCCCCAGAGCCCTCAGGAAGCCTTCTGGATCCATTAGCCTCTGGTGGCTGACCATAGAATGCGGTCCCCCGCCTTTGCGGAGGAAGGAGGCTGCAACAAGCCTAAACCTTACCAGAAAATGATCTGTCCATGACGACGGAGTGATGTCAATCTCCTCCACATCCAGATCACCACCCCCTTGCTCAGCTGTAAACACCAGGTCCAGTACATGTCCCGCCTCGTGTGTCAGGGCCAAGATCTTCTAGGACAGGCCCATGGTTGTCATGGTGGCCATGAAATCCTCAGCCACACCAACCCCGGGGGCCTCGGCATGAACACTGAAGTCTCCCAGCACTAATAGGCGGGGGGACTCCAGCACCAATGCCAGGATCACCCCTGTGAGCTCAGGCAGGGAGACTGTTGGGCAGCAAGGTGGGTGGTACACCAACAGAATCCCTGTCCTGTCCGGCCCTCTCAACACAACATGGAGACATTCAAACCCAGTGAACTGCTGAGCGGGGCACCTGGTAAGGGAGATGGATTCACGATAGACCATCGCAACTCCTCCTCCCCGTCCCTGCAGCCGTGGCTGCTGCACCACCTGGAAACCTGGGGGACAAAGCTGGGAAAGGCCTACCCCTCCCGCCTCATCCAACCAGGTTTCTGTGATACATATCAGGTCGGCGTTCTCATCCAGGACCAGGTCCCGGATGAGGTTGGTTTTATTATTTACCGACCTGGCATTTAAAAGCAGCAGCTTCAGATTCAGGGAGTCACTGCCAAGAGTACCAGTCATCCAAGAGTTGGGGAAAGGACCAGAAGGAGAGACAATCTGTCTATGATGGACCCTCCTTCTCCTGGAACGGCTTGTCTGACCCCCACCACCATATCTTCTATGGCCCGTCACTGCCTTGATAGTGGCACCCTCCCCCTCCCAAGATGAAACACATAACTTACCCAGCAAGGCCACCCTTCTGAGCCCGGCCTCTCAGCTCAGTCATCGAGCAGGGCCAGCCACAAGATGTAAACAGGCTGACCCTAAAGCTGGGCGAACCGCTGGCACGGCCTATATATATATATATGTTGTCATTCCCTCGTGCTGCTGTAGCTGCTGTGGTACTCTTCTTTCCCCACAAGTAAATAAAAAAGGGGGGTAGGTAGTCTGCTGTCCGAATGTCCAGGTCATTGACTCTGCTGGTAAGGCGCGATCCACTGGGCGAAGAGCCACGGGCAAAGAGCCCTTCGGCTCGCACCAAAGGCTCGCATCTCTGGCAAGCCAGAGGCTTTCTGTCGGCTCACCTGGGGAAGAGATCCAATAGAGCCTTGAGTGCTGAGATCCAGCCCCCACAGACTCAGGTGTTTCCAATTAAGGGTCCTCTCCCCTGCCCCACAGAGTTGCAGCCACAGAGATTTTAAACAAGCTGACTGCCTTCCAGAGGCTTTCTGTCGGCTCACCTAGGGAAGAGTCTATGTTCCTGATGCACTGTAATATTCTTCCTTCCTGACTGTAAGTGAGGCTTTTTCCTGACCTTTCCAGATGTTTCAAAAGAATTTCTGCAAACCTACTGATTGATCCCGTGTTAACATGTGTCACGTATGAAACAAGTAACACGTGTCTGCCACCGTTCTCCACCAATAACTGTTACCAAAAGAGCTGGTTCTTAGGGGAAATTTTGTTGTTGTTGTTCAGTCGTTAAGTCGTGTCCGACCCTTCGTGATCCCATGAACCATATCCCGCCAGGCCTTCCTATCCTCCACTATCTTCCTGAGTTCGCTCATTTTCATGTTCGTTGCATCGGTGATGCTGTCTAACCATCTAGGGGAAATTAGCACAGCCCAATTTGGAACAAGGGATCTTTTAGACTGGATAACAAATCAGCGTCATGCAGAGCTTTTTAACTTAGCAAAGAGAGACTGAGAGAAAATAACTTCCAATAAAAGTTTATCAATTTATTAAGAAAGGACAAAGGTAAAATTATTGCATACAGAGAAATAATATATTCAGCAATAATAATATGCCCACGGTTGGACTTGGACACCAATAATGGAAAAATACGTTTCTATTGTCTTAAACGTAGTGTAGGTGTCCCTGTCTTGATGATGGTGGTTGCTTGTAATGCAGAGTGTATTTGGTGCAAAGGAAAGGGGGGGTCAGGGAGAGAATTCTGGGTGTCCCTGCTTCTTCCAACCCAATTCCTAACAGCTAAGAATAGGGAGAGAAGGGGGGGGGAGGGAGAGAGGTTTCAGAGGGTTTTCATATTACCTGTCTTGTAAAGGAGAGCCTTGTCAATGTAGTTATTTCACTGGCCATCACACGCCCCCTTGTGATGTCACAAAGGGGCATGGCTGGCTGACATGCCCCTTGTGATGTCACAAAGGGGCGTGGCTGGCTGACACGCCCCCCCAGTGATGTCACTTCCGTCCTGCTTTGGGTTCCGGAAAAAGATGGTAAGGCTACATAGAAAGGACAGGTAACCTTGGTCTACAGTACATAAGAACATAAGAACATAAGAAGAGCCCTGCTGGATCAGGCCAAAAGCCCATCTAGTCCAGCTTCCTGTATCACACAGTGGCCCCACCAGATGCCTCAGGGAGCACAAGACAACAAGATAACCTGTTTCCCGTTGTCACTCCCTTACACCTGGCACAGAGAAAACCCACTTCTAAAACCAGGAGGTTGCTTATGGCTTGTAACCTGTGATGGTCTTTTCCTCCATGAATGTCCAAACCCTTTCTAAAGGCATCTAGGCCAGGTGCCATCACCACATCCTGTGGCAAGGAGTTCCACAGATGACTTACACGCTGGGTAAAGGACTTTTCAGTCTTTGTGCTCTTTGTTGGAGGCTTGAGATCAATCTTGGGCCTCCGCCACCAACAAACTGCTTTGACCGATCCAACAGATCTCCTCCTCCCCATGGAGGGCTACTTGGGAGGTTGGCATTTGTGCCAAAAAGAGTTTGTCCAGACTCTTGCTGAATGAGCTGCCCATTATCTCCACTGCCGATCTCCACCTCTGAGCTGGCCAGCGGGGATCAAAAGGAACGCTGTGGCTCAGATGGGCTGTAGGATGCCGTGGAATATTCCTGAAGTTAAAGACTGGAGGGTTGATGCTGTATTCCCCCCTCCCTCATTTCCTCCTCCCTCTCTAGCTTCAGAAGCCTTCTCATTATGTGCTATTTTTCATCTTAAAACAACAAATGCACACCCTAATGGAAACATGTTGTCAATGTAAACCTTAAACACAGAAGTAAGAATGGTGGCACACCACACAGTATATTGGCATGAATATTTATTTTTTTAATCTCATCCACTGTACAGATTAAGAGGGCTGGGAGAATTCATTACAAGCAAGAAATGTGGAGAGATGGGAGGCCGAGATTCCCAAGCAGAGACAGGAAGAGCAGCTCAGATAGAACTCCCCATTTTTCGGGGAGGGGAGGGGGACAGAGAATTGGCTTGGGAAAGATCGATAGGTAGCCTGTTGCAATAACGAAATTTGCAGCAGGTGGTGAGTGTTGTGAGGTTAGACGATGGGTCCCTTGTGACTGTGCCACAGTTCTCACGCCGAGCAGGATCAGTGCAGACATAAGACGTATCATGGATCTCGTCACCTAAGTGGGAAGAGAAGAGACTGTCAGCGCAATCCTATTCAACTTACACCAAAGATGTAACTCAGCGCAATCCTATCCAACTTACATCACTAGTGTAACCCAGCAGTGCAGCGAGAATGGGAGGCCCCAGAATGGAAAGGGGATTCAAATCCCCTTTGAATCCCCCTTTGGAGAGTATTTGAATCCCCTTTCCATTCTGAGGCCTCCCGTTATCGCTGCACTGCTGGATTACACCGGTGGTGTAAGTTGGATATTATTATTATTATTATTATTATTATTATTATTATTAACAACAGTATTTATATACCACGTTTCAACAAAAAGTTCACAAAGCAGTTTACAGACAAAATCAAATGATTAAATGGCTCCCTGTTCCAAAAGGGCTCACAATCTAAAAACGGTGCAGAAGAACACCAGCAACAGCCACCAGAAAAGACACTGTGAAGGGATGAAAGAGGGCAGTGACATGGGAGCTGAAATGCTGGGCTTAAGGGCAAGGGATAAAGTGGGATACAGGAAGAAGTAGTGGAGCATCTGTGGCAACTGGTGGGAACACGGACTCAGAACCAGAGCTGAGTGGATGAGAGCTGAAGTGAATGCGGGGAGAGGAAAGGAAGGAGGATCCTCAAGGTCCAAATCTCCCAGACTTCAAGGATTGTTCACCATTCCCAATCATGCATTCTGTGGCACTTACAGTTTTCCAGGGGGGGGGGGCGGGCGGGTGGTGGCAGCGGTACTGAACTTAGCAAGCTGATTACTAACGTCCATGTATTAACAAAAAAAGAAAAGAAAAAGACACCCCCCCCCAAAAAAAGCTAGACCACATGATTGAAATGTTTAAAATTACACTTGTCTACAAAAACTTTTTTTTTCTTCTGGCCTGGACTTTTGCAGCTGTTTCAGACTAATTTCAGGGTGCTGATTCCAAATCTGGCATCTATTTTTGTCTATCTCATCAGGCTTTTGAGATATCAAATATTGCATTTGATAAAATCAATGAAAAACAGCAAATTTACACTGGTCTACATTTTTTTTTCTGGCCTGGACTTTTGTAGCTGTTTTAGACTAATTTCAGGGTGCTGATTCCAAATCTGATTTCAGATTTGCTTTATCGCATCTTGTTTTTATGCTTTCGGCATATCCCATTTTCATTGATTTTACCTGAAATTAACTTTTTGTCACTTATGATTGCAAGTTGTTGCGAGTCAGTGACTGCTTTAGTGTTAAAATATGTTGCTGTGTTTTTAGGATAGTGTGTTTATAATATCATTTTGTGTTGATATCCACTTTTATTTAATATTTTCCTTCTGCAGGGCGTGATCTAACAATGGCTACAACAGGGGCTCTCAACCTGTGGTATGGGTACCCCTAGGGGTATGCGGACCTCTTGCTGGGGGTACACCAAACCCTGCCCCTTATCTGCCCCATCAGCAGCTAATTAAGCATTAATTATCATGGATTTTAAATTGTAATTATTTTCGGAGCCCTTCTGTCTCTCTGATTTTGGTTTTGGGCTTATTTTTGTACTTTGGAAAATGTACTTTGGTGGAGTGGGGGAAGGAGGAGCTGGTTTTGGGAAGTGTGACTTGGAGAAAAAAAGAGATCCTTGCATATGTCTATGTCTTTCTCTCTGTGTGTGTCTCTGTCTCTGTCTCTGTCTCTCTCTCTCTCTCTCTCTCTCACACACACACAGAGTTAAATAAGACATTTTTTTCACAATGTCTTTTTACAAGGACTACACTGCACCACAAGATGTGACATTGCACCACAAGGGGGGGGGGAAGCAGCTCCCATGCTACTGAGTGAGTCAATGAAGGGGACCCAAATCACCCGAGATTCTTGTGCAAGCCTAGCTGAGGTACCTCCTCCGTTTTCAGGCTTCTGAATCTTACCTCTGTAGACGGTGACTGTCTGGCACATTTCATCCTTGTCAGGTGTACACTCGCCGGAGTAAAAGAAGCATCGGTTTGACTGTCCCGGGAGGCACTCATTGCACACTAACTGTTTAGGAGCAGATGGCATTGCTTCAAATGCTGCGCTGTGGAGCTCTTGAGCTGTGGAAGAAACGCAGGAGGTTTGAGAAGCTCTTTTCCTAAGCAGGAAGCTGGAGCTAGACAGATGGAGCTGCCTCATATCAGCTCAGACTAGTCTACTAGCTTGAGGTTGGAACTAGAGATTGGCCAGAAGCCATGCAAAGTTAGCTGTGAATTTCCCCAGCTGCTCAATGCACAATTAGACTCCACAAACAAAGCCATTTTCTCCCCCACATCAGAAAAGAGCTTTCTTCCAACCTCAATTTGAACCATGGGTGCATGGTCCCTGTGACAACATTGTTATGGGTGGATGTCCCCCCCCACCCTTTTTCTTCTTTTACTTTTCTTTCCATTCCTGCTTGTTATGTCCCCACACTACAATAAAGGACAATATGAACTCTGATGACTAGCAACATTACCACAATTTCATATGCCATCATCTTTGGATGTCAGTGTGCAAGAGAAACTGTTTTTCCAGAACCTCTCTGCACAAAATGGACAGTAAAGAAACGATCACTTTGGCAATACAGGCCATGTTTCTGAAAGAGCTCTGTTTAAGCCTCAAACTCTTTGCTATGTGATCGCTCCCCCACCCCCACCCCACAGTCACACATCCTAGGAGCAAAGTGATAATCTCACTTTGTGTTTCCAGTTGAATGCAACTTTGTAATCATGGTGGCGATCCCCAGGATTGCTGCCACTGCCACCTTAAGAGAACCACCGCTTTGAGAACCACTGCTATACAGACTTACCTGAGAGTAAGTCCCATTGAACTCAGTGGAGTTTAGGATTGCACTGTAACTCAAAAAAGTTGATCTCTCCTATGCTGTCTTGCCCTTAGTATTTTGCCCTTTTAAATGGCATTTGTTTCCTTGAAAAATCTGAAGTCCTCTAACACACATACTCTAATAACCTCTAATAACTTGTGTGTGTGTGTGTGTGTGTGTGTGTGTGTGTGTGTGTGCGCGCGCGCGCGCATTGCACAAACTTCGGGGGAGCTATAGAAAGTACCAGAAAAAAGCCACTATAAAGCTAACACATTTAAAAGGTGATCTTGTACCTTTCCTGCCTCCCCCCTTTTTAAAGGATTTTAGAAGTTTACTGTTCTTAGCTTTATCTCTATAGAATTAAGGAATAACTCTGGATTGGATGTTACCCTGCAGAAGTAGTCAATATAGTTTTTCCTGGAGGACACCTTTAAACAATTATTAATTTTACAGCCTCTTGAGAATAGTCTAGTTTAGTTTACATTTGTACCCAGAGATATCCCTTTACCATAAAGTTTACCAACTGGTGTCGTCCCAGGACACTTACCGAAAGAGCTGAAGATCAGGAGAGCAGAAAAGCCAAGGAGAATCATCATGTTCATCTCGTCTTATTTCTAAACAGCAACTGTCAAGGAGAATAAGGGAGTAGCAGGAGTTGTACGTCTTTGTTGGTCACAAGCGCATAGGGTTCCCATTTATCCTCTTCAAGATGTTTGGGACAGCCAATGAGGAGAAGGATACAGGGGTGGAGAAATTCTATCTTCCTGGAAAAGAGACAGCTTCTGAACATGGAGTTCTTTTAATTAGTGAATGCTCTTTTATAATTACTCCTCTGGAAACAGAATGGCAATCATGTACAGTATTATTGGTGTTCTTATCAACATGCATGCAATAGTCTGTCAAAGGACCAAGGTGCTGAAATCTGTGCTTAGCATATATAGAACTATGCAGACTCCATTATGTCAGCTGGCATCCAGAGCTGGATTATTTCCCAGCCATGACAGGTGTTGCTGAAAGGTGTTGCTAAGGAGCTGTGTGGGGACATGCAGTTGAAATGGAGAACTTATATTTATCATCAGGGATGTGGATCAAGTCTCTGACTGCAAGTCTCGAGCCAAATCTTTGCCCCCAAGTCCCTAGTCTTTGGTTGCGAGTCCCTATCTATGGGGGAAACGGGTTTAAACCTGAATAACGTTTGACTTGTGGTAAAAGACTCCAAGTCTCGAGTCTTTTGAGTCTTTTCGAATCACCGAGTCAAGTCTGAGTCGAGCCATTGACGCGAATTGAGTCCGACTCGAGTCCGAGTCAATAGACTCAAGTCTACATCACTGTTTATTATCATGCTGTAGGAGGTTAAGATGTCTGTTTTGTTTGGTGTTCGACCCTTCAACAGTCCCAAAACTCCTCACTATGAGAGAGAGAGAGAGAGAGAGAGAGAGAGAGAGAGAGAGAGAGAGATATATGCTGTGGATATCTGGATGTGTGTGTGAGAGAGGAAGATAATGGGGTGATTAGATGCTCTCAGGCATATATTGGGAGGTGCGCTCCCACTTATTAGCAGAGTTCCCTCCTCCACCCAGGCAGACTGCTTTGCTTAGCTAAATGAATACACACGAGGCATTGCTTTGTAGTTGTAAAAAGAAGAGTTTACTCACAGTTCAGTTTGCATATATACATAGCGTCTGACCATCAATCAGAGGTACATCCTAGACTTAAGATAGAACCCCCTAGAGCTGGGGCTCCCTGCATGGGGTTAGGCTGCAAGATGGCCACTGGGCTGCAGGAGCAGCGATGGCATCATCTTGCTCGGTGGGCATCAAGAGAAGAAGAGAGACTGAGTGAGGGGCAAGAAGGAGGAAATAAAGGTCAGGGGCCACACCCCTTCCTGGAACACAGAGGGATTAGAGTAGGAGGTCTTTACATGTGACCAGGCAGGCAGTACACCACACCCCCCAGTGTCCAGCAGCTAAACGCTGCCCATCCTCCAACACCCCTTCTCAGCGTTTGAGGTGCTGCAGTCTACGACGCCCATCTCTGCTCGCAGACTCTGGAATCGGTCCCTTGGCAAAGGCTTGGTTAACACGTCTGCCAACATGTCCTGTGTTGGACAGTAGTCCAGCCTAATAAGATCTTCCTTATACTTTTTGCGCACAAAATGGTATCTAGTGTCCATGTGCTTCGTACGTGCATTGTGGCTCTCTGACTGTATCAATGTTATACAGCCTTGGTTGTCTTCCTTAACCTGTATGGGCCTTTGTTCGTCTATTCCCATGTCCTGCAATAAGGAACAGAGCCATATTGTCTCTCTGCATGCTTCAGATGCTGATATGTATTCAGCTTCTGTGGTGGATAGTGCGACAATGGTTTGTTTTCTACTTGCCCAACCAATTGCCGCATCACCAAACATAAACAAGTGTCCACTTGTTGATATGCGATCTGGGGGTCTTCGGCCCAATCAGAATCTGTGTAGCAAACCAGCCTTGGATTATTGCAAGCTGGCAGTCTTAATTTGTAATCTGCTGTCCCCTTTAGGTATTTAACCAGTCTTAGGACTGCAACCCAGTCTCCTTCCGTGGGAGAGCTGGTTCTTCTACTTAGAATACCGACAGCAGTGGTAATATCAGGTCTACATGTGGTTGAAAGATATAGGGGCCTTCCTATAACTTCTCTATACCTGTTTTCAGGAGGTAGCGGTTCACCTTTTCCACTTTGCTTTTGTACTTGACAGACCAAGTAGTCTGTCACCATAGGTGTGGCCACTGGATTTGCATTCTGTAGTCCAAGTGACTCTATTAGATCCAAAGTCTTAGTTCTCTGGCTGAGAAGATATCCTCCATCCCGATCCTTCTCAATCTGTATGCCCAAATAAAATTTGGCATCTCCGAGCTCCTTCAGTTGAACCTGTTTGCTGAGGTGTTTAACTACTTCTTGGTAGTCTCTGTCGTTATTGTAACAGACAATCAAATCATCAACATAAATCAGGATATAAATCCATTCTCCATCTCTGCATTTTGTGTACAGACACTGATCTGCTTCACCTTGTTTAAAGCCCTGTTGTGTGAGCATCTTGTGTAGCTTCTCGTTCCAGGCCCTAGCGGCTTGTTTAAGCCCATAAAGTCCTTTTTGAAGCCTACACACAAGATTTGGATTTTTGCTGTCTACAAAACCTTGTGGTTGTTTCATAAAAATCTGTTCTGATATCTCTCCATATAAAAAGGCAGTTTTTACGTCAAGATGTTTGACTTTCATTTGTTTAGAAGCTGCCATGGTTAGGAGCAGTCTCACAGTAGTGTGCGTTACTACAGGGGCGAATGTCTCATCATAGTCTTCCCCATATTTCTGTGAGAATCCTTTAGCCACTAGCCTTGCTTTGTAGCGGTCAATTCCCCCTTCTGCATCCTGCTTTATTTTAAACACCCACTTGCACCCAATTGGTTTCTTACCAGGTGGCAATGTGGTCAGTGTCCATGTTTTGTTTCCATGTAGTGCGTCGATTTCCTGTTGTGCTGCCTCTCTCCACTTACTTGCTTCTTCCGCGGGCATTCCTTCAATCTCTTCCCATGATTCTGGTTCACGCTGCAACGACGACCTTGCGAGGTAGGTTATTCCCAGCTGTGCAGGTGGTACGCCTATGTTCTCACGGGATGACCATCTGGGCTCTGGTGCTGCTATTGGAACCTGGTCTGCTTCAGCGACGTCTGGCTCCTCCAGCTCTTCTTGCCCGGCTGTATCCCCTTCTGCTGGCGTACTGACCTCTGGGTAGTAAGCTGGTACATATGTTAATTCATCATCTCCCACTGGTGATCCCTCTATGAAAAGCCTGGTGCTTGTCAGTCTTTGTATGCTCTTCAAAGTAGAGCCCATGACGAACTGACACCTGTCCAGTCTCTAGATCCATCACTCTATACCCAGTGGATCCTGGTGCATACCCAATGAAGATCCCTTCTTGGGCTCTGAGATCGAGTTTGGATCTCTTCTCTTGTGGCACATAAGCGTAAACCTTGCACCCAAAAACTCTGAGATGCTTGGTGCTAGGTGCTTTGCCATACCATAGTTCATGTGGTGTTTTATCTGCACCTTTTGTGGGTAGTCTGTTCTACAGATAGTTTGCTGTGACTACAGCATCGCCCCAAAATTTATTGGGAAGTTCTGCATCTGCTAGCATTGATCTAGTCATCTCCAACAGACTTCTATTTTTCCTTTCTGCTATCCCATTCTGCTGTGGTGTGTAAGGAACTGTTGTGGTGTGAGTTATGCCTTGTTCCTCAAGGTATGTTCGTGTCTGGTGCGACAGGTACTCACCCCCGTTATCACTGCGCAGTTCCTGAGGATTCCTTCCAAACTGGTTTCTGACAGCTGCCACGTACTTCTGGAGCATGTCAAAAGTTTCACCTTTGTCCTTGATTAGGTAAATCACAGTGTACTCCATCCTGCTCAGATGCCTGAGCTATTAATTCACCATTTTTCAAAATATCACATTTCCCCCCTTCAAAAGTCACAGTCAATCCTTGCCTGTTTAAAGCAGATACACTGAGCATATTTTGATCCACATCTTGGGCGAAAGTGACATTACTCACTGTGATCTCATACATGTGATCACCTGTAGTGCATAAAATTTCTCCTTTCCCTTTCCCTTGTATTTTAATTTTTCTCTCATCTGCTACAGAAATTTCACCAGCATAGGTTCTTGAAAAATTCTTGAAAAAAATTCAATTCTTCCCGTGGTGTGATGAGAACATCCAGAGTCCACCAACCAGCGTTTCTGGTTCCGTTTTTGGGACTGGTCCAGACTAAGAGCTCTGTGTTGTTGCTCTATAAGATAAAAGTTACACTGTCTCTTGTTATTCTGGCTGGTTCCTGGAGAATGCTGTGGACGCTGTGGGTTTCCACCCCTCCCTTTCTTTCTATAATCCCCTCCTGTTCTCTCAGTGGGGTTCCTGGAGTCAGTTGGAGTAGGTGTGAATTTTTCCCTCTTTGAAGTCTCACAGTCCCTAGCCTGGGAATCCACAAGAGAAGCAGATAAGCTTCCTCTTGTCTGGCTGGCCTGCCTGCATTCTATAATTTGATTCAGAATGCTGCTTTGGAACACGTATATCACATTCATTTCTGAGTTCACCAAGTATCTGGGAATAAATTTTATTCTGTCTTGCTTGTATTGCGCTTTTGAACGCAGAGAACACGGACGGGTCTAAGGAACCAATCAAAAAAGCTGTTTGTTGTTCAGGACTAAAAATCAAACCCGTCAATGCGAGCGCATTAAAAATCTGAGTCATTTTACTGCAGTGAGATTCATAATCTTGCTTTCTGAGCAATTTATGCGCACACAATTCAACAATTAAGTTGCATTGGTTATTAACACCCGTCTTTGCATATTTTTCATTTAAAGTTCTCATCATTTCTGCTGCAGTAGCTGCATTGTTCACATATGGTCTGCTCTCTTCAGCCAGAGTTCTATATATTAAATATTGAGCAGTATCATCATCCTGTATCCAGTCCTGGATCGCCTTGGCTGGGCTACCGTCTGCTGGACGATTTTTGCTCAAAACATAGAAAACTTTATTTACTTTCAGTTCACCTTCAATAATTCGTTTCCAACTCTGAAACGATTTAGGGTTCAGTGTGGTCACGGCTAGATCTCCTGTCCTTAGCCTTCCTGTTGCCATCGTGTTAGCTTTAAGCAAGTCTTTGCCTTACAATGGGTGGGGGAAAAAACAAATCTCTCTCTCTCTCTCTCTCTCTCTCTCTCTCTCTCTCTCTCTCTCTCTCTCTCTCTCTCTCTCTTCAGAGTTAATCTTTTATGCGCAGCATTTGCGTATTCTGGGCCCATAACCTGATGGGGTGATTAGATGCTCTCAGGCATATATTGGGAGGTGCGTTCCCACTTATTAGCAGAGTTCCCTCCTCCACCCAGGCAGACTGCTTTGCTTAGCTAAATGAATACACACGAGGCATTGCTTTGTAGTTGTAAAAAGAAGAAGAGTTTACTCACAGTTTAGTTTGCATATATACATAGCGTCTGACCATCAATCAGAGGTACATCCTAGACTTAAGACAGAACCCCCCTAGAGCTGGGGCTCCCTGCATGAGGTTAGCTGCAAGATGGCCACTGGGCTGCAGGAGCAGCGATGGCATCATCTTACTCGGTGGGCATCAAGAGAAGAAGAGACTGAGTGAGGGGCAAGAAGGAGGAAATAAAGGTCGGGGGCCACACCCCTTCCTGGAACACAGAGGGATTAGAGTAGGAGGTCTTTACATGTGACCAGGCAGTACACCACACCCCCCCCCAGTGTCCAGCAGCTAAACGCTGCCCATCCTCCAACAGAAGACGTGCTACATGGATATACATCTGTGTCTAGTTCTGTTATAGAACAATAGTGAAACATAACATAAGAAACAGAACATAAGAACAGCCTTGCTGGATCAGGCCAAAGGCCCATCTAGTCCAGCTTTCTGTATCTCACAGTGGCCCCACCAGATGCTTCCAAGAGCACACAGTGAACAAGATAACCTGTTTTATCCCCTTTCCAAGATAACTTTTCCTCCCTTTTCCCCTGAGATGGCTCATAGAACCATATGACAATTAAATTATTTTCAAAAAGCAAGGGGCTTCTAGGATCATAAGAACACAAGAACATAAGAAGAGCCCTGCTGGATCAGGCCAAAGGCTCATCTAGTCCAGCTTCCTGTATCTCACAGTGGCCCCACTAGGTGCCTCAGGGAACACACAGATAACAAGATACCTGTTTCCTGCTGTCACTCCCTCGCACCTGGCATACAGAGAAAACCTACTTCTAAAGCCAGGAGGTCCCTCATGGTTTGTAACCTGTGATTGACTTTTCCTCCATGAATCTATCCAAACCCCTTTTAAAGGCATCTAGGCCAGGTGCCATCACCACATCCTGTGGCAAGGAGTTCCACAAACTAATTACACACTGGGTAAAGAAATATTTTCTTTTGTCTGTTTTAATACTCATTCTACTCAATTTTAGTGGATGTCCCCTAGTTATAGTGTTGTGTGAGAGGGAAATGAAGCTTCATTTACTGACAATCTATCATGTAGTAAAAAGCATGGAAATTCTTTAGCCACCCATTTAAACAGCTGCAGCAGCATGTAAACATTACAACAATATATGTCATTTCACACATGGTGCTCCTTTACAACTTGGCATCCATGCAACCTAGTCCTCTTACACTGCTTGTGGCCAACATTGAAGACAGGACCAGTGCTATATGAATCCTGAATCAAGTGTATGCTTTCAAATTCTAATTCCAACAAGCAACTTATTGAAAATTCATGACAATCAATAAAGAAATGCAGGAAAAGGCACCATTTCTGTACATAGAGCTCATTTAATTTATGAGTTGCAGTTTGATAATTAGTTTTCTGAAAACAGCACGGCAATAATGAACAGCATTACTGATACTCTCATCAGCATATCTCAACATCTGCCCAAAGGTACAAAATGCTGAAATCTATACTTGGCATATAGACCCTATTAAGACTGCCCTTGAAGTAATCCAGAAGAAACTGACTGAGTTCCCAGACAACTGCTGATCTTTCAGATTAGTTTACCAGATTTTCCGGGACCCAAAGGGGGATGGAAGTGACATCATGGGAGATGGGCCAAGGAACCGTGATGTCACTTCTACCGGAAGTGATGTCACAGGTTGTTTTGTTCATCGCACAAGCAGCAAACAAGGAGGTAAAACTGCTGTGAAGGATGGCAGGATTGAATTCATGTCTGTCTGAGCAATTCCTTGCATGTACAGTACAACAGTAGCAAATGTGTGTGTGTGTGTGTGTGTGTGTGTACACATACCCAGGGTATGTTTTGTTGTTGTTCAGTCGTTAAGTCGTGTCCAACCCTTCGTGATCCCATGAACCATATCCCACCAGAATACCCATCCCTTATTTCCCCCCTTCCTCCTCCTCATCCCTGGGGCTGGCGAGTGTGTGAGCAAGAGCAAGCAAGGGAAGAGTGAGCGCTGTGTGTGTAACATACATGTTAGTGTGTCTGTACGTGCGCGCACACACATACTCTTCTTTTTCCCCTCCACCTCCTCGCCCTTCTTCCTCCTTCTCCTGGGGCTGTTATGTACGCGTGTCCATGTCCCATCGGCGACTCCCTGGGTTGGGGAAGCTGCTCTGGCATGGGTGCTGGGCTTCTGGAGCACCTGCAATGGGCAAGAGGAAGGTGGCCCCAAGAACCTGAAGCAACCTGGAAGGGGCGTTGTGCCCGCCACTGCCACCAAATTGTAATCCAGTTGGGAAGCACTGAACTCCAGAGAAGTGTGTTGATCTCCTGGCGCTCTCCCCTTGCATCACGATGAAAGACCCCAGGGCCAGAGCAGATCAAAGAGAGTCTGAGAGACCAACACTGCTGCCAGAGCAGCTGAAGAAGGGAGCAGCCACACCTCCCCCAGCGAAGCTCTGACCTGAGTGCCTTTCAGATCGTCAGCTGGAGCGCCGGGCATGCTGGGGCCATCTCTTTAAAAAAACGGCCAATTGCAAGGCAATGATTTCCCGGCCAGACTATGTCACATGCTTTAGAAGAACTGTTGCAGTCTTCTGTGCATGTGTGCGCAAGCAGCCATTTTTTCAGGTGAATTTTTTTAAAAAAATATTTCAGGATCGTGGGTGTCAAGGGAGGGACCCTGACCACCCTTCTGCTGGGATGAGCCGGGCAAAGAGCTCCCCACCTCTAAATCATTAGCAGAAGGACAGCATAATGCAGACATTTGTGAGACAAAGACACTGAGAGTTTGGATGTCAGTTTATTACTCCATCTTGAGCCATTACAGCAGCCGAATAGTCAGTCCAGAAAACAAGAAAAATTGAGTTGAGGACACCAATGGGCTGGAGAGGCATCTTCCAGGAGGTCCGTGCTGCAGCTTAGCAACAGGGCAGGTTTTCTACTTCTGGTTGTCAATAAGGGTTCCTATAGTTACATAGATTGGTTGTGCAGCAGACAGTTATTATTCTTACTTCGCCCTGTAGCTTCGTTATTTCTTTATCATAGGTATTGCAGAGCTCAATAGCAGTACGTGGCCATCCACCAAATGCAACTAATTCTGTGAATGGAAAAGACAACAGTATCGGCCAGAGGCAGTGGCCTCACTAGGGTGCGCGTCCCCCTGGGGCGGGCGTCACCCCCCTCACCCCCCCTGCCACCACGTGACCCCCCTGCTGCCCTCTTGCCCACAGCGATGTTGTATGCATGTGCAAAAATGCCACAGAGGGCTTCGTCAGAAGAGGCCAAGCCGCTGGCTGAAGGGGACGCGTTGAGGCCCTCTCCCAGACCCAGCTCGTACGGGCGGGCAGCCTCAGGGGGTGACGCGGAGCCGGCGGCGGCCTCGGAGGGTGCTGCGCAGAGCCTCCGGAGGCTTGGGGGGGGTGACACGGCGGCAGCGAATTTGACCCGCGTCACCCTCTGGCGTGCATAACCCCTCAGCGGCCCGCCCCGCACCACTGCCCAATGACGCCACTGCCCAGAGGTGTTTTTTTTTTTTTAATTGGAAGATGCATAATGTAGAGGTGGCTGGAGAATGGAGGCTCTGGTTTTGGCATTTGCACTGTTCAGAAGGAAAGTGGGTCGCTAAAACAGATATGGTGATCCTCCACCTCCTATTTCTGGCACCCCTCCCCCCAATAACTATTAAAGAAGAACAAACGTTCTAAAATGTAAACTCTAGTTTAAACTGTTCTCTTTACCTGCACCTGATAATGATAGTGACACACCTCAAAGTAGCTATGACTTTCTTATCTCTAGTAGGGGAATTTGGATTTTGCTTGTTCAGTTCTCACAAATGGACTGCCATGAAATACCAGTAGGTCATCAGCCTCATGCTATATATGTGCATATCTGGAATATAACCCCCTTGGGGCAGGTTCCTACATTTTTCTCTTTATGTTAAACATCATACACATTGATGGCATAGTATAAACAATAACACCACCACCACCAATAATATTCTTTATATGCTAGCTTTCTCCTGCAGGGAGATTTTAATACAGGGCAAGCACCCAAAATTATAATTCTCTCCCTGTGACGTTTGTAACATACAGTCCTGGGAAGATTTACAATGAGCATGTGTGAATGCTTGAATCCTCCCTTATTTCTATAGCAATGGAGGCATGCTTTAAAAACAACATACTTACTCATTTTGGGTCTCTCTTTAAATTGTAACAGGCAGACTTCATCATTCTGCGCCTTCACCCGCAACTTTGCCTTTTTAAATCCAGATGCAAATTGGGCGCATGTCAGATTTCTACCTGTGAGAGAGGGAGGTGGAGACAATGTCAGGGGACAGAACACTTTATTCCCCCTTGCATGTGACCAAATATTAAGGAGAGATGCATTTGGGGATGAACAGTTCTTTCAAGGCCAGCCTCAAGCATCAGCTGGCGCATTCACTTCACTGGCAGCTTCGCCACAGCAATACCTTTCCTGTGATATTGTAGCCGTAGCAGGCTTCTGTCTAAAGTTAGGCCTCTCGCCATCTTGAACTATGGGCCATAAGAGTTTGTAAGTTTTCCACTCTCAGCCTTACCTCAACTACCCCTCCCCTTTTCCTGTTATTTGGGAGACATAAGAACATAAGAACATAAGAAGAGCCCTGCTGGATCAGGCCAAAAGCCCATCTAGTCCAGCTTCCTGTGTCACACAGTGGCCCCACCAGATGCCTCAGGGAGCACACGAGACAACAAGATACCTTTGTCCAGTCGCCACTCCCTTGCACCTGGCACAGAGAAAACCCACTTCTAAAACCAGGAGGTTGCTTATGGCTTGTAACCTGTGATGGTCTTTTCCTCCATGAATTTGTCCAAACCCCTTTTAAAGGCATCTAGGCCAGGTGCCATCACCACATCCTGTGGCAAGGAGTTCCACAGATGAATCACACGCTGGGTAAAGAAATATTTTCTTTTGTCTGTTCTAACTCTCCCTCCACTCAATTTTAGTGCGTGTCCCCTGGTTCTGGTGTTGTGCGAGAGGGAGAAGAATTTCCCTCTATCCACTCTCTCCATCCCATGCATAATTTTATAAGTCTCAATCATGTCCCCCCTCAGGCGCCTTTTTTCTAGGCTGAAAAGCCCCAGACGCTGTAGCCTTTCCTCGTAAGGGAGGTGCTCCAGCCCACTAATCATTCTGGTCGCTCTTTTCTGCACCTTTTCCAATTCAGCTATATCCTTTTTGAGGTATGGTGACCAGAACTGGACACAATACTCCAGATGTGGCCTTACCATCGATTTGTACAAAGGCATAATGATATTGGCCGTTTTATTCTCAATCCCCTTTTTAATGATCCCGAGCATGGAATTGGCCTTCTTCACAGCCGCCGCACACTGGGTCGACACTTTCATCGACCTGTCCACCAGGACCCCAAGATCTCTCTCTTGATCCGTCACAGACAACTCAGAACCCATTAGCGTATATGTGAAATTTTGGTTTCTTGCCCCAATGTGCATCACTTTGCACTTACTTACATTGAAGCGCATCTGCCATTTTGCTGCCCATTCTCCCAGTTTGGAGAGATCCTTCTGGAGCTCTTCACAATCCCTGCTGGTCTTTACCACCCGGAAAAGTTTAGTGTCATCCGCAAACTTGGCCACCTCACTGCCTATCCCCAAGTCCAGGTCATTTATGAATAAGTTGAAAAGCACCGGTCCCAAGACCGATCCTTGGGGCACACCGCTTTTCACCTCTCGCCATTGTGAAAATTGCCCATTGACTCCCACTTGCTGTTTCCTGGTCTTCAACCAGTTCCTAATCCACAAGAGGACCTGCCCTCTTATTCCCTGACTGTGGAGTTTTCTCAGGAGCCTTTCATGAGGGACCGTGTCAAACGCCTTCTGAAAATCCAGATATATAATATCCACGGGTTCGCTCGCATCCACATGCCTGTTGACCTTTTCAAAAAATTCTAACAGGTTTGTGAGGCAAGACTTCCCCTTGCAGAAGCCATGCTGACTCTCCCTCAGCAGAGCTTGTTCTTCTATGTATTTTAAGATTTTATCCTTAATGAGACTTTCCACCATCTTCCCTGGAATAGATGTTAGGCTGACCGGCCTGTAGTTCCCCGGGTCCCCCCTCCTTCCTTTTTTAAAGATTGGCGTGACATTAGCTATCCTCCAATCCTCTGGCACATTGGCCGTTTTAAGGGACAAGTTGCATATTTTGGTCAAGAGGTCAGCAACTTCATTCTTGAGTTCCTTCAGAACTCTTGGGTGGATGCCATCCGGGCCTGGTGATTTATTGATCTTTATTTTGTCAATTAAGTCTGAGACGTCTTCTCTTTTAACCTCTATTTGACTTAATTCTTTAGTCAGGGGAGACCGTTCCGGCAGCGGTATTTGCCCGAGGTCTTCTGCCGTGAAGACAGATGCAAAGAACTCATTTAATTTCTCTGCAGTCTCCAAGTCCCCTTTTATCACCCCTTTCTCTCCCTCACCATCCAGCGGACCCACCGTTTCCCTGGCAGGTTTCCTGCTTCTAACATATTTGAAGAAGCTTTTATTATTCCCTTTTATGTTGCCTGCCATACGTTCCTCAAAGTCTTTCTTGGCCTCCCGTATCATCTTTTTACATTTCTTTTGCCACAGTTTGTGCTCCTGTTTATTTTCCTCATTAGGGCAAGACTTCCATTTACGGAAGGAAGCTTCCTTGCCTTTTATAGCCTCCTTAACTGTGCTTGTTAGCCATGCCGGCATCCTCCTGGACTTGGTCGAGCCCTTCCTCCTTTGTGGGATACACTCCCGCTGGGCCTCTACGACTGTTGTTTTAAACAGCCTCCATGCACTCTGGAGCGATTGGACTCCTTTTACCTTCCCTTTCAGCTTTTTCTTAACTAGTCTTCTCATTTTGGGGAAGTCTGCCCTTCGGAAGTCAAGGGTTTTCGTGTCAGATTTGCTCGGCACTCTCCCTCCGACATGCATGGCGAAACAGATCGCAGCATGGTCACTGTTCCCCAACGGTTCGGTAACATTTACCTCCCTGACCAGATCTTGAGTGCCACACAATATCAAGTCCAGAGTCACCTGTCCTCTGGTCGGTTCCGTGACAAGCTGCTCTAAGGCACAGTCATTTAACATATCCAGAAATCCAGTCTCTCTTTCATGACCTGAGCATGAATTGACCCAGTCGATGTGAGGATAATTGAAGTCCCCCATGACTACAACCCTGTCTCTCGTTGACACCTCCCTGATTTGCTTCCTTATTTCAAGGTCCCCTTCAGGTTTTTGATCTGGAGGACGGTAGCATGCCCCTACTATTACATCACTCTTGGAGCCTGGTAATCTAACCCACAGTGATTCTACGGAGGAGTCAGAGCCCCCCTCCAGCTCTACTCTGGTGGATTCTACCCCCTCTTTGACATAGATGGCCACCCCACCTCCAACACGCCCCTCTCTGTCCCTCCTATAGAGTTTATATCCTGGAATTGCAGTATCCCACTGGTTCTCCGCATTCCACCAGGTTTCTGTTATACCTACTATGTCAATGTTTTCCCTAGCCACCAAACATTCCAGTTCTCCCATCTTTGCCCGTAGACTTCGGGCATTTGCATAAAAGCACTTATATACCTGGTCCCCCAAGAAGGGCTGCATGTTTGCCCCTTTATTCCTGCAGCCTTCTGTTTTGCTAGACTGGCTGTCATGTCCCATCACGCTACCACTCCCAATTCTTATTCTGTTATTACTTGATTGTTCCCCATCCTCTGCACCCTCATTCCCGAGGAATGAGGAGTCCCGAACCGGATGCCCCTCGGCTCCTGTCGGCTTTCCCCCAGGAGTCAGTTTAAAAGCTGCTCTGCCACCTTCTTAATGTTACGCGCCAGCAGTCTGGTTCCGTTTTGGTTCAAGTGAAGCCCGTCCCTCTTGTACAGGCCCGGCTTGTCCCAAAACGTTCCCCAGTGCCTAACAAACTTAAACCCCTCCTCCTCACACCAGTGTCTCATCCACGCATTGAGACCCCTGAGCTCCGCCTGCCTAGCTGTCCCTGCGCGTGGAACAGGTAGCACTTCTGAGAACGCCACCTTTGGGGTCCTGGATTTGAGCTTCCTACCTAGCAACCTAAATTTGGCCTCCAGGACCGCCCGGCTACATTTCCCCACGTCGTTGGTGCCAACATGCACCACAACCGCTACCTCCTCCCCAGCACTCTCTACCAGCCTATCTAGACGAGAGGTGATGTCCGCAACCTTCGCACCAGGTAGGCAAGTCACCGTGCGGTCCTCACATCCGTCACAGACCCCCCTTTCTATGTTCCTGACTATAGAGTCACCCACAACAAGAAGCCCCCTTCCCCCTCTCCCCAGAGGAGTATCCATAGTGCGACTGGATACGGGCCCATCACCTGAAGAAGGGGTCCCCACTGTGGGATTGTTTCCCTCTTTTCCAGAGCAATGTCCTCCAGCTCTGAGACTCCCTTTCCTGGCAGCTGAAGTGCTGGCCAACTGAGGGTAGGACGATGCCTCCACATCCCTAGAAGTCTCACCCTGGTTCCTCTCTACCTGTCTCTGCTTCTCCAGGTCAGCAACCGTGGCTTCAAGGGAGCGAACCCGTTCCCTGAGAGCCTGGAGCTCTTTGCACCGAGCACACACCCATGACATGTGCCCAAGAGGCAGATAGTCATACATGTGACACTCAGTGCAAAACACTGGATAGCCCCCACCCTTCTGCTGGCTGTCTGACTGCATAGCTTTTTTTGTAAGTTATGGGTTTAAAACAGTTTGGGTACCTTAATGTTATTGGAGCTCTCCTCTCTTCAAGGGACGTGCCGGGCAGTGTGTGGGGCCTGGCTTCCTCGCCCCGCTGCTGAACTCGCCCAGCTGCTTAACTCGCTGTGTCTTTTTTTATCTTGCCACTTGGTCCCCGTGAGCCACTTGGTCCCCGTGAGGCCACTCGCTGCTCCTGAAAGGGCTCACTCGCAAACCAGCCCCAGATTTAAACTGTTGTGTAGCTCCTCCCCCTGCCTACCTGAAAGTTTGAAAAGACTGGCCTCTAAGGGGGGCAGGGCCTGATGTGGTTTACTGGCAGGAAATTCCTGTTGCTATTGTTCCTGCTGCTGCCTCAATTTACATCTGACCTACTCAGCTGGCAGGAATGTGTGTTGCTATGGTTTCTGAGTCACCCTAATTTACCATGTGGCCTTCTGTACCATGCGGTCTGTATGTTTTAAACTGTAGGTTTTAAATTCTGCTTAAGTTTAACTCTGCTTAAGGTGCAGTTTAGCTTGCTTTCTCCCCTTCTTTTAGCCTCCTCTTGTTTTGTTTTAGGCTCCTACTCTAAAGTAGACTCAGGTCTCTGCCCTGGGCTTTTTACTCTCGAGTAAACACTGGTTTTACTCAGAGTAGACCTGTTTAGATTTGGACTGCAATTCTCTTTAGAATCAGCTGTAGAATCTACTCAGAGTAGACCTGTTTAGATTTGGACTGCAATTTTCTTTAGAACCAGCTCCCAGGCTTGTCCAGTTTCTGCCCCTGTCTTTTAGATAGGTGCTTGTTTGTGTTTTGAATCTATTTAATTTCCCACCTAGCTTCTGTGCCTGTGTCCTAGCTACTGGACCTTACAATCCCCCTCCTCAGGTTATATTTAGTTCTACTTAAGCTAGGCTTAGTTCCTAGCTAGGCTTAGTTCTATCTTAAGTTTAAGGTAGCTTAAGGTAGCTTTAAC
Source organism: Plestiodon gilberti rubricaudatus (assembly GCA_026170595.1). Classification (NCBI taxonomy): domain Eukaryota; kingdom Metazoa; phylum Chordata; class Lepidosauria; order Squamata; family Scincidae; genus Plestiodon; species Plestiodon gilberti. The sequence continues at coordinate 252,653,529 of JANXHW010000002.1, forward strand.
CAAGTCCTTTACAGTTAATGGTAAATTAAAGTTAGACAAAGCTGCACAATTGAGAGAGTTCACTTACCTTCTCCTTGCTTACCCTCTCCTCGCCCAGCTGCTTAACTCGCTGTGTCTTTTTTTATCTTGCCACTTTGTCCCCGTGAGCCACTTCGTTCCCGTGAGGCCACTCGCTGCTCCTGAAAGCTGAAAGAGACAGACCCCAGGAAGGAGTGGGCTATTGAGATAAGAAATCAGCTTGTCTCTCCTATGGGAAAAGCTGCTTCAAGAACATCACACAGAGCTACATGCAGGCCTAGAGGTTGTAAAGAGGCCCCTTTCCCACCGAAGGGAAGGAGGGGTTTGGCTTCCCTTCTTTCTCTCTTTGTTTCTGAAAGCACGTAGGCAACTTGTGCTGTAATTTTGGATTGTGCCTCCCTTCATGAATATGGAAATAATGCACTATAAAAGATGCTTCCATTTTCTTATTCGTTGCCCAGCCTATCCATTCGCAAGGGCTGGGTCCATGCATGTAAAATTGATATTAAACAAATATCCTTGGATCTCCTCTCTATGTCTTATTCAATCCTTTTGGGTATTCCACTCAGCCACCTAGGAGAAAAAGCTGCCTTAGCAGCAACAATATGAGTTAGCCTTGCCGAAACCAGAAACCCCTTGACATGAAACAAGCTCACTGGGGAGGCTGACCCTCTCCCCTTTCCCTCTCTCAAGCAGAATCACCCCTTGGGATAGATTCCTGGGCAGGGTGTCTGAGCCCTTAACTCTCTGGGCACAGGGTTCTGTTCACCTTCCAAGAGGCAAGTGCCTCTTGCATCGCTAAAGGCCCAATTCTATCCCCAGCAAATGAGTTCTAACATGTTTAATTGTCAGCTTTCTTTACTGTATCTTTGAGAAGCTGAAGCAGAGGTTATTTTTGGAAATCACTGAACAGAGAGGCATAGAGAAAGTATTTTAATTATGTGTACGTGTTCTCGTTATCAACCTAAGTTATATCAAACTGTCTGTGTCTAGAAACAGAGTCCTAATTTATTGCAGAACCATGTGACATAGGAGAATAGAAAGTTAATAAGATTCAACCACGTGATATAGGAGAACAGAAAGTTAATAAGATTTACTCTACGCATGTCTAAAAATTTTGGAAAAACAGGTATACTGCATAGTCATAATGATATGTAAAGAAGGGGGATGACCTAGGCTGAATTTGTTTTTAAACTTGGAAATAGCAGGAAGTGACGCTCCTAGCATGCTTGATATAGCTGCTACCGGGGGCTTCCAAAATGAATGGAAATTACCAATCAGAATGGCTGCTGTTGCTCCTCGTCCCTCCCACTATATCTCCCACCTTCCTATTGGTGCATGAGGCTGCCATCGATATTTCCTCGTCCCTCGTACTACATCTCCCAAGCTCCTTTACAGCCAAGCAGCATTCCTATTGGTGCAGGAGGCTGGCATTTTTTCTAGCATCGAGCTCGCAGTTGAAACTGCGAGCGTGGTGAGAGGGCTGGAAGCCGAAAAAAAAGATACGGCCGCTCGGAGTTACAAGGCGGGAAAAAAACAGCTCTCAAGCGCTCCGAGCGCTTGAAGCCGAAAAACAAACGCAGCCCTAATATTAATGAGATACTGAAAAGGTTATGCAATACAAGTGTAACGTTGTGTGGGGGTGCACATGACTCCACAGCTCTCTTAGATCAGAGGTGTTGATCTGTGTGCATCAAGCAGCTGCTTTAAAATAAAATTTATGGTTTGTTCTCATGGCTGCCTCGTTTCTTGAGAGTTATAGCTCCCCAGGGTGAACCTGGGAGAATCCTTTGCCATTTCTCCCACACAACAAACACCATATCCCCAAAGTATGGGGCATACACCATATGCCCCTCAGAAAATAGAGACAACCCCAGAGCAGGAAAAATGCTACACCAATGACGGAGCTGGCATAGAGTAAACCTACAGGGAACAATGGAGAAGAGAAAAACACCAGAAAATGGCACCTCCCGCCATACTCCAGGCCTGCTCACATTCCCATAATGGAGCATAGGATACAGACTACAATTGGCAGCCAATCACAGCACACCAATCGCACAGTAAAGGGAACTTTGGTGATAGGAACTATAGTGAAAGTGCACTTGGCACACAGAGGGAGCACTTTGCATGTAACCTCTTTCCATCACAATATATATGGCAATATATTTTATCACTTGTCGGGAGTGTTCCTATTGTAGGGGCCCTGCCCCAGGAGGAGTCCACAAACAGGCTCCCAACTGGAACCTCTACCTCACTACCCTGACAGGAGAAGTAAGCACAATGCACCGAACACAGGCAAGCAAAATGGAGAGGTTATCCAACGCTTGTGTCTCCCACCGATACAGACCCGTCAGGTTTGTCAAATGTGTCTTTGCTACAAGCTGTGTTGCCTAATCATCCCTTCTGTTTGCAGCAGCTAAGAGCTGGGAGTGTCTGCTCTCCCTTGGTGAATGCCACAGGCCCCGACTATTAGTACTGCTGACCAAACACTTATCAGAATTCTTCTTGGTTTTTCACAAAACACATGGGGCAGAACAGTCACGTTCCACCGAGTTGCAGTACAGTACCCCCCAGGACAGGGAAAGGCGATGTTCCAAGACACCATGCTCTTGCTTCCAAGAGGGCAGAACTGCACGTACCCTCTGGTGGCACCAGTCTCCCTCACAAACACCAAATATGCATCTCAGTTCACTGAACAGGTGTGACTGATGCTGTTGTCAATTCCTTGTTCCAATTCCACTGTGTTTCTCCTTCCTCACCACAGGCAGCTGTTCCACAGGCAAGGACAATGTTCCAAGGGAAGTCTACAGCCTGTCTGCCTGCAGTGACCAGTGTGAGCCCAGTTGCTGCTGCTCGGCAAGGTTGCTGACTTACTCATCAGGCCTGTGGCCTTGCAACCTCCGTGGCAGACTATGAATCAACAGGTGCAGCCAGACACCACTGGCACCTGTTCCTTGGTTGTCCGCGGGATCACTTGCAATGGCACAATACCCCGGCTGGGAGGAGATGGTTGGCAACCCCATCGGTGTTTCTCTTTCAGATGCTGCTCAATCACCGATACAGTTCAATGAAAACTTTGGCTGGGTCACACTTGTTTTCTCTTTGTTAGCTGATTGGGGTCTCCTTTTCCCACTGAGTTCCTTGCATTAGCTGGCCTCAGGGTAAGACTCAGCAGGGTAGGACTTGGGGGTTCCAGCAGCACAGTTGGCCAAATGGACTGGGCCCTGGGTCTATGTAGTGTCCTTGGGGCACTTCCCCATAGTTGGCAGTGTGGTACCTGTTGCTGTGTTGCTGATTCTTAGTGGCTGGCGGGAGGGGTGTGTGTGTCTCCCTCCAGCGGTGGCCACTCATTGACTCCGTGCCTGCCCCCACCCCCTGCTTAGTTCACCCTGGAGGTGCTCCTCGCTCCTCTCCCGGAGGCTGGAGGGCGCCATCTCCCGACGAGGTGGCCGAGTGGACTCCCGCTGTGGTCCGATGCACCACAGGCCCGACGCCGCCTCCTCTTCACCTCCGCAGAAAACACATCTGCTCTGCTCGGCTCCACGCGCCGGACTGAGGAGGGCGAGATGCTGGAGCGCGCATGCTCCGTCTTTGTCCCGCCCCCCGCAGCCCACCCAGCCAATCAGGAGCAGACACCCCTGTTGCCTCGCGCGCCCAGCAGGGTGGGGGCAAGCAGGGTGGCCGGCGCTAACACGGGCCACCCCCATTATTTACCTTGCATATGCAATTGTGATTCAAAAAGGAGCTCAGCCAACTCGGAAGCTCAGCTCTCGGAAATAAAAGCCAAAAAGGTGGCTCTTATTTCCAAGAGCCACACATTATATTTCAAAGAGCCGCATGAGGCTCAGAAGCTGTGGTTTGGCCACCCCTGCTCTGTGCACAGCACGGCTGCATCAAGTTTTATAACATCAACTAACTGCTCTCCTAAGCATGGTTCCTACACTGCACCCCTAAAAATGCCTTCGCTGCTCCATGGATGAGTCCAGGTTCTGAGGAAAGAAAAATATAAATGAATCACACTCCCAAAACCAACAGGGCAATTTAGAGGGGAAGGAAAGGATAATTTATAAACAATGGAATGGGAAGGAATTTATTGATTTTTTTTTTAAAGCCAAAAGTTCACTGAACTCACATGAGGCAAACTGCTAGTCGCAAAACTCTATGTTTTCCCATTTTCATAGTTCCCTTTTAAGGATCACATCTGTGGAACTCCTTGCCACAGAATGTGGTGATGGCACCTGGCCTAGATGCCTTTAAAAGGGGTTTGGATAGATTCTTGGAGAAAAAGACCATCACACAGGTTACAAGCCATAAGCAACCTCCTGGCTTTAGAAGGAGGTTTTCTCTGTACCATATGCAAGGGAATGACAGCAGGAAACAGGTTATCTTGTTGGCTGTGTGCTCTCGGAGGCACCTGGTGGGGCCACTGTGCTGGACTAGATGGGCCTTTGGCCTGATCCAGCAAGGCTCTTCTTATGTTCTCATGTTCTTAATTGGAAAAGGATGAAAGGAAGCACCTATTAGGAGATTCCTTCAGCTGCCAGATTCTCATTGACAGCTCAGACCTGTCAATCACAATGTTCCTTACCTGGCTGTCATGGACGTTCACAGTGTTCTTTGGAAAAGATATCAGAATCATTTTGCTTGGCAAACACATTTTCTGTTTTCAGACACCCAACGATTGTCATTAGCATCACGGTGCTGTTTTCAATCTTGTTTTGCCACATGGGAATTAACTTTATAGAACATTTGGTCTCTTCCCAGAACTCAGCACCTTGTCCTCGTTCCCTGCCCAATACCTGTTTCCTGTAGATAATAAATGGGAATTGCACCCATCCTGCCTAGAGAGACCTGCGACCTGTAGACAGAGCACTGTCCTGTCACCCTTGTTCTCCTTGGTAATCACACCGTTGAAAACAAGATGTATAAGATGCTTCTCCTTAGTTTAATGGCTCTGACCTTCTGTGTGGTGGGTAAGTAAGCAGAGGGATATATACAGAATAGAGGGTTATAGTGGAGTTGGGAAAAAATGTCAGTGGAACACTTATAAAGATCCTCCAGGAGATTATTCTCATGTGATGAGATTGTTAGGAAATTGTTACTATCAATTGCACAGTCTTGACTCAGCCCTACCTATATATGATTTGGTGGTGATTCGAATGAAATAGATATTTGTCTTTTATCGTTTGATGTGGGGTGAACGTTGCAGGTAGAGGGTTGAACAAGGGAAGATGGAGGGGATGACATCTAAATTAATCCAGGGGTTATGGGCAGAATAAATTGGAATTGCACACCTGCTATGATACACCTGAGTTCCATAGACACAGCACAATTCTGCCTTGTTCTCCTTGATAATCACACTGTTGAATTTCAGATGTATAAGGTCTTTCTCCTTATTTTATCTGCACTGATCTTCTGTGAGGTGGGTGAGTAACTACAGGAACGTAACGGACTACATAGAGAAAAGAAGGTCATAGCTGGGGCTGCGTAAAGGTGTCTGGGACATTTAAAAAGATCCTTCAGGAAATGATTCTCATCTAATAAGATTGTTATTGCAGAGAGAGAGAGAGAGAGAGAGAGAGAGAGAGAGAGAGAGAGAGAGAGAGAGAGAGAGAGAGAGATGTTGCTAAACACTGAACACCCTTGGCTCAGTCCTGCCTCTATCAGATCTAATGCTGATTCCAATGGGGGGGGGGGAGTTTTTGAGAAATTTTGCCATTTGGGATGTGGTTTCTGGGAGGGATGTCTTCGCAGGGAAGAAAAAGGGAAATGGATGCAACAAAATTTGAATGAATGCAGAGGTGGGATGTAGGCACGTGTATTCATTTTCAGAATAAAAATGAAGGAGACAACCAAGACAAATTCATCATATTTTGTTTTGCTTTGAAAACCCATGACAAAATGACAATATGAATGGCAATCCACTTCTTCCATTTTACAATGAATTGGAAAGAGACCTGTTCCATCCTCCAATGACCATAAACTCATTGCTTTTCTACCAAGTTTCACAACGTTTCCAGAGTTTATGAAACTCTCTTTGGAAATAACCTATGCAAATTTTCAGAGAGATTGGACAAAATGCACCCATTTTATAAGCAATTTATAAGCACACCCATTTTTCATTCATTTTGGTTACGTTGATTTAAATGGAGCCCTGCCCTCTTGTGGGATGCTTTAAACTTCCCCAATCGCTTGAAATTTCCAGGAGTTGGTCTGCTCCATTAAAGCATCATTTGTGGGAAAAGAATGCATAGAGATGGGACAAAAGGCACCAGCTTTATCAGCAATGAAAAAAGGCACACATTTCTTAAAATAATTGCATTGATTTCAGTGTAGAAACCCAGGAGCTTTTCCAGGCAACCCTGCCCCCTCTTAGTTCACAGAAAAGAGCTACAGCCTACCTGTGAGATTTTATTTATTTTTATTTATTTTTTACATTTTTATACCGCCCTTCCTCCAAGGAGCTCAGAGTGGTATACATATTTCCTCCCCTCCTTTTTGTCCTCACAACAACCCTGTGAGGTAGGTGGGGCTGAGAGATAGTGACTGGCCCAAGGTCACCCAGGAAGCTTCGTGGCTGAGCGGGGATTTGAACCTGGATCTTCCAGGTCTAAGTCCGACTCCCAAACCACTACACCATCCTGGTGTACTACATGTGCTACTCACTTGCATCCGAGTAACAGCCCGATCCTGTGTAGGCTGAGGTGGCCGGCCTAAGGGGCCGGCTGCCACATGCTATCGAGTTCCAGGACTGCCCCGGGGCAGCCCAGAAACAACTTGGGAGAAGGGGACAATCATCCCCTTCCCCTCGTGTAAGCAGTGGGAGGCCCTATAGGCCTCCTCGGATGTGCACGAAATCTAGAGCCCTTCCCCCGCCCCTGCACCGACCGGTGTAGGTCTTACCTGCTCCGGCCAGCGCAGGGCCGGGGAGACGGTGGGGAGAGCAACGCAGGCTGCAACACCGGTGCTGCTTGCTCTTTGGGTGTTGTGCAAGTGCTTTACGGCACTTGTGCGACACCCTGCCCCGGGTCAGCGCGCGCTGCCCCAGGGCAAGAGTTACACAGGATCGGGTCATTAGAGGATACCATGTGCGCACAATCCTTTTCTGTGAACTAAGAAGGGGCGGGGGTTGCCTCACCTGCTGTGCCCACACCGCACATACCTGGCCCACCAGATGCACTCAAGACAACAAGACACCTGTGTGCTGCTGCCCCTCCCTTGCATCTGCCATTCAGAGATAGGCTACCTCTAAAACCCAGAGGTTGCATATAGTGAACCTGTGATGGACGTTTCCTCTGTAAATCTGTCCTCTTAAAGACATCCGGACCAGGTGCCATCACAATATCCTGTGGCAAGGAGTTCCACAGATTAATTACTCACTGGGTAAAGACATTTTTGCCTTTTGTCTGTTCTAACTCTCCCACCAGTCAATTTTAGTGTGTGTCCTCTGGTTCTGCTGTTGTGTGGTCTGTACTCATATCCTGCCTCCTTCTCCCTTTCTCATAGGTAGAAATCTAACATGCTATATATATTTGGAGAAAGGTCCTAAATTAAAGCAGAGAGCTTCAATAGACCAAGTCTGTCTGTTACAATTTCAGACAAGAGCCAAAGTCAGTAAGTATATTATTTTTAAAGCTCATCCCCATTGCCATAGAAATAAAGGCCGATTCAGTATTCACAAGATGCTTCTTATAAAACCTCTCCAGGAGTCTACTTTACATAATTGAAGGGGAAACAATTACAATATTGGAAACTCACCCTGGATTAATATCTCTCCATGGCACAAAGCTAGCATCTCAAGGAGATGATGATGATGCCATCATTTGCATAATTGGCAATTTATGCAGAATGGGAAGAAATGAAACAGCAGAAAAGGGTTCCCTGCCCCATTAGGCTTACAATCTAGATACACATGTACTGTATATAAAATGGTTTTGATGGCACATTTTCTTACCTGTTCATTTGTGACAAATGGTTGTGGATATTGCTCTTGTAGAATTTCTGCCTGGACACTCACAGCCCAATCCTACCTAACTACTCCCACCCAACCCCCAGTGCCAATGGATAGAGGTATGAGAAAATGGTGAATACGAAATAAAAACACATAACGCTTTCTGCCAAAATAAATCTGCAAAAAAATAAAAATAAAACCATGTAATTTGGCATCATTGTACAACCTATGCCATCTACCTAGTACAGGTGGGCCCCCATATCCGCTGGGGATATGTTCCAGGCCCCTCCGTGGATACTTGAAACCGTGGATAAGAGCGAACACCCCCTCCATGGTTTCCTGGGGGGGCCCCCACCCTGCCTCCCCTGCAGGCAGGCATGCTTGCCCCCCCAGCTCTTATTTTTCTTTCAGCAAGCTTTGTTTCTTCCTTAAAACAAACAGAGAAGCAGCCTCCATTGCAGGCAAGTAGAACGAGACTAAGTCCTAGAGAGGCTCTGCAAGGTTTCTGTTAACCTTACAGAGCCTCTGTAGTACTTAGTCTCATTCTACTTGCCTGTAATAAGCAGCCAGAGGCTGCTTCTCCTGTTTCTTTAAGGAAGAAACGAAGCTTACTGGGAAAAAGTAAAAGCCTGGGGGGGTCCCCACGATCCGTGGATAACTGAAACTGTGGATAGCGAATCAGTGGATATGGAGGCCCACCTGTACACTATTAAAGCGGTTATAATGGATAAAAATGGGAACATATGGAATAAAAACACATAGCACTGCTTTCTGCTATTTCATTTTGGTTAAACACCGAAATCTGTGAAAATAAATGCTCACACTTCTACCAATGGAGTGTTCACATCATCCTAGCCCCGGGGGGGGGGGGAGTTGCAGACATCCTTAGGGTAGGGGAACTTTTGTTGACTGGCACAGAACCAAGGCAAAATAATGGTGGGGGAAAGGCAGAGGGATAGGATCTGGTCGCAGGTGTGTGCTGCTGATCCTGCCCCTTCCTTCCCCATCCAGCCCTCTTCCCCACCCAGAAACTCCCCCATTCCTCCCCCTCTCACCTGCACCACCAATCACCTTGTGACAGCGGTTGGAGTCTTGTCCGTCAGTCAGCTCACTTCGCTGCACTTGCAGCTAGAAGTGACTTTTCGCTGGCATCTTTCGTGGGTGGAACACAGGTTCTGATAGGGTTGGGCTGTTCTTATATTAGGAGGCATTTTGGGCAGAGGCGCCGCTGGAGCGTGGCGGGAAGGGCGGACCGCCTGGGGGCGATGCACGCAGTGGGTGACGCGCGATCCTCACGTGCACCCGCGTGTCGCGCGCAGGCGGTCCTCCCTTCCCGCTGCGCTCCAGCGACGCCTCAGAGGAGGCCTCGGAGCGTCCGCCCTTGGCGGAGCTCCAAGGCCTTCTGAGGGAACCCCAATGCGCGACGTCATATTTACAAGGTTTAGCGCATGCGCAGAACGTTTGAGGGCAAATTTGCCCTCAGAAACGTACTGCGCATGCACGAAAACTTATAAATATGACGTCACGCATCGGGCCTCCCTCAGAAGGCCTTGGATCTCCGTCGAGGGTGGACGCTCCGAGGCCTCTTCCTGCCCAAGACAGCCGGCCGGTGAGGATGTCTCCGGAGCCGGCAGCAGCGGAGGCTCCGCTACTGTCGGCTCCGGAGACATCCTCGCCAGCCGGCCGGCTGTCGGGCGGCACGGGGGTCATTAAGGCGGCGCGCGCGCCCTCGCACAGGGCAGCGCGCGCCCTAGTGACGCCGCTGATTTTGGGAAAGCACCCTTGACTTGTAGAAATGCATTGTACGTAGACATTCATCAGTCGCGTGCCTTGCAAGTGTTTGGAGAAGCTTCACCTGTTGATCTTCTGTCTGGACGCATTCATCCCCCAACCCAATGTCAAAATGAAAGACCAGCACAAAGTGTAGATCCCTGGAGCCTAATTTGTGAATTAGAAGCCAGCACAGTATACAAGACTGTAGAAAATCTTTACTGCTTGCATGACATGGAAATTACACTGTTCCCATCAATTTCCAATTCCAATACTTTTGGGAGTATGATGAGCGAGGATTGGAAGCACCTTCATATTTACTGATCTTAAACCAAAAGGTTTTCTAAAAAACATTTTACAGCCAAAGGTAGTCCCTCAATACTCAGGTCGTTTAGCAGTGTATAGGTTAAACCAGCACCTTGACTCGTGTCCAGAAGACACCGGCAAGAGTGGAAATCTTGACACTCTGCTCTATACTAGATGCAAGAGAGTGACAGTTAGTATTCACAATTAAAACAGGTTATCACAATTCATACTTCATTCATAGTTACAGGTAGGGAGTGCCATAGATCTGGGGGTTGGGTGGCTATAGGCCCTCTTGTTACCAGTGGTTTTTATTGGATGTGGATTTATTTTTTGGTATTACCTCAGGAAACCTCCCTCACCCAGGCTGAGTGCTGGTAATAAAACAAGGACTGACATGAGGCAGTGGTAATATATATATATATTCCTCTTTTAGAGGGGATTTGAATCCCTTTTCCATTCCGGGGCCTCCCGTTCTCGCTGCGCCGCTGGTTACACTGGCACAAAAGTTAAGTCGGATTGCGCTGTTAGGCCACTGTTAAGCTGGCCTGCCCTGCAGACCTTGTGCTCAAAATGGCGGAGGCATCTGAGGCCTTGGTGTCCAATCTTGACAGATCAGTAGTCAGGAGAAGGGCAAAAAGGAGGGAAAAAAGAGCAGTTATGCCACACCCAGCAGGGGTCACAAAGAGAACAGGCAAGAAGGGTCTGGGTCACTGGGCATTAGTTGCCCCCTTTGGATATCAGTCTGCCCCTTTCTGGATGGAGTTGTGCCATTTCCAACAGTTTTTTTTTCCATTTTATTTTGCATTATTCCCTCATATTTGTGTAACTTATGAGCAATGCCAATGGAAGTGTCTCAAATGTCTGTAATTCATGCTGGGCAGCCCAGCATCAGACAACCCTGTCTGCCCACATCAACTATATTTCTGGACCATTTTCCGGAAGTCTCTGTCTGCACTGTGGACCATAATCTGAACTATGGTCACTGACTTTCAGAACTCAGGCCAAAGCTGCATCTTGACCTCTGTTTGCTACCAAGATGCAGCTCATGCAGGTCACTTACTTTGGGGAAAGCACATTCCTATCTCATTATAATATATCGTGTAAACTTCCATCTCCTGTTGGGATCTGTTTGACTTCTACCTGTGTTTGTGTTTTGGCTGCAAGTTCAATGTGCACCAGGAAGATTCCTATCAGTGTTTGTTTGGATTCGATTCACACAGCAGGTCACACATTAATACTCCAAAGAGGGGATCCCCAAAACCTAATTCTGAGAAAGAAGATGAAGCATCACAGAGAGCCTGCCCCCAGACCGGCATGGGAGCAGCACCTCAAATTCCAAGAAATATTGTGATACTTTGGCCAGTGATGTGCACTCTACCTGATGCAACAACTCCCTTATGGGTTGCTGTGTCGAGTCAGAGTTGCCCCCCCTCAACTCTTCGTGGACCCCAGTATGCCAAACATGGCCAGCCCATCCATTCAGCCACCATTGTCCAGGAACCCGACATCAGGCATCTTCCAATAAAAACAAACGTCTTGGTGATGATAATCTTGTCTTTTCCATCTACAGATCTTGGAAAGGCAAATCGAAATATTGAGCTATGCAATACAAATCAGGAATCAGGAATACCAGGAGGAAGTAGAGTCATTAATACCTGCTGCACAACCAATCTATGTAATTATAAGACTGCTGGTGGCAGTAGGAAGAAGAGACCCCTTCCTGTTACTAATCTGCTGTAATAACATACTGAAAGATGCTTTTCCAGCTGTTGGTGTCTTCAGCCCTGCTTCTTACGCTTTCTTGAAGGTGCATTTGGCTTTGAAATCACCTAAATGGAGTAATAAACAAGCATCCAAATAGGCTGTGTCTGTCTTGTGTCTGTGTGTATCTTGTCAGGCACCATCCCTAGAAAGAGTGGTGGGGAACCCACCTGGTTCTTGTATGATTTCTTGAAAGTATCCCCTTGTGTTTCTTAGGGATGAGAGTGATATCACTGGAAATGGGAAAGAATTGTGATTTTCTGAGCAGGAAAAGAGTCTTCAAGCTATCCTCCTGGTGCCAACCCCTGTCCCCTCCATATCAACACAATTTACCCATCCCAGGTAGCAGCTGTGGTGTTGCTGAAACTGGGGAAAGAGGGAGTCCTAATCTTTCCCTCCTCCCTGTTTTGAAACTCTCATTGTACCTTCCAGGAGAAAAGTCTCCAGGGGCATTTGGGAGATCTATTGACGGGTGACTTACACTTACTGCATTGACTCAGTGTAGAAGTTGAGGTATTGGGCAGAATCTCACCCACCTTAATTTCATCTAAAAGGGGACATGGGCCATCTTAAAGGCAGGTTTTTCATGGAAGGTATCCCGGGCAGAGAAAGAGATCTTGGGGTGCTGGTGGACAGTTCGTTGAAAGTGTCGACCCAGAGTGCTGCAGCTGTGAAGCGTTGGAGATGGGCAGCTTTCGGCTGTTTGGACACTAGGGGGGTGGTGGAGTGTATAGCCTAGTCACCTGAGAGACCTTCTTTACTTTGACCTCTCTGTGTCTAAAGGAAGGGGTGTGGCCCCTGACCTATTTCCTCCTTCTTCATGCTCTTTCTCACTCTCTTACTATTCTGACTCTAAGCAGGAAGGTTGTGTGCCATGTGGGCTCTGATGCCCAGCGGCCATCTTCCAAGCATACCTCATGCAGGGGGCTCCAGCTCTAGGGGGGCTCCATCTAGTTGATTGGATATATATATGTGAGTGTGTGTGTGTGTGTGTGTGTGTGTGTGTGTGTGTGTGTGTGTGTGTGTGCTGAACCGTGAGTAAACTTCTTCTTTTTGCAACTTAACTCAGCCTATGCCTCGTGTGTTTATTTAGCTAATAGCAGTCTGCCTGGGTGTAAGAGGGAACGAACTCTGCTAAGAATCTCCTAGATAACCTCCCAAATAGAGGCTTATCCCAATATGAAGAAGGCGAATTCCATGCTTGGGATCATTTAAAAAGGGATTGAGAATAAAACGGATTGAGAAAAAATAATCATGCTGTTATTATTTATAGAATTTATACCCCGCCTTTCTCCCACAAGGGCAACCAAGGCGGCTTACAATAAAAACATTAAAATACATATATACATTTAAAATCAAGAATTAAAACAGTTAAAACAATTAAAACAAACAACCCTGTTATACAAATTAATGGTAAGGCCACATCTGGAGTATTGTGTACAGTTCTGGTAACCACACCTCAAAAAGAATATAGTTGAATGTGGATATAGTTGATTGGATAGATTCATGGAAGAAAAGCCCATCACAAGTTACAAGCCATTAGCAACCTTCTGGTATTAGAAGTAAGTTTTCTCTATGCCAGATGCAAGGGAGTGGCGACAGAATACAGGTATCTTGCTGTTTTGTGTGCTCCCTGAGGCATCTGGTGGGGCCACTGTGTGATACAGGAAGCCAGACTAGATGGGCCTTTGGCCTGATCCAGCAGGGCTCTTCTTATGTTCTTATATTCTTCTATGACTTCAGGCGGGCCCATCCAGAGCGCCAAAAATGGCGCAAAACCCTTCTGCGGCTGCAATCGCAGCCACTCCAGCTGCAAAAAGCAGCCGCAGAGGAGAAAGATGCCACCATGGCTCCTCCTTGCAAGGAGACTGCTGCTATTACCTGGAGGCACTGCATCCCCCCTGCCCCAGCTTGGCTAGGCTACTGAATGACACAATTCTATCCTTAAGATGTGCCAGCAAACCTCAAAGTATAGTGGTGCAATGTTGGTTCCACTTGTGCAGAAGTCTGCCTGCCAACAGGCACAGGTGATGAAGCTTAGGCGGGTGATGAAGCTCAGATGATGCCATCACGGTTGTGAGAGAAGTGAAAACAGGGAGGATACAGGGGCATAATATGGGAGTGATGAGGAGTCAACATACAGCGAATCCCAATTGTCTCTCAGAAAATGGAGACACCCCTGACACAGGAAGAAACACAACACCATTGACAGAGCTGGCATAGGTAGGAGTAAACCTACAGGAGAAAACAGGGAAGGGGAAAGTCACTGCCCCATTCTGCTTGCCCCGTTCACCACCCCGTCACTGCCCCATTCAGCTTGCCCAGCTAGCTTGGAGGATGTGGCGGAAGGGCAGTCCCTTTCCCAGCATTACCACCCACTGCCCCTTCTTTTCTTCTTTACCATTGTCCTCCTTGCTGTGCCACTGTGTTTTTAAACAGAACAGAAGCGCAGGGCTGGAACATGGTAGATGGGAAAAGCACCTCCTTCCCAAAAACGGGAGTGGAGAGGCCACCATGGTAGCCCTTTCCCACTTGCAGAAAGGGGGGAAATGTCATTTTTGTCAAAGGAGGGCAATGCTGCTCCCAGCTTCCTTGTTCTGAGTCTGCTCTGGTATATATTTATCAGGGATGTGCAGTGCGGGATTGGCAGGAGAAGCAACCCCATCCCCTTTGTAGTTCCTTCCCGGAAAAGCAGCACAGCCGAACTGGGGGATTGCGAGCGAGCGCTACCCGCTTGCCCCCAAATAAGTGGCCAGCATGCGCAATCCCCTGGTTAGACTGCGCCCCTTTACCGGGAACTATGAGGGGGAGGGGTTGCCTCACCTGTTGTGTCCGCACTGCACATCCCTAATATTTATGTACTGCTTTTCAACACAAATGTATCAAAACACAGAGTGATGCAGGAGGAATAGGCACACGGGAGCCAATAGCAGGAAGGTGAGGGAGCTCGGGATGCCACCTGCACCGACCTGCCAACTGAAGCAGCCCATTCAACCCACCTCGTTGGTGGGCTGGCTGAGAGACAGTGTGTGGCTCAAGGTCACCAGTGAGCTTTACACGTGAGCAGGGATTTGAACCTGGGCCTCGTCACCCCCCTCCCATATGCTAACCACCATATCACGCTAGGCTCCGAGGAGCATACTTAAGAATTTAGGGAGCAGATTAACAAGAAGTCAGCCACAGAGTTCCTCAAGCTGGTTACAGTAGAGCGTATTTAGAAAGAGCGGGGAATGCGTGAGAGTACGGTTGGGCTAGACACAGCATGTTGCGTTTCTTCTCCAGCCAGTGCCCCTTTTGAAAGGCTGCCCTTCTTCGCTAGATATACTCAGGGGGAGGACTTGCATTGCAGTTGTCAGTTTTGTCTGCTTTGCTCATTGGTGGCCTTCTTGGCTGCATTACTAGTTCCTGCATCCAATTCCATCAAGCTATTGTCAGAGAACGGGAGGCACACATGGATGACCCTGAGAGGACTCGTATGGGGGGAGCGGGAGAGGGCAGCAATAGCCAGAAAACAGCCAGACTGTACCAGTTAAGACAATGGGGCGGACAGAAGCACCACTTTCGATTCCTCTCTCCAAATGTCAAACTAGAGGAGAAATGTTCTCTTCTGATTTCTGAGGAAGACGTATTCCAGAGAAGCACCCAAACAGGTGAGAGAAGCACCCAAACAGGTGAGCCCCTGGCTTCAGCAATCAATCTTTGTGAGAGAGAAGCTGATGCCAGGCATTGCGCATGGACCCGATCCCCATCGATCCTCACACCTTGCTCAGCTGCACTTGTGAACAAGGCCTCAGCTCTGGAACCTGGCAGGCTCAGAACCAAGTGCAGGGTCAACCCAGCACCCTTCCCCCTCAACCTCTTCTCCTGAGAAATACCTCCTGGAGCACCTTTGGATCTGGAAGTGCTTTGCAGACCCATTGTTGCTCTTCTAGCCACTACCTGCTTTCTCCTAGATACCCCTTTCCCCGATCTGCTTACTCACCCACAGCTCCCAAGAGCAGAACAGAGAAGCCAAGAAAAACAATCTTATTCATCTTGATTGCAGAGGTGGAATTGCCCGGAAGGTCGCAGGTGCCTCTAGACAGATGGATGCTTCCAATGTATCTTATAAAGAGAACAATGTATGCAAGGTGAGGGTGGGCCCCTGCATTGTTCTGGGAAGAAGCACAGTGTGATCCCAATACATCTGAATTATCAGGTGAAAAATAGTGTTCCGTCTGATAAGAGAGGCATAATGATCATCACAGTTATGAGGTTTCTGAGAAAGAGAATACTTCTTTGCCAAACAAAATATTGCACACGCCGCCAGCCATGAAGCACTGAGTGGGAATGTCGGGCCCAGTGGAGCCTTCTCCATAGGGGCAGATGGGACTTGGCCCTTCCAAGAAAAAAGAGAAGGAAAAATGGATTTAAAGATGGGCAGCTCAATCCTGTCTAGGATCTCCACAGCGTGCAAAAGCACGCTGCTCCGGATCCTATCCAGGATTGGGCCTCCCTGGCGCAGCTGCCCCACTGGGTCTCTTTGAATGTGCACCAGCAAAATGGCCGATGTAAATCCAGGAGGCCTGTGTAATGGCCATGGAAAGGGGGACAGGATTCTGTGGAACACACTGCCGATGATCCCTCCCTCTTCCCGGTCCCGGCCAACCAATCCCCCCTCCTGTTCCACTCCGTTCCGCCCTTCCCACACACCCCACCGCCCAGCGCCGCCCTTACGTGTGTTCGGTGACAGTGGCCTGGGTCTGGGGCACAGCGAGTGGCGCTGGCCTCAGCACCAGCGCTGCTTACTCTCTGGGTGTCAAAAAGGTGCCTTATGGTATGTTTGCAACACCCGATGCAGACAGAACAATCTTTTCGCCGGTACTGTCTTAGACAGGATTGCCCTGTCCTCATGAATTAAGGATTCATGAATTAAGGATTTATGAGTGACCTAGGTGAAGTCACTAGCTACTCAAGCCTGGTTTTCTTTGGATCGTCCAATCCCATTGCGTCTCTCTCATGTCTAAGGCCTCAGTCCAGCCTAACTCAGGCACAGTTGAGGCCCAAGTGTGGCCCAATTGGGGCCCAAACTAGGATCGAGTTAGGCTGCAACTGTGCCTGAGTTAGGCTGGAGGCTACAGCAGTGGGCCAGGATCGAGGCAAAACTTACCGCAGAGGCAGGCAGGCACCTGTGGGGAGCTGTCCCTCTCGCGGAAGCGAAGAGCCCCCTCCGCAGCTCGTCTGCATGCACCTACCACAGCTGCTGCAGCGGTCGCAGCAGAGGGGCAGCCACAGGTGGGCCTGCAGGCACTGGGCGTGCGACAGTCAGCTGAAGGGCAGAGGTTGTGCCAGTGCCAGCTGCCCCAGGGCACCCTGTGCATTAGCCACCTGCCGCAGGGGGGAGTGCCACTGCCCTCCTACCCACAACAGGTGTTGCCACCCCCATGCCACGGTGAGGCTGCACATGGGATTCATGGGGGGGGAGCGGGGGAGGGGAGGGAGGGAGGGAGGGGGGAGGGAAAGACACGCACAAGGGGGGGACTCACCGTTTCCGCTTGGAGGAGGCCGTGCCGCCCCGAGGAGCTGCTTCAGTGCGTCGCGCCCTTGTGGAGCCGCGCCCCCGGCTGGCAGCTGGGCCTGCGGGTGCTGGCCCAGCCGGTTCCGCAGCAGGGGCATCATGTGCAGCCATGGCAGCATGGACCGGGGATCTGCGGGCCTGCTCAGCAGCATGCCGCTCCCGGTCAAAGGCGAGGCGTTCCCGTTGGACAGCGACCAGCTCCCTCACCACACCGGTGAGGGCCCGGATCTCTGCCGTCTGTGCCGCCTGCCCCGCCACCAGGCCCTCCAGCTGTCCGGAGACATGCTGGAGCCCTGCCATCAGCTCCCGGTGATCGTCCCGGCGATCGTCCCGCTGCTCAGCAAGGGCATCGAGAAGCTGGGCGCGCCCCACGTCGCCAGCTTCCATGCATGCCTGCCACATCTGGCCTGCCTCGAGCCGCTCCCGCTCCATGGCCTGGTGCAAATCAGCCACGGTCCGGGGAAACTGACGAGCGGGGCGTGGCCCACGGGCACGGGGCATGATGTTGGGGCCCCCCAGCGCCGCATCTGCCGCTGCATCCCCTGGCAATGCAGCGGCTGCTGGGAGGGCCGGCCCCTGATGTGGCGGGGAGGCCTCCGCGGCCCCCCCCTCGCTGGCAGACCCCTCCCCCGGCGGGGACTCTGCGCGGGGTGCCTCCTTAGCCGAGTCACCGGCCCCTGGGAGGACGTCTTCCTCCTCGTCAGCTGAAGACGGAGGGAGGCTCCTCTCCGGCTCCGGCTCAGCAGTCTCGAGGCTGTCCCCCGCAGCCCCTGTTGGAGAAGGGAGTGAAGCTGTGCTGGGGTGGGTGGGCTCCGTGTCGCCACACACGGAGCCCCTCCGGGGGCTTGACTCGTCGGAGGTGCTGGCATCGTCTGGACGGGCTGTGGGCGGGAAAGGCACAGGGCTCAGCCAGGTGGCAGCCACCCCCGCCCCAACCCAGGGTGGGTGGATACATACCGGCAGGCTGGCGGCCTGCGGCCTCTCTGCTGGGCCCCGGCTGGGGCGACTGGGCCCGTCCAGCGGCGGCGCGGGTGCCTGGAGGGAGAAGAAGCACAGGTGAGGCCGGGCATGGGCTGCGGTGACGTCCAGCAGTGGGCCCCTCCCCACAGCACTCACCACTGAAGAACTCCACGCCAACACCACCGACGACCTCCTCGCGGACAAGTGGCCCCAGAATGGCGGTGGCGCTGCCCTGCGTAGCATGGGCAATGGCGGCATCCACGGTCATGGAGCGAGTGCGCACCAAGGCCCTGACCCGATGGTTCAGGGACCAGTACGACCTCCTGAACCGCTTAATGCAAGACAGGCCCGTGCGCTCCCGGAAGCCTTGGGCACGGAGGGAGGTGGCTATGCCCGCAAAGAAGGCCCTTCGGCGTGCACTCTGCTCTGTGGCCCTGCCTTCTCCGAGAGCCACCTCGGGATTGGCTACTGTGAGGGTGAAGAGAGCACGCATTTCATCATCCCCCCAGTTGGGCCCACGAGGAGCTGCCCTGGGGCGTGCTCGTCGGGGGGGCGGCCCCTGCGGCCACCATCCATCACCAGGGAGTGCACAGGGAGACAGACAGGCAGACGGGGAGGGAGGCTGGGAGGCAGTGGGTGCTGGGGAGGGGCTTGGGAGGGGCACGACTGGAGAGACAAACGACAAGGAAGCGGGCGCCAGATACAGAAGAGGGGTCTGCAGAGAGGACAAGGCACATGGGGGGAGCTCCGCAGATGGCGAACGCCACGTATGCAGTGCACAAGCGAACGCCACGTATGCAGACGGACCGGACGGGTGTCACCGACGGGCGGCGCCGACGGGCAGACGTGGCGGGCGCGGCGTCGGAAGGGGCGAAGGGCGGAAGCGGCATCGGCCAGTGCCCTGGCAACTCCGGACGCCATGCTCGGGCGGAGCAAACGGGCGGAGCAAACGGGCGCAGGGGACGGGCTGCCTGCCTGCCAGGGCTCTGGCTGGAGGGGGCGGGGGTGGTGGCAGACCCCACTGCGGGCAGACGCTCAGGGACGGTGTGGAAGGAGGTGGGCAGCAGGTGGCTGTGCAGCGAGGAGCAGAGGGAGGCACCAGCAGTGCACAGAAGCTGCTGTTCAACCTTGCCATCGCCTGACCAACATGGAGCAGGGCCAGCTGCAGCCTCGGGCACAGAGGCGGCAACTGCCGTGGCCGCGTGTGCCATGGCTCCAGCAGTGGCAGCAGGAGCGCCTGCGGCAGTGGCGCATTCGGAGGGAGCGGGCGAGGGAGAGAGAGAGGGCCCGGGAGCAGCCGGCGCTGTACACACAGGAGCAACAGCGTCGGCGGCAGGAAAGGCAGCTCCGCATGCAGCGCTGGGACCAGCAACGCGCAGAGCGCCGACAGCGGCGCGAGCAGTGGATGCAGGTGCAGCAGCAGCCACGCCACCGGGGGCAGGCGCTGCAGCTGCCGCCCCTGCCCCAGCTGCTTGGAGCCGAGGGCCAGGGTGAGTGTGCTTGGCCATGGGAGGCCCTGGGTGGGAGGGGTTGGGGAGGGCGACGCCATCGACCCTCTGGAGGGGGGCTCGGACCCAGCCGCCCTGGCGCCCTGGCACATCCAGCAGCTGCTTCCCTGCGTGGGGGCAGGCATGCCCAGCCAGCCGCCAGGCCCAGCTGGAGGGAGCTGGCCGCCCTGGCCAGGGGGACCGCCCACAGGTGGTGACCGTGGCCACTGGCCCAGCTTGCACCGGCTGGGCTGTAACCTCTCCGCATCCTGTCCACAGGACCCCAGGAGCCCCGACGGCCCAGAGGAGCCATCCTGCCCTGGACCGCGTTCCCACCATGCCTTCTGAACCACTACGCCGGTCTGCCTCTGATGGTGGCATTTGTGGTAGCCCAGCGCCGGAGACGGGTCCAGAGACGGCGGCCGGTGGTGAGGGAGCGTCTGCGCCGGCTGCCGGGCCCCGACATCGACTGCATCCAGGCCTTTCGCCTGGACAGGGGCGCCGTGGCGGAGCTCTGCCACCTCCTGGGCCCGGGTCTCGAGGCCCGGATCCGCTCCCACCATGCCATACCTGTCCTGCAACGGGTCCTCATCGCCCTGCAGTACCTGGCGACAGGGAGCTTCCTGGGAGGCGTGGCGAGGCAGCTGGGTGTCTCCCGCTCCTCCGCCTGCCGGTGCCTGGATGCATTCGTGGATGCCATGGTCCCCCACGCGGCCGAGTTCATCGTGTTCCCAACCAGTGTGGCAGAGCTGCAGCGGGTCAGGGCCGAGTTCCATGCCATCGCGGGCTTCCCGAATGTGATCTCGGCTGTGGATGCCACGCACGTCACCATCCAGGCCCCCCACCAGAATCCAGCCGTGTACCGCAACCGGCATTGCCAGTATTCCATCAATGTCCAGGCCACCTGCGATGCCAGGGCGTTGTTCACCAGCGTCACGGCGCTGTTTCCAGGGAGCGTCCATGATGCCGCCATCTTCGATGCCTCTGCCGTCCGACGACACCTGGCAGAGCTGCCCGAGGGAACCGGCTGGCTTCTAGGTGAGTCGGGGGGGGGCCTGGCAGGGGGGGAGGGGAGTCGGGGGGGCCTGGCAGGGGCGGAGGGGAGGGGGAACGAGGCCATGGCAGGGACTGATGCTGCCCCACCGCCCACAGGTGACCGTGGCTACCCCTTGCGCCCATACCTGATGACACCCTACGCTGCGGACGTCCCAGGGCCCATTGCGCGGTACAATGTCGCTCACCGTGCCACACGCATTGTCGTGGAGAGAGCTTTCGGGATGCAGAAACTTCGATTCAGATGCCTGCACCTGACCGGGGGGCGCCTGATGCGCACACCCAACAAGGCCGCCAAGCTGTTTGTCGTGTGCGCCATGCTGCACAACCTCTGTCTTCGGCGGAACACCCCACTCCTCGATGCCGAGGAGGCGGGGCAGCCCGCCATGGAAGTCGAGCCTGCAGAGGCCGAGCCCGCCAGGGGGGCCGGCCAGGACCCGCGGGGCGTCGCATGCCGCCAGCAGGTCACAGCCGAGTACTTTGGCCCGTAACATCCAGGTAAGGTTGCAGCCACCATGGGGCCCGTGCTAGCCGCTGACCAGTGCTGCTAGGAACCCCCCCTCACTGTGCCCTAACCGCTGCGTCCCCAGGGATCTCCCACCTCGGCATCTGGACGGGCACGGGCCCCACCCACCACCCAGGCTGCCACCGACGCCACCAGCAGCAGTGCAGGCCCCCCACCCGATGATCCGCACCCACGGAGGAAGACAACAGAGACAGTGGTGAAAATATAAACGCTTGTTTACTCATTGTTCTTTGCTTGGTTAAAATATTATTAAAACGAGTTAAAAGTTACAACAGGTATGTGGCCTCAACAGGTGGCCTGAACAGGCCCAGGCCCCAACAGGGGGCACAGGGCAACAACAAAGGGTAGGGTGGCAGGGGGGGCGTGGCCAGCACACAACATGGTGCCCCTCATGGAGGGGGCCGGAGCGGCTCTATGCCCAGCCGGGCCAGAAGAGCGGTCAGCCCCGCCAGGATGGTGTCCTGCCTGGCCTCCACCTGGAGCAGGTGGTGCAGGACGGGGGGCACATGGCCAGCACCATCGCCATGGGCCAGGGCCGTCACATGGCGAATGGCCTGCTGCATCTGTCCATGGGTGGCCCAGGCAGCGCCCTCCAGGTTGCGCAGCTGTTGGCGCACAGCTGCCTGTTGTCCCGCAGCCTCCTGCCTCCCACGGTCCACCCGGCGGCCGACGTCCCGGATGGTGGCCATGACCCTCGGTGCCAACGACGAGCCTGCGGAATGAAACAGATAGGGCGGGAATTAGGCCTGCGGCCTCGTGGTGCCCTCTTCGACGGCCACCCAACCGCACACCCCTGGCCCCCATGGCCTGTCATCTGCTGGAGGTGGCCCCTGTCACAGGCAACATGGCAGGACGGGGCGCAGGCCCCAGTCTGGCCCTCTCCATGACTGCCCTGCCCCCATCCCATGGCCTGGCCTGGGTCCCTGCACATCCCCCCTGGTCCCGCAACGCACCTGCCCAACCGGTCACCACTGTGTGTCTGGCCACAGGGACATGGCTGCTGACCCGGCCCAGGTGCACTATCAAGGCCACGGCACACAGGGCCCCAGGGGGCACCCCCAGCCATCAACTGGCTGGCCGTCAGCTGCTGGGCACCCACCAACTGACAGTCAGGCAGTCCATGGGGCACTGGCCTCTGGTTGCACCACACCATGCCATCCGAACCCATTGCACTACCAGGGGGTGGGGGGTGGGAACACTCACAGTGGTACCAGGCCTGGCGCAGATGGGCCCCACGCCGCCTCGTCTGCGTGGCCTGGTCTTGCGTGGCTGGTGGGCCTGGTGGTGGTGGTCCTGCCGCTACCGCCAACAACGCCCCTTGCGCAGCTTTAGAGGTGGATGGCCTGTCCTCCTCCTCCTCCTCCTCCACCAGCTGCACGTCCTCCTCCGCAGGCAGGTCCTCCTCCTCTGCCTCCACAGCCTCCTCCACCACCACCACGTCACCCGCTGCAGGCAGGTCCTCCTCCTCCCCCACCTCCTCCTCCACTGCCACCCCTGCGGGGGCCTGTGGGACAGCAGGGGAGGGGGGCCCAGATGGTGGGGCCACCACACCTCCCTCTGCCCCTTCCCTGGAGGAGGCGGTCGAGGAGGAGGAGGACGCCGCCCACCGTGCACGGCGCCGTGGTGGCCGAGTGGCTGGCGCTGCTGCTGCTGTTGCTGCTGCTGCTGCTGCTCGCCGCCGTGGTGGCTGGGTGGCTGCTGCTGCTGCTGCTGCTGCTCGCCGCCCCTCCATCCGGCGTATGGCCACTGCAGAGGAGAACACACATAGGATCAGCGCCTCCTAACTCAGCACGCACCAGTACCCCCCCCTCCGCCCCAGCCCGCCCCGTCACCTGCCTCATCTGCATCACCACCACCACCCTTCCCCACAGCTGGACAGGCCCGTGTACATGTCCCGAGGCTGGGAATCACCCCCCTCAGTCCACCGACCACCCTTGGACCCCCAGGTGCCTGCGCCACAGCCTGCCATGCCCCCAGCGGCCAGCCACAAGGGGTCTCCGCAGCGGCAGCATCCCACTGCCCTTCCAGCTGTCCGGTGCTGCAGGGGGGCCCGGACAGACCAGCTGGCTGCTAGAGATGCCACCGCGGTGTTCCAGCCAGCGCCGTGCCCTCATGGCTAGACCCAGACCCAGGCCTCCCACATGCAGCCGGAGCAGGCAGTGCAGTAGGCCTGGCATCTGGGCAGAGGGCTGCCTGCAGCATGGCACATAAGAACATAAGAAGAGCCCTGCTGGATCAGGCCAAAAGCCCATCTAGTCCAGCTTCCTGTGTCACACAGTGGCCCCACCAGATGCCTCAGGGAGCACACGAGACAACAAGATACCTGTGTCCAGTCGCCACTCCCTTGCACCTGGCACAGAGAAAACCCACTTCTAAAAACCAGGAGGTTGCTTATGGCTTGTAACCTGTGATGGTCTTTTCCTCCATGAATTTGTCCAAACCCCTTTTAAAGGCATCTAGGCCAGGTGCCATCACCACATCCTGTGGCAAGGAGTTCCACAGATGAATCACACGCTGGGTAAAGAAATATTTTCTTTTGTCTGTTCTAACTCTCCCTCCACTCAATTTTAGTGTGTGTCCCCTGGTTCTGGTGTTGTGCGAGAGGGAAAAGAATTTCCCTCTATCCACTCTCTCCATCCCATGCATAATTTTATAAGTCTCAATCATGTCCCCCCTCAGGCGCCTTTTTTCTAGGCTGAAAAGCCCCAGACGCTGTAGCCTTTCCTCGTAAGGGAGGTGCTCCAGCCCACGAATCATTCTGGTCGCTCTTTTCTGCACCTTTTCCAATTCAATTATATCCTTTTTGAGGTATGGTGACCAGAACTGGACACAATACTCCAGATGTGGCCTTACCATCGATTTGTACAAAGGCATAATGATATTGGCCGTTTTATTCTCAATCCCCTTTTTAATGATCCCGAGCATGGAATTGGCCTTCTTCACAGCCGCCGCACACTGGGTCGACACTTTCATCGACCTGTCCACCAGGACCCCAAGATCTCTCTCTTGATCCGTCACAGACAACTCAGAACCCATCAGCGTATATGTGAAATTTTGGTTTCTTGCCCCAATGTGCATCACTTTGCACTTACTTACATTGAAGCGCATCTGCCATTTTGCTGCCCATTCTCCCAGTTTGGAGAGATCCTTCTGGAGCTCTTCACAATCCCTGCTGGTCTTTACCACCCGGAAAAGTTTAGTGTCATCCGCAAACTTGGCCACCTCACTGCCTATCCCCAACTCCAGGTCATTTATGAATAAGTTGAAAAGCACCGGTCCCAAGACCGATCCTTGGGGCACACCGCTTTTCACCTCTCGCCATTGTGAAAATTGCCCATTGACTCCCACTCGCTGTTTCCTGGTCTTCAACCAGTTCCTAATCCACAAGAGGACCTGCCCTCTTATTCCCTGACTGTGGAGTTTTCGCAGGAGCCTTTCATGAGGGACCGTGTCAAACGCCTTCTGAAAATCCAGATATATAATATCCACGGGTTCGCTCGCATCCACATGCCTGTTGACCTTTTCAAAAAATTCTAACAGGTTTGTGAGGCAAGACTTCCCCTTGCAGAAGCCATGCTGACTCTCCCTCAGCAGAGCTTGTTCTTCTATGTATTTTAAGATTTTATCCTTAATGAGACTTTCCACCATCTTCCCTGGAACAGATGTTAGGCTGACCGGCCTGTAGTTCCCCGGGTCCCCCCTCCTTCCTTTTTTAAAGATTGGCGTGACATTAGCTATCCTCCAATCCTCTGGCACATTGGCCGTTTTAAGGGACAAGTTGCATATTTGGGTCAAGAGGTCAGCAACTTCATTCTTGAGTTCCTTCAGAACTCTTGGGTGGATGCCATCCGGGCCTGGTGATTTATTGATCTTTATTTTGTCAATTAAGTCTGAGACATCTTCTCTTTTAACCTCTATTTGACTTAATTCTTTAGTCAGGGGAGACCGTTCCGGCAGCGGTATTTGCCCGAGGTCTTCTGCCGTGAAGACAGATGCAAAGAACTCATTTAATTTCTCTGCAGTCTCCAAGTCCCCTTTTATCACCCCTTTCTCTCCCTCACCATCCAGCGGACCCACCGTTTCCCTGGCAGGTTTCCTGCTTCTAACATATTTGAAGAAGCTTTTATTATTCCCTTTTATGTTGCCTGCCATACGTTCCTCAAAGTCTTGCTTGGCCTCCCGTATCATCTTTTTACATTTCTTTTGCCACAGTTTGTGCTCCTGTTTATTTTCCTCATTAGGGCAAGACTTCCATTTACGGAAGGAAGCTTCCTTGCCTTTTATAGCCTCCTTAACTGTGCTTGTTAGCCATGCGGGCATCCTCCTGGACTTGGTCGAGCCCTTCCTCCTTTGTGGGATACACTCCCGCTGGGCCTCTATGACTGTTGTTTTAAACAGCCTCCATGCACTCTGGAGCGATTGGACTCTTTTTACCTTCCCTTTCAGCTTTTTCTTAACTAGTCTTCTCATTTTGGGGAAGTCTGCCCTTCGGAAGTCAAGGGTTTTCGTGTCAGATTTGCTCGGCACTCTCCCTCCGACATGCATGGCGAAACGGATCGCAGCATGGTCACTGTTCCCCAACGGTTCGGTAACATTTACCTCCCTGACCAGATCTTGAGTGCCACACAATATCAAGTCCAGAGTCACCTGTCCTCTGGTCGGTTCCGTGACAAGCTGCTCTAAGGCACAGTCATTTAACATATCTAGAAATCCAGTCTCTCTTTCATGACCTGAGCATGAATTGACCCAGTCGATGTGAGGATAATTGAAGTCCCCCATGACTACAACCCTGTCTCTTGTTGACACCTCCCTGATTTGCTTCCTCATTTCAAGATCCCCTTCAGGTTTTTGATCTGGAGGACGGTAGCATGCCCCTACTATTACATCACTCTTTGAGCCTGGTAATCTAACCCACAGTGATTCTACGGAGGAGTCAGAGCCCCCCTCCAGCTCTACTCTGGTGGATTTTACCCCCTCTTTGACATAGATGGCCACCCCACCTCCAACACGCCCCTCTCTGTCCCTCCTATAGAGTTTATATCCTGGAATTGCAGTATCCCACTGGTTCTCCGCATTCCACCAGGTTTCTGTTATACCTACTATGTCAATGTTTTCCCTAGCCACCAAACATTCCAGTTCTCCCATCTTTGCCCGAAGACTTCGGGCATTTGCATAAAAGCACTTATATACCTGGTCCCCCAAGAAGGGCTGCATGTTTGCCCCCTTATTCCTGCAGCCTTCTGTCTTGCTAGACTGGCTGTCATGTCCCATCACGCTACCACTCCCAATTCTTACTCTGTTATTACTTGACTGTTCCCCATCCTCTGCACCCTCATTCCCGAGGGATGAGGAGTCCCGAACCGGATGCCCCTCGGCTCCTGTCGGCTTTCCCCCACAGGCCTGCAGACCTCCCTGCCAGAGGTCATGTGAGCGGCAGGCTCCAGGGACAGGGCCTTATGGCGTGCCCACCACTGTGTGTGCTGGTGTCCCTCCCTCCCACCCTCCCAGTGTGAGGGGCGGGCCCATCTCCCAGCCTGGGCAACAGGGCTGTGAGGGGGGGCCGCTGCCAGTCCTCCCTGCGCACACTGGCAGGAGCTCGGTAGCGTTTGGGCTGGAACCGTGAGGCTGCCCTGGGGGAGATCAGCAGGGTAGCTGGCATGGGCAGCTCTATGGAGAGAGTAGCCCCTGGGTATGGTGGGCAGGCATGGGCCTGGCTGGCCCATGGCCTGTGGGCTGCGACTGTCCAGGGAGCCGGATGGCTGCAGCTGGACCCATGGCTACTCCCCCCCCCGGCCTGTGCCCAGTCCTGGAGGGCTCTGAACCATGCCAGGATCACCCTCCACAACAGGGTGCCCGGCACCGCTGGAATCATGGACCCTGGCTGCAGAGGGCCCAGGTGTTCCTGGAGGGCACACCCTGGCATGCTGCCCCTGACGGGCCTGTCACCTTCCCCCCCCCCGGGCTCCATGTGGTCTGTGCTGGGAGATCCCCCCCAGGGGTGCCCATGGTCCGCAGGTCCTCACAGGGCACCTGCGTGCCTGGGGGGACCCATTCACACCCTCCCTGCCATGAGCCCATCCCCAGTACACAGCCTTACCTGAATGATGGCGGCACCGGTAGCGAGGCCGCCCAGCACGCCGCCACAGCCGCAGCATGGTGTCATACAGCGGGGGGGGGGTCCCTGCTGGGGCGGCCCTCGTGGCAGTCCCTGTACCCCAGCTCTGTGAAGAAGGCCACCTTGAGGGCCTTCCACCTTGAGGGCCCACGGACCTGTGGAAGCCCCGGCGAGCCAAGGCTGCCGTGACCTCCCCCCAGGCCTCCAGGTTGGGGGCGGTGCTGCTCGACATCAGGGTGGGCAGGTGGGGGCTGTGGGAGATGGCTGCCAGCATGGCTGCCCTCTCCTCTGCAGACCACCTTCTTCGAACGCCTGCTGCGGCAGCCATTTTGCGTCGGAATGACGACCGTTGGCCGCTCGTGACGTCACACAGCCTGCGCCTGTCCGGACCCGTACGGGCACCCGTCGCGGCGGGCGTTCTGCAGCTGCCATTGGCGGGCGCGACGGTTTCCGTAGCGGTCGCCATGGTGCCCGTCAGTGTTTGCCTGCCTGAGAGTCACCCCAACTCCCCCCCTGCCCTCTGGGCCTGGAGGGTCCAGCGGCCCCCCTGCTGTGTTCTCCCAGGGAAGGCAGTGGCAGGCCCTGGCTGGGCGTCCTGCAGGGTCTTGTGTGCTGGGGCCTGCCTGTGGGGGGGCAGTGCTTGTGCAACATTGGGGACTTGTGTGGCCAGGGGCATCTTTATTGTTCTGGAACTGGGGCCTGTGTGTGTGTGTGGGGTAGTGCTTGTGCAACATTGGGGACATGTGTTGCCAGGGGCATCTTTATTGTTCTGGAACGGTGGCAGAGATGGCCGGGCGAGGCTGCCAGGGGTTGGCACAGCAGCCTCTCAGACCACAGCAGCAGCAGGCGTGGCCCATGGACCTGGAGATGCAGGCTCTTCCCCTGTGGAACCACGGCCTGCTCCATAGCAAGGGGAGGGACAGCAAGTAGGCAGCCAGGGAGGTGGAGCAGCAGCAGCAGCAGCTGCGGAGGGTTGCAGGGCAGGCTCCCAGACCTCTGGAAGCATCAAGGCAGATGACCGTGGGGCAACCAGACTGCAGGCCCAGGGGTGCTCCCCAGACGGTCAGTGGTAGTGGGCATTCCTGGGGGGATGACCACCTTGGGGGGTGTTCCATGGCAGCTGGTGTGTGGTAGCACTCCCCATTGAAGGAATGCCAGTGTGCCGGTTGCAAAGGCCTGCAGGGAGAGAAATCAAACACAGCTGAGTGGTGTGAGACACAGAGCCTGGTCTGCGCTTCTTCCCTGGGTGTAAGGAGAGCATGATCCTGTAAGGGAAAGGGGTCAAAGAGAGAGACAACAACACAACTTGGGGGTCACAACCATGGCAATCCTAGCAATACTGACCTGTCAGTAGACCCTGTGGAGAAAAGAGGGGGGGGGAACAGCTGGTGTCTACATTAGGGTTACAGGTCAACACTCATGGCATTGTGTGCTCACATTCATACAGGCAGCTATGAGACACGACATTGGTATAGAGGCATATCATGGCAGGCATTGCAGGCAGCTATGAGACACGACATTGGTATAGAGGCATATCATGGCAGGCATTGCAGGCAGCTATGAGACAAGACATTGGTATAGAGGCATATCATGGCAGGCATTGCAGGCAGCTATGAGACAACACATTGGTAAAGAGGCATATCATGGCAGGCATTGCAGGCAGCTATGAGACAAGACATTAGTATGGAGGCATGTATCCTACCTATATTTCTCTATGCAAAGAGGCAGAAGTCAGACCACATGTCAGCACAACCCCTGCACTTACCTGCACTTACCTGCTGGTTTTGTTGCCTGTGGGGGGGGGAGAGAGGGGCTGGGAGAAAGACATGGGTTAGCAAATACTTGCATGGAGAGAGCTGCCCAGGCACAGGAGTAAACAGTTTGGCCACAGGCAGAACAGCCCTCTCTGCCCTAGAGGGGGGCAGAGAGAAGAGAGAAGAGAGGTGTTAGAAAATTTTTCAAAGTCCCACTTTGTGGCTGCTGGGGGACAGAACCCCACGCCACGTGCTCAGAGAGAGAGAGAGAGAGAGAGAGTGAGTGGAGGGCTGGGGCTGGGCTTTTGTGGGAGAGAGGCTGGGTGGGGCTGGGTGCTGATAGGGTAACTATTTGGGTCCATGTCCAGAGTTCGGCCACACCTGTTCGGTCCCAACTCAGTCCCAACTCGGGCCCAGGGTGTTAGAACTTTTCAGGAGAGGGCTGGTGTAGGTAAGGTAAAATGGCTCCTATGGGTCTCCTCACATTTGGGTCCACCCTTTTTGCTGGCCCAAATTTTGGGCCTGAGTTGGGCTCGAGGGGGCGTGTCAGGGGGTTGCCAATGTCTGGAACCGGACCAAATTTCGTTCCCGCCCCCGTGACGCCCACGGAACGCCCACTTTTAGTCCGCAGTTGTACCGCAACTGTACCGCGCCCGTCCTGCGCATGCGCACGGCGTCCGTCGTAGGTTCGTCCCAAGTTCGGCACAGTTGCAGTACAATTCGGGTACAATTCAGGCACAACTCGGGCCTAAAGCACTTGGGCTGCAATTGTGCCTGAATTGTACCGCAGTTGCCTTAGGCTGGACCGGGCTGTAAGTCTCTAGTTTCAAGCTGGCTGCTTATTCAGTCCTCTCTGTGGCTGTTAGGGCAAAAGGGAGGGGCCTGCAGACTACAGAGTCACATGATAAGAAGACCCCTTGACAACAATCTTCTTAGTACAGGGAGGACCAAATAACTTATTCCACTTTTCATCCCTTCTCCCCAAAGAATTATCAAAACCTTCAGCCAATTGCTGCTGAGCCTGCCAGCAGTTTTGAGTCCAATTTTAGCCAATCACATAAATCCAGTGAGCCTTGAGTAGGGCAGTCCCTCAGATACCTCTTGGATGCCACTTCCTTCCAACTGGCTGACTCTGGCTGCATGTTTTTCAGCTAGCAGGAAGTGATGTCACTAGCATGCCTCTAGCATGCTTCTAGCTCGGTTCATTTTAAGCATAGTGCCAGTCCCTAAGATGCTCCCCTCCCTCGCACAGCCCCAGCCATAACCGAGCGGAAAATATGCCAACGGGCAAACAGGAAAGCGGGCAACCGCGCAAAAACGGGGAGCAGCAGACGAGAGGGAAGGTGGGCAGGAGATGACGCCAGTGGCGCTCTGCTGGGGAGCATACAGAGGAGCATACAGGGAAGCATACCGCGTACAGGGGCATAGAGGAAAGCCGGGAACAGCCATGCGAGAGGAAAGGTGGGCAGGAGATGAAGCCACTGGCACCGTGCAGGGTAAGGGACTGGGCAGCGCCATCTTAAAGGGGTAGCCAAAAGCCGCCAACCGCCTCCCGGTCCATTAGAAAACAAGCCCCGTGCAGAAAGGCAGAGAAGCAAAGGAGTAAGCGTCCAAGGAAAAGCAAGAGAAGCAAAGGAGTAAGCGTCTTTTAACAGGAAAATTGAGACTGTCTTGTACATATATATGTACAGTTTTAAACGACATATAGCGAAGCTTAAGTTGTATTATTGAAACTCAAGGAGAAGAACCATCCACCAACCATGTTCAGCTGCTTTAAAAGAGAAACACTGAGCTAGAAACAGTCGTTCTTAAATAGATCTTAAGCATCCTTATGCGATGCTCTAATCCAGGAACTTACTAATGAGGTGTGAAACTGCACAAATTAGTCCTGGAACTTGTTAACGAGGTGTAAAGCCGCTAGCATTGGAAAGCTGTTTTGCTTTAACTGCTTTTCTATGATGACGGTGGACTCTATCATGGAGGCTGCTAGGAGGCAGAGCTGCCATGATCAGCTCCAGCTGCCCTCCCCCCATTGATTTACGCGGCTCCCTGCACTGACCTGCTGGTGGCGGCCCACTGCCACTAGGCAGGGTGGCCAAGCTCTGGCTGCAAGGGGGTGGTGGCCCTCGGAGGCTGGGCTTGTGGGAGGAGCTTTAAATTAAGTTTAAAAATCCCAGTAACAGTCTGACAATCAGCTGCTGATCACAGCGGATAAGGGACAGCCTCTGGTGTCCCCTGGCCGTCGGTCCGCATACCCCAAGGGGTACGCGTACCACAGGTTGGTAACCTCTGTGGTAGATTATTCGGTGTATGATGAGCTTGTGATTACCGCCAACAGAACCTCGTGGGTGACACATAAGCGCTCAATGACAGCAAGTGTTTGGAATCATCTGAACCAATAGCAGCATTTTTATCATGGTGGCTCTGTGTATCCAATCCAATCTCTGTGTGTTTGAGGGAAGAGGCAATAGGAAAGCAATGCAAATGTAAGGCTGAGAATGCGAGACAGAGGCTTCAGGTCAAAACAAAGAAGAAGAGAAACAAACGTTGATAACAGCTTAGCCTTGAAATATTCAGGGAGAAGAAGAGAAACAAACGATAACAGCTTAGCCTTGAAATATTCAGGGAATACGAATGAAAGACACGATGGTTGTACTTGCTTTATTTAATATTATTGATGTAGACCATAACATTTGGAACATATGAATGGGCAAAGGTCGGCCTCTCTGCCTGCCTTTCCTGCTCGCTTGTAGTCGCAAACGTTCTTTATGGCACGTTCGCGACTACTTCCAGTGTCGGAGGGAGATAGTCAGCAGGGCTATAGTTATTACAGTTGTCCTTGGTGCAGCACTTGGTAACAATTGTTGTCGGGTTCATTTTCTGTTTTATCCTGTTGCATAGTTTGCGTTCATAGCTTGTGTACTTAGTGCAGTCAATTTTCACAGGTTGCACTACTGTCGTGTTACATTTATCACGATTGCTGGGCGTAGTGCAGCCATTTTCCTTAAACACCAACATTTTCCCTGTGTGGTAAAAGACAACAGTTGGAAATGGGAGTGTTCCTCTTTGAGAGGATCAGCAAAATCATAGAAGGAAATGGGGGAGTCAGCCTGCTTGAAGAGTCCACCTTAAGGCTACTGACTGGGGGTTCTGGTGACCTACCATCATAAATTCCCTCTGTGAAACATTGTTCCTCCCCACAGGCATAACACGAAATAGATTCACATGGATAACCTCTGCATTGCTCGACACACCAAAGACCCTGAACTGAAAGAGAGAGAGAGGGTTGTTAGTGAATGGAGCATCTCTTAATTAAAATACGGCTTTACTTGTTTTCTATACTGATTCATTGTGATTCTAGAACTGAGATTGTCTGATACAGGTCTCATACGGATATGTTGAATGTTTCCTGGTTTGTAATCAGTGTCTTTGTAAGCTGTGCAGCCACATGGCCGCAGGGCTGGAATTGCCGTCCCACACAACTGCTTCTTAGGTGCTTTCACTGCTCTGGAGCTCGGTGATGACTGTGATGCCCCTGTACAGCCACCATAGAGTTCTGCGCACTCCCAGTGAGAATTACAGGGAATGTGGTCTGTAAGTTTTGATTGCTCCATCAGAGCAGAGCTGGTCTTTCATCCACTAAAAGCAATACACATGGGGGACCCAGTTACACACCTCAAGCTCTCTCCTGGGGAAGAAGAGAACTGATTTCTGCCTCCAGCGCAAGCGCGCTAGACAACATGCTTTCAAGAAGGAAGAACAAACAGGGAGCCACGGCAACAATTTCTAAAGGTATTAAGGCAAAAAAAAAAACACACCAAAAAACCATGCGCGGCACCCCCCCCCCCCAAGGTGCTTCTGGCATGGCACACAGACATGGCATGGCTTTAAAAGGGTTTGAGATGAATTCATGGAGGACAAGTCAATCTATGGCAACTGATCATACCACCTCCAGGTTCAGAGACTGTATGCATCTGAACGTCAGTTGCAAGGGAGTGTTGCAAGAGCGGGGTAGACCATCACTGCCTGCTTTTGGGTTTCCCCAAGGCAGCAGGTTGGCTATTATGAGAATGGGATGCTGTAGTGGAAGAAGATCCAGCAGACTGGCAGGAGCCAAGTGTGGTGTCAGCAGTGGACCCTTGTTGACAGATCCGGGCAGCAAGGAGTTAACAGATGAAGATTTGGACAGGTCTTTGACAGGACTAGGCAGCAAGGGGTCAACACCCAGGACTGCGTGGGTGGAAGCACACCTGAAAGCAATTGGGCGTGGCCCACAGATGTTGCTACTAATTAGGAAGAAGCTGGGACTTTGAGTGCAATGGGTGTGGCTCGCAGCTGCACCCAATTAGCACTAATTGGAACTTAAGGATATAAAAGCAGCAAGATTGCAGCAGGACTCTCATCTTGCTGAGGGCTTGCTGCTTGAGCATCCTGGCTTGCTGAGAGCATCTTGCTGAGGACTAGCTCGCTGCTGGCATCCTCGCTCGCTGAGGGATGACAGGACGCTGCTGCCACGCCGACTGAGAAAGGAGCTACGACCGGAAGGACTGCTGAGCTGGTGACCTTGGACCAGAGACTGGGGGAAGCCGATAGAGAAAGGAAGATACCAGCCTGCTGCCTGCCTGGACTCCAGCTGAAAGAGTTTGAGGGAGACGTGTTGGGATTTTGAAGGACAGAAAGAAGACAGTTGTGGCTGTCTTATTCCTGTTGGGTGGACTGTTTTGCAGAAGGGTTTCTGCTTTGGGAGATTTACGGTGGTAGAGATAAGGGATGCTGTAAAGCAATAAATTTTGGTTAACTGTCCAACTGAGTTCGGCGCTTTTTTACACACAGCATTAACTATTTGAGGTGTTGTCAGTCGAAGCGGGCATCTGAGAGCGTATTTTGGATTGAAATTATTTAAAGGGAACAAACTTGCTCCTAGGAGGAGAATTTGGGCAAGACAGATGCTGGCATAGCTGGGCCTTTGGCTGGATCCAGCAGTGACAGGTGGGAAAAGATTAAATCACCTTCCTTTTGCCAGCTGCCACTTACCCCCTGGAAACGATGTCCTCTGAATATTACTTTGGAGAGTAAAAACAGCAATCCCAAAAAAAGAGCAATGAGTTTGATGGATAAAATGTAGCTCCAGATTATGCTGCATCTGGCAAGCCATAGAATCTTATTGCAATTTGCAAAGGTTAAACATCTCCTCGCCCCATCATACTCCCTAGCAAATGTCTCATCTCAACTAGCAGGATGATCCGAGCGCATCCAGCGTCGCAGCCCATATTTGTTACCGTGCACCAAGGATGCTGCCTTGCACCTCACGTGGACATATTGCACACCTTGCAGAATCTCTGCGCTTTCGTATTAGAACCAAGGAAAGGTCTGGGGGTGGGGGGGACGCAAACACGCACACCACAGAAGTTGTGAATGGAATCTAAATCATGCCTGTGCTCTTCCAAGTGTCAGCGTGAAATTTTCCACTATTCCAGTCTGCCAGGATGACTCAGGGTGCTGATTTGAGCAGACTGATTCCTGAGCCCTATTGTGTAGGAAATATTTTATTCATGTAGTTTGTTTGCCTTTGCAATTGTGAATAGCACTACCAATGACATTTTGAAGTGATATACTGACTTTTTTAAAAATCAAAAATTTACAACTATACAGTATTAGAAAAAAAACACAAATTATTACAAAGAAAATGTATGAAATGAAACAGCATGAAAAATACGAAGATGAGGTGTTGGTAGAGACCAGGTCATTACAGTTCAACCCCTAATAAGAAGAAAACTGTATCGGTACTTATCTGTTGGTATTCGGCACTTCATTTCCTGGTTAGTTCCCCATGTGACTCCCACTGGCCCAATCATAGCTTGTTTAGATCTCAGTCGTGCTCGGAACTCAGTGCCGCTCTGATTCGCTTCCAGAGCTTCTGAGAGATGCTAAGCTAAATGAGCTCTGATTGGGCGAGTGGGGGTCACATGGGGAACTAACCAGGAAATGGTGCCCAACTGTTGTTGTTGTTAAGTCGTGTCCGACCCTTCGTGATCCCATGAACCATATCCCGCCAGCAGAGGCGTCGCCTGATGGGGGGCGGGGGGCGCCCCCCCAGGCACAGGGCACTGAGGCTAGGGGGTGGGGCGGGGCTCCCTAAGTTTCGTTTTTGTTTCCAACGACGAAGTTTCCAATCAACGTTCTGCGCCTGCGCTAACTGTAGAAGACTTGCGCAAGCGCAGAACGACGAAGTTCTGGGAGCTTGCCGGAGTCGCAGGGCGCTTTCAAGCCAGTCGCAGCAGCTTCCGATCGATTCAAAGATACAAGATAAGTGGGGGAAAAGCACACACACACAGCCAGATACCACTAACCCCCCGAAAACAGTAACCCCCCCCGAAAAGTTAAGAAACCAAAACCGAAACCTAAAATTTTACTGTTTTATTAGGGGGCACAGGGGGGGTCCGCACCAACCTCGTGGGGGGGGGCGTAGGAACGCCACTGCCCGCCAGGCCTTCCTGTCCTCCACTATCTTCCTGAGTTCGCTCATTTTCATGTTCGTTGCATCGGTGATGCTGTCTAACCATCTCATCCTTTGCCTTCCCCTTCTCCTTTTCCTTAAATCTTTCCCAGCATCAGAGTCTTCTCCAGAGAGTCCTCTCTTCACATTAGGTGGCCAAAATATTTGAGCTTCAGCCTCAGTACCTGTCCTTCCAGGGAACAGTCAGGGATGATTTCATTTAGGATTGACTGATTTGATCTCCTAGCAGTCCAAGGGACTCTCAGGAGTCTTCTCCAGCACCACAGTTCAAAAGCATCTATTCTTCAGCGCTCAGCCTTCCTTATGGTCCAACTCTCGCAACCATACATTGCTACTGGGAACACCATCGCCCTAACTATGCGAATGTTTGTTGGCATGGTGATATGATGCTATTTAAGTTTAATATGGTTTAATATGGTGCCCAATACAAACAGATAAATGCCTGGTCTTCTCAAAGAACTTCCCCTTTCTCCACCAAAAATGTCATTCCCCTGAACTTACCATCAGCATCGGGCCATGAGATGTGATGGAGTAGAAAAAGAGCACAAGACTGGGTGGAGGGTGGAATAGGGAAGGGAGGGGCATAACAGGGGTGGAGAGGCCACGAGAGGGAGAGGATCGGTTGCAGAAGGCCTGGGCCGGATCCAATCCCCCTTCCCTGCAACGTCCCTGCCCCTTTTCTCTCCTCAGATTTACACTAGCAAAATTGCAAGCATAGATCCAAGGAGACCCTGTGCGGGTCATGAGACATAAGCAGGGGTAACTGGGTTAAACATCCCCTTTCCCTGCAGAAGCCTCCTGGTTCCTTCCCCCCCTTCACAGGATGCAGAGGCTGCCATTTTGGCACCGCTGCATCAGTGGGGGGTATAAAGGTTAGGGTTGGGCTCTGAATTGCTTCATTTGAAGAAAGGTTTATAATTGTTTATATTATATATATATTAACATTAATATTTTTAATGTAACTAACACACAACGCTTTAACAAACATTGTTAATATGTGCCAACATAGCCTTCAAATACTTTTTGATGCGCAAAACTAACACACAAAGCTTTACATACATACTTTTTAAGTACTAATTAGAGTGTGCCAACATACCCTTCTTCAAATACTTCTTAAGATGTGCAAAACTTACAATTAATTATATAACCAATAAGTATGCTTTTTAAAAAAAATAGTCACATTTTACGCTGTAATGGCATCATGCATCATTATTCTACATTCAATAAAGGTCAATTGCTTCTTTACTTCTTTTTAAGGCTTTTTCTAGTTATTTTAATTTTTAAATAATTAATTAATTATATCTTAATTAATTGTCTCAGTGGGGGGGGGGTTCAAAACATTTTACGCCCCCGGGTACCAGATGACCTAGCAACGCCACTGTCTCCTGGATCTGAATTCATGCAAGAATTGAACTAGAATTAGCCTCATTTATAAGAAAAATTGTTGATGAGGGAAGTGCTGGAGGAGAAATTCCAGTGGCACAGCCCAATCCTGTGTAACTCTTGCACCGGTGTAACAGTAGATCCCCTGGTGCAAGAACACTTATGCCAGTGTAACTTGCCGTTCAACGACGGAAACAGGACGGACACCGGCGTAACCCCCCTCGAACGCCTCACATGTGGAGTTTGGATGCAGAACGGGTGATGGCACAACTCCGCCAGCGCAGGGGGCATTTGGATTCCCCCAGAATGCCCCCTGTGCTGGCGGAGTTACACTGGCGTTCATTCCACGTTCTAACTGCTCATGTGAGGCCTCTACGGGGCCATTGTCAGCATACTGCAAGTTACACTGGCATAAGTGCTCTTGCACCGGGGGATCTACTGTTACACCGGTGCAAGAGTTACACAGGATTGCGCCTGCAGTGAGTTAATTAATGCCAAAACAACAACAACCCCATAGTCTGTCTCCTCACCTTGTTTTCTCCCCAGCTGAGGTCCCACAGGGGAAGTCTACTATACTGAGGGTGTTGAGGTCTGAAGGATCAGAAATCCCCAAGTCTTGGTGTATTAGATAAAAGTGCTGAGTCACTGCTCCTTGTTCTTCTCTGCAGCACTAACATGTATGTGTCTGATTGCTAAAATGTCTGCAGCTGAGTGTGGGTGTATACCTGGGAGTAAAATAGCCCTCCCCTCTGGTTGCTGTATAAAAAGCAGGCATAAGCCTCACATGAGGGGGAGGAAAGGAGGAGGAAAAGAGTCTGGTGCAACTGCATTGAAGTACCTCTGTGTTTTGTTTGTAATATATCTCTGCACAAATATATGTTTTGATGGTGGATGGAATCCTGTTTCTGTGTTGGAATATTTATTTAAGTTCCTGCCAACCAACCACCTGTTATCAGGTTATGGGCCCAGTTCAACTTTGATGTCTTCAAGGTCTGTTTTCATTTGCT
Source organism: Plestiodon gilberti rubricaudatus (assembly GCA_026170595.1). NCBI lineage: Eukaryota > Metazoa > Chordata > Lepidosauria > Squamata > Scincidae > Plestiodon > Plestiodon gilberti. Next base: position 252,691,694 of record JANXHW010000002.1, read on the forward strand.
GTTTGGAGGCGTGAGTCTTATCTCCATTGTTGCTGTGAAGTGGAATGCAGACTGCTGGTGAGATGGTGTTAACTGGCTTTCCAATTATAAAGCTGAATGAGACCAATTATCTCACCTGGGCAACTCATGTAGAGATGTTACTATGCAGAGAGGGGCTATGGTCTGTTGTTGAACATCCCCCAGCTCAACCAGATGCTGCTGAAAGAAGGTTGGTGGAATGGGCACTGGCTACCATTGTGTTATGTGTGGGAGAGAGCCAGATAGTTCATGTATGTGGACTAAACTCTGCAGCTGTTTGTTGGGAGACTTTAAAACAGATTCATGTACAAACAACTGTGGCCTTGAAAACCTCTCTGACGAGGCAGCTGTATCGTGCTCGGATGCAGCCAGGCACCAGCGTTACAGAGCATATGCTCTATATGAAAAACCTGTTCCTGAGACTACAGGAGCAAAATATGACTTTTCTAGAGGTACAGAAGGCCTATATTATGTTGTCTAGTCTGGATGAGACCTTTGACCATTTGGTCACTGCTCTGGAAAGTTTACCAGAGGCTCAGCTGACTCTTGCCTACATTACTGGTCGGTTGCAGCAGGAACAGGAGCGATGTTTGGATAATGTCTCCAGAGGAAGGAATGTATTAACTTCTGTATCTTCAGGTGCTTCCTACAGTGTGGGTGTGTCCCCTACAGCACCTGCACTTCATTTTATCAAGAGGTGCTATGCTTGTGGCTCAGTGGAACATCTGCAAAGGTCCTGCCCTGCAAGGAGAGACTCCAGGAGACCTCGGAAGCAAGGTCCACGCAGCAAACGTAGACCAGAAGTTTCTCTGGTACAGTCTGCTGAGATGGGACAGAATTCCACTGTGTGGATTTTGGACAGTGGTGCAACTGCACATGTAGCAAACTCAGAGTGTTTTCTCCACCTTGGGATCTCCTACTAGGTCTTATGTGTTATTGGCAGATGGTCTATCCTCTCCAGTGGAAGGATGTGGGGTGGTTCATTTGCCAGAACTATGTGAACCTTTGGAAGGGGTCCTATATGCTCCAGCCTTGCAACATAGCTTGCTCAGTGTTTCAGCTTTGTGTAGAAAGGGCTATCAAGTTGTTTTTGCTGGGCAGCAGTGCACAGTGTCCAAACGAGGGGAAGTGTGTATGAGGGGGTTGGAACAAGATGGGCTGTTCATTGTCCAGCCTAGGGCTGAGGCACATGTTACCCATGCTGTCACCCCTAAACATTATAACTGTATTCATGCTTTACATAGATCCTTAGGTCATCCAAGTTTTAAGGCTGTGCTGCAAACAGTAAAGCATTCAAAAGGTTTAAATTTAACTCCCTGCAAAGAATTTCTAGATTGTGCTGTCTGTAAAAAGGTCAAAATTACAGCAGCTCCTGTAGCACGTAGAAGTGGCAGGGAAGTAACCAAACCCTTAGAGCTTGTTGATTCTGATCTGATTGGCCCTATGGATCCCAAATCTATTGGTGGTGCTAGATTCTTGCTTATAATCGTGGATAGATTCTCCAAATATGTTTTGTTTTCCACTGAAGTCTAAGACCCAAGTTTTCTCCACATTTAAAAGGTGGGCAGCTTATCCTGAACGTAGGTTTGGACATAAACTGGTTAGTTTGCAGTCTGACCGTGGTACTGAGTATCTGAACAAACCTTTTGTGACTTGGTTAGAAAAAAGAGGGATACATCACCGTTTATCAAACCCTTACTGTCCCCAGGAAAATGGTGTTGCTGAAAGATATGGAAGGTCTCTGCAGACCAAAATGCGTGCTCTCTTAGCAGATAGCCAACTTTCTTTTGGTTACTGGGCTGAAGCTGCTAAGTGTGCATGCTATCTGTTTAACCATACATTTTCCTCTGTTGTTGGGATGACTCCCTATCAGATGTTACATGGGAGACCTCCTTCTCTAAAACATTTACGTCCTTTTGGTACTTGTGGGGAAGTACTAATACAGAGAAGAGCCAGAAAGCAATCTTCCAGATCTCAGCCTGTCACCCTGTTAGGGTATGAGCCTGGGAGTAAAGGGTACAGACTCGTTACCAAGACAGGTAAACTTGTGATTTCCAGGTCTGTAAAATTCTATGAACCCATTTGGAAATCTGTAGAAAGAGCTCCATCTGTGTTTTTGCCTCTCACACCAGAGTTTAATGAAAGAGATGTTGGTTCTCGTGTGACTGGTCAAGAGTCACCTAGGCAGCAGGTACAGCAAAGTAGCCAAAACTGAAGCTGGTCACGAAACTGGAATAACCCCTGAGAGTCCAGTTTTACCTGTCCTACGTAGGTCTACACGTGAAACAAGACCTCCTGATCGTTATGTACCAGAGGCATTTTCTGTGTGTCAGGCTATAGGCCAGGAACCGCGGGATTATTCCCAAGTTTTAAAGCTCCCTAAAGCTGACAGGATACGTTGGGAGCAAGCCATGAAAGCAGATATGGACTCTATGAGAAAACATGCTGTGTTCTCAGCTGTACCTCTTCCTCAGGGCAAGAAAGCTATTGGCTCCCAATGGGTATTCAAATTGAAACATAGCCAGACAGGAGGGGCACCTGTCTACAAAGCAAGGCTAGTGGCAAAGGGGTTTAGCAAAACAGCTCAGGACTATGATGAGGTGTTTTCCCCAACTGTCCGAGCAGAAACATTCAGAACTGTCTTGGTTTATGCAGCCAGGCGTGGCTGGCAAACCAGGCATGTTGAGGTAGAGACAGCATTCTTGCATGCCCCATTGGAGGAGGGTATAACCTTGTATATGCAAGAGCCTGAAGGCTTTCAGAGCCATCAGGAGGGGCAAGTTTTGCGATTAAACAAAGCCATTTATGGATTGAAACAGTCCTCACCAGTGGAATGTCTGCCTAGACTATCGTTTAAAATAACATGGGTTCACAGCATCAAAAGCTGACCCATGTTTATACAGAAAAGGTGAAGGAGAAAACCAAATACTACTTATTGTTTTTGTTGATGATCTTATTTTGTTAGCTAAAACACAGCAGTTAATTGAGGAGGTGTTAAGAGAATTAAAGAAACATCTAACTCTAAGGGACCTTGGCCCTGTTAAAAGGTATCTGGGAGTGAATGTTGAGTACACTCCTTCTGGAGGCTATCAATTGAACCAGGCACAGAAAGTGACCGAGTTACTGGAAAAAGTAACATGATAGATTGCAAAAGCTGTAAGACACCTATGGTTCCTGAGTATGTACAGAATGCAAGTGCTGAAAGTCCACCTTGTAATCAGGATTTGTATCGGTCGGTTGTGGGCAGTTTACAGTACCTTGCCCAATGGACCAGACCTGATATTGCCTGTACTGTTAATATTTTGAGCAGATTTGTCTCTGCTCCTACACAGCAGCACTTCCAGGCACTGAAAAGACTTCTAAGATATATGAAAGGTACACAGCAGCATGGGCTAATCCTTCAGCCCCAAGGGGCAGAAAGCCTCCTTGTATATACAGATGCTGACTGGGGCAATTGCCCAGACACCAGGAAGTCAATTTCAGGACTGGCGTTACTGCTAGCAGGTGCTCTGATTGGATGGAGGTGTACGAAACAAACATATGTTGCACTATCCTCATCTGAGGCCGAAATGGGCAGTCTCTCTTTAGCATGTACAGAACTAGTGTGGTACAAACAACTATTGATGGACCTAGGTCTAGATATGAGTTCACCTATTCCGGTCCTCGAAGACAATGAGGCCTGTATAAGTATGGCCACTTCTGACCAACTCAAAAATAGGACCAAACATATAGATCTGAGACATGCTAACGTGAGAGAGGCAATACGTAATTCTCTAATAACGTTGCGTTATTGTCCCACAGAGGCACAATTGGCAGATATCTTCACGAAACCTTTAAACGTAACCAAGCATGAGTACATCTGCAGCGAACTGGGCATAAAAGAATGTACCATGAAACAAGACGTGAAGGATTTGGAGGGGTGTTGAGGTCTGAAGGACCAGAAATCCTCAAGTCTTGGTGTATTAGATAAAAGTGCTGAGTCACTGCTCCTTGTTCTTCTCTGCAGCACTAACATGTATGTGTCTGATTGCTAAAATGTCTGCAGCTGAGTGTGGGTGTATACCTGGGAGTAAAATAGCCCTCCCCTCTGGTTGCTGTATAAAAAGCAGGCATAAGCCTCACATGAGGGGGAGGAAAGGAGGAGGAAAAGAGTCTGGTGCAACTGTATTGAAGTACCTCTGCGTTTTGTTTGTAATATATCTCTGCACAAATATATGTTTTGATGGTGGATGGAATCCTGTTTCTGTGTTGGAATATTTATTTATATTTATTAAACACTGAAAGGGGCCAGTTGAGGGTGAGGGGAAGGGTCTTCACCCCACCCCCACATGCACCTCTCGGTGTAAAATTCTCAGTGTATAAATGGGAAATCCCAACCAAGGCTCCTGACGTATGTGAGAGAAACCAATACTGGTTTGATCTGCCACCTTCACATCTGGTTTGGCGCTTAACAACTGCTGAAATTGGTCTCTTTGTATAGCTGCAGCACAAGGAGAAGAAAATGAACTGTGGGAATGCCAGCATGGACTGTACCACTTCAGGCCACAGGGGGGCAGAAGCGTGCTTTCTCCAAACAAGTAGCATGTCAGAGAGAAATGTTTGGTTTTCTACTCCGGGAAATGATGATGCAGAAAAGCATTTGAACATGCAATCCCCTGGCTTGGGCAGTCACAGAGGTCTTTAAAGGAGGGGAAGCTGATGCCAGGTACTCTCCCATTCTGCATAGACCCAATCACCTCCTAGTAGCCTGCTAAAAAGTGGGATCAAAAGATGGCTATATAATCCAGCATGGTTATATAATCCACCATCTATCCTCCCACCTCATTCTGCTGCACATGTGGACAAGGGCTCAGCTGTGGAATCTGGAAGGCTCTGAACCAACGTCAGGGTCAACACATCAACCTTCTTCCCCCATAATTATGATCTTATCACCTGAGAAACACCTTCTGAAGCATCTTGAGATTTAGAACTGACTTGCTGGACTTACACATCAATACTATGCAGGGTTTATGGTGGCAGATCTTGCGATCTACCACCGGTCCGTAAGTCCCAGTCCAAGGGCATGAAAGCCACTGCTATTCAGAGGCCACGCGCAAGTGATAGCAGCCCACAGAATCTCCGCTGTCCTCTACTGCCACCAGTAAGTCGGTGGCAGGTGCGAGTTCGGGGAGGATCATGGGCAGATTAGGGTAGGAAGTGGGCTGGGCGTGGTGGTGGTGGTGGTTCAGGGGTAGGAGGGGGAAGATCTTGACAGAAGCTGCACATGCCATGATCCTATTCTCTCTCTCCCCCCCCCCCCCGCTCTCTCCCCATATCCAAGAGCCTTCACAGACATACACAAGTAAAAGAGCTCACATAGATCTGAGGAGACCCATTGGAGACCATTAAAATGGTAAGTAAAACAGTGGGAATTAGAGACCAGTCCTATCCCCTGCTAGTCTAGAGCATGCAGCAATGCCAACTGAGCACACGCTGTCTGCTATGGGTGGGTGGGGGACCAAGACAGTCCAGGACACGTAAGTAAATTACTTACCTCTCCTGGACTGTCTTGTTCCCCCACCCACCCACCCACCCATAGCAGACAGCGTGTGCTCAGTTGGCATTGCCGCATGCTCTGCACTGGCAGGGGATAGGACTGGTCTCTAATTCTCACTGTTCTAGCCACGACCTGCTTTTCCATGGATATTCCTTTCCCCCTCCACTTACTTACCCACAGCCCCGAAAAGTAGAGCACAGAAGCCAAGGAGAACAAGCTGATTCATCTTCCCCAATTGCAGAGGTGGGATGATTACCCAGGAGAATCAGACAGGAATCTGGTCTCTCCGAGGATCCAGGTGCCTCTAGTCAGGCGCAGGATTCCAATTTATCCTCTAAAAGGAACAAATGTTGTGTAAATTAAGAATGAGGGCGGGCCACATTATTCTAAGAAGAAGCTCAGTGTGATGCCAGGATGTGTGCAGCACAATGTTCCTTCTGTGACAAACAAGATAGTATGGATGCTTGTGATTACGAGCCATGATGGGAATAAGCAACCTCCTGGTTGTAGGAGTAGGTTTTCTCTGTGCCAGGTACAAGAGAGTGGCGACAGGATACACAGGTATCTTGTTGTCTGCTGTGCTCCCTGAGGCAGCTGGTGGGGCCACTGTGTGATGCAGGAAGCTGGACTAGATGGGCCTTTGGCCTGATCCAGCAGGGCTCGTCTTATGTTCTTATGTGGGGATTCTGAGAAAGACAATTCAGTACTTTGCCAAACAAAATGTGTCTTTACTGCACACCCCTCCAGCCGTGGAGCTTGTTGAGTGCAAAAGTTAGATTTCCAGTGGCTTTCTTGAACTTCTTGCTGTTATGGGCCCAAGGATCAAACCTGTCAGGATCATCGTGATTTGGGCTTCCAAGGTGTTCGCTATCCCTCCTGGTTTTGTGTCATCTGACAATTTAAAAAAACATTTCTTCTACCCCATCATCCAGAACATTTTTAAAATTGCTGAACAGCACAGGGCCCAAGACAGAGCCTGTGGCACTCAATACCTCTCTCCTGGTTGATGTGGAGGAATTAAACAGCACTCATTGGCAAATGGTCGTTCAACCAGCTTTGAACATACCTAACCGGTAGTACCATTTAGCCCTCATTTCAGCATTTCATCTACAAGGGCATTGTGGGAGATTTTGTTAAATGTTTTATTGCAATCTAGGTATTCTATGTCTATGGTATTCGCACCATCTGTTGGAATTGACACAACTCCGTCTGTATCCAGACTGATCTGACGGGGGCAACTAATGCCCAGTGACCCAGAAGCCATCTTGCCTGTTCTCTCTGTGATCCTTGAGGATGTGGCATAACTGCTCTTTCCCCCCTCCTTTTCTGCTCTTCTTATCCTCACTACTGATCTGTCAAGATGTCCAGACCAAGGCCTCAGATGCCTCCACCATTTTAAGCACAAGACCTGCAGGGCGACCCAGCTGTAGGGGCTTAAGTTAGTTGAACCTCTGATCCTAATCAGATGAGATATATAACACATGCACTTACCAAATCCTTGCCCAGTTCCCATGGATTGTCATGTTGCAGCTGACCTGAATGAGATTTGTTTATCCATCTTCCAATGCCAAAAAAAAAAAGGCTTTTGGCACACAGATGCAATCTGGCATAAAGCTGTTTTTTTAACACCCTTTGTATTGTGCCCAACCAGTAGACATTGTCTGGAACAGTGGTTGCCAACCTTTTGGACCTCATGGACCACTAAACACACAATTTTGAATCCCACGGACCACTAATTAATTACTCTTGCTTAATCATCCTATAGTCTTCCCGCCTTCAGTACTTCTGTTTTTTTCTTTGTAGTTTTTTTTCTTCCAGTCGCAAAGCAGTTGTTTTGCTAGGCGTTAGCCCACCCAAATTTTTGAATCATTTTACTTTGCCGCAAAGAGCGGCACCCAGTAGGTTCTTCGCAGTGACGTGACAAGGACTGCAGCCGTCGCTTGCTTGCCCCCTGTTTAGTTTCCCGGCTGGATGGCTGCATCCTCTCTCCTCTGCAGCCTGGCAGTTCGACCCCCGCAGTTTGACACACACCCCTGACTTTACTTTCAGCATGCTTCGTTTCTTCCAAGCAGCCTCCATTGCAGGTCAGTAGAACGAGACTGACCGTGCAATCCTATCCAACTTACACCACCAGTGTAACCAGCAGGGGAGGGCAAGGCGGCGGGTTTTGGAGGGGAGGGGAGATTTAAATCCCCTTTGAATCCCCCTTTGGAGGGAATTTGTATCAGCTTTCCGTTATGTGACCTCCTGTTCTTGCTGCACCGCTGGTTACACTGGTGGTGTAAGTTGGATAGGATTGCGCTGTAAGACCTAGAGAGGCTCAAACCTTGCAGAGCCACTCTAGGACTTAGTCTTGTTCTACTGACCTGCAATGGAGGCTGCTTCTCCGTTTGTTTTAAGGATGAAAAAAAGCTTGCTGAAATTAAAGTAAGTCGGGGGGGGGGGGTCGGATCATTATGGACCACCAACATTTTCTCCTGGACCATCAGTGGTTCGCGGACCACTGGTTGGCAACCGCTGGTCTGGAAGATCCATGACGATGGCCAAAATTCAGTATTGCAACTGAACTGTATCACCACATTCCGCTGGCAGGAACTTCTTGTCAGATATTTTCTTCATTTTAATTACTTGTAGTTCAAGGAAATAGTTGGCTGGAGTATTATTATTTTTTTCTATAATTTCTCTACCACCCTTGCTCTAAGGAGCTCAGGGTGGTGTACATAGTTCCTCCCATCATTTTATCCTCACAACAAGCCTGTGAAGAAGGTGGGGGTGAGAGATAGTAACTGGCTCAAGGTCACCCAGGAAGCTTCATGGCTGAGTGGGGATTTGAACCTGGATCTTCCAGGTCTAAGTCCAACCCCTGAACCACTACACCATCCTGGCTCTCATACCCCATAAGTCCTTGGCACAAAATAAAGTACACCTGGTCAGTGCTGATAGCAAGTTGTGGGGGCACTGGAGCAAAGCCATTCCTTGGGCCCCCATGTGCCGTCTTAATGCGCATTGTATATCTCTATCTTTGTCTATCAGTCTGTTGCAGCACATTCTACTTGTAGCCCAAATGAGATTCATTTCTCAAGAGCACCACATCATTCGGAAAGCTAACCCATATGTCTAAGCCAAATTTTTTTGAAAGTGTTTTAAAGTTAACAAGCAAATTAGTTTTAAAAGTAGGGGTGTCCAAGACAAAACAACAACCCTTTTTCCTGTCTCTATAAGGCAGGTCATCAATAAATGTGTCCTTGTACGTTCATGGAGGTTCATGTTCATTCACTGATTTTGCCATTTCTGTAAAATTGATGCCTCCACCACACCTCATCATCTACGATAGCAGAGGGCGTTTCACTCTGGTGAGATCATGAGTAGATGGAGTGAATGCAGTGCTTTGGGTTTGAGAATGCCTAACATTCAATGATTTGCGCCAGTCAGCTTGCAGCAGCTCAAGTTCCATCATGGAAAAGGAAGGAGGCCATTGCTGAAAAAGAGTTCAGAATTATTTTCTTTGGCACAAAATAATTATGAACGTAATAATTATGAAAATTATGAATAAGGAAGACACCTTATTCCGGCCGAGGAGCCACTTTAAGAGGACGCTGTGTCTATTCCCACATGACTGCAGTCCCCACCCTCATTCAACCACCTGTTTTATTGGGGGATACAATTGGAATCACATACCTCTCTAACGCAACTGTGACTGAGAGGCAGTCATAAGAACATAAGAACATAAGAAGAGCCCTGCTGGATCAGGCCAAAAGCCCATCTAGTCCAGCTTCCTGTATCACACAGTGGCCCCCACCAGATGCCTCAGGGAGCACACGAGACAACAAGATACCTGTGTCCAGTCGCCACTCCCTTGCACCTGGCACAGAAAACACCCACTTCTAAAAACCAGGAGGTTGCTTATGGCTTGTAACCTGTGATGGTCTTTTCCTCCATGAATTTGTCCAAACCCCTTTTAAAGGCATCTAGGCCAGGTGCCATCACCACATCCTGTGGCAAGGAGTTCCACAGATGAATTACACGCTGGGTAAAGAAATATTTTCTTTTGTCTGTTCTAACTCTCCCTCCACTCAATTTTAGTGCATGTCCCCTGGTTCTGGTGTTGTGCGAGAGGGAGAAGAATTTCCCTCTATCCACTCTCTCCATCCCATGCATAATTTTATAAGTCTCAATCATGTCCCCCCTCAGGCGCCTTTTTTCTAGGCTGAAAAGCCCCAGACGCTGTAGCCTTTCCTTGTAAGGGAGGTGCTCCAGCCCACGAATCATTCTGGTCGCTCTTTTCTGCACCTTTTCCAATTCAACTATATCCTTTTTGAGGTATGGTGACCAGAACTGGACACAATACTCCAGATGTGGCCTTACCATCGATTTGTACAAAGGCATAATGATATTGGCCGTTTTATTCTCAATCCCTTTTTTAATGATCCCGAGCATGGAATTGGCCTTCTTCACAGCCGCCGCACACTGGGTCGACACTTTCATCGACCTGTCCACCAGGACCCCAAGATCTCTCTCTTGTTCCGTCACAGACAACTCAGAACCCAGAGTCCTGTCTCATTCTTTGTGGTAGCTGCACCTGTGAAATCAAGGGAAATGAATAAGATTCTTCTCCTCGGCTTCTCTGTTCTGCTCTTCTGTGTTCTGAGTGAGTAACTGACCAATATGATCTATGGACTGTGCTGCCAGAACCTGCATTCTGGTAGCACAGGGTGCGTTCTGGCAGTGAAAAAGGCAGGTTGCTGTCCCACACCGCTGAGCCACTGTCGCAAACAGCAAGCAGGGGCGCACACGCAGCAGCGGCTCCTCTGGCTCCTTGGTGGCAGTAAGTGGGTACGGGGGATGCGCAGGGGAGGATTGGAGTGGGGATCTTGGCTGCAGGGGGTGAGTCGGGGTGGATATCTGCTGCAATGTTCCCACACTTGGCCTCTCAATGCCCCCTTGGGTCCAGTCAGACTTGGACCAGCCAAAGAGCTGGTGCAGATCCTAGTAAACGGGCATGGACCTGTGGCGCAGCGGAGTAGATAAGTATCAATTTCTCCGTCATACCATGGTCCCTGTTTGGCCCTCAGGATGCAGTGCTGCGTCCCACAAGCCAGTCATGAATAGGGTTGGGGCCTGAGTAAAGACAAATAGAGAGAAAAGAAGGTGGTGTCTGAGATTGGGAGGAAAGAGTCAGGGGTAAATAACTAGCTAGAGAGTTACTTCAGGCAATGGTTTCCCTGGGACAGAATTCTGAGAGCACAATCCCATCCTCCCCCCCCCCCGGATGCAGCCACCTCAAAAAGGTGCACACTGTATTCAGGGGGGGGGGGAATCAGGAGACTTCAGAGGTGAAAGGGGAATTATTTCCTCTTAACCCTCTGCAAGCCTCCTGCTCTGCAATGGGCCCCTCGGATCTGCGCCAGCTCTGTAACTTGCACAAGTTCAAGGAGAAGGAGCAGGGTGGTTGTCAAAAGAGGGGACAGGATCCGGCAATCCTTCCCATAAGAACATAAGAAGAGCCCTGCTGGATCAGGCCAAAAGCCCATCTAGTCCAGCTTCCTGTATCACACAGTGGCCCCACCAGATGCCTCAGGGAGCACAAGACAACAAGATAACCTGTTTCCCGTTGTTACTCCCTTGCACCTGGCACAGAGAATTCCACTGCCTCCATTCCCATTCCACTGCCCCCATTCCTTCCCCTTCCCCAACACCTCTCTACCGCTTCCTTACCTTATCCAGCAGGTGCAGTGAGAACCGGAGGTGATGTTGTGGTGCTTGCAGCAGTGCACACAAAATGGCTGATGATGGAGTGCTGTGCTGTTGACACCCATTTTGCGACAGCAGAAGTGCCTTCCGCTGTCGCAACCAGCTCTACAGGACAGCCCAATCCTGGAGGGCTGCACATCACTACATGGCAATGCAAAGTGGCCCCTCCCACTCACCGTTGGAGCAATTCCGGAAGATGGGAGGGGCCACATTGCACCACCACGTAGTGCCATGCAGCACTTACCGTGCCTCCTCCCGCTGTATCTATGCTACTGCTTCTAAAGTTGGTCAATGTTCTGGGACCAACTGAGGAGCAGGTGCTGAGTTGGTAGAATAGACTACAGCACATCACAATGTGTGTGTGGTAGACTGGCTCAGGAAGAGGCGGAGATATTTTTTTATTCTATTTTATCCCACTTGTCAGCCAAAGCTTGATTCCCAAAGGTATTCACTGCTGTTCACATCTGAAATGCAGGGGAACAAAGTCCAGGCAGACTCTCTCCGATAACCTGAGTGCTGATACTCGTCGGGTGATTCCACTGTCAAACCTTCTCTGGCTGTTGTCTGAACGTGCACATAATACATTGAGAAGCCATTCAATCTTTGATATCTCAGGATAACATTCAGCATTCACACAGTGCTTGCAGCCATTCTCGTGCATTATCTCCTTGCAATCCTTACAGCAATGCTGTCAAGTTAAGTGACAGCCCAATCCAATGCAGAGGCTCTACTGCCGAAACTCGCATTCCAGTGGCAGAGCAGGCTTTACAATGTCGTAACAGCTGATCCAGAAGCACAAAATGGCAGGGACAACATCGCCTGCAGTGGCGGTGGCAAAGATGAGCCCCACTGACATTGGTAAGTTGGAGGGGTAGGCAGAATTATTCGGGAGTAGGGCTGGGAGGATCAGGATGGATCAAGGGGGGACGGGTGTGTGTGAGAGGGGGTGGCACCCAGGCACCAGCAACTTGCACTGGATGCTATCCCCTCTGGAGCCTGCCGACATGCCCCCTTTGTATCCTTGGACTTGCACCAGCTGGCGCAGGTCTGAGGAGACCCATTGGCCATTGAGGGGCTTACAGAGAGAGAAGGGAAAATATGTAAACGTAAAGTTGTTGTACGTAAAGTTGTTGTAACATCTGGTTTATGTAAATAAAGAGCTTATAAACGACGTACCGTATTTTTCGCACTATAAGACGCACTTCCCCCCCAAATATAGGGGGGAAAAGTGTGCGTCCTATGGTGCGAAGCCTAAAAAAAGTGCTTCGGGGGCGCTTCGGGGAGGCCAGTGGGGGCTTTGGGGAGGCCTGCGCGAGCCTCTGCAGGCCTCCCCGATGTTCAGTTCGGCCTAAAACGGCGATTTTCGGCGATATCTGGAAATGGCCGAAAATCGCTGTTTTCGGCCGAACTGAACATCGGGGAGGCCTGCAGAGGCTCGCGCAGGCCTCTCCAAAGCCCCCACAGGCCTAAATGGCTGAAAATCGCTGTTTTCGGCTGAACTGAACATCGGGGAGGCCTGTGGGGGCTTTGGAGAGGCCTGCGCGAGCCTCTGCAGGCCTCCCCGATGTTCAGTTCGGCCGAAAACAGCGATTTTCGGCCATTTCCGGATATCGCCGAAAATCGATATAGTGCGAAGCCTAAAAAAAGCGCTTCGGGGTCACTTCGGGGAGGCCTGTGGGGGCTTCGGGGAGGCCTGTGTGAGCCTCTGCAGGCCTCCCCGATGTTCAGTTCGGCCGAAAACAGCGATTTTCGGCCATTTCCAGAAATGGCTGAAAATCGCTGTTTTCGGCCGAACTGAACATTGGGGAGGCCTGCAGAGGCTTGTGCAGGCCTCCCGAAGCCCCCACAGGCCTCCCCAAAGTGCCCCGAAGCCCAGGTAAGTAAAAACTTTTTTTTCTCTATTTTATGCTCCATAGGATGCATGCGTCCTATGGACCGATGCGTCCTATGGAGCGTAAAATACGGTAGTTTTACTCGGAAATATGTGGATTTGCAATTCGGAGAAAATATGTTTCCTCATGTCTCCCAAACCTCCTGATTGCCCCACCACCACCATCTCAGCATACAGCACTCCTATGGCGGAGGAAAGGATCAGATTGGACTGTAATACATATTGCAACATATTGCACACCATATGCCCTCTTTGCAACTGGACTGTTGAGGCTCAGATATGGCAGTTTGCCTAAGGCTACCTAGTGAGCCCCTGACCACTGGCGTCGCTGGAGGTGGGGCGGAAAACTAAGTTCTGCAGCTTTCCGCCCCACCGGTACGAGGCACCCCGCCCCCTCGTCATAGGAGCCCGTCAGCAGAGAGAAAGCAACGCGCGGAAGAGTCCCTTTCTCTCTGCTGATGGGCTCCTACGACGAGGGGGCGGGGCGCCTCGTACCGGAGAGTAACGGTTGGGTGGAAAGCTGCGGAACATAGCTTTCCGCCCCACCTCCAGCGACGCCAGTGCCCCTGACAGAGGCAAGACTCAAACCAGGGAGGGCCTGGTTCACAGCTTGGTCTGTTAACCACTGCACTACACCACCATTAACAGACTGCACTACACCAGTTCTCTCCAGCTGAGCTGACATCACACTTCATGTGATTTCAGTACAGGAAATCCTCACTTAAAGTTGCAGATAGGTGAAACAACTTATAATCCGACCCGTACTCTGAGGTCATCAGGGGGGGCCCTGTTAACCGTGCCGCCCTTGACAGAAGTGAGGGGGATGGCGGCGCAGAATAGGGCCTTCTCGGCGGTGGCGCCCCAATTGTGGAATTCCCTCCCCCTGGAATGACTCCCTCTTTAGAGGCCTTTCGGCGGGGCCTTAAGACGTTTTTATTTAGGATTGCTTTTAATGTCTGACGTGGTGGGCTGACCTTTTAACAAATGGTTTTAACATATGTAAATGTGACCCACTGGGGTTGTTTGTTTTAACTTAAATTGTTTTAATTAATTATTTTAATGTGTTTAATGTGTTTATATGTATTTTATGTATTTTAATATGTTGTAAGCCGCCTTGAGTGCCCTCGGGAGAAAGGCGGGCTACAAATTCCTTAAATAAATAAATAAATAAATAATGAAACCAATTTTACCATAGGCTAGCAGATGTAAACAAGAGTTAGGTTCCTAGGCATATCTCTAGTCACAAAATCATCGCCAAACTTCTAAATAAAGACTCAAAACACTTCTAATATTAAACATTGAAATAATGTTTACTATTATAAAAAAGCAACAACATTATAATATTGAATCTCAGTCATAGTGGTGGTGGGTAGTATGGCGAGGGAGGCTTAATCCTCATCACCGGTAGTGTTGCTGGTGCTGGAACTGTTCGAACATCATGCGTAGCTGGGGTTTTACAAAACATGCTTGCTGCCCATCATCAAACCACTTTAAATAGGCTTACCAGGTCTCCAACAGGGACAGAGTGCTAGACCTTTAGGAGAAGGAATGTGGGCAGGTGTAGCTTGTTAAACCTTAGAGCACAATCCTAGGCATGTCTACTCAGAAGCAAGCCCCATTGTGTTTTCTTCTGCTTCAAGAAGCTGGTGCAGTTCCCTAAACTCGGTCACCGTCTTTTGCCTCTCTCATTCGTTTAGTTTTTGTAACAAGCACATGGACAGGAGAAAATCAGTCCGAAGGGAGAAACATGGTCAATCATTTGTTTCAGTTGGCATTTTTTGTGGGCTTTATAGAAGGGCTCTTTCGGTAGGCTTACCAGATCTCCAATTGGGACAGAGTGCTAGACCTTTAGGAGAAGGCAAGTGGGCAGGTGTAGCTTGTTAAACCCTTCAAGCACAATCCTAGGCATGTCTACTCAGAAGGAAGCCCCATTGTGTTCAGTGGGGCTCACTTCTGAGTAGTTATGCCTAGGATTGTGCTCTAAGGTTTAACAAGCGACACCTGCCCACATTCCTTCACCTAAAGGTAGGCTTACCAGATCTCCAACTGGGACAGAGTACTAGACCTTTAGGAGAAGGAATGTGGGCAGGTGTAGCTTGTTAAGTCCTTACCAGTTAATTAGCAGGGGGTACTTCAGAAAATTGGACCGTGATAGGTGATACCCGGGGCCGCCAAAGGTTGAGAACCCCTGCTTTAGAGCACAATCCTAGGCATGTCTACTACACAATCCTAAACATATCTACCCCACTGAACACAATGGGGCTTGCTTCTGAGTAGACATGCCTAGGATTGTGCTCTAAGGTTTAACAAGTTACACCTGCCCACATTTCTTCTCCTAAAGGTCTAGCACTCTGTCCCAATTGGAGATCTGGTACGCCTAACTTTAAATCCTCTAGTTTTGTTTGTAATGTCACAGTTTTTCTCTGTTTTTTGGTGGGGGGCACAGACACCAGGGGGCACGGTGCATGTTACCACTCACTGCAGCAGGGTTAATTAAATCAAGGATCTATAATTGACAAGTGGCAGGCTCAATAGCGCTCTCTTAAGTGTCAGGCTCACCAACTTTCAGGTGGCAAGCTCACTAACAGCCCGGTCCAGCCCAAGGCAACTGCGGTACAATTCAGGCACAATTGCAGCCAAAGTGCTTTAGGCCCGAGTTGCGCCTGAATTGTGCCTGAGTTGGGCTGCAATTGTGACTGAATTGGGTTTAGGCACAATTCAGGCACAACTGCACAATTCAGGCACAATTGCAGCCTAAAAGTGGGCGTGTTGGGGGCGTGTCGGGGGTGTGACGGGGGCGGTTACGAAATTTGGTCCGGTTCCAGACGCTGGAGAGCCCCTGACACGCCCCCTCGAGCCCACCTCAGGCCCAAAATTTGGGCCAGCAAAAAGGGTGGACCCAAATGTGAGGAGACCCATAGGAGACATTTTACCTTACCCACACCAGCCCTCTCCTGAAAAGTTCTAACACCCTGGGCCCGAGTTGGGCCTGAGTTAGGACCGAACAGTTGTGGCCTAACTCTGGACACGGACCCAAATAGTTACCCTATCAGCACCCAGCCCCACCCAGCCTCTTTCCCACAAAAGCCCAGCCCCAGCCCTTCACTCACTCTCTCTCTCTGAGCACGTGGCGTGGGGTTCTGTCCCCCAGCAGCCACAAAGTGGGACTTAGAAAAGTTTTCAAACACCCCACTTCTCTCTTCTCTTCACCTCTCTCCTCTCTGCCCCCTCTAGGGCAGAGAGGGCTGTTCTGCCTGTGGCCAAACTGTTTACTCCTGTGCCTGGGCAGCTCTCTCCATGCAAGTGTTTGCTAACCCATGTCTTTCTCCCAGCCCCTCTTCCCCCCCCACAGGCAACAACACCAGCAGGTAAGTGCAGGTAAAAGCAGGGTTTGTGCTGACATGTGGTCTGACTTCTGCCTCTTAGCATAAAGAAATATAGGTAGGATACATGCCTCTATACCAATGTCATGTCTCATAGCTGCCTGCATAGCCTGCCATGATATGCCTCTTTACCAATGTCTTGTCTCATGTCTGCCTGCAATGCCTGCCATGATATGCCTCTATACCAATGTCTTGTCTCATAGCTGCCTGTATTAATGTGAGCACACAATGCCATGAGTGTGGAACTGTAACCCATATGTAGACACCAGCTGTTCCCCCCCTCTTTTCTCCACAGGGTCTACTGACAGGTCAGTATTGCTAGGATTGCCATGATTGTGACCCCCAAGTTGTGTTGTTGTCTCTCTCTTTGACCCCTTTCCCTTACAGGATCATGCTCACCTTACACCCAGGGAAGCAGCGCAGACCATGCTATGTGTCTCACACCACTCAGCTGTGTTTGATTTCTCTCCCTGCAGGCCTTTGCAACCAGCACACTGGCATTCCTTCAGTGGCGATTGCTACCACACACCAGCTGCCATGGAACACCCCCGTGATTTATGTCTCCCCAAGAATGTCCACCACCACCTACCTTCGGGGGAGCACCCCTGGGCCCGCAGTCTGGTTGCCCCATGGTCGTCTGCCTCGATGCTGCCAGAGGTCTGGGAGCCTGCCCTGCAACCCTCCTCAGCTGCTGCTGCTGCTGCTCCACCTCCCTGGCTGCCTACTTGCTGTCCCTCCCCTTTCTATGGAGCAGGCTATGGTTCCACAGGGGAAGAGCCTGCGTCTCCAGGTCCATGGGGCATGCCTGCTGCTGCTGCTGCTACGTTCTGAGTGGCTGCTGTGCCTACCCCTGGCAGCCTTGCCTGGCCATCTCTGCCAATGTTCCAGAACAATAAAGATGCCCCTTGGGCAAAGGCCCCTTGAACAACATGACCCCAATGTTACACAAGCACTGCCCCACAAACACAGAGATAGCGCCCAGCACACAAGGCCCTGCATGAATCCCAGCCAGGGCCTGCCCCAGCCAGCCCAGGGAGAACACAGCAGGGGGGCTGCCAGACCCTCCGGGCTCAGAGGGGAGGGGGGAGTTGGGGGGCCTCTCAGGCAGGCAACCACTGACAGCCGACATGGCGCATGTCCGCCATGTCCGTGAAGAGCCCTTTCAGCAACCGGGGCTGTCACCCACCCTCGGTCCGCCCGTCAACGGCGTCCGTTTCCGCCCGTCAACGGAGTCCGTTACCGCCCTCGGTCCGTCTGCATGAGAGGTGGCCGTTCCTGCATTGCCTCCATCTGCAAAGTGACCCCTGTGTCCCTATTGGTCTCTGCAGACCCCTCTCCCTGTATCCCTCTCCCACCAGCCTTGTTGTCTGTCTGTGTCTGACCCACCCGTGCCCCTCCCCAGCACCCCCTGTCTGTGTGCCTGCCTCCCCTCCCACTCCCTGATGATGGACACTGGCATCCCCCACCCCGCTGGAGCGCCTGCCGCGAGGTGCCGACGTTGCCCCATCTGGGGGTGTGATGAGCTGCATGAGCCCTTCCCGCTCGCAGCAGACAAGCCCAAGGCATCTCTCGGTCTTGGCCGGGGCACGGAGCAGAAGGCATGCCGGGATGCCTTCTTTGTGGGCATAGCCACGGCCCTGGAGGCCCAGGGCTTCAGGCAGCGCACGGGCATGTCCTGGCAGAGGCGGTTCCAGACGTCATGAGACCCCCCTTGTGTGTGATGTTCCCACCCCCTCCCCCCATGACTCCCACGTGCAGCCTCAACGTGGCTTGGGGGTGGCATCGCCTTCTGCAGGAGAGAGGGCAGTGGCACTCCCCCCTGCGACAGGTGGCTAATGCCCAGGGTGCCCTGGGGCAGCTGGCACTGGCACAACCTCTGCCCTTCCGCTGACTGTCGCACGCCCAGTGCCTGCAGGCCCACCTGTGGCTGCCCATCTGCTGCGAACGCTGCAGCAGCTGTGGTAGGTGCACACAGACGAGCTCAGGAGGGGGCTCTTCCCTTCTACAAGACGGACAGCTCCCCACAGGTGCCTGCCTGCCTCTGTGGTAAGTTTTGCCTCGATCCTGGCCCACTGCTCTTGCCTCCTGCCTAACTCAGGCACAGTTGCAGCCTAACTCGGTCCTATTTTGGGCCCCAATTGGGCCTCAACTGTGCCTGAGTTGGGCTGAGTTGGGCTGGACTGAGCCCTAAGTTTCAAACTGCAGAATCTTAGTTTCCACATTGTCACTGGAGCTGGAGGGGTTAATTGTTCAAAGATGCATTGGACAGATAATAGAGTGGCTGGGGCTCTATTGGTTTTTTTTGGGGGGAAACCATGTGGAAGTGATTAAAAGTGATTAAGATCCTGAAGTGGCTGCAGCTGCAAGAACAATGTTAAAGTGAGACAAGCAATGGTATTTCACATTTGACAGCATAGGCTAGCTGGTATTTTGTACTCTGAATATTGACCGGCTGTGATATTTGACAAAATGAAAAGCTTAAAATATAAATCTCAGTTTTCAAACCATAGCTTTGAATTAGAACTAGAACAACTTGGATTTGGGGTGAATCCGGAATCTTTGAAGAGGTTCCATTCAGCTCTCCTCTTTTCTCTTAGCCCAAGGACTCCTGTGCAATTATTGTCCGATCTTAAGTGATGTGGACTGTCACCATAGGACCTGTAAGGCTGCAGCTGAATGTTTCTCGATGTCAGTCTATAATGGTAAGAACCTGATGCAGTTGTCTTAATATTGAGAATGTTGTGCTTTTCCTTGATGTTGTACTTACAACACCTCTGTAAAGTAAGGAAGTATTATTCAGCTCAATTTGCAAATTGAGAGGGAGCAGCTTGCCATCTACTCCATGGCAGAGGTCAAATTTCAACAAGAAAAGTCCTTCTTGGCCACACACCTGGGGGCGCAGGCAGGGCATCTAAGCTGGTGCCCTTGCCTGAAGCTGGCACCCCACATCCAGAGCCTGTACCCCAGCCAGAATGCCCAAGAAGCAGTTCTGCAACTAGAACAGGGTAGTCGCCTCCATCAGTACTTGTTCCTGCCACTCTGCCTCACCACCAGAGGGAAATGTGCAGAGAGGTGAAGGTAATACCTTACCCTTTCCCAGCCAACCACTTCTATTATAATTATACATTACACAGTACTGTACATGCATGCATACATACATTGGACAGATTTATGGAGGAAAAGTCCATCACAGCTTACAAGCCATGACGGGGATAAGCAACCTCCTGGTTGTAGGAGTAGGTTTTCTTTGTGCCAGGTGCAAGGGAGTGGCGACAGGATACAAGTATCTTGTTGTCTTATGCTCCCTGAGGCATCTGGTGGGGCCACTATGAGCTGGACTAGATGGGCCTTTGGCCTAATCCAGCAGGGCTCTTCTTATGTTTATACATACATGTATAACATACATGTCTATGTATTCACACTGCTTTGTCTTGCTTGCAGACCAAATGACGGGGAAAGTCAGTCACCCGACACTCACAATTTGAGCCCTTCTCTCAGGTAGCTGCACAGGACAGAGGACCCCAAAGGAGGCTCCTATTTAGGACCATCAGGGAACCATCAACCAGCCTTCCGGCTTGTCCACTTAGCAAAAGCCTTCCTGACTGCTCACCGGTTACAGCAGGACAGTCGTCTTGGGCTGCCTGCCACCTGGGTCTTGCAGAGGATCATCAGAGAGAGCGGTGGCTCGATCTTGTGTGGACTTTGTGCTCGTATGCGAGATCACTCTCTCTTCCAAAACAAGAGCGTTTACACTTATATTGTTGTCTTTCCTTTAGTAGACGGATCATACGCTGGAACAAGATATGGATGTGTTGGCTTGGGCTTCCTCCATGACTGTAACCGCACTGTAAGGACCCGTCATGATATTCTCGCTCACCGTTGCTGCACAACTGGCAGATGCAATAGAGGGAGAGTTCCTTTCCCTCCTCCTGAATGTGTGAATCCTAACTCAGGAGTGTGAGGGGGGTGGAAGATACTCAAGGCTCTGGCTGCCTCCAGTCCAAGCATCTCTATCTTATTTGACGAGAGATCCTGAGAATGGCTCCAGATCCATCACTTCTTCCCCTTGGAGAGGCTCGGGCTTCAGCTGTCTGTACCCTACTTTATAATTTGTACACAAGTCATTTACAGCCCATTCCAACCCAACTCCTCTCTAAGTCAGGCATAAGTGTGGCCTAAGTGCAGCCTAAGTTAGGCAGAAGTTATGTCTGAGTTAGGTCAGAGGTATGCCTGAGTTAGGCAGGCTGCAGTTTCTGTGGACCAGCACCACCCCAGGATCCAGGCAACACTTACCTCCCAGGCAGGCAGGCTCTCCAGGCTCAGTGTCTGGCTCGGGCATGTGCAGGCCTGTGTGTCTGCACGTGTCAGCGTCCATCCATGGCAGCTGCTGCAAGTGTCTGTCACAGTGCGGTCAAAAAGGGGCCGGCCGCAGGAAGCAGAAGTAGATCCAGCGCATGTTGGCAATTTGATCTCTAGTTCCTCTGCCTCTTCGAAACCCAGCTTGTACTTCCGGTAGTTCTCGGTCCACGTACTGCTGAAGCCTAGCTTGTAGAATTTTGAGCATAACCTTGCTAGCATGTGAAATGAGTGCAATTGTGCGATAGTTTGAACACTCTTTGGCACTGCCCTTCTTTGGAATTGGAACGTAAACTGACCTTTTCCAATCCTTTGGCCACTGCTGAGTTTTCCAAATTTGTTGGCATATTGAGTGCAGCACTTTCACAGCATCATCATTTAGGATTTTAAGTAGCTCAGCTGGGATATTATCATCTCCGCTAGCTTTGTTGTTAGTAATGCTGCCTAAGGCCCACTTGACTTCACTCTCTAGGATGTCCGGCTCTGGGTCAGTGACCACACCAGCGTGGTCATCAGAAACATTAAGATCTTTCTTGTATAGTTCTTCTGTGTATTCTTGCCATCTCTTCTTAATCTCTTCTGCTTCTGTTAGGTCCCTGCCTTTTTTGTCCTTTATCATGCCCATCTTTACACAAAACGTTCCCTTGATATCTCCAATTTTCTTGAAGAGATCTCTAGTCCTCCCCATTCTGTTGTTTTCCTCGATTTCCTTGCATTGTTCATTTAAGAAGGCCTTCTTTTTTTTTTGATATATATTTACTTTTATTAATAAACTACAAAAAAAACACAATACAACATACTACGAAAGATTACAGCAAGCGCGAAGCAATAAATCCTACTTATATACTATTATATACTATTATATATTTTCTACTTATAATATCTAACTAAGCCTATATCTCTATTATGCTATTCATTAAATTCACTCTTCATCACTCCTTCTCTCCCCCTCTTTCTCCCTCTCTCTCTTAAAGAATCTATAAGTGGTATCCCAATATTCATAAAAAGATAAAGAACTTTCCCTTTATCATCTAAAATCTTAATTCCCACTTCAAATATTTTAATATATAAATCCACCCCATTTTTCTCCAAATGTATTAAAATAAAAAACTTCCAAATGTTTCTATTAAAAAAAATCTATATCCCCTTTTTATATAAAATTCTTAAAAACAAATCTCATCTTACTTAATTCTTTTCAAATAATAAAACATTATTTTTTCTTTTATTCACAAAAGGGTTAACTAACTTTTCCTTTATCATCTAAAAATCTTAACTTCCGCTTCAAATGTTTTAAATTTATGAAGTCACCCCATTTTTATCTTCAAATTCACAAAAATAAAATAAAATTATAATCCCTTTTTACTTCTAACAGTTTGCCATCACCCCTTCCATCCCTCCCCTTCCTCCTCCTCCTCCTTCTTCTTCCACGTCTTCGTCTTCCTCTTCTTCTTCTTCTTCCTCTTCCTCTTCTTCTTTCTCTTCTTCTTCTTTAAATCTTTCCCAAAAGTCCCTTGTTTTTTAAATTGTATCCACTTTACAATTTTTTCCACAGAATCATTCACATCTTCTATATTCCTGTCCCGAAAGACAATGTTCAGCACCTTTTTTAGTAAAGTACTCTTGTTCTCTATCCCAAGTCTTGGTTTAACTCTTGGTACTTCCTCTGCTTTCTCGTTGACTTTTTCTTTTTCTTTATCTTCATATACTTCCATCGTAATCTTTATTACTTGAAATTCATCCTTTTCCTTCCTTGCTTGTTTCAGTTCTGTAATAATATTCTGAAGATTTCCCTGCAGCATTGTCATTCTTGCATCGAACCTCTGCTCCCATTTTTTAAAACAAGACAATAATGTATTCATGTTGCCAATTTAAAAAACTTCTGCGGTCGTCGACTAGAAACAGAAAGATTAATTGCCAAGATCCATGAACTCTAGCACGGAAGAACTCATATTCGTTTAGCAAGAATGTGAGGAATGTCAACAGTCCCAAACTATTTTCTCTTGTCAAAATAGTCTATTTAAAAAGAACCTTCTTACTGTTTTAATCTTCCATAAGTACAGAGAAAAATCAATAAAACTCACCACTATTAAAACTTTAACTTCGTCTTCCAACTTTCACTTTCGAATGTTCAGTCCGCCTTATCACAACGTATTATTTTTAACGTTAACTCTTATCTCGGCTAATTTCTTCAACTCATAAATCATTTCTACGCCTCTTGCTTAAGGAAAGCAAAGCTTGTCGGAGGTGGCTTGACTTATTTTTCACCTGTGGCTTGAGCGGTGATAATCCAGCTTTCTCACCGAGAATCCAAAACTTCAAAGCCGTTGCCTTGAAGTGTCAGAAAGGGGGCGATTGAAAGCAGTGTGGTTTATCTCTTCGTACTCCCTTTTAATCCAGGGGTAGAGTAATTAAGTCCATCAGATGTACTCCGTCAATACAGAGCGATCGGCGGAGTTGTCAGCCAGCCATGTCCTCCTAGCCGGAAGTCATTTAAGAAGGCCTTCTTATCTCTCCTTGCTATTCTCTGGAAATCTGCATTCAGTTCTTTATATCTTTCCCTTTCACCTTTGCTTTTCGCATTCCTTCTTTCCACAGCTATTTGTAAAGCCTCCTCTGACAGCCACTTTGCTTTCTTGCATTTCTTTTTCTTTGGGATGGTTTTAGTTGCTGCCTCCTGTACAATATTACGAACTTCCGTCCATAGTTCTTCAGGCACTCTGTCTACCAGGTCTAATGCCCTAAATCTATTCTTCACCTCCACTGTATACTCATAAGGGATATGGTTTAGGTCATATCTGACTGGTCTAGTGGTGTTCCCTACATTCTTCAATTTAAGCCTGAATTTTGCAACAAGAAGCTCATGATCTGAGCCACAGTCAGCTCCAGGTCTTGTTTTTACTGATTGTATAGAGCTTCTCCATCTTTGGCTGCAAAGCACATAATCTATCTGGTTTCGGTATTGACCATCTGGTGATGTCCATGTGTAGAGTCGCCTGTTGTGTTGTTAGAAAAGAGTGTTTGCTATGACCAGCGTGTTCTCTTGACAGAACTCCGTTAGCCTGTGCCCTGCTTCATTTTGCGCTCCAAGGCCAAACTTGCCTGTTGTTCCGTTTATTTCTTGATTTCCTACTTTAGCATTCCAGTCTCCTAGGATGTAAAGGACATCTTTTTTGGGTGCTAGTTCTAGAAGGTGTTGTAGGTCTTCGTAGAACCGGTCAACTTCATCTTCTTCGGCATCAGTGGTTGGGGCATACACTTGGATTACTGTAATGTTGAATGGTTTGCCTTGGATTCGAACTGAAATCATTCTGTCGTTTTTGAGGTTGCACCCCAGTACTGCCTTTCCCACTCTTTTATTGACTATGAGGGCTACTCCATTTCTTCTAAGGGATTCATGCCCACAGTAGTAGATATGATGGTCACCTGACTTAAATTCGCCCATTCCCGTCCATTTTAGTTCGCTGATTCCCAAGATGTCAATGTTCAATCTTATCATCTCATTTTTGACCACATCCAGCTTGCCTTGATTCATAGACCTCACATTCCATGTTCCTAAGCAATATTGCTCCTTGCAGCATTGGATTTTCCTTTCAACCTCAGACACATCCACAGCTGGACGTCCTATTGGCTTTGGCCCAACTGCTTCACTCTTTCTGGGTCTACTTGGAATAGTCCTCCGCTCTTCCTCAGTAGCATATTGGACACCTTCCGACCTGAGGGTCTCATCTTCCGGCGTCATATCTTTTAGCCTTTTGGTACTGTTCATGGGATTTTCTTGGCAAGGTTACTGGAGTGGGTTGCCATTTCCTTCTCCAGTGGATCACTTTTAGTCAGAACTCTCTGCTACGACCTGTCTGTCTTGGGTGTCCCTGCACAGCATAGCTCATGGCTTCATTGAGTTACGCAAGCCCCTTCGCCACGACAAGGCAATGATCCATGAAGGGATGAAGGGATTTCAACTTTACATGGCTGAAAATCCCATAACTCTCAAATCGTTGCAAATTGTTACATGCCATGGGAACCTCCACACTCGATTGAAATAGAAAGTTGTCCTTTTGACAGATTTTGCCATTTTGGATGCTGTTCCTATGGTGTTTGATGTGGGCTGAACATTGAAGGCAGAGAGTTGAACATTAGAAGATGGAGAGAACGAAATCTAAATGAATTTAGGGGTTGTGGACAGAATAAAATGGAATCTCACCCCTGCCCAGATATATCTGAGATCTATAGACACAGCACAATTCTGCCTTGTTCTCCATGATCATCATTTGCTGAATTCCAGATGTATACGGTCTTTCTCCTGATTTTAACTGCACTGATCTTCTGTCTGGTGGGTAACTAGGCTATAGCTGGGGGGGGGGGGCTGGTGAATTGGGCACTTAAAAAGATCATCCAGGAAATTATTCTCATGTAATAAGATTGTTATTGCAGAGAGAGATGTTGGAAAAGGAACTTCCGTGATCAGGAGCAGTCTACCTCCCAATACCTGGTGCTCCAGGCAGAAGTGAGTTGTGTCCCCCACCAACACCTCAACTACTATTTTCTGTGCCTTTCAGAATGTGGTGCAATTGCACAGGCTGCTGCCCATGGTTACCCCCCTTTTTTTAAACAAATGCACACAAAATCAGTGGAGGTGTGATTGGGAAAAAAAAACAACCTTACTATTCCCTGCATCCCAGCTCTCTTTTTTTCAGGACAGGGTTTGGAGGAGGAGCAGGAGAAGGAAAGCTGGCAAGTTTAACGACCACCATAACCTCCTCTCACCTTTTTAAATTTGGTCTGTGCCGCTCCTCTACCCCCCCCCCCATGGTCTTGAAACCACAACTGCCCTGTGAGGTGTTAACCAAATTGCCCTTGTACTTTTGGGGAATGGCTTAAAATTGGCAATTTAGTATATACAGGAATCTTTAGACCAGCTATACCAGAGTTGGGCTTCACAGAATTCAGTTTAAATAATATTGAGGATACACGTGGTTACTTTCCAATATTTACTAAATAGTTCAGGCAAGAATCATACACAAAGTACAGTCATACACATCATACAGATCTAGGAATTCAGATAGTAGTTAGAGACATTCGCATTAGCAGGATTCCCTTTGAAGCGTTGGGGGTAATATTCACCTGTTCCTGAAGAGGAGTTGTCCCTTGGCTGCAGCAATATTAGAAGAGAGAGAGAGAGAGAGAGAGAGAGAGAGAGAGAGAGAGAGAGAGAGAGAGAGAGGGGGGGGAGGGAGGAGGAGGAGGAGGAGGAGGAGGAGGGAGGGTGGTGGTGGTTTGAGCTCCAAACCAGCAGAGCACAAGGAGAGGAAGGGAAGATACAAAATAGTTCTGAGGCTCTGCACAAACAAAGTTCAGAAACCTACAGAGTGGCTGACTCAGGCACACGGAAGCAAGGCAGCAAGAGGGGGGCGGGTGCAAGAGGGAGGGAGGCAGAGAGAGAGAGTGGGAGATGGAGCACAGAGCTCATCAGAATACAGAATGCAAGAGAACGACTGGCAGGCTCTACTTTTTATAGGGCCAAATATATCCTGAGGGCACAACGAGCACATAGTGGGAGAAGGGGAGGAGAATTCCTTAGGCACATGGGAAAAATAGGAGGAGGGGGAAATGGGAGGAATGGACCTTGAATGGACCTCCAGCACACCTCTGGGTAAAACTATACATAAACAATGGGACAGGGGAAGAGGGAGATCAGGTTCATGGTCCGGCCATTTAAGGAGCTGGCTTGAGACAAAGCAGGCTCCCCAAAGTCTCGGATGGGCCATTTCAGGTGGTCCTCTGTATTGTCTTTTCCTTGGAACATATTTAGCATAACAGTGGGGGGGATGCAGAGTAGAGTTTGTGAGAACTTGGACACATGACGAAATGGAGGCTGCTGCTCAGGTTTCTTTCCCTCTGGTTCAACTCCTGGTATTGGGGAAATCCTTACAGCATGGCTCCTGGTGCAGAAACACAAATGGCATGACCCTCGCATTGTTGCAGAAACACAAGCGGCATGACCCTCGCATTGTGTAATACAGTCCAGTTCACAAGTCCAGGTCACAGCCCATAAGGTCACAAGTCTTTGGCATCATTCTCTTGGCAACATCATGTGGTAACAGAGACCAGGAAGCAAGCAATGCATATCCTGCATATTCTATTCGCATAGAATCCCCATTGTGGTCAAGATCTGAATCATTTCTCCCACTCACAGACATATTGCTGATAGGGTAAAGGTAAAGGTGACCCCTGACAATTAAGTCCAGTTGTGTCCGACTCTAGGGTGTGGTGCTCATCCCCATTTCAAAGCCGAAGAGCCAGCGTTGTCCGAAGACGCCTCCATGGTCATGTGGCTGGCATGACTCTCCTTGCCGCAGCGCGCAGCATGCAGCTGGAACACGGAGCGCTGTTTACCTTCCCGCAAGTGGTACCTATTTATCTACTCGCATTAACATGCTTTGGAACTGCTAGGTTGGCAGGAGCTGGCCAAGCAACGAGAGCTCACCCCATCGCAGATTCAAACTGCCTACCTTTTGATCGACAGCTCATGGTTTAGCGGTTTAACCCACTGTGGCCTATCACACAGGGGCAGGCTCCTTTCTTAATGTCATGTGGAGTTTTGCTTTAAGACGTCATTGCCTCACGAGCAAATTAATTGCCCCCCCATTTGCCTAGTTAGCTTCCCCCAAGTTCAGTCCCCCACTTATGCAGTTAACCTCAGGCAGTGTCATGGATGGTGCTCATTAGTTTGCAGGCAGATTAAACGGAAATGTGCAAGGTCGGCCAGTGTAGCAGCCAGCATGCTTGGAAGATAGAGACTTTTAAAAGCCAACAAAAAGTAAATGATAAACGAGGAGTTGCAACATTTCCTTTCACCCACTACTCAATCTATTGTTGAGCCCACTAATGCTCTGCTTCCCCAAAATCGGTCTCTCAAAGATTTTATTCATGGACTTCTTTTGCTTTTTTCCTTCCTCCAAGAAGGCCCCTGTACACAACTAGCCTTCTACATTTTAGCCTCCAACAATCCTACAAGTTTGTTAGGCTGAGAGATGGTCAAGAGCCAGCATTGACCCAGTGAGTTTCAGAGGGATTTGAACTACAGTCACCCGGGTCAAAGTCCAAAGCACCGTGTCCATTACACCACACTGGCCCTCATGCCTGCACAGCCCATGGGGAGACTTACTTCTTGCTTTGAGGACCATTCGTCTAGGCAGCACCATGTAGCCTGCCCTCCAGGACATGCTTCTTTTCTACATGTAAGAATGGTGTTGCCCCTGTCGGAAAATGGTCATGAAATCTCCCACCTGCAGGTCGGAAGTGGCCCCAAGTCCATTGATTTTGCATCCTGGGAGTGGTTTGGCAAGGACGCCTGGCAATGTCTCTTCACACACACACACACACACACACACACACACACACACACACACACAAACAAACAGGTACACACCTTTGTCTTGTGCCTCATTGGCTGTTCCCAGAGACTTTGCAAAGCATAGTCACCGGAAGAACTTCCCATGCTGTGTGGCATTTTGCAGACTCCTTGGTCCCGTGCTTGTCGGAAATGGCCCTTCACAGATTCATCAGGATGACGAGGATTTTCCTCCATGGCTTTGCTGCTCTGCTCGCCTTCTGCACTGTCGGTGAATGAGTGAAGGCGGCTGCAACAGTCGGGGAGCTATAGAGAGAAGAAAGCCTTGAAGATGAGGCTGAGGGCACATCTAGGTGCAAAAGTGATTTCCTAGCTTGTTCCTTACTTTTTTTCCCCCTAATGCACAAATACCTTTGGACTGTGTGTGTGTGTGGGGGGTCAGGGTCAGGAAGCTGACAAGGGGTGTGTGGGTGTGTGCGTACGCACGCACACAAGCAAGTGTGTGCACATGTGTGCTTGGAATTGGGCAGGGGTTTCATATGTTTATGAAAAAAATGGCAAGTTGATATTCTTCCCCTACTACCTGCCCTACTCCCCTGCTGTGGCTGAGGGGCATTGATAAAATGCCACAGAGAGTAACTGCGATGTGCTAGTATGTACATAGCATTACATCAAGGTTCTTTTTTTCTTTGTTGCTTTCTTGATGTGCATGTGTGTTTGTGTGCATCGATTACACTGCCCAAAGCAAATATTGATGCAAGGCCATAGGGTCAGCCCAAGTCCTGCCCATGCCGAGGCAATGTGCTAAATGCTTCCTCCCCTTACCTGATGCCATCTGCTGCTCCTTCCACTTTATGGGTTGGAAAGGAAGAGGAGGTGGAGTGGAAGAGGAAGTGTGATGATGAAGACAGGGGGGGGGCTGGAGTGCCCCCCCATTCCGTTTGCAATCCAGGGAGTGGGAGGAGCAGTGAAGGTGAGTGGGGAGAAGGAAGTGGGTCAATCTGTCAATCTGCTCCCAGAGGAAACCACTTCAGATAGGCGCATGGATGGGGCAAACATGGGACCTCACAACGGTATTCAAATCATGGAGATTGCTTTTTTGCAGCGGTTTTAATTAATTACCGTATTGTCCCGAGTATAAGACGCACCTGATTATAAGACAAACCCTTAAAGTTTGGTGCTATTAAAAAAATTTAATTAAATCACTGGCATTATTGCAACAGCCTGATTATAAAACATACCCCTAGTTTAAAAACTTAAATTAGGAGAAAAAAGTGAGTCTTAGACCAATATGGTAATTAGTTTGTTTGTTGCTCATTTTGTGCCCAGCTTTTCTCCACAAAGGGTTCCCAACGTGGCTTACAGAGCCATACAAATCCCATTTAAAACTATAATTCACAATATAAACATGAAAACATCCTTAACATCTCATAAATGAAACACAAACCAGCAGCGGCAGCCACCATATGAAAAGTCAAGGCCTGCAAAATCTAATCCACCTGAAAGTATCCCCATAAAAACCCACAACCATCCAGTATCAAAAACCATAAACTCAGAATGCTAGTTTGAAGAGAAACATTTTATTAGGCTCCGTCAGAAAGCCTCTGGTGCTTCAGAGGTGCAAAGTGGGAGGGGGAGAGACACAAATGAACCAAAGGAATTGAAAACTGCAACAAACTACAGTATTCTGTACAAAGTTCAGGTATTTTTTTAAAGGAACAATAGAACATAAGAACATCAGAAGAGCCCTGCTGGATCAGGCCAAAAGCCCATCTAGTCCAGCTTCCTGTATCACACAGTGGCCCCACCAGATGCCTCAGGGAGCACAAGACAACAAGATAACCTGTTTCCCGTTGACACTCCCTTGCACCTGGCACAGAGAAAACCTACTCCTCCAACCAGGAGGTTGCTTATCCCCATCATGGCTTGTAAGCTGTGATGGACTTTTCCTCCATAAATCTGTCCAATCCCCTTTTAAAGCCATCCAGGGCAGGTGCCATCACCACCTCCTGTGGCAAGGAGTTCCACAAACCAAATTATATGCTGTGTGAGAGGGAAAAAAACTTATCTCTATCCACTCTCTCCATCCCATGCATAATTTTATATGTCTCAGTCATGTCCCCCCTCAACCGCTTTTTTTCTAGACTGAAAAGCCCCAAACACTGTAGCCTTTCCTCATAAGGGAGATGCCCCATCCCACTAACCATTTTGGTCACTCTGCATTAGGTTGCTCCAGAAGCGTAACTAGGGTGGAGCGAAGGCAAGTAGTTTTGCAAGACTCTGTTACACTGGAGTCAGCGGCCCCTCCCCCTTGCTGTTGGAGCCATTCTGGCAGCAAAGGCAACATGCAGGACACTCCCCTGTTGCTGCTGGAATGGCTGCCTGTTGCCTCCGCTCCACCCTAGTTACGCTTCTGGGTTGCTCTCTGCATTTGGTTGCTCTCTGCATTAGGAATTAGAAGATTCCTAATGCAACGGTTCCATTTTGGAAATGACATCAGTCATTTGGAACATCATGATTTGGGGAATGTTTCCAAAGAGTCTCTAATGCAGGGATGTATCGAAGTCACTAGGTCATGAGTGCGAGTCATTTTTGCATGAGTGCGAGATCTAGTGTGAGTCTGAGTGCGAGTCAGTGCCAAAACATTTTGGGTGAGTACAATTCAAGTGCAAGTCCTTTTGTACACGAGTATGAGTCAAGTGCAAGTAATTTCTGCATGAGTGTGAGTCGAGTGCGAGTAAGGCCAAAAACCCCTAGTCCCAAGTCAAATCACTTTGTGGAAAATGTTTTTCCCCTGAAAATGGTGTGTGTGGTGTGTGTGTGTAAGGACCTCTGAGGCTTCTAAAGCACCCACTTGTCTTCCCCTATGCCCTTCCTCTCACCTCTCAGTCTTGTCACCACCCATCTAGCTTGGGAAAAACAAGCGTACTCGTGTCCACATTCAAACCTGTGCGGAGCTGTATTGCTCATCCATACCCCCTCCCCTCCCCTTCCCTCACCCCTCCCCTCCCCTCACACTCGGAGTTGTGGCCAATGAGAAACAGACGATGAGAAAAAGAAAGGAAAAAGCTCCAAGCCAGGCTTGCTTTCCCTGACCCCTCCCACTCCCTCAAAAACCCATACAGAGCTGTATTGCTCCTCCCTGCCCCTCCCCTTGCTGAATCGAGCATCCCTTGGACTCAGAGTTTTGGCCAATGAGGAGGAACCGTTGCGGCAGCCTCGCCTTCCCTCACCCCTCCCCTCCCTCAGAGTTGTGGCCAATGGTGAAAAAACACCAGGAAAAAAAGCAAAACTCTGAGCAAGGCTTGCCTTCCCTGACCCCTCCCTCCCCACCCGATTGAATACCCTCCATCCCCATCGCCCTCCTTCGAGGCCTCCACTGTGCCTGCCTGCCTGTGTTGTGGTGAGCGTTGCCAACCTGCTTGCTGATTGACGACGCCAACCATTAAAGGAAAACGACTCTGAAATAGCAAGTCATTACCCCCATGAGTGCGAGTCAAGTGCAAGTCCGTGGGTCACAAGTCCAAGTGCAAGTCAGGGAAAAAAGTGACTCAGTCACACTTGCGAGTCGAGTCATTTGACTCGAGTTCCCATCCCTGCTCTAATGCAATAATCAAATGATACCAGGGTGTGGATCATCGTGACTTTATCCCAATCTCCAAAGAGGGGCTGCAGCAAGTTTGATCACCTGACAAAAGTTCTCCAAGTGACTGCTGTCTCCAAGCGCTCCTGGCCCAGTCCACTTGCTCCTGTGAGCTCCTTCCCCACTTCCTCTCTTTTAACCCATGTTATTCTCTGTCAGCCCAGGGTATCGTGTGCAAGGTCTGTGAGTCTGGAAACGCCAAAGGCTGTTATTCTAAGGTTGACTTCTGCAAGACTGAATATGGGCAGTGTTACACATATACAGGATATGTTGGTAAGATCTGGGAATGAAAAACCAGTGGGATGTAATGATGATGATTTTGATAGGTTGGAAATAACACATAGTGGAGTCCTCTTATATTTAGCAAGGGGAGAGCAACTGTCCCTCTTTACCTCAGCATGGTGTCTTTTCCAGTGGCAATTGTATTTTTTTTTAATCTGTATTTTTTTTAGATTGTGAGCCCTTTGAGGACAGAGAACTATTGATTGATTGATTTTACTATATAAACCAGTTTCTGATTGATTTTACTATAATATAAACCACGTGTTGAAAAGCGGTGTATAAATATTCTTATTGATAATAATAATTATTAATAATAATCATAATATCACTGCGGTTGGAAAAAAAACAACCAAGCTAAATCTATTGATGTGGCAATCCCCAGAGACAGCAGAATTAAAGAAAAACAGCTGGAAAAGATTATGAAAGGCAACGAAGTTCATCAGCGTATATGGGGATAGAAAGCAGCAGCAATCCCAGTAGTGATTGGAGCACTAGGCACAACTCTGAGGGCCCTAAAGAAAAATCTGGGCAGGTGCTCGCATAGATAGGATAATAACAGGAGAGCTGCAAAAAAACACAGGACTGGGAACGTGCCACATATTGTGGGGATCCGTCACTAGTTCCTAGATGGGCTCTTTACAGAGTGAAAAAGGAGGCAGGTCCCTGCCCCAGAGGCTTGCAATCTAAAAGAGACACAAGGGAAACGGCTGTGGAAGCTGTGGATGCAGAGAACAATTGGGGAGGAGTTTTGTGCTATTTCTTATGCACACTTACTTTGCCTTGCAGTGTAGTATGGCAACAGACGCGTCGACGTGGGGAAGCGGGGAGGGCGGGCCGCCCCAGGGCGGCGCGCGCACAAGGGTGTCGCACGCCGCTCCTGGCACTCACCGTGAGCAGTGGAGCTGGGCCTGCCCGCCCGCCCTTGGCTCTGTTTGGCTCCAAAATGAGCCGAAAACGGAGCGGGGGGGGAGGGGGGTGCTCCGCTCCTGCGTGTGACATCACGTGCGGGGGCGGAGCCTCCCCTTAAAGGCAACGCGCACCCCTGCTCCAGGGTGTCGCGCGTTGCTACGACGCTGCTGTATGGCGATGAGGGACTGAGCCAAAATCTTCATGAAAAAGGTAGGTTTTGAGGAGGGATTTATAGGAAATGTTTGTTGTGCAGAGTAGACCTGCTCTAGAGTAAACAGTCTCCCTGGGAAGCAGCATTTGCATCGATGCCTGGACTCCTTTCCCTTTTCACATGCATTGCAATTAAATCGTAAATAACTGTTAGCTGCCCTGACTGTCGTTTTTATGGGTTGGAAAGGAGGGATTTGTGTTTTCAATAAGGGAAGTAAATTGAATGATGACCCAGAGGAGACGTGGTCGGCCACCACCTCTGCCAGATGTCACCAATGACTCCCGTGACTCGGATTGGCCTGTTAGACAAGGTGTATAATAGAGGGCGGGTCTTGTTATGCCAGTGGAAGGTTTTATGCCTGAGAAAGGGGTGAGTCCAGAACTTCCATTGTGTTCCCTGCACCTGGTGCCTGCTTAACAACAGCAGAGGTTTGCTGGCGCCGGTCCCAGGGCACAGGTCAGCGAGAAAATATTGGTCTTTGGACTTGTTCTAACATGGCATGAAAAAAGAACTTTGGAATCCTTAAATTTACTAGCACTTTTTGACATCACCAGTTAAGGAAAACATTTATTTGGGGTGAAATGTTCAGAAACCATGAAAATAGTCTAAGTGCTTTGGATATTTTTCATGGGACCCTGTGATGGACATGAAAGTGTCATTCAGAAGATGAACAGGAAATATTGCCTTCACAATGAATTCATGATGTCACCATGAAACCAAATGTGGCTGGCTGAAATGTATCATGTCATCACGCTCCCAGGAGTGTGTGCTCCCCTGGTGCTAGGTGTCGTGAAAGTGCCATAAAGCACATTTGCAGCACCTGGAGATAAGGGCCACTGGCACAGAAGCTGGCGGCCCTCTCTCCCCTGGCGAACCGTCCCTGCACCCGCCAGGCAAGATAAGTCCTACACTGGCCAGTGCAGGGGGAGGGCAGACCGGGTGGTAAGGAAGGACGGCCATTGGCTGCACTGGGCGGGGGGAGGGCGGGGATATCGGTGGTGAGATCCGCCAATATCCAAAACCCTCTCCCGGCCTGGTGCAACTTACATGGAGGACTCAAATGTACACCAGCTCCAGAAGTGACGTACATTCAAGTAGGGCCTCAGGCTGCTTACACCTGGGGAAGGAGACAATTGTCCCCTTCCCTTGAGGTGCACCCAGGCTGACCCAAGGCAACCCAGGACCTGGATAGGATTTCACCATCTGTGGATCCTTACCAGGAGCCTCTGGAGTCTGCTTCCGGGTCGCACTGGGCCTGCGATGCACTGCGTTGGCCTCCGTGAGCCCCAAGATCCTTGGGGAAGCAACTGAAAGTGATTCCTGGTTTCATGACCGCCACTTCCGGTCATACTTCCGGTGGCTTCCCCAAGGAATCCTGGGGCTCACGGAAGCCAACGCAGTGTGTCATGGACCCGGTGTAACCTGGAAGCAGCCTCTGGTGGTTCCCAGTAAGTCATTGCGGGCATCGGGTGCTGGACTTCAGCATCCAAGGATTTTGGTACCTGCAGGAGGTCCAGAACCAATCTCCAGCGGCGTAAGCAGGGCAGAGCGCGTGGAGCAGCTGCTCCAGGTGCGGGCGTGCAGCCAGTGCCCGATGGGCACACGGAGTAGCTGCTCCAGGTGCCTGCCTGTCACTCACCGGTCGCTTCGGCCGTCTTCTGTTCGGCCCTCCCGCCCTCCCTGTAGCCCGTTTGGCTCCAAAATGATAGCAAAACCGGCGCGGGGGGCGGGATAGGAGACGTGC
Organism: Plestiodon gilberti rubricaudatus; assembly: GCA_026170595.1. Lineage (NCBI taxonomy): Eukaryota > Metazoa > Chordata > Lepidosauria > Squamata > Scincidae > Plestiodon > Plestiodon gilberti. The sequence continues at coordinate 252,726,769 of JANXHW010000002.1, forward strand.
TGCGCGCGCAGCTGCCTCCCTCTGCTCTCCTATTGGCTGCAGAGGGTGGATGCCCCGCCCCCTTGCCCGGGCGCCCCGTCGTGATCCTGCGCCTCTGCCAATCTCCCGTGGATACCAAGGACCCACTGCAATTTCATGGGGAACTCCATCATAATTTGAGGAGGGAGGACAGCTTATCAATCAGACTTTTCAGATCAAACAATGTGCTTCTGTATGTAGTGGGGGAGTCATTTTTTTTCCTTCCTGGAAATGGACTGAGAATGATGTGGTATCATCACAATATCATGTCATTCAGTCTTGCACTGCTGGAAACAAAGATGTCAGCCTCCTGTGGCCGCACACACACAGGCTGTCCACAGTGGTTGTTTTGAAGTGGAGCAGAGATGATCTTGGCAATCCCATTGGCAAGAAGAATGAAGTGCCTTGTTCCTGCCACCAGAATTCTCACTTTAAGGCCCCTGGCACCAGACAATTCCCAGGCCATATCTCCCTCCCCTCCCCCCCTCTTATGCTGCTCCATCACTCTCGGTTCTGCAGGACGGATTTCCAGTTCACACTGCTGTCTTTCCCTTTACAGATAATGAGGCCTATTTCATGAGTTATGGCTGTATCAATAACGAGTACTGGAGCTGGTACTGCAACAAAACTGAGAAGGATGACAAATACCTACATGTTGAGACCTGCTGTGAAACTGACAAGTGTAATGGCGAAATCGCACCGCTGCCTCGTGCCTGAAATTAAAGAATGGAGGACTTTGCTAAATGTTGTAACTGGCTCTGCTTTGATCCACTGTGCCCCACACATCCCTAGAGAAACTCGCCACTCCGTCATACCATTCAATGGGTAACTTAGGGCCAGTCACTGTCTCTCAGGGTGCAATCCTACCTATCTATGGACCAGTGGAGCGCGTGCTCCACAGGTCCAAGGAGTAGCAAACCTGCCGTAAAGCATGTTTGCGGCTCCTCCAGTGTAAACGGCGCCATCACCACCAGACCGGGTTCGCATTGGCCAAAGCAGGTACGGCCCATGCCGGTTGGCAGGAGGGTGGGCCAAGGTGGCAGGGGAGGAGGTCATTGGTTGGCCGGACCCAGGAGGGAGGGTGAGAGTATTGGCGGCATCCTCCGCCATATCCCCATCTGAGGAAGCCCATCGGGGCCTGCAGCGCTTATTTATCCTTGTTTTTATTCAGTTTGAAAATTTGGTGCTTTGTGTTTTTATGTGGTTATCAAGAAAAACAAACAACCCTGGCCAACAGCCATACCACATAAGTCCAGCATGACAATGTGGGGAAAATGCTTTTCCATAGAGAGGAAAGAGGTTATATTTATACCTCTCAGTAGTGCCACTTTTGGGGGAGTTTGGGTCCCATATTTGGGTCCCATATTTGATCAGTTCTCAGCCTCATGGATGGGAGAATTCAACTTGCTGGAAAGGAAAATCCCACCAACCTCTTTTTTATTTTTGAAATGATGGGTACTCCGAACAAAAGTTGCAAAAGTTTACTCAAATCTTCGCTTAATTTTGAAAAATGATTAAAATAAATTTGGCTATGCCTGAACTGTTCAGCAGCTGAGATCTAAGGCCTTGCAAGAATATTGGACAGAAATGGACAGTCCAATCCACTGCAATTCCTTGTGTGGCGATGCAGCGGTGCCAATGTGGCATCTTCTGAATCCCACAGGGGAGTTTCAGCCTTGGGAGGCCTCCTTGGGGCAAGCTGCTGTTGGCTCAGTGGGTCAACTAGGGGCGGGGATGCAGTCCACCCCTGGGCGACGTGGGGGGGCAACAACCACGCCATATCGGCAGCGGCAGGAACAGCAGGCAGGCGGCGAAGAAGAAGGAGAGGCGATCAGTTTGGCCCTTCTGCACCTTGGAAGCCCTTTGCAGCGGTGGTGACGTGGTGACATCATGAGGGGCAGTGACATCATGGGGGGGTGGCATCTTGTATGCTGACCCCCTGCACATTGGTGCCGTGACAACACTATTCGGACTTGTGCCAGTAATATCACTGTCTGCGTTGAATAGTGAAGGTAGATGACTTCTTATAAGGTGCCTGAGGGGGACATGATTGAGACCTATAAAACTATGCATGGGATGGAGAGAGTGGATAGAGAGAAGTTATTTTCCCTCTCGCACAACACCAGAACCAGGGGACATGCGCTAAAATTGAGTGGAGGCAGAGTTAGGATGTTGTGATGGATGTTGGCCTAGATGTTGATGGATGTTGGCCACAGAATGTGGTGATGGCACCTGGCCTAGATGCCTTTTAAAAGGGGATTGGACAGATTCATGGAGGAAAAGACCATCACAGGTTACAAGCCATAAGCAACCTCCTGATTTTAGAAGTAGGTTTTCTCTGTGCCAGGTGCAAGGGAGTGACAACAGGAAACAGGTTATCTTGTTGGCTGTGTGCTCCCTGAGGCATCTGATGGGGCCACTGTGTGATACAGGAAGCTGGACTAGATGGGCCTTTGGCCTGATCCAGCTGCAGGGCTCTTCTTATGTTCTTATGTTCTTTGAGATGGGGGACTAGTTGTCTCATGTAGTAGTGGTTCAGGAGTTGGACATCCAGGTTCAAATCCCAGCTCAGTCATGAAGCTTCCTGGGTGACCATGGGCCAGTCACTATCTCTCAGCCTAACCTTCCTCACAAGGTTGTTGTGAGGACAAAACGCGGGAAGGAACCATGTACAGTACCCCCTGAGCTCCTTGGAGGAAGGCTGGTATAAATTGCACTAAAATTGAGTGGAGGGAGAACAGACAAAAGAAAATACGTCTTTACCCAGCTTGTAATTCATTTGTGGAACTCCTTGCCACAGGATGTGGTGATGGCAGCTGGTGTAGATGCCTTTAAAAGGGGTTTGGACAGATTCATGGAGGAAAAGACCATCACAGGTTACAAGCCATAAGCAACCTCCTGGCTTTAGAAGTAGGTTTTCTCTGTGCCGGGTGCAAGGGAGTGACAACGGGAAACAGGTTATCTTGTTGTCTGTGTGCTCTTGGACAGGGCAACCCAGAGGAATTTTATCAGGGGATACGACGTTTCTTTTGGGCCCCTTCCCTACATATGAATAGCTCCTGGGCCCCCGTTTTTTGCTCCAGGGCCCCCTTTTTGATCCACGTTTTGCTTCAGGGCCCCCCTTTTGACCCATTTTTCACCCTGGGCCCGGGTACAAATTACCCCCTTAACCCCCCTCTCAGAGGCCCTGCTCTCAGAAGCATCTGGTGGGGCCACTGTGAGATACAGGAAGCTGGACTAGGTGGGCCTTTGGCCTGATTCAGCAGGGCTCTTATGTTCTTATCAGGTCTGGGAAGGGGGTCAGGGTGTGGCGGGTGCTACTGGGTCTGATCCACCCTTTTCCCCACCCCATTGCCACCCCGTTCTGCCCCTTCCCACCTCCCTCCCAGCCCCTGTGCAGCCTTACCTGAGGTGGCAGGTGTCCGACGTCTGTTGCTGCATGGACCGGGCCAATCACTGCTTCCGGCAGCAGCGAGATCACACATTCTGGCAGAGTCGTGTTTGCGACAGCCACAGAGTGTGTTATGCCGATGGAATGTGTGTTCCGCCGGCATAATGCATCCTTAGGATTGGGCCTTTTGGTTGGATTTTACAAACAGAAAAGAAGACTGAAATGTAAAAGTGCCACATTAGGAAGAATTTCAGTGTTTTTATTTGTGCTGTGTTAGAAACACAAGTGGAATAAGTGCACATACATGCACATTTGTTTTCTTGGCTTCACTTTCATCACGGGTTGAGCAGAGAGAAAGATATGAGCTTCAGGGATGGACCTTAAGTCTTCCTCATTGGGATTTTCAGAAGTTAACTGGTACATGGCTGATAGGTCGTGAGAATACAAAACAAGCTTTACTGTACATAGTAGACAAGGCCTGCAGATCTTGTGACCCACCAAGACAGACACAGCTCACCAGCCATGTATGGTGGCCTGGGAGGTGTTTGCCAGGCTCCTTAGGAAGGCAAGCAGGACAGGTGGTTGATCAAGATCCTGGTGGGCCACCAGACACAGCTAGTGGACAGCGTTTGGCTTGGAAGGTCACAAGTCATACAGAGGCCGGAGAGCTGGCACTGAGATGAGACAGACGTTGGGTTCCATGCGCATCCTGTTTTATTAAGGGATAAAATTGGAATCACATACCTCTCTCACACAACTGAAACTGAGAGGCAGTCCAGAGTCCTGTCTCATTCTTTGTGGTAGCTGCACCTGTGAAATCAAGGGAAATGAATAAGATTCTTCTCCTCGGCTTCTCTGTTCTGCTCTTCTGTGTTCTGAGTGAGTAACTGACCAATCGGATCTACGGACTGTGCTGCCAGAACCTGCATTCTGGTAGCACAGGGTGCGTTCTGGCAGTGAGAAAGGCAGGTCGCTGTCACACACCGCTGAGCCACTGTCGCAAACAGCAAGCAGGGGCGCACACGCAGCAGCGGCTCCTCTGGCTCCTTGGTGGCAGTAAGTGGGTGCGGGGGGCGTTTGCGCAGTGGACGAGGAGGGGGACGGGGGACGATTGGAGTTTGGCTTTTGCTGCAAGGGGGTGAGTCGGGGTGGATATTGGTTGCAATGGCAACAGATGGCAGTAAGTGGGTGCAGGGGGTGCGCAAGGGAGGGGGAGGATTGGAGTGGGGATCTTGGCTGCTGGGGGGTGAGTCGGGGTGGAGATCTGCTGCAATGTCCCCACACATGGCCTCTCAATGCCCCCTTGGGTCCAGTCAGACTTACACCAGCCAAAGAGCTGGTGCAGATCCTAGTAGACCCATCAGGGACCATGGCGCAGCAGAGTAGATCTGTATAAATTTCTCCGTCATACCATGGTCCCTGTTTGGCCCTCAGGATGCAGTGCTGTGTCCCACAGGCCAGCCAAGGATACCACCAGATTAAAGGAATAAAGACAAATAGAGAGAAAAGAATGGCAACGCAAAGTGGCCCCTCCCACTCACCGTTGGAGCCATTCCGGAAGATGGGAGGAGTGACATTGCACCGCCATATAGCTCCTGCTGTACTTACCGTGCTTCCCCCGTCTAGCTATGCTACTGCTTCTAAGGTTGGTCAAGATTCTGGCAGACTCCAGAACTGAGGAGCAGGTGCTGAGAAGAACAATGGAAGAATTGACTACAGCACATTAGAATGTGCATGTGGTGGTATGGCTGAGGAAGAGGCAGATGGATTGATTTTTTAATTCTCTTTTGTCCCACTTGTCAGCTAAAGCTTGACTCCCAAAGGTATTCACTGCAGTTCACAACTGAAATGCAGGGGAACAAAGTCCAGGCAGAATCACTCCGATAACCTGAGTGCTGATACTAGCTGGGTGATTCCACTATCAAACCTTCTCTGGCTATTGTCTTAATGTGCACATAATACATATTGACAGCGGCGTAAGCAGGGCAGAGCGCGTGGAGCAGCTGCTCCAGGTGCGGGTGCACGGATCAGCTGCTCCAGGCGCCCGCCGTGTCTATTAGCGGTCGCTTCGGCCATCTTCTGTTCGGCCCTCCCACCCTCCCTGGAGCCTGTTTGGCTCCAAAATGATAGCAAAACCGGCGGGGAGCGGGGCGGGATAGGAGACGTGTTGCGCGTGCAGCTGCCTCCCTCCGAGCTCCTGCTGTCAAGGTAAGGGGCAGCCGAATCCAATGCAGAGGCGCTACTGCCGGAACTCGCATTCCAGTGGCAGAGCAGGCTTTACAATGGGGTAAGAGCTGATCCAGAAGCACAGGTAGCTGCATGCTTCTGGGCCGCTGCCAAGGACGGTGGGGAGCACCCCGCGTGCTGTGGCAATGGCAAAGCTGAACCCCACTGACACTGGTAAGCTGGAGGGGTAGGCGGAATCGGGAGGAGGGGTGGGAGGATCAGGGTGGCTCAAGGGAGGGACGGGGGCGTGTGAGAGGGGGTGGCACCCAGGCACCAGCAACCTGCACTGGATGCTATCCCCTCTGCAGCCTGCCGACATGCCTCCTTTGTATCCTTGGACTTGCACCAGCGGGCGCAGGTCTGAGGAGACCCATTGGCCATTGAGGGGCTTACAGAGGGAGAAGGGAACATATGTTCCTCATATCTCCCAAGCCTCCCGATTGCCCCACCACCACCACCACCACAGCATGCATCGCTTCTATGGCGGAGGAAAGGATCAGATTGGACTGTAAGACATATTGCAACGTTTTGCACGCCATACGCCCACTTTCCAACCGGACTGTTGAGGCTCAGATTTGGCAGCTTGCCTAAGGCTACCTAGTGAGCCCCTGACAGAGGCAAGACTCAAACTAGGGAGGGCCTGGCTCACAGCTTGGTCTGTTAACCACTGCACTACACCACCGTTAACAGACTGCACTACACCAGCTCTCTCCAGCTGACATCATTCTTCATGTGATTTCAGGATTTGAAATGTGCCCATCTGACATGGCATGCAATGGTGTTTCCCATTTGACAGCATAGGAGAGCTGGAATTTAGCACTCTTTGAATATTGACAGGCCATTGACCCGCCATTTGACAAAATGAAAAGCTTAAAACATTCATTTCAGTTTTCAAATCATAGCTTTGAATTGGAAATGAAACAACTGGGATTTGGGGTGAATCTGGAGTCTTTGAAGAGGTTCCCTTCAGCTCTCCTCTTTTCTCTTAGCCCAAGGACTCCTGTGCAATGCTTGCCCACCCTTACGTGGTGCTCCGTACTGTCGCCGTAGGACCTGTAAGGCTGAAGCTAAACTTGGACAATGTTACACACAGTCTATAATGGTAAGAGCCTGGTGCAGTTGTCTTAATATTGAGAATATTGTGCATTTCCTTGATGTTGTTCTTACAACAACTCTGTAAGGTAAGGAAGTTTTATTCAGCTCAATTTGCAAATGGAGGGGGAGCAGCTTACCATCGACTCCATGGTAGAGGAGGAAGTTCAACCCGGGAAGTCCTGATTTGAAGCCCCCTCCAGTGCTCCAGCTGTCAAGGGTGGTCTTTTAAGAGTTCTTTTACGAGCGCTCTATCCTCTCTCCTGACCTCATGCCTAATTTGCTAAACAGCTATCACATGATGACCCTCCCCAATTCGTCTTCTTTCTAAGCTCAAGGGCTCCTACCTCTTTCGCCTTGACGACTAACAGCCTAAACCAACCCAACTCCCACGCAAAGACTCAGCTGCGCCAACATGGCTCCTACCTCTTTCGCCTTGACGACTAACAGCCTAAACCAACCCAACTCCCATGCAAAGACGCAGCTGCGCCAACATGGTGCGTGCTGTAACCCACAGGGGAGGTTCGGCCTCAGGAGGCCTCCTCGGAGTAAGAGGACATTGGTTCCCTTGCCCCGGGATAAGCCTAACCAGTCTGCTGAGTCTAATTGGACATGCGCCAGCTATATGACTAGCATAAGTCTAGATGCAAATGTAGATTTTCATGGCTTGTTGCTACATACAAAGAGATAAGGTTCATAACCTCTACTAGGGGGACCCTAGTAAATAGGGAAACAACGTCAAAACTGACAAGAATAGAATTGTGTGTCAGTCTGGCTGTTGCTAACATTGACCTGGTTATGAACCTTATCAGCGATCTCACCTTACCACAAGACCTGATACCACTGTACCAACATTGCCTAACCTCCACATATTTCCTTTGGAATAATGTCTTCAGGTTCCCTTGCCCCGGGATAAGCCCAACCAGTCTGCTGAGTCTAATTGGACATGTGCAGTCCTTGTGCAGTCACCACAAGGAATTTCATACACGCCTGGATTAGACAGAGGCGGTCGTCTGTCTTTCGGGTTACATAGCATTTGTTCGATTGTAACTGTGGGTGAAAACCGGGTCTTAATACCATAGTGCCTAACAATACGAGCTATTTTTTCGTATACTATCTTAAAGAAGGATCCGACCAGCAAAATTTTAAAAGAGACCAACAGACTCATAAACGGATCGAACTTTAAACCAGAAATAAAGAATAAATTGGTTAAATCATCTGCTTTACCGCCCGGATTATATGGTCTCCCTAAAATACACAAGAAAGATGTACCATTGAGACCTATTGTCAGCAATGTGGGTGCTCCTACCCACGGTCTCTCGCAGCACCTGGCTAGGATTCTGCTTCCTTACGTGGGGAACAGTTTTCATCATGTGAGAAACATGTAGCATTTCATTGAGTTATTACACATTGCAAAATTAGTACCAGAATCCATCTTGGTCAGCTTCGATGTGGTGTCCTTGTTCACCAGAGTTCCATTGGTAGAAGTAATGAATCTAATCAGCGACCTTACTATACTGCGGGACTTAGTCCCATTATTTCAACACTGTCTAACTTCAACGTATTTTGTTTGGAATGTCACTTTCAGGGAGCAAAAAGAGGGGGTCGCAATGGGGAATCCACCGAGCCCAGTGGTTGAAAACCTGTTTATGGAATTCTTCGAGGGAAAAGCTTTACAATCTGCTGCCTATAAACCATCTACGTGGCTTAGGTATATAGATGATGTGTTTTGCGTAAGGGATCATGGAAGAAAGGAATTGGACAATTTTTTGAAACATCTAAATAGTTTGTGTCCAGAGATCCAATTTACAATGGAAATAGAGACAGATGGGATGCTGCCTTTCTTGGATGTTCAGGTGTCCAGGAAATCAGATCTCACCTTTGGTCACACAGTATATAGGAAGCACACGCATACTGGAAGATACCTCCACAGTACTTCTAACCACCATCCCACACAGAAGAATTCTTTGATAGAGTCGTTGGTGTATAGAGCTATCCATGTATGCGACCCTGCATCTCTAGCCAATGAAAAGTGTACCATTGTGAACATGTTGAAAGCCAACAGATATGGAGAACAACAAACTGAAAGGTGCTGGAAAAATCAATTAGCTAAGAGTCAGCACATCCCAGGACTCGGGGACAGTGAAAAAGAAAAAGTACAATGAGATTTAGAAAAGAAAGAACAAATTTGGCTGTCTCTGCCATACATACGAGGCTTCTCCGAAAAAATAGCTCGTATTGTTAGGCACTATGGAATTAAGACCCGGTTTTCACCCACAGTTAAAATCGAACAAGTGCTGCATAACCCGAAAGATAGACGACCGCCTCTGTCTAATCCAGGCGTGTATGAAATTCCTTGTGGTGACTGCACAAGGACTTATGTGGGGAACACCATGCAACCCATAAGAACCCGAGTGCAGGAACATTTAAGGGCTACTAAGTCCCTTCAGGAAGAGAAATCAGCAATAGCGACACATGTGGATCAAACCGGGCACTCAATTGCTTTCGAGGAAACACGTTGGCAGTTCAGCGAGTCTAAAAACAGACTGAGAAGAAATTTGGAGGCAATTGTAATTTCTCAAAGGAGGGCTTTGAACCCTCTGAACCGCCAACAAGAACTGGTATTTGTGAACAAGATCTGGTTTCCGTTTTTGATTAAGACATCGCACCAGCAAAGGTTATCTCCGGTCACAGCGAAGATTGACACTTCTGGTTCTGATTAAGCAGCAATGTCCCTTTAAACTTTCCAGGCATTCCACTGGCAGTTAACATCTACTGGTTGTGCCAGGTTTTTGCTCTGAAGAAACCCTAAGTGCAGGGTGAAACGTCAGCGGGGACTAGAGTTTTTTCTTGTTTGTTAGGTTAATCCTTGGACGTGTCTCCTCCAGCTCATCAAGGGGGATTTCAGCGTTAAGGAATTTAGTCAGACAAACAGTACAAGTATTGAACTTTATTCCTTCAATAAAATCACATGGCTGCAAGACCCATAACTTCGTTTTCTTTACATAATACAACAAGCCATGAGAATCTTCATACCATGTAATAATCATCCTTCCTGACACATGCATCTTGTGTTCCTACCCGTGATGGTTACACTATGAATGTGCTTTCTGGGGTGCATCCAAAGGGAGTTTGCTTCCGTGGCTCAAGAACCAAGTGTGGCCTTCCTGGCCAGAGGATCTGTGTCCTCATGCCAACAGTTCTTCAATAGAGTAGGTATGTTTCCAATCTGGCACAAAGTACACGTGTGTAAATGCGTGTCTCCCTGCATTCCTTGCATTAAAGAGAAATAAATCATTGACCATGCAACACAGGCTTCTTGAGACACATACTGTACATTCCAGGCATAATGACAGAGGGGCAAGGAGGAGGGATATTCTGGAAAATATGAGAGAACCCACCCATGCTCCTTTCGTTCCATCGAGTGGGTTTGAGTCACAACTGGGAGGGGAGACAGAAGTAGTTCATACTGTGCTTGGTGCTCAGTGCTCAGGGATCGATACAGACAGTGTGGCAAAAACACATGTGTTGGGACATAGCTGTTGGCTCTTGAAGAATTCCAATGGAAATGATCAATTACCAAAGATTAGAGAGAGATGCAGATTGAGATGCAACATAGTCATATTTATTGGGGGATAAATGTAGGAAAAGAGTAAAGGGAATGAAGAGTAAGAATTCAATGAAATTAAGCAGTGATTTAAAAAAAACACTACGTTTGATCAAACACTGAAATAGACAGGCAAATCTAACAGGTATCTGTTACTGGGGAAAACAAGAGAATGGGGGAAAGTTTAAGCTACTGAAATAGGTGGGGGAAGGTAGTCCTTTGGTGCAAGGTCATTACAGTTGTTCTTGGTGCAGCAGTAGCTAATAACAGTTACTGTTTTGTCATATTCAGAGTATACCTCTGTCGTGTTGCATATATCACGATTGCTGGGCTTAGTGCAGCCCCTTTCCGTTAAAGCCAACTTATGCCCTGTGTGGGAAAAGACAACAGTTGGAAATGGGAGTGTTCCCCTTTGAAAGGATCAGCAATATCATAGAAGGGAATGGGGAAGAGGGAATCAGCCTGTTTGAAGAGTCCAGCTTAAGGCTACTGAGTGACTGGGGGTTCTGGTGACCTACCTTTATAAAATGCCCTTCTGTAACATTGTTCCTCCCCACAGACATAACAAGAAACAGGTACACATGGATGGTATCTGCAATCCTCGACGCACCAAAGACCCTGAACTGAAAAAAGAGAGAGAGGGTTGTTAGTGAATGGAGCATCTCTTAATTAAAGTACGGCTTTACTTGTTTTCTATACTGATTCATTGTGATTCTAGATCTAAGATTGACCCTTGCGATTGGTGGATTCAGCGTTCTTACGAGCACCTTCGCTTGCCTCGGTGACATCATCACATTGCCAAAACTGTGTGTCTGCACAGCACGGACATTCCACAAGCTCTAGGTACTCCTTGACTGCACCCTGCTTGTGGTTCACACCTATGTTTGGGCTGCCTGCTTGTTCGCTGACTGCAGTTGCTGGTTTTGCCCTGAAAAGCAGGGCTGGAGAATGTTTGGTACAGGCCTCATACGGATATGTTGAATGTTTCCAGGTTTGTAATCAGTGTCTTTGTAAGCTGTGCAACCACGGGGCCGCATGGCTGGAATTGCGGTCCCACATAGCTGCTTCTTAGGTGCTCTCTCTGCTCTGGAGCTCGGTGATGACTGTGACTGTGATGCCCTGTGCAGCCACCATTGAGCTCTGCACAGCGGTGTCGTAAGATGGGGGGCACTCTGGCACAGGGACCCCGGCGCCAGCTTGGGGGGGGCGCCGAGTCCGACCGGAGGCGCGCTCACCTTGGACGCGCACGACTCCTTGAAAAGGAGGCTGAGGTAAGGCCGAAGTAAGCATTTCAACCCGGCTGGCTATTTCTGCACATGCGCAGAAACAGCCAGCCGGGTTGAAAAGGAGTAATTGGGCACATATTTCACACACCCCTTGAAAATGCTGAAGGAAATGTGTAGGCAAATCATCATGTCTGTCTCTTTGTCTACCCACCCTACCCTCCTTCCCACCATGTCCCCTTTTTAGTGCCGAAGCTGGCCATTGCCCTCCCACCCCCGCGGTAGCATCCCTCTTTTTCCATGATCAGGTTGATCTCTCTGCCTCCCCCCCCCCCATTCTAACCTTGCCCTGGCTGTCTCCCTTCCACAAACACTCCATTCCCCTCCACCCACCCTTCACTGTGTCAGTCTGCCCGTCCCGCTCTCCCCGTCTCCATTTGTCTCTCCAGGACAGACACCACGCTGTCTACGAGAACTCCCCCCCCCCCTTTCTGATGTACGAGCTGCGGAGGAAAATTTCGCTCTTTTGCTCCTTAATGAGTCTTCTCCCCCCGTCTTCTTAGGAGGTGGGGGGTGCGATTTCTGCATGACATTGGAGGTGGGATAGCGCTCTCCCCCATCCAGGACGGGAGGGGAGTGCAAACCAAAATAAGATTTTGCAAGGTGGTGGGGAGGAGGAGCGGATTGCGGTGGAGGGAGGGGGAGAGAAGCAGCTGCCACAGCAGAGCCATGCACATTCTCTGTGTTGGGCGAGTTCTCCTGTGTGTGTGTGTGTGGGGGGTGTATGCGTGCATGCATGCATGCGCTGGCGGAGAATTCTGCAGGGAAAACCACCTCTGATCACCCCAACAGCAGGTTGGATCGCAACAGGCTTGCAAAACCTGTTTTCTTGCAGAAACCTTGCTTCCCTGTGCCTCGCCTCCCTTTGGGAGCTGTTTGGGACCCCCCTCCCAGCCCAGGAAACAGCACGCTAACCCAAAGTGACTTCCGGGATGCAGCAAGTTCCCGTGTTCCAGACGCCAAGGGAGCTTGTAACGCCCCTGAACTTGCAACTCCAGAATTGCCCAACCTTTGCTACCATGTGTATGTGGCCAGTACAGTATAGTACATGTGCCTCCTTCATGCCTCCGAACACAGCCCTTGTCACTGTCTCCTCTGCCGCTCATGAGAAGTTTGGTCTGTGGCTGGAGGAGTCGTTCCTGTTTCGAGCTGCCCCGGGCTGCCAGCGACCGAGGCGAGCAAGCGAAGAGGAGCGAGCAAGCAAGCGCCCGCCTCTGATGGATGGCGCTTTCATAACTTCCTCTGTATTAAAGTTCAGGTTCACCGCGAGGGCAGGCCCATTCATCAAGCCGCTGAGGTGAGCGCGCGCCCACCCCCCCATCGTGTGCACTCACCTCGGAACGACTCCACGGTTGTTTGTACACATGATGCGGAGAATCATGCCAAAAACAAGGTAAGAGAGCAGCGCCCGGGGGGGATTCTAGCGCCTGGGGGGGAATAAATAAATAATTCATGGAATTGGCGCCCCCCAAATCGCAGCGGCACCTTTGGCGCTGCCAGGGAGTGAAGAGGGGGAGAAAGGGAGGGGGCGCCAATTCCACGATGTGCCCCCTATAGATTTAGGGGTAGCAACGCCACTGGCTCTGCACACTCCCAGTGGGAATTACAGGGAACATGGTTGGTAAGTTTTGATTGCTCCATCACAGCAGAGCTGGACTTTCATCCACTAAAAGCAATACACATGGGGGACCCAGCAGTTACGCATCTGCTCACAAGTTCTCTCCTGGGGAAGCAGAACTGATTTCTGCCTCCAGCGCATGACCGCTAGACAAAATGGTTTCAAAAAGGAAGAACGAACAGGGAGCCACGGCAACTATTTCTAAAGGTATTAAGGCAAAAAAAACATGTGTGGCAGATATTCCCCCCCCCCCCCAGCATCTTCATCCTGGTGGGCCGGCTGCCTCCCCGCCGGCCAGGTCTCCTCACACGCTCAGTTTTTTTAATTAATTTATTTTTTGCAGCCCTTGGTGTCACCACATGACATGGTGATGCCAACTAGCTAAGATGGCTTTAAAAGGGTTTGAGATGAATTCATGGAGGACAAGTCAGTCAAACTATGGCAACTGATCACACTACCTCCAGGTTCAGAGACTGTATGCATCTGAACGTCAGTTACAAGGGAGGGCTGCAAGACCCTTACAATTCACCCCCGAATAAGAAGAAAACTGTTTGTTTCAGCATTTATCTGTTGGTTTTCGGCACTTCATTTCCTGGTTAGTTCCCCATGTGACCCCCCCTGGCCAAATCAGAGCTTGTTTAGCTCTCAGTCATGCTGTGAACTCTGTGCCACTCTGATTGGCTTGCACAGATTCTGAGAGAAGCTGAGCTAAATGAGCTCTGATTGGGCCAGTGGGGGTCACATGGGGAACTAACCAGGAAATGGTGCCGAATACAAACAGATAAATGCCTGGACTTCTCAAAAAACTTCCCCTTTCCCCACCAAAAATGTCATTCCCCTGAACTTACCATCAGTATAGGGCCACGAGATGTGCTGGAGCAGAAAAAGAGCACAAGACTTGACCGGTGAGCTGCCCCTTTAAATCGTAACTCTTTTCCTCGAGGCTAGGGCAGGCAACATTCAGAGACAGGCAAAAAAAAAAAAGCCAGCCAAACCAGGAGGAAGTGCGCCGCCTCCCGTCTTCATCTTGGCAGACCTCTTCTCAACCTGGCTGACTGCCTCATGGTGCATGAGGAGACCTGGCCATCCACGAGGCAGTCGGCCAGGCACAGAAGAAACCCGGAGGTCGCAAAATGGCTGCCAATTATTATTATTAATTTTTTTTACAGCCGTTGTTCGTTCCGGTTTGGCAGGCCGGGCAGAGGCTGGGATGGACACCTGGAAACCGTGACGGGACGGCCAAATCGGAATGAATGGTAAGCCTAATTGACGCTTTTTTAATCCCCCTGCCACCCCGTCTCTATAAAATGGTGTTTTTCTTCACTTACATTTTACACTTCTATTTCATACCTTGCCATGGCCTAACCCTAAGCACACTGCCTCATAGCGGCACGTATCCCATGCTGGTGTTGACTGCCGTAAAGCAGTCAGCGCCAGTCACAAAAGACGGACGTTCAGACGCGCGCTGGAAAAGGTAAGCCAGCAGGGAATGCGAAGGGAGGGTTGAATGGGGATGGGAGGGGCATGACGGGAGTGGGGAGGCCGCGGGAGAGGGAGGATCCATTGCGGAAGGCCTGGGCCGGATCCTATCCCCCTTCCCTGCACACTCCCCGCCCTTTTCTCTCCTTGGATTTACAATAGCAAAATTGCTAGCGTAGGTCCAAGGAGACCCATTGCGGGTCATGAGACTTAAGCAGGGGTAACTGGATTAAACATCCCCGTTCCCTGCAGAAGCCTCCCAGTTCCTCCCAGTTCCTCCCAGATGCTGCCATTTTGGCGCCGCTGCATTAGCGGGGTGTATAAAGGTTAGGATTGGACTCCGAATTGCTTCATTTGAGGAAAGGTTTATAATTGTTTATAGTTTACATTTATTATTTTTGTATTAACATTAATGTTTTTAAATGTAACTAACAGTCAGTAAAAACAAGACCTGGAGATGACTATGGCTCAGATCATGAGCTTCTTATTGCAAAATTCAGGCTTAAATTGAAGAATGTAGGAAACAACACTAGACCAGTCAAATATGACCTAAATCATATCCCTTATGAGTATACAGTGGAGGTGAACAATAGATTCAGGGCATTGGATCTGGTAGACAGAGTGCCTGAAGAACTATGGATGGAGGTTCGTAACATTGTACAAGAGGATGCAACTAAAACCATCCCAAAGAAAAAGAAATGCAAGAAAGCAAAGTGGCTGTCAGATGAGGCTTTACAAACAGCTGTGGAAAGAAGGAATGCGAAAAGCAAGGGTGAAAAGGAAAGATATAAACAACTGAATGCAGATTTCCAGAGAATAGCAAGGAGAGATAAGAAAGCCTTCTTAAATGATCAATGCAAAGAAATCGAGGAAAACAACAGAATGGGGAGGACTAGAGATCTCTTCAAGAAAATTGGAGATATCAAGGGAACGTTTTGTGCAAAGATGGACATGATAAAGGACAAAAAAGGCAGGGACCTAACAGAAGCAGAAGAGATTAAGAAGAGATGGCAAGAATACACAGAAGAACTATACAAGAAAGATCTGAATGTTCCTGATGACCACGCTGGTGTGGTCACTGACCCAGAGCCGGACATCCTAGAGAGTGAAGTGGGCCTTAGGTAGCATTACTACAACAAAGCTAGCCGAGATGATAATATCCCAGCTGAGCTACTTACAGCCCAGTCCAGCCCAAGGCCTCAGCGGCACAATTCAGGCACAATTGCAGCCTAAGTGCTTTAGGCCCGAGTTGTGCCACAGAGGCCGAATTTGTGCTGCAATTGTGACTGAATTGGGTTCCGGCACAATTCAGGCACAACTGCAGAATTCAGGCACAATTGCGGCCTAAAAGTGGGCGTGTTGGGGGCGTGTCGGGGGAGTGACGGGGGCGGTTACAAATTTGTTCCGGTTCCAGACACTGGAGAGCCCCTGACACACCCCCTCGAGCCCAACTCAGGCACAAAATTTGGGTCAACAAAAAGGGTGGACCCAAATGTGAGGAGACCCATAGGAGCCATTTTACCTTACCCACACCAACCCTCTCCTGAAAAGTACTAACACCCTGGGCCCGAGTTGTGCCTGAGTTAGGACCGAACAGTTGTGGCCTAACTCTGGAACCGGACCAAATAGTTACCCTATCAGCACCCAGCCCCACCCAGCCTCTTTCCCACAAAAGCCCAGCCCCAGCCCTCCACTCACTCTCTGAGCACGTGGCGTGGGGTTCTGTCCCCCTGCAGCCACAAAGTGGGACTTTGCAAACTTTTCTAACACCCCACTTCTCTCTTCTCCTCTCTGCCCCCCTCTAGGGGCCTGTGGCCAAACTGTTTACTGCTGTGCCTGGGCAGCTGTCTCCATGCAAGTGTTTGCTAACCCATGTCTTTCTCCCAGCCCCTCTCCGCCCCCCACAGGCAACAACACCAGCAGGTAAGTGCAGGTAAGACCAGGGTTCATGCTGACATGTGGTCTGACTTCTGCCTCTTTGCATAGAGAAATATAGGTAGGATACATGCCTCTATACCAATGTCTTGTCTCATAGCTGCCTGCAATGCCTGCCATGATATGCCTCTGTACCAATGTCTTGTCTCATAGCTGCCTGTATTAATGTGAGCACACAATGCCATGAGTGTGGAACTGTAACCCATATGTAGACACCAGCTGTCCCCCCCCCTCTTTTCTCCACAGGGTCTACTGACAGGTCAGTATTGCTAGGATTGCCATGGTTGTGACCCCCAAGTTGTGTTGTTGTCTCTCTCTTTGACCCCTTTCCCTTACAGGATCATGCTCACCTTACACCCAGGGAAGGAGCGCAGACCATGCTATGTGTCTCACACCACTCAGCTGTGTTTGATTTCTCTCCCTGCAGGCCTTTGCAACCGGCACACTGGCATTCCTTCAATGGCGATTGCTACCACACAGCAGCTGCCATGGAACACCCCCGTGATTTATGTCTCCCCAGGAATGTCCACCACCACCTACCTTCTGGGGAGCACCCCTGGGCCTGCAGTCTGGTTGCCCCATGGTCGTCTGCCTCGATGCTGCCAGATGTCTGGGAGCCTGCCCTGCAACCCTCCTCAGCTGCTGCTGCTGCTCCACCTCCCTGGCTGCCTACTTGCTGTCCCTCCCCTTTCTATGGAGCAGGCTGTGGTTCCACAGGTGAAGAGCCTGTGTCTCCAGGTCCATGGGGCACGGCTGCTGCTGCTGCTACGTTCTGAGTGGCTGCTGTGCTTACCCCTGGCAGCCTTGCCTGGCCATCTCTGCCAATGTTCCAGAACAATAAAGATGCCCCTTGGGCAAAGGCCCCTTGAACAACATGTCCCCAATGTTACAAAAGCACTGCCCCACACACACAGAGACAGCGCCCAGCACACAAGGCCCTGCATTAATCCCAGCCAGGGCCTGCCACAGCCAGCCCAGGGAGAACACAGCAGGGGGGCTGCCAGACCCTCCAGGCTCAGAGGGGAGGGGGGAGTTGGGGGGCCTCTCAGGCAGGCAACCAATGACAGGCGACATGGCGCACTCCCGCCACGTCCGTGAAGAGCCCTTTCAGCAACCGGGGCTCTCACCCACCCTCGGTCCACCCGTCAACGGCGTCCGTTTCCGCCCTCAGTCCGCCCGTCAACGGCGTCCGTTTCCGCCCATCAACAGCGTCCATTACCGCCCTCGGTCCGTCTGCATGAGAGGCGGCCGTTCCTGCATTGCCTCCATCTGCAAAGTGACCCCTGTGTCCCTATTGGTCTCTGCAGACCCCTCTCCCTGTATCCCTCTCCCACCAGCCTTGTTGTCTGTCTGTTTCTGGCCCACCCGTGCCCCTCCCCAGCACCCCCTGTCTGTGTGTCTGCCTCCCCTCCCACTCCCTGATGATGGACCCTGGCATCCCCCACCCTGCTGGAGCGCCTGCCGCGAGGCGCCGACGTTGCCCCATCTGGGGGTGTGATGAGCTGCGTGAGCCCTTCACGCTCGCAGCAGACAAGCCCAAGGCATCTCTCGGTCTTGGCCGGGGCACGGAGCAGAAGGCATGCTGGGATGCCTTCTTTGTGGGCATAGCCACGGCCCTGGAGGCCCAGGGCTTCAGGCAGCGCACGGGCATGTCCTGGCAGAGGCAGTTCCAGCCATCATGAGACCCCCTTGTGTGTGACGTTCCCACCCCCTCCTTCCCTTCTCTCCCCCGCTCCCCCCCATGAATCCCACTTGCAGCCTCAACGTGGCATGGGGGTGGCAACACCTGTTGCAGGTAGGAGGGCTGTGGCACTCCCCCTTGCAGCAGGTGGCTAATGCACAGGGTGCCCTGGGGCAGCTGGCACTGGCACAACCTCTGCCCTTCAGCTGACTGTCGCAAGCCCAGTGCCTGCAGGCCCACCTGTGGATGCCCATCTGCTGCGAACGCTGCAGCAGCTGTGGTAGGTGCACACAGACGAGCTGAGGAGGGGGCTCTTTGCTTCCACAAGACTGACAGCTCCCCACAGGTGCCTGCCTGCCTGCCTCTGCGGTAAGTTTTGCCTCGATCCTGGCCCACTGCTCTTGCCTCCTGCCTAACTCAGGCACAGTTGCAGCCTAACTCGGTCCTATTTTGGGCCCCAATTGTGCCACAATTGGGCCTCAACTGTGCCTGAGTTGGGCTGAGTTGGGCTGGACTGAGCCCTTAAAATCCTAAATGATGATGCTGTGAAAGTGCTGCACAATATGCCAACAAATTTGGAAAACTCCAAATTTGAATAGATGAATAGATGCCGAAGAATAGATGCTTTTGAACTGTGGTGCTGGAGAAGACTGCTGAGAGTCCCTTGAACTGCTAGGAGATCAAATCAGTCAATCCTAAATGAAATCAACCCTGACTGTTCCCTGGAAGGACAGGTACTGAGGCTGAAACTCAAATATTTTGGCCACCTAATGCGAAGAGAGGACTCTCTGGAGAAGACTCTGATGCTGGGAAAGATTGAAGGCAAAAAGAGAAGGGGAAGGCAAAGGATGAGATGGTTAGACAGCATCAGCGATGCAGCAAACATGAAAATGAGCGAACTCAGGAAGATAGTGGAGGACAGGAAGGCCTGGCGGGATATGGTTCATGGGATCACGAAGGGTCGGACATGACTTAACGACTGAACAACAAAACACATAAAGCTTTAACAAGCATGGTTAAAATGTGCCAACATATCCTTCAAATACTTTTAGATGTGCAAAACTAACACGTAAAGCTTTACATACATACTTATTAAGTACTAATTAGGGTGTGCCAACATACCCTTCTTCAAATCCTTCTTAAGATCTTTCAAAACTTACAATTAATTATATAACTATTAAGCATGCTTTTTAAAAACAATAGTCACATTTTACGCTGTAATGGCATTATTCATCATGCATCATTATTCTAAATTCAGTAAAGGTCAATAAAGGTCAATTGATTCTTCATTTCTTTTTAAGGTGTTTTCTAGTTATTTTAAATTAATTAATTAAATTAATTATATATCTTGCCTCAATGGGGTGGTGGTGTTCAAAACATTCTACGACCAAGGTACCAGATGACCCAGCTACTCCACTGTCTCCTGGATCTGAATTCATGCAAGAATTGAACTAGAATTAGCCTCGTTTATATGAAAAATTGTTGATGAAGGAAGTGCTGGAGGAGAAATTCCAGTGGCTCAGCCCAATCATGTATAACTCTTCCACCGGTGTAACAGTAGATCCCCCGGTGCAAGAACACTTATGCCAGTGTAACTTGACGTACAATGACTGAAACAGAATGGACACCGGCATAACCCTCCTTGAACGCCTCACACATGGAGTTCGGACGCAGAACAGATGATGGCGCAATTCCGCCAGCGCAGGGGGCATTCGGATTCCACCAGAATGCACCCTGTGCCGGCGGAATTACACTGGCCTTCGTTCCGCATTTGAACTGCTCATGTGAGACCTCTAAGCGGGCCGTCTTCAGCATACTGCAAGTTACACTGGCATAGGTGCTCTTGCACCGGGGAATCTACTGTTACACCAGTGCAAGAGATACACAGGATTGCGCCCACAGTGAGTTAATTAATGCCAAAAAATCATGTTAATAGCACAGTAAGTAACACACCAGCAAAAAAGATCATTGAACTGGGAATGGTAAGTCAATTGCTTTTTACTTACGTCTCCTGGACTGTCTTGTTCCCCCACCCACCCACCCACCCACCCACCCATAGCAGACAGCGTGTGCTCAGTTGGCATTGCCGCATGCTATGGACTGGCAGGGGATAGGACTGTCTCTAATTCTCATTGTTCTAGCCACGACCTGCTTTTCCGTGGATATTCCTTTCCCCCTCCACTTACCCACAGCCCCGAAAAGTAGAGCAGAGAAGCCAAGGAGAACAAGCTGATTCATCTTCCCCAACTGCAGAGGTGGGATTATTACGCAGGAGAATCAGACAGGATTCTGGTCTCTCCGAGGGTCCAGGTGCCTCTAGACAGGTGCAGGATTCCAATTTATCGTCTAAAGGGAACAGATGTGGTGTAAAGTAAGAGTGAGGGCGGGCCATGGTGTTATTCTAAGTAGAAGCTCAATGTGATGCCAGGACGTGTGCAGCACAATGTTCCTTCTGTGAAGAACAAGATGGTAAGGATTCTTGTGATTACAAGCCATGATTGGGAAAAGCAACCGCCTGGCTGGAGGAGTAGGTTTTCTCTGTGCCAGGTACAAGGAGTGGCAACAGGATACACAGGTATCTTGTTGTCTGCTGTGGTCCCTGAGGCAGCTGGTGGGGCCACTGTGTGATACAGGAAGCTGGACCAGATGAGTCTTTGGCCTGATCCAGCAGGGCTCTTCTTATGTTGTTATCATGCAACCAGCTTTGAACATACCTAACTGGTAGTCCCCTTCATGGATCATTGCCTTGTATCCTTCATGGATACAGGAAGCCGGACTAGATGGGCCTTTGGCCTGATCCAGCAAGGCGTTCTTACGTTCTTATGTGGGGATTCTGAATGGCTTTCTTGAACTTCTTGCTGTTGTTATGGACCCAAGGATCAAACCTGTCAGGATCTTTGTGATTTGGGCTTCAATGGTGTTCGCTATCCCTCCTGGTTTTGTGTCATCTGACAATTTAAAAAAACTGTCCGGGTCCGGCGGACACCCGTTACCCTGGACTTGCGCGCGGCCGACCCCGAGAAGCTCCAGCAGACACGGAGCAGAGTGGGAAGCCTACGGAGTCGGCCGCCGGCGGGACGAGAGGACCGGGAGCTCCTGTGGTCGCCGAGCACGCCGGACGCCGGGTCGCCCGCCTCCCCCACCAGGGTGCGGTGACTGTCCGGTCCGACGCTGCGGCTGACCTGGGAGGCGGTGAGCAGACACGGCCGCTTGAACGCGCCCCAGACGATGGGACAGGCGGAAGAAAGAGGCAGGACCTCACAGGACCCAGCCCCACCCCAGCAGACGATACTCACCCCACATCTAACGGAGAGACGGGAGAAGGACAGCGCAGGAGCCTAGCCAGAGCCCCAGCACAATGCGTGGCAGCTGTCTCGGCCAGGAAGGGCGGGGACTGGTGGGGTTGGATGGGGAGCTGGGGGTGGGGTCAAGCGGCCTCACCTCTTCCCAGGGAAGAGGAACAGTATAGAAGACAGACCGCAGCCGATGAGGAGGAGGGCTCTGAGGGACTACCTGTTCTGGAGAAACGGAGTGACAGACAGCCAGAGTCCACCACGCCTGGGCAAGGAGAGGGACAAGGGTGACGCTAAAAACCCCTTCCCAAGCCCAAACCTGAGGCATTGGTCTAGATCTGACTTACCTGTGGACCAGTCAGACCCATTTCTCACCTCCCGGACTGGAGCCTCCGCCTGGTCCAACGCCTTCTGCTTATGGGTCAGCTCTGAACACCCCCCTGCCAGGTTCCCCAGAGAGACCTACCTCACAAAAACATTTCTTCTACCCCATCATCCAGATCATTTTCAAAAATGTTGAGCAGCACAGGGCTAGAGACAGAGCCTGTAGCACTCAATACCTCTCTCCTGGTTGATGTGGAGGAATTTCACAGCACTCATTGGCAAATGATCATTCAACCAGCTTTGAACCCATCTAACCGGTAGTGCCATTTAGCCCTCATTTTAGCAATTCATCCAAGAGCGTTGATGGAAATTTTGTTAAATGTTTTGTTGCAATCTAGGTATTCTATGTCTGTGGCATTCCCACCATCTGTTGGAATTGACACAACTCTGTCTGTATCTAGACTGATCCGAAGGGGGCAACTAATGCCCAGTGACTCAGACCCATCTTGCCTGTTCTCTCTGTGATCTTTGATGGTGTGGCAAAACTGCTCTTTTCCCCCCCCTCCTTTTCTGCCCTTCTTCTCCTCACTACTGATCTTTCAAGATATCTAGACCAAGGCCTCAGATTCCTCCACCATTTTCAGCACAAGAACTGCAGGGTGACCCAGCTGTAGGGGCTTGCTATCTCAAGGTAGTTGAACCTCTGATCCTAGTCAGATGAGATATATAACACATGCACTTACCAAATCCTTGCCCAGTTCCCATGGATTGTTATGTTGCAGCTGACCAGAATGAGATTTATTTATACATCGGGTTGTCTTCCAATGCCAATAAAGGCTTTTTGCACACAGAAGCAATCTGGCATAAAGCAGTTTTTAACACCCTTTATATTGTGCCCAACCAGTAGACATTGACTGGAATAGCAGTTGCCAACCTTTCGGACTACATGAACCACTAATCACACAATTTTGAATCCCGTGGACCACTAATTAATTACTTTTGCACGTTTTGTGCAAAGATGGGCATGATAAAGGACAAAAAAGGCAGGGACCTAACAGAAGCAGAAGAGATTAAGAAGTGATGGCAAGAATACACAGAAGAACTATACAAGAAAGATCTTAATGTTCCTGATGACCACGCTGGTGTGGTCACTGACCCAGAGCCGGACACCCTAGAGAGTGAAGTCAAGTGGGCCTTAGGTAGCATTACTAACAACAAAGCTAGCGGACATGATAATATCCCAGCTGAGCTACTTAAAATCCTAAATGATGATGCTGTGAAAGTGCTGCACTCAATATGCCAACAAATTTGGAAAACTCAGCAGTGGCCAAAGGATTGGAAAAGGTCAGTTTACGTTCCAATTCCAAAGAAGGGCAGTGCCAAAGAGTGTTCAAACTACCGCACAATTGCACTCATTTCACATGCTAGCAAGGTTATGCTCAAAATCCTACAAGCTAGGCTTCAGCAGTACGTGAACCGAGAACTACCGGAAGTACAAGCTGGGTTTCGAAGAGGCAGAGGAACTAGAGATCAAATTGCCAACATGTGCTGGATCTACTTCTGCTTCATTGACTACGCAAAAGCCTTTGATTGTGTGGATCACAACAAACTGTGGCAAAATCTCAAAGAGATGGGGGTACCAGACCACCTTACCTCTCTCCTGAGAAACCTGTATGCGGGTCAAGAAGCAACAGTTCGAACCGGCCATGGAAAGACCGACTGGTTCAAAATTGGGGAGTATGGCAAGGCCGTATATTGTCACCCTGCTTATTTATCTTATTTAAGAGGAGAGTGCAAAAGTTGGCTTGAAACTCAACATTAATAAAACTAAGATCATGGTATCTGGTCCCATCAATTCCTGGCAAATAGAAGGGGCAGAAATGGAAGCAGTAACAGATTTTACTTTTTTCGGTTTCAAGATCACTGCAGATGGAGACAGCAGCCATGAAATTAAAAGACGCTTACTCCTTGGAAGGAAAGCTAGGAAAGCCACCTTCTGTCCTTATATTTTTTTCTTTGTTGTTGTTTTTTTCCTCCTGGCCTCAAAGCAGTCTCTTTTCCTGGTGTTAGCCTGTCCAAATTTTTCAATTCATTTTTTTTTGCCGCACAGAGCGGCACCCAGTAGATTCTTCGCGGTGGCATGGCAAGGACTGCAGCCGCCGCCTGCCCCCTGTTTAGTTTCCCAGCTGGACGGCTGCATCCTCTCTCCTCTGCATCCTGGCAGTTTGACCCCCGACTTTACTTTCAGCATGCTTCGTTTCTTCCAAGCATCATCCATTGCTGGCCAGTAGCGCAAGACTGACAGCACAATCCTATCCAACTTACACCACCAGTGTAACCAGCAGGGGAGTGCAGGATGTGGGGCTTTGGAGGGGAGGGGAGATTTACAAACCTATTGAATCCCCTTTTGGAGGGAATTTGAATCTCCTTTCTGTTCTGGGGCCTCCCATTCCCACTGCATTGCTGGTTACACCGGTCGTGTATGTTGGATAGGATTGCGCTGTTAGTCCAAGAGAGGCTCAAACCTTGGAGAGCCTCTCTAGGATTTGCAGCCCGGTCCAGCCCAAGGCAACTGCGGTACAATTCAGGCACAAGTGCACAATTCAGGCACAATTGCAGCCTAAAAGTGGGTGTGTTGGGGGCGTGTCGGGGGTGTGACGGGGGCGGTTACGAATTTTAGTCCGGTTCCAGACACTGGAGAGCCACTGACACGCCCCCTCGAGCCCAACTCAGGCCCAAAATTTGGGCCAGCAAAAAGGGTGGACCCAAATGTGAGCAGACCCATAGGAGCCATTTTACCTTACCCACACCAGCCCTCTCCTGAAAAGTTCTAACACCCTGGGCCCGAGTTGGGCCTGAGTTAGGACCGAACAGGTGTGGCCTAACTCTGGACATGGACCCAAATAGTTACCCTATCAGCACCCAGCCCCACCCAGCCTCTTTCCCACAAAAGCCCAGCCCCAGCCCTCCACTCTCTCTCTCTCTCTCTCTCTGAGCACGTGGCGTGGGGTTCTGTCCCCCAGCAGCCACAAAGTGGGACTTTGAAAACTTTTCTAACACCCCACTTCTCTCTTCTCCTCTCTCCTCTCTGCCCCCCTCTAGGGCAGAGAGGGCTGTTCTGCCTGTGGCCAAACTGTTTACTGCTGTGCCTGGGCAGCTGTCTCCATGCAAGTGTTTGCTAACCCATGTCTTTCTCCCAGCCCCTCTCTCCCCCCCCCCATACAGGCAACAACACCAGCAGGTAAGTGCAGGGTTTGTGCTGACATGTGGTCTGACGTCTGCCTCTTTGCATAGAGAAATATAGGTAGGATACATGCCTCTATACCAATGTCTTGTCTCATAGCTGCCTGCATAGCCTGCCATGATATGCCTCTATACCAATGTCTTGTCTCATAGCTGCCTGCATAGCCTGCCATGATATGCCTCTATACCAATGTCTTGTCTCATAGCTGCCTGCAATGCCTGCCATGATATGCCTCTATACCAATGTCTTGTCTCATAGCTGCCTGCATAGCCTGCCATGATATGCCTCTATACCAATGTCTTGTCTCATAGCTGCCTGCATAGCGTGCCATGATATGCCTCTATACCAATGTCTTGTCTCATAGCTGCCTGTATTAATGTGAGCACACAATGCCATGAGTGTGGAACTGTAACCCATATGTAGACACCAGCTGTCCCCCCCCCCTCTTTTCTCCACAGGGTCTACCGACAGGTCAGTATTGCTAGGATTGCCATGGTTGTGACCCCCAAGTTGTGTTGTTGTCTCTCTCTTTGACCCCTTTCCCTTACAGGATCATGCTCACCGTACACCCAGGGAAGGAGCGCAGACCAGGCTATGTGTCTCACACCACTCAGCTGTGTTTGATTTCTCTCCCTGCAGACCTTTGCAACTGGCACACTGGCTCCTCTTCAATGGCGATTGCTACCACGCAGCAGCTGCCATGGAACACCCCCATGTTGTTCGTCCCCCCAGGAATGCCCACTACCACAAACCGTCCGGGGAGCACCCCTGGGCCTGCAGTCTGGTTGCCCCACGGTCACCTGCCTTGATGCTGCCAGAGAGGTCTGGGAGCCTGCCCTGCAACCCACCTCAGCTGCTGCTGCTGCCCCACCGCCCTGGCTGCCTACTTGCTGTCCCTCCCCTTTCTATGGAGCAGGCCGTGGTTCCACAGGGGAAGAGCCCGCATCTCCAGGTCCATGGGGCTCGCCTGATGCTGCTGCTGTGGTCCTAGAGGCTGCTGTGCCTACCCCTGGCAGCCACGCCCGGCCATCTCTGCCACTGTTCCAGAACAATAAAGATGCCCCTGGAAACACATGTCCCCAATGTTGCACAAGCACTGCCCCACACACCCACACAGGCAGGCCCCAGCACACAAGCCTCTGCATGAATCCCAGCCAGGGTCCGCCACAGCCATCCCTGGGAGAACACAGCAGGGGGGCTGCCGGACCCTCTGGGACCAGAGGGGAGGGGGGAGTTGGGGGGCCTGTCAGGCAGGCAAACACTGACGGGCACTGTGGCGCACGTCCGCCACGTCCGTGAAGAGCCCTTTCAGCAACCGGGGCTCTCACCCACCCTCGGTCCGCCCATCACCGGCGTCCGTGTCCGCCCGTCACCAGCGTCCGTTTCCGCCCTCTGTCCGCCCGTCACCGGCGTCCGTTTCCGCACATCAACGGCGTCCGTGTCCGCCCTCGGTCCGTCTGCATGAGAGGCGCCCGTTCCTGCATTGCCTCCATCTGCGAAGTGCCCCCTGTGCCCCTATCGGTCTCTGCAGACCCCTCTCCCTGTATCCCTCTCCCACCAGCCGTGTTGTCTGTCTGTTTCTGACCCACCTGTGCCCCTCCCCAGCACCCCCTGTCAGTGTGCCTGCCTCCCCTCCCTGATGATGGACGCTGGCACCCCCCATGCTGCCAGAGCGCCTGCCGCAAGGTGCCGACGTTGCCCCATCTGGGGGTGTGATGAGCTGCGTGAGCCCTTCCCGCTCGCAGCAGACAAGCCCACGGCATCTCTCGGTCTTGGCCGGGGCACGGAGCAGAAGGCATGCTGGGATGCCTTCTTTGTGGGCATTGCCACGGCCCTTGAGGCCCAGGGCTTCAGGCAGCGCACGGGCATGTCCTGGCGGAGGCGGTTCCAGACCTCATGAGACCCCCCCCTTGTGCATGCCGTTCCCACCCCCTCCTTCCCTTCTCTCCCCCGCTCACCCCCCCCATGACTCCCACGTGCAGCCTCACCGTGGCTTGGGGGTGGCATCGCAGTCTGCAGGAGGGAGGGCAGTCGCACTCCCCCCTGCGGCAGGTGGCTGATGCCCAGGGTGCCCTGGGGCAGCTGGCACTGGCACAACCTCTGCCCTTCAGCTGACTGTCAAACGCGCAGTGCCTGCAGGCCCGCCTGTGGCTGCCCATCTGCTGCAACCGCTGCAGCAGCTGTGGTAGGTGCACGCAGACGGGCTGAGGAGGGGGCTCTTCGCTTCCACAAGACTGACAGCTCCCCACAGGAGCCTGCCTGCCTCTGCGGTAAGTTTTGCCGCGATCCTGGCCCAATGCTGTTGCCTCCAGCCTAACTCAGGCACAGTTGCAGCCTAACTCGGTCCTAGTTTGGGCCACAATTGGGCCACAATTGGGCCTCAACTATGCCTGAGTTAGGCTGGACTGAGCCCTTAGTCTCGTTCTACTGGCCTGCAATGGAGGCTGTTCCTCCGTTTGTTTTAAGGAAGAAAAAAATCTTGCTGAAAGAAAAGTAAGTCTGGGAGGGTCGGATCACCATTGACCACCAAAATTTCTCCTGGACCATCAGTGGTTCGAGGACCAGTTATTTGCAACCACTGGTCTGGAGTACCCATGATGATGGCCAAAATACAGTATTACAAGCATCTCTGTGTCCCTTGTCACACCCAGGAATGGAAATGCGAAATGTATCACCACGTTCAGCTGGCAGGAACTTCTTGTCAGATATTTTCTTCATTTTAATTACTTGTAGTTCAAGATGATGTTAGAACCTTCTAATATCTAACATTGTGTTTTTGTTCCAAACACTTACCAGAATATGATGGACTCTATGTATATACACCTACAAGACATTTCTGTTTGTGAACAATGTATATTAATGTGCTTTCAAATCATGAGAACTTCTTTATTGAAAATGATGATCAGCAAACACTTGTTCAGGAAATAGTTGGCTGGAGTATTATTATTTTTTATAATTTTTCACATTTTTATACCATCCTTGCTCCAAGGAGCTCAGGGTGGTATACATAGTACCTCCCATCATTTTATCCTCACAACAACCCTGTGAGGAAGGTGGCGCTGAGAGATTATAACTGGATCAAGGTCACCCAGGAAGCTTCATTGCTGAGTGGGGATTTGAACCTGGATCTTTCAGGTCTAAGTCCAACCCCTTGAACCACTACTGTTACCAAAAGAGCTCTTCTTAGGGGGTATTCACCCAACTCTATGGAACATGGGATCTTAGACTGGATACAGATCAGCGTAATGCAAGAGCATCCCCTTTAACTAAGCAAAGAGACTGTGGGCCAAATCCTATCCAACTTCCTAGCACCAATGCAGCCCCAAAGTAAGGGAACATACATTCCCCTACTTTGAGGAGGCCTCTGTGACTTCCTCCCTACCATAGGATGCAGCACACACCACACTGGCATGGCTGCATCAGTGCTGGAAAGTTGGATAGTATTTGGGCCTGTGAGAAATACTTTCCAATAAAAGTTTATGAATTTATTGAAAAAGGACAAAAATACAGTCATTGCATACAGAGAAATAATATATTCAGCAATAATAATATGCCCATGGTTGGACACCAATAATGGAAAAATAAGTTTCTGTTGCCCTAACAATAGTGTAGGTATTCCAGTCTTATGGTGGTGGTTGCTTGTAAATGCAAAGTGTATTTGGTGGAAAAGAAAAGGGGGGGGGGGTGTCAGGGAGAGAATTCCAGGTGGCCCTTGCTTCTTCCATCCTAATTTCTAACAGCTAAGAACAGAGGGAGAAGGGGGGAATGTGAGAGAATTTTCAGCGTTTTCTCATACTATCTGTCTTGGAGAGGAGTTTGGAACTTCCTTGCAGAGATAGACGCTGGCCCCCGCCTCAGAGGGCTGGCGCTATTACCTGCCCCTGCCCCTGCTCGATAGGCATAGGCTTATAACTACTCTACCGATTGGCTGCTGGGTTGGGGGGCGGGACTTAAGAGGCACGGAGCTGACGCTCCATTCAGTCCTCTTCAGTCTTGCCCGAAGCCGGAAACCCAGCCCGCCCTCCTGGCTTCAGTCCGAGGTTAGCCGAGGTTTGTGGGGGCCGGGTAGGATTTTTTTTCCCACAGCCTGATTGGC
The DNA here is from genome assembly GCA_026170595.1 of Plestiodon gilberti rubricaudatus. Taxonomy (NCBI): domain Eukaryota; kingdom Metazoa; phylum Chordata; class Lepidosauria; order Squamata; family Scincidae; genus Plestiodon; species Plestiodon gilberti. The sequence goes on from JANXHW010000002.1 coordinate 252,756,056, forward strand.
CTTTGGCTGTGGGTTTTTCGCCTACCCCGGACTGTGGTTTTGTGGTGGGTAATATAATTAGGTTACACCATCGGTCACTTTTAGGTAGGTAGCGTGCGGGGGGGGGGGGGTAGCCAGGGAGGCTTATACTTGGCATACATCTAGAGGTAAGCAAGGCCATGGGGCGAGCCAGAACCGCAATTTAAAGGGGAAAGGGCTGCTAACTTTGCCTAAAGTGGACTATTCGAGCTAATATTTAAAGGGAACACTAGTTTGTCCTTCCACCCAGGAGTAAAGTTTGGGTGCAACATTTGGGACTCAGAGTGGGGTGAAAAAGCCCAATAAAAACATTTTGGTTCCAGGAGTGGGGTAATGGATTCTTCAATTAAAGCAGATGTTCCAATTGTCCTTTTTCTAAGGTTTTATATCATGAAGGTACTGAGTTTACTTTTAAGAATAAATTGCGGCAGGGAGCTGCTGGGCAGGTGCCCTGATGATTCTAGAAAGTGCTAGTCTGACCTGACAGGAAGGTGTTTCACAACCTTCCAATCTCTAACATTGTGTTTTTGTTCCAAACACTTCCCAGAATATGATAAGACTCTATGCATATACACCTGTAGGACATTTCCATTTGTGAAATGCTTCTGGGAACAATGTATATTAATGTGCTTTCAAATCTTAAGAACTTCTTTATTGAAAATGTTAATCAACAGACACTTGTTTAGGAAATGGTTCGCTGGAGTATTTTTTATATATATATATATATATATATATATATATATATATATATATATATATATATATATATATATAATTTTTCACATTTTTTTACCATCCTTGCTCCAAGGAGCTCAGGGGGTTGTACATAGTTCCTCCCCACATTTTATCCGCACAACAACCCTGATAGGAAGGTGGGAGTGAGCGATAGTAACTGGCTCAAGGTCACCCAGGAAGCTTCATGGCTGAGCAGGGATTTGAACCTGGATCTTCCAGGTCTGTCCAACCCCTGAACGAATACACTATCCTGGCTCACATACCCCATAAGTCCTTGGCACAAAATAAAGTGCACTGGGTCAGTGTTGATAGCAAGTTGTGGGGGAACAGGGGCACATTGTGCACTGCCACTGATAGTGGAGATTCAGGGGTTCTCCTAGCCAGATGGGCCCTCAACCAGTGCTCATGTATATGACCTCTGAGGTCACCCCTCATTTTCAGCCACAGAAGCCAGTCTCTTCCCCCCCCCCAGTAATGTAGCCAGGCCAGAGCTTGTGGGGTGTTGCTGTGCCCCAAGTGACAGCTGTGGTCTCTTAGCGAGAAGGAGACACCGTGGCAGCTTTCTCCTCCATAGCTGCTTTTTTTCAGCCAGAGTGGCTGCGTGTGCAGCCGCAGGGGGCTTTTGTGCCATTTTTACTGTTTTTGATGGGCCTTTCCGCCCACCCAGGGTTCTAGAGGTCTTTCAATGAAGCCTTCCAAGAGTGAAGGGGATGGGGCGATGACGAGAAATAACCCGCTCTCCTGGGGCGAGCTAGCAACGCCACAATTGTCTAAAGTGAGTAATTTTGTTCAGAACAGGATAGGTGAGAAACAGACCTCCCAGTCCCTCCCACTTGCTGCTGGATACATACATTTTGGTTGTGAAGGGGCGGCCAAGCTCACAGGGAAGTGACAAAGTCATGGGGTTTGATGAGCAAATCCACTGAGCACCCACAAACCCCCTTTTGAGAGCCATGCACAGTGCTGTTTGTGTATCTCTACCTTTGCCTATCTGTCTGTTGCAGCACATTCTACTTGTAGCCCAAATGGGATTCGTTTCTCAAGAGCACCACATCATTTGGAAAACTAACCCCTATGTCTAAGCCAAAAGTTTTTTTAAGTGTTTTAAAGTTAACAAGCAAACTAGTTTAAAAAGTAGGGGTGTCCAAGACAAAACAACAACCCTGTTTCCAGTCTCTATAGGCAGGTCGTCAAAATGTGTCCTTGTACCTTCATGGAGGTTCATGTTCATTCACTGATTTTACCATTTCTGTAAAATGCCTCCACCACACCTCATTATCTACAATAGCAGAGGGGTTTTGCTCTGGTGAGATCATGAGTAGATGGAGTGAATGCAGTGCTTCGGGTTTCCCACCCCTTGAGAATGCCCAACATGCAATGTTTTGCATCAGTCAGCTTGCAGCAGCTCAAGTTCCATCATGGAAAAGGAGCCCATTGCTGGAAAAGATTTCAGAATGATTTTCTTTGGCACAAAATAAGTATGAACGTAATAATTATGAAAATTATGAATAAGGAAGACACCTTGTTCCAGCTGAAGAGCCACTTTAAGAGGACGTTGTGTCTATTCCCACATGACTGCAGTCCCCACCCTCATTCAACCACCTGTTTTATTGGGGGATAAATTGGAATCACATACCTCTCTAACGCAACTGAGACTGAGAGGCAATCCAGAGTCCTGTCTCATTCTTTGTGGTTGCTGCACCTCTGAAATCAAGAGCAATGAATAGGATTCTTCTCCTCAGCTTCTCTGTTCTGCTCTTCTGTGTTCTGAGTGAGTAACTGACCAATCGGATCTACCGACTGTACTGCCAGAACCTGCATTCTGGTAGCACAGGGTGCGTTCTGGCAGTGAAAAAGGCGGGTCGCTGTCACACACTGCTGCGCAACTGTCGCAAACAGCAAGCAGGGCTGCACAAGCAGCAACGGCTCCTCTGGCTCCTTGGTGGCAGTAAGTGGGTGCAGGGGGCGTTTGCGCAGTGGACGGGGAGGGGGAGGATTGGAGTGGGGATCTTGGCTGCAAGGGGGTGAGTTGGGGTGGATATCGGCAGCCATGGCACCAGCAATATCCTGTATCCCCCACTTGTGAAAAAGGCAGGTTGCTGTCACACACCGCTGCGCCACTGTCGCAAACTGCAAGCAGGGCTGCACACGCAGCAGTGGCTTCTCTGGTTCTTTGGTGGCAGTAAGTGGGTGCGGGGAGGGGGTACGCAGTGGACAGGGAGGGGACGGGCGAGGATTGGAGTTGGGCTTTTGCTGCAAGGGGGTGAGTCGGGGTGGATATTGGTTGCAATGGCAACAGGTGGCAGTAAGTGGGTGCGGGGGGTGCGCAAGGGAGGGGAGGATTGGTTTGGGGAATTTGGGTGCAAGAGGGCAGCCATTCTCGTGCATTATCTCCGTGCAATCCTTACAGCAATGCTGTCAAGGTAAAGGGCAGCCGAATCCAATGCAGAGGCGCTACTGCCGGAACTCGCATTCCAGTGGCAGAGCAGGCTTTACAATGGGGTAAGAGCTGATCCAGAAGCACAGGTAGCTGCATGCTTCTGGGCCGCTGCCAAGGACGGTGGGGAGGACCCCGCGTGCTGTGGCAATGGCAAAGCTGAACCCCACTGACACTGGTAAGCTGGAGGGGTAGGCGGAATCGGGAGGAGGGGTGGGAGGATCAGGGTGGCTCAAGGGAGGGACGGGGGCGTGTGAGGGGGGTGGCACCCAGGCACCAGCAACCTGCACTGGATGCTATCCCCTCTGCAGCCTGCCGACATGCCTCCTTTGTATCTTTGGACTTGCACCAGCTGGCGCAGGTCTGAGGAGACCCATTGGCGATTGAGGGGCTTACAGAGGGAGAAGGGAACATATGTTCCTCATATCTCCCAAGCCTCCCGATTGCCCCACCACCACCACCACCACAGCATGCAGCGCTTCTATGGCGGGGGAAAGGATCAGATTGGACTGTAATACATATTGCAACGTTTTGCACGCCATACGCCCACTTTTCAACCGGACTGTTGAGGCTCAGATTTGGCAGCTTGCCTAAGGCTACCTAGTGAGCCCCTGATAGAGGCAAGACTCAAACTAGGGAGGGCCTGGCTCACAGCTTGGTCTGTTAACCACTGCACTACACCACCGTTAACAGACTGCACTACAGCAGCTCTCTCCAGCTGACATCATTCTTCATGTGATTTCAGGATTTGAAATGTGCCCATCTGACATGGCATGCAATGGTGTTTCACATTTGACAGCATAGGGGAGCTGGTATTTACTGTATTTTTCGCTCCATAAGATGCACTCCCCCCCCCCAAATGTTGGAAATAATGGGCAAATTCTGTATGCTGGACACTGGGGGGTGTATGCATGTTATTTGATCACCTAGGTAGACCCTCTTGTCTTTGACCCCTCATTGTCTTAAGGAAGGGGCGTGGCCCCAGACCCAGTTTCCTTCTTCTTCACCCTTTCTCTCACTCTCTCTTCTGCATCTGACCACTGACCAGGGAAGACATGGCAAGCTGCCCTCCTGCAGCCCAGCGCCATCTTTCCAGCATGCCTCCATGCAGAGAGCCCTAGCTTTAGGAGGGTTCTGTCCTTTTCAAGTTTAGTGTATCCTCTGATGTGAATCAGACGTTGTAGATATGAATGAAAACTGTAAGTAAACTTCTTTTTTGCAACTTCAATCAACTATGCCTAGTGTGTTTTCTCTAGCCAAGTAAAGTTAAGCAAGTCTGCCACGTGGGTGGGGAGTAAAACAGAGTAAGGGAGAGGGGAACGGAGCACCTCCCTTACGAGGAAAGGCTACAGAGTCTGGGGCTTTTCAGCCTAGAAAAAAGGCGCCTGAGGGGGGACATGATTGAGACTTATAAAATTATGCATGGGATGGAGAGAGTGGATAGAGGGAAATTCTTTTCCCTCTCGCACAACACCAGAACCAGGGGACACACACTAAAATTGAGTGGAGGGAGAGTTAGAACGGACAAAAGAAAATATTTCTTCACCCAGCGTGTAATTCATCTGTGGAACTCCTTGCCACAGGATGTGGTGATGGCACCTGGCCTAGATGCCTTTAAAAGGGGTTTGGACAAATTCATGGAGGAAAAGACCATCACAGGTTACAAGCCATAAGCAACCTCCTGGTTTTTAGAAGTGGGTTTTCTCTGTGCCAGGTGCAAGGGAGTGGCGACTGGACACAGGTATCTTGTTGTCTCATGTGCTCCCTGAGGCATCTGGTGGGGCCACTGTGTGACACAGGAAGCTGGACTAGATGGGCTTTTGGCCTGATCCAGCAGGGCTCTTCTTATGTTCTTATGTTCTTATGTTCTTATGACTAATAGCTACCCCCCGAAGGGAATTCCAACACAAAATAGGGGGAAATTAGTGTGTGTCTTATCGAGCGAATGCAAAAAAAGAGGAAAAAATACTTACCGGGGCTTCGGGGAGGCCTGCGCGACCCTCTGCAGACCTCCCCGATCTTCAGTTAGGCGCTAAATGGCTATTTTCGGCCATTTCCAGTTTTCCGAAAACCGGAAATGGCCGAAAATAGCCATTTAGCGCCTAACTGAAGATCGGGGAGGCCTGCAGAGGCCTCCACGAGCCCCAAAATGTAAGTAAAAATGTAAGCCACAAAATGTTAGTAAAAACATTTTCGCCCTATTTTTAGCTCCATAGGATGCATGCATCCTATGGTCCGGTGCGTCCTATGGAGTGAAAAATACGGTAGCACTTTTTGAATATTGACAGGCCATTGACCCGCCATTTGACAAAATGGAAAGCTTATAACATTCATTTCAGTTTTCAAATCATAGCTTTGAATTAGAAATAGAACAACCTGGATTTGGGGTGAATCTGAAATCTTTGAAGAGGCTCCCTTCAGCTCTCCTCTTTTCTCTTAGCCCAAGGACTCCTGTGCAATGATTGCCCATCCATATCTGGAGCTCCGTACTGTCGCCGTAGGACCTGTAAGGTTGGAAGTAAAATAGGAAACTGTTTCTCAGAGTCAGTCTATACTGGTAAGAACCTGGTGCTGTTGTCTTAATATTGAGAATATTGTGCATTTCCTTGATGTTGTCCTTACAACAACTCTGTAAGGTAAGGACATTTTATTCAGCTCAATTTGCAAATGGAGTGGATGCAGCTTGCCATCGACTCAATGGCAGAGGTGAAAGTTCAACCAGGGAAGTCCTGATTTGAAGCCCCCTCCAGTGCTCCAGCTCTCAAGGGTGGTCTTTTAAGAGCTCTTTTAAGAGTGCTCTATCCTCTCTCCTGACCTCATGCCTAATTTGCTAAACAGCTATCAAATGATGACCCTCCCCAATTCATCTTCTTTCTAAGCTCAAGGGCTCCTACCTCTTTCGCCTTGACGACTAACAGCCTAAACCAGCCCAACTCCCACACAAAGACGCAGCTGCGCCAACATGATGCGTGCTGTAACCCACAGGGGAGGTTCGGCCTCAGGAGGCCTCCTCGGAGTAAGAGGACATTGGTTCCCTTGCCCTGGGATAAGCCCAACCAGTCTGCTGAGTCTAATTGGACATGCGCCAGCTATATGACTAGCATAAGTCTAGATGCAAATATAGATTTTCATGGCTTGTTGCTACATACAAAGAGGTAATTTTTATGGGTTTTTTAGCCATGTGAAAACAGCTCTTAACTTGAAGAAGTAAAAAGAGTTCTTACACTTAGTCTGTTGAGATTCCTGTCCCTCTGATCCTACCGATGTTAGAAAGCGGGCGATCTGAGTGGATTCTCCAAAGCAGACAAAAGCGGTGAGACAACTCTTTTGATCATCTGTTGCTTGACGTTTCATCCAGACCTTTCGGATTTTCTCAAACCTTCACGGGGAGATATTTACACCACTCCTCTAACCATCATCCCGCTCAAAAGAACTCGTTAATTAATTCATTAATACATAGGGCTATGCATGTATGTGATAAGGAATCCTTAGCAGAAGAAAAAATAGTTATTAAAGAAACCTTATTGGCAAACGGATATAAAATGTGTCAGGTTATTGTAACCTGGGAATTCACAAGCATGAACAGAAAAAACTATGCAGGGCAAAAATGCTGTGTCATAGTGATTAAACAAAAGATGAGATCATGCTTATAGTAAATGGTTAACAAGGTGGTAGAAAAAAAGTGCTGTGTCATGCTGACTAGGATGCAATGTTTGAATCTGATTGGTTAGCAACTATATAAAGGTAAAGCACCCAGGACCAGTATCTGAGGCTTCTTCTCTGTGCTGTTACTCTGTACAAACTTGCTGATGAAAGACTGCTATGCTTATCTGCTGTTGTTGTTGTTGTTCAGTCGTTAAGTCGTGTCCGACCCTTCGTGATCCCATGAACCATATCCCGCCAGGCCTTCCTGTCCTCCACTATCTTCCTGAGTTCGCTCATTTTCATGTTCGTTGCATCGGTGATGCTGTCTAACCATCTCATCCTTGGCCTTCCCCTTCTCCTTTTGCCTTCAATCTTTCCCAGCATCAGAGTCTTCTCCAGAGAGTCCTCTCTTCGCATTAGGTGGCCAAAATATTTGAGTTTCAGCCTCAGTACCTGTCCTTCCAGGGAACAGTCAGGCTTGATTTCATTTAGAATTGACTGATTTGATCTCCTAGCAGTCCAAGGGACTCTCAGGAGTCTTCTCCAGCACCACAGTTCAAAAGCATCTATTCTTCGGCGCTCAGCCTTCCTTATGGTCCAACTCTCGCAACCATACATTGCTACTGGGAACACCATCGCCCTGACTATACGAACTTTTGTTGGCATGGTGATATCTCTGCTTTTTATTATGCTGTCTAAGTTTGCCATAGCTTTCCTTCCAAGGAGTAAGCGTCTTTTAATTTCATGGCTGCTGTCTCCGTCTGCAGTGATCTTGGAGCCCAGAAAAGTAAAATCTGTTACTGCTTCCATTTCTGCCCCTTCTATTTGCCAGGAATTGATGGGCCCAGATGCCATGATCTTAGTTTTATTAATGTTGAGTTTCAAGCCAACTTTTGCACTCTCCTCTTTCACCCTCATCAAGAGGCTCTTTAGTTCTTCTTCACTTTCTGCCATTAGGGTGGTATCGTCTGCATATCTGAGGTTGTTGATATTTCTCCCGGCAATCTTGATTCCGGCTTGCGATTCATTCAGCCCTGCATTTCTCATAATGTACTCTGCATATAAGTTAAATAGGCAGGGTGACAATATACAGCCTTGCCGCACTCCCTTCCCAATTTTGAACCAGTCAGTTGTTCCATGGCCGGTCCGAACTGTTGCTTCTTGACCCACATACAGGTTTCTCAGGAGACAGGTAAGGTGGTCTGGTACCCCCATCTCTTTAAGAATTTGCCACAGTTTGTTGTGATCCACACAATCAAAGGCTTTTGCGTAGTCAATGAAGCAGAAGTAGGTGTTTTTTTGGAACTCTCGTGCTTTCTCCATGATCCACCGCATGTTGGCAATTTGATCTCTAGTTCCTCTGCCTCTTCGAAACCCAGCTTGTACGTCCGGTAGTTCTCGGTCCACGTACTGCTGAAGCCTAGCTTGTAGGATTTTGAGCATAACCTTGCTAGCATGTGAAATGAGTGCAATTGTGCGGTAGTTTGAACACTCTTTGGCACTGCCCTTCTTTGGAATTGGAACGTAAACTGACCTTTTCCAATCCTTTGGCCACTGCTGAGTTTTCCAAATTTGTTGGCATATTGAGTGCAGCACTTTCACAGCATCATCATTTAGGATTTTAAGTAGCTCAGCTGGGATATTATCATCTCCACTAGCTTTGTTGTTAGTAATGCTACCTAAGGCCCACTTGACTTCACTCTCTAGGATGTCCGGCTCTGGGTCAGTGACCACACCAGCGTGGTCATCAGGAACATTCAGATCTTTCTTGTATAGTTCTTCTGTGTATTCTTGCCATCTCTTCTTAATCTCTTCTGCTTCTGTTAGGTCTCTGCCTTTTTTGTCCTTTATCATGCCCATCTTTGCACAAAACGTTCCCTTGATATCTCCAATTTTCTTGAAGAGATCTCTAGTCCTCCCCATTCTGTTGTTTTCCTCAATTTCCTTGCATTGTTCATTTAAGAAGGCCTTCTTATCTCTCCTTGCTATTCTCTGGAACTCTGCATTCAGTTGTTTATATCTTTCCCTTTCACCCTTGCTTTTTGCATTCCTTCTTTCCACAGCTATTTGTAAAGCCTCATCTGACAGCCACTTTGCTTTCTTGCATTTCTTTTTCTTTGGGATGGTTTTCGTTGCTGCCTCCTGTACAATGTTACGAACTTCCGTCCATAGTTCTTCAGGCACTCTGTCTACCAGGTCTAATGCCCTAAATCTATTCTTCACCTCCACTGTATACTCATAAGGGATATGGTTTAGGTCATATCTGACTGGTCTAGTGGTGTTCCCTACATTCTTCAGTTTAAGCCTGAATTTTGCAATAAGAAGCTCATGATCTGAGCCACAGTCAGCTCCAGGTCTTGTTTTTACTGATTGTATAGAGCTTCTCCATCTTTGGCTGCAAAGCACATAATCTATCTGGTTTCGGTATTGACCATCTGGTGATGTCCATGTGTAGAGTCGCCTCTTGTGTTGTTGGAAAAGAGTGTTTGCTATGACCAGCGTGTTCTCTTGACAGAACTCCGTTAGCCTTTGCCCTGCTTCATTTTGCGCTCCAAGGCCAAACTTGCCTGTTGTTCCATTTATTTCTTGATTTCCTACTTTAGCATTCCAGTCTCCTATGATGTAAAGGACATCTTTTTTGGGTGCTAGTTCTAGAAGGTGTTGTAGGTCTTCATAGAACCGCTCAACTTCATCTTCTTCTTATCTGCTGTATATACTTGTAAATAGACTTTGGTGGTGGAAACTACCGTGTCTGTGTCATTCTTCGCTGTGGACAAGGACTGGGAGGCTGCACGCCATAAATTTTCTGCGTACTCTGACAGGTTATGGGCCCAGGCCAGCCGTAAATCAGTGCCTGGTGATTTCCAGATCCTGCTGAAGGTCCGGCGAAGAGGTCAGCGTCCTTGAGCCCAGGAGGGGTAGTGGACGGCTTGAACAGCAGAATGCAGTCTGTCGTGGGAGCAGGTGGAGGATTTCCTCTCACCCGGCTTAATGAGACAAATTACCTGTCATGGAGCCTCAAGATGGAAATGTTTCTGCGCAGAGAGGATCTCTGGACAGTGGTGAGTGACCCTCCAGATGACCCAACAGCAGCTGAAAAGAGACTCATTGAAAAGGCTCTGGCTAGCATCATTTTGTGCTTAGAAGACAGTCAGCTATTTCATGTACGTGGGCTGACGTCTGCTGCAGAGTGTTGGAATGCATTGCGAACTATTCATATAAGAGAAACTTCAAGCAGCAAAGTTTTTCTTACAAGAAAGTTGTACAAGGCACAGTTGAAGCCAGGAGTTAGAGTGTCAGATCATCTTCAATACATGAGAAAAATCTTTCTTGAACTGGAAGAAAGAGGGTTAAATTTTCCTCAAGCCCATCAGGTGTATATAGTTCTAAGTTCTCTTGATCAATCATGGGATTTGATAGTTGCAAGCCTTGAATCAATGAAAGAAGAGGAGCTTACGATGGCTTATTTGACTACAAGATTGCTACAGGAAGAGCAAAAAAGAGATGAAAGATCCCATGTCCGAGGGAGGAATGATAGTGATGTATTGCATAAGCAGAGAGAAACGGCATTCCAAGGAGACAGCCAGGAGCACGAAAAAGTCTACACGGTGAGACGGTGTTTCCGATGTAGCTCTACTAATCATCTCCAGAGAGACTGTAAAGTGAGAAAAGCAAGAACCCCCTTCAAAGGAAATGCAACACGACAACAAAGAAGAGACAACACACATGTTTCTGTGGTGGAAGCAGCAGGAAGAAATACCAGAGACATTTGGCTGTTGGACAGTGGTGCTAGTGAGCACATTGTGAATGATCCAGAACTATTTTCTACCCTTGGACCAGCAGCCAGAGAACACGTATGTCTTGCAAATGGGCATTGTTCAAACATTAGAGGACAGGGATCTATTTATGTACCCTGTATTGGTGAGACATTCTCTGGGGTGTTATGTGTTCCTGACCTAGAGTATAATTTATTAAGTGTGTCATGTTTAGACAATGCTGGCTATACAACTGAATTTTCAGGGGGCAAATGTCAAATTATAAGAGGTGACAAAGTGTGTGCACAAGGTATACTACAGAACAAACTTTATGTTATGCAAACTCAAGTTGAGAGAATCACAGCTCAGACAGCATTTTCAAACAAGCCAGATCATGATGGGTGTGTGCACCTATTGCATAGAAGATTGGGGCATGCAAGTTTTAAAGTGCTAGAAAAAATGCCAGAACATGCAATAGGGCTGAATGTAAAAGCATGTAAAAACTTTCTGGACTGTGCAACTTGCAAAGTCAAAGGCTTTCCCTGTAAAAAAGAAAAGTGAAAGGATATCTGAGAGAGTTTTTCAGCTGGTGCATTCTGATTTAATTGGCCCTTTAGCGCCATCTGCTGGCGGTGATTTAATTGGCCCTTTAGCGCCATCTGCTGGCGGTGCTAAATATGTGCTTTGTATCGTGGATGATTTTTCTAGATTTGGATTTTGTTTTTTACTAAAAAGCAAAACTGAAGTATTTGAACAATTCAAGAATTGGGTTTCTTGGGCACAAAAACGTTATGGGCAAAAGGTATCCCAGGTTCAGATTGACAGGGGTACAGAATACACCAATTCTAATTTCCAGCAGTGGCTGAAGAAAATGGGGATTACCCACAGAAAAACAAACCCATACACACCAGCAGAAAATGGCGTTGCAGAACGTAGAAATGGTGTATTACAGACCATGAAAGATTCTCTGCTGTCTGACTCCGGAATGAGTCAGGGGTACTGGGGAGAGGCCATTTTGACTGCCAATTATTTAGTCAACAGGCTGTGGAGTTCAGCAATAAATGATACTCCCTATTTCAAACTTTATGGAAAAAAACCATCTCTGTCACATTTAAGAGTTTTTGGTTGTAGTGCGTGGGTACACATTCCAAAGGCACTCAGAAGAAAGGGGCAAGCAAAAGCCAGGAAAATGAAATTCATAGGCTATGAAGCTGGTTCAAAGGCATATCGTTTTACTGATGGTAGTAAAAATGTTGTAATTTCTCGGTCAGCAAACTTTTCAGAGCATGAGAATTGGGGGAGGATACATGCCAACTCAGAAGTTTTTCTTCCTCTCAGTCAAGGTTCCTTGCAGAAGGAAAAGTCGTTGCCACAGCAACAAATTGCCCCAGGTGCTGATAAGTTAGAGAGCACATTAACTCATGAGGTTCCGGTAAAGGAAGAACCTGCTACTTTGCGTAGGTCAGAAAGAGTGACTAAAGGAATTCCCCCTGATAGATTTACAGCAGGGGAGGTGAGAGTGTGTCATGTTAATTACGAACCTCAAAGCTATCAAGAAGTCTTACAATTGCCTAAGGCAGAGCAGGAGAAGTGGAAAGAAGCAATGAATGAAGAAATGAGGGCCATGGACAAGCACAATGTATTTACCCCTGTAAAATTACCAGAAGGGCAAAAGGCTGTTGGATGTAGATGGGTGTATAAAAAGAAAATGCTAGTAAATGGTGAATTGAAGTATAAAGCAAGACTAGTTGCCCAAGGGTTTGCTCAAAAGAAAAACATTCATTATGATGAAGTCTTTGCACCCACAGTGAGAGGAGAAACAGTGAGATTAGCATTAGCTTTAGCAGCTGCAAAAGAATATAAGGTGAATCATTTTGATATTACCACTGCATATCTGAATGCAAAGTTGGAAGAATGTGTTTTTATGAAGTTGCCTCCTGGTTTTGAAGTAACTGGATCAGAGACAGTATATAAGCTTAACAAAGCCATATATGGATTAAAACAAAGCCATATATGGATTAAAACAATCAGCTAGAAATTGGAACCAATGTTTAGATTTAGCCTTAAAGAAAATGGGTTTTAAAAACAGCCTAGCTGATCCATGTCTGTATGTACAGAATTATGAAAAGGAACAAATCATCCTTCTTATATTTGTTGACGATATCTGTTTTTTGGCAAAAAACCAGTCACAAATTGACAAATTTGCAAAACAACTGGGACAGACGTTCCAATTGAAAGACTTAGGAGAAATCAAAAATTACTTAGGAGTTGAGATAAAGAAACTACAGGATAAGGGATATATCCTGAGTCAAAGTAAGAAAATAGAGCAACTTTTAAAGGAGTTTGAAATGGACAATTGCAAAAGCGTGCAGACTCCAATGATAATAGACTTTCAGAAAGTAGAAGAAGAAAATGAAAATCTATGTGACCAGGAATTATACCAGTCAGCTGTTGGAAGCTTGTTGTATCTAGCGCAATGGTCAAGGCCAGACATTGCAAATGCAATAAATATTTTAAGCAGATACACTTCAAAACCCACTCAGAGGCATTGGTTGGGAGTAAAAAGAATCTTTCGTTATTTAAAGGGAACAATAGATCAATGTCTAATATTGCAACCTTGTGATTCACCAAAACTGAAATGGTATGATCTGAAATGTTATGTTGACAGTGACTGGGGTAATAATATGCAAGACAGACGGTCAATTTCTGGTCTAGTAATAATGTTTGGAGGTGCATTGATAGGTTGGAAAGCAAGAAAACAACCATCTATAGCAGTATCAACATCAGAGGCAGAATTCGCAGCTTTGTCTGAAATGTGTTTAGAGGCCACCTGGTATAAACAATTACTTGAAGATATTGGTTTTGAAATGAAACATCATCCCATCTCTGTATTTGAAGATAGCCAAACATGTATTCAAATGGCAACATGTGAAAGGGTAAAAAGTAGAAGTAAACATGTAGACATCAAGTACTGTCATGTAAGAGAAGCCATAAAAGAAAGGTTAATAGAATTAATTTATTGCCCATCAGAAGACAATTTGGCTGATCTCATGACAAAACCATTGTGTGCACAAAGACATGCAAAACTTACAAGAGAACTTGGTTTGGTTCCTGTAAGTTCTGTTCAGCTGTAAATTGGAGGGGTGTCAGGTTATTGTAACCTGGGAATTCACAAGCATGAACAGAAAAAACTATGCAGGGCAAAAATGCTGTGTCATAGTGATTAAACAAAAGATGAGATCATGCTTATAGTAAATGGTTAACAAGGTGGTAGAAAAAAAGTGCTGTGTCATGCTGACTAGGATGCAATGTTTGAATCTGATTGGTTAGCAACTATATAAAGGTAAAGCACCCAGGACTAGTATCTGAGGCTTCTTCTCTGTGCTGTTACTCTGTACAAACTTGCTGATGAAAGACTGCTATGCTTATCTGCTGTATATACTTGTAAATAGACTTTGGTGGTGGAAACTACCGTGTCTGTGTCATTCTTCGCTGTGGACAAGGACTGGGAGGCTGCATGCCATAAATTTTCTGCGTACTCTGACAAAATGAAACAGATAGATCAAACCTGGGAAAGACAATTGGAAAAAATCAAATATATCCCCACACCTGAAGAAATAAACAGGAAAAATGAAGAAATAAAATCAGAAAGACAGAATAAAGAGCGCAAATGGCTGTTCCTGCCCTATATTCAGGGGGTCACCGATAAAATTGCCTACGTATTTAGGCAACACGAGGTAAAAACAATATTTTTACCCACGACCAAAATAGAACAATTGCTGGGTAACCCCAAGGACTGGAGACCTGGATTATCCAACCCAGGAGTCTATGAGATTAGATGTGGGGAATGTCCTGTCTCTTATATAGGTAACACCAAAAGACCCATCAGAACTAGGCTGCAGGAACATCAAAGGGCTGTCAAAAATGGACAAGAAGAAAAATCTGCTGTAGCCCTACACGTTAAAGAAACAGGACACATAATTGATTTTCAAAAAACAAGATCTTTATTTCATGAGCCAAGAAACAGACAGCATCTTAATCTTGAAGCCATTTCAATTTCCTAAAGAAAACCTAAATCACTTATGAATCGCCAACAGGAAATGTCTTATATCAACAAAATATGGTTCCCCTTTCTAAATAAAGCCTTTCAACAGCGAAATAAACCAGAGGAACGGAGTGCAGCAGAGGGGTTACAAGCGGTCATCTAGGAACCACAGCTTTCCGTCTTCAATCAAGCAATCAACAGGTCCTTGCGCTTTCATTGCAAGGAAATGTAAGGAAATGTTTCACATAATATGTGGTTTCCCCTTTAAATAAAGCCTTTCAACAATGAAACTAATTAGAGGAATGGAGCACAGCAGAAGGGTCACAAGCAGTCATCTAGGAACCACAGCTTCTGTTTCTAATTATGCAATCAACAGGTTCCCTCTTTCTACATATAGCCCTGGGTCCTCAGTACAAGGTTAAGTACATCTTTCAGCGCAGGCTGAGTTCTCTATCTCTGCTTTTGAGAAAATCCGAACGGTCTGGATGAAACGTCAAGCAACAGAAGATCAAAAGACTTGTCTCACCGCTTTTGTCTGCTTTGGAGAATCCACTCAGATCGCCCGCTTTCTAACATCGGTAGGATCAGAGGGACAGGAATCTCAACGGACTAAGTGTAAGAACTCTTTTACTTCTTCAAGTTAAGAGCTGTTTTCACATGGCTAAAAAACCCATAAAAATTACCACTTTGTATGTAGCATAAGTCTGTCTGTACCCAGGTTGGGGGATCGAGGCCAGGGAGAGGGATAGGATATTGGCATGCACCACTGCCACTGATACCTGGCCCCATGCATCCTCTCCCCTACCCCCTTTCTGCCCCATTCCTCCTAGGATGCAGTGGACTAAGTCAACAGCAGACTACAAGGCTGAGGGGGCCAGGAAAGATGCCAAGGCCCACGGCTCCAATGCTCACAAGCAGGCAGCCAGAGCAGCACCCACACATGCCTTGTGCATCGCAAGGAACCCTGTGCATCAGCAGGTCAGCCGACCAATGACCCCAAGGTGGCCACACGTGTCATCGACATCCTGCCACATGCTATGCCTGAACACATGCCAGCACGCTGCCAAGCCACCTGCAGCAAGCATTGCCACCCCATGCCATCGTGAGGCTGCACATTGGATTCATGGGAGGAAGTGGGGGAGGGAGGGGAGTTATGGGGGAATGCGGGAGAGGCAAGGAAAGATACAGGGGTCCTACTGACTGGCTTCTTGGCCACACAACTGGGGGCGCAGGCAGGGCATCTATGCCGGTGCCCTTGCGTGAAGCTGGCACCCCACCCCACATCCAGAGCCAGAATGTCCAAGAAGCAGTTCTGGTACCTGAACAGGGTAGTCGCCTCCATCCTTTTTCCTGCCACTCTGCCTCACTGCCAGAGGGAAATGTGCAGAGAGGGGATACCTAACCCTCTCCTAGCCAACCACTTGTATTGTAATTATACATTAGACAATACTGTACATAAAAAAAGGTAAAGGTATCCCCTGACAATTAAATCCAGTCGTGTCCGACTCTAGGGTGTGGTGCTCATCCCCATTTCAAAGCCGAAAGAGCCAGCGTTGTCCGAAGACGCCTCCGTGGCCATGTGGCCGGCATGACTCTCCTTGCCGCAGCGCGTAGCATGCAGCTGGAACACGGAGCGCTGTTTACCTTCCCGCAAGCAGTACCTATTTATCTACTCGCATTGACATGCTTTGGAACTGCTAGGTTGGCAGGAGCTGGCCAAGCAACGAGCGCTCACCCCGTCGCGGGAATCGAACTGCCGACCTTTCGATCGACAGCTTATGGTTCAGCGGTTTAACCCGCTGCACCACCCGCTGGCCACTACCGTACATACATACATACATATTCCCACTGCTTCGTCTTGCTTGCAGACCAAATGAAGGGGAAAGTCAGTCACCCGACACTCACCATTTGAGCCCTTCTCTCAAGTAGCTGCACAGGACAGAGGACCCCAAAGGAGGCTCCTATTTAGGACCATTAGGGAACCATCAACCAGCCTTCTGGCTTGTCCACTTAGCAAAAGCCTTCCTGACTGCTCACCGGTTACAGCAGGACAGTCGTCTTGGGCTGCCTGCCACCTGGGTCTTGCAGAGGGTCATCAGAGAGAGCGGTGGCTCGATCTTGTGTGGACTTTGTGCCCATATGCGAGATCATTCTCTCTTCCAAAACAAGAGTGTCTACGCTTATATTGTTGTCTTTCCTTTTAGTAGATGGAAAATACCTTGGAACAAGATATGGATGTTTTGAATGGGGCTCATACGACTGTAACCGCACTATAATGCTCGATGATGAGATTCTCGCTTACCGTTGCTGCACAACTAACAAATGCAATAGAGGGAGAGTTCCTTTCCCTCCTCCTGAATGTGTGAATCCTAACTCAGGAGTGTGAGGGGGGTGGAAGATACCCAAGGCTCTGGCTGCCTCCAGTCCTAGCATCTCTCTTATTTGACGAGAGATCCCGCGAATGGCTCCAGATCCATCATTTCTTCCCCTTGGAGAGGCTTGGGCTTCAGCTGTCTGTACCCTACTTTATAATTTGTACACAAGTCATTCACCGATGCAACGAACATGAAAATGAGCGAACTCAGGAAGATAGTGGAGGATAGGAAGGCCTGGCGGGATATGGTTCATGGGATCACGAAGGGTCGGACACGACTTAACGACTGAACAACAACAACAACAACAACACAAGTCATTTAATCTGTTTAGAAGATGCAAAGCGAACAAATAAACTTGCATCCTGATGTGCAGGGTTCCCTCTCTTCTTCTTTGTGGCATTAAATATTTCTCAGTCAGTAGATTGGTTCATGCTGTGGAAGCCTCTTGTTACAGCATCAATTCGTCTTTCCTAGCTGGAGCATTCGTGATCGATCTGCGCATTTGCAGTTGGGTTCTTAGTCATAAACTCAGTGGACACAATTCAAACTTAGCTCAACACCTCTTACTCCCACTTATTTCATGAGGTTGCAGGGGAAAGTTTGATGGTCTTGCAAAGATAAGCCCTTTTCCACAGAAACTCAAAGGCTTAGAAGACCCTCAAATCAAATGACCTTCCATCAATCTGGATGAAGGGATTGTTAACTCTGCATAGGGAGGCCTTGGTCTTTTGTGTGCTCTGCTCTTAAGTAGCCATCAGCTCCCCTGCTGGGCATTACTAGTTACTGCATCCAATTTGATCAAACTGTCCAGCCAAGCCAAGTCCAGGCATTTTTCACCAACCTGCTTGTTGTCTTTGGCTGCGAGTTGCGAGTCCCTATCTATTTAATGGGGAAAATTGGTTTAAACCTGAATAAAATTTGACTTGTCGTAAAAGGCTCCAAGTCTCGAGTGGAGTCTTTCAAGTCTTTTACGTTCACAATCATTGGCGCAACTTGAGTCCGACTTGAGTCCGAGTCAATAGACTCAAGTCTACATCACTGCTGATCGCTCATGTGAACGACTGCAATGCGACACGGGGTCCTTGCTCTCCTGGGAGGGGGTGTTTCTTCCCAGATGGGTCCCCTTCTGCCTGGCTTTCTGAGCCTGGTATGGAAGCAGTGGGTATATCTACCAATTCCCCCCACACACACCATTCAGCTACTGATGTAAAGGTGAAGTGGAGAGCAGGAAGGGCTGCACTGAGAGGTAGAAACTACTCCCCAAAGGCCATAGTCGGTTTCCAACATCCTTAACAGTCATATATTCAATGGGCAGAAGCATTCACACAGTAGGGCATCCCCTGCAAACCTTCACTGGGGAGCAAGTTCACATGGGAGAGGACAGTCCTTCAAGTATCCTGGCCCCACACTGTGTAGGGCTTTTAAGGTTAAAACACTTTGTATTGAGCCCAGTTCAAGCCTATATAAAGGTGGGGGGGGCGGGGTGATAGATAATTCAGTTCCTTTGAATTAACCAATAGTAGGGCTTGGATACAGACCCTGTAAAACGGGGATGCTGAATTAATCTAGGTGCATGTTGTTCCAGCACTTCCAGAGTGAATTTGGGCATTGCAGGATATGCCCCTTCTTTACTGAAGGTCAGAAACCCACAGGAACTATCCACACAGGTATGAGAGCTAGGGAACATTCAATTAGTGCTGCATTTGTTTTTCAGCTTCCAGCACTAGGAGCGCTGGAGAGCTGTTTTTTTCTCCTTCCAGCGTGCTCGGATTGCATTTTTTTTTCTTCCTCCAGCCTGCTCGCCACGCTAGAAGTTTCAACTGTGAGCTTGAAGCTAGAAAAGATGGCGGCCTCATGCACCAATAGGAATGCTGCTTGGCTGCAAAGGAGCTTGGGAGATGTAGTACAAGGGAAGAGGAGCAACAACAATCCTTTTGATTTTTTTTTTGTCATTTCCTTTCTTTTTGGGAGCCCCAGTAGCGGCAATATTCAAGCATGCTAGGAACGTCCCTACTATTTCGGAGTTGAAAAAGAAACACAGCCTAGATTTGCATAGACTGACTGGTCATTTTCTCAGTTGCCTCTGATCCCAAAACTGCCTTTTGTTCAACTTCAAGTGTTCTTGTTGCTACTTCCAGGCAATTTTTGAATGCTGCCCAATTCTGCCTCTGTATACCACTCAGCCTTGCCTTAGCTACAAAGGGGGGACAACATGCCTATTGTCTTTAACCATTGTACAGAGGAGAGAATTTTGCAGGTGCAGCTTTTTGCACTCTTCCATGATGAGCTGCACCTAACCAAATTCTCCCTTCTATCCAATGGTTACAGCCCCTAATCAAACTTCTTCTCATAGGCAGCTCTAACTTACTGAGTTTGAGTGGACAAATGCTCTGAGCTAATAGCCCGCAGCTTACACAGGCTGTTCCTGGCTAAACACAACAAGGGTGAGTCTGTCTGTGTCTGTGTTTGTTTGTTTGTTTTTTGAAAGAAAGACAGACCTGGAGGAAAAATAAGAACAGCCCCCTCCTCCTTGTTTCTTTACCTTCCCCAACAGCCAATCTTCTTTCAAGGGAATTTCCCTGGGGCAACTGGGCTAACCCTGGCTGCTGATAAACCCTGAGAAGTAGAATGGGGTGGGGGGGAACAACTGTGTTCCCCCCCCAAGCACACATGGGGGGGGAACAACTGTGTTGGGGCTCCTGCGTAGTGGCCAATGGCACAGCTATGGAATGCAGCAGGGAAAGGAAAAAAGAGGCATGAATCAAAGTGCCAAGAGGAGTTTGTTTATTGTAGTGCTCAAAACCAAACAGGGGATTCAAACTGGAGTCTAGCTGAACTATCTCACTCACGCTTTACTCAAGACAGGAGGATTTGATGGCTAATAACCACACACAATGAATCCCTGGGGAAAGCAGTTAGAAGGAGGATAAAGTCCTGTAGTGAGGAGGAGGAGGGGAGAGAGAGGAACTTAGTAGTAAGTAAGTAAAATCCTTTACTGGCATATAACACAACAGATCTAAAACTATACATTAGTCAACCAGAAAACATTTCAGATTCCCGGTTGCGCAACTCGGTCAGTTTATGCAAAAATGTTGCCACCACAGCAGTTATTTCAGCAGAGGAGTCCGTTAAGAGAGAGCAAATTTTTGCTCCATCAGAAAGTCCCCTTCGAGTTCTCAGTACAGGGTCCACAAATCTTTGAACCTTAGTAGGAGGAGAAGGGGCTTAGGGGGAGATTAGATGGACTTCCCAGAAGTCCCGGGCTGTGAATGCACCACTTGTGGTGGGGGAGCTAGTCTTGCCCACCGAACAAACACTAGTTTTGACCAAGCCTCCGAAAGGAGGTGACAACTTGAGTTCCTAGATTTGCAGGACCTGAGGAAATGGTCAACGGAGTTTCTTTGGGGAAGGGGATCGGAGGATAGTCTCAGGCCTCCACTAAAGCAGCCCAAAAGACACGTACCGGTAAGTGGCTTTACATGCTCACCATCACACAGCACTCACAGGAAGAGAAAAAGCAACCAACACCAAGCATGCACGCAATGTGACTGCGAATTGCACTGGGGACAAAGGTTGGTGAGGACTGTTGGAGGCATAAAATCTTTGTTTTACAAAAAAAAAAAAAATAAATCCCAAGCTCCAGGGAATCCAGGCAGGTGGCTCTGGTGGTGACAAGACACCAAATCTGCTATTCCAGCCGGGTTTGGAGCTGGAAGGCTTCATCTACATTGAGGAGACGTGAAACCTCCATTTGAATTTAAGGAGTACACAAGGCACCATGCAAATCTGGAGCTTTGAACTCCATAGATCAATTAAGGAAAATGGGCGTGTGTGTGATTACATGGCTCAAATGAAAAGCATCCCTGGCTTGTGGATCTGTGGCCTCTTGCCATCGGTCTTGTTGAGTAGCCACATTACAGGTCTGTTCCTTTCCTCTCCTGCCAGGCACCTAGCACCAAGCAGCACACGTGGAGGAATGCATTCTCAAAAAGTAGCACAGGGTATACTGAGGTCTCCATTTCTTGCGAGGAAGTCATCCAGAACAAGCCTCTGCAGCTTTATCAAGGAACTTCCCATCCCTGCCGCCAAACCTGAAGGAGAGCACTCTCAAACGGGTTGGACACTTCTCCACCCTGACCTGTTCCCAAGGTAGTCATTTTCCCATAGCCGTTTTTAGAATAATTTTTGTACTGAGAGTAGGAACACGTCTGTCTCCCGCATTGCCCATTTGCCCCAAATGCCTCCATTTCTTCAGGGTTCCCCCCCCCTTTTAGCTCATATGGGCTGCAGGCTGATGGGGTAATTAGATGCTCTCAGGCATATATTGGGAGGTGCGTTCCCACATATTAGCAGAGTTCCTCTTCCACCCAGGCAGACTGCTTTGCTTAGCTAAATGAATACACACGAGGCATTGCTTTGTAGTTGTAAAAAGAAGAAGAGTTTACTCACAGTTTAGTTTGCATATATACATAGCGTCTGACCATCAATCAGAGGTACATCCTAGACTTAAGACAGAACCCCCCTAGAGCTGGGGCTCCCTGCATGAGGTTAGCTGCAAGATGGCCACTGGGCTGCAGGAGCAGCGATGGCATCATCTTACTCGGTGGGCATCAAGAGAAGAAGAGACTGAGTGAGGGGCAAGAAGGAGGAAATAAAGGTCGGGGCCACACCCCTTCCTGGAACACAGAGGGATTAGAGTAGGAGGTCTTTACATGTGACCAGGCAGTACACCACATCCCCAGTGTCCAGCAGCTAAAACGCTGCCCATCCTCCAACACAGGCACCAAACGATAACCTTGAGGCACCTTGGGCTGCTTCTGGGCTCCACCTTTTTACCCTGTTTCCACATTTTTGTACTCATTTTTCAAGGGCTGGTGGTGGTGACATGTGAGAAGAGAGCCAGATCTGTGTAGAACGCTAACCAAGGGTGTGATGCTTTCTTGCAACAGTAGATGGGGCTGTAACCTAGTTAGATGGCAAGCTAGAGCTTGTTGTCTGGGTCTCTGGGTCTCTTTTTTTTTTCCTGACTGCCTGGCTTTTCTTACAAAGTGCAACTGTGCTGGATATGGTGCTGGCTGGCTCCCTTCTTTTCTCAGCCCTGCTAACGGTGGGCCTGCAATGTGAAGAACTTTTCAATTCCCTCATGCAGAGTGGAGGCCAGAGCTGAGAGGACCGGCATTTCGGAACACTTTTATTTGGCTTTATTATTTCGAAAAGAGGGCATTGCATTGGAAAGATGAGAGGATGGAGGCTGCACACTGCTTTTGCATGCTCGCAACTTGCAAATCTGGAGTTTCAAATCTAGTCTTGCAAATACTGTACCGCATACAACACCACCTTGTGAGTCATCATTATGTAAGTCAGACCAAGCTGTGGTTGTTGGTATCCCCTTGATGCAACCCCTCCTATCTCCCTTTGTTCAGCGCTGTATTTGGCTGTGCAGCTGTCAGTCTTTCCCCTCCCTTTTGCTTCAGGTGGGTTTTCACCTTTGCTTTTTAAAGGTGCCCTATATACATTTAGCCATCTATTCATTTTTACATCACCCTAGTATTAAGAAATAAGCAAGAAATAAGCTTTTTTAAAAGTGTGAACCTGCTTCTTCTTCTGGCATGTGGGTGGTGTTTGGGCATGAGCCAATCAGCACTGTGCACAGCACATCCATTTGTAAAAAGGCAGAATCGGGGTTGTTTCGGAGAGGAAAGATATATGTGTACTGAATGTTGTGGAGTTTCCAAAGCAGCCCCAAAGCTCTCACAGTACAGTATTGTCTGTCCTCACCTGTAGATTCCCATGTATCCCCTTTCTCAATTCGGCTGCAGTCCTATTCTTGAAGTGGATTAGCAAAGGAATCCTGGCCTTGCTGAAAGAATGGCTTCAATGGCTTTTGTTCCCAGGCCGGTTTGCTGACAGCTGGGAGGGAAACCCAATAAGTCATCTGTGAAGCTGCTCCTCTAAGCAGTTCCTGTTTGTTACCAAGGGATCAGCGAAACTCTCCACATTAGAACAAGGCACCTTCAAACAGCATTGCATCAGGGGATAGCAATAAGGGCAACCTGGTCTTAGAACATAATCCTACGCATGTCTACTCAGAAGTAAGTCCCATTGTGTTCAATGAGGCTTACAGTGCATTCCTATGCATGTTGACTCAGAAGTAAGTCCCATGTTGTTCAACAGAGCAGCTTACTCCCCGGTAAGTGTGTTTAGGATTGTGCTTGTTAGTCCCAGGTAAGTATGTATAGGATGGCAGGCTCAGGCTGCAGTCCATTACACACTTTCCTAGTAGTTAGTTCCATTGCGCACAAGGAAACTTACTTCTGAGTAGACATGTCTAGGATTACCTAAATATAAGAAAAGCAGTGGGGGCGGTGGGCCCCAGGGCGGCGGATCGCAGGGGGTGCTCCTTCCCCTGGATCCGTTGCCCCGCCACATCTTCTTCGCAGCCGAAAACGGCTGATGTTCGGCCCTCCCTGGTGCTGTTTGGCTCCGAAAAGGAGCCAAAAAGTGCCGTGTGTGTGTGTTTCCGTGCCATGGCGGCATGCTACAATGACATCACAAACACCCGGAGCGGTGTGTGTGGCGTCTGTGGGGTTTTTTCGCAGTGGCCCCCACCCACAGGGGGGCGTAGGGTCGCTTCTGATTCCACCACCAGTAGAGAGTTGGTAATTCGGTTCCAATTCTGTTTGAAAATGTGGTGTTTCGTGTTTTTATTCAGTTTGAAAATTTGGTGTTTTGTGTTTTTATGCGGTTATCAGCAAAAACAAACACCCCTGGCCAACAGCCATGCCACATAAGCCCAAAATGACAATGTGGGGAAAATGCTTTTCAGTAGAGAGGAGAAAGAGGTTATATTTACACCTCTCAATAGTGCCACTTTTTCTGGAGTTTGGGTCCCATATTTGATCAGTTCTCAGCCTCATGGATGGGAGAATTCAACTTGTTGGAAAAGCGCTGGCTCCCTCTTAGGGGGTCGGCGCCGATTGCTTGGCTCCGCCCCTGCAGCGCGCGAGGCAAGGTCCGGGGGTGGCAGCAGCTGATTGGCTGCTGCCATCCAAGGGGGCGGGACTGACGACAACGAAGCGTGCGCTTCGCTCGGAGATTGTCAGTCGCGCCCTGGAGCTCAAAGGAGCAGCAGCTGAGCCGAACCGCAGCTGAGCCGGAGGTGCGTTTTTTCTGCGCTTGGGGGAAAGGGCATCCCCCCACAGAGAAGGGTGCGCTACTGGCTCTCGCCCTCGTGAGGGCAGTTTTGGTCGCGCATCTAGCGCGCTTGGTTTTCTGGATCTCCCTGGGCCTGCTGGCCTTGGGAGCAGCGTGGGACTACCATCTTCTGGCAGCCTGCTCACCCGGGGGGTGGATCCATCGTCGTGGGTGTCCTAGGGGCATAGCTCCCGCCATCTTCTCAGCTTCTGGGGACATTTTGGGTGCCATCCACCACCATCTGGGGGCCCTCTGGTAATATTGGTCAAAGCAGCACTGTTCATTCGGGCAGGAGCTGCAAGCACACACTACACGGTTGCATTGTGCTGTTGTATCACTAGAGGCATAGGCATTGCACTGACCCATTCCCCGTGCTCTGCCTTTCAGCATACATAAGCTATGCCTAAAAAACAACAGAAAAAGGGGGTGCGGCGCCCAAGCGCCCACCCCGCCCAGCGCCCGCTGCATCTTCGTCGGAGGATGAGGCGGATGACGAGTGGAGGGCTGCTTTGGCCCAGCTCGAGGCGCTGGAAAAAGAGAAGGCCACCAGGGATGCCAGAAAAGGGGATGGGGGTGAAAGTTCCACGACCCCCAGACTCTCATCCAGGTCGCGTCGGGGAGCTAAAGTCTGTGCCTTCTGTTCCAGGCTGCGGGCTCTGATTGAGGATCCCCCCACGCGGCCGGCTTCGCCAGCCAGGTCAGCGGCCGTTGCCCATCCAGTCGGCGGGACGTCCTTATTTCTGGTGAGTCTCCGCCGCCCGCCAAGAAATCTGCTTTGGAAGTCTGGGAGAAGGATGGTGATGGGGGCATGCCTCCTGGGGGTTTCCCATTTAACCCTTATTTGTGGGCCCCCCGTTTCTGGGGTTTTCACAAAGGAGGGCCGGCAGAGGCTGCCCCCGTACCCAAGGGGCAGGCTCCCGAGACCTCTGCAGAAGGGATGGCCGATTCTCCTGCGGGGGGCGAGACTTATGGTTTTGGGGCTCAACATTGGGGCATTCCACACGGAATGGGCCAGTGGGGCGGTTGGATGGGCTACTCTCTGCCTCCCGCTTTGTGGGGATACACCCCGTGTTCACTTGACAATACGGACCGAATGCGGACCCCCTTTGGGGATATGAATCTTCCGCTTGGCGGTCATCTCGCGATGAGTGTCAAGGAGAAGATTTGGCGGCGGGAGTATGTCGACATTTTAGTCTGCTCCAAAAAGCCCCTGAGCCAGTACTTCGTGTCGGGGACGTGGTACCTGACACTGAGGCCGCCAAGAAACAGATGATCGACCAGAATTGGCCGAATTGGCTTCGGGGTTTCTGTATATACCTCGCGGTGATGCACCAAATGCACCCGAAGGTCACTGGCGATCTGATAAAGTATTTGGACATTATCCACACCGCTTATGGGGAGCACACGGGCCCGGGTTGGCTCGTGAATGATGAACAGTTCCGCCTGTGGGCGTCTCACAACCCAGTCTTAGACTGGCGGGTGCCGCAGTGGGAACTGTGGAATCGTCTCCTGGGTCCGATGAAGTCGGCCCAGGGTGATAGGTCGGATAGCGGGCACATTATCACTAGGAACCAGTCGGGTCAGTCCAAGGCCAATCAGCAGAAGGCAGTTTCCGTGGGGCAGGGCGTTCAGCCTCCCCGCATCTGCTACGACTTTAATGCCTCCGGCAGATGCGTACGTCAGGATTGTTCCTTTCGTCACGGATGTGCCGTTTGCGGTGGCAGCCATGCCATTTCCACGTGCCCCCGCATTTCAGGTGGGAGGCGGGAGACCCAGGGTGCGGGCAGATGGGGTGGCAGTTCAGCTTCTGCTCCCGCTAACAAAGGGACCAACCCCGATTAAGGTTGGTCCGCTTCGAGCCTGGCTGAGGCGCTACCCCAACAGGGCGGCCGCTGAATATATTTTAAGGGCTTTACACAGGGGTTTTGTATCCGTTCCTCTCTTCCCCCCGCCCCCTCCTGGGCGGACAATTTACGGTCGGTTGTTGGTATGGAGGAGGTGGTTCGGCGGAAGATTGGCAAGGAGGTGGCGGCTGGAAGGGTGGCATGCCCCTTTAGGGAGGTGCATGGGATGGAGAGAGTGGATAGAGAGAAGTTCTTCTCCCTTTCGCACAACACCAGAACCAGGGGACATGCGCTAAAATTGAGTGGAGGGAGAGTTAGGATGTTGTGATGGACGTTGGCCTAGATGTTGATGGATGTTCACCACAGGATGTTGTGATGGCCCTTGGACTAGATGCCTTTAAAAGGGGTTTGGATAGATTCATGAAGAAAAAGTCCATCACAGGTTATAAGCCATAAGCAACCTCCTGGCTTTAGAAGTAGGTTTTCTCTGTGCCAGGTGCAAGGGAGTGACAACAGGAAACAGGTTATCTTGTTGTCTGTGTGCTCTCGGACAGGGCAACCCAGAGGAATTTTATCAGGGGGTACAAAGTTTCTTTTGGGCCCCTTCCCTACTTCCCAAAATAGCTCCTGGGGCCCCATTTTTTGCTCCAGGGCCCCCTTTTTGATCCACGTTTTGCTTCAGGGCCCCTCTTTTGACTCATTTTTCACCCTGGGCCCGGGTACAAATTACCCCCTTAACCCCCCTCTCAGAGGCCCTGCTCTCGGAGGCATCTGGTGGGGCCACTGTGAGATACAGGAAGCTGGACTAGGTGGGCCTTTGGCCTGATTCAGCAGGGCTCTTATGTTCTTATCAGGTCTGGGAAGGAGGTCAGGGTTTGGTGGGTGCTACTGGGTCTGATCCACCCTTTTCCCCACCCCATTGCCACCCTGTTCTGCCCCTTCCCACCTCCCTCCCAGCCCCTGTGCAACCTTACCTGAGGTGGCAGGTGTCCGACGTCTGTTGCTGCATGGACCGGGCCAATCACTGCTTCCAGCAGCAGCGAGATCACATATTCTGGCAGAGTCGTGTTTGCGACAGCCACAGAGCGTGTTATGCCGATGGAATGTGTGTTCCGCCGGCATAATGCATCCTTAGGATTGGGCCTTTTGGTTAGATTTTACAAACAGAAAAGAAGACTGAAATGTAAAAGTGCCACATTAGGAAGAATTTCAGTGTTTTTATTTGTGCTGTGTTAGAAACACAAGTGGAATAAGTGCACATACATGCACATTTGTTTTCTTGGCTTCACTTTCATCACGGGTTGAGCAGAGAGAAAGATATGAGCTTCAGGGATGGACCTTAAGTCTTCTTCATTGGGATTTTCAGAAGTTAACTGGTACATGGCTGATAGGTCGTGAGAATACAAAACAAGCTTTACTGTACATAGTAGACAAGGCCTGCAGATCTTGTGACCCACCAAGACAGACACAGCTCACCAGCCATGTATGGTGGCCTGGGAGGTGTTTGCCAGGCTCCTTAGGAAGGCAAGCAGGACAGGTGGTTGATCAAGATCCTGGTGGGCCACCAGACACAGCTAGTGGACAGCGTTTGGCTTGGAAGGTCACAAGTCATACAGAGGCCGGAGAGCTGGCACTGAGATGAGACAGACGTTGGGTTCCATGCACATGAAGGGAAAAGAATCTAAACAATCTTGGGTCCTTTGTGAGGACAGAAGATCAAGGGATGAGAGAAAAGGTTCTTGGTTCTCTCTTAGGAGACGAAGAGCATCATGGTCGCCTTCATTGTTAATTGCAATTAATGGGTCAGCCACCACCCCAAAGCCAAGCTGAGCCCAGATAGAAATGGGAGGCTGGGATTGTTGATAAGTCCCCCATTGCATAAGTCAAAATTGCAGCATGTGCGGTTGTAGCTCAGGTCAAAGATGTTATCCCTCTCCTCGGTCCTGTTGCAGAGCTCGGACATCTTGCCACAGTTATGCGTGGAGAAGAAGTTTACGCTACCTGGTGGTGGGAGAACCGAAAAGGAGGAAAGAATGAGTGGTGAATGACTATAAACCCTCTATCCCTGCCACCGTGGGGACAATGTGAAAGCCACTTCACTTGGCAGCCTATCTGGCCTGATCCACACATGTATATGTACATCACTTGATAGCTCTACACTTTGTCCTGGTCTACAGAGGCAGCTGAATGAAGTGGTAGAGTGGACTCTACCACTTCAAACTCCAGGGGAAGGAATCACCATTTTGAATGATCCTCTACATTAAAACAAACTGTCTGTGGGTGGACTCACCCACTGAAAAGACAAACCACGTGGCTCACAACACAACAGCTCTGACTGTTGCTGTTGTGACAGGGGTGTTCTGGGGTGGGAGGGCAGTGAGTGAGCAAGGGGACCAATGTAAAAATTCCTGTTGCTGGGTCATGAGGAGAAGGACCAAGGCAACCAGGAAGGAAGGGCAACAACACTCCTGCCTTGATCGGAACTTCAGAAGAACTGGGACAGACCACCCTGATGGGTCATGACTCCACTCCTACATGCCAAGACACACACACACCTACCCACCCACCTACATACCTACAAAGAGGCCAAGGACTGGCCGGGAAGCTTTCTTACCGATTTGCCAGTTTTCTCTTGCCAGGGTGACTTGTTTTTCCCAGCAGAGCAAGTATCAGCTGGAGGGGGGGGGGGCGTGAAGTTTGGACGTGTGTGTGTGTGTGTGTGTGTGTGTGTGTGTGTGTGTGTGTGTGTGTGTGTGTGGGTCAAACTATTAACCCCTGGCCTCCCATGATGCATCCCCAATCAGATCACACCCCGGTGGCTGCTGAAAAGTAACTTGCGGCGTTCCAAGCAGCGAACTCTGTGTAACGTATAGTTTGGTCTTGCTGTTATTCATTCACCAAGCGTTACATTAACAGTTACATTTCCTTGCTCTGAGTCAGGCTGTTGATCCATTTAGCTAAATCCTGTCTGCCCTGACTGGCATCTGAAACTCTGGTTTCAGAGAGGGGGTTCTTTTCTTCCTACCTGAAAATCCCAAGTATTGGACTGGGTGCAAAACAGGCATTGCCCCCCCACCACCACTCTGTGTCACGTCACCCCCAGACCAAGGGTTGCAAGGCAAAATCTGGTCACTCCCCCAAGAATTTCAGCAGAAATTTCAGTTGAAATTTCAACTTTTCCCCTAAACCCCTAAAAGTTCAAATTTCAACTTTTCCCCTAAACCAAGACTGCAGTCCTTGCTGCTACAAAGTAAAACACCTAGAATATGTGAGCAGAACAAAAAGTTCACAAAAAGGTTTACACAACTGAACAAAGAAATCAAAGCTTCCCTGTCCCCAATGGGTATATGGAGCAGCTCAGCTCTGGTGTGACATCAGTCATTGCATCACCTTTCATTAAAGCATGATGATATCAAAACATTACTGTATACATATTCCGGCGCTAGCAGAATCCTTCTTTTTGGCCTTACCCAGATAAACTCTAGTTGTCTCGCAATATTGGCCTTCTTTTGCTTTGCAGGGATCATCGGATTTCCAACAGAGGTTGCCGGTTTTGAATTTGCAGACTTTGCACACGAGACCTTGCGCTGCAAGAGAAAAGCAGGACATCAGAGTGTTTTCAGAGGTAGGCTTACCAGATCTCCAACCGGGACAGAGTGCTAGACCTTTAGGAGAAGGAATGTGGGCAGGTATAGCTTGTTAAACCTTAGAGCACAATCCTAGGCATGTCTACTCAGAAGCAAGCCCCACTGAACACAATGGGGCTTGCTTCTGAGTAGACATGCCTAGGATTGTGCTCTAAGGTTTAACAAGCTACACCTGCCCACATTCCTTCTCCTAAAGGTCTAGCACTCTGTCCCGGTTGGAGATCTGGTAAGCCTATTCAGAGGGATCAGCATCACCACCAGCTCTTGCCTGGGTTGTATAGATGGGTGTGGTGGCCAAATATTGCCCTGTGCTGCCACCTCGTGGCCAAAAAGAAACGCATTAACAATCAATGGGATTTTTTAAAAAAAAGAAAGAAGAAACATCCACAGGCACGGATGTGATTCGTTCCCCTGTTGATCTTTGGAATGCAGAACTTTTATTTAGCCAGATTGTGGAGGAATGAATGAGTGAAGGTTGATCAGACATTACTGGCACTGTGGGGTGTATGCTCGACTCTACAATCCCCGGGCTCCAGCACCCTGCCATCAGCCTCTTCTGCTCAAGGTATGGATAAAGAGACTTTTTTTCCCTTTGGAAGTGGGAAACTAAGGGGACAATTAATTGGGAAAGATCTAGATCAGGAAGAAAGATCTAGATCGGGAGTGGCCAACCTCCCACCATGGCATTCTTTTGTGCAGAAGACAGAATCTTGGAAGTTGCAAATGTTGATAGAGCTCTACCACTGCATCTGCTGAAATGCCCTCACTTATACGGGCCAAGAGCATTCATGTTGAAAGGTGGCCACCCCTGATCTAGATAATTCGTTGGGGGGGGGGGGAAATCCATTGAAAAGTTATTTATTTAAGTTGCTTTTACCACTTCTTTGCCTGACCGCAAGGCACCTCGTCAGCACAATTTGAATTTGGGTGGATACTGTCAGTAAATTAATTGGTGGGCTTAATTCAATAGAAGGGAGGTGTTGAATTTGGAAAGATCCAGAAAGCACAACAATGAGGGGCAGTGCAGGGGATTGTATCAGTTGAAGGGCTGTGTTTTTGGGCCAGCATATTTTGGGGTATGTGAACCAGTTTACCCCCCGTTTACAGTCACGATGGACAGAGATGGCCAATCCTGGAGGTCAGCTGAGGTGGGAGGCACCACCACCACCCACCCATCCACCCACTTGCTCTACTGCTCCTTCTCCACAAATTGAATGGGTACAAACTGATCCCCACTATCTAACCCCTGCCAATTCATTACTTCTACAACAAATGGGTCACTTGTTCTGTTGTGTCTCACCCCCACCTCTCATTGTGTGTGTTTAAATGTGATAGCTTTTACCTAAAAACATCACTGGGATAAAATGGGTCCCTTGTCAAATGAATGGGGTGGAAAGCAGCACTGCATGTCCAATACATTGGGTAGGTGGGTGTGTCTAAGTGACTCCAACAGGGTGGAAAGATACAGAACAGATACCTTAAGGAAGTGAGCCAAGGCTTATATTCCATGCATTACAATAGCAAGGAATTGAGCATGTGGAAAGCTTTTGCCCATTTTAGGGATAGGGGACATAGCACTTAAGCCTGAGAAATGAGGGAGGCAGAGAGGCTGAATAGAATGGGTAGAGAGGAAGAAATCAAGCTCATAATACTGCAGTCCTTGGAAGAAGGGCAGGAAAACACGGAACAAATGGAAAGAGTGCCTCTAGACAGCTTGCGAGCCAGACATCAGAGTGATGATGTTCCCCTGATTGGTATTAGGGGTTGGGGGTGTGCAGAGGCTGTACGTATTATCATTCTCGGGTTTTATAAATAATAACATTATTATGTTTATTCGCACAGTCAGACAAACATCATCATCATCATCATCATCATCATCATCATCATCATCATCATCATCATCATCATCTTCATACCCACCTGCCCAATACATTGGGCACCTAGGTCCTAGCATGTGTTGATGAATGGATGAGCTCATCTGGAGCCCTCCCTACAATGCCTACATTTAGCAGCGAACATTCCTCCATTCGACAAGTGCGCATAAGCACTATGTGGAGAAAGGAGGCAGCTCAATGGGCTGCATCAGAACGGGCCCAGAAATGTCAAAGAAGGTCAGGTTTTGCCTCCAGCAATGGCTGGGGAGTTGATATACGAACTTTTCACTCCATGTTGCAGCCTTATGTGACCCCACTATACCAGTGCATGAGGAACTTTAGTGGGAACACTGGCACAGTGCATGAGTGTGCCCACGGCCGTTCATTGCACTCCTCAGGAAAAGACATAAGAGCCTTGCTGGATCAAACCAACAGGTCCAGTCAGATGCCTTTGGAAGCATACAGGCAGGACATTGGGGTAACAGCCGCTCCCCCCACCCATCAATTTTCTCCAGCACCTGGTATAGGAACCTGCCTTATTCTGAGTCCGTCAATCCAGCTCAGTTCTGTCTGCTCTCACTGGCAGAGGCGGGGGGGGGGGGGGACTTTGCCTGCCTTACCAGGAGATGCTGAGGATTCAATCTGGGACTTTCTGCATGCAAAGCAGATGCTCTACCACTGAGTTATGACCTCTCCAGGTAGGTGCTCAAAGGCCGGGCCTCTGAGAGGGGGGTTAAGAGGGGGCAATTTGTACCTAGGCCCCGGGCAAAAAATGGGTCAAAAAGGGGGCCCTGGAGCAAAAAAGGGGGCCCAGGAGCCAAATTCATGTGTAGGGAAGGGGCCCAAAAGAACTTTGTACCCCCTGATAAAATTCCTCTGAATGGCCCTGATCAAAGGCATACCTGTGCCTGAATATGGAGGTTCCATGGAGGTTCTATATCATGGGTGGTGATATAGACCTATCCCTCCATGCATTTGAGTCACCCAAAGCCACTAGCTAGTGGCCAACACCATGTCTTATGGCAATGAATTCCACAAATCAATTATGTATTGTGTGGAGAAGTGCCACTATTATTATTATTATTATTATTATTATTTTGGGGGGGGAGAAAGGTTGTGTAGAAAACTGACTAAATGAATAAATATTTTCTCTCATCTATCCTAGAGCTACTATCCATTTCATTGGGTAATCCTAAATTATGTGGTGGAGGGAGAAAAGATTATTGTCTGCTTTGTCCATATCATTCAGCATTTTGTAAAGCTCTATTACAGGGGTGGCCAAACTTGCTTAATGTAAGAGCCACATATGATAACCTTCAGATGTTTGAGAGCCGCAATATTTAAGAAGCATTTAAATTCTCAAATACATTTACTAACCATGAACATTAAACTTATGCTTTAAACCAGTGGACTCTAAGTTTATACCTGGCAAATAATTATGAAGCTTTAAATTTTCTTATTTAGCCTTTATATTAAATTGTGATGCAAAAAGGAGCTCAGTCAACATATTTCTGAGAGCCGCACATTATACGTCAAAGAGCAGGGCTGAAAAACCCCGATGTGCCTCCTTGAGCACCGGTGGAAATTTGAGGTAGTGGAGTAAGGGTCGTTGAACCTGGGAATGGGGACGGGGATATCGCGGCCAACATCCCTGCCCCCACCCCGGCCGGCTCGGCCAACGGCCGCCCTCCCTCGCCGCCAAGCCCACCCAGCCCGCCCTGCTCCCACTGTAGGAACACTTACCTTGCTCCGGTGGCTGCAGCATATTTCCGCCATGGACCGAGGCCTGCTGGCCTCCGTGTCAATGGGCCTTACTCCATGGGTACCAAAAATGTGCTTTATGGCGTGTTTATGGCACCCTCCGCCTGCAAAGTGCACACTCTGCAGGCTGAAAGTTACGTAGGATTGCACCGTAGGACGCGGTACTCATCCCCATTTCTGGCCGAAGAGCCAGCGTTGTCCGAAGACACTTCCATGGTCATGTGGCCATCATGACTCAACACCGAGGCACACGGAACGCTATTACCTTCCCGCTAAGGCAGTACCTATTAATCTACTTGCAATTTCTTGCTTTCGAACAGCTAGGTTGGCAGGAGCTGGGGCCGAAGATGGTAACTCACTCTGTCATGCAGCACTCGGGTCTCAAACTGCTGTCCTGCCTACCTTCTGGTCTGCAGTTCAGCATCTTAACCACTGAGCCACCGCAGCACCCTGCAGTTGTACATGGTACCTTAAACCTGCCAGTAACCAGACACACTTAGAGCAGGAAGCAGACCAGAGGTGGTCCTTTCAAGCTCCAAAATAGCTGCAGAGGGTCTCATTTGGCAGGACAGCAAGACACATGCTGCAGGGGGAGGATTACCACTTTCCCCTTCCACCATTTTTACACTAAAATTGACTCCCACCCTCTGAAGTTGGCGATTTGCAGAAATTGCCACTGACTGCAGGGGCAAATAGCCTCTTGGGAAAGAGGCAATTTTCAGTGCAAACATGGCCCAGAGGAAAAGAGTTAGTGCCACACCATGCGCTGTGTCCCTGTGCCAAGTTGGACCAACACATCTGTTTGGGGTCTTAAAGGATCCACCTGTTAACAAGGAGTTTCCGGTAATTTGTAATTTGCTCTCACTCACGTAGAATGCACCACTGCAGGGATTCACAAGCTCCAGGACCAGACACCTGTCCCATACCGGAAGAATGGACACAACAGAAAACTCACCACAGTCCTGGGATAATAGTCCCAGGAAAACATGCCCCAAGACATGAGTCATGCGGAGCACATGAGTCATACTGAGATCAAGAGCTTGTGGAATTAGCAGCAAGCTGGAGCTGTGCCCAGAATGCTTTCAGGAGGGGCCTTTTGCCGAGGTGTGAAAACCTGCTGCAAACGCCACCTGGCAAACTCTAAACAGTGGCTCCCGAGGTGGATTTCTCTTAGAAGCATCCAACAGCTGCTCCCTAAAAGGCGATTCGTTAAGCAAGAGGCTCTCCATTCCACCCAAAGAAAGTTACTCATGACTAAGTGCCATTGAACTGAATGGGACAAGTTAGTGGTTAACCGAAGCCCCATTGATTTCAATGGAATTTCAGCACAAGCCCAGGCATGTCTGCTCAGATGTAAGCTCCATTGAGTTGAATAGGACTTTCTCAATGGTGATGTTGATTAGAAATAGTGGCATGAGTCATCATCATTCATGCCATCCTGGTATCAGGAGCTCGGATTTCGTATCCAAGGCTGGTCCATCCACGAGGCTTCCTCTTCTGCTCTGTCCCCCTCTTCCTTTTCCAATCCAGGGAGCAGGAGGAGCCGAGGATGGCACCTCTCCAGGTAAGGGGGGGCAGCATTTTCCAGGTAAGAGGGGGCAGCATTTTCCATGCCACCTCAGGCGCTGGGAGGTCTTGATTCACCCTGTCCCATCCCTTCCTCTTCCATTTTATACTGTGCACCGCACCTCCTTTTCGCTTTTCTCAGTCAGGACAACTTTGAGGCACAGTGAAACCAAACCTGAATGGACTCGGTGAAACCAACAAACCAACACACTCCTCCTTGCTGGACACTGGCCAGGTCTTGGCTACAAAGATGACTTTGCCAGGGGATGTTGCCAGCAGTAGCCTGACATGGAAATTAGAAGACTATCTTGCTGCTGCTGCTGCTGCTGCTGCTGCTGCTGCTGCTGCTGCTGCTGCTGCTGCTGCTGCTGCTGCTGCTCTCTCTCTCTCTCTCTCTCTCTCTCTCTCTCTCTCTCCTGTACCAGTGCGGTCTCAGAGTCTGCTTGACCCCATGGAGTGCCAACATGGAGATGGATCAAAGGGTCACTTACCTCTGTACAAGAGAGACGGTAATTTGCAGGGAGAAGCCAGGACATCTAGATTCTCTTTGCATTGCTTAATTTCAAAAACAAAACATGTCTCGCATTCCTAGAGGTCCCATTTTGCGCCCTAGAAGCCTTGTCACATAATGGCTAAGACTGCGATCTGCAGATCAGAACTCATTCATTCAAATCTCAGCTCTGCCATAAGCTCACCAGGTGGTCTGAGGCAAGCCCCTCCCTTTTAGCCTCACCCACGATACAGAGAGAATACTTCCTTATCTTGCAAAGTTGTTGTCAAGGGAATACATGCGAAACACTTTGTACACTCAGAAAGTGACTATATCAATGTTAAGCATCATCATTATTCATCCTTAATTGAGAACATGATTAAGGGGTTGATGCCTTTTTATTGTAGACAAAACAAAACGGATGAGTAACGGGAGACTTGGTAAAGGCTTATTAAACTGTAAGCAGTATGGAGGACATGAACAGAGAAAAATTATTTTCTTCCTTTCAAAACACTAGAATCCAAATGTTCTCCTGTGAAATTAACGGGCAATACCCTCAAGCAGGAAAGGGAGAGGTCTTTGTACAATAATTAGCTAATAGGATTCCCTGCAGCAAATTGTGGGTGATGGCCACTAGTTTAAATGGCATTTTAAAAGGCCTATGCAAATTTGTGGAGGAGAATTATACCATAATAGAGAAAAACAAACCTCCATGGTCAAGAGTGGTATATCCCTGGTTACTAGATGCTGGAGATAAACAGCAGGAGATGGCCCTGCCTTGCCCAGGAATATCTAGATCAGAGGTTCTCAACCTGTGGTACGGGTACCACTAGGGGTACGCGGACCTCTTGCTGGGGGTACGCCAAACCCTGCCCCTTATCTGCCCCATCAGCAGCTAATTAAGTGTTAATTAACATGGATTTTAAATTGTAATTATATTTGGAGCCCTTCTATCTCTCTGATTTTGGTTCTGGGCTTTTTTTTTGTACTTTGGAAAATGTACTTTGGTGGGGTGGGGCAGTAAGGAGCTGATTTTGGGAAGTGTGACTTGGAGAAAAAAAGAAATCCTTGCATCCATCCATCTCTCTCTCTCTCTCTCTCTCTCTCTCTCTCTCTCTCTCTCTCTCTCTCTCTCTCTCTCTCTCACACACACACACACACACACACACACACAGAGTTAAATAAGATTTTTTCACATTGAAAATTGTTTTAGTATTAATGATTAATTACCTAATTAATTAATTAATTGATTAAGCCAATTAATTAGCAGGGGGTACTTCAGAAAATTGGACCATGATAGGGGGTACCCGGGCCTCCAAAGGTTGAGAACCTCTGATCTAGATGGTAAGTATTGGAGACAGGACGAGCTGGATCTTTGGAACTATTCAACAAGCACCACCCAGTAGTATTGTGAAAGAAAACTGGAGCAGAACCAGTTAGTCTTGTACTTGTATAACTTAAGTCCTTTGGTCTAGTCTTCTCTTGGGCCTCACCTTTTTTCTGTGGAGACCAAATATTATTCTTTATAGGCATGAGGTAGTTATGAGAGACCTTTTCACGAGGCAGACTATTTGTAAGAGTGATTCACTCTTCCCTCCCTTTCACAGCCACCTTCCTATTGAGAAAAATTACTCCGGGCAACAATTACTCGGCGCAATCCTACCCTACTTATGCCACCATTGTAATCAGCGGCACAGTGAGAACTGCATCTAATGTCCCTGGTGGTGACTACAGTTCAGAAGTCATGGACTAGTTCCTAATTCCCATCTTGCTGACATAGTCGTGTGTGGTCGTAGCGAAAAGTCAGTTTACTCAAGCGGGGATCCACTGGATCTGCTTGCCAATAAAAAACATAAGAAAAGTTGGCTCTGATTCAACACCTGGAGCTTCCTAGCACCGCATGGGATTCTGCCCCTTAGAAACAAAACTATGCAGATACCCTCTACTGGAGACAATATTTTAGCAATTTCATGGCCAAAGCACCACAATATGGATCAGAATTGCAAACAAAGGCCAGCCATAGATAGGGTTCAATGGAGATAGAAGAGGTAGAGAGAGGGGGGCAACACCAGAATCCCCCCTTCCTAACACTTCAATTGAATATTACAAAGAAAATTATCCCATCCATACTTTTACACCATCCTTCCAGCTAAAAAATCATGCAAACCTTTGCAGAAAACATTTCCCCTACCCCTTTCCCTTTTGAATGTGGCACTTACTGGCTGCACAGAAGAGCAGAACAGAAAAGCTCAGGAGAAGAATCTTGTTCATCTTGATTGTTTTTACCAGGAAGCGAGGAAGCGAGGAATGGGAGTCTAGAAATGACAAGAGGCCTCAAAAATATTCAATGGGCTTTGCAACAAGTGACTCTTCCCAGCAGGTCTTGTGATGGGAGCAGTCATGGTGAAGAATTTATCACATCAAGCCATTGGGAAACAGCCAATGGAAGAGTTAGGGAGGAGAGACACACCTTACCTTTGGAATATGATGAGACATTTAGAGAATAGCATATGAACAAAGGTGCAGTACAATTGGTAGCAAAACTCTGGGAGACCTCAGACCTAGCCAGTCACGAGAACCCCCAGGCTTGTCTTATATTTTATCTTTTAATTGTCTTGGCAGCTCCCTGTTATCCCAGCTCTGACCTGTTCAAAAGTAACATGGAAAACATCCATATTATTATTTGAGGATTTTATTTATTTATTTATTTATTTTTCACAATTTTTTTTATACCACCCTTCCTCCAAGGAGCTCAGAGTGGTGTACATATTTCCTCCCCTCCTTTTTGTCCTCACAACAACCCTGTGAGGTAGGTGGGGCTGAGAGATAGTGACTGGCCCAAGGTCACCCAGGAAGCTTCGTGGCTGAGCAGGGATTTGAACCTGGATCTTCCAGGTCTCCCAAACCACTTCACCATCCTGGCTGTGTGCATGCTTTGGGAAAGCAATGATGAGCCACGACTTTCCATATCATGCCTGCCCACTAACAAATGCATGTAGGTGATTGTCATACATGCCATGCCTCAAATTTTGATGGAGCTCCCATCAAATTTTCCCGGCTCCGGTGATGGAGCTGGGAAGGCCGGCCTTCCGCCGGCCTTCCCAGCTCTAAAGTAGTCTGCAAACATGCCTTATGGCACATTTGCGACTATTCCGGGTGGTGGAATGCTAGGTCTGCCGCCCATAACTTGCGCAGGATTGCACAGTAAGTTTCCTAGCTAATCATATATATATGATTGAACTATCTAGTAAGTATTGGAAAGTAACCCACGTGTGTCCTCAATATTATTTAAAAGGAAATCTGGAAGTCCAACTCTGGTATACACAGGTGGGTCTCAAGATCCCTGCATATATCAAAATGCCATATTTAAGCTATTCCCTATAATAGTAACTGTCAATTTTGATAACATCGTGGAGGGAGGGCAGGATATGCATCTTCATACAGACATGAAGAGCCACATTCCTTCTTAGGAAACACGTTTTTCACAATTACTCCTAATTGCTTGTTTGGCTGACTTCCCTCTTTTGGCTTGGCAGGCATCCCGTTCCCAGACTGAGATGATCCTGAACTGCACATTCATAGCCTCTTTTCTACATCCCCATTCAACAATTGCCTTCTTGTTCTCTTTGGGCATGTACCATCAGTCTTGGCACAGGAATCATATACTTGTCTGTCATCAAAGCAAGCACAGAAAACACATTTTTCCCCAATAATGGTCAGGATGCAATGCACCCCAGCTCCTCTCCCCTGCAGAAACGATTTTGTTTGAACCTGTTGACGGGCTGGATACACCAAAACAGGGCAAAATATCTCTTGAATTGCATCATGTGGAAATGCCTTTACTCCGTTTGACTGAACTGATTCAGAAACCAGACGCCCGTCCCTTGATATGGACTGGGCTGGAAGAACATATGTGCTGTCTCCCTCTTAGTTTCTGGGCTCATTTTAAATATGCTCTCAAGTTAGACCTAGAAGCGAATAGCGAGTTAGATATCCTTGATTTTCTGCTTCTTGCAATAGATTTGCTCTTGCAGGTTTGTGTCCCAAACAGGAGGCAGGCTAGCTGAGAACATGAGCATTAGAGCTTCAAAGAATGCAGTGACTAGATGCACAAGATCACACACAATGAAGTTAATTAAGGATAATAATGTACGTGCAATAAGCAAAGAGTCGGATCTGCATTTTGAAAACCACATCCTGAGCATCCCATGACATATAAAGCCCCAGATGGGCTAGATCTGGACTATCTCAGGGAGTGCCTCTCCCCGCACCTCATTGAAGTTCCCCAGGGGAAGCCCTCCTCAACATCCCTGACAGCACAGAGTAGGCAAAGAAGAAGCCTCCCTGTGATCACCTTTGAAACAGGAACCAACAGATTCCCACTGGGACACACTGGCAGCTGTGCACTGCACTCTCATAAGTCAGGTGGGTGGGTGGGGTGCAAAATGGAAACATCCAACATGCACACACACACACACACACACACACACACACACACACACACACACACGAGGAAGGCTACAAAGCACCACAAATGTGACTACTTGTACTGGTACATTTACCATTGACGTTAAATCATGTTAATTGTCCAGTCTGTTGTAATCAGTTTGCTCAACATTTTCCAAATAAAACCTCTTGCAACTGTCCCAACCTATGCAGGTAGTCCCTGACTTACGGCCTAGTTCCATTCCAGACATTTGTCCAGAAGTTGGAACTGATGTAAGTTGGAACGGTGCTATTGTGTCTGCGTGAAAGCACAAGACCAAACAGACTCTTGGGTCCAACCGGCTCTTGCCAGCTGAGTGCTTTCATGCAGGTACAAAAGCACTAGCCTGGACTGACTGCACCTGCATGAAAGCACAGACAAGACTGCCCATAAATCAGGGCATCCATACATCAGATGTGAGTAATTCAGGGACTACCTGTACTCTGATTTAATCGGTTCTATGGGTACAGCCTTGGCAGCTGTTTATTCAGTTATTATGGATTCTGTTCGTCTTGTTCAGCCTGAGAATGTGGACAGGATTCCTAGTAGT
Organism: Plestiodon gilberti rubricaudatus; assembly: GCA_026170595.1. NCBI lineage: Eukaryota > Metazoa > Chordata > Lepidosauria > Squamata > Scincidae > Plestiodon > Plestiodon gilberti. Next base: position 252,796,478 of record JANXHW010000002.1, read on the forward strand.
TTGTGCCCAATCATGTATCCCCTTACCCTTGCTGGCTAGTTATAGCAGCCAGGGGAGGCCTGTCAGAATGGGCCCAGAGGACTATAATGGCTACTTTGGATCCTTTTCAATCTCTCTTCCAGTCTGTTTTTTACACTAGTGAGAGTGGTTTCTCTGGACATCTCAGAGCCTTTTGATACCACCAGCCATGGTACCCTTCTGGACTGCCTGGTGGGATGGGACTGGGGGACACACTGTTATGCTTGCAAACACATGCAGACAGGCCCCAGAAGGTGGTGCTGGCTTGGGTCAGGAGGCCTATTGCTCAACGCTGTGGTTGTGAGCGTGCAGGGTCATGTAGGGCAAGGGTTCTCAATCTGTGGTACGCATACCCCTGGGGGTACGCGGACCACAGGCTGGGGGTATGTGAAGCGCTGCCCGTTATCAGCTGCTGCAATCAGCAGCTGATGATGGACAGCTGTAGCTGTTTTTCCCGGGTTGTGTGCAAATGCTGCAACTTGGGAAAAATGGCTACAGCCCCCCGATGTCCCCAATCTTGTGAAAATCTCGCGAGATTCAAGATGGTGGCGGCCAAATATTGTGAAGGCACATGAGGCAGTCTCATGCCTCATATGCCCTTATGGGATTTGGCCACCGCCATCTTGAGTCTTGTGAGAATTTCACGAGTTTCAAGATGGCGGCAGTCAGAAGACAAGGTAAGGGCAGCTACTGGAGACATTGGAAGGGCCATTTTTCCGGGCTTTCCCGGAGGGCTACAGCCATGCCAAATCGGCAGGGCTGTAGTGTTTCCCTCCAGGTTGTGGCACGGGCGGGAGGACCCGCCTGCCCATGGGATAATTACAGTTTAAGGGGGTGTACAGCGGGTACGCGGCAGGTATTTGGGGGTACGTGGGGATATGCTGGGGGGTTAAGACTGAGGGTATGCAGGGGACTGGAGGTCCACCTAGGGGGTACGCGGGCCTCCCAACATTGAGAACCCCTTATGTAGGGTACTACTCTGTCCCACAAACTGCCCGACAGAAACATAAGCCTGTTTGGAGAAGTCACCTGGAGGTTTGGGCTGGGTTTTCATCAATATGCAGATGTAACTCAATTCTATCTCTCATTTCCATCTGGGAAGCAGTGGGTGTGCTGAATCAATGCCTAGGAGCCATGGTGAGATGGATGTGGGCCAACCAGATGCAATGCAGTGTTACAGCTTATCCAGAGTTGGGTAGTCAACTTCTCCTGGATGGGGTTGTTCTCCCCTTGATAGATCAGATTTTCAGCTTGGGCGTGCTTCTGGATCTGGGGTTATTTCTGGATGTCCAGGTAGCTGCTGTGGTTAAAGAGTGCCTTTAGACAACTCTGGTTGCTGTGTAGATGCAACCCTTTCTGGAGAAGACAGATCTGGCTAGAGTTACCCATGCCGTGCTCATACCTAGCCTTGCCTATTTCACATGCTGTTAACAAACATGCTCTGGAGACATGTCTCCAAACAAGCATGTTCATGTTTGTAGTGTGCCTTGTAGACTTTGGGGATGAAGCAAACACCTCACCAACTTGCATCATAAGAATAAAAGGGGACTAAGAGGTGACTCAGAGTCCATCCAGTTCTGAGCAATTAATTTACTAAAAAAGTAACAGAATGACTAAAAGCAATGACATCAAATATCATCATTAACGTACAGAATTAAAACATCAATATGCAATTCTAAAACTATTCATAACTATACAAAATTGCCACTTAAGTGGGTGACTGTGATTATACAAAAACATTATCTAGGCCAGAGATGGCCAACCTTTCAACGTGAATGCTCCTGGCCCTTTCATGGGTGTCTAGGTGAGGGCATTTCAACAGGTGCAGCTGCTTTAGCAGCACCATCAACAATTGCAGCTGACAAGATTCTGTCTTCTACACAACTCGTAAGAATGCAGAGGTCCTAATCGTGGAAGGTTGGCCACCCCTAATCTAGGCAAACCAAACTATTCCTGGCAATATCAAATTGCACAATCACACAACACACACTGAAGAACATGAGAATGAAGACGGGCTATCTAGACTGCAGCGCAGGCGTACAACGCGTGCCGCATCCTATCCAATAGGACCCAGTGCCGGTGCATCTAGAGCGCTCCTTGGGGGAAGGGGACATTCGACCCCTTACTCCAAGTAGAGCCCCAGCCACCCCAATGGGTTTACTTGAATGTGCACCAACTATTTTGCTGTCGCACATTCAAACTGGCCATGTAACGGCAGCCAGGCCTGGGAAGGGGGTTAAGATTTGGCGGAGGAGGCCTCCGCCAATCCTTCCTCCTTCTCAAGCCTGGCCGACCAATCCGCCTCAGAATGCCCTTTTCCACCCTCCCCATGCCCCTCCATCACCTGGTGGGGAATTCACCTTCCCTGGTAGGTGCTCCTCAGGAACCAGGGTAGGGAGAGTGGGGCTGGCCGCTTACTCCCAGGGTGCCGCAAACATGCTTTACGGCATGTTTGCAACACCCTGGACCGGCGGAGCGACTGCTCTGTGGGTCAAAGACTGGAGAGAATTGCGCTGGTAAGCTAACTGGATTGGAGAGTCTGGAGGTGCTATGGGTTCAGGAAGGGAACATAAAAGACTGTCAGGATTGCAAGACAGCAGAAGGGGGGGGGATCAGGAACAGGCCTGTCAAACTTTTTTTCCCAAGGGAGAAGGAGAGACACAAAAAAGACATAGGAAGAAGGGGAAACGTAGCCAGGGTGGTATAATCTGGAGTTGTCACCTGATCCTGAAGAAGTCGGGTCCCAGAGGCAGGGCCTCTGAGAGGAATTTTATCAGGGGGTACAAAGTTTCTTTTTGGCCCCTTCTCAAAGGGGGAGGGAGCAAAACAGGATGGGGGAAGGGCAGCAATAGCCGGAAAGGTCTTTGGAGCCCAGGTCTACCAGGCTTCCCGATGCGGCACCCAGGTCTACCTGCCTGATAGACCTGACCCCGGTCACCATCCTTCACTCTCCATGAGGCCAGTTGAGATCCCAGGAAAGTTCTGGGCCCCCTCCTTTGGCTCCTGGGCTCCCTTTTTGACCCTGGGCCCGGGTACAATTTAGCCCCTTTACTCCCCTCTCATGGGCCCTGCCCAGAGGAAAGTGTTTAGGTTCCAGATGCCCCCAGCAATGAAGTTCTCTGAGACAGCAAGCCCAGGCGCTTCTTCCCTCAGGAGCCCAGTTCACCCCACCCAGCCTGTAACAGGCTCAGCAGAATCCATCAGCAAGACAGGACCAGAGGGAGATCAGAGGGTCTTTCTGAACACACCCAGGCCATCTTAGATGAAAAGGTGAAACCTCTGCTCTAGCAGAGCTCTGAGTCTCCCAAAGGATTCTCAGGGAAGAAAGAGGAGAAGGCCAAGTCACTCTCCCTTCTTGGAAGGGGTGTCCCTTGGATAGGCTCTTCTTAGGGCTACTTGAGAAGGGTGGGATCAATGCCTGCAATGGACCTAAATGAGATCTACAATTTAAAGTTACCTAACAATGGGGAAATATTTGTTTGAGCTACTCCTGTCTCTATTCCAAAGGGGGGGGGGATCCATAAATCATGCTTGGGGAAGGGAACTGTCACTTGCTTGAGAGAAGCAACCCAATTATTTCTAATCTTATCGACTATCTGGGAACCAATTACTTCTGGGGATCTATTGCACACACTCCAGTTGGCCAATTTCGAGGTGATGCAAAACACATTACAATTGGCACCAGGATGTTTTTGGCAGAAGGGTTTAGAGCTTCAAAGGGCCATGGCAATACTAATGGTCAGAGAACACAGTGTTTGGCATCATCAGGACACCAACATTCTCTATTTTAGAAGGTTCCGCATTCTTGCCGACACAAACCATGTCTCCCATAAGTTTGGTTCAGGGCGTCCAGCAGGGTGACAAGGTTCTGTGTGCGGCTGCCTTTGAAGAGTGTTTGGAAACTATAAATGATGCAGAACGTTGTAGCCAGATCACTCTCCGGAGCTCAGTAGAGATGACATGTTACTCCCTTGCTAACAGATCTGCAACTGGCTCCCAATTCATTTCCGGGCCCGATTCAAAGTGCGGGGTATGACCTTAAAAATGTCATCTGCATTTTGGACCTTCTTAGCTACCTTTGGGGTTGCCTTCTCCCATGCAAACCTCCCTGCATCTTAAGATCTTCCACAGATTAGGACCTGCTGCATCCCTTGCCACCTGCAGAAGTACAGCTGGTGATGTCACAAGAGCCTTCTCAGCAGGGGCATCCCAATCAGTGTCAGTGCCAGATTGCCAGGGATCCGGGGGCAAATCCCGGCACCAAGCCCTGCATGGCACCCCTGTCCACCCCATGACAACACAGTGAGTGCTACCAGTGCAACCAGTCCTGAGAATTCAGGGGTCTCATTGGTCAAGTCAAGTGGGCCTTCTGATGGCTGTGGGCCTTGGGCCTGTGTCCCACCCAGCCTCTGACCCAGACTGTAGAACCTTCTACCTTCACAGGTCCATCCGGACCCCATGGGAGCAGCATTCTGCAGCAGTGGGATACCTTCCTGCAGGGATGTGGATCAAGTCTCTGGGTCGAAGTCTCAAGTCAAGTCCCAAATCTTTGCCCTCAAGCCCGAGTCTTTGGTAGTGGGTTGCAAGTCCCTATCTATATAACGGGAGAAACGGGTTTAAAACTGAATAAAATTGGACTTGTCGTAAAAGGCTCCAAGTCTCGAGTCGAGTCTTTTACAATAATCGCGTCAAGTCCAAGTCGAGTCATTGACGCGACTTGAGTCCGGGTCAATAGACTCAAGTCTTCATCACTGCCTTCCTGTGTAGAGAGCCATTTCCCTGGCTTGACTTGATTTTCTGCTATTCTTCTTTCACTGGAGTTGATATTGATTTGATTGCTTCTGTTAGTGTATTATTGACTGTTTTCCTGAGGTTTTATCTTTATTTTGTGAGCCACTTTGAACACGTCAGTGGAAAAGTAGTACCGTCGGTTCGTAAGTAAATGGTATCGTCCAGACAAGAGATTTACCACCTCAATGAAAAGGAGGAACTCCCAGCCCCCTGCTGTAGGTCCTGCTGTAAAAGGTGTGACACTGCCATACACTTCGGGGACACCGGCACAAATGGCTGGAGGCCCCTTGTGCCAGATACCACAACCACACCAATGCAGGTAAGGTAGTGGCGGGAGTGGTTTGAGGGCAGGAAGGGGAGGAGCGAGATGGACAGGGTGCATTTTGATGGTGGGAGGGAGTGGATCGCAGCAGTGGCAGCGCACACCAGGATGTGATCCCCGTTTTCCTGGGCTGACACGTCCCCCACCTCTCCTCAGACTTACACCAGCAAAATAGCTGGCATGGGTCCAAGGAGATATATTGACAAACAGGAGGCCTACAGGGAGGTCAGTAAAAACTGTTTTTACCTATCTTCTCCAAGCTGTCTGGTTCCCCCCCCCCCCCCAGCATGCAGCATGCACTCCGTTGGCTATGGACTGTCAAGGAATAGGATTGGGCTGTTAAGCTAGGATCCTGGCTTATTAAGGTTTACTATTACCAGCACACAAGTGTTTTTATTTTCATTAATTACAATGCATTGAGTCCGACAAACACTTATGCTTTTCAAGTGTTGTGCAATTTGAAGCTAGTTAGCCCCACCTTAGTTAACTGACACTTCAGCCAATACTGACTCTGTTGTCATGGGCAGAACATTATTTTAGAGGAACATGGAAAAGTCTCTTCCAGATCCCCTCCAATTAGAAGTTGAAGAAAAGAACTAGAACCCCTTGGGATCATATTTCGCGCTTCCTTGACAGCTCCCTACTCAATAGGGGTTTGCTCAGAATGCATGCGCATGGAGGTAGGTGATGGATGCGTCTCAGGGAAAGGCAGGTACAGCTCATTGTAAACTCCATTGTGTTTGGGAACATGCTACTTAATATTGATGCCCTAAACTTATACAAAAGATAAGGCTTCAGGGTTGGTGCGTGCTCTTTTTTTCTTTTAAGGAACTTTTAATTCAAAGTTCCAACCGTAAGAAGGCTTACCTAGTCCACACAGGCATGTGCATTTGTTTTGGAAAGAATCATATTCAGAAATGAAACACCCAGGTTCGCAGGGAGACTTAAACCAAGTGAGGTCTCTCTGAATCAAACCAAAGACATCCCAAAGCAGCTTTGGTTGGCTTTTTTTTTTCCTTTTTTCCCTTTGAACAACTCAGAGGCGTTGCTACAGAGGGGGCGGGGCGACACTGTAAGTTCTGCACTGTTCTACTCTGTGTTACAAGGTGGCCCCGCCCCTTGCCGTCGGAGCCATTCAGAGCGGTGAAGGCAACGTGCAGGAGACAACAAAGTGTTGCCTTCACCACTCTGAATGGCTCCTACGGTGAGGGAGCGGGGCCACCTCATAACATGGAGTAGAACAGTGCAGAACTTACAGTACCCCCCCCCATAGTGGTGCCTCTAGAACATCTCTAACTCTCTGGAGCTTTTTCTTCCATCTATGCAGGGCCACCCCAAGACCTCCTGGTGCTTCAGGCAATGTGACCAAATATAGCCTCTGCACTTCCTACTCCCTGAATTGGAAAAGGAAGAGGAGAATGGAGAAGAAGAGGAAGTGTGAAGGAACATGGTGGGCTACAACATTTCTGACACTTCAACTTCCTCTCCATCCCCCTCTTCCTTTTTCAGTTCAGTGGGAAGAGGAGCCGCAGTAGAGGTGAGTGGTCTGACAGATTGGCCCCCTGCCAACTTGCTGCCTGAGGCGACCACCTCAGTTGGCCCCAGATATGGGCCGGCCTTGCATCTGTGGCAGATGCTGTACCAATTGGGAGGGCTGTGATACAGCACACACTTTGCACTGAGAGATCTAGATTCAGTCCCTGTCATTTCCAGTTCTGATTCGCAAGTAGAAAGACCCTAGTAGAAAACTCATATGCCAGTTTTTCCGGGTGGTGAAGACCAGCAGGGATTGCGAAGAGCTCCAGAAGGATCCCTCCAAACTGGGAGAATGGGCAGCAAAATGGCAGATGTGCTTCAATGTAAGTAAGTGTAAAGTGATGCACATTGGGGCAAGAAATCAAAACTTCACATACACGCTCATGGGTTCTGAGCTGTCTGTGATGGATCAGGAGAGAGATCTTGGGGTGCTGGTGGACAGGTCGATGAAAGTGTCGACCCAGTGTGCGGCGGCTGTGAAGAAGGCCAATTCCATGCTTAGGATCATTAAAAAAGGGATTGAGAATAAAACGGCCAGTATTATTATGCCGTTGCACAAATCGATGGTAAGGCCACACTTGGCGTATTGCGTCCAGTTCTGGTCGCCGCATCTCACAAAGGATAAAGTGAAAATGGAAAAGGTGCAAAGGAGAGCGACCAAAATGATGAGTGGGCTGGAGCACCTCCCTTATGAGGAAAGGCTACAGCGTTTGGGGCTCTTCAGTCTAGAAAAAAGGCGGTTGAGGGGGGACATGATTGAGACGTATAAAATTATGCATGGGATGGAGAGAGTGGATAGAGAGAAGTTCTTTTCCCTCTCACACAATACTAGAACTAGGGGACATCCACTCAAATTGAGTGGAGGGAGTATTAAACAGACAAAAGAAAATATTTCTTTACCCAGAACACTTTACCCAGCGTAATTGGTTTGTGGAACTCCTTGCCACAGGAGGTGGTGATGGCACCTGGCCTGGATGCCTTTAAAAGGGGATTGGACAGATTTATGGAGGAAAAGTCCATCACAGCTTACAAGCCATGATGGGGATAAGCAACCTCCTGGTTGTAGGAGTAGGTTTTCTTTGTGCCAGGTGCAAGGGAGTGGCGACAGGATACAAGTATCTTGTTGTCTTGTGCTCCCTGAGGCATCTGGTGGGGCCACTGTGTGATACAGGAAGCTGGACTAGATGGGCCTTTGGCCTGATCCAGCAGGGCTCTTCTTATGTTCTTATGTTAGTGAGGCACTGCCAGGTAGACCAAATTGGAGCAGATTGATCAATGGTCTATCTCAGTATAAGAAACCGTCAGCATCATATATATTCACTTCAAATGCAGCATTTATGAAGGGGGGGGGGGACAATTAAAGAATCCTACAGTTCTGGCAAAAGGATATTATGGGAAATGCGTAGTATGCTGCTGCTATTTTGATCGTAGAATTTGAACTGGGTTTCTTTGTTTTGATTATTCTTTGGATTTTTTTATTTTTTAATCTTATCAGCTATTTTGTGATCTTGTACTAAAAGTGGAATCAAAAAGCAATAAAAATAAAGGAATCGGGCAACGAAGGACAAACCAAAATGAAGCAGGAAATGTGTACAGGAGGAGAAAGCTTAGAACTGTTGCTGCTGCTGGTTTGTGTGTTTGTGGGTGTGGTGGTCGCACTTACAAGGAGCGACAGCAAAATACTCAGGAGTCTCAGCCATGCTGCTAGCTTACCAGTAGATCTGCTGCCTGGGAAAGCTTGAGATTCTCCCTGAGATAGAATCCTTCCCAACTGGCAGAGTCCTTTAGACCATGCTCATATGCCAGTTTGGGGACTGGGGTGCCCTTCCAAATATTAGACGCTTCCTTTTGCCGGCAATTTGCAAACGCTGCAGGAGCTCTGACAGCTAAGGAGGCTGGCTGGAGCTCGCCCAGCCAGCAAACTAAAGGCTGACCTCTATCACACAAATTCCGTTGCGCTTGCGTCTGGAGGCGCGTGAACGTAGGGGACAGGACGCCCCGCCTGAAACGCTGACCTGATCTCCACCAGTTTTCTTCGTGCAAATAGTACCTCCTGATTGTCCCACCTTCTAATAAAGCTCAACGGTGATTGGCTGAAACACAAGTGTGCTCCAATTGGCTGAAAGCTCCCTCTCATTCCATTGGTCAAATAATTAGCTCCGCGTCCCGCCCTCTCAAAATCATGAGCCTGGTCCACGGTTGATCGCAACAGAACTCAGGAGAGCATGGCTCTCCCGCATTCCGATGCGATCAGCTAACAAGGAAGCCATACAGCTCCGCACTCTCCGCACGCACCCAGGATGTTCCGGAATTCGTGCGGTGGAGGTCAGCCTTAAAGGTTCTCTGAGATGTCACAGAGAACATGACAAAGAACATTAATTTTAACGCACGTATTTTTCCTGCAGGCAATCCAGAATGGTTGATCAGGGGCTCCATTCAGGATTCGACGCAAACAGTGCCAGCTGAACCTGGCATAAACCCTCAGAAACAAGGTGCTGCAGCTGTCCCCATAAAATGTAGTAGTAAGAATCCATTGCGGAAACCAAGTGTCCCGCCCCCTATTTTTCTCTGTGAAATTTCTTGGGGGAATGAAATACCAATGACTTTGATGTGTTCTCAGTGCATATGAATGGTATTAAACATTCCTTTGTTAGTGAGCAGGTTCTCCGATGATCACCACAGTATATGAGGTTTTCTTTCTGGGAAATCTCAAGATGGCACCCTCCATGTGTGGGTGGGAGCTCAGCACTCTCACACTGTGCCGCCAGGTAGGGTTGCCAGGTTGGCTATGTTATGTCTAAAAAGCCTCACGTTTCCACGGGAGAGCCTGGTGATTCACAAGGGACAACGCAGTAACTCATACTTAAGCTTCATTTTAGTTCAGGATAAGGACTATGTGTTAAGCCAGACAATGAATTTGTGGAAAAGCTAAGCTTTGGTCATTCCTTTGGAGATGGAAAGACGCTACATTAGTACATTATGAAACAATATTCCTGTGTAGTAGCTCCAACGCCGTGAACTTGGGCAACTTGACATGCAATCCACTCTGCAACAGGTTTTAAACATGCTGGTAAACTTCCCAGAGTGTGATTATAATCATATCACGTGGAGATTACATAAAACTTTTAATTGCAAAACTTTCCTCCTATACTGTATATATATTACTCTCTCTCTCTCTCTCTCTCTCTCTCTCTCTCTCTCTCTCTCTCTCTCTCTCTCACACACACACACACACACACACACACACACACACACACACACACACACACAGCAAATAGTTGCTTGGGGGGACAAAGAGTAGTTTTGGTGGAGTGATTTCAGCAAAAATACTGGCTCCAGGAAAAGGATTAATTCCTCCCTCCCTGAGTTCTTCAATCTCAATCTAGACTGAGCTCCCATGGCTGCGTTTACAATATATGCCCATCAGATACACTCTAGACTGCTTCAGAAGTCTGTGCAAGACAGGAAACTGAAGAATTTATGGACTTAGCATCCCAGCAGCATAACTTACCGTGCTGGCACCCCGTGTGGCCACTGCCATCCATCGCTCCGTGACCCGGAAGTGACGCTATGATGTCACCACATCACTGCCAATAACTTCCGGGTTACCGAGTGACATGGAACCCGTAGAAGCAAGTCAGCCGGGCTTGAAGTGGGGGAGTCGCTTCTTTGGCTGTTTTGACTCAGAGTGGCCAAAAAAAGAAAATTGGCTGACTCAGCCGAGCTCCGAGCCTCGAAAGTCTGGCCGACTCGTTTCTTCCTGATCTCGCAAGCGTAGTGACGCCCCTGCAGCATCTAGCTGGTGGGGAAGAGTCTTCATCAGTGGGATGGGGGGAAGGGATTGTAAACGTCTCTAGGAATCTGGGCAGGAATGTCTCCTTTTTTCCTCTGTGAAATGTTGGAGGGCACGATGGTGCTGTGGGTAAGGACCGCATATGTCGTCCAGATAAAAAAAGATGAAAATGCTCTTGAAATTACATTGCTCTGTAGAAATGACTTAGCCTCATGCTCTTCTTTTATAAGAATAAAAGTGTCATGAATGCTCCGAAGCTTATACTGACCTTAACATATTGTTTCAAAACCACGGGGCCATTGGAAAGGGGTCTGGTATCATCCGTAGACATCAGACAGGTGCCCCTGACAGTCAGACGGATCCTGTCCGAGTCAGTTGCGCATCTGCTCGCATCTGCAGTTGCGCATGCATATCGCATTAGCGGGTGTCTGATGTGGCATGATGCAAACAAGCCAAGAACCTTTACTACCTGCTGTCAGCACGTTTTCGAAATAACAGATGAGAGGCATCAACGCAAAAAGAGGAAGGACGTGGAGACCACAAGAGGAGGGTGAGAGCACATTCACATCATCGCCAGCCTATTGTTTGATCAAGCCCAGAGAGGACCACCAAGGACCGTGATCTCAACACTCACCAAATGGAGCCACCCACGTTTGGCAGGTCCCGTTTGTCCCCACGGTGCACACACCTCCGCCCCAGACACAGCCCTCATAGGGGTTTGCGACCTCGCAGAAGTGGCATTCTTGAGAGTGGCATTCCACTCTGCAACAGGTTTTAAACATGCTGGTAAGCTTCCTAGAGTGTGATTATAATCATATCACGTGGAGATTACATAAAACTTTTAATTGCAAAACTTTCCTCCTATACTGTATATATATTACTCTCTCTCTCTCTCTCTCTCTCTCTCTCTCTCTCTCTCTCTCTCTCTCTCTCTCACACACACACACACACACACACACACACACACACACACACACACACACACACACACACACCCAGAACCCTGCTGGATCAGGCCAAAGGCCCACCTAGTCCAGCTTCCTGTATCTCACAGTGGTCCCACCAAATGCCTCAGGGAGCACACAGGACAACAAGAGACCTGTTTCCTGTTGTCACTTCCTTGCACCTGGCACAGAGAAAACCTACTTCTAAAACCTAGAGGTTGCTTATGGCTTGTAAGCTGTGATAGTCTTTTCCTCCATGAATCTATCCAACCCCCTTTTAAAGGCATCCAGGCCAGGTGCCATCACCACAACCTGTGGCAAGGAGTTCCACAGATGGATTACACGCTGGGTGAAGAAATATTTTCTTTTGTCCATTCTAACTCTCCCTCCACTCAATTTTAGTACATGTCCCCTAGTTCTGATGTTGTGCGAGAGGGAGAAGAACTTCCCTCTATCCATTCTCTCCATCCCATGCATAATTTTATACGTCTCAATCCTGTCCCCACTCACGCACCTTTTTTCTATACTGAAAAGTCCCAAACACTGTAGCCTTTCCTCATAAGGGAGGTGCTCCAGCCCACTAATCATTCTGGTCGCTCTTTTCTGCACCTTTTCCAATTCAACTATATCCTTTTTGAGGTATGATGACCAGAATTGGACACAATATTCCAGATATGGCATTACCATCGATTTGTACAAGGGCATAATGATATTGGCTGTTTTATTCTCAATCCCTTTTTTAATGATCCCGAGCGTGGAATTGGCCTTCTTCACAGCCGCCACACACTGGGTCGACACTTTCATCGACCTGTCCACCAGCACCCCAAGATCTCTCTCCTGATCTGTGACAGACAGCTCAGAACCCATTAGTGTATTCCATTATTTATCTAGTTCTAATTATCTCCAGTTTTTAATGTCTGCTGTTTTAGCTGCCATATTATGCAAGACTCAGAGAGCTATTAGTAAACCTTTGCAGGGGGACTGTAGTCCGTATGTGTTGAGGGGTCTTTTTCCTTCTGGTTTCTTTGCATTTCTTGCCCTACTCCTTTCAACTGACTTTAGAATTTCACAAATTTGCTCCACAGGCTGCAAACTGAAGAAAAAGGCGGGTGGGGGGTGGAAAGGAGTGTTTCTGGTAAAGGATACAGCACAGAAAGCTTCCAGCATGATCTGTCTGATTCATAATGTGATACACTACAACAGCACGCATATGAAAATGAGGACAAGCCTCTACTATACTTATTTGCATACCAGGGGATTTCTTCACTCCTACCAGCTCCACCCACACTGTTGAAAGCTCTACTTCATTAATATTAATTCATTAATACGAATTAATGCATTATATCTGTATTCATTAATATTTATCCCGTGAGAGTCTGTCCTGCTCTGTTTTAAAAAAACGTCCATTTTTTTTTACAAAGAAATGTTAGAAAAGCATAACTGTGCTACAATCTGTTGCAAAAACTTCAAACTGAGCCTCACCTGCGTCTGAAATGGCAGTTGTGGTGACTTCATGTTGCTGTTTATATGCCACCCTTCCTCCATTGAGCTGAAGATGGCTGACGTGGGCGTGTGTAAGTTCATCTAGGCTAGGCTAAAAGATCACCCAGTTAACTTCGTACTTTAGTGGGAACATGAATCGTGGTCAAAGTTCAGCAGGTGAACCACTGACTACCACACCATTCTGTTCAGGCACAAGCATTTGTCTAAATGTGCACTACGGACATCTATTTAGACTGAGGAGACGGCTGAAACTTGCAGAATGACAATCCTGTCACACACTCGCCAAACGTGAACAAGGCATCCCTGAAAGGCAAAAACAGGGACAGTGATTGGCCAAGGCCAGGTGCAAGAAAAACAGGGCAAATAGGAGAAGATGGAGCATAAATCGCATTTGAAATCACATTCAAAAGTCACTTTCCATGACTGTGGCAAGCAATACATTTTCTTTGCTTACTTTTTTTTGTGTGAAATTATTAATGTCCGGTCTGAGGAGGAAGCTGGTGGAGCAGACCTACAGTGTGTGTGTGTGTGTGTGTGTGTGTGTGTGTGTGTGTGTGTGTGTGTGTGTGTGTGTGTGTGTGAGAGAGAGAGAGAGAGAGAGAGAGAGAGAGAGAGAGAGAGATGGAGAGAGAGAGAGAGCAATCAAAGGTGGTCAGGAGGGGAGGAGAAAGAACAGTGTTCGACTGAGTGCATACGAATGGGAGGGCGCCATCTTGTTTGCCTCAGGCAACAAAAATCATGGGTCAGCCCTGGCCAGTAGTGTGACCATTTCACAATTATATGTTGCTACTGTGTGATTTCTCATGTCCTGGCTGTAGCAGGAAGCAAATAACGTCCCCAAACACCTCACACTTCTCCGTATGAATGCAGAAATGAATGCTATACATGCTTAGCAGTATTAGTATTTTATTTTACATATATCAGGAACCGGGCTAAGGAAGACCAATCTGAATTGAAGCTGCACTGCAAACCTTCAGAAAGTATTGGAAAGCTCCTTTTGAATAACACCCTTCTCTTCCTCCCCTTTACTTTGTTTTCTTTTTCCCTGGATCAGTTCTTCACATTTTTTCTTCTGATCCTCTGTTCTCTCATCATTCCCCCGTTTCCTTCCGCTTCTCCTGTTCTCTTTTCTCACTTGCATTCCGTGTATCTTGTCCTTCCACCTTTCCCTTTTACTCTTCTTCTTATCTCCACTTTCCTTCTCCCCCCCTCCCTTCCCATCTTTCCAGTCTTCTCCACACCCACAAGCAAGGCTGCCTCCAAAACAAGTAGCTTAAGATTTGAAATTGTTTCGGAGGGCTTCTCCAACACTTCTGTTGGACTATTCCAGATAAGAAGTGAAGAAACGAATGAGCAAGCAAGCAGTTAAGGGAAATGCAGCTCCTATACGATACCTCAACTCTCGTTCACAACCTTGGCTCTGGGAGAGGCAGCTAGCTGGTGTGGGGCTCCAATCTGCTGCCTGATGCAGTCGCTTCATGGTGCCTCACTGTGGAGCCGGCCCCATAAATAGAGTCCCCAATGTGAACTATGGTTGGTGCAACGTCTGTTTATCTTCAGGGCGTGAGATATATAGTCTGTATATGTAAGAACATAATTGTTATATATCAGCAGGGTGTGACACTACAGTGCCTGTACTGTCTTTATTAGCTGAGGTGTTTCTTAGCTCGCTGGGGTGTCACTCTGAGAGAATACTGGCGCTGAGGGAGGCACTTTCATGACAGTGTGAAAGTCAGGACAGATACTGTCTACCACGTACGTGAGCTTACGAAATAGATAATGCCAGCGTGAAGGAGAAATAAGCAAAGGGAGCCCAGTTGTGGCTTTACAAACGGGAGCATAATTTCTACATGTTTGTGCAAACGGGAGCATAATTTCTACATGTATGTTTGTGGCGGATGTGAGAAGGGGGTTAAGGAAGCAGGTTAGCACTTTTTTGTTCTTGTTGCTAATAGAACAACACAGGCATAACCTTGTTTGGCTGCAGTTTGGATGTCTGAGTCAAGGAAAAAAATAGTGCAGAAATACTTCAAGAACTATTTTGTGGCGGTATCAAGAAATTGCACATAATAATGCTTCCCCTCCCTCCACTTAGGGAATAA
The DNA here is from genome assembly GCA_026170595.1 of Plestiodon gilberti rubricaudatus. Lineage (NCBI taxonomy): Eukaryota > Metazoa > Chordata > Lepidosauria > Squamata > Scincidae > Plestiodon > Plestiodon gilberti. The sequence continues at coordinate 252,811,487 of JANXHW010000002.1, forward strand.
TGTTTGTGATCTTCAAGTAAACTGTATTCTGGAGAGACCCTGAATCCTATATCCTCAAGAAATGATTGGTGCATTCTTTGACTGAGAATCCTTTGTGCACAGTGGGGCACACAAACTTACCAACATTCCGTGAAACTGCCTTATTATAGTGACAGCGCAATCCTATCCAACTTACACCACCGGTGTAACCAGCGGTGCAGCGAGAACGGGGGGCCCCAGAACGGAAAGGAGATTCAAATCTCCCCCAATGGGGGATTCAAAGGGAATTCAAATCCCCCCTCCACTCCAAAGCCTCCAGCCCTGCCCTCCACCGCTGGTTACACCAGTGGTGTAAGTTGGATAGGATTGCACTGTGAATCAGGTATATGGCCGACGTAGCACAGTACTGTTTATTCTGACTGGCTTTGGATGTCCATAGTCTTGGACAGAGATTTTCCAGTTCTAGCTTCCAGAATCTTTGAATGGGAGATTGAATCTGGGATGTTCTTCTGCATGCCATATACACTGCCCCCAAGCAATGACCTCAGTCTCCCCAATGGGTGGCAGTGGGTGATCGATCCCGTAACATCCATACAATGTAACTGTTGTGACAAAGACAGTTATCTGCCCCCTCCACAGGATCTGCCCCTTCCTCATATTTGTGAGGAGCATGCAAAGCCCCAGCCTACAGATGCAGATGTGTGCACATTACTCACGTTGTACACTGTGTTGTCTTATGCGGTAGGGGAGGCATACATGCATTATCCCACACACAGGAGGGTTCCCGGTTGAGAAGTATGCAAACAAATACTGCTTTGGGCACAGAGTGCCTCCCTTCAGTCCCGATTATTCTGTTGGGAATCCAGGGCAGGAACAGAAACTCTCCCCACGTGGATAGAGTTGGTAATTCCTGGAACGAGAGTGGATCCTGGACTTGAGCTGAAGTGAAACTTGGAGGTGACTGTCAGCATTGCTGCTCTGGTGAAACATTTGCAATAATGAGTTTGGAGAAGACTGTCAACATTTTTTCTGGGCATCCGGCACATTCTTAGATATGTTACCTTTCCTGCAAAAAGAAATCCATATGTTTACCCTCACTTTAAACACGAGTTTTAGAAAAACCCTCTCTAAACATGCAGAAAAATGAGCTGAGAGAACCCTGAGGTGGTCAAATGGACTGCACTGCTTCAAAGAAAAACACCTAGCACATCAAGGGGAGAGGTTTGAACTCATCCTGCTCTTTGAAGTGCTATTGTTCTATTTTCAGGGAGAGTTTTTCCTACATGATAATTAAAACACCGTATTCCCCCCCCCCCCGAGTCCAACGTGGTACAGTCCATTCTACCGCTTCAGAACTTCCAAGCTCATTCCTCCACCTGTGTGTATCAGGCTCAAAAGCCAAAATGACATTACTGTCATGTTCACTGTCTGGCTGCTGCCAGAGATGCCACGGAACATTTAATTTCAAAATATCTCTAGGACAACTTATGGCCCAATCCTATCCTCACAGGATGCTGGCGCACAGAGAGGTCTGCTGGCAAACCACAAGGTCCACTGTCGCAGCAGCCATTCCGCCAGTCTGCAGAGTGCTGTGCTGGTGCAAAGGCCAGAAGGGTGCCTGCTGCTAGCAGCACAGCATAGATCGGCCGCCAGTGAGGTTATGCCAGTTGAGGGGGCAGCTCAGGGGAGGGAACGGGGTGGATTATGGCAGCAGTGGCATACGCCGTATCCCAACCCCAGTCTGACCCCAATCTGCCCCCAGCAGGCTCATAAGAACATAAGAAGAGCCTTGCTGAATCTGTTACGGGTAAAACTCCCCCCCTTTTCCTTATTTTTCGTTCCCATTATATAATGGACTCTATCAAGCAACATTATTTCATATGCCTAGGCTTACCATCGTCCCGGAATCGAGTCGTGTTTCAGCCTAGAAAAGACCCGAGCCGCTTCCTAGAGTGCACCGCAGCTGGCCAACGCGGTTGCCTCGTTTACCGGAAGCTGCGGAAGCCGTGGCTTGAATTGGCCACCTGCGGTTGGGAATGTTAGTGTGCAAAATGAAATGTTTTTCCCAGAACCCCTATGCACAAAATAGACATGACTCTAGCATTACAAGCCATGTTTCTCTCAAGAAATCTGGCCAATCTCTTGCCGGTGTATGTGATCTCACCCCCCCCCCCAACCCACAGGCACACATCCTGGAAGGAAAGAGATAAGTCCGACCCACACCGCACAATTTCTGGCGTGGAGGCGAGCGAGCATAGGTTCCTGGCCGCTCGCCTCCGCACGCTGACCTCGTCTCCACGAGTGTCTTCCAGTGAATAGTCCCTCCTTTTGTCCCGCCTTAGAAAGCGCAGCGGTGATTGGCTAAGCACAAGTGCGGTCCAATACATGAGAGAAGAGAAGAGGGGGAGGAAGGAGAGAAAACTCACAAAACAATTTGTGCCGGGAATAGAATTCATCATGCTAACTTTTGTGAGAAGGAAAAATGGATCCAAGAGAAATCGGAGACTCAAGTGAGTTCCGATTGATTGACAACCCCTTTCATCCCGCCCGCTCATCCGATTGGTGGCTGCAGTAGCTCCGCAAACCCGCCCCCTCAAAAGATGGGCAAACAACTTTCTGTACACGCCGGAACTCGGGAGAGCGCAGGCCGGTGACCGAGAGAAATATGGAGGAAAAGGCAGAGACCGAATGGGGGAGGAGGAAGAAAGAGAGGTGAAGATGCAGGCAAAGAGCCAGTCAGCAGTAGAGGCAGGATGGAGAGGAGAGGGCAGAAGCCAGATAGGGGAGACCAAGAGGGGACGCAGGAAGCAGGTTTGCCCACAGAAGGAAAGAGAGCCCAAAGATCCAGGAAGTGGGGAGACTCTCCCCAGGTTTCCTTCCAGACTGCAGCCCTCTATGGCGGGGGGGGGGGACACAGCCTGGTCCCCACCAACCCTAGGGCCCAGGACAGAATGCATAGATAGGTAACCCCTGTCTCTCAACTGGGTGGACACAGCATTGGCCAATCATCCTACTCTGCACACACAGCAGGAAGTGAACTGGGCCCTTTGGTAGCCATAAAGACCTCTACTCCAGTGGGGACGTAGGGCTTCTACTACATAGAATGTGACCATGGGGGACAGACCAAAGAGGGGGGAGATATAGGTTGATGGTGAAGGAACCTACCAGGGCTGAGACTCCACCCTGTTTTGGGTTGCCATGGATCCCCCTTCTGTTTCCCCCTGGACTGCAACTAAAGCCAGACAAGTATCACACCTGTCCACAGCCTGTTCACTTGTAGCGCAGCCCACCCGAGCCACACCGTAACCCCTGGTGGAACTGCCCCCATGGGGAAGAAGACTCCCATGGTTAGAAAAAGTACACAAATTAAGACTCTGTGGATGTGAAGTCTCAGTTTATATCAACCTGGCCTTGGATTCATACCACAGTTTTTGCTGCTTTTGATTCTTTTTATTGCTGTGTACAACCCCTGTGTATATCATTTTATTTTATTGCTGAGAATCTTGCTCTCCTGGTCTCCACTGGTGGGCGGGCACACCCTTCAGTTCAACACTTTCAATCTCATTTTCTTTTAGCCCATCTCTTACGGAAAACTTCTCCTCCCAGAGCTCACCTGTGCAAAAATTGTGACACCTTTTTGTGATGACAGGAAAATGAGCGGTTAGCCAGTTTCAAAAGATCACGGCTTCCTGTAAGTGGGACTGAAAAACATGGCTGTGCGGATCTAGTCCCAGGTGCCCGATTTTGCCACCCCAAAACAGAAACGAGATAGACGGGCTGGGAAAGTGAGATCTGGGCTCCTCGGGACTCCTTTCATCTCCCCACTACAATCCTCAGTCCTTAGTCATTCCTCCTTCTGAACACTTTTCATTCTTCCATAGTAGAGTTTCAGTTCTCCCACTCAGTTCCACCACAGATAAGAAAAAATGCTTATTGCTGTTCATGGAGCATCAAAGGGGTGAATAAGCCCTTTTCTTTGTCTCTCACTTTCCGTGAGAACCAGTCCCATTGATGGACCCGACGCTGGACTTCCCACTGCTATCAAATCAAAATCGGGCCCCTTCTAACAAGTCATCCTGGTCTAGGGGATGCAGCAGAATGCAGTGGCAGGATGCCAAGGCCGGCAGCCAGAAGGCAATCACATTTTATAATGCTCCTGCAACATTAAAAACTCCCCTCCAACAGAAGAACGACAGCAGCTGGCAAAGGGCTGGGATTGAGTCTTGATGTGCTAGTTTTCTGTTTGTAAGGAGGTTTTCTTTGACCCTCGCACCCCAATGAACATGCGAGAGACAAAGGCTTGGATTAACAGTTTTTTTATTAAAACACATAACAGTGAAGCAGCAGGGGCTAACTGCCACCCCCCATCGTGTGGGCCTAAGGTTGGGGAAAACCGACTAGACCGCATGCTTCCCCAGGTAACAAACGGACATGCCAACTGACTCAAAGCATCGCTAAGTCAGCGACTAAGCGTGCTTATCCTGACCAACCCCAAAGATTTGGGGCAGCTGGAGAGCGCAGACCCTTGCAGGTGAAGCCTTATGGTGATCTGGGCACAACAGGGATGGGGGTAGGCAGATCAGGCTTGGGAGGGGGGTGAGATTGGTGGTGCTGGTGTGTACCACATCCTATCCCCCCCTCCCAAGCCTGATCCTCCGACACAGATCAACTCGAACTTGCGCCAGCGATATTGCTGGCACAGATCCAAGTAGACCCATTGCACTGACTGGGGCTTTCCCCAGGGCAAGTGGAAAATCATCCCTTTACCCTTAGAAGACGTCCCGCCTGCTAAATTCCCCCGCAGGATGCAGCGCAGCCTGTGCTGGCCCCACTGCATTGGTGTGGGTGGGGAAGCTTAGGTAGGATTGGGCTGTCAGTCTTTCAGACTGGGGGCTATGTTGGGGGCTTCCAGATTTGTTGTCTATAATGCCAACTGTAAGCTTTCTCAAGTGCTATTAACCACTGCTGCATGGTTAACTCTGTTCACACATTACAAAGTTCCTGCATGGAAGACACTTCTGCATACAATGGAGGTGCAACCTGTGTGTAGATTGCGTGCACATTTGTGCATGCTCATGTGTGTGATAGCACTACTTTCCAGGGCATTCATACACATCAGCCCAGGCGCTGGGCTAATAGGTCTTTCCACTCCACTCTATTTATGCAAAAGGTCACAACTAGGAGGGCAAGGTTCGAATCCCGGGATGGTTCTCTGCAGAGGAACTTCAGTAAACATTCTTCAACCCACTCATAATGGGATATTATGTAATTTCTTGCAACCTAATTCCTATGCCATCATCTACATTCCTTATTTTTTTTTCCAAGGGACAGGTGTGTCTGTTGTCCCAAAACTAGAACCCCAAAACTAGAATCCCAAAGCTAGAATCTCATTGGCTATTCCCACTGTCCTGATGGGAATAAGTTCTTCACCCCAACACCTCCCATCTCAGACTCTGCCTGGAAGAGTCCTCCTTACAGAGCTGAGTTGGACACCTGCCTTCTGAGACTCCTTCTCATTTTCATTCTCCCGTTGCCTTCCTTCTCGGCTGAAATTTCTCAAGATGAACAAGTGGATTCTCCTGGGCTTCTCTGTTCTGCTCTTCTGCACAGTTGGTAAGTGCTCCAGCTTTTAAGAAAAAGGGCAGAGGGAGTATTTTTCCCGAAGAAGTTTGCACAAAACTGCAAAATTCAAGATATTGTGTACGAGCATGGATGGGATAATTGTCTGGGGCTTGACCGACTATGCATTGAAGTGATTGAAAGTGTTAATTCTGGTTATTCCCATCTCCCAACTCTTTATAGTCAATGTGGAGGCCAACCTCTGGCTACAGCAGGATCTGATCCGATCTGCAGTTCTGAGCCATGCTGTGTTTATTTGACTGCACAATCTCTATTATTTAGCCCTCAATATAGTGTCGCTCAGTGTACAATTTTCGGTACATCAACTTCAAAGGATTGTTGATGGGAAGGAGCTGCAGATTTGGGTCTACAAGATATTAAAAAGTTCAAGGACATTCATTACAGTTTTTCCTTGTGGATTCTGTTTACAAGAAAGTCTATCTACCACATTTTCAGGAGAAAAAAAGGGTTACCTGACTTTTTGTTAGGACCATATATGCCTAGATCAGCAAGAATGAATCTGGATTTAGTATGTGGCTCTCAAATCCAGCCGTCAGGGCAGCACTTTGGATGCAGCAACTAACCTCTTGACTTTTTTTTTTGTCCTGTGCAATTCAATGAAGTGCATTTACTTCTTTTACGTAGAAGGACAAACGAAGGGGCTGCCATCAGTGTTGGGACAGTGGAGCAAGAAAACAAAGAGCTTGCATCCTGGCCCAGTCCATGGAGACAACATAGTTAGATATCAGGGTGAATGTGTGTACCCACCACACTGTTAGGCTTACCAGATCTCCAACCTGGACAGAGTGCTAGATCTTTAGGAGAAGAATATGGACAGGTGTAGCTTGTTAAACCTCAGAGCACAATCCTAGGCATGTCTACTCAGAAGCAAGCCCCATTGTGTTCAGTGGGGCTTGCTTCTGAGTAGACATGCCTAGGATTGTGCTCTGAGGTTTAACAAGCTACACTTATACACATTCCTTCTCCTAAAGGTCTAGCACTCTGTCCAGGTTGGAGATCTGGTAAGCCTAAACACTGTGGACCTTAAAAAGTTGCTTTTTAACCCTGCAGCTGAGATACACGCATAGTTAGGCTTACCAGATCTCCAACCGGGACAGAGTGCTAGACCTTTAGGAGAAGGAATGTGGGCAGGTGTCGCTTGTTAAACACTTAGAGCACAATCCTAGGCATGCCTACTCAGAAGCAAGCTCCATTGTGTTCAGTGGGGCTCACTTCTGAATAGATATGCCTAGGATTGTGCTCTAAGGTTTAACAAGCGACACCTGCCCACATTCCTTCTCCTAAAGGTAGGCTTACCAGATCTCCAACTGGGACAGAGTGCTAGACCTTTAGGAGAAGGAATGTGGGCAGGTGTATCTTGTTAAACCTTACAGCACAATCCTAGGCATGTCTACTCAGAAGCAAGCCCCATTGTGTTCAGTGGAACTTGCTTCTGAGTAGACATGCCTAGGATTGTGCTCTAGGACTTAACAAGCTACACCTGCCCACATTCCTTCTCCTAAAGGTCTAGCACTCTGTCCCGGTTGGAGATCTGGTAAGCCTACGCATAGGGGTCATCATTATATGAGTTGATGTTAAGACCATAACTTAGATCAGGGGTGACCAACCTTTCAACAGAAATGCTTTTTAAACAACATAAAGGCCCTTTAATGCTTGTATAGATGAGGGCATTTCAGCAGGTGCAGCTGCTTTAGCAGCACCATCAGCACTTGCAGCTGCCCAGATTCTGTCTTCTACACAACTCTTAAGAACGCAGAGGCCCTAGTAATGGTGGAAGGTTGACCACCCCTGACTCAGATGGAGAGCACTTACTTTGCATGCAGAAGGTCCCAGTTCAGTCCCTGGCAGCTTCTCCTGGTAGAGCTGGGAATGACCCTCTCTGAAATGCTAGAAAGCTTCTGCCTTTCAATGTAAGACAACATTGACCTAGACGGATCTGACTCAGCATAAAACAGCTTTCTACGTTCACATATGTTCAGCTGCTGTACATAGGTAGCAATGACAACTGAAAGCTGGCTGGAGAATTATTGATAGTGTACTAGATAGGCTTACCAGATCTCCAACCGGGACAGAGTGCTAGACCTTTAGGAGAAGGAATGTGGGCAGGTGTAGCTTGTTAAGTCCTAGAGCACAATCCTAGGCATGTCTATTCAGAAGCAAGCCTCACTGAACACAATGGGGCTTGCTTCTGAGTAGACATGCCTAGGATTGTGCTCTAGGACTTAACAAGCTACAGCTGCCCACATTCCATCTCCTAAAGGTCTAGCACTCTGTCCCGGTTGGAGATCTGGTAAGCCTAGTACTAGATCTTGAGCAAGCAAAGGATCCAGTTTGTCAAGCCAAGATGAGGAGGGTTTAAACTGGTTCACGTTATCTGTTTGATTGGATTATTATTGTGCAATTTGATGCAGGCTTGCTTGAAAGTAAGTCCCCTGCTTCAATGGGACTTACTTCCAGGTCAATAGAATTGCAGCCTAAGGTAATCTTTAGAGGTCCTCATCTGGATGCTCTCACTGTCTCGCTCCAAGAATAGTAACATTTTTCAAAAATCTAGAATGGTACAAAAAGTGACAAAGCTGGGAGATGCAACAACGTACCGTACTAATCAAACGGGGTTGTACTAGATGAGAGATGAACAGCACAATGTTTACTCAAAAGTAAGTTCAACTGTGTTCAGTGGGATTTACTCCCGGGTAAGTGTTCATATGATTGGTGACTGAGTGCAGTCCTGTGCACACCTTGCTGGGAGTAGGTCCCATTGGCCTCAGTGACTTGCTTGAATAGTAAGTTCCATTGACTCCTGGACTTACTTGAATAGACACAGCATTTCACTATCAGCATGTGGCTGACTGCCACCCGAAAACTGCCACCAAACATTTGTCTCGCTGCTCCATACTGTCCAGCAGAACTAACCTGTATGTGGACATCGCGGCCTTCCATGTTTCACCACCTCCTGCCAGCAACAGATGCAGAATGTCTGATAGATCCCAGAAGGTGGTGCTGGGGGATGCTTGTTCGGCACCCTTGCCCTTGAGGTGTGGGGTGCCACAAGGGTCAATTCTATCCCCCATGCTGTTTAACATCTATATGAAGCCGCTGGGAGAGCTCATCCGGGGGGTTGGGGTAGGGAGTCATCAGTATGCGGATGACACCCAGCTCTTTCTCTCCTTTCCACCTGACTCCAAGGGGGTGGTCGATGTCCTGAATCGTTGTCTGGAGGCAGTTGGGAGCTGGATGGGGGCAAACAAGCTGAAATTAAATCTTGATAAGACAGAGGTTCTTCTGGTCCAGAAGTCTACGACTCAGGTACTGGATCATCGTCCTGCTCTGAATGGGGTTGTACTCCCTCTGAAGGAGCAGGTCCGCAGCTTGGGGGTTTCTCCTGGATGCGCAGCTGCTCCTGGATTCCCAGGTGGCAGCTGTGGCCAGGGGGGCTTTCGCCCAGCTTCGGCTGGTGCGCCAGCTGCGACCGTACTTGGATCGTGCAGACCTGGCCACAGTGACCCATGCCCTAGTGACATCTAGACTAGATTACTGCAATGCGCTCTACATGGGGCTGCCTTTGAAGACTGTTCGGAAACTGCAACTAGTGCAGAATGCGGCGGCCCGGGTGGTTGCCGGGGCCTGTCGGTTTGACTCAGTCGGACCGTTGCTTCAGTGGCTACACTGGCTGCCGGTTCGTTTCCGGGCACAATTCAAAGTGCTAGTTTTGGCTTTTAAAGCCCTTAACGGCTTGGGTCCAGGGTATTTGAGGGACCGCCTCCTTCCTTATAATCCGACCCATACTCTGAGGTCATCAGGGGGGGCCCTGTTAACCGTGCCACCACTGACAGAGGTGAGGGGGATGGTGGCGCGGAACAGGGCCTTCTCGGCAGTGGCGCCCCAACTGTGGAATTCCCTCCCCCTGGAATTGAGAACGGCTCCCTCCTTAGAGACCTTTCGGCGGGGCCTTAAGACATTTTTATTTAGATCAGCTTTTGATGTCTGACATGGCGGGCTGGCTTTTTAACAGATGGCTTTTAACATGTAAATGTGGATGACCCACTGGGGTTGTTTGTTTTAATTGTTTTAACTGTTTTAATTCTTTTGAAATGTATATATGTATTTTAATGTTTTATTGTAAGCCGCCTTGGTTGCCCTCGTGGGAGAAAGGCGGGGTAGAAATTCAATAAATAAATAAATACCGTATTGTCCCGAGTATAAGATGCACCTGATTATAAGACGCACCCTTAAAGTTTGGTGCTATTAAAAAAAATTAATTAAATCACTGGCATTAAATTGCAACAGCCTGATTATAAGACACACCCCTAGTTAAAAAACTTAAATTAGGAGGAAAAAGTGAGTCTTATACTCAGACCAATACGGTAATAATAATGTGGTGAGGGAAATGGAGAACGTTGTCATGTCAAAATACAGGAACGTTCTCCAATAGGTGTTACGAAGAGAGAGGCTTCTGTTTTCAGTCCATCTGGCTTTGCCCTCTGGTGTTAGACTCACGTACCGAAAGAGTAACCATCTGGGTCTACGGCTGCAGAAATGACTAAGGCTGCAGTTCTATGCACACTTACCTGGGAATAAGTAAGTCCCATTAAACGTAATGGAGCTTATTCCTGAGTGGACAGGTCTAGAATTGCAATACTGTAATTTATTTACCATATTTCTATCCCGCCTTTCTCCCCACGGGACCCAAGGCGGCTTACAAAAATACAAATACAAATACAAATAAATTTCAATTTTACATTTTAAACAGCAAAAAATTAATAAAAACATCTAAAAATTTAAAACAAGATCATAAAAACAGCAGCAACCCACCCGTACCAGCAAGCTATTAAAAAAGGCAAAGGCTCAGAAGGCTTCTTTGAACAAGAAGGTTTTTAGGCCTCGCCGGAAAGTGTCCAAGGAGGGAGCAGTTCGTAAGTCAAAGGGGAGGGAATTCCATAAGGTTGGTGCCACTACTGAGAAGGCCCTGTTTCTGGCCGCCGCCCCTCGCACCTCCCTGGGCGACGGCACCCGCAAAAGGGCCTTCTCTGATGATCTAAGGAGACGGGCCGGACTATATAGAAGTAGGCGGTCTCTCAAATATCCTGGCCCCAAGCCGTATAGGGCTTTAAAGGTCAAAACCAGCACTTTGAATTGGGCCCGGAAACGAATCGGCAGCCAGTGCAGCTGTTGGAGGAGCGGCCCAACAGAGTCGAACCACCTACTTCCAGTGACCACACGGGCCGCCGCATTCTGCACTAATTGCAGTTTCCGAACCGTCTTCAAGGGCAGCCCCACGTAGAGCGCGTTACAATAATCTAGTCGCGACGTCACCGTGGCATGGATCAGCGTGGTCAGGTCTGCACGATCCAGGTACGGTCGCAGCTGGCGCACCAGCCGAAGCTGGGCAAAGGCCCCCCTGGCCACAGCCACCACCTGGGAATCCAGGAGCAGCTGCGGATCCAGGCGGACCCCCAAGCTGCGGACCTGCTCCTTCAGAGGGAGTGCAACCCCATTCAGAGCAGGACGATACTCTAGTACCTGCATTGTGGATTTCCGGACCAGGAGAACCTCTGTCTTGTCTGGGTTTAGTTTCAGCTTGTTAGCCCTCATCCAGGTCCCCACCGCCTCCAGGCCAGCGCTCCAGAACCTCAACAGCCCCCCTGGAATCAGGTGGAAAGGAGAGATAGAGCTGGGTGTCATCAGCATATTGATAGCACCCCACTCCAAATCCCCGGATGACCTCTCCCAGCGGTTTCATGTAGATGTTAAACAGCATGGGGGACAAGATGGAACCCTGCGGCACCCCACACCTCAAGGGCCAGGGTGCCGAACAGGCGTCCCCCAGCACCACCATCTGAGACCTATCTGCCAAGTAGGAGCAGAACCACCGCAGAACGGTGCCCCCAACCCCCAACTCGGCCAGTCGGCCCAGAAGGACACCATGGTCGATGGTGTCGAAAGCCGCTGAGAGGTCCAACAGAACCAACAGGGACGCACTCCCCCTGTCCAGTCCTCGGCGTAGATCATCCACCAAGGCGACCAAGGCCGTTTCAGTCCCAAAGCCTGGCCTGAAACCGGATTGAAAGGGATCTAGATAATCCGCTTCATCCAGGACCCTCTGGAGTTGAGACGCCACCACCCGCTCAATTACCTTGCCCAAAAACGGGAGGTTTGAAACTGGCCGATAGTTGTCCATTACTGTGGAGTCAAGGGAGGGCTTCTTCAGAAGGGGTCGAACCACCGCCCGCCTCAAAGTGAGCGGCAGCACTCCCTCCACCAACGAAGAGTTAACCACCCTCCCCGTCCACTCGGCCAGCCCCTCCCGGGCCGATCTAATTAGCCAAGCAGGGCAAGGGTCGAGCAGGCAGGCAGCTGGCCTCACGCTCCAAAGGAGCCTGTCCACATCCTCAGGCTGTACAAACTGAAAAGAATCCCACAACACTGGACCAGCAGATGCCAAGGGGACATCCTCAGATATTGTCAATGAGGCATCCAAGTCATGGCGAATCCGATCGATTTTATCTGCGAAATGTTTAGCAAACATGTCACAGCGGGCCACCGTGTGTTCCTCCTGGTCTGTTGGAGGGGCCTGATGTAGTAGGCCTCGCACCACACGGTACAGCTCCGCTGGACGATTGCCTGCAGACGCAATGGTAGCAGAGAAGAAATTTCTCTTCGCTGCTACCACCGCCACGGAGTAGGCTCTATAATGGGCCCTACTCCGTGTCCGGTCGGACTCGGCACAAGTTTTCCGCCACCGTCGCTCAAGACATCTACACCGTCGCTTCATCATTAGCAGCTCCTCAGTGAACCAAGGAGCCGCTCTGTGTCTGCGGCATGGCAAAGGTCGCTCAGGAGCAATCTCATCCACTGCCCTGGCCATTTCCCCATTCCAGAGGTCAACCAGAGCCTCAGACGAGTCACCAGTCTTGGCAGTGGGAAAATCCCCCAGAGCCCTCAGGAAACCCTCTGGATCCATCAGCCTCCGGGGGCGGACCATAGAATGCGGCCCCCCGCCTTTGCGGAGGAAGGAAGCTGCAACAAGCCTAAACCTTACCAGAAAGTGATCTGTCCATGACAATGGAGTGGTCTTAATCTCCTCCACATCCAGATCACCGCCCCCTTGCTCAGCTGTAAACACCAGGTCCAATACATGACCCGCCTCATGTGTCGGGGCCAAGATCTTCTGGGACAGGCCCATGGTTGTCATGGCGGCCATGAAATCCTGAGCCGCACCAACCCCAGGGGCCTCAGCATGAACATTGAAGTCCCCCAGCACTAATAGGCGGGGGGACTCCAATGCCACCGCTGAGATCACCCCAGTCAGCTCAGGCAGGGAGACTGTTGGGCAGCAAGGCGGGCGGTACACCAACAGAATCCCAATCCTGTCCAGCCCTCTCAACACAACATGGAGACATTCAAACCCAGTGAACTGCTGAACGGGGCACCTGGTAAGGGAGATGGATTCACGATAGACCATCGCAACTCCTCCTCCCCGTCCCTTCAACCGTGGCTGCTGCACCACCTGGAAACCTGGGGGACAAAGCTGGGAGAGGCCTACCCCTCCCGCCTCATCCAGCCAAGTTTCTGTGATGCATACCAGGTCGGCATTCTCATCCAGGATCAAGTCCCGGATGATACTGGTTTTATTATTTACTGACCTGGCATTCAAAAGCAGCAGCTTCAGGTTCAGGGAATCACTGCCAAGAGTACCAGTCATCCAAGAGTTGGGGGAAGGACCAGAAGGAGAGACAATCTGTCTATGATGGACCCTCCTTCTCCTGGAACGGCTTGTCTGACCCCCACCACCATATCTTCCCTGGCCCGTCATAACCTTGATAGTGGCACCCTAATTAGTCGGTGTCCTGTTGCATCTGAAAGATATCTACCATGAATGTTCAAAATCATCTTTGCTTCTTCATATGCATGCAACAGTTGGAAAGAAACTGGTTAGTCTCTAACGCGCCAAATAATTCTAGTATCAATAGGGAGTGCCAGGAAGGTGAGCCTCCAGAGAGAGGCCCCATATCTATTGCCCTTGTGCATGTTTGCACCTTCATGGCTGCAGTTGCTCAATGTAGTCTTGAAGGGCTATGTAGATTTCTTGGAAGAAGAGCAGGGTTCTTTTTTCTTGTGTGGCTGCTCAGAGAGCAGTTCTCCCTCCCTCTTCATAAGCACCACCACAGTCATCTATTCCGTAGGATGATGGCTTCACCTACATGGCCCGAGGCTGTTTTCACCTCCACTCCTGTCCTGTTCTTGCTTTCGAGTACTCAGTGAAAGTTTCGAGAGGGTGCCTCGCCCACTTTCTGCGGTCTTCTTCGTCATCCCTGCTTCTCAACTCTAGTGCAAGGCGGGGGGGGGGGGCAGAGGGTTTTTGTATTTATTGCACCTGAGTTTCAGATGCCAAACTCATTGCTTTTCATCTTGCTTTCTCCCACCATACCGCCATACTCTATAAGAATAAACCATATTCCATAATGATAAAGAGCAAGAACTATAATATCCAGGAACAATAAAAAAAATCTGAGCAGTCATATGCAAAGCACCCAGCCTTGTCATCAAAATGTAGGAATTGCCTTGCAGGATCAACCCAGTAGACCTATTAGGTCTATATTGGAGACCTATTGCATCTCCAACAGTAACCAACAGCGTGCTTTTGGGTAGATCAAAAGAGGGAAATAAAGGTAATGTTCCCTTGCTGTTTGTTTTCAACATCTGAGACATACTGCTCCCATACAGAGGCACTCTTTTTTCGTTATTGTAATGGCCTTCACTGGCTTGTCTAATTTATTCACATTTTTATACCGCCCTTCCTCCAAGGAGCTCAGAGTGGTGTACATATTTCCTTTTGTCCTCACAACAACCCTGTGAGGTAGGTGGGGCTGAGAGATAGTGACTGGCCCAAGGTCACCCAGGAAGCTTCGTGGCTGAGCGGGGATTTGAACCTGGATCTTCCAGGTCTAAGTCCGACTCCCAAACCACTACACCATCCTGGCTCCATCATTTATTGCCACCATTATGGCAATAAATTCTGTAAAGTAATTTATGTGCTGCATGAAAAAGACCTCTCTCTCTCTCTCTCTCTCTCTCTCTCTCTCTCTCTCTCTCTCTCTCTCTCTCTCACTCTCTCTCTGCCCTGAATCTACTCACCATGAAGTTCATCGCCACAGGATGTGGTGATGGCACCTGGCCTGGATGCCTTTAAAAGGGGATTGGACAGATTTATGGAGGAAACATCCATCACAGCTTTCAATCCATGATGGGGATAAGCAACCTCCTGGTTGTAGGAGTAGGTTTTCTCTGTGCCAGGTGCAAGGGAGTGGGGACTGGACACAGGTATCTTGTTGTCTTGTGTGCTCCCTGAGGCATCTGGTGGGGCCACTGTGTGATACAGGAGGCTGGACTAGATGGGCCTTTGACCTGATCCAGCAGGGCTCTTCTGCTGTTCTTATGTTCATTTGGCTGTCCCCAAACTCTACTGGTTTTTTTGAGTGGCAAAGAATATCTTTTCTTCTCCAATCATCCCCTCCACAATGTTCATCGTTTTCAGTGGCGTTGCTCCAGGTGGGGCAGATCTCTAAGTTCCGCCACGCTCTGACCCACCGTTACACGCCCACACGAGGCGGCCCCACCCCTCGCCTTTGGAACCTTTCAGGGCTGTGAAGGCAACGTACAGGGAGTCTCCTGCGTGTTGTCTTCGCAGCCCTGAAAGGCTCCGAAGGCGAGGGGGCAGGGCCACCTCGTGCAGGCGTGTAACGGTGGGTCATAGCACGGCGGAACTTAGAGCTCCGCCCCACCTGGAGCGGTTTGCTGTTTGTTTTGTAAACCTAAGTGCATGTCTCCTCTTCATCATCATTTTTTTTTCTGAAGTAAACAGTGTCAAACTCTTAAACCTCCTCTCAGATTAGAAGAAAGCGTTTCCAAGACAGGAGATTTATTTCATTCGTTTGTTTGAACGAGGTACTCAAGGTGGCTGACAGCACAAACTTTAGAGACCGCATTAAAATCACCAAAGGTGCAACCAATAAAGCAAGAATGTCAAAAGTGGATCAGAAGCAGATAATAGAAACAGTTATTAGCAGCTGATAGAAACAGCAAATGAGCACCACAATCAAGAAGGGGAGTCCAGCTGAAATCAAAAGGGTTTTTTGCTGGAGCCAAAACTGAATTAGCATGGGCCCATGGGAGATGTTCCATAATCTGGGTGCCACCACAGAGAAGGCTCTTCCGTTTGTCGTCTCCAAATATACTTCTATAGTTGGTGGAATATGTTAAAAAGGGCCCTGAAGGTCTCAAGGGCTGAGCAGTTTCACGTGGGAGGAGGCAGCCCTTCCAATAATCAGTCAGGTCCCAGGCCGTTTCGGTCTTTAAAGGTTAAAACCAGCACCTTGAATTGCACCTGGAAACCCCCCGAGGCATGATGTGCTCCACTTGACTGGTGGCAGTCAACAATTGTGACCAGATCAGGGCTCTGACACTTCCAAGGTCCCCTCTTTTACAGTCCTGTACACAAATGTACAGGCTTCTGATAGTCCCCGTCTCTGCACACATTCCATTCCAGGAGCCACCCAGATGACGAAACAAAACAGAAAGCAACCACCCCCCTTCTTGTTCCCATTCTGGGCCACTATTTAGAGCATCCTTGGTGTGCATCCATTTGTCTGTGGCAGAGACCTGGCTGGAGTCCAGGAAGAAGGAATTCCCTCTTCCACCCCCGCTTCTTTCAGATTTCATCACACACTTGTGGCAAACAGAATGCTCTTGTGTGAACCTGCCTTCCAATTAAGTTCTTGTTCAACATCTTTTATCCAGGTGCACCAGCTTTTGGAGGTTAGGTGGTGACCACAAAGTCAGAAAACCTTTCAGCAATGCTGCCCAAATTATGAAACTCTCCCTAATCTAGACAGCTTTATTTGGCACCACCTTCGCTATCTTTTTGGTGCCAGGCAAATTCAGGTCTTTTTTTCCTGTGCTTTTAGTAACATCCGATATCCTTTAAGGGTTCGTTCGAGTCGCTGTTTGTAATCTGCTGCTCTGCTGATGGTATCCCGATGGTTTATTGTGGTTTTAATATTGGTTTTTTTTTTCTTGTTTGTTCATTTGTTTCTTTATTGGCCATGTAGCCTACTCTTCAACGTGCATGTATTTCTACTTATGGATGTTCACAGGCTTTGAGACAAAAACCCCCAACATCATCATTAAAAAAATTAAGAATACAGTAAAAACAAAAGGAAAAAGAAACAGATTAAAAAATGCAGCGGACAAAACAGCGGGATTTTTTTTTAAGTATTTGCCTGGCACCCAAATGACATCATGGTAGTGGTGGTGAAAAGTGGGCTCCCAATCCCAATTATCATCTACATACAATATTTCAGGATTTGGAATCATCATTCATTTGGGGAATTTGAACTCTGATATCTAGCTCAGTTTTTCTTAAAAAACAAAACCAAAATTTGTTTTTGTTTTTCACCACCACTACCATGATGTCATTTGGGTGCCAGGCAAATACTTTAAAAAAATAGAATAATTTTTTTCCCCCAGGTCTTAAAGCCACCTGGGAGTTGTTTTGTCCGCTGCATTTTTTTAATCTGTTGTTTCTTTTTTCCTTTTGTTTTTTATTGTATTCTTAATTTTTTTAATGATGATATTGTTGGGTTTTTTGTCTCAAAGCCTGTAAACATTAACAAGAAACAAGAAAGAAAGAAAAAACACCTCAATTCGCCATTCAGCCTTTACTTACACTATTATACAACATACATATATTTTTGCAGGTAGCTCTATATGTCAGCCCCGTACTGGGCACGGAATCAGTGGGGAAAGTGGGTGGGACTAAACAGGTGTGGAGGAATTGCAAAACGTTTTGGGAGTTCCAGAGACAAACAATCTTCCATTCTCATGAATCACTGAGTTTAAAACTCCAATATAATAATATATGAATTCCAAAACACATCACAAAGTATGTTCGAGTTTCATCACTACAGAGAGATGACACCATCCTTGCTGGATCGAGGCCAGGAGGAGATTGTACTTCTCATGCCTAGAGCACTTTCGAACACATTCCTTTTCTGCCTTTCCCTCTCAGCAATTCAAGCAATTCTTTTTTTCTTCCCTTTCCTTGCTGGGAAGTTGATGAGATCAGAAAGAAACTGCTTGTGACCTGGTCTTGTACATTCTTCTCTCCGTTCACTGAACACAGAGAGCGACCTTATAAAGGGGCAGTTCTGAGTTTGGATAATACTGCATCTCACCACCACTCCCCTTCCTCACGGGCTGTTCCCTTACTACTGCAAATTTCCTTTTACTAACTACAAATTTAAATATCATGGGTAAGGTGGTGATTTAGATGAATCAGTGCCCCCTGCAATTAGGAAGCAGAAAGGAGGAGGCCTGCTCACACATGTCTGTAATTGCATGCAGAGGGGCCAGCTTGGGTGGTATTGTCTCAATTGGCCCAGTGAGTCAGACTATTGTTCCGCCGAGCTCAGTATTGCCTACACTGCCTGGCAGTGACTCTCCAGGGTTTCAGATGGAGCCCTTTCCCAGCCCTAGCTGGAGGTGTCAGGAATTGAACCTGAGATAGGATTACCATATTTTGAGGGACCCAAACCGGAACCCACTCACCCCTATTTTTTCCCTGCCATTTTTTAAAAAAAATTAAAAATTTCTGGCCACGTCTTTTTTTTGTATTTTTGCGCCATTTTCACTTGCCTTTTTTGCTGCTGCTCCTCCTGCAGCGCTGCTGCTGCTGTGCTGTTCCCCACCCCCGCCGGCCAGGGCTCCACGCATGCCTGTCGTGTGAAGCGTCCAGCTGCACTGTGTGGCCCGGTCGCGCCGGCAAGATTCCGGGATGGCTGCCATACACCTCGGGACAAGACCCCAGAATCGGGGTCTGTCCCGGCCATTCCGGGACATATGGTAAGCCTAACCTGAGACATTCCGCATACAGGGAATGGGCTCTACCACTGAGTTATCTCTTATCCCCTTCTTGTAGTGGTACATGCACATGTAGACTAGCGGTTCAACCTTATGCATATCTATTCAGGAGTCCCTTTTTTCAATGGGGCTTACTCCCAGGAAAGTGTGCATCGGATTGTAGCCTAAAGGCCCAATCCTAAGTAGGTGGTTCTGCCAGCAGAACAAGTGTTCCGCTGGCGGAAGCGCTGGACTGCCGGCAGAAGTGCCGCTTCAATGGCGCACGTGATGAGGCAGCCAGTGCCCATGGCTGGTGACTGCATGCATGCACCAATGGAGGAGCCAAGCCATGCCAGAGCCAGTATGTTGGTGGTAACGGGGCAAGGAGGGAGAGGAATGGGCCGTTTCTGGGTGGGGAAGAGAATCTCTTCTGGTTGGGAAAGAGAATGAGCAGGGAAGAGAATGAGACTGGGGTAGGAAGGGGTGGATCCCAAGGGCACCAGCATCCTAACGTTGTTCCCTCGACTCTCAGATGTGTGCAAAATAGCTGGTGCAGATCTTAGGAGACCCATTGGGATAGCTGAACCAAAGTTCCCTTACTTTGATGAGGCCTCCGAGACTGCAACCCCCTCCCCCAGGATACAGCATGCGCTCCATTGGCATGGCTGCATCAGCGGGGGTGGTGGTGGTAGATTTAGTTAGGATTGGACTGTTAATCAACCATAAATACCTATGGATGTACTGTTCTGAATGTGGGAACCATGCTCACAACTAAGATTAGATTGAATGAGAATCAGCAACCACAGATTTGAAGGAAACAATTGTTCTTCCAAGTTCTAGCCATGAATCACAGCTCAGACTGATTTTTAAGGCTCCAGCGTACCATGTCAGCCTACAGGCAAGCTCAGGAAAAGGTCTGGGCTTTGGGAGCGAGGGAGGCGCAGGAGTCCTGAGCTTGTGATCAAGTTCAGGGAGCGTCTTCACCCATAATAAGCAAAGGATCAGGCAGATTGATAGACTCATTGTAAGTCCTACTCCTGGCCTCTGTGATTGGTAAGATCCCTGGTCTAGTCGTCCAAACTCCACCCCTAACCACAGTCCCATGGGCCAAATTGATGGCTTCCAAAGGTATAAAAAGGGACTTTGCCAAAGTTTTAGCTCAATGAGGTTGGGGAACTTTCCAAGGTAGTCAGACAAGCTCAGAGACTGCGCAGGTCATTTCAAGGCTCTTGGGTTGAATCTCCCAAGGCAGCCAGAACCACACCAGAAACGCCCTGGTGGATCAGGCCAAAGGTCCATCAGGCCCGTCTTCCACAATGGCCAGCCGCGTGCTTCCAAGGAGCCTTCAAGCCAGTGCCAGCAACAGGTTTCTGGGGCAAAGCCCTGCACTGGACTCCCCAGGCTGCATTAGGCCATTGGGCCCCAGCCAATTTACCAGCAGTGAGCACCAGTGGCTCCTCTCGCCCTCCCCACTGCCCCCCTCCGATTGGGGTTGGCCCAACTAGTTGGATCCTCTGGTGGATGTGAGCCTTTGCCACTGCCCAACCTGGACAGCTCCTGACTCCACCCCTCCCGCAAGCAAGGCTTGAAGACAATCACCCTCCTCTGCTCTTGGCACCCAGTAACCAGTCAGTCACCCAGCACTGTGGCCCC
This sequence comes from Plestiodon gilberti rubricaudatus, assembly GCA_026170595.1. Classification (NCBI taxonomy): domain Eukaryota; kingdom Metazoa; phylum Chordata; class Lepidosauria; order Squamata; family Scincidae; genus Plestiodon; species Plestiodon gilberti. The sequence continues at coordinate 252,831,656 of JANXHW010000002.1, forward strand.
ATGCAACTTAGGGGTCATTGTCGTTCCTGATAAAACGTTGCCTGTCTGCTTCTTTTCTGCAGCTCAAGGTCTTGTGTGCAAAGTCTGCAAGGTAAAATTGGGCAAATATTGTTTGGACTCCGAAACTCCCTGCAAAGCAGAAGAGGGACAATACTGCGAAACAACCGAAGTTTACAGAGGTAAGGTCAAATACAGTAAGTCCTCCCTAACTGTGCAAGGTCCACAGGTGCAAGGGAGTGGCGACATGATACAAGTATCTTGTTGTCTTGTGCTCCCTGAGGCATCTGGTGGGGCCACTGTGTGATACAGGAAGCTGGACTAGATGGGCCTTTGGCCTGATCCAGCAGAGCTCTTCTTATGTTCTTATGTTCTTAACTGTCATTTCGCTACACATCGAGCCCCAGGCACTCGCTCTGAAAACAGTTATTACTCCAGCCTGTTATCTCTAAAAAAAGGTAAAGGTATCCCCTGACAATTAAGTCCAGTCATGTTAGCAGGCTGCTAAACACAAAAGCCCTACAGCTAAAGCAAGGAAGCTGAAGCCAATTAACCCCTCCAGTTCCAGGAACACTGTGGATATGATATTGATCCTGCAACTTGCAAGTTATGAGCTTGCCACTTGAAAGTTGGTGAGCCTGCCACTTGTCATTGTTGATAAAGATTTGATTTAGCCCTGCTGCAATGAGTGATAAATGTGCACCATGCCCCCCTGATGTCTGTGCCCCCCCAAAACAGAGAAAAGGTGTATTATTACAAGTGTTTTAATACCAGATCTCCAACCGGGACAGAGTGCTAGACCTTTAGAAGACGGAATGTGGGCAGGTGTAGCTTGTTAAACCTTAGAGCACAATCTTAGGCATGTCTACTCAGAAGCAAGCCCCACTGAACACAATGGGGCTTGCTTCTGAGTAGACATGCCTAGGATTGTGCTCTAAGGGTTTAACAGGCTACACCTGCCCACATTCCTTCTCCTAAAGGTCTAGCACTCTGTCCCGGTTGGAGATCTGGTAAGCCTATTTCTGGGCCATGCCATCGCTGCTGGAGCGCACCTCAGGAGAAGGGAACATTCGTCCCCTTCCCCAGGTGTAGGTGAACCCAGGGCCTATGGGCCTCCTCGGATGCATGCCAGCTCCAGAGCTGGAGTACATCTGGGGAGGTTGTGTAAGGCCGGCATGGGCTACGACAGGGCATAGTATATTGGCGCTGATATCTCTGGCCCAGCCCAGCTAATGTTCCCCTCCCTCGCCACCCTGCCCCGTCCTATGCGCCAACAGCTGGCCAAGGAGTCCCAGTGCCAGTATGTCAGTGCAGGGGGTTGGCGGAGCATGGGGGTGTGCAAAATGGGACGCAAAGGGGGTGGGGCGGGGAGGATCAAGGCTGGGAAGGGGATGTTATTGGCAGCAGCCACACCACCAATATCCTATACCCCTTCCTGGCCTCAATCCACCTTCCTGAGTGCACTTGGACTTGTGCCAGCAAAATCACTGGTGCAGGTCCAAGTAGACCCATTTGAGCAATAAAGGCTTACCCCTGGGCAAGGGAACAAATATTCCCTTAACCAGAGGATACTTCCTGGGCCCCCCTCCCCTGCAGGATGTTGCATGCAGTAGCATACCAAGGGCGGGGCAGGGGGGTTGTACACTCTGGGTGCAAGCTGTAAGGGGTTGCCAGTGTGCCTGTCCCTGCAAATGGCGGGTAGACTTGGCCTCGTCCGAGGAAATCTTGAGGTGGAGACCAGGTCTACTGGCTGCGTTGAATTCCAGGTAGACCTGGCCTCCCCCTTGGATTGAGCAGCCCACCCCGGATACCAGTGGTGCTAGGTATGCCCACTGGCAGCCTAACGCTCCAGTGGTGCAGCTGCATCGGCGGGGTGGTGGTAGTTAGGTTAGGTGTGTGTGTGTGTGTGTGTGTGTGTGTGTGTGTGTGTGTGTGTGTGTGTGTGTGTGTGCAGATACAAAACACACATTTTTGTTGAAATATTACTTTTTTGCTTTGCCACCAGGTAGCTTGCGGGTCTTCACATATTACGGCTGTGGTCAGTTTGCTGAACTCTGCAACAGGACTGAGGAGAGAGACGATCTTATGAACAAAAGCTACAAACGCACTTGCTGCAGTTTCGACTTGTGCAACGGTTAAATTGGCAGCAATCCCAGCCTCCTCCTGCTCTGAGCTGGGCTCAGCTTACCGCTGGGGTGGCGGCTGGCATTGTCACAATGGGGGCTGTAAGCAATACTCCTCTCACCCAAAGAAACAACTCAATAACCACTTTTCCCATTCCCTTGACCTGTTGTCCTCTGAAAGTAGTCCAGATTTCAGCCTCTCCTTCCCTTCCAAAGGTTCCTCATCTCAATGGGCAGCCTTGACTAAACTCTTGCCCAGCTTGTGACCCTCCAAGCCAAATGCAGCTCATTACCACTGTCTAATGTACATGCAGGAAGCCCTAAGTTCAGTTGCTAGTGGATCCTGGAAGGTTTAGAAAAGTCCCTCATCTAAAGCTCTGGGGAGCTGCTGCCCATCATTCTGTTATATCTTAGGGATCCACTGGAAGAAGGGTACTATAGGATACAACTCGCTGTATGCAAACGGACCAAGGATCTGAAGGGTAGCCCAATCCTATCAGGGCGCCATACAGCAGAGCTGAGTGGGCCACACTACATCCTGTGCATGGATGGAGCAGGCTGGAGGTCTCCTTGAGGTAAGGGGACATTCGTCCCCTTACTACCGGGAAAGCCCCAGCCTACGCATGTGGGTACTTGGATCTGCACCTGTCAATTTGGTGGTGCAGAACCAAGAGGCCCTGTGCAAGCTGAACAAGCCCAGGAGGGGGGATAGGATACAGTGCACGCCGGCGCCTCCAATCCACTTCGTCTCCATCCCCGCCCCCACCCATTATGCCCCTCCCCGCCCTCCCCAGCCCCTACGCCACTTGGCACAGAACGTACCCTCTCCAGCACGCAGTCCGCTGGATTCAGCTCCGCTAGAATGGCACAGGCCTTCTTACCAGCGCTGCATACTTACCGGGTGTCACAGAATGTGCTTCATGGCATGTTTGCAACACCCTACACCAGCATTGCAGTTGCAGTGCCAGTGCTCCTTCAGCAAATGATTGTGCTGAATCATAGAAACACAGCCATGCTGCTTCAAAGTTCAGAATTAGCCCCGTGGGCCTGATATTGTTCATGTTAGAGAGGAGGATTGCTTTTTCGTGTACTAGTTGGTTTATTTTGCCTATACCAGAAAAGAAAAGCTTATTGACAGGTGATGGGATTATAAAGATATACCATTTACTCTAGCAGCATGTGAAGACAGATCCATTATATTACAATTAAGAGCAACCATGTACTGTTAAAATGGCATAGTCATGTCCAGTGATGTGGCATTGTGTTTTGCATGGTCATTGAGCTTTTAGGCAATGTGTCATTGCTTTCAAATTGTACTGCTCCAGCCTATGGTGAAGGAGATAATAAAGTTGGTTGACTGTCAAAAGACTCCCTCTGCCTGAGCTTTTTCCTGTTCAGAAGTTATTATTAACAGTATTTATATACCACTTTTCAACAAAAAGTTCACAAAGCGGTTTACAGACAAAAATCAAAATATTAAATGGCTCCCTGTCCCAAAAGGGCTCACAATCTAAAAAAGATGCAAAACACCACCAGCAAACAGCCACCAGAAAAGACACTGTGCTGGGGTGAAACGGGAGCAGTTACTTTCCCCCTGCTAAATATAAGAGGAGCACCAATTGAAAAAGTGCCTCTTGCCCAGTTAGCAGGAGTTCAGTTAGCATCCAGTGGAAGGCTACTAGCTTTGGAGATGGGAACGTTCATCTGTGCTCTGCTGCCCCCTATGGGAGCAATCCAGAACTGCAGCTCAGAAAAGGTCCATGTCTTATTATGACATCCTTCTGACTCCAGAGTCATTCCACTTGTCTGTAGCCTATGTCTTCCCTCTGCCATGGTAGGTCTAGAAAAGGTTCCAGGTCAGGCTTGGGTTTTGCCTTAGGAACTGTTGTGTTTTCTTGCATTTTCCAGCAATGGTTCAATCTTGATGGCAGAATACTTTGTGCCAGCACTACTGAACTCAAGCAGCTTTGCAGCAGAACCACAGCACTGGGTGTCAGTCATATGCACAAACACAGTTGTTGAGTCATTGCAGTGACAGTAAAGGGAATCAGCCTGAACAGGAGAATCAGCCTGGGGCTAAACTTTAGGCCTCTCACTAAACAGTTTAATAATAGACTAAAGGCAGGGGTGTTAAACATAAGGTCCGCGGGCCGGATGCAGACTGTGGAAGCTCTTTATTTGACCCACGTGATAATTGGGCTCTCCCAGTGCTGCTCTTTCAGCTGCACCACTCCTGCTGAGGCTCTGGGAGGGAGAGGCAGAAGGAGGCCTCAGGAGGTAAGGAGCGCTTCAGGGGAAGGGGCAGACCAAGAGAGGTGAGAGAAGGAGACACTGCTGAGGTGCTGGGAGAGTCCAATTATCACGCGGGTCACCCTTTCAGCAGCTCCACGTCTGCTGAGGTGTCACTTCACAGACCACTTCTCAGCTGCTGACCCACAGTTTGGGAACCACTAGAGTGATGGCAAGAGGTTTCGGGTCCCACAGGCCTCAAGGGAAGCCACAGCTCTGATTTGTCAGAGCAATCCCCCCCCCCCCTGCCGCCACCACTCTGGATAGCTGCCTTGAGAGAAGCCTGGGTGCTTGCTTTGTTTTGGGGAAAATTCCATGACCGGCTGCACATGGCTTTGGCCAGCAGATTGGAACCTGTGAATAAGCCATATCCTGGGAGCTTCCTGACACAAGTAAACAAAGCCATTCGTGACACAAAAGAAGGGTCGCCAACTCGACTGTCCTTCTGCACCTCCATGGCCAAATCTAACCAAGAATTGCATGTTACTTTCATTGGTGCCCTGGTCTCCAGAGCAAAGCAACGGTTTGATTTTGCACCCTCGGCAGGTTGGAGAATGATAGATACGTCCACCTTGAGCTAGGGATGGACCATCAGGGGCCATTAAGCCCCCCCCCAAGTCCTTGATGCATTCCCCTGATAACGATAACGATAACAATAATAAACCAGTATTTATATACTGCCTTTTCTTTGGTCATCGAATTTCTCCTCTGACTTTAATTCAAAGGCAGTTTACACAGGCAGGCTTTCTAAACCCCAAGGAGTTTTTACAATACAATAGGGCTCTACTCTTTCATAGAACCCTTCATTCTAGTCTAGATGGTTTCTTTCACAGTCCAGCTCTCTCTCTGGCGTTCGCCTCACTACGCTTCAGCTGACAGGCAACCTTGATTCTCACTCAAGTGCAGCTGCAGTTCCCCACAGAGGCTCTGCAAGCTTATCAGCTTGACGTGCTGGCAGCTCTCCGACAGACAGAGACACTTCCGGCTGTCTTGAACTGCTGTCCTTCAGATCTTCAGGCATATGAGACAGTCGCTCTACCAACTGAGCCAGACCTCCTGCCTCTTTGCAGCCCTATGGGAATGTAAGGTTCTGAACAGCCAGGTCACAGAGCTACATGTCCTTTGCCTGCCGTCCACCTTTCCGCCTTGTTTCGGTGCTGTTGGTGCTGTTTACAGTTTGTTCGGTGACCCACTGGTGCTGTGTCAAGCACCCCCACTTCACCCACTACACAAGAACCGCTGTGCCAGCCAGCATCCACCACAGGTATCCGACAGCAAGCATTCATTAAAGTTCATTAGGGTTGATGACTGAAGGGTCTTTTTGTAAATAAATAAATAAAAATATTTCTTTCTAGATCTTTTTCTTTAAAGTCTCGTAAAGCTAAGTGGGTCTTAATTGAGTGTCGTTTTTAAAAAGTGGCTCCTGGTGCTAAAAGGTTTGGGAACGACTGGTCTAGTCCACGATGTCATGAGCCTGGCATGTACCCAGCACAAGTACACATGCAAACAAATGTGTCTCGCACCAATATCAGGCCAAGAAAGCATATCGGGCAACATGACTGCCTGTGTCCCAGCATTATGGCACACCCTGTGTAGGACAAGGTGGCTCAAGCACTTCCTTCTTAACCTACCGATGTAAATATGCACCGGCTGCTGATAACCACTGAGCAAACTCAAGTGTGCTTGCTGAAGAGGTGAGACCTGATTAGCACTTGATGGCTGCGAAACTGGGAGTGTTTGGTTGCCTTCTCTTCTTCCTCCCTGTTAGCACCACAGATCTACCACTCGCCACCGAATGCACATCCTCACCTCTCCACTTGAGAACTTTAAAGTGGGAGGAAAGCAGCAATGGGCCGAAAACTCCTGGTTCAGCTCGTCTTCTTCATCTGTTTGGCAATGGGTAAGCTGTGCCTCCTACCCCCCCCCCCCGACAATGGCAAATCATGTGGGAGAACTGTGCCAGGGCTCTGTGGCAAGAAAAGCCTTCTTAGCCTGCATGGGCAGCCCAACCCTATTGGGCTGCCACACCAGCGTACTATGTGTTCTGCTGGCGCTGGCTGCTGTAAAGCAGCCATAAAGTGCAGTCCGGCAGTGCACGGTGCTGGAGCGCCAGCAGGAAGACCAGAGCCTTCCCATGTGTGCTGGTGGATCTATGGTGACCCATTGGAGCACGTAAGCCTGCGCAGGGGGGTTGGTGGGAGGTGGGGAAGGGATTGAACAAGGTGGGTGGAATGGGGCGGTGACGGGGCAGCCAGGAGGGTGGATCAGGCCCAGGAGGAGGCGGGATCGGTGGCGGCACATGCCGAATCCTGACCTGGACCTGATCCACCTGCATGGATTAACTTGGACTTGTGCCAGCAATCAAGCTGGCACAACTCTGAGTTGACCCATAGCGGCTGCTGGGGCGTACCCTGAGGAGACCTCCAGCAGCCAAACTCCCCCACAGGATGCAGCGGAAGCCACGTGGTATGGGGTGTTGGATCGGATTGGGCCCTAAGTTGCGTAGTAAAGCAAACTATTTGCATAGGCCCACTTACTTGACTTTGAATGAAGTGTGCTGAGCAGAGGCGTAGCAGCAGTGACTGCTGCCTGGAGCACTCGCTGCTGCGCCGCTCCGAAGGTTGAGCGGTTGGCCGCTCCGGGGTGGCGGTGCCGCTCCGTGGGGTGGCGCCGCTCCGTGGGGGGATGACCCGGCTTCCGTGGGCGCTCCGAGGCCTTCTCCCCCGGCCTCGGAGCTGGAGAAAGCCCCGGAGCGTCCACCTCGACCGGTGGCCGGGGCTTTCTGAAGGCCGACTGCCGCGCCGCGCTGTTTATCTTTGTTTTGCACATGCGCAAAACGTTAAAATGTTTTGCGCATGTGCAAAACAAAGATAAACAGCGCGGCGCGGCAGTCGGCCTTCAGAAAGCCCCGGCCACCGGTCGAGGTGGACGCTCCGGGGCTTTCTCCGGCTCCGAGGCCGGGGGAGAAGGCCTCGGAGCGCCCGCCCGCATCACCTGGCGGGCGCGCTCGCTCCACGGAAAGACTGGAGCGAGCAGAGCAGCGCCGCCTGGGGCCGAGGTGCCGCCTGGAGCCGCTGCTCCGCTCGCTCCAGTCTATCCACGCCTCTGGTGCTGAGCTCGGAAGAGTTTCGAAAGGCGGTGGTAACCACTGGAAGAGATGGCTTATAAAGTGTTTACAACAAAGTCATGGAGAAGAGGGCTGTCAAAGGACATTAGCCATGGTAGCATTGTGGAACCTTCATGGCCAGAGGCAGTGTACCTCTGAACACCAGATATTGGGGACAACCTAGTAGAGCCTAGCAGAGAGTAACGTGATGGTTGGAGGACAGACCGGGAGAAAGGCTGTAAACAGGGAAGGGTTCAGCACCCATCCACACATCCGTTCCGCTCTTCAAACCGGAACACCCCACCACTACTCTGCCTGTGGCCCAGAATTATGGGATGTGTTGGCAGCAAAATGCAGGTTTCATGATAGAACAGTATCTTCCCATCTTGTGCAGTTTGGACCAGAGTGCTGGACTAGATGGACGTCTTGCTCTGAGACCTCCATGTATTCCTGATGCTTTCAGAGAGCGCCTGCTGCATGGAGCCCTGACGGCTTTCACATTACTATGCCGGCAAAGAAAGAAAGCACAGGGGATGACGGGCAATCTGTCTTGGAACTGTTCTCCGCATCAAGCTCCGTAATCGGGCCCAAGCATTGTCTGCAGAAGGTACTAGGTTCAATCCTTGTTCTCTCCACTAGCAGAGTTCAGGAAACACCCTGGGAAGCCACTCCTTGTTGGGAGAGACAGTACTGGGCTGGACAGACCAGTGAGCCAGCTCAGAAAAAGGCTGCTTTGTATGTGCTTTGGTTTACAGTATATGCCTCTCTGTTTCTGTAGCTGGTGCCCTGAAATGCCACTTCTGCGAGGTCGCAAACCCCTATGAGGGCTGTGTCTGGGGCGGAGGTGTGTGCACCGTGGGGACAAACGGGACCTGCCAAACGCGGGTGGCTCCATTTGGTGAGTGTTGAGATCACGGTCCTTGGTGGTCCTCTCTGGGCTTGATCAAACAATAGGCTGGCGATGATGTGAATGTGCTCTCACCCTCCTCTTGTGGTCTCCACGTCCTTCCTCTTTTTGCGTTGATGCCTCTCATCTGTTATTTCGAAAACGTGCTGACAGCAGGTAGTAAAGGTTCTTGGCTTGTTTGCATCATGCCACATCAGACACCCGCTAATGCGATACGCATGCGCAACTGCAGATGCGAGCAGATGCGCAACTGACTCAGACAGGATCCGTCTGACTGTCAGGGGCACCTGTCTGATGTCTATGGATGATACCAGACCCCTTTCCAGTGGCCCCATGGTTTTGAAACAATATGTTAAGGTCAGTATAAGCTTCGGAGCATTCATGACACTTTTATTCTTATAAAAGAAGAGCATGAGGCTAAGTCATTTCTACAGAGCAATGTAATTTCAAGAGCATTTTCATCTTTTTTTATCTGGACGACATATGCGGTCCTTACCCACAGCACCATCGTGCCCTCCAACATTTCACAGAGGAAAAAAGGAGACATTCCTGCCCAGATTCCTAGAGACGTTTACAATCCCTTCCCCCCATCCCACTGATGAAGACTCTTCCCCACCAGCTAGATGCTGCAGGGGCGTCACTACGCTTGCGAGATCAGGAAGAAACGAGTCGGCCAGACTTTCGAGGCTCGGAGCTCGGCTGAGTCAGCCAATTTGCTTTTTTTGGCCACTCTGAGTCAAAACAGCCAAAGAAGCGACTCCCCCACTTCAAGCCCGGCTGACTTGCTTCTACGGGTTCCATGTCACTCGGTAACCCGGAAGTTATTGGCAGTGATGTGGTGACATCATAGCGTCACTTCCGGGTCACGGAGCGATGGATGGCAGTGGCCACACGGGGTGCCAGCACGGTAAGTTATGCTGCTGGGATGCTGAGTCCATGAATTCTTCAGTTTCCTATCTTGCACAGACTTCTGAAGCAGTCTAGAGGGTATCCGATGGGCATATATTGTAAACGCAGCCATGGGAGCTCAATCTAGATTGGGATTGAAGAACTCAGGGAGGGAGGAATTAATCCTTTTCCTGGAGCCAGTATTTTTGCTGAAATCACTCCACCAAAGCTACTCTTTGTCCCCCAAAGCAACTATTTGCTGTGTATGTGTGTGTGTGTGTGTGTGTGTGTGTGAGAGAGAGAGAGAGAGAGAGAGAGAGAGAGAGAGAGAGTAATATATATACAGTATAGGAGGAAAGTTTTGCAATTAAAAGTTTTATGTAATCTCCACGTGATATGATTATAATCACACTCTGGGAAGCTTACCAGCATGTTTAAAACCTGTTGCAGAGTGGATTGCATGTCAAGTTGCCCAAGTTCACGACGTTGGAGCTACTACACAGGAATGTTGTTTCATAATGTACTAATGTAGCGTCTCTCCATCTCCAAAGGAATGACCAAAGCCTAGCTTTTCCACAAATTCATTGGCTGGCTTAACACACAGTCCTTATCCTGAACTAAAATGAAGCTTAAGTATGAGTTACTGCGTTGTCCCTTGTGAATCACCAGGCTCTCCCGTGGAAATGTGAGGCTTTTTAGACATAACATAGCCAACCTGGTAACCCTACCTGGCGGCACAGTGTGAGAGTGCTGAGCTCCCACCCACACATGGAGGGTGCCATCTTGAGATTTCCCAGAAAGAAAACCTCACATACTGTGATACTGTAGATTGTGTTATTCAGAGGCATGTTTAAGATTGGCAACTTCTCTGCTTTAATAAAGAGTAATCACAGGGGCCCGATCCAGAATGGGACCATGAAGTGTTGAGAGGGGCTTTAACCCTTTCCCCTTGCATGAGTTTCATGCAGCAAATAAAATAACATAATATATATGGTCCCGTTGATTGTTTAGAGCAACGTCCGAAAAGTAAATAGTTAAAAAAAATGGCTTGCCCCAATGTTTCTGGAATTTTTTTTGTGGAAAGTAGACAGATGGACCTATGTTTTAAAACAATTGTCAGAGTTCTAGGGTCACCCCACTGACCCCCCCAGAGGAGCAAAGATCACTGTTTTTAGGGAAAATGAGGGGCAGGAATCGGTTGCAGGGCACCCCCTCCTCACTGAAATTAAAAATGAAACTGTGGCTTTGTTTTCATGGCCAGGGCCCTGGCTTTTGAATCCACCTTGTTTGGAGCACCTCAGGTGCAGGGGAGCAGCTGTACACAGCTGTACACATGCGCAACATTAGGCGTTGCACAAAGGACTCAACGGGACTTTATGGGTACGCGTTGCGCAAACAACTCAATGGCCTTTTCCATATAGAACCCTGGACTAAAGCTGGTATTTCAAGAATTTAAAGTGCCATAAAAAAACCCTTGAAGGTAGGGACTTGAAACTTGAGGTACACTTAGGTGAGACATCCCCCTAAACACCCCTAAAGCCCTGGAGCTGTGTGTAAAACACAACTATGTTTGTTTGAGCACTTTCGTGCTGGACTCACAACAAAATCTGCGTATTTCAAGAATTTAAAGGGCCATAAAAAATCCCTTGAAGGGAGGGACTTGAAACTTGAGGTACGCTTAGGTGAGACATCCCCCTAAACACCCCTAAAGCCCTGGAGCTTTGTGTAAAACACAACTATGTTTTTATTTGAAATCTTGTGTTTTCAGGTCCATGTTTTACATAGGAGTAAATGGATGAGTTGAGTTGACCTTAAGTCCCGTTGAGTCCCTAACGCAACGCCTGTAGACCAGGTGCAAGGTGCACCGGCGAAATTTACTGCGGGTGATTCTTTCTACATGGGGGTTCGTTACAAATGTTGATCAAACTAACATTTGGGAAGTCTGGGAAGGTCATACCGCGGGACCAAATGGGATAAAATGGAATTGGAAATAGCCAATTTAGGGATGAAGAACTGGGATGGGCAGTTTTCAGCAGGAACATGGCTTGTGGGGAAAGGGTTCATCATCTCCCCCTCCCCAAACATTATGATCTCAATGAGGGTCCCCACCACTACTTTTTCTTAAAGCAGAGAAATTATCAGTCTTAAAATGAGCCTCTTAATGCAATCAAAGCAATGGTTGTTTACCCCTGAGAAACTGACTCAGATAGTGATTTAAGGTGGAGCTTCACTGCCCAGATTTTGCCCCTTCCTATAACTAGGAGAAGAGTTAATTATGCACAAAATGTCAGTGACTTCCCTCTGGTGCATTAGAGTTGGTGCACATTTGTTCTGGGTTCTTGTAGTCCATGTCTCTCTTGCACCTGATCCACCACAACTGGTAGACAATGGATCAGGATGAAGAGCGACAATGGAGCTGGACACTGCAGTGTTCTTGGAGAGTTTCTCAGGACCACTAGGGTTCAATTGCCCCATGTCCCAGCTGGGTGTAACCTTTGTTTCCTCCATCTCTGTCTCTCTCTTTCTTATGTCTAGCCCCTCTGTTCTTCTTGGCCTGGCTTGGCTGTGCCCATCAGACTCACAACTGCAACAAATCTGACCTGAGCGACTCCTTCTTTGGATTCAGCTATGATGTCAAGTGCTGTGACAGTGACCTCTGTAATACGATCCCTGGGCATGAGCACCGGTGGCCATGGAATGGGGCCCACTGCCACCTGCTCCCAAATGTTGGAGGACTGCTCTTTGGGGCCCTATTGCACTGGATGTTCCTGATGTGAGAGGCTGTACAATAACAAGCACAAATGCAGCAGACCCTACGATCACACACACACACACACACACACACAGAGAGAGAGAGAGAGAGAGAGAGAGAGAGAGAGAGAGAGAGAGAGAGAGAGAGAGAGTAAACAGAGACTGTACAATGACGTAACAATCTAACAACCATAAAGAGACTCTACAATACTGTGCCAGAATCCTAGGGATCAAGGCCAGGATGCCTACAAATACTGTACAAGATGGGCAGCGCAATCCTGACTAAGGATCCAGCCAGCGGTCCAGGGTCGCCTGCCGGATCCTGAGCCTGGGCTGCCCATCGACCGGCGGGCAAGAGGTCTACTTGGGGAAGGGGACGCTCGTCCCTTTCCCCGGGTGTAAACCAGGGCCAGCCCGATGGGTCTCCTCAGATTTCCGCCAGCTAAATAGCCAGTGGAAGTAGAGGAGGCCGTCTAATGGCCTAGCCGGCCCGGCGGGAACAGGGATATGGCCGATGCCATCACCCACCCCCTCCTGGGCCGGCCAGGCCAATGGCCCACTCCCTCGCCTGCCGATGGCCCCCCGTCCCTCGCCTTCCAATGGCCCCTCGTCCCCGCACCCGCCGGATCCCAACTCACCTCCTCCGGCGGACGCGTGATCACTCCGACGCTGGAGAGAGGCCGGCCTCTGCTCCAGCCTCCCTTGTTCCCAAGTAGTCGCAAATGTGCTTTATGGCATGTTCGCGACACTTTAGAACGGCGGAACGCTCGCCAGGATTGCGCCGTCAATGAGGCCCACAATGGACCAGTACACCAGATACGCCCATCCCACACACTTCACAACATGCCATCCTTCTGGAGAGGCTCTGCAGTGACAACATAGACATCCTATTGCGCATTGTCCCCCAAAGATTCTCTTACGATGCAGGCTTGCAAAGAAGTCTTGAAAAGCTACTAGTCCACACACCCACGGGGAATCCTACTAGCCTCAAATCATTTGTGGGCTGCATATTGATACCTTGTAAGAAAGGGAGAGCCAAAGAAAGGGAGAATCAGCTCTCTTTCCAGTTGCAGAAGCTTCTCCTCCTGGTCCCCTGGATACAAAGGTAGTGCGGTGCAGTGGTTAGATCAGTGGATCTAGGCCAGGGACGCCAAGGCTGACAAAGCGTACTAGGGGTATGCCACCCTGAACTGTGTGGACAAAATGTGGGATAACAATGAAATGAAGAGATAAGTATAGTCGCCAATAGGAGCTCATTAGAAACCCAGCAAAAGCGTGACACAGTTTCCAATCATGTGCTGTGCCACTAACCCACTGGCCTGACAAAATAGCAATAATTTACCCCTTCCTGGACAAGCTCCCTTATGTACAACCAAAGCCTGATTTTCATAATACCTACAGCAGTGTTTCTCAAACGGTGGGTCGGGACCCACTTGGTGGGTCGCGACCTGATTTCTGGTGGGTCCCAGGTGATGGAAAGATCAGCAAAGTAATTGCCACAAGCAGTGGCATTTCTGAGGTTGTGGCCCGACCGTAAGTCGTGCCCCATCCTAGTACCGCGTTCAGGAACTGGAGCGAGGAGGCCCCGCCCCCTCACCGACTTCGCTGCACAAATGGTTCCATCGGCGAGGGGGCGGGGCCTCCTCGCTCCGGTTCCTGAACGCGGGTACTAGGATGGGGCACGACTTACGGTCGGGCCCCAACCTCAGAAATGCCACTGGCCACAAGCCCTGAGGCTATTCAAAATCAGATTGCTGCTAATTGCCCTTCAAAGAGCTAAGCTCCTGCAGTTTGCAAGCTTGTGTAAATATAGGGAGATAAATTATTGAGTGTCTCGCAAAGCTAGGTGGGTCATTTTAAAAAGTGGGTCCCAGGGCTAGAAAGTTTGAGAACCACTGACCTACAGTATCCCTGGAATGACAAATGAACAGCCTCAGTACACAGCCATATCACTATGTTGGATTATACGGGTCAACATGCACACAGAGCAGAATACAATATAATTGGTTTCACAAAAACAGTAAAGACTTCTTGCCATTTTTTTATGACCTGACCAGTGTTTGTAGATTGTTCTTTATTCAGTTTCTCTCCACTTGCCAAAGAATTTCTCATGTGGGAACTTTTCAGATGTATTGTATATACAAGTGATCAGAATGGGCTTTGTGTGCTGAAAATGCACAAAAAATGTTCATGGCCTCTCTCACCATGAGTCAGTGGCAGAGCACCTGCTATGCATGCAGGAAAGTTCAGTCTTCAGTATCTCCAGGTAAGGCTGGGAAAACCCTGCTTTGAAACCCCTTTAATCAGAGTGCACAGCCAGTCAGTGTAGTAGACAATACTTAGCTAAATGGAACTACAGTATGACTCAGTCGGGCTGCTTCCCATGTTTCACTAGCAAAGCACGTTCTTCCTTGTAGCGGAAACGTATCTCTGTGCATTAATAATATCATTGCAAGCATGTCAACATTATTTTATTTTACAAATAGTATGCATGTGTGTGTGTGGGGGGGTTCAATCTGGATCAAAACTGGGGGGGCTGCACTACCATTCTGACCCTGCTGTGCTCTCTCTCTCTCTCTCTCTCTCTCTCTCTCTCTCTCTCTCTCTCTCACACACACACACACACACACACACACACACACACACACACACACACACACACACACACACACACACACACACAAACACACTTTGACAATGACAAAATGTTCCAGTGGAGCAATGAGGGGCTTATTTTCTTTAAGTATCTCTGCAGTGAGGCAAGGAATCTGTGTAACAACCAAGTAAAAACCACAACCCCCTGGCATGGTCCTAACCCAGATTGGGCTCCCTGCACACATTTCATTAAGAAAATATGGCTACCTTGAAGGTGACAAAATGCGACAGTTAATCTACTGGCTCACTTTTCATGAGCAACATATCATAAGAACATAAGAAGAGCCCTGCTGGATCAGGCCAAAAGCCCATCTAGTCCAGCTTCCTGTATCACACAGTGGCCCCACCAGATGCCTCAGGGAGCACAAGACAACAAGATAACCTGTTTCCCGTTGACACTTCCTTGCACCTGGCACAGAGAAAACCTACTTCTAAAACCAGGAGGTTGCTTATGGCTTGTAACCTGTGATGGTCTTTTCCTCCATGAATCTGTCCAAACCCCTTTTAAAGGCATCTAGGCCAGGTGCCATCACCACATCCTGTGGCAAGGAGTTCCACAGATGAATTACACGCTGGGTAAAGACATATTTTCTTTTGTCTGTTCTAACTCTCCCTCCACTCAATTTTAGTGCATGTCCCCTGGTTCTGGTGTTGTGCGAGAGGGAGAAGAATTTCCCTCTATCCACTCTCTCCATCCCATGCATAATTTTATAAGTCTCAATCATGTCCCCCCCTCAGGCGCCTTTTTTCTAGGCTGAAAAGCCCCAGACGCTGTAGCCTTTCCTCATAAGGGAGGTGCTCCAGCCATCCTTAAAAGAAACACCCATCCTTAAAAGAAACTTTGCTCTTCTCCTTTTAACAAAACTTCCCTCAGTCCACAACTACTACATTTGGCCAGTAGAGGGAAGCAATGAGTTGTATTTTCACCACCACTACTACACCATCTTCCCCAGGCCTATGATGATGACTGATATACAAAAACTGGGAAAATGTTGTCTGTTGATGACTGTGGGTGTTGTAGGACCCAGGGAGTACATTTAATGTGGAAGAATTTGCTGAAAACTGGGATATACACTTATAAGCACAGTGCGGATTTTAAAAAACCCCGCTCCATCATCTTGCACTGGGTCCCAACAATCTAGACAGAGAGAGCTCCCCCCCACACACACACCTCAGCTCTCCCCCTCCCCTCCCCCCAGCTACAGAAACCTTAGTTGGGCCCAAGACTTAAGGGATCCTGCTTGCACAGAAGTACCGAACAGCACCAGAACCTCCTTTGCTCCCAACGATAAGGGTTAAAGAAATATCCGTGTTCGGCTATATGACATCTAAGGTTTAAAATAAAAACAAAAGGGGAAAAATGAGCTTGGCTGAAGGCTTCGGTGTGCATACTCACCTATCTTCTCAAACAAGCAGCTGTTTACTCCAGGAGTAACGTCTGCAGCAAAGGACACCACCTCAATCCATCAAGGCACATCACAGTCAACGGGCTGCCTCCTCCCTGTTGCACTGGCAATGCAGTGCAGGAAGGAAGTGCTTTTACTGGGGAAGAAAACTCATGCAGCCTATGGCTGTCACTGCAGGCTGAGGCCCTTGGGCGCATTCCAGGCCCTTCTAGGAACATTCAGCTTTCTTTTGAAAAAGTCTCTATTTTGCAGTGAGCCATGGGGTCGGATCCTGCTTGCATGCTTTCCTTTTTCTCTCCACAAGTGAAGGAACTGCGCAAGACGAATGACCCCGCTGCAAAGTAACGCCCTGAAAACACAGTAGACTCTGTGTGTGTGTGTGTGTGTGTGTGTGTGTGTGTGTGTGTGTGTGTGTGTGTGTGTGTGTGTGTGTGTTGCATTAGAGGTCAGTCAGATCAGGCACTGGCTGAGGGCCCCACCTATCAACGGGCCCATGCAGCTAGGGTGACCCTGGGACCTTCAAGTGCCAGTGGCAGAGGTAGCATTCAGGGAGGGGGACATGAAGGGTCCAGTTAAGGGCTCTGCCTCAGGATCCATAGAAACCTGGTACCAGCACCGGTTCTGGCCGTTCTATGATGACTCCCTGCACTTCAGGCCCCGCCCTCACCACGACATTTCGGACTATGAGCCTGCTAATGCTGTGTGAGAGGGTAGGTGTGGATGCCACTGAAGTCTCCCCAGTGGGAACACATGTGTACATGCCCCATTCTGATCCCCTGGGTTTAGTGTTGTCAGTGCTTTCTCTGTACCTTTAACAGGTGCTGTAGCTCGGTGGTAAAGCATATCCATTGTGTGCAGAAGGTCCCAGCGTCAATCCCTGGCATTTTCAGGGGGGGGCGGCGGCAGAGAAACATTCCTGTCTGAAAACTCAAAGAGCTGCTGTCAGTCTGTGTAGACCAGGGGTTCTCAACGCCTTCCCAGTCGAGTACCACCTCCAACACCACTCTCCTGCTGCGTACCACCGGAAGTTACTGGCGATGACTTCATTGCAGGCAGTTACGTCCAGGTTTTCAGAGGCCAGAAAACACGGGTGGGAGAGCCCTTCTTAACATTCCCGAGAGGCTCGGCCAAAGGCAGGAACCTCTTGGGAGTGAAAACGTGCCACCAAAAGCACTGTGTCGCAGCGGGGTTCCGGTGGTCCGGCGGTCCGAGTACCACCAGAAGTCAGCCAAAGTGCCACTGGTTGAGAACCCCTGGTGTTGACAATACTGAGTTAGGTGGACCAGTGTCCTGTCTCAGTAGAAGGCAGTGTCATACATAGATGCCACCATTTCTGTTACAGGGCGTCAGTGATGGGGAAAGCTGTACATGTGTCTGTTTCTCCCTGTCATGCAGCTAAATTGAATATACAGGAACCTCTGCTGAGAAAGGAGCTGACAACTCTATTTGAACTTCATTGTCCTACTGAATAGCAGGATTGACTGATTGTTTATGCAGAACCAGTTTTTAAGAGAAACCGGTCACGATGGGGGAAGAGAGGGGGGAATGGATGCCCCATGAGAGAAGGATTCTCAGGTCCATAGATCATTTATTTGGTATCATTCTTCCATACTTCGTTTGGTGGACCAGCCCCCAGCTTCCCAATCCAAAAAACAACATGCTGTTCCTGGATTGGAGCCACCTCAATCCCAGTCCAAGAACTGACCTTCTTCTCCTTTTCCTGTCATGGATCCATCATGCTTACTGGTCCTCTGGATCACTGAATCACCTTTGTAGTCCATCTTCTGACTGTCTGCTATCTGAAGTCTCATCTAGACTATTAGGGGACACTTCTTCAGTCGACCCATTTGATGGCCCCACTGGTTTGCCAAGTTCTTCACTGAAGGCTTCGCCCTCTACGTGGATCAATACTTCTTCGGTGGTTGGTCTATTGGGTAGTGACTCTGCAGATT
Organism: Plestiodon gilberti rubricaudatus; assembly: GCA_026170595.1. Lineage (NCBI taxonomy): Eukaryota > Metazoa > Chordata > Lepidosauria > Squamata > Scincidae > Plestiodon > Plestiodon gilberti. The sequence goes on from JANXHW010000002.1 coordinate 252,849,730, forward strand.
CCCTTTCTTTTCCATTTCTCTCGTTGGACAGTTTTCTTTTCCCACCAGATGACAATACCTTTGATCTAAGAGAATATTCTCTTCCCAGTGCCCTGGAGCAACTGGAGAGCCCTGTATCTGCCCTTTTCCCACTGGAGAATGTCCTTCCCCCAAATGGTGTTTTTTCCTCCTTTTTCCTACCACTACCTGCAGCTTCCTCTCCTTCAGTGACACTGGATGATGCTTGTTTTTTATCGGACAGTCCTTGTGGCCTGTTGACAGCTCTCCTTGCCAGATTGGATGGGCCTTCCTCTGCACTTCTTCTCCCTTCTGATCTCCTTATCCGAAATGACGGCCCTTCTTTCCCTCGTCTCCCACTGGGTGGCCCTGTTGCCCTGCTGGATGATCCCATGTCCCCCAGTGCCAACACAACTTCTCTGTGACAATGTTCATCTCCAATTATGTTGAAAATGGAGATCCAGTTGTCCCCCTGTCCAGAAACCAACTTGAAGTTCTTTCCATCACAGTCAATGAAGATGGTCGCATTAACCCGATGTCTTGGTGACAAAGCATTAAACTCCTGCAGGGCTCGCTTGATGCAAGCCCGGAGGTCGACTGTACACCCTTTCATGCCTTCTGTTTCTTTCCACATTTTTAGCAAGTTTGCTGCAGAGAGTGGCATTTCACGACAGCTCAACCTGTCCAAGTAGGCATCCACACAGTAAACTCGAACCCGGTATCGAGGTTGCTTGTCAGCAAAGAGGATGTGGATGCGAGACTTTCCCTTGCCAGAAATGAAATCCAAGCACAAACTGCCACACTCAATTGTCAGTTCGGCATTATTCTTTACTGAAGGTGGTTCCTTCACAATTTCTGATATGGCGACGTCCAGGCAAGTGCAGAGTTCCCTGGTGGCCTCGTCCCATCTGACCAGCTCCTGCCTCACCTTCTCCAAATTCTCAAGGGTTAGTGGAGGTGGGCTGGCAGACAACCGATCCAGGTACACCTCCAGATTGGAGACCTCGATGTTATAGCAGGTTTTTCTCTTTAGCCACGAAACCACTATCTTGTTCTCACCCCCACCGGAGACAAATTCCATCCTCTTTCTCCCTCTCACTTGGACAGTCAGGGTGGCATTGTCTTGGAGACAGCGTGGCTCATGAGAAAATTCTCTGAGAGCATGGTCTAAACAGGCTCTCAGCATCTCGTCAGACCCCTGTTGGCCCGTCTCCAAACCCTTCTGCACGGACAGCAAGTTGTCTACACTGAGTGGTGCTGGAGGTCTGTGGTGGGGGATACAGGCACCCATACGAAGAAACACCGAGTTCTATGGATGCAACACCAAACATGTCTTCCCATGCAGTGATATCAATGGTCCTCCAAGACCTGAAGGAAAAAACAAACACATGCATCTTGGACTGGGACGTTTTTCTCTACAGAAGCACAAAGTGTCAGTGTGATGATTCCCCAAGAGGGCACTAGGGACCTGTGGAGTACAGAAGGTCTGAGAATCAGGATATCTGGTTCTGTGATGGTAGGCTTGATGGTCTAGGAGCCAAATGGATGCCTTAGGACTCCCACTTTTCTCAGAACAGAGTAAGGTCTAAATATTTGAGCAGATGGATACAGGATAAGACTACACCTTCTTAGATGGGAGACCCAGGTTCTCCTTGGGTGATTTCTCAGTCTAACCTATTTCTTGGGTTATTGTGCAGATCCAATGAGATAAAGGAATATTTTACATGCAGCCCAGCCAAAATTAAGCACTTAAGGGGGCAATCCAAACCTACTTAGGCCACCATTGTAACCAGCGGCCCAGAGAAAATGGGAGGCCCCAGAACGGAAAGGGGATTCAAATCCCTTCCAAAAGGGGAATTCAAAGGGGATTTGAATCCGTTCCGGGGCCTCCCGTCTTCGCTGGGCCACTGGTTATAACGGCAGCCTAAGTAGGTTTGGATTGCGCCTTAAGTTTCATTTATTTCAATGAGAAGTTAGCTCACTACACATATGCAAATTACAAAAAAGGGGGGAGAGGAATAGGGCAATAAATAAGCTTGGTTTTAGTTATGACCTCTCTCTTAAAAAGACTTGGATACCACCAATCAATGACACTATTTTTAATGAATGCAGACTGTCCAACAATTCATCATTCCTGAGAAGTGTGGCTACACTACAACCCACCTACTGATGTGTTTGCACATGGCTAGTGATGGCACCAGGTTAGTCCAGCCCTGCGACGAAACATGGAGGGTCTGATTTTTACTTTGGGGAGGTGCATTTTCTCCTGCACTAATCCAGAAATATGAGAAGCTGCCATGGTGAGCCAGACACAGAACTCAGTCAAAGCAGGGGACGAAATCAATAATGGAATAGGATAGCGATTATTATAACTAGAGCAGCAAGAAATAGAAATAGAAACAGCAAGAAATAGAATAGAAAGGAGGAAATGGCTGTTATTGATACGATCTGGAGCACCCACGTTGAGTATGTTTTGCTGATCACTGCTTTTAGATTAGTTTGCTCTGTCTGCTGCTGATGGCTGTGTTCATCTTCAGGCAGAGAAGAGTAGGTTTTGCTTGTTGATTAATAGCTGCTGGTCAGCGGGTATGGGTTTCTTAAGCAAGGGTGACTCAATGCTTGGTTTATTATTTGATTTATTTATTTTTATTTTTTCACATTTTTATACCACCCTTCCTCCAAGGAGCTCAGAGTAGTGTACATATTTCCTCCCCTCCTTTTTGTCCTCACAACAACCCTGTGAGGTAGGTGGGGCTGAGAGATAGTGACTGGCCCAAGGTCACCCAGGAAGCTTTGTGGCTGAGCGGGGATTTGAACCTGGATCTTCCAGGTCTAAGTCCGACTCCCAAACCACTACACCATCCATGGCACCATCACACTGCCACCCGCTTGTTTTGCCAGCATTCAGAGTGAACTGATGCTTTAAGGCTATTTTCAGCACACAGAGGTTTTAAGGTTTTACCAACATACAGAGTGAACTGTTTTTTTTAAGTAGGCTTACCATACGTCCCGGAATGGCCGGGCCCCTCCCGGATTTCAGGGTCCTATCCTGGCATCCCAGGAGGTATGGTGGCCATCCCGGATCCCCCCCGCCGCCACCATTTTTCCTTGTGAGGCTCACTAGCCTCGCGCACAATGCAGCCTGGAAGCCCTTAGTTCATAAGGGCTTCCAGGCCGCTTGTGTGCATGCGTGCAACTTGCGAAAAAAAATTGTGTCATGAAAGTGGACACCGTTCCATATTCCACCTTATATGTGTATAATGTCAAAGAGTATGTTACAGATGACCCATCCATGTTAAATGATCCTGAGGGCTTGAGCAAAAGGGGAAAATGAAGATAACGGGAGCTGTTGGCCAGAATTGACAATTGTAGCCACGGCTGAGAATATACCAGAGTGAGTATGGGAAGGTTACCAGAGTCAGGAATGGAGGGATATTAACTTACCTCTGAGTCTGGGGTTGTGGCATCCATGGGAGTTGGGAAGAGGCACAGAATGTGGCTTGATTCTCATTGGCCTATTTAGCTGTGATGTCACAGACCCATCACTTGGAGTTCCATTCTATCATGTGTTCTGTAGAAGGAATCACTGATAACTCCTGGACGGGGTCATGGCTGAACTGGACAATGCTAGGATACAGAGACAGGTTATCAGCATCCCTGGTTTGCTGTATTGAAAGCTGCTTCTTCATTACTAAGCTGCAAAATTCTGTCACATCCCCCACCCATTCCTCTGAATTATTACACAATAAGGTTGAAGCCTTTACAGCGCAATCCTGGCTGCCCGCCAGATCCTATCCCTGTTCCGGGATCAGCCCGGAAGTCTACTCAGGGGAAGGGGGCATTTGTCCCCTTCCCCCAGTGTAATGCAGGGAAACCCTAATAGGCCTTCTCAGATTTCCGCCAGCTATTTTGCTGGTGCAAGTCCAAGGAGGCCGTGTAAAGGCCACACCGGTCCGGGAAGGGGACGGGGATATGACGGGTGAACGAATGAAGCTTACACTTCCAGATCCCTTCCAGAGGGGCCCCAGAAACAGGAGCGACTTTAGTCCACATTGCTTAAAAAATGTTGGGTCTACTGTATGAGAAGTGGTTTTAAAAAATAATATCATAATGACTGTGGTCTTTTCTATTTTTTTATTTCATCATTCTGTGATGCATCCACGCATGCATTAACATTTCCCTAATTTTCTTTCCCCCCCCAACTCAAAAATTATAAGGCATACGAATTTTTTATTCACACCAGTGACTTTGACATGTGAGATAATCCAGTACAGCAATTTTAATCAAAATCTGAGAGGTAGTGGTTAAATTTCTAAAAAGATTGTGGTGATCTGTCGTGAAACAGCCCCATTGAAGAAGATAACAGTGGTTACCTAGACCTCGTTGCTGATTGCGAAGGGGCCCCCATAACAGTTCAAACTTCAGGGCCCCAAAAATGTAGGTCTGCCACCGGATGTGCTCTTATATTTAGCAGGGGGAGAGCAACTGTTCCTCTTTGCCCCAGCGTGGCATCTTTTCCAGTGGCTATTGCTGGTATCACTTCTGCATCCTTTTTTAGATTGTAAGCCTTTTGGAAACAGGAAGCCATCTTTTGGGTTTATTTGATATGTAAACTGTTTTGTGAACTACCTTTTGTTGAAAAGTGGTATCTAAATAATGATAATGATAATGATAATGATAATGATGCATGGGACAATACAGAATCTAGAGAGTATAGAGTTTAAAAATGGTTGTATAATAAGATCATTGACAAATAATGAAAGCTGTAAGTATTTTGGAATTTTAGAAAAAGATAATATTTTAAATGCAAAGGCAAGAATATATCAAAATAATATGATTTTTTAAAGAAAAAATCAAACGGCGGAAACACTATCAAAGCCATGAATACATGGGCAACCGGGTCACGACCCACCACCTTGAGAAGCAGCAGGTCGATACCCCCTTAAGGGGAGTGGCGACCTGCGATGGCGGCGGCAGCGATCCTGGGATTGCATTGCCGCTGGGGACAAAAGGGTTTATTAGCCTTACCAGGGGTTGCGCTGCCCTCTGGAGAGTGCGGGGCCCCCGAGGACCCCTCTGCAGGCCTCCCCGTGCTTCCGAATGCCCCCTGGAGCGATTGAGGCCCACTTCCGATTTTCCGACAAAAAACACTGCACCAGCTGCACTGGTGCCAATGTTGGGGGATAGGATTGGGCAGCAAGATTGTTTTTAATCATGTGACCGCTTAAGATTGAAAGCCAGGATGGTGTAGTGATTCAGGAGTTGGACTTAGACCTGGAAGATTCAGGTTCAAATCCCCGCTCAGCTATGAAGCTTCCTGGGTAACCTTAGACTAGTCACTATCTCTCAGCCTAACCTACCTCATAGGGTTGTTGTGAGGACAAAAGTAGGGGAGGAACTATGATTATCACCCTCAGCTTGTTGGACGAAGGGCAGTATAAAAATGTGAAATAATAATTAGAAAAAGTGCTACTTGCACTTAGAAAAGTAGCCAGGCAAGAAGAATGCTAGATGGATCCCTTCTTCCTGAGACACTGGGTGCACTGATGTGTTTTACAACCAGCTTTCGGAAAAGGAAATTTGTGGAGTGGAGGTAGGAGAGGGATGAACCTTCCCTGCCTCTGGTTTTTATGCTCCAAGATCCGACCTCATCCCACCGCGGTTTTCCTTGTGGAGTTCTGAACCTTTGAAGAGAGAAGGAGCAAAGGAAGCTGTCTTATACTGAGCGTGACCGATGGTCCACTTAGCTCCATGTTATTAATGCTGACAGACAGCCGCTCTGTAGAGTGTTAGACAAGAATTTGCCTGGGAATTGAACCTGGGATGTGCTTTACGGCTGTGCCATGCCTGACCCACTGTCTGGAAACCCCTTTAGAGCACTGGAAGCAGGAGGCATAGCAAGCCTCGGCTGCACCCCCCCCCCCCGTGACATCAGTAGCCCCATTCCGCCACTGCTAGCGACATCACACTGGCGGCGTTACAGTCGCAACCATGCCTCCCCACAGGAAAGACAGCGGCAAAAGGCTACTGACGGCCTGGGCGGGTCATTTCTCGCCCGCCGATGTGGCAGCTTGTGCACCCCCCAGATGCCGCCCGGGGGTGGGCTGCCCCCCCTGCCCAATCGCTGCCTCTGTCTCTGCTGGAAGCTCCTAAAGCTTTGATTGCTTCTTTTTGTGAAGTGTAGTGCAGACAGCCCAATCCTATCGAACTTTCCCCGCGCCGACGCAGCGAAGCCAGTACATGGAATTTTGCAGGAGAGAGGTCTCCTCGAGATAAGGGAACTTTAAGGGAACCAGCTGTGGAAACGGGTCTACTACTTAGACCTGCGCCAGCTAAATCGCTGGTGCTAGTCCACATTGGTCTGTGTTGCAGAAACAGACCTGGGAAGGGGGATAAGATACTGAGTGTGCCAGCGCAACTGATCCCACCCCCTCCCGGACCTGGTCTGCCCACTGAAGCAGATTTTTTAGGTATTGTTTAATCCATGCCTGTTTGCCCATTATCATGGGGGAGAACTCTTGCATAAACAACTTCATCACTCCCTCCTCTTCGGAATGGCACACACATTAGGCTGACTCTGGCAGCTGGGAGACTCCCAGAGCTAACTTAATTAAGTCTCCCTGGATTCAAGGATCGGACCATCAAGGAGTCCTCTGACTAGCTCAGCCCACTATTGTTCCTATTGTCTTCTGTAAAATGTAAATCCGAAGTTCTGGTAGAAACCTGTATGCCTCCTTGACTATGCACATTCTCAGCAACCATGTGATGTACTGTTTTTGGAAATGTATAAAAACTGTGCTCACATGTAGCAAAGGGTCAGCATCCCCTCCTGGGGGCTGTCCACTGCGCTGCGTAACAAACAAACCCATACTTTTTCCTTGTTCACCAGTCTTCCTGGTCCTCCATTATTATCATCTGCTTAAAATTCTGCTACACCACCCCACCCCGTTGCTGCCTTCCCCCACCCATTTATTCCTCACCCCACCCCGCGTGGCCTGGCAGGCGCTTACTGGCTCTGGTGCACGTCACAGCCTGCACTGGTGCTAGCTGGGCAGCACAGGCCTTCACACTGGCAGGCCTACCTTGTATGCTGTTGCGACGGGCTTTATGGCATGTTTGTGACAGTGTGCGCCAGCATAGCAAGTGCAGCGCTGGCGCTGTGATAGAGTAGGTAGGATTGTGCCATAAGTCTCTTCATTAGCAATTTTGCCTCTGTTGTAAAACGTCCTGGTGCAACTGTACTCATTCTGTTGCTCCTTTCCAGTAGCACAGTGGTTCTCAAAGTGGTGGGTCACAACCCACTATTGAGAACAAAACCTGTCCCCTGCCCCCTTAAGGGGTGGGGACTACATGTCACCGCTGCCACTGGCCCCACTCCCACAGACACTCAGAGAACCACTGCAGTAGCAGATGGGCCTATGGCCTGATCCAGCAGGGCTCTTCTTGTTTGCCTGCAAACCCATCTGTCGGTGTGTATTACTCTTGTCACATTTGTCATACAACAGTCTCCAGTGCCCAACGGATGCACCACTGCAAACCACAGGTGCAAGGATGGATGCCTGTGGTTGCAATGATGTGTCAGCACCTCAGTGCAGAGTTCCAGCTCAGTTACAAAAGAAAAAACAAAACCAAGAGCCTCTACAATAAATCTTGTTCTTAAATGGGGTCGCAGCTTGGTGGATGTCTCTGTTCTTTGCTCCTGGGTCAAGGATGAACTCAAGGATTCCAAATGTTATGTCCACTTGGAAAGAAAACTCTGACTACATATTCCCACATTGTTTTTTCTGTATGTTCTTGACTTCTATGTTCTTCCTTAACTCTAGTCTTTAAGCTCTGCTGATGCCTTAAATTCTAAATTATGAACAAGTCTGAATTCCAGGCTAGAGAACTCCTGTCTTCAGCTCCTGTTTTCGTCCCGATTCTGGACAGAGATACTTCTGTCCATGTTCACCCAGTGAACCCACCAGATGCCTCTGAGAAGCCCACAAGGCAGAAGCTGAAGCCCCCCCCCTCCAACCACTGCTCCCCTGCAACTGGGATTCAAAGACATGTTCCCCCTGCACCTGGAGGTAGCGGTTACCACATCTGCTCAGGAGCACATAGGAACATGCTACTATGCAGGACATGACTACCCTGCAAAGTGCATTCAAGGATCTTTGATAGTTGGTTGTGATGCATTTAGGGGGAATTGGTCTTTTGGAGGGAAAAAGAAGAACGAGAAAGAGTCAAACGGGTTCCAATCACAATACACAGTTTATTCAGGTTTGTTTACAATAAGACGAGGGGGGAATCATAATAAAGGCACTGTGAGAGGCTAAACGAGAAGCACATAAATGAGCAAACATATGTTAAGAATCCTCCTTGGAACAAGCCGTGTGCATGTGTTTTAACCCACAGAACTACTCTAAAGGAGGCTTGGTACTTAGAACAGAGAGGGAAAGAAGGAGGGAGAGAAGAGAGATGTGTTTGGTTTCTACAGAGGAAGGGGGAGGGATTAAAGGGAGAGAGGTCAGAAATCAAGCTAAACAAAGGACACTTTGACAAATTTAAAAAACAAAACAAAAACCAATAATAGCAGCCCAATCCTACCCCCCACCATTGTCTGTGATGCAGCCGTGCTGGCAGAGCGTGGCATCCAATGTTTTCCGTACCTCTGGGTAGGCCTCCTGGACACCTATGGTCCTCCCCGAACCTATTGAAGCTATGTAGCTGGCGTAGGTATGAGGAGAAGGAGGAGGGATGGACTGGGAAAGACGGAATACGAGTCTGGTGAAAGTTGCAGCTGCCAGGATTCACCCCCTCCCTGCCCTAAACCTCCCCCTGACCTCCCCATCCCTACCCACAACTGGCCCCCTTCACCAACTTACCTGAGTAGGCGCAGTCCGGCCTTTCTATGTCAGTGGAATGCAAGTTCTGCTGTCATAAGAGGCCAATAGGATTGAGCCCTAGGATTGTGATTGAGTATACACCCTATGACTGGATGGTTCCTTCCTTTGTAGTGCCCGGGCTGCCATCTCCCACAACCCTCGCTCTGACAACTGGTACTTGATTGATCCATAATTATAGAATACTTCGATTAGGTTCTCCCCCTTCCCAGCAACAAACACAACCCTCTCATTGCTGGTTACAATCGTCATCTTGGCATTGCTCTGAATGCACAGGGGTTCCTGACAGAATCTACGTATGGCCTCATCCAGGCAACGCCGTAGTTCTCCCCACTTCGAGGTGTCCAGCTTGTCTCTCAACTTCCACAAGTTCTCCAAGGTTAATGGTTCTGCCCCAGTTTGGAGACGTTTCATGGTTACATCCCAATCGCTCACTTCGACATGATATTCAGGGGCACCATGCTTAAAGAAGACAGAAATCTTGTAGGTTCCCTGGCCAGAGATAAACTTCATCACCTGCCCAGCACACTCCACCAGCATCTCAGCATTCTGCTGTACAATAGTTGGCTCCATAGCAAATCTTTCAACTGCTTGGTCAAAGCAGGCCAAAGCAGAAAACCCTATTCTGGATGAACCCCAAGAACGTAGATGATTATTGATGCCGCGAAGAGTCCCAAGGCTGAGGGGTTGAGCACTGGCAGAAAGACGAGAAAAGTAGAGGTCCCAGAAGGGCACAAAAACATCATACTGGACTTTGCCTTGATTATGGAAGACTGAGATTTGGCATTCTCCCTTTCCAGAGGTGAACTCTGTCAAAGTGTGCCCATCGGAGATGGTGAGATGGGCATTGCTTCTCACACACACGGGCTCTCTCTGAAGCTTCTCCAGGGCGCAACTGAAACAGGAGGCCAGTTTGCTACTGGGATCTTCCCTGCTCTTGGCCAACAGCAAGTTCTTGAAGATGAGCTCCTTTGACATACAGGTTGCCATTCCGTATTCCAGGCCTTCTTCGTATTTGACACTAGAACACGTCAATTAAAAAACAAAACACAAATCACGCAATGCTAGAAAAGATCAGACATATAAGTCACGATCGCTTTTCTTAGTTCCTCTACTTTTCATTCCCCTAGAAAGAGGAGTGCTGTGAGCAAACACTCCTTCTGTTGCTCTTCATAAACTTCTGAACTTGCCATGTATGTCTCAACATTGGGCAAGTAAGGAGAATATTTGGAACACCAAAAGAACTGGGTGCTGATCTGAGGATGTTTCCTCCTTCCATGAACCTTGCTCCAGGGCCATTATCTCCATTTCAGGAAGGTTGCAAAATAATCCCTTGTGCAAGCCCAGACCTTCAAACCCAACTTAACCCTTTCTCCCCCTTTCTTTCCTGAATAACCGAAAGGGATGAGAAGGTAAAAAGACTGTCAGATCAGAGTGTCCCTCTCCCATTCTTCACGTGTGGTTTTTGAACCAAATACACTTATTAGGTTCAAAAGTCCATATTTTGTTCTCGCTTTTCCTGCATAAGGTGGATCCTGAGAGGCCCTGCTATGTTCTAGGCAGGGCACATGTGAATGCACACAAATGTGTACAGGGGCAAGTGTGGTAACACAGCTCAGAAGGTGCCCATCACAATGATGGAAATCACTGCAATGTGTAAACCTCCATGAATGTGTCATTTACATATGAATAAATTGTGTATTAATTCGTTTGTGTTTCTCTATCAATAGCCCTTCTTTCAGCTCAAAACCCCTTCAGATAAGTGACAATGTAAGATCAGTTATAAAGAATCTAGCATTAAAACATTGAAATGTATAGAAAATTCCCACATAAATCCTGAAAACAGCAGCATGGAGAATGAAAGAGTGGCCGGACCTCCATAGGTGCCCAGGTATCTGGTGGAATAAAAAAGGCCTTAGGCTGCAATTCTGCACACACTTACCTGAAAGTAACAGTGCAATCTACCATTATAGCCAGCGGTGCAGCGAGAACGGGAGACCCCAGAATGGAAAGGGGATTCAAACTCCCTCCAAAGGGGGATTCAAAGGGGATTTAAATCTCTCCTCCCCTCCAAAGCCTCCCGCCCTGGCACTCAGTGTATCACTGAGTCATCTTCAGTATTCATTTAGATCAGGGGTTCTCAACCTTTGGAGGCCCAGGTACCCCCTATCACGGTCCAATTTTCTGAAGTACCCCCCTGCTAATTAACTGCTAATTGATTGGATTAATCAATTAATTAACTAGGTAATTAATCATTAAATAAAGTACTAAAACAATTTTAAGTGTGAAAAATGTCTTATTTAACTCTTTGTGTGTGTGTGTGTGTGTGTGTGTGTGTGTGTGAGAGAGAGAGAGAGAGAGAGAGAGAGAGAGAGAGAGAGAGAGAGAGAGAGAGAGAGAGAGAGATATGCAAGGATCTCCTTTTTTCTCCAAGCCACACTTCCCAGAATCAGCTCCTCCCTCCCCCACCCCACTAAAGTACATTTTCTAAAGTACAAAAATAAGCCCAAAACCAAAACCAGAGAGACAGATTGATCTCAATCAGTCCTGTTCACTAGCACACAGGAGTGCTTTGCTTTGAGACCATGCAGGAGGTTTTGAACGAAAAAGACCCATGTGAAGCAAGCTGTTGGCTGGAAGGCTCATGCATGACTGACTGTGCAACCTAGTGAGTTCCTACGCAGCAGTACACAATCACTATGCAGTGCACAGTCAGGTACCTCCTCGTTTTGAAACTCCAGGAGCTCGCTTCCCTCCCCGCTTCGCAATTCGTTTCCTAAAAAGATAGTAAAACGAGGAGGTGGCAGATCTGCTGAAATCTAATCTATATTGCGAGATCCTAAAGTTTGAGAGTCCTGAGAGTGAAGAAGGGAAGGGAAAGGCGAGGTGCTGATGGGGACTGGGAATGGGGCGGGGGAGTCCAGCCAGAACCGCGCACAAAATCGGGATGGGAGGGACGGTGGCGTGGGAGCCTGGGACCGTTCTCCCTGCTGCTGCTCAACTGCATTCCAGCCCGGTTCCCCGGTTCTGCTCGTACCTTCAGTTTCTCCTCCGACTGGGACACTGGACCGGATCGAAGCAGTCCCGAAAATGGCAGCAAGAAGAGCTGTCTGACCTTTTCCTCCTAGCTGCACAAAGGTCTCTACGTGTGCAATTCTCTTTTTCCAGCTTTCTGCTCCTCCCTCCTTCCCCCTCCCTCAGTTTATGGGTAGTTTCGATTTCCCCAAAATGACGTTTCCTCCTAGATTCGGTTTTCAGCAGGCTGGTTTCCGAGGGGCGTCTGCTGGGATGCCCGTCAAAGGGGAAGGTGGGCCTGTGGGAGACGTGCCTCAGGAAGGGGCAGAGGTAGGCTTACCATATTTTGGCGACACACACACACACACACACACACACACACACACACAGAGGCGTAGCTAGGCGCCCCTGCTACTGTGGCGGAAAAGCCTGCCGCCCCATTATGCAAATTAAATAATTTGCATAATTAAATAATTTGCATAATGAGTTTCGGGTTTTTTTTCAAGGTTTTTAACGCTAACGGGGCTTCTAAAAGGGTATGTGTGCTTTGCCAAACTTATCTGTAGTTCTAGGAACCTCCAGCGACGATCAGGGGCGCAGATCGTCCCTCTGCAGCTCTGCTCCCGGTCGCGAACTCTGCAAAGCGTCCAGGAGCGCGCTGCAGAGTTAACGCATGCGCAGAGCGACGATGTTTCCAATCGTCACTCTGCACAAGCGTTAACTCTGCAGCTCTGCTCCCGGGCGATTTGCAAATCGCCCAGGAGCAGAGCTGCAGAGTTAACGCTTGCGCAGAGCGACGATTGGAAACATCGTCGCTCTGCGCATGCGTTAACTCTGCAGCACGTTCCTGGGCGCTTTGCAGAGTTAGCGTCCGGGAGTAGAGCTGCAGAGGGCCGATCTGCGCCCTTGATCGTCGCTGGAGAGTCCTAGAACTACAGATAAGTTTGCGCAAAGCACACATACCCTTTTAGAAGCCCCGTTAGCATTAAAAACACTTTAAAAAAAACAAAAGTTAAGGAGGCTCCCGCCCCCCACGGAGCCTTTCCGCCCCAACGCCCTGGGGCCCACCGCACCACCGCCCCATATCAGACGACGCCCCTGCACACACACACACACACACACACACACACACACACACACACACACACACACACACAAAGATGGGCGCCAGGATTTTTTATTTTTTGGTTTTGGGGGGTCTTGAATTTTTGGCTTGATTTTTTTTAACATTTTAATTTTTTCCCCGGATGTAAGGCCGGCTGAAATTATTTATTTATCCCCCCCCCCCCGTTCTTTCACCCCCTTACCATGCTTTTTTGTCCAGCTGCCGCTCCTTCCTGGTGAATGGTGGTGGTGGTGCCGCTGTCACCGCCGCCATTTTTCCTTGCGAGGCAGGGAAGCCTCGCACACAAGCGTCCTAGAAGCCCTTCACTCCTAAGGGCTTCAGGTCGCTTGTGCGCATGCGTGCAGCTCGCGATTTTTTTGCGAGGTGTATGCATGCACACAAGCGGCCTGAAGCCCTTAGGAACAAAGGGCTTCCAGGACGCTTGTGTGCGAGGCTTGCCTGCCTCGCAAGGAAAAATGGCGGCGGTGACAGCGGCACCACCACCACCATTCACCAGGAAGGAGCGGCAGCTGGACAAAAAAGGCGTGCCAGAGGTGCAAGCCTTTGGCACGAGCCTAAGGGCTCTTTGCCCGGGGCTCTTCGCCCAGTGGATCGCACCCAGAAGAGAAGACCAGAAGGCTCTTCTTAGCTGACTCAATGATCTGGACATCAGACCACCTGCCCCCTTACATGATTCATCTGGGGGGAGAGAAGAGCAGTACAACATTTGCAGCAGCATGAGTGATTGATAAGATTTTATATTCGCCCTACCAGCTGAACTGAGAGGCTGGGCTCAGAAGGGTGGCCTTGCCGGGTGAGTATGTGTTTCATCTAAGGAGGGAGCTTGGGGAGAGGAAGGGTGCACTGCCAACCAGCACTGCTCCCACTCCCAGCTCCAAAAATTCTTCTGTTCCTGTCTTCAGCTCCTGTTTTCGTCCCTATTCTGGACAGAGATACTTCTGTCCATGTTCACCCAGTGAACCCACCAGATGCCTCTGAGAAGCCCACAAGGCAGAAGCTGAAGCCCCCCCCCTCCAACCACTGCTCCCCTGCAACTGGGATTCAAAGACATGTTCCCTCTGCACCTGGAGGTAGCGGTTACCACATCTGCTCAGGAGCACATAGGAACATGCTACTTTGCAGGACATGACTACCCTGCACAGTGCATTCAAGGATCTTTGATAGTTGGTTGTGATGCATTTAGGGGGAATTGGTCTTTTGGAGGGAAAAAGAAGAACGAGAAAGAGTCAAACGGGTTCCAATCACAATACACAGTTTATTCAGGTTTGTTTACAATAAGACGAGGGGGGAATCATAATAAAGGCACTGTGAGAGGCTAAATGAGAAGCATGTAAATGAGCAAACATATGCTAACATTCCACCACCCTGGATGGTTCCTTCCTTTGTAGTGCCCGGGCTGCCATCTCCCACCACCCACGCTCTGACAACCGGTACTCGATTGATCCATAATTATAAAATACTCCAATTAGGTTTTCCCCCTTCCCAGCAACAAACACAACCCTCTCATTGCTGGTGACAATCATCATCTTGGCATTGCTCTGAACGCACAGGGGTTCCTGACAGAATCTACGTATGGCCTCATCCAGGCAACACCGTAGTTCTCCCCACTTCGAGGTGCCCAGCTTGTCTCTCACCTTCCACAAGTTCTCCAAGGTTAATGGTTCTGCCCCAGTTTGGAGACGTTTCATGGTTACATCCCAATTGCTCACTTGGACATGATATTCAGGGGCACCCTGCTTAAAGAAGACAGAAATCTTGTAGGTTCCCTGGCCAGAGATAAACTTCATCACCTGCCCAGCGCACTCCACCAGCATCTCAGCATCCTGCTGTACAACAGTTGGCTCCATAGCAAATCTTTCAACTGCTTGGTCAAAGCAGGCCAAAGAAGAAAACCCTTTTCTGGATGAACCGCAAGAATGTAGTTGGCTACGGATGCTGAGGAGAGTCCCAAGGCTGAGGGGTTGAGCACTGGCAGAAAGACGAGAAAAGCAGAGGTCCCAGAAGGGCACAAAAACATCATACTGGACTTTGCCTTGATTATGGAAGACTGAGATTTGGCATTCTCCCTTTCCAGAGGTGAACTCTGTCAAAGTGTGCCCATCGGAGATGGTGAGATGGGCATTGCTTCTCACACACACGGGCTCTCTCTGAAGCTTCTCCAGGGCGCAATTGAAACAGGAGGCCAGTTTGCTACTGGGATCTTCCCTGCTCTTGGCCAACAGCAAGTTCTTGAAGATGAGCTCCTTTGACATACAGGTTGCCATTCCGTATTCCAGGCCTTCTTCGTATTTGACACTAGAACACGTCAATTAAAAAACAAAATACAAATCACGCAATGCTAGAAATGATCAGACATATAAGTCACGATTGCTTCTCTTAGTTCCTCTACTTTTCATTTCCCCGGGAAGAGGAGTGCTGTGAGTAACGCATTGCCAAGAGAAGTACCAGGCCAGGAACATGCACCATGGGAAAGAACTGGGGTCTCTTGTAACTGTGATGAAGGTCGGCGTTAATTTACTACATGCCCTGGTAATATAACCAGCAGCACCAGAGCTGCTTTAAAAAACACTCTTCCCCACTCAGAGACCACACATCAGCCTGTTTAAGTAGAAATTTTATTAAAACTCCAAAACCAAAATCAGAGAGCTTATACTCAATAAGCCGAGCTCAAATAACACTCAAGGTTTTTCCCATAGTAAAAACATAACAAACACTTACAGCCCAATCCTGTGTAAGGATACCCAGCCGGCCTAAAGAGCCAGCCGCGGTATCCTAGGTGTCCAGCCCAGGTGCACCTTGGGGGAAGGGGAATTGTCCCCTTCCCTCATTGCAATCAAGCCTACACCCAATGAGCCTACTCAAATGTATGCCAGCTCTGAAGATGGCGTACAGTCGAGGGCCGGGTGTTGGGGCTAACCAGGCCGGGGGAGGGCTAGGGATATCGGCGGAGCTCTTCGCCAATGTCCCCGCCTGGTTAAGCCAATGACCACCCTCCCTCTGCCCCTGCACCAGGCGGTGCAGGGCTTACCTGGTTCGGCGGACATGTCTACTCTGTCACTCCCTTGTCCAGTTGCAACTAAAACTCTTATCCAAGTATCAGCAGAAATATCACTGTAGCAAACTGGTCAGTTCTCAAACATATTCCCACAGGAAAGTAGAAGATGGAGGCAGAATGGCAGGCAAAAGGAAAAGGCAGAGAATTTTCCAGCACCTGTTCTTATATGAATACTCAGCCAATCAAACCCTTCTACAAAACTACTAACTCCTAGCTGAGAGAATACTTCTCAGCTCTGTCTTATCCCAATAAGCTCAAGGGAATAATACAAAGGATCTTTCTTTTTAACTAGAGATACGAGGAGCTTGAATCCGGGAACTCCTGTGCACATAGCAGGTGCTCTCCCACTGAACACGTGCTGCTTTCTAGTCCATTCAGAAAAAAAAAAAAACTTTTGAAGCATGGGCTAGCATGACCTGGGGACATTGGGAGGCAGTGCTAAACCTCACCTCACTGGCTCTGAAGCCATGATATTGGGAGGGTTACAGAGCACTGTGGACACTACACTGGAGGACGCTTGTATGGTGAGGTCCCACCCTGACGGGTTTTTGGGACAAACACCACTTAAAAACAGGTGTTGCTGAACCGCTTTTGGGGCTGCTGGAACATGCGCCATATGCCGTCCATCACTAGTGTCAGTATAAATAATGAGCAGCCTGAAATATCTGGAGGGTCTCGCATTCAGATGAACCAGAGCAGGTTACGACATGCAGAGGGCTATTGGATTGAGGTCAGAGCTAATGCTGGCCTATGCATATTGTTCCAGCTGCTTTTCTTCATGCTACTGAGAAATGTACTATGCGCAACAGGAGGACTATGCACACTGCAGGGGTTTTCATGATTGCAGCATCTGTAACTCAGACCCCTAAGACTGATGGGGGATAGCAGAGAAGTGTCTTTGCCATGGGGAATGCCAGGCAGAGCATGGAGTCCAAACCTGGCTTTAAAAAATGCATCGGGGGGGGGGGGGTTGACCGCTTTCAGTCTTCTCCAGCTAAACCCAGGAGATGGCAAACTTCAACAAAGAGACTGCAGCTTGGGGGCTTCTTATCTGACCCGCCACGGTTGTCTCTACCCACTGAACTGAGGGAGGGGGAAGGAGGGAGGAGAGGAAAGCTGGAAAAAGAGAATTGCACACGTAGAGACTTTTGTGAAGCTAGGAGGAAAAGGTCGGACAGGAGGAAAAAAAGTGGGTAAGGAGAATCAATATTTGGAAAACCAAAAGAACAACTGGGTGCTGATCTCAGGATGTTTCCTCCTTCCACGAACCTTGTCCCAGGGCCCCTATCTCTGTTTCAGGAAGGTTGCAAAACCCAACTTCAAACCCAACTTTAACCCCCTTTCTTTACTGATTAACTGAAAGGGGTGAGAAGGTAAAAAGACTGTCAGATCAGAGTGTCCCTTTCCCATTCTTTACATGTGGTTTTTGAACCAACTACACTTATTTGGCTCAAAAGTCCACATTTTGTTCTCGCTTTTCCTGCATAAAGTGGATCCTGAGAGGCCCTGCTATGTTCTAGGCAGGGCACATGTGACAGGGGCATTTTACAAAATAAGAGCTACCACAGAAAAGGCCCTGCTATTCACAGGGAACAGCATGCCTTCAAAAATTATGAAGGACGATCATTTTATGACCTGGGTGTATGAGAGAAAGTCTGTGTTTTGATCTCAATCTGTCCTGTTTACTAGCACACAGGAGTTTTGAGACCATCATCATCATCAACAGTATTTATATACCGCTTTTCAAGAAAAAGTTCTTAAAGCGGTTTACAGACAAAATCAAATGATTAAATGGCTCCCTGTCCCAAAAGGGCTCACAATGCAGGCGTTTTTGAATGATGGGACCCATATGAAGCAGGCTGTTGGCTAGAAGGCTCAGGAGGAGTGACTGGCTGTGTGACCTAGTGGGCTCTTATGCAGCAGTAACAGTCACAAAGCAGCGAACGCTGCACAATCAGGTCCCTCCTCGTTTTGAAACTACAGGAACTCGCTTCCCTTCCCGCTCCGCAATTCATTTCCTAAAAAGATTGTAAAACGAGGCGAAGAGTGAAGAAGGGAAGGGAAAGGCGAGGTGCTGATGGGGACTGGGAATGGGGCGGGGGAGTCCAGTCAGTACTGCGCACAAAATCGGGATGGGAGGGACGGTGGCGTGGGAGCCTGGGACCGTTCTCCCTGCTGCTGCTCAACTGCATTCCAGCCCGGTTCCCCGGTTCTGCTCGTACCTTCAGTTTCTCCTCCGACTGGGACACTGGACCGGATTGAAGCAGTCCTGAAAATGGCAGCAAGAGCTGTCCGACCTTTTCCTCCTAGCTTCACAAAAGTCTCTACGTGTGCAATTCTCTTTTTCCAGCTTTCCTCTCCTCCCTCCTTCCCCCTCCCTCAGTTCAGTGGGTAGTTTCGATTTCCCCACAATGACGTTTCCTCCTAGATTCAGTTTTAAGCGGGTTTTAAGCAATAATCTAAAATTCTGGGCTGGCTAGAGCAGATTATGGTTGCCAATTTCCCTTGGGCAGATGCCAAAAAAGAATGTTACAAGACCAGGAAAAACAAATGTGATTAATGTTTTCATCGTTCGTTCTCTTTTTTTTCCATATGGTGCTTTAAAACAGGGTTCCTCAACCTTTGGGAGCCCGCGTACCCCCTACGCGGGCGCCCAAAGTCCGCATACCTCCGGACCCCGCCAAAAGTGTGTGTTTTTCTCCTGTTTTTCCCAGGCTGAGGCGCAGCCGGGCGGGTTTTCCCGCTCGCACCGCAACCCAGAGGGTAAAGCTACAACCCTGTCGATTTGGCAGGGCTGTAGCTTTACCCTCCGGGTTGCGGCGCGAGTGGGAGAACCTGCCCGGCCGCGCCTCAGCCTGGGAAAAATGGAGAAATTGCCCGCCGTAGCTTCCCTTAGCTTTTCTCTCGGCCGCCTCCATCTTGAATCTTGCGAAAATCTCACGAGATTCAAGATGGCGGCGGCCAAATCTCGTAAGGGCATATGAGGCATGAGACATGTGCTCCTATGAGATTTGGCTGCCGCCATCTTGAACCTCGTGAGATTTTCGCGAGATTCAAGATGGAGGCGGCCGAGAGACAAGGGGGTACGCGTACCACAGGTTGAGGAACCTTTGCTTTAAAAAAGATTTAAAGATTTGTTTAAAAAGCAGGTGGCACTCTGAACATGCTCATAAACATTTCCTCCGTATGTTATTATTTTCTTTAAAGCGGCTTTTCCCATCAAAGAGAAAACGCATTTTACGTATGAAAATGCACAAAACATGGCGTCCTTTACTTCTTGATTGCTTACAGAAAACCTGGTTTCTGTGCAAACAGCTTTGGTCAGTGGTACCATCTATGGCTCCTGACGTTTGGAAACCAAAAGAAAGTAACCCTAGAAATCTGACTATCATAAATGATCGGGACCCAGGAGTAAGCAGCTAGATGGCCAACTTTGCAGAGCTCCAAAAAGATCTCTCTGAACTGGGGGACTGTCCAGTAGTGGGCCTAAACTCCACAACACCCCCACGGGATGCCATACGCCCCCCACGGACACCACAGGGGCAGAACGTCACTGACGTACACCGACGCAGCACGGAAACAACCCCCCGCTTTTCGGCCCCTTTTTGGAGCCAAACGGCGCTGGGGGGGGGGGTCGGAAAATGTGCAGCCGAGAACAGGAGCTGCATGAGAAGGAGCTGGCAACAGATTCAGCGGCAGGTACACCCCCGTGACCCGCCGCTTAGGGCCCACCGCCCCCACCGTAACGATGCCTCTGGGATTGTCTGACGACATGGCAAATGCAGTTCAATAAGTTCATCAATGGCTACTAGCCATCATGACTACATGCCACGTCCAAGTGCAGAGGCATCATGAATCCCACTTGCAAGGGAGCATCAGTGGGGGAGGGGGGATGCCTTTACTGTCTGCCTTGTGGATCTCCCAGTGGCATTGGTTAAAACAGGATGCTGATGGGCCCTTGACCTGATGCAGCAGGGCTCTTCTTCTGTTTTGGACATGTTATATAGCAAATCGAATCAATAAATGGCTCCCTGTCCCCACAGGGCTCACAATCAGGCAGCCCAATCCTGCCTAAGATTCAGTGGCTGGCCAAAATGGCCGCTGCATCCCGGATTTATTCCTCACTTGGGCACTGGAAGTAAAAGTGTCTGGGGCTTTGGTCAAGTCCATCCATCTGGCCATGACCAAAGAGAGATTCAAAGGGGTGACCCCAGGTCTCCTGTCTCTGGATTGTCCAATTAGACCAGTAAGGGCTGGGCCACTTGGAGGAGGAGCTAGCTCATTTGAATAGGAATTTGTCTTCTTTCAAGCACTGGCCAGAGTTTACCTGTCTACTGTTGACATGGCCTCTGGCTCCCTCTGGAGGTGACCAAGGACATTTCATCTAAGCAAACAGTATTCCCATTATGCAGTGGACCCCTCAGGGAGAATATTGTGAGTACCTTTCTAGACAGGGCTATGTCTAGATAAGCCAGGTCAGACTTTTATTGTTTTCAGTTTGGCTCTAATTCTGAGACCTGTCTCTTTTATCTAATTGCAAGTGTCTGTTTCTACCATCCCCTTTTCTGCATTTTAAAACTTTTAATTAATAAACTCTTGTTATTTTTACAAGGTGCTTATCCAGTCTTTCTGATCAGAGCAAAGAACGATCTCCCCTCAGATCCAACAGCTTCCTGGGGCTATTGCTACCCAGGGCATCCGGCATCACAGTGAGAGCCAAGTGTGGGCACCAGGGAGTTGGGGTAGGGTTTGCCTGGTTAGTTAGCATCCGGCTTCTGCGCTGAGGGAACCCCAGTCCTGTGAGCATACCCAGGGGGGCAAGAAAGGGAGCCCAGCTTCACCTTTGATTTGTGTTCCTTCCTCGGCCTGCAAATTTCCTTCCTCTGTTTGCAAGGTTTTGGTGTTAAAGGTGACAGCCACATTTGGAATACTGTGTACAGTTCTGTTTGCCACACCTCAAGCAGTATATTGTATAATAGTGTTGGAAACGGCGCAAAGAAAGGCAACCCAAATGATTGGAGGGCTAAAACACCTTCCTTGCAAGGAAAGGCTTCAGTGCTTGGGGTTTGGTTTGGTTTTGAGTTTGGAAAATGGCAATACCGGGGGAGGCAACATGGTTGACGGCGCAATCCACACAAAGTTTATGCTGGCCTGGCGCAGGCTACGCCGGCGCCAGGTGTTGCAAATGTGCCACCTGGTGAGTAAGTGGTGCCAGCGAAGAGGCCAGTGCCGCTTACTCAGCCTGAGGCCACAGTCAGCGCTGGCGGACGCAGGTAAGTCCCGTGCCGGTCGGGGCAGGGGTGTGAGGAGGGTGGACCAGGGTGGACCGAGAAGGGGCAATTGGTCCACCGGGCCAGGGCGGGGGAGGGATCATTGGCGGCATGCTCTGCCAATTCCTATCAACTGTCCTGGGCCTGGCTGGCCTTACATGGGCTCCTCATATTTGCACCGGCCATTTTGCCGGCGGACATCTGAGAAGGCCCATAGGGGTCACTGAGGCTCTCCTCAGTGGGGGAATGGGACAAACTTTCCTCTGAGGTGTGCCATAGCTCCGCTGGTGCTGGCCCAGTCCTGCGTAGGATCCAGCGCAGCATGCTTTTGCATCCTGCGGCAGTCCTAGGCAAGATTCGACTGTGAGGCTTATAAAATCGTGCAGAGGATAGAGAAGAGTTTTTCTCTCTTTCTTACAATCTTTCTTTCTCACAGGGTCATCCGTTAACACTGACTGATGATTTAGGATAGACAAAAGGAGGGACTTTTTCACGCTGTGCATAATTAGTTGCAGAGTTCGTTGTCACAAATGTGCAGTGTGTTCACAGAGTTCATTGCCGCTAGCTTGGAAGGCATTACAAGGGGATTGGTCAAAATTATGGAGAACAGGGCTACCATTGGCTACTAGTCCTGGTGGCTATGCGCTACCATCAGGTTCAACAGCAGGGTGCCTCTGAATGCCAGTTGCAGGGAAGCAGTACTTGGAAAAGCAGTGTGCCTTTTTGCCTGTCTGTGGCTTCCAGAGGTATTCTGGTATCTGGGGGGGGGGGCAGGCGGTGGACCCTGGCTTCCCAGAGCCAGCTGCTGGGCCACAGTGAAAAACAGAATGCTGGACTTGATTTGCCTTTGCTCTGATCCAGCAGGGCTTTTCTTATGTTCTTATGTACTCCCCTCACCCCCCCCCCGGTGGGTTGCATTGGATCACCACACTATCACGCAAGTGTCCCCCTTACCCTTGCATTGATGGTCATGATAAATCAGGAATGGAGAAGGAACGTTCCCAAAATTCCCATCTGTGTTTCTCCTTGGACTTTGGAGATTTGCATCTACTGTCCCAAATGAAGCCATTACAGGAGGAATCATCCATTGCTCCACTTTTTAATTCTATGCAGAGTTTCCTAATGCTGATTCCACTCTCCCCTGACCCCCACATCCAGAATACTCTGTTTGGTCCCATAAACAGAGTTAGTGCAATGAGATAGAGAGATAGACGGTGGATTCTATGTACGTTATACGGTGGGTTGTATGTACTGTACATTATACTTGGTGGTTATCAAAGAGTATTCCAGGGAACCTTAGGGTTCCTTGGAAGTAGAAACTCTTCTGATCTAACAGATTTGCTACAAGCAGGGTTTAGAATCGTCCATGGCCCCACTCAACCCACAAAGTTCTTGGAGGCATTGACATTTCTAGATTTATTACATAAAACGTCCAGGTCACCTTTTGATCCCACTGAAAGAGCCAGCAGGATGTCTTTTTATAATTAGCAGCATTCATTTCAATTGATTAAAAACAATCTTTCATCATTCATCCTGAGAATGAATGAATGAGAATGATGACCCTTCTGCCGAGAGCAAACAGCTGATGTCAGAAGGGCCATAATAGTCTGCATGTAAACAATATAATTCTGCTGTATCACACAGAACAGTTTCTATATCTTGGAACCATCTTTGCAGCTTTGCTGTTTACACCTGGAAAATGACTTCAGATTAGAAGCCGAAACGTTGGTTCTTGTAAATATCGGACTTCTCCGCTCTCACTGTGTTAATTTTCTTAACGGCTGCTTGTTATGAGTGGCTCTTTTTGAAGATTTTATATGTGTGTGCCTGGAGTTCTTTGTATTATTTTAATTACATGGCTACTTCACCCATAAAACTTGTGTCTTGTAATCTAGTTTCTATATATAATTTTCTTTTTAAATCATGTGCCTCATATAGTAGGGTGCAAGGTGCATATGCATTCTTTTAGCTATATTACAACTATGTTCCTTGTTTTGTTTCATGCCAGGGTTCATTTATGTGGGTGTGAAACACTCAGTCCAAGACTGTTCCACAATTTCATTTTGAAATTTACATATTTTAACGTATTTTTATTTTAAACAGTCAAAACATAAACACTGGTGTTCCGAGGGTGGTGCGTAAGCATATGTGTAGCAGGCCACCGCTACATGTGTGTAAACGCCCCTCCCCCTTGCTGGTCAGAGCCATTCTTAGCGAGTGACGGCTACCGTGCGGGCAGCTGTTCCGCCCGCGCGGTAACCGTCGCCCGCTGGGAATGGCTCTGACCAGCGAGGGGGAGGGGTGCTTACATGCGCGTAGCGGCGTCCTGCTACATGTACGCTTCAAAGTCCTTCATCTCTATGCTTCATCTCCAAAATCCAAAAGGTAAGTAAGACTATTTTTAAACTTAAAAAAAATTGTTTGTTAAATCCGCAGATTTGCCTTATCCGCAGGGGGGGTCCAGAACCGAGCCCCCGCAGATAAGGCGGGCTGACTGTATTAAAGCAAAACAAGATGAAAACTAAACAATGACAAGTAACCAGACTATCAGCCCAATCCTACCTAACTCCCCATGTGGCGATGCAGCGGCACCAACATGGTGTCCGCTGTATCCCATGGGGAGTTTTGGCATGTTTAGGCCTCCCTGGGGGGAGAATATATCATTGGCACAAGTCCACATTGGCCAATGAAGGTAGATCGGGCCCAGGAAGGGGGTTAGGATTTGGCAGGCACTGCTGCAACCAAACCAGCCCTCTTTCCGGGCCCTATCCACCCTCCACCCCGTCACATCCCTGTTCCACCCACACCTCGCCGCATTCCAACCCCTCCCTGGCTCCCTCCCAACCCCTGCGTGATCTTACCATCGGTAGTAGGCATCCGTTGTCCATTATCGTGCAGACCTGGCTGCTTGCCACTGCCAGCCAGGTTACACTCCCCAGTGTTGTCGCATTTGCGACAGCCGTCAAGCGGTTTACACCGCTTGAACGCTCGTCTCAGCAGCTGAATATCTGCCAGCACATCAGATTTTGCATGCGCTCCCATGTCATTGGAAAGAACTAGCTTTAAGGCCACCTTTTCTGTCCCAGCCAGAGGTTTACGTGAGTATAATTTTTTTATTATTATTACAACATGGAACTAAATAATCCAGGCAGAACATGGGTGAAAGCTTCACATACGATGCTTATAATAAAAACATTTTCATAGAGAAGAAGCAGAAAAGTGTTGCATAGTGAAGATCAAAAACATTTCTTTAATGGTTGACTAAGACAAAACTAGAAGTCAACTTTCTAAAGGATGAGCTGTCTATCTCTGGAGTTAATTCAGATCAGTGGTCATAGGAAGACTATTTTAACGTTGCTAAGGGTCATAGGAAGACTATTTTAACGTTGCTAACGTTGCCCAATCCTGTTTAATGTTATGCCCTGCAATGTAGCGAGGCCGGTGCAGCCACCGATGCATCCAGGACACAAAAAGGTAGCCAGGAGGTCACCTCGGGGGAAGGGAACGTTTGTTCCCTTACCCCAGGTAAAGTTCCAGCCACCCCAATGGGACTACTCGAATGTGCACCAGCTGTTTTGCTGGCGCACATTCAAGCAGGCTGAGTAATGGCAGCCAGGCCTAGGAAGAGGGATAGAATGTTGGCGGAGTAACCGCTACTGATCCCTCCCCCTTCCCAGCAGACCAATCTTCCCTCCTGGAAAACCCCATTCCATCATCCCCCTGCTCGGTGGGGAACTAACCTTCCCCATCCTCAAAAGCCCTTTTACCCCCAGCTATTTTCTGATACTGGAAGTGACAGTGGTGTAGCAATCACCTGAGGGGGCGCTTGCTGCAATGGCAGGCTGCCATCTCTTTCCATCCCCCTTCCATTGTGATGGTGGCGATCTTTTGGTGGCTGGAGTTGGGGGCTGGAGGGTCAACTGGGAGCGACCTACTATTTTCGCCTCCTCGCCACTTCCGCTGCTTCGGTTCAAGCGGCTCTAAGCCGCTCTAAGCGGTCGACCACTTTTTTTCTCTTTTTTTCCCCTTCGATGTGAAAGATGGTGAAAAGGGGGATGGCTGGAGGGACGACCAGGGACAACCTTCCCTTTTCACCTCCTCACCACTGCTTGGGATTCGAGCCACTCTGAGTGGCTGGCCACTTTTTCTTTTCTTTTTTTCTTCAATGCGAAGAAAAAAAGAGGAAAAAAGCAGTCGGCCACTTAGAGCGGCTCAAAACTCAAGCGGCGGCAGCGGGGAGGCAAAAAGGGGGGTGGCTGGTGCTTGGGGCTGGAGGGGTGACTTACTCTTTTCGCCTCCTCACCACCGCTTGGATTTTGAACCGCTCTGAGCAGCCAACCGCTTTTTTTCTCTTCAATGCTAAGAGAAAAAGAGAAAAAGTGGTCAGCCGCTCAGAGCGGCTCAAACCTCGGATGTAATTGGCGGCGACGACATCACCAACAATTATTTCCAGGTCTTCTGGCACGGGGGGGGGGCTCCATCATGAGTCCCTGGGCACGGGAAGACCTAGCTACGCCACTAAGAAGTGAGCCTGACTGGGAGAAAAGCTGCTGCAGAAAAGGCCCTGCAGAGGAGAAGAATGCAGGGAGCAGTGAACTCTCCCACCTGTGCACCCCTTCGGTGCTCAAAATCTGACCCCAAAGCTTCTTGAGGCCCATGGCAAAAAGCATAAATGGAGAAGACCTACGTTAACTTGGAAGGAGATCATATATCGTTTGGGCCCCCAGTCTAAATAGGAGACACTCTAGTTGGTGTAAGTAATAACTCACACAGAATATGCAGCCATTCAGTTGGAACTGGCTGCAACTGAGTGGGAATTTACAAGAGCTTAAAAGGGTAGCAACTGCTATTAACAGGCTAAGTAGTAAGCAATAATCTTTGAATTATCAGAAACAGCGTGAAAGAAAGGGCCATTTCTACCCTAGTAACTTCCTGAGTGAGCTGGGAAGACTGGTCAACCTGAAAAACACATTAACCATATCTACATTCCACCATATCATTACCAAGGTTTCGAAGATAATAAGCAGCTATATTTTTTGTATTGTTGTACAGAACTGTGATGGCACAGCTGGGGTTATAGAGAAAAGTGTTACTGATAAAAGTCCGATTAACTTCTTCACAAATTATCTGCAGGGTGCAGTGATTCTGCACCTTCGCTGACTCCTGCACAAATTCGTTTCTGGCCAGGGAAAAACATGCATTCACTTTTTCATTCTGAATTCCCAGGAAAATCAACTCATTCTGCACTCGCTGGAGGTCGTCCAGGCTGAGAGGCTCGTTGATGCCTTTGCCCCATTTGAGGTAGACGTCGAGCGTTGCGAGGGTGTCTTGCTGTTGGACCTGCCCTTTGGCATCCAAAATGCTGACTTCGCAATTCTTTTTCTGATAAACAAGCCTGAACGTATTTCCCTCATGCGTCTCCTCGTCCCACTCCCCAGCCTTCAAAGACAGGGGCTCCTGCAGCAGACATTTCAGGATGTTGAAAAAGTAGCCCTTTTGCTCCTCTTTCAGTTTAAGGTGCCGTTTCTGAGGAGCTGCAGGTGGGTCACCGGGAGCTTCTTCACTTGGTCTGCTGGCCTCTTGATCTTCTGTGGGAAGTGGGGAATGGACAGCTAATATCTGATCCATCTTGGGTTTGGAAAGAACAATCTGGCAAAATGATAAAAAGCTGTTCAGACACAATGCCCAGCAATGAGTTGGATGCTCAAGGAATGCAGTGGCACAAACCTCAGGCTCCCACATTCCCTCCTACTTTCCCCCCTTCCGCCATACACAAAAGGTGGACATTCTGATCCTGGGTTGGAGGTAAATGATGGTTTGCTCAAACCATCATTTGCCAAGTTCAGACAACACAGCAAATACTGCATGACTTATATCAAACCATGACCAGAAACTTCCAATGCCTTTCCTTGGGTCTGTTTTTCATACATACAAGAGGAGGTTTGGAAATTGATCGTCCATGGAGGGGGAAACAAAACCTCTGTGTATATGGTAACTACAACCTGTCTGTTGCAATGCTACTTTTCTATGACAAAGGAAATCTTTATATTAAGGAGCATGTGCCTGTCACCTCTTTCTGCATCCATGTGGATTCCAGTATAGTAATGGCACTGGGGCGAAGGGCTGGAGGCTGCTCTGGGTCCCATGGCTTATTGTATACCAGCACAAAGTCAGTGCACAACCAAATTGTGGCAATACACCGATTGTATGGGTCAGTCACAAAGTCAATGGAGGGTTTGTCCTGGAGGAGAGGGACACTTAGCTTAGCTCATTCTCAGAGAGGTGCAGCACCACAAAGGCAACGTCCAGGGTGAAGGAGCTATTAGCCTGTTCTTGGCTGCTCTGCAGCACCCCCCTTGTAATGGCCAGAGCCAGTACTGCTCCTCTGCAGCCCAGGTGACTTGAGGAACTAATAGAAGCTCAACCGGATCTACATAACAGTATTTCAGGCTTGGTTCCTCAATTGGGGTGACTTGTCTCAATTGGGGTGACACAGATTGCCCATCATTGTAGGGGTCAGTCACATGGTCAGTAGCCCAATTCCATCCTCCCCTGGCACGGGCGATTCAGCTTGGGCCACTCAGCCCATGCTGAAACCTTTCCGGAGAAGGGACAGGCCGGAGGGGTCAAAGCAGCTTGGGCAGTGGTTAGGGAGGAGGCCTGGTAACCTGGAGCCTGGTGGATTGGATTAAAGGAGAACTTTGACTCCTTGGTTGGAAAGGTGTAAATAAAAGCTTGCGGAAAAGGAATAATAGGGAAGGGATTATTCTCCCTCCCCCCCTGCCGCCACCATTTTCAAACCTGAATCTGGTTTTACAATATCTCAATGCCATCAACAGCCCTTTTTGGCTCGCAGGTTCTTCCTCAATCATTGCCTGGGCCAGAAGTCCAGGTTTCAGCTTGGGAAGAATGATTTCAGGCCCCACTGCGTTCCAGCCTGTTGAGCAAACGAAGCTACCTTAAACTGAGGTCAGAATATGAGATAAGCACATAAGCACATAAGAAGGCTGCAATTCAGGCTGCAATTCTGTACACATGTACCTGAGGTAACCTCATTTAACAAAAGGAGACTTCCTTTTGAGTAAATATGTATAGGATTGTGCTGTAAATCAGCTTTCTGAAAGCTAAAGCAGACAGGGTATCCTGGGGGAGGATGGACATTCACATTACACAAAGTAAGAGCGACCAAAGAAAAGGCCCTGCTATTCTAAACAGAACAGCCTGCTTTCAACAAATTATGAAGGGTATATATTATCACGCGCCTAGATTAGACATTTCTGCATGGGTCAACCACCAGCCTGCAGAGTTCATTGTATCACTGCATCACTTCAGTCTTCATTTAGGTCGATCTCAATCAGTCCTGTTCACTAGCACACAGGAGTGCTTTGCTTTGACGACATGCAAGAGTTTTTGCAAGACAGGCCCATGTTAAGCAGGCTGTTGGCTGGATGGCTCAGGAGGCTGTGTGACCTAGTGGGCTCGTATGCAGCAGTAACATTCACAAAGCAGCGCACGCCACACAATCAGGTCCCTCCTAGTTTTGAAACTCCCGGAGCTCGCCCTCCTCGCTCCACAATTCGTTTCCTACAAAGATTGTAAAACGAGGAGGCGGCAGATCTGCTGAAATCTAATTTATATTGCGAGATCCGAAAGTTTGAGAGCCCTGAGAGTGAAGAGGGGAAGGGAAAGGCGAGGCACTAAGAAGATGGGGGGGGGGGCACTGGGAATTGGGCGGGGGAGTCCAGTCAGAACTGCGCACAAAATCGGTATGGGGGCGTGGGAGCCTGGGATTGTTATCCCTCCTCCCTGCTGCTCGACTGCATTCCAGCTGCTCGTACCTTCAGTTTCTCTTCCGACTGGGTCCGGGGCTGGGACACTGATCCAGTCCAGATTGCAGAAGTCCCGAAATGGGACTGGGAGCAAGAGGTGTCCGACCTTTTCCTCCTAGCTGCCTGCACGAAAGTGTGCAATTCTCTTTTTCCAGCTTTCCGCTCCTCCCTCCCTCCCTCAGTTTAGTGGGTAGTTTCGATTTCCCCACAATGACGTTTACTCCTAGATTCGCTTTTCAGCGGGCTGGTTTCCTAGGGACGTCTGCTTGAATACCTGCCGAAGGGGAGGGAGGGCCTGTGGGAGACGTTCCTCAGAAACGGGGGGCATATATAGCCGAAGTAGGTACTTGCCCAGAAGCTCTGGGCACAAGTCTATTTTTGTTCTAGAATCCAGCCTTTTGGCTTCAAACAGGAACATCTAAATCGGATCGGATGCTTATGTGCATAGCAACATAAGAGGAGGCCCGCTGGATCAAGGAAAAGGTCTATCTAGCTGAGTGGCCAGACTTCCAAGAGCATTGCTAAATGAAATCTGATCACTGGTTGGAAAGCTCTCAGGGGAAAGGTGAGCCATTCCAGCGTATCTCCCAGACTCCCTTCAGAACCAGTCAGGATGGCTCCCATCCCAACCTGCCCACTGAGGTTGCACTCTCTACATTCATTCCAGTACTTCCCATGGTGAGACAAAATAAAAATGTTACTCAGCATAATGTTCCCAAACTCTTTCCTAAGTTTCCAAGACCAGTAGCACAATCCTACTACTTTATCAAAAGTAACAGCCCAATCCTACCTAACCTAACCTCCCCCCCCACACACACACACACATTGTGTGGTCAATGCAGCCGCACTGCATCTTGGGGGGGGGAGTCCTGGAGGCTTACTGGGGGTAAGCCTCTGCTACCACAATGGGTCTACTTGGACCTGCACCTGCAAATATTGTACCAGGAACGTGAATCAAAGCTGAAAAGGGGGCTAGGAAAACAGCAGAGCTGCTGCCACTGATACTGCCCCTTTCCTGGCCTCGACACCCCCTCCTAGCCCCGGTCTCTGCCCCCACTCTGCCTACCCCCAGCCCACTGCTCCCCCATGCAACGTACTGGAATCAAGGCTTTTCAGGAGGTAATTGGCACGTGGCCGCCCACCGCTTGCAGTGGTGGTCAGGTTGCATGGAATGACATGTTGCATTTTGCGACCGCCATAAAGCATGCTGCGTCGCTGGAATGCAAGTTCTGGCAGCACAGTGGCCTCATAGGATTGGGCTGTAAGTCCCTATTTGTTCAATTGGGGCTTACTCTCAGGAAAGTATTATAGGATTTCAGCCCAAGGGTAATATCTGCATCCTTCCCTTTGATTGAAATCAGATGTGTGATTTCCACCCCATTTTCCACCCATTATCAGTTAATGTGCTTAAGGCGCTTTCTGG
Organism: Plestiodon gilberti rubricaudatus; assembly: GCA_026170595.1. Taxonomy (NCBI): domain Eukaryota; kingdom Metazoa; phylum Chordata; class Lepidosauria; order Squamata; family Scincidae; genus Plestiodon; species Plestiodon gilberti. The sequence continues at coordinate 252,880,330 of JANXHW010000002.1, forward strand.
CTGTTGCAAAACATGACATGCCAATGTGCGTAGCGGCTACGCCGTAGCCTGGCCAATGCTGCAAGCAGCTACCACCCATGCTCCAGCGGCCGGAGGAACCAGCACCAGTAAGTCCACACAGGAGGTGGGGGCCAGCGGAACATGGAGGGGAAGGAATAGGATGGCAATGGGGCGGGGAGAATGGCAGATTGGGACTGGGAAGGGGCAGTATTGGCAGCACTGGCGCATGCAGAAATTCTAACCCCCTTCCCAGCCTCGATCCCCTGACCTGGGTCCACCTGGACTTGTGCCATCTATACAGCTGGCACAGATCTGAGTAGATAGACAAATGTTCCCTTACCCCGAGGAGGCCTCCAAAGGCAGACCCCCCCCGGTGGGATGCAGCAGGCCCCACATTGGTGCAGCTGCATTGCTGTGTGGGGAGTTGCGTTGGACTGGGCTGCCCGTTGTAATTTTGCAGAGCATTTGGGGACCTTCAGTTTGTTTATCGCCAAGCCCAACGTCTGCAGGCAAAGACAGGGTCCTTTGCTTTCACTAGTTCACACTGGCCACAGTCCATGCCGCCATGGAATACTTGTGTAGGACGGAGTTCTGGCTAAGCAGGTCCAGAAGCATTCAGGCATGGAAGAGACCTGCCAGCTGACTAGTCGCAGTGGGGCCCAAGAACAGGGGGGAGAGTTGCCATAGAGACCCTCAGAGTCCCCTTTCAGCTCTGATCTGGAGGGGGGGAGGAGACAGGATTCACTGGCACCCTTGCCCTCCTCCTCCCAACAGTGGGCAGCTTCTGTAGGCTTGTTGCTACCCCGGGTTTTGGGTTTTTTTTACATCACTTGCCTGGTATGTCGAATAGTGCAGGTAAGAACATATCCGCTGTGGCTCTCCAAGGTCTTTGTGATCATTGTTGTTTGTGGCAGAGCTCTTCCCACCCCTGTATTACTGTAGTATTAATTAATGATCAAGATAGCTGCATTTTGTTGAAAAGTATATGCTGCTTTTCAACAAAATGTAGTCCACAAAGCGGTTTACATAGCAAAATCAATAAATGGCTCCCTGTCCCCAAAGGTCTCAGAGTCTAAAAAAAGATGCAGAAGAGACACCAGCAATAGGCACTGGAAAAGTCGCCATGCGGAGGTAAAGCGGGACAGTTGATAAATATAAGAGGACACCACATTACTAGGTGCCTCTTTGCCCAATTAGCGGGGGAAATGTTTTCCCACAGTCGTTTGGTTTTTCTTATTTGTGACCTTCACTCCTTATTATGGCTCAACCCTAGGTTTGTCTTGTCTTGATAATGAGGGGCAACACTTTTGTAGGAGGGACATTTGTAGGAAGCTGGAAGAGTTGTTGGCTCTTCCCCCATCTGAGCCCCCCCCCCCCCGTGATTGTGCGTAGGACATTTTTTAGTGATTTATTCCTCACTTGGGCACTGGAAGTAAGAGTGTCTGAGGCTTTCAGGCAGCATTTGTATTGGCCATTTGGTTAGTGTGGGCACACTTAAGCACCCCCTCTCCTCTCGCCAATTCACCCTCTGTACAAAAACTCTCTGTATAAAATAGCAAGCTGGCTGGCTCTGACAGCCTGCTCAGTCTCCATTTTGATTGTTGTTTGTCTGCATGAGGCAGAAGAGCATAGAGTCAGATGGGGATTGGAAGCATCGGTGTGACTGACACCTCTCCCTCTTAGAATAAAGGGACCTGAAGGCCAACCCCTCCCCACCTCCCTCCCTCCCAACCCCTGCGCTATCTTACCCTCGGCAGTGGGCATCCGCTGTCCATCGTTGCGCAGACCCAGCTGCTTTGCCGCTGGCGGCGGCCAGTCTGTGCTCACTGGTTTTGTTGTGTTTGTGACCGCTGTAAAGGTGTTTACACTACCAGAACGCTTGTTCCATCAGTGTAAACAGCCCACAGGATTGGGCCATATCTGGGCTCAATCTCAACGTCTGCCAGAATGTCAAGTTTTGCATGTGCTCCCAAGTCATAGGGAAGAACTAACTGCATGGCCACCTTTTCTGTCCCACCCAGGGTTCTGGGTTTCCGTGAGCATAAAAAGCTTTTATTAGAATATAGAACTGAGCGTTCCAGGGACAAAACATGGGTGAAAACTAATACACTTCACATAAGATGCTTATAATAAATTGTTTTCATAGAGGAGAAGCAGGAAAATGTTGCATAGTGAAGAGCAATTAAAAAAAAATCTCAGGTATGACTTGGAAGTGAGCCTGGCTGGGAGAAAAGCTGCTGCAGAAAAGGCCCTGCAGGGGAGAAGAATGCAGGGAGCAGTGAACTCTCCCGCCTGTGCACCCCTTCGGTGCTCAAAATCTGACCCCCACAGCTTCCTGCAGCCCATGGCAAAAAGCACAAATGGAGACCTACAATGACTTAGAAGGAGATGATATATCGTTTGGGCCCCCAGTCTAAATAGGAGACACTCTAGTTGGCGTAAGTAATGATAACTCACACACAATATCCAGCCATTCAGTTGGAACTGGCTGCAACTGAGTGGAATGTACAAGAGCTTAAAAGGGTGTTGTTCAGTCGTTAAGTCGTGTCCGACCCTTCGTGATCCCATGAACCATATCCCGCCAGGCCTTCCTGTCCTCCACTATCTTCCTGAGTTCGTGAGTATCTTCCTGAGTATCTTCCTACCTTAAAAGGGTAGCAACTGCTATTAACAGGCTAAGTAGTAAGCAATAATCTTTGAATTATCAGAAACAGCGTGAAAGAAAGGGCTATTTCCACCCTAGATTTATTCTCAGCAAGTTCCCGAGTGAGTTTGGAAGACTGGTCACCTTGAAAAACACATTAACCATATCTACAATCCACTATCCATTCTCTGTTGATCCACTTTGGAAAATAATAAGCAGCTGTATTTTTTGTATCGTTGTACAGAACTGTGATGGCGTAGTCCCTTCTGCCAGAGACAAAAGTCCGATTAACTTCTTCACAAATGATCTGCAGGGTGCAGTGATTCTGCACGTTCCACGTCTCCTTCACAAATTCGTTTCTGGCCAGGGAAAAACAAGCGTTCACTTTTTCATTCTGAAGCCCCAAGAACCTCAACTCGTTGTGCACTCGCTGGAGGTCGTCCAGGCTGAGAGGCTCGTTGATGCCTTTGCCCCATTTGAGGTAGACGTCGAGCGTTGCGAGGGTGTCTTGCTGTTGGACTTCCCCTTTGGCATCCAAAATGCTGACTTCACAATTCTTTTTCTGATAAACAAGCCTAAACGTATTTCCCTCATGTGTCTCCTCGTCCCACTCCCCAGCCTTCAAAGAGAAGGGCTCCTGCAGCAGACGTTTCATGATGTGGAAAAAGTAGAGCTTCTGTTTCCCATCCAGTGAAAAGCGTCCTTTCTGAAGAGCCGCAGGTGGGTCACTAGTAGCTTCTCCACTTGGTCTGCTGGCCTCCTGCAATTTCTGTTGAAGTTCTGTGGGAAGTGGGGCATGGACAACCACTATCTTCTGACTGGAAACACTGGAGGTTTCGGAAGCCGTTTCTGAACCAGCTGGTATTAGCTTATTTTTAGGAGAGCTGGATTTTGTCTGCTCTGTCATTTTTTTTAAAAAAAGTTAATCTTTGGGTGTTGTTGTTTTTTTAAACTTTTGATGGTCTTTTCTGTATTTTCACAATTTTACAGAGAGCCGATCTCTAGCACTTTTAGATACTGGCATGGAAGACCCTGAAATGAAAAGTGATAAACTGCCATCAGTTCAGCACATGATGTTTAATGCTGGTGTGCAGGGATGTGAACATTCCTGAATGAATGGCAAAACCTTCAGGGTTCCAGTCTGAATTGCTACACTGTGTTTACAGCAGGGAGTGATCCATCTTACAGCTCAATCCTAACCAACTTTCCAGCGCCGATGTAGCCATGTCAACAGGGTGCACACTGCATTTTGCAGTGCAGGGGCAGTCATGGAGGCCTCTTCAAGGTGAGGGAACGTTTGTTCCCTTACCTCGGGGCTGCATTGCAGCTGCACCAGCGCTGGAAAGTTGGTTAGGATTGCGCTGTTGGGGTTGGAAAGAATGATCTGCCTTGCTGGGGGAACCAAATTGATAAACGCTGTTCAGACACAATGCCCAGCAATGAGTTGGAAGCTCAAGGAATGCAGTGGCACAAACTTCAGGCTCCCACATTCCCTCCTACTGTCCCCCTTCTGCTATATACAAGAGGTGGACATTCTGATTCTGAGTTGGAGGTAAATTATGGTTTGCTCAAACCATCATTTGCCAAGTTCAGACAAAACAGCAAATACTGCATGACTTACATCAAACCATGACCAGAAACTTCTAATGCCTTTTCTTGGGTCATACATACAAGAGGAGAAGTGGTTAGGACATTGATCTTCCATGGAGGGAAAAATGCCTCTGTGCATATTGGAAATTACAATATCAAGGCTACAACCTGTCTTTTGCAATGCTACTTTTCAATGACAAAGGAAATCTTTATGACCAGAAACTTCTAATGCCTTTTCTTGGGTCTGGGCAGTAGTAAGGGAGGGGGCCTTGTAACTCCTCCCACTCATATCTAGGGATGCTTTCTAGGAGGTTGTTGCACCCAGGACCCCTGCCCCATCTGTTCCTTTTACAGTTGTACTTATGCTAATTCTAAATGGCTAGAGACCATCCTTGAAAATAGGGCACAACATACTATGAGGACTTTTTGAGCCACTAGCAGTCCTTTCCATGGAGATTGTGGGCCCAATCCTATCCAGGGCTGGTCCAGAGCGTACAGCCATGCTGATGCAGCGTGCCACATGCTTTGGGCTGGCTGGGGACCAGGCAGTGACAGAGAGGTAAGTAAGACATGTTATACCTATCTACTCTGCCGCTCCCTGGTCCCCATCTACAACAGCCCTTTTGCTGGCATACAGTAAATCCAAGTAGGTCTAAGGGGGCATATTGGGCCCAGGAAGGGGCTTAGCATGCCAGCACCATTGATGTCACCAAGATCTGCCCATGGTCCGCCCTAAACGTGCCCCCAGCCCGGCCCAATCCCCACCTTGATCCCCACCTCTCCCAAACTGCCCCCTCTGCAAACCTACCTGCTCCAGAAGGGGTGCGGAAAGTCTCTGGCACATGCGGCACCTCCAGCTGTTTGCACTGGCTTCCCGGGCCCATGTGCCTTCACCAGTGCCTTCACCAGCCACTGGTGCAGCTGCTGCACCAGTGGCCCAGAGCTTGCACTGACGAATTGCAAGATCTCTCAGCACAAGGTCCAGATTCGATCATTTGGATGTGTGCCCGCCAGTGCTCTTCCTTACCTGCTATGCCGGCTGGTGGAGCATAGGCATGGACTGGGCCACATACTTGGAGGAATCAGTCAGGGGTAGTGACTGAGAACATCAAGACTGGTAACAAACAGACAGACCAAAGTACTAAGTGTTCCTGTATGGGGGAGGATGGTAGCAAGGTGGAATGTTGGGGGACGGAATCATTGGGATCTGGCAGTTAAAGCAGTTAGTGGCTCTGGGCCAGTGTGGAGACTGGAAATGCATTTTTGGTTTTAAATAAGAGGAGGTAAGATCTCCCATTACAGAGGCTTTTGCGAAGAGAACCTTTAACACCATAAGTTATTATACTACATTCTTCAACAACCTCCTTTTGATATCCTGGCATTTTCCCTTCAAAATAAAATCTGGTCAGTGGTTCATCTTTGTTTGACATGCGATTCATGCTTTAAGAGCTGGAACATCCACAATGATGTGGTACATGTCTCCTGATAGGTGACTTGAGTGTTTGCCTTTTTATGATGCTCAGTTAAAATGATGCTGGAGTTGTCATCTGGAACCCTGAAGAATGCCAGATTCTTATGGCCTGGAAGATCCAGGTTCAAATCCCCACTCAGCCATGAAGCTTCCTGGGTGACCATGGGCCAGTCACTATCTCTCAGCCTAACCTATCTCACAAGGTTGCTGTGAGGACAAAATATGAATTTTATCTGAATGCCAGATAAAATATGAAAAAGAAAAGATGTCTAGAGCAAAATCAGAAAATAGAGTTCCTTTTCCCTCAGGAACGGTCTGCACATGCTCTAAAACATGTTATAAATAGCGTTCGCACAGCGGGTCTTCCTCAGAAGGCCCAGGACAGCCGGCCGGGGAAGACGTCCCCGAGCTGGCTGCAACCATTGAGGGGGCACCCGGAGTGTGCGCCTGTCGGGTGCCCAGAGGGGCAGCCCGTCAGGCACCCGGAGCGACGGCCCGTCAGGCGCCCCCCCAAAAAAATCGCGCCGCAACCTATGGCCGCGCCAAAGATTTGAAAATGGGATGTGTCAGGGGGAGGCGTCACTAGGGTGATGCGCGCGCCCCGCTCTGGGGTGATGTGCATCTAGTGACGCCTCTGGGGGGGGTGTAAGGGTAATGTCAGACATAAAATACCACTGAATGGGCAGAAAGACTGGCCAGAACCATATACTATAGTAAAATATAATATGAAGTGAGTGATGTTACAGAGCTGGTGTACCTCAATGACTAACAGCACAATCCTATCCTGCTCCTCCACTGGTGCAGCCAGTAGTGTAATGAGAACTGGAGGCCCTGGAAAGGAAAGGGGATCCAAATCCCCTGTAAAGGGGGATTCAAAGGAGATTTAAATCATTTTCCCCCTCCCAAGACTCCCATTCTGCCCTCCCCCGATGGTTGCACTGGTGGAGGAGCTGGGTAGGATTGTGCTGTAAGAGACTGAGCTATAAATTCGTCCATCTCGGGTTTGACTCTCACCTCTCCCATGAACTCACTAGAAGGTCTTTGCCAAGCTGCTCCTTCTCAGCAACCCAGTTGCAAGATGCGGATAATCAGATGACTAGAACTGCAATCCTATTCACATCTAAGTCAAAAGTAAGTTCTGAATAGTAAGTTCAATTACTCTCAGGAAAAAATGTGTTTACAGCCTTACTGACCTTCACAGAGTTATTGTAAAGTTTGCAACAAGGTACGACATGTGAATTACTTTGAACATGCGAATTATTGTTATATAGAGAGTGGGGTGCCTTCTTAATACCATATATACCATTTAAACATTTAGAGGAAGCCTGAGAATGTTATTGCCCCAGCTGCTGCACCCAATTCTGCCTGGACCCAGCTTTTGTGGAAGACCCTCTACTTCAGTCGCTATTCCAATGGGGTTAGCATTGCAGTGAGTGAAGTTGGGAGCCAAGCTGTGGCTGATGAGTGGGATAAAAGATAAATAAAATGGAAAGCAATGCCCTCCCCCCATACACATGCTCATAAACCAGAGTTTCGGTTCATTCTACTAAAGTAGAGGCCTGTAACTGTGAGAAGTATTACTCCCCAATTCTTGCATTCCAGCACTAATCAAATAGAAGTAAGTGTCCTTGCATGCGCTGATCATGTACGCACGTATGTAACCCTAATCAGAAAGCACAGCCCCTGCTATGCAGATTCAGCCATGAACAAGCCATGCTTTGTGAAACTGGACATTAAGAACATAAGCATAAGCCCTGCTGGATCAGGCCAAAGGCCCATCTAGTCCAGCTTACTGTATCTCACAGTGGCCCCACCAGATGCCTCAGGGAGCACAAGACAACAAGATACTTGTATCCTGTCGCCACTCCCTTGCACCTGGCACAAAGAAAACCTACTCCTACAACCAGGAGGTTGCTTATCCCCATCATGGCTTGTAAGCTGTGATGGACCTTTCCTCCATAAATCTGTCCAATCCCCTTTTAAAGGCATCCAGGCCAGGTGCCATCACCACCTCCTGTGGCAAGGAGTTCCACAAACCAATTACACTCTGGCTAAAGAAATATTTTCTTTTGTCTGTTTTAATCCTCCCTCCACTCAGTTTGAGTGGATGTCCCCTAGTTCTAGTGTTGTGTGAGAGGGAAAATAACTTCTCTCTATCCACTCTCTCCATCCCATGCATAATTTTATACGTCTCAATCATGTCCCCCCTCAACCGCCTTTTTTCTAGACTGAAGAGCCCCATACGCTGTAGCCTTTCCTCATAAGGTAGATGCCCCAGCCCACTAATCATTTTGGTCACTCTCTTCTGCACCTTTTCCAGTTCCACTATATCCCTTTTGAGATGCGGAGACCAGAACTGGACGCATTACTCCAGATGTGGCCTTACCATTGATTTGTACAATGGCATAATAATATTGGTCATTTTATTCTCAATCCCTTTTTTAATGATCCCATTAAATCAGTTTTGATTTCTTGCCCCAATGTGCATCACTTTACACTTACTTACATTGAAGCGCATCTGCCATTTTGCTGCCCATTCTCCCAGTTTGGAGAGATCCTTCTGGAGCTCTTCACAATTCCTGCTGGTCTTCACCACTCGGAAAAATTTAGTGTCATCCGCAAATATGACACTGCTTGTCCCCAACTCCAGGTCATTTATGAACAAGTTGAAAAGCTCCGGTCCCAAGATCGATCCTTGGGGCACACCGCTTTTCACCTCTTGCCATTGTGGAAATTGCCCATTGACACCCACTCTCTGTTTCCTAGTGTTCAACCAGTTCCTAATCCACAAGAGGACCTGCCCCCTTATTCCCTGACTATGGAGTTTTTTCAGGAGCCTTTGATGAGGAACTGTGTCAAACGCCTTCTGAAAATCCAGATATATAATAACCACGGATTCTCCCGCATCCACATGCCTGTTGACCTTTTCAAAGAATTCTAAAAGGTTTGTGAGGCAAGACTTCCTCTTGCAGAAGCCATGCTGAGTCTCCCTCAGCAAAGCTTGTTCTTCTATATGTTTTCCGATTTTATCCTTGATGAGGCTTTATCCTTACACACACACCCCAAAGAAGACACAGGACAAGCTGCTTATGGAGAGAAGGTCACTTTATTTTGTTTATGATGGAGAAGAAGACCTGCATAGATAACGTAAGGGGAAAACTCCGCCCCCCACGGCGTGCGTGATCTGGTCGGGGGAAATGGGCCATGCCCTTTTCTCCCCCTGCTTGTTTTGGCGTCGACACCCCGGCTCCAGGCCCCCAGGCCAGCTACCTGGGGAGCCTCTCATTGCCAACCCTCAAAGGGGCTGAGACAGCGGAGCAGGCTTTGAAACCCCTGCTGGCACGCCAGTGTTGGGCTTCGCCTGCTCCAGCCCGGAAGTTTGCCAACCTGACTCACCGAGCCGCTGGAGCATCGTTATGAGAGGTCTTGGCTCACTTCCTGACCTTGCTGAGCCCACGATGCACGCCGGTCCCTAGCAAGCCTACCTACCTTACACGCACGCTACCTGCCACAATGGGCGACCAGCCTAGCGCTTGATCGCCCAGCCCCACTGGATCAGGGCGCGCAATAAACGCTCTGCAGGTCCTCCAAGAAAATCCGGGCTCCCCGGTCAGAGAGGTGCACCCTATCCCCCCCAAACAGCCCCACCGCATCGAACGTGATGCGTGGGTGTGCTGCGACTGCCCCACCATTCCGTGCTATGTACCGCCCCATGAAGGAGTTCACCTTCCTCCTGGCGATGTCAATGGCCTTGGGGCGAATGGCCCCCCACCACACCTTTCGGGGAAGCATGTGGGACCACAGAAACTTTATACCGGGCACCCACTGGGAGATGATGGCTAAATCGTGCCGAAGCTGTATCCAGAGAGACATCGAGGTCCTCTGGCACAGATCATTCTCCCCTAGATGTATCATAAGAACATAAGAACATAAGAAGAGCCCTGCTGGATCAGGCCAAAAGCCCATCTAGTCCAGCTTCCTGTGTCACACAGTGGCCCCAACAGATGCCTCAGGGAGCACACGAGACAACAAGATACCTGTGTCCAGTCGCCACTCCCTTGCACCTGGCACAGAGAAAACCCACTTCTAAAAAAACAAAACAAAAAAAAAACCAGGAGGTTGCTTATGGCTTGTAACCTGTGATGGTCTTTTCCTCCATGAATTTGTCCAAACCCCTTTTAAAGGCATCTAGGCCAGGTGCCATCACCACATCCTGTGGCAAGGAGTTCCACAGAAGAATTACACGCTGGGTAAAGAAATATTTTCTTTTGTCTGTTCTAACTCTCCCTCCACTCAATTTTAGTGCATGTCCCCTGGTTCTGGTGTTGTGCGAGAGGGAAAAGAATTTCCCTCTATCCACTCTCTCCATCCCATGCATAATTTTATAAGTCTCAATCATGTCCCCCCTCAGGCGCCTTTTTTCTAGGCTGAAAAGCCCCAGACGCTGTAGCCTTTCCTCGTAAGGGAGGTGCTCCAGCCCACAAATCATTCTGGTCGCTCTTTTCTGCACCTTTTCCAATTCAACTATATCCTTTTTGAGGTATGGTGACCAGAACTGGACACAATACTCCAGATGTGGCCTTACCATCGATTTGTACAAAGGCATAATGATATTGGCCGTTTTATTCTCAATCCCTTTTTTAATTATCCCGAGCATGGAATTGGCCTTCTTCACAGCCGCACACTGGGTCGACACTTTCATCGACCTGTCCACCAGCACCCCAAGATCTCTCTCTTGATCCGTCACAGACAACTCAGAACCCATGAGCGTATATGTGAAATGTTGGTTTCTTGCCCCAATGTGCATCACTTTGCACTTACTTACATTGAAGCGCATCTGCCATTTTGCTGCCCATTCTCCCAGTTTGGAGAGATCCTTCTGGAGCTCTTCACAATCCCTGCTGGTCTTTACCACCCGGAAAAGTTTAGTGTCATCCGCAAACTTGGCCACCTCACTGCCTATCCCCAACTCCAGGTCATTTATAAATAAGTTGAAAAGCACCGGTCCCAAGACCGATCCTTGGGGCACACCGCTTTTCACCTCTCGCCATTGTGAAAATTGCCCATTGACTCCCACTCGCTGTTTCCTGGTCTTCAACCAGTTCCTAATCCACAAGAGGACCTGCCCTCTTATTCCCGGACTGTGGAGTTTTCGCAGGAGCCTTTCATGAGGGACCGTATCAAACGCCTTCTGAAAATCCAGATATATAATATCCACGGGTTCGCTCGCATCCACATGCCTGTTGACCTTTTCAAAAAATTCTAACAGGTTTGTGAGGCAAGAGTTCCCCTTGCAGAAGCCATGCTGACTCTCCCTCAGCAGAGCTTGTTCTTCTATGTATTTTAAGATTTTATCCTTAATGAGACTTTCCACCATCTTCCCTGGAACAGATGTTAGGCTGACCGGCCTGTAGTTTCCCGGGTCCCCCCTCCTTCCTTTTTTAAAGATTGGCGTGACATTAGCTATCCTCCAATCCTCTGGCACAGTGGCCATTTTAAGGGACAAGTTGCATATTTGGGTCAAGAGGTCAGCAACTTCATTCTTGAGTTCCTTCAGAACTCTTGGGTGGATGCCATCCGGGCCTGGTGATTTATTGATCTTTATTTTGTCAATTAAGTCTGAGACATCTTCTCTTTTAACCTCTATTTGACTTAATTCTTTAGTCAGGGGAGACCGTTCTGGCAGCGGTATTTGCCCGAGGTCTTCTGCCGTGAAGACAGATGCAAAGAACTCATTTAATTTCTCTGCAGTCTCCAAGTCCCCTTTTATCACCCCTTTCTCTCCCTCACCATCCAGCGGACCCACCGTTTCCCTGGCAGGTTTCCTGCTTCTAACATATTTGAAGAAGCTTTTATTATTCCCTTTTATGTTGCCTGCCATACGTTCCTCAAAGTCTTTCTTGGCCTCCCGTATCATCTTTTTACATTTTTTTTGCCACAGTTTGTGCTCCTGTTTATTTTCCTCATTAGGGCAAGACTTCCATTTACGGAAGGAAGCTTCCTTGCCTTTTATAGCCTCCTTAACTGTGCTTGTTAGCCATGCCGGCATCCTCCTGGACTTGGTCGAGCCCTTCCTCCTTTGTGGGATACACTCCCGCTGGGCCTCTATGACTGTTGTTTTAAACAGCCTCCATGCACTCTGGAGCGATTGGACTCTTTTTACCTTCCCTTTCAGCTTTTTCTTAACTAGTCTTCTCATTTTGGGGAAGTCTGCCCTTGAGAAGTCAAGGGTTTTCGTGTCAGATTTGCTCGGCACTCTCCCTCCGACATGCATGGCGAAACAGATCGCAGCATGGTCACTGTTCCCCAACGGTTCGGTAACATTTACCTCCCTGACCAGATCTTGAGTGCCACACAATATCAAGTCCAGAGTCACCTGTCCTCTGGTCGGTTCCATGACAAGCTGCTCTAAGGCACAGTCATTTAACTTATCCAGAAATCCAGTCTCTCTTTCATGACCTGAGCATGAATTGACCCAGTCGATGTGAGGATAATTGAAGTCCCCCATGACTACAGCCCTGTCTCTCGTTGACACCTCCTTGATTTGCTTCCTTATTTCAAGATCCCCTTCAGGTTTTTGATCTGGAGGACGGTAGCATGCCCCTACTATTACATCACTCTTTGAGCCTGGTAATCTAACCCACAGTGATTCTACGGAGGAGTCAGAGCCCCCCTCCAGCTCTACTCTGGTGGATTCTACCCCCTCTTTGACATAGATGGCCACCCCACCTCCAACACGCCCCTCTCTGTCCCTCCTATAGAGTTTATATCCTGGAATTGCAGTATCCCACTGGTTCTCCACATTCCACCAGGTTTCTGTTATACCTACTATGTCAATGTTTTCCCTAGCCACCAAACATTCCAGTTCTCCCATCTTTGCCCGAAGACTTCGGGCATTTGCATAAAAGCACTTATATACCTGGTCCCCCAAGAAGGGCTGCATGTTTGCCCCTTTATTCCTGCAGCCTTCTGTCTTGCTAGACTGGCTGTCATGTCCCATCACGCTACCACTCCCAATTCTTACTCTGTTATTTTATCCTTATAATCACTAATGCCTGGGGCGGGGGATGGGTGAGCAAGAACTCCTGGACCGTGGGGAGGAGCTGGCCGCAGAGCATGCCCCTTTGAGCGGCCCAGCTTACAATGGCGAAACTGCTGAGCCCCAGTTGGTCGCCGTAACCGGAGGCAGCCGCCTTCTTCCTGGCCCAGAATAGGATCGAGTGGCCGCACACGAGGACCCTCGTAGGTTCCGGGGAGTAGTAATCTGTGAAGAAGAGAGAGCAAAACAGTACATAACAGCGAACATTGACTTTGAGTGCCCACAGGCTGAAGCCGTCCCCCCCTCTCCAGGCTTCAAGCCCTCCGCAGAGCACCTGGGCCCCACAGCTGGGGAGAGGACAGCACAAGTGGTCACGAAGAGCCACTACTTACGAATGTAGCCGCGAAAGGCCCCAGAACGCCAGCGACCGATCCTACGTATCGCCTCGGCGGACAGACCCAGCGCTGCGGCCGCGGAGGCCGCACCAATTCTAAAGGAATGGAGCCCAAACTCGCTCTAGGTTAGCCCTAGCAGGGTCAGGCCCTGGTGGAACACAGCCCTGAATTGGTATAATGTCAGGGGTGATGAATTGGCATGCCGAAACAGCCAGCCGGGCCCTCTGCCCCTGAAGCCTAGGAACGCATCCAAGGCAGCGACTGGGCAGACAGTCGCCCCCCGCGCGCGCTGGTCGGTCTTAGACTTACGGAGGACGATCCTGGAACTGTCCTCTGCCAGCGCCAGGTCGCCCAGCCCCAGGGCCCGGCCGGACGTATCGTGCTTGGAAGCTGCCAGCACTTCGCTGGGACGAAAGGCTCCAAAGAACATGACGAATGCTGCTGCTCTGAAGAGGGCTGTCTCGTAGGCGGACTCGCAGCAAACTGAGAAAACTTGCCCCAAGCCCCCCAGTATGGCAGGGGTTACTGGCCGCCTCCAGTCCAGGGAAGCTGGGGCCGCCCTGCGCAGGCCCTCCAGGGTCTTACGGACCCTGAAGTCCCCTGAGTTGTCAGTGACGCCGGCCACCCTCGCCGCATATGCAATGGCGGCCATGTGCACCCCGATTGTCCTGGCTGCGAGGCCGTTGTCCCAGAGGTGCAACACAAAGCAGATCAAATGTTCCGGTGGGACTGGCCATAGCTCCGGCAGGGGAAAAGCCTGTCGGAAAGATTGGAAGGTACGCACGGTGCCAACTCTCGGAATCGGTCTTCCTGAAAACGAGACAAAGCATCCGCTGCGCGGTTCTCCAGCCCTGCGATATGCCGCGCCTGGAACAAGGTGTTGGCCCTTAAGCATTGGAGGATGAAAGCCCTGACCAGGCGCATAACTCTGTTGGACCGTGACGTTTGCTGGTTGACCACAAAGACCACAGCTTGGTTGTCGCACCAGAAACGTACCGTGGCGTTCCTGAACTCCTCTTCCCAAATGTGCACTGCTACCACTATTGGGAAGAGTTCCAGAAAAGTGAGGTCGCGCACCAGCGCGCTCTCGGCCCACTCTGCGCGCCAAGGAGCAGCGCACCACTGCCCTCTGAAGTAGACCCCAAAGCCCGCACCGCCTGCTGCGTCGGAGTGAACTTCCAATGCCGCGTTGAGGATGCGTTCTGAGCGCCAGAATGACACGCCATTGAAGCCTGTGAGGAACTCTCGCCACATGCGCATGTCGGCCCGCATACTGGCAGAAACCCTGATCTTTTGGTGCTGTTTCTTTACCGCCGCCATGGCCTCGCACAAGCGTCTCAGAAAGGCCCGCCCCAGGGCAACCACCCTACAGGCGAAATTCAGGTGCCCAACCAGCACCTGAAGCTCCCTGAGGGTCAGTTTCTTGGCTGCCATGGCGTGGTCTAGTAGCTGCGCTGCCCGCCCTAACTTTTCCGCAGGAAGGCGGCTGCAAGCGGCTTCCGAATCGAGCTCTATCCCAAGGAAGGTAAGCCGGGAGGCGGGGCCTTCCAGCTTCCCCTTAGCCAAAGGCACCCCCAGCTCGCTGCAGAGCGATGTAAAAGTCTGCAGGAGTCGTTGGCATTCCAAGGAGTCCTTCCTGCCCATGAACAGGAAGTCATCCAAGTAATGCGCCGCGAAAGGGAAGCCCGCCCTGACCCTCACTACGTGCTCCAACATGGACGAAAACAGTTCAAATAGTGAACACGATAAACTCAACCCCATAGGCAGGTATTCGTCATAGTAATACGCTCCCTCGAACTGAAACCCCAGCAGGCAGTGGTCGTCTGGGTGGATAGGCAGCAGACGGAAAGCAGATTCAATATCTGCCTTGGCCATCAGAGCCCCGGCTCTGCGGCCGCGCAATATAGGGCTGGACCGGGCCTGGACCGCGCCTGGGCCCCCTGGCTCCGGACAATAATGTGGCCGCTGTCCGACCTGTCACCTTTAACCGCTCCCCCCGTCACCACTGTGTGGATCCAAGTCTCCCACTGGATGTCCTGCAAGTCAACCGCAGGGTCGTATGAAGCACGAATGCGTGCATTCTCATCATACGTCAGCCAGACGGCCCCCCCCATATTCCCGTGAAGCCTTATGGACCGTGTCCATGTGTTTCACCAGAGCCTCTGCCGTCCCGGGGTGCATCTGAATCACCACCGTCATGTAAATGGAATACCCGGACAGCCAATTAGCCCAATTCCTGTCCACCTTCCAGCGTTTCACCGCCTCAAAGTCCTGGAGAGGCTCCCCTACTCGCTGGACCGGCTCTGGCTCCCTGTGGAGTAGGGTGAAGACATCCACATACTCCCCCCTCCAAATCTTCTCTTTCACTGACAGGGCTAAATGGCTACCTAGCCGGTCACCTAAGGCACCACGTGGCCTTGGGGACGGCACACTGTCCGCCCCCCGCGGCACGGCGTGCTGGTAAGCCTGGGTGGTGAGCCAGCCCCCTTGCCCCTGGTACCTGCCATGCCTGCCGTCAAGGGGGCCCTCGGAGTACCCTGAAGGGCCCCCAAGAGGGTCGAAGGGCAGCTGGCGAGGGGCACCAGCAGTAGCCGTGCCCTCTTCCCCCAATGCTTCCACTGTTGGGGCCCGCGCTTCTCCCCCCCTGAGCGGGTCGAGAGCCAGGACACAAACTGGCCCCACAACGCTTCGCCGTTGGCGCCTAGCCCCTCCCACCCCACAGGGTAGTTAGGAGGGGGACTGGGTAGGGGCTCACCTGCCAGAGCCGATGCAGCATCGACCATGCCAGGCTCGATGAGTTCTACATCCCCGAGGGAGGGGGCTTGCCCAACGGCCGTCACGATAGAAGGGACACCTGCGCTGCTAGGGGTAGATGAACAAGATCTGGATGAGGAAAGCATCATTTTGGACCCCCGCCCCTTCCAAGTCGAGCAGCGTGTGGCTTCCAACCCTCGGGATGTGCTACCCCCATCCCCCAGGCCAAGCTCCCACACACCCCCGTTCTTTTTCCAAAGCCTCAAGGCGGGCTGCCAAGGCATTATAGCGGGCGTCTGCCTCATCCTCCTCCGAGGAGGAAGAGGCCCTGGCATCGTGGTGCCGAGGGCGCTTAGAGACTTTACCGCCTCTCTTCTGCTTCTTCTTGGGCATGGTGTGTGCGGTGTACTTGCTGAACAATATACCTGGAGTGTTCCCACCAAACCTTGCTTGTGTTTACAAATTACCCAGGGGGTCTGTGCGTGTGGTCCTCTTGCTTAACAATATACCCAAGGGGAAAGGCTGCGTGCCCAGCCCCCTATCTGGTGTGCAGATCCCGCGGTGCACTGGGACTGGTGCCCAGTGATGAAGCTCAACAACAAAACAGCCTTCCGCTGGGGCAACTGAACCGCCCAATGTCCCACGATGATCCTCGTGTGGCTTCCTCAACTCCCTGGAGGCTTCCGCCTCCAAAAGAGTCGTCGGAGCGGCTGCCGCCGCTCAGCTGTGCAGCCAGTGCTGCGCGAGGCTTCCCGGGACCCACGCCCACGTGGGCGCAACGATGGGGTGCTCCCAAACTCCGGGGCGCCCGCAGGCCACGTGGCGCACCCGGCCGAAAATCCGGAGGCTGGAGCCTGGAGCGAGCCTCCGCTCGTCGCGATCCCCCAAGGGGATCGATAGTGCGCTCCGAGCCTCTCCGGCGCCACGCGGCTGAAGCCGCGTAGGAACAGCGAAGGGGGAGGGCGGGGAGGCCTACTTTCTGGCCTACTCTCGCTTCGCTGGCCAGGCGCCGACTGAGAGGCTGAGCTGTGCGACGTCGGCCTCTCGTCGACGCCCAGACCAATCACGGGCCGGGCCTTCCGGAGCCTGCCTCCTGCCTCCTCTGGGAGGGGCAGGATAATTCTTCCTGTGTTGCGATAGCAACGCAGGGGTTTTCCACCATCTTCCCTGGAACAGATGTTAGGCTGACCGGCCTGTAGTTTCCCGGGTCTCCTCTCCTTCCTTTTTTAAAGATTGGCGTGACATTAGCTATTCTCCAATCCTCTGGCACAGTGGCCGTTTTAAGGGACAAGTTACATATTTTTGTCAAGATATCAGCAACTTCATTTTTTAGTTCCTTAAGCACTCTTGGGTTACATTACTGGACACTATTTCATAGATAAGCATAAATAAGCATATATGGAGGTGAGAAGGCCACAAACACCACAAACAGGAGGAGAAATTGTTGATTATGCATGATGTTTAGTTTGCTATAAAAACTTTGTATGCCTTGTGATCGGGGCCTAAGTCTTTGGAACCAATTCCACTGGGTGCCTTTTATTAAGAATAAAACTATCCTGATTTCTACTTTCTTTGTTGCTGTGCTGTTATTAAACACCGAGTGGCTGGGATCGAGTAATACACTACCACCCCAGCATTCAGTCTTGGAGTTTGGTTGATGTTGGATCAACCAATCGACCCAGCAGCTATTTCCTGGAATCAGTGTCCTGTTGCAAGAGAATCATTGGTTGAAGTATCATCACGTCTAGATAGTTTTATGGACACCTTCTTTCCAATCCCAGACATAACCCACTTCCACCTATATGTGCCTTTTCTTCTTTACTTATCCACAACACAGAAAATCAGGACAGATAATTTATTTATTTTATTTTATTTACAATATTTCTATCCCGCCTTTCTCCCCAAAGGGACCCAAGGCGGATTACAACAAAAATAAAATAAAAAAAATAGTACAAATAGATAATTACTTTTTAAACAGTAAAAAAAACAGTTAACAAAACTAATAAAAACATCTAAAAAATTGATTAAAAGATTACATTTAACACAAGATCATAAAAACAGCAGCACCCCACCCGTACCAGCAAGATGTTAAAAAGGCAAAGGCTCAGAAGGCTTCTTTGAACAAGAAGGTTTTTAGGCCTCGCCGGAAAGTGTCCAAGGAGGGAGAAGTTCGTAAGTCAAAAGGGAGGGAATTCCATAAGGTTGGTGTCACTACTGAGAAGAAACCTGTCTTGCCAAATTAGCCTGAAATGTAAAAAGATAAGCTAAGGAGAAGAATCTTATTCATCTTCCTTGATTTCAGAGGTGCAAAGAAGGATGACGAAGACTCAGACGGGGCTGTGACCTATCCAGAAGTTCCAGGTACAGCAAGATCCTAATTTATCCAAAAAGTAAGAAGGCAATGGATGAAGGCGGAGTACTTTAACAATGAGAGAAGACACGATGTTCTCAAAATGTGGTTCCTCCATCCAAGAGGAAGGCGTCTTCTGGGAACAGCTGTGTTGGCACCTCTTGATATTCCGAGAATCAGAAACCTGTCTTGCCAAACCAAATTAGCCTGAAATGTAAAAAGAACAGATCAGATCAGCGGGATTAAGAGGGCAGTCCTACGTAAATTCCAGGCGGCAGACGTTTCCCCCATATAAATTAGATTCAAAAAGTGTTGAAACGTATAACAGAGATTTTTAAAAATTTATTTTCACATGTTTATACCACCCTTCCTCCAAGGAGCTCTGGGTGGTGTACATGGTTCCTTCCCTCCTTTTGTCCTCACAACAACCTTGTGAGGTTAGGCTGAGGTTCTTGGCTGAGTGGGAATTTGAACCTGGATCTTCCAGGCCTAAGGCCAGAGCCACTACACTCAGTGGAACAGAAATTGGCTATAAGGCCCACTACATTTTGCTACTCCATTAAGTAACAGCACCCAGCATCAATTCCAATCCCTTGTAACAGTCCAAAATGCCTGCACACTTCTCCAGGGAGTTATTCCTGAGGTTTCTAGGTATTTCTAGGTATACCCGTGAGGTATAGCAATCTTGCATTGCATTTTCCAGAAAATTATATCTGGAAACCCTTTGGTACAAGATGCTGGATATCGCAACATTTACTGCATTTGTATCCCACCTAACGTCCATGAAAGTCAAGGCAGACGAGATTCTCTTCCCCGGTGTTCAGCTCCCATCCAGGCACTCACCAGAGAAAGACCTGCATAGCTTCAGCAGGGTGGATGCATTCTGTACCTTCAGAAAACATTCTCATATTAACAGGGGAGAACTTTGAGAAACGCTGCTCTACAGGAAATCGGTAGCAGGCAAGGCATGAAGGCAGGGTGCTGTGTTCTTCTGGGAAGAGACCAAATGTTCTGTAAAGTTAATTCCATGTGGCAGAACAAGGTCTCTTCTGGGAACAGCACCGTGATGCTAATGACAATCCCTTGGTGTCTGAACAATGGAGAATGGCTTTGCCAAGCAAAATGATTCTTACATCTTTTCCAAAGGACACTGTGAATGTCCACGACATTCTGGTCAAGGACATTCTGATCAACTGGTCTAAGCCATCAAGGAGGGACCTGGCAGCAGAATGAAGGCTGCTCATAGGTGCTTCCTTTCCATCCTTTTCCAACATCTAGGCCTCATAGATAAAGGCATCATAGAGTTTTGTGACAAGCTATTGGCCTCGTGCGAGTTCTGTCTTGGAGTGAATGTTTCCAGGAACATTTGGTGTGTGTTTTTAAATCAATCAATTCCATTCTATTGTTGGTTAATTATCCATTCCTTCCCCTCAAAATTGCCCTCTTTATTTTGTGAGTGTGATTCATTTATAGCGAGCGAGCAAGCAAGCAAGCAAGCGGTGGGTGGGAGGGAAGGGGGAAAGCGAGCGGTGGGTGGGTGGGAGTGAGGGAGAGCGAGCGAGCAGTGGGTGGGTGGGTGGGAGAGCGGTAAATTCGTGGGGGGGATGTCAAATTTGCGGTAGGGGGGCAAAATTACCCATGGGAAAATGGCCCTCCACCGCAAATAGGTTCCCCACCCCTGCTATACACATTTACCTGCAAGTACGTCAGTGGGGCTTACGTCTGAGTAGACATGCCTACAATTGAAATCTAAGTGCCCAATCCTACCTTGCCAATGCAGCCACGTCAGAAAGATGTGCGCTGCATCCAGCAAGGGGGGGGCAACCCAAGGGCAAGAGGTACGTACATATAAACCATTATACTTGCCTCCCTGAAAGCTTTGGGTCCACCTATGGGCCTCCTTGGACAGCCACCACCACTTTTGGTGGCATAACTTCACGGAGAGAAAAGGAGTGGGGAGATCCACAATGGATAGGATAAGATACGACATGCGCCATTGCCATCTGATCTATGGCCTCCTAGTGCCTCTCTGCGCCCAGTCTACCCCTCCCTGCCTCCTGTCCCCTCACCGCTGCCTTACCAGATCCGGTGGGCTTGGCGGTGTCCAGTGGTAGAGCCATTCATCATGGCCACCGATGGAGTGTTGCGAGCTCCATCAGCAGCCAGTTTACAACAGCTGAAGTGACTTCGCTGTACTAATGGGCTCCTCCTGGAAGCCCAATCCTCCATATGATAGGACTGTAAGACTGCAATCTCCTGTACCTGCCGAATCCTATCTGTTCTGCCGTACATGGGCCTCCCGAATGTCCGCCGGCAACATGTACTTGAGTAGACCCGTTACCACGGCTGGGACTCTACCTGAGGGCAGGGGACGAACATCCCCTTCCCCGAGGTGAGCTCCAGCTGCACCGGTCCTGGGCCCTTCCTGCCTTGGATGCGGGATGGGCGCACTGCCTGCTCCACATCCAAGGTAGACAGGATTGCGCTGAACGCATCCCTAATGCACCATGCCTTTTGGAGTACAAGGGAAAATGATAATCACCTTCATACTTACCATACTTGTCTTAAATCAAAGGTTTTGAATTAATGTATGGTAAATGGGCATTATAGGTTAAAAGAACACTTTGACTTGTTCCAGAAGCAG
This sequence comes from Plestiodon gilberti rubricaudatus, assembly GCA_026170595.1. Classification (NCBI taxonomy): domain Eukaryota; kingdom Metazoa; phylum Chordata; class Lepidosauria; order Squamata; family Scincidae; genus Plestiodon; species Plestiodon gilberti. Next base: position 252,901,217 of record JANXHW010000002.1, read on the forward strand.
ACTAGCAAGAGTGGGAGTCTTAACGACAAAGTTTTGCGACTAGCTGTTTCCTCTGTCTCGTGCAAGTTCTGTCTTGGAGTGAATTAAATCAATAAATTCCATTCCCATTCCATTGTTCATTAATTATCCATTCCTTCCCCGCAAAATTGCCTTCTTCGTTTTGTGAGCGTGATTCATTTATATTTTTCATGTCTCTGTTGGACTCTTCCCAGACCCCAGACTCATCCATGGGGTGTTAAAGGGAGCGTTAGGGGTGCAGTGTAGGAACCATACGGGCAGCCCAGTCTCAGCTACCTTTCCCCACACCGATACAGCGGCACTAGAGCGGACTAAGCTACATCCTGTGGGAAAATCAGGAGGTGGGAGGTCTCCTCAATGTAAGGGGACATTTGTCCCCTTGCTGCGGGGAAAGCCGCACCCCCCACAACATATCTACTCAGACCTGCATCTGCCAATTGGCTGGCGGAAGTCCATGTGCACCGGTCTCAGTGTATCTGGTCCAAAAAGGGGGTCAGGATACAGCATATGCCAGCGCCGCTGATCCTGACCCAACACTGGCCCACTCGGCCCCTTCCTCGCCCCCCCTCACCCCTCAACTGCTGCACACATCTCTTACCTTCCCCAGAGCATGTTCCAGCTTGACCTGGGGCTGGCGAAATGGTAGAGGCCTTCCCGCCAGTACATCTGTTAGGTGTGCTGTCACAAACTGCTTTCCAGCAGTTTTGCGACACCTTGCACCAGTGGAGCATGTGCTTTGCCAGCACAAGGGCGGAATAGGATTGTGCCATTAGTGTAGTAGTTAATGTTATAAAACATTTGCAGCAATAAGTATAGTTGATTTGTGTGTAAAGCAGTGAAGTCTGTAGTCATTCAATCAAAATATCAATTAGTATCAGTCTCCAAAAGCAGACTCTCACATGCTCCTGTATACAAATGGAGGGGCCAACTGGATTCGAGGAAGGTACAACAGAAAGGCCTTGAATTTGGCGTTGCATCGTGTCCTTGCTCCTCCTTGCTGGTGGGGAACTTCTCTGTGGCTTGGCTCTCGCTTGCTGTTTTCATTGGTCCCTTGTGAAGTCAGTTTAGGAAGAAGGGTTTTTTCTAGTTTGGGGCAGTAACTTCTCTGACTGTCCTCGTGTTCATCTCATCCCCCTCCCCAGCCGGCCCTCACCCACTGCCAACTAAGCTCACCCTTGCAAATGCTTCTACAGAGGCCGGGTTCAGGGTTCTTCTTTCATACTGTTTTCAATCTCTTCATGTCCTTGTGTTCCAAGTTATAATCTTTTCGAAGACACATAGCTGTCATGCACTTTCCATACGCCAGTCTCCTGAAAGCAAGTCTGATGCAAGCAGTTTTCACTCATTCAACACCCAGATTTATTTGTCTACATTAGCCAATGCTTTAATTGAAGCAATAATAGATAATTGCTTAAGACAACCATAGTACAGTACAATAATGAAAAAGCAGCAGCAGATGCCTTAATTGAGGAAGGAATAAAGTCATTCATTATAAAAGCTAAAACCAGACTGTGACTGGAATGACACCATGATGTGAATTCTCTGAACAGTTTTTGCAAAGACATCCAATTTACTATGGAACAGGAGAACAACAGATCATTAGTGTTCCTGGATGGTCTAGTCACAAGGAGGGAAGACCTATCCTGTGGCCATGCTGTTTATAGAAAACCAACAAATACGGGAAGATATCTGAACTATAATTCCAACCACCACCCTGCCCAGAATAATTCTCTAATTAATTCCTTAGCCTATTGGGCTATAAAGATCTGTGATGAGGGGGCCTTGGAGCAGGAAAAACAAATTGTTTTTGACACTTTGAGGGCCAATGGTTACTCCTCTGCACAAATCAGTAGGTGTTGGACACAACAGTACAACAAAATAAAAGCAGCTAGGGAAGGGACTAACATTAATATAGTAAATGCTAACAATGATACCGAAATAATTGAACCAATAAATAAGGAAGAAAAAATCTGGACTTGTTTACCGTTTATTAAGGGTGTGACGGACAAAATTGCTCGTATATTGAGACAGGGCAATGATAAAACAATCTTTAAGCCCACTCAGAAAGTGGAACAGATATTGGGCAACCCTAAAGACAGAAGACCCCCGCTGTCCAACCCAGGTGTTTACAGGATCCCCTGTGCTTGCGGGAAGGAATACATCGGTCTGACACGGAGATCCATTGGCACCAGGATTGGGGAACATGAAAGATTGGTGAGACTTAAACACCCAGAGTTATCCTCCATTGCGGAACACGCTCTCACCACGGGTCATGTCATCCGGTTCGAAGAGACCAGCAGCCTGAGAAAAGAGGGCAACATGAGTATTCTTCACCTGGAAGCAATTGAAATTAGCAAGAGACCCCTGCAGAAATTAATTAATAGGCAGTAATTGGAACTCCCTGGAATTGCAGTATACCACTGGTTCTCGGCATTCCACCAGGTTTCTGTTATACCTACTATGTCAATGTTTTCCCTAGCCACCAAACATTCCAGTTCTCCCATCTTTGCCCGTAGACTTCGGGTATTTGCATAAAAGCACTTATATACCTGGTCCCCCAAGAAGGGCTGCATGTTTGCACCTTTATTCCTGCAGCCTTCTGTCCTGCTAGACTGGCTGTCATGTCCCATCACGCTACCACTCCCAATTTTTACTCTGCTATTACTTGACTGTTCCCCATCCTCTGCACCCTCATTCCCTAGGGATGAGGAGTCCCGAACCGGATGCCCCTCGGCTCCTGTCGGCTTTCCCCCAGGAGTCAGTTTAAAAGCTGCTCTGCCACCTTCTTAGAGGAGGGGAGGAGGGGCTGCTCTCACCCCCCTCCTTCCCTTCCCTCCCCCACCCCCCATGAATCCCCCATGCGGCCTCAATGTGGCTTGGGTGTGGCATCGCCTTTTGCAGGAGGGAGGGGACGACCACTCTCCCCTGCAGCAGGTGGCTAATGCACAGGGTGCCCTGTGGCGGCTGGCTCAGGCACATCACTCACCTTTCACCTGCTCTGTGCCTGCCACATGACTGGCGCAACCCCCATGCCTGCGGTCGGCCCCTTTGCGACCGGGCTGCGACAGACACTGTGGCAGCTGCCATGGATGGACACTGACACATGCAGACACAGGCCTGCACATGCATGAGCCAGACACGGAGCCTGGAGAAGAGCCTGCCTGCCTGGGAGGTAAGTGTTGCCTGGATCCTGGAGTGGTGTTGGCCCATATGAGTTTCAGCCTGCCTAACTCAGACATCTCAGGCATAACTCAGGCATAACGTACGCCAAACATATGCTGAACTTAGGCAACACTTATGCCTGACTTGCAGGGGAGTTGGGTTGGAGCGAGCCCTTAGTCACTCAGCAATTGTCGTTAGCATAATGACGCTGTTCCAAAAAGATACTTGTTCTGGGACATAGGAATTAAATTGAGAGAACATTTTGTCCCTTCCCAGAAGGATTCAACACCCTGTCCTCGTTCCCTGCCCAATACCTGTTTCCCTGTAGGGAATAAATGGGAATCTCACACCTGCCCAGTTGTACCTGAGATTGATAGACAGACGATAGTCCTGCCTTGTTCTCCTTGGTATCCAAACCGCTGAAATCAAGATGTATAAGATCCTTCTCCTTATTTTATTGGCACAGACCTTCTGTGTGGTGGGTGAGTAAGCAGAGGAATATTATGGGCTATATACAGAAAAGCGGGTCCTGGTGGATTTGGGAAAAGGTGTGTGTTGGAGATTTGCAAAGATCCTTCAGGAGATTATTCTGATGTGATGAGATTCTTATTCCAGGAAAGCGGTACTAAAAGTTGCTTAGTCTTGGCTCAGCCCTGTTTTATTTTTATTTTTAAAAATTATACCCCGCCTTATCCTATGCCAAAGCAAATACCCAAGGCGGCTTACAACAAGAATTAAAATACATAATTTAACAACAATACATAAAATAAATTAAAATCAACCTTTTTAGAAGCCAGGAATGCCCCTTGTTCCAATGAAGCTCTTAAGAACGGGAGTTCAAATGAATTGAGTGTGACTGGAGTTGGATGGAGAAGTCCCAAGTTCAGTTCAAATCCCACTTATCCGACTTGGGCAAAGGTGAAGATGGGGCCACCAAGTGACACCTGCAGTCCAAAGTGAATACATGTGGTTTGTATATATAGGGTCAAAAATTCTCATCTGCACATATATGCTGATTGGGTCTGTGCAGCTTGTGAGGAACCAGGAAAGTTGTGACGGACAGCTCAATGAAACTGTTGAGCCAGGGTGAGGCAGCAGCGGAGAAGGCAAATTCGTGCTGGCACTCGATACGAAAAGGATTGGGAATACAGCAACCAGGACTATATTGCTTCCATTGGAGTCAATGGTGTGATTACATGTGGAATACTCTGTACAGTTCTGGTAGCCACACTTCTGGAAGGGTAATGCAAAAAGAGGGCAAGCAGCTGAGTGAGCCAGCTGAGAGCCGGCTGAGAGCCAGCTGAGAGCCGGGTGAGCCAGCTGAGAGCCGGCGAGGCTCCGGCAGGCTCGCTCACCTGCCCTGCACTGCTCCTCCATTCCACTGCCGCTGTTCCCTGCCGGTTTCTCCGTAGGGGACTGACTCGGACAGTGAGGGGGCGGGGCTGCCTCCTCCTCGCTCGGTAAAGAGACTATGACCGCAGCGATACTTACAGCCCCGCCCCTACCGGAGCGACGCCTCTGGCTGCCATTACTAAAAGAACTAACAGGGTGCTGGCATCTTGACTCATGAAATCTCACGAGAGCCAAGATGTCGGCACCCAAATCATAATAACATAAGAACATAAGAAGAGCCCTGCTGGATCAGGCCAAAGGCCCATCTAGTCCAGCTTCCTGAATCATACAGTGGCCCCACCAGATGCCTTAGGGAGCACACAAGACAACAAGATACCTGTGTCCAGTCACCGCTCCCTTGCACCTGGCACAGAGAAAACCTACTCCTACAATGAGGAGGTTGCTTTTCCCCATCATGGCTTGTAAGCTGTGATGGACTCATGAGTTAATGAGGATGGCCTTGCCATTATCTCATTTCCACCAGATATGGGTCCCAGAATGCATTGCCAGCATGGTTAGTGCTGAGAATGCAAATGGGCCTCTGAGAATTTGGATGCTGGCCAGTCACCATGCTACAGGCAGATTCTGCACATCCTGTTCAAGATGGAGTTTTACCAGACACTGAGATTTGATCTTAACATTACAGTGATTACATGTGGAATACTCTGTACAGTTCTGGTAGCCACACTTCTGGAAGGATAAGGTAAAAAGAGGGCAAGTAAAAGGATCAGGCAAATAAATGGGGAGAATGACTGAGGATGGCACTATTCTATGATCATCTCAGTTGCTGGTAGAAAGGATGGAAGAGATATTAGAGGTACTGGTATGTTCATCAATATTCCAATAAACTTCAGAAGAAGGTGTTGGGAGAGAGAGGGAGAGATCTTCCCTTTATCTACGCTTGTCATATGTCCCGGAATGCCCTGGACACCCCCGAATTTCGGGCTCGGATCCCGGCATCCTGGGAGGTATGTCAGCGATCCCGGATTGCTGCAGCCGCCATGTTGAAAATAGCGTTACTTACTCGGGCACCGGTATGTTGGCTCGCGAAATCTTGCGAGATAGAAGATGTTGGCGCCCAAATCTCATGAGGGCATCATGCCCTCACGAGATTTGGGCGCCGACATCTTCAATCTTGCGAGATTTCGTGAGAGTAACTCCATTTTCAACATGGTGGCGGCGGTGAGCGGGTGAGTAAGCCGTTCGCCCGCTGTCTCACTGGCTCGGAGCCGGTGAGATAGCGGGCAAACGAGAGACTGCCCGGGGCTGTGCGAACCTCCAGGAGGCTTTCGCGGGCCCAGGCAATCTCTCTGGATTGCTCGCTGTCTCACTGGCTCCGAGCCAGTGAGACAGCGAGTGGTCCAGAGAGAGACTGCCCACCGGGCTTGCACAAGCCGGCCCTGGGCAGTCTCTCCCCGGATCAGCAGCACAATGAGGATGCAGCAGCAGCACGAATCTCAGCAGCATGACGAAGACTCGAGGAGCAGCACTGCTGACGATGGTGGGGTAAGTAAATATAATTAATTATTTAACTTAAATAAATAAAAATTGAGGACGCGCTTTGCACGGCAATAGGGGGCGCTTTGCGACCCCTTCATTTTTGAAAATTAAATTGCTATCCTTAATTATTTACTTATTTAGTTCATAGACTAAATAAATAAATAAATAAAATGTGGCTTCGCACCCCCTATATTTTAAAATAAATAAAGAACAATTGTGGATGCGCTTCTATTTTTCTATGTATTTTATTTTTTAATTAATTGTTTAATTAATTTTCCAATTATTTCATTATTTAATTGGGGGGGGGGTGTCCCGGTTGAAGGTCAGGAAAATATGGCAAGCCTACCTTTACGTCAAAGCTGCACTGGGTCTGATCCAGCAAGTCAGTGCTGGAAATCGAAAAGGGTTATGGGCACCCCGATCCTGTTTAAGTCACGGCAGCTGGCCAAAATGGCATAGCCTGGACTTGCCTTGGAGGACGGGGATATTCATATTACTGCCGGAGGGCTCCAATGGGCCTCCTCAGATGCGCACCAGCAATTCAGCTGGTACGCATCTGGGGAGGCCCTGTAAGGCTGGCCTGACCTGGGAAGGGGCTTTGGATATCGGCACAACCCAGCGCTGATATCCCCACTTCCTCCGAGGCTGGCCCGGCCAATGACCCCTCCTCTACCACCATGGCCTGCCCTCCCCACGCCCTCCTACCGACTGGCGCAGGCCTTACTTGGGTTGGCTGGCGCAGGAAGAGGAGGACGGCAGAGTGAGTGGTGCCGGCCTCCAAGCTGGTGCCACGTACTCTCCCGGTGCCGCAAAAGTGCCTTACAGCACTTTTGCGACACCTTAGGCCTGTGGAGCACTCGCATTGCTGGCCTAACTTTACACAGGATTGGGCCATTAGTTAGGTTCAGAGACAATCAACCTCTGAAGATCAGATACTGCTGGTGCTCATCCAGAATCTCCTGCCCAATTTTCTAAATATTTTCTGTTTGTTTGAAGATGAGATGATCTCACTTGGATTTCTGCAAACATTGCCTTCAAATGACTCGGGAATCAGAGACATTTATATCACTAGATTGGGGGTGGCTTGTACTGCGAGTTGATCCTTCAGTGTCCTTTGGAGGGACATTTAAAAAACTATCAAAATTGCAATGTAAAAGGGAAAAAAGCCCCTTCCCCAACACTGAGCTGAAGCTGCCAGTGGAGGCGAGTGTGATGATGGCTGATGCTTCAGGTTGGCCTGCGAAGGACTGTGCCTCTTCCTAGCAGTGCCCGTCCCAAATGCATCTCCTGTGAATACAGGACAGCATCCCTGGCAGCCCAGAGCAATGAAGCATTCACTATTCATACCTTGTCTCCATTTCTTTCAGGTAGAAATCTCACGTGCGCCTCCCAATACAGTATATTCGTCACAGGAAGGCAAAGGGCTTCGGACGATGAAATCTGTATGTTAACAGTTTCTGAGGAACATGGAAAGAGTAAGCATATAATTCTTAAACTGAATTTTTAATTTTTTTATACTGGCACACAGCTTTCATGAGCACAAGAAAGAAAGTGGCTTCGATCGATGAAGTCTGTATGTCAACATTTATTGAAGTACCTGGAAAGAGTAAGCATATAATTTTTAAAACTAATCACCATTTTCATAGAAACAAGGGATGATTCAAACATTCAGAAAACACTCATTGTAAAATCTCCCCAGAACTGTGCTTTACAAAATTCAAGGGGGGAGAATGCTTTGGATGTTCTCCCTGCAGAAAAAAGCTGTCGTGCTAGATAACTCAGCGGAAAGAGAGCATGCAAAAAACCTGTTCTCTGTCCTGATGTGTATACAATCTAGATAATAATCAGGCAGTATTTAGAACGGGGGGGGGGGGATTCACCTGCAGAATTTCTATCCAGTACAATGATGACATGAAAAACCAAGACAAACTGTGACCGTATGGAGCCTGCAGAATTCTGTGAAAGACTTATTTATTATTATGTATTTATTTAAAAACCTTAAACCCCGCCGTTTCCTATGCCAAAGGCAAATGCCCAAGGCGGCTTACAACAGAGATTAAAATACATAATTTAAAATACATAAAATAAGTTTAAACAATACATAACCATACATAAACAAATTTTAAAAACAATAAAATCCACTGGGGGGGGGGCGACAGTATAAAGCAGAGAAGCAGGAGGCAGACCATAACCCATCACCCAAACGCTAGATGAAACAAAAACGTTTTGAGCCCTCGTCGAAAAGTCATGATGGAGGGGGTGGTTCTCAGATCCCCTGGCAGGGAGTTCCACAGTTGTGGCGCCACAGCAGAGAAGGCTCGTACACGTGTTGACACTCCCCTAACTTGAGAAAGAGGTGGCATCCGCAGGAGAGCCCCCTCAGATGACCTAAGAGAGCGGGCCGGAACGTATGGGAGAAGGCGGTCCCTCAAATATCCTGGGCCTGAACCATGAAGGGCTTTAAAGGTCATTACCAACATCTTGAATTGGGCCCAGAAACGAATGGGCAGCCAGTGCAGCCGCCGAAGCAGCGGTTCAACAGAGTCAAACCGCATAGAAACAGTGACTACCCGGGCCGCCACATTCTGCACTAATTGCAGCTTCTGAACCATCTTCAAGGGCAGCCCCACATAGAGCGCATTACAGTAATCCAGGCTTGAAGTCACTAAGGCGTGGAGCACCGTGGTCAGGTCCGATTGACTCAAGTACGGCCGCAGCTGGCGCACCAGCCAAAGCTGGGCGAATGCACCCCTGGCCACAGCTGCCACCTGGCTTTCCAGGGAGAGCTGTGAATCCAGAAGTACTCCCAAGCTGCGCACCCGTTCCTGCAGGGGGAGTGCAGCCCCATTCAGAACGGGCAGGTGACTCAGTACCTGCATCGAAGCTTTCCTGACCAGTAGGACCTCTGTCTTTTCTGGATTCAATCTCAACCTATTAGCCCTCAGCCAAACCCCCACCATCTCCAGACAGCGCTCAAGGACTTCCACAGCCTCCCTGGAGCGAGATGGCAAGGGGAGAGAGAGCTGGGTGTCATCAGCATATTGGTGACACCCAACTCCAAATCCCTGGATGATCTCTCCCAACAGTTTCATGTAGATGTTAAAAAGCATGGGAGACAGAAGAGAACCCTGTGGCATCCCACACTGTAAAGGGCAGGACGCCGAACAGACATCTCCCAGCATCACTATCTGGGGGACCTGTCAGCCAAGTAGGAATGGAACCACTGCAGTGCAGTGCCCCCTAGTCCCAACTCGGCCAGCCAACCCAGAAGGATACCATGGTCGATGGTATTGAAAGCCGCCGAGAGGTCCAAAAGGACCAGCAGGGATGCACTCCCCCTGTCCAGTCCTCGGCGAAGATCATCCAGCAGGGTGACCAAGGCTGTCTCCGTCCCAAAGCCCCACCTGAAGCCAGACTGAAAAGGGTCCAGATACTCCGTTTCATCTAGTATCCCCTGGAGCTGAGACGCCATCACCCGCTCAATCACCTTACCCCAAAAAGGCAGATTGGAAATTGGCCGATAGTTATTTAAATTGGAGGAATCCAAAGATTTTTTTTTTCAGGAGGGGGCGCACAATTGCGGTCTTCAAGATGCTTGGCATCACTCCCTCCCGCAAAGATGAATTCACAATAGGTTCCACCCAATCGGCCAGCCCAACCTGCGCAGATCGTATTAGCCAAACTGGGCAAGAGTCAAGCAGGCAGGAAGATGATCTCAGACTACAGGGAACCCTATCCACATCCTCAGGCTGTATAAGGTGAAAAGAATCCAAAATGATGGAACTGACAGATGCCGTAGGGACAACTTCTGGAACTGTTAAACCAGAGTCCAAATTGTGGCGAATCTGAGCAATTTTATCTGTGAAGTGCTGTGCGATCTCATTACAGCTGTCCATCGAACACTCCAACTCACTCACTACAGGAGCCGAGTGGAGTAGATCCCGGATAACTCGAAAGAGCTCCGCTGGTCGGTTACTCGCAGACGCAATGGTGGCAGAGAAAAACGCCTTCTTTGCTGCCATCACCGCCACGGAGTAGGCCCTGAAATGGGCTCTAGCCTGTGTTCAGTCAGATTCATCACAAGGTTTCCTCCACCGTCGCTTTAGGCATCGGCCCAGTCGTTTCATTGACCGCAGCTCCTCAGTAAACCAAGGAGTCGCCTTGGCTCGACGGCAAGGCTGCGGCCGTTCAGGAGCGAACCGATCCAAGGCTCTCGCTGCCTCCCCATACCACAGGGCAGCCAGAGCATCGGATGAATCGCTGACCCAGGAAGCTGGGAAGTCCCCCAGAGCGCTCAGGAAACCATCTGGAACCATCAGTCTCTGGGGGCGGACCATACAATTCGGTCTCCCAGCTCTGTAGAGGTGATTAAACGTTGCCAGTCTAAAACTCACCAGATAGTGATCCGTCCAAGACAAAGGAGTGATCTTAACTTCTTTCATAGGCAGATCACCATCCCCATACCCAGCAGTGAGCACCAAGTCCAATGCGTGCCCCACACCATGAGTTGGGACTGTAATCCACTGAGACAGGCCCAGGGTTGCCATGGCAGCCATGAAGTCCTGAGCTTCCACTGTCTCAGGGGCCTCGGCATGAACATTGAAGTCCTCCTGCACTAACAGGCGTGGGTACTCCAATGCCACCGCCGAGATCACCCTGGTCATCTCAGGTAGGGAAGCCGATGGGCAACCAGGTGGACTGTACACTAGCAGCATCCCCATCCTGTCTCGCCCCCCCCCCTCGCCCCTGTAGCTGTGGCTGCTGCATTACCCGGTACCCTGGTGGACACAACTGGGAAAGGTTCACACCACAAGCCGGATCCAACCAGGTCTCCGTGATGCAAGCCAGGTCGGCACCCTCCTCCAGGATTAAATCCCGGATTAGGGAGATCTTATTGTTAACCGACCTGGCGTTTAATAGCAGTAGTTTAAGGCTGCAGGGGTTTCTCCCAGGTACTCCCTAGGGTCCAGGGTTGGGGGAAGGCCTAGAAAGAGGGATGGTCTGCCTATAACCATCCCTCCTTCTCCTGGAATGGCCAGGCCAGCCCCCACCGCCATATCACCCTTGGCCCGTTACACTTTTTATAGTGGTGCCACTACTCCCTCGAACATCCCAACACATCTTCCCGGAAAAGGCTCACACAAACACACACTTGGACAAATACAACCCCAACACAAAACACTGACGCTGCCTCCAGTCAGTGGCGTCACTAGGGCGCGCGCCGCCCCATAGCGGGGTACGCGCGTCACCCAAGGGACACCTCCACCCTATACCCCCCATCTTACAAATCTTTGGCGCGGCTATAGGCCCCGCTGCGATTTGGGGGGCCCGATGAGGCACCACTCTGGGCACCCGACGGGCCGCCGCTCCGGGCCGCTGGCCGGGGCGCCCCCTTAATTGTTGCAGCCGGCTCGGGGACGTCTTCCCTGGCCGGCTGTCCGGGGCCTTCTGAGGAAGGCCTGCTGCGCGAACGTTATTTATAACTTTTTTAGCGCATGCGCAGATCGTTCCTGAGGGAAAAGGGCAGCCCTTTTCCCTCAGGGACGGTCTGCGCATGTGCAAAAAACGTTATAAATAATGTTTGCACAGTGGGCCTTCCTCAGAAGGCCCTGGCGCGTCAGCCGGGGTAGACGTCTCCGGAGACGGCTCCTGGCCTCGGAAGAGGCCGGGAGCTGGCTCCGGGGACGTCTTCGGGGGGATGTGCACAGGAGAGGTGACGCGTCGCGCGCATGACCCCATAGCGACCCGCTACCGTTGCCTCAGGGTAGCAACGCCCCTGCCTCCAGTCTCTCTATAGCAGTTTAAGGGGCAGGAAAGACAGCAAGGAATCCAACAGACAATGGGCACTCTCACCAACCCCAAGTCCAGAAGGAGTCTCGCTGCCCCCTATACCTCCCACTATTCCTAACCCCCCTCTCACCAGGGTGACAGAGACGAAGAAGAACAGGGCCATCCCCTTGTCGCTCAGAGGGGTTGCCCCCTCTGATGCTGCAGCTATTAACTACCCCAGGATAATAACCTCCAAACCCAGAGCACCCAAGCAAGGAGGTAAGTCTCTTCTCTGGGGAATATAAGTGTATCATGCTGCTGCCAATCCACAGCCATCCATTGAAAGTAGGTGCTCCAGCAGAAGAAGACTTCAGCAGAAGAACAGGGTTGGAGGGTAAAGAGATGTTGTCATCTGGCATCAACGGTGTCCTTTTCCAGCGTGCCACTATCTTCCAGCCGTGCTATTCACAGGCTAAGAGCCAAAGGGCCAAGTACCTGTGTGGCGAAACAGAGGCAGAAGCCCTCAATGTCTGGCTCTTCTCTTTCTGTTGCAACTCAGCCTCCTGAGTTTATTTCCAAGTAAACATGCATAGGGCTGTGCTGTAAACCAAGCTGACTGGCAAGAGCAACCTGGAACACTGCCCAATGCCGGCTCGGATCTGCCGCCCTGGGGCGTTGCCAGCCCTCTCGGCGCCTGGGGTGGGGGGGGGCGGGGGGTTGGCCAAGTGCCCCTGGAAGTGCCGTGACGTCATTATGCACACGCTCCACCCTTTTTTTGCAGATCTGGCCGGTAGGGCGCTGGGGTCGCCGAGGCACGGCGCCTGAGGGGAGACGCGCAGCCCAGGCTCTTCGGCAAGGGCGGGAGAGAAGTAAAAACAAAAGCAAGCCCAGCCGCCTAAACAGCTAAGCTTCTTTTCCCAGCAGGTGGCTCATAGCACAGCACCGGCTCAGACAATGGGGGCTAGAACAGCGTTCCCTACACTGGCGTCGACAGGGGGAAGCAGGGGGGGCGGGCCGCCGGGGGGCGTCGCGCGTACAGGGGTGACGCGCGATTCCCCCCACTTACATTTTTTGACGCGAAGGTGGGCCTGCCCGCCCTCCCCTGTGTCTGTTTGGCTCTAAAATGAGCCGAAAATGGAGCGGGGAGGGCGCTCTGCTCCTGCGCGTGACATCACGCGCGGGGGCGGAGCCTCCCCCTTAAGGGCGACGCGCGCCCCCGCTCTGGGGTGACGTGCGTCGTCGCGACGCTGCTGGTTCCCTAGCATCGCAGGGCTTCCTTTTTGCATAAGCATTTCTCACGTTAGCCGGAGATTCTCACCCCATCAATAAACAGCAAAAGCTTTCTCACACTTGTTTATTATCAAGTCTCTCTCTTGTGTACTCTGCGATACACTGGAGAACTCTCCCTCCCTCCCTCCAGCAGTGGGCAGATCAGCTGGCTTGCGCTGAACTTGGCTCCGCTTCAGCGCCAGCCAGCTGATCTGCTGGCTGCCGGGAGGGACGGGAGACAAGATTAACTCCTGTCTCCTGCTGTCCTTTGCTTAGATTGTGGAAGGAACGTTCATCAGGGGAATCCAAAAGGGGAGAAGGGGCTTCTCTGTTGGGGATAGTTTGTTGGTATTGGCTCTGCAATCGCCACCAGCGTGCTGCTGCAGCACTTCCGGCAGTTCCTCTGTTTGCCACGCGACATGTGATCCAAGCCGCCCAATAGCAGCCACTTTAGCTCTCTCTGTCTCCTGCTTCTATTCCGAGTCACAGAGAAAGCAAAAGGGGCTTTATCAAACCCAGACCTGGAGGGATCCCAGACTCGAAGGAGCGCGCAGCAGCGCCAGCCAGCTGATCTGCAGGCTGCCAGGAGGGAGGGAGACGACGGCAGTTGGCTCGGCTGCACTCTTTTCCAGGAACGCGAGGCGCGAGCGGGTGCCCCCCGGAAGTAGCGTGCCCGCTCGCGCCTGGGGTGCAGCACACCAGAACCCCCTATATTTAGACGCCACTGCTGCCGCCCCTTTGCTAAGGAAAGAAAACAAACCTCTTCCCATGTTCCCCACTCACTGCCTTGAAACTCGGAAGTGCTGGATTTCTGGGATTTAAGGCAGAGTAGTAAGTAGGATGCGCAGTACGCAGGAGAATGATGTGCTTCATGCTGGAGTGAGCATGCAAAACACATGATCCTTGGATTGAGGGAGGGAAGCGGCGGCAGTTGGAGGGAGGGGGCAGCGGCAACAGATACAGGGGTGAAAGGTCCCCTGAATCCGCCGCTCCCTCGCACCCCTCACAGTCTGCTTCCTGTGGCTTCATGGGTGAGCCGGCCCTGGGCAAAAGTGGGAGTCTTGCCAAGATGGTCTCCAACAGGGCTCAGGATCATGCAGTCTCCTTACATTGAGTCATCCTTGGTCCATCTCGCTGTAGTATTGTCTACATACAATGAGAACGCAACCTTAGGCAAGTCTCCTCAGAAGTAAGTCCCATTGAATGTAATAATAGGGCTTACTTCCAGGAAAGTGTTATAGGACTGCAGCCTGAGTCCCCTGCAAAGGACTGCCTGATCGTTCGAGGTGCCCCAAAGATAGTTGGATTTGTCTTTCCTGACCTCGACTGCCCCCCCCACTGCCACTCCTGGCCCATCCATGCTGGTCCCGTCAGTGGCAGAGTGCAAGGGGTCTGTGGGGGGAGGATTCAGGGTGCCTTTCGCCCCCAGCCTGCCACCGTGTCCCTCCAACCTGCCGCCAATTCAAGCCACAATGACCTGCTTCCTACCCGCTCGATCATCCCCTTCTTACCTTTTCCCTGTCTCACTGCTGTGAAATTCAGAAGTCCTGCACTTCCGTGCTTCACAAAAGCATGTGAGGAGCATGGTTATGGGGGTTGTTCTGTTTTGCTTTGGGTTTTTTGTAGCATAGAGGCAACGGAACCAGAGAGGGCATAAGGTGACACTTCCCCTGCCCACTGCAGTGCTGCCTGGCAAACGTCTTTGGAAGAGAGGGAAATTTGAAGAGCAATTTTGGCTGGCAAGGGGATGTGCTCTCCGAAGGAAGAGGGCAGCCACTCCACTGGGCTTGTACACGCAGAGAGCTTTTCTCACTCCACCAGAGGTTTCCAGGGGTTGAACCTGGGCCCTTCTGGGTGCAAAGCACGTGCATTGCACTCAGCTACAGCTCCTCCCCATGGCTGACACCTCCGGGTCCATAACACAAATGACATCAGCAACAACAACTCAGGCTGCAGTCTTATACACACATTCCTGGGAGTAAGTGCTACTGAACCTAATGAGCATTAATTCTGATTGTGTTATCAAATGTTCAAAATATATTCCAAGTAAGTGCACAGTCCAGCAATTCTACATTCTGTCTCTTCCAATGACTCTTCCAATGTTGTCTTTTTGTCTACAGAACTTGAAAAAACTTTAGCAAGAGCATCTGATCAAATTGAATTATGCAATACATATTCGACTTGGGAAATGCGTGGAGGACGTCGAAGAAAACTAGTAACCACCTGCTGCACAACGAATTTCTGTAATGTAAAGCGCTTCTTCGAATTTTAGTATATGTGCTGCCGAAGCGACTGATAAAATCCCCGACGGATAAAGGAATCAAGCAAGGATGCATACTGGCTCCTACCTTATTTACTCTCTTTTAAAGTGATCTGGCTCCCTTTTTGACTCAAGTGGATGGGCATTGCACCAGCCATGGCTCCATTCTTGTTATGGGTGGACAAACATGCTTAATGTAAAACATGCTTTATATTCCAGCAGCTATTAAATTATATCAAGCCAAAATCTTGTCCCAAATTTATATGGAACAACTTTGGGACCTCCTTCCTCCAGTTTTGCCTCTTTGGAACGTGTTCAATCTAAATTCCCTAGATCCATATTTCAAGTGTCCAGCTATGTTTCGAATGCAAGCTTTCGTCTGGACGCTGGTCTGATAAACGTTGAGGCTAGGGTTTCACTTGCCTCTATTAACTTCTGGCTTAATCTAAATTCCAATGTCCAGAGCTTTACATCTTTGATTTTACATGACAATTTTCAATTGACTTAGCTTAAAAGCCACATATGATTACTTCACTATGGGATGTACGTACTTTAAATCCATTTTTACTCCAATAAACTTTCCTTTGATTGCAAAGAACACAACTTTGATTGCAATGTAGCACAACTACTCCATGTCAGGCAACACCCTGCAATTATTAAAGGTCATGGTTGTATCGAATGATAGTTGTCCCCCTCGCTGTCGTGGGACATGATGGGAAACCAGGGAAGATGGTGGAAGGTCTCTAAGGATAAAATCTTAAAACACATAGAAGAACAGGCTTTCCTGAAGGAGAATCAGCATGGCTTCTGCAAGGGGAAGTCTTGCCTCACAAACATTTTAGAATTTTTTGAAAAGGTCAACAGGCATGTGGATGCGGGCGAACCTGTGGATATTATATATCTGGATTTTCAGAAGGCGTTTGACACGGTCCCTCATGAAAGGCTCCTGAGAAAACTCCACAGTCAGGGAATAAGAGGGCAGGTCCTCTTGTGGATTAGGGACTGGTTAAAGACTAGGAAACAGCAGGTGGATGTCAATGGGCAATTTTCACAATGGCGAGAGGTCAAAAGCGGTGTGCCCCAAGAATCAGTCTTGGGACCGGTGCTTTTCAACTTCATAAATGTGAAGTTGAGGGGAACCACCTGGGCTGAGTTGCAGCAGAAAGAGAAGAGCCAGGCATTGAGGGCTTCTGCTCTACTTTCTCCCATTTAGGTACTTGGGCCTCCGGCTCGCCAGAGGCGCGAGCTGAAGGGCGAGAGCCAAAGGGCTCTTGGCCTTTGACTCTTAGCATGTGGATCGTAAGCCTGGAAGACAGTGGCATGCTGGGAAAAGGACACCGTCGATGCCAGATGACAACACGTCTCTATTTACCCTCCAACCCTATTCTTTTGCTGAAGCCTTCTTCTACTGGAGTACTTACTTTCAATGGGCGGCTGTGGATTGGCAGCAGCATGATACATTTAGTTGCCCCAGAGAAGAGACTTCCCTCCTTGCCTTGGTGCTCTGGGTTTGGAGGTTATTATCCTTGGGTAGTTAATACCTGCTGCACCAGAGGGGGTAACCCCTCTGAGTGACAAGGGGATGACCCTGTTCTTCTCCGTCTCTGTCACCCTGGTGAGAGGGGGTTAAGGAGTAGTGGGAGGTATAGGGGGCAGCGGGACTCCTTCTGGACTTGGGGTTGGTGAGAGTGCCTCTTGTCTGTTGGATTCCTTGCTGTTTTTCCTGCCCCTTAATCTGCTATAGAGAGACTGGAGGCAGCGTCAGTGTTTTGTGTTGGGTTTTTTATTTGTCTAAGTGTGTGTTTGTGTGAGCCCTTTCCAGGAAGATGTGTTGGGATGTTCGAGGGAGTACTGGCGCCACCATAAAAAGTGTAACAGGCCAAGGGCGATATGGCGGTGGGGGCTGGCCTGGCCATTCCAGGAGAAGGAGGCTCTTTCTAGGCCTTCCCCCAACCCTGGTCCCTGGGGAGTGCCTGGGAGAAACCCCTGTGGCCTTAAACTACTGCTATTAAATGCCAGGTCGGTTAACAATAAGATCTCCCTAATCCAGGATTTAATCCTGGAGGAGGGTGCCACGACCTGGCTTGCATCATGGAGACCTGGTTGGATCTGGCTGGTGGTGTGAACCTTTCCCAGCTGTGTCCACCAGGGTACCGGTTAATGCAGCAGCCACAGCTACAGGGGCAAGGGGTTGGTGTTTCTGTGGTCTACCGGGATTACATCTCCCTCACTGGATACCCTGTCCCACAGTGTGCTGGATATGAGTGTCTCCGCATCGTGCTACAGGGGCGAGACAGGATGGGGATGCTGCTGGTGTACCGTCCACCTGGTTGCCCATCAGCTTCTCTACCTGAGCTGACCAGGTTGATTTCGGTGGTGGCATTTGAGTCCCCACGCCTGTTAGTGCTGGGGGACTTCAATGTTCATGCCGAGGCCCCTGAGACAGCGGCGGCTCAGGAATTCATGGCCGCCATGTTCGCCAATAGCAGGTGTTTATATATATATATAAACACGTGCTGTTGAGGTTATCTGAGTTCCCCCACCCAGGCAGACTTGCTTATGCTTAGCTAAATAATCACGAGGCATAGGCTGAGTGAAGTTGCAAAAGAGAAAGTTTACTCACTGTTTCAGTTCATATATACAGCATCTGGTTAAGACCAGAGGTTACTCTAACTTAGGACGGAGCCCCCCCTAGAGCTGGAGCTCCCTGCATGAGGTGTGCTGTAAGATGGCCGCTGGGATGCAGAGCAGCATGGCTCATCCTACCTAGTTGGCAGTCAGTAGAAGAAGAGAGAGAAAGGGGTAAGAAAAAGGAGGAAATAGGGTCAGGGGCCACGCCCCTTCCTGGAACACAGAGGGGTCAAGGTAAGAGGTCTTCTCAGGTGACCAGACAACATACTGCCCCCCCAGTGTCCAGCAGCCGAACGCTACCTATCTCCAGCACCCCTTCTCAGCGTTTGGATGCTGGAGTCCACGACGCCTATCTTTGCTCGCAGACTCTGGAATCAGTCTCTTGGTAGACGTTTCTTCATAGTTCACACGTATTTTTGTGAAAAACGCTTTGGTGACTAGTCTCAGTCTCTGGCGTTCTAGTCCTCCTTTTATTTCCTGTTGTGCAGCATCTTTCGACTTACTTGCTTCCTCTGTGGGCATACCTCTCAGTTCTTCCCACGACTTTCGCTCGCGCTGCAACGACGACCTTGCGAGGTAGGTCACTCCAAGCTGTGCAGGTGGTACGCCTCTGTTCTCATGGGATGAGCGCCTGGGTTGCTGATCTGGAACCTGGTCTGCAATGAAATGACTGGGCCGACGCCTAGAGAGACGGTGGTGGAAAACGTGTGATGAATCTGACCAAACACGGGCTAGAGCCCATTTCAGGGCCTACTCCGTGGCGGTGATGGCAGCGAAGAAGGCGTTTTTCTCTGCCATCATTGCATCTGCGAGTAGCCGACCAGTGGAGCTCTTTTGAGTTGTCTGGGATCTACTCCACTCGGCCCTTGTAGTGAGTGAGTTGAAGTGTTTGACGGACCGCTGTAATGAGATCGCACAGCACTTCACATATAAAATCGTAGATGCTTTTTAACATCTACATGTAACCGTTGGAAAAGATCATCCAGGGATTTGGAGTTGGGTGTCACCAATATACTGATGACACCCAGCTCTATCTCTCCTTGCCTTCTCGCTCCAGGGAGGCTGTGGAAGTCCTGGAGCGCTGTCTGGAGGTGGTGGGGGTTTGGCTGAGGGCTAATAGGTTGAGATTGAATCCAGAAAAGACAGAGGTCCTACTGGTCAGGAAAGCTTCGATGCAGGTACTGAGTCATCTGCCCATTCTGAATGGGGTTGCACTCCCCATGCAGGAACGGGTGCGCAGCTTGGGAGTACTTCTGAATTCACAGCTCTCCCTGGAAAGCCAGGTGGCAGCTGTGGCCAGGGGTGCGTTTGCCCAGCTTCGGCTGGTGCGCCAGCTGCGGCCATACTTGAGTCGATTGGTCCTGACCACGGTGGTCCACGCCTTACTGACTTTAAGACTGGGTTACTGTAATGTGCTCTACGTGGGGCTGCCCTTGAAGACTGTTTGGAAGCTGCAATTAGTGCAGAATGCAGCGGCCCGGGTGGTCATTGTTTCTAGGCGGTTTGACTCTGTTGAACCTCTGCTTCGGCGGCTGCACTGGCTGCCCATTCGTTTCCAGGCCCAATTCCAGGTGCTGGTAATGAACTTTAAAGCCCTTCATCGTTCGGGCCCAGGATATTTGAGGGACCGCCTTCTCCCATACATTCCGGCCCGCTCTCTTAGGTCATCTGAGGGGGCTCTCCTGTGAGTGCCACCTCTGTCTCAAGTTAGGGGAGTGGCAACACGTGGGCAAGTCTTCTCTGCTGTGGCGCCACAAGTGTGGAACTCCCTGCCAGGGAATCTGAGAACCACCCCCTCCCTCATGACTTTTTGGCGAGGGCTCCAAACATTTTTGTTTCGTCTAGCGTTTGGGTGATGGGTTGTGGTCTGCCCCCTGTGTCTCAAGATGCTCTGCCATGCTGCTTCTCTGCTCCATATTGTCCCCCCCCCAGTGGATTTTATTGTTTTTAAAATTTGTTTATGTATCGTTGTATTGTTTAAACTTATTTTATGTATTTTAAATTATGTATTTTAATTTTGTTGTAAGCTGCCTTGGGCATTTGCCTTCGGCATAGGAAAAGGCGGGGTATAATTTTTTAAAATAAATAAATCAATGACCTGGAGTTGGGGGTAAGCACTGAGGTGGACACGAAACTTTCCGGGTGGTGAAGACCAGCAGGGATTGTGAAGAGCTCCAGAAGGATCTCTCCAAACTGGGAGAATGGGCAGCAAAATGGCAGACAGTGGCATTATTAGGAGGGACGGGGGGCTCTGGGCCCCAGGGCGCTGAGGGTGCAAGCTTCAGCGTGGAGGAAAAATTTCCGGGGGTTTTTTGGTCCAGTTTTTTTCTTTTTTTTTTTCATTTAGCACCCTGTGTACTGTGTTATGTACAGGTCTTGTGTTGTGTGAGAGGGAGTAGAATTGGGTCTTCCTTTAGCCCTTCTGAGGGCAAGGCTTTGAGCGGCGCTTTGTGCATGCCTGTGTACTGTGCAGAGCTACTTGTGTTCTCTGTCTCTGATCGGCTTCTGTTACTGCTGCTTGCATCATAGGAGGATCCTTTTAAGCGCAAGGAATTTTACCATTTCTCCCAAATAAATTAGACTTAAAAAATGTTGAAATGTTTAACAGAGATTTTTTTAAATTTATTTTCACATGTTTATTACCCAGAGACGAACTGAGATCTTTGTGGGGTGGGGGCCACCACCGCACCACCCCCACGCCCCACCCCGACGTAGCGCACCTACACGGTGCGGAAACGCCCCCAGGCGCTTTTTGGCTCCTTTTTGGAGCCAAACAGTGCAAGGGCAGGTAGGAGGGCTGAAACCACAGCCGTTCTTGACTGCGAGGAGGACGCGATGGGGCAGGTAAGAGTGGCCCACGCCCTGGGGCCCACCGCCCCAATTGCCCCCAATGGTGCGACGCCTCTGTTTATATCACCCTTCCTCCGAGGAGCTCAGGGTGGTGTACATGGTTCCTTCCCTCCTTTTGTCCTCACAACAACCTTGTGAGGTAGGTTAGGCTGAGAGATAGTGAGTGGCCCATGGTCACCCAGGAAGCTTCATGGCTGAGTGGGGATTTGAACCTGGATTGTCCAGAACTAATGTTAGAACCACTAAATGTCATGGAACAGAAATTGGCTAAAAAGCCCATTACATTTTGCTACTCCATTAACTAACAGCACCCAGCAGCAATTCCAATCCCTTCTAAGAGTCCAAAATGCCGGCACACTTCTCCAGGTGGCCTCCAGTTGCAGATGTGGTAGAACCCGCTGGGTATTATTTCAATGATGGGGGGTTTTGTGTGTGTGGCGGGGACGTTATCCTTGAGGTTTCTAGGTATTTCTAGGTACCCGTGAGG
The DNA here is from genome assembly GCA_026170595.1 of Plestiodon gilberti rubricaudatus. Classification (NCBI taxonomy): domain Eukaryota; kingdom Metazoa; phylum Chordata; class Lepidosauria; order Squamata; family Scincidae; genus Plestiodon; species Plestiodon gilberti. The sequence continues at coordinate 252,922,555 of JANXHW010000002.1, forward strand.
TATAGCAACCTTCTACTTAGAACATTATATCTGGAAACCCTTGTTACAAGATGCTGAATATCACAACATTTACTGCATTTCTATCCCACCTAACATCTATGAAAGTCAAGGAAGACGAGATGTTCTTCCCCGGCGTCCATCTCCCATCCAGGCACTCACCAGAGTCAGACCTGCATAGCTTCAGCAGGGTGGATGCATTCTGTACCTTCAGAGAATAAGCTAACTTATTAATATGAGAATGAGATAAGCCCACATCTGCAAACCAATGACCCTTTATATCCCTACATACTCAGCCACCACGCAGAAGGTCAGAGGAAATAAACTAAGGAGAAGGATCGTATACATCTTGATTTCAGCGGTGTGATTACCAAGGTGAACAAGGCAGGACTGTTGTCTGTCTATCGATCTCAGGTACAACTAGGCAAGTGTGAATACAGTATGTCTACAGGTTGCAGGTATATCTAGGCAGGAGCTGTGCAATTCCCATTTATTCACTAAATAAATGGAAATGGGTGTCAGGCAAGAGAATACACTATACACTAGAGAATTGATCAGTGAATTTTTCTGAGCTGGGTGATGTTTGGAATTATGATTCAAATATCTCCCAGTGTTAGTTGGTTTTCTGTACACACTGTGGCCCAGGGATAGATCTTCTTTTCGTGACACCAGAACATCTAAGAAAGGTAGAGTCTTGTTGTTTTCCTTTTCTACCGTGAACTTAATTTCTTCACACTGTTCATTTAAATGTGTCACAAAAATGTCTAGTTCTGAATCCCCATGTGGCCATATGCAGAAAACATCTGCATATTTGAATTCATCAAATTCATTTGAATTTGAAAACATCTGCATATTTGATTCAAAAATATTTGAATCATAATTCCAACCATCACCCAGCTCAGAAAAATTCACTGATCAATTCTCTAGTGTATAGAGCCTTAAAGGTGTGTGATAAGGACTCCTTGGATGTGGAAAAGAAGACCATATATGAACAACTTCAATCCAATGGATATTCCTTTGCACAAATTGACAGATGCTGGAAACAACAGAACCATAAGATAAAAACAAACAGAGAAGGATCAATCAATATAAGAACTGATAACGAAAATATCAACACAGAAGAAAAAATCTGGACTGTTCTACCTTTCATCAAAGGCACCACAGACAAAATAGCTAGGATATTACAACAGGGCAATGTAAAGACCATTTTTAAACCTACATATAAATTACAACAGGCATTAAGAAACCCAAAAGACAAAAGAGAAACATTGTCCAACGCAGGAATTTATTCAATTGCGTGCGAGTGCAACAAATATTACATCGGGATGACTGGTAGAAGCATCAACACCAGAGTATCAGAACATGAAAGATCTTACAGATTGAACCATCCTGAACAATCAGCTGTTGCTGAACACGCTCTTAAAGAAGGACACTCAATGTGTTTCACCAGCGCTAAGTGCCTGCAGAATGAAAATAATCCTAGAATTCTACGTCACTTGGAATCGCTGGAAATCAGCAAACATTTAAATACTGGCAAGCTTTTGAATCGCCAGCAAGATCTATCACTCTCTAATCGCATTTGGTTGCCTATTTTACACCAAAGAAATGATCGGGACAAGAGAGGAGATCGCAGCGCGGCTAATTACAATCTTTGACAGCTGATGCGGTCAACTCAGGTCATTTCCGGCTTCGAGGAAATGGGGATTCCCGCGCTTTTAGAGCTGATATGGACTCTTAGGTGAACTTTGACAACTTTCACCTACAATCCGCTGTGATTGTCCACCCCTTGGAAGATGTTCTGAGATTACAGAACGAAACGTTGGGCTGTTTACGATCCTTGGATTTGTTTGATGTTTTTTGCGCTGCAAGCTGCTGCCCGGCTGGGAAACCCGCTACAGCTTCTGAATTCGATTAAACTTTTCAAGCTACTACATGGCGTCTTATCCCGTAATTTTGAAACACTGGCATGTAACTACGGGCCATGAAAGCTACAGAAAAACATATCAGCAACTTCATTTTTTAGTTCCTTAAGCACTCTTGGGTTACATTACTGGACACTATTTCATAGATAAGCATAAATAAGCATATATGGAGGTGAGAAGGCCACAAACACCACAAACAGGAGGAGAAATTGTTGATTATGCATGATGTTCAGTTTGATATAAAAACTTTGTATGCCTTGTGATCGGGGCCTAAGTCTTTGGAACCAATTCCACTGGGTGCCTTTTATTAAGAATAAAACTATCCTGATTTCTACTTTCTTTGTTGCTGTGCTGTTATTAAACACCGAGTGGCTGGGATCGAGTAATACACTACCACCCCAGCATTCAGTCTTGGAGTTTGGTTGATGTTGGATCAACCAATCGACCCAGCAGCTATTTCCTGGAATCAGTGTCCTGTTGCAAGAGAATCATTGGTTGAAGTATCATCACGTCTAGATAGTTTTATGGACACCTTCTTTCCAATCCCAGACATAACCCACTTCCTCCTATATGTGCCTTTTCTTCTTTACTTATCCACAACACAGAAAATCAGGACAGATAATTTATTTATTTTATTTTATTTACAATATTTCTATCCCGCCTTTCTCCCCAAAGGGACCCAAGGCGGCTTACAATAAAAATAAAATAAAAAAATAGTACAAATAGATAATTACTTTTTAAACAGTAAAAAAAACAGTTAACAAAACTAATAAAAACATCTAAAAAATTGATTAAAAGATTACATTTAACACAAGATCATAAAAACAGCAGCACCCCACCCGTACCAGCAAGATGTTAAAAAGGCAAAGGCTCAGAAGGCTTCTTTGAACAAGAAGGTTTTTAGGCCTCGCCGGAAAGTGTCCAAGGAGGGAGAAGTTCGTAAGTCAAAGGGGAGGGAATTCCATAAGATTGGTGCCACTACTGAGAAGAAACCTGTCTTGCCAAATTAGCCTGAAATGTAAAAAGATAAGCTAAGGAGAAGAATCTTATTCATCTTCCTTGATTTCAGAGGTGCAAAGAAGGATGACGAAGACTCAGACGGGGCTGTGACCTATCCAGAAGTTCCAGGTACAGCAAGATCCTAATTTATCCAAAAAGTAAGAAGGCAATGGATGAAGGCGGAGTACTTTAATAATGAGAGAAGACACAATGTTCTCCAAATGTGGTTCCTCCATCCAAGAGGAAGGCGTCTTCTGGGAACAGCTGTGTTGGCACCTCTTGATATTCCGAGAATCAGAAACCTGTCTTGCCAAACCAAATTAGCCTGAAATGTAAAAAGAACAGATCAGGTCAGCGGGATTAAGAGGGCAATCCTACGTAAATTCCAGGCGGCAGACGTTTCCCCCATATAAATTAGATTCAAAAAGTGTTGAAACGTATAACAGAGATTTTTTAAAAATTTATTTTCACATGTTTATACCACTCTTCCTCCAAGGAGCTCTGGGTGGTGTACATGGTTCCTTCCCTCCTTTTGTCCTCACAACAGCCTTGTGAGGTTAGGCTGAGGTTCTTGGCTGAGTGGGAATTTGAACCTGGATCTTCCAGGCCTAACGCCAGAGCCACTACACTCAGTGGAACAGAAATTGGCTATAAGGCCCATTACATTTTGCTACTCCATTAAGTAACAGCACCCAGCATCACTTCCAATCCCTTCTAACAGTCCAAAATGCCTGCACACTTCTCCAGGGAGTTATTCCTGAGGTTTCTAGGTATTTCTAGGTACCCGTGAGGTATAGCAATCTTCTACTTAGAACATTATATCTGGAAACCCTTTGGTACAAGATGCTGGATATCGCAACATTTACTGCATTTCTATCCCACCTAACGTCCATGAAAGTCAAGGAAGACGAGATGTTCTTCCCCGGCGTCCATCTCCCATCCAGACACTCACCAGAGTCAGACCTGCATAGCTTCAGCAGGGTGGATGCATTCTGTACCTTCAGAGAATAAGCTAACTTAATATGAGAATGAGATAAGCCCACATCTGCAAACCAATGACCCTTTATATCCCTACATACTCAGCCACCACACAGAAGGTCAGAGGAAATAAACTAAGGAGAAGGATCGTATACATCTTGATTTCAGCGGTGTGATTACCAAGGTGAACAAGGCAGGACTGTTGTCTGTCTATCGATCTCAGGTACAACTAGGCAAGTGTGAATACAGTATGTCTACAGGTCGCAGGTATATCTAGGCAGGAGCTGTGCAATTCCCATTTATTCACTAAATAAATGGAAATGGGTGTCAGGCAAGGAAATGGGTGTCAGGCAAGGAACGAAGACAGGGCGCTGAGTTTTTCTGGGAAGAGACCAAGGGCCCATTCCAACCCAACTCCTCCGTAAATCTGGACTAAGAGTGGCCTAAGTTTGGCGTAATTTGTGCCTGAGTTAGGCCTGAGTTATGTCAGAGTTAGGCAGGCTGAAGCTTATGTGGGCCAACACCACCCCAGGATCCAGGCAAAACGTACCTCCCAGGCAGGCAGGCTCACGAGGCTCGGCGTCTGGCTTGTGCATGTGCAGGCCTGTGTCTGCACACGTCAGTGTCCATCCATGGCAACTGCCGCAGTGTCTGTCGCAGCCCGGTTGCAAAGAGGCCAACCGCAGGCATGGGGGTTGCGCCAGTCATGTGTCGGGCGCAGGGCAGGTGACAGGTGAGCAATGTGCCTGAGCCAGCCACCACAGGGCACCCTATGCATTAGCCACCTGCTGCAGGGGAGAGTGGCCGTCCCCTCCCTCCTGCAGAAGGCGTAGCCACCCCCAAGCCACGTTGAGGCTGCACATGGGATTCATGGGGGGGTGAGCGGGGGAGGGAAGGGGAGGAGGGGGGTGGGAAAGTCACACACAAGGGGGGTCTAATCATGGGCGTCGACACGGGGAAGCGCGGGGGCGGGCCGCCGGAGGATGTCGCGCGACCCCCCCTACAGTTTAGCGGTGCAGCTGGGCTCGCCCGCCCTCCCCTGTGTCCGTCTGGCTCCAAAATGAGCCGAAAACGGAGCGGGGAGGGTGCTCTGCTCCTGCGCGTGACGTCACGCGCGGGGGCAGAGCCTCTCCCTTAAAGGCGACGCGTGCCCCCACTCTGTGGTGTCGCGCGTCATAGCGACGCGACTGGGTCTTATGATGTCTGGAACCGCCTCTGAAATTACTCGCCCATGTGCTGCCTGCAGCCCTGGGCCTCCAGGGCCGTGGCAATACCCACAAAGAAGGCATCCCGGCGTGCTTTCTGCTCTGTGCTCCGGCCAAGACCGAGAGATGCCTTTGGCTTGTCTGCTGTGAGCATGAAGGGCTCATGCAGCTCATCACACCCCGAGATGGGGCGACGTTGGCGCATCGCGGCAGGCGCTCTGGCGGGGTGGGGGTTTCCAGGGATTGGGAGGGGAGGCAGACACACAGACAGGCAGACAGTGGGTGCTGGGGAGGTGCACGGGTGGGTCAGAAAGAGACAGACAGAAAACAAAGCTGGTGGGAGAGAGATACAGAGAGAGGGGTCTGCAGAGACAGATAGGGACACAGGGGTCGCTCCGCAGATGAAGGCAATGCAGAAACGGGCGCGTCTTATGCAGACGGACCTTGGGCGGAAGCCACACCGACACGGACGGACTTTGGGCGGAAGGCACACAGAAACGGGCGAACCTTGGGCGGAAGTGGCTTCGTAACGGGCGGACCTTGGGCGGGACGGACTCCATGACGGATGCATCTTGGGCGGGACGGACTCCATGACGGGCGGACACCCTGGCGGGTGAGAGCCCCGGTTGCCAAAAGGGCTCTCCACGGACGCGGCGGATGCGAGCGGCTCCAGTATGGGCGCCGTGTCGCCTGTCATTGCTTGCCTGCCTGAGAGGACCCCCAACTCCCCACTCCCCTCTGTGCCTTGAGGGTCTGGCAGCCCCCCTTCTGTGTTCTCCCTGGGAAGGAAGTGGCAGTCCCTGGATGGGATTCATGCAGGGGCTTGTGTGCTGGGGGCAGAGGGGTAGCCAGGCGCCCCTGCTACTGGGGCGGAAAACCCCAGACGCCCCCAAACTAATTAGCATAATTTATTCTATTTTTTGCATTTTCGAGTTTTTTTAAGCTTTTTACGGGTTTTTTTAGCACTAGCGGAGCTTGTAAACGTTAGTGTATGCTTTGCTGCAACTTATCTTGTTTATAGGACCCTCCCGCGACGATCAGGGGCGACACTCTCTCCAGGGGGCGCAGATCGCTTCTCTGCTCCGGGCGCGAACTCTGTAAAGTGCCCAGGAGCGCTTTGCAGAGTTCATGCAAGCGCAGAGCGACGATGTTTCCAATTGATGGTCTGCGCGTGCGTGAACTCTGCAAAGCGCTCGGAGCAGAGGAGCGATCTGCGCCCCGTGGAGAGAGCGTCACCCCTGATCGTCGCGGGAGGGTCCTATAAACAAGATAAGTTGCAGCAAAGCATACACTAACGTTTACAAGCTCCGCTAGCGCTAAAAACCCCCGTAAAAAGCTTTAAAAAAACCGGAAAGACAAAAAACCCCACAAACCTCAAGGAGCCTCGCACCCCCCCCCCCGGAGCCCTTCCGCCCCTACGCCCTGGGGCCCATCGCCCCACCGCCCCATATCAGGCGACACCTCTGGCTGGGGGTTGTCTACGTGTGGGGCGGCAATGCTTGTGTAACACTGGGCACATGTGTTTCAAGGGGGCTCTGCCCGAGGGGTGTCTTTATTGATCTGGAACGGTAGCAGAGATGGCCAGGTGAGGCTGCCAGGGGTAGTCACAGCAGCCAATCTGAAAGCAGCAGCAGCAGCACACGTGCCCCGTGGACCTGGAGATGCAAGCTCTTCCCCTGTGGAACCACAGCCTGCTCCATAGAAAGGGGAGGGAAGCCAGTAGACAGCCAGGGAGGTGGAACAGCAGCGGCGGTGGCAGCTGAGGAGGGTTGCAGGGCTGACTCCTTGACCTCTGGCAGCATCAAGGCAGATGACAGTAGGGTACCCTGCCTGCAGCCCCAGGGGTGCTCCCAGGAAGGTAGGTGGTAGTGGACATTCCTGGAGAGACAAAAAACAAGGGGGAGTTACATGTCAACTGGTGTGTGGTAGCGATCACCATTGAAGACAAGCCAGTGTGTCAGTTGCAAAAGCCTGCAGGGAGAGAACAGATTACACAGCTGCTAGGTGTAATGAGCATGCCACAGTATGAGGAGCTTACCTGGACGTCAGGAGGGCATGATCCTGCAAAGGACAACAGTGAAGGAGAGAACAAACAGCACAACTGTAGGGTTACAAACATGGCAAGCCTATCAACACTCACCTGTAGTAGACCCTGTGGGTGGCAAGGGTGCAAGAGAGTTACAACTCTGTTGTTAACAGGCATGGCTCATTTACACAAACATAGATTTTTCTGCTCACATGGCAACAGGCAGCTATCAGAGGACACATTGGTAAAGAGGCTGCTATCATATATACCGTATTGTCCCGAGTATAAGACGCACCTGATTATAAGACGCACCCTTAAAGTTTGGTGCTATTAAAAAAATTGAATTAAATCACTGGCATTAAATTGCAACAGCCTGATTATATTATTATTATTATTATTAAAGAATTTGTAGCCCGCCTTTCACCCGAAGGCACTCAAGGCGGCTTTTTACAACATATTAAAATACATATAAACAACTTTAAAACAATTAAACACTTTAAAATAATTAAAAACACTTGAGATTAAAAACAACCCCAATGAGTCACCAGCATTTACATATATAACCATTTGTTAAAAAGTTAAAAAGTCAGCCCACCATGTCAGACATTAAAAGCAGTCCTGAATAAAAATGTCTTAAGGCCCCGCCGAAAAGCCTCTAAAGAGGGAGTCGTTCTTAATTCTAAGGGTAGGGAATTCCACAATTGGGGCGCCACCGCCGAGAAGGCCCTACTCCGCACCGCCATCCCCCTCACTTCCGCCAATGGCGGCACGGTCAACAGGCCCCCCCTGATGACCTCAGAGTACGGGTCGGATTATAAGGAAGGAGGCGGTCCCTCAAATACCCTGGACCCGAGCCGTTAAGGGCTTTAAAAGTCAAAACTAGCACTTTGAATTGTGCCCGGAAACGAACCGGTAGCCAGTGTAGCCGCCGAAGCAACGGTCCGACTGAGTCGAACCGACAAGCCCCGGCAACCACCCGGGCCGCCGCATTCTGCACTAGTTGCAGTTTCCGAACAGTCTTCAAAGGCAGCCCCACGTAGAGCGCATTACAGTAATCTAGTCTAGATGTCACTAGGGCATGGGTCACTGTGGCCAGGTCTGCACGATCCAAGTACGGTCGCAGCTGGCGCACCAGCCGAAGCTGGGCAAAAGCCCCCCTGGCCACAGCCGCTACCTGGGAATCCAGGAGCAGCTGCACATCCAGGAGAACCCCCAAGCTGCGGACCTACTCCTTCAGAGGGAGTACAACCCCATTCAGAGCAGGATGATGATCCAGTACCTGAGTCGTAGACTTCTGGACCAGAAGAACCTCTGTCTTATCAGGATTTAATTTCAGCTTGTTCGCCCCCATCCAGCTCCCAACTGCCTCCAGACAACGATTCAGGACATTGACCGCCCCCTTGGAGTCAGGTGGAAAGGAGAGAAAGAGCTGGGTGTCATCCGCATACTGATGACACCCTACCCCAAACCCCCGGATGACCTCTCCCAGTGGCTTCATATAGATGTTAAACAGCATGGGGGATAGAATTGACCCTTGTGGCACCCCACACCTCAAGGGCAAGGGTGCAGAACAAGCATCCCCCAGCACCACCTTCTGGGATCTATCAGCCAGGAAGGAGCGGAACCACCTCAGAACGGTGCCTCCAAGCCCCAACCCGGCCAACCGACCCAGGAGGACACCATGGTCAATGGTGTCAAAAGCCGCCGAGAGGTCCAGCAGGACCAACAGGGACGCACTCCCCCTGTCCAGTCCCCGGCGCAGGTCATCCACCAAGGCGACCAAGGCCGTCTCTGTCCCGAACCCCCGCCTGAAGCCAGACTGGAATGGATCCAGATAATCAGCTTCCTCCAAGACTCTCTGGAGCTGAGACGCCACTACCCGCTCGATCACCTTGCCCAGAAACGGGATATTTGAGACTGGCCGGAAGTTGTTCAGAATAGTGGGATCCAGGGAGGGTTTCTTCAGGAGGGGACGCACCACCGCCTGCTTCAGAGACAGTGGCAGCACCCCCTCCCTCAGAGATGAATTTACCACCCTCCCCGTCCACTCAGCCAGCCCCGCCCGGGCAGCTCTAATCAGCCATGCTGGACAAGGGTCAAGCGGGCAAGCGGACGGTCTCACACTCCATTATAAGACACACCCCTAGTTTAAAAACTTAAATTAGGAGAAAAAAGTGAGTCTTATACTCAGACCAATACGGTATGTGAGCTGGCAGGCAGACGTCCTACATATTGGCAAACACAGGCAGAAGTACTACATAATGTCATGAACAGGCAGAAGTACTACATAAAGGCAAACACAGGCAGAAGTACTACATATTGGCATACACAGGCAGAAGTACTACATAATGTCATGAACAGGCAGAAGTACTACATAAAGGCAAACACAGGTAGAAGTACTACATATTGGCATACACTGGCAGAAGTACTACATAATGTCATGAGCAGGCAGAAGTACTACATATTGGCATACACAGGCAGAAGTACTACATAATGGCAGAGACAGGCTGAAGTCAAACATATATTGGCATACACAGGCAGAAGTACTTCATAATGGCAGAGACAGGCTGAAATCAAACATATATTGGCATGAACAGGCAGAAGTCATAACACATGTCATCCCAGACCCTGCTCTTACCTGCTGCTGTTGTTGCCTGTGTGTGTGTGTGTGTGTGTGGCGGGGAGAGACTGGGAGAAAGACATGGGTTAGCAAGTGCTTGCATGGAGACAGCTGCCCAGGCGCAGCTGTTAATAGTTTGGCCACAGCCAGAACAGCCCTCTCTGCCCTTGAGGGGGGCAGAGAGGAGAAGAGAAGAGGGATGTTTGTGAATTGTGTTTGTGAAAGTCCCACTGTGTGGCTGCTGGGGGACAGGGCCCCACGCCATGTGCTCTGAGAAAGAGGGAGAATGGAGGCCTGGGTCTGGGCTTTTGTGGGAAAGAGGCTGGGTGTGGCTGGGTGCTGATTGGGTGCCTATCTGTTTCCGTTTCCAGACCTGTGCCGCTGCTATTCCGTCCTAACTCTGGCCTAACTGGGGAGTGGGGTATTAGAACTTTTCAGGAGAGGGCTGGAGTGGGTAAGGTAAAATGGCGCCTATTGGTCTCCTCGAATTTAGGACCACCGTTTTGGTCATCCTAAATTTTGGTCTGTTTCTGAGCTCGAGGGGCGTGTCGGAGCTCAGCAGTGTCAGGAAACGGACCCAAATTCGTAACAGCCCCCGTTACGCCCCCGTTACGCCCCTTACACGCCCACTCTTAGGCTGAACTTAGGATGGAATAGCTCTTAGGCCAAACTTAGGACGGAATGGGCCAACTGTCCTAAACCCGTTCTATGTCTGTCACAAATTCAAGCCTAAATTCAGCCTAAACGGCGCTATTCCGTGCTAAATTCGGCCTAAGGCATTTAGGCTGCTTTTAGGATGGAATTGTGCCGCTTAGGCCTTAGGCTGGAATGGGCTGCCCATGTTCTATAAAGTTAATTCCATGTTGCAGAACAAGGTCTCTTCTGGGAACAGCACCGTGATGCTAATGACAATTGCTGATTGCCTGAAAAACAATAATGACTTTGCCAAGCAAAATTATTCTGATATCTTTTCCAAAGAAGACTATGAATGGCCAAGACAGACAGGTCATTCTGATCAATAGATCTGACTCGACAGCAAGGAATCTGGCGGTAGAATGAAGTCTGCTCATGGGTGCTTCCTTTCCATCCTTAGGGTGGCGGAATGAGCGTTCCGCCGCTCTAAGCCGTCGCAAAAGTGCTGTAAAGCACTTTCGCGGCGACTCACGAGCAGGGAAGGCCGGCGCAAGTCGAACCTGGTTTCCATGGATCGAACCTGGGCCCTTCTGGGTGCAAAGCATGTGCATTGCACTCAGCTACAGCTGCTCCCCCATGGCTGACAACTCCGAGTCCATAACACAAGTGACATTAGCAACAACAACTCAGGCTGCAGTGTTATACACACGTTCCTTGGAGTAAGTGCTACTGAACCAAATGGACCTTATTTATGAGTAGACCGGTTTACGATTGTGTTGTCAAATGATCGAAATATATTCCGAGTAAACATTAGGACACAGAACAAGAATAAGAAAAATGAAAGAAATGCATAATTATACTTGTCAGTATTATTTAGTATTATTTAGAACAGGGGTTCTCAACCTGGGGTCAAATGGCCCGCAGGGGCCCCCAGGATATTCCAAGGGGACCACAGGTGAAGATCATGTAAAAGGGGGACCACGGCATGAGATTAGGGGCCAACAGAGAGAAGTGAAGAAAACAGAGAAGTGAAGAAAAAAGAAAACAGAGAAGTGAAGTGAAGAGAGAAGTGACCGTGCGTCCCAGTGGATGGATCGCCAAGCGCACTCTGCGATGGCAACGTCGCTTCCCCTTCCTTCTCCCTCCCGCTTCCACACTCCACCACCGCGATCATCCTACCTTTCTACCGGTAGGACAGGGGGGGCCACAGGAAGGAAAGAAGTTCGGAAGGGGGCCACGGTCAGAAAAAGGTTGAAAAACACTGATTTAAAATACGCATTACCGTCACACACTCCAACGAAGCACACCAGACAGAGGGTTGGGTGAAAGGACCACTTTATTGATAAAACAAACAGAACAGAACCTGCAGTGGGAGCGAGAATCTAAACTTGACCCCTCCCTCAACATTCAGGCCCTATGCAGGGGAAACAGCACTAACCCTCTGGGTCCCCTAGATCTTAACAAAGAGCGACCAGTTAATCTCAGACTGTAAATAGGGCAGGAGGGGGGGGGGGCTCGAAGGAAGGAGGCAAACTGCCAGAGCAAGGACCCTGGCCTGACTCCCCGCCCACAAAGGCTCGTGCAGCCCCAGCCAGTGAAGAGCCCTCTGGACTGGCTTGGGCGCAGGGGCAGGGCAAAAATGGTGTACCTGCCATAATTTATATTCATCACGCCAAGTTCTTAAAGAGGATCACACAACAACAGAACCAAAGAGTGGGAAAACTGTCCCTATCTTGTAGGATTTGCAGCTGAAAAAGAGACACCAGCAAATAGCTACTGAGGCTGAGAGGGAGGCTATGCTGGGATGAACAAGCACAGTTGTTGTCCCCCCACCACAAGAGAGTCACTTAATCTCAGGTGCCATTAAAGGGAGAAGCAAAAGGAACAGATGAAACTGCAGTTTAAATGTTAGCACAGTCCGTGGATCATTCAGTGTTTTAGTCGGGACCGGCCCATCCATGCGACCAATTGAAGAAGTTGCCCCAGGCAATTGTGTCCACCTACTTGCCTCCATTGCTCGCTTTCCTTCCACTCCCTGGATCGAGAGGGAAGAGGAGGACAGACAGTAAGTGGAAATGTGGAGGGGCGGATTGCTGAGCTAGAACATTGGAGAACAGGTGGGTGGGAGGAGCAGAAATGGGCACATCGTCTGGTTAGTTGGGGCATTCAACCTCCTGCCTCTGGTGTCCAGAGGTCTCTGGCCAGCCCTGGTTATACGGAGGGAGATCCAGAAGTGGGGTGACGGCAGAGAAGGCTTTTCACTTCTGAAAGTGCACCGTCCGGTAATTCTACATTCTGTCTCTTCCAGTGATTGATACTTTTGTCTTTTTTATCTACAGGGCATACACGCATTTTGGCAAAGGGCGAGGCATCTCCACGGATTGAATTATGCAACATAAATTTGGAAACGTATAAAGGACAGACAATACCAAATGCATGGACCTGCTGCAAAACAAATCTCTGTAATTCAAGGCCCCCGATCAAAGGCGTCGACGGAGCGTGGCGGGTGGGGCGGACCGCCAGGGGGTGACGCGCGCGTGATGCGTGCACAGGGGTGACGCACGCACCTGCGTGCATCGCCGTTCGGACACTCCGAGGCCGGCTCCCGGCCTCATGCCTCCGGAGTCCGGAGGCTCCGAGGCCGGGGAGCCATCCTCGGATCGTCCAGTTCCGCTGGCGCTCCAGGGCCTTCTGAAGGCCCGATGGTTCAAAACGTAAAGATTTACGTTTTCGCGCATGCGCAGTACTTTTCTGAGGGCAAATGGGCAGCTCTTTGCCCTCAGAAAATGTACGGCGCATGCGCGAAACTTTACGTTTTGAAACTTTACGTTTTGAACCATCGGGTCTTCAGAAGGCCCTGGAGCGCCAGCGGAGCCGGACTCTCCGAGGCCGGCTCCCCGGCCGGCTCCCCGGCCTTCAGTTCGGGTGAGGGGGTGTTGGGGGGGTCACCCTAGAGCGGGGGGGTGACTCGCACCCCCCTGCCCTAGGGTGTCGCGCGACTAGTGACGCTTCTGCCCCAGATGCTCAAACCCCTTAATTCTTTTACCCTAGCAAATACTGGAAGATCCCTTTCCTATCTACTGGCAGGGTCAGCCCAACTTCTTGTGTTTTCCTGAGTGGATGTTGGGCTGCTGAAATGGCCTAAAATAAAGTTTGCTGTTTATCTGTTGCCTCCTGTATGATTGTGTTATATGCTGCTCCTCCACCAATGCTCCTGGAATTGGGGGGGGGGGCTCCTTTCCCGGGCCACTTCCAGACAAGACAAGTCTGCAGGGTGTGTCTCTGCTTGAATGATGCTGGAACCAGCTGGGGGCGGGGCTAGTTAAACGTTTGGGAACTCAGAGCCCCACCCCCAACAGTCCTGTTTCTGGGCAGCATCACATCCTGCTCAGCCTCAGTAAGAGAGTCAGAGATTTGCTGATCAGCTCTGGGCCCAGGAGAAGCAATGTTTTGCTGTTTGCTGATTGGCTCTTGGTGGGGAGGGGGTTTCTCCTACCCCAGACTGTCTGCAAGTGATGTTTAGCCAAGATGGTCACTACTGGCAGATCAGGATAGGGAAGAGGAGCAGCAACATGGATATCATTGTCCTCATTCAATACATGTGATCCATTACTAGAGGTGGGGGGGGGGGGTTGGTGACCAACACAGAATGCGAAATAACGCTAATTTTGACCCAAAACGCTAGGGCCGCCTGCAAATCTTTAGGCAGGATTGGGAGGGAGAGAAGGAAAACACACTAAAAAGTGTAAAATAACCTTTTCCTAAATATATGAATTTAATGTTTTTGGAGCCAGCACCGAATTTAACGCAAACTCATCGCGTAAATTTTCAATCACATGATCAGCTATGTAATTCTTGTGGAATATTAGGAACAGTTCTGAAGAGAACTGATTCAGATAGAAGGAGGGTTCTAGATAGCCAGTGAACAGTGACAGTTAAGGTAGAAAGTGACAGTTGGGAGTTGAAAGGAAAGTTAAAGATCATAATGATTGGGGGACACGAAAAATACCTGAGGAAAAAAATGGGGGTGGCACATATAATGCTTGCCTTGCAACCCCCCTCCCCACTGCGAACGTGTTGCCCCCGCTTGCCTTGCTACCCCCCTCCCCACTGCGAAGAGGCGGGAAAATGCTGGCAGCCTATTGACTGCAACGTGTTGAGCCTGAGGGATCGTAGTGAGCCTGAGGGATCGTAGGCGTTCCACAACGTTCCTCTCAGAGGACTTCCTTGTCCTTGAGGCTGCAGGTCGCTAAGGATATCGCCATAGTCAGGGGTTCTATTCCAGGGATTGTTATCCTCTGGTCCGACACGGTGCCACACAGAGTTTGGCGTGGGGCACTTCACTCGCATCATGTTGACATTGCTTGGCGCATGGTGAACATTTACATGAAGAAGGTCTTCAATGCACAGGGTGGAGCAACTTTCGCTCACCCTGGTATTGTTTATACTTCGCCAGCCCTGTTTAGACGCAATGTCATCCACCTCTTCCTGGCTGGTGCCGACATTTTCCGCAGGGACTTTTGAGCCTTCTGGCTGGTTGTGGGGTGGTTGGGATCAAGCGCTAGGCTAACCCCACCATGTGGCAGGTTGCATGCAGGATGGGTAGGTAGAGATCTTCCTTGGCATGTATTCTGAGGTAGCAAGGTTAAAGGGTGAGCCAGGACCTCTCAGATGATACCCGGGTCGTGAGGTTGGCTGGCAAGCCCCTTTGGATGGGTAAGCAAAGACCACCACGGGGTTTGCCTAGGGTGAGTCTGCGCTGCCCAGCTGCCTCAAACCCCTCAGGGTTGGCTGTGGTAAGCTTTCCCAATCTATGAATGGGCAGAGCTTGGAGTCAGAGTGTCACGCCCGAGGGTAGCAGGGGAAACATACAGGCAGCACTGTTTTCCCCTCACCTAGTGCCCGCACGCTGGAGGACGTTATAGTGTTTTCCCTTCTGCATATTTTATATGTTTATTAGAATTTAATAGTGACCCTTTATCCAAGCCTCTGTCCAGCATGTTTATTTAGGGGGTTTCACAGGTAATAACTGAATCATGAAGTAGTCCCAAGAACAAATAAACGTCCTCTATCGAATAAAACACACCCCTTTTTTACTTTTACCCCTTTTTACCCCTTTAGAGGTAAAATTAAAAGAAACAGTTAAAACAGTTTCTAAAGGTTTTTTTAGAAACACCCATATGCAAAAAATTGCATGTTACCCGGCACCCGGGTAAATTTATTTTACATTTTAAAAATGGCAGCAGCGGGAGGGACCTGTTCCGGGACCCGAGGCCGGTTTCTGGGACTGTCCAGGAAATTCCAGGATGGATGGTAAGCCTATTTATATGTACCTCACCCTTGCCCTTGGTTTGCCCCCCCCCTTGCTGGATGCAGCGCACATCTTTTTGACGTGGCTGCATTGGCAAGGTAGGATTGGGCACTTAGATTTCAATCCTAGGCATGTCTACTCAGACGTAAGCCCCACTGACTTACTTCCAGGTAAGTGTGTACAGGATTGCACCCCTAGTCTTGTGCTCAATGAAGGAACTTCTCTTAGAACAAAGGGACCTTCCCTCACACTCCAACCTGAAGAAGTGGCCTTTAGAGCAGGGGTTCTCAACCTTCTCGGCCAACTGTACCCCCTATCACGGTCTGTGTGACCAACTGTACCCCGTGCAAATTAACATAATTAATTATCAAATTAAATTATGCAAATTAATGTTGATGTAAATTAATTTTTAAAATGTGTTTATTCGTGCACAATAATTCGAGGGCTAGCGCTTCAGCACCAAAGACCCTTCACCCAAAGCCTGCCTAGGTAGGACCACCTGCTAATGGGGAAGGGGCGGTTCGGCTCTGCTTCCTTAACATGCTTGCCGCAATAATTTTCCTCCTCCCTCGCCATCCCAGCCGACTTTTCCTCTTCCTTGCTTTCTTTCTTGCTTGCTTTCCTTCTTTCCTTCACTCTCTCCCCTCCCTCTTTTCCCAGTCAGCTGCTGATCGGCCGCGCAATGAGGCGCCTCAGGTTGCTTCTCCCTTGGGGGCCGAACTGGCCAAACCTGTAGTAGCCACTCAGAAGGAAAAGAGTGAGGCCCGCCCTGCCTATCCCAGAGCCGCCGCAGCTTCTTGCAGAGTGGAGGGAAATTGCATCTTTAACTCTTCTTTGAAAAGTTTGGATTTTCAAACAAAAGATTTGTGATCCTGGACGCTTCAGCAGCAGGAGATCTTGAGTTGGGATGGGAGGGAGAGAGGAGTGGGGGGAAAAATCACACAGCCCAGGGGCAATGGCGTCAACTGATATGGGGCGGGGGGCGGGGGGCCCCAGGGCGTAGGGCGCTGAGGCTCTGGGGAGGCTCGAGCCTCCCTAACTTTCGGGTTTTTTTTTTAATTTTGCGACGTTTTTTTTAATGTTTTCGGGGGGGTGAAGTGGTAATAGGGCATGTGAAAGTGTATGTCTGCTTTCCCGGCACTTATCTTGAATATGGGGTGTTCCAGGATGTTCCAGCGATGATCTTCTTCCTGCGCCCGGGCACAGCTTCTCCCTGCGCCCGGGAGCGAACTCCGTGACGCCCCCAGCAGCGCTTTCCAGAGTTTGCGCAGGCGCAGAACGTCCCTGGAAACTCTGTGGTTCTGCGCCTGCGCAAACTCCGGAAACCGCTGCTGGGGGCGTCACGGAGTTCGCTCCCGGGCGCAGGGAGAAGCTGTGACCGGGCGCAGGAAGAAGATCGTCGCTGGAACATCCTGGAACACCCCATATTCAAGATAAGTGCCGGGAAAGCAGACATACACTTTCACATGCCCTATTACCACTTCCAACCCCCCCCGAAAACATTAAAAAAACCCAAAAAACTGTCAAAAATAGGTTTCGAAACCGAAACCTAAAATTTTTGACAGTTTTATTGGGGGGGTGTCGGGGGGGCGGCCCCAACCACAGGAGCGCCTGGCGACGCCTCTGCTCAGGGGAGCCTTACATCGGAACCAGTTCTGTCACTGCTGGGGGGGTGGAGCCTGAACAGTGCTGCTGGATGAGGTGCTGCTCAGAGGGGGGGGGAAGCTCTCCGGCTTCTGGCTGAAGCTGCAGCTTCCGCTCGGAATAAATTAATTTCCTGACAATCAGCTGTTGAGCGCAGCTGATAAGGACCTTTCGCCGCTGGGAGTTAGCGCTGTGGACTGGGAGGACATGCTTCAGCGCGGAAAACAATTAAATTTTAATTAACGCTTAATTACCATAAAGACAGGCTCTGACGTACCCCCCACAAGTTGGTCCGTGTACCCCTAGGGGTCCACGTACCACAGGTTGAGAACCCCTGTTCTAGAGCTCTTCATAATCCCTGCTGGTCTTCTTCACCACCCCGAAAAGTTTAGTGTCATCCGCAAACTCACTGCTTATCCCCAACTCCAGGGCATTTATGAACAAGTTGAAAAGCACCGGTCCCAAGACCGATCCTTGGGGCACACCGCTTTTCACCTCTCGCCATTGTGAAAATTGCCCATTGACACCCACTCGCTGTTTCCTGGTCTTCAACCAGTCTCTAATCCATAAGAGGACCTGCCCTCTTATTCCCTGACTGTGGAGTTTTCTCAGGAGCCTTTCATGAGGGACCGTGTCAAATGTCTTCTGAAAATCCAGATATATAATATCCATGGGTTCGCTCACATCAACATGCCTGTTGACCTTTTCAAAAAATTCTAAAAAGTTTGTGAGGCAAGACTTCCCTTTGCAGAAGCCATGCTGATTCTCCCGCAGCAAAGCCTGTTCTTCTTTGTGTATTAAGATTTTATCCTTAATGAGACTTTCCACCATCTTCCATCATGTCCCACGACAGCGAGGGGGACAACTATCATCCGATGGAACCATGACTTTTAATCATTGCAGGGTGTTGCCTGACATGGGGTAGTTGTGCTACAATTGCAATCAAAGTTGTGTTCATTGCAATCAAAGGAAAGTTAATTGGAGTAAAAATGGATCTAAAGTACTTACATCCCGTAGCGAAGTGCGGGGTATCATGCATTTTATCATATGTGGCTTTTAAGTTAAGCGTGTTTGGCCACCCCTGGCATATAACATAAGTGGTACATGAATGGAGCCAAGGATGGTGCAATGCCCATCCACTTGAATCAAAAAAGGATCCAGATAACTTAAAAAGAGAGTGAATAAGGTAGGAGCCATTATACATCCCTGCTTGGCTTCTTCATCCATGGGGATTTTATCAGTCTCTTTGGCAGCACATATACTAAATTTGGAAGTGCTTTAAATTACAGAAATTCATTGTGCAGCAGGTGCATAGTAGTCTTCTTCCATGTCTTCTCTCAGTTTCCAGTTCCGAATAATACGCATTGCATAATTCAATACGTTCAGATGCCTTTGCTAACATTTGTTTATGGGCTGTAGATAAAAAGACAACACTAGCAGTCATTGGAAGAGACAGAATGTAGAATTGCCGGACGGTGCACTTACTTGGAATATATTTTGATCACTTGACAACTCAATCATAAACCAGTCTACTCAGAATTAAGGCTCATTAGCTTCAATAATACTCCCAGGAATGTGTGTATAAGACTGCAGCCTGAGTAGCTGTTGCTAAATATTGTCATTTTTTGTTACGGGGTTGTCAGCGACGGGGGAGGACCTGCAGTTGAGTGGCCCAGGTTCAACCCCTGGAAATTGCTGGTGGAGTGAGAAATGCTCCCTACGTGTACAAGCCCAGTGGAGTGGCTGCCCTCTTCCTTCGGAGAGCACATCCCCTTGCCAGACACAAACTGCTCTTCAAATTTCCCTCTGTTCCAAAGACGTTTGCCAGGCAGCACTGCAGCGGGCAGGGGAAGTGTCACCTTATGCCCTCTCTGGTTCCGTTTCTGCTGTGCTACAAAAAGCATAAAGCTAAACAGGAGGACCAACCCCCTAACCATGCTCCTGACATGCTTTTGTGATGCTCGGAAGTGCAGGGCTTCTGAATTTCACAGCAGTGCGACAGGGAAAAGGTAAGAAGGGGATGATTGAGCGAGTAGGAAGCAGGTAATTGTGGCTTGAATTGGCGGCAGGTTGGAGGGACACGGTGGCAGGCTGGGGGCGAAAGGCACCCTGAATCCTCCCCCCACAGACCCCTTGCACTCTGCCACTTACGGGACTAGCATGGATGGGACCAGCAGTGGCAGGGGGGGGGGCAGCCGAGGTCAGGAAGGAGAAATCCAATCTTTTGGGCACCTTGAACAATCAGGCAGTCCTTTGCACGGGACTCGGGCTGCAGTCCTATAACACTTTCCTGGAAGAAAGCCCTATTATTACATTCAATGGGACTTACTTCTGAGGAGACTTGCCTAAGATTGCACTACAATGATGAGATGGACCGCGGACCTGACTCAATGTAAGGAGACGGTATGATCCTGAGCCCTGTTGGAGACCATCTTGGCAAGACTCCTACTTTTGCCCAGGGCCGGTCCACCCATGAAACCACTGGAAGCAGACTGGGAGGGGTGCAAGGGAGCGGCAGATTCAGGGGAGCAAAGGGGTGGCAGATCTGAGCCGGCATTGGGCAGCGTTCCAGGTTGCTCTTTCCAGTCAGCTTGCTTTACAGCACAGTCCTATGCATGTTTTCTCGGAAGTAAAGGCCAAGCTACATTGTACGCGTCACGTCTGCGTCCCGTGCGCGTCTGGTGTACCGCCCCAGGTCAAACAACGGCTCTGATTGGCTGGACGTAGCGCGGACGCAGCAAAAGTTGAGGTGGCTTCGACTTTTGCTGTGTCCGCGCTACGTCCGGCCAATCAGAGCCTGTTGTTTGACCTGGGGCTGGACACCAGACGTGCACGGGACAGGATGCGGACAAAGTAGCTCGGGCTTCAGTCTCGCAGAGTTCAACAGGCTCCATACGGTCAAAGTTTACCTAGGTTCTTCAGGTCAACACTGTATTAGGGAGGGAGGTGTCCAGGTAGAAATTCAGCAGGTGAAATTTCCTTAATTCCCTGCTCTAAATAAATTAGAGGAATGTCTGCCTGATGATTATCTAGATTGTAAACCCATCGGGGCAGAGCACAGGTTTTTTGCATGCTCTCTTTCCACTGAGTTATCTTGTATGATAGCTTTCTTCTGCAGGGAGAACATCCAACACATTCTCTCCCCTTGAATTTTTTAAAGCACAGTTCTGGGGAGATTTTACAATGAGTGTTTTGTAAATGTTTGGATCATCCCTTGTTTCTATGAAAAAGGAGATTAGCTTTAAAAATTATATACTTACCCTTTCCAGGTACTTCAACAATTTGTTTCATGCAGACTTCATTCTTCAAAGCCACTTTCTTTCCCATGTAAAATGCAGGGTCATACCTGTAACACGTGAGATTTCTACCTGAAAGAGATGGAGACAAGATATGAGTAGAGACTGCTTCATTGCTCTGGGCTGCGAGGGATGCTGTCCTGTATTCTCAGGATTTGGGATGGGCACTGCTAGGAAGAGGCACAGTCCTTCGCAGGCCAACCTGAAGCATCAGCCATCATCACACTCACCTCCACTGGCAGCTTCAGCTCAGTGTTGGAGAAGGGGCTTTTTTCCTTTTACATTGCAATTTTGGTTTTTAAATGTCTCTCCAGATGACATTGAACATAAGAACATAAGTAAAGCCTTGCAGGATCAGGCCAAAGGCCCATCTAGTCCAGTCCATTGTATCTCACAATGGACCCACCAGATGCCATCAACTCACAGTACAAGCCATCCCCAGTTGAGTAGAACATAAATGTCTCAGATCCCCAAGTCATTCGAAGGCAATGTTTGCAGATATCCACATGAGATCATCTCATCTTCAAACACACAGAATAGGTTTACCAGATCTCCAACCGGGACAAAGTGCTAGACCTTTGGGGAAGGAATGTGGGCAGGTGTAGCTTGTTAAACTTTAGAGCAGGGGTTCTCAACCTGTGATACGGGTACCCCTAGGGGTACACGGACCTCTTGCTGGGGTTACGCCAAGCCCCCCCATCAGCAGCTAATTTGTTGTTGTTGTTGTTCAGTCGTTAAGTCGTGTCCGACCCTTCGTGATCCCATGAACCATATCCCGCCAGGCCTTCCTGTCCTCCACTATCTTCCTGAGTTCGCTCATTTTCATGTTTGTTGCATCGGTGATGCTGTCTAACCATCTCATCCTTGGCCTTCCCCTTCTCCTTTTGCCTTCAGTCTTTCCCAGCATCAGAGTCTTCTCCAGAGAGTCCTCTCTTCGCATTAGGTGGCCAAAATATTTGAGTTTCAGCCTTAGTACCTGTCCTTCCAGGGAACAGTCAGGCTTGATTTCATTTAGAATTGACTGATTTGATCTCCTAGCAGTCCAAGGGACTCTCAGGAGTCTTCTCCAGCACCACAGTTCAAAAGCATCTATTCTTCGGCGCTCAGCCTTCCTTATGGTCCAACTCTCGCAACCATACATTGCTACTGGGAACACCATCGCCCTGACTATACGAACTTTTGTTGGCATGGTGATATCTCTGCTTTTTATTATGCTGTCTAAGTTTGCCATAGCTTTCCTTCCAAGGAGTAAGCGTCTTTTAATTTCATGGCTGCTGTCTCCGTCTGCAGTGATCTTGGAACCCAGAAAAGTGAAATCTGTTACTGCTTCCATTTCTGCCCCTTCTATTTGCCAAGAATTGATGGGACCCGATGCCATGATCTTAGTTTTATTAATGTTGAGTTTCAAGCCAACTTTTGCACTCTCCTCTTTCACTCTCATCAAGAGGCTCTTTAGTTCTTCTTCACTTTCTGCCATTAGGGTGGTATCGTCTGCATATCTGAGGTTGTTGATATTTCTCCCGGCAATCTTGATTCCGGCTTGTGATTCATTCAGCCCTGCATTTCTCATAATGTACTCTGCATATAAGTTAAATAAGCAGGGTGACAATATACAGCCTTGCCGTACTCCCTTCCCAATTTTGAACCAATCAGTTGTTCCATGGCCGGTTCGAACTGTTGCTTCTTGACCCGCATACAGGTTTCTCAGGAGACAGGTAAGGTGGTCTGGTACCCCCATCTCTTTAAGAATTTGCCACAGTTTGTTGTGATCCACACAATCAAAGGCTTTTGCGTAGTCAATGAAGCAGAAGTAGGTGTTTTTTTGGAACTCTCGTGCTTTCTCCATGATCCACCGCATGTTGGCAATTTGATCTCTAGTTCCTCTGCCTCTTCGAAACCCAGCTTGTACGTCCGGTAGTTCTCGGTCCACGTACTGCTGAAGCCTAGCTTGTAGGATTTTGAGCATAACCTTGCTAGCATGTGAAATGAGTGCAATTGTACGGTAGTTTGAACACTCTTTGGCACTGCCCTTCTTTGGAATTGGAACGTAAACTGACCTTTTCCAATCCTTTGGCCACTGCTGAGTTTTCCAAATTTGTTGGCATATTGAGTGCAGCACTTTCACAGCATCATCATTTAGGATTTTAAGTAGCTCAGCAGGGATATTATCATCTCCACTAGCTTTGTTGTTAGTAATGCTACCTAAGGCCCACTTGACTTCACTCTCTAGGATGTCCGGCTCTGGGTCAGTGACCACACCAGCGTGGTCATCAGGAACATTAAGATCTTTCTTGTATAGTTCTTCTGTGTATTCTTGCCATCTCTTCTTAATCTCGTCTGCTTCTGTTAGGTCCTTGCCTTTTTTGTCCTTTATCATGCCCATCTTTGCACAAAACGTTCCCTTGATATCTCCAATTTTCTTGAAGAGATCTCTAGTCCTCCCCATTCTGTTGTTTTCCTCGATTTCCTTGCATTGTTCATTTAAGAAGGCCTTCTTATCTCTCCTTGCTATTCTCTGGAACTCTGCATTCAGTTGTTTATATCTTTCCCTTTCACCCTTGCTTTTTGCATTCCTTCTTTCCACAGCTATTTGTAAAGCCTCATCTGACAGCCACTTTGCTTTCTTGCATTTCTTTTTCTTTGGGATGGTTTTAGTTGCTGCCTCCTGTACAATGTTACGAACTTCCGTCCATAGTTCTTCAGGCACTCTGTCTACCAGGTCTAATGCCCTAAATCTATTCTTCACCTCCACTGTATACTCATAAGGGATATGGTTTAGGTCATATCTGACTGGTCTAGTGGTGTTCCCTACATTCTTCAGTTTAAGTCTGAATTTTGCAATAAGAAGCTCATGATCTGAGCCACAGTCAGCTCCAGGTCTTGTTTTTACTGATTGTATAGAGCTTCTCCATCTTTGGCTGCAAAGCACATAATCTATCTGGTTTCGGTATTGACCATCTGGTGATGTCCATGTGTAGAGTCGCCTCTTGTGTTGTTGGAAAAGAGTGTTTGCTATGACCAGCGTGTTCTCTTGACAGAACTCCGTTAGCCTTTGCCCTGCTTCATTTTGCGCTCCAAGGCCAAACTTGCCTGTTGTTCCGTTTATTTCTTGATTTCCGACTTTAGCATTCCAGTCTCCTATGATGTAAAGGACATCTTTTTTGGGTGCTAGTTCTAGAAGGTGTTGTAGGTCTTCATAGAACCGGTCAACTTCATCTTCTTCGGCATCAGTGGTTGGGGCATACACTTGGATTACTGTAATGTTGAATGGTTTGCCTTGGATTCGAACTGAAATCATTCTGTCGTTTTTGAGGTTGCACCCCAGTACTGCCTTTCCCACTCTTTTATTGACTATGAGGGCTACTCCATTTCTTCTAAGGGATTCATGCCCACAGTAGTAGATATGATGGTCACCTGACTTAAATTCGCCCATGCCCGTCCATTTTAGTTCGCTGATTCCCAAGATGTCAATGTTCAATCTTATCATCTCATTTTTGACCACATCCAGCTTGCCTTGGTTCATAGACCTCACATTCCATGTTCCTAAGCAGTATTGCTCCTTGCAGCATTGGATTTTCCTTTCAACCTCAGACACATCCACAGCTGGACGTCCTATTGGCTTTGGCCCAGCCGCTTCACTCTTTCTGGGTCTACTTGGAATAGTCCTCCGCTCTTCCTCAGTAGCATATTGGACACCTTCCGACCTGAGGGGCTCATCTTCCGGCGTCATATCTTTTAGCCTTTTGGTACTGTTCATGGGATTTTCTTGGCAAGGTTACTGGAGTGGGTTGCCATTTCCTTCTCCAGTGGATCACTTTTAGTCAGAACTCTCTGCTACGACCTGTCCGTCTTGGGTGTCCCTGCACGGCATAGCTCATGGCTTCATTGAGTTACGCAAGCCCCTTCGCCACGACAAGGCAATGATCCATGAGGGGCAGCAGCTAATTAAGTGTAAATTATCATGGATTTTAAATTGTAATTGTTTTCAGAGCCCTTCTGTCTCTCTGATTTTGGTTTCGGGCTTATTTTTGTACTTTGGAAAATGTATTTTGGTGGGGTGGGGGAGGGAGGAGCTGATTTTGGGAAGTGTGATTTGGAGAAAAAAGAGGTCCTTGCATGTGTGTCTCTCTCTCCCTCCGTCCCCCTTCTCTCTCTCTCTCTCTCTCTCTCTCTCTCTCTCACACACACACACACACACACACACACACACACACACACACAGAGTTAAATGACATTTTTCACATTTAAAATTATTTGTACTTTTTATTTAATGATTAATTACCGAATTAATTGATTTATCCAATTACTTAGCAGTTAATTAGCAGGGGGTACTTCAGAAAATTGGACCGTGATAGGTGGTACCTGGGCCTCCAAAGGTTGAGAACCCCTGCTTTAGAGCACAATCCTAGGCATGTCTACTACACAATCCTAGACATGTCTACCCCACTGAACGCAATGGGGCTTGCTTCTGAGTAGACATGCCTAGGATTGTGCTCTAAGGTTTAACAAGCTACACCTGCCCACATTCCTTCTCCTAAAGGTCTAGCACTCTGTCCCGGTTGGAGATCTGGTAAGCCTAACACAGAAAATATTTAGGAAATTGGGCAGGAGCTTCTTCAGAGATAGAATGTGTAGATCTTCAGAGGTTGATTGTTTCTGAACCTAACGGCCCAATCCTGTGTAAAGTTAGACCAGCGAAGTGAGTGCTCCACAGGCCTAAGGTGTCGCAAAAGTGCTGTAAGGCACTTTTGCGGCACCGGGAGAGTAAGTGGGGCCGGCTAGGAGTCTGACGCCGCTCACTCCGACACCCTCCTTTTCCTGCACCGGCTGACCCAAGTAAGGCCTGTGTCAGTTGGTGGGAGGGCATGGGAAGGGCAGGCCATGGTGGTAAAGGAGGGGTCATTGGCCGGCCCAGCCTTGCAGGGGGCGGGGATATTGGCGATGGGTTACGTCGATATCCCGAGCCCCTTCCCTGGTCAGGCCAGCCTTACAGGGCCTCCCCGGATGCTTACCAGCTGAAGAGCTGGTACGCATCTGAGGAGGCCCATTGGAGCCCTCTGGCGATCAGGCTGGCTTTTTAACAAATGGCTTTTAACAAATGTAAATGTGGATGACTCACTGGGGCTGTTTGTTTTAATTGTTTTAATTCTTGATTTTAAATGTGTATATGTATTTTAATGTTTAGTGTAAGCCACCTTGGTTGCCCTTGTGGGAGAAAGGCGGGGTATAAATTCTATAAAGAAATAAATAATAAATAATATGAATATCCCCGTCCTCAAGGGCAATGCCTGGCTATGCCAGAGCAGGCTGCATCCTGACTGCTGCCGCATCTTAACAGAATTAACCTTTTGGATTCCAGCACTGACACTTGCTGGATCGGACGCGGTGCAGCTTTGAGATAAAGGGAGGATCACTCAAATACATACATAAATAGTTTCAAAACAATAAAAAACAGTTAACAAAAACTAATAAAAAAACGTCTAAAAATTGATTTAAAAGTTATTACAATTAAAAACAGATCATAAAAAACAGTCGTGCCCCACCTGTACCAGCAGAATGTTAAAAAAAGGCAAGGACTCAGAAGGCTTCTTTGAACAAGAAGGTTTTTAGGCCTCGTCGGAAAGTGTCCAAGGAGGGAGCAGTATGTAAGTCAAGAGGGACGGAATTCCATAGGGTTGGTGGCACTACTGAGAAGGCCCTGTTTCTGGCCGCCACTAACGATAATTGCTGGGTGTCTGAGGAACGGAAAACGGTCTTGCCAAACATAATGATTCTGACAATCTTTCCAAAGAACACTTTGAACTTTCATAACAGCCAGGCAAGGGGCCTTGTGATTGACAGCTCTGAGCAGTCAGTGAAAAACCTATACAGCAGAACGAAACAATGTCCTAAAGATCGCTTTTTTTTTTTTTTGTCCTTTGTCAAGCGCTTGAGTGGGAACTTCTATAACATATAGGTTTGAGAGTAGCTGTTTCTTCTGCCTCATATGGAGTAAATGTCTCCAGGAAATAAATCAATACATTCCTAAGATACTCATCCTTCCCCTCAAAATTGTCTTGTTGGTTCTCTGAGTGTGATTTTTACTTAGAGCCAGGATGGTGTAGTAGTTGCCGTGTTGGACTCAGACCTGGAAGATCCAGGCAGCGGCGTCACGAGCCAGCGTGTCATCCCGGGCAAGGGGGCGGCCTGCTCGGCGTGTCACCCCTCACTCCCCCTGCCGTGTCACCTCCACCACTACCCCACTACTGCGTCACCTCCCCACTTCCACTTCACACACCCTGGTACTCACCCCACGTGCCGGGAGAGGGTGATACGCGTTTTCCTTGCTCTGGCAGGCCGAGACCCTTCTTCTTCGGCAGCTCAGACGCTCCTAATCATGCGCACAACGCTGTTTGAAACCTTGCCCACAGAAAGGGCTGAACGAAGATTCGATTTGGTCTTTGTTCAGCCTTTCTGAGGGCAAGGCTTCAAGTGGTGGTGTGTGCATGCTTAGGAGCATCTGAGCTGCCAAAGAAGACGGGGCTCGGCCTGCCTGTGTGAGGAAAACGCGGCTCGGCCTGCCGGCGCATCACCCTCTCCCGGGTGTGATGCGCCGGGAGGGGGTGATGCGCTGGGACTCCCGGCAGTGTGTCATTCTCCTGGAGCATCACCCCCTTCCAGCGCATCACCCCTGGCATCCTGTCCCCCCACCACGCGGTACCGACGGCACTGGATCCAGGTTCAAATCCCTGCTCCGTCATGAAGCATCCTCGGTGACTTTGGGCCACTCACTATCTCTCAGCCTCACATATTTCACAGGGTTGTTGTGAGGACAAACGTAGGGGAGGAACTATGTACACGACCCTGAACTCCTTGGAGGAAGGGTGGTATAAAAATGTTTTGTTTGTTTGTTTGTTTGTTTTAAAAATTTATATCCCGCCTTTTCCTATGCCGAAGGCAGATGCCCAAGGAGGCTTACAACAGATTAAAATATATAATTTAAAATACATAAAATAAGTGTAAACAATACATAACGATACATAAACAAATTTAAAAAACAATAAAATCCACTGGGGGGGGCGACAGTATGGAATGGAGAAGCAGCATGGCAGAGCATCTTGTGACACTGGAGGCAGACCACAACCCATCACCCAAACGCAAGATGAAACAAAAACATTTTGAGCTCTCGCCGAAAAGTCATGAGGGAGGGGGTGGTTCTCAGATCCTCTGGCAGGGAGTTCCACAGTTGTTGCGCCATAGCAGAGAAGGCTTGCTCCCGTGTTGCCACTCCCCTAACTTGCGATAGAGGTGGTACACGCAGGAGAGCCCCCTCAGATGACCTAAGAGGGCGGGCCGGAATGTATGGGAGAAGGCGGTCCCTCAGATGGGCTTTTGGCCTGATCCAGCGGGGCTCTTCTTATGTTCTTATGAGACGTATAATATTATGCATGGGATGGGGAGAGTGGATAGAGGGAAATTCTTCTCCCTCTCGCACAACACCAGAACCAGGGGACAAGCACTAAAATTGAGTGGAGAGAGAGTTAGAACAGACAAAAGAAAATATTTCTTTACCCAGCGTGTAATTCATCTGTGGAACTCCTTGCCACAGGGTGTGGTGATGGCACCTGGCCTAGATGCCTTTAAAAGGGGTTTGGATAGATTCATGGAGGAAAAGACCATCACAGGTTACAAGCCATAAGCAACCGTCTGGCTTTAGAAGTAGGTTTTCTCTGTGCCAGTGTCGTGTCCCAAATGTTGCACCCCAAACTTTACTCCTGGGGGAGCAAACTACTATTCCCTTTAATTAACTCCCATGTCCACCTTAGGCAAAGTTAGCTCCTTTTCCCTAATTGCAATTGTGTGTCAAAGAAAACACTGAACTCCAAGGCAACTATTTACAAGATTTATTACTTTCCCAGCAATAAATGTCCATTAGCCCTTCCCGGGCAGATAAGATTCTACTTAGCTAACGAGGGTCTGTTTCCATAGAGAAGTCCAGCTCGTCGCTTCACGGCAGTAGAATCTCCTTGTTGCCTTTATCCCATCCAGCCAAGAGTCTTGTAGCACAAAGTCCAATCAATCCTGGTCTCTCCCACTTTCCAGTCAGGCAGAGTGACTCCCAATACCAGTCAATCCAGGTGGGTAGTCCATCCAGGTGAGCAGTCAGTCCGGCAGAGTGTCCCCGTCTGGAGCAGAGTCGTCGTCGTCACTCGGCAGTCTGGCAGCATGTCCCCGTGGCGAGCTGGCGAGGCTCTTTCCTGCTCCAACTGCTGCTGCTTTTATACTGTTAGTCCCTATCAACTCTTTACTGGCTACAGCTGTGGGCTTCCAATCACTGCCCTCATTATTGCCCTCAGCTGTGAGAGTTCCAATCAATGCTGATTGAGTGCAGCTGCGAGCCACACCCACTGCATTCAACGTCCCAGCTTCATCTCAATTAACAGCAACACCTGTGGGCCACACCCAATTACTTGCAGGTGTGCTTCCACCCACGCAGTCCTGGGTGGTAACCCTTTGTGTCCCAGTCCTGTCAAACAGGCAATCCTTTAACCCCTTCCTTCCCAGACCTGTCAAAACAGGGGACCACTGCTAACACCACTAACTCCTCGCCCATCTTCCGCGATTTCCACTACATTCCACCCCTTGGTGTTACAGTGGTTTTCCCTGTTTTGTTGACGTCTTCCGGGGTGCAGGGTCCATCGTCATCTCCATTTTGTTGTTATCCCCATCTTTACTCCTGTAACTGTCAGGAGAAAAGAATCTGTTAAGTCACATATACATATATCATACATCCTTTAGTTTCCACATTTCCCTTTTTTCAGTTTTTCTCTTTAGGGGAGTCTACCCCTATTATCCACATTCAATATTTCCCATGTCCAGGCCATACCACTCCTAGGGGACCACCCCTAGGAGCTGGACCCATTACTCTGGTCCTGGATCTTTTCCATTTTCCCGTTGTTTCCTGGGCTACGTCTTTCTTGCCCACTACCTCTGTTGCAGGTACAAGACAAGGTTCACCCAAGGCAACTGGCATGCAGACATTTGCTTCTGCGGGTTGCCACCACCCGCTGGCGTGTAATTTTTGTCCCCGGTCTGCCGCTCCCCAGACCGCGCGGTTCCCTACAATTCTTCCCTTAATTTCTCCTTCTTAATTTCCCTGCATCTAGGCAAACAGGACTATCCGTTCCTGTCACCGACACCCAGTAAGTAGCCCCAAGGCCCCTGATAATAATTTCCCCAGCCCTGGTTGGCTGCAGGGGGTATATGACCCAGACCTTCTGGCCGCTACACATCTCACTATTGGTAGAGCCAAAGCCTTTGTCTCCTCTCATTGTGGGCTTCCCTGGGCCATCCACCCCTTGGATGGCTGGCATGCTACACTTTTCGCAGATCAGTTGGGCGATACGCTGCCCAGCCTGACAAGTGAAGCTGCCCTTACTCCCATTGTAGAGGATCACCTTTAGTTCTCCTTGGTAGTCTGGGTCTACCACACCTCCTAGCACTTGTATCCCTTTCAGTGCTAGGCCAGACCGGGGGGCAATCCTGCCATAAGTCCCTGGGGGCACCGTGACTCCAATCCCTAAGGGGATAGTCACCTGCTCTCCTGCAGGCAGACTTATCTCCTCAGGCGTCACTAAGTCCACTCCGGCACTGTCCGGGGTGGCACATATGGGTAACGCACCATACACATGGGTCTTCCACACCCTTAGATGTACCACGGGTGTGGGAGCCTTCAACCCCACCATGCGCTGCAGGGGGGTCTGTCCCCTTCCAATGGGTCTGCTGTTCAGTTCCCATTCAGCCTGATCCAACACCACACTCCATCTCTTTAGGGTGTGATCAGGTGTTAGTTGTTTTATTTTTGTTTCAGCAGCCCGTTCATCCTTTCTATCAGCCCAGAGGCCTGGGGATGATGGGGGATGTGGAATATCCACTCAATTCCCCATTCATTTGCCCAGTCTTGTACCGCCACACCTGCAAAGTGACTGCCATTGTCACTCTGCACCTGCGTGGGGACTCCATACCTCCTTATCAGCAACTCTAAGCCTTTGATGGTAGTTTGCTGATTGGCTCTCCTTCCTGGGTATACCAACAAATATCCCGAGTAAGTATCCACCATGGTGAGCAGATACTGCCATCTACCTGATTGAGGCAGTGGACCTATATAGTCCGCTTGCCATATTTGTCCTTGGCCCAGTAAATTGTTAGGGGTATATGAGGGCATGGGTCTCCAGGGATGGCTGTCGTTATTAGCCTCACCACTGGAGCCTTCCCTCCCCCCTATTCCCTTGGCTGGGGTGGGTTCCACCCCAATGTGATGAGAGGCTCCTGAGAGGCTTGTAGGATCTCATCCTCTCCATCTAACTCTGTCAGGAGGTCGGTGGGCATTGTCTGCCTCACCTGGGGCCGATCTTTCCCTTTGGCACATTTCCTTTCCCAGAGCTTGTAAAGCTCTGGTGTGGGAATGCCATCTATTTCGCCCTTTGGAACCCCTTTACCTAAGAGGTCTGCCCACAGCTTCCACCTGGGCACCCTCTGCTTAGGTTTGGGAGGCTCCTGCTTGCCGTTCCCATTCCCTTTCGTGGGGCTTTTCCCTGCAGGCACTTTCCATTCTGCCTTGGGAAGTCCCTTCCCTTCCTGCACTCTCCTAGCTTTGGCCCTTGGGGTGCTCTCTCCAGGCATGTCCTCTAGTTGCCCCAGCAACATGACTACACGCCCTACAGCACTTCCCTGGGCGGGTCCCAACAAAGCTACTACGGCCCCCTTTAAATGGGGTGGAGCTCCCTTTACCAGTCTGGTCCTCATTCCCCCGGTGAAAATCATATCATCGGGTCCTGTGAAGCCAGGGGTATAGATGCCAACTTGCATTGCCATCATACGGACCTGCTCCATGGCCTCAGTTATCGTATGCCAACCCGGCAAACGTTCCTCCCAGTCCATGGGAGACTGATATTTGGCCCCCACTGCCATATAAATCCAGCCAGATAATGAGGTTGCTTGCCCTTGCGCACCTCGCAGGTACCCATTAATTATGGCATCCTTCGATAAAGACCCCAAGGCCTGCAACTCTTCTACACTTAAGAAGATGTTGTCAGCTCCATGATCATACAGGCGGAGTAGCCAGGCACTCAATAGTTCCGCGGGTCTCTGCCTCATATTTCGGGCTATCTCTGCTAGTTCCTGCCCTGTATAGTCCCGCACTGTCCTAATTGTTTGTGCAGGTGCCCCTAGTGGCCCTTTCGCCTTATTAGTGACGAGTGGGCGTGCCTGTTTCACCGGCCGTACCAGCCCATCACCAATGCCTTCCTCCGTTGCATGCACACAAGCCTCCGCTGATTCTAGGCAGACGGTATTACCAGCAGCTGGGAAAGCGCTCACTTGGTCCGTAAGTATCGTTTTCCCTTCATTACTGGCTTTCCTTATCTGGGCTCCCTGTTTTAATTCAGCCAAGCGAGCTGCCAAAACGTCATTAAGGCTGCTCATTATCTCGGCTCTCCTTTGGGAGGTTCCCAGAGCCTCGGAAAGCGCAGCATTTTTCTCTCTTAAAAGGGAAACCACCTTGTACAACTTAGTAATTTCCTCTTTTAGAGATTTCACCTCCGCACTTCCCCCTTCCGATACCCTAAGCCTCCTCAGACAGAGGACAACACGTTTGCTGAACCGCCACATGTACAAAATCAACATACACAGACTCCAGCACATGCCTAGGGCACTCCAGACTCCCCATAATACAGTGGGAAAATCTGCCTCCCTTGCTACAAGGTCCATCATGCCAAAAATCCAGAAGTCCATTTTCTTTTGCACACAATTGCTTATTGTTTGCTAACTGCCTTGGGTTTCGTAACCCCACTCCTGGTACCAATTTGTCGTGTCCCAAATGTTGCACCCCAAACTTTACTCCTGGGGGAGCAAACTACTATTCCCTTTAATTAACTCCCATGTCCACCTTAGGCAAAGTTAGCTCCTTTTCCCTAATTGCAATTGTGTGTCAAAGAAAACACTGAACTCCAAGGCAACTATTTACAAGATTTATTACTTTCCCAGCAATAAATGTCCATTAGCCCTTCCCGGGCAGATAAGATTCTACTTAGCTAACGAGGGTCTGTTTCCATAGAGAAGTCCAGCTCGTCGCTTCACGGCAGTAGAATCTCCTTGTTGCCTTTATCCCATCCAGCCAAGAGTCTTGTAGCACAAAGTCCAATCAATCCTGGTCTCTCCCACTTTCCAGTCAGGCAGAGTGACTCCCAATACCAGTCAATCCAGGTGGGTAGTCCATCCAGGTGAGCAGTCAGTCCGGCAGAGTGTCCCCGTCTGGAGCAGAGTCGTCGTCGTCACTCGGCAGTCTGGCAGCATGTCCCCGTGGCGAGCTGGCGAGGCTCTTTCCTGCTCCAACTGCTGCTGCTTTTATACTGTTAGTCCCTATCAACTCTTTACTGGCTACAGCTGTGGGCTTCCAATCACTGCCCTCATTATTGCCCTCAGCTGTGAGAGTTCCAATCAATGCTGATTGAGTGCAGCTGCGAGCCACACCCACTGCATTCAATGTCCCAGCTTCATCTCAATTAACAGCAACACCTGTGGGCCACACCCAATTACATGCAGGTGTGCTTCCACCCACGCAGTCCTGGGTGGTAACCCTTTGTGTCCCAGTCCTGTCAAACAGGCAATCCTTTAACCCCTTCCTTCCCGGACCTGTCAAAACAGGGGACCACTGCTAACACCACTAACTCCTCGCCCATCTTCCGCGATTTCCACTACAGCCAGGTGCAAGGGGGTGACAACAGGAAACAGGTTATCTTGTTGGCTGTGTGCTCTCGGAGGCATCTGGTGGGGCTACTGTGTGATACAGGAACTACATGGGCCTTTGGCCTGATCTAGCAAGGCTAGGCTTACCATATCACCGACCGGGACGCTCCGTTTTTTCCTTAAGGGGCAGGGCAGGGGAAGGGGAACAAGAGCGCGCCCTTAAGGGCAAAACAGAGCGTCCCGGTCAGCGATATGGTAAGCCTAAGCAAGGCTCTTCTTATGTTCTTATGTTTATACCTCCCTTCCTCCAAGGAGCTCAGGGTGGTGTATATAGTTCCTACCCTCCTTTTGGCCTCACAACAACCCTGTGAGGTGGGTGAAGCTGAGAGATAGTGACTCTCCCAAAGTCACTTCATGGCTGAGCAGGGATTTGAACCTGGATCTTCCAGGTCTGAGTCCAGCACCGCAACTACTACACCATTCTGGCTCTAAGTATAAATGAATCACACTCACAGAACAAACAAGGCAATTTTGACTGGAAGGAATGAGTATTTTAGGAATTGGAAGGAATGTATTGATTTATTTCCTGGAAACATTCGCTCCAAGACAGAACTCATATGAGGCAGAGGAAACAGCTAACCTCGTACCTAAAATTTATAGAAGTTCCCACTCAAGTGCTTGAAAAAGGACTGAAAGAAAGAAATCTTTAGGTTGGAGATTTCATTCAGCTGTATAGTTTCCTCACTGACTGCTCAGAGCTGTCAATCACAAGGCCCCTTGCCTGGCTGTCACGGAAGTTCAAAGTGTTCTTTCGAAAGGTTGTCAGAATCATTATGTTTGGCAAGACCATTTTCTGTTCCTCAGACACCCAGCAATTGTCATTAGCATCATGGTGTTGTTCCGAAAAGATACTTTGTTCTGGGACATAGGAATTAAATTGATAGAACATTTTGACTCTTCCCAGGAGGATTCAGCAGCCTGTCCTCCTTCCCTGCCCAATACCTGTTTCCCTGTAGATAGATAGACAGACGACAGTCCTGCCTTGCTCTCCTTGATATCCACACCGCTGAAATCAAGATGTATAAGATCCTTCTCCTTAGTTTATTGGCACAGACCTTCTGTGTGGTGGGTGAGTAAGCAGAGGAATATTATGGGCTATATACAGAAAAGAGGTTCCTGGTGGAGTTGGGAAAAGGTGTCTGTGGAACATTTACAAAGATCCTTCAGGAGATTATTCTGATGTGATGAGATTCTTATTCCAGGAAAGTGGTACTAGAAGTTGCTCAATCTTGGCTCAGCCCTACCTGTATAAGTTATTTGTCTTTGACAGATTTTGCCATTTTGGATATGGTTCCTACTGCGTTTGATGTGGGGTGAACTTTGAGGGAGAGGATTAAGCAAGGAAAGAGGGAGGGGATGCCATCTCACTGAATTCAGGGGTTGTGGGCAGCCAGGTGTATCAAGCTTCCAAATGAATGTGAATGAAAACAGAAGCGTCTAATTTGTTCGCAAAGCAATTAATTTGCTTTTTTTAAACTGCTTGTTTCATAGGTACGCTCTATTTTCTGATGCTTACTGCTTTGTGGCTTTCCAATAAAATTACATCATGTTTTCAAAGCCTCTGCAACTCTCTCCAGGCACAATCAATATCAGACCTTGGAGCTAGACTGGGAGAGACCTGGGTTCAAATTCCCCCAAAGCCATGATACTCACTGTGTGATTATGGGCCGTTTACTATCTCTCAGCCTAACTTCTCTTTCAGTGTAGTTGTGAGGCTGACAGCCCATTCCAACCCAATTCCTCTCCAAGTCAGGCATAAGTGTGGCCTAAGTGCAGCCTAAGTTAGGCAGAAGTTATGCCTGATGTAGGTCAGAGTTATGCCTGAGTTAGGCAGGCTGCAGTTTCTGTGGCCCAGCACCACCCCAGGATCCAGGCAACACTTACCTCCCAGGCAGGCAGGCTCTTCTCCAGGCTCCGTGTCTCGCTCAGGCATGTGCAGGCCTCTGTCTGCATGTGTCAGCATCCATCCATGGCAGCTGCTGCAGGGTCTGTCGCAGCCCAGTCGCAAAGGGGCTGACCGCAGGCAGAGGGGTTGCGCCAGTCATGTGGTGGGCGCAGGGCAGGTGACAGGTGAGCGAGGTGCCTGAGCCCAGCCGCCACAGGGCACCCTGTGCATCAGCCACCTGCTGCAGGGGAGAGTGGCCATCCCCTCCCTCCTGCAGAAGGCGATGCCACCCCCAAGCCACGTTGAGGCTGCACTGGGGGGTGAGCGGGGGAGGGAAGGGAAGGGGAGGGGGGTGGGAATGTCACACACAAGGGGGGTCTCATGAGGACTGGAACTGCCTCTGACATGACTCGCCCGTGCGCTGCCTGAAGCCCTGGGACTCCAAGGCCGGGGCTATGCCCACAAAGAAGGCATCCCGGCGTGCCTGCTGCTCTGTGCCCCGGCCAAGACCAAGAGATGCCTTGGGCTTGTCTGCTGCGAGCGTGAAGGGCTCACACAGCTCATCACACCCCCAGATGGGGCGACGACGGCGCCTCACGGCAGGCGCTCTAGCAGGGTGGGGGGTGGCCAGCAGCCATCATCAGGGAGTGGGAGGAGAGGCAGACACACAGGCAGGCAGACAGGGGGTGCTGGGGAGGGGCATGCGTGGGTCAGAGACAGACAGACAGACAACAAGGCTGGTGGGAGACAGATTCCGAGAGAGGGGTCTGCAGAGACCGATAGGGACACAGGGGGCGCTCCGCAGATGAAGGTGATGCATAAACAGGTGCCTCTTATGCAGACAGACTTTGGGCGGAAGTGGCTGCATTACGGGCGGACCTTCGACGGAGGCGCCTGCATTACGGGCAGACCTTTGACGGAGGCGCCTTCATTACGGGCAGACCTTCGACGGAGGCACCTGCATTATGTGCGGACCTTCGACGGAAGCGCCTTCATTACGGGCGGACCTTCGACGGAAGCGCCTTCATTACAGGCGGACCTTCAACAGAGGCGCCTTCATTACAGGCGGACACCCTGGCTGTCACTGTTTGCCTGCCTGAGAGGCCTCCCTGACTCCCCCCTCCCCTCAGTGCCATGGGGGTCACGCAGCGCCCCTGCTGGGTTCTCCCAGGGAAGGCCGTGGCAGTCCCTGGATGGGACTCATGTAGGGGCTTCAGTGCTGGGGGCTGTCTATGTGTGTGTGTGGGGCAATGCTTGTGTAAACACTGGGCACATATGTTTCACTGGGGCTCTGCTCAAGGGGCATCTTTATTGTTCTGGAACGTTAGCAGAGATGGCCAGGCGAGGCTGCCAGGGGTAGTCACAGCAGCCAATCAGAAAGCAGCAGCAGCACACCTGCCCCATAGACCTGGACATGAAGGCTCTTCCCCTGTGGAACCACAGCCTGCTCCATAGAAAGGGGAGGGGCAGCAAGAACAACAGCCAGGGAGGTGGAGCAGCAGCAGCGCCGGCAGCTGAGGAGGGTTGCAGGGCTGGCTCCCTGACCTCTGGCAGCAGCGAGGCAGACGACAGTGGGGCAACCAGACTGCAGGCCCAGGGGTGCTCCCAGGAAGGTAGGTGATAGTGGACGTTCCTGGGGAGACAAAAAACAAGGGGGAGTTACATGTCAGCTGGTATGTGGAAGCAGTCACCATTGACAACAAGCCAGTGTGTGGTTGCAAAAGCCTGCAGGGAGAGAAATAAAACACAGCTGATAGGTGTGACACACATAGCATGGTCTGAGCTGCTTACCTGGGTGTAAGGAGAGCATGATCCTGTTAGGGGAAAGGGTCAAAGAGAGAGACAACAACACAACTTGGGGGTCACAACCATGGCAAACCTAGCAATACTGACCTGTCAGTAGACCCTGTGGAGAAAAGGGGGGGGGGAACAGCTGGTGT
The DNA here is from genome assembly GCA_026170595.1 of Plestiodon gilberti rubricaudatus. Lineage (NCBI taxonomy): Eukaryota > Metazoa > Chordata > Lepidosauria > Squamata > Scincidae > Plestiodon > Plestiodon gilberti. The sequence continues at coordinate 252,959,797 of JANXHW010000002.1, forward strand.
CTACATAAGGCTAACAGTTCCACACTTGTGGCATTGTCTGCTCACATGACTACAGGCAGCAATCAGACACAACAGTGGTAAAGAGGCATGTATCCTATATATCATAGCAGGCAAAGCAGGCAGCTATGAGACAACACATTGGTAGAGAGGCATGTCATGGCAGGCTATGCAGGCAGCTATGAGAACACATTGGTAGAGAGGCATGTCATGGCAGGCTATGCAGACAGCTATGAGACAACACATTGGTAAAGAGGCATGTATCCTTCCTATATTTCTAAATGCAAAGAGGCAGCAGTCAGACCACATGTCAGCACAAACCCTGCTCTTACCTGCTGGTGTTGTTGCCTGTGGGGGGGGGAAGAGGGGCTGGGAGAAAGACATGGGTTAGCAAACACTTGCATGGAGGCAGCTGCCCAGGCACAGCTGTAAACAGGTTGGCCACAGCCAGAACAGCCCTCTCTGCCCTAGAGGGAGGCAGAGAGGAGAAGAGAGAAGTGGGGTGTTTGTGAATTTTGCCCTCCACCGACAAAGTCCCACTTTGTGGCTTTGAGGGACAGAACCCCACGCCACGTGCTTAGAGAGAGTGAGTGACTGACTGGAGGTCTGGGGCTGGGCTTTTGTGGGAATGAGGCTGGGTGGGGCTGGGTGCTGATAGGCTCCCTATCTTAGGCATAACTCTGTTGGTTTCCAGACCTAGCAGGCCCAACTCCATCCTAACTCTGACCTAACTCAGGAGTAGGGTGTTAGAAATTTTCAGGAGAGGGCTGGCTTAGGTAAGGTAAAATGGCTCCTATGGGTCTCCTTGAATTTGGGTCCACCTTTTTGGTCGACCTAAATTTTGTGTCAGCATTTGTGTTGGAGGGGGCGTGTCTGTGCTTGCCAGGGTCTGGAATCCAACGTTAATTGGTTGCCGCCCCCGTTACACCCACGGTCCGCCCATGTTCCGCCCACTTTTAGGTCAACTTTAGGTCTGACTTGTGCTGCTTAGCCCTTGGGTTGGAATGGGCTGTTCGTAGTCCGTTGGTCGTAACTTCGCCCTAAATGGTTGCATTCCAGACCTAACTTCGACCTAAACGACTTAGGCTGACTTTAGGTCTGACTTGGGCTGCTTAGCACTTGGGTTGGAATGGGCTGTAAATCGGCAATATGGTGTAATGGTTTCAGTGTTGGACGTAGACCCCGGGGTCATATCCAGACTCAGCCCCAACACTTTCTGGATGACTTTATTCCAGTCGGGCAGCCCAATCCTGCCTAAGATGCACTGGCCGGCCAAAACGGTCGGATGCAGGATGCGACCTGCAGCGGTGGGGCCAGGGCTCACCTCAGGGGTAGGGGACATATTTCCCATTCCCCCGGTGTAAGCCCCAGTGGCTTCAGGTTGGCCTTCGAAGGACTGTGCCTCTTCCTAGCAGTGCCCATCCCAAATCCTGTGAATACAGGACAGCATCCCTGGTAGCCCAGAGCAATGAAGCATTCTCTACTCATATCTTGTCTCCATCTCTTTCAGGTAGAAATCTCACATGCTACTATCACATAAATAACATGATCACAGGAAAGATTGTGGCTTTGGACAATGAAGTCTGTATGTCAACAATTATTCAAGTACCTGGAAAGAGTAGGTATATAATTTTTAAAGCTAATCTCCTTTTTCATAGAAACAAGGGATGATTCAAACATTCAGAAAACACTCATGGTAAAATCTCCGCAGAACTGTGCTAAAAAAAATTCAAGGGGAGAGAATGTTTTGGATGTTCTTCCTGCAGAAGAAAGCTATCATGCAAGATAACTCAGCGGAAACAGAGCATGCCAAAAAGCACACAGTTCTCTGCCCCGATGGGTTTACAATCTCGATAATCATCAGGCAGTCATTCCTCAGCTGTATTGAGAGCAGGTAATTAAGGAAACTTCACCTGCTGAATTTCTAGCTGGACACCTCCCTCCCCAGTACAGTGTTGACCTGAAGAACCAAGGCGACTGTGACCGTATGGAGCCTGTGGAATTCTGTGAAACTTACTTCCGAGTAAACATGCATAGGACTGTGCTGTAAACCAAGCTGGCTGGCAAGAGCAGGGATAGCGCAACCCGGAACGCTGCCCGAGGCCGGCTCGGATCCGCTGTCCCCGTGGTAAGGAAAGAAAACAAACCTCTTCCCATGCTCCCCGTTCACTGCCTTGAAACTCGGGAGTGCTGGATTTCTGGGATTCAAGGCAGGGTACGCAGTGTGTAGGGGAATGATGTGCTTCGTGCTGGAGTGAGCATGCAAAGCACATGGTCCTTAGATTGAGGGAGGGAGGCGGCTGCAGCTACGGTGACAGACGTGGGGTGAAAGGCCCCCTGAATCTGCCACCCCCTGAATCTGCCACTCCCTGAATCTGCCACTCCCTGCTTGCACCCCTCCCGGTCTGCTTCCAGTGGCTGCCTGGGTGGGCCGGCCCTGGGCAAGAGTGTCTCCAACAGGGCTCAGGATCATGCAGTCTCCTTACATTGAGTCTGGTCCTCGGTCCATTCAGGAAAGTGTTATAGGAAAGTTCCAGGAAAGTGTTATAGGACTGCAGTCCCCTGCAAAGGACTGCCTGATTGTTCGTGGTGCCCCAAAGGGAGTTGGATTTCTCGTTCCTGACCTCTGCTCTCCCCCCCCCCACTGCCACTGCTGGCCCATCCATGCAGGTCCCATCAGTGGCAGAGTGCGAGGGGGAGGATTCAGGGTGCCTTTCACCCCCAGCCTGCCACCATGTCCCTCCAACCTGCCGCCAATTCAAGCCGCAATGACCTGCTTCCTACTCGCTCGATCATCCCCTTCTTACCTTTTCCCTGTCGCACTGCTGTGAAATTCAGAAGCGCTGCACTTCCGAGCTCCACAAATCATGTCAGGAGTATGGTCAGGGTGTTGGTCCTGTTTTGCTTTATGCTTTTTGTAGCACAGCAGAAACGGAACCAGAGAGGGCATAAGGTGACACTTCCCCTGTCCGCTGCAGTGCTGCCTGGCAAACGTCTTTGGAACAGAGGGAAATTTGAAGAGCAGTTTGTGTCTGGCAAGGGGATGTGCTCTCCGAAGGAAGAGGGCAGCCACTCCATTGCTCATGTACATGTAGGGAGCTTTCCTAGCTGCACCAGCGTTTTCCAGGGATCGAACCTGAGCCACCCAACTGCAGCTCCTCCTGCGTGGCTGACACCTCCGTATCATAAATGACATTAGCAACAACAACTCAGGCTGCAGTTTTATACACCCTTTCCTGGGAGTAAGTGCTATTGAAATAAAATATTAATTTATTTAATTAATTTATGGGGGGGGGGGGTGTCCCGGTTTCAAACCAGGAGAATATGGTAAAGTAGCAAGGAGATTTTCATGGCTTGTTACAATATACAAAGAAACAATGTTTATGGGTTTTTCAGCCATGTACATGTTATTTCTTCAACCTTTGAAACTGTACATGGCTGAATAACCCATAAACATTGTTTCTTAGAATATGGTAAGTCTACTTCTGAAAGTGCACCGTCTGACAAGTCTACATTCTGTCTCTTCCAATGACTGATACTGTTGTCTTTTTATCTACAGAACTTCTGCAAATCTTCTCAAGCTCATCTAATCATATTGAAAAATGCAATACATATAAATATACGGATGAGAAAATAGTGAGTGGAGGAGGAAGAGTAATATGCACCTGCTGCACAACAAATCTCTGTAATTTAAAGCGCTAGCTGCTCAAACCCCTTAATCCTTTATCCTAGCAAATACTGGAAGATCCCTCTCCTATCCACTGGCAGAGTCAGCCCAACTTCTTGTGTTTTCCTGAGTGGATGTTGGGCTGTTGAAATTGCCTAAAATAAAGTTTGCTGTTTATCTGTTGCCTCCTGTATGAATGATTGTGTTCTGCTGCTCCTCTACCGATGCTCCTGGAATGGGGGGGGGGGGGTCTCCTTTCCAGACCCACTTCCAGACAAGGCCAGTCTGCAGGGTGTGTCTCTGCTTGAATGATGCTGGGACCAGCTGGGGGCAGGGCTAGTTAAACGTTTGGGAACTCGGAGCCCCACCCCCAACAGTCCTGTTTCTGGGCAGCATCACACCCTGCTCAGCCTCAATAAGAGAACCTGAGATTCACTGATAACCTCTGGGCTCTGGAGGAGGAATGTTTTGCTCTTGGCCTGATTGGCTCTTGGTGGGGAGGGGGGTTTCTCCTACCCCAGACTGTCTGCAAGATGTGGTGTTTAGCCAGGATGGTCACACTCACAACTGGCAGGACAGGGAGGAGGAGCAACATGGATACTGTTGTGCTTATTCACTAAACATGACCCATTACCCCCCCAAACAGCAGACCTTGTTGTCATGATCCCCCCTAGAGACTTATTCATTGTCCAGCCCTATAAGCAGCAACACAGACACAGGAAAAAAATTACCAAATTTTTGCAAATGGCTAGCAAATGGCTGTCTATAGAAACCAAGAGCACCCCAAACCTTATATACTTTTAACACACAATGAGGAAGTTACATTTTATTTCTAAAAAAAAGCTGCCCACCTCAAGAACTCCCCTTGATTCTTGAAGAGAATCAGGGATCTTGAAGATCCCCTTGAAGAGGTCACATGTTCCGGACACATCTGTGAACCTTCAGCTCCTCTTTTTTCTATAGACAGTCCCAGGTTAGGGCAGTGAGCACTAGAGCATATAAGCCAGCATGTTTGTGAGCATTGAAGCAAACAATGTACAGTCTATATTTTTAGCAAAGCAGTTCCGTTGTTTAGCATATCACTGTCCAATATGGAGTCAGTTGTGTTTAGTCTTATAGCGCAATCCTGCACATTTGCGACGACTTGGGAGTAAGGGCACATGGGCAGTCCATGCGGTGAGGGAGGGGGGCCATTTGCCAAGGGGGAGATGGCATCTGCCATATCCCCATGTGTCCCGAGTTTGAAATCCAAGGAGCTGGCGGAATTCCAAGCTGGCAGAAATCTGAGGCGGCCCATTGCAGCCTCTCAGCTCTACACCAGGGGAAGGGGAGGAATGTCCCCTTTCCCCAAGTAGACCTCTGGGCAGCTGCCCTGGGCCAGCCGCCAGATACTTACTTTGGATTGTGCTGCCCAGCATTACAGTCAGGTTATATTCTTTCCTATCATTCCAGATTTCCCATGGCATGGTGACAAGTCATTAGTGGGGAGAACCTGGGCAAAGTCAATTACCATATCCACAGAAATTCCTTGCAGCCCCCATGCTTCTTGTATGATGACTTACTCATGGTGTCCTCTTGTGTTGCTTTGCCCCATGGCTGCAAATGTGGATGGAAATGCAGAGTTCAACAGCATGGGTTGGGTGGGACTCCCATAAGAACATAAGAACATAAGAAGAGCCCTGCTGGATCAGGCCAAATGCCCATCTAGTCCAGCTTCCTGTGTCACACAGTGGCCCCACCAGATGCCTCAGGGAGCACACAAGACAACAAGATACCTGTGTCCAGTCGCCACTCCCTTGCACCTGGCACAGAGAAAACCCACTTCTAAAACCAGGAGGTTGCTTATGGCTTGTAACCTGTGATGGTCTTTTCCTCCATTAATCTGTCCAAACCCCTTTTAAAGGCATCTAGGCCAGATGCCATCACCACATCCTGTGGCAAGGAGTTCCACAGATGAATTACACTCTGGGTAAAGAAATATTTTCTTTTGTCTGTTCTAACTCTCCCTCCACTCAATTTTAGTGCATGTCCCCTGGTTCTGGTGTTGTGCGAGAGGGAGAAGAATTTCCCTCTATCCACTCTCTCCATCCCATGCATAATTTTATAAGTCTCAATCATGTCCCCCCTCAGGCGCCTTTTTTCTAGGCTGAAAAGCCCCAGACGCTGTAGCCTTTCCTCATGGAGGTGCTCCAGCCCACGAATCATTCTGGTCGCTCTTTTCTGCACCTTTTCCAATTCAACTATATCCTTTTGGAGGTATGGTGACCAGAACTGGACACAATACTCCAGATGTGGCCTTACCATCGATTTGTACAAAGGCATAATGATATTGGCCGTTTTATTCTCAATCCCCTTTTTAATGATCCCGAGCATGGAATTGGCCTTCTTCACAGCCGCCGCACACTGGGTCGACACTTTCATCGACCTGTCCACCAGCACCCCAAGATCCCTCTCTTGATCCGTCACAGACAACTCAGAACCCATTAGCGTATATGTGAAATGTTGGTTTCTTGCCCCAATGTGCATCACTTTGCACTTACTTACATTGAAGCGCATCTGCCATTTTGCTGCCCATTCTCCCAGTTTGGAGAGATCCTTCTGGAGCTCTTCACAATCCCTGCTGGTCTTCACCACCCGGAAAAGTTTAGTGTCATCTGCAAACTTGGCCACCTCACTGCCTATCCCCGACTCCAGGTCATTTATGAATAAGTTGACTCCCACCACTCCTTTCTGACCAGGGATGTCAGTGAAAGGCGCTTCTGGCATTCACAAAGCTCTGCTCAGAGAAGTGGACAGCTCTGAAAGCACAAGGATTCTCCTTTGGCTCTGATCACGATGGTTATTTATTGTGCCATCCATGTGTCCAGTGCTTGAGACAGGTCCCTACTGCAGAGGCTCACAACATAAAGAGCTGCAAGGAAGACTAGAAGAGGACAACGGGGGGGGGGGGGGCTGGGGGAATGGGGAATTCTTGGAGGCACAAAAGGGAATTATGGGGGGCTTGGGGTATCAATGTAGAGAACGCTTGCAAGGGGTATGGCATCTTAAACTGTAGGGGCTCAGCCCGCTTCAAAGAATAATGAATTAAGGTCAGAGGAAAAGTCTTTCCTGCGATCCAACTATTCCCACCAGATAACTCCAAAATAGTCAAAGGCCTTGAAAGCTTGTAATATCCTGGACTCAAGGGGTAGTTGGAGTCATGTGCCTTCTGGTGCACAGGGGGAGGGGCCGGGACTCCATGGTGGCTGAGCACATGCTTTGAATGCAGGCAATCCCAGGTTCCATCAGGGGTGTTGCCAGTGCTCAGCCATGTCTAGTATAACCATTGGTTTACAGCAGGGGTGCACAACTTGGAAGTAGGCGGGGGCCAAAATGAATAGGCCAAACTTCTCCGGGGCCGCACGGGGGCGTGTCCAGGAACCGTGATGTCACTTCCTCAGGAAGTGACATCACAGGGGGCGTGTCCATGGGCCATGAAATATCCCGAAAAATATTTATATAAATGTATATAAATAAATATACAATAAATAAAAATAAAATATACACAGCAAGCCACTTGTGTGTGTGTGTGATATCTTTATCCAGGATTAATTTGGGATAAACGAGGCTGTGCGCACAGCCTAATCTGCACAAAAGGCATAAAAATGCCAGGATCTCTTTAAAAAAAAAACACACACAAATCCCTCTCCCAACTCCCTCCCACCCAAAAAAAACACTTTTCCCACATTAAAAACATAATAATGCCAGGATCTCTTTAAGTTTAAAAACACACACACACAGCAATAAGACACATGCACAAAAGGCATGAAAATGCCAGGATCTCTTAAAAAAAAATCCCTCTCCCAAGTTCAACATGTAAGTATTATTATCCCCATATTGTAGCTGGGGAGCTAAGGCAGTGAGGGAGCAGCTTGCCTAGGGGCCACCTTGTGATTTTACATGGGACAAGTAAAATCTGAACTGGGGAAAAATTCTGATTTGCAGCTCAGGCTTTTAGGTACTACACATCAGCTCTGTACAAAACTATTTACACCCACCAACAACTGGGAGGAGAAGGGAAAAATACACTAACATGGTTTTTTTCACCTCTGAAACAATGGGTTCCAATCTGTAGGACCCCCTCTGAAACGCACAGCAGGGCAGGATAATAAATTAGAGCTCAGCGTGGAAGGGGGGGCGACGACACTGGAGGGTAGTGTCTCACGCTGCCAGCCCATAGCGAGAGCTACACTGGCACTGCAAAGACCCAGGAAGAAGGAAAAAGCTCATCTTCTTTCCACATACTGTATTCTTCTAGCGACCGGGTTTGTTTTCAACCGGGAGGGTGCGATTTTAGGTTCCTTCCAGCCGGCAGGCTTTGGCACATGTGGCCGGGGAACGCTCACTCGGTGTAGCTCGCCCCCGCCCCTGGTACTCATCCTGTGCCAGCCCGGCTGGGCTGCAGCGAGGAGCCGAGCTGCGCACTCCACTCGCCATGAAACGAAGGAGGCGAGATCTGGGAAGGAGGCGAGATCTGGTGCTGGTGCTCGCTGGAGCGTGGCGGGGGGGGCCTTCAGACACTCCGAGGCCGGCCCGGGAGCTGGCCTCGGAGCGTCCGACCCCGTCGGCGCTCCAGGGCCTTCTGAAAGAAGGCCCAAGCGAGCGCGTTAATACGGGTATTTTTTTTATTTTTGCGCATGCGCAGACCGTTTTGAGGGCAAGAGGCCCTCAAAACGGTCTCTGCGCATGCGCAAAAATAAAAAAATACCCGTATTAACGCGCTCGCTTGGGCCTTCTTTCAGAAGGCCCTGGAGCGCCGACAGGGTCGGACGCTCCGAGGCCAGCTCCCGGGCCGGCCTTGGAGCGTCCGGGAGAATTTCCCTTGGCCCGCGAAGAAATCGGGGGGATCCCCGATTTCTTCGCGGGCCACAGGAAATCGTCAGGCGGGCCGCATGCGGCCCGCGGGCCGTATGTTGGGCACCCCTGGTTTACAGCCTCTGCCCATCAAGAGTTCACCTGGCCAGCCAACCAATGAAGCTTCAATGCTGATGGCAGTGGCAGCCCCCAGTGTATTATTATCAGGCCATGCAGGAGTGCTATAGATAGCCCAAGGCAGGGCTTTGTCCCAGAGCCCCTGGCAACCTCTTGCTGATATTAAGTCCAATCCCTGGTAGCTCCAGATAGGGCTTGCCAAGACCAGGCTGTCTGCAACCCTGGAGACCCACTCTCACTCAGTGCTGACTGACGTAGATTGAACAATCATCTGGCCTAGTTCAGGGCAGCAGCTTCCTTGCTCCTATCCTCCAACCTTTGCCCCTCTAGGGCTGCTAAGGACCATCAGGCCAACTCCCACTCTCACTTCATAGCCTTCTGCAACTGACGCCTCAACCTCCCACTTTCCCTGCAGGCCATATCTATGCAGTAAAAGCTGTGATATTTGACGCTTGATGATCTGGAAAACACTAATACCCTCGTAATCCAAAATGAAAAATTGCCTTGGATGGAGATCCATGTTTAGCAGGACATGTCTTCCCCTCCTGGTCTGCCACATCTTTGGCTTCTCTTCTCCACAATCAGGGAAGAGAAGCTGAAGACAGTCCCTACCTCCTGCCTCAGCTGCTTCAGGAGTGACGTCAGTTGTGGGCAAAAGTGACATCAGTTCTGGGTGTCACTATTAAATTCTAATAAATGTATAAAATCTGCAGCAGGGAAAAAACTGTAACGTCCTCCAGCGTGTGGGCAGTAGGTGAGGGGAAAACAGTGCTGCCTGTATGTTTCCCCTGCTACCCACGGGCGTGACACTCTGACTCCAAGCTCTGCCCATTCATAGATTGCGAAAGCTTGCCACAGCCAACCCTGCAGGGGTTTGAGGCAGCTGGGCAGCGCAGACTCCCCCTAGGCAAACCACGTGGGGGTCTTTGCTTACCCAGCCAAAGGGGCTTGCCAGCCAGCCACACCGACCCGAGTAAGTATTGTTTGAGCGGTCCTGGCTCACCCTTTAACCTTGCTACCTCAGAATGCATGCCAAGGAAGATCTCTACCTACCCATCCTGCATGCAACCTGCCACATGGTGGGGTTAGCCTAGCGCTTGATCCCAACCGCCCCACAACCAGCCAGAAGGCTCAAAAGTCCCTGCTGCAGGTCCCTGAGGAAAATGTCGGCACCAGCCAGGAAGAGGTGGATGACATTGCGTCTAAACAGGGCTGGCGAAGTATAAACAATACCAGGGTGAGCGATAGTTGCTCCACCCTGTGCATTGAAGACCTTCTTCATGTAAATGTTCACCATGCGCCAAGCAATGTCAACATGATGCGAGTGAAGTGCCCCATGCCAAACTCTGTGTGGCAGCGTGTCGGACCAGAGGATAACAATCCCCGTAATCCAACCCCTGACTATGGCGATATCCTTAGTGACCTGTAGCCTCAAGGACAAGGGAGTCCTCTGAGGGGAGCGTTGTGGAATGCCTACGATCCCTCAGGCTCACTACGATCCCTCAGGCTCACTACGATCCCTCAGGCTCAACACGTTGCAGTCAGTGGGCTGCCAGCATTTTCCCGCCTCTTCGCAGTGGGGAAGGGGTAGCAAGGCAAGCGGGGGCGACGCGTTATATGTGCCACCCCCATTTTTTTCCTCAGGTATTTTTCGTGTCCCCCAGTCATTATGATCTTTAACTTTCCTTTCAACTCCCAACTGTCACTTTCTACCTTAACTGTCACTGTTCACTGGCTATCTAGAACTCTCCTTCTATCTGAATCAGTTCTCTTCAGAACTGTTAGTAATATTCCTCAACAATTACATAGCTGATCATGTGATTGAAAATTTATGTAATTAGTTTGCGTTAAATTTGGTGCTGGCTCCAAAAACATTAAATTCATATATTTAGGAAAAGATTATTTTACACTTTTTACATCCCATTCCAACCCAAGGGCTAAGCAGCCCAAGTCAGAACTAAAGTCAGCCTAAGTCGTTTAGGACGACTTTAGGTCTGGAATGCGACCATTTAGGGCGAAGGTAGGTCGAACTTACGACCGACGTACTAAGAACGGACCGCGCATTCACACCACCGACGCCGGCACAAGTCGGACCTAAAGTCAACCTAAAAGTGGGCGGACCATGGGCATAACGGGGGCGGAAACCAATTAACGTCGGATTCCAGACCCTGGCGAGCACAGACACGCCCCCTCCAACACAAATGCTGACACAAAATTTATGTCGACCAAAAACGTGGACACAAATTCGAGGAGACCCATAAGAACCATTTTACCTTACCCACGCCAGACCTCTCCTGAAAATTTCTAACACCCTACTCCTCAGTTAGGTCAGAGTTAGGTCGGAGTTGGGCCTGCTGGGTCTGGAAACCGACAGAGTTATGCCTAAGATAGGGAGCCTATCAGCACCCAGCCCCACCCAGCCTCTTTCCCACAAAAGCCCAGCCCCAGACCTCCACTCTCTCTCTCTCTCTGAGCACGTGGCGTGGGGCTCTGTCCCCCACAGCCACAAAGTGGGACATTGTCGGTGGAGGGCAAAATTCACAAACACCCCATTTCTCTCTTCTCTTCTCCTCTCTGCCCCCCTCAAGGGCAGAGAGGGCTGTTCTGGCTGTGGCCAACCTGTTTACAGCTGTGCCTGGGCAGCTGGCTGCCTCCATGCTACCATTTGCTAACCCATGCCTTTCTCCCAGCCCCTCTCCCCCCCCACAGGCAACAACAGCAGCAGGTAAGAGCAGGGTTCGTGCTGACATGTGTTCTGACTTCTGCCTCTTTGAATATAGAAATATATGATACATGCCTCTTTACCAATGTGCCCTCTCATGCCTGCCTGCTTTGCCTGCTATGATATGCCTCTTTACCAATGTGTTGTCTGATAACTGCCTGCTTAGCCTGCTATGATATGCCTCTTTACTACTGTGTTGTATGATAACTGCCTGCTTAGCCTGCTATGATATATAGGATACATGCCTCTGTACCACTGTTGTGGCTGATTGCTGCCTGTAGTCACGTGAGCAGACAATGGGATCTTCACTGGCTGGGGCTGCACGAGCCTTTGTGGGCGGGGAGTCAGGCCAGGGTCCTTGCTCTGGCAGTTTGCCTCCTTCCTTCGATCCCCTCCCTCCTGCCCTATTTACAGTCTGAGATTAACTGGTCGCTCTTTGTTAAGATCTAGGGGACCCAGAGGGTTAATGCTGTTTCCCCTGCATAGGGCCTGAATGTTGAGGGAGGGGTCAAGTTTAGATTCTCGCTCCCACTGCAGGTTCTGTTCTGTTTGTTTTATCAATAAAGTGGTCCTTTCACCCAACCCTCTGTCTGGTGTGCTTCGTTGGAGTGTGTGACGGTAATGCGTATTTTAAATCAGTGTTTTTCAACCTTTTTCTGACCGTGGCCCCCTTCCGAACTTCTTTCCTTCCTGTGGCCCCCCCTGTCCTACCGGTAGAAAGGTAGGATGATCGCGGTGGTGGAGTGTGGAAGCGGGAGGGAGAAGGAAGGGGAAGCGACGTTGCCACCGCAGAGTGCGCTTGGCGATCCATCCACTGGGACGCACGGTCACTTCTCTCTTCACTTCACTTCTCTGTTTTCTTTTTTCTTCACTTCTCTGTTTTCTTCACTTCTCTCTGTTGGCCCCTAATCTCATGCCGTGGTCCCCCTTTTACGTGATCTTCACCTGTGGTCCCCTTGGAATATCCTGGGGGCCCCTGCGGGCCATTTGACCCCAGGTTGAGAACCCCTGTTCTAAATAATACTAAATAATACTGACAAGTATAATTATGCATTTCTTTCATTTTTCTTATTCTTGTTCTGTGTCCTAATGTTTACTCGGAATATATTTCGATCATTTGACAACACAATCGTAAACCGGTCTACTCATAAATAAGGTCCATTTGGTTCAGTAGCACTTACTCCAAGGAACGTGTGTATAACACTGCAGCCTGAGTTGTTGTTGCTAATGTCAGTTGTGTTATGGACCCGGAGTTGTCAGCCATGGGGGAGCAGCTGTAGCTGAGTGCAATGCACATGCTTTGCACCCAGAAGGGCCCAGGTTCGATCCATGGAAACCAGGTTCGACTTGCGCCGGCCTTCCCTGCTCGTGAGTCGCCGCGAAAGTGCTTTACAGCACTTTCGCGACGGCTTAGAGCGGCGGAACGCTCATTCCGCCACCCTAAGGGTGGAAAGGAAGCACCCATGAGCAGACTTCATTCTGCCGCCAGATTCCTTGCTTTCGATTCAGATCTATTGATCAGAATGACCTGTCTGTCTTGGCCATTCATAGTCTTCTTTGGAAAAGATATCAGAATAATTTTGCTTGGCAAAGTCATTATTGTTTTTCAGGCAATCAGCAATTGTCATTAGCATCTCAGTGCTGTTCCCAGAAGAGACCTTGTTCTGCAACATGGAATTAACTTTATAGAACATGGGCAGCCCATTCCAGCCTAAGGCCTAAGCGGCACAATTCCATCCTAAAAGCAGCCTAAATGCCTTAGGCCGAATTTAGCACGGAATAGCGCCGTTTAGGCCGAATTTAGGCTTGAATTTGTGACAGACATAGAACGGGTTTAGGACAGTTGGCCCATTCCGTCCTAAGTTTGGCCTAAGAGCTATTCCATCCTAAGTTCAGCCTAAGAGTGGGCGTGTAAGGGGCATAACGGGGGCGTAACGGGGGCGGTTACGAATTTGGGTCCGTTTCCTGACACTGCTGAGCTCCGACACGCCCCCTCGAGCTCAGAAACAGACCAAAATTTAGGATGACCAAAACGGTGGTCCTAAATTCGAGGAGACCAATAGGCGCCATTTTACCTTACCCACTCCAGCCCTCTCCTGAAAAGTTCTAACACCCCACTCCCCAGTTAGGCCAGAGTTAGGACGGAATAGCAGCGGCACAGGTCTGGAAACGGAAACAGATAGGCACCCAATCAGCACCTAGCCACACCCAGCCTCTTTCCCACAAAAGCCCAGACCCAGGCCTCCATTCTCCCTCTTTCTCAGAGCACATGGCGTGGGGCCCTGTCCCCCAGCAGCCACACAGTGGGACTTTCACAAACACAATTCACAAACATCCCTCTTCTCTTCTCCTCTCTGCCCCCCTCAAGGGCAGAGAGGGCTGTTCTGGCTGTGGCCAAACTGTTAACAGCTGCGCCTGGGCAGCTGTCTCCATGCAAGCACTTGCTAACCCATGTCTTTCTCCCAGTCTCTCCCCCCCCACACAAACAGGCAACAACAACAGCAGGTAAGAGCAGGGTCTGGGATGACATGTGTTATGACTTCTGCCTGTTCATGCCAATATATGTTTGATTTCAGCCTGTCTCTGCCATTATGAAGTACTTCTGCCTGTGTATGCCAATATGTAGTACTTCTGCCTGCTCATGACATTATGTAGTACTTCTGCCAGTGTATGCCAATATGTAGTACTTCTACCTGTGTTTGCCTTTATGTAGTACTTCTGCCTGTTCATGACATTATGTAGTACTTCTGCCTGTGTATGCCAATATGTAGTACTTCTGCCTGTGTTTGCCTTTATGTAGTACTTCTGCCTGTTCATGACATTATGTAGTACTTCTGCCTGTATATGCCAATATGTAGGACGTCTGCCTGCCAGCTCACATACCGTATTGGTCTGAGTATAAGACTCACTTTTTTTCTCCTAATTTAAGTTTTTAAACTAGGGGTGTGTCTTATAATCAGGCTGTTGCAATTTAATGCCAGTGATTTAATTCAATTTTTTTAATAGCACCAAACTTTAAGGGTGCGTCTTATAATCAGGTGCGTCTTATACTTGGGACAATACGGTATATATGATAGCAGCCTCTTTACCAATGTGTCCTCTGATAGCTGCCTGTTGCCATGTGAGCAGAAAAATCTATGTTTGTGTAAATGAGCCATGCCTGTTAACAACAGCATTGTAACTCTCTTGCACCCTTGCCCCCCACAGGGTCTACTACAGGTGAGTGTTGATAGGCTTGCCATGTTTGTAACCCTACAGTTGTGCTGTTTGTTCTCTCCTTCACTGTTGTCCTTTGCAGGATCATGCCCTCCTGACGTCCAGGTAAGCTCCTCACACTGTGGCATGCTCATTACACCTAGCAGCTGTGTAATCTGTTCTCTCCCTGCAGGCTTTTGCAACTGACACAATGGCTTGTCTTCAATGGCCATCGCTACCACACACCAGTTGACATGTAACTCCCCCTTGTTTTTTGTCTCTCCAGGAATGTCCACTACCACCTACCCTCCTGGGAGCACCCCTGGGGCTGCAGGCAGGGTGCCCTACTGTCATCTGCCTTGATGCTGCCAGAGGTCAGGGAGTCAGCCCTGCAACCCTCCTCAGCTGCCACCGCTGCTGCTGTTCCACCTCCCTGGCTGTCTACTGGCTTCCCTCCCCTTTCTATGGAGCAGGCTGTGGTTCCACAGGGGAAGAGCTTGCATCTCCAGGTCCACGGGGCACGTGTGCTGCTGCTGCTGCTTTCACCCCTGGCAGCCTCACCTGGCCATCTCTGCTACCGTTCCAGATCAATAAAGACACCCCTTGGGCAGAGCCCCCTTGAAACACATGTGCCCAGTGTTACACAAGCATTGCCGCCCCACACGTAGACAACCCCCAGCCAGAGGCGTCACCTGATATGGGGCGGTGGGGCGGTGGGCCCCAGGGCGTAGGGGCGGAAGGGCTCCGGAGGGGTGCGAGGCTCCTTGAGTTTTGTGGGTTTTTTTGTCTTTCCGGGGTTTTTTAAGCTTTTTACGGGTTTTTTTTAGTGCTAGCGGAGCTTGTAAACGTTAGTGTATGCTTTGCTGCAACTTATCTTGTTTATAGGACCCTCCCGCGATGATCAGGGGTGACGCTCTCTCCAGGAGGCGCAGATCGCTCCTCTGCTCCGAGCGCTTTGCAGAGTTCACGCACGCGCAGACCATCAATTGGAAACATCGTTGCTCTGCGCGTGCATGAACTCTGCAAAGCGCTCCTGGGCACTTTACAGAGTTCGCGCCCGGAGCAGAGGAGCGATCTGCGCCCCCTGGAGAGAGTGTCGCCCCTGATCGTCGCGGGAGGGTCCTATAAACAAGATAAGTTGCAGCAAAGCATACACTAACGTTTACAAGCCCCGCTAGTGCTAAAAAACCCTGTAAAAAGCTTTAAAAAACTGGAAAAATGCAAAAAATTAGCATAAATTATGCTAATTAGTTTGGGGGCGTCTGGGGTTTTCCGCCTCAGTAGCAGGGGCGCCTGGCTACCGCTCTGCCCCCAGCACACAAGCCCCTGCATGAATCCCATCCAGGGACTGCCACTTCCTTCCCAGGGAGAACACAGCAGGTGGGCTGCCAGACCCTCAAGGCACAGAGGGGAGTGGGGAGTTGGGGGTCCTCTCAGGCAGGCAAGCAATGACAGGCGACACGGCGCCCATACTGGAGCCGCTCGCGTCCGCCGCGTCCGTGGAGAGCCCTTTTGGCAACCGGGGCTCTCACCCGCCAGGGTGTCCGCCCGTCATGGAGTCCGTCCCGCCCAAGGTACGCCCATTACGAAGCCACTTCCGCCCAAGGTTCGCCCGTTTCTCTGTGCCTTCCGCCCAAAGTCCGTATGCGTCGGTGTGGCTTCCGCCCAAGGTCTGTCTGCATAAGAGGCGCCCGTTTCTGCATTGCCTTCATCTGCGGAGCGACCCCTGTGTCCCTATCTGTCTCTGCAGACCCCTCTCTCTGTATCTCTCTCCCACCAGCTTTGTTGTCTGTCTGTCTCTTTCTGACCCACCCGTGCACCTCCCCAGCACCCACTGTCTGCCTGTCTGTGTGTCTGCCTCCCCTCCCAATCCCTGGAAACCCCCACCCCGCCAGAGCGCCTGCCGCGATGCGCCGACGTCGCCCCATCTCGGGGTGTGATGAGCTGCGTGAGCCCTTCATGCTCACAGCAGACAAGCCAAAGGCATCTCTCGGTCTTGGCCGGAGCACAGAGCAGAAAGCACGCCGGGATGCCTTCTTTGTGGGTATTGCCACGGCCCTGGAGGCCCAGGGCTGCAGGCAGCACATGGGCGAGTAATTTCAGAAGCGGTTCCAGACATCATTAGACCCAGCCGCGTCGCTATGATGCGCGACACCACAGAGCGGGGGCGCGCATCGCCTTTAAGGGAGAGGCTCCGCCCCTGCGCATGATGTCACGCGCAGGAGCAGAGCACTTTCCCCGCTCCGCTTTCGGTTCATTTTGGAGCCAGACGGACACATGGGAGGGCGGGCGAGCCCAGCTGCACCGCTAAACTGTAGGGGGCGGGTCGCGCGACATCCTCCGGCGGCCCGCCCCCCGCACTTCCCCCTGTCGACACCCATGATTAGACCCCCCTTGTGTGTGACTTTCCCACCCCCTCCTTCCCTTCCCTCCCCCGCTCACCCCCCCATGAATCCCATGTGCAGCCTCAACGTGGCTTGGGGGTGGCTACGCCTTCTGCAGGAGGGAGGGGACGGCCACTCTCCCCTGCAGCAGGTGGCTAATGCATAGGGTGCCCTGTGGTGGCTGGCTCAGGCACATCGCTCACCTGTCACCTGCCCTGCGCCCGCCACATGACTGGCGCAACCCCCATGCCTGCGGTCGGCCCCTTTGCAACCAGGCTGCGACAGACACTGCGGCAGTTGCCATGGATGGACACTGACGTGTGCAGACACAGGCCTGAACATGCACAAGCCAGACACCGAGCCTCGTGATCCTGCCTGCCTGGGAGGTAAGTTTTGCCTGGATCCTGGGGTGGTGTTGGCCCACATAAGCTTCAGCCTGCCTAACTCTGACATAACTCAGGCCTAACTAGGCTTACCATATCCAAAGGGGGACAGGGTGCCTACACCTTTAACCATTGTAAAAAGAGGGAATTTGGGCAGGTGCAGCTTGTTGCACCCTTCCATTATGAGCTGCACCTGCCCAAATTCCCTCTTTTTACAATGGTTAAAGGTGTAGGCACCCTGTCCCCCTTTGGATATGGTAAGCCTAGGCCTAACTCAGGCACAAATTATGCCAAACTTAGGCCACTCTTAGTCCAGATTTGCGGAGGAGTTGGGTTGGAATGGGCCCTTGGTCTCTTCCCAGAAAAACTCAGCACCCTGTCTTCGTTCCTTGCCTAACACCCATTTCCTTGCCTGACACCCATTTCCATTTATTTAGTGAATAAATGGGAATTGCACAGCTCCTGCCTAGATATACCTGCGACCTGTAGACATACTGTATTCACACTTGCCTAGTTGTACCTGAGATCGATAGACAGACAACAGTCCTGCCTTGTTCACCTTGGTAATCACACCGCTGAAACCAAGATGTATACGATCCTTCTCCTTAGTTTGTTTCCTCTGACCTTCTGTGTGGTGGCTGAGTATGTAGGGATATAAAGGGTCATTGGTTTGCAGATGTGGGCTTATCTCATTCTCATATTAATAAGTTAGCTTATTCTCTGAAGGTACAGAATGAATTCCACCCTGCTGAAGCTATGCAGGTCTGACTCTGGTGAGTGCCTGGATGGGAGATGGACGCCGGGGAAGAACATCTCGTCTTCCTTGACTTTCATAGATGTTAGGTGGGATAGAAATGCAGTAAATGTTGTGATATTCAGCATCTTGTAACAAGGGTTTCCAGATATAATGTTCTAAGTAGAAGGTTGCTATACCTCACGGGTACCTAGAAATACCTAGAAACCTCAAGGATAACGTCCCCGCCACACACACAAAAACCCCCATCATTGAAATAATACCCAGCGGGTTCTACCACATCTGCAACTGGAGGCCACCTGGAGAAGTGTGCCGGCATTTTGGACTCTTAGAAGGGATTGGAATTGCTGCTGGGTGCTGTTAGTTAATGGAGTAGCAAAATGTAATGGGCTTTCTAGCCAATTTCTGTTCCATGACATTTAGTGGTTCTAACATTAGTTCTGGACAATCCAGGTTCAAATCCCCACTCAGCCATGAAGCTTCCTGGGTGACCATGGGCCACTCACTATCTCTCAGCCTAACCTACCTCACAAGGTTGTTGTGAGGACAAAAGGAGGGAAGGAACCATGTACACCACCCTGAGCTCCTCGGAGGAAGGGTGATATAAACAGAGGCGTCGCACCATTGGGGGCAATTGGGGCGGTGGGCCCCAGGGCGTGGGCCACTCTTACCTGCCCCATCGCGTCCTCCTCGCAGTCGAGAACGGCTGTGGTTTCAGCCCTCCTACCTGCCCTTGCACTGTTTGGCTCCAAAAAGTTGCCAAAAAGCGCCTGGGGGCGTTTCTGCACCGTGTAGGTGCGCTACGTCGGGGTGGGGCGTGGGGGTGGTGCGGTGGTGGCCCCCACCCCACAAAGATCTCAGTTCGTCTCTGGGTAATAAACATGTGAAAATAAATTAAAAAAATCTCTGTTAAACATTTCAACATTTTTTAAGTCTAATTTATTTGGGAGAAATGGTAAAATTCCTTGCGCTTAAAAGGATCCTCCTATGATGCAAGCAGCAGTAACAGAAGCCGATCAGAGACAGAGAACACAAGTAGCTCTGCACAGTACACAGGCATGCGCAAAGCGCCGCTCAAAGCCTTGCCCTCAGAAGGGCTAAAGGAAGACCCAATTCTACTCCCTCTCACACAACACAAGACCTGTACATAACACAGTACACAGGGTGCTACATGGAAAAAAAAAAAGAAAAAAACTGGACCAAAAAACCCCCGGAAATTTTTCCTCCACCCTGAAGCTTGCACCCTCAGCGCCCTGGGGCCCAGAGCCCTCCGTCCCTCCTAATAATGCCACTGTCTGCCATTTTGCTGCCCATTCTCCCAGTTTGGAGAGATCCTTCTGGAGCTCTTCACAATCCCTGCTGGTCTTCACCACCCGGAAAGTTTCGTGTCCACCTCAGTGCTTACCCCCAACTCCAGGTCATTGATTTATTTATTTTAAAAAATTATACCCCGCCTTTTCCTATGCCGAAGGCAAATGCCCAAGGCGGCTTACAACAAAATTAAAATACATAATTTAAAATACATAAAATACGTTTAAACAATACAACGATACATAAACAAATTTTAAAAACAATAAAATCCACTGGGGGGGACAATATGGAGCAGAGAAGCAGCATGGCAGAGCATCTTGAGACACAGGGGGCAGACCACAACCCATCACCCAAACGCTAGACGAAACAAAAATGTTTGGAGCCCTCGCCAAAAAGTCATGAGGGAGGAGGTGGTTCTCAGATTCCCTGGCAGGGAGTTCCACACTTGTGGCGCCACAGCAGAGAAGACTTGCCCACGTGTTGCCACTCCCCTAACTTGAGACAGAGGTGGCACTCACAGGAGAGCCCCCTCAGATGACCTAAGAGAGCGGGCCGGAATGTATGGGAGAAGGTGGTCCCTCAAATATCCTGGGCCCGAACGATGAAGGGCTTTAAAATTCATTACCAGCACCTGGAATTGGGCCTGGAAATGAATGGGCAGCCAGTGCAGCCGCCGAAGCAGAGGTTCAGCAGAGTCAAACCGCCTAGAAACAATGACCACCTGGGCCGCTGCATTCTGCACTAATTGCAGCTTCCAAACAGTCTTCAAGGGCAGCCCCACGTAGAGCACATTACAGTAACCCAGTCTTAAAGTCAGTAAGGCGTGGACCACCGTGGTCAGGACCAATCGACTCAAGTATGGCCGCAGCTGGCGCACCAGCCGAAGCTGGGCAAATGAACCCCTGGCCACAGCTGCCACCTGGCTTTCCAGGGAGAGCTGTGAATTCAGAAGTACTCCCAAGCTGCGCACCCATTCCTGCATGGGGAGTGCAACCCCATTCAGAATGGGCAGATGACTCAGTACCTGCATCGAAGCTTTCCTGACCAGTAGGACCTCTGTCTTTTCTGGATTCAATCTCAACCTATTAGCCCTCAGCCAAACCCCCACCACCTCCAGACAGCGCTCCAGGACTTCCACAGCCTCCCTGGAGCGAGATGGCAAGGAGAGATAGAGCTGGGTGTCATCAGTATATTGGTGACACCCAACTCCAAATCCCTGGATGATCTCTTCCAACGGTTACATGTAGATGTGAAAAAGCATCTACGATTTTATATGTGAAGTGCCGTGCGATCTCATTACAGCGGTCCGTCAAACACTTCAACTCACTCGCTGCAAGGGCCGAGTGGAGTAGATCCCAGACAACTCAAAAGAGCTCCACTGGTCGGCTACTCGCAGATGCAATGATGGCAGAGAAAAACGCCTTCTTCGCTGCCATCACCGCCACGGAGTAGGCCCTGAAATGGGCTCTAGCCCGT
The DNA here is from genome assembly GCA_026170595.1 of Plestiodon gilberti rubricaudatus. Classification (NCBI taxonomy): domain Eukaryota; kingdom Metazoa; phylum Chordata; class Lepidosauria; order Squamata; family Scincidae; genus Plestiodon; species Plestiodon gilberti. The sequence goes on from JANXHW010000002.1 coordinate 252,980,657, forward strand.
GTTTGGTCAGATTCATCACACGTTTTCCACCACCTAGGCGTCGGCCCAGTCGTTTCATTGCAGACCAGGTTCCAGATCAGCAACCCAGGCGCTCATCCCATGAGAACAGAGGCGTACCACCTGCACAGCTTGGAGTGACCTACCTCGCAAGGTCGTCGTTGCAGCGCAAGCGAAAGTCGTGGGATGAACTGAGAGGTATGCCCACAGAGGAAGCAAGTAAGTCGAAAGATGCTGCACAACAGGAAATAAAAGGAGGACTAGAACGCCAGAGAGTGAGACTAGTCACCAAAGCGTTTTTCACAAAAATACGTGTGAACTATGAAGAAACGTCTACCAAGAGACTGATTCCAGAGTCTGCGAGCAAAGATAGGCGTCGTGGACTCCAGCATCCAAACGCTGAGAAGGGGTGCTGGAGATAGGTAGCGTTCAGCTGCTGGACACTGGGGGCCAGTATGTTGTCTGGTCACCTGAGAAGACCTCTTACCTTGACCCCTCTGTGTTCCAGGAAGGGGCGTGGCCCCTGACCCTATTTCCTCCTTTTTCTTACCCCTTTCTCTCTCTTCTTCTACTGACTGCCAACTAGGTAGGATGAGCCATGCTGCTCTGCATCCCAGCGGCCATCTTACAGCACACCTCATGCAGGGAGCTCCAGCTCTAGGGGGGGCTCCGTCCTAAGTTAGAGTAACCTCTGGTCTTAACCAGATGCTGTATATATGAACTGAAACAGTGAGTAAACTTTCTCTTTTGCAACTTCACTCAGCCTATGCCTCGTGATTATTTAGCTAAGCATAAGCAAGTCTGCCTGGGTGGGGGAACTCAGATAACCTCAACAGCACGTGTTTATATATATATATAAACACCTGCTATTGGCGAACATGGCGGCCATGAATTCCTGAGCCGCCGCTGTCTCAGGGGCCTCGGCATGAACATTGAAGTCCCCCAGCACTAACAGGCGTGGGGACTCAAATGCCACCACCGAGATCACCCTGGTCAGCTCAGGTAGAGAAGCTGATGGGCAACCAGGTGGACGGTACACCAGCAGCATCCCCATCCTGTCTCGCCCCTGTAGCACGATGCGGAGACACTCATACCCAGCACACTGTGGGACAGGGTATCCAGTGAGGGAGGTGTAATCCCGGTAGACCACAGCAACACCAACCCCTTGCCCCTGTAGCCGTGGCTGCTGCATTAACCGGTACCCTGGTGGACACAGCTGGGAAAGGTTCACACCACCAGCCAGATCCAACCAGGTCTCCATGATGCAAGCCAGGTCGTGGCACCCTCCTCCAGGATTAAATCCTGGATTAGGGAGATCTTATTGTTAACCGACCTGGCATTTAATAGCAGTAGTTTAAGGCCACAGGGGTTTCTCCCAGGCACTCCCCAGGGACCAGGGTTGGGGGAAGGCCTAGAAAGAGGGATGGTCTGCCTATGACCATCCCTCCTTCTCCTGGAATGGCCAGGCCAGCCCCCACCGCCATATCGCCCTTGGCCTGTTACACTTTTTATGGTGGCGCCAGTACTCCCTCGAACATCCCAACACATCTTCCTGGAAAGGGCTCACACAAACATAAACACACACTTAGACAAATAAAAAACCCAACACAAAACACTGACGCTGCCTCCAGTCTCTCTATAGCAGATTAAGGGGCAGGAAAAACAGCAAGGAATCCAACAGACAAGAGGCACTCTCACCAACCCCAAGTCCAGAAGGAGTCCCGCTGCCCCCTATACCTCCCACTACTCCTTAACCCCCTCTCATCAGGGTGACAGAGACGGAGAAGAACAGGGTCATCCCCTTGTCACTCAGAGGGGTTACCCCCTCTGGTGCAGCAGGTATTAACTACCCAAGGATAATAACCTCCAAACCCAGAGCACCAAGGCAAGGAGGGAAGTCTCTTCTCTGGGGCAACTAAATGTATCATGCTGCTGCCAATCCACAGCCGCCCATTGAAAGTAAGTACTCCAGTAGAAGAAGGCTTCAGCAAAAGAATAGGGTTGGAGGGTAAATAGAGACGTGTTGTCATCTGGCATCGACGGTGTCCTTTTCCCAGCATGCCACTGTCTTCCAGGCTTACGATCCACATGCTAAGAGTCAAAGGCCAAGAGCCCTTTGGCTCTCGCCCTTCAGCTCGCACCTCTGGCGAGCCGGAGGCCCAAGTACCTAAATGGGAGAAAGTAGAGCAGAAGCCCTCAGTGCCTGGCTCTTCTCTTTCTGCCGCAACTCAGCCCAGGTGGTTCCCCTCAACTTCACATTTATGAAGTTGAAAAGCACCGGTCCCAAGACTGATTCTTGGGGCACACCGCTTTTGACCTCTCGCCATTGTGAAAATTGCCCATTGACATCCACCTGCTGTTTCCTAGTCTTTAACCAGTCCCTCATCCACAAGAGGACCTGCCCTCTTATTCCCTGACTGTGGAGTTTTCTCAGGAGCCTTTCATGAGGGACCGTGTCAAACGCCTTCTGAAAATCCAGATATATAATATCCACAGGTTCGCCCGCATCCACATGCCTGTTGACCTTTTCAAAAAATTCTAAAATGTTTGTGAGGCAAGACTTCCCCTTGCAGAAGCCATGCTGATTCTCCTTCAGGAAAGCCTGTTCTTCTATGTGTTTTAAGATTTTATCCTTAGAGACCTTCCACCATCTTCCCTGGTTTCCCATCATGTCCCACGACAGCGAGGGGGACAACTATCATTCGATACAACCATGACCTTTAATAATTGCAGGGTGTTGCATGACATGGAGTAGTTGTGCTACATTGCAATCAAAGTTGTGTTCTTTGCAATCAAAGGAAAGTTTATTGGAGTAAAAATGGATTTAAAGTACGTACATCCCATAGTGAAGTAATCATATGTGGCTTTTAAGCTAAGTCAATTGAAAATTGTCATGTAAAATCAAAGATGTAAAGCTCTGGACATTGGAATTTAGATTAAGCCAGAAGTTAATAGAGGCAAGTGAAACCCTAGCCTCAACGTTTATCAGACCAGCGTCCAGACGAAAGCTTGCATTCGAAACATAGCTGGACACTTGAAATATGGATCTAAGGAACTTAGATTGAACACGTTCCAAAGAGGCAAAACTGGAGGAAGGAGGTCCCAAAGTTGTTCCATATAAATTTGGGACAAGATTTTGGCTTGATATAATTTAATAGCTGCTGGAATATAAAGCATGTTTTACATTAAGCATGTTTGTCCACCCATAACAAGAATGGAGCCATGTTTGGTGCAATGCCCATCCACTTGAGTCAAAAAGGGAGCCAGATCACTTTAAAAGAGAGTAAATAAGGTAGGAGCCAGTATGCATCCTTGCTTGATTCCTTTATCCGTCAGGGATTTTATCAGTCGCTTCGGCAGCACATATACTAAAATTAGAAGAAGCGCTTTAAATTACAGAAATTCGTTGTGCAGCAGGTGGTTACTAGTTTTCTTCGACGTCCTCCACGCATTTCCGAAGTCGAATATGTATTGCATAATTCAATGCGTTCAGATGCTCTTGCTAAAGTTTTTTCAAGTTCTGTAGACAAAAAGACAACATTGGAAGAGTCATTGAAAGAGACAGAATGTAGAATTGCTGGACTGTGCACTTACTTGGAATATATTTTGAACATTTGATAACACAATCAGAATTAATGCTCATTAGGTTCAGTAGCACTTACTCCCAGGAATGTGTGTATAAGACTGCAGCCTGAGTTGTTGTTGCTGATGTCAGTTGTGTTATGGACCCGGAGGTGTCAGCCATGGGGAGGAGCTGTAGCTGAGTGCAATGCACGTGCTTTGCACCCAGAAGGGCCCAGGTTCAACCCCTGGAAACCTCTGGTGGAGTGAGAAAAGCTCCCTCCGTGTACAAACCCCATGGAGGGGCTGCCCTCTTCCTTCGGAGAGCACATCCCCTTGCCAGCCAAAATTGCTCTTCAAATTTCCCTCTGTTCCAAAGATGTTTGCCAGGCAGCACTGCAGTGGGCAGGGGAAGTGTCACCTTATGCCCTCTCTGGTTCCGTTGCCTCTGTGCTACAAAAAACCCAAAGCAAAACAGAACAACCCCCATAACCATGCTCCTCACATGCTTTTGTGAAGCACGGAAGTGCAGGACTTCTGAATTTCACAGCAGTGAGACAGGGAAAAGGTAAGAAGGGGATGATCAAGCGGGTAGGAAGCAGGTCATTGTGGCTTGAATTGGCGGCAGGTTGGAGGGACACGGTAGCAGGCTGGGGGCGAAAGGCACCCTGAATCCTCCCCCCACAGACCCCTTGCACTCTGCCACTGACGGGACCAGCATGGATGGGCCAGGAGTGGCAGTGGGGGGGCAGTCGAGGTCAGGAAAGACAAATCCAACTATCGTTTGGGCACCTCGAACAATCAGGCAGTCCTTTGCAGGGGACTCAGGCTGCAGTCCTATAACACTTTCCTGGAAGTAAGCCCTATTATTACATTCAATGGGACTTACTTCTGAGGAGACTTGCCTAAGGTTGCGTTCTCATTGTATGTAGACAATACTACAGCGAGATGGACCAAGGATGACTCAATGTAAGGAGACTGCATGATCCTGAGCCCTGTTGGAGACCATCTTGGCAAGACTCCCACTTTTGCCCAGGGCCGGCTCACCCATGAAGCCACAGGAAGCAGACTGTGAGGGGTGCGAGGGAGCGGCGGATTCAGGGGACCTTTCACCCCTGTATCTGTTGCCGCTGCCCCCTCCCTCCAACTGCCGCCGCTTCCCTCCCTCAATCCAAGGATCATGTGTTTTGCATGCTCACTCCAGCATGAAGCACATCATTCTCCTGCGTACTGCGCATCCTACTTACTACTCTGCCTTAAATCCCAGAAATCCAGCACTTCCGAGTTTCAAGGCAGTGAGCGGGGAACATGGGAAGAGGTTTGTTTTCTTTCCTTAGCAAAGGGGCGGCAGCAGTGGCGTCTAAATATAGGGGGTTCTGGTGTGCTGCACCCCAGGCGCGAGCGGGCACGCTACTTCCGGGGGGCACCCGCTCGCGCCTCGCGTTCCTGGAAAAGAGTGCAGCCGAGCCAACTGCCGTCGTCTCCCTCCCTCCTGGCAGCCTGCAGATCAGCTGGCTGGCGCTGCTGCGCGCTCCTTCGAGTCTGGGATCCCTCCAGGTCTGGGTTTGATAAAGCCCCTTTTGCTTTCTCTGTGACTCGGAATAGAAGCAGGAGACAGAGAGAGCTAAAGTGGCTGCTATTGGGCGGCTTGGATCACATGTAGTGTGGCAAACAGAGGAACTGCCGGAAGTGCTGCAGCAGCACGCTGGTGGCGATTGCAGCGCCAATACCAACAAACTATCCCCAACAGAGAAGCCCCTTCTCCCCTTTTGGATTCCCCTGATGAACGTTCCTTCCACAATCTAAGCAAAGGACAGCAGGAGACAGGAGTTAATCTTGTCTCCCCTCCCTCCCGGCAGCCAGCAGATCAGCTGGCTGGCGCTGAAGCGGAGCCGAGTTCAGCGCAAGCCAGCTGATCTGCCCACTGCTGGAGGGAGGGAGAGTTCTCCAGTGTATCGCAGAGTACACAAGAGAGAGACTTGATAATAAACAAGTGTGAGAAAGCTTTTGCTGTTTATTGATGGGGTGAGAATCTCCGGCTAACGTGAGAAATGCTTATGCAAAAAGGAAGCCCTGCGATGCTAGGGAACGCTGTTCTAGCCCCCATTGTCTGAGCCGGTGCTGTGCTATGAGCCACCTGCTGGGAAAAGAAGCTTAGCTGTTTAGGCGGCTGGGCTTGCTTTTGTTTTTACTTCTCTCCCGCCCTTGCCGAAGAGCCTGGGCTGCGCGTCTCCCCTCAGGCGCCGTGCCTCGGCGACCCCAGCGCCCTACCGGCCAGATCTGCAAAAAAAGGGTGGAGCGTGTGCATAATGACGTCACGGCACTTCCAGGGGCACTTGGCCAACCCCCCGCCCCCCCACCCCAGGCGCCGAGAGGGCTGGCAACGCCCCAGGGCGGCAGATCCGAGCCGGCATTGGGCAGTGTTCCAGGTTGCTCTTGCCAGTCAGCTTGGTTTACAGTACAGCCCTATGCATGTTTACTTGGAAATAAACTCAGGAGGCTGAGATGCAACAGAAAGAGAAGAGCCAGACATTGAGGGCTTCTGCCTCTGTTTCGCCACACAGGTACTTGGCCCTTTGGCTCTTAGCCTGTGAATAGCACGGCTGGAAGATAGTGGCACGCTGGAAAAGGACACCGTTGATGCCAGATGACAACATCTCTTTACCCTCCAACCCTGTTCTTCTGCTGAAGTCTTCTTCTGCTGGAGCACCTACTTTCAATGGATGGCTGTGGATTGGCAGCAGCATGATACACTTATATTCCCCAGAGAAGAGACTTACCTCCTTGCTTGGGTGCTCTGGGTTTGGAGGTTATTATCCTGGGGTAGTTAATAGCTGCAGCATCAGAGGGGGCAACCCCTCTGAGCGACAAGGGGATGGCCCTGTTCTTCTTCGTCTCTGTCACCCTGGTGAGAGGGGGGTTAGGAATAGTGGGAGGTATAGGGGGCAGCGAGACTCCTTCTGGACTTGGGGTTGGTGAGAGTGCCCATTGTCTGTTGGATTCCTTGCTGTCTTTCCTGCCCCTTAAACTGCTATAGAGAGACTGGAGGCAGGGGCGTTGCTACCCTGAGGCAACGGTAGCGGGTCGCTATGGGGTCATGCGCGCGACGCGTCACCTCTCCTGTGCACGTCCCCCCGAAGACGTCCCCGGAGCCAGCTCCCGGCCTCTTCCGAGGCCAGGAGCCGTCTCCGGAGACGTCTACCCCGGCTGACGCGCCAGGGCCTTCTGAGGAAGGCCCACTGTGCAAACATTATTTATAACGTTTTTTGCACATGCGCAGACCGTCCCTGAGGGAAAAGGGCTGCCCTTTTCCCTCAGGAACGATCTGCACATGCGCTAGAAAAGTTATAAATAACGTTCGCGCAGCAGGCCTTCCTCAGAAGGCCCCGGACAGCCGGCCAGGGAAGACGTCCCCGAGCCGGCTGCAACAATTAAGGGGGCGCCCCGGCCAGCGGCCCGGAGCGGTGGCCCGTCGGGCGCCCAGAGCGGTGCCTCATCGGGCCCCCCAAATCGCAGCGGGGCCTATAGCCGCGCCAAAGATTTGTAAGATGGGGGGTATAGGGTGGAGGTGTCACTTGGGTGACACGCGTTCCCCGCTATGGGGCGGCGCGCACCCTAGTGACGCCACTGACTGGAGGCAGCGTCAGTGTTTTGTGTTGGGGTTGTATTTGTCCAAGTGTGTGTTTGTGTGAGCCTTTTCCGGGAAGATGTGTTGGGATGTTCGAGGGAGTAGTGGCACCACTATAAAAAGTGTAACGGGCCAAGGGCGATATGGCGGTGGGGGCTGGCCTGGCCATTCCAGGAGAAGGAGGGATGGTCATAGGCAGACCATCCCTCTTTCTAGGCCTTCCCCCAACCCTGGACCCTAGGGAGTACCTGGGAGAAACCCCTGCAGCCTTAAACTACTGCTATTAAACGCCAGGTCGGTTAACAATAAGATCTCCCTAATCCGGGATTTAATCCTGGAGGAGGGTGCCGACCTGGCTTGCATCACGGAGACCTGGTTGGATCCGGCTGGTGGTGTGATCCTTTCCCAGTTGTGTCCACCAGGGTAATGCAGCAGCCACGGCTACAGGGGCGAGGGGGGGGCGAGACAGGATGGGGATGCTGCTAGTGTACAGTCCACCTGGTTGCCCATCGGCTTCCCTACCTGAGATGACCAGGGTGATCTCGGCGGTGGCATTGGAGTACCCACGCCTGTTAGTGCAGGAGGACTTCAATGTTCATGCCGAGGCCCCTGAGACAGTGGAAGCTCAGGACTTCATGGCTGCCATGGCAACCCTGGGCCTGTCTCAGTGGATTACAGTCCCAACTCATGGTGTGGGGCACGCATTGGACTTGGTGCTCACTGCTGGGTATGGGGATGGTGATCTGCCTATGAAAGAAGTTAAGATCACTCCTTTGTCTTGGACGGATCACTATCTGGTGAGTTTTAGACTGGCAACGTTTAATCACCTCTACAGAGCTGGGAGACCGAATTGTATGGTCCGCCCCCAGAGACTGATGGTTCCAGATGGTTTCCTGAGCGCTCTGGGGGACTTCCCAGCTTCCTGGGTCAGCGATTCATCCGATGCTCTGGCTGCCCTGTGGTATGGGGAGGCAGCGAGAGCCTTGGATCGGTTCGCTCCTGAACGGCCGCAGCCTTGCCGTCGAGCCAAGGCGGCTCCTTGGTTTACTGAGGAGCTGCGGTCAATGAAACGACTGGGCCGATGCCTAAAGCGACGGTGGAGGAAACCTTGTGATGAATCTGACTGAACACAGGCTAGAGCCCATTTCAGGGCCTACTCCGTGGCGGTGATGGCAGCAAAGAAGGCGTTTTTCTCTGCCACCATTGCGTCTGCGAGTAACCGACCAGCGGAGCTCTTTCGAGTTATCCGGGATCTACTCCACTCGGCTCCTGTAGTGAGTGAGTTGGAGTGTTCGATGGACAGCTGTAATGAGATCGCACAGCACTTCACAGATAAAATTGCTCAGATTCGCCACAATTTGGACTCTGGTTTAACAGTTCCAGAAGTTGTCCCTACGGCATCTGTCAATTCCATCGTTTTGGATTCTTTTCACCTTATACAGCCTGAGGATGTGGATAGGGTCCTCTGTAGTTTGAGATCATCTTCCTGCCTGCTTGACTCTTGCCCAGTTTGGCTAATACGATCTGTGCAGGTTGGGCTGGCCGATTGGGTGGAACCTATTGTGAATTCATCTTTGTGGGAGGGAGTGATGCCAAGCATCTTGAAGACCGCAATTGTGCACCCCCTCCTGAAAAAAAAAATCTTTGGATTCCTCCAATTTAAATAACTATCGGCCAATTTCCAATCTGCCTTTTTGGGGTAAGGTGATTGAGCGGGTGGTGGCATCTTAGCTCCAGGGGATACTAGATGAAACGGAGTATCTGGACCCTTTTCAGTCTGGCTTCAGGCAGGGCTTTGGGACGGAGACAGCCTTGGTCGCCCTGCTGGATGATCTTCGCCGAGGACTGGACAGGGGGAGTTTATCCCTGCTGGTCCTTTTGGACCTCTCAGCGGCTTTCGATACCATCGACCATGGTATCCTTCTGGGTCGGCTGGCTGAGTTGGGACTAGGGGGCACTGCACTGCAGTGGTTCCATTCCTACTTGGCTGACAGGTCCCCCAGATGGTGATGCTGGGAGATGTCTGTTCGGCGTCCTGCCCTTTACAGTGTGGGATGCCACAGGATTCTATTCTGTCTCCCATGCTTTTTAACATCTACATGAAACCGTTGGGAGAGATCATCCAGGGATTTGGAGTTGGGTGTCACCAATATGCTGATGACACCCAGCTCTCTCTCCCCTTGCCATCTCGCTCCAGGGAGGCTGTGGAAGTCCTGGAGCGCTGTCTGGAGATGGTGGGGGTTTGGCTGAGGGCTAATAGGTTGAGATTGAATCCAGAAAAGACAGAGGTCCTACTGGTCAGGAAAGCTTCGATGCAGGTACTGAGTCATCTGCCCATTCTGAATGGGGTTGCACTCCCCATGCAGGAACGGGTGCGCAGCTTGGGAGTACTTCTGGATTCACAGCTCTCCCTGGAAAGCCAGGTGGCAGCTGTGGCCAGGGGTGCATTTGCCCAGCTTTGGCTGGTGCGCCAGCTGCGGCCGTACTTGAGTCAATCGGACCTGACCACGGTGCTCCATGCCTTAGTGACTTCAAGCCTGGATTACTGTAATGCGCTCTACGTGGGGCTGCCCTTGAAGATGGTTCAGAAGCTGCAATTAGTGCAGAATGTGGCGGCACGGGTAGTCACTGTTTCTATGCGGTTTGACTCTGTTGAACCACTGCTTCGGCGGCTGCACTGGCTGCCCATTCGTTTCTGGGCCCAATTCAAGATGTTGGTAATGACCTTTAAAGCCCTTCATGGTTCGGGCCCAGGATATCTGAGGGACCGCCTTCTCCCATACGTTCCGGCCCGCTCTCTTAGGTCATCTGAGGGGGCTCTCCTGCGGATGCCACCTCTTTCTCAAGTTAGGGGAGTGTCAACACGTGGGCGAGCCTTCTCTGCTGTGGCGCCACAACTGAGGAACTCCCTGCCAGGGGATGTGAGAACCACCCCCTCCATCATGACTTTTCGACGAGGGCTCAAAACGTTTTTGTTTCGTCGTTTTTGTTTCTTCTAGGGTGATGGGTTATGGTCTGCTTCCTGCTTCTCTGCTTTATACTGTCGCCCCCCCCCCAGTGGATTTTATTGTTTTTAAAATTTGTTTATGTATGGTTATGTATTGTTTAAACTTATTTTATGTATTTTAAATTATGTATTTTAATCTCTGTTGTAAGCCGCCTTGGGCATTTGCCTTTGGCATAGGAAACGGCGGGGTTTAAGGTTTTTAAATAAATACATAATAATAAATAAGTCTTTCACAGAATTCTGCAGGCTCCATACGGTCACAGTTTGTCTTGGTTTTTCATGTCATCATTGTACTGGATAGAAATTCTGCAGGTGAATCCCCCCCCTTCTAAATACTGCCTGATTATTATCTAGATTGTATACACATCAGGACAGAGAACAGGTTTTTTGCATGCTCTCTTTCCGCTGAGTTATCTAGCACGACAGCTTTTTTCTGCAGGGAGAACATCCAAAGCATTCTCCCCCCTTGAATTTTGTAAAGCACAGTTCTGGGGAGATTTTACAATGAGTGTTTTCTGAATGTTTGAATCATCCCTTGTTTCTATGAAAATGGTGATTAGTTTTAAAAATTATATGCTTACTCTTTCCAGGTACTTCAATAAATGTTGACATACAGACTTCATCGATCGAAGCCACTTTCTTTCTTGTGCTCATGAAAGCTGTGTGCCAGTAAAAAAAAAATTAAAAATTCAGTTTAAGAATTATATGCTTACTCTTTCCATGTTCCTCAGAAACTGTTAACATACAGATTTCATCGTCCGAAGCCCTTTCCTTTCCTGTGACGAATATACTGTATTGGATGGCGCACGTGAGATTTCTACCTGAAAGAAATGGAGACAAGGTATGAGTAGTGAATGCTTCATTGCTCTGGGCTGTCAGGGATGCTGTCCTGTATTCACAGGAGATGCATTTGGGACGGGCACTGCTAGGAAGAGGCACAGTCCTTCGCAGGCCAACCTGAAGCATCAGCCATCATCACACTCGCCTCCACTGGCAGCTTCAGCTCAGTGTTGGGGAAGGGGCTTTTTTCCCTTTTACATTGCAATTTTGATAGTTTTTTAAATGTCCCTCCAAAGGACACTGAAGGATCAACTCGCAGTACAAGCCACTCCCAATCTAACATAAGAACATAAGAACATAAGAAGAGCCCTGCTGGATCAGGCCAAAAGCCCATCTAGTCCAGCTTCCTGTGTCACACAGTGGCCCCACCAGATGCCTCAGGGAGCACACGAGACAACAAGATACCTGTGTCCAGTCGCCACTCCCTTGCACCTGGCACAGAGAAAACCCACTTCTAAAAACCAGGAGGTTGCTTATGGCTTGTAACCTGTGATGGTCTTTTCCTCCATGAATTTGTCCAAACCCCTTTTAAAGGCATCTAGGCCAGGTGCCATCACCACATCCTGTGGCAAGGAGTTCCACAGATGAATCACACGCTGGGTAAAGAAATATTTTCTTTTGTCTGTTCTAACTCTCCCTCCACTCAATTTTAGTGTGTGTCCCCTGGTTCTGGTGTTGTGCGAGAGGGAAAAGAATTTCCCTCTATCCACTCTCTCCATCCCATGCATAATTTTATAAGTCTCAATCATGTCCCCCCTCAGGCGCCTTTTTTCTAGGCTGAAAAGCCCCAGACGCTGTAGCCTTTCCTTGTAAGGGAGGTGCTCCAGCCCACGAATCATTCTGGTCGCTCTTTTCTGCACCTTTTCCAATTCAATTATATCCTTTTTGAGGTATGGTGACCAGAACTGGACACAATACTCCAGATGTGGCCTTACCATCGATTTGTACAAAGGCATAATGATATTGGCCGTTTTATTCTCAATCCCCTTTTTAATGATCCCGAGCATGGAATTGGCCTTCTTCACAGCCGCCGCACACTGGGTCGACACTTTCATCGACCTGTCCACCAGGACCCCAAGATCTCTCTCTTGATCCGTCACAGACAACTCAGAACCCATCAGCGTATATGTGAAATGTTGGTTTCTTGCCCCAATGTGCATCAATTTGCACTTACTTACATTGAAGCGCATCTGCCATTTTGCTGCCCATTCTCCCAGTTTGGAGAGATCCTTCTGGAGCTCTTCACAATCCCTGCTGGTCTTTACCACCCGGAAAAGTTTAGTGTCATCCGCAAACTTGGCCACCTCACTGCCTATCCCCAACTCCAGGTCTATCCCCAACTCCAGGTAATCTAGTGATATAAATGTCTCTGATTCCCGAGTCATTTGAAGGCAATGTTTGCAGAAATCCAAGTGAGATCATCTCATCTTCAAACAAACAGAAAATATTTAGAAAATTGGGCAGGAGATTCTGGATGAGCACCAGCAGTATCTGATCTTCAGAGGTTGATTGTCTCTGAACCTAACTAATGGCCCAATCCTGTGTAAAGTTAGGCCAGCAATGCGAGTGCTCCACAGGCCTAAGGTGTCGCAAAAGTGCTGTAAGGCACTTTTGCGGCACCGGGAGAGTACGTGGCACCAGCTTGGAGGCCGGCACCACTCACTCTGCCGTCCTCCTCTTCCTGCGCCAGCCAACCCAAGTAAGGCCTGCGCCAGTCGGTAGGAGGGCGTGGGGAGGGCAGGCCATGGTGGTAGAGGAGGGGTCATTGGCCGGGCCAGCCTCGGAGGAAGTGGGGATATCAGCGCTGGGTTGTGCCGATATCCAAAGCCCCTTCCCAGGTCAGGCCAGCCTTACAGGGCCTCCCCAGATGCGTACCAGCTGAATTGCTGGTGCGCATCTGAGGAGGCCCATTGGAGCCCTCCGGCAGTAATATGAATATCCCCGTCCTCCAAGGCAAGTCCAGGCTATGCCATTTTGGCCAGCTGCCGTGACTTAAACAGGATCGGGGTGCCCATAACCCTTTTCGATTTCCAGCACTGACTTGCTGGATCAGACCCAGTGCAGCTTTGACGTAAAGGTAGGCTTGCCATATTTTCCTGACCTTCAACCGGGACACACACACCCCCCACCAATTAAATAATGAAATAATTGGAAAATTAATTAAACAATTAATTAAAAAATAAAATACATAGAAAAATAGAAGCGCATCCACAATTGTTCTTTATTTATTTTAAAATATAGGGGGTGCGAAGCCACATTTTATTTATTTATTTATTTAGTCTATGAACTAAATAAGTAAATAATTAAGGAAAGCAATTTAATTTTCAAAAATTGAATTTTTCCCGCTTTTTTTGCCGATTTTCGGCGATTTTATTTTTAAAGTATGTCTGCTTTGCGGCACTTAACTTGTGTATAGGAGCCTCCAGCGAAGCGATCGGCTCTCTCCAGCGACGACGTTCTCTTCTAGGGGCGCAGATCGGCAATCGGAGATCGCTCCTCTGCGGCCCATGACTTGAACTGCTCATCGTAAGCTCATCCTTTGAGTTCGCGCATGCGTGAATGGCTGTTTGCTATGCGCATGCACGAACTCAAAGGATGAGCTTACGATGAGCAGTTCAAGTCATGGGCCGCAGAGGAGCGATCTCCGATCGCCGGTCTGCGCCCCTGGAAGAGAACGTCGTCGCTGGAGAGAGCCGATCGCTTCGCTGGAGGCTCCTATACACAAGTTAAGTGCCGCAAAGCAGACATACTTTAAAAATACCCCTTTTTTTAGGTTTAAAATCGCCGAAAATCGGCAAAAAAAGCGGCCAGAAAAATTAGCATAATTTATGCTAATTAGTTTTATGGGGGGGCGCCGAGGACCCGGCCCCCCAGCTGGCTACGGCTCTGACTCCAATGGAAGCAATATAGTCCTGGTTGCTGTATTCCCAATCCCTTTCCTATCGAGTGCCAGTACAAATTTGCCTTCTCCGCTGCTGCCTCACCCTGGCTCGACAGTTTCATTGAGCTGTCCGTTACAACTTTCCTGGTTCCTCACAAGCTGCACAGACCCATCAGCATATATGTGCAGATGAGAATTTTTGACCCTATATATACAAACCACATGTATTCACTTTGGACTGCAGGTGTCACTTGGTGGCCCCATCTTCACCTTTGCCCAAGTCGGATAAGTGGGATTTGAACTGAACTTGGGACTTCTCCATCCAACTCCAGTCACACACAATTCATTTGAACTCCCGTTCTTAAGAGCTTCATTGAAACAAGGGGCATTCCTGGTTTCTAAAAAGGTTGATTTTAATTTATTTTATGTATTGTTGTTAAATTATGTATTTTAATTCTTGTTGTAAGCCGCCTTGGGTATTTGCTTTGGCATAGGATAAGGCGGGGTATAATTTTTAAAAATAAAAATAAAACAGGGCTGAGCCAAGACTAAGCAACTTTTAGTACCGCTTTCCTGGAATAAGAATCTCATCACATCAGAATAATCTCCTGAAGGATCTTTGCAAATCTCCAACACACACCTTTTCCCAAATCCACCAGGACCTGCTTTTCTGTATATAGCCCATAAAATTCCTCTGCTTACTCACCCACCACACAGAAGGTCTGTGCCAATAAACTAAGGAGAAGGATCTTATACATCTTGATTTCAGCGGTTTGGATACCAAGGAGAACAAGGCAGGACTGTCGTCTGTCTATCAATCTCAGGTACAACTGGGCAGGTGTGAGATTCCCATTTATTCCCTACAGGGAAACAGGTATTGGGCAGGGAATGAGGACAGGGTGTTGAATCCTTCTGGGAAGGGACAAAATGTTCTCTCAATTTAATTCCTATGTCCCAGAACAAGTATCTTTTTGGAACAGCGTCATTATGCTAACGACAATTGCTGAGTGACTAAGGGCTCGCTCCAACCCAACTCCCCTGCAAGTCAGGCATAAGTGTGGCCTAAGTTCAGCATATGTTTGGCGTACGTTATGCCTGAGTTATGCCTGAGATGTCTGAGTTAGGCAGGCTGAAACTCATATGGGCCAACACCACTCCAGGATCCAGGCAACACTTACCTCCCAGGCAGGCAGGCTCTTCTCCAGGCTCCGTGTCTGGCTCATGCATGTGCAGGCCTGTGTCTGCATGTGTCAGTGTCCATCCATGGCAGCTGCCACAGTGTCTGTCGCAGCCCAGTCGCAAAGGGGCCGACCGCAGGCATGGGGGTTGCGCCAGTCATGTGGCAGGCGCAGAGCAGGTGAAAGGTGAGTGATGTGCCTGAGCCAGCCGCCACAGGGCACCCTGTGCATTAGCCACCTGCTGCAGGGGAGAGTGGTCGTCCCCTCCCTCCTGCAAAAGGCGATGCCACACCCAAGCCACATTGAGGCCGCATGGGGGATTCATGGGGGGCAGGGGAGGGAAGGGAAGGAGGGGGGTGAGAGCAGCCCCTCCTCCCCTCCTCTAAGAAGGTGGCAGAGCAGCTTTTAAACTGACTCCTGGGGGAAAGCCGACAGGAGCCGAGGGGCATCCGGTTCGGGACTCCTCATCCCTAGGGAATGAGGGTGCAGAGGATGGGGAACAGTCAAGTAATAGCAGAGTAAAAATTGGGAGTGGTAGCGTGATGGGACATGACAGCCAGTCTAGCAGGACAGAAGGCTGCAGGAATAAAGGTGCAAACATGCAGCCCTTCTTTGGGGACCAGGTATATAAGTGCTTTTATGCAAATACCCGAAGTCTACGGGCAAAGATGGGAGAACTGGAATGTTTGGTGGCTAGGGAAAACATTGACATAGTAGGTATAACAGAAACCTGGTGGAATGCCGAGAACCAGTGGAATACTGCAATTCCAGGGAGTTCCAATTACTGCCTATTAATTAATTTCTGCAGGGGTCTCTTGCTAATTTCAATTGCTTCCAGGTGAAGAATACTCATGTTGCCCTCTTTTCTCAGGCTGCTGGTCTTTTCGAACCGGATGACATGACCCGTGGTGAGAGCGTGTTCCGCAATGGAGGATAACTCTGGGTGTTTAACAGCCCGGTCCAGCCCAAGGCAACTGCTGTACAATTCAGGCACAATTGCAGCCCAAGTGCTTTAGGCCCGAGTTGTGCCTGAATTGTGCCTGAGTTGGGCTGCAATTGTGACTGAATTGGGTTCAGGCACAATTCAGGCACAACTGCACAATTCAGGCACAATTGCAGCCTAAAAGTGGGCGTGTCGGGGGCGTGTCGGGGGTGTGACGGGGGCGGTTACGAATTTTGGTCCGGTTCCAGACGCTGGAGAGCCCCTGACACACCCCCTCGAGCCCAACTCAGGCCCAAAATTTGGGCCAGCAAAAAGGGTGGACCCAAATGTGAGGAGACCCATAGGAGCCATTTTACCTTACCCACACCAGCCCTCTCCTGAAAGGTTCTAACACCCTGGGCCCGAGTTGGGCCTGAGTTAGGACCGAACAGTTGTGGCCTAATTCTGGACACGGACCCAAATAGTTACCCTATTAGCACCCAGCCCCACCCAGCCTCTTTCCCACAAAAGCCCAGCCCCAGCCCTCCACTCACTCTCTCTCTCTCTCTCTCTGAGCACGTGGCGTGGGGTTCTGTCCCCCAGCAGCCACAAAGTGGGACTTGGAAAACTTTTCTAACACCCCACTTCTCTCTTCTCTTCTCTCCTCTCTGCCCCCCTCTACGGAATATGAGGAATGAGATAAGAATATTTGGGGAGGGGTAGCTTGCCTACAACACTATGCAGGTCTTTCTCTGGTGAGTGCCTGGATGGGAACTGAACGCCGGGGAAGAGAATCTCGTCTGCCTTGACTTTCATAGACGTTAGGTGGGATAGAAATGCAGTAAATGTTGTGATATTCAGCATCTTGTACCAAAGGGTTTCCAGATATAGTTTTCTAAATGCAAGATTGCTATACCTCACGGGTACCTAGAAATACCTAGAAACCTCAGGAATAACTCCCTGGAGAAGTGTGCAGGCATTTTGGACTGTTACAAGGGATTGGAATTGATGCTGGGTGCTGTTACTTAATGGAGTAGCAAAATGTAATGGGCCTTATAGCCAATTTCTGTTCCACTGAGTGTAGTGGCTCTGGCGTTAGGCCTGGAAGATCCAGGTTCAAATTCCCACTCAGCCAAGAACCTCAGCCTAACCTCACAAGGTTGTTGTGAGGACAAAAGGAGGGAAGGAACCATGTACACCACCCAGAGCTCCTTGGAGGAAGGGTGGTATAAACATGTGAAAATAAATTTTTAAAAATCTCTGTTATACGTTTCAACACTTTTTGAATCTAAGTTATATGGGGGTAACGTCAGCCGCCTGGAATTTACATAGGATTGCCCTCTTAATCCCGCTGAGATGCTCTGTTCTTTTTACATTTCAGGCTAATTTGGTTTGGCAAGACAGGTTTCTGATTCTCGGAATATCAAGAGGTGCCAACACAGCTGTTCCCAGAAGACGCCTTCCTCTTGGATGGAGGAACCACATTTGGAGAACATTGTGTCTTCTCTCATTATTAAAGTACTCTGCCCTCATCCATTGCCTTCTTACTTTTTGGATAAATTAGGATCTCGCTGTACCTGGAACCCCATCTGAGTCTTCGTCATCCTTCTTTGCACCTCTGAAATCAAGGAAGATTAATAAGATTCTTCTCCTTAGCTTATCTTTTTACATTTCAGGCTAATTTGGTTTGGCAAGCAGTGGCGTCACTAGGACGCGCGCCGCCCCATTCCGGGGCACGCGCGTCAACGAAGTGACGCCTCCGTGCCATGATTTGGGGGGCGCCCGACGAGGTGCCGCTCCGGGTTCCCGATGGGCCGCTGGCCCGGGCGCCCCCTTAATTGTTGCAGCCGGCTCAGGGACGTCTTCCCCGGCCGGCTGTCCGGGGCCTTCTTAGGAAGGCCCACTGTGCGAATGTTATTTATAACGTTTTTTTAGCGCATGCGCAGACCGTTCCTGAGGGAAAAGGGCAGTCCTTTTCCCTCAGGGACGGTCTGCGCATGTGCAAAAACGTTATAAATAACGTTCGCACAGCGGGCCTTCCTTAGACGGCCCTGGCGCGTCGGCCGGGGAAGACGTCTCCGGAGCCGGCTCCTGGCCTCGGAAGAGGCCGGGAGCTGGCTCCGGGGACGTCTTCAGGGGTGACGCATGCAGGAGAGGTGACGCATCACGTGCGTGCACGCGTCACTCCTTGCACGTGTCACCCCGTAGCGGCCCACTACTGTCACTTGATTGTAGCGACGCCATTATTGGCAAGACAAGTTTCTTCTCAGTAGGCCCTTTACCAACTTTATGGAATTCCCTCCCCTTTGACTTACGAACTGCTCCCTCCTTGGACACTTTCCGGCGAGGCCTAAAAACCTTCTTGTTCAAAGAAGCCTTCTGAGCCTTTGCCTTTTTAACATCTTGCTGGTATGGGTGGGGTGCTGCTGTTTTTATGATCTTGTTTTAAATGTAATCTTTTAATCAATTTTTAGATGTTTTTATTAGTTTAGTTAACTGTTTTTTTACAGTTTAAAAAGTAATTATGTACTGTATGGCCCCGAGTATAAAACACACTTTTTTTACCCTAATTTAACTTTTTTAACTAGGGGTGCGTCTATACTCACAGTGTTGCCAAAATAAAGGGACATTGTGGAAGAAGCGGAGGCTAAGAGGAGACTCATTGTCTTCAAAGAAACAGATAATTGAAGTGGTCACGGGTGATTATCGCTGCTAGCTGAGCTTTGCACTGCTGCTTTGAAGACAACACGTCTCCTCTTAGCCTCCGCTTCTTCCAGCAATGTCCCTTTATTTTTGCAACGAGGGCAGGGGCTCGCACGCAGCCGCAGCCAGGTTGGAGAGAAGGGAGCAGAGGGGGAGAAAGAAAGTTTACAGAAGCCATGGTGCAGCTGACTTGGAACTGTCTCCCACAGCCCATTCCAACCCAAGTGCTAAGCAGCCCAAGTCAGACCTAAAGTCAGCCTAAGTCGTTTAGGTCAAAGTTAGGTCTGGAATGCAACCATTTAGGGAGAAGTTAGGTCAAAGTTAGGTCGAAGTTACAACCAACGGACTAAGAACAGCCCATTCCAACCCAAGGGCTAAGCAGCACAAGTCAGACCTAAAGTTGACCTAAAAGTGGGCGGAACATGGGCGGACCGTGGGTGTAACGGGGGCGGCAACCAATTAACGTTGGATTCCAGACCCTGGCAAGCACAGACACGCCCCCTCCAACACAAATGCTTACACAAAATTTAGGTCGACCAAAAAGGTGGACCCAAATTCGAGGAGACCCATAGGAGCCATTTTACCTTACCTAAGCCAGCCCTCTCCTGAAAATTTCTAACACCCTACTCCTGAGTTAGGTCAGAGTTAGGATGGAGTTGGGCCTGCTAGGTCTGGAAACCGACAGAGTTATGCCTAAGATAGGGAGCCTATCAGCACCCAGCCCCACCCAGCCTCATTCCCACAAAAGCCCAGCCCCAGACCTCCAGTCACTCTCTCTCTCTCTCTGAGCACGTGGCGTGGGGTTCTGTCCCTCACAGCCACAAAGTGGGACTTTGTCGGTGGAGGGCAAAATTCACAAACACCCCACTTCTCTCTTCTCCTCTCTGCCTCCTTCTAGGGCAGAGAGGGCTGTTCTGGCTGTGGCCAACCTGTTTACAGCTGTGCCTGGGCAGCTGCCTCCATGCAAGTGTTTGCTAACCCATGTCTTTCTCCCAGCCCCTCTTCTCCCCCCCCCCCACAGGCAACAACACCAGCAGGTAAGAGCAGGGTTTGTGCTGACATGTGGTCTGACTGCTGCCTCTTTGCATTTAGAAATATAGGAAGGATACATGCCTCTTTACCAATGTGTTGTCTCATAGCTGTCTGCATAGCCTGCCATGACATGCCTCTCTACCAATGTGTTGTCTCATAGCTGTCTGCATAGCCTGCCATGATATGCCTCTCTACCAATGTCTTGTCTCATAGCTGCCTGCATAGCCTGCCATGACATGCCTCTCTACCAATGTGTTGTCTCATAGCTGCCTGCATAGCCTGCTATGATATGCCTCTATACCAATGTGTTGTCTCATAGCTGCCTGCTTTGCCTGCTATGATATATAGGATACATGCCTCTTTACCACTGTTGTGTCTGATTGCTGCCTGTAGTCATGTGAGCAGACAATGCCACAAGTGTGGAACTGTTAGCCTTATGTAGACACCAGCTGTCCCCCCCCCTTTTCTCCACAGGGTCTACTGACAGGTCAGTATTGCTAGGTTTGCCATGGTTGTGACCCCCAAGTTGTGTTGTTGTCTCTCTCTTTGACCCTTTCCCCTTACAGGATCATGCTCTCCTTACACCCAGGTAAGCAGCTCAGACCATGCTATGTGTGTCACACCTATCAGCTGTGTTTTATTTCTCTCCCTGCAGGCTTTTGCAACTGACACACTGGCTTGTTGTCAATGGTGACTGCTTCCACATACCAGCTGACATGTAACTCCCCCTTGTTTTTTGTCTCCCCAGGAACGTCCACTATCACCTACCTTCCTGGGAGCACCCCCGGGCCTGCAGTCTGGTTGCCCCACTGTTGTCTGCCTCAATGCTGCCAGAGGTCAGGGAGCCAGCCCTGCAACCCTCCTCAGCTGCCGTGCTGCTGCTGCTCCACCTCCCTGGCTGTTGTTCTTGCTGCCCCTCCCCTTTCTATGGAGCAGGCTGTGGTTCCACAGGGGAAGAGCCTGCATCTCCAGGTCCATGGGGCAGGTGTGCTGCTGCTGCTTTCTGATTGGCTGCTGTGACTACTCCTGGCAGCCTTGCCTGGCCATCTCTGCTAACGTTCCAGAACAATAAAGATGCCCCTTGGGCAGAGCCCCAGTGTAACATATGTGCCCAGTGTTTACACAAGCATTGCCCCCCACACACACAGAAAGCCCCCAGCACTGAAGCCCCTACATGAGTCCCATCCAGGGACTGCCACGGCCTTCCCTGGGAGAACCCAGCAGGGGCGCTGCGCGACCCCCATGGCACAGAGGGGAGGGGGGAGTCAGGGGGGCCTCTCATGCAGGCAAACAGTGACAGCCAGGGCGTCCGCCTGTAATGAAGGCGCTTCCGTCGAAGGTCCGCCCGTAATGAAGGCGTCGAAGGTCCGCCCGTAATGAAGGCGCTTCCGTTGAAGGTCTGCCCGTAATGCAGGCGCCTCCGTCGAAGGTCCGCCCGTAATGCAGGCGCCTCCGTCGAAGGTCCGCCCGTAATGCAGCCACTTCCGCCCAAAGTCTGTCTGCATAAGAGGCGCCTGTTTATGCATCACCTTCATCTGCGGAGCGCCCCCTGTGTCCCTATCGGTCTCTGCAGACCCCTCTCTCGGAATCTGTCTCCCACCAGCCTTGTTGTCTGTCTGTCTGTCTCTGACCCAGGCATGCCCCTCCCCAGCACCCCCTGTCTGCCTGCCTGTGTGTCTGCCTCTCCTTCCACTCCCTGATGATGGCTGCTGGCCACCCCCCACCCTGCTAGAGCGCCTGCCGTGAGGCGCCGTCGTCGCCCCATCTGGGGGTGTGATGAGCTGTGTGAGCCCTTCACGCTCGCAGCAGACAAGCCCAAGGCATCTCTCGGTCTTGGCCGGGGCACAGAGCAGCAGGCACGCCGGGATGCCTTCTTTGTGGGCATTGCCCCGGCCTTGGAGACCCAGGGCTTCAGGCAATGCACGGGCGAGTCATGTCAGAGGCAGTTCCAGTCCTCATGAGACCCCCCTTGTGTGTGACGTTCCCACCCCCCTCCCCTTCCCTCCCCCGCTCACCCCCCAGTGCAGCCTCAACGTGGCTTGGGGGTGGCATCGCCTTCTGCAGGAGGGAGGGGACGGCCACTCTCCCCTGCAGCAGGTGGCTGATGTACAGGGTGCCCTGTGGCGGCTGGGCTCAGGCACCTCGCTCACCTGTCACCTGCCCTGCGCCCACCACATGACTGGCGCAACCCCTCTGCCTGCGGTCAGCCCCTTTGCGACCGGGCTGCGACAGACCCTGTGGCAGCTGCCATGGATGGACGCTGACACATGCAGACAGAGGCCTGCACGTGCCTGAGCCAGACACGGAGCCTGGAGAAGAGTCTGCCTGCCTGGGAGGTAAGTGTTGTCTGGATCCTGGGGTGGTGCTGGGCCACAGAAACTGCAGCCTGCCTAACTCAGGCATAACTCTGACCTACCTCAGGCATAACTTCTGCCTAACTTGGGCTGCACTTGGGCCACACTCATGCCTGACTTGGAGAGGAGTTGGGTTGGAATGGGCTGTTAATGTTAACTCTTATCTCGGCTAATTTCTTCAACTCATAAATCATTTCTACGCCTCTTGCCTAAGTAAAGCAAAGCATGTGGGAGGTGGCTTGGCTTACGCTTCATCTGCGGACGGAGCTTCGATGGTAATCCATTCTTCCTCACCGACAACCCAAAACTTCAGAGCCTTTGCCTTGAAGTGTCAGAATGAGGGCGATTGAAAGAAATGTGGTTTATCTCTTCATACTCCCTTTCAATCCAGGGGTAGAGTAATTAAGTCCATCAGATGTACTCCGTTGATACAGAGCGATCGGCGGAGTTGTCAGCCTGCCATGTCCTCCTAACCGGAAGTCCCCAATCTCCCAAATCTTGTCAAATTCAGCAACCTCCAGAAACGTTGATCGTTGATCAGGAAAGCAGATTTTCAGGTCGCAATCTTATGCATGCTTTCTTGGGAGGAAGCCCGTTCTGTTCAATGGAGCTTGCTTCTGAGTAAGCATGGATTGGCTGCAAAGCGCTCTGCTCGCTCTCTCCCTCCTGTCTCTCTCTCCTCCTCGAGTGCATCAGCAGCACACATGCTGTTTCCTGCCACTTTCGCCTACCTCCTCACCAAACACAAAGAAGGCAGGCTGAATTTAGGGGGAGGGGGTCATTCCTGGGGAATGCATCCCTGGTTTCTCCTCCCTGGAGAACCCCCTGTGTGCATTTCTCCAGCTCCACGTGCAGCGTTCAGGCTTCTGATCCGGGTAAGCTGTGTCTTTCCAGACTGAAGCAGCCAAAACAGACAGGCTGTACGTCTCCCTCCAGACAGTTTTACAATGACCAACTCAGCCTCTCTTTTCCCCCAAATATCTCTCTCTCTCTCACACACACACACACACACACACACACACACACACACACACACACACACTGACTGTGTTCAGTGGCATCCTATCATGGGGGGAGCTGGTGTGCTCCACCCCAGGCGCCGCGCTTCCGGGGGGCGTGGCAGCCGGGCTCGGGGCTGCGCAGCACGGCGTCACCGGAGCCCGGCTGCCACGCCCCTCAGAAGTGTCACCGGCTTCCGGAGGCTCCACTCCGAAGCTGGGAGAAGCCCTCCTCCGAGCAAACGGGCAGCCCGTTTGCCCTCAGAAAGGTTCTGCGCATGCGCGAAAAGGAATAAAAGGCACTTCGATGCACTGGACCTTCTCAGAAGGCCCTGACCGCCGAACTGGGCAGTCGCTCGGAGGAGGGCTTCTCCCGGCTTCGGAGCGGAGCCTCCGGAAGCCAGTGACACGCCGAGTGGGCGCGCTGCTTCTGGGGGCTCCGGTCCGGTACCGCGCTGCTCAGCCCCGAGCCCGGCTGCTTGGGGAGGCATGGAGAAACGGGGATGCTCCAACCCCTGCCCCCCTGGGCGCCAGGAGGGCTGGGTACACCACTGGATTTCAGTAGGCTTCTTTGGAGGTGCTTTTTACTGTAAATAAGAGGGGTTTGCTGCTCGTTTGCTTCTTGCTTTTGATGATTTTTGATTGGTGTACTTTGTATTGTGATTTAACTTGTATGTTTTATTGATTACTGAGTAATCAATAAGTACTGCGTAAACAGACAAGACCTCTGCTGGTGAATGTACAAATGTTTAGCGTGAAATATGGGAAATGCAGAATTCCTGTTGCTTAATCAAACTGGAGAACCAGCCACAGGATTCTCTGTGTTGTTACAGCTAAAATGCACATGGCATGTACAGTCGGACCTCGCTATCCACAGGGGATCCATTCTGGACCCCCTGCGGATAACGAGGATCCATGGATACCAGGGTCCATGCTAAAAACCCTGTTAAAGAGGGGGGAGCCCCAAAATTGCAATTTTTACCTTTAAATAGCCAAAGTGACCATTTTCAAGCCTCCACGGGGCTTCTTGAAGCTTAATGACCCACTTCCGGGTCTCATGAAGGGTCTTCCCCACCTCCCTGCCTTGCCTCTGAGTGCATTCAGGGACAAGGCTGGGGGGGGGGGAAAGAGCCTTTGTGCAACCCGGAGGTGGGTCATTAAGCTTCAAGAAGCACCATAGAGGCTTGAAAATGGTACTCTTGGGCTATTTAAAGGTAAAAACGGCAATTTGGGGGCTTCCCCCCTCTAACAGGGTTTTTAGTATGGACCTTGTGGATCCAGGATCTGCAGTGAGCCAAATCTGCGAATCCTGAACCTGCTGATAGAAAGGGTCTATTCAAGATTCTATTATGGAGACTCTTAAAACGTTCTGGCTCAGTCTGTGTGCGAGTGAACAAGAGACAGAGCTCAACGTGTTCCCACCATGGCCAAAGGGATCTCTGGTGCATGGGAAGCGATTGGTGCACGGAACTGAAATTATTTTTCTCTCTTCCCTCTAGGACCTCAGGAACACCTTGCAAAGGTATGTAGCTTTCTTATGCTGGAAAGGGTGAGCTGTAGGTGAATAGCCTGCCTGTCTGAGACCATGCAAGGCAATGATAGGCCTATTTTCCATGCAAGGCAATGATAGGCCAGTTTCAAGCGAGAGATGTTTCTCTTCTGCTATCTGTTGTCCATGTAATTTCAGAGCAGTGTGCATTCTGCACAAGCACAGTATGCTCTATCACTGAGCTATATAGGAGGACGAAGTGGTGGTATGGAGCAATGGAACAGAGGGGTGAGCGGAGAACGAAAGTGCTTGGCTACAGGCTTCTCCCCACCTCATCCCCTTCCTTGCTTGGCTGCCTCTTGGCCAATGATGCTGCCGTCTCTTCCTCGTACCACTGCTACTGGGGGAAAAACACCTTGCCGCTGAGTACCTGAAATGGTGAAAACACTTCCTGTCTCCAATAACCAACTGCCTGGTGGGCACACAGCTCCCCAGGAGCAGACAAAGTTACAGCATGGATGGTGTGAACAGTTTGTGGTTGTAGCTAGCTAAAAAGAGTACACAGCGCATACAATACACAATGCTCTTTGCAAAATCTGCATCTTATTGTTTGAAAACAAAGGTTCTGGATTGCTAAGGTGTAAAGAGAACTTAAATAGATCGTAGTGAATTTATATTTCAAAGTGTTGTATGAAACAAATATGTGAAACGACTGTACACTTTTCAACGTTTCATGGAGATTTTCATGACCGGATATAATTACCACAGTTTTGGGAAGTATGGGTTCTGCAGCCATGTAGACACAAATGAAGAAATACAAATCATTAAACCGTATAGTTGTGTGATGGATTTCTTTAATGACAGTTACCACTGACACACAGATGTAAACTGTTACAACCACAGACAAGATCTTTGTTTCTTAGCCGACGTTTCGCTCCTCACACGGAGCTTCTTCAAAGCAGACACAGTGTAACCACTGCTGGATGAAAAATACCTCTTTTTCAATGTTCTTCTGAGGTTGCAACCTGTCTGGGGGAAGCCCCAACCTTGCAACCTGTCAGGCTAATAGCTCAGTTCTTGTCCTCTTCCCCTCCCTTCTCACATCAGGAAACTTGCTTGGTGAGAAAGGACAGAAATACCATATTGGTCTGAGTATAAGACTCACTTTTTTCTCCTAATTTAAGTTTTTTAACTAGGGGTGCATCTTATAATCAGGCATAAATTTAATGCCAGTGATTTAATTAAATTTTTTTAATAGCACCAAACTTTAAGGGTGTGTCTTATAATCAGGTGCATCTTATACTCGGGACAATACAGTATTAGCCTTCTTTACATGGGAAGAAGGGGGGCTTGATGCCTACTTGCCTCCTAGGGTTGCCAGCCTTCCAGGACTGGCGGCTTGGACGAGTCTCCAGGAATCCACATTGACCATGAGACCCAATTTATTTTCGTAAGACTTTATAATTAATTACATTCCATAGCACTGTTGTGGTATTATTTGTCTTAAAATAAAATCTATAAATAAGTTGTTAGTTGCATGTTTTTTACATAGATTAAAGAAACTAATCTGTATAAAACTGTTCCCCTCAAAGGTCAGTACTGCGCCCCTCTGAGGTATGCACCCTAGGTGGTGCATACCTGCCTAGTTGGCCTAATGATAGCACCAGCCCTGGTTGCCTCAGACAGCAGATTGACAGGAAGTTGGCTGGCCAGGTGAGCTCTTGATGGGCAGAGGCCATGGGCCAATGCTAGACATGGCTGAGCACTGGTGCCCTGATGGAACCTGGGATTGCCTGCATTCAAAGCATGTACTCTGCCATGGAGTCCCGGGCCCTCCCCCTGTGCACCAGAAGGCACATGACTCCAGCTACCCCCTGAGACCAGGATACTACAAGCTTTCAAGGCCTTTGACTATTTTGGAGTTATCTGGTGGGAATAGTTGGATCGCAGGAAAGACTTTTCCTCTGACCTTAATTCATTATTCTTTGAAGCGGGCTGAGCCCCTACAGTTTAAGATGCCATACCCCTTGCAAGCGTTCTCTACATTGATACCCCAAGCCCCCCATAATTCCCTTTTGTGCCTCCAAGAATTCCCCATTCCCCCAGCCCCCCCCTGTTGTCCTCTTCTAGTCTTCCTTGCAGCTCTTTATGTTGTGAGCCTCTGCAGTAGGGACCTGTCTCAAGCACTGGACACATGGATGGCACAATAAATAACCATCGTGATCAGAGCCAGAGGAGAATCCTTGTGCTTTCAGAGCTGCCCACTTCGTGTCCGCAATGGGCCTCCTCAGATTTCCGCCAGCTCGGAATTCTGCCAGCTCCTCGGATTTCCCCCCTCGGGACCATAGGGATATGGCGGACACCATCTCCACCCCCCCGAGCCAGCTTGGTCAATGGCCCCCTCCCTCGTTGCCCGGACCGCCTATGCAGCCACCGGGGGACCGCTTACATTCTTCTGGTGGCCGCATGGACGTCCTGGCGGCAGCCGCCCTTACTCCAAGTCGTCGCAAATGTGCAGGATTGCGCTATAAGACTGAACACAACTGACTCCATATTGGACAGTGATATGCTAAACAACGGAACTGCTTTGCTAAAAATATAGACTGTACATTGTTTGCTTCAATGCTAACAAACATGCTGGCTTATATGCTCTAGTGCTCACTGCCCTAAATTGGGACTGTCTGTAGAAAAAAGAGGAGCTGAAGGTTCACAGATGTGTCCGGAACATGGGACCTCTTCAAGGTCAGAGTAAGAATCAAGGGGAGTTCTTGAGATGGGCAGCTTTTTTTAGAAATAAAATGTAACTTCCTCATTTATATGCTTGTGTGTTAAAAGTATATAAGGTTTGGGGTGCTCTTGGTTTCTATAGACAGCCATTTGCTAGCCATTTGCAAAAATTTGGTAATTTTTTTCCTGTGTCTGTGTTGCTGCTTATAGGGCTGGACAATGAATAAGTCTCTAGGGGGGATCATGACAACAAGGTCTGCTGTTTGGGGGGGTAATGGGTCATGTTTAGTGAATAAGCACAACAGTATCCATGTTGCTCCTCCTCCCTGTCCTGCCAGTTGTGAGTGTGACCATCCTGGCTAAACACCACATCTTGCAGACAGTCTGGGGTAGGAGAAACCCCCCTCCCCACCAAGAGCCAATCAGGCCAAGAGCAAAACATTCCTCCTCCAGTGCCCAGAGGTTATCAGTGAATCTCAGGTTCTCTTATTGAGGCTGAGCAGGATGTGATGTTGCCCAGAAACACGGCTTTGGGGGTGGGGCTCCGAGTTCCCAAACGGTTAACTAGCCCCGCCCCCAGCTGGTCCCAGCATCATTCAAGCACAGACACACCCTGCAGACTTGCCTTGTCTGGAAGTGGGCCTGGAAAGGAGACCCCCCCCATTCTAGGAGCATCGGTGGAGGAGCAGCAGAACACAACCATTCATACAGGAGGCAACAGATGAACAGCAAACTTTATTTTAGCCCATTTCAGCAGCCCAACATCCACTCAGGAAAACACAAGAAGTTGGGCTGACCCTGCCAATGGATAGGAGAGGGATCTTCCAGTATTTGCTAGGGTAAAGGATTAAGGGGTTTGAGCAGCTAGCGCTTTAAATTACAGAGATTTGTTGTGCAGCAGGTGTGCATTAGTCTTCCTCGTCCACTCACTATTTCCTCTTCCGTATATGTATTGCATACTTCAATATGCGGAGATGCCCTTGAGAAAATTTGCACAAGTTCTGTAGATAAAAAGACAACAGTATCAGTCATTGGAAGAGACAGAATGTTGAATTGCCAGACGGTGCACTTTCAGAAATAGGCTTACCATATTCTCCTGGTTTGAAACCGGGACCCCCACCCGCATAGATTAAATAAATAAATAAATATTTTATTTCAATAGCACTTACTCCCAGGAAAGTGTGTCCCAGGAAACTGCAGCCTGAGTTGTTGTTGCTAATGTCATTTATGTTACGGAGGTGTCAGCCACGCAGGAGGAGCTGCAGTTGAGTGGCTCAGGTTCGATCCCTGGAAACCGCTGGTGGAGCTAGGAAAGCTCCTTGTGTATACCAGCCCAGTGGAGTGCGACAGGGGAGCGGTAAGAAGGGGATGATCAAGCGAGTAGGAAGCAAGTCATTGCGGCTTGCATTGGCGGCAGTTTGGAGGGAGGCGGTGGCAGGCTGGGGGCGAAAGGCACCCTGAATCCTCTCCCCCCAGACCCCTCCCACAGATGGGACCTGCATGGATGGACCAGCAGTGGCAGTGGGTGGCAGTGGGGAGGGGGAGAGCAGAGGTCAGGAAGGAGAAATCCAACTCTCTTTTGGGCACCACGAACAATCAGGCAGTCCTTTGCAGGGGACTCAGGCTGCAGTCCTATAACACTTTCCTGGAAGTAAGTTCTATTATATCCAATGGGACTTACTTCTGAGGAGACTTGCCTAAGATTGCGCTCTCCTTGTATGTAGACAATACTACAAGATGGACCGAGGAGGACCTGACTCAATGTAAGGAGACCGCATGATCCTGAGCCCTGTTGGAGACCATCTTGGCAAGACTCCCACTCTTGCCCAGGGCTGGCTCACGTATGTGCGAGGGGACTGGAAGCAGACTGGGATGGGTGCAAGGAGGGAGCGGCGGATTCACGGGGGCCTTTCACCCCAAGTCTGTCACCGCTGCTGCCTCCCTCCAACCACCGCCGCTTCCCTCCCTCAATCCAAGGATCATGTGCTTTGCATGCTCACTCCAACAAGAAGCACATAATTCCCCTGCATACTGCGCATCCTACTTACTACTCTGCCTTGAGTTCGAGAAATCCAGCACTTCCGAGTTTCAAGGCAGTGAGCAGGGAGCATGATGGGAAGAGGTTTGTTTTCTTTCCTTAGCACGAGGACAGCGGATCCGAGCCGGCCTCGGGCAGCGTTCCGGGTTGCGCTATCCCTGCTCTTACCAGTCAGCTTGGTTTACAGCACAGTCCTATGCATGTTTACTCGGAAGTAAGTCTCACAGAATTCGACGGGCTCCATATGGTCACAGTTTGCCTTGGTTCTTCAGGTCAACACTGTACTGGGGAGGGAGGTTTCCAGGTAGAAGTTCAGCAGGTGAAGTTTCCTTAATTACCTGCTCTCTATACAGCTGAGGAATGTCTGCCTGATGATTATCGAGATTGTAAACACATCGGGGCAGAGAACAGGTTTTTTTCCATGCTCTCTTTCCACTGAGTTATCTTGCATGATAGCTTTCTTCTGCAGGGAGAACATCCAACACATTCTCCCCACCCCTGTTTAATTGTGTAAAGCACAGTTCTGGGGAGATTTTACAATGAGTGTTTTGTGAATGTTTGAATCATCCCTTGTTTCTATGAAAAAGGAGATTAGCTTTAAAAATTATATACTTACTCTTTCCAGGTAGTTCAAGAATTGCTGACATACAGACTTCATCGTTAGAAGCCACTTTCTTTCCTGGGAACATCATATTAAAATGAATGTAGCATGTGAGATTTCTACCTGAAAGAGATGGAGACAAGATATGAGTAGAGAATGCTTCATTGGGCTGCCAGGGATGCTGTCCTGTATTCACAGGATTTGGGATGGGCACTCCTAGGAAGAGGCACAGTCCTTCGCAGGCCAACCTGAAGCATCAGCATCATCACACTCACCTCCACTGGCAGCTTCAACTCAGTGTTGGGGAAGGGGATGATGCCCTTATTATGTTTTTCCTTATGCATTGCAATGTTTGGTAGGTTTTTGAGTGACCCTCCCAAGGACACAGAAAGATCAACTCACAGTACAAGCCATCCTCAGTTGAGTAGATCATAAATGTTTCTGATCCCCGAGTCATTCGAAGGCAATGTTTGCAGAAATCCACGTGAGATCATCTCATCTTCAAACATACAGAAAATATTTAGGAAATGGAGCAGAGGGTTCTGGATCAGCACCAGCAGCATCTGGTCTTCAGAGGTAGATTGTTTCTGAACATGGATGTTCCATACCTAACTAACAGTCCAATCCTGTGTAAAGTAGGTGGGCGCAGTGAGCGCTTCACCAGCCTACGGCGGCACAAAAATGCCGTAAAGCACTTGTCGGAACCTGGAGAGTAAGTAGCGCTGGCGCAGAGGCTGGCGACACTCACTCTGATGCCCTCCTCTTCCTGTGCCGGCCAACCCAAGTAAGGCCTGTGCCAGTCAGTGGGAGGGTGTGGGGAGGGCAGGCCAGGGTGTTAGGGGAGGGGGTCATTGGCCCGTCCAACATGGGAGGGGTGGGAATATTGATGCTGGGCTGCGCCGATATCCCAAGCCCCTTCCCAGGCTGGGCCGGCCTTACACGGCCTCCCTGATACGCACCAGCTAAAGAGCTGTTGCGCATCCAAGGAGGCCCATTGGTGTCTCCAGTGCTAACTCCATGCTGGAACAGCCGCATCCTGACTAGGATGCAGTGGCTGGCAGCTTTGAGATAAAGGGAAGCTCTCTCCCAATACCTTCTGAAGCTAATTGGAATATTGATTAATGTACCAGTACCTCTAACCCAGCGGTGGGGACCGGACCGGAGCCTCCGCCGCCCCCGCACGCCTCCTCCTTTTGAAAGCGGCCTTTCTCTACCTGCGCAGATCGCCGCTGAGGCCGACTCAGCGGCAATCTGTGCAGGTACAGGAAGGCCGCTTTCAAAAGGAGGAGGCGCCAAGGGAGGGAGGGAGGGAGAGCGAGCGAGCGAGCGGTGGGTGGGTGGGAGAGCGGTAAATTCGCTGGGGGGGTCAAATTTGCGGTGGGGGGCCCAAAAAAATTTCGGGCAGCCTAATGGCCAGCCTGCAGTAAGTTTTCCCCATGGGAAAATGGCTCTCCACCGCAAATAGGTTCCCCACCCCTGCTCTAACCAGTGGTGTCGCTAGGGTGTGGCAGGGGGGCGAGACACTGGAGGTGACGCGCTGGGAGGTGGTGATGTGCCAGGAAGGTGACCTCCTGGCGTGTCACCCCCGCAGGTTTGGTGACTCGCTCGAGGCCCGCTCGGCGAGCCACGTCTCCTTTGGCGGCTTGGCCGCTTCTAACTAGGCTGGGCAAGGTTGAAAGTGGTGTATACGCACAACATCGCTTGAAGCTTTGCCCTCAGAAGGGCCAAACGATGACCCAATCATGTCTTTGTTCGGTCCTTCTAAGGGCAAGGCTTCAAGTGGCATTGTGTGCATGTGCCGCTATCAGCCTTGCCTGGCCTTGTTAGAATCGGCCGAGCTGCCGAAGGAGACACAGCTCGCCGAGAGGACCTCGGGTGCGTCACCCCCTCCCGGCGGGGGTGGGTGGGGTGATGCAACATTGGGGAGGTGATGCGGCAGTGAGGGTGGGGTGACGCGCCAAGCCGGCCGACCTCCCGCCAGGGGTGATGCGCCGGCTCATGATGCCACTGCCTCTAACATCTGTTCCATCCTTCCTACCAGGAGCTCAGAGGAGCATATAATAGTGCGAGTCTCAGTCATCTTCCCCCTTTTATTGGCCTGGTCCTTTTGCTTGCCCTCGTTTTGCATTACCCTTCCAGAAGTGTGGCTACCAGAACTGTACAGAGTATTCCACATGTAATCACACCATTGACTCCAATGGAAGCAATATAGTCCTGGTCGCTCTATTCCCAGTCCCTTTCCTATCGAGCGCCAGCACAAATTTGCCTTCTTCACTGCTGCTTCACCCTGACTTAACATTTTCACTGAGCTGTCCATTACGACTTCAAGATCACTTTCCTGGTTACTCACAAGCTGCATAAACCCCATCAGCATATATGTGCAGATGAGAATTTTTGCGAGTGCTCCACAGGCCTAAGGTGTCGCAAAAGTGCTGTAAGGCACTTTTGCGGCACCAGGAGAGTAAGTGGAACCGCAAGAGTAAGAGAATAAGTCTCTTTCCTGGTTCCTCACCAGCTGCACAGATCCAATCAGCATATATGTGCTGATGAGAATGTTTGCCCCTATATATACCCACCACTTTACATGTATTGACTTTGGACTGCATGTGTCACTTGGTGGCCCCTTCTCCCATGCCGAAGTGGGATAAGTGGCATTTGAACTGAACCTGGGACTTCTCAGTCCTGTTTCAGCCACTTTCAATGGCTTCTTAACTTGATTTGAAACGAGAGGAATTCCTGGCTTCTAAGAAGATCCAGGGCAGAGCCCATTTCATTCTCAGCCCACCTTTCTCTTCAGGGCTGACGGTGGCAGACGTGTCTCCTCCACCACCTATCTGCCCTCACAACAACCCTTTGAGGTACACTATGTTGAGTGTTTGTCGACTGAATCCTGCCTAAAGTTAGGCTGGTGAAGCGAGTGCTCCGCCAGCCTATGGTGTCGTGAAAGTGCTGTAAAACACTTTTGCGGCACCGCAGGAGCAAGTCGACTCTACTTCCTCCACCTCCCTACACAACCCGCACCGCCAGACGCAGATAAGTGCTGCGCAGGGTGGCGAGAGGACATGGGCAGGGAGGGCCGGGGTTGCAGGGGAGTGAGCGATTGGATGGCCAGGCCAGGGAGGGGGGCGGGGAGGGATATCGGCACTGCGCTGAGCCGATATCCCAACCCCCCTTTGTAGTGAGCACCCCAAGGGTACAGGTGACCTAAGTTCAAGGGATTCGGTGAGCTGACACCAAGGCTCCAAAGATGGAGAAGGTACCCAAAAATAAAAGAGAGAGAGAGAAAGAAAAAGGTCTGCAGTTTGCAGAGGCGCCAAAAAGAGCTCAGATAGACCAACGTTGGGTAAAAAGAGAAGATCTTTTACTCAGCCAGCCAAGGACGCGATTCTTTGCAGAATGCGTAACCCATAAATCATTTACAATAGGTTTTATACATTTCATTATTTCAGAATATACATTGAAATACATGGAGACAGGAAGATACACCAATGAGGGGATGGATCCAAGAAGTTGCACGTTGATACAGCCAATGGGAGGTCGGATTGAAGTTTTGCACCAATGAGAGCAGCAGCAGCTTGTGTGAAATGTTTAGCCAATAAAAAGATAACTTTATTAAAAGAACCAATAAGAAGTGTTGTGTTTTGTGTAAGCTGGGACCAATGGGGATGGGAACTGGTAGCCAATGGGAAGAGGTGCCTGGAGGCTGGATGACTGGGGTGATAGGATCAGGCCCCCACCTCAGGTGAGGTGTGGTGTTCCGGGGTTTTATGAATGGGGTCTTTTGTGTAGCATGTTGACACAAAAGGACAAGGATTTCCAGATTGATGGGTAAAAGTGCCAATTCAATGAGTCTCTGCCCCACTGGCTCCAGGTATACAATGAAGGACATCCAGGTGAATGCTGTCAGTCAGGAAGGAGGGAAGCAAGTGATTAGATTAAATGTAGCAGGCTAGGTCAGGAACTATGTAAATGGGAAAAGGTGTTTGAATAGAACAATGGTTGAGGAGATAGACATTTGCATGAGAGACAGCAGAGTCAGGACTGCAGGGTGAAAGACAAAGGATTGATTTGATAGTGGGAGATGAGACACACAGAGAAGGAGTAATGGCTTTTCCAGGGAGCAGTGGCACTAACCCAAGATTTCCCACGTTCCTGGAGACCCCCCTTTTCCCTGCCCCTGAATGGCCTCCCAGGTAGAAGGAAGACATTTCAAGAGCATCACAGAATGGAAGCTTGTTGTCGTTAGCTAGAGGTTATGGTTTTAAAATGGTTTCCCTGGACTCCTGGGTGTGCAGATTCTTGGCAGGAGGCCTCCCGCTCCCAATGCCCATTTTGCATTCCCAGCGCCTGGCCTTCAGTCAACCTCCTGTGCCCAGGCCGGGGGTGGCAAAGGGGCTAAACCACACACTTACCCATCCCCCTCCTGGGCCCCAGAGAGGGCACGTGGGGAAGTCCCCCACGCCTTTTACCATCTGCAAGAATATGAGCACTATACCAGGAGTCTCTGAACTCTGCTGAAGAATAACTCCACCAAAGTGTCAGGATGGGGACCCTTCTGTGGGGGGACCCCTCCCCAGGGACACCCCGTTGATCCCTGGTAAGGATCCGGTGCCATAACCATGGAGGGAATTCAAGTATCTTTTTGAAACAGCACCGTGATGCTAATGACAATTGCTGGGTGTCTGAGAAACGGAAAATGATCTTGCCAAACATAATGATTCTGACATCTTTCCCAAAGAACACTTTGAACTTTCATAACAGCCAGGCAAGGGGCCTTGTGACTGACAGCTCCGAGTAGTCAGCAAGGAACCTATACAACTGAATGAAATCTACTAAGGATTGTTTTCTTTCAGTCCTTTTTCAAGCACTTGGGTGGGAACTTCTCTTGGTTTGAGATTAGCTGTTTCTTCTGCTTCATATCAGTGCATGGAGTGCATGTTTCCAGGAAATAAATCAATACATTCCTAAGATACTCCTTCCTTTCCCTCAAAATTGCCTTGTTGGTTCTCTGAGTGTGATTTCTTTATACTTAGAGCCAGGATGGTGTAGTAGTTGCCGTGTTGGACTCAGAACTGGAAGGTCCAGGCAGTGGTGTCATGAGCTGGCATGTCACGCCGGACGAGGGGTCAGCCGGCTTGGCACGTCACCCCCACTCCCCTTGCCGCATCACCCACACCACCACCCCACTGCTGCGTCACTCCTCCCACTTCCACTTCACAACCCCAGTACTCAACCCCACGTGCCAGGCAGGCCGAGCCGTGTAATCTTCGCGCCGGCTGGCCGAGCCGCGTCTTCTTTGGCAGCTCGGACGCTCCTAAGAAGGTCAGAATGAAGTTGCAATTGGGTCTTTGTTTGGCCCTTCTGAGGGAAAGGCTTCAAGCGGTGTTGTGCGCATGCCGCTTTCAGCCTTGCCCAGCCTACTGAGAAGCGACTGAGCCGCCAACAGACGTGACTTGGACTGCCAGCACGAGGAAGACACAGCTTGGCCTGCTGGTGTATCACCCTCTCCCAGGGATGATGTGCCGGGAAGGGTGACACACCGGGACTCCCGCGCCGGGTGCACGTCACCCTCCTGGCACGTCACCCTCGGCGTCCTGCCCGCCTGCCACGCGGTACTGACGGCACTGGATCCGGGTTCAAATCCCTGCTCAGTCACGAAGCATTCTCGGTGACTTTGGGCCAGTCACTATCTCTCATCCTCACATACTTCACAGGGTTCTTGTGAGGACAAAAGCTCCATAATATAAATACTGTATGCAAAAGTAACTCAAACAATCCGAATATTCACTGTAAACCTTAGTCCGCAGAAAAAAAAAGAGCAAGAATATATGACCAGATGATATGGAGAGTTTGATCAGGATAGGATGCCTGTCTGGAATTGTAACGATTGGTAGAAGGATTGTTATAGGTGACAGCTGACGCTATTTACATCCGGGTCGCTGTTACTTTGACGCTAATCAGATCCGGAAATACGAGTATAAATTGAGTGTTCCTCAAACATTGTCTAACTTCTGATGATGCCCCTAATGTATGGGGTGAAATGTAAAGTTGTCTTAACATCTGGTTTATGTAAATAAAGAGCTTGTAAGCAATGTAGTTTTACCTGGAAATATGTGGCTTTGCAATTCGGAGAATATATTTCCTATTACTAATTAGAATATTTATAATTACAAAAATGAGGAGGAGATACTGGAGCATAAAATGGGAAGGACGTGGGAAGGACGAGGAGGAGTTGATGTACACCGTATGCCAAGACCCCTCAGACCACAGAACCCCCCACCCTTAAGATATATAGGCCATATATAGGCTTGTCATATATAGGCTCAGACGACAAGACAGGCGGCATGGGTCTACACCTCTCTGGCCTCTCGCTGTTCACACTTACAGCACAGTCAGGGGAGCGACTGTGAACGTGCGCTTGGTGCACAGAAAGAGCACACTGCACAAGGAAACGCCAAACACTCACAATACATATGGCCAGATATTTGGTTCACCTCGTCTTCTCAGAAGTCTTATTGCAGGCATTCTGCCACAGGAGGACCCTCGAGGCAGGCACCCACCTGGAGCCTCTTCCTCACCCCCCCGAACAGCGGAAGCCAGGACAATGCCTCCCAGACAGGTAAGCAGGGGGAAAAGGAACCCAAGGCCACCACACTTCTGTCTTATCTGTCT
Organism: Plestiodon gilberti rubricaudatus; assembly: GCA_026170595.1. Taxonomy (NCBI): domain Eukaryota; kingdom Metazoa; phylum Chordata; class Lepidosauria; order Squamata; family Scincidae; genus Plestiodon; species Plestiodon gilberti. The sequence goes on from JANXHW010000002.1 coordinate 253,017,285, forward strand.
CTCCTGCCTGAGAATGACCCTTCGGGATTGTCAGATGTGTCTTTGCTACAAACTGTGTTGCCTAACCATCCCTTCTTTGTGCAACAGCTAAGAGCTGGGAGTCTCTGCTCTCCCTTGGTGAAAGCCGCGGACTCCAACCATTGGTACTGCTGGCCAAACACTGAGGGAGCACTGCCTCTCCATATCACCGAAACACTAAGGGCTCTGCGTGACGTTCCTCGTGGGGCTGGGCAAGAAGGCCACCGTCTGAACTGCGGCGTGGCCACATTGTGTGGGTGGGATAAGAAGACTCACACGCTGGGTGTGGAGAGTCCTAGCAATGCTTTGTGCTTGCCCTTTGGCTGCTCACACCACAGTAGCTTCTGTAGGGTGGGTGGGGGTGCTGTGGCACTCTCATGGTGTGTGTGTGTGTGTGTGTGTGTGTGTGTGTGTGTGTGTGTGTGTGTGTGTGTGTGTGTGTGTGTGTGTGTGTCTTTCTCTCTCCTTGGGATGTCTCCCCATACTTGGCAGTGGTGCCTGTTGCTCTGTTGCTGATTCTTAGTGGCTGGCGGGGGTGGGGGTGGGAGGTCTCTCTGGTGCTGGCTGCTGATTGACCCAGTGCCTGCCCCCTCCCCCTCCTTGTTTTCTGGCCCCCAGTGTTGGGGCTGGGTGGATGCAGTGATTGGCTCCTTGAATGCCGCACTCACATCATGGTGTCGTTCCAGTCACAGTCTGGTTTTAGCTGTTATAATGAATGACTTTATTCCTTCCTCAATTAAGGCATCTGCTGCTGCTTTTTCATTATTGTTCTGTACTATGGTTGTCTTAAGCAATTATCTGTTATTGCTTCAATTAAAGCATTGGCTAATGTGGACAAATAAGTCTGGGTATAGAGAGGCTGGAGTATAGACAGTGCATCAAAGCTGTGCATCTTTGAAAGGATTATAACTTGGAACACAAGGACCTGAAGAGACTGAAAACAGTATGAAAGAAGAACTTGCTTTGCTTGGTTAGGAATAGCTGGCACTAAGGTACTGTATGTTTTAATACTGGCACCAGGGGCGTCACTAGACGCGCGTCACCCTAGTGCGGGGACGCGCGTCACCCCCCCTAGGGGCGCGACATTATAGGCACGGGGGGAGGGGGCCACCCGGCTCCCCCCCCCGGCATCGTGTCACCCCCTCCGGACGCTCTGAGGCCGGCCCGGGAGCCGGCCTCGGAGCGTCCGAACCCGTCGGCGCTCCAGGGCCTTCTGAAAGAAGGCCCAGGCAGCGCGTCAATCCGGGTATTTTCCGGATTTTCGCGCATGCGCAGACCCGTTTTGAGGGCTTTTTGCCCTCAAAACGGGTCTGGGCATGCGCGAAAATCCGGGAAATACCCGGATTGACGCGCTGCCTGGGCCTTCAGAAGGCCCTGGAGCGTCGACGGGGTCGGACGCTCCGAGGCCGGCTCCCGGGCCGGCCTCGGAGCGTCCGGAGGGCGACGCGCATCACGGAGGTGACGCGCGAGGGGGTGCGCGCGTCACCCCATGACGCGCGTCACCCCCTGGCGGCCCGCCCCCCCCGCCACGCTCCAGTGACGCCAGTGACTGGCACATAGACACACAAGAACCCGGCCTCTGTAGAAGCCTTTGCAAGGGTGAGCTTAGTTGGCAGTGGGTGAGGGCCGGCTGGGGAGGGGGGTGAGATGAACACGAGGACAGTCAGAGAAGTTACTGCCCCAAACTAGAAAAAAACCCTTCTTCCTAAACTGACTTCACAAGGGACCAATGAAAACAGCAAGCGAGAGCCAAGCCACAGAGAAGTTCCCCACCAGCAAGGAGGAGCAAGGACACGATGCAACGCCAGATTCAGGGCCTTTCTGTTGTTCCTTCCTCGAATCAAGTTGGCCCCTCCATTTGTATACAGGAGCATGTGAGAGTCTGCTTTTGGAGACTGATACTAATTGATATTAACTGATTATTATTAATTGATTAATATTAATTGATAATCTGATATGTCAGGATGGTGTAGTGGTTTGGGAGTCGGACTTAGACCTGGAAGACCCAGGTCTAAATCCCCGCTCAGCCACGAAGCTTCCTGGGTGACCTTGGGCCAGTCACTATCTCTCAGGCCCACCTACCTCACAGGGTTGTTGTGAGGACAAAAGGGAGGAGAGGAAGTATGTACACCACTCTGAGCTCCTTGGAGGAAGGGTGGTAAAAATTGTGAAAAATAAAATAAAAATAAATCATATTTTGATTGGAAGACTACAGACTTCACTGCTTTATACAAATCAACTGCAAACGTTTTATAGCATCAACTACTATACTAATGGCACAATCCTATTGTGCCCTTGTGCTGGCAAAGCGCATGCTCCACTGGTGCAAGGTGTCGCAAAACTGCTGGAAAGCCCGTGATGGGTCAGGATCAGCGGCGCTGGCACATGCTGTATCCTGACCCCCTTTTTGGACCCGATACACTGAGACCGGTGCACATGGACTTCCGCCAGCCAATTGGCAGATGCAGGTCTGAGTAGATATGTTGTGGGGGGTGCGGCTTTCCCCGCAGCAAGGGGACAAATGTCCCCTTATATTGAGGAGACTTCCCACCTCCTGATTTCCCCACAGGATGTAGCTTAGTCCGCTCTAGTGCCGCTGCATCGGTGTGGGGAAAGGTAGCTGAGACTGGGCTGCCCGTATGGTTCCTACACTGCACCCCTAATGCTCCCTTTAACACCCCATGGATGAGTCTGGAAAGAGCCAAACAGAGACAAGAAAAATATAAATGAATCACATTCACAAAACGAAGAGGGCAATTTTGTGGGGAGGGAATGGATAATTTACCAGCAATGGAATGGGAATGGAATTTATTGATTTAAAAAACCGCTAAACGTTCCTGGCCAAAATGGCTGGCTGCTGCACCCTAGTGCAGGCCTGGACTTGCCTCAGAGGATGGGGACATTCATATTAGCACCGGATGGCTCCAATGGGCCTCCTCAAATGCGCACCAGCTATTCAGCTGGTACGTGTACGGGGAGGCCCTGTAAGGCTGGCCTGACCTGGGAAGGGGCTCGGGATATCGACGCAGCACAGCGCCGATATCCCTGCCCCCTCCGAGGCCGGGCCGGCCAATGACCCTCCTCTACCACCATGGCCTGCCCTCCCCACACCCTCCCACTGACTGGCACAGGCCTTAATTGGGTCGGCCAGCGCAGGAAGATGAGGGCGGCAGGATGAGCGACGCCAGCCTCTAAGCCGGTGCCACTTACTCTCCCGGTGCTGCAAAATATCCTTACAGCACTTTTGTGACAACATAGGCCTGTGGAGTGCTACCTCCACTAGCCTAACTTTACACAGGATTGGGCCGTTAGGTTCAGAGACAATATACCTCTAAAGATCAGATACTGCTGGTTTTGGTCCAGAACCCCCTGCACAATTTCCTAAATATTTTCTTTGTGTTTGAAGATGAGATGATCTCACGGGGATTTCTGCAAACGTTGCCTTTGAATGACTCAGGGATCAGATACATTTATGTTCTACTAAACTGGGGGTGGCTTGTACTGTGAGTTGATCCTCCAGGGTCCTTTGGAGGGATATTTAAAAACATTTTAAAAATTTAAAAAAATGCAATGTATAAGGGAAAAAAGGGACATTTATAATGTATAAGGGACGTTTAAAAAAATTGCAATGTATAAGGGAAAAAAGCCCCCTTCTCCAACACTGAGCTGAAGCGGCTGGTGGAGCTGAGTGTGATGATGGCTGATACTTCAGGTTGGCCTGCAAAGGACTGTGCCTCTTTCTAGGAGTGCCCATCCCAAATGTATCTCCTGTGAGTACAGGACAGCATTCCTGGCAGCACAGAGCAATGAAGCATTCTCTACTCATACACTGGCGTCGCTATTGTGTAGTGACGATAGCGGGCCGCTATGGGGTGATGCGCGCTACGAGGTGACGCGCGCACACGCATGACGCTCATGACATGCGTCACCTCCCCTGCGCTCGTCGCCTCCGACGTCCCCGGAGCCGGCTCCCGGGCTCGGAGAGGACTTCCGTGGCCGGGAGCCGGCTCCAGAGACGTCTACCACAGCCGACGTGCCAGGGCCTTCTGAGGAAGGCCCGCTGCGCCGAACATTATTTATAACGTTTTTTGCACATGCGCAGACCGTCCCTGAGGGAAAAGGGACGGAAAATCCGAAGGGGGCAAATAATGCCCAGTGACCCAGACCCATCTTGCCGGTTCTCTCTGTGATCCTTGAGGGTGTGGCATAACTGCTCTTTTCACCCTCCTTTTCTGCCCTTCTTCTCACTACTGATCTGTAAAGATGCCCAGACCAAAGCCTCAGATGCCTCCTCCATTTTGAGCACAAGACCTGCAGAGCGAGCCAGCTTTACGGGCCTGCTAAATCAAGTGTGTGTGTGTGTGTGTGTGTGTGTGTGTGTGTGTGTGTGTGTGTGTGTGTGTAAACATTTTTGTTAACTAGCACTACATCCTGTCAGTCCTTGTTTTATTGCCAGCACTCTGTTACCAAAATTGCCTTTGTAATTAGGGGAGTAGCTTTAAATATGGCAATTTGGCATGTATAGGATCTTGATACCTGTGTATACCAGAGTTGGGCTTTTGCAGAATTCCCTTTTAAATAGCCTTACCAGATCCCCCCCAATGCAGTGGGGGACAGACGCGATACTGCCCGGCACTCGTCTTGGACTAGGGGCGTGGCCAGGGGCGTGGCCGGGGGCGGGGACTTCCTCCCTCGAGGCTGGGAGCTCTCCGGAACAGCCCGAGTAAATCGCAAATACGCGACGAGGCTGGAGAGCACCTACAAAAGTCCCAGCTGGCCGGGACAATGAGAAGACCAGCCGGGAGCCCAGGATTGGGCTCCCGAACTGGGATTGTCCCAGTCATTTCCGGGACTATGGTAAGGCTACTTTTAAATGATATTGAAGACACATGGTTGCTTTCCAATATTTACTAAATAGTTCAGGCAAGAATCATACAAAAAGAAAATACAGTTCAATATGCATCATTTCAATCATACTCCAAAGCATACAAATCTAGGAACTTAGGTACAGAGATTTAGCAGGGTTCTTGCTAGAGTTCACCTTGGCTTGCAATGCTGTAGCAGTGCATGAAAAGGAGGACTAGCAGTCTGTAGCGTGACTGAGAAGTCAAGTTAAGAGTGGGGGGATATGAGGATAAGAGGGAGAAATAAAATGATTCCAAGGTTCTGAACAAGCTGGGTTCAGGAACCAAATCAGTGACTAACTGAGGGGTAATGCAAAGAGAAGGGAGGGGGGAAAGGGGGGAAGGGGAACAAGATAGAGATAGAGAGAGCTCACCAGTACCAGTCCAAAGCGCAGGAGGAAGAGAGGGGATTACAGGCTGTCCCGACCTTTTATAGGGAGCTGAGCACATGACTAAGGAGGATCTCCAGGTACACAGACAAACAGGAAACAGGGGTCCTAGAAGGGACACCTCAGTGCCCCTTGGGTAAAACAGACAAAGTGGGAGGAGGGTGGGGAGATCTGGTTTGATGATCTGGTACTTAAAGAGACAAAAGCAAAGGCTGGGATGACTCATCTCAGTTAGCCCTGTATTGTCTTCTGCAGTAACATATTTAGCATCACAGTGGGGGGGGGGGGGAAATGCAGAGTAGATTCTGTGAGAGCTTCTTGGACACATGGCGAAAATGGAGGCTGCTCAGGGCTTTTCAGCTTGGACACATGGCGAAAATGGAGGCTGCTGCTCAGGTATTCTTTCCCTCTGGTTCAACTTCTGGCCTTGGGGAAATCCTTACAGCATGGCTCCTGGTGCAGGAATATAAACACAGCATGGACATCACATCCTTCCTTGGTACAGTCCTGGTCATGCATATGCTTCAGTTTTGCTCTCAATCCTTTTCAAAAAGTCTCATGGCAACAAACATTTTAAAAGTCACTGGGTAACAACTCAGCCTGTGTGAGGAAGGTTCCCTGAGGTGATACTTGAAGAAATTACTTTTTTTAAATCTTCGCTCCATAAGACGCACGCTCCCCCCCTATTTTTTTGCGGGGGAGTGCGTCTTATGGAGTGAAAAATACGGTAGCAATGACGTTTACTTGTCTCCAGTCCTCAGGCACCTCACCCAATCTCCAGGAGTTCCCAAAGATTACAGAAAATGACTCTGAGAACACATCTGCCAGCTCACTCAGCTAACAGTGGGATAAATCCTTGACCTGCTTTGTGGACAACTTTACCATTCATTGGAATTCTTAATACATATTAAGGGACGGGAATCTTAAGAACAGTCAGATACTTATGGGCAGCCCAACCCTGACTAAGATGCGATGGCCAGCCTAAAGGTTGTGGGATGGGATGTGGGGTGCACCGGGCTCATGTTGGTCCCTTTCCCCTGGTGTAAGCGCCAGATACCTCAATCCTGGAGGTATGGAGCTGACGCGCATACAGGAAGACTGAGTAAGGCCAGCCCAGCCTGAGAAGGGGCGTTGGATATCAGTGCAACCCAGCACCGATATCCCTGCCCCCTTCCTCGCCATCCCTGCCTGCCTTCCCCATGCCCCTGCGCTAAACGGCACGGACCTAACCTGCGTCGGCTGGCAGAGGTCCAGGTAGGTGACTGAGTAGGTAGTGCTGACCTCCATGCCGCCATCGCTTACTCCAGAGGAGCCACAAAAGTTATTTGCTGCACTTTTGCACAAAAGTTATTTGCTGGGAAAGTAATAAATCTTGTTAAATAGTTGCTTTTGAAGTTCAGTGTTTTGTTTTGGCACACAATTACAATTCAAAGGGGAAAGGGCTGCTAACTTTGCCTAAAGTGGACTATTGGAGCTAATATTTAAAGGGAATACTGGTTTGCCCTCCCACCCAGGAGTAAAGTTTGGGGTGCAACATTTGGGACTCAGAGTGGGGTGAAAAAGCCCAATAAAAATATTTTGGTTCCAGGAGTGGGGTAACGGATTACTCAATTAAAACAGATGTTTCAAATGTCCTTTTTAAAAGGTTTTATATCATATAGGTATTGAGTTTACTTCTAAGAATAAGTTGATTGGGCAGGTGCCCTGATGATTCTGGAAAGTGCTAGTCTGACCTGCCGGGAAGGTGTTTCACAACCTTCCAATCTCTACCATTGTGTTTTTGTTCCAAACACTTCCCAGAATATGATAGACTCTATGCATACAGTATACACCTGTAGGACATTTCCATTGGTGAAATGCTTCTGGGAACAATGTATATTAATGTGCTTTCAAATTTTGAGAACTTCTTTATTGAAAATGTTGATCATCAGACACTTGTTCAGGAAATGTTTGGCTGGAGTGTTATTTTTTTAATATAATTTCATTTTTCTATCACCCTTGCTCCAAGGAGCTCAGGGGGGTGTACATAGTTCCTCCCATCATTTTATCCTCACAACAACCCTCTGAGGAAGGTGGGAGTGAGAGATAGTAACTGGCTCAAGGTCACCCAGGAAGCTTCATAGCTGAGCAGGGATTTGAACCTGGATCTTCCAGGTCTAAGTCCAACCTCTGAACCATTACACCATCCTAGTTTTCACACCCCATAAGTCCTTGGCACAAAATAAAGTGCACCGGGACAGTGCTGATAGCAAGTTGTGGGGGCCCAGGGGCAAAGCCCAGCCTAGACCCCCAGGTGCTGCCTGATGTCACATTGTGCGCTGCCACTGATAGTGGAGGTTCAGGGGTTCTCCTAGCCAGATGAGCCCTCAGCCAGTGCTCATGTATATGACCTCGGAGGTCACCCCTCATTTTCAGCCACAGAAGCCAGTCAATGTTCCCTCCAGTAATGTAGCCAGGCCAGAGCTGGTGTGTGTGTGGTGGTTTCCTGTGCCCCAGGGGACAGCCGCCGTCTCCTTTCTAGGAGGAGCTGCCGTGGCAGCTTTCTCCTCCATGGCTGCTTTTTTGTAGCTGGAGGGACTGTGTGTGCAGCCGTGGAGGGTTTTCGCGCCATTTTCAGCATTTTTGTTGGGCCTTTCCGCCCGCTCCCCCGGGGCGAGCTAGCAACACCACTGTTCCCCCCACTCACTGTTCCCCCCACTCACCCACTTCCCTGACGTGAGTAATCTGCGCGTTGCTTTCACTGCCTTGAATGGTTCCGAAGGTGAGGGGGCGGGGCCTCTTCAGGCTCCAGTTTAACAGAGGGTCGGAGCCGCGGCGGAACTTAGAGCTCCTCCCCCCTGCAGCGGTGCCAGTGGGAAGGACTGTACTGTTCCACCAGCGCTTGTATCAGGATGACTACATGCCGGAGCATGTAAGATCTGTTCCGAACGGCGCAGGGGATGGGTGTGGGCGGGGCCATAATGGGGTAGAGCAGAGGTGGCCAACCTTCCACTATTAAGGCTACTGTGTTCTTAAGAGGTGTGTAGAAGACAGAATCTTGGCAGCTGCAAGCGCTGATGGTGCTGCTAAAGCAGCTGCACCTGCTGAAATGCCCGCACCTATACTACCATTTAAAGGGCCAGCATTCATGTTGAAAGGTTGGCCACCACTGGGGTAGAGGAAGGGTGAAGACGAGGGCAGAACAGGTCCAGGAGGGGGCGAGATAGGCGGTGCTGCACCAGCTATGAAGCTCGCAAAGATCTGAGTAGCCCTGTTACTGTGGCTGGGGCATTACCTGGGGTAAGGGGACAAATGTCCTCTTACCCCAAGGAGACCTCCAATCTGTTCCTTCCCAGCGCTGGATACAGCAAGGGCTGCCCCCAGAGCTCCAACGCTGGATAGGACTGGGCTGCCTGTCTTCTAGACATTGCACTACACCAGGGGTTCTCAACCCCTGACCGGCCACGTACCAGCTCCGGCACTACTCGTCCTTCGTGTACCACCAGAAGTGATGGGTTTTCACATTTTTGGAGTCAGAAAATGCAGGTATGTAGGCCAGCACTCAAGAGGGGCTCGGCCAAATGCAAGAGCCTTTGGGGGGCAGAAATGTGGCCGAAAATGCCACAAAGAAGTGGGGTCCAGCGGACCAATAGTCCGTGTACCACCTCCGGTCGCCCGGAGTACCAATGCTAGTACACATACGATCGGTTGAGAACCCCTGCACTGCACCACCTTTCTAATCCCACTCTTTGACCTCAGGTTATATTTCATTTCTGTATTTATACTGGGCAGTCTTTCTCAGCATTTCATGGTATTTTGTCTCTGACAATATAGTTAGATATTGTACAGTAGTTTAGACATGGCAGATGATGAGATTTGACCACCAGGAGAAAACAAAATGTCAAAAGTACTTGAATTTCCAAAATTTGAGATTAAAAAAAATCACTTTTAAAGTGGCGCATTTGAATTGGAAATGGAACAAAACCACTGAGATGATGTGGGGTGCTGCATAGCATTTCGGATAGTTGAAGAAGTTTCTTTTCCGTTTCTATTTTTTTCTCTTAGTGCAAGGAATTGTGTGCAATCTATGCCTTTTCTTACACCCTGAGAGCTGTCGCCGTTTAAGGGAAAAAACATGCAAGCCTGACCTTGGAGGATGTTTCACACAATCAGTCTACAATTGTAAGTTCCAGAGAAACAATATCAGTTATCATAAGGAGGTTCTGATCTATGATCCAATGTGACTTGTAGAAATGTCTTAGCATGACTCCATGACATGAGTCCATGTTCCTTCTCAGCCTACACCCCATTCACTTTCAATGAACCTTCACCATGTCTGGAGTTCATTAAAAGTAAGCCCTCTGTCATCCTATGAGTATACTCAGACCGGCAGTAGCTTTTTGGCTAGCACAAGTCTGGCCATGCCATGGAGACACGCACTGCATCCTGTGGTGGGGTGCGGGGCAAACAGAGGCCTCCGTAGGGTAAGGGACCTTTTGTTCTCTTACACCCAGGTAAGCCCTCTGTCATCCTATGAGTATACTCAGACTGGCAGTAACAGACAAAAGAAAATATTTCTTTACCAAGCGTGTAATTGGTTTGTGGAACTCCTTGCCACAGGATGTGGTGATGCCTTTAAAAGGGGTTTGGACAGATTTATGGAGGAAAAGTCCATCACAGCTTACAAGCCATGATGGGGATAAGCAACCTCCTGGTTGTAGGAGTAGGTTTTCTTTGTGCCAGGTGCAAGGGAGTGGCGACTGGACACAGGTATCTTGTTGTCTTGTGTGCTCCCTGAGGCATCTGGTGGGGCCACTGTGAGATACAGTAAGCTGGACTAGATGGTCCTTTGGCCTGATCCAGCAGGGCTCTTCTTACGTTCACCTCTCATGGCTTTTGTGCTGGGTTTTGATGTTACTGAATCAGGAACGGCTTTCTTTCTTTCTTTCTTTCTTTCTTTCTTTCTTTCTTTCTTTCTTTCTTTCTTTCTTTCTTTCTTTCTTTCTTGCCTTTCTCCCAGCTCACACTGTCGTCCTTTCCTTAGCAGATGGAACGTTTGAGGGAGTGATGTCTGGATGCATCGATTTTGATGAAGATCGACTATACTGTAACACCACTTTAAAGTTCGATGAGGACATTGTCGTGAAGACCTGTTGTAACACAGACAAATGCAAGGAAGCTGCCCTGAACTAGCCCAGATGATTGTTCAATCTACGTCAGTCAGCACTGAGTGAGAGTGGGTCACCAGGGTTGCAGACAGCCCGGTCTTGGCAAGCCCTACCTGGAGCTACCAGGGATTGGACTTAATATCAGCAAGAGGTTGCCTGGGGCCCTGGGACAAAGCCCTGCCTTGGGCTATCTATAGCACTCCTGCATGGCCTGATAATAATACACTGGGGGCTGCCACTGCCATCAGCATTGAAGCTTCATTGGTTGGCTGGCCAGGTGAACTCTTGATGGGCAGAGGCTGTAAACCAATGGTAATACTAGACATGGCTGAGCACTGGCGACACCCCTGATGGAACCTGGGATTGCCTGCATTCAAAGCATGTTCTATGCCTCTGAGTCCTGCCCCCTCGCCTTGTGCGAGAAGGCACATATGCCCCGAATCCAACCACCCCCTGAGTCCAGGATATTTTAAGGTTTCACCTTGAAGTTAAAACTTTTACTACTTTGTAGTTAAAAGTGTCTATTGGGGAGGGAATAATTGAATCGCAGGAAATAGCCTTTCTCTGATCTTGGTTCATTATTCTTTGAATCAGGCTGAACCTACTTCGTGATTCAGTTATTACCTGTGAAACCCCCTAAATAAACACGCTGGACAGAGGCTTGGATAAAGGGTCACTATTAAATTCTAATAAACGTATAAAATCTGCAGCAGGGAAAAAACTATAACGTCCTCCAGCGTGTGGGCAGTAGGTGAGGGGAAAACAGTGCTGCCCGTATGTTTCCCCTGCTACCCTCTGACTCCAAGCTCTGCCCATTCATAGATTGGGAAAGCTTACCACAGCCAACCCTGAGGGGTTTGAGGCAGCTGGGCAGCGCAGACTCCCCCTAGGCAAACCCCGTGGTGGTCTTTGCTTACCTAGCCAAAGGGGCTTGCCAGCCAGCCACACCAACCCGAGTAAGTATTGTTTGAGCGGTCCTGGCTCACCCTTTAACCTTGCTACCTCAGAATGCATGCCAGGGAAATGTCTACCTACCCATCCTGCATGCAACCTGCCACATGGTGGGGTTAGCCTAGTGCTTGATCCCAACCACCCCACAACCAGCCAGAAGGCTCAAAATTCCCTGCTGCAGGTCCCTGAGGAAAATGTCGGCACCAGCCAGGAAGAGGAGGATGCCATTGCGTCTAAACAGGGCTGGCGAAGTATAAACAATACCAGGGTGAGCGAAAGTTGCTCCACCCTGTGCATTGAAGACCTTCTTCATGTAAATGTTCACCATGCGCCAAGCAATGTCAACATGATGCGAGTGAAGTACCCCACGCCAAACTCTGTGTGGCACCGTGTCGGACCAGAGGATAACAATCCCCAGAATCCAACCCCTGACTATGGCGATATCCTTAGCGACCTGCAGCCTCAAGGACAAGGAAGTCCTCTGAGGGGAACGTTGTGGAACGCCTACGATCCCTCAGGCTCACTACAATCCCTCAGGCTCAACAAGTTGCAGTCAGTGGGCTGCCAGCATTTTCCCGCCTCTTTGCAGTGGGGAAGGGGTAGCAAGGCAAGCGGGGGCAACACGTTATATGTGCCACCTCCATTTTTTTCCTCAGGTATTTTTCGTGTCCCCCAATCATTATGATCTTTAACTTTCCTTTCAACTCCCAACTGTCACTTTCTACCTTAACTGTCACTGTTCACTGGCTATCTAGAACTCTCCTTCTATCTGAATCAGTTCTCTTCAGAACTGTTCCTAATATTCCACAAGAATTACATAGCTGATCATGTGATTGAAAATTTATGTAATTAGTTTGCGTTAAATTCGGTGCTGGCTCCAAAAACATTAGATTCATGTATTTAGGAAAAGATTATTTTACACTTTTTAGTGTGTTTTCCTTCTCTCCCTCCCACCCAGCGCAATCCTGCCTAAAGATTCGCAGGTGGCCCTAGCGTTTTGGGTCAAAATTAGCATTATTTCGCATTCTGTGTTGTCACTCCCCCACACACCTCTAGTAATGGATCACATGTATTGAATGAGGACAATGATATCCATGTTGCTGCTGCTCCTCCTCCCTGTCCTGTCCTGCCAGTCGTGACCATCCTGGCTAAACACCAATTGCAGACAGTCTGGAGTAGGCGAACCCCTCCCCACCAGGAGCCAATTGGTAGGCAAAAACCCCTCCCCACCAAGAGCTAATCAGGCAAAGAGCAAAATATTCCTTCTCCTGGGCCCAGAGGTGATCAACGAATCTCAGGTTCTCTTATTGAGGCTGAGCAGGATGTGATGTTGCCCAGAAACACTGCTGTCGGGGGTTTCTTCAGTTGGTCTCATGGATGGGCTGGGCAGTCAGGCCTATAAGTATGAATGATCCACGGACTTGCTAACATTTAAACTGCAGTTTTATCTGTTCCTTTTGCTTCTCCCTTTAATGGCTCCTGAGATTAAGAGGGGCTCCCTTGTGGTAGGGGGACAACAACTGTTCTTGTTCATCCCAGGATAGCCTCCCTCTCAGCCTCAGTACTATTTGCTGGTGTACGTGTATGTGTATCTAATTTTAAGTAATATTGACAAGTAGAATTATCCTTTTATCACACTTGTCTTATGCTTTTTCTGTGTCCTAATGTTTACTTGGAATATCTTTCGATCATTTGCCAACAGAATTGTAAACTGGTCTACTCATAATTAAGGCTCATTAAGTTCAGTACCACCTACTCCCTGGAATGTGTGTATAAGGGCCCAGTCCAGCCCAACTCAGGAACAGTTGAGGCCCAATTGTGGCACAATTGGGGCCCAAAATAGGACCGAGTTAGGCTGCAACTGTGCCTGAGTTAGGCAGGAGGCAAGAGCAGTGGGCCAGGATCGAGGCAAAACTTACCGCAGAGGCAGGCAGGCCCCTGTGGGGAGCTGTCAGTCTTGTGGAAGCGAAGAGCCCCCTCCTCAGCTCGTCTGTGTGCACCTACCACAGCTGCTGCAGCGTTAGCAGCAGATGGGCAGCCACAGGTGGGCCTGAAGGCACTGGGCGTGCGACAGTCAGCGGAAGGGCAGAGGTTGTGCCAGTGCCAGGTGCCCCAGGGCACCCTGGGCATTAGCCACCTGCCGCAGGGGGGAGTGCCACTGCCCTCCCTCCTGCAGACTGCGATGCCACCCCCAAGCCACGGTGAGGCTGCACGTGGGAGTCATGGAGGGGTGAGCGGGGGAGAGAAGGGAAGGAGGGGGTGGGAACGGCACGCACAAGGGGGGTCTCATGAGGTCTGGAACCGCCTCCGCCATGACATGCCCGTGCGCTGCCTGAAGCCCTGGGCCACCAGGGCCGTGGCTATGCCCACAAAGAAGGCATCCCGGTATGCCTTCTGCTCCGTGCCCCGGCCAAGACCGAGAGATGCCTTGGGCTTGTCTGCTGTGAGCGGGAAGGGCTCACGCAGCTCATCACTCCCCAGATAGGGCAACGTAGGCGCCTCGCGGCAGGCGCTCTAGCGGGGTGGGGGGTGCCAGCGTCCATCATCAGGGAGTGGGAGGGGAGGCAGGCACACAGGCAGGCGGACAGGGGGTGCTGGGGAGGGACACGGGTGGGTCAGAAACAGACAGACAACAAGGCTGGTGGGAGAGGGATACAGGGAGAGGGGTCTGCAGAGACCAATAGGGACACAGGGGTCACTTCGCAGATGGAGGCAATGCAGGAACGGGCGCCTCTCATGCAGACGGACCGAGGGCGGAAATGGACGCCCTTGACGGGAGGACTGAGGGCGGAAACGAACGCCGTTGACGGGCGGACTGAGGGCGGAAACGGACACCGTTGACGGGCGGACACGGACGCCGTTGACGGGCGGACCGAGGGTGGGTGAGAGCCCCGGTTGCTGAAAGGGCTCTTCACGGACGTGGCGGACGTGCGCTATGTCGCCTGTCACTGTTTGCCTGCCTGAGAGGCCCTCCAACTCCCCCCTCCCCTCTGAGCCCTGAGGGTCTGGCTGCCCCCCTGCTGTGTTCTCCCTGGGCTGGCTGTGGCAGGCCCTGGCTGGGATTCATGCAGGGCCTTGTGTGCTGGGCACTGTCTCTCTGTGTGTGGGGCAGTGCTTGTGTAACATTGGGGTCAGGGTGTTCAAGGGCCTTTGCCCAAGGGGCATCTTTATTGTTCTGGAACATTGGCAGGGATGGCCAGGCGAGGCTGCCAGGGGTAGGCACAGCAGCCACTCAGAATGTAGCAGCAGCAGCTAAGGAGGGTTGCAGGGCAGGCTCCCAGACCTCTGGCAGCATCAAGGCAGATGACCATGGGGCAACCAGACTGCGGGCCCAGGGGTGCTCCCCAGAAGGTAGGTGGTGGTGGACATTCCTGGGGAGACATAAATCACAGGGGTGTTCCATGGCAGCTGCTGTGTGGTAGCAATCCCCATCGAAGAAATGCCAGTGTGCCGGTTGCAAAGGCCTGCAGGGAGAGAAATCAAACACAGCTGAGTGGTGTGACACACATAGCCTGGTCTGCGATCCTTCCCTGGGTGTAAGGTGAGCATGATCCTGTAAGGGAAAGGGGTCAAAGAGAGAGACAACAACACAACTTGGGAGTCACAACCATGGCAATCCTAGCAATACTGACCTGTCAGTAGACCCTGTAGAGAAAAGAGGGGGGGGAACAGCTGGTGTCTACATATGGGTTACAGTTCCACACTCATGGCATTGTGTGCTCACATTAATACAGACAGCTATGAGACAAGACATTGGTATAGAGGCATATCATGGCAGGCTATGCAGGCAGCTATGAGACAAGACATTGGTATAGAGGCATATGATGGCAGGCATTGCAGGCAGCTATGAGACAAGACATTGGTATAGAGGCATATCATGGCAGGCATTGCAGGCAGCTATGAGACAAGACATTGGTACAGAGGCATATCATGGCAGGCATTGCAGGCAGCTATGAGACAAGACATTGGTATAGAGGCATGTATCCTACCTATATTTCTCTATGCAAAGAGGCAGATGTCAGACCACATGTCAGCATGAACCCTGCACTTATCTGCACTTACCTGCTGGTGTTGTTGCCTGTGGGGGGGGGAGAGGGGCTGGGAGAAAGACATGGGTTAGCAAACACTTGCATGGAGACAGCTGCCCAGGCACAGGAGTACACAGTTTGGCCACAGGCAGAACAGCCCTCTCTGCCCTAGAGGGGGGCAGAGAGGAGAGGAGAAGTGAAGAGAGAAGTGGGGTGTTAGAAAAGTTTTCAAAGTCCCACTTTGTGGCTGCTGGGGGACAGAACCCCACGCCACGTGCTCAGAGAGAGAGAGAGAGAGAGAGAGAATGAGTGGAGAGCTGGGGCTGGGCTTTTGTGGGAAAGAGGCTGGGTGGGGCTGGGTGCTGATAGGGTAACTATTTGGTCCGTGTCCAGAGTTAGGCCACAACTGTTCCGTCCTAACTCAGGCCCAACTCGGGCCCAGGGTGTTAGAACTTTTCAGGAGAGGGCTGGTGTGGGTAAGGTAAAATGGCTCCTATGGGTCTCCTCACATTTCGGTCCACCCTTTTTGTTGGCCCAACTTTTGTGCCTGAGTTGGGCTCGAGGGGGCGTGTCAGGGGCTCTCCAGCGTCTGGAACCGACCAAAATTCGTAACCGCCCCCGTCACACACCCCGACACGCCCCCAACACACCCACTTTTAGGCTGCAATTGTGCCTGAATTGTGCAGTTGTGCCTGAATTGTGCCTGAACCCAATTCAGTCACAATTGCAGCCCAACTCAGGCACAATTCAGGCACAACTCGGGCCTAAAGCACTTGGGCTGCAATTGTGCCTGAATTGTACAGCAGTTGCCTTGGGCTGGACCGGGCTGTAAGACAGCCTGAGTTGTTGTTGCTGATGTGATGTCATTTGTGTTATGGACTCGGAGGTGTCAGCCATGGGGGAGGAACTGAAGTTGAGTGCAATGCACATGCTTTGCGCCCAGAAGGACCCAGGTTCAACCCCTGGAAACCTCTGGTGGAGTGAGAAAAGCTCCCTGCGTGTACAAGCCCAGTGGAGTGGCTGCATTCTTCCTTCGGAGAGCACATCCACTTGCCAGACAAAAACTACTCTTCAACGATAGGCTTACCAGATCTCCAACCGGGACAGAGTACTAGACCTTTAGGAGAAGGAATGTGGGCAGGTGTAGCTTGTTAAACCTTGGAGCACAATCCTAGGCATGTCTACTCAGAAGCAAGCCCAACTGAACACAATGGGGCTTGCTTCTGAGTAGACATGCCTAGGACTTTGCTCTAAGGTTTAACAAGCTACACCTGCCCACATTCCTTCTCCTAAAGGTCTAGTACTCTGTCCCGGTTGGAGATCTGGTAAGCCTATTCAAAGATCCCTCTGTTCCAAAGATGTTTGCCAGGCAGCACTGCAGCGGGCAGGGGCGGTGCAATCTGAATCGTCACCTTATGCCCTCTCTGGTTCTGTTGCCACCGTGTGCTACAAAAAGCATAAAGCTAAACAGGACCAACCCCCATAACCATGCTCCTCACATGCTTTTGTGAAGCACAGAAGTGCAGGGCTTCTGAATTTCACAGCAGTGAGACAGGGGAGCGGTAAGAAGGGGATGATCGAGCGAGTAGGAAGCAGCTCATTGCGGCTTGCATTGGCGGCAGGTTCGAGGGAGGCGGTGGCAGGCTGGGGACGAAAGGCACCCTGAATCCTTCCTCCTCAGCCCCCTCGCACTCTGCCACAGATGGGACCTGCATGGATGGGCCAGCCGTGGCAGTGGGGGGGGGGAAGAGCAGAGGTCAGGAAGGGGAAATCCAACTCCCTTTGGGGCACCATGAGCAATCAGGCAGTCCTTTGCAGGGGACTCAGTCCTATAACACTTTCCTGGAAGTAAGCCCTATTTCATTCAATGGAACTTACTTCTGAGGAGACATGCCTAAGATTGCACTACAATGATGAGATGGACCGAGGACCAGACTCAATGTAAGGAGACTGCATGATCCTGAGCCCTGTTGTAGACCATCTTGGAAAGACTTCCACTCTTGCCCAGGGCCGGCTCACGTATGTGCAAGGGGACTGGAAGCAGACTGGGAGGGGTGCGAGGGAGCAGCGGATTCAGGGGGCCTTTCACCCCGCATCTGTCACCACAGCTGCAGCCGCCTCCCTCCCTCAATCCAAGAATCATGTGCTTTGCATGCTCACTCCAGCATGAAACACATCATTCCCCTGCATACTGCACATCCTACTTACTACTCTGCCTTGAATCCCAGAAATGAGGCAGCGAGCGGGGAGCACTTCAAGGCAGCGAGCGGGGAGCATGATGGGAAGAGGTTTGTTTTCTTTCCTTAGCACGGGGACAGCGGATCCGAGCTGGCCTTGGGCAGCATTCCGGGTTGCGCTACCCCTGCTCTTGCCAGTCAGTTTGGTTTACAGCACAGTCCTATGCATGTTTACTCGGAAGTAAATCTCACAGAATTCAACAGACTCCATACGGTCACAGTTTGCCTTGGTTCTTCCAGTCAACACTGCACTGGGGAGGGAGGTGTTTGGGTAGAAATTCAGCAGGCAAAGTTTCCTAAATTCCCTGCTCCCAATACAGCTGAGGAATGACTGCCTGATGATTATCAAGATTGTAAACCCATCGCCGGGGCAGAGAACAGTTTTTTTGCATGCTCTTTTTCCCCTGAATTATCTTGCATGATAGCTTTATTCTGCAGGGAGAACATCCAAAACATTCTCTTGTTACGCTCCCCTTCCGACTGTCTGGAAGGAGGGGAGGGTTGTTCTTTTTCTTAGGAGAGTGCAGCAGAGCCCTACCTCCCTTCCCGTAGCACCCCCGCACCAGAGGTTTGACACAGACACCCAAGACACCAAATTTGGATTTAAAGCCACTATGCATGTAACATTTATTTAAGACAAGACATACATAAACCAAGAATCAAGGGGAGAGATCTCTCTTTCACTCATTCATACTGTTCATGCATACTCACGCCAAACTTGGAGCTCCGGTTGCTGCAGTTCCAGAGGCACACCTGGTAAAGTTTTTACTTCTGTTTTTAAAGATTTGTTCTCCTGTCCGTCCTCTCGTCTTTCAAGCTAGCATCTTCCGTCAATGTCCACTGAAGGTTTTCTTCACTGTCACAATGATGCATTCCAGACTCTTTCCCTTATCAGTTGCCTACAGTAGCTCCGGTTTTGGTGATAGCCTGTTCCATAACATTCCTTGGTGTTCCATAACATTAGAAGAGAATGTTCTATAAGCAATCATGTAGGCACTGACAGTGGAGTCTTGGAATTTCTCGCTTCCAATGCAAATTAAACAGTTCCCATCAGGCATTGCGAGGTCTCCATCTTCTTTGGTTCTTCTTGCATCTTGAGCTCCACATTTACCCAACATTCACACAATTCACGCATTACATATTCCCCCTCTTGATACTTGGTATCAATTAATCAAATATCATATAATTTGATAATTTACAATTGATTTTTCAATGATTCAATGATTTGTAATTCTAAAAAGGCCTAATAAGCATATATACATATAATACAAAAACACTTAAAACTATGTAAAAGCTCACAGTCTTCTATTCCTCCAGGAGAACTTGGAGACCCTATTGCATCTTCGCGTTACAATCTCTTCTTACCCCGAAGGGCCGGATCTTCTTTGCCCTAACCTCCTAGTTTCCCGGAGTGTAGAAGTTTATATACTTGTCTTCAAAAGAAACAAAAAGATGTTAGACAACATACTACAGAGGTTATATACATTTTAGTTTATGACCTTTATTGGCTTCCCCGATTTTCATTCTGTTTTCTACCACCTCTAGTTTTCCCAATGCCTTTCTTATTCTTTTCAGCAAATAAAGTGTCCATATAGTTATTAACAACAATGCTGCACTTATCCATACAATAGGATGTATGGATATATGCAAAAAGGCAGAAGCCTTTGGAGAATATCCTTTAAAAATGTCATACCAGTGGTGTACAGTCAGACTGCTTTCCTCGTCTGCAATTCTTTGCAGCTCACCATCCTCATATTGTATTTTTACAAATTCCTTCTTTGAATTCTCTGCGTGACTTTGCAAATGCCTTCTAACTTGTTCATTGTACTTTAATAATTGATTCAATGTATCCCAATTTATCCCTATATTAATGTTATACTCAATCTTATCTAATCCCAACATAATAGTAGTACTTCTAGTTTCCATAGCATATACCATTTCTCCTGTCTTAATGTTTTGTACATAAGTAACATTGCATTTACATTTCAGTTCTCCGTCATCGTGATATTCTCCATTGGACCAGGACGGGGGGGGGGGGGGGTAGGTGATGTCCCACACATACACCCGAGTCCATTGTCAAGGATCAAAGTCCTTTTAGGCATCCTCTGCAATCTACATATGCCTTCACTAACTTCCAGAGCGCATGGTTCAATTTGTTTTATTTCCTTAGGACACACATATCCCTTTTCCCATTTTTCATAGCGCTCAGTATCTATAGTTTCATTTACTCTTGTAACCTTAGAATTCGCACAAATCGCATGGTTTGATAGCAAATATGGTTTCCAATAATTTTCTCCCAATTTAAAAGGGAGTGATTGGAGGTCACAAATCCAATTCTCCTCTGTGTCGCTTTTTCTTTCCACTGTTTATCTGTCAATTTGTTTCTTCAGTGGTGAAGTCTAGTATCTTATACCATGAAGGGAAATCTGTGCGAATCCATTTTTCTAGGCCCCCAATTTTAACGAACGTGTTCCCATGATTCCCATATAAAGCCATTAACATTTGGTTTTTCCAATTCCATAAGGTAGTCTGAATAGTTAAGCATGATAAGGCCTTGGATACTGCTTTTAGACTCTGATTGTCAACTTTTCTGAATTCATACAGAGTTCTGTTTAATTGATCAAAGGTCATTAATTGTAGCCCTGCAGATACCTCATGGAGTCGGAAAGTAGACACAAAATCATTCCCTGCCATATGTATAACTTTCCACTGAAGTCCCCCTAAAGCGGATAATTTATTGGCTTGTGTTTCAATATCCCAAGAGTTTGCTACCCCTACTCCTGTTCCAATCCCACCCAATATAGTGTCTAATAAGTCCCTTTTCTCTCTTTTCCACAGTTTCTCCTTTTTCCCCACAAAGTTCAAATATGTGTTTGTGTAGGGCCTACATTCGGGCCTCAGATGAGTTACATTAAACAGTGTTATGTTTAGCTTAATATTCCATTGATGTAAGTCTGGTCCCAGTATAACAGGTAAGGGTGTATGCCATTGTTTCATTACCGTGGTTATATTAGCTTTGGTTGCCTTTTGTATTATATTCCCAAATCTACATCCCATGTTCCAAAAGAATAATCCCCTTACAAAAATCCATTGTCCACCCTTTAGAGTTCTGTTTATTTGCATATAGTAGTTAGCTCCCGTAGGTTGTAAGTATTGGAGGGTTATAGTTTTTCCTAGATCTTTACTGTCTCCACTACTAATATTAAAACCAAATTTATATGGATGACATTCCCAACGTGTTATACTAGAAACCAAAATATGGAGAGACACATTACCATAGGTTGGAGCTTGGATATTACCGGCTAAACCAGCGTCAGTAGGCAAAAAGTTTGGCTCCGCATGGAGTGTCGTGTCCTTGGGGCAAGCGGTGTCAGACGTAACCCATATGGTGACTGTATAGTTCAGCGTCCCTGTACAGTTGGTCTCTTCTCCTATGATTTCCTAATCATATACATCCAACAAAAAGTTAAAGTTATAAGAATAACTTTGAGTGTGACAGGTGTTTGTATCCTTCTCTGAAACCATTTGTTCAGAGAGTTTGTCATACCTATTACCCAAAACAAACTTATTCGTTTCATTTTTCTTTTATGTATGTACGTGCTTGTGTTTTTCACTCATTCAGGTAGGAAGAGCTTATTCAGGAAGTCCAATCCTTATTTGCGGACTGGCTCATGAGATGGATATGGGGAAAGGGAAGGTACAGTCACACGCCTGTCCCGTCCAAGGGATTGCTTGGGAACCTGTCCTCTTAGCAACCTCTCAGAGCGGGCTCATGGGTTTCCAAAGTCTCTGCCTCCACTGCGCCCCCTTGCTATAGTGAAGCAGTAGAACCACTTCACTGGGCGGCTAGACGCAATTTCATCACCAGAGACTCCAGAGCTAAAGTAATATCTTTCACACAGGGATACATACACATGATCATTCAATCTGTTTGTCAGTGTTTCCAATGGACCCTTATTCGTTTTCCCAGGTCTGGTTTGACTCTTAGTTCTATGTTGTCCAGGGACTGTTTAACGAAGAATTGGTCGTTTTCCAGTCGAATTACCCAAGAGAAAATAGGATACCAAATAAAAAGAAACCTTAAAAATTTCAAAAATTCCACTCTCCCTTTTCCAATGCCTGTTTGTCCGTGAACCGGTCTCCCCATTTACACGTTGCTTGTCCTGATTTTTCTTATCTCCTTTGGTTAAGGCATCCTTTTGGAGAAAGACAATGAACAACAGAGTTATACTTACAAGTGGAGCAAAGTCAATTAGGAGAAGCAAGGTGTTTTCCAAGTCCCAAGTGTTATTTCAATGATTGTTCCTGGACAACATAAAATACAACAATATTAGTTATCACCTTTAAACAGTTTGATTTGGTTTCTATGGACCCATCTGGATTTCTTAACATTTGATCTTTGAACCAGGCTCGGTTAGATGCTTTTTCTTTTTGTTCTGCCAACCACTTTCATTCAGTTAAATTTTTATTATATTCATGTATAAGTCCCAGATTCATTTCATGACTAAATAAAATTTCATAGGGAGTATACCCGTGTTTCCCTAGAGGACTATTTCTCATAGCCATTAGTACCCTAATCTTTTCCCATTGTTCTCTGTGTTTTAATTCCTTGTTGTCTGCATTTTTCCAATTATCATATGCCCACAATTGTATAAATTTAGTACATCCGTGATATACATATTCGCTATCCATCACTATGTAGGAAGGTGAATCCTTCAATCTCTCCCACTCTTGTCCTTTCAAATAGGAAAGGACATTCAAAACTGCTTCCAATTCAGCCTCTTGTGCTCCCAAATTATTGGGAGTGGTTTCCCTCTTTTCTTTATGTAAGCACATCCTTTTTCTAGGAGCAAATGCAGATGCATCTTCCTTTTCCTCTCAAACTATACTGACAGTTTCCAGAGAGAGGTACAGTTGTGAAGTAATATAGCAACATAGCTATTAAAAAAACTAATATCCATACAAACAAAATATCCCATAGAGTACTCTTAAGATCAGTTTTCAGTGACCATGGTACCAAAATGAAATGAATGAGCTCAAAATTCAAAAATAAATAGGTCAGGCCTGTTGAAAGCACAATCAAAAGAAAAGTTAGATCCTATCATGTGGGCTTCAGGCCCTTCTGGGTTGTGTTTGGCCATTTCATAGTAAAACAAACAAAAAAAAAAGATCAAGATATTTGTAAGTGAAAACAGGACAGACAGACAAGTGCTTATCACACAGGACAAACAACATATAACATGTCCCCACAAAGATGTTGTTTCATTGTCTAGATCTTGCAAAAAGGAACAAAGTTAAGTATTTCCTCCTCCTGAGGGCAACTGCTTTTCCCATCCCTAATTGTAGCTGAAACAAAAAGGGTTAACATAAAACCAAGATCATTGAGTTCTATAAGGCTTTTATCTGTTTGAACTCTGTGCATGCCCAGTTTTCCAGAGGCACAAAGGTTAGAAGGGTTCTTCATATTGGCTTAAAGAAGGTGCACAGGTAAGAACATGAGAACATAAGAGGAGCCCCGCTGGATCAGGCCAAAAGCCCTTATATACCCGGTCCCCCAAGAGTCAGCTTAAAAGCTGCACTGCCACCTTCTTGATGTTCTGCGCCAGCAGTCTGGTTCCGTTTTGGTTTAAGTGAAGCCCGTCCCTTTTGTACAGGCCCGGTTTGTCCCAAAACGTTTCCCAGTGCCTAACAAACTTAAACCCCTCCTCCTGATACCAGTGTCTCATCCACGCATTGAAACCCCTGCGCTCCTTCTGCCTAGCTGGCCCTGCGTGTGGAACAGGTAGCACTTCTGATAACGCTACTTTTGGGGTCCTGGATTTGAGTTTCCTTCCTAACGACCTAAATTTGGCTTCCAGGACCGCCCAACTACATTTCCCCACGTCGTTGGTGCCAACATGCACCACAACCGCTATCTCCTCCCCAGCACTCTCTACCAGCCTATCTAGACGAGAGGTGATGTCCGCAACCCTCGCACCAGGTAGGCAAGTCACCGTGCGGTCCTCACATCCATCACAGACCTCCCTCTCTATGTTCCTGACTATAGAGTCGCCAACGACAAGAAGCCCCCTTCGCCCCTTTCCCAACGGAGTATCCATGGTGCGACTGGATACTGGCCCATTACCGGAAGAAGGGGTCCCTATTGTGGGATTGTTTCCCTTTTTTCCAGAGCAACGTCCTCTCGCCCTTAGACTCCCTTTTGTGACAGCTGAAGAGCTGGCCAACTGAGGGTGGGACGATGCCTCCACGTCCCTAGAAGTCTCACCCTGGTTCCCCTCTACCTGTCTCTGCTTCTCCAGGTCAGCAATCGTGGCTTCAAGGGAGCAAACCTGTTCCCTGAGAACCTGGAGCTCTTTGCACCGAGCACACACCCATAACTTGTGCCCCAGAGGCAGATAGCCATACATGTGACACTCAGTGCAGAACACTGGATAGCCCCCTTTTCTCTGTTGGCTGTCTGACTGCATAGCCTTTGAGTGTAAGTTATGGATTTATCAAAGTTTGGGTACCTGTGAAAATCAAAAGTTATGGAGGCAAACTTAAAGTTATTATTGACACTCAGGTTGTCAGCTAGTGGCAGGGAGTTCCAGTGGCAGTTGGTAACTCCATTTACCTTTTCCTTAAAAATAAAAGACAATTAATGTGCACAACTGACATTTACAGAGAAAATAAAACTTTTGATAGGCAGATTAAAGTTGTATGCCACTGTAAGGTTTTGCTTGGTGACTTCCAGTTTTACCTAGTCATGAAGGCAAATCATAGTTAAGTTTCAACACATAGGTACTGTTAAGACTGTTTAAAGTCTAATGGTGTAAATTTTCAAACATAAAAGAAATGGTTGTCCTTGTTTGGACACAAAAATAGAAACAGGATTTTTCTTTTTCTCTTTCCCAGGCAAGGGAAGGCATAAAAATCTAAGTTTGTAGTCCTGAAAGATGCTGGCATCAGCAAAATTGATTAACGTCAGCAGTAGACATAATTCGCACTCCCCCTCTCTATAAGGTTGGAGTGGGCAAGATCACTTAATAATTCAAAAACATTTCTAGTCTTCCACCCCTTCCACGGAACAAAAAGGGTTTGAATAGACAAGGTTATTTCCTTCACCTGTCTCCCTTTTGTCCTTTCTCTTAAACATTATTCGGTGTCGGGAGGAATTTGCTAGATAACCCCTTTCACAGAACAATGGAATCCGCCTCCAAACCTCAGCGAATCTCTCTTAAGAGTCAACACCACACTCGCCTCCACACTACGGCGAGTATCTCCAAGCCCAAGTAGTCTTTACAACCTGCCCCCACACTCGTGACAGGTGCCACAAGGGAATCAAAACAGAACTAGCCTATATCCTTCAGCTAGCCTGTGTAGACTCAACCGATCCTCCAATTCTCGGTTAGTCTGTCCAATGCCGGGGCGTCCCCCTGCGTCCAGTCTTAGTGTCTCGTATCCACCTCACCCAGGAGTACCCCAAGAAAAGAGGGGGTTACTGCACTTCCAAAAGAATCCTGTTCGTGACGCCAATTTGTTACGCTCCCCTTCCGACTGTCTGGAAGGAGGGGAGGGTTGTTCTTTTTCTTAGGAGAGTGCAGCAGAGCCCTACCTCCCTTCCCGTAGCACCCCCGCACCAGAGGTTTGACACAGACACCCAAGACACCAAATTTGGATTTAAAGCCACTATGCATGTAACATTTATTTAAGACAAGACATACATAAACCAAGAATCAAGGGGAGAGATCTCTCTTTCACTCATTCATACTGTTCATGCATACTCACGCCAAACTTGGAGCTCCGGTTGCTGCAGTTCCAGAGGCACACCTGGTAAAGTTTTTACTTCTGTTTTTAAAGATTTGTTCTCCTGTCCGTCCTCTCGTCTTTCAAGCTAGCATCTTCCGTCAATGTCCACTGAAGGTTTTCTTCACTGTCACAATGATGCATTCCAGACTCTTTCCCTTATCAGTTGCCTACAGTAGCTCCGGTTTTGGTGATAGCCTGTTCCATAACATTCCTTGGTGTTCCATAACATTAGAAGAGAATGTTCTATAAGCAATCATGTAGGCACTGACAGTGGAGTCTTGGAATTTCTCGCTTCCAATGCAAATTAAACAGTTCCCATCAGGCATTGCGAGGTCTCCATCTTCTTTGGTTCTTCTTGCATCTTGAGCTCCACATTTACCCAACATTCACACAATTCACGCATTACACTCTCCCCTTGAATTTTGTAAAGTACAGTTCTGGGGAGATTTTACCATGAGTGTTTTGTGAATGTTTGAATCATCCCTTGTTTCTATGAAAAAGGAGATTAGCTTTAAAAATTATATACCTACCCTTTCCAGAGCGTTCAAAAGATCTGCCCTCGTCTTTTTTCCTCTTTCAAAGAACAGCTCCCGCTGCAGTGACCCTCCCCCTTCCCTTATCATTGAAAAAGCCTTAGCATTGATTTATTAGCTGGTGATGGCTGGAGGTGGGGCAGAGGTTGCTTAAAGAGACAAGAATGTTCAGATCAGCATTATCCCCTTTTCGTTGTAGCTCTTAAAGTTCTATATATCATGTTTTCTCAACCTTTGGAGTCCGCATACCCCCTATGCGGGCCCCAAAGGTTGGCATACCCCCAGATCCCCCAAATCCTGCGTACCCCCATGTACCCCCAAAGTGTCACCCCAAAAGTGTTTTTCCCGGCCTACGGCGTGGTCGAGTGGGTTCTCTGGCTTGCACT
This sequence comes from Plestiodon gilberti rubricaudatus, assembly GCA_026170595.1. Lineage (NCBI taxonomy): Eukaryota > Metazoa > Chordata > Lepidosauria > Squamata > Scincidae > Plestiodon > Plestiodon gilberti. The sequence continues at coordinate 253,043,666 of JANXHW010000002.1, forward strand.
GCAAGCTGGAGGGAAAGGCTACAGCCCTGTCAAATCGGCAGGGCTGTAGCCTTTCCCTCCGGCTTGCAGTGCGAGCCAGAGAACTCGCTTGGCTGTGCCGCAGGCTGGGAAAAAATTTTCCCCCATTTTTCCGATGCCCATTATCAGTTGCTGATCGCAGCAGCTGATAACAGGGAGCATCTTGCATACCCCAACCTGCGGTCCGCGTACTCCTAGGGGTACGCGCACCACTGTAGTATGCAAATTACCCCCCTGGAATATTTTTATCTCATCAGCCACCCTCCCCTGAACCCCCACCTTTTTTCCCCATCCAAATCCGTCAAGGAATCGCTGAGATACAGCCATTTTAAACAACCGCTTTTAAATTCGGCTTCTTTTTCCAGTTAAGCGTACTTTGACATCTGGCGCGTCAGCCAGAGTCGAAAGTTCATGGGCACGCGCCCGGCACACGCCTCCGGAACCCCCAAGAGAAGCAGCCAGCAGCAAAGTTCACTTTGTACCTTTTAATCCTATCAAACCTCTTGACCTACTAAGCCTATAATCCTCTTTCTGGGCGTTCAGCCAACTTTCCTAGACTGCGCGTGCCGCTTGTTGCTCGGCTCGCGCACCCGGCTTTTTGACCGCTTGAACTCTCTCTCCTTCTCCGCTGGTTGACAGAATTAAAGGGATAGCAACCTAATTCAAGGGAATTGTGGTAATGGGGGATTGCTGGGTTTTCTGAGGTTCCCCTTAAGGTTGTGTTGCCGGACCTTCACCAAGGATCATCGGGGTCACCCCAGGGATGGATCCCTGCACAGAAGGGACCCGATCCTCCTCGTTCCACTGAAGCTATTCTTGGGTGAAACAGAGAGGCTCCTGGTAGCAGGACAATAGGTTTGCGACCATAAACAGCTGGGTTAGAGTCCCAGCACCCTCCCTGGGAAAGTCTGGGAAGTGTGTGGGTGCGCAAGGGTCCCAGTCCCGTCTCCTCCTCTTCACCAGTAACCAGGGGGGTAAACGAAGGTGACACTAAGGGTGTGCCTCCCGCCAGAATCTGCCCCTGCAGGGAGTAGGGGATGACCATTTTCAAAACACAACTTTACCTGTCAGCTACGGCTCCCACTCTGTGATGTCTCCACATGGCTGCCTTCTACCCAGGCACCGTTTGGGGGCAAGGGAAAAAGGGGGAATTTCGGGGAACCCAGCAGGAACTCAGATTGCCAATCTTTCCTGAACTTCAAAATCTCTCTCTCTTGATGTGGGCCTTCTCTCTGTCAATCACCGCCTCCCCCACATCCTGGAATCATTGTCTCTGCTGCCCTTGTTACTGTTATTCAAATGCCTCTCTCCTGCTGCCAGATCCCTGATTGCAACTTGTCCCTCTGTGCCTATCCCCACTATCTCACTTCTCCATTGTTCCTGTTTTTCCTGGCTACATTTGTTTCACATGCTAATCCAGTTACCTGCCTGGCTCTTGCCTGATTGACAGGAACAATTCAAAAGTCTTAAACTGTATGTTTGGGGCCATGGGGCAGGGACCTATTGTGTGGCACTTTTGGCTATCAAATTGGAAATACTGCCTTTTGTGTTAAGCAGGCTTCTCAAAAGGACCCATTCATAAAACCCCGGAAAACCTCGCTTCACCTGAAGTGGGGGTCTAATCCTATTACCTCCTGCCACCCAGTTCCCCCACCCATCACACCATTGGTTCCCAGTTGCACAAAGCACCACACTTCTCATTGGTTCTTTTAGTAAAGTTTATCCTTTATTGGTTCAAAGTTTCATACACGCTGCTGCTGTTCTCATTGGTGCAAAGTTTCAATCCAACTTCCCATTGGCTGTATCGAAGTGTAACTTTTTGGATCCTTTCCCTCATTGGCTTCCCTTTATTATGTACTCTTGTAACAATGGACTCCATGATTTTCCCTGTAATAATGAAATGTATATAAGTTTTTGTATTAATTGTATATGTTACACTTTCTGCCTTGCTGATCGTGTCCTTTGCTAGCAAAGTAAAGATCTCTTTTTTCCTCCAGTACTGGTCTATTTTGAGCTCCTTTTTGGCGCCCCGCACTTCGCAGATCCCTGTTCTTTCCCTCTCTTTCCCTCTCTCCCCACCTGGTGCTCCCGCCCGCAGCGGAGCTGGTGTCCGCTCACCGAATCCCACGAGCTGAAATCACTAGCACCCTTGGGTGCTCACAACACCACAGGTTGAGAACCCCTGCCATATATTGTTTAAATTTGCATGAATAACTGTTTTCAGATGTATCAGCAGAATCAAAATAGGTTGGAACTGGCAAGAGGCATCAGATAGTGTGTGTGTGTGTGTGTGTGTGTGTGTGTGTGTGTGTGTGTGTGTGTGTGTGTGTGTGTGTGTGTGAGAGAGAGAGAGAGAGAGAGAGGGGGGGGGAGAGAGAGACTGAACTGGTGGTGTTAGGTTTCTTGTTCTCAAGTTGGAAAGTGTTTCTGAAATTAACAGTTCTGGATGGAACAAAGCAGAATCAAGCAGAATGATGTTGGAGATTGTAGGGATGCTATGACAGATGAATTATCTTAGATTGGCCCATGCAGCTGAGGCATTTGTTGGATAACCGAATATACATCAGGGAAGGTTTATATCTGATATTGTGATAATTTAGAAGTCCAAGAATGGCCAAATGGGATAAAATTACATGCAGGAATCATAGAACAGAAGACACCCCATTGAAGAAGCATGCATATTTTCTGATACAGTACATCACTTTTGCTTGTGTGTGTGTGTGTGTGTGTGTGTGTGTGTGTGTGTGTGTGTGTGTGTGTGTGTGAGACTGTGTGTGTGTGTGTGTGTGTGTGTGTGAGACTGTGTGTGTGTGTGACTTGAAATGTGTACAGCGTGAGCCAAATGACTTTCTCAACTAGCACGCTTGTGGTAGAGTTGTGGGCATAAGGACACTTGCACTAGTCCAAGATTACAGAGCATGAAAACGTTCCAGTGTTTTGCCACCACTGTTATATGGAATCCACATGCCAATCTGCACATATCCTTATTCTGGTATGATCAAGTGTGTCTGGAGATACTCTAACAATAAGAGCTACGCATACGCAGGACTGCATCTGACCGTGCCAGGCCCTGTGGAAAGATAAAGAGTGGGGCCACCCTCTGCACATGTGAACCCTGGTTCTCCATTTTCCTGGAGGCTGGCAGTGGAAGGCAGCTTCTCCTTCTCAAACCCTCCGAGGGCAGAGAAGGAGCTACTGCCACCTGGTTGCTCTGAGGTGCCCTGAAGATAATGCAGGGACAACTGCCTGGGAACATGCCCAGTTGGTCAATAGGGAGGAACAACTAACAAGACTTGCATGGGCATGTCCTCCTCCTCCCTTTTGCCTGGCCAACTAGACTTGGTCCCGTGTAGTGGCCTGAGCCTCTGTCCATTGACTTCCACACAAGTCATGGCAGCATCAAGATTAGTATTATTAATTTTAACAGTATTTATATACCGCTTTTCAACAAAAAGTTAATAAAGCGGTTTACAGACAAAATCAAATGATTAAATGGCTCCCTGTCCCAAAAGGGCTCACAATCTAAAAAAGATGCAGAACACCACCAGCAACAGACACCAGAAAAGGCACTGCGCTGGGGTGAAAGGGGGGCAGTTACTCCCCCCCTGCTAAATATAAGAGGTGCACCCATTGAAAAAGTGCCTCTTGTCCAGTTACCAGGGGTTATTGTTGTTGTTGTTCAGTCGTTAAGTCGTGTCCGACCCTTCGTGATCCCATGAACCATATCCCGCCAGGCCTTCCTGTCCTCCACTATCTTCCTGAGTTCGCTCATTTTCATGTTCGTTGCATCGGTGATGCTGTCTAACCATCTCATCCTTGGCCTTCCCCTTCTCCTTTTGCCTTCAATCTTTCCCAGCATCAGAGTCTTCTCCAGAGAGTCCTCTCTTCGCATTAGGTGGCCAAAATATTTGAGCTTCAGCCTCAGTACCTGTCCTCAGTAGCGTCACTAGGACGCGCGTCACCCTGGGGCAGGGGGCACGTCACCCTAGTGACGCTCTGACATCGCGGCGCAGGGGGCGACCCGACGGTGCCTCCCCCCGCGTCGCCCTCCGGACGCTCACCCGGACGCTCACACCTTTTGCCCTCAAAACGGTCTGCGCATGCGCGAAAATCCGAAAAATACCCAGATGAACGCGCTGCATGGGCCTTCTTTCAGAAGGAGCATCCGAATGGTGGCGCGCGTCACAGATGTGATGCGCATGGGGGTGCGCGTGTCACCCCGTGGCGCGCGTCACCCGGGGGCCCCCCGCCCCCCCGCCACGCTCCAGCGACGCCTCTGCCTGTCCTTCCACGGAACAGTCAGGGTTGATTTCATTTAGAATTGACTGATTTGATCTCCTAGCAGTCCAAGGGACTCTCAGGAGTCTTCTCCAGCACCACAGTTCGAAATCATCTATTCTTCGGCGCTCAGCCTTCCTTATGGTCCAACTCTCACAACCATACATTGCTACTGGGAACACCATCACCCTGACTATACGAACTTTTGTTGGCATGGTGATATTTCTGCTTTTCATTATGCTATCTAAATTTGCCATAGGTTTCCTTCCAAGAAGTAAGCGTCTTTTAATTTCATCGCTGCTGTCTCCGTCTGCAGTGATCTTGGAACTTGGAGCAGGGGTTATTAGATTATTACTATTAGAGTATTATTATTAGATTATTACTAAAATAATTAATTAGTAAGAAAATACTATATAGAGTCACACAGAGACTTGATCTGATCTTGATCTGAGACTTTCTGATCACCATATGCAACTCTTATTGAAATATGTCTTTATATAACAACCAATAGCTGGGGCTTGTACTTACTATCTTGTGTAGCCTTGCTCGTCACCTGATGAAATCGAAAGAATATTGGATGAAACATTGTGTTTTTAATATTTTCTATGTTTTTAATTGTTTTATTTGCCCCGTGGCTCTTGTTTTAAAACTAGGAAATTATTTTTATTTGTACATGGCTTTTAATACCATAATTAAAACTTTTCCTCTTATTGAAATATACAGTAGTATAGAATCACCACATGACTTTGTATTTTCTTACTACTAGCCTACTACCTAGTAGTTTCTCGTGTGGCATGTGGGCCCTTGCATGGAAGTGAACCTATCCTATGAAGCCACAAGTGCAGCACTATCTCTGTGTATAAGACTGAACAAAGACTAGTAGAAAGACAATCCAACAGTTAATTTTTTGGAACATCCAACCCGCAATTCCTCCTAAGTCAAAATATTCACATTTAAATCAGTTTTCTTCTATTGAAGCATGTGCAATCCGTAAAACTAGGGCCCTGATCTTAAACTTGTGGTAGTATATTTACCAAAGCTCAAGATCAGGTCATCAATCATCCTAAATTCTAGCAGTATGGTTTAATGGGGTTATGGGTTGGGTTGTCCAGCAGTCTAATTTATTCTCCACAAAAGCTCATCTTTTCAACCAGAAGGCTTTTAAAAAAAAAAAAAACTGGCAACATGGATTGCTTTTGAGCAATCAAAATATGTGTCCATGACTTTAGTTAATTTTCCCACCAGTATTTTAGGAGGCAAGGGACAGCTGGAATGTGCTGTTCTTTGCAGTTTAGGCAGCAAGGGATTGCAGTCAAGAACAAGGAAAACTGCCAGGGAAATAGAGCACCGGGTATTTTGCTGCTTCTAGCATACAGAGACAACTCAAACAACGTTCCCTTCACAAAGATGCAACTGAAAGATGCAGAGGGCCAGATGCTTCATGTAGATGGAAAGAGATCTCTCTAATTAATGTTGAGTTCACAGCTAGTAAAGCATCACCCTCATCCTGGTTCCAGTGATGGGGACTCGAGTCAAATGACTCGACTCGCAAGTGTGACTTAGCCACTTTTTCCCTGACTCGTACTCGTACTTGTACTCGTGACCCACTGACTCGCGCTCACACTCCACGCACAGTGGAGACCTCGGAGGAGGAGGGCAGCAGAGAGGGAGGGTTTTCAAGGGGGTGGGAAAACAAGCCTGGCTCAGAGTTTTCCCCTTTTTTGCCGTCTGTTCGCCGTTGGCCACAACTCCGAGCACGAGGGGTGGGGAGGAGTGAGGGAAGGTGAAGCTGCCGCAGCGGTTCCTCCTCCTTGGCCAAAATTCCGAGCCCAAGGGATGCTCAGCTCAGCAAGGGGAGGGGGCAGGGAGGGAATAATAAATGGTTTGAATGTAGACACACTTGTTTTTCCCAAACCAGATGGGTGGTGACAAGACTGAGAGGTGAGGGGAAGGGCATAGGGGAAGCCAAGTAGGTGCTTTAAAAGCCTCAGAGGCACACAGACACACAACCCACACAGACACCCACCCACCCCATTTTCAGGGGGGGAAAAGCCATTTGCCCCAAAGTGACTCGACTTGTGACTTGTGGTTTTTGGCCTTACTTGCACTTGACTCGTACTATGGGAAAAATGATGCACACTTGACTCGTACTCGTGCACAAAAGGATCCATACTTGACTCATATTCGCCCAAAATTTTTGGCATTGACTCGTACTTGGACTCGTACTCGTGCAAAAATGATTGTACTCGCACTCGCGACCTAGTTACTTAGATACATCCCTGGTGTGTACATATTACATATGTGTGTGTGTTCTCAGTTTAGTAGATGAGTAGTGCAATCCTATTTAATCCACTCTGCATGTGCTCAGAGGTGCCCATTGAAAATAAATAAAAATGTAAGTAAAAATATTTATGTGTTTATTTAAATATATTGCTTTTCCTGAGATTTTATGGCCCCCTGTGATGTCCCGTGGAAGTGACATCACGGTTCATTGACACCCCCCCCCCGTGATTTCACTTCCGCCCCCCTCGGGGTCCTGGAAAATCTGGTAAGCCTTTGTTAGATCAGTTATATTCTATTTGTCTCCAGACGACCTGTGCTGGCAATTGGCTTGTACCTTCTGATGAAGTCCGCAGTACAGCTGACAAAATGTCAAGTTTTTCCCCAACTTTTTAATGGGTTTTAATTATTGAATTGTTTCATTAATAAACCATCTGTGAACCCAGAAATGAGAATTTTGAATTCAGTTAAGAAATAAAATGCTTCCCTGCGCTCGTTCTTGCCTGCGCCACCTAGTGGTGGAATGCTGTATATGCAGCAAACCATACATAACAGTACAGATTGGCGATAAGGAGCAGAAGCAAAGCAACCAGAAGCAACAGGATGTCCTTTGGAGCTGTTGGAAAGACGCTGCTACTGTTCCAAGCAAGATCCCTTACTTCAGAGGTTCTCAGCCCCTTCCCGCCCGAGTACCAATTCCTGCTCCACTCTCCTGCTGTGTACCACCGGAAGTGACTGGCGATGACATCATCCACAGTTACTTCCAGGTTTTCAGGTTTTCGGAGGCCAGAAAATGCAGATAGGAGTCTCTGGGTGGGTGGGAGGGCCCTTCTCAGCACTCCTGAAAGGCTCAGCCAAAGACAGGAGCCTCTCAGGAGCAAAAACACACTGCTGAAAGCGCCACATCGGAGCAGGGTTCTGGTGGTCCGGCAATCCGAATACCACAAGCAGTTGGCCGAAGTACCACTGCTGGTACTAGTACCACTGGTTGAGAACCCCTGCCTTACTTACAAGTAATGGCAGATTACTCAAAAGTAAGACAAGGCGGTGATATTTTGTGGAATGAAGGGTTTTTCTTGTTATTTCACGTTTAGAGCTAAAAATAGTTTTATATATAGTGTTTTGGGTCAAAATTCGCATTATTTCGCATTCTGTGTTGGTCACCAACCAACCCCCCCACACACACACACCTCTAGTAATGGACCACATGTATTGAATGAGAACTACAATATCAATTTTTGCTCCTCCTCCTCCTCCATGTACAGTCCTGTCCAGCTAGTCGGGACCATCCTGGATAAACACCACATCTTGCAGACAGTCTGAGCTAGGAGAAACCCCCTCCCCACCAAGAGCCAATCAAGCAAAGAGCAAAATGTTCCTCCTCTTGGGCCCAAAGGCGATCAGTGAATCTCCGGTTCTCTTACTGAGCAAGTGGGCTGGGGATGTGCCCAGAAAGAGGACTGTAAGGGATGGGGCTCTGAGTTCCAGTATGTTTAACTAGCCCTGCCGCCAGCTCGTCCCACCATCAAGCAGGGACACAACACCATGCAGACCTGTCTTGTCTGGAAGTGGCCCAGGAAAGGAGCCCCCCGATTCCAGGAGCATCGGTGGAGGAGCAGAAGAACACAGTCATACAGGAGGAAACAGATGAACAGCAAACTTTATTTTAGGCCATTTCAGCAGCCCAACATCCACTCAGGAAAACACAAGAAGTTGGGATGACCCTGTCAGTGGATAGGAGAGGGATCTTCCAGTATTTGCTAGGGTTTAGGATTAAGGGGTTTGAGCAGCTAGTGCTTTGAATTACAGAGATTTGTTGTGCAGCAGGTGCATACTATTTTTTCGTTCAGTCCTCTCTCCATTTCCAAATATGCATTGCAGAATTCAATACGTTGAGATGCCACACCCAGTGCATGAATATATCTATGCCCTGTAGATAAAAAGACAAAAGTATCAGTCATTGGAAGAGACAGAATGTAGAGTTAATGGACGGTGCATTTTCAGAAGTAAAATGAAGAGCTCAAAGAGAAAGGCCTTCTCTGCCGTCACCCCACTTCTGGATCTCCTGAAGTCTCGCGAGATCCAATATCGTGGCGTGAGATTTGGGAGCCGCGATCTTGGATCTCACGAGACTTGGTGGCGATCCAACATGGCGGCTGCTGCAAGCTAAGGTAAGGGAGAGCTACCGGGGACTATTTTGGGTTGCAACGCGGCCGAGTGGGTCCTCCGGCTGAAGCGCTGCATGGACGAAATAAAGCACCTTTTTTCCACTTCCGGGGGGTTGCACTTTTGGGGAGGGGGTATGCGGGGGTACGCAGGTAAAAAAGGTTGAGAGACGTTGCTCTAGACATCAGAGACAGGAGGTTGAATGCTCCCCCCCCCACTTACCAGATGATGTGCCAATTTCTGCTCCCCCCACCCCCAACATTCCCAATCCCCACCCCCAACATTCCTACCACCGTACCACGCGAGCCTCCAGGGAGCATCCCTGGGTACTCCTGTTCGATCCTTGCTGTCCCTTAATTTGCAATGTGCTGCATGAAAATGAGCAAACTCAGGAAGATAGTGGAGGACAGGAAGGCCTGGCGAGATATGGTTCATGGGATCACGAAGGGTCGGACACGACTTAACGACTGAACAACAACAACAACACATCAGAGGAAGGTTCAAAGGAAGAGAGAGAAGTGCAAGCCAGTTGGTGTTCAGGGGACAATTCCATGCAGAAGGGGCAAGAAGGACAACAAGCCGAGTCCTATAAGAACAGACATTCTGTATCAGGATATTTCATTTCTCATTCTTTACCCTTCCCACAGCGCAATCCTATGTAGAAATCCGGCAGGCGGCCCAGGGCCACCAACTGAATCCCATGCTCGCTGCTGTGAGGTCTACTTGGGGAAGGGGACATTTGTCCCCTTCCCCAGGTGTAAATTGGGGCCGGCCTGATGGGCCTCCTCAAATTTCCGCCAGTTAAATAGCTGGCGGAAGTCAGAGGAGGCCGTGTAACAGCCGAGCCGGCCCGGCTGGGACAGGGATATGGTGGGTGCCATCCCCCACCCCTTCCATGCCGGCTCTCCCAATGGCCCCCGTGCCCGCTGGACCGCCCATGTGGCGGCCGCTGGGAGCCTTACCTGCCTCCGGCGGCCTCATGCTCGGTCAGACGGCAGAGTGAGGGAGGCCGGCCTTGCGCCAGCCTCCCTTACTCTTAAGTCGTCACAAACATGCTTTACAGCATGTTTGCAACGACATAGAACGCGGAGCACTCACTCTGCCGTACCACCGCCCTGGTGAATCCAAAGAATACTGTGCCTAGAGGAAAACTTGAAAACAGATCAACAATGTCAACCACAGAGTTCCTCAAGTTGATGACAGTAGAAGGTATTTGAGAGACAAAGAACAATCAGCTTCTCTAGGAGAAGTAGGGAATGCATCTGGGTAGAGTTGGGTTGGACACAGCATGTTGCATTTCCTTCGTCTCCAGTCAGTGCCCCTTTGGAGACTGGCTCATTCGCTAGAGGTACTGTGGGGGCCGATTTCTATTACAGTTGTCAGTGGTGCAGCACTTCGTAATGACTGTGTCTGTTTCATCCCTTCTGGTTGTGTTACATTGATCAAGACCGATCCTTTTAGTGCAGCCAGTCGTCCATTTTCCCAAATAGTCATCTTAGTGGGAAAGAAAACAATTTGAAATGGGAGAATTAGTAACATTATGGATGGGAACAGGAAGACTGGAGGGCAGCCCACTTGAAGCTCCAGCATAGTACTACTTCGCAGTTTGGGGATCTTACCTTCATATACTGCCTGACTGAAACATTGTTCCTGCTTACAGGCATAGCAATAAACATGGATACATGGGAAATATCTGCATTCCTGAAAGCACCAAAGACCCTGGCCTGAGAGAAAGAGAGAGTGTTGTTACTGAATGGAATTTTGAACATCTAGAGAAAAAAAAGGTTTGCTTGTTTTGTATTGCACTTACTTGTGATTAGAGGGACTAAAAATGTTGTTGTGACAGTGGATTTGAAGTCTTACAGTGAAATCCTACAGTGGAAGTCTACTTAGAAGCAAGTCCCACTGTGTTCAATGGACCTTACTTCCAGGTAACTGCATCTAGGATCGAAGCCCTTTTCTTATGGATCAGCACAATCCTATGCCTATCTACTCAGAAGTAAATCGTATTGATTGTAGTGGGGCTTACTCCCAGGTAACTGTGCATAGGATTGCAGCCTAACTCTTGCTGTTATTTTCTCTTGCCTCAGTGCAGTGGCATCACTGGGGGGGGGGGCAGTGGGCAGACCTCACCGGGTGTCACCCTTGTCAGAGTACGCAGAAAATTTATGGCGTGCAGCCTCCCCAGTCCTTGTCCGTAGCGAAGAATGACACAGACACGGTAATTTCCACCACCAAAGACTATTTACATAGCTCACAAGTATATACAAGCAGATAAGTAAGGCAGTCTTTCATCAGCAATGTTGTACAGAGCAACTGCATAGAGAATTGAAGCCTCAGATACTGGTCCTGGGTGCTTTACCTTTATATAGTTGCTAACCAATAAGATTCAAACATTGCATCCTAGTCAGCATGACACAACACTTTTTTTTCTACCACCTTGTTAACCATTTAGTATAAGCATGGTCTCATATTTTGTTTAATCACTATGACACAGCATTTTTTGCCCTGCATGGTTTTTTCTGTTCATGCTTGTGAATTCCCAGGTTACAATACCTGACAACCCTCCTCTCTCTCTCTCTCTCTCTCTCTCTCTCTCTCTCTCTCTCTCTCTCTCTATGTGTGTGTGTGTGTGTGTGTGTGTGTGTGTGTGTGTGTGTGACACTAAAAAGGTAAAGGGGACCCCTGACAATTAAGTCCAGTCGTGTCTGACTCTAGGGCAGTGATGGCGAACCATTTGGGCTCGGTGTGTCAAAAGTTTTGAAAATTTTTGAAACTTGACTCTGCTGGTGTATCGCCCCCCCCTTTTAATAGTACTTTGACTACTATTGCTAATTTTAATAGTAATTTTGAATTGAACTGAACTGAAACCAACTGTAGAACAATTTTATTTAACATCAATTAGTGACTTTTTTGTTGCCGAGTTTTACTAGAGAATAATTTGAAAGAGGTCTGCAAAAATCACTGCCCTAAATGTTCAAGACAAGCCTGTAAAATGTTTGCAAAAATGTAAGGTGTATCGGGGCCCTGGGGGAAACGCCGGTGTGTCACCCAAAATGACCTTGCGTGTCACCTGTGACACGCGTGTAATAGGTTCGCCATCATGGCTCTAGGGTGTGGTGCTCATCCCCATTTCAAAGCCAAAGAGCCAGCGTTGTCCGAAGACGCCTCCGTGGTCATGTGGCCGGCATGACTCTCCTTGCCGCAGCGCGTAGCATGCAGCTGGAACACGGAGCGCTGTTTACCTTCCCGCAAGCGGTACCTATTTATCTACTCACTTTAATTAACATGCTTTGGAACTGCTAGGTTGGCAGGAGCTGGCCAAGCAACGAGAGCTCACCCCGTTGCGGATTCGAACTGCCGACCTTTCAATCGACAGCTCATGGTTCAGCAGTTTAGCCCACTGCGCCACCCGCTGGCAGTGTGACACTACTAGTGGCCAAAATTCTGAAAAGATTGTATTTATACCATCATGTTATATATCAACCGATGTGTAATTTTGTGCTGAATGTGGTGAAACACACTGTGTAGAATTATCTGTATCCTAACTGAAAAAACCTGCCTTATGTAACAAAGGAGATTTCCTTATCTCAAAACATACCAATGAGACTGATTGTTCTAAGAGCCGAGTTGGTTACTGATTTGTTGGATGACTCTGTATCGTTACATATTAAAACAAATAAAGTTAATGGGGTGACACCAACCCTAGTGACACCACTGATCAGAAGTAATCTGTAGAAATACATAGTCTGCCTGATGGGCATGTTTTGCAGAACCCAGCTCAGCCTCAGTGGCATCATCACACTTCCAAATCTGTGTGTCTGTGTAGCAGAAACATTCCTGACTATTTTTTCTATGCCCCCGATTCAGTTGCCAGTTTTTGCCCTGAAAATGCAGCTGGAGAATACAGTATTTGGTGCAGTTCTCATCTGGACATGTTGCAGATGACACTAAACTTTTCCGGGTGGTGAAGACCAGCAGGGATTGTGAAGAGCTCCAGAAGGACCTCTCCAAACTGGGACAATGGGCAGCAAAATGGCAGATGCGCTTCAATGTAAGTAAGTGCAAAGTGATGCACATTGGGGCAAGAAACCAAAATTTCACATATACGCTAATGGGTTCTGAGTTGTCTGTGACGGATCAAGAGAAAGATCTTGGGGTGCTGGTGGACAGGTCGATGAAAGTGTCGACCCAGTGTGCGGCGGCTGTGAAGAAGGCCAATTCCATGCTCGGGATCATTAAAAAAGGGATTGAGAATAAAACGGCCAATATCATTCTGCCCTTGTACAAGTCGATGGTAAGGCCACATCTGGAGTATTGTGTCCAGTTCTGGTCACCACACCTCAAAAAGGATATAGTTGAATTGGAAAAGGTGCAGAAAAGAGCGACCAGAATGATTCGTGGGCTGGAGCACCTCCCTTATGAGGAAAGGCTACAGCGTCTGGGGCTTTTCAGCCTAGAAAAAAGGCGCCTGAGGGGGGACATGATTGAGACTTATAAAATTATGCATGGGATGGAGAGAGTGGATAGAGGGAAATTCTTCTCCCTCTCGCACAACACCAGAACCAGGGGACATGCACTAAAATTGAGTGGAGGGAGAGTTAGAACAGACAAAAGAAAATATTTCTTTACCCAGCGTGTAATTCATCTGTGGAACTCCTTGCCACAGGATGTGGTGATGGCATCTGGCCTAGATGCCTTTAAAAGGGGTTTGGACAGATTCATGGAGGAAAAGACCATCACAGGTTACAAGCCATAAGCAACCTCCTGGTTTTAGAAGTGGGTTTTCTCTGTGCCAGGTGCAAGGGAGTGGCGACTGGACACAGGTATCTTGTTGTCTTGTGTGCTCCCTGAGGCATCTGGTGGGGCCACTGTGTGACACAGGAAGCTGGACTAGATGGGCTTTTGGCCTGATCCAGCAGGGCTCTTCTTATGTTCTTATGTTCTTATGTTCTTAATGTTTCCAGGCTTGCGGGTTTTGATAACTTCATCAAACAGGATGGTGTAATGGTTTGGGAGTCGGACTTAGACCTGGAAGATCCAGGTTCAAATCCCCACTCAGCCACAAAGCTTCCTGGGTGACCTTGGGCCAGTCACTATATCTCAGCCCCACCTACCTCACAGGGTTGTTGTGTTATGTACACCACTCTGAGCTCCTTGGAGGAAGGGCGGTATAAAAATGTGAATGAATAAATGAATGAATGAACAGGAGATGGACTTCCACCCACCAGAAACATCACATGTGGGGACCCAGCAATGACACACCTGCCCACAATCTGTCTCCTCGGGAGGGAAAGAAAACTCATGGCAGGATTTGCAAACATTAAAGAAATGGGTCTTCCGGTGCAAGCTGGCAGATTGATAGGTGGCACTTGGGGTCTGTCTCTCATCAGGCTTCCTAATACGTTTTGAAGAGGACTTTATTCTCATATGATTAGCAGATAAAGTCTCCTGCCCGTTGCCTTCGCCGCACTGAATGGCTCCGACAGTGAGGGGGCGGGGCCACCTCATACCGGGGGGGGGTAAACGGAGATTAGCATGGTGCGGAACTTACAGTACTGCCCCCCCTCCAGTGATGCCTCTGATCTATCCTCTCTTCATTTTGCTCCATGTGTGGACCAGGCCTCAACTCTGGAGTCTGGCAGGCTCTGAACCCACCTCAGGGTCAACCCAGCACCCTTTGCCCTCACACATTCACAATCGTATCTCATGAGAAACGCCTTTTGAAGCATCTTTGGATCAGGAAATACTTTGCAGACACATTCTCACCATTCCAGCCATGACCTGCTTTCCCCTGGATACCCCTTTCCCCCTCTGCTTACTCACCCACAGCCCCAAAGAGGAGAGCAGAGAAGCCAAGGAGAACCATCTTATTCATCTTCCCGGATTGCAGAGGTGGGATGACCCAGGAGAGTCAGGCAGGATTCCGGTCTCTCTGAAGGTCCCAGGTGCCTCTAGACAGGTGCACAATGTTCAATTTATCCTCTAGAGGGAACAGGTAATGCGTACAAGGTGAGGGTGGGTCTCTGCATTATTCTGGAAAGACGCACAGTGTGATCCCAACACATCTGATTCGTCAGGTGCAACATAATGTTACTTCTGACCTGGGAAGAGCAGCATAATGATGATGACATAAGGACTCTGAGAAAGAGAACATTTTGTTGTCAAACACAATATTGCACACACACCCAGTCATGAAGCTTGTCGAGTGCGACAATCAGGCCTCCAAGGGCTTCTGGTCACCGTGGACCAAGCCCGCTGGCCACTGGAGACTGGTCCAAGGAAGACCCCATCACCACTGAATGAACGTCGGATTTCTGGCCAGAATCCCTGAATAGGCTTACCAGATCTCCAACCGGGACAGAGTGCTAGACCTTTAGGAGAAGGAATGTGGGCAGTTGTAGCTTGTTAAACCTTAGAGCACAATCCTAGGCATGTCTACTCAGAAACAAGCCCCACTGAACACAATGGGGCTTGCTTCTGAGTAGACATGCCTAGAATTGTGCTCTAAGGTTTAACAAGCTACAACTGCCCACCTTCCTTCTCTTAAAGGTCTAGCACTCTGTCCCGGTTGGAGATCTGGTAAGTCTAAGCAGAGACGTTACCTGTACGTACTGGACCTGCCACATGTGACCTATTTAAATACAAAACAAAATGCAACTTTGACCCAGGAATTTAGTTATTTGTAGTCTGCTTTTTCCATCAAAGATGCCTCCAACATGGTGTACAGAATAAATGCTAGATGTATTGTTAGAATCTCCACTGAATGGATTTTAGATTTATTGCTAGAATCCCTGACTCCCATCACAGACATGACCTGTACTGGTCCTGTCCCCTGTGGTCAGTGGCGTCGCTCTGGTAGGGGCGGGGCCGTAAGTAACGCTCCGTCCTGGACCGTTTACCGAGCGAGCAGGAGGCGGCCCCGCCCCCTCACTGTCAGAGCCTTTCCCCTGCAGAGAAAGCAGCAGGCAGGGTCTCTTGTCAAAACAAAAGACCAACTGGGTAAAAAAGAACCATTCTAAATCAAAAGGCCAACAAATGAAATTTGAATATATTTGGCTGTATATCAAAAAGCCTGTCAGGCAAAACAAAAGGGAGGACATTCCAGAATAATGCACAACCCTCCACCCCTATGCAATGTTAAGTGGATGGGTCACTCCCCTCCCCCCACACTAGTTCCAATGATCAAATTTCAGACTGGGGGAGGAAATTCCTCTTTGTCTCCTGCTATTGACCCGCTAATCCCACAAAGTGATTGGGGGTGGGTCACTTATTATTGGAGCTGCACAGCTTATTGGAGCTGCAAATTCAGCTGGGAGGAGGATGCTGGGCTGTTATACGCAGCTCAAAATACGCAGCTCCCATTTGTCCAAACTTCATGACATTGTCACAGGTCTGTCATTCTCACCTGTCAATCATTTCCTCTTCTTCTGTTCCAAGGAGTAGAGTTTCTAGTCACCACTTATATGATGGTGGATGCCGAAATACCCTTTGCCATCAACTCACTGCTCTACATTATTCCCAAATACATTTCTGGTCAGTGAGGATTTGCAATATCTGCACTGTTATTTATACATCATTTTTCAGAGGGTATCATTCTGCTTTTTGGACTTATTACAAAGAAACAAAGGAAGATCAGTCAGGACTCTGGCCTATTGATATGATCCAGGTATTTTGATATGAAGGTGGACTACTTCAATCATGTGAGAAGAAGACACAATGTTCTCAGAAGGCGATTCCTCCATCCAAGAGGAAGGCGTCTTCTCAGAAAAGGTGTGATGAAACCTCCTGATATCCAGAGAACCAAACACCTTTTTTGCCAAACCAAATTAGTCTGAACTCTTTTCCCAGCACCGGACTCATTTTGCACGATGGGAACTTACTGCCACTGTGTGTTGACAAGAAGCACTGCCCATAGCCTCTCTGTGCATACCCTCTCCACAGGGAGAAAGCTGCCTTTGGAAGAATGTGGAAATGGGAACGTGTGCAGTCTATGCCCCTTCCCTGGCACCCAGAGAGGCACACACACTTGATTTGCCACTGCCTGAAAGAGGTGCCAGTGTGCCGTGGTGGGGAGAAGAGCAGGGCAGGGGTTACTCAGCAGCTATGCACTATCTGGGTTGCGTTTGATACAGGTCTGCCATGCTCAAAATGGTGCAGTATCTTTGGACCTTTGACTAATTCATGTCACCTCTGCAAGTTAGAGAAGACCTTTGCATTCAACCACCACCCACCACGGAAGGGCAAACACTCCAGTGTCTGAGTTATTGTCTCTTGATGGTTTCAATTTTAAAATACAAACCATCAGGTTCTGCCAGCTTTTAAATATTATAAAACATTGCTTCTCAACGTTTTCCCCGCAAGATGGGAGAACTCTAAGTGTTTGTGGGGGTGGGGACAGCGGTGGCAGCGATCCTGGGGATCGCTGCTGCTGGCGGAAAAACACTTACTGGGGATCCTGCAGCCCTCCAGAAGATTCGGGGAGGCCCGCGCTCCCCTCTTTGTGCCTCCCTGAGCTTTAGATCACTGTGGAGCGGCGATCATGAACACTTCCAGTTTTCAGATGATTCTTCCCCCCCCCGCTGATGCAGTGACGCCAAAATGGCATCCTGGCCGGGGGGAGGGGAGCAGTTGCAGAGGTCTCCTCTGGGTAAGGGAACATTCATTCCCTTATACAGGGGTAAGCCCCCACAGCGTGGAGGTGCCTACTTGAACCTGTGCTAGCAAATTCACTGGTGCATGTCTACGTGGACCCACTCTGTCTGGGAAGGGGGTGAGGATTCAGTGGCTGCCGCCAAGCCCTTCCTCTTTCCGGAACCAATCTGCCGTTCCTCCACCCCTTCGCTGCCCTGTTACACCCTCCCCTGCCCTTGTTGTCACCTCATTCCGTCCTCCCCTGCCCCCATTCTGCCTGACCCCACCCTGCCTTCTCCGATGTCCTACCTGCTTCAGTGGGGGTCCAGAGCGCTCCTCCAGCAGACGAGGGAAGGGCTCCGCATGGCTCATGCTGCTGCAGACGAGGGAAGGCTCCGCATGGCTCGTGCTGCTGCAGACGAGGGAAGGCTCCGCATGGCTCGTGCTGCTGCAGACGAGGGAAGGCTCCGCATGGCTCGTGCTGTTGCAGACGAGGGAAGGCTCCGCATGGCTCGTGCTGCTCCAGACGAGGGAAGGCTCCGCATGGCTCGTGCTGCTGCAGGTCATCCCGCTGTCACTCCTGCAGCAGCACGCCACTTTGCGCACTGATGGAGTACATTTTATGACTGCCATAAGCGGCTGCCGGCAACGAAATGCGCATTCTGCTGTCGGCTGTCCCAGATAGGATGATTGGGCGGCAAGCGTGTGGTGTCCTGCACGTGGGGGAAAGGGCAGAGACTGCACAAATTATTAACATATCCAACTTCTTCCAAAGACTGGTTTCGCCCTGTGGTGAGGTCATGGGCAGACATTCTGTGCTTGTCAACACACACAGTAGCATCAGTTCCCATCATGCAAAATGAGTTTGGTGCTGCTGGGAAAGGATTTCAGGCAAATTTTGTTTGGCAAAAAAGGTTTCTGATTCTCGGAATATTAGGAGGTTCCATCGCACCTGTTCCCAGAAGCCGCCTTCCTCTTGGACTCAGGAATCACGTTTTGAGAACGCTGTGTCTTCTTACATGAGTACAGCACTCCACCCTCATCCTTTACCTTCTTCCTTTAGAGGATAAATTAGGATGTTGCTGTACCTGGGCCTACAGATAGGTCAGAGTTCTGCCTCCTTCTCCTTTGTATGTATTTGCACCTCTGAAATCAAGAATGATGGCCAAGATGCTTCCCCGTGGGTTATGTGTTCTGCTTTTCTATGTTGTTGGTAAGTAAGTAAAGGCACATATAGGTGAATGTGGGCTGTGTCTGAGAATGGAAAGGAGATAATAGCAGTTTGTATCTAAATCCAAAAGTACTTTGGCCAATGGTTCTCTTGAAACAGGGCAGTGATTTCAGGGGAAAAAAAGCTGCTGGGTTGATTCTATGGTTGGTCCAGCATCTACCAGACTCCAGGACTGAATATTGAAGTTCTAGAATGGACTTGAGAGAGAGAGAGAGAGAGAGAGAGAGAGAGAGAGGAGTTGCTTGCTTGCTTATTGATTATGTTTTCATCCCACTTTGTGAGCCAAAGTTTGGCTCCTCCTCACATTATTCACTGCAATTCTCACCCAATTGGAAGGGCAGCTGAAGTGGAAGGAAGCAGGGGTCTTCCACAGAAGCTGGGTCCAGTCCAGGCAGAATGCAGCAGCTGGGGGAAATCACACTCTTGTGTTCTCTGAATGTTGAAATGAAATATATCGAGAAGTCACACAATTTGATATGTAATAACAACAATACTATGTAATAATTCTTAGAATTTTTGGTGCTTTTCTGTGTTCAAGGTCATATCTTGTTGCAGTCCTTACAATAACCCTGTGAAGGTAAGTAAGGCGGCAGTCCTGTACACATTTTCCTGGGAATAAACCCCATTGAAATTACTATTCAGAACTTACAGTACTTCTGACTTGGATGTGAATAGTATTCACATCCAAGTCAGAAGTACTGTTAGAGCCCAATCCCATTGTCCCATTGCACTGGGGTATCCAGCAGAGCAATGAGGGCCCTGCCAGTGCGGCAGCCAATCTGTGCAGCACTGCCATGAGCACAAAGGCTGGAAAACCATGCACTGTGCCACATATCAGCTGCTGATGAGGTTCTGCCAGCGGAGGTGTAGGAATCGGGCCAGGATGGGGGCAGATCAAGGCAGGACAGGAGTGGGATGGGGCCAGGTTGTGGCAGCACCAGCATCCGCCTCATTCCAAGCCCCTGTCCTGCCTGTCCTGGCCTGAAACGCCCCCATCCTGGCTCCTCAGAGTGATGCCAACAAAAGGGCTTGCCTGGATCTGAGGAATCCCATTGGGGCAATGCAGTGGCCAGGGAGACATGTAAAGTTTATCATTTCTTACCTCTCCTGTCTGACTTTGTCTCTGATCAGCACACTGGGTGCGACAGATGCTGCGCTGGCAGCCTGGCATCCAGTGGCGTCACTAGGACGCGCGACACCCCAAGGCGGGGTGACGCGCGTCACCCGTGACGCCCCCGAGTTTCACCCCCGATTTTTTGGGGTGCCCCCCGCCCCTTCGCGTCGCCCTCCGGACGCTCCGAGGCCAGCCCAGGAGCCGGCCTCGGAGCGTCCGGAACGGCCGGCGCTCCAGGGCCTTCTGAAGGCCCATGCATCAATACGGGTATTCTTAGTGTTTTCGCGCATGCGCAGACCGGTTTTTGCTCATGCCGGCCTTGGAGCGTCTGGAGGGCGACGGAGGTGGCGAGGGTGACGGAGGCGGCGCGCACGGGGGTGCGGGCGTCACCCCTTTGCGCGCGTCACCCGTAGCAACCCGCTACCACCGCTACGCGGGAGCGACGCCAGTGCCGGGATCAGATTGGGCCATCAGGCTGCAATCCTATGCACAGTTACATGGGAGTAAGTCCAAAGGGTATCAGTAGGCCATATGTCTGAACAGACAAGCACAGGAGCGCAGTGTTAGTGTCATCTGATTATTCCCATCTTGTAACTGGGTTGCTGGGAAGGAACAGCTTGACTAAGATGAGCTTCTAGAGGTGACAATCGAACCCAGGACTGACCGATTCATAGCACAGTCTCTTTGCCACTGTGATACACCAGCTCACTAATATCACTCACTGACCTCAGATTACATTTGAGTCGAGTGTTTCATTTGTCACAAGATTCCAAAGCTGGCATATGATGAGATTTCAAACGGTAAACTGAAACCATCAAGAGGGGGAAAAAATCCCAAAAGTTTCCAAATGTTTCACATAAAATTTCCGTTTTAAAATGGCAAATTTGCATTAGAAAGGGATGAAAAAACACCTATGTGGTGTATTTTGAATATTTGAAGTTCTACTTTTGTCTTCCAGTGCAAGGATTGGTGTGCAATAAATGTCTCTTCTTTGCTCCTGAGACCTGTCGCCGTTCAAGTGAAAATTCATGCATGATGAAACGTGGGAGATGTTACACAGATTCAGTCTATAACTGTGAGTTAAAGACACACAAACTCAGTTGTCTTAAAGGCGGCTTGATCCACAATCCAAAGTGACTTCCACAAATGTCTGGGGAAGACTAAGTGAAGCATCTAAATTATCTGGACAGCCTGATAAGCAAGCAAGCAGCTATGAGGAGGTCCATTGTGAGCAAGGGAGCAGGGCTAAGGCTGATCTACACCAACTCCGGTTGTGTTGCGTTTGGAGGCTCGCGAGCGTAGGGGACAGGACGCCCCGTCCCAAAATGCTGCCCTGGGCTCCACCAGTATCTTCAACACGCTTGTCCCTCCTGATTGTCCCGCCTTGTAATAAAGATCAACGCTGATTGGCTGAAAGCCCCCTCTCATCCCATTGGTCAAACAGTTTGCTTTGTGTCCCACCCTCCCTCAAACATGAGCATGGTCCACGACCAATCGCATCCCACGTTCCATGGTGATTGGTTAAAAAGGAAGCCACACCGCTCTGTACATGCTGCACATGCCCGGGACGCGCCAGGATACATGCGGTGTAGATCAGCCTTAAGAGGCAGGTAAGCAGAGAAGGAAGCTGAGGGTGCCTCAGCAATGAGTATTCAGAGGAATACTGTACTGCCTCTGAATACTCAAAGTATGGAGGGGGGAAACTTTGCGCTGTTGACTCCCACCTTTTGTCTAATCTACCCCATGTCAGGGCCACAATCGGTAGACTCTGCTGCAACCACAAGGACAAACCAGGCAGAGAGACACCATCTCCGAAAGCCTCCCTTCCAGTTAGGTGGATAAATCCCCCCAAAAAACCTGGGAAATCCAGGACAAGGCTCTGATGGAGTTCTGCCAGCCACAAGCTAGTAAGGAATTAAACCATAATGGTCTGGATCTTGGCAAGATCTAGGTGCGGATCTTATCAAAAATGAAAGCAGGTGATTACAGGCAAACTTAGAAGCCAACCCATTCCCCATTGTTGCAAACAAAGAACCCCAGAGGAGCATCCCAGGATAATGACTCCTGCATTTAATTAGCCAGGCTGTCTCTTTCAGGGGGCCACAGCATCACAAAGCTTTTTTTGGGTGTGTGTGTGTGAGAAATGTCCAAAAATAAGGAGACATAGCCAAACAAAAGGGGGAAAAAACAGGGCATTCATCACACCTCTCATGGCCTTTGTGCTGGTTTTGGATGTCACTTGTTACTGAACTAGGAGCTCCTTGGCTCACACTGTTGTCCTTCCCTTAGCAGATGGAACATTTGTTGGTGTGAAATATGGATGCATGAAATTTAAAAGTGATAGTAGAAAAGACTGCAACACAACGTTGAAGTTTAATGAGGACATCATCGTTAGAACTTGTTGCAGCACCAACAGGTGCAATGGAAAGCGTGCACTTTTCCCTCCTCCAGAATGTGAGAGCCCTCCCGTGGCAGCGTGAGTGGGTGGAAGGAACCCCAGGCTCCAGCTCCTGCCACTCAAAGACGCTCTACCTTCTTCTCCTTGAAGAAAGATCTAGAGAGTCTGAAGGGATCCATCACTTCACCCCCTTGGAGTGGGCTTGTGTTTCAGCTGTCTCCACCATATCCTCATTTGTTCCGAAGCAATTTGATGTGTTGAGATGGTGCAAGGATGAAGGAATAAACCAGGGTGGTATAGTGGTTTGGGAGTTGGATGTAGACCTGGAAGAGCCGGGTTCAAATCCCCGCTCAGCCCTGAAGCTTCCTGGGTGACCTTGGGCCAGTCACTATTGTATCTCTCAGCCTCACCTACCTCACAGGGTTGTTGTGAGGACAAAAGGAGGGAAGGAACCATGTACAATACCCTGAGCTCCTTGGAGGAAGGGCGGTATAAAAATGTGAAAAATAAATACATAAACAAGATCTAAACTGGTACAAGAATCCAAACACAAATTAAGAATGAATTATGAAGCCATAGAAATTACCAAGCACAAAAATGTTAATTTATTAAATAGACAATAAGAAATGACATTGGTGGATAAAATATGGGCTCCCACTCTGAGTAAAACAATCTGGACAGCTTGCAACGATCAATGAGGTTATTGTATTGTACATCACCCCCACCCTCACATGTATAAACATGTGAAAATAAATTTAAAAAAATCTCTGTTATACATTTCAACACTTTTTGAGTCTAATAATTTATTGGGGGAAAATTGTAAAATTCCTTGCGCTTAGAAGGATCCTCCTATGATGCAAGCAGCAGCAACAGAAGCCGCTCCGGGACAGAGAACACAAGTAGCTCTGCACAGTACACAGGCATGCGCACAACACCCTTGAAGCCTTGCCCTCAGAAGGGCTGAATGAAGACACAATCGGGTCTTTCTTCGGCCCTTCTGAGGGCAAGGCTTCGAGGGGCGTTGTGTGCATGAGCCGCTCAAAGCCTTGCCCAGCCTATTTAGAAGCGTCCAAGCCGCCAAGGAAGACTTGGCTCGGCCTGCCGGCTCCTGGGGGTGATGTGCCGGGATGAGGTGAGTACCGGGGGGTAGTGGTGGTGACACAGTAGTGGTGGTGGGGTGATGCGGCTGGGGAGGAAAGTGGCTGGGGGGTGGGGGAGATGCAACAGTGGGGGGAGGGATGCGCCGGCTCGTGACACCGCTGATTCTATCCGTGACGTAAGCACCCACTAAGAAGGGATTTTTAGAAATTCCATCCCTAAGGGGGGTGAAAAGGGGCACAATGTGTTTTCAGGGATTCTTCGATATCAGGCCCAATGAGATAACCACTTGGTTTTGGCTTACCATGGTTACCCGGACAAATGCTGAAAAAAGGATATTGCCCTAATCGACCCCTAAGGGGGAGAATCTTGATTTGGGGGACAATGATAGAATCCTTCATATCTGCTCTGTTTGTGGAGCTATAACATTCATTTTTGACATGCGGGTGTCTTTGTATTATCTTTAGAATCCTTTCTAACACTAACCCTAAAGGGGTAAATGTTGGAATTCCCTTAAGGGGGGTGGATAGCTATTCGTCACTCCGTTCCCCTCTCCCTTACTCTGTTTTACTCCCCACCCACGTGGCAGACTTGCTTAGCTTTACTTGGCTAGAGAAAACACACTAGGCATAGTTGATTGAAGTTGCAAAAAGAAGTTTACTTACAGTTTCACTCATATCTACAACGTCTGATTCCAGTGGCGTAGCTAGCCCTAAATCTACTGGGGGCATGGCCCCCCATCCTCGCATTGGCGCCCCCTCCCTCCCCCCTCTCCGGTGCGGCCGAAGAAGAGGAGGATTTCCCAGGAGGCGAGCCTTAGAGCGGCAGCTGCAGGGGGAGGGGTGGATTTTCAAGCATTTTCTGCTAAGGAGGAAGGGAGGAGAGAATGCTTCACCCACCCTTCCTCAGACTTTTTTACGTTCTTGTTTCTTCCAAAGATCTGGGCTAGCTTGCAGGCTTTTGAGCTGTCTGTGTTTCAAAGCATCTAATTGGCACTCAGAGAGAATAGGAAGCTCTGCGTACCTCCTTGTGCAGAGTCAGCATTGCTTCTTGTTGCACAGGGCAGTGAATGTGAGATGAGGTTCCGTCTTACACATGTTCTCAACCTGGCTTCATAGTCAGTTGATGATGCACTTTTCCTCTCTCTCTCTCTCTCTCTCTCTCTCTCTCTCTCGTATGAGAGAGAGAGAGAGAGAGAGAGAGAGAGAGAGAGAGAGAGAGAGAAGTCAATCAGCATATAATGCAAATATTGCCACTTCATTGCCTTAATTTGTCCACTTGGCATTAGAACTGTGTACTGTACTCTTCCCTAACGTTTCTTCTATTCTTGGCATGCCTTCACATTTTCCAAATTGGGGGAGGCATTTTTTCTTTTGTTTGCCTTTAAGCATGCAGGTTTGGAATTGATAAGGGACGTACGATAACATAACTAAACAGTATTTCTAGGTCAGTGACATCCCCATTTTATAAAAGCTCTCAAAGCAATCTTTTTCAAAGTGTGGAATTCTCTCTCCTTCTTAGGTTTGTTTATGTTTATGTTCAAGTTCTGAACTGCATTTGGTTTGCACTCTCTCAGTTTTCCATTTTCACGTTGGTGTTTGCTAAATCTGTAGATGCCCATTTCTTTTCCACAATAGTAATCCCTTCATTCATTCCGGAGGAGCTCAGAAGCGCCTCTCCCTTACCTTTCTTTCGCTGGGGCTGGAGAAGTACGTTTCTTAAAAGGGCAATGTCTCTTCAAAGGGTAAACTAGCCAGGCGGTGCGGCCGCTTACCCTTTTAAGAGGCATTGCCCTTAAGAGACATAACATTGTACTTCTCTCCAGCCAAAACAGCGTCCCTTTTGGCGCCACTTTCGTGCTCTCCAGAAGCAGCGCCTGGGGCCCGGGGGTACAGGGCCCCCCCATCATACGACGCCGCTGTCTGATTCACATCAGAGGATACACTAAACTTGAAAGGACAGAACCCTCCTAAAGCTAGGGCTCTCTGCATGGAGGCATGCTGGAAAGATGGCGCTGGGCTGATGGAGGGCAGCTTGCCACGTCTTCCCTGGTCAGTGGTCAGATGCAGAAGAGAGAGTGAGAGAAAGGGTGAAGAAGAAGGAAACTGGGTCTGGGGCCACGCCCCTTCCTTAAGACAATGAGGGGTCAAAGACAAGAGGGTCTACCTAGGTGATCATATAACATGCATACACCCCCCCCAGTGTCCAGCATACGGAATTTGCCCATTATTTCCAACAGTAAAAAGGAGATATAAGTAAAAAGGGGTGTTCATAGAGGACGCGTATTTGTTCTTGGGACTACTTTGTGTTTTAGTTATTACCCATGAACCCCCCTAAATAAACAGGCTTGACAGAGGCTTGGCTAAAAGTTCACTTTATGAAATTCTAATAAATGTATAAAATCTGCAGCAGGGAAGAAACTAAAATATCCCCCAGCGTGCAGGCACTAGGAGGTGGTGGGGGAAGACCTTATGCTCCCCATTCTACACTTGGGCATGACACTCTGACACCAAGCTTCACCCATTCATACATTGGGAAAGCTGATAACAGCCAACCCTTTTAGTACCACTTACCTTCTCCGAAGGCAGCTGGGTCGCTTCAGTGGTGGAGTGAAGGCTTCTGACCTCCATGCCAGCGGCCCTTACTCTAGAGTCATCGCAAACATGCTTTATGGCATGTTTGTGATAATTTAGACTGGCGGAGCATGCGCTCCGCTTGCCTAAAGTTAGCATGTATTGCGCTGTAACTCTACTGCTATTTAAGTTGGTATGGCAATTGAGTATTTAAATGTTAATGGGGAAATGGTGCCTCACACAATGGAGAAGATGGAGCCTGCCTTTTACCCATGTCCTGTTTCATAAGAACATAAGAAGAGCCCTGCTGGATCAGGCCAAAGGCCCATCTAGTCCAGCTTCCTGTATCTCACAGTGGCCCCACCAGATGCCTCTGAGAGCATACAGCTAACAAGATAACCTATTTCCTCCTGCCACTCCCTTGCACCTGGCACAGAGAAAACCTACTTCTAAAACCAGGAGGTTGCTTATGGCTTGTAAGCTGTGATAGTCTTTTCCTCCATGAATCTATCCAAACCCCTTTTAAAGGCATCCAGGCCAGGTGCCATCACCACAACCTGTGGCAAGGAGTTCCACAGATGGATTACACGCTGGGTGAAGAAATATTTTCTTTTGTCTGTTCTAACTCTCCCTCCACTCAATTTTAGTACATGTCCCCTAGTTCTGATGTTGTGCGAGAGGGAGAAGAACTTCCCTCTATCTACTCTCTCCATCCCATGCATAATTTTATACGTCTTAATCATGTCCCCCCTCATGTGCCTTTTTTCTAGACTGAAAAGCCCCAAACGCTGTAGCCTTTCCTCATAATGGAGGTGCTCCAGTCCACAAATCATTTTGGTCACTCTTTTCTGCACCTTTTCCAATTCAACTATATACCTTTTGACACGTGGTGACCAGAACTGGACGTAATACTCCAGACGCGGCCTTACCATCGATTTGTACAAGGGCATAATGATATTGGCCGTTTTATTCTCAATCCCTTTTTTTAATGATCCCGAGCATGGAATTGGCCTTCTTCACAGCCGCCGCACACTCAGTCGACACTTTCATCGACCTGTCCACCAGCACCCCAAGATCTCTCTCTTGATCCGTCACAGACAACTCAGAACCCATGAGCGTATATGTGAAATGTTGGTTTCTTGCCCCAATGTGCATCACTTTGCACTTACTTACATTGAAGCTCATCTGCCATTTTGCTGCCCATTCTCCCAGTTTGGAGAGATCCTTCTGGAGCTCTTCACAATCCCTGCTGGTCTTCACCACCCTGAAAAGTTGAGTGTCATCCGGAAACTTGGCCACCTCGCTGCTTATCCCCAACTCCAGGTCATTTACGAACAAGTTGAAAAGCACCGGTCCCAAGACCGATCCTTGGGGCCCACCGCTTTTCACCTCTAGCCATTGTGAAAATTGCCCATGGACTCCCACTTGCTGTTTCCTAGTCTTCAACCAGTCCCTAATCCAGTGGTTCCCAAACTTTTCTAGCCCATGACTCCCTTGACCCCTGTGGCTGTTGCCCACGCCTCCCCATTATATTACCCCACCTCAATTACCCCAATAATTGGGATGAAGGTATTATAATTATAGGATGTAAGAAAATAAAAATATAACCGTTGTTTAACTGGTTAAGAAACTTGTTTTATTTACAAAACAAAAAACAAAAAAAACCCCGCAGCTCCTGCCTCCACCACTCCTCCCTCGCCCACTCCAACATAGTGTATGTGTGTTTTCCAAAGAACAAAAAGAAACCCTATGTATGAAAGACAGACAGAAGGCTAGGACAGAGAGAAATCAGAGAGAGAAGAAAACCTACATAGGACAGAAGAAGTCCTACATAGAAATCAGAGAGACTGAAGGGCAGGGCAAGACAAACGGAAATCACAGTTTCTTTCCATATCAGCAACACAGTGTGTGTGTGTGTGTGTGTGTGTGTGTGTGTGTGTGTGTGTGTGTGTGTGTGTGAGTGAGTGAGTGAGTGAGTGAGTGAGTGAGAGAGAGATGGGAAAGACACAGCTTGCCTCGATCAGAAGCCTGAATGCTGCATGTGGAGCTGGAGAAATGCACACAGGGGTTTCTCCAGGGATGAGAAACCAGGGATGCATTCTCCATGGATGACCCCCTCCCCCTAAATTCAGCTTGCCTTGTTTGTTTTTGGCAAGGAGGTGGGCGAAAGTGGCAGGAAACAGAGCCTGTGCTGCTGATGCACTCCAGGAGGAGGAGAGAGAGCAGAGCAGAGCACTGTGCAGCCCAATCCGATGCATGCTTATTTACTCAGAAGCAAGCTCCGTTGAACAGAACGGGCTTCCTCCCAAGAAAGCGTGCCTAAGATTGCGACTTGAAAGTCTCCTTTCCTGATCAACGTCTGTGGAGGTTGCTGGATTTGACAAGATTTGGGAGACAGTTCCAAGCCAGCTGTGCTGTGGCTTCTGCGGCTTCTGCAAACTTTCTTTCTTCCCCTCTGCTTTCTCCCCCTCTGCTCCCTTCTCTCCAAGCCGGCTGTGGCTGCATGCGAGCACCCCCCCCCCATTGCTAAAACACATACGTTCCCATGGGCATCCAATTTTCTGCAGCCTCGCATCTCCCCTGTGTACTAGTGGGCACGCATACTTTTCTGTGTTTCATAACGCATTTTGTTGTACACTTGTAATTGTGCATGCAGCATTTTTCAAGTTTTTCTGCTGGAGGGTTTGGAGGCTCCTGCTGTGGCTGCTGGGGGGGGGCTGGGGGGGATTGCGTCTTGTTTGAGCCACACTAAAGAGAAAATCTCCACGCTGATTGTGCCCCTGGAAGGACGCTGCAGCAGCACCAGATCTTGAGCTGAGTTGGGATGGGGAGGGAGGGGAAAAATGTTTCACAGCCCGGGAGCCTTACAGCCGAACCAAACAGGCAGCCCTGCCTACTTCACAGCCTCCCGATTGAGAGGGGAGGGGAAGTTTACATCAGCATCAGCGTGTTTTAGAGCGAGTTGGAGGGTGGGTGGGCGAAGCAGCTGCTGTGTGTGAGAGAAATTGCATCTCTGTGTGTGCGTGTGGGGGGGGGAATTGTTGGGGGGAGCCGCGCCAGTCTTCCTTATCTTCCTTCCTCGCTTCCCACCACCCCCGGCTCACCATCGCTGCACTGCTGCTTTGAAGACAACGTGTCTCCTTAGCTTCCGCTTCTTCCAGCAATGTCTCTATTTTGTAACAGTGCGGGCTTCGGGCTTGGGCAGAGGCGAGGGAGTCGTCACGGATTGGCGTGCTTGATGTGCTGCATACGGGTTCTGGGGACAGGCCTTCCCGCGCTTCTCCTCCGGCCTCCTCCGGCCTCCTCCTCCTCCTCCTCGCAAGCACGCTCAGCAGGAGGCCTCTCCAGGGAGGCCTCGTGCGGCTGGCGGTGAGTGTGCTTGCTTGCCGAACTTGCTCCCCACTGCAAAGCCTCCCCCTTTCCTACAATACATTCCTCCCCCCCCCCCACTCCATACCTTGCTTGTTAAGCTGCTGCTGTTTGTTTTGCCTCGTTTGCCTTGAGCGGAGCTCCTTCGGGCTTACTACTCACTCAACAGTCTCCCAACCCAAGGCAGCTGCATGCGACGCCCCTGGCTGTTCGTCATGACGCACCTAGGCGTCGCAGAGGGACCGTGTCAAACGCCTTCTGAAAATCCAGATACATAATATCCACAGGTTCGCCTGCATCCACATGCCTGTTGACCTTTTCAAAAAATTCTGAAAGGTTTGTGAGGCAAGACTTCCCCTTGCAGAAGCCATGCTGACTCTCCCTCAGCAAAGCCTGTTCTTCTATGTGTTTTAAGATTTTATCCTTAATGGGACTTTCCTCCATCTTCCCTGGTTTCCCATCATGTCCCAGGACAGCGAGGGGGTCAGTGGCGGAGCCAGCCGATCTGGCAGGGGGGGCGGCATCCTCGACGCCCCCAAACTAATTAGCATAATTTATGCTAATTAGTTTTGCCCGCTTTTTTCGCCGATTTTCAGCGATTTTAAGGCTAGAAATGGGGTTTTTTAAGGATTTTCACTAAGTGTGTATGCTTTTACCTGCACTTTAGTGAAATTGGACGGCTCCCACGACGATTTCAAGCCTTCTCCCGGGGGCGCAGCGTCTCCGTTCAGCCGCTCACTTGGTGCGGCACTTGCTGCGCCCCCAGAAGCAATCTCCGTAGTTTGCGCATGCGCAAAACCACGGAGTCTCCAGGGACGCTCCAGGAAGTAGTTTGCGCATGCCCAGAACGTCCCTGGAGACTCCGTGGTTTTGCGCATGCGCAAACTACGGAGATTGCTTCTGGGGGCGCAGCAAGTGCCGCACCAAGTGAGCGGCTGAACGGAGACGCTGCGCCCCCGGGAGAAGGCTTGAAATCGTCGTGGGAGCCGTCCAATTTCACTAAAGTGCAGGTAAAAGCATACACACTTAGTGAAAATCCTTTAAAATCGGCGAAAAAAAGCGGGAAAAATTCAAATTTTTCCCGCTTTTTTCCGGAGCCTCCCGCCCCCCTGGACAGCCTTCCGCCCTGACGCCCTGGGGCCCACCGCCCCCCGGCCCCCAGTCAGCTAACGCCCCTGGGATAACTATCATTCGATGGAACCATGACTTTTAATCATTGCAGGGTGTTGCCTGACATGGGGTAGTTGTGCTACAATTGCAATCAAGGTTGTGTTCATTGCAATCAAAGGAAAGTTTATTGGAGTAAAAATGGATTTAAAGTACTTACATCCTGTAACAAAGTGTGTGTATCACGCATTTTATCATATGTGGCTTTAACGTTAAGCGTGTTTGGCCACCCCTGGCATATAACAAAAGTGGTACATGAATGGAGCCAAGGTTGGTGCAATGCCCATCCACTTGAGTCAAAAAGGGAGTCATATCACTTAAAAAGAGATTGAATAAGGTAGGAGCCAGTATGCATCCCTGCTTGACTCCTCTATCCGTTGGGATATTATCAGTCGCTTCGGTAGCACATATACTAAAATTAGAAGTGCTTTAAATTACAGTGATTTGTTGTGCAGCAGGTGCATACTAGTCTTTTTCCACGTCTTCTGTTTACTTCCATTTCCGTACGATGTACATTGCATAACTCAATATGTTCAGATGCCTTTGCTAACATTAGTGTACGTGCTGTAGATAAAAAGACAACAGTATCAGTCATTGGAATACTTACTTGGAATATATTTTGATCATTTGATAACACAATCGTAAACCGGTCTACTCAGAATTAAGGCTCATTAGGTTCAATAGCACTTACTCCCAGGAATGTGTGTATAAGACTGCAGCCTGAGTTGTTGTTGCTAAATGTTGTCATGTCTGTTATGGGGTTGTCAGCGACGGGGGAGGAGCTGCAGTTGAGTGGCAGTGCACATGCTTTGCACCCAGAAGGGCCCAGGTTGAACCCCTGGAAACCTCTGGTGCAGAGGCGCAAGGATCACGATGGGGCGCCTGGGCAAGGGGACGGGGCGTGCGTCTTGTGCAGCCAATAGGAGGGCAGAGGGAGGCAGCTGCGCTCTCAGCGCGGCTCCAAACGCCCCCCCCCCGCCAGTTTCGTTATCATTTTGGAGCCGTACCAGCTCCAGGGAGGGCGGGAGGGCCGAGAAGAAGATGGCCGAAGCGGAGGAGGCAAAAAGAAGACGGCCGAAGCAGACGGCCGAAGTGGAGGAGCAGCTGCTCCACGAGCTCCGCCCTACTTACGCCGCTGCTTCTGGTGGAGTGAGAAAAGCTCCCTGCGTGTTCATGAGCAATGGAGTGGCTGACTTCTTCCTTTGGAGAATACATCCCCTTGCCAGACAAAAACTGCTCTTCAAAGGCACCCTGAATCCACCCCCCCTCAGCCCCCTCGCACTCTGCCACTGATGGAACCTGTATGGATGGGCCAGCAGTGACAGTGGGGGGGGGGCAGCCGAGGTCAGGAAGGAGAAATCCAACTCCCTTTGCTGCACCACGAACAATCAGGCAGTCCTTCGCAGGGGACTCAAGCTGCAGTCCTATAACAATTACTACATTCAATGTACAGTCCTATTACATTCAATGGGACTTACTTCTGAGGAGACTTGCCTAAGATTGCACTCTCATTGTACACAATACTACGAGATGGACCGAGGACCAGACTCAATGTAAGGAGACTGCATGATCCTGAGCCCTGTTGGAGATCATCTTGGCAAGACTCCCACTCTTGCCCAGGGCCGGCCCACCCAGACAGCCACTGGAAGCAGACTGGGAGGGGTGCAAGCAGGGAGTGGCAGATTCAGGGGGCCTTTCACCCCACGTCTGTCACTGCAGCTTCAGCCGCCTCCCTCCCTCCATACAAGAATCATGTGCTTTGCATGCTCACTCCAGCACGAAGCACATCATTCCCCTACACACTGCCTTGAATCCCAGAAATCCAGCACTCCCGAGATTCAAGGCAGCAAGCGGGGAGCATGATGGGAAGAAGTTTGTTTTCTTTGCTTAGCACGGGAACAGCAGATCCGAGCTGGCCTCGGGCAGCGTTCCGGGTTGCGCTATCCCTGCTCTTGCCAGCCAGCTTGCTTCACAGCACAGTCCTATGCATGTTTACTCGGAAGTAAGTCTCACAGAATTTGACAGGCTCCATACGGTCACAGTTTGCCTTGGTTCTTCAGGTCAACACTATACTGGGGAGGGAGGTGTCTAGGTAAAAATTCTGCAAGTGAATTCCCCCCCCCCTAAATACAGTTGAGGAATGTCTGCCTGATGATTATCTAAATTGTAAACCCATCGGGGCAGAGAACAGTTTTTTTGCATACTCTTTTTCCCCTGAATTATCTTGCATGATAGCTTTCTTCTGCAGGGAGAACATCCAAAACATTCTCCCCCCTCCCCCCCTTGAATTTTGTAAAGCACAGTTCTGGGGAGATTTTACAATGAGTGTTTTGTGAATGTTTGAATCATCCCTTGTTTCTATGAAAATGGAGATTAGCTTTACCAATTATATACCTACTTTCCCCACGTTGTTCAAAAAATATTGACATACAGACTTCATTGTCCAAAGCTACATCATTTCATGTGAGCAAGAAATTTACGCTTCCGTAGCATGTGAGATTTCTACCTGAAAGAAATGGAGACAAGGTATGAGTAGAGAATGCTTCATTGCTCTGGGATCGCATTTAGGTAGATCTGAGCCAAGACTTAGCAGCTTTTTAGTAGCACGTTCCTGGACAAGGGGCATTCCTGGCTTTTAAAAAGGTTGATTTTAATTTATTTTATGTATTGTTGTTAAATTATGTATTTTAATTCTTGTTGTAAGCCGCCTTGGGCATTTACCTTGGCATAGGATAAGGCGGGGTATAATTTTTTAAAAAAAAATAAAACAGGGCTGAGCCAAGACTAAGCAACTTTTAGTACCGCTTTCCTGGAATAAGAATCTCATCACATCAGAATAATCTCCTGAAGGATCTTTGCAAATCTCCAAAATACACCTTTTCCCAAATCCACCAGAACCCTCTTTTCTGTATATAGCCCATAAAATTCCTCGCTTACTCACCCACCACATAGAAGGTCTGTGCCAATAAACTAAGGAGAAGGATCTTATACATCTTGATTTCAGCGGTGTGGATACCAAGGAGAACAAGGCAGGACTGTCGTCTGTCTACCGATCTCAGGTACAACTGGGCAGATGTGCGATTTGCATTTATTCCCTACAGGGAAACAGGTATTGGGCAGGGAATGAGGACAGGGTGTTGAATCCTTCTGGGAAGAGTCACAATGTTCTCTCAATTTAATTCCTATGTCCCAGAACAAAGTATCTTTTCGGAACAGCGTCATTTATTTATTTATTTATTTATTTAAAAAAAATTATATCCTGCCTTATCCTATGCCGAGGCAAATGCCCAAGGCAGCTTACAACAAAAATTAAAAAACATAGTTTAAAATACAGAAAAGTTTAAAACAATACATTAATTTAAAAACAATAAAATCCACGGGGGGGGGGGCAATATGGAGCACAAAAGCAGCATGGCAGTGCATCTTGAGAGACAGGAGGCAGACTACAACCCATCACCCAAACGCTAGACGAAACAAAAACATTTTGAGCCCTCGCCGAAAAGTCATGAGGGAGGGGGTAGTTCTCAGATCCCCTGGCAGGGAGTTCCACAGTTGTGGCGCCACAGCAGAGAAGGCTCGCCCACGTGTTGCCACTCCCCTAACTTGCGATAGAGGTGGTACACGCAGGAGAGCCCCCTCAGACGACCTAAGAGAGTGGGCCGGAATGTATGGGAGAAGGCGGTCCTTCAGATATCCTGAACCCAAACCGTGAAGGGCTTTAAAGGTCATTACCAGCACCTTGAATTGGACTCGGAAACGAATGGGCAGCCAGTGCAGCCGCTGAAGCAGTGGCTCAACAGAGTCAAACTGCCTAGCTCCAGCAACCACCCGGGCCGCCGCATTCTGCACTAATTGCAGCTTCCGAACTGTCTTCAAGGGCAGCCCCACGTAGAGCGTGTTACAGTAATCCAGTCTTGAAGTCACTAAGGCGTGGACCACCGTGGTCAGGTCCGATCGACTCAAGTACGGCCGCAGCTGGCGCACCAGCCAAAGCTGGGCAAACGCACCCCTGGCCACAGCCGCCACCTGGCTTTCCAGGGAGAGCTGTGAATCCAGAAGTACTCCCAAGCTGCGCAACCATTCCTGCAGGGGGAGTACAACCCCATTCAGAACGGGGAGCTGACTCAGTACCTGCATCGAAGCTTTCCTGACCAGTAGGAGCAATGCGCTGTACGTGGGGCTGCCTTTGAAGACTGTTTGGAAACGGCAATTAGTGCAGAATGCGGCGGCCCGGGTGGTTGCCGGGTCTTGTCGGTTCGACTCAGTCGAACCGTTGCTTCGGCGGCTACACTGGCTACCAGTTCCTTTCCGGGCACAATTCAAAGTGCTAGTTTTGACTTTTAAAGCCCTTAACGGCTCGGGTCCAGGGTATTTGAGGGACCGCCTCCTTCCTTATAATCTGACCCGTACTCTGAGGTCATCAGGGGGGGCCCTGTTGACCGTGCCGCCATTGGCGGAAGTGAGGGGGATGGCGGCGCGGAGTAGGGCCTTCTCGGCGGTGGCGCCCCAATTGTGGAATTCCCTCCCCTTGGAATTAAGAACAACTCCCTCTTTAGAGGCCTTTCGGCGGGGCCTTAAGACGTTTTTATTCAGGACTGCTTTTAATGTCTGACATGGTGGGCTGACCTTTTAACAAATGGTTTTAATATATGTAAATGCTGGTGACCCACTGGAGTTGTTTATTTTTAATCTTAAGTGTTTTTATTAATTATTTTAATGTGTTTAATTGACTGTTTTAATGTATTTTATGTACTTGTTTATATGTATTTTAATATGTTGTGAGCCGCCTTGAGTGCCCTCGGGAGAAAGGCGGGCTACAAATTACTAAAATAAATAAATAAATAAATAAATAGGACCTCTGTCTTTTCTGGATTCAATCTCAACCTATTTGCCCTCATCCAGACCCCAACCGCCTCCAGGCAGCGCTCCAGGACTTCCACAGCCTCCCTGGAGCGAGATGGCAAGGAGAGATAGAGTTGGGTGTCGTCAGCATATTGGTGACACCCAACACCAAATCCCCGGATGATCTCTCACAATGGTTTCATGTAGATGTTGAAAAGCATGGGAGACAGAATAGAACCCTGTGGCACCCCACACTGTAAAGGGCAGGGCGCCGAACAGGCATCTCCCAGCATCACCATCTGGGACCTGTCAGCCAAGTAGGAACGGAACCACTGCAATGCAGTGCCCCCTAGTCCCAACTCAGCCAGCCGGCCCAGAAGGATACCATGGTCGATGGTATCGAAAGCCGCCGAGAGGTCCAAAAGGACCAGCAGGGATGCACTCCCCCTGTCCAGTCCTCGGCGAAGATCATCCAGCAGGGCGACCAAGGCTGTCTCCGTCCCAAAGCCCCGCCTGAAGCCAGACTGAAAAGGGTCCAGATACTCCGTTTCATCTAGTATCCCCTGGAGCTGAGACGCCACCACCCGCTCAATCACCTTAGCCCAAAAAGGCAAATTGTAAACTGGCCGATAGTTATTTAAATTGGAGGAATCCAAAGATGGTTTTTTCAGGAGGGGACGCACAATTGCGGTCTTCAAGATGCTAGGCATCACTCCCTCTCACAAAGATGAATTTACAATAGGTTCCACCCAGTCGGCCAGCCCAACCCATGCAGATCGTATTAGCCAAGCTGGGCAAGGGTCATGATGCTAATGACAATTGCTGGGTGTCTGAGGAACGGAAAATGGTCTTGCCAGACATCATGATTCTGACAATCTTTCCAAAGAACACTTTGAACTTTCGTGACAGCCAGGCAAGGGGCCTTGTGATTGACAGCTCTGAGCAGTCAGCTGTTACCAAAATTGCCCTTGAAATTAGGGGAATAGCTTAAATATGGCAATTTGGTATTAGACAGGGACCTTTAGACCAGCTATACCAGAGTCCAGCTTCACAGAATTCCGTTTTTAAATAATATTGAGAACACACGTGGTTACTTTCCAATATTTACTAAATAGTTCAGGCAAAAATCATACAGAAATACAATCATACATATCATACAGTTCTAGGAACTTAGGTAGATTTAGAAGGGATCTTGATTCACTTGGGTTATAGTCACCTAAATCCTGGAGAATTCACCTCTGATGCTGTAAATGCTGTAATTCTGGCACAACAGTGAGCATTGGATGAAAAGAGGATGAAGCAATTGGGTTTGAACTGATCAGACTAGCAGTCTAGAATGACTGAGCTGTAGAATGACTGAGAAGTCAAATTAAGAGTGGGGGGTATTGGGAGAAGGGGGAGAAATAAAATGATTCCCAGGTTCTGAACAAGCTGGGTTCAGGAACCAAATCAGTGACTAACTGAGGAGAGAAGGGAGGGAGGGTTGCAAGAGATAGGGAAGAGGAGGGGGGGAAGGGAAAACCAGATGGAGCAGAGGAA
Organism: Plestiodon gilberti rubricaudatus; assembly: GCA_026170595.1. Taxonomy (NCBI): domain Eukaryota; kingdom Metazoa; phylum Chordata; class Lepidosauria; order Squamata; family Scincidae; genus Plestiodon; species Plestiodon gilberti. The sequence continues at coordinate 253,080,373 of JANXHW010000002.1, forward strand.
TCTCACCAGTACCAGTCCAGGAGGAAAATGAGGAGGGGGTTTCCAGTCTGTTCCTGCCTTTTATAGGGACCTGAGCACATGTCCAGGAGGATCCCCAGGTACACAGACAAACAGGAAAAAGAATTCCTAGATGGGACACCTCAGTGCATCTCTGGGTAAAACAAACAAGTGGGAGGAGGGTAGAGGAGACAGGGGGAGGCTGTCTTGATGGTCGGTACTTAAGAGACAAAAGCAAAGGCTGGGTGGAGTCATCTCAGGTGTTCCTCTATTGTTTCTTCTAGGAACATCACAGGGGGGGGGAAATGCAGAGTAAATTCTGTGAGAGCTTTTTTGGACACATGGCGAAAATGGTGTCAGGCAGCTGGTCAGGTTTTTCCCTCATGCTTCTTGGGGAGACCTATCTTCAGCATTGCTCATGGCAGGAACACAAGCGGCATTGTGTCATAATAGAGTCCAGTCTGGCACATGTTTCATCCAAAGTCATAGCTCACAGGTCATTAGCATTCAGAGTCTCTTTGGCACATTCTCATTTTAAGCCACTGGCAGCCCATTCCAACCCAAGTGCTAAGCAGCCCAAGTCAGACCTAAAGTCAGCCTAAGTCGTTTAGGTCGAAGTTAGGTCTGGAATGCAACCATTTAGGGCGAAGTTAGGTCAAAGTTAGGTCGAAGTTACGACCAACGGACTAAGAACAGCCCATTCCAACCTAAGGGCTAAGCAGCACAAGTCAGACCTAAAGTTGACCTAAAAGTGGGCGGAACATGGGCGGACCATGGGTGTAACGGGGGCGGCAACCAATTAACGTTGGATTCCAGACCCTGGCAAGCACAGACACGCCCCCTCCAACACAAATGCTGACACAAATTTTAGGTCGACCAAAAAGGTGGACCCAAATTCGAGGAGACCCATAGGAGCCATTTTACCTTACCTAAGCCAGCCCTCTCCTGAAAATTTCTAACACCCTACTCCTGAGTTAGGTCAGAGTTAGGACGGAGTTGGGCCTGCTAGGTCTGGAAACCGACAGAGTTATGCCTAAGATAGGGAGCCTATCAGCACCCAGCCCCACCCAGCCTCTTTCCCACAAAAGCCCAGCCCCAGGCCCCCAGTCACACTCTCTCTCTCTCTCTCTCTCTCTCTCTCTCTCTCTCTCTCTCTGAGCACGTGGCGTGGGGTTCTGGCCCTCACAGCCACATAGTGGGACTTTGTCGGTGGAGGGCAAAATTCACAAACACCCCACTTCTCTCTTCTCCTCTCTGCCTCCCTCTAGTGCAGAGAGGGCTGTTCTGGCTGTGGCCAACCTGTTTACAGCTGTGCCTGGGCAGCTGCCTCCATGCAAGTGTTTGCTAACCCATGTCTTTCTCCCAGCCCCTCTTCCCCCCCCCACAGGCAACAACACCAGCAGGTAAGAGCAGGTAAGAACAGGGTTTGTGCTGACATGTGGTCTGACTGCTGCCTCTTTGCATTTAGAAATATAGGAAGGATACATGCCTCTTTACCAATGTGTTGTCTCATAGCTGTCTGCATAGCCTGCCATGATATGCCTCTTTACCAATGTGTTGTCTCATAGCTGCCTGCTATGATATATAGGATACATGCCTCTTTACCACTGTTGTGTCTGATTGCTGCCTGTAATCATGTGAGCAGACAATGCCACAAGTGTGGAACTGTTAGCCTTATGTAGACACCTGTAGACAGCTGTTCCCCCCCCCTTTTCTCCACCGGGTCTACTGACAGGTCAGTATTGCTAGGTTTGCCATGGTTGTGATCCCCAAGTTGTGTTGTTGTCTCTCTCTTTGACCCTTTCCCCTTACAGGATCATGCTCTCCTTACAGCTCAGACCATGCTATGTGTGTCACACCTATCAGCTGTGTTTTATTTCTCTCCCTGCAGGCTTTTGCAACTGACACACTGGCTTGTCAATGGCGACTGCTTCCACATACCAGCTGACATGTAACTCCCCCTTGTTTTTTGTCTCCCCAGGAACGTCCACTATCACCTACCTTCCTGGGAGCACCCCTGGGCCTGCAGTCTGGTTGCTCCACTGTCGTCTGCCTCGATGCTGCCAGAGGTCAGGGAGCCAGCCCTGCAACCCTCCTCAGCTGCCGGCGCTGCTGCTGCTCCACTTCCCTGGCTGTCATTCTTGCTGTCCCTGCCCTTTCTATGGAGCAGGCTGTGGTTCCACAGGGGAAAAGCCTGCATGTCCAGGTCCATGGGGCAGGTGTGCTAATGCTGCTTTCTGATTGGCTGCTGTGACTACCCCTGGCAGCCTCGCCTGGCCATCTCTGCTAACGTTCCAGAACAATAAAGATGCCCCTCGGGCAGAGCCCCAATGAAACATATGTGCTCAGTGTTTACACAAGCATTGCCCCACACACACACAGACAGCCCCCAGCACTGAAGCCCCTACATGAGTCCCATCCAGGGACTGCCACGGCCTTCCCTGGGAGAACCCAGCAGGGGCGCTGCGAGACCCCCATGGCACAGAGGGGAGGGGGGAGTCAGGGGGGCCTCTCAGGCAGGCAAACAGTGACAGCCAGGGCGTCCGCCCGTAATGCAGGCGCCTCCGTCGAAGGTCTGCCCGTAATGCAGGCGCCTCCATCGAAGGTCCGCCCGTAATGCAGCCACTTCCGCCCAAAGTCTGTCTGCATAAGAGGCGCCTGTTTATGCATCACCTTCATCTGCGGAGCGCCCCCTGTGTCCCTATCGGTCTCTGCAGACCCCTCTCTCGGAATCTGTCTCCCACCAGCCTTGTTGTCTGTCTGTCTGTCTCTGACCCACCCATGCCCCTCCCCAGCACCCCCTGTCTGCCTGCCTGTGTGTCTGCCTCCCCTCCCACTCCCTGACGATGGCTGCTGGCCACTCCCCACCCTGTCAGAGCGCCTGCCGCGCGGCGCCGTCGTCGCCCCATCTGGGGGTGTGATGAGCTGCGTGAGCCCTTCACGCTCGCAGCAGACAAGCCCAAGGCATCTCTCGGTCTTGGCCGGAGCACAGAGCAGCAGGCACGCCAGGATGCCTTCTTTGTGGGCATTGCCCCGGCCTTGGAGGCCCAGGGCTTCAGGCAGCGCACGGGCGAGTCATGTCAGAGGCAGTTCCAGTCCTCATGAGACCCCCCTTGTGTGTGACGTTCCCACCCCTCTCCCCTTCCCTTCCCTCCCCCGCTCACCCCCCAGTGCAGCCTCAACGTGGCTTGGGGGTGGCATCGCCTTCTGCAGGAGGGAGGGGACAGCCACTCTCCCCTGCAGCAGGTGGCTGATGCACAGGGTGCCCTGTGGCGGCTGGGCTCAGGCACCTCGCTCACCTGCCCTGCGCTCACCACATGACTGGCGCAACCCCCCTGCCTGCGGTCAGCCCCTTTGCGACCGGGCTGCGACAGACCCTGTGGCAGCTGCCATGGATGGACGTTGACACATGCAGACAGAGGTCTGCACATGCCTGAGCCAGACACGGAGCCTGGAGAAGAGCCTGCCTGCCTGGGAGGTAAGTGTTGCCTGGATCCTGGGGTGGTGCTGGGCCACAGAAACTGCAGCCTGCCTAACTCAGGCATAACTCTGACCTACCTCAGGCATAACTTCTGCCTAACTTAGGCTGCACTTAGGCCACACTTATGCCTGACTTGGAGAGGAGTTGGGTTGGAATGGGCTGTGGGTAACACAGCGCGGAACCTATACAGCTGAATGAAATCTCCAACCTAAAGATTCTGACTTCTGGTTAGGAGGACATGGCAGGCTGACAACTCCGCCGATCACTCTGTACCGACGGAGTACATCTCATGGACTTAATTACTTTACCCCTGGATTGAAAGTGAGTACGAAGAGATAAACCACATTTCTTTCAATTGCCCTCATTCTGACACTTCAAGGCAAAGGCTCTGAAGTTTTGGGTTGTCGGTGAGGAAGAATGGATTACCATCGAAGCTCCGGCCGCAGATGAATCGTAAGCCAAGCCACCTCCCACATGCTTTGCTTTACTTATGCAAGAGGTGTAGAAATGATTTATGAGTTGAAGAAATTAGCCGAGATAAGAGTTAACATTAAAAATAATTAATACGTTGCGATAAGGCGAAGTGAACATTCGAAAGTGAAAGTTGGATAAGACGAAGTTAAAGTTTTAAAGTGGAGAGTTTTATCTATTCTTTTCTGTACTTATGGAAGATTAAAACAGTAAGAGAAGGAGAAGGAAAGATATGAAGAAGCTTTTTTAAATAGACTGTTCCGGCAAGAGAAATTTGTTTGGGATTTGTGTGTGTGTGTTTCCTTCTACGTATTGACATTCCTGACATTTTTGCTAAAAGAATATGAGCCCTTCCGTGTCAGAGTTCATGGATTTTGGCAATTAATCTTTCTGTTTCACGTCGGCGACCGCAGAAGCTTTTTATTTTTACCTCTCTTTTTTTTTTAAGAGAAAAGAGATTGGCACCTGGTGAAAAAATTGCAACATGACTACACAATTGGAGTATTGTTTTAAAAAATGGGAAAGGAGATTTGATGCAAAAATGGCAATTTTGCAGGAAGAATGTCAGAATATGTAAGCAGAACTGAAACAAGCAGTGAAGGAAAAGGACGAAAAGGCTACGATGGAAATAGAGGAGGATAAAGAGAAAGATAATGTCAAAGATAAAGATTTAGTGGAAGAGATTGTAGCAGAGGAAGTACCAAGAGATAAATCAAGACTTGGTTATATATTTTTTGTGGAGGTGCTGAAGAAAAAGTCTGTCTTTCGGGGGAGGAATTTAGAAGACGTGAAGGATCCTGTGGAAAAAATTGCAAAGTGGATACAATTAAAAAAGCAAGGGACTTTCGGGGAAGATTTAAGGACGAAGAAGAGAAAGAAGAAGAAGAAGAAGAGAAGAGAAAGAAAGAAGAAGAGGAAGAAGAAGAGGAAGGAGGAGGAGGGGAAGGGATGGAAGGTGTAATGGGCAACTGTCAAAATTAAAAAGGGATTATAATTTTTTTGTGGGGAATATTACTGGAGTTAGTTATACAAAAAGAAAAAATGTTTTATTATTAAAAATAAATAAATAAGATATGACTTGTTTTTAAGAAACTCATATAAAGAGTGATGGAAAATTAACAAAATTGAAGACGAAAAAATGGATTGACTTAATAAATTTAAAATATTTGAAGTGGAAATTAAGACTTTTACAGCCCATTCCAACCCAACTCCTCTCCAAGTCAGGCATAAGTGTGGCCTAAGTGCAGCCTAAGTTAGGCAGAAGTTATGTCTGAGTTAGGTCAGAGGTATGCCTGAGTTAGGCAGGCTGCAGTTTCTGTGGCCCAGCACCACCCCAGGATCCAGGCAACACTTACCTCCCAGGCAGGCAGGCTCTCCAGGCTCAGTGTCTGGCTCGGTCATGTGCAGGCCTGTGTGTCTGCAAGTATCAGCGTCCATCCATGGCAGCTGCTGCAGTGTCTGTCTCAGCCTGGTCGCAAAGGGGCTGACTGCAGGCAGGGGGGTTGCGCCAGTCATGTGGTGGACGCAGGGCAGGTGACAGGTGAGCGGGGTGCCCGAGCCAGCTGCCACAGGGCACCCTGTGCATCAGCCACCTGCTGCAGGGGAGAGTGGCTGTCCCCCCTCCTGCAGAAGGCGATGCCACCCCCATGCCACGTTGAGGCTGCACGTGGGAGTTATGCGGGGAGCGGGGGAGGGAAGGGAAGGAGGGGGGTGGGAACGTCACACACAAGGGGGGGCTCATGATGTCTGGAACTGCCTCTGACTTGACTTGCCTGAAGCCCTGGACCTCCAGGGCCGGGGCAATGCCCACAAAGAAGGCATCCCGGCGTGCGTTCTGCTCTGTGCCCCGGCCAAGACCGAGAGATGCCTTGGGCTTGTCTGCTGTGAGCGTGCTCACGCAGCTCATCACGCCCCCAGATGGGGCAACGTTGGCGCGTCGCGGCAGGCGCTCTGGCAGGGTGGGGGGTGGCCAGCAGCCATCACCAGGGAGTGGGAGGGGAGGCAGACACACAGGCAGGCAGACAGTGGGTGCTGGGGAGGGGCACGGGTGGGTCAGAGACAGACAGACAGACAGACAGACAGACAACAAGGCTGGTGGGAGAGAGATTCCGAGAGAGGGGTCTGCAGAGACCAATAGGGACACAGGGGTTGCTCCGCAGATGAAGGCAATGCAGAAACAGGCGCCTCTTATGCACACGGACTGTGGGCGGAAGCGGCTGCATTACGGGCGGACCTTCGACGGAAGCGGCTGCATTATGGGTGGACCTTCGACGGAAGCGGCTGCATTACGGGCGGACCTTCGACGGAAGCGGCTGCATTACGGGCGGACCTTCGACGGAAGCGGCTGCATTACGGGCGGACACCCTGGCTGGCAAGATCCCCGGTTGCTGAGCGGCCACTACACAGATGCAGCGGCCACAAGCGGCCCCGCTATGGGCTCCGTGGCACCTGTCACTGTTTGCCTGCCTGAGAGGGCCCCCCAACTCCCCCTCCCCTCTGTCCCATGGGGGTCTGGCAGCCTCCCTGCTGTGTTCTCCCTGGGAAGGAAGTGGCAGTCCTTGGAAGGGATTCATGCAGGGGCTTCAGTGCTGGGGGCTGTCTGTGTGTGGAGGGCAATGTTTGTGTAACACTGGGCACATATGTTTCAAGGAGGCTCTGCCTGAGGGGCATCTTTATTGTTCTGGAACGTTAGCAGAGATGGCCAGGCGAGGCTGCCAGGGGGAGTCACAGCAGCCAATCTGAAAGCAGCAGCAGCAGCAGCATACATGCTCCATGGACCTGGAGATGCAGGCTCTCCCCCTGTGGAACCACAGCCTGCTCCATAGAAAGGGGAGGGACAGCAAGTATGACAGCCAGGGAGGTGGAGCAGCAGCAGCGCCGGCAGCTGAGGAGGGTTGCAGGGCTGGCTCTCTGACCTCTGGCAGCAGCGAGGCAGAGGACCGTGGGGCAACCAGACAGCGGGCCCAGAGGTGCTCCCAGGAAGGTAGGTGGTAGTGGACGTTCCTGGGGAGACAAAAAACAAGGGGGTGTTACATGGCAGCTGGTGCGTGGTAGCAATCGCCAGTGAAGACAAACCAGTGTGTCAGTTGCAAAAGCCTGCAGGGAGAGAAATAACACAGCTGATAGGTGTGACACACATAGCATGGTCTGAGCTGCTTACCCGGGTGTAAGGCGAGCATGATCCTGTAAGGGAAAAGGGTCAAAGAGAGAGAAGACAACACATATATTGGGTCACAACCATGGCAATCCTAGCAATACTGACCTGTCAGTTGACCCTGTGGAGAAAAAGGGGGGGGGGACAGCTGGTGTCTACAGACGGTTAACAGCACCACCACACTCGTGGTGTTGTATGCTCACATGACAACAGGCAGCAATCCAACACAATAGTGGTAAAGCAGCATGTATCCTATATATCATAGCAGGCATTGCAGGCAGGCATCTGACTACTCATTGGTAAAGAGGCATTTCAGAGAAGGCATTGCAGGCAGACATGAGAGGGCACATTGGTAAAGAGACATTTCAGAGAAGGCATTGCAGGCAGCTATGAGACAAGACATTGGTAAAGAGGCATATCATGGCAGGCTATGCAGGCAGCTATGAGACAAGACATTGGTAAAGAGGCATGTCATGGCAGGCTATGCAGGCAGCTGTGAGACAAGACATTGGTAAAGAGGCATATCATGGCAGGCTATGCAGGCAGCTATGAGACAAGACATTGGTATAGAGGCATGTATCCTACCTATATTTCTATATGCAAAGAGGCAGATGTCAGAACACATGTCAGCACAACCCCTGCTCTTACCTGCTGGTGTTGTTGCCTGTGTGTGTGTGTGTGTGTGTGTGGGGAGAGGCTGGGAGAAAGACATGGGTTAGCAAATGGTAGCATGGAGACAGCTGCCCAGGCACAGCTGTAAACAGTTTGGCCAAAGCCAGAACAGCCCTCTCTGCCCTTAAGGGGGGCAGAGAGGAGAGAGGAGAAGAAAGAAGTGGGGTGTGAATTTTGCCCTCCACCGACAAAGTCCCACTTTGTGGCTGTGGGGGACAGAACCCCACGCCACGTGCTCAGAGAGAGAGAGAGAGAGAGAGAGAGACTGGGGGCCTGGGGCTGGGCTTTTGTGGGAAAGAGGCTGGGTAGGGCTGGGTGCTGATAGGCTCCCTATCTTAGGCATAACTCTGTGGGTTTCTAGACCTAGCAGGCCCAACTCTGACCTAACTCAGGAGTAGGGTGTTAGAACTTTTCAGGAGAGGGCTGGCTTGGGTAAGGTAAAATGGCTCCTATGGGTCTCCTCGAATTTGGGTCCACCTTTTTGGTTGACCTAAAATTTTTGTCAGCATTTGTGTTGGAGGGGGCGTGTCTGTGCTTGCCAGGGTCTGGAATCCAACATTAATTGGTTGACGCCCCCGTTACACCCACGGTCCGCCCATGGTCCGCCCACTTTTAGGTCAACTTTAGGTCTGACTTGTGCTGCTTAGGCCTTGGGTTGGAATGGGCTGTTCTTAGTCCGTCAGTCGTAACTTTGACCTAAATGGTTGCGTTCCAGACCTAAAGTCTCCCTAAGCGACTTAGGCTGACTTTAGGTCTGACTTGGGCTGCTTGGCCCTTGGGTTGGAATGGGCTGTTAGACGATAAAGGAAAAGTTAGTTAACCCTTTTGTGAATAAAAGAAAAAGAATGCTTTATTATTTGAAAAGACTTAAATAAGATGTGATTTCTTTTCAAGAATCTTATGTAAAAAGGGGATATAGAATTTTTTTTAAAAAAACAAAAAATTGGAAGGTTTTTATTTTAATACATTTGGAGAAAAATGGGGTGGCTTTATATATTAAAATATTTGAAGTGGGAATTAAGATTTTTAGATAAAGTAAAAGTTAGTTAATCTTTTTGTGAATATTTGGATACCACTTATATATTCTTTAAGAGACAGAGAGAGAGAAGAAGTGATGAAATGTGGATTTAATGAATAGTATATTAGAGATATAGGCTTAGTTAGATATTATAAGTAGAAAATATATAATAGTATACAAGTAGGATTTACTGCTTCGCGCTTGCTGTAATCTTTCGTAGTATGTTGTATTGTTTTGTTTTATTGTTTTGTTTTGTTTAGTAGTTTATTAATAAAATAAATATATATTGGAAAAAAAGAAATCTCCAACCTAAAGATTTCTTTCTTTCAGTCCTTTTTCAAGCACTTGAGTGGGAACTTCTATAACTTTTAGGTTTCAGATTAGCTGTTTCCTCTGCCTCATATGAGTTCTGTCTTGGAGCGAATGTTTCCAGGAAATAAATCAATGTTTATTCGATGTTCATCCCCTGCCCTCAGGTAGAGCCCCAGCCGTGGTAACGGGTATACTCAAGTACATGTTGCCGGCGGACATTCGGGAGGCCTGTGTACGGCAGAACAGCAGGTATGTATGTACAAGAGATTGCAGTCTTACAGTCCAATCTTATGGAGGATTGGGCTTCCAGGAGGAGCCCATTAGTACAGCGAAGTCACTTCTCCTGTTGTAAACTGGCTGCTGATGGAGCTCGCAACACTCCATCGGTGGCCATGATGGATGGCTCTGCCACTGGATCCCGCCGAGCCCACCGGATCTGGTAAGGCAGCGGTGAGGGGACAGGAGGCGGGGAGGGGTAGACTGGGCGCAGAGAGGCACTAGGAGGCCGTAGATCAGATGGCAATGGTGCATGTCATATCTTATCCTCTCCATTGTGGATCTCCCCACCCCTTTTCTCTCCGTGAACTTATGCCACCAAAAGTGGTGGTGGCTGTCCAAGGAGACCCATAGGTGGACCCAAAGCTTTCAGGGAGGCAAGTATAATGGTTTATACGTACCTACCTCTTGCCCTTGAGTTGCCCCCCCCTTGCTGGATGCAGCGCACATCTTTCTGACGTGGCTGCATTGGCAAGGTAGGATTGGGCACTTAGATTTCAATTGTAGGCATGTCTACTCAGACGTAAGGCCCACTGATGTACTTGCAGGTAAATGTGTATAGCAGGGGTGGGGAACCTATTTGCGGTGGAGGGCCATTTTCCCATGGGGAAAATTTGCTGCGGGCCAGCCGTTGATGGCTTAGACCAGTTGATCAGAATGTCCTGGACCAGAATGTCGTGGACATTCACAGTGTCCTTTGGAAAAGATGTAAGAATCATTTTGCTTGGCAAAGTCATTCTCCATTTTTCAGACACCAAGGGATTGTCATTAGCATCACGGTGCTGTTCCCAGAAGAGACCTTGTTCTGCCACATGGAATTAACAACCTTTGGTCTCTTCCCAGAAGAACTCAGCACCCTGCCTTCATGCCTTGCCTGACACCCATTTCCTGAAGAGCAGCGTTTCTCAAAGTTCTCCCTGCAAGGCAGGGAAAACGTTGAGTGTTTGCGGGGGTGGGGCCAACAGTGGTGGCGATTCAAAACCACCCCCAAAACCGCTGTCTCCGTACATACTGGGGCTTGGGGGGCATCGGGGAGGACTGCACAACCTTCTGCAGGCCTCCCCGATCTTTGGATCGCTGCAAAACGGCAATTTTCGAGTGCTTCCGGTTTTCGCGAAAAACGGAAGGGCCCTAAAATAGCCGTTTTGCAGCGCTCTGAAGACTGGGGAGGCCTGCAGAAGGTTGTGCAGTCCTCCCCGATGCCCCCCCAAGCCCCAGTAGGTACGGAGAAAGCAGTAGTCGGGCACGTTTGCTGTCCCCGCGACAGCAGAACCACTGCTGTAGAGAATAAGTGGGTGGGATATAAAGGGTTAAGTTCCCTGGTCATTGGTTTGCAGATGTGGGCTGATCTCATTCTCATATTAACAGCCTGTTTTCTAAAGGTACAGAATGCATCCACCCTGCTGAAGCTATGCAGGTCTTTCTCTGGTGAGTGTCTGGATGGGAGCTGGACGCCGGGGAAGAGAATCTCGTCTGCCTTGACTTTCATGGACGTTAGGTGGGATAGAAATGCAGTAAATGTTGCGATATCCAGCATCTTGTACCAAAGGGTTTCCAGATATAATTTTCTGGAAAATGCAATGCAAGATTGCTATACCTCACGGGTATACCTAGAAATACCTAGAAACCTCAGGAATAACTCCCTTGAGAAGTGTGCAGGCATTTTGGACTGTTACAAGGGATTGGAATTGATGCTGGGTGCTGTTACTTAATGGAGTAGCAAAATGTAATGGGCCTTATAGCCAATTTCTGTTCCACTGAGTTTAGTGGCTCTGGCCTTAGGCCTGGAAGATTCAAATTCAGGTTCAAATTCCCACTCAGCCAAGAACCTCAGCCTAACCTCACAAGGTTGTTGTGAGGACAAAAGGAGGGAAGGAACCATGTACACCACCCAGAGCTCCTTGGAGGAAGAGTGGTATAAACATGTGAAAATAAATTTTAAAAAATCTCTGTTATACGTTTCAACACTTTTTGAATCTAATTTATATGGGGGAAACGTCTGCCGCCTGGAATTTACGTAGGATTGCCCTCTTAATCCCGCTGACCTGATCTGTTCTTTTTACATTTCAGGCTAATTTGGTTTGGCAAGACAGGTTTCTGATTCTCGGAATATCAAGAGGTGCCAACACAGCTGTTCCCAGAAGACGCCTTCCTCTTGGATGGAGGAACCACATTTGGAGAACATCGTGTCTTCTCTCATTATTAAAGTACTCCGCCTTCATCCATTGCCTTCTTACTTTTTGGAAGTAAGGTGGGCGGATTAATTAGGTGGATTAGGTGGATGCCATTGCGTCTAAACAGGGCTGACAAAGTATAAACAATAACAGGGTGAGCGATAGTTGCTCCACCCTGTGCATTGAAGACCTTCCTCATATAAAAGTTCACCTTGCGCTGAGCAGTGTTAACATAGTGCGGGTGTTACGCCAAACTCTGTGTGGCAGCGAGGTCGGACTAGAGGATAACAATCCCTGGAATAGAACCCCTGACTATGGCGATATCCTTAGCGACCTGCAGCCTCAAGGACAAGGAAGTCCTCTGAGGGGAACGTTGCGGAACGCCTACGATCCCTCAGGCTCACCCTGCCCCAGAACACGTTGCAGTCAATAGGCTGCCGGCATTTCCCCGCCTCTTCGCAGTGGGGAGGCGGGTGCAAGGCAAGCGGGGGTGGCACATTATATGTGCCACCTCCATTTTTTTCCTCAGGTATTTTTCGTGTCCCCCAGTCATTATGATCTTTAACTTTCCTTTCAACTCCCAACTGTCACTTTCTACCTTAACTGTCACTGTTCATTGGTTATCTAGAACCCTCCTTCTATCTGAATAAGTTCTTTTCAGAACTGTTACTAATATTCCACAACAATTACATAGCTAATCATGTGATTGAAAATTTACGCAATTAGTTTGCGTTAAATTTGGTGCTGGCTCCAAAAACATTAAATTCATATATTTAGGAAAATATTATTTTACACTTTTTAGTGTGTTTTCCTTCTCTCCCTCCCAATCCTGCCTAAAGATTTGCAGGCGGTCCTAGCGTTTTGGGTCAAAATTAGCGTTATTTCGCATTCTGTGTTGGTCACCAACCCCCCCCCCACCTCTAGTAATGGATCACATGTATTGAATGAGGACAATGATATCCATGTTGCTGCTCCTCTTCCCTATCCTGATCTGCCAGTAGTGACCATCTTGACTAAACATCACTTGCAGACAGTCTGGGGTAGGAGAAACCCCCTCCCCACCAAGAGCCAATCAGGCAAACAGCAAAACATTGCTTCTCCTGGGCCCAGAGCTGATCAGCAAATCTCTGACTCTCTTACTGAGGCCGAGCAGGATGTGATGCTGCCCAGAAACAGGACTGTTGGGGGTGGGGCTCTGAGTTCCCAAATGTTTAACTAGCCCCGCCCCCAGCTGGTTCCAGCATCATTCAAGCAGAGACACACCCTGCAGACTTGTCTTGTCTGGAAGTGGCCCGGGAAAGGAGCCCCCCCCCCCCAATTCCAGGAGCAGCATATAACACAATCATACAGGAGGAAACAGATAAACAGCAAACTTTAGTTTAGGCCATTTCAGAAGCCCAACAGCCACTCAGGAAAACACAAGAAGTTGGGGCTGACCCTGCCAATGGACAGAAGAGGGATCTTCCAGTATTTGCTAGGGTTTAGGGGTTTGAACAGCTAGCACTTTGAATTACAGAGATTTGTTGTGCAGCAGGTGCATACTATTTTTTCGTTCAGTCCTCTCTCCATTTCCAAATATGCATTGCAGAATTCAATACGTTGAGATGCCACACCCAGTGCATGAATATATCTATGCCCTGTAGATAAAAAGACAAAAGTATCAGTCATTGGAAGAGACAGAATGTAGAGTTAATGGACGGTGCACTTTCAGAAGTAAAATGAAGAGCTCAAAGAGAAAGGCCTTCTCTGCCGTCACCCCACTTCTGGATCTCCTGAAGTCTCGCGAGATCCAAGATCGTGGCGTGAGATTTGGGAGCCGCGATCTTGGATCTCACGAGACTTGGTGGCGATCCAACATGGCGGCTGCTGCAAGCTAAGGTAAGGGAGAGCTACCGGGGACTATTTTGGGTTGCAACGCGGCCGAGCGGGTCCTCCGGCTGAAGCGCTGCATGGACGAAATAAAGCACCTTTTTTCCACTTCCGGGGGGTTGCACTTTTGGGGAGGGGGTATGCGGGGGTACGCAGGTAAAAAAGGTTGAGAGACGTTGCTCTAGACATCAGAGACAGGAGGTTGAATGCTCCCCCCCCCCACTTACCAGATGATGTGCCAATTTCTGCTCCTCCCACCCTCCACTGTCCTAGCTCAGCACTCCCCTCTGCTTTTCCTCTTACTCTCTGTCCCCCTCTTCCCTCTCAACAGAGGCAAGTAGGTGGACACAATTGCCTGGGGCAAATTCTTCAATTGGTTGCATGGATGGGCCGGTCCCGACTAAAACACTGAATGATCCACGGACTTGGCTAACATTTAAACTGCAGTTTCATCTGTTCCTTTTGCTTCTCCCTTTAATGGCACCTGAGATTAAGTGACTCTCTTGTGGTGGGGGGATAACAACTGTGCTTGTTCATCCCAGCATAGCCTCCCTCTCAGCCTCAGTAGCTATTTGCTGGTGTCTCTTTTTCAGCTGCAAATCCTACGAGATAGGGACAGTTTTCCCACTCTTTGGTTCTGTTGTTGTGTGATCCTCTTTAAGAACTTGGCGTGATGAATATAAATTATGGCAGGTACACCATTTTTACCCTGCCCTTGCGCCCAAGCCAGTCCAGAGGGCTCTTCACTGGCTGGGGCTGCCACCGCTGTCCCCACCCCCACAAACACTTAGAGTTCTCCCATCTTGCGGGGAAAACGTTGAGAAGCAATGTTTTATAATATTTAAAAGCTGGCAGAACCTGATGGTTTGTATTTTAAAATTGAAACCATCAAGAGACAATAACTCAGACACTGGAGTGTTTGCCCTTCCATGGTGGGTGGTGGTTGAATGCAAAGGTCTTCTCTAACTTGCAGAGGTGACATGAATTAGTCAAAGGTCCAAAGATACTGCACCATTTTGAGCATGGCAGACCTGTATCAAACGCAACCCAGATAGTGCATAGCTGCTGAGTAACCCCTGCCCTGCTCTTCTCCCCACCACGGCACACTGGCACCTCTTTCAGGCAGTGGCAAATCAAGTGTGTGTGCCTCTCTGGGTGCCAGGGAAGGGGCATAGACTGCACACGTTCCCATTTCCACATTCTTCCAAAGGCAGCTTTCTCCCTGTGGAGAGGGTATGGACAGAGTGGCTATGGGCAGTGCTTGTTGTCAACACACAGTGGCAGTAAGTTCCCATCATGCAAAATGAGTCTGGTGCTGGGAAAAGAGTTCAGACTAATTTGGTTTGGCAAAAAAGGTGTTTGGTTCTCTGGATATCAGGAGGTTTCATCACACCTTTTCTGAGAAGACGCCTTCCTCTTGGATGGAGGAATCGCCTTCTGAGAACATTGTGTCTTCTTCTCACATGATTGAAGTAGTCCACCTTCATATCAAAATACCTGGATCATATCAATAGGCCAGAGTCCTGACTGATCTTCCTTTGTTTCTTTGTAATAAGTCCAAAAAGCAGAATGATACCCTCTGAAAAATGGTGTATAAATAACAGTGCAGATATTGCAAATCCTCACTGACCAGAAATGTATTTGGGAATAATGTAGAGCAGTGAGTTGATGGCAAAGGGTATTTCGGCATCCACCATCATATAAGTGGTGACTAGAAACTCTACTCCTTGGAACAGAAGAAGAGGAAATGATTGACAGGTGAGAATGACAGACCTGTGACAATGTCATGAAGTTTGGACAAATGGGAGCTGCGTATTTTGAGCTGCGTATAACAGCCCAGCATCCTCCTCCCAGCTGAATTTGCAGCTCCAATAAGCTGTGCAGCTCCAATAATAAGTGACCCACCCCCAATCACTTTGTGGGATTAGCGGGTCAATAGCAGGAGACAAAGAGGAATTTCCTCCCCCAGTCTGAAATTTGATCATTGGAACTAGTGTGGGGGGAGGGGGGTGACCCATCCACTTAACATTGCATAGGGGTGGAGGGTTGTGCATTATTCTGGAATGTCCTCCCTTTTGTTTTGCCTGACAGGCTTTTTGATATACAGCCAAATATATTCAAATTTCATTTGTTGGCCTTTTGATTTAGAATGGTTCTTTTTTACCCAGTTGGTCTTTTGTTTTGACAAGAGACCCTGCCTGCTGCTTTCTCTGCAGGGGAAAGGCTCTGACAGTGAGGGGGCGGGGCCGCCTCCTGCTCGCTCGGTAAACGGTCCAGGACGGAGCGTTACTTACGGCCCCGCCCCTACCAGAGCGACGCCACTGACCACAGGGGACAGGACCAGTACAGGTCATGTCTGTGATGGGAGTCAGGGATTCTAGCAATAAATCTAAAATCCATTCAGTGGAGATTCTAACAATACATCTAGCATTTATTCTGTACACCATGTTGGAGGCATCTTTGATGGAAAAAGCAGACTACAAATAACTAAATTCCTGGGTCAAAGTTGCATTTTGTTTTGTATTTAAATAGGTCACATGTGGCAGGTCCAGTACGTACAGGTAACGTCTCTGCTTAGACTTACCAGATCTCCAACCGGGACAGAGTGCTAGACCTTTAAGAGAAGGAAGGTGGGCAGTTGTAGCTTGTTAAACCTTAGAGCACAATTCTAGGCATGTCTACTCAGAAGCAAGCCCCATTGTGTTCAGTGGGGCTTGTTTCTGAGTAGACATGCCTAGGATTGTGCTCTAAGGTTTAACAAGCTACAACTGCCCACATTCCTTCTCCTAAAGGTCTAGCACTCTGTCCCGGTTGGAGATCTGGTAAGCCTATTCAGGGATTCTGGCCAGAAATCCGACGTTCATTCAGTGGTGATGGGGTCTTCCTTGGACCAGTCTCCAGTGGCCAGCGGGCTTGGTCCACGGTGACCAGAAGCCCTTGGAGGCCTGATTGTCGCACTCGACAAGCTTCATGACTGGGTGTGTGTGCAATATTGTGTTTGACAACAAAATGTTCTCTTTCTCAGAGTCCTTATGTCATCATCATTATGCTGCTCTTCCCAGGTCAGAAGTAACATTATGTTGCACCTGACGAATCAGATGTGTTGGGATCACACTGTGCGTCTTTCCAGAATAATGCAGAGACCCACCCTCACCTTGTATGCATTACTTGTTCCCTCTAGAGGATAAATTGAACATTGTGCACCTGTCTAGAGGCACCTGGGACCTTCAGAGAGACCGGAATCCTGCCTGACTCTCCTGGGTAATCCCACCTCTGCAATCCGGGAAGATGAATAAGATGGTTCTCCTTGGCTTCTCTGCTCTCCTCTTTGGGGCTGTGGGTGAGTAAGCAGAGGGGGAAAGGGGTATCCAGGGGAAAGCAGGTCATGGCTGGAATGGTGAGAATGTGTCTGCAAAGTATTTCCTGATCCAAAGATGCTTCAAAAGGCGTTTCTCATGAGATACGATTGTGAATGTGTGGAGGGCAAAGGGTGCTGGGTTGACCCTGAGGTGGGTTCAGAGCCTGCCAGACTCCAGAGTTGAGGCCTGGTCCACACATGGAGCAGAATGAAGAGAGGATAGATCAGAGGCATCACTGGAGGGGGGGCAGTACTGTAAGTTCCGCACCATGCTAATCTCCGTTTACCCCCCCGGTATGAGGTGGCCCCGCCCCCTCACCGTTGGAGCCATTCTGTGCAGCGAAGGCAACGGGCAGGAGACTTTATCTGCTAATCATATGAGAATAAAGTCCTCTTCAAAACGTATTAGGAAGCTGATGAGAGACAGACCCCAAGTGCCACCTATCAATCTGCCAGCTTGCACCGGAAGACCCATTTCTTTAATGTTTGCAAATCCTGCCATGAGTTTTCTTTGCCTCCCGAGGAGACAGATTGTGGGCAGGTGTGTCATTGCTGGGTCCCCACATGTGATGTTTCTGGTGGGTGGAAGTCCATCTCCTGTTCATTCATTCATTCATTCACTCACATTTTTATACCGCCCTTCCTCCAAGGAGCTCAGAATGGTGTACGTAACACAACAACCCTGTGAGGTAGGTGGGGCTGAGAGATAGTGACTGGCCCAAGGTCACCCAGGAAGCTTTGTGGCTGAGTGGGGATTTGAACCTGGATCTTCCAGGTCTAAGTCCGACTCCCAAACCATTACACCTTCCTCTTTGATGAAGTTATCAAAACCCGCAAGCCTGGAAACATTCAACATGTCCAGATGAGAACTGCACCAAATACTGTATTCTCCAGCTGCATTTTCAGGGCAAAAACTGGCAACTGAATCGGGGGCATAGAAAAAATAGTCAGGAATGTTTCTGCTACACAGACACACAGATTTGGAAGTGTGATGATGTCACTGAGGCTGAGCTGGGTTCTGCAAAACATGCCCATCAGGCAGGACTATGTATTTCTACAGATTACTCCTGATCAGTGGTGTCACTAGGGTTGGTGTCACCCCATTAACTTTATTTGTTTTAATATATAACAATACAGAGTCATCCAACAAATCAGTAACCAACTCGGCTCTTAGAACAATCAGTCTCATTGGTATGTTTTGAGATAAGGAAATCTCCTTTGTTACATAAGGCAGGTTTTTTCAGTTAGGATACAGATAATTCTACACAGTGTGTTTCATCGCATTCAGCACAAAATTACACATCGGTTGATATATAACATGATGGTATTATGCATAAATACAATCTTTTCAGAATTTTGGCCACTAGTAGTGTCACACTGCCAGCGGGTGGCGCAGTGGGTTAAACTGCTGAACCATGAGCTGTCGATTGAAAGGTCGGCAGTTCGAATCCGCAACGGGGTGAGCTCTCGTTGCTTGGCCAGCTCCTGCCAACCTAGCAGTTCCAAAGCATGTTAATTAAAGTGAGTAGATAAATAGGTACCGCTTGCGGGAAGGTAAACAGCGCTCCGTGTTCCAGCTGCATGCTACGCGCTGCGGCAAGGAGAGTCATGCCGGCCACATGACCACGGAGGCGTCTTCGGACAACGCTGGCTCTTTGGCTTTGAAATGGGGATGAGCACCACACCCTAGAGCCATGATGGCGAACCTATGACACGCGTGTCACAGGTGACACGCAAGGTCATTTTGGGTGACACGCCGGCGTTTCCCCCAGGGCCCCGACACACCTTACATTTTTGCAAACGTTTTACAGGCTTGTCTTGAACATTTAGGGCAGTGATTTTTGCAGACCTCTTTCAAATTATTCTCTAGTAAAACTCAGCAACAAAAAAGTCACTAATTGATGTTAAATAAAATTGTTCTACAGTTGGTTTCAGTTCAGTTCAATTAAAAATTACTATTAAAATTAGCAATAGTAGTCAAAGTACTATTAAAAGTGGGGGGGGGGCGATACACCAGCAGAGTCAAGTTAGGCATTTTCAAAACTTTTGACACACCGAGCCCAAATGGTTCGCCATCACTGCCCTAGAGTCAGACACGACTGGACTTAATTGTCAGGGGTCACCTTTACCTTTTTAGTGTCACACACACACACACACACACACACACACACACACACACACACACACAGAGAGAGAGAGAGAGAGAGAGAGAGAGAGAGAGGAGGGTGACACCCGGTGAGGTCTGCCCACTGCCCCCCCCCCCCCGAGTGATGCCACTGCACTGAGGCAAGAGAAAACAACAGCAAGAGTTAGGCTGCAATCCTATGCACAGTTACCTGGGAGTAAGCCCCACTACAATCAATACGATTTACTTCTGAGTAGATAGGCATAGGATTGTGCTGATACATAAGAAAAGGGTGTTAGCCAAAATGCTTTTAATTTGGGGAATAGCTTTAAATATAGCAATTTGGCATGTTTTGGGATCTTTAGACCTATGTATACCAGAGTTGGGCTTTTGCAGAATTCCGTTTTTAAATAATATTGAGGACACCCGTGGTTGCTTTCCAAAAGTTTACTCAGGCAGATTCATACAATAAAAAGAAAACACAGTTCAATATGCAATCATACTCCCAAAGCATGAAAGATCTAGGAACTTAGGTAGAAGTAGAGATTTAGAAGAGATCTTGATTCACTTGGGTTATAGTCACCTAAATCCTGGAGAATTCACCTCTGATGCTGTAGATCTGGCACAACAGTGAATGAAAGGAAGGACTAGCAGATTGGGTCTGAGCTGGTCAGACTAGCAGAATGACTGAGAACGAAGTCAAATTAAGAGTGGGGGGTATTGGGAGAAGGGGGAGAAATAAAATGATTCCCAGGTTCTGAACAAGCTGGGTTCAGGAACCAAATCAGTGACTAACTGAGGAGAGAAGGGAGGGAGGGTTGCAAGAGATAGGGAAGAGGAGGGGGGGGAAGGGAAAACCAGATGGAGCAGAGGAATCTCACCAGTACCAGTCCAGGAGGAAAATGAAGAGCCAAGAGAAGGTTTCCACTCTGTTCCTGCCTTTTATAGGGACCTGAGCACATGTCCAGGAGGATCCCCAGGTACACAGACAAACAGGAAAAAGAATTCCTAGATAGGACACCTCAGTGCACCTGGGGTAAAACAAACAAGTGGGAGGAGGGTAGAGGAGACAGTGGGAGGCTGTCTTGATGGTCGGTACTTAAGAGACAAAAGCAAAGGCTGGGTGGAATCTCAGGTGTTCCTCTATTGTTTCTTCTAGGAACATCACAGTGGGGGGGGGGGAAATGCAGAGTAAATTCTGTGAGAGCTTTTTGGACACATGGCGAAAATGGTGTCAGGCAGCTGGTCAGGTTTTTCCCTCATGCTTCTTGGGGAGACCTTTCTTCAGCATTGCTCATGGCAGGAACACAAGCGGCATTGTGTCATAATAGAGTCCAGTCTGGCACATGTTTCATCCAAAGTCATAGCTCACAGGTCATTAGCATTCAGAGTCTCTTTGGCAATAAACAGTTTTCATTTTCATCTCGCAACAATTCCCCCCCTTTGAGACGAAAATATTACGTCAGGAATGTTTGTAGTCTCAAAACTTCTTCTTCTGGAGTCTTCTTCTGGAGTCTTGTTCCGTTGTGGGAAGGGAGACAGTACAGGGGAGCACACAAAAGGGTAGGTGCACTGGGTAGCTAAAAGAGTGACCAGAGCAAGTAGGAGTATAGGGTAGAGATTGCATGACCAGAGAGCAAGTATGAAAATAGGAAGTAGGAGAAGAAGACTGTGCCTTGGTTTCCTCTCCAGGAATACTTGAATACTTACTCAAATGTGGGTACAATACAAGCAATCAAAAATTCAAATGAGGTAATGCAAGGTCATAGGCAATAATGCAAAATTTCAATACACAATAACTAAAACTCACATGAGGTAATGAAAGGTTATAAGCAATAGTGGAAAATTCAACACAGTTACAAGTACAGTTCTCAGATGGCTTGGTCAGTGAGTAAGACATTGATCCAGGTTTCTTACTCACAAGTAAACAAGTTAACTTTTATCTTACAAACATGAAGCAAGGGAATATCTGCTGGTGTCTCCCCCCCTTGTCCTCAAGGTTGGAGGGAGCCCAGGAATACTTCAAAGAAGAAAAACAATCCAAATACATTTTAAAGATGCTGCCTTGGCATGTGAAGAAATGAAATCAATAGGGACTGGTTAGGAGTTCTGCAGTGTGGGTGTGTAAGAAGCTGATGTATCCAACCCATACTCAGAAAAATAGGTGGAATATTCCAAATCACAAAAACATCTATTCATTTGAGGAAGCATGGGTTGGATTTGGAAAGAGTTAATGACACATGGCATTCTAATGCAAGCACACCCTTTTTCTAGGAGCAAATGCAGATGCATCTTCTTCTTAAAATATACTGGCAGTTTCCAGAGAGAGATTCAGCTGTAAAGTAATATAGCAGAATAGCTATTCAAAGAATAATGTACATACAAGCAAATTTATCTCATAGAGTACTCTGATATGTTTAAAGTAAGTTTCATTGACCATGGTACCAAAACAAAAATGAAATGAATGAGCTCAAAATTACAAAAATATCAGGCCTGTTGAAAGCAAAAGCAAAAGAAAATTTATCATCATGTGGGCTTCAGGCCCTTCAGTGGTTGGCCATATCATAATAAAATGAAAATAAAAATACCGGTAGGTGAAAATAAAATAGACAGGACAGACAGACAAGCGCTTATCATTCATACCACACAGGACAAACAAACAGATAACATATTCAAGTATGCAACTATTATGACAGTACTTATACTGTAAAAAAAAAATGTCTAATGATGGAAACAAGGTACACTGAACCATGATTCCCTATTTCTGAGGGCAACAGCTTTTCCATCCCTAATTGTAGCTGGAACAAAAAGGGTTAAAACAAAACCAAGATCATAGACATAGGCATAAGCTAGCATTCAGTTCTGTGAAGCTTTTATTTGTTTGAAAGTGTCTTTGCACTCTGTGTATGCTCTGTTTTTCCAGAGACACCAAGTTAGAAGGGTTCCTCCTATTTGCTTAGAGGAGATGCACAGGCTTATTCCATTGTGTACCTGTGAAATTTCAAAAGTTGTTAAGAAAAAAACTTAAGGTTGTTATTCACACTCAGGCTGTCTGCCAGTGGCAGGGAGTTCCAGTGGCAGTTGGTAACTCCTCATTTTCCTTGAAATAAAAGTCAGTTAGTACGCACAATACTGTTAAGACTGTTTAAAGTCTAAAGGAAGTAATTTTCCATACATAAAAGAAATGGTTGTCCTTGCTTGGACACAAAATAGAAACAGGATTTTTTTCTTGGCTCCCAGGCAAGGGGAGGCATAAAAGTAAAAATCTAAGTTTGTGGTTCTGGAGAGATGCTTGGCTGACCTGGCATCAGCAAAATTGATTAACATCAGCAGTAAAGATGATATCATTCTCACCCCCCCTTGATAAGGTTGGAGTGGGCAAGTTTCAAATTAGCAATTCAAAAGCATCTCTAGTCTTTCACCCCCTTTTGTTTAGAAGTGAGAGACAGGAAGGGAGGCAAAGAGATGGTTTTAAATCACCCACAATATTCTTTATCTCAGCTGCATGGCCAGGCTAGGAGATGGGCCATTGCATAACTGTGCCCAGGTTGCCTGTCCATGTACAGAGTGCAATTCTGCTGATTCAAAATTTAGGTCAGAAGGTTTGTTCACGCATAGCAAGAGGCACAAAATAAGATAGTCTTTTCACAAGTTCACTGAAACAAAAAGTGTTAAGTCTTTTTCTTAGGTTTGAAACACATTTTTCACATTATACGTTCTTCAGGAGTTTTACTAAGCAGATGGAGGAGGGGGAAACGAGAGAGAGGTTTTCCTTCTTGAAGTACATCTTTCCCAGAAAGGGAATTTGCTTTTGGTCGGAAACCTTCCACTCACTGTTCCTCTCCTGGACCTTGGCCGGAAAGTTATTTCTCCTTTGACTCCATTGATGGGAGAGAGACCTGAAGGCAGCTCTATTTCCCTAGTTGCTCTAGGAATGGCTTTAATTGTATTGGAGCTGTTTTTACATTGGCTCCTTTTGTGACCCAATTCATGGCAACGGAAGCACCTTACAGGCTGCTTACAAGCTCTTGGATCTGTGGTGTGGGACCTTGTGGTTACAGGGGCTGCGGGTATGACACGTTGGTGGTCCTCTAAAGTTTCCTCCTGCTTTTGTGGGGAAGCAGAGGATTCAGGGCTCAAGGCAGAGGAGTTGTCCCCCTCATACTCAGAGTCCACAAGCCTTGCTACAGCCACTACACCTCTGTGATCCTGTGAGTTAACAGGAGAGCTAGGCAAAGCATTCAGAGGAGCAGTTTCTCTTGTTTTGGCTGCATCAAGTTCTAACTGATCAATGTGTTGTTTTAGAATGTCTATTTGGTGAATGTAAGAATTATGGCTTTCTTCCTTTTCTTGTTCATGCCAGTGGATACACTGAATGAAGTCTGCATTCTGTTTTTTTAGGTACTCTATGTCTTCTTCTGATTGGATTTCTAGATCTCTTACCCTTCTACTCTGCTCCTCCTGTGCTTGTGTAATGTTCTGCAACTGGCTAGTGAGATCTGTTATTCTGTCTTCTTTTTCTTTTATTTGCCTATCTTTTTCCTGTGTAAGGACAATAAGCTGTTTCTGATGTGTATCCTGCTGTTCGGCTATCTGAGTTTCTAGCTGGCTTTCTAGCTGTAGCTTTAAGTTTGCTATCCTGTCTTTTTGTTCTTGAGTATACTTCACCACCTGATTTATTAATACGTCTATCTCAGAATCTTTTTCCTCCAATTGTTTTTTTAAAGTAGCCAATTCTTGGTGGTCTTTCTCCTGCTCCAATTGGGTCTCTTTTAAGATGGAGAGACTATCTTTTAGAGCCAAGAACAAACCCCATGTGGCAACTTGATCCTTTTTTGCCTTATTGGGTTTGGACTTAACACAAAAGTCCTGGAAGGCATTTTTCAGGGTCTGGAGAGGATCAGGTCCCTTAAAAGATCCTTCTTCAAACGGGCAATCCCCTTTCCGGAGAAGCCATTTGTCCAATTTAGGCTGGCTTGTTTTTTCCTTGAGCATGTTTGTCTAGGATGCCTGTGTAAAATTATCTATTTTGTTTGGTAAGGCCGCCCCCAGCGTATTCCTCCCAATTTTTGTTTACTGCTGAGCTGTGGAGGCTCTACTGACTCCTGTTTGAGCACGTTTCCTCTGCGGAACTCTGTGCTACTGTTCCTCTGCGGAACTCTATGAGCTGGAGAGGACCCACTCTCTCAGTCTCGAGGCACGTCTGCCTGGATATTCCTCTGTGGAATATTTAATATCAGGGCCGCCCCAGCGTATTCCCTGGGCTGTAACTCCTAAGGTAGCTATCCTTTATGGAGTTATTTCATCTAAGAAAGCCGCCCCCAGCGTATTCTTCCTAGTGAATTAGATAAGCTCAGAGTGCCGCCCCCAGCGTATTCTCTCTGGCAAAATGGGGAGAGAGAGAACTGGTCTCTTTTCTGAAAAGAACAAAAGCAACAAGGTCCCAGCTCTACTGGGTTTCAGAGTTTGAGCTTCCCCTCCAGTAAAAGGGGTTGGTGTGGCACCATATTGCTGAGCTGTAACTCTACCTTGAAATTGCTAGCAAGCTCTATGTTCATGTATGTAGCGTGGGGTGTAAAAAGGAGAGGAATGGGGGAATGCCCTAACACTGATTCCCACCCACAAAAGAAGATAGAAATTAGGAAAAGCCAAACCCACTTTGATAGGATGCTCTCTAGAGCCAAATGCACAGATCACACACACACCAGTTCTTGCTTCTAACTATCTGACTGGAATTCTGAAAAGCCTTTCTCCTACGTCTGTTTCTCTGAAAACACACGTGTACTTAGCATGTATTCAGATGAACAGGGTCTGCCCGCCGTTCTCCACCATTAATCTGTTAGCCAAAATGCTTTTAATTTGGGGAATAGCTTTAAATATAGCAATTTGGCATGTTTTGGGATCTTTAGACCTATGTATACCAGAGTTGGGCTTTTGCAGAATTCCGTTTTTAAATAATATTGAGGACACCCGTGGTTGCTTTCCAAAAGTTTACTCAGGCAGATTCATACAATAAAAAGAAAACAC
Organism: Plestiodon gilberti rubricaudatus; assembly: GCA_026170595.1. Classification (NCBI taxonomy): domain Eukaryota; kingdom Metazoa; phylum Chordata; class Lepidosauria; order Squamata; family Scincidae; genus Plestiodon; species Plestiodon gilberti. Next base: position 253,105,307 of record JANXHW010000002.1, read on the forward strand.
AGTTCAATATGCAATCATACTCCCAAAGCATGAAAGATCTAGGAACTTAGGTAGAAGTAGAGATTTAGAAGAGATCTTGATTCACTTGGGTTATAGTCACCTAAATCCTGGAGAATTCACCTCTGATGCTGTAGATCTGGCACAACAGTGAATGAAAAGAAGGACTAGCAGATTGGGTCTGAGCTGGTCAGACTAGCAGAATGACTGAGAACGAAGTCAAATTAAGAGTGGGGGGTATTGGGAGAAGGGGGAGAAATAAAATGATTCCCAGGTTCTGAACAAGCTGGGTTCAGGAACCAAATCAGTGACTAACTGAGGAGAGAAGGGAGGGAGGGTTGCAAGAGATAGGGAAGAGGAGGGGGGGGGAAGGGAAAACCAGATGGAGCAGAGGAATCTCACCAGTACCAGTCCAGGAGGAAAATGAAGAGCCAAGAGAAGGTTTCCACTCTGTTCCTGCCTTTTATAGGGACCTGAGCACATGTCCAGGAGGATCCCCAGGTACACAGACAAACAGGAAAAAGAATTCCTAGATAGGACACCTCAGTGCACCTGGGGTAAAACAAACAAGTGGGAGGAGGGTAGAGGAGACAGTGGGAGGCTGTCTTGATGGTCGGTACTTAAGAGACAAAAGCAAAGGCTGGGTGGAATCTCAGGTGTTCCTCTATTGTTTCTTCTAGGAACATCACAGTGGGGGGGGAAATGCAGAGTAAATTCTGTGAGAGCTTTTTGGACACATGGCGAAAATGGTGTCAGGCAGCTGGTCAGGTTTTTCCCTCATGCTTCTTGGGGAGACCTTTCTTCAGCATTGCTCATGGCAGGAACACAAGCGGCATTGTGTCATAATAGAGTCCAGTCTGGCACATGTTTCATCCAAAGTCATAGCTCACAGGTCATTAGCATTCAGAGTCTCTTTGGCAATAAACAGTTTTCATTTTCATCTCGCAACAAGGGCTTCGATCCTAGATGCAGTTACCTGGAAGTAAGGTCCATTGAACACAGTGGGACTTGCTTCTAAGTAGACTTCCACTGTAGGATTTCACTGTAAGACTTCGAATCCACTGTCACAACAACATTTTTAGTCCCTCTAATCACAAGTAAGTGCAATACAAAACAAGCAAAACTTTTTTTTCTCTAGATGTTCAAAATTCCATTCAGTAACAACACTCTCTCTTTTTCTCAGCCCAGGGTCTTTGGTGCTTTCAGGAATGCAGATATTTCCCATGTATCCATGTTTATTGCTATGCCTGTAAGCAGGAACAATGTTTCAGTCAGGCAGTATATGAAGGTAAGATCCCCAAACTGTGAAGTAGTACTATGCTGGAGCTTCAAGTGGGCTGCCCTCCAGTCTTCCTGTTCCCATCCATAATGTTACTAATTCTCCCATTTCATAAGAACATAACATAAGAACATAAGAAGAGCCCTGCTGGATCAGGCCAAAAGCCCATCTAGTCCAGCTTCCTGTGTCACACAGTGGCCCCACCAGATGCCTCAGGGAGCACACGAGACAACAAGATACCTGTGTCCAGTCGCCACTCCCTTGCACCTGGCACAGAGAAAACCCACTTCTTTAAAAAAACAAACAAAAAAAAAACCAGGAGGTTGCTTATGGCTTGTAACCTGTGATGGTCTTTTCCTCCATGAATTTGTCCAAACCCCTTTTAAAGGCATCTAGGCCAGGTGCCATCACCACATCCTGTGGCAAGGAGTTCCACAGATGAATCACACGCTGGGTAAAGAAATATTTTCTTTTGTCTGTTCTAACTCTCCCTCCACTCAATTTTAGTGCGTGTCCCCTAGTTCTGGTGTTGTGTGAGAGGGAGAAGAATTTCCCTCTATCCACTCTCTCCATCCCATGCATAATTTTATAAGTCTCAATCATGTCCCCCCTCAGGCGCCTTTTTTCTAGGCTGAAAAGCCCCAGACGCTGTAGCCTTTCCTCGTAAGGGAGGTGCTCCAGCCCACAAATCATTCTAGTCGCTCTTTTCTGCACCTTTTCCAATTCAACTATATCCTTTTTGAGGTATGGTGACCAGAACTGGACACAATACTCCAGATGTGGCCTTACCATCGATTTGTACAAATTGTTTTCTTTCCCACTAATTTCAAATTGTTTTCTTTCCCACTAAGATGACTATTTGGGAAAATGGACAACTGGCTGCACTAAAAGGATCGGTCTTGATCAATGTAACACAACCAGAAGGGATGAAACAGACACAGTCATTACGAAGTGCTGCACCACTGACAACTGTAATAGAAATCGGCCCCCACAGTACCTCTAGCGAATGAGCCAGTCTCCAAAGGGGCACTGACTGGAGACGAAGGAAATGCAACATGCTGTGTCCAACCCAACTCTACCCAGATGCATTCCCTACTTCTCCTAGAGAAGCTGATTGTTCTTTGTCTCTCAAATACCTTCTACTGTCATCAACTTGAGGAACTCTGTGGTTGACATTGTTGATCTGTTTTCAAGTTTTCCTCTAGGCACAATATTCTTTGGACAGCGCAATTCACCAGGGCGATGGTATGGCAGAGTGAGTGCTCCGCGTTCTACGTCGTCGCAAACATGCTGTAAAGCATGTTTGTGACGACTTAAGAGTAAGGGAGGCTGGCGCAAGGCCGGACTCCCTCACTCTGCCGTCTGACCGAGCATGAGGCCGCCGGAGGCAGGTAAGGCTCCCAGCGGCCGCCACATGGACGGTCCAGCGGGCACGGGGGCCATTGGGAGAGCCGGCATGGAAGGGGTGGGGGATGGCACCCACCATATCCCTGTCCCAGCCGGGCCGGCTCGGCTGTTACACGGCCTCCTCTGACTTCCGCCAGCTATTTAACTGGTGGAAATCTGAGGAGGCCCATCAGGCCGGCCCCAGTTTACACCTGGGGAAGGGGACAAATGTCCCCTTCCCCAAGTAGACCTCACAGCAGCGAGCATGGGATTCAGTTGGTGGCCCTGGGCCGCCTGCCGGATCTCTACATAGGATTGCGCTGTGGGAAGGGTAAAGAATGAGAAATGAAATATCCTGATACAGAATGTCTGTTCTTATAGGACTCGGCTTGTTGTCCTTCTTGCCCCTTCTGCATGGAATTGTCCCCTGAACACCAACTGGCTTGCACTTCTCTCTCTTCCTTTGAACCTTCCTCTGATGTGTTGTTGTTGTTGTTGTTCAGTTGTTAAGTCGTTTCCAACCCTTCATGATCCCATGAACCATATCCCGCCAGGCCTTCCTGTCCTCTGCTATCTTCCTGAGTTCACTCATTTTCATGCAGCACATTGCAAATTAAGGGACAGCAAGGATCGAACAGGAGTACCCAGGGATGCTCCCTGGAGGCTCGCGTGGTACGGTGGTAGGAATGTTGGGGGTGGGGATTGGAGAAGCTCAGGTTCAACTGTGCAGCACACTGGTGACCTTGAGCCACACGCTGTCTCTCAGCCATCCCACCAATGAGGGGAGCTGAATGGGCTGCTTCAAGCAGCAGGTCGGTGGCATCCGAGCCCATCTGCCATCTCTGCAGTCGCCTCACCTTCCTCCCATTGGCTCCCGTGTGCCTCTTCCTCCTCCTTGTGCCACTCTGTGATTTCAAATAGGACAGACAAGCAGATTCGGAACAAAGAAGCCAAGGAAGCACTCCCTCCTTCAAATAGAAGATTTTTTTTCCCCTTTCTGGGAGCGAGAAAGGAGTTCCACCTCTATTTATTTGAAAGGAGGTGCTTCTCACATTTTCCATGTTCTGGCGCTGATCTCCTGCTCTATTTAAAAACAGAGAGTGGCACAGTGAGCAGGACAGTGGGAAGGAAGAAAGGACCAAAAAGGAAGGGACAGTGCGTGGGTGACCTGGGGGGGGGGGGAAGCAAACTTCAGCACCACTGCCAACCAAATGACAGAGCTGCTGCAGAGATGCTGTTCTTACGTTGGGAAAAGACTGCTGCACTCCCCCCCCCCCCAGTCAGTTCAAGGAAAGCAATTGAGGAGGGGGCAGTGGTATGGGGCAGGGAACACATGCTGATATGTGCACGACCCAGGATAAATGAAGTGGGGAGAGGGAGAACTCACAATATACACTTTGTTTTGTCCTGTGTGCCACTTTTGGAGGCCTCATTGTTGCGAAAGCAGATTACAAATAAATAACTGAATTCCTGTGTCAAAGTGATACAGGTCATCCCTCGTTTTCTGCGTGGGGTTCGTTCTGCCATCCCGTGTATAACACAAATCCGCAGATAGTGAAATCTGCTTTAAAACCCTTTTTAAAAGTTTTAAACAGTTAAAAGAGCGGGTTCCCTTTGCCCAAATGCACCAGCAGCAGGGCTGGAGGGCAGCCTCTGACTCTCCTAGAAACCACTTCTTTCCGGGTCACACCGAGGTCCATGCAATGCATTCTGGGGTGACCCAGGAGGGCCAAGGGAGGGGGTTGCAGGCCTCGGGTGTCGGAAACATGCTTTAAAGCGCATTTACAACACCCGTCGCCTGTGGAGCGCACATTTATTTGGAGTGGCTTATTCATTTCTCTTGCCAATGGCTTAACCGGCAGGATCATAAACCTTTTCTCTGAATCCTCATGACATCCGTGGAACTTACAGGTGCTGAGCTACGGTTGGACTGCGCCCACTGAATTTATGACAAACAGCCAACTGCAAATGCACTGATACATCGCAAATGCTCCAACTAGGAAAAACAAACCATTGCTGTTACAGAGGCTTACACACCATCAACGGATCAATGAAGAAAAGACAGAAGAAGGAAGAGAAAGGCCACTGTGCATCAGGATGCATGTTTATTCTTCATGGAGGAAAAGTCCATCACAAGTTACAAGCCATAAGCAACCTCCTGGCTTTAGAAGTAGGTTTTCTCTGTGCCAGGTGCAAAGGGAGTGACAACGGGAAACAGGTTATCTTGTTGTCTTGTGCTCCCTGAGGCATCTGGTGGGGCCACTGTGTGATACAGGAAGCTGGACTAGATGGGCTTTTGGCCTGATCCAGCAGGGCTCTTCTTATGTTCTTATGTTCTTATGTTTATACCTCCCTTCCTCCAAGGAGCTCAGGGTGGTGTACACAGTACCACCCCTCCTTTTGGCCTCACAACAACCCTGTGAGGTGGGTGAGGCTGAGAGATAGTGACTCTCCCAAAGTCACCGAGGATGCTGCGTGGCTGAGCAGGGATCTGAACCTGGATTTTCCAGGTCTGGGTCCAACACTGCAACTACTACACTATCCTGGCTCTAAGTATAAATGAATCACACTCACAGAACGAATAAGGCAATTTTGAGGGGAAGGAATGAGTATTTTAGGAATGATGGAATGGGAAGGAATGTATTGACTTATTTCCTGGAAACATTCACTCCAAGACAGAACTCATATAAGGCAGAGGAAACAGCTAATCTCATACCTAAAAGTTATAGAAGTTCCCACTCAAGTGCTTGAAAAAGGACTGAAAGAAAGAAATCTTTAGGTTGGAGATTTTATTCAGCCATAGGTTCCTCGATGCTGTCTGTTCAGAGCTGTCAATAACAAGGCCCCTTGCCTGGCTATCACAGAAGTTCAAAGTGTTCTTTGGAAAGGTTGTCAGAATCATTATGTTTGGCAAGACCATTTTCCGTTCCTCAGACACCCAGCAATTGTCGTTAGCATCATGGTGCTGTTCCAAAAAGATACTTTGTTCTGGGACATAGGAATTAAATTGAGAGAACATTTTGACTCTTCCTGGAAGGAATCAGCAGCCTGTCCTCCTTCCCTGCCCAATACCTGTTTCCCTGTAGGGAATAAATGGGAATCGCACACCTGCCCAGTTGTACCTGAGATCGATAGACAGACGACAGTCCTGCCTTGTTCTCCTTGCTATCCATACTGCTGAAATCAAGATGTATAAGATCCTTCTCCTTAGTTTATTAGCACAGACCTTCTGTGTGGTGGGTGAGTAAGCAGAGGAATATTATGGGCTATATACAGAAAAGAGGGTCCTGGCGGAGTTGGGAAAAGGTGTCTGTGGGACATTTACAAAGATCCTTCAGGAGATTATTCTAATGTGATGAGATTCTTATTCCAGGAAAGTGGTACTAGAAGTTGCTCAGTCTTGGCTCAGCCCTACCTGTATAAGATCTTGTGCTCATTAGAGTGAGACAGTCATTTGTCTTTCTGACAGATTTTGCCGTTTTGGAGGTGGTTCCTACTGCGTTTGATGTGGGGTGAACTTTGAGAGAGGGTTGAACGAGGGGAGGGAGGGGATGACATCTCACTGAATTCAGGGGTTGTGGGCAGGTTATGTGCATCAAGCTTCCAAATGAATGTGAATGAAAACAGAAGCGTCTCGTTTGTTCTCGTTCGACCTGCTTTTTTCATACTGCTTGTTTCAAAGGTACACTCTATTTTCTGATTCTTACTGCTTTGTGGCTTTCCAACAAAATTGCATCATGTTTTCAGAGCCTCTGCAAATCTGTCCAGGCACAATCGATATCAAACCTTTGACCTCATGATTGCTTTTGATATATTTTGTATCTGTGATACAGTATTTTTTTTAAAACCTCCTCAAACCTGCCTAGGAATCTGTATATATTGGTAGGTGAAAAGCTAATAACACTATGTCTCACATCTGTAAATTTGTCCCCTGTTTGTCCCTGCGGGGGGGGGAGGGGAATAGGAGTCACCCGGGAAGCTAGAGGTAGTGGCTGGGGCTTGTTTGGCAGGCGCTCACAGCGTGCGGTTTATGGTGGGCTTTGCTTGCCTCCCCGGGTACATCACTCCGACGGTGCTTTGGGGCAGAGCAAGCCGCCTGGTTGGAGGAGAGCTCTGCATCTGGAGTCAGACTCCGCGGCTTCCCCTTCCCTCTGCAAAGTCCCAGGCTAGAGTTGAACTCAGCTGTTGCCCCTTTAGGCAGGCTCCGGCCGACAAACTCTCAACATAATCTACCTCAAAGGTTTGTTATGAGGACAGATAGGTGGTGGAGGAGCGGAGGTGTAACAAGGGTGGAGTGAAGGCAAGTAGTTCTGCAAGACTCCGTTACACTGGAGTCAGCGGCCCCTCCCCCTTGCTGTGGGAGCCATTCTGGCAGCAAAGGCAACACGCAGGACACTCCCCTGTTGCTGCTGAAATGGCTCCCACAGCAAGGGGGAGGGGCCGCTGACTCCAGTGTAATGGAGTCTTGCAGAACTACTTGCCTCCGCTCCACCCTTGTTTCACCTCTGTGGAGGAGGCACGTCTGCCACCGTCGGCCCTGAAGAGAAAGATGGGATGAGAATGAAGTGGGCTCAGCCCTGGGTCTCTTTAAGGTAAAGGTAAAGGTATCCCCTGACAATTAAGTCCAGTCGTGTCCGACTCTAGGGTGTGGTGCTCATCTCCATTTCAAAGCCGAAGAGCCAGCGTTGTCCAAAGACGCCTCCGTGGTCATGTGGCCGGCATGACTCTCCTTGCCGCAGCGCGTAGCATGCAGCTGGAACACGGAGCGCTGTTTACCTTCCCGCAAGCGTTACCTATTTATCTACTCGCATTGACATGCTTTGGAACTGCTAGGTTGGCAGGAGCTGGCCAAGCAACGAGTGCTCACCCCGTTGCGGGAATCGAACTGCCGACCTTTCGATCAACAGCTTATGGTTCAGCGGTTTAACCCGCTGCGCCACTTTAGAAGCCAGCAATTCCTCTTGTTTCAAGTCAAGTTAAGAAGCTTAAGAAGGGGAGTTCAAATGAATTGAGAGTGCCTGGAGTAGGACTGAGAAGTCCCCGGTTCAGGACTGAGAAGACCACGAGTACAGTTCAATTGCCACTTATCCCACCTTGGCATTCTAGTCTGGATGTGGGCTGCGCCGGCCTAGCCGGGACTCACCTTGGGGGAAGGGGACGTCGCCCTGGTGTTAGTGTTGGGCGTCCCTAATGGGCCTCCTCGGATGCGCACCAGCTCTTTAGCTGACTTGGGATATCGGTGCAATCCAACGCCGATATCCCCGCCCCCTCCCAGGCCGTCCCAGCCAATGTTCTCCTTCCCTACTACCCTGGCCTGCCCTCCTCCCGCTGACCAGCGCAGTCCTTACCTGGGTCGGCTGACGCAGGAAGAGGAGGGGAGTGGAGTGAGCTGCGCCGGCCTCCAGGCCGGTGCCACTTACTCTCCCAGTGCTGCAAAAGTGTGTTTGAAGGTGAAATGATCTCACGTGGATTTCTGCAAGCATTGCCTTCTAGTGACTCGGGAATCAGAGACATTTATGTTCTACTCAACTGGGGATGGCTTGTACTGCGAGTTGATCCTTCAGTGTCCTTTGGAGAGACATTTAAAAACCTACCAAAATTGCAATGTAAAAGAAAAAAAAGCCCCTTCCCCAACACTGAGCTGAAGCTGCCAGTGGAGGCGAGTGTGATGATGGCTGATGCTTCAGGTTGGCCTGCGAAGGATTTTGCCTCTTCCTAGCAGTGCCCATCCCAAATGCTTCTCCTGTGAATATAGGACAACATCCCTGGCAGCCCAGAGCAATGAAGCATTGGCTCTACTCATGTCTCCATCTCTTTCAGGTAGAAATCTTACGTGCTACTGGTATGACGCCCTAATGAAGTTGGGAAAGTATGAGGCTACCAACAGTGAAGTCTGTTTTTCACAATTTCTTGAAGTACCTGGAAAAAGTAGGTATATAATTGTTAAAGCTAATCTCCATTTTCATAGAAACAAGGGATGATTCAAACATTTACAAAACACTCATTGTAAAATCTCCCGAGAACTTTGCTTTACACAATTCAAGGGGAGAGAATGCTTTGGATGTTTTCCAATGATGTTTTCCAATGATGTCATTGTCAGTCACTTCCGGTGATATGCTGCAGAAGAGGGGCGCCGGAGGTGGTACTCGGCTGGGAAAGGGTTGAGAAACCCTGATCTAAATAATCATCAACATGAAAATGAGCGAACTCAGGAAGATAGTGGAGGACAGGAAGGCCTGGCGGGATATGGTTCATGGGATCACGAAGGGTCGGACACGACTTAACGACTGAACAACAACAAAATAATCATCAGGCAGACATTCCTCAGCTATATCGAGAGCAGGGAATTATGGAAACCTCACCTGCTGAATTTCTAGCTGGTCACCTCCCTCCCCAGTACAGTGTTGACCTGAAGAACCAAGGCGGCTGTGACCATATGGAGCCTGTGGAATTCTGTGAGACTTACTTCCGAGTAAACATGCATAGGACTGTGCTGTAAACCAAGCTGGCTGGCAAGAGCAGGGATAGCGCAACCTGGAACGCTGCCCGAGGCTGGCTCGGATCCGCTGTCCCCGTGCTAAGGAAAGAATACAAACCTCTTCCCATCATGCTCCCTGCTCACTGCCTTGAAACTCGGAAGTGCTGGATTTCTGGGACTCAAGGCACAGTAGTAAGTAGGATGCGCAGTATGCAGGGGAATGATGTGTTTCATTCTGGAGTGAGCATGCAAAGCACATGGTCCTTGGATTGAGGGAGGGAGGCGGCTGCAGCTACGGTGACAGACGTGGGGTGAAAGGCCCCCTGAATCCGCCGCTCCCTCGCAGCCCTCCCAGTCTGCTTCCAGTGGCTGCCTCGGTAGGCCGGCCCTGGGCAAGAGTGGGAGTCTTGCCAAGATGGTCTCCAACAGGGCTCAGGATCATGCCGTCTCCTTACATTGAGTCTGGTCCTCGGTCCATCTTGTAGTATTGTCTACAATGAGAGTGCAATCTTAGGCATGTCTCCTCAGAAGTAAGTCCCATTGGATATAATAGGACTTACTTCCAGGAAAGTGTTATAGGACTGCAGCCTGAGTCCCCTGCAAAGGACTGCCTGATGTTAGCCAAAATGCCAGTTAATTAGGGGAATAGCTTAAATATAGCAATTTGGCATGTTCTGGGATCTATACCTGTGTATACCAGAGTCCAGCTTCACAGAATTCTGTTTTAAATAATATTGAGAACACACGTGGTTGCTTTCCAATATTTACTAAATAGTTCAGGCAGAATCATACACAAATACAATCATACAGATCTGGGAGACTTAGAAAGAAAGGTATAGAGGACATTTGCATTAGCAGGTTCCTTTGAAGCGTTGGGGGTAACATTACCTGTTCCTGGAGTCCTTGGCAGCAGTGATGGAGTGAGAGAGAGAGACAGAGGAAGAAGAAGGAGAGGGGTAGGGATGGCTAGGGCTCCAACCAGCATAGCACAAGCTAGGAGGAAGCCTGAGGCACAAAGAAGCTAGGCCAAGGCGAGGGGTTTGTGCACGAGGGCACACACAGAGTCATCGTTCAGGAGGTAAGGGTCAAGAGGGAGAAATTGGCGGGCTGCCTGCCCTCTTAAAACCTGCACACAGGGGAGGAGTTTATTGGCTCTTACGCTGCAAAAAGAAATACCTTGATTGGGCTGGAGGTAAATCTGTGGGAGGGGGCATGAGAGGGTGGGGAGGAGGGAAAGGACGATGACTTCATAGTTGCATATGTGGATTGGCCCACCTTGGGAGCCAGACAGTTGGTTTTTAGCATATTGTCTCTTTCCTGGTAGAATAGTTTGCACCTCTTTGGCATGGGGGGGGGGGAGAATGGAATGTGCTTCCGTCGTGGCTACGTGCCGTGAGCACCTTGATTCATGGCGTGCTGAAATACAGAATGCTGATCAGATCCTTCTCTTCCCTGGCTTCTCTTAGCCTTCTGGAGGAAATCTGTTACAGCCTGGTTGCAGGATCACAAACGGCATAACCTTCACTTGTGTCATAACACAGTCCAGCTCACAAATTCAGCTCACAAGTTCAAAGTCTTTTTGGCACATTCTAATTTTAAAAGTCATTTCCTAACACTGATTGTTCGCGGTGCCCAAAAGGGAGTTGGATTTCTCCTTCCTGACCTCTGCTCTCCCCCCCCCCCACTGCCACTCCTGGCCCATCCATGCTGGTCCTATCAGTGGCAGAGTGTGAGGGGTCTGGGGGGAGAGGATTCAGGGAGCCTTTCACCCCCAGCTTGCCACCGCCTCGCTCCAACCTGCCATCAATGCAAGCACAATGACCTGCTTCCTACTCGCTCAATCATCCCCTTCTTACCGCTCCCCTGTCGCACTGCCGTGAAATTCAGAAGCCCTGCACTTCCGAGCTCCACAAAAGCATGTGAGGAGCATGGTCAGGGTTTTGGTTCTGTTTTGCTTTGGGTTTCTTGTAGCACAGAGGCAACAGAACCAGAGAGGGTCTGAAAAAGGTTGAGAAACGCTGATTTAGAATACCCTCACATCCTCCAACGAAGCACTCCAGATAGAGGGTTGGGTGAAAGGACCACTTTATTGATAAAACAAACAAAACCTGCAGTGTGGGAGAGAATCTAAACTTGACCCCTCCCTCAACATTCAGGCCCTATGCAGGGGAAACAGCACTAACCCTCTGGGTCCCCTAGATCTTAACAAAGAGCAACCAGTTAATCTCAGACTGTAAATAGGGCAGGAGTGGGGGGGGCTCGAAGGAAGGAGGCAAACTGCCAAAACAAGGACCATGGCCTGACTCCCCGCCCACAAAGGCTCGTGCAGCCCCAGCCAATGAAGAGCCCTCTGGGCTGGCTTGGGTGCAGGGGCAGGGCAAAAATCGCATTTCTACCATAATTTATATTCATCATGCCAAGTTCTTTAAGAGGATCACACAACAACAGAACCAAAGAGTGGGAAAACTGTCCCTATCTCGTAGGATTTGCAACTGAAAAAGAGACACCAGCAAATAGCTACTGAGGCTGAGAGGGAGGCTATGCTGGGATGAACAAGCACAGTTTTTGTCCCCCTACCACAAGAGAGCCCCTCTTAATCTCAGGTGCCATTAAAGGGAGAAGCAAAAGGAACAGATGAAACTGCAGTTTAAATGTTAGCACAATCAGTGAATCATTCACGCCTTATAGGCAGAACCGGCCCACCCATGCGACCAATTGAAGAAGTTGCCCCAGGCAATTGTGTCCACCTACTTCCCACCGTTGAGAGGGAAGAGGGGGACAGAGAGTAAGAGGAAAAGCAGAGGGGAGTGCTGAGCTAGGACAGTGGAGGGTGGGAGGAGCAGAAATTGGCACATCATCTGGTAAGTGGGGGGGGGGGGTAGCATTCAACCTCCTTCCTCTGGTGTCTAGAGCAGCGTCTCTCAACCATTTTTTACCCGCATACCCCCGAGTACCCCCTCCCCAAAAGTGCACCCCCCCCGGAAGTGGAAAAAAGGTGCTTTGTTTCAGCCATGCGGCACTTCAGCCGGAGGACCCGCTCGGCCGCGTTGCAACCCAAAATCGTCCCCGGTAGCTCTCCCTTACCTTAGCTTGCAGCCGCCGCCATGTTGGATCGCCACCAAGTCTCGTGAGATCCAAGATTGCGGCTCCCAAATCTCACGCCGCGATCTTGGATCTCACAAGACTTCGGGAGATCCAGAAGTGGGGTGACGGCAGAGAAGGCCTTTCTCTTTGAGCTCTTCATTTTACTTCTGAAAGTGCACCGTCCATTAACTCTACATTCTGTCTGTTCCAATGACTGATACTTTTGTCTTTTTATCTACAGGGCATAGATATATTCATGCACTGGGTGTGGCATCTCAACGTATTGAATTCTGCAATGCATATTTGGAAATGGAGAGAGGACTGAACGAAAAAATAGTATGCACCTGCTGCACAACAAATCTCTGTAATTCAAAGCGCTAGCTGTTCAAACCCCTAAACCCTAGCAAATACTGGAAGATCCCTCTTCTGTCCACTGGCAGGGTCAGCCCAACTTCATGTGTTTTCCTGAGTGGATGTTGGGCTGCTGAAATGGCCTAAAATAAAGTTTGCTGTTTATCTGTTGCCTCCTGTATGATTGTGTTCTTCTGCTCCTCCACCGATGCTCCTGGAAGGGGGGGGGGCTCCTTTCCCGGCCCACTTCCAGACAAGACAAGTCTGCAGGGTGTGTCTGTGCTTGAATGATGCTGGGACCAGCTGGGGGCGGGGCTAGTTAACCGTTTGGGAACTCGGAGCCCCACCCCCAAAGCCATGTTTCTGGGCAACATCACATCCTGCTCAGCCTCAATAAGAGAACCTGAGATTCGCTGATCACCTCTGGGCTCAGGAGGAGGAATGTTTTGCTCTTGGCCTGATTGGCTCTTAGTGGGGAGGGGGGTTTCTCCTACCCCAGACTATCTGCAAGATATGGTGTTTAGCCAGGATGGTCACGAAACTAATGGCTATCAGCAACAAGCCCTTCTCTCTCTCAGTGGTGCCTCATATATCTCAAATCTGAGGGCCAAATGACAGGAGCCCAGAAACCTGCTCTTCCAACCGGAAGTGCCTCCATTCCTTTGAAACTGCTGCATGGGGCGCCAAACACAGTTAGAAAGAAGAACCAGAGCATGTAATGAAGGGCTCATTCCCTCCTCCTGACTTTCTGGTTTCCTCCCCCCCCCCAAAAAAAACCCTCCCTGCTAAAGTGAGGATTTGCCTACAGATAGCAGTTTCTCTGGGGGAGCAAGTTGCTATGTTGGGCAGTCAGTATTTTCCAGAAAGAAACAGCGCTCAGGGCTCTAGCATTGAATTAATGCTTTGTGCACCAACGAGAAGGGAATACAAATACTAACCATCATGATCACTGCCTGCTTTCTGGTCCGATTTATGAATGCACAAAATTAGGTGGTGTTGTTTTTTTGTTCTGTGTTATGCAGTCTTGAACTAGGGGTGGGGAAATTCCATTCAGCCGTAATGCTCACTGAGTGACCATAGGGCAGCCAGTGTATCTCAGGTAGCCTGCCTCACGGGGTTGTTGTGAGGAGGATAACATGTGGGGTGGGGGGAGTATAGAAGCAGGTATGCTCAGCCTGAGCTCTTTCGAGAAAGAGCGGGATAAACGGGCGATATGAAGAAAGCGCGCTTTAGTGTGATTCCATCCAGGAAAACTCGGCAACCTGCGTGAATTTGCCCCCAGGTTTTTTTTATACTGGAGCAAATTTGGGAATATAGATTTTGGGGGAATATAGATTTTTATTTATAAATATTCATGCTGTTTGTACTGGTGGGGGTGGCGTCGCCTAAACCTGGGTCATCATCACCCATAGTTCCTCCCAGTGGGAAAACAAGAGACTGAGTACTAGTACATTCATCCGCCTGAGCTGCGCTCCTCTCTGTAACATTTGAGTTCTTTTCTCAGGCCGCTCCTGTCACGGCCGCTCCTGTCATTTGCTCCTCTTCGGCTGCGGGCGGAGCGCGATGCTTCCCAGCGTCCCCTCCCTCTTTCCCTCTCCTCCATCAGCGTGACTCCGCAGCCCCAGAAGAACACAGACTCCAGCTCATTTTCCAGGAAAACGAGACTTTACTCAGCGCGGTGCAAAGAAAACTGCGTCATACACGGCGAGGCCAGAAAAGTGCGTCTGGAAAGACTCTGCTTTGCCGAGTCTGGCTGGTTTTCCCCCGCGGAGCCGCTGACCGGTGAATGCCTAGAATCCCACCGAAGGACGAGGAAAGAGAGGAGAGGAGGCAGGCAGTGCGAGGTGGGCCGATTTGACTTGCTTTCAGGAGGTGACGCGCTCGGCTTTTAAAAACGCAGATAAGGGAAGGCTGTATTTATTGAAACTTCCAGGGAAAGCTATCTGGCATTTGCGGGGATTGAGCGATGATTTTCCACCGATGTCCCATGATGATTATTAGCAGGGATGCAGAGCCTGCTGCTGACTGTCTCCGTTGTGAATGTGTTTGAAGACACAGAGACGCTGCCAGAGAACGAGGCCAGGCCACGATCCTCTCTTCAGCACCTGCACAGGCGCACGCGGGCGCGCGCGCGGGCACACACACGCACACACGGGCAACTGGGCAAGGCGGGGTCCACTGTGATTGAGGGCGGCTTCGCCTCTTCTGTCTTCCGAGAGAGGGAGGGAATAATGAACTGCCACCACAGCTCACCTCCCTGCCCCCTACAGCTGCAAGCAGAAGCAGCTTCGTAAACCGGCGCCTGGGGAGGAACCGGCAGAGTCCCCCAAGTTTCTAGGGCAAGCACATTCCCTGGCACATTATGGTCCTGCTTAGCGGGTGGTGACATTTCCGATTCCAGGGGGCCTTGTCTATGCTTGTGGGAGGCAGGCGCAGTGCCTTCCCATCCCCAAAGAGATGCATGCGTTGTTTATTGCATTTTTATTGCATCCTCAGAGCTGTGTTATTTGCATGCCTCCTCTGAGTGGCGTCGCTCCAGGTGGGGCAGCCGCTGTGCTCTGACCCACCATTACGCGCCCGCACAAGGCGGCCCAGCCCCTTCCCTTCAGAGCCTTTCAGGGTGCGCGTTACCTTCGCGGCTCTGAAAGGCTGCGAAGGCGAGGGGGGCGGGGGCGCCGCCGCCGTGCGGGTGTGTAAAGGCGGACCAACCCACACAGCACGAGATCTGGCGTGGAGGTGGTGTGGAGGCGATCAAGCTTAGGTGCCTGGCCGCTTGCCTCCGCACGCTGACCTCGTCTTCTTAGAAAGTGCAGCTGTTTAAAAACAAAAAAAAGCCGGCTAAAAGATATGACGCCGGAAGATGAGCCCCTCAGGTCGGAAGGTGTCCAATATGCTACTGAGGAAGAGCGGAGGACTATTCCAAGTAGACCCAGAAAGAGTGAAGCGGTTGGGCCAAAGCCAATAGGACGTCCAGCTGTGGATGTGTCTGAGGTTGAAAGGAAAATCCAATGCTGCAAGGAGCAATACTGCTTAGGAACATGGAATGTGAGGTCTATGAATCAAGGCAAGCTGGATGTGGTCAAAAATGAGATGATAAGATTGAACATTGACATCTTGGGAATCAGCGAACTAAAATGGACGGGCATGGGTGAATTTAAGTCAGGTGACCATCATATCTACTACTGTGGGCATGAATCCCTTAGAAGAAATGGAGTAGCCCTCATAGTCAATAACAGAGTGGGAAAGGCAGTCCTGGGGTGCAACCTCAAAAACGACAGAATGATTTCAGTTCGAATCCAAGGGAAACCATTCAACATTACAGAAATCCAAGTGTATGCCCCAACCACTGATGCCCAAGAAGATGAAGTTGACCGGTTCTATGAAGACCTACAACACCTTCTAGAACTAGCACCCAAAAAAGATGTCCTTTACATCATAGGAGACTGGAATGCTAAAGTAGGAAATCAAGAAATAAACGGAACAGGCAAGTTTGGCCTTGGAGCGCAAAATGAAGCAGGGCAAAGGCTAACACAGTTCTGTCAAGAGAACACGCTGGTCATAGCAAACACTCTTTTCCAACAACACAAGAGGCGACTCTACACATGGACATCACCAGATGGTCAATACCGAAACCAGATAGATTATGTGCTTTGCAGCCAAAGATGGAGAAGCTCTATACAGTCAGTAAAAATAAGACCTGGAGCTGACTGTGGCTCAGATCATGAGCTTCTTATTGCAAAATACAGGCTTAAACTGAAGAATGTAGGGAACACCACTAGCCCAGTCAGATATGACCTAAACCATATCCCTTATGAGTATACAGTGGAGATTTAGGGCATTAGACCTGGTAGACAGAGTGCCTGAAGAACTATGGACGGAAGTTCGTAACATTGTACAGGAGGCAGCAACTAAAACCATCCCAAAGAAAAAGAAATTCAAGAAAGCAAAGTGGCTGTCAGATGACGCTTTACAAATAGCTGTGGAAAGAAGGAATGTGAAAAGCAAAGGTGAAAGGGAAAGATATAAACAACTGAATGCAGATTTCCAGAGAATAGCAAGGAGAGATAAGAAGGCCTTCCTAAATGAACAATGCAAGGAAATCGAGGAAAACAACAGAATGGGGAGGACTAGAGATCTCTTCAAGAAAATTGGAGATATCAAGGGAACGTTTTGTGCAAAGATGGGCATGATAAAGGACAAAAAAGGCAGAGACCTAACAGAAGCAGAAGAGATTAAGAAGAGATGGCAAGAATACACAGAAGAACTATACAAGAAACATCTTAATGTTCCTGATGACCACGCTGGTGTGGTCACTGACCCAGAGCCGGACATCCTAGAGAGTGAAGTCAAGTGGGCCTTAGGTAGCATTACTAACAACAAAGCTAGTGGAGATGATAATATCCCAGCTGAGCTACTTAAAATCCTAAATGATGATGCTGTGAAAGTGCTGCACTCAATATGCCAACAAATTTGGAAAACTCAGCAGTGGCCAAAGGATTGGAAAAGGTCAGTTTACGTTCCAATTCCAAAGAAGGGCAGTGCCAAAGAGTGCTCAAACTATCGCACAATTGCACTCATTTCACATGCTAGCAAGGTTATGCTCAAAATCCTACAAGCTAGGCTTCAGCAGTACTTGGACCGAGAACTACTGGACGTACAAGCTGGGTTTCGAAGAGGCAGAGGTACTAGAGATCAAATTGCCAACATGCGCTGGATCATGGAGAAAGCACGAGAGTTCCAAAAAACCACCTACTTCTGCTTCATTGACTACGCAAAAGCCTTTGCCACAGTTTGTTGTGATCCACACAATCAAATTCTTAAAGAGATGGGGGTACCAGACCACCTTACCTGTCTCCTGAGAAACCTGTATGCGGGTCAAGAAGCAACAGTTCGGACCGGCCATGGAACAACTAACTGGTTCAAAATTGGGAAGGGAGTACGGCAAGGCTGTATATTGTCACCCTGCCTATTTAACTTATATGCAGAGTACATTATGAGAAATGCAGGGCTGAATGAATCGCAAGCCGGAATCAAGATTGCCGGGAGAAATATCAACAACCTCAGATATGCAGACGATACCACCCTAATGGCAGAAAGTGAAGAAGAACTAAAGAGCCTCTTGTTGAGGGTGAAAGAGGAGAGTGCAAAAGTTGGCTTGAAACTCAACATTAATAAAACTAAGATCATGGCATCTGGGCCCATCAATTCCTGGCAAATAGAAGGGGCAGAAATGGAAGCAGTAACAGATTTTACTTTTCTGGGCTCCAAGATCACTGCAGACGGAGACAGCAGCCATGAAATTAAAAGACGCTTACTCCTTGGAAGGAAAGCTATGGCAAACTTAGACAGCATAATAAAAAGCAGAGATATCACCATGCCAACAAAAGTTCGCATAGTCAGGGCGATGGTGTTCCCACTAGCAATGTATGGTTGCGAGAGTTGGACCATAAGGAAGGCTGAGCGCCGAAGAATAGATGCTTTCGAACTGTGGTGCTGGAGAAGACTCCTGAGAGTCCCTTGGACTGCTAGGAGATCAAATCAGTCAATCCTAAATGAAATCAACCCTGACTGTTCCCTGGAAGGACAGGTACTAAGGCTGAAACTCAAATATTTTGGCCACCTAATGCGAAGAGAGGACTCTCTGGAGAAGACTCTGATGCTGGGAAAAATTGAAGGCAAAAGGAGAAGGGGAAGGCAAAGGATGAGATGGTTAGACAGCATCACCGATGCAACGAACATGAAAATGAGCGAACTCAGGAAGATAGTGGAGGACAGGAAGGCCTGGCGGGATATGGTTCATGGGATCACGAAGGGTTGGACACGACTTAACGACTGAACAACAACAACAATGTACCATCTATACATCATTTTATACATATTTTCTTTAATATTAACATTTAACGTAAATTTCATCTGCTTTAACCATAGTTGTTCCCATTGGTCCATTAAAATAACATGGCCTACATTTTTCGCCCAATGAATCGTACATTCTTTAACCTGTTCTTCTTCTGTCTCGAACTTCAATAGCAATTTATACATTTTTGAGATTACCTGGTCTTCAGATTTTAACTGTACCTCCAGTATTGGTTCTTCGTCTACAAATCCATGAAAGAATGAAGCTTTAATCAGTCAAAGTAAGGGCCGGGGGGGGGGGGGGGAAGCGCCACAGGTTGGGAAAAGACCTCCCTGAAAATAAGACCTACTGCATTTTTGGAGCGAAAATTAATATGACACTGTCTTATTTTCGGGGAAACGGTGTACACACACACACACACACACACACACACACACACACACACACACACACACACACACAATAAAAACTTTGGCTCAGCCCTACTCTGACCAATAGCATGTTGGGGAGAAATGCTGTGTGCCCCCAGTCTTCTTCCTGACATGCTAGTGTTCTACAAGCAGGAGGTGGGATGACATATTTTTGCAGTTAAAACTCCTGCATTCTGAAATGAAGCAACCCAGCAAAAGCTGCACAACCTGATTTCCTGATTACCTGTTTCAGCTCCTGATTCTTGGACCTTGTCCGCTTCTGCCCAGAAGACAGAAAAAAAGCTGCCCAGTCCCTACGTGGCATTCAAAGGATTCATGGATGACAAAGAGATCGAGGACCGTTGCCACAACATAACCATCCTTGACGTCCTGGCGAGGAAGACCAAGATGGAAAAAGAGGGAGCCATGCCAATGGGTCTGGCTGCTTGCTTCAGCCATGCCATAGAGCTGCTGAGAAGCAATCCAAAGGTTTTCTATGATTGTAAAATCATTCTCCAGGGTGAAGGACAATGTGTGGCAGTAACACCCCTTGTGTTTGACGGAACCCGCATTTTTTGGTATGACCAAGACAAGCATGTTGTCCAAGAGGACAGTGATTACTGATGGCTAGAAGCAACCCAAAACAGTGTTTTCACCATCATGGATTTCAGTGTTTTCTAAAATTAAAATTGCTGGAAGAGGTGTTGTGTGTTTTTATTCCCAAAAGTTCATTTTTATCAATTGTAATAGCTTTAAAAGTGTGTTAAGATAGGTTGTGTAGTGTCAGCAGAAGCATCCACAGGCATAAGTCATATCCCCTCCCCCCCTCCCGGACAGCAAATTTCCAAGTGCTTCAATAAACCCAAATGATTCACTACACCAAGGCTATGGATTTCTAGCTTTTATAACAAGGCTATGTGCTTTGTAAAAACCCACATACATTGATTCTTTAAACCACAACCCAACTTGCTTTTATAACATGCTTGAAAAAACATCCTTGAAAAAGCCTGGCAAAACACACAACCCACAACACAGCAAGCTATCAGAGAGGCCTCAAACTTCAAAAGGTAGTGAAAAGCTCACTTAACAACGGGCCTGCTTAATGACGGGGTTCAGGGAACGTATACCTGCCGTTATGTGAGGGACACCTGTACACATTTGCAGTATAGAGCTTACCAGAGATGTTCTGCCACCTAGTGGTGGAATGCTGTATGGCAAGCAATTGTCAATTCAGAACAGTACAGATTGGAGGTAAGTAGAGATCGAAGGCCTGTACAGGTCACTACAGTCACCAGGAATACCAGAGGGAGCCAAAAAACACCAGAAGGAGCCAAAAAAATCCTTAAACTGCTAAAACAGGTAGAATTGTGTGATTTTGTAAATTAAGGCATTTGTATGTTAAAATGGTCAATTTCACAGTATGCTTTCATTTTTACCACAAATTTATTTATTTATTTAAAAAAATTATATCCCGCCTTATCCTATGCCGAGGTAAATGCCCAAGGCAGCTTACAACAAAAACTAAAAAACATAGTTTAAAATACAGAAATAAGTTTAAAACAATACATACTTAATTAAAAAACAATAAAATCCACTGGGGGGGGCAACAGTATGGAGCACAAAAGCAGCATGGCAGAGCATCTTGAGACACAGGAGGCAGACGACAACCCATCACCCACACGCTAGACGAAACAAAAACATTTTGAGCCCTCGCCGAAAAGTCATGAGGGAGGGGGTGGTTCTCAGATCCCCTGGCAGGGAGTTCCAAAGTTGTGGCGCCACTGCAGAGAAGTGTCTGCCCCTACTGATGGCAACAAGCACTCTAGGCTACTTTATTATAGGTGTAATGATGTTGCATTGCTAATTAGGCTGTAACCCTGTATACACTTTCCTGGGAGTAACCCCCAATGAATTCAATGAGACTTGCATAGAGTATGACCCTATGCATGTCTACTCAGAAGTAAGCTTCATCAAGCTCAATGGGAGTTGCTCCCATGTAAGTGTGTATATAGGATTGCAGCCTTATTCTGTGCTGATTGTGAATGGAGGAGTCCAGCAGGTCTGAGTCCCACGCAAATAGAGATGGAGCAGAAATAGGATCATCTTCTCTTGGAAGAGAATGAGCTCAGATGGTGGTCTGGAAGGGGGTTAAGATGAGACATGATGGAGGTAAAATGTCATGTCAATGTACTCTCTGGCCAAAGATACACCATTTAAAGCAGGAGGAGATCTGGCTCAGTGGTAGAGCTGCCACCTTGTAATGCCTGACGAGATGGGAGGACGCCCGCTCGAGACAACCTGAAGTATCCGAGAGCTGTCAACACGCCCCTGATGATCTGCAGAAGCCCTCGGTGAGAGCGAGGAAAAGCTGTCAGATAACGCTCTGAGTGGGAGGCAGAGTGCCGTCAAGCCGAGCGTGGAAGGCGAATGCCAGAGATACGCCAGACCGTGAAGGTCACCATCTGGAATGAAGACGTTCTATGAAAGATTAGAACTTTGTATTGCAAACCCCTCTTTGGGTGGGTGGGTGGGTGGTAGAATTGCCTGCCTATGTACAACCTATGAATTAAAGTCAGAGGAGAAATCCGATGACCAAGAAAGGCGGTATATAAATACTGTTATTATTATTAAAGTGTAATCTCAGCACAGGTAATACCTGTGCCAAGACAGGCAGGCCCTATAGCAACTGAGGTTATTTAAAGCATGTTATTGAGTATCTAACATGCAGAAGTAGTGCTCAAATTATGCAGAGAAAGGTTGGAGTACCTTTTATAAAAACTACAAGTTCTAACTCCAACTCCCCTCCCAGGTTTAGCCAACATGACAAAACTCTTGGGGAGCTCATTCTACAGCTTTAGGGCTATGGTGCAAGGCTCTGCTTCTCCCTACCATTAACGTGGCTCCCTAGGTAAACAGGGTGGGAGCTATGGTTACTTTTACCTATAAAATAATGTTCATGCTTCCATGTATGTATATAGAGCACAGTTTCATAAAAACAAACAAACACCCAACTATATACACAATAAAAGCAAGAAGTACACAAAATACCAACCCACAAGATCCTGCTTGTGTTGTAAGCTATGCTGGGGAGGCTCTGTTTCATTTTCTAACTCCAGGTGTGATTGGTGTGTACATGGGACAGGGCCTTACTGTTCATGGCTGCCAGGAGGCAAGCCTGACCCCATTCCCTCAACCTTTTGCAAGTTTGGAAAGATCACTTTGTTTAGAAGTTATCCCTGAATGTTGGGTGTTTTCTTTTTGTTTTGTTTTTTTGTATTTTGACTCTGCTGACTAGATCAATTTCCTTAATGAGTTCTTCTTTTGAATTGAAACTGCTTTTAATTTGACTATAATTCCCTTCTTGAAAAAGCCAGAAGAAATTTGGGAAACAGTCAAGTGTTTCTTTATACACACACCTCCTTTGATTTTGTATGTACGTCTTTAGAAAAAAGAAAGCACTGTTTGCCCCAAACTGGAGAAAGCCATTCAGTTTCAAAGTTGAGAAACAGAGGTTTTGAAGGCAGAAACATGGTTGTGAAATTGGTGGCGAGGATTCTCATCGACAGTAGCAGCATCTTGCATTCAGAGGTAGGCTGCTCTGGGAGATGGAGGTTCCACTCCTAACTGTAACAGTATTCAGAATACAAAGAGCTCCCCCATGGCTCAAACACTGTAGCCTCCCCCATCCTGCCTTTTTTTCTTTGGGTAATTTCCCCCCCCCCCCCCAACCTTTAAAACTAAGGAGTTGAATGTCTGTTCATTCATCTCTCAGTGGATCTGCACCAAATTTGGTGGTATGGTGATAAATTCCATGACATACAGACCTGCCCCCACCTCTCCAATTTTGTACCATTGTTTTCTTGCCATTCAACCCATTTTATCAGAAGTTTGACTGTCATTAAAGAGGGGAGAAATCATGTTGCCACAGATGCCCCAAGACTTATGTCACAGTTCATACATGTATTAAAACATGCATGTTTTGCCAGGATCTTGACCCAACAGACACAGTGCCCCCACAAAAATTTACATAAAATAAATCATCCAGCAAAAGCAGGAGTTCAAAATGAATTATACACAATTTATTAAGGGACTGATACAACAGTAGTGGTGAAAAGGAAACATATCAACTGTTTAATAAGAAACCACAACTCATCTTTTACGACTACAATATTAGACACGACCTGGGGTGTCATTGTTTTTTAATGCATACCGATGAACAGAATAAGGCTGTAGATTAGGAATTTGAATCCCTATTTAAAAATTGGAAGGAGGGGAAGGGAGAAGGAAGGAAGGAAGGATCTCAAGAAGAATGGGAATCTCAAAAAAACAAATCTTGTCATATGATTAATACAAAAATGTGGCTAGTCTGGATTCAAAAGGTGACATTTTGAGACTCAAGTAAATTGAAGGGTAGGAACCACAGCAGGGACATTATTCAACATCTGTGAGACACAAAACATAGCACGAAGTTTATTTGCCATCTGTGGGACAGAAACCACAGCCGGGAATTTATTCACTATCTGTGGGGTAGGAGCAACAGCAGAGAGTTTATTCACCACCGCCATCTTTGGGGTTTATTCACTGCCATCTGTGGGTTTCTCTTAGGAGGCAACGCTGAAAGAAAAGAAAAACGAAAGCACGCATTTACCTTCTCCAGAGTTTCAAATTCAAGGCACTTTCTCTCCCAACATATTTCTCTGCTTACTCACAAGTAAGCCCTACCGAGTTCAAAAGGCTGTGGGGGTCTCTCACACCCGATAGAGGTTGGACGGCTGGGCTCCTCCCCCCTCTGTACTCATGGAACCACCTTGCTGGGTTCCAGAATCCTCCCTCTCTATCTACCTGAAGAACGTCCTGATGACTCAATCTAGATAACTTTTCCTGGTTGCCTCTGTGCTGTTTGGAGGGAAAGGGGGGGTATACAGCACCCACCCGCTTTCTCCTCCACCCACCACCCAGGACAGTTTCCCCACATTCCCATGTCTCTTTGTAGCTGCAGAGACAGAACCCTCCACCCTGCAGTCTGCCACTACAACCACATCACAGGCACTAGTTGAACTCTTTAGCCTGGAGCCTGACTTCTAGGCATACGTAGCCCCACCCCCATTCTAACCCAGGAAACAACCCCCCCCCCAGTATTTTTGTTGAACAGGCAGCCAGGGAACTTGTATTGGAAGCCTTGATGGGGGCAGGGGAGGTATAAGTATTTGCAGGACCCGATTGTGGCTTATTTGATGACTTGCAGTGCTGGCTAGGAGGCTGGCAGACAATTTGGGTCTCCCAGGGGCCTCTGGCAATGGGCTTGACTGATGTGCATGGGGAGTGGCCAACTCTCCAGGGAGGTTTGGTGGATGCAAGGCCAGGGCAGCAGTACTGCTTCTGGAAAAAGGGGTTGCAATGCACACTTTCCTGGGAATAAGCCCCACTGAACGCTGTGGGACTTACAAGTAAATATTCCTCCAGGGGTGGGTGGGTGGGACGGACGGTTATCAAAGTGGTGCTTCGGAGAATATGGACATGCAACAGTGAGTTGTCTTTCCCTCCCAGAAAGGTCCCAGCCGCTCAGGTCACCTCAAGACCTGCCTTTCCTCAAGTCCTCTCCATAAAAAGCAATTAGGCAAATTTCTTCTATAAAGCAAGTTTGAAATAGCTGAAATTCGCTCATTGTGCAAGGGATCCACACAAACTTCTCACAGAGACCAGACTTAGGGTTTGCTCCACCAGGGGCTAGAAAGGGCTCTCATTTAATGCAATTACAGCCTCCTCAATCTGTGGGAATTGTCAGATTGGGTAAGGAGATGGAGGCATGTGTGGGACCATTGCCAAATTGGGGGGGGGCACAGAGGGCTGCTGGCTAGCATGCATCCTGCCACCCCCACCCCCCAAAAGTGCCACAGCATTCAGGTCTCCCAAGGACTAACTGGAGAGAGTCAGCCCAGACTCCTTGCCTTTCAACTTAGTATTTTTCCTTTCACAAATCGTTCACATTCGGGGGTGGCAGAAAGTTTACCTTTCTTTTCCGGAGGTCCTGAGATCACAGTATCTGGGGAAATAAAGAGTTAAGAGGAGCACATTAATGATGGCACTTATATACTCCAGTGATTGTCTCAGAGGTCCTGGAACACTTCGAACTGTTCCAATTTAGGGTCCTTCAGTTTACAAATCTCGCCTCACGATCATGACCATTTGGCCATAGCCAGGAAACCCATGTGACTGCTGAAATACACCTGATCTGTACAGTATAACAGTACCAAACTAGATGCTGTTTTTGTTATATAAATTCTGTTATAAAGTGTATCATTATGTATGATCACATATCATTATGTATGATCACATAACTACAAAGTATGCCAATTACTGAGATGAAATCATCACTGTTCATTAGTGCTCAAATGACATTTCTCCTAGATTTTAAATTTGCCCGATTCAGAAACTCAAACATTTCTAAACATGTATTTGTCAAAGTGAAACTGTCCCCTCTTTGGAGTCTACTGGAAATCCTAAGGTAATGGTACTTAAAATCATGCTTAAAAGCATCCCGGAATTGAGGCTGGCTTCGGCCTAGAGCGGACCCGAGCCGCTCTGCGTGCACTGCGGCTGCCCAATGGGGTTCCGGCTTCCGTTGCGTTGTCTCGGGTCCGCTCTAGGCTGAAGCCAGCCTCGATTCCAGGATGCTTTTGGCTACTTA
This sequence comes from Plestiodon gilberti rubricaudatus, assembly GCA_026170595.1. NCBI lineage: Eukaryota > Metazoa > Chordata > Lepidosauria > Squamata > Scincidae > Plestiodon > Plestiodon gilberti. The sequence goes on from JANXHW010000002.1 coordinate 253,130,834, forward strand.
TTATAAAATCTAGCAACCATTTTTGTTCATTTCCTTAGCTATGCAAACTGCTGCTGTTGCTAATTGACACATAGATATTACACAGAGAGAAAGAGGACACAATGCATGGAGATGTGAATAGAAGCCCCAAATAATCCGTTTCTGCTTGGACAAGCAATGCCTGCGAGCGTCCTTGGAAAATTCTTCTGGTTTGCGGACTGTAGAAACAGCAGCCTTAGTTCTCCTCCTCCTCCACAATTTAGGCTGCAATCCTATACACACTTTCCTGGGTGTAAGCCACACTGAACACAATGGAACCTGCATCCGAGTAGATATGCATAGGATTGTGCTGTTAGTCATATAGACAAGTGATGTGTTGTCATCATAGTCCCAGTTTCTTTGCCTCCATTTCATTCATTTCCACTTGAGAGGGCAGGGAAACACGAGGATGATGTCATCAATACAAAATGCATGACATAACTGGAGGAAAGAGGATGTGGCTTGGAGCGTTTTTCATCAGCAGCCATGTTGTCAATCAAATATCTGGTTTCAATCTGCATCTCCAATGGGAAGACTTCCTAGTTGCAGAAGGAGAGACTCAGGATTGAACAGGACATCTATACCAACTCTTTTCCCCAGGATATGTCCCATGAGAGGCGACATGAGTGATGTCCCATTAGTGGCAGGAGGTGTGGTCCTAAGGTTGAACTGCCTGAAGACTGCTGGAAGCTAAGCAGAAACAGCCTGTTTTTGTGCTGGAAGGGAGACCAGGAAGTCACTGATAAGCTATCATGACCTTCGGTGGCAGAGAGGAGTCGCTGTTGTGGCTTATGTTCAGCAGCTAGTGAAGATGACTACACCGTGGAGGAAACCAGCTGGAATTGTAGGGTTCTATGCAGAACAATATTGTAAAGATCCTTATCAGATCTAGATAAGCCTGCCTATGTAAACTGCCTTGAATAACATCTGAAGAGCAATCTGAGGATATAAAAGGCGGTATATAAATACAGAAAATAAATAATAAAATAAATAAAAGGAAAGGCTTAATTGTTTGGGGCAGGGGTCTTGGGTTAAGGAAAAAAATATGGCTCTTATGTTCTTATAACCAGGATTTATAATGGGTACAAGCAGCCATGTCTGCTGCAGTGCCCATTTTCTCAATGCATAAAGAGATAAGCACTTATTTTTCAAGTTGCAACACAACCACCATAAGCGTAAGGAATGGCTGGAGGGAAAGTAGTTAGTTGCGTTGGAGTAGCATCCTTAAACCCACACTTAAAAATTCAAATACCAAGCCGTGGCTACCTTTGAATTTGTTCATAGCAGTGTTCAGAAAAGGATGCATTTCGAAGAATTTCTCAGTTCGTTCCTTTAAGCCATTAGGAAAAGCTTCAGAGCTCACAAATTTCTCTTTGGGACACCTAGGAGAAGCAACAGAAAGTCATTTGCTATCTCTCTTTCTGCAAAACTATACATTTAGCACTAGAACTAGTGGGGACTAGAACAAGCTTAGGACTGTGCCTTAGTATGGCAAAGAAGACTATCAACGAGTCAATTTATCATCCAGTAATAACCACTGCAAAACGTTAGTTATAAAAGAGCAAGTGCTAAGATATCATAGAACTTTAAAAAAAGGAAAAGTGTACAGTCGTTTCACATATTTCTTTCATACAACACTTTGAGATAAATATAAATTCACTATGATCTATTTAAGTCCTCTTTACACCTTAGAAATCAAGAACCTTTGTTTTCAAACAATAAGATGCAGATTTTGCAAAGAGCATTGTGTATTGTATGTGCTGTGTACGCTTTTTAGATGTATGTTGTGGTTGTCAAGTAGCAGCCAGTACAACACGGGTATATGCTAGCTACAACCACAAACTGTTCACACCATCCATGCTGTAACTTTGTCTGCTCCTGGGGAGCTGTGTGCCCACCAGGCAGTCGGTTATCGGAGACAGGAAGTGTTTACACCATTTCAGGTACTCAGCTGCAAGGTATTTTTCCCCCAGTAGCAGCAGTACGAAGAGGAGACGGCAGCATCATTGGCCAAGAGGAAGCCAAGCAAGGAAGGGGATGAGGTGGGGAGAAGCCTGTAGCCAAGCACTTTCGTTCTCCGCTCACCCCTCTGTTCCATTGCTCCATACTGCCACTTCCTCCTCCTATATAGCTCAGTGATAGAGCATACTGTGCTTGTGCAGAATGCACACTGCTCTGAAATTACATGGACAACAGATAGCAGAAGAGAAACATCTCTCGCTTGAAACAGGCCTATCATTGCCTTGCATGGTCTCAGACAGGCAGGCTATTCACCTACAGCTCACCCTTTCCAGCATAAGAAAGCTACATACCTTTGCAAGGTGTTCCTGAGGTCCTAGAGGGAAGAGAGGAAAAGAATTTCAGTTCCGTGCACCAATCGCTTCCCATGCACCAGAGATCCCTTTGGCCATGGTGGGAACACGTTGAGCTCCGTCTCTTGTTCATTCGCACACAGACTGAGCCAGAACGTTTTAAGAGTCGCCATAATAGAATCTTGAATAGACCCTTTCTATCTGCGGGTTCTGGATTCGCAGATTTGACTCACCGCAGATCGCAGATCCCAGATCCACAAGGTCCATCCTAAAAACCCTGTTGGGGGGGGAAGCCCCCAAATCACCGTTTTTACGTTTTTAAATAGCCTAAGAGCGCCGTTTTCAAGACTCTACGGGGCTTCTTGAAGCTTAATGACCCACTTCCGGGTTGCACGAAGGCTCTTCCCTCCCTCCCATCCTTGTCCCTGAATGCACTCAGGGGAAAGCCGGGGGGGGACCCTTCATGCGACCCGGAAGTGGGTCATTAAGCTTCAAGAAGCCCCGTGGAGGCTTGAAAATGGTCACTTTGGCTATTTAAAGGTAAAAACGGCAATTTTGGGGCTCCCCCTCTCTTTAACAGGGTTTTTAGCATGAACCCTGGTATCCGTGGATCCTTGTTATCCGCAGGGGGTCCAGAATGGAACCCCTGCGGATAGCGAGGTCCGACTATACATGCCATGTGCATCTTAGCTTTAACAACACAGAGAATCCTGTGGCTGGTTCTCCAGTTTGATTAAGCAACAGGAATTCTGCATTTCCCATATTTCACGCTAAACATTTGTACATTCACCCGCAGAGGTCTTGTCTGTTTACTCAGTACTTATTGATTACTCAGTAATCAAAAAAACATACAAGTTAAATCACAATACGAACTACACCAATCAAAAATCAGGGGTGAATGTATAGGGGAGCTGCAGGTAGGGGAGACCATCCTTCTGAGTGGACAACCTGGACCATTTCTTTCTACCAGTTCTCACCTGCAAAAATTCATCCACTGGCTGTTCCTGTTTCTCCCCCATCTCCTTGATAAGGTTGTCGAGAGAGGAAAATGTCTCCAAGTGTTGGGCAAAATGCTTTTCCCTGTAGTCATTAATCTCAGCATCCAGATTTTGCAGCTGAGCCAGCAGGAGGCGCTCTCTTTCTTCCAGAAACTCATGTAGCTGCTTAAACTCAGCCACTATTTTCTGCCTCTGGGCTTCTGTCTTATCCTGTAATGAAAAAGTGAAACTAGGGAGAAAAAGCTAGACTCACTGACATTGATTTCCCCCTTTTTTGAAGTCTCACTGTCATGCTTGAGCTTGACCAGTACGGCAAGGGAGTACCCAGTCCAAAAACCTATAACTATTCTTTATAAATTCACAAAGTAGCAAAAGCCCAAACCCCATTCCACACAACACTCACTACTGCAGTATGCAGACTGGGACGGGCCACACATTCCTAGAGACAATATTCCAGTGATGCGCAGTCAGGGGAGGCAGAGCCTCACTGGACCCAACAAGTTAAAAGAAAAGAGATTTTTTAAAAATGTACCTTGCTTTTTTGAGCCGCTCCTTTCTGCTCCAGCACAGTTAAGTAGTGCACATGCGTGTTGCGCACACACACACGCACACACACACTACAATACACAAGAGGCAGGAAGAAGAGCTGCCTCAGTCCATTGGCTGCAATCATGGCTGGCTTCCAAGGAAAATAAGGCAGGGCGGCTGCATCCAGTGGTGTCACTAGGGTGCACACCACCCTGGGGCAGAGGTCAGAGCATCAAAGAAACGCAACAGTTTGTTTCTCACATTAACACACCAACCTGTTGCATTTCTGGTGCCCTCGTCCTTTTGCCATTCACCTTGTTCAGACAAACACACACCGAAGTTCGTGACCCGGAGGTTTTAGCGGTGACATCAGGTTACCGAGCCCTGCAGCACTGTGCCTCACCGCACGTCACTGCAATATACCACCCTAGAAGTGGTAACCCACACTCCAGAAGCCCTGTACACCAAGACCCCTACTTAAGTGCTGGCTAGTTCCCAGGGGTCCATACTTAAGTCAAAGCATTCGTTTCTTGCCGGCCTAGTGCTATCGATCCTGCGCAAAAGCACCACTGAAGTACGCAGAACTCCCATGCAGCCGTCCGTAACTAGCGTATAAGTAGCTTCAGAAGAGCACCCACCAGCAGATTCAGGCTTTCAGTCTTCCCAAGCAGCTGAGAAGACAGAACTGCATTTTTCTCCTGCTCCAAAAACTCCAAATACCTCTGAATTTTACCCTGCAAAGAAAAGAAAGACACGTGGGTTAGTTCTGGCTGCAGAGCCTGTGTGGTCTCAAGGCTCCTAGAGAGAGGGGATCCATCCGCAGGAAATGTTTCCTGGAGAGACTTTACCCCATCATCGGGGCTCTCTTTCCAAAAGTCCCAGCACAGCATCACCCGACATTACCACTTCCTCTCTACTATTACACCTGTCCTGCAATTAGAAGCTTCTAGATCTTAGCATACTGTACTTTATTTTAAAGATTTATATTTTGCCTTTCCCCTACCAAGTCAAAGGCACCCAAGGCAGCTCACAGCAAGGTTTAAAATATTTATACCTACTGTTACTACCAAGCAAAACGATAAACACACACACATCTAGCAAATTACAGTGGCCTCCAAGTTGCAACTAAAAAGCTTTTTTACAGCCCATTCCAACCCAAGGGCTAAGCAGCACAAGTCAGACCTAAAGTCAGCCTAAGTCGTTTAGGTCGAAGTTATGTCTGGAACGCGACCATTTAGGGCGAAGTTAGGCCAAAGTTACGACCGATGGACTAAGAACAGCCCATTCCAACCCAAGGGCTAAGCAGCACAAGTCAGACCTAAAGTCGACCTAAAAGTGGGCGGACCGTGGGCGTAACGGGGGCGGCAACCAATTAACATTGGATTCCAGACCCTGGAAAGCACAGACACAAAAGCACTCCAACACAAATGCTGACACAAATTTTAGGTCGACCAAAAAGGTGGACACAAATTCGAGGAGACCCAAAGGAGCCATTTTACCTTACCCACTCCAGCCCTCTCCTGAAAAGTTCTAACACCCTGCTCCTGAGTTAGGTCAGAATTAGGACGGAGTTGTGCCTGCTAGGTCTGGAAACGGACAGAGTTATGCCACAGATAGGGAGCCTATCAGCACCCAGCCCCACCCAGCCTCTTTCCCACAAAAGCCCAGCCCCAGGCCCCCAGGCCCTCCCTCCCTCCCTCCCTCTCTCTCTGAGCATGTGGCGTGGGGTCCTGTCCCCCAGCAGCCACAAAGTGGGACTTTGTCGGTGGAGGGCAAAATTCACAAACACCCCACTTCTCTCTTCTCTTCTCCTCTCTGCCCCCCTCAAGGGCAGAGAGGGCTGTTCTGGCTGTGGCCAAACTGTTTACAGCTGTGCCTGGGCAGCTGCCTCCATGCTACCATTTGCTAACCCATGTCTTTCTCCCAGCCTCTCCCCCCCACAGGCAACAACAACAGCAGGTAAGTGCACGTAAGAGCAGGGTTCATGCTGACATGTGTTCTGACTTCTGCTTCTTTGCATATAGAAATATAGGTAGGATACATGACGCTTTACCAATGTGTTGTCTCATAGCTGCCTGCATAGCCTGCCATGATATGCCTCTTTACCAATGTGTTGTCTCATAGCTGCCTGCATAGCCTGCCACGATATGCCTCTTTACCAATGTGCCCTCATGTCTGCCTGCATAGCCTGCCATAATATGCCTCTTTACCAATGTGCCCTCTCATGTCTGCCTGCAATGCCTTCTCTGAAATGCCTCTTTACCAATGAGTAGTCTGATGCCTGCCTGCAATGCCTGCTATGATATATAGGATACATGCCGCTTTACCACTGTTGTCAGATTGCTGCCTGTTGTCATGTGAGCATACAACACCACGAGTGTGGTGGTGCTGTTAACCTTCTGTAGACACCAGCTGTTCCCCCCCTTTTTTCTCCACAGGGTAAACTGAAAGGTCAGTATTGCTAGGATTGCCATGGTTGTGACCCAATATATGTGTAGTTTTCTCTCTCTTTCACCTGTTTCCCTTACAGCAGGCGTGGGGAACCTCTGGCCCGCGGGTCTGATCCGGCCCGCGGGCCTGATCCGGCCCGGCCCGCGCGGGACCAGACCGGAGGCTCCTACGCCGCCGCCGCTGCTTTCGCGCGCTTCCTGGGTTTAAAAGCGGCCTTTGCACAGCGCCGCTGAAGCTGAGAATGCCCTCAGGGCAATCTCAGCTTCAGCGGCACTGTGCAAAGGCCGCTTTTAAACCCAGGAAGCGCGTGAAAGCGGCGGCCCCGTTCCCATCCCGGAGCCGAGGTAAGGAGAGAGTGAGTGAGAGGGAGGGAGGGAGAACGAGCGAGCGAGCATGAGCGCGAGCGGTCGGTGGGAGAGAGAGAGAGAGCGGTGGGTGGGTGGGAGGGAGAGAGAGAGCGGTGGGTGGGAGGGAGGGGGAGAGAGCTAGCGGTGGGTGGGTGGTAAATTCGCGGGGGGGATTTGTGGGGGGGGGAAATTGGCAGCAAATTTTCCCTATGGGAAAATGGCCCCCCCACTGCAAATAGGTTCCCCACCCCTGCCTTACAGGATCACGCTCGCCTTATACCCAGGTAAGCAGCTCAGACTATGCTATGTGTGTCACACCTATTAGCTGTGTTATTTCTCTCCCTGCAGGCTTGTGCAACCGACACACTGGCATTTCTTCACTGGCAATTGCTACCACACACCATGTAACACCCCCTTGTTTTTTGTCTCCCCAGGAACGTCCACTACCACCTACCTTCCTGGGAGCACCTCTGGGCCCGCAGTCTGGTTGCCCCACTGTCGTCTGCCTCGATGCTGCCAGGTCAGGGAGCCAGCCCTGCAACCATCCTCAGCGGCTGGCGCTGCTGCTCCACGTCCCTGGCTGTCGTACTTGCTGCCCCTCCCCTTTCTATGGAGCAGGCTGTGGTTCCACAGGGGAAGAGCTTGCGTCTCCAGGTCCATGGGGCACATGTGCTGCTTCTGCTGCTTTCAGATTGGCTGCTGCGACTACCCCTGGCAGCCTCGCCTGGCCATCTCTGCTAATGTTCCAGAACAATAAAGACACCCTTCGGGCAGAGCCCCAATGAAACATATGTGCCCAATGTAACACAAGCATCGCCCCCCACACAAAGACAGCCCCCAGCACTCAAGCCCCTGCATGAATCCCTTCCAGGGACTGCCACTTCCTTCCCAGGGCAAACACAGGTGGGGGGCTGCCAGACCCCCATGTCACAGAGGGGAGGGGGGAGTTGTGGGGGGCCTCTCAGGCAGGCAAACAGTGACAGGCGCCACGGAGCCCATAATGGGGCCGCTGCATCTGTGTAGTGGCTGCTCGGCAACTGGGGATCTCACCCGCCAGGGCGTCCGCCCATCACGAAGTCCCTTCCGCCCATGGTCCGCCCATCATGTAGTCCCTTCTGCCCATGGTCCGTCTGCAAAAGAGGTGCCCGTTTCTGCATTGCCTTCATCTGCGGAGCGCCCCCTGTGTCCCTATCGGTCTCTGCAGACCCCTCTCCCTGTATCTCTCGCCCACCAGCCTTGTTGTCTGTGTCTCAGACCCACCCATGCCCCTCCCCAGCACCCACTGTCTGCCTGCCTGCCTGCCTGCCTCCCCTCCCACTCCCTGATGATGGCAGCTGGCCAACCCCACCCCACCAGAGTACCTGCCGCGAGGCGCCGTCGCTGCCCCATCTGGGGGCATGATGAGCTGCGTGAGCCCTTCCCGCTTGCAGCAGACAAGCCCACGGCATCTCTCGGTCATGGCCGGGGCACAGAGCAGATAGCACGCCGGGATGCCAGCTTTGTGGCATTGCCACGGCCCTGGAGGCCCACGGGCTTCAGACAGTGCATGGGCGAGTCATGTCAGAGGCGGTTCCAGACCTCAAGAGACCCCCCTTGTGTGTGACTTTCCTACCCCCTGCTTCCCTTCCCCGCTCACCCCCCATGACTCCCACATGTGGCCTCAACGTGGCTTGGGGGTGGCATCGCCTTCTGCATGAGGGTGGGGACGGCCACTCTCCCCTGCAGCAGGTGCCTGATGCACAGGGTGCCCTGTGGCGGCTGGCTCAGGCACCTCGCTCACCTGTCACCTGCCCTGCGCCCACCACATGACTGGCGCAACCCCCATGCCTGCGGCCGGCCCCTTTGCGACTGGGCTGCGACCGACCCTGCGGCAGCTGCCATGGATGGACGCTGACAAATGCAGACACAGGCCTGCACATGCCCAAGCCAGACACCGAGCCTGGAGAGCCTGCCTGCCTGGGAAGTAAGTGTTGCCTGGATCCTGGGGTGGTGCTGGGCCACAGAAACTGCAGCCTGCCTAACTCAGGCATAACTCTGACATAACTCAGACATAACTTCTGTCTAACTTAGGCTGAACTTAGGCCACACTTATGCCTGACTTGCAGAGGAGTTGGGTTGGAACGGGCTGTTATACTCACTTGTCAGGGAGTTTTAACAGTGTGCTGCAGTCTAATGCAGCGAGTACAGTACTGTATTTACCTAGAAGAAAGCCCTATTGGATTTAATAGGATGACTCCAAAGGGCTGGGGCATAAGATTGCAGCCTTGTATGCATAAAGATGCCTTACAGAGCAATCCTGTACAGATTACAGGCAGCGGACCTAGCGTTCCACTGCCCAAAGTCGTCGCAAACGTGCTGTAAAGCTCTGCCGCTGGGGCCCTTGGCCCGACCCAGGTAGGTCTGGATCCAGCGTATGGATGGGGACAGGGCGGCGTCAGTGCATGGATGGGGGGCGGGGCGGCGACAGGGGGGTGGGGCATGGCGTCCACCATATCCAATCTCCTGGGCAGTTACAGGGCCTCCAACTTCCGCCAGCAAAATAGCTGGCGGAACTCCAAGGAGGCCTATCGGCCCCAGCCGCTGTTACACTTGGGAAAGGGCCGAGCATCCCCTTCCCCAACTAGGCTTTCCAACGCAGGCTGCTTGCTGCAGGCTGCCCGCGGCAGAGCACAGGATCGGGCGGATGGCCTCAGCCGCCCGCCCGATCTTTACGCTGGATTGGGCTGCCCCTGAATTAGAGTCAGTGGATCTCTTGCCCAGCAACTGAAGGACAATGGTGGACCTCAGAGCTTCAGCCCTACAGCTTTCCCAGCTCTTCTGTTTGAGAGCCTTTCAAACGGGATGGGATGATGACATTGCTGCAGTACTGGGGCTGGATTCCATAGCTGTGGTCCTGCTGTCGAGAGAAATACCCTTGGGCGTAGATGGTATGCATGTGTGTCGTTGGGGGGTCAGGTTGGGGCATGGCTGGTAAGACAAGAGTTTGGCTGATACTTATAGCCCCCCCCCCCGGCGCTTCCTACCCACTCCAGATTCCTACCTTGTACTCTCCGAAGGCCTCCTCCTTAGGAATCACATTGTGTTCCCTGTGCTTCTTGGACTTGGCACACACCACGCAGATGGGGGCCTGGTCGTCTTTGCAGAAAAGCTTCAGGGGCTCCTGGTGCCTCTCACACACTCTTCCTGGGCCTTCTGTCTCTTTGGTCACCCGAAGACTGAATTTCTTGGCGATTTCTACAATACTCACCAGTTGTCTGTTTGGCCTGAAGTTCCTTTGCCGAATAGGCTCTCTGCACTGAGGGCAGGCAGCTGCCGGCTTCTCACAGCACTGGGAGATACAGGCTTGGCAGAAAATGTGCCCGCAGTCTATGATCACTGGATCTATGAAATACTCCAGGCAAACCGAACAAGTCGTTTCATCAGAAAGATTGTGGACTTGGCTATCATCTGCCATCGTGTCTGCCAGAAGCTCAACAGTTGCGCATGTATTTTTGTGACCACGCGAAGAATGCAAACAGCACAACCCTATGCAGAGTCCGTCTCACTCAAGTCACTGTTCTCTCACTTTCCTGTTGTTTCCCAGGAGCAAATCTGTCCTCCCCCTCTGTGGCTCCTTGCCTGTTGCTTTTTACTTTGATAGCTCTGGATTCAAGCTCGTCACCTCCCCATAAACACAAGGGTGTTAGGGGAAAACACACACACACGATGACCAGGTGCTGAGTAGCCTTGGAACACTCTTCTGCCGCAGGATCAAAGCAAGACCTGACCATGAAAACAAAACCAGGAGAAACGTAAGGTTTTGGCCTCGCAGCAAGATAGACAGGAGTTTGTTTTTGAAGCATTTTTCCATCAGTCATATCCTCAAGGCAGTTCATAACAAAGGACTAAACAGTAGCTGCTACCGGTAGTTCTCCTTACTGACGGCTCCTCCAAATACAACTACAAGATCTTACTAAAGTTGCACTCTCCCTGTAATTGCTATCAACTGTTGCATTTTACCAGTGACCATTTCATAAGAGCTGCTGTTGAGGGTCAAGGGCAATTCCACTTAGCCAGGTATTGTCCTTGACCCTCAATAGCAGCTAAGTGGAATTGCCCTTGACCCTCAACAGCAGCTCTTATGAAATGGTCACTGGTAAAATGCAACAGTTGATAGCAATTACATGGAGAGTGCAACTCTGTGGGCGACGGACTGAAAAGCCCCCCCCCCCAATCTCTGACTCTTCCCAGCATCTGCTAGTGGCAGGAAGGGCTGAGAGGACCACAATCTATAGCTCTCGGTTGTTGCTGGGTTTTTTTTTTTCTTGCTGGTTCTCTTTAATAAGGATGCATATCCATTACAAAATTACTTCTATAAACCTACTTCCCAGTCAATAATTCGAGGAAAGTTCCCTTTGTAAAAAACCTGTGCAGCACCATCCCGATAACCCTCCAGGATGAATTGATTTAAAGAACAAAAATGGGAAGGGGGGGGGAGGCCACATTTCAAAAGGGCAAGCACAAGTGGAGACTAAAGGAATGAAGGAATCATTTAAATGAGAATTCAGTTCAACAGTTTCCCAGAAAACGAGAAAACATGCTCTAACTTAATTTCTAACGAGAAAACATGCTCTAACCACTAATTTATTCATTAAGGTAAAAAGAAGAAGTTACAATAGGCTGTTTAAAATAACAGTAATAGAGGCCCAGCGGGAGTGTATCCCACAAAGGAGTAAGGGATCGACTAAGTCCAGGAGGGTGCCAACTGTGGCAAAAGAAATGTAAAAAGATATACAGGAGGCCAAGCAAGACTGAGGAACGTATGGCAGGCAACAAAAAAGGGAATAACAAAAGCTTATTGGGTGATAAAAGGGGACTTGGAGACTGCAGAGAAATTAAACGAGTTCTTTGCATCCGTCTTCACGGCAGAAGACCTCGGGCAAATACCGCTGCCTGAACGGCCTCCCCTGACTAAAGAATTAAGTCAAATAGAGGTTAAAAGAGAAGGCGTCTCAGACTTAATTGACAAAATAAAGATCAATAAATCACCAGACCCAGATGGCATCCACCCAAGAGTTCTGAAGGAACTCAAGAATGAAGTTGCTGACCTCTTGACCAAAATATGCAACTTGTCCCTTAAAACGGCCAATGTGCCAGAGGATTGGAGGATAGCCAATGTCATGCCAATCTTTAAAAAAGGAAGGAGGGGGGACCCGGGAAACTACAGGCCAGTCAGCCTAACATCTGTTCCAGGGAAGATGATGGAAAGTCTAATTAAGGACAAAATCTTAAAACACATAGAAGAACAAGCTTTGCTGAAGGAGAGTCAGCATGGCTTCTGCAAGGGGAAATCTTGCCTCACAAACCTTTTAGAATTTTTTGAAAAGGTCAGCAGGCATGTGGATGTGAGCAAGCCTGTGGATTTTATATTTGGATTTTCAGAAGGCGTTTGACACGGTCCCTCATGAAAGGCTCCTGAAAAAACTCCAAAGTCAGGGAATAAGGGGGCTGGTCCTCTCGTGGATTAGGAACTGGTTGAAGATCAGGAAACAGCGAGTGGGTGTCAATGGGCAATTTTCACAATGGCGAGAGGTGAAAAGCGGTGTGCCCCAAGGATCGGTCTTGGGATCGGTGCTTTTCAACTTATTCATAAATGACCTGGAGTCGGGGATAGGCAGCGAGGTGGCCAAGTTTGCGGATGACACTAAACTTTGCCACATTCCCCAGCCCCCTGCTGGAAACAACTGTTTCAGATAGCCTCACAAGGATGGGCTCCCCTGGATCTCTAGCTTTCATGGGATCGGGGATGAGGGTAGCTTACAGTCGCCGTCGCCCCCCCCCCCCTTTGCAATGAGATAAGAGCCTCTTTAGCATGTCAAAAAGCTGACCTCAATCCCAGCCTGCCATCTTTCATAAAATAATCATCCCAGGACTTCATTATTAAGCCCTTCAGGTCTACTCACCTGCAAAGGAACTTAAGTCACCTGCTGGGGGTGGGAAAGGGGCTTACATTACTCCCCTCCCCCCTTTCTAAGCCACACTATAAAACCACCACCACCAGCACTGAAAGCACCAATGGCAACGTTGGCTGCTGGATTCACACACACACACACCCCAGAACAACAATTTTGCACCACAGTCATTTCTTGCTCTGCTGGTGCCAGATGCCTCTACAAGAAGGTCTGAACGTACTTGCCAAACCCTGCCATTTGCCTTCTTCCCCCCCCCCCATTATATGCCCTATACTAACCACTGTCAACCAACTGCACTTGCCAGATCTACTCTCCTGAGTTTTTCAGAATGCAATTCAGTTCACATTTCTCCACTGCCAGGTGTCTCTAGGGAAGCCACTCCCCCCCCCAGGCACAGCTCCCCACCTGCAATATGGGGGTAACAGTTCTGTACTGCTTCACCTTGCAGGGCTGTTGTGTGGCAACATCAAGAGAATACACGTGAAATGTTTTTACATATTCAGCAAGCACCATATAAAAAAGCATTAACCACCACTGTTAACGCTGGAGCCCATTGAGGTTTCCAGGGTGTTCCGAGCCATGGGGACAGCTATTTGCACAAACCCCAATCTTAAACAGCCCATACCCCACCACCTGCAGTGTTGGTCGCTCTTGCAAACCACTGAGCTCTTTACCCCCACACCTCCATCTCTTCCTGCAGCCTCTCCACCATCACAGCTTGAGCCTCAGCTGCAGGCGTGGGGGGGGGGGGGGAGAAGTCACTGGGTCTTCAAAGATCTTTACCCGAACTTCCAAGGGTTCCTTGGGGCAGCCCATTTCCCTCCCGTCAACCAATAAGCACACACTTCAAAAAGTACTAAAAGTTTCTCTCAATGCTAGTTAGTTAGGAGACTTACTTAGGAGACTTACTACATCCAACAACAGGGCTCCCAAAGCAGTGAGTACATACATATTTGAAGACAGCAAGAAAACAAACTGACTAGTTACTTACTACAGGTTGAATCTCTAAGTCCTGAAAGCAAGATCGATGCCAGGCATAGCGTCCCACAGCAATCCAGGTGTTGAACCACACTATATGAGAGTACCTCTCCCACTTAAATAGCCAAGACACTGTGGGTCAGTCCAATCCACTCAAATACTTTAATCCTAAATTCTGCTGAGTCAGGACTCCCCACTCCCAGGTGCTGCAAGTAGCCTCTTTGATTATCAGCTCGTTGGCACCAATCCTAATCAGCAGCACCTGTCCTTGAAACTACATCAGATAACCAGCCACCAGGGGAGTACCCCCCCCCTTTCTCCCAGCTGTAACTTTCCAGGTCAGCGTCTTCAGTTTTATTCTACTGGCTGAGCAGACCCTGGATTTTCTCACCCACTTCAAACGGTCTCGCCCCCCCCAATTCAAACTGGACCATACAGGAACAGTTTTTTCCCCATTTCAAAGTGCCCAGATCTTCTCACCCAGAACATCCTACTTCAAAGCACACAGCATCTCCATTTCAAAGCGGCACCGCATCTCAGCATCCCACCCCATTCACTCCTGTAAGAAAGTGCATCAGGAAGGGGGGGGAGATTAAAAACGTCAGAAAAAAACCTAGAATGTCCTCATCCGAACACCCAAAAGGAAATTTTCCTACAGCAGTTGAAATAATAAAGGTACCTACGTCTTCACATCGCACACTTACGCACCGCACCAGCCACGGGGGGCCGCCCAGCAACCTCGCTGCTGCGCTCCTTCACTAGACAAGGAATCCAGCTGGGGCGCCGGGGAGGGGGCAGCTTTGCTTTCGATCGTTTGCTTGGCGTCCTTGAAAAACGCCCCCCTCCCGCCAGAGCGCGCAGAGCAGACAGCAGCCTCTTCCAGGGTTCAGCGAAGGGGCGCGCGTGGCAGCGTGGGTGGGATAGACTGTCCACGTCCCCTCTGTACACCGTGGTTCCAGATCCCCGACACATCAAAGCGCCTCGCCAAAGAAGCTTCCAGGCTTGGTGTTTGTTTAGGACGCGGAAGACTACAAAACTGATACCCCGGATCCTCCCGGCAACCTACTGCCGTCCTCCAGAGACAGGCCGAGGGGAGCCAGTGGAGGAGGAAGAAATTCCCTGAAGAAGGGCAGGTGGGGAAAAAAAAAAAAAAACAAGCCCAGCAGCACTACTGCAGTGATAAAGTCCAGTGAGCCAGGGAAAGCTGAGCAATTCAATTGCACAGGCATGCATAGATCGATCTACCTACGTACCGATAGTTATTTTTAGAATTGTAAACAACAATTAAAAGGTTTTTCAAGAGGAATATCAGCTTGCTACGTCCTCCCACTCACACGGGCTGCTACTACTGCGACGCTGCTTCCTACCTGCGGTCCCCAAAAGTAGCTCTAGAGCACGCAGCCGCCAGAAAGGCGAGTTCAACACACACGGAAGGCGAAGCGCGTCTGTACTGCCAACGTGTTCGATCCTCGGCTCGGCTCCACTTCCCGCTGCTCTCGCTCTCCTTCCAGGCCAACGGGACAGAGGAGGGTGGGGCAGACAGAAGGAGATTGACCAGAGGCGTGCACGTGGTGTTGCAATGCAAAGGCGTATCCAGAAGTGCACCGAAAGGGCGATGGTCCTGCATAGTGCCAGCAGCTATTCCTAACCAAGCAGAGCAAGTTCTTCTTTCATACTGTTTTCAGTCTCTTCAGGTCCTTGTGTTCCAAGTTATAATCCTTTCGAAGATGCATAGCTGTCATGCACTTACAATACGCCAGCCTCCTGAAACCAATCTGATGCAAGCAGTTTTCGCTCATTCCACACCCAGACTTATTTGTCTACATTAGCCAATGCTTTAATTGAAGCAATAACAGATAATTGCTTAAGACAACCATAGTACAGTACAATAATGAAAAAGCTGCAGCAGATGCCTTAACTGAGGAAGGAATAAAGTCATTCATTATAAAAGCTAAAACCAGACTGTGACTGGAGCGACACCATGATGTGACTGCGGCATTCAAGGAACCAATCACTGCATCCACCCAGCCCCAACACTGGGGGCCAGAAAACAAGGAGGGGGCGGGGGTGGGGGCAGGCACTGGGTCAATCAGCAGCTAGCACCAGAGAGACCTCCCACCCCCACCCCTGCCAGCCACTAAGAATCAGCAACAGAGCAACAGGCACCACTGCCAAGTATGGGGAGACATCCCAAGGACACACACACACACACACACACACACACACCATGAGAGTGCCACAGCACCCCCACCCACCCTACATAAGCTACAGTGGTGTGAGCAGCCAAAGGGCAAACACAAAGCACTGCTAGGACTAGCAAAGACACATCTGACAATCCCGAAGGGTCATTCTGCTGTCAGTCTCTGGCAGGAGAGAGCTAAGAGACAGAAGTATGGTGGCCTTGGGTTCCTTTTTCCCCTGCTTACCTGTCTGGGAGGCATTGTCCGGGCTTCCGCTGTTCGGGGGGTGAGGTAGAGGCTCCAGGTGGGTGCCTGTCTCGAGGGTCCTCCTGTGGCAGAATGCCTGCAATAAGACTTCTAAGAAGACGAGGTGAACCAAATATCTGGCCATATGTATTGTGAGTGTTCAGAGGTTCCTTGTGCAGTGTGCTCCTTCTGTGCACCAAGCGCACGTTCACAGTCGCTCCCCTGACTGTGCTGTAAGTGTGAACAGCGAGAGGCCAGAGAGGTGTAGACCCATGCCGCCTGTCTTGTCGTCTGAGCCTATATATGACAAGCCTATATATGGCCTATATATCTTAAGGGGGGGGGTGTCTGTTGTCTGAGTGGTCTTGGCATACGGTGTACATCAATTCCTCCTCGTCCTTCCCACGTCCTTCCCATTTTATGCTCCAGTATCTCCTCGTTTTTGTATTATATTCTTGTTCATTTTTTCTGCAGCCTAATGTTTACAGTGAATATTCAGATTGTTTGAGTTTCTTTTGTGTACAGTATTTATATTATGGAGCTTTTGTCCTCACAACAACCCTGTGAAGTATGTAAGGATGAGAGATAGTGACTGGCCCAAAGTCACCGAAAATGCTTCATGACTGAGCAGGAATCTGAACCTGGATCCAGTGCCGTCGGTACCACGTGGCAGGCGGGCAGGACGCCGAGGGTGACGTGCCAGGAGGGTGACGTGCACCCGGCGCGGGAGTCCCGGTGTGTCACCCTTCCCGGCACATCATCCCCGGGAGAGGGTGATACACCAGCAGGCCGAGCTGTGTCTTCCTCGTGTCGGAATTCCAAGTCGCGTCTTTGTTGGCGGCTCAGCCGCTTCTCAGTAGGCTGGGCAAGGCTGAAAGCGGCATGCGCATAACACTGCTTGAAGCCTTTCCCTCAGAAGGGCCAAACAAAGACCCAATTGCAACTTCATTCTGACCTTCTTAGGAGTGTCAGAGCTGCCAAAGAAGACGCGGCTCGGCCAGCCAGCGCGAGGATTACGCGGCTCGACCTGCCTGGAGCGTGGGGTTGAGTACTGGGGGGATGAAGTGGAAGTGGAGGGGTGACGCAGCAGTGGGGTGGGGGTGGGGTGATGCAGCAAGGGGAGTGGGGGTGACGTGCCAGGCCGGCCGACCCCTCGCCCGGCGTGACATGCCAGCTCATGACATCACTGCCTGGACCTTCCAGGTCTAAGTCCAACACGGCAACTACTACACCATCCTGGCTCTAAGTATAAAGAAATCACACTCAGAGAACCAACAAGGCAATTTTGAGGGGAAGGAAGGAGTATCTTAGGAATGTATTGATTTATTTCCTGGAAACACGCACTCCTAGACAGAACTGATATGAAGCAGAAGAAACAGCTACTCTCAAACCAAGAGAAGTAGCCACCCAAATGCTTGAAAAAGGACTGAAAGAAAACAATCCTTAGGACATTGTTTCATTCAGCTGTATAGGTTCCTCGCTGACTGCTCAGAGCTGTCAATCACAAGGCCCCTTGTCTGGCTGTCCCGGAAGCCCAAAGTGTTCTTTGGAAAGGTTGTCAGAATCATTATGTTTGGCAAGACCATTTTCCGTTCCGCAGACACCCAGCAATTGTCGTTAGCATCATGACGCTGTTCCGAAAAGATACTTTGTTCTGGGACATAAGAATTAAATTGACAGAACATTTTGTCCCTTCCTGGAAGGATTCAACAGCCTGTCCTCGTTCCCTGCCCAATAACTGTTTCCCTGTAGGGAATAAATGGGAATCGGACACCTGTCCAGTTGTACCTGAGATCGATAGACAGATGACAGTCTTGCCTTGTTCTCCTTGGTATCCATACTGCTGAAATCAAGATGTATAAGATCCTTCTCCTTATTTTATTGGCACATACCTTCTGTGTGGTGGGTGAGTAAGCAGAGGAATATTATGGGCTATATACAGAAAAGAGGGTCCTGGCGGAGTTGGATAAAGGTGTCTGTGGGCCATTTACAAAGATCCTTCAGGAGATTATGCTGATGTGATGAGATTCTTATTCCAGGAAAGTGGTACTAGAAGTTGCTCAGTCTTGGCTCAGCCCTACCTATATAAGATCTTGTGCTCATTAGAGTGAGACAGTCATTTGTCTTTCTGACAGATTTTCCCGTTTTGGAGGTGGTTCCTACTGCGTTTGATGTGGGGTGAACTTTGAGAGAGAGCTGAACGAAGGGAGGGAGGGGATGACATCTCACTGAATTCAGGGGTTGTGGGCAGGTTATGTGCATCAAGCTTCCAAATGAATGTGAATGAAAACAGCAGCGTCTCGTTTGTTCTCGTTCGACCTGCTTTTTTCATACTGCTTGTTTCAAAGGTACACTATACTTTCTGATTCTTACTGCTTTGTGGCTTTCCAACAAAACTGCATCATGTTTTCAGAGTCTCTGCAGCTCTCTCCAGGCACAATCGATATCAGACCTTTGACCTATGCTGGGAGAGACCTGGGTTCAAATCTCTCCAAAGCCATGACATTCACTGGGTGATTATGGGCCGTTCACTATCTCTCAGCCTAACTTCTCTTTCAGTGTAGTTGTGAGGCTAAATTGGCAATATGGTGTAATGGTTTCAGTGTTGGACGTAGACCTCGGGGTCATATCCAGACACAGCCCCAACACTTTCTGGATGACTTTATCCCAGTTGAGCAGCCCAATCCTGCCTAAAATGCACTGGCCGGCCAAAACGGTCGGATGCAGGATGCGACCTGCAGCGGGTGGGACCAGGGCTCACATCAGAGCTCACAGCAACACCTTCCCCCGGTGTAAGCCCTGGAAGCCCCAATGGACCACCTTGGATGTGTGCACAACCGGGGAGGCCATGTAAGGCCATCCAAGCCTGGGAAGGGGGTTGGGATATCGACGAAGTGCAGCGCCAATATCCCAGCCCCCTCCCTGGCCTGACCTCACCCTCCCTGGCCCTACCCTCACGCCACCCGGTGCAGCACTTACCTGAGTCTGGCGGTGCGGGTTGTGTATGGCGGCGGAGTGAGCAGTGCTGGCCACCTGCAGTGCTGCCAATGTGCTTTACGGCACTTTCGCGACACCGAAGGCCGGCGGAGCACTCAATCTGCCAGCCTAACTTTAGTTAGGGTCCAGCCGACAAATTCTCCACATAATCTACCTCAAAGGGTTTTTGTGAAGATAGATAGGTGGTGGAGGAGACTCGTCCCTCACTGTCAGCTCTCAAGAAAAAGGTGGGATAAGATTGAAGTGGGCTCCGCCATGGGTCTTTGTAGAAGCCAGGAATTCCTCTCATTTCAAATCAAGTTAAGAAGCCCTTAAGAAGGGGAGTTCAAATGAATTGAGAGTGGCTGGAGTTGGACTGAGAAGACCCGAGTTCAGTTCAAATCCCACTTATCCCACCTTGACATAGGAGAAGGGGCCACCAAGTGACACATGCAGTCCAAAGTCAATGCATGTAAAGTGGTGTGTATATATACGGGCAAAAATTCTCATTTGCACATGTATGCTGATTGGGTCTGTGTAGCTTTTGAGGAACCAGGAAGGAGATCTTGAAGTTGTGACAGACAGCTCAATGAAACTGTCGAGCCAGGGTGAGGCTGTAGCGAAGAAGGCAAATTCGTGCTGGCGCTCGATACGAAAAGGATTGGGACCACTGCTGCAGCCAGGTCTATATTGCTCCTATAGTAGTCAATGGTGTGATCACATTTGGAACACTCTGTACAGTTCTGGTAGCCACACTTCTGGAAGGATAAGGTAAAAAGAGGGCGAGCAAAAGGGTCAGGCCAATAAAGGGGGAAGATGACTGAGACTGGCACAATTACATGATCCTCTCAGCTGCTGGTAGGAAGGATGGCTGTTAGAGGTACTGGTATGTTCATCAATATTCCAATTACTTCAAAACGTGTTGGGAGTGAGGGGGAACTATCTTCCTTTTATCTCAAATCTGCTCTGGGTCTGATCCAGCAAGTCAGAGCTGGAATTCAAAAAGGGTTATTTTATGGGCAGTCTGATCCTGTCTAAGATGCGGCAGCTGGCCGAAAAGGCTGGCTGGTGCTGCATCCTAGTCAGGATGTGGCCCGCGCCGGCATGGCCAGGGCTAACTTCCCCTTCCCTCTGTGTTAATGCTGGAGGCCCCAATGAGCCTCCTCCTATGCGCACCAGCTCTTTAGCTGGCGCGCATCCAGGGAGGCTGTATATGGCCTTACCTGGGTTGGCAGGCGCAGGAAGAGGAGGGCGCGGAGTGAGCCACTTACTCTCCCACTGCTGCAAAAGTGCCTTACTGTGCCAGCCTAACTTTACACAGGATTGGGCCGTTTGTTAGGTTCAGAGACCTCTGAAGATCCGATACTGCTGGTGTTGGTCCAAAACCCCCTGACCAATTTCCTAAATATTTTCTGTGTGTGTGAAGATGAGATGATCTCACGTGGATTTCTGCAAACATTGCCTTTGAATGACTCAGGGATCAGAGAGAGACATTTATGTTCTACTCGACTGGGGATGGCTTGAACTGAGTTGATTCTTCAGTGTGGCATCTGGTGGGTCCACTGTGAGATACAGGAAGCTGGACTAGATGGGCCTTCGGCCTGATCCAGTAGGGCTCTTCTCATGTTCTTATGTTCAGTGTCATTTAAAAACCTACCAAAATTGCAATGTAAAAGGAAAAAAAGCCCCTTCTCCAACACTGAGCTAAAGCTGCCAGTGGAGGTGATTTTGATAATGGCTGATGCTTCAGGTTGGCCTGCGAAGGTCTGTGCCTCTTCCTAGCAGTGCCCATCCCAAATCCTGTGAATACAGGACAGCATCCCTGGCAGCCCAGAGCAATGAAGCATTCACTACTCATACCTTGTCTCCATCTCTTTCAGGTAGAAATCTCACATGCTACAGGTACATAGCTGCGTTGTTCAAAGGAAAAAAGGTGGCTCCATACCTTGACGTCTGTATGTCACAATTTTTTGAACGCTCTGGAATGGGTAGGTATATAATTTTTAAAGCTAATCTCCTTTTTTATAGAAATAAGGGATGATTCAAACATTCACAAAACACTCATGGTAAAATCTCCCCAGAACTGTACTTTACAAAATTCAAGGGGAGAGAATGTTTTGGATGTTCTCCCTGCGGAAGAAAGCTATCATGCAAGATAATTCAGGGGAAAAAGAGCATGCAAAAAAACTGTTCTCTGCCCCGATGGGTTTACAATCTTGATAATCATCAGGCAGTCATTCCTCAGCTGTATTGGGAGCAGGGAATTAAGGAAACTTCACCTGCTGAATTTCTACCCAAACACCTCCCTCCCCAGTACAGTGTTGACTGGAAGAACCAAGGCAAACTGTGACCATATGGAGTCTGTTGAATTCTGTGAGACTTACTTCCGAGTAAACATGCATAGGACTGTGCTGTAAACCAAACTGACTGGCAAGAGCAGGGATAGCGCAACCCAGAACACTGCCCAAGGCCAGCTCGGATCCGCTTTCCCCGTGCTAAGGAAAGAAAACAAACCTCTTCCCATCTTCCCTGCTCACTGCCTTGAAACTTGGAAGTGATGGATTTCTGGGACTCAAGGCAGAGTAATAAGTAGGATGTGCAGGAAATAGGTGAAAGATGTGTTTCATGCTGGAGTGAGCATGCAAAGCACATGATTCTTGGATTGAGGGAGGGAGGCGGCTGCAGCTGCAGTGACAGACGTGGGGTGAAAGGCCCCCTGAATCTGCCACTCCCTCCTTGCACCCCTCGCAGTCCGCTTCCAGTGGCTGCCTGGGTGGGCCGGCCCTGGGCAAGAGTGGGAGTCTTGCCAAGATGGTCTCCAACAGGGCTCAGGATCATGCCGTCTCCTTACATTGAGTCTGGTCCTCGGTCCATCTCATCATTGTAGTGCAATCTTAGGTAGGCTTACCAGATTTCTGGCCCCCCCAAGGGGGACGGAAGTGACATCACAAGAAGGCGGGTCAAAACTGTGATGTCACTTCCGCCGGAAGTGGGCGTGTCCACCGGAAGTGGGCGTGTCCACTGTAAAATAAATACAGTATTTTGCCTTTTTTCGTGCCTCTGAGCACGTGCAGATTGCCACCGCTGTTTTTGTCCCAGCCAGCCAGGTGCATTGTAATGGCCAGTGCTGGCCGTCACAACGCAGCCAGCTGGCTGGGATGAAAACAGCAGTGGCACTCTGCACGTGCTCAGAGGCACGTGAGAAAAGGTAAAATACTGTATTTTATTTTCCTGTGCTAAATACTGTGTTCTTTTATTTGTGTATTTTATTTTATTTGTGTTTGTTGTGTATGTGTGTGTATTGTGTGTGAATTTATTTACATTACTAGTCCTGCTCCGGCCTGCCGGCTGCATTGCAGCCGGCCGGAGCTCTTCTGAGACTGTGCTGCCTGCTGCAGCACGTCTCCGTCCCTAATCTTCCTAGTCTCACGCGCCTGCGCGAGACTGGAAGCACTCGGAAGTTGTCCGAGTTCACTCGGACAACTTCGGAGACATTACAGCCTCGCGCGCATGCGCTCGAAGCTGGAACGTCTCGGAAGATGTCCGAGTGAACTTCGGACGTCTTCCGAGACGTTCCAGCTTCACGCGCATGCGCGCGAGGCTGGAATGTCTCGGATGACGTCCGAAGTTCACTCGGACATCTTCCGAGTGCTTCCAGTCTCGCGCAAACGCGCGAGACTAGGAAGATTAGGGACGGAGACGTGCTGCAGCAGGCAGCACAGTCTCAGTAGAGCTCCGTCTGCCGCGATGCAGCCGGCAGGCCGGGGCCGGGACTAAGCTACAGTTCGGGGGGGACGGGGGGACAAAAGGGGCTTGCCGGGACTTTCCCGGTCATTTCCGGGACGATGGTAAGCCTAATCTTAGGCATGTCTCCTCAGAAGTAAGTCCCATTGAATGTAACAATAGGGCTTTCTTCCAGGAAAGTGTTATAGAACTGCAGCCTGAGTCCCCTGCAAAGGACTGCCTGATTGTTCGTGGTGCCCAAAAGGGAATTGGATTTCTCCTTCCTGACCTCAACTGCCCCCCCACTGCCATTGCTAGCCCATCCATGCTGGTCCCATCTGTGGCAGAGTGCGAGGAGTGTGGGGGGAGAGGATTCAGGGTGCCTTTCACCCCCAGCCTGCCACCGCCTCGCTCCAACCTGCCGCCAATGCACGCCGCAGTGAGCTGCTTCCTACTCACTCAGTCATCCCCTTCTTACCTTTTCATTGTCGCACTGCTGTGAAATTCAGAAGCCCTGCACTTCCGAGCTTCACAAAAGCATGTCAGGAGCATGGTTAGGGGGTTGGTCCTGTTTAGCTTTATGCTTTTTGTAGCACAGCGGCAACGGAACCAGAGAGGGCATAAGGTGACGATTCAGATTGCACCACCCCTGCCCGCTGCAGTGCTGCCTGGCAAACATCTTTGGAACAGAGGGAAATTTGAAGAGCAATTTTGGCTGGCAAGGGGATGTGCTCTGAGAAGGAAGAGGGCAGCCACTCCACGTGGTTTGTATACGGAGGGAGCATTTCTCACTCCACCAGCATTTTCCAGGGGTTGAACTAGGCCCTTCTGGGTGCAAAGCATGTGCATTGCACTCAACTTCAGTTCTTCCCCCGTGGCTGACACCTCCGAGTCCATAACACAAATGACATCAGCAACAACAACTCAGGCTGCAGTCTTATACACACATTCCTGGAAGTAAGTGCTACTGAACCTAATGGGTCTTAATTAGGCTTACCATATTTTAAAAACTTTAAACCAGGACACCCCCCCCATAACCCCCCCCCCGCAAGGCAAATAATTAATTAATGTAAAAGCAATGCAAAACCAAGCAGAAAGAGCCAAAACCAATCACAAAGTAGCATCAACAACGAGAGAAACCAATCACAAAGTAGAATCAACCACGTGTAACCAAGCACAAAGTACAAGCAATCCAGAAAAAACCACCAAAAATTCAAACACAAATAACTGATAGGGAAAATAATGTGAATTAATTAAGTAAGGAAGAAAGGGGGCGCAAATCGCCCCCCCATGCCGTGCGAAGCTTGGCCGAAATTTTTAATTAAAGAATTAATTAACTAAAGGGGGCGCAAAGCGCCCCCTCCTGCCGCGCGAAGCTTGGCCGAAATTTTTAATTCAATAATTAATATTTC
Source organism: Plestiodon gilberti rubricaudatus (assembly GCA_026170595.1). NCBI lineage: Eukaryota > Metazoa > Chordata > Lepidosauria > Squamata > Scincidae > Plestiodon > Plestiodon gilberti. The sequence continues at coordinate 253,154,954 of JANXHW010000002.1, forward strand.
TTTTAAAAAATATTTAAAAGATATGCGACTTACCTGGTCGCTGGTCATCCTTGTTGGTCGTCCTGCTGCTGGTCATCCTGCTGCTTCTGCTGCTGCTGGGGCCGGCGGCAAGCAGGCACCCGGCGAAACACAGCCTGCTTGAGCCTCCGGCAGGCTCGCACTGCCCGGGCAAGCAGGCTGTGCTTCTCCCGGTGCTGCTGCGAGACTCGCAGCGGCACAGGGAGACACACAGCCTGCTTGCCCGGGCAGCGCGAGCCTCCGACAGGCTCGCGCCGCCCGGGCAAGCAGGCTGGCTGGCCCGGTCTCCCAGCGGCACCTGCTTGCTCGCGCCGCGTGGGCAAGCAGGCTGGCTCGCCCGGTCTCCCAGTGGCTTCGATGAGGTGCCGCTGGGAGACCGGGGATCGCAGCCTGCTTGCTTGCGCAGCGCGGGCAAGCAGGCGGGCCCGCCCGGTCTCCCAGCGGCACCGCATCGGCAATGCTGCTGCTGCTGCTGGGGCCGGCGGCAAGCAGGCACCCGGCGAAACACAGCCTGCTTGAGCCTCCGGCAGGCTCGCACTGCACGTGCAAGCAGACTGTGCTTCTCCCGGTGCCGCTGCGAGACTCGCAGCGGCACAGGGAGAAGCACAGCCTGCTTGCCCGGGCAGCGCGAGCCTCCGACAGGCTCACGCCGCCTGGGCAAGCAGGCTGGCTGGCCCGGTCTCCCAGAGGCACCGCATCGGAGCCGTTGGGAGACCGGGGGTTGCAGCCTGCTTGCTCGCGCCGCGCGGGCAAGCAGGCTGTCGGTTGGCCCGCTCCCTCACTGGATCCATGCCGGTGAGAGAGTGGGCGGACAACCGCTCGCCGCCGCCATCTTCTTCTTTTTGAAACTTTCCCGGGCGCCGGCAGCATCTTGGATCACGAAATCTCGCGTGATCCAAGATGTCGGCACCCAAATCTCGTGAGGCATGCCCTCACGAGATTTGGGTGCCGACATCTTGGATCACGCGAGATTTCGTGATCCAAGATGCTGCCCGGTAAGTTTAAAATAAAAAAAAAGATGGCGACGACCATTCGTCCCCCGGGACCGGCCCGGGAATCAACCCCGATTTCCGGGACAGTCCCGGCGAAACCGGGACGAATGGTAAGCCTAGTCTTAATTATGAGTAGACCAGTTTACGATTGTGTTGTCAAATGATCGAAATGATCAAGTAAACATTAGGACACAGAAAAAGCATAAGACAAGTGTGATAAAAGGATAATTATACTTGTCAATATTACTTAAAATTAGATACACATACACGTACACCAGCAAATAGTACTGAGGCTGAGAGGGAGGCTATGCTGAGATGAACAAGAACAGTTGTTATCCCCCTACCACAAGAGAGCCCCTCAAATCTCAGGTGCCATCAAAGGTAGAAGCAAAAGGAACAGATAAAACTGCAGTTTAAATGTTAGCAAATCCGTGGATCATTCATACTTATAGGCCTGACTGCCCGGCCCATCCATGAGACCTACTGAAGAAGTTGGCTCAGGCAGCGGATTGGTGGTGGAGAGCTCCCTTCTGTGTCCACCTACTTGCCTCCGTTGCCCCTTTTCTTTCCACTCCCTGGATTGAGATGGAAAAGGGGGACAGAGTAAGAGGAAGTGCGAAGCGGAGGAGAGTGTTGAGCTAGGACAGTAGAGGGTTTAGCAGACACATCATCTGGTAAGCGGGGCAACATTTAGCATGCTGCCTGAGGTGTCTGGAGGTGTTGGGCCTGCCCCAGTTATAGGGAGGGAGATATAGAAGTAGGGTGACTCCACAGTAGGCCTCTCTCTTTGAGCTATTCATTTTACTTCTGAAATTGAACCGTCCAGGAATTCTGCTTTCTGTCCCTTCCAATGACTGATACTTTTGTCTTTTTATCTACAGAAGAACAGATACTAGTAAGCACAATGCCATTTAACCGTATTGAAGAATGCAACACATATACAGAACAGTTTGAAGTGAAAGGAGGTATAGGAAGAGTATTCCGCATCTGCTGCACAACAAATCTCTGTAATTCAGAGCGCTAGCTGCTCAAACCCCGTAACCCTAAACCCTAGCAAATACTGGAAGATCCCTCTTCTGTCCACTGGCTGGGTCAGCCCAACTTCATGTGTTTTCCTGAGTGGATGTTGGGCTGCCAATAAAGCAAATAAAGTTTGCTGTTTATCTGTTGCCTCCTGTATGATTGTGCTCTTCTGCTCCTTCACCGATGCTCATGGAATCAGGGGCCTCCTTTCACGGCCCACTTCCTGACAAGGCAAGTCTGTAGGTTGGGTCCCTGCTTGATGCTGGGACCAGCTGGGGACGGGGCTAGTTAAACGTTTGGGAACTCGGAGCCCCAACCCCAAAGCCATGTTTCTGGGCAACATCACATCCTGCGCTCAGCCTCAATAAGAGAGACAGAGATTCGTTGATCACCTCTGGGCCCAGGAGAAGGAATATTTTGCTCTTTGCCTGATTAGCTCTTGTTGGGGAGGGGGTTTCTCCTACCCCAGACTGTCTGCAAGTGGTGTTCAGCCAAGATGGTCACGACTGGCAGGACAGGACAGGGAGGAGGAGCAGCAACAACATGGATATCATTGTCCTCATTCAATACATGTGATCCATTACTAGAGGTGTGGGGGGGAGGTCGGGGGGGGGGACCAACACAGAATGCGAAATAATGCTAATTTTGACCCAAAGCGCTAGGGCCGCCTGCAAATCTTTAGGCAGGATTGCGCTGGGTGGGAGGCAGAAAAGGAAAACACACTAACAAGTGTAAAATAATCTTTTCCTAAATATATGAATTTAATGTTTTTGGAGCCAGCACCGAATTTAATGCAAACTAATAACGTAAATTTTCAATCGCATGATCAGCTATGTAATTGTTGTGGAATATTAGTAACAGTTCTGAAGAGAACTGATTCAGATAGAAGGAGGGTTCTAGATAGCCAATGAACAGTGACAGTTAAGGTAGAAAGTGACAGTTGGGAGTTGAAAGGAAAGTTAAAGATCATAATGACTGGGGGACACGAAAAATACCTGAGGAAAAAAATGGGGGGGTGGCACATATAACGCGTCGCCCCCGCTTGCCTTGCTACCCCTTCCCCACTGCGAAGAGGCGGGAAAATGCTGGCAGCCTATTGACTGCAACGTGTTGAGCCTGAGGGATCGTAGTGAGCCTGAGGGATCGTAGGCATTCCACAACGCTCCCCTCAGAGGACTCCCTTGTCCTTGAGGCTGCAGGTCGCTAAGGATATCGCCATAGTCAGGGGTTCTATTCCAGGGATTGTTATCCTCTGGTCCGACACGCTGCCACACAGAGTTTGGCGTGGGGCACTTCACTCGCATCATGTTGACATTGCTTGGCGCATGGTGAACATTTACATGAAGAAGGTCTTCAATGCACAGGGTGGAGCAACTATCGCTCACCCTGGTATTGTTTATACTTCGCCAGCCCTGTTTAGACGCAATGGCATCCTCCTCTTCCTGGCTGGTGCCGACATTTTCCTCAGGGACCTGCAGCAGGGAATTTTGAGCCTTCTGGCTGGTTGTGGGGCGGTTGGGATCAAGCGCTAGGCTAACCCCACCATGTGGCAGGTTGCATGCAGAATGGGTAGGTAGAGATTTCCCTGGCATGCATTCTGAGGTAGCAAGGTTAAAGGGTGAGCCAGGACCTCTCAGATGATACCCGGGTCGTGAGGTTGGCTGGCAAGCCCCTTTGGCTAGGTAAGCAAAGACCACCACGTGGTTTGCCTAGGGGGAGTCTGCGCTGCCCAGCTGCCTCAAACCCCTTCAGGGTTGGCTGTGATAAGCTTTCCCAATCTATGAATGGGCAGAGCTTGGAGTCAGAGGGTAGCAGGGGAAACATACGGGCAGCACTGTTTCCCCCTCACCTACTGCCCACACGCTGGAGGACATTATAGTTTTTTCCCTGCTGCAGATTTTATACGTTTATTAGAATTTAATAGTGACCCTTTATCCAAGCCTCTGTCCAGCGTGTTTATTTAGGGGGGTTCACAGGTAATAACTGAATCACCAAGTATGTTCAGCCTGATTCAAAGAATAATGAACCAAGATCAGAGAAAGGCTCTGCCCATCAAGAGTTCGCCTGGCCAGCCAACCAATGAAGCTTCACCCTGGCTTGACGGTTTCACTGAGCTGTCTGTCACGACTTCAAGATCTCTTTTCTGGTTCCTCGCCAGCTGTTCAGACCCAATCAGCATATATATGCATATGAGAAATTTGTGAGTGCTCCCCAGGCCTAAGGTGTCGCGAAAGTGCTGTAAGGCTCTTTGACGTCACCATGAGAGTAAGTACCTCCCCTTCCCCCGAGGTGAGCACCGACCCTGCTTTAGCTCAGTGTTGGGGGGCTTTTTTCATTGTACGTTGCCATTTTTGGTAGATTTTTAAGTGTCTCTCCAAAGGACACTGAAGGATCAACTGGCAGTACAAGCCACCCCCAGTTGAGTAGAACATAAATGTGTCTGATCCCTGAGTCATTCAAAGGCAACATTTGCAAAAATACATGTGAGATCACCTCATCTTCAAACACACAGAAAATCTTTAGGAAATGGGGCAGGGTGTTCTGGACCAGTATCTGATCTTCAGAGGTAGATTGTCTCTGAACCTAACGGCCCAATCCTGTGTAAAGTGAGGCCAGTGGAGGTAGCACTCCACAGGCCTATGTTGTCACAAAAGTGCTGTAAGGAACGTTTGCAGCACCCGGAGAGTAAGTGGCACCGGCTTGGAGGCCGGCGTCGCTCACTCTGCCGCCCTCATCTTCTGGCGCCGGCCGACCCAAGTAAGGCCTGTCCAGTCAGTGGGAGGGTGTGGGGAGGGCAGGCCATGGTGGTAGAGGAGGGTCATTGGCCGGCCCGGCCTCGGAGGCTATGTTGCGCCGATATCCCGAGCCCCTTCCCAGGTCAGGCCAGCCTTACAGGGCCTCCCCAGACAAGTACCAGCTGAAGAGCTGGTGCGCATCTGAGGAGGCCCATTGGAGCCCTCCGGCACTAATATGAATGTCCCAGTCTTCTGAGGCCAGTCCAGGCTATGCCGGAGCAGGCCGCATCCTGACTAGGGTGCAGCAGCCAGCCATTTTGGCCAGGAACGTTTAGCGGTTTTTTAAATCAATAAATTCCATTCCCATTCCATTGTTGGTAAATTATCCATTCCCTCCCCTCAAAATTGCCCTCTTCGTTTTGTGAGTGTGATTCATTTATATTTTTCTTGTCTCTGTTTTGCTCTTTCCAGACGCATCCATGGGGTGTTAAAGGGAGCATTAGGGGTGCAGTGTAGGAACCATACGGGCAGCCCAGTCTCAGCTACCTTTCCCCACACCGATGCAGCGGCACTAGAGCGGACTAAGCTACATCCTGTGGGGAAATCAGGAGTTGGGAGGTCTCCTCAATGTAAGGGGACATTTGTCCCCTTGCTGCGGGGAAAGCCGCACCCCCCACAACATATCTACTCAGACCTGCATCTGCCAATTGGCTGGCGGAAGTCCATGTGCACCGGTCTCAGTGTATCCGGTCCGAAAAGGGGGTCAGGATACAGCATGCGCCAGCGCCGCTGATCCTGACCCATCACGGGCTTTCCAGCAGTTTTGCGACACCTTGCACCAGTGGAGCATGCGCTTTGCCACACAAGGGCGCAATAGGATTGCGCCATTAGTATAGTAGTTGATGCTATAGAATGTTTGCAGTTGATTTGTATAAAGCAGTGAAGTCTGTAGTCTTCCAATCAAAATATCAATTAGTATCAGTCTCCAAAAGCAGACTCTCACATGCTCCTGTATACAAATGGAGGGGCCAACTGGATTCGAGGACGGTACAACAGAAAGGCCTTGAATTTGGCGTTGCATCCTGTCCTTGCTCCTCCTTGCTGGTGGGGAACTTCTCTGTGGCTTGGCTCTCGCTTGCTGTTTTCATTGGTCCCTTGTGAAGTCCGTTTAGGAAGAAGGGGTTTTTCTAGTTTGGGGCAGTAACTTCTCTGACTGTCCTCGTGTTCATCTCATCCCCCTCCCCAGCCGGCCCTCACCCGGTGCCAACTAAGCTCACCCTTGCAAAGGCTTCTACAGAAGCCGGGTTCTTGTGTGTCTATGTGCCTGTAGTAAAACATACAGTACCTTAGTGCCACCTATTCGTAACCAAGCAAAGCAAGTTCTTCTTTCATACTGTTTTCAGTCTCTTCAGGTCCTTGTGTTCCAAGTTATAATCCTTTCGAAGACGCACAGGTTTCATGCAGTTTCCATACGCCAGTCTCCTGAAAGCAAGTCTGATGCAAGCAGTTTTCACTCATTCAACACCCAGATTTATTTGTCTACGTTAGCCAATGCTTTAATTGAAGCAATAATAGATAATTGCTTAAGACAACCATCGTACAGAACAATAATGAAAAAGCTGCAGCAGATGCCTTAATTGAAGAAGGAATAAAGTCATTCATTATAACAGCTAAAACCAGACTGTGACTGGAGCGACACCATGATGTGAGTGCGGCATTCAAGGAGCCAATCACTGCATCCACCCAGCCCCAACACTGGGGGCCAGAAAGCAAGGGGGAGGGGGCAGACACTGGGTCAATCAGCAGCCAGCACCAGAGAGACCTCCCACCCACACTGCCGCCAGCCACTAAGAATCAGCAACAGAGCAACAGGCACCACACACAAACACACACACACACACCATGAGAGTGCCACAGCACCCCCACCCACCCTACATAAGCTACTGTGGTGTGAGCAGCCAAAGGGTAAACACAAGGCACTGCTAGGTATCTCCACACCCAGCGTGTGAGTCTTCTTATCCGACCCACACAATGTGGCCACGCCGCAGTTCAGACGGTGGCCTTCTTGCCCAGCCCCACCCTGTGCACGAGGAACGTCACGCAGAGCCCTTACTGTTTCGGTGATATGGAGAGGCAGTGCTCCCTCAGTGTTTGGCCAGCAGTACCAATGGTTGGAGTCCGCGGTTTTCAGCAAGGGAGAGCAGAGACTCCCAGCTCTTAGCTGTTGCACAAAGAAGGGATGGTTAGGCAACACAGTTTGTAGCAAAGACACATCTGAAAATCCCGAAGGGTCAGTCTCTGGCAGGAGAGATCTAAGGGACAGAAGTATGGTGGCCTTGGGTTCCTTTTCCCCCTGCTTACCTGTTTGGGAGGCACTGTCCAGGCTTCCGCTGTTCGGGGGGTGAGGTAGAGGCTCCAGGTGGGTGCCTGTCTCGAGGGTCCTCCTGTGGCAGAATGCCTGCAATAAGACTTCTGAGAAGACCAACTATCTAGCCATACGTATTGTGGGTGTTCGGCGTTTCCTTGTGCAGAGTGCTCCTTCTGTGCACCAAGCGCACGTTCACAGTCGTCCCCCTGACTGTGCTGTAAGTATGAACAGCGAGAGGCCAGAGAGGTGTAGACCCATGGCGCCTGCCTTGTCGTCTGAGCCTATATATGGCCTATATATCTTAAGAGGGGTGTCTGTTGCCTGAGAGGTCTTGGCATACGGTGTACATTAACTCCTCCTCGTCCTTCCCACATCCCTCCCATTTTATGCTCCAGTATCTCCTCATTTTTGTAATATATTCTTGCTCTTTTTTTCTGCAACCTAAAGTTTACAATGAATGTTCAGAGTGATTGAGTTACTTTTGCATACAGTATTTATATTATGGAACTTTTGCCCTCACAACAACCCTGTGAAGTATGTAAGGCTGAGAGATAGTGACTGGCTCGAAGTCACCGAGGATGCTTCATGTCTGAGCAGGAATTTGAACCTGGATCCAGTGCCGTCGGTACCGCGTGGCAGGCGGGCAGGATGCCGAGGGTGACGTGCCAGGAGGGTGACGTGACGCTGGGAGTCCCGGAGCGTCACCCTTCCCAGCACATCACCCCCGGGAGAGGGTGATACACCAGCAGGCCGAGCTGTGTCTTCCTCGTGCTGGCAGTCCAACTCACGTCTTTGTTGGCGGCTCAGCCGCTTCTCAGTAGGCAGGGCAAGGCTGAAAGCGGCATGCGCATAACACCGCTTGAAGCCTTTCCTTCAGAAGGGCCAAACAAAGAACCAATTGCAACTTCATTCTGACCATCTTAGGAGCGTCCGAGCTGCCAAAGAAGACGCGGCTCGGCCAGCCGGCGCGAGGATTACACGGCTCGACCTGCCTGGCGCGTGGAGTTGAGTACTGGGGGGATGAAGTGGAAGTGGGGGGGGTGATGCAGCAGTGGGGTGGTGGTGGGGTGATGCGGCAAGGGGAGTGGGGGTGATGTGCCAAGACGGCCGACCCCTCGTCCGGCGTGACATGCCAGCTAATGACACCACATGGCAACTACTACACCATCCTGGCTCTAAGTATAAAGAAATCACACTCGGAGGACCAACAAGGCAATTTTGAGGGGAAGGACGGAGTATCATAGGAATGTATTGATTTATTTCCTGGAAACATTCACTCCAAGACAGAACTGATATGAGGCAGAAGAAACAGCTACTCTCAAACCAAGAGAAGTTCCCACCCAAGTGCTTGAAAAAGGACTGAAAGAAAACAATCCTTAGGACATTGTTTCATTCAGCTGTATAGGTTCCGCGCTGACTGCTCAGAGCTGTCAATCACAAGGCCCCTTGTCTGGCTGTCACGGATGTTCAAAGTGTTCTTTGGAAAGATTATCAGAATCATTATGTTTGGCAAGACCATTTTACGTTCCTCAGACACCCAGCAATTGTCATTAGCATCATGGCGCTGTTCCAAAAAGATACTTTGTTCTGGGACATAGGAATTAAATTGAGAGAACATTTTGTCTCTTCCCAGAAGGATTCAGCAGCCTGTCCTCCTTCCCTGCCCAATACCTGTTTCCCTGTAGGGAATAAATGGGAATCACACACCTGCCCAGTTGTACCTGAGATTGATAGACAGACGACAGTCTTGCCTTGTTCTCCTTGGTATCCACACCGCTGAAATCAAGATGTATAAGATCCTTCTCCTTATTTTATTGGCACAGACCTTCTGTGTGGTGGGTGAGTAAGCAGAGGAATATTATGGGCTATATACAGAAAAGAGGGTCCTGGCGGAGTTGGGTAAAGGTGTCTGTGGGCCATTTACAAAGATCCTTCAGGAGATTATGCTGATGTGATGAGATTCTTATTCCAGGAAAGTGGTACTAGAAGTTGCTCAGTCTTGGCTCAGCCCTACCTATATAAGATCTTGTGCTCATTAGAGTGAGACAGTCATTTGTCTTTCTGACAGATTTTGCCGTTTTGGAGGTGGTTCCTACTGCGTTTGATGTGGGGTGAACTTTGAGAGAGAGCTGAACGAAGGGAGGGAGGGGATGACATCTCACTGAATTCAGGGGTTGCGGGCAGGTTATGTGCATCAAGCTTCCAAATGAATGTGAATGAAAACAGAAGAGTCTCATTTGTTCTCGTTCCACCTGCTTTTTTCATACTGCTTGTTTCAAAAGTACACTACACTTTCGCATTCTTACTGCTTTGTGGCTTTCCAACAAAACTGCATCATGTTTTCAGAGTCTCTGCAGCTCTCTCCAGGCACAATCGATATCAGACCTTTGACCTATGCTGGGAGAGACCTGGGTTCAAATCTCTCCAAAGCCATGACACTCACTGGGTGATTATGGGCCGTTCACTATCTCTCAGCCTAACTTCTCTTTCAGTGTAGTTGTGAGGCTAAATTGGCAATATGGTGTAATGGTTTCAGTGTTGGACGTAGACCTCGGGGTCATATCCAGACACAGCCCCAACACTTTCTGGATGACTTTATCCCAGTTGAGCAGCCCAATCCTGCCTAAATTGCACTGGCCAGCCAAAACGGTCGGATGCAGGATGCGACCTGCAGCGGGTGGGACCAGGGCTCACATCAGAGCTCACAGCAACACCTTCCCCCGGTGGAAGCCCTGGAAGCCCCAATGGACCACCTTGGATGTGTGCACAACTGGGGAGGCCATGTAAGGCCATCCAAGCCTGGGAAGGGGGTTGGGATATCGACGAAGTGCAGCGCCAATATCCCAGCCCCCTCCCTGGCCTGACCTCACCCTCCCTGGCCCTACCCTCACGCCACCCGGTGCAGCACTTACCTGAGTCTGGCGGTGCGGGTTGTGTATGGCGGCGGAGTGAGCAGTGCTGGCCACCTGCAGTGCTGCCAATGTGCTTTACGGCACTTTCGCGACACCGAAGGCCGGCGGAGCACTCAATCTGCCAGCCTAACTTTAGTTAGGGTCCAGCCGACAAATTCTCCACATAATCTACCTCAAAGGGTTTTTGTGAAGATAGATAGGTGGTGGAGGAGACTCGTCCCTCACTGTCAGCTCTAAAGAAAAAGGTGGGATTAGAATGAAGTAGGCTCCGCCCTGGGTCTTTTTAGAACCCAGGAATTCCTCTCGTTTCAAATCAAGTTAAGAAGCCCTTAAGAAGGGGAGTTCAAATGAACTGAGAGTGGCTGGAGTTGGACTGAGAAGACCCGAGTTCAGTTCAAATCCCACTTATCCCACCTTGGCATGGGTGAAGGGGCCACCAAGTGACACATATTTATTTATTTATTTATTTATTTATTTATTTACAGTAATTTTACCCCGTTGTTCTCCCCAAAGGGACCCAAGGCAGCTTACAACATGCGAAAGGGATACAATAATACAAAAAATAATCACATTTAAAACAATTAAAAAACAATCCACAAAAACTAGTAAAAACATCATCTAAAAATTAATAAAAACATGTCAAATTACAATTAAAACAAGAGCATAAAAAAGCAGCAGCACTCCACCTGTACCAGCAGGATGTTAAAAAAGGCAAGGATTCAGAAGGCTTCCTTAAACAGGACAGTCCAAAGTCCAAAGTCAATTCATGTAAAGTGGTGTGTATATATAGGGGCAAAAATTCTCATTTGCACATACAGTATATGCTGATTGGGTTTATGGAGCTTTTGAAGAACCAAGAAGGAGATCTTGAAGTTGTGACGGACAGCTCAATGAAACTGTCGAGCCATAGTGAGGCTGTAGTGATGAAGGCAAATTCGTGCTGGCACTCGATACGAAAAGGATTGGGACCACTGCTACAGCCAGGTCTATATTGCTCCTATAGTAGTCAATTGTGTGATCACATTTGGAACACTCTGTACCGTTCTGGTAGCCACACTTCTGGAAGGATAATGTAAAAAGAGGGCAAGCAAAAGGGTCAGGCCAATAAAGGGGGAAGATGACTGAGACTGGCACAATTACATGATCCTCTCAGCTGCTGGTAGGAAGGATGGCTGTTAGAGGTACTGGTATGTTCATCAATATTCCAATTACTTCAAAATGTGTTGGGAGAGAGGGGGAAAGATCTTCCTTTTATCTCAAAGCTGCCCTGGGTCTGATCCAGCAGAGCTGGACTTCAAAAAGGGTTATTTTATGGGCAGTCTGATCCTGTCTAAGATGCGGCAGCTGGCCGAAAAGGCTGGCTGGTGCTGCATCCTAGTCAGTATGTGGCCCGCGCCGGCATGGCCAGGGCTAACTTCCCCTTCCCTCTGTGTTAATCCTGGAGGCCCCAATGAGCCTCCTCCAGTGGGCACCAGTTCTTTAGCTGGCGGGCATCCAGGGAGACTGTATGTGCAGCTGGGTTTCCCCCCCCAAAAAAGTTAGAAAGTTAGATGGGGGGACTCGAGGGTGTCACTAGGGTGACGCGTGCCACCCCGCCTTGGGGTGACGCGCGTCCAAGTGACACCTCTCCCTGTGTGTTTGAATATGAGATGATCTCACGTGGATTTCTGCAAACATTGCCTTCGAATGACTCAGGGATCAGAGACATTTATGTTCTACCCGACTGGGGATGGCTTGAACTGTGAGTTGATCCTTCTGTGTCCTTGGGAGGGTCACTCAAAAACCTACCAAACATTGCAATGCATAAGGAAAAACATAATAAGGGCATCATCCCCTTCCCCAACACTGAGCTGAAGCTGCCGGTGGAGGTGAGTGTGATTATGCTGATGCTTCAGGTTGGCCTGCGAAGGACTGTGCCTCTTCCTAGCAGTGCCCATCCCAAATCCTGTGAATACAGGACAGCATCCCTGGCAGCCCAGAGCAATGAAGCATTCTCTACTCATATCTTGTGTCCATCTCTTTCAGGTAGAAATCTCACATGCTACAATTACTTTCATAGGACGTTAAAAAGAAACCAGGTGGCTTCAGACGATGAAGTCTGTTTGTCAGATTTTCTTGAAGTACCTGGAAAGGGTAAGCATATAATTTTTAAAGCTAATCTCCATTTTCATAGAAATAAGGGATGATTCAAACATTCACAAAACACTCATGGTAAAATGTCCCCAGAACTGTGCTTTACAAAATTCAAGGGGGGGGGGGAGAATGTTTTGGATGTTCTCCCCGCAGAAGAAAGCTATCGTGCAAGATAACTCAGCAGAAAGAGAGCATGCCAAAAAGCACACAGTTCTCTGCCCTGATGGGTTTACAATCTCGATAATCATGAGGCAGACATTCCTCAGCTGTCAAGGTTCTTAACTGTATGGGTTCTGCAGCCATGTCAATATAAAAGTAGAGAAATAAAATCCTTTACCGCTTTTGTTGTTTGTTTAGATTTCTTATATTGTGCAGGTGTCACATACACAGAAAAGGTTTTCTTACAATAACAACAACACGGGATCCTACTTCCCAAGCCGACGTTTCACTCCATTCACGGAGCTTTCTCAAGGCAATTTGGCAGTAAAAAACTGCTGGGTGAAAAAGAATGTTACGGAGTGGTGACAGTTAAACATCAGTCTGTTGCTCAAAGTTAAAGGGACCCACTACTTTTGTCCTCAGAGTTATTCAACACTTATTACTTGGGTTATTTAAAATTGGCATCCATATCCTATTAGCATATGTCATTTCCTGCTGGCGGTTCAGTAACTTTGAAGATTTCGTCTGGGAAATCATTAGAGCCTCCAAATTTAATCTATGTTTTAATCTGGGTTCATGAAACAAGGCTCGTGCATGCTCAAAAGGCAAACGGATACAAAAAGAAACAAGTGGACGAATGTTGGAGGAAACAGTTAGCAAGGAAAAATCACATTGTGGCACCTGGAGAAAGTGACAGTGAGAAGCAGACAGAAAACAAAGAACAGCCATGGCTTTCGTTACCCTTCATTAGGGGTACAACTGATAAGATAGCCAAGATCTTTAAGAGATATGATGTGAAAACTATTTTCAGCCCAACAACGAAAATAGAGCAACTGCTACACAATCCCAAGGACCCCAGACCAGCGTTATCTAACCCCGGAGTATATGAAATTGGCTGTGAATGTGGGAAAGTTTATCTGGGACAAACGAAAAGACCAATAGGGGTCCGGGTACGGGAACATCAAAGAGCAACAGATGCAAAGCAAGAAGAAAAATCAGCAGTAGCTTTGCACGCGAAAGAATCAGGACACAGGATAATGTTTGAGCATGCACGAGCCTTGTTTCATGAACCCAGATTAAAACATAGATTAAATTTGGAGGCTCTAATGATTTCCCAGACGAAATCTTCAAAGTTACTGAACCGCCAGCAGGAAATGACATATGCTAATAGGATATGGATGCCAATTTTAAATAACCCAAGTAATAAGTGTTGAATAACTCTGAGGACAAAAGTAGTGGGTCCCTTTAACTTTGAGCAACAGACTGATGTTTAACTGTCACCACTCCGTAACATTCTTTTTCACCCAGCAGTTTTTTACTGCCAAATTGCCTTGAGAAAGCTCCGTGAATGGAGTGAAACGTCGGCTTGGGAAGTAGGATCCCGTGTTGTTGTTATTGTAAGGAAACCTTTTCTGTGTATGTGACACCTGCACAATATAAGAAATCTAAACAAACAACAAAAGCGGTAAAGGATTTTATTTCTCTACTTTTATATTGACATGGCTGCAGAACCCATACAGTTAAGAACCTTGTCAGTTACCCACAGCCATGAAAATCTGCATGCAACATTCCTCAGCTGTATTGAGAGCAGGTAATTAAGGAATTACCTCCTTCATGGATTATTGCCTTGTCGTGGCGAAGGGGCTTGCGTAACTCAATGAAGCCATGAGCTATGCCGTGCAGGGACACCCAAGACGGACAGGTCGTAGCAGAGAGTTCTGACTAAAAGTGATCCACTGGAGAAGGAAATGGCAACCCACTCCAGTAACCTTGCCAAGAAAATCCCATGAACAGTACCAAAAGGATAAAAGATATGACGCCGGAAGATGAGCCCCTCAGGTCGGAAGGTGTCCAATATGCTACTGAGGAAGAGCGGAGGACTATTCCAAGTAGACCCAGAAAGAGTGAAGCGGTTGGGCCAAAGCCAATAGGACGTCCAGCTGTGGATGTGTCTGAGGTTGAAAGGAAAATCCAATGCTGCAAGGAGCAATACTGCTTAGGAACATGGAATGTGAGGTCTATGAATCAAGGCAAGCTGGATGTGGTCAAAAATGAGATGATAAGACTGAACATTGACATCTTGGGAATCAGCGAACTAAAATGGACGGGCATGGGCGAATTTAATTCAGGTGACCATCATATCTACTACTGTGGGCATGAATCCCTTAGAAGAAATGGAGTAGCCCTCATAGTCAATAAAAGAGTGGGAAAGGCAGTACTGGGGTGCAACCTCAAAAACGACAGAATGATTTCAGTTCGAATCCAAGGAAAACCATTCAACATTACAGTAATCCAAGTGTATGCCCCAACCACTGATGCCGAAGAAGATGAAGTTGACCGGTTCTATGAAGACCTACAACACCTTCTAGAACTAGCACCCAAAAAAGATGTCCTTTACATCATAGGAGACTGGAATGCTAAAGTCGGAAATCAAGAAATAAACGGAACAACAGGCAAGTTTGGCCTTGGAGCGCAAAATGAAGCAGGGCAAAGGCTAACGGAGTTCTGTCAAGAGAACACGCTGGTCATAGCAAACACTCTTTTCCAACAACACAAGAGGCGACTCTACACATGGACATCACCAGATGGTCAGTACCGAAACCAGATAGATTATGTGCTTTGCAGCCAAAGATGGAGAAGCTCTATACAGTCAGTAAAAACAAGACCTGGAGCTGACTGTGGCTCAGATCATGAGCTTCTTATTGCAAAATTCAGGCTTAAACTGAAGAATGTAGGGATCACCACTAGACCAGTCAGATATGACCTAAACCATATCCCTTATGAGTATACAGTGGAGGTGAAGAATAGATTTAGGGCATTAGATCTGGTAGACAGAGTGCCTGAAGAACTATGGACGGAAGTTCGTAACATTGTACAGGAGGCAGCAACTAAAACCATCCCAAAGAAAAAGAAATGCAAGAAAGCAAAGTGGCTGTCAGATGAGGCTTTACAAATAGCTGTGGAAAGAAGGAATGCAAAAAGCAAAGGTGAAAGGGAAAGATATAAACAACTGAATGCAGATTTCCAGAGA
Organism: Plestiodon gilberti rubricaudatus; assembly: GCA_026170595.1. NCBI lineage: Eukaryota > Metazoa > Chordata > Lepidosauria > Squamata > Scincidae > Plestiodon > Plestiodon gilberti. The sequence continues at coordinate 253,170,325 of JANXHW010000002.1, forward strand.
ATAGCAAGGAGAGATAAGAAGGCCTTCTTAAATGAACAATGCAAGGAAATCGAGGAAAACAACAGAATGGGGAGGACTAGAGATCTCTTCAAGAAAATTGGAGATATCAAGGGAACGTTTTGTGCAAAGATGGGCATGATAAAGGACAAAAAAGGCAGAGACCTAACAGAAGCAGAAGAGATTAAGAAGAGATGGCAAGAATACACAGAAGAACTATACAAGAAAGATCTTAATGTTCCTGATGACCACGCTGGTGTGGTCACTGACCCAGAGCCGGACATCCTAGAGAGTGAAGTCAAGTGGGCCTTAGGTAGCATCACTAACAACAAAGCTAGTGGAGATGATAATATCCCAGCTGAGCTACTTAAAATCCTAAATGATGATGCTGTGAAAGTGCTGCACTCAATATGCCAACAAATTTGGAAAACTCAGCAGTGGCCAAAGGATTGGAAAAGGTCAGTTTACGTTCCAATTCCAAAGAAGGGCAGTGCCAAAGAGTGCTCAAACTATCGCACAATTGCACTCATATCACATGCTAGCAAGGTTATGCTCAAAATCCTACAAGCTAGGCTTCAGCAGTACGTGGACCGAGAACTACCGGAAGTACAAGCTGGGTTTCGAAGAGGCAGAGGAACTAGAGATCAAATTGCCAACATGCGCTGGATCATGGAGAAAGCCCGAGAGTTCCAAAAAACCACCTACTTCTGCTTCATTGACTACGCAAAAGCCTTTGATTGTGTGGATCACAACAAACTGTGGCAAATTCTTAAAGAGATGGGGGTACCAGACCACCTTACCTGTCTCCTGAGAAACCTGTATGCGGGTCAAGAAGCAACAGTTCGGACCGGCCATGGAACAACTGACTGGTTCAAAATTGGGAAGGGAGTACGGCAAGGCTGTATATTGTCACCCTGCCTATTTAACTTATATGCAGAGTACATTATGAGAAATGCAGGGCTGAATGAATCGCAAGCCGGAATCAAGATTGCCGGGAGAAATATCAACAACCTCAGATATGCAGACGATACCACCCTAATGGCAGAAAGTGAAGAAGAACTAAAGAGCCTCTTGATGAGGGTGAAAGAGGAGAGTGCAAAAGTTGGCTTGAAACTCAACATTAATAAAACTAAGATCATGGCATCTGGGTCCATCAATTCCTGGCAAATAGAAGGGGCAGAAATGGAAGCAGTAACAGATTTTACTTTTCTGGGCTCCAAGATCACTGCAGACGGAGACAGCAGCCATGAAATTAAAAGACGCTTACTCCTTGGAAGGAAAGCTATGGCAAACTTAGACAGCATAATAAAAAGCAGAGATATCACCATGCCAACAAAAGTTCGCATAGTCAGGGCGATGGTGTTCCCAGTAGCAATGTATGGTTGCGAGAGTTGGACCATAAGGAAGGCTGAGCGCCGAAGAATAGATGCTTTTGAACTGTGGTGCTGGAGAAGACTCCTGAGAGTCCCTTGGACTGCTAGGAGATCAAATCAGTCAATCCTAAATGAAATCAACCCTGACTGTTCCCTGGAAGGACAGATACTAAGGCTGAAGCTCAAATATTTTGGCCACCTAATGCGAAGAGAAGACTCTCTGGAGAAGACTCTGATGCTGGGAAAAATTGAAGGCAAAAGGAGAAGGGGAAGGCAAAGGATGAGATGGTTAGACAGCATCACCGATGCAACGAACATGAAAATGAGCGAACTCAGGAAGATAGTGGAGGACAGGAAGGCCTGGCGGGATATGGTTCATGGGATCACGAAGGGTCGGACACGACTTAACGACTGAACAACAACAATTAAGGAAACTTCACCTGCTGAATTTTTACCTGGAAACCTCCCTCCCCAGTATAGTGTTGACCTGAAGAAACATGGCAAACTGTGACCGTATGGAGCCTGTCGAATTCTGTGAGACTTACTTCCGAGTAAACATGCATAGGACTGTGCTGTAAACCAAGCTGGCTGGCAAGAGCAGGGACAGCGCAACCCGGAACGCTACCCGAGGCCGGTTCGGATCCGCTGTCCTCGTGCTAAGGAAAGAAAACAAACCTCTTCCCATCATGCTCCCCGCTCACTGCCTTGAAACTCGGAAGTGCTGGATTTCTGGGATTCAAGGCAGAGTAGTAAGTAGGATGCGCAGTATGCAGGGGAATGATGTGTTTCATTCTGGAGTGAGCATGCAAAGCACATGGTCCTTGGATTGAGGGAGGGAGGCGGCTGCAGCTACGGTGACAGACGCGGGGTGAAAGGCCCCCTGAATCCGCCGCTCCCTCGCACCCCTCCCAGTCTGCTTCCAGTCCCCTTTGCACATCCGTGGGCCGGCCCTGGGCAAGAGTGGGAGTCTTGCCGAGATGGTCTCCAACAGGGCTCAGGATCATGCAGTCTCCTCACATTGAGTCAGGTCCTCCTCTGTCCATCTTGTAGTATTATCTACATCAGGGGTGGGGAACCTTTTCCCTGGCGAGGGCCTTTTTAAATATTAGAAAATTGCTTGAAGGCCGGCCGTAAGGCCGTCCGGCATTTTTATTTATTTAATTAATTTTTGCCCCTGCCCCCCATCGGCCTCCGGTGGCTCCGCGCTCACCATCCGAAGCCGCCGCTGGTTCCGCGCATAACCTCCGGCGTACCATGCCGATGAGGGCAAGAGCTTGCCCTCATCGGCGTGGTTCGCATGTGTGAAATGGCCAACGGCCTAGTGAGAAGGGGTCAAGGTGGCGGCAGGGGAGGACATGCAAAGGCCCTCTCCCGTCCTCCAGAGATGACGTGCGGACCCGGCGGAGCCTCCTGGGGCCAGTTGGGCGGCCTCCCGGCAATCTCTCCAAGGGCCGGATCGGATGGCCTCGGGGGCCTGATCCGGCCCTGGGGCCGGAGGTTCCCCACCGCTGGTCTACATGCAAAGAGATCGCAATCTTAGGCATGTCTCCTCAGAAGTAAGTTCCATTGAATGAAATAGGGCTTACTTCCAGGAAAATGTTATAGGACTGAGTCCCCTGCAAAGGACTGCCTGATTGCTCGTGGTGCCCCAAAGGGAGTTGGATTTCTCCTTCCTGACCTCTGCTTTCTCCCCCCCCCCCGCCACTGCTGGCCCATCCATGCAGGTCCCATCAGTGGCAGAGTGCGAGGAGTGTGGGGGGAGAGGATTCAGGGTGCCTTTCACCCCCAGCCTGCCACCGCCTCCCTCCAACCTGCTGCCAATGTAAGCTGCAATGACCTGCTTCCTACTCGCTCGATCATCCCCTTCTTACCTTTTCCCTGTCGCACTGCTGTGAAATTCAGAAACCCTGCACTTCCGAGCTTCACAAAAGCATGTCAGGAGCATGGTCAGGGGGTTGGCCCTGTTTTGCTTTATGCTTTTTATAGCACAGCAGAAACGGAACCAGAGAGGGCATAAGGTGACACTTCCCCTGCCCGCTGCATTGCTGCCTGGCAAACATCTTTGGAACAGAGGGAAATTTGAAGAGTAATTTTGTCTGGCAAGGGGATGTGCTCTCAGAACGAAGAGGGCAGCCACTCCACGGGGTTTGTACACGGAGGGAGCTTTTCTCACTCCACCAGAGGTTTCCAGGGGTTGAACCTGGGCCCTTCTGGGTGCAAAGCACGTGCATTGCACTCAGCTACAGCTCCTCCCCCATGGCTGACACCTCCGGGTCCATAACACAAATGACATCAGCAACAACAACTCAGGCTGCAGTCTTTTTTTTTTTTTTTTTAGGTATATTTATATTTTATTGATATAATAACATAAAAACAATACATAATTCATAAAATTATAGCAAGCACAAAGCGTCACATCCTACTAGCATACTATTCACTATTTTCTATATATAATTTCCAACTTAGCCAAAATAACACCCACAATCTATTCATTAAATCCACATATCATCACATCGTTCCTCTCTCTCTCTCTTAAAAAATCTATAAATGGTTTCCAATTATTCACGAAAAGGTTAACTGACTTTTCCTTAATTAAAATTGTAAGTTTGTCCATTTCGGCATAATCCAAAACTTTCAGCCACCAATCTTCCAACGAAGGTATCTCCGAATTCTTCCAATATTGTGCATATAAAATTCTTGCCGCAGCTATCATATATAAAAACAAAGTTTGAAATTTTTCGCCTACATAATCATCCCACATACCCAACAGAAAAGTTTCCGGTTTCATTTGAATCTTAATCTTTAAAATCAACTCAATCTGTTTATGAATCTGGGTCCAGTACTTCTTTGCTTGGGAGCATGTCCACCACTCTTGATGTTTGTTGAAAAAAATTCTTCTCCCAAATTTTTCTGAATCAAAAATTTTGTATCTCCCTTTTTTATATGGGTTTCTTGAAGGCAAATCACATCTTGATTAAGTTTTTTCAAATAATGGAATACTCTTTTTCTTTTTTGCGGAGCATTAGCTCCATTAATATTCCATGATAAAAATTTGTAATCCATTTTTACTGTTCACTGCTTGCCATTGCACCGTCCATCCCATCATCATCATCATCTTCTTCTCTTCCATCCTTGAATCTTTCCAGGAATTCTTTTGCTTTCTGAATTGTATCCAATCTGTAGGTTTTTCCCTGAAGTTTAAAAATCACACCTTCTAATTTTCCCCACCTAAAAACAATCTTCTGTTTCTTCAGCACTTCGACCAGGAAAGCATAAGTTTTCCTTTTCTGCAAAATTCTCAGCGGAATCTCCTTTAGCACAATAATGTGCACTCCTTCTACCTTGAGTCTCGATTTAGCATTCAGGCTGCAGTCTTATACACACATTCCTGGGAGTAAGTGCTACTGAACCTAAGGAGCCTTAATTATGTAACCTGAAGCTAATTAAATCAGACTCTGGATGGCAGGAAGAGGAATTACGAAGCAGCTTTATTCAAACAAAAGTGATCAATCACTGGCAGCGTAGCCCCGAGCTGAATAGCTACAAAAGGGCGGGGGCTACGGCCCTGAACATAGCATGAGTGTGAACTTTTATATCTTTACAAAAAACATGAAAAACACGTCACTGTGTTTGGTGTACATACATTGGTTGTATCTTCATCCAGTCATCTATCACTAGGCAGACATAATAGCGCAAGGCAAGGAGCTTCTTCAAAATGGAACTTTTCTACCCAAATACAGGCCCTTTGTTCTCGCATATCTCTGCCCTGTCTGGGCAGCCGAGACCTTGGGCCTCTGTTCCCCCCAATCTTGATATTTTTGGAATGCAGACTTCTTGCATCCCTATGCTCCCAAGGTTGTCTGCTTCTCTTATCTCCTCAGGGGGCCCATACAATCATTTTGCTTGTTACGAAGTGATACTTTTTACACATACAAAAGATGTCTGTTTTGCCTCATCCCTTGACCTTGACCATGCTACATTCCTTTCGCAGTGTCAGCTGTTTTACAGAAGCCAGAAATGCTATTCTAACTTGAAAAACCAGGTTAGAAATTAAATATGTTATGCAGCAATCCTATAATAAGGAAAACACTCTTAACATGCTCAGGAATAACTCCCCTGCAGGCCACAATTATGAGTAGACCAATGTACGATTGTGTTGTCAAATGATCGAAATATATTCCAAGTAAACATTAGGACACAGAAAAAGCATAAGACAAAGGATAATTATACTTGTGAATATTACTTAAAATTGGATACACGTACACCAGCAAATAGTACTGAGGCTGAGAGGGAGGCTGTGATGCGATGAACTGAAACAGTTGTTATCCCCCTACCACAAGAGAGCCCCTCAAATCTCAGGTGCCATCAAAGGTAGAAGCAAAAGGAACAGATAAAACTGCAGTTTAAATGTTAGCAAGTCCGTGGATCATTCATACTTATAGGCCTGACTGCCCGGCCCATCCATGAGACCAATTGAAGAAGTTGCCTCAGGCAGCGGATTGGTGGTGGAGAGCTCCCTTCTGTGTCCACCTACTTGCCTCCGTTGCCCCTTTTCTTTCCACTCCCTGGATTGAGATGGAAGAAGCGTAGGAGAGTGTTGAGCTAGGACAGTAGAGGGTGGGAGGAGCAGACACATCACCTGGTAAGGGGGGCAGCATTTAGCATGCTGCTTGAGGTGTCTGGAGGTGTTGGGCCTGCCCCAGATATAGGGAGGGAGATATAGAAGTAGGGTGACTCCACAGTTGGCCTCTCTCTTTGAGCTATTCATTTTACTTCTGAAATTGAACCGTCCAGGAATTCTGCTTTCTGTCCCTTCCAATGACTGATACTTTTGTCTTTTTATCTACAGAAAAACGTAAACTATTGCACGCAACGGCATTTAACCGTATTGAAGAATGCAACACATATACAGAACAGTTCAAAGTGACAGGAGGTATAGGAAGAGTATTCCTTATCTGCTGCACAACAAATCTCTGTAATTCAAAGCGCTAGCTGCTCAAACCTCTTAACCCTAAACCCGAGCAAATACTGGAAGATCCCTCTTCTGTCCACTGGCTGGGTCAGCCCAACTTCATGTGTTTTCCTGAGTGGATGTTGGGCTGCAAATAAAGCAAATAAAGTTTGCTGTTTATCTGTTTATCTGTATGATTGTGTTCTTCTGCTCCTCCACCGATGCTCCTGGAATCGGGGGGGGGGGGCTACTTTCCCGGCCCACTTCCTGACAAGGCAAGTCTGCAGGGTGGGTCCCTGCTTGATGCTAGGACCAGCTGGGAACGGGGCTAGTTAAACGTTTGGGAACTCGGAGCCCCACCCCCAACAGTCCTGTTTCTGGGCAGCATCACATCCTGCTCTGCCTCAGTAAGAGAGACAGAGATTCGTTGACCACCTCTGGGCCCAGGAGGAGGAATGTTTTGCTGTTTACCTACCAATTGGCTCTTGGTGGGGAGGGGGTTTCTCCTACCCCAGACTGTCTGCCAGTGGTGTTTAGCCGGTATGGTCATGACTGGCAGGACAGGATAGGGAGGAAGAGCAGCAAAATGGATATCATTGTCCTCGTTCAATACATGTGATCCATTACTAGAGGTGGGGTGGTGGTGGTGGTGACCAACACAGAATGCGAAATAATGCTAATTTTGATCCAAAACCCTAGGGCCGAGGCCTGCGAACCTTTAGGCCGGATGGGGAGAGAGAGAAGGAAAAACACTAAAAAGTGTAAAATAATATTTTCCTAAATATATGAATTTAATGTTTTTGGAGCCAGCACCAAATTTAACGCAAACTAATTACGTAAATTTTCAATCACATGATCAGCTATGTAATTGTTGAGGAATATTACTAACAGTTCTGAAGAGAACCGAATCAGATAGAAGGAAGGTTCTAGAAGGAGGCCAATGAACAGTGACAGTTAAGTTAGAACGTGAGAGTTGGGAGTTGAAAGGAAAGTTAAAGATCATAATGATTGGGGGACACGAAAAAAAACCTGACGAAAAAATGGGGTGGCACATATAATGCGTCGCCCCCGCTTGCCTTGCTACCCACCTCCCCACTGCGAAGAGGCAGGAAAATGCTGGCAGCCCACTGACTGCAACTTGTTGAGCCTGAGGGATCGTAGTGAGCCTGAGGGATTGTAGGCGTTCCGCAACGTTCCCCTCAGAGGACTTCCTTGTCCTTGAGGCTGCAGGTCGCTAAGGATATCGCCATAGTCAGGGGTTCTATTCCAGGGATTGTTACCTTCTGGTCCGACACGCTGCCACACAGAGTTTGGCGTGGGGCACTTCGCTCGCATCATGTTGACATTGCTCAGCGCAAGGTGAACATTTACATGAGCAACTATCGCTCACCCTGGTATTGTTTATACTTCGCCAGCCCTGTTTAGACGCAATGTCATCCACCTCTTCCTGGCTGGTGCCGACATTTTCCTCAGGGACCTGCAGCAGGGACTTTTGAGCCTTCTGGCCTGGTTGTGAGGTAGTTGGGATCAAGCGCTAGGCTATCCCCACTATGTGGCAGGTTGTGTGCGGGATGGGTAGGTAGAGATTTCCTTGGCATGCATTCTGAGGTAGCAAGGTTAAAGGGTGAGCCAGGACCGCTCAAACAATACTTACTCGGGTCGGTGTGGCTGGCTGGCAAGCCCCTTTGGCTGGGTAAGCAAAGACCCCCACGTGGTTTGCCTAGGGGGAGTCTGCGCTGTCCAGCTGCCTCAAACCCCTTCAGGGTTGGCTGAGGTAAGCTTTCCCAATCTATGAATGGGCAGAGCTTGGAGTCAGAGTGTCACGCCCGAGGGTAGCAGGGGAAACATACAGGCAGCAGTGTTTTCCCCTTACCTACTGCCCGCACGCTGGAGGACGTTATAGTTTTTTCCTGCTGCCGATTTTATACATTTATTAGAATTTAATAGTGACCTTTTATCCAAGCCTCTGTCCAGCGTGGTAAAAAAAGTAGTAAAAGTTTTAACTTCCAGGTGAAACCTTCAAATATCCTGGACTCAGGGGGTGGTTGGATTCGGGGCATATGTGCCTTCTGGTGCACAAGGCGAGGGGGCAGGACTCAGAGGCAGAGAACATGCTTTGAATGCAGGCAACCCCAGGTTCCATCAGGGGTGTCGCCAGTGCTCAGCCATGTCTAGTATTACCATTGGTTTACGGCCTCTGCCCATCAAGAGTTCACCTGGCCAGCCAACCAATGAAACTTCAATGCTGATGGCAGTGGCAGCCCCCAGTGTATTATTATGAGGCCGTGCAGGAGTGCTATAGATAGCCCAAGGCAGGGCTTTGTTCCAGAGCCCCAGGCAACCTCTTGCTGATATTAAGTCCGATCCCTGGTAGCTCCAGGTAGGGCTTGCCAAGACCGGGCTGTCTGCAACCCTGGAGACCCACTCTCACTCAGTGCTGACTGACGTAGATGGAACAATCATCTGGCCTAGTTCAGGGCAGCTTCCTTGCTCCTATCCTCCAACCTTTGCCCCTCTAGGGCTGCTAAGGACCATCAGGCCAACTCCCACTCTCACTTCATAGCCTTCTGCAACTGACGCCTCAACCTCCCACTTTCCCTGCAGGCCATATCTATGCAGTAAAAGCTGTGATATTTGACGCTTGATGATCTGGAAAGCACTAATACCCTCGTTATCCGGGGGTAATGGGAAATGAAAAATTGACTTGGATGGAGATCCATGTTTAGCAGGACACGTCCTCCCCTCCTGGTCTGCCACGTCTTTGGCTTTTCTTCTCCACAATCAGGGAAGAGAAGCTAAAGACAGTCCCTACCGCCTGCCTCAGCTGCTCCAGGAGTGACGTCAGTTGTGGGCAAAAGTGACATCAGTTCCGGGTGTCACCAGGCTGGTGTGTGTGTGTGTGTGTGTGTGTGTGTGTGTGTGTGTGTGTGTGTGTGTGTGTGACACCCATCCTTGCTGCCCCAGGCGGCAAGGAATATCGGTACACCCCTGGTCACGCAGGGAGCTTCATGGCTGAGTGGGGATTTGAACCTGGATCTTCCAGGTCTAAGTCGAACACCAGAACCACTACCTTCCCTGGAACATATATTGGCTAAAAGACCCATTACGTTTTGTTATTCTATTTACCATCAGCACCCAGCAGCGATTCTAAGCCATTCTAAGAGTCCAAAATGCCCACACACTTCTCCAGGTGGCCTCCAGTTGCAGATTTGGTGGTACCAGTTTGTTTCATGTTATTTCAATGAGCTTGTATGTGTGTGTGTAGGGGGGGGGGTATCCATGAAGCTGTTAGGTATTCTAAGGTCATGAAGCTGTTAGGTATTCTAAGGTGCACATTAGGTATAACACTCTCATATTTGGAAAATTATGATATCTGGAAACCATTCAGTATAAGATGCTGGATAGTGAAACATTTACTACATTTCTTTCCCACTTATATTCCATGGAATTCACAGCGGGCTCGTTGTTCTTCCCTGGCAATCTTCCATCCAGGCACTCACCAGAACAAGACCTGCATAGCTTCAACAGGGTGGCTGTATTGTGTGCCTTCAGACAATAGGCTAGCCTTGAAAATATGGGAATGAGCTAAGTCCACACCTGGAACCCAATGAACTATATATACATCAGGGAGTTTGAATTGTTTGCAGCTCTCTGCCCAGTCTACAGTAAAAAAAAAAAAAGAACTTTAATGGCATATAATGCATACAGAGACCACATAAGGTTCCCTGCCAAGGTTCCCTTTTAGGTGAAATGCAGGTGGGTGAGATCCTGCCCAATACCTCGACTTCTACACTATGCAAATGCAACAACTGTATGTCATCCTCTCACGATGTCTCCCAAACCAAATGCCATTGGAGACCTTTCTCTCAGAAGCTGCAATGAGATGCTCATTCCGCCCTCCCCCATTCAACCCCCTCCCTGCAACCATGCAACCATATTTCACACCAACAAATGTTCCATCTGCGAAGGGAGGGAAACCAGGTGAGCCAAGGAGCTCCTAGTTCAGGACAAGTGACATCAAAACCCAGCACAAAGGCCATGAGAGGAGTAATGAACAACCTGCCTCCCCTTTTCTCTGGCTATTTCTCCTTATTTCTGGACATTTCTCAGCTCCTCCCAGAAAGCTTTGTGATGCTGCTGCTGTTGTTGTTGTTCAGTCATTACGTCGTGTCCGACCGTTCGTGATCCCATGAACCACATCCCGCCAGGCCTTCCTGTCCTCCACTATCTTCCTGAGTTCGCTCATTTTCATGTTCGTTGCATCGGTGATGCTGTCTAACCATCTCATCCTTTGCCTTCCCCTTCTCCTTTTGCCTTCAATCTTTCCCAGCATCAGAGTCTTCTCCAGAGAGTCCTCTCTTCGCATTAGGTGGCCAAAATATTTGAGTTTCAGCCTTAGTATCTGTCCTTCCAGGGAACAGTCAGGGTTGATTTCATTTAGGATTGACTGCTCTTCAAAATATAGTTACATTGCTGTAACAGAGGCTTAGTACTATCAACCAATCTACTGATTGAGAAACGATGCATCAGGATGCACGTTTATTCTTCCTCCTTGCACTTCTTGACAGATCAAGTGACTTGGGAACTAATTAGAACATAGAGACAGTTGAAGCACAAGACCACTCCAATGGGATAAAGTGATGAACACCGTCAAACTTCCTGGATCAAGGAGAAGAAGGTAGAGACACTCGGAGTGGGGGGAGCTGGAGCCTGGGGTTTCTTCCACCCAGAGGCGTCGCTCCGGTAGGGGCGGGGCTGTAAGTATCGCTGCAGTTACAGTCGCTTTACCGAGCGAGGAGGAGGCAGCCCCGCCCCCTCACTGTCCGAGCCATTCGCCTACGGAGAAAGCAGCAGGCAGGGTCTCTTGCCTGCTGCTTTCTCCGTAGGCGAATGGCTCGGACAGTGAGGGGGCGGGGCTGCCTCCTCCTCGCTCGGTAAAGCGACTGTAACCGCAGCGATACTTACAGCCCCGCCCCTACCGGAGCGACGCCTCTGCTTCCACCCAGTCTCATGGCCAAAGGAGGCCCTGCACACCTGGGGGGGGGGGGAATGGTGCACGCTTTCCATTGCATTTGTCTGTGTTACAACATGTCTTCACGATAATGTCCTCATCGAACTTTAAAGTGGTGTTACAGTATAGTCGATCTTCATCAAAATCGATGCATCCATACATCACTCCCTCAAACGTTCCATCTGCTAAGGAAAGGACGACAGTGTGAGCTGGGAGAAAGAAAGAAAGAAAGAAAGAAAGAAAGAAAGAAAGAAAGAAAGAAAGAAAGAAAGAAAGCCGTTCCTGATTCAGTAACATCTAAAACCAGCACAAAAGCCATGAGAGGTGAACGTAAGAAGAGCCCTGTTGGATCAGGCCAAAGGCTCATCTAGTCCAGCTTCCTGTATCACACAGTGGCCCCACCAGATGCCTTAGGGAGCACACAGCCAAAAGATAACCTGTTTCCTGTTGTCACTCACTCCCTTGCACCTGGCATACAGAGAAAACCTACTTCTAAAACTAGGAGGTTGCTTATGGCTTGTAACCTGTGATGGTCTTTTCCTCCATGTATCTGTCCAAACCCCTTTTAAAGGCATCTAGGCCAGGTGTCATCACCACATCCTGTGGCAAGGAGTTCCACAAACCAATTACACGCTGGGTAAAGAAACATTTTCTTTTGTCTGTTACTGCCAGTCTGAGTATACTCATAGGATGACAGAGGGCTTACCTGGGTGTAAGAGAACAAACGGTCCCTTACCCCACGGAGGCCTCTGTTTGCCCCCCACCCCACCACAGGATGCAGTGCGTGTCTCCATGGCATGGCCAGACTTGTGCTAGCCAGAAAGCTACTGCCGGTCTGAGTATACTCATAGGATGACAGAGGGCTTACTTTCAATGAACTCCAGACATGGTGAAGGTTCATTGAAAGTGAATGGGATGTAGGCTGAGAAGGAACATGGACTCTGGATTACAGTCATGCTAAGACATTTCTACAAGTCACATTGGATCATAGATCAGACCCTCCTTATGATAACTGATATTGTTTCTCTGGAACTTACAATTGTAGACTGATTGTGTGTAACATCCCCCAAGGTCAGACTTGCATGTTTTTTCCCTTAAACGGCGGCAGCTCTCAGGGTGTAAGAAAAGGCATCGATTGCACACAATTCCTTGCACTAAGAGAAAAAAAATAGAAACGGAAAAGAAACTTCGTCAACTATCCGGAATGCTATGCAGCACCCCACATCATCTCTGTGGTTTTGTTCCATTTCCAATTCAAATGCGCCACTTTAAAAGTGATTTTTTTTAATCTCAAATTTTGGAAACTCAATTGCTTTTGACATTTTGTTTTCTCCTGGTGGTTTCAATTTTAAAGTGTCAAATCTCATCATCTGCCATGTCTAAACTACTGTACAATGAAAGAAGCTAAACAGGGTCGACCTCGGTTCTCACTTGGATGGGAGACAGCAGTTGCTGACGAACCTCGCAAAGACACTGAGAAGGCACCATGAAAGGGTGGAATGTGGAGGAGTCAGCTAGAGAGAAAACATCTGGACAACCGTCTGAGGGTGAACTGCGGTGAACTGTGAAGCTTGGAAGTGCAGAGCACAAGTCAGAAGGAGGGCTGCACTCGGAAGAGAAAACATCTTGAGTATGGAAGGTTCTATATATGAAAAAGAACAATATTGTAATAAATTTGGACATGTTTGCCCTTTATTAGAGGGGTAACCGATAAGATCGCCAGAGTCCTTAGACAAGGAAATATAAAAACGGTGTTCAAACCAACAAAAAAAATTGAAGAAATGCTGAAAAATCCAAAAGACAAGAGACCTCCGCTCTCAAACCCAGGCATTTACTGCATCCCATGTGGCACTTGTGGCAAGGAATATATTGGCCTTACACAGCGGTCTATAGGCACCAGACTTAAGGAGCATGAAAGAGCGGTGAGGCTAGAACACCCACATCTTTCCGCTCTTGCTGAACATGCGCTGACCACAGGCCATTCTATACATTTCAAAGATACATGCCCCTTAAAAACAGAGAGCAAATTAAATATCTTGAAAAATCTGGAGGCGTTAGAAATAAGTAAAAGGATGCCAAATGATCTTTTGAACAGACAGCAAGAATTAAGTCTGGCTAACCGTATATGGTTCCCCATAATACGTGGAAACACAAACCATGGACTATTAAACCATAAAACTAACACTCAAAATAATATCCAATAAATCCTGTCAGTAACACAGTAGCATTACATCACTGCAACCAATTAAATACAGTAACCAACAAATGTTGCCAGCATCACAGCACAGAAAATCAGTTGTCTGCAGAATTCCTAGATTGCATTTTTGGGCTGAGTCCTTGCAGGATCTCCTACCTTGAGCAAAGCTCGAACTGAAGCGGCTTCCGACAAACAAGAGCTTCCCGCGCTTTTTCAAAAAGAATAAAAAGACCAAGAGAACGCTGCTCCTCAACACCTACCAATTTCTTTGGAGATACCCCAGAAGAAGTGCCTGGATATAGGCACGAAACGTCGGGTTTTGTAATTCCAGTTTTTAATGATTTTTGGCTATCCGGATTTCTGGGCTGTCAGTCCATACCGGGCAGCTTTCGTCATTTTTCTAAAATCAGCTGGATCGCTACTTTTAAGCCTTAATTATGACCGGGTTACCCGTGATACCTGTTTCGCTATACATTGTAAAGACCCTTCGGGTCTAGGATAGCCTGCCTGTGTAAACCGCCTTGAATAAATCTGATGAGAAATCTGATGATGAGAAAGGCGATATATAAATACAGAAAATAAAAATAAATAAAATTAAAATTGTCAGAGATAAAATACCATCAACTGCTGAGAAAGACTGCCCAGTAATGAAATATAACCTGAGGTCAAAGAGTGGGATTAGAAAGGTGGTGCAGTGCAGGGGTTCTCAAACGATTGTATGCGCACTAGCAGTGGTACTCCGGGCGACCGGAGGTGGTACACGGACTAGTGGTCCGCTGGACCCCCACTTCTTTGCGGCATTTTCGGCCACATTTTTGCTCCCAAAAGGCTCCTGCATTTGGCTGAGCCCCTCTTGAGTGCTGGCCTACCTACCTGCATTTTCTGACTCCCAAAAATGTGAAAACCCATCACTTCCGGTGGTACACGAAGGATGAGTGGCGCCGGAGCTGGTACGTGGCCGGTCAGGGGTTGAGAAGCCCTGGTGTAGTGCAATGTCTAGAAGACAGGCAGCCCAGTCCTATCCAGCGTTGGAGCTCTGGGGGCAGCCCATGCTGTATCCAGCACTGGGAAGGAACAGATTAGAGGTCTCCTTGGGGTAAGAGGACATTTGTCCCCTTACCCCAGGTAATGCCCCAGCCACAGCAACAGGGCTACTCAGATCTTTGCGAGCTTCATAGCTGGTGCAGAACCAAGAAGCCCCGTGCAGTGTACATCACCTCCTCCTCGTCCTTCCCACGTCCTTCCCATTTTATGCTCCAGTATCTCCTCATTTTTGTATTATATTCTTGTTCTTTTTTTCTGCAGCCTAATGTTTACAGTGAATATTCAGATTGTTTGGGTCCCGTGGGGAGAAAGGCGGGATAGAAATATGGTAAAATTAAAAAAAAATTGTTTGAGTTTCTTTTGTGTACAGTAATTAGATTATGGAGCTTTTGTCCTCACAACAACCCTGTGAAGTATGTAAGGATGAGAGATAGTGACTGGCCAAAAGTCACCGAGGATGCTTCATGTCTGAGCAGGAATTTGAACCTGGATCCAGTGCCGTCGGTACCACGTGGAACCCCAAAGTGTTCTTTGGAAAGGTTGTCAGAATCATTATGTTTGGCAAGACCATTTTCAATGTTGCATGCAGATTTTCATGGCTGTGGGTAACTGACAAGGTTCTTAACTGTATGGGTTCTGCAGCCATGTCAATATAAAAGTAGAGAAATAAAATCCTTTACCGCTTTTGTTGTTTGTTTAGATTTCTTATATTGTGCAGGTGTCACATACACAGAAAAGGTTTTCTTACAATAACAACAACACGGGATCCTACTTCCCAAGCCGACGTTTCACTCCATTCACGGAGCTTTCTCAAGGCAATTTGGCAGTAAAAAACTGCTGGATGAAAAAGAATGTTACGGAGTGGTGACAGTTAAACATCAGTCTGTTGCTCAAAGTTAAAGGGACCCACTACTTTTGTCCTCAGAGTTATTCAACACTTATTACTTGGGTTATTTAAAATTGGCATCCATATCCTATTGGCATATGTCATTTCCTGCTGGCGGTTCAGTAACTTTGAAGATTTCGTCTGGGAAATCATTAGAGCCTCCAAATTTAATCTATGTTTTAATCTGGGTTCATGAAACAAGGCTCGTGCATGCTCAAACATTATCCTGTGTCCTGATTCTTTCGCGTGCAAAGCTACTGCTGATTTTTCTTCTTGCTTTGCATCTGTTGCTCTTTGATGTTCCCGTACCCGGACCCCTATTGGTCTTTTCGTTTGTCCCAGATAAACTTTCCCACATTCACAGCCAATTTCATATACTCCGGGGTTAGATAACGCTGGTCTGGGGTCCTTGGGATTGTGTAGCAGTTGCTCTATTTTCGTTGTTGGGCTGAAAATAGTTTTCACATCATATCTCTTAAAGATCTTGGCTATCTTATCAGTTGTACCCCTAATGAAGGGTAACGAAAGCCATGGCTGTTCTTTGTTTTCTGTCTGCTTCTCACTGTCACTTTCTCCAGGTGCCACAATGTGATTTTTCCTTGCTAACTGTTTCCTCCAACATTCGTCCACTTGTTTCTTTTTGTATCCGTTTGCCGTCAGTGACCGTGTTAGAACTTGTTTTTCAGCTTCAAGAGATCGGTTGTCACAGACATGTATCGCTCTGTGAACTAAGGAATTAATCAACGAACCCTTCTGTGAGGGATGGTGGTTCGAGGCATGATTTAAGTACCTTCCAGTATGAGTAGGTTTGCGGTATACTGCATGCCCAAACGTTAAGTCTTCATTTCTTTTCACTACCACATCTAGGAAGGCAATGGTTTTGTTCTCTTCCACCTCCATGGTGAACTGAATCTCCGGGCAGAGACTGTTCAGGTGCCCCAGAAATCCGTTCAGTTCTTCCATTCCATAGTCCCACACACAGAAGACGTCATCTACATATCTGAGCCAGGTAGATGGTTTCAACCTGGACGTCTGCAGTGCCTTTTGTTCGAAAAACTCCATGAAGAGGTTGGCAACTGCTGGGCTCAACGGACTCCCCATTGGTACACCTTCTTTTTGTTCCCTAATCACTCCATTGCACACAAAGTACGTGGAATTCAAGCAGTGTTCATATAATGGGATAAGATCCCTGGGGATAGTTAGGTCACTTATAATGTTCATAGTCTCTGGTACCGGAACCTTCGTAAACAGTGACACAACGTCAAAACTGACCAGTACCGAATTCGTTGTTAGTTTAGCTGTTTGTAAAAGCTCTATAAAGTGGTAAGAATTCTTCACGTAATGAAAGGTGTTCCCTATATATGGTGACAAAATTCGCGCCAGATATTGTGCCAAGTCATATGTCGGAGATCCTATGCTACTGACAATTGGTCGTAATGGTACATCATTTTTGTGAATTTTAGGAAGCCCATATAACCTAGGCGGCAGGGCTGAGGTTTTGGTTAATTTATTTTTTATTTCAGGCTTGAGGTTAGATTCTGCAATTAATTTATTGGTTTCCCTTAAAATTCTATTAGTTGGATCCTTGTTCAAAACTTTGTAGGTTTCTGGACACAGCAGGTTCGAAAGTTTATTAAAATAGTCATCTTTATTTAAAATTACAGTGGCGTTGCCTTTATCCGCCGGTAAAATCACAATATTAGGGTTGTTATTTAGTTGCTTAATTGCCATTATTTCCCTTGTTGTTATATTACGTTTGGGTGCCTTTGCTTTAAGCAACACATTGGCTGTAGCGATCCTAATTTCTTCTGCCGTGTTGCTGTCAAACTCTGCCAGTGTTGTCTCCATACTCGCAATAATTCTCTCCATTGGGATAATCTTCGGTGTTATCGCAAAGTTCCCCCCTTTCATCAGGACTGATGTTTGTGCTGCTGTTAGGGTTTGATCTGACAAGTTTATTAGTACTTTCTCCTTCCTTAATTTATTTTCATCCTCTTTAGGCATATGACTGGTCAATTTCTCAAATTTCTTTAGATGTCTATTTTTAATTATCATTTCTTGATACGTTATAAATTCCCACGACCTCCTATCCCAATTCTCCCAGTCCGTTTGCTCTAATTTCCTGCTTAAAGTCATATGCCTATCGTACATTTCTCCATCTATATTATATAGATCAAGTTTGGTGGTCCTTATATAATCCCTTAACAACGCCAATTCCATTCTATTATATATTCTGTTGGTTCTCATCTGATTGCGCTTTCTTCGGTGTTGTAAAAATACCGGTATAACATTGGAATCCCTGCATCTCATTAAAAAGGTCAACGTAGTTTTTAACTTCATCCTCCGCAAACGATACTTTTCCAATCTTCTCAGTTCCTGAAATATGTCCTCCCCATAGAGGTACTTCAATGTTGCATGCAGATTTTCATGGCTGTGGGTAACTGACAAGGTTCTTAACTGTATGGGTTCTGCAGCCATGTCAATATAAAAGTAGAGAAATAAAATCCTTTACCGCTTTTGTTGTTTGTTTAGATTTCTTATATTGTGCAGGTGTCACATACACAGAAAAGGTTTTCTTACAATAACAACAACACGGGATCCTACTTCCCAAGCCGACGTTTCACTCCATTCACGGAGCTTTCTCAAGGCAATTTGGCAGTAAAAAACTGCTGGATGAAAAAGAATGTTACGGAGTGGTGACAGTTAAACATCAGTCTGTTGCTCAAAGTTAAAGGGACCCACTACTTTTGTCCTCAGAGTTATTCAACACTTATTACTTGGGTTATTTAAAATTGGCATCCATATCCTATTGGCATATGTCATTTCCTGCTGGCGGTTCAGTAACTTTGAAGATTTCGTCTGGGAAATCATTAGAGCCTCCAAATTTAATCTATGTTTTAATCTGGGTTCATGAAACAAGGCTCGTGCATGCTCAAACATTATCCTGTGTCCTGATTCTTTCGCGTGCAAAGCTACTGCTGATTTTTCTTCTTGCTTTGCATCTGTTGCTCTTTGATGTTCCCGTACCCGGACCCCTATTGGTCTTTTCGTTTGTCCCAGATAAACTTTCCCACATTCACAGCCAATTTCATATACTCCGGGATGCAGGATGCGTGAACTCTGTGATGGCTGTTTGCTATGCGCATGCGTGAACTCTGTAACGCTTAGGCTTACAGAGTTCGCGCTAGCAGAGGCGGCAGCAGAGGAGCGAGATCGTCGCTGGAGATCGTCGCTGGAGGCCCTATAAACAAAAGATAAGTGGCGCAAAGCAAACATATACACCTAGAAGCCCCGTTACCTTAAAAAACCTTTTAAAAAAACAAAAAAAAACGGAAAAAAGCCAAAAAAAGAAAGAAAGAAAACAAAAAAACCGAAAGTAATTAGCATAATTATATTAATTAGTAATTATGCTAATTACTTTGGGGCGTCGAGGCTAGGTACGGCACTGGTTCGACCTGCTTTTTTCATACTGCTTGTTTCAAAGGTACACTATACTTTCTGATTCTTACTGCTTTGTGGCTTTCCAACAACATTACATCATGTTTTCAGCGTCTCTGCAGCTCTCTCCAGGCACAATTGATATCAGACCTTTGACCTAGGCTGGGAGAGACCTGGGTTCAAATCTCTCCAAAGCCATGACACTCATTGTGTGATTATGGGCCGTTCACTATCTCTCAGCCTAACTTCTCTTTCAGTGTAGTTGTGAGGCTAAATTGGCAATATGGTGTAATGGTTTCAGTGTTGGACGTAGACCTCGGGGTCATATCCAGACACAGCCCCAACACTTTCTGGATGACTTTATCCCAGTTGAGCAGCCCAATCCTGCCTAAATTGCACTGGCCGGCCTAAACGGTCGGATGCAGGATGCGACCTGCAGCGGGTGGGACCAGGGCTCACATCAGAGCTCACAGCAACACGTTCCCCCGGTGGAAGCCCTGGAAGCCCCAATGGACCACCTTGGATATGTGCACAACCGGGGAGGCCATGTAAGGCCATCCAGGCCTGGGAAGGGGGTCGGGATATCGACGAAGTGTACCGCCGATATCCCAGCCCCTTCCCTGGCGTGGCCAGCCAATTTCCCCCAACCCTCACGCCACCCGGTGCAGCACTTACCTGAGTCTGGCGGTGCGGGTTATGTATGGTGGCGGAGTGAGCAGTGCTGGCCTCCTGCAGTGCTGCCAATGTGTTTTTCGGCACTTTCGCAACACCGTAGGCCAGCGGAGCACTCGCTCTGCCAGCCTAACTTGAGGTAGGATCCAGCCGACAAATTCTCCACATAATCTACCTCAAAGGGTTTTTGTGAAGATAGATAGGCAGTGGAGGAGACTCGTCCCTCACTGTCAGCTCTAAAGAAAAAGGTGGGACAAGAATGAAGTGGGCTCCGCCCTGGGACTTTTTAGAAGCCAGGAATTCCTCTCGTTTCAAATCAAGTTAAGAAGCCCTTAAGAAGGGGAGTTCAAATGAATTGAGAGTGGCTGGAGTTGGACTGAGAAGACCCGAGTTCAGTTCAAATCCCACTTATCCCACCTTGGCATGGGTGAAGGGGCCACGAAGTGACACATATTTATTTATTTATTTACAGTATTTTTACTCCGCCTTTCTCCCCGAAGGGACCCAAGGCAGCTTACTACATGGGAACGGGATACAATAATACAAAAAAATAATCACATTTAAAACAATTAAAAACAAACCACAAAAACTAGTAAAAAACAACATCTAAAAATTAATAAAAACAGATCAAATTACAATTAAAACAAGAGCATAAAAAAGCAGCAGCACTCCACCTGTACCAGCAGGATGTAAAAAAAGGCAAGGACTCAGAAGGCTTCCTTAAACAGGAAAGTCCAAAGTCAATGTACGTAAAGTGGTGTGTGTATATACGGGCAAAAATTCTCATTTGCACATATATGCTGATTGGGTCTGTGTAGCTTTTGAGGAACCAGGAAGGAGATCTTGAAGTTGTGACGGACAGCTCAATGAAACTGTCGAGCCATAGTGAGGCTGTAGCGAAGAAGGCAAATTCGTGCTGGCGCTCAGTACAAAAAGGATAGGGAACACTGCTGCAGCCAGGTCTATATTGCTCCTATAGTAGTCAATGGTGTGATCACATTTGGAACACTCTGTACAGTTCTGGTAGCCACACTTCCAGAAGGATAAGGTAAAAAGAGGGCGAGCAAAAGGGTCAGGCCAATAAAGGGGGAAGATGACTGAGACTGGCACAATTACATGATCCTCTCAGCTGCTGGTAGGGAGGATGGCTGTTAGAGGTACTGGTATGTTCATCAATATTCCAATTACTTCAAAATGTGTTGGGAGAGAGGGGGAACGATCTTCCTTTTATCTCAAAACTGCTCTGGGTCTGATCCAGCAGAGCTGGAATTCAAAAAGGGTTATTTTATGGGCAGTCTGATCCGGTCTAAGATGCGGCAGCTGGCCGAAAAGGCTGGCTGGTGCTGCATCCTAGTCAGGATGTGGCCCGCGCCGGCATGGCCAGGGCTAACTTCCCCTTCCCTCTGTGTTAATGCTGGAGGCCCCAATGAGCCTCCTCCTATGCGCACCAGCTCTTTAGCTGGCGCGCATCCAGGGAGGCTGTATATGGCCTTACCTGGGTTGGCAGGCGCAGGAAGAGGAGGGCGCGGAGTGAGCCACTTACTCTCCCACTGCTGCAAAAGTGCCTTACTGTGCCAGCCTAACTTTACACAGGATTGGGCCCTTTCTTAGGTTCAGAGACCTCTGAAGATCAGATACTGCTGGTGTTGGTCCAACCCCCTGCCCAATTTCCTCAATATTTTCTGTGTGTTTGAAGATGAGATGATCTCACGTGGATTTCTGCAAACATTGCCTTCGAATGACTCAGGGATCAGAGAGAGACATTTATGTTCTACTCGACTGGGGATGGCTTGAACTGAGTTGATTCTTCAGTGTGGCATCTGGTGGGTCCACTGTGAGATACAGAAAGCTGGACTAGATGGACCTTTGGCCTGATCCAGCAGGGCTCTTCTTATGTTCTGTGTCATTTGGAGAGACAATTAAAAACCTACCAAAATTGCAATGTAAAAGGAAAAAAAGCCCCTTCTCCAACACTGAGCTAAAGCTGCCAGTGGAGGTGAGTGTGTTAATGGCTGATGCTTCAGGTTGGCCTGCGAAGGACTGTGTCTCTTCCTAGCAGTGCCCATCCCAAATCCTGTGAGTACAGGACAGCATCCCTGGCAGCCCAGAGCAATGAAGCATTCACTACTCATACCTTGTCTCCATCTCTTTCAGGTAGAAATCTCACATGCTACAGGTACATAGCTGCGTTGCACGAAGGAAAAAAGGTGGCTTCATACCTTGACGTCTGTATGTCACAATTTCTTGAACGCTCTGGAAAGGGTAGGTATATAATTTTTAAAGCTAATCTCCTTTTTCATAGAAACAAGGGATGATTCAAACATTCACAAAACACTCATGGTAAAATCTCCCCAGAACTGTACTTTACAAAATTCAAGGGGAGAGAATGTTTTGGATGTTCTCCCTACAGAAGAAAGCTATCATGCAAGATAATTCAGGGGAAAAAGAGCATGCAAAAAAACTGTTCTCTGCCCTGATGGGTTTACAATCTTGATAATCATCAGGCAGTCATTCCTCAGCTGTATTGGGAGCAGGGAATTAAGGAAACTTCACCTGCTGAATTTCTACCCAAACACCTCCCTCCCCAGTACAGTATTGACTGGAAGAACCAAGGCAAACCGTGACCGTATGGAGTCTGTTGAATTCTGTGAGACTTACTTCCGAGTAAACATGCATAGGACAGTGCTGTAAACCAAACTGACTGGCAAGAGCAGGGATAGCGCAACCCAGAACACTGCCCAAGGCCAGCTTGGATCCGCTGTCCCCGTGCTAAGGAAAGAAAACAAACCTCTTCCCATCATCCCTGCTCACTGCCTTGAAACTCGGAAGTGCTGGATTTCTGGGACTCAAGGCAGAGTAGTAAGTAGGATGTGCAGGAAATAGGTGAAAGTTGTGTTTCATGCTGGAGTGAGCATGCAAAGCACATGATTCTTGGATTGAGGGAGGGAGGCGGCTGCAGCTGCAGTGACAGACGTGGGGTGAAAGGCCCCCTGAATCTGCCACTCCCTCCTTGCACCCCTCCCGGTCTGCTTCCAGTGGCTGTCTGGGTGGGCCGGCCCTGGGCAAGAGTGGGAGTCTTGCCAAGATGGTCTCCAACAGGGCTCAGGATCATGCCGTCTCCTTACATTGAGTCTGGTCCTCGGTGCATCTCATCATTGTAGTGCAATCTTAGGCATGTCTCCTCAGAAGTAAGTCCCATTGAATGTAATAATAGGGCTTTCTTCCAGGAAAGTGTTATAGGACTGCAGCCTGAGTCCCCTGCAAAGGACTGCCTGATTGTTCATGGTGCCCAAAAAGGAGTTGGATTTCTCCTTCCTGACCTCGACTGCCCCCCCACTGCCACTGCTAGCCCATCCATGCTGGTCCCATCAGTGGCAGAGTGCGAAGGGGCTGAGGGGGGAGGGTTCAGGGTGCCTTTCACCCCCCAGCCTGCCACCGCCTCGCTCCAACCTGCCGCCAATGCACGCCGCAGTGAGCTGCTTCCTACTCACTCAGTCATCCCCTTCTTACCTTTTCCTTGTCGCACTGCTGTGAAATTCAGAAGCCCTGCACTTCCGAGCTTCACAAAAGCATGTCAGGAGCATGGTTATGGGGGTTGGTCCTGTTTAGCTTTATGCTTTTTGTAGCACACGGTGGCAACAGAACCAGAGAGGGCATAAGGTGACGATCCAGATTGCACTGCCCGTGCCCGCTGCAGTGCTGTCTGGCAAACGTCTTTGGAACACAGGGAAATTTGAAGAGCAATTTTGTCTGGCAAGGGGATGTGCTCTCAAAAGGAAGAGGGCAGCCACTCCACAGGGCTTGTACACGGAGGGAGCATTTCTCACTCCACCAGCGGTTTCCAGGGGTTGAACCTGGGCCCTTCTGGGTGCAAAGCATGTGCACTGCCACTCAGCTGCAGCTCCTCGCCCGCCTTCGCTGACAACCCCATAACAAAAATGACAACCTTTAGCAACAACTACTCACGCTGCAGTCTTATACACACATTCCTGGCAGTAAGTGCTATTGAAGCTAAGGAGCCTTAATTCTGAGTAGACTGGTTTACGATTGTGTTGTCAAGTGATCGAAATATATTGCAAGTAAACATTAGGACACGGAAAAAGCATAAGACAAGTGTGATAAAAGGATAATTATACTTGTCAATATTACTTAAAATTAGATACACATACACGTACACCAGCAAATAGTACTGAGGCTGAGAGGGAGGCTTTGCTGGGATGAACAAGAACAGTTGTTATCCCCCTACCACAAGGGAGCCCCTCTTAATCTCAGGTGCCATTAAAGGGAGAAGCAAAAGGAACAGATGAAACTGCAGTTTAAATGTTAGCAAGTCCGTGGATCATTCATACTTATAGGCCTGACTGCCCGGCCCATCCATGAGACCAATTGAAGAAGTTGCCTCAGGCAGCGGATTGGTGGTGGAGAGCTCCCTTCTGTGTCCACCTACTTGCCTCCGTTGCCCCTTTTCTTTCCACTCTCTGGATTGAGATGGAAGAAGCATAGGAGAGTGTTGAGCTAGGACAGTAGAGGGTTGGAGGAGCAGACACATCATCTTGTAAGGGGGGGCAGCATTGAGCATGCTACCTGAGATGTCTGGAGGTGTTGGGCCTGCCCCACACCTCCAGGTTATAGGGAGGGAGATATAGAAGTAGGGTGACTCCACAGTAGGCCTCTCTCTTTGAGCTCTTCATTTTACTTCTGAAATTGCACCGTCTGGGAATTCTACTTTCTGTCTCTTCCAATGACTGATACTTGTGTCTCTTTATCTTCAGAAGAACTTAGACTAATTTATGCAAAGGCATCTAACCGTATTGAAGAATGCAACACATATACGGCAGGAGGTATAGGAAGAGTATCCAGCACCTGCTGCACAACAAATCTCTGTAATTCAAAGCGCTTGCTGCTCTAACCCCTTAACCCTAAACCCTAGCAAATACTGGAAGATCCCTCTTCTGTCCACTGGCTGGGTCAGCCCAACTTCATGTGTTTTCCTGAGTGGATGTTGGGCTGCAAATAAAGCAAATAAAGTTTGCTGTTTATCTGTTGCCTCCTGTATGATTGTGTTCTTCTGCTCCTCCACCGATGCTCCTGGAATCGGGGGGGGGGGGCTCCTTTCCCGGCCAAGTCTGCAGGGTGGGTCCCTGCTTGATGCTGGGCTAGTTACGTTTGGGAACTCGGGGACGGGGCTAGTTAAACGTTTGGGAACTCGGAGCCCCACCCCCAACAGTCCTGTTTCTGGGCAGCATCACATCCTGCTTGGCCTCAGTAAGAGAGACCCACCGTTGATCACCTCTGGGCCCAGGAGAAGGAATATTTTGCTCATTGCCTGATTAGCTCTTGTTGGGGAGGGGGTTTCTCCTACCTCAGACTGTCTGCAAGTGATGTTTAGCCAAGATGGTCACGACTGGCAGGACAGGACAGGGAGGAGGAACAGCAAAATGGATATCATTGTCCTCATTCAATACATTCAATACTTGTGATCCATTACTAGAGGTGTGTGGGGTGGCGGGGTTGGTGACCAACACAGAATGCGAAATAATGCTAATTTTGACCCAAAACGCTAGGGCTGCCTGCGAATCTTTAGGCAGGATCGCGCTGGGTGGGAGAGAGAAAAAGAAAACACACTAAAAAGTGTAAAATAATCTTTTCCTAAATATGTGAATCTAATGTTTTTGGAGCCAGCACCAAATTTAACGCAAACTAATTATGTAAATTTACAATCACATGATCAGCTATGTAATTGTTGTAGAATATTACTAACAGTTCTGAAGAGAACTGATTCAGATAGAAGGAGGGTTAAAGATCATAATGATTGGGGGACACGAAAAATACCTGAGGAAAAAAATGGGAGTGGCACATATAACGCGTCGCCCCCGCTTGCCTTGCTACCCACCTCCCCACTGCGAAGAGGCAGGAAAATGCTGGCAGCCCACTGACTGCAACGTGTTGAGCCTGAGGGATCGTAGTGAGCCTGAGGGATTGTAGTCGTTCCACAACGTTCCCCTCAGAGGACTTCCTTGTCCTTGAGGCTGCAGGTCGCTAAGGATATCGCCATAGTCAGGGGTTCTATTCCAGGGATTGTTACCTTCTGGTCCGACACGCTGCCACACAGAGTTTGGCGTGGGGCACTTCGCTCGCATCATGTTGACATTGCTTGGCGCATGGTGAACATTTACATGAAGAAGGTCTTCAATGCACAGGGTGGAGCAACTATCGCTCACCCTGGTATTGTTTATACTTCGCCAGCCCTGTTTAGACGCAATGGCATTCACCTCTTCCTGGCTGGTGCCGACATTTTCCTCAGGGACCTGCAGCAGGGACTTTTGAGCCTTCTGGCTGGTTGTGGGGTGGTTGGGATCAAGCGCTAGGCTAACCCCACCATGTGGCAGGTTGCATGCAGGGTGGGTAGGTAGAGATCTTCCTTGGCATGCATTCTGAGGTAGCAAGGTTAAAGGGTGAGCCAGGACCGCTCAAACAATACTTACTCGGGTCGGTGTGGCTGGCTGGCAAGCCCCTTTGGCTGGGTAAGCAAAGACCCCCACGTGGTTTGCCTAGGGGGAGTCTGCGCTGCCCAGCTGCCTCAAACCCCTGCAGGGTTGGCTGTGGCAAGCTTTCGCAATCTATGAATGCGCAGAGCTTGGAGTCACAGGGTAGCAGGGGAAACATACGGGTAGCACTGTTTTCCCCTCACCTACTGCCCACACGCTGGAGGACGTTATCGTTTTTTCCCTGCTGCAGATTTTATATGTTTATTAGAATTTAATAGTGACCCTTTATCCAAGCCTCTGTCCAGCATGTTTATTTAGGGGGTTTCACAGGTAATAACTGAATCACGAAGTAGGTTCAGCCTGATTCAAAGAATAATGAACCAAGATCAGAGAAAGGCTATTTCCTGCGATTCAATTATTCCCTCCCCAATAGACACTTTTAACTACAAAGTAGTAAAAGTTTTAACTTCAAGGTAAAACCTTAAAATATCCTGGACTCAGGGGGTGGTTGGATTCGGGGCATATGTGCCTGCTGGTGCACAAGGCGAGGGGGCAGGACTCAGAGGCAGAGCACATGCTTTGAATGCAGGCAATCCCAGGTTCCATCAGGGGTGTCGCCAGTGCTCAGCCATGTCTAGTATTACCATTGGTTTACAGCAAAAGCCCACCCCCATCGCTCTCCTCCTTACCTTGTCTTCTCTTCAGCCTCTCACCTCACCCGGCTCCTTTTCAAACATTCCCGGCTGTTAGAGACATGCGTTCTGCGCATGACTCTAACAGCTGGGAGGGTTTGCGAAGGAGTCGGGCGAGGTGAGCGTGCGCGGGGCCGCGCTCACCTCGCCCGACTTCTTTTCAAACCCTCCTAGCTCTTAGAGACATGCGCAGAACAGCCGGGTTGAGAAGGAGTCATGCGACTCCTTCTCAACCCGGCTGTTTCTACGCATGTCTCTAACAGCTGGGAATGTTTGAAAAGTCGGGTGAGGTGAACGCCGCCTCCGGAGGTTCCGGTCCGAGCCCGCGCGGGCCGGACCGAATGGAATCGGGTCCAGCCTCACGCGGGCCAGAGCAGATCGCTCCTTCGCAAACCCTCCTAGCTCTTAGAGACATGCGCAGAACGCATGTCTCTTACAACCGGGAATGTTTGAAAAGGAGTCGGGTGAGGTGTGCGCGGCCCCGCGCACACTCACCTCGCCCAACTCCTTCGCAAACCCTCCCAGCTGTTAGAGTCATGCGCAGAACGCATGTCTCTAACAGCCGGGAATGTTTGAAAAGGAGCCGGGTGAGGTGAGAGGCTGAAGAGAAGACAAGGTAAGGAGGAGAGCGATGGGGGTGGGCTTTTGCCGGGTGGGTGCTTGGGAGACCGAGGGGTGGGTGGGTGGGTTCTTGGGAGACCGAGCGGTGGGTGGGAGGGAGGGAGGGAGGGAGGGAGGGAGCGAGCGAGCGAGCGGTGGGTGGGAGGGAGGGACGGAAATTCGCGGGGGGGAATTTGCGGGGGGGGGAAATCGGCCCGCAGCAAGTTTTCCCTATGGGAAAATGGCCCCCCACCGCAAATAGGTTCCCCACCCCTGGTTTACAGCCTCTGCCCATCAAGAGTTCACCTGGCCAGCCAACCAATGAAGCTTCAATGCTGATGGCAGTGGCAGCCCCCAGTGTATTATTATCAGGCCATGCAGGAGTGCTATAGATAGCCCAAGGCAGGGCTTTGTCCCAGAGCCCCAGGCAACCTCTTGCTGATATTAAGTCCAATGCCTGGTAGCTCCAGGTAGGGCTTGCCAAGACCGGGCTGTCTGCAACCTTGGAGACCCACTCTCACTCAGTGCTGACTGACGTAGATGGAACAATCATCTGGCCTAGTTCAGGGCAGCAGCTTCCTTGCTCCTATCCTCCAACCTTTGCCCCTCTAGGGCTGCTAAGGACCATCAGGCCAACTCCCACTCTCACTTCATGGCCTTCTGCAACTGACGCCTCAACCTCCCACTTTCCCTGCAGGACATATCTATGCAGTAAAAGCTGTGATATTTGACGCTTGATGATCTGGAAAACACTAATACCCTCGTTATCCGTGGGTAATGGGAAATGAAAAATTGACTTGGATGGAGATCCATGTTTAGCAGGACACGTCATCCCCTCCTGGTCTGCCACATCTTTGGCTTCTCTTCTCCACAATCAGGGAAGAGAAGCTGAAGACAGTCCCTACCTCCTGCCTCAGCTGCTCCAGGAGTGACGGCAGTTGTGGGCAAAAGTGACATCAGTTCCGGGTGTCACCAGGCTGGTGTGTGTGTGTGTGTGTGTGTGTGTGTGTGTGTGTGTGTGTGTGTGTGTGACACCCATCCTTGCTGCCCCAGGCGGCAAGGAATCTCGGTACACCCCTGGTCACCCAGGGAGCTTCATGGCTGAGTGGGGATTTGAACCTGGATCTTCCAGGTCTAAGTCGAACACCAGAACCACTACCTTCCCTGGAACAGATATTGGCTAAAAGACCCATTATGTTTTGTTATTCTATTCACCATCAGCACCCAGCAGCGATTCTACGCCATTCTAAGAGTCCAAAATGCCCACACACTTCTCCAGGTGGCCTCCAGTTGCAGATTTGGTGGTACCAGTTTGTTTCGTGTTATTTCAATGAGCTTGTGTGTGTGTGTGTGTGTGTGTGTGTGTGTGTGTGTGTGTGTGTGTGTGTAGGGGGGGTATCCATGAAGCTGTTAGGTATTCTAATGAAGCTGTTATTGTCATGAAGCTCTTTAAGTATCGGACCATCAAGCAAGATCTCCCCACCCTCCTCCCACTTGTCTGTTTTACCCAAGGGGCACTGAGGTGTCCCTTCTAGGACCCCTGTTTCCTGTTTGTCTGTGTACCTGGAGATCCTCCTTAGACATGTGCTCAGCTCCCTATAAAAGGTAGGGACAGCCTGTAATCCCCTCTCTTCCTCCTGCACTTTGGACTGGTACTGGTATCTCCATCTTGTTCCCCTTCCCCCCCCTTTGCCCCCCTCTCTCTCTTGCAACCCCCCTCCCTTCTCTTTGCATTACCCCTCAGTCACTGATTTGGTTCCTGAACCCAGCTTGTTCAGAACCTTGGAATCATTTTATTTCTCCCTCTTATCCTCATATCCCCCCACTCTTAACTTGATTTCTCAGTCATGCTACAGACCGCTAGTCCTCCTTTTCATTCACTGCTACAGCATTGCAAGCCAAGGTGAACTCTAGCAAGAACCCTGCTAAATCTCTGTACCTAAGTTCCTAGATCTGTATGCTTTGGAGTATGATTGAAATGATGCATATTGAACTGTATTTTCTTTTTGTATGATTCTTGCCTGAACTATTTAGTAAATATTGGAAAGCAACCACGTGTCTTCAATATTATTTAAAAGGTAATTCTGCAAAAACCCAACTCTGGTATACAAAGGTATCAAGATCCTATACATGCCAAATTGCCATATTTAAAGCTATTCCCCTAATTACAAAGGCAATGTTGATAACAGAGTGCTGGCAATAAAACAAGGACTTGTAGTGAGCACCCCAAGGGGTACAGATGACTTTAGTTCATAGGATTCGGTGAGCTGACACCAAGGCTCCAGAGTTGGAGTTGTTGTTGTTGTTCAGTCGTTAAGTCGTGTCCGACCCTTCGTGATCCCATGAACCATATCCCGCCAGGCCTTCCTATCCTCCACTATCTTCCTGAGTTCGCTCATTTTCATGTTCGTTGCATCGGTGATGCTGTCTAACCATCTCATCCTTGGCCTTCCCCTTCTCCTTTTGCCTTCAGTCTTTCCCAGCATCAGAGTCTTCTCCAGAGAGTCCTCTCTTCGCATTAGGTGGCCAAAATATTTGAGTTTCAGCCTTAGTACCTGTCCTTCCAGGGAACAGTCAGGGTTGATTTCATTTAGGATTGACTGATTTGATCTCCTAGCAGTCCAAGGGACTCTCAGGAGTCTTCTCCAGCACCACAGTTCGAAAGCATCTATTCTTCGGCGCTCAGCCTTCCTTATGGTCCAGCTCTCGCAACCATACATTGCTACTGGGAACACCATCGCCCTGACTATACGAACTTTTGTTGGTATGGTGATATCTCTGCTTTTTATTATGCTATCTAAATTTGCCATAGCTTTCCTTCCAAGGAGTAAGCGTCTTTTAATTTCATGGCTGCTGTCTCCGTCTGCAGTGATCTTGGAACCCAAAAAAGTAAAATCTGTTACTGCTTCCATTTCTGCCCCTTCTATTTGCCAGGAATTGATGGGACCAGATGCCATGATCTTAGTTTTATTAATGTTGAGTTTCAAGCCAACTTTTGCACTCTCCTCTTTCACTCTCATCAAGAGGCTCTTTAGTTCTTCTTCACTTTCTGCCATTAGAGTGGTATCGTCTGCATATCTGAGGTTGTTGATGTTTCTCCCGGCAATCTTGATTCCGGCTTGCGATTCATTCAGCCCTGCATTTCTCATAATGTACTCTGCATATAAGTTAAATAGGCAGGGTGACAATATACAGCCTTGCCGTACTCCCTTCCCAATTTTGAACCAATCAGTTGTTCCATGGCCGGTTCGAACTGTTGCTTCTTGACCCGCATACAGGTTTCTCAGGAGACAGGTAAGGTGGTCTGGTATCCCCATCTCTTTAAGAACTTGCCACAGCTTGTTGTGATCCACACAATCAAAGGCTTTTGCGTAGTCAATGAAGCAGAAGTAGGTGTTTTTTTGGAACTCTCGTGCTTTCTCCATGATCCAGCGCATGTTGGCAATTTGATCTCTAGTTCCTCTGCCTCTTCGAAACCCAGCTTGTACATCCGGTAGTTCTCGGTCCACGTACTGCTGAAGTCTAGCTTGTAGAATTTTGAGCATAACCTTGCTAGCATGTGAAATGAGTGCAATTGTGCGATAGTTTGAACACTCTTTGGCACTGCCCTTCTTTGGAATTGGAACGTAAACTGACCTTTTCCAATCCTTTGGCCACTGCTGAGTTTTCCAAATTTGTTGGCATATTGAGTGCAGCACTTTCACAGCATCATCATTTAGGATTTTAAGTAGCTCAGCTGGGATATTATCATCTCCGTTAGCTAGTTGGAGAGGGTACCCCAAAAACGGAAAAGAGAGAGAGAGAGAGAGAGAGAGAGAGAGAGAGAGAGAGAGAGAGAGAGAGAGAGAGAGAGAGAGAAAGAGAGAGAGAGAGAGAGAGATCTGCAATTCTGCAGAGGCACCAAAATGAGCTCAGAATTAGACCAACGTTGGAAAAGAAAGCTTTTACTAGGCTAGCCCAGGACACGATCATAAGACAGAAAGTGTAACACATAAATCATTTACAGAAGGTTTTATACATTTCATCATTTCAGAATATACATTGGAATACATGGAGACAGGAAGATAAACCAATGAGGGGATGGATCCAAGAAGTGTGCACGTTGATACAGCCAATGGGAGGTCGGATTGAAGTTTTGCACCAATGAGAGCAGCAGCAGCGTGTTTGAAATGTTTAGCCAATAAAAAGATAACTTTATTAAAAGAACCAATAAGAAGTGTTGTGTTTTGTGTAAGCTGGGACCAATGGGGATGGGAACTGGTAGCCAATGGGAAGAGGTGCCTGGAGGCTGGATGACTGGGGTGACAGGATCAGGCCCCCACCTCAGGTGAGGTGTGGTGTTCCGGGGTTTTATGAATGGGGTCTTTTGTGTAGCATGTTGACACAAAAGACAAGGATTTCCAGATTGATGGGTAAGAAGTGCCAATTTAATGAGTCTCTGCCCCACTGGCTCCAGGTGTACAAAGAAGAACATTCAGGTGAATGCTGTCAGTCAGGAAGGAGGGAAGCGAGTGATTAGATTAAATGTAGCAGGCTAGGTCAGGAACTATGTAAATGGGAAATAGAACAATGGTTGAGGGGATAGGCATTTGCATGAGAGACACCAGAGTCAGGACTGCAGGGTGAAAGACAAAAGAGTGGGGATGAGTCACACAGAGAATAGCTTCCAGGGAGCAGTGACACTAACCTAAGATTTCCCATATTCTTGGAGATCCCCCTTTTCCCTGCCCCTGAATGGCCTCCCAGGTAGAAGGAAGATTTTTCAAGAGCATCACAGAATGGAAGCTGGTTGTTGTTAGCTAGAGGTTATGGTTTTTAAAATGGTTTCCCTGGACTCCTGGGGTGCAGATTCTTGGCAGGAGGCCCGCTCCCAATGCCCTTTTGCATTCCCAGCGCCTGGCCTTCAGTCAACCTCCTGTGCCCAGGCCGGGGGTGGCAAAGGGGCTAAACCACACACTTACCAATTCCCCTCCTGGGCCCCAGAGAGGGCACGTGGGGAAGTCCCCCACGCCTTTTACCAGCTGCAAGAATATGAGCACTATACCAGGAGTCTCTGAACTCTGTTGAAGAAGAACTCCACCAAAGTGTCAGGATGGGGACCCTTCTGTGTAGGGGCCCCTCCCCAGGGAGACCCCGTTGATCCCTGGTAGAGATCCGGTGCCATAACCATGGAGGGAGTTCAAGAAAACAGTATTTTCCTAGGACAATGCACTGCTTTGAATTAAAGGAATACCACTTTTTAGAAACTTCCAAAGAGAGAGAAGGTTATGAGGATTAAATAGGTACAGAGTGAACTTTTGCTGCTCCCGCTTCTCTAGGGGTTCAAAAATGACTGTATCTTCGTGAATCTTGGATGGATTTTGATGGGATAAAAAGGTGGGGGTTCTGGGGGAAGCGAGGAATGAAATAAAAATATTTGGGGAGGGGTAGCTTGCTTACTACAGACTGACAGGATGTAGTGCTAAAGTTAACAAAAATGTTTACACACACACACACACACACACACACACACAGAGAGAGAGAGAGAGAGGATCACAGGTTCAACAAACTTGATTTAGCAGGCCTGTAAAGCTGGCTCGCCCTGCAGGTCTTGTGCTCAAAATGGAGGCATCTGAGGCCTTGGTCTGGGCATCTTTACAGATCAGTAGTGAGGAGAAGAAAGGCAGAAAAGGAGGGGGGAAAGAGCAGTTATGTCACACCCTCAAGGATCACAGAGAGAACCGGCAAGATGGGTCTGGGTCACTGGGCATTAGTTGCCCCCTTCGGATTTTCCGTCCCTTTTCCCTCAGGGACGGTTTGCGCATGTGCAAAAAACGTTATACATAACGTTTGGCGCAACGGGCCTTCCTCAGAAGGCCCTGGCACGTCGGCTGTGGTAGACGTCTCTGGAGCCAGCTCCCGGCCTCGGAAGTCCCCTCCGAGCCCGGGAGCCGGCTCCGGGGACGTTGGAGGCGACGAGCGCAGGGGAGGTGACGCACGTCATGAGCGTCATGCGTGTGCGCGCGCCACCCCGTAGCACGCGTCACCCCATAGCGACCTGCTATGTCGCTACACAATAGCAATGCCAGTGTATGAGTAGAGAATGCTTCATTGCTCTGTGCTGCCAGGGATGCTGTCCTGTACTCACAGGAGATACATTTAGGATGGGCACTCCTAGAAAGAGGCACAGTCCTTCGCAGGCCAACCTGAAGCATCAGCATCATCGCACTCACCTCCACCGGCTGCTTCAGCTCAGTGTTGGAGAAGGGGGCTTTTTTCCCTTATATTTTTTTAATGTCCCTTATACATTATACCGTATTGGTCTGAGTATAAGACACACTTTTTTCTCCTAATCTAAGTTTTTTTAACTAGGGGTGCGTCTTATAATCAGGCATAAATTTAATGCCAGTGATTTAATTAATTTTTTTTAATAGTATGAAACTTTAAGGGTGCGTCTTATAATCAGGTGCGTCTTATACTCGGGACAATATGGTAAATGTCCCTTTTTTCCCTTATACATTGCAATTTTTAAAATTTTAAAAAATGTTTTTAAATGTCCCTCCAAAGGACACTGGAGGATCAACTCACAGTACAAGCCATCCCCAGTTTAGTAGAACATCAAAGTCTCTCAGTCATTCAAAGGCAATGCTTGTAGAAATCCAAGTGAGATTATCTCATCTTCAAACACACAGACAATATTTAGGAAATTGGGCAGGAGGGTCTGGATCAGCACCAGCAGCATCTGGTCTTCTGAGGTAGACTGTCTCTGAACATGGAGGTTCCATACCTAAGTAAATAACCCATTTTTGAATTCCAGCACTAAGTTGCTAGATCAGACCCAGAGCAGCTTTGAGATAAAGGGAAGCTCTCTCCCTCTCTCTCTCCAACACCTTCTGAAACTAATTGGAAGATTGATGAACATACCTGTACCTCTAACATCTCTTCCATGCATCCTACCAGCAGCTGTGAGGATCGTATAATTGGGCCAGTCTCAGTCAACTTCCCCCCTTTATTGGCCTTTTGCTTGCCCTCTTTTTACATTCCCCTTCCTCAGGTGTGGCTACCAGAACCGTACAGAGTATTGTTGCAAACGTGACCACACCATTGACTCCTATACGAGCAATACTGTCCTGGCTTTAGTAGTATTCTCAATTCCTTTTGTATTGAATGCCAGCACGAATTTGCCTTCTTCGCTGCTGCCTCACCCTGGCTCGACAGTTTCACTGAGCTGTCCATCACGACTTCAAGCTCTCTTTCCTGGTTCCTCACCAGCTGTTCAGAACCAATCAGCATATATATGCATATGAGAAATTTGTGAGTGCTCCCCAGGCCTAAGGTGTAGCGAAAGTGCTGTAAGGCTCTTTGGCGGCACCATGAGAGTAAGTACCTCCCCTTCCCCCGAGGTGAGCACCGACCCTGCTTTAGCTCAGTCTCTCCAAAGGACACTGAAGGATCAACTGGCAGTACAAGCCACCCCCAGTTGAGTAGAACATAAATGTATCTGATCCCAGAGTCATTCAAAGGCAACATTTGCAGAAATACACGTGAGATCACCTCATCTTCAAACACACATAAAATCTTTAGGAAATGGGGCAGGGGGTTCTGGACCAACACCAGCAGTATCTGATCTTCAGCGGTAGATTGTCTCTGAACCTAACGGCCCAATCCTGTATAAAGTTAGGCCAGTGGAGGTAGCACTCCACAGGCCTATGTTGTCACAAAAGTGCTGTAAGGAACTTTTGCAGCACTGGGAAAGTAAGTGGCACCGGCTTGGAGGCTCACTCTGCCGCCCTCATCTTCCTGCGCCGGCTAACCCAAGTAAGGCCTGTGCCAGTCAGTGGGAGGGTGTGGGGAGGGCAGGCCATGGTGGTAGAGGAGGGTCATTGGCCCGGCCTCGGAGGGGGCATGGATATCGGCGCTGTGTTGCGCCGATATCCCGAGCCCCTTCCTAGGTCAGGCCAGCCTTACAGGGCCTCCCCGGACACGTACCAGCTGAAGTACGTGTCCCCGGCGCTAATATGAATGTCCCAGTCTTCTGAGGCCAGTCCAGGCTATGCCGGAGCAGGCCGCATCCTGACTAGGGTGCAGCAGCCAGCCATTTTGGCCAGGAACGTTTAGCGGTTTTTTAAATCAATAAATTCCATTCCCATTCCATTGTTGGTAAATTATCCATTCCCTCCCCTCAAAATTGCCCTCTTCGTTTTGTGAGTGTGATTCATTTATATTTTTCTTGTCTCTGTTTGGCTCTTTCCAGACTCATGCATGGGGTGTTAAAGGGAGCATTAGGGGTGCAGTGTAGGAACCATACGGGCAGCCCAGTCTCAGCTACCTTTCCCCACACCGATGCAGCGGCACTAGAGCGGACTAAGCTACATCCTGTGGGGAAATCAGGAGGTGGGAAGTCTTCTCAATATAAGGGGACATTTGTCCCCTTGCTGCAGGGAAAGCCGCACCCCCCCACAACATATCTACTCAGACCTGCATCTGCCAATTGGCTGGCGGAAGTCCATGTGCACCGGTCTCAGTGTATCGGGTCCAAAAAGGGGGTCAGGATACAGCATGTGCCAGCGCCGCTGATCCTGACCCATCACGGGCTTTCCAGCAGTTTTGCGACACCTTGCACCAGTGGAGCATGCGCTTTGCCACACAAGGGCGCAATAGGATTGCGCCATTAGTATAGTAGTTGATGCTATAGAATGTTTGCAGTTGATTTGTATAAAGCAGTGAAGTCTGTAGTCTTCCAATCAAACTATGATTTATTTTTATTTTATTTTTCACATTTTTTTTACCACCCTTCCTCCAAGGAGCTCAGAGTGGTGTACATACTTCCTCTCCTCCTTTTTGTCCTCACAACAACCCTGTGAGGTAGGTGGGGCTGAGAGATAATGACTGGCCCAAGGTCACCCAGGAAGCTTCGTGGCTGAGCGGGGATTTGAACCTGGATCTTCCAGGTCTAAGTCCAACTCCCAAACCACTACACCATCCTGGTGTATCAGTTATTATCAATTAATATCAATTAATCAATTAATAATAATCAGATAATATCAATTAGTATCAGTCTCCAAAAGCAGACTCTCACATGCTCCTGTATACAAATGGAGGGGCCAACTGGATTCGAGGAAGGTACAACAGAAAGGCCTTGAATTTGGCGTTGCATCCTGTCCTTGCTCCTCCTTGCTGGTGGGGAACTTCTCTGTGGCTTGGCTCTCGCTTGCTGTTTTCATTGGTCCCTTGTGAAGTCAGTTTAGGAAGAAGGGTTTTTTTTCTAGTTTGGGGCAGTAACTTATCTGACTGTCCTCGTGTTCATCTCACCCCCCCTCCCCAGCCGGCCCTCACCCACTGCCAACTAAGCTCACCCTTGCAAAGGCTTCTACAGAAGCCGGGTTCTTGTGTGTCTATGTGCCAGCTATAAAACATACAGTACCTTAGTGCCAGCTATTCCTAACCAAGCAAAGCAAGTTCTTCTTTCATACTGTTTTCAGTCTCTTCAGGTCCTTGTGTTCCAAGTTATAATCCTATCGAAGATGCACAGCTTTGATGCACTGTCTATACTCCAGCCTCTCTATACCCAGACTTATTTGTCTACATTAGCAAATGCTTTAATTGAAGCAATAAAACTCAGCGGTGGTGCCCCAATTGTGGAATTCCCTCCCCCAGGAATTAAGAATGACTCCCTCCTTGGAGGCCTTTCGGCGGGGCCTTAAGACGTTTTTATTTAGGATTGCTTTTAATGTCTGACGTGGTGGGCTGACCTTTTAACAAATGGTTTTAACATATGTAAATGTAACCCACTGGGGTTGTTTGTTTTAACTTAAATTGTCTTAATTAATTTTAATGTGTTTAATGTGTTTATATGTATTTTATGTATTTTAATATGTTGTAAGCCGCCTTGGTTGCCCTTGTGGGAGAAAGGCGGGCTACAAATCTCTTAAATAAATAAAAAATAAATAAATAACAGATAATTGCTTAAGACAACCATAGTACAGAACAATAATGAAAAAGCAGCAGCAGATGCCTTAATTGAAGAAGGAATAAAGTCATTCATTATAACAGCTAAAACCAGACTGTGACTGGAGCGACACCATGATGTGAGTGTGGCATTCAAGGAGCCAATCACTGCATCCACCCAGCCCCAACACTGGGGGCCAGAAAGCAAGGGG
This sequence comes from Plestiodon gilberti rubricaudatus, assembly GCA_026170595.1. NCBI lineage: Eukaryota > Metazoa > Chordata > Lepidosauria > Squamata > Scincidae > Plestiodon > Plestiodon gilberti. The sequence continues at coordinate 253,207,813 of JANXHW010000002.1, forward strand.
GAGGGGGCAGACACTGGGTCAATCAGCAGCCAGCACCAGAGAGACCTCCCACCCACACTGCCGCCAGCCACTAAGAATCAGCAACAGAGCAACAGGCACCACACACAAACACACACACACACACACCATGAGAGTGCCACAGCACCCCCACCCACCCTACATAAGCTACTGTGGTGTGAGCAGCCAAAGGGTAAACACAAGGCACTGCTAGGTATCTCCACACCCAGCGTGTGAGTCTTCTTCTCCCACCCACACAATGTGGCCACGCCGCAGTTCAGACGGTGGCCTTCTTGCCCAGCCCCACCCTGTGCACAAGGAACGTCACGCAGAGCCCTTACTGTTTGGGTGGTATGGAGAGGCAGTGCTCCCTCATTGTTTGGCCAGCAGTACCAATGGTTGGAGTCCACGGCTTTCACCAAGGGAGAGCAGAGACTCCCAGCTCTTAGCTGTTGCACAAAGAAGGGATGGTTAGGCAACACAGTTTGTAGCAAAGACACATCTGACAATCCCTAAGGGACATTTTCAGACAGGAGAGAGCTAAGAGACAGAAGTGTGGTGGCCTTGGGTTCCTTTTCCCCCTGCTTACCTGTCTGGGGGGCATTGTCCGGGCTTCCGCTGTTCGGGGGGTGAGGAAGAGGCTCCAGGTGGGTGCCTGCCTCGAGGGTCCTCCTGTGGCAGAATGCCTGCAATAAGACTTCTGAGAAGACGAGGTGAACCAAATATCTGGCCATATGTATTGTGAGTGTTCGGAGGTTCCTTGTGCAGAGTGCTCCCTCTGTGCACCAAGCGCACGTTCACAGTCGCTCCCCTGACTGTGCTGTAAGTGTGAACAGCGAGAGGCCAGAGAGGTGTAGGTCCATGCCGCCTGTCTTTTTATCTGAGCCTATATATGACAAGCCTATATATATGGCCTATATATCTTAAGGGGGGGTGTCTGTTGTCTGAGGGATCTTGGCATACGGTGTACATCAACTCCTCCTCGTCCTTCCCACATCCCTCCCATTTTATGCTCCAGTATCTCCTCCTCATTTTTGTAATTATAAATATTCTAATTAGTAATAGGAAATACTGTATGTTCTTGCACTTTTTTTCTGCGGCCTAAAGTTTACAGTGAATAATATTCAGATTGAGTTACTTTTGCATATAGTAATTATATTATGGAGCTTTTGTCCTCACAACAACCCTGTGAAGTATGAAAGGCTGAGAGATAGTGACTGGCCCAAAGTCACCGAAAATGCTTCATGACTGAGCAGGAATCTGAATCCAGTGCCGTCGGTACCACGTGGCAGGCGGGCAGGACGCCGAGGGTGACGTGCCAGGAGGGTGACGTGACGCTGGGAATCCCGGCGCGCCACCCTTCCTGGCACATCACCCCCAGGAGAGGGTGATACACCAGCAGGACGAGCTGTGTCTTCCTCGTGCTGGTAGTCCAAGTCATGTCTGTTGGCGGCTCAGCCGCTTCTCAGTAGGCTGGGCAAGGCTGAAAGAGGCATGCGCATAACACTGCTTGAAGCCTTTCCCTCAGAAGGGCCAAACAAAGACCCAATTGCAACTTCATTCTGACCTTCTTAGGAGTGTCAGAGCTGCCAAAGACGCGGTTCGACCAGCCAGCGCGAGGATTACGCGACTCGGGCTGCCTGGCGCGTGGGGTTGAGTACTGGGGAGATGAAGTGGAAGTGGTGGGTGACGCAGCAGTGGGGTGGGGGGGTGATGTGGCAAGGGGAGTGGGGGTGACGTGCCAAGCCTTCCAGGTCTGAGTCCAACATGGCAACTTCTACACCATCCTGGCTCTAAGTATAAATAAATCACACTCAGAGAACCAACAAGGCAATTTTGAGCGGAAGGAAGGAGTATCTTAGGAAAGTATTGATTTATTTCCTGGAAAAATTCACTCCAAGACAAAAATCATATGAGGCAGAGGAAACAGCTACTCTCAAACCAAGAGAAGTTCCCACCCAAGTGCTTGAAAAATGACTGAAAGAAAACAATCCTTAGGACATTGTTTCATTCAGCTGTATAGGTTCTGGGCTGACTGCTCAGAGCTGTCAATCACAAGGCCCCATGCCTGGCTGTCACGGACGTTCAAAGTGTTCTTTGGAAAGATTGTCAGAATCATTATGTTTGGCAAGACCATTTTCCGTTCCTCAGACACCCAGCAATTGTCATTAGCATCATGTTGCTGTTCCAAAAAGATAACTTTGTTCTGGGACATAGGAATTAAATTTAGAGAACATTTTGTCCCTTCCCGGAAGGATTCAACAGCCTGTCCTCGTTCCCTGCCCAATAACTGTTTCCCTGTAGGGAATAAATGGGAATCGCACACCTGCCCAGTTGTACCTGAGATCGATAGACAGACGACAGTCCTGCCTTGTTCTCCTTGCTATCCATACTGCTGAAATCAAGATGTATAAGATCCTTCTCCTTATTTTATTGGCACAGACCTTCTGTGTGCTGGGTGAGTAAGCAGAGGAATATTATGGGCTATATACAGAAAAGAGGGTCCTGGCGGAGTTGGGAAAAGGTGTCTGTGGGCCATTTACAAAGATCCTTCAGGAGATTATTCTCATGTCATGTGATTGTTATTCCAGGAAAGTGGTACTAGAAGGTGCTCAGCTCTCTCCAGGCTCAGCCCTACCTATACAAGATCTTGTGCTCATTAGAGTGAGACAATCATTTTGCCGTTTTGGAGGTGGTTCCTACTGCGTTTGATGTGGGGTGAACTTTGAGAGAGAGCTGAACGAGGGGAGGGAGGGGATGACATCTCACTGAATTCAGGGGTTGTGGGCAGGTTATGTGCATCAAGCTTCCAAATGAATGTGAATGAAAACAGCAGCGTCTCGTTTGTTCTCGTTCGACCTGATTTTTTCATACTGCTTGTTTCAAAGGTACACTATACTTTCTGATTCTTACTGCTTTGTGGCTTTCCAACAACATTGCATCATGTTTTCAGTGTCTCTGCAGCTCTCTCCAGGCATAATTGATATCAGACCTTTGACCTAGGCTGGGGGAGACCTGGGTTCAAATCTCTCCAAAGCCATGACACTCACTGGGTGATTTTGGGCCGTTCACTATCTCTCAGCCTAACTTCTCTTTCAGTATAGTTGTGAGGCTAAATTGGCAATATGGTGTAATGGTTTCAGTGTTGGACGTAGACCCCGGGGTCATATCCAGACTCAGCCCCAACACTTTCTGGATGACTTTATCCCAGTTGAGCAGCCCAATCCTGCCTAAAATGCACTAGCCGGTCTAAACGGTCGGATGCAGGATGCGACCTGCAGCGGGTGGGACCAGGGCTCACATCAGAGCTCACAGCAACACGTTCCCCCGGTGGAAGCCCTGGAAGCCCCAATGGACCACCTTGGATGTGTGCACAACTGGGGAGGCCATGTAAGGCCATCCAAGCCTGGGAAGGGGGTTGGGATATCGACGAAGTGCAGCGCCAATATCCCAGCCCCCTCCCTGGCCTGACCTCACCCTCCCTGGCCCTACCCTCACGCCACCCGGTGCAGCACTTACCTGAGTCTGGCGGTGCGGGTTGTGTATGGCGGCGGAGTGAGCAGTGCTGGCCTCCTGCAGTGTTGCCAATGTGCTTTACGGCACTTTCGCAACACCGTAGGCGGGCGGAGCACTCGCTCTGCCAGCCTAACTTTAGGTAGGATCCAGCTGACAAATTCTCCACATAATCTACCTCAATGGGTTTATGTGAAGATAGATAGGCAGTGGAGGAGACTCGTCCCTCACTGTCAGCTCTAAAAAAAAGGTGGGATAAGAATGAAGTGGGCTCCACCCTGGGACTTTTTAGAAGCCAGGAATTCCTCTCGTTTCAAATCAAGTTAAGAAGCCCTTAAGAAGGGGAGTTCAAATGAATTGAGAGTGGCTGGAGTTGGACTGAGAAGACCCGAGTTCAGTTCAAATCCCACTTATCCCACCTTGGCATGGGAGAAGGGGCCACCAAGTGACACATGTTTATTTGTTTATTTATTTATTTACAGTATTTTTACCCCGCCTTTCTCCCCGAAGGGACCCAAGGCAGCTGACAATATGGGAAAGTGATACAATAATATAAAAAATAATCACATTTAAAACAATGAAAAACAATCCACAAAAACTAGTAAAAACATCATCTAAAAATTAATAAAAACAGATCAAATTACAATTAAAACAAGAGCATAAAAAAGCAGCAGCACTCCACCTGTACCAGCAGGATGTAAAAAAAGGCAAGGACTCAGAAGGCTTCCTTAAACAGGAAAGTCCAAAGTCAATCTATGTAAAGTGGTGTGTATATAGCGGGGCAAAAATTCTCATTTGCATTTACAGTATATGCTGATTGGGTCTGTGTAGCTTTTGAGGAACCAGGAAGGCGATCTTGAAGTTGTGACGGACAGCTCAATGAAACTGTGGAGCCAGGGTGAGGCAGCAGCAAAGAAGGCAAATTCGTGCTGGCGCTCGATACGAAAAGGATTGGGACCACTGCTGCAGCCAGGTCTATATTGCTCCTATAGTAGTCAATGGTGTGATCACATTTGGAACACTCTGTACCGTTCTGGTAGCCACACTTCTGGAAGGATAATGTAAAAAGAGGGCGAGCAAAAGGGTCAGGCCAATAAAGGGGGAAGATGACTGAGACTGGCACAATTACATGATCCTCTCAGCTGCTGGTAGGAAGGATGGCTGTTAGAGGTACTGGTATGTTCATCTGATCCAGCAAGTCAGAGCTGGAATTCAAAAAGGGTTATTTTATGGGCAGTCTGATCCTGTCTAAGATGTGGCAGCTGGCAGAAATGGCTGGCTGGTGCTGCATCCTAGTCAGGATGTGGCCCGCGCCGGCATGGCCAGGGCTAACTTCCCCTTCCCTCTGTGTTAATGCTGGAGGCCCCAATGAGCCTCCTCCTATGCGCACCAGCTCTTTAGCTGGCGCGCATCCAGGGAGGCTGTATATGGCCTTACCTGGGTTGGCAGGCGCAGGAAGAGGAAGGCGGCGGAGTGAGCCACTTACTCTCCCACTGCTGCAAAAGTGCCTTACTGTGCCAGCCTAACTTTACACAGGATTGGGCCCTTTCTTAGGTTCAGAGACCTCTGAAGATCAGATACTGCTTGTGTTGGTCCAGAACCCCCTGACCAATTTCCTCAATATTTTCTGTGTGTTTGAATATGAGATGATCTCACATGGATTTCTGCAAACATTGCCTTCGAATGACTCAGGGATCTACTCGACTGGGGATGGCTTGAACTGTGAGTTGATTCTTCAGTGTGGCATCTGGTGGGTCCACTGTGAGATACAGGAAGCTGGACTAGATGGACCTTTGGCCTGATCCAGCAGGGCTCTTCTTATGTTCTGTGTCATTTGGAGAGACAATTAAAAACCTACCAAAATTGCAATGTAAAAGGAAAAAAAGCCCCTTCTCCAACACTGAGCTAAAGCTGCCAGTGGAGGTGAGTGTGTTAATGGCTGATGCTTCAGGTTGGCCTGCGAAGGTCTGTGCCTCTTCCTAGCAGTGCCCATCCCAAATCCTGTGAATACAGGACAGCATCCCTGGCAGCCCAGAGCAATGAAGCATTCACTACTCATGTCTCCATCTCTTTCAGGTAGAAATCTCACATGCTACAGGTACTTTGCTGCGTTGCACGAAGGAAAAAAGGTGGCTTCATACCTTGACGTCTGTATGTCACAATTTTATGAACGCTCTGGAAAGGGTAGGTATATACAGAGGCGTCGCTCCGGTAGGGGCGGGGCTGTAAGTATCGCTGCGGTCATAGTCTCTTTACCGAGCGAGGAGGAGGCAGCCCCACCCCCTCACTGTCTGAGCCAGTCCCCTACGGAGAAAGCAGCAGGCAGGGTCTCTTGCCTGCTGCTTTCTCCGTAGGGGACTGGCTCGGACAATGAGGGGGCGGGGCTGCCTCCTCCTCGCTCGGTAAAGAGACTATGACCGCAGCGATACTTACAGCCCCGCCCCTACCGGAGCGACACTTCTGGGTATATAATTTTTAAAGCTAATCACCTTTTTCATAGAAACAAGTGATGATTCAAACATTCACAAAACACTCATGGTAAAATCTCCCCAGAACTGTACTTTACAAAATTCAAGGGGAAAGAATGTTTTGGATGTTCTCCCTGCAGAAGAAAGCTATCATGCAAGATAATTCAGGGGAAAAAGAGCATGCAAAAAAACTGTTCTCTGCCCCGATGGGTTTACAATCTTGATAATCATCAGGCAGTCATTCCTCAGCTGTATTGGGAGCAGGGAATTAAGGAAACTTCACCTGCTGAATTTCTACCCAAACACCTCCCTCCCCAGTACAGTGTTGACTGGAAGAACCAAGGCAAACTGTGACCATATGGAGTCTGTTGAATTCTGTGAGACTTACTTCCGAGTAAACATGCATAGGACTGTGCTGTAAACCAAACTGACTGGCAAGAGCAGGGATAGCGCAACCCAGAACACTGCCCAAGGCCAGCTCGGATCCGCTGTCCCCGTGCTAAGGAAAGAAAACAAACCTCTTCCCATCTTCCCTGCTCACTGCCTTGAAACTTGGAAGTGAGGGATTTCTGGGACTCAAGGAAGAGTAGTAAGTAGGATGTGCAGTAAATAGGTGAAAGATGTGTTTCATGCTTGAGTGAGCATGCAAAGCACATGATTCTTGGATTGAGGGAGGGAGGCGGCTGCAGCTGCAGTGACAGACGTGGGGTGAAAGGCCCCCTGAATCTGCCACTCCCTCCTTGCACCCCTCGCAGTCCGCTTCCAGTGGCTGCCTGGGTGGGCTGGCCCTGGGCAAGAGTGGGAGTCTTGCCAAGATGGTCTCCAACAGGGCTCAGGATCATGCGGTCTCCTTACATTGAGTCTGGTCCTCGGTTCATCTCATCATTGTAGTGCAATCTTAGGCATGTCTCCTCAGAAGTAAGTTCCATTGAATGTAATAGGACTTACTTCCAGGAAAGTGTTATAGGACTGAGTCCCCTGCAAAGGACTGCCTGATTGTTCATGGTGCCCCAAGGGGAGTTGGATTTCTCCTTCCTGACCTCTGCTCTCCCCCCCCCGCACCACTGCCACTGCTAGCCCATCCATGCTGGTCCCATCTGTGGCAGAGTGCGAGGAGTGTGGGGGGAGAGGATTCAGGGTGCCTTTCGCCCCCAGCCTGCCACCGCCTCGCTCCAACCTGCCGCCAATGCAGGCCGCAATGAGCTGCTTCCTACTCGCTCGATCATCCCCTTCTTACCTTTTCCCTGTCTCACTGCTGTGAAATTCAGAAGCCCTGCACTTCCGAGCTTCACAAAAGCATGTCAGGAGCATGGTTATGGGGGTTGGTCCTGTTTAGCTTTATGCTTTTTGTAGCACACGGTGGCAACAGAACCAGAGAGGGCATAAGGTGACGATCCAGATTGCACTGCCCGTGCCCGCTGCAGTGCTGTCTGGCAAACGTCTTTGGAACAGAGGGAAATTTGAAGAGCAATTTTGTCTGGCAAGGGGATGTGCTCTCAAAAGGAAGAGGGCAGCCACTCCACAGGGCTTGTACACGGAGGGAGCATTTCTCACTCCACCAGAGGTTTCCAGGGGTTGAACCTGGGCCCTTCTGTGTGCAAAGCATGTGCATTGCACTCAGCTACAGCTCCTCCCCCATGGCTGACACCTCCGAGTCCATAATACAAATGACATCAGAAACAACAACTCAGGCTGCAGTCTTATACACACGTTCCTGGGAGTAAGTGCTTACTGAACCTAATGGATCTTATTTATGAGTAGACCAGTTTACGATTGTGTTGTCAAATGATCGAAATGATCAAGTAAACATTAGGACACAGAAAAAGCATACGACAAGAGTGATAAAAGGATAATTATACTTGTCAATATTACTTAAAATTAGATACACATACACGTACACCAGCAAATAGTACTGAGGCTGAGAGGGAGGCTTTGCTGGGATGAACAAGAACAGTTGTTATCCCCCTACCACAAGGGAGCCCCTCTTAATCTCAGGTGCCATTAAAGGGAGAAGCAAAAGGAACAGATGAAACTGCAGTTTAAATGTTAGCCAAGTCCATGGATCATTCATACTTATAGGCCTGACTGCCCGGCCCATCCATGAGACCAATTGAAGAAGTTGCCTCAGGCAGCGGATTGGTGGTGGAGAGCTCCCTTCTGTGTCCACCTACTTGCCTCCGTTGCCCCTTTTCTTTCCACTCCCTGGATTGAGATGTAAGAGGGGTCAGAGTAAGAGGAAGTGCGAAGCGGAGGAGAGTGTTGAGCTAGGACAGTAGAGGGTTGGAGGAGCAGACACATCATCTGGTAAGGGGGGGGCAGCATTTAGCATTTCTTTCTGTCTACTTTCTGTCTCTTCCAATGACTGATACTTTTGTCTTTTTATCTACAGAAGAACAGATACTAATAAGCGCAATGCCATTTAACCGTATTGAAGAATGCAACACATATACAGAACAGTTTGAAGTGACAGGAGGTATAAGAAGAGTATTCCGCACCTGCTGCACAACAAATCTCTGTAATTCAAAGCGCTAGCTGCTCAAACCCCTTAACCCTAAACCCTAGCAAATACTGGAAGATCCCTCTTCTGTCCACTGGCTGGGTCAGCCCAACTTCATGTGTTTTCCTGAGTGGATGTTGGGCTGCAAATAAAGCAAATAAAGTTTGCTGTTTATCTGTTGCCTCCTGTATGATTGTGTTCTTCTGCTCCTCCACCGATGCTCCTAGAATGGGGGGGGGCTCCTTTCCAGGCCCACTTCCAGACAAGGCCAGTCTGCAGGGTGTGTCTCTGCTTGAATGATGCTGGGACCAGCTGGGGATGGGGCTAGTTAAACATTTGGGAACTCGGGGCCCCACCCCCAAAGCCATGTTTCTGGGCAACATCACATCCTGCTCAGCCTCAATAAGAGAACCTGAGATTCGTTGATCACCTCTGGGCCCAGGAGAAGGAATATTTTGCTCTTTGCCTGATTAGCTCTTGGTGGGGAGGGGTTTTTGCCTACCAATTGGCTCCTGGTGGGGAGGGGGTTTCTCCTACCCCAGACTGTCTGCAAGTGATGTTTAGCCAAGATGGTCACGACTGGCAGGACAGGATAGGGAGGAGGAGCAGCAAAATGGATATCATTGTCCTCATTCAATACTTGTGATCCATTACTAGAGGTGTGTGTGTGGGGGGGGGGGTTGGTGACCAACACAGAATGCGGAATAACGCTAATTTTGACCCAAAACGCTAGGGCCGCCTGCGAATCTTTAGGCAGGATTGCGCTGGGAGGGAGGGAGAGAAGGAAAACACACTGATAAGTGTAAAATAAGCTTTTCCTAAATATATGAATTTAATGTTTTTGGAGCCAGCACCGAATTTAACACAAACTAATTACGTAAATTTTCAATCACATGATCAGCTATGTAATTGTTGAGGAATATTACTAACAGTTCTGAAGAGAACTGATTCAGATAGAAGGAAGGTTCTAGATAGCCAATGAACAGTGACAGTTAAGTTAGAAAGTGACAGTTGGGGGTTGAAAGGAAAGTTAAAAATCATAATGATTGGGGGACACGAAAAATACCCGAGGAAAAAAATGGGGGTGGCACATATAACGAGTCGCCCCCGCTTGCCTTGCTACCTCTTCCCCACTGCGAAGAGGCGGGAAAATGCTGGCAGCCTATTGACTGCAACGTGTTGAGCCTGAGGGATCGTAGTCGTTCCACAACGTTCCCCTCAGAGGACTTCCTTGTCCTTGAGGCTGCAGGTCGCTAAGGATATCGCCATAGTCAGGGGTTGGATTCCTGGGATTGTTATCCTCTGGTCCGACACGCTGCCACACAGAGTTTGGCGTGGGGCACTTCACTCGCATCATGTTGACATTGCTTGGCGCATGGTGAACATTTACATGAAGAAGGTCTTCAATTGTGGAAGGAAGGAAAGTAACTATCGCTCACCCTGGTATTGTTTATACTTTGCCAGCCCTGTTTAGACGCAATGGCATCCACCTCTTCCTGGCTGGTGCCGACATTTTCCTCAGGGACCTGCAGCAGGGACTTTTGAGCCTTCTGGCTGGTTGTGGGGTCGTTGGGATCAGGCGCTAGGCTAACCCTCTTAATCTCAAATGTGTGGCAGGTTGCATGCAGGATGTGTAGGTAAAGATCTTCCTTGGCATGCATTCTGAGGTAGCAAGGTTAAAGGGTGAGCCAGGACCTCTCAGATGATACCCGGGTCGGTGAGGCTGGCTGGCAAGCCCCTTTGGCTAGGTAAGCAAAGACCACCACGGGGTTTGCCTAGGGCGAGTCTGCGCTGCCCAGCTGCCTCAAACCCCTTCAGGGTTGGCTGTGGTAAGCTTTCCCAATCTATGAATGGGCAGAGCTTGGAGTCAGAGTGTCACGCCCAAGGGTAGCAGGGGAAACATACGGTTAGCACCGTTTTCCCCTCACTTACTGTCCGCATGCTGGAGGACGTTATAGTTTTTTCTCTGCTTCAGATTTTATACATTTATTAGAATTTAATAGTGACCCTTTATCCAAGCCTCTGTCCATCGTGTTTATTTAGGGGGTTTCACAGGTAATAACTGAATCACGAAGTAGGTTCAGCCTGATTCAAAGAATAATGAACCAAGATCAGAGAAAGGCTGTTTCCTGCGATTCAATTATTCCCTCCCCAATAGACACTTTTAACTACACAAAGTAGTAAAAGTTTTAACTTCAAGGTGAAACCTTAACATATCCTGGACTCAGGGGGTGGTTAGATTCGGGGCATATGTGCCTTCTGGTGCACAAGGCGAGGGGGCAGGACTCAGAGGCAGAGAACATGCTTTGAATGCAGGCAACCCCAGGTTCCATCAGGGGTGTCGCCAGTGCTCAGCCATGTCTAGTATTACCATTGGTTTACGGCCTCTGCCCATCAAGAGTTCACCTGGCCAGCCAACCAATGAAGCTTCAATGCTGATGGCAGTGGCAGCCCCCAGTGTATTATTATCAGGCCATGCAGGAGTGCTATAGATAGCCCAAGGCAGGGCTTTGTCCCAGAGCCCCTGGCAACCTCTTGCTGATATTAAGTCCAATGCCTGGTAGCTCCAGGTAGGGCTTGCCAAGACCGGGCTGTCTGCAACCTTGGAGACCCACTCTCACTCAGTGCTGACTGACGTAGATGGAACAATCATCTGGCCTAGTTCAGGGCAGCAGCTTCCTTGCTCCTATCCTCCAACCTTTGCCCCTCTAGGGCTGCTAAGGACCATCAGGCCAACTCCCACTCTCACTTCATGGCCTTCTGCAACTGACGCCTCAACCTTCCACTTTCCCTGCAGGCCATATCTATGCAGTAAAAGCTGTGATATTTGACGCTTGATGATCTGGAAAGCACTAATACCCTCGTTTTCCGCGGGTAATGGGAAATGAAAGATTGACTTGGATGGAGATCCATGTTTAGCAGGACACGTCATCCCCTCCTGGTCTGCCACATCTTTGGCTTCTCTTCTCCACAATCAGGGAAGAGAAGCTGAAGACAGTCCCTACCTCCTGCCTCAGCTGCTCCAGGAGTGACGTCAGTTGTGGGCAAAAATGACATCAGTTCCGGGTGTCACCAGGCTGCTGTGTGTGTGTGTGTGTGTGTGTGTGTGTGTGTGTGTGTGTGTGTGTGACACCCATCCTTGCTGCCCCAGGCGGCAAGGAATCTCGGTACACCTTCCAGGTCTAAGTCAAACACCAGAACCACTACCTTCCCTGGAACAGATATTGGCTAAAAGACCCATTATGTTTTGTTATTCTATTCACCATCAGCACCCAGCAGCAATTCTAAGCCATTCTAAGAGTCCAAAATGCCCACACACTTCTCCAGGTGGCCTCCAGTTGCAGATTTGGTGGTACCAGTTTGTTTCGTGTTATTTCAATGAGCTTGTGTGTGTTTGTGTGTGTGTGTGTGTGTGTGTGTGTGTGTGTGTGTAGGGGGGGGGTATCCATGAAGCTGTTAGGTATTCTAATGAAGCTGTTATTGTCATGAAGCTGTTAGGTATTCTAAGGTGCACAATAGGTATAACGCTCTCATATTTGGAAAATTATGATATCTGGAAACCATTCAGTATAAGATGCTGGATAGTGAAACATTTACTGCATTTCTTTCCCACTTATCTTCCATGGAATTCACGGCAGGCTCGGTGGTCTTCCCTGGCAATCTTCCATCCAGGCACTCACCAGAACAAGACCTGCATAGTTTCAACAGGGTGGCTGTATTGTGTGCCTTCAGACAATAGGCTAGCCTTGAAAATATGGGAATGAGCTAAGTCCACACCTGGAAACCAATGAATTATATATACATCAGGGAGTTTGAATTGTTTGCAGCTCTCTGACCAGCCTACATTCTGTGAAAAAACTGCCTTTAATGGCATCTAATGCATACAGAGACCACATAAGACTGCCAATGTTCCCTTTTAGATGAAATGGACGTGGGTGAGATTCTGCCCAATACCTCGAATTCTACAATATGCAAATGCAATAACTGTATGTCATCCGCTCACGATATCTCCCAAACCAAATGCCATTGGAGACCTTTCCCTCAGAAGCTGCAATGAGATGCTCATTCCGCCCTCCCCCATTCAACCCCCTCCCTGCAACCATGCAACCATATTTCACACCAACAAATGTTCCATCTGCGAAGGGAGGGAAACCGGGTGAGCCAAGGAGCTCCTAGTTCAGGACAAGTGACATCAAAAACCAGCACAAAGGCCATGAGAGGAGTAATGAACACCCTGCCCCCCTTTTCTTTGGCTATTTCTCCTTATTTCTGGACATTTCTCACCTCCTCCCAGAAAGCTTTGTGATGCTTTACCCCCCCCCCCAAAAAAAGAGAAAGCATGTTAGGAACATACTGTACTGTGGTTCCCCAGTCCAGTGTCCGCAGGGGACCTTTTCTCTCACCCTTTCCCCCATGTTTTCTGCACTTCTGCTCTTCAAAATATAGTTATATTGCTGTAACAGAGGCTTAGTACTATCAAGAAATCTACTGATTGAAAAATATTTCATGTCAATGTAAAGAAGAGAAAGGACACGGTGCATCAGGATGCATGTTTATTCTTCCTCCTTGCACTTCTTGACAGATCAAATGACTTGGGAACAAATTAGAAGATAGAGTAGAAACAGTTGAAGCACAAGACCACTCCAATGGGATAAAGTGATGAACACCGTCAAACTTCCTGGATCAAGGAGAAGAAGGTAGAGACACTCGGAGTGGGGGGAGCTGGAGCCTGGGGTTTCTTCCACCCAGTCTCATGGCCAAAGGAGGCCCTGCACACCTGGGGGGCGGGAATGGTGCACGCTTTCCATTGCATTTGTCTGTGTTACAACATGTCTTCACGATAATGTCCTCATTGAACTTTAAAGTGGTGTTACAGTATAGTTGATGTTTATCAAAATTGATGCATCCATACATCACTCCATCAAATGTTCCATCTGCTAAGGAAAGGACGACAGTTTGAGCTGGGAGAACGGCGGGATATAAATTCTTTAAATAAATAAATAAATAAATAAATAAAGCCGTTCCTGATTCAGTAACATCTAAAACCAGCACAAAAGCCATGAGAGGTGAACCTAAGAAGCACCTGGATCAGGCCAAAGAACCTAAGAACCTGGATCAGGCCAAAGGCCCATCTAGTCCATCTTCCTGAATCACACAGTGGCCCCACCAGATGCCTCAGGGAGCACACAGCCAAAAGATAACCTGTTTCCTTTTGTCTAGGAGGTTGCTTATGGCTTGTAAAGCTAGGAGGTTGCTTATGGCTTGTAACCTGTGATGGTCTTTTCCTCCATGAATCTGTCCAAACCCCATTTAAAGGCATCTAGGCCAGGTGCCATCCTGTGGCAAGGAGTTCCACAAACCAATTACACGCTGGGTAAAGAAATATTTTCTTTTGTCTGTTACTGCCAGTCTGAGTATACTCATAGAATGACAGAGGGCTTACCTGGGTGTAAGAGAAAAAAAGGTCCCTTACCCCACGGAGGCCTCTGTTTGCCCCCCACCCCACCACAGGATGCAGTGCGTGTCTCCATGGCATGGCCAGACTTGTGCTAGCCAAAAAGCTACTGCCGGTCTGAGTATACTCATAGGATGACAGAGGGCTTACTTTTAATGAACTCCAGACATTGTGAAGGTTCATTGAAAGTGAATGGGATGTAGGCTGAGAAGGAACATGGACTCTGGATTACAGTCATGCTAAGACATTTCTACAAGTCACATTGGATCATAGATCAGACCCTCCTTATAATAACTGATATTGTTTCTCTGGAACTTACAATTGTAGACTGATTGTGTGTAACATCCTCCAAGGTCAGGCTTGCATGTTTTTTCCCTTAAACGGCGACAGCTCTCAGGGTGTAAGAAAAGGCATAGATTGCACACAATTCCTTGCACTAAAAGAAAAAAAAATAGAAACGGAAAAGAAACTTCTTCAACTATCCTATATGCTATGCAGCACCCCACATCATCTCAGTGGTTTTGTTCCATTTCCAATTCAAATGCGCCACTTTAAAAGTGATTTTTTTTAATCTCAAATTTTGGAAATTCAATTACTTTTGACATTTTGTTTTCTCCTGGTGGTTTCAATTTTAAAGTGTCAAATCTCATCATTTGCCATGTCTAAACTACTGTACAATATCTAACTATATTGTCAGAGATAAAATACCATCAAATGCTGAGAAAGACTGCCCAGTATAAATAAAGAAATGAAATATAACCTGAGGTCAAAGAGTGGGATTAGAAAGGTGGTGCAGTGCAGGGGTTCTCAAATGATTGTATGCGCACTAGCAGTGGTACTCCGGGCAACCGGAGGTGGTACACGGACTAGTGGTCCACTGGAGACCCACTTCGATGCGGCATTTTCGGCCACATGTTTGCTCCCAAAAGGCTCCTGCATTTGGCTGAGCCCCTCTTGAGTACTGGCCTACCTACCTGCATTTTCTGACTCCCAAAAATGTGAAAACCCATCACTTCCGGTGGTACACGAAGGACGAGTGGTGCCGGAGCTGGTACGTGGCCGGTCATGGGTTGAGAACCCCTGGTGTAGTGCAATGTCTAGAAGACAGGCAGCCCAGTCCTATCCAGCGTTGGAGCTTTGGGGGCAGCCCTTGCTGTATCCAGCGCTGGGAAGGAACAGATTGGAGGTCTCCTTGGGGTAAGAGGACATTTGTCCCCTTACCCCAGGTAATGCCCCAGCCACAGCAACAGGGCTACTCAGATCTTTGCGAGCTTCATAGCTGGTGCAGAACCAAGAAGCCCCGTGCAGGCAAAAAAGGCCTTGGAAGGGGGCATAGGATCCAGCGTGTGCCAGCACCGCCTATCCCGCCCCCTCCTGGACCTGTTCTGCCCTCGTCTCCACCCTTCCCCTACCCCATTATGCCCCCGCCCACACCCAGCCCCTGCGCCGTTAGGAACAGATCCTACATGCTCCGGCATGTAGTCATCCTGATACAGCGCTGGTGGAACAGTACTGGCCTTTCCACTGGCGTCGCTGCAGGGGGGGCCAGAGCTCTAAGTTCCGCCGCGGCTCCGACCCTCCATTACACCGGAGCATGAAGTGGCCCCACCCCCTCGCCTTCGGATCCATTCAAGGCGGTGAAAGCGAGAGCTCCATCCCCCTGCAGCGACGCCAGTGGGCCTTTCCTCTGGTGCTCCCTCCTCTCCCGGTGTCAGAACGTGCTTTATGGCATGTTTGTGACACCCTAGGTTGGTGAAGTATAAGCTAAGTCGGCCTTGCGCGAGAATAGGATTGCGCCATGAGCTATGAGTCCCTCAGTCCCTCGTTTGACTCTCAATTGTCCCATGAACTCACTAGAAGGTCTTAGCCCAGCTGCTCAGCAACCCAGTTGCAAGATGCAAATAATCAGATGACTAACACTGCAATCCTGTGCATATTGGGCAGCCCAATCCTGGCTAGGGTCACAAAAGAACATGCAAAGCATGCAAAAGAATGCAGCGCTGGATCATAGGCAGGATCAGGACAGTGCTGGGGCAGCAGGAGGCCACCTTGGGCGAAAGGGACGTTCATCCCTTTCCACCAGGGAGAGCCCCAGTGGCCCCTGTGGCCAAATGGCCTGGGCAAATCTGAGGAGCCCATGTAAGGGCCGACAAGCCTAGAAAGGGACTTGGGAAAAACATAATAAATAAACAAGCAACATGTTTCCCACACATGCACACACACATGTACAAACACTCACTCACTCACTCACTCACTCACTCACTCACTCACACACACACACACACACACACACACACACACACACACTGAAGAGCATGAGTCCATTCCACAACCATGTCAACATTCAGTTTTGGAGACTGGCAGATTCTAGTTGAAACTCAGTTCTTTCTCGGAAACAGTGCCCTTCTCTTGAGAACAGGGTTTCTAGAGACTTTGGGTCAAGACTCATGCTGTTCACATAACCATTTGCACTCCTAGGTAGAACCTACTTTCACCAAAATATGCCTTAAGGTACTCACCCTCAACACAAAAAAGCAGGACAGATATCCCGAGGAGAAGCATCTTATTCATCTTCCCTGCTTTCACAGGTGCAAAGAAGTACGAAGGAGAAGGGTGCAGGACTTGGACCTATCTATGGGTTCCAGGTACAGCAAGATCTTAATTTATTTGCTAAAGGGAGAGGCTAAAGGATGAAGGAGGCAGAATATTAGATACATGTGAGAAGACACGATGTTCTCAAAACGTGATTCCTCAGTCCAAGAGGAAGGCGTCTTCTGGGATCAGGTGTGATGAAAACTCCCAATATTTCAAGAACCATTTGTCGCCAAAACAAAATAGACTGAAATGTTTTCTCAGCACCGGACTCATGAGGTGCTAGTTTTTAAAGCTGAGAAAAGCTTCCAGACTAATTTGGTTTGGCAAAAAAGATGTTTACAGAGCTTTTACAAACGGCTAAACTAACAACGAATTCGGTACTGGTCAGTTTTGACGTTGTGTCACTGTTTACAAAGGTTCCGGTAACAGAGACTATGAACATTATGAGTGACCTAACTATCCCCAGGGATCTTATCCCATTATATGAACACTGCTTGAATTCCACGTACTTTGTGTGCAATGGAGTGATTAGGGAACAAAAAGAAGGTGTACCAATGGGGAGTCCGTTGAGCCCAGCAGTTGCCAACCTCTTGATGGAGTTTTTCGAACAAAAGACACTGCAGACGTCCAGGTTGAAACCATCTACCTGGCTCAGATATGTAGATGACATCTTCTGTGTGTGGGATTATGGAATGGAAGAACTGAACGGATTTCTGGGGCACCTGAACAGTCTCTGCCTGGAGATTCAGTTCACCACGGAGGTGGAAGAGAACAAAACCATTGCCTTCCTAGATGTGGTAGTGAAAAGAAATGAAGACTTAACGTTTGGGCATGCAGTATACCGCAAACCTACTCATACTGGAAGGTACTTAAATCATGCCTCAAACCACCATCCCTCACAGAAGGGTTCGTTGATTAATTCCTTAGTTCACAGAGCGATACATGTCTGTGACAACCAATCTCTTGAAGCTGAAAAACAAGTTCTAACACGGTCACTGACGGCAAACGGATACAAAAAGAAACAAGTGGACGAATGTTGGAGGAAACAGTTAGCAAGGAAAAATCACATTGTGGCACCTGGAGAAAGTGACAGTGAGAAGCAGACAGAAAACAAAGAACAGCCATGGCTTTCCTTACCCTTCATTAGGGGTACAACTGATAAGATAGCCAAGATCTTTAAGAGATATGATGTGAAAACTATTTTCAGCCCAACAACGAAAATAGAGCAACTGCTACACAATCCCAAGGACCCCAGACCAGCGTTATCTAACCCTGGAGTATATGAAATTGGCTGTGAATGTGGGAAAGTTTATCTGGGACAAACGAAAAGACCAATAGGGGTCCGGGTACGGGAACATCAAAGAGCAACAGATGCAAAGCAAGAAGAAAAATCAGCAGTAGCTTTGCACGCGAAAGAATCAGGACACAGGATAATGTTTGAGCATTCACGCACCTTGTTTCATGAACCCAGATTAAAACATAGATTAAATTTGGAGGCTCTAATGATTTCCCAGACGAAATCTTCAAAGTTACTGAACCGCCAGCAGGAAATGACATATGCTAATAGGATATGGATGCCAATTTTGAATAACCAAAGTAATAAGTGTTGAATAACTCTGAGGACAAAAGTAGTGGGTCCCTTTAACTTTGAGCAACAGACTGATGTTTAACTGTCACCACTCCATAACATTCTTTTTCATCCAGCAGTTTTTTACTGCCAAATTGCCTTGAGAAAGCTCCATGAATGGAGTGAAACGTCGGCTTGGAAAGTAGGATCCCGTGTTGTTGTTGTTGTTGTAAGAAAACCTTTTCTGTGTATGTGACACCTGCACAATATAAAGAAATCTAAACAAACAACAAAAGCGGTAAAGGATTTTATTTCTCTATTTTTACATTGACATGGCTGCAGAACCCATACAGTTAAGAACCTTGTCAAAAAGATGTTTGGTTCTCAAGATATCAGGAGGTTTCATCACATCTCAGAAGATGCCTTCCTCTCTTGGTTGGAGGAATCACATTCTGAGAACATTGTGTCTTCTCAAATGTCTTCTCAAATGATCGAAGTAGCCCACCTTCATCTTTTCATCCAAAAGTGCTTATCAGGAAGCATCATCACACCTGTTCCCAGACGATGCTTTCGTCTTGGACTGAGCAATCACTTTTCAAGGGTATTGTGTCTTCTCACATGATTGCAGTACTCCACCCTTTTTTTTAATAAGTCCAGAAAGCAGAATGACACCCCTCTGAAAATAGTTGATAGTGCAACTATTGCAAATCTGGTTGAACAGAAGCATTTGCGAGTCTCTAAGGGTACAGTAATGAGGCTGGACTGTCTTCAGTGCAGGAGAACTTGTGACTTGGGAATTAGTTTTGCACACATTTCACATAGGCAATTCTCCCAGGGTGGCAGAACTGGGGCTCAGCAAACTGAACATAAAGAGGGTTGGAAAATGAAAGCTTGGCAGTTTTTGGAGTTATGTTCAACCCTGATCAAAAGAAAAATCATATCTGAGAAAGAACCAAGAATCAGAGTAGAAACTTAAAAAAAATGATCCATCAGTGAGATGCTGTTCAAGCCATTCACATACATTATTTCCATGTAATTATTGCAACAACAGTGTAAGCTACGTAACTCATACGATTGTCCTCTATTGAATGTAGTGGCGATGCAAGGCGGGGGGAATGGGGCAATGACACATTTCAAGGAAAGCAATGGCAAATTTAGATAGCATAATAAAAAGCAGAGATATCACCATGCCAACAAAAGTTCGTATAGTCAGGGCGATGGTGTTCCCAGTAGCTATGTATGGTTGCGAGAGTTGGACCATAAGGAAGGCTGAGCGCCGAAGAATAGATGCTTTCGAACAGTGGTACTGGAGAAGACTCCTGAGAGTCCCTTGGACTGCTAGGAGATCAAATCAGTCAATCCTAAATGAAATCAACCCTGACTTAGTACCTGGAAGGACAGGTACTAAGGCTGAAACTCAAATATTTTGGCCACCTAAAGCGAAGAGAGGACTCTCTGGAGAAGACTCTGATGCTGGGAAAGATTGAAGGCAAAAGGAGAAGGGGAAGGCCAAGGATGAGATGGTTAGACAGCATCACCGATGCAACGAACATGAAAATGAGCGAACTCAGGAAGATAGTGGAGGACAGGAAGGCCTGGCGGGATATGGTTCATGGATTCACGAAGGGTCGGACATGACTTAACGACTGAACAACAGGAACAAGGGCAGGCAGGAGGGCAACTGGCCACACCAAAAATGGCGCGAAAACCCTCTGCGGCTGCAGATGCAGCCACTCCTGCAACCACCAAGCAAAAATCTGCCACCACAGCTCCTCTTCCAGGCTGCCCTATGGGGCAGAGAACCCCTCCCCGCCCCAGCCTGGCTATGGGGGAGCTAGAGCTGGAGGAACTAGAGCTGAAAGGAAACAGCTTGCTGAAGGCCTCTTAGTGAATTCATGGCAGAGGTGACATTCAAACTAGTTATTGCTCAGTCTCTTAGCCACCTCATTACACCAATTCCCAGGCAGCTGCAGTTGACACCAGATTATATTTGGTTTTAGTACAGTACTCCCCCCATATCCACTGTGGATATGTTTCAGGCCCCTCCGTGGATATTTGAAACCGTGGATTGGAGTGAACCCCCCCCCTCCATGGTTTCCTGAGGGGCCCCCGCCCTGCCTCCCCTGCGGGCAGGCGTGCGCCCCCCCATCTCTTATTTTTTCTTTCAGCAAACTTTGTTTGTACTTGATACTGGTCAGTCTGAGCATTTTATGGCATTTCATATTGTACAACACATGCATATTGACAAGCAAGATCTTTTATAGTATTTAAAAGCTGGCAGATACTGATGGTTTGTATTTTAAAATTGAAACCATCAAGAGACAAGAATTCAGATACTGGAGTGTTTGCCCATTAGGTGGCGGTTGAGTGCAAAGGTCTTCTCTAACTTGCAGAGTTGGGGTGTCACCAGGGGACAGGGGCAGGACGCACTGGGTGTGTGATCCTCAAAGGGGGGGGTGAGACTAAAATGACTGCGTAAATAAAACTTTTCCCAAGATTTAATTCCCAGGTTCATCACACCTGTTCTCAGAAGACGTCTTCCTGTTGGATAGAGGAACCACATTCTGAGAAAAGAGTGTATAATCTTCACTGACCAGAAACGTATTTGAGAATATCTTAGTGTAGAGCCATGAGTTTGATGGCAAAGGGCATTTCAGCATCCACTGTCATGTATGTGGTGACTAGAAATACTCTACTCCTTGGAACAGAAGGAGATGATTGACAGGTGGGAATGACAGCCTTTGACAATGGCGTGCAGTTTGGACCAATGGGAGGCGATTCTGAGCTGCTTTAATAGCCCAGCATCTTCCTCCCAGCTGCATTTGCATCTCCAATAAGCACCCACCCACCTGTCAGAGTAGTTTCCAACCAATTGTGGGGTAAAAGGAATGTATTCTATCTCCTACCCCCTATTTAATCTGTACATAGATGATTTTGCCCCTCATTTGGCAGAGGTTGATGGACATAACTCTAAATTGTGGAGTCTTTCTGTCCCCCTTCTGCTATATGCAGACAATGCAGTTATTCTGTCCTGGACTTGAATAGGATTGACTCAGTTATTGGTGAGCTCTGTAGAATATCTGGGAAAAAAAAACAACCTCCAACGTAATTACAATAAATCCAAGATTCTAAATCTGGGAAGTTACTCAGTTGGAAGATAGGAGGCAAGTGAAACAGTTCAAGTACAATACTTAGGAGTTAATATGATTTAAAATTTTCATGAACAGCTTCAAAAATTTTCATCTTGGAACAGCCTGAGTTACACGGGCAAAAAGCCATGGCAGAAAAAGTTCTGGGAGTAAATCCTACTTCATTATAAGCATTCTTGGATTCCAAAAGTATCCAAGTACAATTAGTACAATTAGTACAATTACAAGTAGCACAATTAGAAATAATGCCAAGATTACTTCCCAAGTCATAATTCACTATTTTTTTTTTACAATAGAGGCCTTTCATATATTCCAGCGGCGCTTGAGGTTTATAGGGCCAAAATTATTGTCCAAACTGTATATGGAGCCCCTATTTGGATGGGCACATGGAATCACTCCTTGGAGCAGATAGAGGCCTCTTTTCTTCGGAAAAATATTTGGGCTACCGGGGTGTGTAACCATGGGCATCGACGGGGGGAAGCGCGGGGGGCGGGCCGCCGGGGGGTGTCGCGCGCATAGGGGTGACGTGCGACCCCCCACTTACTTTTTGCCGGTGGAGCTGGGCCCGCCCGCCCGCCCTCGCGTCCGTTTGGCTTTGAAATGAGCCGAAAACAGCGTGGGGGGGTGTTCCGGGCATGCGCGTGACGTCACGCACGGGGGCGGGGCTGCGTCGTTAAGGGTGACGCGCACGCCCCGCTCCCCGGTGACGCGCGTCGTGGTGACGCGCCTGTGTGTAACATATGCAGTGCTCTGCCTAGAGACAGGGCTATTTCAGCTGGAGACCATGGCCTGGTTAAGATTTAGCAAGTTCTGGCTCAGAATTTATTAGAACTCAGACCGAGATAGTTTACTTCATCGTCTTCTACTTGAAACAGAGTACTCAGGGGCGATGTGCCAGTTTGAAAGGAAAAATCAGTCTATCGGCTTGGACCTAGACATAGTTGGCTCTCTCAGATTTGAAGCAAGCATATTGGCAGATTAAAAGCAGATTTTTAGATATTCAACAAGATTTAATGGGATCTACAGCACAATCCTATCCAACTTACACCACCGGTGTAACCAGCGGGGGATGGCAGGGCAGGAGGCTTTGGAAGGGAGGGGAGATTTAAATCCCCTTTGAATCCCCCTTTGGAGGGGATTTGAATCCTATTTCCATTCTGGGGCCTCCCGTTCTCGCTGCACCGCTGGTTACACCGGTGGTGTAAGTTGGATAGGATTGCGCTGTTAATGAGTGCTGCCAATAAGACCTGCTCGCCTTTGTATTTGCAGTAAGGTGTGGCCATATGGCAGAATACCTCTATTTTCTAAAATGCCCAAATGACCGCAGTGCCTTCTCTTTGGCAAGGAGCAATGCAATGCCTCAGAGGTATTGTACAGAAGATTCAGAGGAACTCCTTATGAAGAGAGAAACTGTCCATGCCTATTAGGTGGGGTAGAATGAATCTATTCATCATATGCTGTTGCACTGCCCTTATTACAAAGATTCGCAATGGGAGTTTTTAGAGGAGCTTTTATGCAATTTGGAGGGATGGGAA
Source organism: Plestiodon gilberti rubricaudatus (assembly GCA_026170595.1). Lineage (NCBI taxonomy): Eukaryota > Metazoa > Chordata > Lepidosauria > Squamata > Scincidae > Plestiodon > Plestiodon gilberti. The sequence continues at coordinate 253,230,589 of JANXHW010000002.1, forward strand.
GACGCTGAGAAAATCCGTTATCTACTCTCGGGTGTAGATACAATTATTTCAGAGAAAGTGGCTACATTTCTGAAACGGATTGTTATTAGTAGAAGAGCACGATTTAATGCAACCACACCTTCAGGTTAGCCGATTGTTATGAATTGTTCTTTTGTTTATGTTTGTATGGCTGGATCCAGATTTTAATACCCCAATAAAGGTAATTGAATTGAATTGACTCACCCACCCCCACCTCCAATCACTGTGCCATGTAAGATTTTTCTCTTCCAGTCTGAAATTTGCCAATCCATCCCATCCCAATATCTTGACGTTGCATAGGGGTGAAGGGGTGTGCAGTCGCGTCACAAGGACGCGCGTCACCCCAGAGCGGGGCGTGCGCGTCACCTTTAATGACGCGGCTCTGCCCCCGCGCGTGACATCACACGCAGGCGCAGAGCGCACACACACACCCGCGCCGTTTTCGTCTCATTTCGGAGCCAAACGGATACAGGGGAGGGCGGGAGAGCCCAACCAAGACTGGCGTCACCTTGTGAGTACCGGGCCTCCCCGCTCTCCCCTCGGGGGGGTTGCGTCACCCCCGTACGCACGTCACCCCCGGCGGCCCGCCCCGCGCGCTTCTTCACAGCAACGCCCATGGGGGTGGGCATTACTCTGGAACTCTCTCCCTTTTGCCTAACAGGCTTTTTGATATACAGCCAAATTTCATTTCTTGACCTTTTGGTTTAGAATGGTTCTTTTTACCCAGTTGACCTTTTGTCACTACTTTGGTTATTATACCAGGATCGGATCATCTTCGGGATTATGGTCATAAAAATAAGGATAAAATGCTTTAAATGTTTAAAACTTGTATTAAAATGCTTTAAAAGTCACCTAAAACACACATATATGTGAATAAAATACTTTAAAATAAAACACTTTAAAATTGTATTTTAACGTAGACTTTTAAAGTATTTTATTCACACATATGTGTGTTTTAGGAGACTTGTAAAGCATTTTAATACATGTTTTAAACATTTTTAAGCATTTTTATCCTTATTTTTATGACCACAATCCCGAAGATGATCCGATCCTGGCATACTGCAGCTGGTCATAACAGTTTTCAATCCTTTTTAACTTTGGCTATTGTTGCTTTGTTCTGCTGATTCAGTGTACAGTATAGTGTTTTGTTCAGAATTACTAAACTGATGGATCTAATTCGCAGTAATATTTTCAGTTTTTACTGTATGTTGCTTTGGAGACACATTTGATAGAAAAAATGACATATAAATAAATACATTTCAGTGTCAAAGTGATTTAAAAAAAGAGAGAGAGAGAGAGAGACCACATGGGGCAGGACCAGTACAGGTCATGTCTGTGATGGGAGTCAGGGATTCTAGGAATAAGTCTAAAATTCATTCAGTGGAGAGTCTAGCAATAAATCTAACATTCATTCTGTACGCCACCTTGGAGGCATCTTTGATGGAAAAGCAGGCTACAAATAAATAACCAAATTCCTGTGTCAAAGTGATATTTTGTTTCTGTTTCTAAATAGGTCACAAGTGGCAGGTCCAGTACAGGTAACGTCTCTGCTGGTAGTCCGGGATTCTGGCCAGAAATCCGACGTTCATTCAGTGGTGATGGGTTCTTCCTTGGACCAGTCTCCAGTGGCCAGCGGGCTTGGTGCACAGTGACCAGAAGCCCTTGGAGGCCTGATTGTCGCACTCGACAAGCTTCATGACTGGGTGTGTGTGCAATATTGTGTTTGACAACAAAATGTTCTCTTTCTCAGAGTCCTTATGTCATCATCATTATGCTGCTCTTCCCAGGTCAGAACTAACATTATGTTGCACCTGACGAATCAGATGTGTTGGGATCACACTGTGCGTCTTCCCAGAATAATGCAGAGACCCACCCTCACCTTGTATGCATTACCTGTTCCCTCTAGAGGATAAATTGAACATTGTGCACCTGTCTAGAGGCACCTCAGACCCTCAGAGAGACCACAGTCCTGCCTGATTCTCCAGGGTAATCTCACCGCTGCAGTCAAGGAAGATGAATCAGCTTCTTCTCCTCGGCTTCTCTGCTCTCCTCTTTGGGACTGTGGGTGAGTAAACAGAGGGGGGGGGAAGGGCTGTCTAGGGAAAAGCAGATCGTGGCTGGAATGGTGAGAATTTCCTGATCCGAAGATGCTTCGGAAGGCGTTTCTCATGAGATACGATTGTGATTGTGTGGAGGGCAAAGGGTGCTGGGATGACCCTGAGGTGGGTTCAGAGAGCCTGCCAGACTCCCGAGCTGAGGCCTTTTCCCACACATGGAGGAGATTGAGGTGAGAGGATAGATGGAATCACATCAGGAGGGCAGGAGTTTGCTTGATTATTCACCATCTTTCTGTCCCACTTCTAAAGCAAAGTTGGTTCCTGAAGTGGCTTCACATGATAAACATCTGGTATTAAGAGCAATTAGAAAGGAAAAGAGACAGAAGAGGACAGGGAGCAGGTTGCACAGAGGGGATTGGGTCCAATCACTGGCATCATCTTCCTTCCCATGACTCCCTCCCTCTCTCTCTCTCTCTCTCTCTCTCTCTCTCTCTCTCTCTCTCTGAATATATAATAACCAATCTGAGAAATCAGTCCCAGAAGTATGAACAATGAGGCATAAGAGGACCCTGTGCTGACCTGCTCCCCTAATGCATCTCTCCTTCTTCAGTTCTGACGCTGCCACAGGCTCCGGACCCCTTTGCACTGTCGTGTGGAGCCCTGTGCACCATCACACACAGCCCAGCAGCCATTTGCAAAGTTGCTTGTGGTGGGCCTGGCTGGAACATTTATCTAAACTGTCTGACATTGGGAGTGGAGTATCTGCATCTTGAAGCCAGCGGGTGGTGCAGTAGGTTAAACCGCTGAACCATGAGCTGTCGATCGAAAGGTCGGCAGTTCGAATCTGCGACGGGGTGAGCTCTCGTTGCTTGGCCAGCTCCTGCCAACCTAGCAGTTCCAAAGCATGTTAATACGAGTAGATAAATAGGTACCGCTTGCGGGAAGGTAAACAGTGCTCTGTGTTCCAGCTGCATGTTACGCGCTGCGGCAAGGAGAGTCACGCCGGCCACATGACCACGGAGGCGTCTTCGGACAACGCTGGCTCTTCGGCTTTGAAATGGGGATGAGCACCACACCCTAGAGTTGGACACGACTGGACTTAATTGTCAGAGGTCACCTTTACCTTTACCTTATCTGCATCTTGAGCACCAAGTAGGCAGATCAGTTGAGAAATAGCAGAGATAACCATTTAAAAAAGAAAATCCATTACTGCACATTTCTTCTGCTGTTTGAGACCATTTTTTGCCCGCCTGCTCCGTTTTCATCATTGCCTCTTTAAATATCTCCTCAGATTCTAGTGAATAACAAGGATCTTGCCCTTCCTGTTTTGCTTGAGCAAAATCCATTGTGTGTTTACTAAGCTATAGACTTTTTAAATGTCAGTGTAATAATAATATTTAATAAGATTTAAGATTTTCATGGCCAGCTATTATAAGAGAAGAGTCAGTTACGGGAATTAAAGCCATGAGGAGTCAAACACCTTTTATTGGCTAAAACACGGTTTTAACACATGTATTAAAGGCCATATAATAGTGTTAGGATTGAAATAACATTACTACGTTTCGTTTGGTATCTTCCAAACTTCTTCAGGTAATGCAGGCAGGTTGTTATGTGCCCCGCAGATCGATGTCAACCGACGATCAGCTGGAGCCAGTCAACTGGAACAGAATCCTCAAAACACTCTATTAAGCCAGCAGGGACCTGTGCTAGAGGCAGAGATTAAAAGGAGACCCAGGATGACCCTAGAAAATAATAAACTCAATGGAGACAGGATAATAGGAGACCCTGGATGTGCCCAGTTTATACCCGATAAATAATTATAAAGCTTGAAAATTTCTTATTTACCTTTTCTACTAATTGTGATGCAAAGAGGAGCTCAGACAATATATTTTCGAGAGCCGCACATTATATGTCAAAAAGCTGCATGTGGCTCAGGAGCCGCAGTTTGGCCACCCCTGCTATATACTGTATCTGCTCTTTTGGATAAGCTTCCAAAGCAAGAAGTGGATCTGTGAATTCTACTATTTGGGGGGAATAACCCACAGTGGCTTAATTTCTGCATTTGCTGACATAGTGTACATATTTATTTAAATTAAATATTATTTTTTGATTGGCACAGGTGGTACTTCAGAACGTTTGACTGTGACAGGTGGTACACCTGGCAACAAAGGTTGGAAACCTCTGCTTTAGAACATTACTAAAGAGCAAGTCTGCAGCTTGGGGGATCTCCTGGATTTACAGCTGCTCCTAGATGCCCAGATGTTGGCTGTGGCCAGGGGTGCCTTTGCCCAACTTCGGCTGGTGCATCAGCTGCAGCTATACATGCCTCAGTTGCAGTAGTGTAGCTGGACTCATGCCAGTGGGGCAGTGGGGTGGGGCAACGCATCATCACCCTGCCCACCCCACCACCAGAATGGCCTTGATCTGTTTGGCTCCAGATCAGGGCCATTCCGGTGGCGGGGCGGGCAGAGCGATGACACATCACCCCGCCCACCACCCCACTGGCGAGAGTCCAGCTACGCTACTACTTAGTCAGATCTAGCCACGGTGACATCAAGCTTTCACTATTGTAATACGCTCTAAATGAGACTGCCCTTGAAGATGGTCCAGAAGTTGCAGTTAGTACAGAATGCTGCAGCTCATGTGGTAGCTGGAGGTTGGAGGTTTCACTCTGTCAAATCACTGCTTTAGTGGTGGCCACACTGGCTGCCAGTTCAATTCCAGGCCCAACTCAAGATGCTGGCTTTGACCTTTAAAGCCCTTTATGGCTCAGGAACAGCGTATTTGAGAGACCACCTTCTTATGTATAATACGACCCACCCTATTCAGTCATCTGAGAGGACCCTGTAGAGAAGGGGGGATTATGGCCACCCTGAGTCCAGCACAGAGCACGGCCAGCAAACCAGCGTGCACCACTCCCCCCTTGCTCCTTTTCCCCCCCAACCTGGACAAGGAGGGGGGGCACCCCCAAAACAAGGGGGACAACGGTAGACTGCCTCCAGCTGGGGGCCTCCTAACTCCCCCCAAACCCCAGCTTCCAGGGGGGCTGCAGAGTACAGGACCATGGGTCAAGTGACTCCCTGACCAAGGGCAGTCCAAATGACCCAACATGAGAGAGAACAGGGTAGCGTGTGGCCAGCGTAGACTTTGGGTTTAGCTTGGGTTGGTTTAAAGGAAAACCACAGTGTATAAAATAGAGTTGTTTATTTAATTTAGACTATGCAAAAGGCATAGAAGAGACACAGGAATAAATGAGGCAGTAAACTGCTAAATACATAAGGCATACAAACAACATACAAATTAACAGACAGAACACAAAAAAGAGATAACTCCTAAGCTTAACATTTCCCTAAAGAACTCACCACAGATGGAATAAGGTTTTCAGCCATCCCAGGCAGGGATGCTGTGCAGGGGCCAACCCAGCCAGACTTGGCTGGGAGGCATCAGGGCAGTTCAGCCCAGGAAGCCAACTCCACAAAATGCCATAGCACACAGGCAGTAAGTGAGAATGAGATACTCCAAAATGGATCCTCCAAAGACAGTATAAATACACTTTTGGGGATCAGGGGATGGACAAAGGCAATTGACCAATCAAAAGATGACACACGTTCAAACTCCTCATCCCCCTCCCAACTGAAAGAGTCTCATGATGTTTAACACAGGTGGTTGAAATAATGAGGGAATGACTAACTAACTCAGTTCCCATACAGATAAGACTCCCGAGGCAGGACAGAAGAACCAAAACTGCAACTTCATGGCTGCTGGATGCCTGCCAATCTCCAAGGCACTGCAACAAGCAGGCAGAGAATCCAAAAGACTGAAAAATCAAAATGGAGTTAAACCAAAAGACATAGGCCTGTTCATCACAGACCCTTCTGGAGGTGCCAGCATTGAGAGAGGTTAGGGGGATGGGGGCCAGGAATAGGGCCTTCTCAGTAGTGTCACCTATAGAATTCTATCCCCTTTGAGTTGAGATTGGCTCCTTTGTTAGAAACTTCCAGTGAGGCCTGAAGGTCTCATTTCAAAAAGCCTTTGGAATCCAGTAGGGTTTTTAATGGTATGCTGTTGATTGCAGATAAATTTAAGTGCTTGTTGATTTTTATTAATTTATTTCATTGTTTTTACAAACAGTGGGTTTTTGTTGCTACCGGTTGGTTTTTAATGTGATTTTTATGTATTTTATAGTTTTATGTACTTTAATCTATGTGTTTTTTTAATACCTTGAGAGCCACCTTGGGGATTCTCTCCCTTCCGAGAGAAAGGCAGGATATAAATAATGCCCAGCAGAGGGAGCCAAAGCACACAAAAAGCCAAGGCCTTGCAAACCAGTAAAGGTTGCAGGCTCACTGGCTTGGACCATTTTTAATTCTTCTCTAATCACTAGGAAACATGATACAAAACAAGCAAAGTCTATTTTACGAATGCTCAAACTTTCATTCCGTAACAGCACTCTCTCTTTTTTTCAGCACAGAGTCTGTGGTGCTTTGATCACTTGTTTGATCCTCTAAGAAATGTCCGTGTTTCTTGCTATGCCTGTAAACAAGAACAATGTTTCAGATTGGCATTCTATCAATGTAAGATCCCAGAACCCCCAATCAGTCAGTAGGCTTTATTGGGTTAACTGGGTGGGGACTTAGATTGGGCTGCCTTCCCTTCTCCTAACTCCCTTCCATGATGTTACTGATCCTCTAATTTCAAATTGCTTTCTTTTTCCCACTCAGTTAACAGGTTGGCGGGATGGAGGAGTGGCTGCACTAACAACATTGATTTTGAATTTGATACATGTAACACAACGAAGAGGGACGAGTTTGAAGCAGTCATTGTCAAGTGCTGCAACACTGACAACTGCAATGCAAGTCCTCCCCCTGACTATATCTAGTGAAGAAGGCAGTCTTTCAAAAGGAGCACTGGCTGGAGAAGAAACGCAACATGCTGTGTCTAGCCCAACCGTACTCTCACGCATTCCCCGCTCTTTCTAAATACGCTCTACTGTAACCAGCTTGAGGAACTCTGTGGCTGACTTCTTGTTAATCTGCTTCCTAAATTCTTAAGTATGCTCCTTGGAGCCTAGCAGGATATGGTGGTTAGCATATTGGGAGGGTGTGTGAATGGAGAGGCCCAGGCAGTGGCGTCGCTGGAGGTGGGGCGCAACGTTAAGTTCCGCACCGCTCTGACCCTCCGTTACTCACTGGCACAAGGCGGCCCCGCCCCCTCGCCTTCGGAGCCATTCAGTGGGGTGAAGGCAACGCGCAGGAGACTTTTAATGTTATATTCCCGGATTCTGCCCAGGAATCATCGGGGTCTCATACAGGGGGGTTCCCTGATCCTCCTACTGGGGTGGGGGTACAAGGCAGCATTCCTCCCCGCTAGGCAGAGAGATGCTCCCAGAGGCGGGGGACCTCGTCTGGCAGCAGAAGCATGGGTGAAAGTCCCGTCTCCTCTCTGAGACTGGGGGAGGGAAAACCTCCCCCCCCCCTGGTTCAGAGGGGACAGAAGAGGGGTTCGAGTCCCTTCCTGATCAAGACGAGGGAGCTGCCAGGGGCGCTTTGGATGAGACCATTAAATGAATATAACTTTGTAAGATCTACCATGCTCAAACCCTCTCTGCTGTCTCTCAGACTGGACGCCACCTACCCTGGCGGCCCCTGGGAGGCAGGGGAAAGACGATGCCAGAGATACAGTGTCATCTTCGGATGTCAGCAGTCTTCCTTAATCAAATTTCCAGCCTTTGTGCATTTCCCCTTACAGACTCTCACATATCACTACATCCCTGAAACTACTTGTCTACTAATGTGTATATTTAAGTTAAAAAAAAGTTAAAAATGTATTTTTAAAAAATAGCACCAAGCTTTAAGGGTGAGGCTTATAATTGTTATGCCAAGTTATGCCCCTTTTTGCCTTTAGGGAAGTTATTTTGATATCTGGAAGCGTACAGTGAAACTCGCCCCCCCCTTCCTGCAGTGCCCCTGCACAAAGAGTTCGTTACACAGACACTCAGGACACCAAATTTGGATTTAAACCACCATGCATGTAACATTTATTTGAGACAAAGACATACATAAACACACAAGTATCAAGAGAGCTCTCTCACTCACTCATTCACACAATCCTTGCATACTTACCCACCCAAAGACAGACGGGGGAGCTCAGTGGCCGCGGTACTGGAACACACCCAGTAAAGTTTCTTGCTTCTGCTTTTAAAGATTTCTTCTCCTCCTGTATTTCGTACCCGCCCTCGGCTTTCAAGCAGGCATCTTTCGTCAGTGTGTGATGAAGGATTTCTCTGTTGTTACTCTGATAAACTCCAGACCCTTTTCCTTATCAGTTGCCTTGCGTCTTCCTGGCTCCGACAGCCCGTACCATCCTTGGAAGGGGAACATAACATTCCTCTCGTTCTTAAAACAATCTTGTGCAGGCACTGTCAGTCAGGGTCTTGGAGTTCTACACTTCAGAGTAAACTGTTTTCCCATCATTCATTGCGGGTTTGCCATCTTCTTTTGGTTCTTCAGCTCCATTCTACATTCACCCAACATTCACGCATCACATAATCAGGAGTGTCCTATACTCAGGACAATACGGTACATACGCCACTTTGTTGCAAGTACGGGGGTCTCCAGAGCCCTGGGACCCCCGAGTAGGTCTGTAACCTGGGTCCAGGCAGCCAAGAATCAGAGACCAAGTCCAAAATAATTCAAATGCAAAAAAATATTATTCAAAAAGATACTGTGCGCACAGGGTGCAAGCTCATTAGGAGCAAGCACACGCTAATGCAGAAAATCAGCAACAGTTACAGGTTTTACAGATATCGCACCTTCCCAAGATTTCCACTTTCTTCACCCACCGCAGCTGACCGCAATCTGCGTCAGAGGCTCTTTTCAACCGTCTCCCACTCCCCTGTTTTTCACAGGTGCAGCTCGGTTTTTTTCACTTCAAGTTCCCCTTTTCCTATGATTTAATATGGTTATTACGAATTTTGCTTTGCGATTGCTCAAGCATTCATGCTGTACTCCGGCCTCCCCCTCCTCCCTCCTTTTCCTGTTGTTTTTTTTTTTCCTGGGTGGCTGTGTTCTTGCGGTTTCTGCTCAAGCTAGCAAGATATTTGTAATATCTCAGCTGGGGGTGTACCTTAGCAAGCGTGTATTATAACTTTCCCTTTTGACTTTGGTTCAGAGGCCTGAACTGATCTTTGGTTCTCCTGCTCCAAGGAGCAGGGAAAGGCTCTGGAGATAAGGGATAATCTTGGTCCTCATGTGTTCTAGGGGGCCAATCACCTTTCCGTGGGTACCACAACTTTGGGTCCCTCCTATGGGGAAAAAGTGGGGTATAAATGTAATTAAATAAATAAACCAAGCCCCACCCCAACCTGACAGAACTGTCAGATCTCTAAATAATATATATTTTAAAAAGAATCAGATCTCACTGATGCCTGCATGGGCAGCCATATTATTCCTGGGAAGTGAGGTTACAAACTCGGCTATCTTTCGTCCAGCCACGTCTGTCAAATATCTGTCAACTGGCAGATCCCTGGGCAGGGCTTATGTCACTTATGTCTGCGTTGTGCGCAGAGCCCAGCACTACATTTCTGTTGAAAAGAGGAGCAGGAGGTGTGTGGTGTTATCAGCAGAGAGCAACTATTTCGCTGCCGTGCGTAAACTGAGCTTTGCAATGGGTGTCATTTGTTATAGACATGTTTGGGAGAAATATGGTAGGATGATCCAGAAAAAGCTAAGATGGAGCTGTTTCCCTTCACTATCATCATCTGTAAGTGGCGGTGTAATTTCAAGTGTGATTGAGGTGGTTTAACAGTGTCTTTTCTGTATGCTTTGTCTGTCCTCAAAACACATGTGCTGTTTAATCACCCTAAAGAAAGTTCTGAAAAGCTGATGGTGGTGGGCACCTACTGGCTAATACTTGCAACAAATGTTTAGTTTTTGAACAATTTGATCCTTTGCACCCCCTTTTTATTGTTTTGTTCCTTCAGCCTTTCAATAAACTCTTTTCCATTTTTGACTGTTGCCTGGTCCAAATTCATTTAGAAAGAGGTGAGTTGCTCTGTTTCTTAGATCAGTCCTGCTGCTGTTTGTTTTCTAACAACAAATTTGCATCAGAAAAAAAAAACACTCTTGGATTTTAGATTGTTTATTATTCTAGGAGAGAGGTTTTCCTCAGGCACTGGAAACATGCAACGAAAGTATGGAGCTTTATAGATGAAAATGAAAAATAAAACACTACATTCATCTCTCTCTCTCTCTCTCTCTCACACACACACACACACACACACACACACACACACACACACACACACACACACACACACACACACACACACATTTCAAAACCCGGCTTCTGCTAAGGCAATTCCCCCTAAGTTCTCTACACCAGTATTTCTCAAACTGTGAGTCGGGACCCACTTGGTGGGTCGCGACCTGATATCTGGTGGGTCCCAGGTGATGAAAGATTAGATAAGTAATTGACACAAGCCCTGAGGCTATTCAAAAATCAGATAGCTGCTCATTGCCCTTCAAAGAGCTGACCTCCTGCAGTTTGCAAGATAGCTGCTAATTACGCTGCAAACAGCTGAATTCCTGCAGTTTGCAATCTTGTGTAAATATAGGGAGGTAAATGTTTGAGCCTCTTGTAAAGCTAGGTGGGTCCCAATAGAGTGTCATTTTTAAAAGTTGGTCCCGGTGCTAAAACATTTGAGAACCACTGCCCTACACTGTTCACAATCCCTATTATCTTGCTTTGATGCAATAACCAGGCCCATCCATGAGGCCAACTGAAGCAGTCGCCTCAGGCAGCAGATTGGCAGAGTGTGCCCACTTCTGTCTATCTGTTTGCTTCCACTGCTCTTCCTCCTCTTCCCTGGGTTACAAAAGGAAGAGAAGGACAGAGCAGGAGTGGAGAGAAGAACAATGGGCTAGAACAGTGGTTCTGTCCCCTGTCCCCTTAAAGGGCAGGGACAGCATGGCGGTGGCAGCGATGGGGGGGGGATTAAATTGAGTTTTCTGACTTACCACCAGGGGTCCTGGAGCCCTCTGGAGGGTTCAGGGAGGCCTGTGATACCTCCGCAGCCCCCGTGAGCTTCAGATCGCTGCTCCACAGCGATTTATGACCACGCAAAAACCAGGTGGCTGTACATCGCCACAGACTGGCGATCTGAAGCTGGGGGGGGGCTGCAGAGGATATCTATCGCAAGCCTCCGTGAACCCTCCAGAGGGCTCCAGGACTCCGGCAAGTCAAGAAATTCCATTAAAAAAAATCTATGCAGCTGCAATCCCCAAGATCACTGTCATGCTATACACACCCCTTAAGGGGGCAGGGGGCAGCTTTTGCTTCCAATGGTGGGTCGCGATCCACCACTTTGAGAACCACTGTGATAATTTTAAAAAGTGGGTCCTGGTGCTAAAACATTTGAGAACCACTGAGCTAAGTCATTCTAAGGGGGCATTGTGATGTGATGAAATCAATTGTTCCACTAATACAGGTATCCCCACTTAACGATAGGGATACGTTCCGTGACGTCGCTAAGTGTGGGGCGGGGGGCCCCAGGGGCGCTGAGCCTCCTGGGGGGGCGCAGAGGCTGGGGGTGCTTGGTTCCTCATTAGCGCTTTGTGATTGCCCGCCGCGGATTGCCGCCGAATTTCGGCGGCAAGCCGAACTGACTAAAGAAAAAAAAAAGAGCGTTTTGCAGGCTGCCTGCTCCGCCCTCTGTCCTGCGCGCTGTGAACGGGGGCCAAGCAGGAGCAGCAGGAAGCGCCTGGCGGGTCGGGTGAAGTGCCTCCTTTCCTTTGAAACAGCTGCATGGAGCGCCAAACACAGTTAGAAAGAAGAACCAGAGCATGTGATGAAGGGCTCATTCCCTCCTCCTGACATTCTGGTTCCCCCCCCCAAAAAAAAAACCCCTCCCTGCTGAAGTGGTGATTTGCCTCCAAATGGCAGTTTCTCTGGGGGAGCAAATTGCTATGTTGGGCAGTCAGTATTTTCCAGAAAGAAACAGCGCTCAGGGCTCTAGCACTGAATTAATGCTTTGTGCACCAACGAGAAGGGAATACAAATACTAACCATCATGATCACTGCCTGCTTTCTGGTCCGATTTATGAATGCACAAAATTAGGTGTGTTTTTTTTGTTCTGTGTTATGCAGTCTTGGACTAGGGGTGGGGAAATTTCATTCAGCCGTAATGCTCACTGGGTAGGGCAGCCACTGTATCTCAGGTAGCCTGCCTCACAGGGTTGTTGTGAGGAGGATAACATGTGGAGGGGGAAGTATAGAAGCACGTATGCCCAGCCTGAGCTCTTTGGAGAAAGAGCGGGATAAACGGGCAATATAAAGAAAGCGCGCTTTAGTGTGATTCCTTCCACAAAAACTCGGCAACCTGTGTGAATTTGCCCCCAGCTTTTTTATACTGGAGCAAATTTGGGAATATAGATTTTGGGGGAATATAGATTTTTATTTATAAATATGCATGCTGTTTGTACTGGTGGGGGTGGCGTCGCCTAAACCTGGGTCATCATCACCCATAGTTCCTCCCAGTGGGAAAACAAGAGACTGAGTACTAGTACATTCATCCGCCTGAGCTGCGCTCCTCTCTGTAACATTTGAGTTCTTTTCTCAGGCCGCTCCTGTCACGGCTACTGCACATTTGCTCCTCTTCGGCTGCGGGCGGAGCGCGATGCTTCCCAGCGTCCCCTCCCTCTTTCCCTCTCCTCCATCAGCGTGACTCGGAAGCCCCAGAAGAACAGAGACTCCAGCTCATTTTCCAGGAAAACGAAACTTTACTCAGCGCGGTGCAAAGAAAACTGCGTCATACACGGCGAGGCCCGAAAAGTGCGTCTGGAAAGACTCTGCTGTGCCGAGTCTGGCTGGTTTCCCCCCGCGGAGCCGCTGACCGGTGAATGCCTAGAATCCCACCGAAGGACGAGGAAAGAGAGGAGAGGAGGCAGGCAGTGCGAGGTGGGCCGATTTGACTTGCTTTCAGGAGGTGACGCGCTCGGCTTTTAAAAACGCAGATAAGGGAAGGCTGTATTTATTGAAACTTCCAGGGAAAGCTATCTGGCAGTTGCGGGGATTGAGCGATGATTTTCCACCGATGTCCCATGATGATTATTAGCAGGGATGCAGAGCCTGCTGCTGACTGTCTCCGGTGTGAATGTGTTTGAGACCCTGCCAGAGAACGACGAGGCCAGGCCACGATCCTCTCTTCAGCACACACACACGCGGGCAACTGGGCAAGGCGTGGTAAACCCAAGCGACGGTCCCAGACTTGCTCTTAAGTAATCCACTGTGGTTGAGGGCGGCTTCGTCTCTTCTGTCTTCCGAGAGAGGGAAGGGAATAATGAACTTCCACAGCTCACCTCCCTGCCCCCTACAGCTGCAAGCAGAAGCAGCTTCGTAAACCGGCGCCTGGGGAGGAACCGGGAGAGTCCCCCACAGTGGCATCGCTCTAGGTGGGGTGGAACGCTAAAGGCCGAAGCACACCAGACGCGTTCTGCGTGGCCTTCTGCGTGTGGCGCGACAAACGCAGCAAAAGCATTTTGGGCACATGGTGAGCAGGTATTTGTAGCAACCCACAAATATATTTGGTGGGGCAAATAAAGGGCAGAGCAGACTTGGAGGGGGTTGAGATCTCGTTTTACATATTAAACCTTCCAAAATAGAAACTCATTGATATTTCAAATCTAAACGTATTTACTCAGAACTAAGTTACACTGATTGAATAACGTTTACATCCAAGTAAGTATTTGAGGACTGCAGTCTTAACTAACATTCTAATTCAGAGGTGCCTACACTTGTGGAGGCTGTTGTGGGTGTCATAGGCACAACCATTCTGATGGGCTGGAGGGCACCACTGCAAAATGGATGCCAGAGGGACGGACGGACGGACACACACACACACGGACACACACACACACACAATTTTGGCTCAGCCCTACTCTGACCAATAGCATGTTGGGGAGAAATGCTGTGTGCCCCCAGTCTTCTTCCTGACATGCTAGTGTTCTACATGCAGGAGTTTTAATTGCAAAAATATGTCATTCCCCCCCCCCCTCCTGCATTCTGAAATGAAGTAGCCCAGCAAAAGCTGCACAACCTGATTTCCTGATTGCCTGTTTCAGCTCCTGATTCTTGGACCTTGTCCGCTTCTGCCCAGAAGACAGAAAAAAAAGCTGCACAGTCCCTACATGGCATTCATAGGATTCGTGGATGACAAGGAGATCGAGGACAGTTACCACAACATAACCATCCTTGACGTCCTGGCGAGGAAGACCGAGATGGAAAAAGAGGGAGCCATGCCAATGGGTCTGGCTGCTTGCTTCAGCCATGTCATAGAGCTGCTGAGAAGCAATCCAAAGGTTTTCTATGATTGTAAAATCGTTCTCCAGGGTGAAGGACAATGTGTGGCAATAACACCCCTTGTGTTTGACGAAATCCGCATTTTTTGGTATGACCAATACAAGCATGTTGTCCAAGAGGAAAAGGATTGCTGATGGCTAAAAGCAATCCAAAACAGTGTTTTCACCATCGTGGATTTCGGTGTTTTCTAAAAAATAAAATTGCTGAAAGAGGTGTTGTGTGTTTTTATTCCCAAAAGTTCATTTTTATCAATTGTAATAGCTTTAAAAGTGTGTTAAGATCGGTTGTGTAGTGTCAGCAGAAGAATCCACTGGCATTAGTCATACCCCCCCCCCCCCGACAGCAAATTTCCAAGTGCTTCAATAAACCCAAATGATTCACTATACTAAGGCTATGGATTTCTAGCTTTTATAACAAGGCTATGTGCTTTGTAAAACCCACATACATTGATTCTTTAAACCACAACCCAGCTTGCTTTCATAACATGCTTGAAAAAGCCTGGCAAAACACACAAACCACAACACAGCAAGCTACCGGAGAGGCCTCAAACTTCAAAAGGTAGTGAAAAGCTCACTTAACAACGGGCCTGCTTAATGACGGGGTTCGGGGAACGTATACCTGCCGTTATGTGGGGGACATCTGTAAACATTTGCAGTATAGAGCTTACCAGAGATGTTCTGCCACCTAGTGGTGGAATGCTGTATAGCAAGCAATTGTTAATTCAGAACAGTACAGATTGGAGGTAAGTAGAGATCGAAGGCCTGTACAGGTCACTACAGTCGCCAGGAATACCAGAGGGAGCCAAAATCCTTAAACCTCTAAAACAGATAGAATTGTGTGATTTTGTAAATTAAGGCGCTTTTTGTTTTTTTAAATGATCAATTTCACAGTATGCTTTCATTTTTACCACAAATGTCGGCCCCTACTGATGGCAACAAGCACTCCAGGCTACTTTATTATAGGTGTAGAGTGTAGCGATGTTGCATTGCTAATTAGGCTGTAACCCTGTATACACGTCCCTGGGAGTAACCCCCAATGAATTCAATGAGACTTGCATAGAGTATGACCCTATGCATGTCCACTCAGAAGTAAGCTTCATCAAGCTCAATGGGAGTTGCTCCCATGTAAGTGTGTATATAGGATTGCAGCCTTATTCTGTGCTGATTGTGAATGGAGGAGTCCAGCAGGTCTGAGTCCCACGCAAATAGAGATGGAGCAGAAATAGGAGCATCTTCTCTTGGAAGAGAATGAGCTCAGATGGTGGTCTGGAAGGGGGTTAAGATGAGACATGATGGAGGTAAAATGTCATGTCAATGTACTCTCTGGCCAAAGATACACCATTTAAAGCAGGAGGAGATCTGGCTCAGTGGTAGAGCTGCCACCTTGTAATGCCTGACGAGATGGGAGGACGCCCGCTCAAGACAACCAGAAGTATCCGAGAGCTGTCAACACGCCCCTGATGATCTGCAGAAGCCCTCGGTGAGAGTGAGGAAAAGCTGTCAGATAACGCTCTGAGTGGGAGGCAGAGTGCCGTCAAGCCGAGCGTGGAAGGCGAATGCCAGAGATAAGCCAGACCGTGAAGGTCACCATCTGGAATGAAGACGTTCTATGAAAGATTAGAACTTTGTATTACAAACCCCTCTTTGGGGTGGTGGTGGTGGTGGTAGAATTGCCTGCCTACGTACAGCCTATGAATTAAAGTCAGAGGAGAAATCCGATGACCAAGAAAGGTGGTATATAAATACTGTTATTATTAAAGTGTAATCTCAGCACAGGTAATACCTGTGCCAAGACAGGCAGGCCCTATAGCAACTGAGGTTATTTAAAGCATGTTATTAAGTATCTAACATGCAGAAGTAGTGCTCAAATTATGCAGAAAAAGGTTGGAGTACCTTTTATAAAAACTACAAGTTCTAACTCCAACTCCCCTCCCAGGTTTAGCCAACATGACAAAACTCTTGGGGAGCTCATTCTACAGCTTTGGGGCTGCGGTGCAAGGCTCTGCTTCTCCCTACCATTAACTTGGCTCCCTAGGTAAACAGGGTGGGAGCTATGGTTACTTTTACCTATAAAATAATGTTCATGCTTCCATGTATGTATATAGAGCACAGCTTCAAAAAAACCCACCAACTATATATACACAATAAAAGCAAGAAGTACACAAAATACCAACCCACAAGATCCTGCTTGTGTTGTAAGCTATGCTGGGGAGGCTCTGTTTCATTTTCTAAATCCAGGTGTGATTGGTGTGTACATGGGACAGGGCCTTACTATTCATGGCTCCCAGGAGGCAAGCCTGACCCCATTCCCTCAACCTTTTGCAAGGTTTTAAAGATCACTTTGTTTAGATGTTATCCCTGAATGTTGGGTGTTTTGTTTTTTGTATTTTGACTCTGCTGACTAGATCAATTTCCTTACTGAGTTCTTAGTTTGAATTGAAACTGCTTTTAATTTGACTATAATTCCCATCTTGAAAAAGCCAGAAGAAATTGGGGAAACAGTCAAGTGTTTCTTCTCACACACACACACACACACACACACATACACACACACACACACACCTCCTTTGATTTTGTATGTACGTCTTTAAAAAAAAAAGAAAGCACTGTTTGCCCCAAACTGGAGAAAGCCATTCAGTTTCAAAGTTGAGAAACAGAGGTTTTGAAGACAGAAACATGGTTGTGAAACTAGTGGCGAGGATTCTCATTGACAGTAGCATCTTGCATTCAGAGGTAGGCTGCTCTGGAAGACGGAGGTTCCACTCCTAACTGTAACAATATTCAGAATACAAAGAGCTCCCCCCCCCCCGGCTCAACCACTATAGCCTCCCCCATCCTGCTTTTTTTTCTTTGGGTCATTCCCCCCCCCCCCCCCAATCTTTTAAAACTAAGGAGTTGATGTCTGTTCATTCATCTCTCAATGGATCTGCACCAATTTTGGTGGCATGGTATACAGACCTGCCCCCAACTCTCCAATTTTGGACCATTGTTTTCTTGCCATTGTTCAACCCACTTTATCAGAAGTTTGTCTGTCCTTAAAGAGGGGAGAAATCATGTTACCACAGATGCCCCAAGACTTATGGTGCAGTTCATACATGTATTGAAACATGCATGTTTTGCCAGGATCTTGACCCAACAGACACAGTGCCCCCACAAAAATTTACATAAAATAAATCATCCAGCAAAAGCAGGAGTTCAAAATGGATTATATGCAATTTATTAAGGGACTGATACAACAGTAGTGGTGAAAAGGAAACAAATCAACCGTTTAATAAGAAAACACAACTCATCTTATAAGACTACAATATTAGACACGACCTGGGGTGTCATTGTTTAATGCATACCGATGAACAGAATAAGGCTGTAGATTAGGAATTTGAATCCCTATTTAAAAATTGGGAGGGGAAGGGAGAAGAAAGGAAGGAAGGATCTCAAGAAGAAAGGGAATCTAAAAAAAACAAACCTTGTCATATGGTTAATACAAAATGTGGCTAGTCAGGATTCAAAAGGTGACAGTTTGAGACTCTAGTAAATTGAAGGGTAGGAGCCACAGCAGGGACGTTATTCAACATAGGTGGAGTTTTCTCAGTAGCCTTTCATGAGGGACCGTGTCAAACGCCTTCTGTAAATCCAGTTACGTAAACCACAGCAGGATGTTTATTCGCCATCTGTGGGACAGAAACCACAGCTGGGAATTTATTCACTATCTGTGGGGCAGGAGCAACAGTTTATTCACCAACGTCATCGGTGGGGTTTTCTTAGGAGGCAACGCTGAAAGAAAAGAAATACGAAAGCATGCATTTACCTTCTCCAGAGTTTCAGATTCAAGGAACTTTCTCTCCCAACATATTTCTCTGCTTACTCACAAGTAAGCCCTACCGAGTTCAAAAGGCTGTGGGGGTCTCTCACACCTGACAGAGGTTGGACGGCTGGGCTCCTCCCCCCTCTGTACTCATGGAAACACCTTGCTGGGTTCCAGAATCCTCCCTCTCTATCTACCTGAAGAACATCCTGATGACTCAATCTAGAGAACTTTTCCTGGTTGCCTCTGTGCTGTTTGGAGAGGAAAGGGGGGGGCATACAGCACCCACCCGCTTTCTCCTCCACCCCCCCAGGACAGTTTCCCGACATTCCCATGTCTCTTTGTGGCGGCAGAGACAGAACCCTCCACCCTGCAGCCTGCCACTACAACCACATCACAGGCACTAGTTCAACTCTTTAGCCTGGAGCCTGACTTCTAGGCATACGTAGCCCCACCTCCATTCTAACCCAGGAAACCCCCCCCCCCAGTATTTTTGTTGAACAGGCAGCCAGGGAACTTGTATTGGAAGCCTTGATGGGGGCAGGGGAGGTATAAGTATTTGCAGGACCCGATTGTGGCTTATTTGATGACTTGCAGTGCTGGCTATGAGGTTGGCAGACGATTTGGGTTTCCCGGTGGCCTCTGCCAATGGGCTTGACTGATGTACATGGGGAGTGGCCAACTCTCCAGGGAGGTTTGGTGGATGCAAGGCCAGGGCAGCAGTACTGCTCCTGGAAAAAGGGGTTGCAATGCACACTTTCCTGGGAATAAGCCCCACTAAACGCTGTGGGACTTACAAGTAAATATGCCTCTAGGGGAGGGTGGGTGGGTGGGACGGACGGTTTTCAAAGTGGTGCTTCGGAGAATATGGACACGCAACAGTGAGTTGTCTTTCCCTCCTAGAAAGGTCCCAGCTGCTCAGGTCACCTCAAGACCGGCCTTTCCTCAATTCCTCCCCATAAAAAGCAATTAGGCAAATTTCTTCTATAAAGCAAGTTTGAAATAGCTGGGATTCGCTCATTGTGCAAGGGATCCGCACAAACGTCTCACAGAGACCAGACTTAGGGTTTGCTCCACCAGGGGCTAGAAAGGGCTCTCATTTAATGTAATTACAACCGCCTCAATCTGTGGGAATTGTCAGATTGGGTAAGTAAATGGAGGCATGTGTGGGACCATTGCCAAATTGGGGGGGGGCACAGAGGGCTGCTGGCTAGCATGCATCCTGCCACCCCCACCCCCCGAAAGTGCCACGGCATTCAGGTCTCCCAAGGACTAACTGGAGAGAGTCAGCCCAGACTCCTTGCCTTTCAACTTAGTATTTTTCCTTTCACAAATCGTTCACATTCGGGGGTGGCAGAAAGTTTACCTTTCTTTTCCGGAGGTCCTGAGATCACAGTATCTGGGGAAATAAAGAGTTAAGAGGAGCACATTAATGATGGCACTTATATACTCCAGTGATTGTCTCGGAGGTCCTGGAACACTTCGAACTGTTCCAATTTAGGGTCCTTCAGTTTACAAATCTCGCCTCACGATCATGACCATTTGGCCATAGCCAGGAAACCCATGTGACTGCTGAAATACACCTGATCTGTACAGTATACCAGTACCAAACTAGATGCTGTTTCTGGCAATATAAATTCTGTTATAAAGTGTATCATTATGTATGATCACATAACGACAAAGTATGCCAATTACTGAGATGAAATCATCACTGTTCATTAGTGCTCAAATGACATTTCTCCTAGAATTTAAATTTGCCCAATTCAGAAACTCAAACATTTCTAAACATGTATTTGTCAAAGTGAAACTGTCCCCTCTTTGGAGTCTACTGGGTAATGGTACTTAAAATCATGTTCCTTATTAGCCTTACCAGCATCCTGGAATCGAGGCTGGCTTCGGCCTAGAGCAGACTCGAGTCGCTCCCAGTGGTGCACTGCGGCTGCCCAACGGGCTTCCGGCTTCGCGTTGTCTCAGGTCTGGTCTAGGCTGAAGCCAGCCTCGATTCCAGGATTCTGGTAAGGCTACTTATGAAATCTAGCAACCATTTTTGTTCATTTTCTTAGCTACGCAAACTGCTGTTGTTGCCAATTGTCACATAGATATTACACAGAGAGAAAGAGGACACAATGCATGGAGATGTGAATCGAAGCCCCAAATAATCTGTTTCTGCTTGGACAAGCAATGCCTGCGAGCGTCCTTGGAAAATTCTTCTGGTTAGCGGACTGTAGAAACAGCAGCCTTAGTTCTCCTCCTCCTCCACAATTTAGGCTGCAATCCTATACACACTTTCCTGGGTGTAAGCCACACTGAACGCAATGGAACCGGCATCTGAGTAGATATGCATAGGGTTGTGCTGTTAGTCATATAGACAAGTGATGTGTTGTCATCATAGTCCCAGTTTCTTTGCCTCCATTTCATTCATTTCCACTTGAGAGGGCAGGGAAACACGAGGATGATGTCATCAATACAAAATGCATGACATAACTGGAGGAAAGAGGATGTGGCTTGGAGCGGTTTTCATCAGCAGCCATGTTGTCAATCAAATATCTGGTTTCAATCTGCATCTCAAATGGGAAGACTTCCTAGTTGCATAAAAAGAGACTCAAGATTGAACAGGACATCTATACCAGCTCTTTCCCCCAGGATATGTCCCATAAGTGGTAAAAGGAAAGGCTTAATTGGGGCAGGGGGTCTTGGGTTAAGGAAAAAATATGGCTCTTACGTTCTTATAACCAGGATGTATAATGGGTACAAGCAGCCATGCCTGCTGCAATGCCCATTTTCTCAATGCATAAAGAGATAAGCACTTATTTTTCAAGTTGCAACACAACCACCATAAGCGTAAGGAATGGCTGGAGGGAAAGTAGTTAGTTGCATAGGAGTAGCCATAGTTAAACCCACACTTAAAAATTCAAATACCAAGTCGTGGCTACCTTTGAATTTGTTCATAGCAGTGTTCAGAAAAGGATGCATTTCGGAGAATTTCTCAATTCGTTCCTTTAAGCCATTAGGAAAAGCTTCAGAGCTCACAAATTTCTCTTTGGGACACCTAGGAGAAGCAACAGAAAGTCATTTGCTGTCTCTCTTTCTGCAAACCTATACATTTAGCACTAGAACTAGTGGGGACTAGAACAAGCTTAGGACTGTGCCTTAGTATGGCAAAGAAGACTATCAATGAGTCAATTTGTCATCCAGTAATAACCACTGCAAAACGTTAGTTATAAAAGAGCAAGTGCTAAGATATCATAGAACTTTAAAAAAGGAAAAGTGTACAGAGTTGTTTCACATATTTCTTTCATACAACACTTTGAGATAAATATAAATTCACTACGATCTATTTAAGTCCTCTTTATCACCTTAGCAATCCAGAACCTTTGTTTTCAAACAATAAGATGCAGATTTTGCAAAGAGCATTGTGTATTGTATGTGCTGTGTACACTTTTTAGATGTATGTTGTGGTTGTCTTTCTTTCATATATATTTATATTTTATTGATATATTAAAACATAAAAACAATACATATTTCATAAAATTATAGCAAGCGCGAAGCAATACATCCTACTAGCATACTATTCACTATTTTCTACATATAATTTCCAACTAAGCCAAAACAACACCCACATTCTATTCAGTAAATCCGCATATCATCACCTCGTTCCTCTCTCTCTCTTAAAAAGTCAATAAATGGTTTCCAATTATTGACGAAAAAGTTAACTGACTTTTCCTTAATTAAAATTGTAAGTTTATCCATTTCAGCATAGTCCAAAACTTTCAGCCACCAATCTTCCAGCGAAGGTATCTCCGAATTCTTCCAATATTGTGCATATAAAATTCTGGCCGCAGCTATCATGTATGTTGTGGTTGTCAAGTAGCAGCCAGTACAACATGGGTATATGCTACCTACAACCACAAACTGTTCACACCATTCATGCTGTAACTTCGTCTGCTCCTGGGGAGCTGTGTGCCCACCAGGCAGTTGGTTATTGGAGACAGGAAGTGTTTACACCATTTCAGGTACTCAGCGGCAAGGTGTTTTCCCCCCAGTAGCAGTGGTACGAGGAAGAGACGGCAGCATCATTGGCCAAGAGGCAGCCAAGCAAGGAAGGGGATGAGGTGGGGAGAAGCCTGTAACCAAGCACTTTCGTTCTCAGCTCACCCCTCTGTTCCATTGCTCCATACTGCCACTTCCTCCTCCTATATAGCTCAGTGATAGAGCATACTGTGCTTGTGCAGAATGCACACTGCTCTGAAATTACATGGACAACAGATAGCAGAAGAGAAACATCTCTCGCTTGAAACAGGCCTATCATTGCCTTGCATGGTCTCAGACAGGCAGGCTATTCACCTACAGCTCACCCTTTCCAGCATAAGAAAGCTACATACCTTTGCAGGGTGTTCCTGAGGTCCTAGAGGGAAGAGAGAAAAATAATTTCAGTTCCTTGCCCCAATCGCTTCCCATGCACCAGAGATCCCTTTGGCCATGGTGGGAACACGTTGAGCTCCGTCTCTTGTTCATTCGCACACAGACTGAGCCAGAACGTTTTAAGAGTCGCCATAATAGAATCTTGAATAGACCCTTTCTATCTGCAGGTTCAGGATTCACAGATCCTACCGCAGATCCACAAGGTCCATACTAAAAACTCTGTGGGAGGGGGGGGAAGCCCCTAAATCGCCGTTTTTACCTTTAAATAGCCCAAGAGCGCCGTTTTCAAGACTCTATGGGGCTTCTTGAAGCTTAATGACCTACTTCTGGGTTGCACGAAGGCTCTTCCCCCCCTTGCAGCCTTGTCCCAGAAAGCACCCAGGGGCAAGGCGGGGGGGGGAGAGCCTTCATGTGACCCAGAAGTGGGTCATTAAGCTTCAAGAAGCTCTGTGGAGGCTTGAAAATGGTGCACTTTGGCTGTTTAAAAAGGTAAAGATGACGATTTTGGGGCTTCTTCACCCCCTTTAACGGTTTTTAGCATGGACCCTGGTATCCGCGGATCCTTGCTATCCGCAGGGGTCCAGAATGGATCCCCCGCCAATAGCGAGGTCCGACTGTACATGCCATGTGCATCTTAGCTTTAACAACACAGAGAATCCTGTGGCTGGTTCTCCAGTTTGATTAAGCAACAGGAATTCTGCATTTCCCATATGTCACGCTAAACATTTGTACATTCACCCGAAGAGGTCTGTCTGTTTACTCAGTACTTATTGATTACTCAGTAATCAATAGTAATCAATAAAGCATACAAGTTAAAATCACAATAAAAAATAATCACCAATCAAAACTCATCAAAAGCAAGAAGCAAAAAACCAGCAAACAGCTCTTCTTTTAAAAGCACCTCCAAAGAAGCCTACTGAAATCAAACCGTCCTGTTTGTTTGTCCAATAAACAGGCATTGACGGAGCCAAGCAGACTACAGGGGAACATCCAGATTCTAGCTGCCAGAAGAGAAAGCCCCGTCTCTCATGCACGTCTGCTGGTATCTGCACATCATAGTCAGTAAGGGATGGGGTGGGTGGTGGTGGTGCCTGAAGCAAGGCCTCAGAGGTGGAGCACAGTTCTTGGGCAGGTTGATAGGGTGGAGGCAATTTTTCAGTTACTATGTTACCAGGCTGTAGAGGGCATTAGAAAGTTGAAATGAACACCTTGAATTGAGCCAGAAACAACTGGGAACCAATGAGGTGCTACGGAATGCACCAATGAGGTGCTACGGAATGTATAGGGGAGCTGCAGGGTAGGGGAGACCATCCTTCTGGGAGGACAACCTGGACCATTTCTTTCTACCAGTTCTCACCTGCAAGAATTCATCCACTGGCTGTTCCTGTTTCTCCCCCATCTCCTTGATAAGGTTGTCGAGAGAAGAAAATGTCTCCAAGTGTTGGGCAAAATGCTTTTCCCTGTGGTCATTAATCTCAGCATCCAGATTTTGCAGCTGAGCCAGCAGGAGGCGCTCTCTTTCTTCCAGAAACTCATGTAGCTGCTTAAACTCAGCCACTATTTTCTGCCTCTGGGCTTCTGTCTTGTCCTGTAATGAAAAAGTGAAACTAGGGAGAAAAAGCTAGACTCACTGGCATCGATTTCCCCCTTTTTTCAAGTCCCACTGTCATGCTTGAGCTTGACCAGTACGGCAAGGGAGTACCCAGTCCAAAAACCTATAACTATTCTTTATAAATTCACAAAGTAGCAAAAGCCCAAACCCCATTCCACACAACACTCACTACTGCAGTATGCAGACTGGGTCGGGCCACACATTCCTAGAGACAATATACCAGTGATGCGCAGTCAGGGGAGGCAGAGCCTCACTGGACCCAACAAGTTTAAAAAAGAAAAAAGTGCTTTACGGCACATTCACGACGTCTCCTGGTGACAGAACGCTCGTTCCGTCGCTGGCTTTTCTTTCAGGATTGCGCCAATTCCAAAACTTTCAACCACCATTCCTCCACCAAAGGTACCTGTGTCGATTTCCATTTTTGTGCATACAACAACCTTGCTGCTGTAGTCAGTTATAAAAATAAAATACCATCAGTGTTTTCTAATTGGCGATCCAACAAACCCAACAGAAGAGACTCTGGTTTCATTTGTAGTTTCACCTTCAAAATCTTCTGAATCTGGAGATTTATTTGAATCCAATATTTTTTTGCTTTCTCACAAGTCCACCACATGTGGACTTGTGAGAAAGTCCACAAGTCTTAACTGCTGTTCCGCCTACCTTCCTACCCCCCCCCCCCAATGCTGCTCCATGTCCATCTCATGGCCTTCTCCTCTTCTTCCTGGGGCAGAGGGGGAATGGGTCACGAACTACATGTTCATTTGTTTCACCGAGGTGAAAGGCAGAGGTCAGAGCATCAAAGAAACGCGGCAGTTTCTGTTTTTCACATTAACACACCAACCTGCCGCGTTCCTGGCACCGTCGTCCTTTTGCCTTTCACCTTGGTCAGACAAACACCGAAGTTCGTGACCCGGACGTTTTAGCGGTGACATCAGGTTACCGAGCTCTGCGGCACTGTGCCTCACCGGCATGGGACCTCACCGCACGTCACTGCAATATATACCACCCTAGAAGTGGTAACCCACACTCCAGAAGCCCTGTACACCAAGACCCCTACTTAAGTGCTGGCTAGATCCCAGGGGTCCATACTTAAGTCAAAGCATCCGTTTCTTGCCGGCCTAGTGCTATCGGTCCTGCGCAAAAGCACCACTGAAGTACGCAGAACTCCCATGCAGCCATCCATAACTAGCGTATAAGTAGCTTCAGAAGAGCACCCACCAGCAGATTCAGGCTTTCAGTCTTCCCAAGCAGTTGAGAAGACAGAACTGCATTTTTCTCCTGCTCCAAAAACTCCAAATGGCTCTGAATTTTACCCTGCAAAGAAAAGAAAGACACTTGGGTTAGAGAGCCTGTGTGGTCTCAAAGCTCCTAGATAGCCTTACCAGCGCCCCGGAATCGAGTATGGCTTCAGCATAGAGTGGACCTGAGCCGCTCCCAAGTGTGCACTGCAGCTGCCCAATGGGGTTCCGGCTTCTGGAACTTCTGGTCAACAACACGACAGAAGCTGGAACCCAACTGGGCAGTCGCGGTGCACACTTGGGATCGGCTCGGGTCCGCTCTAGGCCGAAGCCAGCCTCGATTCTGGGACACTGGTAAGGCTACTCCTAGAGAGAGAGAGAGAGAGAAGGATCCATCAGCAGGAAATGTTTCCTGGAGAGACTTTGCCCCATCGTCGGGGCTCTTTCCAAAAGTCCCAGCACAGCATCACCCGACATTACCATTTTCCCTCTACTATTATACCTGTCCTGCAATTAGAAGCTTCTAGATCTTAGCATACTGTACTTTATTTTAAAGATTTCTATTTTGCCTTTCCCCTACCAAGTCAAAGGCACCCAAGGCAGCTCACAACAAGGTAAAAAATATTTATACCTACTGTTACTACCAAGCAAAACTACAAAAAACAAACAAACCACAAACAGCTCCAGTAAAAAGAATCGAACACCATCAAAACAAATAATCAAATCCTCAGGCAACAAGACAAGGAAAACAAATAGCAAACAAAAAATAGTGTCCCCCCCCTCCCAAAGCTGAATATGTTTTCAGCTGTCCTTGAAAAGATGGGATGAGGGTGAACCAGCTTGATCTTGAGTAAGAGGGAATTCCACAAGAAGGGTGCCACCACAGAGAAAGCCCTCTCAAGTAGCCACCAACCAAACTTCCATCAAAAGGTAGAACCCATAGGAAGCCCCCCTCCCGACCTCAGGAAGTGGACCATTCCACATGGGGGAGCTGATCCTTCAGTTTAAGCCATTTAGAGTTTAATGGCAAGGACCAGCAACTTAAATTGCACTTGGAAACAGGCTGGCAGTCAGTGAAGCTGATACAACAAAGGAATGAAGCTGTTGGGTTGTCTAGTGCAGGGGTTCTCAACCCCTTCCCAGCCGAGTACCAACTCCGGTGCCACTCTCTTGCTACGTGCCGCCAGAAGTGACTGGCAATGACATCATCACCAGTTACTTCAGAGTTTTCAGAGGCCAGAAAACACAGGTAGGAGGCTCTGGGCAGGTGGGAGGCCCCTTCTCAGCATTCCCAAGAGGCTTGGCCAAAGGCAGGAACCTCTCGAGAGTGAAAACGTGGCGCCAAAAGTGCCGTGTCGGAGCGGGGTTCTGGCACTCCAGCGGTTCAAGTACCACCAGCAGTCGGCCAGAGTACCACTGGTGGTACTAGTACCACAGGTTAAGAACCCTGGTCTAGTGCCAGTTAAAGCTCACGCAGCAACGTTCTGTACTAACAGAAGTTTATAAGCAGTCCTTAAGGGCCGCCCTACATAGGATCCAGGAAAGTAGACAGCTGGCTCAGTACACTGGGCAAAGGCCCTCCAGACCATAGCTGCTAACCGAGTAGCCAGGAGCAAAATTGGATCCAAAAGCAACTCCAGACCCGAGACTGTTAATGTGAAGTCTAGGTGGAGAGAGATGTGATCGATTTTATCTGCAAAGTGCCTAACAAATTGGTCACAACAGACTATCCAAGTATTACATACACAGCCAAAAGCCAAGATATAATAGTCGCATAACCCAGTGCGACTGTCCTGCTGCTGGGAAGAACCAAAAACGTGCTATACCCAGCTGATGCCAGATCAGGATTGGATTAGCTACCACAAAACTGGCTAAAACCAGCCCTAAAAGGTAGGCTGCCACCACCCCTTAACTGCCAGTCCTTGAACCTGGGAAAGGCAAAAGGCCTATAGGCATCTCAGCTACTCAGAGGAGACAAATTCTCAAGCCTCGGAACTCCCCTCTTCCAAGTACTAGCAAAGCAGTTAAGTAGCATGACTTTGTGGTCCTGGATTGACAGCGCAATCCTACCCAGCTCCTCCAACTGTTTTGGAAGGGAAAGGGGATTTCAATCCCCTTTCCCTTCCAAAGTCTTCCAGTCTTAGGCTTACCAGATCTCCAACCGGGACAGAGTGCTAGACCTTTAGGAGAAGGAATGTGGGCAGGTGTAGCTTAGAGCACAATCCTAGGCATGTCTACTCAGAAGCAAGTTCCACTGAACAGAATAGGGCTTGCTTCTAAGTAGACATGCCTAGGATTGTGCTCTAAGGTTTAACAAGCTACACCTGCCCACATTCCTTCTCCTAAAGGTCTAGCACTCTGTCCCGGTTGGAGATCTGGTAAGCCTATCCATTCTGCCCTACACCACTGCTGCACCACTGGAGGAGCTGGGTAGGATTGCACTGTTAGTGGATTCTAGCACATTAGCAGGCACATTCCTGTCGCTGGTGGGAACTCCGACTCAAAAGGGGCTTATATGGCCTTTGCAACACAAAGGACAAAAGCTGCCTGTGCGGCTCCCCGCAGAATGGCGAGTTAAACTTGCTCAAAAAATACAGTAAAAAAATGGACAGATAAAACGCAGGGACTCATCACACATGTGAACAAAGGCTTGATTAAAATCCAAGCATGTGGTGGATTTTTATTCATTTAGGGAAGAGAAGGGAATGATTCAGACATCTTAATCCTGTGCATACTTACTCAGAAGGCAATCCTATCAAGTTTAATGGGACTCACTCCTAGGAAAATGTGCATAGGACTGTACCCTAAATTTTCTATGGGCAATATTTAGTTCCAGGAGATAATCTGTTGAGTGTTTGCAGCTGAGTAAATTCCTGGTTCTTTTGGCCCCTTAAGAGCCCAATCATATGCAAATCTATTCAGAAGTTCCATTAGTCAATAGGGCTTACTCCCAGCTAAGTGTGGATAGGAATTGCAGTCTTAGTAAGCTTAATACTGCAGCCAGTGGGTGCCCTTAAGCAAGCAGTTCCAGACGGAGCTAGCTTGGCCCAAAGAAACACCCTCCATGTATTTCATAGGGCCCAGACACCTCCATTTTGCCTGTGCATCTCACCCAACACCACAGTAAATCCCCTTGTTTTGCACCACCTGCATTTGTGCAATCTAGCAAATTACATTGGCCTCCAAGATACAACTAAAAAACTTTTCTATAATCACTTGTCAGGGAGTTTTAACAGTGTGTTGCAGTCTAATGCAGTAAGTACAGAAGAAAGAAAACCCTATTGGATTTAATAGGATGACTCCAATGGGGTGGGCATAACATTGCAGCCTTGCACGCATAAAGATGCCTTACTGAATTAGAGTCAGTGGATCTCTTGCTCAGCAACTGAAGCCTCAGAACTTCAGCCCTAGAGCTTTCCCAGCTCTTCTGTTTGAGAGCCTTTCAAACGGGATGGGATGATGACATTGCTCCAGTACTGGGGCTGGATTCCATAGCTGTGGTCCGGCTGTCGAGAGAAATACACTTGGGCTTAGATCAGTGATGGCAAACCATTTGGGCTTGGTGTGTCAAAATTTTTGAAAATGCCTAACGTGACTCTGCTGGTGTATCCCCCCCCCACTTTTAATAGTACTTGGACTATTGCTACTTTTAATAGTAATTTTGAATTGAACTGAACTGAAAACAACTATAGAACACATTGCATTTTATTTAACATCAATTAGTGAATTTTTTGTTGCTGAATTTTATTAGATAATAATGTGAAAGAGGTCTGCCAAAACGTTTGCAAAAATATAAGGTGTGTCGGGGCCCTGGAGAAAACACTGGTGTGTCACCCAAAATGACCTCGCGTACAGTCGCTCCGGTAGGGGCGGGGCTGTATCACTCCGGTCATAAGTCTCTTTACCGAGCGAGCAGGAGGCAGCCCCGCCCCCTCACTGTCGGAGCCAGTCCCCTGCAGAGAAAGCAGCCTGCTGCTTTCTCTGCAGGGGACTGGCTCCGACAGTGAGGGGGCGGGGCTGCCTCCTGCTCGCTCGGTAAAGAGACTTATGACCGGAGTGATACTTACAGCCCCGCCCCTACCGGAGCGACACCTCTGCTCGCGTATCACCTGTGACACGTGTGTCATAGGTTCGCCATCAGGGGCTTAGATGGTATGCATGTGTGTTGGGGGGGGTCAGGTTGGGGGATGGCTGGTAAGCCAAGCTGATAATTGTAGCCCCCCCCCCTTCCTGGATCTCCTTCATGGATCATTGCCTTGTCGTGGCGAAGGGGCTTGCGTAACTCAATGAAGCCATGAGCTATGCCGTGCAGGGACACCCAAGACGGACAGGTCGTAGCAGAGAGTTCTGACTAAAAGTGATCCACTGGAGAAGGAAATGGCAACCCACTCCAGTAACCTTGCCAAGAAAATCCCATGAACAGTACCAAAAGGCTAAAAGATATGACGCCGGAAGATGAGCCCCTCAGGTCGGAAGGTGTCCAATATGCTACTGAGGAAGAGCGGAGGAATATTCCAAGTAGACCCAGAAAGAGTGAAGCGGCTGGGCCAAAGCCAATAGGACGTCCAGCTGTGGATGTGTCTGAGGTTGAAAGGAAAATCCAATGCTGCAAGGAGCAATACTGCTTAGGAACATGGAATGTGAGGTCTATGAATCAAGGCAAGCTAGATGTGGTCAAAAATGAGATGATAAGATTGAACATTGACATCTTGGGAATCAGCGAACTAAAATGGACGGGCATGGGCGAATTTAAGTCAGGTGACCATCATATCTACTACTGTGGGCATGAATCCCTTAGAAGAAATGGAGTAGCTCTCATAGTCAATAAAAGAGTGGGAAAGGCAGTACTGGGGTGCAACCTCAAAAACGACAGAATGATTTCAGTTCGAATCCAAGGCAAACCATTCAACATTACAGTAATCCAAGTGTATGCCCCAACCACTGATGCCGAAGAAGATGAAGTTGACCGGTTCTATGAAGACCTACAACACCTTCTAGAACTAGCACCCAAAAAAGATGTCCTTTACATCATAGGAGACTGGAATGCTAAAGTAGGAAATCAAGAAATAAACGGAACAACAGGCAAGTTTGGCCTTGGAGTGCAAAATGAAGCAGGGCAAAGGCTAACGGAGTTCTGTCAAGAGAACACGCTGGTCATAGCAAACACTCTTTTCCAACAACACAAGAGGCGACTCTACACATGGACATCACCAGATGGTCAATACCGAAACCAGATAGATTATGTGCTTTGCAGCCAAAGATGGAGAAGCTCTATACAATCAGTAAAAACAAGACCTGGAGCTGACTGTGGCTCAGATCATGAGCTTCTTATTGCAAAATTCAGACTTAAACTGAAGAATGTAGGGAACACCACTAGACCAGTCAGATATGACCTAAACCATATCCCTTATGAGTATACAGTGGAGGTGAAGAATAGATTTAGGGCATTAGACCTGGTAGACAGAGTGCCTGAAGAACTATGGACGGAAGTTCGTAACATTGTACAGGAGGCAGCAACTAAAACCATCCCAAAGAAAAAGAAATGCAAGAAAGCAAAGTGGTTGTCAGATGAGGCTTTACAAATAGCTGTGGAAAGAAGGAATGCAAAAAGCAAGGGTGAAAGGGAAAGATATAAACAACTGAATGCAGAGTTCCAGAGAATAGCAAGGAGAGATAAGAAGGCCTTCTTAAATGAACAATGCAAGGAAATCGAGGAAAACAACAGAATGGGGAGGACTAGAGATCTCTTCAAGAAAATTGGAGATATCAAGGGAACGTTTTGTGCAAAGATGGGCATGATAAAGGACAAAAAAGGCAAGGACCTAACAGAAGCAGAAGAGATTAAGAAGAGATGGCAAGAATACACAGAAGAACTATACAAGAAAGATCTGAATGTTCCTGATGACCACGCTGGTGTGGTCACTGACCCAGAGCCGGACATCCTAGAGAGTGAAGTCAAGTGGGCCTTAGGTAGCATTACTAACAACAAAGCTAGTGGAGATAATATCCCAGCTGAGCTACTTAAAATCCTAAATGATGATGCTGTGAAAGTGCTGCACTCAATATGCCAACAAATTTGGAAAACTCAGCAGTGGCCAAAGGATTGGAAAAGGTCAGTTTACGTTCCAATTCCAAAGAAGGGCAGTGCCA
Source organism: Plestiodon gilberti rubricaudatus (assembly GCA_026170595.1). Lineage (NCBI taxonomy): Eukaryota > Metazoa > Chordata > Lepidosauria > Squamata > Scincidae > Plestiodon > Plestiodon gilberti. The sequence goes on from JANXHW010000002.1 coordinate 253,262,244, forward strand.
AAGAGTGCTCAAACTACCGCACAATTGCACTCATTTCACATGCTAGCAAGGTTATGCTCAAAATCCTACAAGCTAGGCTTCAGCAGTACGTGGACCGAGAACTACCGGACGTACAAGCTGGGTTTCGAAGAGGCAGAGGAACTAGAGATCAAATTGCCAACATGCGCTGGATCATGGAGAAAGCACGAGAGTTCCAAAAAAACACCTACTTCTGCTTCATTGACTACGCAAAAGCCTTTGATTGTGTGGATCACAACAAACTGTGGCAAATTCTTAAAGAGATGGGGGTACCAGACCACCTTACCTGTCTCCTGAGAAACCTGTATGCGGGTCAAGAAGCAACAGTTCGAACCGGCCATGGAACAACCGATTGGTTCAAAATTGGGAAGGGAGTACGGCAAGGCTGTATATTGTCACCCTGCTTATTTAACTTATATGCAGAGTACATTATGAGAAATGCAGGGCTGAATGAATCACAAGCCGGAATCAAGATTGCCGGGAGAAATATCAACAACCTCAGATATGCAGACGATACCACCCTAATGGCAGAAAGTGAAGAAGAACTAAAGAGCCTCTTGATGAGAGTGAAAGAGGAGAGTGCAAAAGTTGGCTTGAAACTCAACATTAATAAAACTAAGATCATGGCATCTGGGCCCATCAATTCCTGGCAAATAGAAGGGGCAGAAATGGAAGCAGTAACAGATTTTACTTTTCTGGGCTCCAAGATCACTGCAGACGGAGACAGCAGCCATGAAATTAAAAGACGCTTACTCCTTGGAAGGAAAGCTATGGCAAACTTAGACAGCATAATAAAAAGCAGAGATATCACCATGCCAACAAAAGTTCGTATAGTCAGGGCGATGGTGTTCCCAGTAGCAATGTATGGTTGCGAGAGTTGGACCATAAGGAAGGCTGAGCGCCGAAGAATAGATGCTTTTGAACTGTGGTGCTGGAGAAGACTCCTGAGAGTCCCTTGGACTGCTAGGAGATCAAATCAGTCAATTCTAAATGAAATCAAGCCTGACTGTTCCCTGGAAGGACAGGTACTAAGGCTGAAACTCAAATATTTTGGCCACCTAATGCGAAGAGAGGACTCTCTGGAGAAGACGCTGATGCTGGGAAAGATTGAAGGCCAAAGGAGAAGGGGAAGGCCAAGGATGAGATGGTTAGACAGCATCACCGATGCAACAAACATGAAAATGAGCGAACTCAGGAAGATAGTGGAGGACAGGAAGGCCTGGCGGGATATGGTTCATGGGATCACGAAGGGTCGGACACGACTTAACGACTGAACAACAACAACCCCTTCCTACCCACTCCAGATTCCTCCTACCCTGTACTCTCCGAAGGCTTCCTCCTTAGGAATCACATTGTGTTTCTTGTGCTCCTTGGACTTGTCACACACCACGCAGATGGGGGCCTGGTCGTCTTTGCAGAAGAGCTTCAGGGGCTCCTGGTGCCTCTCACAGACACTTCCCGGGGCTTCCGCCCCCTTGGCCATCTGAAGACAGAATTTCTTGGCGATTTCTACAATACTCGCCAGATGCCGGGCCGGCCGGAAGTTCTTTGGCCAAACCGGCTCTCTGCACTGAGGGCAGCAGGCGGTTTCCTCGTCCAGCTTCTCGCAGCACTGGGCGATACAGGCTTGGCAGAAAATGTGCCCGCAGTCTACCATCACGGGATCCTTGAAATACTCCAGGCAAACAGAACAAGTCGTTTCATCGCAGAGATTCTGGACTGGATTTGCGCCTGCCATCGCGCCTGCCCGAAGCATCAAGAAAACCTTACTTTCGTTTCTCTGAGCGAGAGCACCTACTGCCGGGATGTGTCCCTCCCTCCAGAGGACTCGCGTGTTTGGCTGAGCGGCCGCCAGCAGCAGCTCTCGCCCGAACTTTAGGAAGCACTAAAGAGAAACATTCCCGCCTTGTACTGCTGCAGCCCCGCCTGCATATCTTCGTTCTCCTCCTCCCAGCTCTTAATTAAAGGGCCATCCTGCTATTTTAGACTTTACCATGGCCGGGCCTCCATCCTCTTCCTCCAAGCTCTTAAAGGGACATCACGATTTATTACAGTATTGTCCATTTTGCTACTGTTGCGGAGTACTTGGCTCCCCCCCCCCCATCAACTTCATTGCAAATTCAGTCATGATGAGTCGTCTGTTAATTGAGGCTCTGCTCTCTCAGGCCTCCAGAGCAGTAACAATCTTCAAGGTGAAATAACCATCTTCAACTGGAGATGGACCAAGAAACACAGGAACAGTCCTTGGTGAGGTCGTTACCCTATATAGCCTCATGTTGTCCTAGGTAGGAGGATTTGGGCTATATAAGAAGCTGTCTCACTGACCCCTCCTACTCCTTCTATTGCCATAGTCACCACCACCAGCAGTGACCATCTCAGGTACCGGGCTGCTGGTGCTGCATTAAGCATCATCCCCTCCCTCCACTATGCAAAAACCACTGTGCCAGGACAGGCCATCAGACCAGACCACTCTCTTCTCATTCCAGCCGTTCCCCCTTCTTCCCTGCAGCCTTTCCTCCAAGCATTATTGCAAACTGCAGCTCAAGTGCCCCCTGAGCTGCCTTGCAATGAACCTTCCCCAGGGAAGCAAACCTTATTCTCTTGCCTTGCTCCCCTCCTTGAAACTAGCTAAGGCTGTTGCCTACCCCTCCGGGGTTGGCCTCTCAAGCTCATTTCTATTTCCAAACCTGTCTCCCCTCACCTTTAAATCAGGAGATTGCTGTGTCTTGGCAAGCCAACTCCATGATCCCTGAAACAATGCAAACATCACCTCAACAGAAACAGGTAGGTAATCTTGGTATTTGGCGTCCCCAACCATTGCCCCCCCCAACGCTCCCCCCCATCATCTGTGTCCTGATCCATGGGCACACCTGATTCGCTTACTATTGGCTAAAGAAAATTGAAGCTCATCAAGGCTAATTACACTGTCAACATCAAACATAGCTTGAATCTTAATCTAGAATGATTTTGTAGTCTTCCTTAAACATTCTGTTAGCTGCTCTGAAAAGCTTTATTTACTTGAAGAGAAGCATATAGGTGTATTAACTTAATAGTTAAAACAAATCTTTTCATTCATCCACTGCCTTGCATCAAACATGAACAAGGGCCTGCATGAGGATTCTCCACCTTCCATTCTCACAAGGCCAGGGTCAACAATGGCTGCACCTGTTGTGTCAGCTTGTCCCTAAAGCCAACTGAAGAGGGGTGCTTACAGCAGCAAATGGGATGTTTCTCTTCAGAGGGCAGACTGGGCAATGGAAGAGGACTTCATGCAAACTGGCTAGCGCAAACTATTCAGGGATGGGTGTAGGTGGGGGGAGGGCAGGAAGGGAAGCTTGAAGCACACATGAGTGAAGTGACCAAGTTAGGCGAAGGATTCCATGACAGAGGCTGGCAGATCCATGAGGCCAACTGAGGCAGTCGCCTCAGGCAGCTGATTGGCAGGGGAGTGTCCATCTCTGTCCACCAACTCACGACCAGTGCTCCTCCTCTTCTTAATCCAGGGTTAGCATATCACCAGGTATGGGGGGGGCAACATTTTTCATGCTGCCTCAATCGCCAGGAGGTCTTGGGTCGGTGCCTGGGATGGCTGTTCAAGGTTGGCTGAAATAGGCAAACAAGGGGCGGGAAAGGGCCACAAGGGGGGGGGGAGTTACTTGTACTCAGGGTTGGAGTCGCTCATTTGAGGTGGCGGTGGCGGCGGCAGCAGCGGCGGCGGCAGCGGCAGGGAGATGAATGTGAATGGTCCCTTGGGGCTTCTGCTGGAAGTTATAGAAATATCTTTGCAATGCAGCAGCTGCAGCACAATGCAGGAGGAAGCCCAGCATGGAGAAGCAGTGTACCTGTCACTCCCAAGAGGTCATATTTGATTATATTTTCCCTTTCCAGCTTCACAGTTTTTCTCCTCCCTGGTTTCAGTACAACCCTATGCATGCTCGTCTCAGGAATCTTGACCCTTCACAGCAGTGCAGCGTTTGCTTTGCACTAGAGCAGTGTTTCTCAAACTGTGGGTCAAGACCCACTTGGTGGGTCGCGACCTGATTCCTGGTGGGTCCCAGGCAGTGGAAAGATCAGCAAAGTAATTGCCACAAGCCCCAAGGCTATTCAAAAATCAGATAGCTGCTCATTACCCTTCAAAGAGCAGAGCTTCTGCAGTTTGCAAGATAGCTGCTAATTACCCTGCAAACAGCTGAGCTCCTGCAGTTTGCAAGCTTGTGTAAATATGGGGAGATAAATGTTTGAGCGTCTCGTAAAGCTAGGTGGTCCCGATAGAGTGTCATTTTAAAAAGTGGGTCTATTCCTGGTGCTTTGCACAGCGGTGGCAAGCTAGATTCTAGCTTGGCGGGGCAAGCCCAAAGCTTCTCTCTTTCTTGAGCACTCTTCTACGGTCAGGTTGGTCAGCACTCTTAACATAAGAACATAAGAAGAGCCCTGCTGGATCAGGCCAAAAGCCTATCTAGTCCAGCTTCCTGTATCACACAGTGGCCCCGCCAGATGCCTCAGGGAACACAAGACAACAAGATAACCTGTTTCCTGTTGACACTCCCTTGCACCTGGCACGAGGTTGCTTATGGCTTGTAACCTGTGATGGTCTTTTCCTCCATGAATCTGTCCAAACCCCTTTTAAAGGCATCTAGGCCAGGTGCCATCACCACATCCTGTGGCAAGGAGTTCCACAGATGAATTACACGCTGGGTAAAGAAATATTTTCTTTTGTCTGTTCTAACTCTCCCTCCACTCAATTTTAGTGCATGTCCCCTGGTTCTGGTGTTGTGCAAGAGAAGAATTTCCCTCTATCCACTCTTTCCATCCCATGCATAATTTTATACGTCTCAATCATGTCCCCTCTTCTACGGTCAGGTAGAACCACTGCACTAGAGAGAGGAAGAGACAGTTACCCAACCTGACCGTAGAAGAGTGCTCATGAAAGAGAGAAGCTTTGGGCTTGCCCCGCCAAGCTAGAGTCTAGCTTGCCACCGCTGTGCAAAGCACCAGGAATAGATGCTGTGCTAGAATGAATAGGCCCTACTAAAGATGAGAACCACCACTTCAAAGGGGCCTCTTTGTCACAGTTCACATCAACTGAGAGAAACTCAGCACCAAAGACTAGACTCCCTCTATTATATACCACAGTCACTTCATCTCAGAAGCACTGATGACGGGTTTAGCAGTAGAATTTTATTGGACTTTAAAATAGCAACTTTTACAAACAACAGAAAGATGGCAGTGTTGAAACTTATCATTTATTTATTTATTTAAAGAATATATACCCTGCCTTTCTCCCAGTAAGGACAATCAAGGCGGCTTACAGAATTAAAACAATAACCCAGAATTAAGAACACCAATAGATCACATAAGCAATTAAAATTACATTTTCACAAATTGAAAATCTGTTATCACAATTGATCATGACCATGTATTTTTTTCCCAAAAAGAAAAAGGATGCCCGCCACTAAACAACAGTCAGCTACTCCCATGAAACCTCAAGAATGTCACGCCCCTCTACATTGTCACTGCCTGGGCATGGCACCTTTTGGGATCCACCGTAGTGTCATTCCAAGAGGACTTCTGGGCAAGTGCGGAGACTGACAGTGGGCTGAGACACTCTCGGAAGTTCTGAAGGCTCTGTGAAAAATTGTTGAGATGCACCTTCCATTTTTGCTGCCTGAGAATTTGGTGGAATAACTTGGAGCTTCAAGTCAGCTATAGGCTGCAGCCTACGTTCAGGGTTTACTCAGCTGTCGATGGGAAGAAGCATGAGAATTCTGATATGGCAATACTGTTGGTCAATCCTGAATCGGAGGACGCACCATCCTCTGATACAGAACACTGTTAATATTGCAGTTTTGAGGTGGAACTGTTAGCTTCAATTTTCAGTCAAAAATCCTTCCAAGAAGACAGCTTCAAGGTAGGACTCTTGACATGTTTGATGGAGACAAGCAGAGGTGGGGAAAGTGTTCAGCCCCTCACTAGAAACCCACTCCTCCTTTCTAGGGATTCAGCACAACCAGCATCAGGTCAGGCCACTGTCATGTCGAGTCACAGCCTGAATGGCACCCTTGTCTCTCACTATACCAGCCCCATACAACACCAGGAGGAGATTTTTTCCCCAGAAAAAGAGATGCCGTTGAAAGTAAAGATGGTGCTGTTATTGTCAGCATTAACAAATGTCACAGATCCTTCTTCATAGTTCAGAATCACATGGATCCTCCTTGACATAATATTTTTAGACCTGGCATGGGTGAAAGGCGGCATCACACTGTGGCACTGCTGCCACAGAGACATTCTACGATTTAATGCAAAGAATTGGCCATCCAGTGACCTTCCCACAGCCCAGATCCCCTCCTCAGGACTCAAAAATAAATCATTGCACCCACGTAAACTCTCTTTGGCTACCCCCACAGCCCAGAATTGTTCATATCTGGTATCCACCACCCAGGAATGGGTCCCTGAGGTTATCCTCTCAACTCCTAGTACGGATGACCAATAATGCAATCGATTGGAGGCTGGAGGGATGTTTCTATTGTGAACGACATGGGTTCCTCCGTAATTCTGCCATGCTTGGGGATCCTTTAATAGCAAAAGCGTGGGAACAGTTCTCATGTTTTCAAGCACATTTGCTGCAAGAGAGAAAAAATGGGTCAGAGCGTTAGCGGCAGCCCCCGGGGGAAGGTTTCGGTAGCGTGGTAGAACAAACCCTGCTCCAATGGTCTACATTTCAAGGACCTCTTCTATGGGACTCATTCCGATGACCCCTGCTGGTGAAGGGGCAACCTGATCCTGATCCCCAGCAGGCCTGAACCCTGGAGGAACCCAAGAGAGGTGCTGGTTCCCCAGCTGTTCCAGCCTCAGATATGAAGAGGGGTTAAATCCCCCTGTGTTAAATCGCCCTTGCCCTCTTTTCTGCTTCCCTGACTCCAGAGCAGGGGAAAGGAGCATCATCAGTTGCTTTTCTCCAATGGAAGAAGCCAGAGTTTTGTATGCACTCAGTGGATCTTCAAACTCCTTGAGACTGGTAGATCTTGCTTATGGTTGTGTCTGGCTTCGTTGCTGCAGCCATCTTTCTTGGCTCAGGGGAGCAGTGGCTGGTGAGAGAATACTATGCCTTTCTTTTGAGCTTGTGGACATCCCAAAGGGCCAGTGTAAGAAAGAGGCTCTTGGCCTTTGGCATGACCCAGCAGTGCTTTTCTCAGGGGACAGTGCATGCTTTGGAAGCAGAAGATCCCAAGTTTGCTCCCTGGCACCTGCAGGTAGTGGTAGGAGAAAGCCCTGCCGGAAATTCCGGATAGCCATTGCCAGACAGTGTTGACTGAGCTAGACGGAACAATGGCCTGACTCCGCTCCTAGGAATGACACTACACCAGTGTTTCTCAAACTGTGGGTCGGGACCCACTTGGTGGGTCACAACCTGATTTCTGGTGGGTCCCACGTGATGGAAAGATCAGATAAGTAACTGCCACAAGCCCTGAGACTATTCAAAAATCAGATAGCTGTTAATTGTCCTTCGAAGAGCTGAGCTCTTGCAGTTTGCAAGATAGCTGCTAATTTCCCTGCAAACAGCTGAGCTCCTGCAGTTTGCAAGCTTGTGTAAATATAGGGAGATAAATGTTTGTGTGTCTCGTAAAGCTAGGTGGGTCCTGATAGAGTGTCATTTTAAAAAGTGGGTCCTGGTGCTAAAAAGTTTGAGAACCACTGCACTACACCATGATGTAGCCTCATTCTGGAAAAAAAATAGTGACAGAACAGAGCCTGTGATCAGGCAGAGGTGACACACTTCTAGCAACACCATTTACAGTGGCTTGGGATTAAAAAACAACAACCCCAAAATGAAAAGGATGCCTGCCACTAACCAACAGTAAGCCACATCCATGAAAGGTTACAGCTGGATTAGATGGGCCTTTGGCCTGATCCAGCAGGGCTCTTCTGATGTTCTTAAGGCTTCAGCCTCCCTAACACCACATTCTCAGCACCTCAGGTTTCAGACTGATAGCTTCTTGCAGCATGACTGCGGGATGCAAGTGAGGTACTATGACCATGTTCTTCACGCCAAGGTGTAACTAAAGCTTCCACTTAACTATGGCACCACTGATGTCTCTCTCCTCCTAATCTTGCCTTAAGACCTTTCCCACCAACCCTGGAAATTTACCTTTCTTTTCCCGATCCCCAGAGAACGCGGCATCTGCAAAGAAAAAGTGAAAAAGAAAGTCTAGGCCGACCCTGAACGTCCGATGTTTGAGAATGCTTTCAGCAGCGCTGGTTTTGAGACTCAACTGACGCCTCGATGAAAGTGTCGACCCAGTGTGCGGCGGCTGTGAAGAAGGCCAATTCCATGCTCGGGATCATTAAAAAAAAGTTTGAGAATAAAACGGCCAGTATTATGCCATTGTACAAATCGATGGTAAGGCCGCATCTGGAGTATTGTGTCCAGTTCTGGTCACCGCATCTCAAAAAGGATATAGCGGAACTGGAAAAGGTGCAGAACAGAGTGACCAGAATGATTAGAGGGCTGGGGCATCTCCCTTATGAGGAAAGGCTGCAGCGTTTGGGGCTCTACAATCCAGAAAAAAGGCGCCTGAGGGAGTACATGATTGATATTTACTGTATAAAATTATGTATTCGGTGGATAGAGGGATGTTCTTTTCCCTCTTGCACAACACCAGAACCAGGGGACATCTACTAAAACTGAGTAGTGGGAGAGTTAGGACAAAAGAAAATATTTATTTACCCAGCATACAATTAATCTGTGGAACTCCTTGCCACAGGATGTGTGACGGCACCTGGCCTAGATGCCTTTAAAAGGGGGTTGGGCAGATTTATGGAGGAAAATTCCATCACAGTTTACAAGCCATGATGGGGATAAGCAACCTCCTGGTTTTAGAACTAGGCTATCTCTGAGTGCCAGATGCAAGGGAATGGCAACAGGATACTTATGTTCTTATGTTTTCTGACTAGTTAACTAGTTATGTTCTTATGACCCATATAGGAATGGGTGGGACAAACTGCAGCTATTGAATCTCCTGTTGAATTCATACAAATAAGTAAATGCTTATTTTCCCATTCACAACCTAGCACCCTAAACATAATGAACTGTTGGTTTGAAGCTGCCTGACTGGAGCCTATGTGTTCAAAGCCACTTTTCAATATGCACACAGATTCTTCATTACCTATACATTTTTTCACATCGGGAAAGGAACACATTCCAGAGAGTTGCTCGATTTCTTGCTTTAACTCAGGAGGAAAAGCTACTGGATCCACAAACGTATTCTGGTTACACCTAAGGAGAGACAAAGTTATTTCCTGTGCATCTGTCCACTGTCAACCCTATTCATTATCATTCATCTCATATTTGCCTTCCTCTCATCTTGGTCATTTTTTAAAATCACAGCCAAGGGGGAGGAGGAATGTCTGGATTGCTATTGCAGTTTTTAAACCCTGTTCCCTAATGCAGTGGACTTGAAGAAAATTACCTCCTTCAAAGCTGCTATTTCCCCCCAGCAGATATGCTGTTCTTTGCCCTACTACTGGGTCAACAGACATGTTGGCCAGGCAACAAAGTAGCAGGGCTAAGCTGATGGCTGGTGCAGGCAGCTTCAGCCTAAAGGCTGATCTACACCTACCCCTGTTGCATTGTGCTTGCGTTTTGAGGCGTGCGAGCATAGGGGACAGGACGCCCCGCCCGAAACGCTGCCCTGGTCTCCACCAGTTTCTTCAACCAAATAGTCCCTCCTGATTGTCCCGCCTTCTAATAAAGCTCAACAGTGATTGGCTGAAACACAAGTGCTCTCCGATTGGCTGAAAAACCCCTCTCATCCCATTGGTCAAACAATTAGCTCTGCGTCCCACCCTCTCAAATCATGAGCATGGTCCATGACCGATCGCAACAGAACGCGGGAGAGCACGGCTCTCCTGCGCTCCAATGCGATCAGACAAAATGGAAGCCACACAGCTCCGCACTCGCCGCATGCGTCCAGGACGCGCTGGAATTCGTGCGGTGGAGGTCAGCCTTAATAGCCAGTCGCTAGATTGTACTGAATTACTGGTGTTCATAGGATGTTGGCTGGGAGGGAGCAGAGTCTCCACCTTACGAAGAGCAGAAGTGAAGCAAGGGGAAGCGCAAAGGGGGGTAAATGAAATGACTGACGTGGCAGATTCCTGCTGCTAGGAGACGGAAGATGCATTCATGTCTTCATATGGTATCAACCTAGATGCCAGTGAAGCTTGCCAGGTTCTTACATGGAAACGAGGTTTGGGAATTTGTAATCCTAGCCTCAGAGAAAAAATGAGTATCACGTCCCCCAAATTCTTGTTTAGCTTGGATTAAAAATCAGAGCAGGAGACAATTCCCACTTTACCGGTGTAAATTCCCTTCCCGGGGCTGCAGACATTACATTAGGAAGACCACATTTCTCAAGGGCCAGCAGGACTTTTGTCCTGACCTGCTATGCTAGCAGCGTGTCGAAGAGGGAGAAAGAGAATGATCCCCTCTCCTCTTCCCACAGCTGGAGTGCTATCGCCCCTGCTGCCCTACCCAGGCCATGTAAGTTAAAAGGAAGGAACGGTGAGGTGGGGGGATCCGTGTGGATTTATTCAGATTGGCTCAGAAAAATAAACCAAGCTATTTTTAGGGTTTTATGTAAATAGATGAGCTGAAGAAGGAACAAATTTGCTCTCGATTGCCTGAGAGCAGAACTAGATCAAATGGGTACAAACTGCAAGAGAGGAGATTCTGGTTGGACATCAAGAAGAAATTCTTGACGGTAAGGGCGGTTTGGCAGTGGAACCGATTGCCGAGGGAGGTGGTGGATTCTCCCTCACTGGAGATCTTTAAGCAGAGGCTCGACAGGCACCTGCTGGAGATGCTGGAGGAGGATTTCCTGCTACAGGCAGGACGTTGGACTAGATGACCTTGTGGGTACCCCTCCAACACTATGATTCTACGATTCTACTTTCCAAAGTGAACAATGTAGAAGGGTGGGGTGGTTTGCCCATAAATACATTTAAGACATTTATATACATTTAAGACAGTCTTCAAAGCCATAAGAGCTAAGGTCAAGGAGCTTCTTTGAAAATAAAATGAACACAGAGATTCTCAGGATGCTGAATTATTTACCCAACATCAAATTTTGTGCTCAGCACCTTCTTTACTTGTGCAAAATATATATAACTGAGATTGAGCAGGCAGAAGATAGAGGGAGAGGAATGTTTCTTTATGATTTCCCTGCATAACCTTAGAGAGACAAGTTATTTTCCATGCAGTCCACATTTACCTACATAACAAAGCCACCTACCGCTGCAAGATGCTTCTGATGTCCTAGAAGGAAGAGAAAGAGAGAAATTAAGTCCCCCCTTCAATCCCTGAGAGCCGCAGATCATAAAGGGAACATGGTCTCTTTCTCATATTAATGCTTATTTTGCAAGAAAAATAATTATGACCATATTATGCCACTACCAAACCCCAACAGGAGGAAAGTCCATCCAGGAGACAAACCCAAGTCAGTTCCAGGGCACTGCTGCTGCTGAAGCTTTTATTATTAATTAAATTAAATTAAATTATTATTATTAAATTTTAAGGGTTGAATCTCCTGTTTTTTTTAACCTGCCATATTTTTAACCTGCCATAAGACCAACGATCAAATACAGAATTACAGAGAGAGAGAGAGAGAGAGAGAGAGAAATTGGACATCCAAGCCTAGCTGGTTAGTTTAGGGGATGGAATGAGATACCCAGGTGATCGCAAAACATCCAACTGAATGAGGCAGTGACCACGTGGAACCTGAAGGTCAAGCCCAAGAATGCTTGCATGCTCAATCCACCAGAAACTGGTGCCTGGAATATGTACAGACAGGGGATGATACATTGCTTTCATATTTGCCAGTAACCTCCTGCTTGTATTTCTGCTAAGATTCTTGCTTGAGCTCTTCCATCACCCAAGCCATCTTTTGTGAGTGATACTCCCCATTTCACCTGTATTACTTCTCCCTTATAAATTCCTTTTTATGATTTATGATTTGATCCCCCATAACCAGATAAAATGTGAGTCCTCTGACCACCTGCTAGCATATAGGCTTTGGGGGGACCATTCACACAGAATCGGAAAGAAGCTTTCAAACAGTTTCTTTCTTCCTGGTTTTGTCTGTAGGACAGCAGCCCAGTCTAATGTTTTGGCCCTGGGCAACCAACAGATCTGGGGAAAGGTGTGAGGCAACAGTACAGGGCTCCCCCACCTTGTCATATCACCATCATCCACATCACTTTATTTCAACAGAGAATCCAGAGGCACTCTGGACTGAATGTCAGGGATATTCTTTCCAATGCCTTCTCTCTTGAAAACCTTTGCCAAGCTTAGGCTGGTGCACCAGTTGCATCTGTGCCCAAGACATTCAAATGTGACCACAGTAGTCCAAGCACTGGTGACATCACAACTTGAGGACTGTAATGTGCTCTACGTGGGACTGCCCATGAAGACTGCCCGGGAAATTGCAGCTAGTGCAAAATGCAATGGCCCACGTGGTCAGGGGAGCCAGGCAGGTTGACCCAGCCAAACCACTGCTCCTTCAGTGGCTGGTTTGTTTCCATGCAAGACTGAAGGTGGTGGTTTTGACCTTTAAAGCCCTTCACAGCTCCTATAGCTACATACATTCCTATATACATACAGGAGGACCGTCTCTTTATATATGAGACACTCTGGCCTCTAAAGGTCATTGGGGAGGGGGTCTCCAGTGTGTGCTGTCACGATCTGAAGCTTAGCTTTCAGCAACTAGGGGCAGGGCCTTCTCTGTGGCAGCACCAGAACTATGGAACTCCACCTAGTTATATTACAAACTGAAACCCCACCCCACCCATTCCAGTATGGCTAGAAAACATTTTTATTCCACTCAGCTTTTATGTCCTATTGACTTATGGTTTTATGTCACTGCTTTAAACTAATTTGACAATAAAAATAATGTATCTTGTTTTTTTTATTAGTATTGTATTAGTATTATTAGTTTGTATTGTATTGTATTATTAGTTTGTATTGTATTGTATTGTATTGAACTGTTAGTAGCCTTGGGCCTTTTATTGTAAAAGGAAAAGGTAGCCTAAACATGCTTTACAGCGCAATCTGACTTAACTTTTGTGCTGGTTTAACCAGCGGCACAGCGAGAACGGGAGGCCCCAGAACGGAAAAGGGATTCAAATCCCCTCCAAAAGAGGAATTCAAAGGGGATTTGAATCCCTTTTCTGTTCTGGGGCCTCCCGTTCTCGCTGGGCCGCTGGTTAAACCGGCACAAAAGTTAAGTCGGATTGCGCTGTAAAGCATTAGCCTGTCTTTTCCTTTTACAATAAAAGGCCCAAGGCTACTAACAGTTCAATACAATACGATACGATACAATACGATAATAATAATAATAATAATAATAATAATAATAATAATAACAACAACAACAACAACAACAGGGGAGACCACCCTTCCATAGAGGACAACCTGGACTGTTTCTTTCCACCAACTCTCACCTGCAAGAATTCATTTGCTGGCTGCTTCTGTTTCTCCTCCTGTTCCTTGATAAGGTTGTCGAGAGAGGACAGTTCCTCCAAGAGTTTGTCAAGATGCTTTTCCCTGTAGTCATTAACCTCATCATCCAGATTTTGCAACTGAGCCAGCAGGAGGCGCTCTTGTTCTTCCAGAAACTCGTGTAGCTGCTTGAACTCAGCTACTATTTTCTGCCTCTGGGCTTCCGTCTTTTCCTGTAATGAGAAAGAGGAGTTAGGTAGAAAGGCTAGCCTTGCTGGCTTCACTTCATTTTTTTTTCTTATTAAAGGGCTAACATGAGCACTGTCATGCTTAAGGAGTACAGGTGGGGAATATTACGACAGTACATATATGCACACATGCGTGCACACAAAAGATTAAAACTTCACAAAAAGTCACTAACAGCGCAATCCGACTTAACTTTTGTGCCGGTGTAACCAGCGGCCCAGCGAGAACGGGAGGCCCCAGAACAGAAAAGGGATTCAAATCCCCTCCAGAAGAGGAATTCAAAGGAGATTTGAATCCCTTTTCCGTTCTGGGGCCTCCCGTTCTCGCTGGGCCGCTGGTTACACCGGCACAAAAGTTAAGTCGGATTGCGCTGTAAATAGCAAGAATGCAAGCATAGTCCTCACAGCACTGACTAATGCCATAGGCAGGCTAGCAGGAAAGAAAAGGAGGGCAAGATAGATCTCAGCTTCAGTATTACAAAAATGGCATTCCCACACCACAGACCAAATCATTTGCATTAAGATGTCTCGATCAAAATGTGCGTGCCATGTACACTAGACATCTACAAAAGCCCCAAGTTGATTTTCAGCTTCTACAGAATGCCACTTCTTTATATTTTGAACGTTGAGTGCACCATTTATGCTGATGTGGAAAAAGTGGACAGAAAGAAGGTTCACTCTCTTCCCTAACACTAACTCATAGTCACCCCGTGAAACTGATTGGCAGAAGATTCAGGAGACATAGAAGGATTTATTCACTTAGCTCATTATCGCCCCCTGCGAACTGGACTTTTAAGTGGCAACTGTCTCTATTCATCCCAACATCGCATCTTTTCCAATTTGCTGGTGCCTCGTTTGCATGCAGTTCATTTAGAACAGGGGTCCCCAAAGTTTTCTGGCTGAGGGCCAGACGGGCTTGACTGACAAGCCTCCAGAAACAACGGCCCCAACCCTTCCGGCCACATTATTCCCGTATGAGCAGTCGGTGAGGAGCCGCTTGCCACAGCCAATGGGGAGCCACTTTCTGACCGCCGCAGCCTCCGGCTCTGTTGCCCTGCATGCTCAGGAAGGCCAGAGGCCGCCATGGGCTGCACTGACCGACCTTTCATGGGTCGGATGTGGCCCGTGGGCCATAGTTTGGAGACCCCTGAGCTCTGATTTAGAAGATTATAAACTATTTTGTGAATTTCTGTTGAGAAGCAGTACACAATTATTAAAATAATAAAATATGATGATGATGATGATGATGATGATGATGATGATGATGATGATGATCCTGTGGGACTTCAGAATTCAAACAGATCGACACCACGAACATAGCATGCCTGACATAACAATCATAGACTATAGAAACGTCTGGATAATTGATATTGCAATTTCTGGAGATGCCAGAGGTGATGAAAAAGAACTGGAGAAAATGACAAAATACTGAGACCTGGCCACTGAAATCACATGGCTATGGACAAAACACATGAAGGTGGTCCCCATTGTCATCAAGGCACTCGGAACAATTTCGAAGAATTTTGCAAATTATTTTAAACTGCAGATTACTGAAATAACACCCTCAGATCTGCAAAAAACGGCACATTTAGGAACATCATACATACTGCATATTTAGTTGATACTTAGGCCTCAGGCTAAGATTTGTATCAATTATTTAATGCCAGTCAGTGATATTTCCAGCTGTTGACTGTGTAATATGTAGTTATGGACGATGATATATTATTCATTATTAATTATTATTATTATTATCAACAACAACAAATCGCTCATTGAACTCTCTGCTACAAGATGTAAGGATGATCGCTAGGCTCGATGGTCTTAACAGTGGTTTGGACAACTTCATGGATAAGGAATCAGCAGACCAACTCTTGGTGCTCTATTTGTGACCTTCCAGAGTCACTGATTGGCCACTCTGGAAAACAGGATCATGAACTAGACAGACCTTTAGTTTTCTGCAGCATGGCTCTTTTTGGATTGTTAATCCAGCCTTTTAAAAAAAATAGACCGTTTTAATCTTGGCAGTTTAGCTATTTTCTGAAGCAGAAACTACAGGTTACAAACTTCTGCAACAGTAGCCCAAAGCCCTCTTTTAGAACATGGAAGTGATTCAAACATTTAGACAACCGAGCTGGCTGTCCAATTTGATAAGTTATCCAGGATCCTTTTAAAAATGAAATGGCAAGGAATGAATCTAGGACAGTATACCTATAAAGTACATGGGCCCTGGGTCATGCCTTGACAGATTGTATGGGAAGTTCTGTGCCCCTGTGATTACGGTTCCCTTACTCTCCTTTGTCTCCCCCCCTGCCACCCTAAGGAAAGCTTCCATGCAAGTTTCAATATGGAAGAGGCTCTCTCAAGACACTTTGACATAGTGCCACTACAGAAAGATCACCTGGCCAGGTAGACATTCATTTTGTGTGTTCCTCGTCTTCTTTATCAGGGTCCAGCCGTAGCCAGCTCACTTACTGGGATTGGCATTTACCCACCAATTGGGCACTCATGTCCACTGAACCAGGTCAGAGAGCAGGTGGGGATGCCACATGATTGCAAGCTATCCAATCAGACGAGACAGCGACATCATCAAACCTACGTTTCTTATGATCAAGCCCAAAGATGTTTTGGTGCGTCCTGGCTTGGTTCCCTCAGAGATCACACCTGCGTGAAACCAAGCTCTCACTTGCCTCGTAAGAATCAGAGAGGTTTGATGGACGGTTCAAGCTAACTGTGACGTACATACAAGCAGCATTCCCTGTAATTTTTACAAGGGCTGCACAGAGCTCTAACAGAGCAGTGCGGGGGCAGCTCCAGAGCACCGTGACAAAAGCCGCATGGGGTGTGAAGTTAACAATGAATCCATTTTGGTTTAAGTCCCTGTCTGACACAGGATGGTACTATCTGGTTGCTGCTACACATAATTTATTGTGCTGCCCTAAATTCCGAGAGGCCTACGTGGTGGACGTGACATTCGCTTATCGCTTAATGGTGCTGGCCACATCCTTGTGCGCATGACGGAATTCTTGGCTCTGCCCAGAGACAAGATACCAGCACCCCAAGGTCAGCATTAATGGCTAACAAGGGACACCTGTGAATCCTCCAGTGGGAGGGGGTGAGAGCATGGTGATTTATACTTGTCCTAGAAGGGTGAACTCTTTTCCAAGACTACTTGCTGTATTCTTTCCTCCTTGTAATGTTAAACTTCTTGTCCTTCTTTTTGTTCTTCTAGTAAACCCTTTTTACATTCTAGACTCATTGCCGAGCCGTTGCTCTTTGAACGTAAGCGCCTTGCCTTAGCCCTGGACATTGCCGGCCTATCCATGAGGCCAACTGAGGGGATTGCAAGAGGGCCGAGGGGAAAGGGATTTGGAATGCCTTTCACCCCGACCCTGCCACCGCCCCCTCCCTCCAACCTGCCACAAATGCAAACCACAATGACCTCCATCGCGCTTGCTCGAGCAAAAAGCAGATCGTTCCCCTTCTTGCCAAGCTTCTCAGATGCTGCCATGAAACCAGGAAGTGCGAGACTTCCGAGTTTCACAGAAGCATGCAAGAAGCACGCTAAAGGGGGTTTTTGGAGGGGGGGAGCTTTTTGCAGCACAGAGGCAGCAGACTTAAGACAGCATCAGTCGGCATTCTGAATCACACCACCTCGGGGACATGGGGGAAATCAGGGGAAATCACACGACTGGAAAAGGATTTCTGAGGACAGCCGCTCTCGACCTTGCATTGGCTTCACGGTGGCAGTGGGATCTACCAATTTTGGCCCGGAATGGGACAGATTAATCAAACAGAGGGAAGAACCAATACCAAGGCTTCCCCACAACCATCACAACCCCCATACTCAGTGCTAAGATTCTTTAACATTAAAATTCTGAAAGGACCAGAGATTCTCCATACATCAGCTCTCCTATTTAAGTACAGGCTAGGGTCCAGGGGCCTGTACTTTATCAGTGGTGGACAGGTTGTGAAATATTTCAAAAATGTATAGACAGTACATCACTCTATATTGCGTGGGGGTGGTTTGTGTGTTTTTTAAGTTGGCCGACAGCAAGGATTGTTGCAGCTGGCTACTGCTGTGGGGTGCCACTGGTTCTTCAGTTTTTACTGTGTTCTTGTGTTTCTTCATCCTGTTATGCTTCCCAGATAGGACGGGGGTGAAAAGGTTCTCTATCCTAGCTCACGAAATCCAAACACTTAACTGTGGGCAAAAAAACAACTCTTGGGTGTCTGCTGGGCCAAAGGAATGA
The DNA here is from genome assembly GCA_026170595.1 of Plestiodon gilberti rubricaudatus. Classification (NCBI taxonomy): domain Eukaryota; kingdom Metazoa; phylum Chordata; class Lepidosauria; order Squamata; family Scincidae; genus Plestiodon; species Plestiodon gilberti. Next base: position 253,280,249 of record JANXHW010000002.1, read on the forward strand.
CAACACAGAAGGGTGTTGCCACAAGAATGTTCCTTTGGTCTTAATTTTGTCACAATCATAATTAAATTCTAAGGTTTAGACTATGATTTTTTTCTGGTTTTTTTTTTTTGCTTTTTAAAGAGAGTAGATGGCAGCTGTAGGGGGCCTTGATCAAAATCAGTGTTAACCCTCCCCGCCCTCCTTTCCTGCTGGTAGTGGTAAAGGGGGGGGGGCTATGTTATTAATCTGTTGCTGGAGTTGCCTCCATTCAGAGTTCCACTTTTTCTCTTACAGTATTAATGCTCCCCTGCATTTCACAGTATCTCAGTTTGCCCTATACTCAGAGCTGTGGCCATGCCAATTGCTTCCTTCATCCTCTCCTTCCCTAGGTATCCCCAGATTTTCAATGTTATTGAGCTGCTGCTGTTCCCTGTGGCCAGGCAGGGGGTGGCTCTTTTCAAAATTATTGAGCTGCTTGGGTTCTCTCCAAGCAGCTGCCATTATTTCCTTTGCCCATCTGCATCACAAAATTATGCATGGGGTGGAGAGAGGGAAATTGTTCTCCCTCTCACACAACACCAGAACCAGGGGACATGCACTAAAATTGAGTGGAGGGAGAATTAGAACAGACAAAAGAAAGTATTTCTTCACCCAGCGTGTAATTCATCTGTGGAACTCCTTGCCACAGGATGTGGTGATGGCACCTAGCCTAGATGCCTTTAAAGGGGGTTTGGATAGATTCATGGAGGAAAAGACCATCACACGTTACAAGCCGTAAGCAACCTCCTGGCTTTAGAAGTAGGTTCTCTCTGTGCCAGGTGCAAGGGAGTGACAACAGGAAACAGGTTATCTTGTTAGCTGTGTGCTCTCAGAGACATCTGATGGGGCCACTGTGAGATACAGGAAGCTGGACTAGATGGGCCTTTGGTCTGATCCAGCAAGGCTCTTTTTATGTTCTTACTGTTGCCTTCTTCAAAGCCCCAACGAAGCACATTCATAAGTTGTATGTTTATAACTTGAAAGTCTGTAAATCAGGGAGATTCTGTACAGCCCTCATGCAAAAGAAGTGCTGGTTTGTACACCGATTTGAAGTGGTCTGCCTTGCTGATGTTGGCTCCAACCGTCATGACTTTCCTATATTATGTCTGTGCTCAATGCGTCTCACTCCCCGGCAAACGTGCTAAGGACTACAGGTCTGCAATCCTACAGTCCCAGATAAGAGAGCAAGTGCAACTGAACACAATAGGACAAACTTCTGAGTAGACATACTGTCATGGCCAGCACATTACCAGCACTCCCAAACCTGGGATCTGGCGCGTCTGGTTGTCTGTGGGTTGGCCTGAAAGGGACCACACTCCTGGTTTAAAACCAGCCCTAATAGGTAGGCTGCCACCACCCCTCACTGCTAGTCCTCCAGCCAGGATGAAAGCTTCTTTAGGCATCCCAGAGACTCTCAAGTCAGAGTCCCTTTTCCTCCCCAGTACTGGCTAAGCACAGTGACACAACTTTAGTGGTCATAACGGGACTTACAGCGCAATCCAACTTAACTTTTGTGCCGGTGTAACCAGCGGCCCAGCGAGAACGGGAGGCCCCAGAACGGAAAAAGGATTCAAATCCCCTTTGAATTCCTCTTTTGGAGGGGATTTGAATCCCTTTTCCATTCTGGGGCCTCCCGTTCTCGCTGCACCGCTGGTTAAACAGGCACAAAAGTTAAGTCTGACCCATTAATTACACATAACAGATATAAACGTTTATTGAAAAAGTAAACAGCAGCAAATCCTCAGAATACTATTTAGGAATAATACATGGCAGAAAGAAAACAAAGCCAAACTTATACAAGCTAACCTCACCTTGGAGGCATAGCGTCAGGGCATGCTCCCATTCTGGAAGCTCTTAGTTTCTTATGGTTAGAAAAAAATACTAACATAAAACCACATACTAATACACAGAAGATATAAAGCTATACTCTAAAACCAACCAAAAATACTAAAATTACTTTAGCTGAATATGGACTAAACCTTTATAATGTAGAGTTAAATATTCCATAAGAGCTAAATTCAGACAGTATTGAGCTGTATCAGAAGGAAATTTAGGATGCAAGACAGAATACAGAACATAACACTATTAACGCAATATTCAAAACTATACAAGACAGAAGTAAAACCCCAACCAATATCCACCAACACTACCCTCCAGGTTGTTCATCCTTTCAAGCCCGAAACCAACTGTCAACGACCACATTCTGTTTCCTCTTGATATGGGCGATATCACTGGAAATCTTGCAAAGTTAAGGACTAGTGAATAAGCCTTTGATTTCCTTTAGCCCTAGCCAGAAACTGTAAGAGCGAACGATCTGTTTGCAGGTAAAATTGATTCCTTGAAAGCCAGGACAAAATGTGGCCGGGGAACACATAATGGCCAGACATTATCTCTCTCAATAGTAGAATAATTTATCTCCCTGGGCAGCAGCGTTTGATTTAGAAAGGCACTGAATTCCAATATCACTCTAGCCACATTTGGAGCGGTGATGGAAGAAAGGACCACAGCTTCAACTACAAAGATCTATAATACATCCGTTCTCAAACCTGCCGGGGCTGCAACCCACCTCTGTCCTCTGGGAGTGGGTCGCGACTCCCCTGGTGCGGCTCCCTCATTGCTCTGGCCCAGGGACAGCCTCCACAAGCCTCAGAAAGGCCTCCCGACATGACCTGAACTCACATTGGCAAAATTGGACGTGACTTCTGGGTCATTTCCGGAGGCCTTCCAAGGCCCACAGAGGCCATCCCCAGGCCAGAGTGACAAGGGAGCAGCACCAGGAGGCGAGTTGCACCCCTGATGTGGCTTCCAACTGGAGCCAAACAACGGCGAGGGTGGGCTTGGAAACCCTTCTATAATAGTTAAACATACTTCCTAACTGCATGGAGAGCTGGCTAAGCCCCCCCCCCCCCCAATATAGCCATAGAGATGGTATGAAAAGGACTGGATATGGATGAACACTTTAGTTTGATCGTTTGGGTGTCTCACGTTCGGACACACAGAACTTTGGTAAAAAAACATTTTATGTCTTGTGACATCAGGTCAATAACACAAATACTTCTATGATTCTAGCAAGAGTGCACTCTCTGGCTAAGTGTCTCCAAAATGGAACATTATGAGAAATTCAAAACTAAAATAAGCTGAACAGTCAGTTTCCAAGGCACTGAGGGCAAAACAATGATATAGCAGCCCACGTTTCTAAAGACACGGTTTCTTCAGGATTAATCCCTTCAGATCTTTTTCCTTTCCCCCCTACAGCTGGAAAGCAGCACCCCCCCAGACATCAGTGCTGGTGCGCGGGGGGGCCCATGTATCCATAGCGACGTAGCGGTGCCTTCTCAGCATTCAGCAGTGATGTCGTTACATCAGCACTGACTTCTGGTTCAACTGAGCGCCGCGCTGTGCGGAGCTCAGTTGAGAGCTGTATGGCTGCGCAGGAAACGCTGCTGGCAAGCATCGGAACAGACTTCGGAGCTGTAGTAGATTCAAAGACTTCAGCATCCTGCAGCCGATTTTCCTCTGCAATTTAGCAACATCAGGGCCAACTCCTTCCTCTCTTTGAGTCTCTCTTTCCTCCTCTGAATCACTAGGAGGAGGACGAAGCTGTGCAAGAAGTGGTGCAATCTTGCTTCTTGAAAAATCATCTGTTTCTGCAGCCTTGCACAGCAAGTCCGCTCCTATAATTACGGGAACTTCGCAGATGTCATGTACTATCATTGGCCAAACTCCTTCCCACCCTAGGAAAGACACAGGGACGTCTGCAATTCTAAAATATCTAACAGGCATTCCAACTGATGCAACGGGGACACAGACCCTTCTCTCATGGGATGCTCCCCTAGCAAGCTCCAAGATACTGACGATGCATCCGACCCAGTGCTTACACGCCCGCGGACCACGTGTTCCCCCCCAAATAAAGAAATCACCTCGCTACAGTAGTTTTGAATGAACTGTTTGTATTCTTCTGATAGGTTCACAGCGAAGATGGTGGACATGAAGACTGGCCTTGGAGCGGCTGCCTGCCTTCTCTCTGCTGGTTGCTGTTCTGCTGCCAGCCAGGCTTCACTGCTTCTCTCGTTGGGAGGAGCTGGAGGCTGAAGGGACACCCCCCCTTTGTCCCAACTCTTCTCAGTGCCTTCTGCCTCCCAGCCCTCCTTTCCCCCAGATGTTTCTGCTGGCCGCCCTGCAATCGCCCTCCATTGAGATCCTCCTGCAGGTGCATTCCTACGTTGCAGCTTCAGGCAATTTCTCTTCAGATGCCCAGGCTCCTTACAGTAGAAGCACAGTGTCCTTGGGGTTGACGTAGCTGCCAGGGAGCTCAGACTTTCTTGCTTCTCAGATGCACCCTGCTTGGAAGAGCTACTCTGGGGCCAATGATTCACAGGCCATGAGCTACGCTGCTCCGTCATCCCTCGGAGCAACCCTGACGGGGCCCCTCGCTCTCTCGGTTTCTCCCCTCTGGAGAGATGCTCTCTCTTAGCAACGTCCCTCAATCTCCGGCTGCTAATTTCATCAGCCAATTTCGCAGCTTCTTTAAACGTCTGGGGACAGCGGTCAGCTACCAACAGGCCCAATTCATCTGGCAAATGCCCAAACAGGTTCTCTCTAAGCATTAAATCTGCAACATCTTCCTTCGTAGTCGCTCCAGCGGCATCCAGCCATTCGCTCTTACGCTGGGCAGAACAAAAACATCTCCCTGCCCCCTCCTCAGAGACAGCCAGCCTTTGCTTAGCCAATTCCTTAAATACAGCCTGATCATTTGCTTTCTCCATGGGTAAGTCTGCTAGGATCACGCCCAACTCAGAATGGGCCACCGCTGATCTTAGTCGAGAGTTGCTTTCCTGGCGGGGATCCACCCCATCCTGCTGGGAGATTTTCTCCACCCGAGTCTCTTCCAACTCAGCTTCAACTCGATAACTACATTGCAGATGCTGAGATACTTTAAACTGCAACACAAAAGTATCTGGTGAGAGTACCGTATTTTTCGCTCCATAAGACGCAGCGGACCATAGGACGCATTTGTTTTATGGAGCTAAAAATAGGGGAAAAAATATTTGCTTTTTTCTCTTTCTTCTCCCCTGCACCCCCATCATATACCCACTTTTTGCTCCCTTTATTGGGTCCTTTCGGAGAGAAAGGCAGGGTAAAAACTTTGTAAATAAATATTTCACAGTGTTCAGTACCATAATGGTCCTTTCTGTTATCCCTTCCCTCAGTTCTCCCCTTTTCTCTGTATCCCAGTTCTTAGGGTATTCTGAGAGCAGCAAAATGCTCTGAATGTACAGAGCGAAAGTGATCAGAAAGCAATATACTGTACTGTCACTGCAAATCAATACAATTACATAGGTGCATAGACAATCATGAGAAAACACAACAAAAAGAAACATCTAAACAGGCATGAAGCAAGGAATTCTATAGGCTGTCACAACCCAAAACAGGTTCAAAGCACACCATACTAGACGATTAGCGACAGGGCTGCATACAAGAGCCATAGCTACATACAGTACTTAAAATATAACAAGCATCATGAGCATTGGAGTGAACCTGGGGTGATGATGTGATCTACTGGCCAATCTATCCCTGTCCAGAAGGGGTTGCAATTTGTGCCACACCTTACTGGGAAAGTTACTCTCTGCCACAAATGCTACTTGGGAAAAAAGCTGGATCTCTGAGCACTTGATCCTTGTGAGCCTGATTCCTTAGGGAGAGTGCAGCCACATGCTGCTTTCATTAAATAACCCACTATGAAAAAGGAAAAAAAATAGAGACAGATTGTTTTGACAGCCAAAAAGATTTTACTTTTTTCTAATGCATTTGACTGAAATGCAAAAATGTTAGGTAGATTTTAATTTAGCAGATGTCTAGCTTTGCATCATCACCCTGAAACAGGCAATTTCTGGCAAACCATCCTGCTCCAATACAGTGTTAAAACCTGTGAATTCCTCATGGATATGTCTTTCACAAGCTTCCATTTGCACTCTCAGCTTCCATTTGCACTCCATTTGCACTAACATGATTTTTTTATTTAAAAAATGAACAAGTCACTAACAAGCATCACCATTATAAGTATTTGGAAAGTTACTCACATTTGCGGGGGATTCCGGGAGGCCTGCGCGACCCTCTGCAGGCCTCCAGATCAGAGATAAAGGCTATTTTCGGCCATTTTCCGAAAACCGGAAATGGCCGAAAATAGCCTTTATCTCCGATCTGGAGACCTGCAGAGGCCTGCGCAACCCTCTGCAGGCCTCTCCGATCTTCAGATCGGAGATAAAGGCTATTTTTGGCCATTTCCGGTTTTCGGAAAATGGCCGAAAATAGCCTTTTCTCCGATCGGAGAGGCCTGCAGAGGCCTGCGCAACCCTCTGCAGGCCTCTCCGATCGGAGATAAGGCTATTTTCGGCCATTTTCCGAAAACCGGAAATGGCCGAAAATAGCCTTTATCTCCGATCTGAAGATCGGAGAGGACTGCAGAGGGTTGCGCAGGCCTCTGCAGGTCTCCAGATCGGAGATAAAGGCTATTTTCGGCCATTTCCGGTTTTCGGAAAATGGCCGAAAATAGCCTTATCTCCGATCGGAGAGGCCTGCAGAGGGTTGCGCAGGCCTCTGCAGGCCTCTCCGATCGGAGATAAGGCTATTTTCGGCCATTTTCCGAAAACCGGAAATGGCCGAAAATAGCCTTTATCTCCGATCTGGAGACCTGCAGAGGCCTGCAGAGGGTTGCGCAGGCCTCCCTGAAGACCCCGCAAGCCCAGGTAAGTAAAAAAAAAAACCCCCCATAACATTCGCTCCATAAGACGCACGCTTATTTCCCCCCTATTTTTGGGAGGAAAAAAGTGCGTCTTATGGAGCGAAAAATACGGTAATCCTTCATATCAAAGTACTGCCTTCTCAAGTTCAATACTGTTGACCGTCTCTTCTTGTTCTTGGTCACTCCTTACTCAGTCCAATTCCCTCAACTGGCCTGGAGAAGTCTGCTAAGCCTCAATGCCCCAACATTAACCAAAACAAACCTCTGTCTCCATTTTCCCCCAAACAGATCCTTTTTCCACCAAGTGCTTACTCAAACGGGGTAAACCTGGTTCACCTCAATCCAACTTCTCACCCCATGTCATGGCTGAGCATGCGACCATCCCTCAAACCTGGGCTCTGAAAGTGACCACACTCCCAGGCTAAAACCAGCCCTGCCACGTTGACTGCCACCACCCCTTACTGCCAGTCCTTCCGCCTTTAGACATCCCAGCTACTAGGAAAGAACGGAGACTCTCAAGCCACAGAGCCCCCTCCTTCCCCATTCCTGGCAAAATACAATAAATGCACGCTTTGTGGTCAGAACTGGACTTAAAAGGAACCAAGATTTCCCCAGATAGCAATCACCCACAAGTAGACTTTATGTTTATCCAAAGGAAAAAGGGCAAGAAAGATAGCAGCAAACTTTAGAATACAATTTAGGAATACTACAAAGGAAGATAGGAAATAATAAACTCCTAGCTAAATACCAGCTAATCTCATTTTGAGAGTGTAGCTTCAAGTCACATACAGAATGCTGCAATACTATCCCTCAGCATGACTGACTGCCCTCCTAAATCTGGCAAGTAGGAGACCCCCCCCACACACACACACTCCCCCAGGAATACTTCTATCTTTTGCTCACCTTCTCAAAAGGTTCCCACCAATCAGGAGCCTAAAACCTACAAGGATTCTGGAAGGGATGATGCAATTTACTCTCACCTAATCCCAACTAATGGATCTCATCTCACTAATCCCAACTAATGGATCCCAACTAATGGACACAGCAGAAACCAAGTCTTAATTCACTATTCCAGCATTCTGGCCTTGAGTTGCCCAATCAATCCGATAACTCAGGTGCAGCTCATAAAACCATTTCCACTGCCCGTCTCCTCCCTGGCACCAGAAAATGTTACAACAGTCTGGCAACCAAGATGCTTCTCACACAGTTTACAGCCTTCTCCCTTAGCAAGGGAGACACAGGCCTGTCACAGAATATGGAAATCGGAGCACCTCAAAATGTCGAGGTTCCAAATTCTTTACAGGATCCAGTCACAGCAAAGAACAGACTATAGATAGCTTCTGAACACAAGAAGAGCCCTGCTGGATCAGGCCAAAGGCCCATCTAGTTCAGCTTCCTGTATCTCACAGTGGCCCCGCTGTGTGCTTTAGGGAGCACACAAGACAACAAGAGACCTGTATCCTGTCACCACTCCCTTGCATCTGGCATTAAGAGATAGCCCTAACTGTAAACCCTAAGACCAGGAGGTAGCTTATCCTCATCATGGCTTGTAACCTGTGATGGACTTTTCCTCCATACATCTGTCCAATCCCCTTTTAAAGGCATAAGAACATAAGAAGAGCCTTGCTGGATCACTCACTTGGTTCACTTACTGCACAATCCTATAAAATATCTACTCAGAAGTAAGTCCCATTGTGTTCAATGATGCTTACTCCCTTGATAGCCAGTATAGGATTTCAGCTTCAGTGAGGTACAGGCTAGCCTTACTTTCCCAACTTTAACGCCCTGGAATTTTACGTAGAGTTAGTGAGGATTATGACCACAGTGGTCCATGCCACAGTGACATCGCGACTAGATTATTGTAACGCGCTCTACGTGGGGCTGCCCTTGAAGATTGTTCAGAAACTGCAATTAGTGCAGAATGCGGCGGCCCATGTGGTCACTGGAGGTAGGTGGTTCGATTCCGTCGGGCCGCTCCTCCGACAGCTGCGCTGGCTGCCGATTCGTTTCCGGGCCCAATTTAAAGTGCTGGTTTTGACTTTTAAAGCCCTATACGGCTTGGGGCCAGGATATTTGAGAGACCGCCTACTTCTATATAGTCCGGCTCGTCTCCTTAGATCATCAGAGAAGGCCCTTTTGTGGGTGCCGTCGCCCAGGGAGGTGCAAGGGGCGGCGGCCTATGGAATTCCCTCCCCTTTGACTTACGAACTTCTCCCTCCTTGGACACTTTCCGGCGAGGCCTAAAAACCTTCTTGTTCAAAGAAGCCTTCTGAGCCCCTGTTTTTTTTTTTTTTTTTTAACATCTCGCTGGTACAGGTGGGGGGTGCTGCTGTTTTTATGCTCCTGTTTTAATTGTAGCCATGATCTTTTTAATCAATTTTTAGATATTGTTATTTTTATTAATTGTTATTGTTTTAAACTAATTGTTTAAACTAATTGTAATTGTTTCTATATTGTATTTTTCATATGTATTTCTCTTTTTGCTGTAAGCCGCCTTGGGTCCCTTCGGGGAGAAAGGCAGGATAGAAATACTGTAAATAAATAAAATATGAATCATAATTATGATTATGATTCAATGATCCCTCCCTCAAAAGGAGCAGTGTATAAACCAGGAGATATACCCACCAGCAGATTCTGGCTTTCAGTCGTCCCACTCTGTTTCGAAGACAAAATTGCTTCTCTCTTTTTCTTCAGGAACTCCAAATGGCTTTGAATTTTACCCTGCAAGAGAGATTTTAGTTCCTTGTGACTACAAAGTTTTGTGTACACTCAAGGCTCCAAGAACAAGGAAGGGTTGCGCGTGTGCAGAAAGATTGGCCCTTTCTGTCAGTCATATCTTCCAATTCATCATAACCCAACTATTAAGAGTAAGCAATGCAATCAGTCAAGGAGCCTCAACAATAACTCAGTAAAGTAACTTCCTACACTAGTAGGAAGGCAAAAGGATCAATCATTAAAGTCAGTGGATGGTCCAGGTCACAAAGAATGGGCTTCAGCGAGTGTCCAGAGACACTTTCCACTGCAGGGAAAGCCCCATCTCCACTCGAAAGCCGCCTAACTTCTGAAGGTGAGGCTTCTTAGAGAAGGGCCCTCGACGATAAATGCAACAGTCAGGCAGTCAGATGCAGAAGACATTTCTGAGCCAGGCCCAGTATTTATTTTTTCTCATTTATACCACCCTTCCTCCAAGGAGCTCAGGGTGGTGTACATAGTTCCTCTCCTCCTTTTGTCCTCACAACAACCCTGTGAGGTAGGCGAGGCTAAGAGAAAGCAACTGTCCCAAGGTCACCCAGGGAGCTTCATGGCTGAGTGGGGATTTGAACCTGGATCTTCCAGGTCTTAAGTCCAACTCCCAAACCACGACACCATCCTGGCTCTCACATCTATAGATATGCACTGATGGGGTTAGGGAACTTATACATGCATTTTGCTCTGAATAGTACCATTGGAGATACCTTTTGAGATTGTGCTGATGATAGAAACGATTGGCATTATCTGATTAACTGCTTTTAATGAAATGGTCTCAAGCTGTATATCATAAAAGCAGATCCACATTTTTTTTTCAATTAACTTACAAGACAACTAATAGAATCCCTTGAAGCAGGGCGGGCAAACTTCAGGCTGATGGGGTTCTAGTAGCAAAACAAATACAAAAAAAAATCCCAAGAACCATTAATCAGAGCCAGGTATGAAATAAAAGCAGAGGGTGGTGGGGCAGCCAGATGTACGTTTAGGGAAGAACAGGGAGGCTCTAAACATATGCTCAAACCAGGAAGCCATTCCGACTACCAGAACGGAGCTCACAGTCCTTTCACACACCTATCCAATCCTGGATTCCAGTCATACCTTTTGCCATTTTGGCAGCCTAATTCAGAAAAAAAGTCATTTTGTTGCTGCTGCTGCTATAGTTAAAATGATTGCAAGTCAGAAATCCTTACCAATCTACTAGAAGATAAAGAGTCAAAAGGGACGCTTAAGGAGAATATCAAGGCTGTAGTAGAAAGATGAATTGTTTGCATCTGTCTTTATTACAGAAGACATAGGACAGTTCTTCATGCCTGGGAGGGAGTCTGAAGAACTGAGTCAAATAGAAGGGCGAGATTCTTGAGTATTGACAAACTAAAGATTACCAGATCACTGGGTTCAGATGACACCCACTCAACAGTTCTTAAGGAACTCAGATGTAACGTTGCTGATTTTTCAAACAAAAATATGTATCTTATCCTTTAAATCAGACTCCAGGCCAGAGGACTGAAAGGTAGACAATATACTACTAGAGGGAATCTGGCAAGTTACAGGCCAGTCAGCTCAATGTTGGTTCCAAACAAACTGACGGAAAGCAGAATTAAAGATACAATTAAGCATCTATGTAAGGGCAGGCCATCACTGGTGCAGGCCACACTGAGTGATGCGGGAGGGGGTGATGCACAGCAGCCCTGTGGCACCCAAAAGGCCGCCAAACCAGAGGTTCCCACCTCACGTGCCTGTGTGAGAAGAAAATACACTCGGCCACTTTCACCTGCTCTGGGCTCGGCTTGGAGCCAAACCGCAGCAGGGTGAAAGCAGTCGAGTGTGTGTATTCATTGAAGTAATTGGCGATGTCGTGCTGACATCATGTCACCGCCAATTACTTCCACCTTGGGGGGGGTGTGATGCGACAGGCCCCGCACCAGGTGCCGGAAAGGTAAGTGACGCCTCCGCATCTATGCAGGTCTTTACATTATCTAGTAGTAAGTCACGCTCATATTTGTGGACACCCGATTCTTACCCACTCCAGATTCCTACCTTGTACTCTTCGAAGGCCTCCTCCTTAGGAATCACATTGTGTTCCTTGTGCTCCTTGGATTTGTCACACACCACGCAGATGGGGGCCTGATCATCTTCGCAGAAGAGCTTCAGGGGCTCCTGGTGCCTCTCACAGACACTTCCTGGGGCTTCTGTCTCTTTGGCCACCCGAAGACTGAATTTCTTGGCGATTTCTACAATACTCGCCAGATGCCGGACCGGCCTGAAGTTCTTTGGCCAAACCGGCTCTCTGCACTGAGGGCAGCAGGCGGTTTCCTCGTCCAGCTTCTCGCAGCACTGGGTGATACAGGCTTGGCAGAAAATGTGCCCGCAGTCTATGATCACGGGATCCTTGAAATACTCCAGGCAAATGGAACAAGTTGTCTCATCGCAGAGATTCTGGACTGGATTTTTGTCTGCCATCGTGTCTGCCAGAAGGTCAGATGTGCATGTATTTTTGTGACCACGTGAAGAAGAATGCAAACAGCACAACCTATGCAGAGTCCGTCTCACTCAAGTCACTGTTCTCTCACTTTCCTGTTGTTTCCCAAGTGCAAATCTGTCCTCCCCCTCTGTAGCTCCTTGCCTGTTGCTTTTTACTTCGATAGCTCTGGATTCAAGCACGTCACCTCCCCATAAACACAAGGGTGTTAGGAGAAAACACACACACACGATGACCAGGTGCTGAGTAGCCTTGGAACACTCTTCTGCCGCAGGATCAAAGCAAGACCTGACCATGAAAACAAAACCAGGAGAAACGTAAGGTTTTGGCCTTGCAGCAAGATAGACAGGAGTTTGTTTTTGAAGCATTTTTCCATCAGTCATATCCTCAAGGCAGTTCATAACGAAGGACTAAACAGTAGCTGCTACTGGTAGTTCTCCTTACTGACGGGTCCTCCAAATACAACTACAAGATCTTACTAAAGTTGCACTTTCACAGAGTTGCACTCTCCCTGTAATTGCTATCAACTGTTGCATTTTACCAGTGACCGTTTCGTAAGAGCTGCTATTGAGGGTCAAGGACAATACCTGGCTAAGTGGAATTGCCCTTGACCCTCAACAGCAGCTCTTATGAAATGGTCACTGGTAAAATGCAACAGTTCATAGCAATTACAGGGAGAGTGCAACTCTCTGGGCGACAGACTGAAAATCCCCCCCCCAAAAAAAAATCTCTGACTCTTCCCAGCATCTGCTAGTGGCAGGAAGGGCTGAGATGACCACAATCAATAGCTCTTGGTTGTTGTTGTTTGTTTTTTTAAATAAGGATGCATATCCATTACAAAATTACTTCTATAAACGTACTTCCCAGTCAATAATTCAAGGAAAGTTCACTTTTTAAAAACTGTGCCGCACCACCCCGATAACCCTCCAGGAAAAAAATAGGAAGGGGGGGCGGGTTAGGCCATATTTCAAAAGGGCAAGCACAAGTAGAGACTAAAGGAATGAATGAATCATTTAAATGAGAATTCAGTTCAACAGTTTCCCAGAAAACGAGAAAACATGCTCTAACTTAATGAATAAATTAGTGGTAAATTAAGGTAAAAAACAAGTTACAATAATAAGCTGTTTTTAAAAGGTGAAGCAGCTATAGATTAGCATCAGTGTCACTGTTCAAACCAACATAAAGTGGATATTATAAACAATGAGCTGTTTAATTTGCCTTTTGCTTTTTAAACTATAGCAATACAATCTCCCTTCTATGACTCGTTCTCACTCTTTCAATGCCATATACCGTGTTTCCCCAAAAATAAGACAGGAAATCAGGTTGTGCAGCTTTTGCTGGGCTGCTTCATTTCAGAATGCAGGAAGGGGGGGGATGACATATTTTTGCAGTTAGAACTCCTGCATGTAGAGCACTAGCATGTCAGGAAGAAGACTGGGGGCACACAGCATTTCTCCCCAACATGCTATGGGTCAGAGTAGGGCTGAGTCAAATTTTGTGTGTGCGAGTGTGTGTATACACACACACACACACACACACACACACACACAGTTTCCCCGAAAGACAGTGTCTTATATTAATTTTGGCTCCAAAAAAATGCAGGAGGTCTTATTTTCAGGGAGGTCTTATTTTCCCAACCTGTGGCGTGACCCCTCCCCCGCGATCCTCCCGGCACTTTGACCAATTAAAGCTTCATTCTTTCCTGAGGGTGCAAGGCTCTGCAAGGCCTGGAAGGCCTGCACACAGGGGCGTCACTACCCCCGTTGGCGCCTGGAGCAGCGGGGTGTGTGGCGCCCCTATAATTAATATTGCCGCGGCCTTTGGCCGCGGCGCGATCCGGAGGGGGCAGCTTGCACACTCCGGGAGGCGGCGACCCCCCCTCAACCGGGAGAGCCAGCTCGGGGACGTCTTCCCCTGCCGGCTGCCCGGGGCCTTCTAAGGCAGGCACACGAGAACGGTATTTATACTGTTCTTTTTGCGCATGCTCAGACTTACTGAGGGAAAAAGGGCAGCCTTTTTCCCTCAGTAACAGACGTCCCCGAGCCGGCTCCCGATTGAGGGGGCGGTTGGACTCGAGTCCCCGAGTCCGACTCGGACTCGCGGGCGGGGCGCCCTTCGGGCGATGGCGCCCGGAGCGGGTGCTCTGCCCGCTCCGCCCTAGTTTTGCCTCTGCCTGCACATCATGGAGACGACGTGCTAGAGAGACTCTGCAAGGTTGCAGCCTCCTTGCAGGCCTTGCTGGCCTCTCTAGCACGTCGTCTCTATGGTGGAGGACTCAAGTGCAGGTCTTCCAAGCCTTGCACCCTCGGGAAAGAATGAAGCTTAAATCGGTCAAAGTAAGTGCTGGGGGGTGCCGGGTCGCGCCAGTCTGGCTGATGATCCTAGCTAGGTCTTATTTTCAAGGGAGGTCTTATATTTATGAGTGCCAGCAAAAATCACACAAAAATGACGGTAGGTCTTACTTTCAGGGGAGGTCTTATTTTCTGGGAAACAGGGTACATAATACTGTATATACAGAGGCTGTTCTCTGGCACATATTGGGGAGCCCATCAGCCATGGCAAATATTTTTCCTTTCTGAAATATGCAAAAACACCTACAAATAAAATACAGCCAGTCTGAAGCAACCACTCACATAAACCTGCAGGTGGCGCACCATAACAGGTCAAGAAAGCTCATGCAGCCTTTGAGCCTATATTGGACAGACCAGGGGTGGCCAAACTTACTTCACATAAGAGCCACATATGATAAACGTCAGGTGTTTGAGAGCCACAAGAGTGATGTTTGAGATCCTCAATATTTAAGAAGCATTTAAATTCTTAAATATATTTACTCACCATGAACATTAAACTTATGTTTTAATCCAGTGGACTTTGTTTATACCTGGTACATAATAAAGCTTGAACATTTCTTTTTCCTTTTGCAAAAAGGAGCTGAGCCAACGTATTTCCGAGAGCCGCACATTATACGTCAAAAAGAGCCGCATGTGGCTCAGGAGCCACAGTTTGGCCACCCCTGGTACAGACTATACATGCAATTCTATGCAAATGTACTTGGGAGTAAGCCCACTGTTCTCGGTAGGTTTTGTTTCCAAGACTATGTGTGCATGATCAAGCTTACTGTCTGCCTCCAGCAGTTGTGGGATCTCCCTTATTGGAGATTTTCAAGGAAAACTGAACAGTCACCTGTCAGGGACGCTGCAGTAGCTGCCTGCACTGAGCAGGAGGTTGGACTGGATGACCTCCAAGGTCCCTTCCAATGCTTACACTCTATGAGCAGGGAGCACTGTTAAAGAGGAGACAGATTGCTCCCCACCCACCCACATTTCCTCCCCCCCATCAGCCCACAGGGGTGTGGGATGGAAAGACAAGGCCATCTTTAGCAAAGTTGATCAAAGCCAGATAAGCAGCGGAAGTGGGGTCCAGATACTGTCACCCTTTGTATTTTCATGTGCACACTGGAGCACCTGTGCCCCCCCCATGTCCTAGCTAGCTACCCAGTGTCTTGGTCTTTGGGTTTGCTTTCTCTGGAGAGACAGGAACCCAATCTTGAGACCAGAGGTTTGAATCCTCCCTAGCCCTACTCGGGCAAAGCCAGGGAGATTCAGAAATGATTTGGTTCTTCAGCAACACGAGCTCTTGAGCCAATTGCCAAGCCAAAGAGTTAGAATGGACAAAAGAAAATATTTCTTCACCCAGCGTGTAATTCATCTGTGGAACTCCTTTCCACAGGATGTGGTGATGGCACCTGACCTAGATGCCTTTAAAAGGGGGTTGGATAGAGTCATGGAGGAAAAGAAAATCACAGGAGAAAGCCATAAGCAACCTCCTGGCTTTAGAAGTAGGTTCTCTCTGTGCCAGGTGCAAGGGAGTGGTGACAAGATACAGGTACCTTTTTATCTTGTGTGCTCCCTGAGGCATCTGGTTGGCCACTGTGAGATACAGGAAGCTGAACTAGATGGGCCTTTGGCCTGATTCAGCAAGGCTGCTCTTATGAGTCCCGGGTTGCAGTTCTTAAGCCAATTAACAAAACATAAATACAATAGGCTACCACCACCTGGGTTATGCCAGACTCCTCAGCCCCCAGGTACTGAAGGTCTATAGGCACAGAAAGAAGGTAAGGTTGGTCTTCCTCAACTGGAGGAAGTCAAGCTACGCCAATGCAAACCAGCTCAGGCTGTTGTAGCTAAGGCAAGCGGCTCAGGCCGAATTTAGGTCCCAATACTCCATTAGAACACTTCACTGACATAGAAATAATTTTAAATATATTTTGAGACTACTGTTGCATAGATTAAGAAGGGATTTATAAGATAAGGCTTGAAATACATCTGGACGACTCACAGGAATAACACAATAAATCTATCTTCCTAAAACTAAACATTTCCTAGCACTCACTCTAGTCTCCAGGCTTCTGAGCCAAGTTGGAAGACTGGTTGGGAGACTTACCAACCCAAAGACGGGGAAGGCAATTACCCACTGCAGAGGCTCATCTCAGGAGGAAGCGCAAGAAGTGAAAGAAGGCAGGGAGGCGGACGACGAGAGCCACCCCATGGGTTCAGGACTTAAAATACTTTTTTAGGATGTATTGTGATTGACAGGTTAGTTGCCCTATAGAAGGTGGATCCAGATCGCTCCTTCTAGAAGGGTGACATCACCATGCTCTCACCCCCTCCCACTGGAGGATTCACAGGTGTCCCTCGTTAACAATTAGTGCTGACCTT
The DNA here is from genome assembly GCA_026170595.1 of Plestiodon gilberti rubricaudatus. NCBI lineage: Eukaryota > Metazoa > Chordata > Lepidosauria > Squamata > Scincidae > Plestiodon > Plestiodon gilberti. Next base: position 253,296,954 of record JANXHW010000002.1, read on the forward strand.
GGGTTGCTAGCTGGTATCCGTCTGAGCAGAACCAAGAATTCAGTCATGCGCACAAGGATGTGGCCAGCGCCATTAAGCGATAAGAGAATGCCACGTCTACCATGTAGGCCTCTCGGAATTTAGGGCAGCACAATAAAATGATGTGCTGAAGCAACCAGATAATACCATCCTGTGTCAGACAGAGACCTAAACCAACATGGATGCATTGTTAACTTCACACCCAGGCTGGCAGGATCCCGAGAGCAGAAGTGGTTCCTGTTCTGCACCCAGGTTCCTCCACATCTGTCTGTTTTGAAGATGCGCCAGGAAGCGGGGCAGCAATCTCCCCATTTCAGGGGTGCCCTCAGGAACAGGATCGAGATAAAACAAGATGGAGAGAGGAAAATCTTTTCCCTCTTGCACAATACTAGAACCAGGGGTTATTGGCTAACATTGCCTGGCAATACGAGTCAGAACAGACAAAAGGAAATATTTCTTCACCCAGCACATAATTGAACTGTGGAGCATAGTTAATCTGTGGCATTTTGCCTAGAGACGCCTTTAAAAGAGGATTGGACAGATTTATGGAATAAAGGTTCATCACAGGTTTCAAAAGAAATTGTAGGTTCAGAAAAGGATGACACTGTGATCCCTGAACTTGCCCAGTTAACAGTATTTTCTTTAACAGCATTTAGCAGTGTTGTACTATTATATTAGGTTTATATAAATTTAAAATTGTTAAGTTATATAATTTTTAAATATTAATAATGTGTTATAAGTTTTATTTATTTATCTGAGGAGTTAAAAACCGAGGTTATTTTTAGAACAAAGAGGCATAAAGGATTTAATTATGTGAATGTGTTTTATCATCAATTTGAGTGCTTGTCTGAGTTGAGGAACAGAGTCCTAATTTATGGTAGTAACACTGACATAGGAGAAACGAAAGTTAGTGAGCAAGTAAGATTCAACCACATGACATAGGAGAATAGAAAGTTAGTGAGTGAGTAAGTTTCAACCACGTGACATAGTAGAGAATAGAAAGTTAGTGGGATTTGTTCTACGCATGTCTAAGAATTTAGAAAACAGATGCACTGCGCAGTTGTAATGATATGTAATGAAGGGGATGATTTAATGGTAATGAGGTATTGAAACGTTTATAAACAGAGGTGTAAAATAGGTGTTGGGTGTGCACATTACTCCACTGCTCTCTAATACGGTTTGTTGACTGACATGCTCCAAGCAATTGCTTTAAATTACTTTGGGGTTTGTTTTTATGGCTGTCTCGTTTCTTGAGAGTTCTAGCTCTTCAGGAGAACCCTTTGTCATTTCTCCCTCACAGGTTACAAACCATAATGACTATAACCTCTGGGTTTTAGAGGTAGCCTATATTTGAATGCCAGATGCAAGAGAGTGGCAGGAGGATACAGGTATCTTGTTGACTTGTGTGCTCCCTGAGGCATCTGGTGGGCCACCCTGGAAGCTGAACTAGATGGGCCTTTGGCCTGATCCTGCAGGGCTCTTGGTAGGATCACAGTGGCTCCAACATCCTACTCCAGCACCACTGTTGCCATTTTCATTACAAGAGGAGGAAAAACGCCCCTCCTCTCATGCACTTTTCAGGGACAGCATGCAAAAAGGGGATAGAGCAGTAGCTGGGCAGGGGAAGGTGGGTGCAAGTGTGGGGAAGCACACACACACCCCTGCCCATTTGCCACATTCCCCAGCCCCCTGCTGGAAACAACCGTTTCAGACAGCCTCACAAGGATGGGCTCCCCTGGATCTCTAGCTTTCATGGGACCGGGGATGAGGGTAGCTTACAGCCACGCCCCCCCACCCTTTGCAATGAGATAAGAGCCTCTTTACCCCCCCATTATATTCCCCCATTATATTCCCTATAACTGCTGTCAACCAACTGCTCTTGCCAGATCCACTCTCCTGAGTTTCAGAATGTAATTCAGTTCACATTTCTCCACTGCCAGGTGGCCCTAGGAAAGCCACTCCCCACCGGCACAGCTCCCCACCCGCAATATGCAGGTAACAGTACTGTTTTTACATATTCAGCAAGCACCATATAAAAAAGCATTAACAGCTACTACTCTGAGCCCATTGGGCCTGAGGTTTCCAGGGTGTTCCGAGCCATGGGGACAGCTATTTGCACAAACCCCAATTTTAAACAGCCCACACCCCACCACCTGCAGTGTTGGTCGCTCTTGCAAACCACTGATCTCTTTACCCCCCACACCTCCGTCGCTTCCTGCAGCCTCTCCACCATCACAGCTTCAGCCTCAGCTGCAGGCGTGGGGGGGGGGAAGGGGAAGAAGTCACTGGGTCTTCAAAGATCTTTACCCAAACTTCCAAGGGTTCCTTGGGGCAGCCCATTTCCCTCCAGTCAACCAATAAGCACACACTTCAAGAAGTACTAAAAGTTTCTCTCATGTTAGTAAGTTAGGAGACTTACTACACCCAACAACAGGGCTCCCAGAGCAGTGAGTACATACATATTTGAAGACAGCAAGAAAACAAACTGACTAGTTACTTACTACAGGTTGAATCTCTAAGTCCTGAAAGCAAGCTCCATGCCAGACATAGCAATCCAGGTGTTGAACCACACTCTATGAGAGTACCTCTCCCACTTAAATAGCCAAGACACTGTGGGTCAGTCCAATCCACTCAAATACTTTAATCCTAAATTCTGCTGAGTCAGGACTCCCCACTCCCAGGTGCTGCAAGAGGCTTCTTTGATTATCAGCTCGTTGGCACCAATCCTGATCAGCAGCACCTGTCCTTGAAACTACATCAGATAACCAGCCACCCGAGGAGTAACTCCCCCCCCCCTTTCTCCCAGCGGTAACTTTCTAGGTCAGCGTCTTCAGTTTTATTCTACTGGCTGAGCAGACCCTGGATTTTCTCACCCACTTCAAATGGTTTCACTCACACCCCCATTCAAACTGGACCATACAGGAACAGTTTTCCCATTTCAAAGTGCCCAGATCTTCTCACACAGACCATCTTACTTCAAAGCACCCAGCATCCCCATTTCAAAGCGGCACCGCATCTCAGCATCCCACCCCACCCCATTCACTCCTGTAAGAAAGTGCATCAGGAAGGGGGGGGGATTAAAAACGCCGGATGAGGACACCTTTTGGGTGTCCTCATCCGAACACCCAAAAGGAAATTTTCCTACAGCAGTTGAAATAATAAAGGTATCTATTTATTTATAGTATTTCTATCCCGCCTTTCTCCCCCGAAGGGACCCAATCTACATCTTCACATCCCACACGTACGCACCAGCCACGGGGGGCCGCCCAGCAACCTCGCTGCTGCGCTCCTTCACTAGACAAGGAATCCAGCTGGGGCGCCGGGGAGGGGGCAGCTTTGCTTTCGATCGTTTGCTTGGCGTCCTTGTAAAACGCCCCCCCTCCCGCAAGAGCACGCAGAGCAGACAGCAGCCTCTTCCAGGGTTCAGCGAAGGGGCGCGCGTGGCAGCGTGGGTGGGAGTGTCCACGTTCCCTCCCGTACACCGTGGTTCCAGATCCCTGACACATCAAAGCGCCTCGCCAAAGAAGCTTCCAGGCTTGGTGTTTGTTTAGGGTGCGGAAGAATACAGAACTGACACCCCAGATCCTCCCGCCAAGCTACTGCCGTCCTGAGACGGGCCGAGAGGAGCCAGTGCAGGAGAAAGAAATTCCCTAAAGGGCAGGTGGGGAAATAAAAAACAAGCCCAGCAGCACTACTGCAGTGATAAAAGTCCAGTGAGCCAGGGAAAGCTGAGCAATTCAATTGCACAGGCATGCATAGATAGATCTGCCTACGTACCGGTAGTTATTTTTAGAATTGTGTTGTTGTTGTTCAGTCGTTAAGTCGTGTCCGACCCTTTGTGATCCCATGAACCACATCCCACCAGGCCTTCCTGTCCTCCACTAGCTTCCTGAGTTCGCTCATTTTCATGTTCGTTGCATCGGTGATGCTGTCTAACCATCTCATCCTTTGCCTTCCCCTTCTCCTTTTGCCTTCAATCTTTCCCAGCATCAGAGTCTTCTCCAGAGAGTCCTCTCTTCGCATTAGGTGGCCAAAATATTTGAGTTTCAGCCTCAGTACCTGTCCTTCCAGGGAACAGTCAGGCTTGATTTCATTTAGAATTGACTGATTTGATCTCCTAGCAGTCCAAGGGACTCTCAGGAGTCTTCTCCAGCACCACAGTTCAAAAGCATCTATTCTTCGGCGCTCAGCCTTCCTTATGGTCCAACTCTCGCAACCATACATTGCTACTGGGAACACCATCGCCCTGACTATACGAACTTTTGTTGGCATGGTGATATCTCTGCTTTTTATTATGCTGTCTAAGTTTGCCATAGCTTTCCTTCCAAGGAGTAAGCGTCTTTTAATTTCATGGCTGCTGTCTCCGTCTGCAGTGATCTTGGAGCCCAGAAAAGTAAAATCTGTTACTGCTTCCATTTCTGCCCCTTCTATTTGCCAGGAATTGATGGGACCAGATGCCATGATCTTAGTTTTATTAATGTTGAGTTTCAAGCCAACTTTTGCACTCTCCTCTTTCACCCTCATCAAGAGGCTCTTTAGTTCTTCTTCACTTTCTGCCATTAGGGTGGTATCGTCTGCATATCTGAGGTTGTTGATATTTCTCCCGGCAATCTTGATTCCGGCTTGCGATTCATTCAGCCCTGCATTTCTCATAATGTACTCTGCATATAAGTTAAATAGGCAGGGTGACAATATACAGCCTTGCCGCACTCCCTTCCCAATTTTGAACCAGTCAGTTGTTCCATGGCCGGTCCGAACTGTTGCTTCTTGACCCACATACAGGTTTCTCAGGAGACAGGTAAGGTGGTCTGGTACCCCCATCTCTTTAAGAATTTGCCACAGTTTGTTGTGATCCACACAATCAAAGGCTTTTGCGTAGTCAATGAAGCAGAAGTAGGTGTTTTTTTGGAACTCTCGTGCTTTCTCCATGATCCAGCGCATGTTGGCAATTTGATCTCTAGTTCCTCTGCCTCTTCGAAACCCAGCTTGTACGTCCGGTAGTTCTCGGTCCACGTACTGCTGAAGCCTAGCTTGTAGGATTTTGAGCATAACCTTGCTAGCATGTGAAATGAGTGCAATTGTACGGTAGTTTGAACACTCTTTGGCACTGCCCTTCTTTGGAATTGGAACGTAAACTGACCTTTTCCAATCCTTTGGCCACTGCTGAGTTTTCCAAATTTGTTGGCATATTGAGTGCAGCACTTTCACAGCATCATCATTTAGGATTTTAAGTAGCTCAGCTGGGATTTAGATTTACAATTTAGAATTTACAATTTAGAATTTAGATTTACAATTTAGAATTGTAAACAACAATTAAAAGGCTTTTCAAGAGGAATATCAGCTTGCTACGTCCTCCCACTCATACGGGCTGCTACTACTGCGACGCTGCTTCCTACCTGCGGTCCCCAAAAGTAGCTCTAGGGGCAAGCAGCCGCAGCTGCCAGAAAGGCGAGTTCAACACACACGGAAGGCGAAGCGCGTCTGTACTGCCAACGTGTTCGATCCTCGGCTCGGCTCCACTTTCCGCTGCTCTCGCTCTCCTAAAGGCTGATCTACACGACAGCGTCGCGGAGCATTTTTGTAATCCGGCGGAGCCGCCGGACCTCCGCCCCACTGCCGCGTACTCCAAGTCGAGTGCTCTATTTTTTAGGAGGCGTACGGCAGAGCTTGGAGGTGGCTCGCGGAGCTGCTGCAGCCTACCAATAACAGAGAGGGGGGGAAGACTTTAACCAATCACAACGGCGCTTTCTTAGGAAGGCGGGACAACATGAGGGGTAACAGGCTTGAAGACACTCCCCCCGCTTCCAGCGGGGAGGCTCCAGGCAGAGGCGACGGCGGAGCCCCGACGCTGTCGTGTAGATCAGCCTTTACAGGCCAACGGGACGGAGGAGGGTGGGGCAGACAGAAGGAGATTGACCAGAGGCGTGCACCAGGTGCACGTGGTGTTGCAAAGGCGTATCCAGAAGTGCACCGAAAGGGCGATGGTTCTGCATGGTGGACTCTCGGCCAACAACCCCTTAAAAACAAATGGAAAATAGCTGGACAAATGGACTTTTAGGATGTTGTTTAATATTGTCATGCTATAAGGGACATAAGTTACACCCATAATCATTTACAAGGTTCTTCTTTTCAATAAAAGGACTTGCTTGACCCCTGCGGTTCTAGTCGTGATTGTGCCCTCCCCTTTCATTGGGAAAAGAAACCTCTTCATTACTTTTAATGGAAGGGGTTTTTTTTCCCCAAGTACTGCGGGGGGGGGGGGATGATTCGGATCAGAACCATGGTAGAGGCAAACTCTTTTAAGCCCCCCCCATCCTGTTATTCCCCCTGCCCATTATTTACAAAAATGAAAAAAAAGAGAAAATGGATATATACAGGGTCAAGTTATGGATAATATTTAGTTTGACTCTTACAACACAAGCCTATCCGTGTCTCAGAAGTAAGTCTCACTGTGGAGCTGGGGCATTAAAAGGTAAAGGTGACCCCTGACAATTAAGTCCAGTCGTGTCTGACTCCATTTCAAAGCCGAAGAGCCAGCGTTGTCCAAAGACGCCTCCGAGGTCATGTGGCCAGCATGACTCTCCTTGCCACAGCGCGTAGCATGCAACTGAAACACAGAGCGCTGTTTACCTTCCTGCAAGCGGTACCTATTTATCTACTCGCATTGACATGCTTTGGAACTGCTAGGTTGGCAGGAGCTGGCCAAGCAATTTCAATCGACAGCTTATGGTTCAGCGGTTTAACCCGCTGCGCCACCCACTGGCCTATGGAGCTGGGGCATTGTGAAGGAGCCAGAGATCACCCATACGTTTTGTTGAATGTATCTACTTGTATCATGTCATACATGTCTGTAACTTGTGCGATGTAAAGATATAAACTGACAAGTTTATAGCCTTCTTTGAAATGCTGATGTCTCTGTAAGTGTGAATGCAAGACAGCTTCAGGAAAGAAACCAGGCCTGCTTTGAAATGTGGCTCAAGGACAGAGATAACGAAGATCCACTGCTAGGTAATCAGTCAACATAAAACATAGGAAAGTGAAACCAAGAAAACTTCTCACAGGTGCCATAAATTAGATCCAAGGGTCCAGAGATGGGTGTACGTGCAGGAGAGATGATTGGCCAGTTTGTGCCAACCTGGGGCCCCCACCTTTGCGGAAAGAACCGTTACTTTACTGTATAAAAGTGAGAGCTGCCTTGGGTCTGTGCTCTTCTCTTATCTTGGAGTGCAGCGGGAGGCTCTGTCCGTTTGCATAAGAATGTCTGCAACAGTCTTTGGTATGTAACAGCTTACATACATTAGCTAGTCTTTGTTATTTTAATGTGCCTGTCTATAATGTCTCTTTTGCAAGCCTCTTGTAACAGCCCCGGCTTGGGGAGGAGGTTTTGCACCGTAAACGAAATATTTACTTCTATATTAAACTCTCTTATATTATAAAGAGGATTGTGTGTGCATTATAATATAAGACCAACCTGGAGTAAACATTGGTGGGTGAGGGGAACAGGGGACGAACAGTCTTGTTGGTGTGACAAGCGGAAGGAGGAAGATTCCCCAAGGTGGCCGGGCTCCAAGAAGGAAGGGCTGCGGGGATCCTTATGCACTGCGGGGATAAGCAGTGGACCGGGGATGGCCTTGGGGGCGTCGTAGATAAGACACAGCCATAGTGCCTGTAACTACGGGGGATAACGTAGTGCCATCCATAAGGCCAGGCAAATTGAGCCCTTTTGCTGTACCCCAGAGCAACACATCTTTGACAGGCATTACTCCCAGGTAAATTTGTATAGAATTGCAGCCTCAGTCATCACATCAGATTGTCTCTGGGCTTAATTCAGAGTCTTGCTTTTGACCTTCCCTTGTGTAGCCTGGACACTGACTGACTTTTTACACTTCCCCTTTCTACCTTCCCTGTCAGGAAAAACAAGATTGAGGTCCACTTCTGGATTAAACAGTTTATTTGCCTCCCATGTCTTCACTGGGATTAAGAAGGAGAGAAGGTTAGTGGAGAAATTCCAGGAAAAATAAATTCTGTTTGAAGTGAATGAATGAAGGATATGCATGTAGAGACTGCCTTTAACTTTTGTAAGGCACGTACTGTACCACTGAGCTACAGCCTCCCCGTCTTCTCATGAACTTTACTCTTTACACAAACTCCAGCTATGAACAAACGAAAATTAATCTGGCAATGTTGCATACATTCATTCCAATTCCAATCTTAATGAGGTCTCTTGTATAAGGTTCAAACTAGATGTGATAGTGGCCACCAACAATTTTGCTTATACTGTACAATATTTACATGTGTACAATTTTTACAAAAGCCAGAGGGCACAGTGCCTAGTGGTTAGTGGATAGCAAGCATCCCTGCTTTCCACTTCCCCCTTCTTTTATTCTACTGGACAAGCTGGAGAAACTGGTAGTTGATCCACTGCCACCATCCAGAGCTTGGAGGCCCAGTCAGAAAGACACCCTCTTGGAACAACTCCTCGCCTAGGGCGAACAGGGAGCAACAAGAGAAAATGGGTAGAAAAGTTCAAAAGTAAGAGAAAGGGATTGGAGACGTAATATTTACAGCACAATCCTATCCAACTTACACCACCAGGAGGGGATTTGAATCCCCTTTCCATTCTGGGGCCTCCCGTTCTCGCTGTACTGCTGGTTACACCAGTCGCGGTGGTGTAAGTTGGATAGGATTGCACTGTTAGTGGAACAAATGCAAAGTGGGATGAAGGGGGAAGGGGCTTAGGGTCTGGAAAGGATGTAAAAGATGGAATAAAAAGTGGGGAGTAAAGAAGGATAAAATGATGGTGGTGTTGAGCATCCCCCCCCTTCCCAGAGCAGTGAGAAGTTGCAGAGATAGAGCACTGAAGACTGGGCATTTTAGTAGCATGAACATAATTTGTACAAGTGGAGCATAAGTGGAGGCAAGCAACATTCCAGGCAGCACAGCCACTATCTGAGCTGTGGTGGTTCATGTCTCATTCTGGGGTGCAACCTTCCCAGCTCCTTGTTCAGAAACAGAATGGCAAGGAAAGAACATAGCAGGCAAGAGAGCATGTCATGACAGAGCGATGTGTGCAAAACATGACACACTGGGTGAGACACAATACTTGAGTGTATTGTAGACAGCAGACTCCCAAGGTGTTCAGAAAGTCATTTGGGGTGACACAAACCACATTTTGGGGAGTACACCCCACTTCATTCTTCACTTATACAGATATGGGCAATTATGTAGGACACTTCACAATATCTTGTGTCAAAACTAAGCACTGGGCCAGGCGTGATACTAGGGCAAGGTGGCGAACCTATGGCACATGTGCCCAAGGTGGCATGCAAAAAAATGTTGGCACGTGGCAAGCTGTGCCGCCCCATGATAAATAAATTAACATATACTGGTTATCATTGTTGTTGTTCAGTCGTTAAGTCGTGTCCGACCCTTCATGATCCCATGAACCATATCCCGCCAGGCCTTCCTGTCCTCCACTATCTTCCTGAGTTGGCTCATTTTCATGTTCGTTGCATCGGTGATGCTGTCTAACCATCTCATCCTTTGCCTTCCCCTTCTCCTTTTGCCTTCAGTCTTTCCCAGCATCACAGTCTTCTCCAGAGAGTCCTCTCTTCGCATTAGGTTGCCAAAATATTTGAGTTTCAGCCTCAGTACCTGTCCTTCCAGGGAACAGTCAGGGTTGATTTCAATTAGGATTGACTGATTTGATCTCCTAGCAGTCCAAGGGACTCTCAGGAGTCTTCTCCAGCACCACAGTTCGAAAGCATCTATTCTTTGGCACTCAGCCTTCCTTATGGTCCAACTCTCGCAACCATACATTGCTACTGGGAACACCATCGCCCTGACTATACGAACTTTTTTGGGGATGGTGATATCTCTGCTTTTTATTATGCTATCTAAATTTGCCATAGTTTTCCTTCCAAGGAGTAAGCGTCTTTTAATTTCATGGCTGCTGTCTCCGTCTGCAGTGATCTTGGAACCCCAAAAAGTAAAATTTGTTACTGCTTCCATTTCTGCCCCTTCTATTTGCCAGGAATTGATGGGACCAGATGCCATGATCTTAGTTTTATTAATGTTGAGTTTCAAGCCAACCTTTGCACTCTCCTCTTTCACTCTCATCAAGAGGCTCTTTAGTTTTTCTTCACTTTCTGTCATTAGGGTGGTATCGTCTGCATATCTGAGGTTGTTGATATTTCTCCCGGCAATCTTGATTCCGGCTTGCAATTCATTCAGCCCTGCATTTCTCATAATGTACTCTGCATATAAGTTAAATAAGCAGGGTGACACTATACAGCCTTGCCGAACTCCCTTCCCAATTTTGAACCAATCGGTTGTTTCACGGCCAATTCGAACTGTTGCTTCTTGACCCGCATACAGGTTTCTCAGGAGACAGGTAAGGTCCCATCTCTTTAAGAATTTGCCACAGTTTGTTTTGATCCACACAATCAAAGGCTTTTGCGTAGTCAATGAAGCAGAAGTAGGTTCCATCATTACTGCCAAATAAAGCAAGAAATTGGTTGCCTAAACCGACTTCTTTAAGAATGCTTTCAAGCAATTTGTTTTCTTTCTCCATAATTTTTTTTTGTAAAATACAAATATAATAATAAATGATTTACTGCTTAAAATTCCCATGGGCATGTGAGATAATTTTTTAGAAGATTATTGCCAATTTTGGCACACACACTCATAACATTTCGCCACCCCTGTCCTAGGGTATCTCCCCTCTAGGGCACCATCTCCCAGTGCTATATATATGTCCTTTTGGGTGGCTCAAAGCTTATTTTGTGTTGCACATTTCCAGCTTCCGATTGGTTTATTGGTTCCAGCATTTCCGTTTGTTGGAAGCAATTGGCCCAGGAAGCAATTGGCCCAGGATCAACACGCTTTGCATTGTCTAGTGCAAAGACAAAGCTTTGGGCGGGAAACAATGAAAGTGCATTTCATAGGGAGGAGTCCCCAGGTCATGTGGCCATCTGTGGAGGCCCCAAACTTATTTTAGGGTGCACAGTACCAATTCCTTTTACTTTTATACATGTATTCGATAATACTGGACAGGAGGGGTGTGTGCATTTGGCAGTGTTTTGCTTTTTCAACAAGGCATTGGGCTGGATACAATGAGAGAGCATCTCATAGGGTACAGCCTTCTGGTTGTGCGGATTTATAACCTGCAGTGTAAAATGTTAAAATGTTTTGTGCAAAAACAATGCTTCAGCATGGACTGAATGCATGTGCAGCTCAAAGAGGACAGTCACTCTGTCAAATACGGAACTAGGGTAAGGAGGTCACAGGGAAAGCAGTCTGAGCTCCAGTGAGAGAGGAGGTGAGTTGGGGAGGCAGGGTTTGGCCTGGGACACATGTTTCAGGATAAAAGCAGAATAAGGAGGAGGGCTCAAGGGTGATTAGATCTCCAGCCCCCTCCTCTCTTTTATGTTAAAAGACCTGGGGAATCAAGACAGTGATACTGGTGTTTCTCAGTCCTTTGCCCTGCTTCCTCTATTTAACTCCTTCCCCAAACTGTTACATTTCTCACTTACCCTGTGGCAAAGCAGGAAAGGATAGTGCTGATTTAAATTGGGAAACAGGTGGGGAAGGGTTAAACCAAACTACTTTTTGGGGGGTGCGAGCATGCAAATACAAAAGAGAGACGGGTGCTTGCAGCTTGGATGTTGTGTGAAGTGGGTACATGAAAACATATTCCACCCTTTACTCAGGAGCAACTGCAGACTCTCCTGTGCATGTTTATTTCCAAGAAAATCCCACTGTGTTCAATGGGATTTACTACTGATTTACTAAGGGGGTTTACAATGGGATTTACTACTGATTACCATGGGATTTACCACTGATTTACTACAGATTACTACTGGGATTTACTAAGTGTTCAATCAAACTAGATTGTAGCCTTGATTAATACCAAGTGCAACATGAAGGCCTATGCTTCTCATTTTTGAATTTTGTCCAGTTTTCTCTCTGCGTAGCATAACTAGCTTGTTTTCTTTCATTTATTTCTAGCTTTCAAAGAAGTACAGAGGTGTTAACAGATTTTATTTTCAGTCTGTTTCAAAATAAATTGAGATTTTATTTTCTCTTGTTAGCGCGGCCTGTTCTGCCTTCCTTGTTTATGCTTTTCTTTTTCTCTTCTCAGCTGAGGGGTGGGGGCAGTTTTCCTTTTGTTATAGGGTGCTAAAACTACATTGTGGTTGCTTTTCCTCCCTTGCATGACTCAGTAAAATCACAGGCCAACCTCCCGATTGTCTTTTAAATTCAAAACAACCAACTGAGAGCTGGGGAGTGGTGGTGCTGCGGTTGCTCGTTGTTCCTTGCTGCACAGTTTGCAATGTCACGTGGAGCTTATGTGGTGGGTAACAGCCCAATAAAATGCACGTTTACAGGTTTACTCAGAAGCAAGTCCCTCTGAAAGCAGTGGAGTCTAGCCCCAAGCAACAGATTTTCCACCCTGCAGCTGTGCGATCTGCTGTTTACACAGGTAAAAAGCCTCACCCTATTCTAACCTGGAACACAGCCCATATGGGATGCGTGGGAGTTTACTACTATTCAACTGAAACGGGTATAGGATTTCTACGGCACGGAAATTGCATTGCTTAGCTCTTCCTCTCTGAAAAGGGAAGGAGCTGCAGGAGAATCGTGGTGTGGCAGCTGCCGAGGAGACCTACCTCAAAGCTGCATTTAGGGTAACCCTGTGACCAAAGGGAATCTTTTGTTGGCCACAGGGAGGCAGCCCTTGATTTCTGATGGGAGACAACCTGCAGGTAAGGCAGTAGTAGAATTAGGACAGTGGGATTCAGTGATCGCTCACAATAGCTATGCTTGGAGCCGTCCCAAATCAGTAGTAGTCCCTCTCTATCCCAACATCTCTGCAACAGCAACAGCAACAGCAGGGCTTAGTCACAGGCAAGAGGGCAGGACAAGGCAGATTCTATACAGAACCTTCTTCTTCAGACCAGAAGACTGGGGAGCCAAGTCTAGGGAAGATCGTATATGGCCAGCAGAGATCATATTGCATCCTTTGTTGTTGTTCAGTCGTTAAGTCGTGTCCGACCCTTCGTGATCCCATGAACCATATCCCGCCAGGCCTTCCTGTCCTCCACTGTCTTCCTGAGTTCGCTCATTTTCATGTTCGTTGCATCGGTGATGCTGTCTAACCATCTCATCCTTTGCCTTCCCCTTCTCCTTTTGCCTTCAGTCTTTCCCAGCATCACAGTCTTCTCCAGAGAGTCCTCTCTTCGCATTAGGTTGCCAAAATATTTGAGTTTCAGCCTCAGTACCTGTCCTTCCAGGGAACAGTCAGGGTTGATTTCAATTAGGATTGACTGATTTGATCTCCTAGCAGTCCAAGGGACTCTCAGGAGTCTTCTCCAGCACCACAGTTCAAAAGCATCTATTCTTCGGCGCTCAGCCTTCCTTATGGTCCAACTCTCGCAACCATACATTGCTACTGGGAACACCATGGCCCTGACTATGCGAACTTTTGTTGGCATGGTGATATCTCTGGTTTTTATTATGCTGTTTAAGTTTGCCATAGCTTTCCTTCCAAGGAGTAAGCATTGTTACCTATATTCCTCCTGGGCTGGTTGGCTGCAGTTTTCCTTCTGGCCATCTGTGGGAGAGTCACTCCCTCTCCCTGCACGCTGACTCGGGGCCCAACCCAAATTTCCAGCATCGATGCAGCACAATGCTGCAGCTCCGAGGTAAGGGAACAAACATTCCCTTACCTTGAGAAGGCCTCCATGATACCCCCCCCCCCCATTGCAGGATACAGCACATGCCCCATTGGTACAGCTGCACCAGCCCTGGAATGTTGGATAGGATTGGGTCCTTGGTATTTAACCCTATTGTCAAGAGTTCCTGGCAGTTGTTCAAGACTTCTGGTGTTTTACACTTCCATTGGTGCTGTTTCAGCCACGAGCAAAAACACCAAAACAAACAAATAAAAAAACCCAGCAAGAGCAACTGTGAAAAGATGCAGGACAGTTGCAAGGTTTGATGTTTCCCCTAGGGTCTTCAGGCAATCGGGCTTCTTGCAATTCTACAGGGAAAGTGCTGAAAAGTATGATGATTGGAAATAGCACAAATGACACGAATGCCCTTTTAACAGAAGCTGGGATGTAGAAGCAGAGTAAGGCCGCAGAAGCAGAGTAAGGCCGGCCAGGCCTGGGAATGGGCCAAAAATATTGGCGGAGCATGCTGCCAATATCCCCGCCTCCTCCCAGTCCAGGCTGGCCAATGGCCCTCCCTTCCTCCACACCCCTGCCTGCCCTGCACCGACCGGTGCAGGACTTACTTCCGCCAGTGAGTGCCGGGTCTGGAGGGCGGCAGAGTGAGAGATCCTGGCCTCTGCGCCAGCGGCACTTACTCTAAAGTCGTCGCAAACGTGCTTTCCGGCACATTTGTGACACTATTAGTTTTAGACTGATGGAGCAAGAGCTCCGCTGGTCTAAAGTTAGTGTGGATTGTGCTGTAATTTCCTGAAACTGCAAGAATAAGTTCAAATGGAAAGGAAAGTCCCAGGTCATCCGATGTTTGCTCAGCCAAGGACAGAAGTAGTATGAATACATAAGATAAGAAGACAGTTATGTACACTTGTTGACTCTTTAATAATTGACAGTGATGGGGTCATATATGCAGATCGTTGTATATGCAGATCGTCACTGAGTGATCCATTGTTAAGGGGGACACACCTTGTTACAAGCTCTGAGGCAATTCAAAAATCAGATAGCTGCTAATTGTTCCGCTAAACGCCTTGATTGTCCATATCGGGAGAAAGGCGGGGTAATAATTCTTTAAATAAATTGCCCTTCAAAGAGCTAAGCTCCTGCAGCTTGCATGGTAGCTGCTAATTGCTCTGCAAGGAGCTGAGCTCCTGCAGTTCGCAAGCTTGTGTAAATATAGGGAGATAAAGTTTGAGCGTCTCATAAAGCTAGGTGGGTCCCGGTAGAGTGTCATTTTAAAAAGTGGGTCCTGGTGCTAAAAAGTTTGAGAACCACTGCTCTAGCTCAGTGTTTCTCAAACTGTGGGTCAGGACCTGATTTCTGGTGGGTCCCAGGTGATGGAAAGATCAGATAAGTAATTGCCACAAGCCCTGAGGCTATTCAAAAATCAGATAGCTGCTCATTGCAATTCAAAGTGCTGGTTTTGACCTTTAAAGCCCTATACGGCTTGGGGCCAGGATATTTAAGAGACCGCCTACTTCTATATAGTCCGGCCCGTCTCCTCAGATCATCAGAGAAGGCCCTTTTGCGGGTGCTGTCGCCCAAGGAGGTGTGAGGGGCGACGGCTAGAAACAGGGCCTTCTCAGTAGTGGCACCAACCTTATGGAATTCCCTCCCCTTTGACCTACGAACTGTTCCCTCCTTGGACACTTTCCGGCGAGGCCTAAAAACCTTCTTGTTCAAAGAAGCCTTCTGAGCCCCTGCCTTTTTTAACATCTCGCTGGTACAGGTGGGTGTGCTGCTGTTTTTATGCTCCTGCTCTGATTGAAGCCATGATCTTTTAAATTGTTTTTAGACACTGTTTTTATTAATTTTCATTAATTGTTTTTATTGTTTTAAAATGTGATATTTTTTATACTGTCTTTTGTATGTATTTTTTTTTTCCCTGTTGTAAGCCGCCTTGGGTCCCTTCGGGGAGAAAGGCGGGATAGAAATACTGTAAATAAATAAATAAATAAATGCCCTTCAAAGAGCTGAGCTCCTGCAGTGCAAGATAGCTGCTAATTACCGCGCAAGCAGTTGAGCTCTTTACTTGTAAATTTATTTATTTCTAGATCACTCTTTTTTTTTTTAAATCTTGTAAAGCTAGGTGTGTCCCGATAGAGCGTCATTTTAAAAAGTGGGTCCCAGTGCTAAAATGTTTGAGAACGACTGCTCTAGATCATTCCCATTCTGCTGTCATTTTGCAGACCTGACAACAAAGCCGCAGAGACTACACCTGCCATGGCTTCAGCCCCACCAGTCACAGATGTGGAAGAGGAAGCCACGTGCCCCATCTGCATGGAGTTTCTGACGGACCCAGTGACCCTGGATTGTCGCCACAACTTCTGTCGGGGCTGCATCACTGATTACTGTGACAAATGGGAAGACCTGGGGAAATTGGAATGTCCTGTCTGCAGAGTCAGGATCAAGGGCAGGAATTTCCGGTCGAACTGGCAGCTGGCCAATATAGTCGAAAAACTCAAGCTCCTTCTTCCCCTGGGGACAGAGAATCTCTGTGCGAAACACAAGAAGGAACTCAATCTGTTTTGCAGAGAGGATGAAGAATTAGTGTGTGTGGTCTGTGAGAGATCCCCAGAGCACCGATCACATACGGTGCTTCTCAAAGAAGATGCTGTCCATTACTACAAGGTAGGAAATTATCTATGTCCACAGAGTAGGCCTCGAAATGGTCTCTAGCCCGTGTTCGACTAGCTGTGTCACCCACCATGCCAGCAGCAAATTCCCCTAGAGCAGTGGTTCTCAATTTTTTGGGCATCGGGACCCACTTTTTAAAATGGCACTCTATCGGGACCCACCTAGCTTTACGAGACGTTTTAAAAAAGGTGATCTAGAAAGAAATAATATTTTATTTATTTATTTACACGCACTGTAACATTTTATTTATTTATTTGCAAAAAAGCTCAATCCATTTCTCGTAATGAGTCAGCCCTAATAGCCCCAAGGCTTGATGGGCTTAGTTATTTGACCCAGCCTTCACCTGCCCCCCATTACCTGTCATTGACAGACTTGGGGGGAAAAAACGCACCAGAAAAAAAGATGCTCAAACATTTATCTCCCTATATTTACACAAGCTTGCAAACTGCAGGAGCTCAGTTCTTTGCAAGGCAATTAGCAGCTATCTGATTTTTGAATAGCCTCAGAGCTTGAGGCAATTAGTTTCCATCACCCGTGTCTTCATTGGAGGCTCTGCGGGACCCACCAGAAATCAGGTCGGGACACATCAAGTGGGTCCCGACCCACAGTTTGAGAAACACTGCCCTAGAGCAGCGTTTCTCAAAGTTCTCCCCGCAAGGCAGCAGCAGCGGCGATCCAGGGGATCGCCACCGCTGCTGCCAAAACTGCCCCCAAAATGGCCCCCCGCACTTACCAGGGCTTGGGGGAGCATTGGGGAGGCCTGCGCGACCCTCTGCAGGCCCCCCAGATCTTCAGATCGCTGTTTTGCAGCGATCTTCGGGCACTTCCGGTTTTCATTGCGGCTGCACCCAGTTTATGGCACTCCTCTCAAGGGAGGTGTGCTTTGCTTCCATTTGGGCATCGTTTCATTAGCTGGCTAATAAGGCTTTCCTCTTCCACCAGTCTTTTAACACCTGTGTTGTATGACTCTCTTCCCTGATACTGCTCGTGGGGTTTCCTTTGTCTGCTGCTGTTTAAACTGTTGTAGTTTTTTTTAAACCTACCATATTACTTTATTGTCTTTAACTCTGACCTGATTGAGCGATTTTAGTGTATTTTCTTTTTATCCTATTTGCTGCCTTCTGCGTTTTCTATAAAACGGAAGGGTTGGAAACCGATATTTATGTAAATAATAAATAGATAAATGTACTAGAACAGTGGTTCTCAAACATTTTAGCCTTGGGACCCACTTTTTAAAATGACACTCTATCGGGACCCACCTAGCTTTATGAGACGCTCAAACATTTATCGCCCTATATTTACACAAGCTTGCAAACTGCAGGAGCTCAGCAGTTTGCAAGGCAATTACTGTAGCAGCTATCTTGCAAACTGCAGGAGCCCAGCTCTTTGAAGGGCAATTAACAGCTATCTGATTTTTGAATAGCCTCAGGGCTTGTGGCAATTACTTATCTGATCTTTTCATCACCTGGGACCCACCGGAAATCAGGTCGCGACACACCAAGTGGGTCCCGACCCACAGTTTGAGAAACACTGTACTAGAAGCTCTGAGAAGGGATCCTGCTACCAATGGAGGGAAAGGGAAATGGCTATTACCCAAGAGACATTTCCTCCTTTTGGTTCATTCCCATTCTTTTATCCTCTTACAGGCTGCACCTTCTAAGAATAAAACCACAGAGACTCCAGCCAGTATGGCCTCATCTGCACCATTGACAGTTGTGAAGCAGGAAGCCCTGTGTCACATCTGCACAGGGTGTCTGACAGATCCAGTCACCCTGGACTGCCGTCACAACTTTTGTCGGGAATGCATCACCAGCTCCTATGAAACATTGGAAGAACTGGGGTGCTGGGCGTGTCCCGTCTGCAGAGTCCAGATTCAGAAAGGGGAACTTCTGACAAATTGGCAGCTATCAAGTATAGTAGAAAATCTCAAACATCTTCCACAAAAGTCAGCCAAAGAAAATCTGTGTGTGGTACATGAGAAGGAACTCAACCTGTTTTGCAAAAGGGATGTCGAATTAGTGTGTGTGGCCTGTGAGAGATCCCCGGAGCACAGATCACATACTATACTTCTCATAGAAGAAGCTGCCCAGAAATACAAGGTAGGAGATCTTTTAGACCTTTATGGAATCCCTTCTTCATAATATGACCAGTGCTTCATTTCAGCACTAGTTGGTCATTCGCTGTCAAATCAGTCACAAGATCTCCTAAGAAGATCACTACTTTGTATCAGATGGGCCGAGATCCAGAGTAAAAGCCTTTTCTTTCTGTGCAGGAAAAAATCACAAACATGCTGAAATCTCTGGAAAAAGACCGAGAAGCCCTTGTGGACAGGAAACTGACTGAAATGCTGAGAAGGGAGACAGGTCTGGTAGGTGTTGATTGCTGTTGAGATTTTAAGGTTGAGTGTTAGGCCAGCGGGTGGCGCAGCGGGTTAAACCGCTGAAGCATGAGCTGTCGATCGAAAGGTCGGCAGTTCGATTCCCGCGACGGGGTGAGCGCTCGTTGCTTGGCCAGCTCCTGCCAACCTAGCAGTTCCAAAGCATGTCAGTGCGAGTAGATAAATAGGTACCGCTTGCGGAAAGGTAAACAGCGCTCCGTGTTCCAGCTGCATGCTACGCGTTAGGCAAGGAGAGTCATGCCGGCCACATGACCACGGAGGCGTCTTTGGACAACGTCTTTGGACAACGCTAGCTCTTCAGCTTTGAAATGGAGATGAGCACCACACCCTAGAGTCGGACACGACTGGACTTAATTGTCAGGGGATACCTTTACCCTGATAGTGGAGTGAAGATAGTGGAGTGAAGATAGTGAAGATAGTGGAGGACAGGAAGGCCTGGCGGGATATGGTTCATGGGATCACGAAGGGTCGGACACGACTTAACGACTGAACAACAACAACCTTTACCATATATATATATAAACATAAAAAATACATATTTCATGAAATTATAGCAAGCGCGAAGCAATACATCCTACTAGCATACTATTCACTATTTTCTACATATAATATCCAACTAAGCCAAAATAACACCCACATTCTATTCATTAAATCCGCATATCATCACTTCGTTCTTCTCTCTCTCTCTCTCTCTTAAAAAATCAATAAATGGTTTCCAGTTATTCACAAAAGGTTAAGTGACTTTTCCTTAATTAAAATTGTAAGTTTATCCATTTCAGCATAATCCAAAACTTTCAGCCACCAATCTTCCAGCGAAGGTATCTCTGAATTCTTCCAATATTGTGCATATAAAATTCTTGCTGCACTTATCATATATAAAAACAGAGTTTGAAATTTTTCGCCTACATGATCATCCCTCCTACCCAACAAGAAAGTTTTTAAGGTTGAGTGACTGAATCGATTCTTCTGCCCTTGATCGATGAGACAAAGTCTTTTGATGTTTCATGTGAGCCTGCTTTGTGTTCCGAGGTGTCTATTCCTCAGTTCACACCTGCAAGTGTTTATACCTTAATAACTGCAGCACATCATCCTAACAAGCCCCGTTTGTTCTAACTCTCACTGCCTTTTAAATAACTAATTACCAAGAGGACCTGTCCTCTTAGCCCTTAACTGCTAAGTTTACTCAGGAGTCTTTGAAGATGGACTTTGCCAAATGCTAAAAGAAGACAATATCTGCTGTTAAACAGATAAAAGACTGTTTAAATAGACAATATCAACCAGATCACTGTCTATCCAGGTGCTTGTTGGGTCAACACTCTCAATGAACTCTAAAGGCGGATCCACACCACACGCGTCTCGGCGCGTACGCGTCCGGTGTCCCGCCCCCAGGTTCAAACAATGGGCTCTGATTGGCTGAGCGTGAACGCCGGCAAAGTGGAGTCCAACTCCACTTTGCCGGCGTTCCGTTTGTGTTCAGCCAATCAGAGCCCGTTGTTTGAACCTGGGGGCGGGACACTTGACACATACGCGCCGAGACGCGTGTGGTGTGGATCCGCCTTAATAGTTTAGTGAGGCAGGACTTCCTTTGCAGAAAGACTTGTTATTTTTAGTATTCATAACATGCCATCAATGCGCATGGAGCTTTAAGCCTGTGTGACTCACCGGCCGCGTTGTGTTGCGTACAGCAGTGTCTGCGCACGGCTGGGAAATCTCAGTGTGCCTTGACTTTTATAAGCTCGCACCACAATGCTGTTGAAGAAGTCCCAGAATGCCGTTCTCTCCCAGTCCCCCTCAACTACACCCCTGCTGGCCAGATTCCTGCATTTGGTGCATTTCTATACATTTTTATTCTTGGTCTTCTTGTTTTTATCAATTTCTTTTTCACTTGCCTTATCTTTAGCTTACCTTTGTTTTGCCAGAGTTTGTGTTCCTGCTTGTTCTCTTCGTTTGGACAAGACTTTCATCTTTTGAAGGAAGCCTTCTTGCCTTTTACAATGTCTTTGATTCTTGCTAACCATTGGCATTCCATCCCACTGGCATCCTCTGGCTATACATTCTAGTTGAGCTTTGATTATTGTGAATTTAAATAATCTTCAAGTGTTTGGGGGAGTTGTGACCTTCCTTACTACACATTTTTGAGATTGTTCTTTCTCTCTCTTCCCCCCCCCCCCCATTTTGGAGAAAGATGCACTTTTGAAGTCAAATATGATTGTGTTGGACTTTCCTGGAAATTTTCCACTTAGATACATGTTGAATTTGAAATCATGGTGCTCACAATTATAAAGGCACAGTCAGATTTAAGCTATTGAAAAACTATGTTTCTTTGTGGTGATGACCCTCGGGTAAGCTGTAATGGAGGTTCTTGTGGATAGTATCTTTGTTTCAGTGTCCACGAATCATAGACCAGTGGCGATCCCTACATCCCCTGTGGGGGGGCCGCCGACGTGACACCCCCACGTGACGCCACAAGCCACACCACCTGGAGGGGGCGTGACGTCATTTTCGCATGCTGCTGCTGAATTTCGGCGGCAGCACGGCTTGAATCACACACTCCTGTGCCGTTTTCCAAGGCATTTTGGACCTAAACGGCTCCAGGGCGAGCGGGAGGGAGGGCACAAAAAGGACACAGGAATGACGGCCGACAGCACGTGATCAACAGGAGCGGCGGCGGAGGGGGAGACGCATCCCGGAGACATGTACACCCCCCACCGCCAAGTGTGCCAGCCGCCTTGGGGCCCACCGCCCACCACCCCCACCCTAATGACACCACTGTCATAGACAAGCATGACATGCTAATTCATTCATTATTGCACTCAGATGCATGTATACTTCACTTGGTTGATCTTCATGTTTCATTTCTGCAACTTCTGTGCTTTACCCCCTAGGAAAATGTCACCAGGCTCCTAGAGGAGATTTCTCGTCTCTGTAAGTTGATGACAGAGATGGAATGGAAGTGCCAGCAGCCAGCTGGTGAATTCCTGCAGGTGAGACCAAAATCAAAGACTCTCCTGCCCATTAATGAGGAGGGTCGAAGGAATTCCATTAGAAGAAGGGGCCAACCCTGTGTTCTGTTTGTGAAGCTGAGACTAATGTCTCTCTTTCGTTCTTTTAGGATATCAGAAGTACCTGGATGAGGTGCGTGATTCTCTCTCTCTCTCTCTCTCTCTCTCTCTCTCTCTCTCCGTCCACTTTCTATCATATCTGACGATGGCAAACATTTGGTTCCATTCTCTGAAAAACAAAATAACCTGTATCTGCATAATAGGATCACAAACTCTGTTGGGCACAATTTAAAGAAACAAGTTGTTTTCTTTGGGTGGGGAGGCGGGACAATATAAAATTGCATCTCATAAGAACGTAAGAAGAGCCTTGCTGGATCAGGCCAAAGGCCCATCTAGTCCAGCTTCCTGTATCTCACAGTGGCCCCAACAGATGCCTCAGGGAGCACACAGACAACAATATAACCTGCTTCCCATTGTCACTCCCTTGTACCTGGCACAGAGAAAACCTACTTCTAAAGCCAGGAGGTTGCTTATGGCTTGTAACCTGTGATGGTCTTTCCCTCCATGAATCTATCCAAACCCCTTTTAAAGGCATCTAGGCCAGGTGTCATCACCACATCCTGTGGCAAGGAGTTCCACAGATGAATATTTTCTTTTTGTCCATTCTAACTCTCCCTCCACTCAATTTTAGTGCATGTCCCTTGGTTCTGGTGTTGTGTGAGAGGGAAAATAATCTCCCATATCTTTGACTCCAGGGAGGAGACTGGAGTCTGTGTCCTCAAGTCAAGCACCTACCGGCCCTTGTGAAACATGTCAGTATCGGAAGCAGCCTTACCCTCTGCCACCAATCCCTCCCTCTGATCCAATACTGTCTATTGAGTGCCGGTCTAACACAGAAAGCCGTTGTGGTGTAGTGATTAGTTGGATTTGAACTGGAAAGCCACCAATCCCTCCCTCTGATCCAATACTGTCTATTGAGTGCCGGTCTAACACAGAAAGCCGTTGTGGTGTAGTGATTAGTTGGACTTGAACTGGAAAGACCCAGATTGAAGACCCAATTCCTATGCGTTTGTATCCTAAAATGAAGTGGTGATGACTAAGGAAGTTAGTCATAGCTAAGCCCCATAGAAATCAAGAGGACTTTTAGCCCGATCCACTCTAACTTTAGAGCAGCAGAGGACACGCTCTGCCACTCTAAAGTGCCGCAAATGCACCGTAAAGCGCGTTTGTAACACCTTTGGAGGAAGGGCCACCAGCACGAAGTCCGGCAGTCTTTACTCCCCCGGCAGACCGTCCCTGTGCCCACCAATACAGGTAAGCCCTGCACCATCTGGATAGTTCTTGTGGTTCTTGTGGTGCAGGGGTGGGGGGAGGGCGGACCTGGCGGCAAGGGAGGGGGCCATTGGCTAAACCGGGCGGGGATATCGGTGGTGCATTCTGCCAATATCCCCAGCCTGGTTCAGCCTTACTCCGCCACCTCGGATGCACGCCAGCTTCATAGCTGGCGTACATCCGAGGAGGCCCATAGGGCCCTAGCCGGCTTGCACCTGGGGAAGAGGACGAATGTCCCCTTCTCCCGAGGTGCTCCCAGACTGCCCCTGGGTGGCCCAGGAACGGGATAGGCCGGCCACTGCATCTAGGCGCCACTGTAGCGTGGCGGGCGGGGTGGGACGCTGGGGGGCGACGCGCGCAAAGGGTGATGTGCGCACCCCCGCAGCCGCCTCTTCGGCCTCTGGTTCACTGGGCGCATGCGTGGATTTTCCGCGCACGCGCACACCGTCACTGAGATCAAGAGCCTGCCCGGTTGCCCTCAGCTGCGGGTCCGCCATGTTTGCACATGCGCAGACCGCAGCTGAGGGCAACGGGGCAGGCTCTCCATCCAGGAAAATCCACGCCTGCGCACAATGAGCCGAGGGCAAGGCTGAAGACGCCCAGACTCAAGGTAGGTGACGTGCGGGGGGGGGGTTGGGGTGGCGGGGGGCATCACGCGCACTCCTGCTCCAGGATGTCGCGCGCACCACTTGCGCCGTAAATCAAATCTAACTTCCTTAGTCATGACTAATGAAACTTTCAGCATAATCCAATATGTGTCTACTCAAAGTAAGTCGGATTTCAGTGGAACTTACTCCAAGGTAGGACAGAATGAGAGGATTGCAGCCTTAGAATACAACCCATCAAACCTACTGGGTAGGCTTACCAGATCTCCAACCAGGACATAGTGCTAGACCTTTAGGAGAAGGAATGTGGGCAGGTGTAGCTTGTTAAACCTTAGAACACAATCCTAGGCATGTCTACACAGAAGCAAGCCCCATTGTGTTCAGTGGGGCTTGCTTCTGAGTAGACATGCCTAGGATTGTGCTCTAAAGTTTAACAAGCTACAACTGCCCACATTCCTTCTCATAAAGGTCGAGCACTCTGTCCCGGTTGGAGATCTGATAAGTCTACTACTGGGTTACCTTGAGTAAGTCACTATCTCTCAGCCTAACCTCACAGGGGTGTTGTAAGTATGGGGGGGGGCACACACCATGTATGCCTCTTTGTGAAGGATGGCTGGGATAAAATCTAATAAATAACAATAAAATAAGTATTCCAGCTGGCAGTGGCTTTCTATGAGATAAGGAGCACTGAGCAGGCCCTTCCTGGATCTGCTGCTTGGCCTGGCTGTAGTCATTTGGGGCAGCAATCTTATGGAAGCTGAGCTGGTCATAAAGGCTGGATAAGCTAAGGCTCATCATGTGCTACAGAAATAATTAGTGGTCTGGCTGGGGCACCTCTCTTACAAGGAAAGGCCACAACATTTGGAGTTCTTCACTCTAGAACAGGGTTGGCCAACCTTTCAACGTGAATGCTCCTGGACCTTTAATGGGTGTCTAGGTGAGGGCATTTCAGCAGGTGCAGCTGCTTTAGCAGCACCATCAGCAATTGCAGCTGCCAAGATTCTGTTTTCTACACAACTCTTATGAACACAGAGGCCCTGACTTAAATGTTGGAAGGTTGGCCACCCCTGGGTTAGGGGGTCTAATATGAAAAGGGTGGTGATCTGATAAGCCTCCCGAGTCTTCATCTCTCCACAATGCATACTTGTGTTTATCTGAAGTCGCTTAATTGAGATCTGCTGGAACTGATTACTAGCCCCAAACAGTTGAGTTCATGTGAGGCACTACTTAGCGCGGGTTGAAGGAACAACTGGAAACGTTTAATCTGCTTCAAGGTTCTTCATCTGAGCAGCAGCGTGCACCTTTTAAACCTAGGAACGCAGAGACACTCTCTAACATCTGACAGCCTGCTGGCTCGTGGTTTGCCTGAGGAAGATTATCATAAGATAATTGAAACGTTGCATTTTTATTAAAATTTTTATTTTGAACCTAGCCTTTGGTCCTTACCAGCTTTTGGTTTTTACTTTGTAAAATGTTTTGTCATGGCTTTCAAACCCGTCCTCCTTTTTTCTACTAGAATACAGGTATCTTGTTGTTTTGTGTGCTCCCTGAGGCATTTGGTGGGGCCACTGTGAGATACAGGAAGCTGGACTAGATGGGCCTTTGTTGGCCTGATCCAGCAGGATTATGATCACATAAGAACATATTCCATTATGTTCTTATGTGAAGGAAGTCAGTCCTTTGGGTAGCCATTTGGGCTTCATAGATGTTCAGTAGCCTTTTGAACTGTGTCCAGAAATGAACCAGCAACGAGCATAGTTGTTTAAGGGCTGGAGAAATGTGTTCCTTATAGCCAATCCTAGTTAGCGGCCTTGTATTATTTTGTATTTACTGGCGTTTGCAAGAAGTCTTCAAAGGCAGCTAAACATACAAAACATCGCAATCTAATCTGGAGACTCCCAGAGCAGAGGTCCAAATGTCTGCAGACACATTCGTGCTTAGCTGAGTTTTGCTTGAGCACATTCAAGCACAGGAGTTCACTACTTTGAACTGTTCTGCTCAAATGCTTGGGATGTCTCAAAGCACAATCCCCTTTCCTTCTAGGTATGAGAAGAAGCAGGTAAACCATGCCGTGGAACTTTCTCCCTGGTTGGAAGAGAGACTCAGACTGCATGCTCCGAAAAATTATATTCTGGAACAGGCTATAAAGAGCTACAAAGGTATTGGGGGCAGCCCAGGGAAGGGAATTAATGCAGATCTCAAAGAGGGATCTATTTCTGGATCGACTGCCGGGGAAGTCAGATCTTCTTTTTCAAGCGACACTGAATTTTCCTGCAAGGTTCTGAAGGATTTCTGAAGAGAAATCCTAGGAAACAATGCCTCTTGGCATTTGAGTAGGAAGGAGGCTGCATCAAATCAATGCAAGCTGCCATCCTCCCTCTTCAATGGAATGGGCAGTGCAGAGCTTCTCCAGCCTGCAAGTTACTCAGGTTTTTCCAGCGAGCACCAGCTCCACTCTGGGGCCTCCCTCAGTGCCTGCCCCGGTATGTGTCCTTCAGCCAGACACGTGCTTGGTGACAGCAATAGCAGCAGCCCAGAGCCACCAGCGGCTCACTGGCCCAGGATCCCCCACCTCACACAGCTGCCTTGCCTCTGTCGGCAGGATGAGCCCCGCTTCCTCCTGCCTTCCTTGCTGCGTGGCCAAGCAGTCCTGGCCCACCGCAATGCAGCCGGGAAAGGCCGGGACACTCTCAGTTTCAGGGGGACACCAGTGGTTTGGGGGGACACCAGAGGCAGGGCCGGGACTGTCCCGGTGAAAACCGGTACTCTGGTAAGCCTATCCCTGTAGCATGATCCTAATTTATGTGAGAACAATGAAGTGCCTTTTAGGAAGCACCTTAAAGAGTAACCTGTTTATTTCAGCATCAGCTTCCATGGATGACATTCCACTAAATCTTATGTATGAAGAGTTGCTCCGATCATGTTGCTCCGATCATGCTCCGATCTGATCCTAAGGGAGGGTTTCATGCGCGAGGGGGTTTTCAACATGCAGTCACACATTGCTGCATGTTAGGTCTGAGTGAATTTGTCATCCTTTAATCCTCATCACAGAGTCTGTAGAGGAACCACCGAACAAAGAGACTTCTGCAGGGGCACGCCCCAAGGCATTGCAGCGCAGCCTGAGACTAGGAAGACACAGCTCCAAAGCCCAGCGCAATTTAGTTACGGCAGCAGCTCCAAGGAAGGCTGTGAAGTGTGTGGTGGTGGGAGATGGTGCTGTCGGCAAAGCAAGTCTACTCATCGCTTATGCAGCCATTGTGTCTCACGAAGAACCTGTGAACCTACTGAAGAGTTACCAACCTACTCTCTTTGAAACCACGTCCATCGTTGTGATGGTTGATGGGGAACCAGTCAGCATGGTCTTGTGGGACACAACTGGACAAGAGGACTACGAAGCACTGCGCCGATTATCCTATCCAGAAACGGACGTGTTTCTAATCTGCTTTTCCCTGGTGAATTCTGTATCCTTCGATCACGTCTCTGCAAAATGGTATCCAGAACTGCAAAGGCTTTGTCCCAATACCCCCATTATACTAGTGGGTACCAAACTAGATCTCAGGGATGATGAAGACGTTATTAAACAATCAAAGAAGATGTTGACTTCAGTCACCTACCCAGAGGGCCTTGCCATGGCAAAAGAGATTGGAGCATTCAGTTACCGAGAATGCTCAGCACTCACAGAGCAAGGCGTTGCGGCAGTCTTCGATGAAGCTGTTCGTGTCGGTCTCTCCTACCAACGTTCCGAACTGAAGAAAAATTGCATGGTGATGTAATGAAACGTTGTTTCCCACAAGGAGCCTTCTGTCCTATGCTCAGAACAGTGGATCATTCACACCGGTGCCAAGTCCTATTGTTTAGAAACCAGTTTCCATCACTGATTTTTAGACCCAATCGTCAATTTTAAGCTGCCCTTGTTTAAAAGGGTTAGGTGTGTTTCTCTTCTGCCAAAGTGGTCCCGACGAACCCACATGGAAATCATGTGGTTTGTTTTTGTTTTTGTTTTTTAATCTCAACTGTTTCAAATGTCCTTGCCCGGATTAATCAAATGTTGCCAGATGAGCTGCTCAGGGATGTTGCATTGTTGTGCTTTGTACCTGTTTGTTTCTCAGGAACTTTATAAAGATTTTATTTTTAAGATAACCCAGGGATGAGGAGGACCCATTGTAATTGATGCAACACGACAAGAATTTGCATGTGGATCCTGATGAGGCGCTTCAAGTGCAAGGACTTTTAAAACCGGCAATCATGCATTTTCTATGTGTACGACGGATGATGATGGAGTATGCATAACTCCATCATCCTTTCCTCCTTATAACAGAATCTCCAGAGGAATCCCTGAGCAATGATAATTTTGTGGGGGCACACCTGGAAGTCTCATAGTGCAATCAGAGCAGGGTTTGTTTGTTTTTGCACCTTCATTCTGCATCCACTCCTTCCTTCTTACTACTCATGGTGTACTGGTTTGGGAGTTGGACTTAGAGATAGAAGATCATCCAGGTTCAAATTCCTGCTCAGCCATGAAGCTTCCAGGGTGACCTTGGGCCAGTTACTATCAGCCTCACCTACCTCACAGGGTCATCGTGAGGACAAGAGGAGGGGCGGAACTATGTATACCTCCCTGAGCTCCTTGGAGGAAGTGTGGTATAAAAATGTGAAAAATAAATAAAATATTTATTATTATTATTATTATTATTATTAACAGTATTTATATACCGCTTTTCAACAAAAAGTTCACAAAGCGGTTTACAGACAAAATCAAATGATTTAATCGCTCCCTGTCCCAGAAGGGCTCACAATCTAAAAAAGATGCAGAACACCACCAGCAAACAGCCACCAGAAAAGACACTGTGCTGGGGTGAAAGGGGGGCATTTACTTTCCCCCTGCTAAATATAAGAGGAGCACCAATTGAAAAAGTATCTCTTGCCCAGTTAGCAGGGGAAAATATACCACGCTTACATGCCACTCTGTTACATTAATTGTATTAGGGCTCTCTACTCTTCTGTAAGGATGATCAAGCCCTCACGGACTCTGATTTTGAGAGATCAAAGGGACAAAAGGCTCATAAACGAGGCTGCTTGGTGGGAAGTCACTGTAGTAGAGGGGTATGGATAATTAACTGTTTTCTTTTTGGAGGGCTTCCTATGTTGAGTCGCATATATTAAAGAGTCATGAAAGAAAAGGTTCTATTATAATGTTGAAATCACATTTGCTACAATTCTGAAATTGCACCATGGCCCACACTGGAGCTCTTCTTCCGCCCCGCCCCCCCATAGAGAACTTGAGGGACTCCATTTTGAAGGGCTCTGGAATCCATCTTAGAGGACAGGGCTGTGTCCTCTCTGCCTCCCTGCTCGAAAAGGGAACTGTAAAAATCTGCGTGAGAAGCATGTAGGTCTGTCAGATTGATGCAACCTTTTAAGTCCCTGGCGTCAGGAGGGAGTCCGGCAGAAGGAGATTGATTTATGAGCGCCACATCATATGCGTTATTATTAAGGTTTGCGCATTTCAAGGCCGAAGATGCTGGGACTGTAATTAAGAATTGCTTTCATCTGGGTCTTTCAGTTTGGGAGGGGGAGAGTGGATTATGTCAGCTTTCCAAAAGTTGCATCAGCCTCCCCCAAATTTATATATCACCTGCCTAGGATTGTGTTGTTAGGGTGGTAACCAGCCATTCTGAGGGAAGGTGGTCTGTTTGGAACTCTGTGTAAGCTCTATAGCTCTGTTTCTGAAAACTGAGGCCAGCTAAGTACCAGCTAGGAGTTAGCATTGTTTTCTGTTTGCCTGTAGAATTCTCAGACTATGTTCTTTATTTTGCTGCTATTCCCTATTCCCTATTCCCCTTTCCTTTTAATAAATTTCTATTAATCTACCTCATTGAAGTGAGCTTAGTTACTGGTTGGGAGAAAGCTTTGGTTCAGTCTAAAGTCTTAGCCACAGAAAATCACGTACATTACTGTTTTTGTCAGTGCTGGGGCAGATGAGAAGCCTCTTGGCAAGGACGTTGCTGTAGCGTGGCGGGGTGGTGGTGGACCGCCGAAGGGCGACGCGCGCAGAAGGGTGACGCGCTCACCCACGCGCGTCACCTCCGCTGCGTGCGTCGCCCTCTGGAGGCTCCGAGGTTGGGAGAAAGCCTCGGAGTGTCCGTCCCGGCCGGCAGTCCAGGGCCTTCTGACGAAGGCCGAATATGTCAATCCATGACCTTTTACCTTTTCGTGCATGCGCAGAACGTTTCTGAGGGGAAAAGGGCAGCCCTTTGCCCTTAGAAAACGTTGTGCGCATGCGCGAAAAAGATAAAAGGTCACGTATTGATGTATTGGGCCTTTGTCAGAAGGCCCAGGACTGCTGGCCGGGATGGACGCTCCGAGGCCTTCTCCCGGCCTCGAAGCCTCCAGAAGCAAGTGGCGCGGAAAATTTTTGGGGGTTGTGCAGAGGGTCATTAGGGTGACGCGCGCCCTCACGCGCCCTAGTGACGCCTCTCTCCCCCCCAAAGTGGCTGGGATGCTGAAAGTCTCCCAGTTTCCCTGACTGGAAGCCTGGCAGGTACGTAAAGGGTGGTTGGCAGGTCTCCCCCTAGCAGGGTGTTTCTCCCTGGACCATGGTCATTTTTAAACAAGGAAAAGGACACTGCAGATCCCAGCTGCAAGGGCAACTGCAAAGATTCCTTTTCATTTTCTTTTTTGGCCCTTTTCACTGCATAGTCAGGCATGAACTCCCCAAAGTCCGCTTCTCTTGCAAGTTCACATGTGATACAGTCTAGACAAAATAGCTCGGTTCTTGCCCCATAGTTGAATGTTCTTGCCCCATATAGTTGATTAACTAGTTTGTGATGAGTGCTAGTTTCCTGAAACCTAGCTTTTATAGGTCCTTTTAGAACAATTCTATGAATGTCTGCTCAGAAAGGAGTCCCTTTGAGTTCAATGGGACTACTCCCAGGTAAGTGTGTATAGAATTGCAGCCTAAGGCCCCAATCGTATCCCCCACCAGCCTGTGTGATGTGGCACCAACAGAGCGCACTGTATGCTACGGGGTGGGGTGTGTGACCAGATGTGTTCGACCAGATTAAAACCTTTTTTTACTTACCTCCCCATAGGCTGCCTGGCCTCCAGTGGGTCTCCTTGAACCTACACCTAGCTGGCGTAGGTCCAAGGGGAGTCAGAGGGCACATAAGGCTAGGAAAAAGGGGATTGGATCTTGGCATGCATGACTACCACCAAGATCCATCCCCTCCTTGCCCAGCCTGCTCACCGCCCACAACCCTCCCTTGTTCTACCCCCCCCCCCCACAGACCTAACTGCTCCAGTAGGATCTGGCGGGTGAGCTGCTGGCATGCACACGGGGCCTCCGCTCCAGCCATTTGCTCTGGTAGCCCTGGCCCACCTGCCATCATAGCTAGGGCTGCCATCCATACTGGAAAAACTGGGACAGTCCCAGAAATCGGCCCTCCATTATCGGGAAAGTCCCGGGCCGGTTTTCCGGTGCGAATGGAAGCTAGACAGGTAGCTGGATCCTGAATCCACATCAACTCCTCCACTTTCCCAACTTGCTGTCTGAGGTGTAGACGCTGAAAAGTTGTTTGGAAAGTAATGATGTTCTAAGGATCAGGGGAACAGTTGGGACTTTGCGGACATCTATGTAAAATGAAGATATTCCCATTTGTTGTCAAAGCAATGAATAGACACATTCCTTTTCTGGACCAATCCTTTTGAAAATGATCACACATGCGTAGCAGTGGAAACTTCTTAAATTGGAAAAAAACCCCGCTGCTTGGGAGGTCAGCAGCAGCAGAGAACCGGCGTCTTCCATCCCTGGTGCTAATGGGCTTCCTCGAGTCATCCTGTTGGTCACTCTAGGAACACACGACTGGATGAGAGGACCTGATCCAGCACAGCTCCTGTTGTATTAATTCTATTCATACAATTCATTTTAATTAGGCACAAAAGTCTAGTGGGACTCAGGCTGCGATAAAGCAATAAATGTAAATCTTTGGGCAGCCCAGTCCTGTGTAAGATACGACTGCCAGCCTAAAGGGGTGGCTGCTGTATCCTATTGCAGGATCTGGTCTGTCCCGGGGCAGCCCGGGTGCACCTCGAGGGAAGAGGACAATCGTTCTCTTCCCCGGGTGTAAGCGATGGGAGGCCGAATGAGCCTCCTCGAACGTATGCAAGCTCCAGAGCTCGCGTACAATCTAGCCCTCTGTGTAAGGCCACGCCAGGCCTGGAGAGGGCTTTGCATATCGAGGTATCTTGGCCTATGGCTGCCCTCCCCAAACACCTGGTCCATCCTCCAACCGTCCTTGTCCCGGCTGGTGTAGGCCTTACCTGCTCCAGTGCAGGGTAACCCTCCAGGCAGGGTTGGAGCTGGGGTAAGGGCTGCCGGCCTTTGCGCTGCCGGTCTTTACTCACCGGATACCGTGAAAGTGCTTTACGGCACATTCACGACGCCCTGCACCAGAGAAAAGCACGCTCCCCCGGCACAGGACTACACAGGACTGGGCCAAAAATCAGATGTCTTGACCATTCTAATATCACTCTCTCTTTTTTTTTTAATATATATATTTATATTTTATTGATATATTAAAACATAAAAACAATACATATTTCATAAAGTTATAGCAAGCGCGAAGCAATACATCCTACTAGCATACTATTCACTATTTTCTACATACAATTTCCAACTAAGCCAAAACAACACCCACATTCTATTCATTAAATCCGCATATCATCACATCATTCCTCTCTCTCTCTCTTAAAAAGTCAATAAATGGTTTCCAATTATTCACGAAAAAGTTAACTGACTTTTCCTTAATTAAAATTGTAAGTTTATCCATTTCAGCATAGTCCAAAACTTTCAGCCACCAATCTTCCAACGAAGGTATCTCCGAATTCTTCCAATATTGTGCATATAAAATTCTTGCCGCAGCTATCATATATAAAAACAAAGTTTGAAATTTTTCGCCTACATGATCCTCCCACATACCCAACAAAAATGTTTCCGGTTTCATTTGGATCTTAATCTTTAAAATCAACTCAATCTGTTTGTGAATCTGAGTCCAATACTTCTTTGCTTGAGGGCATGTCCACCACATATGGTAAAAAGTTCCTTCTTGCATTTTACATTTCCAACATCTATTCGTCACCTTCTCATACATTTTTGCTAATTTGCTTGGGGTTATATACCATCTATATATCATTTTATACATATTTTCTTTAATATTAACATTTAACGTAAATTTCAACTGTTTTAACCATAGTTGTTCCCATTGGTCCATTAAAATAACATGACCTACATTTTTCGCCCAATGAATCGTACATTCTTTAACCTGTTCTTCTTCTGTTTCAAACTTCAAAAGCAATTTATACATTTTTGAAATTATCTGGTCTTCAGATTTTAATTGTGCCTCCAATATTGATTCTTCTTCTACAAATCCATATGCCTTCTTGTCCACTTTAAATCTCTCCAAAATTTGAGCATATACAAACCATTGACAATTAAAGTCTTCTTCCATTAGTTTTTCTCTTGACTTCATTATACAGTCTCCTTGTGAAAAAATTAATAAATTTCTGTACAGTAGTCCTTTCTCTTTTGGCACGCTACTTCCACCAAAGTGTGCTTCATATGGTGCAACCCATAATGGTACTTTCTCATAAAATCTCATTTTATATCTATTCCAAATTCTCCATAATGCATGTCTAACATAATGATTTTTAAATTCTAAATTTGCTTTCACTTTATCATACCACAAATACCCATGCCAACCAAATTTCAAGTCAGAGCCTTCTAACTCCAATAATCTTCTATTTTGTAAATACACCCACTCTTTCAACCACACAAAACAACATGCTGCATAATATACTTTCAGATCTGGTAGTCCTAATCCTCCTCTCTCTTTTGCATCTTGAAGAATCTTATATTTCACCCTTGGTTTTTTCCCTTGCCAAATAAATTTAGAAATGTCTTTCTGCCATTCTTTAAATGGTGCATCAGATATAATCACTGGTATCGTTTGAAATAAGAACATCATTTTTGGCAATACATTCATCTTAATCACCGATATCCTTCCTAGTAAAGACAATTTCAATCTTTCCCATCGTAACAGATCTTTCTTAATTTCATTCCATACTTTAACATAATTATTTTGAAATAATGTACAATTCATACTCGTCAATACAATTCCAAGATATTTAACTTTTTTTTCCACCTTAAATCCTGTTTTATTCATCAGTTTCAGTTGATCTTGAATCTTCATATTTTTAGTCACTATTTTTGTCTTCTGTTTATTAACTTTAAATCCTGCAAGAGATCCAAATTCTTTTAATTTACTCATCAACAACTCTATATCTTTTAACGGATTTTCCAGCATTAGTACCAAGTCGTCTGCAAAGGCTCTTAACTTGAATGTTTCTTTCTTAATCTTCATACCATATATTCTTTCATCTTGTCTAATATTTCTATTCAAAACTTCTAACACCAATATAAACA
This sequence comes from Plestiodon gilberti rubricaudatus, assembly GCA_026170595.1. Taxonomy (NCBI): domain Eukaryota; kingdom Metazoa; phylum Chordata; class Lepidosauria; order Squamata; family Scincidae; genus Plestiodon; species Plestiodon gilberti. The sequence continues at coordinate 253,331,153 of JANXHW010000002.1, forward strand.
GCAATGGTGATAACGGACATCCTTGTCGCGTACCTTTTTGAATTTCAAATGTCTTAGTCAGCTCACCATTCACATACAGCCCATTCCAACCCAAGTGCTAAGCAGCCCAAGTCAGACCTAAAGTCAGCCTAAGTCATTTAGGTCGAAGTTAGGTCTGGAATGCAACCATTTAGGGCGAAGTTAGGTCAAAGTTAGGTCGAAGTTACGACCAACGGACTAAGAACAGCCCATTCCAACCCAAGGGCTAAGCAGCACAAGACAGACCTAAAGTTGACCTAAAAGTGGGCGGAACATGGGCGGACCGTGGGTGTAACGGGGGCGGCAACCAATTAACGTTGGATTCCAGACCCTGGCAAGCACAGACACGCCCCCAGACACACAAATGCTGACACAAAATTTAGGTCGACCAAAAAGGTGGACCCAAATTCGAGGAGACCCATAGGAGCCATTTTACCTTACCTAAGCCAGCCCTCTCCTGAAAATTTCTAACACCCTACTCCTGAGTTAGGTCAGAGTTAGGACGGAGTTGGGCCTGCTAGGTCTGGAAACGGACAGAGTTATGCCTAAGACAGGGAGCCTATCAGCACCCAGCCCCACCCAGCCTCTTTCCCACAAAAGCCCAGCCCCAGGCCCCCAGTCTCTCTCTCTCTCTCTCTCTCTCTGAGCACGTGGCGTGGGGTTCTGGCCCTCACAGCCACAAAGTGGGACTTTGTCGGTGGAGGGCAAAATTCACAAACACCCCACTTCTCTCTTCTCCTCTCTGCCTCCCTCTAGGGCAGAGAGGGCTGTTCTGGCTGTGGCCAACCTGTTTACAGCTGTGCCTGGGCAGCTGCCTCCATGCAAGTGTTTGCTAACCCATGTCTTTCTCCCAGCCCCTCTCCCCCCCCCACAGGCAACAACACCAGCAGGTAAGAGCAGGTAAGAGCAGGGTTTGTGCTGACATGTGGTCTGACTGCTGCCTCTTTGCATTTAGAAATATAGGAAGGATACATGCCTCTTTACCAATGTGTTGTCTCATAGCTGTCTGCATAGCCTGCCATGACATGCCTCTCTACCAATGTGTTGTCTCATAGCTGCCTGCATAGCCTGCCATGATATGCCTGTCTACCAATGTCTTGTCTCATAGCTGCCTGCATAGCCTGCCATGACATGCCTCTCTACCAATGTGTTGTCTCATAGCTGCCTGCATAGCCTGCTATGATATATAGGATACATGCCTCTTTACCACTGTTGTGTCTGATTGCTGCCTGTAGTCATGTGAGCAGACAATGCCACAAGTGTGGAACTGTTAGCCTTATGTAGACACCAGCTTTCCCCCCCCCCTTTTCTCCACAGGGTCTACTGACAGGTCAGTATTGCTAGGTTTGCCATGGTTGTGACCCCCAAGTTGTGTTGTTGTCTCTCTCTTTGACCCTTTCCCCTTACAGGATCATGCTCTCCTTACACCCAGGTAAGCAGCTCAGACCATGCTATGTGTCTCACACCTATCAGCTGTGTTTTATTTCTCTCCCTGCAGGCTTTTGCAACCGACACACTGGCTTGTCGTCAATGGTGACTGCTTCCACATACCAGCTGACATGTAACTCCCCCTTGTTTTTTTGTCTCCCCAGGAATGTCCACTATCACCTACCTTCCTGGGAGCACCCCTGGGCCTGCAGTCTGGTTGCCCCACTGTCGTCTGCCTCGATGCTGCCAGAGGTCAGGGAGCCAGCCCTGCAACCCTCCTCAGCTGCAGGTGCTGCTGCACCTCCCTGGCTGTCATTCTTGCTGTCCCTACCCTTTCTATGGAGCAGGCTGTGGTTCCACAGGGGAAGAGCCTGCATGTCCAGGTCCATGGGGCAGGTGTGCTAATGCTGCTTTCTGATTGGCTGCTGTAACTACCCCTGGCAGCCTCGCCTGCCCATCTCTGCTAACGTTCCACAACAATAAAGATGCCCCTTGGGCAGAGCCCTAATGAAACATATGTGCCCAGTGTTTACACAAGCATTGCCCCCCACACACACAGACAGCCCCCAGCACTGAAGCCCCTACATGAGTTCCATCTAGGGACTGCCACGGCCTTCCCTGGGAGAACCCAGCAGGGGCACTGCGCGACCCCCATGGCACAGAGGGGAGGGGGGAGTCAGGGGGGCCTCTCAGGCAGGCAAACAGTGACAGCCAGGGCGTCCGCCCGTAATGCAGGTGCCTCCGTCGAAGGTCTGCCCGTAATGAAGGCGCTTCCGTTGAAGGTCTGCCCGTAATGAAGGCGCTTCTGTCGAAGGTCCGCCTGTAATGCAGGCGCCTCCGTCGAAGGTCTGCCCATAATGAAGGCGCTTCCGTTGAAGGTCCGCCCGTAATGCAGGCGCCTCCGTTGAAGGTCTGCCCGTAATGCAGCCACTTCCGCCCAAAGTCTGTCTGCATAAGAGGCGCCTGTTTATGCATCACCTTCATCTGCGGAGCGCCCCCTGTGTCCCTATCGGTCTCTGCAGACCCCTCTCTCGGAATCTGTCTCCCACCAGCCTTGTTGTCTGTCTGTCTGTCTCTGACCCACCCATGCCCCTCCCCAGCACCCCCTGTCTGCCTGCCTGTGTGTCTGCCTCTCCTCCCACTCCCTGATGATGGCTGCTGGCCACCCCCCACCCTGCTAGAGCGCCTGCCGTGAGGCGCTGTCGTTGCCCCATCTGGGGGTGTGATGAGCTGTGTGAGCCCTTCACGCTCGCAGCAGACAAGCCCAAGGCATCTCTTGGTCTTGGCCAGGGCACAGAGCAGCAGGCACGCCGGGATGCCTTCTTTGTGGGCATTGCCCCGGCCTTGGAGGCCCAGGGCTTCAGGCAGCGCACGGGCGAGTCATGTCAGAGGCAGTTCCAGTCCTCATGAGACGCCCCTTGTGTGTGACGTTCCCACCCCCCTTCCCTTCCCTCCCCCGCTCACCCCCCAGTGCAGCCTCAACGTGGCTTGGGGGTGGCATCGCCTTCTGCAGGAGGGAGGGGACAACCACTCTCCCCTGCAGCAGGTGGCTGATGCACAGGGTGCCCTGTGGCGGCTGGGCTCAGGCACCTCGCTCACCTGCCCTGCGCCCACCACATGACTGGCGCAACCCCCCTGCCTGCGGTCAGCCCCTTTGCGACCGGGCTGCAACAGACCCTGTGGCAGCTGCCATGGATGGACGCTGACACATGCAGACAGAGGCCTGCACATGCCTGAGCCAGACACGGAGCCTGGAGAAGAGCCTGCCTGCCTGGGAGGTAAGTGTTGCCTGGATCCTGGGGTGGTGCTGGGCCACAGAAACTGCAGCCTGCCTAACTCAGGCATAACTCTGACCTACCTCAGGCATAACTTCTGCCTAACTTAGGCTGCACTTAGGCCACACTTATGCCTGACTTGGAGAGGAGTTGGGTTGGAATGGGCTGTAATACTCTTACAGTTTGTGTCATATAAATTGAATTTATCCATTTATTGAAGTTTTCCCCGAAGTCCATTTCTTGTAAAACTTCTAATAAAAAAGACCAGTTCAAATTATCAAAAGCTTTTTCAGCATCTATAAATATTAATGCTAATTGCTTATCTATATGTTTGTCAAAATATTCCAACATATCCACAACAATTCTTACATTCTCCCTCAAATGTCTTTTTGGTAGAAAACCACATTGATCTTCATGTATGAATTTTTGCAACATCTTCTTCATTCTCTCCGCTAAAATTGATGTAAATATCTTATAATCATTGTTAAGCAAAGATATAGGTCTATAATTCTTTATACTACTTGAATCTTGTCCTTCTTTTGGTATCAAAGTTATGTTCGCCTCTTTCCATGAATCTGGCATTTTTCTATTTTGTAAGATATCATTCATTGTCTGTTGTAATGGGATACTTATTACATCTTCTAAACATTTATAAAATCTCCCAGTCAATCCATCTGGACCTGGTGCCTTATTCAGTTTAACTCTCTTTATCGCATCTGCCACTTCTCTAGGCATGATCCTTTCATTTAAAATTAATTTCTGATCTTCCAAGACTTTTGGTAAATTTTGCTTTACCAAATATTCCTTTATTTTTGCTGGTTCTACCTTCTGTCTTTTATATAAATTTGTATAATAATTTACAATTAATTTGTGTATATCTTCTTGTTCTGTACATATTTTATCTGTCTCTTGTAACTTAGAAATAATTCTTTTCTCCCTTTCTTTCCTCCGTTTATAAGCTAAAAATTTTCCTGGTTTATTAGCATGTTCAAAATACCTTTGTTTTGCATACTTCATTTTAATTTCTATTTCTTTTGTTATCATCAGGGATAGTTGACTCTGTAAAATTTTAATTTGTTGTAAAACGTTTTTGTCACCAGGTGTCCTCCTCAACTCTTGTTCTTTCTTCTTCATCTCTTCTTCAATCTTTTGAAACTTAATTTGTCTCTTTTTAGTCCATTCTGCATTTTTGTGTATAAAATATCCTCTTATAAATGCTTTACTTGCATCCCAAACCATTCTTACTTCTGTTCCTTTATTCATATTTAACTCAAAAAAGTCTTTTAGTTTACTCTTAGCTTCTTCTATTATCTCTTCTTTCTGTAATAACAGTTCATTCAGTCTCCATCTATAAGTTTTAATTTTCTTCCTTATAGCCAGCGATATCGGATTATGATCTGAAATAGATTTTGTTAAAATCTCTGCTTTGGAAGTTCTAACAGCTATATCCTTTGACACCCAAAACATATCAATTCTTGAACTTGATCCATGTCTCTCTGAATAATGTGTGAACTCCTTAGAGCTCCCATTTTTCTGTCTCCATATGTCCAAGACCCCTAAAGTCTCCACCATTTCAAAAAAACTTTTAGGTAATTTCCCTTGATTGTGTTTTATTTCTTTTTCGGAGCCTTTATCACTCAGCGGGGAGACAACTCCATTCCAGTCGCCCAACAAACAAAAACTACTATAAGAATAATTTGACAACAAATCCATCAAATATCTAAAAAAAATCCCCTTTTTGTTGATGTGGTGTATACACCCCCAATAGTAACGTTTTTATCCCATCTAGTGTTACTTCCACTGCCACCCCTCTTCCTTTGTCATCTGCAAATATTAATTCTGGCTTCAAATATTTTTTTAACATATAAAATCACCCCATTCTTCTTCTTAATATTGGTTGAAAAAAATTCTTCTCCCAAATTTTTCTGAATCAAAAATTTTGTATCTCCCTTTTTTATGTGGGTTTCTTGAAGGCATATCACATCTTGGTTAAGTTTTTTCAAATAATGGAATACTCTTTTTCTTTTTTGCGGAGCATTAGCTCCATTAATATTCCATGATAAAAATTTGTAATCCATCTTTATTATTCACAGCTTGCCATTGCACTGTCCATCCCTTCATCTTCTTCTTCTTCTCTTCCATCCTTGAATCTTCTCAGGAACTCTTTTGCTTTCTGGATTGTATCCAATCTATAGGTTTTTCCATGCAGTTTAAGAGTCACGCCTTCTAATTTTCCCCACCTAAAGACAATCTTCTGTTTCTTCAGCACCTCCACCAGGAATGCATAACTTTTCCTTTTCTGCAAAATTCTCAATGGAATCTCCTTTAGCACAATGATGTGCGCTTCTTCTACCTTGAGTCTTGATTTAGCATGTTGCTGTAGAACTTTATCTCTTGTTCGTTGCCTCACAAAATGCACCAAGATATCTCTTGGCACTTTCTTTGCTACTGCATATCTTGTATTAATTCTATATGCCTTATCCAAATCCAGATCCAATTCATCTCGTTCTATTTGTAGAAATTCTGACAGAATGTGTACCATTCTATCTCTTGTATCTTCTGCTTGTTGTTCTGGAATTGCACGAAACCGTAGGAAGCTCTGTTTTCTCTCTTGTTCAGCCAGCGCCAACATATCTTGAATCTTGCAGCTCTCCATTTCAAAATGCATCACTTTATCTTCCTGGGTTTTCATCTTAATATTTATCTCTTGCAGATCACCTTTTATTTCTTTCACAGCTACATCAAGCTGGTATATTTCTTGTTTCAGCTCCACCTTCATCTTTTGAAATTCTTCTTGCAAAGTTCCCAATTTTGCATCGAATTTATTTTCCCATCTTTTAAAGCATTCTTCCAGTGTTTCCGCTGGTCTTTCTGTTCCAGGCGATTTTGGAGGTGATTTTTTTTCTAATGTATTCCCTCTTCTTCTTGTAGCCATATTTCTAATTTTCACCAAATGGCACTCTTTCACTTACTCAGTTCAACTTCTTTTCCTTCTCTTTGAAACCAAAAACAAAGACTCAACTTCTTAAAATGTGTGCAGGCGGCAAATACCAACCAACATAATTATTTTTCAATCTTTTTTCAATCCTTCATGATGACCTTCTGCCCGGAAGGAAATTGTTTGTCCGTCTTTGTACAGTTCCAAACCACAGGAATTCAAAACAAACAGTTCAAAAGCAAAACAAGTCTCTTTCTCTCATTGAAACAGTCCATAGATATCTCCCCAAAGTGTTTCTTCACTACTTCAATCTTCCGTAAGTACCAACAAGTTACTTAGTATTTTCGCTTAATATTTTCACTGTAGTATATTATCTTCCTTCCAAATTATATCCTTTTCACAACAAATCTTCTATTCTTAAATTAACTCGTTATCTTAGCTTATTTCTTCAATTCTTATTGCAGTTCCTCGCCACTTGCATAAGCAAAGCAAAAGTATAAGCGGGAGGGGGCTTGGCTTACATTCCGGCTGATTTTTTGAGCTCGTTGTTGATCCAATTCTTCCACGCTCAAACCAAAACAAACTCGAAAAGCCTACGCTCTCCGAGAAAGTAATGGGAGCGATCCGAAGATATGTGGTTTATCTCATCGCACACCCTTTTAATCCAGGGGTAGAGTAATTAAGTCCATCAGACGTGCTCCGTCGGTGTAGAGCAACCGACAGAGCTGTCAGCCAGCCATTCCTCCCAACCGGAAGCCACCTCTAATATCACTCTCTATTCACTTTTATTTCTCATGATAAGATACTTTTATAATGTATGTGAAGGGAAGAGAGATCTGTTATAAAACAATCTCAGCGGTTCACTCACATTGGCCCAGTAACTGCTGTGATAGACAATGCACTGCCAACACTCAAAAAGAATACAGGTGGGCCCCCATATCCACTGATTCGCTATCCACGGTTTCAGTTATCCACGGATCATGGGGACCCCCCCAGGCTTTTACTTTATTCCCAGTAAGCTTCGTTTCTTCCTTAAAGAAACAGGAGAAGCAGCCTCTGGCTGCTTATTACAGGCAAGTAGAACGAGACTAAGTACTAGAGAGGCTCTGCAAGGTTAACAGAAACCTTGCAGAGCCTCTCTAGGACTTAGTCTCGTTCTACTTGCCTGCAATGGAGGCTGCTTCTCTGTTTGTTTTAAGGAAGAAACAAAGCTTGCTGAAAGAAAAATAAGAGCTGAGGGGGGCAAGCATGCCTGCCTGCAGGGGAGGCAGGCTGGGGGGCCCCTCAGGAAACCAAGGAGGGGGTGTTTGCTCTTATCCACGGTTTCAAGTATCCACGGAGGGGCCTGGAACATATCCCCAGCGAATATGGGGGCCCACCTGCATATAAAGAATCAAGTGGTATCATATTTAGTTTTCATCATGAGATGTTCCTTTGTATTGAAGTCAGGCCTGAGTACTATAATGTAGCATTTGGGCATAAAGATGCAGCCCAGTAACCCCACACTGGATGCCAAGATGGAGAAGACCTGCACGGCCACCATGTATTTGCCCTTCGTGCTCAGGTAGATGGGCACAAAGGACACCCAAACACTGCAGAAGACCAGCATGCTGAAGTTGATCAGCTTGGCTTCATTGAATGCTCCGGGCAGCTTCCTGGCAAGGAAGGCCAATGTGAAGGAGACGGCCGCCAGAAAGCCCATGTAGCCAAGGGCAACATAAAACATGGCGACACTCCCTTCGTTACACTGCAGTATGATGTGGCCAGGCTGGGACTGCATGTCGGAGTCTGGGAAGGGGGGAGAGATTCCTAGCCAGGCAGCACAGATGCCCACTTGAACAATGGAGCAAGAAAATACAATGGAGTTTGCCAAACTCTTCCCCACCCATTTCCTCATCCTGCTCCCCGGCTTGGTGGCCATGAATGCCACCACCACGGTGACCGTTTTGGCCAGCACAGAAGAGACAGCAACTGAGAAGATGACGCTGAAGACTGTTTGACGGAGAAGGCAGGTCACCTTCTGGGGCTGACCAATGAATAGGAATGAGGACAAGAAGGAAAGCAGGAGGGAGACCAGGAGCAGGTAGGTGAGGTCACGATTGTTTTTCTTTGACTACTGGAGTTTCATGGGATTTAATGAAGATTCCTAAAACAAGACTTGTGGTTAGGGATAAGAATAGGGTAAAGGAAACAAGAATCATCCCCAAGGGCTCTTTGTAGGAGAAGAAGGTTATGAGTTTGGGGACACATAGAACCCGGTCCTTGTTTGGTTGCTGATCTTCTGGACACTTCATGCAACGGTCTGCATCTGTAAAGCAAAAGAGTTACTTCAGTGATCTACCTTACTCCCATAATAATCTGTTTTCTATTACATTCCATACAAGCAAGAAATATTTGGTGCTTTTAAAAGTACATAATGTAATGGGGAGCAGCGGCCAACAGTTGTCAATTGTCAAGGGAGCCGCAGGTCGATAAAGTTTGGGAAACACTGCTGTAGTCACTTTCTTTCCAATGGACTTATTCCAACTTCTAGAAAACTAGGAGGAGGCCCTAGCTCTATGCTAGGAGATGGTGTCTGAGAGGTGATAGTGCCATAGGCTAGATCAGCATTTCTGCCCCAGAGTAGGAGGAGTCAGAAGTGGTGTCGGGGGGGGGGGGCGACGTCAGCGGCGCTCTCGGGATCATGCCACCACCGGGGATGAAGTGTCATTTTTTACTTTACAGGGGTCGCACTGGCCCTCTGGAGGGTGCAGGGGGCCATGACCCTTTATGAGGTTTTTTCCATGCTTCATATCCCTGAAGTGGTTCTCAGTCACTTCAGGGAGCCAATCAGACGCGCAAGGAGGCCCTAAGAGTGGGGCACAGTCCCCCACACCCACCAGAGGGCCTGCCCTTCCCCCGATAAGTAATAAAAGACCCAGAGGAACATCGTCAATGTCACCCCGCATTGACACACCCTTAAGGGAATAGCGACCACATCTGGATCTCGTGAAGGGTCGCGACCCACCATTTGAGAACTACTGTCCTAGATTGTCTCCATACTCTAGAGGCTGACATGACCATGAACAGAATTGTCAGACATATCAGCAAGGAAATCCCTGACATCGCAATCCTACCAAAACTTCTGCCGGCGCCAGGTGATGTAAACGTGCCATAAGGTATGTTTTCATCACCTGGCGAGTAAGTGCTTCCGGCGGAGAGGTTAGTGCTGCTAACTCTGCCTTGAACCACAGAAACCACCACCGGCGAATACAGGTAGATCCTGTGCTGGGCGATGGGGGGGGGGGCTTGGGGAGGGTGACCCACTGTGAAAGGCAAGGAGACAATTGGCCAGTCAGGCCAGGGATGGGGGAGGGATACTCGGTGACGCGCTGTGCCAAATCCGTTGCACATTCGAGGAGGCCCATTGAGCCTGCTGGGGCTATATCTGGGTGAAAGGGACAAAGTCCCTTTTCCCCAAGGAGCACACCAGCTTCGCCAGCGTGGGCCGAATCCTGTCTAGGATGCAGCGGCCACCTTAGGCGTGCTGCTGATGCATTCTAGAAAGGTTTGGTTTGCCCGATACATCAGGACATCTTCCTGATCCATAAGCCTCTGAGCGCAAACCCTCCGAATGTCCTGCAAACCCTGCAAAGGCTGAACGGAAACCACCTTCTGCCCTAGAATGAGAGTTCAGATCCAGATTCTGTCCTCCTGCATGTCGGGTACATCAGAAATGGGTCCTTGGTACTCATGGAGACCAAGAACACTTTAGATGCATCAGACAAGGAATTCATGGATACCTTTAAAAAACAAACCAAGTATCAGGGAAGAGATTCCCGGCAGAAGGCAGGTTGACTGATGGTAGTAGCACCCAGTAGTTAGTGCTCAGTCTCCTCTTCCTGCACCCTGCTTTCCCTTGACTGGCCCAGCAGCTCAATGGGGGGAACCTGGGTGGTTTTTATCCACTGCGACAATCCATTGCCACAAAGTGAGGTCAGTCCAGGATTACATCAGGTCAAGTGAACTCAGGGGTGAAATATTTTGTCTTGTCCTTGCACAGGATTCGCACTGTGCCTCGTGCTGGACCCTTTTCTACCACTCAGTATCCTGATCTTCACCATGATTAATTCTCTTCTTCTTCATGATGTTTGTATCCTGCCCATCCTTCTTGAGGTGGCAGATACAGCTATTTCCTATTTCATCTCCACAACTACTGTGAGACACGAAGGCTGTAATCTCATACATACTTACCAGGGTGTAAGTCCAATTGAACGCAATGGCCTGAGGATGTGATGGCTCAAAGGCTACAATGCTATACACCAGGGGTTGCCAATATTTGGAGGCCTGCGTACCCCCTACGTGGACCTCCAGCTTCCCCCGCGTGCCCCCGCACACCCCCTTTGTAGCCTTTCCCTCCCAAATCGATGCCCCCATTAGCTCCTCCTAACTGTTCTCCTGGGCACCGCCATCGTGGATCCTGCTAAATCTCACGAGATTCATCACAGTTCTCCTGGGTGTTGCCATCTTGGATCTCGTGAGGTTTAGCGGGATCCACGATGGCGGTGCCCAGAGGACAGATAGGAGGAGCTACCAGGGCTGTCGATTTGGCAGGTCTGCCGATTCTGTAGGACTGTAGCCTCTCCCTCTAGTTTGTGGGGCAAGCGGGAGGACCTGTCCGTGCCGCAACCCGGAAAAAAAAAGGCTACAACCCTGCCGATTCGGCAGGGCTGTAGCCTTTCCCTCTGGGTTGCTGATCGCAGCAGCTGATAAGGAACAGTGTCTTGTGTACCCCTGGCCAGGATTGCACTGTAAAATGGATTAGGCTACAGTGCTATACACCAGGGGTTCCCCACCTTCGAAGTCCCACGTACCTCCTTCACGGACCTCCGGCTTCTCCCGTGTGCCCCTGCGTACCCCCTTTGTAGCCTTTCCCTCCCGAATCGACGCCCCCGGTAGCTCCTCCTATCTGTCATCCTGGGCACCGCCATCTTGGATTTCACTAAATCTCACAAGATCCAAGATGGCAGCACCCATATCTCATGAGAATTGGGCACCACCATCTTGGATATTGCGAGATTTCGTGAGATCCAAGATGGCAGCGCCCAGGAGAACAGGTAGGAGGAGTTACCAGGGGCATCGATTTGGCAGGTCTGCCAATTCTGTAGGACTGTAGCCTCTCCCTCTGGTTTGTGGGGCAAGCGCTGATAATGAACAGCATTGCGCATATCCCTGGCCAGCGGTCCACAGGTTGGGAACGCCTGCTATACACCATTTCCTGGGATTGAGTTTCATTGAACACACTGGGATTTATTTCTAAGTCAACATGGGTAGGATTCTGCTGAAAGTCTCTCAACAGGAAACTGTCACTTACTGACTGTTCAGTATATCTCCTCACCCCACACCCCTCACACCTGTCTACCTTCAAGGCTCTGCCTGGTTCAGAAGCATCTCCAGAATCTTCCAGTTCCCAGCCAGAGAATTTCATCCTACAGAATCCCACCTAGAAGTTCCTATTAGGGCCCAACACAGAGGGTGGCAACATTTAATGTCTTCAAAAACAGGTCTGTCCCATTCACAGATATGGCGGATGATGGGCATCTGGTCTGACGCACAAAAGGAGAGCCCGGGGGGGGGGTGTCTTAACCCGCCCCTGAAATGCATGACCAGAGAACATTTTGTGAATTGAATTATGGATGCAATGTTTATACCAAGGAAGGACCCCAGTGCAAAAACACCTACCACAAATTTGCACATGTCCTGGGAGGTGATCATTTCCCTCTTCCTCCTGGACAGCCTTGAGCCACCTACCTTCCTCAGTGGAGATGGTCCCTCCCTTGCAGGGGGCACAAGTGTAGCAGCAAACGTGCTCCCCTTCCTTGACCACCTTGGCGCATCCAGGGCGGCAGCTGTCCGTACATCTAGAAGGAGGCAGTGTCTAAGCAGAACGCAAGGAGCATCAGGAAACTCGCTGGAAAGATACAGAGCATTTCTTGTGAAAGAGGCACAATGTGGTCTCCATGGGCAACACCCTATCATCACTCTCTCTTTCATTACTAGACAGGACACCAGTCTTTGGAAGGAGCAAATGGACTTGATAGAGGGATGCCGTGGTTCACAAGAGGAACATGAGCCAGCAGTGTGATGCTGCTGCAAAGAAGGAGAAGGCATTTGTAGCCTGCATTCATAGAACTGTCGCTTCCAAGTCACGAGAGGTAGTGGTTCCGTTTTCCTATGCATTGGTCAGACCTCATCTGTAGAACTGTGTCCAGTTCTGGACACCACACTGTAGGAAAGATCTAGACAGGGAGTCCAGGTCTACCCTTCGTTTTGAGTGGCTGGTAGCCCCGGCCTCCATCCGGGGCATCTCGATGATGCACAGGCCAGGTCTACCTGTGGTTTTGAGTGGTCCACCCTGGGTGTCCAATAATATAGGTCCGCCACTGTGCTCCAAGACTCTTTTGTGTTTCAGTTTCCTGCTTCAGCTTCTCCAGCTGAAGGGCCCTGAGCCAGAGAATGTGCCTTCTAGGTCTCCACTTAAATGGAGCCACTCATAGCTCTGTCCAGGCCCTGCGCTGCCAGAGTTTGGTGTTACCTGCCTGTTTACATACATGTGTCCATTATGTAGGCTTACCATATTTTTCAAACTTCAAACCGGGACACCCCCCCATACCCCCCCCGAGGTAAATAATTAATTAATGTCAAAGCAACGAAAAAGCAAGGCCAAAGAACCACAACCAATCGTAAAGCACAACGAAAAAGCACTCAGAAACAGCCCAAACCAACCGCAAACTAGCATCCACCACGAAAAAGCAATCTAAACCACAACGAAAAAGCAATCAGAAACAGCCCAAACTAACCGCAAACTACCCTCCACAACGAAAAAGCAATTCTAAACCACAACGAAAAAGCAGAAAAAAGAAGCATAAATGTCACAATAAAGCAGAAATCCCAATAAAAAATACTTTTAATGAATAAATTATCGAAGAAAGGGGGCGCAAAGTGCGGCCGGATTTTTTAAAATAATTAATTAATAAAGTAAAGGGGGTGCGAAGCGCCCCCTCTTGCCGCGCAAAGCGCGGCCGTAATTTTTAAATAAATAATTAATATTTCTATTAAAAATAATAAAAAATACGCTTACCTGGTCGCTGGTCACTGGTCGGTGGTCGCTGCTGCTGCTGTTGCTGCTGGGGCCGCGGCAAGCAGGCTGGGGCCGCAGCAAGCAGGCACCGGGAGAAGCACAGCCTGCTTGCCTGCGTTGCGCGAGCCCTGGAGCTCGCGCAACATGGGCAAGAAGCAGGCTGTGCTTCTCCCGGTGCCGCTGGTCTCGCAGCGGCACCGGGAGAAGCACAGCCTGCTCGCCCGCATTGCGCGAGCCCAGGAGGTTCGCGCAACACGGGCAAGAAGCAGGCTGTGCTTCTCCCGGTGCCGCTGCGAGACCAGCGGCACGGAGAGAAGCACAGCCTGCTTGCCCGCGTTGTGCGAGCCTCCAGCAGGCTCGCGCAACACGGGCCAGCACTGTGCTTCTCCCGGTGCCGCTGACGACCGGGAGAAGCACCCGCTCGCCGCGCCGCCATCTTCTTCTTCTTTTTTTTAATTTCAAACTTCCCGGCATCTTGGGTCACGAAATCTCGAGTGATCCAAGATGTCGGCGCCCAAATCTCGTGAAGGCATCATGCCCTCACGAGATTTGGGCGCCGACATCTTGGATCACGCGAGATTTCGTGACCCAAGATGCTGCCCGGTAAGTTTAAAATTAAAAAAAAAGATGGCGGCACCCATTCGTCCCCCGGGACACGACCGGGAATCGGGTCCGATTTCCGGGACTGTCCCGGCGAAACCGGTACGAATGGTAAGCCTACCATTATGCAACTTTCTCCTGATTTTACGAGACCCATTTATATTCCCTGTAGTATTGGAGAGTCAACTGGTTTGATAGGATTCTACCCTGTAGGTCTTGTGTGTGTGTGTGGGGGGGGGTTGCCTTTGATTTGGAAAGCATCATGCTCGGAAGTTGCTCCTTCGTTTGTCTTTGTCTCCCCATCTTCTCTTTGTCTGCCTAGAGCCTTTTCCTGCATATACGGAATTTGGTGACTTCAAGCAGTTTGGGAAAGGATGGGGAGGTCAGAGAAGGGAGCTTGAGATTGTCAGTGGGGCACATGGCAACTGTACGGACATTGCTAAACGTTGCTTCCTTTCCTTCCTTTTCCAAATCAGTGTGAAGATTCTTTGGAGGGATCTATGAAAAGGAGAAAACAGAGAACTTCGGGGCTCACTGTTTTCTCTGCCCTGGGTACGTTTTCTTGGAGCAAATATTTCCATTCCTTCCCATTCTAATTTTCCCTCTATTATCCATTTCTTCGCATCAAAACTACCTTGTATCTTTTGGATGGGATTTATTTATATTTTCCTACATTACTTTGTTCCCAGGACCCAGTGGGAGTTCTTTGAGAATTCCTGCATTTTGGAAGTACCTTGACACGAGAGAAAGGATTATTGTACAGAAATCTATTAATTTTTTCGCAAGGAGAATGTACAATGAAGTCAAGAGAAGAATTAATGGAAGAATGCAATTGTCAGATTTTCTATATGCTCAAATCTTGGAGCGATTTAAATTGGATAAGAAGGTGTATGGCTTTAGAGAAGAAGAATCAATATTGGAGATACTGTACAATTAAAATCTGAAGACCAGGTAATTTCAAAAATGTATAAATTTTTTTTTTGAAGTTTGAGACTGAAGAAGAACAGGTTAAAGACTGTATGATTCAGTGGGCGAAAAATGTAGGTCATGACATTTTAATGGAACAATGGGAGCAATTATGGTTAAAACAGCTGAAATTTACATTAAATGTTAATATTAAGGAAAATATGTATAAAATATGCCCAGTTTTAGGGAGCTTAGCCCCCCAATCTCTGATAGGCTGGCTTTAAGTAATGTGCAAGTTTCCCACTTCTGAGTCAAGTGAGCAAAACTACCGTCGTTACGTTTCAGTCAAGGTTGATGAAACCAGGTTGTCATGGTTGTGATGTGACGACATCCACCCGAATTGGGCATGAAGTGAAGTCAATAGCTCAACCAGGTCAAGAAAATTAAAGTGAATCAGGCCACCCAATGAATTAAGAAAGCAATATCTGACTTGAATCATTGTTTTTGTGAGAATTCCTAACATGTAGTCCATGACAAATTCTTAGAGCTCAGCTGAAATAATTGTTGTTGTTCAGTCGTTAAGTCGTGTCCGACCCTTCGTGATCCCATGAACCATATCCCGCCAGGCCTTCCTGTCCTCCACTATCTTCCTGAGTTCGCTCATTTTCATGTTCGTTGCATCGGTGATGCTGTCTAACCATCTCATCCTTGGCCTTCCCCTTCTCCTTTTGCCTTCAATCTTTCCCAGCATCAGAGTCTTCTCCAGAGAATCCTCTCTTCGCATTACGTGGCCAAAATATTTGAGTTTCAGCCTTAGTACCTGTCCTTCCAGGGAACAGTCAGGGTTGATTTCATTTAGAATTGACTGATTTGATCTCCTAGCAGTCCAAGGGACTCTCAGGAGTCTTCTCCAGCACCACAGTTCGAAAGCATCTATTCTTCGGCGCTCAGCCTTCCTTATGGTCCAACTCTCGCAACCATACATTGCTACTGGGAACACCATCGCCCTGACTATACGAACTTTTGTTGGCATGGTGATATCTCTGCTTTTTATTATGCTGTCTAAGTTTGCCATAGCTTTCCTTCCAAGGAGTAAGCGTCTTTTAATTTCATGGCTGCTGTCTCCGTCTGCAGTGATCTTGGAGCCCAGAAAAGTAAAATCTGTTACTGCTTCCATTTCTGCCCCTTCTATTTGCCAGGAATTGATGGGACCCGATGCCATGATCTTAGTTTTATTAATGTTGAGTTTCAAGCCAACTTTTGCACTCTCCTCTTTCACCCTCATCAAGAGGCTCTTTAGTTCTTCTTCACTTTCTGCCATTAGGGTGGTATCGTCTGCATATCTGAGGTTGTTGATATTTCTCCCGGCAATCTTGATTCCGGCTTGTGATTCATTCAGCCCTGCATTTCTCATAATGTACTCTGCATATAAGTTAAATAAGCAGGGTGACAATATACAGCCTTGCCGTACTCCCTTCCCAATTTTGAACCAATCGGTTGTTCCATGGCCGGTTCGAACTGTTGCTTCTTGACCCGCATACAAGTTTCTCAGGAGACAGGTAAGGTGGTCTGGTACCCCCATCTCTTTAAGAATTTGCCACAGTTTGTTGTGATCCACACAATCAAAGGCTTTTGCATAGTCAATGAAGCAGAAGTAGGTGTTTTTTTGGAACTCTCGTGCTTTCTCCATGATCCACCGCATGTTGGCAATTTGATCTCTAGTTCCTCTGCCTCTTCGAAACCCAGCTTGTACATCCGGTAGTTCTCGGCCCACGTACTGCTGAAGCCTAGCTTGTAGGATTTTGAGCATAACCTTGCTAGCATGTGAAATGAGTGCAATTGTACGGTAGTTTGAACACTCTTTGGCACTGCCCTTCTTTGGAATTGGAACGTAAACTGACCTTTTCCAATCCTTTGGCCACTGCTGAGTTTTCCAAATTTGTTGGCATATTGAGTGCAGCACTTTCACAGCATCATCATTTAGGATTTTAAGTAGCTGAAATAATTAAAGGGAATAAAATGATCATCACTGATATTCTCACCTGATCAAAGCTTCTGGGCCACAAAATGGCATCCTGGTCAATGGTAAACTGGATCTCAGGTTTGTTCTGCCTCTCTAGACTCCCAACTTTCACCCAAGAAGTGGATTTATTGGGAAACACCACAAAGTTCACAATATCAAAGTCAGCTGCAAGGTTCCCATCCGTATCCAGATAAACTCCCACCATGGAAGTATTGTAAAAAGAGAACCTTCTCAGGAAAGGGTGAAGCTAGAATGACATAGAAAACACCAGCATTTATAAAACGAACACCATGTGGGTAGCTCAACCCTGCCCATTTGAAGCTCTGATTCCTAATTCTTCCAAATGTATGTTGCGGACTCAATGAATCTGTGCATCCCCCCCCCCCCACACACATCCTTCCTGACATACCCAACAACCACCCTCCAGTGCCAGATAAACTCCCCCAGACAAATGAAGGGTCCAAGCGTACGGAGCAGGGGGGCTAACAATGGCATCTATTCTCCACAGCAGAGGCTCAGTCAGGCACGTACAGGCAGTTTTTTCAGTGGTGGAAAAAAAGAGAATGAACTGCAGTATAGACACGGCAGTCCTGAAATGTTGAAGGAAATCCCATTCCACATCCAGAAGATGCAGCACACTTAAGTTGAGGGGAGGGAACATTTGCAGGGAGCCGTACATAAGAACATAAGAGCCCTGCTGGATCAGGCCAAAAGCCCATCTAGTCCAGCTTCCTGTGTCACACAGTGGCCCCACTAGATGCCTCAGGGAGCACAAGACAACAAGATAACCTGTTTCCCGTTGTCACTCCCTTGCACCTGGCACAGAGAAGATCCACTTCTAAAATCTCTAAAACCAGGAGGTTGCTTATGGCTTGTAACCTGTGATGGTCTTTTCCTCCATGAATCTGTCCAAACCCCTTTTAAAAGAATCTAGGCCAGATGCCATCACCACATCCTGTGGCAAGGAGTTCCACAGATGAATTACACGCTGGGTAAAGAAATATTTTCTTTTGTCCGTTCTAACTCTCCCTCCACTCAATTTTAGTGCATGTCCCCTGGTTCTGGTGTTGTGCGAGAGGGAGAAGAATTTCCCTCTATCCACTCTCTCCATCCCATGCATAATTTTATAAGTCTCAATCATGTCCCCCCTCAGGCGCCTTTTTTCTAGGCTGAAAAGCCCCAGACGCTGTAGCCTTTCCTCATAAGGGATGTGCTCCAGCCCACAAATCATTCTGGTCGCTCTTTTCTATTTTGGGGGTTAGCTTTAAATAGGACAATTTGTTATGTTCTGGGATCTTCACCTGTGTATACCAGAGTTGGGCTTTTGCAGAATTCTGTTTAAGTGATATTGAGGACACACGTGGTTTGTTTTCCAATATTTACTGGATAGTTAGTCAGATTCATACATATGCAACAATTCAGTATGCAACAAATCAATCACACTGCACAGCACACAGATCTAGGAACTCAGGTAGAAGTACAGAGGTTTAGCAGGTTTTTTGATTTGTACATGGGTGATATTTACCTCCTGTAGAGTAAACCATGGCTGCAGAGCTGTAGTGATGGCACAAGGCAGCAGAGAATGAAAAAGGAGGAAGAAACAAATGGGCTCTGAACTGGTCAGTCTGTAGAATGACTGAGAAGTCAAGTTAAGAGAGGGGGGAAGGGAGAAGAGGGAGGGGTGGTGCCCGAGGGGCACGCAGAGAAGAAGAGTTTAGGAGCCAAGGGTCAGAGAGCAAGAGAGCGAGCAGGCTGGCAGCCTGCGTTCTTAAACCTACACAGAGGAGGAGTTTCTGGCTCTTACGTTGCAAAAGGAAATACCTTATTTGGGCTGGAGGTACACCTGTGGGAGGAGACAGACACAGGGGGGGTGCATGGGAGGAGGGAGAGGGCAGATGGCTTCCATTGTTGCAAGAAATGTGGATTCGGCCCTCTTGGAGCCAGACGGTTGGTGTTAGCATATCTACGTGGATTCTCTTCTTCCTGTCAGACTAGTTTGCAAGTCTTTGGGAGAGGGGGAAGAGAATGGAATGTGCCTCCTTGCCTATATGCTTGGGAGAGTTTTGGTTCATGGCTGAACTGGTGGTGCTGGTCAGATTCTCCCCTCCTGGCTTCTTAGCTCTGGGGAAATCTGTTACAGCACCACTTCATCCTTGATACAGTGTTCCATTTCTAGCTCACAAGTCATTGGCACTCAAAGTCTCTTGGCAACATTCTCATTTTAAAAAGTCATGTGGCAACAAGAGCCAGCAGTGACAGCCAGCAGTGAGCGAGAGCCAGCAGCACGGCGGTGACGGGCGACGATGGGGTAAGTACATTTAATTAATTATTTTACTGTAAAAATAAATGAATAATTAAAAATTTTGGTTGCGCTTCGCACGGCAAAGACAGCACTCTGACCCCCTGTTATTTTTAAATATATTTTATTTATTTATTTATTTAATTCATGGCCTAAATAAATAATTTTGGGTGCGCTTCGTGCGGCAAAGAAGGCGCTTTGCGCCCCCTTGGTATTTTTACATTTATTTTATTTATTTAATTATTTTTTATTTAATTAATTATTTAATTGGTGGGGCGTGTCCTGGGTTGAGGGAGGGAAAATATGGTAAGCCTAGGAAGAGAGATCTGTTATAATACAGTCTCAGTGGTTCACTCACATTGGCCCAGTAACTGCTGTGATAGACAAAGCACTGCCAAAATTCAAAAAGAATATATAAAAAATCAGTTGGTGTCATTTTTAGTTTTCATCATGAGATGTTCCTTTGTATTAAGATGAGGCCTCAAGACAACGATGTAGCATTTGGGCATAAAGATGCAACCGAGTAATCCCAGAGTGGAGGCCAAGATGGAGAAGACCTGCACGGCCACCATGTATTTGCCCTTCGTGCTCAGGTAGGTGGGCACAAAGGACACCCAAACACTGCAGAAGACCAGCATGCTGAAGGTGATCAGCTTGGCTTCATTGAATACTCCGGGCAGCTTCCTGGCTAGGAAGGCCACCGTGAAGGAGACGGCAGCCAGAAAGCCCATGTAGCCAAGGGCAACATAAAACATGGCGACACTCCCTTCGTCACACTGCAGTATGATGTGGCCAGGCTGGGACTGCATGTCGGAGTCTGGGAAGGGGGGAGAGATTCCCAGCCAAGCAGCACAGATGCCCACTTGAAGAATGGAGCAAGAAAATACAATGGAGTTTGCCAAACTCTTCCCCACCCATTTCCTCATCCTGCTCCCCGGCTTTGTGGCCATGAAAGCCACCACCACGGTGACCGTTTTGGCCAACACAGAGGAGACAGCAACCGAGAAGATGACACTGAAGACAGTTTGACGGAGAAGGCAGGTCACTTTCTGGGATTGACCAATGAACAGAAAGGAGGACAAAAAAGAAAGTAGGAGGGAGACCAGGAGCATGTAGGTGAGGTTACGATTGTTGGCTTTGACTATTGGAGTATCACGGAACTTAATGAAGATTCCTAAAACAATACTTGTGGTTAGGGATAAGAATTGGGTAAAGGAAACAAGAATCATCCCCAAGGGCTCTTTGTAGGATAAGAAGGTTATGAGTTTGGGGACACATAGATCCCGGTCCTTGTTTGGTTGCTGATCTTCTGGACACTCCATGCAACGGTCCGCGTCTGTAAAGCAAAAGAGTTACTTCAGTGATCTACCTTACATCAAGGATGTGGATCAAGTCTCTGACCCCAAGTCTCGAGTCAAGTCCCTAGTCCCTGGCTCCAAGTCTCAAGTGTTTGCCCCAAGTCCTGAGTCTTTGGTTGCGAGTTGCGAGTCCCTTCAGTGATCTACGTTACACCCATAATAATAAGTCTCCTGCCTGCTGCCTTCTCTGCAGGGAAGGCCCTCTGATGGTAAGGGGGCGGGGCCGCCTCCTGCCAGCTTGTAAACGGGACAAGGACAGGGTGCAACTTACTGTTCGGCCCCCACCGTAGCGACGCCTGTAGTGATGGTGCCATAGCCCAGATGATCTCCATACTCCAGAGGCTGACATGGCCATCAAGGGAACCACCAGACAGATCAACATGAAAATCCCTTAGATACATCAGGAAACCTTCCCAGTTCATCAGTCTCTGGGAGCAAAACATCATCACGGTTTCTCACTCCTGCAGAGATATAACTGAAACCACCTTCTTCTGCCTCAGAACAAAAATTCAGATACAGATTATGCCCTCCTGCATGTGTCAGATCAGGTACATCAGAAATGGGTCCTTGGTACTCATGGAGACCAAAACACAAAAAATGTGTAAGATAGGGAAGTCATGGATACATTTTTTTTAAAAAAATGAACTGTCAGGGAACGGGAAGAGACACCCAGGACAAGGCGGACTGACTGATGGCAGTTGCACCCAATGGTTATGGCACATTCATCGTCCCTTCCTGCTCCCTGCTTTCCCTTTCCTGTACCAGCAGCTCAACAGGGGAAAACCTTGGTAGTGTTTATTTGCTACCACTTTCCACTGCAAAAAAAAGTGGGATGAGCCCAAGATTATATAAGGTCTGCTGAACCCAAGGGTGAAATATTATGTATAATCCATGCGTAGGAATTGCACTGTGGCTGGTGTAGGACTCTTGTCATCACCGTCACTGTCGCCGTCGACATCGTCAACAACAATTCTCTTACTATGAATTATATTTGTATCCTGCCATTCCTTCTGAAGTTGGCATATGTGGCCACTTCTTATTTTAGCTCCACAACTTCTGTGAGATAGTCAGGCTGCAATTTCATACACACTTACCTGGGAGTAAGTCCCATTGAACTTAATGGGACTTCTGAGTCGACTTGTGCAAATTTTATCACTTGCCAAATGGAGTGGACATTTTCTCTTCTTCACTGTCTCAAAGGATGCGTGAGGCAGCAGCAAAACTGCAAGCAACAGCAGTTTCATTCTGGTTATGTCTCCTGCGGACCAGGCACATGACCTCCTGACTGCTCTGAACTATGGAAGCAGCTATTTCCGAGCCGAGCTCTCTAGCACGAGTACAGCTGCAGTGACTTCAAGAATGTTGACAGAATCCAGACAGACCTTGAGATCTGAAGGAAATTATATTAAAACTAGGCTTACCATAGTCCCAGATCTGGCAGGGACAATCCCGGTTCGGGAGCCCAAATCCTGGGCTCCCGGCCGGTCTCTTCTTGGTCCCGGGAAGCTGGGACTCGCTCCTTACGCAGCTCTAACGTGCTGTGTCTTCTTCCAGCCTCGCGTGCCTGCGCGTGGCTGGAATCACTCTGTAAAGGTCCAAGTTCACTCGGACCTTTTTGGAGACCTTCTAGCCTTGCCGCTGGGGCGGGGCTCGCTTCATTTGGGGGCATCGCTTGTCTGATCACGCTCCTCCACAGCACCCGCCATCACTGCCTGTCATCGCGCTCACTTTTGCCCCCTTTCGGCACACAGCGGTAAAAGAAGCAGACTGTGTGCCTGCTGGGCTTTGTGAAGTTCACAAACTTTTAATACATACTTTCTTTTTGGGGTTGCTTTACCTGCCTGGTCCATGTTCATTCAGCGCAGCAGGCTGGCCAGAACGAACACAGCGGCAGCACTCTGCATGTGCTCAGAGACACAGGAAAGGCAAAATATTTATTTATTTACTTTCAATTCTATTTAATGTTGAACTGGATGGACACGCCCCCTATGATGTCGCCTGCCCCACATCTGTGGACACGCCCACTTCCAGTGGAAGTGACATCACAGTTCTTTGACCCGCCTCCCCGTGATGTCACTTCCGCCCCCTCAGGCGGAATTTCAGGGGAGTGACTCCAGTGACTCAGGAGTTATTTACACACCAACTTTTTCAGACTTGGTATAAGAAATTACCACCTGTTGCGTGGGATTCTGAGATCCTTGTTAATCTCAAAGGTGACCTTGGGAGAGCTCCCATGAGTTGTGGCGCGAAACAGAAATGACAATGATTTGGATAATTATAAGGGACAGAATCACTTCTGCACATCTTTGACCCTATGTGTGGCTCCATGCGCAGGTGTGCAGCTGAAGAAAACATTTTTGTGGGTCTCGCCAGGGACAACTTGTCAACTTTCTTGGGTCAGTGAAAGGACAGATCAGTCAACTGAAACTTCATCTTAGGATGAACGGACTTATATTAAAGCTAGGCTTATCATAGTCCCGGATCTGGCTGGGACCATCCTGGTTTGGGAGCCCAAATCCCGGGCTTCTTACTGTCTCCTCTTTGTCCCAGCCGGCTGGGACTTTCCCCCGACGCAGAGCTAATGCGCTGCGACTTCTTCCAGCCGTGTTGCAAACTCACGTGAGGCTAGAAGTGCTTCGAAAAGGTCTGAGTTCACTCGCTTCATTTGGGGGTGTCGCTTGTCTGATCACACTCCTCGGTGGCATCTGCCCCCGCTGCCTGTCATCGCGCTCGCTTTTGCCCCCTTTCAGCAAGCAGCGGTAAAAGAAGCAGACTGCTTGCCTGCTGGGCTTTGTGAAGTTCACTCCATAGCCGCAGGCGGAAACCCAGCAGGTTATCCCAGGGAGAAGAGCACGAGGCAGTCTTGCAGTTTGCGGGCGCTCCGTGTGTGCGCGCCTGCCCTGTCGAGACTGGCCCTTCGCTGCCGGCTACCGCGTTTTGGCTTGTGCGCAGAGAATGTGTGTGCTGGTTGTGGTCGTTGGATCGCAGAGCAGAGGGCAAAGTTCACTTGGGTCTTGTTGGTGCTCCTGTGGCTGATCTCAGCTGCATCAGGGGAGTCGTTGACTTTGCCGCTTGCATTTCAAGCTCCTTGCCATCCACCCCTCCTGTGGAGCAAACCTGCTTGTTTTTTTTAAAGTCTTGCTTTCAATTCTTTGCCCCCCCCCCCACCTTCTTGCTATGATTCCTTCAACCTTTTAATAAATACTTTCTTTTTTAGGCTGCTTTACCTGCCTGGCCCAAGTTCATTCAACATAGTTGGCTGGCCGGGATGAAAACAGCTGCAACACTCTGCACGTGCTCAGAGGCACAGAAAAGGCAAAATATTTATTTATTTTTAATTCTATTTTATTTATTTATTTATTTTTCACATTTTTATACCGCCCTTCCTCCAAGGAGCTCAGAGTGGTGTACATATTTCCTCCCTTCCTTTTTGTCCTCACAACAACCCTGTGAGGTAGGTGGGGCTGAGAGATAGTGACTGGCCCAAGGTCACCCAGGAAGCTTCGTGGCTGAGCGGGGATTTGAACCTGGATCTTCCAGGTCTAAGTCCGACTCCCAAACCACTACACCATCCTGTTGTGAACATGCCCTCTGTAACATCACCCTGACTCTCAAGAGATGATGATCCTGGCCTTTCATCGTTCTGCCCTCCTCGGTTTGACTTCAGTTTGACTTCAGCCAAATGGCCATGTGTGATGCTGTCATAATGAACTTATTATCTCAAGAGTTCCCAGGACGTTGCCATTGTGTGGCTCACCGATCAGATTCCTGTCACCTTGTCATGCTCAACGCCTTGAAGCAAGATGTAAGGTAACATCTTTCCTATTGTTCTTTCCATCTTGTAGCTCTGATATTTGCTTTTCAATCTCACTGCCTGCTCTATGTCCACCTGGCAGTGACCGCTGTAGTCCTTTCCATGGCAGTAGCAAATGGTATGTTGTTGTGTGCTCTTTTCCCATGGTCAGCGCAATCCACCAGAAGGCTCCTGCCAGTGTCCCAAGGGTCCTGCCAGATCCTGTGCACCAGCGGCCATGCTGCCGCCGGGCTGGGGGTCTACTTGGGGAAGTGGATGCTCTTCCCCTTCCCTGGGTGTAAACTGGGGCAGGCCCTATAGGCCTCCTCAGATTTCCACCAGCCGAGGCCATTCCCTGCGCCCTCCTGGACCGGCTAGGCCAATGGCCCTCCTCCCTCGCCCGGTGAAACGCCCCCGCACCTGCCAGATCCTGGTCCGGCGACCGCATGGGTGCTCCAGCAACGGAGCAAGGGAGGCCGGCCTCTGCGCAGCCTTCCTTGATCCCGAGTCATCGCGAACGTGCTTTACGGCACGTTCGCGACATTTCCTGGCGACGGAACGCTCGTCTTTCAGGATTGAGTTGTCAGAAAGTTTAGCGTATCATTTATGCCATTTTTTCACAATTGGTGAATACCCTTCATTTTTTCCCCAGTCTCTTGAACACAGAACACACATTTATGTTTCCCTTTAGGGAAGAGCTGACATGACACAATACAGTGACTTTGCTAGATTCTGCATTTCTTCAAAAGCCAGGACACCAGAGAGAACCACTTTTTGACAGATAGAATCTGGTCCGTTTCAGGCCTCAAGCTTAGATCATTAAAAAAATAACATGAGTCTTTCCTGCTTTTTGTAAAATTTCTTCTGAATATGGCAATGCGAATGGAGATGTTATCATTGGTGGGGGTTGCTGGGGTGTTTTTTCCCCCCCTTAGGATATTTTATTTACACTGTATTTTATTGCTCAAATGTAAGCCACATTGGACACCTCTATTTAAAGGAGAAAGGTGGGATAAACTAATAAGCATTAGATCAGAGGTTCTCAACCTGTGGTACGCGTACCCCTAGGGGTACGCGGACCAACTTCAGTGGGTACGCCAGAGCATGCCTGTTATCAGTACTTAATCATTACTTGTTAATTGTTTTAGAAGTAGGTTTTCTCTGTGCCAGGTGCAGGGGAGCGGCAGCAGGAAGCAGGTTATCTTGTTGGCTGTGTGCTCCCTGAGGCATCTGGTGGGGCCACTGCGTGATACAGGAAGCCAGACTAGATGGGCCTTTGGCCTGATCCAGCAGGGCTCTTCTTATGTTCTTATGTTCTTATAATTATAACAATTTGTTCGGCGCCCAAGCTCCGCCCCTTCCAAGCCCGTGCTTGCCCCCCTCGAAGCAGCCTCTCCTCCGTCTCTGCCGGAGCTCACAGCTGAGCGGTGGCGACCAGACCGTTTTTTAAAAAAATGTGCTGGAAGGATTTGCCTGCGTTTGCGGGTCCTGCCTGTCGGCACTTCTGAAGTGAGCCGGGAGAAAGGAGCTTGCAGGCGGATGGTGCAACAGGTGCTGTCTGTCCGGGAGACAGGGGCAGCTACCGCTTTGCAGCCAGGAGGAGGAGGTTCAAGGAGAAAGTCCTCCCCCTCGCAGTCGGACCTACGAGGCTCCGAAGGCTCCCATGCCATCTGGGCGCATGATTGGGGGTTCCGTGCAGGTCCAGCGACCTCACGCCTTGTCAGCTTCACTAGCAGAAAAGGTTCCTCTCCTTGCCGGCATGCTTCTGCTTTTGCCTCACGCCAGCCACTCCACCCCTTCTCTGCTTCCCACCCACTCCTCAGGTGAATTTGGCAGCTTCCCCCACAGGTTGCTTCCTTGCAGAGCAACGTTCCCGACCCAGGTCTTTGCAAGACTAGCCGCGAGTGCCAGTTTTAGATTTTGGAGGGGTGAGAGAGAACTTGGGAGAGACATAGAAAGAGGAGGAGAGGGCAGCCTGTTTGCCCTCAGAAAGGTTCTGCGCATGCGCAAAAAAGGAATAAAAGGCGCATCGACGCGTTGGACCTACTCAGAAGGCACTGACCGCCGAACTGGGCAGTCACTCTCTGAGAAGGGCTTGTCCGAAGCCGGTGCCGCGCCAAGTGGGCGTGCGGGCGCGCCAGCCGGGCTCTGGTGCCACGCCGCTCAGCCCTGAGCCCGGCTGCTGGGGGGGGCACGGAGCCGGCCTCGACGACGGGGGCGCTCCAACCCCGCCCCCCAGGCGTCGGGAGGGCTGAGAACGCCACTGTCTGTGAGTCCGTCTGTCCTCCTATTTTGTCTTCTCATTAAAGTGTATATGTGTGTTTGTATTTGCACATGTATGTTTCATGCATATGTATGTTTCTATTTTATTTTTTAAATGTTACAACACTATCCTTAAACATACAGTACTTCAGGGAAAGAAAGAAAAAGAAATTTAAAAGCGGTGCTTTTAAATTAAAAAGTCAGCATAATTAATTATGTAAGTTACCTAAATGATTATGCTAATTAGTAAGGGGTAGTCGGACATGACTGGACTTAATTTTCAGGGGATACCTTTACCTTTACCTTACGCCAGAAAAAAGGAACATGATAGGGGGTACCAGGGCTTCCAAAAGTTGAGAACCCCTGCATTAGATTATAGTTCCATGATGCATCTCACAGCGTTTCTTCCTTATCAACTGCCACAGAGACTAGTTGTTGTTGCTGTTCTTCATCTGCTTCCCTAGTGTGTGCTTTGTCTGAGCCAGAATGCAGAAGGACCTTTTTCAAAACAGACAAGGACGTTCGGTTTCTTTCTGTTCTCTCTGTTCTTAACAGACAAAAGGAAATATAAGAGACAAAATATTTCTTGACACATCATGTAGTTAATCTGTGGAACTCCTTGCCACAGGATGTGGTGATGGTGTCTGGCCTGGATGCCTTTAAATGGGACACATTTGTGGGGGAAATGTCCACCACAAGTTACAAGTCATTGTAACTGTATGCAACCTCTGGGTTTTACAGGTAGTCTATCTCCCAATGTTAGGGAGTAGCAACAAGATACAGGTCTCTTGTTGTCTTGTGTGCTCCCAGAGGCTAGGGGCATCTAGTGGGCCAGTTTGAGATACAGGAAGCTCGACTAGATGGGCACTTGGCCTGATCCAGCAAGACTCTGCTATAAGTTCCCTTCATTTACAGTGCAAGCCTATGCATGTCTACTCAGAAGTAAGTCCCATTGAATTTAGTGGGACTTACTTCCAGGTAAATGTGTACAGGGATCACAAATCTCTGTATCTAAAACTACAAGTCCTAGTTTAACTGCTACAGAAGTACCTCCCACTGCCCCTCCCCCCATTGCTTCCATGGGGTTTTTGTGGTTTGGAAAACATGACTCCAGGCAAAAGAATTTTGGGGATTTCAATTTCAGTGTATACATTAATTTAGGTATAGCATTTAGGTATAGCATTTAGGTAGCATTTAGGTGTAGCATTAATTACCGGTAGCTATTTTCTACTTGAAAATATTTTCTACTTGAAACTTAGCCAAGGCAGCGTACAACAATAAAAACAAAACCTGAATCAATTAGATTGGAACAGTTCCATAGAATAAAAGAATTCAATGTCTGACTGTCCAGTTGAAACCCCAACAACATGTGGAACACAGCAAGAGCTTTCTGATATAGGTATGTGTTGAAACCTGAGTTAGGACAGTGGCTAAACAAGCCGGTCTCCACTGGGAGCGAGCGAATTCCACAAAGTGGGTACCATGATCAATACCGTACGTCGCAGTGGAGCTTCTGCAACAAAAACTTCCCCTGCTGGAGGGATTGGAAAAGGGCTGTTGTGTTGTGTTAAACTATGGGCCTTACTTCCATCTGTCCTCTTCCAGATCACAAAAGCTGCATCTTTTAAGAACAACACCACAGAGGCAAAGCGCCACCTGTCATGGCTTCAGCCCCACCATCCACCGAAATGGAACGGGAAGCCATGTGCCCCATCTGCTTGGAGTGTCTGACAGACCCCGTGACCCTGGACTGCCGCCACAACTTCTGTCGGGGCTGCATCACTGGCTACTACGAGAAAAGGGCAAAAGTGAGGGCCGTGAAGTGTCCCCTCTGCAAGACCCGGATCCAGAAAGGGACTTTGCAACCCAACTGGCAGCTGGCAAATATCGTCGAGAAAATTAAACTGGGCAAATTAACCCAAGGCAAAGAGAATCTGTGTAAGAAACATAACGAAAAACTGCAACTGTTCTGCAAGGAAGACGAAGAATTGGTGTGTCTGATCTGTGAGCACTCCCCAGAACATAACCAACACTCTGTGCTTCTCCTGGAAAAAGCTGGCCAGGAATACAAGGTAGGAAATAAGCTAAATCTTTGGCAGCAGTGGAACGTCTTCCTCCTAATACATCCAGTATGTAATTGTAGAAATTGGCCACCTTCTGATTCAGAAGCCCTGCCATGAATTCTAGGTATTTGGGTGTTCTCAATGGTGAAAGAAATACACTCTGCACTTATTCAAAGGCATTTGAGGGGGGCTTGGGGGAAAAGGTCAGGTTGCAAGCAGTCCAGCAGTCTGCAGAACCTGAAGGGAATGTAGAAGGGTTTCTGCGGAGCTGTTGGATAAATCTCCGAGAGAAGGCGTGACCGTTTCATTACACACAAGCCAGCACTCATCTGCTCCTCCCTCAGGCAGCGGTAGTAGGGATTGGGGCCAGAAGGGAAGCAGTGATAACACCACTATGGGGGGAGGGAGGATCCCCTCTAAAGGAGGTAGGACCGTGAAGGGTGCCTTACCTGAGGATCCTCCAAAATCTGGAGCCAACATATATCTGACGGTATTTATTTATTTTTCTTTCACATTTTTATATCACCCTTCCTCCAAGGAGCTCAGGGTGGTGTATATAGTTCCTCCCCTCATTTTGTCCTCACAACAACCCTGTGAGGTAGGTGAGGCTGGGAGATAGTGATTGGCCCAAGGTTACCGAGGACGCTTCATGGCTGAGCGGCATTTGAACCTGGCTCTTCCAGGTCTAAGTCCAACTCTCAAAACCACTACATTACCCTGGCTCTCAAAAGAGACAATTGCTGGTTTCTGCCCAGTTTCGAACTGGGGATCTTTTGTGTGTGAGGCGAACATGATAACCACTACACACTACTACAGAAACCCAATTAAGGATTTTAAGGAAATCACTGCTTGGTATCAGGTGGGCTGACTTCCTGCCAGAGTAAGAAGTCTTTTCTTTTGTTACAGGAAAAAATCAAGTTCCAGCAGAATTCTCTGGAGAAAGAAAGAGGAAATCTTGTTGACAGAAAACTGACTGAAGAGCTGAAAAACCAAGAACGCCTGGTAGGTCTGTCTTATTATAATTCACATCAAATTCAATTGTGTATAATAAAGTTTTGTATATCTGTGTTAGGGAGTGCAATTCCCCCCCCCCATTTATTTTTTATTTCTTTAAAAGATTTTTATTCCACTTTTCTAGTATCCAAAGCAGTGCACAACAAAAATAAACATACAAAGATAAAACAATTCAATAGCCATTAAAACCAATTAAAACAATTCATAATTTAAATTAAAAGTTAAAAACGGTACAGAGCAGATTAAAAAATAAGTATCTACAACATAAAGCAGCAACAAGAACTAAAAGGGTCCCTAGGTAATTCCTCCCTCCTCAAATGCCAGACGAAACAGATGAGTCTTTAAGCCCCGCCGAAAACCATGTAGCGAGGGGGCTGTCCTCAAGTCCACCAGTAGCTGATTCCAGAGGCGAGGTGCCACAACAGAGAAGGCCCTACACCTTGCCGCCATCCCCCTGACTTCTGATGGTGGCAGTATCCTAATAAGGGCACCTACCCTACACATGCCACAGGGCCCGCGAAGAAGGCCTTCTCTGATAACCTTAGGGGACGAACAGGATTGTATGGGAGAAGGTGGTCCTTGGGGTATCCTGGTCCTATGCCATATAGGGATTTAAAGGTCATCACCAACCCCTTGAATTGGGCTTGGAACAGAATGGGCAGCCAGTGTAGCTGACGGAGCAACAGCATAGCAGTTGCTCCACATGGGCCACTGCAAAATGTACTCATTTGACCTGTGGCTCATTTTCCTTGATCGATGATCATGTTCCACTTTTGACCCTACCCACATGCTGTGTGTTTTCCCCAGGCACAGCTAGAAGAGGAGAAGCAGAAGGTTAGTTCTGTCTTTCAGCAAATGCACACGTTCCTGGAGGAAAAAGAGTGCCTCCGGCTGTCCCAGCTTGATGAACTGAAGAAAGAGATTGAGGAGAGGCACGAAGAAAATGTCACCAAACTCTCGAAGGAGATTTCCCGTCTCAATAAGTGGATCAAAAAAATGGAGAGGAAGTGCCAGCAACCAGCAATCGAATTCCTGCAGGTGGGATATTATAGCAGAGAGACATCTTCATGGTACCTGAGGATAAAGATGACTTGATTCTGCAAATGAAAATTAGTTCCCCCAGTCTAGGTTGAAGGGGCAAGTGAATCTCCAGTAGAGCAAAGAGTTGCTCTCTCTATATATATATTCTCTATATATGTAGCTGAGATCCACTTATCTTTTTCCTCTTTCAGAACATTGGAAGCACCTTGAAAAAGTAAGTGGTTATTTCTCTCTCTGATTTGTTTTTCATCGAATGTGGAAGAACCTTGATTCCAGTTGAAATGTGTGGGCAGGGCCCATGAGAGGGGGGTAAATTGGACCCAGGCCCAGGGTCAAAAAGGGGGGTGGGAGCCAAAGGAGGGTTCTCAGTTGGCCTCATGGAGAGTGAAAGACAGGAGCCGGCCAAGTAGGAGGCCAGGTCTACCAGGTGGGTAGACCTGGACGCTGGATGGGAACCTTGGTAGACCTAGACTCTGTAGAGTTTTCCACCCGTTGCTGCCCTCACCCTGCCTTGTTTTGCCCCTCCTCCTTTGAGAAGGAGCCCAAAAGAAACTTTGTGCCCCTTGACAAAATTCCTCTCAGAGGCCCTTTGTGTTGGTGTTTTTGTTGTGTGTGTGTGTGTGTGTGTGTGTGTGTGTGTGTGTGTGTTAAATAGGATCACTCACAATCTAACATCAGAAGCAGTTTTCTCCTAGGGAATAGCACAAAGGGTTCATGAAGTTCTATTTCCCATGCAGTGTGGCAACTGCTACAGTCACATCCTTAGGATCTGTTCCAGAATTCCAGCCATCTTACTATGTTGCAACAAAAGCAGAGTCCTGGAGCCTTTTAAAAGATGATCATGTTTATTATGCCATGAGTGTTTATGGCCCAGTGCAGGGGTGGCGCAACCCAAAATACCGCTCGATGCTGGTTCAGGTCTGTCACCCCTGCCCTAAAAAATACCAACACCCTTGCTGCATTCCTCACACAGTGCCTGAAACCTGGAAGTGCGGGTTTTTTCGGTGAAGTGCGGGGCTTGTAGTGAAGCCCTGCAGTTCCATGTTTTCGGCAACATACAAGGAGTGTGTTAAGCAGGGAAATGACCTGCTTCATGTTAGAGTGAATGCTCCGTGCTCACTCCAGTGCAAAGCAGATCCTCCTTCTATCGAGGGAGGTGGTGGCCGACCCAGGGTGAAGGGCACCCCGAGTCTGCCACCCCCTTGAACTCCTCAGAATCTGTCGCTCTATGCAGCCACTTGCATGGGCAGGCCAGCCCTGGCTCAGTGCCCTCCTCCTCATGAGATGCATGAAGTGTTATCTTCAACTGGTGGATCCATCTACAGCAGGGGTTGGCAACCTACAGGATCCGGCCCAGCAGCCAAAGTCCAGCCCATGCAGAGCTCTGCCTGGGAGGCAAAGCCTCCCGCCCACTTTGCCGCGTGCCAGTCGGGGAATGGCGGAGCAGTCCACCTGGGCTCGCAGAAGAGTCGCTGTGCCCATGGCATAGGAACTCCTCAAGCCCGGGTGGGCAGCTCCGCATTCCCCCATCCAACATGGGGCAAACTGGGCGGGTGGCTTTGCCTCCCAGGCTGAGTTCCATGCCGGCCACTTCTGGGTGCTCAGTAACCCGAAGGTTTGGCAGCGATGTGATGACATAATTGCTGAACATCCACCCCTTTAAAGGAAAAGGTTGCCGACCCCTGATCTACAGGAACAGAAAGGAGGGGCAAATATTACAAGGAAGCTGGAAGGCCCAGCAATGCAGGAAGTAGGTACAGCCCATAACTTGG
The DNA here is from genome assembly GCA_026170595.1 of Plestiodon gilberti rubricaudatus. NCBI lineage: Eukaryota > Metazoa > Chordata > Lepidosauria > Squamata > Scincidae > Plestiodon > Plestiodon gilberti. The sequence continues at coordinate 253,363,563 of JANXHW010000002.1, forward strand.
CAGAGCACAAAGAGTCCAAAGTATAGCCATGGGATGTAACCATTGTTTGCATCTCTGGACCTTTTTGCCTCTCTTTGTAGCATTCCCCACCACCCACTTCTCTTTCAGTGCTGGCCCATGAAAACTAATACCACAATAGTTGCCTTAGTCTTTAAAGCTGCAATCCTATGTGCACTGAGAGTAAGCCCCATTGAAGGCTTACTTTTGAATAGACAAGCATAGGCAGTGATTCTTAACCATTTTGGGGTCATGGATAGACTTACCCATGGGGCTTGCTTCTGAGTAGACGTGCCTAGGATTGTGCTCTAAGGGTTTAACAAGCTACACCTGCCCACATTCCTTCGCCTAAAGGTCTAGCACTCTGTCCCGGTTTGGATCTGGTAAGCCTATATGGACCCCTTTGAGAATCTGATGAAAGCTGTGGGCCACAACCCCAGAAAAAATGCTCATAAACACATACACACAAAATGTTGTGGTGTGGACCCCCTGAAGCCCATCCTTGGACCCCAGGCTAAAGGCTGAAGCACACCAGCCACGTTCTGTGTGCGGCGCGTGCAGCACGAGAAACTTAGCCAAAGTTGAGAATTCTCCAGGGGAAGCGTCAAACACAAACGGACCTCTCTGCGGCTCTCGGCGTTCAGTGGGACTTGCCTCCGGCCGGAAAGAACACCACGCAGAACGCGGCCGGTGTACTTCAGCCTTAAGAACTGCCTGGGTTAGGGTTAGGGTTGGAACCACCGCCACTTTAAGGGGTCAAAGGTCTCCTTGTTAAGCTGAGGACCCTGCAGCATCTTTCATATTTTGGGACAGGGATAGTGGCCTTTTACTCCTAGGCTAGTTGTCTCTGTGCCATCCGGTGCTATCCCATGTGGAATTTGGACATGGGCAGCTGCCATACTTAGGCTTACCAGATCTCCAACGGGGACAGAGTGCTAGACCTTTAGGAGAAGGAATGTGGGCAGGTGTAGCTTGTTAAACCCTTAGAGCACAATCCTAGGCATGTCTACTCAGAAGCAAGCCTCATTGTGTTCAGTGGGGCTTGCTTCTGAGTAGACATGCCTAGGATTGTGCTCTGAGGTTTAACAAGCTACACCTGTCCACATTCCTTCTCCTAAAGGTCTAGCACTCAGTATGGCTAGGCTTACCAGATCTCCAACCGGGACAGAGACAGACTATTGGTCCATGCAGAACATAATGCATGCTCTCACTGGCAGTGGCTCTCCAAGGTTCCCGGCTGCGGGTCTTTTTCAGCCTACCCAAGTATCTTTTAACTGAAAATGTCATAAATTGAACCTATAATTGTCTTTATGTGCAGTGTTCTCTGCCACCAGGCCCTGAGACTTCGCCTCAGATTTTGCTTACTCCTCCTTATCCCAAAAAGAATAGCAAATAAATTGCTATTAGAATGGGGGGGGGGGACCACTGGTTAGGTTTACCAGATCTCCAACCGGGACAGAGTGCTAGACCTTTAGGAGAAGGAATGTGGGCAGGTGTAGCTTGTTAAACCCTTAGAACACAATCCTAGGCATGTCTACTCAGAAGCAAGCCCCATGGTGTTCAATGGGATTGTGCTCTAATGTTTAAGAAGCCTAGGATTGTGCTCTAAGGTTTAACAAGCTGCACTTGCCCACATTCCTTCTCCTAAAGGTTTAGCACTCTGTCCCGGTTGGAGATTTGGTAAGTCTACCACTGGTGGGAAGGGTAGCTTGGTGCTTGATGCAGAAGTTTGGAGTTCTCCCTCCCAAACAAGCTCCTGCTGCTCAAGGCAATTTTATTTGTCAGGAAAAAAAATAGTCTACAGGAGGTTTCCCCCCCCCTAAGAGTAAAATTGACTAGAAAGGAACCAACTGCTCCAGCCGAGTCTTGACATGGCAAGCTGGGGTACCAATCCATGAATGCACACACCTACTCTTAAGTAAGTTGCCCAGCAGCCTGCCATGTCACTCCACAAGCAGGTGGGTGGGCAGGTTCTTGAACGGTGCCTTACAATGCAACCACTTTCTTTCAGCTATGAGAACAAAGACGTGGGGCACGCAGTGGTACTGTCTGCTGGGCTGGAAGAAAGTCTCAGAATTTGCTCTCAGAGAAATACTGCTATAGAAAAGATCACGGAGAAATATAAAGGTACTTTCTGGGAGAGCTCAGGGAGGGGGGTGTCTACGGCTGTCAGAGAACATTCCACTTTGGGATTGGTTTTAGGACCATTTTCTTTTTTCCTTCCATGCATGATTCAAACAGTAACTAGGCTAACCAGAGAAAAGGAGTAGGATGGTCCAGAACGGCAGCAGGTTGGCTGGGGTGATGAGAGCTGGGGCCGTGTGGTGGCTAGGCTGCAATCCTATACACACTTACCTAAACATGCATAGGTTTGTGCTGGAAGACTGTAAGCAGTGAAGTCCCCAGTTGAGATCGCAAATACTACTAACTCAGAAGACAGCTTTAGACTATCCAGCATTTGTTGTTGTTGTTGTTGTTGTTGATAATAATAATAATAATAATTTTTATCCTGCCTTTTTCTCCCATAGGGGGACCCAAAGCAGCTTACAAAAATTAAAATACATATACCGTATTGGTCTGAGTATAAGACTCAGTTTTTTCTCCTATTTTAAGTTTTTAAACTAGGGGTGCGTCTTATAATCAGGCTGTTGCAATTTAATGCCAGTGATTTAATTAAAATTTTTTAATAGCACCAAACTTTAAGGGTGCATCTTATAATCAGGTGCGTCTTATACTCGGGACAATAGGTAAATACATAAAAACAATTACTATATAACAGGGGTGGCCAAACTTGTAAGAGCCACATGCAAAAAATATCAAGTGTTTGAGAGCCGTAAGAGAGATGTTTGAGAGCCACAACATTTAAGAAGCATTTAAATTCTTAAATATATTTACTCACCATGAACATTTACTCACCATGAACATTCAAGTTATGTTTTAATCCAGTGGACTCTCAGATTATACCTGGTAAATAATTACAAAGCTTGAAAATTTCTTATGTACCTTTTATATTAATTGTGATGCAAAAAGGAGCTCAGTCAACATATTTCCAAGAGCTGCACATTATAAGTCAGGGTCGCATGTGGCTCAGGAGCTGCAGTTTGGCCACCCCTGCTATATAACATTAAACCTCCTAAAAACAGTGATTCTCTCTCTCACCCACTCACTCACGTACACGCACACGCAAACACACACACACACACACACACACACACACACACACACACACACACACACACACACCTCTATAATGCAGGGAAAATAAAAGTGGCCTACTCTACAAGGCTGGTGTAAGAATTGCCAGTACCAACATAATGTACGTGAACACTCTGAAGTGCTGTTTAAAATGCTTGATATCGGAGCTGTGGGAGCAGCTGAATAATTAAGGCTTCTTGTTTCTTCACCATTCTATCATTATAAAGCCTGAAAAGCCACTTTTGGTGAATAAAAGCTGATGTAATGTAGTTTAAAAAAAATCACTTTCCTGTGTGGGGGTTCCCTGTTTGTACAATTTCCCTCCATAAACACCAATGTATCTTACCCCCCCCCCCCCATTTTTGGCAGTTTAATCAATGTCAGAATTTGAAAGCCAGCCATTTTGAGCACCCTTAATATCTCCAAGGAGACGTACAGGAGACGGGTCAGAGAGAGGCCGAGTACCCCCCCGAGGTCCAACCCCTGGGTGGTGGGCATGGAAGATAAGGGCTAAATGGTGGCAGAAGCTGCACAGCGGACGAGATCACAGAGGTGGTCATGGTAGAGTGGGTTTTGGCTATTCTGCCCACCACCGCCCATAACTTGGTCCTCTGTCGTGCTCCTTCCTCCCTAGAAGAGGCAATAAGACTCATGGAGTCCTACGAAGCAGCCGTGGGCACCCACCCTACACCTGCCACAGGGACCACGAAGAAGACAGACTGCCGACCCCTGGGACCCCATCCGCGTGGGGTTGCCCTGAGGCCAAGTGGTTTACGACTGACCTTCCAGGGGGAGCAGGCCCGAACCAGCAGAGCTCCTACTCTGTCTCCAGAATGCTACGTGGGTTCAGTCAAGGAGCCAACAGCCTGGATGGGAAAACCGCCACCTGTGACACCCACACTTCCATTATGTTACATTTGCGGGCAATCCAGCCACATCAAGTGGGACTGCCCTTTCATGGATTGCCCGCAGGCCTGGACTACCACCCAGGTAAGGAGCCGTGGGCCTGGGGGGGGGGAAATTATGGTGGAAGCCTGGCTGGACAGGAGAGCGCGTAATTCATCTGTGGAACTCCTTGCCACAGGATGTGGTGATGGCACCTGGCCTAGATGCCTAAAAGGGGTTTGGATAGATTCATGGAGGAAAAAATCATCACAGGTTACAAGCCATAAGCAACCTCCTGGCTTTAGAAGTAGGTTTTCTCTGTGCCAGGTGCAAGGGAGTGACAACAGGAAACAGGTTATCTTGTTGGCTGCGTGTTCTCGGAGGCACCTGGTGGGGCCACTGTGAGATACTGGAAGCTGGACTAGATGGGCCTTTGGCCTGACCCAGCAGGATTCTTCTTATGTCCTTATGAGTGACTTGGGCTGCTCCCGCACCACCAGGCATATGGAGCTGTTATGGGAACCCATCTTGGTTAAGTCAAGTGCATTCATGGGATGTTCAGTCATACCCCACTAGGAGGGCCCGCCTGGAAGTACAGGTGCAGGAGCACCACCTGAGGGTAGAGATACTCTCTTACCCGGTCTGTGAGGTCGTCTTGGATAGAGACTGACCAATCTTTGCTCGCTTGCTCCAGGAGGTAGGTGCCCAGGAGTCGTTGGTGCCAGAAATGGCTACTGCTGCCAAGTCTAGCCCTGTTGGGGGATATCAAATATTTACAGAGGGAGGATCCTTCCCTGGGTCCTGCATTAGAGTGGGCAGCCCCAGAGGCCTCACCTCACACCTGATATGGGGCAGATCCTCTTCTCCCTACCAGATGAGGTATTATACCAGGGTTGGCCTCTTGTGGACCAGCTGATTGTGCCATAATCCTTAAGATTGCATGGCCCTGTGGCTGGCCCATGCAGTCCCCACCGTGGGACACTAGGTGGCTAGAAAGACGTACCAATCCCTTTGCCATAGGTTTTACTGGCCAGCAATTAAGGAACAGGTCTGCAGGAACTGCACATCTTATCTTGAGTGCCAGTTGGCCCAACCATAATGGGATCCCGGAGGGGGCACTGGTACCACTGCCAGGGATACAAACTCCTTTTGAACAGGTTGCCACGGACATAGTGGGATCCCTGCCTAGGCTGTGGGAGACCACACCCCTGTATTGGCTTTAGTGGATTATGCCACCCATTATCCTGAAGTAGTCCCTCTCTGGAACACCAGTTTGCGGACCTTTGTGCAGGAAGTGCTGAAGTTTTTCTCCCAGTTGAAATTCCCCTTGGAGATCCTCAAAGCCCAGGGGGTGCATGTTATGAGCAACGTCCTATGGGATCTCTAGGCCCACCTGCTGGACCTATTGTTATTTGCAATCTGAGAAGCCCCTCAGGCCTCCACAGGATTCTCCCCATTTCAGCTTATTTTCAGCTGGCACCCCAAAGGGATCCCTTCAAAATCTGGTGAGAGAGACATGGACAACCTTGCAGTGTGTGATGGACCTGAGGGAACGCTTGGAACACCTGGCAGAATGGGCTGGGCTGTGCCTGAAAGAGGCGCAGCTGGTTCAAAAATGAGCCTATGACAAGTGGGTCTGACCCCAGTTCTTCAAAAGGCAGGACTGGGTATTGCTGTTGCTTCCTACCACTCAGTCCAAGCTCCTTATAAGGTGGCAGGGCCCCATGAATTCATCAGACAGGTAGGGCCTGTGGATTATGAGGTCCACAGGCCTGGTGGGAGGCTGCCTGTTAAAGTCTATCATGTCAATCTGTTACAGGCATGGTTGGAGAAGGAGGGTCTCTGGACTGAAGCAGAAGACTATGACCTGGGTCTGCAGGGCAGTGAGGCTGACGCCTCTGGGCAGCGCCAGTTAGACCGCATGCTGACCCCTGACCAGGAGCAGCAGCAGGTAAGAGCCCTGGAAAGGGATGACCCTGATGTGTCCTCTCCCCCAGCCAGGGTGCCTCCACTTGATGGAGCACCACGTACAAATGGACCTGGGGGGCGTAGTCTGCCTTCCGTCTTATTTTTTATTTATTTATAGAATTTGTACCCCGCCTTTCTCCCACAAGGGCAACCAAGGCGGCTTACAATAAATTAGTCTTGGCACTGGCCCAAGCACCAGGAAAGAGGCGGAGGATATGCTGTGACTTAAGGTGATTGAGGAGTTGCACAGTCTGTGGCGGAACCACCTGATGATGGTCCCCAGCATTTTTTCCAGCTTTTGCTGCCGTCCCCCACCCTGTTTTGCCCCCTCCCCCTTTGAGAAGGGCCCCAAAGAAATTTTGTACACGCTGATAAAATTCCTCTCAGAGGCCCTGGTTCCTAGCCCTACAGCCTTTTGCCCTTACTGTGCGGTATTAAAAAGTGGCCTCCCACACTAACGCTGACATTTTTTTCCCCCAGCAGGCAAACTTCTGGACATGGACCGAGGGGACAGTGGCCCCCCTCTTTGAGCCGGGACGTGTGTGTGGAGTGCTCTGCCATCACGGCCCATCACGGCCAGAAATGCTGGGTCAACACACGGCTCCCGGCTGCGGCGACCTGGCGAAGACGTCAGAGCTGAGTGCTAACAGCTGGCAGCTGCCAGGCATGACTGGCTATCAGGGCTTCAAGGGGTGGGACCCAGTGCAGGGCGGAGATATAAAGGAGAGTGCAGGAGCCCCAAAGGGGGTTGTCGAGGCCAGGAAAGCAGAAGGTTGTGAGGGAGCCGGCAAAATCGAGGACAGAGGAAAGAAAGTGCAAGGAGAAAGCAGAGACGGAGGAATGGGAAAAGTCATTGACTGCAAGAAAGGCGAGGCAGAAGGAGAAGGAGCCAGAAAGGAGGTTCAGGACGACCAAGGGCAGCAAGGAGGAGTGAGGCTGCAGGGGCAGAAGGGAAGCCTGAGCAGCAGCCAGGAGCCAGGGGCGAGCAAAGGAGGGACTCGGTCCAAGAGATTGGGGCAAGGGCTGAGGTTGTCTGGCTACAGTTGGTCCCTGGGTCGTGGCTACAAAATTATAGGCCATCCCTTGCCACTCAGGGCTCCCTTCTATACCCCAAGAGGGGTCATGGAGCTCAGCAGCACCGGAGGCCACCCGGCCCATTCCGGTGACGCCGCTCCCTTTGAAGAGTCCCAGCAAGCCCCAGCGTGAGCCCAGCCAAGAACACTGGGCCCAGTGGGAGAGGGGGTCCAAAGAGGTAAACTGTACTGTGACAAGAATAAACCCATCCTTGCACCAGCAGCGGTGTGGTGAGTCTGGTCTGTGCATGCGGAGGGCCCCAGTGTGCGAACAGGAGATGTCCTTCCCAAGCCCCAGTGACCACCCTTAGGAGGGATTTTATCACTTGAAATGCATTGCCATGGGTCTGCCATTTGTCCCCCCCCCTCCCAATCAGCATGAGCTCCAAACTTCCATCTACATCTTCCATGAGGGTTAAGAGGCAAAAAAGATTGTTATGGGAATGAGCCATGATGAACCCTGTGAGTTTCTGATTAAATGACCTGGTTATGGCAGTTACTATATATCACAAATGTACACAAAGAAAAGGGACATGCACATGACAGGACTATACACAGTATTCTATTGATGGCTACATCCTAGATTTGTAGCCTCTCACTGAGGCTGCAATCCTATGCACATTTTCCTGGGAGCAAGACCCATTGAATTCAATGGTCTGCGGCTCTGGTCTGCGGCTCTGTAATTAAAATGAGACAACCATAGGCTTGGGTTGTCAGTCAGACACTTCACTCCAGCACTCACAAGTGGCAGATCTAACAGGGATTCTTAGCAGCATTTATAAAACAACAACAATAACAACCCTAAAACAAAGCCTTCTCCTGGCTGGGGTAGGAGATCTCTTGTCTGGTCTTGTCCAGGCTGTGCCTCACCAGTCTCCAACCTCACCAAACGTCAATGAGATGCACTTAATCCCATGGTTTGCCTTGATGGGGGCTTAGATGTATTGTAAATAGTAAGGGGGGGCACGGTGGGGCAGAACCTCAGCAGGGGGTTCAGGCCTTTAGTCGTTTGACCCTGCCATGGTTTTGGTCCTGATCATGTACTCCCCCCCCCCATTTACCATTTTTAAATGAATAGAAGGTCAATTGAACAACAAAGAAATGTCCTTTGCATTTACAGTACATATGGCACGGGGGTCATGATTGGGCTCAAAACCATGGTGGGGGTAAACTACTAAAGCCCCCACTCTCCAGTTTCACCCTCTTTTGTGCCCCCCCAGACTTGCTAGAACAATTAAACCTAGCCCTCAATCTGGGCAAGTTGCACAATGTGGTGCACATGTAATTGGATCCCCTTCCTGGGAGGAGGACAGACAGACCCAGCTGGGTTGACCATTATTAAGGGCCTGTCTCACTGATCAGCCAAACACCTGCCCCCAGTTGTTACTGAAGGGAGCGTCCTGGGTGCGAGGGGCAGGGTAACCTTTGGGACACACAGCTGGGGGAATCGTGTTAATTTTTCCAAAGTACAACATCAGTCCCTGCAGCATACTAGAGATGTTTCCGTAGGAGCCCACCAAATTCCAGAAATATGCTGGTGACCAGCAAAAGAAAAGGGCAGGGGAGAGACATAGAGTGTTTTTGTGCACTTTTATTTATTCGACTGCAATTTTCCCAACAGGTCAAGAGGCACCATGTGGCCAGATCAGCCACCTCGGCGACATTAGGTTGAGGCCGTTGCTGGAGCTGGTCGATTGGCTTCAACCACAGAAAGCCCATTGCAATAGTCGGTGTTACAGCATTTCTTGATGATTTTAATGTCATCCTCCACAATGGGTTCCCAGCTCTTGCAATTTTCTAATAGCATACAGCCATAATGTGTAAATGTGGTGTTACCTGGGGAGGGGGAGAAGAAGGCAAGAGCATGAATTGAGAGACAGGATGTCTAGTTTTTCAGCGCTGAACAGGGGTAGGATATAGTGGTTATGAGTTGATGTCACTTGGCTTCATTTTGCCTTGTTCTGATGGATATGTTTTAGTATGTCAGCCAGCCTTGGATATGGTAGGGCAGGTTTGAGCCATGTTTAAAAGCAACTTGTGCTGAAGAACATCTCACTGTATCCTACCATGTCTGTACTGTTTGAGGAGGGCAGGATAATAAGGACCATCTCCACCTCTGCGATCCTGTCCATACAGAGAGGTCTGTAAGTGAGACCTTGATGCTACCAGCTGAGTCAAGGTTGGTGAGAACTAAGGAGAGGACCTTTTCTATAGCAAATCCCAGATGATGGAATACTATATCCTGTGACCTTTGTCTGGCCCATGTTGCTTTCCATTTTCTACCACAGTATTGAGATTTTTTTTTCTCTTTTAAGCAGGTGTTTGACCTGTTTACATGGTTTTGATGGTTTTTATCTCCTGGTTGGTTTTTTGTCTGAAGTGTTTCAGTTGTTACTTTTTTTTCTGTGGTTGGCATGGATTTTGGCTTTCACTATCTTAGATATTGCATTTACTGTAATCTACCAGTAGCAATGTATGGTTGCGAGAGTTGGACCATAAGGAAGGCTGAGCGCTGAAGAATAGATGCTTTTGAACTGTGGTGCTGGAGAAGACTCCTGAGAGTCTCTTGGACTGCTAGGAGATCAAATCAGTCAATCCTCAATGAAATCAACCCTGACTGTTCCCTGGAAGGACAGGTAGTGAAGCTGAAGCTGAAATATTTTGGCCACCTAATGCGAAGAGAGGACTCTCTGGAGAAGACTCTGATGCTGGGCAAGACTGAAGACAAAAGGAGAAGGGGAAGGCAAAGGATGAGATGGTTAGACAGCATCACCGATGCAACGAACATGAAAATGAGCAAACTCAGGAAGATAGTGGAGGACAGGAAGGCATGGCGGGATATGGTTCATGGGATCACGAAGGGTCAGACTTAATGACTGAACAACAACAACACCTTGAGCAGTCTTTTTTTAAGAATGGAAAGACAGAACATAAACTCGGTAAATAAAAGACATAGAGTAGCACATTGTGAAGAAAGGTGGTGGGCTGTGAATCATTATTGCTTGAATAATGTGATGGGAACTTGGGTCAAGTGAACAGAAATGGGGAAGGGGAGACTCAATGGAGTGTCCCGAGAGGTCGAAACACTGGTTGAAATCCACCCAAAGAGAACATGCTGCTTATAGAATCTCAGAGCCTACCCTGGTATACCAGAGCCTACCTGATATACTCAGAACTTACCTAGGTATGTTGCAACTGTGTAGCACCATGGATCTTTCACTGTGGCCACACACGTATCGTTGCTGTCTTCACAATCCTGATACGCTTTGCATTCATTGCACACCAGACCTCGAACTGAAAGAGGAGGCAGTGAATTTAACACGGATTTATTGTAGCCTAAAATGGGGTTGATTGGGCAGAAAGGGATTAGAGGCCACGGTGAGCTGCTAGGGGCAGTCACGCCATATGCTAGACACACAATCCTAGGTTTTTGTTAGTCAGGATGGCCAGTGCCTCACAGATAACTGAACAACCCCCCATTTTACTACCCTTGTGAGCGTGCACACATGCACTCCCATGGAAAGCATCCCCACCCCTTTTCCCTTTGCTTACCTGGAGCTGCTGTTGGTGTGCACAGAAGTGTAGCTAGTACAAAATAGGGGGGCAGCCCACCCCGGGTACAAGGGCCCAGGAGGTGCTATGGCAGCACTGGCCAAGATGGCAGGCGCTGGCCATCCCCCTCCACTTCGCGCTGAACCAAGGGTAGGTGCTCTCCAGCCGCCCCCTCTAGCGCTGCAGTGCTGTACATTGGCGTTATACAGCAAAGTGCTAATCTAGCGCCGAACAGCTGATCAGTGCTGGGGTTTAAATCCCTCCTGTTTTGAATGGACAAGGGCAGAGCGTGATTCATGGGTTCCCAACATGCTCCACTCCTGTTCATTCGAAGCAGGACTGGTGCAGAGGAGGGAGGCTATGCACCCAGGTCAGTTTCCCAGAAGCAAAGGGAAGATCACCTCTCCCTGCCCACTTGGTGCTTCTAAACCGCTAGGTGGGCAGGGGGAGGCGATATGGAACTATGGCAGCTGTCCCCTCCCTTTTCCTTCAGCAGTACTGGGAGGAGAAGGGGGCTGCCACTGCTGCAGTCCTCGTACAAATTGCTCCCAGTGAGCTGGGAAAAGGTTGGAGCACTGGCCACGACAGCAGGCTGGAGAGGGAGGCAGGCAGACAGGGGAGCCTTGTCAGTTTGCCACCCCTCCAATTTTGCCACTCAATGAGACCCTTTCATGCCGCTTCATGGACAGGCCACCCTTGTTGTTAGCCAAGGAACAAAGCTAGCTTATAAAACTCGATGTTCTTCTTAAGCAACCCTCACATACTGTAATGGACAGCATTACATTCAGACCACACATTTTTTACATGCATTTTTGGCCAATAGCAAGAGAAGGAAGGTGTCGATATATATTGCCCATTTAGAACATTTTGAAAGAATGCAGCGTCCTTTAGTCAGAGCTGTGGCTGCAAAAGGATGACTAAATGCAAAAGGAATGAACAATCATTTGATGTAGTCAAGTGGTATAAATATTAGGTGAATGTTGTTAGGTCTGTGCACTGGTAACCAAAACTACAAAGCTCAAGAACGCTGAGCTTGTCACCATTGGTGACACCATTGGTGACAATGTTTCCCCGATCCGTCCAGTTTCTCCACTGTTTGGTTTTTAAGTGGGATCCCTTGGATATAGAGGCTCCTTGCTCACCTGGGGGAGTTTTCCCAAGTTGTCCTTTCCTGTCTGGGCTTCCCAGTCTTGGGTGGGGGCAGCAAAAGCTATCATTTTTTCCCAGTCTTGGGTGGTGGGAACAGTGGGGAGAGTGAAGAAGAAAGTGCCATCACTAACTGCTGGGCACTGTACCTGCTTGCCCCCCCCCCACTCTCCTCTACCCCAGAACCCCAACCCTAAAGACACTTCATTTAGAAATGAGCCGTAGGTGTTTCAATGGATCTGGCTTCAAATACCAAGCTCTTCCCATCATAGTCTCAGTCACAACTGGAAGCCAACTAGTTCAACTATAGCCCACTTCAGATATTCCTTATCTGTATACAAGATTGTGAGGAGGGCGCCAGTACAGTGCTATTTGGTGGTCATCTTTACAATCCATTAGAATGGAATCCAATAACACTTCTCTGGGACTGAACCATATTAAGCACCATGTGACTAACTTCTGAGTAGACATGCCTAGGATTGCACTGTCAGTGACTCTAGACCGGGGTGGCCAACCTTTCAACATGAATGCTCCTGGCCCTTTAATGGTTGTCTAGGTGAGGGCATTTCAGCAGGTGCAGCTGCTTTAGCAGCACCATCAGCACTTGCAGCTGCCAAGATTCTGTCTTCTGCACAACTCTTAAGAATGCAGAAGCCCTAATGGTGGAAGGTTGGCCACCCCTGCTCTAGACCAGGGGTTGGGGAACCTTTTTTTAGCTATTACCCCAAAATATATTTGATTAAGATGATATTACCCCTCGAGATGAAAGTAAGAAAATCAAGGAGCATTTAAATTTAAAATAGTTTATTATTGAATCCAAAATTAATAAAAAAAAATCTCATTATTAAACAAAAGAATTTCATTGAAACCCTTTTCACTTCCATGCCTCTCCTCTTGGTCGTATCCCGGCCGCACAGCATCATCGTGCACCAAAAATGCAGCTTCGTATCATTGAGCCTCATGCACGTACACAATGTGGCTAGAAGCTTTGGAATCCTCCATGTCCCGGCTTGGACGATTCCTAAGGTTCCAGCCACATTGTGCACAGGCGTGTGATGACAATGCAATTCAGTCCCAGTTCCCAGGCTGGGACAAAGGCCAAGGAGAAGGTCCACGACAGTCCCAGTTTCCTGGAACAGCCTGGCAACAACGGGGCCGGCCAGGACGCCGCCCGGGATGGACCCCCGAAACAAGGACTGTCCTGGAAAATCCAGGACAGATGGACAGATTTTCATTTTTATCCCACTTGGGGTAATTTACCCCAGTTTCCTGACCACTGCTCTAGACTCTAGAGCAAGTGGTCTGCGGGACCCTGCCAGGTGGTCCGCAAGGCCTGTCATTCAGAGGGGTGACACAAGCATTGCCCAAGTCTTCAGCCCCCGCTACAGGTCTGTCAATGAGGCTTGGAACGTACACGTGGGAGGTCCCACCCGCCCAAGGACCCACCCGCCCAAGGACCTTTTGGCTGTGAAATACCACCAATCCGGAAGCAATCGGCAGTGACACAATGGCATGTGGCAACATCACATCACCACTGAACTACTTCTAGATTGCCAGGGTGGTCTGCGGCATCTCAGCAAGTCGCCACAGTGATCCACGGTATCCTGACTGTTGGGAACCACTGCTTAGAGTATAGAGTTTCTCCACATTGGGAGACCAGGACACTAGCGTCACTAGGGCATGGCGGGGAGAGGTTGGGCCACTGGGGGGTGACGCGCCGGAGGGGGCAACGCGCTGAAGGTGACGCCCGACACGTCACCCCCACTGCCGCCACGTCACCCTCCGAGACCGCTGTGTCACCCTCCGAGGCCTCCGCATCGCCCTCCAAGGCCACCCGGTACGAGCCTGGAGAGGGTAAAGACCAGTCTTCTTCGTCCGCCGGCTCGGATGCCTCTGACTAGACCAGCGGTTCTCAATTAGTGGGGCGCGCCCCCCAGGGGGGGCGCGAGGCTCTGTCAAGGGGGGCCCGTTTAACCTCGACCACCTCCGCACGCTCCGAGGCCGGCTCCCGGGAGCCGGCCTCGGAGCGTCCGGAACGGCCGGCGCTCCAGGGCCTTCTGAAGACCCAAGCGTCAATCCGGGTATTTTTCGTGTTTTCGCTCATGCACAGAGACGAAAACGGTCTGCGCATGAGCGAAAACACGAAAAATACCCGGATTGACGCTTGGGTCTTCAGAAGGCCCTGGAGCGCCGGCCGTTCCGGACGCTCCGAGGCCGGCTCCCGGGCCGGCCTCGGAGCGTGCGGAGGGCGACGCGAAGGGGCGGGGGCGGCACCCCCCAAAACCATGTGACCGGGGGGGTGCGAACTGTCATGCCCCTCCTAGGGGGGGCATGACAAAAAATAATTGAGAAGCACTGGACTAGACCAAAAGCGTCGGTTTTGCACATGCGCACAATGCTGCTCAGGGGAAGAGGCTTCAAGTGGCATTGCGCATGCACAGAGAGCACCGCTTTTGGCCTAATCAGAAGCGGCCGAGCCGGCGGGCGAAGAAAATGCATCTTCAGCATCTCCCGACTCGTACCGGGTGGTCTTGGGGGGTTGACGCAGCAGCCTCGGGGGGGGGTGACACGGCAGCCTCGGCAGGGGACACGGCAGCAGCGGGGGGGTGAGGCGGCAGGTGGGGTGACGTGGCGACCTCCGGCCCCAGGGTGACCCGCCCCCCCCCAGGGTGACCCGGCAATTCTCTTATAAGGCATCCCTGACACAAGAATTTCCTTCTGTAAACACTTGGTCACTTCAGGATTGAAAGTTAGAAGTTTCCCATCCATATCCCAGCCTGACCGAGCACTAAACCAGAAGACCCAATTTCTGTGAAATATCCCCTTTGTCCAGCATGAGGACTCACCAACTGCGCAGCAGAGCAGAAGAGAGAAACCAAGAAGAATTTTGCCCATCTTTCGGTTTGTGTCACAAATGCAGAAGAGCAGGAGAATAATGTGCAAAGGAAGATGGCAAAGAGCAGTCAACCGTCCTCCAGATGTACCTGGGAAGGCACCTGCAAGGTACTTATCCTCTCCAAAGCGATGAGAGCTGCCAAGGGGAGGGAAGCTTGAGGTGAGGAGGTGCCACCTTTGCAGGATAACAAAGGGAGGTGTCCCGGATGTCTGGAACATGATGTCTCTAAGGATGGAGCCAAGTTTTGCTAATTCATTTGTTGGACTTTATCAGCATTATTGTCATCACTCATACAGGAATTCAATCAGCAAAGGATTTGTTTTTCTTGGAACATATTTCCCAGCAGCTGGTCTCTCTCCTCTCAAGATTGGACCAACCTCGAGAACTGACTCTGCTGTGACACTTCTTGGATACTGCACTAAAGCTGAGCAAACGCCACTCTGAATCCTTCTACGATCAAAACACTCAGAATTAGCAGCAAAAGCCTTTCCAACAGTGGCATTGTTAGGGGGGCAGGGAGGCGGGGGGCCCCCAGGGAGGCGGGCGCCATGCAGCGGCGGGGGGTGTACCTGCCTCCTGGACGCGTCGCCTGGTCTTCCCCTCCGCCGCCACTCCTGTCGTCTTTTCGTGCCGGCTGTCAGTTCTTGTTTGTCTTGTTAATTCTATTACATTTCACAACATCCTTTAATGTAATAAACAAATCTAAGTCATGGCTTCAAAACCCTGTATACACATTTTATCATCGTTATTATTAACTTACTTGATTTTTATCTTAAAATGGTGTAATGTTTTACCACTTTGGGAATGGAATCTACCTTGTTAAGTGTCTGAAATGAAAGGCAGCATCTAAATGAAACCTTAAAATATTTACAACCTTAAAATATTTGGCTGAGCCCAATGTTCTGCATGCTTAAGAAGTAAGCCCCAGCGAGTTCAATAAGACCAACAGTATCGTACACCCAACCTACAACCAACTTCACAGGCTGCTGCTCTCCTGGGGGTACCCTGCCACTGCTGAGCCCCCCCCCCCCGCACCCAGAACACATTCAGCAAACTACACCACCTTTCCTTCACCCACAATTCAGCCAGAGGGTAAACTCTCAGAACTTTGGGGTTTCTATCCATATTGGAGGATTTCAGTCTGATGTAAGAACAAAGCTCGGAAGCGATTTTGGCATCAAGGTGGTACCTAGAGAGATTCCCAGTGATTTTTGGAAGCTGTTCCTCAGCAGTTGAAATATCTGAGGAATTTCTCAGGCAGGTGAAAGGATTCTAATTCAGACCACCAACACTTTTCAAGGGAGGGTCCAGACTCCCCTACCATGAATGCACTGGCGTCGCTGCAGGGGGGGCGGAGCTCTAAGTTCCACTACGGTCCGACCCTCTGTTACACCGGTGCACGAAGCGGCCCCACCCCCTCGCCTTTGGAGCCATTCAAGGCGGTGAAAGCAATGTGCAGGGAGTCCCTGCGCGTTGCTTTCATCGCCTTGAATGGTTCCAAAGGAGAGGGGGCGGGGCCGCTTTGTGCGCCGGTGTAACGGAGCTCTGCCCCCCTGCAGCGACACCAGTGCATGAATGGCAACATCTCCCAGGGGTTTCTGGGTTCCTCTTAATTTATGTATCAGGACACCAGGGATGTGGATCAAGTCTCTGACTCCAACTCTCGAGTCAAGTCCCAAGTCTCTGGGTCCAAGTCTCAAGTCAAGTCCCAAGTCTTTGCGCCCAAGTTCCGAGTCTTTGGTTGCGAGTTCTGAGTCCCTATCTATTTAATGGGAAAAACAGGTTTAAACCTGAATAAAATTCACCTTGTCGTAAAAGGCTCCAAGTTTTGAGTCGAGTCTTTCGAGTCTTTTACAATCTCCGAGTCTAGTCCGAGTCAAGTCATTGATGCAACTTGAGTCCGACTCGAGTCCGAGTCAATAGACTCAAGCCTACATCACTGCAGGACACATTCTTTCTATTGCAGTTGATAGATCTTTTTAACAGACGGTGTCAGGGAGGGACTGAATCCGAGGCCACCGGCAAGCAAGAACAGGCTCTCGCTCTGCCTCTTGTCCTTTGGTAATCATCAAATGCTACTCCCCTCTCCCTCCTAGCCTCACCTGTGTCTTGTCTTTTTTATAAGGAAATGTATTGTTAATTGCATCCATGGAGGAAATGAGAAGCAGCTATTCATTTCAGCTCTAGCATTCACTGCATATTATTACATCTTGCTGGTCAGTATGCATCAGTATGGATAATTGTTATTAAACAGCTCACTTTGTGCATAGTACACTTTGGCAAAGACACCCACACAATCTAGTAAGACAGTCTCTTACTTTTCATTAGGATCATCTCACAACACGTTCCAGAACAATGGTTCCCATAAACAGATGGGGAAATCTTAATTTTCAAGAAGAAGGATGTGTCATTCAGTGGCTTGTGAGAAAACAAACCACAAATTCTGTGCCAATTTACATGCTCACACAAGGGGGTCAGTTAGCAACAATGCTTTGGCGAGACATGCAGTGTGCATTTACATGTGCCCCTAAGTATGCACAGCCAGAGACCTTGTAGTAGTCTTGGGCATAATGCACTCGCTCCACAGACTGTCACCATATCTACTTAAAGACTATGGCAGTTAATTACCTGCCTCAGACAAACCTCTCTTGTTTTTCTCATCCCCTGGGGGAGCGGGGGAGTCACGGAGGACTCCAGGTAAGGGAGAATTCGTTTCCTTACACAGAAATTAGCCTACATTAGCCCAATGGGTCACCTAAAATTTGCACCTGCTAGTTTGCTGCCTCAGGTCCAAGGTGAGTAAGGGGGAGGAAACAGGAGTAATGGGACAAGGTTATCGGCGTAAGTCACTCACAGCTGCTGCTATTCGCCCCTTTGCACCCAACATTCTGCCCCCTCCCCTCCCAGACACTCTCCTGTTCCTCCCCCTCACTGCTCCATTCCACTCTCCTCCCCCCTCCCACTGGCTTACTGGCCCCAGCAGGACCTTTGGGATCCAGCAGCGAGGCTGTGAAGCGACCATCTTGCTGTGCGCACCATCGACAGCAATTTTATGACAGCAAAACACTGTTCTGCTGTTGTAATACCCTCCATATAGTGAAACTATAATGTGAGTGCAGGTACCTCTAATGTGAGTTATTTATATCTGGTGTGGTGTAATTAGTAAAGGTAAAGGTATCCCCTGCTCGAAAGCCAGTTGTGTATGACTCTAGGGCATGGGTGCTCATCCCCGTTTCTAAGGTCGAAGAGCCAGCACTGTCTGACGACGCTTCCATGGTCATGTGGCTGGCATGACTAACGGAACGCTGTTACCTTCCCGCTGCAGTGGTACCTATTTATCTACATGCAATTTCTTGCTTTCCAACTGCTAGGTTGGCAGGAGTTGCAGCCAGAGGCGTCCCCAGATGGGGGGCCCTGGGGCGGTGGGCCCCAGGGCGCAAGGGCGCAGAGGCTCCTGGGGGGGCGGGAGGCTCTGGGGAAGAGCGGGAAAATTTGAATTTTTCCCGCTTTTTTCGCCGATTTTCGGCGATTTTAAGCCTAAAACTGGGGGTTTTAGTAAGTATGTCTGCTTTTACCGGCACTTTAGTGATATTGGACGCTCCCTCGACGATTAATAGCCTTCTCCCGGGCCCGCAGCTTCTCCGTGCACCCGGCCCGGGTCTCTGTACAATCTTCGTAGTTTGCGCATGCGCAAACCCACGGAGTCTCCAGGGACGCTCCAGGGAGCAGTTTGCGCATGCCCAGAACGTCCCTGGAGACTCCGTGGGTTTGCGCATGCGCAAACTACGAAGATTGTACAGAGACCCGGGCCGGGTGCACGGAGAAGCTGCGGGCCCGGGAGAAGGCTATTAATCGTCGAGGGAGCGTCCAATATCACTAAAGTGCCAGTAAAAGCAGACATACTTACTAAAACCCCCAGTTTTAGGCTTAAAATCGCCGAAAATCGGCGAAAAAAGTGGGAAAAACTAATTAGCATAAATTATGCTAATTAGTTTTATGGGGGGGCGGCGAGGACCCGGCCCCACACCCCAAATCGGCTGGGTACCCCTCTGGTTGCAGCACTAGGGTCACAAACTGCTGTCCTACCGAACTTCTGGTCTGCAGTTCAGCGTCTTAACCATTAAGCCACCGCAGCTACAACTAATTAGCTGTAATTAGTGTAATTAGTGTAATTACTGTAATTTTGGCCACCTAATGCGAAGAGAGGACTCTCTGGAGAAGACTCTGATGCTGGGAAAGATTGAAGGCAAAAGGAGAAGGGGAAGGCAAAGGATGAGATGGTTAGACAGCATCACCGATGCAACGAACATGAAAATGAGCGAACTCAGGAAGATAGTGGATAGGAAGGCCTGGCGGGATATGGTTCATGGGATCACGAAGGGTCGGACACGACTTAACGACTGAACAACAACAAAGTGTAATTACTAGGGAAGACTAAATAGTTACGTATGCAGTAACCACCATGCCAAACATTTTAGGACCACACTTCAAGGTGTCCTGAACGACCTGAAACATCTTTCTTGCAGAAGTCACAAATGAAGGAACGCTGAATTCCAGAAACTCTATTTAGTCATCTTATCTCCTCATCATCGCAATTTGTGATCCCATCCCCATTTTAAAAATAAAATAAATCAACCACTCCTCATTGTCCTGTAAGGAGGTGTTCCTTGTCTCTGATGTATGAATCATAGACTGAAATAAATTATCTGGGCTCAGTTGTGGAAATAGCCTTGGGAGGATCGTGATTCTGAATGAGGCTGGTTCTGCTTCTCTCTTGATCTAATTCATTTTATTTTATTTTGTTTAGACAATGTTTACCACGATGAATATGATCCTTCTGGCTGCATTGGTGCTGGCTTACAGCACTGTGGGTGAGTCCTATCCTGAGGAAGGGGTGGGTGGGTCATTACAGGGAAGAGCATTCTACTCTAGGGGAGTGTTGAAATTGTCATCCTGGTTGATTTTGAGCTAGAGAGGGGAGAGTTCCAAGAGATGAAGCATCTTTGGTTCACCAGTTCTTCTCTGGGGGATTGATGTGAGCTGTTGTTGCTTGCAGAAGTGCTCAGCTCTCTCTCTCTCTCTCTCTCTCTCTCTCTCTCTCTCTCTCTCATGTTCTGTCTGTAGTCTATTTGTGAAATCAGTACTTGAAAAACTCCAGAAGGCTCCGGTGATGTCTTCACCAGAGGAAGCCCAAATCAGGTCAATGCTGCCCCTAGAACGTTTCATTACTCGGGCCAGTAGGGAGGTCTCTTGTTAGAATTCTAGAAGCCTCCTTCTCAGCAGAGGCTGAACCTTTTCACTCCGTAGGGAGGGGCTCATGACATGGGGCCTCGTGTCCATAAGAACATTAGTAGAGCCCTGCTGGATCAGGCCAAAGGCCCATCTAGTCCAGCTTCCTGTATCTCACAGTGGCCCCACCAGATGCCTCCAAGAGCACACAGACAACAAGATAACCTGCTTCCTGTTATCACTCCCTTGCACCTGGCACAGAGAAAACAGACTTCTAAAGCCAGGAGGTTGCTTATGGCTTGTAACCTGTGATGGTCTTTTCCTCCATGAATCTATCCAACCCCTTTTTAAAGGCATCTAGGCCAGGTGCCATCACCACATCCTGTGGCAGGGAGTTCCACAGATGAATTACATGCTTGTCCAGAGCAATGCTTTTGAGCAATGCTATCCAGAAGGCTACCAAGGCTGGCTAGGAAAACAGAGAATAGGCAAACAGAGCTTCCATATCAAAGGCTGGTTTATTTCCACAAGGCCAACTAGGTAATAGGAAATATAAATAAGGAAAGAAACCATTTTCAAAGCTCCGAGGCAACTACAGTCATGACTGGCACAAAAGCTCCTGGCCCCTATGTCATATGCATCCTCCCAGAGGCATTTCTACGGTGGGGGCGGTACTGTAAGTTGCACACCATCCTAGTCCCCTTTACAACTTGGAACGAGGAGGCCCTGCCCCCTCGCCGTCGGAGCCATTCCGTGCAGCGAAAGCAACAGGCAGGGAGTCTCCTGCCTGTTGCCTTAACCGTATGGAATGGCTACGATGGTGAGGGGGGAGGGGTCTCCTCATTCCTGGTTGTAAACGGGGATTAGGACGGGGCGCAACTTACAGTACTGCCCCCACCGTAGAAACGCCTCTGATGGACAAGTTGGCCTGGCTCCAGCATAAGTAATGGTTGATCCTTCAACTGGGCCTCAAAAGGACCATGCCTTCTCTTAGGCCTGAGCATAATTGTCCTCATTAACACCTAGCATCATAGACTCATCAAACATCTTACCTTTGTCTCTCAGGGAAACGTTCACGATGCTACTATACTACTGTACCAAATGGATATATAGGAAAGAAGCCTCGTTTTCCAGGGTATGTCTGTGAGTTGACATATCACGCAAGAGTGAACCAAAAACCAGGTTTGTTACTTTTTTTAATATAGAATCTTATGGAACAACAAGAATTGCAGTTTACAAAATTGTTGGAGATTTGATAAAATTAACTAGGACACAGGCATATACATTTTTTAAATAATAAATAAATAAATAGTCTTCCCCTATAGCAGTGGTTCCCAACCTTTTTAGCACCAGGACCCCCTTTTGTAGAATGACAACCTGTCGGGACCCCCCTACAACCTACGTCCGGAAGTGAAGTCATTAAGCAGGAAATAATGTCATTTTTTTAAATAAATCACACATTATAAAATAAATCACATTTTAAAATTTGATTATTTTTAATTCTGTAATTTTAATTTATTTTTAATTATGCAATTTGGTCACGTCGTGACAAATTGCAAAAATATTCACATTTTTAAAGTTTTACTCATAAGCAGCCCCACGGGGGACGGGGGGAAGAGTGACCTAATATTAACAGAGATGCTAAAAGATAACCAGAAAGTAACACAAGGTGAGCAAACTTGACGCCCACCTTCTATCTTTCCTCTCACTGATCTCTGTCAGAACCACTGCATTATGTACCATTCAAATAAAATGAACATCTTGGTCATTCTGCTTTTTTCTTAAATCCGCAGGGCTTTTTTTCCCTACTGAGACTCCCAACATTGAGCAATGCAATACAATCACAGAAGAACAGGGTCATAAATTAGTGCACACCTGCTGCACAACAGAGCTATGTAATCTTAAATTTCCAGTATATGGTCTTTTTCCCGGCAAAGGAAAGATCCCTGATGGCAATATCACACACGAACGTACTGGATAAACCCTCAGCATTTGGTGGCCACTGTCCAGCTTCTTATTTCCTGAATTGGGGTTACTATTATGAAATTAAAAAAACACGCACCCAAACACACAGTGTTCTTATTGCGTCTGTAAGAGTCTGTATGTGACAGTAGCTTGTTCGATTGCTTGAAGTGCTCATAGAAATTTAGAGCCATGGGTCTGATGGAAGAGGTGGTGGGGTGGGCAACAGACTGAGACTCGAATCAGTGCTTTTGTGTAAAGGACAGTTTTACATCTTCTGTGGCAGCAGAACCTGCTTTGCCACAGCATGTGACCTGGACTACATCAGAACATCAGAAGAGCCCTGCTGGATCAGGCCAAAGGCCCATCTAGTCCTGCTTCCTGTATCTCACGGTGGCCCCACCAGATGTCTCAGAGAGTACACAACAAAATAGCTGTACCTTGTTGCCACTCCCTTGCATCTGGCATTTAGAGAGAGCCTACTGTCTGGGTGGACGCTTACCTGGGGCACCGCTGGACGAGCTCCAGCACCTCCCCAGGCACTTGGGTCAGCCAACGCCAACTGCTGGGCCCAGACTGGCCCATCAAACTGCCTCACCGTGAGGCCACATGCATCGCCGGAGAGGTTGGAAACCACCCATGGTGCAGTGCATGCTGGGACAGGCCTCCAGCCCCACCACCAACAGCGGGAGTGCTGGCGTTGCTCCCAGGCCACAGGGAGCACCTATGGGGGCAGGATCCGGAGGGGTGGGAGGGGAAGACCCAGACCAGCTCACTACCTCCGCTGGAGCACGTGCGATGTGATGGAGGCGATGCCACTCCAGGAACCCTTGTGAGTATCCATGGGGAAAGGGGAAGGCCAGAGGGAGGAGGGTGGGAAAGCACCATAGGTGAGAAAAGTGCTGCTGGGGGTGGGGCTGACGGGGGAGCAGCAGTGGTTCATAAGGCGCTCATAAGGATGAAGGCCGGTGGTTAGAGAAGGGAGGCTACCCTCGAGGGAGGGCTGCCTATGACCAGGGCAAGCCACACCCTGTGACAAGAGAAGGATCAAGGGTGGCGCAACCCTCTTCCCTGTGTGCTTCTGAGGCCAGTTGAAGGAGTGCCGACCTTGAGTTCCCCCGCGAGTCCCAGCCTCCAAGGAAAGACTCAGTGTTAGAGTTCCTCTGGGACACACCCGAGCAGCTCACCGCTGACACCTACTTCTAAATCCAGGAAGATGCATATACCCATCATGGTTGTAACCTGTGATGGACATTTCTTTCATAAATCTGTCCAATCCCCTTAAAGGCATCTAGGCCAGGTGCCATCACCACATCCTGTGGCAAGGAGTTCCACAGTTTAATGACATGCTGGGTAAAGAATTATTTTCTTATGTCTGTTCTAATTCTCCTGCTACATAATTTTAGTGGCTATACCCTGGTTCTGGTGTTGTGTGAGAGCGAAAAGAACTTCCCTCTATCCAGCCCATGCGTACATTTATACATCTCAATCATGTACTCCCTCAGGCGCCATTTTCCTAGACTGAAGAGCCCCAAACACTGTATCCTTTCCTCATAAGGGAGATGCCCCAGCCCACAAATCATTTTGGTCACTCTTTTCTGCCCCTTTTCCAGCTCCTTTATATCCTTTTTGTGATGCGGTGATCAGAACTGGACGCAGTACTCCAGATGTGGCCCTAGTTACCATAGATTAGTACAATGGCATAATAATATTGGCCGTTTTATTAATGATCCCAAGCATGGAATTGGCCTTCTTCACAGCCGCCGCACTTTCATCGACCTGTCCACCAACACCCCAAGATCTCTCTCGTGATCCGTCACAGACAGCTCAGAACCCATTAGTGTCTATGTATTTTTAAAACTGTTTGTTTTTGAATGTTAAAGGCTTTAATAAACAAAATACACAGGATTAAAAAAGGCAGGATAATAAAAATTAATCAATCAAGCGACAGTTTTATTTTATTTATTTATTTAAAGAATTTGTAGCCCGCCTTTCTCCCGAAGGCACTCAAGGCGGCTTACAACATATTAAAATACATATAAACAACTTTAAAACAATTAAACACATTAAAATAATTAAAAACACTTGAGATTCAATCAGTTGAGGGCCTGATTGAAAGCACTTGTCCTGAATCTGCTACTCCTTTTAAAGGACATAAGAACAATCACAACAAGAGGTTCCTGGATGAAGTTTCTAGAGTTAACAGACGCTTAATTACACTTATATTTCCTTTGGTATGTTTGTAAAATGCACGAGTAAGTGCATTATGAACCCTTTTTCACTATCATAATTATCATCTTCATGTTCGATGAACTCATGAGAGGAGATGTCTGGCTCCAGCCCTAATTCCTAATTGAACACCTGTACCAGGCCCGCAAAATGTTCTCTTATTTGTTCCTTTACCCAGAGGTAAGCCTCCACAGTTCAGAGGGGTCTACTCGGACTTGTACCAGCGAAATCCTTTGCCAGGGTTGCCAAATGTCTGCCCAAGATTTAACCCTTCCTTTAGCTATGTCCTAACAGGATCTGAAGAGAAAACCCGTCCACCTCCAAATTCCTAAGGGCCTTATGGTCAAGTATTGTCCATACCCTCAGAGGTGTCCAAACGTTCTCTGTTCATGGTGCCCTTAGTGTACCAGTAATTTTTTCATGGTGCCCCTAGGCCAAAAGAAATACTTTGAAAATCCCTGTTTCCCTCGAACTTTAAAATATCCTGCTGTGTCCCTATAAGTCTATGGCACTGTGGCACAGAGTTTGGGAATCATGGCCATACCTGAATACAAGCACATGTCATATCAAAGCATTTTGTGTTCATGACAGCTCACTGAACAGAGTCAAATACAGGTGTTTTTTTTTTTAAATGTGACTTAGAAGACCATTCTGTGCATGCTGACCTGGTCACAAGCCCCCCTGAACACAATGGGACTGGTTTCTTAGTAAATACGTGTAGGATTGCACTGTTACAGCGCAATCCTATCCAAGTTACACTAACGGCATAGCCAGCGGTGCAGTGAGAACGGGAGGCCCCAGAATGGAAAGAGGATTCAAATCCCCTCCAAAGGGGGATTCAAAGGGATTTTAAATCTCCCCTCTCCTCCAAAGTCTCCTGCCCTGCCCTCCCCCGCTGGTTATACCGGTGGTGTAAGTTGGATAGGATTGCACTGTTAGACTCACCAAAAGACATGCTCTGATGCAAATAATAATAATAAGGAATAAATTAATCACTGGTTACAAGATGAAAGTCTACCCAATGCTAGGAGCAGGGCTGGCATCAGCCAAATGGCCAGAACCCTATCAGAGGATAGGAAGGGATTTGGCCACTCTTTTGCCAGATCCTCCATCTGTATGGGAAGACAACGCAGCCATTAAGCATGATAATAACTGCAGAACCCCCTTCTACCTATCTTCCAGCGCAATCCTAACCCACTTTCCAGTGCCGGTGCAGCCGCAATGCAGCCCTGTGGTAAGGGAACAAATGTTCCCTCACCTTGAAGAGGCCTCCATGACTGCCCCTGCACTGCAAAATGCAGTGTGCACCCTCTTGGCACGGCTACACCGGTGCTGGAAAGTGGGTTAGGATTGTGCTGTTACAGTACAACTTGTGTTGTACGCATTCCACACTTTCAAATCTTCTCTTGCTTTTTCACCTGGGGGGGGGGTGTTTCCTTTTCCATGCACGTCACCCCATTGGCTAGTCTGGGTGCCTTCAGCTGAAATAAATTGTCAGCTTTGGCTTGTCGAAATGCACTTGGGGACAATCCTGTTTCTGAAGGTGATCTCTCTTCCCACTTGATCTTCTTTCTTTTGTGTCTTGCACGTGACAAGATCTCCGGAGATGGATCGGATTCTTCTGACTGCTCTGCTTCTGCTCTGCTGCGTTTCGGGTGAGTAAAGCTCTGCCAGGAGGAGGAGGAGGGAGTTTGGGGGGGGGGAGCATGTTCTGCTTTGGGTTGGAAGGAGCCCTTATAGGGACGGGAGCTTCAGCTGAATATTCTTTGGAGGTGAGTACTGTATATTGGACGTTCTTCTCCAAGAGGGTCGGTCGGATTCTGTCTCAGCCTGACTGATTTTGGAGAGAGGAAAGCTCTGCCTCTTTTACTGGCAGTTACTCACTGGTAAACTGTAGAGGAAAATACTACTATGATCTACATATCCATGACAACCCTGGTGCTATAGGTCAATTCTAAGTTTATGTGGGAGACTCTCAATGGGCTAGAGATCATAGATGGTGAGGCATAAAAACTTTACCCAGACAAGCACTATTCCATCCCCAACATCTTTTGAAAAAGAAAAAAAGGATTTCCTGTGAGCCGAAGCCTAGGCATGTCTACTCAGAAATAAGTCCCATTATAGTCAGTGGGGCTTACTCCTAGGTAAGTGTGGATAGGATTGCTGCCTGTGTCATTACACAGGCATACCTGTATCAGTACAACAGACCTTACCCATCTGGGGGTATTTTCACCTCACATATCTCTGAAGAACTTTGTAACCCGGCCCCTTCCCAGGTGCGATCCGCCCTCCTCCCCACTCCTGCCCACCCCAGCCCCATTCCACCCCTCCTTCCTCCCACCCCCTGCATGATCCTACCTGGGGCTGTGGGCGTCCAGTGTCTGCTGCCATGCAGAGTCCGCCACTTGCCACTTCCAGCAGTCGCCAGCCTGCGCGCTCTAGCGTGTCGCCTTTCGTTACAGCTGGAAAGTGTGTTTACAGCATTCAGGCAGTAAAATACTTTCCTCGTTTTAAAAGCTCTAACAATTGGATGTGTCATCAAGGTCCAACCCGCCGCCCCCCCCCCATTTACATAAATTCTCTGTCCGTTCATGATCCACAAGGAGTACTAAGAAATGCAGGATGGGAGCATTTGGGAGCCTGCGCTGCACATGAGATGGGAGTTCAGAGGTCTTCTCCAAAAATATAAGGTCCTTGTTATCAATCCCCCTGAAAGGAGAAAAAAGGTGGGGAAGTGAATGCCCAGGACCCTCAGTGATCAGGTTCCATAACAAAAAGTTGGCTGGTTTCTGGAATGTTGCCTAACAGTAACATTAATATCCACATGTGTCTGTGGTTCTAGCTACATGCCAGGAAAGAAAGTACGACCCAAGCAAGCCAGTCTCGTGTTCTTTCACTTGGGTGAATGGCAAAACAGCATGAGGTTCCACAGGCCTTGGGGTGAAAACACCAAACTTCGCTTTGTAGGAAGACAGACAGACAGACAGACAGACAGACAGACAGACAGACAGAGTTGGTTTTTACTACAGGAAGTCTGGAAAAATCCATGACAAACTGTACCGTGCTTGCTTGGCCACCCTATTCAGACCTACAAACCATGCTTCTTCTGGGCTCTGAGCATTTGAGGTCTAAACATCCCCTCTTTCAATGTTCTATTTCCCCCTTTTCCCCCTCCCTCCTCCCCTCTTTCAATGTTCTATTTCCCCCTTTTCTCCCTCCCTCCTCCATTTTGCACGTTTACATGTCCCTCCTTCTTCCAAGGTTTCCCCATTTTTCTTCACCTTCCTAGCAGCCACTACACTTTAGGGCTTAGCTCTGTGTCTGTTATATGTATATGCCAATTGCAGAGCATTTTTTCTGATTCTGCCTTCCTAGTCTATGGTATATTTGTGGGGGCTGCAACACAACACAACTAGGTAGAGTTGTATTGTGTTGCAGCCCATTCCATGTCTGTCTCATCCTTTTTTATGACAATCCACTGCAATGAACCTCAGTCCTTCCACATGCAGTCGAATTCCCCTGTGTGTGCATGTTACAAATAAGAGGAATGCTCATAGTGAAGGACTAACAGCATAATGGTATCCATCCAACTTACACCACCGGTGTAACCAGCGGTGCAGTGAGAACAGGAGGCCCCAGAACAGAAAGGGAATTCAAATCCCCTTTGAATCCCCATTAGGAGGGGATTTGAATCTCATTTCCATTCTGGGGCCTCCCGTTCTCCCTGCATTCCTGGTTACACCAGTGGTGTAAGTTGGACAGGATTGCGCTGTGAAGGAGTGACTTTCACGACACTGTGATAATGCCTCTTGAGCTTGATATGGAAAGGACCATGTCTCCTTATAGACTTCCATATCTCCATGTTCATCTCTCCTGAGCACTCAGAAACATGAGGAAAGTGATGTTTTTTATTGATATCTTGTGCTTCTCTTTCAGGCACTGGTAGCTATAGGTGCCTAGTCTCGAATTCTTTCATATCGCCTAACACAACGAAAGAGGCTACTTATAATCGCGTCTGCATGATGACGTTTATGTTATCTCACAATAAGAGTAAGCATTATTCTTCATTCTTCTACTATTTTCAGAGAGCTGTGCTGATTCATGCATTCACATAACGTTAGCAGTAGAGTTTCCTGGGGACAATACTTAACAAAAGGCTTGGGGAAAGGAGTGCGATTTGGAATGCTCTCCCATCGTGAAATTCCTCTGAGGTAGAAAGCTAGTATGGAAAGCTCCTTGATGCCCTGCACGTTCTGCATGTTCCACTGCATGTTCTGCATGCGCATGGGAATTCCAGAGTTACAGATAATTAACTTTATGGAATGCAACACCACTGCCTACTACAACACGGCTGACTGGGCAAGGAGGCAGGGGGAGGATTCGGTGAAGACATAAGGAAGTCTTTTACACATACTTGTTAACACAAGGTATTATGATCTGGAAGCCCTTTAAGGGCTCCAGTGTGTGTGTGGGGGGGGGGAGTGGATCTAGAGGCTTCGGAGGGGAAGGGGATTTAAATCCCTAAGCCTCCTGCTCCTCAGTGGGTCTCCTCGAACCTGCGCCAGCTCTTTACCTGTCGCAAGTCCAAGGGAAGAATGGGGGCAGGGAGGCTGCTGCTGGAGGGGAAAGTATCCAGCATGCACCATCACTGCCAGATCCACCCTCCCACAGTCTCCCCGCCCCCTGTTCTGCCCCCTCCCTGTCTAGTTTCATCCCTTCCCCAACCCTGTATATGCCCTCCCCACCCCCTCCCACCTCCCCCGTTACTTAACCTGCTCCGGTACATGGCCAGCGATCCCCTGACGTGTGCGGGAACGTTCTGGTCCAGGCAGCATGCTACTTAGCGCGCTACTGGAGTGCGCTTTACTTTGTTTACTTTGTGACACTGAATAACCACGCGAAGTCTCACTCCTGCAGCCCTCCACAGTCCCCTGCCCTGCTTGCACAACTAGCTGTCCTCCTCTGATCTCTTGGGTCAGTGCGACACCATTATTACATAAAAGGTGCACGTTTGGCAGTTCTGAGCCTTAAAGTTGGCCAGCTGATCTCCTGCACAGCATGTTCTCTGTTGCAGAGCTCTGTCATGTGCACATAATATCTGAAAGGAAAAGGATGATTCTGGCATTATCGGAACATCGGGCTTTCGGACTTGCTCTGTGTTTTGTCCTGTGTGCAAATTGGAAAGATTTAATTAATTCTTTAATGCTCTGGAAGTTACAGCCACTCTGAGGCAATTTGCTCATTGGCTGTCATTCAGCGGTCATTTGTATTAATAAAAGGACAGAAGGGCATCTTGAAAACAACAGGAAAAGAAGGTACTCTCAATGTGGATCACGGGCTTCCCTTTGACCTGACCTTATCCAAAGTTTGCAACACACAAATAGGGTCTTACATCTCTGTGACTGTTTCAGGATTATTTATTATTTATTATTATTATTATAATGCCAGGTGCAAGGGAGTGACAATTATAATAATGCCAGGTGCAAGGGAGTGACAACAGGAAACTGGTTATCTTGTTGGCTGTGTGCTCCCCGAGGCATCTGGTGGGGCCACTGTGAGATACAGGAAGCTGGACGTGATGGTCCTTTGGCCTGATCCAGCAGGGCTCTTCTTATGTATTTATGTTCTATTTATTTATTTATTATTATCATTGTTAATATTATACATAATGAGAAACGATTTTGTTTTCATGGCCCGCAATAATTCTTGAATTTACTGGTGCAAAGGGGTAGAGAGCCATGGCAAAAACGTTTGAAAATTGTATCAATAAAAAAACGAGGCAAACTTAAGTGCAGCTTGAAAGTGTTTTTAATATTTTATATTTTAAACTACTACTTTCAAGCTGCACTTAAGTTTGCCTCGTTTTTTATTGATACCATTTTCAAACGTTTTTGCCATGGCTCCAGTAAATTTGCTCCAGTAAATTCAAGTATACATAATGAGTTTGTCAGGACTTGAGGGGTGTGCAAAATTTTCATGGGCGCCAGGTACACCGGACCATAGCTCCTCTGCTTCCCACCGCTATGGGTGCTGGCTGGGTGTCAATTTGTAACAGGGTTGCAGACATTAAGGCAGGAATCTTGACTTGGTTTTGGTGCATGATTCCATTTCTCACCACCTTAACCTTTCTATAAAACTAATCGCCCTCCTTAAAAATACACAATCATTTGTCTTGATTTACATTCTGAACAGACGTCAGGATTGAGGCCTGACACAAATGAAGCCCTTGTCAAGTCATATATTTTTTGATGAACATTTAAATCAGTTCTGGGGCTTCTTTGGCTCCCAGTTTCCATCTTTCCTCTCACACACCACTATCCAGCTCCTCTCCATTAGGCAGCTTCTAATCAAAACAAACCTACTGATACTGCTTCCTTTTCTACCCACAGAGGATCAGACAAAGATAAAAGGAGGATACTACATCGGTGGGATGTTTCCTGATCTTGAGCAATGCAATACACTTGTGAAAAACTCCAGCGTGATTACCTGCTGCACAACAAATCTGTGCAACAATAGAACACATTTCGAGTTCATCACTGGGTGGGATAACAGAGTCCTCCCTCTCACCAACCTCCTGCACTAGTGTACCGGGTGGAGCCCATGTTTGCATTTGGTGGCCTTAGCCCAGCTTGCTTAGCACATCTTGAATGGGTGTCAGGCAGGTGAGACATCCTACAGCAAAATAATAAACTGGTTCCGCGATGCAGAGTGGCCTTTTACTTACATGAGACTTGCGCTTTCAAATTTTACTATCTCTCTTTCACGCACCATTGGGACGAGGGTGTAAGGGATGCCTCTTGGGGGACCCCGGGAGGGGTGTAGCCAAGGTGGTCTCATAGGCTCTAAGTGTGGGCTCCTGCCCTGAAGTGTAGAAGGGGTCCTTCCGGACCACAGATAAGGTCTCTGCAGGACCGTTGCCTCAGAATAGCCCTGGGGAGGGAGGTTGACTAAGGCACCCTTATCCCTCTCCCAGGCTGGGCTTGGAGGGTTTGGTTCTGACTGTCGCTCCGGTTCTCCAGTCCACCTCTCCACTACTGCCCTCCTCCTCATCAGTTGTGGTCTGCTCTTTATTGTGTTCTCCCTCCCTTGTGAGAGAAACACCCTGCTGTCCCTGCCCCCAATCCTTCAACCAACCCCACCAATCCCTTCCTTCCCTACTTGGCTCAGCTGTAGCCGGTCGAGCTGCCTCTGCCTCAGGATGGCTGGGGCCGGATCCTGCCAAGGACTGGTCTACTCCAAGGTAAGTGGGGCCACATCCTGCCAAGGACTGGCCTACTCCCAGATAAGAGCTGTCGGGTGGGATATTGGGGGCTTACTCGGGAGCTGGCGCTGGTTTCAGGACCCCGCTGGCTACATCCAGTGACCGCAGGAGAAGTCCGGGTCCATCAGAGAGGCCCGGACCCGGACAGAGGGTCTGGCGCAGCAACCTTGCTGAAGCTAAACTGGTCTGCTTCTGGCTAGTGCCTGGATGGGTCACTGCCTGAGAACCCCATGCACACCGCCTGCCTGTCATGGAAGAAAGGTGGGCTAGGGCTGAAAGAAATAAAGGACTAACTATGGAGGCGTCACTAGGGTTTGCATCACCCAGTGTGAGAGCTCATTGTGGCACCCCAGTGGTGTCATTGGGGTTGGTGTCACCCGGTGCAGTGACTCATGGTGTCACCCCCATTAGCTTTATTTATTTTAATATATAACAGTACAGGTCACCCAACAATTCAGTAACCAACAAATAACCAGTGGCCAACTTGAAAACACTCACACAACTGAACAAGAGTTCAAGTATTACCTCTGATACATAGAAATGAGAAACGCATTATTGGTTCCATGCTGTGTCATAATGACATCTCATTGGTTCTCAGAACAATCAGTCTCATTGGTCAGTTTTGAGTAAAGGAAATCCATTTTTTGCAATTGTTTTCTTTTTCCAGTTATTTGGCCATAACTTTTGATATACAGCAGTGGTTCTCAAACTGTGGGTTGCAACCAACTATTGAAAACTCTAGTTATCCCCTGCCCTTAAGGGGCGGGGACAGCATGGCGGTGGCAATCCCCCGGATCGCCACTGCAAAATTGCCCAAAATCGCCCCTACTGCACATACAGGGGCTTGGGGGAACTTCGGAGAGGCCTGCGCGACCCTCTGCAGGCTTCCCCAATATTTGGATTGCCACAAAACAGCGATCTTCAGATACTTCTGGTTTTCGTGAAAGATCGCTGTTCTGTGACAAGCTGAAGATTGGGGGGGGCAGCAGAGGGTCGCGCAGGCCTCCTTGAAGCTCCCCCAAGCACCGGTAAGTGCAGCGGGGGCGATTTCAGGGGTGGTTTTGGCAGTGGCGGTGATCCCCCAGATCGCTGCCGCTGTTGGCTCCGCCCCCGCAAACACTCAAAGTTCTCCCCGCCTCGGGGGGCAGTACTTTGAGAACTGCTGGAATACAGATTCTGTTTATTTCATTACATTTATTTCATGTTTATTTATTTCATTACATTTATTTCATGATTCTGTTTCATTACATTATTTCATTTATTTCAAACACTCTTTTATTTCATTACATTTCGCATTAAAGTACCTTTCCAATGATATATAACATGATGGCCATCCGTGGATTGGCCATCCACTGATTGGACTATCCACGAATGGCCATTCGGGGAGGGAGGGAACCCACTGGGGGCAGAGGCGGCGCCACTGTACCTTATTGAAGAGCTGCACAGACCCGCCGCCCGCTCCTTCCCTCCAGCACCACATTGTAATAATGTAAAATGCCTGCTAGAAGAAAAACATGTGACCAGAAACGACTTCCAGTTGTGGTCACAACTGGAAGTCACTTCCAGTCACTTTTTTCTTCAAACAGGCATTTTACACTATTACAATGCAGCGCTGGAGGGAAGGAGCAGGCAGCGGGCAGGCGCGCGCACCTTTTCAATAAGGTACAATGCTGCCGCCCCGCCACCCTCAACCCTCACCACCCCCACCCGACCGCGGACCTGAGCATCCGTGGATTTTCACATCCGCGGAGGTTCCGGGAACAGAAGTCCAACTTATAAGGCTTCCACAATTTTGGCCACCTGTGGTGTCAACACCCCTTGAGGGTGTCACCTGGTGCTGTCCACAACCCCCCGCACCCCCCTAGTGATACTACTGGGACTGCACGCTTGCAGACTCTCCTGTGTGCATCTTCAAAGTGCTAAGCTTCAAGCCCCCAGAATGGTGTCACTCCAAAGTATTTTGCTGCCTCAAGCAGAGCCCAAGGACATCACTTGGAGGGTGTGTGTGGGGGTGCAGCCTGCACCGGGTTTCACCAAGGGAGGGAGACACCCCACTGCCCAACTGTGGGCATGAAAGCTCACCCCACTGCCCAAATGTTGACACCCCGCTGCAGTGTAGTGAGCTGGCTCATCCGAGAAAGCCACAGCATGGCAAGCTTGCCCATCTGGGAACACCATGGCAGGCTACTGGTCTGCAGAACTAGCCCCGTCCTTGCGAGAGGACAGGGCTGGAAGTTCCAGAATGAGACTGGAAGGGGTGGGCCCAGTGGCGGCTGCCACCAGCTTCCAATGAAGCCAGGCAGCCGATGTGAGCTGTCATTTCTGACTCAGTGGCGGCTGTGAGAAAGGTAGAGCCAATTGGCCCCACAGAGCCACCGTGACCCTGCCCTTCTCTAGCCCAGAGGGGGCCTGGGGAAGCCCTCAGTCTCCCGAAGAGGGGACTACCCAGCCCTGCCAGAGGGAAAGCAGAATGGCAGCACAGGCATGCCGGAGCCGAGCCACCCTACCTGGCCTCTCCCTGGACAGCAACATCTTGTGCTCGTGCCGTGTGCAGGCCAAAAGAGAATGCAGAGTGCAGGCAGAGAGACGGCCTTTTTATTCAAGTTTGCCAACCAATGGCCTTAGCCATTCTGACGTCAACCCTACAGGTGCAGACTAGACTGGTACACTGTTCATTAGTTCATAACCCACCTACTTCTGGTACACGTTCTTCTTACTTGTCAACTTTTCGGAAAACTCTTTCTGCCCCCACGCTGGTTACCTGTCATGCAGAGGCGTTGCTGGAGCACGGCAGGGAGGGCGGACCGCCTGGGGGCGATGCAGGGTCCTACACGACGCGCCCGCGCGACGCGCGTGTCGCCTCCCGCTCCAGGAGGAGGCCTCAGAGCGTCCGTCCTTGGCAGAGCTCCAAGGCCTTCTGAGGGAAGCCCAATGCGCGACGTCATATTTATAAGGTTTTCGCACCTGCGCAGAACGTTTGAGGGCATGTTTGCCCTCAGAAACGTACTGCGCATGTGTGAAAACCTTATTAATATGACGTCACGCATCGGGCCTCTCTCAGAAGGCCCAAGACAGCCGGCCGGCGAGGATGTCTCCGGAGCCGGCAGCAGAGGAGGCTCCGCTGCTGCCGGCTCCGGAGACATCCTCTCCGGCCGGCTGTTGCGGCGGCACGGGGGTCATTAGGGCGATGTGCGCGCCCTTGCGACTCCGCTGCTGTCATGTTAACCAGCTTTTCTTCTCATGGGAACTGCTTCCCCAAGTGCACTAGTCAAAGCCAGTAGTGGCCGTACACCCCCCCATGGGAGGGGGCCGCCACCGCAACACCCCCCAGGGACTCAGTACACCCCCCACAGGACGCCACATGCCCCTCCCTGGGGGACGTGACGTCATCATCGTGCATAGCCACAGCATGGAAACACACACGCGCACGCTTTTTGGCTCCTCTTTGGAGCCAAACGGCACCCGGGAGGGTGGGAGGGCCAAACTTGCAGCTGAGAACAGCTGCTAACAGGAGCCAGCGGTGGGGGGGCAACGGATCCAGCAGCAGGTACACCCCCGCGACACACCGCTTGGGGCCCACCGCCCCCTCGCCTCTGGTCAAAGCTGAGCATTTATTTCAGCTTAAGACACCAAGAACAGCCAATGAGGTGAAGTGCAGAGAAAGGAAACACCCACTGGCGGCCAGGCATCCTATGGGGAGGTAAATAAACAATCATTTTTCTTACTTCTTCTCCCAGGCTGTCGAGTAGCCTCCCCCCACCATAGCATGCAGCGTACACTCCGTCAACAGCGCTGCATGCTATGGGCTGGTGGGGGACAGCATTGGGCTGCCTGACAGAAATCACAATACCTGCAGAAACCCCTTGGAGCTATCTACACGTGTCTCGGAGCACGCGCAATAACCGGAATGCCAACTAGATCATATTAAAGGTCTAAAAACAACTCCCTTTCATAGTACTGAGATGAAGATGCTGAGAAGGTGAAAATAGTGGTGATTCTTGAGCTTGGTCGGAAAAGGACCATGCTTCCCCATAAGCTTCCATATCTCCAAGTTGATCTCCCATGAACACCCAAGAACATGAAGAAAAAGATATCCTGTACTGATATCCTGTCATTCTGTTTCAGGCAAAGGTAGCTTCAGATGTCGAATTGGTTATTTTCTTGCGAAGCCTGGTCAATGGAAGACAGTAACAAGTTATCATTACGTCTGCATGTTAAGCTTTTTCCTGTCTTACAATAAGAGTAAGCCGTATTTTTAAATCTCCTATTTCCAGAGAACAACC
This sequence comes from Plestiodon gilberti rubricaudatus, assembly GCA_026170595.1. Taxonomy (NCBI): domain Eukaryota; kingdom Metazoa; phylum Chordata; class Lepidosauria; order Squamata; family Scincidae; genus Plestiodon; species Plestiodon gilberti. The sequence goes on from JANXHW010000002.1 coordinate 253,399,239, forward strand.
TTCAGCGTTCTGGTGATGCAGGCTGGTGAAGGCAGATGAAGGCAGGAAGAGGGCGGATATTGGTAGCAGCGGCTCCGCCGATATCTTATCCCCCTTCCCAGCCTCGATCCACCTACCTGGGTTCACTCGGACTTGCACAAGCAAAATTGCTGGCGCATGTCCAAGTTAACCCATTGGGGCACCGGAGGCTTACCTCCAGGCAAGGGGAATAAATGCTCCCTTACCAGGCTGGAGGAGACCTCTGGGACTGCCCCCCCCCCGCAGGATGCACCGCACATTCCGGTGATACAGCTGCATCGGTAGGGGTGGGTGGGTAGGATTGCATTTTACAGCTAGAACAATGGGTCCACTGAATTTCTCTACTGAATTAAATAAGTTAATTTTAATTAACCAACTTTCCAGCACTGATGCAGCCACAATGCAGCCCCGAGGTAAGGGAACAAATGTTCCCTCACCTTGGCCTTTATAACTGCCCCTGCACTGCAAAACGCAGTGTGCGCCCTGTTGGCACGGCTACACTGGCGCTGGAAAGTTGGTTAGGATTGGGCTGTTAGTCTACTTTCCTTTCCCATGGCAAAGACAGGACAAATTTAATCCAGATCTGGTAGGGAGACCATTGGGGACACATCCATTGCTCCTTTGTGGCACCAATGCTCTTATTTGTGAATTGTACAAGTTTTCCTTCAATATCTTAAAAGTTGATGAAGCACTTTGGGTGGGCCACAGAAATTACAGTCATTCTGGGGAAATTAGCTAATTCACTTTCATGTAACTAATAAAAGGAGGGAAAGGAACCTTGAAAACAAGTGGGAGGAAAAGAGAATTTTGAATCTGGTTCACAGGCTTCATTTTTAGTGGCCTTGACCAATGTTTAACACAGGCAGTGAGAGTCTTCCCACCTCTATGGAGTCTGGGTGTCCCTTTGTAGCCATGGTGCAGACATTAAGGCTGGAATCTTAAAATGCTTTTGGTGCATGATTCAGTATGTGAGCACCTTTAACTGACTTAAAAAAAAAGTGTCATTTTAATTTATATTCAGAGGAGACATCAGGGCTGGGTGTAGTTCTCTACACTGGGTTCTGGCACAAATGAAGCCCCTGTTCAACCATGCGCTTTTCATGAACTTTGAAATCAGTCCTGGGGCATCTTTGGCTCCGAATGCCCATCTTTTCTCACTGGCGACTACCAGTTTTTCTACATTAGTAAGCATCTTCTAATGAATATGAACCTATTGCTGATGATGCCGTCTCCGTTTCCATCTACAGCAGGAGGAACCTACACCGCTAGGTGGACGGCTGATCTGGAGCAATGCAATACAGTTGTGAAAAACAGGAACCCAGTTACCTGCTGCACAACAGATCTCTGCAATACTAAACCAATGTTCACTTGGATTCCTGGTTGGGATAACAGAGCCCTCCCTGGCAACCACCACCTGCACTAGCCAACTTTTGCATTTGGCGGCCTGAACCCAGCTTGCCCTGGCTTGAAAGAGTGTCAGGCTGCTGAAATATCCTGCAATGGAATAATAAACAGGCCGCGTCCCAATACAGAGTGTCCTTTTGCTTATCTGTTTATAGTACGGCAGCGGCTGCCACTAGAAAGCTTCACAGGGAATTCACGACAACCTTCTCTGGGGAAGAAAACGCCAAAGATCTGCTTGCAGAGAGGGATAGTTATAGGGGCTTTGGCTATTGCTGGGTGAATGAATCTGGAACAACTGCTGGGTTTGCAGCCAGGAGTTTCCTGGGCTTCATTGGGTGAAGGTGTCCCTTCCAGGAGGCCACAAAGGCTTATTACATTCCAACTGGAGAGGTACCAGACAGGGCCAAAAGGTATGGCAGGGTGTGGGCTGCAACCATGCTGAGGTTCTTGGTGGGAGAGGCTTCCTGGAGGAGTCTGAAAAAATGGGCAGGTCAGCTTGATTTACTATGCTGGAAGACTTGTGCTTGCAAATGAGATTATGCCCAATGGGAGAGCCTGGTTTTGCAACACCTTAGAGCACTGTTTCTCAACCTGTGGGTCGGGACCCACTGGGTGGCACTAGCGTCGACGGGGGGTGGCGGGGGGTGGCGGGCCGCCGGGGGGCGTCGCGCGTATGGGGGTGACGCGCGATGCCCCTCACTCACATTTTTGCGGTGAAGGTGGGCCCGCCCGCCCTCCCCTGGGTCCGTTTGGCTCTAAAATGAGCCATAAACGGAGCGGGGAGGGCGCTCCGCTCCTGCGCGTGACGTCATGCGCGGGGGCGGAGCCTCCCCCTTAAGGGTGACGCGCGTCCCCGCTCAGGGGTGTCGCGCGTCGTCGCGACGCCCCTGCTGGGTGGGTCGCAACCTGATTTCTGATGGGTCCCAGGTGATGGAAAGATCAGATAAGTAATTGCCATAAGTAATTGCTATTCAAAAATCAGATAGCTGCTCATTGCCCTGCAAACAGCTGGGCCCCTGCAATTTGAAAAAAGCTGAGCTCCTGCAGTTTGCAAGCTTGTGCAAATATAGGGAGATAAACGTTTGAGCGTCTCGTAAAGCTTGGTGGGTCCCGATAGAGTGTCATTTTAAAAAGTGGATCCCGGTGCTAAAAGGTTTGAGAACCACTGCCTTAGAGGAAGGGGACACACAGAAGGCACTCTGTTCAGGATGATCTTGATTAGAGGGAGCTGTGCCCCATTCCCTCCAGGGGGAAAGCTCTGGGACCGTCAGCTAAAGAACCAAGACGGAGTTTCGTAGGAGAGGCTGGGCAAGGTCATTGGCAACAGTTTAAAGTTGGCAACCACCCCGCCCCCTTTGAAGTGACCTGCTGAGATCTGCTGCTCCGCTGGACAGGCAGGCAGGCAGGCTTCCCCACCTTGAGTCCGTCCTGGACCACAGCTCCTTCCAAAGCCCCTCCCTTTCCCACTTGCACCTTGGGCTGCTGAACAGCTCCAGTCACGACTGCAGGCTTTCCCTACCCCGCGCCCTTGCTACTCACAACTACTTTCTGCCTGGCTGCAAGCAGCCAGCCTTATCCGCGGCAGCCTTCTTCAGCTTTGCTTGCAGGCTTCGATGCAGTAGCGTACTACCAGAGGGGCAGTGGTGCAGGCTGCCCCAGGGTAACAGGGCCCCCAGCTGGAGGGGGGCACAAATTAAGGGCGACAAAGGGCCATGCCATCAGTATTTAAGCAAAATGTTGCTTAAAGGTTGCTTACCACATTGGCAAAATGCCAGTATTTAAGCCAGTCAATGTGGAACTTCCAGCCAATGAGGATCCCCCCCCCACAAAAAAAAATTGCACACGACACTGCAACCTCCCGGTACAACATTACATGTTCTTACCCACAAGTAATCCCATTCTGCCCACGAGGATCCCACCCTGGAAAGTGCGCACAAGACGGATGCCGCGAACTTATAAATAAGAATGTTCCGCCTAGCCCCTACCGGAGCTTCTCCACATTCCCTCCGATTTGTCTCTCCCCAATATCCGCCCCGCAGTTGACTCTCCTCCCTCAGCTCTGGTTCCTCTTCGTCTCTCCCTTCATTTGCTTAGCCTTCTCAGGTTTTGTTTCAGAATGTGGGGGGGACTCCCAGCTGGCAGTGGCGAGGGGGAAATGCCCCCCGTCGTGAGGGGTGTTGGGTAGAAGGAGGAGGAGGAGGAGGAGGAAAAGGAAGAAGCGCAACTTCAGCCCTTTGTCGGCGGGCAGCAGCTGCCTCAGATTGCCCTGCCAGCCCAGCCTGCCTCCTGGCCGCTCCATTCCTCTTCCAGAGGGATCTACGCAATCCTGTGCATGTGCCATGAGAGGGACTCAGTGCTGTGCACACATGCATAGGTGGCCTGTGCCATTCTTAAATGTGCGTGTGTAGGGTTGCAGCCTGAGTGATAGACATGGAATGATTGCATCATGGTAGTAGATTGGACTATAGCATGATAATAGCATTCTTATTACTTTCATTAATTATTAATTTAATTACTGTAAATTGTGTCCTATGGGGGGGGTGTCAAATGTTCATGGGCCCCGGGTGCAAAATGGCCTAGGTATGCCACTGCTTCAATGTTTGCTCAGTGCTGTCCTCAGGTTCCCCTGAAAAGAGGGGAGTCACCTCGGCTCCTGCCTCCAGCTCGGGTTAAGGACATAAGAACATAAGAAGATCCTTGCTGGATCTGGCCAAAAGCCCATCTAGTCCAGCTTCCTGTATCTCACAGTGGCCCCACCAGATGCCTCCAAGAGCACAACAACCAACAAGACAACCTGTTTCCTACTGTCACTCCCTTGCACCTGGCACAGAGAAAACCTACTTCTAAAACCAGGAGGTTGCTTATGGCTTGTAACTTGTGATGGTCTTTTCCTCCGTGAATCTATCCAAACCCCTTTTAAAGGCATCTAGGCCATGTGTCATCACCACACCCTGTGGCAAGGAGTTCCACTTATGAACTACACGCTGGGTTGCCACTTTTTCCCCAATCGCTGCAGCAACGCCCACATGCGGCACGCCTCCCATCAGTACAGATGGCACATGACATGACTCAAGCCACATTGGGAGATGCCTGGAAAGCAGCCTGCTCCGCCCCCACCCTCCACTTCTGCATTCATCGCACCTGTCCTTCTCCTCCCTCCCACTTTCACAACCCCCCTGGTTGTTCAGCCCTGATTCCCCAGGATAAACCTTCTGATTTCCCTACATCCTGCTTGTGACGTGGTCAGTATTTTATTTCCGTCGCATTCAAGGCCTGCAAAAGACACACATCATATCTGCATACTTGGAGCTGAGCCCCTGCCTGCCTCTGCCAGGGCCAGACCAGCAATGCAACTATTGAACAGGTCTGCCCTGTTAGGCGGAGAGGCGTCTAGAAGCCCTCAAGACCTTTCAGGAAGGCTCCAGTTCATTCGGCAGCGAGCTGCCTGCCAGACATTTCCAGTAAAGTGAATCCTCATCTCTGAGGGCCCAGTTACAGCTGCGCTTAATCCCACAGCCTGCCTTGATGGGGGCTTCGATGCATTGTAAATAGTAAGGGGGGGCACAGTGGGGCAGAACCTCAGCAGGGGGTTCAGGCCTTTAGTCGTTTGACCCTGCCATGGTTTTGGTCCTGATCATGTACTCCCCCCCCCCCATTTACCGTTTTTAAATGAATAGAAGGTCAATTGAACAACAAAGAAATGTCCTTTGCATTTACAGTACATATGGCACGGGGGTCATGATTGGGCTCAAAACCATGGTGGGGGTAAACTACTAAAGCCCCCACTCTCCAGTTTCACCCTCTTTTGTGCCCCCCAGACTTGCTAGAACAATTAAACCTAACCCTCAATCTGGGCAAGTTGCACAATGTGGTGCACATGTAATTGGATCCCCTTCCTGGGAGGAGGACAGACAGACCCAGCTGGGTTGACCATTATTAAGGGCCTGTCTCACTGATCAGCCAAACACCTGCCCCCAGTTGTTACTGAAGGGAGCGTCCTGGGTGCGAGGGGCAGGGTAACCTTTGGGACACACAGCTGGGGGAATCGTGTTAATTTTTCCAAAGTACAACATCAGTCCCTGCAGCATGCTAGAGATGTTTCCGTAGGAGCCCACCGAATTCCAGAAATATGCTGGTGACCAGCAAAAGAAAAGGGCAGGGGAGAGACATAGAGTGTTTGGGTGCACTTTTATTTATTCGGCTGCAGTTTTCTCAACAGGTCAAGAGGCACCATGTGGCTATGAGAGCCCAGATCAGCCACCTCGGCGACATTATGTTGAGGCCGTTGTTGGAGCTGGTCGATTGGCATTAACCACAGGAAGCCCATTACAATGGTCGGTGTTACAGCATTTCTTGATGTAGTACCTGCCTTGATCTAGAATAGGTTCCCAGCTGGTACATGGTTCAAAGTTGGCACAGCCATAATGTGTATATGTGGTGTTACCTGGGGAGGGGGAGAAGAAGGCAAGAGCATGAATTGAGAGACAGGATGTCTAGTTTGTATGTCACGGGTGTATATACGTAACAGGAGCCAAGTGTGTACACCTGTGTGCCGGGCAGAAATGGGGTAACTACTGTAATCTACCTTGAGCACTCTCCTTTTTTCCTTTAACAGCGGAAAGACAGAATATAAAATTTGGGAAATAAAAGAAATAGAGCGGCACATGGTGAAGAAAGCACATGGTGGCTGTAAATCATTTTTGTTTGAACCTTGAGATTGGAACTTGTGTCCAGTGGACTGAAATGGGGGAGACTCACTGGAGCGTCCTGAGAGGTCGAATTACAGTCGGCCTGCGTTATCCGCATTATACAGCCTTTCTGTTCTCCCCCCCCCCACAGATACCGCAAACCCGTGGATGCTGGGGACCCCTTTTAAAAACATTTTTTTAAAGTAAAAATAAGTAAGAAAATGGTCTTCCCTACCTTCATGTGGCAATACCAATCCATTTGCAGGACCGTGTTCTGTGCTCCAGGAAGCCACTTGTGGGTCCCGCAGCAGCCTCCCTTTGCCCTTTCTTACCCAATGCAATGCATTCTGGGACAAGGCAGGGTGAAAGAAGGGGGATCATACAACCCAGAAATGGCTTCCTGGAACACAGAATACGGCCCTGCAAACAGAGTAATTTTGCGGTGCAAAGGTAGGGAAGGCCATTTTATTACTTACCGGTATTTTTACTTTTAAAAACATTTTTAAAAGGTTCCCCCATATTCACAGCCTCCACGAATACTGAGATCCATGGACTGGTGAATAACACTGGTCCATCTGGTTGAAATCCACCCAAAGAGAACACGCTGCTTATAGAATCTCAGAACTTACCTATGTATGTTGCAACTGTGAAGCACCATGGATATTTCTGTCTGGCCACACACGTAGTATTTCTGTCATAATCGAACTGACAAACTTGATCCGCTTTGCACTGGTTACACACTAAACCTTGAACTGAAAGAGGAAACAGTGAATTCAGCACAAAGATTTATCATACGTCTAGTGTATAGCCTAAGATGGGGTTGAAACTAGTGGAAAGGGATAAGAGCAGTGACCCCAAACTTCCCCCCGCCGCAACCCACCTGTCCTCCAGTGACGGGCGCCGCAACCCACTTCATTCTCCCGCGGTGGGCCTCCGATGGGCCTCCACGGGCCTCAGAAGGCCTCCAGAAGCAACCAGAAGCCACTTCCATGAAACTGGAAGTAAACTGGAAGTGACTTCTGGATGCATCTGTTCTGGAGGCCTGTGGAGGCATTTGGAGGGCTCCAATTTGGAGCCAACTGGATGCAAGGGCGGGTGGGGGGGCTCGACACAAGGACCCACACTGGACGCCGGGCCATGACCCACAAAGTGGGTTGCGACCCAAAGTTTGAGGAAACCCTGGATTAGAGGCCACTGTGGGCTGCTAGGGGTAGTCACGCCATATGCTAGACACACAATCCTAGGTGTTTGTGAGTCAGGATGTCCCGTGCTTCACAGGTAACTGAAGCCCCCCATTTTACTAAAACCTCCTGGTTTTAGAAGTCAGTTTTCCCTGTGCCAGGTACAAGGGAGTGACAACAGGAAACAGGTTATCTTGTTGGCTGTGTGCTCCCTGAGGCATCTGGTGGGGCCACTGTGTGATACAGGAAGCTGGACTAGATGGGCTTTTGGCCTGATCCAGCAGGGCTCTTCTTCTGTTCTTATGTTATGTACCAGGCTTACCAGATTTTCCCGGTTCTAAACCGGAACAAACCCGCCCCGCCCCCCCACAAATAAATAAATAAATAAATAAATAATTGTAATAGATTTTGAAAACCTTTGGGGGGGCTTGTGCAAAGTTTTTATTTATTTATTTATTTATTTATTTATTTATTTTAACCTGGGAATTAATTCATTAAATAAATAAATTAAAATTTATATATATATATATATATATATATATATATATATATATATATATATATATATATATATATATATATATATATATATATATATTACATAAAAATCCACACATAAAAAACCACAGCAAAATCATCTTAAAGTAACATGCAGGTTTTCATGGCTTTTTACAATTTGCAAAGAGACACAGTTTATGGGTTTTTCAGCCATGTGTATTTTCAAATTGAAGAATTAAAAATAGAAATTGAAGATTTATCTAACTTGCCTGAAGAAATTCCTTACTTTACTGCAGGCGCTGTCAAAGGATTAACAGGGCGTCCGTTTTCTAAGGATTATCCAAAAGCAGGCAAGCACTGTCTTTAAAACTTCTTGTAGGTCTTCCACTTACGTTTCATGCCACCCTAGGGAGTATCTACTGGCTAGTGGCCAGGTTGTTTGTCTCTCTTTTTTGCTTTGAAAAAGTCCCTAGGTCTGTTTTCACTTTAATTAGAGGCTTCTGCCCCGGAGCGGTGGTCAACTTCGCTCCGGAGATGTAATCTCCATATGTTAAGTGTTTTGCTTTTTGTTCAATAGTTGGTCTTCGTTGGAATTTGCAATCTCCTTCTTTGTATCGCTAATGTAGTGCCTTCACTTTAATGCAGTGCCTTCAGTTTAACTGACTGTTTCCGTTGCTGAACAGCTGTCAGTTCTGTGGTCATTTGGTAATTACGGTTTCCCGCGCTTTCTCGAGCTGATTCCCTTTTAAACTTGCGTTTTTGCTCTAGCAGCCAATTTCATTCTGCACAGCATACCTGTGTTCCCTTGAAAATGTCCAGAGTCTGGATGAAACGTTTGGACTGATATTGATATTTTCTGTGGATCTTCTGTGTTTTTTATATTTTATATATATTTTAAACTGGAATTCCTCGTAATTGTATGATATTAAAAAAAATTACATGATCTTTTAACCCATTAATCTCTACCTTTTTACAATTTTTCACTAATATTCTCACCATTTTCTATTATTGCATACAGGGTGCAAGCTTCCACAGCTGTCCGTGATTTCAGCTCTCAGCAAGCCTCCGTGCAGCTCTCTGTAGCTCAAAAAACGTAAGCTTCACAGACTCTGTATGCGACTGCAAGATCTCCAGAAATGCCTGAGTAACTCAGACATTTCCGGGCAGCTTGCAGTCACGTACAGCGTCTGTGAGGCTCGCGCCTTTGGAGCTGCTGAGAGCTCCATGGAGGCTTGCTGAGAGCTGAAATCACGGAGAGCTGCGGAGGCTTGTACCGGCCCGGAAATCGTTCCGGGAGAAATCTGGGACCCGAGCTCAGGTTCCGGGACTGTCCCGGAATTTCCAGTATGGATGGCAAGCCTACATTTTACCATCCCTGTGAGTGTGCACATGCACATACCCATGGGTAGAGAAGCATACTCTAGACCCCATTCTTCCTTCCTGATAGTACAGTTAATTAGCTCATCCCCAGAGTAGATCGTAGAAGCAACTCTAAAACTCCTTAAATATAGAAGGATTTTGAACAGCAAACGTTTACTCTTCTTGTGTGCAACCATCCCCTGTGTGTGTTGCAGCCGGACAGAGCCTCCAGAACCTCTGCAACCTACTCAGAACCCCTGAATCCCTGCAAAGATTTCCTTCTTTGCCTCGCTCTCCCACTCCCCCACTTTCCCCTTCCCTGGCTCTAGTGACTAGCAGCTACACTGGAAGAGCAGGGACCCCTAATCACTGGCGTCACTGCAGGGGAGGCGGAGCTCTAAGTGCCACCTTAGCTCCAACTCTCCGTTACACCGGAGCACGAAGCGGCCCCTCCCCCTCACCTTCTGTCCCGGAATTTCCAGTATGGATGGCAAGCCTACATGAATGGATGGCAACCATTCAAAGCGGTGAAAGCGCTGCTTTCCCCACTTTGAATGGTTCAGAAGGTGAGGGGGCGGGGCCGCATTGTGCTCAGGTGTAATGGAAGGTCGGAGCCATGGTGGAAGTTAGAGCTCCGCCCCCCTGCAGTGACGCCAGTGCCCCTAATCATCCTTTCCCTTTAAAGTGGCCCTTTTTCCTGGTTTCTTCTGATGGCACCCAATACACTCTGCATTACAAGCAACCACCACCATAATTTTAGAGCAAAGAAACATATCTCTATTATGCAATAGTTGCTATCTTTATTTCTTGTATTATAAAACTGTGATCTCTGAGTGAAGCCACCTCTCTCAGCCTCTTTCTTAAGGGGGGGGGGTTCTGCAATATTTTGGTTTATTATCTAGTCTTGGATCTCTGTTCCAATGGAGCGGTGCCATTCATTAGTTCCCCTAAACGTTAACCAGCTCCATTGGTAACAGGATGATCCTGCAATTCTCCTCTAAGACATCCCTATCACAAGAACTTCCTCCTGTAAACGCCGCATCAGGATTGAAAGTTAGAAGTTTCCTGTCTGTATCCCAGCCCTACCGAGCACTAAACCAGAACCAATTTCTTTGAGATATTGTCTAGCAGGAGGACTCACCAACTGCGCAGCAGAGCAGAAGAGAGAAACCAAGAAGAATTTTGCCCATCTTTCGGTCTGTGTCACAAATGCAGAAGAGCAGGAGAATAATGTGCAAAGGAAGATGGCAAAGAGCAGTCAACCGTCCTGCAGATGCACCTGGGAAGGCACCTGCAAGGTACTTATCCTCTCTAAAGCGACGAGAGCTGCCAAGGGGAAGGAAGCTTGAGGTGAGGAGGTGCCACCTTTGCAGGATAACAAGGGGAGGCGTCCCTGCTGTCTGGAACACGATGTCTCTAAGGATGGAATTGAGCTTCATCTGTTGGACTTTATCAGCATTATTGTCATCAGTCATCACTCATACAGGAATTCAATCAGCAAAGGATTTGTTTTTCTTGGAACATATTTCCCAGCAGCTGGTCTCTCTCCTCTCAAGATTGGACCAACCTCGAGAACTGACAGTTTAAATCTGGGGCTGGTTTGCGAGTGAGCCCTGTCAGGAGCAGCGAGTGGCCTCACGGGAACGAAGTGGCTCACGGGGACAAAGTGGCAAGATAATAAAGACACAGCGAGTTAAGCAGCTGGGCGAGTTCAGCAGCGGGGCGAGGAAGCCAGGCCCCACACACTGCCCGGCACGTCCCTTGAAGAGAGGAGAGTTCCAACAACATTAAGGTACCCAAACTTAACTTCCATAACTTACACTCAAAAGCTATGCAGTCAGACAGCCAGCAGAAGGGTGGGGGCTATCCAGTGTTTTGCACTGAGTGTCACATGTATGACTATCTGCCTCTTGGGCACAAGTCATGGGTGTGTGCTCGGTGCAAAGAGCTCCAGGCTCTCAGGGAACGGGTTCGCTCCCTTGAAGCCACGGTTGCTGACCTGGAGAAGCAGAGACAGGTAGAGAGGAACCAGGGTGAGACTTCTAGGGACGTGGAGGCGTCGTCCCACCCTCAGTTGGCCAGCTCCTCAGCTGCCAGGAAAGGGAGTCTCAGGGCTGGAGGACATTGCTCTGGAAAAGAGGGAAACAATCCCACAGTGGGGACCCCTTCTTCAGGTGATGGGCCCGTATCCAGTCGCACTATGGATACTCCTCTGGGGAGGGGGCTTCTTGTTGTGGGTGACTCTATAGTCAGGAACATAGAAAGGGGGGTCTGTGACGGATGTGAGGACCGCACGGTGACTTGCCTGCCTGGTGCGAAGGTTGCGGACATCACCTCTCGTCTAGATAGGCTGGTAGAGAGTGCTGGGGAGGAGGTAGCGGTTGTGGTGCATGTTGGCACCAACGACGTGGGGAAATGTAGCCGGGCGGTCCTGGAGGCCAAATTTAAGTTGCTAGGTAGGAAGCTCAAATCCAGGACCCCAAAGGTAGCGTTCTCAGAAGTGCTACCTGTTCCACGCGCAGGGCCAGCTAGGCAGGCGGAGCTCAGGGGTCTCAATGCGTGGATGAGACACTGGTGTCATGAGGAGGGGTTTAAGTTTGTTAGGCACTGGGGAACGTTTTGGGACAAGCCGGGCCTGTACAAGAAGGATGGGCTTCACTTGAACCAAAACGGAACCAGACTGCTGGCGCGTAACATTAAGAAGGTGGCAGAGCAGCTTTTAAACTGACTCCTGGGGGAAAGCCGACAGGAGCCGAGGGGCATCCGGTTCGGGACTCCTCATCCCTCGGGAATGAGGGTGCAGAGGATGGGGAACAGTCAAGTAATAACAGAGTAAGAATTGGGAGTGGTAGCGTGATGGGACATGACAGCCAGTCTAGCAAGACAGAAGGCTGCAGGAATAAAGGGGCAAACATGCAGCCCTTCTTGGGGGACCAGGTATATAAGTGCTTTTATGCAAATGCCCGAAGTCTTCGGGCAAAGATGGGAGAACTGGAATGTTTGGAGGCTAGGGAAAACATTGACATAGTAGGTATAACAGAAACCTGGTGGAATGCGGAGAACCAGTGGGATACTGCAATTCCAGGATATAAACTCTATAGGAGGGACAGAGAGGGGCGTGTTGGAGGTGGGGTGGCCATCTATGTCAAAGAGGGGGTAGAATCCACCAGAGTAGAGCTGGAGGGGGGCTCTGACTCCTCCGTAGAATCACTGTGGGTTAGATTACCAAGCTCAAAGAGTGATGTAATAGTAGGGGCATGCTACCGTCCTCCAGATCAAAAACCTGAAGGGGATCTTGAAATAAGGAAGCAAATCAGGGAGGTGTCAACGAGAGACAGGGTTGTAGTCATGGGGGACTTCAATTATCCTCACATCGACTGGGTCAATTCATGCTCAGGTCATGAAAGAGAGACTGGATTTCTGGATATGTTGAATGACTGTGCCTTAGAGTAGCTTGTCACGGAACCGACCAGAGGACAGGTGACTCTGGACTTGATATTGTGTGGCACTCAAGATCTGGTCAGGGAGGTAAATGTTACCGAACCATTGGGGAACAGTGACCATGCTGCGATCTGTTTCGCCATGCATGTCGGAGGGAGAGTGCCGAGCAAATCTGACACGAAAACCCTTGACTTCCGAAGGGCAGACTTCCCCAAAATGAGAAGACTAGTTAAGAAAAAGCTGAAAGGGAAGGTAAAAAGAGTCCAATCGCTCCAGAGTGCATGGAGGCTGTTTAAAACAACAGTCATAGAGGCCCAGCGGGAGTGTATCCCACAAAGGAGTAAGGGCTCGACCAAGTCCAGGAGGATGCCGGCATGGCTAACAAGCACAGTTAAGGAGGCTATAAAAGGCAAGGAAGCTTCCTTCCGTAAATGGAAGTCTTGCCCTAATGAGGAAAATAAACAGGAGCACAAACTGTGGCAAAAGAAATGTAAAAAGATGATACGGGAGGCCAAGAAAGACTTTGAGGAACATATGGCAGGCAACATAAAAGGGTATAATAAAAGCTTCTTCAAATATGTTAGAAGCAGGAAACCTGCCAGGGAAACGGTGGGTCCGCTGGATGGTGAGGGAGAGAAAGGGGTGATAAAAGGGGACTTGGAGACTGCAGAGAAATTAAATGAGTTCTTTGCATCTGTCTTCACGGCAGAAGACCTCGGGCAAATACCGCTGCCAGAATGGTCTCCACTGACTAAAGAATTAAGTCAAATAGAGGTTAAAAGAGAAGATGTCTCAGACTTAATTGACAAAATAAAGATCAATAAATCACCAGGCCCGGATGGCATCCACCCAAGAGTTCTGAAGGAACTCAAGAATGAAGTTGCTGACCTCTTGACCCAAATATGCAACTTGTCCCTTAAAACGGCCACTGTGCCAGAGGATTGGAGGATAGCTAATGTCACGCCAATCTTTAAAAAAGGAAGGAGGGGGGACCCGGGAAACTGCAGGCCGGTCAGCCTAACATCTGTTCCAGGGAAGATGGTGGAAAGTCTCATTAAGGATAAAATCTTAAAATACATAGAAGAACAAGCTCTGCTGAGGGAGAGTCAGCATGGCTTCTGCAAGGGGAAGTCTTGCCTCACAAACCTGTTAGAATTTTTTGAAAAGGTCAACAGGCATGTGGATGCGAGCGAACCCGTGGATATTATATATCTGGATTTTCAGAAGGCGTTTGACACGGTCCCTCATGAAAGGCTCCTGCGAAAACTCCACAGTCAGGGAATAAGAGGGCAGGTCCTCTTGTGGATTAGGAACTGGTTGAAGACCAGGAAACAGCGAGTGGGAGTCAATGGGCAATTTTCACAATGGCGAGAGGTGAAAAGCGGTGTACCCCAAGGATCGGTCTTGGGACCGGTGCTTTTCAACTTATTCATAAATGACCTGGAGTTGGGGATAGGCAGTGAGGTGGCCAAGTTTGCGGATGACACTAAACTTTTCCGGGTGGTAAAGACCAGCAGGGATTGTGAAGAGCTCCAGAAGGATCTCTCCAAACTGGGAGAATGGGCAGCAAAATGGCAGATGCGCTTCAATGTAAGTAAGTGCAAAGTGATGCACATTGGGGCAAGAAACCAAAATTTCACATATACGCTAATGGGTTCTGAGTTGTCTGTGATGGATGAAGAGAGAGATCTTGGGGTGCTGGTGGACAGGTCGATGAAAGTGTCGACCCAGTGTGCGGCGGCTGTGAAGAAGGCCAATTCCATGCTCGGGATCATTAAAAAGGGGATTGAGAATAAAACGGCCAATATCATTATGCCTTTGTACAAATCGATGGTAAGGCCACATCTGGAGTATTGTGTCCAGTTCTGGTCACCATACCTCAAAAAGGATATAGTTGAATTGGAAAAGGTGCAGAAAAGAGCGACCAGAATGATTTGTGGGCTGGAGCACCTCCCTTACGAGGAAAGGCTACAGCGTCTGGGGCTTTTCAGCCTAGAAAAAAGGCGCCTGAGAGGGGACATGATTGAGACTTATAAAATTATGCATGGGATGGAGAGAGTGGATAGAGGGAAATTTTTCTCCCTCTCGCACAACACCAGAACCAGGGGACACGCACTAAAATTGAGTGGAGGGAGAGTTAGAACAGACAAAAGAAAATATTTCTTTACCCAGCGTGTGATTCATCTGTGGAACTCCTTGCCACAGGATGTGGTGATGGCACCTAGCCTAGATGCCTTTAAAAGGGGTTTGGACAAATTCATGGAGGAAAAGACCATCACAGGTTACAAGCCATAAGCAACCTCCTGGTTTTTTTTTGTTTTTTTTTGTGGGTTTTCTCTGTGCCAGGTGCAAGGGAGTGGCGACTGGACACAGGTATCTTGTTGTCTCGTGTGCTCCCTGAGGCATCTGGTGGGGCCACTGTGTGACACAGGAAGCTGGACTAGATGGGCTTTTGGCCTGATCCAGAAGGGCTCTTCTTATGTTCTTATGTTCTTATGACTCTGCTGTGACACTTCTTGGATACTGCACTAAAGCTGAGCAAACGCCACTCTGAATCCTTCTACTGATCAAAACACTCAGAATTAGCAGCAAAAGCCTTTCCAACAGTGGCGTTGTTAGGGGGGCAGGGAGGCGAGCGCCCCCCAGAGAGGCGGGCGCCATGCAGCGGCAAGGTGTGTACCTGCCTCCTGGACGCATCGCCTGGTCTTCCCCTCCGCCGCCACTCCTGTCGTCTTTTCGTGCCGGCTGTCAGTTCTTGTTTGTCTTGTTAATTCTATTACGTTTTGCAACATCCTTTAATGTAATAAACAAATCTAAGTCATGGCTTCAAAACCCTGTATACACATTTTATCATCGTTATTATGAACTTACTTGATTTTTTGCCTTACAATGGTGTAATGTTTTACCACTTTGGGACTGGAATCTACCTTGTAAAGTCTCTGAAATGAAAGACAGCATCTAAATGAAAGAAAGCATCTTCCAAAGAACTGAAGACCAGCAAGGTCTTGCCTGCAGTCTTACAACCTTAAAATATTTGGCTAAGCCCAATGTTATGCATGCTTAAGAAGTAAGCCCCAGTGAGTTCAATAAGACCAACAGTATCGTACACCCAACCTACAACCAACTTCACAGGCTGCTGCTCTCCTGGGGGTACCCTGCCACTGCTGAGCCCCCCCCCCCCCGCACCCAGAACACATTCAGCAAACTACACCACCTTTCCTTCACCCACAATTCAGCCAGAGGGTAAACTCTCAGAACTTTGGGGTTTCTATCCATATTGGAGGATTTCAGTCTGATGTAAGAACAAAGCTCTGAAGCGATTTTGGCATCAAGGTGGTACCTAGAGAGATTCCCAGTGATTTTTGGAAGCTGTTCCTCAGCAGTTGAAATATCTGAGGAATTTGTCAGCAGGTCAAAGGATTCTAATTCAGACCACCAACACTTCTCAAGGGAGGTTCCAGACTCCACTACCATGGATGGCAACATCTCCCAGGGGTTTTCTGGGTTCCTCTTAATTTATGTATCAGGACACCAGGGATGTGGATCAAGTCTCTGACTCCAAGTCTCGAGTCAAGCCCCAAGTCTTTGCGCCCAAGTTCCGTGTCTTTGGTTGCGGGTTGTGAGTCCTATCTATTTAATGCGGAAAACAGGTTTAAACCTGAATAAAATTCACCTTGTCGTAAAAGGCTCCAAGTTTCGAGTCGAGTCTTTCGAGTCTTTTACAATCTCCGAGTCTAGTCCGAGTCAAGTCATTGATGCAACTTGAGTCCGACTCGAGTCCGAGTCAATAGACTCAAGTCTACATCACTGCAGGACACATTCTTTCTATTGCAATTGACAGATCTTTTTAACAGACGGTGTCAGGGAGGGACTGAATCCGAGGCCACCGGCAAGCAAGAACAGGCTCTCGCTCTACCTCTTGTCCTTTGGTAATCATCAAATGCTATCCCTCTCTCCCTCCTTGCCTCACCTGTGTCTTGTCTTTTTTATAAGGAAATGTATTGTTAATTGCATCCATGGAGGAAATGAGAAGCAGCTATTCATTTCAGCTCTAGCATTCACTGCATATTATTACATCTTGCTGGTCAGTATGCATCAGTATGGATAATTGTTATTAAACAGCTCACTTTGTGCATAGTACACTCTGGCAAAGACACCCACGCAATCTAGTAAGACAGTCTCTTACTTTCATTAGGATCATCTCACAACACGTTCCAGAACAATGGTTCCCATAAACAGATGGGGAAATCTTAATTTTCAAGAAGGGTGTGTCATTCAGTGGCTTGTGAGAAAACAAACCACAAATTCTGTGCCAATTTACATGCTCACACAAGGGGGTCAGTTAGCAACAATGCTTTGGCGAGACATGCAGTGTGCATTTACATGTGCCCCTAAGTATGCACAGCCAGAGACCTTGTAGTAGTCTTGGGCATAATGCACTCGCTCCACAGACTGTCACCATATCTACTTAAAGACTATGGCAGTTAATTACCTGCCTCAGACAAACCTCTCTTGTTTTTCTCATCCCCTGGGGGAGCGGGGGAGTCATGGAGGACTCCAGGTAAGGGAGCATTCGTTTCCTTACACAGAAATTAGCCTACATTAGCCCAATGGGTCACCTAAAATTTGCACCAGCTAGTTTGCTGCCGCAGGACCAAGGTGAGTAAGGGGGAGGAAACAGGAGTAATGGGACAAGGATATCGGCGTAAGTCACTGCTGCTGCTATTCACCCCTTTGCACCCAACATTCTGCCCCCTCCCCTCCCAGACACTCTCCTGTTCCTCCCCCTCACTGCTCCATTCCACTCCCCTCCCCCCCACTGGCTTACTGGCCCCAGCAGGACCTTTGGGATCCAGTAGCGAGGCTGTGAAGCGACCATCTTGCTGTGCGCACCATCGACAGCAATTTTATGACATCAAAACACTGTTCTGCTGTTGTAATACCCTCCGTATAGTGAAACTATAATGTGAGTGCAGGTACCTCTAATGTGAGTTATTTATATCTGGTGTGGTGTAATTAGTAAAGGTAAAGGTATCCCCTGCTCGAAAGCCAGTTGTGTATGACTCTAGGGCGTGAGTGCTCATCCCCGTTTCTAAGGTCGAAGAGCCAGCACTGTCTGACGACGCTTCCATGGTCATGTGGCTGGCATGACTAACGGAACGCTGTTACCTTCCCGCTGCAGTGGTACCTATTTATCTACTTGCACTTTCTTGCTTTCCAACTGCTAGGTTGGCAGGAGTTGCAGCACTAGGGTCACAAACTGCTGTCCTACCGACCTTCTGGTCTGCAGTTCAGCGTCTTAACCACTAAGCCACCGCAGCTACAACTAATTAGCTGTAATTAGTGTAATTAGTGTAATTTTGGCCACCTAATGCGAAGAGAGGACTCTCTGGAGAAGACTCTGATGCTGGGAAAGATTGAAGGCAAAAGGAGAAGGGGAAGGCAAAGGATGAAATGGTTAGACAGCATCACCGATGCAACGAACATGAAAATGAGCGAACTCAGGAAGATAGTGGAGCATAGGAAGGCCTGGCGGGATATGGTTCATGGGATCACGAAGGGTCGGACACGACTTAACGACTGAACAACAACAAAGTGTAATTACTAGGGAAGACTAAATAGTTACGTATGCAGTAACCACCATGCCAAACATTTTAGGACCACACTTCAAGGTGTCCTGAACGACCTGAAACATCTTTCTTGCAAAAGTCACAAATGAAGGAACGCTGAATTCCAGAAACTCTATTTAGTCATCTTATCTCCTCATCATTGCAATTTGTGATCCCATCCCCATTTTAAAAATAAAATAAATCAACCACTCCTCATTGTCCTGTAAGGAGGTGTTCCTTGTCTCTGATGTATGAATCATAGACTGAAATAAATTATCAGGGCTCAGTTGTGGAAATAGCCTTGGGGAGGATCGTGATTCTGAACGAGGCTGGTTCTACTTCTCTGTTGATCTAATTCATTTTATTTTGCTTAGACAATGTTTTCCACGATGAATATGATCCTTCTGGCTGCATTGGTGCTGGCTTACAGCACTGTGGGTGAGTCCTATCCTGAGGAGGGGGGGGGTCATTACAGGGAAGAGCGTTCTACTCTAGGGGAGTGTTGAAATTGTCATCCTGGTTGATTTTGAGCTAGAGAGGGGAGAGTTCCAAGACATGAAGCATCTTTGGTGCACCAGTTCTTCCCTGGGGGATTGATGTGAGCTTTTGTTGCTTGCAGAAGTGCTCAGCTCTCTCTCTCTCTCTCTCTCTCTCTCTCTCTCTCTCTCTCTCTCTCTCTCTCTCTCTCTCTCTCTCTCTCTCATGTTCTGTCTGTAGTCTATTTGTAAAATCAGTACTTGAAAAGCTCCAGAAGGCTCCGGTGATGTCTTCACCAGAGGAAGCCCAAATCAGGTCAATGCTGCCCCTAGAACGTTTCATTACTCGGGCCAGTAGGGAGGTCTCTTGTTAGAATTCTAGAAGCCTCCTTCTCAGCAGAGGCTGAACCTTTTCACTCCGTAAGGAGGGGCTCATGACATGGGGCCTCGTGTCCATAAGAACATTAGTAGAGCCCTGCTGGATCAGGCCAAAGGCCCATCTAGTCCAGCTTCCTGTATCTCACAGTGGCCCCACCAGATGCCTCCAAGAGCACACAGACAACAAGATAACCTACTTCCTGTTATCACTCCCTTGCACCTGGCACAGAGAAAACAGACTTCTAAAGCCAGGAGGTTGCTTATGGCTTGTAATCTGTGATGGTCTTTTCCTCCATGAATCTATCCAACCCCTTTTTAAAGGCATCTAGGCCAGGTGCCATCACCACATCCTGTGGCAGGGAGTTCCACAGATGAATTACATGCTTGTCCAGAGCAATGCTTTTGAGCAATGCTATCCAGAAGGCTACCAAGGCTGGGTAGGAAAACAGAGAATAGGCAAACAGAGCTTCCATATCAAAGGCTGGTTTATTTCCACAAGGCCAACTAGGTAACAGGAAATAAAATAAGGAAAGAAACCATTTTCAAAGCTCCGAGGCAACTACAGTCATGACTGGCACAAAAGCTCCTGGCCCCTGTGTCATATGCATCCTCCCAGAGGCATTTCTACGGTGGGGGCGGTACTGTAAGTTGCACACCATCCTAGTCCCCTTTACAACTTGGAACGAGGAGGCCCTGCCACCTCGCTGTCGGAGCCATTCCGTGCAGCGAAAGCAACGGGCAGGGAGTATCCTGCCTGTTGCCTTCACCACACGGAATGGCTACGACGGTGAGGGGGCGGGGTCTCCTCGTTCCTGGTTGTAAACGGGCATTAGGACGGGGCGCAACTTACAGTACCGCCGCCACCATAGAAACGCCTCTGATGGACAAGTTGGCCTGGCTCCAGCATAAGTAATGGTTGATCCTTCAACCAGGTCTCAAAAGGACCATGCCTTCTCTTAGGCCTGAGCATAATTGTCCTCATTAACACCTAGCATCATAGACTCATCAAACATCTTACCTTTGTCTCTCAGGGAAACGTTCACGATGCTACTATACTACTGTACCAAATGGATATATAGGAAAGAAGCCTCGTTTTCCAGGGTATGTCTGTGAGTTGACATATCACGCAAGAGTGAACCAAAAACCAGGTTTGTTACTTTTTTTAATATAGAATCTTATGGAACAACAAGAATTGCAGTTTACAAAATTGTTGGAGATTTGATAAAATTAACTAGGACACAGGCATATACATTTTTTAAATAATAAATAAATAAATAGTCTTCCCCTATAGCAGCGGTTCCCAACCTTTTTAGCACCAGTAGGACCCCCTTTTGTAGAATGACAATCTGTCAGGACCCCCCTACAACCTACGTCCGGAAGTGAAGTCATTAAGCAGGAAATAATGTCATTTTTTAAAATAAATCACACATTATAAAATAAATCACATTTTAAAATTTGATTATTTTTAATTCTGTAATTTTAATTTATTTTTAATTATGCAATTTGGTCACGTCGTGACAAATTGCAAAAATATTCACATTTTTAAAGTTTTACTCATAAGCAGCCCCACGGGGGATGGGGGAAGAGTGACCTAATATTAACAGAGATGCTAAAAGATAGCCAGAAAGTAACACAAGGTGAGCAAACTTGACGTCCACCTTCTACCTTTCCTCTCACTGATCTCTGTCAGAACCACTGCATTATGTATCATTCAAATAAAATGAACATCTTGGTCATTCTGCTTTTTTCTTAAATCCACAGGGATTTTTTCCCTACTGAGACTCCCAACATTGAGCAATGCAATACAATCACAGAAGAACAGGGTCAGAAATTAGTGCACACCTGCTGCACAACAGAGCTATGTAATCTTAAGTTTCCAGTATATGGTCTTTTTCCCGGCAAAGGAAAGATCCCTGATTGCAATATCACACACGAACGTACTGGATAAACCCTCAGCATTTGGGTGGCCACAGTCCAGCTTCTTATTTCCTGAACGGGGGTTATTATTATGAAATAAAAAAAACCACGCACCCAAACAAACAGTGTTCTTCTTATTGAGTCTGTAAGAGTCTGTATGTGACAGTAGCTTGTTCGATTGCTTGAAGTGCTCATAGAAATTTAGATGAGAGCCATGGGTCTGATGGAAGAGGTGGTGGGGTGGGCAACAGACTGAGACTCGAATCAGTGCTTTTGTGTAAAGGACAGTTTTACATCTTCTGTGGCAGCAGAACCTGCTTTGCCACAGCATGTGACCTGGACTACATAAGAACATAAGAAGAGCCCTGCTGGATCAGGCCAAAGGCCCATCTAGTCCAGCTTCCTGTATCTCACAGTGGCCCCACCAGATGTCTCAGAGAGTACACAACAAAATAGCTGTACCTTGTTGCCACTCCCTTGCATCTGGCATTTAGAGAGAGCCTACTGTCTGGGTGGACGCTTACCTGGGGCACCGCTGGACGAGCTCCAGCACCTCCCCAGGCACTTGGGTCAGCCGATGCCGACTGCTGGGCCCAGACTGGCCCATCAAACTGCCTCACCGTGAGGCCACATGCATTGCCAGAGAGGTTGGAAACCACCCGTGGTGCAGTGCATGCTGGGACAGGCCTCCAGCCCCACCACCAACAGCGGGAGTGCTGGCGTTGCTCCCAGGCCACTGGGAGCACCTATGGGGCAGGATCCGGAGGGGTGGGAGGGGAAGACCCAGACCAGCTCACTACCTCCACTGGAGCACAGGCAATGTGATGGAGGCGATGCCACTCGAGGAACCCTTGTGAGTATCCATGGGGAAAGGGGAAGGCCAGAGGGAGGAGGGTGGGAAAGCACCACAGGTGAGAAAAGTGCTGCTGGGGGTGGGGCTGACGGGGGAGCAGCAGTGGTTCATAAGGCGCTCATAAGGATGAAGGCCAGTGGTTGGAGACGGGAGGCTACCCTCGAGGGAGGGCTGCCTATGACCAGGGCAAGCCACACCCTGTGACAGGAGAAGGATCAAGGGTGGCGCAACCCTGTTCCCTGTGTGCTTCTGAGGCCAGTTGAAGGAGTGCCGACCTTGAGTTCCCCCGCGAGTCCCAGCCTCAAGGTTAGGTCTAAGGGCAGACTCAGTGTTAGAGCTCCTCTGGGACACACCCAGGCACCTCACCGCTGACACCTACTTATAAAAACAAGGAAGTTGCATATACCCATCATGGTTGTAACCTGTGATGGACATTTATTTTATAAATCTGTCCACTCCCCTTTTAACGGCATCTAGGCCAGGTGCAATCACCACATCCTGTGGCAAGGAGTTCTACAGTTTAATGACGTGCTGGGTAAAGAAATATTTTCTTATGTCTGTTCTAATTCTCCTGCTACACAATTTTAGTGGCTGTCCCCTGGTTCTGGTGTTGTGTGAGAGCGAAAAGAACTTCCCTCTATCCATCCCATGCATAAATTCATACATCTCAATCATGTACTCCCTCAGGCGCCTTTTTTCTAGAAAGAAGAGCCCCAAACGCTGTAGCCTTTCCTCATAAGGGATGTGCCCCAGCCCACGAAACATTTTGGTCGCTCTTGAGCAGCTTTTCCAGCTCCATTATATCCTTTTTGAGATGTGGTGACCAGAACTGGATACAATACTCCAGATGTGGCCTTACCATCGATTTGTACAACGGCATAATAATATTGGCCGTTTTATTCTCAATCCCTTTTTTAATGATCCTGAGCATGGAATTGGCCTTCTTCACAGCCGCCACACACTGGGTCGACACTTTCATCGACCTGTCCACCAGCACCCCAAGATCTCTCTCCTGATCCGTCACAGCTCAGAACCCATTAGCGTCTATGTATTGTTTTTAAACTGTTTGTTTTTGATTGTTAAAGGCTTTAATAAACTAAATGCACAGGATTAAAAAAGGCAGGATAATAACAATTAATCATACAAGTGACAGCTGAGGGCCTGATTGATAAAGCACTTGTCCTGAATCAGCTACCCCTTTTAAAGGACATAAGAACAATCACAACAAGAGGTTCCTGGATGAAGTTTCTAGAGTTAACAGAGGCTTAATTACACTTATATTTCCTTTGATATATTTGTAAAATGCACAAGTAATTGCATTATGATCCCTTTTTCACTATCATAATTATCATCATGTTCAATGAACTCATGAGAGGAGATGTCAGGCTCCAGCCTTAATTTCTTATTGAACACCTGTACCAGGCCTGCAAATGCTCTCTTATTTTTTCCCTTACCCAGAGTACAGTACAGTACCTTCACAGTACAGAGGGGTCTACTCGGACTTGTACCAGCGAAATCTTTTGCCAGGGTTGCCAGATGTCTGCCCCAGATTTTACCCCTCCTTCCTTTAGCTATGGCCTAACAGAATCTGAAGAGGAAACACTTCCACCTCCAAATTCCTAAGGGCCTTATGGTCAAGTATTGTCCATACCCTCAGAGGATCCTGGGCTGGCGTTGGCCCACATAAACTTCAGCCTGCCTAACTCTGACATAACTCAGGCCTAACTCAGGCACAAAGTATGCCAAACTTAGGCCACTCTTAGGCCAGATTTGCGGAGGAGTTGGGTTGGAATGAGCCCTCAGAAGACCATTCTGTGCATGCTGACAAGCCCCCCCCCCCCTGAACACAATGGGACTGGTTTCTTAGTAAATATGTGTAGGATTGCACTGTTACAGAACAATCCTATTCAACCTACACCACCGGCGTAGCTAGCGGTACAGTGAGGACGGGAGGCCCCAGAATGGAAAGGGGATTCAAATGCCCTCCAAAGGGGGATTCAAAGGGGATTTAAATATCCCCTCTCCTCCTAAGCCTCCTGTCCTGCCCTCCCCCGCTGGTTATACTGGTGGTGTACGTTGGATAGGATTGCACTGTTAGACTCACCAAAAGACATGCTCTGATGCTAATAATAATAATAATAATAATAATAATAATAATAATAATAATAATAATAATAATAATAAGGAATAAAGTAATCACTGGTTACAAGATGAAAGTCTACCCAATGCTACGATTGAGGAGCAGGGCTGGCATCAGCCAGATGGCCAGAACCCTATCAGAGGATAGGAAGGGATTTGGCCACTCTTTTGCCTGATCCTCCATCTGTATGGGAAGACAACGCAGCCATTAAGCATGATAATAACTGCAGAACCCCCTTCTACCTATCTTCCAGCGCAATCCTAACCCACTTTCCAGTGCCGGTGCAGCCGCAATGCAGCCCTGTGGTAAGGGAACAAATGTTCCCTCACCTTGAAGAGGCCTCCATGACTGCCCCTGCACTGCAAAATGCAGTGTACACCCTGTTAGCATGGCTACACGGCGCTGGAAAGTGGGTTAGGATTGTGCTGTTACAGTACAACTTGTGTTGTACTCATTCCACACTTCCAAATCTTCTCTTGCTTTTTCGCCTGGGGGTGTGTTTCCTTTTCCCTGCACTTCACCCCATTGGCTAGTCTGGGTGCCTTCAGCTGCAATAAATTCTCAGCTTTGGCTTGTCGAAATGCACTTGGGGACAATCCTGTTTCTGAAGGTGATCTCTCTTCCCACTTGATCTTCTTTCTTTTGTGTCTTGCACGTGACAAGATCTCCGGAGATGAATCGGATTCTTCTGACCGCTCTGCTTATGCTCTGCTGCGTTTCGGGTGAGTGAGCTCTGCCAGGAGGAGGAGGAGGGAGTTTGGGGGTGCAAGTCCTGCTTTGGGTTGGAAGGAGCCCTTATAGCGAAGGGAGCTTCAGCTGAATATTCTTTGGAGGTACTGTATATTGGACGTTCCTGTCTTCTAGAAGAGGGTTGGAGTCTGTCTGAGCCTGACTGATTTTGGAGAGAGGAAAGCTCTGCCTCTTTTACTGGCAGTTACTCACTAGTAAACTGTAGAGGAAAATACTACGATGGTCTACATATCCATGACAACCTGGTGCCATAGGTCAATTCTAAGTTTATGTGGGAGACTCTCAATGGACTAGAGATCATAGATGGTGAGGCATAAAAACTTTACCCAGACAAGCACTATTCCATCATCCCCAACATCGTTTGAAAAAATGGCATTTCCTGTGAGCCGAAGCCTAGGCATGTCTACTCAGAAGTAAGTCCCGTTATAGTCAGTGGGGCTTACTCCTAGGTAAGTGTGGATAGGATTGCAGCCTGTGTCATTACACAGGCTTACCTGTGTCATTACATCAGACCTTACCACTGGCGTCGACAGGGGGAAGCGGGGGGGTGGGCCGCCGGGGGACGTCGCGCATATAGGGGTGACGCGTGATCCCCCCACTTACAGTTTTCTGTTGGAGGCGGGCCCGCCCTCCCTCCCCGGTGTCCGTTCGGCTCCAAAATGAGCCGAAAACGGAGCGGGGAGGGCGCTCCGCTCCTGCGCGTGACGTCACGCGTGGGGGCGGAGCCTCTCCCTTAAGGGCGATGCGCGCCCCTGCTCTGGGGTGTCGCGCATTGTCGCGACGCTACTGGACCTTATCCATCTGGGGGTATTTTCACCTCACATATCTCTCATCTGAAGAACTTTGTAATCCGGCCCCTTCCCAGGTGCGATCTGCCCTCCTCCCCACCCACCCCGTTCTGCCCACACCAGCCCCATTCCACCCCTCCCTCCTCCCACCTCCTGCACGATCCTACCTGGGGCTGCGGGCGTCCAGTGTCTGCTGCCATGCAGTGTCTGACACTCACCACTTCCAGCAGTTGCCAGCCTGCGCGCTCTAGCGCGTCGCCTTTCGTTACAGCTGAAAAGTGTGTTTACAGCATTCAGGCAGTAAAAATACTTTCCTCGTTTTGTCATCAATGTCCAACCCCCCCCCCCATTTACATAAATTCTCTGTCCACTCATGATCCACAAGGAATACAAAGAAATGCAGGATGGGAGCATTTGGGAGCATGCTGTACATGAGATGGGAGTTCAGAGGTCCTCTCCAAAAACATAAGGGATTGAACATGTTATCAATCCCCGTGTTGGAAGTGAATGATCACTGAGGACCCTCAGTGATCAGGTTCCATAACAAGAAGTTGGCTGGTTTCTGGAATGTTGCCTAACAGTAACAATAATATCCACATGTGTCTGTGGTTCTAGTTACACGCCAGGAAAGAAAGTACGACCCAAGCAAGCCAGTCTCGTGTTCTTTCACTTGGGCGAATGGCAAGAGAGCATGAGGTTCCTCAGGCCTTGGGGTGAAAACACCAAACTTCGATTTGTAGGAAGACACACACACACCCAGTAGGTTTTTACTACAGGAAGTCTGGAAAAATCCATGACAAACTGTACCGTGCTTGCTTGGCCATCCTATTCAGGCCTACAAACCATGTTTCTTCTGGGCTCTGAGCATTTGAGGTCTAAACATCCCCTTGCTCAATGTTCTATTTCCCCCTTTTCCCCCTCCCTCCTCCCCTCTTTCAATGTTCTATTTCCCCCTTTTCCCCCTCCCTCCTCCCCTCTTTCAATGTTCTATTTCCCCCTTTTCTCCCTCCCTCCTCCCCTCTTTCAATGTTCTATTTCCCCCTTTTCTCCCTCCCTCCTCCATTTTGCACGTTTACATGTCCCTCCTTCTTCCAAGGTTTCCCCATATTTCTTCACCTGCCTAGCAGCCACTACACTTTAGGACTTAGCTCTGTGTCTGTTATATATTTGTATTTGCCGATTGCAGAGCGTTTTTTTTCTGATTCTGCCTTCCTCTATGGTATATTTGTGGGGGCTGCAACACAACACAACTAGGTAGAGTTGTATTGCGTTGCAGCCCAATCCTTGTCTGTCTCATCCGTTTTTTATGACAATCCACTGCAATGAGCCTCAGTCCTTGCACATGCAGTCGAATTCCCCTGGGTGTGCATGTTACAAATAAGAGGAATGCTCACAGTAAAGGACTAAAGGAGTGACTTTCATGACACTGTGATAATGGCAGTGCCTCTTGAGCTTGATATAGAAAGGACCATGTCTCCTTATAGACTTCCATATCTCCATGTTGATCTCTCCTGAGCACTCAGAAACATGAGTAAAATTATGTCCTTTACTGATATCTTGTGCTTCTCTTTCAGGCACTGGTAGCTATAGGTGCCTAATCTCGCATTCTTTCACGACGACTAACACAACGAAAGAGGCTACTTATAATCGTGTCTGCATGATGACGTTTATGTTATCTCACAATAAGAGTAAGCATTATTCTTCATTCTTCTACTATTTTCAGAGAACTGTGCTGATTCATGCATTCACAGAATGTTCGCAGCAGAGTTTTCTGGGGACAATACTTGACAAAAGGCTTGGGGAAAAGAGTGCGCTTTGGAATGCTCTCCCATCATGAAATACCTCTGAGGTAGAAAGCTAGTATGGAAAGCTCCAGCCCAGACTGTTCCTTGATGCCCTGCACGTTCTGCACGTTCCACTGCATGTTCTGCATGCGCATGGGAATTCCAGAGCTACAGATAATTAACTTTATGGAATGCAACACCACTGCCTACTACAACACGGCTGACTGGGCAAGGAGGCAGGGGGAGGTTTAGGTGAAGACAGAAGGACGTCTTTTACACATACTTGTTAACACAAGGTATTATGATCTGGAAGCCCTTTAAGGGCTCCAGTGGGGGGGAGGAGTGGATCTAGAGGCTTCGGAGGGGAAGGGGATTTAAATCCCTAAGCCTCCTGCTCCTGAATGGGTCTCCTCGGACTTTGGCTGTCGCAAGTCCAAGGAAAGGATGGGGGCAGGGAGGCTGCTGCTGCAGGGGAAAGGATCCGGCATGCACCATCACTGCCAGATCCACCCTCCCACAGTCTCCCCGCCCCCTGTTTTGCCCCCTCCCTGTCTAGTTTCATCCCTTCCCCAACCCTGTATATGCCCTCCCCACCCCCTCCCACCTCCCCCGTTACTTAACCTGCTCCGGTACATGGCCAGCGATCCCCTGACGTGTGCGGGAACGTTCTGGCCTTCCCGCCAATGCCCTGGCAGCATGCTACTTAGCGCGCTACTGGAGTGCGCTTTATTTTGCTTACTTTGAGTTTGTGACAATGAATCACACAGGAAGTCTCACTCCTGCAGCCCTCCACAGTCCCCAGCCCTGCTTGCACAACTAGCTGTGCTTCTCTGATCTCTTGGGTCAGTGCGACACCATTGTTACATAAAAGGTGCACGTTTGGCAGTTCTGAGCCTTTAAGTTGGCCACCTGATCTCCTGCACAGCATGTTCTCTGTTGCAGAGCTCTGTCATGTGCACGTAATATCCGAAAGGACAAGGATGATTCTGGCATTATCGGAACATCGGGCTTTCTGACTTGCTGTGTTTTGTCCTGTGTGCAAATTTGAAAGATTTAATCAATTCATTAATGCTCTGGAAGTTACAGCAATTCTGAGGCAATGGAAGTGGCCGAAAATGGCCGTTTTTTTGATGAAATGAAGATCGGGGAGGCCTGCGCGAGCCTCTGCAGGCCTCCCCAAAGCCTCGGTAAGTATTTTTTCTTTACTTTTTTATTATTCACTCCATAAGACGCATGCTTTTCCCCCCCTATTTTTTTTTGGGGGGGGGGGAAGTGCATCTTATGGAGTGAAAAATACGGTAACTCATTAATGCTCTGGAAGTTACAGCCATTCTGAGGCAATTTGCTCATTGGCTGTCATTCAGAGATAATGTGTAATAATAAAAGGACAGAAGAGCTTCTTGAAAACAACAGGAAAAGAAGGTACTCTCAATCTGGTTGACGGGCTTCCCTTTGTCCTGGCCTTATCCAAAGTTTGCAACACAAAAAGTTTCTATAACAGTTCTGTGAATGTTTCAGGATTATTTATTATTATAATAATGCAAGGTACAAGAGAGTGACAACAGGAAACTGGTTATCTTGTTGCCTGTGTGCTCCCCGAGGCATCTGGTGGGGCCACTGTGAGATACAGGAAGCTGGACTAGATGGGCCTTTGGCCTGATCCAGCAAGGCTCTTTTTATGTTCCTATGTTCTATGTATTTATTATTATTATTATTATTATTATTATTATTATTATTATTATCTTAGTTAATATTATACATAATGAAAAATGATTTTAAGTTTTCATGGCCCGCAATAATTCTTGAATTTACTGGTGCAAAGGGGTATAGAGCCATGGCAAAAACGTTTGAAAATTGTATCAATAAAAAAAATGAGGCAAACTTAAGTACAGCTTGAAAGTGTTTTAATATTTTATATTTTAAACTACTACTTTCAAGCTGCACTTAAGTTTGCCTCATTTTTTATTGATACCATTTTAAGAAGTTTTTGCCATGGCTCTATACCCGTTTGCGCCTGTAAATTCAAGTATACAAAATGAGTTCGTCAGGACTTGAGGGATGTGCAAAAATGTCATGGGCGCCAGGTACACTGGACCCTAGCTGCTTCCCACCGCTATAGATGCTGGCTGGGTGTCAATTTGTAACAGGGTTGCAGACATTAAGGCAGGAATCTTGACTTGGTTTTGGTGCATGATTCCATTTCTCACCACCTTAACCTTTCTTTAAAACTAATCGTCCTCTTTAAAAACACATATTTATTTGTCTTGATTTACATTCTGAACAGATGTCAGGGTTGAGGCCTGGCAGAAATGAAGACCTTGTCAAGTCATATATTTTTTGGTGAACATTTAAATCAGTCCTGGGACTTCTTTGGCTTCTAGTTTCCATCTTTCCTCTCACGGACCACTATCCAGCTCCTCTCCATTAGGCAGCTTCTAATCAAAATGAACCTACTGATACTGCTTCCTTTTCCACCCACAGAGGATTGGACAAAGATAAATGGAGGATACTACATCGCTTGGATTTCTCCTGGTCTTGAGCATTGCAATACACTTGTGGAAAACTCCAGCGTGATTACCTGCTGCACAACAAATCTGTGCAACAATAGAACACAGTTCGAGTTCATCCCTGGGTGGGATAACAGAGTCCTCCCTCACACCAACCTCCTGCACTAGTGTACTGGGTGAAGCCCATGTCTGCATTTGGTGGTCTTAGCCCAGCTTGCTTAGCACATCTTGAGTTGGTGTCAGGCAGCTGAGACATCCTACAGCAAAATAATAAACTGGTTCCGCAATGCAGAGTGGCCTTTTGCTTGCATGAGACTCACGCTTTTGAATTTTACTATCTCTCTTTCATGCACCATTGGGACGAGGGTCTGGCGCAGCAACCTTGCTGAAGTTAAACTGGTCTGCTTCTGGCTAGTTTCTGGGTGGGTCACTTCCTGAGAACCCCATGCACACCGCCTGCCTGTCATGGAAGAAAGGTGGGCTAGGGTTGAAAGAAATAAAGGACTCACTACGGAGGCATCACTACAGTTTGCATCACCCAGCGCGAGAGCTCATCGTGGCACCCCAGTGGTGTCTCTGGGGTTGGTGTCACCCGGTGCAGTAACTCATGGTGTCACCCCATTAACTTTATTTATTTTAATATACTGTATGACAATACAGGAGGTCACTCAATAAATCAGTAACCAACAAAAAACCAGTGGCCAACTTGATAACACTCAAACTGAACAAGACTTCAAGTATTAACTCTGATACATAGAAATGAGAGCTGACTCATGCTAACACCTTATTGGTTCCATGCTGTGTCATAACAACACCTCATTGGCTCTCAGAACAATGAGTCTCATTGGTCAGTTTTGAGTAAAGGAAATTCATTTTTTGCAGTTGTTTTCTTTTTCCAGTTATTTGGCCATAACATACAGCAGCGGTTGTCAAACTGTGGGCCATGACCCACCATTGTAATTGCAACGCCACATCGTAATAATGTAAAATTCCTGTTAGAAGAAAAAAAGTTTGACGAGAAGCGACTTCCAGTTGTGCTCGCAACTGGAAGTCACTTCCAGTCACTTTTTTTTCTTCTAACAGGAATTTTACACTACTGCAATGAAGCGCTGGAGGGATAGAGCAGGCAGCTGGCAGGCGCACCTCTTCAATAAGGTACAATGCTGCCGCCCCACCAACCTCAACCCTCACCACCCCCACCCGACAGCAGACTTGAGCATCCGTGGATTTTCATATCCGCGGAGAACCCGGGAACAGAAACCCTGCAGATGCGAAGGTCCAATTGTATAAGGCTTCCACAATTTTGGCCACCTGTGGTCTCAACACCTCCTGAGGGTGACACCCGGTGCAGTCCACAACCCCAGGGGTGGTGGTGTAGGAGCAACAGCAGAGGAGAGTCGGCAGACAGATTGGTTTGTGACCCTGCCAATCAACTATCTGAGGCAACCTCCTCAGGTCAGTGGTCTTATGGACAAGGTGGCCTGGCTCCAGCATAAGCGATGGTTGATCCTTCAACTGGGCCTCAAAATGACCATTCCTTCTCTTAGGCCTAAGCATAATTGTCCTCATAGCAGAGGCGTCACTACCCCCGTTGGCGCCCGGAGCAACGGAGGTAGTGACGCCCCTATAATTAATATCGATCCAGAGGGGGGGCGCGATCCAGAGGGGGGGCGGCGCGCTCCGGGAGGAGGCGGCTGGCGCGCTCCGGGAGGAGGTGACCCCCCCCCTCAACCGGGAGAGCCGGCTCGGGCACGTCTCTAAGGAAGGCGCGCGAGAACGGTATTTATTAATTTTGGATCCTGGCATCCCGGGAGGTGGTGGGGCGGGCAATAGACTGAGACTTCAATCAGTGCTTTTGTGTAAAGGACAATTTTACATCTTCTGTGGCAGCAGAACCTGTTGCCACAGCATGTGACCATGGACTACGTAAGAATATGTGACATGGTGATCTCCTGAGCATGAACAGAGTGTCTTTCTTCTTAAAGAAGAAAGTGCTTGTATTCAGGTATCTCCTCTAAAGGGGAATTGAAAGGGGATTTAAATCTCCCCATCCCTCCAAAGCCTCTCACCCTGCCCTCCGCCACTGGTTATACTGGTGGTGTAAGTTGAATAGGATTGCACTGTTAGACTCACCAAAGAAGACTTTCTTAAAGAAGAAAGACAGGTCGATGAAACTGTCGACCCAGTGTGCGGCGGCTGTGAAGAAGGCCAATTCCATGCTTGGGATCATTAGAAAAGGGATTGAGAATAAAACGGCCAATATCATTATGCCTTTGTTCAGATCGATTGTAAGGCCACATCTGGAGTATTGCGTCCAATTCTGGTCACCACACCTCAAGACGGGTATAGTTGAATTGGAAAAGGTGCAGAAAAGAGCGACCAAAATGATTCGTGGGCTGGAGCACCTCCCTTATGAGGAAAGGCTACAGCGTTTGGGGCTTGAAAATCCTTGAAAATCCCTGTTTCCCTCAAAACTGTGCCCATATAAGTCTATGGCACTGTGGCACAGAGTTTGGGAATCATGGCCATACCTGAATACAAGCACATGTCCTATCAAAGAATTTTGTGTTCGTGACAGCTCACTGAACAGAGTCAAATACAATTGTCCGGTTCCGGACTTACCCAGCTCCCCGCTGGGTGGCCATCCCCGGCTGAGGGAAGGTGGTGGCACGACCTCCGGGCCCTGGGGCCATCCTCAACGGGCACCGAGCGACGCGTTGTTCCGGCTAGGTGATCCAGCAATGCCACGCCACATGCCAGGGGTGCCCACGGGGCCGATGGGGAAGGCTGAAGGAGGTTCGGCTCCCTTAGAAGGTCGGCAGCCCCCCTGAAATCACTGGTTGGTTAGCCACGCAGAACCTCAGGCGGCTGGGAGGAGAGCAGTGGAGGATACAACGCAGCAAAGAGTGCAGGGACCAACCAGCCCCTTTAAGGGAGGAAGGCTGGGGAAGTGGACAGGGCGGAGTGAAGCAAGAGGGTGGAGACCCAGGGGGGATGGAGAAGGTTGATAAAGCGTTGGCTGGCCACTGGCAGTGGCCAGTGAAGAGGAGGAGGTCAGTAGTGGTGGAGCTCCTGGACAGAGCCACACCAGACCAGGGAGCGAAGGGCTGAGGTGCTTTCAAACCTCTTTCCTCACCCCCCCCATCCAGGGACTCTAAGGCTTCTATCAAAGGAACCCGGACCCCCGGGATGACCAGGATCTGTTGTTCCTGGCAGAGGGGAACCCCACAACAATTTTTTTAAAAAATTGTGACTTAGAAGACCATTCTATGCATGCTGACCTGGTCACAAGCCTCCCTCCCCCCCCCCCCCGAACACAGTGGGACTGGTTTCTTAGTAAACATGTGTAGGATTGCACTGTTACAGCGCAAACCTATCCAACTTACACCACCAGCGTAGCCAATGGTGCAGTGAGAACGGGAGGTCCCAGAACGGAAAAGGGGTTCAAATCTCCTCTAAAGGGGAATTGAAAGGGGATTTAAATCTCCCCATCCCTCCAAAGCCTCTCACCCTGCCCTCCGCCACTGGTTATACTGGTGGTGTAAGTTGAATAGGATTGCACTGTTAGACTCACCAAAAGACATGCTCTGATGCAAAAAAAAAAAAAAAGGAATAAATTAATCACGGATCACAAGATGAAAATCTACAAGATGATTGTGCTGTTACTTAATGAGTACAACTTGTGTTGTACTCATTCCACACTTCCCAATCTTCTCTTGCTTTTTCGCCTGGGGGGGTGTTTCCTTTTCCATGCACGTCACCCCATTGGCTAGTCTGGGTGCCTTCAGCTGAAATAAATTCTCAGCTTTGGCTTCTCGAATGCACTTGGGGATGATCCTGTTTCTGAAGGTGATCTCTCTTCCCACTTGATCTTCTTTCTTTTGTGTCTTGCACGTGACAAGATCTCCGGAGATGGATCGGATTCTTCTCACCGCTCTGCTTCTGCTCTGCTGCGTTTCGGGTGAGTAAAGCTCTGCCAGGAGTAGAAGGGGGGAGTTTGGGGGGGGAGCATGTTCTGCTTTGGGTTGGAAGGAGCCCTTATAGGGAAGGGAGCTTCAGCTGAATATTCTTTGGAGGTGAGTACTGTATATTGGACATTCTTCTCCAAGAGGGTCGGTCGGATTCTGTCTGAGCCTGACTGATTTTGGAGAGGGGAAAGCTCTGCCTCTTTTACTGGCAGTTGTGATGGTTAGACATCATCACCAATGTAACGAAATAGTGGAGGACAGGAAGGCCTGGCGGGATATGGTTCGTGGGATGACGAAGGGTCGGACATGACTTAATGACTGAACAACACCAAAAAAAACTGTAGAGGAAAATACTACGATGATCTACATATCCAGGTCAATTCTAAATTTTTGTGGGAGACTCTCAATGGGCTAGAGATCATAGATGGTGAGGCATAAAAACTTTACCCAGACAAGCACTATTCTATCATCCCCAATGTCTTTTGAAAAAATGGCATTTCCTGTGAGCCGAAGCCTAGGCATGTCTACTCAGAAGTCCCATTATAGTCAGTGGGGCTTACTCCTAGGTAAGTGTGGATCGGATTGCAGCCTGTGTCATTACACAGGCTTACTTGTGTCATTACATCAGACCTTACTTTGTAACCCGGCCCCTTCCCAGGTGCTATCCGCCCTCCTCCCCACTCCTGCCCACCCCAGCCCCATTCCACCCCTCCTTCCTCCCACCCCCTGCATGATCCTACCTGGGGCTGTGGGCGTCCAGTGTCTGCTGCCATGCAGAGTCTGCCACTCGCCACTTCCAGCAGTCTCCAGCCTGCACAATCTAGCACGTCGCTTTTCGTTACAGATGGAAAGTGTGTTTTCAGCCTTCAGGATTGGGCAGTAAAAATGCTTTCCTTGTTTTAAAATCTCGAATGATTGGATGTGTCATCAAGGTCCAACCCGCCGCCCCCCCCCCATTTACATAAATTCTCTGTCCGCTCATGATCCACAAGGAGTACTTAGAGATGCAGAATGGAGAAATGCAGCATTTGGGAGCCTGCGCTGCACATGAGATGGGAGTTCAGAGGTTGTCTCCATAAACATAAGGCCCTTGTTATCAATCCCCCTGAAAGGAGAAAAAAGGTGGGGAAGTGAATGCCCAGGACCCTCAGTGATCAGGTTCCATAACAGGAGGTTGGCTGGTTTCTGGAATGTTGCCTAACAGTAACATTAATATCCACATGTGTTTGTGGTGCTAGTTACGCGCCAGGAAAGAAAGTACGACCCAAGCAAGCCCGTCTCGTGTTCTTTCACTTGGGCAAATGGCAGGACAGCATTTATTTATTATTTATTTATTTAAAAAAATTATATCCCGCCTTTTCCTATGCCGAGGCAAATGCCCAAGGCGGCTTACAACAAAAATTAAAAAACAGTTTAAAATACAGAAAATAAGTTTAAAACAATACATACTTAATTTAAAAACTATAAAATTCACGGGGGGGGGGGACAATATGGAGCACTAAAGCAGCATGGCAGAGCATCTTGATACACAGGAGGCAGACTACAACCCATCACCCAAACGCTAGACAAAAAAAAACGTTTTGAGCCCTCGCCGAAAAGTCATGTGGGAGGGGCTGGTTCTCAGATCCCCTGGCAGGGAGTTCCACAGTTGTGGCGCCACAGCAGAGAAGGCTCGCCCACGTGTTGCCACTCCCCTAACTTGCGATAGAGGTGGTACACGCAGGAGAGCATGAGGTTCCACAGGCCTTGGGGTGAAAACACCAAACTTCGGTTTGTAGGAACACACACACACACACACACACACACACACACACACACACACACACACACACACACACACACACACACCCATTTGGTTTTTACTACAGGAAGTCTGGAAAAATCCATGACAAACTGTACCGTGCTTGCTTGGCCACCCTATTCAGGCCTACAAACTTCTTCTGGGCTCTGAGCATTTGAGGTCTAAACATCCCCTCTCTCAATGTTCTATTTCCCCCTTTTCTCCCTCCCTCCTCCATTTTGCACATTTACATGTCCCTCCTTCTTCCAAGGTTTCCCCATTTTTCTTCACCTGCCTAGCAGCCACTACACTTTAGGACTTAGCTCTGTGTCTGTTATATATTTGTGTTTGCCGAATGCAGTGCATTTTTTCTGATTCTGCCTTCCTTTATGGTATATTTGTAGGGGCTGCAACACAACACAACTAGGTAGAGTTGTATTGCGTTGCAGCCCAATCCTTGTCTCTCTCATCCTTTTTTAATGACAAATGAACCTCAGTCCTTGCACATGTAGTCGAATTCCCCTGCATGTGCATGTTACAAATAAGAGGAATGCTCACAGTGAAGGACTAAAGGAGTGACTTTCACGACACTGTGATAATGGCAGTGCCTCTAGAGCTTGATATGGAAAGGACCATGCCTCCTTATGGACTTCCATATCTCCATGTTGATCTCTCCTGAGCACTCAGAAACATGAGTAAAATCATGTCCTTTACTGATATCTTGTGCTTCTCTTTCAGACACTGGTAGCTATAGGTGCCTAACCTCGTTTATGTACATGAAGCCTAACATGTCGAAAGAGATTGATCATGATTACATCAGCACCTGCACGATGACGTTTATGCTATCTCGCAATAAGAGTAAGCATTATTCTTCATTCTTCTACTATTTTCAGAGAACTGTGCTGATTCATGCATTCACAAAACGTTCGCAGCAGAGTTTCTTGGGGACAATACTTGACAAAGGGCTTGGGGAAAGGAGTGCCATTTGGAATGCTCTCCCATCGTGAAATTCCTCTGAGGTAGAAAGCTAGTACGGAAAGCTCCTTGATGCCCTGCACGTTCTGCATGTTCCACTGCATGTTCTGCATGCACGGGAGGATTCGAGAGTTACAGATAATTAACTGGCTGACTGGGCAAGGAGGCAGGGGGAGGTTTCGGTGAAGACAGAAGGAAGTCTTTTACACATACTTGTTAACACAAGGTATGATAATATAATCACAATATAACACAAGGTATAATATGATCTGGAAGCCCTTTAAGGGCTCCAGTGGGGGGAGGAGTGGATCTAGAGGCTTCGGAGGGGAAGGGGATTTAAATCCCTAAGGGCTCAGTCCAGCCTAACTCAGGCACAGTTGAGGCCCAATTGTGGCCCAATTGTGGCCCAAACTAGGACCGAGTTAGGCTGCAACTGTGCCTGAGTTAGGCTGGAGGCAACAGCATTGGGCCAGGATCGCGGCAAAACTTACCGCAGAGGCAGGCAGGCTCCTGTGGGGAGCTGTCAGTCTTGTGGAAGCGAAGAGCCCCCTCCTCAGCTCGTCTGTGTGCACCTACCACAGCTGCTGCAGCGGTCGCAGCAGATGGGCAGCCACAGGCGGGCCTGCAGGCACTGCGCGTTTGACAGTCAGCTGAAGGGCAGAGGTTGTGCCAGTGCCAGCTGCCCCAGGGCACCCTGGGCATCAGCCACCTGCCGCAGGGGGGAGTGCGACTGCCCTCCCTCCTGCAGACTGCGATGCCACCCCCAAGCCACGGTGAGGCTGCACGTGGGAGTCATGGGGGGGTGAGCGGGGGAGAGAAGGGAAGGAGGGGGTGGGAACGGCACGCACAAGGGGAGGGTCTCATGAGGTCTGGAACCGCCTCCGCCAGGACATGCCCATGCGCTGCCTGAAGCCCTGGGCCTCAAGGGCCGTGGCAATGCCCACAAAGAAGGCATCCCAGCATGCCTTCTGCTCCGTGCCCCGGCCAAGACCGAGAGATGCCGTGGGCTTGTCTGCTGCGAGCGGGAAGGGCTCACGCAGCTCATCACACCCCCAGATGGGGCAACGTCGGCACCTTGCGGCAGGCGCTCTGGCGGCATGGGGGGTGCCAGCGTCCATCATCAGGGAGTGGGAGGGGAGGCAGGCACACTGACAGGGGGTGCTGGGGAGGGGCACGGGTGGGTCAGAAACAGACAGACAACACGGCTGGTGGGAGAGGGATACAGGGAGAGGGGTCTGCAGAGACCGATAGGGGCACAGGGGGCACCGCAGATGGAGGCAATGCAGGAACGGGCGCCTCTCATGCAGACGGACCGAGGGCGGACACGGACGCCGTTGATGGGCGGAAACGGACGCCGGTGACGGGCGGACAGAGGGCGGAAATGGACGCCGGTGACGGGCGGACACGGACGCCGGTGATGGGCCGACCGAGGGTGGGTGAGAGCCCCGGTTGCTGAAAGGGCTCTTCGCGGACGTGCGCCACAGTGCCCGTCAATGTTTGCCTGCCTGACAGGTCCCCCAACTCCCCCCTCCCCTCTGGTCCCAGAGGGTCCGGCAGGCCCCCTGCTGTGTTCTCCCAGGGATGGCTGTGGCGGACCCTGGCTGGGATTCATGCAGAGGCTTGTGTGCTGGGGCCTGCCTGTGTGGGTGTGTGGGGCAGTGCTTGTGCAACATTGGGGACATGTGTTTCCAGGGGCATCTTTATTGTTCTGGAACAGTGGCAGAGATGGCCGGGCGTGGCTGCCAGGGGTAGGCACAGCAGCCTCTAGGACCACAGCAGCAGCATCAGGTGAGCCCCATGGACCTGGAGATGCGGGCTCTTCCCCTGTGGAACCACGGCCTGCTCCATAGAAAGGGGAGGGACAGCAAGTAGGCAGCCAGGGCGGTGGGGCAGCAGCAGCAGCTGAGGTGGGTTGCAGGGCAGGCTCCCAGACCTCTCTGGCAGCATCAAGGCAGGTGACCGTGGGGCTACCAGACTGCAGGCCCAGGGGTGCTCCCCGGACGGTTTGTGGTAGTGGGCATTCCTGGGGGGACGAACAACATGGGGGTGTTCCATGGCAGCTGCTGCGTGGTAGCAATCGCCATTGAAGAGGAGCCAGTGTGCCAGTTGCAAAGGTCTGCAGGGAGAGAAATCAAACACAGCTGAGTGGTGTGAGACACATAGCCTGGTCTGCGCTCCTTCCCTGGGTCTACGGTGAGCATGATCCTGTAAGGGAAAGGGGTCAAAGAGAGAGACAACAACACAACTTGGGGGTCACAACCATGGCAATCCTAGCAATACTGACCTGTCGGTAGACCCTGTGGAGAAAAGAGGGGGGGGGAAACAGCTGGTGTCTACATATGGGTTACAGTTCCACACTCATGGCATTGTGTGCTCACATTAATACAGGCAGCTATGAGACAAGACATTGGTATAGAGGCATATCATGGCAGGCTATGCAGACAGCTATGAGACAAGACATTGGTATAGAGGCATATCATGGCAGACTATGCAGGCAGCTATGAGACAAGACATTGGTATAGAGGCATATCATGGCAGGCTATGCAGGCAGCTATGAGACAAGACATTGGTATAGAGGCATGTATCCTACCTATATTTCTCTATGCAAAGAGGCAGACGTCAGACCACATGTCAGCACAAACCCTGCACTTACCTGCTGGTGTTGTTGCCTGTATGGGGGGGGGAGAGAGGGGCTGGGAGAAAGACATGGGTTAGCAAACACTTGCATGGAGACAGCTGCCCAGGCACAGCAGTAAACAGTTTGGCCACAGGCAGAACAGCCCTCTCTGCCCTAGAGGGGGGCAGAGAGGAGAGAGGAGAAGAGAGAAGTGGGGTGTTAGAAAAGTTTTCAAAGTCCCACTTTGTGGCTGCTGGGGGACAGAACCCCACGCCACGTGCTCAGAGAGAGAGAGAGAGAGAGTGGAGGGCTGGGGCTGGGCTTTTGTGGGAAAGAGGCTGGGTGGGGCTGGGTGCTGATAGGGTAACTATTTGGGTCCATGTCCAGAGTTAGGCCACACCTGTTCGGTCCTAACTCAGGCCCAACTCGGGCCCAGGGTGTTAGAACTTTTCAGGAGAGGGCTGGTGTGGGTAAGGTAAAATGGCTCCTATGGGTCTCCTCACATTTGGGTCCACCCTTTTTGCTGGCCCAAATTTTGGGCCTGAGTTGGGCTCGAGGGGGCGTGTCAGTGGCTCTCCAGTGTCTGGAACCGGACCAAAATTCGTAACCGCCCCCGTCACACCCCCGACACGCCCCCAACACACCCACTTTTAGGCTGCAATTGTGCCTGAATTGTGCAATTGTGCCTGAATTGTACCGCAGTTGCCTTGGGCTGGACCGGGCTGCAATTCAGTCACAATTGCAGCCCAACTCAGGCACAATTCAGGCACAACTCGGGCCTAAAGCACTTGGGCTGCAATTGTGCCTGAATTGTACCGCAGTTGCCTTGGGCTGGACCGGGCTGCAATTCAGTCACAATTGCAGCCCAACTCAGGCACAATTCAGGCACAACTCGGGCCTAAAGCACTTGGGCTGCAATTGTGCCTGAATTGTACCGCAGTTGCCTTGGGCTGGACCGGGCTGTAAGTCTCCCGCTGTCTCCTCGGACCTGCGTCAGCTCTTCAGCTGTTGCAAGTCCAAGGAAAGGATGGGGGCAGGGAGGTTGTTGCTGGAGGGGAAAGGATCCAGCATGCACCATCACTGCCAGATCCACCCTCGCACAGTCTCCCCGCCTCCTGTTCTGCCCCCTCCCTGTCTAGTTTCACCCCTTCCCCACCCGTGTCACCTCCCCTGTTGACTTAAACGTTCTGGCCCAGGCAGCCTGCTACTCACCACGCTACTGGAGTGCGCTTTACTTTGCTTACTTTGAGTTTGTAACAATGAATAACCACGCGAAGTCTCACTCCTGCAGCCCTCCACAGTCCCCTGCCCTGCTTACGCAACTAGCTGTGCTTCTCTGATCTCTTGGGTCAGTGCGACACCATTGTTACATAAAAGGTGCACGTTTGGCAGTTCTGAGCCTTTAAGTTGGCCAGCTGATCTCCTGCACAGCATGTTCTCTGTTGCAGAGCTCTGTCATGTGCACGTAATATCCGAAAGGACAAGGATGATTCTGGCACTATCAGAACATCAGGCTTTCGGACTTGCTCTGTGTTTTGTCCTGTGTGTAAATTGGAAAGATTTAATTAATTCATTAATGCTCTGGAAGTTACAGTCATTCTGAGGCAATTTGCACATTGGCTGTCATTCAGAGGTCATTTGTATTAATAAAAGGACAGAAGGAGCATCTTGAAAACAACAGGAAAAGAAGGTTGCACTCTCAATGTGGGTCGCACTCTCAATGTGGGTCACGCTCTCAATGTGGGTCGCACTCTCAATATGGGTCGCACTCTCAATATGGGTCGCACTCTCAATATGGGTCGCACTCTCAATGTGGGTCACGCTCTCAATGTGGGTCGCGCTCTCAATGTGGGTCACGGGCTTCCGTTTGACTTTGACTGTCCCCTTGAAAGTGTTTTTAATATTTTATATTTTAAACTACTACTTTCAAGCTGCACTTAAGTTTGCCTCGTTTTTTATCGATACCATTATAAAACGTTTTTGCCATGGCTGTATAACGGTTTGCGCCAGTAAATTCAAGAATACATAATGAGTTTGTCAGGACTTGAGGGGTGTGCAAAAAGTTCATGGGCGCCAGGTACACCGGACCGTAGCTCCTCTGCTTCCCACCGCTATGGGTGCTGGCTGGGTGTCAATTTGTAACAGGGTTGCAGACATTAAGGCAGGAATCTTGACTTGTTTTTGGTGCATGATTCCATTTCTCAGCACCTTAACCTTTCTTTAAAACTAATCGCCCTCCTTAAAAATACATAATTATTTGTCTTGATTTACATTCTGAACAGACGTCAGGGTTGAGGCCAGGTTCAAATGAAGCCCTTATCAAGTCATATATATTTTTGGAGAACATTTAAATCAGTCCTGGGGCTTCTTTGGCTCCCAGTTTCCATCTTTCCTCTCACGGACCACTATCCAGCCCCTCTCCATTAGGCAGCTTCTAATCAAAACAAACCTACTGATACTTCCTTCCTTTTCCATCCACAGAGGATCAGACAAAGATAGATGGAGGATACTACTTCGCTGGGATGTCTACTGATCTTGAGCACTGCAATACACTTGTGAAAAACTTCAGCGTGGTTACCTGCTGCACAACAAATCTGTGCAACAATAAAACAATGTTTGAATACATTCTTGGGTGGGATAACAGAGTCCTCCCTCTCACCAACCTCCTGCACTAGTGTACCGGGTGAAGCCCATGTCTGCATTTGGTGGTCTTAGCCCAGCTTGCTTAGCACATCTTGAATGGGTGTCAGGAAGCTGAAACATCCTACAGCGAAATAATAAACTGGTTCCGCAATGCAGAGTGGTCTTTTGCTTGCATGAGACTCGCGCTTTTGAATTTTACTATCTCTCATTCACGCACCATTGGGACGAGGGTCTGGCACAGCAACCTTGCTGAAGCTAAACTGTTCTGCTTCTGACTAGTGCCTGGATGGGTCACTGCCTGAGAACCCCATGCACAATGCCTGCCTGTCATGGAAGAAAGGTGGGCTAGGGTTGAAAGAAATAAAGGACTGGCTACGGAGGCATCACTAGGGTTTGCATCACCCAGTGCGAGAGCTCATCTTGGCACCCCAGTGGTGTTGCTGGGGTTGGTGTCACCCGGTGCAGTAACTCATGGTGTCAACCCCCCCCCCGTTAACTTTATTTATTTTAATATATGACCTTAGGTCCCCCAACAAATCAGTAACCAACAAAAAACCAGTGGCCAACTTGACAACACTCACACAACTGAACAAGAGTTCAAGTATTAGCTCTGATACATAGAAATGAGAGCTGACTCATGCTAACACATTATTGGTTCCATGCTGTGTCATAACAACACCTTATTGGCTCTCAGAACAATCAGTCTCATTGGTCAGTTTAGAGTAAAGGAAATCCATTTTTTTCGGTTGTGTTTTCTTTTTCCAGTTATTTTTCCAATTATGTATGGTCATAACATACAGCAGCACTTCTCAAACTGTGGGTGGCGACCCACCATTGAGAACTTTAGCTATCCCCTGCCCCCTTAAGGGGCGGGGACAGCATGGCAGTGGCGATCCCCCGATTGCCACCGCAATATTGCCCAAAATTGCCCCTACTGCACTTACTGGGGCTTGGGGGAGCTTCGAAGAGGCCTGTGAGACCCTCTTATGGCCCCCCAATCTTCGGATCGCCACAAAACGGTGATCTTCGGGTACTTCCGGTTTTCACGAAAGCCAGAAGCACCCGGAGATCGCTGTTCTGCGGCAATCTGAAGTTTGGGAGGGCCAGCAGAGGGTCGCGCAGGCCTCCCTGAAGCTCCCCAAGCCCTGGTAAGTGCAGCAGGGGCGATTTCGGGGGTGGTTTTGGCAATGGCGGGGATCCCCCGGATCCCGGCCGCTGCTGGCTCCGCCCCACGAAAACTCAAAGTTCTCCCTGCCTTGCAGGGAGAACTTTGAGAATCGCTGGAATACAGATTCTGTTTATTTCATTACATTTATTTCATGTTTATTTCATTAAATTTATTTCATGATTCTGTTTATTTCATTTCATTATTTCATTTATTTCAAACACAGTTTATTTCATTACATTTCACATTAAAGTACCTTTCCAATGATATATAACATGATGGCCATCCGTGGATTGGCCATCCACGGATTTGACTATCCACGAATGGCCATTCAGGGGGGGAGGGAACCCACTGGGGGCAGGGGCGGCGCCACTGTACCTTATTGAAGAGCTGCACAGACCCACCACCTGCTCCTTCCCTCCAGCGCCACATTGTAATAATGTAAAATGTCTGCTAGAAGAAAAAAAATGTGACCAGAAATGACTTCCAGTTGTGCTCACAACTGGAAGTCACTTCCGGTCGCTTTTTTTCTTCTAACAGGCATTTTACACTATTACAATGCAGCGCTGGAGGGAAGTAGCAGGGAGCGGGCAGGCGCACCTCTTCAATAAGGTACAATGATGCCGCCCCACCAACCTCAACCCTCACCACCCCCACCCGACCGCGGACTTGAGCATCCGCGGATTTTCACATCTGCGGGGGTTCAGGGAACAGAAACCCTGCAGATACGAAGGTCCAACTGTACAAGGCTTCCACAATTTTGGCCACCTGTGGTGTCAACACCCCCTGAGGGTGTCACCCGGTGCAGTCCACAAACCCCCGCACCCCCCTAGTGATACTACTGGGACTGGATGCTTGCAGACTCTTCTGTGTGCTAAGTGCTAAGTTTCAAAGTGCTAAGTTTCAAAGCCCCCTGAATAGTGTCACTCCAAAGCATTTTGCTGCCTCAAGCAGAAGAGGAGCCAGCGCCGGGGGGGGGGCAACAGATCCGGCGGAAGGTACACCCCCTGCGACCCTCCGCTCCCACTGCCACGACGCCTCTGGTCAAATCTGAGCATTTATTTCAGGTTAAGGCACCAAGAACAGCCAATGAGGTGAAGTGCAGAGAAAGGAAACACCCATTGGCGGCCAGGCATCCTATGGGGAGGTAAATAAACAATCATTTTTCTTACTTCTTCTCCCAGGCTGTCGAGTAGCCTCCCCC
Source organism: Plestiodon gilberti rubricaudatus (assembly GCA_026170595.1). NCBI lineage: Eukaryota > Metazoa > Chordata > Lepidosauria > Squamata > Scincidae > Plestiodon > Plestiodon gilberti. The sequence goes on from JANXHW010000002.1 coordinate 253,443,382, forward strand.
CACCATAGCATGCAGCGTACACTCCGTCAACAGCGCTGCATGCTATGGGCTGGTGGGGGACAGCATTGGGCTGCCTGACAGAAATCACAATACCTGCAGAAACCCCTTGGAGCTATCTTTACTGATCAGTACATCTTGTGTGCCTGTTCTCGTTCAACACTTGAAGATCTTCTTTGCTCTCCAGCCTGGGCGTGTTTCCTTTCCCTGCACTTCACCCCATTGGCTAGTCTGGGTGCCTTAAGCTGAAATAAATGCTCAGCTTTTTGTCTAGCTTTTTGTCCCAGCTTTGACATAGATGGCCACCCCACCTCCAACACGCCCCTCTCTGTCCCTCCTATAGAGTTTATATCCTGGAATTGCAGTATCCCACTGGTTCTCCACATTCCACCAGGTTTCTGTTATACCTACTATGTCAATGTTTTCCCTAGCCACCAAACATTCCAGTTCTCCCATCTTTGCCCGAAGACTTCGGGCATTTGCATAAAAGCACTTATATACCTGGTCCCCCAAGAAGGGCTGCATGTTTGCCCCTTTATTCCTGCAGCCTTCTGTCTTGCTAGACTGGCTGTCATGTCCCATCACGCTACCACTCCCAATTCTTACTCTGTTATTACTTGACTGTTCCCCATCCTCTGCACCCTCATTCCCGAGGGATGAGGAGTTTCTGTTGTGGGGAAGGGCCCCCAGTCAGCCAATACCCTCTGAGCTGAAGCTACTGCTGTGTTAAGTACTACTGCATAAGACAAGTTACCTGCCAACTTCTCTTCTTCCTGGAGACCCTGGATAAATGCAGACTCCCCTTCTTCCAGCTGGGAAATGAAGGCAGGTTTGGGAAATTCCTCTGAGAAGGAAACAAGGAGATGAAATTCTTCCGTCTACAACATATTCTGGCTTTCCCAAGCAACCTGATCTTAGGTTGACCCCCACCTATGACGAATATGGTAAAATCGTTGGCTAGGTCTCACTCCATCTTGCAGGCCAGAAGGCAATTTGGAGCTGTTGTCCTGGTGAGCATTAGGAACACGTAATTCTGGGAGCTTAGCGTTATTCCTTTTGTCCTGTATGTGTATGTAGTTCTTTGTTGAAGTCACTAAATGTTTTCAGTAACGTTCAACTGTCGCTTTTTTACTCTCTCACACCATCCTTACATCCTAACAACTCCCAGCAAGTTTGAGATGCTTGTTCTCCACAGGTTCCCGTCGACTCCTCCATCTCCAAAATCACAACACCGCATGAGATAGCACTATACAGGTCACAGGGCAAATATGCCTCACTGTAAGGACAGGTTCTTGGGCGCACAACCCCGTTACTGGCCAACCCCCTCCAGTCGGACGGGTGTGGTTTCTGAGGGCTAACTGCCCTATGGTAGGTGCCACCACCCCTTTTACCAGCCAGTCGTTTGGCTAAAGGGAACCGGAAGTCCTACGTGTTCAGACAGCAAGTCTCTTCTTATGTTCTTAAGCAGATCATGCACAATCCCTCCAGCAGCAGCACCTGATCCTGCACGAACCATCAGTTAATGCTCTAAAATCCTGGATAAGGATGAGGAAGAATGACGGGGCATATTAAGCACTGTCAGTTACTAGTGGCTCAGCCGGGCAGGTCCCACACTGGGGTTTTTGTACTGTTCACAATGGATTTCTGGATCTAGACACTTCTCTCCCGCCATTTATATTTATATATTTCATCCCCAAAGAGAATGTCAGGCCAAGCTCGGCTCTGCAACAGGGAGGCACAGCAGGCATGTCGAGGGCACCAGTTCCAGCCCCACACGCCCCACTTCTATGGTGCAATCCTGAAACTGAGAAACAAGAAGAGGAGGAGCTCATGCCTTTCGTTCCTACATACCAAGAACAAAGGGCATCCTTACCCAGAGAGGCCATGATCCCGTAATTCTCCAGCATGACTTCCCTGTACAGAGCCTTCTGGCCCGGATCCAGCAGAGCCCACTCCTCCGCCGTGAAGTGCAAAGCCACCTCCTCAAAAGACACCGGACCCTGCAAGGAGGAAACAATCTCTCCTCACCAATAAAGTTCCACCCTTTTGACATAACATCCCCCTGCTCTCTTGCTCAGTCTGAAAAGAGAAATTCAGGTAGCAGCAACTGAGTGTTTTCTGCAGGATATTTGGCAAATCAGACCAGTCGGTTGCCTGGGTTTTTTCTTCTTTCTTTTCTGATGGAACAAATGCCAACCCGATATTAATACCAATACAGTGGACTCTTTCTAACCTTGGGTAGAACCTTGGGATCCGCAGATTTGTCTCACCGCAGATCCCAGACCTGCAAGGGTCCACTGTAAAACGTGTAAAAAATGTGGAAAAGAGATTTTTTTACCTTTTAGAGTGAAATCACTGTGTGTTTTTGCTATAAACATGCTGAAATAGCGCTCCGGAAATCTCTTCCCCCCTCCCAAGGTTGTCCAATGGCTTCCGGAGCGCGATTTCAGCACGTTTACAGCGCGAACGGATCCCCCGCACATAGCAATGTCCAACTCTATAAGTAATATTAATAATCTGCATTTATATAAGATGTATTTGGTAATCATATAGATACATTTTTGTATACTTCCTAGAGGCGCTGAATTATATTTTATTTATTCGTGAGGGGGGTTGCAGGAGTCTGTAACCGGATCCCACCCTGGCATCCCCACAGACCTGGGAATCCCTCTGCCCAAGCGGGGGCTGAATAGGGAGGCTTCGGGGGGCCTCTCTCGGAGAGACTGGGGCCAACTTTGACCTTGCAAAGAAGCTTCACTGATAACGAAATCGAAACACGTAACACCTCTTTCTGCTAAAACACCCTACATAAAATAAAAATAGAACCACCTAATTTTGCATAATTCTTCATCCGCTGACACTGCACAGCGTATACCACCTACCTAGTATACATTTAATGCAATTCCAATTGATAAAAATGGGAAAGATATGGAATAAAAACACATAACACCTCTTTCTGCTATTTCATTTTGGTGAAACACGGAAATCTGCAAAAAAATAAAACCATTTTCTCCCATCTCTACCTCTTAGTGATATTATGCCCCCCCTTTCTTGTCCTTTATTCCCTTTCCCTTCCTGGCTATGTTATGCCCTCTATTATAATAAAGGACAAGACATGCACATGGGAAGATTCTGCTTCTGGCAATCCAGCTTGATCGTATTCATTTTCTCACCTCCACAGGATAACGTCTCCTGAGATGAATAAGATTCTTCTGATTGCTCTGGTTCTGCTCTGCTGCAGTTCAGGTGAGTGCCATGGGGAGGAGGGGATTTGGGGGAAGCCCAAAGTTCTGCTTTGGGGTAAAGGAAGCTTTAGCTGAATATTTGTTGGAGGTTAGTATATGAGAAGTTCCTCTGTTCTAGAGGAGGGTTGGAGTTTGAGCCTGCTTGATTTTGAGCTGGGTGTGTGTGGAAGCTCCGCCTCTTTTACTGGCAGTTACTCACTAAATCAGTTTTGGAGGAAAATACTGTGACACATCCATCAAAGTCCTGGTGCCAGGGGTCAATTCTCAATTTCTCTGGGATATGATAGATTGAGCATTGATTTCAAGTGAAACTGTACCCAGACAAGCACTATCCCATCCCCAACATCTCTTTCGAAATGTGGGTTGTCCAGAAGATTGGATCAGACCTTACCCACCTAGGGTAATTGTCAGCTCTCACATCTCTCTCACCTGAAGAACTTTTTCACTCTTACAGTGCAATCCTAGGCATGTCTACTCAGAAGTAAGTCATACTCAATGGGCCTGACTCACAGGAATGAATGTTGCAGTCTTTCTTTGGCAACTGGTTAAGACTGTAAACATTCTGCAATGTGAGAGTATAGAAGTTAGCATTATTGTAATCTTTTGATTTCTTTCCTAGTATTTTCTGGTTTCATTTTTATTGTTATAATTATGTTAGAATGGCTCCAGAATGGCTCCAACAGCAAGTGGGAGGGGCCGCTGACTCCAGTGAAACGGAGTCTTGCAGAACAGGGCCTCTGAACTCCCTACACAAGGACCTCCTCCTGGTCCTTGTGAATCACCAGTGGCGCACACAGAATTTACGTAAATTTACGCTCCACCCTTGTTACGCCTCTGCATTTACGTAAATTCTGTGTGCGCCACTGGTGATTCACAAGGACCAGGAGGAGGTCCTTGTGTAGGGAGTTCAGAGGCCCTCTCCAAAACAGTCTCTCCTCAGTCATTCCCCCCCCCCAAGGAGAACAAGAGCGGGGAAGCAAATGTCTCCTACTCCCAGTCCAGTATGTACTAGATCAGGGGTGGCCAACCTTTCCACAGGAATGCTCCTGGCCCTTTAATGGTTGCATAAGTGCAGGCATTTCAGCAGGTGTAGCTGCTTTAGCAGCACCATCAGCACTTGCAGCTGCCAAGATTCTGTCTTCTGCACAACTCTTAAGAACGCAGAGGCCCACATGGTGGAGGGTTGGCCACCATGTACATTTTGTACATGGCCACCATGTAAAATTTCTGTAATGCCATCAAACACATTAATGTACATATGACATTGGTGCTGGTTACATGCCAGGAGAGCATGACCCAGACCAGCCTGGTGTTCTTTCACTTGGGCTGATGGGTCCACAGGTCTTTGGGTGAAAAGGCCCAACTTTGATTTGTGGGAGGAACCCCCCCTCCCTTTGCTGGTTGACAGGAAGCCTGGACAATTCCATGACAAGCTGCACCTTGCTTGACATTCCTATTCAGACATGCAGCCATCAATGCCCCGTTCCTAGACCGTTTGAGGCCTAAACATCTCCATCCATCTTCTATTTTCCCTTTTTCTCCCTGCCTCCTCCATTTTGCATGTTTGCATGTCCCTCCTTCCAAGGATGTCCTCTTTCTTGTCACTGCCTGGCCACTGCAGTTTAGGGTGTCACTCTGTGCATGTCTGTGTGCGCGCACGGATGTTCTGATTGCCCCTTCTTCCCATTGCATATTTGTTCTCTCAGTCAACTTCTGTTATGTTCCTCCCTTGTCCTTGCCTCTCCCATCCTTATTTCACTTCAATCCATTGCACTTCGGTCCCTGTGCAAGCAACCCAGTTCCCCCATGTGCACATGCTACATGTGTCTCAGAGCACGCGCAATAACCGGAATGTCAACTAGATCATATTAAAGGTCTAAAAACAACTCCCTTTCATAGTACTGAGATGAAGATGCTGAGAAGGTGAAAACAGTGGTGATTCTTGAGCTTGGTCTGAAAAGGACCATGCTTCCCCATAAGCTTCCATATCTCCAAATTGATCTCCCATGAACACCCAAGAACATGAAGAAAAAGATATCCTGTACTGATATCCTGTCATTCTGTTTCAGGCAAAGGTAGCTTCAGATGTCAAATTGGTTATTTTCTTGCGAAGCCTGGTCAATGGAAGACAGTTACAAGTTACTGTTACATCTGTATGTTAAGCTTTTTCCTGTCTTACAATAAGAGTAAGCCGTATTTTTAAATCTCCTATTTCAAAATGTTCACAGCACAGTTTCCTGGAGACTGTACTTGACAAAGTTTTTGGGGAAAGGATTGCCCCTTTGAATGCCCTCCCACCTTGAAACACCTCTGATGTAGAAAGTTAGTACATAACGCTCCAGCGTAGACTGCTCCTTGATGCTCTACTGTTCTGCAAGCGCAGGAGGATTCCAGAGTTACAGATAATTAACTTTATGGAACGCAAAACACCTGCCTACAACATGGCTGACAGGGTAAGGAGGCAGGGGGAGGATTAGGTGAAGGCAGAAGGTGATCCCTCTTATACCTACCTGTAACACAAGATATCATCATCTAGGAGCTCCTTGTCCATGTGCTCAATACCTGCCCAGTAGCTGTCGAATTGCACAGCTATTAGAACCACTCCATAGTTTACGCACGACCACTACGTTGCATTCCATTTGTGACAATGAATATCCATACAAAGTCTCACTCCAGCAGCCCTGCACCAACCTCTGGCCAGCTTGCACAGCTAGACATGCTCCTGTGCTCTTTTCAGTCAGTGCCACACCATTTTATCATAAGGTGCACATTTGGCAGTTCTGAGCCTTTAAGTTTGTCCGCCGATCTCCTGCACAGCATGTCCGCAGCTGCGCAGCTCTGTCATGTGCATGCGTATCCAAAAGCAAAAGCAGGGAAAGTACGATTCTGGCTTTATCAGAACATCAGGCTTGCTGCCTTGCTGTGTTTTGTTCTGCATGTAAATTTGAACGCTTTAATGAACTGATTTCAAACAGAGCCAAAACCTTGAATGGGCTGATCTCCTTCCCTTCTCTCCTGCTTCCTACATAGAAACCAAGGACACCCTTGCTCTCTCCGTTCTAAGTGACGAGTTAAAATAGTTCCTTGGGTTAAAACATGCATGCGCACATGCACACACACGTGCAGAGAGACAGAGAGAACTTGTTCTAAGCAGGATAGGTAGTGTAAGTTTCCTGGCTTATTTTTTTTCCCCTCTTGCTTGTATCATTCATTTTGCTTCTTCTATTTTGTCTCTCGTAGTTTGCTTCTCTCCCATGGCATTAATGTTGATTCTCCCTTCCATTATTGTAAGCAGTCCTTAATGTTGGGTATTATGATTTGAGCCCTTTACAGCCCAGTCCAGCCCAAGGCCTCAGCGGCACAATTCAGGCACAATTGCAGCCTAAGTGCTTTAGGCCCGAGTTGTGCCTGAATTGTGCCGCAGAGACCGAATTTGTACTGCAATTGTGACTGAATTGGGTTCCGGCACAATTCAGGCACAACTGCACGATTCAGGCACAATTGCGGCCTAAAAGTGGGCGTGCTGGGGGCGCGTTGGGGGAGTGACGGGGGCGGTTACAAATTTGTTCCGGTTCCAGACGCTGGAGAGCCCCTGACACGCCCCCTGGAGCCCAACTCAGGCACAAAATTTGGGTCAACAAAAAGGGTGGACCCAAATGTGAGGAGACCCATAGCAGCCATTTTACCTTACCCACACCAGCCCTCTCCTGAAAAGTACTAACACCCTGGGCCCGAGTTGGGCCTGAGTAAGGACGGAACAGTTGTGGCCTAACTCTGGAACCGGACCAAATAGTTACCCTATCAGCACCCAGCCCAACCCAGCCTCTTTCCCACAAAAGCCCAGACCCAGCCCTCTACTCACTCTCTCTCTCTCTGAGCACGTGGCGTGGGGTTCTGTCCCCCAGCAGCCACAAAGTGGGACTTTGAAAACTTTTCTAACACCCCACTTCTCTCTTCTCTTCTCCTCTCTGCCCCCCTCTAGGGTTTACTGCTGTGCCTGGGCAGCTGTTTCCATGCAAGTGTTTGCTAACCCATGTCTTTCTCCCAGCCCCTCTTCCCCCCCCCACAGGCAACAACACCAGCAGGTAAGTGCAGGTAAGAGCAGGGTTCGTGCTGACATGTGGTCTGACTTCTGCCTCTTTGCATATAGAAATATAGGTAGGATACATGCCTCTTTACCAATGTCTCGTCTCATAGCTGCCTGCATAGCCTGCAATGATATGCCTCTGTACCAATGTCTTGTCTCATAGCTGCCTGCATAGCCTGCAATGATATGCCTCTTTACCAATGTCTTATCTCATAGCTGCCTGCAATGCCTGCCATGATATGCCTCTATACCAATGTCTTGTCTCATGTCTGCCTGCAATGCCTGCCATGATATGCCTCTTTAACAATGTCTTGTCTCATAGCTGCCTGCATAGCCTGCCATGATATGCCTCTGTACCAATGTCTTGTCTCATGTCTGCCTGCAATGCCTGCCATGATATGCCTCTTTACCAATGTCTTGTCTCATAGCTGCCTGTATGAATGTGAGCACACAATGCCATGAGTGTGGAACTGTAACCCATATGTAGACACCAGCTGTTCCCAGCTGGTCAGTATTGCTGGGATTGCCATGGTTGTGACCCCCAAGTTGTGTTGTTGTCTCTCTCTTTGACCCCTGTCCCTTACAGGATCATGCTCACCTTACACCCAGGGAAGGAGCGCAGACCATGCTATGTGTCTCACACCACTCAGCTGTGTTTGATTTCTCTCCCTGCAGGCCTTTGCAACTGGCATTCCTTCAATGGCGATTGCTACCACATACCACACACCAGCTGCCATGGAACACCCCGTGTTGTTTGTCCCCACAGGAATGTCCACCACCACCTACCTTCTGGGGAGCACCCCTGGGCCCGCAGTCTGGGTGCCCCATGGTCGTCTGCCTCGCTGCTGCCAGAGGTCTGGGAGCCTGCCCTGCAACTCTCCTCAGCTGCTGCTGCTGCTGCTGCTCCACCTCCCTGGCTGCCTACTTGCTGTCCCTCCCCTTTCTATGGAGCAGGCTGTGGTTCCACAGGGGAAGAGCCTGCGTCTCCAGGTCCATGGGGCACGCCTGCTGCTGCTGCTGCTACGTTCTGAGTGGCTGCTGTGCCTACCCCTGGCAGCCTCGCCTGGCCATCTCTGCCAATGTTCCAGAACAATAAAGATGCCCCTTGGGCAAAGGCCCCTTGAACAACATGACCCCAATGTTACACAAGCACTGCCCCCACACACACAGAGACAGCGCCAAGCACACAAGGCCCTGCATGAATCCCAGCCAAGGCCTGCCACAGCCAGCCCAGGGAGAACACAGGAGGGGGGCTGCCAGACCCTCAGGGCTCAGAGGGGGGGAGTTGGGGGGCCTCTCAGGCAGGCAACCATTGACAGGCGACATGGCGCACATCCGACACGTCCGTGAAGAGCCCTTTCAGCAACCGGGGCTCTCACCCACCCTCGGTCCGCCCGTCAACGGCGTCCGTTTCTGCCCTCAGTCCGCCCGTCAACGGCGTCCGTTTCCGCCCGTCAACGCCGTCCGTTACCGCCCTCGGTCCGTCTGCATGAGAGGCGGCCGTTCCTGCATTGCCTCCATCTGCGAAGTCACCCCTGTGTCCCTATTGGTCTCTGCAGACCCCTCTCCCTGTATCCCTCTCCCACCAGCCTTGTTGTCTGTCTGTTTCTGACCCACCCGTGCCCCTCCCCAGCACCCCCTGTCCGCCTGCCTGTGTGCCTGCCTCCCCTCCCACTCCCTGATGATGGAAGCTGGCACCCCCCACCCCGCCAGAGCGCCTGCCGCGAGGCGCCGACGTTGCCCCATCTGGGGGTGTGATGAGCTGCTTGAGCCCTTCCCGCTCGCAGCAGACAAGCCCAAGGCATCTCTCGGTCTTGGCCGGGGCACAGAGCAGAAGGCATGCCGGGATGCCTTCTTTGTGGGCATAGCCATGGCCCTGGAGGCCCAGGGCTTCAGGCAGCGCACGGGCATGTCCTGGCAGAGGCGGTTCCAGACTTCATGAGACCCCCCTTGTGTGTGATGTTCCCACCCCCTCCCCCCATGACTCCCACATGCAGCCTCAACGTGGCTTGGGGGTGGCATCGCCTTCTGCAGGAGGGAGGGCAGTGGCACTCCCCCCTGCGGCAGGTGGCTAATGCCCAGGGTGCCCTGGGGCAGCTGGCACTGGCACAACCTCTGCCCTTCCGCTGACTGTCGCACGCCCAGTGCCTGCAGGCCCACCTGTGGCTGCCCATCTGCTGCGAACGCTGCAGCAGCTGTGGTAGGTGCACACAGATGAGCTGAGGAGGGGGCTCTTCCTTCCACAAGACTGACAGCTCCCCACAGGTGCCTGCCTGCCTCTGTGGTAAGTTTTGCCTCGATCCTGGCCCACTGCTCTTGCCTCCTGCCTAACTCAGGCACAGTTGCAGCCTAACTCGGTCCTATTTTGGGCCCCAATTGTGCCACAATTGGGCCTCAACTGTGCCTGAGTTGGGCTGAGTTGGGCTGGACTGAGCCCTTAGGCCTGTCAGACGCCGTTGACGGGCGGACCGAGGGTGGGTGAGAGCCCCGGTTGCTGAAAGGGCTCTTCACGGACGTGGGGGACGTGCGCCATGTCGCCTGTCACTGTTTGCCTGCCTGAGAGGCCCCCCAACTCCCCCCTCCCCTCTGAGCCCTGAGGGTCTGACAGCCCCCCTGCTGTGTTCTCCCTGGGCTGGCTGTGGCAGGCCCTGGCTGGGATTCATGGTGGGCGCTGTCTCTCTGTGTGTGGGGCAGTGCTTGTGTAACATTGGGGTCATGGTGTTCAAGGGGCCTTTGCCCAAGGGGCATCTTTATTGTTCTGGAACATTGGCAGGGATGGCCAGGCGAGGCTGCCAGGGGTAGGCACAGCAGCCACTCAGAATGTAGCAGCAGCAGCTAAGGAGGGTTGCAGGGCAGGCTCCCAAACCTCTGGCAGCATCGAGGCAGGCGACCATGGGGCAACCAGACTGCGGGCCCAGGGGTGCTCCCCAGAAGGTAGGTGGTGGTGGACATTCCTGGGAAGACATAAATCACAGGGGTGTTCCATGGCAGCTGCTGTGTGGTAGCAATCCCCATTGAAGAAATGCCAGTGTGCCGGTTGCAAAGGCCTGCAGGGAGAGAAATCAAACACAGCTGAGTGGTGTGAGACACATAGCCTGGTCTGCGCTCCTTCCCTGGGTGTAAGGTGAGCATGATCCTGTAAGGGAAAGGGGTCAAAGAGAGAGACAACAACACAACTTGGGGGTCACAACCATGGCAATCCTAGCAATACTGACCTGTCAGTAGACCCTGTGGAGAAAAGAGGGGGGGGGGAACAGCTGGTGTCTACATATGGGTTACAGTTCCACACTCATGGCATTGTGTGCTCACATTCATACAGGCAGCTATGAGACAAGACATTGGTATAGAGGCATATCATGGCAGGCTATGCAGGCAGCTATGAGACAAGACATTGGTATAGAGGCATATCATGGCAGGCATTGCAGGCAGCTATGAGACAAGACATTGGTAAAGAGGCATATCATGGCAGGCATTGCAGGCAGGAATGAGACAAGACATTGGTATAGAGGCATATCATGGCAGGCATTGCAGGCAGCTATGAGACAAGACATTGGTATAGAGGCATGTATCCTACCTATATTTCTCTATGCAAAGAGGCAGATGTCAGACCACATGTCAGCATGAACCCTGCACTTACCTGCACTTACCTGCTGGTGTTGTTGCCTGTGGGGGGGGAGAGGGGCTGGGAGAAAGACATGGGTTAGCAAACACTTGCATGGAGACAGCTGCCCAGGCACAGGAGTACACAGTTTGGCCACAGGCAGAACAGCCCTCTCTGCCCTAGAGGGGGGCAGAGAGGAGAAGAGAGAAGTGGGGTGTTAGAAAAGTTTTCAAAGTCCCACTTTGTGGCTGCTGGGGGACAGAACCCCACGCCACGTGCTCAGGGAGAGAGAGAGAGAGAGTGAGTGGAGGGCTGGGGCTGGGCTTTTGTGGGAAAGGCTGGGTGGGGCTGGGTGCTGATAGGGTAACTATTTGGGTCCGTGTCCAGAGTTAGGCCACAACTGTTCGGTCCTAACTCAGGCCCAACTCGGGCCCAGGGTGTTAGAACTTTTCAGGAGAGGGCTGGTGTGGGTAAGGTAAAATGGCTCCTATGGGTCTCCTCACATTTGGGTCCACCCTTTTTGCTGGCCCAAATTTTGGGCCTGAGTTGGGCTCGAGGGGGCGTGTCAGGGGCTCTCCAGCGTCTGGAACCGGACCAAATTTAGTAACCGCCCCCGTCACACCCCCGACACGCCCACTTTTAGGCTGCAATTGTGCCTGAATTGTGCAGTTGTGCCTGAATTGTGCCTGAACCCAATTCAGTCCCAATTGCAGCCCAACTCAGGCACAATTCAGGCACAACTCGGGCCTAAAGCACTTGGGCTGCAATTGTGCCTGAATTGTACCGCAGTTGCCTTGGGCTGGACTGGGCTGTTAGTCTCTCTCTCTCTCTCTCTCTCTTCCTAATTTACCAGAAGGACCCCAGAAACGTTGTCAGGGGGGGGATGAGGCGGTGGGCGGTGGCAGGATCGGGCTCCCAGGCGGCAGGCAGGCGGGGGGAGGGGTGTCAGGGTGTCCAGAGGTGGCGTGACTTGTGCTGCTCATCGGCGCGAGCGAGGAGCAGTGGCGGTGGTTATGGCCCTCCTGCCCTGCACCTCGGTTGTGTGCATAATAGCTGCAGCTACGCTTGCCATATGTCCCCGAATGCCCGGGACAATCCCGAATTTCGGGCTCAGATCCCGGCATCCCGGGAGGTATGGGCGTGATCCCGGATTGCCACCGCCGCCATGTTGAAATAGAGTTACTTACCCAAGTGCCGGCATTTTTGGCTCGCGAAATCTCGCGAGAGCGAAGATATCGGTGCCCAGATCCCGTGAGGGCATCATGCCCTCACAAGATTTAGGCACCGACATCTTGGCTCTCGCGAGATTTCGCGAGCCAACATGCCGGCGCCCGGGTAAGTAACTCTATTTTCAACATGGCGGCAGCGGCGAGCGGGTGAGTAGGACGTTCACCCGCTGTCTCACTGGCTGGGAGCCGGTGAGACAGCGAGTGATCTCCGGAGACAGACTGCCGGGGGCCGGCTGCTCGGGCCAGTGCGAGCAGGCCCCAGGCAGTCTGTCTTCGGAGATCGCTCGCTGTCTCACCGGCTCCAAGCCAGTGAGACAGCGAGCGATCCGGAGACTGCCCATGCCCGCCTGAGCTGCCCCCTGGCAGTCTCTCTCCGGATAAGCAGCGCAACGAGGATGCAGCTGTTGTGAGCACCCAGGGGTGCTTTGTGATTTTAGCTCGTTTGATTCGGTGAGCAGACACCTGACTCCACGGGTGGAGAGGGTACCCAAAAAGGAAAAGAGAGAGAAAAAGGGAAGAGATCTGCAGTTTGCAGAGGCGCCAAAAAAAATAGAGCTCAAAATAGACCAACGTTGTAAAAAGGAAGATCTTTTACTAGGCCAGCCAAGGACACGATCAGCAAGGCAGAAAGTGTACCAGATACAATCAATACAAAAGTTTATATACAGTTCATTATTACAGGGGAAAATCATGGAGTCCATTGTTACAAGAGTACATAATAAAGGAAAGCCAATGAGGGAAGGGATCCAAAAAGTTACACTTTGATACAGCCAATGGGAAGTTGGATTGAAACTTTGCACCAATGAGAACAGCAGCAGCGTTTGTGAAACCTTGAACCAATAAAAGATAAACTTTATTAAAAGAACCAATGAAAAGTGTGGTGCTTTGTGCAACTGGGAACCAATGGTATGATGGTGGGGGTACTGGGTGGCAGGGGTAATAGGATTAGACCCTCACTTCAGGTGAAGCGAGGTTTTCCGGAGTTTTATGAATGGGTCCTTTTGAGAAGCCTGCTTAACACAAAAGGCAGTATTTCCAATTTGATAGCCAAAAGTGCCACACAATGGGTCCCTGCCCCATGGTACCAAGCATACAGTTTAAGACTTTTGAATTGTTCCTGTCAATCAGGCAAAAGCCAGGCAGGTAACTGGATTAGCATGTGAAACAAATGTAGCCAGGAAAAACAGGAACAATGGGGGAGTGAGATAATGGGAGCAGGCACAGAGGGACAAGTTGCAATCAAGAGGCATTTTGAATAATAGTAACAAAGAAAGACAGAGACAATGATTCCAGGATGTAGGAGATGGTGGAGATTGATGTAGGGAAGGTGCAGACTCAATGAGATAAGATTCTGAGGAAATGAAGTGGTGACAGTCTGACTCCTTGCTGTGATCCTGGGATTTCCCTCCTCCCTGGCCTCAGCCGACTCCCCAGGTAGAAGGCAGCCATTTGAGGCCAGCACAGAACAGGCTGATACACAGGAGTTATGCTTTTAAAATGGCTTCCCCTACTCCTTGCAGTGCAGATCTATGGCAGGAGACGCCCCCTGGGCTGTCTTCGTTTACCCTAAGGTTTCCGTCACGGGAGGAGGGGGAGGGACTCGAACCACTCTACAACCCTGCTCCTGGGATTCCAGAAGGATGCCCAGTTCCGAACTGGACTATTTACGGCTGCAGATCTATTGCATTGCTGCCAGGAGCCTCTCCGCTCCAGCTGGGACTAATCCCAACAGTGCGCGAGGATCAGGACCCTTCTGTGTAGGGACCCGTCTATGAGGAAGCCCCGATGATCCTCAATGAAGATCCGGTACATAACTCTCAAAGGAAACCCATAAACCACAGCAATGTAGCAGAATGATCCACTGCTTTAGAAATAGGTTTGTGTTCCTTTAAGCTGTCAAATATAAGGAAGAAACTGTGGAGTGGGTTAGTGGGTCAGAACAGCTTGCGGTTCCGATAATCCTTTAATTGGATACACGCGCCATCTAGTGGATCTTGGCTGAACACCCAGAAAGAGGATTAACAGCTTAGTGAGGTTAGAAGGCTGATAGGATTAAAAGGGTACAGGGTGAATTTTGCTGCTGACTGCTTCACTGGGGGTTGGAGGAGGCTTGCGGCGTGCGCGTGCCTGAGAACTTTTGACCCTGCTGGCGCGTGCCTGCTGTCAAAGTGCGCGCAACAGGGAAGGGAGCCGAATTTTTAATGCGTTTTGATGAAAATGGCTGTATCTCGGCGATTTCTTGATGGATTTTGATGGGATAAAAAAGTGGGGGTTCAGGGGAGGGTGGCCGACGACACAAAAGTATTGGGGGAGGGGAGGGCCCTCACTACACAGCAGCAGCACGGATCTCAGCAGCATGACGAAGACTGAAGGAGCAGCACTGCCGACATTGGTGGAGTAAGTAGATTTAATTTACGCGGAATAGGGCCTTCTCGGCTGTGGCACCTCAATTCCCTCCCCCTGGAATTAAGAACGGCTCCCTCTTTAGAGACCTTTTGGCGGGGCCTTAAGACTTTTTTATTTAGGTTAGCTTTCGATGTCTGACATGGTGGCTTTTTAACAAATGTCTTTTAACAAATGTAAATACAGGTGACCCACTGGGGTTGTTTATTTTACAGCCCATTCCAACCCAAGTGCTAAGCAGCCCAAGTCAGACCTAAAGTCAGCCTAAGTCGTTTAGGTCGAAGTTACGTCTGGAATGCAGCCATTTAGGGCGAAGTTAGGTCAAAGTTAGGTCGAAGTTACGACCAACGGACTAAGAACAGCCCATTCCAACCCAAGGGCTAAGCAGCACAAGTCAGACCTAAAGTTGACCTAAAAGTGGGCGGAACATGGGCAGACCGTGGGTGTAACGGGGGCGGCAACCAATTAACGTTGGATTCCAGACCCTGGCAAGCACAGACACGCCCCCTCCAACACAAATGCTGACACAAAATTTAGGTCGACCAAAAAGGTGGACCCAAATTCGAGGAGACCCATAGGAGCCATTTTACCTTACCTAAGCCAGCCCTCTCCTGAAAATTTCTAACACCCTACTCCTGAGTTAGGTCAGAGTTAGGACGGAGTTGTGCCTGCTAGGTCTGGAAACCGACAGAGTTATGCCTAAGATAGGGAGCCTATCAGCACCCAGCCCCACCCAGCCTCATTCCCACAAAAGCCCAGCCCCAGACCTCCAGTCACTCTCTCTCTCTGAGCACGTGGTGTGGGGTTCTGTCCCTCACAGCCACAAAGTGGGACTCTGTCGGTGGAGGGCAAAATTCACAAACACCCCACTTCTCTCTTCTCCTCTCTGCCTCCCTCTAGGACAGAGAGGGCTGTTCTGGCTGTGGCCAACCTGTTTACAGCTGTGCCTGGGCAGCTGCCTCTATGCAAGTGTTTGCTAACCCATGTCTTTCTCCCAGCCCTCTTTCCCCCCCCCCCACAGGCAACAACACCAGCAGGTAAGAGCAGGGTTTGTGCTGACATGTGGTCTGACTGCTGCCTCTTTGCATTTAGAAATATAGGAAGGATACATGCCTCTTTACCAATGTGTTGTCTCATAGCTGTCTGCATAGCTTGCCATGACATGCCTCTCTACCAATGTGTTGTCTCATAGCTGCCTGCATAGCCTGCCATGACATGCCTCTCTACCAATGTGTTGTCTCATAGCTGCCTGCATAGCCTGCTATGATATGCCTCTTTACCAATGTGTTGTCTCATAGCTGCCTGCTTTGCCTGCTATGATATATAGGATACATGCCTCTTTACCACTGTTGTGTCTGATTGCTGCCTGTAGTCATGTGAGCAGACAATGCCACAAGTGTGGAACTGTTAGCCTTATGTAGACACCAGCTGTCCCCCCCCTTTTCTCCACAGAGTCTACTGACAGGTCAGTATTGCTAGGTTTGCCATGGTTGTGACCCCCAAGTTGTGTTGTTGTCTCTCTCTTTGACCCTTTCCCCTTACAGGATCATGCTCTCCTTACACCCAGGTAAGCAGCTCAGACCATGCTATGTGTGTCACACCTATCAGCTGTGTTTTATTTCTCTCCCTGCAGGCTTTTGCAACCGACACACTGGCTTGTCGTCAATGGTGACTGCTTCCACATACCAGCTGACATGTAACTCCCCCTTGTTTTTTGTCTCCCCAGGAACGTCCACTATCACCTACCTTCCTGGGAGCACCCCTGGGCCTGCAGTCTGGTTGCCCCACTGTAGTCTGCCTCGATGCTGCCAGAGGTCAGGGAGCCAGCCCTGCAACCCTCCTCAGCTGCCGTGCTGCTGCTGCTCTACCTCCCTGGCTGTTGTTCTTGCTGCCCCTCCCCTTTCTATGGAGCAGGCTGTGGTTCCACAGGGGAAGAGCCTGCATGTCCAGGTCCATGGGGCAGGTGTGCTGCTGCTGCTTTCTGATTGGCTGCTGTGACTACCCCTGGCAGCCTCGCCTGGCCATCTCTGCTAACGTTCCAGAACAATAAAGATGCCCCTCGGGCAGAGCCCCAATGAAACATATGTGCCCAGTGTTTACACAAGCATTGCCCCACACACACACACAGACAGCCCCCAGCACTGAAGCCCCTACATGAGTCCCATCCAGGGACTGCCACGGCCTTCCCTGGGAGAACCCAGCAGGGGCGCTGCGAGACCCCCATGGCACAGAGGGGAGGGGGGAGTCAGGGGGGCCTCTCAGGCAGGCAAACAGTGACAGCCAGGGCGTCCGCCTGTAATGCAGGCGCCTCTGTCGAAGGTCCGCCTGTAATGAAGGCGCTTCCGTCGAAGGTCTGCCTGTAATGAAGGCGCTTCCGTCAAAGGTCTGCCTGTAATGAAGGCGCTTCTGTCGAAGGTCCGCCCGTAATGCAGGCGCCTCCGTTGAAGGTCTGCCCGTAATGAAGGCGCTTCCGTCGAAGGTCCGCCCCTAATGCAGGCGCCTCCGTTGAAGGTCTGCCCGTAATGAAGGCGCTTCCGTCGAAGGTCCGCCCGTAATGCAGCCACTTCCGCCCAAAGTCTGTCTGCATAAGAGGCGCCTGTTTATGCATCACTTTCATCTGCGGAGCGCCCCCTGTGTCCCTATCGGTCTCTGCAGACCCCTCTCTCGGAATCTGTCTCCCACCAGCCTTGTTGTCTGTCTGTCTGTCTCTGACCCACCCGTGCCCCTCCCCAGCACCCCCTGTCTGCCTGCCTGTGTGTCTGCCTCTCCTCCCACTCCCTGATGATGGCTGCTGGCCACCCCCCACCCTGCTAGAGCGCCTGCCGTGAGGCGCCGTCGTCGCCCCATCTGGGGGTGTGATGAGCTGTGTGAGCCCTTCACGCTCGCAGCAGACAAGCCCAAGGCATCTCTTGGTCTTGGCCGGGGCACAGAGCAGCAGGCACGCCGGGATGCCTTCTTTGTGGGCATTGCCCCGGCCTTGGAGGCCCAGGGCTTCAGGCAGCGCACGGGCGAGTCATGTCAGAGGCAGTTCCAGTCCTCACGAGACCCCCCCTTGTGTGTGACGTTCCCACCCCCCTCCCCTTCCCTTCCCTCCCCCGCTCACCCCCCCAGTGCAGCCTCAACGTGGCTTGGGTGTGGCATCGCCTTCTGCAGGAGGGAGGGGACGGCCACTCTCCCCTGCAGCAGGTGGCTGATGCACAGGGTGCCCTGTGGTGGCTGGGCTCAGGCACCTCGCTCACCTGTCACCTGCCCTGCGCCCACCACATGACTGACGCAACCCCCCTGCCTGCGGTCAGCCCCTTTGCGACCAGGCTGCGACAGACCCTGCGGCAGCTGCCATGGATGGACGCTGACACATGCAGACAGAGGCCTGCACATGCCTGAGCCAGACACGGAGCCTGGAGAAAAGCCTGCCTGCCTGGGAGGTAAGTGTTGCCTGGATCCTGGGGTGGTGCTGGGCCACAGAAACTGCAGCCTGCCTAACTCAGGCATAACTCTGACCTACCTCAGGCATAACTTCTGCCTAACTTAGGCTGCACTTAGGCCACACTTATGCCTGACTTGGAGAGGAGTTGGGTTGGAATGGGCTGTTTATTGTTTTAATTATGTGTTTTTAATTATTTTAATATATATGTTTATTTTAATGTTGTAAGCCGCCTTGAGTGCCCTTTCTGGGAGAAAGGCGGGATACAAATTCTTTAATAAATAAATAAATAAATAAAAATGAGGACGCACTTCGGACGGCAATAGGGGCCGCTTCGTACCCCCTTTGTTTTTTAACATTAGATTCCTTTCTTTAATTACCGTATTGGTCTCATTATAAGACTCACTTTTTTCTCTTAATTTAAGTTTTTAAACTAGGGGTGTGTCTTATAATCAGGCATAAATTTAATGACAGTGATTTAATTAATTTTTTTAATAGCACCAAACTTTAAGAGTGCGTCTTATAATCAAGTGTGTCTTATACTCGGGACAATACGGTATTTACTTATTTAGTTTGTAGACTAAATAAATAAATAAATAATTTGCGCCCCCTATATTTTACAATAAATAAACAAATAGAAATTGTGGACGTGCTTGTATTTTTCTATGTATTTTTAATTAATTATTTAAATATTTTTTCGATTATTTAATTATTTAATGGGGGGGTTTGTCCCAGTTGAAGGTCAGGAAAATATGGCAAGCCTAGCTGCAGCCATCATCTCACTTCCAGCACCGGGGGGGGGGGGCAGTCTGCGAAACACCACTGAAGCCCCCCCATAAGCCCATGAGGTATGTATTAGATTTTAAACTGGGGCACATTTATTAATCAAATCAATTCAAACAAACACTGCAGTGAGTCCTATTTTTTTCATCACTTCACCCCCTAACATTGCAGGCATCTACCTTGGAGAAACAGCACGTCACACCATTGGTGTCATATGGTGCGTGTCACCCTAGCAGGGGGCGCGCGTCACCCCTACCCACCCCCTGTCCCCCCGTGACCCCTATGCACCCCCCAAATTTGCGGTGCCACCTTTGGCGGTACCAAAGACACACACACCCGTTCCCGCCGTCTCCGCGCGTCAACCTCCGGCTCCGAGGCCAGGAGAAGGCCTTGGAGCGTCCTCCTTGGCCTAATGCGGCAGTTTTTTTTGCATTTTTGTACATGCGCACAATGCTTCTGAAGGCAAGAGGCTGCCCTTTTGCCCTCAGAAGCTTGTACACATGCGCGAAAATGCGTAAAGCCGCCGCATAGGACCTCCTCAGAAGGGGCCGGACTGCCGACCGGGGAGGACGCTCCGAGGCCTTCTCCCGGCCTCGGAGCCTCTGGAGGGTGACGTGTGGAGCCGGGTGGAAGCAGGGGTGACGCGTGGGGTGACATGCATCACCCCTTGATGCGCATCACCCCCAGTGGCCCGCCGCCCCCGCCATGCTCCAGTCTATACCCCTAGGCCGGTGTTCCCATCCTGATGCAAAGCTGTAGAACAGCAGCAGACAACCTAAACTTCTCAAGACCAACTTCAATGAGGTCAAGGCAGCGAATGATGCCGGCCACCTCCAGCCAAATGGTCCTTGAGATAGACTTTGCAACCCAAGCCGAAGGAGTCCCCAGCCAGCATTCCTGAGACCGACAGCCTCTTGAGACCAGTTCTGGTGTGTCGTCCCCCTCCTGACTCCTGCTTACAGTGTGCAGACTGCTTCCCTATCCCTAATGGGGTGGGGACCAGAGCAGAGTGTTGGTGGGGGGGTGCTGAAGGCAGGAAGAGGGCGGATATTGGTAGCAGCAGCTCCGCCGATATCTTATCCCCCTTCCCAGCCTCGATCCACCTACCTGGGTTCACTCGGACTTGCACAAGCAAAATCGCTGGCGCATGTCCAAGTTAACCCATTGGGGCACCAGAGGCTTACCTCCAGGCAAGGGGAATAAATGTTCCCTTACCAGGCTGGAGGAGACCTCTGGGACTGCACCCCCCCCCCCACAGGATGCACCACACGTTCCGGTGATACAGCTGCATCAGTAGGGGTGGGTGGGTAGGATTGCATTTTACAGCTAGAACAATGGGTCTACTGAATTTCTCTACTGAATTAAATACGTTTCAGCCCAAACCTAACCAACTTTCCAGCACTGATGCAGCCACAATGCAGCCCCGAGGTAAGGGAACAAATATTCCCTCACCTTGGCCTCTATAACTGCCCCTGCACTGCAAAATGCAGTGTGCGCCCTGTTGGCACGGCTACACTGGCGCTGGAAAGTTGGTTAGGATTGGGCTGTTAGTCTACTTTCCTTTCCCATGGCAAAGACAGGACAAATTTAATCCAGATCTGGTAGGGAGATCATTGGGGACACATCCATTGCTGCTTTGTGGCACCAATGCTCTTATTTGTGAATTGTACAAGTTTTCCTTCAATATCTTAAAAGTTGATGAAGTGCATTGGGTGGGCCACAGAAATTACAGTCATTCTGGGGAAATTAGCTAATTCACTTTCATGTAAGTAATAAAAGGAGGGAAAGGAACCTTGAAAATAAGTGGGGGGAAAAGAGAGTTTTGAATCTGGCTCACAGGCTTCATTTTTAGTGGCCTTGACCAATGTTTAACACAGGCAGTGAGAGTCTTCCCACCTCTATGGAGTCTGGGTGTCCCTTTGTAGCCATGGTGCAGACATTAAGGCTGGAATCTTAACATGCTTTTGGTGCATGATGATTCAGTATGTAAGCACCTTAAACTGACGTGTTTTTTTTTTTAAGTGGCATTTTTCTTTATATTCAGAGGAGACATCAGGGCTGGGTTCTGGCACAAATGAAGCCCCTGTTCAACCATGCGCTTTTCATGAACATTGAAAAAAGTCCTGGGGTATCTTTGGCTCCCAGTGCCCATCTTTTCTCACTGACCACTACCCATTTTTTCTACATTAATAAGCAGCTTCTAATGAATATGAACCTATTGATGATGATGCCGTCTCCGTTTCCATCCACAGCAGGAGGAACCTACACCGCTAGGTGGACGGCTGATCTGGAGCAATGCAATACAGTTGTGAAAAACAGGAACCCAGTTACCTGCTGCACAACAGATCTCTGCAATACTAAACCAATGTTCACTTGGATTCCTGGTTGGGATAACAGAGCCCTCCCTGGCAACCACCACCTGCACTAGCCAACTTTTGCATTTGGCGGCCTGAGCCCAGCTTGCCCTGGCTTGAAAGAGTGTCAGGCTGCTGAAATATCCTGCAATGGAATAATAAACAGGCCGCGTCCCAATGCAGAGTGTCCTTTTGCTTATGTGTTTATAGTATGGCAGCCTCTGCCACTAGAAAGCTTCACAGGGAATTCACGAAGACCTTCTCTGGGGAAGAAAACGCCAAAGATCTGCTTGTACAGTGGGATAGTTATAGGACTTTGGCTATTGCTGGGTGAATGAATCTGGAACAACTGCTGGTTTTGCAGCCAGGAGTTTCCTGGGCTTCATTGGGTGAAGGTGTCCCTTCCAGGAGGCCACAAAGGCTTATTACATTCCAACTGGAGAGGTACCGGACAGGGCCAAAAGATATGGCAGGGTGTGGGCTGTACCCATGCTGAGGTTCTTGGTGGGAGAGAGGCTTCCTGGAGGAGCCTGAAAAAACGGGCAAGTCAGCTTGATTTACTATGCTGGAAGACTTGTTCTTGCAAATGAGATTATGCCCAATGGGAGAGCCTGGTTTTGCAAGACCTTAGAGCAGTGTTTCTCAAACTGTGGGTCGGGACCCACTGGGTGGGTCGCAACCTGATTTCTGATGGGTCCCAGGTGATGGAAAGATCAGATAAGTAATTGCCATAAGTAATTGCTATTCAAAAATCAGATAGCTGCTCATTGCTCTGCAAACAGCTGGGCCCCTGCAATTTGAAAAAAGCTGAGCTCCTGCAGTTTGCAAGCTTATGCAAATATAGGGAGATAAACGTTTGAGCGTCTCGTAAAGCTTGGTGGGTCCCGATAGAGTGTCATTTTAAAAAGTGGGTCCCGATGCTAAAACGTTTGAGAACCACTGCCTTAGAGGAAGGGGACACACAGAAGGCGCTCTGTTCAGGATGATCTTGATTAGAGGGAGCTGTGCCCCATTCCCTCCAGGGGGAAAGCTCTGGGACCGTCAGCTAAAGAACCAAGACGGAGTTTCGTACGAGAGGATGGGCAAGGTCATTGGCAACAGTTTAAAGTTGGCAACCACCCCGCCCCCTTTGAAGTGACCTGCTGAGATCTGCTGCTCCGCTTGACAGGCAGGCAGGCTTCCCCACCTTGAGTCCGTCCTGGACCACAGCTCCTTCCAAAGCCCCTCCCTTTCCCACTTGCACCTTGGGCTGCTGAACAGCTCCAGTCACGACTGCAGGCTTTCCCTACCCCGCGCCCTTGCTTCTCACAACTACTTTCTGCCTGGCTGCAAGCGGCCAGCCTTATCCGCGGCAGCCTTCTTCAGCTTTGCTTGCAGGCTTCGATGCAGTAGCGTACTACCAGAGGGGCAGTGGTGCAGGCTGCCCCAGGGTAACAGGGCCCCCAGCTGGAGGGGGGCACAAATTAAGGGCGACAAAGGGCCATGCCATCAGTATTTAAGCAAAATGTTGCTTAAAGGTTGCTTACCACATTGGCAAAATGCCAGTATTTAAGCCAGTCAATGTGGAACTTCCAGCCAATGAGGATCCCCCCCCCACAAAAAAAAATTGCACACGACACTGCAACCTCCCGGTACAACATTACATGTTCTTACCCACAAGTAATCCCATTCTGCCCACGAGGATCCCACCCTGGAAAGTGCGCACAAGACGGATGCCGCGAACTTATAAATAAGAATGTTCCGCCTAGCCCCTACCGGAGCTTCTCCACATTCCCTCCGATTTGTCTCTCCCCAATATCCGCCCCGCAGTTGACTCTCCTCCCTCAGCTCTGGTTCCTCTTCGTCTCTCCCTTCATTTGCTTAGCCTTCTCAGGTTTTGTT
This sequence comes from Plestiodon gilberti rubricaudatus, assembly GCA_026170595.1. Lineage (NCBI taxonomy): Eukaryota > Metazoa > Chordata > Lepidosauria > Squamata > Scincidae > Plestiodon > Plestiodon gilberti. The sequence continues at coordinate 253,466,386 of JANXHW010000002.1, forward strand.
TCAGAATGTGGGGGGGACTCCCAGCTGGCAGTGGCGAGGGGGAAATGCCCCCCATCGTGAGGGGTGTTGGGTAGAAGGAGGAGGAGGAGGAGGAGGAAAAGGAAGAAGCGCAACTTCAGCCCTTTGTCGGCGGGCAGCAGCTGCCTCAGATTGCCCTGCCAGCCCAGCCTGCCTCCTGGCCGCTCCATTCCTCTTCCAGAGGGATCTACGCAATCCTGTGCATGTGCCATGAGAGGGACTCAGTGCTGTGCACACATGCATAGGTGGCCTGTGCCATTCTTAAATGTGCGTGTGTAGGGTTGCAGCCTGAGTGATAGACATGGAATGATTGCATCATGGTAGTAGATTGGACTATAGCATGATAATAGCATTCTTATTACTTTCATTAATTATTAATTTAATTACTGTAAATTGTGTCCTATGGGGGGGGTGTCAAATGTTCATGGGCCCCGGGTGCAAAATGGCCTAGGTATGCCACTGCTTCAATGTTTGCTCAGTGCTGTCCTCAGGTTCCCCTGAAAAGAGGGGAGTCACCTCGGCTCCTGCCTCCAGCTCGGGTTAAGGACATAAGAACATAAGAAGATCCTTGCTGGATCAGGCCAAAAGCCCATCTAGTCCAGCTTCCTGTATCTCACAGTGGCCCCACCAGATGCCTCCAAGAGCACAACAACCAACAAGACAACCTGTTTTTCTACTGTCACTCCCTTGCACCTGGCACAGAGAAAACCTACTTCTAAAACCAGGAGGTTGCTTATGGCTTGTAACTTGTGATGGTCTTTTCCTCCGTGAATCTATCCAAACCCCTTTTAAAGGCATCTAGGCCAGGTGTCATCACCACATCCTGTGGCAAGGAGTTCCACTTATGAACTACACGCTGGGTTGCCACTTTTTCCCCAATCGCTGCAGCAACGCCCACATGTGGCACGCCTCCCATCAGTACAGATGGCACATGACATGACTCAAGCCACATTGGGAGATGCCTGGAAAGCAGCCTGCTCTGCCCCCACCCTCCACCTCTGCATTCATCGCACCTGTCCTTCTCCTCCCTCCCACTTTCACAACCCCCCTGGTTGTTCAGCCCTGATTCCCCAGGATAAACCTTCTGATTTCCCTACATCCTGCTTGTGACGTGGTCAGTATTTTATTTCCGTCGCATTCAAGGCCTGCAAAAGACACACATCATATCTGCATACTTGGAGCTGAGCCCCTGCCTGCCTCTGCCAGGGCCAGACCAGCAATGCAACTATTGAACAGGTCTGCCCTGTTAGGCGGAGAGGCGTCTAGAAGCCCTCAAGACCTTTCAGGAAGGCTCCAGTTCATTCGGCAGCGAGCTGCCTGCCAGACATTTCCAGTAAAGTGAATCCTCATCTCTGAGGGCCCAGTTACAGCTGCGCTTAATCCCACAGCCTGCCTTGATGGGGGCTTCGATGCATTGTAAATAGTAAGGGGGGGCACAGTGGGGCAGAACCTCAGCAGGGGGTTCAGGCCTTTAGTCGTTTGAACCTGCCATGGTTTTGGTCCTGATCATGTACTCCCCCCCCCCCATTTACCGTTTTTAAATGAATAGAAGGTCAATTGAACAACAAAGAAATGTCCTTTGCATTTACAGTACATATGGCACGGGGGTCATGATTGGGCTCAAAACCATGGTGGGGGTAAACTACTAAAGCCCCCACTCTCCAGTTTCACCCTCTTTTGTGCCCCCCAGACTTGCTAGAACAATTAAACCTAACCCTCAATCTGGGCAAGTTGCACAATGTGGTGCACATGTAATTGGATCCCCTTCCTGGGAGGAGGACAGACAGACCCAGCTGGGTTGACCATTATTAAGGGCCTGTCTCACTGACCAGCCAAACACCTGCCCCCAGTTGTTACTGAAGGGAGCGTCCTGGGTGCGAGGGGCAGGGTAACCTCTGGGACACACAGCTGGGGGAATCGTGTTAATTTTTCCAAAGTACAACATCAGTCCCTGCAGCATGCTAGAGATGTTTCCGTTGGAGCCCACCGAATTCCAGAAATATGCTGGTGACCAGCAAAAGAAAAGGGCAGGGGAGAGACATAGAGTGTTTGGGTGCACTTTTATTTATTCGGCTGCAGTTTTCTCAACAGGTCAAGAGGCACCATGTGGCTATGAGAGCCCAGATCAGCCACCTCGACGACATTATGTTGAGGCCGTTGTTGGAGCTGGTCGATTGGCATTAACCACAGGAAGCCCATTACAATGGTCGGTGTTACAGCATTTCTTGATGTAGTACCTGCCTTGATCCAGAATAGGTTCCCAGCTGGTACATGGTTCAAAGTTGGCACAGCCATAATGTGCATATGTGGTGTTACCTGGGGAGGGGGAGAAGAAGGCAAGAGCATGAATTGAGAGACAGGATGTCTAGTTTGTATGTCACAGGTGTATATACGTAACAGGAGCCCTGTGGGCCGGGCAGAAATAATCTACCTTGAGCACTCTCTTTTTTTCCTTTAACAGCGGAAAGACAGAATATAAAATTTGGGAAATAAAAGAAATAGAGCGGCACATGGTGAAGAAAGCACATGGTGGCTGTAAATCATTTTTGTTTGAACCTTGAGATTGGAACTTGTGTCCAGTGGACTGAAATGGGGGAGACTCACTGCAGATACCGCAAAACCGTGGATGCTGGGGACCCCTTTTAAAAACATTTTTTAAAAGTAAAAATAAGGAAGAAAATGGTCTTCCCTACCTTCATGTGGCAATATCGATCCGTTTGCAGGACCGTGTTCGGTGCTCCAGGAAGCCACTTGTGGGTCCCGCAGCAGCCTCCCTTTGCCCTTTCTTACCCAGTGCAATGCATTCTGGGACAAGGCAGGGTGAAAGAAGGGGGATCGTACAACCCAGAAATGGCTTCCTGGAACACAGAAGATGGCCCTGCAAACAGAGTAATTTTGCAGCGCAAAGGTAGGGAAGGCTATTTTATTACTTACCAGTATTTTTACTTTTTACTTTTACTTTACTTTTAAAAATATTTTTAAAAGGGTCCCCCATATCCACAGCCTCCACGAATACTGAGATCCATGGACTGGTGAATAACCCTGGTCCATCAGGTTGAACTCCACCCAAAGAGAACATGCTGCTTATAGAATCTCAGAACTTACCTATGTATGTTGCAACTGTGAAGCACCATGGATATTTCTGTTTGGCCACACACGTAGTTTGGTCAGACTCGAAACGACAAACTTGAGCCGGTTTGCACTGGTTACACACTAAACCTTGAACTGAAAGAGGAAACAGTGAATTCAACACAAAGATTTATCATACGTCTAGTGTATAGCCTAAGATGGGGTTGAAACTAGTGGAAAGGGATGAGAGCAGTGACCCCAAACTTCCCCCCGCCGCTACCCACCTGTCCTCCAGTGACGGGCGCCGCAACCCACTTCATTCTCCCGCGGTGGGCCTCCGATGGGCCTCCACGGGCCTCAGAAGGCCTCCAGAAGCAACCAGAAGCCACTTCCATGAAACTGGAAGTAAACTGGAAGTGACTTCTGGATGCATCTGTTCTGGAGGCCTGTGGAGGCATTTGGAGGGCTCCAATTTGGAGCCAACCGGATGCAAGGGCGGGTGGGGAGGCTCGACACAAGGACCCACTGGACGCCGGGCCATGACCCACAAAGTGGGTCGCGACCCACAGTTTGAAGAAACCCTGGATTAGAGGCCACTGTGGGCTGCCAGGCCATATGCTAGACGCACAATCCTAGGTGTTTGTGAGTCAGGATGTCCCATGCTTCACAGGTAACTGAAGGCCCCCCCCCCCCAATTTTCCTAGGCTTACCAGATTTTCCCGGTTCTAAACCGGGACAACCCCCCCCCCACACACAATTAAATAAATAAATAATTGTAATACATTTTGAAAACCTTGGGGAGGGGGCGCACAAAGTTTTTTTATTTATTTATTTATTTAAACCTGGGAATTAATTAATTAATTTACTTAATTAAAATTTAAAAATATATATTTAATTATTTAATATATATATTAAATATATATTTTTAATATGTTTTTACATAAAAGTCCACACGTAAAAACACACATCAAAATCATCTGTTTAAAAACCTCATAAAATCCTTGTATTTAGGTCATTCATCATAACAAAAGTCTTGTACTTTGCAAAGCAAAATGCAGTCAGGCCACAGGATACTCGGGACTAGCCCACGGCACTTTGCTTCACCAGTCTGAGAGGTGTGCCCTGTGTCACAGTGTTGTAAAGGATGCTCTCAGATTGTAAACCATTTCATTGGCACCCCTACAATATTTGTTGCCCCAAGCAGCTGTGTGGGCTGCTTGTGCAATCAGATTGACCCTGCGGATATTACTGTATGTTACTGTATTGTGACATAAATGACGGCTAGTTCAAAAAGTCAATATGTAACTTAACATTTTTCACTAATATTCTCACCATTTTCTATTATTGCATACAGGGTGCAAGCTTCCACAGCTGTCCGTGATTTCAGCTCTCAGCAAGCCTCCGTGCAGCTCTCTGTAGCTCAAAAAACGTAAGATTCACAGACTCTGTACGCGACTGCAAGATCTCCAGAAACGCCTGAGTAACTCAGAGGTTTCCGGAGAGCTTGCAGTCATGTACAGCGTCTGTGAGGCTCGCGCCTTTGGAGCTGCTGAGAGCTCCATGGAGGCTTGCTGAGAGCTGAAATCACGGAGAGCTGCAGAGGCTTGTACCGGCCCGGAAATCGTTCCGGGAGAAATCTGGGACCCGCGCTCAGGATCCGGGACTGTCCCGGAATTTCCAGTATGGATGGCAAGCCTACATTTTACCATCCCTGTGAGTGTGCACATGCACACACCCATGGGTAGAGAAGCATACTCTAGACCCCATTCTTCCTTCCTGATAGTACAGTTAATTAGCTCATCCCCAGAGCGGATCGTAGAAGCAACTCTAAAACTCCTTAAATATAGAAGGATTTTGAACAGCAAACGTTTACTCTTCCTGTGTGCAACCATCCCCTGTGTGTGTTGCAGCCGGACAGAGCCTCCAGAACCTCTGCAACCTACTCAGAACCCCTGAATCCCTGCAAAGATTTCGTTCTTTGCCTCGCTCTCCCACTCCCCCCGTTTCCCCTTCCCTGGCTCTAGTGACTAGCAGCTACACTGGAAGAGCAGGGACCCCTAATCACTGGCGTCACTGCAGGGGGGGGGGCGGAGCTCTAAGTGCCACCTCAGCTCCAACCCTCCGTTACACCGGAGCATGAAGCGGCCCCTCCCCCTCACCTTCTGTCCCGGAATTTCCAGTATGGATGGCAAGCCTACATGAATGGATGGCAACCATTCAGAGTGGTGAAAGCGCTGCTTTCCCCACTTTGAATGGTTCAGAAGGTGAGGGGGCGGGGCCGCATTGTGCTCCGGTGTAATGGAAGGTCGGAGCCATGGTGGAAGTTAGAGCTCCACCCCCCTGCAGTGACGCCAGTGCCCCTAATCATCCTTTCCCTTTAAAGTGGCCCTTTTTCCTGGTTTCTTCTGATGGCACCCAATACACTCTGCATTACAAGCAACCACCACCATAATTTTAGAGCAAAGAAACATATCTCTATCATGCAATAGTTGCTATCTTTATTTCTTGTATAATAAAACTGTGATCTCTGAGTGAAGCCACCTCTCTCAGCCTCTTTCTGAAGGGGGGATTTTCTGCAATATTCTGGTTTATTATCTAGTCCTGGATCTCTGTTCCATTGGAGCAGTGCCATTCATTAGTTCCCCTCAAAGTTAACCAGGTACATTGGTAACGGGATGATCCTGCAATTCTGCTCTAAGACATCCCTATCACAAGAACTTCCTCCTGTAAACGCCGCATCAGAATTGAAAGTTAGACGTTTCCTGTCCATATCCCAGCCCTACTGAGCACTAAACCAGACCCAATTTCTTTGAAATATTGTCTAGCAGGAGGACTCACCAACTGCGCAGCAGAGCAGAAGAGAGAAACCAAGAAGAATTTTGCCCATCTTTCGGTCTGTGTCACAAATGCAGAAGAGCAGGAGAATAATGTGCAAAGGAAGACGGCAAAGAGCAGTCAACCGTCCTCCAGATGTACCTGGGAAGGCACCTGCAAGGTACTTATCCTCTCCAAAGCGATGAGAGCTGCCAATTGAAAGGAAGCTTGAGGTGAGGAGGTGCCACCTTTGCAGGATAACAAAGGGAAGCGTCCTGGCTGTCTGGAACACGATGTATCTAAGGATGGAGTTGAGCTTTGCTAATTCATCTGTTGGACTTTATCAGCATTATTGTCATCAGTCATCACTCATACAGGAATTCAATCAGCAAAGGATTTGTTTTTCTTGGAACATATTTCCCAGCAGCTGGTCTCTCTCCTCTCAAGATTGGACCAACCTCAAGAACTGACTCTGCTGTGACACTTCTTGGATACTGCACTAAAGCTGAGCAAACGCCACTCTGAATCCTTCTACTGATCAAAACACTCAGAATTAGCAGCAAAAGCCTTTCCAACAGTGGCGTTGTTAGGGGGGCAGGGAGGCGAGCGCCCCCCAGAGAGGCGGGCGCCATGCAGCGGCAAGGGGTGTACCTGCCTCCTGGACGCATCGCCTGGTCTTCCCCTCCGCCGCCACTCCTGTCGTCTTTTCATGCCGGCTGTCAGTTCTTGTTTGTCTTGTTAATTCTATTACGTTTTGCAACATCCTTTAATGTAATAAACAAATCTAAGTCATGGCTTCAAAACCCTGTATACACATTTTATCATCGTTATTATGAACTTACTTGATTTTTTGCCTTACAATGGTGTAACGTTTTAGCACTTTGGGACTGGAATCTACCTTGTAAAGTCTCTGAAATGAAAGACAGCATCTAAATGAAAGAAAGCATCTTCCAAAGAACTGAAGACCAGCAAGGTCTTGCCTGCAGTCTTACAACCTTAAAATATTTGGCTGAGCCCAATGTTGTGCATGCTTAAGAAGTAAGCCCCAGTGAGTTCAATAAGACTAACACCCAACCTACAACCCAAGTCACAGGCTGCTGATCTCCTGGGGGTACCCTGCCACTGCTGAGCACCCCCCTGCACCCAGAACACATTCAGCAAACTACACCACCTTTCCTTCACCCACAATTCAGCCAGAGGGTAAACTCTCAGAACTTTGGGGTTTCTATCCATATTGGAGGATTTCAGTCTGATGTAAGAACAAAGCTCTGAAGCGATTTTGGCATCAAGGTGGTACCTAGACAGATTCCCAATGATTTTTGGAAGCTGTTCCTCAGCTGAAATATCTGAGGAATTTGTCAGCAGGTCAAAGGATTCTAATTCAGACCGCCAACACTTCTCAAGGGAGGGTCCAGACTCCACTACCATGGATGGCAACATCTCCCAGGGGTTTTCTGGGTTCCTCTTAATTTATGTATCAGGACACCAGGGATGTGGATCAAGTCTCTGACTCCAACTCTCGAGTCAAGTCCCAAGTCTCTGGGTCCAAGACTCAAGTCAAGTCCCAAGTCTTTGCGTCCAAGTTCTATTTAATGCAGAAAACAGGTTTAAACCTGAATAAAATTCACCTTGTCGTAAAAGGCTCCAAGTTTCGAGTCGAGTCATTCGAGTCTTTTACAATCTCTGAGTCTAGTCCGAGTGATGCGACTTGAGTCCAACTCGAGTCCGAGTCAATAGACTCAAGTCTACATCACTGCAAGACACATTCTTTCTATTGCAATTGACAGATCTTTTTAACAGACGGTGTCAGGGAGGGACTGAATCCGAGGCCACCGGCAAGCAAGAACAGGCTCTCGCTCTGCCTCTTGTCCTTTGGTAATCATCAAATGCTATCCCTCTCTCCCTCTTTGCCTCACCCGTGTCTTGTCTTTTTTATAAGGAAATGTATTGTTAATTGCATCCATGGAGGAAATGAGAAGCAGCTATTCATTTCAGCTCTAGCATTCACTGCATATTATTACATCTTGCTGGTCAGTATGCATCAGTATAGATAATTGTTATTAAACAGCTCACTTTGTGCATAGTACACTCTGGCAAAGGCACCCACACAATCTAGTATGACAGTCTCTTACTTTCATTAGGATCATCTCACAACACGTTCCAGAACAATGGTTCCCATAAACAGATGGGGAAATCTTAATTTTCAAGAAGAAGGGTGTGTCATTCAGTGGCTTGTGAGAAAACAAACCACAAATTCTGTGCTAATTTACATGCTCACACAAGGGGGTCAGTTAGCAACAATGCTTTGGCGAGACATGCAGTGTGCATTTACATGTGCCCCTAAGCATGCACAGCCAGAGACCTTGTAGTAGTCTTGGGCATAATGCACTCGCTCCACAGACTGTCACCATATCTACTTAAAGACTATGGCAGTTAATTACCTGCCTCAGACAAACCTCTCTTGTTTTTCTCATCCCCTGGGGGAGCGGGGGAGTCACGGAGGACTCCAGGTAAGGGAGCATTTGTTTCCTTACGCAGAAATTAGCCTACATTAGCCCAATGGGTCACCTAAAATTTGCACCTGCTAGTTTGCTGCCGCAGGACCAAGGGAGTGGAAACAGGAGTAATGGGAAAAGGATATCGGCCTAAGTCACTGCTGCTGCTATTTGCCCCTTTGCACGCAACATTCTGCCCCCTCCCCTCCCAGACACTCTCCTGTTCCTCCCCTCACTGCCCCATTCTGCTCCCCCCCCACTGGCTTACTGGCCCCAGCAGGACCTTTGGGATCCAGCAGCGAGGCTGTGAAGCGACCATTGTGCTGTGCGCACCATCGACAGCAATTTTATGACAGCAAAACACTGTTCTGCTGTTGCAAAACCCTCCGTATAGTGAAACTATAATGTGAGTGCAGGTGCCTCTAATGTGAGTTATTTATATCTGGTGTGGTGTAATTAGTAAAGGTAAAGGTATCCCCTGCTCGAAAGCCAGTTGTGTATGACTCTAGGGCATGGGTGCTCATCCCCGTTTCTGGCCAAAGAGCCAGCGCTGTCCGATGACACTTCCGTGGTCATGTGGCCGGCATGACTAACGGAACGCTGTTACCTTCCCGCCGCAGTGGTACCTATTTATCTACTTGCAATTTCTTGCTTTCGAACTGCTAGGTTGGCAGGAGTTGCAGCACTAGGGTCGCAAACTGCTGTCCTACCGACCTTCTGGTCTGCAGTTCAGTGTCTTAACCACTAAGTCACCGCAGCTACAATTAATTAGCAGTAATTAGTATAATTAGTAGGGCAGACAAAATAGTTAAGTAAGCAGTAACCACCATGCCAAACGTTTTAGGACCACACTTCAAGGTGTCCTGAACGACCTGAAACATCTTTCTTGCAAAAGTCACAAATGAAGGAACGCTGAATTCCAGAAACTCTATTTAGTCATCTTATCTCCTCATCATTGCAATTAGTGATCCCATCCCCATTTTAAAAATAAAATAAATCAACCACTCCTCATTGTCCTGTAAGGAGGTGTTCCTTGTCTCTGATGTATGGATCATAGACTGAAATAAATCATCTCGGCTCAGTTGTGGAAATAGCCTTGGGAGGATCGTGATTCTGAATGAGGCTGGTTCTGCTTCTCTGTTGATCTAATTCATTTTATTTTATTTTGTTTAGACAATGTTTTCCACGATGAATATGATCCTTCTGGCTGCATTGGTGCTGGCTTACAGCACTGTGGGTGAGTCCTATCCTGAGGAAGGGGGGGGGTCATTACAGGGAAGAGCGTTCTACTCTAGGGGAGTGTTGAAATTGTCATCCTGGTTGATTTTGAGCTAGAGAGGGGAGAGTTCCAAGACATGAAGCATCTTTGGTTCACCAGTTCTTCTCTGGGGGATTGATGTGAGCTGTTGTTGCTTGCAGAAGTGCTCAGCTCTCTCTCTCTCTCTCTCTCCCTCTCTCTCTCTCTCTCGCTCATGTTCTGTCTGTAGTCTATTTGTAAAATCAGTACTTGAAAAACTCCAGAAGGCTCCGGTGATGTCTTCACCAGAGGAAGCCCAAATCAGGTCAATGCTGCCCCTAGAAAGTTTCATTACTCGGGCCAGTAGGGAGGTCTCTTGTTAGAATTCTAGAAGCCTCCTTTTCAGCAGAGGCTGAACCTTTTCACTCCGTAAGGAGGGGCTCATGACATGGGGCCTCGTGTCCATAAGAACATTAGTAGAGCCCTGCAGGATCAGGCCAAAGGCCCATCTAGTCCAGCTTCCTGTATCTCACAGTGGCCCCACCAGATGCCTCAGGGAGCACAAGACAACAAGGTAACCTGTTTCCCGTTGTCACTCCCTTGCACCTGGCACAGAGAAAACCTACTTCAAAAGCAGGAGGTTACTTATGGCTTGTAACCAGTGATGGTCTTTTTCTCTATGAATCTATCCAACCCCTTTATAAAGGCATCTAGGCCAGGTGCCATCACCACATCCTGTGGCAGGGAATTCCACAGATGAATTACACGCTGGTCCAGAGAGTCCGAAGGACTCTTCTTGAGCAATGCTATCCAGAAGGCTGCCAAGGCTGAGTAGGGAAACAGAGAATAGGCAAACAGAGCTTCCATATCAAAGGCTGGTTGATTTCCACAAGGCCAACTAGATAACAGGAAATATAAATAAGAAAAGAAACCATTTTCAAAGCTCCTAGGCAACTACAGTCATGAATGGCACAAAAGCTCCTGGCCCCTGTGTCATATGCATCCCCCCAGAGGCATTTCTACGGTGGGGGCGGTACTGTAAGATGCGCCCCACCCTAGTCCCCTTTACAACTTGGAACGAGGAGGCCCTGCCCCCTCGCTGTCAGAGCCATTCCGTGCAGCGAAAGCAACGAGCAGGGAGTCTCCTGCCTGTTGCCTTCACCGCACGGAATGGCTACGACAGTGAGGGGGCGGGGTCTCCTCGTTCCTGGTTGTAAACGGGGATTAGGACGGGGTGCAACTTACAGTACCGCCCCCACCATAGAAACGCCTCTGATGGACAAGTTGGCCTGGCTCCAGCATAAGCAATGGTTGATCCTTCAACCAGGTCTCAAAAGGACCATGCCTTCTCTTAGGCCTGAGCATAATTGTCCTCATTAACACCTAGCATCATAGACTCATCAAACATCTTACCTTTGTCTCTCAGGGAAACGTTCACGATGCTACTATACTACTGTACCAAATGGATATATAGGAAAGAAGCCTCGTTTTCCAGGGTATGTCTGTGAGTTGACATATCACGCAAGAGTGAACCAAAAAGCAGGTTTGTTACTTTTTTTAATATAGAATCTTATGGAACAACAAGAATTGCAGTTTACAAAATTGTTGGAGATTTGATAAAATTAACTAGGACACAGGCATATAATTTTTTTAAATAAATAAATAAATAAATAAATAAATAAATAGTCTTCCCCTATAGCAGTGGTTCCCAACCTTTTTAGCACCAGGACCCCCTTTTGTAGAATGACAATCTGTCGGGACCCCCCTACAACCTACGTCCGGAAGTGAAGTCATTAAGCAGGAAATAATGTCATTTTTTAAAATAAATCACACATTATAAAATAAATCACATTTTAAAATTTGATTATTTTTAATTCTGTAATTTTATTTTATTTTTTAATTCTGTAATTTGGTCACGTCGTGACAACTTGCAAAAATATTTACATTTTTAAAGTTTTACTCAAAAGCAGCCACATGGGGGAGGGGGGGAAGAGTGACCTAATATTAACAGAGATGCTAAAAGATAGCCAGAAAGTAACACAAGGTGAGCAAACGTGACGTCCACCTTCTACCTTTCCTCTCACTGATCTCTGTCAGAACCACTGCATTATGTATCATTCAAATAAAATGAACATCTTGGTCATTCTGCTTTTTTCTTAAATCCACAGGGATTTTTTCCCTACTGAGACTCCCAACATTGAGCAATGCAATACAATCACAGAAGAACAGGGTCAGAAATTAGTGCACACCTGCTGCACAACAGAGCTATGTAATCTTAAGTTTCCAGGATATGGTCTTTTTCCCGGCAAAGGAAAGATCCCTGATTGCAATATCACACACGAACGTACTGGATAAACCCTCAGCATTTGGGTGGCCACAGTCCAGCTTCTTATTTCCTGAACGGGGGTTATTATTATGAAATAAAAAAAACCACGCACCCAAACAAACAGTGTTCTTCTTATTGAGTCTGTAAGAGTCTGTATGTGACAGTAGCTTGTTCGATTGCTTGAAGTGCTCATAGAAATTTAGATGAGAGCCATGGGTCTGATGGAAGAGGTGGTGGGGTGGGCAACAGACTGAGACTCGAATCAGTGCTTTTGTGTAAAGGACAGTTTTACATCTTCTGTGGCAGCAGAACCTGCTTTGCCACAGCATGTGACCTGGACTACATAAGAACATAAGAAGAGCCCTGCTGGATCAGGCCAAAGGCCCATCTAGTCCAGCTTCCTGTATCTCACAGTGGCCCCACCAGATGTCTCAGAGAGTACACAACAAAATAGCTGTACCTTGTTGCCACTCCCTTGCATCTGGCATTTAGAGAGAGCCTACTGTCTGGGTGGACGCTTACCTGGGGCACCGCTGGACGAGCTCCAGCACCTCCCCAGGCACTTGGGTCAGCCGATGCCGACTGCTGGGCCCAGACTGGCCCATCAAACTGCCTCACCGTGAGGCCACATGCATCGCCAGAGAGGTTGGAAACCACCCGTGGTGCAGTGCATGCTGGGACAGGCCTCCAGCCCCACCACCAACAGCGGGAGTGCTGGCGTTGCTCCCAGGCCACTGGGAGCACCTATGGGGCAGGATCCGGAGGGGTGGGAGGGGAAGACCCAGACCAGCTCACTACCTCCACTGGAGCACAGGCAATGTGATGGAGGCGATGCCACTCGAGGAACCCTTGTGAGTATCCATGGGGAAAGGGGAAGGCCAGAGGGAGGAGGGTGGGAAAGCACCACAGGTGAGAAAAGTGCTGCTGGGGGTGGGGCTGACGGGGGAGCAGCAGTGGTTCATAAGGCGCTCATAAGGATGAAGGCCAGTGGTTGGAGACGGGAGGCTACCCTCGAGGGAGGGCTGCCTATGACCAGGGCAAGCCACACCCTGTGACAGGAGAAGGATCAAGGGTGGCGCAACCCTGTTCCCTGTGTGCTTCTGAGGCCAGTTGAAGGAGTGCCGACCTTGAGTTCCCCCGCGAGTCCCAGCCTCAAGGTTAGGTCTAAGGGCAGACTCAGTGTTAGAGCTCCTCTGGGACACACCCAGGCACCTCACCGCTGACACCTACTTATAAAAACAAGGAAGTTGCATATACCCATCATGGTTGTAACCTGTGATGGACATTTATTTTATAAATCTGTCCACTCCCCTTTTAACGGCATCTAGGCCAGGTGCAATCACCACATCCTGTGGCAAGGAGTTCTACAGTTTAATGACGTGCTGGGTAAAGAAATATTTTCTTATGTCTGTTCTAATTCTCCTGCTACACAATTTTAGTGGCTGTCCCCTGGTTCTGGTGTTGTGTGAGAGCGAAAAGAACTTCCCTCTATCCATCCCATGCATAAATTCATACATCTCAATCATGTACTCCCTCAGGCGCCTTTTTTCTAGAAAGAAGAGCCCCAAACGCTGTAGCCTTTCCTCATAAGGGATGTGCCCCAGCCCACGAAACATTTTGGTCGCTCTTGAGCAGCTTTTCCAGCTCCATTATATCCTTTTTGAGATGTGGTGACCAGAACTGGATACAATACTCCAGATGTGGCCTTACCATCGATTTGTACAACGGCATAATAATATTGGCCGTTTTATTCTCAATCCCTTTTTTAATGATCCTGAGCATGGAATTGGCCTTCTTCACAGCCGCCACACACTGGGTCGACACTTTCATCGACCTGTCCACCAGCACCCCAAGATCTCTCTCCTGATCCGTCACAGCTCAGAACCCATTAGCGTCTATGTATTGTTTTTAAACTGTTTGTTTTTGATTGTTAAAGGCTTTAATAAACTAAATGCACAGGATTAAAAAAGGCAGGATAATAACAATTAATCATACAAGTGACAGCTGAGGGCCTGATTGATAAAGCACTTGTCCTGAATCAGCTACCCCTTTTAAAGGACATAAGAACAATCACAACAAGAGGTTCCTGGATGAAGTTTCTAGAGTTAACAGAGGCTTAATTACACTTATATTTCCTTTGATATATTTGTAAAATGCACAAGTAATTGCATTATGATCCCTTTTTCACTATCATAATTATCATCATGTTCAATGAACTCATGAGAGGAGATGTCAGGCTCCAGCCTTAATTTCTTATTGAACACCTGTACCAGGCCTGCAAATGCTCTCTTATTTTTTCCCTTACCCAGAGTACAGTACAGTACCTTCACAGTACAGAGGGGTCTACTCGGACTTGTACCAGCGAAATCTTTTGCCAGGGTTGCCAGATGTCTGCCCCAGATTTTACCCCTCCTTCCTTTAGCTATGGCCTAACAGAATCTGAAGAGGAAACACTTCCACCTCCAAATTCCTAAGGGCCTTATGGTCAAGTATTGTCCATACCCTCAGAGGATCCTGGGCTGGCGTTGGCCCACATAAACTTCAGCCTGCCTAACTCTGACATAACTCAGGCCTAACTCAGGCACAAAGTATGCCAAACTTAGGCCACTCTTAGGCCAGATTTGCGGAGGAGTTGGGTTGGAATGAGCCCTCAGAAGACCATTCTGTGCATGCTGACAAGCCCCCCCCCCCCTGAACACAATGGGACTGGTTTCTTAGTAAATATGTGTAGGATTGCACTGTTGCAGAGCAATCCTATTCAACCTACACCACCGGCGTAGCTAGCGGTACAGTGAGGACGGGAGGCCCCAGAATGGAAAGGGGATTCAAATGCCCTCCAAAGGGGGATTCAAAGGGGATTTAAATATCCCCTCTCCTCCTAAGCCTCCTGTCCTGCCCTCCCCCGCTGGTTATACTGGTGGTGTACGTTGGATAGGATTGCACTGTTAGACTCACCAAAAGACATGCTCTGATGCTAATAATAATAATAATAATAATAATAATAATAATAATAATAATAATAATAATAATAATAAGGAATAAAGTAATCACTGGTTACAAGATGAAAGTCTACCCAATGCTACGATTGAGGAGCAGGGCTGGCATCAGCCAGATGGCCAGAACCCTATCAGAGGATAGGAAGGGATTTGGCCACTCTTTTGCCTGATCCTCCATCTGTATGGGAAGACAACGCAGCCATTAAGCATGATAATAACTGCAGAACCCCCTTCTACCTATCTTCCAGCGCAATCCTAACCCACTTTCCAGTGCCGGTGCAGCCGCAATGCAGCCCTGTGGTAAGGGAACAAATGTTCCCTCACCTTGAAGAGGCCTCCATGACTGCCCCTGCACTGCAAAATGCAGTGTACACCCTGTTAGCATGGCTACACGGCGCTGGAAAGTGGGTTAGGATTGTGCTGTTACAGTACAACTTGTGTTGTACTCATTCCACACTTCCAAATCTTCTCTTGCTTTTTCGCCTGGGGGTGTGTTTCCTTTTCCCTGCACTTCACCCCATTGGCTAGTCTGGGTGCCTTCAGCTGCAATAAATTCTCAGCTTTGGCTTGTCGAAATGCACTTGGGGACAATCCTGTTTCTGAAGGTGATCTCTCTTCCCACTTGATCTTCTTTCTTTTGTGTCTTGCACGTGACAAGATCTCCGGAGATGAATCGGATTCTTCTGACCGCTCTGCTTATGCTCTGCTGCGTTTCGGGTGAGTGAGCTCTGCCAGGAGGAGGAGGAGGGAGTTTGGGGGTGCAAGTCCTGCTTTGGGTTGGAAGGAGCCCTTATAGCGAAGGGAGCTTCAGCTGAATATTCTTTGGAGGTACTGTATATTGGACGTTCCTGTCTTCTAGAAGAGGGTTGGAGTCTGTCTGAGCCTGACTGATTTTGGAGAGAGGAAAGCTCTGCCTCTTTTACTGGCAGTTACTCACTAGTAAACTGTAGAGGAAAATACTACGATGGTCTACATATCCATGACAACCTGGTGCCATAGGTCAATTCTAAGTTTATGTGGGAGACTCTCAATGGACTAGAGATCATAGATGGTGAGGCATAAAAACTTTACCCAGACAAGCACTATTCCATCATCCCCAACATCGTTTGAAAAAATGGCATTTCCTGTGAGCCGAAGCCTAGGCATGTCTACTCAGAAGTAAGTCCCGTTATAGTCAGTGGGGCTTACTCCTAGGTAAGTGTGGATAGGATTGCAGCCTGTGTCATTACACAGGCTTACCTGTGTCATTACATCAGACCTTACCACTGGCGTCGACAGGGGGAAGCGGGGGGGTGGGCCGCCGGGGGACGTCGCGCATATAGGGGTGACGCGTGATCCCCCCACTTACAGTTTTCTGTTGGAGGCGGGCCCGCCCTCCCTCCCCGGTGTCCGTTCGGCTCCAAAATGAGCCGAAAACGGAGCGGGGAGGGCGCTCCGCTCCTGCGCGTGACGTCACGCGTGGGGGCGGAGCCTCTCCCTTAAGGGCGATGCGCGCCCCTGCTCTGGGGTGTCGCGCATTGTCGCGACGCTACTGGACCTTATCCATCTGGGGGTATTTTCACCTCACATATCTCTCATCTGAAGAACTTTGTAATCCGGCCCCTTCCCAGGTGCGATCTGCCCTCCTCCCCACCCACCCCGTTCTGCCCACACCAGCCCCATTCCACCCCTCCCTCCTCCCACCTCCTGCACGATCCTACCTGGGGCTGCGGGCGTCCAGTGTCTGCTGCCATGCAGTGTCTGACACTCACCACTTCCAGCAGTTGCCAGCCTGCGCGCTCTAGCGCGTCGCCTTTCGTTACAGCTGAAAAGTGTGTTTACAGCATTCAGGCAGTAAAAATACTTTCCTCGTTTTAAAAGCTCTAACGATTGGATGTGTCATCAATGTCCAAACCCCCCCCCCATTTACATAAATTCTCTGTCCACTCATGATCCACAAGGAATACAAAGAAATGCAGGATGGGAGCATTTGGGAGCATGCTGTACATGAGATGGGAGTTCAGAGGTCCTCTCCAAAAACATAAGGGATTGAACATGTTATCAATCCCCGTGTTGGAAGTGAATGATCACTGAGGACCCTCAGTGATCAGGTTCCATAACAAGAAGTTGGCTGGTTTCTGGAATGTTGCCTAACAGTAACAATAATATCCACATGTGTCTGTGGTTCTAGTTAAACGCCAGGAAAGAAAGTACGACCCAAGCAAGCCAGTCTCGTGTTCTTTCACTTGGGCGAATGGCAAGAGAGCATGAGGTTCCTCAGGCCTTGGGGTGAAAACACCAAACTTCGATTTGTAGGAAGACACACACACACCCAGTAGGTTTTTACTACAGGAAGTCTGGAAAAATCCATGACAAACTGTACCGTGCTTGCTTGGCCATCCTATTCAGGCCTACAAACCATGTTTCTTCTGGGCTCTGAGCATTTGAGGTCTAAACATCCCCTTGCTCAATGTTCTATTTCCCCCTTTTCCCCCTCCCTCCTCCCCTCTTTCAATGTTCTATTTCCCCCTTTTCCCCCTCCCTCCTCCCCTCTTTCAATGTTCTATTTCCCCCTTTTCTCCCTCCCTCCTCCCCTCTTTCAATGTTCTATTTCCCCCTTTTCTCCCTCCCTCCTCCATTTTGCACGTTTACATGTCCCTCCTTCTTCCAAGGTTTCCCCATATTTCTTCACCTGCCTAGCAGCCACTACACTTTAGGACTTAGCTCTGTGTCTGTTATATATTTGTATTTGCCGATTGCAGAGCGTTTTTTTCTGATTCTGCCTTCCTCTATGGTATATTTGTGGGGGCTGCAACACAACACAACTAGGTAGAGTTGTATTGCGTTGCAGCCCAATCCTTGTCTGTCTCATCTGTTTTTTATGACAATCCACTGCAATGAGCCTCAGTCCTTGCACATGCAGTCGAATTCCCCTGGGTGTGCATGTTACAAATAAGAGGAATGCTCACAGTAAAGGACTAAAGGAGTGACTTTCATGACACTGTGATAATGGCAGTGCCTCTTGAGCTTGATATAGAAAGGACCATGTCTCCTTATAGACTTCCATATCTCCATGTTGATCTCTCCTGAGCACTCAGAAACATGAGTAAAATTATGTCCTTTACTGATATCTTGTGCTTCTCTTTCAGGCACTGGTAGCTATAGGTGCCTAATCTCGCATTCTTTCACGACGACTAACACAACGAAAGAGGCTACTTATAATCGTGTCTGCATGATGACGTTTATGTTATCTCACAATAAGAGTAAGCATTATTCTTCATTCTTCTACTATTTTCAGAGAACTGTGCTGATTCATGCATTCACAGAATGTTCGCAGCAGAGTTTTCTGGGGACAATACTTGACAAAAGGCTTGGGGAAAAGAGTGCGCTTTGGAATGCTCTCCCATCATGAAATACCTCTGAGGTAGAAAGCTAGTATGGAAAGCTCCAGCCCAGACTGTTCCTTGATGCCCTGCACGTTCTGCACGTTCCACTGCATGTTCTGCATGCGCATGGGAATTCCAGAGCTACAGATAATTAACTTTATGGAATGCAACACCACTGCCTACTACAACACGGCTGACTGGGCAAGGAGGCAGGGGGAGGTTTAGGTGAAGACAGAAGGACGTCTTTTACACATACTTGTTAACACAAGGTATTATGATCTGGAAGCCCTTTAAGGGCTCCAGTGGGGGGGAGGAGTGGATCTAGAGGCTTCGGAGGGGAAGGGGATTTAAATCCCTAAGCCTCCTGCTCCTGAATGGGTCTCCTCGGACTTTGGCTGTCGCAAGTCCAAGGAAAGGATGGGGGCAGGGAGGCTGCTGCTGCAGGGGAAAGGATCCGGCATGCACCATCACTGCCAGATCCACCCTCCCACAGTCTCCCCGCCCCCTGTTTTGCCCCCTCCCTGTCTAGTTTCATCCCTTCCCCAACCCTGTATATGCCCTCCCCACCCCCTCCCACCTCCCCCGTTACTTAACCTGCTCCGGTACATGGCCAGCGATCCCCTGACGTGTGCGGGAACGTTCTGGCCTTCCCGCCAATGCCCTGGCAGCATGCTACTTAGCGCGCTACTGGAGTGCGCTTTATTTTGCTTACTTTGAGTTTGTGACAATGAATCACACAGGAAGTCTCACTCCTGCAGCCCTCCACAGTCCCCAGCCCTGCTTGCACAACTAGCTGTGCTTCTCTGATCTCTTGGGTCAGTGCGACACCATTGTTACATAAAAGGTGCACGTTTGGCAGTTCTGAGCCTTTAAGTTGGCCACCTGATCTCCTGCACAGCATGTTCTCTGTTGCAGAGCTCTGTCATGTGCACGTAATATCCGAAAGGACAAGGATGATTCTGGCATTATCGGAACATCGGGCTTTCTGACTTGCTGTGTTTTGTCCTGTGTGCAAATTTGAAAGATTTAATCAATTCATTAATGCTCTGGAAGTTACAGCAATTCTGAGGCAATGGAAGTGGCCGAAAATGGCCGTTTTTTTGATGAAATGAAGATCGGGGAGGCCTGCGCGAGCCTCTGCAGGCCTCCCCAAAGCCTCGGTAAGTATTTTTTCTTTACTTTTTTATTATTCACTCCATAAGACGCATGCTTTTCCCCCCCTATTTTTTGGGGGGGGGGGAAGTGCATCTTATGGAGTGAAAAATACGGTAACTCATTAATGCTCTGGAAGTTACAGCCATTCTGAGGCAATTTGCTCATTGGCTGTCATTCAGAGATAATGTGTAATAATAAAAGGACAGAAGAGCTTCTTGAAAACAACAGGAAAAGAAGGTACTCTCAATCTGGTTGACGGGCTTCCCTTTGTCCTGGCCTTATCCAAAGTTTGCAACACAAAAAGTTTCTATAACAGTTCTGTGAATGTTTCAGGATTATTTATTATTATAATAATGCAAGGTACAAGAGAGTGACAACAGGAAACTGGTTATCTTGTTGCCTGTGTGCTCCCCGAGGCATCTGGTGGGGCCACTGTGAGATACAGGAAGCTGGACTAGATGGGCCTTTGGCCTGATCCAGCAAGGCTCTTTTTATGTTCCTATGTTCTATGTATTTATTATTATTATTATTATTATTATTATTATTATTATTATTATTATTATTATTATCTTAGTTAATATTATACATAATGAAAAATGATTTTAAGTTTTCATGGCCCGCAATAATTCTTGAATTTACTGGTGCAAAGGGGTATAGAGCCATGGCAAAAACGTTTGAAAATTGTATCAATAAAAAAAATGAGGCAAACTTAAGTACAGCTTGAAAGTGTTTTAATATTTTATATTTTAAACTACTACTTTCAAGCTGCACTTAAGTTTGCCTCATTTTTTATTGATACCATTTTAAGAAGTTTTTGCCATGGCTCTATACCCGTTTGCGCCTGTAAATTCAAGTATACAAAATGAGTTCGTCAGGACTTGAGGGATGTGCAAAAATGTCATGGGCGCCAGGTACACTGGACCCTAGCTGCTTCCCACCGCTATAGATGCTGGCTGGGTGTCAATTTGTAACAGGGTTGCAGACATTAAGGCAGGAATCTTGACTTGGTTTTGGTGCATGATTCCATTTCTCACCACCTTAACCTTTCTTTAAAACTAATCGTCCTCTTTAAAAACACATATTTATTTGTCTTGATTTACATTCTGAACAGATGTCAGGGTTGAGGCCTGGCAGAAATGAAGACCTTGTCAAGTCATATATTTTTTGGTGAACATTTAAATCAGTCCTGGGACTTCTTTGGCTTCTAGTTTCCATCTTTCCTCTCACGGACCACTATCCAGCTCCTCTCCATTAGGCAGCTTCTAATCAAAATGAACCTACTGATACTGCTTCCTTTTCCACCCACAGAGGATTGGACAAAGATAAATGGAGGATACTACATCGCTTGGATTTCTCCTGGTCTTGAGCATTGCAATACACTTGTGGAAAACTCCAGCGTGATTACCTGCTGCACAACAAATCTGTGCAACAATAGAACACAGTTCGAGTTCATCCCTGGGTGGGATAACAGAGTCCTCCCTCACACCAACCTCCTGCACTAGTGTACTGGGTGAAGCCCATGTCTGCATTTGGTGGTCTTAGCCCAGCTTGCTTAGCACATCTTGAGTTGGTGTCAGGCAGCTGAGACATCCTACAGCAAAATAATAAACTGGTTCCGCAATGCAGAGTGGCCTTTTGCTTGCATGAGACTCACGCTTTTGAATTTTACTATCTCTCTTTCATGCACCATTGGGACGAGGGTCTGGCGCAGCAACCTTGCTGAAGTTAAACTGGTCTGCTTCTGGCTAGTTTCTGGGTGGGTCACTTCCTGAGAACCCCATGCACACCGCCTGCCTGTCATGGAAGAAAGGTGGGCTAGGGTTGAAAGAAATAAAGGACTCACTACGGAGGCATCACTACAGTTTGCATCACCCAGCGCGAGAGCTCATCGTGGCACCCCAGTGGTGTCTCTGGGGTTGGTGTCACCCGGTGCAGTAACTCATGGTGTCACCCCATTAACTTTATTTATTTTAATATACTGTATGACAATACAGGAGGTCACTCAATAAATCAGTAACCAACAAAAAACCAGTGGCCAACTTGATAACACTCAAACTGAACAAGACTTCAAGTATTAACTCTGATACATAGAAATGAGAGCTGACTCATGCTAACACCTTATTGGTTCCATGCTGTGTCATAACAACACCTCATTGGCTCTCAGAACAATGAGTCTCATTGGTCAGTTTAGAGTAAAGGAAATCCATTTTTTGCAGTTGTTTTCTTTTTCCAGTTATTTGGCCATAACATACAGCAGCGGTTGTCAAACTGTGGGCCATGACCCACCATTGTAATTGCAACGCCACATCGTAATAATGTAAAATTCCTGTTAGAAGAAAAAAAGTTTGACGAGAAGCGACTTCCAGTTGTGCTCGCAACTGGAAGTCACTTCCAGTCACTTTTTTTTCTTCTAACAGGAATTTTACACTACTGCAATGAAGCGCTGGAGGGATAGAGCAGGCAGCTGGCAGGCGCACCTCTTCAATAAGGTACAATGCTGCCGCCCCGCCACACTCAACCCTCACCACCCCCACCCGACAGCAGACTTGAGCATCCGTGGATTTTCATATCCGCGGAGAACCCGGGAACAGAAACCCTGCAGATGCGAAGGTCCAATTGTATAAGGCTTCCACAATTTTGGCCACCTGTGGTCTCAACACCTCCTGAGGGTGACACCCGGAGCAGTCCACAACCCCAGGGGTGGTGGTGTAGGAGCAACAGCAGAGGAGAGTCGGCAGACAGATTGGTTGGTGACCCTGCCAATCAACTATCTGAGGCAACCTCCTCAGGTCAGTGGTCTGATGGACAAGGTGGCCTGGCTCCAGCATAAGCGATGGTTGATCCTTCAACTGGGCCTCAAAATGACCATTCCTTCTCTTAGGCCTAAGCATAATTGTCCTCATAGCAGAGGCGTCACTACCCCCGTTGGCGCCCGGAGCAACGGAGGTAGTGACGCCCCTATAATTAATATCGATCCAGAGGGGGGGCGCGATCCAGAGGGGGGGCGGCGCGCTCCGGGAGGAGGCGGCTGGCGCGCTCCGGGAGGAGGCGACCCCCCCCCTCAACCGGGAGAGCCGGCTCGGGCACGTCTCTAAGGAAGGCGCGCGAGAACGGTATTTATTAATTTTGGATCCTGGCATCCCGGGAGGTGGTGGGGCGGGCAATAGACTGAGACTTCAATCAGTGCTTTTGTGTAAAGGACAATTTTACATCTTCTGTGGCAGCAGAACCTGTTGCCACAGCATGTGACCATGGACTACGTAAGAATATGTGACATGGTGATCTCCTGAGCATGAACAGAGTGTCTTTCTTCTTAAAGAAGAAAGTGCTTGTATTCAGGTATCTCCTCTAAAGGGGAATTGAAAGGGGATTTAAATCTCCCCATCCCTCCAAAGCCTCTCACCCTGCCCTCCGCCACTGGTTATACTGGTGGTGTAAGTTGAATAGGATTGCACTGTTAGACTCACCAAAGAAGACTTTCTTAAAGAAGAAAGACAGGTCGATGAAACTGTCGACCCAGTGTGCGGCGGCTGTGAAGAAGGCCAATTCCATGCTTGGGATCATTAGAAAAGGGATTGAGAATAAAACGGCCAATATCATTATGCCTTTGTTCAGATCGATTGTAAGGCCACATCTGGAGTATTGCGTCCAATTCTGGTCACCACACCTCAAGACGGGTATAGTTGAATTGGAAAAGGTGCAGAAAAGAGCGACCAAAATGATTCGTGGGCTGGAGCACCTCCCTTATGAGGAAAGGCTACAGCGTTTGGGGCTTGAAAATCCTTGAAAATCCCTGTTTCCCTCAAAACTGTGCCCATATAAGTCTATGGCACTGTGGCACAGAGTTTGGGAATCATGGCCATACCTGAATACAAGCACATGTCCTATCAAAGAATTTTGTGTTCGTGACAGCTCACTGAACAGAGTCAAATACAATTGTCCGGTTCCGGACTTACCCAGCTCCCCGCTGGGTGGCCATCCCCGGCTGAGGGAAGGTGGTGGCACGACCTCCGGGCCCTGGGGCCATCCTCAACGGGCACCGAGCGACGCGTTGTTCCGGCTAGGTGATCCGGCAATGCCACGCCACGTGCCAGGGGTGCCCACGGGGCCGATGGGGAAGGCTGAAGGAGGTTCGGCTCCCTTAGAAGGTCGGCAGCCCCCCTGAAATCACTGGTTGGTTAGCCACGCAGAACCTCAGGCGGCTGGGAGGAGAGCAGTGGAGGATACAACGCAGCAAAGAGTGCAGGGACCAACCAGCCCCTTTAAGGGAGGAAGGCTGGGGAAGTGGACAGGGCGGAGTGAAGCAAGAGGGTGGAGACCCAGGGGGGATGGAGAAGGTTGATAAAGCGTTGGCTGGCCACTGGCAGTGGCCAGTGAAGAGGAGGAGGTCAGTAGTGGTGGAGCTCCTGGACAGAGCCACACCAGACCAGGGAGCGAAGGGCTGAGGTGCTTTCAAACCTCTTTCCTCACCCCCCCCCCATCCAGGGACTCTAAGGCTTCTATCAAAGGAACCCGGACCCCCGGGATGACCAGGATCTGTTGTTCCTGGCAGAGGGGAACCCCACAACAATTTTTTTAAAAAATTGTGACTTAGAAGACCATTCTATGCATGCTGACCTGGTCACAAGCCTCCCTCCCCCCCCCCCCCCGAACACAGTGGGACTGGTTTCTTAGTAAACATGTGTAGGATTGCACTGTTACAGCGCAAACCTATCCAACTTACACCACCGGCGTAGCCAACGGTGCAGTGAGAACGGGAGGTCCCAGAACGGAAAAGGGGTTCAAATCTCCTCTAAAGGGGAATTGAAAGGGGATTTAAATCTCCCCATCCCTCCAAAGCCTCTCACCCTGCCCTCCGCCACTGGTTATACTGGTGGTGTAAGTTGAATAGGATTGCACTGTTAGACTCACCAAAAGACATGCTCTGATGCAAAAAAAAAAAAAAGGAATAAATTAATCACGGATCACAAGATGAAAATCTACAAGATGATTGTGCTGTTACTTAATGAGTACAACTTGTGTTGTACTCATTCCACACTTCCCAATCTTCTCTTGCTTTTTCGCCTGGGGGGGTGTTTCCTTTTCCATGCACGTCACCCCATTGGCTAGTCTGGGTGCCTTCAGCTGAAATAAATTCTCAGCTTTGGCTTCTCGAATGCACTTGGGGATGATCCTGTTTCTGAAGGTGATCTCTCTTCCCACTTGATCTTCTTTCTTTTGTGTCTTGCACGTGACAAGATCTCCGGAGATGGATCGGATTCTTCTCACCGCTCTGCTTCTGCTCTGCTGCGTTTCGGGTGAGTAAAGCTCTGCCAGGAGTAGAAGGGGGGAGTTTGGGGGGGGAGCATGTTCTGCTTTGGGTTGGAAGGAGCCCTTATAGGGAAGGGAGCTTCAGCTGAATATTCTTTGGAGGTGAGTACTGTATATTGGACATTCTTCTCCAAGAGGGTCGGTCGGATTCTGTCTGAGCCTGACTGATTTTGGAGAGGGGAAAGCTCTGCCTCTTTTACTGGCAGTTGTGATGGTTAGACATCATCACCAATGCAACGAAATAGTGGAGGACAGGAAGGCCTGGCGGGATATGGTTCGTGGGATGACGAAGGGTCGGACATGACTTAATGACTGAACAACACCAAAAAAACTGTAGAGGAAAATACTACGATGATCTACATATCCAGGTCAATTCTAAATTTTTGTGGGAGACTCTCAATGGGCTAGAGATCATAGATGGTGAGGCATAAAAACTTTACCCAGACAAGCACTATTCTATCATCCCCAACGTCTTTTGAAAAAATGGCATTTCCTGTGAGCCGAAGCCTAGGCATGTCTACTCAGAAGTAAGTCCCATTATAGTCAGTGGGGCTTACTCCTAGGTAAGTGTGGATCGGATTGCAGCCTGTGTCATTACACAGGCTTACTTGTGTCATTACATCAGACCTTACTTTGTAACCCGGCCCCTTCCCAGGTGCTATCCGCCCTCCTCCCCACTCCTGCCCACCCCAGCCCCATTCCACCCCTGCTTCCTCCCACCCCCTGCATGATCCTACCTGGGGCTGTGGGCGTCCAGTGTCTGCTGCCATGCAGAGTCTGCCACTCGCCACTTCCAGCAGTCTCCAGCCTGCACAATCTAGCACGTCGCTTTTCGTTACAGATGGAAAGTGTGTTTTCAGCCTTCAGGATTGGGCAGTAAAAATGCTTTCCTTGTTTTAAAATCTCGAATGATTGGATGTGTCATCAAGGTCCAACCCGCCGCCCCCCCCATTTACATAAATTCTCTGTCCGCTCATGATCCACAAGGAGTACTTAGAGATGCAGAATGGAGAAATGCAGCATTTGGGAGCCTGCGCTGCACATGAGATGGGAGTTCAGAGGTTGTCTCCATAAACATAAGGCCCTTGTTATCAATCCCCCTGAAAGGAGAAAAAAGGTGGGGAAGTGAATGCCCAGGACCCTCAGTGATCAGGTTCCATAACAGGAGGTTGGCTGGTTTCTGGAATGTTGCCTAACAGTAACATTAATATCCACATGTGTTTGTGGTGCTAGTTACGCGCCAGGAAAGAAAGTACGACCCAAGCAAGCCCGTCTCGTGTTCTTTCACTTGGGCAAATGGCAGGACAGCATTTATTTATTATTTATTTATTTAAAAAAATTATATCCCGCCTTTTCCTATGCCGAGGCAAATGCCCAAGGCGGCTTACAACAAAAATTAAAAAACAGTTTAAAATACAGAAAATAAGTTTAAAACAATACATACTTAATTTAAAAACTATAAAATTCATGGGGGGGGGGACAATATGGAGCACTAAAGCAGCATGGCAGAGCATCTTGATACACAGGAGGCAGACTACAACCCATCACCCAAACGCTAGACAAAAAAAAAACGTTTTGAGCCCTCGCCGAAAAGTCATGTGGGAGGGGCTGGTTCTCAGATCCCCTGGCAGGGAGTTCCACAGTTGTGGCGCCACAGCAGAGAAGGCTCGCCCACGTGTTGCCACTCCCCTAACTTGCGATAGAGGTGGTACACGCAGGAGGGCATGAGGTTCCACAGGCCTTGGGGTGAAAACACCAAACTTCGGTTTGTAGGAACACACACACACACACACACACACACACACACACACACACACACACACACACACACCCAGTAGGTTTTTACTACAGGAAGTCTGGAAAAATCCATGACAAACTGTACCGTGCTTGCTTGGCCACCCTATTCAGGCCTACAAACTTCTTCTGGGCTCTGAGCATTTGAGGTCTAAACATCCCCTCTCTCAATGTTCTATTTCCCCCTTTTCTCCCTCCCTCCTCCATTTTGCACATTTACATGTCCCTCCTTCTTCCAAGGTTTCCCCATTTTTCTTCACCTGCCTAGCAGCCACTACACTTTAGGACTTAGCTCTGTGTCTGTTATATATTTGTGTTTGCCGAATGCAGTGCATTTTTTCTGATTCTGCCTTCCTTTATGGTATATTTGTAGGGGCTGCAACACAACACAACTAGGTAGAGTTGTATTGCGTTGCAGCCCAATCCTTGTCTCTCTCATCCTTTTTTAATGACAAATGAACCTCAGTCCTTGCACATGTAGTCGAATTCCCCTGCATGTGCATGTTACAAATAAGAGGAATGCTCACAGTGAAGGACTAAAGGAGTGACTTTCACGACACTGTGATAATGGCAGTGCCTCTAGAGCTTGATATGGAAAGGACCATGCCTCCTTATGGACTTCCATATCTCCATGTTGATCTCTCCTGAGCACTCAGAAACATGAGTAAAATCATGTCCTTTACTGATATCTTGTGCTTCTCTTTCAGACACTGGTAGCTATAGGTGCCTAACCTCGTTTATGTACATGAAGCCTAACATGTCGAAAGAGATTGATCATGATTACATCAGCACCTGCACGATGACGTTTATGCTATCTCGCAATAAGAGTAAGCATTATTCTTCATTCTTCTACTATTTTCAGAGAACTGTGCTGATTCATGCATTCACAAAACGTTCGCAGCAGAGTTTCTTGGGGACAATACTTGACAAAGGGCTTGGGGAAAGGAGTGCCATTTGGAATGCTCTCCCATCGTGAAATTCCTCTGAGGTAGAAAGCTAGTACGGAAAGCTCCTTGATGCCCTGCACGTTCTGCATGTTCCACTGCATGTTCTGCATGCACGGGAGGATTCGAGAGTTACAGATAATTAACTGGCTGACTGGGCAAGGAGGCAGGGGGAGGTTTCGGTGAAGACAGAAGGAAGTCTTTTACACATACTTGTTAACACAAGGTATGATAATATAATCACAATATAACACAAGGTATAATATGATCTGGAAGCCCTTTAAGGGCTCCAGTGGGGGGAGGAGTGGATCTAGAGGCTTCGGAGGGGAAGGGGATTTAAATCCCTAAGGGCTCAGTCCAGCCTAACTCAGGCACAGTTGAGGCCCAATTGTGGCCCAATTGTGGCCCAAACTAGGACCGAGTTAGGCTGCAACTGTGCCTGAGTTAGGCTGGAGGCAACAGCATTGGGCCAGGATCGCGGCAAAACTTACCGCAGAGGCAGGCAGGCTCCTGTGGGGAGCTGTCAGTCTTGTGGAAGCGAAGAGCCCCCTCCTCAGCTCGTCTGTGTGCACCTACCACAGCTGCTGCAGCGGTCGCAGCAGATGGGCAGCCACAGGCGGGCCTGCAGGCACTGCGCGTTTGACAGTCAGCTGAAGGGCAGAGGTTGTGCCAGTGCCAGCTGCCCCAGGGCACCCTGGGCATCAGCCACCTGCCGCAGGGGGGAGTGCGACTGCCCTCCCTCCTGCAGACTGCGATGCCACCCCCAAGCCACGGTGAGGCTGCACGTGGGAGTCATGGGGGGGTGAGCGGGGGAGAGAAGGGAAGGAGGGGGTGGGAACGGCACGCACAAGGGGAGGGTCTCATGAGGTCTGGAACCGCCTCCGCCAGGACATGCCCGTGCGCTGCCTGAAGCCCTGGGCCTCAAGGGCCGTGGCAATGCCCACAAAGAAGGCATCCCAGCATGCCTTCTGCTCCGTGCCCCGGCCAAGACCGAGAGATGCCGTGGGCTTGTCTGCTGCGAGCGGGAAGGGCTCACGCAGCTCATCACACCCCCAGATGGGGCAACGTCGGCACCTTGCGGCAGGCGCTCTGGCGGCATGGGGGGTGCCAGCGTCCATCATCAGGGAGTGGGAGGGGAGGCAGGCACACTGACAGGGGGTGCTGGGGAGGGGCACGGGTGGGTCAGAAACAGACAGACAACACGGCTGGTGGGAGAGGGATACAGGGAGAGGGGTCTGCAGAGACCGATAGGGGCACAGGGGGCACCGCAGATGGAGGCAATGCAGGAACGGGCGCCTCTCATGCAGACGGACCGAGGGCGGACACGGACGCCGTTGATGGGCGGAAACGGACGCCGGTGACGGGCGGACAGAGGGCGGAAATGGACGCCGGTGACGGGCGGACACGGACGCCGGTGATGGGCCGACCGAGGGTGGGTGAGAGCCCCGGTTGCTGAAAGGGCTCTTCGCGGACGTGCGCCACAGTGCCCGTCAATGTTTGCCTGCCTGACAGGTCCCCCAACTCCCCCCTCCCCTCTGGTCCCAGAGGGTCCGGCAGGCCCCCTGCTGTGTTCTCCCAGGGATGGCTGTGGCGGACCCTGGCTGGGATTCATGCAGAGGCTTGTGTGCTGGGGCCTGCCTGTGTGGGTGTGTGGGGCAGTGCTTGTGCAACATTGGGGACATGTGTTTCCAGGGGCATCTTTATTGTTCTGGAACAGTGGCAGAGATGGCCGGGCGTGGCTGCCAGGGGTAGGCACAGCAGCCTCTAGGACCACAGCAGCAGCATCAGGTGAGCCCCATGGACCTGGAGATGCGGGCTCTTCCCCTGTGGAACCACGGCCTGCTCCATAGAAAGGGGAGGGACAGCAAGTAGGCAGCCAGGGCGGTGGGGCAGCAGCAGCAGCTGAGGTGGGTTGCAGGGCAGGCTCCCAGACCTCTCTGGCAGCATCAAGGCAGGTGACCGTGGGGCAACCAGACTGCAGGCCCAGGGGTGCTCCCCGGACGGTTTGTGGTAGTGGGCATTCCTGGGGGGACGAACAACATGGGGGTGTTCCATGGCAGCTGCTGCGTGGTAGCAATCGCCATTGAAGAGGAGCCAGTGTGCCAGTTGCAAAGGTCTGCAGGGAGAGAAATCAAACACAGCTGAGTGGTGTGAGACACATAGCCTGGTCTGCGCTCCTTCCCTGGGTGTACGGTGAGCATGATCCTGTAAGGGAAAGGGGTCAAAGAGAGAGACAACAACACAACTTGGGGGTCACAACCATGGCAATCCTAGCAATACTGACCTGTCGGTAGACCCTGTGGAGAAAAGAGGGGGGGGGGAAACAGCTGGTGTCTACATATGGGTTACAGTTCCACACTCATGGCATTGTGTGCTCACATTAATACAGGCAGCTATGAGACAAGACATTGGTATAGAGGCATATCATGGCAGGCTATGCAGATAGCTATGAGACAAGACATTGGTATAGAGGCATATCATGGCAGACTATGCAGGCAGCTATGAGACAAGACATTGGTATAGAGGCATATCATGGCAGGCTATGCAGGCAGCTATGAGACAAGACATTGGTATAGAGGCATGTATCCTACCTATATTTCTCTATGCAAAGAGGCAGACGTCAGACCACATGTCAGCACGTACCCTGCTCTTACCTGCACTTACCTGCTGGTGTTGTTGCCTGTGGGGGGGGGAGAGGGGCTGGGAGAAAGACATGGGTTAGCAAACACTTGCATGGAGACAGCTGCCCAGGCACAGCAGTAAACAGTTTGGCCACAGGCAGAACAGCCCTCTCTGCCCTAGAGGGGGGCAGAGAGGAGAGAGGAGAAGAGAGAAGTGGGGTGTTAGAAAAGTTTTCAAAGTCCCACTTTGTGGCTGCTGGGGGACAGAACCCCACGCCACGTGCTCAGAGAGAGAGAGAGAGAGAGTGGAGGGCTGGGGCTGGGCTTTTGTGGGAAAGAGGCTGGGTGGGGCTGGGTGCTGATAGGGTAACTATTTGGGTCCATGTCCAGAGTTAGGCCACACCTGTTCGGTCCTAACTCAGGCCCAACTCGGGCCCAGGGTGTTAGAACTTTTCAGGAGAGGGCTGGTGTGGGTAAGGTAAAATGGCTCCTATGGGTCTCCTCACATTTGGGTCCACCCTTTTTGCTGGCCCAAATTTTGGGCCTGAGTTGGGCTCGAGGGGGCGTGTCAGTGGCTCTCCAGTGTCTGGAACCGGACCAAAATTCGTAACCGCCCCCGTCACACCCCCGACATGCCCCCAACACACCCACTTTTAGGCTGCAATTGTGCCTGAATTGTGCAATTGTGCCTGAATTGTACCGCAGTTGCCTTGGGCTGGACCGGGCTGCAATTCAGTCACAATTGCAGCCCAACTCAGGCACAATTCAGGCACAACTCGGGCCTAAAGCACTTGGGCTGCAATTGTGCCTGAATTGTACCGCAGTTGCCTTGGGCTGGACCGGGCTGCAATTCAGTCACAATTGCAGCCCAACTCAGGCACAATTCAGGCACAACTCGGGCCTAAAGCACTTGGGCTGCAATTGTGCCTGAATTGTACCGCAGTTGCCTTGGGCTGGACCGGGCTGTAAGTCTCCCGCTGTCTCCTCGGACCTGCGTCAGCTCTTCAGCTGTTGCAAGTCCAAGGAAAGGATGGGGGCAGGGAGGTTGTTGCTGGAGGGGAAAGGATCCAGCATGCACCATCACTGCCAGATCCACCCTCGCACAGTCTCCCCGCCTCCTGTTCTGCCCCCTCCCTGTCTAGTTTCACCCCTTCCCCACCCGTGTCACCTCCCCTGTTGACTTAAACGTTCTGGCCCAGGCAGCCTGCTACTCACCACACTACTGGAGTGCGCTTTACTTTGCTTACTTTGAGTTTGTGACAATGAATAACCACGCGAAGTCTCACTCCTGCAGCCCTCCACAGTCCCCTGCCCTGCTTACGCAACTAGCTGTGCTTCTCTGATCTCTTGGGTCAGTGCGACACCATTGTTACATAAAAGGTGCACGTTTGGCAGTTCTGAGCCTTTAAGTTGGCCAGCTGATCTCCTGCACAGCATGTTCTCTGTTGCAGAGCTCTGTCATGTGCACGTAATATCCGAAAGGACAAGGATGATTCTGGCACTATCAGAACATCAGGCTTTCGGACTTGCTCTGTGTTTTGTCCTGTGTGCAAATTGGAAAGATTTAATTAATTCATTAATGCTCTGGAAGTTACAGTCATTCTGAGGCAATTTGCACATTGGCTGTCATTCAGAGGTCATTTGTATTAATAAAAGGACAGAAGGAGCATCTTGAAAACAACAGGAAAAGAAGGTTGCACTCTCAATGTGGGTCGCACTCTCAATGTGGGTCACGCTCTCAATGTGGGTCGCACTCTCAATATGGGTCGCACTCTCAATGTGGGTCGCGCTCTCAATGTGGGTCACGCTCTCAATGTGGGTCACGGGCTTCCGTTTGACTTTGACTGTCCCCTTGAAAGTGTTTTTAATATTTTATATTTTAAACTACTACTTTCAAGCTGCACTTAAGTTTGCCTCGTTTTTTATCGATACCATTATAAAACGTTTTTGCCATGGCTGTATAACGGTTTGCGCCAGTAAATTCAAGAATACATAATGAGTTTGTCAGGACTTGAGGGGTGTGCAAAAAGTTCATGGGCGCCAGGTACACCGGACCGTAGCTCCTCTGCTTCCCACCGCTATGGGTGCTGGCTGGGTGTCAATTTGTAACAGGGTTGCAGACATTAAGGCAGGAATCTTGACTTGTTTTTGGTGCATGATTCCATTTCTCAGCACCTTAACCTTTCTTTAAAACTAATCGCCCTCCTTAAAAATACATAATTATTTGTCTTGATTTACATTCTGAACAGACGTCAGGGTTGAGGCCAGGTTCAAATGAAGCCCTTATCAAGTCATATATATTTTTGGAGAACATTTAAATCAGTCCTGGGGCTTCTTTGGCTCCCAGTTTCCATCTTTCCTCTCACGGACCACTATCCAGCCCCTCTCCATTAGGCAGCTTCTAATCAAAACAAACCTACTGATACTTCCTTCCTTTTCCATCCACAGAGGATCAGACAAAGATAGATGGAGGATACTACTTCGCTGGGATGTCTACTGATCTTGAGCACTGCAATACACTTGTGAAAAACTTCAGCGTGGTTACCTGCTGCACAACAAATCTGTGCAACAATAAAACAATGTTTGAATACATTCTTGGGTGGGATAACAGAGTCCTCCCTCTCACCAACCTCCTGCACTAGTGTACCGGGTGAAGCCCATGTCTGCATTTGGTGGTCTTAGCCCAGCTTGCTTAGCACATCTTGAATGGGTGTCAGGAAGCTGAAACATCCTACAGCGAAATAATAAACTGGTTCCGCAATGCAGAGTGGTCTTTTGCTTGCATGAGACTCGCGCTTTTGAATTTTACTATCTCTCATTCACGCACCATTGGGACGAGGGTCTGGCACAGCAACCTTGCTGAAGCTAAACTGTTCTGCTTCTGACTAGTGCCTGGATGGGTCACTGCCTGAGAACCCCATGCACAATGCCTGCCTGTCATGGAAGAAAGGTGGGCTAGGGTTGAAAGAAATAAAGGACTGGCTACGGAGGCATCACTAGGGTTTGCATCACCCAGTGCGAGAGCTCATCTTGGCACCCCAGTGGTGTTGCTGGGGTTGGTGTCACCCGGTGCAGTAACTCATGGTGTCAACCCCCCCCCCGTTAACTTTATTTATTTTAATATATGACCTTAGGTCCCCCAACAAATCAGTAACCAACAAAAAACCAGTGGCCAACTTGACAACACTCACACAACTGAACAAGAGTTCAAGTATTAGCTCTGATACATAGAAATGAGAGCTGACTCATGCTAACACATTATTGGTTCCATGCTGTGTCATAACAACACCTTATTGGCTCTCAGAACAATCAGTCTCATTGGTCAGTTTAGAGTAAAGGAAATCCATTTTTTTCGGTTGTGTTTTCTTTTTCCAGTTATTTTTCCAATTATGTATGGTCATAACATACAGCAGCACTTCTCAAACTGTGGGTGGCGACCCACCATTGAGAACTTTAGCTATCCCCTGCCCCCTTAAGGGGCGGGGACAGCATGGCAGTGGCGATCCCCCGATTGCCACCGCAATATTGCCCAAAATTGCCCCTACTGCACTTACTGGGGCTTGGGGGAGCTTCGAAGAGGCCTGTGAGACCCTCTTATGGCCCCCCAATCTTCGGATCGCCACAAAACGGTGATCTTCGGGTACTTCCGGTTTTCACGAAAGCCAGAAGCACCCGGAGATCGCTGTTCTGCGGCAATCTGAAGTTTGGGAGGGCCAGCAGAGGGTCGTGCAGGCCTCCCTGAAGCTCCCCAAGCCCTGGTAAGTGCAGCAGGGGCGATTTCGGGGGTGGTTTTGGCAATGGCGGGGATCCCCCGGATCCCGGCCGCTGCTGGCTCCGCCCCACGAAAACTCAAAGTTCTCCCTGCCTTGCAGGGAGAACTTTGAGAATCGCTGGAATACAGATTCTGTTTATTTCATTACATTTATTTCATGTTTATTTCATTAAATTTATTTCATGATTCTGTTTATTTCATTTCATTATTTCATTTATTTCAAACACAGTTTATTTCATTACATTTCACATTAAAGTACCTTTCCAATGATATATAACATGATGGCCATCCGTGGATTGGCCATCCACGGATTTGACTATCCACGAATGGCCATTCAGGGGGGGAGGGAACCCACTGGGGGCAGGGGCGGCGCCACTGTACCTTATTGAAGAGCTGCACAGACCCACCACCTGCTCCTTCCCTCCAGCGCCACATTGTAATAATGTAAAATGTCTGCTAGAAGAAAAAAAATGTGACCAGAAATGACTTCCAGTTGTGCTCACAACTGGAAGTCACTTCCGGTCGCTTTTTTTCTTCTAACAGGCATTTTACACTATTACAATGCAGCGCTGGAGGGAAGTAGCAGGGAGCGGGCAGGCGCACCTCTTCAATAAGGTACAATGATGCCGCCCCACCAACCTCAACCCTCACCACCCCCACCCGACCGCGGACTTGAGCATCCGCGGATTTTCACATCTGCGGGGGTTCAGGGAACAGAAACCCTGCAGATACGAAGGTCCAACTGTACAAGGCTTCCACAATTTTGGCCACCTGTGGTGTCAACACCCCCTGAGGGTGTCACCCGGTGCAGTCCACAAACCCCCGCACCCCCCTAGTGATACTACTGGGACTGGACGCTTGCAGACTCTTCTGTGTGCTAAGTGCTAAGTTTCAAAGTGCTAAGTTTCAAAGCCCCCTGAATAGTGTCACTCCAAAGCATTTTGCTGCCTCAAGCAGAAGAGGAGCCAGCGCCGGGGGGGGGGCAACAGATCCGGCGGAAGGTACACCCCCTGCGACCCTCCGCTCCCACTGCCACGACGCCTCTGGTCAAATCTGAGCATTTATTTCAGGTTAAGGCACCAAGAACAGCCAATGAGGTGAAGTGCAGAGAAAGGAAACACCCATTGGCGGCCAGGCATCCTATGGGGAGGTAAATAAACAATCATTTTTCTTACTTCTTCTCCCAGGCTGTCGAGTAGCCTCCCCCCACCATAGCATGCAGCGTACACTCCGTCAACAGCGCTGCATGCTATGGGCTGGTGGGGGACAGCATTGGGCTGCCTGACAGAAATCACAATACCTGCAGAAACCCCTTGGAGCTATCTTTACTGATCAGTACATCTTGTGTGCCTGTTCTCGTTCAACACTTGAAGATCTTCTTTGCTCTCCAGCCTGGGCGTGTTTCCTTTCCCTGCACTTCACCCCATTGGCTAGTCTGGGTGCCTTAAGCTGAAATAAATGCTCAGCTTTTTGTCTAGCTTTTTGTCCCAGCTTTGACATAGATGGCCACCCCACCTCCAACACGCCCCTCTCTGTCCCTCCTATAGAGTTTATATCCTGGAATTGCAGTATCCCACTGGTTCTCCACATTCCACCAGGTTTCTGTTATACCTACTATGTCAATGTTTTCCCTAGCCACCAAACATTCCAGTTCTCCCATCTTTGCCCGAAGACTTCGGGCATTTGCATAAAAGCACTTATATACCTGGTCCCCCAAGAAGGGCTGCATGTTTGCCCCTTTATTCCTGCAGCCTTCTGTCTTGCTAGACTGGCTGTCATGTCCCATCACGCTACCACTCCCAATTCTTACTCTGTTATTACTTGACTGTTCCCCATCCTCTGCACCCTCATTCCCGAGGGATGAGGAGTTTCTGTTGTGGGGAAGGGCCCCCAGTCAGCCAATACCCTCTGAGCTGAAGCTACTGCTGTGTTAAGTACTACTGCATAAGACAAGTTACCTTCCAACTTCTCTTCTTCCTGGAGACCCTGGATAAATGCAGACTCCCCTTCTTCCAGCTGGGAAATGAAGGCAGGTTTGGGAAATTCCTCTGAGAAGGAAACAAGGAGATGAAATTCTTCCGTCTACAACATATTCTGGCTTTCCCAAGCAACCTGATCTTAGGTTGACCCCCACCTATGACGAATATGGTAAAATCGTTGGCTAGGTCTCACTCCATCTTGCAGGCCAGAAGGCAATTTGGAGCTGTTGTCCTGGTGAGCATTAGGAACACGTAATTCTGGGAGCTTAGCGTTATTCCTTTTGTCCTGTATGTGTATGTAGTTCTTTGTTGAAGTCACTAAATGTTTTCAGTAACGTTCAACTGTCGCTTTTTTACTCTCTCACACCATCCTTACATCCTAACAACTCCCAGCAAGTTTGAGATGCTTGTTCTCCACAGGTTCCCGTCGACTCCTCCATCTCCAAAATCACAACACCGCATGAGATAGCACTATACAGGTCACAGGGCAAATATGCCTCACTGTAAGGACAGGTTCTTGGGCGCACAACCCCGTTACTGGCCAACCCCCTCCAGTCGGACGGGTGTGGTTTCTGAGGGCTAACTGCCCTATGGTAGGTGCCACCACCCCTTTTACCAGCCAGTCGTTTGGCTAAAGGGAACCGGAAGTCCTACGTGTTCAGACAGCAAGTCTCTTCTTATGTTCTTAAGCAGATCATGCACAATCCCTCCAGCAGCAGCACCTGATCCTGCACGAACCATCAGTTAATGCTCTAAAATCCTGGATAAGGATGAGGAAGAATGACGGGGCATATTAAGCACTGTCAGTTACTAGTGGCTCAGCCGGGCAGGTCCCACACTGGGGTTTTTGTACTGTTCACAATGGATTTCTGGATCTAGACACTTCTCTCCCGCCATTTATATTTATATATTTCATCCCCAAAGAGAATGTCAGGCCAAGCTCGGCTCTGCAACAGGGAGGCACAGCAGGCATGTCGAGGGCACCAGTTCCAGCCCCACACGCCCCACTTCTATGGTGCAATCCTGAAACTGAGAAACAAGAAGAGGAGGAGCTCATGCCTTTCGTTCCTACATACCAAGAACAAAGGGCATCCTTACCCAGAGAGGCCATGATCCCGTAATTCTCCAGCATGACTTCCCTGTACAGAGCCTTCTGGCCCGGATCCAGCAGAGCCCACTCCTCCGCCGTGAAGTGCAAAGCCACCTCCTCAAAAGACACCGGACCCTGCAAGGAGGAAACAGTCTCTCCTCACCAATAAAGTTCCACCCTTTTGACATAACATCCCCCTGCTCTCTTGCTCAGTCTGAAAAGAGAAATTCAGGTAGCAGCAACTGAGTGTTTTCTGCAGGATATTTGGCAAATCAGACCAGTCGGTTGCCTGGGTTTTTTCTTCTTTCTTTTCTGATGGAACAAATGCCAACCCGATATTAATACCAATACAGTGGACTCTTTCTAACCTTGGGTAGAACCTTGGGATCCGCAGATTTGTCTCACCGCAGATCCCAGACCTGCAAGGGTCCACTGTAAAACGTGTAAAAAATGTGGAAAAGAGATTTTTTTACCTTTTAGAGTGAAATCACTGTGTGTTTTTGCTATAAACATGCTGAAATAGCGCTCCGGAAATCTCTTCCCCCCTCCCAAGGTTGTCCAATGGCTTCCGGAGCGCGATTTCAGCACGTTTACAGCGCGAACGGATCCCCCGCACATAGCAATGTCCAACTCTATAAGTAATATTAATAATCTGCATTTATATAAGATGTATTTGGTAATCATATAGATACATTTTTGTATACTTCCTAGAGGCGCTGAATTATATTTTATTTATTCGTGAGGGGGGTTGCAGGAGTCTGTAACCGGATCCCACCCTGGCATCCCCACAGACCTGGGAATCCCTCTGCCCAAGCGGGGGCTGAATAGGGAGGCTTCGGGGGGCCTCTCTCGGAGAGACTGGGGCCAACTTTGACCTTGCAAAGAAGCTTCACTGATAACGAAATCGAAACACGTAACACCTCTTTCTGCTAAAACACCCTACATAAAATAAAAATAGAACCACCTAATTTTGCATAATTCTTCATCCGCTGACACTGCACAGCGTATACCACCTACCTAGTATACATTTAATGCAATTCCAATTGATAAAAATGGGAAAGATATGGAATAAAAACACATAACAC
The DNA here is from genome assembly GCA_026170595.1 of Plestiodon gilberti rubricaudatus. Taxonomy (NCBI): domain Eukaryota; kingdom Metazoa; phylum Chordata; class Lepidosauria; order Squamata; family Scincidae; genus Plestiodon; species Plestiodon gilberti. Next base: position 253,504,456 of record JANXHW010000002.1, read on the forward strand.
CTCTTTCTGCTATTTCATTTTGGTGAAACACGGAAATCTGCAAAAAAATAAAACCATTTTCTCCCATCTCTACCTCTTAGTGATATTATGCCCCCCCTTTCTTGTCCTTTATTCCCTTTCCCTTCCTGGCTATGTTATGCCCTCTATTATAATAAAGGACAAGACATGCACATGGGAAGATTCTGCTTCTGGCAATCCAGCTTGATCGTATTCATTTTCTCACCTCCACAGGATAACGTCTCCTGAGATGAATAAGATTCTTCTGATTGCTCTGGTTCTGCTCTGCTGCAGTTCAGGTGAGTGCCATGGGGAGGAGGGGATTTGGGGGAAGCCCAAAGTTCTGCTTTGGGGTAAAGGAAGCTTTAGCTGAATATTTGTTGGAGGTTGTTGTTGTTGTTCAGTCGTTAAGTCGTGTCCGACCCTTCGTGATCCCATGAACCATATCCCGCCAGGCCTTCCTGTCCTCCACTATTTTCCTGAGTTCGCTCATTTTCATGTTCGTTGCATCGGTGATGCTGTCTAACCATCTCATCCTTGGCCTTCCCCTTCTCCTTTTGCCTTCAATCTTTCCCAGCATCAGAGTCTTCTCCAGAGAGTCCTCTCTTCGCATTAGGTGGCCAAAATATTTGAGTTTCAGCCTTAGTATCTGTCCTTCCAGGGAACAGTCAGGCTTGATTTCATTTAGGATTGACTGATTTGATCTCCTAGCAGTCCAAGGGACTCTCAGGAGTCTTCTCCAGCACCACAGTTCAAAAGCATCTATTCTTCGGCGCTCAGCCTTCCTTATGGTCCAACTCTCGCAACCTTGTTGGAGGTTAGTATATGAGAAGTTCCTCTGTTCTAGAGGAGGGTTGGAGTTTGAGCCTGCTTGATTTTGAGCTGGGTGTGTGTGGAAGCTCCGCCTCTTTTACTGGCAGTTACTCACTAAATCAGTTTTGGAGGAAAATACTGTGACACATCCATCAAAGTCCTGGTGCCAGGGGTCAATTCTCAATTTCTCTGGGATATGATAGATTGAGCATTGATTTCAAGTGAAACTGTACCCAGACAAGCACTATCCCATCCCCAACATCTCTTTCGAAATGTGGGTTGTCCAGAAGATTGGATCAGACCTTACCCACCTAGGGTAATTGTCAGCTCTCACATCTCTCTCACCTGAAGAACTTTTTCACTCTTACAGTGCAATCCTAGGCATGTCTACTCAGAAGTAAGTCATACTCAATGGGCCTGACTCACAGGAATGAATGTTGCAGTCTTTCTTTGGCAACTGGTTAAGACTGTAAACATTCTGCAATGTGAGAGTATAGAAGTTAGCATTATTGTAATCTTTTGATTTCTTTCCTAGTATTTTCTGGTTTCATTTTTATTGTTATAATTATGTTAGAATGGCTCCAGAATGGCTCCAACAGCAAGTGGGAGGGGCCGCTGACTCCAGTGAAACGGAGTCTTGCAGAACAGGGCCTCTGAACTCCCTACACAAGGACCTCCTCCTGGTCCTTGTGAATCACCAGTGGCGCACACAGAATTTACGTAAATTTACGCTCCACCCTTGTTACGCCTCTGCATTTACGTAAATTCTGTGTGCGCCACTGGTGATTCACAAGGACCAGGAGGAGGTCCTTGTGTAGGGAGTTCAGAGGCCCTCTCCAAAACAGTCTCTCCTCAGTCATTCCCCCCCCCCCAAGGAGAACAAGAGCGGGGAAGCAAATGTCTCCTACTCCCAGTCCAGTATGTACTAGATCAGGGGTGGCCAACCTTTCCACAGGAATGCTCCTGGCCCTTTAATGGTTGCATAAGTGCAGGCATTTCAGCAGGTGTAGCTGCTTTAGCAGCACCATCAGCACTTGCAGCTGCCAAGATTCTGTCTTCTGCACAACTCTTAAGAACGCAGAGGCCCACATGGTGGAGGGTTGGCCACCATGTACATTTTGTACATGGCCACCATGTAAAATTTCTGTAATGCCATCAAACACATTAATGTACATATGACATTGGTGCTGGTTACATGCCAGGAGAGCATGACCCAGACCAGCCTGGTGTTCTTTCACTTGGGCTGATGGCTCCACAGGTCTTTGGGTGAAAAGGCCCAACTTTGATTTGTGGGAGGAACCCCCCCTCCCTTTGCTGGTTGACAGGAAGCCTGGACAATTCCATGACAAGCTGCACCTTGCTTGACATTCCTATTCAGACATGCAGCCATCAATGCCCCGTTCCTAGACCGTTTGAGGCCTAAACATCTCCATCCATCTTCTATTTTCCCTTTTTCTCCCTGCCTCCTCCATTTTGCATGTTTGCATGTCCCTCCTTCCAAGGATGTCCTCTTTCTTGTCACTGCCTGGCCACTGCAGTTTAGGGTGTCACTCTGTGCATGTCTGTGTGCGCGCACGGATGTTCTGATTGCCCCTTCTTCCCATTGCATATTTGTTCTCTCAGTCAACTTCTGTTATGTTCCTCCCTTGTCCTTGCCTCTCCCATCCTTATTTCACTTCAATCCATTGCACTTCGGTCCCTGTGCAAGCAACCCAGTTCCCCCATGTGCACATGCTACATGTGTCTCAGAGCACGCGCAATAACCGGAATGTCAACTAGATCATATTAAAGGTCTAAAAACAACTCCCTTTCATAGTACTGAGATGAAGATGCTGAGAAGGTGAAAACAGTGGTGATTCTTGAGCTTGGTCTGAAAAGGACCATGCTTCCCCATAAGCTTCCATATCTCCAAATTGATCTCCCATGAACACCCAAGAACATGAAGAAAAAGATATCCTGTACTGATATCCTGTCATTCTGTTTCAGGCAAAGGTAGCTTCAGATGTCAAATTGGTTATTTTCTTGCGAAGCCTGGTCAATGGAAGACAGTTACAAGTTACTGTTACATCTGTATGTTAAGCTTTTTCCTGTCTTACAATAAGAGTAAGCCGTATTTTTAAATCTCCTATTTCAAAATGTTCACAGCACAGTTTCCTGGAGACTGTACTTGACAAAGTTTTTGGGGAAAGGATTGCCCCTTTGAATGCCCTCCCACCTTGAAACACCTCTGATGTAGAAAGTTAGTACATAACGCTCCAGCGTAGACTGCTCCTTGATGCTCTACTGTTCTGCAAGCGCAGGAGGATTCCAGAGTTACAGATAATTAACTTTATGGAACGCAAAACACCTGCCTACAACATGGCTGACAGGGTAAGGAGGCAGGGGGAGGATTAGGTGAAGGCAGAAGGTGATCCCTCTTATACCTACCTGTAACACAAGATATCATCATCTAGGAGCTCCTTGTCCATGTGCTCAATACCTGCCCAGTAGCTGTCGAATTGCACAGCTATTAGAACCACTCCATAGTTTACGCACGACCACTACGTTGCATTCCATTTGTGACAATGAATATCCATACAAAGTCTCACTCCAGCAGCCCTGCACCAACCTCTGGCCAGCTTGCACAGCTAGACATGCTCCTGTGCTCTTTTCAGTCAGTGCCACACCATTTTATCATAAGGTGCACATTTGGCAGTTCTGAGCCTTTAAGTTTGTCCGCCGATCTCCTGCACAGCATGTCCGCAGCTGCGCAGCTCTGTCATGTGCATGCGTATCCAAAAGCAAAAGCAGGGAAAGTACGATTCTGGCTTTATCAGAACATCAGGCTTGCTGCCTTGCTGTGTTTTGTTCTGCATGTAAATTTGAACGCTTTAATGAACTGATTTCAAACAGAGCCAAAACCTTGAATGGGCTGATCTCCTTCCCTTCTCTCCTGCTTCCTACATAGAAACCAAGGACACCCTTGCTCTCTCCGTTCTAAGTGACGAGTTAAAATAGTTCCTTGGGTTAAAACATGCATGCGCACATGCACACACACGTGCAGAGAGACAGAGAGAACTTGTTCTAAGCAGGATAGGTAGTGTAAGTTTCCTGGCTTATTTTTTTTTCCCCTCTTGCTTGTATCATTCATTTTGCTTCTTCTATTTTGTCTCTCGTAGTTTGCTTCTCTCCCATGGCATTAATGTTGATTCTCCCTTCCATTATTGTAAGCAGTCCTTAATGTTGGGTATTATGATTTGAGCCCTTTACAGCCCAGTCCAGCCCAAGGCCTCAGCGGCACAATTCAGGCACAATTGCAGCCTAAGTGCTTTAGGCCCGAGTTGTGCCTGAATTGTGCCGCAGAGACCGAATTTGTACTGCAATTGTGACTGAATTGGGTTCCGGCACAATTCAGGCACAACTGCACGATTCAGGCACAATTGCGGCCTAAAAGTGGGCGTGCTGGGGGCGCGTTGGGGGAGTGACGGGGGCGGTTACAAATTTGTTCCGGTTCCAGACGCTGGAGAGCCCCTGACACGCCCCCTGGAGCCCAACTCAGGCACAAAATTTGGGTCAACAAAAAGGGTGGACCCAAATGTGAGGAGACCCATAGCAGCCATTTTACCTTACCCACACCAGCCCTCTCCTGAAAAGTACTAACACCCTGGGCCCGAGTTGGGCCTGAGTAAGGACGGAACAGTTGTGGCCTAACTCTGGAACCGGACCAAATAGTTACCCTATCAGCACCCAGCCCAACCCAGCCTCTTTCCCACAAAAGCCCAGACCCAGCCCTCTACTCACTCTCTCTCTCTCTGAGCACGTGGCGTGGGGTTCTGTCCCCCAGCAGCCACAAAGTGGGACTTTGAAAACTTTTCTAACACCCCACTTTTCTCTTCTCCTCTCTGCCCCCCTCTAGGGTTTACTGCTGTGCCTGGGCAGCTGTTTCCATGCAAGTGTTTGCTAACCCATGTCTTTCTCCCAGCCCCTCTTCCCCCCCCACAGGCAACAACACCAGCAGGTAAGTGCAGGTAAGAGCAGGGTTCGTGCTGACATGTGGTCTGACTTCTGCCTCTTTGCATATAGAAATATAGGTAGGATACATGCCTCTTTACCAATGTCTCGTCTCATAGCTGCCTGCATAGCCTGCAATGATATGCCTCTGTACCAATGTCTTGTCTCATAGCTGCCTGCATAGCCTGCAATGATATGCCTCTTTACCAATGTCTTATCTCATAGCTGCCTGCAATGCCTGCCATGATATGCCTCTATACCAATGTCTTGTCTCATGTCTGCCTGCAATGCCTGCCATGATATGCCTCTTTAACAATGTCTTGTCTCATAGCTGCCTGCATAGCCTGCCATGATATGCCTCTGTACCAATGTCTTGTCTCATGTCTGCCTACAATGCCTGCCATGATATGCCTCTTTACCAATGTCTTGTCTCATAGCTGCCTGTATGAATGTGAGCACACAATGCCATGAGTGTGGAACTGTAACCCATATGTAGACACCAGCTGTTCCCAGCTGGTCAGTATTGCTGGGATTGCCATGGTTGTGACCCCCAAGTTGTGTTGTTGTCTCTCTCTTTGACCCCTGTCCCTTACAGGATCATGCTCACCTTACACCCAGGGAAGGAGCGCAGACCAGGCTATGTGTCTCACACCACTCAGCTGTGTTTGATTTCTCTCCCTGCAGGCCTTTGCAACTGGCATTCCTTCAATGGCGATTGCTACCACATACCACACACCAGCTGCCATGGAACACCCCGTGTTGTTTGTCCCCACAGGAATGTCCACCACCACCTACCTTCTGGGGAGCACCCCTGGGCCCGCAGTCTGGTTGCCCCATGGTCGTCTGCCTCGCTGCTGCCAGAGGTCTGGGAGCCTGCCCTGCAACTCTCCTCAGCTGCTGCTGCTGCTGCTGCTCCACCTCCCTGGCTGCCTACTTGCTGTCTCTCCCCTTTCTATGGAGCAGGCTGTGGTTCCACAGGGGAAGAGCCTGCGTCTCCAGGTCCATGGGGCACGCCTGCTGCTGCTGCTGCTACGTTCTGAGTGGCTGCTGTGCCTACCCCTGGCAGCCTCGCCTGGCCATCTCTGCCAATGTTCCAGAACAATAAAGATGCCCCTTGGGCAAAGGCCCCTTGAACAACATGACCCCAATGTTACACAAGCACTGCCCCCACACACACAGAGACAGCGCCAAGCACACAAGGCCCTGCATGAATCCCAGCCAAGGCCTGCCACAGCCAGCCCAGGGAGAACACAGGAGGGGGGCTGCCAGACCCTCAGGGCTCAGAGGGGGGGAGTTGGGGGGCCTCTCAGGCAGGCAACCATTGACAGGCGACATGGCGCACATCCGACACGTCCGTGAAGAGCCCTTTCAGCAACCGGGGCTCTCACCCACCCTCGGTCCGCCCGTCAACGGCGTCCGTTTCTGCCCTCAGTCCGCCCGTCAACGGCGTCCGTTTCCGCCCGTCAACGCCGTCCGTTACCGCCCTCGGTCCGTCTGCATGAGAGGCGGCCGTTCCTGCATTGCCTCCATCTGCGAAGTCACCCCTGTGTCCCTATTGGTCTCTGCAGACCCCTCTCCCTGTATCCCTCTCCCACCAGCCTTGTTGTCTGTCTGTTTCTGACCCACCCGTGCCCCTCCCCAGCACCCCCTGTCCGCCTGCCTGTGTGCCTGCCTCCCCTCCCACTCCCTGATGATGGAAGCTGGCACCCCCCACCCCGCCAGAGCGCCTGCCGCGAGGCGCCGACGTTGCCCCATCTGGGGGTGTGATGAGCTGCTTGAGCCCTTCCCGCTCGCAGCAGACAAGCCCAAGGCATCTCTCGGTCTTGGCCGGGGCACGGAGCAGAAGGCATGCCGGGATGCCTTCTTTGTGGGCATAGCCATGGCCCTGGAGGCCCAGGGCTTCAGGCAGCGCACGGGCATGTCCTGGCAGAGGCGGTTCCAGACTTCATGAGACCCCCCTTGTGTGTGATGTTCCCACCCCCTCCCCCCATGACTCCCACATGCAGCCTCAACGTGGCTTGGGGGTGGCATCGCCTTCTGCAGGAGGGAGGGCAGTGGCACTCCCCCCTGCGGCAGGTGGCTAATGCCCAGGGTGCCCTGGGGCAGCTGGCACTGGCACAACCTCTGCCCTTCCGCTGACTGTCGCACGCCCAGTGCCTGCAGGCCCACCTGTGGCTGCCCATCTGCTGCGAACGCTGCAGCAGCTGTGGTAGGTGCACACAGATGAGCTGAGGAGGGGGCTCTTCCTTCCACAAGACTGACAGCTCCCCACAGGTGCCTGCCTGCCTCTGTGGTAAGTTTTGCCTCGATCCTGGCCCACTGCTCTTGCCTCCTGCCTAACTCAGGCACAGTTGCAGCCTAACTCGGTCCTATTTTGGGCCCCAATTGTGCCACAATTGGGCCTCAACTGTGCCTGAGTTGGGCTGAGTTGGGCTGGACTGAGCCCTTAGGCCTGTCAGACGCCGTTGACGGGCGGACCGAGGGTGGGTGAGAGCCCCGGTTGCTGAAAGGGCTCTTCACGGACGTGGGGGACGTGCGCCATGTCGCCTGTCACTGTTTGCCTGCCTGAGAGGCCCCCCAACTCCCCCCTCCCCTCTGAGCCCTGAGGGTCTGACAGCCCCCCTGCTGTGTTCTCCCTGGGCTGGCTGTGGCAGGCCCTGGCTGGGATTCATGGTGGGCGCTGTCTCTCTGTGTGTGGGGCAGTGCTTGTGTAACATTGGGGTCATGGTGTTCAAGGGGCCTTTGCCCAAGGGGCATCTTTATTGTTCTGGAACATTGGCAGGGATGGCCAGGCGAGGCTGCCAGGGGTAGGCACAGCAGCCACTCAGAATGTAGCAGCAGCAGCTAAGGAGGGTTGCAGGGCAGGCTCCCAAACCTCTGGCAGCATCGAGGCAGACGACCATGGGGCAACCAGACTGCGGGCCCAGGGGTGCTCCCCAGAAGGTAGGTGGTGGTGGACATTCCTGGGAAGACATAAATCACAGGGGTGTTCCATGGCAGCTGCTGTGTGGTAGCAATCCCCATTGAAGAAATGCCAGTGTGCCAGTTGCAAAGGCCTGCAGGGAGAGAAATCAAACACAGCTGAGTGGTGTGAGACACATAGCCTGGTCTGCGCTCCTTCCCTGGGTGTAAGGTGAGCATGATCCTGTAAGGGAAAGGGGTCAAAGAGAGAGACAACAACACAACTTGGGGGTCACAACCATGGCAATCCTAGCAATACTGACCTGTCAGTAGACCCTGTGGAGAAAAGAGGGGGGGGGAACAGCTGGTGTCTACATATGGGTTACAGTTCCACACTCATGGCATTGTGTGCTCACATTCATACAGGCAGCTATGAGACAAGACATTGGTATAGAGGCATATCATGGCAGGCTATGCAGGCAGCTATGAGACAAGACATTGGTATAGAGGCATATCATGGCAGGCATTGCAGGCAGCTATGAGACAAGACATTGGTATAGAGGCATATCATGGTAGGCATTGCAGGCAGCAATGAGACAAGACATTGGTAAAGAGGCATATCATGGCAGGCATTGCAGGCGGCTATGAGACAAGACATTGGTATAGAGGCATATCATGGCAGGCATTGCAGGCAGCTATGAGACAAGACATTGGTAAAGAGGCATATCATGGCAGGCATTGCAGGCAGGAATGAGACAAGACATTGGTATAGAGGCATATCATGGCAGGCATTGCAGGCAGCTATGAGACAAGACATTGGTATAGAGGCATGTATCCTACCTATATTTCTCTATGCAAAGAGGCAGATGTCAGACCACATGTCAGCATGAACCCTGCACTTACCTGCACTTACCTGCTGGTGTTGTTGCCTGTGGGGGGGGAGAGGGGCTGGGAGAAAGACATGGGTTAGCAAACACTTGCATGGAGACAGCTGCCCAGGCACAGGAGTACACAGTTTGGCCACAGGCAGAACAGCCCTCTCTGCCCTAGAGGGGGGCAGAGAGGAGAAGAGAGAAGTGGGGTGTTAGAAAAGTTTTCAAAGTCCCACTTTGTGGCTGCTGGGGGACAGAACCCCACGCCACGTGCTCAGAGAGAGAGAGAGAGAGAGTGAGTGGAGGGCTGGGGCTGGGCTTTTGTGGGAAAGGCTGGGTGGGGCTGGGTGCTGATAGGGTAACTATTTGGGTCCGTGTCCAGAGTTAGGCCACAACTGTTCGGTCCTAACTCAGGCCCAACTCGGGCCCAGGGTGTTAGAACTTTTCAGGAGAGGGCTGGTGTGGGTAAGGTAAAATGGCTCCTATGGGTCTCCTCACATTTGGGTCCACCCTTTTTGCTGGCCCAAATTTTGGGCCTGAGTTGGGCTCGAGGGGGCGTGTCAGGGGCTCTCCAGCGTCTGGAACCGGACCAAATTTAGTAACCGCCCCCGTCACACCCCCGACACGCCCACTTTTAGGCTGCAATTGTGCCTGAATTGTGCAGTTGTGCCTGAATTGTGCCTGAACCCAATTCAGTCCCAATTGCAGCCCAACTCAGGCACAATTCAGGCACAACTCGGGCCTAAAGCACTTGGGCTGCAATTGTGCCTGAATTGTACCGCAGTTGCCTTGGGCTGGACTGGGCTGTTAGTCTCTCTCTCTCTCTCTCTCTCTTCCTAATTTACCAGAAGGACCCCAGAAACGTTGTCAGGGGGGGGATGAGGCGGTGGGCGGTGGCAGGATTGGGCTCCCAGGCGGCAGGCAGGCGGGGGGAGGGGTGTCAGGGTGTCCAGAGGTGGCGTGACTTGTGCTGCTCATCGGCGCGAGCGAGGAGCAGTGGCGGTGGTTATGGCCCTCCTGCCCTGCACCTCGGTTGTGTGCATAATAGCTGCAGCTACGCTTGCCATATGTCCCCGAATGTCCGGGACAATCCCGAATTTCGGGCTCAGATCCCGGCATCCCGGAAGGTATGGGCGTGATCCCGGATTGCCACCGCCGCCATGTTGAAATAGAGTTACTTACCCAAGTGCCGGCATTTTTGGCTCGTGAAATCTCGCGAGAGCGAAGATATCGGTGCCCAGATCCCGTGAGGGCATCATGCCCTCACAAGATTTAGGCACCGACATCTTGGCTCTCGCGAGATTTCGCGAGCCAACATGCCGGCGCCCGGGTAAGTAACTCTATTTTCAACATGGCGGCAGCGGCGAGCGGGTGAGTAGGACGTTCACCCGCTGTCTCACTGGCTGGGAGCCGGTGAGACAGCGAGTGATCTCCGGAGACAGACTGCCGGGGGCCGGCTGCTCGGGCCAGTGCGAGCAGGCCCCAGGCAGTCTGTCTTCGGAGATCGCTCGCTGTCTCACCGGCTCCAAGCCAGTGAGACAGCGAGCGATCCGGAGACTGCCCATGCCCGCCTGAGCTGCCCCCTGGCAGTCTCTCTCCGGATAAGCAGCGCAACGAGGATGCAGCTGTTGTGAGCACCCAGGGGTGCTTTGTGATTTTAGCTCGTTTGATTCGGTGAGCAGACACCTGACTCCACGGGTGGAGAGGGTACCCAAAAAGGAAAAGAGAGAGAAAAAGGGAAGAGATCTGCAGTTTGCAGAGGCGCCAAAAAAAATAGAGCTCAAAATAGACCAACGTTGTAAAAAGGAAGATCTTTTACTAGGCCAGCCAAGGACACGATCAGCAAGGCAGAAAGTGTACCAGATACAATCAATACAAAAGTTTATATACAGTTCATTATTACAGGGGAAAATCATGGAGTCCATTGTTACAAGAGTACATAATAAAGGAAAGCCAATGAGGGAAGGGATCCAAAAAGTTACACTTTGATACAGCCAATGGGAAGTTGGATTGAAACTTTGCACCAATGAGAACAGCAGCAGCGTTTGTGAAACCTTGAACCAATAAAAGATAAACTTTATTAAAAGAACCAATGAAAAGTGTGGTGCTTTGTGCAACTGGGAACCAATGGTATGATGGTGGGGGTACTGGGTGGCAGGGGTAATAGGATTAGACCCTCACTTCAGGTGAAGCGAGGTTTTCCGGAGTTTTATGAATGGGTCCTTTTGAGAAGCCTGCTTAACACAAAAGGCAGTATTTCCAATTTGATAGCCAAAAGTGCCACACAATGGGTCCCTGCCCCATGGTACCAAGCATACAGTTTAAGACTTTTGAATTGTTCCTGTCAATCAGGCAAAAGCCAGGCAGGTAACTGGATTAGCATGTGAAACAAATGTAGCCAGGAAAAACAGGAACAATGGGGGAGTGAGATAATGGGAGCAGGCACAGAGGGACAAGTTGCAATCAAGAGGCATTTTGAATAATAGTAACAAAGAAAGACAGAGACAATGATTCCAGGATGTAGGAGATGGTGGAGATTGATGTAGGGAAGGTGCAGACTCAATGAGATAAGATTCTGAGGAAATGAAGTGGTGACAGTCTGACTCCTTGCTGTGATCCTGGGATTTCCCTCCTCCCTGGCCTCAGCCGACTCCCCAGGTAGAAGGCAGCCATTTGAGGCCAGCACAGAACAGGCTGATACACAGGAGTTATGCTTTTAAAATGGCTTCCCCTACTCCTTGCAGTGCAGATCTATGGCAGGAGACGCCCCCTGGGCTGTCTTCGTTTACCCTAAGGTTTCCGTCACGGGAGGAGGGGGAGGGACTCGAACCACTCTACAACCCTGCTCCTGGGATTCCAGAAGGATGCCCAGTTCCGAACTGGACTATTTACGGCTGCAGATCTATTGCATTGCTGCCAGGAGCCTCTCCGCTCCAGCTGGGACTAATCCCAACAGTGCGCGAGGATCAGGACCCTTCTGTGTAGGGACCCGTCTATGAGGAAGCCCCGATGATCCTCAATGAAGATCCGGTACATAACTCTCAAAGGAAACCCATAAACCACAGCAATGTAGCAGAATGATCCACTGCTTTAGAAATAGGTTTGTGTTCCTTTAAGCTGTCAAATATAAGGAAGAAACTGTGGAGTGGGTTAGTGGGTCAGAACAGCTTGCGGTTCCGATAATCCTTTAATTGGATACACGCGCCATCTAGTGGATCTTGGCTGAACACCCAGAAAGAGGATTAACAGCTTAGTGAGGTTAGAAGGCTGATAGGATTAAAAGGGTACAGGGTGAATTTTGCTGCTGACTGCTTCACTGGGGGTTGGAGGAGGCTTGCGGCGTGCGCGTGCCTGAGAACTTTTGACCCTGCTGGCGCGTGCCTGCTGTCAAAGTGCGCGCAACAGGGAAGGGAGCCGAATTTTTAATGCGTTTTGATGAAAATGGCTGTATCTCGGCGATTTCTTGATGGATTTTGATGGGATAAAAAAGTGGGGGTTCAGGGGAGGGTGGCCGACGACACAAAAGTATTGGGGGAGGGGAGGGCCCTCACTACACAGCAGCAGCACGGATCTCAGCAGCATGACGAAGACTGAAGGAGCAGCACTGCCGACATTGGTGGAGTAAGTAGATTTAATTTACGCGGAATAGGGCCTTCTCGGCTGTGGCACCTCAATTCCCTCCCCCTGGAATTAAGAACGGCTCCCTCTTTAGAGACCTTTTGGCGGGGCCTTAAGACTTTTTTATTTAGGTTAGCTTTCGATGTCTGACATGGTGGCTTTTTAACAAATGTCTTTTAACAAATGTAAATACAGGTGACCCACTGGGGTTGTTTATTTTACAGCCCATTCCAACCCAAGTGCTAAGCAGCCCAAGTCAGACCTAAAGTCAGCCTAAGTCGTTTAGGTCGAAGTTACGTCTGGAATGCAGCCATTTAGGGCGAAGTTAGGTCAAAGTTAGGTCGAAGTTACGACCAACGGACTAAGAACAGCCCATTCCAACCCAAGGGCTAAGCAGCACAAGTCAGACCTAAAGTTGACCTAAAAGTGGGCGGAACATGGGCAGACCGTGGGTGTAACGGGGGCGGCAACCAATTAACGTTGGATTCCAGACCCTGGCAAGCACAGACACGCCCCCTCCAACACAAATGCTGACACAAAATTTAGGTCGACCAAAAAGGTGGACCCAAATTCGAGGAGACCCATAGGAGCCATTTTACCTTACCTAAGCCAGCCCTCTCCTGAAAATTTCTAACACCCTACTCCTGAGTTAGGTCAGAGTTAGGACGGAGTTGTGCCTGCTAGGTCTGGAAACCGACAGAGTTATGCCTAAGATAGGGAGCCTATCAGCACCCAGCCCCACCCAGCCTCATTCCCACAAAAGCCCAGCCCCAGACCTCCAGTCACTCTCTCTCTCTGAGCACGTGGTGTGGGGTTCTGTCCCTCACAGCCACAAAGTGGGACTCTGTCGGTGGAGGGCAAAATTCACAAACACCCCACTTCTCTCTTCTCCTCTCTGCCTCCCTCTAGGACAGAGAGGGCTGTTCTGGCTGTGGCCAACCTGTTTACAGCTGTGCCTGGGCAGCTGCCTCTATGCAAGTGTTTGCTAACCCATGTCTTTCTCCCAGCCCTCTTCCCCCCCCCCCACAGGCAACAACACCAGCAGGTAAGAGCAGGGTTTGTGCTGACATGTGGTCTGACTGCTGCCTCTTTGCATTTAGAAATATAGGAAGGATACATGCCTCTTTACCAATGTGTTGTCTCATAGCTGTCTGCATAGCTTGCCATGACATGCCTCTCTACCAATGTGTTGTCTCATAGCTGCCTGCATAGCCTGCCATGACATGCCTCTCTACCAATGTGTTGTCTCATAGCTGCCTGCATAGCCTGCTATGATATGCCTCTTTACCAATGTGTTGTCTCATAGCTGCCTGCTTTGCCTGCTATGATATATAGGATACATGCCTCTTTACCACTGTTGTGTCTGATTGCTGCCTGTAGTCATGTGAGCAGACAATGCCACAAGTGTGGAACTGTTAGCCTTATGTAGACACCAGCTGTCCCCCCCCTTTTCTCCACAGAGTCTACTGACAGGTCAGTATTGCTAGGTTTGCCATGGTTGTGACCCCCAAGTTGTGTTGTTGTCTCTCTCTTTGACCCTTTCCCCTTACAGGATCATGCTCTCCTTACACCCAGGTAAGCAGCTCAGACCATGCTATGTGTGTCACACCTATCAGCTGTGTTTTATTTCTCTCCCTGCAGGCTTTTGCAACCGACACACTGGCTTGTCGTCAATGGTGACTGCTTCCACATACCAGCTGACATGTAACTCCCCCTTGTTTTTTGTCTCCCCAGGAACGTCCACTATCACCTACCTTCCTGGGAGCACCCCTGGGCCTGCAGTCTGGTTGCCCCACTGTAGTCTGCCTCGATGCTGCCAGAGGTCAGGGAGCCAGCCCTGCAACCCTCCTCAGCTGCCGTGCTGCTGCTGCTCTACCTCCCTGGCTGTTGTTCTTGCTGCCCCTCCCCTTTCTATGGAGCAGGCTGTGGTTCCACAGGGGAAGAGCCTGCATGTCCAGGTCCATGGGGCAGGTGTGCTGCTGCTGCTTTCTGATTGGCTGCTGTGACTACCCCTGGCAGCCTCGCCTGGCCATCTCTGCTAACGTTCCAGAACAATAAAGATGCCCCTCGGGCAGAGCCCCAATGAAACATATGTGCCCAGTGTTTACACAAGCATTGCCCCACACACACACACAGACAGCCCCCAGCACTGAAGCCCCTACATGAGTCCCATCCAGGGACTGCCACGGCCTTCCCTGGGAGAACCCAGCAGGGGCGCTGCGAGACCCCCATGGCACAGAGGGGAGGGGGGAGTCAGGGGGGCCTCTCAGGCAGGCAAACAGTGACAGCCAGGGCGTCCGCCTGTAATGCAGGCGCCTCTGTCGAAGGTCCGCCTGTAATGAAGGCGCTTCCGTCGAAGGTCTGCCTGTAATGAAGGCGCTTCCGTCAAAGGTCTGCCTGTAATGAAGGCGCTTCTGTCGAAGGTCCGCCCGTAATGCAGGCGCCTCCGTTGAAGGTCTGCCCGTAATGAAGGCGCTTCCGTCGAAGGTCCGCCCCTAATGCAGGCGCCTCCGTTGAAGGTCTGCCCGTAATGAAGGCGCTTCCGTCGAAGGTCCGCCCGTAATGCAGCCACTTCCGCCCAAAGTCTGTCTGCATAAGAGGCGCCTGTTTATGCATCACTTTCATCTGCGGAGCGCCCCCTGTGTCCCTATCGGTCTCTGCAGACCCCTCTCTCGGAATCTGTCTCCCACCAGCCTTGTTGTCTGTCTGTCTGTCTCTGACCCACCCGTGCCCCTCCCCAGCACCCCCTGTCTGCCTGCCTGTGTGTCTGCCTCTCCTCCCACTCCCTGATGATGGCTGCTGGCCACCCCCCACCCTGCTAGAGCGCCTGCCGTGAGGCGCCGTCGTCGCCCCATCTGGGGGTGTGATGAGCTGTGTGAGCCCTTCACGCTCGCAGCAGACAAGCCCAAGGCATCTCTTGGTCTTGGCCGGGGCACAGAGCAGCAGGCACGCCGGGATGCCTTCTTTGTGGGCATTGCCCCGGCCTTGGAGGCCCAGGGCTTCAGGCAGCGCACGGGCGAGTCATGTCAGAGGCAGTTCCAGTCCTCACGAGACCCCCCCTTGTGTGTGACGTTCCCACCCCCCTCCCCTTCCCTTCCCTCCCCCGCTCACCCCCCCAGTGCAGCCTCAACGTGGCTTGGGTGTGGCATCGCCTTCTGCAGGAGGGAGGGGACGGCCACTCTCCCCTGCAGCAGGTGGCTGATGCACAGGGTGCCCTGTGGTGGCTGGGCTCAGGCACCTCGCTCACCTGTCACCTGCCCTGCGCCCACCACATGACTGACGCAACCCCCCTGCCTGCGGTCAGCCCCTTTGCGACCAGGCTGCGACAGACCCTGCGGCAGCTGCCATGGATGGACGCTGACACATGCAGACAGAGGCCTGCACATGCCTGAGCCAGACACGGAGCCTGGAGAAAAGCCTGCCTGCCTGGGAGGTAAGTGTTGCCTGGATCCTGGGGTGGTGCTGGGCCACAGAAACTGCAGCCTGCCTAACTCAGGCATAACTCTGACCTACCTCAGGCATAACTTCTGCCTAACTTAGGCTGCACTTAGGCCACACTTATGCCTGACTTGGAGAGGAGTTGGGTTGGAATGGGCTGTTTATTGTTTTAATTATGTGTTTTTAATTATTTTAATATATATGTTTATTTTAATGTTGTAAGCCGCCTTGAGTGCCCTTTCTGGGAGAAAGGCGGGATACAAATTCTTTAATAAATAAATAAATAAATAAAAATGAGGACGCACTTCGGACGGCAATAGGGGCCGCTTCGTACCCCCTTTGTTTTTTAACATTAGATTCCTTTCTTTAATTACCGTATTGGTCTCATTATAAGACTCACTTTTTTCTCTTAATTTAAGTTTTTAAACTAGGGGTGTGTCTTATAATCAGGCATAAATTTAATGACAGTGATTTAATTAATTTTTTTAATAGCACCAAACTTTAAGAGTGCGTCTTATAATCAAGTGTGTCTTATACTCGGGACAATACGGTATTTACTTATTTAGTTTGTAGACTAAATAAATAAATAAATAATTTGCGCCCCCTATATTTTACAATAAATAAACAAATAGAAATTGTGGACGTGCTTGTATTTTTCTATGTATTTTTAATTAATTATTTAAATATTTTTTCGATTATTTAATTATTTAATGGGGGGGTTTGTCCCAGTTGAAGGTCAGGAAAATATGGCAAGCCTAGCTGCAGCCATCATCTCACTTCCAGCACCGGGGGGGGGGGCAGTCTGCGAAACACCACTGAAGCCCCCCCATAAGCCCATGAGGTATGTATTAGATTTTAAACTGGGGCACATTTATTAATCAAATCAATTCAAACAAACACTGCAGTGAGTCCTATTTTTTTCATCACTTCACCCCCTAACATTGCAGGCATCTACCTTGGAGAAACAGCACGTCACACCATTGGTGTCATATGGTGCGTGTCACCCTAGCAGGGGGCGCGCGTCACCCCTACCCACCCCCTGTCCCCCCGTGACCCCTATGCACCCCCCAAATTTGCGGTGCCACCTTTGGCGGTACCAAAGACACACACACCCGTTCCCGCCGTCTCCGCGCGTCAACCTCCGGCTCCGAGGCCAGGAGAAGGCCTTGGAGCGTCCTCCTTGGCCTAATGCGGCAGTTTTTTTTGCATTTTTGTACATGCGCACAATGCTTCTGAAGGCAAGAGGCTGCCCTTTTGCCCTCAGAAGCTTGTACACATGCGCGAAAATGCGTAAAGCCGCCGCATAGGACCTCCTCAGAAGGGGCCGGACTGCCGACCGGGGAGGACGCTCCGAGGCCTTCTCCCGGCCTCGGAGCCTCTGGAGGGTGACGTGTGGAGCCGGGTGGAAGCAGGGGTGACGCGTGGGGTGACATGCATCACCCCTTGATGCGCATCACCCCCAGTGGCCCGCCGCCCCCGCCATGCTCCAGTCTATACCCCTAGGCCGGTGTTCCCATCCTGATGCAAAGCTGTAGAACAGCAGCAGACAACCTAAACTTCTCAAGACCAACTTCAATGAGGTCAAGGCAGCGAATGATGCCGGCCACCTCCAGCCAAATGGTCCTTGAGATAGACTTTGCAACCCAAGCCGAAGGAGTCCCCAGCCAGCATTCCTGAGACCGACAGCCTCTTGAGACCAGTTCTGGTGTGTCGTCCCCCTCCTGACTCCTGCTTACAGTGTGCAGACTGCTTCCCTATCCCTAATGGGGTGGGGACCAGAGCAGAGTGTTGGTGGGGGGGTGCTGAAGGCAGGAAGAGGGCGGATATTGGTAGCAGCAGCTCCGCCGATATCTTATCCCCCTTCCCAGCCTCGATCCACCTACCTGGGTTCACTCGGACTTGCACAAGCAAAATCGCTGGCGCATGTCCAAGTTAACCCATTGGGGCACCAGAGGCTTACCTCCAGGCAAGGGGAATAAATGTTCCCTTACCAGGCTGGAGGAGACCTCTGGGACTGCACCCCCCCCCCACAGGATGCACCACACGTTCCGGTGATACAGCTGCATCAGTAGGGGTGGGTGGGTAGGATTGCATTTTACAGCTAGAACAATGGGTCTACTGAATTTCTCTACTGAATTAAATACGTTTCAGCCCAAACCTAACCAACTTTCCAGCACTGATGCAGCCACAATGCAGCCCCGAGGTAAGGGAACAAATATTCCCTCACCTTGGCCTCTATAACTGCCCCTGCACTGCAAAATGCAGTGTGCGCCCTGTTGGCACGGCTACACTGGCGCTGGAAAGTTGGTTAGGATTGGGCTGTTAGTCTACTTTCCTTTCCCATGGCAAAGACAGGACAAATTTAATCCAGATCTGGTAGGGAGATCATTGGGGACACATCCATTGCTGCTTTGTGGCACCAATGCTCTTATTTGTGAATTGTACAAGTTTTCCTTCAATATCTTAAAAGTTGATGAAGTGCATTGGGTGGGCCACAGAAATTACAGTCATTCTGGGGAAATTAGCTAATTCACTTTCATGTAAGTAATAAAAGGAGGGAAAGGAACCTTGAAAATAAGTGGGGGGAAAAGAGAGTTTTGAATCTGGCTCACAGGCTTCATTTTTAGTGGCCTTGACCAATGTTTAACACAGGCAGTGAGAGTCTTCCCACCTCTATGGAGTCTGGGTGTCCCTTTGTAGCCATGGTGCAGACATTAAGGCTGGAATCTTAACATGCTTTTGGTGCATGATGATTCAGTATGTAAGCACCTTAAACTGACGTGTTTTTTTTTTTAAGTGGCATTTTTCTTTATATTCAGAGGAGACATCAGGGCTGGGTTCTGGCACAAATGAAGCCCCTGTTCAACCATGCGCTTTTCATGAACATTGAAAAAAGTCCTGGGGTATCTTTGGCTCCCAGTGCCCATCTTTTCTCACTGACCACTACCCATTTTTTCTACATTAATAAGCAGCTTCTAATGAATATGAACCTATTGATGATGATGCCGTCTCCGTTTCCATCCACAGCAGGAGGAACCTACACCGCTAGGTGGACGGCTGATCTGGAGCAATGCAATACAGTTGTGAAAAACAGGAACCCAGTTACCTGCTGCACAACAGATCTCTGCAATACTAAACCAATGTTCACTTGGATTCCTGGTTGGGATAACAGAGCCCTCCCTGGCAACCACCACCTGCACTAGCCAACTTTTGCATTTGGCGGCCTGAGCCCAGCTTGCCCTGGCTTGAAAGAGTGTCAGGCTGCTGAAATATCCTGCAATGGAATAATAAACAGGCCGCGTCCCAATGCAGAGTGTCCTTTTGCTTATGTGTTTATAGTATGGCAGCCTCTGCCACTAGAAAGCTTCACAGGGAATTCACGAAGACCTTCTCTGGGGAAGAAAACGCCAAAGATCTGCTTGTACAGTGGGATAGTTATAGGACTTTGGCTATTGCTGGGTGAATGAATCTGGAACAACTGCTGGTTTTGCAGCCAGGAGTTTCCTGGGCTTCATTGGGTGAAGGTGTCCCTTCCAGGAGGCCACAAAGGCTTATTACATTCCAACTGGAGAGGTACCGGACAGGGCCAAAAGATATGGCAGGGTGTGGGCTGTACCCATGCTGAGGTTCTTGGTGGGAGAGAGGCTTCCTGGAGGAGCCTGAAAAAACGGGCAAGTCAGCTTGATTTACTATGCTGGAAGACTTGTTCTTGCAAATGAGATTATGCCCAATGGGAGAGCCTGGTTTTGCAAGACCTTAGAGCAGTGTTTCTCAAACTGTGGGTCGGGACCCACTGGGTGGGTCGCAACCTGATTTCTGATGGGTCCCAGGTGATGGAAAGATCAGATAAGTAATTGCCATAAGTAATTGCTATTCAAAAATCAGATAGCTGCTCATTGCTCTGCAAACAGCTGGGCCCCTGCAATTTGAAAAAAGCTGAGCTCCTGCAGTTTGCAAGCTTATGCAAATATAGGGAGATAAACGTTTGAGCGTCTCGTAAAGCTTGGTGGGTCCCGATAGAGTGTCATTTTAAAAAGTGGGTCCCGATGCTAAAACGTTTGAGAACCACTGCCTTAGAGGAAGGGGACACACAGAAGGCGCTCTGTTCAGGATGATCTTGATTAGAGGGAGCTGTGCCCCATTCCCTCCAGGGGGAAAGCTCTGGGACCGTCAGCTAAAGAACCAAGACGGAGTTTCGTACGAGAGGATGGGCAAGGTCATTGGCAACAGTTTAAAGTTGGCAACCACCCCGCCCCCTTTGAAGTGACCTGCTGAGATCTGCTGCTCCGCTTGACAGGCAGGCAGGCTTCCCCACCTTGAGTCCGTCCTGGACCACAGCTCCTTCCAAAGCCCCTCCCTTTCCCACTTGCACCTTGGGCTGCTGAACAGCTCCAGTCACGACTGCAGGCTTTCCCTACCCCGCGCCCTTGCTTCTCACAACTACTTTCTGCCTGGCTGCAAGCGGCCAGCCTTATCCGCGGCAGCCTTCTTCAGCTTTGCTTGCAGGCTTCGATGCAGTAGCGTACTACCAGAGGGGCAGTGGTGCAGGCTGCCCCAGGGTAACAGGGCCCCCAGCTGGAGGGGGGCACAAATTAAGGGCGACAAAGGGCCATGCCATCAGTATTTAAGCAAAATGTTGCTTAAAGGTTGCTTACCACATTGGCAAAATGCCAGTATTTAAGCCAGTCAATGTGGAACTTCCAGCCAATGAGGATCCCCCCCCCACAAAAAAAAATTGCACACGACACTGCAACCTCCCGGTACAACATTACATGTTCTTACCCACAAGTAATCCCATTCTGCCCACGAGGATCCCACCCTGGAAAGTGCGCACAAGACGGATGCCGCGAACTTATAAATAAGAATGTTCCGCCTAGCCCCTACCGGAGCTTCTCCACATTCCCTCCGATTTGTCTCTCCCCAATATCCGCCCCGCAGTTGACTCTCCTCCCTCAGCTCTGGTTCCTCTTCGTCTCTCCCTTCATTTGCTTAGCCTTCTCAGGTTTTGTTTCAGAATGTGGGGGGGACTCCCAGCTGGCAGTGGCGAGGGGGAAATGCCCCCCATCGTGAGGGGTGTTGGGTAGAAGGAGGAGGAGGAGGAGGAGGAAAAGGAAGAAGCGCAACTTCAGCCCTTTGTCGGCGGGCAGCAGCTGCCTCAGATTGCCCTGCCAGCCCAGCCTGCCTCCTGGCCGCTCCATTCCTCTTCCAGAGGGATCTACGCAATCCTGTGCATGTGCCATGAGAGGGACTCAGTGCTGTGCACACATGCATAGGTGGCCTGTGCCATTCTTAAATGTGCGTGTGTAGGGTTGCAGCCTGAGTGATAGACATGGAATGATTGCATCATGGTAGTAGATTGGACTATAGCATGATAATAGCATTCTTATTACTTTCATTAATTATTAATTTAATTACTGTAAATTGTGTCCTATGGGGGGGGGGGTGTCAAATGTTCATGGGCCCCGGGTGCAAAATAGCCTATGTATGCCACTGCTTCAATGTTTGCTCAGTGCTGTCCTCAGGTTCCCCTGAAAAGAGGGGAGTCACCTCGGCTCCTGCCTCCAGCTCGGGTTAAGGACATAAGAACATAAGAAGATCCTTGCTGGATCAGGCCAAAAGCCCATCTAGTCCAGCTTCCTGTATCTCACAGTGGCCCCACCAGATGCCTCCAAGAGCACAACAACCAACAAGACAACCTGTTTCCTACTGTCACTCCCTTGCACCTGGCACAGAGAAAACCTACTTCTAAAACCAGGAGGTTGCTTATGGCTTGTAACTTGTGATGGTCTTTTCCTCCGTGAATCTATCCAAACCCCTTTTAAAGGCATCTAGGCCAGGTGTCATCACCACACCCTGTGGCAAGGAGTTCCACTTATGAACTACACGCTGGGTTGCCACTTTTTCCCCAATCGCTGCAGCAACGCCCACATGCGGCACGCCTCCCATCAGTACAGATGGCACATGACATGACTCAAGCCACATTGGGAGATGCCTGGAAAGCAGCCTGCTCTGCCCCCACCCTCCACCTCTGCATTCATCGCACCTGTCCTTCTCCTCCCTCCCACTTTCACAACCCCCCTGGTTGTTCAGCCCTGATTCCCCAGGATAAACCTTCTGATTTCCCTACATCCTGCTTGTGACGTGGTCAGTATTTTATTTCCGTCGCATTCAAGGCCTGCAAAAGACACACATCATATCTGCATACTTGGAGCTGAGCCCCTGCCTGCCTCTGCCAGGGCCAGACCAGCAATGCAACTATTGAACAGGTCTGCCCTGTTAGGCGGAGAGGCGTCTAGAAGCCCTCAAGACCTTTCAGGAAGGCTCCAGTTCATTCGGCAGCGAGCTGCCTGCCAGACATTTCCAGTAAAGTGAATCCTCATCTCTGAGGGCCCAGTTACAGCTGCGCTTAATCCCACAGCCTGCCTTGATGGGGGCTTCGATGCATTGTAAATAGTAAGGGGGGGCACAGTGGGGCAGAACCTCAGCAGGGGGTTCAGGCCTTTAGTCGTTTGAACCTGCCATGGTTTTGGTCCTGATCATGTACTCCCCCCCCCCCATTTACCGTTTTTAAATGAATAGAAGGTCAATTGAACAACAAAGAAATGTCCTTTGCATTTACAGTACATATGGCACGGGGGTCATGATTGGGCTCAAAACCATGGTGGGGGTAAACTACTAAAGCCCCCACTCTCCAGTTTCACCCTCTTTTGTGCCCCCCAGACTTGCTAGAACAATTAAACCTAACCCTCAATCTGGGCAAGTTGCACAATATGGTGCACATGTAATTGGATCCCCTTCCTGGGAGGAGGACAGACAGACCCAGCTGGGTTGAACATTATTAAGGGCCTGTCTCACTGACCAGCCAAACACCTGCCCCCAGTTGTTACTGAAGGGAGCGTCCTGGGTGCGAGGGGCAGGGTAACCTCTGGGACACACAGCTGGGGGAATCGTGTTAATTTTT
This sequence comes from Plestiodon gilberti rubricaudatus, assembly GCA_026170595.1. Taxonomy (NCBI): domain Eukaryota; kingdom Metazoa; phylum Chordata; class Lepidosauria; order Squamata; family Scincidae; genus Plestiodon; species Plestiodon gilberti. Next base: position 253,527,046 of record JANXHW010000002.1, read on the forward strand.
CCAAAGTACAACATCAGTCCCTGCAGCATGCTAGAGATGTTTCCGTAGGAGCCCACCGAATTCCAGAAATATGCTGGTGACCAGCAAAAGAAAAGGGCAGGGGAGAGACATAGAGTGTTTGGGTGCACTTTTATTTATTCGGCTGCAGTTTTCTCAACAGGTCAAGAGGCATCATGTGGCTATGAGAGCCCAGATCAGCCACCTCGGCGACATTATGTTGAGGCCGTTGTTGGAGCTGGTCGATTGGCATTAATTACAGGAACCCCATTACAATGGTCGGTGTTACAGCATTTCTTGATGTAGTACCTGCCTTGATCCAGAATAGGTTCCCAGCTGGTACATGGTTCAAAGTTGGCACAGCCATAATGTGCATATGTGGTGTTACCTGGGGAGGGGGAGAAGAAGGCAAGAGCATGAATTGAGAGACAGGATGTCTAGTTTGTATGTCACAGGTGTATATACGTAACAGGAGCCCTGTGGGCCGGGCAGAAATAATCTACCTTGAGCACTCTCTTTTTTTCCTTTAACAGCGGAAAGACAGAATATAAAATTTGGGAAATAAAAGAAATAGAGCGGCACATGGTGAAGAAAGCACATGGTGGCTGTAAATCATTTTTGTTTGAACCTTGAGATTGGAACTTGTGTCCAGTGGACTGAAATGGGGGAGACTCACTGCAGATACCGCAAAACCGTGGATGCTGGGGACCCCTTTTAAAAACATTTTTTAAAAGTAAAAATAAGTAAGAAAATGGTCTTCCCTACCTTCATGTGGCAATATCGATCCGTTTGCAGGACCGTGTTCGGTGCTCCAGGAAGCCACTTGTGGGTCCCGCAGCAGCCTCCCTTTGCCCTTTCTTACCCAGTGCAATGCATTCTGGGACAAGGCAGGGTGAAAGAAGGGGGATCGTACAACCCAGAAATGGCTTCCTGGAACACAGAAGATGGCCCTGCAAACAGAGTAATTTTGCAGCGCAAAGGTAGGGAAGGCTATTTTATTACTTACCGGTATTTTTACTTTTTACTTTTACTTTACTTTTAAAAACATTTTTAAAAGGGTCCCCCATATCCACAGCCTCCACGAATACTGAGATCCATGGACTGGTGAATAACCCTGGTCCATCAGGTTGAACTCCACCCAAAGAGAACATGCTGCTTATAGAATCTCAGAACTTACCTATGTATGTTGCAACTGTGAAGCACCATGGATATTTCTGTTTGGCCACACATGTAGTTTGGTCAGGCTTGACATGACAAACATGAGCCGGATTGCACTGGTTACACACTAAACCTTGAACTGAAAGAGGAAACAGTGAATTCAACACAGAGATTTATCATACGTCTAGTGTATAGCCTAAGATGGGGTTGAAACTAGTGGAAAGGGATAAGAACAGTGACCCCAAACTTCCCCCCGCCGCAACCCACCTGTCCTCCAGTGACGGGCGCCGCACTTCATTCTCCCGCGGTGGGCCTCCGATGGGCCTCCACGGGCCTCAGAAGGCCTCCAGAAGCAACCAGAAGCCACTTCCATGAAACTGGAAGTAAACTGGAAGCGACTTCTGGATGCATCTGTTCTGGAGGCCTGTGGAGGCACTTGGAGGGCTCCAATTTGGAGCCAACCGGATGCAAGGGCGGGTGGGGAGGCTCGACACAAGGACCCACTGGACGCCGGGCCATGACCCACAAAGTGGGTCGCGACCCACAGTTTGAGGAAACCCTGGATTAGAGGCCACTGTGGGCTGCCAGGCCATATGCTAGACACACAATCCTAGGTGTTTGTGAGTCAGGATGTCCCGTGCTTCACAGGTAACTGAAGGCCCCCCCCCCCCCAATTTTACTAGGCTTACCAGATTTTCCCGGTTCTAAACCGGGACAACCCCCCCCACACACAATTAAATAAATAAATAATTATAATACATTTTGAAAACCTTGGGGAGGGGGCGCACAAAGTTTTTATTTATTTATTTATTTAAACCTGGGAATTAATTAATTAATTTACTTAATTAAATTTAAATATATTTTTTACATAAAAATCCGCACGTAAAAACACACATCAAAATCATCTGTTTAAAAACCTCATAAAATCCTTGTATTTAGGTCATTCATCATAACAAAAGTCTTGTACTTTGCAAAGGAATATGCAGTCAGGCCACAGGATACTCGGGACTAGCCCACGGCACTTTGCTTCACCAGTCTGAGAGGTGTGCCCTGTGTCACAGTGTTGTAAAGGATGCTCTCAGATTGTAGACCATTTTACTGGCACCCCTACAATATTTGTTGCCCCAAGCAGCTGTGTGGGCTGCTTGTGCAATCAGATTGACCCTGCAGATATTACTGTATATTACTGTATTGTGACATAAATGACGGCTAGTTTAAAAAGTCAATATGTAACTTAACATTTTTCACTCATATTCTCACCATTTTTTATTATTGCATACAGGGTGCAAGCCTCCACAGCTCTCCGTGGTTTCAGCTCTCAGCAAGCCTCCGTGCAGCTCTCTGCAGCTCAAAAAACGCGAGCTTCACAGACTCTGTACGCGACTGCAAGATCTCCGGAAACGCCTGAGTAACCCAGACATTTCCGGAGAGCTTGCAGTCGCGTACAGCGTCTGTGAGGCTCGCGCCTTTCAAGCTGCTGAGAGCTCCATGGAGGCTTGCTGAGAGCTGAACTCACGGAGAGCTGCGGAGGCTTGTACCGGCCCGGAAATCGTTCCGGGAGAAATCTGGGACCCGAGCTCGGGTTCCGGGACTGTCCTGGAATTTCCAGTATGGATGGCAAGCCTACATTTTACCATCCCTGTGAGTGTGCACATGCACACACCCATGGGTAGAGAAGCATACTCTAGACCCCATTCTTCCTTCCTGATAGTACAGTTAATTAGCTCATCCCCAGAGCAGATTGTAGAAGCAACTCTAACAGCCCGGTCCAGCCCAAGGCAACTGCGGTACAATTCAGGCACAATTGCAGCCCAAGTGCTTTAGGCCTGAGTTGTGCCTGAATTGTGCCTGAGTTGGGCTGCAATTGTGACTGAATTGGGTTCAGGCACAATTCAGGCACAACTGCACAATTCAGGCACAATTGCAGCCTAAAAGTGGGCGTGTCGGGGGCGTGACGGGGGCGGTTACAAATTTGGTCCGGTTCCAGACACTGGAGAGCCCCTGACACGCCCCCTCGAGCCCAACTCAGGCCCAAAATTTGGGCCAGCAAAAAGGGTGGACCCAAATGTGAGGAGACCCATAGGAGCCATTTTACCTTACCCACACCAGCCCTCTCCTGAAAAGTTCTAACACCCTGGGCCCGAGTTGGGCTTGAGTTAGGACCGAACAGTTGTGGCCTAACTCTGGACACGGACCCAAATAGTTACCCTATCAGCACCCAGCCCCACCCAGCCTCTTTCCCACAAAAGCCCAGCCCCAGCCCTCCACTCACTCTCTCTCTCTCTCTCTCTCTCTCTGAGCACGTGGCGTGGGGTTCTGTCCCCCAGCAGCCACAAAGTGGGACTTTGAAAACTTTTCAAACACCCCACTTCTCTCTTCTCCTCTCTCCTCTCTGCCCCCCTCTACGGCAGAGAGGGCTGTTCTGCCTGTGGCCAAACTGTGTACTCCTGTGCCTGGGCAGCTGTCTCCATGCAAGTGTTTGCTAACCCATGTCTTTCTCCCAGCCCCTCTCCCCCCCCCAGGCAACAACACCAGCAGGTAAGTGCAGGTAAGTGCAGGGTTCATGCTGACATGTGGTCTGACATCTGCCTCTTTGCATAGAGAAATGTAGGTAGGATACATGCCTCTATACCAATGTCTTGTCTCATTGCTGCCTGCAATGCCTACCATGATATGCCTCTATACCAATGTCTTGTCTCATAGCTGCCTGCAATGCCTGCCATGATATGCCTCTATACCAATGTCTTGTCTCATAGCTGCCTGCAATGCCTGCCATGATATGCCTCTATACCAATGTCTTGTCTCATAGCTGCCTGTATGAATGTGAGCACACAATGCCATGAGTGTGGAACTGTAACCCATATGTAGACACCAGCTGTTCCCCCCCCCTCTTTTCTCCACAGGGTCTACTGACAGGTCAGTATTGCTAGGATTGCCATGGTTGTGACCCCCAAGTTGTGTTGTTGTCTCTCTCTTTGACCCCTTTCCCTTACAGGATCATGCTCACCTTACACCCAGGGAAGGAGCGCAGACCAGGCTATGTGTGTCACACCACTCAGCTGTGTTTGATTTCTCTCCCTGCAGGCCTTTGCAACTGGCACACTGGCATTTCTTCAATGGGGATTGCTACCACACAGCAGCTGCCATGGAACACCCCTGTGATTTATGTCTCCCCAGGAATGTCCACCACCACCTACCTTCTGGGGAGCACCCCTGGGCCCGCAGTCTGGTTGCCCCATGGTCGTCTGCCTCGATGCTGCCAGAGGTCTGGGAGCCTGCCCTGCAACCCTCCTCAACTGCTGCTGCTGCTGCTACATTCTGAGTGGCTGCTGTGCCTACCCCTGGCAGCCTCGCCTGGCCATCCCTGCCAATGTTCCAGAACAATAAAGATGCCCCTTGGGCAAAGGCCCCTTGAACACCATGACCCCAATGTTACACAAGCACTGCCCCACACACAGAGAGACAGCGCCCACCACACAAGGCCCTGCATGAATCCCAGCCAGGGCCTGCCACAGCCAGCCCAGGGAGAACACAGCAGGGGGGCTGCCAGACCCTCAGGGCTCAGAGGGGAGGGGGGAGTTGGCGGGCCTCTCAGGCAGGCAAACAGTGACAGGTGACATGGCGCACGTCCCCCACGTCCGTGAAGAGCCCTTTCAGCAACCGGGGCTCTCACCCACCCTCAGTCCGCCCGTCAACGGCGTCCGTTTCCGTCCTCAGTCCGCCCGTCAACGGCGTCCGTTTCCGCCCTCAGTCCGTCTGCATGAGAGGCGCCCGTTCCTGCATTGCCTCCATCTGCGAAGTGACCCCTGTGTCAGTATTGGTCTCTGCAGACCCCTCTCCCTGTATTCCTCTCCCACCAGCCTTGTTGTCTGTCTGTTTCTGACCCACCCGTGCCCCTCCCCAGCACCCCCTGTCCGCCTGCCTGTGTGCCTGCCTCCCCTCCCACTCCCTGATGATGGACGCTGGCACCCCCCACCCCGCCAGAGCGCCTGCCGCGAGGCGCCTACGTTGCCCCATCTGGGGAGTGATGAGCTGCGTGAGCCCTTCCCGCTCACAGCAGACAAGCCCAAGGCATCTCTCGGTCTTGGCCGGGGCACGGAGCAGAAGGCATACCGGGATGCCTTCTTTGTGGGCATAGCCACGGCCCTGGTGGCCCAGGGCTTCAGGCAGCGCACGGGCATGTCATGGCGGAGGCGGTTCCAGACCTCATGAGACCCCCCCTTGTGCGTGCCGTTCCCACCCCCTCCTTCCCTTCTCTCCCCTGCTCACCCCCCCATGACTCCCATGTGCAGCCTCTCCGTGGCTTGGGGGTGGCATCGCAGTCTGCAGGAGGGAGGGCAGTGGCACTCCCCCCTGCGGCAGGTGGCTAATGCCCAGGGTGCCCTGGGGCAGCTGGCACTGGCACAACCTCTGCCCTTCAGCTGACTGTCGCACGCCCAGTGCCTGCAGGCCCACCTGTGGCTGCCCATCTGCTGCGACCGCTGCAGCAGCTGTGGTAGGTGCACGCAGACGGGCTGAGGAGGGGGCTCTTCGCTTCCACAAGACTGACAGCTCCCCACAGGGGCCTGCCTGCCTCTGCGGTAAGTTTTGCCTCGATCCTGGCCCACTGCTCTTGCCTCCTGCCTAACTCAGGCACAGTTGCAGCCTAACTCGGTCCTATTTTGGGCCCCAATTGTGCCACAATTGGGCCTCAACTGTGCCTGAGTTGGGCTGGACTGAGGCCTCAAACTCCTTAAATATAGAAGGATTTTGAACAGCAAACGTTTACTCTTCTTGTGCGCAACCATCCCCTGTGTGTGTTGCAACCGGACAGAGCCTCCAGAACCTCTGCAAAGATTTCCTTCTTTGCCTCGCTCTCCCACTCCCCCCCTTTCCCCTTCCCTGGCTCTAGTGACTAGCAGCTACACTGGAAGAGCAGGGACCCCTAATCATCCTTTCCCTTTAAAGTGGCCCTTTTTCCTGGTTTCTTCTGATGGCACCCAATACACTCTGCATTACAAGCAACCACCACCATAATTTTAGAGCAAAGAAACATATCTCTATTATGCAATAGTTGCTATCTTTATTTCTTGTATAATAAAACTGTGATCTCTGAGTGAAGCCACCTCTCTCAGCCTCTTTCTTAAGGGGGGGGGGAGAATTTTCTGCAATATTCTGGTTTATTATCTAGTCTTGGATCTCTGTTACAATGGAGCAGTGCGATTCATTAGTTCCCCTAAAAGTTAACCAGCTCCATTGGTAACAGGATGATCCTGCAATTCTCCTCTAAGACATCCCTATCACAAGAACTTCCTCCTGTAAACACTTGGCCACATCAGGATTGAAAGTTAGAAGTTTCCTGTCCATATCCCAGCCCTACCGAGCACTAAACCAGAACCAATTTCTTTTTTAATATTGTCTAGCAGGAGGACTCACCAACTGCGCAGCAGAGCAGAAGAGAGAAACCAAGAAGAATTTTGCCCATCTTTCGGTCTGTGTCACAAATGCAGAAGAGCAGGAGAATAATGTGCAAAGGAAGACGGCAAAGAGCAGTCAACCGTCCTCCAGATGCACCTGGGAAGGCACCTGCAAGGTACTTATCCTCTCCAAAGCGACGAGAGCTGCCAATTGAAAGGAAGCTTGAGGTGAGGAGGTGCCACCTTTGCAGGATAACAAAGGGAGGCGTCCCGGCTGTCTGGAACACGATGTCTCTAAGGATGGAGTTGAGCTTTGCTAATTCATTTGTTGGACTTTATCAGCATTATTGTCATCACTCATACAGGAATTCAATCAGCAAAGGATTTGTTTTTCTTGGAACATATTTCCCAGCAATTGGTCTCTCTCCCAGCCATACAAACTCCACTCTGAACCTTTCTGGTGATGAAAACATTTGGAATTAGTATCACAAGTTTGGCAGATAACATGCAAGCATGGAACCAGGCTGTTATCAGCCCTAGAAGAAAGCCTTTTCAATGGCCTCAACAGGTCTGCTTCTTTCTCAATCAAATAGCTTTTTAACTTGCAGTGATTTGAAACTTCCCTTTCAACGCAGGGCAGTAGAAAAGGTGGTGGCAGACGACTTTTGGGCTATGTTGAGCTGGTTTGTGGCCTTTTCAAGCCAATCCACAACTGACCCGCAGTTGGCCTGGTGGGATTTTGGGTTTTCCCTGTCGGACAGCTGAGTGGGTTGTAACAGAGAAGGTCATGACAGCACCCTTTACGCTCTTGTATGCTGAATCGGAAGATGGCAACTGTCCTTATCCATCCCAGCATAGTTGTTACCAAAAGAGCTGGTTCTTAGGGGAATTGGCACAGCCCTATTTGGAACTTGGGATCGTAGACTGGATACAGATCAGCGTAATGCAGAATATCCCCTTTTACTTAGCAAAGAGACTGACAGCGCAATCCCAGGGCTGCTTGCCGGATCCTGAGCTGAGGCTGCCCATCGAATGGAGGGGTGGAGGTCTACTCGACGAAGGGGATGCTCGTCCCGGCCCGATAGGCTTCCTTCGATTTCCGCCAGCTAAATAGCTGGCGGAGGTCAGAGGAGGGCGAATAACGGCCTAGCCGGCCTGGCAGGGACGGGGATATGGCGGGAGCCATCCCCCTCCCGGGCCGGCTAGTCCAATGACCCCCTCCCTCACTCACCGGACCGCCCACGCAGCCGCCGGCTGGAGAGCTTACCGTCCTCCAGTGGCCGCTTGCTGGTCCGGCGACGGAGTCCATTACTCTAAAGTAGTTGCAATGCTTTACGGCATGTTCACGACACTTTAAAATGGCAGAGCGCTCTCTCTGCCATTCTAGAGTTCCCCAGGATTGCGCTCTGAGTGAAATACTTTCCAATAAAAGTTTATAGGTTTATTAACAAAGGACAAAGGTAGAAATATTGCATACAGGGGAATAATAGAAAAATACGTTTCTTTTGCCCTAACAATAGTGTAGGTGTGTTCCTGGCTTATGCTGGGTGCATGTAATGCAGAATGTATTTGGTGCATGCGAAAGAAAAAAAGAGAATTCCAGGTGTCCCTGCTTCTTCCAACCCAGTTTCTAACAGCTAAGATCAGAGAGAGAGAGAGAGAGAGAGAGAGAGAGAGAGAGAGAGAGAGAGTTTCAGCATTGTCTCACAGCTACCTATCTTGGAGAGCCTTCTTGCTGGAAGTGGTGTGGAAACTCTTTATGCTGAATGCAACACAGATGCTGTATCAGAAGAGTGACAATTTTTGTAAGGCAAAAAGCTTTCCTTTTTAAGGATTTTTTAAGTTGCTGCTACGTGCAGGCTAACTATCCAGGATAAATGTGTAACGTTGGGATGCTGTGTTTGATGAAATTATGCATGCGTTGATGAAATAAAATTATGCATGGGATGGAGAGAGTGGATAGAGGGAAATTCTTCTCCCTCTTGCATAACACCAGAACCAGGGGACATGCACTAAAATTGAGTGGAGGGAGAGTTAGAACGGACAAAAGAAAATATTTCTTTACCCAGCATGTAATTCATCTGTGGAACTCCTTGCCACAGGATGTGGTGATGGCACCTGGCCTAGATGCCTTTAAAAGGGGTTTGGACAGATTCATGGAGGAAAAGACCATCACAGGTTACAAGCCATAAGCAACCTCCTGGTTTTAGAAGTAGGTTTTCTCTGTGCCAGGTGCATGGGAGTGACAATGGGAAGCAGGTTATCTTGTTGGCTGTGTGCTCCCTGAGGCATCTGGTGGGGCCACTGTGTGATACAGGAAGCTGGACTAGATGGGCTTTTGGCCTGATCCAGCAGGGCTCTTCTGATGTTCTTATGTTCTTATGATGTATCAATGGGTAACTTGGGATGAGAATAGAAAAGGAATGTTTCCTAATCCAGCAGGATGTAGGTAAACAAGTAATCTCCTGTTGCTTCACAGTGTCAGCTAACATGCAAATGGAGTAAAACAGTGGTGCCAGAGAGATGTCTCGCACCCTAAAAATGAAGTTTACCTAAGTTAATGCAATCATGCAGGTATAGTACAATCAATGCAGATGTTTTGTTACAAAGTTACAAGTTACTGAAATTGCATTTAGAAAGGCAAACATAGCTGTAGAAACAGACAAAAGATGAGTAAAGGATTAAAAAGTTGTGTTCCACGAGACACACAATGGGATTATCATCAGTATCTCTTTCCTTCCAGGATGTGTGTCTGTGGGGTGAGAGAGAGAGTTCATTTTGAGGCCTGAACCAAAGTTCATGGCCTGTAAGGCCAAAGAGTTCTGTCTATTCGGTGCATATATCAGCGGCGTCACTGGGTGGCGCGTCACCCCCGGCTGCTGCCGCGCCACCCCCCACTCCCCCACTGCCGCCGCGTCACTCACCGCTGTTGCTGCGTCACCCCCTGCTGCCGCCCAGTACGAGCCGGGAGAGGATGATGATGCGTCTTCTTCGGCCAGCAGCTCGGTCGCTTTTGACTAGGCCAAAAGCTGCGTTTTCGCACATGCGCACAATGCAGCTTGAAGCCTCTTGCCCTCAACGGCGTTGTGCGCATGTGCAGAAACGCGGCTTTTGGCTTAGTCAGAAGCAGCTGAGCCGCCGGCCGAAGATGTGTCGTCACCCTCTCCGGGCTTGTACCAGGCGGCAGCAGGGGGTAGGCGAGGCAGGCGAGCGGAGCCAGGGGATGTCACCCTCGGCGCATCACCCCTCCCGGTGTGTCACCCCCCCCAGCCACACATCAGTGACACCAATGGCATAGAGGTTCTAGGAAAACAGTTCATTTTGCACCCTAATATTCCTTGATGTTGGCATATGAACAGCGCAATCCAGCGCAAGGATCCGGCCCACGGCCCACAGCCGCCCGCCGGATCCTGAGCCCTGGTGGCCGTTCTGCCGCCGGGCCAGAGGTCTACTCAGGGAAGAGGATGCTCGTCCCCTTCCCCAGGGGTGAATCCAGGCCGACCTGATCAGCCACCTCGGATTTTTGCCAGCTATTTATAGGAGGCCATGTAACGGCCTAGCCGGCCTGGCGGGGACAGGGATATGGCCGAGGCCATCCCCCTCTCCCTCCCGGCTAGGCCAATGGCCCCCTCCCTTTCCCGCCAAATCCCGACTCACCTCGTCCGGCAGACGCACGGGCGCTCCGGCGATGGAGCAAGGGAGGGTACCCTCTGCGCCGGCCTCCCTTGCTCTAGAGTAGTCGCAAATGTGCTTTCCTCAGGATTGCGCTTGAAATCATGTTGCTTGATGTCAGAGTCCATAATATAGCATAACGAAGAAAGAAACATAAAGAGGGGGGATGTATTGGTAACATAGTGTCCCTCCCCGTGACTGTTGTTGGTTTGTCCCTTAAGTCTTTTTTTTTTTTTTAATGGAAGCCCTTTGGGGGCAAGGAACCATTTTCTCATTCCCTTATTCTGTACTATAATCTAAACTGCTTTGAGAACCTTTTTGTGGAAAAGTTGCATAAGGCTATTATAATAAATCAAATCCATACAGACATAATATTTACATTGTACTGTACAGGTTTCTACTTGTGTCGCGACACCTGCATGTATCCATGTTAAAGCCGCAAGTCACTTAATTAAAAACAATAATGCAGTGCGCTGTCACTCGGAGCACTGTATGTCCTTAAATGGCTTGGAACAATGTCATGAGTTCCTTCTCAGTCTTGCAAAGGGACAGAAGGGGAATGTGGTGAGGCCCTTTCAGCTGTCCTTGTTCGTGGTGGGGGAGAACAAGTCACACACACTGCACACCTGAGCTTCCCATGCATCCTCAGGCACCTCATGGGTGCATAGAAGCTGTCCCAGAAAAGGAGTCACTTTGCTGCAACTAAGAAAGGAAAAGATACACAAAAGGATGGCACGTTCTTGCCCTCCTCCCATTAGGGTCAGCCCCAATTTCCAAGGCTCCCTTAGCACAGAAGCCATTGGCCATAGAAACACCCTGGGAAGCCAACTGACCTTCCCGATCTGAACTCCTCTGCCCCCTCACACTAGTTCTTCTTGCATTAGCCTCAAGCAACTTGTCAGGGAGGAGGGGTACTAGTTCTTTGCTTTGGTCTGAACACAATAGTTCTTTGCTTTGGTCTAAAAATGGTTTAGAAAGAAATAGGAAAGAGTAGGACAGTGATAGCGAACCATTTGGGCTTGGTGTGTCAAACTTTTTGAAAATGCCTAACTTGACTCTGCTGGTGTGTGTGTGTGTCCCCCTTCCCGGGAACTTTTAATAGTACTTTGACTATTGCTACTTTTAATAGTAATTTTGAATTGAACTGAACTGAAAACTACTATAGAACACATTGCATTTTATTTGACATCAATTAGTGACTTTTTTTGTTGCTGAGTTTTACTAGATAATAATTTGAAAGAGGTCTGCCAAAGTCCCTGCCCTTAAATGTTCAAGACAAGCCTGTAAAACTTTTGCAAAAATGTAAGGTGTGTCAGGGCCCTGGGGGAAACACTGGCGTGTCACCCAAAATGGCCTCGCGTGTCACCTGTGACACACGTGTCCTAGGTTCGCCATCACGGGAGTAGGAGAAGGTACCAGCAGGAAAAATCAGGACTTGGAATCAGAGACAAAATGAAATACATCTCCATCCTAGGATTTAGTCCTACCTAGACTTAGGTGCAGTGAATGCTAACCATCCTCTTTTATGGAGGTTTGGAGGATCGAGATCCTATCTTTCAGACTGGAAACACCGGCTTGGCCCCATGAACCTCCCCTTGAGACCAGGTGGATGGTCTGGACCAATGGGCAGAAGTGAACAAAACCACCAGGTCCTTTTTCCCCACCATGGACCGGTGTCAGCCACAGCAATGCTGTCAATAGCCACTCAGATTAAGCCGTTCCTGTTGACATGCGGGTTCCGAGGTTCATGATTATGAGATTGCCCTAAACTAAGCCAACTCCATATGATGTATATGGAGGTTTTCCAGGAGGGCAAAGGGGCCATCTCACCGAGTCAAATCATTCCTATTCCTCCAGTTCAAAGAGCTGAATAATGGCAAGTCTGGCTTGGTTTGGGTCAAGCTACACCCGTGTCTTTTGGTGGTGGTTTTATATCTCTCTCTCTATCCATGCGTGAAAAAGCTCTGTCTCTTTTCAGGGTTGCAGTTTATTCTGTGTTTAAATATTTTATAAATTGTATTCAAAACACCCATGCAAAGAATAATCGTCATCATGACTAGCGATGCAAATGCACATAAATGTCAATTTTCCAGCAGGTCTAAAGCACATACACTACAGATAGATAGATAGATAGATAGATAGATAGATAGATAGATAGATAGATAGATAGAGAGAGAGAGAGAGAGAGAGAGAGAGAGAGAGAGAGAGAGAGAGAGAGAGAGAGAAACAAATATTAACTTGAAGTTATTCCAATAACTAATGAATAAAGTGCACTTCTGGGCAAATCTATCCATGGTATCTCACTCTGTGTGGGGCAGTCAGGGAAGATAGTTTGGAAACTTCAGAAGTGCCCCCCCTACATTTTTTTTCACCGACTCCCTGACCACTCTTGGATCCAGCTCTAGCAACTTGTCCTTACCTTCCAAGCCCTGCATGGCCTTGTGGTTCCTGGCCCCTCAGTCCTCATACTCCTGGCTGTGAGCTTTGCTCTTCCAGCCTCACCACCCGCGTTCATCCAAAGCCCTCCTGCTCCCTCCAATTACTTCCTCCGTCCTGTCCCCCTTGCTGCCCCTCATGCCTGGGGTCCCAGAACACCTGCAGGCTGCTTCCTCGCTCACTTCCTCCAAAGCCTTTCTTAAAACCCACCTTTTCTCTGAAGTCTAACAGCCCAATCCTATGCATATTTTATTTATTTATTTAATTTACAATATTTTTATCCCGCCTTTCTCCCCAAAGGGACCCAAGGCGGCTTACAAAAACAGGAAAAAAAAACAATTACAAAAAACAACCACCTTTAAAAGCAATAAAACAGTTAATTAAAAACTCATAAACACAATCTAACCATTATTACATTTTAAAAGACAAGAGTACAAGAACATCATATCTACTCAGAAGTAAGTCCCATTGAGTTCAATGGGGCTTACTCCCCCAAAAGTCTGCGCTGTAAGTTCTTTGGGGCAGGGCCCTGTCTTTTCACTCTATGTTATGCACCATGCGTATGTATTCTGAAGTATAGTGGTAGACTCTTACAGCAGAGGGATGCTCCATCGCACCATAGTTGATGAGGTGGAAACCACAGCAGCTAACACAGACTGCACCCCATACATATGCATACGTTGGAACACCTTTGTAAAAGAAACAAAAAGCCCAATATAGGAGAGAAAGCACTTTGTGCATCTGTCTGCTGCTCTGAGTAATAGACACACTCATATGAGTGAAGGTGCCCTGGATAAGACATCACAAAACTGAAGTTGTTGGAGGGAATTGTGTGTTCCGTGTGGAATCAATGGAGTGACATTGTTTTAATTGGGTTGTTTTAATTGTTTTAATTATTTGTTTTTAATTATTTTAATGTATATATGTATTTTAATGTTTTATTGTAAGCCGCCTTGAGTGCCCTTGCTGGGAGAAAGGCGGGATATAAATTCTTTAAATAAATAAATAGTCAGCGCAATCCTGTGTAACCTTGCAAGGTTACACAGGATTGTGCTGTTCATCTATATCAGCTCTGCAACTCCACAGAGCTTCCCTGTGCAGTAGCAATCTATCTTTTTAGGCTATTTGTCTGTGTGTGTGTGTGTGTGTGTGTGTGTGTGAGAGAGAGAGAGAGAGAGAGAGAGAGAGAGAGAGAGAGAGAGAGAGAGAGAGAGAGCGAGCAGTACAGAGGCAGAAAGAGAATGGTACTTGGTCTGTGTAAGAGTAGATAGCGGGCAAGACAGGTGCAGGGCCTAGTGGTTAGTGACTGGCACTCATCCTTTATATTCGGTAACCTGGCAATGAACTGGGCAAGCAAGAGTAGTTTGCAGCCACCACCAGAAGTAGGAGAGCCCAGAAAGAGGGAGGCCAGCATGGGAAAAACTGGCTCTCAGGTGGAGCCCCAAAATTTGACAAGTCCCCTTGGAATCAAACAGCAGCAGAACATGGGAAGTCAAGAAACATGGTAACCCACTCCCTCCAGAGGGAACGGAGGCCAGAAACATTAAAAAAAAATACAAGAAGCATACTGAAAGTTGATAAGATATGAAGACAATGGAGGAAACTCCATTGTTTTCATAGGATAAAAAAAACAAGGCACTTATAAACTGCTAACTGAGCAAGATAAACCCCTGCTTACTGGGCAAGAGGCACTTTTTCAATGGGTGCTCCTCTTATATTTAGCAGGGGGAGAGTAACTGCTCCCCTTTCACCCCAGCACAGTGTCTTTTCTGGTGGCTGTTTGCTGGTGGTGTTTTGCATCTTTTTTTAGATTGTGAGCCCTTTTGGGACAGGGAGCCATTTCATCATTTGAGTTTGTCTATAAACCGCTTTGTGAACTTTTTGTTGAAAAGCGGTATACAGTATAAATATTGTTAATAATAATAAGGGGGAGCAGCAACGGCAGGTGAATCCCTGTGGAGAATCAGATGCTCCCAACATTGAATCTGAGCAAGTATGCAAAGACGGGCGTATGCTCCCGCTTTTTATCACCTGTGGGCATTAACCCTGCTTCACCTGTGGGGTTGGATGCTGAGGGTCACCTGCACCACTTGAATTGCTCACTTCTGGAAATCAGATGAACCTCACGGTTCAATACCAAGTATTGTAGTACAAATTCCAAAATGCCACATAAAGAAGTGCTCCATGGCCCATTATACCTTGTGTGACTTCAGCAAAGACTGACGGAGGAATGACGTGTCTGAATGCAATTGGGAATCCAGGAACATGACTATTGTCACAGGACCACTGATCTGTCAGATTCATCTCATGAATCGCGATGCAAATACTGAGTGTCTTTAAAATTAAGTACGGTAATTGTGAAACTGTAGCACGAGTTTAGTTGCCTCTGATGAGCTATTAATATCCTGTGCTGTGAAATTAGTAGGACAGAACAGAAAGTTAAGCCAAGCAACCACTGTGCCAAACGTCAGTGCAAGAAACGTTGAATTCCAGAAATTGCCTTATCTC
This sequence comes from Plestiodon gilberti rubricaudatus, assembly GCA_026170595.1. Taxonomy (NCBI): domain Eukaryota; kingdom Metazoa; phylum Chordata; class Lepidosauria; order Squamata; family Scincidae; genus Plestiodon; species Plestiodon gilberti. Next base: position 253,542,213 of record JANXHW010000002.1, read on the forward strand.
ATCTCATCATTGCAACTTATCCTGTCCATCAGCTTTACTATCTTTTTAAAGCTTTACAGCTTTAAAAAGACATCAGCTTTACTATCCCATAAGAAGGTGTTTCTTCTCCTGAAGTTGTGGAACATGGACTGGAATAATCTGCTCCTCTCTTGATCCATTTCATTTTGTCACTTGCTTCGATAGCGTTTCCCATTGTTGTAGGCATGGGACCCCTCCCCAAATATTTTTATTTCATCAGCCACCCTTCCCTGAACCCCCCTCCTTTTTACCCCATCCAGATCCATCAAGGAATCACTGAGATACAGCCATTTAAAGTATACCGCATTTAAAATTCGGCTTCTTTTCCTGTTGCGCGCACTTTGACAGCTGGCGCAGGCCAGCCGAGGTCAAGAGTCCACAGGCACGCGCCTGCCGCAAGCCTTCCCGAGCCCTAAGAGAAGCAGCAGCCAGCAAAGTTCACCATGTACCTTTTTAATCCTTTACAGCCTTACTCTAATTCTTGGAAGTGGAGCTTCCCTGTAGAAATCACTGTGTTTTTGGGGTTCCCTCAAAAGTTATGTTGCCGGATCCTTACCAAGGATCATCGGGGACACCCCAGGGATGGGTCCCTACACAGAAGGGTCCCGATCCTCCCGCTCAGTGGACCTGCACTGAGCGGTGAAGCTCCTGGCGCAGTGCACATATTTTGCAGCTAGTAAAAAGCTGGGTTACCGTCCCAGCACCCTGCTTGGGGTCCCGGAGAGGCATGAGTGAGTGCGGGTACAGCCCCTTCACCACCCTCGGCCCGGACACAAGAGCTTGAACGAAGGCAAAGCACCGGGGGTGCGACAGGCACCGGGGGTGAGCCTCCTGCCAAGATTCTGCACCGCCGGGAGTAGGGAAACGTCCATTTTAAAACATAACTTGTGCCAGCAACAGCGGCCCCGCTCTGTGATGTTCCCACCTGGCTGCCTTCTACCTGGGTGCCAGCTGGGGGCAGGGGAAAAGAGGAATTCCGGAAGCACAGTGAGGACTCAGGACGGCTACCATTTCCTTGATTTCAAACCTGTCTCTTTGTGTGCCTTTTCCTCTCAAACCATACCATCTCCACCTGAAACCATTGTCTCTGCCTTGCTTTGTCACTGTCATTCAAATGTATCAAACCTGTCTCTTTGTGCATGTCTCCTCTCTATCTCAATCACCACTATCTCCTCTCCCACCATAGAACCATTGTTCCTGTCTTGCTTCGCTACATTTATTCAAATGTCTTTCACCTATCTACCTTAGGATGCATGGTGCCATGAGGCAGGCTCCTTTGTTTGGCACCCATGGGCTATCTAACTGGAAATCCTTGTCTTTTGTGGTAGCAGGCTACACAAAAGATCCCATTCATAAGACCCCGAAGATCTCACTTCACCTGAGGTGGGGACCTAATCCAATTACCTGACACACTACCTCCCCAACCCCATCACCCATTGGCTCCCAGTCCCATCACTCATTGGTTCCCAGTATCACAAAGCATCACCCTCTTCATTGGTCTCTTAATAAAGTTTGTCTTTTTTATTGGTTTAAAGTTTACACTTGCTGCTGCTGCATCTTATTGGGGGAAAGTTTGAATCCAACTTCTTATTGGCTGTATCAAAGTGTAACTCCTTGGATCCTCCTCTCTATTGGTTCTTCTTTATTATGTACTCTTTCAAACAATGTATTCCATGGTTTCCCTGTAATAATGAAATGTATATAAGCTTTTGTAATGATTGTATATGTTACACTTTCTGCCTTGCTGATTGTGTCCTTTGCTAGCGAAGTAAAGATCTTTCTTTCCAGTACTGGCCTTTTGAGCTCCATTTTGGCGCCTCCGCAAGCACGGATCTTTTCTCTCTCCTTTTTTCTCTCTTTTATTTTTGGGTACCCACTCCACCTTTGGAGTCTGGTGTCTGCTTACCAAATCCAACGAGCTGAAATCTCTTGTACCTTTTGGGGTGCTTACAACACCAATTTTATTTTAAAATTGTCACAAGGAGAAAAATCTGCTGTGGCAGCGCACGCCCTGGAATCTGGCCACCAAATTGCTTTTGAGCAGGTCCGTTCGTTGTTTTCGGAAGCCAGTCTAAAATGAAGACTAAATCTGGAGGCTATTTCAATCTCCCAAAGGAAACCTGCAAGTCTTCTGAATAGACAGCAAGAGCTGTCATTTGCCAATAAAATCTGGCTACCCATCCTGAAAAGAGCATATTTGCAGCCTAGGAGGAATAGAGCAGAGGTTGATGATTCCGTTGTCAGTTAACGGTTGCCATGGCTTTTACTGGTATATGCTAGCAAGAGCTCCATGTTCTCAGTGTCATCCAGCAGTGTTATGCTGAATTACCTTGACAAGGTCCCTCGTGTGGGATGAAACGTTAGTAGGAGAAATAAAGACTCATCTTCGCCTCTACGCACATCTCCAGAATGTGTGTGTGAGATAAATCTCTTAAGAAGACAGTACGATTTTAGTTTTATTTCTCAAATAATAAACATGGCTAGAAAACCCATAATGCCTGCTTCATTACAAATTGTACCAAGCCATGAAAGTTTCCATACTAGATTGCAGAATTAGTTGGAAAGAAATCATCTTCCACCACCACAGTGTTTGAGGCAGTGAAGACGAAGTGGAGAAAGTCATTTGGGCTTCTTCATTGACCTCAATGTGACTTTTTTTTTTTTACATTATACCACCTCTTTCACAGGGATAACGTTACACCATCATCACTGGAGCATCCGCCCTCTGAATGACTATTTTATTTTGACCACCGCTCTACACCTCTGTGTAGAGATCTTCTGCTGGTCGTGCTGCAACCATGTTGCATTGTTGGCATGAAAAGACCAAACAAAGGATCTTCCCAGAAGAAGTATGGAAAAAGGTAGCTTTCAAGAACTGAAAGAGCATATTTTTGATAGGAGGTGATGCTTAAAAGAGGATAGAGGAGGGGACCTGATTCTGCTAACCCTGGGAAATCTCATCTGACACCCTGAAAAAGCATTAATTTAACCAATATAGTCCTAATTTAAATGATCCTCTTAATGAGGAATATATAGGAGAGAAGCTTATATTTTAAGCATGAAATGACAGTGCAATTTTGATAGTCTGGCACTGCAATCCTATGCATGTCCACTCAGCAGTAAGCCCTATGGAGTACAATGGGACCTACTCCCAGGTAATTGCATTTCAGATTGCAGCCTATGGCCACAATCCTATCCACACTTTCCTTGGAATAAGCCCCACTGAACACAATGGGATTTACTTCTGTGCAGACATGCATAGGATTGTGCCGTAAGTAAATTTGTGACTTGTTCTTCTATGTAACTATGGAAATTAATGTTTTTACTGTCCTATCTTTGAGCGGAGATAGGACTACAGATGGCTTTTTATCAAGCGCTGACTTGAAGTATTGCTCAGCAGAAATGTTGGGAGAGAAATTGGAGGTTATGGGATCCAAAATCTCACCCTGCCCTGTGCCTTCATGATGATTCCCTTTCCGTGGCTGTTCTCAGCCACAATAACTGCAGCCCTTTTGCAGAGTGTCACACCAGGAATTGAAAGACCAGGAATTTACCCACTTGCATGGGGGGGGGGGGCTTCCTCAGCTGTGGAGGCAACAACACAGCTTAGGAAAACAGGGAAGCATCCTTATGTTGCCTAAGCGTTCTTCTTCCTCTCTTCTGGCACTGTGCTCTGCCAAAATGGCTGCAGTGAGAGAAGAAAGGAGGTCAATGGGGGCATTTGGTGGTGCCATGGGTGGGCAAATGTTGTGCCCCTCCCCCGCCTTGACAAAACGCAGGAGGAGGTACACAATGCAGCCTGCCAATCAAGACTGAGAAGTGAAAAGGTTACTTTTGGCCAGGGCCAGCACCAGACCTCCAAATGCCAAATGCTGCTCCCCATTACCCAATGATGTGCCACCTCTGCTTCCTCCACTCTCCGATGTTCTAGCTCAGCACTTTCCTCCCTTCCACATTTGCTCTTCTTCTCTGTCTCCTGCTTCCTTTTCCAATCCAGGAAGTGGAAGGAGGAGGAGGAGCAGTGGAGGCAAGTAGGCAGACAGAGATGGGCACCCACCACCACCAATTAGCTGTCTGAGGCGACCACTTCAGTTGGCCTCACAGATGGGCTGGCCCTGCTTTTAGCTCAGGTCTACTTTTGTCCAACCAAATTCTCTGATTCTAGGATCGATTAAGTACAGTATTTGCTTTATTAGATATGGGGGAATTTAAAACTAACCCAATAAATAACTGAGCCACAAATGCCTTCATTGGTCAGTATTTTCTCTCTGTTGTCAACCTGCTTCTGCTTGAGGGTATGACTTGCTTTTGGTTGGGCCTCCTGACCAGATCCGGGTGAAGCCTGGAGCAGAGAACGGCAGTTTTTCAAGGCACCTCCAGCCACTGACTCGGATCCTTCCCTCCCTCCAGCTTTCCTGTGTCTTCTTCTCTCTGCCCTGCAGTGAGTGTAACTCTGGATCCAGACACAGCAAATTCCTGGCTCGGTCTCTCTGAGAATCTGAAGCATGTGAGATGGCAAAGCAGAAAGCAGGACGTCCCTGACCACCCTAAGAGATTTGACTGGGAGCCCTTCATGCTAGGCCTCCCGAGATTCACTTCGGGAAGACACTGGTGGGAAGTGGAGGTGGAATCCACACAGAGCGCTACCGGGATCACCAACATGTCTGCCAGGAGGAAAGAGATCTCCGGTCAGGGAGGGGGATGGCTTCGGCCATATCCCGTCCCCAACGATTGGCTGGGCCGTTACATGGCCTCCTCCGACTTCCACCAGAGATTTTGCTGGCGGAATTCTGAGGAGGCCAATCTGCTCCAGCGCCAGTTAAACCCGGGGAAGGGGACAAGCGTCCCCTTCCCCAAGTAGACTTTCCGCCAGGCAGGATTGAGCTGTTAGTCGTGAGGAAAGGAAAGGTCGGCCTTAATCCTAACGGGGGCATTTGAGCAGTGGGAAAGGTATTACTTGACTCACTGCGGTCCCCATTCTCTCCTTGTCAACTCACGGCTTTTACTCAGGCAATATCAAGAAATTGCGTCCTTCTCAGTAGAAAGAGTGATGGTGTACACACAACAGAAGGTGCCAGCCATAGAATCTCCTCAGCCCCCTTCTGAAGTTTGGGAATGATTAAAGATCCTATTTGGATAATACTTCCATCTCCACCATCCTTCCGTAATGAGTTAGGGAAGCAACTATCCCCACCCATCTCCACCTCTTACTGAATGATGCTGCATTAAACTGGAGTGATAGGGCCTAAACACTTTTTAGTGAGCTCTAATTCATACATACTTCCTTGTAGAAAACCTGCAACACTTGAACATCTCAGGGAAGCAATTGAAGGGATTGTGGGACCATCTCAGCACATGTGTTTTGGTGGATGCCTGCAGATCCCTTCGCTTACACCGCAATCCTATCCAATTTACACCACCGGTGTTAACCAGTGGTGCAGCGAGAACGGGAGGCCCCAGAATGGAAAGAGGATTCAAATCCCCTCCAAAAGGGGAATTCAAAGGGGATTTGAATCCCCTTTCCGTTCTGAGGCCTCCCGTTCTCACTGCACTGCTTGTTACACCAGTGGTGTAAGTTGGACAGGATTGCTCTGTTAGTCAGTGATGTCAGCAGTGTATAGATGCCAATAGGGAACATTGGTCTGATTAATTAACCTAATGCCTAATTAACTAATAGCTGAATTAATTAACTAATTAGGCAATCAATTGGGTCAAGGAACTGCTTCTGTGTACACCATATGCAGTATATGTATGAATTATAGTATTATAGCATGTGTATGAATTATAGCATAATGAATTTGGTACTATGAAATGATGCCCGGTATATCTGTATATCTCCCCCTCATCTGTAGCATGTGCGTGTGCGCACGCGCGCGCGCGCACACACACACACACACACACACACACACACACGATTGACAGTGCTCCTCGCCTCCTCTGCTTCTTGTACTCTGGCTGGGTGGGGAAAATTCTAGGAGCAGAATTAATGTGGTCTTAATTTAAAAGCTGAAGTTGATGAGATGTTTAGTGTGAGCCAGGTTTTTCAGCATGAAATGACACGTTGCAGTCTGTATGACAGTCTGCCTAATCTGGCACACTTCCCTGTACATAAAAGAGACTCTGGAGCAACCACTGGGGGAAAAAACAAAAGGAAAAACCCATGCACTCCACAACACACACAAGCTTGCTTCCCTTGAGCAAACCCACGGCCCCATCGTCGCCTTTTGTCGGCCTGCTGAGGCTTCTTCTTCCCCCCACCATGGCCATTCCTTGCCCACCCGGGGATGGGGATTCTCCTTTTGGGGATGAGAAGCCCTTTAAAGGACCCATTCAAACCAGGCCCATGATCTGACATTATTTAAGATGCACATCTTGCCTCTTTTTGCTGCGTGGTGCACACGGGGTGGGTGTTCTCGTCCCCCTCCATTTGTGCCAGAGAACCAGAACCACATTTTTTCCTGTACTATCGCTGAGTTCCATAACATGTAAAGTAATGGTACTACTACACAGCAGTGTTCCTGAGCATGTGCAGAGCATCTACACACTCACAAAAGGGGATTCAGTTTCCAAGTTTGTTCTCATAACACCTGCAGGCGCACAGGCTGCTTCCTCCTTCTGTTTCTCCTCTGCCTCTTCCAAAAGCTTGTAAAAACAGGAGGGGTCAAGCCAAAGACCTCGTGCCTTTGCTGTTTCCTTTTTCCTGGCATTAAATGGGGTGGGCGACGAGTGTTGCCTTTCCCAATTTTCTTCCTCGGGGTTAAAAAAAAAGGGGGGGGACGGTGGAAATCCATCAGTCCTCTGCCTCCAACTCTCGGGAAGGAGGATAGCGACAGATTATTTGTGTAAAAGATCAGAGCAGAGAGAAGGATCTTTGCAGAGACGAAAAGGACACATAATAAGACCCTGAACAGCGGAAGCAGCTCGTCGATCGCAGCGGCCTCAGCAGGGGCCGGCCGTGCAAACTCCGAGCGCTTCCGATCTCCCGCCAGGCGAGTCCCGCCGCCGCGTCTTCCCCAGCTCGCCCTCTCCGAGGAGAGCTCCAGCAGAGGAAATGCCCTCTCCTTATTTGGAAATCAGAAGCGAAACTAAAGGGCTGCGCCTACGTGGGAGGAAGAAGCAGCCATGGCAGCCACTGGGGGGCTGGTCGAGGAGTTCTGCGAGGAGACGACTTGCCCCATCTGCCTGGATTATTTCACCGACCCAGTGATTCTCGACTGCGGGCACAATTTCTGCCAGGCCTGCCTGACCCAGTGCTGGGGGGAGTCCAGCCGAGCGGCTTCCTGCCCTCAGTGCAGAGAACCCGCTCAGCAAAGGCACTTCCGCCCCAACCGACAGCTGGCAAATGTGGTGGAGCTCGTCAAGAAACTCGAGGAGGGGAAAGCCGGCGGCGGGGCCAAGAGGAAGAGGGGGCTGTGCGAGGTGCACCAGGAGCCCCTGAAGCTCTTCTGCAGGGACGACGAGGCGCCCATCTGCGTGGTGTGCGACCGGTCCAAGGAGCACCGAGGCCACAGCGTCGTTCCCGTGGAGGAGGCTGCCAAAGAGTTTAAGGTAGGAGGAGGAGCCACACCGTGAATGGGGGGGGGGGGCTGGATCGTGTGTGCGTTGATTGTCGCCCCCGTTTCGAGGAAGCAAGCCTCTCCACAGCGCAGGCATTAGTAAGGGGAGGAGGGGGAGGAAAAGGATGGCCGGGAAAAGAAAAGGAAAAAAAAAAGACAATCTGCGCAGATTTTGCCACTAGTCCTCCTAGAACAGGCTTTTCGTTGCTGCCTCCTCCTCCTCCACGGCCCATTGAAACCGAACTGCCATTTCTCCCTCGCCTCCCTCCGCATCTCTCCAAGACGCCTAAAGTCCGCTTCCGGAGAGAAAATAAGAGTCGGAGACCAATCAGTGGGAGCTCTTTGAGTCAGGGAAGCAGCGGCGGTGGGCGGAGAGGGCGCTGCTGCAGCTGCCACGTATTGATTGGGCTGGCACGGCTGTGCGTCACGAGGCCTGTGTGGGCGAGATGGATCCACGCACATCCAGCGAGGAACATGCCCCACGCTCCCCGTCTTGAGCGCGCTGTGTGCCGAGGGGAAGTTTGTCTGGACTACCCCTCAAATCCTATCAAATATAATATTATTTCGATTGCACGTTCAGTTTGGCAAAAACAGCCCCCCTCCCCACCAAATGATTTTTCTGCAAGGGCATAGGCAGTGATTTTCTGCTGTTCTTCCCGAGCCTCCGGAGTTGGCTTTTGGTCCACCCATAGTTCAGCAATAAATAGGAGAGTCATAACTGCTTTCTCAATTACTATTACCGGTATATTTATTCCCTGCCGTTCTGTTTCAAAAGCATGCACGGAGTGGCTTGCAAAGTTGAAACAGACAATGGAGAAACAAATACAAATTAGTCATGACTCATAACCACTATAAAAGTAGACACCTTAGAACAGCAGCCTGATTAAAAGCAGAACAGCAGACAAAAGGATCCATTAAAACCACAGTGAATCAGGAGAGTCTTAACAGACCCCTAAGAAGAACTAAAAGAGAGCCTTGCAGGTTTCTTGCCAGGTGCAAGGGAGTGACAACAGGAAACAGGTCTCTTGTTGTCTTGTATGCTCCCACCCTGAGGCATCTGGTGGGGCCACTGTGAGATACAGGAAGCTGGACTAGATGGGCCTTTGGCCTGATCCAGCAGGGCTCTTCTGATGTTCTTATGGGGGACAGTATCAGTGTCACCACTGAAAAGACTCTACCTCATGGCCCCACCCATCTGATCTCACACACGAGTGGGACTGAGACCACAGCCTCCTCTGATGCCAATTTTTACTGGCAGACAGGTCATGCAGGAGCAGACAGATCCTGAGGAAACCTGGTCCCATGTCATTGAGGGTTTTGGAGTGGGTAAATTAGAGAAGAAACGTAGACATTTTATACACGACCCTAAGGATGTTCACATTAGGCAAAAGTATGTGCACTTTGCCATCTCTCTCTCTCTCTCTCTCTCTCTCTCTCTCTCTCTCTCTCTCTCTCTCTCTCTCTCTCTCTCTCACGCACATTGCAACATGACTGGATGGTGTCACAACAACTTCCATTTCTAACTCCGCTGGACTCCCAAGTCAGAACAAAACAATTTTATCTGCAGAAAGTTTTGCAAACTGGTCGTAGCAGGTTACCAAGGTTTCCACCAATTCCCTTTGCCTGCCAGAACATAATAGATTTCTAAGGAAGTCCTTGATAGATGTCAGATACACACATACACCGGAGTCCCACCCCACTCCATACCAAAAGTCTTTTCTGTTTGTGCAGGAAAAAATCCAGGTCCAGCTTCAGTCTCTGGAGAAAGAGAGAGAAAACCTTGTGGAACAAAAACTGACTGAAGAACTGAGAAGCCAAAACTGTATGGTAGGTGTTTGTTGTCTTGGCTCGTATACTGGGGATGTGTGTTGACTGGGCAAGTTTTTGTACCCTTGGTTCTTGAGGCAACAGACTCTAATGGCACAGTGGCGTTGCTGGAGGGGCTGCGTTACACCGGTTTGCAAGGAGCGGTGCTCCACCCCTTCCAGCTCCTCCTCACCCATGTGGACCATATAAAGGAGCTTCCTCAGCTGACATAAGAAGAGGCCTGCTGGATCATGCCAAAGGCCCACCTAGTCCAGCTTCATGTATCTTACCAGATGCCTCCGAGAGCACACAGCCAACAAAATAACCTGTTTCCTGTTGTCACTCCCTTGCACCTGGCACAGAGAAAACCTACTTCTAAAGCCAGGAGGTTACTTATCCCTATCATGGTTTGTAACCTGTGATGGACTTTTCCTCCATAAATCTGTCCAATCCCCTTTTAAAGGCACTTTAAGCTTGACGACTTAGCTTAGAAGCTCATTCAAGACCACGGAGCTAAGAGAGGAAACCGAACAGTCGTGATGTCTGATTGTCTGATGCAAGGAGGGAAGAGTCCTTAAGCCAGGGGACGGACGGATGGACAGACACACATGCACATACACACACACAAGCAGAGCAAGGAAGCTCAGCTCACGTTACCCAGGGGGTTGGAGCAGCTGAGTGGCTGGTGAGAGAAAGCACCATTCAGCTCAAGGTATGCGACATCTACTTGTCCTTTTCCTGGTCCGTTGTTACTAAATAATTAAAAATATATATCTTTTGGTGCCTTAGAATGATACTGTGATCCTAAAAACATTCTGAAAAGCAGCAGCAGTGTCGTTATGCCCCCACGTGGGGGGGCGCCGCCCCACCCCCGCAGCACCTCCCCCACGTGATGCAGCGGCGTGATGTCACGCCCCGCCTCTGAACACACACCCCCGACGTTTTTACCTGATTTTGAGCCGTTCAGAGCCAAGGGCGGGCGGGAGGGCCGAAACGTGGCCGTTCCGCCTGCGAAGAGCCAGCGAGCCATCAGGACAGTGCTCAAAACAGTGAGTTTGCACCCTCCTGAGCCCTCAACTCCGCCCCTTCAGGGGTCCGCGCCCTGGGGCCCTGGGTACCACTTGGTGCCCTGGGCACCAAGGCTCCCCCCTCCCTTACGACGCCTCTGAAAAGCAGGCATTTCCCCTCCTTTTGCTGTATGCATAGGTGATACAGGTGTTAACAGTGGCAACAGTGTTCTGCCCATATGTTCTGCCCATAACAGCAGATATGTAGAACTGCTGTTTTAATGGCACTTCCAATTCTTCACGGCACAGCAATTTCTCAGCAGTGTGAAAAAGTCCCTCGTGTGGGAACGGCCTATGTCCAGGTTCAGGCATTTACCTGCCTGCCAGGAGAGCTTCTAGCCTTCATCCTGCACGTGAAGTCATAAGAACATAAGAAGAGCCCTGCTGGATCAGGCCAAAGGCCCATCTAGTCCAGCTTCCTGTATCACACAGTGGCCCTACCAGATGCCTCAGGGACCACAAGACAACAAGACACTTGTATCCTGTCGCCACTCCCTTGCACCTGGCACAAAGAAAACCCACTCCCCAGAAATGACGGGCGCCCGCCTGGCGCGTGGGGGCGGGGCCTGCGTAGCGTCACGTCGACGCGCCCCTCGCGTCACGTCGACGCGTCCCCCCGCCCGTTTTGAGCTCATTTTGGAGCCGAATGGGCTCCAGGGCGGGTGGGCGGGCCGATCCAACGCGGCGCTTCACATCGGTAAGTGCCCCGAGCGCGCACCCCTCCCGCCCTCCCGCCTGGAGCTCCTGCTACATGCGCTCCACTCAAGTTCCGCCGCTGCCACTCCCACAACCAGGAGGTTGCTTATCCCCATCATGGCTTCTAAGCTGTGATGGACCTTTCCTCCATAAATCTGTCCAATCCCCTTTTAAAGGCATCCAGGCCAGGTGCCATCACCACCTCCTGTGGCAAGGAGTTCCACAAACCAATTACACTCTGGGTAAAGAAATATTTTCTGTTGTCTGTTTTAATACTCCCTCCACTCAATTTGAGTGGATGTCCCCTAGTTCTAGTGTTGTGTGAGAGGGAAAAGAACTTCTCTCTATCCACTCTCTCCATTTCATGCATAATTTTATATGTCTCAATCATGTTCCCCCTCAACCGCCTTTTCATATGCTCTGAGTCATATGTTCTGCCCTTCGCTCCTTTCCGACGTCTCTGTGTGTGTGTCCCCCTTCCCCGCAGACACAAGTAGGAGCAGAGAAGGAGAAGATCAGGTCCACCACTGAACATATGCAGACGTTTCTTGAGGAAAAAAAGTGCTTCTGGCTGGGACGGTTGGATGATCTAGAGAAAGAGATTGAAAGGAGACGGGAAGAAAATGTCACCAAACTGGCAGAGGAGATTTCCCATCTCAGTAACCTGATCACTGAGATGCAGGGGAAGTGCCAGCAGCCAGCCAGTGAATTCTTACAGGTAAGACAAAAGATAAAGATGCCTTAAGCCCCTTGAAAAAGCCCCCTTAAGCCCCATGAACTTGGGAAGGACAATGGATTGGAAATTGGTTGTCCGCAGTTAAGGAAAGCACAAGTGAATCACAAGGAGAACAAGAACGGAGGCTGCAATACTATACACGCTTACCTGGGAGCAAGTCCCCTTGAGCTCTATGGGGCTTACTTCTGAGTAGACATGTAGAGGATTGCACTGTAAATGTATTCTGTACATGGCTGAAACTCTCTTTTTTTCTGTCCTTCAGGATATCAGAAGCACCTTGAGCAGGTATGTGGTTTTCTCTCTCTCATATTTCTCCTATTCTTCCTGTGGAACAGCTCTGGTTAAAAAAACTGATAATTTTGCAATTTAAGGTTGCATACGATTGGGTACAATCAACCATTAGAAGCTCTTTTCTTCTGGAGTACAGTAAGAAGGAACCTGAAATTATATTTCCCATGCAAGGTGAAAATTGCCTACATCTTTGAGATTTTGTATCCTTCGGATTCTCATGGAGGATTAGCGGACTTGTTCTCTAGCAATGTCTCTTATTCCTGGATAAGTAAATAAATCTTGAGTCAAACCATTGGTCCATCTTGCCCAGGAAAGTCTCTCAACTGGAAGAAGTTCTGCAAGGTTTCCCTGCCAGATACCAAAGCTCCTAGATGCCGTAGTCTGAACCATGTCTTTCTGTATTCAGTGAATGTGTTCCAGCCTTGACCAATGGTCTCCTGCTTTTCGCCCTTCCTTTTTGCACAAACAGCAGCAAAGGAATTGTAGTCTAGAAGGTGCTGGGGGTGGCTAATTTCCCCTTAAGAGTAAAAATGTACTAGAACAGAACCGGCTTGCATGAAAGAGCCCCAGCCTTGAAATGGTAGGCTTGGAAGCTGCCCATAAGTGGACCTACTCTTGACTAAGTGCCCAACCTGCCATGTCAGCCTACAATAGGTAGACTCAAGTGCAGGAATGCTTGTCACCCATTCCATAAAACGAACCCTTTCCCTTCCAGGTATCAGAAGACGCAAGTGAGGCAGCTGCAGGAAATTTCTCCAGACCTGGAAGAGAGACTCAGCAGTTACTCTCAGAAAAGTTCCGTTCTTAAAAAAGCCATGGAAGAGTTCAAAGGTATTGGGGGGACCAGTCTTTGTGGGTGCTCCACTTCTAGGCTTGGCAAGCGAGTTCCTTGTGGGCTTCTCTCCCATATTCCACCTCCCCATCCCTGTTCTTCATTGTTTTCATTGAAAGATGATCCTTGTGATCTACTTCCAAACATCCACCAAGGAAGAAGGATTCCTAGTGGCTCTTTTTCTCTCCATTATCGGCACCAGCAGTTCTGTTTCATAATCAATTCCCCAGCAGAGCTCCGGCTATGCTGCAGTTTGGTCGTGTGAGCTGCACCCAAAGAACAGAATAGTAACTTATTGGGCCAGTGAAACAGCCTATTCTTCTTTCTCCTCGTACGATCTGCCATAATGCTACACTACCAGAAGATGAAACATATAGGATAATTCCAGCGCCCTTCTACTGTTCCTGCACGATGGTCTGGGAGCAGGATAAACTAGTCCTGAGACCAAGACTTTTGAAGGACTGAGTTCTCCAACTGCCTGTATGCAATAGTCATCTAAGGCCGTCTTATTCCATCTGCTTCCAGGCTCGGAGGCTAAGCAGGCAGTCACCAAAGATATTTCAGTGGTGGATATCAGCTTTGGAATTCCTCCTCAGAAAGCTTCCATCACACACTTTCTGCTATCTTTTTTGACAAGTGAAATCAAATGTATTTAGGCACGCATTCGGAAAGGAAGGAGAATGGATTTTACTGGATTGTATCCAACGTCTCAGTGATTTCAGTGGTGCTTAGTTAAAACTGACACTCTTGGGTACAACCGACTGGTTTTGACTGCTATGATCTTAAACTTTGTCGGCCACTTTAACTTTTGCTTTACTTTGATATGTTAGCTAGTTGTGTTGCATGCTCTTGATTTTGTTCTGTTAGCCATTGGAATACCTGTGTAGAAAGATGGGATGTAAATAGTTACAATTTTATTTAATGAATGAATATAGATCCCTTCCAGTTCCACTATTCTTCCATTATTCTGAAATACTTCCAGTTCCACTATTCCTAAGAGCCTGTCCTTTCCCAGTCTCTTCCCTTTCAGTGAGATGAATTAGATAGGAATGTTTCTCTAGCCGGGTTCACGATCCCCCCCCCCATGTTCAGCATGCGTCACAGCAGATAAACACTGAGTACGAAGGGGGAGGGGAGCGCATCACTGGGGGCAGGGGCTAGCATGGCGCAATCATGGGGCCCTCCATGCATTCCTTCTATGTGTGGACTAAAAGCGTGAACAGAGCTTCTGTTGACCACATGAACAAGAAATGGGGCAATAGCAATTGTCTTGCCATTTGTAATGATGTACTAATGCAAGCCCCAAACCTTCAACTTGCATTGCTAGCAATATTCAGAACGCAGTGCAGTTAGGAGGCCTTCTCCCAGGTTGCTGCCTATCCTCTGCCCTTTACTCAGATTGAAACACCAAGGTTACTTGGTGCAACATGGTCCTAATTTAAATGCTAATCTTAATGATGATTTATTTTGTGTGTGGCATTGTATTGCACTTTTTTTTTTTAATATATTTTTTATTTTATTTAACAACAATAAAACACAAGACAATACAATAATAAAAATACTAACTAGCTAACTACCTAACTACCTAACTAACTAACTACCTACCTAACAACAAAAATGATACAACAGGGAATGACAAACTGGGGGATATCAACATGACACATTAGGAACACTAACAAGCCGGACATCAATATATCATAGAATGACTCTTTCAACTATTCAATTATACTAACTAAAGTTACCGTCATATTTACTCAATTTCCACCTCCTGCACATCAATACATATAATGATAATATTCTTTTTTATAATAACCTTTCCATCTAATCAAAATAGAATAATTGCTACCACTCTGTTCTCTTACTAACTTAAGTTAGCACCATATTTACTCAATTTCCACCTCCTGGACATCAATACATAAAATAATTACTACCAGTCTGTTCTCTTCTTTACATTTCCATCTCCTAAACCTTAAATTTAAACATCCAAATCCCTCAAATATAAATCTTAATCATTAACTCTTCAATATCTAATATAATCTCAATTTCAATCTCAACTTTTCACTGCTGAGCATATATCAATAAGCGTATATACAACAATATATTTATCTCTTTAAAACATTACTGATATCATCATATTGAATAAAAACAAATCTTATAAAAACAACAGCGTGCCATATAATATCTCTTCCAAAATCAGAGGAAGCCTCCTCCAAAACATATTAACTTTCCAACAAATACTTTACACTTTCATCAGCATCTTACTTAACTTCTTTGATGTTAACCACCCTCGATAAAATATTTTATATAAAATCCTTTATATAAAAGTTTAACCATTTTATAACCTAAGTTCCAAATCTAATCTTACTCTAATAGATAAATCTCTCAACCTAAATTTATAACCCCACTATCATAATATCTTAACTGTTTCAAAATCCAATGAAAAAATTATAAACTTCATACATATTTATCATACAATCAATTCTTTATATTGTCTATTATGAAAATCTATTATCCACTGTGGTCTGTTCGTTACTTCTAATGTTTTTACCCAGCCAGTTATTTTATCACAAAACTTTATATCTAACCTGTTCCCTTCCTAATTTCTAACACCTCTGCCTCCAGAATCTGCAAATCTTTTATCAACCACGCCATAAGAGTCCAATAGAAATCTTCTCGGTCCTTTGCAAAAAAAATCTGTATTCTAAACATGAAACTTGCTCTCTCCATCTGCAATTTAAGGGTTGCAGCCTCCTGTTGTTCAGACCACTTGTCTAATTCTTCCATAACCTGGATTACTGTAAGTTCTTCTGTTTGCCATTTAAAGGTTGGAGCCTCCAGTTGTTCAGAGGTCTTATATACTTCTTCCATGATCTGAATTTCTACAATCTCCTCTGTAATTACTGCAGCCCGTGTCTTCAAAAGTCTTGCATCCTGCATCTGCTTCAATTGCATCAATATCTGTTGTCTTTCTCCAGAGGCTTTATTTTGATTTAACAAAAGTATATTTAGAGTCTCTTTTAATTGATTAATGCTGGCCCACATATCTTGCAAAAATTCCATCATCTCCTGCTGCAACGAAAAGCAACTGTCCTGCTTGCAACTTCCAACTTTTCCACTTAAAACACACGAAGCATCACAGTTCACAATCCAAATTAAAACTAATAATAGATTCAAAGCCAAATTCCACTGAGTACATAGTCCCAGACCACATCTTGGCACATTCAGGGTTAACTTCCCAGACTGAATCAAAGGAATGCAGCTCCTTCTGTAATTCAATATGTCTCAGTTTAACAAGCACAGCTCAGACAAAGAAGAGGGAAGCAGAGTCCATGTAAGGGGGGGGGAAATCCACCCCTATCCCCTTAGCTTCTTTTAGATGCCTATAAATTTCAGCCTTCCTGTCTTCCCACTCACCGCTCCTCTTCCAGATCAGCAGAGAAACTCTTACTCCAGTCCAAGGTTGGTACGTTGAAGGAGTCTACTTTAAAATAAATCTTTTCCTCTTGTCCGGGTGAGCGGCAACGCGAGCCTTCACAGTCACCAAAATGGTGTCTGCGACAAAGCAGGGACAGAAAAGGGAATACCAAGCAGAAACTGGCTCAATGCCTTGACCAGTTTCCCTCAGTTTGCTCCCCAATCTCTCATCTACATCTCTCCTGATGCAGATGGCCCCGATCCAGCCTGGATCAAGGGAATTCCACTGCTTTGCGGCGCGGCTCCAGAGAGCTCTCTGGAATCACGT
Source organism: Plestiodon gilberti rubricaudatus (assembly GCA_026170595.1). Taxonomy (NCBI): domain Eukaryota; kingdom Metazoa; phylum Chordata; class Lepidosauria; order Squamata; family Scincidae; genus Plestiodon; species Plestiodon gilberti. Next base: position 253,558,957 of record JANXHW010000002.1, read on the forward strand.
CTTCGGTCCGTCGTCCCAGCCCCCGCATTGTATTGCACTTGAAACAACACATTGCTCTATGTACAGTGGTCTGAGTGAATTTCTCACCCTTCCCTCCCCAAAACAGAGTCCCTGGAGCGAGCTCCAAATAAAGGTACGTTTTGCAGCTTTAAGTGAGAATGACGTAAGATCTATTATTATTTTGGATTTAATATATTTGTGTCCTACTTTTCTAAAACCAACTTTGTGCAAACATGTCACAAAAGATGTTGTTTGCTCCTTCCATTTCTTTGTTTTGCTTTAGCTTAAATAGCAGTTACCGGCGGGGAGGGGGTGCTAGACAGGTACATGAAGTCCTCACTTAAAGTCGTCGATAGGTTCTTGGAAACTGCAACTGTAAGCGAAGTGGCGTATAACGAAACCAGTTGTACCATAGGCTAATTGATGACGCAGAGAGCTGTAGAATCACCACGTATAGCTTCAGGATGGCTGCAGAGAGCTTTTGAATGGCCCCGCAAGGCATTCTGGTGTGCTACTCGTGAAACTGACTACTTTTTGAATGGCTGCAGAGAGCTGTAGGATGGCCGTGGAAAGCTTTAAAATGACCACAGATGCAGCAAATACATTTGAGAAATTTTATTGAAAACAAGTAAGAATTATTTACAGAACTCCATTTTTTCTCATCAATGTTATAATGAAACAATGTTGAAGGAAACGACATTAAGTGAGGACTAGGGAAGGCATATTTAACTTTTTCCCCATTGCAACAAAAATGTCCCCCTTCCCGCAACTATTGTGGTCTTGGGAGGAAAGTTTCCATCCAAGACCACATCTAAGTAAAACATTCATTCATTCATTCATTCATTCATTCATTCATTCATTCGAGTCCTAATTCATATTACTGACTTTAAATGTGTCCCTTTTTCTTTAATATAACAGAGACTCTGGAGCAAACCCTGAACAAAGGTAACTATTTGGCGAGAACTAAGGGAGATGGGAAACTCTTGGTAGGGGGTGGAGTCTCAAGAGCAACTCCTCATTGGAGGATTTCATCCAGTTACCTAAAGTAGCCAACTCAACATTGTCCAGTTCTGGAACTGTCAGTCAATGACTCTTTTTCCCTCTCACGCAATGACTGGGCTAACCAGAGTAGAAAGGATGGATCAGGTGTTAGAAGGGCAGTTGGCAGCTGGTTGAGAGATGTCCTGTACTAAGGCTGTAATCCTATCCACACTTACCTGGGAGTAAGCCCCACTGACTATAATGAGACATACTTCTGAGTAGACATGCATCGGATTGGGCTCTAGGAATGTGACCTGTGTGGTCCTCAGTGCTTATAGTGCTTCAACCAGCAATTCACTGACAACGCAATTCCGTTCCTGTTTACTTGGAAGTAGACCCATTATATTCAGTCCCAGGAAAGTGTTCTTAGATTTGCAGCCTTAGGCAGAAGTCCTGTACATTCTTACCTGTGAGTAAGGTCAACCCATTGAAAAAACAGGACTTATTTCTGAGTAGACATGCCTAGGATTGCATTGCTAGTGGCCTTAATCAAACCACTTTCTCTCAACCAGTACTCCAACCCTCTCACACACATATACTTCTGCTACATGTTGATCCATTCATTGATGCATAATCTCAGAAGGATTACAGCTGTAATGGATGAGAAATGCTATCTAAACGGTGGCCCTGTCTTCAGGCACAGTTGGACTCTTACACTTTTCGGCTTATCCAATCCTACAATTCTAGGATTAAATGTAGTCTCTGCTTTTTAGATATGTAAGGGCTGAAAAATGTTTTTGTGGTCGTGTTGCTGGTGTGTTTCATCTTCAGCTTCCATTCAAATGCATCTCTGGGGAGAGGAACTGAGCCTTTTTCTAGCTGGAGTTAGGAGTCAAACTGAACTGCTAAATCATAATTTACTCTGTTATTATATACTGTATTTTCTTGTTTTAGCCTTGACTGTGTGTCACTCTGGAAATGTTCACTGAAAGGCAGCCTAAATACCTTTTAAAATGAATAATACAGGTGTCCCCCGCTTAATGACGGATCGCTTAACGATCCGGATATATGATGGAGGCCCCCAGTAAAAAAGAGCAAAAGATTTTAAAAGATGCATCTTTTTAAATCCCCAGCTCTTCAGCTGTTTGGCTTTTGATAAGGACTTTGAAGTTCAGCGCTGTGCTTAAAACCTCAGTGCAACTTCAAAGCCCTTCTCTAAAGCCAAACAGCTAATGGGCAAGATAAGAGCTTGGATGTTTAACGCTTGGGCTTTAAGCACAATGCTAAACTTCAAAGCACAGCAAGACCTGCTTAATGACGGCTTCACTTTACCACAGGGATTTCAGAACGTATCCCCGTCGTTAAGCGGGGGACACCTGCATTCCAATAACTGGGCCCAAAGTATTTCCATTAGCCAGAACTTTCTTTGTCCCCAGCTGACTCTGAGGAAGTGATTTTTTTCTGCACTCTGCTGGACGTCCTGACCAGATTCAGGCGATACCTGTGGGGGTGGGGAGGGAGGTCTTCTGAATCACTTTTCTACAGTGGTTGCTTGCATTGTCCTTGACCCCCTCTTCTTTCTTTCTTTCTTTCTTTCTTTCTTTCTTTCTTTCTTTCTTTCTTTCTTTCTTTCTTTCTTTCTTTCTTTCTTTCTTTCTCTTGTTGTCCTGCAGTGAACGTGACTCTGGATCCAGATACAGCACATCCCTCCCTCATTCTCTCGGAGGATCTGAAGAGTGTGCGAAAGGGAGACATCGAGCAGGACCTGCCAAATAACCCGGAGAGATTTGAGACCATGTTCTGTGTGCTCGGCCATGAAATATTCACTTCAGGAAGGCATTCGTGGGAGGTCGAGTTGGAGGAGAAAAAGGGGGCGCTGTGGGCCATGGGGGTTGCAAGAGAGACTCTGAAGCGGAAGGAAGGGACCAACCTTAACCCCATGGAAGGCATCTGGGCAGTGGGGAAGGACTCGTTGCCTTGTCAACTCTGGGCTTTTACTTCCCCTGAATGGACGGTTTTGAACTGGAGATATCAGCCCAAGAAGATCCGGGTGTTCCTGGACTATGAAGAGGGCCATGTGGAATTTTTTGATGCTGATATTGATGAATTGATCTTTAGCTTCCGGTCAGCCTCATTCTCTGGGGAGAGGATCCGACCCTTTTTCTGGCTGTGGTCGGGGGTCCAATTGAACTGCTGAATCGAAAGCAGAGTCCTTGCTACCATCGTCGCTCTCAGCACCCTGAAAGGAGGTGACACTCAAAGACGAATGTTCTCTATCGCTTCCCAGTAGCCAGGCAAGGGACAACAGTTCTTGTGGTTTTCAGGCACTCCTTCTGGTTCGTGATCAGTTCTTGGAATCTTCTGTCGGTGGAATAAGAGTGGTGGACGTGCGTAGGATGTACTATAGAAATCCGTGTAAAGACTTCCGAACAAGCAGAATGAGAAGTTCCCTTTTCTAGCCATAGTTTCAAGAATGCCCTTAGTCTACTCCAAACATGGCTGAAATTCTATACATGCTTACTTGCCAATACGTTCCATTAAACATAGTGGAGCTGACTTCTGAGGAGACATGCATAGGATTGCCATGGAAAGAATCTAGATATGGTGGAAAAGGTGTTTGTGTGGGCTCTTGTGTCATTAAAGGACGCATGTGGCAGAAAGAGACTTTTCTATCACTGCGTCTGCCTTTATTGAACTTGCCAATCAAGGGGTTTCAAAGGAAGAGGAGCCCAGCCAGAAGAAAAGGAGTGAATCCTTGCAGGAAAAAAGTTATCCTTTTCTTTAACTTTTGGAGGTACAACATTGTGGCCACCTTATCCGCGGGAGCAGCTGGGAGCTGCCTGACAGCAGTGGAGCAGCGAGGTCTCGCAAGATCTGGCCAGCACAGTGCGAGATTTGCACACTGAATCTCGCGAGACATTGCAGGGCCCAGGCTAGTTGGAGAGGTGGGATTTGGGTGGAGAGGGATTGTAGTACATCCAGGAAGGTGGAGAGGTGGAAGGAAGAGGGAGAGGGAGAGGGAGAAGAGTGGGGAGAAGAGAGAGGGAGAGCACAAGAATGTGTGGCATGGAGGACGAGCCCTGGAGGGGTGGGGGCATTTTGAAACACTTCAGCAAAAGGAAGCTTTTAACCCTGCCTGTTTTGTTTGGGGTCTTTTCACACTGATCTCTCTTTCTACCAGACTTGCTAATATCTGCTTTTGAAAATAATAAATAGCTGCTGTTTGAAATACTTTCTCTGCACGGCAATAGTTCCGACAGTGAGGGGGTGGGGCCGCCTCCTGCTCGCTCGGTAAAGGGTCTAGGACGGAGCGATACTTATGGCCCCGCCCCTACCGGAGCGATGCCACTGACTGAAGCCAAGTATTTCTGTGCTCTAGAAAGCCAGCTGCTAGGATTTGAGATAGGAATCCTCTGTAGGTACAGGAAACTCACGAAGAAAAGAGAGGGAAATAATTACCTGGACCAAGAAGGTGGGTAGGGAAGGACAGAGTGGTTGTTCAACAAGGAAGGATATCAGGCCAACCAGGCCGTTTCATAGGGAAAGAGAAGAAAGCCGTATCTCTGACATCAAGGATTGTTTTACATTTCACATGTCCTTTCCTGTGAAAAAGAAGCAGGTTAGACCTTCACTTTCCAAATACGTTTCTTCTATTAATGTTTACGCAGTGTGAATGTTATTTCCTTGTTGTTAAACATGCCATGTTCATGAACGGAATATAAAGCCTGGTTTGGAAATGTATTTATTTAAATGAAATGATAGATTTCTCCTTTCCTTCCGAATAAACAGAGTGCTTAATGCTGTGTACAACACAGAAGGGGGAAAAACCCTATGAAATGCTAAAATAGGAACAAGACGTATAGTGCAATAATCATAAAATCAGAAAGAACAGTACATTTTTTTAAAAAAGCAAAATACAACCACAAGACCCCAAAGCAACTAATTGCTAGGCCAGATGGAAAAAGCAAGTATTCAGCCCTTGCTGGAAGCCTAACAGGGAGGGTGCAGTTCTTAATCCCACTGGAAGGGATTTCCATCATAAGGTGCAAACACAGAGAAGGCCCTACTCCTCATTGCTGTCAGTGTGGCAATTTGTGTAGCAGGGCCCCCTCTGCTGACCTTCATATGGATGGGAGAAGGCAGTTCCTTAAATATCCTGGTCCCAAACCGTATAGAGAGCTTTAAAGGTTAAAACGAGCACCTTGAATCGTGTTCAGAGGCAGATTGGCAGCCAGTGCAGAGCAGTGAATGGCAGGAGTCAAATTGCATAAACTCCAGGAGACGACACAGACTATGACATTCTGCACTCACTGTCACTTCTGGACAGTCTTCAAGGGCAGCCGCACGTAGAGTGCTTTGCACTAGACGAGTTTCAAGATCACTAAACATTGGACCACTGTGGTTCAGTCCAGTCACCTTCACATGTGGCTGCAGCTGGCACATCAGCCTAAACTGGCCTGAAGCCAGATTAATACGGATACAGGTAATCCGTTTCTTCCAGAACTCTCTGAAGCTGAGATGCCACCACATTGCCAGTGATATACAAGCTCTTTTCCTTCACCCAACTTTCGAACAGTTTTATCAATTTTTAACCTTTTTCATTTTTATAATACTGTAAAATTTAAACCCAGGAGAGGGCAGAGTGATATAATGAAATAGTGTTATAGAAAGCAGTGCTATAGGAGGTATTACTATTATTGTTATATCCCTATCTATCTCTTTAAAAAAAAAAGAGAATGGTTATTTGAAAACATTGCATTAAAAGGGACCGTCTAGCCTTCCCTATTGCCATCTGAAACTACAAGTGCCAACCGTGTAACTCCTTTTTTATATCTCATAGGAACTCGGCGACATGATAGATTTGATGCTCAAGCCCAGTTCCTAGGACCTAGAAGGTGGGGAGGAAGTGGGGGGAAGACGTGGGGAACTAGAGGAGCAACAGTGTGAGATGCAGGTTCAAGCAAGCAAAGAGATCCGGCCATTCAAGTAGAGTCATTTCATAGAAAAAGAGGCAAAACGACTAAGCAAACCCAGTAAGGGTGCAATCCTGTATAACACTTGCACCGGTGTAACAGTAGATCCCCTGGTGTAAGAGAACGTATGCCAGTGTAACTTGCCGTACGCCAATGGACGCAGGACGGACAGCGGCATAACCCCCCTCGGACACCTCCCATGCACGGTTTGGACACGGAACGGACACTAGCGCAACTCCGCCGGCACAGGGGGTATTCTGCGGGTGTCCGAATGCCCCCAGAATGCCTCCTGCACCAGCGGAGTTGCTCTGAGTCATGAGACTGGTTTGCTAAGGTACAGTTCTCATCTGATTCAAAGGCAAGAGAGTAGGAGTAGTAGATTTGATCAGCCACTCCAGGAGAATGAGCAGTAGCCTCCACCAGATTCAGGGCAGGATAAATCAGAGCAAGGGTGCTGAGATTGCTTTCACAGGAAAAGAAAAGGCTTTTTGGAAGGTGGTTCAGCAGGCATTTGAATGGTGGCTTGCGGGAGCTCTCCGGAGGAAAGGGAAGATGAAAAAGGCTGCTAGCTGGCACAGTGGTTCTTGGGACCTCACAGAGGGAATGAATGGTTGCACTGGACACAGCGCCATCCAATGGAGGGAGCATGAAAGGGGTCTACTCTGGGACCCTTCTGTTGTTTCTTGAAGGCACTTCACAGCCCATCACCAGCGCTTCGAAGGTGGTGGTCTTCTCTTGTGCAGCAAGGGACTTCTTGAGTGCTCTGGAGGCCTCTGCCTGGATTAGCATAGGGGTCAGTTTCTAAAGAAGGTGGTGAGGGAAGCCAAGGTTGAAGGCACTTCTGTGAACCCAAATGGTCTTGTTTGGGATCCCGGTGGTATCCGCGGGGGGGGGAACCTATCCCCTGCAAATACCGGGGCCCTACTGTACCTCCCATTAGCTTCAGGTCACCACCACCACCACCCTCACCATAGCATTCAGTGTGGCAGGGTATAGGATTGGGCTCTTTCTTTGGCTTGGGGCTCACTCCTCTTTGAAACTGAGGGGAGGAAGAGGAGCAGGAACAGGGCCACTTCTGGGGAAGGGAAGGTGGAGGTGTCAGCTGGCCATTGGGGCATGGATGGAAGCGGGCGCTGAGCGGACAGCGGCATAACCCCCCTCGGACACCTCCCATGCACGGTTTGGACACGGAACGGACACTAGCGCAACTCCGCCGGCACAGGGGGTATTCTGCGGGTGTCCGAATGCCCCCAGAATGCCTCCTGCACCAGCGGAGTTGCTCTGAGTCATGAGACTGGTTTGCTAAGGTACAGTTCTCATCTGATTCAAAGGCAAGAGAGTAGGAGTAGTAGATTTGATCAGCCACTCCAGGAGAATGAGCAGTAGCCTCCACCAGATTCAGGGCAGGATAAATCAGAGCAAGGGTGCTGAGATTGCTTTCACAGGAAAAGAAAAGGCTTTTTGGAAGGTGGTTCAGCAGGCATTTGAATGGTGGCTTGCGGGAGCTCTCCGGAGGAAAGGGAAGATGAAAAAGGCTGCTAGCTGGCACAGTGGTTCTTGGGACCTCACAGAGGGAATGAATGGTTGCACTGGACACAGCGCCATCCAATGGAGGGAGCATGAAAGGGGTCTACTCTGGGACCCTTCTGTTGTTTCTTGAAGGCACTTCACAGCCCATCACCAGCGCTTCGAAGGTGGTGGTCTTCTCTTGTGCAGCAAGGGACTTCTTGAGTGCTCTGGAGGCCTCTGCCTGGATTAGCATAGGGGTCAGTTTCTAAAGAAGGTGGTGAGGGAAGCCAAGGTTGAAGGCACTTCTGTGAACCCAAATGGTCTTGTTTGGGATCCCGGTGGTATCCGCGGGGGGGGGGAACCTATCCCCTGCAAATACCGGGGCCCTACTGTACCTCCCATTAGCTTCAGGTCACCACCACCACCACCCTCACCATAGCATTCAGTGTGGCAGGGTATAGGATTGGGCTCTTTCTTTGGCTTGGGGCTCACTCCTCTTTGAAACTGAGGGGAGGAAGAGGAGCAGGAACAGGGCCACTTCTGGGGAAGGGAAGGTGGAGGTGTCAGCTGGCCATTGGGGCATGGATGGAAGCGGGCGCTGAGTGGGTTGACTCACTGCACCCCATGAATACGCTGGCTGTAGCTTCTGCGCAGGGCTAGGATGTCAGGAACAATGGTAGGTCATATCTGAATTCATACTTTGAAGATCCTAAAAGAAAAGCTTTGAGCTGGAGTAGTTGTGGAGGAATTTCTTCATTGCAACGTTTTGTCAGGGTTAGCTCACCAAATGATCTGAAATTTCCAGTCTGAATAGTGCAGGGCCCTAATGTTTGGGCAGGCATAGCTGCCATAGACTCTGTGAAGAAAAGGAAATGAAGGGGCATGAAAAATGCTGAGTCACCATGACACCGCACCTGGGGAGGGAGTTAATGTAATAATTATTGAGATGCATCAAACCCAACTCTGGTTGGTGTAGAGCAATATATAAGGAGGCTGGCAGAGCCTACCTATGTGGGTCATTGTGTGGAGTTGGAGAGAGCTGGAGTGGAGCTGGAATTTGGTATTGTATTGCTGAAGCTGCTTTTCTGAAATTATTTTGTAAATATAGTCTTGGTGGTGGACATCTGCCTTGCCTGTTTTCCTTTTGTTGGCGGGGAACGACCTTGGAGCAAGTGTGTCGCTGCACTCTGCTGGGGACAAACACTCTAGGCTCAGCATTTCTTAATAAGTTTCAGTTGACTGATATGTCCTTTGACTGACCCAAGAAAGTTGACAGAGCAGCCCTGGCGAGACCCACAAACATGTTTTCTTCAGCGGCACACCTGCGCATGGAGCCGCACGGAGAGTCAAAGATGTGCAGAAGTGATTCTGTCCCTTTATAATTATCCAAATCATTGTCATTTCTGTTTCGCACCACAGCTCATGGGAGCTCTCCCAAGGTCACCTTTAAGATTAACAAGGATCTCAGAATCCCACGCAGCAGGTGGTAATTTCTTATACCAAGTCTGAAAAAGTTGGTGTGTAAATAACTCCTGAGTCACTGGAGTCACCCTCCTGAAATTCAGGGCAAGTGGGGGACTATGAGTTTGAATTAGGGTTACCAGGGTTATTAGGGTTACCAGGGTTATTAGGGTTATTTTCTGGCACCCTGAGAGGGGCGGAAGTGACATCACGGGGAGGCGGGCCAAGGAACTGTGATGTCACTTCCGCTGGAAGTGGGTGTGTCCACCGGAAGTGGGATGAACAGGGGGCATTTCCACCGGAAGTGGGACATGCAGGGAGTTATTAAAAGGTTGAAGGAATCATAACAAGAAGGGGGTGCAAAGGATTGAAAGCAAGACTTTTAAAAAAACCAAACAGGTTTGCTCAACAGGAGGGGTGGATGGCAAGGAGATTAAAATGCAACCGGCAAAGTCAACAACTCCCCGGATGCAGCTGAAATCAGCCACAGGAGCACCAACAAGACCCAAGTGAACTTTGCCCTCTGCTCTGCGATCCAATGACCACAACCCGCACACACTCTCTGCGCACAAGCCAAAACGCGGTAGCCGGCAGCGAAGGGCCAGTCTCGACAGGGCAGACGCCCACACATGGAGCGCCCGTGAATTGCAAGACTGCCTCATGCTCTTCTCCCTGGGAACAACCAGTTGGGTTTCCGCCTGCGGCTATGGAGTGAACTTCACAAAGCCCAGCAGACATGCAGTCTGCTTCTTTTACCGCTGCGTGCCAAAAGGGGGCGATAGTGAGCGAGATGACAGGCAGTGGGTGCGGGTACGGCGGAGGAGCGCGATCAGACAATTGAGCCCCGCCCCAGCGTTAAGGCTAGAAGATCTCCAAAACTTCTGTGTGATAGTCAGGCTGAAATTTCATACACACTTACCTGGGAGTAAGTCCCATTGAACTTAATGGGACTTCTAAGTTGACATGTGCAAATTTTATCACCTGCCAAATGGAGTGGACATTTTCTCTTCTTCACTGTCTCAAAGGATGCGTGAGACAGCAGCAAAAGTGTGAGCAACAGGAGTTTCAGTTTCACTCTGGTTGTGTCTCCTGCAGACCAGGCACATGCCCTGACTACTCTGAACTTCAGTCGTGCTTCCAGAGTGCTTCCAGCCCCAAGCAGGCACGGGACAAAGAGGAGATGGGCCGGGAGCCCGGGATTTGGGCTCCCGAACCGGGATTCAGGAAATAGCGGCATCCATAGTTCAGAATAGTCAGGGCATGTGCCTGGTCCGCAGGAGACACAACCAGAATGAAACTGCAACTACTGTTGCTCGCAATTGAGAAAATGTCCACTCCATTTGGCAGGTGATTGCACATGTTGACTCAGAACTTGAAGTCCCATTAAGTGTGTATGAAATTGCAGCCAACTTAAGAAGGAATGGCAGGATACAAATATAATTCATAAGAGAATTGTTGTTGACGATGGCGACGGCGACAATGACGTTGACGATGAAAAGAGTCCTGCAGCAATCACAGTGCAATTCCTATGCATAGAATACATATTTCACCTTTATGTTCACTAGACCTTATATCATCTTGGGCTCATCTCACTTTGTGGCAGTGGAAAGTGGCAGCGAATAAATCAGTCTTTATTGCAGTCACAGACCAGTGTTGCCAAACTCATACATTTCTTAACCTACAAAGAGCCCTTGGGGATAACTCTTGTTTTCTTTACCCTATTCTTATCCATAACAACAAGTCTTGCTTTAGGAATCTTCATTCAATCCCGTGAAACTCCAATAGTCAAAGCCAACAATCGTAACCTCACCTACATGCTCCTGGTCTCCCTCCTGCTTTCCTTCTTGTCCTCCTTCCTATTCATTGGTCAGCCCCAGAAGGTGACCTGCCTTCTCCATCAAACTATCTTCAGCATCATCTTCTCAATTGCTGTCTCTTCTGTGTTGGCCAAAACAGTCACCATGGTGGTTGCTTTCATGGCCACCAAGCCAGGAAGCAGGATGAGGAAATGGGTGGGGAAGAGTTTGGCAAACTCCATTGTCTTTTCCTGCTCCATCGTTCAAGTGGGCATCTGTGCTGCCTGGCTGGGAATCTCTCCCCCATTCCCAGATTCTGACATGCACTCCCAGCCTGGCCACATCATACTGCAGTGTAACGAAGGGAGTGTCGCCATGTTTTATGTTGCCCTTGGCTACATGGGCTTTCTGGCGGCCGTCTCCTTCACTGTGGCCTTCCTAGCCAGGAAGCTGCCCGGAGCATTCAGTGAAGCCAAGTTGATCACCTTCAGCATGCTGGTCTTCTGCAGTGTTTGGGTGTCCTTTGTGCCCACCTACCTGAGCACGAAGGGCAAATACATGGTGGCCGTGCAGGTCTTCTCCATCTTGGCCTCCAGTTTGGGTTTACTGGGTTGCATCTTTATGCCCAAATGGCACATCATTGTCTTGAGGCCTCATCTCAATACAAAGGAACATCTAATGATGAAGACTAAATATGACACCACCTGATTTTTTATATATTCCTTTTGAATGTTGGCAGTGCTTTGTCTCAGCAGTTACTGGGCCAGTATGACTGAACCGCTGATATTGTATTATAACGAGGCTTATCAAACCGGGACAACCCCAACAATTAAACGAATAAATAAATAAAATTTTGAGAATATAAATTATTATTTATTTATAGCTAGCCAAATGAATGAATTAAATTGACATACCTGTCCCTCGTCATGACCTTCCTCCGCTGCTGCCATTGCCGCCCATCGCCGCCATTACCAGTGCCATTTCCCGTTGTCACCGCCGCCGTGCCGCCACTGCCCGCTGTGCCGCCACATTATCCGTGTCATCACTGCCACTGCCATTGAGTTCGTTGTTGCCGCCCGTCCGTGCTATTGCCCATGCTATTGCCTGTCCATGCCGTTGCATTGTTGGTGCCCCATGCCATCCGTCCATGCCGCCCATCTGCCCAGCCGCCCACCCGTGCCGCCCATCATTCCAACACCACCCATTGCTTCCCGTCCGTGCCCCCACCGCCGCCGCTTTTAAAGTGAGTAAAACTTACCTTTTTTCTGTTGGGATTTCGTGAAATCTCTCGAGATCCAAGATGGCGGTGCCCAAATCTCATGAGGGCCTGAGGCAGTACTGTCTGAGAGTGATCATCTCGCGTGGGGCTGAGGGCTCCTCTCCTGGTGATTGGCTGGGCTGTCTGCCGAGGGCGGGCCTCGGCGCGCTAATGCGCATGCGCAGGGCCCGTCCTCGGTAGTTGGGCTCATGGCGTCGGCTTGAGAGGACGCGCTGAGGTGAGCTCGTGGGCGAGAGAGCCTCGACGTTTTTTCTCGGGTCTTCGTCGACGGCGCAGCTGCGCGCGGGAGAGGAGGCAACGATCTTCGACGGACTTTTTGAGGCTGCATTTTGCCCGCTGTCCCAGGGCTCCCGGACCACCAACGGGGGGCCTTTTGGAGCGTCGGAGTGCCCGCAGCGAGGCGTCCTTGCCCCGGCAGGCCTAGGCTGGTCCGAGACGGACCTTACCAGCACCCAGGCCTGGGGCCTTGTGGGGTTGTGGTGCCTCTGCCTTTGCCGAGGGGGACAACCCAACGCCTTTGGGACCAGCACTCTCCAGCCTACCAGTGCTCTCCAGCTTCGAGGGACCAACAGCAGTCCGGGGCTCCCCTGTCTCCCAGGGGGGACAACACTGCTGTAACTGTATCCTACAGTTAAAACGAGACACCACTTCAGTGAAACATGTTATTATCATGCCCAAGAAGGCCCAAAAATCTGGGGGCAAGGCCCCTAAAAGGCCTGCCCCTCCCGCTAGTCCACCCCATGGGTCCTCGGGAGAGGAAGATGAGGGCCTCGAGCTGCGGGCACTTATAGCTCGCGTTGAGGCTCTAGAGAGGGAGCGTGAGAGATGGGCTGCAGGCTTGGGCGATGGGGTCGGGGTCTCGGACGCTGTTCCAGCCCGCCAATTCACGAGAAAAGGGAGAGGTAACAGGATGCAAAATGTGTCTTCCAGGATTGGTGCTTTGGAGGTTGGGCGTCAGACACCGGCCCAGGAGCCCAGAGCTGAAGGGGTGGCCAGCGCGGAGGGACAGGGTCTGTCGGGCACTGCAGGTGGCCAGCGCGGAGGGACAGGGTC